>CM060892.1:112939826-118462326 GCA_030762935.1 Hymenopus coronatus
CGAAATTTTTTATTTTTTCAAAACTGTCTCTATATTTATTAAAATCCAGTATATTAAAGATATTTATATACCACATAAAATTTTGTATCTTGAATTTTCTGGGAATAGTCTCTGAAGACCTCTTTATTCTGAATGAATTTTGCCGAATTTTGATTAACTGCTAAACCGTAAGAGATAGATAAAAATAGATCTCGACAAAACACACAATTTATGTCCTTTACGTTTTTGTTGTGGAGCTAACCGTTTCCGAAATATTCCTTTTTATTGTTTTCAATTGTTAAGTACTTATGTTTTTCTCAGACAGGAAGTGTTTTTCTTTTGTTCTACTCCTGGCCAAGCAAATAAGCGATTTACAATGAGAATCGCATAACGACAGCTTTTAAAACATTTGACTATCAATTTAGCATTGCGCATTCCATTAGTTCCCTTCTACTTATAAGGAACTAAGTAATAAGAACATTCTGCTAATGTTTATCTCTTCTAGCATGGTGTAGAAAGAAGAATAATCTTTTGGAAGAAGTTTGTTTATAGAGAAGCTAGAGAAACTCATGTGAGTGTAACACATCAGAGTTGTTTACTTTCTCTACACGTACTATGTGCATAGTGTACAGAGAAGATATTATATTGCACCTAAAACTTCTATAAAAATTAGAAAATTTTGCTTTTCTCAAAAGTGGCTTTAACGATATTGATTAAAATGTCTTATATTTAAGAACTTACATGACAAATGCATATCTTCAATTTTCTGGGAATAGCCTCTGAAGACATATTGATTCTGGATGAATTTTGCGGAATTTTGCATAATTGGCAAATTTTAAGAGATAGACAAAAACTTAACACACAAAAAATGTAGAGTTCGTTAAAACTCACAATTTACGTTATATAAACTTTTTCCTTGGATATGACAGTTTTTGAGACATTCCTTGTTATTAGTTTCGGCTTTAAAATACTTAATTTTTTCTCTAACGGAAGATGGTCAACTCCTGGTCATGCAAAGAAACGGATTTCAATCCCATAGCAACCTCATTTTAAAATGTGTGACTTTCGGTTTAGCCTAGTGTATTCCCTTCATTTATAAGGAACTAAATAATAAGACTGTTTCTGCTAATGTTTTAGTATGAAATAGAACAATAAGCTCATGTTAGACTGCCTCCGTGGTCGAGTGGTCAGCGAGCTGACTTCTCACCCGGAGGTCCCGGGTTCGATTACCGGCTGGGCGGGGAATTTTTCTTTAACCGCAGTTATTCCCTATCCCCCATAGAGTCTGGAAGTATGTATGTATGTGCGCGTGTTTAGTAACATAAAGTTTAACCTAATGTTCTGAACCTACAGTTTCACAAGTGAAAGCCCCCGATATGGCCATTGATGTTAAAGGGGGCTATACAAATGAAGCAAAAAAAAAAAAAAAAAAAGCTTATTAACAATAATTTATTACAGAGATATAGGGAAAATCATGTGAATGGAACATATAAGATTTTTTAGGTAGGTACAGACTCACATTTGGTTAGTTTTTATATGGTATATATGTTAGGTAAAGATTTGATTACAAGATGGAGCGGTAAAATAATCAGAAATGGCTCTAGGAAGTTGAAGATGTATCTCTCATAGCGTTTGCATTTTGTAGACGATAGTACTCCAGAAGAGAGAAAATTTAGACAATCACAGAGGAGAAAACAGTAATACATCAACTTCTTGCACACCTTTTGAATAATGAAATTACTGGCAACCCAGACACCCGGGCACTTCGTTGCTTAAAACCCCATTCACAATGGAGATGTAGCGCCCGGCGCTAATTAACCGGCATAAGAACAATCGTGAAAGACCATTGCAGCCATAAGCTTCTAGATCCGTAAATTAAATGTGGAAACCTTCTGAGCGTACTGCTAGTTTCAAACTAAATAACAACCAATACACTAAAAATGGAGCATTGGAAGGGAGAGGTTGTGTGTGTAGTGAGCTCCTGGAGTGAAACGAAAAAGGGAATAAGTGGGTGTAAGCATTGAAGTACAGAGGAAGGACTGGAACGTTTAATAGTTAAAATGGAATGGGTTTAAAAGTAACCAATCTGTAGATGAGAAGACAAACATATTTCCTCTATTATGTGTAATAGGCTCTCTATTGATAATTGGTGAAATTGAAATCAACCCTGGACCCAATGGGAAGCAAGATATCATGGAGGAAATCCTGGTTAGAGTGAAGGATATGGATGAGAGAACAGCAAACAAGCTTAAAGGGGTGAAAACAAAACTAATAGAAATCAAAGATGAATTAAGAAATGATGTACAAAATATGAGAATAGAGGTACAGCAAGTAAAAAGAAGTGTAGAGTTATTGGAAGAATGGTATCGCAAGTTCAACTTGGTCATTGTAAGTGTGAAAGAAAGGAATATGACCCATACAAGAAGTCAGAAAGACTCTGGAAGGAAAACTTGGAATGGTGCTACAGGATGGAAGATTGCTGAAGCTTTAGAGTGGGAAGATTAAGAGCAAGAATGATACTGTGCGATTTACATCTGTGCAGCTTGTGTGTGAAGTGCTGAAGAGGACAAGGCAACTAAAATGAACAGACATTTTTGTATAAATAGTGATTTATCGGTAGAACAGTGTGCTTTGAAAAAGAGATGAATTCAATAAGTGAAGACAGCAAGAATGGAAGGGGAACGGGCTTTCATTCGGATTTTACTTTTATTATTATTATTATTACTACTATTATCATCGTCATCATTATCTTTATGATTAAAATAAATGTACTAGATTATAAGGAAACCTTGGTTAGGAATATGGCAAAATAACAGCCTGGACTGATGTACTGACAAATTCCTTGAATGGGTGCTTAGTATGAATAAATACATAAATGAAAGTTCATCTAATCTTTCTAAATAAATATGGCTAAAGATGGCTAAATAGAACATAAAAAGTTGTCAAATCAAACATTAGATCGGTATCTGGCGGCAGCATTTAAAATGACATGGCCTAATGGAAGAGCATCATAACTGTACAGTAGATTGCGTAAAATCTCGAATCGCAACTAGGTATGATTAAAAAGATGGCAATACATAGAGAAAGAAATGCGCAATACTTTCTCCTCTATATATGAAGTCGTTAAATTATAAAGTAACCCTTCTTGCCCCCTCGATCCATTGCGCGAGAAAGCCAAGAATCGCTTGGAAAGTGGTACCGGCAGAGACGTACTACCTCATGCCTTGTATAGGATCTTCAGATTTATTCGGTCTTTGCCGGCAGTCGTTTGTCCGTGCGACGTCAATACTAGGCAGCGATTTTATCACGCATTGCCTTTTGCAGAGCACTAGCGAACGATGAGAAGAAGGGGTGGATGCCGACAGTTTCAAAGTCAGCTTAGTGAAATGGGATTCGTATCGTACCTTTCCTATATTTACATTTGGAACATTCGCTTGTGTCTCGTAAACCCGCATTAGCATTTATGCTAGTAGGGAACGTATTCTTGCAGTGCGGATGTAACACTTAACCAAGCTAATTCTGTGATCCGTGTTCAATTTCATCTCATGTGTAAAGAATGCACAAAATGTCCTGGTGAAAAACAGTTCTGCACCGCCAGTACATCAACCTGTGTATGAAATCGGCAGTGTTGCAGTCCAAGGTTCAATACCGCACTTTTCCTTTCAGATATGGGGATCGCTAAACTAATAATAATGCCATGCATTTAAACCAACTAGGCTAAAGGCCGAATAAATCTGTAGACCCAATAGTAAACGCTGGAAATTTTGAAATTCTACTCTCAAACAGGCAGCATATCTTATAAAATGTTCTTGCTCACTTGCCTAAACTCAACAGCAGGATTCATTGTGATTTCTTGCATGATGTGATCACTAGAAATAATCCTCACGGCACACTCGGCAATGGAACCTGAAGCGGTATATGTTAATAATTAAGCACTGCCCGAAAACAGACAGAAGTAATTCAAATTCATTGTTTTGGCTAAAAAAGGAAGAACTGTTTGTTAACAAAAAATGTCATGTGAAGTCATCACCAGCAGCATACGTTATATTTGATATAATAATTATAAATTGTATGTTTTAAAGACGTGTTATAACGCAATAGTGTTGTAACTACGCAACTTAGAAAATGTTAATTAAACCACATAGTAGTAAAATACAAGGGTGGCTGATAAAGCAGAACATTGTAACAAATATACTGCAATAACTAAGCAATTGCATCGGTCAACTTTAACATACGTCAACAAATAGAAAATTACAAGCCAGACGCACGAAGCAGGTATACCAACAGAGTACAGCGCCTCTGTATTAAGCGAATTTTCCGTAACTTGTAATCAATCGCTGGTACTAACCTGGTCCCCAGAAGTGCTACAGCAGCAACAACAACAATAACATCATCTTTCGTTACCTTCTCCACAGCATCCAGCTTCCCGTTCCTGCTACACATGTCGCCACAGCGTGGAACCTCTCAATCCAGCTCCTAAAATCTGCTACAAACCATTAAATGAAATAAGGGATCTGTTTCTTACGCAATTACGAGTATAAATGCTGATTTGTGTCACCCTCATTCCCCCGATCTTACTAGTTCTGATTTTTACTTTCCCTACACGCATTACGTACATATATAGTAGGCAGAGAATGTATTGTATTCCACCTAAAATTCAAAGTCAAGATTTCAATGGAAACACATGTTTTGAGATCCCCTGAATCCAAAAAAGCATTTTTTAAAAAGGTCCATGTGTGTGTATATCAGCATAACTAAAACCGAAAAGTCGGTTAGATACCAAAGCCGATATCTCGATATCTTGCATCTTAAGATGCGACACGAAGATTTATGAATAAACTCCCACCCCAAACTACTCAATTACATTATGGATTTTTCGAAAATTTAGATTTTATTTTCTCAAAAATGACTTCAACGGCTTTGTTTAAAATGCCATATATTTAAGATATTTTCATGGCAAAGGAAATGTATTTTTTGAATTTTCTGAGAATAGCTTCAGAAGATCTGTCCATTCTGAATGACTTTGTGTAACTAGTAAACACTAAGATAGAGACAAAATCGTTTAATCACACAATTTGTCATATAATCTTATACATATATATATATATATATATATATATATATATTTTTTTTTTTTTTTTTTTTTTGCAGACCTAATCATTTCCGATATATTCTTTGTTATTGTCAGTTTTAAATTGTTTAATTTTTTTTCCTATCCGGATGTCCTCATTCAGTTTTCGGTTCAATTTTTTAAACTTATTTATTTTTTATTTTGTTTTTGTAATCACAGGATTCCATGGTTTAAGTGTAATTTTTGGAACTACATTTATCATTACATTTTTACGTCGATTAATGTTTGTACACTTTACATCAAATCATCACCGGCTCTGAAGCAACCGTTTCGCTTTAGACTAGCTTATTCCCTTATTTCCCTTCTTCTTACAAGGAAGCAGGTAATAGGACCATTTCTGCTAATGCTTATCTTGATTAACATGATAAAAGAATAATCTTTTGAAGGAATAGTTTGTTTGCAGGCAGGTAAAGAAGGGCATTTGAATGGAACACATCAGATTTTTATTTATGGGATTCTTTGAAAGAATTGTGTATTGTTCTAAGTGTATCATGTATTGTGAAGTATAATCAGTCGAGAGTGTGAATCCTTCCAAGCCCATCCAGCATCTTACTACTCTGAAGAAAAAATCTGATGTGTTCCACTCACATAACTTTCTCTAGCTGTTCCACAAGCATATTTTTCTTACACAAGATTATTCTTTTTCTACATCATGATAATCGAGATAAACATAAGCAGAATTGGTCTTATTACTTGCTTCCTGGTAAACAGAAGGGAACTAAGAGAATAGATTAGATTAAAGCGATAGTCAAGTCTTTTAAAAGCTGGTTGCTATGAGAAACAATTGAGGTTCGTTTTTGTTGTTGTTTTTTTTTGTAGTGTTTAACGCCCGCTTTTACTACTTGTGGCACCGCAGGCGATGACACTGATGATATATGAAGTGAAGATGGAGCACCGGTGGAATGCGATGGCGGGGGAAACTGGAGAATCCGGAGAAAACCAGCCCCTGCGTCGCTTTGTCCACCACAAATCTCACATGCGGCTGCTTGGGATCGGTTCGCTTTGCATGGTCCCGTTTGGGAAAAGTTAATTAGTTTAAAACTAAAACCAATGACAATAAATATCTCGAAAACGATCACCTCTGCTACAAAAATGCATATGACATAAATTACGTGTTTTAAAAAATCTATATTTTTTGTGTAGTAAGTTTTCATCATCTCTTAGGTTTAACCGTTATGCAAAATTCACAAACCTCGCCTGTATAAAGGTCAGGCTATTCCCAGAAAATTCAAAATATATATTTTAGTTTTGATGAAAACATCTTTAATAAACGCTATTTTAATCAAAACGTTAGAGCCTTTTTGAGAAGATAAAACTTTTCGAAAAATGTTCCGTATAACGGGTGTTTGGGGGGACGGCATTTTCTTGAACATGTTTTATTTTCTCAAAAATGGCTCTAATGATTTTTATTAAAATGCCATATGTTTAAGATATTTTCATGACAAACGAAATGATTATGATTAATTTTCTGGAAATAACCTCTGAAGACCTTTGCATACTGGTCGACTTTTATACAACTATAACTTTAGCATAAATTGTAAACCGTAAGAGAGAGAGAGAGAGAGAGAGAGAGAGAGAGAGAGAGACACACACACACACACAAAACATACTACAAAAACACACACACAAAAAAAAGTAGATCTCATTAAAGTACACAATTTGTCATTTACATTTTTTTTTTTAGAGATAACCTTTTTCGAAATATTCTGAGATGTTAGTCTCCGTTTTTAGCTACTTAACTTTTTCTCAAACGGGAAGACATCTTTCTTTTCGTCCCTCTTTTGTTCACTCCTTTCAAACAAAGAGAACCGAATTTCAATTGTTTCATTTAGCGATCGGCTTTCAAGAGATTTGACTATCGCTTTAGCCTAGTGTATTCCCTAATTTACCTTCTACTTACAAAGAAGTAAGTAAGAAGACCAATTTTGCTGTTTATATCGATTAGTGTGACATAGGTAAAAGATGAATCTTTTGTAAGAAAACTTTGTTTGTGGGACAATTAGAGAAAGTAATGTGAATGGAGCACATCAGATATTTGAGTTATGCTCTTCACAGACTCACTATTTTTCTAAAAAAATGCCTTATTATTATTAGATATTATTATTATTATTATTATTATTGGATCTTCAATATTCATTAGGTTCGGTACTCTCCTTAGCCTTTCAAAGAGGTCCAAAAACTTCAAGAAAGTTGCAGCAACGACTGGTGTTAGTATGCTCATAGAATTTAGCAAGAAAGACATCAACGTGTAGGAGTGAATTTTGTATTCTAAGAAAACAAAAGCATTACGTCCCAACAAGAGTAACACAAATAAACGGAAGCTAGTCTAATGGAATTTCAGGCGATGGGATGGAAAGCAGTAATGATGTTGATAGTGATTCCACAAAAGATAAAGGTATGAAGGACTTAGAACAATTAAAACACACGATTAAAGATTGTGTTATCCAGTGGGAAGTATTATGTGAAACTCAATTGTTATTAAAACTATGGTATTGATTTTGTAGTGTCAATTCTCGTAAAGACGTGTGAAATCATTCCAGTGAGACATGAGCGGGTACATTCATTACAATAAAATATTGCTGCTATATATTGAAGGCAAATAAATGAGTCGCAACAAAGCTTATATTTAAATGTTTCAGTATTCAAAAGCGATCGCAGGAGTGTATAACCCTATCAGAACGCGAGGCAGTTGCGGGGATATAACTGTTTCGTCAGGAGTCCGAGCTGCGGCGGCGCGCGAGGAGCCGGCCACAGTGTGAAGGAAAAGTACAGTGTGCTTACAAAGAAAAAATTCAAACAGGGATTTTTAGCTTCAGAGTAGACCATGATTCACTATAGTGTCATTTATTATTCGATTACCAGAATAATTTTACTTATTATTAAATGATTAGCCGAATTCAAGGCTGAAACCTTAGAAAAAGGGAAGAGAATAGAATATATCGTTTACTAGTCCAAAGTCACATGAATTGTTGCTACGATTATGGTGGTTTGAAAGAGATGCCAAATATTAAGTGCAATTTTTCAGTCGTGGAATGAGCATACTGCATGAAGGTTTGTTATTATAATAGACCACAACAAAAATATGGGCGAATGTAACACCTTAGATCTGTGCAAATACATATATGACACTTCTTAATTTGTTTAAACTCCCGCGCTCATTTTCAATTTCAATTACACCTGACATGAGCCGGGTTAAAGAACTCTGAAGTTAAAAAACTTTATATTATGCATACTATAACCTGTATTTGCTCGCATTTCTAAACGTTATTCTTCTATCTCTCGTACTTCTTGTTAATCGAGACAAACCCTCCTTTCCTTTTACACATTTCATTGTTGGTATAAGAAGGTAATAGGTTAAAGTAAAAGAGAGATTTTTGAAGAGCGTATTATATGTGAAGTTCCATGTTCTCTGCATGACAAGAAAAAGCTATCTGGCGTTATATTCACGAGACTTTCTCTGCCTATTTCTGTGCCAACTATTCGTACTATCCACTGCAATGCTTCTGTCTACTTCAGCTAATTGAGGTTTAAACATTAGCAGAAATGGGCTTACTACATATTTGTTCGTGCCAAAGAAAAAAAAAAAACGGATATTAAGGTCACTACGTGATGGTTTTGACATTCCTGCAATACCAGGGTGATAAAAAAAATCTGATGGGTTCCATTCACAATACTTTCTCTACTTCTCTGTAACAAATTATTGTTAATAAGCTTATTCTTCTATTTACTTCATGCCAATCAAGAAAAAAATTAGCAGAAATAATCTTATTACTTGCTTCCTTGTAAGTAGAAGCGAAATATGGGAGTATCATAGGTTAAACTGAAGTCAAAAGCTGGTTACTAGGTGACCGAAGTTCCTTTGTTTATCTGGATACGAGTTGAGAAATTCATGAATGAAAAAAGTACAAGTTTTTCAAAGCTGAATCCAAAAACAAGGAATATCTCAAAAACGATCAAGTCATTGAAAAAAAAATGTATGTAATATAAATTGTGTGTCTTAATGTGCTCTACATTTTTTGTGTGGTAAGTTTTTGTCCATTTCTTACGGTTTAGCAGTTACGCAAAATTTCGAAAAATTCATCCAGAATAAACTAGTCTTCAGAGGTTATTCCCAGAAAATTCAAGATATACATATTATTTGTCAGGTAAGTATCTTTAGTATACGATATTTTAATCAAAATCGTTAGAGCCATTTTTGAGAGAATCAAAATTTTCGAAAAAAGTTCGATGTAAAGTGTAATTGGGGGTGGGGGATTTTCTTGAAAATCTTCGTTACGCATCCTTGGAAGATACCAAACTTAAATACCAAATACACACACACGCGCACACAAACACACGGGCATTTTTCCAAAAATGTTTTTTTTTTGGATTTAGTGGCACCCAAAACATGTATTTCTGCTAAAATATCGGTATCGAATTTTTGGGTGCAATACAATACCTTATCTATAAACTATGCACATAATACGTGTAGAGAAAGTAAAAAGAATAGAACCAAACAAAAAACGAATGACCACATATTTGAAAAATTATAAGCATTGAAAGTGAAAGCCACTAGCAATGAATATCTCGGGAATTGTTAGCTCCACAAAAAATATATTGACATAAATTGTGATATACATTTTATCTGTATGTTACGGTCTATCGTTATACAAACATAATCCAGAATTAAGATCACTTGAGAGCCTATTGAAGATATACATTTATTTATCATAAAGGTATCTAACCATACCTATAGAATTTTAATCAAAATAGAGCAATTTGTGAGAAAATTAAAATTTGCTAAAAATGCTCTGTGTGAATGGTAGTTTGGAGTTGTGTGATTTTTTTTAAAATTTTCTATGCGTATCCTTGAGAAACGCCAAAATTAAATATACAGTTTGGTATATATTCGCCTTTTCGTATTTGAGTTATGCTGTTCCACACACACACACACACACACACACACACACACACACACACACATACACACACACACACACACACACACACACACAGTTTCTTTAATTGCTGTTCAGGATTCAGGGAGATTAAAAGAATATAATAGCATTTCCGCTGAAATATTGACATCGAAGTTCGGTAGATTACAATATTTCTTCTAAGTAAAATTTGTCATATAGGTATAGAAATTGAATTAATATTACACACTTTTTTCAAAGCGTTAAGCATTTTCGAAATACTTTAGATTGTAGGTTTAAATGTTCTCAAATACAAATCTGATGGAAACTATTATAAATTTTGTGATAATTCATTTCACCTTCTGTACTACTTATTGAGATTATAGGAAGTGTTGTATTTCACCAAAAATTCAATGCCGAGATTTCACTGGATCCTTGAAACCTCAAAACAGTATCTTTAAAAAAAGGTCCACGCGCATATGTGTGTATATAAACAGCATGATACAAAAACGAAAACTCGGTCAAACGCGAAGCTAAGTATTTTATTTTAGGATCTTCCAAAGATGTTTCATGAAGATTTTCAAGAAAATCGCCCAGCGCATACCACCATTTATATAGAACATATTTTTGTTACTTTTGATTTTCTCATAAATGGGTCTAAACGATTTAGATTAAAATGCCACATGCTTAGATATTTTCATGACAAATAAAACGTAAGTATACCTGGAATTTTCTGGTAATAGCCTCCGAACTCTTTTTTAATCTATATTACTTTTACACAATTAGTAAATTGTAAATAATAGTCACACTCTTATTATATAAAATTATATGTCATTAAACCACACAGTTAATGCCGAGTTTACGAGTTATTCTTTTTTATAGGTTTGAGTTTTCAAATACTTTTTACTTTTTTCGACACCAAATTCTTTCTTTCATTCCTTCTGTCTTTTATTATTTTAGTTTTTTTATTGTTCTATTTTCGTGTTTGTTTAAAGGGAACAGCATTTCTTATCCATTATATAGTGATTAACTCTGAAAAACTTTGACTTAGTATCTCTCTAGCTTATTCTGTTCTTGTTATGCCTACAACGAAATGTTTGAATGAGTAATTAAGGTTTGTACTTATATATTTTAACAAAAATTTGGCAGAAGAATAAGCTTTGAAACAATACTATATACCTGGAGGTCCCGGGTTCTATTTCCGGTTGGGGGAGGAGTTTTCTTTAATTCGAATCATTCCAACTCTCACAAAGTCAGGAAGTAAATATGTGAGAGTGAATGTTTGTATTTATGTGTTTGAAGAAAATAAAAAGGTTAGTTGTTTCTAAAGTAAAGCCCTCCGATAATCCCTTAGATGTTACATGGGGTTACATAAATGAACAATAAAAAGGGGTTGGAAAAGGGTGAATAGAGAAAATAATGTGAATGAAAATGCCAGATTTTTATATCACCTTTCTCAAAGGCACATTATTATAATTTGCGATGCGAACATCTTAATTGCTTGTGTGTGCATTGAACAATTGCTGAATTAGGATTTCTTATTATAATTTGGAGCCCGTGGCGGAAAATGATATAGGGAATAATCAAAGCTGACGAAAAATTCTCACCTTTCAGCAGTCAATTTGATAATCGATTCGACACGTCTATGTATCTTAGTAGTTCTTGAAAATTCACTTCTAAGTACGCTATATTTCTCAATAACATAAACAGTAACATTGTTAGAAGAATGCTTAATTTCAACAATAATAATAAAAAAATGCTGCACGCGGATTTGTCAACTATAGACAAAGTCATGCAAGATTTCACAACAAATCTTTTTAAATTTATTTCTGATACAGACCAGCGTTTATCAGAACACTTTTATCGAGCCGGAATGAGAATAAAATGTAGCGCCCGAACAGGGACTCGAACCCTGGACCCTTAGGTTAAAAGCCTAATGCTCTACCGACTGAGCCATCCGGGCTCGACATCAACGAAGGCTTGACAAAACCTGTTTGCTTGAGAGTCTTGTAGATATGAACTTTATGTTAGTTCACGCACGCACATGCCCATTCGCGCGCTCTCTCTCTCTCTCTCTCTCTTTCTCTCTCTCACACACACACACACTCGCGCTCGCGCCCGCACTTTAAATACCATTTTCGATTCAGGAAGCCTCAAAACATATCCCTAGTAAAATATCGGCAGTGAATTTTTGGACAGAATCCTATCCTCGAAGTAAAATTATCTCGTTTAGCTATAGAAATTGTACTAAATATACGTACATGTTTTCAAAGCGATAAACATTTCGAAATATATCATATTGCGGGTTTAAATGTTCCCAAACGCAAATCTGACGGAACATGTTAGAAAGTTTGTGATTCTTCTTACTATCTCTATGATTTACTTATAGTACAGTTATATTTGGACCAAAACCTCGATGTCGAGATTTCACTGGATCCCTGACACCCCTCCTCCAAAAGAAAAGGTCAATTTGTATGTGTGCGCGCGCGCGAGTGTGTATGTGTGTGTGTGTGTGTGTGTGTGTCTTGAACAGCCTCACCCATAAACAAAAAGCCGATTAAACGTGAAGCTAAATATTTTACTTCAACAACTACCAAAGATACGTCATGAAGATTTTCGAGAAAATCTCTCAATCCGAACTACCTTGCGGGTATAGCAACAGTTTTTGAAACAGTTTTATTTTCTCAAAAATAGCTCTTAACAATTTTTATTAAAATATATATGTTATGTTTCAGATATTTTTATTTTGACACCTTTAATCGGATCGGACGGCAAATAAATCGATGAAATGTGTCCAAACGAACACAGCATCCATGGAGTTTTTTTTTTGTGTAGCGTTTAACGCCCGCTTTTACTACTCTGACACCGCAGGCGATGACACTGAAGATGGAGCCCCGGTGGAATGTAATGACGGGGGAAACCGGAGAACCCGGAGAAAACCCGCCCCTGCGCCGCTTTGTCCACCAAGATCTCACATGCGGTCGCTTAGGATCGAACCCGGGCCATCTAGGTGATAAGCGAGTAATCTGACAACTCGGCTGTCGCATCCATGGAGCTTAGAGTTAGTCGACATTTGGAGCTGCTATAATTGCTGCCGAAATTGCAATTTAAAATTTTGATTGACTTGCTAAAATATATGGTTTTAAAAGTCAAATCTTTTAAAAGTTGGTTGCTATGCGATTCAACTTCTTTTTTGTTTGCTTTTTTTAATGATCAGGATTTGACAAATATGAGAAAATTATAAGCAGTTTATAGCTGAAATCAATAATAAAGAATATCTCAGAAACGGTCAACTCCACGAAAACTGTTATGTGCTTTTAACGAGATCTACATTTTATTGTGTTGTAAGTTTTCATCTATCTCTTAAGGTCTACCATTTATACAAAATACAGTGAAATTCACCCAGAATACAGAGGTTTACAGCGACTATGCCTAGAAAATTCAGGATATACATTGTAATTGTGATGTAAATATCTTTAATATACGACATTCTAATTAAAATCGGTAGAGCTATTTTTGTGAAAATCAAAATTTTCGAAATATTTTCCACGTAAGGAGTAGTTTGTGGTGGGGTGATTTTCTTGACAATTTTTGTGTGTCGCATCTTTGGGAGATACTTAACTTAAATACCATATTTTATATTTAAAGTTCTTTTCGTTTTTAAGCTATGCAGTCCATAGACAGACTCACACACATACACACACCTCGATCTTTTTCTAAATAAGGTTTTTTTTTATTTTTTTTTTTTATTCAGCGCGTCTCAAAGTATATATTTTCTTTCAAATCTCGGTACCAAATTTTGGGTGAGATAGAATATCTTCTCTATACACTATGTACATAGTATGTGTAGAGAAAGTAAAAATAATTAATAGTCCTAAGGACAAGGAGAAAGCCCCGAAAAAACCTACATGCGTAATTTGCCCTAACCGAAATTAGAACTTACGACCTCTTAAATATAAGGCAGATACGCCATCCCCGCACTACAGGAGGGGATAAATAAAATTATTAGAACAAATGAAATGAAGGAGTATCTTGCATTTTCTGGGCAGTGCTTCTGAGGCCTTCTTAATTCTAGATCACCTTAGGATTAGGATTATTTTGGAATGGGACCCCAGATTACGTGAAGATAGAAGGGCAGGGAGTTTATTACTTTCTCTAGCCCCATATGTACAATGTACATAGGGATAGAGAAGGTATTGCAATGCACCCAAAAATTCGATACTGAGATTTCACAGGAAATATATGTTTTGGGGTCCCCTGAGTCCGAAAAAAAGCATTTTTAAAACAAAGTCCGTGTGTGTGTGTCTGTCTGTGTGTGTGTCTGTGGACAGCATAGCCCTAAAACATAAATACAGGTAAATACAAAACTTTGTATTTAGGTTTAGTTTCTTCTAAGGATGCGACACGAAGATTTAAAAAAGAAAGAAATCCCCCCACCACAAACTACCCTTTACATGGAAAAAATTTCGAAAATTTTTATTTTCTTAAAAATGGCTCTAACGATTTTGATTAAAATCCCGTATATTAAAGCTATTTATATCCGAAATAAAATGTACATCTCGAATTTTTTGGGAATAGCCTCTGAAGATCTCTTTATTCTGGATGAATTTTGCTTAACTGCTACACCGTAAGAGATAAAAAACACGTACTACACAAAAAATGTACCACATGACAAAACACACAATTTTTGTCCTTTACGTTTTTGTTGTGGAGGTAACCGTTTTCGAGATATTCCTTGTTATTGGTTTCAATTGTGAAGTACTTAAACTTTTCTCACAACACTTTTCTCTTAAACAATAATAATAAAGAGCAAAATTCATGCAAATGCAGTCAAATGCAACCCCGTCAGCTGCCAATTGTGCCATCATACCGGCTATTTTGTTTGGGCCCTCCCCTTCCATTACCACTGATACATCTGACTGTAGTCGTGGGACTCAAACTCAAAAATTCTGGCTTTGAATGGATAGCCACTTCTTAAAGCACTAACAATCACGGCTTGTGTTGTGGTGCCGGTGAAAGCCTCAAACCGGTTACGAATTAAAGGAAAAACGGAATACTAACAAAATAGTTCATACAATAGAGGGTTAATTTCAGGATGCGATACGAAGATTTTCTGGAAAATATCCCACTCTAAACGCTCTTTACATGGAAGGTTTATCGAAATTTTTGTTTTTCTCAAAAATGACTTTATTTTAATTAAAATACCACATATTTGAGCTATTTAAATGAAAAGTATATATTGAATTTTATGGGAATAACCTCTGAAGCTTTCTTCGTTCTGCATAACTGGAAAACCATAAGAGATAGAAAAAAAAAAAAAAAAAAAAAAAACAAGCTACGCCGAAACTGTAGATCTACACAGAACTGTAAATCACATTAAAATACAAATTTGGTCAAATTCAGGTTTTTGTGTAGTTGACCATTTCGATACATTCCTTATTATTGGTTTCACATTTAAAAAGCTTATACTTTCCTCAAATGCTATGTCGTTAATGGTTTTTCTTGCTGCTTGTCAAGCAAACAGTAAAACCCATCCCTTTTTAATGATTTGACTGTTAGTTATTCCCTTACTACTTTGAATTTACAAGAATATGTATATAGATTAAGTAATTAGAAGAATATTTTTTAAGAGTAGTTTGTTACAGAATAGGTAGATAAAGTCATGTGTGTGTAACGCAACAGATTTTGTTTGTCTTCTTTTTTCGTTTATTTTCGTGCTCAAGAAAAGGGAACAGAACTTCAAGTTAATTACACACTGACTTTGAAAAGCTTTGATTATTATAGCTCAAACTTTTTACTTTCACTTCACGTGTACATACTGTATAAATACCATATTGTATTCCATTCAAAAATTCGATACCGAGATTACACGGGGAATACATGTTTTGAGACCCCCTGCATAAAATCATTTTGGAAAAGGTCAGTATGTCTGTCTGATTGTGTGTGTGTGTATGTGTGTGTGTGGACAGCATAGCTCAAAAACGAAAACGTTAAAATACCAAACTTGATATTTAAGTTATCTCTCAAGACGGTCCTCCGGTTTCCCCCGCCAGTCATTCCACCAACTGTTCCATCATCACCTGTCCAATCATCAGTTCGTTTACATTTCATTTAATCCACTTCCTCATATTCATGTCTGGCTAAGGGCCGACCCCTCGTAACAGGTTCTCCATTCTGTGATTTCGTGCCATAGGCTCCCTCACAGACTTCTGATCCTTAGGCATTGGCTTGTAAGTTCTAATGGGGTGTCAGTCTTACAATTACGGGGAGGGTAAGCCGATTACGAAGCGAATCTCTTAAGAACCTTAAACTACCCTTTACACGGAAAAGATTTATTTTCTCAAAAATGGCTCTAACGATTTTGATTAAAATACCGTATTAATAATAATGATAATAATAATAATAATAATAATAATAATAATAGTGTTATTAATATTATGAGGATAAATCATGTGAATTTGTCACCAGTAGAGAAAGTGAAGAGATGTTTCATATTAGATTATTTTTTCTTTTTAGATTTATTCCTCATCAGACTGAACTTCACCACAATCGTTTTCCTAACCGAATTGAGAATAAAATATGACACCCGGACAGGGATTCGAACCCTGGACCCTTAGGTTAAAAAGTCTAATGCTCTGCTGACTGAGCTATCTGAGCTCGATGTTAATGGTAGGTCGACAAAACTTGTTTTGGCTTAAGGATCTAGATATGAACTTTGGCCGGTGCTGGTGTGCCTGCCTAAAACGAGAACATAGTTCACATACACACACACACACACTGGCGCGCGCCCGAACTTTTTCTTTAAATGCTTTGTTGGATTCAGCGAGGATCACACACTTCCGTTGAAACCTCGACGGTATATTACTTTCCTAGCCCGTATCTACAATGTACAAAAGTGGATAGAGTGTATTCCACCAAAAAATTTGATAACGAGATTTCACCGGAAGTATACATTTTACAGACCATCTGAATCCAAAAAAAAGCATTTCAGGAACATGACCTGTGTGTGTGCGGACAGCATAGTTCAAAAATAAAAAGTCTATTAAATAACAAACTTGGTATTTAAGTTCAGTATCTTCCAAAGATGCGATACGAAGATTTTCAAGAAATCCCTACTCCCCATATAACCTTTACATGGAAAAAATTTCGAAAATTTTGATTTTCTCTTAAATGGCTCTTACGATTTTTATTAAACTATCATATGTTCATGATAAAAGAAATGTATACGAGTCTTGAAATTTCTGGGAATAGTCTCTGAAGACGTCTTCATTCTGGATAACTTTTTTGTAGAGTAAACCGTTTTCGAGATATTCCGAGTTATTGGTTACAATTTTAATGTGTTTCAAACTTTTCTCAAACGGTATATATCTTTCTTTTCGTCTCTTGGTTTTTACTCCTAGCAAGTAAAGAGAACCGAATTTCAATTGCTTCACTTAGCGACCGGCTTTTAAAAAAATCTGACTATTGCTTTAGCATAATGTATTCCCTTAGTTATTATTACTTACAAGGAAGTAAGTAATAATAATATTTCTGGCTGTGTTTATCTTGATGAGCATGGTGTTTATAAATATAATCTTTTATAAGGAGAGTTTTTTTATAGTACAACTAGAGAAAGCCATGTGAGTGGCACACGTCAGATATTTTTGATAGAATGCAATATGTTCGGTAAGTAAAATTATATCATTTAGCTATAGAATTTGTGTTAGAGATACACCATTTTTCAACGATTAAGGACTTTCTAAATATTCATATTGTATGTTAAAATGTTACCTAATGCAAATCTGCAAATGTGATTCTTCATTTTAGTTTCTCTAATACTTATTTACTTACGATAGAGGAAGTATTGTATTCCGCCCAACAATTCGATGTTGAGATTTCACTGGAAATAGTTTTGAGACTACCTGAATCCCCAAAAATGAACTTTTTGAAGAAAGTCTAGTTGTGTTTGTGTGCATATATATTGGTGCCTACACATATGTGTGCATGTATTCGTGAACAGCATAAGTCAAAAACGATAAGTTGGGTAAACAAGAAACTAGTATGTTACATCAGAATCTTCCAAAGACGCATCATGAAAATTTTCAAGAAAATCTCCCACCCCAAACTACTCTTTGTAGAGAACACTTTTTGAACATTTTAATTAATGGTTTTGATTAAAATACCACATACTCCTTACATTTTAATGCCAAATGATACTTTTATAGCAATGCAATATAGTTTGATGTCTTGAAGTTTCTGAGAATAACTTCTGAAGTTTTCTTAACCCTGCCTGTAAATCAGATTTACACCATAATTTCCATTAAAATTTAATGCGTCTGATACTTTCCTGACAAATGAAATGTATGATACATCTTGAATATGCTAAGAATATTCTCTGAAGGTTTCTTAATTATTCTAGGTTACTTTTACACTACTAGTAAGCAGTGAATGTTAAATAAAACTTACTAAACAACTATATGCCAAATTCCCGAAATATTTGTTACTGGTTTGTATTTTCAAACAATTCGTACCCTTTCAACTCCAAATCTCTCTTTTTCTTTCATTCATTCATTTTCGTATTCATGGCCAGAGAACGTAATTCAATTCCATTACACAGCAATTGGCTCTGAAAAGCTTTGACTTACTATCACTCTAGTTTATTCTATTCTTTTCATACCTATAACGAAATATCCGAATGATTTATGAAATTTTGTATATATTAACAAGAAGTAGGTACAAGGTTAAGCTTTTAAGAATAGTTTATGCAAGAGTGAATAGAGAAAGTAAAATGAATGCAACACAACATACTTTTTATCAACTTTCTCAAGAGCATTATCAATTGCGATGTATGCATTGAACAAATGTTGTATCAGTTTTCTTATTAAATATTTGGAGACTGTAGCGGGGTTTGGATGGTGAACAGTCGTAGCTGACAGAAAAATGCTTGCCCCCCAGGGGTCAATTTGAATATCGATTAGGCATGTGCTAGGTAACTTGGTAGTTTCTTTTTTTAATCGACTCTAAGAAAGCTATGTTCTTGAATAACGTAACTCGGGTGTGGAATTTGAGGTGGACAAAGCGGCGCAAGGGTTAGTTTTGTCGTATTCCCCAGTTTCTCCCCCCCCACATTCAACTGGTGCTCCATCTGCATTCCATGTATCATTAATGCCATCGCCTGCGGCGCCATAAGTAGTAAAAGTGGGCGTTAAACACTATAAAAAGTTCAAAATTTTTAGTAGAAATCAATCCCCTAAGTAAAATTATCTCTTATAGGTTTAGAATTTTATTTGTGTTAAATATTCCCATTGCAGGTTTAAATAATAATAATAATAATAATAATAATAATAATAATACTTCAAGAGAGAAGGCGGTCATCTGGCACTAAATAACCACGAAAATTGCAGAGAGCTTGCTAAATATTTTGAGAAACTTCTTAACTGCCCAATACCATTAAGCAGATTCCCCGTAGAAGAACCTGAAGAATCAAATCCCGATTCAGTACCACCGGATGAAGAAGAAATTATTAGACAGATTGGCCGACTTAGAAACAAAAAAGCAGCTGGTGAAGATGGAGGATTAGGAGGACCATCCGTTTCCTAAAAAGCGAGCAATATAAACAATTATAAAAGAATGTCATTACTATCACTTCCATACAAGATTCTATCCCTGTGTCCGCCTGACAGAGCACAACAACAATTGGAACCAACTATTGGAGAATACCAAGCAGGATTTAGACCAGGCAGATCGTGTCCAGAACAAATATTGAACCTTAAGCTAATCCTAAGACATAGTAGGATTTGTAGCAACAATTTAGTGTGCACATTTTTACTTTTAAAAAGCCTACGATTCGGTTGATCGTGAATCGCTATTTCAAATTTTGAAGGAACAAGGTTTAGACAATAAAACTCTAGCACTCATTAAGCAGACACTAACAGATACAAAGGCTAAATTTAAGTTTATGGGGGAAATTTCTGAATCCTTCGAGATAAAAACAGGAGTGAGACAAGGAGATGGACTTTCTCCATTACTTTTCAATTGCATACTTGAAAAAGTAATACAAGAGTGGCGCAAATATAAAACAGCTCTGAAAATCAATCAACTAATCATATTAGGCAGAAGAAAACTGAAGATAGATTGCCTGGCATATGCAGATGATCTAGCAATCCTAACTCGTGACATCGTAACAGCACAAAAGCAGATAGAACTATTAAAAGAAATTGCAGAGAAAATCGGTCTCCAAATATCATTTGAAAAAACAGAATACACTACATGCAATAAACAAGCACCAAAATACATGGAAACAAAATATGGTAAAATATAACGAGTTTCAGAATTTAAATACCTTGGTGGAATAATTCAGAAAAATGGAATCAGGACTATGCAAATAAAAGTATATGCCACAAAATGGAAACAACACATCGGCTCACACAAAATATTTATAGTAAAAAGTGCATATCTAAACATACAAAATTAAGACATTATAATACTGTCATTAAACCAGAATGTCTATATGGTGCAGAAACATTAATTTTGGACCGAAAAGCAGATTTAGAAAACATGGTGAAAAAAGAATGCAAAATTGTAAGGAAAATTTTAGGCCCACAAGTCGTAGGTGAACGGTACAGACTCAGAAGCAAGAATGAAATAAAATTATATACAGATATTCATAGTGATATTAGAAAACGAAAGTTAAAATTTTATGGACATATCAAACGAATGAATTCTAACAGGCTCACAAAACAAGTCATTGAATTTTATGAAAATAGAAGCAAATCACATGTAGATACTTTGAAATGGATTGGGGAAGTAAAAAATGATTTAAAATAAGCAGGAATTACACAAGAAGATATATTACAGAGAGCTCTTCAGAAACAAAGTTCATAAATGGCAAGGTGACCACGAGGACAGACCGAAGAAAAAAACTGGAGCAATGTGGACAGACGAGAGAAAAGAAGCCCACAGCCAAAGAATGAGAGAAATATGGGTTCAAAGGAAAACAAAGACACGTTTCTAAGTACTTTGCGTAGTCCCTCATGGGCTCATTCGTGAAAAAAACAATAATAATAATAATAATAATAATAATAATAATAATAATAATAATAATAATTTGGCGTCGTGGCCGAGTGCTTAGACCGCTCGCCTCCGACCTCGGCAGCTCGGGTTCGATCCCAAACGCTCGCATGTGGGTTTTGTGGTGGACGAAGTGGCATCTGGGTGGTTTTTCTCCGGGTCCTTCGGTTTCCTCCGTCACTCATTCCACCAATTGCTCCAACGTCATCTTTGCTATTATCCATTTCTCTTGGATGTCATATCTTCTACTTCCTCACGCTCATGTCTGGCTAAGGGCTGATCACCCTTCCAGGCTCTCCATTCTGTGGCTTCGTGCCGTTGGCTCCCCGACAGGCTGCTGGCCCTTAGGTATCCGCTTGTAAGTCCTAGGAAGGGTGTCAGTCCTAAATACGGGAAGGGTAGCGGACTTCGAAAAGTTAATAAGAGACTCAAAAAATCTGATGTGTTCCATTCACATGACTTTCTCCACATCTCTGCAATAAATTATTGTTAAAAAGCTTATTCTTCTATTTGCTTAATGTTAAACGAGAAAAAAAAAATAGCAGAAAGGGTCCTTTTTCCTGCTTCCTTGTACGTAGACCGGAAATAAAGGAATATCATAGGCTAAAGGGATAAGCCGATATTTTAAAATCTGATGCAATATAATTGAAGTTTCTTTGTTTGTATGGGCAGGAGTTGACAAATTCCCGCATGAGAAAAGTATAAGTATTTTAAAGCTGAATAACAAGGAATATCTCAAAAACGGCCAACTCCACGAAAAAATGTATATAGCATAAACTGTGTGAACTCTTCCTGATTTTTTGTGGCATAAGTTTTTGTCTATTTAATATGGTTTACCAGTAAGGCAAAATTCCGCAAAATTCATCCAGAATAAACATTTCTTCAGAGGCTATTCCCAGAAAATTGAAGATATACATTTTATTTTTCATGTAAACATCTTTAATACGATATTTTAATCAAAATCCTTAGAGCCATTTTTGATAAACTCAACATTTTCGAAATTTTTTCCATGTAAAGAGTAGTTGGGGTGGGGGAATTTTCTTGAAAATTCTCGTGTCACATGTTAGGACATGTTAGGCCATTTAATACCAAGTCTGGTATTTAACGTACTTTTCGTTTTTGAGTTATGCCGCATACAAACAGACACACACGGACTTATTTCTAAAAATGTTTTTTTTTATTCAGGGGGTCCTAAAACATGTATTTCCAGTGAAATCTCGGTATCGAATGTTTGGGTGCATTACAATACCTTCTCTATACACTATGTACATGTATGTGTAGAGACAGTAAAAAAGAGTTTTTAGAGTTATTTCTGATACACACTGCCTCTTTTATTGAAATTATATTTCCGAGCGGGAATGAGAATACAATGCCCAGACAGACACTTGAACCCTGGTTCTTTGGTTTAAAAAGCTCTACCGACTGAGCTAGGTAGGATGCCTGACCTAACCTGTTCTGTCATTAAGAATGCATATATGGATTTAGCCGGTACTAACGCCTCCTCCTATAGAAAAAGAGAAGATTAAAATAACGAAGAAAGGAAGTCTATCTAAGAAAAATAACACAAAGAAAACGGTATGCTAAAACGGCTATTTAAGCACAAATCAGCGCTGCTAAATTTGCATGTTGGACAAACAATTGGGATCGTTTCTCCCTATAGTGGCTGATCCGTAAGACATTATTACCCCTTCTATTATATTTGGAGGTAGCGCCATGGCCTAGTGGTTAGGGTTCAATACCAGAGGAGCGCACTTAGGATTTTTGGTGGACAAAGCGGCGCCTGAATGAGTTTTCACCAAGTTCGGGCTGCTTAAAAGGCATCTAAACAAAAGCATTAGCTTGTAGGTCCTGGGCGCTGTAAGTCCTCCACATGAACAGGCAAGGAGGTAGAGAAGAAGAAATATGTTTGGTTTACTATGCGCGCACATTTTCTTGAGAGCTGGCTCCCTATCTTCATTTGATTGGTTTGGCGCAGCTACGGAAGCAGAGTAGAGCAACAACTTTGAGACATCAAGTACGATATACGTCTGTCATATAGATACTTCAATGCTAAGGCTTCATTCTGTCTGTAGATCCCAGAGTTCACGCACATGCACGTGCGCTGTGTTTCATTTAATAATTAAGCTAGTTCGCGGTATATTAGATAACCTATTTATCATAATGGTTGGAGGCCTCATAAAAAGAAACATTATTTGATTGACAACACTGCGAAAAGACAGGCGGGCACTAACCGTCGGCCATCGCTTTCGCGTAAAACTAGCATCCAAGAAGAGTATCCTCTAACCATTTATAAGGCGGATGCAATATACAGATTACTCTAAAATGCTATGGGTTAGAAAGTTTGCCTGTTTGTAGTAATTTCAGCGTAGACTACATAAATAATCTAGAAAGTATATACTTTTAATTTACGAGCGGGGGTTAAATTTCGTGAAATTGCCTAACATATTGACAAAGGCCGCATACGAGTAACAAACTCAGTTCTGATCGTATTAATAATCCGTCGAAATTTGAAATGCGCTGCTTTGACGTCAAACTAAGTTGTGGCTTTCTATTTACTTAGTTTTAATGTTACCAAAATTACCTTACGCTTTATATTCGGTCTCAAACTTGTGCACTTAGGTTGAAGGACTCCGTGATAATTATAGGTTAATCCTACAACTGCTTATATTTTAACTCCTTGCGAACATTTGAACAATCTCGACCAAAGTTTATACTTATGATTTACGTACCACAGAAAATTATAGGTTACTAACCAAGGATTCCAACCACACCATACTTATTATCAATCTTTATTTACAGACTTTCAGGGAATGGATAGAAGTTTGTATATTTACATTGTATGACGCGACGAAAATTACTTTTCATTGTTCATCAACTACAGTTTCCTATATTTTACCTCCTAATTAGAAGATTGCTCCGTTTGATCTATACAGATAGCATTTTGTATACTTACACTGTATGACGCAACGAAAATTACCTTTCAATGTCCATCAATTATCTTTTCCTATATTTTCAGCCCCTAATATAGAAGACTGACCATTTAGCCTATGTGGACGAAATATTTAAAATGTTGCATCTAGGAATTTACCAAAATCACAGTGAAAACTATTTTTCAAAAACGATTTCAGGTCTTATTTTAACTCATGTGTTGTCATAGTTTTTATAAGTTGAAATAACCCTTATTTTCACACCCTTATAAAAATTGCACCAGCAATATTATAGACTACTGTAAATACCCTATTCCTGGTACTTTCAGTACATCTTATATATACAGATCTTTCAGAAGTAAGGAATAATGCACATAAAACTAAAGATAGCTCATTAAAAATGCTCGGAAGTATCAAATTTAATATTTTGAAAGGCATATTTCACAAGATTTTTAGGGATTATTGTACAGTCTGGCGACATCAACAAGTTTAAATAGTAACACATTTGTTTGTTTTTTTACTTTTTCTATACGTACTATGTGTATAGGTATAGAGAAGATATTGTATTCCACACAAAATTCTATACCGATATCTCGCCGGAAATACATGTTTTGAGGTCCTTTGAAATAAAAAAATATAAAAAGGCCAGTGTGTGTCTGTCGGTATGTGTGTCTGTTAAAATTGTTCTAGAATTAGTTACATCTTCTGATGCAAATAAAATTCGTCGTAATACTTTTTATATGGGCTACAGACGAATAGGCAATTAAAACCTTTATATCAACTTGACGAAAACATATTGTTCTAACTAAACAAACCTCCTACTAATTTGTGTGTGCGCGCGTGTGTGCGTGTGTGTCTGTGGACACCATAGCTCAAAAACGAAAAGTCTGTTAAATACCAAACTTGATATTTAAGTTTCATATGTCTCAAGGATGTGACACGAAGATTTTCAAGAAAATCCTCCTACTGCCAACTAATTTTTATATGGAAACATTTTTGAAAACTTTTGATTTTCTCAAAAATGGCTCTGACGATTTTGATTAAAATATCGTATATTAAAGATATTTACTTGACAAATAAAATTTATATTTTGAATTTTCTGGGAATAGCCTCTGAGGACCTATTTATTCTGGATGAATTTTGCATAACTGGTAAACTGTAGGAGACAGACAAAAACTACACAAAAATGTAGATCTCGTTAAAACACGTGATTTAAGTAATATAGTTTTATTTGTAGAGATGACCATTTATGAGATATTGCTTGATATTGATTTAAGCTTTAAAATACTTTTCTCGTACGGGACTTTGTCAGCTCTTGGTCATACAAACAAAGGCATTTCAATTACATAGCAAGCAGCTTTTAAAATATTTTACCATCGCTTTAGCGTATGATACTCCTTTGTTTCGCTTCAACTTACAAGGAAGCAAATAATGAGACCATTTCTGCTAATTTAATCTCGATTAGCATAAAGCAGATAGAAGAATAAGATTTTTAACAATAATTTTAACAGTTTTGTAGAGAAAGTCATGTGAGTGGAAAGCATAATATTTTTTAATGAAAGGTAAGGTATTTTATTTTGCTGCATGAACAATTTCTTTGTCTCACATAAAACGTTTGTTTGCTCTCTCCACTTGATTATTTTATATTGATATATTGAATATAGGGCCTTTATTATTAAGCCTGCTAATATAGAAAAAACTAGAGAATCAGGGTAAACTGCAGTGATTGAAAATATTTAACAAGATTTCACCATGTGTCTTAACTACCACCGAATGCAAGCGGAGATCATTTTAAACATATTACATAATTAGAATGCCAATTATATAGTAGTTATTTAAGCTGTAGAGAAAATAATTGCTAAACAAGCCAGCAACTGAAGTGTTCCCATAGGAAACCAACTACAAATTTTGTAAGAATCGAATCATTTTACTTTTTCTAATACGTACATACATGCAATGTACATTTAAGCTAGAGATGGCATTCTGTTCTCCCCAAATTTCGATGTCAAGATATCACCGGAAATATATGTTTTGAGGTTCCCTGAACAATTTTAGAAAAAGGCCCATCTGTGTCTGCAGACAGCATAGTTCAAAAACGAAAAAACCGTTAAATACCAAACTTGATATTTATTTTTAATGTCTTCCAAGGATGAGACACGAAGATTTTTAAGAAAATCCCTTACCATAAACTACCCTTTACATGGACATTTTTTTTTAAATTTTGTTTTTCTCAAAAATGACTAACGACTCTTATTAAATGCCATATATTAAATACATTTATACGAAAAATAAAATATATTTTTTAATTTTCAAGGTTAGCTTCTGAAGACCTTTTTCTGGATGAGTTTTGCTGTTTTGCATAACGGTTAAACCGTAAGAAATGGACAAAAACTTACAACACAAATAATGTAGATCTTGTTATGACGTATAATTTATGTCATATACGTTTTCTTGTAGCATTGACCCTTTTCGAGACATTCCTTGTTATTGATTTTAATATTAAACTTTTCTCAAATCGGATCATGCTAAGTGAACCACAGCTGAATTATTTCACATAGCAACTAGCTTTTAAAAAGAGTTGACTGAGTTTTAGCCTAATGTTTCCCTTATTTCCCATCTACTTACAACGAAGCATGTAATAAAACCAAGTCTGCAAATGTTTATCTTGATTAGTTGATGTAGAGAAAATAATAATCGTTTATACCAATAGTTGCTAATATATGAAGCAGCTAGAGAAATTTATGTACATACACATAAGATTTTTTAAATCTATTTATTTTTCGTCGCTTTAACTACTTGGTCTAATCGTGATTCATCAATTAGGTGAGATGCTCTATGATAGGTACATGGTAGACATTAGGTCTCATAGCACTATCACTGCGCGCCAATCAGATGGTGTTAGGGTGGCGTACATTCTGTTTTCACCATCATAGTCAGATGGCGAAGTACAGCTAGCCTCCAAGGTATCATACCTTTAAACCTTACAATTTTGCTCACTGAGAAGCGTTAGGGTGCCATCCAGTCTAGCTGGCTTCACAGTCAGTGGACAAATGGCAACATAATCGCAATTCCCATCCATTTTCAGTTTACTATTGTTTTGGACTGAAGGTGAAACTTTGGATCGTGGTGTTAAATGTCCAGTCCGTTGTTTATCTTTACGATTGAGAGCACCTACGAAAAAACTAGCCAGATTGGTCCTACGGGATTTGAATCCAGATCTTCCTGAAGGCGGGCCACTCACGTTACAGCCTGAGCCATCCCTCTCGGTAAATGAAGTTGTTCAAGAAACAAATAGGATAAATACCTTTCAGGAGAAAACATTTCTGATGTGTTCATTCCCATAACCTTCTTTGCCAATTCTATAACAAAATATTCTTACAAAAGCTTATTCTTCTAAACGCTTCATGCTAATAAAGGTTAACATTAGCAGAAGTGGTCTTACTAGTTAGTTCCATACAAGTAGAAGGGGAATAAGGGTATACACTAGATATAAGCCATAGCCAAATACTTTAAAAGCTGATCGCTATGTGAAACAATTGAAATCCGATTGTGTTTTAATGTCTAGGGGTAAAACAAAAGAGATGTGAAATGAGAACGACTTCCCGTTTGAGAAAAGTTTAAGTATTTTAAAATAATTGAAACCTATACCTAACGAGGAAAAACTGGGAAATACTTAACTCAAAAGAAATGTGTGACATATATGTGTCTTTTAACAGAATTACATTTTTTTATGCAGTTAGTTTTTGTTTATCTTTTATGGTTTAGCAATTATGCAAAAGTATTCAGAAGAACAGGTCTACAGAGGCTATTCAATTCAAGTTATGCATTTTATATGTCACGTAAATATCTTTCATATACAGTATTTAAAAAAAATCATTATAGCCATGTTTAGAAGAACCCCGGAAGATACTCAACATAAAAGCATTTTCTAAAAATGCTTTATTTGGATTCAGGGGACTCTAAACATGTGTTTGAAATCATGAAAACTAGGTATCGAACTTTTGGGTAGAATACAATATCTTCTCTACCTAAGCAGATAGTCGGTCCCGATGGCCGCTCGTCTCCTTTGGTGTTTCAAGCGTTGCTTTTTTTCCTCCTTTCTTTTTTCTTTGATGCTAAAGCTTTGGTGCTTCGTGGCGTAGGGGTCCGCGGGTTCAAGTCTCGCCTTGGCCATGGGTGTTTAGGGCCGCTTCCTGTATTTTTGTTACATCATTCTTTCTTCCCCGAAGGCTAATGTGTTTAAACTTTTAAAAATACATGTACATAATCCACGTTGAAAAAGCAATAAAATAATAACTCATTTCCATAAAAATAAAAGTATTTAAATTCAAACCAATAAGAGAGAATACCTCCAAAATTGCTCTTTTTTCGTCCCATTTATATGTTGCCTTTAACATCTAGGTGATATCGGCGGTGTTTTACCTTCCTTATACGTACTATGTACATAGTGTATAGACAAGGTGTTGTATTCCGCCCAAAAATTAGATACTGATATTTCATCCGAAATGCATATTTTGAGATCCTCTGAATAAAAAAAATAAGACTTTTTAGAAAAACTTCCGTGTGTGTATCTGTATGTGTGTCTGTGGGCACAATAGCTCAAAATTGAAAAGTTCGATAACAGCAAATTTGGTATTTAACTTCAATATCTTTCAAGGATACGACAGGAAGAGTTTCAAGAAAATTTCCCCACTCCTACCTGCCCTTTACATGGAAAAATTTCGAAATTTTTTATTTTGTCAAAAATTGCTCTAAAGATTTTGATTAAAATATCGTATATCAAGGATATTTACATGGCAAATAAAATGCATATCTTGAACTTTAGCGAGCAGCACAGATCTAGCTTCCAGGAATGTTCATCATGAAATATTCTTGAAGATTGTCATCAACTTACGTCCAATGTTATGGATGACTGCTTAATGGACTCTAGGCCTTGACTAAGCTGGAAGTTTCTGAGTGAACAGAAAGCAGTAAGAGCGGTGAATACCTAAATGCGGACGAATTGTTTACAGTTGGCGAACAATACCACTGAAAGATGACAATATTAGACATCCATCTGGTGCAATGAGTCAGTGAACGGATAGCACAACGGCTAGCGTCAGTACTGAGTCATCAGAAAGGGCAGCTGCACTTGCGAACAATGCGAGGTGGGCACTCCAGTTTTGAAAACGTGTCGGTAGGCAGCTGCGGGGTGACAAAATCACAACCCTCTGACGTCACCGCACCTCAATGACGTCATCGGGCTATCCCGAATGTTTGCGTGCTAGAGTTTTGAATTATGCGGCACGTTCAAATGCGTCTAAGGCACTGACAAGCTCCTATGTCTCCCATCCACGATTGCTTCATTATACTACAAATAAAATGAAAATGGCGTAAAAAATCTTGTGTGTTCTATTCACATGACTTTCTCCAGCTGTTCCAAGAATAAACTTTCCTTACAAAAGAGTATTCTTTTAAATACATAATGTTAATCGAGATAACCTTGTATTAATTTATACAATGTAGTATATAAATTAATTAAGTATTCTTTGTGTACATAGCCTATGATTACTGTATATCTTCTTAAGACCCCCTATGTAATCAATGACCAACGATAAATCCTTCTATTCAAACCCAGGCTCCTCTTTTTTCTGCTTTCGTCTTCGATAGCAAGTTATATTGCTCCATGCGAGGCTGCCTTTTCCCACAAATTTGTTGGTTTGCTAGCGAATACTAGGGGTGTTTCTCTTCTATCACGAATTTTCTCCTCCCCCCAGTTCTTTTTATTTCGCATTTCCTTTTAACTTGGTTTAGGGGCTGTGCAGTGTCGGTCGGTGTCGTACGAATGTTGGTTGGTAAGGTCACCAACTAAATAACAGCTCTCTCTGAATCGCGGTCGTGAGTTCTTCTCTGTTTTTTTTCTTCTTTTTTACTAAAAATATAGTTCCGGGATCTGGTCGGGACTCCGGAGCTGTATACCCTTTTCCTCTTTTTTCATTTTCCTAACATTTACTTGTTTTCTATTTGATTATCGTTTGCTTTTTTCTTCCATTACACTCACATATACACATTTTACAAACATACAAATACCTATGCCCAAGGCGGGACTCAATCCACAATCCCCTGCGCCACGAAGCACCAAAGCGAGGCACTTTAACGAGCGCTGCCATGTGGACCGGCCTATTCGGATAGAGGCAACCTTCTCTGAACAAACCACCGTTGTGACGGGTCATCAAGCTTGGATTCGTTATGGTACTCTTAGGTTGGTCGGTCGGCTGGCCGGCCTCTTACCTAACACTAACCTACTGCGGCTTCTTCACCTCATCCATTTCTCCTGAAAGTGATAAGCACAAAAGATACGCATTAGGTCGAGATGCGAGGTGTCCCTTCAGTTTCCTGGTCACTCTCCCATTCCTCTCCGATTTCGGATATCAGCCATTTATGTTACTAATGTACATTTTCTGGTATCTCCTTTTGTTCCGAAACATTTTCTCATTCACCGTCTGCTTCAAATGAGCTGTGGCTTACAACCCAATCGCTCGCCAATCTCTCTCTCTCTCTCTCTCTCTCTCTCTCTCTCTCTCTCTCTGCCCCATTAGAAGGCAAATGAATACGACTTGAAAAACATGTGTTCCATTCTCATGACTTTCTCTAGCTGTTCAACAAACTTTCCTTGCAAAAGATTATTCTTTTATTTACGTCATGCTAAACGAGTTAAACATGAGCAGAAATTGTCTTATTACTTGCTCCCTTCTAAGCAGAAAGGGACTAAGGAAATCCACTAGGCAAAAGTGGTTCTCTTTTGCATTGCTTGGAATAAAACAAGAGATGAAACCGATTTAAACCCAACGTTAAGAACCTACAGACAACGAGTTGTTTCTAGTGCAAAGCCCCCGACATGACAAAAAAAAAAAAAAAAAAAAAAAAAAGAGATGAAACTAAAGTTGACTTCCCACTCGAGGAACGTTTAAGTATTTTAAAATTGAAATCAATAACAATATATATTTATATATTTTAGCCAACCATTTCAGTTTACGAGTTCATATAAAAGTCATCGAGAATGAAGATGTCTTCAGATGGCTAAACTCGGAAAATTCAAGGCATACATTTGGTTTATTATGAAAGTATCTTAAACATGAGATTTTAATAAATATTGTCAGAGCCATTTTGAGAAAATCAAAATTTCGAAAAATGTTCCATGTAAAGGATAATAAGAATAATCTCTTAAAAATCTTTTTGCCACATCTCTGAAAGATGCTGAACTTAAATGCTAAGATTGGTATTTAAGGGCTTTCTTTTTTGAGCTATGTTGCCCATAGACAGAGAGACTCGCGCTCGCGCACCTACACACACACACACACACACACACACACGTTGTTATAAACATGCTTTCTTGGGTTCCGATGAAATCTCGGTATCGAATTTTTGGATGAAATACAATACCTTCTCTAACTACTGTCTACGTTGTACATACGTGCTAGAAAAAGTAAAAATGACTGTTAAGTCCGGTAGGTGCTCGAACCGTGTATTTTACTTCGATAAATCGAGCATTCATGTTTCGGGTTTTGGACATTGCAGCGGCTTACTCAAATCTCATACAACTTCAGAAATTTAATCTATGTAGGACAAATCTGAAAATATAAATGCTGGATATGCCGACTCTTTATCGGTTAACTAGAAGACCGGAGATTAACAGCATTTTGTAGTATTGCAAGTTGCATTGTGGTACGGCATTTCATTGGATTGAGAAAGGTTCTGTGTGTATTCTGAAGGTGTCAGTATACCTAAAGTGCCACAATAACTGTTTTATGTCGGCCGGTAAGCGGAACAAAGTTCTAGTTCTGGCCATGACACTGAGTTTTCCATCGCCGATGATTTATGCATTCAGAAGCTGCATCCTTTACAGCTTTTTCCTCAGACTTTTCCTTATGTTCCCATATCGGTAGTATTTCCGCTTAATGTTTTCGTGTGTGTGTGTGTGTGTGTGTGTGTGTGTGTGTGTGTGTGTTTGTGGTGAAGATGATTCACAATTCCCTTGTAAGCAAAACACATAACAATTTAATTGGCAGCATGTCTGCACTGGCAGAGAATCAAAGTTGGCAAGATAACAACTTTTCCGTGTGTGCCGATGAAAGCATTTAGTTTTATAATTATATGCTAAAGTGTAAATATGAATTTCAATACGGTACAGTTACAAGGATCTTTTACTAGTCACTTCAAACTGCTACACAATTAAAAAAAAAATCTGTTCCATTCACATGACTTTCTCTACAACTCTTAACAAATCATACTTAAAACGCATATTCTTCTATTTACTTCATGCTAATCCAGATAAACGGCAGAAATATTCTTATCACCTGCTTCCTTGTAAGTAGAAAGAAAATAAGAGATAGAAAATAAGAGATAGAAGAGAATAAAAATGTTTAATTTTTTATGTGTAGAGTATTTTTTGGTGGGGAGAATTTACCTCAGAATCTTCATGTGGCATCCTTGGAAGATACTAAACTTAAATACCAAGTTTGGTATTTTACCGATTTTTCGTTTTTGAGTTATCGTATTCACAGACACATACATACACACACACGGCCTTTTTCTAGAAATATTTTTCTTTGGATATAGCGATTAAAAAACGTGTATTTCCGGTGAAATCTCGGTATCGAGTTTTGGGTGGATGCCATACCCTCTCTACTTATGTACTAAGTATAGAAGCTAAACATGAAAGGGAAAATATAGGCAAATGACCTGTGATATTCGAGGGTCGGCTGATAAGTCCCGGGCCTCAAACAGATATGGCGTGACTAGGCCAGTTAGACGGTAGCATCGTATAATTTAACTCTAGACTAGCTTGTATCCATAGTTATAGGTCAATAGCTTGTTTAGTTTTCGAATGACAGCATTTTAAACAAGACAACTTAGAGTTTTCAGGAAAATGGAGGATTTGGAAAAACAAGCAGTGATTAAATACTTCTATTTGAAAGACTTAACGAATAAAGAAATCAAGGAGGAAATGGAAGTATATTGAAAGACTCTGCTCCTTAATATTCAATTATTAAAAGGTGGGTTGTAGAGATTAAAATGGGACGTACAAGCACTAGTGATGAGCCTCGTTCTGGACGCCCTGTAGAGGTGACAACTCCCGAGATCATTGAAAAAAGTCATCGTTTAGTACTGTAAGACCGCAGATTAAGGTTGTTTCAGATAGCAGAGGCTGGAAACATATCAAAAGAATGTGCAGGTAATATTTAAAATACTGTTTTGCGCTTTCACTAGGTGCGTGCAAGATTTGTTGACACTTGATCAAAAGTTGCAAAGAAAAACTGTTTCTGGTAAGAATGTGGAGCTCGACCGTAAAAATCACAGTGAAATTTTGAGACGGCTTATTACCATAGATGAAACTTTGATACATCACTATACTCAAGAAAGTAAATCACAGTCAAAACAGTGGATTGCGCCAGATGAACCAACTCCAAAAAAGGCAAAGTCAATTTTGTCAGCTAACAAGGTTATGGCGAGTGTTTTCTGAGATGCACAGGGAATTATTTTTATTGGTTACTTGGAAAAGGGTAAAAGTATCATTGGTGACTACTACGCAAGCTTATTGCAACGTTTGAGTGATGAGGTGAAAAGAAAAAGACCTCATTTGGCAAAAGAAGAAAAAAAAAAAAAAAAACTTGTTTCATCACGACAATGCTCCGGCCCATCGTTCAGTCATTGCAATGGGAAAAATGTGCTAATTAAAGTTGGAATTGCTTGAACATCAATCCTATTCGCCAGATCTAGCACCTAGTGACTACCATATGTTCCCAAACCTAAAAAAAGTTTTTGGAGGACGAAGATTTCACAGCAACGAGGTCATTGATGCGGTAAACAGATATTTTGAGGACTTTGATAAATCGCACTTTAGAGATGGTTTAATTAAATTAGAACACGAATATGAAAAGTGTATTAGCCTTTCTAGAGATTATGTTGAGCAATAAAGCAAAAAAAAAAAAAAATTTAAATGCTGTTTTCATTGAGAGGCCCGGGACTTAACAGCTGACCCTAGTATAGTTATTGTAAGAGTTGTAGTACGGATAGCTAGAGAACGAGGCGTTCAAAATGAAGCATCACTTCTATGAATGTGAAATTATCACTTATATTTAAGAAACAAAACTGCCTGATCCAAAATATAAACATGTTCATTTTTGCGCCTCTATAAATCTCCCAAAATAATTCGTTTGTGTAATATATGCCTTTTATAATGAAAAGAAGCACTATTAAACGCTAAGACAATTTCATCGTTAGCTTTAATGAGGCAGCATTTTCTTTGTCTATTGTGTAGATCGAAAACGTCTCTCCCATCCTCAGATTTTGCCGACGAGTGTCCAGCGAGGATATGCCGACCAAAGCTCTGTCTCATCAAAATTAACATACATGTTTGTCTGTTTGAACACTGCAAAAGCTACGAGGGTGGAGGACTTTACAGGTAACACAGTCATATTGGATTTGGTATTGCGAGATCAAAGTGGAAGTAGTTGCAACTAATCTGAAGAATCAGTAGCTGCGCTTACTAAATGCATTATCATTCAAAATTATATAACAGTGGCAGGATTTTCAATTAGTGGTTATACAATGTGGCCCAAATGCCAGGTATGTGACGTGGGCAGATATCTCTTGGTACGTTTAAAAGTGGTGCTGAATTCAAATGAGTTATTTTAAGTTAAAATCTAACAGTGGAGAACTGGTGAGAGTGACCTTCACGTTTTCCGTCTTGGTTATCACTGGAGACGAGATCTTGGCCCGCTCACTGCGAAGGGAAACCGAAGGTCGAGTTCGCCAGTTCTCCCCTGTCGGGTTTTAACTTCAAATAGCCCCGTCGAGTTCTGCAACTTTTTTTACGCACTAAGGAATATCTGCACACGTCAAATACATGGCAGTTGGGCCACCTGGTGTCTCTAAAAAAGATATATTTGAATATCTGTATTCAAGAACATATTCTGGTACGAAAAACAAAGGGTAGATTGAAGAAAAACGCTTTCCCAAATATATACACAAGTAGTGCAACTGGTAATGCGTTTAGAAAAAAACTTTTTACTCCAACGTTCTGCCTGAAAATCCTAACGACAGCAAAGCTACAATGCTATTTTGATGGAGTACTTACAGCCTTGATCCGTTGATCATTTCAAGCTAAGAGCAAACTAGAATATATGAAAATTACACCCAAAATATACAGCTTCTAAATACGTGCATCTTTAAGCAATTCAAAATATATGTTACGATAATAAAAGATAAGGTAACTGTCACAATGATAGCTGATATATTGCCACAATGAGTGTTTATAATTAAATGCATTCCACCTCCATAGGCAGTTGTCTGCTACAATATATTCATTCTATATTTAAGGATTTCTGGTAACTATCTGGTTATGCCAATCTCGTATAAGTATATAGCATTTAATTCCAATGGCATTTTATTTTTCATAATAGAAGATATTTTAATCCTCATACACATTTTCTGGAGAAGTGTATTGGTCAACACCAACTAAACGAATAGTTATCTGAGTGAATGCTTTTAGTTCTCTACACCGTTAAGATGTAAGGGATCTCAACAGATCGTTGACAAAAACTTTCTACCCCACCGAAACTTTTCTTTTGTTAGTAACTTCATTCCATTCTGTATCATTTGCTAAATTGCTCTTTTCCCTTTCTCTCCCCTTTGCCGAAAAATGATGCAATTGCAACAGATCTCTCAACTTAAACCCTCATTAACAGACACATAAACAAAAACGCCAATGACATAGAGTATTATGCTTAAAAACATTAGTAATGCAGTCTCTATTTAAAAGTATAAATTAATCACACAATAAAAATGTAATTATAGAAGAAGGCTTTTACGATACTTTTTAATGAGATCTTTTCATCTACATTTTATCTTAAGATCAGCTTAAACCCAACACGCTATTGATAATTACCCTGAAAAGCATACAAAATCCACGTACATGTACAATAGTTTTTACGATATTTGGCAATTATATTATGAATTTGTGACTTTTTACATAAGCATCCTGAGAACATTGTAGATAAGGCTATAAACGCAGTTCCCAAATAATGCTATAAGGCTCTGTGATTTTATTTAGATAAGTTCAAAATAATGATTTTGTCTATTAAGTTAATAATATAAAATAAATTATTGAAATAATGCAGATATGTATATGCTTGCTGACATTAAATTACGGAAGAAAGATATTCAACCGAATTAACTGACCTCCTACTCTGATCTTCGATATAATTATGTTGTTACAGAAAAACAACAAAAGTATAACCCGGAATCGTTTTGAAGATTGCGCACGTAAAGGTTGTATAAAATAATTTTAGGATAGCAATATCTTTTTAGTATAAATGAGTCCTCATGTTTTATACAGTAGTTTTTGGGGGGATGGGGCTTTTTCTGTATTAGGAGTCGTCAATAATTTACTAAAAGGATTATAATCAATGAAAAATCTGATATGTTCCATTCACGTCTCTATATCTCTATGAAAATTATTGTTAAGAAACGTATTCTATCTAATTCATGTTAATCGAAATAAATATAACCAGAAACGGTCTTATTACTTGAGTTATTAAGAGAGTACACTAGGCTAAAATGATGATCTTTTAAAAGCTGGTTACCATTGATTTGTGATTTAAGGTCTCTCTCTTTCTCTCAGTCTATTTTTATTTATTTATTTTGCATGGCCAGGAGTTGACAAGTTCCCGTGTGAGAAAAGTTAGTTCTTTAAAACTGAAACCAATAATAAGGAATATCTCGGAAATTGTCAAGCCTACAAAAAATGCATATGGCATAAATTGTGTCTTTTAACAAGGTCTACATTTTTGTGCAGTATATTTTTATCTATCTCTTACAGTTTACCAGTTATCCAAAAGTCATCCAGAATGAGGAAGCCTTCAGAGGCAATTCCCAGAAAATTCAAGATATACATTTTATTTCACATGTAAATATATTAAATATAGTAGTTGTACGTCGACATATTTTATTTACGTAAAACAGGTGATACGGAAATCTTAAGCTTCACTCGTAAGCGAAAGTGGATAGCATAGTTTCTACTAAGATCTCAAATAAATATAAATTGTAAATATTCTTGGTAACAGTTTGAATAAATACACGATCTAAAAGCTATAAAATATATTATCTCTGAAATAGTCCCTCATACCAATGACTCGCCTGCGGTGAACATATGCTGTAAATGTGGGCGTTAAACACTAACAAAAAAAAAAAGTTACCGATAACCCCTTCTAACAAATTCTTGCTCGACCTAAGAACCCAGCTAGCGGAAGCAAACGGCATAAAATAATCCGAGATAACGAGAAGGAAGAGTGACCGCCGCAGTCCACTCATGAGCTGTTCGGTCTAAAACATGGTACACATCAGAAGAAAGGAAGAAAAAGGTAATTCACGCGGTTGAAATTCCAACTGTTTGCAGCAAAGTCAAATGTCAAGTACTTTAATCGAACTGAGGAAAATGGAACGAAGCATGCTTTAATTTATTTCTGTAAGTTTCGGGAAAAATATCATTACAACGAATATCTAAATTTAATTTGGGAGCGTTAATACTAAACCGTCAGCGAGTTTACTAAATATGTATGAATGCAACATTTTCTATGCACATAAAGGTGCGAAATTGTTTGCAAAATATGACTTCAAGGACTAGTATAACTAGACTAAATACGACACTTCATCTGAGATTAAATATTTCACTACTGTAAGGAGAGTCAAGTATTTAAATCTGAATCAATGATAAGTTGAGGAATGTTTGCCATTTAACAAGATTACTACATTTATTCCCACGAGCCATCTAGTTTAAACTTTAAAGCAAAGCAACATTGCATTGTGATTTTGGAACAAGGAATATTTCCAACCCTCTCTATTCATGCCTCATATCTTGAGCCCAAACCTACAACTTTACCAACTAATAATAAATGGTGATAAATACCGTAACAAAACTGCTCTTTATTATTCAAATAATTAACTTATTACTTATTACAATTAAAATCTGTTTACAAGTACATGGGTTTATTCGATGCTTTCGCAACAAATCTACCGTGGAGATTTTTCAACACTCGCTGCGGCAGTGGCTAGACTGCACGTTCCGAACTTCTCATGCTTGCCGCCGCCGCCGACGACGGCGAGCAATTGGCGGGCCGAGGGCAGCCCGGAGGCGTGTTACAAGTGTACCCATTCTTGCTAGAATGTAACCACGTCCTGACGGGAATGTGAGGTTTACAGGATGACGGGTGTAAATGAGGTTGGGGAGTGAAAGAAGGCGGCACGATTGCTTGCCATGGCTCAACGGTCCTTATGCACCGCTGATGTAGTGTTAATTGCTAAATATCTTTAATTTTGGGGGGTTCATTTAAATTTTGACGTCAAAACAACTCTTGGAAGGATTGTTTATGAGCAGCTAGCAGCTGGTGGAGTTACTCCTTAGTTACCGGAGATGCCTGCAAGCCGGTGACGCCTGAAACGACGGCTTCTGGAATTATAATCCCCAAGAGACCTAACGAGAACGCTCCGATGGAAGGGAAAACCGTCGTTGAATTTAACTGCGCGGTGCCTTATCTCGTCCTCTACGTACGGCAGAGTTTCGCGGGAAAAGAGAAGGGGAGGAATAAATAGCCCAGAGGTATTTATTCTGCACCCGTTGAAGCAGTAGCAGATTGGACAGCGCTGCCATGCCCCAGATCTCGGAGGTGAATATTAGTATGGAGATTATGAGAGCTCTCAAAAGGCGCAACTAAAGGAGAATCAGCATCGTGGACTTTATAATCGGGTACAAGAAGGTCACAGCACTAGTGTCCCCACATCTCAGTTCCTTGATATGCTCCCTAAAAGTTAGACCCTTATCTAGCTTCACTCCTAAGTAGGTGATAATATTTGTCCACTCAATTCTTTGTCTGAGGTACGTGAAAGTGGGTAAGTTTGCGGGAAAGCGGCGCTTGGTGAAGAGAATGACATGGTTTTTCTCCGGATTGATGGATAACCACCAATCTTGGAGAGGGAGGTGTTTCTGGATGGGAACTTTCACCGGTGCTCATTCTCCCCTTATTTATACCTTGATGATGTGGCTAGTAATTTCCAGAAGTAGGCCTATTTGCACCTGCAAACAAAGCAGATGTCAACCTCGCACAGGTGCGGCAATCGGAGCTTCGATGTAAAGTTCTCGCCGAATGCACACAGGTGTACCAATGCACGGCAACAATCACTTATGACTTTCGAAGCAAGCCGCTCACACATGTGCGGCGATTATGGCCGCAAAATAATCACAATACCAACACAGAATTTTCATGATTATCCAAAAGGATATATTCATATGTAGTAGTTACATGCCTCTTATCTCTATCAACAAACAAATCCATGGACGCGCAGATATCAATGGGAAACATATAATCCCATGGTTAAGCTATTTGCTTCACAATGCTGGTAGACTATAGCACTAAACGTATCTCAAATTGGAACATTTCCCAAATGTATGGATCCACCCACTATTTAAACCAGTCATATCTGGTCACACAATTCAGTTAGAGGTTGACTTTCTAATCGTTATATTTTTACTTTATCTGTTACGTATATTATGTAGGGGAAGCATTGTATTCCACAAATAAGTTCAATACTGAGATTTCACCAGAAATACATCTTCTGAGATCCCCAGGGAAATTAGTAAAAAAAGGCCCGCGCAGTCGCGCTCACGTGTTTATGTATGTGAACATCACAACTGAATAACTAAAGGTATATTAAATATTAAACTTAGTATTTATGTTCAGTGTCTTTCAAGGAAGTAACATAAACATTTTCAAGAAAATCCTTCTATCTCAAATACTGATTTGATGAGAATGGCTCTAACGCCTTATAAAAAGGATTTAAAGGGAAGTTGATAAAACTACTCATACAAACAAAAAGGTAGAAGAAAGAAACCAACCACAGTTGTATGGAACAAAGAGTCGATGTCATATGCAGATATACATTTGAAGATAGCCACCTTCATCCCGCGAGAGGCACTTCTACAACCATGATAGCTTAGGAATAACTGTTTTTTTACCTATAGCCGTGTGAAGGACAGGAATTGGATAGGTAGAGTCAGACTGAAAAATTCAATGCCATAGCCGGGATTTGAGTCGCGGATCTCCCGATCTCTTAGAAGTAATTTTCAAAACACAACAGGCGCGGCTATATCCATACTACCTTTATGTACTTTTCAGCAGTTTCTCAGAACTATTCGGCTACATAAAGATTCGCTCTATAACAGTGACCTCTAAAATTCTTGCAAAGCGCAAAGAAATTCATGTACGCAGCGGCATTATCGTAATGAAGCGTTTCTTGAACGATTCAAGACCAGGTCGAAAATAGGTTCCAATCATGAAAATACTTGTACGATGCTCGGTTGTGCAGTCCATTGCATGTACATATTTCGTCGTATGTAAATCTGCAAATCGTGGGATGTTCTTTAACGTTCGCTTCGACATACGTTAGTTTTGTCATGGCCGCCATATCGAATCTGCTGACTAGTACTTACGGGGTCTTTTAGTTCTCTAACGTCCGCTAGGTAATGTAGTCCTTTTTACTTTCTCTAGCCCGTTTATACAATATACATAGTGGATAAAGAAGACATTGTATTTCACAACAAATTCGATGTCGATATTTCACCGGATATATATGTTTTTTGGTCCCCTGAGACGGAAAAAGTATTTTTAGAAAAAGGTCCGTGTGCGTCTGTGAACAGCATAGCTCAAAAACGAAAAGGCCGTTAAATACAAACCTTGATATTTGTGTTTATATCTTCCAAGGAAGCGACAGGAAGATATTAAAGAAAATCCCCCAACCACAAACTACCCTTTACATAAAAATATTTTTGAAAATGTTTTTCTCAAAAATGGCGGTAAGGATTTACCCATATTAAATAATGTATATTAACAGTATTTAAATCACAAACAAAATCTGTACTTTGAATTTTCTGGGAATACCTCTGAAGACCTCTTTATACTGGATGAGCTTTCCGGGACTTTGAATAACAGTAAACCCGTAAGAAATAGAGAAAACCTTATTACACAAATTTTCTAGGTATTCCTTGTTATTGGTTTCAGTTTTAAACTACCTAAGTTTTCTCAAACGGCACCATGCAAAGTGAACAGAATTTCAATTGTTTCATATAGTGACCGGCTTTTTAAAATTTGACTATGGCTTTAGCCTAATGCATTCTCTTATTTCCCTTCTACTTACAAGGAACCAAGTAGTAAGACTGATATTCTGCTAATGTTTAACTTGATTAGCATGATATAGATAAAAGAATAATCTTTTGTAAGAATAATTTATGTAAGGAATAGCTAGAGAAAGTTAATTGAATGAAATACATCAGGTTTTTCAGATATGGATGCATGTCTACTCCCAAAGAAATAAATTTTGGATATAAGAAGTATCTTAGCTTTAATGAAAACTCTGGAAGCCACCATTTTGTAAAAGAAAAACACATTTTGCAACGATGTTGTAATGAATACCTTAACTTAGTGAGAGCTTCTCTGCGATTGCTGAAGAATGTATGTCATAAATGTAAGAATGAGGGACCTAATAGCTTTTCTTTAAATGAATAAATTCCAGTGAGTATTGCAATCACATTCTAGTTTCATTTGTTAAATAAATATTAGGTTTTGAGGCGGATATGTATTATTTTCTCTATATAGTGTGCATAGTAGATAGAGAAGGCATTGCATCCCATCCAAACATTTGATACTGATATTTAACTGAAAATATACGTTTTGAGGACCATTGAACGCCAAAAAATAGTTTTAGCAAAAGGTCTGTGTGTATGTGTACGTAGCAATTGACCATAATGGTTGGCTATACTATGAATCCTGGGTCTAAAGTACTTACAATATTGTAAGTCGCCATTGGGGTTTGTCATCTCAAATTAATTTGATATCACCCTGTGGTTTACCGGGAAACATGCGAGTCAGTTGAGATATTCAGTGCTATGCCGGCATGTTGCCATGGTAGCTCAGGGGCAGAGCAACCGGTTAGAGTTCGGGAGATCCGTCGTTCAAATCCCGGCTATGGCATTGAAATTTTCAGTCTGACTCTACCTATCCAAGATTGTTGATTTGTTTAATCGTAAAGAAAATTGATGGGCTCCATTCACATGAATTTCTCTATCTGTTCTACAAACCAACTATTCTTACAAAAGATAATTATTTTATCTACATTATGTTAATCAAGATAAACATTAGCAGAATGGTTTTATTACTTAGTTCCTTATAAGTAGAAGCGGAATAAGGTAATACAGTAGGCTAAAGCCACGTATATATAACACGTACTATATATACACCAAATAGAGAGGAAGGAGAAGAAGAAATTTAGGAAGAGAGCGAAAGCTAATGTATGCTATTGTCTATTGTATATAATATAATCAATTATACAGTAGCATATCAATTTGATGATACCTTATTGTTGTGTTTGAGTTTGGACAAAAATAATTTATTTATTTATTTATTTATTTAGAACAGCAAGCCCACTGAGCAATTTAATGTTCGTTTAAAGTATGTATGTTTTTATAAAAGTAAAATCGTAACTGTCATATGCTAACGTATAACACTGGTCATTGAACGCTTCTATACTCTGCTTTCCAAGCATCAGCTTTAAGTATATTCGTAATAGGGGTTTTCTCCAGGCGGTTGATGACCCTCAGCACAGTAATGGGCAAATTTGATGAATCACGATTAAGCAAACCCTGATCTCAAATATTAAAGAATGAATTGTAGATAGTGCTTCGCACATTTTCAAAGATTTCAAGAAGACTCTATTATATAAATGAAGGAGTAAAGACTACATGTATGCCATTGAAGGCTAAGGGACAGCCATGGCATCCCTTTGTTCAAAGCAATGCCATCCTTCCTTTGGTTGCTCCAGAGAGTGGATTGAACAGATCGGACTCTAATACCTTATCTGCTTTCTTGAAAAGAAAATTAAATAAATAAAAAAACAAATAAATAATGCAGAAGGAGGAGATTCGGGCGCAAAGGCTAAGCAATCGGAGAAATATTAACATTCACATCATTAGGTTACACCTGAGTTTATAAAACCTATAAAACAAATAAGCATGTCAAATTATACGGTAAACCGGAGTAACATTCTGAACAAATTATTTTCTAAGTCCGGCATTGAGCTTATATAGTTTGCCAATTAGGGCAACTTTATGGTAGGCCCACAAGTTGAAATCTGAGATTTTGCTGGGCTCAAATGTAAGCTTTAGCAGACGACGGGAAATATCTCGCACGATTGAACAGATGCCTTTCGGTTGACCAATGTCATACGGTCATAAGAACTATCATACATGGAAGACACTTTCTTCTCTTAACAGTTCTCTCACCGATTTTCCAATTAGACAAGCATTTGTGGACAACCTATGTAACATGTGCATTACTTCGCGCCGAAGTTTATTGTGTGTATGCGTATGTGTGTGTGTGTGTAGGTATGTGAGTATGTGTGTGTGTGTGTGTGTGTGTGTGATGCAATAATTGTTAAATTGATTCACATGAACTTGGTCTGAAACATACCTTAAATCTTTATTAGAGAATATCCTATACGTCATCTTAATTACTTTGTCCAAAAAGCGTAAAAAAAAAAAAAAAATCTAAACATATAGTATGGCTTATTATTATCACTTTTTATTGTTTTATTTTTACTTCTTTTTTTTAAATGTTGCTAACAAATATGTGTAGGTATGATGTTTCTGATAAGTTTTGTAATTTACAAAATGTCCAGAGGGTAAATATTCGGGAAGTCATGACATTCCTATTCGTTTCTATGATTCAGTAGTTAGTATCTGTCAAGATGAGAAAGAATACAGTTTGGTCCTATCATAAGAGGCAAAAATGTATGTGGTGTTTAACCTTTCACTTATGTTTTAATCTTCATACATATCCTGCAAGCGATTTTTGTGCCGGATTTTAAAGTATCAATTGTCACATACCTTATACAGAAAGGAGAGAAACAGTTGGGAGCGAGGGAAGGGAGGAAGGGGAAGAGAATGAAATGGGACAAAGGGAGGCAGAGGAAGAGATACTAGGGGAGATAGAGGGAGACAGACGAGAGAGTGAGAGAAATGGAGAGGGAGAAACAGCGAGAAGAGGTAGAGACGGAAAAGAATCTCCCTGTTTTACGCAATAACGCGGGCAGAGCTGCGGTTTCTGCTAGTACCTACATATCTGTAAGCACCTAGGTAAGACAGTGAAACATTTACGTATTGTAGCAATTACTAACTCCAGAGCAGCTTAATACAGTTTCATTTAAAATGCACAAAGATAGATGTTTCAGATACCACGGTGAGTGAAAATAAAATGTTATACTTTACCCTAAGTTGTTGTTATTATGATTACTATTATTATTATCATCCTGATATTCATCATATTTAATGCGGCAAAATATTATGCACCTTTGATGTTGCTCTTTTCTCTGCCTTCAGTTAAAACATTCATTAAAACCTGGAAAATAATCAAGCCATACAAGGATTACTTTTTATTGAACTATAGCTATAGCTGTAATGCTCATTTTAGGCTGATACTGAGGAAAATGTTGGAATTTCGAAACGATCAAGGATAGATAGGTAATATAACGACGGTGGACAGCTCAAGCACCGCGACCTACTAGATATATTGTGGGTTCACCCTCAGGAGAGTAAAGGCCGCGGGAAGATAGGCCACAGAAACGCGCGGAAGTCTTTAAAAGTTCTAGGATCGAACACCCTTCCCACTGCTGGAGCTGCCCTCAGAAGTTTATGAATGACCAAGCAACCCCTTAGTTTCTATGGAAAATGCTCTTTTCTTTGAGAAAACAATCGCGCCATCTGTTCGGCGGCACCGCTATAGGTCAAGAACCTAAAACTACATTTGAAAGACGAAAAGGAGATTGATTGAAAGGGAAACGAGGATAAGAAATCATTTTAGATGAAAAATCACACCAGCATTCGGCTATCAACCGAGGAAAGCCTAAGGCCAGATTGGGCAGTCGACGGAAATTGAACCTAAGATCTCGTGAATGCGAGGCTTCAACCTGATCGGTAACAATTAAGGATACGTACGACACTACTTAACAGTTAGGTTACGTGCTTCATTCCGCACTATGCCAAAATTATATTATTCTGGGAAAATATTTAAATTTGTGTCAAGATGTACGAGTAGACATAGTTTTTTATACAATAATATACATTTCTTTAATGTTTGCTCGAACGGCATGTTGCTTGTCATATTGAAACTATACAGAAATTCCCTGGTGTCACCCCAATTTCAAACCCACAATTTACAGGTCATTAGATTAAAAAAAAAAAAAAAAAAACTAGATGAAAAATATCTGTATTATACTGACTTTACTTTCTCAACCATTCATTTTTATTAGTGGCTATACCAACTAGTCTTGCGAAAGTTTATTTTTCTATCTAAAACTACTTTCTTTTCCTCTAGGTAAACGTTTGCTGAATTAGATACATTACACGTTTCGTTATAGATACAAAGAGAACAGCGGCAGTCAAATGTTTAAGAACAGCGTGCTATATAATGACCTTAACATTTATATCTTTTTCATGATATCGCAAAGAAACAACTGAAAATCGACAGGATTATAAAAGAATCACAAAGTATGGTAGTTCGAACGATTAATAACGGATATCATGGAAATGGCTTGTTATAAATATCTGAAGGTTTCATCCACATGACTTCTCTACATCTGTGTACATATTATTGTTAAAAAGCCTATTCTTCTATTTACTTCACGCTAATCGAGATAAACATTAGCAGAAATAGTCTTATTACTTGCTTCTTTGTAAGTAGCAGGGAAATAAGGGAATGCATTAGGTTAAAGCGATAGTAAAATCTTCTTAAACTGGTTGTTATGTTTAAAATTCATTTGTCTGCATGGCCAGCAGTTGAAAAGCTCCCGTATGAGGAAAGTTTAAGCATTTTAAAACTGAAACCAATAGCAAGAAATATCTCGGAAATGGTTATTTCCACGAAAAAAGAAATGTTTATGACATAAATCGTGTGTTTTAATGAGCTCATCATTTTTATGCAGATTTATATTTCTCTATAGAGCAACACTTTTTGTGTAGGGAGGTTTTGTCTATCTCTTATGGTTTACCAAAATGAAACGGAGTTTTATCTATGGACGCTCTTTAACCACTGTGTTTCTCAAGTTCCCATCCTATTTTGGGCGTGAAAGACCACTTAATTTTGTTCAGAGGCCTCTTTATCTAGCTTGAGGTTCTTTTACATGTCGTAAATCTACGACGCGGGACCATCAGCCATACTGCCCTTCCGAAGGAAGCCATGTTAAGGATTTTACGCCCAAAATATGCATCGTCCTCCGCCGGGTTTGATCCCATGGCATTGGGTATCTGAGATTAGCATGGTAAACCACTACACCACGGTTTACCAGTTATTCAAACGCCATCCAGAATGGAGTGATCTTCAGAAACTATTCCCAGAAAATTCAAGATATACATTTTATTTATTATATAAATATCTTTAAAATACGGTATTTTAATCAAAATCGTTAGAGCCAGTTTTAGAGAATCATAATTTTGGAAATTTTTTCCATGTAAAGGGTAGTTGGGAATGGAGGATTTTCTTCAAAATATTCGTGTCGCGTCCTTGGAAGAAACTGTACAATTTTCTAAAAATCCTTTTTTTTGGGTAGAATACAACATCTTTGTACACTATGCACATAGTAAGTGTAGAGAAACAAAAAAGGTAATTTGGAATAGATTGTGTGTTTTAAAGAGATCTATTGGGATCTTTTAATAGTAAGTTAAAACATTAAATCGCTATATTATAATATTTGAGATGGGGGAGAAAAAATAACATATCACAGTGTTGGACAAACAATGGGTTTTACAAAACATTGAGGAGATGTCCGCCGTTCTTTTGTTCATCGTATAGCATTCTGTTTGTGACACCAAGCAGAGCATTTTGCAGAACAATGTACATATTTCAATATTAGCTATTTTTGCGAAAAGGCATCTTTCAATTGCAGAGGGATTGTTGGATGTGTAACGAAAACTCGTTCCTTAAGGAAACCCATCATCAAAAGTCGGCCTGATTGAGATCTGGAGATCGCGGAGGCAATATTGTTGGGAAGTGCTCACTGATGACATGATCGCCAAACATCTATGTAATTCATTGTTAAGGGTGTAGATGTGGGGGTGGAGCTCCTTCTTACATTAAGATTGCTCACAGTCGACAACAAGCGGGAAAATTTTTCACTTCGAAGCTGTGTTTGAGGTCAATTAGGCGAAATCCTAAGGACTTCTTTTCGTCAGGTTGACACTGTCGATGAGACTTGGATTCATCATTATACTCCAGAAACCAAGCAAAAACCAAAACAATGGGTAGTTTCAGGTAAATCTGTTCCAAAGAAGGCAAAGACAGTCCCATCGGCTGGAAAATTATGACGATTTTTTGGTTGCGAAGGATGTCATACTTATTGACTTCTTAGAAAAAAAGAAAAATCTGACGTGTTCCATTCACATGACTTTCTCTATAACTCAGCAATAAATTATTGTTAAAAAGCTTATTTTTCTATTTACTTCCTACTAATCGAGAAAAAATTAGCAGAAATAATCTTATTACCTGCTTCCTTGTAAGTAGAAGCGAAATAAGGGAGTACCATAGGTTAAAGTGATGGTCAAAAGCTGGTTGTTGTGTGACTGAAGTTCCTTTGTTTGTTTGGACACGGGTTCACGAAGTCTTGTATGAGAAAAATATGTTTTTTTAAAGCTGAAACCAAAAACAAGGAATATCTCAAAAACACTCAACTCCACGAAAAATATGTATATAACATAAATTGTGTGTTTGAAAGTTCTCTTCATTTGTTGAGTGGTAAGTTTTTGTCCATCTCTAATGGTTTAGCAGTTATGCAAAATTCCGTAAAATTGACCCAGAATAAAGTAGTCTTCAAAGACTATTCCCAGAAAATTCAAAATATACATTTTATTTGTCAGGTAAATAACTTTAATATACGATATTTTAATAAAATCGTTAGAGCCATTTTTTAGAAAATAAATTTTCGAAGAATGTTCCATGTAAAGGGTAGTTTGGGGTGGGGGGATTTTTCTCAAAATCTTCGTGTCGCATCCCTGGAAGATACAAAACTTAAATTCCAAGTTAGATACTTTACCGACTTTTCGTTTTTGAGTTATCATGTTCACAGACACACGGACACACTGACACACGGGTACACGGACACACGGAAACACACGGACCTTTTTCTGAAAATACTTTTTACTGGGGACCCTAAAACATATATTTATATATATATATAAATAATGTCCCCCCTCCAGTAGCAAAATGTAATGCTTTGGAAACGTATCAAATTGCTCCCCGTTATATGTATTAATCTGTAAGATTGGATCGTTATTGTTTATTTCTCATTTGAACTTGCAGCTTCCCAGCGACTAACGAAGACGTTTTTACGTCATAGCAACGTAAACATGCTGTGGCGCCTGGGGTGACGCGAGTATCGATATGCCACGATAAATAATGTCACTCTGTGTAGGCGGTAATTGCTCGCTTGCCCTTACGGTTTTTATGAGATTAATTAGAGGATTCTGCCTTTAAGCGCCTTATCTTTTTATGGAAAACTTCTTTCTTTATACGTCAACATGATAGATACGGTTCGCCTACATCCTTTAAAGGCATACAACAGATAGCTGTAATTCATACATCCCAACGAATGCTGTTATATAAAATTCTCTCTAATTGAGCATAGTCAATAAAATATGTTATTTCATTTAAAATTCTGGATACAAAATAATATTTATTTAATCGCGTTTATTACTTCCTCTACATGTGCTATGTACATTGTGTATATAGAAGTTATTGTGCTGCACACAAAAAATCGATAGCGAAATTTCACCGGAAATGCATGTTTTGGGTCCGTTGAATCAAAAAAATTAGAAAACGGTACGTGTGTGTCTGTCTACAGGCAGCATAGCTCAAAAAAGAAAAGCTCGCTAAATACCAAACTTGATATTCGCTTTAAGTATCTCCCAAGGAAGCGACATGAAGATTTGCAAGAAAATCCTCCACCCTCAACTACCCTTTACATGGAAAGTATTTCGAAATTTTTGATTTTCTAAAAAATGGCTTTAACGATTTTGATTAAAATCTTTTATATTTAATATATTTACATGAAAATAAAATGTATATCTTGAATTTTTTGGGAATAGTCTCTAAAGACCTCTTTATTCTGGATGCATTTTTTTGAATTTTACAATTTATGTCATTTTTACTTTCCCCGTATGTACAATGTACACAGGGATAGAGAAGTATAGTATTCCATCCAAAAATTCGATGTCGAGATTTCACCGGAAATATATGTTTTAGGACCCCCTGAATCCAAAAAACGCATTTTCAGAAACTGGTCCGTGAGCTTGTCTGTGGACAACATAGCTCAAAAACGAAAAGGCGGTTAAATACCACACTTGGTATTTAAGTTTGGTATCTTCCAAGGATACGACACGAAGTTTTTCAAGAAAATCCCCCTACCCCTCACTACCCTTTACATAGAAAATTTTTCGAAAATATTGTTTTTCTTAAAAATAGCTCTAACGATTTTGATTAAAATACCACATATTAAAGCCATTTCTATCACAAACAAAATGTATATCTTGAATTTTCTGGGAATAGCTTCTAAAGACCTGTTTATTCTGAATGAATTTTGCATAATTTCGCATAACTAGTAAACCGTAAGAGACAGACAGAAACTTACTTAACTAAAAATTGTAGCTCTTTTTAAAAATACACAAGTTATGTCATATAGGTACATTTTTTTCGTGGAGTTTACCGTTTTTGAGCTATTCCTTGTTATTAGTTACAATTGTGAAGTACTTATACTTTTCTCAGACGGAAGTGACCCGTTTTCTTTTGTTCTACTCCTGGCCAAGCAAAAAAGCGATTTGCAGTGCTTTTCGCATAACGACACCTTTTAAAACATTTGACTATCACTTTAGCCTAGTGCATTCCCTTAGTTCCCGTCTACTTATAAGGAACTAAGTAATAAAATTAGCATGGTGTTGAAGGAAGTTTGTTTGTAGAGTAGCTAGAGAAAGTCATATGAGGTAACACATCAGATTTTTTAACCTGGAGTTGGCGATTTTCGATATATTCTTTGTTATTGGTTTCAGTTTTAAAGTGATTAAAACCCTTCTCATACGGATTTCAATCCCAAACCAACCATATTTTAAATCATGTCACTGTCAGTTTAGCCCAGCATATTCCCTATTTCCCTTCTACTTAGAAGGAACTAAGTAAAAGACCGTTTCTGCTAATATGTGTCTCGATTAGTATGACGTGAATAAAAGAACAAGCGTATCAATAATAATCTGTTACAGAGATAGGGAAGGTCATGTGAATGGAATACATCAGATTTCTTTTCTTTCTTTTTGATCAGTAATTCACAATGGATCCTTGAATCTTCATTTAAATTTTATTTAAATTCGGAAACTATACAGATGGAATATTTTAAACATCTGATGTGTTGTACTCATATAACTTTCTCTATTCAATCTTGTACTCTGTTCATACAAATGCTTATTCTTCTAGGTATGTTATGTTAATTCAAGATAAATATTTACAAAAATACTCTTATTGCATATTAATCTTCGTTGATACAATTGGATTAGAGGAATACAGTAGCCTTTAACTGTTATTAAACAAGGCGTTTAAAAATATATTCAATTTAATATTCTTCCTCCAAAATCTGCAGGGAATTTCATACTTAAACGTTGTTTGATTGTTTTATTTGTAATGCAGTGTGTGTGTGTACCTATATATAGTATGTTTGATACATTGAAATATGAGAATTAAATCTGTTACATCAGCTCTCTCAGTAGCTCTAGCAAGTGAACTACCTTGCGCAACAAGGTGTGTCGGAAACCGGAAGATCCCTAAATCATATTTCGGCTATGGTATTGCATTTTTCAGTCTCAATCTACCAATCCATGCAAATGGTTATTATTCTATCACTTCTTGTTAATACATATACATTTTATATTCACATTTCATATTTCGTTGAAGGATAGAGTAGGTAAAGCGATAATCCGATTTTTAAAAGTCTTTGTTTGTGATGGCTTCCAACTTCATGTTCTTTGCATAAAAAGTAAGTACCGGTTTGATACATATATTAAAAAAATGAACTTTGTAGTTTAGAAATGTGAAGGCAGTTGGCAATTTAAGTCAATAACAAGGAATATTATAGTGTACAACGTAGGAGAACACATCGCACAATGCGACCTACTGGAGATCTATTACGGATATCACCTATCAGCAGGAAGGGATGAAGTGAAGGAAGAACAGGAGACTACTTGCCACAGACAGATAGGCCACAGAGACGCGCGAAAGTTCCCATCCTGGCTCTAATAACCGTCCGATGAACGTCCCATTAACCAGACAGCCCCCTAGTGTCCACGGGGAATTCGATTTCCTTTGAGGGAGTATCTGTCCGGCACTGATGTACGCCACAAAACCTAGAAATAACCTAAAAGTGAGAAGAAAACTGAATGATCGGAAAATGAGGAAAGGAAATCTCCAAGATGAGAAACGATTACTGTATTCGTCTATCGAGCAAGGAAAACCACGAAAACTAAGGTCAGATTCTGCGTTTGATGGAAATCAAATCTGGGACCTCCAAAATGCGAGACTCACACGTAAATGCTGAGCCATCTCGCTCGATAACAAGGAATGTTTCGAAAATTATTTAATTGCATTTTTTTACATAAATTGAGTGCTCTAATAAGATCTGCATTTTTGTTTAGAAAGAGTTTGACATACATTTACTAACTAAACGAAAGTCATACAGAATGAAGAGGATTTCACAGGATATTCGCAGTAAATACAAGATATGTACATTATTTTTCATGCAAATATTTTAAGCATATGTTATTTTATTTATGTGTGCTAAGAAGTGCACAAGAGAATATAACCCGCTTTCAGCCCTAAGAGATCAGTCATATTTATGATTTAGAATACTATGCGCTACTAATTAGTTTATTCTTAATTCCTAATGTAGTTTCCATGTCTTCTAAAGCAAATATAAGTTTTACTTCTAAAACTTCAAAGGAAAGAAATCGTATCATTGATCTCAGAAACGAATACGTTATTTAAACTACTTTTTGATGCTTTGCTAAATTTGTGAAGCATTTCAAGTATAGTTGTAGTTCCTTCTTAAACTATTTCTGGTTAATAAATCTTTTCTCTAAATTTCGTCTTTACTTTTAAATATTATATGCTCAAGACGTTCATTTCCAACACATATACATAGGAAACTGAGATTCTGGGATCTTTTCTTAATCCTTTTTAACCTCTGTGTATGAAGGAGTGTACTGTTGCTCTTACCCATGCAATGGTGCAATACTTTCTCGCTCCACTTTATTTGTCGTTTCTATATATGTTTCCCTTCTCCAAATGCTCTTCATTCGAAGGAAACATCTTTTTTCAGGTATCCCACATCTTTTTATTAATCAAAATCGTTATTATTTTAGTAAATAAACAACAACCAAATATTTTTTCAGTAAAGTTTAGTTTGGGTTGTTAAAGTTTCTTGAAATTCTTCGTTTCAATCCTTTGAACATGCTGAAGTTAAAATATCAAATTTAGTATATACACTTTTTTTTTAAAAAAAAACCTAATGTGATCCATTTACATGACTTTATCTACATCTCTGCAACAAATCATTGTTAAAAAGCTAATACTTCTGTTTACTTCATGCCAATCGAGAAAAAATTAGCAGAAACAGTCTTATTACTTGGTTCCTTGTAAGTAGAACTGAAATAAGAGAGTACCATAGGTTAAAGTAATAGTCAAAAGATGGTTGCTATGTGACTGAAGTTCCTATGTTTGTATTGTCAGGAGTTGACAAATTCCTGTATGAGAAAAGTATAAGTTTTTCAAAGCGGAAACTAATAACAAGGAATATCTTAAAAAGATCAACTCCACGAAAAAATGTATATAAAGTATATTGTGAGTTTTAATGTGCTCTACATTTTCTGTATGGTGAGTTTTTGTCCATCTCTTACGGTTTAGCAGTTATGCAAAATTTGGCAAAATTCATCCAGAATAAAGAGGTCTTCAGAAGCTATTCCTAGAAAATTCAAGATATACATTTTATTTGGGGTGCAAATAGCTTAAATATCCGTGATTTTAATCAAAATCGTTAAAGCCATTTTTAAGAAATTCAAAAATTTCGAAAATTTTTCCATGTAAAGGGTAGTTTGTAGTGGGGGGATTTTCTTGAAAATCTTCGTGTCGCATCCTTGGAAGACACTTTACCTAAATACCAAATATGGTATTTAACGGTCTTTTCGTTTTTGAGCTATGTTGTCCACGGACACACATTGACAGACATACAGGCAGACACACACACACACACACACACACACACACACACGGACCTATCTCTAAAAATGCTTTTTTTGGATTCAGGGGATCCTAAAACATGTATTTCCGGCGAAATTTCGGTATCGAAATTTTGGGTGGAATACAATACTTCCTCTATACACTATGTACATAGTACGCGTAGAGAAAGTAAATATACTATTCAAAGATACAGACATACACATTTTTGTAAGAATGTTTTTCTTGGATTCATGCACCCCAAAACGGGAAATCTACAAATCAAATTTTTGGGTGGAGTAAAATTTTAAAAATAAAAGAAACTGAAAAAGAGGTAAATTCTTTTCTGTTAATGAAGATAATGAGAATAACGATGATAATAATGACAAAAACAATACTATTAATAATAATAATGATGATGATGATGATAATAATAATAATAATAATAATAATAATAATAATAATAATAATAATAATAATAATACTCTCGTGCCGGCATAAGTCAATTTGTGCTCGGCGGAAAAGGACGATCATCCAACCGATAAGGGGAGGTGTAAAGATGATATAGGACCATGCATCTCCCTGTCGGAAGGTTGGCTTTCGTGGCCGGAATCGCTGGCTATCGCCGTTACTCACTTTCCTCTCAATGCTTAAATCCTATACTCGGAAATTGAAATTCGCATATCCGCGATTCAATATATTTAAAAACAATGAATGGTATAAATATGAACAAAAATATACGCTGATATGCATCACTAAGCAAATAAGACATCTTGATGTGGCTAGAGCTATGCTGGGTCTGAGATCTGTGCTAGAGTGACATACGAAAGCGAGGATTACGTGTATAAATAGATAGGAAGCCATTGCCGTTGGGCAAGATGAAACCGGTATGTTCATTGCAAGCGACACCATTTTCATAGAATTAGCAGCCATAGGAACATCTTCCGCGGCGCCGCGGCGGAGTGATTAGACCGCTTGCCTGTCGCCTAGGCTGCCTGGGTCCAATTCCAGGGAACCGCATGTGGCATTTGTGGTGGACATAGCGTCCTTTGGGTGTATTTTCTCCAAGTTCTCTGGTATCCCTCGACATTTATTCCACCAATTGTTCCATCATTACCTAATGCATTTCAGTTTCATTTCATATCCTTTATTCTTTCTCGTGTCTGTCTACAGGCCGATGCTCGTTCCAGGTTCCTCATTCTGTTATTAAATGTTATGACTCGTCGATACACTAATAGGCCAAATAAGTTAAGCTAAGGAATATGATACTCTTAGCAAATGAAATGCTAGCAGAATCTGCTAGTTGCTAGAAAGAAACCAAGAGAAAGCAAATAATGATACAAACAGAGAGGGTGGCTAATTTAAGTTTAGAGACACTCCTTCTACGTGGAAAAGAAGCGTCTCCTTGATACACTTCGCAGAACAGAAATACTGCGACGCAGTTAGTGTGACGTGCTTTGACTCTTCCCTAGAACTATTTCACAACATATCCTATAGTGTTTACAGTACGAAGCCAACAGGATGTTTTCATGACTGACCACCAACGGAGATCTAATGCTGCCGAATTTACGGGAAATCTGAATCTTAGAACGAAATAAAAAAAAAAAAAATAACAACTGAGATATGAATTGGCAGGAAATGTATTCATGAGGCCCAAAATTGCTCGTGAAACTTATATCTACATATATGGCGATGAACAAAATTACACATAGCCTACTTTTTTCTGTTTTAATTTTCGCTGACTATATTCACGACAGAAGTTATATAAAGATTGATACTTATATTCATTTCCTTTGCTACCTATGTCCCATATTAAATGTAGTTGTTTTCTCGTCGTTCAGTGTTGCTTGTTTCACTGCTATAATACGCAGGTGCACTTAGTCGTAGGTTGTCATAATCAACACTGGAACATCAATATCTTGAAAGTTCAATATTATGTGCAATGGCGAGGATTTCGAAGGACACTGGGCAGGTTAGATGATCCCCCTTATATATCATACTATGTCCCAACGCCTATAATGCTCATGGACACTGGGAGTTCACATTTGCACAGAATCGTCCTACGTGGTCTAGGTTTAACATGCTAGTCTCTGGTTCCCAAAGTCGCGTGTTCAAACCCGGTGGAAGGCGATTGATTTGTTTTTCCGGGTGTAAAAGTCCTTAGCATGGATGATTTCAGAAGGGAAGTAAAACCGATGGTTACGAATTTTTTATTTATGGCACGTAAAATAATCTAAAACCTGATACAGACCTTTGAGCAAAATTAAGCGGCCTTTCGTGCCTAAAATGGCAATGGAACGCTGAGAACCACAGCAGTTAAGAGCGTCCATAAATAAAACTCAATTTTATTTCATCTGCCCAGTTCACCATGCTGAGCACTTTACGACATCAATGTCATCAGAGAATCTTTCACCAGATCAAATCTAAAGACCTCGTTCACAGAATAATTTATATTGCACGCCAATTTCCCAGCGCGCAGTATATTAAAAGTAGAAGCTAGAAAGTCACTAAATCAAAGTAACTACCAAATAAATTAATTAAAATATATAAATATTTAATACTTTTTTAAAAATTTAATTCGTGCTAAGAAGAAAAGTAGGTTATCTTCCAGCTCTTCCGCAGCAGATTACGTTGAAGGTTGCAATGGATCTGTACCCTGATTTTATACACAGCATTTTCTGGGAGTTCGTACCACTAATGTACTTTTCATAAAATATTAAAGAACATTTCTGAAGTGCAGTATAAATGTCACAGTTGAGCATTTAGTTAGATTCCTTAGGTTTGTTTTGGCAGTGTCCAGCTATCTAAAATAAACCTTTCAACATCCGCATTATAATTTGTAAATGAGAGAATTTTGACTGCAAAATCTACAAATTATTTAAGCGGATTCGGCCTCGCCGAATTTTTGTTACAATATACCTCTAACCACAAGTCCACTGGCGTGGAAAGATTTTTCCATTTTGTAACATTAAAGTTAGGAAACGGGCTCTCTTCTATTTATTTGAGAAGGAATGCAATTTATAGTGCATATTTATATTTAAAACAGTTTTTCATTTAGCAAATGTACAAAGCCAAAAATGTAAATCTACCGAAATTACCTCTAAACAATTCTCAGTCGTCAGAAAAGTTGCTAGTTGTTTTGTTTATAATCCTGTCCCTAAATGACTTTAAAAAGAGTCCAAATCTAGCAACCATGTCGCCAGGGTTGACAATGTTCACGTGTGTGGCACTCGCTACTTACACATGACACATTTTACATTGCTTCATATTGTGCAACTCGAAGACAGGTTCGCCCAAAGAAGTGTTGCACGGAATATCTTCATCTTACAAAATCAGTGGCGCTGTTTTCTTGTATTGGAGAAATTGTTTAATAATGAACTTCTATCGCAGCATGGTGGTTTGTCATTTTATTACGGAGACGATAACATAAAAACATACACTCTGGGAAGGAAATGTTGGGTAAATGATCTTTAAGTGATGAACATTTTGAAGATGTGCGTTGCAAAACAAGTTTTCTAAAAGAACTTCCTAGAATGTCAGCAGCAGTTGACTTTGATTATCTCACGTAATAATATAAAAAAAATCTGATGTGATACACTCACATTACTTTCTCTTGCTGTCCTACAAACAAACTTCTTATATTAATTACTCTTCCTTTTACAAGGTGCTAATCAAGATAGGCATTTGCAAAATGTTCTTATTACTTAATTCCTTATAAGTAAAAGGGGACTAAAGGGATGCACTATGATAAAGCGATAGTCAAATGTTTTAAAGGATGTATTATGTGATTGTCATTGAAATTCGCTTCTTTTCTTGGCTAGGAGTAAAACAAAAGAAAGAAGGGTGACTTACTGTTTGAGAAAGTATAAGTACGAGTATTCTAAAATTGAAACTAATAACAAGGGATATCTCGAGAACGGTTACTCCCACAACAACAATCTAGAATATGAAAATTGTATGTTTTGGGGAGATCTACACTTTTTGTGTGGTTAAGCTTTTTGTCTATCTCCCACGGTTTACCAATTATGTAAAAGTTATTCAGAATGACATGGATTTTAGAGACAATTTCCAGGAAATTCGAGATATACATTTTTCCCTGTAAATACCTTTAATATATGGTATTTTAATCAAAATCATTGCAGCCATTTATGAGAAAATCAAAATTTTCGAAAATTTGTCCATGTAATACGTCGTTTGAGGTGGGGGGATTTTCTGAAAATCTTCGTATCGCATCCATTGGAGACACTGAACTTAAATACCAATTTCGGTATGTACGGACTTTTTGTTTTTGTGTTATACTGTCCACAGACACACACATACACACATGACAGAAACACATTCTGATCTTTTTCTAAAACTTCTTCTTTTTACTTTCTGTAGCCCCATATGTACAATGTACATAGGGATACAGAGGGTATTGTAATGCACCCAAACATTCGATACCGAGATTTCACCGGAAATATGTTTTGGGGTCCCCTGAGTCCAAAAAAAGCATTTTAAAAAAAAAAGTCCGTGTGTGTGTCTGTGTGTGGACAGCATAGCCCCAAAACGAAAAGACGTTAACTACCAAACTTGGTATTTAGGTTTAGTATCTTCCAAGGATGCGACACGAAGATTTTCAAAAACATCCTCCTACTAAAAACTACCCTTTACATGGAACAAATTTCGAAAATTTTGATTTTCTTAAAAATGGCTCTAACGATTTTGAATAAAATCCCGTATATTAAAACTATTTATGTCCGAAATAAAATGTATATCTCGAATTTTTGGGGAATAGCCTCTTAAGACCTCTTTATTCTGGATGAATTTTGCTTAACTGCTAAACCGTAAGAGATAGAAAAGAACTCACTACACAAAAAATGTACATCACGACAAAACACACCATTTATATCCTTTACGTTTTTGTTGTGGAGGTAACTGTTTCTGAGATATTCCTTGTTACTGGTTTCAATTGTGAGATACTTACACTTTTATGAGACAGGAAGTGTCCGCTTTTATTTTGTTCTACTCCTGGCCAAGTAAAGAAGTGATTTGCAATGACAATCGCATAACGATAGCTTTTAAAACATTTGACAGTCATTTTAGCACAGCGCATTCCCTTATTCTCTTCTACTTATTAGGAACTAAGTAATAAGAACATTCTGCTAATATTTATCTCGATTAGCATTGTGTACAAAGAAGAATAATAGTTTGTTGGAGGTTTGTAGAGCAGCTAGAGAAAGTCATGTGAGTATAACACATTAAGTTTTTTTATTTAGAAGTCTCAAAGCATACATCTCCGGTCTCGATATCGAATGTTCAGGTGTAATATAATATACGCTATGCATATGCGCTCTAGAAAGTAATAGTATTCTAATCACTCAGTATAATGCAACCTATACTACCATATTTTAATACAAAAGAAAAGAAAATACAAAATCATACTTTGTAGTAGAAATTAATCATGTTACTGATGTAAAAAATACAATATTTGTTCCAACATTTACATTCACTGCTTTTCTATAGTCTAAGAACTACTTGAACACTAATTGTCCTATCTTCATTAGTAAGCTGTTAGTTTTAAAACGATTTATTCCATGCATAATGAATGCTCTCTGTTTTACATTTAACTTGCTCAATGATTTTAAAAATGTTGCTAATTGTATATCTGTTTTTCTCTTCTTTATCAGCGCCTTTAAGCCTTGTTCATTTCCATTACCGTATACTGTATTATACAGGGTTACTACAAAAGAGATAGACAACTTCAACTGCCTGTAAAACAAAAACTATTAGAGATAGCATTCTAATTATTTTGGAGGTATGTTGAGAAACTCTCAAAGTTTCGTTTGTTACTATTGGTAACGCTGTAGTGCTTTGTTTGTTGTTGTTGCAGAAGCTGAAATGGCGGAAAATCCTGTGGAAAAGGCATATTGCGTGTTGGACTTTGCTAGAACGCAATCAGCAACTGTTGTCCAACGACATTTTAGAACACGTTACCACAAAACGCCACCGACTAGACAGTCAATCTACGACTGGTATAGAAAATTCGAGACAGCGGGATGTTTGTGCAAAGAGAAGAGCTCGGGAAGACCGAGAGTTTCGGAAGAAAACGTTGAACGTGTGCGTTCTGCCTACTTAAGAAGCCCACAGAAATCGACATCTAGGGCAAGCATGCAATTACAAATTCCACAGCAAACTGTATGAAAATCTTGCGGAAGCGACTGCACATGATGCCTTACAGATTACAGATGTTGCAGTTTCTGAGTGAAGAAAATAAGGTCATACGGCGTGACTTTTGCATCGACATGTTGCGACATGATGAAGACGATGCTGGTTTTTGTGAGCGCATCATTTCATTTTTGTGGTAACGTGTTCTAAAATGTCGTTGGACAACAGTTGCTGATTGCGTTCTAGCAAATTCCAACACGCAATATGCCTTTTCCACAGGATTTTCCGCCATTTCAGCTTCTGCAACAACAACGAACAAAACACTACAGCGTTACCAATAGTAACAAACAAAACTTTGAGAGTTTCTCAACATACCTCCAAAATAATTAGGTTGCTATCTCTAATAGTTTTTGTTTTACAGGCAGTTGAAGTTGTCTATTTCTTTTGTAGTAACCCTGTATATAATATAAACTGGGCATACAGCAGCCACAATGCTCTTATATCATTATGAACTTCGAAAATTCTAATGAAACAGAAAAGGCTATGAGGGTCTAATTGAAACGTAAATAATACGCATAATACGCTCGCACATTTCGAAGACATTTAATAATCCTCAGCTAAAATACGCTTAAACAAATTTAAGAATTGCGATGAGCTAAACATATTGTCTCCTAGTACATTTCATTTAAAAATTTGAGAATTTGGACCCGTTTAGGAAATAGCTACACTTGGTATTTATAGCTTAGTGCAGGTTTATTATTCTCCATTTTTAATGCACCGGCGAGCATGAAAATAATAAATCCTTGATTCGTCTTGTTAAAAGGTATATCATATTATGTACCAATGAAATGGGAAGGCGGATATCTAGAGAATTCAGAGCAAAGCGTTTGAGACAAGGTTGTGGCATAACAGCTACATTATTTCAATTATGTAATATTTAGTGTTAAGAAAAGCCAAGTGCCATTCGCTAAATCACTATCGATACCAACATTTTTACTGCTATATCTACTTTTGAGTCAGAGCTTTCTGTGGTAAACAGAATTTTTAGCGTGTTCTATATCATTAGTAAAAGTATGTCAAACATTTATTCATAAAGCATTAGTAACTTATTTTTAGCGAACATTCTAAATATAATTGCATTAAATATGAATAAATAACTACATGATATGAATCTAATTTAAACGTTAGGCAGACACCACATTACTTTAGCGAACGCATATGCATACGGCCAAGAAGGCAGCCAATCGGGATTCAAGTCTGTGTATTCTGCCAGTCTAATCCAAAATATGCAATATATACACATATGTTGCGGGAGTATCTATCAGTGTGAAGATTTTTACGACTGCCTTGTGCAATATTTTTATTTAGTTGGATAGGTAGAGTCAGACTAAAAAATTCAATGCCATAGCCGGGATTTGAACCACAGATCTCCCGGTCTCTAGCCAGTTGCTTTACTCTGAACTACCATGGCAACATGCCAGTACTACATTAAATTTCTCAACTATCTCGCATGTTTCCCGGTAAACCACAAGGTGATCTTAAATTATTTTGAGATGAGAAACCCCGTTCCGGTATGTTGCCATGGTAGATCAGTGGTACGAGTAGAACAACAGGCTAGAGACCGGGAGACCCGTGGTTCAAATCACGGCTGTGACATTGAATTTTTCGGTCTGACTCTACCCATCCAACTGTCATACACACGGTTTCAGTGAGAAAACAATTAAATTATCATATTTTATTTATTTTTAACGTCAGAACTGTGTTAGCTCTAGAAGATATCTTAGGTGGTGTCCAAGCACTCCAGACATGTTTGACCGTATGAAATGGCATAATTAACCAGAAAGCTTAATTATTGGTCTTAGACAAAATTGCAACTAAAGAGAATATGATTAGGCATTCAAGGATGTAAAAGGAAGGGAAAGGAAAGGAAAGGAAGTTGTGGTAGAGAATCCCGGTCATTCATGTGACATACCTCAAGAATACATAGACAGTACACTATGGGAACCGCATTTAAGTGTGTGTGCTATAAAACATAAAGGTTATAGCGATTACCTTAGTGAGACTTAGTGGATGAAGGTTTAGAATTATATTTTAATTAAGTTTTATTATTATTGTGGTTACTATTATTGTTATTATTATTATTATTATTATTATTATTAAGACGTGGAATCATAACCAGAGAGAGCTGACGGTGTATCGTTTAAGGGACTGCAAGTTAACAGGGCTATGGGGATTAATAATGTCAGACAGGGTGGGTACTCTCATTGTCCGCAAACGCCATTTAGGGATGTTTTTGTTTTTTCCGTTCTCTACCACGAGTTAGCATTTCACCGGAAATACATATTCAGAGAACCCCTGAATTCAAACAAAGTATGTTCAGGAAAAGGTCTGTGTATGTATCTTTGTATGCATGTCTGTCTGTGAACAACAGTAAATATAGAAGATATTGCATTCCACCCCCAAAATATCTATACAGAGATTTTACTGGAAATAAACGCTTTAAGACCCACTAAAACAATATTAAAATTATATGTGTACGAGCGTGCGCCTGTATCTGTGTGCTCGTGAATACCATAACTCGAAATATAAAAATCGATTAAGTACCGAACTGTATATATAAGTTCAGAATATTCCAAGGATGTGACAAGAAGATTTACAAGAAAGTTCCACCATCCTAAGCTACCTGGAGAAGTTCTCGAACATTTTTATTTTCTTAAAAGTAGCTCTAACGATTTTGATTAAAATACTATATGTTTGAAACATTTTCATAATAAATAAAATGTATACATATTTTGAATTTTCTGCGACTAGCCTTTGAAGTCCTGTTCATTTTGAATGATTTTCCTAACTCGTAAACCGTAAGGTACACAAATACATACCATAGAGTACATTTAGATCTCATTAAACAACACATTTCTTCTCAAATGCAACATTTGTGGAGTTAATAATTTCCTACATATTCTTTGTTATTGGTTTCAACTTCCCAATACTTGTACTTTTCTCAAATTGGAAGTCTTAATTCGTTTTTCTTTTTCCTGGTGAACTAAAGAGAACGGAAATTCAATTCCATCACATATCGCTCACATCTTAAATGATTTGACAATCGCTCTAGTGTAGTGTATCCTCTATTTCATTTCTGCCTAAAAGGAAGTAGTAATAAAACCATTTCTGGCGATTAGTATCTTTATAGCATTAAATAAATAAAAGAATATGCTTTTGTAAAAATTATTTACTACAGAGTAGGTAGACAAAGTCAAGATAATGGAACAAAACAGATTTTTTCAACTATATGCCAAACTACTGATAAAATATTTTGCTAAAAATCTGATGTGTTCCATTCACATGACTTTTTCTACATCGCTTTAACAAATTATTGTTAAAATCTTTCGCTTTTATTTACTTCATTTATTAGAGCTTTTCCTAGATGGTTTTGGTGTACTCTTGGGCAACAACAATAGCCACACAAATGAGTACTAAAAGAATGAAGCTGTTAAAATAATACCTTAAGCACTATCCCTAGTTGTAGATATCGTAAAGAATTACTTAGCATATGTAACATATTTGTTGAACAGCTCTTTAAGAATACGTCTAGTGTTGTCATGTGCCCATGGTTTGTTTACCTGAAGTCATTCCCCTTCCTCTTTAGAAGCTGTAGAGCACAGAGATTCTGCACGTGGGTTTATAAAAAACTTATGGTTAATTGGTACAGATCTATTTCGCCAACGCATGCATATTGTAAATGCGTTCTCTGCATTGAGCAGCATTGCGGTCGCTGTCCTCATGGGGGCAGAGACTTTAACAATACCCAGAACCGGTGCTGCTGGTGGTTGCACAGCCGATCCTGTCGCCGGTATGAAGAACTTTCAGCTGCTGAATTAAGGACTTCCGCGTTTCTCTGTGGCCTGTCTGCCATTGGTCTAGCCATCCGTGGTTTACTCACTTCTTCCCTTTCTCCTGGGAGAAATAGATTTTCATAGGTCACAGTGCATGAGGTGTCCCCCACCGACGTCGATGCTTGAACTTTACCTTTACACGTCTTCCTATCACTGAACGCGAGTGTATTTGCAAGCGTGCATTTCATTTTCCTTACCACCTCATTTATTTATTTTCTTTCTCACTGGGAAGAAATTAAGTAATTTTGGTTAAATATTAGAATGCACGTGAAAATAGATAAATATGCATTTTATTGCACGCTAATACAACAATCTAAATGTGTGCTGTTTTTTTTTTTTTTTTTTTTTTTGGAAATGGATTGAGGGATGCTTGCATTACGTTTTTTAATAGATGTTTAAACATCAGATTGAACACTCCAATGACTCGCGCCATCTATGAAAAATTCCCACACAATTGTTAAGCATTATAACATTTCTCTAAAAAGTGATTTTTCTATGCACGATGTTATGCAACATATATGGTTACTTAGGAACTACGAATATTAAGCTCTAAACGTTTAGTTGCATACCATTCAGAACTAGTATTCTAATGTTTAGACGAATTGTGGTCCAAATAAAAGGAAGAATAGTCCGCCTCGGTAATGTGGGAGTGGCGTATCTGCCTCAGATTCAATCTCGGTTAGGATAAGTTAACCGGATAAGGGTTTTCGGGGGTTTCCCTTAGCCTGGGAGACAAAATTCGAGTAACTTTAAGCTCTATGGGCCCCGAGATCATTTAAGCATCATTTGAACGATTTCATTCATAAAGAAATGGCGTGTTATTTGTGGACGCTCTTTAACTGCTGTGGTTCTCAGCACCCCATTCTATAATGGGCGTGAGACCGCTTAATTTTACTCAGGGGCCTCTCTATCAGGCTTGAGGCTCTTTTGCGTGCGTAAATCTACGACACGGGATCCACGGTTTTACTTCCCTTCCGAAGGAAATCATGCTAAGGATTTTTACGGCCGAAAAAAATCCATGATCCTCCGCCGGATTTGAACCCGCAACCTTGGGTATATGAAGTTAGCATGGTAGCCATTACACCACGGAGGGCGGCATTTCATTCACATTACTATAATCTGGTTTAAGAGACAATTACTTGCTTTTCCGTCATTTGAAGTTTATTCTTCAGAAAAATTAGTAATTCAGTTGCTAAAATCATTAGCAATAGTCCAATATGACCAACCAGGTTAAATGTCGTATAGGAAGAATCGCAAACATTCAAGCGTGTCTAACAAATATAGCTAAGAAAGCGTAAACATGCAAGTTAGTATTTGGATAATGGATAAAATACTATTTCCCTCAAATTTTATCAATATTTTAACGAGCTTTATATTTTTTCTGTTTTTTTCTTAGTTACTGTGATTTGCATGGATTCAGAACGAAAATGAAGAGTACTTCACAGACTTTTTGAGTAAATTCAAGCTATATCTAGATTAATTTGTGACATTAACAGCTCAAATGTATTGCTTTTCAATAAAATTGAGTTACTTTTCGGAGAATGAAAAACAATGGAATTTTGTACTTGGTAGTTTAGGTGGTGCAATTTTCTTCTAATCTCCCCTGGCGTGCTTAAACTGTGTCTGAATTAAGTATGCAATTGGATGTGTATCCGATGCTTCAATTTTGAGTTATGGAATTCTGTCTGTCTGTCTGTCTGTCTCTCTCTCTCTCTCTCTATCACATACACATACACCATAGACACACTCATTAACGTATAGATATTTTCGTCATTTTCGGAGGATTTCATGGATTTCAAAACATGAATTTTCAGTTTAATCAACATCGAATTTTGGGTGAAATACATTACTACCTCAGCCTAGTACAGATAGGTGATAGAGAAATTAAAAAAAAAAAAAAACTAACGTAAAATATTTGTTTTAAAGAACATTCTAGCTAAACATTTTACTTGTCATAAAATATATCTAACTTTTAATTTAGTTGAAATTGTTTTCGAGGGATTAAGAATTATTGAAAGCATTTCCAGTAAAGAAATGTTTAGGTGGGAGAGTTCCATGACGTAGGATTTAAAATTAAGGCCTAGTAATTCGTTTCGTTTTCAGTTCTATCTACTATTCAGACACAAACATACAAACACACACACAAACACTCGCACGCGCACACACATACAAATTAATACAGATAGTTTAAGCCAACGATAATCTATAATTTTTATTTTTCAAAATGAAATGCTCCTTACAGGCAAAATCCCTGTTTCGAACGACATGCTTCTATCGTGCGCCAGGAAACTCGCCGCACTGGAGAAGACGTCCAGTGCGGAGAGAGTTTCCTGGTGCACTGTATTTTTGGTAGACAGAAGAGAAAGTAGAGATACGTAGACTTATTTTCAGTGCATTAAATAACAGAAATTTGCAATATCATATTTCCCCATTAATTGTGAAAATCCATTTTCAAAAATATTAATTGCGATAATTCAAAACCTATTCTCCCCGAGGCTTAGGCATTTTTGCAGTGAACTTTTTTATCTTTACTAAAGCGAAATAGTTTTATAATTAAAAGCATCAGAAATTCATTCCAAGAACAGCGTAAAGTACCCTTGATTTAATATTGCTGCAGAAGAAACATTATTTCTTTTTTACTTATCAATTAGTTTATTTATTTTAGAGGCAAAATTCTGATGTGTCCCAATCAAATGATTTTTCTTTAGCATATATATCTAAACAAGATTATTATTTTATCTACTTCATGCTATTCGAGATAAACGTTACCAGAAATTGGTCGCATTACTTGCTTCTTTGAAAGTAGAAGGTAAATCAAGGAATATACTATGCTAAAGCGACAGTCAAATATTTTAAAATTAAAAAAATATATTTTGGTCACTTTGTGAAAAAATTGAAGTTTTCATGGCCAGTAGTAAAATAAGAGAGACGAAACGAAAGGTGCCTTCCACTTTGAAAAAGGTTACGTAGTTTAAAATTGAAATTGAATATCTCGGAAACTGTCCGCTCTACAAGAAAAACATATATGACATAAATTACATGTTTTAACAAAATCAGCATTTTTTATGGCAAGTTTTTGTCTAGCTCTTACGTTTACCAGCTATGCAAATTTCATCCAGAATAAAGATGTCTTCAGAGGCTATTCCTAGAAATTCAAAATATACGTTGTATTTGTCATGTAAATATTAATATACGGTATTTTAATCAAACTCGTTAGAGCCATTCTTGAGAAAATTACGTTTTCGAAAATTCTCCCCATGTAAAGCGTAGGGTGGGGGAATTTTCTTGAAAATCTTTGTGTCACATCCTCGGGAGATGCTAAATTTCAATACCAAATTTAGTGTTAAACGATCTTTTATTTTTATCTATGCTGTCCATAGACACATACACAATGATCCTCTTCTAAAAAGGCTTATTGGAGTCAGGGGACCTCAAAACATGTATTTTGGTGAAATCTCGGTATCGAATTTTTGGATGGAATAGAATACATTCTCTACCTACTGTGTACATTGTACATATGCGCTAGAGAAAGTAAAATTTTGGTTTAAAAATGAGGTTCCAGTAGTAGCAGATAAGAACAATAAAAAACGAAAGCGAAGGAGAAACAAATGACAAGCAATTAGCTATGTATCGTGTAGGGGAGATAAATTAGTGATTAGGGAAGAGTGGGAGGGAGATACTAATTGTTCCTCCGAACCTCTGAGCGATGTGAGTCAGTCTTGTTGAGGACATATCAGGAATGATTCATAACATTTCAGCGGCGGCAAGTGTTGCCCCTATGCCAGCCAATCACTGGAATGTGAATCTCTACTGAAAGTGAGGTTACTTCTCTAAGTGCGGAATGTATAACGCATTGATTTAATTTTAGTACATGAATTAACCATAAGTATAATTAACTTGTATTATAGTTCATGCAACAAAAATTCTTAGAAATGAGACTATAATACATGGCTATTTCGTCCTAGTTTGAGCAAACCTTGCGAAAAGTTAAACAAATGTTTTATTTCATAATAAAATGAAATAAACTCTAAACTTAAAGAAATTCTATCTTTTTTCACCACTTGGCGCAGGCGTATGCTTTTAAATAGGCACTCCCAACTTTAAACTTATTTTCTCGCAAATTTTTTCCAATACTTTTCTGTACTCAAAAAGTTCTACGCGCTGAAAATATTCACTAATGTGTTTCAAAAGTCATATAGTGATATTTAAAAGCACATTAAAGAACCTGGTCATATCAGTTTTTTGAAATAATGCGCCAATTTTGATAAAGTATTACATTTTGAACAATAAAGAGTTTTGGAGAACATCAAAAGTAATAATTTTCTACACTAATTTAGTGATACTATAAGAATATAATATGACAGATCTATTTGTAAATAATTTACCATAAAACATGATTTTTATGTAAATATTTTGAGAAATGTATCACGTGGCTCATTTTTATTAGAATAATGAATTTAAACAAGAAACTTATTTAAATAACCATGCAACCTGGAATTAGGATACGTGGCAGAAATATCACTATTTTTTGTATAATAACTTGTATAAATTGCAAAAAGATATCTTACATGTAGTGGATTTTCAACATTTTGCAGATACATCATCTTAATAGGAAATTGGGTCTAACTTGCCAATTTTCGCAAGTTAAATCATGCTAACTAGAGTTTAGAAGAAATTGAGGATATATTTTAAAGAAGAAGAAGCTTATATATATATATATATATATATATATATATATAAATGGTGTGCTAATTTAATTTTGAAAAAGTATCTACGATGAATAGAATCAGACTGAAAAATGCAATGCCAAAGCCGGAATTTGAACCACGATCTCCTGATCTTCGCCCAGTTGCTCTAAACCCCTCAGCTATAGTGGCAACATGCAGGCATGGCACTAAATTCTGCTACTGACTCGCATTGTTCCAAACCACGAGGAGATTTCAAATTATTTTAAGGGGGCATTACACAATCTGGACTTATAATTTCGTAAATACTTTAAGTTCCAGGCTTTATAGTTTAACCAACTATTAAGTCAATCAATGTGAATTAATTCTTTCTTCTACACTAGCCGTGTGTAGGACAGGAGTTGCGGAAGTACAGTCAAACTGAAAAAAATCTCATGTGTTCCAGTCACATCTCTACATCTCTCTAACGAATTATTGTTAAAAAATTCTACATCATACTAATCGAGATAAACATTAGCAGAGCTTGTCCTTATTACTTGCTTCCTTGAAAGTATAAGGGAAAAACTCTAATGTGTTCCATCCACATGATGTCCTCTAGTTGTTCGGTAAACAAACCTTTTATTCAAAATATTAATCTATCTACATCATGCTAATCAAGAAAACAAAAGTAGAATTAGTCTTGTTACTAGCTCCTTGTAAGTAGAAGGGAAATAAAAAATGCACAAGTTTAAGCATTAGTCTCGTCCTTTAAAAGCCGGTCACTATGTGGAACAATTGAAATTCCAACCTCTTTGCTTTCCAGGAGTAAACAAAGAGAAATGAGATGAAAGATGTCTTCTCGTTTGAGAAATGTTTAAGTGTCTAAAATTGAAACTAATAATTCGGAATTTTCCGAAAACTGTTAGCTCTACAAAAATACTGAATGTGATGTAATGATATCTACATTTTTTTGTGTGGTAAGTTTTTGTCTATCTCTTACGGGTTGCCAGTTATGAGAAGTCATCCAGAAGTTTTCAGAGGCTATTCTTAGAAAGTCCAAGACATACATTTCGTTTGTCATAAATATATCTTACACATACGGTATTTTAATCAAAAGTTTTAGAGCCATTTTTGAGAAAATAAAATTTTCGAAAAATGTTCCATGTAAAGGATGCTTAGGGTGGGAGGATTTTCTCAAAAATCGTAATGTCGTATACCCTTGGAAGATACCAAACTTAAATACCAAGTTTAGACAGACACACACACGGACATTTTTCTAAAAATGTGTTTTTATTTACGGGGTCCCAAAACATGTATTTTAGGGTTCGAATTTTTTAGTGGAATGCAATACCTTCTCTATACATTATGTAAAGAGTACGTGCAGAGAAAGTAAACATGAAATGCTGTAGCCGAAATTTCAACCACGGAAGTCTTGTCTCCGTCCAGTTATTCTACCCACTGAGCTACCATATCAATATGCCATCACGGCCATTTTATAAACGCATCGTAAACTACCATACGTAAAATTAGGCTGATTTAAGAAAGTAATTTTATTTTCAGGTTACGTAATACGTTATTATGTTTCATCAGATGATGAAAGTGAATTCCATTCTGCTCCTCGAGTATTTCACAAGAGAAATAATTCGTTCGTACTACTTAATGACAAAGATTTTAATCGCACATTTCGGTTGTCCAGGTGTGATGTAAGTAGAACTATAACAGAGGTTGTGTCCCAGATAAAAAGGAATCATGATTTTTAACCCAATATTCATGACAATAGTCATTTTGAGGTCTTATCCCATTAGAAATTTCCATATGGTTGCTACAAATATATTTAATATTGACAAAACAACTGTCAATAGAACGATTCATAAATTACCAGAAAAATTGCTTGAGACCTCAATTTATTAAAATACCAATTGAAGACATTGAGGTTAGGAATATTATGCTTGATTTTTACACCATTCATATCTTTCCACCTAGGCGCTACAAACTGTATACACATTCCCTGAAAACAATAATGCAGAGGCACCCAAACATTGTTATGGATGGTTTTCATTAAATTATCATGATAACTGTATTAGCCATTTTAAAATGAAAATGAAACCTTGATATGTCAAGCAAAGTCGAAATGAAATATCTTGATTCATTGTCATCGGTATTGTAACGAAAGCAGGAATTCGTGACATTTTTAATTTATCTGGTGAAGTAAGCATTGAACATGTTCTCGCCGTAAACATGAATTTAGCTCCCATTTTGCGCTGTTGCCACGCAATCCATGGTTAATACAAACTCGTGATTTGATAGTCTTGGGTTAATTCTGATAAAACATGAATGGCAGTTTATGGACAGTTATTTGCTAAACTACGCCTAAAACTAAATTGCGGTTAGTGTTCTTTATACAACTGACCCTAAAACAAGCCATTCCTTTGTTTGGTGATAAACAACTTTAAATAGAAAGGTATTGGATGCTTAGAACTTAAAACTTGTAAAACATTTTTTTAAATAACTAGTTGGGGTTTTAATGGCGCCATGTATCTGATTTGACAACAAATAAGAGTGTTCTAATGAAACACGTCTTGTATCCAGTTTAATATAAAAGGAGCTTTGTAAAATAAGTGATATAATTGAATTCAGATAGGTAGGCTATAATATCTATATTTATAGGAAGCAAATGCGTTATGATAATAACAATAATATATAAATATAATAAGCATTTCTCATTACCTTTAAAAATTTTATTGTAACTAGATATTATAACATAGTTTATATCTTCGTCGCACCGTCAGTAACCAGCGAAATCACCATAGTATTTTAATGTTAGATATGCTTCATTTTAGGGCGCATGGCATGATTAATCTAAACTTAATATCCTTATCGTTATTATATATATATATATATATATATATATATATAATGTATATATACACACATAATTAAGGGGAAGGAACGAATATCCTTAAGAGTATTTCATTAGAAGCAGAGGAAACATCAGCAGATCAAAACCAAATGTGAGGGATCAATTTTAATTAAGGAGACAGAACTTGTCAAAAGGCTTAATCTATGCTGTTAAATAAGCTGAACCTCCACTTACAAGGAGGTGTAAGAAATCTCGGCGACGACTTTATGTGCACGAGAGTTAAGTTAATAGTTAAGATCAATTAAGTTAATAGTTCAAGTTAAGGCATTATGTAGGAACTGTCTATTTTCCATTTAATTCAGCTGTTGGTGAATGTTTCTATGAATATTTGTAACTCATAACATGTGGTATCTACAAATTATTGGACGATTTCACAAGGCTGTATTTTCACCAATACTTAAAAAAAATGAAGTTTCCTACCAACATTTGAAGAGAGAAGTTTGAAGTTTTGTGTTGTACATCTGATTTCATTCGTCAGTGAGAAACGTGAGCATTGTATTCTATTGGTCGTGCAACAGCTGCAGATAACAGTACCCTGTGCATATGGCCACTCCGTTCACCTGACCTTAGTGTGAGATTTTCTCCCCTGTGGATTATATTAAGGATAGTGTTTATATCCCTCCACTTTCAGCGACGTTGGCAGAATTGAGAAGGCGCAGTACCGTAGCCATCGAGAACATCACAAAGACATGCTTGAGAGGGTATGGCATGACTGGGATCCTCGGCTGGACGTGTGCTGTATTATATATGGTGCTCACATCGGGTGTATCTAAGGTGAAAACAAAACTTCAAACTTCCCCCTTTTTAAAAGAGGTGCACTGGTTTATTTATATTAAGTGTTAGTGAAAATATAACCTTATGAAATCGTCCAATAATTTGTAAACAGATATTGTGTTTAGTGGCACTATGAATTATTATTGCTGGTGACTATAATCTTTCTCTTATTACTGATACAAATAGTGTAACAATTTTACCTGGATTATATTAAAATAAACACACGAACCTATTTTATTGCACAATCATTCTTCTCCAATTAAGGTAAATAATGAAAATAGCACAACTCTTGATTGAATCTGTCCTAACAAATGTTCAGATTCTTCAAGTCGTAAGAGAGACTAATCCCGTCACGACTGAAGACGGTCACTCACTTTTAATATTGGTAGGAATACAGTAGCTTTAAACACTATGTATATACTTTAAATAAACTAATTTTCTTACTATGTACAATTTATTGCGCAAAGCTAACTCTACATCTTGAAAATTATTAAGATGTAAATAGGTCAGTGGATATATTTTATAAAACAGTGAATAACAAATTTGATTTAACTGTACATACAAAAAGTATAGTAAATATAAGCCCTTATTGGTTCGAAAAAAAAATGAAAATGTTAGAACAGCAAACTTATGAAATTGTATACTGAGTGCCAACATATTTTCAAGGACAAAGGGAGAAAATATAAAATCGGATTAATACGGTGTATAAAGCATACATAAAGAGCTGAAAGTCAAACATAACATCTATCTTAAGAGCTTCTGAAGCTTCGTTAAAAATAAAAGTGAAGTTAAAAAAAAAAAAAAAAAAAAAAAAAAAAAAGAAATCTCATGTGCTCCAGCAGCTTACTCTACCTGTTCTACAAACTTTCCTTACAAAAGATTATTCCTTAATTATATCATGCCAAATGAGATATACATTAGCAGAAATTATTTTATTACTTGCAACCTTATAAGTAGATAGAAAATAAGGGGATTCACTAGATTCAATAGCCAAATGTTTTAAAACCTATCGTTATGTGAAACAATTGAAATTTGGTTTTCTCTTTTGCATTCCTGGAAGTAAAACAAAACAGATGGAACGAAGTTGACTTCCCGCTTGAGAAAAGCTTAAATAGTTTAGACTAAAACCAATAACAAGGATATCTCGGAAATTGTTAAATTTTCAACAACAACAAAAAATGCATATTACGCAATTGTGTGTTTTAATAACATCTACTTTTTTGTATAGTAGATTTTATCTATCTCGATTTACGGTTTATGAGTTATACAAAACCATCCTGAATGAAGAGGTCATCAGAGGCTCTTTTCAAAAGATTGGAAAAATACATTTCATTTGTTATGAAAATATCTTGACATATGGCATTTTCATCAAAATTGTTAGAGCCATTTTTGAGAAAATAAAAAATTTCGATAAATGTTCCTTATGAAGGGTAGTTTGGGGGATTTTCTTGAAAATGTTCGTCTCATATACTTGGAAGATACAAGTTTGTTATTTAGCCGAATTTCGATTTTCAGCTATGCTGCCCATAGACACACACTAACACGCGCGCAGTATGTTTCTAAAAGTGCATTTTTGGATGCAGGAGTCTCAAAACATGCTGTTTCGGTGAAATCTGCATGGAAGTTTTGGAATACAATACCTTCTCCTTCTATAATGTACATTGCGCATGCGAGCTATAGAAAGTAAAAATCGAATAACAGTAATTTCGTACAGACTATGCTCTTGGCCACAGTTACACTAACGAGTAAAGAATCAATTGTTAGAGGCTTTGCTCATTATTTTGAATCAGTATATGGACATGAATATAAAACTTGCCTAAAGAAGAATTACCGTTAATGCCTTATAGACAATGTCTAACTAGTATACCTAGCGATATTAGTACATGACAGCTAGGCAAAAACCTCAACTGGTTCAGAAGGCACTATGTATTATAAAGGGTTGTTAGAAATATTAAAACGAACCCTGTCCCCTTTTAAAATAAAATGATATATTAAAATATAAAAGCATCCTCTTTTCTTTAGTTAAGTTATTGCGAAACAAATCTTTCCAAATAATAGAAACTCAAAAAATGTTTAATTTTAAATGAAAAACGATCCTACTAGAATTGAAAAATATAAAATAATTTCCATATTTCTGCTCCGGCTAAGATATCTGAACAAAATTTAGATACCCGTATTTATATTCATGTTAAAAGTTACATATACAACAAACAATATTTTTTGTTTGTTTTTAAATCTAATTAACAGATAGAGCCTTATCTGAAATGATAAATTTTACTCGGTTCGTTGACAATTAACTTAACCAGAAAATGAGTGTTGATACAATTCTTACGACTTGTGATAGAGTTGACCGTGATATTGTGTTATCTGTTTTAGCTAATTATTGTTCTCGTCCTCAATGTTAGAACTAATTTCGCGTACTTAATGAACAGGAAGCAGTATGTTGTTTATGATCATTGTTTTTCTGCTCGAATCTGGGTCCGTTATTTTTTCGTAATTAATGATAACTGATACATATATGGGACTTTTTATTTTGTGCAGACCATTTAAAGTATTTAAATCCATTGCAACCTGCGCACATGTTTTTAATTTACAAGAGGGCATTAATAGTATACACGAATGGACTTAAAACCGCTTGGTTTTCAATGTTATTAAGTGCTGCCCAATATGTATATCCAAAAGAAATGTAAGAACTGTTAAAAAGGAACTGTCCATTTACACAGTGAACGCAATACATTTACTCATAAGCAGTCTCAAACTGATCTTGGAATCCAAATAAGCGAGAACTGCAATAGCCTGATCGTTGCTGACATGCTATTAATTCACTAGAGTAACTATTACTAATGAACGAGTTATTACTAATCAATGAGTGACAAACATTCCTGTGTCTGCCTCCAGGTCTGGGGCCGAAATGCTAGTCACTGGTTCCCGAGGTCGTGGGTTCAAACCCGGCAGAGGGCGATGGATATTTTTGGGTGTAAAATCATTTCTACGGAGGGGAGGTAATGAAGTTACGTAGATTTAAGTACGGTACGAAAAATAATGTCAAGCTTGAATGAGGTCCATGAGAAAATTCCTGATACTAATTTCTTTCCACTTGTATAAAACCTTTTAACTTCTATGGTCATTTCGGGAGCACTGACGTGAGAAACAACTTTCCGATGATATTTCACTCTTTGAACTGTGATTTTACTTACGTTGGTTGTATTAAAGTTTGCATTAAACACACTAACATTCACTTTTCCTATTCATAATACCAGACTCTGCAAAAGACAGAGAACGATTCTGAATAAATACAAATATCAAAGACCTTGGAATTATATTACCTAGACTCACTGCTGGCGCTGGTGTGCTGTCGCTAATTGAAACCTCTCGCGCATAGCTAGGTGAAGGGCAAACGTGCTTTTTGCGTATGTTCAGTACGCTTAAAAGGATTTAAAAGTGAGGTGGTTTTGGGTATTAGGGTTTAATAATTAACATGGTGCACTTCTATGCTGCATAACTGTACAAACCACCGGAAAATGGTTCCGAGATCACTTTCCATCGGTAAGAATAAATTGCAAATTTGTGTTCCAAATTCATTCCGATTTATTCTCGTGGGTTTCCTCGGTCACTAAGCGAATATTAATTTATTTTAGTAAATATAAACTAGAATTATTGAGCAGTCGTCAGCTGCTCCGAGAAGTAACAAATTTGTACCATCGAAATATCATAGCCTATACTCAGTGCATTTTGCGAAAAATTGTTTCCATGAGATTAAAGGCAAGATGATGCTAAACCCTGACACAGTTTCTTCAGTATTTAGTTTCCCCATTTATCTGACAAAGGTAACGAGAACGCTAATTTCATTCTTATAACCATTTTGTGTATGTTTTATTAGCATTAGAATGCAGTGTTAAACTATTAGATTCAATATTATAATATGTCCTAAATAAAAATAAAAAAAAAAACCCGAAATCTCGATTAAGTTAAGTTTTCAAATCTGTAATTTTAGACTGAAACACGACCCCACAGGTTGCAAAAAGGAATCTTGCAAAAGTGTTAGAACATGAAGAATGTTAAGTAATAATGACTCTAATTTTAGATTTGTTTATAAACTATTTCAGAAAGCACAGACCATACTCTCCTGTTGTACACATATTAATATACCTATCTTATCTAACTCAAATACGCCACAAATACTGAGAGAACATGTGTACTTAACGCCTTGTATATAGTTTACTGAAGAGGAATACAGGTACTTAATTTCACGTTTATTTTATTTTTATACTGTACATACCATCTCTGAAAATCTAGTATCGCGTAGGCTTTTTTCTGCTAAATCATTTTAACTATGTGTTTGTTTTTATTTATTTACATGCCACCTTAGGTAATATCGTCGTATTACCACTTTGACCTTCTATAACGACTGCTTAAATTTGAGATGTACATTAAAACTGTACTTATCGATTAACTTAACACACATTCAGTATCGCATTCAATTTCCAGGCTCTTGAGGGTGGGGAATAAGAATAGCTTCATCAGCCTGAAATCGAACCCATTATATTTTTCATTTTTAATTCAGCATTTTGACCATTTTACTGCAGAGACTCTCTTAACAAACACTCTTTATAATTCTTGTTAACGACTTTGTGCATTAAAGTAAAAAGGAGAAAGTATATATGGAATCACTGAGAAGAAACTGAGAAAACGGAATTGAAGCTGAATTATGCTCTCTGTGATGCTTATATTCTGTTGGTAAAACACTTTAAATGCAGGTATGCGATATTTAAGTTCAATGATAATATTTACTTTTGTTTTGTTCAGTTGTGGGATGAAATCCCGTCTAGTCAATGAAGTGATTTTATTCCACTTCCAACAGGACATTCAAGGTCTAATCCCTGTGCATAGATGCTGACGATTATAAAGAACGTGTTATCGCAATTATGTCCTACTCAGGTATCCTTATGACGTAAGTATAGCTATTTTAAATTTCACTGTTTTCCCATTACAACCAATGTATTGCGCGCGACCTAGGGAGTCTCTTGCCCTCCACCAGACTTCTTCATATTACACACATTATCTGGTCTACGCACCTAGTCATGTAGGGGCTAGAAAAAAACCCACAGCAGGAAATCGAATTTGGTGCACCGAGACGGGGAACTAAGACTGTTCACACTCAATCACAGAAAGACTTTTGTGATGGTTTAAAAATTAAATTCTATCGAATCCGGCGCTAGAAACATTTGGTTTCACAGGTGGAGCGTCGGCACACACAGCCTTTAATATCCATGACAAGGCTTCCTGATAAATTCCCCGTCAACTCATTTCCAAGTTTGGTGACATCACCGATCTAGGGATTTAGATCATATCCCGGATTAGGGATTAGTTGTGAGGCTTTTGGACGGGTTTCCCAGACTTAAACATCTTGGTTCCTCTTGAATAGGTAGAACGTATTGGAACCAATCTTATTTATGCACGACATTTATTTATAATGCTTTTAGTAAATATAAACTTGATGTACGCCAAGCTTAACTCAATTATAATTAAAATTATATAAATATTCTAAAAACAAATGTAAAACGGTCTGGAATATAATTAATGTACAAAGAAATGCCTTAAAAATTGTCGAAATAATGTTAACTCACATTTTTAAAATTCAGTTAAAAGGAACGATTCATAACATACTAACACCTCTAAAAATTTGCATAAATAATAATTGATAAATAGTAAATTTCCGGTAACTCTTAAACTTTCTAAAGTTGTCCCAAAGTGTGTTCGGGCACTATCTGTTAAACATTAATCTATTCCTTTGGTGCCTATTTTTTCAAAAATGTTAAAATGTTTTATGCTGAAATAGTTATTGGCATATTATTTTAAACATAATAAGTTATTTGTAAATAAACAACATGGATTCAAAACATGTTTGTCTACTGTGGATGCTCTCGAGAGTTTTATATGTTACAGTATATCTGAGTTTGACGTTTCTAAACAACCTGGCAATGCTATTCATATAATCAAAGCCTCTGTGTGTCTCATGAAATTGTAATCAATAAGCTCAGATGTTGTAGATTTCAAGGCATTGAATGAGATATTTTTAGAAATCATTTAAATAGCCGACCACAAACTGTTCATTTTAATTATGATTATTCGAATTTTATTAAGTCTTACAGGGATCTGTGTTAGGGTTGTTATTCATAGTAATGATTAATTATCTACCATTATATGTTGATAGATTTGTTTACTGATAATACAAAAATGTACTCTACGTATGATAATTTAAGTCAACTAACAGTATAAGGTTAACTTTTAACAAGACCTGTGATTGGTTTGAGGCGAATGGTTTTTGCCTAAATTCCAGCAAAATCCAAAGTATATTATTTTAAAAGCCGAAGGCACTGATAATATCCTTTCGTCTACTAACATGTTAGGAGTTTTTGTAGATTATAAGTTGACATGAATTGCTCATATTAAGGAAGAAGATTAAAATTCTCAGTAAGAATTCAGCAAGCAATTCTCAGAAAGAATTTCTTAAAAATTATCATGCAATTTTATATCGTATACACAGCTATGATATTCATTTGTAGGGCAACTGTGTGAATTTAACAAAGATACGCGTATTTTAACTGGAGTTGAACTAGATGCCCATTGCCGGCATTATCTCTGAAAACATTTTAACTGCTATTTACTCATATAGTTCAGGGTCTGATGAAGGAGAAATGCAATTATAATAGTTTTATCAATACCAATGGTATTCATCACTACAGGCAAAATTATCTCCTTGTTGCTCCTAGGATTAGGCTAACCAAATACAAGCGTTTGTATAAATATTTGGAATTAATTTATTCAACAAATTAACATAAGAAGCTCCAGTTTTACATATTAATGTGTTTAAAGCTAGAAATAAGCAGTGTTTAAACAATATTATAGTCATTTTTATGACAGAGTTTTTTTTTTTACATCTTATGTAAATTAAATATTTTAGTGTCTTCTTGGAACAACGTCTATGTGTCGTTGATCACCATGATTGTAGTAATTCAATACATTCAAACATTATCAGAAGGGTCCTTATACATACATTCAAACAGGTGCAAGGGGAGTAAAGGAATACAGGGACCCAGTGACTGGGCTAAAGCGATGGTCAAATATGTTAAGAGCTGTTCGCTATGTGAGGGCTTGAAATGATCTTTTACTTTCATGCCCAGGACAGAAAAAAGAAAATAAAAAAATTAGAACTTCTCATTTGAGAAAAGTATAGTATTAGAAATTTAAATGACAAATAAGTATTAGTTCGGAAATGGTTAACTCTACAAATAATGTTAGCGATTTAGCGACGTCTGCATGTTTGGTGCAGTAAGATTTTGTCCACCTCTTACGTTTACCAGTTATGTAAAATTCATTCAGAATGAAGACATTTTCAGAGGTTATTCCTAGATACTCAAGATACACATATATGTGTCATGTAAATATATTTGATATATGGAATTTTGATAACAAAACTATGTAAAGGTAGTTTGCGTAGTGGGAATCTTCCTGAAAATCTTCGTGTTGCATTCTTGGAAGATACTGGACTTAAATATCAAGTTTGGTACTTAATCGACTTTTCGTTTGTGAGTTATGCTGTTCACAAGCTCAATGACACATAAATATACACTTACACACATACATACACAAATGAATAAAAACACACGTTTCTAAAGATGCTTTTTTGATTCAGTGGTCCTCAAAACACGTAATTCCGGTGAAATTTCGGTATCTAATTTTTTTGTAGGAATACAATTCCTTCTTTACAAGCCATGCACATTCCATGTGGTAGAGAGAGTAACAAAAGTAATAATATTTTCTTGTGAAATCTCGCCCAGGAATATTTGGATCAAATAAAACACCTTCTCTACCTACAATTCACATAGCACGATGTAGAGAAAGTAATAATGCTTGACAAGCATCTTCAAAGCAATTTTATTCTGTACGCTTTTAATTTTTGTATCATAGGTAACTATTAGCACATCTATGCACGCTATAAATAAAACCAATTTGAATTTCACACCTATTTCCTTTCCAAATACTGAAGCTTCGATGTGAATACATTTTTATTTTCTTTACACGTACTATGTACATAGTGTACAGAGAAGGTATTATAATGCACCAAAAAATTCGATACCGAGATTTCATTGGAAATATGTGTTTTAGGGTACCCTGTATCCAAAAAAAATATTTTCAGAAAAAGGTCCGTGTGTGTGTATGCGTGTGTCCGTGTGTCTGTGAACACGGTAACTCAAAAACGAAAAGTCACTAAAATACCAAACTTGGTATTTAAGTTTAGTATCTTCCAGGGATGCGACACGAATATTTTGAGAAAAATCCCCCCAAAATCCCAATCTACCCTTTACATGGAACTTTTTTCGAAAATTTTGATTTTCTAAAAAATGGCTCTAACAATTTTGATTAAAATATCGTATATTAAAGATATTCACCTGACAAATAATATGTACATCTTGAATTTTTTGGGATTAGCCTCTGAAGACTACTTTATTCTGGGTGAATTTTACGAAATTTTGCATAACTGCTAAACCGTAAGAGATGGACAGACACTTACCCCACAATAAATGTAGAGCACATTAAAATACACAATTTATGTTTCATACATTTTTTTCGTAGAGTTGGTTGTTTTTTTAGATATTCCTTGTTTTTGGTTTCAGCTTTGAAAAACTTAACGTTTCTCATTCAGGAATATGTCAACTCGTGTCATACAAACAAAGGAACTTCAGTCACATAGCAACCGGCTTTTGACTATCACTTTAACCTATAGTACTCCCTTATTTCTCTTCTACTTACAAGTAAGCAAGTAATAAGTCTATTTCTGCTATTTTTTTTTGTCGATTAGCATGAAATAAATAAAAGCATAAGCTTTTTAACAATAATTAGTTGCAGAGATGTAGAGAAAGTCATGTGAATGGAACACATCAGATTTTAATATGAAGAGGCTCAATATGTCGTACTCCATTAACAATCGAAGTTTTGTCGGTCTGTTGTTAGGCGCTGACCTTGAGCCGAAGGTCACGTGTTCAAAGCCGGCCTTGTCAGTGGTTTTTAAGCGCGCCTAAAAGCGACAGTGGATGTCAACACATTTATTGACATATAGGTAAAAAAAAAAAAAAAAAAAAAAAAGAAAAACTCCTACGGAACGAAAATTCGGCGCACCGGCGGAGATGACATGGTCTTGGCAACTGACAGCGAAAATATTTTGAGGCTAACTTGTGATTGATTATTATGATGTTTATATAATTGGGAATATTAAGAGATAAAATAAACTGGTAAAACTTGAGCGACAACAATGTATGCTTAATGAAATGTAGAAGTGGATGTCAAATGACCCCAGTTCAAAAAATCTTATGTGTTTCATTCACATGACTTTTTCTAGCTGTTCCGCAAATAAACTTTCCTTACAAAATATTATTCTTTTATCTATATATGCTAATCGAGATTAGCATACGCAGAAATGGTCTTATCACTTGATTCTTTGTAAGCAGAAGGGAAATTTGGGAATACATTAGGCTAAAGCGTGGCCAATTTCTTTAAAAGCCGGTCACTGTGTGGAACATTTGAAATTCCGTTCTCTTTCCTTGCCAGGAATAAAGAGAAGACAGACAAAAGAACGATGTCCTACTGTTTGCGAAAAGTTTTAGTAATTTTAAATTGAAACTAATAACACGGAATATCTGGAAAACGGTCAGCTCTACAACAAAAATGTATATGATATAAATTGTGTGTTTTAACGAGATCCCTACATTTTTGTGCAATAAGTTTTTGTCAATTTGTAACGGTATTTGTCTTCTTGGGATAGGTGAAGCTTAGTGTTCCAACAAATCTTTGTCTTCCCCCCCCTTTTTTAATTTTAGAAATCAACTAATTGTTTCATTATGGGACAAACTGCTGAATGAAAAAGATGCAGATTTACTTAAATATGCCAAACTTCTTGATCTCAACTAGTGATACTTCCTTTGCGGAGGAGATGATGTTGGGGACAGAAATATGATTATGGGATCCAAATTTAACATCTCTCTGAAAAGAAAATGTAGAAACAAAATTCCTCTGAATTATTAAACAGTCTCAATCTCAATCAATGTATTAAACGGAATTGTCAAAACTGAACCATATCGTAACGTCTTCAAGATCTTACTTTGCTTGCCAGAACAGCTGTTGGATTACTGTTCATTAAAATTGTTGGACCTGCTCCCTCCAAATCCTAACCAAACAAATAGGTCGTCATAGTTGCTGCGTGGAAGTCATTCTGACAATAACGAATTTAAAATTAAAATGTATACTTAATAATATCCATTCATTTTACAATAAAGTGCTACAAGCGCTTTTATATATATAATTTCATGGGTCTGACTGTAATTGTATTTAACTTTTTTCTTAATTATTTCTCGCCTTTACTCGCTAATTGTAATATGTTTGGAAGCCTTTTTATTTGAAAAAGGTATTGTGTTCCGCATGATAAAGCCATAATATGTTTCCCTTATGAGCCAAAATGTGAAAGCATTGTAAAGAGAACAATATGAAATTTCTGTATGAAAGTCACCTATAATATTGCACACTATTGGCAAACGCTGTAAAAAATATGAATACACAGCAAGATGAATATATCGTATTGCCCAAAATATGAAAGTCGTAAGAGATTTACTTCTATGTCTGCACAGAAGATGAAACGTCACCACTTGAAACATAAAATACGGCACGATATGCTGCCGAGTGTAGATAGACAGACAGACAGATAGATAAGTGTCTTTATTGATGTCAAATTATTCAAGTTATTGCACAAACACTTACTTCATGGGTCGCTGACCGTGCACGCAGATTTCAGATACAACTTAAAGGTGACAAAAATAAACAAAAGAGAAAATCAAAGAAAGAAAATAAAAAATGTATAAATTGCCTTTGAATAATTGAATAAATTTGATCTGACTTGGGCACTTTAACCACGAAATTACTCATGTGTTGCCAATCCCTTTGGTCAGCTAGTAGATCCCAACATGCCAATCTCCTGCTAGTCTAACTTAAACATTTTCTTTTAGTTTAACTGTTCGCTGTCTCTCACACTGTGCACATTCCGCCAAAAAATGTACCTGGTCTTTATCCAAACCACAGAATGGGCAGATTCTCCTACCAGAATTGTCTGTCATTTTCTGAGTCCTCCAACCTCCCAGTTTAAACCATACCATTCCTGATCTTTCTTTTCTTTCTAAGTGAAGTATATATACCTCTACTTATGTCGAGTTCAGCAGCTCAAGGCTTGCCGGTACCCATGACCGCGCTCTCCAAGGCGTCTCGCTTTGGTGCTTCGTAGCGCAGGGGATCGTGGGTTCGAGTCCCGCCTTGGGCACGGGTGTTAAATGGTTATGAATATATGTGTATGAGTGTAACAGAATAAAAGAGCAATTCAGTATATGTGGAACGTAGAGTAGTATTATCTCCCTGCATCAGCCTCAACCAATGTTTCACAGCTCTTATTTTAAAGTGCACTATGTCTTCATAACATCCCACCTCTCGTAGAACTTCAGAATTAGACTGCCTTGTGAAACTCCAAGAACTCTTTTCCAAAGTGCTAGCTGCGTGTTGTTTATGTGCTCTGCTGTTCCCACCCCGACCCCCAAATTTCACTTCCGTATAACAAAATAGGCCTTATCATAGAGTTGTCAAGAAAGTACCGGGAATTGATCATTTAAAAATCCTGTTTAAAAGGGGATTCGAAATTATTGTTGTCGCTAAGTTGGTATAACTTTCCTCTAAACCCACGCGGAGTTTGGTCGTCATCTATCATCTAGTTTGTTTTCAGTGTGCCATTTTGTTAGTTCATCTTAAAGGTGATTTGTGATTTTACGATGGATACAAATATTGAACAAAGAATCTGTCTCAAATTTTGCATTGCAAATGGTATTTCGTGTTCCGAATCGCTGAAAATGTTACAGAGGGCTTACGGTGTATCGACTTCATCAAAAACAAGTGCATATGAGTGGTAGAGTGCATTCAAAAGTGGTCGAGATGTGGTGGAAGATTTGCCTCGCTCTGGTCGGCCATCAACGGTTTCAACTGATCTGAACATCGCTAAAGTGAAGAAAATGGTATCTGAAAATCGTCATTTAAGTCTGAGAGAGATTGCCGCTGAACTTTCTGTGTCTCACGAATCGATTCGTACCATTTTAGATGATTGTTTGGGCATGACACGTGTTGCAGCTCGGTTAGTCCCGAAAGACTTGAATTTTCTACAAAAACTCAATCGCGTAAGGATTGCTGAAGACATGCTAGAACGAGCCAGTTCCGACCCCACATTCATGAAACGCATTGTAACTGGTGATGAGACGTGGGTTTATGAGTTTGACACTCAAACCATCAACAAGCTTCCGAATGGCGCCTTCCAACTGATCCGAAACCTAAAAGGGCACGTCAAACTCGATCAAAACTGAAGGTCATGTTGAAAGGTTTTGTCGATTATCAAGGTGTCGTGCACTCAGAGTTCTTGCTAGAAGGTCAGATGGTAAATAAAGACTATTATCTGAGCGTTATACGGCGTTTGAGAGAACAAATACGGCGAAAAAGGCCAGATTTGTGGAACGACAACTCATGGATTCTGCACCACGATAACGCACCAGCTCACAAGGCTATTATTATGAACGAATTTCTGGCCAAAAACTCAACAAATTTCATGGAACAATCACTGTATTCACCTGATCTGGCTCCTGCTGATTTCTTTCTCTTTCCAAAACTCAAGTTACCCCTTCGAGGCACCCGTTTTCAGGCCATAGAAGACATAAAGGAAAGTTCACGGCGACAATTGACATCGATTCCTAAAAGTGCCTACAAAAAATGTTTTGATGATTGGATTATTCGTTGGCATAAATATATAATTTCAGAAGGAGCCTACTTTGAAGGCGATAAAATAAAATTGGAGGAATAATTCATTTTTTGTGTTTTATTGGCAAATTCCCGGAACTTTCTTGACTCAGTAGTATATTGTAATGTATCGACTTACACAACAGGTATAAGCGTGCGTAGTTCGTAATAGTTCATCTGCCCTCGTGCTTTATAATTACTGACTGACGATGTTTGTTCTATTTTCCTCTCATGCTAAACATTACTCCTAAATAGGAGAAATGTTTAACATTTTAAATTTCTAGTCCTGCGGAACATCAGTTTTCCTCCTTGCCATACAATAACCATTTCTGAAAACCATTGTTTTCGTTTTGTTGATATTTGTTATTTTATTCATGTTTACAATATTCTTCCAACCTACTAACATCTTTCTGAAAATCGTCTATCGTCACTGACAAAATTGTCGTCATTCGCTTATAAAAGTACAGGATTACAGACATCGTTTATTTGCGGCGCATTCCTCTGCTATAATAGTCTGATAATGTCGTCTATGAATAAATTGAACAGAGGAATACTGCGCTGTTGAAAGTGTTGAGTATCATGCAGGCGGACGGACATGTCGCAGACACTTCAGAAGCATTAGAAGTACTCAGCAAACTGTTTCTTATAAAGTGAAAAAAATAACAACAAAAACTGTCACTGAATGGGCAGTGTGCATTAAAGATTAAAGTGAACCTTTTCATTTATGTTCTGGGAACTGTACGTGCCAAGTAAATAAAAATTAATTTTGCAATAAAAAGACCTATGTTTCCTTATGCTGAATTTGGACTTATGCGCTTTTCTGTATTCTGAAACTTATTTATTGTTACAAAGTTTCTGTTTTGTTTCCTGTAATGTAATTATAATCAAAGAGTCTTATAAGGTTTAATAAAGTAACTTTTAACTTCCATGGACCCTGGGCTTATTTTAGCATCATTTCACGGATTTCGTTCATCGTCCGATGTGCTTTACCATGAAAAAGAACGTTAAATTACATTATTAATAATAATGATAATTAATAATAATAGTAATTAATGATATAAACAAAATACAAAATTAGAAGTAAATTGGGTCATTTGGTTTAACTTATGAAAATGTAATATGCACAGTTATGATATAAGTAAGATGTTCCACGAGCATTATGTTTGAGTAAGTATAGGGAAGTTTTTACAAATTGTTATTATTGTCCATGGAGAAAGAAACCTGACAGACATGCATGATGAGCTACTTATTTTGTGTATGCAAATGAATTAATTGCATAAGTATTAATGTAAACAAACTTTTGCATAGGTGTGCATTTAGCATTTTTTAAAAATATAATCTATAAAGATATTTCAGATATAAAGTAACCTCATAGCAGATATATTGAGATAATTTATTATATTTTATGAATATTTTATGCTCATGGAGCTGTTTGAACATTTAGAACTGTATACTTAAGAGACGAAAATTTTCTCAAAACTTTTGTTATGGTGATCAGGCAACAGTCGCTTTATTTCACACACACACGCACACAAACACACACACATATTAATCTAACAAAATAAACTTTTGACAATTGCTTTACAATGACTTAAGACGTAATATCATGGGAAAAAAAAACAACAAGGTATGATGTTTTGAATTTACTTCTCTAGAAATTCAGTCAGTGTCCCTAAGGCAGAAATTAAAGTGTTTAAACTTAAATATGATTAGGCCCTCTTAGCTTCTCCCTTGACCCGCCTTTGTAGACAACACAATCTAATGCTCGGTATCAATCCAATCATTCTCTTGCTTCAATTTGAATTCAGTCTCTGTATTAGATGGTACAGCGAGCTTAGCAAAAAGAACCCGAATTCAACGCTGGGCAATAAATGATCAACCATTTAGAGCATACACATAATAGAAGTGTCCCAGTTTCTCTGCCCTCTGGAAATTAGATGCCTCTCATTTGAGGGGGTAACCAATCAGCATTCTGTTGCTTAAAGGGACACCTAATAACAACGCCACGCTTTTAAATAATGCCTACGCGCCTTCGCCCATGAGTAAGCGTTCAAGTAAGGAAATTGGAGTTTCGAGAGGGAAAGCTGAAGAATATACCCGCACTATTGTATGAAACAAAAGAAGGGGCGGGTTACGCTACGTCATCGGCCGGTCCTGCCCCTGACGTGTCCGGGGGTGATTATGATTTACCGCACCCACCCTACATCGTTCCCACTCCATTAGACAACCTCTGGAGCAGTAGCACCAGTTAGGCATCCATATATTATATTCACTCTTGTCAGATTCGTTGTTGCGTTAATAAAGTCATCATTAGCTTCCAAACAGAAAACTTTAGTGATGAAATTAAATATAATCCCTCCCGGTTCAAAGCTTTAACCACTGACTACTTGGTTACTTTAAAGTGTAAAGGGTTGGGGGAAAATATATTGAAGACTGAAGGTACGGAGCAACGGATTTAATCGCTAGTTAAGAGAGCAAGGCTCACTTGAGAGGTTAGCTTCTGAAAACAGAACTAAATAAGAACGTTAATTGAAGTATGTGATGCATTATGGAGGAAATCGACACCGGTAGCAATACTCGGTACGGCAGGAGCTCCGAGGTTCAAATCGTCCCAGGAACGTTCTCTCTGCCTGAGGTTTTCCTCAGTTTTCATAATTCGCAAATAGCAGGTAGCTCCCTAAATGCGGGGTTTCATTTCCAAATGAGCTTTTTCAAATATCACTTCATTATATGTATATCTTACCAGTATACACTGTCTGTGGAGACTTAAGTACAGGTATTAAACACTATAGTAAAACTGTGGATAAAACGCATTGAAATAAATCACAAGCTTAAGGTATGGAATAAATACAGTGCATTCTTTTACTGCGGGGCCAAGGATAGCAATGCGTGCACCGCGCACTGTCTGTTATCGTACATTGGAGACTTTCGACCTAAATCTCCCGCATTACTTACTCACGAGTGGCAGTAACATGTACATAAGTATTAACCTTGTTATAAGCGGTGTTGAAATGGTGTCCTGCACCGAGACATTCCTTGTCACGAGGCTTTAATTCAGGAACAAAATTACCACAGGTTTCAATTTGAAAAAGTTGAGCAGAGTTTTGCAATACCCACTTGCTGTGAAACACGCCTAAAAATTTCTCTGAAGAGCTTTTGAATGATGCAACATTTTGTTAAGTTTTTCCTCCGTTAAAACATTTCATCTTTGCTTCTTAGATTCAGGATTAGCGATCGCGTTGTCCTAAACGTGGTATACTTTGGTCAGCGTCTTTTGAGACAGGTAGAAAACAAGTAGTTCGTATGCAAGGCTTCTTTAGTTTATCGGCATTAAATTAAATTGAGTTTTAATTTATGGACGCTTTTTAACTACTGTCGTTCTCAGCGTCCCATGCTACGTTGGGCATGAAAGACTACTTAATTTTGATCAGAGGCTTCTTTATCAAGCTTGAGGTTCTTTTACGTGCCGTAAATCTACCACATAACACCAACTGCCGTACTTCCCTTCCGAAAGGAGCCATGCTTTGCGCTAGCCACGTTACGGCCACGAGACGTCCATCCTTAGTCCCTTCCACTGTCTCTTCGTCGTTCTCCGGGTCTAGGAATAATATGCCAACCTATGGTTTTCAAGGTCTTCAAACCCGGCGGAGAGCGATAGATTTTTAGGGCGTAAAAATCCTTGGCATGACTTCCTTCGGAAGGGAAGTAAAGCCGTTGGTCCCATGTCGTAGATTTACGTCACGTAAAAGAACCTCAGGTCTAATAAAAGTCTTTTGAGCAAAATTAAATGGTCGTTCACGCCCAGTATAGAAGGGATGCTGAGAACTACAGTAGTTAAAGAGCTTCTGTAAATAAAACCTATTTTTTTTTTTCGGAAGTCCAGCAGATTATCTGCCTGGAACTACATAGAATGCAAGGGCACATCTCCTCTGTCTACATGATTTGGTTTTAAAATGCATCACACATAAAACTGTGTTCAAGCGTGAATTTCTCGATAGGCATTCCAGTGAACTTATTACAAGACAGGAAAGCAACAAGAGCACTTTTAAGCAAATTACACACAGCATAGATGTCTTGAATGAACTTTCAACATTGAGATGCACAATGCACAAACTCTAATTTTATGGCGCGGGCAGAAGGTAGCAACTGATGAAGTATGAGTACAACATAAGGAGCTGTATAACATAACCTTGAGCGAGTTATTTACCACTAGTGCGGAAACATAAAAGCAAACTGCATACAATTATTTCAATAAGTGTTCGTCTGACCATAATGCATATAATATAACAAGAAGAATCATAAAAATACAGCTAAGAAACAAACCATAACTATTTCTTTTCGTCGGTTAGTATCTAAATTTAGAAATAGACGCTGTTTTAGTTGATATGTTCCTTATCTTGTGAACAAGTCCGTGTTATTTAAAATCAGACCCCATTTGATTCAAACAAGTTTTCGTCTAGTAAACAGGATCCCAGGCCACTGACCCGCACCATTCTCCCTGTCCTTGTGCAGTTGTGCTTCATCTACTGTATTTGATAGTTAATTTTCTGTTTTCAAAGCCGCTGAGTCATATTTAAGTAACATGGGTAAAAAAAATCGCCAAACTACAAAAGAAAAGAGAGAAATCGTCATCAAGTTGTTTCGAAAATGAAACGCTTTTCAACAAATTGTAGAAATAATTAATAGACCTATGAATGCAGTGAAGACTATTACACACAAGTTCAACACAAAACTTATGAAAACTAGTCAAGTACTGGTCTTGCTGTAGTTCTATCTGAGACAGAAAAACGATGTCTAAACAGAAAAGTCAAGTAAAATCCCAAACCAAGTGCTCCAAAACTTCTTACTACAGTTCAAAAACATACAGAAAAGTCTGTTTCAGTACAGACAAAGAAATGCGCTTTATTCAGCTAAATATAGAGGCCGAACAGCCCGTAGGAAACCATACATCAATAAAATCATATGCAAGAGAACATAAATACGATGGGTTTGAGTTCTGGAAGAAGGTTGTGCTTACTGACGAGAGTAAATTTGAGCTATTTAAGTCGAAGGGACGAGCAACAGTGTGGAGGAAAAAGTATTGTGAACAATATTATGTATGTATGTATTTATTCTCTGCAATTAGGTACTGCCCGGTAGCAGAGTTAAATGTACAAAATTCACTTACAATAATAATATTAATTTAATTTAAGAATAGTAATACAACTAACAGATTACATATGCATATTTTTAAATGCCTTATTACTTATTATTCAGTATAGCAATAATTATGTCAATTACCAGGCTAGTTGATAAACAGTTATTATGAAGTCTTAACATCAATACTATACATTGCTTATTTTTCAGTATAGCAATACTTAAGTCAATAAACAGTTATTATGAAGCCTCAACATTAATTCTATACATTACTAATATATACATAACAATAAATACACTAATACAGTTTTTGAGATCCTTAATTACTTTCAATATTTACTCAAATTAACTAACATTTATTCTCTTTAAATTATTCCTACATTTCTTTAAGGTCAGAGGGCAGCCCTGAAAGGCTGCTACAGGCAATTCATTCCATTCTTCAATGGTCCTATTAACAAAAGAAAATTTTCCTACGTCGGTTCTGTACCTTCTACCCTTAATTTTATACAAATGGTCGTTTCGTCCGTAGTATGCTGGATTTTCTAGCCTCTTTCTAATGTTCACCCATGCATTTAAACCAGTATAAACTTTAAATGGTGCGACTAAACTATGTGTCTTACGCCTAACTTTTAGCGGCTCCCAGCTTTACAGCTTTGGTTAAACATGGAGGAGGCCCAGTACATGCATGGGGATGCATGAGTGCAAATATATTAGGAAATTTGTGTTTTATTGATGAAATTATGAACCTCAAAGCTTACATCAACATCCTAAAAACTCACCTATCCAGAAGTGTGAATAATATTTTGGGGGATTATGTCTTCACACAGGACAGAAAGCACAAACATATAGCTCTAAATGCAAGGCTGGCGTTGTTGTATAACATTCTCCGCTGGGGAGTGTTAAACAGCTTAAATACAAAAGTTGGTATTTAACGGGCTTTTGTTTATGAGATATGCTACCCATAGACGCATACATATACACACGGATCTTTTTCTAAAAACACTTTTTCGGATTCAAGGAGTCTCAAAGCTAGTATTTTCGGTAAATCCTCGGTATCGATTTTTGGCTGGAATTCATTACCTTCTCTATCTACAATCTACATGTTAGAGAAAGTAAAAATTAATGCCAATGCCGGGATTTGAATCTCAGACCTTTCCCTTCCTGTCCAGTTGCTCTAATTAACTGAGCTACTATGAAGGAGTATTTTTGCACCGCAGCTAAGGCTAGTCCTTTTGCACCTACTAAAACTTTGGGAGGAAGGGGTGAGCGAGAGAGCACGAAGGGTGGCCAGATCTGACAGCTTCGGGTGCATTGGACATCCCTGGACGCCCTTTCGATGCGCTTCTATCAGCATGGTAGCACGGACAGGTTTGGGCAGAAAGTTCCATGCCAGGAAAGAAATACTCCTTAAATCACTTCCAACGTTGGCTCCCCACAACATCGACTATCGTGCCAAGCCCTGCTACAAACCAGAAAAGATGAAGGGAAATGAAATGAGAAGAAAAGAGGAATAGAAAATTTGGTGGTGATAACCTACCTCAGCATTTGCTTATTAACTTAGGAAAATCGAAAAAAAAAAAAAAAAAAAAAAAAAAAGACAATCAGGGTGGTCGAGCCAGCAGATCGAACCCGAGACCTCCCGCATATCGGTTCCTAAGCTGTGGGTTTATGTTATAGGTGTTGTGATATTTAAGGTGTAGCCTTAAGACCAAGCAGCTTTAGAACAAAAGAAAGTTTTGCTATCGCAAAGGAAAGCGCTTTTATGCTTGGTTAATCTGGTTTGTCATGTTAGTTTAGCTTGTGTTTACCTATGATATTTTGTGCTACTACTAGCAGAAAATCAAGCCGTACTTGCATTATTGCGTTAATGTGGGAATTATTGCAGTTTTCCTTGTCTTTCCGTCCCTTTTATATTTGTCTTTATTATTCCCTTTGTTTACTTCTCCATTTCTCCCTCTTTCTTTCTTTCTTTCTTTCTTTCTTTCTTTCTCTATCTCTCATTTTCCACTGTCTTCCACATTTGCTCTCACTCCCTCTGTATACAAGTTTTTCCACAGTCTGGCTGCAGCTAAGCGGACCGAGAGGTTGTTTGTCCGCTGTGTTGCCCGTAATCGAGCGGCATTAAGGAGCGTCAAATAGATTGTTCTGTGTGAGTCTACAAGGAAAGAATTTCTACTGATGGAGGCAATACGCCGGCAAAATACGTTGCAAATCTCATTTCGAGGAGCTGAACGTCGACCCAGCGCGATGGAAGTGCATGACTGGATTCACGACTACATGAAAATACCACCTGATCAGGTACACTACAGTTTCATTCTAGAGAAAAATCAGCTTTTATAAAATTTATATCTGTAACACACTATGAAAGATATTTACTGCAATTTCAAGGGGCGGCAAAATTTAGTTATGAAAATGGTGAAATACTAACGGTAAATATTGGGCCCGCTGACTGCCGCATTGTAAATGTCCGTGTTTTCAATTTAGTGCCTGAGATCACTCACACGTTTCTGGAACAGAAACTTTCACAATATGGGAAATTACTAGAGGTTCAAGAAGAACAATGGAACGCAGGTTATAAGTGCCCCGTCAAGTCTGGTGTTCGTTCTGTACGAATGGAATTAAAAAAGGAAATTCCATCTACAGTAGTAGTGCGTGGGTTTGCTGTTGGTGTGACCTATCTAGGACAACCGCAAACTTGCTATGTGTGTGGGGAAGCTTCTCATTTTCGCTCACACTGTCCATACAAAAAGTCTGTACTGCCTGTCTCTGTCTCGCGCAGGGCTGTGTTACTCAGCGATGTAGTGAGAGGTCAAGTTAGCGCTCGGGCCGAAGAGGAATGTAAACAAACAGTAGGTGCGTCAAATGGGCCCGCTACTGAAGCTAGTGAAATAGAGCCCGTTTGTAACGTCAAACCTACAGAGGAAGTCTACCCGAATACCAGCTGTATGCGTGACGATGTGGCGGTGTAGGAGACTTCTGTGTCCGCACCGATAGCTGTCAATACACGATCTTCTGTTGTTGTGGTGCCTTAATAGTGGTGACCAGAACATGGTTGGCCCCTGCGATGCACCAGACACTGTAATAATTGAACACCAGAAATGGAGTGAGATGGATTCCGACGAACCTGTGCCGGTTAGGAGAGAACGCCCGCTGTCTGTTAGTGAGGAGGAGGGCACCGAAGAAACGGAGTCTAACATCGCGTGGGAGACCGTGAGAGACCCTCGACTCAGGAAACACTTGCCTTCTCGGTCTGGAAGCCTACCGAAAAAGTTTCCACGGGTATCACGAACACATATTCATGCCGTTGAAAATGACTAGATACATCTTGGACGGTGACCTGCTCTGGTTTACTTCTGGCCTTGTCTTAATGGTTGTCTTACGTACCTTTGCCACTGTTAACATCAACTCCCTACGCTGCACTGCCAAACAGGCTCTTTTACGTGATTTTGTGCGGACTCATGATTTAGATATAGTTTTCCTCCAAGAAGTTAACATAACCGACTTTGGCTTTATGGGTCCACAGTACAGTTGTGTGGTGAATGTTGGAGAAAATATGCGTGGTACTGCTATTTTGTACAGAGAAGGTTTGACGTTTGCCGAGATAGAGATGCATCCTAGTGGTCGTGTTATAAGTGCTAGAATGGACAACATGCTGCTGCTTAACCTATACCTGCCTTAAGGGAGTGATAGGCGCCATGAGCGAGAAGAATTTATAACAAACATTCTACCCTATTATTTGAGATGGAATTATGCCCTGCTTTTAGTAGGTGGCGACTTCAATTGCGTGCTACATGCTAAGGATAGGCGTCCTGGTTATAATAAATCTTTGGCATTGGATCAGCTGGTAACCGGGCTACGTCTTTGTGATGTTTGGGAACATATGAACGCTACATCTGTAGAATTTACTTACTGTCGAGCGAACTGTGCCTCAAGGATAGACCGTTTCTATTTAAGCGCTCAGTTCAACTCTCTGATTCACACAGTGCGAGTTTTACCTGTTGCCTTTACTGACCACCATGCTGTCAAACTGCAATTAATCTCTGAGAGTCGCATTCCGCTATATGGCAGAGGTTATTGGAAATTAAACGAAGCTTTATTACATGACAACATTATTGCTGCTGATTTTGCCAAGTTGTGGCAAAGTCTTCAGAGTAAAGCTCGACGCTCCCCGCTGTCAGTGGAGGAGAAATGGTGACGTACATTTAAGCCTGGTATTACGACCTTCTTCAAGATCAAAGGTCGTGAGAGGGCAATTGAACGACGGCACATCTTCGACTTTTACCAAGAAACATTAATGGGTCTTCTCTCTAGACAACAGAGTGGTCAAGACGTAACTCATCGCCTTCGAGCTGTGAAGCGGAAGCTCGTGGACATACAGCAACATGTTTAGGCGGGAACTATGACCCGTTCGCGAACTCATGACTTCGTCGTGGCACAGGAGAAAGCTTCATTGTTTCATACCATTAAGGAGAAGTGTGCTGGTAGTGGTCGTTACATCCATGCTCTTCTGACACCGGTAGGCGCCAAGGTCACCTCTGTGCCTCAAATCCTACAGACTATCCATACATCTTATAGCACCATGTTTAACACCACTGACCTACGCAATGACGCCATGGAGGAACTCTTCCAATATGTTGAACAGTGTTCCGTGGAGCAGCGATATTCTGCCACCGAGATTCTGCAAACCATTAATTCCGCTAGCCTCCATTCCTGCCCAGGAGAAGATGGCCTGACATATTCCTTCTACAAGACCTTTTGGAGTATAATCAAAGCAGAAGTTGTAGAGTTGGTAAATGCGATCCTTATTGGATCGAACTGTTGTCCTGGATTCGCAGATGGCATCGTCAGCTTAATCCCAAAGAAAAGGTCTCCAATGAGTGTCTGGGACTATAGATCCTTAACACTTTTAAACACCAACTACAAAATTTTGACGAAAGTACTTGCATCCAGATTAAGGGTTATTCTACCTAAAATTATAACCTCCGGACAAACATGTGGCATCCCGGGCAGGACCATAATTGACAACCTTCTGGTCCTCCGAGATACAATTCACCATTATGAACGGAATCCGTCGGAGGCTGCTGCATTGGTCAGTCTGGATTTTGATAAAGCCTTTGATAGAGTTGGCCATGCTTATATGTTTAAAGTGCTTCAGAAATTCAAACTTCCACCGTTGCTAATATCTGCAATCAGAACCGTCTACAGTGGGATGTCTTCGAAGGTACAAGTCAATGGATACTTCAGTAAGCCTATAAAGCTTACTAACTCTTCACGCCAGGGTTATCCACTATCAATGATTCTCTTCTCCCTTTCTTTAGAACCCTTTCTTCGCTATCTTCAAGCTAAGTTGACTGGGACTGTCACTCCAGCTCGATTATTTTGTGCCAGAGCTTATGCTGATGACGTCACGCTGCTCATCCGTAGGCGCGAGGCCTTACCCTTGGTACATACCGCCATCACACTTTATGAGGAAGCTTCTAATGCCAAAATGAACACCGCGAAGTCACAACTGCTCCCTCTTGGATCGTGGCCGACTGATCACACATAGCTCGATATCCCGATACAATATAGTGTCAAGATTCTCGGCATCTTCTTCTCTAAGCCGTTTACATCGATGATTGCTCGCAACTGGGATCACAAAATAAATTTTATTAGGCTGAATACCACTGCACACCTTGGCCGGAACTTGAATCTTCTACAGAAAGTGTGGCACATCAATCAGTTTGTTTTGGCAAAATTATGGTATATGGCGCAGATACTACCAATGCCTGAAAAACACGTCTCCCGAATTGAGCAACTTATTGGATACTATGTATGGAGAGCATAGCCCTTTCGTATAGCTAAAGCCCAATTGTGGCGAAAACGTAACGAAGGCGGCTTAGGTTTAATTGCAGTGGGACCTAAGAGTAAAGCGCTTCTTGTTAAATCTATTATACTTGCCACTAGGGGATAAGGAGAGGAACAAGAAATAGTATTTTGGGAACCCTTCAAGAATTCTCCTGGAACTCCAGTTCGGGCTGCTCCTGCGGGTTTTAAGAGAGCACTCCATGTTTTGGATGGCATTGATGTCGATGTCCTACCTCAGCAACCTAGAGGACTATCAACTGAGCCATACAAGCTTTTCCTACAGCGGCTGCTTGCACCAATTCATGTGGAGGATAGGATGCCCAACAGACCCTGGTGTCAGGTATGGCGGAACATCCATTTGCGCAACTTATCTACGGAGTGGACTACATGCGCATATTTGGTCATCAATGATGTTGTGGCTACAGAAGATAAAAAATTCCGATACAACATGGTGAGGACCCCCACATGCAACATTTGCGGTGTGCGGGATACTCTACGCCATCGTTTTGTTACCTGCACAACAGCACGACAGATTTGGCACTGGGTTGTTTCGCAATTGCACCGTCTTGCTCCTTCGCAAAATCCCAACGATTATGCTCGCACATTACTACAACTAGAGACTCGAAGTACCACCGACCGCTTCGCACAGGTGTGGCTCGCACTTGGCTTTCAGCATTATATGCTGTCTGAAACGCATCCCAGCGTCGACGGTTTACGCTGTCATCTTAGAGCAGCAAGAGAAGATCTGCAAAAACACAAGTGTCTTTCACGGCAGTCGGCAACGCTTTTGCCTTGCTCATTCTATAGCGCTTACAACACCTTCTTATTTTGTTACATCTTCCTGCACATGTTTAATTTAAACGCACAGACAACATTGTTCATAACTATATATATAAAAAATTGTGAACTGATATACTGTATTTATAATATAACTTATACCTTTTGTAATTAACAAAATGAATAAAAAAAAAAGTCTTGGAGGCGCCTGCCTAATCCTTTGTTTCTGGCATCTAAAGGCTATTACAACGTTAGAATACTTTTAGATTGTAGTGATTTTGTTTTTCGGTATTCCTCGATGGTTTAAATTTTGTTAACAGAGAATCCCTTTTCTCTTTGAGTATTGGTCCATAAGATGTTTAATGTTTTAGAAATAATTTAAAAAAAAAAAGTTACATGCCCTAATGCTTTAACAAGCAGTTAACAAAATAGTTCTAATCGAGGTGTTGCTAAACGTTAAAGCATAAAGAAGAAGAAGAAAAAAGGAGGCGAGCTGGGATTCTTTTCCTAGCTGTCTGTTTTGTTTCGCGCTTGTTTGGGTTAAATAGACATAAATAGCATTATTTTCACCCATTTTAATAAAAACTGTTTCTAAAAGAGAGAGAGACAGACAGAGAGAGAGAAAGAGAGAGGGAGAGAGGGGGGCAGAGGAAGCGTGAGTAGAAGAGTGTGAGAGAGGCAGAGGGAGAGTGGGACGGACGTGTATTGAATTAAAATGAGAAAATGGATTCAGCGCAATTATATACTACACATAAACTGCATTATCCACACATCGGAATTTAATTTTCAAACGTTTATTATTTTGGTTATTTATTGTTCTTAGATTGGCAATATTTAAGTACCTTAGGGACTCGCTAGTATTTATAGTGGATGCCAAACTTAATATTTATGTTACGTATCATACAGAATATGAGACGATAATTTCCAGCAAGGTATCTTTATCCAAGCTACCCTTAAAATAAAATACATATTCGATACTTTTATAACATATTAATTCAAATACAAATTCTTTAACATATTTGCTCATAAAAATGCATATCAAGAATTTTCTGGTATTAGCCCATGAAATCACAATTCACAGAAAGGAAGTGTGTATAATTTTGTATAACTGCTGAACATTAAGAGATAAACAAAAGCATACTATACAAAAACTTGATGCGTTCCAATTATATAACTTCCTCTACCTATTTTGCAAAAAACTATTCTTACAAAAGCTTTATCCTCTCTATACTTTATGCTAAACAAGATGAACATTAGCAGAAATGGATTATTCCTTAGTTCCTTGTAAGTAGGATGGAAATAAGGAAATGTACTAGGCTAAAGCTAAAAAGTATAAAAGTATTTTAAAAGATACAATTGAAATTCCTTGCTTTTAATATGACAAAGATAAAAAAGTGAATATGACTTCACATATTAGAAATACTTATGTATTGGAAATTTTAAAACAAATAACAAGAAATATCTCGGAAATTGTTAGCCCTACAAAATGCATCAAACATAAATTGCGTGTCTTAACGAGATCTACATTCTTTATGAAATAAGCTTTTGTCTTCTCTTACGGTTTACCAGTTATGCAAAAGTAATTCAGAATGAAAGCACTTCAGAGGCTATTCCCAACAAATTAAAGATGCATGTTTATCTGCCATGTAAATATCTTTGGTAAATCGTCATAGCCACTTTTGAGAAAATCGAAGTCTTCGAGAATCTTCCATGTAAAAGGGTATCTTCCATTGGGGGATTTTCCTGACAATTTTCCTATTGCATTCTTGGAAGATACTATACTTAATATTATACTATACCAAGTTTGGTATTTAACGAACTTTTCATTTTTGAATTATCAGACACACAGATACGAGTATTTTCTAAAAATACTCTTTCGGATTCAACGGTCCTCAAAACATGCATTTCCGGTGAAATCTCGGTATCTAATTTGTTACTGAAATGCAATATTATCTATACCTATGTACTATGTAGATATCTATTACATACATTCTAGAGACAGTAAAACGTATATCTATTTAAAGCACACCATTAATGTTAATTTTTTTTTCGGTATCAACAGCTTTGGAAACATACAATGTTATTAGTTAAACTTTACAAAACTCTGTTAGTTTTACTTTCTCTACAACCACATAGTAGGTACAGAAGGTATAGCATTCCACGCAAATATTATGCCTCCTAAATAAATAAACAGCATTTTTAGAAACCTTGTACATGTGTATGCGAACACCAAAACGCAAAAACGAAAAGTCAGTTAAATACCAAACCCGACATTTAAAATCATTATCTTTCAAAGATGCGACCCAAAGATTTTCAAGATAATCCCCTCCTTCAACCCTTTATCTACGTGGATCGATTTTCGATTTTTATATTTTATAAAATATGACAGCAAATTTTGATTAAAATAGCACAGGTACATCAAGAATATTTACACGAGAAATTAAATATGTATCTAGAATTTTCTAGAAAAGGCCCGTGAAGTTCTCTTAATTCGGAATTAATTATGCATAATCTTGTGTAACTGATAAAAATTAAGCGTTAGACAGAAAAACACTACAAAGTCTCTTTAAGAAACACCATTTATTTTAAATAATGTTTTGGGGCATAAGCGATTTCCAATATATATGTTACTAGGTTCGAATTGCTCAATACTTTGTAATTATTTTCAAGCCCTGTGGACTTTTATTTGTTTTTTGCGATTGCACGGAAAGAGTTTAGAATATTAACATCAGCATTTAGTTCTTAAACATTTTACTATCGCCGTCCCCTTTGTGTTTCTAATGACATGTGTAGTGTGGCTATCTCTACAAAGCATTATCTAAATTAAAGTGAAACCTTTAGAAAAAAGTTTGTAAACTCAGAGGGAAGAAAAAGTCATGTGAATGTAACACACTAGATTTTTAACTCTGTGATGCTATTCAGATGTTTTTCATGATGTCATCGAAGGGAATTTCAAGCTCCAGCATATAGAAACCCACTTTTAAACGTTTATCCATTCTATTTTCTTAAACCCCGTTGTTCTTTCACAAAAAGTGTAATGAAACTATTTCTACATAGTTTAATTGACTGACATGTAATAGATTTAACAGCTAGCTTTCTAGGTATAGTTTGTAGAAGCTATATAAACCAAACAATAGAATGTGGAAAAAATCATATGAAAGGAACAAAGGATTCTAGATTTTTTATTTTGCCTGATATTTTGATTTCCATTCCCATTTTCATATTTGTTTTAAAATAATGTTTGTGTAAAGTTATGTATCATACCTTTTCTCTTATGCTGTTTTAATTTTAGCTGCAGGTGATTTCCTCAAAAAGGGAATTTTTTCCATGCAAATATGGAAGTTAAAGCCAGCACACTTTGACATCGGAATTATGGCCGTATTAAATTAACCATCATTTTGTAAAGCAATAATGAAGAGATAGAGAAAACAATTGGGATAGATAATTTAATTTATTAGAATAAACGTATAATTAAAATACATAAGTTGGAACTTTGTTGTAGGCAAATTATTAGCGAGGCATAATTTAAAAGTTAGCATTTCTCTTATTAAGTACGAAGTCATTCATTATTAAAGGTAAGCGTTGGAGGAAGTAATTAGATATAAAATCAGGGTACTGAAGATAATTGGGTTTCAGGAAACTAGATATGCAGGAGCTTCATTAAACTCAAGGCTGGGAATTTGCCGTGTTCACAAACCGAAGGTACGCATATGTAATAAATTTATAGAATTAGAGTGAAATAGTACTTGGAATTCATCAGTCAAAGAAAATGTAAAGTATGTTTCAGGCGCTAATATGAAGTGTACAATTTGGCAACGTCAAACACAGGAGCTATAGTGAAGAGTCTAATGTAGGCAGGACTTAGGCTAATATAAGATTTACTTTAGTACGGAAAAAATTTGATGTTTCTCTACATCTATGTAACAAATTATTGTTAAAAAGCGTATCCTTCTATCTACTTCATCCTAATCCAGGTAAACATTAACAGAAGTAATGTTATTAGTTGCTTCCTTATAAAAGGGAAATAATGGAGTGCACTAGGCTAAAGTGACAGTCAAAAATTTTAAAAGCTACTTGCTATGTGATTGAAATTCATTTCTTTGCATGGCCAGGAGTTGACAAATTTCCATATGAGAAAAGTTGAAGTATTTTAAAACTGAAACCAATAACAAGGAGTATATCGTAAATGGTCAACTTCACGAAAAAAAAAATATAAATGACATAAATAGTGCGTTTTAACGATATCTATAGTTTTGTCTAGTAAGATTTGTTTATCTCTTACGGTTTACTAATTATGCAAAAGTCATTCAGAATGAAAAGGTGTTCAGAGCTATTCCCAGAAAATTCAAATTATACATTTTATTTGTCATGTGTATATCTTTGATATACGGTATTTTAATCAAAATCGTTAGAGAAAGTGGAAATGTTCGAAATTATTTCCAAGCAAAGGGTAGTTTGAAGTGGGGGGATTTTCCTCAAAATCTTCGTGTGGCATCCTTGGAAGATACTCAACTTAGGTATCAAGTTTAATACTTTACCGACTATTTGTTTTTGAGCTATTGTAATCACAGACACACAGATGCACACGTACACATAGGACATTTTTGTAAAAATCTGATGTGTTCCATTCACATGACTTTCTCTATATCCCTGTAACAAATTATTGTTAAAAAGTTTATGCTTCTATCTATTTCATGCTAATCGCGAAAAAATTAGCAGAAATAAATCCTATTACTTGCTTCCTTGTAAGTAATAGGATTTGTTTCTACTTGCTTCTTTGTAAGTAGAAGCGAAATAAGGGAGTAGCATACGTTAAAGTGATAGTCAAAAGCTGGTTGCAATGTGACTGAAGTTCCTTTGTTTGTATGGACAGGAGTTGACAAATTCCTGTATGAGAAAAGTATAAGTTTTTCAAAGCTGAAACCAAAAACAAGGAGTATCTAAAAAAAAAAAAAAAAAGATCAACTCCAAGAAAAAAAACTGTATATTTCATAAATTGTGTGTTTTAACGTACTCTACATTTTTTGTGTGGTAAGTTTTTGTCCATATTTAACGGTTTAGCAGTTATGCAAAATTCCGTATAATTCATCCAGAACAAAGTAGGTTTCAGAAGCCATTTCTAGAAAATTCAAAATATACATTTCATTTGTCAGATAAATATCGTTAATATACGTTATTTTAATCAAAATCGTATGAGCTATTTTAAAGAAAATAAAAATGTTCAAAAACAGTTCCATGTAAAGGGTAGTTGGGGGTGGGGGATTTTCTTAAAAATCTTCCTTGGAAAATACTAAACTTAAATACCAAGTTTGGTACTTTAGCGACTTTTCATTTTTGCGTTATCGTCTTCACATACACACAGACACACAGACACACACACACACACACACACACGGTCCTTTTTCTGAAAATACTTCTCTTTGGATACAGGGGACCCTAAAACATATATTTCCGGTGAAATCTCGGTATCGAAGTTTTGGTGGAGTGCAATACCTTCTCTGTACACTATGTACATTGTACGTGTAGAGAAAGTAAAAATGTTTGTTTTTTTTGGATACAGGGGATACTAAAACTGTATTTCCGGTAGAATCTTGTTATTGAATTTTTTGTTGAAGCGCAATTGCCTAAGATTTCAGCACTTAATACTCTGAGAGCTAGCAGATGTATTAGAAAGAATTATGATTGCTCCTGCTTAGATTCAGGAACAATTTAAGGATTATGCATCTTAAAACAATCTGCAACTCGTTCTACACAGATCTGTTATTCCCGCATTAAATAAAAGTTAATTACAGTTGTCTATTCTCACTACATCTAAGCATACCCTGAGGTAAATAACTCATACAGCGTACCACTGGAGCAGCTAGCAGCAATAGAACTGTTACAATTTTATGAGTATTTTATAAATTTTACTTTCTTTATTACGTTCTATCAACAAATAGAGAAGTATCGTAGCAATAGAACTGTTACAATTTTATGAGTATTTTATAAATTTTACTTTCTTTATTACGTTCTATCAACAAATAGAGAAGTATCGTATTGCATTCAAAATTTCAATGGCGAGATTTCACTGGAAATATATGTTTTAGATTTTCTGAACCCCCCGCCGACCAAATGGCATTTTTCGCGAAAGATCCGCACGCGTGTATGTGTGTATAGCACACGTGGTCGAAAACGAAAAGTTGGATAAATATTCCAAATCTTAATATTTAAATTCAGCGTCTTCCAAGGATGAAAACGAAGGCCCTCCAGATAATTCCACCACACCAAACTATCCTCTACATCAATTTTTTTCTCAAAATTTTGTTTTACAAAAAGGCTTTAAAATACACTGAGAAAAAAAGCAAGTCTTAAGTTTGGCATAAATGAATAGAAAAGTTTTCCAACAGAGAATAACTTAAAGTTGTGAATGAAGCATTAATTAATAGAAAAAACTGGATATTTTAAGAATGTACAATAATGGAAATAACTAAACTCTTTTTGATCATTTACAGAAAACAAGTGTTCTGTAATTTGATAAACATTTTTTTGAGTTTTCTGACTTCAGTAGCGTGTGTTGCCACCCCTAGCTCTATTGATATCCTCTAGGCCATGCGGCATGCTTTTGATTATTTTTACAATATTTTCTTAAGGGATATTTTCACATTATTCTTCCAGAGCAACTTGAAGTTCATTTATGATTTCTGGAACAGTTCTTCTTTGGCGAACCCTCCTCATGAGAATGTCCCAAACATGCTCAACAGGATTGAGGTTGGACCTATGTGTTGGCCATTCCATAATATTGATGCATTAGAATAGAACTATCAAAAGCAAATGGTGCATATGGCACGACTTTTTCATGGATACATTCTTCAATATATCAACCTGCTGTCATGGTACCGTTGCGTATACAATGGAGCTCCGTGTGGCTTGCGACAGAAACTCCAGCCCAGAATCGAACCTCCATCGAAATGCCCTATTGGTTGTAATACAGTTTCCATGTCGCGCTCCCCTCGTCTTCTCCATACACGCAGAACAGAGTGAAACGGGACTCATCCGTAAATAAGACACGCTCCCAGTCTTATGGTCCAATTGATGTGTTGACGAGCAAAGTTGAGTCGTTCAACTCTATGCTGTGGAAGAAGTTTTGGTACCTTAGAAGGCTTTCTTGATAGATATCCATGTTCCCTGAGCCTTCTTCTTACCGTACTAGCGAACACCATTACATCTCGAACTTCTGCCAGGCGACGAGCAGCAATTGTTGGAGGAAACTGGCGACTTCGTCAAGTGCTAAGGACGACAAATCTGTCATCTCGTTCGTCGACGACCAGATCCAGGCGCCTCTTGTATTCTCCAGTCTCGTGGCACCTTCTGATGGCATCGCTAATAGTGCTACGAGCAATACACAACACAACAGCAATGTAACGGACGCTATGGCCGTCTTCAATTACAGCTAAGGCTTTTGCGACGTCCTTCGGTATCATAATTAATGTCGTCATACCCCCACGATAAACTTTAGAATCCTCAGAATTTGGTGCAATTGCTTATTCAATTCAATATACGTAACAGTAGATAAAAACGAAAGATCAAATAATGTGGGTTACAGCAATAAAATGACAATAATTGACGTTATTATAAACATAAAACAAATGAATATAGTGGTATTTTCCAGATAAAGTAAACTGAATTTTTGTATCATATGATTTGACAAAACATTACGATAATTTTAAAGAAATTAAAAAAGATGAAAGTGTTCGGAATTTCTTGTTGCTCAGGGTATGTTAGGTTATTTTCATGATAAAGTCAACATCTTGAGCTTTCTATGTATGGCCTTTAAAGTCTTCTTTATTCAGAACTAATTTTGTGTAATTGGTAATCCTAAAAGAGAGACATAATGTTGTCGAAACAAGGTTTTTTGTTGTTGTTGTTTTTTTTTTTTGTTGTTTTTTTTTGGGTAGCTTAACGTCCTTTAACCTGGTTGATCATATCGGACGATGAATGAAATTGGTGAAATGATGCTCAAATGATCTCGGGGTCCATGGAGCTTAAAGCTACTCGACATTCTTCTCGGGATAAGGGAAAACCCCGAAAAAACCCATACCCGGGTAACTCACCCTAAGCGAGATTCGAACTCACGACCTGTTGAATGTGAGGCAGACACGCTACCACCACACTACCCAGGCGAGCATAGCATTTTTGTCAAATAAAATTTTTTGTGGCCTTAACCTTTTTGGAGATATTCCTTGTGATTTGTTTAAAATATTACAACTTTATATTTTGTTAACTATAAATAGCATTATTCCTTTTTCTTTATTTATTTTTCATGTATGCAAAGAAAACAGTTTCAAAGCCATCACATAGAAACCTGCTTTAAAAATCTTACAAATCGGTCTAGTCTAGTGTATTCTTCTTATTTTGCAACGAAATAAATAAATCAGTAATGAAGGCTTATTGATATTGAGTAGGTAGAAGAATAAGCTGTTACAGAATAGTTTTAGAAGACCGATTAGAGTAAGTCATGTGAGTGCAAACAAAATTTTTTAATTATCTCGTTTAAAACTGATTTGTCTGTCGGTAGATTGTTTGACGAATATGAATCAGCACGTGTTGGTCTTAGCTACACAGTGATCTTCCTGTATCACTTTTCTTATTCTGTATTTTTAATTAGTAGTAGTAGCAGTAGCAGCAGCAGCAGCAGCAGGAGGAAGGTTGAAATGAGTGTAATTTCAGAGGGTGGCCGAAGTAGGAAAGAGAGAGAGAGCCACAGTGAAGGGTCCCTAACAGTTCAAAAGCAGTTCATCTAGAAGCGAGGAGCGCCAGAAACCCGTCACTCAGTCCCGGATAGACCACCTGATTTCGCAGACTCACTAGCGTCATTCTACCGCCAAGAGCTGTATTTCCAGAGCACAGTCATCACGAAATGGCGCCTCTGCTGCAGTCCTTGTCGACACTTACAACCCTGAAAGAAATCGTTTGGGATGAAATGAAAATGAAGTGAAGGGACAGGAATTTCGGAGGAGTGAAGAAGCCGCCGCAGCATTCGCCTAGTGGTCCGGGAACACCCCCGAACAACCCATGGGTCAGAGAGGTCGCCGCGGGGAACCGATCCCACGACCTCCAAAATGCCAATCTCAGACGAAACACCTGAGCCTCCTGGCTCGGTTTTATAGACGTAAATTTGAATCGTTCCACTGAAATACCCATTTATGTATTTGCCTGTCGACTGAGAGATACCAGAAAATCTCCAGTGGTATTTACACTCGTGATCTGCTGAGGGTGCCTTATACATTTCTGACTGTACAGGAATTAAACGAAATGCTGGAAGGTGTGCAAATAGATAGTTATTAAACTAACAATTTCAGTTTCAAATATAAGGTTTACTATCATTTAAGAATTAGTACATTTCCGTGTAATTTCCTCTTGTGTAAAATCACATGAAAAAGTTGCCAGATGGACATCTAACAGTCAAATTTTACATTGATAGTTCTGTCTCCTATTTAAGTAATTTTGTTAGCACTACTCAAAGTACATACATTAAGATATGAAAGCAGAGGATTTTAGGACTACTGGAATTATGTTATCTCTGTCCCCAACTTTCGAATGAAACTAAGTCGAAATGAAAGTCCAACCGAGTCGAAGCGAAGAACGGGAGAAGCTTTGCAAGTAAGAGGGGTGGCCTAGGCTAAGGGGTTATTCCGTAAGGCTTCAGTGCGGAAGAAACATGAAGCTTATTACTTTCTCTACACGTACTATGTACATAGTGTATAGAGAAAATATTGTATTGCACCCAAAAATTCGATACCGAGATTTCACCAGAAACACCTGTTTTGAGACGCCCTGAATCCAAAAAAAGTTAAAAAAAAAATTGTATGTGTGTGTCTTGGGCAGCATAATCTCAAAACCGAAAAGACCGTTAAATACCAAACTTGGTATTTAAGTTTGATATCTTCCAAGGGTGCGACACGAAAATTTTCAAGAAAATGACCCCACGCGCAACTACCCTTTACATGGAAAAAAATTCGAAATCTTTGATTTACTCAAAAATGGATCTAACCATTTTGTTTAATATCTCTTATATTTTAAGATATTTATGTGACAAATAAAATAAAATGTATATCTTCAATTTTCTGGTAATAGCCTCTGAAGACGTGTTCTTCAGGGGCTATTTTGAATGATGAATTTTGCGGAATTTTTCATAATGGTAAACCATAAGAGATAGACAAAAACTTACCGCACAAAAAATTTAAAACTCCTTATAACACACCATTTATGTTATATATATTTTTTTTTCGTGGAGTTTACTTTTTTTTATTCTTATTATTAGTTTCAGCTTTAAAATACATACTTTTCTCATACGGGAATTTGTCAACCCCTGTCCATTCAAACAGGTACTTCAATCATAGCAACCAGCTTTAAAAAGATTGAGCTATCGATTGTACTCCTTTGTTTCCCTTCTACTTACAAGGAATCAGCAATAAGACCTTTTCTGCCAATTTTTTTCTCGACTACATTAAGCAAATAGAAGAATAAGCTTTTTAACAATACTTTATTGCAGAGGTGTAGAGAGAGTATTGTGGATGGAGCACATAATTTTTTGTTTGTTTGTTTGGAGCTATTTGAATAAGATTGTTTACTAAGTTTCATTTTAATTATTAGCACCACAAGAGCTTACAGAAATCGCAAATACAACTTACACCTAATCTCCGTGGATTGTAAGAGTTGAGATTCTGGTTGTCACATTTGTTGGAGTAGATTCAGGAAAAATTTCTTGTTGACCGCAGCTAAATATCAATATTCTGATGAATAAATAATAATAATAATAATAATATGCATGATCTTTATTTTTAATAGGTTACTTGGAAAATATTGTCTATGAAATTAGATATAAACAAAATTAGGAAGATGAATGGGATACGGTGGGGAAATTTAAGTGATTTTGATAGAAAATATCAGCATATTTGCAAATAAAGAGTGCGAATACAGAATGTTAACATTCATACGACATTTTCTACCCTGATATATTCACTCCTTATAGATTTGTACTACTAATAATATAGAATATTATTTTTCTATTCACGTTATGTTATTCACTACATATTTTGCTCGAGAAATTGTGTGTGTGTGTGTGTGTGTGTGTGAACTGACAACGAGGAAATCAAGGTCATGTAAATTATGCGACCGAGCCATATAGATTATACGAACGCTAGTTAGGTACAAGATAAACATCCTTCGCCTACAGGAACTTCTCTAGATGTTGCACTTGAACCGGATAGTTTTATTTTCTCTGCACATACTATGTACATAGTGTATAGAGAAGTATTGTATTCCACCCAAAAATTCGATCCGAGATTTCAACGGAAATATATGTTTTGAGACCCCCTGAATCAAAAAAAAAAAAAAGCATTTTTAGAAAATGTCCGTGCGTGTTTATCAGTCTGTCTGTGTGTATCTGTGTTTGTATGTGTGTGTGGGCAGCAAAGCTCAAAAACGAAAAGTCCATTAAATACCAAACTTACTATTTAAGTTCAGTATCTTCCAAGGATGCGACACGAAGATTTTTAAGTAAATACTCCAAGAACATTTTTCGAAAATGTTGGTTTTCTCAAAACTGGCTTTAGTGATTTTCATTAAAATAGCGTACCTACAAATATTTACATGACAAATAAAATGTATATTTTGAATTTTCTCGGAATAGCCTCTGAAGACATCTTTATTCTGGATAAATTTTGCGGAATTTGGCATAACTGGCAAACCGTAAGAGATAGACAAAAACTTACATGGTAGAAAATGTAGATGCTATATAACATTTTTACGTGGAGTTGTGCATTTTTGAGATATTCCTTGTTATTGATTTCAGCTTTAAAATACTTATAATTTTTTCATATCAGAATTTGTCAACTCCTTCCCATACAAACAAAGGAACTTCAATCACATATCAACCAGCTTTTGACTATCACTTTAGCCTATAGTACTCCCTTAATTCTCTTCTACATAAATGGAAACAAGTAATAAGAACATTTCTGCTATTTTTTTCTGGATTAGCATGAAGTAAATAGAATACGCTTTTTATCAGTAATTTGTAACAGAGATGCAGAGAAAGTTATGTGATTGGAACACATAAGATTTTTAGGTTTATTACCTGCTAAATACTGGAAGATGCAATGTAAAAAGACTGCCAAATTGCATTTCCCAGATTTTTGACTAAATAAAACGTTTCTACACTTTTAAAATTTCCACTAAATACAGTCACATGTTGCTGCAAGAATATTTGAACTTTATTTATGTATTATATCACCAGTCACTTTGTATATGCACCGGTAGTATATAGGCTGTTTCAAAACGAGAGAGCAGTCGATTAGCTTACACTTTGAATTGTCCGGAACTTGATGTCGCAACTTTCAAACTCTTCTATTTAAAGTTGTGTGTGTGTTTAAAAATAGCACCCATTTGGGATTAGGCAGCGAAGGAACAACGGTTGTCATACACCACGTAAACAACCTCAGAACGTGTTATGCGAAACACATAACAAAACCCACATGCTACGTTTTCCATTACTAAGGTGACCTGTGCCGCGCCGGCGTGTCTATCAAACCACACCTACCCCACGCGACTGGGACCTTCTCTACCAACCGGCATCTCTCTTGGAGTGGACTAGGAACGTGCCATTTGGTTATGTACGACTGCCTAACCCATGGTGGTTTTATGGCAGTCTTTGTATGTGCCGAATTTAGAGCTGAAAATTATATTCACGTATCACGTACGGTATGACCAACAGGGTCCACATCTTCGTTTGGTGTCGTTTTGAAACACCCTATATATGTAATGAGACAAGACCAATGGTTGACTGAAGAATATTCTAATCGAGGTTATCGCATCAACAATAAGTGATACACTCTCTCTTGAATCAGTAGGTAGATGCATTCAAGCCATAATGCAGTACGTTCACCTGTGTATTTATTAATATAAAAGTTGCGACTTTTTAGATTAAATTGCTAACTTAGAGCACAGATATCAACCAAATTATTTAAAATATTGTAATACATTTCTTTATTGAATTAAACATTATTGTTGGTGACAATTAAAGTCATTAATCCACTGCTAAAATTAATTCACTCGTGCTTTTGATGCGTAAAGAGTTGGCAATTTGCACGCCACGGCACTCTAATATTCTAGCCAATCAGGACTCACTAAAATTCATTGCTAGCTCACTATACAAGGCTTGCAATTCATCCTCCTTTTATAGCTAGAAAAATGACGTTGCCGAACTTATGGAAACTTGTGGAGGCCGAAGTCTCGAAAAGAATTGAGACGTGTCGCGTTCTAATGTCTCTGGTTACCCTCGCATCGCACTTCCTGTGTTGTTACCATTCCTAGGTCTCCAACTGCGATGACTCACTTATCAAAGTGAACCTGAGAAAGCCTACACACACGGACGGCACTGTCATAATATGCATTTGCAAACTCCTGGCTACATACACACACACAAAAAACAACCTTATTTCCCTTCTTTTTATAAAGAAGCAAGTAATAAGTAATTCTGCTAATGTTTATCTCATTTATCATGAAGTAGATAGAAGAATAATCTTTTTAACAATAATTTGATACAGAGATGTAGAGAAAGTCATGAGAATGAAACACACCAGATTTTTTTTCTGTCTACTTCCTACTAATCGAGATAAATACTTGCCGGAAATGATTTGAATTCGATAATACTATGGCAATATAATTTGATAAGCAGAGTTACACATTTTTAAAACCGAGAGTGATGACTCCACCGTAACGTGTGAGGATTGTGTTTGAAAGGTGGCAACTTCGCTTTTCGTGGGACGAACACTCTGATCTTAGTTTTTTTCAATGTTTTCCTGGTCGGTAGGCGATACTTGTGGTAGGTTACATAGTGCCGGAATTTTTCTGCTCACAACGTTATTCCGTGTTTAAGGGCTTAGCGATCAGGTGAGTAGACGGGGAAAGAGTTTAACTTGACATATTCTGTAACGCGACTCTTGTGGCCTGTCTCGCCGCCCTCGGGAGACATTAGGGACTCCGCCTGCGTCAGAGATCAGACGCCCCAGACCTGGTCACCCTTTATGTCCTTCACTTCATTTCACGTCTCCAGAACCACAATAGACCATGTTGATTAAGAGCTGAAATCCTCGTCCGCTTCCTGATAATCATATCCATAAAAATAACAACTTAAACACATTTCTATTGTATCCTCACTCTGCATGAACTCGCTGCTTGTGAATTTATCTATAGTCCATGAAGTAAATAATCAAGGTAAAAGATAATGCCTAGGTAATAGTGAGTGGTAATTGTGTGTAAATAAGGTGTTGAATGAAGAATGGACTACCAATATGTTCAGCGGAGCAACGGTTTTGACCACGCCTTGCAATGTAGCAACCCAATCAGCAGACTCACCCGACGGGTTGCGTGCTCCCCAGTCTTGTGGTTAGTACAGGAGGGATGAACGAAGGGGTACTTAGGTACACGATGAAGGGGAAAGATTTGATAAATTAAAAGTCACGGCTGTGACAGCAGTTCCCCCCTCTTTCTCTGTTTATAGCGGTTGCACCGGCAGTGATAATTTTTTATCTCTTTGCTTAACGGTGTCTACTAATAGCCCAGGTCATTAACCGTTTGGGGGAGGCAAAATTGGTATTGTTGTATGCTATGTCCAGCAACTTGCCAGAGAGGGAACAGAAACAGTGAAATAAATAAAATATATCAATAAAGCTCTTGATATAACTAGATATTTAATAGTTCGATCCGCAAAATGGCAACCTTTAATGCACCCGTGGTTGAATTAATACCTTTAAAATACGAAGAGTAGGGCAAAAAGCTACAACATTAAAATTCTGATTGTAAAGACTGTCATTTTGAAAATAATTTTCGGTTAAACTATGATTACGGAAAGGCTGGTCATATTTAAAAAATGCTATGAACTCAGTCATACCACTTGTGTACCCATTATTATTTGTCGCAATTGTGCTATTAGCTCACATAAAATCTTATATTTCTATTGTAGGTTTTCACGAGATAAATACTAGTTAGAATTTTTTAATTTAAATAATACTATGATAAGTGCTCTTTATTGAAGGAGTCAACCATTTTTAGAAAGTATACTTTTATTATACTCTAGCCGCAATCTTCCTTACTCCCCATGAACTGATTAAAAACAAAAGAACAGACGGACTCAAAATGTACTGCTTAAAAAGTGGAGAATAATTTAAAACGAACAACAGTGAATATTTTCAAATGATACATGAGTACATAAATCTTTTACTTGATGGAAAAGTTATATCTATATCTTTTCTAACGTGTTTGTGTCTCAAAATTTCTCTGTTGCGTGAATTCAATATGCATGAAAATAACCTTAAAGCATATTTATTGAAACTTCAATTGGATTTTATCCATTATTCTCATGTCAAAATATATTATATAATTACTTTCTCTACCATTAATGTACCTACATACAATGTACATAGTAGCTAGAGAAAGTATTGTATTCAATCCAATAATTCGATGCCAAAATTTCACCATAAACACAGGTTTTAGGGTATTCTGAGTCAAAAAAATTGGAAAAAGGCCCGTCATGCTTTGTGTGTATATATATATATATATATATATATATATATATATATATATATATGTGTGTGTGTGTGTGTGTGTGTGTTTGTCTGTAGACACTATAATTCAAAAACAAGAAGTCGGTTGAATACAAAATTTGGCATTCAAGTTCAACATCTTCCAAGGATGCGACATTAGGATTTTAGGTAAGACCCCCCCCCCCCAACTACCTATTACATGAACATTTTCTTGAAAATTTTGAGTTTCTCAAAAATGACAGTAATGATTTTTATTAAAATACCATATGTTTAAGATATCTTCATAACAAACGAAATGTATATTTTGAATTTTCTGGGAATAGCCTCTGAAGACCTCATATTATGGATGACTTTTATCTAACTGGTAAAATGTGAGGTACAGACCGAAAGTTGCTACATAAAAATGTAGATTGCCCAATTATGTTAAATTAAAACACAAAATTTATGCCTTGTTATTTTTTGTAGAGTTAAGCGTTTGCGGGATGTTATTTATTATTGCTTTCATTTTTAATCAACTTAGACTTTTCTAAAACGGGAAATCACCTTTCCATACATCTCTGTTTAGTTTCACTGATAGCCTTACAAAGAGATCCGAATTTCAACTGTTTCAATAGCGACCAGCTTTTAAAGAAATCTGATTAGTTCCATTCACATGACTATTTGTAGTTATTATAATAAACAAATTTCTTTACAAACGATTACTCTTTTATCTACCACAAGCTAATCAAGGTAAATTGTCTTATTACGTGCTTCCTTGTAAGTAGAAGGAACGAAATAGAATACACTAGGCTAAATCGATAGTAAAATCTTTAAAAAGCTGGACCTATGTGAAATATTTGAAGTTTGGTACGCTTTGCATGGCTTGCATTAAAACAAGAGAGATGGAACGAAACGTCCCTTCCGGTTTGAGAAAAGTTTTAAGTACTTTAAAATTGAAAGCAATAATAAGTGATATCTCAGAAACGGTCGGATATACATAAAAAATGTATATGATCAATTATGTGCTTTAACGAGATCTACATTTTTGTTGGTAATTTTGTCTATCTCTTAAAATTTAACCGTTATGCTAATATCTGCATAACTCACCCAGAATAAAAAGGTCCTCGGAGGATTTTCCCAGAAAATACAAAATATATAGTTTTTTTGTGATATAAATACCATATAACATACTGTGTTTTAATCAGATTCATTAGAACACTTTTTGAGAAAAATAACATTTTCAAAAATGTTTCATGTAAAGGGCAGCCTGGGGTGAGGAGATTTACTTGAAAATCTTCATATCTCATTCTTGGAAGATATTAAGCTTAAATACCAAGTTTTGTTTTTAACAGTTTTTCGTTTTTAATCTATACTATCCACGGACTCCCATGAACCTTTTTCTAAAAATCTGAGCGTTCCATTCACATGACTTTCTATATCGCTGTAACAAATTATTGCTTAAAACCTTATTCTTCGATCTATTTTATGATAATCGAGATAAATATTAGCAGATATTGTCTTAATTACTTGCTTCCTTTTAAGCAGAAGGGAAATAAAGGGCTGCACTAGGCTAAAGCGATAGTCAAATCTTTTAAAAGCTGATTGCCATGTGGTTGAAATCCATTTCTATGCAGTGCAGGAGTTTACAACAATCCGTGTGAAAAGTTTAAGCATTTTAAATCTGAAAAAAATACCAAGGAATATCTTAGAAATGGTCAATCCAACGAAAAAATAAACTTACATGACATAAATTCTGTGCTTTAACAACATCTGCATTTTTTGTGTAGTGCGTTTTTGTCTATCTGTTCCGTTTACAGTTACGGAAAATTCAGCAAAATTTACTCAGAATAAAGAGGTCTCTAGAGGCTATTTTCAGAACATTCAAGATAATCATTTTAATTACATATAATATCTTTAAAATACGGTATTTTAATCAAAATCGTTAGATACATTTTTCAGAAAATAAAAAGTTTCGAAATTTTTTCCAAGTAAAGGGTAGTTTGGGATGGGGGATGTTTTTCTCAAAATCTTCGTGTCGCATCCCTGGAAGATACTAAACTTAAATACCAATTTGGCATTTTACCGACTTTTCGTTTTTGAGTTACGTGTTCACAGACACACGGACACATACCACACACGGATCTTTTTCTAAAAGTTTTTAAGACCCTAAAACATCTATTTCCGGTGAAATCTTGGTATCTCGTATTTTTAGGTGGAATGTAGTACCTTCTCTATACATTATGTACATAGTACGTGTAGAGAAAATAAAATATGGTGTGTTCCGTTCACACTTTCTCTACATCGCTGCAATAAATTGTTGTTAAAAAGCATATTATTCAATGTACTTTATGATAATCGAGATAAACATTAGCTGAAATTTTCTTAATTACTTGTTCCCTTGTAAGTAGTAGGGAAATAAGGGAATAAACTAGGCGAAAACGATAGTCAAATCTTTTAAAATCTGGTTGCCATGTGGTTGAACTCCGTTTCTATGTAGGGCCAGTAGTTTACAATTTTCCGTGTGAAAAAAGTTTAAGTATTTTGAATCTGAAACAAATAACAAGGTATATCTCAGAAATAGTAAAATCCACGAAAAAAAAAAAAAAAAAAAAAACGTATATGACATAATGTTTTAACGCGACCTACATTTTTTGTGTAGTAATTGTTTGTCTATCTCTTACGGTTAACAGTTACGCAAAATTCGGCAAAGTTCATTCATTAGTGGTCTTTAGAGGCTATTGCCAGAAAATTGAAGATACACATTTTAATTGTCATATAAATACGATCTTTAATACACAATTTAAACAAAATCGTTACAGCCATTTTTGAGAAAATCAAAATTTTCGAAACTTTTTCCAAGTAAAGGGCAGTGCGGGGTGGGGGAATTTTTCATGACAATTTTCGTGTCGCACCCCTCGAAGATACTAAACTTAAATACCAAGTTTGGCATTTTATCGACTTTTCGTTTTTGAGTTATATTGTTCACGGACGCGCGTGCACACACACGCACACAGGACCTTTTTACTAAAACTGCTTTTTTTGATCACAGGGGACCCTAAAACATATATTTCCGGTGAAATTTCGGTATCGAATGTTTGGGTAAAATGCAATACCTCACATAGTAGCTGTTGAGAAAGTAAAACATTATGGGAGTAGTTAAGATGGATGCAGATACAAAATGGACTAGAAAGTTATTTTTTATTATGCAGGGTAATTCTAAATGGTGATCAAGAAGATTTTTTGAATACAAAAATTACTGAGATTTCCTACAAAATACAAAATTTGTAATTCAGGGAATATTAATTTTGAACGGAATATTATACAATTTTTACCATCTAGGTAACAATTCAAGACGAAACAAATTACGATGAAGATTTTGATATGTAGTTTAATTCATTGGTTTAAAATTATTATTGGGAATAATTTATTTTAATTTCCTTAAAATATTGAGAAATTAACAATTCCACAAATATGTAAAGGGTAGATTGAAGTGGGGGGATTTTCTTGAAAATCTTTGTGTCGCATCTTTGGAAGATACCAAACTTAAATACCAAGTTCGGTATTTAACTTCTTTTTTGAGCCAAGCTTTCCACAGCACACACACACACACACACGCACACGCGGACATTTTACTAAAAACGCTTTTCCTATTTTTTTTTTGGATTCAGGGGGTCCCAAAACATGTATTTCTGATGTAATCTCGGTGTCAAGTTTTTGGGTGCATTACTCTATGTACATAGTACGTGTAGAGAAAGTAACTAGCAACCACATTTTAAAACACGTGACTGTCGGTTTAGCCTAGTGTATTCTCTTATATCCTTTTACTTATAAGGAACTAAGTAATAAGGCCGTTTCTGCTAATGTGTATCTCGATTAGTATGAAGTGGAGAGAAGAATAAGCATATTAACAATAATTTGCTACATAGATGTAGAGAAAGTCACAGGAATGGAACACTTCAGAGCTTTTAGTTTCTCTAGTTCGTATGTACAATGTATTCCACCAAAGATTTCACCGGAAATATGTTTTGAGGTCCCCCGAGTCCTAAAAAGCAATTTTTGAAAGGCCCGTGTGTGTATGTGTGTGTCTGTGGACAGCATAGCTCAAAAACGAAAGGACCGTTAAATACTAATCTTGGTACTATATATAGTATTTTCTAAGTGCCATACGAAGGTTTTCAAGAAAATCCCCCCACCCTCAACTGCCCTTTACGTAGAACATTTTTTGGAAAATTGTGCTTTTCCCAATAATGCTTCTAACAATTTTTATTAAAATACCCTATGTTTAAGATATTTTTATGACAAACAAAATGTAAATCTTGAATTTTCTGGGAGTAGTCTCTGAAGAACTTTTCTTTCTGGACGACTTTTGTATAACTGGAAAACTAAAAAGATAGACAACAACGTACTACACAAAAAATGCAGATGTCATTAAAACACAGAATTAATATTATACACACACTTTTTTTTTTTTTTTTTTTTTAAGAGTTAACCGTTTTCGAGATATTCAGGATTATTGGTTTCAGTTTTAAGTCACAAACTTTTGTCAAGCCGTTTCTCATTTGTTTACACTGGCAAGCAAAGAGAATGAAGTTCCATTTTTTTTTTACATAGTGACCGGCTTTTAAAGGACTTACTACCGCTTTAGCCTGTGCATTTCCTTATTTCCCTTCTACTTACAAGGAAGCAAACAATAAGACTAATTCTGCTTATGTTTATCTTGATTAGCATGATGTAGATAACATATTAATCTTTTGAAGAAAAGTATTGTTTGCGGAAGCTAGAGAAAGTCATATGAATGGAACACATCAGATTTGTTTTTACTGTTATAGACAATATTCCAAAGGTAATCATAATCTCCGTATCTTAAAAACAAATTAAATTATATTTATACGAATTAAAATGAAATTAAAACGGAAAAGAAGGCTACATAAATTGAAGCTTCCCTTAGGTGGAGTAGTTTGTTCCGCTAGCTTGTGATGCTCACAAACTATTATCACATCAAAGAATAAAGTGGGCACATGACGTGGCTAGTGACGTCACCCATCAAACTATGAGTGAGACAACAATGAGTAATCTCCCAACAAGGATATCAATGGGGCGAGTTTACCCATACACTTATACACAGCATTGGTGTATGCAAAACGTCGCCTCTGATGTGTGCAAGACCGTCCCAAAGTAAGACCCGATAAATTAATAATGCCCCCATCACCCCACTTACAGCGATAGCGAGGGGAGTTAGTTTTGTTCATAATTCAGATACTTGGGCAGGGAATGATCGACTCTGCCTCGGGCATAAAACATGACGCATTACATTGGCTGGTACTTATCTAGCCGAACCCGTACATCTTAGGTCCGCGCTGCTCTGTTTACAGCTATGTCAATGCACGTGCCATAAGGCTATAGTGGATCAAGGCCCGCCGTCCCAGAAATTAACCAGTTCTTACATTTCACAACAACAATAATAATAATAATAAATAATAATAATAACAGCAATAAACTGTAACTGCCATGTAAACCAAAATTATACGGGGTATGCTTTAGAGTAAATCAAGTTCATAATGTCAGGATGAATAGAGTTTTTCAGGCTGGAATATTTGGTCCAAGTGATCAGTAATTACACGTCCTTATTAGTTACTAGGGTTAAAATTAGGATACGGGCGGAGGGGACTCGGCACCGAATCTATGTGGTTATATAGGTATCTACACACCATGAAGGGGCGCCCCCGGTAAGGATAAGGTGAGACGATATACCGGGCGGTCGGAACCAGGAGCGACGGCACAGCAATGACAGGGTCCGTACAGTTTCCATATTGGAGTACCCCGACAGTCGGACTGACAGACTGGGGACCCCGCCCCCATAAAGTCCAACGCCCCCGCCAGGTTTGGCCCTCATCCCGGTAAGCAGCCGAATTCGGGCGACCGAGATAATCACTTTGAACATCCGTTTTCCTGCCACGCCTCAGCGAGCACCATCGTCAGCACTTCCAACCCCGAAAGAAACCAGTGGGACAAAGGATGAATGAATGGAAATGTCTTGGAGGGACTGGAAATTCGGGTGATGAAATAAACTAACCTAGCATTCGCCTAGCGACCCGAGGATACGCCTGAAATAGAAAACATGAGTCAGGTAGCGCGACCAGGGTGATCGAACCCGCGACCTCGCTAATGCGGACTACAGATGAAACCGCCTAAGCAATCCCGCTATGTTATTAGTTATTAGTTTCCACCCGAGGTTATCCACACTATGGGAGTAATTTACGATGTATTAATGTGTACTGTATTTAGATGTGTTTCAAAATCCAAACAACCAGTTATCTACTACAGCAAATATGGAGTTTCGACTTCCGCAACCAATTTATGAAGCACTTCAGTAAAAATCTAAATCATAAATCGAGATTAATTATAATTCTACACATGTCATGTGCAGGCCAAAGTTGAGAAGGTAGAAAAGATTGAAAAGTTTAAATCGTAACTGGGATTTGAGCTATAGATTTTCAGCTTTTCGTGCCGTTGCAATAACTAACCGGCAACATGTTAGCAGATGCAGTCCCCTAAAGACCCAATAAAGCATAGATTCCCTTGAATTGAAAATAGCACATAATGAACTGAACTAATATTTTTCAGTTGAGAGTTAGCTATTGTTCACGATCTGGCGCAGTGTTTACTATGAAAGTGTTTTGCTCCGGGAAAGGACATTGACGGATTTTTAACAAAATGTAAATGACGTGTTATTCATGGACGCTCTTTAACTGCTGTGGTTCTCAGCGTCCCATTCTAAATTGGGCGTGAAAGACCGCTTAATTTTGCTCAGAGACATCTCTACCAGTCTTGAGTTTCTTTTACGTGCCGTAAATCTACGACACGAAACCAACGGCTTTACTCCCCTTGCAAAGGAAGTCATGCTAAGGATTTTTACACCCGAAAAAAATTCATTATCCTCCGCCGGGTTTGAACCTGCACTCTTGGGTTTTAGAGGCCAGCATGGCAACTACTACACCACGGAGGGTGACTATAGTCAAATAAAGTGTTTTAATTACTTATTAATATTAATTTAATATCGTGTTAGTGTTAAATATAATCAAATAAAGTGTTTTAATATATACATATCCCAAAATTCAACCGCACAATTTGGCAGGTCTGTAGAATGGACCAAGATAAATAGTTTGAAATAGAGAGCCATTGGGCAATAGTTCTAAATTGTTTGCTACAGCATAACTTTATCAAACTGCCATGGGCGGTGAACTAAATACTCATATTTCGGAGAGACTGGAAGGATTTGCATTATTTAGCGCTATGGTAGCGTGTGGAATTCATTCCATGTATCATCACTTCCTCAGTGTCATCACTTGCGATGCCATAAATTAAGATGTTGAGAGAGTTACAGGTTCAAGCATCCGCAAATACCTTTTTTATGTTGTCTCCTTTGTTTGAATTTTATACAGAGCCGTTCATATTTTGCTGCATTATTCAATGATTTGTTCGTACTGATAAATAAAATAAATGTACTGTACGATTAGCATCTAGGTACAACAGAGAACATTTCAACAACTATTGCATTAAACATATGAAGGGTAAACTTCTCCATACCTCCCGAAGGAGTTTCTACACATTGACGCAAAACAATTATAGGCACAGTTAGCATTTTACAAAACAACATCAATATCATCATTATGTCTATGAACTTCAAATAAAATACAAAATTAACAACCAACTCCGAAATAAAACAAATACCTACTAAAAAATTGCTAAGAACTGTGTACTAGAAAGGAAAGTGCATTCTACCTTTTCATCCCTGCATGAAAGACAAATAAATAATTTGGAGAAATAATATAATATCCGAAGTACAAAATGCAACAGGTTACCAGAGGAATTGCTCAATTTAACGACCTGAAACGTCCCTGCAGAGAGTGCACCTACGCCGGAGGACCGCAGTAGGTCGGGTAATTAGAACCATATACACCCATCTACATAGACGAAACCAAAGTACGCCTGTTTGAATCTCAGCAATAACAGGTTTTTTTTTTAAATTCTACTCACATTATAAAAATGCTTCAACAAGCTAATTGTTTTATTAAATTAGTCTACGCAGGTTCCTTGACAAACGATTACTGTATTGAATATTGAACGCTATGTAGATTTAATTCAGTATTTTGAAAGTAATTTGTCCTGGAGAGTTTATCGTCTTGACTTCAAAAATTCAAACTAAGCCTATTATTGCTAATCAAATTGTGCATCTCTTTGAGAAAAACAACCAAATTTTATATATGTATATTTTATAATTATATATATATAATTTATATATGAGTATATATAAATTGTGCGATGCGATCTCACTATCGTGGGATTCGATGACCAGCGATATATCACTTACTCACCAGTACATTATTGTGGACCGCTCTAGCTAACTGCATATGATCTGAAACCAATCGAACAGTTATCAATGGCGTGCACACCCTAAAAGAACATCCAATTTTGCTAAAATAGCACTCTAATAGTTTGACGTATTGATTGTGTACCAATAATGCATTCTTTCGGCTACTAGCATACAAATGAGGCATTCTGTATGAAAATAAGATATTTATATCCACGCTCTTTTGATTTACGGCCACTGATATGCGATCCAGAAAACATGCCATACCTCTGACATTTGGCAAAAGGGACAATTGGCTCTCCATCTCAAAGTGTTTATTTAGCACCGCTCTACAATCCTCCATATTTGAGTTCTGGGATATTTGCAATTGATTAAGCTGTTCTTATCAAATAATTTCGGATATACGTAGTGTTAAGTCAAAGCAATAAAATACCGTAATAACAAAACCACGTAAACACACGAGTACCTAGCATTTTACTGTATATTTATTACGCACTATAAGCACTATGGGGTTAAAGCAGAGCAATAAAGCGCCATAACGAAAACCACCCAAACATGAGAGTACTTAGCGAATTATTATTATTATTATTATTATTATTATTATTATTATTATTATTATTATCGTTTAAAGCCTACTGTATTCCCATAACCCCGTTGTATACACAATGAAACATGCAAAGACAGTTTCATGATTTTTTTTTCTAATCTACTTTCCTTAAACCATTTTCCTACTATTCTTTTTTAAGTATGGAGCAATGAAGCAGCCCAAAAATGTTGTAAATAATTATCTGATAGCGATGGAAATGTTGGGGTGGATTCTATTGGGGATAAGGAAAACACGGTATTGTGATGTATAATTTTAGTAAAATGAGTTCACACACACACACACACACACACACACACCTAAGTACAATAAATCTAGTAACGACAAGACTTCGGTTTCGCTAGGACTCGACGACCTGATGACCCCTCGCACTATCTACTCATTTAGCAGAACGCGCAAGAGGATTCTCATATTATTATATTGACTGAAAGTACTTGCACGATTTCTCCTCTTGATGAAAATAAACGTGGGCAAAAATAATGCTAACGAACATTTTGAAATTTTTGATTTTCTCAAAATTGGCTCTAACTATATTGTTAAAACAGCATGTGTTTAAGTTTTTTTTTTTTTTTCAGATAAAAGAAATGTATATCTCGAATTTTCTGGGAACAGCTCTGAAGTACTCTTCATTTTGAATGAATTTGCATACCGGTAAACGTACTGCATAAATATGTAGATCTCCTTAAAGCACATAATTTATGTCAAATAAATGTTTATTTTAATTATTTATTATTGTTAAATTAATCATTTCTGAGATATTTTTTGTTATTGCTTTAAAGTTTCTAATACCCAAACATTTCTTGGTTTCAATCCCTTTGTTGTGGGCCAATGTTTTACTTGTTAATTACTTTTGTACATTACCACTACAGAAGAAACAATGTGCCCATGCTGCCTTGAGTGGGATGCGTGTGATATATGCATGATATGTGTAGTATATGAGGAATAAAAGTAAAAATCTGATGTGTTGAATTCACACGACTTTCTCTACCTATTCTGCAAACAAGCTATTCTTATAACATATTATTTTTCTACCTACATCATACTACACGAGGTACACATTAATGGAACTGGTATTACTTAGTTCCTTATAAGCAGAAGGGAGATAGGAGAATACACTAGGCTAAGGCGATAGTCAAATGCTTTAAAAGGTAGTCGATATGTGAATAATTCAAAATCGGTTCATTTTGTATTTCCAGAAAAACAAAAGAGAGATGAAACGAAAAGTGGCCCCATTTGAGAAGGTGCGTAGTTTAAAATTGAAACCAATAACAAGCAATAACGGTCAAGTCTGCAACAAACTGTTTATGACATGAATTGTGTGTATTAATGGAATCTCTTATGACTTACCAGTAATGCAAAATTCATCCAGAATGAACAGGTCTTCAGAAGCTACTCCCATAAAATTCAGGATATACATATACCTTTAATATGCGGCATTTTAATCGAAATCGTTAGAGCCATTTTTGAGAAAACAGTTTTCAAACATTTTTCCATGAAAAAGGTAGTAACGTCTTTTAGTTTTTGAGCTATGCTGTCCACAAACACACACGGACCTTTCTCTAAAAATGATTTTTTAGACTTATGGGATTCAAAACATATATTTCCAATAGAATCTCCGTATGGGATTTTTGGGTGAAATACAATAGCTTCTCTGAACACTGTGTACATAGTACGTGTACGGAAAGTAAAAATGTATATAATAAATGCATTAAAATAAACTACTTAGAAATTAATTAGTGATAATTGTGCGCATTCCCCGCAGATACATACGTGATATGTATATAGCGATCCCGGGCGACCCACATTAACGGGACTTTATTCCTTTTCTCAAATGGAAAGTTGCTCGGTTTTCTTTCTTCTGCTCAAGCAAAGAGAACGGAAGTTCAAAGTTATCACACAACGATCAGCTCTTAAACGATTTGATTTTATCTTAAGGCTACTATATCATCCCATTCCCATTGTATCTACAAGGATGTTTGCAGTAAAAGTATTTCTACTAATGTTTATCTCGATTAATCAAAGAAGAAAGAAGAACTAGTGTTTTAAAAATCGTTTATGAAAGATTAGGAAGAACGCCATGTGAATGTAACACGTCAGATTTTTATTAATCTAATTATAATTAAGAAGTGCCTAAGAACAGTTTATTTGTGTTTTTATCTGCGCATATTAAACGTTTGGGAGCCATACGACAAATACTTGAATCCAAGGAAAAGTTCATATTACCATCAAAAAGTGATTAAGATACATAGTTATAATATTTATTAATCATAAGTTGTTAATAAAAGATTAAACATAGCTAGTTGAAATTATTTTACTTTCTCTACACGTTCTATGTACATAGTGTATAGAGAAGGTATTGTAATGAACCCAAAAATCGATACCGAGATTTCACCGGATATGTATGTTTTGGGACCCCCTGAATCTGTGGACAGCATAGCGCTAAAACGAAAAGCAGTTAAATACCAAACTTGGTATTAAAGAACAATTTTAAAAATTTTTGATTTTCTCAAAAACGGCTCTAACGATTTTTCTTAAAATACCTTATATAAGGTATTTTAATAAAAGAATATATATTTGATATTTTTATGACAAACAAAATGCTTATCTTAAATTTTCTGAGAATAGCCTCTGAAGACTTCTTCATTCTAGTTGACTTTTTTATAACTAGCAAACCGTGAGAGATATACAAAAACTTACTACACAAAAAATGTAGATCTCGTTAAAACATAATTTATGTCATGCGTTTTTTAAGAGCTTTTGAGATATTCCGGATTATTGTTTCAGTTTTGAGCCACTTAAACTTTTCTCAAACGGGAAGACTTTTTTTCTCGTTTCTCTTTTGTTTACACCTGGCAAGCAAAGAGATTGCAATTTCAATTGTTTCACATAGCAACCGGTTTTTAAAGGACGAGACTATCGCTTTAGTCTGTGCATTTTCTTATTTCTCTCCTACTTACAAGGAAGCTAGTAGTAAGACTAATTCTGCTTATGTTTATCTTAATTAGTGTGATGTAGATAACAGATTAATAATGTTTTTAATAAATGTTTGTTTACCGAACAGCTAGAGGATATTATGTAACTGGAACGCATATTTTTACCCTTCTACTTATAAGGAACCAAGTAATTTCTGCTAATGTTTATCTCGATTATCATGAAGTAGAAGAATGAGCTTTTTAACAATAATTTGTTACAGAGATGTAGAGAAAGTAATGTGAATTGAACACATCAGATTTTTTAAAGCTTCTATTTATTTATTGAGGTTTAGCGTTATTTAACTCGTAGGTTATATCGGACGACGAATGGAATTGGTGAAATACTCAAATGAGCCCGGGGTCCATAGAGGTTAAACTTAATTGACATTCGTCTTCTCAGTATAAGGGAAAACTCTGAAAAGAAATCCTAAGGAGATTCCAACTCTAGACCCTTGAATGTAAGGCAGACTAGTTAAAATTTTGTGTACACTATGCTGTATGTATTGAGTAATAAAATAGCAAAAGACAATCAGAAGAAAATTATATTTTTACTTTCTCTACAAGAAGAAGAAGAAGAAGATGATGATGATGATGATGATGATGATTGGTGTTTAAGGGCGCTCAACTGCTCAGGTTATTAGCACCCTTAGAGGATAAAATCTCGGCTAAAACCAGAAATAAAAACAACACATAAAAGCGATAAAATCCGGTCAGAAACGAGATATAAATAAATCACCATTAAAGTAAATTACAGAATAAAATAGCAAAAGTGACAGAGAAAACTAAGAAAAAGGGTACTACTAATAGTGGAAACCTGAGTTGAAGCCTGAAACAACAAACAATGGAGGGAAAGGGTTGTAAGGGTAATTAAAACTGCAGCCAGACACTTTCTCTACCTTTAGAACTATGTAGGTGCAGAGTAGGTAGAGAATGTACTATAGGTATTCTACCCAAAAATTCTCTCTTCAGATTTCACTACAAAACCCGTTTTGAGGAGGTCCCCTGAGTACAAAAAATCAGAAAAAGTCCTTGTGATTTTTTTCTGTTAAATCCATTTATTGATTCACTGTTCCATTACATAGTGTGATACTGCAGGCTTGATTTGCCCTTTCATGCTATTGATATAATAAAATATCTGGATATTTAAATGTTAAACAATGTGTGCGTGTGTCTATGAACAGCATAACTCAAAAACGAAAAGTTCGTTAAGTACTACACTTGGCATTTAAGTTCGCATCTTTCAAGGATGTGACACGAAGGTTTTCAAGAAAATCCCTTTACCCCAAACTGCTTTTTACCTGGAACATTTTTCGAAAATTTTCGTTTTTCTCGGAAATGGCTCTAATGATTTCCACTAAAATACTATATATCAAAAACATTTACATGGTAAATGGAATCTATTGACTTTTCTGGGAATTGCATCTGAAGCCATCTTCCTTCTGGGGGACTTTTGCATTATTGGTAAATCGTAAGAGACAGACAAAATCTTACCAAACTGTAGATCTCGTTAAAACACATAATATATGTCATATGCGCTTTTTGAGGAATTAACAATTTCCGAGATATTCCTTGTTACTGGTTTCAGTTTTAAAGCTCTTTTACTTTTCTCAAACGGAAGCTCGTCATTCGTTTAATGTCTTTTGTTTTACTTCTGGCTATACAAACAAAACCGAATTTCAATTTCATCGCAGAGTGAGAGCTTTTAAAATATTTGACGCTTTAGTCTAGTATATTCTCTTATTTCCCTTCTACTTACAATGAATTAACTAGGTAATAAGACCAGTTCTGTTACTGTTTATCTCGATTAGTATGAAGTTGATAGAACAATAATATTTTGTAACAATAGTTTGTTTGCATAACAGGTAGAAAAAGTCATGTGAATGGAACACACACGGTTTTTTGATTTTCTAAAATGTATTAATGCCTTAATCGCAGCTTTAACGCATCAAAATAATGCTGTACTCCTTAGTGGTCAAAAAACATCATTTTGTATATAGTACAGTACTGCTGAGCAAAAGTAAAGAAATTTGGGGAAGTGGCAGAGCAGTTTAGATTTTTCCCTACCCCTAGATATAAAACATTAAAGTGTTCTGGTGACTAAGGACGAATTAATTTGTTACGAAGAGTAAAACGGGACTTAGCTCAATAAAGACACCAAGGGGTCGGGTAATGACGTAAAGTGGTAAGTTACATTGGTGACGGACGGGGGAGCTACCGGAAATACGAGCACTTAGCCCCTTATCGCATTCAGGACATTCTCCGCGTGACTCATGACAGGGAGGGTGGCAGGAGGACCGGAACGTATTAGTTAATGTGTAAACACAAAAGATTATCATCATGGGGATGCTGTGATTTTGCTACCCACGTATATCTTCTACCGTTTTCCCATAAGATGCACCAATCACAAGGAGGCATTATTAAGGAGTGGTGCCCGGGATTTCAATAAGCAGCTTTTGCTTTATTAGATAAGAGATGACGATGAGTAACGCTCTTAAACATGTGGTGGAATTAATTAAGTTCCAGACTCGAGAGCCTCTGGAGAAAAACATAAAACCTGGAGAACACAGATTAGGCTATCGTAGGTTGGTACCAACATGACCAAATACTTGAGCACTAAGTAGCAATTTCAATCATCGTTTGAAACCGCTCTCTGTATAAAAGTAAATATGTTTACCTTCTTTACCAAGTACTATATAGGTACATAGCAGGTAGATAAGGTTTTGTATTGTACCCAAAAATTAGATACCGAAATTTCACCAGAAATACATAGTTTGAGGACCCCTGGATTAAAAACCCCTTTTTAGGAAAAGATCCGTCCAGTTTTTTTTTTTTTGTACCTGAGTTTGTGAACACAATAACTCTAAAACGAAAAGTCCGTTAAATACAAACTTGGTATTTAAGTTCAATATCTTCCAAGGATTCTGAACGAAGATTTTCACGAAAATCCACGCACCCCAAACTACTCTTAACATGAAACATTTTTCGAAATTTTCTCAAAAATGGCTCTAGCGAGTTTGATTGAAATGCCCTATATTAAAGATATTTAAAATGCAAATAAAATGTATATCCTGAATTTTTTAGAAATAGCCGCTGAAGTTCTCTTCATTCTGAATTATTTTATACCTTAAGAGATAGACAAAACTTACTACACAAAAACATATTATCATTAAAACACGCGATTTATGCCATTTACATTTTTTGTAGAGTTAACAATTACTTGTTATTGATTTTAAAATTCCAAATACTTAGGTTTTCTCAAATGGGAAGTTATTATTCACTTTTTTTATTCCGGACATGCAAGGAGAAGGGAATTTCAACTAAATAACGCAGAGGCCATTTTTAAAATGTTTTGACTATCGCTTTAGGCTAGCGTATTCCCTTACTTCCCTTCTGGTAATAAGGACCTAAGTAATAAGATAATTTCTGCTAATGTTTAGCTCGATTAGCAGGAAGTGGGGAGAAGAACAAAGTTTTATAAGAATAATTAGTTGTTGAATAGTTACAGAAATTAAGATTTTTTATTATTGTTTCATTTATATAGCCCCCTTTAACATCTAAGTCATATCGGGGACTTTGCATTCGTAGTCTGTAGGTTGGCTTTAAGTCGTTTTATTTTCATCAAACACACTCACACACATACACACATGCGCGCGCACACACATTCACTCTCACAGACATTCTTCCAGACTGTGGGGACAGAGAATAATTCTGGTTAGAGAAAACTTTCCCACCCCAATCGGGAATCAAACCCGAGACCTGCGGGAGAGAAGTCAGCTCGCTGATCACTCGACCAAGGAGGCAGTCACACATAAGATTTGTTTAAAAAGTATTATTATTATTATTATTATTATTGTTTTGCAAAAAGGAAATTTGGGTCAAAATATGAAAAAATCTTATGTGTACCATTCACATGACTTTCTCCATATCCCTGCAACAAATAATTCTTAAAAAGCTTATACTTCTATTTACTTTCTGCTAATCAGAAAAAAATAGCAGAAATAGTCTAATTACTCGCTTCCTTGTAAGTAGAAGCGAAATAAAGGACAACCGTAGGTTAAAGTGATAATCAAAAGCTGGTTGCTATGTCAATGAAGTTCCTTTGTCTATATGGATAGGAGTTGACAAGTTCCTGCATGAGAAAAGTATACGTTTTTCATAGCAGAAACCAAAAATAAGGAATGTCACAAAAACGACGAACTCCACGAAAACATGTATATAACATAAATTGTGTGTTTTAATGTGCTCTACACTTTTTGTCCATCTCTTACGGTTTAGCAGTTATTCAAAATTTAGTAAAATTCATTAAGAATAAACTACTCTACAGAAAATTCAAGATATACATTTTATTAGTCAGGTAAATATGTTTAATATCCGAAATTTTAATCAAAATCGTTAGAGCCATTTTTGACAAAATCAAAATTTTCGAAAAAAATTCCATGTAAAGGGTAGTTGGGGTGGGGGGATTTTCTCAAAATCTTCGTGTCGCATCCCTGGAAGATACTAAACTTAAATACCAAGTTTGGTATTTTACCGACTTTTCGTTTTTGAGTTATCGTGTTCACAGACACACGGACACACACACACACGGACCTTTTTGAGAAAATGCTTTTTTTGGATATTGGGGACCCTAAAACATATATTTCCGGTGAAATCTCGGTATCGAATTTTTTGGTGGAGTGCAATACTTTCTCTATACACTATGTACATAGTGCGTATGGAGAAAGTAAAAATTAATTTGTGCTATATACTTACTCTCACTACTGGTTAGGAAATAATAGAGGAAGTACTGTATTTCGCTCAATCGGTTTTTCAGCATTTGTTAGATAAAGATCCTTGTGTGTGTATTAGGCTCCTTAAATATCTCTGATCCAATGTGCCTGCCAACTCTCATTAAATATGTTTTCGGCTGGAATTTTTACACATTTCTTCTTGACTAATATGCAGGTACTGCTTAAATCTTCACACGATATCGATAGATTTATAACTGAGCTTACAGGAACATCCAATATGTTGCAAGTACCAATCTATAACAAACATAAATATTTACTCTCCTTTACTCTGCATTTACTGTACAACGCCACTGCATGAAAAGAAATGGAGAAATTTATGGGAAATAATCAGGTATCTTCCATACAAAACTAACTACAACCGAGCCCAGAGAATTGCGCAAAGCTGTGAAGGCCGAGAGATCTGCTGCATTAATAGCCAAACCGAAGAGTACAGACTGCTCGCCCGCCACGAGCAGATACAACAGATATATAAACGTGTAATAATTAGATAATCATGAAATAACAAGCTAATGAAAAGGCTTATATTTACTGGTATGATCTTGACTTTTATATTACATTAGGTGTAACACTTTGTGTAACTCTGCCGCATCAATTCTCAAAATTTCATTACGAATATTGTTCTTCAAGTCTTCTAACGTTTTGTGATTATTTGCGTACACTTTTCCCTTTAGACTGACCCATAGATAAAAGTCACAAGTGGTTAGGTCCGGCGAACGTGGCAGTCACAATCTTTTGCTGATAATTTAGCTCACTAATAAAGCGCCAATGCAATGGCCGAGATTAGGTAATTTCAACCAATCGCGACCATCTGACAAGCGATATTGTCGAAATATCTTATCGCAGCTGATGTTAATTTCTTTGAAAGATTGTCGTACCTGATATTCGTTTGTTTAATTCAGGAGGCAGCGAAGAAAAAAAAAATCGTCAAATAAACATGATCGAATGCGTCATTCACCATTTGAGAACTAATTTAAGTATTACAATCATAACCTGACAAAATCTCACTTCCTATATAAAATAACTTATTAATATTCTATTTCAATACAACTTATCAAATACAACTCGTGTTTTCATCTCTTAGGACAATTCACTCATGATATTACTTATAACAATCCTTCTGTGAATCTTTCATGAATTCGTGTGATTGACTCGCGTGGAGTGTGATAGGTCGCCCCATCCTGTTGAAAGACAGCATACGTACGTTCATGGGGTCAATTGTGCGTAAAATTCCTCAAATATTTGCATATACACATCAGTGTTTACTGTTGTCTAAAAAGATATGGGATCCAAAATCCGATTTGCTGACACGGCAAACCACATTCCGATTTTTTCACCATGAAAAGAGGTTCCCCATTAATCGCATATGGATTGTTTGTTGACCAGTTCTGGGAGCTCACATGTCCGGTCAGTTGGAACCAGGCTTCATCATTAATGACATATAGCACTGGATCCAACATTCTACTCTCAATTGTTTGACATAGCAGTTTGACAGTAATTCACACATATTGCCTTATTTCTTCCTTGAGTTCTTGGACACATGTCTTTTTGTAGGGCTTCGTCCCTATTTGGTGTAAAACACGTTGACATGACCTACGCAAAACATTCACTTGTGAAAATTAACGTGTCGACTTCTTTGGATTCTGGATCACGCGTGCTCCAGCAAGTGTACGGACGGATGGGGTTCGATTCTCTCTCTCTCTCTCTCTCTCTCTCTCTCTCGCTCTCTCAGGCGTCTGCAATGGACCCTGTAGGCCTGTACAGTTTTTTTGCTGGTACGGAAACACCAGGAAACTTCTTTGCAACAGTGTCCCTCGTTTCCTTAAATGAACCGGTAAACGTACGCCTCCACATACGCGATTCTTTCTTGAAGAGGGTACATCTCGCTGAGATAGTTACTCCACCAAGTCGCAACAGCTTTCGTGCTGACAAAAATAGTCGCAAAAGTTTCGCAACAATGGATGACAACGGCGGGCAACAATGAGCAGTACAGTACTTAAGGCAGGTTTTTAGTTCAGAAAAATATCTCACCATCTTTTCAACCTACCCTTTCCACTGAATGTTTTCCTAAAAGGAATCTAGTTTTTCTAACATAAATATTCAATGTCATAAATATTCCCTCAGCAGTAGAAGAATGAAATGGTTGTTCCGATAGCTAAACCGTAAAAAAGCATTATTAACATAACTGTCGATCTATAAGTCTTCTACCGTTATTCTCTAAAATTAGTTGAACTACTCTACTACCGTTTTTACTTGCTCATTATCCAGAAATAATTATCCCGGCTACAAAGTTTGGTTACTCGAAACATATGGAATTGTTGAAAGAATACTAGATACCTTTGAAGAAAAGTCTGACGTGTTCCATATAGTCAAGAATGTTCCCTAACTTTCCCAGAGTCTAGAAATATAAACAAGTGTGTGAATGTGTGTGTCACCTAATGTAGAAAATTAGAAACCTAACGACAAGAAGGCCACGGTATTTAGTTAGAATGTTATAGAGTAGCAAATGGTTATTGTTACACCACACAATGTAAAAAGTTGCTTCACTGAATTACTTGCAATGAAGTATAGCAAAAGTCGTTTACAGATCATTGCAAGGAGCATACCCTGATGGCCCGATGTAACACTTCAGCAAACAGAAGGCGCAGTTTTAAACAGTTTAAACAGTTCCAAAACCGAGACAGTTGGCTCAGGCGCTTCGCATTTGGGAGGTCGTGGGATCGATTCCCGTGTTCGACTACCCTAACCCATAGGTTTTTCGGGGGTTTTCCCGGGTCACTGAGCTTTCTTCATTTCCCCGAACTTCCTGTCCCTTCATTTCATCTAACAGGTCTCTCTTAGGTTGGTAAGGGTTGGACTACGGTGGTGGCACCCTTCTGTGATAGCGACTGCGCTCTGGAAATACAGCTCTCAGCGGCGGGATGATTTGGAAGTCTTCTGTAGACCAAGGAAGTTTGGTCAGACCTGGGGCGCGGACTCCTAGCACTCCCCGCGTCGAGATGAAGAATGGCTTGTAATATGTTAGGGACCCTCTATGGTGGCTCTTTCCCCACTGTCCGGTTTCGGCCGCCCTTTGAAATTACTCTCATCTCATTCTATCCTCAATAAGCCAATGGCTGTAGTGCAGAATCCCCTCCGGCATCATACACATGCGTTCGCGCGTATCAAAATTGAATTCCGCCGATAGAATCATGCATGTAAAGGCGGGGTATAATTGCAACAACAAAAAAACAGTAATTTCGTAAAGAACGGGGAGGGGAGATAGATGAAGTTAATTCGTTACCATGCAACGTTGGGTAAGTCAACTAGTCGAGCATATTAACATACCGATAATTACAAATCCTCAGTAATTTTCGTGCAAAATGCTTCCTTAGCCTTAACACGAGATTTTAAAAAAATGGCGTGTTACATTCACATGATTTTCTGTACATCTCTGTATCAAAATATTGTTAATATGTTTATTCTATCCATTTTATGCTGATCGGATAAACACTAGCAAAAACGGACTTTTACTTCTAGGACTCCTTGGCACAGTTCACTAAGAGTCTTGGCCTACCGCCCGGCCGCTGCGTCTCCCATCTCGGTCCATTACAGACGTCATGGATGGGGTGCAGTATTGGGGGGTGAGGCGTGGTCAGCGCTTAGGTCCAGTTAATGCGGTCTTCACGACCTGGAGCAACTACTTCTCCATCAAGTACCTCCTCAGTTGCCCCTCCCCAGGGACCTCATGAAGCTGAGTGCACCCCGGTCCAGGTCTCCCCGCGGGGAAAAAAAAAAAAAAACCAACGCCGGTACTGGGAATCGAACCAGCAACGCTACTACCGCGCTATGGAGATGACAGGTCTTTTAGTTAGTTACTTATAAATAGAAGGGAAATGTGGGAATACACTAGGCTAAACTGACAGTCAAATGGTTCAAAATGTAGTTGTTATGGGATTGAAATCCGTTTCGTTTCGAGGGCAGGAGTTAACAAGTTCCCGTATGAGAAAAGTTTTAAGTATTTTAAAACTGAAACCAATAACAAACAAATCTCGAAAACGGTCAACTCCACGTGAAAGATGTATACGAGAAATTGTGTGTTTTAATGAGATTTACATTATTTGTGCAGTAAGATTTTGTCTATCTCTTATGGTTTACTAGTTATATAACATTCAAAAGAATCTGATGTGTACCATTCACATGACTTTCTCCATATCCCTGCAACAAATAATTCTTAAAAAGCTTATACTTCTATTTACTTTATGCTAATCAGAAAAAATTAGCAGACATAGTCTTATTACTCGCATCCTTGTAAGTAGAAGCGAAATAAGGAACAACCGTAGGTTAAAGTGATAGTCGAAAGCTGGTTGCTATATCAATGAAGTTCCTTTGTTTATATGGATAGGAGTTGACAAGTTCCAGTATGAGAAAAGTATACGTTTTTCATAGCACAAACCAAAAATAAGGAATGTCACAAAAACGACGAACTCCACGAAAAAAATGTATATAACATAAATTGTGTGTTTTAATGTGCTCTACACTTTTTGTGAAGTAAGTTTTTGTCCATCTCTTACGGTTTAGCAGTTATTAAAAATTTAGTAAAATTCATCCAGAATGAACTACTCTTCAGAGGGTAGTCCCAGAAAATTCAAGATATACATTTCATTTATCAGGTAAATATGTTTAATATCCGAAACTTTAATCAAAATCGTTAGAGCCATTTTTGAGAAAATCAAAATTTTCGAAAAAAATTCCATGTAAAGGGTAGTTGGGGGTGGGGGGATTTTTCTCAAAATCTTCGTGTCGCATCCCTGGAAGATACTAAACTTAAATACCAAGTTTGGTATTTTACCGACTTTTCGTTTTTGAGTTATCGTGTTCACAGACCCACGGACACACGGACACACACACACACACACACACACACACACACACACACACACACACACACACACACACACACACACGGACCTTTTTGAGAAAATGCTTTTTTTGGATATTGGGGACCCTAAAACATATATTTCCGGTGAAATCTCGGTATCGAATTTTTGGTGGAGTGCAATACTTTCTCTATACACTATGTACATAATGCGTATGGAGAAAATAAAAATCTGATGTGTACTACCATTCACATGACTTTCTCCATATCCCTGCAACAAATAATTCTTAAAAAGCTTATACTTCTATTTACTTTATGCTAATCAGAAATAATTAGCAGAAATAGTCTTATTACTCGCATCCCTGTAAGTAGAAGCGAAATAAGGGACAACCGTAGGTTAAAGTGATAGTCAAAAGCTGGTTGCTATGTCAATGAAGTTCCTTTGCTTATATGGATAGGAGTTGACAAGTTCCAGTATAAGAAAAGTATACGTTTTTCAAAGCAGAAACCAAAAATAAGGAATGTCACAAAAACGACGAGCTCCATGAAAAAAATGTATATAACATAAATTGTGTGTTTTAAAGTGCTCTACATTTTTTGTGTAGTAAGTTTTTGTCCATCTCTTACGGTTTAGCAGTTATTCAAAATTTAGTAAAATTCATCCAGAATAAACTACTCTTCAGAGGCTATTCCCAGAAAATTCAAGATATGCATTTTATTTGTCAGGTAAATATGTTTAATATCCGAAATTTTAATCAAAATCGTTAGAGCCATTTTTGAGAAAATCAAAATTTTCGAAAAAAATTCCATGTAAAGGGTAGTTGGGGGTGGGGGGATTTTTCTCAAAACCTTCGTGTCGCATCCCTGGAAGATACTAAACTTAAATACCAAGTTTGGTATTATACCGACTTTTCGTTTTTGAGTTATCGTGTTCACAGTCCCACGGACACACACACACACACACACACACACACACACACACACACACACCAACGCACACACACACGGACCTTTTTGTGAAAATGCTTTTTTTGGATATTGGGGACCCTAAAACATATATTTCCGGTGAAATCTCGGTATCGAATTTTTGGTGGAGTGCAATACTTTCTCTATACACTATGTACATAGTGCGTATGGAGAAAGTAAAAATTAGCAGAAATAGTCTTATTACTCGCTTCCTTGTAAGTAGAAGTGAAATAAGGGACAACCGTAGCTTAAAATGATAGTCAAAAGCTGGTTGCTATGGCAATGAAGTTCCTTTGTCTATATGGATAGGAGTTGAAAGTTCCTGTATGAGAAAAGTATAGGTTTTTCATAGCAGAAACAAAAAATAAGGAATGTCACAAAAACGACGAACTCCACGAAAAAAATGTATATAACATAAATTGTGTGTTTTAATGTGCTGTACATTTTTTGTGTAGTAAGTTTTTGTTCATCTTTTACGGTTTAGCAGTCATTCAAAATTTAGTAAAATTCATCCAGAATAAACTACTTTTCAGAGGCTATTCCCAGAAAATTCAAGATATGCATTTCATTTGTCAGGTAAATATGTTTAATATCGGAAATTTTAATCAAAATTTTTAGAGCCATTTTTGAGAAAATCAAAATTTTCGAAAAAAGTTCCATGTAAAGGGTAATTGGGGGTGGGGGGATTTTTCTCAAAATCTTCGTGTCGCATCCCTGGAAGATACTAAACTTAAATACCAAGTTTGGTATTTTACCGACTTTTCGTTTTTGAGTTATTGTGTTCACAGACACACGGACACTTTGACACACGGACACACACACACACACACACACACACACACACGGACCTTTTTGTGAAAATGCTTTTTTTGGATATTGGGGGCCCTAAAATATATATTTCCGGTGAAATCTCGGTATCGAATTTTTGGTGGAGTGCAATAGTTTCTCTATACACTATGTATATAGTGAATATGGAGAAAGTAAAATTGCATCCAGAATAAAGAGTCTTTAGAGGCTATTTCCTAAAAATTCAAGATATAGATACATTTTATTTTTCATGTGGATATCTTAAATATAAGAGATTTTAATCACAATCTTTGGAGCCATTTTTGAGAAAATCAAACTTTTGGAAATTTTTTCCATGAAAAGGGTAGTTGGGGGTGGGAGGGTTTTCTTGGAAATCTTCGCATCCATCCATGGAAGCTGTTAAAACTAAATGCCAAATTTGGTATTTAACGGACTTATCGTTTTTGAGTTATGCTGCCCACAGACACACATACGGACACTTACACACACACACACACACACACACACACACACACACACACACACACACAAACTGCAGACAGACAGATAGACAAAAACGGATATTTTTATAAAAATGGATTTTTTGGATTCAGGAGGTCTCAAAACACATATTTCCGGTGAAATCTCGGTATCGAATATTTGGGTGCATTACAATACCTTCTCTATACACTATGTAAATAGTGCGTATAAAGAAAGTAATAAAGCAGTATAAAAACTGATCAGCAATAATTGGCAGGATCTAGAATACAGGGGAAAATAATTTCATTTTAATATTAACATTTACTTATAACACAAAATATCTGAACGAAAAGATGGAATAAAGCAGGATTTCCCAAATTTGGAGATGATGTTTTAGAGATCTCCGGTAGCTTTTACCGAAAAAATTACATCCTGTGAATTTTTCAAATTCGCTATCTTTATAATCAAAATTTTAAAATTAGGTATTTGTTAACGAGCACTAAAGTTATTATACTTTCGTTGGTATCCGGATTTTCTCTGTTCTTTTAAATGTAGATAAGGGATGTCTGGAATTTAAAAGTAAATTTGTTTTAGTGCTGGATTATATACTATTTGAGCATGACAATGAACTAAAATTATCTGTAGGTACAATTTTGTGGAATCAGGATTTCCATAGGATCTCCCTTGATACCACACACACGGCCGCGCCGTGGCCGAGTGGTTAGCCACTAGACGACCCGGGTTCGATCCCAAGCGACCGCATGTGAGATTTGTGGTAGACAAAGCGGCGCTGGGGCGGGTTTTCTCCAGGTTCTCCGGTTTCCCCCGCCATCGCATTCCACCGGTGCTCCATCTTCATTAATATATCATCAGAATCACCGCCTGCAGTGCCATAAGTAGTTAAAGCGGGTATTAAACACTACCACAAAACACGCGCGCGCGCACACACACTCACACACACTTGCATTTATACGGGCTTGGAGGCGAAGCATATTTGATTAAATATTTAAAATTATTGTATCAGATCCTTTGCCTGTGCAATTGCCATACATATATGGTCAACACAAACGAAAATGCAAACTTATAAGAAGCATTCCCGCATCTGTAGCGCGGTAGCAGCGTGTGGGCCTCACATTTAAGAGACCCCGTGTTCGAACTGTGAGTTATCCGAATAAGGTTTTTATCGGGGTTTCCGGGACCTGAGAAGACAAATATCAGGTAACTCTAAGCTCTATGGTTCCCAGCGTCATTTCACCCATCTCATTCATTGTCCATCATGATCTACCAACTACAAAAAGAAAGAGAGAAAGAAGGAAAGTGACGTGATGGAGATATATTGAGGTAAGTGTTAGGCACTTATCTCATAATCTCAAGGTATTCCGCAGCTTTTGCATGAACAAACTTCATTTAATTATAGCAATTGTCACCACATTTCTTAGGTGTCTACTGTGACCAACGCTTTTAAATCTAAAACAATTTTATCCTACATATTGGTAGGTTAGTATTGACTATCTATCATAAAATATTGAAGGACAATCCTGAACTGTCAAAAAAAGCTCTTAAGGGCTTAACGTGTTCCCCACTATTCTTTTATGTAAAACCGCACTCTGCAGCATTACGTACCTGAAATCAAAGATGAGAAATAAACTTGAAATTAAAATGATTTAATAATGAAATTAACAGACATTAAATCTGACATTGCAGAATCAATTAATCCAAAGCGGCTTCATCGTTCACATTACAGATTAAACTGTGTTATGTATCAATGAAATTTTATTTTGTCTTTTGGTTTTAATACATTTGAATCAAAATGTATGCATTTGTAACATATTCAGTGTTCGGTTTATTTCAAAATCCAGAGGGAGGCCTGTAAAATTAAATATTTTTCAAGGAATCCACGGACTGAAAAGTTTGGGAAGTACAGACATAAAGCATAAACTTGACGCTACTGAAAAAAGCTTTGAAATTGAATTAGTGGTTGCCGAGTATATAGCTAATAAAAACGTCGCTTACGGCTTCTATTTATGCATTAGTAAGTATTGATTAGATAAAAACATATCCGCATATCCTTATCTGGATTTTCATCCAGTATATAGATGAATAAGCGTTTGTAGAAACGGTTTGCTAAAGAATGGGCGAAGAAAGACATGCGGAAATAAGAATAAGGTTTTTCTCTTGGGGATGCTTCGACAATGTACGTATATTTCCGTGAAATCTCAATATCTAATTGAGGCCAAATGAATAGTTCCTTCACCTTAGATACCTAACGGCACAGAAAGCAATTAAACGATGTTGACCAATCAGAATGTAAAGAGGAACGATAAAGGTTAAAACTGTTGGGAGGAAGAATGACGTCGTAGCTCAATGAACCTGTCAGGTCTATGGTAGCTCGCTTTCTGTAATACCAGCACGGCTATTCAATAAACTGCGAAAAATCAATGAGGTGGAAAATTAGCAAGAATCTGGCATATTGGTAACCAATTATTACGATGCTTACTAGAGAAGCGGAGCGAGGGGTAGAGGGTTTGACTCACCAGCATCAGCGTCATCCCTCTTCTCACCACGTGTAGACACACACGGCCACGTGGCCGACAAGCAGATGGCTCCAGCGTGACGCAACAATGCGTATACATACACAACAATCGAGTGATTCATTGACACATCACGTCATCCGCTTCTCTTTTGTTTCGCAGCCATCAATAGATGACTAATAGCACGCTAGACAACCCCGCATCACAGATACAGAAAACCTACCCCCTATGAGTGAGTAACGGGGTTTCGCTTACGTAAGCGGTCCTCAAGGGTGGAAGGAGGGCTTTCAATTCCAGTTAAGGGAAATAATAATTATTCTATTACCAATACAAAGATATTTTCAATCGCAATTGCGAATACAATCTCAAATTGACAAGCCTTTGTAATTCAAATGCTCAACTGAAGATAATACTATCACCCATATTCTTCCTGTCCCTTTTCTCCCTCTGCAAATCCTAAATATTTTAAGGGCGTGTGCTGTCACTATTGTAAAATCCTGAAGTTTCTAGAAGTTGGTAATAAGATACACTATAATAATAAAAATAATAATAATAATAATAATAATTATTATTATTATTATTATTGTTATTTGTAGAAGTAGTAGTAATAATAGTATACATTTCTTTATCTAATGTATAATTTTAAAGCATGCACTGTTCATAATTACTAAATTTATGGGAGGAAAATATTGCAGTTTGATTTTTACTTTCTCAATTACTCTTGCGTATTTGGAATAACTTGTCCCAGCCTAAAGAAAGAGACTGTTGAAAAGAGTGTTGTTATAAGGTCCGGGCCCACTAAACATGTTCTCATCCAACTTGCGTGATAGAAGTGACCTTCCAGCTTTATCGTCCCGAGCAAAAAAAAAAAAAAAAAAAAAAAAAAAAAAATCCAAAGTACTCATAAATACTTACGTATGGGTAGTATTCCACCCAAAACTTCGACGTTGAGAAAAATCGTGTGTATATATACAGGGTGTTTCAAAAATACGGGACATAATTTCAGGTATGTATCTCCCACATGAAGACAATCAAAATAGTTCATTATAACATGTGTCCGGAAATGCTTCATTTCCGAGTTATGGCCTTTACAACATTGGAAGTCCCACCTGTAGACAATCAAAATAGTTCATTATAACATGTGTTCGGAAATGCTTCATTTCCGAGTTATGGCCTTCACAACATTGGAGTTCACTGGAACGTTTTTCTTTCCGCAGGTCTTTGCCGTCAAAGGAGACATTAGGAGGGCGCTATGATAGTACATTCTGAGGAAGGTTACATTCAGTGTTCTTTAGGCGTTAAGACTGTGCGACATGTATTCAAATCAAAAGCTGGCAGAGATACACTTCATGTACGGTAAGGCGGACGGCAATGCTGCGCTGGCTCGTCGTTTGTACCAGGAGAGGTACCCACAGTGAGAATGTCCAGATCGGAAGACATTTGTACGTCTCCATTCCCGTCTCCATTCTCCTGGTTTGGGAAGGGGACGACCAAGATCTACAACCCCAGAAGTGCAGGAGGAGATTCTGGAGGCTGTGGACAGGACTCCTTCTATCAGCACACGACGGTTAGCGTTGCAAGTCAATGTTCCTCATACGACTGTCTGGAGACTGTTGAACGAGTATCAATTGTATCCTTATCATTTGCAACGTGTACAGGCCCTGTCACCAGCAGATTACCCTGCACGAGTTAGGTTCTGTCAGTGGTTCTTGTAGCAGTGTGGTGTAAATCTGAACTTTTCTGCCGACGTATTATTTACAGAAGAATCACAGTTCACAAGAGATGGCATAACAAATTTCCACAATCAGCATGTATAGTCGCATGAAAACCCACGTGCAACTGTTGTATCTCATCACCAGGTGCGGTTCTCCCTCAACATGTGGGCCGGTATTATTGGTGATCGATTAGTTGGACCCCATGTACTTGTAAACAGACTTACGGGGCAGGCGTACACAAACTTCCTGGAAAACACCATACCTGACGTTTTCGAAGACACTCCACTGATCAATCATCAACACATTCACTTCTTGCATGATGGCGCTCCTGCACACTTCAGTCTTACGGCTCGTCGGTACTTGGATCGAAGGTTTCCTGATCGATGGATAGGTAGAGGTGGCCCAATTGCTTGGCCTCCACGCTCACCTGATTTGAACCCTCTCGATTTCTACTTGTGGGGCTATTTAAAATCATTGGTTTATTCGTCTCCGGTGCCGGATTTGGAATCTCTTCGGAATCGAATTGTGGCAAGTTGTGAGGACATACGCAATACTCCTGGAGTTTGGGATCGTGTTCTCAGGTCAATGAGACATCGATGTGAGGTCTGTATTCAAGCAGGAGGTGGACATTTTGAACATCTTCTGTAATGACAACCTGCGGAAAGAAAAACGTTCCAGTGAATTTCAATGTTGTGAAGGCCATAACTCGGAAATAAAGCATTTCCGGACACATGTTATAATGAACCAATTTGATTGTCTACATGTGGGAAATACATACCTGAAATTATGCCCCGTATTTTTGAAACAGCCTATATATATAAATATATATATATATATATATATATATATATATATATATATATATATATATATATATATATATATGTATGTGTGTGTGTGTGTGCGCGCGCGCGCACCAGCCTATGCCTAAACAGCACAACTCAAAAACTGAGAGTCGGTTAAATGTTGAACTTGGTGTTTAAGTTCAATATGTTCCATGGATGAAGATTTTTAAGGAATTCCTATTATATCCAAAGGCACATATGCAATAAGAGCATCTTTAAAATGATTATCTCGATTAACGCTAAACTTCTAATAGTAGTTTATTGAACAATGGATAGAGAAAGTGATGGGAATTTAATACTACAGATTTTTGCTTTCTCTATTACGTATGTACGCATAGATAGAGTAGGTATTGTATTCTATCCAAAAATTCAATACTGAGATTTTACCGGAAATACATGTTCTGTGGATAAAAAAACATTTTAGAAAACGGTCCGTGTGTGTTTGTGTGTGTGTGCGCACGCCTAAAAATGAAATGGCGTTTTATTTATGGACGCTCTTTAACTGCTGGGTTCTCAGCGTCCCATTCTATATTGGGCGTGAAAGACCGCTCAGAGGCCTCTTCTATCAGGCTTGAGGTTCTTTTACGTGCCGTAAATCTACGACACGGGACCCACGCTTTACTTTCCTTCCGAAGGAAGCCATACTAAGGATTTTTACGCCCGAAAACATCCATCGTCCTCCGACGGGTTTGCGCACGCGCCTGTGGGTAGCATTTAATACAAAAATGAAAAGTCGGTTAAATACCACAATTGTATATAATTTCGGTATCTTTCTAGAATGCGGCATGAGGATTTTCAGAAAAATAAAACCCCTATCCCTAACTATCTTTTAAACGCAACATTTTTCGAATTTTTTTATTTTCTCAAAAATGGCACCTACGATTTTAATTAAAATATCACAGGTTTAAGATACTCGTATTTTATTACAAATGAAATCTATATCTTGAATTTTCTGAGAATAGTCTTTGAAGATCTCTTCATTCTGACTGGCTTTTTTTATAACTGGTAAAACGTAAGAGTACACAAAAACTTATAATGTAGATCTTAAAACGCACAATATATACACACACGCGGGAAGATATTTTTCGTTTTGTATCTCTTTTATTTTACTCCTGGTCTTGAAAAAAAACCGAATTTCAATGATAAACTCATAGCAACAGCTTTTAAAAGATTCGACTATCGCTTTAGTCTTGTACTCTACTTATAAAGAACTAAGTAATACGACCATTTCTGGTAATGTTTATTTTGATTAGCATTGTGTACATGAAATAATGAAATTTTGATTAGCATTGTAAGAATAGTTCTAACAGGCAGAGAAAGTCATGTGAATGGAAAACATCAGATGTTTAGAAAAAGGTCGGTGTGTGTGCGTGCGCGCGCTTGTGTGTGTAGTCTGTCTTTGAACGTAAGGCAGAAGGAAGAAGTCGTTTAAAGTAATATATCTGTGAAATTTGACTAAAAACTGACAAAAATTAAAACATTTTAATAAAAACAATATGAATTCTAACGGATTAAAAATTGTTAATTTTTTCCTCTTGTAAACATTTTAAATCCTATTCGGCTGAACCTATAATGGACAGGTTGTATGCTTATTAATAGACAAATCAAATTTAAACTTTATTTTTTCGCCAACTTATTTTCAACATTCTTGCATTGCATTCTTCCGATGCATTTCCTTACATGTTTCAAATAGTTTTACATTAGTCAAAGTACATTAAGGAAAACTATTTTTTCAAGGTATGCTCCAAATTTGAGAAATAACATTTTAAAGTTGGAATATTGAAGAATTTTGGAGGGTACAATAAGTTATATTTTTACTACAATGATTAAGAATTAGATAATACAAAATGTGATCCAATAGATCTATTTGTAAACACCTTTTCTGTAAAATTTGACATTTTATGACAATATAACAAAATTGACCATTTGGATGTTTTTATTAGAACAATGAAATTAAAAACTAAAAATAATTATTTAAATAATCATGCAGGCTGGATTTTTAAGCATGGTAAAATTGTCACCGTTGTGTCTAGTATCTAGCATAATTTCAACGATATACGTAACGTACATATATATTAGATTTTCCAAATTTAACAACTGCATTACCTTATGAACCAAACTTGATATTTAAGTTCATGGAACACGAACATCTTCAATAAAATCCCCACCCCAAACTACCCCTTACGTGGAAAGGCAGGCAAGATAGGTGGGTGGGTAATCGGTCGATTGGGTGGTTGGTTGGTTGGTTGGTTGGTCGAAAAGCTGATTAGATACAAACTTGGTGTTTATTTTTAGTTTCTTCAAAGGATGCGACACGAAGGTTTACAAAAAAATCCACCCGATATTTTCGATTTTTTTTTAATTCTATTAAAAATGGCTGTAACAATTTTGATTAAAATACCATATATTAAATATATACCTATACGATTGTCTTAAATTTCCTGGAAATAGCCTCTAAAGACCTCTTCATTCTGAACGCCTTTTTGGCCGCACTGTGGGCGAGTGGTCAGACCATTCGCCTCTCACCTAGACGGCCCGAGTTCGATCCCAAGCGACCGCATGTGAGATTTATGGTGGACAAAACGGCTTAGGGGCGGGTTTTCTCCGGGTTCTCCGGTTTCACCCGCCATCTCATTCTACTGGGGCTCTATCTTCATGTATCATCAGTCCATCGCCTGCGGTGCCATTGCAGTAAAAGCGGGCGTTAAACACTACCAAAAAATGGATGACTTTTGCATAACTAATAAATCATAAGATATAGACAAAACCTACTTCACAAAAAAGTAGATTAAAAAACACACAATTTATATCATATATTACTTTCTCTACACGTACTATGTACATAGTGTATAGAGAAGGTATTGTATTGCACACAAAACTTCGATACCGAGATTTCACCGGAAATACACGTCTTGGGTCACCCTTAATTAAAAAAATCTGATGTGTTACACTCACATGACTTTCTCTATATCTCTGTAAATTATTATTGCTAATAAGCTTATCTTTTATTTATTTCATTATAATCGAGAAAAATTAGCAGAAATAATCTTATTTCTTGCTTTATAGTAAGTAGAACCGAAATAAGGGAGTACCATAGGTTAAAGTGAAAGCCAAAAGCTGGTTGCTATGTGACTGATGTTCCTTTGTTTGTATTGACAGGAGTTGACAAATTCCTGTATGAGAAAAGTGTAAGTTTTTCAAAGCTGAAACCAATAAAAAGGAATATCTCAAAAACGATCAACTCCACGAAAAAAATGTATATAATATAAATTGTGTTTTAACGTGCTCTACATTTTATGGGGTAAGTTTTTGTCCATCTCTTACGGTTTAGCAGTTATGAAACATTCATCCAGAATAAAGTAGTCTTCAGAGGCTATTCCCAGAAATTTCAGAATATACATTTTATTTGTCAGGTAAATAACTTTAATATACGATATTTTAATCAAAATCTTTAGAGCCATTTTTTAGAAAATCAAAATTTTCGAAAAAAGTTCCATGTAAAGGGTAGTTTGGGGTGGGGGGATTTTTCTCAAAATCTTCGTGTCGCATCCCTGGAAGATATTAAACTTAAATACCAAGTTTGGTATTTTACCGACTTTTCGTTTTTGAGTTATCGTGTTCACAGACACACGGACACACACACACACACACACACACACACACGGACCTTTTTTTGAAAATACTTTTTTTGGATACAGGGGACCCTAAAACATATATTTCCGGTGAAATCTCGGTATCGAATTTTTTGGTGGAGTGCAATACATTCTTATTCACTATGTACATAGTGAGTATAGAGAAAGTAAAAAAATCTGATGTGTACCATTCACATGACTTTCTCCATATCCCTGCAACAAATAATTCTTAAAAAGCTTATACTTCTATTTACTTTATGCTAATCAGAAAAAAATTAGCAGAAATAGTCTTATTACTCGCATCCTTGTAAGTAGAAGCGAAATAAGGGACAACCGTAGGTTAAGGTGATAGTCAAAAGCTGGTTGCTGTGTCAATGAAGTTCCTTTGTTTATATGGATAGGAGTTGACAAGTTCCAGTATGAGAAAAGTATACGTTTTTCATAGCAGAAACCAAAAATAAGGAATGTTACAAAAACGACGAACTCCACGAAAAAAATGTATATAACATAAATTGTGTGTTTTAATGTGCTCTACACTTTTTGTGAAGTAAGTTTTTGTCCATCTCTTACGGTTTAGCAATTATTCAAAATTTAGTAAAATTCATCCAGAATAAACTACTCTTCAGAGGCTATTCCCAGAAAATTCAAGATATACATTTCATTTTTCAGGTAAATATGTTTAATATCCGAAATTTTAATCAAGATTATTAGAGACATTTTTGAGAAAATCAAAATTTTCGAAAAAAGTTCCATGTAAAGGGTAGTTGGGGGTGGGGGGATTTTTCTCAAAATCTTCGTGTCGCATCCCTGGAAGATACTAAACTTAAATACCAAGTTTGGTATTTTACCGACTTTTCGTTTTTGAGTTATCGTGTTCACAGACACACGGATACACACACACACACGCACACGGACCTTTTTGTGAAAATGCTTTTTTTGGATATTGGGGACCCTAAAACATGTATTTCTGGTGAAATCTCGGTATCGAATTTTTGGTGGGGTGCAATACTTTCGCTATACATAGTGCGTATATGGAGAAAGTAAAAAAAAACTTTACAAAAAGGTCCATGTGTGTGTGTGTGTGTGTGTGTGTGTGTGTGTGTGTGTGTGACTGTGGCCAGCAAAAACGAAAAGACCGTTAAATACCAAACTTGGTATTTAGGTTTGACATCTTCCAAGGATGCGACACAAGATTTTCAAGAAAATCCCCCCACCCCCAACTACCCTTTACATGGAACATTTTTCGAAAATTTTGATTTTTTTTTAAAAATGGTTCTATCGATTTTGATTAAAATCTCTTATATTTGAGATATTTACATGGCAAATAAAATGTATATCTTGAATTTTCTGGGAATAGCCTCTGAAGATTACTTTATTCTGGATGAATTTTCCGGAATTTTGCATAATTGCTAAAGCGTAAGAGATGGACAAAAACTTACCACACAACAAATGCAGAGTACGTTAAAACATACAATTTATGTTATATACATTTTTTTTTCGTGGAGTTGATGGTTTTTAAGATATTCCTAGTTTTTCGTTTCAGCATTGAAAAACATACTTTTCTCATACAGGAATTTGTCAACTCCTGTCCATACAAACAAAGCAACTTCATCACATAGCAACCAGCTTTTGACTATTACTTTAACCTTATGTTACTATCTTATTTCGCTTCTATTTACAAGAAAGCAAGTAATAAGGCTATTTCTGTAATTTTTCTGAATTGGCATGAAATAAATAGAAGCATAAGATTAACAATAATTTGTTGCAGAGATGTACAGAAGGTCATTGAATGGAACCATCAGATTTTTTTAATAATTTTGTGAAGCTAATTATTTTCGGGATATTGCTTCTTGTTGATTTCAATTTTAAGACACTTCAAAGTGTTCTTCAAAGGGAATTTGTCATTGCGGTTTCTATTGTTTTACTCTTGGCCACGCAAAGAGAACCGAATTTCAATCATATAGTGACAAGCTTTTATAAGGTTTGACCATCACAATATTTAGCCGTATTTCCCTTCTACTCACAAGGTACTAAGTAATACGTCCATATCTGCTAATTTTTATCTAGATTAGTATGAAGTAAATAGGAGAATAAGCATTTGAAAGAATAGTTTGTTACGAAATAAGTATAGAAAGACGTGTGAATTAAATAATCCGATTTTCAGAAAAAGATTGTGTGTGTGTTGTGTACAGCATTACCGAGAAACCAAATGTCGGATAAATATTAAACTAGTTTCTTCTAAAAATGCGACACAAGATTTTCAACAAAATCACCCTACACCAATTACTATTTTACGTGGAGCATGTATGGAAAATTTTATTTTCTAAACCAATGCTTTAATTTTTTATTAAAATACCATATATTAAACATATTTTTGTGAAAAATAAAATGTATATCTTAAAGTTTTTGAAAGGAATTTTATGTTTATATATATATATATATATATATATATATATATATATATATATGTTGTAACCGTATTATGATATTTACAAGATATGGTATTGCCAAATAGCTTACAAATAAACAAAGATAAAAGAGTACAAAACTCTGAACCCTCAAGTAGGTTTTATTATTATTATTATTGGATTATTCACACAAACATATTTCCTAGGTACGAAAACGGACATATATTAAAATAATGTATTCCAGTTCATCTGTCTTACTCTTATTAATAATATAAACTATCGCACAATCTATATTAATGTTTTCTGCTTATAAAATCCGTGAGAGGTTAGGAAAGCTAGTCTTATATTTGTTCAGAAAAAAGTTTAGGGATGTTCGGTTGCTTATATTTATTTATTTTTTTTATTTTTATGTTTACTCTCTCATATTACATAGGCAGAGAAGGTATTGCAGTCCAATTAAAATGTTGATACCGAGATTTCACAGGGAATACACGTTTTGGGCTCTCCTGTATAAAAAAAAAACTTTTTTACTTTCTCTAGCACGTGTAAAATGTAAATGTCGTGTTATTTAAGGACGCTCTTTAACTGCTGTGATTCTCAGCGTCCAATTCTAATTTGGGCGTGAAAGACCGCTTAATTTTGCTCAAAGGCCTCTCAATCAGGCTTGAGGTTCTTTTACGTGCCGTAAATCTACGACACGGGACCAACGGCTTTACTTCCCTTCCGAAGGAAGCCATGCTAAGGATTTTTACGCCCGAAAAAATCCATCGTCCTCCGCCGGGTTTGAACCCGCAACCTTGGGTATATGAAGTCAGCATGGTAACCATTACACCAAGGAGGACGACACTAGCACGTGTATACAAAGTACATAGTAGGCAGAGAAGGTATTGCATTCCACAAAAATGTCGATACTGAGATTTCATCGGAAATATACGTTTTAGGGTCTCCTGTATAATAAAATGGAAAAAGGTCCGTGTTGTATGTCCGTGTCTCTGTGAACATGATAACTCAAAAACGAAAAGTCGGTAAAATATTAAACTTGGTATTTAAGTTCCAAGGATGCGACATAAAGATTTTGATGAAAATCCCCCACTCCAAACTACCCTTTATATGGAAACATTTTCGAACACTTTCATTTTCTCAAAAATGGTTCTCATTGTTATTAAAATGCATTATACTGAAGATATTTACCTGACATAAAAATGTATATCTTAAATTTTCTAGGAATAGTCTCTGAACACTTCTTTATTCTGGTTGCCTTTTTCATTACTGGTAAACCGTAAGAGATAGGCAAAAACTTACTACACAAAAAAGTAGATCTCCTTAAAACACACAACTTATATATATATATATATATATATATATATATATATATAACTTTTTTTTTTCGTGGAGTTGACCATTTCCGAGATATTCCTTGTTATTTGTTTCAGTTTAAAATAATTAAACCTTTCCCTTCGGGAATTTGTGAACTCCTAGGCATGCAAAGAAACGGACTTAACCACATGGTAACCGGTTTTGAAAGATTTGACTATCGCTTTATCCTAGTGTATTTCCTAAAAAGACCATTTCTGCTAATGTTCTGCTTAGCATGAAGTAGATAGAAAAATGACATTTTAACAATAATTTGTTACTTAGATGTAGAGAAGGTCATATGAATAGAACACATCATATTTTTATAGAATATGTGTCGAAATTGTTAAGCTAATGTTTGCTATAGACTATGTATTGTTACGGATTTTTATAAATAGTAGATATCTTAGGGGTATTAATTTAATGCTGAAAACCACCTTTATATTTACCGGATAAGTATTTTATATTGAAGTATAGCCAGAGTATGATCTAACATTACTAGGCCGAGTCTAAATTTCGTTTTAGAAAGATGGATTCTATAGATGTCATATATTTTTTAAAATGTAGTTTTATGGCTACTACCACATCTGTTTATATTCATGAGCTGATAAATTAAGGCTTGTGTATTTTAATAACATATCTACATTCCGATGCGGTTTACAGACAAAAAAACTACTTTAAAAACACTAGGCTTGTCACCATAAAATGTTTTATTTTCTTCATTGCTAAACTATAGTAAGCCAAAAACTCGAACCTATATTACATCGAAAACATGTTTTGAGGTTAGCCTAAAAATATTACATTCACATGGTTTTCTCAACCCACTATCGTTTATTTTGATGTAGCTTCTACCACCCATTCTTACGAAGATTTACCTGTTGTTCTACTTTATACTAATCGGAATAAGTCTTTGCACGCAGACATATTTACAATTACAAATTTTATTGCAGGTGCAAAAGGAAAAGAGGAAACCAAATTAACAGATGTTTAAAATTGGGGCGCTATATGATGATGGCCATAAATTTCCATAGTTCATCTGTAAAAAAAAAAAAAAAAAAAATGGAAATGGCGTGTTATTTATGGACGCTCTTTAACTGCTTGTGGTTCTCAGCGTCTCATTCTAAATTGGGCGTGAAATATCGCTTAAGTTCGCTCAGAGGCCTCTCTATCAGGCTTGAGGTTCTTTTACGTGCCGTAAACCTACGACACGGGACCAACGGCTTTACTTGCCTTCCGAAGGAAGCCATGCTAAGGATTTTTACGCCCGCGACCTTGGGTATATGAAGTTAGCATGATAACTATTACACCACGGAGGGCGACAGTTCATCTGTGATTTAAACATAACCAAATAGGAATAGCCTCAAGAAAATATTAAAGTTATGAAAAAAAAAACAAAAAACAATAACAACACATATTTTAAATGGCTGATACCATTGTGTATATTTAAGAGTTCTGTATGGTTAGTGTGGTCTGTTTTACCGAACTCTTAAGTTTACTCTTGTACAAAATCCCTATCCATTGAAGAGGACTTTACAAGCTATCTCAAGAACTTTTAAGGTTACATTTTATTTGTAATGTATCTGATATTTCAATTAAAATAATTAGATAACTTTTTGAGAAAGTAACAAATAGTGTGCTGTAGATAGTATATCTCAGAAACGAAAATATTGTCAAATACCAAATGTAAGTACCTTCCAAGGAGTTTAGTATTTCCAATAAAATCCTCTCAGCCCAAACTACTTACTCTTTATGAAAAATCTTTTGATAATTTGTTTTTTCTCAAAAAATGGCTCTGTCGATTTTGATTAAAATACCGTATATTAAAGATATTTAATGATAAATAAAATTTATATTTAGAATTTTCTGGAGTTCGCCTATGAAGGCCTCTTCATTCTGAATGAATTTTTGTATAAATGTTTAACTGTAAGAGAATACAAAAATGTACTGCACAAAAAATGTATATCTCGTTAAAACACACAATGTATGTCATATACATAGTTTTTTTTTTTCCTTCTTTTTCTTGCACTTACCGTTTCCAGGATATTCCTTGTTATTGGTTTCAGTTTTAAGCTACTTACATTTTTCTCAAACGAAATTCAACTTCCCTTTCATCTCTGTTTTGTTTTACCCCTGACTGTGCAAAGCAAATTTCAATTGTTTCACATAGCGATCGGCCTATTAAAATATTTTTTATGCGTTAGCCTAGTGTATTACCTTATAGCTTATAAGTAACTAATAGAACAATTTCTACTAATGCTTATTTCATTACCAGATTGTATATAAAGAAATAACCTTTATTAAGAGTAGAGTAAGTTATACATATGGAACACGATGAGATTTTTCAAAATATTTATAATTTTATTTTGGAAAGATTCTGAACTTAAATACCAAGACTAGTAGTTATCGGTTTTTTCATTTTAGTTACCTATTCTGTTCACAAACACACGGATATTTTTTTCTAAAAATGGTTAGGGCGGCCCCAAAACATGTATTTTAGGTGGAATCTCACATAAAACTGTTGTTTTTTTACTACATATACTCTAATATAGTTAAATCAAGTGCCTAGTACTGCCTTCCAACTAGTAATTTAATATCCAGATTTCACCAGAAATAAATATTAAGATTCCCTGAGGAAGAAGAAGAAACAAAATATTTGTAGGAGAAATTGTAATACTCGCCACTTATATCTGCATTTAACTGTTTGCGACTTTCTTGCACGTACTTCAGTAGTAACATAAATCCGCCATAAACCTTTCCAGCAAGATAAGATGCCCATTCCACTGGACACTCTAGCCGTCTAAATCTCGCAAGCACTATACACTGTAGCGCACACTTACACATTATTACTATTACTTCACATTCGTCTGGTTATTGCTCGTGTTGAGCCTGTACCCTTGTTAGGGCTTTATCACAGAAACGTTTTTGGCTGGTGCTAGGTTGTGCTGTGGAGTTAAAGCTAAGGATGTAACGTTCAGTGCAGGCTTGTCAACGGCTGCCCATTGTGATGTTTGTGCGAAACATAATCAACTGTCTTGATAAGCCAAGAATACGTAAACATTGAGCATCAGAGTGATTAATGTGGTTGCAAAAGAACTGTTTCTATCACCACATGAAGTTGATTAGCAACGCATTACGGTCGAAACAATACATTCTTACAGCTTGATTTAGTTATCCTTCACTTATGTGAGTGTTTTCAACCTAGAAAGATGACGCCTCCTGGAAAAATGATGGTAAATATTTGTTTTGGTGAAAATAATTTGGAGCAAAGAAAGGCAGATCATCGTCAAGGTAAGTTTGTCTCTCGTGTAGAACAGTTTATACTGCTGAGAAAATAAGCATAACACAAGCTGTAGACTACATTCACATGTAAAATAGTGGAAAGTAATGACAGTAAGTAATGTTCTTTCTTCATTTACTTTACTTTCTTTGGGATAAACTTTAATTTCGGTATTAGGAGCAATGATTAAATATTTTTTGTATCCTGACTGAACCGTAATAAAAATCTGATGTTTTCCTTCACATGACATCTCTATAACGAATTATTGTTTAAACGCTTATTATTTTATCCACCTCGCATTAATCCAGATAAACATTAGAAGAAACGGTTCTTATTACTTACTGTATTATAAATAAAAGGAAATAAGGAAATACACTAGGTTAAAAAGATAGTCAAATCTTTTAAAAGCTATTTGCCGCGTGATTGAAATCCGTCTCTTTGCATTCCGTAATAGAAAATTTTAAGTATTTTAAAACTGAAACCAATAACAAGGAATATCTCGAAAATGGTGAACTCCACAAAACAAAAAAATCTGATGTGTACTATTCACATGACTTTCTCTATATCCCTGCAACAAATTATTCTTAAAAAGCTTATAATTCTATTTATTTTATGCTAATCCGAAAAAATTAGCAGAAATAGTCTTATTACTTGCTTCCTTGTAAGTAGAAGCGAAATATAAATTTTTCATAGCAGCAACCAAAAAAAAGGTATGTCTCAAAAACGTCGAACTCAAGGAAAAAAATGTATATAACATAAATTGTGTGTTTTAACGTGCTCTACATTTTTTGTGTAGTAAGTTTTTGTCCATGTCTTACGGTTTAGCAGTTATTCAAAATTTAGTAAAATTCATCCAGAATAAACTACTCTTCAGAGGCTATTCCCAGAAAATTCAAGATATACATTTAATTTGTTAGGTAAATATCTTTAATATACGAAATTTTAATCAAAATCGTTAGAGTCATTTTTGAGAAAATCAAAATTTTCGAAAAAAGTTCCATGTAAAGGGTAGTTGGGGGTGGGGGATTTTTCTCAAAATCTTCGTGTCGCATCCCTGGAAGATACTAAACTTAAATAACAAGTTTGGTATTTTACCGACTTTTCGTTTTTGAGTTATCGTGTTCACAGACACACGGACACACACACACACACACACACACACACATACACACACGGACCTTTCTCCGAAAATGCTTTTTTTAGATATAGGGGACCCTAAAACATATATTTCCGGTGAAATCTCGGTATCGAATTTTTTGGTGGAGTGCAATGCATTGTCTATACACTATGTACATAGTGCCTATAGAGAAAGTAAAAATCTGATGTGTTCCATTCACATGACTTTCTCCACATCCATGCGACTAATTATTGTTAAAAAGTTAATGCTTCTATTTACTTCATGCTAATCCAGAAAAAATTAGCAGAAATGGTCTTATTACTTGCTCCCTTGTAAGTAGAAGCGAAATAAGGGAGTTTCATAGGTTAAAGTGATAGTCAAAAGGTGGTTGCTCTGTGACTGAAGTTCCTTGGTATGGAGAGGAGTTGACAAATTCCTGCATGGGAAAAGTATAAGTTTTTCAAAGCAGAAACCAAAAACAAGAGTATCTAAATAACGATCAATTCCAAAAAAAAAAATATATTACATAAATTGTGTGTTTTAACGTGCTCTACATTTTTTGTGTGGTAAGTTTTTGTCTCTCTCTTACGGTTTAGCACTTATGCAGAATTCCGTAAAATTCACTCAGAATAGTCTTCAGAGGCTATTCCCAGAAAATCCAATATATACATTTTTATTTTTCAGGTAAATATCTTTAATATACGATATTTTAATCAAAATCATTAGAGCCATTTTTCATAAAATAAAAATTTTCGAAAAAAGTTCCATGTAAAGGGTAGTTTGGGGTGGGGGGATTTTTCTCAAAATCTTCGTGTCATATCCCTGGAAGATACTAAACTTAAATACTAAGTTTGGTATTTTACCGACTTTTCGTTTTTGAGTTATCGTGTTCACAGACGCACACACACACACACACACACACACACACACGGAACTTTTTTCTGAAAATAATTTTTCTTGGATAAAGAGGACCCTAAAACATATTTTCGGTGAAATCTCGGTATCGAATTTTTTGGTGGAGTGCAATACCTTCTCTATACACTATGTGCATAGTGCATATAGAGAAAGTAAAAATTAGTAGAAATAGTCTTACTACTTGCTTCCTTGTAAGTAGAAGCGAAATAAGGGAGTACCATAGGTTAAAGAGATAGTCAAAAGCTGGTTGCTATGTCAATGAAGTTACTTTATTTATATGGATAGGAGTTGACAAGTTCCTGTATGAGAAAAGTATTCGTTTTTCATAGCAGAAACCAAAAATAAGGAATGTCTCAAAAACGACGAACTCCACGAAAAAATGTATGTAACATAAATAGTGTGTTTTAATGTGCTCAACATTTTTTGTGTAGTAAGTTTTTGTCCATCTCTTACGGTTTAGTAGTTATTCAAAATTCAGTAAAATTCATCCAGAATAAACTACTCTTTAGGGGCTGTTCCTAGAAAATTCAAGATATACATTTTATTTGTCAGGCAAATATCTTTAAGATACAGAATTTTAATCAAAATCGTTAGAGCCATTTTTGAGAAAATCAAAATTTTCGAAAAAAGTTCCATTTAAAGGGTAGTTGGGGGTGGGGTGATTTTTCTCAAAATCTTCGTGACGCATCCCTGGAAGATATTAAACTTAAATACCAAGTTTGGTATTTTACCGACATTTCGTTTTTGAGTTATCGTGTTCACAGACACACGGACAGACGGACACACACACACACACACACACGGACCTTTTTGTGAAAATGCATTTTTTGGATATTGGGGACCCTAAAACATATATTTCCGGTGAAATCTCGGTATCGAATTTCTGGGTGTAGTGCAACACTTTCTCTATGCACTATGTACATAGTGTGTACAGAGAAAGTAAAAAGTATCTCACATAAATTGTGTGTTTTAATAGGAGCTACCATTTTTTGTGTAATAAGTTTTTGTCTATCTTTAACGCTTTACCAGTTATGCAAAACTCATTCAGAATGAGGTCTTCAGAGGCCATTTCCTGAAAATTCAAAATATGCAATTTATTCGGGATGTAAATATCTTTAATATACGGCATTTTAATCAAAATCGTTAGAGCCATTTTTGAGAAAAACATTTTCAAAAAATGTTTCCATGCAAAGGGTAGTTTGTGGTGGGGGATTTTTCTTTTAAATATTCGTGTTTCATCCCTGGAAAATACTAATCATAAATACCAAATTTGGTTTTTAACGGTCTTTTCGTTTTTGAGCTATGCTATACACACACGGCCCTTTTTCTAAAAATCTGACGTGTTCCAATCATATGACTTTCTCTAGCTGGTCTATAAAAGCTTTCCTAATAAACGTCATTAGATTATTTTTATATAAATCATACTAATCAAGACAAATATGGCCAGAATTGGCCTCATTACTTACTCTTTTGTAAGTAAAAGAGAAATATGGAATACATCAGGCTAAAGCAATAGTCAGATCTTTGAAAAGCCGGTCGCTAAATCAAACAAATAAAATTTGGTTCTCTTTGCTTGCTAGGAGCAAACAAACGAGAGACGAAAAGACAGATGTCTCCCGTTTGGAAAAAAAGTACCTTAAAACTGAAACCAATAACTCGCAATGAGATCTGAATTTTTTGTGTAGTAAGATTTTGTCGATCTCTTACGGTTTACCAGTTAGACAAGTCATCCAGAATGAAGAGGTCTCCAGAGCCTATTCCCAGAAAATTCCAAATATACGAATATTCGTACATTTTGTTTGTCATGAAAAGGTCTTAAGCACAACATTTTAATCAAAATCGTAGGAGCTAATTTTGTGAAAATATTTTTTTTTTAAAAAATGTTCTGTGCAAAGGGTAGTTTGTGGTGGGGAAACTTTCATGAAAATCTTCGTGTCGCATCCTTGAAAGATATTAAAGATAAATCCCAAGTGTGGTGTTTAACGGTCTTTTCGTTTTTGAGCTATGCTGTCCACACATAGCTTTTTCGGACTCGGGGTACCTCAAACCATATATTTCCGGTGAAATTTAAACATAGAATTTTTGGCTAGAATACAATACCTTATCTCTCCACTATGTTCATTTTACATACGGGCTAGAGAAAGTAAACAAAATTCGAACTCAGGAGACCTCAAAATATACTTACGATGAAATCTCGATTTCGAAGTTTTAGTTGTAGTGCAATACCATCTCGACTTATGTACCATGTACTCTAGAGAAATTAAAAAATGTTACACTATTATATGCCTATAGAAATTTTCCAAATGTTTGCTATTATTACAGAAAACTGAGTTTTATTACAAGTGAAAATACCGCATACCTTTGCTAAAGTTGGTTGCTACGTGGCTGAAGTTCCTTTGCTTGTAAGGACAGGAGTTGACGAATTCCCGTATGAGAAAAGTATACATTTTTTAAAGCTGAAACTAATAACAAAGAATGCCTCAAAATCGATCCACTCCAGGAATATATATAAAACATAAATTGTGTGTTTTAACGAGCTCTACATTTTATGTCAAGTAAGTTTTAGTCTATCTCTTACTGTTTGCCAATTATGCAAAATTCCGCAAAATTCATCCAGAATAAAGTAGTTTTCAGAGGCTGTTCCCAGAAAATTCAAGATATACATTTTATCTGTCAGGTAAATATCTTTAATATACGATATTTTAATAAAAATCGTTAGAGCCATGTTTGAGAAAATACAAATTTTCGAACATTTGGGGGTGGGGGATTTTCTGGAAAATCTTCGTGACGTATCCTTGGAAGATACTGAACTTAAATACCAAGTTTGGTATTTAACAGACTTTTCGCTTTTGAGCTATGCTGTCCAAAGACACCCACCCTCACACACGGACCTTTTTCCAAAAATGCTTTTTTTGGATTCAGGAGAACCCAAAATATGCATTTCCGGTGAAATCTCGGTATCGAATTTTTGGATGCAATACAATACCTACTCCATACACCATGTTCTTAGTACCTGTAGAGAAAGTAATAAATAACTACATACATAAAACTAACCTATTAACACAAATCATTAATTTTTTCTGAGTCGCCACAGAAAAAGTGAAGTTTTTATTTTATTTCAAGGAGGAGAATTAATCTTGCGCAACCACAACCTATGTGTCCCTTCTCATCATTCTATAATATAATTATATTAGGGTTCAGTAAGAAAAGCTTCTCAATCTACTTCGTATTCAAAAGGTCCCGAGTTCGAATTTCGGTTAGGATGAATTATTATCCTTGCGTGCGAGTCTGGCAGGCTCATGGTGAGCCTAGGTGTTGTTGCCTTGTAAGGGTTTAACCACAGGGATGAGGTTGAGATTATATTTTTGAGGTTTCGAGTGTTGTGTTAAGGAGGTAGCGCTAGATAGGCTCCTCGAGCGGTAGCATTTTTTTTTTTTCCCAGATCCTTTCCTCTGCTCCGCTGGTGTTTGATTTTGAAAATTATTTATGTTTGTTAATTTTGATAGACCACTCCCAATGGGAGGGGGGAGTACTTAGTTCAGCTATTTTGTTGTTGGCTGGTTTGAAGTCGTTGTTACCGGGGGTGCCCGCAAGCCATACGGAGAACCCGAAACCGCCTCTTTCGGCATTCAGTAGATAAGTACTCCCCCAACGATCTGACAAGTGCGTTCTCATGTTCGCCCAATCTGGCGTAGAATTTCTGTGCCCGGCGCCTAATGACATCTTCCACACATGGAGGGCTGAAGCTTCGTGAAGTAGCCTCAAAGGGAAACGTCGACATACGGAATATATGGACCGGAGTCCTCTATTCTGTACCCGCTGTAACCAGAAAACGAGAAGTCTGCTGCCATACCCCACACTTCGCAAGCGTAGAGCATCAGGGGGATTACGAGCGCCTTGAAAAGACATAACTTTAAGTGAACCGGCATTTGGGAGGCCAGTACAGGGTAAAGGGTGGCCCCCCTTCACCCTGTCCGACGTTCCCCGCACGTGTTCACGAAAAGTTAGGCCCTTATCAAGAGTGACGCCCAGGTATTTGATGGAATTTCCCCACTCTATCCTCTGGCCCTGACAGGAAAAGTTGGGTATCTGGTCTATTTCGGGACGTTTTCTGGAGAACCGAACAGAATGCCTTTTGCCCGGGTTAACGGACATCCGCCACTGTCTGCACCAGTCCTGGACGTGACGGAGGTGTCTCCGTATGGGATTGAAGGCTTTGCGTTCGTTCCTGTCAGTGCGGTAGAGCAGGACGTCATCAGCAAACTTGGCCATGTTGATGCCCTGCACTGTAGGGAAGTCTGCCATAAAGAGGCTAAACAAGGTGGGTGTCATTATCCTTGCAAACAGACGAGAGCACTTAAGTTGTGCAGTACAAGGAGTGGGGGAAAGAGGCGGAGATTTGAAGCGATAGCCGTGCAGTACGCATAGAACTGGGATGACAAAACAAACACATACATATTATTTGTTAGTAGGCATCGTTTTGTTTGCATAAAATATCCGACTTATGCGTGCTTTATATTGTCAAAATCTTTATAATATACTCTGTAATTATTTTCTCTAATACGCACCTAGATAGAGATGGTTGTATTCCACCCAAAAATTCAATACTGAGTTTTCACCAGAAATACAGATTTTGAGACTCCCTGATTCCAAAAATCCAAGAAAAAACATATTTTTGGAAAACTGCCTGTGTGTGATGTGTGTGTGGATGGGGAGGGGGAAGCATAGCTAAAAAAAGTCATAGTCCGTTAAATAGTAAAGCTGTAATTTAAATTCATTATCTTCCAAGGATACGACACAAAGATTTTCAAAAAGATTCCTACCCCTTGACTACTTTTTACATGTAACAGTTTTCGATTTTTTTTATTTTTCTCAAAAATGTCTTATAACGATATTTATTAAAATACCATATGTTTATTATCTTCATGATAAACGAAACGTATACGTTGAATTTTCTCGCAATCGTCTTTGAAGCCCTCTTCATTCTGGGTGACTTTTGTATAACTGGTAAACCGTAAGAGATCGACAAAAACTTACTACACAAAAAATATAGATCTAGTTACAACACACGGTTTATATCATATGCTGTTTTTTTTTTTCTTTAGAATTAAAGGTTTCCACGATATTCCTTGGATCCTTGTTATTGGTTTCAATTTTAAACTGCTTAAAATTTTCTCAAACGGGAAATCATCATTCGTGTCATGCCTCTTTTGTTTTACTGCTAGGCGCGCTAAAATTACCGAATTTCATAATAGCGATAGCGATAATTTTTAAAAGATTTGACTATTGATTTAGCCTGGTCTATTCTCATATTTCCTTTCTCTTACAAAGAAACACCTAATTATACAATTTTTGTTGTTATCCATCTGGATTAGCATGGTGTAGATAACTGAATAATCGTTTGTAAGAGATGTCTTCTTCACGAAGTGTTGAGAAAGAGCCGCATTCGCCTAACTGAATATGTTCTAATTCAGATTTAATTCTATGAACCGAACTAAACGACACAACGGTGGCTGCCGTTATGTTTCTGTGCAGACTTGAATTTAATAGGGGTCCCCTCTGCAGTCTCTCTCATCATAACATGGGACGCTGAGAACCACAGTAGTTAAAGAGCGTCCTTAAATAACACGCCATTTATTTATTTATTTTTATCATAATCATAAACATTATTAGTAATCACTTCTCGTGTTTCTTTACCCTGTAATTTACTGGTTGCATTGTTTGGTCTATTTTTATCTCCGCTCTACGTTACGAGGAGCGATGTTCACGTTATCACGGTGCTGGACAGACTGATGCTCGCTACGTGCTTGCAAATTGTCGGCCGACTCCAGAATCAGTTCACAGTGCTCAAGTCTATTTGCAAGCACAATACTCGGATAAGTTTTTTTTTCTTCTTCTTTTTTTTCTCCTCCTCGGGGTTTTCCTTATACTGAAGAGAGAATGTCAGCACTTAAAGCTCTATGAACCTCAGGCTCATTAGAGCATCATTTTACCAGTTTCAATCATCGTCCGATGTCACCTCCCAGGTTAAACGATGTTAAACTTAAAAAAGAAAGAAAGAAAAACATCTCATAAAGGCAGTATTAACGGAGGTCTTGTATTCTCAGATCGTCAGTCAGAAGCGAGAGCACAACATTACCCTGAAGCTTTTGGTGAAAGTATTACGCAGGAAGGCTATGATGCTAAAGCAAATGCTCTAAGCAAAGGCGTAGTTAGAGACGGATAAATTGCATTTGGGATAAATTCATTTCTGGCTGTGATGAGAATGTCTTTATAAACTTGCCTGCAGTTTACCAATAAGTGTATGAAGTCGTTTACACACGCGGAGCACAAAACAAAAACGGGTTTTCACCCGTGTCCCAATGTAATTAAGACTGGTCACAAATTTAATATCAGCCATAAAAGAATGCCTTAATGTTTTTGACATTGATTGCAATGTATCATCGACCATGAAAGAATGCCCAAATGTAATTAACATTGATTATGCATTTATATCAGTAGCCACATCCATGATGTAACAAATGCTTTATTTCAATAGCTGCTGAATAATTTTATTTGTCGTTTTGACACTCGTATACCTAGTTTTCGATTTCTTTGGCTGTTCTGTGATCCAACTGCTCCCTCCGAACTCTGTCGCAATTGATCTACTCCGGTCTGGCTGTCCTCTTTATATAGCCCCCGTCACGCAGCAGGAATCCTTCAGAGACGAGGGAGGTCACACACGTTTGTTTTTGCTACTTGGACTATTAGTGAACGCGTTCATTTGTTAAGTGCGAATACCTGCGATAATGCAGGAGATAATATAAAGCGGCCGCCCGCGCACGTGTTCATCGCTCTACAATGCGACGGCTTTATATCACTTTACGCGCACCTGCAAACATTCAGGGGACAAGTTAGAGGTGCGAATCGCAAGTGCATTTGAGGACATAGTCCTCAAGACTAATCGTCCCGACCAGCACTGTCATAGGGTGCTAGATGATCTAAGTGAACTGTCAGCCTCTGGATGCGGTAGACAACTTCATTAATACTCTTCACCACAAGGTACAGCTCTTTCCTGGTTGTTGATGCTTGGGGAAGCACTCCCTGATCCGGGTAGGGCGATACATTTACATCAGATCACCCTGCTGGAAATCTCGGCTATTGGCATGCTGTCGTAACGGGCCTTCATCCCGTCGTTCGCAAACTAGATGTTTTTTATAGTGTTTAACGCCCGCTTTTACTACCATGGCATTGCAGGCAATGACACCGATACATGGAATGAATATGGAGCACCGGTGGAATGTGATGGCTGGGAAAACCGGAGAACCCGGAGAAAAGCCGCCCCTGCGCTGCTTTGTCCACCAAAAATCTCACATGTAATCGCTTGGGATCGAAACCGGGCCGTCTAGGTGAGAGGTGAGTGGTCTAATCACTCGGCCATAGCGCGGCCGCTAACTAGTATGTGTTGGCCGGCTACCTCGTGCATGTCGCGAAGTCGAAATACCAGATTCTCCACATAGTCGATTGCTGGTCGTTCTGCCCCAGAGGGACTTCCAAACATCACGTCGCATGGCAAACTCAGCTTTCTGCCGAAAACCAAGCTATCTGGTGTCAACCCCATGATATTGTCCATTGAAGAGCGGTAGGCCAACAAGAAAAGCAGCACCCTGACAGCCTAGTCTCTGTGGTAATTGGCCACAACCTTCCTCAGCTGTTCTAGCACATATACTGCTCAACCATCCTTCTGATTGCGGGTGGAGAGCTGTTGTGCGCGTCTTGTGGATGCTTTCCTCATTAAGTCGACTGGATGGCTGTGTCCTGATGGCTGTGTAGCTCCAACGGTATTCCAAAGTGGCAGAATACTTTTTCTACTTGTCAGTTCGTGATTGCTTTGGCTTTCTGTATGAATGGAGTACCTCTCCGTCCACTTAGTGAAATAATCCATGACACCAACAGATACTTCTGACACCTACAGGACACAGAGAATGGCGATGAGTTCGAAGGGTACTCCCACGTTATACTGCTGCATGAGACCCCTATTCCTGATCTGTGGGCCGCGACTTCGCGCACACATATGACAGTGGCGTCACCAGCTCTCATCATCTGCCTGTACCCTCAACTAATAGTGCCGTATCGAAGCTGGTAAACGTTCGGTTGAGTCCAAAATGTCTCTGCATATACTTCCTCCATCATCTTTCTCCGAGGTAGAACCAACTGCTTTCTCTGGCTCTTTAAGTCAGATGACACCTGAACTGCTCTGGTTTTTAGTGTCACATTCCATATTGGACGAGAAACGCCCATTAATTTTGCTCAGAGGCCTCTTTATGAAACTTATGGTTCGTTTTCATGCCGTAAATCTACGACACGGGACCACTAGTTTTACTACCTTCCGAAGGAAGTCATACTAAGAATCTTTACGCCCGAAAATAACCATCGCTCTCCGCGACCTCGGGAACCAAAGGCTATTATTATACTCCTAGACCATGGAGGACAATCCAGCTCGGCTTAGGCCCTGCCTCCACTTTTCTCAGGAACGCCCCCAAGTTGGCGTCCGCTAGCTGCTCTCTCCTGAGGCTGCGCTATATCATTAATGTCTTACTTCACCTTAGTGCAGTGGCCGTACTCCTGTGAACAGGATCTTCTTAACATGGCATCCGTATTGGAATGGTTCCTTCCTTTCCGATGTTGTAATGTAAAACTGTATTCTTGGAGTCTCTGGACCAAATGGCCTATCTAGCCCTCCAGGTTCTTGAAACTCAACAGCCAGGTCAGAGGGGAGTAATTAATCTTCAGGTGGAATGGGTGACCTCACATTACTTGTGGAAGTATTCCAGCGCCTAACACTGATCGGAGCCCGCACCTAGTAGCGCAGTAGTTCTTTTCCACCTTGGCGAGCGTTTTGCTGTACGAGTAGTATGCTATTATCCGCTCCTGGGATAGAAAGTCTCCAACACCAACGTCACTAGCGTCGGTGTGTACAATAAAATCGTCGCCATGTTGCGGAAAATCTAGACAGACGAACTACAGAGTACCGATTATGGCCTTTTCTGACCACAACTGAGGCCGGTGCTCTACCGTCAGTCGAGTGAGAGACTTCGCATGTCGGATAAATCTCTGACGAACTGGTGATCGTAGCTGCATATGCCCAGGAAACTTCGCAACTCTGCTTATTTTTCAAGCGAGGCTAATCTCACTGCCTGAGCCTTCTCCGAATCCGTGGTAATCCGTGCAGAAGAGGTTTTTTTTTTTTTTTTTTTTGTAATACAGTCCGGCGCTGTATACCCTACTTTTTATTTACCTAATTTGTTTACTTTGATTACTGAATTTCTGTTTTTACTTTCTCCATACGCACTATGTACATAGTGTATAGAGAAAGCATTGCACTCCACCAAAAAATTCGATACCGAGATTTCACCGGAAATATAAGCTTTAGGGTCCCCAATATCCAAAAAAAGCATTTTCACAAAAAGGTCCGTGTGTGTGTGTGTGTGTGAATACGATAACTCAAAAACGAAAAGTCGGTAAAATACCAAACTTGGTATTTAAGTTTAGTATCTTCCAGGGATGCGACACGAAGATTTTGAGAAAAATCCCCCCACCCCCAACTACCCTTTAAATGGAACTTTTTTCGAACATTTTTATTTTCTCAAAAATGGCTCTAACGATTTTGATTAAAATTTCGTATATTAAACATATTTACCTGACAAATAAAATGCATATCTTGAATTTTCTGGGAATAGCCTCTGAAGAGTAGTTCATTCTGGATGAATTTTACTAAATTTTGAATAACTGCTAAACCGTAAGAGATGGACAAAAACTTACTACACAAAAAATGTAGACCACATTAAAACACACAATTTATGTTATATACATTTTTTTCCTGGAGTTCGTCGTTTTTGTGACATTCCTTATTTTTGGTTTCTGCTATGAAAAACGTATACTTTTCTCATACAGGAACTTGTCAACTCCTGTCCATATAGACAAAAGAACTTCATTGACATAGCAACCAGCTTTTGACTATCACTTTAACCTACAGTTGTCCCTTATTTCGCTTCTACTTACAAGGAAGCGAGTAATTAGACTATTTCTGCTATTTTTTTCTGATTAGCATAAAGTAAATAAAAGTATAAGCTTTTTAAGAATAATTTGTTGCAGGGATATGGAGAAAATCATGTGAATGGTACACATCAGATTTTTTTTTACTTTTTACACACACATTCACAAACATATAACACCTATGCCCAAGGCGGGACTCGAACCCACGATCCCCTGAGCTGCGAAACACCAAAGCGAGACCCTTTGGCGAGCGCGGCCATGGGGACCGGCACGCGTTCGGCTGCAGCATCTTGGTTAAGTTCTTGAGATGATCTTCGAGTTTGCTGCCAATAACAATTATGTCGTCCAGACATAAGAGCCAGGCATCTGTCAATTGCTTCATCGATGATTCCATGAGGCGCTGGAAGGTGGCTAGGGCGTTGCAGAGGTTAAAGGGCATACTGCAAACTGCCAAAGCCCTTTGTCTGTGGAGGATGCACTCTTATCCTTGTCTCTGGATGTAAAATTCTAAGACCCGTTTGCTAGTATTCCGATTTAGGGTCCAGAGTCGAAAACCATTGGCAATGTAATGTAATAAACGTTAGCAGAATTGGTCTTATTACTTGCTTCTTTGTAAGTGGTAGGAAATAAGGGAACGCAATATGTGAAAGCGATAGGTAGTCACATGCTGTAAATACAGTCGTTATGTGAAACAAATGCAATTCGGCAGGAGTCACACAAAAGATTGGCTTTTCTCAAACGTTCCATATGAGAAAAGTTTAAGTAGCTTAAAACTAAAACCAGTAATATGGAGATTATCAGGATAACTCTATAAAATACATTTAAAATGTTATGACATAAATTGTGTGTTTTTACGAGATCTACATTTTTCTGTAGTAGGTTTTTGTCTATTTCTTACGGTTTACCAGTTATATAAAAGTCATTCAGAATGAAGAGGTCTTCAGAAGCTATTCCCAGAGGATATATATTTCGCTTGTCATAAAATATCTTAAACATACGGCATTTAAATCAAAATCGTTAAAGTAATTTATGAGACAGTCAACATTTTCAAAAATTGCTCTATGTAAAGAGTAGTTGAAGGTGGGGAGGGTTTTCTTGAAAACCTTCATATTGTATCCTTGGAAGATACTGAATTTAAATACCAAGTTTGGCATTTAACCAACTTTTCATTTTTCAGTTATGCGCCACCCCCCCCTCACACAAAGAGGACCCTAAAACGTGTATTTCCGGTGAATCTAGGTACCAAATGTTGAGTGGGATACAATGCCTTCTCTATCTATGTACCATGTTCTATGTAGAGAAAGTAAAAAGGATTTTGTGTGTATGTGTGCCTGTGTTTAGGATAACTCAAAAATGAAAAGTCAGTTATTTCTCTTGTACCTAGAAGGAAATAAGAAAAAAAGACTATTTTTGTTAATGTTTATCCTGACTAATATGCAGTAGATAAAAGAATAAGCTTCTGTAGGGATAATTTGTTACAAAATAGGGAATTTCATGTGATTGGAACACATCAGAATTTTTACTATATTGTCTAAAGCTCTTATTCCCTATTGAAAAATCCATTACTGTTAATGTTCAATACAGGTCCTAAACCTAAATCTCACAATATATTTTTCTTTTGATTTTGCAAGCTGTTTGCTATGAAGCTTATGGAAAGTAGAACTTCTTTTTTATACTTGTGAAATTTTCATCAGAAACTACCCTAGTGATGAAAATCTTTTTATTCATTAGTCACAAGAGACCATTTAACTATTTCAACATAAAAGCTAAATGAATAAGTCAAAAAAGGTTGTGTCGATTTTTTTGAGTTTACAACTAATGCCAGTCCCATAAACATACTTAAATCATTGTGGATAATGACATACCTTGTGTAACATTAAATGTTAGATAATTTATTTTTGTTTTCAGATGCCATTTCTTAATTATCCTAGGAATGAGGAAATTCAAATACAAACAAATGTACTCCTACATTGGTATATTATTATTATTATTATTATTATTATTACAGTGATAAGTTTAATACAAAGGTGACTACCACTTGTGATCCTGGCCTACTCATACATTATGAGATTCCTCATAGGTACTGAAATTGATCCTCATACACAGCCACACAAAGCTTGGAATTTTATTTAAGCTCCAAACAAAAATGTTTTCATACTAAATTATTAAAACTATACCCCAAATTAAAACCACTCCCCTATTATGAAAAATATTTATCAAACCATCAATTGATATTTTTGCTCATTCATTAGACTGAGTATGTATTTTAAGTGTAAAATGAAAGGATTGGTTGCAAAGAAGGATTGGCATCATAAAGGGCCAGCAAGAGTGGAGCAGGGGGAGTGGGGTTGACTGAGCCATACCCGGGTGGCAGACTATCGGAGATGGAAAGTGTTAAAATATCAACAAGATATATGAAAATATTGCAGAGCTAGAAATCATACTTAAAATATAGCAAATTTTTGGCAATTTACTGTTAGAAAATTGGTAAGAAGTGAAGCTCCTGGGTTGGTCATCACCTAATCAAATACCTTGGCAATGACCACAATTGCTATGCATCATCCAAACCTGTGCAAGACAAGTGTTCAAATTATGCTTTTCTTTTATACAATACAAAGTTGTGGGAGTAAGTAATTGTGGGGGACTGACATTATCAGATAAAAGTTATGTTATGTACGAAAGGGTGCGGAGGGGTGGAACACTTAGAATAATCACATCGGTCAAAATTCCTGTAGCCAGGCCCTGATATCATAACATATAGACAGACAGGTTGACGAACGCACATGAATAACTTCAAAGTTATTGTCAACACCTTGGTCATTTTCAAAACATGCATGAAATAGATGTAGCAATTGCTGGTAGTAAAGCTTTTCAAAATTGGCTTGAGTAATTCTTTTTATTCAGATGAAATAAAAAGAAATAATAATCCTTAATAATCATTTCAATGCATATGACAAAAATCTGATGTGTTACATTCCCATAACTTTTTCTACATCATTGCCACGAATTATTGTAAGAAAGCTTATGTTTCTATTTACTTCATGCTAATCAAGACAAAAGTAATAGAAATCGTCTTATTACTTGCTTCTTTGTAAGTAGAAGCGAAATAAGGGAGTACCATAGGTTAAAGTGATTGTCAAAAGCTGGTTGCTATGTGGCTGAAATTCCTTTGATTGTAAGGACATGAGTTGACAAATTCCTGTATGAGAAAAGTGTTTTATAAAGCTGAAATCAAAAACAAGGAATATCTAAAAAACGATCAACTCAAAAAAAAAATGTTAAAAAGCTTATGCTTCTATTTACTTCATACTAATCAAGAAACAATCAGCAGAACTCACCCGGGGATCCCAGGTATGATTCCCGGCTGGGGTGGAGAATTTTTCTTTAGCCAGAAATATTCCCTATCCGCCACAGAGTCTGGAAGTTTGTATGTGAGTGTGAATGTGTGCGTGTTTGAGTAAAACAAAATGATTTAAATCAATGTAAAAAGTACCTACAGACGAGTTGTTTCAAGTGGAAAGCCCCCGATATGACCTTAGATGTTAAAGGGTCCCATATAAATGAAAAAAAACAAAACAACAACAAAAACAGCAGAAATAGTCCTTTTACTTGCTTCCTTGTAAGTAGAAGCGAAATAAGGGAGTACTATTGGTTAAAGTGATAGTGAAAAGCTGATTGCTATGTGACTGAAGTTCCCTGTTTATGGACAAGAGTTGACAAATTCCTGTATCAGAAAAGTAAGTTTTTTAAAGCTGAAATCAAAAACAATAAGTATCTAAAAAACGATCAACTCCACGAAAAGAAAATGTATATAATATAAATTGTGTGTTTTAAGGTGCTCTACATTTGTTGTGTGGTAAGTTTTTATCCATCGCTTACCCTTTAGCAGTTATGTCAAATTCTGTAAAATTCCTCCAGAATAAAGTAGTCTTCAGAGGCTATTCCCAGAAAATTCAAAATATACATTTTATTTGTCAGGTAAATATCTTTAATATACGAAATTTTAATCAAAATCGTTAGAGCCATTTTTGAGAAAATCAAAATTTTCGAAAAAAAGTTCCATGTAAAGGGAAGTTTGGAGTGGGGGGATTTTTCTCAAAATCTTCGTGTCGCATTCCTGGAAGATACTAAACTTAAATACCAACGTTGGTATTTTAACATTTTTGAGTTATCGTGTTCAAAGACACACGGACCTTTTTCTGAAAATGCCTTTTTTGGATACAGGTGACCCTAAAGCACATATTTCCGGTGAAATCTCGGTGTCGAATTTTTGGGTGGAGTGCAATATCTTTTCTATACGCTATGTAAATAGTACATATAGAGAAAGTAAATATATCTAACATAAATTGTGTGTTTTAACGTGCTCTACATTTTCTGTGTGGTAAGTTTTTGTCCATCTGTTTCGCTTTAGCAGTTATGAAAATTCCGTAAAATTCATCCAGAATAAAGTAGTCTTCAGAGGCTACTCCCAGAAAATCCAAGATATACATTTAATTTGTTAGGTAAATAGCTTTAAAATACGGCATTTTAATCAAAATCGTTAGAGCCATTTTTAAGAAAATCACACATTTCGAAAAAAGTTCTATGTAAAAGGAGTTTGGGGTGGGGGGATTTTTCTTAAAATCTTCGTGTCGCATCCCTGGAAGATTAAATACCAAGTTTGGTATTTTACCGACTTTTCGTTTTTAAGTTATCGTGTTCACAAACACATCGACACATACACACACAGACCTTTTTCTGAAAATGCTGTTTTTGGTTACAGGGGACCCTAAAACATATATTTCCGCTAAAATTTCGGTACCGAATTTTTGGGTGGAGTGCAATACCTTCTCTATACACTATGTGCATAGTACGTGTAGAGAAAGTAAACATTACATTATATTTATCATATGATTATTCACTGGATCATTATTCACTATATCTGGCAAGGCCATAAGGTAGGGGGATGAAGATCCATTTCCAAGAATTTTTACTTTCTCTATACCTACTGTGTACATAGTGTATACAGAAGGTATTGTAATGCACCCAAAATTCGATACCGAGATTTCACCGAAAATACATTTTTTGAGACACGCTAACACAAAAAAAAAAAGTTTAGAAAAATGCCCGTGTATGTGTCTGTGGACAGCATAACTCAAAAACGAAAAGACCGTTAAACACCAAACTTGCTATATAAGTTCAGTATCTTCCGTGAAAATCCATACCTCCAATTCCCCTTTACATGGAAAATTTTTCGAAAATTTTGATTCTCTAAAAAGTAGCTCTAACGATTTTGATTAAAATCTCTTATATTAAAGATACGAGGTACGTCCAGAAAGTAAGTTCCGTTTCAATTTATCTCCGCTGCAGCGCTGCGATCGCAGTTCCGCACATGCGCGGTAGACGCTCTGTATCAAGGAGAAGAAACGTGCGCCATTTTGAGATCGCTGTCAGCCACATACGCTTTGTTGTGCTTGTTTACAATGTCGGAGTTGATTGAATATCCCGCCGCTTGTGAAATCAGATCTGTGATTCGTTTTCTGAATGCTAGGAAAGTGAAACCAATTGAAATTTATCGGCAAATTTGCGAAGTTTACGGACAAAATGCAATGAGTGATACAATGGTGAGAAGATGGGTCCGACAGTTCAATGAAGGACGTAGTGAAATGCACGATGAAGAACGAAATGGGCGTCCATCTTTGGTTACAGAAGAACTGGTTCACGCAATTGATGACAAGATCCAGGAAAACTGCAAGTTTATGATTAGTGCTCTCGCTATGGAATTTCCCCAAAGCTCACGATCACTAATTCATGAAATTGTTACCGAAAAACTTAAATTTCGTAAACTTTGCTCACGTTGGGTACCAAAGATTCTTACTGAGCAACACAAAACAAAACGGATGGGCAGTGCTTTTCTGTTTTTAACCCGTTATGTTGAAGACGGCGAAGAATTTCTGACACAGATAGTCACAGCAGATGAGACTTGGGTTTCTTACGACACCCCTGGAAGTAAGCGGCAATCAATGGAATGGAGGCACACTTCATCCCCAGCAAAGATTAAGCCGAAACAAATCTTGACACCTCGAAAAATGATGTGCACAGTGTTCTGGGACTGGAAAGTCATCTTACTCATTGATTTCTTACCGCGTGGTCAAACAATCAAAGCAGATGTTTATTGCGAGACACTTAGGAAATTGCGCCGCGCAATACAGAATAAGCGCCGAGGATTGCTGTCAAAAGTGTTGTTTTTCTTCACGACAACGCACGACCACACACTGCAAAAACCTGCTACAGGGATTTGGCTGGGACGTGTTTGACCATCCTCCGTACAACCCTGACCTCGCTCCTAGCGACTTTCATCTGTTCTTTCATCTCAAGTCTTTCCTTGGCGGTCAGCACTTCAACAATGACGAAGAGCTGAAAGAAAATGTTTCTAACTTTTTGAAGACACAGGCGGCAAACTTCTATGAAGAAGGTATACAAAAACTTGTGCCACGCTATGACAAACGCCTGCAAAATTTCGGCAGTTATGCGGAAAAGTAGTTTAAGAGTTGTAGAATTTTGTGCAATAAATAATTATTCTGTATCTGTACACAATTTAATTTTATTATAAACGGAACTTACTTTCTAGACGTACCTCGTATATACTTGACAAATAAAATCTATATCTTGAATTTTCTGGGAATAGTCTCTGAATACTACTTTATTCTGGATGAATTTTACGGAATTTTGTATGACTGGTAAACCGTAAGAGGTAGACAAAAACTTACTTAAAAGAAAAGATAGATCACGTTAAAACATACAATTTATGTTATATACTTTTTTTAATATAGAGGATCGTTTTAGAAATATTCCTTGTTATTGGTTTCAGCTTTAGAAAAACCTACTTTTCTCATACGGGAAATTGTCAACTCCTGTCCATGCAAACAAAGGAACTTCAGTCACAGAGAAACCAGCTTTTGACGAATACTTTAGCCTATGCTATTTCCATCTTTCCCTTCTACTTGCATGGAAGCAAGTAATAAGACTATTTCTGCTAATTTTTTTCTCGATTAGCATGAAGTAAAAACAAGCATAAGATTTTTAACAATAATTTGTTGCATAGATGTAGAGAAAGTCATGTGAATGGAACACATCAGATTTTTTTTATTTCCTGGTATAACAGCAATGAAAATGATTTGATAAGGATAGGCACTTAAAATTGTTCCAGAGGAAAGAATTTCTTCCAAAAGGGAATCTTTATTTCTTCAAATGGGCACTTTATTACAACAATCTGCCAACATGGGAAGCTTTAAAGATATTAACAATTTTACTAATTTCCATGGCTTATGCAGAAATAACGTTTACCACTAGGACAGTTAAAGACACATTTGAGAGCCACAACATCGGATTTGCTTTGCTGTCCATATTCATGGAACACTATGAACATGTTTGAAATTTCAAATTGTTTTTAAAATTTTAAATGAAAAATTTTGTAAAATTGCTTTGTAAAAATCATTATACTTAGACACAACTCATAGAAAGTGGACATTTCTGCCTCAGAACCCAAAAAGTATGTATCGATACTTGTTTGAAGTAAAAGCTTTGATAATAATTGTGTATATGTATAAATGTGTTATGGTTGTGCCTCATTTGCAAGTGTTCCAATTTTTTAATTTTATGCAGCCAGTATCAGCCCCCCTTAAAATAAAATTATATATATACCATTGTGATCCAATGACTGATACTATCAAGAATCTCCTTGGACAAAGGACTTCACAAAGAACCAAGCAACAGCAAGGGTGTGATTCCTGAGTTTTTGCAATGTCATTTATCATAGATGGGATTAAATTAAATAAAATAAAAATAATGTACTGTTTATACTTACTATAATAGGAGTAACCCTGACTTAAATAAAGTCTCAATTTAGTTTAAAATTAAAACAGCTGACACAAGTTTGCATAGAATTTTCAATTTCAGCTAATTTTGGTAGCATGTATTATTCTACAGAAATTAATAAAATGATTTTAAATAGTATAACTCTGTAGACATAATTAAGTCCTACTATGTCTGAAGGGAGGAGGGATGGCTAAATCTCACCCTATCATTTTTCTGGTTTGCCCATGCATTTGCATACATTTCAACATAATCATTATCACTTTGCATAATTTTTTGTTACATTACAGTTAGTACAGAGAAAAGTAGGGTTACAACAAGAATAATTAGTGATAAGTACATTAATAAATTTAAACTAATTTTAAAAAGAGAAAAGTTGGCCATTGTCTATTATGCCAAAATTCAAATAAATAACAACTTTGATGAATTCCTCAAAACTGTACTATTAACATTCAAAGCTAATTTTAATAAAAAACAATAATCTGCCACATAACTTAAAGGTCAAACCTTTGGTTTCTTTAGGCATAAGAAGTCCTGTGCAAATAAAAGAAAGATGTTCTTATTTTATTGCATAAGTAATAATCTTAACATTAAAGCCTACCACAAAACATACTGTAGAATACTTAAAAGAGTAATTAATGAATCATAAAAGAAGGTATTACTTACTAACTATTGATGAATTCAGTAATAAAATTAAACCAATGTGAAATATAATAAAAACTGAAACAGGAAGACTTAATAGTAGCACTGTTCATATAACTATGGGAGGTAAAGAAGTCAGGAACTAGCATAACATGGCTAATTCGTTTAATACATATTTTCCAAATGTAGCTAAAAGCAAACACAATGAGATCTAATCCAAATATAACTGTAATCAAAATTCTGAAAAAGTGGTACCCTAAAATAAATTGTAAATTAGAAAAGGACTTCACAACTCCAGAGAGACAGAAAAAGATTGTTAGATTGCTGAAAAGCAAACTCTCTTAGATGGGATGAGATAAGTACCCAATTGTTAAAATGTTGAGGACAGAGTTTGGTGAGTCTCTTAGTCACATATGCAATCATCTTTTTTATCAGGGGCATTTCTATAAAAAATGAAACACACTATAGTTAAGCCTTTATACAAAAAGGGAAACAAAAACCTGACCTCTAATGAAAGGTCCATCTCGCTCTTAAAATCCTTCTCTAAAGTAATGGAGTAAGCTGTATATAATTGGATTATAACATACTTGGAGTTAAACAACATTCTCTCACAATCCCAGTTGAATTTAGCAAAAAAGTGTTAACAGAAAATGCCCACTTCTGACATATAAACAACCTTGGATATACGTAAAAAAAAACTACCATTATGAGTAATTTGCAACTTAGCTAATGCATTTAACAGCACAGATTACATCTTGCTACAAAAAAACAAAAATCTGATGAATTCCATTCACATAACTTTCTCTACATCTCTGAAACAAATTATTGTTAAAAAGCTTATGCTTCTTTTTACTTCATGCTAATCGAGAAAAAATAAGCAGAAATACTCTTATTACTTGCTTCCATGCAAGTAGAAGGGAAATAAGGGAGTACCATAGACTAAAGTATTAGTCATAAGCTGGTTGCTTGTGACCTTTGTTTCTCTGAAGAAGAGTTGACAAATTCCCGTACGAGAAAAGTGTAAATTTTTACTTTCTCTAGCCCCGTTGTACAATGTATATAGGGATAAAGAAGTATTGTATTCTACCCAAAAATTACATATCGAGATTTCACCGGAAATACATGATTTAGAACCCCCTGAATCCCCCCCCCCCAAAAAAAAACATTTTCAGAAACAGGTCCGCGTGCGCGCACGCGCGTGTGTGTGTAGTGTGTTAACAGCATAATAGCTCAAAAATGAAAAGACGGTTAAATATCAAACTTGGTATTTAAGTTTGTTATCTTCCAAAGATGCGACACGAAGGTTTTCAAGAAGAATCCCCCACACCTAACTCCCTTTAAATGGAAACACTTTCAAAAATTTTGTTTTTCTTAAAAATGGCTCTAATGATTTTGATTAAAATACCGCATATTAAAGCCATGTCTATCACAAATAAAATGTATATTTTGAATTTTCTGAGAATAGCTTCTAAAGACCTGTTTAATCTGGATGAATTTTGCTTAGTTTGGCATAACTAGTAAACCGTAGGAGATAGACAAAAACTTACAATACAAAAAATGTAGGTCTTGTTAAAATACACACGTTATGTCATATACATTTTTTTTCGTGGAGCTTACCGTTTTCGAGGTATTCCTTGTTATTGGTTTCAATTGTGAAGTACGTGTACTTTTCTCAGACGGGTGTCCGTTTTTCTTTTGTTCTGCTCCTAGCCAAACAAAGAAGCCATTTGCAACAACAATCGCATAACGACAGCTTTTAAAACATTTGACTATCACGTCAGCCTAGTGCATTCCCTTAGTTCCATTCTACTAATAAGGAACTAAGTAATAAAATTCTGCTAATGTTTATCTCGATTAGCATGGTGTTCTCAAAAGAATTATCTTTTTTAAGAAGTTTGTTTGTAAACTAGCTAGAGAAAGTCATGTGAGTGTAACACATCAGATTTTTTAAAGCTGATACCAATAACAAGGAATATCCTAAAACGATCCACTCCACGAAGGAAAAAAAAAAAAAAAAAAAAAAAAAAAAAAAAAAATGTATCTAACATAAAGTGTGTGTTTTAATGAACTCTACATTTTTCGTTAAGTAAGTTTTTGTCTATCTCTTATAGTTTGCCAGTTATACCAAATTCCGTAAAATTCATCCAGAATAAAGTAGTCTTCGGAGGCTATTCCCAGAAAATTCAAGATATACATTTTATTTGCCAGGTAAATATCTTTAATATACGAATTTTAATCAAAATCGTTAAAGCCAGTCGCCCTGCGTGGTATAATGGTTACCATGCTAACTTCATACACCCAAGGTCGTGGGTTCAAACCCGGCGGAGGACGATGGATTTTTTTCGGCTGTAAAAATCCTTAGCATGGCTTGCTTCGAAAGGGAAGTAAAGCCGTTGGTCTCGTGTCGTTGATTTACGGCGCGTAAAAGAATCAAGTCTCTGAGCAAAATTAAGCGGTCTTTCACGCCCAACACAGAATGGGAAGCTTAGAACCATAGCAGTTAAAGAGCGTCCATAAATAACACGCCATTTACATTTTATCGTTAAAATCATTTTTGAGAAAATCAAGATTTTCGAAAATTGTTCCACGTAAAGGGTAGTTGGGGGTGGGGGGATTTTCTTGAAAATCTTCGTGTCGCATCTTTGGAAGATAAACTTAATAACAAGTTTAGTATTTAACAGACTTTTCATTTTGAGCTACGCTGTCCACACACACACACACACACACACACACACATGCACGCACACACGGACTTTTTCCCAAAAATGCTTTTTAATTATTAGTAAGAATTATTAGAAAGTAATTATCATTGTATGGCTTTAATGCACTTTAAGTTGATTTAGATGTTAATTAAAAATTGATGTGTTCCATTCACATGACTTTCTCTACATCTCTATAATAAATTGTCGTTAAAAAGCTTATTCTTCTATTTACTTTGAGCTAATCGAGATAAACATTAGCAGAAATTGTCTTTGTTACCTGCTTCCTTGTAAGTAGAAGGGAAATAAAGCAATAGGCTAAAGCGATAGTCAAATCTTTTAAAAGCTGTAAAGCTGTAGCCACATGATTATAATCCATTTTTTTGCATAGCCAGGAGTGTACAAATTCCCGCATGAGAAAAGTTTTTAGTATTTTAAAACTGAAAACAACAAGGAATATCTCTGAAATGGTCAACTCCACGAATATATATATCAACATTGTTAGAGCTATTTTTCATAAACTGAATATTTTCGAAAAATTTCCCATTTAAGGGCAATTTGGGGTGGGGGGATTTTATTCAAAATTTTCCTGTCGCATTATTGGAAGATAGTAAACTTAAATAGCAAGTTAGATATTTTACCATCTTTTCATTTTTGAGTTATCGTGTTCACAGACACATGAACTCTCTCTCTATCTCTCTCTCTCTCTCTCTCTCTCTCTCTCTCACACACACACACACACACATACATCAACCTTTTTCAGGGGACCCTAAAACGTGTATTTCCATTGAAATCTCGAAATCAAATTTTTGGGGTGCCAATTTTAACTGGAGCCAAAACCGGACAACTTAAAAATATATTACTTTCATTATTATTATTATTATTATTATTATTATTATTATATCATTATCATGATTATGATTATTATTTATAAATTATTACTATTATAATTCACAACACATTACACAAACATACATTATAGCTGCTATAACAGGAAGCATGCATGTGATACAGTTAATACTGCGAATCCAGCCATTTCTGCGAGCCTCTATTATCTTTGCTACTTATATTTTGAAGTTATACTTTTTTGTGACTTCTTAGCTTTAACAAGCTCTTCCCCGTTGTCGGATTCGACAAATTTAGCAAATTAAGCACATTTTATATGGTAGTTAAAATTCACAAGTAGTTCGGATTTCACCTTTTCCACTTTAGTCTGTTTCTTACATTGCTCCAGATATTTAACATCACACTGAAAATCCGCTCTACAAAAGCATTGGACGCTGGCACTGCTAGTTCATGTTGAACAACTTTCAGTAAATTATATGCTTTGCATCTCTTAAAACATGTCACCCATTTGTTTGAAATGTTTTGAGTCTCTAATGAATGGCATTCAGTGAACATAATACAGAAAATAGCTGGTCACAGTTTATATTTATGAACTGTAAGTTTCATTATGTTCTCTATTTTAAGGGGCTCTTCAATTTTTAACTGAGAGCTAAACTTGAAAATTGAATCTTCACTGAAGTCAAACAAAAATTTTGATGTCGAGATTTACCAATAAATACACGTTTTAGGATCCCCTGTGTAAAATATAGCATTTTAAGAAAAAGGTCCGTGTGTGTCCACATGTATGTGAACACGATAACTCAAAAAACGAAAAGTACGTAAAATACCAAACTTGGTATTAGTGTTTAGTACATTACAAGGGTGCGACACGAAGATTTTGAGGTAAATCACCCTGAACCAAAACTATCCTTTACTTGGAAACATTTTCAAAATTTTGATTTTCTCAAAAATGGCTCTAACGATTTTGATAAGAACAGCATATATTCAACATATTTACATCACAAATAAAATGTTTACGTTGAATTTTCTGGGAATAGTCTCTGAAGACATGTTTATTCTGGGTGAATTTTGCGTAACTGGTAAACGTAGGACAGAGACAAAACCTTACTATACAAAACATGTAGATCTCATTAAAACACAAAATTTATGATATATACTTTTTTTCGTGGAGTTGACCATTTTTGAGATATTTCTTGTTATTGGTTTCAGTTTTAATCCTTTCACATACGGGAATTTATCAACTCCTGACAATGCAAAGAAACGGATTTCATCCACATGGCAACCAACTTTTAAAATTTTTGACTATCGCTTTAGCCGAGTTTATTCTCTTATTTCTCTTCTACTTACAAGAAAGCAAGTAATAATACAATTTCTGCTAATGTTTATCTCAATTAGCATGAAGCAAATAGGGAACAAGTTTTTTAACAGTAATGTGTTACCGAGATCTAGAGAAAGTCATGTGAATGGAACACGTGAACTTTTTCTATACATTCCAGAATCCAAGTAAAGACTTTCATGAACTTCTCTGACAAATTGCTTGCTTGTTCATATTGCGGACATTTTTTCAGTTCTTGTAATATTTTGAATCCGAAGAAATTATTTCTTTGTCCACTTATAATTTTTGTACGCAACTTCAGGAATACAGAATCTATTTCAGTTATCTGCATATAATCACTTTCCATGTGTTTTATGATTGTATTAAATAAACGCAATTGTGGTCAAAATAAATATAAATCTCTGGGAGTTTTGCTTCGTCGTCCACTTCACTACCGTTTTCAAGGGCTACGAATGTCCAATAAGTTTTGGCAGTATTGTCTTCACCCTGACTTAGAAAATAGGATTTCAATAATGGCCAGTTCTGGAGAAATCTATCTACAGCAGAAAAAAGAGTCAAAAAGGTTCTTCAGATCTGTCACCTTCGCGCTTGAAGAAAACTCATTAAATACCTTAACCATTAACGATTCAACATCGTATGACAGTAGTTTTAGTCCATATGTCGCAGTATTGTGCAGTACCTATATGCATGTGACAATGTTCTGTAATAAGATGTGATGCTTCAAACATATTTTCAACTTAGAAAACAGTTGTCCTCGCCATAAGCAACTAGTTACGATCCTGAGAAACCAGTCTTAATGATCCTCTTTTTAAACTTCTTGGCTATAGAAATTGATGTTTCGTCATCATTTATAACAACTAAAGTCATTCCCATTTCTTGATTGAAGTACCAGATAGCAACTGGAAATAATTTATATTTCCTTTATTTGAAGCATCACAATGGAGTTGTACCAACTATTTTCAGAATTTGTTGCAGAGAATGTGGAGCCAATACATTCTCTTCTATAGCTTTGTCCACTGTGAATTTTGGATGATAGTTTCGAATCTTAAAACAAAAAGTGAGATAGGAGAACATTTCCACAGTCTTGTGAAAGGAAACTGTGATTGTGTTTCACTCCATGACAATATGTTAATATTAGTTCCGTTGCTGACACTTCCTCTTCCTGACTAGCTCCTGCTGGCACAAAATATCTTTGAACAGTGGAGTTTCTTAACACATCCCGAATCTTATCAGCATGTCTTGGTGCTGGCATGATGCTTAGCGCGTTCTCTGAGTCGTTTTTCACTGTAAAACCTACACATGTTTCACAATATCCGGTATATTCATCGTGTCTCGAAAGCCATCCCGAAAAATTTGTTTCTTGAATACATTTGTCATTGAAATGGCACCGACGGCGTTGCTTTGTTTTTGTTATTTTTTTTTGTTTTTTGTCTGCTGCATTTGAGAAGCTCATTATAATACGATGTTATATACCTACACTCAGTCACTACAGTGCCGTTCTTAAATACTTAAATTTTTAAATTTAGCTCATGCCGTGTGCGGTTCACCTAATACTGCCACGACAAAATACTTTACTACTATCTGTCCATCCTTACTTCACCGGCGATGTAAACAAATCATAATGTATTCTTCCGCGAACGCACGTGTACACTTATAAAATACAGACATTTTATTTTGAAAGTTTGCTGAACTATTGCATACGTACATCACTCCAACAGTGGTTTTGTGAATTATAGTATTCACATATGGACAACCATACACTGCATAATTCTTTAGTATAATACCACAATGCAAAGCCTTACCCAGAGGAGTTAATCTATAGATGGAACTGGACCCATTTCAACTTACGAATCATTTGCTGCAGCTGCAATCGAACTGTCTCGATCTTCACAGAGATTGATAATTAATGAGCCAAAGACAATGTCCACCATTCCCTCCAAATCTCACTTTATTTACTCTTTCTGAACAATGTGTGATACACATTCACTACATTTTCGGCTGTTACTTGTTGAAAAGCTGCTTGCACAAGATGATTTAAAAGCGTTGCACACTTTATGCTACTTTCGGAAACACCAGCAAATTTTATTGTTAAGCTAAGAACATTGTTTAATGAAAAGGTAAGGTACATTTCACAAAACATATTATACCTATACCTAAACACTAGGAATAATTCGTTCCTTGCTTATGTTTCACTACACTGATATTGCATATTTCCGCAATTATTTGCTGACTAAAAGCCGCCGTTACAAATGAACTGTATAACGGATAAGCATAGTTACATAAATAAATAATAATTAAATGATCAGTGAATGTTGTTTCTTTATCATTCAGATCTATATTATTCAAACACTATTGCATAGTGTAATACGATATTTCTGATCTCACTTTGCAATTTAAGAGGAACTATTATGTGATGGAGAAAAGCAGTAAAACGTTCTGGAACCTGTCATAGCCATTGCAACCTGTTACTTTTATTTACATTACCGGTGAAGTAAGGCTGGACCACAGAATAGAGAGTATACAGAAAGGAAACTCGAGGGAACTCCTTTGATGTACTTGAAGCCAAACTGCGCTCGACGCCATATTGGGAGCTAGTAAAAGCAAAGCGAACGCTGTTTATTACATATCATTTTAAGCATATTAAAACGTGTAAAATAAAAAAAAAAAAAGAAGCACGAACATATGTAATAACAATCTCATGTCTGGCATACACATGACTTTCTTTGCTTGCTCTCCTACAAAATATACATTTTATTTGTATAAAATAATATGGTATTTTAATCAGAATCATTAGTCATTTTTGAGAAAAATAAAAATTTTCGAAAAATGTTCTATGTAAAGGGTAGTTGGGGGTGTGGAGATTTTCTTGAAAATCTTCGTGTTGCATCCTTAGAAGATACTAAGCTTAAATACCATAGTCACCGGCTTTTATAAAATTTGATTAACGCTGTGCATTCTCTTATTTCTCTTCTACTTACAAAGAAGCAAGTATTAAGACAAATTCTGGTAATTTTTATCCTGATTTGTATGATGTAGATAAAAGAATCATCTTTTGTAAGAAAAATTTTGTTTGTGGAACAGCTAGAAAAAGTCATACAAATGGAACACATCAGATTTTGAGATTGTTTGGTTTGCTGTGTATATCTACAAAACAAAATGAAGGAACATGAAATTATGGTTAGGAAAATGTGTAGATAGCAGTAAATAACCAAGTGATTCAATGGGCTGCCAAGCTTTATTTAATAAAATAATAAAAAAGCTTAATACGTTGAATCAGAATGGACAGTAAATATGATTAGGCAGAATGAATCAGTCCTATCATTGAAAGAAAGAAAGAAAGAAAGAAAAAAAAGACAACAACTGAAGCTTGATGCAAACACATGATAAATCACATTACTAACTTTACTGGAGACATTCCATGTTTCTTTGCTATATTAATTGTATTTGAATTATTTTTGCATTAGAATCTGAGCACCATTGGCCGCTATTTCTCTTACTAAGTAAAGCTTTAAGCGTCAACAAATGTTCTAACTTGTACAGTGTATAGTAAAACCATTGAGTAGAATATAATCCCATTAGCTAAAATACACAGTTAATAGCATTAATAAAATGATATTACGAAGTGTGTAACTTCAACAACATAGCTGTTTACTCGGTCCAAGTATGGCGGAATTCGCGCATGCGCACTGAATTTTGGAGCACGGATTACAACGGAGCATGCAGCGGAGTTTCCTTTCTGTATAGTCTCTATTCCATAGATTACCTCTATTCTGTGGCTGGACGGAGAATACATCAATCAGCCGCGCGCAACAATGCGTATACTTGGCGCATTTATTTGTTCGATAAGCATGTCAAAGAGGTCAAATTTTACCATCGGTGCTTACAATGAAGACTACTAATTTTAAAAGAATTACTGCTGTCGAACAAATGACTAATATTAAAATACATTGGAATTCGTTGCGACAAATCCACAATGCTCCCAACTTGTGACACAGTCTAATGCAACACATTGAAACTAAAGAATAATCAAATTAAAAAGTTTAACTGACTCGATTTTCATTATTTGACTTCTGTAAATTCTTTAAAAAGAATGAAATTATTAAATATGAAATTAACCTAATTTAAAGGGGCCTAAAAACCGGACTTTTGACGTCCGGCGGCCGCTTTTATTTAAAAACTGGACTGTTCGGTCGAAAACCGGACAGTTAGCAACCCAGAGTAGACTGCAATGCCTTCGTTATACACTGTGTAGATAGTGCGTGTAGAGAAGTAAAAATATAATTCAGAAAACTAGGGTCAATGATTGTGATTCTCAATAAGGAATTTTTATTAAAGGTGTATATACTTGATCCTCTATTGTATTTAATAGCTATTTATTAATGATTTACCATGTAATCTTAGCAGAGAGTCAATAATGGTGATCTTTGCAAATTATACCTATCATACTAGTATGTTCATATCTGAAAAATCACATCAACAATTAACAAAATCAGTCAATAAAGCACTCAAAAAATTCTAAATTTGGTTTGAAGCTAATAAGTTCATATTAAACTGTGTCAAAATAGTTTATTCCATTCAAAACAAAGTATAAGCAAATAATTGTAGTAAAATAAGAAACAACAGTTTTACAATCAGTAAAGTATCTGATGCAAAATTTCTTGAGCTTCAACTAGATGAAAAGCTCACCTTGAAAAAAACAGATAAAAGTTATGCTTCCAAAGCTTAGCTCTGCTTCCTTTGCCTTAAGGAATTTAAAAAATCTCCATAACCTTTAGAATACTATCCGTACTTTCACTCCCTTTTGCAATGGAATAATCTTCTGGAGAAATTCAGCTCACAGCAAAAAAGTGTTATTACTACAAAAACGACCATATGCATTATCAGTAGCATTGATCCCTTGTAGGCCCTTATTCAAAATCCCCAAAAATCTTTCTGGTGAATACATATATTCTCTCTTGAGCTAACTTACAAATAATTACAGTAGCTTCACAACAAACCTTGATGTACATGACCACATTACAAAGCATGTAGGTGCTTTGCATAGATCAGCAAATAGCTTAAAACAGTTCCGAAAAGATATGTTACTATGCTGCATTATAAAACTTATAATAAACTTCCATGTTACCTAAAACTATTAAATATTGAATACAAAATTTTCAAGGAAGACTTTAAAAAATTCCTTACATGCTTACTACCCATACACTATAGAGGAGTTTTTATAATAATCGTACAACAGTTAAATATTCCATATAGGGGCAGATTGCAAGTATTGAAGATTTACACTTGCTCATTATTGTTTTTCTTGCAATAGTGCATGTTGGGGAGTTCACTCTTAAAATAGTAGTAGTTAATTTTCATCTTCTGTTGCATATTGCATGATGACCAAAAAAAAAAAAAAATTGGATATGCAATTAGTTTTACCGTTATTTTAATTTTGTATGTCCCTAAGTGTTGTTCGAAGAGAGACCAAACAAACAAACATCCAGACTTTGAGCCCTCTGCACAATATTTTTCACATCTATCACTTTTGCAAGCTTGAGCCTAATTTTTGTTGCAAAAGTTGGAATAGTTTTCCCATTCTCATAAATACACACCTTCGCATACTTATTTCCTCCAGCATCAATATTTTTAATAGGAATTGCAGCATCAGTTTTACTGAATCATCATAAATTGCTTAGTGCTGACATAAGTGAAATGCTCTACAATATCTTACCCTGCAAGTCTTCATTTAGATGAGATACCTTGACTGCTGGAACTCTAGCTCAACTGCTCAACTAGCTGGAGCAAATCACATTGAATGCTCTACCAATTGAACTTCAACAAACAACATTTTAGACTGCATACTCCACTGATATGAAATTTGATTAAATAAGAGGTGTTTTCCAGGTTGAAAATAAGATTCAGTTCCAAAGCAATCAAACTTATATAGGAATACATACTTACACACATTTTGGGAAAGCTTATGTTAATTAGTTCTCTACCTCAGATCTATAAAATAAACACAATTAAACTACCACTATGGTTGTAGTTGAAGTTGCTGTTGTTGTTGTTGTTCTTGTTGTTATTATTATTATTGTTGTTGTCGTCATTATTATTATTATTATTATTATTATTATTATTATTAGCTATATCAAAATGTAAAAACCAAAATTCCTCTCAGGTTCTTTGCTGATTCAGTTGGCAAACATGTTGGGGTCACTAAAATTTCAGGATTTGAGCACTTACAATTGAAAACAAACCTACGAAGAAAAATTCAAATCTCATCTAGAAAATATACCTAATAACAAGAAAATGGTAAGAAATTCATCTGATCAAGCAGGAAGTTCTGGAAAGCAGGATGACAATAACAATTAGGAAGATGGAACTATTAGTAACATAAACTTCCATTCATAAAACAAAGGAAAGTCAAACCATGACTTAAAGCTGAAAGAATTAGTCTGCTCTATGAGTGAAGCAACAAATTACACACACATTCTATAACTTACAAAAAAAGCTGAATTGACCTATGTTAAAGAACTGCTAATCAGTTTGAAACAAGGAGAATACCGCAAATTTAAGTAAGGCAGAGCCTCGTGCAAAATCAACAGAATCTAACACAATAAAAATCATAAATCTCACTGCAACACTGAATGGTATTTTCAATTGTTATTATTTAATCAGAGTTGCATCATACGGAAATCTTAAGTCACTGTTGTTCAACATTGTACTTAAGCAGGTATAATTAGGTATGCATTACTGACTGCCTGTACATCTACACTGATAACTGATAAGACAACTTACTGAGAGAGCCAATTAACTGGGCACTGGCTGCACTGTGTTTTCCCACTGGATGTGTGGACATGATTTTGCACTGCAGCTGTAAACAAAATCATGCTTCTGATGCAGCTTTGCTTTGCACTGGAAGTGCAGTATTGAGTTGACATGATATGGTGTAGTTCAGTACTTATTATTTTGTCCTTACTTAATCACAAAGTATATTATGACTCAGTATAAGTTTGCTGCTGTATAGCATGGCACACATTTTGTGAGTGTAATCTTAATAGTGTATACAATGGCAAAATATGCCCATGTTTAATATTTTCACGGATTCAGTTTGGTTCCACCTTCATGGAAATGTGTATACACAAAATAATTTTAATTGAAGCTTTGACAAACATATTGTTCATGACGAAAAAAATAAGTGTATGGTACACCATAAGTGGAGAAAGAGTTATAGGGACAATTTTTTTTGAGTCAACAGTTGATGCCCATACATGCATGAATTCAATTTTGTTCAATTAACAATTTTTTTCAACAAGACCCTGCAATAGCTCATGTGCCAATATTTCAATAAGATCAGTTGAAAGTGTGTTTGAGGACAGAATTATTGGTAGAGATTTTTGGCCTCCTTGGTTCCTTGACCCAACCCCCTGTGATTTCTATCTCTGGGGCACATTAAAACAAAGTGTACCAGACAAACCATATACTCTGGAAGAATTAAAACAAAATAACTCTCAGGAAATTGCCAGCATTTCTCAGTGAACTGTGGTGAGTGATGAATAGTTTCCTAAATAGGCGCCAAAAATGTTTGGACAATGATGATGATAAGTTTTAGCATCTTCTTTCATTAAGTTGGAAAGCAAAGCCTCTAAGAGTTTTAAAAATGTTTCATGGTTATCCGCACCGTTCTATGATAGCGGCAGATTGCATTAGGTGTTGATGACACAGACAGGAAAAACAGTGCAGCTGGGTTACCAGTTACTGGCTCTCCCTGTGGTAGGCACTTGGATCAAACAATAAAATGCAATTTAAAGAATTGCTAAAGAATCTTCTTACATCCTCGGCCAATTAGAGAGGTTTTATCATCACCACAAATGAAACACAGAAAGAAAAATTGTCACTATCAACTTAGGATCAACCATCTATAATGCTAGGAATGACACTTATTGGACAGAATAAGTTGAATAATAATAATAATAATAATAATAATAATAATAATAATAATAATAATAATAATAATAATAATAATAATAATAATAATAATAATAATAATAATAATAAAAAATTAATGGAAAAGAAAAGGTAACAGCCATGATTTAGTTTCAACATTTTAAATATCACACAATTTCGTTCTCTGTAAAGCAATGATATCCTTCTTCATCAAAGTACTTCCTATTTTATAAATTACCTAGATATTACGCAGTCGTTTTGATCTAAATACAAGAAAATGTAAAAACTAGATTTTTGAAAGCTATTATTAGGTATATATTTAAAGCTTACATTTTCTAGATTGTTGTACAACCTTGAGCATGAAACTTTACTAATAGAGTAACTATGCATTCTCTTTATGTTTCCGTCAACACTGCAAGAGCAGCTAATAGAAATATTATTAGTTCAGGTGAGAGCAGAAATTTGTGGAGACTTCTCTGACATGCCATGGGTGAGAGGATGGTAGGTGGGGGGACAAGATTTTCCAGTGAAGCATTTTCTCACGGCACTTTTAGCCTAAAATAAATTATTATTTTATTTCTTAAATGTGAAATATTTGTATTAAAACTACAGTAATAAATTTTGATAAAGCAATAATAACCAGTAGCCTAATTATTTCTCATAATAAGGGGTAGGAACCCCTTCTTCCCTCAAGTGATTCCACTGGATACCATGATAAATTCGAAATTGGATATGTTTGCAAGTTACCCGTGCAATAACAAGCGAAATATTGCTTATACTACTGGTATATTTAGTAGGTAAGCTATAACTAATAAATGCACAGCTTTCATCACAAACTCAGCAGAACAGAATAACTACTTAACAGAAATATGTATCAAAGTCTGTAACAAACTATGCATATTTTACTCAATATACTATTTAATAGGTGTAAGAAGAGAACAAAATCGATAATGAATGAGACCAATGAAAAATAAATCCCATCAGTGTCCTAGCCTTTTTAAGTTTCCATAAATAATTTAACAAATGCATAGCATTAGCACATACCTTATGCTTAGATCCTCTTGAAGTTACACAATAACAACATAAATAACACAATATCGCCAAGAAATATTCCGAAATTGCCGAATTATTTGTATGTTCAAGCACTATCGAACTGCTACAAATTTTCGCGCCACAGAGGAGAGGTGGTTGCAACCAATCAAAAGTTTTACCCACAAGCTAAACGCGAACGGGAAATTTTTTTTTTGTATGGGTTATTTTTTATCATAATGATGGCTAACTATGCGCATTTGTAGCTTTTAGGGAAATATAGGAAATAGTTTTGAGGTTATTGAGTATGTGCTCTGATGTTTAGGAATGGTTGCGTTTGCCATTTGTGAATGTGTATTTCATATCAGCAAAACCCTTTAATTGTGTTCCGATCTGTAACTTCACAAATTGGGCTGTGGTATTCGTGTGTAACAAAGTTGCAGAAAGAGTGCCATGCAATGTAGTGCTGTAGTGGTAAATTACTATATTGGAAGTATTGAAACTATCTTTTGTGTTTAATTAATGCTTAAATGACTATTGCAATGGCAGAAAATAATGACACTTTAGAAGTAGAAGAAGAAGATGAGGAGGATGACGATGGTGGTGGTGCTAGTATTAAAGATTTACTTGATATTAAGACTATTTTGAATAAGGTGGATTCCAATAGTGTTCCGAGAGAGCCAGAGATGCCTACAAAATCTTCTAATGAAATACTATCGGAGTTGTTTGGTGCATTTAACGCAGAGCCCCCTGAATTGAATAATTTAACTCGCTCATCAGAAGTTAAAAACAATGAGAAACAAGTTGAGGGAGAAGAAAATCTTCGTGTTAAAAAGAGTAAGAAAAGTAAGAAAAAGCATAAACACAAAGAGAAAAAGCATAAAAAGAAATCAAAGTCTAGCAAGAAAGAAGAAAATAGTGTAACTTTATCAGAAGACAATAACTGTAAAAAAAAGCGCAAACGTTCAACTGGACAGAAGAAAAAGGGGTCAGGGAACAGTAAGGCTAGTAATAAAATTTCAACTGAAAGTACTAACACAGAAATAAAAAGGGAACCATTGGTACCAGTTTTGGAGCCAGTTTCTGTTAATGTTACAACTAATAGTGACAGCGTAAAACGGACGGTTAAATGTATTAAAAATGAAAATGTAGTAGATAAAGAAAAGGGTGTTGTAACTTGTACTTCTGATATAACTTCAGAGTTAACTACAGCATTAAAACCTACAGAAGGAAGTGCAGTTAAAAATGAAGATACAAATGCTGAAAGTGGATCAGCAGATGCATCAAATGCACCTCCCTCAGGCAGTGAATCAAAATCTGAACTTGAGGTACAGCCTTCTTCAGTACAGCCAAAAAAGATAGCAGGTAAAACTAAAAATACAACATTTTCCCATACTTGTCACCCCTTTTGGCATGTGCTTTAAACTTAGCCCACTGTTGAGGGCTCTAAGCTGCAAATTGTAGCAAAGGGATCTGTACAACTAAAATCCCACATTCAGGGCATAAGGGGTGATAAGTATGGGAGAAACTCTAATGCTGATTATTTTTAGTATAGTAAGTTCTTTAACATCACCACTCTTCGCTGGTGTAATTCCTGCAGTATGATTGTATTCCACTGCCTCAATTTCTGTAAGCCTCGTATTTGTGATATATTCATTGTTTCATTTCAAATGTATTTTGTAGTATTACTTACCATAGTTATATTATGCCTAATTCTATCATTCCATGATTACAAACATAACATGTGACTCAACGTGTGGATTTGATCTACTGCAAAATTTTCAGATTTTTAATTTAGTATAAGTACATAATTATAAATAATTGTGTGTAAATTGTTATACTGTTCAACGTATAAGTTAATTTATGTTTTCAAACTGAAATCTTTGCGTTACCCAATTCTCTTTTCACATTTAAATATATCATAGTATTTATATCTTTTGTCACACATTTCGCACACACACATTTACAAAACTAGGATAGATAATGTAGAGAAACAAGAAATAATAGGTAGCTTAAGGGATAAGAGTACTTTAATATTATATAGGAATGTTAAGAAAGAATGTGTAAGAGAAAAATACATTAATATCTGTGAAAAAATGGAAAGAAAAGGTCTGCCATCAGCAGGAACAATGTTTTTAAAGGTCTAAAAGTTGATAAAGATCTGTGTCCACTATGTGGCAATGTTGATAACAATTTATACTGTATAATGCGAGGAAACTAAAATGTGGAGAGAGAAAATATGGAATAAAAATTGGGAAAAGTTGCTGCCACAGATATTTTGCTTAAAACTTTTTGGAAAAAATAAGAATGAATCTCTGAAATAATAGATAATTATACAGGAAAAGATAGAGGGAAATGGGGAAGGAAAATCGCCAAAGAAAGAGAGGACCTTAATAATAAAACTGATGAGGTTGTAACTTATAAAAGAGATAACCAGATTAAGTTGGTAGCAGTGGCAGTCGACCTTTAGGGGCACGTGCCCTCCCTAAATAATTTCAGAAAATAATTTCTCCATTATATTATTAGGTAAAATGCTATAATCTATAATGCATTTTGTTTAAATTTAAACCTACTATGCACACTGGACAATTGTAGTGAAGATGGCTGTCGGAAATAATAATTGGTCACGTTTTTTGGACACAAGCGATTTTGTGGTCATCCTATGGACCTGCACAGAAGAATTCAATGCTTTTTTCAGATGCAGTTAATTTGTGGGTGTGGGGTTCAAGGAATCGAGAGGGGGATGGTTCTCTTAGGACCCGAAAGTCTCTGTGGTCATTTGCTGCACATGTGCAAAGAGAAAATAAGAACCAACAATAAGCAAAAATTAAAGTTTGAGTCAAATCCCTGACAATAATATCTCTTCAAGTGTAAGAGTAAATAATAAGAAAAATTTCTTAAATTTGAATGTCTTTTTATTTGAAAACAAAGTTGATCTATAAACCTCCCGAACAAAACATACAAAAAGTAGCTTATGTGGTAAAAATGTACAATGTTGGTACTTGATACCAAGCAGATGACAAGGTACGCTCATGCGCCAATGCTCAATGCTTACAAGCAGTGTATTGTGTAACTACCTTAAGTTTGCTAGGAAAGAGATTTCACGATACAGTTGAAGCTTCACTTGAAAACAGGTAAAGGCCATATAACCAATAGTTATTGAAATTATGGACGTAAACAAACAGTAAAATGGACCTTACTTGCGAGAGGTGATTAGGGGCTAGTGTTTTGAGAATGAGTGCTGAGAGTTACACCACCTTAAGAGTAAACTGGTGAAACAGTGCCTTGAACGTATTTCACGTGTTAATGAGACATAATTTGAATGCCCTGGAGAATAATTTGGTGAAATTAACTGCAGAATGATATGCCAATTTATTAGCGTTCAAAGAAATGGCAGTGTTAAAACTCGCCTTAAGAGGGAAAATCCTAAACACTGTTAGGCGATGGTTTTTAAAGTATACAATTGCTTATAAAGAAAATGCTTAAGACATTAATATCACAATCTACTTTACTTTAAGGGCAGTTTCCATAATTTTCTGAGAGAAAAGTGAACTGCGTTTGTGAAAAGAAACATCGTGAAAGTTGTAATTACATAAGCTATTAAAGTTGTGTAAGGTAGTATTGAAGACTGGAATCTTTAACTCGAGTGCATCAGCTGTTAAGATGAGCTATGCATCAATTTACAGCAGGATCACCTCTCTGATAATGTTGTTGACATATGATAAACAGTGAAGGCGACGGTTCGTGTTCAAATTTCTCGGAAAATGTCGCGTTCAGTTTCTGACTTAAATCAAAGAATTATGGAAGTATTTTTTCAAGTAAAGGATCGAAGGATGGACATCATCTACAAACAGAACGGTTACTGCTAATACACAAATTAGCATTTCATTTCTACTGATATCTTTTAGTTTCCACTAATTTTAGTCTGTCGTCAACCATGATCTAGGGGTAACATGCTAGCCTCGGGTTCTCAAGGTCGCTGGTTCAACGGCTGATTTTTTTTTTTCAGGGATAAAAATACCTTCCTTTCTAAGGAAATTAAAGTCGTTGATACCGTGTCGTAGATTTACGCCAGGGAAAATAACTCTCAAGCCTGATAAAGAGGCCTCTGAGCACTATTAAGCGGTCTTTTGTGCCCAAAATAAAATGGGACGCTTAGAACCGTAGCAGTTAAAGAGTGTCCATAAATAACATCTAGTGTAGTTTTAATTTTATTCAATCTTAAAATTGTGCCCTACTAGATAATTTGGTTATGAGCCGCCACTGGTTAGTAGGGTATAAAAATAGAAAGAGAGGACATGTACAAAAATAACCTGGGTTTTAACTGTATATGATATCAATTCAGCAACTCCAGGAAAGTAACTAACTGTATGTGTATGAAGTCTGAAATTTGAAAAGATGAAATAAATTGTCTATCTTTCGACTTAAATGTACAAGCTGCCATTCATGTTCAACTTGGGTCTGTGTCCTTCCAGGATAAACTTCCATTCTGAAATAACTTGAAATCATTATATTCATCATACATACATAGTTATTTATTATTAAAATGTGGGGAATAAACACTAATAACACATTCTATAGCATATTTCATGTTTCAATGTATTTGTAGAGCCACAACTTTTCACCTTTGTGTCTCTCTATTTATCAAACACAACAAACATATTGCAAAAATGATGCATGTCCCTTCTGAAGCACTATAGAAACATTGCTTCATCTATTAAAACATTAATGGGAATGCACAGTGAAGTTGTTTTTGTCTCTGTGCATGTTGCTAACATTCACAATCTGAACATAGCAGGAGAAGCTGCATTGCATAGCTAAGGGCTGCAGCCATGGAGCAACGAAGACAGGGCTTAGCCAAGGAATCTGTTAAGTTAAACCCCAATGAACCATGGCATAGCCAAAGTATCTGTGAGGCCTAAATCACTCTTACCACAAATAGAGAATTTTCATTTTAGGACATTTTCATAGGTTGGCAAAAATGATTTACAGCTGTTTGTTGGCACTTAGCATATGCTGTAGTTCTTAATGACATTACTTTGTCATAAATAAGTGCAGCTGCAAAGAAGGGCAGATGGATGAGCAATATGATTTCGTCAGAGCAACATTATCATCTTCATATATTCTTTATGCCTTCAGGATTACACGGATATACTAGAATTCATCAAGTATTTTGCAATTAAAACATTTGGGAGTTAAACTGTCCCTTCAGTTTCTGCTGATCATTGCTTCTATGTGGTAGAAATTGTCCCAGATCTCTTCTCTCTCCCTTTTTTTTTATTTTTATGTAGCTTAACATCCTTTAACCTGGTTGGTCATATTGGATGATGAATGAAATTGACGAAATGATGCTCAAATGAGCTTGGGGGTCCATGGAGCTTAAAGTTACTCTACATTGGTCTTCTCAGGATAAGGGAATACCCCGAAAAAAAAACCTTATGCAGGTAACTCACCCTAAGCAAGATTCGAACTTGCTACCACTGCAGGGCAGGGTTCTCTCTTTTGTGGAAGTTTTTCCAATACTTTCTTGTAGCTGTCTGTCATTGGCAATAGTAACTCATATTTGAAGTGCTCTATAAGGATAGTCTCCCTAGCTATTAGATATACCGATCTTGATTTGGTATATTTCTACACCCTTATCATTCTTTTTGAAAATACATCTTTTATCCTTTATGGATCCTCCAACTGATTGCCCATGATGTTCTTCCAAACCCCTACATCAGTGTTGAAATTACTTTCAATTTGAATAATGTCATTGATGTCATATATTGCAGATGTGCCTCATGTGTTTTACACTGCTGGTAATCTGTCCTTCATATGTGTGAGGGCTGTCCCAGAAGTACCCGACCTAACAAAGAAAGCACAACATTTTTTGGGGAAAACATTTTTATTCCTCTACATAGTCTCCTTTCAGTTCGATACACTTTTCCCAGGGGACATGGGGCCCACGGCTTTACTTCTCTTCCAAAGGAAGCTATGCTAAGAATTTTTACACCCAAAAAATCCATCGTCCTCTGCCGCATTTGAACCTGCGACCTTGGGTATATGAAGTAAGCATGATAATCACTAAACCATGGAGGGCGAGAGATTTAGTTAGTCTCCGAGTTAAGAAATAGATAAAATGTTTCAGACATAACATCAGATGTAAAATAAAATATAAACTTCAAAAACATTAATACTAAGACTAAAAAATCTTTTGTGTTATAGTCACATGACTTTCTCTACATCTCTGTAACAAATTATTGTTAAGAAGCTTATTCTTTTATCTACTTCATGATAATCGAGATAAGCATAAGCAGACATTGTCATTATTATGTAATGATAATGTTGTAATCCACCCAAAAATTCGATAGCAAGATTTCATGTAGAGTTAACCATTTCCAAGATATTGTTGTTTTTTTGTTGTTTTTTTTTTAAACTGCTTGAACTTTCTCATATGGTAAGTCACCTTTTGTTTCAGCTCTCTTTTGTTTTACTTCTGGCCTTTGCAAAGAGAGCCAAGTTTCAATTGTTTCAAAAAGCGAAGTTTTTAAGTGATTTCACTATGGTCTAGCCCAGTGTACTCCCTTATTGGCCTTACTTATAAGGAACTAGTTAATAATGTAATTTCTGCTAATATTTATCTTGATTAAGCAGGTGTAAGAATAGTTAGAGAAAGTCATGTGAATGTAACACATCAAATTTTTTTTCACTTGCATTTGTCAGGTGGCACATTTATCAATAAATAGCGCATTGAAACATAAACAAGTGGCTGCACTATGGTCAGGTGATAGACCATTTGTCTCTCACCTCAGGTTCAATCCCAGGCAGCCGCATGTGGGATTTATGGTGGACAAAGCTGCATAGGAGTGGGTTTTCTCCAGGTTCTTTGCTTTCTCCCACCATCAAATTCCACCAGTGCTCTATCTTCATTCCATGCATCATTAATGTCATTACCTGCGATGCCTATGTAATAAAAGCGAGTGGTTTACACTACTAAAAACATAAAAAAAGCTGGTAAACTGATCTTGGATAACTAAATAAATAAATTATGGATGAAATGTATGGCCTATAAATACATCCCTATGACTGGCAGTATTTATCATATGTAGCATTTGCTTGAAGTCACTTTAAATGTTCCTTCTCTACACAGCATTGGCAGGTAGTAGTATTCTCTCTAAAATGTAGAACTTACAGTGACATTTTTCTTATAATGATTAACACTTATCTCTGAATGTTAAAATTATAAAATCATTAAAATTCTGAAGTGTTTATTTACAATCAAGTTGCATAATATACTTGCATTATTATTCAGCTGTTTATTCTTAAAACTTGACTTACCCTTTCAGTTTTTCTGAATTAGTTTCAAAAGAAAATTCCTTTCATTGTCAGTGTTTCATAGCTCTTCGCTTGAAACTAATCTGAACAAATTGAAAATGTAAGTTATGGTTTTACTATTAACACTCAACGAAATAACATAAGTTTATTATTATCTTTCAAGTGAATATTGTTAAGTTTATAACAGTATATTTGTGATTACTAATTTTTTTTTTTTTTTTTGAAAACTCTTGAATGCTAGAATCATGTTTAATATATAACATTAAAAAAAAACAGAAGAAAGAACAAATTATTCCAATTGCTGAGAATCATAAACTTTTAATTAAAAATGATTAATGATGTAACATTCAGGCATAATGTATGCTTATACATGCAGAATAAGAATGAGAATTTTGAAGTGGCTGCTATTATAAATAAAATTGTAAGATTCATTTCACTTACTTCCGGATTTGGTACTTTTGTCATTCTGCCATTATAGTTGCTTTGGTGCAAAGCATAAACTAGTTGGAGGGCCCTAAACTGCAAAGTGTAGCTGAGGAATGTTTTATTTTTGCAAGTGGAGCAATCACTGCGACTGCTGTGGAACAACAATAGGGTACATCTGAGGGATCTATGAGGCTAAAAACCCAATGATCCCAATAAGTTAAAACCTTGGTGATATAGTAGATTTCAAGTCTGGACACATTTATATTTTCGACACTTTAAAATCTGGATTGCCTATGGAAGTTTTACTGATTCATTTTATAAAATTAAAGGGGGTTTTGCAACCTTAAATAAATTATTTCCTAAAATATACTGATCAAATAAGAGAAAATGTTGTATGTCAAATTTCACCAATTTGACGTCAAATCTGTTTTGTCTATTTGAAAAATTCAATGAACTACAAATTGTAAAACCAGTCATTGATCCAAAAGGTGGTGTGATGTTTAATACAGTTGATTATACTGGAGTTGAAGAAAAACAAATCTATTTGGTTTCACATCTTGAACTTGATATTTGCACCTATCATAAAATTATTTATTTCCCCTCCACAAATAATAAATAATCGGTTTGGACCAATAGGTTGTGTGACAGATGTAAGTAAAGAACTTGAAAGGTAGAAATTTTTTATATGAAGTGAGCGACATTGTTTCATTTTTAAATGCCATAATAAGGTAAAATTAAATTTGCATAAATGCATTTCTGAAATTTGGTTTTATGTTGTTCTTAATAGCACATCTCAGCATGGGTTAAAGTGGAGTTCCTTGGTGAAGGGCATAAATAAACAAGCACATACATTGAATCCAGTAATTAAGATGATACTGGATATTGTATAAGTGATGTGAAGGTTTTTGGTTTGGTTCAGGATTGTAAAACAGGAACTCTTTTATTATTGATCTCAACCATCAGATTCTCCAAGTTGAGATGAACAATTAATTAAAACAGATTAATTCCATTTTCTGTGACCTAGTTCTAGTTCCAGCACTTGAGATGTAACAGTTTCACATGTAATTCTAAAGAAACAAATGACTGGAATCAAATAATATAAGTGCCAATAATGAAAATTGTCTCAAAACTCTAAATTCAAAAGAGTTTCTAAAACAGGCAATTCTTCTTGATAAAGGTAATATAACCACAGTAGGTGAAAATCCTGATGATGAAAAGAGTAAGTATTCCAAACATGTTTCAGAATGTCATTAGTGTAGACAACCAATTGTTGCATATTTCTTCCAAATGTTTTAAATAATGTTGTGGCATGTTTATATTCATGCATGTGTATAGCTTAAGTCCTGGAGTATAAATTTTGTGGCCCTGGTTAATGCTTCTTTCAACACTGTCCTGGAGGCCATTTGACTTGCATTCTCCAGACTGCTTGGGAGACACTCAGTAGAATTACATCTCAACATGGCAAACCTTATAGAATATGTTATGAATGTTATATTTGTGTGCTGTTGGAAGAGATATCCAAAATTTACTGTGATACACTTTTTCTCAAAAGCAGAAAAGGCATATGTTCCTTTTGAACTGTAATTATTTATGATTAAAAAGGTAAATTGTAATATGTATTGCCCTATGGTAAAATGTTATGACGTGAAATTATAATGTGCATCTACACATTATGTTGTTCAAATGGATATTTTTCTGATTCCATAGAAATACAAGTTAAGCATTTGTTATAGGTAAACCAGGAAAAATTATCATTAAGAACCTGAAATTTAGTTCTGTTTATGAAGAGACCGTAAGACAGGTAGAAGAACAAGCAAAGCTACGAGCAGAGCGGTTTGAGGAAGGGGAGATAACAGACTCAAGCAGTGACAATAAAGATCCTGAACCACCAGTGGAAGAGGAAAGCCAGGAACTACTTTTCCACAATTCTGGTACTCAAATTTTTATCATAGAGCATGGTTACTTGACTATGTATTTATGCTCAATTACAATTCATTTCTCATTAGCAATAATAATTTGAAGGTTAAATATTTTATAACATTTTGTTTCTATTTTTCTTTCTGTGCTACATACATAGTAGATAGAGAAGGTGTTGTGTTGCATCCAAAAATACAATATCAAGGTTTCACTGGAAATATATGTTTTGGAGGTCCTCTATCCAAAACAAAAGCATATTTAGGAAAAGGTTTGTGTGTGCGCGTGTGCGTGCATGCACGAGCTGAGAGAGAGAGAGCAGTATAACTTACCTACCCTTTATATAAAATATTTTTGGAAATGTTTCATTCTTTTAAATATAGCTCTTAACAATTTTGATTAATTAACATATATTTAAGATACTTACTTACTAGTCAAATAAATTGTTCACCTGGAATTTTTTGGGAATATTCTGTAAGCCTTTGTCGTTTGGAAACATTTTTGTATAACTGAAATGGGCATAAATGTATTAAACAAAAATGGTAGTCTCTTTAATACACTGTTTATTTCAAATAACTTTGATTTTTAACATCACATTAACCGTTTCCAAGATTGTTGGTTTTGCTTTGAATTTTTTTCAATACTTTTATCATTTTTTTAAAGTTCTGTTTGTGATTCAGCTGTTTATTGTAATGTCATGGAAAGAGTAAGGAATTTTAAGTCATGCATATAGTGGCTTGCTTTTAAACATCTGACTATCAGTTCGGTTTCCTTAGTGAAATAGGTAATGAATTTTAGTTTTGTGGAGTGTATATTATTTGTTAAAAAATGGATCTTGGCCAGATACATACCTTTGTGTGTATATTAAGTAGTTAATTTTCACTTTCTCTAGCACCTACTTATAGTAGGTTGAAGAAATATTGCATTCCAATCACAAATTTGATTTGGAAATTATTTTAGAATACTTGTTTTAAGTCCCCTGAATGTGAAACCACTTCAGTCTACGGTATTTCCTTTGTGCCTATAGTGAAATACGTAATGAAATTATTTCTACAAATGTTTATCTTAAGTAGCATTAAATAAATAGAAAAATAGACTTTTGCAGAAATAATTTGTAGCAGCTGTATAAAAGTAAACCATACTGGCTAAAGAAAGTCAAGTGAATTTAACATCAGATTTTTTTCACTAACAGTGGTGAAAGAAAAAGTGGGATTGGTGAGGTCAATAGGCTGGTTTGCTTTCAATTCTGTGAACTGTGGCCATCTGCTGTTAGGACAAACAATGATTTTTTTTTTTTGTCAAAGCGTTGCCTTTTGAACCAGGAGCGATTTACATGCTAAAATAATAGTGATCGCCAATTAAGTATAACCATTATACAGCAGGTATTAAAATATGTTTTTTTTGCATGTTAGAGGGGAAACAATTGAACTACCAATTGAAAGTGACCTTCAGGCATTGAACCTAAATATGAGTTCAATATTGCAAGTGCATTTTAATAATGAGAGGCTTTATATTGAACCATTATTAGGTTTAATTTATGCACACTAGCTGTATGTAGGTTGTTGAGCTTTTTTTTTTTTTTTTTCATTTATACCCCACCTTTAACTGCATGGTGCTATCATCGACAATTCTCTTTGGAATATGTTGAATATTGGCAATAGTATTAACTCATGTCCTGATTTCATTGGATTTCTATTTATTTTAATTTTAATCATTAGATCACTTCAATCAATCACTTTAATTTTAATTATTAGACCACACACACATATTCACTTGCATTTATACTTCCAGATTCTGGAAAGGATAGAGAATAATCTTTGGGCTAAAGAAAAATCCTTACACCCAGCTGGGAAAATAATCCTGGACCCCTTGCACAACAGGCAGTTGCTCTACTGACTGAGCTATGGGGTCAGCTCCCTAAGCTGAAAAGTTGAATCAGACTTGAAAAATTTATTTATTCTTCCTAACTTGCATATTTCATCTGCTTGTAATTTTGGGTTTGGGAAACAAATTTTGGAGTTTGGTATGTAAAAGCTGCTATTCTTCTGCCTACTAGCTGCATATGCTTTCTATTAAAGCACTGAGTAAACTGCATTTCGCTATTAGTCTTGAAGATTACAAGTTATGATTGGTGGAGTTTGTTTGCTGTATGATGTAACCCAGCACTCTGCAAACAACAGGAGCTCAGGAATGAAGAAGAAGAAGAAGAAGAAGAAGAAGAAAAAAAAACAACAAACAAACAAAAAAAAAAAACGTACACACTGACTGTTTGGATAATTTTTTTGGCAATACCATTTAGCTTAACAATGTCTGCATTATGATGGAATATTCGAATGCAAAATGTCAGTGTATTTGATTCTTGGATGTTTTCGAAATATTTTGAATCCTGAATGCTGTATTTGAATCCTTCAGTTGGATGGATGAAGGTGCACAAACTGAATCGAGATATTGTCTTGAGATGGTGCTAGCATAGCTTAACCTAAATTTGATCACTGCTAATACTTAAGTCATTCATATACCTGAATGTTTGCCTGGAAGAGCACACAGATATGCTGATTAATAAATAATAAACAACCTGACTCATAATTATTTATTCTATTTTGTAAAGAATTTTTGTAAATTTAAGGCCCTATGATGTTTTATATTTTTCATTGACAGTAACCATAGTGGATGTAAACGTGCAGACTAAATTAAATAAACTGTTTTCCTGCCATGATTAGCCCCAGAATCACTGCAGCTCAGCAGGAGTAAACTCCTTGTTTAGGAGTAAACAATTCAAGATTACAATTTGATGAACACAGTAGTACTGTGCAATGAAGAGCACTTAATTGTCAGCACCTAACTGTTGTAGTATTTCTCGTCTACCATTAAATGCTTTATATGAGAATTGAGAACATCACTTGAGTGACAATATAGCGTTCGAGAACCTACATACGAATACAGGTGGATTTCAATTAGCCAAAGCATTAATGAGTGATTGCGGTGTTGGAGAACTCGTATTCAAGTGAAAGTTTTAGTTTTTGAAACTACTTGAATACAGAGTATTTGATTCTGCCTATCACTAGTGTGCATTTTCAAATTACACATGTAATACTTCAATCAGCATATGTGGTTTTACTATAATGGATAAAATGCAAATACCATAACATTTATCTAGAGATAATCATATGATTTTATTTAATTTAGTTATGGTTATTGTGCTCAAAATACTCTCTTCATAATAATATTCTCTCTAGGCTACATTTTTTATCCCTTGGGTGCTCTTCAATCAAAAGAAATCAAGAGTTCATTTGTATCACTAACAAAGGTTAAGCAGGTACAAGTGCCACATCCTGTGTTTTGGTTTTTTAGTATGTTGAGCACACAAATGTAATGAAATTAAATTACAATTTCTTTATTGAATATTAATATAATCAGTTCAAAAAGTCTCTGATCAGTACATGTAAGAGCTCATTTTTACCTAATGCACCCTCATTTGTTTAGCACTGGATTGTCTGTCAGAATTTATATGCAGCCTTTGCTACATACTGATTCTGGTGAATTCTTGACAGGCTCAGAAGTTTGTTGCTATGTGTGTATCTAATATGACTTTAAATTTCACTCCACAGATGTTCCTCCAGTAGAAGAAGTACAAACGCCATTTCCAAGTGAAATCAGTACATCTGACAAAAACAGTACTGTATGTAAACATAGCAGAAGACATAGCCATACAGAAGAAAAGCCACATCGGCATCACCACCATCACCACACAAGGTAATCACTTTATGTATTTTAATTACATTATTAATTATTACATAGATGAGTAATTGTGAATAGTAATTTTAATCTTATTTATAAGTGAACTTAGGTGTATTATTACTTTCTCTACACGTACTATGTACATATGTATAGAGAAGGTATTGTATTCCACCCAAAAATTTGTTGTGAAGATTTCAACTTAAATATGTTTTGAGGTCCCCTGAGTCCACAAAAAGCATTTCATACTTTATCTAGCACATGTACAATGTACATAATAGATAGAGAAGGTTTTGTATTCCACCTAAAAATTCAATACCAAGATTTTGCTGGAAATATATGTTTTAAGGTTCTCTGAGTATGAAAAGAGCATTGTTAGAAAAAGGTCTGTGTGTGCATGCGCGCGTGCATGTGTGTGGACAACATAGCTCAAAACCTAAAAGACTGTAAAATACCAAACTTGGTTAATGCTTCACTGTAAATAGCTTCACAATTTATATTACTTGTACCAGACTTGGTATGTAAGTTAAGTATCTTCCAAGGATGCGACATGAAGATTTCCAATAAAATCCCCCCCAATCTAAACTACCCTTTACTTAGAAAATTTTGTTTTTCTCAAAAACGGCTTACAATTTTGATTAAAATGTTGTATATTTAAGATATATACATCATAAATAAAATTTATATTTTGAATTTTCTGGGAATAACCTCTGAAGACCTCTTTATTCTGAATGAGTTTTGAAGAATTTTACTTAATGGTTAAACCAAAAGAGATAGACAAAACCTTACTACACAAAAAAATGTACAGCTTGTTAAAACACAGAATTTATGTCATATATGTTTTTCTGTACAGTTGACCGTTTTCAAGATATTCCTTGTTATTGGATTCAATTTTAAATTGCCTAACTTTTTTCAAATGGGGCCATGCAAAGTCAATCAAACCTCAATTGTTTCACATAGCAACTAGCTGATAAAAGAATTGACAATCGCTGAAGCCTAATGCATTCCCTTTTTCTCCTTCACTTATAAAGAAGCAAAAAATAAGATATAGCAATTCTGCTAATGTTTATCTTGATTAGTATGATGTAGATAAAAGTAATCGTATATAAAAATTGTTTGCATATTAAACCGCTAGAGAAATGTATTCAGTGGAACATATCATTTTTAAAAAAGCTCTGTGTGTGTGGGTGGGTGCACACTTGGTATATAAGTTTAATATCTTTCAAGGATGCAACACAAAGATTTTCAAGAAAATCCCCTCATCCCAAACTACACTTTTCTCAAAAATGGATTAATTATTTTGATAAAAATACCAATATTAAAGATATTTACATCACAAATAAAATTTATATCATGAGTTTTCCGGGAATAGGTTCTGAATTTTGCATAATGGATAAACCATAAGAAACTGACAAAAACTAACTAGACAAAAAATGCCATTTTTGTTGTAGAGTGACAGTTCCTAATACATTCCTTGTTATGCTTTCAGTTTTAAACTGCGTAACTTTTCTCAAACCGTCACGTTTGTTTCATCTCTTTTGTTTTACTAGCAGTGCAATGCAAACTAAACTTCAATTGTTCGCATATCGATCAGCTTTCAAAAGTTTTGACTATCACTTTAGCCTAGTGCATTCCCTTATTTCCTTTTTGTGTAGAATTAAGCAAAACATAAGACAATTTCTGCTTACTATATCTCAATTAGTATGATACAGATAAAAGAATAATCTTTTGTAAGAATCGTTTTGTTCGCAGAACAGAGAAAGTTGTGAATGGAACACATCATATTTTTTGTACTACTTTCTCTGCCAAGTATTATAGTAGGTAAAGAAGGCATTGAATTCTACCCAAAAATTTGGTGTTGAGATTTCACCAAAAATATATTTTTTAGGTTCCCTAAATAAAAAAAAAGTTAGAAAAAGATCTGCGTGTGTACGTGCGTGTCATAACCAGGGAGAGCCTTTTCCTGACCTGCTTCTTCAAGTTTAGTGCATGCAGGCTATAGACCGTGAGACGACTAGTAGCAAGAATGTAAACAAAGTGACCTCTTGTGTATTCAGCTGAATGACATACAATTGCATATAAAGTATATGTTAAGCTGCTGTTGAACATATAATTAAACATTACAGTAAAGATGCAGGGCAAACATTAAATTCTACATTGAGGTACGAAAAAGGGGCAAAACAATACAAACTTAAACTATATGCGACACTTCGAATTCTTTATGCTATTTATAATATTCTATACAGAAATTATATTTCTTTATCTATATGCAATGACCATACACATTTTTAATGTTTCAAAAACAAATTTTCGTTGGTTAGTAGTGAAACACATTTATACTCTGAAAATGTTCTCTCCACGTTACAAGTGTAGTGGGAGCAAACTAACTTCAGATCACTTGTGTGTAATTGACTGTTCTCTAAATTTTGTAGGTTGGCTTTTTCACTTGTTTTTGTCACTTTGCTGATAACACACAATTTTGAGTATCCTGGGTTTTTCTCAAGCACATTCTTGAGTTTTTTTTCTCACTGACAGAGCTGCTCTATTGGTAACTTGAGAAATATTTGCTGTCACAAATTCCCGTACATGATGAATGGCATCTGGCAGTTCTAGTTTTCTAGATTCCAAAGTAGTAATAGTTGTAGGTAAACATTTTGTAATTATTCTGAATGGTTCTTGAGTTTTGAAATACGAGCTGAATCTTGTGTTTCGGCCATGGAAATTCATAGTTTATCATCCCCTAGGGTTTCTCATACATCAGCTAACACATCCTCATAGTATGTACGTACATATCTATGGAGTGTTCTTTCAGAAGGTAGTTCACATCCTATATATTTCTCCATAAATGCAACGAATTCAAGATTTTGTAGCTTGTGCAAGGTATGTCAGTGGTATGTCATTTTACATAATTCTTTACAAAATATGTTTTCCCTGGCTGGTAGTGTGTTTGGACTGGAAGGCGGGTCAACATTTGTTTTAGTTTCCGTTACCTGAATATTTGAATTCTGTTTTGTGGTATTGCAGTGTTCATTTATGTACTATGTTCCCTGGGACGACTGTGATAGTGTGGCACAACCTTGTCCTCACGTACATATGCTCACAACCTTCAGCACCCTAGTGGGACTGGAAAGGTCAGGAAATGCCTCTCTGTGGTCATAACTTAAAAATGAAAGGATTAATTCCTTTAATTACCAAAATTAGATGTAAGTTTGTATCTCCCAAGGATGTGACACAAAGATTTTTAGGAAAATCCACCCCCAACCCAAACCTCTTTTTATGGAAAATTTTTCAGAATGTTAGATTTTCTAAAAAATGGCATTAATGATTTTGATTAAAATACTGTATATTAAGAGATATATGCCAAATAAAATATAAAACTTGAATTTGTTGGAATAGCCTCTGACATCTTTTTCATTCTGAATGATGAAAAAGACAAACCATAAGAGATAGGCAAAACTTACACACAAAGAATGTAGATCTTGTTAAAACATTTTTTATGTCATTTATATTATATACTTTTTTTTTTTTTTGTAGTGTTAACTATTTCTGAGATATTCCTTGTTATTGATTTTAAAATTTCCGATGCTAATATTTTTTCTCAAATGGAAAGGTTCATCCTGGTCATACAAAAAGAAGGAAATTTCAATTGCTTTTAAAGGATTTTACTATTGCTTTAGCTTAGTGTATTCCCTTATTTCTTTATACTTAGAGGGAAATAAGTAATAAAATAATTTGTGCTAATGCTTATCTTGATTAGAATATAGTGAGGAAAGAAATTGCATTATATTTGAATCTTGATTATTATGCATTATTTTATAATGGAAAATATTTGCTTGAGGATATATTTCATCAGAGTTCTGGCTTCAGAGGGTTAACCAGCAAGGAGTGAAGTCTAACTCATACTACAGTCTAACCAATCAAAAACAAGCTCTACTAGTGCAAGATAAGTCAGGTGCTATTTTCTACTAATGCCCAAGAAAGGGCCTGAGAAGGTTCCCAAGAAGGTCAGCCAAAAATGAGCACACAATACTCCACATATTAGGAAACTAGTAGCCTGTTTGCTCTGGCCAGTATTGTGATGGAAGCAATTCAGTGCTGCTTTTTGCACTGTAATGTTTAATGTCAGATGCTTAGCAACTTCGGTGAAGTACCTCAGCTGATTGCCTCAAAAGCTCATTTGAGTCATTTTATTGCGAAAAATATCAGCTGAAAAGAGAGTGCACACTATGGCTAAAGATTCTGATCACTAGAGATGAAGAGAGGATGTCTTTTGAAGTGAAGAGAAATGGTCACTTAAGGTAGAAATAGGACAGTAGCATTCACTATTGAAATGCAACTTAATTGAAGACCAGACAGCAGGAACTGGTTCACCAAACAACCATTCAGCTCTTATTTCAGCTCAGTTTACTTCCTAATTAATCCAGCAATGCCAGACACTCACTCACTGCTTTAATATTTGAACCACCACCATGAAGATGGCCACCATGGAATATTTGAAAGAATAATCTCTGCAAGACAGTGACCATGTAACTTGAAAATGATATCTACTCTACTAATTGTGGATAGCCATGGCTTCAACCTTGATAAGCAATTGCAGCAAAAATAAATATGGTAATTTAATATCCTTTGTTAATTTAATCATAGAAAATTAGGTCACGCATATATTTAAAATAGAGGAGAAAAAGAAACAGAAGGTGGAAATTAATATTAAGTTGAGTTTTATTAATGGACATTCTTTAATTCTATGGTTCTCAGTGTTCCATTCTATATTGGGTGTGAAAGGCTGCTTAATTTTGACAGAGACCTTGTTATCTGGCTTGAGGAGGGACTAGCTGCTGGCTTTACTTTCCTTCTGAAGGAGGCCATGCTAAGGATTTATACACCCAAAAAAAAATCCATTGCCCTCTGCCAGGTTTGAACCCCCGATCTTGGGAATCAGAGGCTGGCATGTTACTCCCCAGACCATGAAGGACGAAACAGGAGGTGGAGCATATGACACTATGAGGGACTTGTGCCAGTTTGGGAAACTCCAGTGTTATAAAACCTGACAAACCTAAGTTTTTGCATAAAAATGTAAATAACAACAAGGTGTTAAAAAATAGTCAGAATTTTTATAAAACCCTAAAACTTGTTTGACAGATAATTGTCATCATCTGTTTAGATAAATGTCCTCAGAGCGTGATCTAAGAACTTAAAATTAATGATTTTAGTACTCCTAAATTCCAACTAATTTATAGATGGATAAACACATTTTTGAATCCAAATTTTTTTTTGTCTAAGATAGTTAAAATAATCAGAATAGGATAATTATCTGAAGACATCTGTTAATGATGCATATACTAAGTTAATTGTAATATTTTGTGTGTTAACAGAAGCAGATCAAGATCTAGATCCAAATCTAAATCCAAAGAGCGCAGTCGGAAACATGAAAAGGGTAAATCAGATGAGCATCGAAAAAAACGAGACCACAGTAAGAGCAGAGAGCATCGGACACCTGAGCGAGACAATAAAATTTCTCACCGTAGTGCATCAAGGGAGCGCAATAAGAAAAGAAATCGTAGTAAAAGTTTAGATAATAGTAAAGAAAGGAATCACAGCCGAACTAGAGGTCGAAGTAAAGACCATGATCATAGCAAGACATCTGAACATAATAAAAGACGTAATCATAGTAAGGATCGTGAACACAATAAGGGACATGATCGAAAGGAGAAAAGAAGTAGGAGTAGAAGTAGCTCAAGACGACATCGTAGCAGAGATAGAAGCAGCCGAGATAGAAGTAGAAAGAGAAGTCGCAGTCATGAGAGCTCCAATAGAAGTAGGAAAAGATCTCGCCGTTCGCATTCTCCTTCCCGTTCCAAACGAAGGTAAGACTGAGATTACAGTGAATTGAATTTATTATGTCCTACTAAATACATAGCTTCAAGATATGCTCAGGTATATACAAAATAATAACAATTATAACTAATAACTATGAAAAGTATTACAGGGCCTTAGAATTATTGGTTTGCTGCTTGCTATACTGTACCTAAACTTCACTTAGAATGTTTATAAGGTTTTATGCTACAAAAAGATGATGGAAATGTCTACTGAATTGGCAAAACACATTCTGGTTCACAGCATTAAGTTCAGGTACAATAATGTTTCTGATTTTTTCCTTTATTTGTTCCAGTGTATCTTGAAAAACTTCCCTAATTTCAATAACTGTACTGCATGAACAGTGGCTGAATCTTGTTGAAACTACCTTTGCATTTTTTTTCTCTTCCTTTTAAGTGTTAACAATTTTTTGTAAAAATGCCATTTCAATACCTCTGAATTTATTGTCTGGTTATAGAAAAGACATGTGCAGCAGCAGCAGCAGCAGCTTAAACTTCAAATTTTCTATTATAATGAGGGATATCTTGTATAAAATGAGGAATTTCAGCACACCAGTTCCGACTATTCACTCAACCATTTAGGTGGCACCAAATTACTTCAGAAAAGAACAGAAACTGTGGGTCGATTAAACCTCCATTCACAATAAATACTGATCCTTTAGATCCCCTTTTTTAAACAATGGACACTTGAATACTTGCAAGGTTTTCTTTTAACAATGTTGTTGCTGTTTGTGTGGGTACCACTGAAAGCCCCCACTTATGCTAATGTTGAAAGTGATTTTGTTGGTCATTATTGAAGAAGAACACCAATATGTCTAATTTTTCTTCTTTTAAAACTGAATTTTTATGCTTGTGCTGTTATTTGCACCGAACCATTAGAATCAAACTTTTTTTGCAATATTGTGAATTACGGTCCTGGAAAGAGGCACTTCACTAGATAAGTTCAGAACATATTTTGCATGAACACACTGTGCTGATTATATTTAAAATAACATTTACACACAAGAATACTTTGCTTTAGAGTTAGTTACCTGTTCTTCTTAGCAAAAGAAGAAATACTAATGCACAGAATGATGCTGATGTGCAGCAAAGCAACTTCAAGGACAGATTGTAATGGGAGCAAAATGCCACATGAATGGGAACTTTTTGAGAGAGCTGCCCTTTGGAATAGCTGAGGAACAAAACATCTTGGAGGCAGGAAACTTTTTATTTTAAAGCCTTGTAACAGCAAAAGAGTATGTTGGTAGATTTGTTTGTATAGTTTTACTCCAGTGAACATAGTATATAGAGAAGATATTGTATTCCACCCAAAAATTCAATACCAAGATTTCACCAGAAACATATGTTTTGGGACCCCCTGAATCTAAAAAAAGGCACTTTTAGAAAAAGGTCATTGAGCATGTGTGCGTGCATGCAGCATAGCTCAAAAACAAAAAGACATTAAATACCAAATGTGGTATTTTGGTTTAATATCTTCTAAGAATGCGAGACAAAGATTTTCAATAAAATCCTAAACTACCCCAAACTACCCTTTACATGAAGAAAGTTTAGAAAATTTTGATTTTCTCAAAAATGGCTGTAATAATTTTTATTAAAATATCATATATTAAAGATGTTTACATGACAAATAAAATTTATATCTTGAACTTTCTGGAAACAGAACTCTTCATTCAGATGACTTTTGTATAGTTTTTGTATTACTGGTAAACCGTAAGAGATAGACAAAAACTTGCTGCACAAAAAAATGTAGAGCTCATTAAAACACACAATTTGTCTCATACATTTTTTTCCTGGAGTTGATCATTCCTGAAATATTGTTCCTTATTTATTGCAGTTTTAAAACACTTAAAACTTTTCTCATATGGAAATTTGCCATTTCCTGGTCGTGCAAAGAAACAGATTTCAGCTACAGAGCAACCAACATTTAAAAAGATTTGACTATTGATTTAGCCTAGTCTATTCCCAAATTTTCCTTCTACCTTCTAAGTAGAAGCAAGTAATAAGACCATTTCTGCTAATGTTTATCTTGACTAGACATATGAAGTGGATAGAACAGTAAGCTTTTAATAAAAATTTGTTACAGAGATGAGAGTAAGTTATGTAAATGGAACACATTAGATTTTTTTCAAATTTGAAAATCTAAATCTTACGAAAATTTATATGCAATTTATTTTTATTGCAAATTTTGTGATCATGTACTACTAAAGTATTTGTAATTAAATTTCCTGGGTTATACCTTATATTACTTAATAAACTATTCTGTTACTTTAAATGATGAGGATTTAAGAACACTGATGTGTACTATAAGTATTAATTTGAGTCAAGTGTAATTACTTTCCCTCACTTACATTGTTTTAGTTTAAGGATATGTTTCGGAAACCCACTATCGCCTTTACTGGCAGACTTATTTGTGAATGACATGGAGATAAGGGTCATCATGATGTTGAAAGTGTGGTAGAGATATCTTGACATTTTTGCCATAGTTCCTGGGAAACACATAGACAATGCATTAAAAGTTTTGAATATTCCTGAAAAGACATTAACCTTCACAATGGAGAAAGAAACAAATGGACAATGGACTTTCCTAGACTTGAAAATAATGAAAAATCATAACAAATTAAAATTTGGCATACATAAAAAACCTACTCATTCTAGCAACTATATAGAATACAACAGCTACAACCCTATATCCCATTAACATGCTGTAATTAACAGCATTTGCACAGATTAATCAACATATAGATGAACATATATGAGTTCAATAACGAATTAAAAAGCATAATTGAAACAGCAGAAACTGACAGATTTAACGAACAACTGGTTCACAAAAAATCTGACGTGTACCATTCACATGACTTTCTCTATATCCCTGCAACAAATTATTCTTAAAAAGCTTATGCTTCTATTTAGTTCATGCTAATCTAGAAAAATTAGCAGAAATAGTCTTATTACCTTCTTCCTTGTAAGTAGAAAGGAAATAAGGGAGTAGCATAGGTTAAAGCGATAAGTCAAAAGCTGGTTACTATGTGACTGAAGTTCCTTTGTTTGTATGGACATGAGTTGACAAATTTCTGTATGAGAAAAGTTAAGATTTTCGACCATGAAAACAAAAACAAGGAATATCTCAAAAACGATCAACTCCAAGAAAAAAATGTATACAACATAAATTGTGTGTCTTAATGTGCTCTACATTTTTTGTGTGGTAAGTTTTTGTCTATCTCTTACGGTTTAGCAGTTGTACGAAATTCCGGAAAATTCACTCAGAATAAAGTAGTCTTCAGAGGCTATTCCCAGAAAATTCAAAATATACATTTTATTTGTTGGGTAAATATCTTTAATATACAATATTTTAATCAAAATTGTTAGAGCCATTTTTTAGAAAACAAAATTTTCAAAAAAAGTTCCATGTAAAAGTTAGTTTGGGGTGGGGGGATTTTTCTCAAAATATTCGTGTCGCATTCCTGGAAGATTGTAAACTTAAATACCAAGTTTGGTATTTTACCGACTTTTCGTTTTTGAGTTATCGTGTTCACAAATACACGGACACACACACACACACAAACAGATCTTTTTTCTGAAAATACCTTTTTTAGATAAAGGGGACCCTAAAACATATGTTTCCAGTGAAGTCTCGGTATCGAATTTTTGGGTGGAGTGCAATTCCTTCTCTATACACTATGTACATAGTGCGTCTAGAGAAAGTAAAAATAAACAAAGCCAAAACAAAAAGCTCATCCTAGAGACCAGTACCCTCACTACAAACAAGGATGAAAAATTCACATTTAGAAAGTTCACATACCACCCTTTGGCATACAACAAGTTTAAGAGAATACTCCAAGGTCAAAATATTATCCAGCACCCACAAATAATGTCTCACTGAAAAATCTCTGAAATCCAAAAGTTAGAGATAAAAACCTGTCAGAAAATAGAGCAGGAGTATACCAGATAAATTGCTCAGACTGTGAAAACTTTACTTAGGGAAAACATAAAGAAACTTGGCAACTAGTAAAAGGAACATCTGAGGAACATAATATTAAAAGAGGAAGATAAGTCGGAAGTGGCATGGCGTTTTTTGGAGAGAACATCATGATAGAGAAAATCCCATTTTATTAAAAGTCACAAGAAACAGTCGGGAGTTGGAAACTTGGGAGAATATCCACATCTGAAAGAACAAGGAACAACTAATGAATTTTGAAATCCTGCCTGGAGACATTCTTGTTCACAAGTTCCTAAATGCACCACCATAGGCATCTAGGCACTGGCAGTCAAAAAGTTGATGAAGAAAGCAATGGTACTTCTGACACATATTCCTAACAATAAACCAATGTAAGTGATAGAAAGTGTTACAATGGACTCAAATCGATATTTAAGAGTTCTGTTATAAAAAAGATGGCAAGAATGTTATACACAGTTTTCTGGTTTTGTTATGTCAAATATTTTATTCCTTTATTTTGTAATTTGAATATTATATTATCCCTCATAATATTATTAAATTCAAGATGTGAGATTTTAGCAGACCATAAGGCCTAATCTTTGAAAAGAAAAAGAAGATTATTTATTATTGTTATTATTATTGTTGTTGTTATTATTATTATTATTATTATTATTATTATTATTATTATTATTATTATTATTATTCACAGTGATACTTTAGGAATGGTAATATGCAAATTAACATATTATTAGAACAGTATTTGACACATTAATCATTGGCTTTGCTCAGTTTGACAGCCAAATTTACAACCTGCTTTTCCCAGCCTAAATGATGAATTAACCTAGAAATTTGGTTTCAGTTTGGCATTCAATGTTTTAGATCTAAAACTAATATTAAGGCTTTCTCATTGTCTCATGATACCTTTGTGATAAAATTAATGGCTACAGCTTTATCAACTGCCTTATTTGTTTTGAACCAGTTTCATACATTATTAATGGCACATATTACCTTTTCCCTAAAAAAGCTTTCCTAATAAATATTCTTATGTCATAAGTAGACTTCAAATTTTAGATTTTTTGCCTATTTTTACTTTCTCTAGGCCATATGTAATATAGAGAAGACATTGTATTCCACCCAAAAATGTAATATCGAGATTTCACCAGAAATACTCGTTTTGAGACCCCCTGAAACCAAAAACATTTTTACAAACATGTCCGCCCATACATATGTATGTGTGTGGGGGGCGGGATGCATGCAGGCATTGCTCAAAAACAAAATGTCTGTTTAATACCAAACTTGATATCTAAGTTTATTATATTCTAAGGATGCGACAAAGATGTTCAAGAAAATCCCCCCCACACACACCTACCTTTTACATGGATCATTTTTCGAAAATTTTGATTTTCTAACAGTTTTTATTAAAATATCATATGTTTAAGATATTTTGATTTCAAGCATTATCTTGGATTTTTTTTGAAGACCTCTTCATCTGAGTTTTGTATAACTGGTAAACCGTAACAGATAGACAAAAACTTACTAAATCAAAAATGTGGATCTCATTAAAACCCACAATTTATGTCATAAATTTATTTAGTAGAGTTAATCATTTTTGAGACATTCTAAGTTATTGGTTTTGGTTTCAAAGTATTTAAACTTTTTCAAATGGTAGACATCTTTCTTTTCACCTCTCTTTTGTTTACTCCAAGGAAGCAAAGAGAACCAAATTTCAATTGCTTCACTTAGCAACAAGCTTTTAAAAGGATTATTGCTTTAGCCTGTGCATTCCCTTATTTTCCTTCAACTTACAAAGGAGGAAGCAATAAGACCAGTTCTGGCAATGTTTATCTTGATTAGCTTTGTCTTTTGTAAGAAAAATTATTTGTGGAACAGCTAGAAAAGTCATGTGAATGGAGTGCATCAGATTCTTTTCTGAAGAAAATAAACATGCCCCAATTATGCAAGTTTACATTTTATTTAAAATTACACCTTCTGTACAAGTTTTATTGTACCTAGAAATGCCTATTGTATTCCAATGTTCTTATTTCATTGTTTTTAACCTAAAAAATGTCTAATTATATTAAATAGAAGTTATAAAACATTGATGCATTCTCAACAAAACTTAAAAGCAATGAGAAAGTCCTTTCCAGAACAAATTTGTATACTTAAAGAAGTAAAAGCCAAGGTAAAAATGGTGTTGGGGAAGGTTAGTGATAAGTTAGAGACAAGTGGAGTGCACTATTGAAAAAGTAAGCTGTATTTTCTATTTTGGAAATATATGCAAAGTACTGAATTTAGAAAATGTAGATCTACCAACACAAATAAGCTTACACATGTAGCAAAATTGAAATGCGCTTCCATCACTTCCATGTCTGTTGAAAGGTCGTCTTCAGTGTTCTTTCTGATAAAAGATGCAGTTTAACTTTGAAAAATTTGGAAAAATTAATGGTAATATGTTGAAATATCAGTAACCAGTAGGGCACAAATCTGAAGTAAAATATAAACATTACATTGGTGTAGTAAAATTTTATGTATCTTGATGTATTTCACTCTTTACTTATTTCCTTATTTGATAGTGTTATTCGAGATCTCACTTATGGAGAAAAAAATATTAATGTGTATTTGATAAGTATATGTTTCTTTTAAGGCCAACAAACACCTACTTTATAGTAATTAAATATTTGTGTTCCATTTGTTAGTTTTTGAAATTTCATTTACACTTGTGATGTTATTTGTTAGTTATTGATATTAAGTTTTAAAAAATTGAAAGGGCCTATTTTATAGTTTTTAAAAACCATTTTTAGGTGCCGAAGTGTTCATTTCAATAGCCTAAAAATTCAAGATCACTCATAAGTGAACATCATGATTTTAACTGCTTGATCAGATTTTACAGTATACATTAGTTTAAATTAGAAATAATAAGGGACCAAGAATGAATTTTTACAAAACTCCAGTTTTTATTTGTTTAATTTCAGAATTTTCAGTCATCATCTGTTTTTTACTGGCAATATATTGTATCTCTATTAATTTTTTCCTATTTTCTAGATATGATTGGATGCATATTATATGCTAAAGCTCTGATTCCATATTTATATAGTCTGTTTAATTTAAATTGAGTATATTAGACATTTTGTAGCATTGTTCATTGCTTTCAATTGATTGTGGTAGTTAGAAATTGTGTGTCTGATTTTACATAGATAAGTCTCCTCTATTTGCGTAAAAAGTCTTTTTATTAGAGATAGAGATTTTCTTTCAGCTTAAAAACATTGTCTATAATGGTTAAAGTAATTAATCTGTTGCAGATCGGCATCATCATCATCTTCCTCTGCTCACATTGATAAACAGAAATTATTAGAAATAGCCCGCAAAAATGCTATGAACTTACTGAAGCAAGGTGCCCTGCCTAGTTCAGTAGCTACTCAGGATAAGGTGGTGGCTATCAAAGCTGGAGGAAAGAGCGTGGCAGAACTTACAGGTTTGTTAGATTGATATGTTCTTATAGTAAATAAATTCTACTTTCATTATAATAAAAATTATAAGGCCATAATATATACAGCAGATTTTTTACGTTTCAATTTGTGCCATAAAGTTAGCTGTTAACAGACCTACATTTTCCTCTCCTGCACATTATATGAATTTCTGCACAAATTCAGATTAAGTAAAATTTTTAACAACAATGTGTTATATTAGGTGCATTGTCTAAATAAAAACAATTGTATCCATTATTGCTGTTGAAGCTGTCACTGTCACCTTCTCCCACTGTACATATACTGATACATATCCATTCTCCCCTCTCCCTCTCTCTTCACCCTCACAAATTCAAATTCAGTAAAACTTTTATGTATCTTTGCTATATTAGATACTTTGTCTAAATAGAAAATCTTATCAAATCATCATTGTTGCAGCCGCAGCTACTGCTGCTATTGTCATTTTAACCCATACTCACATGCCAATACATTTCTATTCTCTCTTCTCTCTCCTGCTCATTAAGTAAATTTCCATGCAATTTCAAATTGGGTAAAATATTTTACAACTGGCTGCCCGCCCCGGCTTCGCACGGGTGGTGTAACCAATTAAAAAAACTCAGTCAAAATCTTCCATGTACAGTACGAATCTTCAATGGAGTAAAATTACAATTACATAATTTGACAATACTTTATTGTAATGTACAAGTTTGCTTCCGGAGATAAAACAAAGAGCGGCGATGTTTTGCTGACTCTCAAGCACACAAAGTACAACTATCCATGCGAAAAACACGACAATTGAAGGTATATTCCACACACTTCTAACGATTGGCCTTGGGATTTATTGTCATTGCGAATACAAGGCGCACTGGAAGCAACACGCTTAAATTCAAAAGGAAAGTCTGTTGGCATTAGTGGTATTCTTGGAATAAATATATCCTTGCCTTTGAGCTTTCCTATGTTATAGTAGCTTAAATCAAATTTTTCATAATTTTTTAACACTGAGTTTTGTTCCACTGCATAATTTCGGCTGATTGAGATTGCATAGCATAATTATCACAGAGTCAACCTTGAGCTGTAAATTGTGTGACAGTATTCCTGGTAAATCCAATGAATTTAGGAATTCAGTAAGATAACTGACAACTTCATTTGGATTGGTAATGGATCTCCATTTAACCCAAAACATTACTTGATCCAATGTATTAAGAGCAGCGCAATTACAATGTGATGGTGTCTTCATGTTCTTTAGCTAGCTCATGTACCACATAACATCAAAAAACCAACATATGCAATAGGAAGTTAAAACTAAAATGGATCCCATTATTTCTCCACCATTTTCAGATTCCAAGAAGGTTTAATTGTTCTGTGCGTTGTTTATAATTTGTTCGTTTTAAAGAATTACAACAAAAATATACCTATTTCTTTATTTATATGATATGACCAAGGGAACGATAGTTAATGCATAAGAAATGTATTAGATTTTCACAGTTATCTTGCATCATTTTCTCCATAACCGGGTGCATTCCCTTAGCAGTGAAGAAGAAAAATAGAGCAGAAGGTATTACGGCAAATAATAAGTACGTATTTAACGTGTTCGTCGCCAGTAAAGCTCCTTTATTTTAAATGATAGGAGTATGGAAAGGACAGTTAATACATAAAAATGTATTTGAATTTCACTGCTGTGTTGTGTCATCTGTTTCATTACCTTAACATTGGATGGGGAGGGAAAATACCACTCTGGCCATCTAGTAGCAAATAAATAAGTACTTACTCTACCTGTTAGTCGCCAGGAAATTTTCTTTGCTACTTTATTTTAAACAACAGGAGTAAGGAAAGGACAGTTAATATATCAAAATGTGTTTGAATTTCACTGCTGCGTTGCATCATTGTGTCGATAAACTGGTGCATTACCTTAACGTTGAATGGGGAGGGAAGCATATAGCAGTACTACGACCATTTAGCAACAAATTATCGTGATACCACTGCCATCTGGTGGCTGTTAACCGAAATGCATTCGCTTGGCATGGTTTTTATTTGTTTTATGAGATTTTAAATACTTTCCCGTACTACTTTTAATCATTTTCTATTCCACAAATCTTGTCGTGACAATAATGAACAACAAAAAAAGAATTGTTCAATTTGATGCAGTAGTTCAGAAGTGATACGTGTGCATACATTTCAGTGATTCATTTTTATATATATATATATATAGATTATGTGTTATATTAGGTATGTTGACTAAAGGCATTTTGTACGATGTCTGAATACATCTTGGAGTAGTTATTCTTGGAATACCAAGGTCCCATGGGAAAAGAAAGAAGAAGAAGAAGAAGAAAGTAAAAAAAAAGTTCAAATGTGTGTGTGGGTGGGTGGGTGGATGCATGTGTCCGTTAGATACCAAACTTTTTATTCTTGTTCAACATCTTCCAAGGATGCGACACAAGATGAAATCTTATTCATTCTGGATGACTTTTGCATAACTGGTAAACCATAAGAGATAGACAAAAACTTACTTTACAAAAACTGTAAATCTCGTCGAAATACATAATGATATCTGAGAATAGAATTCTTGAGAGTGAAATTTCTGTACAAATGATACTGAAAAATGTTACTTTAGCGAACAATTGTTACAGCTTTTACTGACATAATTTATAAAGGAAACCAGTTTGGACTTGCAAAACTGAAATAACACATTTTAGGAAATGAGTATACTGAAACCAGTATATTGCAGTTCACTTTTTGTAGGTTACCTTACAGTTAAAAAAAACTCTGTAGTAACTGTAGAACAGTTGCATGTAGTTATGTACCTTTAGATAATACTAAGTGTTAAGATTGTATGTATCTGTCTCTGTTAAGCTTCTGAGATTCTTTGTGCTTCTTTTGTATGTGATAGTAATTTTATTTCTTTCAGATTTTTGCAAGCAGTTGTCAAAAAAAGAAGCTCTGGGTGAAGATTCAAGTGATTCAGATAAAGAAGAGCGCCTCAGCAGTGGTAGTGATACAGAAAAACCATTTCATCATCCATTTCAAATCAAAGAAAGACCATCATCAATTGTAATGAATATCAGGGTCAGTATTTATGGTTTATAATTTTCTATACTATTATAAAATATTTTCTTCTTCTCAAAGTAAAATTGTGGTTTGTGGATAAGTATATGTAGACATATGCTAAATTTAAATAGCATTTAAATAGTGTGTGAAAGTATGTTTTTAATCTTTCTACTATGTACTTATAGTAAATAAAGGAAGTATTGTGTTCCAATAAAAAGATTGATGCTGAAAATTTCCTGGGAATGTATGCTTCGAGGCCTCCTGAACTAAAATGTAGAAAATGGTCCATGCATATTTGCATTTGTATATACGAGGGCCGTTCAGAAAGTAGCCTCCGATCGGTCACAGTGCGGGTAGTGGGGGGAGTAGCGATGCAATCTGTGCATTCACGCACTCAGCAGGTCAGTCGGCATCAAGCCATGGTCGAGTGAAAGTCGTACCTGAGCTAGTTTAGTGTTTGTGGCCGTTTGAAATGTGTACTGCAATAGAAAACCCCGCCAAATGTGAAGTGCGTGCTGTTATAAGGTTTTTTACAGCCAAAGGATATTCTGCAGCACTTATTCATCGTGAGCTTTGTGCCGTGTACGGACCAAGAGTTATGAGTGAAGGAGTGGTCCGTGAATGGGTACGTTTATTTAAAAGTGGACGAGAAAACATTCATGATGAAGAGAGGAGTGGTAGACCATCATTGGTCACGGACGAACTCGTTCAGACAGTTGATGCAAAAGTTCGTGAAAACCGATGTTTCACAATGTCGGAGTTGTCTACTGATTTTCCACAGATTTCTAAGACTCTCTTGTACGAGATAGTGACAGCAAGATTGGGTTACCGTAAGTTCTGTGCACGATGGGTGCCCAAAATTCTTACCGACCACCACAAAACTCAAAGAATGGCCTCTGCATTAGACTTTCTGTCACGTTATGAGGCCGAAGGTGAACCATTGTTAAACAGAGTCGTGACCGGGGACGAAACCTGGATTAAGTACGTGAACCCTGAGGCAAAAGAACAATCAAAGATGTGGGCACATTCAAATTCGCCTACCAAACCAATAAAAGCCTGGCAAGATTTTTCTGCCTGAAAATTGATGGCAACGGTGTTTTGGGATGCAAAAGGGGTGTTGTTGGTTGAATTCATGGAACGTGGGACGACCATTAATCAAGACGTGTACTGTGAAACACTAAAACAATTACGACGGGCTATACAGAACAAATGCCGTGGTATGCTGACTTCTGGTATCGTTTTTTTGCACGATAACGCCCGTCCTCACTCTGCTCGCAGAACAACAGCCCTTCTTGAGTCCTTCAAGTGGGACGTTGTCAACCATCCACCTTACAGCCCAGATCTGGCGCCAAGCGATTATCACCTCTTCATGCATATGAAGAAATGGCTCTGGTCCCAGCGGTTTGATGACGACGAAGAGCTCAAAGATGCGGTCACAGGCTGGCTCCAGGCACAAGCGGGTGATTTTTATGCAGAAGGAATTTCAAAGCTTGTGAACAGATACGATATGTGCCTCAATCGTTATGGAAACTATGTAGAAAAATAGTGCAAAGATGTAGTTGTAAGATGTATATATTAAAATATTTTTATTTAACTTGGTGAATTTCTTGCAATCAACCGGAGGCTACTTTCTGAACGGCCCTCGTATGTATGTGAAATACCAGATTCACGTTTAAGTTTAGCATCTTTCAAAAATATGACACTCACCCTCTCCTGAACTTTCCTTTGCATGGAAAAGTTATGGAACCTTTTGAATTTCTCAACAATGGTCCGAATGATTTTGATTTGTTCTTTTGCCCACGTGGACGTCAATTAATTTCTGTTTTAAAATGCAGTAGGGATGTCCATAGAAGTCCTGTGCATACATACATTTAATGCTTATTTAACCATAGTTCTTTAAATTTTTCTCTTTTAAGATAAGTATAAATAAATTGAATAAGAGATCAAGGCTTATTCTTTTTGCTAATTCCTTCATCCCTAGACTTTGTAGTCCCCGGGTTGTAGTGGTTACCATGCTAGCCTCATATACCCAAGGTTGCGGGTTCAAATCCGGTGGATTTTTTCAGGCATAAAAATCCTTAGCATGGCCTCCTTTGCAAGGGAAGTAAAGCTGATGGTCCTTATTGTAGATTTATGGCACATAAAAGAATCTCAAGCCTGATTAAGAGGCCTCTGAACAAAATTAAGCAGTCTTTCATGCCCAATATAGAAGGGGATGCTGAGAACCACAGTATTAGAGAGAGTCCATAAATAAAACTCCATTTTTATCCCTAGACTTTAGAAATGAAAAAAATGCTGGAAAATGTTGAGGTTGGTAAGCCAAATAATTGGATCAATGCTGGTAGATGGCAGCAGTAGTACATTGTTTTCTTTGCTGTATAATACCAAGGGAACACACCTAGTTAAGAGTGAATGGTGTGAGATGCACTAAGTGTTTTTACTGCTGTACAATGAGTATCTGTCTTTAATGGAATAAATATTAAATAATCAGGAAGCCATGAATACTAAATGTGATGATTGTTCAAAATGAGAAACGTTTAAAATTAATGCATTAAAATATATTTTCATATAAAGCCTATCATTCTCTTGATCCTATGTTAAAAATATAGAAATAAAAATGTACTCATTTCATGTACAAAGTATCTTTTTGCTGCCCAAGTGCTTTAAAATTAATAAGTTATCATGTTGATATATGGTGGACTTTGAGACAGTGATGTGTTTTAACAATTAAAATTTAGTTGAGTCGATTTTGTAACACTACATCACTTACTTTTTTATTTCGGAAAACATGTTTCAGAAGCCATGTGCTTCCATTGTCAACTCTTTTGGTCGACTCTAAGGAATTGACAATGGAAGTACATGGTTTCTGAAACATGTTTTCCAAAATAAAAAGTAAGTGATGTAGTGTTACAAAATTGACTCAACTAAATTTTAATTGTTAAAAGTTATCATGTATTCAGATTACTCATTAATATTTCTCGGAAGCTGAAATTGTGTAATTGATGGGACCTGGATAGTATACTCTAAAAGTTAACTGCCTATTGCACAATTATAATTATGTTTACCTTTTCCTAACATTCCCAGTTACATGCATCAAAACACTATTGATGGGAGAACTACATAGTCGGAAGGGAAGCTGAAAATGACAGAAAAGTGATGTACATATATAAGGTTGCAGAATTGTGGTTATTATTTAATAGTATATACGAGTAATTTGGGGATATGTGTCACTTGAACTAGCTAAAGGTGATTTCATTAGAATGTGAAGATAGCCTTATCTTGGTCATACTGCAAATGTAGTACTTATAATACATTTGGTCAACTAATGTCTTGGGGTAAATGGAGATTTGCACATTTATACATTTTTCTGCCTGCTGAGAATGATAGAAAAGTGATGGGACCCAGATAGCACTTGATTTAAGGTTAATCTAGCTAATGCAGAATTGTGGTGATTTAATAGTATTTGAGGTTATGTGGTACATGAACTACCTAAGGTAATTCAATCAGAATATGATTACTCCCACCTTGTCATTCTACAATTGTGGTGCTGTTATTACTTTCGATCAACTTCATTTTGGGTTAAATGAAGACTTGTGCATTTACACATTTGTCAGCCTTTCAATGAGGCAATATTACCAATCATGTATGCGATTCCCAATACATTTGCTAATGCATAATGCATTTCTTTATGCATTTACACATTTTGCCACCTTCCTATGGAACAATACAATAATAACAGCACTACACACTCCCTAAAGCATATCATTGCAGGTTTTAGCATTTTATTTATGTAAAGGTTGCCTACGTGACATATTGCAGCAAACACATCAACAGTCAGCAACATTACCAATGCCTCTGCTTTAATGTTCAATTAGGCCATGAGCTATTGAGCAATGGAAATCCAGGCAGGCTATCCTCTTGCGTGGATTTAGAGCTCTCCAAATTATCAAACAATTTTATATAGTTATAGCCAACTAATACAGAAAAAAACTATATTAATTAAGTGTATTTCGTAAACAGGGATAGGCGCTTGCTGCTTTACTTGATCTACTAATTCAACACTGCCCATATGCATATTGTATTCCTGGATAGCATCAGGCTTGAAAATTGACTGACATTTTGGATTGGGCATCTTTTTTTTTCAGTGTCAATCATCAAAATCTCAGAGCTGCAGTTGGTTAATGCCGCAATTATCCTCCTGTTTTGCCAAGCAACAAAGTTGGGAGCTGACACACCTTCATTCCCCTTTTCCATAGAGCCTGTGTATTCACATCCTTTACAAACCAATATGATTTGAACAAACTGTTCCTATTGCATTTGTTTTTCTTGTGTGTAAGGCCATGTATAATTTAGGGGAGCCATATCAATTATCTAAATACATAGTCTTACCCTGATTGAGTTCAGATTCTGTCAGGTGTATTATTATGGAGCCAGAAACCCCCAAATTTTTGTTTCTAGTATTATCAGTCCCTTGACTATTGTAAAGATATCCAGCTTTTACTTTCACAAAAATCTAAATTCTTAATGCTAAATTTAGCCCTCTTTGTTTTGATGTATCGTCTCCAATTTAAGCAGCCTTTCCTCAACAATGTCCTTTTCACTAGGCATGTAATTCTCTTTGAATTTTGAAATAATATTGTCGAAAACCACCCTTTTTATGAAGTTTACCATTTATATTTTATGTTCAAGTGAAATGAAGGAATTGGAAAATGGAAGTAAACCTGTTATTTGACATGCAATTCCCAAAAAATAGAGCACGTTGCATGTTATCTGCAGACCAGTATGTGTACAATGTAGGTTTACGAACAACATCTATGAATGTAATTGGCCCAAGTAGCATGTAAATCTCATTATGTGTTCGTTACTTCTGAAATCTACTCTTAGGCTCTATTTTGTCTTTAAAGGTCTTCCTTAATCTTACTTACATATGCATTTGCTTCTGTAATAATGAGAGACATGTACGTCCATAAACAAAATTGATGAAAAAGTCAATTGGCTGACTTAGAAGTCAGCAGAGCCTGCGTTTGTACACAGAGCATGTTATTTGTGTTGCTGTTTTTTGAGTACTCCACAATTTTGGTTCTTCACAAATACCTGAAAGAATGTCATTTTCTTCCACACTGCTACCTATATCCTCAGCACCTTCCTTAAAATATGAAAGCATGCAATCACTTTCCAAATCACTGTCATATAACAAAATGTTCTCCACTTTTCTGAAGTGATTTCAGAAGCCTGTACACTTTCTATACTAACTTATTTGCTATGAAGTTATCGTTAGGACTGACAAGTAAAGTACTTGGGCTCGAACAAAGATATTTGTATGAAAGTTTGGTTACAGGACCATTACGTAACTCACAATGTGCTGGTGGGTGTTGTTTTTCTGCAAAACGTTTTAATCATGCTCTAGATATCACCGTAGATGTCATTGTAGATGCTATATGCAATGCGGATATCTTAACTATAAATGTAAATGGGGACTTTCAATAAAATGCTCACAGCAATTTGAATTACTGCAAAAAGCACAGTGAAGAAAAGCAAGTTGATCACATGTCATATTTGCACATTCTATAATATCAGTGTTGAATGCCACTTCAATTACACTTTTGAAGTTGTTCACCATTATCGTAGCCAGCATTCTGCCACGCGTGACGAGCATGGGTCTATATACTCCCGCAGATAATTGATTGTAAATGACAGAATGCAAATTCATGATAAAGAATCTGTCATGCAGTTTTGGCTGCATATTACTGCAATGTAGTTTAATAAAGTCTGTTATTCTCTTGGCATATATTTAATATTGCCTGAAGAAATACACATCCAGAGGTTGTGCATATTTCTATATTTTAGCAGAATTATTTGTAAATCTATATATTTTCTGTCAGATGCTTCCAGTAGTACTTGTTCATTCTTATGTCCAGACCAGGGGTCACAAAGTACTAGTGACTTTCTTGAAAAAATTTGGATTCAAAACTGACAGAAAAAACATTTTCGGATGTTGTTTCGTCATCTACCCACTCATACTTGTATCGACGAAGACATTTGGAAGGCACTGAGTTTCTATTTCCCTTGACACATGGGGTCCAAACTTTCCACTAGGTTCTTGGAAGCAAATATAGAGTTTGTTTGCCAATTGTCCTTCCATTGAATATAGCAACATTGATTGTGTAACTGTGTGTTGCATTGTTAACTGATTGCAACATTGAGACAGTGTTTCTCTCCCCTTTCATGGGTGGTGTTCTGTCAGAAGAAAGCCCATAGTTGACCTGGCTCTGATCACAGTTCCATACAGAACTAATTTCAATTTTTTCTATCGTGATATGCTCATTGAAGTCAGCAACAAATGTTTGAATTCTCTGAATCAGCTCTTCTTCATCATCCTTATCTTTTCGTGCTTGGAGCATAGTGGTACAGCATGATGTTATCCTAAACTCCTTTTTCAAATTAGTAATAAATCCTAGTGAAGCTGTAAAGTTTACCTGAAATTTCTGGCTGTGTCCAATCTCCAATGTTGTAAATGCCAATAAGGAACAGCAGAACCACATTTTCGCGCTTCATCAAATTTTGCCATTACACGCTCCTTGATTGTCTTGAACTGCAGTGTATGATTTCCTTTGAAAACTGTATGTCCTTCTCGTTTCTTTGCCACATAGTCCAGTATGTTTTTAATATAGCTTTTAGCCTTCAGTTTAGGTATCTTTTCAGAAGCCTGTCATATGTGTTGAAACCTTTTACGTGATAATCATCGTATATGTTCTCTAGTGTGTTGTCATCAAACCCCATGATGATACTTGCAACTTTAACCTTCTCATCAGGAGAGGGCTGGTATTCACTTTCACGCTTCCATTGCCTCTTCCCGCACTTACTGTATCTTTACCGCTAGCAATGAATTGTTTGTCATTATCATCACTAGCATCATAATTATGTGTTAGTGTTACAGCAGTATCTGTTTCTAACTTATACTCATAGTTCTTCATAACTTCATCTCAACCAATCGCAATACATTAGCAGGATTGATTACAATCGCTGACCCATCAACACAAATAACTTCACAAAATGCAACTTCAAAAGCACACTGCACTGTCCCTACTGGTCTCAACTGGTGTATTGGCAGGTCAATGTGCAATGAGGCATGGCACATGGAGAGGCCTCTAACGGACGACAGCAGAGTTTTGCAGATAAGCGAGTATCACTGGAGCAATAAGGGACCTTTAAATTATCTCTCACATGATTTTGGTGTATATGTATTTGTTCGAGCCCAAGTACTTTCCTTGTGAGGTATAAACATTTCATTTAACTAAAAGAAATCTTCATGAACCCCAAGATAGTTAAATAAATACTTAACTCTGCTGGTGAAAAGGTATTTGCAAATATAGTATTACCCCTCTTTTACACTTTTCAAGGGACCAGAGGAATAGTGTAAATGGGGGGAAGTTTAAATTGTGAGAAACCACTCACATGAGTTGTGATGAATGCAATAACTTTCCAAATGCATATTATTGTTATAGTGTGTTTTATTTTTATTGCTAGTACTTGCCTCAGGTATTGAGTGTGTAAGTTAACTGCTGACACTACTCTGCCTATGTATTCTGCTTTTTTTAGTGGCATACAAAAGTAATTTTATAAAAAAAAATTGGTGTAAACAAAACAAATGATAATACATACATTAAGCAATACAAGAATAACTGGAAACACAGATATTGTGGCAACACAACAAAAATAAAATCTTACAAACATTAGACAAACTATTTACTGAATCTAAAAGGATTATAATATCAAAGAAAGAAATTAAAATATTTAAGAAATTTAGGTATAATGTGAAATTAAAGCGAGAAAATTTTGGCCATGGAAGCAGACTCTGGAAAGCTCCCTAAAAGCAGCATTACCAAGTTAGATTGCCAAACTAATGCACCGACTAGACCACAGATGATCCCCTAAATGAGACACCAAGCTTTTTCCTATGATGGATATCAGATCTTTAGCTTGCTTACTCCAGGAACCAAGTGTTTCAATGACAAAAGTAACAAATGTGTAATTATGAAGCAGATGCTCATATTAATGTAATTTACTGAGTACAACGGATTCGGTGGCAGACTTGCACATTTTTATGTTGTTGAAAAATGATGGGATGGAGCTAGAGTATTGACACATGTTGCATTCCATATAAGCGATTTCCTTGTGCTCCATGGTACTAAAGTAATTCCATCATCTCTTTCCATCTGAGCGACTTATCTCATAGAGTTCTAAAATGGTGGGCTGGCTAGGAGATATCAATACCCTTTTAATTATGTCATTCAACTCAGCATGTCTAGCAGTTCAACCACTATTCTTGACATAGCCAAGACTGTGGTGACCAAAAGAATCCACAACTTCTCCGCAAACACATTTGTGTACTTGATAGATTTTATACCTAAGATGTAATACAATGACTACTTTAAAAGATCTGCTGTCCATAGGGTTCTAATATTAGGAGGAGGTATTGCATGTAGTCAGAAACCTGGTAGAGCTAGAATTCTGAAGGCAAAGTATAAGAGAGTTGTTGGATAAACCGTTCCATCTATCCAAAGTTTCTTTCAAAAAGCAGATTTTGACATCATGAAAAGGAAAATAAGACTTGATGAAGTCATAAATCCCAAAGGCAGAAGCTAAGAATGCAGTACAGATGTTGCTTAGTTTTCTTATACCAAGACCCCCAGATATGATCGGTAGAGAAGCCTATAGCCATTGTTCATTAGTAAAATGGAATTCAAGACTCTTATGCATCATATGAGCTTTCTCAAAAAATGTTGAAAATAGCCATAGGGTGGTGTTCTCATGAAGTAAGTCATTTTAGGAATCAATAAACAGTTCTGTGTACTCCCTAGCTAGGAGAAAGGTAGTTAAAAGTATTGTGTACTATATCGATAGTGTTAAATATCATCCGTATATGGCAGAAACATACAAAATAAGATTTACTTGACAATTTCAAAATAAGATTTACAGTCAACTTTAACATATCTCTATTTCAATACAAATCATTTTAAATAACATGTTGATTTGATAGATTTCGAAAGGTTTTGATCCTGGTTTCCTGTAGCATTAACATTTTTGAGATATGATGTTGTTCATCACCATCGATAATCTTTAAATTTGGTTATGTTTTATAGCATGGTTATGGCATTACTTAATATGCAATAAAGTAATGCCATAACCTTTCTTACTCTGCATGAAACATTTAAATATTAATAACTGTGTTGAAATAACATTTAACTGCATCAGATGAAAAGCAGTCAAGCTACTTCTTACCAAAGTAGTACAAAATTGATTTCTGTTCTTACTTCTTATTTCTTACAAGCTCGTACAAATTGTCAACAACATTTTCACTCCTCTCAATAGATGATAGATATTTGCGCAACATTTCATATTGCAACTGCCTCAGCATTGTTTTACAGTACTTTACTTATTTGTTCTTCCTCTTCTTCGTCACTAATGGACTTGGCTGGCATTAGTCAACAAACTCCTCCACATCTCTTTCCTCTACAGTTATTACAGCTTCATCCACCAGAAGAAACTCTTGGAAAGTGCAGTTTGGCTGCAATGTTTCCCAAGTAGCAGGAAGCAGGCTTTCCTCCTCCTCCTCCTCCTCCTCTGCTGGCAGCTGAGAATTGGTGCTGTTCTTGAAAACCCTGCTTTCAAAAAGCAGTTGAGTATTGAAGACTGCTTCAGAGCCTTCCAAGACCTTGCCATAAAGTGTAGTGAATCCAAGATTGCAACCTTGAAGGATGCTGAATCCTTCCCAGCTTATAAGCACAAAATTTATAAAACCAGTCTCTTTCTGTAAAGCACCCCCAAGTCCATCCACTGTAGTTTACTGGTGCAGGAAGAAACTCCAAATGCCATTTCTCAGGTACACATCTTGAGTACAAGGCAACATCAACAAAATGAAGGATCTTCCTATGTGATCTCATTCTTGCATCTAGAGCAGTCAACTGCAGCTGGAAAAAATCAGATGTCATCCAAGCTTTATGTTTATAGTTGTATAAAGTTAGTAGTGATCTGACATTTTTGAAACACTAAGGCTTTTCTAGCCTTTCCCACTACAAAAGGGTGGAGCTTCTAAGAGGCATTAGCATTGGCTCCCAGCAAAACTATGTCTAATTTTGCTATTCTTATCACCAATGACACTTTTTGCCCTTAAATGCCAATGTTCTGCTGGGAAAGACGTAAAGAACAGTCCAGTTTCATCCAGATTGAAGATGTCCTTGGGTTCGTATTTCCTGGTCAGCTCCTGCAGTTTTCCACCAACCCACTCTTCCACAGTTTCTTTATGTATTGTATTTGATTCTACACATACCGCTTTATATGACATTGTATCTTTTCATGAAGCAATCAATCCTGCCATTGGACACACTAAAATGCTCAGTGCAAAGAATGTTTGCCACCGTTAATGATTTTCCCTTTATAAGTACTCCAACTGGGATGCCTGCTGCTCTCGCTGTTGAAAACCAGTTTTTCACTGTTTCGTCCAATTCTTCATACTTTGAATACATTGCATATTTTCGCTTCTAGGAATTTGGTCCACATTCTGAGGCACTGGATACTATTGTTGATCTGTTTTTCCATGATATTTAATGTGGACACAGGAAGCTGCAATTTGTGATCCCCAGAACAAATCTACCTTCTTCAAAATCTGAAGCTTCTCTTCAATGGTGAAAGTCTTTCATTCCTTCTTTTTTATTCATGGTCAGCATAAAACGTAAACTCCAAATACAAAACCATAACAAAGAAGGATTAATGAAAAATGATTTAAAACAACAAAGAGTTGACAACAAATAAATGGCTGCTCAACATGGATAACAAGAAATAAAATCAACAAAATAAACTAAAAAATAAACGTAATGAAACACCAAAAATAGCTTAACAACCGCAGCAACAAAAACAGTAAACACAAAATGAAAAGCTTTGGCAAGACACATACCAAATAGTTTTTCAAACACCAACGTAGCTTCACTTTGCAAAGAATGAATCCTGCATGCAGTCTGCAGTTTGCAAAGTGTGGATGATTATGCCATTTATTACATGTTATTTTACTTCTGATTTTTTCCCTGTAACTTTTTTACTGTAACTCATATGACAACTAAAATAAACTATGACTAGGATACAATCATCCCTTGAAAAAGTGTTCTGACATGTACATACAAATACTGATAAAGAAATTTGGTTTATTTGCAACCTGGTGTGTTTCACAAGGCAGACAAGTATATTATCGCATGGTAGTATAAACTTAATCATTATGCCTTGAACTGAAGAAATACTTTGCTGAGGCAATTATATTGTTTGCAGACTCAAAAATGAAGTGTATTCATTATCTGGAATGATTTAGCTTACTGCGTAGAAACAAAATAGTGAAATTTTAACAGTTTTTTAATAGAGTCTCTGCTTTGTTGTGAAGCATAAGTTCTTCCTCTTTGCGTGCACGCTATATTTGAACTAAAAGTCTACTCGCGCTTATGCTTGGTTTGTAGTAGCAATCGACTCTTCTCAGGGCATTAACGTGCTTGCTGGGCTTCACAGACCCAGACTACGCGGCAACTTCTTAAATAATAAATCACTGGGATTTTCTTTGTACAATTGTAGTTTATTTTGTAATCATTTCATACAATTCTAAAGTGAAACTGCAATCGCTCAATGCAATTTATGTGCTTTGTAGAATGCGGCAAATATTTGTATACACATAATTCTATGCGAATATATTTATATACGCATAATCTCCAAGTGGCCTTTTTCCATACTTGTGAAAAAGCCTCTTTCTTTTTTTATAACTGGCTTCACAAGCAAAAAAATCAACACGTAACTATGATACTTATGGTTGGAAAACAAAATTGCATAGAGAAAATCAAAACACTTATACACGACGAAAGCACAAGGAATAATAAACATTTGCATCCAGCGATTTCAACTTCGGAATGCAACAGAACAAAAACATTTGAACATCAAATATTACAAAAGTGACATGAAACTCACAAAATGTCAGCAGATTTTGTGTTTAGGATATAAATATTGCCTCAGTTGATACTGTGGGTATACACTGCCTTTACTGTGCTTTAAACTGGTTTTTGTTTCTTTAAAATAAAATACGGAAGTTTGAATGTTTAATTACAATTAAACAGTGTCATTACCTGATTCATTTATATATCTTGTGCTGTTTATTGGGTATCCATTCACAGCCTATAAAAAAAAAAAGCTAACTTTTTCTGAGACTATTTCTCATTCTTTGATATTGTTTTGAATTTTCAAATACTTATAGCTGTAGTTTTGTCAAACAGTAAGTTGTGATTCATTTTTTCTCATGGTCATACAAAGAGAATAGACTTTCAGAGCCATCACATAGTTACATACTTTTAAAAATCTAACTCTCACTTTACCTATTGTATCATACTATAAAATGAATAATGTGAATTGAAAGTTTATCTGTTTTAACAAGAAGTAGATAGAACCCTAAGGTTTTGTGGGAATAGTTTCTAAAGGAGTGAGTAGAGAAAGTGATGTCAGTGGAATGCATACAATTTTTTTAAAATATTGTTTATTGAAAATCTTAAAATTGCTCATTGAAAAGACATGGATATTATTTGTGTACTTTATAACTTCTATATATACAGGTAGAAGCTCTGGAATTTCTTATGTCATAACACTTATCATAAGGTTCAATACAAGTAGCAAAGTCAAGTACTGTTTTCCTGGTCTTTTAGTTTAAACTATGTCTTCATTTTTCTAATTGATTTTTCACCTATCATACAAAGGTAATTTAAGAACTAATGCATCATGTCCATGGATTCCTTTATCATGGAGATCTATCATTATTACATATTGCATTACTATTATTGGTGAGAAATTTCCTTGTGATTAATACTTGTGGGGTGTGTCATCTGCTGGTAGGGGCTTGTCAGGTTGCTGACCAATCATAGTGTAGGAATACATAACCGCCAGAGACATGACATCATTGGCATTGCAACACCTACGTGGTTCAGTGGAAATTCACACATGACTGGTCAATTGTATGCAATCTGATGTGATTGAAAAGTTTGGTTGTGTTACACATACTGATCATAAGGGCTTACATTTATAATCGTTACTACCTTTTACATATGGCAGAAATTGCTCTTGTTCTCATTCTAGAAATATCACAAGTGACACTGTAATTTGAAAATGTCTTACATCCGTGATAAGTAAGTTGAGGTTACTTCAGCCGAAATAATAAAACTTTTCCATTTAGTGAAATACAGGACCCAATGTGGAAAGGAATATATGAGATAACTAGTGAGAAATGGGGAAAAATAGTTCAACATACGAGAGGTGTGCATGGAGAGAAGAAGGCATTTTAGAGGAAGCAGTGGAACGTTTGTCGCTGCAGATGGACAGTGAGTAAATAGGGCAACAGCGTACCGAGGTGGCCACGTGTTAGTAGAATGTCAATCACAAGGTAATTTCTCACTGATGATAATTAGAGCCATTCGGAACAAGTCTGTATTGGCTGTCATTTATTTCAAAATGTAAATAGATGGTGAAAATTCAGTTGAATCATGCGATCAAGATCATTCATTGGAATTAAATCTTTACAGAGAAACTCATCAGCATAAAATTTTACTAGAACTAGAATAAAGTTAAATATTTCTTTCATTACTACAAAAAGTACAGCACATTTTATCAGAATCAAAGGTAGTCGACATCTGTGAAACATACATATTACAGGCAATTACTATTAATGAAGCCTCAAAGTGTTACAGCTATGCTTCACTGTGTACCACTTGCGTTTATAAAATTTTATCTTGTTTATAATTCCTCCCAATTGGTCACCTTAGGTATTATTTTGGAAAATAAGACACGTAATCTGGGTAAGCAAATTGTGAAACAGAAACTACTTTTCATAATGATTATTTCTTCTTCTGGTAAAGACATAGCAACTTTTTGTTTGTGTTTTGCCCTTTATCTTTCATAATATTCAATTGGATAAGTAGTTAAATCTAAAAACTGTTAAATTTTGTAATAATCTAATCAGACCTTTAACAGGATATATAATATGAAGTTAAACAAATAAACATTAAACCATCCTCCAAAAGATTGGCAACCTGGGACAATTCTCTTTAATTATCTTTTTCTTTTCAAAATTTCCTTTGTAACAAGCTGTTTGCAATTCTGTTGACATAAAACTTAAGATTCTAAACTTTGTGCCAGTTTATAAATTTGTACAAATTCTATTTTCCCACACTTGAATGTCCGATGATCCTGATTATTCAATGGTTTACATGCATTCATCTAAATGGCTATCATAGTGTTTTCTTGTTCATGAGCAGCATTTAGAATTTAAAAAGGTATTTGTTACATGAAAATATTTGCAAAATTCATAAGTTGTAATGACAAATTGAGTTATTTTCATTGCAGAGAAAGAGTTGGAGCATTCTTCCTTTGAAACCCAGGAGGCAACTTCTTTCTCTGTAATGTAGGCACCTGCTTCATGCCCACTTACAGGTGCCCAAGCTTCATTTATCATTTCAGTATGACAGAATAACAGCGTGACATTGTTCTGACATTGCATTGCCATATAACCAATGCTATTAATTTATAATAAGAGATATCCATTATAGAAGAAAGAGAAGGAAAATTAAGAGATGATATAGTTTTATTATAGTGTATTCAGAACTCTGATCATTAATAATGATAATAAATGTTACAGAATTCTGTGCAGCTACCAATCAAAACTTTGCAAGAAAAGACTGCTGAGCAGTCCAAACAACTTCGTATCCAGTTCCCAGTCTCCAGTGGCCAGCAGCATAGAAAAACAGGTAATTAAATAACTACTGGCAATAAATGATACTAAAGTATGTTTGTGACAAAACTTAGCCACCAGAGCAAGGCCCTTGTGACCTTCACTGTATTTCCCTGTGCTGCATCGTACATCCGTTCTGTTGTCACATGTGCGTCAGTCTCTGTTCTAGTCCAGTTCACACGTGAATAACTTTAAGAATTACTATAAACAGAAATAAGTGTGTAAATAAGTGTGACTCAATATAACTCCAACAACTTTAAGAATGTTTAGAAGTATTTAGTTCTGCTTAAAGAGCTTTCAAAATGCAGTATACGGTACCACAAAGAATATATGATATGTGTGCTTATATCATCTGTAGGGAAGTTGTTAGGCAATTTGAAACTAAATTTCCTGGTATGCGTTTTCCAAGGAGAAAGGTCCTTCATTTGCTTGTATATAAATTCAGGGAGACAGGATCATTTTGTGATAGGAAAAAAAAAGGTAAACAGGGTGTGCTTACGGAGCAGAATTAGACGAAATCAAAGCAAGGTTAGAATGGTCACCTCTAAAATCTCTTGGGCATCTTGTGTGAGAAACTGACATTTTGAAATCTGATGCGGATGGATGCCATTTTCAACATATCCTACGATAAGGTATATTTTGTGTTTATTCTGATAATTGTTAGTGTGGTTTGAGATTTTGACATCCATGCATGTGTGACTGCCAGTCAAGTGTACAGTATGTGCCCAGGGCTGCCACATACTGCTCTTGATGGCCAAGTTTTGTAGCATACTTACTGTAGAATGGTGTTTAGAAGTGTGATAACTGCTTCTCTAGTCCTCACAACTATTCTGCATGCAAAATATCAATTTATCATATTGTTTTAGGCGATATAGACTATTAATAATTCAGAATGAAATACCAATATATAGGATTAGTTTAAATCCTCAAAATATTTATAAGTTTCATGCATTTAAAAATTACTATATGGGATTAATTAAATAACAAGAATGAAAATATATAAAATGAAACTTCTGGCAAAGACCAAATGAGAAATGCAGATTTGAAAGAGAAAACTTTGATTGTCCAAATTATTTGAACTGCACATGATATCAGAAACATTTGAGGTAAAAAACAACATAGTTGCACTGTGTGTATTGTTTTTAGTTAGCTCTGGTTGAATATATTCATTAGGGATATAATAAACAGCTATTTTTGGTTAACCATTATAAGTTGTATCTGGATAGTTACAATGTTTTAATGATTGGATGGGTAACCGGTTAAGAACAACAGTTAAGTAGTTTTCATGGTTATGAGTTCATAGGTACATTGCTTTGATAGTTACCATAATGATTACATGTAATTAATGATTCAACTAACCTGTAATGATTCAACATGAAGCCAATCAATACAAACTTTTGTTATTTAATGCAATCTAAAAATACATTTTTCTACTGTATCAAATTTTTTATTACTATGGTGGTTTATAATCAGAAAATGCATTCACGCTTGCTTCCACATAACTGCACATATATAAAGTTAGTATAGGTGCTTTGTTTATGGGATTCTAAATGTAAGCATAGATGATGCAGACATAGCAAAGGAAAATACATCCTGTTGTCAACATCAATATGGCTGAAATTTAAGGAGCAATAAGCCAAACATTTTTCTGTGTTATAAACATATAAAACTAATGACAGCGATGAAAATTGCAACTCAGAGTATAAATTAGTTTTGATTTAAAGAGGAATGAAGTTTCCAACATCAGTAGCTATGATATCATACTGCCATGTTAGGTAGCTTCAAACAGCATGATCTAACTCAAGGCGACTCGTGCAAGCTTTGCTGATAACTATATTTATCTCCCTCACCAGTGCGGTTTGTAAGGTGATGGAGCGCATGCTCAATGGGCAGTTACAATGGTGGCTTGAGTCTGAGAAACTTTTGTGTAACTTACAGTCGGATTTCGCCAATACCACTCCTCGACTGACCACCTTTTGACTCAAATCCTGAATGGATTTCTTTGGAAGTGTCAAACTGTGACCATATTTTTGGATCTAGAGAAAGCTTATGACACTTGCTGGAGGGCTGGCTTATTGTGTACCTTGCATAAGCAGGGCTGCCATGGCTGCCTTCCAGTGTTCTTCAGGGAGTTCATGAAGAACTGGGTGTTTTGTGTGCACGAGGGCTCTGTTTGCTCCTGTGTTTTTAGTCAGAACAGAGTACCTCGAAGATCGGTACTCAGCTTCACTCTTTTCGCTATCGCCATCAATCCCATTGTTGAGTGTCTTCCTGCTAGTATTTCCTCCTTATTTGTGGACTATTTTGCAATTTATTGCAGTTCTCGGCACACGTGCCTTTTGAAGCATTAACTGCAGGCATATCTTGACCGTCTACATGCTTGGAGTGTTGCTAATAGTTCCTGTTTTTCTTCCGAGAAGACAGTTTGTGTGAACTTCTGGCATCGGAAACCATACGAACTGCCTTCTCTACACCTCAAACCCGAACCAATGCCCTTTGCCGAAACTGGGAAGTTTTTTGGCTTGGGGTTCCACAGGAAGCTTAACTGACCGTCCCATATCTCTTCTTTGAAGGCTAGATGTGATTGTTTACTTAATGTTTCACATGTTTTATGTGGCACATCTTGGGGAGCAGATCATTGATTATGGGTGCATTGTGTACTCTTCGGCATGCCCTTCAGTTTTACATCATTTAAACCCAGTTCACCATCGAGGGCTTCATCTGGTGCTGGGTGCTTTTCCGACTAGCCTGGTTATTAGTTTGTGTGCGGAGGCTGCTGAACCTCTGCTGTGCCATAGGCGGGACATGCTTCTTTACATCCACCTCTCCACCTCTTTTCCTTGCCAGATCACCCGTCTTTCAAATTATTCTTTGACGAGTCTCTTGACTGTCAATATGCTATCAGTGTGCTTGCCTTGCTTCCCACAGGAGTTCGTTTTCATCTGCCTCTTCGGCCCATGGATGTTTGCCTATCGCCTCTGTTTTCACTGGGGAAATGTTCATTCCCCCATTGGTTACGTTGCGACATCCCATTCCACCTTGGTGTGGCATCCATGCCGAAATCAATGACTCTGCCTTTAGTCTTCTGCTCTGCATTTTTAGCGTTGCAGGTTTGCAATCAATGTTTTGTTTATACAGATTATTCCAAGGAAGACCGTGGTGTTGGATGTGCTTTTCTTTTAATTCCTGGAGTTATGCATTTCATCTTTTGGGGCAGTGTTCGATTACTTTTTAGTGTATATCAGGCTCTTCTTTTTATCTGGGGATAGGACTTCAGGCAGTTTGTTATATGTAGCGATTCCTTCAGTGCACTATGGGGTTTGCGTGAGCTATAACCTTCCCATCCTTTGATACAGCATACAGGACCTTCTGCACTTGCTCGCTGACACTGCCATCGGCATGTCGTTTGTTTGGATTCCTGGCCACATTGGTGTGAGTGGTAACAAACAGACGGATGCTGCTGCCAAGTCTGCCATTTTATTGCCAACTGTTTTTAACTCAACTGTTCCTCCAGGTGATGTTCGTGTTCACCTGTGCCGGACCGTTTTTTCACGCTGGTTCGCCGAATGGTCCAGGATGCATGGCAACAAACGGAGAGAAGCCAAGTCCCTTCTTTGCCCCTGGTCTACTTTTGCATGCATGTTGCCGCAATGAAGTGATTTTGGCACGACTATGTATAGGCATTGCCGTTTTAGCCATTAGTATCTTTTACTTGGGGAACCTGCTCCTTATTGTGCTCTCTGTAATGAGCCTTTGACGGTGCATCATCTTTTATTGGAGTGCTGCCTTTTTACTGTGTTGCATGCTTCCTTTTGTCTGTCCACTGACCTTGCCACCTAGCTGGGCGACAAACCTGGTGCTTGTGAGGGACTTTTTACTTTTCTTTGCTGCTGCAGGATGTACAGTCAGGGGTTTTATCTTTTTACCGACTGTATTTTCAGTCCCTCGGTTTTAGTCTGACTTTGGTAGCCTTTTTATGCTCTCCCTGGTTTTAACCCTTGTGTGGTAGTCCTGTTTTAGTGGTTTTTTGCCTTTTAATTTTCAGCTCTTTTGTTTACTCTAGGGCGCTAATAACCTATGTAGTTTTGCGCCCTAAAGTACTACTAAGACCGCCACCACCACAACCCCCCCCCCCTTTCTGCTGCTACTGCTAGCAAGCATAGGCTTCCGAAACTAGTCCTTGTAATGAAAATGTAAGTGTCATAGTGTTAAAAATACTGACTCAACAAATTAATACCACATAAAATTTCAGTAAATCTTCAAGAATTACATCAATACCTTAGCTCCAAAAGTTACTATGTAAAAAATTAAAAGATCCTATTCTAGCAACCAAAAATCAGTGACTTCAATAAATAAAATGCTCATACTGTAATCTAGTGTATATAGAAAGGACAAAAAGAAGTCTGGAAACCAGACTAAAAGAACACGTGTCACCTAAAATACAAACAGAAAAATCAGCAGTTGCCTACCACATCTGGACATAAAATTATACTGAATATAAAACTGTTAAAACCTGATTTATCAACATAAAGAATTGGACATCTGGAAAAAGAATCTACCTCATCAATAAGAACCATGTTATAATTTTGATTTACTGCCATACAGCAGCCGTTGGAAATTCATAGTAGTAGTACCAAATGCCTCATAAGAAATGAGGCATCTCCACAACCAATCCTCATCTTTGGTGCCAAGCAAATTAGATTTAGTCAAAGTTAGGAGCTGAAAATGGGAAAAATGTGTTCCTGAAAAGACTCCCAGTAGGTAAATTTGAAGTGATGTTTAGTGTTACAAAAACCAAAAATTCTTACCCTTGAATATTAATCATACTACTGTCACAAGCTTTTTGCAAATTTCAATGCATTTTTTTTAACTTTCTGCTAAGTTGTGATCGCAGAACTTTGGACTATACAATGTGAAATTAAAATAAATTAACAAGTGATTTTGAATTTAAATCATCTGGATTTTCTTTGTAGAAAGTGAATGGATACCAGTATCTCCTAAAAAGGAAGAGCCTGTAAAGGCTGTAGAACCAAAGCCATCTGCTGCAGTGCATTCTGGGAACCAGGTTTTTCCTACACCAGTTGGAATGGAGGTGAGTGATTAATGGTTAATTTGGCTGTGAAATATAGATACAAAATTAAAAGCTGAAAGGATTGAAATAAAACTTTTTTGCAGATGAAATAAAGAAGTACAGAAAAGTATGGTAGTATTTGTTCTAAGCATTCCAGGTGATAATTTTTAATACAGTGGAATCTTGTTAGCATGCTTTCTCTGAGACTAGAGGAAGTCAAACATGGTAAACAAACAGTACACATTTTCAGTTAATGGTTACACAGAAAGCATTCGTTTTAGCAGAAAGTTCATTTATTTTAAAGCGACATAAGTAAGAATATTTAGAGACATTTTAGTACGGTATAACTTAAAACTTGCGGTTTATTGGATTAAGGATTTTCATATTCATAAATCAAGATTTCTGCTAGTTTGAAATATAAATGCTGAAATGTGGGTTTAAATTATTCCTACAAGAGAGGGTAGTTTAAGGACTATTTTTCATCAGAAAACAGAGCAAATGACTTTGTTGCTCTCATTCAGAAGGTCTGCAGCTCAAATCCTACTCTTCCATGACTCAGGTTTTTTCTAGGTTTTCCTCAGACCTCATAACGGCAAATGCCAGGGAGTTGGAATATTTCCTTCCCAAATATCTTGCATTGTTTGTATCATCAATGTCTATCACCTGCAGTGACATATGTAGCAACTAGAACAGGCTTTAAACACTACTAAAAATTTTCCTCTGCAAAGTAGTTTGCTTTTGAATTGTAATGATGATCTAATTATCCAAAATATGAAATAAACCAGTGGAAAGGGATTATTTATCATGGTTGGAAGTAAAGTATGAAACCATACATTTCAGAAGTATATACATACTCACTAAAGGCACAATTATAATAGAACAAATGATACATTATAATCTGTTAAATGAGTGAGCATAAACTCAGTTTTCAGCAGTGCTTCAATGCAGTATAACAATGGCAAGAGATTTCAAAATATTTGCTACTCTCTTGTACTGCTACTGATCTATGCAGTTGCTAATCAGACATAATGCCTGACTTGTTACAGCAAAGTAATACACTTAATGCGAATGATTCTCTGTATGTTTTTCTTCAATGGTGAGAAAATAACATACATTAATTTATGTATATTTCTTGTTTAAAACAGCATAATATGCATTTGTTCGATTATTGCAACAATCATTACTACAAAGCTTAAACAGAAAATGACAACAACAATATATAATATATATATATATATATATATATATATATATCTTTGCAATCCTATTTGTACCTTATGAGATGTGGCAATAAAGAAATCAGATCTAATTTTTTTACTCATTTTCTGCCACTTTGAGAACAAATACCAGGGGAGGGGGGGCATTGACTACCATCACACTAAGTTTCTCTCGTGCATAGTATTAATCTGGCCTTGGCCAGTATTAGAAGACTATCATGTGAATTCTGTCAGAATGATGCCAAATCCTAAAGAAGAACATGTTAACATAAAATTCATGAAATTGGGAAACTGTGCCACAAAAACATACATTTTTGACAAAAGCCTATGTGATCAGTGTCAATCTTATAAGCAAGTTTTTAAGTGACTTAAAATATTTAAGGAGGCTAGTGAAGACATCGGGGACACTCCAAAATTGGGCCATACTTTCACTACAAAAACTGAAGAGAATGTGGAGAAAGAAGCTAAAAGTATTCAAGGAAAACATTAATTGAACAATTGAGCATTTTCTGAACTTGCCAAAAAAGGAAAGTGTTACATGGTGATTTGAGCATGAAGAAGGTAAAATGATAAAAAAAAAAATCCTCATACCCACACAAAAGAACATTGTGAAATGCTGTGTTGAGAGTTTTAAAAACATGAAAATAATCCTGATTTTGTCAAAATGTAAAACTAATCCTGATTCCTTCAAAAATATAATTATGTGCAATGAAACTAGGATTTTCCAATATAATTCAGCAATTGAGTGGGAATCCATGTGTTGGAAGTGTTGCCAATTTACAGAAAGAAAAAAACATGCATGTGAAAAGCAAAAAGGAACCAATTATTTTTTATATCTGGTAGGTTATCTACATTGATTGGATGCTTGGAGGTAACATTGTCCTTATTATAAATAAGTTTTGAAGATACTCTGTGAATTTCTGTGATAAAGAACAGATTTGTGAAGGTATGCCTAATGAATCCACACAATAAGCCTTCAAAAGGTCATGAGTTGAAATCTCATTTTTACTTTCTCTATATGCACTCTGTACATAGTGTATAGAGAAGGTAATGCACTCCACCCAAAAATTTGATACCAAGATTTCACCGGAAATATATGTTTTAGGGTCCCCTTTAACTATAAAAAGCATTTTTGGAAAAAGGTCTGTGTTTGTGTGTGTGTGTGTGTGTGTGTGTGTGTGTCTGTATGACTGTGAACACGATAACTCAAAAACGAAAAGTCGGTAAAGTACCAAACTTAGTATTTAAGTTTCGTATCTTCCAGGGATGCGACACAAAGATTTTGAGAAGAATTCCCCCACCCCCAACTACCCTTTACATGGAACTTTTTTTAAAAATTTTGATTTTTTTAAAAATGGCTAACGATTTTGATTAAAATATCGTATATTAAAGCTATTTACATAGCAAATAAAATATATATTTCGAATTTTCTGGGAATATCCTCTGAAGAGTACTTTATTGTGGATGAATTTTACGGAATTTTGAATGACTGCTAAACCGTAAGAGATGGACAAAAGCTTACTACATGAAAAATGTAGAACACGTTAAAACATACAATTTGTGTTATATACATTTTTTTCGTGGAGTTCATCTTTTTTGAGACATTCCTTGTTTTTTGTTTCTGCTTTGAAAAAATTATTATTTTCTCATACAGGAATTTGTCAACTCCTTCCATACAAACAAAGGAACCTCAGTCACTTAGCAACCAGCTTTTGACTATCACTTTATGGTAGTCCCTTATTTCGCTTCTACTTACAAGGAAGCAAGTAGTAAGACTATTTCTGCTAATTTTTTCTGATTAGCATGAAGTAAATAGAAGTATAAACTTTTTAAGAATGATTTGTTGCAGGGATATAGAGAAAGTCATGTGAATGATACACATCAGATTTTTCATGTTTAACCTCACTCAAATGTTCTGCTATGATATAGCTTATAACCTTGTTTCGCACAAAGTTAAAACTGCCTCAGAAGGTATAAGGACAATTTGGAGAGAGTTCACGGAATTGAATTTTAATTGGGACTTTACAAACCATTTCTCACACCAAAACCAAAGAGATTCACAGCTTTATACTGACTTCTCACAGTTTCAGCCACATAATGTAAACTGTGAGCAAGGCAGTTCATGTGAACTAATTTAAAGTAAAGAACTTTTAATCCAGCTCCCACTTTTAACAATTTATGAAGCAGCTTCACTGAAAAATAACAATACAGTATCATATTACATCCCCTCTGAATCCAATAAAACAAATGAATTATTGAAAAATTTGGCAACAGTGGAATGATTTACTCAATTGAATATTGTATATTAACACACTCAAGGATACCAATAATGGAGTTGAGATGTTGAAAATAAAAACAAATCTGATGTGTTCCATTCACATGACTTTCTCTACATCTCTGCAACAAATTATTATTGAAAAGCTTAATGCTACTAATAAAAAAAAAAATTAGCAGAAATAGTCTTATTACTTTCTTCCTTATAAGTAGAAGCGAAATAAGGGAGTATCATAGGTTAAAGTGATAAGTCAAAATCTGGTTGCTATGTGACTGAAGTTCCTTTGTTTGTATGAACAGGAGTTGACTAAGTCCTGTGGGAGAAAAGTATAAGTTTTTAAAGCTGAAACCAAACACAAGAAATATCTCAAAAACGATCAACTCCATGAAAAAAAATGCATATAACATAAATTGTGTGTTTTAAAGTGCTCTACGTTTTTTGTGTGGTAAGTTTTTTTCCATCTCTTATGGGTTAGCAGTTATGCCAAATTCCGTAAAATTCATCTAGAATAAAGTAGTCTTCAGAGGCTACTCCCAGAAAATTCAAAATTTTATTTGTCAGGTAAATATCCTTATATGATATTTTAATCAAAATTGTTAGCCATTTTTTAGAAAATAAAAATTTTCGAAAAAAGTTCCATGTGAAGGGTGCGGGGATTTTTCTCAAAATCTTTGTGTCGCATCCCTGGAAGATACTAAACTCAAGTACCAAGTTTGATATTTTACCAACTTTTCGTTTTTGAGTTATTGTGTTCACAGACACGCGGACACGCACGCATGCACGCACACACACACACACACACACACATACACACACTCACACACACACACTCACACACACTCACACACACTCACTCACTCACTCACTCACAGACCTTTTTGTGAAAATACTTTTTTTGGATACAGGGGATCCTTAAACATATATTTCTGGTGAAATCTCAGTGTCAAATTTTTGGGTGGAGTGCAATACCTTCTCTATACACTATGTACTTAGCACATTTAGAGAAAGTAAAAAGTGTACGTTTTTCAAAGCTGAAATCATAACAAGGAATATCTCAAAAACGAACAACTACATGAAAAAAATGTACATGACATAAATTGTGTGTTTTAATGTTCTCAACATGTTTTGTGTGATAAGGTTTTGTCCATCTCTTATAGTTTAGCAGTTAGGCAAAATTCCATAAAATTCATCCAGAATAAAGTAGTCTTCAGAGACTATTCCCAGAAAATTCAAGACATAAATTTTATATGTTGTGTAAATATCTTTAATGTATGAAATTTTAATCAAAATCATTAGAGCCATTTTTGAGAAAATCCAAATTTTCGGAAAAAGTTCCATGTAAAGGGTAGTTGGGGATTGCAGGGATTTTCTTGAAAATCTTCGTGTTGCATCCTTGGATGATACCAAACCTAAATACCAAGTTTGGTTTTTAACAGTCTTTTCGTTTATGAGCTATGCTACCCACAGACACACACAAATGGACATTTTTCTAAAAATGCTTTTTTTGGATTCAGGGGTCTCAAAACATGACATCTTGGTATCAAATTTTTGGGTGCATTACAATACCTTCTCTATACACTATGTACATAGTACATGTAGAGAAAGTAAAAATGTTGTTCCAATGTGCAGGATGTTTGATCATTTGAATTTCTCCCTTGCCAACCAATATAATTTGTGTAGACTGTTATCCTTACTGGATTTCTTCAATGCTTTACAATTAATTAGGTGTTCAGCATTTAAGATATCACCAGTATTACACAGGTGACAGATTATCTTCTTTAAATTAAAATCTAATGGCATCTTTGGATTTTGCACCACCCAGGGGACATGTGTAGCTTAAGGGATGCTATGGACGTGAACAACTTTGTCCCCCTTATAATAATAATAATAATAATAATAAAAATGATTTTGGTACTTTGGGGTGCACACCTCCAACCATACCAATAGGGACAGCTCTCACAGATCATGTCTTAGACCCCACAGCCGTTTGGACACATGATAATTGCAATATTGTCTGATCTTATAATGTTGCATAACAGTATGAATGATTTTTTTTTACCTGCTTTCATAGCAGTTTACATGCATTTTCTGTGGTTTCATCAATAGAAATCCATAAGTTCAGTGTATCCATGCTTCAGTGTATTCCGAATATTACAGGTTACTTCTTGAAAACATTATCATATAGTTTTTGTACAATGTAAGTTTGTTCCAGCACTCTTTTGTTTGGGTATTTTTCTAAAAGTCATGAAGATGCACATTATTCAATTTCCACCATGAAATGTTTGTTCATGTTTTTGTGCAAGTTTATAAGCGATATTATATTTATATCTTCAACTTTATTAGAAGTATGAGACATTGGAGTTTCAAACCTTTATTGTACAAATAATATGAATGAAACATTTTATTATGATATTTAATGATATCTTGCATTTTAATAGATAGATTTTCAAAACTAAGAGTCATTTACAACACTATTCTGATAGATGGGTAGCTGCATTATGTCACATTGGCCTCCCATGTTCAGCCATACCCACTGTAAATGAATGAACAATTTAAGTATATTAGTATGTATACTATACAACCACCTAAATTATGCCACTTTCATTTGTTACTTTTATTTCTCTCTAAAATAGTTAAAAACTTACATCTTTTGAAGTTATTCACTGCATTAACCATATCATCATTTAAGACTTCATATGATGCCCACAGTAAGACTGCGCATTACACACTGTCCCAAATGCTGTGATGGGAAGTGAATAAAAACTCCTGCTGCAAAGTTCAGGGATTATTTTCTAGCACTCTACCAGTGATCCAATCATTGCTGTTATAACATATTTTGGGGCTTTGAAATTCATTTGTGGTATTGAATTTTTTTTTAATTGGTTATTTAATATTTTTATCTTAAAAGGGCCAAAATTGCAATTTAACTCTATTTTGATACTGATAAATAACCTTTTTTTTTAAATGTAACATCTCGGTCTGGGATGGACAAACTCTGCAACATTGTATTATCAGGGATGAACCTACCACTCTTTCAATCAGGAAACAATACTGTAATTGAATAGCCCCAAAACAAGGTTATATCTCTCATAATTTCCACAGTTCAACTATACATGAAAGAGGTCATTAATGGTGCTTGGGACAATGCCGAGATATTTGAAATTTCTGAGGGCACTGTTAAAACACATTCAGTATATTTGTCTTGTCCCTAGCACCATTGCAACCTTCTTTCATGTAAACTTCAACTTTGGAAAAAATAAGGGTGACAATCTTGTTGTCTATTTAATTGTTCAGAAAACATTCTAAAATTTTGTCCAATTAGGCACACAAATATTCATTAACCCTTTTGGCAAAATGGATGTTATCTTCAGCTGGTGTAAAATAGTATATTGTGTTACTAAGAAATGTAAGTTATGCCTTTCAGGTTGAGAATGCAAATTGAGAATATGAGGCTCACAGGATAAGTTTTCCTAAGCATTCGAGATCTGATAAGCAATTTATAGTTCATGGTTAGTCAATTACTTTGAAATACTTGAAAAAACTGTAATAAAAACCATAAATCAAAATTGCTTTTCAATATTTTATTGAATATTAAGAAAAAATGAATTCTCGATGTGAACAAATGAAAGGCTACATCTAAATAATATGGACAAAGCCTTTTATACATTCTTTTGTTAATGAATTTTCCAATAGATTCTTTACTTGAAGTAGCATTCATATATCTTGAGTGTTACATCAATTCCTTATTGTACTGTATTAATGACCTCTCAAACTCTAACTATAAGTACTTAAGCGCCCTCTGTGGTGTTAAGGTTATCATGCTAACTTCATATAGCCAAGGTTGCGGGTTCAAACCTGGCGGAGGTAAATGAATTTTATTGGGATAAAAATCATTAACATGGCTTCCTTCAGAAGGGAAGTAAAGCCGTTGGTACTGTGTCATAGATTTACAGCACATAAAAGAACCTCAACCTGATAAAGAGGCCTCTGAGCAAAATTAAGTGGACTTTCATGAATTGGATGCTGAGAACCACAGCACTTAAAGAGTGTCCATAAATAAAGCTCCATTTACATTTGTAAGTACTAACAGTGCTTTTTGGCATGGCAATTAATAAATGAATTGTAAATTTAGCTTACATTAACAAATATGAGTTCAGAATGATCAACTTACATATTAAGTTCTTCAAAAAGACTTTTTTATACCATTTCACTGTTTTTTTCATAAACAGAATACCAGATCTTCTAGTCCACCCACTCATATGCATACTGTATTCCTGGATAACATCAGGCTGAAAATTGACATTTTAGTGTGGGCATCTATTTTTCCAGTGTCAATCATCAAAATCTTAGAGCTTCAATTGGATAATGCCATAACTACCCTCCGGTCTTGCCAAGCAACATAGGTCAAAAGTGGGAGCTGATGCACCTACATTTCTTCTCTCCTCAGTGCCTTTGTATTCACATTCTTTGGCAAATCAATATGATTTGAATGTTCTGATGTAGTTGCATTAGTTTTTCTTTTTGTATAAGGCCATGTATAATTTAGCGAAGAGTGTATACATTCCTAGTCTTAACAAGCATAGGTTTTGTCAGGTCCATTACTATGGAGTCAGATAACCCAAATCTTTGTCTACAGTATTATCAGTCCCTTGACCAGTATATGTGCATCTATTGTAAAGATATCCCATTTTACTTTCTTAAAGATTAAAACTCGTTATGCCAAATCTGGTCCTCTTTGTTTTGATGTATTATTTCCAATCTAAAGGGCCCTTCATAAGCATCAGCTTTCATCAACAGTAACCATTTCAATAGGCACGTAATGTTCTTTGAATTTTGAAATAATTTAATCAATAACAGGTCTGATTTTGTGTACTTTACTATTTACATTTTCTGGTAGGTGAAATAAGGAACCACAAAATGGAAGTAAAACTGTAATTTGACATGCATTTCCAAAAAATGGTGTAGCTGGCATGTAAAATTAGATCGGCACATGTATAATGTAGGTTTACAAATAACACACATTAGTACAATTATGCCAAGTAATGGGCCATGCTGTGACTGAGTGTTTAAACCAATCGCCTCCACCTAGACATCCTGGCTTCGATCTCAAGTGACTGCATGTGAGATTTGTGGTGTACAAAGAGGCGCAGGGGTGGGTTTTCTCTGGGTTTTCTGGTTCCCCCCTGCCATCGCATTCCACGTGTGCGCCATCTTCATTCCATGTATCACCAGTGTTATCGCCTGCGGTGCAATTTGTAGAAAAAGTGGGCACTAAACACTATAAAAAAAACCAAGTAACCTGTAAATCACATTTAGTGCAACCTGTGCACTTCTGAATTCCACTCTTAGAACCTGTTGCCTTCAGAGATTAGGTCTTCCTTCACCTTACTTATATGTACATTTGTTTCCATAACAATGAGAGACACTAAGTAGTAAAAAAATTTGTTAAAATGTCAGTGGGCTGTCAGAAGTCAGCTGCTCCTGGGATTGTACACCACAGGCTGTGGTTATGAAGATATGTCTATTTGTGTTGGAGTTAATTTGACCACTCCATAATGTTGATTCTTCACACACACTTGAAAGAAGAGGGTCATTTTCTTCCTCACTGCTACTTATATCGTAAAACTTCCCTCAAAATCTGAAAACTCGCCTGCAATATCCAAATTGTCATACAGCAAACAGTCCTCCACATTTTCAGAAGTAATTTTAGAAGTTTGTTTATTTCTTATGCAAGCTAATTTATTTGCTGCATTATTAGTTTAAATTATGGTTAGCACTGAGATATAAATTTGAATTTCAAATGTGCTTTTCAGTTAACTCCCAATAGTTAAAAGAAATCACTCTGAAACCTGAGTGTCTAAATAATTGAATTACTGAATGCAGTTACACAAGTCTACCATAAACTTTGGTTATGAAACATTCTAAGGCATATATACAAATGCTGACAGAGAGGTTTGCTTTCTTTGCAGCCTGACATGTTTCACATCATCATAAGTATTATCGCATGGTAGCATAAACCAAATCATAAAACCTTGAACCTTACTTATACATATTGTTTGTATGCACAAAAAAACAAACTGACTTGCAAAAAAGATGAGTTTGACTTACAGAATGACTTTTGTTACAGAGAAACAAAATAATGAAATTTCAACTTTGTTGATACGATAGATATATACTGCCTTTATGAGCTTTAACCATTTTTGTTTCATTAAAATAACTTAATAAATATGGGAAATGTGAATGTGTATTTATGAAGCATTTTTACTCCTTTTAACAATTTAAATGTCCTGTGCTGTTTATTCGGTATCTTTTCCCAGCCTGTGCACGGTTTAAATGGCCATACCTGAAGCGGTTAAGGGAAGTTTTCGTATTTTTGCTGTACTGAGATTTTCGTTGTACCAATGTTCATACAATTAGAATAATTTAACATAGGCCTTATGAGGGTATTGTCGCGAACAAGGTTCTGCGACATGGGGGATAGCTATTTGAGGGTAGTAAAAGGAAGACAGATGATAGAGCAATGATAACAATGGGACTTAAATTAAGCTAATATAAGATTACACACTTTGTTGGTTGCAAATGTTTGGTATACAAAAGTGGGGGATTGCAATATATTCCTTTAATCCTGGCCAATATCATTCTAAGAAATATGTCATGGTGTGTCTGGGCGAGGTGCAAGATGAAGTGGTCGAGGCAGTTGAGCCCGTAGCGATGCCCCAAGACGCACAAATGAAATAGCAGTTCCCCAACGGTCAAGACCTGTGGTTGGGTCTGCAGTCCCTTAATAAGTTTAGCGGCATCCTGGAAGGGCATTCCAACATGTTGGCCATATTCCTAATGTGGAGAACCAATACCCTGATAGTGGGTAGTCTTAACCAATCAGCATCGAATGTATGAATGTTCTAGAATATCTGGTGTGACATCAAATTGCAAATGTGCACATTGCAACAGAAGTTGGTGTCGTCGAAAAGTCCACTAGGCTTGCCATCAGAAGTAGTCACTTCCATCCTGTTCCTTAGTTAGCTTATGACAAAGCTTGTATTTTTCTTAATTCTTAATTAATAAAATATTATTAAAAAAAATAAAAGTTAAACTCTCACCAATGACAAAAGTGACGGTATAGAAGGAGAATTCAGTATTTTTGTTTGTTTGTTTGCTTTTTTTTTTTTTTTTTTTTTTTTTAACTGAAATACTTGTTCAATGTTGATTGCATCACTAAACTGGAAACTGGTATCTCTTCCTATAAATGCCATAGAAATGTAGCTATTTTTTAAAATGAAATAAAATAATGGAAAATTAAAGCAGTTACACTTTTTTTAACATGATGCTCTTCAAATACCACGTGTGTGGAGGACTGGTCAATAAATAAAATGTTTTTATTGCTGTGTCTAATCCTGTGACCAGCAGACATAAGACCTTCTAAACATTGCTGATGTCATCAATGCTTTTGTATTGGCAGTATATTTCCACAGAATAGCTTGCACGTTTTCATTCATAACATAAATTGTAGCTAAATTATTGAAGTAATGAAATTAACTTTCTAATTTGCTTTTAAAATATTAAGTGGATGTTTACACTTAAACTTCACTTATGTCACCTTGTAAAATTTTGGAATATTTTCGAAGCCATTCGTGGCATGGTGGTAACTGGCAGTTGTTATCTATTCTTCCTCCTTCCTTAGCAAGAGCACGTAACTGTTATCATCTGGCTGTAAACTTAATAACATTGCTGACTGGTGGGATTTAAAAATTTAACAAACCCTTGGAATTTTTTAAAATGAAGATCTTTTCTCAGGTGGTGAATTTTAATGTGGTCGTCAACTATTATAAATCGCTGATCAGCATGCTTTCGAAATTTAACAAACTCTTGGAATTTTTTAAAATGATCTGTTTGCTAGTGTGGTTGTCAAGCTCAAAATCCCACCAGTCAGCAATGTTATAAAATTTACTGCCAGATGGAACAGTTAGATGCTCGTGTTAAGGAACGAGGAAGAATACATAACAACTGTCAGTTGCCTATGCTGAGGATGGAGATGAATGATGAATTCCAGATTTTACAACTTGACATAAGTGAAGTTTAAGTGTGAATATCAACTTATTAATATTTTAAAAGTAAATTAAATTATAAGGGAAATAGCTTCACAGCTAATAGTGCTTCTGTTATTAATAAATGGAGGAGCACTTATAATTAATGATTTGAGAGAAAATCTTCATCTTGAAAAATATAGATAGCATAATGAAGTTTTAAATAATGCCAATTAATTCCAAAAATTTGTTTTACTTCCAGTAGATGGGATTAATGTCACAAACAATCAGCAACCTAGCAGCAATAGCCTTAACGATGTGAGTTAAATCATCAGAAAGTAAACAAGAGAAGACAAGTGATGCTGGAATTGATTAATTACAAAATATATACTCTATTTAATTGTAATTTAAAAGATAAGTAAAGCAGAATTGCTAATTTAAGACGATTATATATTTATAGTATAAAGCATAAGCTTTAACATAGAATGCAGATTTGAATGGGAATTGCTTAAATTAATGGCCATGGGGAGCCATAGAGTGAGAAACATACTAACAGATTCCACTATATAAATTGTGCTGTATAAGCTGCTTCTGAGTTCATAACTATTTTTTATTGTAATCATTTTAACGTTATAGCCCCTGTGAATCATAGTTTAGTGTCTTATCATCTAGGTTATGAAAGAAATACTTTTACATATAAATTCACTTAGAAGTACCACAAGTAAATTGAACTCTTGAAGTAACTAAGCTGAAGCTGTAAAATTCTGAAGTTCTAATTCAGAACCAAAATCTTAAGACTATAATGCATAGTACCTAAGTTAGATTGATAGTGGTGTAATGGGAGGTTTACGCAATGAAGTGTGATTGTTTAGTTACCTTGTATCAGTTAAAGTACTGCAACTAATGCAATTTCCAAATATGATTAGGCATAAGTAACTTATTTTTTTACCCCAATAAAATTCTGTCTGGTCCATTTATTCTTGCTTGTGTGATACCCGGGGCCCTTTTCCTTTCCTGCTGTCTTTTTATGGGGCTTTAACTGAAGACCCTGAACAGCTGCTTAAAGCATGTAACAATTGTTCAGACAAGGCTTCACTGCTCTCGATTCAAAGTTAATATTTATCTTAAAGTGCAGCTGAACTTAAAACTACTCAGCACAGGATTTAAACTTAACTGAGCTGAGCTTCCTTGTTTCATTTGTCAAATGCCTCATTTTCAGAATTTTCAAAAGTCTTAATACAGAGTGTGAGTAATTTATATAGTAAAGCCCCAATTATCTGCAAAATTATGTGGTAAGAGCTCTGCAGGTAACGAAAATTGTGGTTAACCTGAAAAGACTAAAAATGAGGTGCAAAGATGAAAAGAAATATTTCAGCGTAAAAATGATGTTTTATTGTACAAAAAACATAATATATACAAATTTTAAAATATGTAAAGTATAGCAGAAACTTTTAATCTACATCTAAAGCACTAAAATAAAGAACAGTAAACAAAAAAACAATACGAGGGTCACTAGATAAGTATTGAGACATGGAACATTGGCCACCCTTGGGGAAAGCATTTTTGCTGTGTCAAAATAGCTGACTTATTGGTAATGTAATAGTAGTAGTCAGAGCAATATAGCATTATTCATTTTCCCTCATTTTATGTTTGAAGTCTGGAAAGCATGAACATTCTTGCAAGTGCAACGGAGATTCAATGAGAGAGCATTTTTGTGCAATGATCTTGTATGACTTCAAATGTGGTTTAAATAAAACCCAGTCACTTGAGTGTTTGATGGGGCTTTTAGGGACTATTCTCTGTCATGTACCACAGTATTCCGCTGGTTTGGAGAATTCAAGGATGAAGAGAAGAGAGGTAAGCCAGCAACAGTAGTGACTGAGAAAACCATCAGCACTGTGAAAACAAAGATTAGGGAAGATGCAAAACTAAACTACAAGAACATTGAGCTGGCATTAGCGATTAGTTAGCCAAGTGTTTCAACCAGCCTTCAAATACCTTTTTGTAAAAAAAAAAAAAAAAATTCTTCAAGATGAATGTTCCATAATGTATCTGAAGCACAGAAGCTCCAAAGTATGGAATGCTGCCAAGAAATGCTACAAAGATGTAATTGTGGAAAGTTTTGATGTGTTTCATATATTGTTACAGGCAACAAAATATGGAATATCAGTTTGACCCAGAAACAAAACATTAATTCACGATTTAGGTGTTCCCAGATGACCAACCACTTGTCTAGGTCAAGTAAGGAATGCCGGAAAGAAAGTAGTTGCTTCTTTCTTCTCCAAGTGGCCATTTGGCAATACTTATGCTGAAAAATCAGAAAAATGTTACTGCAAAATAGTACACAGAAATTTGCCTTCCAAAAGCACTAGAGTGATTTTGTTGCATCAATTTGATATATCTGTTTACACTGCTTATGTAATAATGGAGTTTCTGCAAGGAACTGAGGCAAAATATTGTCTCATCCACCCTATAGTCCTGATCAGGCATCATGTAATTTCTTCCTGTTCCCACCGATGAAGAACTAGCTTTAAGGTCACTGATTTTCTAGCCCTGAAGAAACTGTTGCAGCATGTGAAGATGAGTTATCTGCAGAAACTGATTGGCATGGACTGACTAGTTCCAGAGGAAGGAATGCTGATTACAGTGCCAGGGAGAACATTTTGAGAAACTGGGATAACAATAAACAAAACATTTCTTTGAGTACTCATTCATTATTTGTTGTGTCATTATTTATCTAATGATCCTCACTGTGCTGTACTATTAACAAATGTATACATATACAGGGTGTCCCAGAATTCGACTGCACAAATTGGCAGGATTGTAGAGGGGTCCTAGATATACAGTTGGAGATAGGGAACCTATTGTCCCTTTTGACAAATGTTTTCTGGACCACACAACAATAGGCATAGATTAAAATAATGAGAACGTGTGTGTCCTATTTTCATTCAGAATGCTTCATCTGTATGTCAGTAGTTGAAAGAATCCAGTATTAGTACACAATGTGTACAATATTTAAAATTATTGGACTCACAACTTTGGCAAAATTGCCTGTTCTTTGCTGCTGATAACAGTTCGGTTGATTTATGATCATATATAGTTTGCGAGAGCATTTTGCTCTGACACACTGATGGGTGAGTCAGTATAACACTGGTCATTGAATCCCATGATACAAAGTTTGCACTGCTTTCTGAGGTTTCTATTTTTTAGTTTTTTAATTGTTTTTCTCAAAGGGTACACGATTTGAGCAGCACTAATACGCTTAGTTTACATTTCTGAAACCAAGACAATAAACCCTCCAATACAAATTACTTTCAAAAGACTGTGATCTATGTAGCATCCAATATTAAGTGCAGTAATTGTCAAAGAACCTTCATACATTAAGGCAATAAAACAATTAGTTATCTAAAGTGTGCTTTGAAACATTAACTGAACAATATTTTTGGGGTGGAATGAAAACCTGAATATAGGCTTAGATTTTAACAGCAGTACTTTGAATTTATTCGTATGTAGATATTATGCCATTTTAACCACTTGAGCTTCTGTGTACCTGTGAGACTGTACTTCTGAAAATCTTGTCTAATGCCTATATGTGACTACTATGAGAACCATGAATTGCTAAACATTGTGTTCATATTGTAAAATTATACACATTATGTATAAGAAAATAAATTATTTCAAAGAGGTACGATACAGATCATACAGACTAACATCCTAAGCTAATCTAAGCTGTGAATTTTTGAGTTCATGTGCTTTTTTGTGCCATATGGCACCATTGCTTGTGCTTAAGAACTTTGCTTTCCAGATGCTTGCTGAATCAGATGAACATTTATTAACACAAACTTTAGCTGCTTGTGGTGAGGCTCACAACATTCTTAGAAATTTTGACAAGGTGCAAGGTTCATTTCTTCATAGGTGCAACCTCTGCAAGAATGTTACTGGTTATTGCGTTTCCTCTGCTGACCTATTGTATTTTGTGCTTCAGAAATTCTATTATTTCTCAAAGTCTCTTTTTATTTGCCTTTCATATAGAGATGAAGTGGTGGAATGCACTTTCCTGACTAGTACATAGTTCTTAATTTGTTTTATGTAGGTATTTGTTTTACCAGAGCTAGTTTATTTTTATTTCATTTGAAGTTCATTTGACATAGTGATCATATTGTTTCATAAATTGTGGACTGTGCTTACAATTGTAATGTGTACGTATATAACACATCAATGTGTGATACAGTGTATTTTAGAAACTCCTTAGAGGGGTATGGAAAAGTCTACCTTTTCAGGTGTTAAATGCAATTGTTATTAAAACGTTCTTCATTACACCTACATGCTAATCGTACATTGCATTTATTTTGTATGTCTGTACAAATAAATCATATTATGTAATGCAGAAAAAAGGAATTGCTCATTATAATATGCAAACAAAGGAGGCAACATAAAAATAAAGGTATAGCTGAAGGCTTAAACCTTCAACATCTTGACCTGATTTCCACATGCTTACTATAGCACAAAATAATACCCTTATGCCCACACTTTCAGAAATCAGGGTGTTCATGTCATGGTCCACTGGTTTATTCAGTGGCATGCTAACCCTTAATACATTTTATGTTGCAGTAAAGAATCTCAATATGTTTATCTTGGACCTCTTTACAATCCTGCCAATTTGTACAGTCAAATTCTGGGACACACTATATATAAAAAACAGTCACTCATTTTTCCTTTTTGCTTTGGAAACACCTGTTTCTTTATTCTAGATTGTACGTTCCCTAACATGAATTTTTATGCCAGATGTGTTGTCATCTTGTTCCTGTAAACATTGAAGCAATCCATCTATGTGCTGAAAGCAGTTTCATATGTCATTCACACAGGTACCTCTCCTTCTTGACTTTCACTTTGTGCTTCTTTTTTCTCGCTCACTCCTTTGCTTTGTTCATTATTTCTATGTCAGTTGTTATGTCATTCAGTTGCTCAAACCCCGGCTCACTTGCATCGCATTCCAGCCACTCTGTGTTCTCTTTGTTGACATTCTCACCTCCTGGAACTGAGTCACTAGGTCAACAAGTGCATGACAAAGAAGCATAAAACCTAACTGACCATTAAGCACAACTGACACCACTGGAGGACAGCTCTGATCGTCAAGGGCAGTGATCAGAGAATGTGAAACCTAAGAGCAAGAGCCTTCCACTCATTCACAAATTTTGAGAAGGCCTACATGATTATGTTGCACAATAAACCTGTCAGTAAGTTTTGACCTTTGCACTGTATGGCCTATTGTATTTTCCCTGTTTCTGACTTGGGTTAAACTTTTTTTTTTTTTGTTTGTTTGTTTGTTGGTAGTTTGTAATTAAATGTTTTTTTTTCGCATCACTTGGTAAATCCACACTATAGATCATCCCGTCATGAATAATAAGGTTTTACTGTATAACCCTACATGGTTGGGATGTGGAGACCAGGTAATCTTGCCTATAAACTGTGCAGCTGTAGTTGGATCTATCTAATGCTTTTCAAAATTGTTAGATTTCTATAGTATGTAGGGATGTCACTTATTGTCTCTTAAAACTCGTTTAAATAAAATTTCCTATCCCTTGTTTGTAACATTGTGAATATGCATTTGCAAGTAAGTGAAGAATTTTAGGGTTTTTGCGTGTTATGTGAAGATGACAAAAAAAACACAAAGAGACAGTGAAATAATCTCTATTTATAATGAATTCAGTAACAATTCCTATTTCGAATCAGCTGGAAAGAGAAAGAAAGTAAACTAGAAGCCTCCACAGCCAGTTGGGCACAATAACAGCTCTAGTGAATTAAGAGATGCCAGTGATGACGACTGCCTGGACTTACAGGTAATGCGTGTTATTACTTTGTTTTGAAAGACGTTAACCGATGAGGACACTGGTCTGTTAAAAATCAATATGTAACGTAGCACATGAGTCGATTTTATCATCCATTTTATGGATCTCGTTGAAAAGCATGGTGGTAGATGTGCCATGTGCTATGCATGAAAAATCAGAAACAAAACTGTGTACTACTGTGAAACATGCAGTGACATGCTTATCTCTATAAGATAAGTGTTTCAAACTTATTCACAGAACACTTATTTAGAATGAACCTGTGAAAATATAATACCAATGTTATTGAATATCGATCATGTAGTTCAAAAGTGCAGTATTTCCAAATGTCATGTTTTGTTATAATCTAAATTTTAAAATGTATTCCTCTACTAAAAATCATATATTTTCCTTGCAGTGTTTTCCTAGTTTAGAGTACAAGATTTAAGAATAAAATGAGATAAAAATTAATTACAATTATAATTATAAAATTTAATTTTGACATTTAATGAAATATGTCACAATGTTGGATTTGAACACAGCCTCTCAAATGCGAACTGAGTTGCATATGTGCTGTGCATCATGCATAGTCTGACTCACCCCAGCTCAAATATTTTGTAGTGAAAAGATGAAGACAGGTGAGCGAGGCAAGCTTAAGAAGAGGGATAGACAGTGTTATAATTCATCATCAAGTTGTGGGAAATGGAAATGGAAATGGAAATGGAAATGTAGTTTTATTTATGGGCACTCTTTAACTACTGTGGTTCTTTATTGGGTGTGAAAGACCACTTGATTTTACACAGAGGCCTCTTTATCAGACTTGTACTTTTAAGTGCTGTAAATCTACGACATGGGACCAATGGCTTTACTTCCCTTCTGAAGGAAACCAGCTAAGGATTTTTACACCCGAAAAAATCCATTGTTTGAACCCATGACCTTGGGTATATGAAACTAGCATGGTAAACATTATGCCACTAAGGATGACGTCAATTAGTGGGGAACATATTTGTGATCAGCCTAGCAAAGTTGTCTTTTGCACTTTGCACCAGTGCAGGCATCCTGAGAGGCCCTGAACCAGAAGTTTCAATATATTTAGTGAGTTATTTCAAAATATTGCATTCTTGAATGGATGAATGACCAACATAACAATATTACCAGCTTGTTATTAAATACAAACTTATTTCAATGCTACGAGTGTAATTTCTTGGATTTTCTAAGGCCTTAATGAATGCCCCTCATATTATTGAAACACTTTAAAAATCAGAAATGATGCATAATTATGGATTGGTAGATAATATTTTGTCTGGTTCTTTATTATGAAAACTAAAAATGATTTAGTGCAAGTATGTCTGTAAATAATGTGAATGAAATAAGCTTTGAGATAGTGAAACAGAAGTTAAATGAAACTATGAGTCAATTTGTTGATACTAATTGCTTCAAACAGTACATGTTTCAAAAGCGACACAGTAAAGAAGATAAAAGTTGATAGAGAACATCCTTCAATCATACAGTATTCCTTACTTATGAAAATCAGAAGTTCAAACACATGATGTGAGGAACAAGATGAAAGGCAGAACATACCTGTGTACTGAAAAGTGTTTTTTTATAAACAAAAGGGATATCCCTATGAGTTTATGTACTTTCATTGTGATTCCAAGAGTTTTGCTGAAACTATTTGGAAAACCTGCCAACAAAAATTATGGAATGCACTAGCGAATCAAAATCAGACTTTAAAGAGGAATGAATGTTAAAGAGACAGTTGGAATTCAAAATGTGATGTTTCTCAAATGTAAATATTAATAAGTATGATTAAGCAGTCAAGAATCATAATTAAGCATTATATTCAATTTATAATTATATTCAGTTGTTGAATATTAAGATTTAATTTGTGTTACTAGATGGCAGTTAAAGTTTCAGCTATATCCATCACATGGTTTTGTTGCCATAGGCGATTGAATCAACATCTTGTGCTTACTCAGAAAGATGGAAGAAAAGAAGTTTCGTGTGGTGGTTAAAATTAAAAAGGCTTAACACCCAAAGAGATAAAAGCCAAGTTGGATGAAGTTCATGGCAAATCTGCTCCTACATTTGCACAATTTACAGTTGGATAAATGAATTTAAATGTACATCCACATATGAAAACAATAATTTCAGATGTCCAGCAGAAGTGACTTCCTCTAAAATAGTTGACAAAATCTAGGAAATTGTTTTGAGTGATCAATGAATTAAAGTTTGCAGAATAGTAGAGGCCACAGGCATATCACAATGTACAGTGTTTTCAATTTTACACCAAAAATTAGGTCTGACAACAGTTGGCAAGATAAGTGCTGCATTTGCTCTCAATGGAGAATAAATACAATTGTGTGATCGATTCAGAAGCTGGTGTGGCACTTTTCTGTCGTAATCCTGACAAGTTTCTTCATCAATACATAACTGTTTAAACATGGATAGACTACAATGCATCTCATCTGGCAAAGAATCAGGTTCTCTTCCATCAAAACAATGCAAGGGTGCATACTTGTGCAGTTTGATGGCAAAAATTGTAGAATTAAGGTTTGAGTTACCACAACATCCATCATTTTAACCAGATTTGGCCTCCAGTGACTTTTTTTATCTCCAAACTTGAAAAAGTGGCTTGGCGGAAAACGATTTGCATCTAATGAGGAGGCTATCTCTCAAACAGATGCCTATTTTGAGGACCTTCCAAAATCCTATATTTTGGAAGGCTTAAAATGGAGAAACGCAATGTTGAAAAATAAACAAAAATCTACCAACAATAATTTGTTTTTCTACCTTTTTCTAAGGACAACACCCCTCTTAATTGCTGGCATTTACTGTAGCAATCAACATACAGGTTTACAAAGTTAGTGCCAAATTTCTTTAATTATATGCATCTTTACAAAGGTGACAGTACTCAATTCAGTGTCACTGTGAAGTATTTATAATGCATTTGAAGTAATTATGAGTAATCCAGGAGAATCATACAGGTAAGAATTGCAGCAACCATGCTGGTAAGTTTAACTCAGTGTGTAATAGATGGTTTTATCATAAAACTTCAATGTCAATACTATAACTTAGGAATGTTTAACAAAAAAAAATTGTATGATATTTCATGCTTATTGGCAGTAAATAGTTTTATATTAATAACATTTGTAATTAAAAAATTAAACTGTTATAAATCAAGATTACCTTGAAGGACTTCTTTTAAATCCATTCTTCTATCAAATACGAAAAATGTTTCAATAATTGCGCAGTATAAAATAAGAATAACTTTTTAATGTTTCTCACCTCTATTACACATTGGTAGAACATATTATACATTCTATTTGACGTAAATACCTTATTATAGAATACACACAAAATGAAGGTGATAGTAATCATGTTTGTATAGAAAAAGAAAAAAGAAATAAGTTAGAGATAGGGTTCTTCAATGCATAGTGATACTTAATGCTAAAAAGAAAGATCATTATACTGCAAGGGAATCTAATTTCAGAGAAATATTGAAAATAAAAGTTCTAATGAAAGAAATTGCAAACCCAATATTGATGGTGTGTTCGAGTGTAGTTGTCGTCCTTGATGTAATTGTCAGAAATTGATGATTTTCTGCAGCTACTAAAGGATAGTTTGTTTGTTCTTATCTAGAGATCTAGGAATGAATAGCCTGGTATATTGTGTAATTATTTTCCCCAGCAGAGAAGAATACAATTAAGAATTCCTGCAAGTGACAGTGATCAACAATAATTTAAATTAAAAAATAGTGGACAAAAAGAAAGAAAAAAGGAAGCCATCACCACTCTGAAACTGGTAGAGGAGAAGAAAAAGATGCATAAGAGATTTTCATACCATCCATTTTTTCATGTCAATTTCAAAAAGTATTTCCAAATACATTATTCTTACATCCTAGAAAAAATATAATCTCCAAAATTAATTAAGAGAACCTCCAAAAGATTTCATACTATTAAAAGAAAAATCAGGAATCAATAAGATAAACTGTAAAAGACTGCAATAATATATATACATCAGAAAAACCAAAAGAAACATCAATATTCAGACCAAAAAGCATATACGCAACATAAAATACAAACAAATAGACAAGTCAGCTGTTGCAGCACATTTTTGGAATTCCAAAATTTTACTAGATAAAGACAAACATGGAGTTACTAAAACAAGAGAATTAACCTATAAATCTTCACATTTGGGAAAAAATATTTAACTACAAAACAATAGACCAAATTATGAATTTTGAAATTCCAGATATATTTAGCAAGTACATCACACCATATGCAAACTACACATTGAGGAGGACAACACCAAACATGCCAGTCAACATGGCTAGCAATAAAAGCGATTAGCTTTTGAAACATGTCCTGATTTTTAAATAGTAAATGAAGGATTTAGTGTCAATGCATCAACTCCTAGTTTCATCATTAGTCTAATTCATTATTATTACATTTCAAAGTAATACAGTTTAGAAATTGAGTTGTTAAGCATTTAAAAGATTTGAATAGTACATTTTTTTTACATCTTTGCCATTTGGTCCATGGTATGACATCATAGTATTCATCTAGAAGGAGCTTACAAAAGAAGTTTAACGGTGTATAACTACAAAATTAATATTTTTGAGTTGTCACCCTCTTGAACCAAACATTGAAAATAGCATTTTTTGACATATCAGTAATTTTTGTATCAAGCAATAAAGAACATTTTTTGAAAGTCAGCTAAAATCAAGAATGATCCATTATATTTACACTACATTAGTGATAAGTGCATGAATAAGTGCTAATAAGATAATTTTTTTCAATAATAGAAGAATTTTTAAAGTTTGTTAGATATGGCCTAAACTAATTCTGCACGAGAAGGAACAAATTTTGTTTGACTAAAATTTTGTATAGCATACAATATGTTGCTATTGCAAGTACATTTTTAACCTTTGTAATATAACATATTTTTAATGGTGTTAACTCATTTAGTAAATAATATGTATCAATCTTTCTATACATAATTACTTTATCTAGCATATATGTACATAGTAGCCAGAGAAGGTATGGTATTCTACCCAAAAATTTGATGTCAAGATTTCACCAGAAATATATGCTTTCAGGACCCCTGATAAAAAAAAAAAAAAAAAAAAATTGGAAAAAGAAAGGTGGGTGGGTGTGGATGTGTACGCACACTTGATATTTATATTTATTATCTTCCAAGGATGTGACAAAGATTTCCAAGAAATTTCCCCCACCACAAACTACTCTTTTCATGGGAAGTTTTTTAAAATTTTGTTTTTCTGAACATAGCGCTAATGATTTTGATTAAAATACTGTATATTAAAGATATTTTCATCACAAATATAATGTATGTTTTGAATTTTCTGGGAATAGCCTCTGAAGACCTCTTTATTCTGGATGAATTTTGCTAAATTTTGTATAACTGTTAAACCATAAGATATAACTTACTACACAGAACTATATCTAGTTAAAATTTACGTCATATACATTTTTCTTGTATAGTTAACTGTTTTTGAAATATTCCTTGTAATAGGTTTCAGTTTCAAACTACTTTAACTTTTCTCAAACAGGAAGCCAGCTTTTGTTTCATTTCGTTTTACTGCAGGCTATGCAAAGCGAACTGAACCTGAATTGTTTCACCAATTCATAGTGACCAACTTTTATATGATTTACTATCAATGTAGCCTAATGTATTCCCTTATTTCCCTTCTACCTATAAGGGAGCAAGTATAAATTCTGCTAATATTTAACTTGATTAGCATGATGTTGATCAGTAAAAGAATAATCTTTTGTCAAGCATAGTTTGAACATTGAACAGCTAGAGATATGTGAATGGAACACAAAAGATTTTTAGAAAAAGATGTGTGGGTGTGTGTTTGTGCACATGTGCATAGCTCAAACACTTTAAATACACTACTGAACAAAAAAAATTGTTTCATATACCTGAAACAAAATAGGCCAATTCTTGTGTAAACTGATGTGCTGATTCCAAAAATGCCCCTTAAAATGCTGTATCACATAACCCTTTGTAGGTATTTTTATTTTTTTAATGAAAACTTATCGAAATGCAATATGATAACTCATATTTGCTTAGTTGGAAGTAATAGGCATTTTATTCCCAAATAACATTGAAAATAATAATTATAATTATTAACTATTATAATTAAAGTAAAACAACACAAGATAATGATGAAAACCAAATCTCTGAATAATCTCAAAAGTGTTTCACTGTTGAGTTTTTCCTGTATTGACATGCATTCTCCCGTTTGAGGAACCAACAATAGTCTCCCAACATAGCTGAATCCCAGCAACTCTGGTAAAGCTTTCCATCCACTTTTGTCCAAACCTTTAACAAAATTTGTCATTAACCGGAACTTTATGTGAAGTGGGGGAAGAAGAACTTTGTTTAGGTCTACTAGAGGCACACACTTAACTTCTTACTGCAGGTGTATAGTTTTCCTCCCCCCCCCCCCCCTGCTGTTTCACTATAAAATGCTTGTCAGTTGCCCTACTGTCCCATAAGCACAAAAACAGCAATCTTTTGTGAAACCTCCTTGCAGTCTGTTAGCAATGCAATTTACCTTGAGGTCACTACAAATTTCTCAGCTATTGTTTTGATAACTAATGGCATCTAAAATTGTGGACATGGAATCATATGTCTCCTTCATCTCTAGTCATGAAATAAAGGTAGTAAATTGCCATTTTGTAGCAACGCTGCCTTTAAGCTGTATTTAGAAGAGTCAATAACGAGGTGCTAATCTTTGATATGCTCCATACCTAATTCGGTTATTAAACCATTAACACTAACACAGAAACATATGTTCTCTTTTGTTGTGAAATACTGTGAATACTGTATGTCTTGAGATCGGTAAAATGTTATTTTAGTCTCTTTTGCCAGGAAAGTCCACTCCTGTAGCCTGGGATCCATTAATTCTGACTTTTTTTAACCTAGTTTCAAATCACGAATAAGATTGCTTAGTTCTTCTTGAGAAACAAAATGTCTTTCTTCACTTCATTCATATTGATATGTAGGGTATTGGGATGTTGAGGGTTCACTGTCATCTACATCATGATTTGAACTTGATCCATCATATTTTTCAGCACAAGCTTTTATAAGATTAGGCACTGGAAGATCTTCACTATGAAATATTGGTCATACTGCTGATGGAACACTAGGATATTTGACACTCAACTTATTTTTTTATAGAAACACATGTAATCTTGTATTGCAAAAAAAATCATGTTCCATTCACATGACTTTCTCTGTGTTGCTGTAACAAATTATTGTTAAAAAGCATACTCTTCTATCTACTTTATGTTAATCAAGATAAACATTAGCAGAAGTTCCCTTAATTACTTGCTTCCTTGTAACCAGAAGGAAAACACAGGAATATACTAAGCTAAAACTAATGGCAAATCTCTTAAAAGCTAGTTGTCATGTGGTTGAAATCAGTTTCTCTGCAGGGCTAGGAGTTTACAACTTTTTGTGTGAGAAATGTTTTAAGTATTTTAAATCTGAAAAAATTAACATGGAATATCTCACAAATGGTCAATTCCACATAAAAAACATATATGACATAAATTGTGTGTTTTAACATGATCTACATACTATGTGTAGTAAGTTCTTATGATTTACCAGTTAGTAAAAATTCAGCAAATTCATTTAGAATAAAGAGATCTTTAAGGGCTAGTCTCAGAAAATTCAAGATATACATTTAATTTGCCATATAAATATCTTTAATACACAGTACTTTAATCAAAATTGTTACAGCCATTTTTGAGGAAATCAGAAATTTTGAAATTTTTTCCATGTAAAGGGTAGTTTGGGGTACCCTTTGGTTAGTTTGGGGTGGGGGGATATTTCTCAAAATCTTTGTGTCGCATCTATGGAAGATACTAAATTTAAATACCAAGTTTTGTATTTTTGTTTTTGAGTTATCGTGTGCGCTCGCACACACACACACACACACACATGCAACCTTTTTCCAGAAATGCTTCTTTTGGATTCAGGAGGACCCAAAACATGTATTTCCGGCGAAATCTCAGTATCAAATTTTTTAGTAAAATACGATACCTTCTCTATACACTATGTGTAGAGAAAGTAAAAATCTATATTTGGTTAAAACTCATGATTTATGCCACATAGTTTTTCTTGTAGAGTTGACCATTTTTGAGATATTCCTTGCTATTGGTTTCAGTTTTAAACTACCTAATTTTACTTAAACAGGAACTTGCAAAGCGCACCGAGCCTCAATTGGTTCACATAGCAACAGCTTTTAAAAGATTAGCCTAAGGTATCCCCTTATTTCCCTTCTACTTACATGGAAGCAAATAATAAGACCAATTCTGCTAATGTTTATCTCGATTAGCATGATGTAGATAAAATAATAATCCTTTGAAAGAATATTTTATTTTGTACATGGAACAGCTAGAGAAAGTTATGTGAATAGAATATGTCAGATTTTGTATTACTGTCTCTTATACATAGTAGGTAGAGAAGATATTGTGTTCCACCTAAAACTTTGTAACAAGATTTCACCAGAAATACATTTTTGAGGACCCCTGAATAAAAAGTATTTGTAGAAAATGTCTGCATGTGTGTGCAGGGGTGTAAGTGTGTCAATGTTTTGAAATTTGTAGTTTTATAAAAAATTGCTATAGCAATTTGATTAATGTTTTAAGTTAAAAATGTTTACATGGCATATAAAATTTATCCTGAATTTCTTGGGAACAATAAGTAAGTCCTCTTCATTCTGAATGACTTTTGCATAGCGTGTAAACTGTAAGAGATAGACAAAACTTACCACACAAAAAAATAAATATATATATATAAATAATTAAAACATAATTTATAGTCATATATACGGGCAGGTGGGCGTGTGTGCGCGCGTGCGCAGGGGGGGGTGGGTGGGTGTGTGTGTGTGTTTTTTTTTTTAAAAAATATCCCCCACCCCCAACTACCCTCTACATGGAACATTTTTCGAAAGTTTTGATTTTCCCAAAATCGCTCTAACGGTTTTGATTAAAATACCTTATGTTTAAGATATTTTTATAACAAACGAAATGTATCTTGAATTTTCTAGGAATAGCCTCTGAAGACCTGTTCATTATGGCTGACTTTTATATAACTGGCAAACTGTAAAAGATATACAAAAACTTGCTACACAAAAAATGTAGATCTCATTAGAACACACAATTTATGTCATATACATTTTTTTTTTTATAGAGTTAACTGCTTTTGAGATATTTCATATTGTTGGTTTCAGTTTCAGCCACTTAAACTTTTCTCAAATGAGAAGACATCTTACTTCTTGTTTCTGATTTTTTTAGTTCTGGCAAGCAAAGAGATTAGAATTTAAATTGTTTCATATAGCAATCAACTTTAATAAGATGAGACTATCGCTTTAGCCTGTGCATTTTTTTAATTTTCCTTCTCCTTCAAGGAAGCCAGTAATAAGACTAATTCTGCTTATGTTTATCTTGATTAGCATGATGTAGATAACAGATTAATGTTTTGAATAAAAGGTTTGGTTAATGAACAGCTAGAGGGCATCATGTGAATGGAACAAATTAGATTTTTACTTTCTCTACACACACTATGTACATATTGTATAGAGAAGGTATTGTATTGCACCCAAAAATTGAATACCAAGATTTCACTGGAAGTACATGTTTTTGGACTCCCTGAATCCAAAGAAGCATTTTCAGAAAAAGGTGCGTATGTGTATCTGCATGCATGCATATGTGTGTGCATGGGTGTGTATTTGTGTGTGCATCATAGCTTAAAATGATAAGTTTGTTAAATCCCAAACTTGATATTAGTTCGGCGTCTTCCAAGGATGTGACAAGAAGGTTTTCAAGAAAATCACCCCACTCTCAACTACCCTTTACATGGAACATTTTTAGAAACCTTTTATTTTCTCAAAAATAGCTCTAAAGATTTTATTTATTATATCTTATATTTAAGATATTTACATGACAAATAAAATGTATATCATGAATTTTCTGTGAATAGTCTCTAAAGACCTCTTTATTCTGGATGAATTTTTTTTTAATTTTGTGTAACTGGTAAACTGTAAGAGATAGACAAAAACTTACTACACAAAAAATGTAAATGTTGTTAAAACATACAATTTGTGTGATATAGGTTTCTCGTTAAATTAACCATTTCTGAGATATTACTTATAATTTGTTTTAGATTTAAAATACTTAAACTTTTCTCACACAAAAATTTGTAAACTCCTGGCCATGTATTAAAACTGATTTCAACCAACCACATGGCGACCAACTTTTAAAAGATTTGACTATTGCTTTAGCCTAGTGTATTCCCTTATTTCTCTTTACTTATAATTTGTTATAGCGATGTAGAGAAAGTCATGTGAATGGAACACATTAGATTTTTTTTAATTGTTTCATATGTATAGCCCCTTTAACTTCTATGTTCATGTCAAGAGCTATGATTTAAGAAACAACTGCCGGTGTTTTTGCCACTGAACAGTAGGTGTACATAACATTTTTTGAACTATTTTACACACACACACTCACTCACTCACCCACGCATTCACCCACCCACCCATTCACTCACTTACTCACAGACCGTTTTCTAAAATGCTTTATTTTGATACAGGGGACCATAAAACGTCTATTTCCGGTGAAATCTCAGTAACAAATTTTTGGGTGGAATGCAATACCTTCTCTATACACTATGTACATAGCACATGTAGAGAAAATAAAAACGAACTTAGTAGTGATTGTTGGAAACTAATAGAGGAAAAACTTAAAATTTCTTGGGTATTTTCATCTTTAAATATGTTTGTTTTCCTTAGCAGTATGAAGATGTGTTCATAATAGCATCAAAAATTGGCAGTAGGAGTAGTAACTGTATACTTCTTGGCTTTTGCCTGATTTTGTCTTCAAAAGTACTTGTAGAAAGTACTTGAAACTGTAGTCTAGCTAAGATCTCATCTGCAGCAAGAGCTTGAAAACTGGGCTTAGAGCTTAACTGCATGTTTTGGTTATTTCTTGGGAGGGGGGAGCCTAATGAGCTCTAACATTTCATGAAGAATTACTGCGGAACTTGTAGTTTTTCATTATTTCAGCTTATGCTGGATTTTCATGATCTGCATATGATCTTGTGTGTTTTAACAAAAACTTTCAACGAAATCTGGACACAGTATGTGTGTCTGTGCATGCGCACACATGAGCAAGTGTTATGTAGCAAGGTGCCTCAAAACATCTTAGCAATTGCTTGCAAATGGCGTGCAGTGTCTTGATTTTATCTATACCAAATCTTGAGTACTGGCTTGTGTTCAAGGGCAGCATGCAGTCACCAGTTTGAAAATGATGTACTTCTTTGGAGGCAGTAGACTCTGCTCCTCCGTTACTCACTCCATATTTTCCACTTTGTTTACCTCTTGACTCTATGCTATGCATTGCAATGAGTATGGGAGCTGCAGTTAGGATATACAAATATGACATAGGCTAAATTTATCTGTTCCTAACGATGGCCACATATCTTAACATGAAACAGTATGATGGACATATTATAATGTCTAAGTTTGGTTCCACATACAGATGTGAAAAGCTATTTTCAATAATGAACAAAGTAAAACAATTTGGCGGTGTAATTTAAAAGATGATAATCTGCCGAATATGTTGTGTCTTGCTAGCAATACTATCCAATCATAGATGATGACAATGATGATGATGTCTCTTGAGTGGCCTTTCTTGAGACCTCACACATAGGTCCTTTGTGCCTCCTATGCTGAGTTTCATTCAAGTCCAATAGTCCCGATAAACTAAACTGTATCCCTGATATCTGTCCTTCTATCCCCAGGCTCCAAAAGAAAGGAGCCCAAAATTACATACCTGTGAACAGCTAATGACTCACATTCACATATAATGTGCTGAGAGGTATCAAAATCCATCCTGCATTGCCTGCACAGTGAGTCCTCAGCAAGACACATTATTATGCATAAATTGTCACTTCATAGTGTTGTGTCCAGAACCAAACATAGAACTACAGTTGAAAATAAGAAGCCAATATTCTATCTGTTGCCAGAACAAAAAGCATTGAGAACTTGAATATACGTATGACTTTGTACATAAGGTAGTATTTTCTCTAGTGCATATGTTCAGAGTACATAGTAGGTAGAGAAGTTATTGTATTCCACCCAAAAGTGTAATATGTACCAAGATTACACTGGAAATACATGTTTTGAGACCTTCCGAATCCAGAAAAAGCATTTTTAGAAACATGCACGCGTGTGTGTGTCAAAAACGACTTGGCATTCCGTACCTTCCAAGGATGCAATATGAAGATTGTTGTGTGTGTGTGTGTGTGTGTGTGTGTGCGCGCGCTTGCATGGGTGTGTTTCTCTCTGAAAAATAACTTGGTATTTAAATTCAGTATCTTCCAAGGAGGTGAGACAAAGATTTTCAAGAAAATCCCCCCACCCCCAATAAACCTTTACTTGGAGCATTTTTCGAAAACTTTTATTTTCTCAAAAATGGGTCTAATGATTTTGATTAAAATGCCATATGTTAAAGATATTCATTACAACAGAATGTATATGTTGAATTGTATGGGAATAACCTTTGAAGACCACTTAATTTTGGATGACTTTTGTATAACTTGTATACCATAAGACAAAAATTAACTGCACTAAAAATAGATCTTAACCGTTTCTGAGATATTCCTTGTTATTGGTTTCAATTTTAAACTACTTGAACGTTTCTCAAGGGAGAAGTTCAACTTTCATTTCATCTCTTTTGCTTTACTCCCAGGAATGCAAAAGAGAACCAAATTTCAATTATTTCTTTTAGTGATAACTTTCCAAAGATATGACTCGCTTTAGCCTAGTATATTTTTATATTTCCTTTCTACTTATAAGGAAGCAAGTAATAACTGGTAATGACGTAGAGTAGTATGAGGTAGAAAAAATAATCTCTTGTCAGGAAAATTTCTTTGTGGAACAGCTAGAGAAAGTCATGTGAATGATATGCATAAGATTTTCTTTTTTTTTTTCCATACATGTTCTGGACTCATAATATGATTTTGTATTATAAATAATCTCTTTATTGGTGTTTTAATGGTAAAATTGTTCAAGTACTGTATATCTTCATATGTTCCCAGCACACCTACATATGTATATACCTAGGTATTTGTATGTTTATAAATGTTTGATAGCATGTAAAGTATTGTTTTGATTGTTTTTACAATAAAAAATCTGATGTGTTACACTCACATGTCTTTCTCTAGCTCTTCTACAAACTTCTTACATAAGATTATTCTTCTTTCTGCACCTTGCTAATCGAGGTACTCATTAGCACAATGTTCTTATTACTTAGTTCCGTAGAAGTAGGAAGAAAATAAGGGAATACACTATGCTAAACCAATAGTAAAATGTTTTAAAAACTGTCGTTAGGCAATTGTCATTACAAATCGCTTCTTTTCTTGGCCAGGAGTAGAACAAAAGAAAAACGGACACTCCCGTCTGAGAAAAGTATAAGTACTTCACAGCTGAAACTAATAACAATGAGTACCTCGAAAACAGTAAGCTCCACGAGAAAAATGTATATGACATAAGTTGTGTATTTTAAAAAAAAACCTACATTTTTTGTATTGTAAGTTTTTGTCTATCTCTTACAGTTTACTACCTATGGCAAATTAAATAAAATTCATCCAGAATAAACAGGTCTTCAGAAGCTATTCCCAGAAAATTCAAGATATACATTTTATTTGTTAGGTAAATATCTTTAATATACAATATTTTAATCAAAATCGTTAAGAGCCATTTTTAAGAAAATCAAATTTTTCGAAAAAAGTTCCATGTAAAGGGTAGTTTGGGGTGGGGGGAGTTTTCTCAAAATCTTTGTGTCGCATCCCTGGAAGATACTAAACTTAAATACTAGTTTTGGTATTTTAGCTACTATTCGTTTTTGAGTTATCGTGTTCACAGACACACGGACACACACATGGACCTTTTCCTGAAAATGCTTTTTATGGATACAGGGGGTCTTAAAACATGTATTTCCGGCGAAATCTCTACATCAAATTTTTGGGTGTAATGCAATACTTCTCTATCCCTATGTACATTGTACATACGGGGCTAGAGAAAGTAAAAATATGAATGATATCTTGTTAGTAGCGTGTGTGTGTAACTATTTTCAGTATCACTAATTATGATTTTGAGCATTTTAAAAGGGTTTAAATAATAATGTATACAATCTTATATTCACAGTGTTATCATTTGTTTTCCAATATTGTCTGAATTTTGTGTAAAGTATGCTACAGTATTAAATTTAAGTTAGTAGTCATCATAGCTGTATTTAGAGAGAGTTTAAGGTTCAATCCCCCCCTCCCCTGAATCTTCTGACATGTTTTATTTATTTATTTATTTATTTATTTATTTATTTATTTATTTATTTATTTAAATTCCTATCAGATCAATATTGGGAACTTTCTAGATAACAGCAGTTTTTTTCTAGATATGGGCATGGCAGACATTACAATTATATGTCTGTCACTGGTGACTTTGTAAGCAGAGTTGTATTGACATTCACATTTGGCACCAGACAAATACTCTGCTAAGTGGGTGGGTAAAAGTGTTCCATTCCCCTACATTGCAAGCTCCCCCTGCTTGTCATTCATTGTTGTCTCTTTTCTGTTAAAACAACTGCAGTAGATGCATTTTAAACATGTTTTTGTGTATATTTTATTGTTTATGTCTTTCCATTCTCAAATTCTATTATGGTTAAATTTTAAGACTGTTTTGTAATTTTTACTATACCTATTCATAAAGTTATTTATTTTATAGGATTTGGATATAGGATCAATTGTGTCGCAGCGCCTTACAGCAATGAGGAAGTTACAGGAAAATCCTAATGATGTGCAGGCACTCTCTGAGATGTATCGTGCTCAGAAAGATGTAAGTACTTGTACTTTAGCACCTCCACATGGTTTTACATGAATTTGTGCCTTTTATTGAACCTTGGGTAGAAAGGAAGTGTGATGATGATAGTTAGTGTTTATGGGCGCTCAACTACAAGGTCATCAGCACCCTTATTAAACAAATCATGGCAAAAGCCAGAGATAAAGCTCAATAAGAAATATTATTAATAAGAACGAAAGATTAGTCTAAAAATGAATGTAAAAAGTAATCATAGAAAAAGCCAAAGATTGGTGATTTGAGAGAAAAAAAAAATCTAAACTAATACAAAAACAAGGATGAAAACAACTAAATCCGAAATTTGAATGGTATCTTCGATAAAAATTCAAAAATCTTAGCTAACGCTCGACTATCGTCCGCCAGGACTTTTGCAAGACTGACCGGCAGTTGCAGTGATTCCCAAATATGTGCTAGATTAACACAATCTAGCAACACATGACGGACAGACAAATCTTCTCCACAAAGCGGACACAATGGAGCAGATTCACTCTTAAAGAGGAAACTATGTGTAAAATTGCAGTGGCCAATACGCAAACGACCCAAAATTACTTCCTCCCGTCGAGAATGACGAGAGGAAGTTACCCAGTTTATTGAAAGGACTTTCACTACTCTAAGCTTGTTTCCGCGGAGAGCTGACCTCTCATCGTGCCAGCACGAAAGTATCGCCCTGCGCACAACAAGCTTAAAGTCTTCCGATGTTATACAAGAAATTTTTGTACTGGGCTCGGTGGTTGCCGTCTTTGCTGCCAAATCTGCCAGTTCATTCCCCGGCAAGCCAACGTGACTAGGAATCCATGCACACTCCAAATTAACCCCGGAAATATATAAAACGTGGAGGGCATCCTGGATACGCTGCACGATAGGATGATAGTTGTAGAGATCACCAAGGCTCTGAAGTGCACTCAGGGAATCACTCAATATAAGGTAGTCACTTAAATTTCGACGGCCAACGTGCAGAATAGCTCGATATATTGCGTATAACTCTGCACTATAAATAGATGTGCCACTATGAAAACCGAATGTATATTGTTCGGTATCATAAACAAAGGCGCACCTAACACCAACGGTACACTTACTTCCGTCAGTATATATACAAGTTCGGTCATTGTAGTTTGACAAAAATTCTAAAAAACATCTACGGATACTAGAAAAAGGCATTGTAGACTTTCGGTATGCCGTCATCCCGAGGTTTACGTAGGATGTTGTAAGTAACCAAGGTGGGTGCACCCTTTCCCCCTTGGGAAACAGTCTAGGCATTACGATATCGTGCTTATGTAGAAGCATTCGGAAGCGAACACCTGGGGGCCGTGGACTAATTGAGATATTTCTATAACGTTCGTCCAGCTCAGTGTTAAAAAAAAGGAGTGAACGTTGGATGCGAAGGCATGCACTTTAGCCCACAGCCATAATTTGTTAACAGAATATCTCGTCTACACTGCAGAGGGGGTTCAGCCGATTCAGCATAAAGGCTGGCTACTGGACTGGTTGGAAAAGCTCCAACAGCCAGACGTATACCCTGATTATGGACAGTGTCTTATCTTCTAAGCACAGATGGTCTTGCCGAAGAATAAACTATGCATCCGTAATCTAACTTGGCTCGGATCAGTGAGCGATAAAGTCGCAGCAAGACTGTCCAATCCGCTCCCCAGGATTTGCGACTTAGTATCCGTAGAATATTCAGAGAACGGTTACAGCGCGCTTTCAGCTGTGCTATATGTGGTGACCAACGCAGTTTTCTATCGAATATCAACCCAAGGAATCTCGTCTCATCCGCGTATGGTAGTAAAACTGTGGCAAACTGCAGCGAAGGTGGTAATCGCCTCCTGCGGCGCCAGAAGTTCACGCAGAGTGATTTCTCAGCAGAGAAGCGAAAGCCATTTTTAGAGCTCCAATCTGAGAGGCTATCTAAACACCGCTGCAGACGGCGTTCCAATAAAGGTGTGCGCTGAGATGTACAATAGATGGCAAAGTCGTCTACGAATAAGCAGGACGATACTCCTGGGAGAATACATTTCGAGATAGAATTAATTGCTATAGCAAACAGCGTGACACTTAGTACCGATCCCTGTGACACTCCGTTTTCTTGAACAAAAATATTTGATAAAACCGAGCTGACCCTTACTCGGAAAACGCGGTCCCTCATAAACTCCTGAATGAATAACGGAAGGCGTCCACGTATGTTCCAGTTGTATAGGGAACGTATTATTCCTGCCCGCCAACACGTATCATAAGCCTTTTCGAGGTCAAAGAACATCCCAACGGTTTGACAGTTCTTCATGAATCCATTCATTATCTGCGTCGAAATCGAGACAAGATGGTCAGCTGCTGAACGACGTCGTCGATAACCGCACTGGGTGTTGGTCAGTAGATTATGAGTTTCCAGCCACCATATGAACCGTCCATTGATCATGCGTTCCATCACCTTGCAAACGCAACTGATGAGGGAAATTGGACGGTAGCTGGATGGAAGAAAACGGTCCTTTCCAGCTTTCAAAATAGGTATGATGGTGGCCTCTCGCCACTTTTCTGGAAAAGTGGCGTCAACCCAAACACGATTATAGACCTCGAGTAGGAAGGCCTTACCTTCAGGAGAGAGATGTTGCAACATTTGGACGTGTATTCCATCAGGACCTGGTGCAGAGTTTCGCGAAGATGATAGTGCATGGTCTAGCTCCCTCATGGTGAAGAGTCGATTGTAATCTTCAAGATTTCTAGAACGAAAGTTGAAACCTTGCGATTCCACCTGAGCCTTAACGGGAAGAAAATCAGGCGAATAATTCTCTGAGCTAGACACTTGAGCGAAAGCACTTCCAAAAGTGTTGGCAACGTCAAACTTGTCAACAACATCTCCTACAGCTGTTTTAAGACCGGCGATTGCCGTATGAGTCGTTTTCCCGTCCACGCGTTTTAACTTATCCCATACGATAGAGGAAGGTATATATCGATTGAATGACGCTACAAACTTGCTCCATGATGTCTTTTTGCTATCCTTAACAACCTGCCTAGATTTGGCACGCATCTTTTTATACTCAATCAGGTTATCCAGTGTTGGGCGATGTTGGAAAATCCTGAGAGCAGCCTGCGAGCACGAATGGCATTCCGGCATTCATCAGTCCACCAAGGTACCGGAAATCGACGACTGGTTTGGGTCGTCGACCGTGGAATAGACTGCTCGGCAGCATCAAGAATATTTTTTGTGAGGTGCTCCACTAAGACATTCACAGAGTCGTGCTCGTTGTAATAAAAGGCAGCCAACCGGGAGTAAAGGTTCCAGTTGGCTTGATCTATACGCCATCTAGGTAAACGTGTGGAACATGTATCTTGTGGCAAGAGACTGATAAGACATGGAAAGTGATCACTAGAATGTAGATCAGAGATGATATTCCACTGTAAGGAAGATGCTAATGGTGGTGAACAAACTGCTAAAAATTTCAAGTGTGAAAAACTGTTGGAAGCATCAGAAAGAAATGTAGGTTCTCCGGTGTTCAGGGGAATTAGGTTAGAATTATTCAAGAAATCAGCAATTAAGTTACATCTCGCACAAGCCCGAGGTGAGTCCCAAAGTGGATGGTGGGTATTTACATCACCTATCAATAGAAACGGTGTTGGTAATTGAGAAACTAGATTCCCTAAATCAGTGAGCGAGAGGTCGTCACTCGGAGGAATTCACAAATGGTGAATCTGGTATGTGACAGTTTAATCCTTACAGCTACTGACTGTATGTCGGACTGTAATGATACAGATTGCGCGAATATATCATCTCTGATGAGCATCTTAGTGCCTCCGTGCGCAGGTACACCCTCTTCGGATGATAGATCACACCTTACTGGGGTGTACCGTTTGATTTTGAAGCTGTCTTGTGGACGGAGCTTAGGCTCTTGCAAACATACGACCAAAGGATCGTGCTGGTTAAGCAGCAGTTCAAGCTCAGGTCGATGTGTTCTTATTCCACGTAAGTTCCATTGTAGAATAGCCATGTTCTTTATAATGGGATAAGTTGTACATTGTGGTTGTTTCTATTTTGAAGGCTGCGGAGGTCGGTTGAGTTTATTCTTTTTAGGTGTCGGGAAGACACCTACGGGAGGATGGTCCTGCCTCTTTGTCACTGTCCTTCTGGCAGTGAGAGCAGTATCACCTTCCTCCATCTCCTCCACTTGGGAGGACCCCTTTCCAAATGAAAATTTCGGTTCGAGTACCTCGAACCGATTGGAAATAGAGACCGGCGAAGATGATAGTCGCCGACCTGAGTCCTTCCCAGTCGAATCCTCAGACGAGGACCTCCGTGGACTCTTGTTTCCCTTTGTTGCTTTGGGAATAGGCTTTACACTTTGTTTGAGGAAGTCAGTTCTCTCATAGGTGTTCTTAAACTTTCTTTCTGGTTCTTTATATATTATTAGCTTGCCAGACTTGTTGGTTGAGGTCGATTGCTTTGGCGGCGATTTAATTTTGGCGCTTTTTACAGTTTCAGATGTTACTACTGACTTAGATGTTGAAGTCGAAGGCCTAGGAAGTGAGCTGGCTGTGAGAATCTTTTCTGCAATCGTGACCCCGTTTGCGATTTCCCGACTTCGTACCGATTTAGCTACAACTGAGCTATAGGTACCATACTTCGGGACAGAGGGTTGGCGGATTCGCAAGAGTTTCCGGGCTTCCAAGAAGGACACCTTCTCTTTGACCCGTATCTCCTGGACCGTCTTTTCCTCTGCAAAACGGGGACAACTGCGGGAACTTGATGGATGTTCACCGTTACAGTTAACACACGTTGGAGCTGACGTGCATTCTTCGTCATGCGAGATTTTGCCACAGTTCACACAGGTAGACTCGCCGTTGCAGAATTTCCTGGTGTGGCCAAAGCGCTAACATTTATAACATCTGAGCGGGTTCGGTATATACGGTCTTACCTCAATGGATTCATACCCTGCCATTATCCTTTGTGGGAGATCTACCCGATCAAAGGTAACAAACAGGGTACGGGTAGGCACGAATTCTCCATTTACTTTTCTTTGAACCCGATAAACAGATGTTACGCCTTGAGGAGCAACATTTTCTTGAATTTCCTCACAGGTCAAACCGTCCAGTGCGCGGGTGTTTACCACACCGCGTGATGAATTCAAGCTTTTGTGTACATCGACCTTTACTGGATAGCTGGCTAACATTTTGCCTTTAGTATTTTTGCAGGCTGGGGCGCTGATTCTGCTTCTACCAGGAGCGTGCCATTACAAGCTCTTATACAAGATTTTACAGGACCAGCAATGTTATCAAGACCCTTTTGAATAACAAAAGGGCTTACGCTAGAGAACTTTCTTCCTTTCTCTGTTCTATTGACAATCAAGTAGTGAGGACCACAATACTCGACTACTTCTTTTCCGAACTCAGTACCATATTTAATGGATTTTTTTGATTTTGCCATGAAAGTAAATTTTTATTTTCATCCTCCGGTGCTCCCCACCCACCACGGAGTCCAACAAGGGGTCATCCCACTGGGATGACAGGGCTACACAGGGGATATAGCAGGCTCGCCGTCCCACTCACCCTGGAGTTTGGTATAATACCTAGTCCTGGCCGATTGACTAGGGGTGGGCTAGTCCCTAGCCTCCCGTTTAGGTGAAGCAGAAACCAAAGTGGTGTATTAAGTTGCGTACCCTCCCTAGTCACTGAAAATATAGAAGGCCCAGGCTCAGATACGCAACCCTCAACCAACCAGGAAATTCCTTTCCACCGACATGGGTCTCCACGCACGGCCTATACGTGGGTGGGCATTTGACCTAGTGACTCTCTCACCACTCAGAGGTTGCCCACTGAGGGAGTCAAGGTTGGCTCGGGACCCCGGGTGCGCCAAACCCGTACCTACCGTAGTAGGCCCCTGGGGGGAGAAAGGAAGTGTGAGGGCATGAAGTTTTTGTAGCTGCAAACTAACTGGGGATGTATCAGACCGTTCATGTTAAAAACCTACCTGAGCTTTTGGTTTTAGAACTGATTTTATAATAAAAAATTTAAATACAACAAAATGCAAATGCTGGAACATTAAACTATAAAAGCACACATTAACAGGATTTTACATTTGTGATTGTCTTCTGCAAGGTCACTTTGGTGTTAAAAAAGAAAATAATGAACCATGCTAAAAATACATAATCACTCCAAACAGGGAGGTTCACAGACTACTTGTTGCCCTCCGTGGTGTAATGGTTACCATGCTGACTTCATATATCCAAGGTTGCGGGTTCAAACCCGGCGGAGGACGATGGATTTTTTCGGGCGTAAAAATCCTTAGCATGGCTTCCTTCGGAAAGGAAATAAAGCCGTTGGTCCTGTGTCGTAGATTTACGGCACGTAAAAGAACCTCAAGCCTGATAGACAGGCCTCTGAGCAAAATTAAGCAGTATTTCTCGCCCAATTTAGAATGGGATGCTGAGAACCACAGCAGTTAAAGAGCGTCCATAAATAACACACCATTTCATTTCGTTTCACAGACTACTTTTGTTAACATTGCAGGATTGTGGCTTTCATGTCAAGAAGTTGAGGCTGAAACTTGTAGCTAAATTTTACTTTCTCTACTGCTATATATGGTTGTCTCCTTAGTGCGGCTGCTTGTCAAGCGGGAGACCTGGGTTCGAATTCCGGTTACGGGCATGAGGAATTTTCCCCCACTGGGAGAGGTGATTTGGGGTGCAATCAACCTTATGAGGTCCCTGGGGCTGCTTGATTTGCAAGTAGTGCCCCCAGATTGAAAATACTGCATTAACCGGTCAGGAAGGACTCGAGGCACTGATTACTTCTCACCCTCCAATACTGCTTGCAGCAGCCTGGCAGTAAGCCAAGGTCCCTTGTGTTCCATGGTCGTGCCATGGAGTTAGGTTACTACTATTATATTATGGTAAGTAGAGAAAGTATTCTGTTGCACCCAAAAACTTGATAGTGACATTTCAACAGAGATAAACATTTTGAGATCCCTTGAATTCTTCCTCCCTCCCCCCTCAAAAAAAAAGTTAAATTAAAGAGATCAATAAGAGCAAGAGAGGGGGGGGGGAGAGTGATATATCCAAATCTTCCAAGGATATAACAAGATGATTTTTACTTTCTCTACATATACCGTGTACACAGTGTATGGAGAAGGTATTCATTCCATCAAAAAATCTGATATCGAGATTTCACCGGAAATATATTTTTTAGGGTGCCCTGTTACAAAAAAAAAAGCAATTTTAGAAAAAGGTCTCTTGAGTGTGTAAGTGTGTGCGTGTGCGCTTGCGCTTGGGTGTGTGTGCATGTGCATGTGCAAACGCATAACTAAAACACTAAAAGTCTGTAAAATACCAAACTTGGCATGTAAGTTTAATATCTTCAAAGGATTCAAGAAAAATCCCCCCATCCCAAAGTACTCTTTACATGGAAAAAATTTCAAAAATGTTTATTCTCTCAAAAATGGCTCTTAACGATTTGGATTAAAATATCTTATATTAAAGATATTTACCCCAAACTACCTTTTGCATATAAAAAGTTTCAAACATTTTTATTTTCTCAAAAATGGCTGGTTTTTGATTAAAATACATTTTATTAGAGATATTTACATAACAAACAAAATGTTTATTTTAAATTTTCTGGGAATAGCATCTGCGGACTTTTTATTCTGGATGAATTTTGCAGAATTTTTATAATGGTAAATCATAAGAGATAGATAAAAATATACTACACAAAAAATGTAGATCTGGTTAAAACACACATTTTATGTCATATGCATTTTTTTCATTGAGTGGATCATTTTTTAGATACTCCTGGTTATTGGTTTCAGTTTTAAAATGTTTAAAATTTTTTCTCACAAGGAAATTTGCCAAATCCTGATTATGCAAAGAAACTAATTTAATTTCATAGCAACAGCTTTTAAAAAAAATTACTATCGCTTAAGCCTAGTGCATTCCCTTATTTCCTTTCAACTTATAAGAAAGCAAGTAATAAGGCAATTTCTGCTAATGTTTATCTCAATTATCTTGAGGTAGATAGAAAAATAAGATTTTTAACAATAATTTGTTACAGAGATGAATAGAAAATCATGTGAATGGAACACATCAGATTTTTTTTATAATATTTCTCCCATCAATTTTTATTCAAATTCAAGTCCTATCATGCCATGGCAGCAAATTTGGGGCCACTAACAGTATTCTCTTCATCAAGTGAAATTTCTAGTTTGCAATTTTGCCATTATGCACGCATTATGATGAGGCGTCAATTTTTCATCCATTTGTCATCCGTTAGACAAAATCATGACTTGAAAATGATGCAATTTTGCCCAGTGACCTCTTTCAAGGTATGGGTTTCTTACTCCTGCAAATAATACAAAAAAATTCCAGAAATGCAATGTAATATAGCTTCAAGTAACCAATTCAACATAAAAAATGCTCTGAAAACAGACATCAAAGACCCCATAGCCGTGAACCAGATATCAGCCATGAAATACAAAATTATGTAAAGTTGCTTAAACCCATAAATAACCAGGCAGCACTCACAATTTGGGAGAATATTTTCATCACAAAACCTTAAGACCAGCTCATGAATTTTGAAATACTGCCACATGAGTATGAACTTTTGCTGAGAACACCAGATATCTCCGCTATAATGGACCACAGAACACAACTCCCAGCCATCAGTTGGTCTTGAAACAAGAACTATACCATACTATACTATAATATACTAATGAAAAGTGTTGAACAGAGTTTTAGAAGTAAAATAAACTGACTGAGTGTGAAACAGTATACAAATTGGGTGTTATTATTAATGACAACTTTCTTGGCCTGCAATGAGTGTTTTCGATTGGCATGTTTTGTGTGATATCTTCTGTGTCTTTGGATCAGTAAACAAAATATCCACAACATTAATGATTTATTTATCAAGTTCACATGGCAATTACTGAATCTATTCTGAAAAACTGACCAATTTAATCTCATAAAGCCTTCTTGTACTGAAACTATAGCTGATATCTCAACAAGAGTTTCAAATTATAAAACCCTCTGTAAACATTGGCTATGAACTTATGACTGAATCACAACACTCAGGGAAAATATATAAGAGTCAGTAAAGTTTTTTTGGCATCCATAATTACTCAGATGTTTTAGTGTAAACATCATTAACAGATTTTAGCACTATATAATTGTAACAAAAGTTATTCAGAAGATTTAGTGCAAGCTTCAGTGTATGCATTTACAGTATTTAAAAATATGTATGAATGAAAGAACCAGTTATACATTACAGTGTATCAAATGAGACATCAGTTTCAATTAAGTTCACATTATTGGTCATTAGAGCACTACATGTAATAGAAAATTTGCACTTGTGGTACGCAATAACTGAGTCACTGAGTTCATATCACTTTCTTAGGCAAGCATCACTCACTAGATTGATCTTAACTCACTTCACTTTGCTTGTTCACCTCTCCAGCACTTGCTGTTTCCTTATATAGTCCATCCCAGCCTCCAAAGGTGTCTTAGAAATTACGAGAACATTATGTTTTGTCCATTAGAAAGGGATTACTCTGAAAGAAGGTTCAAGAGATATTGCAGGAAAACACACAAAGGCCTTTGATTTCCCAGCTATTGTGTCCATTTGCTCTGTTACAGTGGCCCAGGCAGCGACCCCTTTAGTAGTTGACGGTCCCATGCACCGCCGTTATGCTGCTCCCTCCTCAGCGCTGGTCATCCCGACCAGCATCAGCATAATGGGCTAGCCGGTCTAGGTGCACCTTCCCTTGCGGCAGTCTCTGAGATGGGCCATCTCGTGCGCACCATGAAGACTGTCCACGAGGTCCTCAACGTAGTCAATTGTCGGTTGTTCCACCCCAGGGGGGCTGCCAAACATCAGGTCACATTGGAGACTCAGCTCCCTGCCAAAGACCAACTGGCTGGCGTCAACCCCGTAGTGTCGTGCATAGACGAGCAGTGAGCCAGCAATAAAAGCGGCACCCTGACATCCCAGACCCTCTGGGATCAGCTATGGCTTTCCTTAGATGTTCCTCCAGTGTCTTGATGTACCGCTCTACCATGCCATCTGACTGCGGGTGGAGAGGCGTTGTGTGCCTCTTATCACCCCAAGACGTTCTAGGCCTCTCTCATCAGTTCCGACTCGAAATTGGTGCCCTGGTCGCTGTGCAGTTCGAGCGGTACTACAGAAATGGCATTGGCAATACCATTTCTCGGCGTCTGCCCGTAATCTCAACCAGTAGTACCTTTGCCGGAGTTTGTCGATCGTTAGGTTAGTTATAAGGTGATTCAGAGGTCCCCGCGTGTACCTCCTCCAGAACGTCTGCTACCTTACTCCGTGGAAGGATCAGCTGCTCTCTCTGGTTTTTCCCGTCGGGTGACTCCCAAACTCTGGACAACACACTTCCTTGGCCTTCAGCGAGTAACGTTGGGTCCAATAGGACTTATACGCGCTACTCTCGGGTGCGATGTCCTCCCAGTTAGGCCTAGCTCCTGCCTCCATTTCTCTCAGGAGCGGGCCCAAGTAGGCATCTACCAACTACTCCCTCTTCAGGGCATATCCCATCCATCGTCCGGCACCGCTGTTATCACACGAACTGCTACGGCATGCTCCTTCTCTACCTTATTGCAGTGGCCGCACTCCTCCCAGGTTCTTCTCCACATGGCATCTGCGTTGGAGTGACTCCTCTGATATAAAGTTGTTCGGTGCTCTGATATAAAGTTGTACTGCTGCAGCCTCTAGACCCAACGATCAGTCTGGCCCTTTAGGTTCTTAAAGCTCAACAACCAGGTGAGGGCAGAGTGGTCAATCCTTAGGTGGAACGGCTGGCCACACAGGTATTTATGGAAGTGTTCGAGTGCTTACACCACTGCTAGGACTCCTCCGAGTAACGCAGTAGTTCTTCTCCGCCTTGGAAAGCGTCCTGCTGACGTACACTATCACTTACTCCTTCCAATTCTGGATCTGGGGAGAGTACGCCTCCGATACCGCTGTCGCTTGCGTCGGTGTCCACAATGAAACCGCCACCCTGTTGGAGGACCCTAAAACAAGCGCACTGCAGATTGCTGTATTCAGCTTCTGGAACGCGCCCTCGGTCTCTTCTGCCCATAAGTAAGGCCAGTGTTCCTCCGTTAGGCGAGTGAGAGGCTTTGCTATGTTGGAGAATCCTCTAACGATTCGGCGATAGTAACTACACAAACCCAAGAAACTGCGCAACTTACGCTTATTCCTTGGGCAAGGCCAATCTCTCCAGCCCGATTCATCTCAGGGTCGGCGGCCACCCCGTTAGGCGAGACAACGTGGCCCAAGTAATGAAGTAATGAAGTAATGAAGTTCCTTGAAGAGGAATTGACACTTCTTCGCGTTCAATTTCAGATTAGCTGCTTGCAATCGCTGTAGCACTTGGTCAGGTTAACAAGGTGGTCCTCGAAATTGCCGCATACGACGATGATATCCAGATATAGTAGGCAGGAGTCGTAGATCAGTCTCGGCATCACCGACTCCATTAGGGCCTGAAAGGTTGCTGGCACGTTGCAGAGACCAAAGCCTGTAAACTGTCAAAACCCTTGGCCGGTCGAGAATGCGGTCTTTTCCTGTCCTCGGAGTGTAGAGAGCACCTGCCAATCCCGACTTCAGGTCCAAGGTTGAGAACCACTGGGCTCTCGCGAGGGTGTCCAGAGTGTTGTCTATACAGGGCAGGGGGAAACACTCCTTCCTGATGACAGCATCCAGTTTTCTATAGTCCACGCAGAAACGTAACTCCCGTTTTTCTTGTTCACTAAGACTACAGGGGAGCACCACGGACTGTCGGACTCTTCTGTAGTTCTCAACCAGAATGTCTCGTACTTCCATTTGCTTCGCTATAGGGTCACGTCTAGGTGGATTACGGATTGATCGGGGTTGATCTCCGGTGTCGATTTGATGGAGCACTCGAGCGGTGCGGCCGTAATCGCCATCCATTTCGCTGAAAACGGACTGGAATTTTCGAAGTAGGCACCGGACCTGTTCTAGTTGTGCCGCGGTCAAATGGTCTGTCGCCCACCTCAGAAAGTCCCCAGAATCTGTCGAATGACAATACACTTATAGCTGGCTCACCTTTCCCCGAGTCTGTTGGGGCCCGTATGTCCTGGTTGGCATCCGATGGGTTCAGTCTCACTGGCAGTTCTTGGCAAAGCAACAATGCCCTAGCGACGCACATTCTATTCAGTGAAGTACTCCAGTCCAAGAGCATGTTCCTTAATTGCTGGCCTTGCAGACGCGCCTTCAGACCATCTCACTTCTTGCGAGCAGTGTGATCCTTCACCAGGATCACACTACAGACTCCTGGTTATTCGTTGGGTCTTCGAAGCTTTGAATGTTGACCGCCGCATCATGGCTCCTGAGGGTTTCCACCCAGTATCACATCAGCTACTCTAGCAACGAATGCCCACAGTCTTACAATACTCCAAACAAGGGTTAACTCTAGCAAGACCTCCTTCTCCACAGGCAAGGTGTCACCCGATGCCTTACTAGTTGGTAAGGCCGAGTTGGTCTCCTCGATAGCAAACCCTTCGTGATGGCAGGTCTAATTACGGTAACCACTCATGTCCACTAAAATCCGGTATAATGTCCCACGTATCCAACCGTCCGTGACAAGGCTGTCATTCAGTCGTCCGCTCAAGGTTTGCAATGTCACTGAAGGGGATAGATGACAGCCCTAATATGCCCCTCACCATACCGGCACTTATTTGTTTCCTGTTTGCTCCTTGGATTGGTGTAGACAGTTCATTATTAGGTGTCTGGGCTAGCCTCACCCAACACACACTGGGTTGCTCCCCCATTCCCATTGTAACAGATGTTCCTGGTCCTCGATGTAGGGACTTTTGTCATCCTGATCACCTCCATCCTCAGTGCAGCTATTAGTGCCTCATGGATAATCTTGTACTCACTGAGTATCAGACTCTCTCATATCTTGGTGTCACACATCCCGTCCACAAAAGAGTAGGCGGCTTCTTGGTAGAGTTAATTACACGAGAGCTTTGATTGTTAACTGTTGATGGCCAAGGCAAACTATTGTAGTGTCTCTCCTGCTTGCTGCTGCCTTGACTTTACTAAACTGCAGCCAAACAAGGTTCCTGAAGCGGTACTCGAGAGCCTTCCTGATGTCTCCAGATGCCGCCAAAGTGGGGATTGTATTCAAGACTTCTGCCGCCTGCCACCGGAAACTTGCTATCAGCTGTGCTGGTTCCTGTTTTGCTGCCAATGGTTATGGGTAGCAATGGCAGCGAACTGTTGGGGGAAGACTGCGAATGTCGACTTACAGACATACTTGGGTGGATTGACATGCACGAATGTGTCATCTCAATCCTGCGCATTAAGGTGTTGATCTTGTTCTTTCATAGCCCTTCCACTTTTTCCCCAAGTTCTGTGATGTTTTTCTTTATGCCGGCCAGTTGTTTGTAGATTTTCATGGAAAGTTCCATGTTCAGGTTCTCCATCATCAACTCCATTTTCTACCTTTTCTTCCATCTTCTCTACTGCAGTTTCCAGTCCGGTTTTCATTTCCATCTGCACCTTTTCTATTGAGGAATTCACTGTTGTCATTTCTTCCATGCCAGTGTTCACTGTTGTTATTTCATTCCTCATTTTGTCCATTCCAGAATTTACATTCTTTATTTCGTCCCCATTTCTGCCATGCCAGATTTCATGGCCTGCACTGTACTTAACAATGTTGAAGTATTTGCTCCATCTCAACGTTTATACCCCACTCCTGACCACCAGTGTAGCAACTGAGAACACCAGTTTCAATTAAATTCACTTTATTGGTCGCTAGAGCTCTTCATGTAATGTAACACTTGCACTTGAGGTGCACAATGACTGAGTCACTGATTTCACATCACTTTCTTAACAAGTGTCACTCACTAGATTGATCTTTAACGCACGTTACTTCAGTTCAGTTTACTTTACTTTAGTTCACCTCTCTGGCACTTGTTCCCTTATATAATCTGTCCTGGCCTCTGAAGGTTCCAGTCTTAGAAGTTACGAGAAACTACATTTTGACCATTAAAAGGAGATAACTTTGGCAGAAGAATGTTCTCAGCCTGGAGGGAAGGAAGTTTCGAGAAATTTGCAGGGAAACACAAAGGCTTTTGTTTGCCTGGCTATTGTGTCCATTCGCTCTATTGGTGCAGTGGGCCAGACAGCTATCCCTTCAGCAGTCACCCAGTCCTGCGTACCACCATTACAATATAGTTATTAGGAGTACTTAGATTACTCTGTCTTCATTTGCTTAGGAATTTCCCAAGGCATACTTCTTACCTGTAGTACATTGCTTGGAGGAAAATATACTCAAAAATTGTTTAAATTTTAAAGTATTCTCTAAAGAATATCAACTTCATTCTCCATGGAACACATGTACTGCTTTACTCTGTGGCAATTTCAATTAAAAGTGAAAGTCTTATAATAACTCCATCATACTTGTATTCTAATATACAGATTTTAAAATCCTTTTTAGTATTTTAGTAATTTAGGAATTATGTATTGTAAGATATTTCCATCAGGAAGAACAACACTTATCAAAGCTGAAAGTGTTACCAAAATTAGTTGAGTAGACCCAAACCTAAGTCTAGATACACATAGATTGTATCTCTCTCTAATAGTATAGATTTTCAGTGTCGCCATTACACACTTTCTTCTAGGTGGCTGTCAAATGATTTGGCTTGCATAATGACTCTTTTAAGTTCTGTTGAATTGCTTCAAGCTTCATTAACACCAATCACAATTACCACATTGCCAAACCCATAATCTGTGATTGCTCAATGATTAACCTATGTGTGATCTGTGGCAGCATGCTGCTTATATTTTGCACCTATCATTTAAAATTAGCAGATCCTTATAGAACATCTTGTTAAAACAGATGCAGATGTGGGCAGAATCAAAACAGCAACCAGGACAGTTCACAGGTAGCACAGGGGCAAGGGTGCTCTCTGCAGCAGAGCTCTCATCGGGGTATCAAGCTTGGGCGAAAAAGGTAAGTGGGGTCAGTGCAGCCGGTTGGTCCGTATAAGTATATTTTGAAATAGGGTGTGACAGAGCAGCTAACATTCTGAACATGTGAAGCATTCCAGTGGATCTTTCTATTTTGCTGATAGGGTGAATATTTATTTATTTTCTGCATGTTCTGCATTTCTCTTGTGCTGCTGCCTATTTTTTACTTTTTGTTGTCATCACGTTGTTTTGGTTTTTACTCTCTTCATTTTCTATTTCCACACCTAGTAGCATTTTCTGTTTCCACACCTAGCAGGTGTGTGATAGTGTGAGCAAGCTTTGTTGTCATAAAGATGTTCATTTTGAGTTTGAATAGAATAATCAGCCATCACCAACTGCCTGTATTCAAATGATACAGATCCATATAATACAGGAATACATAAGGGTGATATGGTAAGTGACGAATATTGCTTCTGTGTTTGATTATGTAGTAGGCTTGTTCTAATTGTAGACAGTTGGTAAGCACATACCCTTTTGCAATAGATACCTTTCTTAGATACTCTTTCATTAGAACTGAAGGTGATATTCATAGTTTTCAGTCATTGTCGTCATCACCACCACCATTATCATTACCATCACCATCTGCTTCACATATTGGACCATATAAATATTCAACAAATAGTGGTCTCACAGTTGTGTTGAAAGATAACATCATTATATAATGGCCTCTGTGACAAATCTAGTCATAATGGTTATATTTAATTTCATAATTAAAATTTAGCTGTTAGAATACACAGCAAAACTCTAATTTAAAATTTTTTAGGCATTAAGAAAAATGTTTTCTTATTGGTGTTTTAAACTTTATTTTTAAAATAAATACTACATATACAGTTAAAATGAAATAAAATAAGAGCTCCCCCCGTGTCAACAATACAAAATATATGAGGTATACACTGCATACACACATACATATTGCCTTCCATGGTGTAGTGGTTACTATGCTTAGCCTCTTGTACCCAAGGATATGGATTCAAACCCAGTGGAGGGCGATGGATTTTTACGGGCATAAAATAGCTTCCTTAGCAAAAGCTGTTGGTCCAATGTCATAGATTTACAGCATATAATAAAACCTCAAACCTGATATACAGTAAATTAAGTAGTATTTCATGCCCAAAATAGAATGAGATGCTGAGTACCACAGTAGTTAAAGAGCGTCCATTAAAAAAAAAAACACCACCCACACACACTCTCTCTTTCTCTCTCTTTCTCTCTCTTTCTCTCTCTTTCTCTCTCTCTCTCTCTCTCTCTCTCTCTGAATGAAGTGAAAGACAGATGAATGCTACCACTGCATTTTTTTTATTTATTTGTGCTTATGAAAGTGCACCAGTCCATAAGAGCACAGTCCTCAAATGCTGTGTAACAAAGCAGTATGTTGGTTTTTTCATTGAACACAGCAGTGTAAATTAGTTCAGTTACTCTTGACATGCTGAAACATGCATACATTGAAAGCTTTAACTAAGCTGTTTTGCAGTTTGCATACACTATTTTTAAACTTCCTTCCATGTTGGTATAACTAAATTTTTCTTGGAAATGGCCCATATATGTACCCCAGAATGTATGAAGAAACATATTTTTATTTAGACTTCAATTTTAAATCAGTAATTACCATAATTTTGTATGAAGTAATAATGCAGATATAGCTGACAAGTTTAAAACTAATGCAATCTTATTTGTAGCAGAAAATAAATATTACTATTCATTTTTTCAACAGTGCAATGATATACAAGAATATGTAACTGTGCATCAGTTATCAATGTTTCTGAAGTAGTAAACTATGAGGATCAGATGGAGGAATTAACCTAACAGCATGATTCATAATTTCATTTAGAATAACAAAATTTGATGTGTGTATGAGCAGATGCAGGAATTAAAACAATAATTTAAGTTGCCTCCATGCTGAGGATGGAGACAAACGTCTCGGAAATGTTCTAAGGTTTTATAATAAAACGTAAGTGAAGTTTTAAGTTTAAGCATGACTTATTCATATTTTAAAATTAAAATAAAACAAAATTTAGTTCAGATAGTACAATAATCTATAGTTAATTACACCTGCATTGTGATTTGGTCATCAATGTAATTAAAGAAGTTTGATGGAAATCCTACATATGCACTTAAAACATTCATAACAGTAGTAATAAAACTTAGCCAGATTTAAGTACATAAATTTTACAAAAAAATTTTAGTGAGGTTTGTATATTTGAAACTGACTCTGAAATATTAATTGTGGAAAAGCTTATCCTCAACCTTCTCAAGAAAGGGCAAGAGGAATAATACCAAATGGCTGTTATGAATAAAAGTGAGATGTGTCTCAAAATGTGTAATTTACTTCCATATGAATAAAGCTTGAGTGAGTTCCTGACTCACTCACTTAAATGAGATGTAGCCAACTCTTATTTTCATGAGACACATCTACTGATTTGTTAAGGCACCTCAGTAGGTGTCTAAACACACGAGACACAGGTTCATGCAATAAATTATTGGCAGCTGTGGGGTACCAGCTATGTATTTTCTGAGCAAAGAAGGAAGTTTTATTAAATTAGGTGGGATTCTGATGGATTAAATTGTATCAAACTTTATAGATTAAAACAAAATGTGCATCGCTTGCATAACATTTTCTTTCTGAAACAACATGAACAAGAAATGGAATTTTACGCAAAGAAGCAGATATGGAATACCATTGTGGTAGGTAATAAACCCAAGGTTTCAGTGTGGCATCACAGAAGATACAGGGACTTCTCAAAGTTCAGTATCCAAAACATTTTGGAAAGTTGTCTGCTGTAATTACATTAGGACAAGCATTTAATTGGATCAAATTTCTGGGAAGTACTGCTGCACTTTAAATAATTAAAGCAGTATGGCAACAGAACGATACATTCCTTGATGTAATTGTAGCTTTGGATTTTATCCATATCTTAATATAGAAACTGAAATCTCATGTAGATGAAAACATTACCAGGAAAGGTATTATTTACATGCTAAATGCCCAATAACATTTTGAGGTTCAGAAATATTCGCAATAGTAATGATGTGAATGAGTTATTTCATAGAGATGAGGATATAGACCCTATACATATTTATGTATCTCAATGAGCAACGTGTTATAATACAAAATATTTTGGTCAGCCAAAAGAGAACTTTCCATTACTTCAGTAAAAACTAAGTTTAGCCATAGAATACTTTCGTTTATTATATGTGTGGTTCTGCATTAATAAACATTTCCAGGAAGATGGTTAGAAGATTCTTGTGGTCAAAGACTATGGTGAGGAGTAAGGGCAGGAAGAGTGACTTATAATAATGATGATGATCATGGACAGGAAGCAGTTATATTAAGGAAAGGGGACCCAAAAAGGGATCAAATAGCAAAAGTAATAAGAGATTTACAACAGTGATTACACGAGTATGCTTTTATAACAAAAACAACATTACAATAATATAATTAACAGGAACTACATGTACTTTAATAAATACAAACTCTTTGAATTAATTGAATGAAGTTATTAGGAAGGCTATTCAATTATTGTTTACATAGATACAGTTACAAATTAATAAATATAAGTGAACTGCTGACTTTTGTCACCATCTTAGCACATCTTTTACGAGATATAACACTTTTTATTATGCTCTACAATAAAATATGTTGATGTACTTCTGAACACAATGTAACTTTCATAGAAGCATTTCTATGTAAAGTAAGTGAATAAATAATAGGTATGAAAAATAATTCACTTAAGTATTTTATTCTTTCACTATTTCAGAGGAATGTCAGGTCCAAAAATTTTCTTTTTAGTTCTTTGGGATGTATCCTTTTGTCCTTCCTAAAGCATCTGCTTTTTTGTTTTATTCTGCTTTTCATATTTCTTATTTTCCTAAAAAAATAATTTTCATTACAACCCAAGTCAACAATGTTTGTAAAATCTTGTTTAATTCTGGCCATTACAATAGAATTCCTTTTCTAATCAAGATTTTATTAAATGGTTTTTTAAAACATCTGCAAAACACAATTAAAAATGTAATGTTTCCTCTTCCATTTTGGTCACTGTTTGTGGTGCAATGGTTACCATGCTAACTTCATATACACAAGGTTGCGAGTTCAAACCTGGTGGAGGACGATAGATTTTTTGGGGTGTAAAAATCCTTAGCATGGCTTCTTTCGGAAGGGAAGTAAAGCCTTGGTCATGTATCATAGATTTATGGCACGTAAATGAACCTCAAGCCTGATAGAGAGGCCTCTGATTAAAATTAAGCGGTCTTTTATGCCCAATTTAGAATGGGATGCTGAAAACCACAGCAGTTAAAGAGCATCAATAAATAACACGCCATTTACATTTATTTTTTCTTTCATTTTGACAGCATAAACTGATTAATAAATACTGTAGTAAGTTTTTCCACATATGTAACAATACATAATTGAGCTATTTACACATATTCAGCACTGGTACATGTTTGAGACTGTGAAGTTTATGTCCCACTTTGGAGGGAAAATTATTTTACATGTGAAATTAATGAGACACATCTCAGGACTACCTGCATCTCACATTTTCAGCTTCCAGAATTAGAAAATATTTTAATGAAGCTTCTACATGTTGGTTAATTAGTTCATTTGTTATTACTGATAAAATTATTTAACCAATCTGTAAATGTTTGATTAGGGGGTGATATATTTTTTAAAATTTTGATTTTCATATATTATTCTCATAAAACAGATCTCATTTTTATTTATACTGCCCAATGAAGCTATTGAAATTGAAATTGTGTTCTTTACTACACAAAATAGTTGCAAAATTATTGTAAATAGCATATTATATTGACTGCTGAATGTAAAAGTTTTCTGTGAAGATTATCAGTATGCAGATAACAGCAAGATAGTGTCACAGTAATAGATTATGCTAGTAATAAAATCATGATGTGGAATAATTTTAATTTGAAACATAGCTAAAATATTACTCATTTGTATAAATTTTATCAATTAGCATGTATAATGTGGATTTCCCAAATTTCAGTTACATTAACCTCATTTTGGCAGCTAAATGAAACTACAATGTGAGATGCTTGGAATAGTTATTGATAATATCACATCCTTTATGCCAATGCATCACATCATTTTGCTAAATGATACTTTAGAAAGGAAGAAATTGCTATGATCTTGATTAGATTGGCAAATGGCAAATCGGTCCATTGTTGTTAAGGGAACAGAAGCGATGTATATCCAGAAGTGTATTTCCAAATTGAAATGGAAGTTGAACTGAACCAATTATGTGTGGGAAGGGAAAGTCAACATGATTAATCAGCAAATGAAAATGAGAGTAGTATACTCATAAATAATGATGGATTGAGTAATTCCTTTTTACTCATTGTAGATGTTAATTACCAGACCCCAGAACTTTGTATACTAAAACATCTGACAACATATATTCAACTAAGTTTAAAAACTATTGAAATATGTACTAAAAATGTAAGTATACACAGTAAAAATAAGACTTCAGGTTTATTTGTTTTAATAATTTGAAGTATTAAATTATTGTCTTCAGGTCATCAACATTTTTATTATTTTTATGTGTTACTATTAATTTTAGCACACATTTGAATTAAAACACTTTTTAATTTTTTTCTGTATTCCAGTAATTCTTATGGCAGTGAACAACCATTTCTCTAAGTTCTCTACGTTATATTCCTCCTCTTATGTCAGAATTAGCTTAAATGCCTAGAATGATCTCTCATGCATGATGTGACTGATGCATATTTGTATGAAGAAATACTTCTTTAGTTCGGTTTTTTCTTTTGGTATGTTGATGAGTAAGCATAAAGCAGATCAATTATGCGCTTTGTTTTTGTAGTAAAACTGGCTGATGAATCATCTCTTGTTGAAAATGAAATGTTACACATCATGTGATCTTATTGTAGGTATTTAAAGTTTTGGTTTTACGTAATGAGAACGCAATAGTGAGATGTAGCCAATTAGTCTGTCAGAGTGGCTCAAGGCTTTGGTCTTCTGATCCTGAGTATGCAGGCTCAAATACAGCAGATACTGGTGATTTTTAAATATGCTTAAAAGTGACAGCTCCATGTCAATAGCTGTACTGACATGTAAAAGTTACTGCAGAATGAAATTCCAGCACCGCTGACATGATCCTTTGCAGTTGACAGCATCGATAACAACCAAATAATTGTGTTTGATAAATAGCACAACAATTTCATGCCCACAATAATAAATGGTTTTATGTTTGTCATGAGCATTTTATATATCTTGGAAATTGTTATTATTTTATTAGAGAAATGTTCAACTTGGATATTAAATCAGGAAAAATATGTGGGAAAATGCTAATATATGCATTAAAATATGCAAAATAAAAAAATAAATGCATTTAAACAGAAAACTCAAAATATGCATTTAGCAAAATAAAATTTACTCCATTTGAAAGTTAAAAGCATGATCAACAAAGCTGTAGTTTTATTTGTTCAGTATGCCAAATCAATAAAAAGATACAATCGCATTAAGTTTCAAGATCGATTAGTTACTGTTCATTTACATTTAAAATCAAATTCTAATCCCCAGAATTGGCTAACTTCAATTTCAATATTATTGAAATATGAAAGCATCAGATATACTGCCACCTGTAATTCCATTGTATAATTTGTATTATTCGTTAAATAAACATATTACAAAATATTCAGATTTTAAAGTTCATTAAAATTGCAGAATTATATGAAGTTATGCCTTAACCCTTTTAGTGATATTAGTATCATATGATGTATTTTAAACTTAAGGAGAAGCAATAGGTCATTCAATAGATGCTCTGTGCATACATGCATATTACTTATTTAACCCTAATTATTTTAATTTTTCTATTTTATAATAAATTTAAATAAATTCTATGAGAGATCAATCTTTAAAGGTTTCTTCTTGAGTGGTACACCTCAAAACATGGATAAATACACAAGGGCACATCTCCATATTCACAGCATATATTAGTTTCGTTGTGAGCTCCCTCTTTTGTGGCACACCATTACTTTTGAAATGGACAGGACTTTTTTGTTTTGGGTATCTTTCCTTTAAGGAAAGTGTTTTCCTTCAATTAGGCTGCAAGCTATTGATATGCGGAAGTCCAGGGAGGTCATTGTCTTGCATGGGTTTAGAGCTTTCAAAATTGCCAATTATATGGTTATATCCAGCTGATGCAAAAATAATTTTTTATACCATTTAACTGTTTTTTTTTTCTCTTTTTCTTCTAAATAGGGATATATTTGCAATATCTCATCTTCCACTTCTACACCACCCATCTGCATATTGTATTCCTGAATAACATCAAGCTTAAAATTTGACATTTTGGTGTGGGTATCTTATTTTTCACTGTCAATCACCAAAATCTTAGAGCTACAATTGTACAATGCTGTAACTACCCTCTTGTCTTGCCAAGCAATGTAAGTCAAAGGTGGGAGTTGATGCACCTGTATTTCTCCTCTCCTTAGAACTTTTGTGTTCACATCCTTTGGCAAACAGATACAATTTGAATGCACTGTTCCAATTGCATTTGTTTTTCTTTTTTATAAGGACATGTGTATTTAGGGAAGCTGCACCAATTAACTAAATATACATTCCTACCCGTATCAGGTAAAGGTTCCATCAGATGCATTACTATGGTGCCGGATAACTGCAAATCTTTGTCTCCGGTATTATCAGTTCCTTGATCAGAGTATATTCAGATATTGCAAGATTTTACTTACCTAAAGATTAAAACTCTTTATGCTAAATCTGACCCTATTTGTTTTTATGTATTGTTTCCAACCTAAGCGGCCCTTCCAGAGTAACAAGCTTTCATCAACAGTGATTTTTTTAATTTTGAAGTAATATAATAACAAACTGGCCTGATATTGTGTAGTTTATCATTTATATTTCCTGTGTAGGTGAAATGAAGAAGCCACAAAATGGAAGTAAACATGTTATTTGACATGCATTTCCCAAAAATAGAATAGCTAACGTGTCAATGGAATAGCACATGTGTAATGTAGGTTTATGATTAAGACCCATGATCATAAATAGATCTTTTTTTTTTTTTTTTTTGTAGTGTTTAATGCCCACTTTAACTACTTATGGCACTGCAAGTGGTAAATAGATCAACTAGCCTGTAAATTTCATTCAGTGTTACTTCTGTCCACTTCAGAATTCTACTCTTAGAACCTAAATTGCCTTATTAGTCTGGTTTTCCTTCACCTTACTCACATATACATTTGTTTCTGTAACAATGGGGGGTAATAAGTCAGCATTAAAAAAAATTCTGAAAATGTTGGCTGTCAGAAGTCAGCTGATCTTGGTGTTGTACACCAGAGGCAATGCTCATGAAGATATGTGTATTTGTGTTGGAGTTATTTTGACCACTCCACAATGTTGATTCTTCATGAACACCCAAAGAAAGAGGGTAATTTTCTTCCTCACTGCTACCTATATACTCAACATCCCCTTCAAAATCTGAAAACTTGCTGTCAATATCCAAATCACTATTGTACAGCAAAAAGTCCTCCATATTTTCTGAAATAATTCCCAAAGCCTGTATACTTTCTATGCAAGCTAATTATTTGCAACATTACTATTTGAAGCCATGGTAGTATGGAGATATAACAATTTCAAATGTGATTTCCAGGTAACTCCTGATATCTAAAAGAAATCACTCTGAACCTCGAGACAGTGTAAATAATTAAATAACTGAGTGGAGTGCAGCTGAACTAGTCTACCATAACCTTTGGTTGAGAAATATTCTAAGGCATACATAAACATGCTGACAGGTTTGCTTTCTTTGCAGACTAGCGTGGCACAACATACACACGTTATACAACGTGGTAGCATAAACTGAATCATAAAACTTTGAATCTGAGAACACCTCACTTAGGCAGCTATATGTACATATTCATACATACAAAAAGCAAGCTGAGTTCACAAATTAGATGTTGCTGAGCTGTTTAAGCACTTACTTACCTCTACTTATTTTCTGGATGACATCAATTACTATGAGCAGACAGAAGGTGTTGCCATGGATTCTCCATTCTCTCCAGCTATTGCCAGTTTCTATATGAAATTTCTGGAGCATGAAAAAATACTTAACACAGCTCCATTAAAACCTACACATATTTTCAGATATGTAGACGACACATTTATGATTTGGTTATGAGGATTCCATACTCTTAGATTTTCTTTCATACTTAAATAGACTCCAATGACAAATACTGTTCACTATGGAAATTGAGAAGGATGCCTTCCTCCCTTTCCTGGACATTCTGGTTTCCAGAAAAGAGGACGGAACTCTTAGTCATGCCGTCTATCACAAACCTACAAACACCAATCTTTACTTCAATGCAAACAGTTCATACCATAAATCACAATGAATGGGCATTCATAACACAGTTTCTGCAGTTTCCGCATGCAATCCAGATAACCTTCAAACTGAATTTCAACACCTGAAATTCACACTCCAGCAGTTGGATATTCAGCCAAGGATATATTATAGCTGCTTATAAAGAGTCGGACAAAAAGGAACCCCAGCAAGGACACTCAAGGGAAAGATAAGCTATAAACATAGCATTTACATGCAATTTTACAGGAAAAACAAGTAGATTGCTCTACAAGTATGGCATGAAAACCATCCATAGGTCACTGCCTAAAATCAGAAATTTGGTCAGTCGAATAAAAGATAATTTAGCTCTAAGATTACCTAAGAGTAGACAATATTCCTTGCGACTGTGGCAGAGCATACATCAACCAAACAGGACACACTATTGTCACACACACCATTGAATACCAAAGCACCAGCAGGCTTATGCAATCCGAAAAATCTGGACTGGTTAAATGTTGTATTGAAAACACCACAGGGCCAATTTTACCAACACCAGAATAGTGACAATTCGAGCTACTGGGAAAGAAGAGTAAAAGAAACCTTAGCCATCTCATCTGAAACAAATAATCTAATGATGATTCAGGCCTACAAAAGTTCAGCATGGGCACTAAAGTTAAAAATCCTTAACATCTAAATCCTACCCTGTTGTATCCCAAGACTTTATAGAAAATTTCACGGTACTTAGCTCTCTTTTACAACAGATTGTGCGTAAAAACATGTGTGCTATAAAATGTTTTCTAACAGGTCTATGTTCAAGTTAAAAAACATTAGGTGTATAACCGCTATATATGTATAGTTTTTTCACAGATCCATGCCTCAGTCATATTAAATACTTGGTGCTTAATGGCCAAAAACATATGCAAACCAATCTGATGCTAGTTTCATTCCGGCACTATAAATATGCAAATGTGGACTTTCATTTCATCAGTTTACCAAGATAATGTACATCTTCAAAACATTGAAGTCAATCTATGTATTTACCTGGCTAGAAGCCTGAGAAAATTTAAAGTTAAATTAGATCCCTTTGACACACAGAAAAATTTTTGCCACAAAGAAACAAAGTAGTGAAATTTCAATGTTTTGTTAATGGAGTCTCTACTTTGTTGATAACGTAGATGTACACTGCCAAATAAATTAGCCATATTTCATCACAAGTGTAACCTGTAATAGAATACACATCCAACTATCCATAGAAATGAGGCCATTTTAACGTGCATACTCACTCATAAAATTTGGAGCAGAGTGGATGGGAGAGCGTGATAGCCAATGTCACTGGGTAATGGTCATACCAGAATGCTTGCCTCCTGCCACTTCATTTCCAACATTTGATTCAGCTGTGATGATAGCTTGCCTTCAATGCTGTGCCATATTGCATATTGCAGGTATACCATGTAAGTCGCAAGTTACTTGCAGCTCTTTTGGTGCACACCTAAGCTGCAACAGTTGCAACTTATCTATTTATCATATTTATAATTGTTCACTTATGCCAAGATTTTGGTTGTTTTATATACCACATTTTAAAGTTGGTGCCTTAGTTTAATTTTAACATGCATCAATAACCTTTTGTTTGTTTTGATTTTAATTAAAGTATTATTGTTCCATATGGTTTTCTATCTAACTTAAAGGTATTTCACTAGTCACAACAGAAGTGTTCAGTTTTTACTTTTTGGTAACAAATCTATCTTCACATGTAAATGTGATCATATGAAGGGTTCAAAATCAAAGAATATAATTGTTAAAACCTATGTCCAGGGGACAAAAAGCTGCATTAGTGATTGCCCAATTAATGCTTTCTCCATTTCCAGGCAAGTTTTCAGTAATGCAGAATAAAAAAAAAAAAAAATACTTGGTAGCAATAGCAAGATACAAATAACCCCGTAAATAATATAACCAATAATACAACAAATAAATAAGTGATAGGATAACTGAAAACAGCTGTAAGCAGACCCATATATCGTGCAGCAGTTACAACAATCGGATGCCATATGGTATTGTGGTGTTGATATGATGGCAGTTTAGCTATTGTTTGTCATAGCAACAGCCTGCTACGCGTTTTATGATCATATGACTTTCCTCCCAACTTTTTTCACTCATACCCAGGTGCCAGCTTTAAACACAATTTTTTTCTGGGCTGCAGCAATAATACTATTGCTTTTATTTTTATGTGATCCAAATCTTATAACTTGGCGACACTGGTCCATGTAAAATAGTTATGAATAATGTACTATGTCAATAGTATATGCATGGTTCTGTTTGCTTTCCATAATGCAATGGCTCACTATTACTAAAGCATAAAGATACACAGCTAATGTGGGCCTTATCACCAGCCTATACCCCCTGTTTTCCATGACCAGTATTTGTTCAGTGTGTAAGAAATTCATGCATTATTTGTAATGCAGTCTCCAGATCCCTTTATATTCATAATAATACAGCAAACTAAAATCTCTATTACTACCTCCCTTTCATTTTGAATCACTGTGGATTGGCAGCTAATCCAAACAGCAGCATACTTGTGGTGGTGCTGCCAGATCAGTATGTAACTAAATGTATCTTAAAGTTTTAAGTCTTATGATTTACAATAAGTCATAAAAAGTACTGGAAAATATGTATAAACAACTATTCAAACTGAAGAGAGTACAAAGAGTTTTCTGTGATGATGAGGCAATATCAATGACACTGCGCTAGGCCAGGATAAATCATTAAAGAACTTTCAGGATAAAATTCATAGTTGTCACTTATATTAAGGAAGTCTTTAATCAGCAATTTTAGGTTCACAGATGTTCTTTCAGACGAATAAAGAAACATTTATTCCTATAAGGAAGCTCTGACCTCCGCGTATGTGTAATAGGAAGAGCTGATGCCATTTGCATTAACTGCTTACAATTGAGGTTAACAGTGATAATGATTTTGTGGAGTATATGAAATTTGATGTCAAAATTGTACTGCGCCATAATAAGTAGTATTTGCATGACTTGTAGAATCCACTTGAAACATGAATTTTTACCAAACCAGTTGTAAATATAATGCCTCTGATAAACAACATAACTTCACAAACACAGTATAAAGTTCTACATGAGATAGGCTTACAAAAAAATCTCAGCAAATCTCAATGCTAACACCATCTATGAAATGTTTTCTTTAATATGTTTTCATGTCCAAAATCCTTTGGTCCCTAGAAAACGACATCCTGCTGCATTCATTCAGAATCAATTCATAAGATATTAAAAATAAAATGGGGGAAATACATATTCGTAATAAAGCACATCTCTGTAGCACTTTTCTCCATCAACAAGCCTATTTTGCATAATCAATACAACTTCAATAAAACACTTGAAAATCATACTTCTTTACTATTGATTTTCTAATATAAGTTGGGTCATCAGAATCTTGAACAAAGGTTTACCAAGTTTGTGTGTAACATCACTACTCAAAATAAGGATTGTAACTTATTAGCTACTTTGTTTTTTGGCTTACTGATAGTGTATTAATTTATGTGCTTGGTGCACAGATTGTTGTAAATACTTCTAGCTCTAATACCTTATGCTAGAAAGTAAGGTTTTGCAATTTTGAAAAACTCCATGAGTTACTACTTAAGGTTAGTACATCACACAGTATCCGATTTCCTACATTCTGCAATGTATCTCAACACCAACTCTTTTTGTTGGTTTCTTTCATGTGTTCTGAAATGTTTTTTCTTTTGGCATGTTTTAGACGTAAGTATTATAACTGTGCAACTAGTCTAGCAAGTGTAGCAAAATTTACAATCTATTTGTTTAAACTGAAGTTAACTAATAAATTTACTATTCAAAACACAAACTTTTATCACATGTCCATCAACTGTTGTAAACAAAACAATGAATATGGAAATAACAGCTGACTGTGTCATCATCTGAATGCTCATTTACACATTCTTTTATGCATCCAAGTGGTTGTGGATCAGTTGAACTATGTTGCTAAATATACATCAGAAATAAGCAAGTGCTTAGTGTTGAACACTTTAAATACCTTCTCTGGATACCAAATGGTAATAAGCATCTTCTCATCAAAAGGAAATACTTATTGCTTAAGTATCTCTTTTCCTGATAAGTAATGACTATGAATTTGAACTTAAATAGTATTTAAATTCAGCAACAACACAGCAAAAATTTAATTATTCAGTTGCCAGCACACATAGGCAACCTATTTTAATAATAATAATAATAATAACAACAATAATAATTTAATGTACACATTGAATACATTGAATAGTTTTACAAGGATAACTATGTGTGAATAAATAGAAGTCTGTGTTACATAAATCTGACAACTGCAAGAAACCTTTAAGTGGGAGGATTTTGAGTTTTATGGTAACTCAGTTTTGCATAATTTAAGTTAATGAAATCTGTTTTATTTATAATCATTGCGCTATGCTCCCCACTTCTATTTTAAATCATGAAAATAATGGAAAAATATTGTGGGCATTAAAACCCATTCTATTTTTAGCTTATATTTTTATTTGATATATTTGACTGGAATTTATTTGTACCTTCACTAATTTTTTAAATATAATTAATCTTTTATAATGACAATTTGCTAAAGCATTCATAAATGAACATCATTTTCAGGCACTAGTTATATGTGTATGCTATAACCATGATATTTCCATTTTTATCCTATTTTCTTCTTTTTGAGTTGTAGTTATAAAAACACTTCTTAGGGTTCTATTCTTGGTATTCAGGTTTGTGTAATATGCTAGCAGTCATGTACAAATTCTACTTGCAAGTATTTTCACTATAATTGATGTTTAGACATAAAATCATAAGTATATTACTACCACATTAGAAGTAACCTGGTACTGGTAATTGGATAGTATAAATAAGCTTATTTTGATTTTGAAGGTACTACTGAATGCCATTTTTTGTTTCAAGATGTTAGTTGCTCTGAGTGGGTGAAACAGAATGTGAATGTTTGAGTGTTGTAATATTAGGATTGTAAAAAGGCTCACAGTTGTTGGCGTAAAGGGATCTTCCATTCACTTTCCTGTTTTAAAATAGTACATTTGCATTTGCAAAGTAATCGTTTTTGGTGATTACCAAGGACCTTTGTTTGTATTTTTTTGCATCCATTGTGGGAGTTTACATTACTTAAATATTTTGGAGAATGACTAAAAATTTACCAAATTTGGAAAAATGTAAGAACCTTCAAAATACATTCCAAAGTCACTTTTTTTTATGGAAGTTTGTAAATAATTTTGTTATAATCATTTATTTGACAAGTAGATTAATTACACTAAACAACAATTACTTGTCTTACTTACTTGACAAGTAAGTGTTGTTTAGTGTAATTAATCGACTCGTCAAATAAACATTCAGTGTATGTTTTTCTTATATGAACAGAATCATGAATGTTTAAATTCATGTTATACATCTTATTACTTCACCTGCAAGTTAGTATTAATATATTATAATATGAAATGTAGTGTTTCATATTAAAATCTATTAATTAGAAAGAACATATAGTTATATTTTTCTTATATACAAACAAGTGTAATATTATGCACAATTTTATTAAAATTGATGACTATAATATTATCATGAGAAAAAGATCCTACTCTCTAGCTGTATCAAGCAGTCCAATAAATGCTCATCCAAAACTTGAGTACTTGCCACAAAAACCAAGTGTTTGCTGTAACTGTGATATACAAAATAACATAGATCATTATACAATTGGAAAGAAATTCTCTAGTCGCAGTACTTAATCTGTGAGCCTTCTACAGTTCTTTGTATGCACCTGTACCCTGTGGATCTCATTGGCTTGTAACAAATTTTCAGGTGGTGCAAACTGTGTGTAGTTTGTGGTGCAGGCACAGACCATCTCTCAGGAAGGGGTGGATTCTGTGTCTGTACAAAGGGATGCAGAGGATCCCTCCTGGCAGCTTTGTTTTTCAGCAACACTCAGACTAGCTCAGGTTTTTTTTTTTTTTTTTTTTGTTGTAGTTTATGTTTTCTAATAAACTTAACACAGCATTATAGTGATATCAAATTGATATAAACCAAAGAAGTAGTCAAGCTGTGAGAGAATATAGTACAAAGTAATCAACAAAGGAACAATGGTGAGATTGGTGCTGAAGCAAGAAATAAATTTATAAATTTTAAATGGGGAGAAAAAAAATTACTGTAAAATTATTTATAACATAATGATAGTAGCATATGTAGTGAACAATGAGAGTGTGCAAAATTTTTACAAATTTTTACATTATTTTAACTTTCTTTATACTTATTCCCAACCCCCCCCCCCCTCCCTACCCAACAGGGAAATAATGCACATTTGCATAACAGAAAAGAGACATGCAGTTGATTTTTTACTTGAATTCTAAGATTCTTTATTTGTTGTAGTATAGAATAAAATTACATTTTAAAACAAGATTTAATAATTGTCATCTTTTTCAACACTCACTGCTTTAGTGGATACCAACTTTTAATTGTGCCATTTTGAAAACAACTGAATACAGAAGACAATACCTACTTTCTTAACATCATCACATTTTAATTAGCATTTTAATGTTAATGCTTTGTTTGATATTTCAGATTTTTCACAGTGAAAGCAAAATAGTATGTTCATTCCAACTTCTCAAAAAAGGAAGCTGGAAAAATGATATTGAAAAACCCATATTACACATATATTAATATAATAATTAATAGTTATAACAAATCTTCACTTATCTTTGGAATCCTTGGACTAGTTTTGCAATAAATGTATCTATTGCACCCTCAGCATAAATTTAATATAAATATATTTGTATTAAAGTATAAAAATCATGCAATGAATTTTGATATACCTCCAATTGACTCTCTCACCAAATTTGTTTTGATTCCAGTAGTTAGTAATGCATAAGTACACAATCCACCTAGTAGCAGTAACCATAGCAATGTAAATAAACATCAAAAACCAGACCAAAAAGAACATTTATGCTGAGGATGCAATAGATACATTTATTGCAAAACTAGTCCAAGGGTTCCAAAAGATAAGTGAAGATTTGTTACAACTATTAATTATTATATTGGTATTTGTGTTACTTCACTGTTACTAGCTTCTTTTTACATCCATATTGCATGCTTTTTTAAGAAGAACTGTCCTGAACTCAGAATACAAACACCAAAGTCTAATCCACAGATCTTAAGCTTTTATGCTAACGTTCTAAGCACATATTTTATGGTCATGAAATGTTGAGTTAAAAAGTGTATTTTAAAATACTTATCAATATAAATAGACAATTTTCTGCAAGTGTGTGAGCTTGCTTGTAAATGGCTTGAATTTAATCCAAAATATATCTTACAATGAATCACTGTTATGAAAATACAAGTGATGTGAGTTTCTTTAAGTCGGCATGCCATTTTGTGACACACAGACATTCTTTTCCTTTTTCCCTCTATCTTAGTGTGATGGAGGTAGTCATGTGTGACAATGACACAGTGCAAATAGAACAGAAGCTCCCTGGATGAGAGACAAATTGAAGAACAACATAGAGGATGGGTTTAAACCTTCCAGTGGCAACTTGCACTAAATCAACAGCAGAACATTTTTACATGAAAATATCCAGCCAAGTCTTATTAAAGCAAAACTGAATTCTTGTATAATTAAATACATTTTTTATAGTCTTCCAAATTATAATAACAAATCTGGACAAGAAGTAACAAATATGGATGATAAAAGTGAAGCAACAATGGCTATGCAGTGTAAACTTCTCAAATTGTTCATGGAAGTTAGCTAAGAATTAAATGTTAGTATAATGAATATGTATCAATACATGTAAAGTCTGTGTAGTCTTTAAAAATCCAGCATTTTCTGTATCATTTAAGAGCACATTAGTTCTATCATAGATTTGTGGAAAAATTTGAATTTCAGTGGCAGGCAAAAACTTGTTGATACCAATTTATGGATCAAAGTGGTTTATTTAAGCAAAAGTTAGGTATTGTCAGTTAAACTGATATACCTGTTTTAAAAGCTATGCCACAGGGATTTATTTGGGTTAATTCTTGTGTATGACTCCAGTATTTCTGCAAAATGGAATGTGCAGCAGAAGATAATTTAAGAAAAAGATTCAATTACAACTACTAATCAGTGAGACCTTTCAGTTATGAAGGATACTTGAATTCAAAAAGTATCTTGGCTACCAGAGTTTTCATTCTGATTTTTATTTCTTGCTTGGTCTATAATAAACATATTGTTATATTTAAAAGATGAGCATCTTTTGAACATTTGTTCCTTTGTATATCATTATTAAAGGTTTCACTTACACAGAAATTACAAAATGTCTATTCTTCAACCCCTTTGTGTGTATTTTCTCATTGCATGTGATACCTAAGTATTTAAAACAATGGGCAAGTGACCCACTGAACTCTGGAACAGTATTACTGTCATGAGTACATGGACTCATGAATGAGTTAACACCTTACAGCTGTTTACTGGGATTCCAAGTTCAAATCTGATTCCAACAGAATCAGGCACTAGCACTGTACTCAGTAAATGAAGAGGATAACTTCACTGTGTTCAAAATGGGTTTTAAAAAATTACTGGCCACACTGAAGTAGTCTTAGTAATTTCAGTCTGGTATGTAATGACAATGCATATGATGATCTTCCAAATAGAAAGTTGGAGAATTGTTATCAAACAGCTGAGAAACATAATGAAACTGTTAAGAATTCTTTTGATTCCATCATAGCACTAGTATAACAAACTATTACTTGGAATTCATTTGATATTCATGAGCCCATGAATTCATGAGGATTCATTATTTCAGGACTTAATTGGTCTCATTTGCTATAGTTTTAAATCATCACTATTGCATGTAACAAGAAAAAATGTATAGTTAGAAGTAACGGCAAGGGATAATGGGGTTTTTTGATCCATATAACTGTACAACATATAGAAAACAGTCCTTTGGATATCACTAAAATTAGTCTGTGTTTATAGCTTGAGCATGGTAAGTTGTTTATAATACTTGCAATGAAAAACCAGATTTAGAGACAATGAGTTAATACTCAGAACCATCCTGATCATAGTTTTAGTGTTGCTGAACAAAGCTGCCAAACACCTGAAGATTTGTTACAGGCATCTAGCAAAATGACAACTATCATGAGATGAAAGGACGAGTGGGCTGCAGCGCTCAAGATAAGAGAAGTTGAGCTGGCGAGCAAAGCGAAGGAAGATATGGTCACACGGTGAGTATGGAGTGGTGTAAGAGCGGAGCATTGCAAGGTGCTGGCAAACAGTTGGTGGCATCTGCTCCCTAATTTTGGCACCAGTTCCTACTCGCAGTGGTAAGATTCTTCCCCATCCCAGCCTCATATTCCTTTCTACAAAGAATATGTTTTGTCTAAGTAGAAAGTATTAGTTTTGAAAGCAGTTTTTAGATGTTTTTCCTTTATTTAGTAAATGCTTTTCCTAGCATGCTTTTCAGTGGCATTGCAGCTGTTCCATATGCAAATATTATTATGGAGATAAAGCGCTTTATCAAATAGCACAAGAAGTTTCAGTGAGTAATTTTTTTTCCCCCACCAAATGTAATGCAAGATTTGTCTTTTCCCTTGAATTTATAACATAATAGCACAAACGTGCACAGTGGTTAATTTATAAGCTGCAGATTATAAATAATATAATGTTCTGTCAAACTATTTAATGAGTTTACGTTCACAATTAAAGGAGTTTTATCCAACTGTTTCATTTTTGTAGTTTCAAAATATGCTGGTAGGTCATGGTAAATATTTTTCTGCATAAAAATCTATCTAAAATACTAAACAATCCATTAAATTTGACTGACCCCGATACTCAATTATTAGAGCAGCAGACTTCTATGTGAGGGGATCCTAGGTTTAATTCCCAGCAGGGAGAGGGGGTTGGGAATGTTTCTCTAGCCAAGATTATTCCTTATCTTGCCCAGAATCTGGAAGTATGAATGAGAGTGTGCAGGTCTGAGTGATCTAATGCATAAAGCCCAAAGAAATAAAGTCCAGTAACAAGTGTTAAGCATTAGGCATTAGGTTTCTTGTATAGGAATGCTTTAGACAAATCCATTGAAAAAGTTGATTGCTTATTTGTTAAAGCCAATGATAGCATCCACACTTTCTTCTTTTTGACCATCTTCAGTACAACAAAAACAGGTCAAGTTGTTCCAATATATTGTGTTACAAAATGTTTCTTTTCACAGACTTTACAGAGTAAGATGGTTCTAGTTAAAAAAAAATCTGATGTGTCACATTCACATGACTCTCTCTACATCTCTGCAACAAATTATTATTAAAAAGCTTATGCTTCCATTTACTTCATGCTAATCGAGAAAAAATTAGCTTCCTTGTAAGTAGAAGTGAAATAAGGGAGTACCATAGGTTAAAGTGATAGTCAAAAGCTGGTTGCTATGTGACTGAAGTTCCTTTGTTTGTATGGACAGGAGTTGACAGGTTCCTGCATGAGAAAAATATAAGTTTTTTAAAGCTGAAACCAAAAACAAGGAATATTTCAAAAACGATCAAGCCCATAAAAAAATGTATATAACATATATTGTGTGTGCTCTACATTTTTTGTGTGATAAGTTTTTGTCCATCTGTTATGGTTTAGCTGTTATGCAAAATTCTGTAAAATTCATCCAGAATAAAGTAGTCTTCGGAGGCTATTCCCAGAAAATTCAAGATATACATTTTATTTGTCGTGTAAATAACTTTAATATATGATATTTTAATCAAAACCATCAGAGTCATTTTTGAGAAAATAAAAGTTTTCGAAAAAAGTTCCATGTAAAGGGTTGTTGGGAGTAGGGGGATTTTCTTGTAAATCTTCATGTCGCATCCTTGGAAGATATCAAACCTAAATACCAAGTTTGGTTTTTAACGGTCTTTTCGTTTTTGAGCTATGCTGCCCACAGAGATACACATACACATATGGACATGTTTCTAAAAATTGCTTTTTTTGGATTCAGGGGGTCTCAAAATATGTATTTCCAGTGAAATCTCGGTATCAAATTTTTGGGTGCATTACAATACCTTCTATATACACTATATACATAGTACATGTAGAGAAAGTAAAAATATTATGTCCTTACACTTAACAATTGTTTTTAAATGCTCATTCTCTTCAGCATGTGAAATTGTGAACTGAGGTACAAAGACATTTACTTAAAATCTGACTTTTTTCTTAATATTTTTATACTAACAATGAGCATATTTGGGAATGTAAGCTATTTCTTCTTATCAAATGTAACAAAGATGCCACCAGAAATTCCTCAGTAAGCAAACTTTTATGACAATCAGGTAACAGATTACTTAAATTTATAGTTGCATATTTACTTGATAAAGTGGAATCCTCTAAAGTCCAATACATTTTACTACTCAATATTTTGTTATTGCTTCCATGGAACATCTGCAATGTCTTAGTACAGGAAATGGCACCTAACGTATAGTTTTTCTTTTCTTCTAAATACTCTCATTACATGAAGCATTTAAAAGCTTTATAAATTTATCTAGAATACATACTTTGGTGGTAAATAACCTCAAAGACTGCCATTAAATGTCAAGGTGCAGAGTAAGTGCTATTTTTGTACTTCACGTAATAAAGTATTTCATCACTAAAATGAAATAAAGTTTAGTTGCAGTGCTCTTTGAACTCTCTGCAACATTCTTGTGTTATAATATCGGACATTGTTAATGCAATAATTTTAAAGTTTATTTAGCCACATATTGCTTTTGTTATAGAGGGTGTTAATAAATAATGCAAAACGAGAGAAAAGATCCACATCTCAGTCCATTTCTAACAGCTGGAAAAATAACCTCAAATTAGTTTTAATGTAACGGTTTAAAGCAAATAAATGTGTTAACCATGTAAACAAGCATTTACTGTATTTGATGTTTTCTATCTTCAGTTCACCTAAATTACCCCATTTTCACCAGTTTGCTTCATAAAGAATTAAAAAAAAACAAAAAAAAAAAAACTAAGCATCACTAAACTTTCAATTATCTCTCAGATATTGTTATTGATCCATAGGGGCTATGATAATTATTTTGATAAGTTTGTTGTATTTAACAGTTGTATGTTAGTTTACAAAGCGGAGAGGTCTGAATCTACACACAGAGTAACACAATAAGGCATAGTAACGTGGAACAACGCATGGAATGTTAATGTAGTCGGAATAGCAATAAGGATAAGAAGAGGAGGCTATCACAGTAACATAGTTTCCAAAGCATTATTTAATAGCATCCTGTATAGCAACTATTCCTCTTAATGTTACTGACTATGGATGTTATATTTAAAACAATACCACACATTCATAAGAGAGGGAGAATAAACAGACAGAAGATTAAGATCACTTCATTTGAAACCCTGCTATCCTAACAATAAAATATACCTCAGCTAATAACATTTGTAGATTGAGTTCTGCTACAGCAGTAAGGTTTTTGTATTTGTGTAACAAAATGTTACACTTTTCTACCAACATTTTCAAGCTTGTATTCTTCTACAGTTAAGAGAATGTCAAGGAATGCATTGTTAGCCATTGAGCTAAAAGCAATTAATGGCTATGTAGTCACAGAAAGATGAGCAAAATTTGTAAGGTTTAAAAACAGAGAGCCTTACAAAAGAAACAGTAATTTGATTCCTGTGAATTTTTTCGCCTGATGAACTCTATTCAAAAGAAATACAGCCCACCTGGGTAGTGTGGGAGTAGCCTGTCTGCCTCACATTCAACAGGTCATGAGCTCGAATCTCATCCAGATACGATTATTTCAGGGTTTTCCCTTATCATGAGAAGATAAACGTCGAGTACCTTTAAGCTCCATGGACCCTGAGCATCATTTCACCAATTTCATTCACTGTCTGATGTGACCAACCAGGATAGAGGACGTTTCAAAAAGATATTATATCACTTAAACTTGTTCTGAATATAATCCTTGTACTACTTTTTTTTTTGGCTTTCTCTTCCTCTCCCTCTCTTTTAAATATTAAATAGCTTTATTTCTAGTACTAAAACCAGACACCTGATGCTTTGCTTCTTTTGGCAGTGATATAAGAATAGTGTGTCTGGTAATGTTTGCATCATATAACATTTAATGTTATACTGCATCTAACAATAACATTTAGTTTTCTCCATGAAATTTTCTTCTTGTATATCTCTTGGTTATGTTAATGAACATTTTTTGCAGCATTTTTTGTGGAATATTATTAATAACATGAAAAAGATTGAAATTACTAAGTCTCAATCTATCAGCTAATGATAATTAGTAGAATTTTAAGTCCTTGCTTTGTTTTAAAAAGATAAAGTTATTTCTGAAATAAATTGATATGAACTTGCAACATTTACTGAATATTTATTCATAAAATGTTACACATTGGTGAAACAATACAAATTTAAATAAACAAAAATGTTACTCCTTGCAAGTACCAGATTATTATTATTATTATTATTATTATTAAAAAAAAAAAAATTAAACATGAAATGAACTGTAGTGCACCAAGGTGTGTGTCATCTTTGAATAAAAATTAAAGCTGTTCCATATAAACTAGCTTTTTAGTCTAGTGGAACTGTAAAGCTTTTTAAATTAATATTTATTGGCCAATAATGACTAACCACAAAAGCAGAAAATTTCATAATTTCTTTTGATTATTATAATTTTTATGTGTTACATTCACACAATTTCTCTATCCATTACCATTATTCGATTAATTATTTTATAAGTACTTCCTGTTAAACAAGATATATGTGTTCCAGAAATGATTTCATTTAGAAATACCAAGGAAATACATTCTTATAGTATATGACAATGGCCAATTATTTAAAAAAATAATCTCATACTTTGTGGAAGTTAAAATATTATACAGTGTTTACATAAGCTTATCAGAAACAAAAGAATGGCTACTTAACATTTCAAAGTGTACACTTATTATATGTTTATGAAAAAACTATAATAAACTGTTATAAACTTCTTAAGAATAATTAAGTGAACAGCAGCAAATATTTTGGAAATGGTTGTGCTAAGATTTTGCCGAATTGTACACACATGCTGTTCGGCAAAGGCTTCCTAAAAATTTAAATTTCTAGTAAAAGGAATATTAAATTTTTAGGTTGTATGTAATGCTTCTACTTTAGTTAAACATCAGAGAAGGTAATAACAGAACTTTCGAGAGAATATACTGCAGAATTAAATTTTGCATATATTCAAATATTTCAGTTCTGACCCTCTTCTATATTGGTGCCTTAATTTAATACTAAAATATCTTAAAGTTGTGGTTTTAAGAAAATTGCATACAAGCATATATTCCATAAGTTTATTAACAATCTCTGTGAGTTGTAAATATCAAATTAACTCTGTGGTACAATAGCTTGAATGGTACTACCTCTGTCTACAAAGGACATCATATGCAGAGTGCACAGTAATTGAGCCTACATGTGGCACTGGGTTATGATTTGCAACAGCAGTGTCACTGTTTCAACCAGTAGCTCAGTTGATTCACAGGACCAGTGGTAAAATTTCCTTAAGGAATGTAAATATCTCAAAAAGGAAATAAGGGAACAAGTTTTGCATATTAAATTGATTCCAATTGCAAATAAACTGCAAGATAGAGCTATCTTTATTACTTTTACTGTCTGAGTTGTGATTATAATCAGAAAATATATTTTAGTATTTTTCATCCATGCACCAGAAATAGCTAAAAATTCCCTTATGTATCTATTTGCACTGCAGGTATTGCTTTGTTTCTCACTTGTACTGTAATCAGTAGTCTCCTATTACTTTACACCATGTGATTTTAGAAGTCCTAAATATCATATGTACCTCGGCAGTGCCCCCCCCCCCCCAAACTCTTAATAATAAGAATGCTAAAGGAATACATGAATCTATCCAGCTCATACAGGATTGTATGACTTTGAAGACTTGGCATGAGATTTTTATTTTGTAACTAATTATACTAAAGTTATCTGCATTACACAGAACAGAAAACGTGACTAAGGTTCATGACTGGAAAAATTAACTTGCAATCCAAATTTGCTAACCTGTTTAGTTATTGCATGCCCTGAAACACTATTCTATTACCACAATGAAAGTTAAATGCACACACAAGTATAAAAGCAAACATTCCTGGGATTTTGGCTGTTGGAAGCCAGTTACTGTCTTATTTAGGTATATGTGCAGTGAAGGTAATTTTATTTCAGGTGCATTATGCAGCAGTTTTATGGATAATATAACATTACAATGTTCCTTATTTCATAATTTTGATCAGAGTGCAGTTGTTGACAATCTTGCCTTTATTTCTTTGTTCAGTTTCTTTACCCAGTTTACTGGGTACTTATTTTCAAGACTTAACTTTGTCTCATATGTTGAAGTTTCACAATGAAAACAGCAAAAGTATCATCTCAGTGATTCTTAAGAGTATTGTAGCCATGCAAACTAGAAAAAGATGGACATAGACATATGGATTCTTTCTTTTATACAGTGTGTTACAAAATTTAATATAGAAAAGTTAGGCAAATATGGTCTACTTATTTGCTAAGTAGACTATACTTATGGTCTACGAATTCATGATCGCATGCAACCAGAGTTGGCAATTAGTTTACTTGTTACATCTTTTACTTACTGTATGTTTGATTTACTTGTATTTTGCCAGACAAAAACGTTTTCTGAGCATGTTGGTAGTATAGGAACTTTAACTGAATTACCTTTTATTATGTATTACAGAAGAAAATTAGAGTAAAAGATTTTTACACAATTACATGTTAATGAATTCCTTGCAATAAATAGATTATAGTGTATATTAATGTGTAGATAACAATATAACCAAGTAAAAATGAATAATGAACAGTTTATCTACAACTTTTGGTTTTAATAGTGATGTAATGAACAGATAGAGAAATTTAAATATCTGAAGTTGGACATTAAAAAATAATTACAAATTTTGAAAGCTTACTTTTTATGCTTGGGTAAACAATAACTTTAGCAACCTTTTTAAACCATGCGGCACAATCAAAATAATTCATAAAAATAAATTCAGCACTAAAAATGTGCAATGGATTTAATAAAAAAGAAAGAAAGAAAGAAAGAAAAAGGATAAAAGAAAATTTTGGAAATTATAAATTGGCCAACTGGGGTTGAATAGGCTCCTGCAGCGATAAAAAAATTATCTTCAGATCCTGATGACATATGATAAAGGAGCTTTGACTCTTGTGACAACATTCATTCAATTTCTGCTGTGCATTCTTTCTGGATATTAGTGCAAATTCATTCCTACATGTTAATGTTTTCAGTGAATTGAACAATCTAAATATTTTTTTGAATAAGAAACAAGACTTTAAAGCTGTGTGGGGATCTCAGCTGGAAGTGAGAATTGCACTGTTAGCTAAGTATCCTCTTCAGGCTGCATGTATGAGAGGGGTGAATAAATGTGTGCATGCATGCGCATGTGTGTGTGTGTGTGTGTGTTCGATCTTATGTGTAAAACTAAAATAAAAACCAGAAGACAATTGATTATGAGTTAACACCAAAGGTAAAAGCATGGCCTGCAGAAGGAGAAGAATGATCATTCTTGTGTGCCACCATAGGCAAACAAAGGAAGTAAGAGTCACCCAAAGTAGTGGTAGCACATTAGATTAACCATTATTAGTAAGCGTGCTAATTGCTTTTTAATGCACAAACAAATAAATCCAGCCTTACTTCCTTTGTGTGCATGAATTTTATAACACTTCTGAAAAGTAGTTTGCTTCTAATCTTGTTGTATATATCTACCAATGTGAATTCTAGTTATAAGCTTTTGATGTGTCCTACATCATATATTATGAGCAAACAGATGAATAAATTTCTATTCTATTCTAAAGTATGAATTTGTGGCTCAGTTTGATAAGGTAGTTTATATGAATGCAAGAATTGGTGATCATATCCATGGTTGAAAGCTCGGCAGGTATTGTGAAACATAGTCTATCATAAAAATCAAAATAATAAAGAAAAGGTAATAATAATTGCTATGTTTTAATTCTTTGACATAAATTTGTCTACACTCATTTGAACTTTCCATCTTGGTCTACTGAGTTATGTGTAATGTCCTTGAAACAAATGTTTACATGTATTGCCACATTAGAAAAGTTTTATCAGTGGCTCTTAATTGATTTTGTTCCATAGCATCAATCAGGAATTCATAGACCATCAGTGTACCATGTTATAATATGTACTTTTGCTTCATAATCTCTGAAGCATTATCTTTGAATTTTGTAACAACCTGTGTTTACTTGCCATTAGCAATTACCTCATAACAAGCTACATTGAATATTTGAATCAGGCAGTCATATGTTCAGTAGTGTCCAGGAACTAAGTTCTTAAATGTCACAGTTGAGTAAAAGATAAGATAGACATTTTATTGAAAAATATTAATGATATTATACAATTTGCCATGTGCCATTGGTTCATTTCATGGCTAATTTGTTTTTATGTTACTGTGGTTGGGAAATGACACTTTGAATTTTTATGTGTAGGATCAGTTGGTGAGTGCTTCACCAGTCAGCGGCGGCATGGGCATGACCCTTCTGCAGAAAATGGGCTGGCGCCCTGGTGAAGGTTTGGGCAAGAATAAGGAGGGAACTTTGGAGCCTCTCAAACTGGAAATAAAAATGGATAAAAAAGGTATCTCTCCGTTATGTTTATGTCAAAGCTAATATATTAGCTTATAAACTGTTATACTTTTTCAGTACTTTCTCAACTTAAGCTAAGTTAAACTTGAACATATTGCATAATAAGTGCACCTTTATCACCTGCATTGAAAGACTTGGTTTATCTAGCATTACTTTATTTCCACTAGTTTCTTATTGGATTAGTGTTTTCTCTGTATAGCTGACATAGTTGCTGAGTTTCCCTATTTCTGTTAGAAAAATGAAGATGCAAGGTTTATTTTCACTGCTCAGAATTGTAGTCACAGCATTCACTGGAAAGCTGTCATTCTGAAAATTGATGACAGATTTGCATATCTTCATTTATCCAGTACCATAAAGTAGTCATATTTGACTCTAGATATTCTTAGGCCTCCAGGCAGTGAAGATGAAAAGTGGTAGGAACTGATGGTTTTGAAGATGATGAATATCTTTCAAGCATTGGTTACTAAGTAAGTGTTCATCCGGCAGGGATGAACACTCAAGAGATTCTAGTCATCACATAGTCAGGAAAGTTTCAGCTCATAGTTTGCATTTGGTATAATGCAAAGAATAGCTTTTATACTTCAGTTAATGTTACTTCTGAATTCTGACAGCTTTCCTGGCATGCATTCTGCTTATATGAGTCTGTTATTGTGACAACTAGGGTTAACCTAGAAGAAACCATTCACCTTTTAAGCACCCTTTGCCCAAGCTCAGAGGTAGTGTTGCCACAGCATAGGTGGGCATTTGATAATGTTATAGTTGCTTTATCAGTATTCTTGTATGGTGACTGTGGCAAATTATTACAAAGTATTGGCATATAATCGGTGAATTGTAAAGTGTGCTATTGCATACCATTGTAATTTTGCAAAAACTAAACCTGCAATTATACTATAGTGAATGATTGGTATTACAGTTATTATTTCAGACTTGAAAAACTTCTGCTGCTATTCTTGTGTCTGATCCTGGGAATAATGTATCATGGAACTATAGTTCTTAGTCTTTCAATGATTTTGAGAGGGCCTAAAATAATGAGTATCCATTGTATTATTAGGAATATATATTTTTTTAAAATGCAAATTTTGTGCTATCTAATTAAATGTTAAATAAAAATACCATAATATGAACTTTGTTTAACTGTATTATTAAGCTTGAATAAAGAAACATTAATTTATATATATCATCTCATGGCACCATTTATAGACATTAAAATCTGATGTGTTCCATTCACATGACTTTCTCTTCATCTCTGCAACAAATTATTGTTAAAAAGATTGTGTTTCTATTTATTTCATGCAAATCGAGAAAAAAAACAGCAGAAATAGTCTTATTACTTACTTCCTTGTAAGTAGAAGCGAAATAAGGGAGTACCATAGGTTAAAATGATAGTTAAAAGCTGGTTGCTATGTGACTGTAGTTGCTTTGTTTGTATGGACAGGAGTTGACAAGTTCCAGTATGAGAAAAGTATGTTTTTTAAAGGTGAAATCAAAAACAAGGAATAACTCAAAAATGATCAACTCCATGAAAAAATGTATATAACATAAATTATGTGTTTTAACATGCTCTACATTTTTAGTGTGGCAAGTTTTTGTGCATCTCTTACAGTTTAGCAGCTATGCAAATTTCACAGGCTATTCCTAGAAAATTCAAGATATACATTTTATTTGTCAGGTAAATATCTTTAATATAAGAGATTTTAATCAAAATCGTTACAGCCATTTTTGAGAAAATCAAAATTTTCGAAAAAAGTTCCAAATAAAGGGTAGTTTGGGGTGGGGGATTTTTCTCAAAATCTTTGTGTTGCATCCCTGGAAGATACTAAACTTAAATACCAAGTTTGGTATTTTACCGTCTTTTCGTTTTTGAGTTATCATATTCACAGACACACACACACGCACGGACCTTTTTTGAAAATGCTTTTTTTTTTTTTTTTTATACAGGGGACCCTAAAACATATATTTCAGGTGAAATCTTGGTATCAAATTTTGGGTGGAGTGCAAAAATAGAATCGAATATGCACTTCTCACACAGCACAAAGAATGAAGTTCATCCATATCTTTTGTTAGGTAATTCTTGATTTTTATCTTTCACCTGTGCTGGACAACATTGCATGTTTTGCATGTGTTGGACATGTTGGACATGACAGAAAAGCAGCTGTCACAATTTGGAAGTAATGTTAATTCAAGTAAAGTAATGCATACCAACTATCCTATATAGACCAGTTCATCTCAATTGGAGTCTAAGTTCAGGTTTTTAAAATTTTTTTTGCAGATTTTTCATGGAGCTCTAGTTGACAACTTATTGGTTTTCTTTGTCATAATTTCTCCATTTCTAAGAAATATGATTAGCCTTATTAAGTGTATTATAGAATATAGAAGAGTACATAACTTTCACAGAACTATGGAAGAACCAAACTGTCTTCTTATTCCAAAGCAAATTGTACAATCAAACCAGTGATATAATGATGAGCAACATAAACTCCCCATTCTTAGGCCATCTTTTTTAAGAGATTTCTGGAAATCCAAATAACTCATCATTTCCACTGACTTTAAAAACTTGGCACAAACATGTAGACAATGTTATTGCTGTAGTAAATGAAAAGGTCGCAGCAGGTGTGTCAAAAGTACTGAATCTAGTAAACAGGTAGTAGAACTACAGTGCAATGAAACCAATCACCATGTTCTCCATTTCTGGTCGTAAAAATCATCAGGATTACCAAAAAACTGAAATTTGAGATTCTCAGAAAACATCTGCAGAAAAATACATAAAAACCTAATGGATGCAATTTAAGATCACAAAAGCTGTAGCTTTGAATAGCCTTCTGAACCAGTGTTCCCAGGAGTAAGGAATTATCAGTATTCAGTGCTTTATTAAAAGACCAACACAAGAGGAGTGTAACATGTTTAGTACATATCAGTGTATTGAAAGAAATCTGAAAGGCTTGTGTATGTACAGAAATGTGGAGCAAATGCAATTATATAAAAAAATCAATTGCTTACTACTCAAGCTTGTGGATATGTGTAGTATGTGCAATAAGTTTTCTTAATGAAATGTATACATTTCCTGGAGTACCATCTCAATCGTCTAGACCATCATTTGAGGCAAATAGGAAAGCAGCATGTGCATATATGCAAATAAGTATGGGGCTTTCATCAATTCAACAATTTTCAGTGGCAGCATTCGTGAGGCTCATATTAAACTAAATTAGATTTGACTAAAGAAGATATAAGCATTTTTGACTCCTATGATGCAATGTGACACAAATGTGACCACGATCACAGAGCTTGTTGTTGATCTTCGTAAACTTTCAAGATGCTATATTGTGATTCAAAATAAAAAAAAATTTTGGGGGACAAAAATAAAAAGTACAAAGTTTGGTAATGAGAGCATTATACAGGTTGGGAGTGCGAGTATAATACTACAGTGCCCTGAAATTCATTGGAGATGGCTGCAGCTGAAGTCTTTGCATGCCTGCATAAATTCAGGTATGTTTCAGTGTTATCAGATGGAAATTAAAAATCAAATTTTATTTATGGGTGCTCTTTAACTGCAATGGCTCCCACCTTCCCATTATATATTGTGAAATATTGATCAGAGGCCTCTTTATCAGGCTTGAGATTCTTTTATGTGCCATAAATCTATGACACTAGACTACCAGCTTTACTTCCTTTCCAAAGGAAGTCATGGCAGGGATTTTTACACCAAAAAAAAAAAAAAATCCATCACTCTCTGTTGGGTTTGAACCTGCAACCTTGAGAACCAGAAGCTAGATGTTATCCCTTGACCATGGAGAATGACTGTCAGATGGAGATGCCAAAACACATAATCACCTGCAGAAGTTGAACATTTATAGTTCAGATGTAACTATTGAAAAAGAAGAAGAATCATATTTTCAAGAGATTGGAAACTAATTTGAAGAATGATATAAATGTTTGGAGAATAAAAGGTATGTCATTAGCTTGTTAAAATCCAGGAAATTTTAAGAAACAATTGTGAAATTAGGCATATTACTGAAGTACAATAAAAATAATATATCTGATGTATAATGATGGATTCAGCTATTTTGCAACTTTGTACCACTGTGTCAACAAATAAAAGGACACAAATTTCAGTTTCCCTTCACAGAACATTCTTGGTGTTTCTATAACAGCCCTTGCTGCAGGAAAAGAGCTACCATGACATGGTGGGACAACAATGAAAACAATACTGTATTAGGTAAAAAATGCCTGCATAGCAGAGGTCAGTATCAGATGAAACTGAGGTACTGGTATTGGAAAAAGACAAAATGCAGATGTATGTTTATAAAGCATCATTTGTGTAATGCTCAAAGGATATTCTTGTTGAAAAATATGGACAATTATTGTCACTTCAAGGATAGCAAAATTTAATATACAATGTGAAGCAAGTCAAAAACTAAAAGCTGTTGTTATTAGTGAGTTGTACAGAATTAAGAGTTACTGCAAAGAGAGACAAATGCCAACTGGAGAAGAGTGAGATTTCAGGGCAAGTACTTAAAAGTGCCAGAAGGAGACTAACACTTTGAAGAATGGCTTTTGAAAGCAGGAAGAAGGTAACAACCACATATTTTGCTGGGAAGTTTTAAGCTGATTGGAATTAGGTAGAGGACAAATAATATTTTTAAATTTTAAAATCATTTTTCTCAAACTTGTTTACCGCCATTTTTCACTATTCTTAATGCTCCTTCCTAGTATATACCTTATTAGCTTGAAGTGTTCAGATTTTCAGGGATTAAATATTAAAATTTGTTGTGCACTTATTAAAAAAATCTTGAATAATGAACAGAAATTAAGTGTTTTCCATAACTTTACTGAAAAAGTTGAAAAAATAAATGTTATAGATTTTTACTTTCTCTGCATGTTTTTTTTGTTTTGAAAATACAGCTTTGGAGTCTGTATACTGTACTTTTATTTACCTAATTGTTTTACTTTGGTTGCTGTATGATTACCGAATTGCTCTTTACTTCTTATTACACACACACTCACACATATATGCAAACATATAACACCCATGCCCAAGGTGAGACTCGAACCCACAATCCCCTGCACTACGAAGCACCAAAACGAGATGCCTTGGCGAGCGCAGTCATGGGGATCAGCAAAACATGACACATAGTGTGCAGAGAAGGTATTGTATTACACCCAAAAAATTGATGTAGAAATGTCACCAGAAATGTGTTTTGAGGTCCCCTGAGTCTGAAAATAGATTTTTTTTATTAAATAAGGTCCATATGTATGTGCGTGCGTGTGGGTGTCAAAAACGAAAATACTATTAAAAACCAAACTTGGTATTTAAGTTTAGTATCTTCCAAGGATGCAACAAATTCCACCACCACAAACTACCCTTACATGGAAACAATTGTTGGAAATTTTACTTTTCTCAAAAATCGCTCTTAACAATTTTGATTAAAATAATGTATACTGTAAACTAAAGATATTTACATCACAAATAAAATGTATATTTTGAATTTTCTGTGAATAGCCTCCAAAGACCTCTTTATTCTGGATGAGTTTTGCAGAATTTTGCATAACGGTTAAACCGTAAGAGATAGACAAAAATTTACCACATAAAAAATGTATATCTTGTTAAAACACACAATTTATGTCATATTCAGTTTTTATGCAGAGCCAACCATTTCTGAGATGTTCCTTGTTATTGGTTTCAATTTTAAACTTTTCTCAAACCGGAAGTGACATATCATTTCGTCTTTCTTGTTTTACTGCAGGCCATGCAAAGTGAACCGAACTTAGTTGCTTCACATAGGACTAGTTTTTAAAAGATTTGACTCTCGATTTAGCCTTGTGTATTCCTTTATGTCCTTTCTACTTACAAGGAAGTAAGTAATAAGACAACTTCTGCTAATGTTTACCTTGATTAGCATGTCGTAGATAAAAGAATAATCTTTTGTAAGGAAAGTTGAGTAAAGCTAGAGAAAGTTGTGTGAATAGAACACATATTTTTTCCTTTCTCTGGCCTGTATGTACAATGCACATAGTGTGTGTGTTTGTGGGTGGGTGTGTGCATGGGTGCTTGCACGTGGGTGGGTGTGTGGGTGGGTGTGTGCATGGGTGCTTGCACGTGGGTGGGTGTGTGTGTGTGGGTGGGTGTGTGTGTGTGTGTGTGTGTGCAACATAACTCAAAAACGAAGTCGGTTTAATGCTAAACTTGGTATTTAAGTTTAGTATCTTGCAAGGATGCGACACAAAGATTTTCACGAAAATACCCCCCCCCCCTCCTCCCAACTACTCTTTACATGGAACATTTTTCGAAAATTTTAATTTTTTAAAAAATAGCTATAACAATTTTGATTAAATACTGTATATTTAAGGTATTTACATCATAAATAAAATGTATGTTTTGAATTTTCTAGGAATGGCCTCTGAAGAGCTGTTTATTCTGGTTGAATTTTACGTCATGTTTAAACCCTTAGCGATAGATAAAAACAGTATAAAAAATGTAGATCTCGCTAAAGCACATAATTAATGTCATACACTTTTTTCTTGAAGAGTTGATTGTTTTCGAGATATTCATTTTTATTGGTTTCAGTTTTAAACTAATTATACTACTATAAACCAATACTTTAAACTAATTAACAAATGGAACCATGCAAAGCAAACCAAACTCAATTGTTTCACATAGTGACCAGCTTTTAAAAGGTTTGACTATCGTTTTAGCCTAATGTATTCCCTTATTTCCTTTCTACTAACAAGGAAGCAAGTAATCAGAACAATTCTGCTAGGTTTATTTAGATTAGTATGATATAGATAAAAAGAATAATCTTTTGAAATAAAAATTTGTTTATGGAACAGCTAGAGAAAGTTATGTGAATGGATCTAAGCTCAAATTAAAAATTTGATAGAGATGCAATAAAAGATGGGGTCCAATGGGGACTTGATGTAAGTGTAATAAAAAGTTAAAAATTCCAGCAATATAGGACATTTAAATTGTATGTATTCCCTTTGGTTTATGTCCTGAGTATGTGGCAAAAGAGTAAGAAAAAAAAAACTCAGAAGAAAACTGCGAATTTATCAATTTCATTACATTACCTTAAGGACTACTCATTATTACTGTATGAATGCAATGGAGTGGTGTAGTGAATGACATCACATAGTTTAAAGCAGATACAACCTCCTTTAAATCATATTATATACTAATTTATATCAATGAAAAGTTTTTAATTACATTTATAAACATATTTTTTGAAAACTCACCGATGTTCACAGATATTTAAATACTGTGTGTTAGGGTATGCTTTGGTTTGTCATACATTGTAAGCTAGTTAACTGTGTCATGTTTGCATCAAGTTGGGCTCTAGGAGTGGAGCAATTATAGGTATACCTTAAATGGGTTCCTTCAATAAAAACATACATTGAATGAAAAAACTCAGTCTGATTATGAGATCTCTGGTTTATCCTTATGGTTTCCTAACACTACCGTTTCTCAGAATATGTTATTAAGTTGTGGATATTTAATCAACTTGAAAGGTTACATGAAAGTTAACAAACCTCTGATAAAGCAAAGTTGCATTTGAAATGCAATGTGGAATGTTGAAACAGAAATAGTGGTGGCAGAAGTACAATTCAGATAATCCTTTTAACCTGTTTTGAAAGTGTACATTGATCTGCAACCATAATGTACAATCTGGCATAATTAGCAGTCAACAGGTAACACTCACATGCTGTCTGTAATTTGTAGTTCGAATTCTCAAGGTTCTGTATCTTTGAGTAGAGAGCACAGGTAGGCATTACAAATAACTAGCAAATAAGAAAAGTTATTTTTATAGATGCAAATTTTCCATGTAAATTTTCATATTTTGTTTTGGTAGGACTGGTGTCACAAGAAGAGCTTGGAAGAAGACCATTACCACCTCAGCAGATACCAATGGCAATGCCACCACCATTACCAGTAGTACCTCCACCTCCAGTTTCTATAGCTGCAAAAGTATTAGCTGGTAAACCTATAATTAAATAATATTTATTTAGGTATGAAAACAGAGGCATGCAACCAGAATTTTAGCAGTAGATTTGTTAAGCTTTATGTAGATAGATATATTCTTTGTATGTTTATAAAGTAGAAACATTAACATAAAAAATAGCAATACTCATAGTCATTATGCCAGATATAACGTTGATTATCTTAGGTATGGTTTCAACAAAAATGTTTCCAACAAAGATCCAAATGTCATGGATTTATTGCTTCATAAAAAACTGCCTTCATATTTAAAATTGTTTTAAGTGTTAGCAATTTGAGAGTTTTCTGAAGAAGCATTTGTAAACTCTATATAGTAAGGATATATTACAGAAACACTCTATAGTATCAATATAAATTTAAGTTAAAATTGCAATACCTACACACAGGCATGCATGCGCATGTGCGCACACACACACACTCACACACAATGTTCCAGAATTCAACTGCATAAATTGGCAGGATTGTAGAGGGGTCCTAGATAAACAATTTGACATAGAGGACTAATTGCTGCTTTTGTCAAATGGAAAGTTATGGCATGTTTTCTGGATTGCACACCAGTGGCCATAAATTAAGAGAATGTGGGCTTGAGGTTCTACTTTCATTCAGAACACCTCATTGATATGTCAATACACGAAGGGATGCAGTATTGGTGCACAATCAAAACGATTTTTAAAATTATTGGACTTCTAAATTTGGTAAAACTGCACCTGTGTAAGGTACCAATAGTCAATCAGAGCGATTAAGGGCCTGTTTAACTGCTTTGTGTATCGCTGCAAAATTCACAATTGTATTGTGTATGTTCATAACATGTCAATGTGTGATAAACTTTATATTAGAAATTCCTTCAAGGGGTATGAAGAATTGGCAATGCTATTAATAAAAAATGCATCTGTTCAAAAAGAAATTTTAAATTCAACATCTGTGCATCATAGCATTCTTATAATGCTAATAAAGGCTGCAAAGCTATCTAAGTATGTTGAAACAGATTACAAACCAAAAGTATAGATGTCTCTAAACATTAACAGGAAGCAATTACAGATGTTATGGCAAAGATTGAGGATGCTGGCCCTTGAAACATGCATTAAATGTTCAGCAATCAATTAAGTGAAGCCAATATTGTTACTTCAGTATGTTATTCTATTATTTCAAGCTTTGAACTTAAACTTTGTTAATGATGACTCTGTGGTCCTAGGGAAATGGTCAGATGGTCGAAAGCTTGGGTTATTACAATTCCAATTTAACTCAGTTGTTATCTGTGAAGTCATGGTTACCATTCTAGCTTCATATACCCAAGGTCACGGGTTCAAACCTGGTGGAGGACGATGGATTTTTTTGGGCATAAAAGTCCTTAGCATGACTTACTTCCTTCGGAAGGGAAGTAAAGACATTGGTCCCCTGTCATAATTTATGATGAAGAGGTCTCTGAGCAAAATTAAGCGGCCTTTTACGCCCAGCATAGAATGGGATGCTGAGAACCATAGTAGTTAAAGAGCATCCATAAATAAAACACCATTTAATTTTGTGAAGTCATCATAAGTAACCAACCCTGAGAAAGCTTCAAATCTTTAATTAAACTTTTTTGTTACAATTTTTGTTTGAACTGAAGCCTTCCATTGTAAGATATTACCAGCCTGGTTAGTAAAGGAGAAAAATCTTTTAGTCAGCTGTTAACATACATCTTTGGGCTACACCTAAGTGCAGGGTTACTTAGTCTAGTTTCACAAATCTAAATTATGTTTGCAAAACTTCACATAAATTAAAACACTTTTGAGTTGTGAAGCACAAAACACGATTGTGTTTTAAGATATTTGTTCAGTTTCTGTTTTTCAGTATGCAATCAAAATTGATGTAAACAGTTTAAGATGCATTAACATAACAGCAATATAAGTACACTTCTGTGTCAAACTGCATATCTACAGATTGATATAAAATTTATTTCTGTTCATAGTGAAGAACTATCCTGTAAATAATGCCAATGAAATTCCATTCATTCCATGTATCTCATTGCAAACATTCAATTAATTAGAAACTGTGAATGGAAAAATAAAGTGCTCTTTTACTTTCTCTACAAGTAAAATCACTACATTACCAAGAAAATCCTCTTGGCAACTTTTAGACTCCTAACAGGCCATGACTGTCTCAATAAACATTTATTCAAGATTGGTATATTGAGATCTCCTCTGTGTCCGTTCTGTACACTTAAAGAAGATATGGATGGAAACCACCTACTCTGCAGTACTGGAATGCAAGAGAGCAAATGGCTTCACTACCAACTGCTCAACATTAGATACCAACCAACTGTCTCTACAAGTACTTTGTACTAGTGTATAGAGAAGGTATTGTATTGCACCCAAAATGTTGATGTTGAGATTTCGACAGAAATATGTTTAGAGGTGCCCTGAGTCTAAAAAAGCTTATTAAAAATGGGTCTGTGCATGCATAGCATAACTCAAAAACTTAAACAATGTTAAATATCAAACTTGGTATTTAAGTTTAGTATCTTCCAAGGATGTGACAAGATTTTCAAGAAACCCCAACCCAAACTACCCTTTACATAAAATATTTTGTTTTAAATTTTGCTTTTCTCAAAAATGGCTGTACCAATTTTGATTGAAATACCATAAATTAAAGATATTTATGTCACTAATAAAATGTATACCTTGAATTTTCTGAGAATTCTGAATGAATTTTGATTCATTTTGCATAATTGATAAACCATAAGAAACAGACAGAATCTTACTGCATAAAAAATGTATATCTCATTAAAACACATATTTTATGTCACATACATTTTTGTTGTAGAGCTGATCGTTCACGAGATATTCCTTGTTATTTGTTTCAGTTTTTATTACATAACTTTTCTCAAATGGAATTACCTTTCGTTTCATCTGCAGAGCAAACCAAACTTCGGTTGTTCACATTACCAGCTTTTAAAAGATTGACTATCGCTTTAGCCTAGTATATTCCTTTCCCCTTCTACTAGCAAGAAAGCAAGTAATAAGACAATTTATGCTAATATTTATCTTCTTGATAAAAAAATAATCTTTGGTAACAATAGTTTATAGAGAAAGTTATGTGAATGTAACACATCAGATTTCATACAAAGTAGCATAAAGATGAAGCATTGGAAATGTGATACATGTTTCTAAAATTATATTAGAAATAAAATTTCACAACATTCTGAAATCTCTTCTTTGTTTTATTTCACTCCATTGTTAATTTTCATATAAGCCTGATTAGCCAGGCTTTACTCTTAGACTTAGTAGAAAAAGGAGCAATTATGCGTGCAGTAAAATGCTATTTACAGACAGATTCCCATTGCATATTTTTCAGGTAAACATCCTGTATCTTTGCTGGTGGAGTTCTGTTCCAAACGCCGATGGGGTGTACCACAGTTTGAACTGTGCTTTGAATGTGGACCAGACCATAAGAAAAATTTTCTATTTAAGGTAATTTTTGTAAGGTGATAATGTGAAACTGAAGCAAACACACAAAATATCTTCAGATTTGAAGAGTTTTATAGCAATGATAACTAGAGAAATAAAGGGCCAAGAGTTATAATTATTTAAAATGTAGCATTTCTACCACTTTCTATACTTTGTGTGTCTTTTGTTTTTTTGTTTGTGTTTGTTTGTTTACTTTTAACCAGTTCTATCCTAAATAATCTAGTTAATGTTAACACTTCCCTTGCAGTTTGCCCCAAATTTAATGAAGTTTAAAAATTATTCTAAAATTAAAAATTTTACATTTTATTCAGTATTGGTAAGTGTAAGTGATCACACCTGACTTTATGCTGATATAGAAATAATTGACTACGGCCTATACTGCACTAGGATGCCATGGCAGATAGCCAGCCACATGATTATACCACACTAGGACACCATGATTACAATGCCAGTTGCAGTGCTACAGTGTTGAAATAGAAGTTGAAGAGCTAGCAGATTTTACATTCACCATGAAGAGAAAACAAATATAAAGTACAGGTTATGGATGCATCCCTTAGATAGACGATAGAAGATAGAAAAGTACACATTTATTTTGCACACACTATGCGGATTTAACAAAATATAGAGTTAAATTTTTCAGTTATGCCAGAATGTTGGCACCATCATTTGATGAATTACTAGATATACATAGAGATGATCTCAAGAAAGAGAATTGAGTATTTCAAAAAAGTCTGTCACACCGAAAGGAAAGCTACTCATTACAACTTCACTATCCCAAAATCCTCATCATTTCAAGTTATAAGCTGTCACTGTGTATTGTAGCAAAATCTATCTCAGTAATATATAATAATATTAGTGAAATGGGGTTAACTTTTTAATATTCATAAATGTCTTATTTTCTTTCTCTCTGATACAGTGTTACAGAATTCAAAGGACAAATCTTCAGGGGTTATGAAGGAATAGTTGAGCATCACACTGATAAGATATCTATGGTCTGTGACAACAAGCTTTGCACTTAAGTAATGATTTTGCACTGGTATATACTGATAATTTCACACACATAAAGACTGAATACACATGTGTGCTGCTTTCCATTCAAAAGTATTTATCTTCTGTCCCCCCCCCCCCAAGTAGGAAAATACCAACCAATGTGGTATTTTCGAAGTTATGAGCTTTGCTATTCTAAAGAAAATGCTCCATTAGCAAGAGCCAGTACACTGAGCTCCTGTTTCACATTGTGAAAAACTGTGCAAATTAGAGAGGGAGGTTTCAAGGCGTATTCTCAAGGTAATTGCAAATTAATAGCACATGTATTGCATCGTTGCTCTGTCTGTTACTGGAACTGAGCTATTCACATCATGGCCATGGCCTACTCTTTTTCAGAGTTAGCTGATCTGCATTTTCTTTATGAGGAGGCAGGATAAAACTTACATGAAGCAGTATGGCTCTATGCAGTCAGATACCATCAGTGATACCAACCACATCATTCTACCTTCCAGTTTATTCACCGGCACCTTGGGAAACTGGATCCCTGACTGTGCATAGGCCTAACGCTGGTGCAAGATGAACCTTGCACACCAGGTTTTGAGGAAGAGGTGCTCAAAAAAATTCACAACATTCGTCCAACCAATGCCCATGCTATTGCACATACTATAGGTGTAAATTGGCATATGGCAAGTGATGCAGAGAGATGGACTCTGTCCCTTTTATCTTCTGAAGGCACAGGCCTTGATATCAGCTGACCATGTTCCTTGAGTGCAGTTTTGTAACTGGGTTTCTGAGTGGCATGGTGAACAGCCAGACTTCTTTTCCTGAGTACTCTTTACTGACGAGTGTTGTTTCACAAGGGAACTAATGACATTATACCAAAGAAACAACTATGTATGGGATCATGTAAATGTTGAAAGAAATTGTGAACACACATTTGGTGTCAAAATAAGGGTGGACTTGGTTTCAGATTATATAATTAGCATGTACCTTCTTCCACTGCGGTTAAATGGGAACATATACCACCAGTTCCTAATGATGTGTTACCTGGGTTTCTGGAATACATCCCTCTTGATATATGATGCTAGATGTGGTTCCAGTGTGATGGAGCTGCTACTGACTTTGACAGGGATGTCAGATGCCATTTAAATAACATGGTCCAGGACGATGGATCAGAAGCTGCGCTGTTATTACTGGCCTCATGTTCCCCTTATCTCACACCTCATGATTATTTTCTGTGGGGACACATCAAGAGCCTTGTGTACAAGACTCATGTATGGGGATTTGCTGGCAAGGATATTGGTTGCATATGACGTAATTTGTAACACTCCAGGTACATTTGAAAGGATACAGGAAGGATTTATTCAAAGATGAAGACATGCATGGATGTTGGAGGACGTCACTCTGAGCAGTTTCTTTAGTTCCCTTACCTTTATGAAAAGTAGAAGCTACACATTTGCTTTCATAATTTTTGCCCATGTTATTTTCAACTTCCATAATTTGAGCACTGATTACATATCCTCCAATTTGAAGCATGAATAAGAAAGAAGCTTTGTTTTCTTTATTCTCTTATGATTCACGAATATCCTTAACTTGCAGTGTGAATAATGACTAAATTTCATTTCTCCTTATGCCAAAGTTGAAAAACAAGTTTTTTTTTTTTTTTTTCTCCTTCGTTTTTCTTCTGCCTTAATGTTTGCATCCCCCCAAATTAGGGGAGTGAATAGAAAAATCAATTTCCCTGTTTTTACATAGAATGTGCAGACATGGAAACACTTTACTTATTAGCTATTCTTCATTTGTCTCATCAACATACATACACATTTACTTTTTAATAAGCAACAGATTTATTTCTGTGTAATGTTCCTTCATATTTCTTCTGTCCTGAAGTAAACCAGAGCATGACTTTAATGTTGTTTTTTCTTTTTCGTGTGTCATCCTTTTGCATTCATAAACAAAGAGTGTGGTGTTCATTGCTCTTTAAAATGATTTCCTCTGTTAAATTTATCAGCACATGAAATGGATAAAAAGTAAATAATCCTGTTGCAATTTAAACCTCTGAGCTATCAACCATGTGAACTACACTATAGTCGAGGCCGCACTTAGACCCCTTGCCTCTCACCTAGACGGCCCAAGTTTGATCCCAAGCGATGGCAAGTGAGATTTGTGGTGTACAAAGCGGCACAGGGGCGGGTTTTCTCTGGGTTCTCCAGTTTCCCTCACCATCGCATTCCACCATGCTCCATCTTCATTCATGTATCATCAGTGTCATTGCCTGCAGTGCCACAAGTAGTATAAGTGAGTACTATACCCCTGACACTGAATTCTTGCACCTGACAGTTAGGAATTAAGTTGGTACATCCGCAGAAAACAGATGAAAAGCTTTACTCACTTGACTTTCTGAACCAATCACAAAGAAGCATTCCAGTTGGTTGGTCTGACAATGGAAACATCTAGAAACCACACCGTTGCAATATTTGGCTATTTCCAACTATGTGCTTAGTTCCTAATATGTAGTTGAGCAGTTCTGTACAAGATACGTATTATTCGTTGTTATTGATATTTGTTGATAGTGTTTTGGTGTTTTTACGTGAGGGAACATAACAAGACTTTCACAATTATAGAGGTGGATAGACTTTTGAGGGAAGGTGTGGCAAGAGTGGACGTGGCTACATGGAAGAAGAAAGTGAATCATGTTCACAAAAATAATACGAAAAGCACAGGAATTAGATGGAATCATCAGTGAATGTGAACCACTAATGATGGTTAGACAACTACAATGTTGATGATGACATGAAATGATCCTTTCCAGAATGATGACGACAGAGATGGAATTGAGCTATTAAAATTCTAAACTGGTGAAAATCATTTTGTTATACCTTTTTCTCATTGTAACCAGCTATTTTGCATTAATCTGCTCTATATTGTCGTAAATACCTAATGTATGCATTACAGTATCACTGTTATTTTCAGTTAACATCAATAATAACGAATTCCTCACGCGAAACCACCTGAACTGTCAAGTGCAAGGATTCAACGGTGGGGGTATAAATGCTATTAAAAAAGAAGAAAAAAAATACACTATAGTCTCTGTAATTTTACCACTCGGCTATCTTGCCATTTGCTTTGCATGGCTATGATTACCTGAAGTTAGCAGAAGTTTTATCAGTGGCGTACTGGCTCGTTATTTATTTTGATCTATTGCAACTGACTGACCTCAAAGATAATAAGTGTCCTATAGAAAACTGTTCACCTAACGCTCTCCTGCAATCCCTGAAAGTTTGTTGAATTCTATAACACTCTGTATACACTAGAGTTCATTGCCAGTCTACTCTATATTTCAACTATGAGCTTCTGTGTATTAAAAGCCTTCCAACACAGTGAGATCAAGTGAGACATTGACTAGATTGGACACTCAGGGCAGAAACTTCCACATGAGATCATTTTATTTGCTAGCATCACAGATAAGCCATGGTGGCCAGGAAGGTTGGCCACATGGAAAGTTACTGGCAACGTGGTTAGTATGCCATGCAACAAGCACACAGCTCAGTGTGTGTGAAGCGCCATCTGATTATGTGTTTTAGACTGGCCATCACACCATGGCATCCTAATGTGGTATGGATCTAAGAATGCGGGTGAGAAAATGGTTTATGTGCTGAAAACCTATAATCATTTGTATTACACACGTACTGCAAGTAGGTTTTGTTTGTGTGATACAGTATGAGACACTACCTGGATGGAAATACGCTTGTCACTTTTAAAGTGCCAGTATTGGTAACTGCAATCCCTAAATCTGTGGCACAGATCACTATCAGCATGGAGTCACCTGAATTGTCGTTGCATGCATCTTGTTATGGTGTAACCTCTACATATCCTCCTCCTCCTCCTTCCCTCCTCCTCCTCCTCCTCCTCCTCCTCCGCCAAATTACTTGATTGTCACTGATATTATTTCACTGTCTAAGTGTTTGTTTCATTGCCATCTTCGCATAACATGCCAAATACTCTAAAACGACAGAACTTTCATACAAGCATGTGAATATCTCATAAACTGGTGGCTGTTTAACCCTTTTCGTGCCAGCTCAAATAGCACAGAGCCAAGCAGTTTTAAAGGAGAATGCAGGGTTTTAAATTATTAGTAATAAAATGATTACTAAATGGCATAAGAGCTAAATCTTTTTTTCATTTTTGGTAAACGCTTTTGTCTACTGTATAATATGCATTATATGGTTGAGAAGCCTCTTTAATATTTTTAAAAAATTAAAAATAAAATAAAATTAAAACCCCAAAATAATCAATAATTAGGCATACAAAATCTTATTATACAGAAAGTTAAGGATAATTAAATGAAAGTATAAATATTTCTTTATTAAAACAGCATCCTGTTTTGGTCTGGTATTTTATTTCTTAAAATACAAAAAATGAAACTGGGGGGGAAAAAATCACCAAAACACATACACATAAGCATGATACCGCTATTAATGAAAATGGCATAAAGCAATCAGATGCAAATGTAATAATACTTGGTAATATATACTGACAATTTACTACTTGTGTTGTTGCGTAGCTGAATGTTTTATTTACATTGACTCTGTCTGGTTTACATGTGTACAAAGTCAGTTGTTGTCGGATGCATTTTCATCGCTTAGGCTAGAATGTAAATGTTCCTCTCTTATGTCGATGTCAGAAACTCATTCATCAGGTTCTAAAAAACCCATCCCATTTGAAAGTCACTGTAGTTTACATTCACTATTATACCATCCTTCCCACTTCTTACCTCCTCCCCTACACTTCCTCATCCCTTCTGCTCTCTGCATTAATGTATTGATTATATTTAATGCATTATCTATTTTGTGGTTTACTAACATAACATATTATTCCTTGTTGGCATATTTCATTATATTTAGATTCCAATAATAATATAAATTGATTTTTTCAGTTCTTCTTTCCATTTAAAGACCACATGCTCTATAATATTATTTTCCCTTCCCCCTTCCTCTAGTTGAATTTTTATATTCACTACCAGTGGGAAGTGGCTACTGTTTGATATAAAACTTAATACCTTAAAATCATTTAATTCCATATTGACAGGCCTTAATACTTAGTCTATAACACTTTGGTCTTTTTGCTAACAAAGGTAAAATCTCCTTCTACATCTTCACCACTTGCCATTTAAAATTTCTAAAGTATTCTCTTCAAAACTTCAATTAACTTTTCACTCGCCATATCTATACACTTGTCTCTGTCTGACAAGCTCACCTTTTGTTCCTATATTGTCTCCAAATATTGCATCATTCACATCACTCTCTCCTATCCTAACATTAAAATCCCCCACTATTATAACCTCCATTCTTCCATATTTCTCTCTTAAAATCTCTATATCATGCTCTATAGAACGCATTCTGTCTGGATAATAATAGTGTGAGGTTACCGGTGGGTTAATATAATACTATCTTCAATTATTATCCAAAAAACATTTCTCATTCTAGACTTTTTTTTACTCTCCTCAGCGATTTCCTAACAAGAAACACACCACTGGATGCTCTACTCTTCCTTGCCACATTTTCTCCTTTTATTCTAAAATATATAAAGCCTTTTCTCGGGCTATCAGCCAGGTGAATTCTGGAATAATTTCCAAGCTTTCAAGAGCTAACGTCGCTCTCATCTTCAGGGAATGATGTAGAGACTCCGGGTACGCCTTATATATAGTAGTCCGGTGGGGGGACCGGCCAGATGCCGCTCTGTGATTGGCCCGGGTCCGGCATGGGAGGCGTTGACTAGGGACCAATGGTCTCCGTTGCCGGGACGGACTGCTCTGATTGGCCCGTTGCCAGATGTGAGCCTGTATTAAAACTAGGGCTAGCTTTTGGCAGTTTCACAAATCTTTGCGAGTGTTTGCTGAGCACCGAACTCCAAATGCCATTCACCTGCAAGCCGCTGTCTCTGTTGATGTTATTTTCTTCGTATTTAATAGCTATGGCTTCTTTGATGGAGCGGTCCCAATAGCTTGAAGACTTAAACATGGTGGTTGTGTCGCCCAGTCTCGGTCTGTGTCCTTCTTGTATGCAGTGCTCCGCAAGACCAGATTTTTCTGGGTACATCAGGCGGATGTAGCTCTCATGCTCTTTGCATCTTTGTTCAATCGTTCTCCCCGTCTGTCCGATGTAGGCTCTACCACATTCACATGGAATGCGGTATACCCCAGGAGTCTTGAGGCCGAGGGAATCTTTGACCTGTCTTAACATATTTCAAATTTTATTGGGTGGCTTGTGTATAGTCTTGATGTTGTATTTGCCCATAATTCTACTCAGTTTACCAGACAAATGACCTGTATATGGGAGGTAGGCTTTACGTTGTTTCTTCGTGTCTTGTGACTCATCTAGCTGGGATGCATTACGCTGTGCACAGTTTGTACTGACAGCGTCCCGTTTTAGTGCCTTGTTGATGCTGTTCTTGCTATATCCATTTTTCTCTAGGCTGGTTCTGAGATACTGAAATTCTTTAGCGAGGTTTTCACTGTCTGAGATGGCTACTGCTCTGTGTGCAAGCGTCGATAGAACTGTGTTTCGCTGAGCTGGGTGGTGGCAACTGTTTGCATTTAAATATAGATCGGTATGTGTGGGCTTCCGGTACACACTATGGCCCAGGGAACCATCGGGCTTTCGGCGTATTATGTCCAGGAATGGTAGCTTCTCTTCCTGTTCAATTTCCATAGTAAACTTGATGTTTGGATGCTGACTGTTTAGATGGTTCAAGAAGTCCTGTAGCGTGTCTTCCCCGTGAGGCCAGATGACGAAGGTGTCGTCCACGTATCTGTAGAAGGCAGCCGGCTTTAGAGTTGCTGAATCTAAGGCCTGATGCTCAAATGCTTCCATGTAAAAATTAGCTATGGCTGGTGAGAGAGGAGAGCCCATGGCCACTCCATCTGTTTGCTCGTAATATTGTCTGCGGTAAAGAAAGTAGGTCGACGTGAGCGTGTGCTTGAATAATGCAATGACCTGCTGGGTGAAGTGCGGTTCTAGGAGCTGGAGAGAGTCTAGCAGCGGGACCCTGGTGAACAGAGACACCACATCAAAACTGACCAGTAAATCACTCGGTTTCACCCTTAATGTCTGAATCGTCTTTACGAATGCTGACGAGTTGACCACATGATGAGGGCAGGTTCCTATCAATGGCTGCAGCAACTTGGTGAGGTGTTTTGCAAAGTTGTAAATGGGGCTCCCAATAGCGCTGACGATTGGCCGAAGTGGCACACCCTCCTTGTGCACCTTGGGCAAGCCATATAGTCTCGGAGGAACAGCTGCAGGTGTGGTTAGAGCCTTAATGGTTTCAGCGGGAAATTGTGTCTTCCTCAGAAGAGCTGAAGTTTTCTTAACGATGGCTGCCGTAGGGTCACGTTTTAGTGGCCGATATGCTGGGTCCTGTAGCAATTGTGAAATTTTGTTATGGTAGGCCTCACAGGAAAGAACCACTGCAGCGTTTACCTTGTCCGCTGGTAGAATGAGTACATTCTCGTCGTCTCATACAGATTTCAGGGCTGTTCTTTCCTCTTTGGTGATGTTGGATTTTGGCGGAGCTGCTTTCTTTATTGCAAGCACTGTTTCCTGCCTGATGTCATCTGCAATTTCTTTAGGCAATGTTTGAATTGCCTGTTCTACCCCGCTGATGATGTCGATCACAGGAATTTTCCGTGGAGCCGGTGCGAAGTTCAACCCCTTCGCTAGTACTGCGATTGAGTCCGAGTCCAGTTCCTTGTCTGACAAGTTGATGACGACTCAATGATGCTCTAATGTTGCTGGGGGATCTTGTGTTACGGCTAGGCGCGCAAACTTCCTGGTTTGCCTGGCCGTTAATTTTGATAGCTGTAAGTCTGCACGTGCTGTTGTCGAAGCATCGATCCAATCCCAATCCGAATGCGCAACGCGCGAAGCAATATCCAGGTGTAGGGCCAATAGGTCCCGGTCAATTTTATCCAATTGTCAATTTTATCTGGTCTTGCGGAGCTCTGCATCCAAGAAGGACACAGACCGAGACTGGGCGACACAACCACCATGTTTAAGTCTTCAAGCTATTGGGACCGCTCCATCAAAGAAGCCATAGCTATTAAATACGAAGAAAATAACATCAACAGAGACAGCGGCTTGCAGGTGAATGGCATTTGGAGTTCGGTGCTCAGCAAACACTCGCAAAGATTTGTGAAACTGCCAAAAGCTAGCCCTAGTTTTAATACAGGTTCACATCTGGCAACGGGCCAATCAGAGCCGTCCGTCCCGGCAACGGAGACCATTGGTCCCTAGTCAAGGCCTCCCATGCTGGACCCGGGCCAATCACAGAGCGGCATCTGGCCGGTCCCCCCACCGGACTACTATATATAAGGCGTACCCGGAGTCTCTACATCATTCCCTGAAGATGAGAGCGACGTTAGCTCTTGAAAGCTTGGAAATTATTCCAGAATTCACCTGGCTGATAGCCCGAGAAAAGTTATTTTCATACCGCCGCCAGGAAAGCTTCAAGTCATGGTTCATATATAAAGCCATTTACCTCTACATTTTCTTCCCTTGACCATGTTTCTAAAACCCCCAGGTAGTCTTAAGTTTTCCAATAGTTGTTTTAATTTTCCCTTGCACATTTTATTTTTCAGACCCACCACAGTTCCAGAACCCTAAGCTTCTCAGACTCTCCTTTCCCTATTGTGATCCAATCGTAGCTCTAAACCTATCAAGCACATTCTTATTCCTCAGTTCTATCCATTTCCCATCTCTTGATGATCCTGGTTTACTGTTTTGTAATACCAACAGTCTTCCATTAGGTGTTGATACTATACTTTCTTCCCCTTCCATTTCACTACTTTGTGACCAGGCCCTCGCACCTCCTTCTGCTAGACCACATGCTTGCAGTATCTCCTCCTTCCTTGACAAAAACACTTTCTTTCCAGTCGCTCCCCTCTCTCCCTTTCTTTGTGATGTGCATGGTTATACCATGGCACCCTCTGGCCTGTTCTCTGATGTTACTCCTTCGTCATGTGCTCACTTAGATAATGTACCATTACACTGAGTATCCATTCCAGTTTGCCTTTGGTTGCCCTTTGGACTTCCCATCTTCATCAATACTTCAAACATTCTGGTTGCTGATGTATTGAGCTGACTCATTTCCTGATGCAACTGTCTCCTGTCCCTTATTCCACTTTCTTGCTCTGTCACCACCTTTCCATCAATCCATAACTGTAGATTGCGGATGTTAGCCTGTTTCCCTTCCATTGTTGCCCTGTAGATTGCGGATGTTAGCCTGTTTCTCTTCCATTCTTGCTGCCGTGTTCATTTGGTTTAGTAATTTTCTCTTCAAGCCTCATTATTCCATTGACAGGCCTTTGTTTTTAAATATATTTGTTCCCTTTAGCATTTCTGACCTTTTTAACACTTCATACACAAACTGTACCAAAGTAAATTTCACAACTATCAGTCTTGATCTTTTGTATTTCCAACTTTGAATGCTTCACCAATTTTCCAGTCCTATAATACCAATTCAAGTTTTCCTTCTAATATCTCCTTAACCTCTTGCATGGACCATACTCCATTCCTTTCCTTTACACCAGCAATGACTCGGTTGAACCTACAATATTTATTTTCTAAAGCCTCCACTCTTCTTTTCAATTCTCTTATTTTCAGTCTTGTCACCTGCACTTCATTCTTCAAATTTTCTTTAATTTCTATCTGTTCCTTATCCACCCCATTTAATTTATTTCCTAATGTCTCATCCATATTCTTTACTCTAGTTAATATTTCTTCCATTACTCTTGGTACCCATTAGGCCCAGGATTCATTTCAACTCCGCCAATTACTAATAACATGCGTATTAGACATAAAAGAAGAAACATATTTGCTATCATCTTCTTTCATTTAAGCCTCATTCCCTTTCTATTAAAGGCTCCAATTCTTGCCCTATATGTTTCAATACTTACTCCCATTGTTACTTTTCCCTTTCATCAACTCTAGGAGCTCACTTTATGTACTTCCTCTCTCTTTGATTGCTACTTAGTACTCCCATCTAAATTAGCAGGTGAACAAGCTTATTTTGAGTCACTGTTATGCTGACTACTGATACAGTTATAGATTTTTGTGGATCTTTTCACCCTCCTTACACAAAATGGAGTTTAGTGGTACCATCATATGAAATTTCCATATACAATGACTGAAAGAAGATTAAGACCCCAAAGGATCTGACACTTTTTTACAAGCCTCTTCAGAATCTTAGCTATAAACACTGTCATTTATTCAATTGAAAAGCTCGTCAATACTGAAGGATTTCTCTTTGATAAAAGGAATTCTCCTTTTTTACTCCTATTGAATTCTCCTTTGCCAATTTGCATTTAATGTTGAAGGATGGTCTTGATTTTAAGTTTTCTTTGCTGCATCAGTAGCAAAGGCAAGGTGACCAGTACTTTGTTCCCTCAGTGTATTTCAGTGACATTCTTGAAATTTTAGTTCGGGGCCTATTTTTCGTAAGGCAAGCCACCACTGCTTTAAAGAGCTTTTACAGTTGTTATGATGTGTTTCACCTGGCCTCAGATGGCCATTTAGTACCATCTCATTAACTCAATGGCGGTCGGATGCACAAATATCCTGCTGATATAAAGCTTTTTTAGGGGTTGTGAGATAACTCAGAGCAGATTTTCCAATCTTTTAGATATTTGATTATATGATTTATTAATCACTATCCTCAATGTTGAAAACATACCTCTCTGTAGCTGATTCATCTGCAGCTTAACACAAGAGTCAAAAATAAACTTAAAAACTAGTGGTATACTCTTCCTCATTTGTTGTAAATGTTTTTACATTAAAATTAGATAAACTATTTTACTATTCTGTCTACCATGTACATAGTAGGTAGAAAAGATATTACATTCCACCCAAATATTTTATACTAAGATTTCATTAGAAATACAAATTTTGAGGTCCTTGAATAAAAAAATAAGTGATACAGCATAACTCAAAAAAACAAATACGAAATTTGGTATTTAAGTTCAGCATCTTCCAAGCATATGAGAAAAAATATTTTCAAGAAAATCCCCCCATCCCAAACTACCTTTTACATGAAACATTTTTCACAGTTTTTGATTTATTCAAAAATAGCTCTTAATGATTTTCAAGCAAATACCATGTGTTCAACACAATTTATGATAAATAGAATGTAAATTAGAAATTTCTTGGAATAGCCTCTGAATTCCTCTTCATTTTAATGACTTCTGTATAATTGGTATTCCATAAGATATAGATAAAATTTTTTTGTTATTGGTTTCAATTTTAAAACATTTATGCTTTTCTCAAATGAGAAGTCTTTTAATTCATTTTTCCGAGTTAGCCAAAGGGAACAGAATATCAAAGTTATCGCATAGCGACCAGCTCTACAAGGAAATATGTAGTAAAAGCATTTCTGCAAATGTTTTATCTTGATTAGTGTGAAGAAGTTAAAGAAATAAGCTATTGTAAGAATATTTTGTTGGAGAATGGTTAGAGAAAGTCTTGTGAATGTAACATATTAGAATTTTTAGGTAGATATTACTAATATGTGTATTTACCCTGCAGGTTCGTGTGAATGGTGTGGAATATAAGCCCAGTGTTGCAAGCCCAAATAAGAAGCAGGCTAAAGCAGAAGCTGCTACGGTTTGTCTGCAGAACCTTGGTGTGCTGCCACCTTGAATCTCTGATTGTAAAATGCATTTCTCACAAATCATATGTACTCACATTGAATCAGAATATAAAGTGCTGCAAATGCATTATTAAATATTTAAGATGATGTACACAATTTGAAAGACTTAAGGAATTTATATACACCTTCCAGACTTTCATTTCAGAAAAGTGAATAAGAAGAAAGAACAATGTAAAGGCATGTGATAATTTTTTTTATCAACAATGATATAAAGTAAGCTAATAAAAGCTATTAAATAATGCATTTCATTTAATGAAAATTCTTGGTTACAAGCAGTAAATCCATAATCTTTCACCTTCATTACAGTGACAGTGTCATTTATGTAAGGATTAACAACTAAGCAAAGTCAATCAGAACTAATATTGTGTAGTCTTAGGCTTCTGCATTTATATTGTTTTTCACTTGTTTTAATGGGACAGACATTTGAATGTTTGCCATCGTTTGCCAAGAAGATTATTTAAAGAAAGTAGAATGATAACTGAAAGCATTTTGGCTTGTTTTGTAAATCATTGTAAATATTCCTCCTTTTATATCATAGAGATCAACTTGTAATGCAATCTTTTAGTACTGGATTAGAAATAGTATGTAAGATAATTCAACCAATAGACCTGAAGCTCCTAAATTGAAAGAAGGTAGTAATAAATTTTTAGTAATTATTAACATTCAATTTAGTTGGTATCATTTTGCATCTGACACCTTATAATAAACTGGTTAGCTTGACTAGGAGCTGAAGACTTACAATCTGAACTGCTTCTTGCAGCATCAGCCATAAATAGGGATATTTCATCTGCTTAGTCCACTAACAGCTGATTTATTCTTGCTTCAGAGAGTGAAAATGACCTCTTAAGTGCAGAACAAGTGAAATGTATTGCTACCTAGCATGTAACACTTCATTTAAATATGAAAGAGTCTAAAACAAAAAGCACATTCATTTCAATGCATCTGTGGCACTGCAAAATGGACATTGAAAAACAAAACAAGAAGAGATACAATATTAACATTTTATAAAACTATGGCAGTGTCCATTATATCCTATGGAGCCAAGATCTGAGGCACGAATAGGAATGATAATAGTCCAGATTATCCCCTATCCCCAGAGTCTGGAAGTATGAATGTGTGTGTGATCTAGTGATAAAAACTAAAGGCAAATAGATACCCAATGACATCAGCATAAGTACATAAGTTAACACCATTGTCAGTAGGCAATATGTACCAAAGGCAAATGCCACCAATAGGACCATGCAGTTAAAGGCAGGGTAAAAATAGAACATAAAAAAAAAGAAAGAAGAAGAACTGAAATGACCAAAATGAATTTTTTGAGGTAAATGGATGGCTGCAGTCTAAAAGATCACACTAAAAGTGAAACAATTAGAGAAAATTTAAACATATTTCATCTAAATGATAAAATTAAGGAATACAGAATGAAAGGGGAAGACCATATCTCTTGAATGCCAGAAGAAATACTGACAAAATAGGCCTTGCAATGTAAACCAGTTGGTACCAGATCTGTTGGAACACCACAAAGATGCTGACAAGATCCCCTTCTGAGCTGAAACAGGCCTATTTTGTGGCTGCTGCTGATGGTGATGATAGTGATGAGGAAGACAACAAAATATGTAAATAAGTAAAAGAAATTAAATGCCAGATATAAAGTAATTTCCAAGATTATGTCAATCAGTAGAAGGATGTGTATGAAGTTTTAAAATTAATAAAGAGTTTTATTCACTTAACACCCAGACTTTATTTTCCAATCAACTGAGGTGAGATTGTTCCATATGTGGTAATGTTACTTATATACCCCCCCCATAAGTGGATTGTGTGGTATCTCGTGGTTTTAAGATATATGTTGTCCACACTGAAACTTCTATTTGATTTTCAAGCAGATTCCACTAAGGGCCGGTTGTACGAACTCAGAATAAACCTCTGTTAGACGTTATTCCATGGTTATGTGCTAAATTGTGTTGTACGACAACGGAATAGAGACTATCAAGGGAATAAACACGGAATAACTTATTGCGTGATTCCTTGTAGGGATAAGTTGTTATTCCAAGAATAGAGTACAAAAAGGAAAATAGCCGCTTGTGTTCTGGACACAATTTTGACCCATAATTGACCGATATAAATGATTAAGTTCTTTATATGTTTTTAAGGACATATTATAGCTAAATACAATATGTTATAGAGGTAGTCCGATAAATGAAGACTGCTATAATGAGATTAAAGTGAGATAACTTGGCAGCTAGAAGGCATAAGACAAGAAGTTAGTTAAAGTAAAGTTGCACTTATAAAACAGTAAAACCTACCTATTGCCATCAAAATGCCGCTATTTTTATGGAAACAATTAAATTTAATCCAACCCAAGATAAATATAAAATAGTATATAGCAATTCACCAGTACAATGCTTAGTGTTGTAAAAAACGAGGTCATGTTTTATTGATGAAATACAAAGAATTGGTTACTTCGAGGGAGATATGTTTCAAAACATAACATAGCCACAAGTGTTAATGTCAGCGACATTCTGTGCTATAATCAGAGTTTGGAGTTTAAGTGTAAGTTTAACAATGATAACATTACAAGCTTTTTGGTAAAGGGAGGAGATGCCCAGATTAAAAGACTCCTTCAGAGCTCGCAAATATAATATATATTATTATTTTACAATAAATTAATAATTTTTCGTATTATATGCTGTGTGTTTAATATATTAGAAGCAATTTTGATTGAATAGACGATACCTTACATAAGATATAATGTTCTCAGTTTTATTAGTTTGGTTGACCATTTCAAACTGTTGTATTAAATATTGCCATCAGCAAAGTGCGAGCTGTAATGGGAACGGTTTATTGCACTATTCAGCATAGCTACTAATTTTTCTGTTGGTTAATAATACTTGTATAGCAAATTGCTTATGTACTTGATCTTGGTGCATCAATGTTATTATACATATCTTAAGTTGATAGTACCGTTGGCAACAGCTAAAATTTAATTTTCAAAATTTGATTTCTGAATACAATTACAGAATCCAGATTAAGTACGTTAGCTGTTTTGAGCACAGAAACGGAAAGATGTCATATATCAGCACAAGATGCACTTTACAAAATGGTAAGGTTTCATTCCCATACTCCTAACCTATCGCAAGAAGTCACAGTATATGTGTTTATGTTTTGTAAAGTATATAGCAATTCTGCACCCCAACACGTTGGTGAACATTTATAATTATTTCATAGTACCGTAAGTAGTCAAAATAAGAAATAATACATAGTTTAGGAACAGCTGATTGTGAAAATAATGCAAATTTTCAGCAAAATAAAGCAGAAATTACAAATCAAGTTGGCAATGAATGACTTGCAGCATAGCCAACATCAGTTTTAAATCTGCAAACAGTCGTATAGATATCTAAGGAATAAAATTGCGTCGTACAACTCGTCACCATATTTATACCGCGAATAGCATATTCTAAGAATAACTATTCCAAGATTTATTCCGAGTTCGTACAACTGGCCCTAAGACAGCATTGGTTTAGTTTGGCATGTTACTGTTTGGATGGAAAAATGTCTTCCAACTTTTTCCACATAATGAAATCTTCTTGAAAAACAAGCAATTGTTTCAGTGAAGCCAACATATGTCCCAAAGTACATCAAAACCCATGAAATCCATTTAAGGGAAAATCCATTATTGATGAAAAAATATAGCATTACCCCTGATAGAACAGTCTCACCCTGCTCAAAGCTACCATGTTTTCATGCCAGTTTTATTGTTTTACTTAAATACCTTAATATGTCACTACATAATGGATGACTTGAAGTTTCAGCATTAAAAAATTATAATTCCCAATGTGAGAAAGATATTATTTGACCGTACTTGATCTCTTACTGTTAAAAGTCTATTTCTTGGAAATTTATTAGAATGAAATCAATTTTGATACTTTCAAATTTAATATTTTTTAACGTGATCACTGAAATTCAGAAGGAAGATAGTGTTCAGTTTCCAAGCTTCTATTGTTATAACTTAAAATGTTAAAATCACCCTGTTAATGCCAAATGTTTGTCAGATTCAACTTCATCCAGAATTTTTTTTTTTTTTTAAATTTGGTTTGTGCTATGTTTTAAATATATTAATAACATGTTTGCTACAATAAACAAGAACCTAGCAGAAGACACTTTGAAACTCATAATCTTGCAAATACCCAAAATCAAATCCACAATGGAAAAAATGAGGTAATGTACTTCGGTTTCTAAATCTGAAAATTTGGAATATTCACAAAACATACTCATGCAGCCATCCACATAAAGGCATTGAAAGTATTGGCTTTTATTTTTATATGTGTTATACATACAATATTTCCACTTGTGTAAATATATTAACGAATCATAATTATCATGTAATAAATGTTATTTATGTATATAATAATAAGTATATAGGCAAGGCAATATTTAGTTTAAGAAACACTTTAGAACGTTTGTAGAAGGAACATATTTTGGAAGGAAAATCTTGTGTGTTATACAGGGATCCGTTTGTTAGTAGGTTAACCATCTATTGGGATTTTAGTGCAATAAGACACCATGTCCAAGTGACGGGAAATAAACTTTTAATATATAGTCAGGGTATTTTTCATTGTCTGGTAGAATCACATGGTCACTTCCAAGTGACATGTGCTCGGAACACAACCAAAATGTTGGAAAGTTACCAATGGGGAGAATCCAACAAGACAACTCATGCGACTATATAATCCCAGATAAGAGGAGCAAGAAGGTATTGCATGGCTGAAAGCAGGAGTATGGAGATTAAAAGGTTTAAGGAAAGGTATTCCACAAAATCAGTGTCCTATATGTGGCGGAAATGAAGATATGGAACACTTTTTATTTAAATGTGAGGGTACTGAAGTTTGGAGAAAAGAGTATATTAATAAGAAATGGTTTAAAATAGAAATGTAGCAGTAGTTGAAATGTTTCAAAAAGACAGTAAGAAGATTGGACAATTCTTATACAAAGTGAAAAATAAATGGGTATGGACAGTAAATAGACAAAATGGTGTAATAAACTATTGTTAAATATGAGTATGACCGGTAAAGAGCCAGGGCTGAACACCGGTCATATTCACCTGTATATAGCTTAGCCTAAATAAATAAAATAATCCCAGATTTTGACGTGATCAAGAGAGTTCTACTAAATTTCTCAGAGGAGGAACCTGCAACACAATATGTGAAAATCTTCCCACATTACTTGACTTAGCTTGACACTACCTAACTAGAAAAAACTATAGTTACATAGGAAATTGAACAGAAAGTAATGTGTATGTAGGTCAATGCTTGTGCATTAATAAATTGATACCTGCAATCAAGTAATAAACGTCCAGGTTTTGAAGCAGGAAACAACAGTGTTTTACTTACTAAAGTATACAAGTATTCCTTACTTATATCCCATCCCGAGTGAGTCACATCAGTGCTCTACTGAATGTAATCTTAATGACAGAGACTAATAGCCGAGGACCAATAGACTAAATATATTACTACACTTTAGGATGCAGCAAATATAAAGTACACCCACAATGACAAGAACCACTAAAATAAATAAATATATATATAACATTTTTTTGTATGTAAAAGCCAATACTTTCAACCAGTAAGCAATAAACACACGGTCTTCAATAGCTTTATAACATTAATTATTCCTTTTAACTGAATAGAGTATAAGAAAGAATTTTGGAAACAATAGAAAACAATGTCTTCTCAAGAAGATTGTTTGACAAACTACCTATCTTTAAAAAGAAGGAAACAATTTCAGATTTCTACACACAGTAGAAACACAAAACAAAACATTCAAGTTATTCACATATCGCCCTTGGGTAATGAAAAGATTTCAACAGATTTACAGCAATTACAGCATAGTTCTGGCCCCATAAAATGAAATATAATATTAAAAACCTATTAAAATAAAAAATTCCTGCATATACTGAAGAATACAATAGAATCTACATAGGGAGGAAAAAAAAAAGAAATGTTGACATCCAACTTAATATCTCACATAGCTAAATATAAACAAGAAGAAAAATGAGCAGTATCAGCACACTTTTGAAACCACAACCATAACATAGAAAGTAGCACCTGCCTTTTTAAATAGAGTGAATGTCAAAAAGAACTGGAACTCATGAGAGAAGATATTCAAAGAAATACAAAGCAGATTTCATGAATTTTGAAATTCCTGCAGAGGACAAGTTCACCTGATCCAGCAGAAAAATCCAAGATTAAGGTTCCATCAGTGTTTCTGGCAGTTAAGTATTGAGGATGCAAATATCTCGGCAAAATATGTTCTAAAGTAACCAAGGTAAATGATACTAGTTCAGTGTAAATTTTTCTCAAATAGTGTTCTATAAAATTGTAGATGTAGTGTTTATTTTGTGCCCATGTGTTTAACAAAAAACAAAACTTGCATACCAGTTCTGTCTTAATTTTTCACTTCGAGATGATCAATTCCTCCTCATTTTGATGTCTGTTGTCTCGATCTTTATCACATTGTGTTGCATAATGTTATGTATGGATATACAGTAAGTTTCTCAGATGATATTGCAATATTAGGTGATTTAGCAATTGAAGAAGAGAGAAAAAAGCAGGAAGGAAGAGTGAGTTCAAGAGCTCAGTATGAAAAATTGTCATCTTATTTCAGACTTGCAAGAAGACCATAGGAAATCGTTTAATACTTCAAAATGAATAAGAAGTTTTTCGCACTAAACCCATTCCTGGCACTAGAAAAAAAAAAAAAAATAATGCATGTTGAGGGAGCCCAAATGTATAGTAATATAACAAGCCTTTATGACACTCTGTCACCAAAGATTATGTAATACATAAAATTACACTTAAAATCCATCAGTCTGGACTGGGTATGAACCTATGACCTTGAGTGCAGAAGGCCAGTGGCTAGCCAACTGAGCTACCCCGGCTATTTACTAGTGAGGCTGAGGCCTGAAAATGTAGTACTGTATTATGCAAGTATCACCTTGCCTCCTCATTCCCCATTGGCTGCTAGCCTTGATGGCATCCAAGTGCACTCATATCATGGCCAACTTTTACAATCCATTAAAAGTAGAGAATGAGCTAACAGAATTGATATGAAATTGGCAGAACAGAATTTTCCATATAGTTTGCTTCCATTTCTCATATTTTATGAGGCTGAAAAATTCAGAATTGTTTAATATTTTTAAAATTGTTTTCTTCATTATTTGATTGCATTAGTTCAATATTATTAAATGAATTTTGCAGCAATTATGCTCAAATAGCTTGTTGAAACAGTGAAAGTTAAATGGTTTTTCTCTGTGATGTGATGGGAAATGTTAGGAAATACAGTTCAGATACAATTTCTAAAACATGTGTATGTACATTAGTCTCATAGCATCCAACAGTTAAGATTTTTTCCTGAACATTGAAACTTTCTTGCATGTATTTTTCAAAATAGATAGTATGTATCTATTGATAAAAAGTGAATATACACGTTGTACAATCTGATGGTAAATATTATAATTAACCTAAGCATTCTTGAAAATTCTTCCAATTGAGGCACTACCTTTTTGTGCTAGATTTTCACAATATGTAAATGTCATATCAAATGAATTTTAGAGCATATAAATTTCTACTGAAAGTTTTCTTCTGATGTGTAGATTTCAATAGTATTCAGCCATCTCCGAACATTGGTGAACAGATGTATATTTCCCATATATGTTTTGCATTTTAATCCCCTATTGTGAAAAATTCATAAATGTTTTACATGGAATGATTGGCTTGAAAATACAGATTTTCCTTTCACCATATCAATAAGATCCAGTAATATTTATTTTATGTCACAAAGTCTATATGTGCAGATCATCTGCTGACATGTAGCATTTTTTTTATAGTGTTTAATGCCCGCTTTTACTACCATGGCACTGCAGGCAATGACACTGGTGATTCATGGAATGAAGATGGAGCACCGGTGAAATGTGATGGCAGGGGAAACCAGAGAACCCAGAAAAAACCTGTCCCTGTGCCGCTTTGTCCACCACAAATCTCATGCGGTCACTTGGGATCGAACCCATGCCATCTAGGTAAGGACATGTAGTATGGTGTTAAAAATGCATTAATCATACAAACATTAAAACTAAAAAAATAAATTGATTACTTTTAACATTATTAAGAAATACTAGGAGAACAATGATTGAATATCTAAAGCAATATCTAACAAAGTTGAGTATTCATAGCTACAAGCTGCTAACCTTTTGAATGCAAAAGATGTCAGGCTTAATGGTGTGGGTAGCAATGGAAAAATGATAGAATTACTTCATCATTCACAAGCAAATCTGAGCTGAAAGTAGTACAGAGATATTGTTTTGTCACTGTCCTCATCTATATGCTAGAAATACAGGATGGCACATGTAAAACAGGCCCCAAGTACAGACTGCTTGCCCACCAATTATGCATGAATTGTTGACTTCCATGAGTGAATACAACAAACAAATAAACATGTAATAATTAGATAATAAAGAAATAACAAATAAGCTAATGTAAAGCTCCATATTTACTGAATTGATCTTGTCTGTTACATTACATACGGTGCTGAAAATTACCTCCATATGCTTCAATCCATATGCTAATAAACACCTACCACACCAATTCTCAAAATTTCATTATGGATATTGTCCTTCAAGTCTTCAAATGTTTTTAGGTTATTTTCACTTTTCCATTTAGACTATCCCATAAATAAAAGTCACAAGAGATTAGGTGTGGCAAACACGGCAGCCACAATCCTTTACTGACAAATCATTTCTTCTGCGAATCTTCAGTAAATTTGTGAGATTGATCGCATGAAGTGACAGTTTGTCCTATCCTGTTGAAAGATAGCATACATACATACATACATACATGCATGCACGCATGCATGCACACACACACGGGGAGTAAACTGTGCATAAAATTCCTCAAAGCTGTAAAATAAAATATTATTAACATTAAATGTTTTAATAGTTTAATAATAAAACATTGGTCTTGTAAACCAAAATTAAGTCTTACTTTTAAAACTTCAAAGGAGTGTATATATATTATTATTATTATTATTATTATTATTATTATTATTATTATTATTAAGAATTATATTAACTCTAAGAATCATATACATAATCACATACACATCAGTGTTTACTGTTATTAAAAAAAATATGGGACCCACAGTCCGACTTGCTGATATGGCACAACACACACTGATATTTTCACCGTGAAGAGGTTCCTCAGTAATTTGTAAAGGGATTGTTTGACCAATATCTGGTGTTCTGGCAGTTCACATTGCTGTCAATTGGAACCAAACATCACTCATGAAATATAACTTCCGATCCAACATTTGACTCTCAATGATGGACATAGTAATTAATAAGATTTGCTTTATTTTTCTTCTTCAGTTCTCAGACACATGCCATTTTGTAGGGCTTATCTCTAAAACATGTTGAGAAGGTCTACATGAAATGTTCACTTGTTGCAACAATTTACATGTTGACTTCTTTGGACTCTGGATCATTCATTCTCAAATATCCACAATCTCAGCATGAATGACCAAGACTCAATTCTGCTTTGCATTAGTATATTACTGTGTCACCAAATCCTATATACAGCTTTTTGCTGGTAAGGAAGCTTTTTCGCAGAATGTCCTGTGTTTCCTTAAATGAGCCGGTAGGCATGTAAGCCTTCACCATTGTGATTCTTTCTTGAAGAGGATACATCTTGTTGAAATATTTACTTCACAACTTAACCAAGCTGTAGTGGTTTTTGTACTGACCATACAAAACAAAGTTGCAACAGTATACACCTGCTGCTGAATCCTTGCACTTGACAGTTAGGAGTTAAGTTGGTACACCCACAAATAAAAGATGAAAAGCTTTACCTGTCTGACTTTTTGAACCAATCACAAAGCAGCATTCCGGTTGGTCGGTCAGACAACTGAAATGGATCTAGATGTTGCACCTTTGCAATATCTGGCTATTTCCAACCACTTGCTCAGTTTGTGAACTCCTAACACGTGCATTGTGCCTGCCTGGGTAGTGTGGTGGTAGCGTGTCTGCCTCATATTCAACAGGTCGTGAGTTCGAATCTCACTTAGGGTGAGTTACTCGGCTAAGGTTTTTTTTCGGGGTTTTCCCTTATCCTGAGGAGACGAATGTCGAGTAACTTTAAGTTCCATGGACCCCGAGATCATTTGAGCATCATTTCACCAATTGCATTCATCTTCCAATATGATCAACCAGGTTAAAGGACATTAAGCTACAAAAAAAAAAAAAAGTGCGTTGAGTTCTGTGCAAGCTACATATTAGTCATTGTTATTTATATTTGTTGTTATTGTTGATAGTGTTGGTGTTTGTACGTGAGGGAACACAAGAGTTTCACAATTATAGAGGTGGATAGACTTATGCGGGGAGTTGTGGCAAAGGTGGAGACAGACGGCTTCATGAAACAAGAAATGAATCGTGTGCAGAAAATAATTTGAAAAACACAGGAATTAGGCATAATCATCAGTGAATGTGAACCCTAATGATATGTCTTGGTGACAACGACGATGTTGATAATGATGACAATGATGATGATACTTCCAAGAATGATGATGATGGAGACTTGGATGGGATTGAGCCATTAAAATTCTAAACCGGTGAAAATCACTTTGTTATACCTTTCTCTCATTATAACAAGCTATTTTGCATTAATTTGTTCTATATTGTCATAAATACATATGTATGCTACATACATTATAGTATCACTTATTTTAAATTAACATCAATAATAACAAATTAGTTTCATTATTCATCAGTATTCATTTACTATGTACACTGTTTACATTCGTCTTTACACATGATAGAGACATTTGTGATCAGCTGTTGTTTACTAGTTACTCTGGCAACACCGCAAAGACAGCATGGCCAACATTACACGAAACCACCTGAACTCTCAAGTGCAAGGATTCAGCGGCAGGGCTATGGATGACAATTGGCGGGCAGTCTAGTAATTTAGCTTAGTTTTTCATGTGCCACTCTGTAGATTATCTCAAGTAAAATTCACCCATTGTCAAGACAAATTAAATTCATAATTGAATGAAACAAAAAGAGCCTAATGGATGAACTTAAATGTTGCATATATAATTTTGTTTTAAGAATATAGGAGTGGGGGGGGAGAGCAAACCAGAGAGAGAGAGATATATAAAACAATGTTTTTGCATTTTCATTTCACATTTAGTAGATTTTGTGCTTCCATTCTATTAAATAACAATGTTTATTAGCAGAAAGAAGTTTAGGCATTACAAATCATTAAAATATGTAGGCAAAAAGGCATTATCAATAGCTAAAATAGGTAAGTAAAGGCAATATAGAAAAACCTTATATGCCTCTTTATCTACTAGATTGCACTATTCAGAAAGTCACATAATCTGCATATTTATGTTAACAATGTGTCATGTTATATTTTAAAAGTAACTTTAAATTTGAAATAAAATGCTCATTGTTCTTGACAGAGAAATGAAAATGTTTCTTGAAAGCATGTCATTACATAATGCCTTATTTAAGTCAAATGCAAATTGCGATTTTCAACTCAAGTGCTCAACTTATTTTGCACAGAAATATTTTGCTGTCAGTAGAAAATATGTCAGATCTGAAAGTATTAATTAATGTGTCTTTGCAATTTACTGTGTAAAGAAACCTGAATTTTGCATGTTCATAGTTAACTTGAATAACAACATTGCAATGAAAACCAAAAAAGAGAAATTTGGAACAATAATGAAACCACATTTTTAGCTCTGGCACTCATTTTTGCTTTCAAAAGAGGTATGATCTAATAAGAAGTCAAATAAACACAAACGAAAATGATAGTTCTTACATACTGTTACCTTTTTTTATGGTGACTCTCATTGTTGTTTTTAAAATATTGGAATAAATAATAAAAAAGCAACAAAAGGCATTTATTTTGGCAATTAGGTATTTATGTAAACAAAAGCAGAAAAAAAGCAACATAAAACTGTGGTATTTCAATCACTTTCTTTCTCTGTTTACCCTCCTCATATAAGCCAATGTAAGGATCAGATGCCTGTTGGGGACCAAAGGTTCTGGATCAGTTAGAAGCCAGAATGGATTATCAGCCCATGTCTGGTATGAAAGTGAGAAAGTGGATGATATGCAATGATGCTGAAATGGATGACAGAAAAAATTATTATAGAGCAATTGGTAGAATGAATGACTGGTGAAACCAGATATCGCTTCATCCACAAATCTCACATGTGGTACCCTGGGATTGAACCCAGGCCACCTAGGTGAGAGACGAGCAGTCCAATCATGGCCATGGTTCCTCCTGTATTTCAGTCTCAAAAATATAAATCATACAAATTCACTTTCAAATAGAAGATCGATTTAGCACATTTAAAAAGGCATTCTGCCAAAGATCTGGTGACTGTTTTTCTGATTTAGTATTTATGTTGGAAAATTTCTCTTTGGCATTCAACCCTTGTCCTACATGTGAAAGAACAATTTTTATTCATAAACCTAAAGTTACCTATAAAGCCCAGATCTTAATGAATTGCAACATTTTAAATCATGTTGGTACATGTTATATCAAATGTTTACTTGCAAAAATATTAGTCAGTTGAGGAATTTAATGTTATACTGGTATGTTACTATGGTAGCTCAGTTGGTTAGAGAACTGGATGGAAACCAAATCCCACAATGCATTGAATTTTACAGTCTGATTCTACCCATCTATAGATTTATGTCTTAGAAAAGAATGCTAAGTTACCATTATTGCTTAGCACAGTAGTAATTCACTCTTGCCTCTCGTACCCTCCCTGTCTCTTCCTCTATACTGCCTGTTATCTGGTCACCATTACTGTAGTGGTAATGTGCCCACTGTTTATGCACATGAGCCTAAAGGAGGAAGAAGGTATGTAAGCGGGTAAAGGTTCCTCCTATATATGGGGCACCTGTACAGAACAATATTTGCTCCTTTATTGTTCACCTATATATAACATCAATGTTTAGTCATTTTCTATAATATCCCCCTTTGTTTTGGCTCTTTCACTTTTATTTTTTAAAGTTTCAATGATACGAAATGACATAAACATTGAGAACATTCACAAAGGTAAATATTATGATTCAGTGTCATAAAAGAGAACACATTTGAAAATAAATCTGCAATAATTTTGGTTGTCTCTACAGAATTTTAGTCCAGGGCCTTGTCTTTAATAACACATATGTTACCATTTATTACTTACCAATGAAAGCATATGAAGGAATCAAAAACAGTAATTAGTACCTACAGTTATGTGCACACAAGGAATACACCTTTATCATTCTCTAAATAGTTAAGCAGCCTCAGAAAATCTACTATATATAACAGTGTGCAATGACACAGCACACAACTACCTATAGATAAATATTTATTTAATATAATAAGTGGAATTGATTAAAAAAATCTAATAATTTAGGATAAATAATTCAAATTATTAAAAAAAAAAATAAAATGTGCAACTTACAATCAATCATGCTACAGCCACATTATCACAATGCTAATAGTTAAAAATGTCAAATATTTACTATGGTAGTGTTTAGAATGCTAGTGTAAATATACAAATATATATCATGGCAATAATGAATTAATAATGTTTTTTGTCAGCAACTCCTATGGAATATTTATATACTAAAGTAACAGTGAAAAAAGAAATGTATTATTGAAAATTAAAAGATTTACAAATAAACATTAATAAATATAGTAACAAATTTGGTTTGTAAGGTAGAATCAGAAATTTCAATGCCAGAACCAGGATTTACTTTTACGTTTTTGTTTGTTTGTTTTTTTACTCCACATTCCATTAAAATAAATCATAATTTTACTGGAATATAGTTAGACGTGTAAATCCTAGCCCTGACAATTTCATAAAGTCTGTACTGTTTAAGTATCTGTATTTTAAATATAAATAATGATTATTATTATTATTATTATTATTATTATTATTATTGTTATTGTTATGTAGAACAGCTATAATTTCTCTCCGCCCCCTGGCAAATTTCAGATCAGAGCACTCTTCCTCCAGGCTTGCTGTTTTTTTTTTTAACTTTATTAAAATAGTAATATATGTTATACATTATTATATATTAATGCATATGAAAGGAGCTTTTCAGGAATGCCAAATTAACTCTTGAGTTTAACCTAAGCTATAATATAGCTGTTAACTGTAGTATGTCGTTAAATCTATATCTTTTATATTAGATTATGTAGTTTTAGTAAATTCTGTAGTTGGATATCTAAAATGCTTTCTGATCAGTAGATTCTATAAAAGGAATTTCTTTTGCCTTGGTAGGATTTTTCACAAGGTGTAACATTTAGTAATATCTTAGTTTTGTTATTTAAGAATTTATGCTGCTCATTTTATGAATTTATAATTTTATCTTCTCCTAAATAGACACAGTTCTTAAAAGTGCTTCTGGCTGTTGAGAAATGTGGGTAACAACCTCTGAAACATGTAAATGATGATGTGTAGTTTTCCATCATGAATAGTGTCTGCATCTTCAGAACAAGCCTAAGCATACACATAGTCAAAAAAACAGTTCTGGCTAGGTTACCGATTTCTACAACTGAACTTAATAGTAGTAGTAGTAATAATAATAATAATAATAATAATGATATGGTAATGTATTAATAATATAGTATTATTATGATTATTGCATCATTTGTATTTTATAACAGCACTATGTTCCACAGCTATGAAATGGAAATGTTGCTTATAATTATAGAGGTTTTAGGTCTTTAGTTCATTAATATTTCAGAGTAATGATAAGCTCATTGGCCAAAAAAAATTAGTCACCCAAGGGAAATCATTGCAAGCATAATTTAATATCATGTAGCTCCACCTCTGAACTTTATAACCACCTGGTGGCCGAGTGGTTACATCACTTGCCTCTCACCAAGGTGGCCTATATTCGATACCAGGTGACTGCATGTGGGGAAAAAAGAAAACTGATATTGTCCTGTATTCAATAATAGGAATATTCCAGGTCTTCTCTTTGCAAATGGTTTAGTAGTAGGTGCAATATCAATCAGAGGACTATTATATGCCATCAAAGCAATAAATAGATTGTAAGAAATTATGTTTAAAAGGTAATAAGAACAGATCTAAAATTAAGGTTTTCAAAAAAGGAAACAAGCTAAGAAAGGATGAGAAATGGTACATAGAGGATAGTAAAATTGAGGTAGTCAATAAAGTTGTCTATTTGGGGGTGGGGTTAAGGCATATGGGTGATGGAGAGTCAAAACAAAACATGTATTAACTAAAGGGTTGAAGCTTTCCTGATGACATATTAACTCTAAATTTTCTCGGACTTCTAGCCAGGTAAGTACATGGATTGACTCCAACCTTTCAAAGATGTGTATCATCTTCGTCTCCAGGATAAACTGATGAATTGAAAGTCCAGATTCGCGTATTTATAATGCCAGAGTGAAACTAGCATCTGATTGGTTTGTATGATATTTTTTGGCCATTTACAAGCAATTTTTCTGGAAAGATAAGTAGACTACTCTATAATTGGCATCAAACCATCCATAAGCCATCACCTAAAATCAGAAATTTGGTCAGCTCTAAGGGTACTTGGTGACCACCATATAACTTGTGAATGCTGCACAGTGTATCTCAGTCAAACAGGATACACTATTGCCACATGCATCACTGAAAACCAAAGAACCATCAGGGTTATGCAACCTGAAAAAACTGGACTGGCTGAACAGTATATTGAAAACAGCTATAGGACCATTTTTACTAACACCAGAATAGTGGTGAAGTGTTCCAGCTACTGGGAAAGAAGAGTGAAAGTCTTTTCCATTTCATCTAAAGTAAATAATCTTAATCACGATTCAGGCCTACAACTAGGTGTAGCATGGGCACCGATGATAAAGAGCCTTAACACCTAATTCCCAAACTGCCATCACCCAAGTCTCTAGAAAACTTTGCTGCATTCTTATACAACAGATGTGCTTAAAAACATGTGTACTATAAAATGTCTAACAGGCCCGTGTTAAGTTCGAAACATTGGGGTATAACCACAAATCAGATCCTAGCTTCATTCTGGCACTATAAATATACGAATCCAGACTTTCAAGTCATTAGTTTACTCTGAAGATGAAGATGATGCATGGAGTGAGCTGACTTGTTTCATGACCACCAAAACAAAAAAGGTACTCAACATAGAATCAATTTTTTGTTTTAAAGGAAAGAGGAAGAATAGACAACATCTGTTAGTCACCACCATGCTGAGGATGGAAACAAATGTCTCCAAAAACATACTAAGATTTGTTACAACTTTATGTAAATGAACTTTAAGCTTGAACATTGTCTCATTAATATATTAGAAAGATGTTTATTATACCTTATACAAATGAAAAGCATTATACGTTTTAAGAAATATGAAAAAAGATTTTATTTTAAAATAGATAAAAAAACTTAAAAAATGTAGACCTTTGTTTTTGTCCTCTCTTAGAATACTTATTTCACTTCCCTGCCATGTAATCAAATAAAAAGAAGGCTGTGCATAATAAATGGTGTGAGCTACTTTCAAGAAGTTTTACACAAAATTTTCATTTTGAATTTAACATAAAATTATATTGTAATTAAAAAGAGATGTGCTTTAGCAGAACCTTTTCTTTCATATTAGACACCTACATAAAGTTTTAGGCTCATATTTGATTTAGATTGATTCATTGAACAAACACTAAAGTTCAATAGCTTTATGTACAAACATTTTATTCACTTAATTTCATCTTCACAAAATAGTACTTAATTAAAGAGTTGCTTTTTAGAGATTAATATTCAAAATGAGAATCTTAATATAAATATTATAAGCATATTTCACTTTTATTAAACAGACATTTTAAACATTTCTTCTTAAAAATTAGATGTCTTATATTCCTTCCCTTGATAACCTTAAAGAGATTGATCATATTCATTTTCTCATTACTCTTCATTAGGATTGCTCTCTCAGGCACAAGTTCAAAAAATATTTATTGAAGATAGGAAACACAGATAGATATTTTAGATGTTGACATTTTTAAGAATAGGATGGAAACTTTTAAGTTTCAATCAAATTTATTTTACGAAGATTAGCAGCTACTGCCACATCTACTAAGTTGTTCCCAAGGAAGAAGTCAGAGGCAACAATGTTGGTATGCTTCCACCACAGATTATGGAACCAGGAGGTAATGTTACGATTGATTGAATCTGCCATGCTGCGAAGGCTCCCTGTGGGATTAAACATGATATCTATAGGTAAAGGGGTGAGCTCAGCCATGGCAGCCCACAATTTTGGTCCATCACGTTGCTTTGCATTGTCTATGCTCTGCTGAAGGAAATTGTGTAATCCTGTTGGAGTTTGCTGGTTTCCCCAAGCTTGAGTCAAAGGTCCCCATAACCATGGATGATCTGTAAAAGAACATATTTATTACTAGTTTAGCTATAAACATCCAGTTACATTTACAGCCACTCCACTCAACACTTAGTGCTGCTATTAAGAGCTTTCAGCAAAAATACTTCATGGTTTTGTGCAGAACAATTTTAATCTGGACTCCTTTGAACTAGATATAGGTTAACTCAGACACAACAAAAATTATGTATATAAAATTTACTATCCTTAATATTCTACTCTTAGATAGCTAGCTGTAAATGACAAATTAGTTATTCACCATCCATGCTGTTCCTTTTATCTGCAATTCGGAATGGAACTATTTAACTTCACAGCTACCTACTGAGGTTAGTTCTCTTAACTTAATATTAAAGAATCCTTTCATTAATTCATTTATAAGAAATAAATAAGTATAAATCTCTTTTATTTACTACCTAACAGTTCAAAATAGGCTACTGCTCTGAGTCTTTGCACAGGTTTTCAAACCACTAAACCAGATAGAGGCATTTGTTCCCTTACTGGACCTTGTTTACATTTTTTTTCTTTCCCATCCCCAAATTATCCTATGATGTGAGCTAAAGTATTGCTACATCATAGGGTACAATAGAGCTGTCAGCATGGTTAATGATTTCAGGATCATTTTCTTGGACTTCCATGTTGTGGTGCATCATGAGTATGGTCCACAAAGCCAAATCACCACAAAGGATTACCCAGGAGGTCCTTTGTCACCTTCACGATGCAGTGCAGCACAAACGTCCAGATCTGTGAGCAACAAAAACTTGGCAGCTCCATCATGATAAAACACCTGCCCATTTTACAGATTTGATTCAGGTTTTCATCACCAAACACAACATTCCTGTGGATTATCAGGCTTCCTAGCCACTTGACATGGCTCTGTGTGATTTTTGGTTTAAAATACTGGAAAGGGATCCAATTTGATCAAGAAAAGATATAATGTAGAATACAATATCCCAGCTGCTCACCATTCCAAAACTGCATTCCAAAAATGTTTCCAACAATGGCGGGAGCACTGGGACTTCTTCCAGTGTATGCATCATCAAGTATAACCTTGAAGGGGATTAATGTTTTAGATACTCAAATCATTGGCTACACCAATTGTTAGTATTACCTATACTTTAAGCATTTACGAATGTCGCAAGTGTAGTGAGACAAACCGATTGGTTAACCAGATAAAAAAAAGAAGACTCAATTGGAGAATTTAATTTAATGTCAATGCATGTTGTACAGAGTTCAATGGTTAGAGCAACTGCATGGAGAGCAAGAGAACTGTGTTTAAATCCCGGCTGTGACACTGAATTTGTCAGCAGTTCTAGCAATAAACATATCTTCCTTACTTATAGTTAAGCTCTAGCTCTTCCATGTGAAAATTCTGTCCTCCTCATCTCTTTACTGGGAACCATAGTTCTTGAGAGGAGGGTAACATGAATTTAAATTCATATTAATTCATATTAATTCATATTGGACATGACAGAAATTAATTGCAGTATGCTAGTTTTTGCAATACATTTTAAGGAAACCAGTTTTTACCTTTTACAATACTTTTATCCCCATATGCCACTATGAGTCTTCTTCCATCATTTCGGCTCCAAATATCCTGCAGCGTAGTGGCGGCATTGTTTGAAGATGCTGGAAGAATAAAGTCTCCAAGCTCTCTACTTAGAAGGGAAATGAGGCGGCGATGCCTGGAAGTCCGTCCATGTAAACCCACAGGAAAACGATGGAGGTCAAGTACTACAACTTCAGCTTTTGCCAAACTCAGGTACATTTTTAGATCACGTAACACAGGTAGCAGAGGTCCCACACGAATCATGTCATGATTTATCCAGAACCTGTAGATATTAATGTTTCACAGTGAATTACATAAATTAGCCTCAGTCAGTTGCAACTATTTAATTCTGAAATAAGCGAACCTAATATTCTATGTGCATAAAAGGGTTAGCTGAATGACTTACTTCAGACCCTATTATATTATGTAGAATTTGAGAAGAGATGGACAAACTGAAATATAGGAGTTGCCTATACATTAAAGTAGAAACAAAAACAGGGATTTTGAAATCTATCTTTAGTAAGAGAATTAAAAATGCATGGTTATGATGCACCACTGATTAAATAGTTGGACACGTGAGCAATTATAATGTAAGATTTGAAGCTGATGATTATTAGGAGCTTCTTGGGTTATCGACCGTGTGATGTTAACAAGTCCAGGTCCTGGAACTTTTGGCTTCAGAGCATGCATGTACAAAAACTCAAGGAACTGCATTAATATCACATGGCTACTAGCCAGAGATCTTATCATTAGAAACAGTTGTGTGATTTTCTCTTTTTCAACACCACTTCCTCAATATCAGATGTAATGCATGCAGACTAATTTGCTTGATTACCATAAACGAAGCTCACATATTTTAAGATGCTGTTGACTATAGCCATGTGAATGTATGAGTTCTTAGATGGTGTTACTACCACAAGTATGCAACCTCCAGTATATTATTATTTGTTCTACTATTAATAAAATCATATTTGTGGGCTCTTTCAGTCTACTAAAGTTGTTCCATTTTGACTAACAGTACAAATGCAAGTCTGTAGATCAGATATGTCATTCCCTTTCAAAGCAGAATTTACTTAGCCTGGAGACAATCAGATATGAATACCCTTTCCTTCCCAAAGCTGCAATAATACAGTAAACATGAATGGTTTTACCTTGCTGTAGGTACTGCTGTGGCTAGTATAGTGTTCAAGTATGACTTTGGAAGGCTTCTTTGCATGATGTGTATAGGCAGGCACTCAAGTCAGTGGCATATCATTAACCTCACCTTCATTATTATCTTACTAACAGTTTGGTTGCAAACCCATGTTTTCTAATATAGTTAAATCCTCTCATGCAAATTCCATAATTTCAGTTTGTCTCTTTCAATAGGTTTGATCTGTATGTACACTGAAACAATAAGGTTTTATATTATTGTATTGGTAAAGCTCCTCTATTTATGTTACTATGAGTGCACTGTTTTACTATTAAAACCAGATGATAAATTCAATGCTACAGCCTGGATTTGAACATGGTTCTCCCACTCTCCCTGAGGTTACTCTAACCACTGAGCTACTGTGACAACATGTTGGTATGGCATTCAGTCCTCCAACTGATTCATGCTTTTTCACCCAGTCAACCGACCAGCATGTCTCCCTCCAGAGAACATCTTACTATTTTAGCAATAACTATGTCAATATTATGCAGATATTAAGTACTTATGAATGCAAACCATCTTTAAGATGTTCTCTGAAGGGAGATATACTGGTTGGTTGACCTGGTGAAAAAACATGAATCAATTGGAGGATTAAATGTCGTACCAGCATGTTCTCACAAAGGTTCAACAGTAAGAGCAATTGTATGGAGAGTGGGGGAACTGTGTTCAAATCCCAGCTGTGGCATTGAATATTTCAGCTAGTTCTAATAGTAAAAGAAAAAACGGTTATAATAAATTATTTTTATTTATAATGTTAATATTATTAATTATATTGTATGAAGCAGTTTAGATGTGACTTTATCTAAGAAATACAATGGAAAGCAACACTGAAATAAAAATACAAGGCAAATGTAATACCAAGAATATCAAATTTAAACTTCATGGGAAATTTTCATATGCATATTATCAAAATAAATAGTGGATGTTTATGTATTGAAGTAAATACCTTAGATTTCTGTCAATCACATTGCAGTTCATTTATATGACATTATGTGTGCATGGCATATATGACAAGGAGTATATTTGTTCAGTATTAGGCATTTTGTACTTTGTAAGCTCTGTGATTAATAGATGAAGCAGTATTCAGCTCAACTTTGATTTGTGGCATTTCAAAGTAGCATGTGGCCAGGGAACAAATATGCTCCATGCCATGTGTGCTATTTGCTAAATTATAATTACTGTAAATTTACTACACATCTTGGTGTTCTTTGCTGGGTTAATGCAACTGATGGAGAATGGCAAGAATATAAATATAAGTTTCAGATTGATTTGAAAAACCTTCAATTTGATGATGTTATCTCTTAAGTGTCTTGAAACAGTAGTGTCCTAAGTCACTACCACACATATCTATAATGCCTCTTCAAAAGTTAAATTATATATAAATTCATTATATTGCTAAAGGTCTGTAAAATGTTGTGCCAATTGTGAAATTGCTCATGCACTAAATATTCACTCATTCAAATAGTTTGCTTTGCACATAAAGAGACCACTTTAAAATACATAATGAATTATAATATGAAAAAATTTACTTTCTTTAAGATTTTTTATGATTTTCATGCTCTTTCCAATATTTTGAATTAATTTTGTTTGTTTGATTTTCTTAAATTAAATAGCTGCATTGTAAATGATATTAAATAAAGTAATACTTTTTTCCGTTATCAAAGAAAAACTAATATCAATTTTTTTTAATTAAATGTAAACTTTTATGGGTAATATGAATATTAATAGTTTACAAAGCTGTTAAAACTAGCTTAATTTTAAACATAAGTTTATAAGCTAATACTTTCTTTGCCTTTTAAGTTTGTTTGTTTGTTTTTTCAAATGTAATGCTGGCCCTTACAGATTGCAGTTATGCCAGCTATAAAATCATCACATTACACTTAGATAGATATAAGAATATACAACAAAATATATATACTGAGTTAGTCCTCTATGGATTATGAAAACAAACATTCTTCATAAAATAAATAAGTTAGGGAACATACTACAAATGATTGGAATTCCAATACACCTTATAAGAATAGGTTCACCATATAAGAGGCATACAAAGTATGTACATTGAAGCAAATTGACAGCAGTGGGAAAAGAAATAAAGAAACTCACTTGATAATGGAAGATGTAAGATAAAATTGCCCATTGTCACTTGTATCATTTAGTTTGTATCTGCTCTATGCAATAAACAAATATCCAATTAATAAATAATAAAGGAATACAGTGAGTTGAAGATGTAAAAAAGAAATAATTGGTTGTGAGTTAGGCAGTATAAGAAATAAAAATCTGATGTGTTCCATTCACATGACTTTTTCTAGCTGCTCTACAAACAAGCTTCTCTTACAAAATATTGTTATTTTATCTAGTTAATGCTAATTGATATAAACATTAGCAAAAATGGTCTTTTTACATGCTTCCTTGCAAGTAGTAGGGAAATAAGGAAACACTACTATAAAGAAATAGTCAAATCCTTTAAAAGCTGGTCGCTATATGAAATAATTGAAATTCTGTTCTCTTTGCTTGCTAGGAGTAAACAAAAGAGAGATGAAGAGAAAGATGACTTCCCATTTGAGAAAAGTTTAAGTAGCTTAAAATTGAAGCCAATAACTGTGAATATCACGGAAATGGTTAAATCTAGACAAAAAATTGTACATAACATAAATTTGTATTTTAACAAGATCTATATTGTTTACAGTAAGTTTTCATCTACCTCTTATGGTTTACCAGTTATACAAAAGGTATACAAAAGTGATCCAGAATGAAGAGGTCTACAGCAGCTATTCTCAGAAAATTCAGAATATGCATTTCATTTACAATAAAAATGTCTTAAACATATGGTATTTTAATCAAAATCATTAGAGCCATTTTTGAGAAATTCATAAATTTAGATAAATGTTCCATGTAAAGGGTAGTTCAGGATGGAGGGATTTTTCTGAAAATCTTTGTGTCACATCCTTGGAAGATACTGAACTTAAATACCAATTTTGGTGTATAAGAGAGAGACACAAACTTGCATGCACACCGTTTTCTAAAAAAAATTGTCTTTTTAATTCAAAGGACCTTAAAATATGTGTTTCTGGCAAAATCTCAGTATCAAAATTTGGGTGGAATGCAATACCTTCTCTGTTTACTATATTCATTGTACACCCATGGACACAAAAAATGAGTCATTCCCAGATCCCAGAGCTTTGTGTATCGTCATAAAAGTGTACAATGGTTCTGTGACTGACAGCATAATGCTTAATTTATCAGTACTGAAAACAATGTTCCGGTGGTCGAGAGGCTAAGAAGGCCTTGCTTCCACTCATAAGTTCCGAGGTTCAAATCTTTCACTGCTTGTCATTTTTTTATGTTTGTTAATTTTATGACTGGATATGTAGAACATAATATTGCATTAATATAACTTTGGTATTTGAAGTTATGGGCCTAACTATGCACACAAAAATATAATTCTACTATACTTGTGTTAAATAACTAAAAAAAAAAATTGTAAATAAACTATTATCTTCTAAAACTAAAACACAAAAACTAAACATAATTAGTTTCAAGTGAACCCTCAGCCCATATAACTAGAAGTCATCTTTTGTCCTACACCCATCTACAGCCAAATTGGAGCGCAGCTCCGTTTCTTACCTCAACCCACACATTCTCACATTCTACCACTCTAATATCCTGTTTCTCTGAAAACCAATCTGAAACCTTCTGAGATTTGTGCACAGGATGATTATCCTGTACAAATTCAACAATTACTCCAGGATACCTCATCATCAGGGAATCACAATATTATCGAGTATTATCCTGTACTGCACACCGTTCAATGTATCATCAAGCTGCCACAGCACACCTAGACCTTCCCTTGCTATCCAGCTCCGACATGATACATATATGTGACCATGATGGAATATTGTGAGGCCAAGTATCATATTGGGACCCTTTGGATAATGAAACATTTTGTTTCCCTAACATGTGGAAGAAAATGTTATGTTGTGTGAGAATATCACATCATTCCAGTTGCAATTGACATTTTCCTGACATTGGTTTCTGAAGGGTGTGTTGGGTAATAAAAATAAAAGTTTCTATCTCCCAAAAAAATAAAATTTGCTCAAAATTGAATTCCTACTGAGTAGGTGGCTCAGGCCTTTGGTCTGGGACTGGCATTTGGGAAGCCCAAACTCGATTCCTGTTGACCATGCTCTCTGGCTCTGGGCTTTTCTATGGTTTTCCAAGGGCCACTTAGGTGAATGCTGGGGTGCTGTATATCTATCACAGTTCCTTTCCCTTTCATTCCTTCATTTCATATCCCTTCTTCATATTTCAGGTCATCGCAGGTGTGGCTTGAGGTTTTACAGGCAGATGGCACAGTGCATGCTCCCCTGCGTAAAACTATTTCCCCTGGTTGCATTTGTTGAGGGTGCTGTTATTGAGGCCTCCTTTTGGCCTCCTGGCACCTGTATTGCCTCCATGGCATTACAGGTCTGCCATTTAGTGACCTTAGAGATTTCCGTGCATCTCTGAGCTTAGCTCTGTCATTTCATGTGTGCTGTCTGTTTTTCCCTCCTCTCATCCTTTCCCCCAGGGAGAGGGAGTGTAAGGCTGCCATAGATCAGTACTTGGTTGCAGTTGCCGAGGTGTCCCCCGACAATAACATGCTCTAACCTCTAAATTGGATTCCTAAAAATGTTTCAAAATATTGTTTTTTTTTAACAATACTTGTATTATTTTTCATACCATACAGATTCCATTTTTTTTCATTGAGAGAGAAATTATTGTGCCTGATGCATTTGTGTACCATTCTGCACACAACATGCTTTCATGTGCAGTATATTGCTGTTCAGTAGAATAAATCCTTTAAAAAGCATAATAATCACTATCATATTATTAACTGTACTGAATGTTGTGTATGAAATAGGTATCTCTAAAATAAATAACTGTATGTGTTGATTCAACATCATTAAGAGAAGGGAAAAAAATGTTTGCTACATGCAAGAAGCGAACCTGTGACTCTCACCAGAAAAGTAACCTATGTTTTGCCACAGGCTACAGTGAACACACATGGAAGATGGCAGGTTTAGTAATGCTGTACAATATAAACTGTATCATGTTTTGTGTCGTTAATATTTTTATTTAATATTGATAGTTTGTTTCTGAAGAAGCTTAAGTTGTGTATTTGATTATGATTATTGATCACATGGGTTAGTAATATTAAGATTTGGAAGTTGTGACAATTTGTTGGTGCCATTACTCAACTGTATCACAGATGGTTTACACAAAGTGGTGTGGCATGTGAACTTAGATAAATTTGGCATTCCAGACATGACTACTTTTTTTGGCGATGGGTGTACACACATGCTAGAGAAAGTAAAAATGTATGGTATAAGTAGGACAGATTCATTTATCTATGCATAATAGTTACATAAGGATATTTAAAATAAAAGATGAAACATTTTTAAAGTCTTAAGAGTTCTCTATTACCATTGCTACTTTGAGGAAGTATCTATATGATGGATTTGACAAATCAAGAACTACATTGATGCAATTGAGACATTAAAAGCTGTTACATAATGGGGAAGAACAGGTAAAAGAAGGATTTGATGGGCAAAATTATAGATTACTAGAAAAATTACCATAAACACATACTTAATGTCCAATTATTGGATTCTAAACCAAGTAATGTTAACAAAATACTCAAAAGAACAATTCATATGAGAAAAGCAGATTGGACCAATTTGTCCAAGCCTTAATGTAATCTGGATGTAATCGGCTGCGCAGATGTTGACAGTATATAAGGCATCCCAAAAGTAAGTTTAAAAGGCATTTTTTTTTTCTATATCAGAATTTATTTTGTATTTACACCACTGCATATTATTCCAGAGCTAGGGCTGAACACCAGTCATATTCACATGTATACAGCTTAGCATAAATAAATAAAAATAAAAATATTATTCCACATTCTGAACTTGATTTTTCAGTATAGTCTCCATAATAAAGGCATTTGTTGAACCATAAAACAAGCTTATTGATAATGTCACTGCTATAAAATGTGGTATTCTAAGTTTTGAGTCAATATTTTATCACTGCAGAGCGGGTCAGATGGCTTTCAAATTGCGATAAAGTCCAAAAATGAAATATGAAAAATTAGGATTTTGAAGCTTGGAGATGAAAGTATAGATGTTAAAACATAGATTATTATCAATAAATTGTTTCCCTTAGCCTGAAGAATGGCTTTGTTTAGATTTGATAAGAAGTCCATTATTCAGCCAAAGTTGCAAGGCATAGTGTCATTTTCTTGTTCATAATGTTTTAGTAATGTTTAAATAGTGGTACAGCTCCAAGAATGAATACCTTAGATGGTGAATTTAATTGGTTTATAAGTGCTTAATGTTTAACAGATAGATAATAAATATGTCAGATTAAATATGACACAAATATCAGAGATTATACAATAATTAATAATTTAGTAACATTCTTATAGCTGAAACTTGTTTTCTTCGCAATTCTTTACAGTGTATGCTCTAAATGAGGAATATACTTTGTGTCTTTTTGCACCTTTTAAATACTGAGTGTATTGTATCTAATGGGGCAATCTATCTTCATATTGCAGGTGGTCGATGCCTTACACGAGGAGACCTGTAGAAGTCTAATAAACGAAGTAATAGGTCTGTTTAAACTTATAATTCCTAAGATAGTTCTAGCTACCATAGTGAAGAGTTCCCCCCTCCCTAATTAGAAGAAAAAGTAGACTCATTTTGCACTAACATCAATCCATGATGACACAAGCCCTATAGAAATAAGAAAAAACTTTGAACTGAAGTGCTGGTTAAATAAAGATTTTGACATCCCTTTATCCTACAGTGAACCAAGTACAAATAAATCTACTTCCTCAATTCTCCTTGGCAGACTAAAAATATTATTTTCAGAAAGTAGCCTGAAATCAAGGAGACAGAAACAGAGAATCTGAGAGAGTCAACTAGTATTGAGAACTTTCTTTTGCCACTCAGTTAAGTCTAAAAAGCTCTGGGAAAGCTGATACAGTGAAAGTACTTAAAACTGCACTAAGCAGCCCTACCAAAGCCACCAAATTATTTTCTTCATTTAAAAAGGAAATATAAAGAAATAGCAATTAAGCATTAGCATTTGTAATGGATGCCAAGCTGTCTAAGTACAATATTCAGGATTAAGGCTTGGAGCAAAGAATAGGAATGCTGACTTATATCCAGCATATAATAAAGTCTGAGAGACTAAGCTTATGTGCTAACCAAACAAAGAAAACATTAACATCATAGATTTTAATGTTTAAATAAATTCACGAGGAATGCTAGACCATACACTTTCATGGATTATTCAAAATAGAGAATCAGTTCTAACCAATTTTTTTGATCAGGATAATGTAAAGTAATTCAGCCAATGGGGAGTGATAGTAGCATAGGTCATGAAGAATTTAGGCAGACACATACAGATGGATTGATCTGATCTAGAAATTTTTTTAGTATCCTTTGTCCACTTGCATTATGAAGGAAATGTTTGTAAAATCCTCCACCAACAAAATATATAGGTCTGTGCATATCAATTCCTGCATGAGATATGTTCTTTAGTGAAATAGGAGGTTGATTGTATTAATAATAAAATTAACAAATTGGAACCTGCAAAACTTGAATAGAACATCCTGATATATGGTGGACTTTGAGACATGATGTGTTTTAACAATTTGAAATTTAGTTGAGTCGATTTTGTAATACTACATCACTTATTTTTTTATTTGGGAAAATATGTTTCAGAAGCCATGTGCTTCCATTGTCAATTCCTTTGGTCGACTGCTGGCATCGCTTGCTGTGGTGGTTGTCTCTGTCCCTGGTGGTGGTTTTATGAACCTCTGAATGAGTAGATCGCCTGGCGGGATTTCAAAATTGAAAACCCGGTTCTTGTTTTTCCAAATATATATGTTTTCCCAAACTTTTAATTCTGTCTTCCTTGTGATGTTTTTGAGGATTTTTGTGCTTCTATTTATAGTGTGTTTCTCTTTCCAAAAATGCCAAGCTACTGCAGATTTGTCTTCTTGTTTGAGTTTAATATTTCTGTGGTGTTCTTTTGCCCTTATTTTTATATTTCTTTTTGTTTGGCCGATGTATATTTTTTCACAGTCATTACAGCTGAACTGATATATTTCTGGTTTGTTTTCTTGTAGGATATCATCTTTTAATTTAGAATTTAAAATGTTTTTTATAGAGTAGTTGTTTTTTAGGGCCTAGAATGATGTTATGTCGTTTGAAGATCCTCTGGAATTTGTAGAAAGTTGTAGGGTGGTATGTAAACTTCTTGTAGATCTTGTTTTCTTTCTGGTTATGAGTGAGTGTGCTGACTTCTTTAATTCTCTTTCTATTTTTGGCCTTATTAACTTTTTTGTGCACCAGTTCTGCCCGAAATCCATTCTCTGTAGCTATGTCCAATATTTTAGTAAGTTCACATTGGTATTCTGTTTTGCCAATTGGTACATTTACCAATCTGTGTGTAAGGCTGTTGAGTAAAGCATGCTGATGGGGAATGGGATTGTAACTCTTTTGTTTTATATAGCTGTTGGTGTGGGTAGGTTTTCTGTAGATGCCAAATGTAAGGCGATTATTAGTTTTGATGATTTTTAGGTCGAGGAATGGTAGTTGTCCATCACATTCCTTCTCCATTGTGAACTTTATAGACTTTCCTTACATATTTAGGAGTTTTAGTGCATCTTCTAGGTGTTTTTCTGGGACTATTGCAAAGATGTCGTCTACATAGCGGTAGACTTAACTGAGTGGCAAAAGAAAGTTCTCAATACTAGTATTTTTAGTCTGCCAAGGAGAATTGAGGAAGTAGATTTATTTGTACTTGGTTCACTGTAGGATAAAGAGATGTCAAAATCTTTATTTAACCAGCACTTCAGTTCAAAGTTTTTTCTTATTTCTGTAGGGCTTGTGTCATCATGGATTGATGTTAGTGCAAAATGAGTCTACTTTTTCTTCTAATTGGGGGGGGGGGACTCTTCACTATGGTAGCTAGAACTACCGCTATGTAGACGACATCTTTGCAATAGTCCCAGAAAAACACCTAGAAGATGCACTAAAACTCCTAAATATGTAAGAAAAGTCTATAAAGTTCACAATGGAGAAGGAATGTGATGGACAACTACCATTCCTCGACCTAAAAATCATCAAACTAATAATCGCCTTACATTTGGCATCTACAGAAAACCTACCCACACCAACAGCTATATAAAACAAAAGAGCTACAATCCCATTCCCCATCTGCATGCTTTACTCAACAGCCTTACACACAGATTGGTAAATGTACCAATGGGCAAAACAGAATACCAATGTGAACTTACTAAAATATTGGACATAGCTACAGAGAATGGATTTCGGGCAGAACTGGTGTACAAAAAAGTTAATAAGGCCAAAAATAGAAAGAGAATTAAAGAAGTCAGCACACTCACTCATAACCAGAAAGAAAACAAGATCTACAAGAAGTTTACATACCACCCTACAACTTTCTACAAATTCCAGAGGATCTTCAAACGACATAACATCATTCTAGCCCCTAAAAACAATTACTCTATAAAAAACATTTTAAATTCTAAATTAAAGGATGATATCCCACAAGAAAACAAACCAGAAATATATCAGTTCAGCTGTAATGACTGTGAAAAAATCTACATCGGCCAAACAAAAAGAAATGTAAAAATAAGGGCAAAAGAACACCACAGAAATATTAAACTCAAACAAGAAGACAAATCTGCAGTAGCTTGGCATTTTTGGAAAGAGAAACACACTATAAATAGAAGCACAAAAATCCTCAAAAACATCACAAGGAAGACAGAATTAAAAGTTTGGGAAAATATATATATTTGGAAAAACAAGAACCGGGTTTTCAATTCTGAAATCCCGCCAGGCGATCTACTCATTCAGAGGTTCATCAAACCACCACCAGGGACAGACAACCACCACAGCAAGCGATGCCGGCAGTCGACCAAAGGAATTGACAATGGAAGCACATGGCTTCTGAAACATGTTTTCCGAAATAAAAAAGTAAGTGATGTAGTGTTACAAAATCGACTCAACTAAATTTCAAATTGAATAGAACAGTCTAACACCAACAAAAGAAGGAAATTAAATTCACAATGATTGGTCAATATGTATGCATTGTAAAATAAGCTTTCACATGTGTGTGTTATGTTTATGGGGAATCACCAACACAGAAAATTCAGAAAATCTTTTGAATGAAATAAAGCTGATAGTGGATAGACCAAAACTCAGCAGAAGTGGATAATCAAATGATGGGAATATGGATGCCAACTCTGAATTAGCTGCTTCAATAACAAGGATTGATTTACAATTTATTGACAATTCTCTGTTACTCTACAAGTGAATGGAAATAAATTATAATACATTTGACTTATATGCATTTGAAACTGCAGAACTTTTTGTAACTCTTGGTTTTACCGCACTGCTAGTATCCACAAAGTGCTATTCAAGAGTCTCAACTCATAAATTCTCAATGATACAGTATGATACCTATAGGCCAACTGTCCAAGAGGGATATTAAAAGAATATTAAAAGATTTCTAGCACCATACAGAAAAAGTGCTGCCATAATACAATGAGTGATCTGCTGAACAATTTGTTGCTGTCATTGGATTCTTTAATTTTTAGTGTATGAAACCCTTTAAAAAACTAAAAATCCTTCTCTGTGAAGAAGCACAAAAGTTGCTGTATATAAATAAAAGGACTGATTTACAAGATGAAGAAGAGAAAGCATGTATGAATGGTGAGCAGCAGCATTCAGACGATAATTGGAGTATGATGATTACTAAAATAGATAAATTTGTAATAAAACTAATTAAACTATTAATAATAAACCAGATAGATATTATGGAACTAAGTTGATTAGGAATATATCCTAAGAACTGTGAGATATTCATCCATCCCATTAGGAACATTTTAGAATGCAAATTATGGTAGAAAGGCAGGAAATATCCAGTCAAGATTATTAAAGCTTGACATGTACATAAAATATCTGATCTTGCTCATTCTTGCGCTAAAATTCAAATTACACACCTCTGAATCATCCATAATTTGTCTCTTATAAAGTGGCTTTAAGTTAATGTTTACTGTGATGAATAAACTGAACTAAAGAATGAACAATTGTGCCACAGAGATATACAAAAAGTTACCCATAGAGTAATACTCAAATCATAAATTTCTAACTTTGTGACACCTGTATGCATTTTCTCGTACAGTTTTGTTGCCTGGAATGGTGGCATAATATCCAACACGCAGATCTAGGTAGCGTACTCCATGAATCAGCTGATGCCAAATACTAGTATCCTGAGTAAAGATGAAGCGAGAAAATGTGCTGCGATGAATATTTGAACCTTCATGATGATAACAGGCTGAGTTATGTGTGCCGGGTAGGAAGAGAGCACCCAATGAGAGAGGGCCAAGCTGTTGTCTGAAAAAAAAAATAAAAGTATCTTACACCATTGCTTTCTATGCATATCTCTTATTTTAAGAGCTGATAGAAATGCACTTTATCATTTGAAAATTTTATTCAGCTAATAATATAAATATTTCACTCACTGTTTCTAAAGCCATTGCTTTCATCAATCCCCACAAAAGACACAAAATCAGTTAGTCAGACTCAGCTGCTAATAGTAACTAAGGGCAAACACTTTGAAAGATGTTTTTATTAAAATTCCGAATAGTTGAAGTTTTGTGTGAAATCTGTCTAGTTGAAGTTTTGTGTAAAATCTATCTCATGTTATTAATAAACTGCTTCACTGTAAGTTCCCAAGTAAGAAATGTAAGTGAATGTCTAAGATTTGCTTTGAAACATTGCAGTATACTATTTATATACATTAATAACATTAATGTGAAATAAATAAAAATATAAATTTTTATAATGGCAATTCATTTAAATAAATACATTTTGTTGTTAAAAATCTATCATTCTTATTCTGAATAACTTCATACTAGAAACATTTTCTGTGTTGTTAAACTTGCCAACATATTTTTTTTTCTTTCTCTGAGGATGATTTGGTCTTGTACATAACTCACAAGCTTTCTTGGAGTCCAATATTGTTTCCTGTACAATTTAAAATTGTTCTTAAATTTAATCAATACTTTATAACTTTCTTTCAAAATCCTAAATTCAGCTGATGGATGTATAGATTCTCTCTAGCCAATTTACTCTCTGCTTTCTTTCCTGGTTGATAAATGATTACTAAATATTAATTTCAAAGCTTTTAATTTCCTAGACTCTATCCTCTCATTTATTGATAATGATACCTTTTTATGAAATGAATATAAATAAATTTATTTTCCATATTTGAAATATAAAAGATTTAAATCAAAGAAAGTTTATACAATTTAACTCTGTTTATTACTTTCTCTACACGTACTATGTATATAGTATGTGGAGAAGGTATTGCACTCCACCAAAAAATTGGATACCGAGATTTCACCAGAAATATATGTTTTAGGGTCCCCCGTATCCAAAAAAAAGTATTTTCAGAAAAAGGTCTGTGTGTGTATGTGTGTGTGCGTGTGCGTGCATGGGTGGGTGCGTGTGTGGGGGTGGGGGTGGGTGTGCAGGGGTGGGGGTGGGTGTGGGGTGGGGTGTGTGTGTGTGTGAACACGATAACTCAAAAATGAAAAGTCTGTAAAATACCAGGAATGTGACACGAAGATTTTGAGAAAAATTCCCCCACCCCAAACTACCCTTTACATGGAACTTTTTTCGAAAATTTTGATTTTCAAAAAAATGGTTCTAACGATTTTGATTAAAATATTGTATATTAAAGATATTTACCTGACAAATATAATGTATATTTTGAATTTTCTGGGAATAGCCACTGAAGACTGCTTTATTCTGAGTGAATTTTACAGACTTTTGCATAACTGCTAAACTGTAAGAAATAGATAAAAACTTTCCACACAAAAAATGTAAAGCACATTAAAACACACAATTTATGTTATATGCATTTTTTTCGTGGAGTTGATTGTTTTTAGATATTCCTTGTTTTTTTGTTTCAGCTTTAAAAACATATTTTTCTCATACAGGAGTTTCTCAACTCCTGTCCATACAAATAAAGGAAGCTCAGTGACATAGCAACCAACTTTAGACTATCACTTTAACCTATGGTACTCCCTTATTTCTCTTCTACTTACAAGGAAGCAAGTAATAAGACTATTTCTGCTAATTTTTACTCGATTAGCATGAAGTAAATAGATGCACAAGCTTTTTAACAATAATTTGTTGTGGAGAAGTAGAGAAAGTCATGTGAATGGAACACCTAAGATTTTATGTTAATAGTTGTTTATTATCTTTGGATCTTATACCTAACAACATACTAGTTAATGGCATTAAAAGTAACAAATTTAATGTAGAATACCTGTGATCAGTCATCCATGTAGGGCGTATCTTCAAGCAATCTGTATACACTAGAGAACCATTGCGGAAGGCAGCAATCCAAAAATGAAGGCAATGATCTCCACTCAAAACAGAAGCAGTGACGTTACTTTCTGAATCAGGATCTCTGTAATTCCATCCACCAGGCATGTTAGGTTGATGAATACTAATTTTGGTATGAAAAAAGCCATCACTGTGATCTGTAGGGGTCACATTTACCAATGGTGAAAATCTTCCTGTAGATACTGTAATTAATAAATATAAATAATATCCATTAATTTAATCTTATGATAGACATTTTATCTGAAGAAGCTAATACCAAATTTTGTTCACATGGAGCATTAAAATAAAAGTGTATATTTTTAATATTTAGTTTTGGTCGTTTTGACTTCTTGGTCTTATCATGACCTTATATATTTTTACAATTAATACATTATTTTCAACATTATAAAACAATTATTTTCAACATTATACAACAATTATTTCCAAAACTGTACAACAATTATTTCAATATTAACACGGAAATTTACACGTTTATATTTAATCAAACAAATTAATATCCTTAAGAAACTGTAGAATTTTTATTATCTTGTCTGGTTTGTTCACAGCACTGGAGAAATCCAAGATGCTGGCTTGTTGTCTACTCTTGGAGTACAGTGGACAGTCCACAATAATGTGCTGGATGGTTAATTGTGTGTTGCAGTGGTACAGGTTGGAGACTGGTCTTTGTTTAGAAGAAAAGAGTGTGTCAGTTTGCAGTGACCAATTCTGAGATGGGAGATGATTACTTGATTTCATTGTTTAAGTTTTTTAAGGGGTTGGAAGAAGTTAGTACAGTCTAAATAAGCTTAATGAAGTTTGCTATCAAGTGATAGCCACTCTGTTTTCCATTTCTGCATATATGCTCCTTTAGTAAAGACAATGACATCTTGGTGCGAGGAAACTATAGAGGGATCACTTACTGGATGTCAGGATGCTTCTTTAGCATTTTGATCGGCTATTTCATTGCCATCTAAAACTATATGGGAGGGAAAGATATTTAGATAAGACTAGCCAGGAAGAAAGGAGGGGGATAGCATGGTTAAAAGCAGGAATATGGAGGCTAAAAGGACAACGAAATAGGCACCCACAAGGTGGAATGTCCATTTTGTGGGGGAAAGGAAGATGTTCAACATATAATTTTTGATTGTAAGAAAACTCAGAATTGGAGAAAAGAAAGTATATGGTCAAAAATGAATAGAAAATCTTATATAAATAAACTTATATATAAAAACTGTAAGACATTGGCACAATATTTAGAAAAAATAAAAAATAATTGGAAATGGACTGTTAACAGGGAAGAACTGTAGTTCATGATTATTTAGTAATAGTGATAGTGGTAGTTACAGTAATATGTTCTTTTTTTGTATAACTTAAACTGAACTGCCCACTGAAAAAGTGGCCTGGACCAAATTCTAGTAGTCAATACAAGATATGTGCTGTGCAATATATGTATTTCTTAATGCTTCAATAAACTAAAACTTAATTTAAACTTAATTATATGGGAGGGAATCCATAGTAAAGTCACTTTTCCCTGTGTTGTCAATTTTGGAGCACAAGGAACAAATCTCTTGTATCATTGAATTAGTAGGTTCAGATATCTGCATGGCTAGTAAAGTACTTAAAGAATCAGTAAAGATGGCGAAGTGGGGCTTTTTGGGAGGATTTATTTATATATAAAAGAGCTTCTTTAATGGCAAAGACTTCACAAGAAACACAATAAAGAAGTTAGGTAAGGCATAGAGCATTACATGATCAGGGTAAATCACTGCACAGCCATGTCCTTCATTAGTTCCTGAATCATCGGTGAAGATTTTCACGCAGTTGTGATACTTATCTAGTAAAAAATAAAAGAATTTGAGTCGGTTTTTGTAACACAAACATCACTTAGTTTTACTTACTGGGAACAACTGTTACCCAAAACCGGTCCCCAGTATGTAAAACTAAGTGATGTTTGTGTTACAAAAACCAACTCAAATTCTTTTATTTTTTATTTAATCACATCACTGTCAAAGCTTCTATGCATATTTGCAAGTTTGAATTGAAACTTATCTAGTAGTTGACTGAACTTCTACTTGAGAAGAAGAATGGGTGTTGGAAGCTTTGCATAGGATGAAAGTTGAATATCAATTATCAAATGTTGCATATGCCAGTGAGGGTCTGGCATGGATAGATGAGAGGCATTTTTAGGCTGATTTCTTTGATGTAATGAAGAATTCTGATACAGACTTCTGTGTTGTTGGGAGAGCATTCTATTAGGAATATGTTGTGGAAAGATGTGTTGCATTTTGTGAGGGACATGATGCAATTTTGATAGCATATATAAGGTTCAGCATCTTTCTACAAACATTCAGAGGAGACTCACATGCTTTCAACTGTAGACTTGTAGTTGGGCTTGTAATGAATGCCCCTAGGGCAAGGCACAGTTTTGAATAGTGTCTGGTATTTTGAGTATTGAAAGTTTAGCAGAATTATAGGCCACACTACATAGTCCAATTTAGATTGAATGAAGACTTTGTAAGTATTGAGAAGTATGGGCAAATCAGCTCCCCAATTCTTTGCAGCAAGAATTTTGAGGATGCTGAGTTGTTTTGTGCATTCATTTTTTAAATATCTAATATGGGGAATCCGTGAAAGTTTGCTGTCAAAATAATAATGCCAAGAATCTCTATGTTTGTAACTACTTCAAGATTTTCCTCTATAAGGTGTAGCTTTAGATTTTCCTTGCTAATCTTTTTCTTGAGAAGGAATTGCATTTTGTTTTTGAGGCAGAGAATTTAAACCTGGTTGTTAAAGACCATTTTTCTAGTTGTTACAAGGCACACTGAAGAACTTTTTGAGTAGTGCAATGTGAGATTATGGAGATTTCCGTGTCATATCTTAAGCCTTCTCCAGATCTAAACTTATAACAGATAGGTGTTGGGATTCTGAGAAGCTTTGAGAATTTCTGTTTTAAGTGTGATTAATACCTATGTCTGTAGTGGAGTGTTAACCACGAAACCACTCTGAGAATTGATAAAAAAGTGTTGCTCATTAAGAATCCATATTAGTCTTTCGTTAATTACTTGTTTCATAAGTTTGAAAATAGTACAAGTGAATGCAATGGTCTGAAGTTTCCAGGAATATTGTGATATTTATTGGGTTTTGGAATAGGGATGATTGCAGCTATCGCCATTAGTTAGGAAATACTTGATTTTTCCAGATAAAGTTATATATTTCATTCAGATATACCAGTCCTTCACAAGGAAGTTGTTTCAGTAATACATATGGTATATTGTCCAGTCCAGGAGCAGTTGATGTACATCATTACAGCTTTTCCATTAGTTCGTCTAAAGTAATTTCTTCGTTGTAGCTTTCATGACAATTTGAAAGTGTTGAAGTTAGTGTCAGACATGGTAGTTTTGAAAGACTTCATTGTAGTTTAAATCACTGCAGATTCCTACAAAGGTGTCAGGAAGTGAGTTAGCAATTTCAATAGAGCAGCAAATATTTTTGTTCTTCTTGGTGCTCCAGAGAGTTGTGATGTGAGGTGTTCTGAATGTTCTGTTGATATTTTTAATTCTGTCCCATATTACAGAGGAAGGGGTGCTATGCTTTAGCAAGATACAAAGAATAACTAGCTTCATTGCTTGCTGTTCTTGATGGTTTTCCTTGCTTTAGATCTGAGTTTTAAAAAGTTAAGTTTGTTCTCTAAAGAAAAGTACCTCTTCATTAATAAAATGTTCTGCATTTATCTTTTAGAGTGACTTTGCAGGATTTGTTCCACCATGGTACATATCTTTTAATGTTAAAAGTTGTGGTTTTTGGTATATTCAATTCTGCGGAAGTGATTATTAATCCAGTAAATTCTGAAATAATAAAATCTGTTTCTTCGATGGAATGCAGTTCAGTGGAGGAATTTTTGAATGCTCTCTTTGATGAAGTTTTGCTATAGTGGCCAGTCAGCTTTATGAAATTTCTATTTGGAGTTGAAGGTGTATGAGGCTCTTGCATTTTTAACTGATATTGTAATAGGGAAAGGTTGTAGAAAATAATGGCATAAGTCTTTTGGTATAATCAAATAAATCGGTTATATTAAAATTCTTTATTGTTATGTTAATAAACCTAAATATGTCATTAAACATAAAAGCAACAAACACTGGGGTATTTTAAATATTTAGCATAGTACAAAATTGTCCCAAACATGGTAACTGTCGTCCTAATCGGACCCTTCACTTTTTCTTGCATTTAGCCATGTTTTACCCTGTTAGTGTGTTGAATTATTCTTACATCCATCACATTGGTAGAATAAGGCACTCCCCTCAAGACTGGTACAATTCTCAGGCGCCCACCCTTTGCAAACACTGCACTGAATCCAGTCTTCTACAAAAGTCTCTCCACGGATGATGCACACAGTTGTTTCATCGTTTGTATCCAAATTTAGAGAGGTCTTGGCTCTCTTGGATCCTTTCTTCTTTGCTTACAAGGGCCGAGCCTTCCCATTTGTTTTCTTTTCCTCAAGTTGGTTCTTATACGGACTTAAAGTCGGAATTTCACTTTTTGCCGCACACCATTTCCAACGATCTTGCCACTGGGGAATGGACTTAGTTTTTGCAGTAGACCTAATGTTGAAGGTATTGGTTCAGTAGATGGATTCCTTCTTGGAGGTAGCGTTTCTGGTCTTGATGACCTAGGCCCATGATGTGGAGAAGAAAGTGCAGAGCTTCTGGGGTGTGAGTGGATAGAACTATTCACAGGAGAAATGGGTGGCACGTGACTCTCTGATATGTGAAAATCCAGATCACTGAATATGTTTGGATTTGGTGGATAAATCCCTGTGCAAGAAAATCCTGATTGAGCCAGTTCCATTCTGCAAATCTTACTAAAATGCTGAGCCTACTAGTCCTGCGATGTCTGTCACTGATATTTTCACATTCATGTATTTTCTAATCCCAAGGAGCATGCTTCGTTAAAAGCACTCTTGAAACGTTTCATTACTAACCTATCGAGAGGTTGGAGTTTGTGGGTGGTGTGTGGTGGTAAACTGAGCATGTGGATGTTGCAAGAACGGGCAAACCTTATTATACCTAAATCCTTATGACAGGAATGTCCATCAATAATTAGCAAAGCAGGATTTTGTTCAGTATGGTTTACTCTTCCACTTCTTACTCTTCCACATCATTGATGGCTTTCTTCATATTCTCACCTGCCCACAACCCCCACTTTTTAATTACTTTCTCCCTGAAAAAAAAAGTAAGCGTCAACGGAGCCGAGAAAAAAGTATGAGTCCCATATCACCTAACTACTTATTGTCCGATATTGCCCGAAAACATCTTGTCCGATATCACCTGCCAAACAGATCGGAAACCAATAGCCCGCCAAATCTAACACTACAATAGGAGGAGTGAATTACATTGTTAAATTAAATACTGGTCTTCAGCAAACAAATAGATATGTCGTACATTATAATTATACTTACCTTGCATTCATAGTGAAGCGATGAAATTAACTTGATACACCACTGCGTAGCATGAAAACTAAACGTTCGACAAAACCTACTCTCTGTGATCGTAATGACTGCCACGCACGTCTAACAACAGCACTCCATATACAGCTGCTATCTTGTGAGAATAGCCTAAATTTGGTAATGTCCAATATCGGCCGCCTTGTGGTACCGTAAGACGTTCCCCTAGGTGAGTGGTCACTATCAAATGTGAAGATTAAACAGAGCAATGCAGTAGTTCATAGATGTAAGGAGTACTAATCATTAAATCTATATTACTAGATATTCCATTATATAGATCAAAGTGTGTTGGGTTGCCTGGGTTAAGTAGAACCAAACTAAGATTTTCAATTAGATTTTCAATTATTTTTCCTCTTGTGTCAGTATAACAACTTCCCCATAGTGTATTATGGCTAACAAAATTGCCTAACAATATGAAAGGTTTGGGAAGTTGCTATATTAGGTTTACTATACTTTTATTACAAAGAATAAAGCTATTAGGGATGTATATATTACAGTTACATACAGTGTGATCGCTTCTAAGTCGGTTGATAGAGGGATTTCTTTATGGTTTAAATTTATTTTCTAAATTAACAGATACTGTGATTGCTTCTAAGTCAGTTGATAGAGGGATTTCTTTATGGTTTAAATTTCTTTTCACAACGTTGCTGCTCCTTCACTTGCATGAAGTGCAGATGTACAATTCTTAAAGTATATGTTAAATTATTTTAAGTTAAAAACACTATTATTAGTGAAATTTGTTTTCTGTAGAGACCAAATATCAGATTGGTAATGGTTAATTAGGAGTTGTAAAATTTCAAATTGAGGACCGGTTTAACAAAACTCATCAAACATTATTTTTTTCAAAAAGCAGGTTTTGACAGATTCTGGTCAAATGTAATGAGAGGAAAAGAATGCACTTTTCATAACATCACAAAACTCAATATTTCCCATTGAAAAGAATGCCTCAATATAGAGGCTTTTCACGAAGCTCAACATCTCCATTTCTTAAATTTTCACAAAACTTAACATATCCTTCAATAAATCAACATCTCACACTTATCCCATTATCATCAAATCCATTGTTACAACAATGCCATGCATTTGTTTTTCGACAACAATGGCTTAGCTGTTGGAAGCTAAAACAATATACCTATATTATATTTTCCACATTAGTTCAGTGTATTTTTGGCCGCTATAGTGAGCAAATGTGGTCTGTAAGTAGTGGTGAAAATGAATAACATCCTGAATATTCAGAAGTCGTTCAAATGAATGAAAAGGGCAGGAAGAATAGGAGTAGAGTACGTCAATCTAAAAGTGGCAGATATACAGCTATCCCTAAAAATGAGACAATCCCAACTGTAATCATTTAGAACAGGGAAAAGGAAGTAAATGTACAGCCGTTTCTTTCTGCTTAAAGTATCTATTTCATTTTCGAGACAATTTATATAGAAACAGTACAAAAGTGGAACAGGATCTTTTTGCTAAGATACATGATAGTTGATCTACCTAAACGGCATAGAGTAAAGGAGGACTTCAAAAATCTAGAAAGATCTGTATCTGTTTCATATTTCATTAGAGTTGAAAATGGAGATGATTTCCCATAATGTGCTAATATGTTTAGAAAAGTGTTAGGTACATTATTATGACTAATGTTTGTAATCACAAATATTTATTGAATATCTGCATTGTTAGTAACCAACAATATATTTTTCGACAGGTGTTTCTGGATATAGATTAAGACATATTGCTAAAAGATACAAACTGGAAGGTCTTGCACCTAAGGAAAACCGAGGAGGGCGAGTTCAGAAACTTTGCGAGAGCGTAGAAGAGCACACTGAATGTATTAAGAGAGAGATACTGAATTATAAGTGTCATGTGGCACATTATTCAAGAAATAAAATAGTAGATTCTTATCTTCCGCCAGAACTGAACTTTAGTATGTCAGGTATTGTGCCTCTAGAATGAGGGAAGGGCATATTTTAGCATGTTCTATTTCTAAGTAGAAATCTGTATTTTACACACATTTCAATTTAGGCTTTGGGAATCCCCATACTGACACATGTTCATCATGTGCAAAACTTCTACTTAGAAATAAAATCCCCTGTAGTAGGTCTCAAACAACAAAATAAAGCAAGAACTTATTATAGGTTGCTTAAATTAAGGGCAAAGAAGTTTTTCACTATTTTAAATGACAATAAATGATAATAATGCATCTGTTTGCTTTGATTGCCAACAAAACCAGCCACTGCCCAAACTTTCAACAGGGGAAATTTTCTATTTTTGCCAAGTATGGCTATATAATTGTACAATCTTACAGCATTCACAAAAATAATCAAAAAATATTGTGAATTATACCTGGCTTGAAACAGATGCTGGGTGAGGTGCAAACGAAATAGCCTCAGCATTGAGGGACTACATAATTTAGAAAAAACTTTAATCACAGAACAATCCAGAAATTTAATCCTTAGATTTTTTTTCAGATTCTTGTGGGTCTCAAAATAAGAATTCCATAATTTTGGGTATGCTTGTTGGTTACCTGGAAGGCCTTAAAGTTTTTAAAGAAATTAAATATTTCTTTCCTATCCGAGGGCATAGCTAAATGCCTCTCGACCGTATGTTTGTTTGGATAGAGAAAGAAATGAGAAAACATGAATCGATCACATTGGCATCTGAGTATTATGAAATTATGGGGAACTTTGGGGAGGTAAAAGTTTTGGGTAAAGACTGGCATACCTTTGATTTAAAATCGATGGTAAAAAATATTGTAAAAGGTAAATTGTCTTTTAAAATTACAGAGGTGAGAATATTTACATACATAAAAACTTGTAACAATTATGCACAGTTTTATACAAAACACTCATTTTTCTGTACCAATAGAAGCTGAAGTGTTTAACCCAAGGCTTCTGTAATGTCTAAAGCACTTGGAGCTTCTAATGGTGAACCACATCGGCAAGAAGAGAGCTGATGACGTGAAGAAGTTAATGGGTTACTTCCATAATGAAACGGAAGAGGGTAAGTATTTTATGGCAAAGTTCTAAAATGATGTGGCAAAGATTCTGACAACAGGATGGATTATGATGAGGAACCATTACATTGAGATTTTGTACATTCAATTTTCAAGGATTTTGGATATTCCAAAAAAAAGTTTAATCCTACATTGAAGTTTTTCTGTATAACAATAATTAATTTTAAACAAATTAGGGTTAAATGTGTTTAAATTAACCAATTTTCAATTCAGCTGTATTTAAGCATTATTATAAAACACATGTTAATGATTTTTATGAGGTTTTTGCAAGGTATGAATGAAAAATAATTAAACATTTTAAGTTATGTGCATTTCTAAAAATGGATATGCAGTTGCCAGTGAAGCCATTCACTCTCTTGCATTCCAGTATTTTGATGTTATACTATCATGTTGACTAAAGGTTGGACAGTGGAGTAGGTGGTTTCCATCAATATCTTCTTTAAGTGTACAGAAAGGACACAGAGGAGATCTCACTATCCAATCCTGAATAAATGTTTACTGAGACAGTCATGGCCATTAGGAGTCTAAAGGTTGCTACAGAGGATTTTCTTGGTAGTGTAGTGATTCTGGACATGTTATTACATAAATTTTGCCATGGTTTTCCTTTTGTTTGTAATACATTATCTTCTTTAATTTTTTATTATATGTTGATATAATGATTCTTTTGATAGTGATAACTTATTGGATCAGATGAATTTGATGTAATTTTACTGCCTTTCTTGGCTAGAAAGTCAGCTGTATCATTACCCTGTATTCTGCAATGTGTTGGTATCCATTGAAGTATTAATCTTTTATTTAAATTAATTAGTTATTTTATGATTTTGTGGCATTCTGCAATATTTAGGTTATTAGGTGTTACATAAGATGCTATGGATATAATAGCTGCTTCAGAGTCAGATAATAATACAACTTTTTCAAATTTATTTATATGATATAGTAGGTTTTGTAAACTCTGAAGTTTTCGTCGACCCTGATGGTATTAGAGTATTCAAGGCTTAGGGGATCATTTCATTTTCTTTCCTGACCATACCTTTCTTTACTTAGGTGATTTAACCGCCATTAATGGTGCCTAATTTTAAATGGTTACAAAAAGTTCAATAAAAACATTCCAAAATGGATGTTGAGTTTTGTAAAGTTCCCAAGTTTTATTGTATTTTTTTTCCAAATAAATAAAACAACAAAAGCAGTTGTACTGCCTATCAATAAAATCATCTCATAAAGAGAAACACTAACATTTTTTCTCAGAGTTACTGTATCATAAGCTTCAGAGTAAACTAAAAAAAAACGTTTCCTATAAAAGTTTTAAAATAGCATTTGTTGAGTTTTGTTAAAATGGTCCTCAATTGTGGTTGGAAACTGTTTAAATTTCATTATATTATTGAAGATGTCATTAAGATGACAATTTGGAGTAGTCAGATGTAGAGGTTGTTATTGATATGTTTTTGTTTTCACTCTCAGCTTTTAGTAGCTTTTTAACAATATGTCTACATCTATTTTTACTTTCTCTACACGTACTATGTACATTATATATAGAGAAGGTATTGTATTGCACCCAAAAGTTTGATACCAAGGTTTCACCGGAAATACATGTTTTGGGTTCCCCTGAATCCAAAAAAAGCATTTTTGGAAAAAGGTCCATGTGTGCGTGTGTGTGTTTGTGTCTGTGTGTCTGTGGACAGTATAGCTCAAAAACAAAAAGACCGTTGAATACCAAACGTGGTATTTAAGTTTGGTATCCTCCAAGGATGCGACATGAAGATTTTCAAGAAAATCCCCCCATCCTCAACTACCCTTTACATGGAACTTTTTTCGAAAATTTGATTTTCTTAAAAATGACTCTAATGATTTTGATTAAAATATCATGTATTAAAGATAGTTTATCTGACAAATAAAATGTATATCTTGAATTTTCTGGGAATAGCCTCTGAAGACTACTTTATTCAGGATGAATTTCACGGAATTTTGTATAACTGCTAAACCGTAAGAGATGGGCAAAAACTTAACACACAAAAAATGTAGAGCACATTAAAACACACAATTTATGTTATAAACATTTTTTTCGTGAAGTTGATTGTTTTTGACATATTCCTTGTTTTTGGTTTCAGCTATGAAAAACTTACTTTTCTCATACAGAAATTTGTCAACTGCTGTCCATACAAACAAAGGAATTTCAATCACATAGCAACCAGCTTTTGATTAATAGTTTAGCCTATAGTACTCCCTTATTTCCTTTCTGCTTATAAGCAAGCAAGTAATAAGATTATTTGTACTAATTTTTTTTCTCGATTTGCATGAAGTAAATAGAAGCATAAGCTTTTTAACAATAATTTGTTGCAGAAAGTCATGTGAATGGAACACATCAGATTTTTAATATTTGTATTGGTGAAGTGAGGATGTAGGTCTTTAAGTGCATAGGCAAGATCTTCTATGTCTTGGGTATAACTGAAAGCAATAGTTGCTATGTCAGCAGTTCCTCGTGTATTTTCAAAGAAACTTTGTAACTGCAAATAGTCATGAGGAAAGGAGTTTGATTCAGATTCAATTATTGGCTTAATTGGTTGGAGCATACGCCTATTGCAGTTTGTGTCCTTTTTAGGTTTTTAGGATCGATTAGATTTGAGATCTGTATTTATTTATTATATATTTTTATTTATCATCATTGAGTTTGGCAGTTTCATTGCTAGTAAGTGATATTGGCCTTTTAAATCTAAGAGGTTATGTACGGTTGTTTAATAACTGCTTTGATATGTGCCTAGTTCTAAAGTGGCGGCATCTGTGAGTGCATCGTGAGAACATGACGGTTCTTGAATTTGACCAAGATTATCTTGGCATTTTTTTTTCTTTACAGATATGACAGTCCATTTCCGTTGCTTTTGGGGGAGGGAGGTGTGCAATCTTTATTGCTGCTCTTTGGAGTTGGAACTTCCTCCTTAAATGCTGGAAATTCCAAGGGCTCAAGATTTGAACTGGGGATGCTGTGAGAGGCATCTGAATGCACATCTTTAGGTGCAGTATTGATATTAGGGTAATATTTAGCAAAATGTCCTTCAGTTTTACATACAAAACAGGAGGAGATATCGGAGGATATATGAAGTAATTTGTGCCATCATACTGGAGTTGTATCAGGAAGCTTGTTGAAGTCTTCATTTAGGATATACATCTGTCTTCTAAGGCTAAGTATGTGTGAGAAACCTGGAATAAATACTTCTGCTCTAATTGGAGACATTTTTGGCATTGTGTAGTGCCAAGTTGGTTTGTTCATTTTCAATCACATGTTTTGGGATTACTGGGCAAACATTGGATAGAATAGCTAGTTTATATCTAGTCAGGAGGGGTCTTATTTCTAATGATACATTGTTTATGTTTTCTGGTGATTTCCTCAGCACATTTCTCACTAGATAGGAATATGCACATACTTCGATTAGATATGCGAGAAACATAATGTATATTGCTTGGATTGGTTGGTTTATCTAGTGCAAGAACATAATCTTTTACGCTAACAATAGCTTGCTCTTTGTAGGGGTTGACATTGTCACATCAGAATAACTTGGCCTCATAGATGCACTTGTTTCGTTATTAGCAGATTTCATTAAGTTATCTGAATGTCTGTCAGTTGTTTTATCAGAAGTAGTAGCACTTTTATTTATCAGTGGATTCATTTGTTCATGTTTATTACAGCTATCAGTGTTGGAAACATTTGAATTTACTTTCATTGGATAAGTATTACTGAACCTAACTCTCTCATTAGAGGTGGCCATGAATCTATAGTTGGTATTTTAGGTTATGCCAGGAAAATGTTTTTAATATTACAGTCTACTCAATGTAGGGCTCAGGAATTTCTCTACCTTTACATAGGGTTTGATTGTGTAAAATACTCTGTAGAAAACAGTAATTCTTACTGCTAAATGATTATTTTGGAGATAATTCCACAAAATATTATAGTAGAATAATAATTTACACTGAACCATTGGCAGCAATGTTCAGCTGATATATATATATATATATATGTATTTTGTAAACTAACATTAGAATTAAAATAAAGAAATTAAAAACAGTACTTACATATCACATTTCATTGATAATACTAATTTTTAACTTGTCATTACAGGGTTAAATATGAAAACATAAAGATTCCCTTTTAATTCCAAGTATGTGACACAAAGATTTAAAGGAAAATCTCCCCACCCCTACTTCCCTATATATGGAACACTTCTATTAAAATGCCATATGTTTAAGATATTTTCCTGAAAAACAAAATGTAAATCTTGAATTTTCTAGGAATAGCCTCTGAAGACCTTTTCATTCTGGATGATTTCTGTATAACTCAACTGGCAAACTATAAGAGAGAGACAAAAACTTACTGCACATAAAATATAGATCTCATTAAAACACACTCTTTTTGTAGAGTTAACGGTTTCTGAGATATTTATTGTTATTGGTTTCATCTCTGTTGTTTTACTCCCAGGAATGCAAAAGAGAACCGAATTTCAATTATTTCACAAAACGACCGGCTTTTAAAAGATTTGACTATCACTTTAAACTGTGCATTCAATTATTTCCCTTCAACTTGCAAAGAAGCAAGTAATAAGACCAATTCTGGCCATGTTTATCTTGATGCATGATGAAGATAAAAAATATCTTTTCTAATAAAGTTTGTTTGTGGAACAGCTAGAGAAAGCTATGTGAACGGTACACACCAGATTTTTCTAACACATGTTTCTGAAATTTTCATTACTGAAGTCAAGTACAAGAGTGCTTTATATAAAAAGTTTTCAACTTCACCATGTTTTACATAAATTACACAACGCAATCTTTTGGGTTATGTCTGTTATGACTGTATTGAAAATGAATAATATTTAGAATAAATACCAGAGTGAAAGACCATTTTTAATAATAATTTCTCGAATAAATTACTTGTAATTGTATTTTGAGCCTGTACTTTTTTAAATTCCCAAAATCTGTGAATGTTTCTTCTAAGTCACTATCTGGAAATTATTTACTGAATTTCTCAAAATTTCAGGCATACAGAACAATGCAGCCAAGAGTTTTTGGTAAAAGCAAACCTTGTAAATTATTATTATTATGTCTTACACTTCAATGGCACTTATTTTGTTGTGAGTTAATCATTACATATCCCCATTTGAATATTTTCTTTTTAATGTTGGTTCCTCCATTGGCCCTCAGTTGTGTTAGATCTCTTGATATTCATAGTTGATCCACTTTGGTTAATGAATGATGATCGCTTTCCACTGTGGTACTTGAAGATTTTGAGGTTATGGTTTCCAGTGTAGCTGCGTCATTTCTTATATTGCTCTCTGCTGACGTTTTGCTGCAACTTATGCTGAGCTTCTTCCATGGACCACTGGCAGCAAGACATCGGCAGAGAGCAGTATAAGAAGTTATGGTTATGGTTTCCAGCTTACATTGGAAACCATAACCTCAATGGACTACGGCCGTGGAAGCCTGCAGATATACCCACTTGAAGATTTTGCTTGCTAGAGATTCTTGTGTGAAGTATGGGTATAAGCTCCCTACACCTAATTCTAGGTATACTTCAGTAACTTTTGCCACTCTTTGACACAGCCATCATGCAAAGAAATAATACATGGCACAGGTGCAAGAGTCCTGCATCCTGAGATGAACAGAAAATAGTATTGTGTAATGGATAAGCATGAAATTGCAACTTTTAGAATGTTCCAAATACTTATTAAAGACAAAATGTATAATATTGTGAAGCTTATACTGAAGGCATAATCAACTTAATTAATGTGGTTAACTTTTACATTAGTTTACATAGTTATTCTTATGACGAAGGACAATTGTTTCACAAGCCTTTGCCCACTTCATCAACTGTTGAACCACAGCTAATCATGGGCAAAGGCCTGCAAAACAATTGTCCTTCTTCATGAGAGTAAGTGTGTGTAAAAGTTAACCTCATTAATTAACTTATAAACAACTTTTAAGATGAAATAGACTTCATGAAATCAAATTGTTGCAAAGTTAGTGGTGTTGAATTGTTCCGGGACCCTCTAATCTGGACTGTCACTGGTTACCATAGCAATAGGATTAACAAGATCACTTGTTTTTTAAAGTACAGCAATGTCAGAATCCTGTGCTTCAAATAAGCATTAAATATTACCAACTTCATAGTATGTTAACACAGAGTTGGTTGAATGCAATAATTTATAATATACTTTTTTAAGAACTACAGTCTGTAGTTAAAAAAAAAAAACACACACACACACACACACACACGCACACACGCACACATGCACACACGCACACATGCACCCACACACCCACACCCCCACCCCCACACCCCCACACCCCCACACACCCACACCCACACACACACACACACACACACACACACACACATTGCAATCTGTAGATCCTATTATGAGATTAGAATCAAAGCCCAAATTCTAGGATGTAGATCATGTCAAGAATTACATATATTCATTCTTATTAATACATTTATTTACAAATAATAACTGACAATGAATTTTCAGAGGTGTCAGTTTTGCATAATTTTCAATTACATGTCTGTCTCCAAAAGACTACTTGTACACTTGCATTCTTAGAATATCATGTTTATTATATTTACAATGTTACATTATTACCAGTGTTTTTTGATTGAATGAAATCCTCCTCTGTATAAAAGGTGTGGGTAATAAGGTATCTTTTAAATTCTGATCTAAACTTGTTTTTGTTCATTAGCAATGCTTTTGTAGAAGAGGGAAGTGAATTAAACAGAACAGAACTTTGTAGTAAACCCCTTGTTGAAATAACTGAAATTATTTGTTGCTCTATGTAAGTCCTGCCTATATCTGGTCTCTTTGTTATGAATATCTGTATTTTTTGTAAACTTCTCTGAGTTATCTTATTACAAATGACAATATGGCTAGAATATATTCACAGGCTAATGGTAAAATTCCAAACATTTTGAAAAGTGGTTTGCAGTGAGTTGATCGTCTTTCCCCTGCCATTATTTTTACCTTTTTTTTGCATAATGAACACTTTTTTAGCATTTACTGAATTTCCCCAAAATATTATTCCATAGATCATCAATTAAAGAAAATGTACATAATAAGCTGTTTTTAGTAGCTCTTATTTATCTGAATTAAAAATTGGATTGTAAAGCATGCAGAGCTCAGTTTGGTTAAGATATCATCAATATAGTGTTTCCAATTCATGTTACAATCAATCATAAGATCTAGGAATTTTGTGTTACAGGCTTCTGCAATCTGGTTATTTTCATATTCTATCCTTAGGTCTGTGGTATTTTTATGCTTTGTGCAAAACTTAATGTAGTTAGTTTTTTCAAAATTTATGTGAATTTTGTTACTTTCAAACCAATTATTTGGTGTGTTGAAGATTTTATTAGATGAACCTGGGAGCTGACTGACATTGTGTTCTTTAATTATAATACCTGTATCATCTGCAAAAAGAACTGGATAGGCATTGCTGTTTATTACTGCAGGTAGACTATTTATATACACTAAAAATAATTAGGGATCCAGAATAGAACCTTGTGGGACCCCATGCTTTATTTTCTACTAAAGCTTGATCATTCAACCTCATGACCTCTTCCCCCTGAAAAAAAACTTTTGCCTGTTCAGCTTGTGTTAGCTTTCAGATGTTAAGCGAAAGTTTGACAAAGCTAATAAATTAAAAGAATATTACACAGAATCAAACCAAAAGTCATCAGACAAAGGGCACGATATAAGAATATGAGAACATTTAAATTAAAAATGCATGGCTTAAGATTTGAAGCTTTCATGGTGATGATTAATTATTGATAAGAGCTTCTTGGGTTATCAGCCATATGAAGTCCCTCGAGCTTTTGGACATGCTTGCTTTTGGCCACAAAAATAATTTGTGTGCATATTATAACCTAGGCTCTATTATGTTTTATAATGATATGAAATATGATGTTGGAAAATCCAGTATTCCTTAAGGACATATAAGAAATAATGTTCTAAATTAGTAACTTAATAAAGAAAAGTTGATACTGTCTACAAAACCATGTAGTAATACATCAAATTATGCTGGTGTAGTGCAAAAATTACATCCCATAAATGTATTAGTGAAAGGAGTTCTGTCATAATATTCTCCATTTTAAAGGGAATGTGTTAATTTTTGTAAACTGTTGCCAAAATTTTGAAAGTGTATTAATTATTTGCATCACAGAATGTAGTGATGCCATTTAATGAAATTAAATATAATTTTAACCTAATCATAAATAACTGATTTATTCTATTAAATTCAAATGTCTTGGATTCAACTTTAATGACATAACCCCCATTTCATGTGCATCCACCAATTGTTTCTGCTGCTCTTGATTCCTGTTATTACTTCCCAATAGATGTAAAGCCTTCCTGAGGGGAAACACCTATTTTCAACACAAATAGTTATTCTAAATCCTGCTTTTGTATTTGATATTAAAAACTAAGAGATCGTTTCAGCTGATATGAATCAGGATTAATATGATTCAGTATCGATAGTACCAAAAGAGCTTTCAATAATCAAAATATTATCTGCACATGAATAAAGATGTTGCTTCCTTTCTCTTGTTTCATTTTTTAATAGAAATAAAATAACATATTTATTTAGTTTTGTAACAACAGTTAAAGAATGACAGTGAAATTCTTATTCTAAGCATTGTTCTTGGAAATAGTGCAAGTTTATTATCCAAAATACCATGAACAGCGCTAACATACTAATCACTACATGTATAAAATAGATAATCAATATTCATTATTCAAACCTGTACTAGGATTGTAATTAAACAGACCAATCCAATCTGGTAATTGCCTTGGATTGCATGTAGCTTCCCAATTCATCTCCAACTCACGGTCAATCACATCTTGTCCGTCTTCAGAATACCGTAAAAGGGAAGACACAGTAAGGAACACAGCATTACAATCATAACCTGTGAATCACATTGCTGGAACATTATTATGCACTTAGATAATGTTAAAATTCATTGACAAAAAGTAAGCTGCAATGAGGTAACTTGAGTCAACTAGATCCTGAAAACAAGTTTAGTTTAAGTGAAAATCAGATTATTACATTCACAACCTTCTCTACCCTATATCATTTATTAATGGGTATATAAATTATTTTTATGAAAGTTTATTTTTCTAACTATTCATTTTAATTAGGATAAGCCTTTGTAGAAATAGCTATATTATATATGGTTTTAAGTATTGACCTAAATTATGATTTACATTTTGGGGTAGTTGTCATATCTATTTACGAAGTTAAGGAAGAGGGACCTAAGCCTATAAATAAAACATTAATATCAGAGCAACTAAATGTTTTTGGAGAAGACCTGCTTTCAAAATGATAAATCAAATGTACAAGGCCTTCAGAAAGTGAGTGATTATCTGATTTTATTTTGAAAGGGAATAAAGCTTCTAAAACTTGTGATTTAGGAAAGTGTCTAAGCTAACCTTGTGCAAAAGAGAATCCTGTGTTTCAGTCATTTGTAAATTAAGCTTTCTGCTGACTAATCTACATTATCTGAAAGAACAGGACTTACGAAATAAGAAACATTAACAAACTTTAGAGAAGAATTCAGTGATTAGTTTTATTACTCTTTTACATATTAATAGCACTTTATGTAAGTTATTGTAAACTACTGAAAAAAATGTATTAACAGTAAACAGAATCCTTTTCATTTATAATACACAGTATTTTTAAAACAGTATGGACAACTGGGGCTTACTTTATCTGGGTATTATGGTTATTACTTGTTTATCTTTAGAAATGCTGCATTAAACATGCATGATTGAGTCTTTTACAACTCTAATACAGGTTTTATGTCCCACTTTATAGTTCAGATTGAAGGCAAATACAAAGGATGGAAATAAGGCAGTTCAACAGCTCAGGCACCTCTAAAAACAGTCTTATTTATTAATGCAAGAATATTTCAACTTTGTACAGTAACATATTTATTAGAATCCACATACATAATAAAATGAATGTTGTAGTAAATAATGCTGAAGGAACATGAACATTTAAGTTAGTGTACATAAATCTGGAATAAATTTCTCTGTCTATAGAAGAAAGATATATTTACTGCCTTTGATTTTATTACCAACTTAAAGAAATAAACATTTGCAAGCATTTTCAACAAACACAGCTAAATTGTTTGAAAATAGATTTCTGCAGTACATCTTTAATATTAAAAGTGAAACAAATGAAGTTCTACATGTAACATTAAATGTATAATTTATATATTATTTACAAACACAAACATATAAATTTAGCTGTGAGGGGTCAAGCTAGGCCATGGTGTACTGAATATAATTTTGTAATGTGTTGACTATGATATTTCATCTAAATTTGCCTGTTAAAAATGAAAAATATATATAATATTTTCTTTTGGTATTGACAGCTTCCCTGATGCTGTCATAAAAAATCTGCCATTTTATAGCTACACCTCTCATTGACATATACAATACATCTTTTGAAGAAGCAAAACTCCCTTGTGAACTGAAGATTGCAAGAGTAAAACTTCTATACAAAAAGGATGAGAAAAGAAAGCTGTACAATTAAAGGCCAATTTCCTTATTATCTGGTTTTGGTAAGGTGCTTGAAAAATATTCTATAGAATATTTCTTAGCTTTCTTGAGCAAAATTACTACTATCTAACATGCAGCATGGATTCAGAAAAAAACAAGTCCACAGAAACATCCTTTATACTTTCGTAAATAATGTGTTAAAGAATTTAGATGAGAAAAAATACACATGAGGAGTATTTTCTGACCTTTTTAAGGCATTTGATGTTTTAAGTCAACATATATTGCTCAACAAACTTAGAAAATGGCAATAAGGGGGCATGCTTTTAGATGGATCCAATAGGAAGCAATTGTTGAAAATTTTATATGTCCCTAAATTATAGCAATATACACCAGCATTACTCAAAGAAGCAAGGCTGCACCGTGGCCGAGTGGTTAGACCACTTGCCTCACACCTAGACGGCCAGGCTTCGCTCCCAAGCGACTGCATGTGAGATTTGTGGTGGACAAAGCAGTGCTGGTGCGAGTTTTCTCCGGGTACTCCAGTTTCCCACACCATCGCATTCCACCGGTGCTCCATCATTCATGTATCACCAGTGTCATCGCGTGCAGTGCCATAAGTAGTTAAAGCGGGCGTTAAACACTACCAAAAAAAAAAAGAAAGCAAATTATAAAGAGTGGAGTAATCCTAGGCCCAATTTTGTTTCTGCTTTTAGTCAATAATTTGAAGGCAAATACAACATTCAGCATCATAATTCAGTATGCAGATGATACTATTAATATACTCTTGTAAAACTTGAAAACAATAGCCGAAGACAAAATTCATAATACCTCCAACTAGTTCAAAATAAGCAAACTAATGGTCAATGCAGGTATAACTGTAACAATACTGTTTTATCTTCGCTCCTTGAAAATACCTAGTACCCATTATTTTAACATAATCTGCATTTTCTGACAAAACTCTTCAAAATGAAAGTGCAACAGAGTTTTTAGGTATTTGCAGCAAAATAATATTAAGGTAAGAGTGTAACAGATTAAGAGGTATTTCCTAGAAACAAGAACATTATGGTGATTTTATATTTAAAAAAAATATCACATGATCAAATTTATTTGACTTTTATTATGATGATATCACTGTTAATCTCTGTCATAACCAAATAGATCTAAGGTCATGCTCAAGAGTGCACAGAATTATACAGAGAGAAGCGAAACTTGAATGAATAAATCAGCACCTTTGGTAGTCTAAATATGAGTTACTTCTATGCATTGTCATGGATATATCAGTTCCCTGTGCTCTGAATGTGTAAGAGCTACCGTAAATGTAGCAATGTCTCTTGCAGGCTGAACATGAGAATGGATGTATTTATGGATGAGACAATGACTCTTGGGGTTGCAATTTGTAACGTAAGAGTAGATTTTGTTATGTATCATTGTATGCTAATCTTCCATCCTATGTGATCTCACAATACTACGAATTAATGGAACTTATATAATGGAAGCAGCTTTGAGTCCAATGCTCTTGTAGTTACGCTTTACTTCATTTTAATATACTTCTCTGGTACTAAGATAAAACAAATAAAATCATCAGTCCAAAATATAAACATATCTAACCTTTGTTAACAATAATTATTTTCCTATAATTCACTTTCTCAGAATTGGAGAAAAATAAGATAGAAACTTATCCAGGTAACTAACATCTAAACCTGAGCCTACACTAATGCAAATAAAAATTATAAACATAAGAGTGCCCTCCACTTATGTAAATAAAAGGAGAAAATAAATAACTATATACAGTCAGAACCAAATAGAACAGTACATCCCTTATGTAACAAAAATATACAAATAAAGCTTAAATATACTTCAAATTAAAGCGTTGCCATATTCCCCTTTTTTTATAAGATCTTGTTACAAATATTGCTGAATTTCGGGGGAACTATGAAGAAATTCATTAACAGAACAGGCAGCGTCATAATAAAGCAATTCTTGAATTATTCTACCAGATCTAAAATAGCTTTCAGTTATAAAAACATAATGCTCAGTGTTGTAATCCATTCCATTGTAGTGAAATTGATATTTCCATACATATAGTCCTGATATATGTCAAATCTGCAATTGCAGTATGTTCTTCAAAACCCACTAGGAATTCTGTGTAAGGCATGGCCACTAGATTGAGTCCTGGAAGATCCTGCTAACTAGCACTTATGTGGCATGTTAGTTCATTAATACCCACCAGGTGTATATTAGTCTTATCTTAGCCGCTAGAATGAGTCTTAGAAGAGGCCTGATTAGCATCTGCATAATTATTTAAAATTCTATTGCAGTAAATCTGAATAAATTTGATCACTTGGTATAATCTTTCATTTTTACTTTCCCAACATGTACTATGTACATAGTGTATAGAGAAGGAATTGTATTCTACCCAAAAGTTTGATACCGAGTTTTCACCAAAAATACATATTTTGAGACCCCCTGAATCCAAAAAGCAGTTTTAGAAAGGTCAGTGTGTGTGTGTGTGTGTGTGTGTGTGTGTGTGTGTGTGTGTGTGTGTGCGTGCATCCGTGGACAGCATAGCTCAAAACAATAAAAGTCTGTTAAATACCAAACTTGATATTTTTAATTATCTCCCAAGAATGTAACACAAAAATTTTCAAGAAAATCCCCCTACCCCAAACTACCCTTTATGTGGAAAAATGTTCGAACATTTTGATTTTCTCAAAAATGGCTCAAATGATTTTCATTAAAATGTTGTGTGTTAAAGATATTTACATGACAAATAAAATGTATTTTTTTAATTTTCTGGGAATAGTCTCTGAAGACCTCTTTATTTTGCATGCATTTTGCTGAATTTTGCATAACTGGTAGTACCACAAGAGATAGACAAAAACTTACTACACAAAAGGTATAGATCTCATTAAAATACATGATTTATGTCATACACTTTTTTTAGCAGAGCTGACCGTTTCCTTGTTATTTGGTTTCAGCTTTAAAATTGATACTTATACTTTTCTCATTCAGGAATTTGTCAACTCCTAGCCATACAAAAAAAACAAAAAAACAATTTCAATCACATAGAAACCAGCTTTTAAAAGATTTGACTATTGCCTTAGCCTAATATACTCCCTTATTTCCCTTCTCTTACAAAGAAGCATGTATTTAGACCATTTCTACTAATTTTATCTTGATTAGCATGAAGTAGATAGAAGATTAATATTTTTAACAATGACTTGTTACAAAGTTGTAGAGAAAGTCATGCGAATGGGATACATAACATTTTTGTTACTGAAATCAGTTAATAATTATCCAGTTTTGTAACATTAGTAGATAAATAGCATTTTGTATGGATGCCAAAATGTACTGTAAAAAGTGTACCTACAGTTTTAGATGTCAACTCATATTTCCAAAGAAGTTGCCTTTTAAAACACCAGTTTGTCTAAAGAGGTTGAAAAACTTAAAGATCATGGAAATAATTTTTTTCATACCTCTTTATAACAAATAAATAGCTACAAAATTATTTGATGATGTAGGAATATAAAATGTTTATATTTCATGTTGCCCTATGGAAAGAAATAGAAACTAAACTCTGAGATACCTACGATCAGCAGAAGTGAAATGCAGAAGAGTTACTAGGACACAGAAGATGTGGTGCTGACCCATGTTTTGAACTTCTTGCATGTGATTCCAATGTAGAGATCTGACTGATGGAGCTGGCAATTTGCCAGTTAGGGCTTCAACAGCTACTCAATTGAATAACGACTGCCACTCTCTCTCACTGCTTCCTTTGCACTGGTACTGAAATTAGTTTGAAAACTCATTGTGTGGTCTTTGAGACCTTTTAGAGTACTATAGTGTTGAGAATTAGGTGCCATTCATGTATGTATATTTGTAAAAAATGATGGTTTAACTGGCAATACATTAGAAGGAAATGTGATATACAATAAAGTACACTAAATTTTGTTTTGGAAACAATTTATGGACAGGATTCCAATTCAAATAGTCCAGTTAATTAGGATTAACATTTGCTTTTACCTGAAGGGGCTTTAGTTAGTTACTTTCACTGAGCCAAATACAAAAACTATTAAGATTAGTTTTTACATTAGTACTTTTCCTTTAAAAAAAACATCTCTATTATTCTGTAAGAACAGAGTATGGGGACTATGCTATTTAACTGAATGACTATAAATGTTACTCTTAGATTAAAATCTATTATATCTTCATTTGACCAGGGACAAAATTAATGTCAATTAATCACACAACTTTCTTTGCCTATATTACTTCATATCACACACACACACACACACACACACACACACACACACACACACACACACACACACACACACACACACACACTCACACACACATACACACACACATACACACACACACACACACACACACACACACATATCTGCACATACTTGCTTGTCATTATGCAAATTATTATATTCTGAATGAACTTGCAAAATAATGTATTTTATTACTATTAGAGGAAAATAATGTGTTTATTTACTTCCAATACTCATAAACACTGTTGTTTAAAAAACTGTCAAATTTGCATGTACATAAATACATAATTTTATAATACAACATATAAACTGATTGTTAATAAACTTGTTAATGCTTTGGAACACTGAAAATAAATAAATTGTTATATTTGATTGCAGTATCTTTTAAATACTAAACTTGTTATTTGAGTTCAGCATCTTCCAAGGATTCCACATGAAGCTTTTCAAGAAAATCCCCCAATCCAAACTACCCCTCACATGGAATATTTTTCAAAAATTTTGGCGTTCTCAAAAATGGCTCTAATAGTTTTGATTAAAAATCATATGCTTGAGATTTTTAAAGCCAAATTAAATGTATATATATATATATATATATATATATATAGCCTCTGAAGTCCTATTCATTCTGGGTGACTTTTGCGTAACTGGTACATTGAATGAAATAGAGAAATTCATACTGCATTAAAAAGCAAATCTTCTTAAAGCACACAATTTATGTGAAATACATTTTTTTGTGGAGTTAACCATTTCTATTTCAATTTTAAAATATTTATACATTTTCTAAAATGGGAGGTTGTTATTCATTTTTATTTCTCTTGTTGAAACCAAGAGAACAGAATTTCAAGGCCATCACATAGCAACCAGTTCTTAAGAGATTTAATTATTGCTTAAGTCTAGTGTATTTCCATATTTCACGCATATGCAAGAAAGTATGCAATAAAAGTATTTCCACAGACATTTATTTTGACATACATGAATTAGATAGAAACATGAGCTTTTGTAAGAATAATTTGTTGCACAATAGATAGAATAAATATATCACATCAGATTTTTTATTTTTGCATCTCAAAAAGTGTATTTTTGGTGAATCTATATAAATATTCTTTTTTTTTAGATAAAATGCAATAATTGTAAATAAATATAGTATGTTACCTAATTACTAATCTCTCACACAATGCTAATACCAATCTTAAACAAAAAATGCACCAGTAATGTGAGAATGATACATGAGTACTGCAAAATAGTGGGATACAACCCCTACACCATTGCCAGAAATGTCAATTTAGAAAAGGGCCCAGTTTGTCAGGGCTAGATTTTCATCATAAATTATGCTGCTTGTTTTTAGTGTATTGTGAGGCCTTATAAAAGTAACATATTTGTTTAATTGTGATCTGATAAAGGACAGTAATCATGTTCAAAGTTGCACCAACATATGCAGCAAAATAACAATACTTTTTTCACTCACTTTGCATTATGCATTAGTTGGTCCTATTTGGTCCCATAAAATTACATCCTCGAAATGGCATTCATTTTTTCTTGATATTTCAAATAAATTTTACATATCACTCAGCTTAATTATTAAGTAATATTAAAAGGTACAGTATTTTATTTTATTAATGCAAATAAAATAATTAGATTACAATAAAATTGAGAAAATAGGACATTTACAGTAAACTTAAAGACTGAAGATATTTTCTATCTAAGCACATTATTAAAGAACAGCCTACCTCTGTAGTGTGGGAGTAACATGTCTACCTCACATTCAAGAAGTCCCAATTAGGAATCTCAGTTAGATTGAGTTACCTGGATAAGATTTTTCTGGGGTTTTCCCTTATACTGAGAAGATGAATGTCCAATAACTTTAAGCTCCTTGTGCCCCAGACTCTATTGATCATTGTTTCAACAATTTCATTTACTGATATATGTAACAAAATAATCTGACATTAAGTAAAGAAGTTCTACACAGTAAAATTATAATTAAAAATACAAATAAAAAATTATTTGGAACTGAGAAATAAAAGATGGGTATCTATCTAAAATATTACTGATTTATGTTAATGATAAAACAGGTCAGAATTTCTCAAAACGCCTGCACACATTAGAATCATTTCTTCTCCACTTTATCCTTTGTGCCCTTTACATGAACAGATAAATCAAAACCATGTTTCATCCAAACTCGCAATATCAGGAAAATACTGGAAAGCAAAAGAGCTAATGGCTGCATTGTTAAACGCTCAGCATTAGTGAATAGCACGAACATTTTTATAAGTAATGTTGGTCAAATGGAGATCATGGTGCAGATGTCTCTGAAACATGTTCATTGCATATAAATATAAGCAAAAGTTAGTGAAGCTCTAATTTTGACATATAAAAATTACTATTTTGCTGCACTGCGCTCCACTTTAACTTCAGTTATTCTGCAAGTTTAAAGGATTCTGATCCCTTCTGCTAAAAATAATCATGTGCACCATATACTATAATCTAGTACAAAAGTGTTACATACACTTCACAGTTATAGGATGTGATGTTACAGATTGAAAATGATTAGGATAACATTACAGAATAAAACAACTGGTCAGTTACTTTAATATTAGGAGTACCTTATACAGCTTTTCCTTGAATAAATAATATGAACTTTGACTTTTACTTCCTTCTATTGTTTTATTAGTTATCAAAGAACAAGTGAAAGATAGTTGTTCCCTTATTTTCTATTTCTGTTTTGCTGCTGATTTACTTTTCCTGCATTTATTCACACTACTTCTCCACTTACTTCCTTCTATTCATCTCCAGTTTTCTAAGATTGATTATAGATCTCTCTTTAGTCTAAAGTAAAACCAAAAGTAACAAAATGCATGAGAAGAAACTGCTTGCTGTATTCAAAGTTTGTTGCAAAAAATAAATTGCTCAGCAGCTCATGCCAATCTTTCATAAAGTTCAAGGCCTTTATAGTAACAGCTGCAATCAGTAATGGCTGTCACATGTGTGAAGTTCTTGATTGGCCTTGAGTTGTTAGCGCTTGACTTTAGAGGTGCTATAAGTGAGTTCTAAATTGCTTATGCCCTTGAGAGGAACATATTACTGCAATAAGCAATAAAGTGAAGTTGAACTAAGTATGCTATTGGATAGACAGGAAGTAGCAGTAACAGTTGTGAAATTAGGTTGAGCTGGCTGATTGTATCAAGATCATAATTTAAGTGTTAGAAATTCAACACACAAGAATTATTAATGTGTATTTATAATGTTATTTGAAGTCACAGTTAATGATAGATCTTAACAGGAAGAAGATATGTATCTAAATGTATTCACAATACTTTTCAGAAAAGGCAGCTTTTGGTTGTACCAAACATAATTTATAAAAACACATGAAAATATATTTCCTTCTTTTGAATGCTTATGTAAAAATTTTGCCAAAAAATACATTAGTGATAAAAAATATTAACTTTTTTTTTTTAAATTTCAGCAATTAAAAATTAGGTAAAAGATGTTGTTTATTCCCCCCATAAATATGCCGTAGAGATTTTGGCAGAAATACATACTAGAAATTCTTTGAATCTAAACAAATATATCTATGCGAGTGTGTGTGTCTGTTTGTGTATGTGAGTGAGTGAGAGAGAGAGACAGGGAGCGACAGATAGCGAGCGAGCTTGGTATTTAAGTTTAGATGCTTCCAAGGATGCAACACAAAGCTATCCTTTACACAGAAAATATTTTGTTATGCCAACTACTTTTAAGATTTTTGCATGAGCTGGCAGGTTAAATATCCAAATCTGAACTCAGCTATGTGACCTATTTCTCATGAACCTAACTATCCATAACAGCAGACCTCAATTTAAGTGAATTTGAAAGCAGCTCTGTTACTTCTGAGAATGAGTTGGTTTCTGATCCAGAAGAATTTGTCAATTCACCATATAGTATAATCAATTTGAGTTAAATGATTTTGTGAGCGTTTTAGGTCTCACAAAACAAAAAAAAGTGAATTACTGGGCTCAAGAGTACAGAAAAAGAATTTTTTATTACCTGACATTTTATTTTTGTGGTAAAGGAATTAGAAATACAGCTCCACAAGTACTAAAAAGAAGAAAATCAACTTGTGTTTTGTATGAATGTGTGAGACATTATTCAACAGTTGGGTAGAGAGGCATATGAGCCAAGTAACTGGCACATTTTTATAGCTTCTTCAAGACAAAATCTTAGGCTCTGTTACTTCATAATGACAAGTTAGCTCAATACCATAAGCACATTCCACGAACCTAAGAGAGTCTTTTGATACTACGAAGCATGTTTTTGAGAATATTAAGTACTGCAACCATGAGTGGAAAATATATGGTGACTAGAAAGACATTAGTTTGTAATTAGGACAAGGACGAATACACAAAATTCCCTTGATTTCTTTGCAAATGGGATAGCAGGGCAAGGGACAAACATTGGGAAACTGACCAATGGCCTGGATCAAACAATGTTACTAAACTGCTTGTTGGTGATTATCAAAAGATTTTACTCCCTCCATTACCATAAAACTTGGTATGCTGAAACATTTTTTGAAAAGACTTGACAAAAGTTGCCCTTGCTTTCACTACTTACGTTCAAATTTTCATTATTGTTATAGCTAAAATCAGAGAGTGATTATTTGATGGACCACAGATAAGGATATTGATGAAATTTTACCAGTTCCATGAATGAAATTGAAAAAGATGCATGGAATAGATTCAGAGAGATTGTTAAGACATTTCTGGGCAATAGAAAAACCCTCAAGAGAAATTGTCAGAAATAAGCTGGGAAATTTCAGGCTGGCCAGCTGCAATATGGGTTTGAAGCTTCATTTCCTCAAGTCACATCTTGACTACTTCCTGTCGAATTTGGAAACTGTCAGTGAAGACAAAGGTGAAAGGTTTCACCAGGTCTTGAAAGCTATTGAATGACATTATCAGGGCTGTTTTAAAATAAATATAATGGCTGATTACTGCTGGTGTCTTATATGTGACAAAGCTACCAGAGAACACTCAAAACAATTGCATATGTATATCTCTTTAAAACACAATTTATTTCCAATAATGTTTTTTATTTGCAGCATTAACCATTTTTAAAATATCTGATATTATACAATTGCTGCAAATAAGAAACAAAAACATTATTGGAAATAAATGTGTTTTAAAGAGATATACATTTTTTTATGCAGTAAGCTTTTGTCTTATCACTTATGGTTTACAAAGTTACACAAAATTCCTTGTGAATGAAGAACTCTTCACAGATTAATCCCAGAATATTCAAGATAAACATTTAATTTTCATTTAAATATCTTAGTTATACTGTATTTCAATCAAAATGTTAGGACCATTTTTAACAAAATAAAAAATATTGAAAATATTTCCATGAAAAGGGTAGTATGCAGTAGGAAATTTTCTTTATGTCACATCTTTGGAAGATACCGAACTTAAACTTTTTGTTTTCAAAGAGTCTCTCTCTTTCTTTCTCTCTCTCTCTCTCTCTCTCCCTCTCTCTCCCTCTCTCTCCCTCTCTCCCTCTTCACTGTCAAAACAGAAAATTTGACACAAAAGTTGAGTAACTTGGTTCTTGCTGAAGCTGAAGAAACTAAATACGGCCTCTAAATAATTAAAGAAAAAGAAAGAATATTATTTGAGACTCCATGCTTGAGACGCTTTGAGGAAAGTATAAACATCTTTGCAATAATGACAAGTAAATCGACTTAAAAGTAATGTCAATAAAATAATCAACTCATTTGAATTTGGCGCCTAATACTTAGCAGCCGTCAATTTCTGTTTAGTTCTAATATCGATTATAGATCGATAGTAACAAGTTTACTTATCGATTCGAAATTCGAAACCGCTTGCGATTCGAAATATTAAACTGAAAATATTTGTGCGTGAACTACAATTATTTAAATGTGATTATCTGTAAATGAGTGAAAAGATTTGTAGCACCAAGCATATTTATGACAACGATCAACAAATGCTGGAATATGTAAGTGTTAACTTGTTCTGAAAGTTTAGTTTCCTGTTTGTTAAGCTTAATTTCTGCGTATTAGCAATGACTAACAAAATATGCTGCGATGAGTTAACTTATTGTTCTGCAAATTATAGCTCACTGTTTTCTAAGCCTAATTTCTGCATTTTAATAACAATTTCTGCGGTTTATTATGTATTCAGTATCGGTTTAGGACAACTAAATTGCTATCGGTGTGGTGTTAGATGAACCTTTGAGAAATTAGCGAATTACAACTAGGTACTTATTGTTTGAAATAAAGGTAAAACTATAAATATGTTTTACATGAACCAAATCGTAAGTTAACCTGTTACTAATAATTTTAAAGCATGACATAACTGCACAATCAAGCACGACTAATTTATTTTTTGCTAAATTTTATTAAAGGAAACTTATATACCTACCCAGGTACATAGAAAATGCAGTGTGAATGAGACCGCTGGGTTATCTTCTGTTTTGCTCCTTAGTTCTTTATATGCTGAATGTCATTTCCATCCGAAGTAATAAACGAGATTAATAGATATATGTTTGTTATGTCATGCCTGCATAAATTTTGTGTGGCATTTCTTATACGTAAGAGGATTAACAACAGGGGGGCTCACTTATCACAAAAAAACTGTAATATGTGACGTCACAAATCCGTAGTTTGTGTAAAAACTCGCCAAATAGTGTTATGCAACGAAATCCTGTAATAATAATCGGGGTGACTCATAAATGTTCAATTACGCTTTTTAAATTAATGCTCTATGGCAGCGAATCGTGCCCAAGAGGAACTCTTGATTGTATATTTGCGGGCCCTTATCACCTTTTATTATTTATTTTGCACATGGTGGAATTAATTGTTTCCTCCATAGTTTTGCACATTCACAACTTCTGCATGTTCTACCTTCGAAATGAACAGATGTTGCGAAATAACACAGTGAATCTGAAAGTGAAACCATTTTACATAAATATAAATTTAAAAAATCTGATGTGTTCCATTCACATGAATTTCTCTATATCTCTGCAACAAATTGTTGTTAAAAAGCTTATGCTTCTATTTACTTCGTACTAATCGAGAAAAAATCAGCAGAAATAGTCCTATACTCGCTTCCTTGTAAGTAGAAGCGAAATAAGGGAGTGCTATTGGTTAAAGTGATAGTCAAAAGTTGGTTGCTATGTGACTGTAGTTCCTTTATTTGTATGGACAGGAATTATTCCCGTATGAGAAAAGTATTAAGTTTTTAAAGCTGAAACCAAAAACGACCAACTCCACGAAAAAAATTTATATAACATAAATTGTGTGTTTTAAGATGCTCTACATTTTTTGTGCTGTAAGTTTTTGTCCATCTCTTACGGTTTAGCAGTTATGCAAAATTCCGTAAAATTAAACCAGAATAAAGTAGTCTTCAGAGGCTATTCTCAGAAAATTCAAGATATACCTACACTTCATTTGTCAGGTAAATATCTTTAATATACGAAATTTGAATCAAAATCGTTAGAGCCATTTTTGAGAAAATCAACAATTTTGAAAAAAGTTCCATGTAAAGGGTAGTTTGGGGTGAGGGGGGGTTTCTCAAAATCTTCGTGTCACATCCCTGGAAGATACTAAACTTAAATACCAACTTTGGTATTTTACCGACTTTTCGTTTTTGAGCTTTCGTGTTCACAGGCACACGAACACACACACGCGGACCTTTTTCTGAAAACGTGTTTTTTTTGGATACAGGGGACCCTAAAACATATATTTCCGGTGAAATCTCGCTATCGAATTTTTGGGTGGAGTGCAATACCTTCATGCCGTATGTACTGACTTGAACTTACATATTAAAACATTATTATAATCTAATGGGAAATTATTCCAAACCCTGGAAGGATTAAAATATAGACTTCAGGATGTCCAAAAAATCAAAATAGGTGTTGATATAAAATAGGATCACCATCTAATATTTTCATATAATTATATGAAAATAATGGAAAAAATGAAAATACTTTTAACAAACCATGGGCAATTGCTTCAATTTCAATCGTGGATTAAAATTACAAAAATAATGGAATTACTAATATGTAAATAACCTTTGAAAACATTAAATTATTAATAGTTAATTGCAACTTTTACACAATTCTCTACAAGCGTATACAGTGATTGCGGGAATGCGTTTCTTAGAATGCCTAATGCAAATTTTTGGATTTAATTCTCTTATTAAAGTTATATTTGCATTTGAGCATTTATTTCATTCGTAAGGCACTACTTTTCTTATTTTTGGTGTCGATTTCTTTATGGAAATGGGCCTGAATCTTTTGTGAATATTCTGAATTGTGAATTGTTCTCTGTGGATGCTGTATATTACAGTCATCTAGGGCAACTGTCACTGCTCTTTTGTCAGTGTTAAGCTAACCGACGGATATCCGTCTTTATCAAGAATTCAAATTAAATGCAAATTATGTATGCATTTACATTAGATATTGAAATTAAGCACCTCCTGGTTAATACGAAAACATTCCTAAGCAAAAATATATCGTGTATAGAAGAATAGCTTTTCATGTGGGTGGTGCAGTTTTTTTATTTCACACTGCGGACGCCAATGCGCGAGCGGCTGTGAGGTGGCCACAGTGTGAAAGAAAAGCATTGGAAGAACACTTTAGCACATTACAAAACTAAACTCCGTGACGTATCAGTCCAAACTCGGGCCATGGCCTACCACCAGACCGCTACAACCCCCACCTTTGCCCATTACAGGCGTGATGGGTGTGTGCAGACTGGGACATGGTTAGCGCACCGAGTCCCTCCCGGTCGGTTAATGCGGTGCACTCACCCTGGGACTGCTACTTTTGCCTCAAATAGCTCCTCATTTGCACCTCCAGGGACCTCAGAAGCTGGGTGAAACCGGTCTAGGTCTTCTAGCGGAAGAAAATACCGACACCGGTACCGGGAATTGAACCTGGGAGCAGCCTCGATACTACCGCCCTAAGGACTCGACCTTAATATATTAGAAAACATTGAGAACTTCTAACTAATAACCTAAAATGTCTTTCAAAATGGTAGAAACCACAAAAACATGTCTTTTATATAAAGTGTGTTTTAAATAAACTGTGTGTTGTTAATATCTTAAATACATGACGATTTAATCAGTGCCTTTTGAGCTTTTGATAATATAAAAACACTAAACTTGTTTTATGCAAAGAGCAGTGTAGAAGTACTGAATTTAATACCAAGTATGTACATACGAATGTATTTATTCCTGAGATCAAGTAGAGGAATAGGTTATAATGAATCATTAATGAAATATTATTTGCAATGAAGGAGAGTAACATTTGAAACATTGATTACATCAAAATACTCTCACTTGTTCCTGTGTACTCTTAAACATATTATAACAAAAACTGCTCTTTATTACTAAAAAAAAAAAAATAAAAAAAAAAAATAACCGTTCTTAATTTTTTTTCCTATTGATTACTAACATCTGTTTTCTAATAATCGTCTTTATTGCATGCTTTCGCATAGTTCTATGCTCGGCGACTGCACGCTCCGAAACTTCCCGTCGAAACTTTAACTCAGCTGCAACACGCTGTGCATTCCGGGTTGAAAACTGATTTCTCTACGGCGCTCGTTCTCTCCTTATTATACCTGTCTACCTAAATAAAAATTATATAAAATTATCATCTATTCCAATGAATAAAAATGTTCTTTGATTTAATCGTCCTGGAGTATTTTATGGACAATGCTCAGAAATCTGTGATGCAAGAAACTTTAAGAAACAGTCGCACGTGCAAACCACGTAGGTGCAACAATCACAGCTTCGATGTCAGAGAACCCACCGACGGCACATGTGTTCACTCACGTAGGTGTAACAATGCACGGCAACAATCAGTTATGACTTCAGAAGCAAGTGGCTCATATACGTGTGGCGATTACGTCCGCAGGACGTAGTCACGCTGCTTCCTCCTCAGGGCTGACAGTGGTAACGGGTCTTTATACGGACTCTCGCAACCTGGATGAGTTGACCGGCCATCTCACGCATGCCGTGAAACCTGTCTACGAGATTCTCGATGTAGTCGATTGTTGGCTGTTCTGCCCCAGGACCAATCCCAAACATCAGTCTCTTTGTGATTGGTCACAACTATCCTCAAATGTTCTTCTAGAGCTTTGATGTACCGCTAACTGTGGGTGGAGAGGAGTTGTGGGCATCTTGTGCATCTCTCACTAGGTTGGACTCAAAGTTAGTGCTCTGATCACTGTGCAGTTCCAGTACCCCCCGCAACAACGAAACAGCTCTAAAAGCAGTTCTTGTCCTCCGTGGTGTAGGACTAGCATGTTAGCCTCTGGTCATAGGTACCCAAGGTCGTGGGTTCAAACCCGGCGGAGGTGAGGGATTTTTGTCGGGTGTAAAATTCCTTAGCAGAACTTCCTTCAGAAGGGCAGTAAAGCTGTTGGTCCGTGTCATAGATTTACGGCACGTACCAGGAGCGTTCAATAAGTCCTTAGAAAATCCAAGAAATAACACTCGTAGCATCGAAAAAGTCTATTTAGTAATCGTCGTCTCTTACGAGATGACAGTTAAAGCTTCAGCTACATTCATTACGTGGTTTTGTTGCCATAGGCGATCGAATCAACAATGTTGTGCTTCTTTAGAAAGATAGGGGGAGGGGGGATCTGATATGTTCCATTCACATGTCTTTCTCTACATCTCTGCAACAAATTATTGTTAAAAAGCTTAAGCTATTATTTACTTCATGCTAATTGAGATAAAATTAGCAGAAATAGTCTTATTATTTGCTTCCTTGTAAGTAGAAGGGACACAAGTGAACACTATAGGTAAATTGATAGTCAAAAGCTGGTTGCTATGTGATTTAAGTTCCTTTGTTTGTATGGACAGGAGTTGACAAATTTCCGTATCAGAAAAGTATAAGTTTTTACTTTCTCTAAACGTACTATGCACATAGCGTATAGAGAAGGTATTGCACTCCACCCAAAAATTCGATACCGAGATTTCATCGGAAATATATGTTTTAGGGTTCCCTGTATTCAAAGAAAGCATTTTCAGAAAAAGGTCCTTGTGTGTGTCCGAGTGTCAGTGTTCCGTATGTCCCTGTGTCCGTGTGCCTGTGAACACGATAACTCAAAAACGAGAAGTCGGTAAAATACCAAACTTGGTACCTAAGTTTTGTATATTCCAAGGATGCGACACGAAGATTTTGAGAAAAATCCCCCCACCCCAAACTACCCTTTACATGGAACTTTTTTCGAAAATTTTGATTTTCTCAAAAGTGGTTCTAACGATTTTGATTAGAATATCGTATATTAAAGATATTTACCTGAAAAATAAAATGTATATTTTGAATGTTCTAGGAACAGTCTCTGAAGACTACTTTTTTCCCTATGAATTCTACGGAATTTTGCATAACTGCTAAACCGTAAGAGATGGACAAAATCTTACCACACAAAAAATGTTGAGCTCGTTAAAACATACAATTTATGTTATATACCTTTTTTTCATGAAGCTGATCGATTTTTAGATATTCCTTGTGTTTGGTTTCAGCTTTAAAAACATATTTTACTCATACAGGAATTTGTCAACTCCTGTCCATGCAAACAAAGGAATTTCAGTGACATAGCAACCAGCTTTTGACTATCACTTTAACTTATCATACTCCCTTATTTCGCTTCTACTTACAAGGAAGCAAGTAATACGATTATTTCTACTAAATTTTTCTTGATTAGCATGAAGTAAATAGATGCATACGCTTTTTAACAATAATTTGTAGAGATGTAGAGAAAGTCAAGTGAATGGAACACATCAGATTTTTTAAAGCTGAAACCAACAACAAAGATAATAAAAAAAAAAAAAAAAAAAAAAAAAAAACGATCAACTCCACGAAACAAATATATATATATGAACATTTATTTTTTATCCTTAATTTACGATCTTTTAAACAAAAGCGTTAGAGCCATTTTTGAGAAAATCAAAATTTTCGAAAAAAGTTCCATGTAAAGGGTAGCTAGGGATGGGGGATTTCCTTGAAAATCTTCGTGTCGCATCCTTAGAAGGTACCAAGCTTGAATAGCAAGTTTTGTATTTAACAGTCTTTTCGTTTTTGAGCTATGCTGCCTACAGATACAGACAGACAGTCACACACACGGACATTTTCCTAAAAAATAACTTTTTTGAATTCAGGGGGTCTCAAAACATGCATTTCCGGTGAAATCCCAGTATCGAATTTTTGGGTGAATTGCAGTACCTTCTCTATACACCATGTACTTAGTACGTGTAGAGAAAGTAAAAAGCAGTTTTGTGCAGTGATTAAATACTTCTATTTAAAAGACTTAATACCGAAAGAAATAAAAGCTGAGGTGAAGTACAAGAGACATCTGCTCCTGCGTTTACAACAATTTACAATTGGATAAATGAATTTTAGCATGGCTATAATCCACAAATGATGAATATCCTTCCGGACGTCCAGTAGAAGTGTCTTCCTCCGAAATTATTGACAAAAATCCAGGATATACTTTAACAAATCAAACTTCGCGAAGTAGTACAGGCCACAGGCATATCACAAGGTTCTCAATTTTGCACCAAAAATTAGGTATGATAAGGTCTCGGCAAGATGAGGCCACATTTGCTCTCAACAGAGAATAAATGCAATCATGTGATCGATTCGGAAGCTGATTTGGCAATTTTCTGTCGCAATCCTGAAGAGTTTTTGCATCGATACATAACTGTGGATGAAACATAGATTCACTATTATACACTCTAGACACAAAACAGAGTCCAAACAGTGGGTTTTTAAAGGAAAAGGTGGTGAAATCTACAGACAGGATGATGGCCTCGGTTTTTTTTTTTTTTTTTTTTTTTTTTTTTTTTTTTTTTGATCCACACGGAATCATCTACATTGATTATTTGCAGAAAGAAAGAACGATAAATGGAGAATATTATATATCGTTATTGCATCAGTTGAACGGAGAAATCAAGTTAAAACGCCCTTATCTGTCAAAGAAAAAGATCCTCGTCCATTAAGACAATGTAAGGGCACATCTGCGCAGTTTCGATGGCGAAAATTATAGAATTAACGTTCAAATCACTACAGCATTCCACCGTATTCACCTGATTTGGCACCCGGTGATTTTTTTTTTCCAAACTTGAAAAGTGGCTCGGCGGAAAACGATTCACGTCTAACGAAGAGGTCATTTTTCAAAGAAATTCATATTTTGAGGACCTTCCAAAATCCTACTTTTTGGAAGGTTTAAAATAGTTGGAGAAACGCTAGGAAAAGTGTATCGAGCTAAACGGAGATTAACTTGAAAAATAATCTAGCAAAAATAATTTGTTTTTCTATCTTTTTCTAAGGGCTTATTGAACGCCCCTCGTAAAAGAACCTTATGCTTGATAAACAGACCTCTGAGCAGAATTAAGTGGTCTCTCACGCCCAATATAGTATGGGACGCTGAGAACAACAGCACCTAAAGAGCGTCCATAAATCTCAATTAATACCAGACAGTTCGCGATGGTCTTCTTGCTTAGGAATGGCGTATATCTCCGGCCACTGGGTGAAGTAATCCATAGCAACCAACAGATAGTTATTGCCCCTGACGACACAGGGAAGATGCTCCCACGTTATACTGCTGCATACAACCCCGGCTCCTGGTCTATGGGCCTCGACTTGCCGCACACACATGACAATGACGGCGGCAACTCTCAGAGTCTGCTCATAGTTGCAGCCAGTAGTACAGTTGACAGAGCTTGTCGATGGTTCGGTTGGGTCCCAAATGTCTTCCCGAAGTCCCCTCACGTACTTTCTCCAGGACTCTTGCGACCTTATTCCGAGGGAGGATCAGCCGCTCTCTTTGGGTCTTCCTATCAGGTAACTCTCATATCCTGAATAGTACTCCTTTCTTGATCTTTAATGAGTCCTTTTGGACCCAGTAAGACTTGTACGTACTACTCCTGGGTGCGATGCTCTCCTAGCCCGGTCTAGTACCTGCCTCCTATTCTCTCAGGAGAGGCCCCTAACTCAGCTTGCGCCAGCTGCTCCCTCCTCAGACCTGCGCTATCCCATCCAGCTCTAGGCACCGCCGAAATGACACAGACACTGCGGTATGCTCTCTTCTCCTCAACTATGGTGCAGTGGCCACACTCATTTGGACAAGGTCGTCGTGACATAACATCCCAATCGGAGTGGCTTCTTGCTTTCCGAGGTTCTGGTGTGAAGTTGTACTCTTGCAGCTCTGGACCCTATGGCCATCTGGCCCTCCAAGTTCTTGAAGTTCAACAGACAGGTACGGGAGGATTGGTCAGTCCTTAGGAGGAATGACTGACTTTGTGAGAGCGTTCCAGCACCTTTACTACTACCACCAGAAGCTCTCGTCGGGTAAGCTGTAGTTCTTTTCTGCCTTGTAGAGTGTCTTGCTGTAGTAAGTTGTACCCCTCCTGGTCATCCTGGGCCTGGGGTAGATTGCCTGGAACGCGCTCTCTGCCTCTTCTGACCACGAGTCAGTCCGGTGTTCTTCGCAACTCTCATTTGTCTTTCGGCGAGATTAATCTCTCACTGGTAGAGCCTTCTCCGGGTCCTTGGCCACCCTAATTGGTGAGATTATGTTCACCTCCTTGCAGAATAGTCGTTCTTAGCGCTCAGCTTCAGGTTAGCTGTCCATAGCCTCCGCAGTATCTTGGACAGTTCTCGAGATGGTCTTGATAGTTGTGGCCTATGACGATGATATAGTATATCATCCAGATATAGCAAGCAGGCGTCAGAAGTCAGCCCACTCATCACCAATTCCATGAGATGCTGGAAGGTGGCCAATTGCAGAGATCAAAGGTAAAATTGGCCAGTCGAATTTCGGTCTTCTCCTTATCTCTTGGATCTAGGGCCAACTGCCAGTATCCTGATTTCAAATCCAAATTCAGAACTACTGGGCACCAATAAGTGAGCCCAGGGTGTCATCAATCCGGAGAAAGGGGAAGCAGTCCATGTTGGTTAGGGCATTCAGATTCCTGGGTTCTACGCAGAATCGTAGCTCATCGTTTTATATCTTTTTCACCAAGACTATAGGGGAGCACAGGGCTTGCGGACTCTTCAATGATTCCCCTAGTTCTTGTGTCTTCCAGTATGTCCCGTACCTCTGCCTGTTTTGCCAGAGGAAACCATGTCTTAGTGGTTACCAAATAAGTGGAGCGTCTCCGATGTGGATGCTATGGTCGGACAGTGCGGCCATAATTGCCCTTCTCTCTGCTGAAAACAGACTAGCACCGTCTTAGTAGACGCTGGACCCTCGCCAATTGTGAAGCTGTCGGAGGTCGGCCGCCCGCTTCAGCGAGTCTCTCAAGAGTCCCCAGGTCCTGTAGCGGTGCAGGCTAATCGGATCCTAGTGCGACGATACAATCACCGCTGGCTTGCATTTCCTTAACTCCGTCCTGGCCTGGATGTCCTAGTCGAAGTCCAACATGATGAGCAACCTCATGGGTCCTTCTCCTGACAAGGCAACAATGCCCGAGCTATTCATGATCCGTTAAATTGTGTTTTCCGGCCCAATACAAGCTTTCTTGACCCTTGGTCCTCCAGGTGCACCTTCACCACCATTTTACTTCTTGCAAGTACAATTACATTACTTCTGGAAGTTGATAATTATATATAGAGCAAAAGTTATCATGTCATCACACATAAATTCTGAAACTATAAGTATGACAGACAGTCAGCAACTCCAGATTGCACAGACACTGTTTCTGAAGTATGCGACCATTAAATGTATGAAAGATATTGTGGACCAACGTGAAGTACCTTTTTTTACTGGCAATGAACCACTAGATAGATTCAAATATTCAGTTAAGCCATTATTCAAGAAAGGGCAAATTCAGAAATGTCAAGCTATAAACCAGTATCTTTACTTACAGCTTTTCCAAAATCTTTGAAAAAATTTTGTTTAAAAGAATTTATCGCCATCTAGATGAATATAATATTTTAGCAAAAGAGCAGTTTGGATTCAGGAAGAGCATGTCAACCAGTAATGAAATTTTCAAGTAATTAATAAGTTCTTAAGTCCTTGGATGGCAAACTTAATACACTAGGACTATTCCGTGATCTATCAAAGGAATTTGACTGTGTTTATCTTGAAGTACTTCTATGAAAATTTTCATGCTATGGTATTAGGGGCTAAGGGTGTCACTGGATTACATATAGATTACTTATTGAACAGAAAGCAAAAGGTTATAATACACCTACTTAAAATATAAGCAATATATATTCTGAATGGTCTGAAATAAAGCATGGTGTTCCACAAGGTTCTATTCTGGATCTCTTATTAGTTTTAATGTAAATAAATGATCTAATAAACAACAATGCCTCCCAGTTCTTTTTGCAGATGACACAAGTATTACAATTAAAGAACACAATGTTGTCAGCCCCCAGATTCATCTAATAAAATATTCAACACTAAATAATTGGTTTAAAAGTAATAAAATTCACATAAACTTTGAAAAAACTAACTACATTAATGTTTGCACAAAGCATAAAAACATAACAGACCTAAGGATTGCAGAAGCCTATAACACAAAATTCTGAGTCTTATTATCCATCAGATATGGAAATACCATATTTATTATATCTTACTGAAACTGAGTTCTGCATGTTTTGCAAATCTGATTTTTAATTCAGCTTATAAATAAAAGCATACCTAAAACAGCTTATTATGCATATTTTCATTCATTGATGACCTATGGAATAATATTTTGGGGTAATTCAGTAGATACTAAAACAGTGTTCATTATGCAAAAAAGGTAATAAGAATAATGGCAGGGATAAGATGATCAACTCACTGCTAACCACTTTTCAAAATATTTTGAATTTTACCATTAGCCTGTGAATATATTCTCACCATATTGTCATTTGTAATAAATAACCCAGAAAAGTTTACAAAAATGCAGATATACACAACAGAGACCAGACATAAACAGCATTTACATAGACCAATAAATCATTTTCAGTCATTCCAAAAAGGGGTTTACTACAAAGGAATAGTTCTGTTTAATTCACTTCCCTCTCCTGTAAAAGAATTGCACATGAATAAAAATAAGTTTTGATCAGAATTAAAAAGATACCTTACTACTTACTCGTCCTATACAAAGGAGAATTTCATTCAATCAAAACACACTGATAATAATGTACCATTATGAATATAATAAACATGAATATTCTAAGAATGCATGGGTGGATGTGAGGGTGGGAGTTGGGTGGGCGGGTAGGTGTCTGGTAAAAATAAAATAAAATCTGTTGGCCTAGGGGGAGTACCACATGAGGTGGTTAAAACTGTAGAAAAATATCACACAGATATATGTTTTGGTGTTTATAATTGAATCCTCCTGACAGGAGAATTTTCAATTATATAGAAAATGACAAAACTGATTCTGATAGATAAAATTAAGATAGATACAGATAGACTTTAGTAATCCTTTAAAATCAATTCTGTAGATAGTATTTTGAAATGAATACATCAATAATTAAATTTATACATTATATTACAACAGAGGTCAATGTTACAGTAAAGGTAGATATAAACATATTTATAATATGTAATGTATTAAATATAACAAGAAAGAAGGATATGATATGAGATAGTTAAGTAAATATAATGAAGGAATGATTAGAGATAGGTTAAATAATAATAATAATAATAATAATAATAATAATAATAATAATAATAATAATAATAATAATAACAAAAACAGCATGAGTTGGGATAGTTACATTCATCTCACTTAAAATGAAATTTACAATACATATCTTTCAAGGGCATTCACCCTCTTCTTCAGTTGAAGTCCGACTGATGGCTGGGAGTTGTGTTCTGTGGTTCAATCTGATGGAGACATCTGGTGTTCTCAGCAGAAGTTCGCACTTATGTGGCGGTATTTCAAAATTCATGAGCCAGTCTTTGTGTTGTGTGGAGTGCCACTGCCGATTTATCCATTGTTTGTGTTTGATGTGTCTGAAATTTTATTTGTTTCTTTTTGTTTGACCAATGTAACATAATTTGCAGTCCTTATAATCAATTTTGTAGATGCCTGATCTCTGGTTCATATAGAACCAGTTTGTGAGAACATTTTCATCACACAACACAAAGACTGGCTCATGAATTTTGAAATACTGCTACATGAGTATGAACTTCTGCTAAGAACACCAGCTTTCTCTACAATAACGGACCACAGAGCACAACTCCCAGCCGTCAGTCGGGCCTCAAGTGAAGAAGAAAGTGAATGCCTTTGAAAAATATATATTGTAAATTTCATTTTAAGTGAGGTGAGTGTCATTATCCCATTGAACTACTTTGTTTGTCTCAAACTTCTGAGTTATTTCAGTTAATAATCATAATAGTAATAATAATAATAATAATAATAATAATAATGATAATAATAACAATAATATGTGTTTATAAAAGATGGGAGGTGAATAAATGCAAATAATTTGATATTTAGTAGAGAACGAGCGAGTATAACACATAAGGTAATTTGTGTTATCTGCTTAATAATAATAATAATAATAATAATAATAATAATAATAATAATAATAGCATTATTATAAATGAAGCACAAATTTAAGGCTCTAATGTGTTTTGAATAGCCCTGCATTTATGTGTTTCTTGTATTTCCATACGCCATGCAACAGCCAGCTCCTGTGTTTAGTACAACTTGCACACCACCAACCTGCATTCACATGACTCACAGTGAGAAAATGAGGGACCAATTCATTTGTACACTTTCCTTTAGACAATGAATAGTTTTACATATACATATACTGAATGATATTCAGTACCTCATAATAGTCCCAGTCGTCCACTATTCAATAAATTAAATATACTACTTCTGCCATGTTTTTATTTTTTAGAAACTGTTTGCTTTATGCCTAATAATATAAAAGACTTTAAAGCAAACAGGAAATATCATGATTACTTCACAAGAACAACAATTACATCCATCTTTCTATGCAAAGAGTCTCCAAAAATTTAAAATTCCTTGACCATCAAGGTATTAAACTGTATAACAAACTAAGCAAAGGACTGGGTAATCTCAGTGCAGACATATTTAGAAAGGCACTAAAATATTTTTATTTAAACACAAATATTATTCAATAAATGATGTACTAGAAGGCATTCTTTGATAACTGTGTAACCTGTAGTATAAATTAACATCAAATTGTAGTTATATTGTATTTATACATTTAATAGGTTTAGCAAATTAACTTTTTCCAATTGTAAATAAAATGAAAGAATTAATAATGACTGTTACTTGTATATATTGTACATAGTATGTAAGTGACATATTGACAAAACCATAAATTGTATCATTTTCTAAGGTGAATAAAGAATTGAACTGAATTTAATTTAATTTATGCTGCAACTGTAAAATCTGTCAATGCTGCGAGGGACTGTATCATTGGTAGTTTCTAAATTGTCAGCTTCCCAAAAGACGAATATTAACTGCAGTGTATCAAAGGATCTGCGACTTAGGTTCTCTTAATTCCTGATTTGAAGGTTTTTTTAAGTGTTGAGGTTTAATTTTTTAATTTCTCACCTTTGTAAGAGCAATGAGGATTATTTTCTTATTTAAAAACAGAAGTACAAATGTTACATGTCGTTTTGATATTTATTTGTTAAAAAAAAACAAATTTAAATATAACATCATAATGTTATTATGTTCAGTATTTTTAGGTTAAACCCAGAATACATTGTGCATCCTGATCAGCTAATGCTGTATGAAAACAAAAACATATGGTTACATAAGTGAAATTTCAGAGCGATCAATATGCTGCTCTCTCATCATAGCACCTATAATCAGGCAGAGCAAAGGGCAATACTGTGACCTGTTCCGTAAACAATCACCAAGTATCTGAGACAGGGAATAATAGCCATCCTAAAAACATTGTGAAGTTTTCCTCATGAACATAACTTTAGAAAATAGTGGGGGGAACTGCAAATACTAGATCATCACTTTGTCCTCAAACACTGATACATATTTGCATTTATTCACCTCCCACCCTATGTATATATGTCATAAAACAGAAGTTTATAATAAAAATCACAGATATAGTGGATACTGAAACATTTTATTGATTTCTTGTTTAACATAGCAACTATATACAATCACAACCATTTTTACATTCAAGAAATAAGATATTTAGATAGAAAAAAATAATGAAGTACACAAATTCATTGAATAATCAATGAGTAGTCTTAATGCTGCTGCTACTACTATGTAATGTAATATAACCCCTTTCAATTCTGATTCTCACTATACTCTTTGTACTGTTTAATATGACTGGTTCAACCCACACTCTGATGTAAAATGTAAGGACCTTTACTAACAGTAACTAACAATATATGGAGTGAAAATCTGAGAAAGATAGTATCTAGAAAACCATAGCTTTTATTTTCTGCTACTTGTCTAAAATATATATTATATTACTATTGAGGTATTTAGGTTCTACTTGTTTGTTCTGCATCAACAAGCTGAAAAGTGAGAATTAAGATGGGTTTTCAGTGAACATATGAAAATTATTTTTGAAATGTCGCCAAAAAAAAATACAAAAAAAAAAAACTCATTTATTCAATAGGAATATGTAAAAATGAATAAAAGAAAATTATTTTTTTATTAATGACACTGTCAATTGCCTAGATCATATCAGCACCGGTATGCCAGGATTTCCCCTCGTAGGAGTTCTATTACATGCCAGTAAATATATTGACTTGGGGTTGCCACTTTTAAAAAACATAATTCTGTGCTTGAACCTATGACCTTGTGACCAAAATCTAAAAATGAATGTGTCAGTTATATCTGCACAGTGCTTAAGTTTACCAAGTAACAATTTTGACATTTGAAGTGACCCATCACTTACTTTTTGTTATGTCTATTGGTCAGACTCCATTTGTCAGCTAAATAAACTAGATTTAGCTGACAAAACAGGTTAAAAATTAAGAAATGAGTCTACCAATCAGAAGTAAAAGCAGTAATGGGCATACTTCTCTATCAGCATGAATAAAACAACTTAAACCATTACCCATGAATGTTTAACTAGGTATTTAAGAACTATCATGTATGTTATTTTTAGTGTGTCTGTTAGAAATTTTGTTAGAGATAAAATGTGTCATTTAATCCATCAGAAACATATTGATATTCTTAAAGTGAATGTAAAACTATGCAGATGTATTTTATTCCGAATGTTTAGTGTACAAATGTTTAGTCTTATTGTTAATCTGGTTTCTCAAGATATATCTTAATCTAACATTCATTATATGTAAATACATTTTATTGCACAACAGTAACATTCCTACATAGCTAAGGTACCTATTTGTTTGGTGAATAATATATAACATTTTTCACATTTTAAATGTTTTAGTGAATCAAACCAGCTAAGCATGAATTATAATTTTACATTTAATAGGTAGCTTTAAGTATACAAAATGTATAATAATACAGAGAGCAGAGATATGTTTTTTTTTGTTTTTCTATAACAATAAAAGACAGGCCATCCAATTGTAAAAGATTCCTGCTAATTTGCAAAACTGTTTCTTTTATTTGGGTTCCAATCATAATCTTTTTGAGTCACTCATAAATATAGCTAAATGTACATGTTACTATTTAAATGGCATTTAATGAGTTGACTTTTTAACTGATCTTTCTTAAAGGGTTTCATTTTGAAAATTGAACTTCTGGTATATAGTCACATAACTTTCTAGAAGTTTCTATTTGAATTCAGATCAATTTCTAATTTCAAATATTCTGGCACCACAGAAATAAGAATTTTAGTCAGTTCAGTCATGGTCACTTTTTTCTTGGCCATGTTCTCCCATTATCAAATATCCATATAATCATATATGGTAGTGGATTACATCTCTAGAGTAGAACCTCAATAAACAAAATGCTTTTCTTTGTAGGTAATATCTTTAATTAAATACTGATGCATGTTACTGAAATATTGTCCTGAAAAATCATGTAAGATTCTGCTTGAACTCAAAGAAGCAATTTCAAGAGTCAATTTTACAATATAAAAAAAGGATTACAAAATCTATTCTTCACAGTAATTGGAGGTAATATACTACAATTTAAACTGTTCTAGAGGGAAGCTTCAATGAATTGGTGTGGTTGGTGAGGGATGAATTAAGTAAAATTAAAGGCCTTTTCTCAAAATAAATAAATAAATAAATAAAATAATTAATGAGGAAATATGATAAAAACAAAAAATGCTGTTTGTGCTTGGAAGAACATCTGAATCTGATCCTTTTGATATCTGATCTGCATTTATATCCCTGGTATTTTTAGTGAGTAACATGTGAATTTAAATTATTATATACAAGGAGCACAGCTATTTAAGAAGCTTTAAATTTTAATTTTTATCGTTTCAGAATTGTTTCATCTTTAGAAGATAATGCAGGATACAGTTTTAAGTTAATCTAATTACTAGGTATAAAAATGTGAACTATGAGAATAATCCAGGGAGTAATGACTATTTGTTTTTAATGTACTTCGAAAAAATATTTTATTTAAAAAAAAGTTACTTAAAAAACTGAAGCTTACTTTATTGCTTCAATTACCTCTGATGTTTTTATATATGTCATATCTAACCTTGAGCTTTAGAAGCCGCATGTTTTAATCAGCTGCCTCTAGGCAATTATTCCAAAATGCTTGGACACAATTTCACCAAGCAAAGAATGAGAAACATTTTGGAAATAAATTTGTTTTGGATTAATTGTTTTTTTCATACAAGCCTTGTGTAGGACAGGAGTTGGATAGGTAGAATCAGACTAAAAAATTTAATGCCATAGCCTGGATTTGAACCATGGATCTCCCAGTTTTTAGCTGGTTGCTCTTCCACCTGCTATGCTGACAGGTTGCCATGTTAGCTCCGTGGAAGAGCAACTGACTAGAGACTGGGGGATCTATGGTTCAAATCCCTGCTATGTCATTGAATTTTTTAGTCTGACTCTACCTATCTAATAAATTTGTAGTTCATCTCAGGTTAATCTATCTTGCATCATTTGATTGTTAACTCAATTCTTCAAATCTTCTGAGATGGTGACAGACATTCAGGCTGAGTTTCTTCATACACATTTTGTCATAATTGTTGAACATTTTACACATCTTCCTCAATTTCTTTTCTTCATTATTGCATCATTATACACTACCTACTGCTCATAGTAAATGTCTACAGGTTTCAACTTTTGAGCATTCTGAGTCACTGTAGGTGGAACTTTGCATCATTCAATTCATTATGAACAATCAAATATACAACAACCACTATTTCAATTGGCACTCATATACAAAATTGAGAAAAGATATTGAAGATACCATTTGATCTTGTATATATGTCTGACAGTGATCTGTGCAAAGAGTATGTGCAAATAGACATTACTTCATAGATTACATTGTACAAGATTTTTAAAAAATATTTTTGAAAATGCAATAAATTATAAAGAAGTTTCTAGATTTTCTGTTTGTCAATTTACTTCAATTTTTTTTTTTTTTTTTTTTACATAAATTTAACTTTAAATGGGAAAATCATTGATGTACTTTGCAGTAATTACAGAATTAGAAGGTTTAAAATTATTTGTAAGCCCAAGGAGTAATTGAGTACAAATTATTGGAGTAATGACAGAAAATGTTTTTGTTTTTAAAACTTCTTGTAAATAAAATTAAATCCATGGAGCAATAAATTTAATATGCAAGAATAAAACCAAAGCCTAATATATCCTATTCTCAGCAATATAGGTGGTTAGGGTGTAAGAAACAAGTGAAACAGAAGGCTGGGCAAAAGATTTAAAATAATGTATTTGGATTTTTATGACATGATAGATAATGCACAGTAAAGTCCACTGGGTAGTGTGGGGGTAGCGTGTCTGCCTCACATTCAACAGGTTGTAGGTTTGAATCTCGCTTAGGGTGAGTTACTTGGATAAGGCTTTTTTAGCGTTTTTCCATATCCTGAGAAGACGAATGTCGAGTAGCTTTAAGCTCCATAGAACCAGAGATCATTGGAGGTCATTTCACCAATTTCATTCATTATCTGATATGACTAATCAGGTTAAAGGATGTCAGGCTAAAAAAAAAAAAAATTATAGTGAGATTCATTTCTTAGGTTGACATTTCTTTCAAATACTTCAGAGTTTATAGTAAAATTTAGGGTTGATAGCAAAACTCCTGAATAACCTTTATTCTAATACTGCAGTTACAGGTAAATACATTTATTCCATAAAACTTTTACTAATCTTTATGAAAGTAGTAGTTTTTGCTTATTTTTTATATAATGTAATTATGTCCATTATTGATTGAATAATTTATGTAATGCATGATTGATGATCATTACAGACCATTTTAAAAATACCACATAGAGTGTTTACATTACACAACAGAGGGGAAGAGAGGGGGGACAGGGGATGACAGGTGGTATAGTGAGAAAGGGAGAGGAAGAAAAAGGGTACAGAGTGAAGGAGAGAACAAGAAAGAATACTATAGTGAAAGGGGAAGAGAGAAGCTGATTGGGTAGCTTTTGTTAGTACACCATAAGTAGAATTTTTGACATCCTGCATTAAAAATGCATTTTTAGCCTCAAATACAATTGCCTGTGAACTATCGTAAAATATATTCTTGATCAAGGTCTTTTTATTCAGTGTTCTATATAGGAAAATTCCAACTATACCTTTTAATAAAAAGCATTTTCTGCCAATGTTTTGTTTCGAAGTACCATTGAATTCTTTAGTAACTATTGTTTTCTTAAACTAAATTAAATTACAACAACATTAAAGACTAAATCTGCAAAGATAGAAAAAAAAAAAACCTACTATAGTAAAACTTGGCATTTAGTAATAAAATTTTTGACTTATATACAAAAATAATAATAATTTATAAATATAATAAGTAGAACAGAAAATAGTCAATTTTCTAGCTTGGAAAGATATCATCTAGATACCAGAAGCTAACATGCCTTTGGTAACAGACTGCCATTCTTGTTACTTGCAGTTGTTGCGTCTGTTGTGTTGTGATGACTATAGATATATTTTGGCAATAACAATACTGTTAGTGAACAAAAATTCCTAAAATCATTTTTAATAACACTTGGATTAGTATATATTTTGAGCATTGTGCTTTATCCTCTATTTACCATCGCTGTTTATATGCAAGGCAATTGATTTCACTATGTATAATCGTTGGTAAGTAAAATTACAAATAACTTTAGTACAATCTTGTGCTTTCAAATAAATGTTTTGAAGTTGCACAATGCTGTGCAATTGTTTCATATGGCAGTGACTTGCTTTACTCATGAAAAGATTGATCAAAAGGTATAAATTTGAGGCAGAGGTATTCAAAAATAGAAATAATAATTTCGGCAGTTACCCAAAATAGTATATACATTGTCATACTAACACACTTTGTGTGGTCATTATAATAAACTTGTGCCTCTGTAATTACTCATTACACACCTATGGTCATATTTTGCCATTTTTTACTTTTGAACACTGTTTTAAACAATCAGACTGATGCTATCTTATTGTGTGTAAAAACTCATTATTATGCAAGATTGGTCCCAATGCCACCTTGTTGTTCCCTCTAACGGAAATCTAAAAAAAAGTCATGAACTTGAGCCATAGAGCTGTAGCAAATGGTGCACTGTTGTAAACAAATGTTTGTTTGTGTGTTTTTTTAAATAATGCTATTCTGCAGTGAAACATATGTTCTAAAAATGTATTGCACTGTTGTTTTAACTTCTAATTAAGTATGATAGAAGCCAACTGGAATTTCTTTTATGAATACAAGAATTCTTCTTCATATAGTGAAGTCTTAAAATTTTGAGGGGTAATGTAGTGTATAGAACTGGGACAGCAATTCCGAATAAGAGGCACATGGTCATATACAAAAAGTAGTTCAAAATAACTGTATCATTAGGGTGACCATATCTCATGGCAGAAAAAGGGAAAACTTTCACTAAAAGCCTATTCAAATCATATTTTTTAAGGCATGGACTAAAGGTTTGTAAATGTTACATATTTTTGCATGGTATTGTATTATTTAGGCTTAAGAAAGCAGCATTGCAAATGCTTAGAAGAAAACATTGTGCTGTTTTATTTCATTTAAAATTATTCTTATCTAGTGTTGCACTTACTCTGTGTGCATCTTTTCTTGGGTGTTGGTTTTATGGGGAAGTGAGGGAAGGGGGGAAGAAGAGAGAGCTTCTCTTTATACAGCATTATCACCCAACAAAAGTTTCTTTCTTTGAGGCCCTTAGCCATTATAGTGAATAGGTTATCTAATTTACTGCGAACTACTTGAATTACTAAACGAAACACAGTACATGTAGTGTATGTGGGTGAACTGCAGTCTCTACAGAAAAAATGAAACCTTAGCATTAAAGCCACCAGAGCCAAGGTGTATATCATTCTTCATGTCTTATGTGGTCTCTTGCTGCTCTTCCGAAATTGCACAAAACTTATTGAATAAAAGCTAGAGAGCGAAGCAACCATGAAAACATATGCTCATATCATACTCAAAACCAGTGATAAACTTTGAGCTTCACATGTTTCTCCACAATATTTTTGTTTATTCTAGCCTAATTCTTACAACATTATTTAACAGTAGTGGCATGATTCACAGGCTTCATTAGTATAAGCTTTCTTTATTCTTTTATATATTAGGAATAATTTATTGTTGGACCTATTTTTAATCAATTTATTATATCAACTTAAATAAGAAGATTAAAAATTGGAGACAATTTAGGTGTTTGAAATTGTATTGAACAGTTATTATTGTCTTTACTGGTACTATATTCAGTTGCTTCCATTGAATTAATCAAGAAAATGGCTTTCCACGTTTGCATCATGGCTAGAATTACTAAAACAAATTTTCTATTTTCAATAGTTCAGAACAGGAAGTTACAGTACAGAAAGCTTCTCACAGAAAGCACAGAATAATAATATTAATACATTGAACACATTACTAATCAAAGAGTACACTATGACCAAAGAGCATAGTGAAAAATACTATATTACAATGTGCATAATCTTTGCTTTGGCTTGTATTTATCTATATTCAATATCTAAATTTCTAGAAAGGAATCATGCAATTTAAATTCAAATTTTATTCCTGACTACACAAAGAGGGCATTTGCTGAAATTACCTAAAGTCACTAGACACTGTTTTTGAAATAGAAAAGAGGATGTGTCCAGAGAAAAGGAGGACATATGGTCACCCTATACATCATAATAACTTCAAATTACAGTGAAAACTTTGGCATCAAAAGGAAAGTAATCCATAAGATTTAATGGAAAATGCTTGAAATTTTTTTGCAGTTGGTATTGTGCAAAAAGAAGATAGTGGGGAGAATCCTAAAACTTTCAGGAAATCTAGCTTTTCATGGGGCCGCTTGGCTGCAGCCAATGCAAAGTTAATCACAAATACTGAAAACAATTGCAACTCTGCAGTTACTTTATGCTCCTTTTAGGACTATTATGTTGTTGACTGCTTTTTCTCAAGTCTTTTGATTTTATTCTTGGTTAAGAACTGAATGCCTTTAAAAGGTGATACACAAAATATGTACAACAGAAATCAAGAGCTGTTCTCACAGCATCATATTGTTCATTATTTGCTCTTTCCTAGCTTGAAAGAACACAGAATGGAAAATATATGCTACATCCTATGCTTCTTCTTATTCTTCTCACTTATTGGTTTGTTGTGTAAGAAGATTGAGTAGTTCATCATGGTCCATGTTATTAAGAGTGTGAATATCAACTCCTAATGCATTGGCAAGACTTGTCATATCGAGTCCAAAAGACTTCAGAAGTTCAATGAAGTCCATTTCTTGACCAGTAACAGGATTATGTAACTTTGGACAGGAATGATTGCACTGTGGCCATGAGCATCGTTCAATGAGATGATGTGGGCATTTTGTAGATACTCCCCGTTCCACTCTTTTACGTCCTCCACCACCACCATGCCGACCTGTTGGTCAAGAAAGGTTTTGTTAAGATATTCAACAATAAGCAACTTAATCCTAATCTGATTTTGTAAAAGCAGTATTTATTTGTTTAATTTGAAAGTCCTTCACTTATTACTTTCTCTAGCATGCATGTATATACAATGTACATTAGTAGCTAGAGAAGGTATTGTATCCACCCACAAATTTGACATCAAAATTTCACCAGAAATATGTTTTGAGGTCCCCTGAATTAAAAAAAAAACATTTTGTCGAAAAGTGTGTGTGTGTGTGTGTGTGTGTGTGTGCATGCATGGTGCGTCCGTGTGTGTGTGTGTGTGTGTGTGTGTGCATGCATGGTGCGTCCGTGTGTGTGTGTGTGTGTGTGTGTGTGTGTGTGTGTGTGTGTGTGTGTGTGTGAATAGCTTAACTCAAAAAAGGAAAAGTCTATTAAATACCGAACTTGGCATTTATGTTTAGCAGCTTCCAAGGATGCCACACAAAGATTTTCAAGAAGATCCCTCCAACACAAACTACCCTTTACATAAAAAAAAAATTCGAAAATTTTGATTTTCTCAAAATGGCTGTAATGATTTTGATTAAAATGCTGCATATTTAAGATATTTACATTTTTAATTTTCTGGGTTTAGTCTCTGAAGAAGTCTTTCTTCTGGAAGAGTTTACCAGAATTTTGCATAATGGTTAAACCTTAAGAGATAGACAAAAATTTACTACACAATATATGTAGATCTTGTTAAATCACTAATTTATGTCATATACGTTTTTCTTATAGAGTGGATCATTTTCGAGATATCTCTTGTTATCGGTTTCAATTTTAAACCACCCAAATTTTCTCAAACTGGGCCATGCTAAGCAAAGCAAACCTCAATTGCTTCACATAGTGATCAACCTTTAAAAGATTTAGCTATTGCTTTAGCCTTGAGTATTCCCTTATTTCCCTTCTACTTGCAAGGAAGATAGTAATAAGACAAATTGTGCTAATGTTTATCTTGATTAGCATGATGTAGAGAAAAGAATAATCTTTTATACTACTAGTTTGTATATGGAACAGCTAGAGAAAGTTATGTGAATGGAACATATCAATTTTTTTTTAAATTAAGTTTAATTCAATTAATTAAAGTTAAAGAAATTTAACTAAAAAAGGCTAAGTGAAATACATTTTTATAATGGTTATACTTGGTGCAAGATTGAGAAAAGGTACACATGACACCGCTTCTATGTAAGATGCTATAAATACAAACTTTTCACAAGCCATGTATCATGTGACTTCTTTGTCAGAGGCTACAAAAATATAAACAGCATGTTATTTATGGAATGCTCTTTAACTACTGTGGTTCTCAGCGTTCCATTCTAAACTGGGCGTGAAAGAACGCTTTATTTTGCTCAGAGGCCTCTCCATCAGGCATTGAGGTTCTTTTATGTGCCGTAAACCTATGAGACGGGACCAATGGGTTTACTTCCCTTAGGAAGGAAGCAATGCTAAGGATTTTTACACCCAAAAAAAAAACATCATCCTCAGCCAGGTTTGAACCCACGACCTTGGGTATATGAAGTTAGCATGGTAACCATTACACCACAGAGTGCGACTCAAAGGCTACAGGACATGTCTTTCAAGGAGGATGGAATCTGCAGTCAAAATAACCCTCATTATTCTGTATGGTCAGGAAAGAATAGCGACTTTTATCACTTCTTCTTATAACTATATCTTGCCAGCCAAGCATCGGAATAAAGACTATGTGTAATCAGTTTAGAAATAATATGGAAACTTTTTGTTAAACTTTTTGGGAGACTTTTTCACACTTAAAATACACTTTTTGAGGCTTGTTGTTTTTTTTTTTTTTTTTTTTTTTTTTTTTTTTTTTTTTTTTTTTTTTTTTTTTTTTTTTTTTTTTTTTTTTTTTTGAACTGCTTCAGAGTATTACAGCAGCTATAAGAAGAATACATTTGTCTAGTTGCTTCACTGTTGCTAGCTACAATTTCTACTTATAAACTTAAATGTTTGTACACTTAAGCACAGTTATAAAGATGGAATTGCTTCCTAAATAAAAAGCATATTTAATAGAACTTCTTACCCTCATATTAGAAACAAAAAAATGATCTCCCACCTGACTATATCTATAACCATAAGACATGTCCCTGGCATTTTGCTGTAGTACCTTTAATTTCAAAATATTGATTTTTATTGTGCTGTGAAGTGAAATGCACTTTAGATGTTCAATGGTTCTTTATTGATTAGCATAAATTTAATTATTGTGGTGACTTAAGATAAAATTTATTTGCTACTGACTACATGTTTTCAGATAGATAGAATTATTACACATTGTAGATTGTGTAGTCCAGTGTATTTGATTTTTAAGGCATGAATTAGTTCACAAGAATAAATATCCTATTCTGAAAGTGCCTCTGTACTCACCCAGAGAAGCTTTGAGTATTTTGTGTATTTTCAATTGGCCAATCTTTTAATTAGAATTGGTGCATACTGTTTGATGCTAATAACTTTTCTACAAATATATTGAGCACCTACATGAAAGTCAATTGAACTTAGAGTTAAGCTTAGTGCAATGGCACAACTTCATCTTCCCCTAGCTGAAAGCTTTTTCACTGACAAGATAATTTAAAAAAAGTATGGCCTCTAATATTCCTCTAATTTTTACTTTCTCTACATGTACTATGTACATAGTGTAAAGAAAAATATTGCATTCCGCCCAAAATTTGAGATTTCACCAGAAATACATGTTTTAGGGTCTCCTATATAAAATAATGTCAACGCCAACTTTAGGAAGCACAACAGGAAGATCAAAGTCCAAACAAAAAGGAATGGATGTGGGTGAAGACAGTGAAAGTGTGTGTTGGAACCGAAATCTACCTGTCAGCATGGATATGAGGACGGCATACGCAGATAGGACGTCATCCAACTTGCCTACGAGAGAAATAACAGCTGACGAAGAAATGACGTCAACAGAGGAAGCAACAGGAGGAGGAGCCACCAGAGTGACGTCACCTAGGAAAATAGTGTCACCGAGAAGAGGGGAAGTAATAGCCGCACGTAATTTGGCTGCGAAGGGAAAGAAGGCGTGGCAACAGAGTAGCGGGGAAAATACAGAAGGGGAAGAAGACAACATCATATCATCTGAACATGGCAGCGTGCTAGTTTTAGATAGAAATAAAACTATTTCTTCCCGAGAAGGGATACAATTAAGGAGTAAAAGGACTCTAGAAACATTTAGATTTAGATTAGGCTCACAATAGGGAAGGGAGAATATAAGGAGGCTTGGATTCTGGAATTGTGAGGGAGTTAAAAACAAAATATATGCGGGGAGTTTAAATCAATTATTGACAAAACTTGATTATCTCGCGGTAGCTGAAACATGGCTAAAAGAGGACCAGGTTTACGTAAAGGATTTTGATTTTGTAGGGATAAAAGGAGATAAGGTAGCAAGAAAGGGGAGGGCATCTGGAGGCATAGGCTTTTTTGTAAAGAAAACGTTAAGTAAAGGAGTTAAAGAAACTTGGTCAAGGAGAAAAGAAATACTATGGATTGTATTAGAGGAGAAACAAATAGTTGAAAATGTTATATGTATAGGCATAGTATACAATCCCCCTCTTCCTTCGCGCTTTCATAATCCGGACCTCCTTAAACACCTAGAGATAGAAATAGAACATTTAAAGGAGAGATATGGTAATTCTGAGATTATATTAATGGGAGACTTTAATATTAGGATTGGCGAAAATGATGTTATTGGAGGGAATAGGTGGATGAGCAATGATACATTAGAGAAACCTGAGAAAATTAGATACAGCAAAGATAAGATAGTTGACAAAGGCTATATGAAATTTATAGAATTCTGTGAATTGAATGCCTTTGATATTTTGAATGGGAAATATGGAGAAGATGTGAATGGAGAATATACGTATGTTAGTAATAATGGTCAAAGTGTGATTGATTATGTATTATGGCCAATTAATATGGGGTATATTTTAAGTAATTTTAAGATACTAAATTTAAGTTCCAACAGTGGGCATTTTCCATTGATAGTAGACATAAAAACATGCACAGAGCAAATAGTCTATAATTTAAGGGAGGAAAAGTGCAACATAGAAGAATACAGTAGATACAAATGGAAGGAAGAGTATTGCAATAAATTTAGGCAGACACTAAACTCTAATTATGGCCAGATATGTCAGTGTGGAATAAGTTTTATGATAAAGGAACAAGAAATTGAAAGTGCTATGGATATCTTAAATATCATTATGCTAAGGGCTGGGGAGGAAATGAAAATGAGAAAGAAGGTTTACAAAAGAGATGAGGGCTGGTTTGATGAAGAATGTAGAGTAACTAAAAGACAAGTCAAACAGCTGCTCATAAAGTGGAGGGAATTAGGAAACATAGAATTAAAGAAAGAGTATATGCAAGGGAGGGATTTATATAATTTATTACTGGAACAAAAGAAAACAAGCTGGATGAAAAAATATGAAAGTAATTTGATACGAATTCTAAATGAAAATAATGCAAATGAGATATGGAAGGTTATGAAATCAATGTATAATAAATATGTAACAAAACCAAGTATAAAACCAGGAGAATGGATGGAATATTTTAAAAATTTGTATGGGGAAAAAAAGAGTAAAAATGAGATAGGAAATTGGGAAATAGGTAATAACTATGTAGATATACTCGATGATATAATAAGAAGTGAAGAAATAATCCAACAGGTGAAAATAATGAAAAGAAATAAAGCAACGGGAATAGATGGAATCCCTCCAGAGTTCCTTAAGGAATGGTGCACTGAAATAAACAGAGTTAAGGTTTTAGTAGACTTATTTAACACAATTAAGGTGAAGGGGTATATACCAGATAAGTGGAGGAAAGCAATCATACATCCAATATACAAAGGCAAGGGTAGTGTTGACAAACCAAACAACTATAGAGGCATTGCATTATTATCAAATGTAGGAAAAATTTTTACTGGTATTATGGCAAGCAGGATACAAACATGGGTTGAAGAATATGATATCCTCTCGGAACTTCAGATGGGCTTTAGAAAAGGGAGGAGGACAGTTGATAACTTATTTATTATAAAAACACTGGTAGATAAATACTTGAAAGACAAAAGAGGAAAGTTATATATGGCTTTTGTGGATTTAGAGAAAGCATACGATAGGATAGAGCTTCAATTGCTGTGGCATAAGTTGTTGACTAAAGGAGTGAGTAAACAAATGGTGGACACCCTTAGAGCATTATATAAGGAAAATACTTTTTGTATAAGAGTGGAGGAAGGGGTTGTAACAAGAGAAATCCAACAAGAGAAAGGCCTTAGACAGGGATGTAAGTTAAGTCCAGTCCTATTCAATTTATATATAGATGATGTATTAACAGAAATTGGGAGAAATAATAACTCGATGCCAGTAATTAATAATATTCAGATTCCAGGATTACTGTTTGCAGATGATCTAGTTATAGGTGCAATTACAGTGAATGGCTTGAAACAATCCTTGCAAACATTAAATAATTACTGTAAAGAGTGGAGTTTAAAAGTGAACCAGGACAAGACGCAGATTGTAGTGTTCAAAAAAGGGGGAAAATTGAGCAAATATGAAAAATGGAAGAATGAGAATGAAAAGGAGTACAGGGTAGTGAGAGAATGTATTTATCTAGGAGTTAAAATTGATAGTGGTGGCAATTGGGAAAAGCAAAAGAAATTTGCATTGGCAAAAGGAAAAGGAGCTTTATCAGCTATTAGAAGTTGCAAATACAAAGCACCTAATATAAATATTAGATGGTTAGAAAAAGTGTACAATATGGTGGTTGAGGCAAAAATGCTATATGGGATAGAAGTATGGGGATTAGAAGGAGGATGGGAAGGCATAGATGAGGTGCATAGGAAATTTTGCAAAGAAATACTGGGGTTACCAAATGCAACTGTTAGGCAGGTAGCACAAATAGAGCTGGGTAGAGTGGCAAGTAAGGGAAAGATTATGGAAAGGGCATTGAAATTTTGGCATAGGATATTGAAATTGGAAGAAAGGAATTTGTTAAAACAGTGTTTAGTATATCAAGAGAAAAGTTTAAAGAACAAGGGATGGGTAGACTGTCTTCGAAATAACCTGGAAAGTAGTGGGTTAGGGGAAATGTGGAGAAGAAGAGAAAATAATGTGAATAACTTCTGGAAGTTGGCAAGGAAAAGATTTGAGGATATAGAAATACAAAAAATATTTAGTGAAATAACTGAAAAGAGATCTTTAGTTTTCTATATACCAATGAAAGTCTCATGGGGAAGGGAAAAGTACATTGATGTGACAAATAAAGAGGAGCGAGAAGGTATTGCATGGCTGAAAGCAGGAGTATGGAGATTAAAAGGTCTAAGGAAAGGTATTCCACAAAATCAATGTCCTATATGTGGCGGAAATGAAGATATAGAACACATTTTATTTAAATGTAAAGGAACTGAAATTTGGAGAAAAAAGTATATTAATAAGAAATGGTTTAAAATAGATAGAAATGTAGTAGTAGTTGAAATGTTTCAAAAAGATAGTAAGAAGATTGGACAATTCTTATGCAAAGTGAAAAATAAATGGATATGGACAGTAAATAGACAAAATGATGCAATAAACTAGAATTAATAAACTATTGTAAAATATGAGTATGACCGGTAAAGAGCCAGGGCTGAACACCGATCATATTCACCTGTATAATGCTTAGCATAAATAAATAAATAAATAAAATAAATATAAAATAAAATCTGTGTGTTCCATTCACATGACTTTCTTTACAACTCTGCAATAAATTATTGTTAAAAAGCTTATGCTACTATTTACTTCCTGCTAATTAAGAAAAAATTAGCAGAAATACTCTTATTATTTGCTTCCTTGTAAGTAGAAGCGAAATAAGGGAGTACCATAGGTTAAAGTGATGGTCAAAAGCTGGTTGCTATGTGACTGAAGTTCCTTTGTTTGTATGGACACAAGTTCACAGTCCTGTAAATGTAAATGGCGTGTTATTTATGGACGCTCTTTAACTGCTGTGGTTCTCAGCATCCCATTCTATACTGGGTGTGAAAGACCGCTTAATTTTGCTCAGAGGCCTCTCTATCAGGCCTCTCTATCTACGACACGGGACCAACGGCTTTACTTTACTTCCAAAGGAAGCCATGCCCGAAAAAATTCGTCCTCCGCCGGGTTTGAACCCGCGACCTTGGGTATATGAAGTCAGCATGGTAACCATTACACCACGGAGGACAATGCAAAGTCCTGTATGAGAAAAGTATGTTTTTTATAGCTGAAACCAAAAACAAGGAATATCTCAAAAACGATCAACTCCACGAAAAAAAAAAAAATGTATATAACATAAATTGTGTGTTTTAAAGTGCTCTACATTTGTTGTGTGGTAAGTTTTTGTCCATCTCTTACGGTTTAGCAGTTGTGCAAAATTCCGTAAAATTGACCCAGAATAAAGTAGTCTTCAGAGGCTATTCCCAGAAAATTCAAGATATACATTTTATTTGTCAGGTAAATAGCTTTAATATATGATATTTTAATCAAAATCGTTAGAGCCATTTTTGAGAAAATAAAAATTTTCGAAAAAAATTCCATATAAAGGGTAGTTTGGGGTAAGGGGATTTTTCTCAAAATCTTCGTGTCACATCCCTGGAAGACACCAAACTTAAATATCAAGTTTGGTATTTTACCGACTTTTCATTTTTGAGTTATCGTGTTCACAGACACATGGACACACACACAGACCTTTTTCTGAAAATACTTTTTTTGGTTACAGGGGATCCTAAAACATATATTTCCGGTGAAATCTCGGTATCAAATTTTTTGGTAGAGTGCAATACCTTCTCTATACACTATGTACATAGTACGTATAGAGATAGTAATAAGCATTTTTAGAAAAATGTATGTTTGTGTGTGTCCATCCATCCATGTGTCTGTGAACACAATAACTAAAAAATGAAAAGTCTGCAAATACTAAACTTGCATCTTCCAAGGATATAACACAAAACTTTTGCAAAAAAACCACCCCAAACTACCCTTTACATGGAAATAATTGTGATTTTTTTTGTTTTGTTTTGTTTCATTTATATAGCCCCCTTTAACATCTAAGGTCATATTGGGGGGCTTTGCACTTCAAATAACCCCTTGTCTGTATGTTCTTTTATGTTTGGTTTAAATCATTTTACATACATTCACATACATTCACTCTCACATACATACTTCCAGACTCTGTGGGGGATAGGGAATAATTGTGGCTTAAGAAAAATTCCCTGCCCCAGCCAGGAATCGAACCTGGGACCCCTGGGTGAGAGATCAGCTCGCTGACTTTAACATTTTTGATTTACCAAAAATGGCTCAAACAATTTTGATTAAAATGCCGTATTAAAGATATTCATTCAGATGAAAAATAAAGTGTATCTCTTGAAATTTCTGTGAATAGCCTCATACTCTGGATGAATTTTGCTGATTTTGGCATAATTAGTAAACCATATGAGGCAGATAAAAACTTACTACATAAAAATGTAGATCTTATTAAAACATATAATTTATATCATATACATTTTTTATGGAGTTGACCATTTCTGAGACATTCCTTGTTATTAGTTTCAATTTTAAAATACTGTAACTCTTTCTCATATGTATTTTTTGTGGAGTTGACCATTTTTAAGATATTCCTTGTTATTAGTTTCAGTTTTAAAATGCTGTAACTTTTCCTCATATAGGAATTTTCTAGGTCCAAATCTCTTAAGCCCTTGATATTCCCTTATTTCCCTTCTACTTCAAGGAAGCAAGTAATAAAGATAATTTCTTCTAATATGTATCTCGATTATTTTGAGGTAGGTAAAAGAACTTTAACAATAATTTGTTACAGAGATGCAGAGAAAGTCATGTGAATGGAACACATCAGATTTATTACCTTCTTCTTTTCTAATGGAGAAGAGTAAAACAAGATAGTTCTACAGTCATATGTGAGGTTCACATTTGTGAGGTCACGGTTCTATTCATGTGGACTACCCATTCTGACCTTGGGTTTTTTTATGGTTTCCCTGATCAGTAGATGAATATTGGAGTAGTTTCTCATCTACCATGATTTTTTTTCTCTCATTTTTGTTTCAGTTTGTTTCTTTCTCATGATCAGGTGCCTTAAAGATTTTGTGTCATAGGGCAGTGTCAGACAGATGGTATAGATGCTTGCCACAAAGAAAGAGAATTCCCCATGATCATAAAGGGTGGCTTGTTAACAGGTTTTTCTCTCTCTGGGCAGTAATGGGTTGAGTTCTGAGACAGAAACTGTCAGGGACTTCCATGCATTTCTAATATGTATGAGGGTGAGTCAATAAATAAGTCACAAACGTCTGTTTCCCTTACGCCATTTGTAAATTATGCGCACATTTTGTGCCAGCTTGTCACTGGCATGAAGGACTTGTAAAGAGATGGGATAAGTGTGCAAAGTAAGGGTGATTATGTCAAAAAATGAAATAAATTTCAGGTGTTTATTTTAATTACACTACCCAAAATTAAATTTACTTCCATGAAGACAATACATATTGTTATCCATTTTCAGAAAATGATGCTTAAAATGACACAATGTCACAATTTTTAGACATTTTAGATATGCAGCATCGAAAACGAGTTTGCATACCAGCCGATAACATGTGTGTCATAGGTTGCTCACCCTTGTCTACATGATTATTTATGCAGGTACTCATAAAATGTAAAGATGCTTATAAAATTGTACATGCTGCACAATTGTACAACATAAGCAAGCTTTGTCAGTTACACCAGTTTTATATTTGACTGTACTTCTATAGAAGCGGACACTGCAAAGAGTGAAATCCAGGTAAGTGACCTTTAGCCAGATATTAAAATTTCTACTTGGGTGAGGATGTCGGATAACAGTTAAAAATAGGATACTTCACTTGCGAAAAGAATCTGTCAGTCTCATTATGGATGTGTTGACAGCCATGTGGTACATTGTCACATTTCTTTTTCACATAAGTATAATTCTTTTTAGTGGTAGAGCTAGTGCCCATCAGAAGTGCAGAAATAGTCGGAACAATTTTTGTTATATTTGTGGATGACTTACTCCCAAAAATCAGAGGAGAAAAATGTATAACATTACCAAACGTGCATGTTCTCTACACTTTGGTTGTCAAATTGGTGACCAGGAAAAACAATGGTCACCTCATCAATATTATATTACTTGTACGCCAAATCTTCAGTTATGGTTACATGGCAAACTCAAAGCATTACCATTTTCTGAACCTATGGTATAGTGAGAACCAACAAATCATATTAATGATTGTTACTTCTGTATTACAAATACATCTGGGCTATCTAGGAAAAGTAAACATGTTATTCGGTATCCAGATATCCCTTCTGCCATGTGTTCTGTTCCACATAGTGAAGAATTACCTGTTCCTGTACCCCCTCAGACATTGAGTAGTGACACTTGTAGTGAAGGAAATAGTGATTCCCAGGTTTTGAGTTGTACATTGCCAAAAAAAAAAAGGGGGGGGCTTCTATTTCAAAAGATCCTGACTTTCAACCAGAAAATTCTGAAAGTGAAAGACATTTTGTAGGGCAATTAGACTTGAATGATTTGGCATGCGACTTAAATTTGTAAAAAGAAGACTCTGGACTTCTAGGTTTCAGGCTGCAACAATGGAAATTACTTGCACCTGGTACAAAAATTACAGAGTTTCAAAATAGACATCTGAAATTTGGAATATATTTTTCTTTAAATGAGAATATGTGTTTCTGTATAGTCATCAAGGTTTAATGAGTGATTTAGGAATTGAGCATAATCCAGATGACTGACAATAGTTTATAGATTCCTCAAAGTTCAGCTTAAAGGTTGTGTTACTTCATAAAGGTAAAGAACTTCCATCTGTTCCAGTTTTCCATTCTGTAGATCTTAAAGAAAGACATGAAAGTATGGCCAAGATTGTATGTGTTTTAAGAGTAGGTTCATTGTTGGAAAATATGTGATGGCCTTAAAGTAATTGGTTTGCTGCTTGGATTACAAGGGAGATTTACAAAATATTGTTGTTTTTTTGTGTTTGTGGGACAGCTGTAATATGCAAAAACATTATGTGGCACAATAGTGGGATAAGCAGCAGGTATATGTCCCAGGGGAGAGTAATGTAAAACAAACACCACTGGCTCAGCCTGATAACATTCTTCTCTCTCCCTTACATATAAAACTTTGACTGATGAAGAATTTTGTTAAGGCACTCAACAAGGACGGTAATGGATTTGCATATTTGCAAGGTAAGTTTCCACAGTTAACTTATGCAAAATTGAGAGAAGGAATTTTTGTTGGATCTCAAATCCGAAAACTATTGGAGGCCTAAATGTTTCTGAAAACGTTACAAACAGTGGAATTAGCAGCTTGGCAATCATTTACAAGAGTTGTGCATCATTTTCTTGGAAACACAAAGGAAAAAAAATATAAAACTTTGTTGTCAAATTTTTTGAAATGCTATAAAAACATGGGTTGTAGAATGTCTTTGAAAATCCATTTCCTCCATTCACATCTGACTTTTTTTCCAGAAAATCTGGGTGATGTTAGTGATGAACAAGGGGAAGGGTATCATCAGGACATTTCCATCATGGAGAAGAGGTACCAAGGTTGTAAGGACCCAGTAATGATGGGGGATTCTTGTTGGTTTCTTATGAGGGAAAGCAGATAGGAGTACAAGAGGTAATCACATGTCACCAAGCACTTTCAAGCAGAGTTACAGATATGTCCCTTAAATATTTAGTCCAAATATTATTGGATGCATGTAAAACAACATTTTGAAATAATTTAATTCACCCCAATATATAATACTCTATTGTATATCATTATATCACAATAATTAAATATAACATAATATCTGATCTGAAACCTCATAGGTGAGAACCTAAATGTCCTCATGTCCTCATATCTTTTTAACCTGACATGATAGGAGGTTTCTGTGGTGATTTTCATAATCAGCACATCTTTTTCTATAAGAATCACCTACTTTTTTGGTATGAAAAAAAAGTTTTTGTTTTTTGTTTTTTGGGTAGTGTTATTATTGCCTCCACCCACTTACTTATTGATTCATCCTCATAACTTCTTGTGGTTCTTTCAATTTATCCCTTCCTCTGGGATAGTGGTAGCTGCAGTAGTTCCTGTATAGGTTGCAGTGTGCAAGTTATTCCTCCCCACTGTAAACCCTAATCACTATGATTACCTTAAAGATCAAATGTAGTAATCAATCAAGAAGATTTGTAGTGGAAATCAACTATTAAAATTCAACAATGTTGGCTGAATTATTGCAATGGACTGCCAGAAAGATGTGCTGATTTTCTTTTCAGCATATACTGTGATGGTTAGCAATTCTCCCACCTAGAATATAGATTTAGTAAATATTTGCACTCTAGAAGCTACCACAAAGCAGTAATGAGAATTTTAAAACCACCTGTTCTATATGATTCATTCAGTGAACTTCTGATCAGTTGAATCCTAAATATAATTAAACTGAAGAAAGTAAAAAAAGTAACAGTAAATAAAAGTAGAACAAAACATTTTAAAAAACAAAAGCAAAACATACATCTCCCTTATAGATTCACATTCCTTTGTTTCCATGAAGTCATGCATAAATAAAACTAAATAGCCATTCCCTGAATATAGAGACTAGTCTTAAAACCTGCAAAGCAAAATAGGAAAGGAATTGTTTTCAAATTTATCAGTAGTGCTATATTTCACAGAGCCACAAATGACAATATGACTTTCAACAAAGCACTTCATTGTAAATTCTCATCATCTTGATAGTTGTTACATTACCTTTCTTCTTTCGCTTCTTTTTTCCTTTTCCATGGTTTCCAGGTGAATTTCCATTGTTTGTAGCTCCCATAGCGGCAGTGTTGTTATGCTTCTTTCTCCTTCTCCTCCTGCGCTCCTCTGGTGGTGGAGAGGATGATGCTAATATAGGATGAACGCCAACACCTGATCGTATGAGGTTTTTAGCTGCTATTTTAACACTAAGTGGTGAATCACTTAGCATAGCCAGTCCTTCAGTATCACTGAAAATTGAGAATTTGTTACTAGCAAATTATTTTTGCTGATCCTTTTGCAATATTATGCAATTTTATATTATTTACTGTATATACAATCCTTTACTTTAGAAATAATTGATTTTGCATGATCTTTAAATCCTCATCTTACCAAACAAGGTATACTGGTTATCAAAGGCCATAATCTTGAGAATAAATTCAGTACACATTAATTTTCTCACAAATAGATTTGAATAAGTGACTCACTATCTATGAATAAGTAACAGTCAGGGTTTTCAATTAGTTTATTGGGACTAAGTTACAGCTAGATTATTTTTAAATATGGGTAGCAAAATAACCCAGTTATATTTTCAATGTTTTTAATTACTTTCTCTACACATATTATGTATGTACATAGTGTAAAGAGAAGGTATTGCATTCCATCCAAGAATTTGATGCTGAGATTTCACTGGAAATACACATTTTAGGGTCCCCTGTATCCAAAAAAAAGCATTTCTGGAAAAAGGTCTCTGTGTGTGTGTGTGTGTGTGTGTGTGTGTGTGTGTGTATGTGTGTCTGTGCGTTCCTGTGTCTGTGAACACAACTCAAAAACGAAAAGTTTGTATAATACCAAACTTGGTATTTAAGTTTAGTGTCTTCCAAGGATTCAAAATGAAGATTTTGAGAATAATCCCCCCACCCCAAACTACCCTTCACGTGGAAAAAATTTCACAAATTTTGATTTTCTCAAAAATGGTTCTAAAGATTTTTATTAAAATACTGAATATTAAAGATATTAATATGGCAAATAAAATGTATATTTTGAATTTTCTGGGAATAGCTCTAAAGACCTCTTTATTTTGAATGAATTTTGCATAACTGGTAAACCGTGAGAGACAGACAAAAACTTACTACATAAAAATGTAGATCACTTTAAAACACACAATTTATGTCATGTACTTTTTTTTTTGTGGAATTGACCATTCCTGAAATATTCCTTGTTACTTGTTTCAGATTTAAAATACTTAAACTTTTCTCACATGGAAAGTTGTAAACTCCTGACTCTGCATAAAAACAGATTTCAATCACATGGCAACCAGCTTTTAAAAGATTTGACTGTCATTTTAACCTAGTGTATTCCCTTATTTACCTTCTACTTATAAGGAAGCAAGTAATTAAGACAATTTCTGCTAATGTTTATCTCAGTATCATAAACTAGATAGAAGCATATTCTTTTTAACAATAATTTGTTACAGTGTTGTAGAGAAGTCATGTGAATTGAACACATCAGAATTTTTTTACTTTCTCTAGCACATATGTACAACGTAACAAAAGGTAGAGAAGGTGTTGTATTCCACCCAACAATTATATATCAAGATTTTACCAAAAATATATGTTTTGAAAGCCCAAAAAAGTATTTTTAAAAAAGGGCAATGTATGCACGCGCAGTGCAAGTGTGTGTGTGCGCGCGTGCGCGGGTGCACGTGTGTGTGTGCATAACTCAAAACTGAAAATTCTGTTAAATACTAAACTTGATATTTAAGTTTAATATTTACCATGGTTATGACAAGAAGATTCTCAAGAAAATCTCCCCCCCCCACCTGAAACTACCCTTTTCATGGAAAAATATTCGAAAATGCTGATATACTCAAAAATGATTCTAATAATTTTGATTAAAATATAATATGTTTAAGATATTTTTTGACAAACAAAATGATTATCATGAATTTTCTGGGAATAGTTTGAAATATTTCTTCATTCTGAATGACTTTTCATAAGGGGTAAACCATGAGACAAACACTTACTGCACAATCTCACCAAAACACACAGTTTATGTCCTTTACATTTTTACTGTAGAGTTGTTTCTGAGATATTCCTTGTTATTGATCGACCTTTGGTATAACTCCAGGCCATGCAAAGAAGCAAATTTCAATGTCAATTGCTTAACAGCAGCTTTTAAAATACTAGACTATTGCTTTAGCCTAGTATATTCCCTAATCTCCCTTCTACTTATAAGGAACTAACTGATAAGACCATTTCTACTAATGCTTATCTCTATAATTAGCATGGAGGAAAGAAGAAGTTGTTTGGAAGAAGTTTGTAGAACAGATAGAGAAAATTATGTGAATGGAACACATCACACACACAGCACGCATGTACGCATGCATGCACACACATACACACACATATTGCCTGCGGTGCCATTTGTAGTGAAAGAGGGCGTAAAACACTATAAAAAAACACACACATACCTTTTATCTAAAAATCTTATGTGTACAATTCACATAACTTTTTCTATCTTTTCCTCAAAAGAACTATTTTTACAAAAGATTATTCTTTTATCCATGTCATGCTAATTAACATAAACCTTAGCAGAAGTAGTCTTATTACTTGCTTCATAGTAAATAGAAGAAAAATAAGGAAATACACTAGGCTAAAGTGATACTCAATTCTTTTGAAAACTGCCACTATGTAATTGACATTGCAAATTGGTTCTCTTTCCATGGCCAGAAGTAAAACAGAAGAGATATGAAATGTAAGAGAAAAGTTTTAAATATTTTAAAATTTAAACCAATAACATGGAATATGTTGGGAATCATTAACTCTAACCAAAAAAAGAAAAAATTTATGACACAAATTGTTTGCTTTAATGAGATCTACATTTTTTTGTAGTAACTTTTTGTCTACCTCTTACAGTTTATCGGTTATGCAAAAGACATTCAGAATGAACAGGTATTCAGAAGCTATATCCAGAAAATTCAAATTACATTTCATTTATCATGTAAATAGCTTTAAAATATAGAATTTTTATAAAAACTTTAGAGCCATTTTTGAGAAAATTAAAATTTTCGAAAAATTTTCCACGTAAATGTAGTGAGGTGATTTTCTTGAAAATCTTTCTGTCATATCCCTGGAAGATGCTGAACTTATATATGAATTTTGGTATTTAATTGACTTTTCGTTTTTGAGTTATTCTGTTCACATACACACACACATGCATGCACGCACACACCCCACCATACCCCACCCACCCACACCCACCCACACACAGACACACACTTTTTTAAGAATGTTTTTAACTCAGGGGACCTCAAAACATATATCTGGCAAAATCTCTATATAACAATTTTGAGTGGAATAAAATACCTTCCCTATCTACTATGGACATAGGACTTGTAGAGAGAGTAAAGAGTTTTCATTTGTTTGTTTATTTAGGGGACCTCAAAGCATGTATTTCTACTGAAATCTTGACAGCTAAGTTTTGGTGGAATGTAATACTTACCTTAATTACTATATATAGTAAAGAGAGTAAAAACAAAATCAAGCACATTATTAGAAAAGGATTAAGCAATCATTTAAAATATTTGCAACAAGTGAAACCAATTTAAAATTAGTTGCACTGGTTTTCAAGAAGTTTGAACAAATTGCACGTGAAACCAATTTAAAATTAGTTGCACTGGTTTTCAAGAAGTTTGAACAAATTGCACAAACTTAGGAGAATTTCATTTATATCACAGCTTAAAACCTTGGTTTCCAGATCACAATTGATTTTTAACCATGAAAAAAATGGTAATCACTTGTGTTTTCCAGATTTTTGATAATGGATGAACTGATTATCCATAAAAGCATCATAGAATAATGACAGAGTAAAATAAGGCATTCATGTAGACCATTATTCAAACAACTAAAAATTTTACCTTTGATTTGCATTTATGTACTTTGGCATTTAGGTGCTATTTTTATTGCAAAAAGAAATAATCTTTCATTCAGATAAATAAGAAATACACAACTGTAACAGAAGTAAGAAAACATTAATAAAATTTTTTGAAATTTTGTATCACTTTGTAGAAGTTGTGTACAACTCTGCATTTGTAAAAGTAATATTATTTGTAATTATTTCATTGTACCACTCTTAAGTTTCTATTGTTTTTGTACTCAATAACAATAAAATAACAATAATAATCATCATCCTTATCATCGACACCATTATTATTATTATTATTATTATTATTATTATTATTATTATTACTATAATTATTCTTATAATATTAACAAATACAGAACCAATGGAAAATGGAGCACTTGATGCAGTACTACATAAAAATGTATAACTCACTGTCAAATGAAATAAAAGCTAAAGGAAGGATAAAACTTTTTAAAACTAAAACCAAGCAGTTTTTACTTTCTGTGCTACATATAATAGAAAAGAAAAGGAAGTATTGAATTTCAACCAAAAAGTTGACACCAAAATGTCATTGGAAATACACTTTTGAGACCTTTTGAATCAAAAGATGCATTCCTAGAAAAATGACTGTATGGGTGCTTGCATACATGTGTGTGTGTGTGTGTGGTTGTGAGTGTGTGTGTTGTTTTTATAGTGGATGTGAATATTTTGTAAATAATTTGTATTACACTACTATTGTATTAAATGAAATGCTCTATATCAGATGTGCAAAATATACAGTACTGATAAAAAAGAATGAATAAACAATACAATACAATGGAAGGCACATAACATTGATGCAGTCCATTGTAGTTCAAAGCAGGGTGTCATCATTACTTAAATCATCAGGATAGCTAAATATTAATTACATTATAGATTCAAATTGCCTTGAGGGAACTTTGAAATAAATTTTATTAGGTTATATTTCAGAAACAGAACAACCCTTTGTTATAAATATATATAATTACAGCTGATTCCCAGACTTACTTGTTATGATGAAGGAAATGGGCATGATGGTCATAATGAGACATCTCCCAGCACCTCAAGGCTTGAGGTAGGCTTACATCATCTATTTTTACAGACAGCCAATCCTTGTTTGTTAGCACTGAATGTGAGATGCACGATGGTGCAAACACAGCCCTGTAAAATTAGAACAGTTTTGATTTTGTACATTAAAAGCTAAGGAAACTCTGAAAATGTTAACCTTGTCTAGTCTTATAGTTTGCCAAATCACAGTTGGTAGACTTTATTACAAATGAAATCAATGCAATTGCTAAAATTAAATATTGTTATTATTATTATTATTATTATTATTATTATTATTATTACTACTACTACTACTACTATCATCATCGTCATCGTCATTATTATTATTATTATTATTATTATTATTATTGTTATTATTAAATTATTTATTTATTGGGGGGGGGTAATTCCTGACATTTCCTTTATTATAATCTAGATAAGCTTTGGTGAACAAATGCTAAATGTCATCTTAGCTCTTATGGTGATTAAAAGCACAATGTTAAAGAGACTTCAAAACAGTAAATCATTGCATATGTTTATGAATAGTCTCTCTTCTTCTCCCCTTAAGGTATTAGTAGGCCCTATGGCTTGTTACATCCTCACAATTGAATTTTCTTAATATGCATGTCTCACTGCTGTAACAAAATACAGGTCTCAACAAAGTCTTGTATAAGCAGATTCTTGCATGTCTTTGTACTAAGGAAGGTTTCATAACATTATTAACTATTCCCTTTATGTTACTGCATTTAGAAATGTCCTATGAAATGTCTGCCTCATCGAAAAAGGATATTGTGCATATGAGATACATAAATGAGGGAGCTTATACTTTTTTTTAATCCAAATATATTTGCTAGTTAAATGATATTTTCTGCAGAAGGCCATAAGTTTTGTTTTTCCATATTGATTTTTATGTCATATTTTTATTTAAGTCCAGTTTAAATTAAATTAAATGCAGCACATTATGAATTCTTCTGCTGAAGTTATCAAAGGAAAATTATTTGCAAACAGACTGAGTCTAATTTATTGTAATTTTATTTTGGCTGTACATAGCTATGGGACAAATGCTTCCATTTTCTAATTATTTGATTGATATGTATGTGTAGTAATAAGCAATAGTGAGAGACACCACCCTTGTTTTACTCTTGAATGGAAAATCTTCATATCCACCAGCTTTATCTTTATTTCATTGCATATGTTAAGCATGTTTGCATTTTCTGTAGCATTTGTGGTAATAAATAACTTTGGGACCAAACAGATGGTTCAAAATTTTAAACCTGCTATGAATTTCTGAAAAACTACTCAACTGATAATTCTTTCACCATCAAATGATACATAGAGGCAATGCTGCATTCCTAGAGCAACTGGTAGGGGGTGATTAAGGAAGACAGATGCTCTGGTGATGTTTCACACGCTTTTGTGTGAATATCAGATGAGGTTTTTCATGCTATTAGCAACAGCCAGGGCTATACACATTTAAAATTATAAGGGTTAAAGGGGAATCATTGAACAATACTTTGAAAAAGAAGAGGAGGATATAGATTAAATTAACTAAATTGCTTTTCAAGTTTAAAAAGCTAGGTACTGCACATTACATTCATAGCACTTTCTCTAGACCCTACATTTATTTTTACATTAATAAAATTGAACTGTACAAAGACTTGTTTTGCTGTTTTTGGAATGTTTTTTGAAAATGTTTAATTTTTTTGTAGCTACAAAACATTAGTTGAAGTTATTGTTGCTAGGATAACAGCCAGATGTTTTTCAAACCTATAGCTCCACTATAGTGTGCTAATTTTGTATACTCTTTGTTTGGGCTGATGAGAAGTATGACAAACATAATGTTCAAAAAATACTTTTAAGATACTGGATAATTCAAACCAAAGATACAAAATATTATAAAAATGACAAAAGGTATAATAAATGTATATCACACAAGTTGCATATTTTAAGAAGTTCTACAGTTTTTCTGCAGTAAAGTTCTCTTTGTCTCTTACTGGTTTCCAAATTGTGTGATATTCTCTCAACTTCAATAACAAGGAAGAGGATTCACAGAAAGTTGAATGAATAGTTTATTTTCCATGCCATCTTAACATATGATACTTTAATTAACATATTTAGAGCTAAGTTTGTAATTGTTTATGAAACATGCTATTCACTCACTCACTCACTCACTCACTCACTCACTCACTCACTCACTCACTCACTCACTCACTCACTCACTCATCCACCCACCCACTCACTCACTCACTCACTCACTCACTCACTCACTCACTTGCACTCATAAAGCTTAGAGAAAGAAGGTATAAATAATATATAGGGGGCTTTCAATAAGTCCTTAGAAAAAGATTGAAAAACAAATTATTCTTAGTAAATTTTTGTTTTATTTTTCCAAATAATCAAATCTCCTTTTAACTCAATACACTTTTCCCAGAATTTCTCCAACTGTTTTAAGCCTTCCAAAACGTAAGATTTTGGAAGGTCCTTAAAGAGATGACCTTGTTTGGGAGATGATCTCTTCATTAAATGTGAATCATTTTCTGCTTAGCCACTTTTTAAAATTTGGAAATAAAAATAAATCACTAGGGACTAAATCTGGTGAATATGGTGGAAGTTGTAGTTATCCAAACCTTAATTCTACAATTTTTGCCATCGAAACTGCGCAGGTGTGCATCCTTACTTGTCATAATGGAAAAGAATATTTTTCTTTGTCAGATGAGAGCATTTTTTTCTTGACTTCTCTGTTCAATTGGTGCAATAACGATGCATAATACTCTCCATTTATCGTTCTTACTTTCTACAAGTAATCAATGCAAATGATTCAGCATGCATCCCAAAAAACCAAGGCCATTATCTTGTCTGCAGATTTCATCACCTTTGCCTTCTTAAAAGACGGTCTTTAAAACCCCACTGTTTTGATTGTACTTTGGTCTCTGGAGTGCAGTAGTGTAATCATGTTTCATCCGCAGTTATGTATTAACACAGAAACTTGTCAGGATTGTGACAGAAAAGGGCCGAACCAGCTTCCGAATCAATCACATGATTGTGCTTATTCTCCATTGAGAGAAAACGCAGCACCCATCTAGCCGAGACTTGTCAGACCTAATTTTTGGTGCAAAATTGAGGACACTACAACTTGTGATATACCTGCAGCCTCTACTATTTTGCGAACATTGATTCGTCGACCACTCAAAACTATATCCTGGATTTTGTCAATAATTTCGGAGGTAGTTACTTCTTCTAGATGCATAGCTACGTTTAAATTCATTTATCCAAATGTAAGTTGTTGCAAAAGCAGAAACAGTTGCGCCATAAACTTCATACAGCTCACCTTATATCTCTTTCAGTGTTAAGCCTTTTAAATAGAAGTGTTTAATCACCACACAAAACTCTTTTTTTTCTTCTGTCTTTCAAAATAATCACAAGATTGTTGTTCAGTCGCCTATGGCAATGAAACTACAAGATGGATATAGCTGAAACTTTAACTGCCATGTAATAAGAGACAATGGTTACTAGTTACTAAATACAAACTTTTTTCAATGATATGAGTGTAATTTCTTGGATTTTCTAAGGGTTTATTGAATGCCCCTCATAAGATGTAATATTCATGTGCTTTATTACTAATACTGTTGTTTACATTTATTCTAGAAATTATTTATACAAATGCTATTTTTCTACCTAGTCCCTGTTAATCAAGTAAGATAGACATTTCCAGAAATGGCTTTATTTAGGTGAGCAGTAAATATTTCAGGAATAAATTTCTCCTTTTTGAAGCTTAAGCTGCTAAGAGTGCACATATTATCTTTGAACCTACGTTCCTAGGCATGATTCTGCTAGAAGAAGCATTCTGATAACTCAGATAAACATTGGAGGCTATCTATAGTTTCTTTAACCAGTCATCATTAGAAATAAATGTAATGTAGGAACCAAGGTTACATGGGTCTATATAAACAGTGCAATAATGTAATGAAAGTGCAACAGATCAATAACCAATGTCATGATAGAAAGTGTGTAAATTGTTGAGAAATACTGATAAAAATGTTTCGCTCTCTTGATTGTAATTATAAGGTTGTGTTGGAAAAAAAAAGAAAGAAAGATAACTTTAGAAAAAATTTGATATGCTCCATTCACATGACTTTCTCTACATCTCTGTAACAAATTGTAGTTAAAAAGCTTATGTTTCTATTTACTTCATGCTAATTAGCAAATAGTCTTATTACTTGCTTTCTTGTAAGTAGAAGCAAAAGGAGGGAGTTCCATAGGTTAAAATGATAACCAAAAGCTGGTTGCTATGTAACTGAAGTTCCTTTGTTTGTATGGACAGGAGTTAAGAAATTTCTGTATGAGAAAAGTATAAGTTTTTCAAAGCTGAAACTAAAAACAAGGAATACCTAAACAATTATCAACTCACGAAAAAATGTATATAACATAAATTGTGTGTTTTAAAGTGCAGTAAGTTTTTGTCCATCTCTTACGGTTTAACAGTTATACAAAATTCCGTAAAATTGATCCAGAATAAAGTAGTCTTCAGAGGCTGTTCCCAGAAAATTCAAGATATACATATTATTTGGCAGGTAAATATCTTTAATATACAATATTTTAAGCAAAATCGGTAGAGCCATTTTTAAGAAAATCAAAATTTTCGAAAAAAGTTCCATGTAAAGGGTAGTTGGGGTTGAGAGGATTTTCTTGAACATTTTTGTGTCACATCCTTGGAAGATACCAATCTTAAATACCAAGTTTGGTATTTAAAGGTCTTTTCGTTTTTGAGCTTTGCTGTCCACAGACACACACACACAGACACACACACACATGCGCACACACACACACACACACACACACACACACACACACACATACACACACACACACAGCCTTTTTCTGAAAATGCTTTTTTTTTGATTCAGGGGGACCCAAAACATGTATTCCGGTGAAATTTTGGTATCAAATTTTTGGGTAGAATGCAATACCTTCTCTATACACTATGTACATAGTATATATAGAGAAAGTAAAAATATCTTATAATACCAAACAAGATTCAAAATCTTCCGAGGATGCAATATGAAGATTTTGCAAAACATTACCCCCATGCCATACTATCTTTATGTAGAAAAGTTTCTTTTCATTTTTGATTTTTTGAAAAATGACTAGCAATTTTGATTAAAATCTTTGCATGATAAATGTATATCTTCATTTCTCTGTAAATAGCCTTTGACAGACACAATTAAGATCTTGTTAATGCATGCAGTGTATTCTAAATAATTTTTTATGACATTTACCGTTTCAGAGAAATATTTTTTTTCCTTTATCTATTTTATATCATTTTTAACATCTAGGTCATATCACGACAGATATGTTCTGTAAGACACCTTTTTGAGGTATGTCCTGGACAGTAGTCTTTCATGACTTCCTGTACCATACAGTTTTCATTTGTGCCAAGCAAATGGTGATAGGGTGCCACTGTCTGACTGCTTTCACCATCTGCAGTCAGTCTAATTACCTCCATCAATAACAGCTTAGTCAGCTATGAGACCACACCCCCATATACTATATTTCTCTGCTCTGCAACAAGCAGAAACCATTAGGGTGCTGTTTTAATATAGATGCCTTAACTATCAGTTTCCCAATCGTTTTAGGCTAAAGGTGAAGCTTTGGATCATGATATTAAATATCCACTTGGGAAAAGGCCACTGAGGGAAATCAAAAAGAAAAAAAAAAAAAAAATCCTAGCCAGATTAGACAGCCCACAGAATTTGAACTGGAACCTCCAGAATGTGGGCCAAAGATATTATCATCTAAGTCATTTGCTCGGGTGGGGTAAATTCTTTTTTTTTGGCTCAGAAATTATATGCCAGATAGGGCGAACATGAGAACACAATTGTCAGATCGCTGGGGGAGTACCTACCTACTGAACGCCAATACAGGCAGTATCGGGTTTCCGCATAGCTTGCGGGCACCCCCAGTAACAACGGCTTCAAACCAGCCAACAGCAAATTAATTGAACTAAGTACTCCCCCCTCCCAACATTGGGAGTGGTCACTCAAAATCCTCCAACAAAAACAATTTTAAATCAAATCAAACACCAGCGGAGTAGAGGAAAAAGATGGTGCTCCTAAAATATAATCGTTTGAGGAGCCTATCTAGTGCTACCTCCTTAACATCATCACCCGAAACCTCAATATCACCAAACCTAAACCATCCTCCTCATTCCTGTGGTTAAACCTGTACCAGGGTAGGTACACAGAAGCTATACCTAGGCTCGCCATGAGTCTACCAGATCTCGGACGGATGGATGGATGGATATTCTTTATTACTGGTATGAACTTACACTATTTTCAATTCCTAGGTTACAATTATTTTTTTTTTCCTTTTCTTTCTTTCTTGTGGTACTACAAACAGTGCAGTTTCAAAACAATTACTTAACAACCTGCTTTTTAAAGAGCTAACTGTTGCTTTAATCTTGTGTGTTCCCTTTTTACCTGCAGTAAAATGTGTAATTAAATGCATTTCTACAAATTTTTATATCATGGAGCTAAAGTTTGCTGTTATATATTGGATTGCACATACTGTACTTAATGACAATTGCACTATAATGATTATCTAAACATTTTGGAGAACAAATGGTACTCAAATTGGAAAGGGGCAGGGATTGAAGGCAAGCTGTCGAGTGAAATGACTCTTAAGCTTAGGAAATAAAATTAGACAGGTTAGGTGGTAAAGCGTTTTTTTTTTTATCATAATCATGAACCTACCACTATGATAACATAGTAATTTACAACAAACTTGAGTGGCTCTCTTTGGTTTCTAGAACCAGCTGAAACATTTGGTGAAATAGTCAGGATTTGAATAAGGTTCTCCTATTCTCTGTATAATTTCTCCAACCACTGAGCTATTACATTATGCCAGCAGGATATTAAACTATCACCCTCTGTGTGTAATGGCTACCATGCTAACTTCATATACCAAGCTCGCAGGTTCAAACCCGGCAGAGGACGATGGATTTTTTTGGATGTAAAAATCCTTAGCATGGCTCCCTTCAGAAGAGAAGTAAAGCCATTGGTTCTGTGTCGTAGATTTACGGCTCATAAAAGAACCTCAAGTCTGATAGAGAGGCCTCTGAGCAAAATTAAGCAGTCTTTCATGCCCAATTTAGAATGGGATGCTGAGAACCACAGTAAGCGTCCATAAATAACATGCTGTTTACATTAGGATATTAAACTCTCCAACTGATTTGAGTTTTTACTGGTAAACCAACTGGTATGTATCACATCAGGGATTAATCTTAATGTGATTTATTACCATAGGTATTTAGTATCTGAAGACCAACTAATCCAATTGAATGGTTCTGTTAATAATTTGTAATTTGTGCTTAACAATTTCTTAGAATATTCTTTTTGGGATATTTCATGAATATAGCTGTAAATCTGTTTTGACTTAACTTGGATCTATGGACTTTTGCAGCAAGCCAATATTTTATAGTAGAATTTGAAATATTTGAGTTTATAAATTAACTGTGTTTAACACATATTTCAATCAGTGTATTTATAAGCCTATTGATTTCCTCTCACATACCTCTATCCACTACAGTAAAAGTAGTACTGTTAACTTACGTTACATTGGTGAAGGAATTCCTTAGAATGTCTCCCATTTGATGTATGTAATCCCATTGTTGCTTTGTTACTGGAGCACCAACATTATCTGCTCTCATTTGTGCTTCATCAAAGAGCCACTGAAAAACAAACAGGGGAACTGGAAAGAAAGAAGAAATAAGTATTAAAAGGTATATTTCCTGTCTATACTAAAATAACTGGTATAATAATGCACAGATTCAATTTAACCACCCTTATATTGGAAAATATAGCATTAAAAATTGTTGAGACAAAAATATTTATAACTCAAGCACATATAAACATTCACTGAGGTTAATTTCATCAATAAGTCATAATCAAAAATGGGGTAGGGACATATTACTACAAATGGAAGCAAGGGTCAAATGGTTTTTCTTCCAAACAAAAAACATTTGTAGGAAATTATTATATTTATTCAAACTCTTTCAAAAAGGTATATGTCTATTTTTATTGTGGCTTCAGGCTGCAAGATGCCTGAAAACATTGCAAGATTGACAAATATGTTGAGAATATCTCTTGGCAGCCTGGAAATATATACTACATTTACCTAACACAGTCAATATGTCAAAACCTTCCTCATGGGATAACCATCACTATCTGCAGTGGAAATAAGGTGTTTTAATTACTATTAACTATGAATTTCATTTGCCATTTAAATAAAACTAAATTTTCAATTAGCATTCCATCCTCTAAGACATCTGGGGGAATTGACAAGAGAGTTCTGAAATTGTGAAGCGACAGTTCTGCACAATTGCCTACTGCACATTTTCCAACATTTCTGGCGTCACCAGAGACAGTCGGCCACTATGGTCTTTATTGTGAATATTGGTTCATCCTTCAGTGAATTGCCTGCACCATTGTCTTACCATACTGTTGCACATAATGTGTGTCCATACACATGACAGAATTGGTGATGGATTTCTGCTGGAGATTGCTTTTGAGCATCCAAAAATCAGATGACTGTTTGAACCTTGCACTTGGCAGGAGACAATATTAGAGGAGCCATTTTCTCCTGGCAAAGTGCAGTAACACTGCCATCACAAGAGTGAAACTTTACTGTTATTCCCACATACTTCCTCTCTACTCCTGTGCGTGCACATTCCTATCCAATTGGTGATGCCTTCTCTGGACATGATCGGAACTTACTTTTTGGATGCCCCACGCATGAACAGTCATCTTGGTAATTTATTGGTATCTAACACAATTTGACTCTCCTTAGTAACTATCATATTCACTTGCATGGGTTGTATAATGACATAATACATTTAATTTTCTGATTGAATACAGGACTTTGCCACTAAATATACACTTATTTTGCCACTTTCAGTAAATAAAAAAGATTCCTCCTAGGCAGGCATAAATGCAGGGGTTGATGGAGGCCAGTGTGTTGGATTGCTTTCTGTTCCTGAGATTATAAACTACCTTTTACAAGTTTCCAGAAAGTTTATGATACCATTATCTCACTATAGGAGGAAGAATTACAGAGAAAGAGTAAGGCGCAGTTGTCCATGTTGTTTCAGCAGTACATGGGATAGCGCAGGGTGGAGGGAGTAGCTGGCAGATGGCAACTTGAGTCCACTCTTGAGAGAAGTGAAGGCTGAGGTAGGGGGACATCACACCAAGGAGTACTGTGTACATGTCCTACTGGGGCCAATGAGACTGTGAATATCAAGCTGTTCAGAGTATAGCAGTCACCTGATGGAAAGACCCAGAGAGAGCAGCTGATCCTCCCTCAGAATAAGGTTGCGGAAGTCCTGGAGGAAGTACATGCAGGGACTTTGGGAGGGCATTTGAGACCCAACCATGGTAAGGGCTATACTTTGTGGTGAAGAGGACAAATGCTACGATGACACTGATTGGGACAACCAGCCCCAAGATGGGAGCAGTGTGACAACTCATCTGGTATGTGATTGCTCTCATGTTTGCTCCGATATGCAACAGTGAAGCTGGAATGTGAGTCATTGCAGTTTGACGGTTAACAATGGTGCGATGCAACAGGAGTCGGTATGCAAGACTTCTTGTGACATATTGATTCTTCTGATATTCCAGATGTTTCACTAAGCTTTGGTTTCTACTATCTTTGATAAGTTTCCAGAAAATTTTTGACATCATTATCTCACTGTAAAAAGGAGGAAGAACTGCAGTGAGTTGTTGTGTTGTGAATTGCACTGAGTTGTGAGTGCAGCCATAAACTGTCAACTGTCTAATGTTTAGTGAACTATATGCAGCAGTGATTTAAAGATTTATTTGTAACTAATTGTTGAGTCAATAAAGATATTTGTTACAGTATGGTATAGATAATTCATATTAGTTTGAAGCATATTTGATGATTAGAGTAAATCAAGGGTGTGACATCTTTACAGGAATATATACACTTTAATTCATCCAACCAGGCTGCTCCACTTACCTGTTAGAGTTGGATATGCACGATAACCAAAATAGCATCTCCAAGGTTCAGAAGGATATTGGGCTCTACAGAGGGAGGGCACCTGTCCATGCCATAGCAGTTGGCCCTTTCTGATGGCATCCATTGGAGTTAAGGTATGGGCATTCTGTGAATATGGTGCACGATCCAAAAACCAACCTGAATCTGTTACACCTCTTACAGCAATATGAGGCAGTCGCAGTTCAGAGTGCAGCAAGTCTGCTACCACATCAAGGTTCACCATCACTCCTGTTCCGCCTGCACTGCAACATGTTCATGCCACTTCAACATTTTTAAGCACACCTGGAGCAGTAAATCCATATACACATTTCAGATAAGAGTACCTCAAAGTGATTTTATTTTATTTTCAGGTTCAAAGCTATCATAATGTTAAACTTTATGATTTTTCATTGTATTATTTGAGATAGGAGGTTGAAACCCTTATTAAGTGGGGATTAATTTAGAAAATAAGAGTACTGTAATACACAGTTTGATTAGTATGCAGCTTTTTGAAGTAATTTTTTTAAATTGAAACATCTTGTGTTATAACAATAGCACTTCACTGGTTTTACAGTTCTAAACATTGCATTGGATACTAAAGAGCATCCTCCTGTCTGTAGCAGCTTTTCAGTTATGTGTACCTAAAGTTGAAAAAATAAATAAGGATTTACAAAATAAGCTTTGAAAAACTGTAACAAGAGGGTCTGAAAGCAGAGTGACCATAATTAAAATGAGAACATTTTTCCACACAAGCTACTTTTTTTTTACTTTCTGTACATAGTACATGATATGTAGATAGAAAAGGTTTTTACGCTTCACCCCAAAATTTGATAACGAGATTTCACCAGAAATACATGTTTTAGGATCACTTATATCCAAAAAAAAACCATTTTTAGAAAATGGTCCAACTCAGAAACAAAAGGTCAATAAAATTTACCAAACTTGGTATTTAAGTTTAGTATCTTCAAAAGATGCAACACAAAGATTTTGAGGAAAATTCTCCCACCCCAAACTATCCTTTACTGGAAAATGTTTCAAAAATTTTGAATTTCTCAAAAATGGTTCTAACATTTTAGTTAAAAAAACTGTGTATTAAAGATATATACATGACAAATAAAATGTATATTTTGAATTTTCTGGTAATAGCCTTCCCTCTGGATGAATTTTGCATAACTCGTAAACCTTAAGAGACAAAAACTTACTACACAAAATATGTAGATCTCATTAAAACACACAATTTATGACATAACATTTTTTTGAGGAGTTGAGATGTTCGCTGTTATTGGTTTCAGTTTTAAAATATTTAAAAACTTTTCTCATACAGAAATTTATCAACTCCTGGCAATACAAAGAATGAATTTCAATCACATGACACCAGCTTTTAAAAGATTTGACTATTGCTTTAGCCTAATGTATTCCCTTATTTCCCTTCTACTTACAAGAAAGTAAGTAATAAGACCATATCTGCTAATGTTTTTCTTGATGCGCATAAAGTATGTAGAAGAATAAGTGTTTTAACAATAATTTGTTTCAAATTATGTAGAGAACGTCATGTGAATGGAATGCATCAGATTTTTAACTTTCTCTATATGCACTATGTATATAGTGTATAGAGAAGGTATTGCACTCCACCCAAAAATTCGATACCGAGATTTCACCGGAAATATATGTTTTAGGGTCCCCTTTATCTAAAAAAAGCATTTTCGGAAAAAGGTCCATGTGTGTGTGTGTGTGTGTGTGTGTGTGTGTGTGTGTGTGTGTGTGTGTGTGTGTCCGTGTGTCCATGTGTCCGTGTGTTTGTGAACACGATAACTCAAAAACGAAAAGTCGGTAAAATACCAAACTTGGTATTTAAGTTTAGTATCTTCCAGGGATGCGACACGGAGATTTTGAGAAAAATCCCCCCACCTCCAACTATCCTTTACATGGAACTTTTTTCGAAAATTTCGATTTTCTCAAAAATGGCTCTAACAATTTTGAATAAAATTTCATATATCAAAGACATTTACATGACAAATAAAATGTTTATCTTAAATTTTCTGGGAATAACCTCTGAAGACTACTTTATTCTGGATGAATTTGATGGATTTTTTCATAACTGCTAAACCGTAAGAGATGGAGAAAAACTTACAACACAAAAGATGTAGAGCACCTTAAAACGCACAATTTATCTTATAGACATTTTTTTTGTGGAGTTGATCGTTTTTGAGATACTCTTTGTTTTTTGATTTCAGCTTTAAAAAACATACAGGTATTCAGCAATTCCAGTCCACACAAACAAAGAAGTTCAGTCACATAGCAACTAACGTTTGACTATCACTTTAACCAATAATACTCCCTTATTTCGCCTCTACTAACAAGTAATAGGACTATTTCTGCTGATTTTTTCTCGATTAGTATGAAGTAAATAGAAGCATAAGCTTTTTAACATAATTTTGTTGCAGAGATATAGAGAAAGTCATGTGAATGGAACACATCAGATTTTTTAAAGTTAATTCATAAAGTAAGGTATGAAAATTCATGAATAATGGAAGACTTTTCACAGCAAAATTACTGAAATATAATAAGGAATTGACAAGATGATTTTAAACTTATTTCTGTTACTTGATTTTTCTGAAGAAGCTTTGAAGATATGTGGTAGTGAATAATTTGCAAAAATGCTAGTAACTCTGATGCATAGTCATATATTACGTGAGCTGGGAATTGGTAACACTACAGCACTGAAAAAAAAAAAAAAAATTCAACTGCTATGGTTGAAATTTTGTATCTTTGCTCTTACCTATATTTTTTCTGGTAGCTCGTGGTCAGAGCGATATATAAACAATGCTTGTTTTAAACTTGTGGGTGTGAATGTTCAATAATTTGTGGAAATTGAAGCTAGTAAATATGATGCATAGTCATATACAGTTGTTGAGAATGGGAACAATAGATACCCCATTCCCAAAACGCATCCAAGTAAGTGTTTTTTTCAATGATGTAGTATTACCAATTACCAACTCACTTAATATATGTGGTAGTGGTTTCAAATACATTTATCAGCTTTGGTTCTCCATTGATTTTATGTTTTGCCTTCAAAAGTTGTCGCTAATGTTGATTTAACTTCCTGTTGTATTTATATTTTTGAAGTTTTGGTATAAGAGAAGTAATGGACATGGAAAGAAAGATAAAATATGCACAAGCAGATAAACTAGCAATTCCCAGACATTTTTTATAAAAAAAACTAAAAATGACATCTGTTGCTGAATATCAAGTAATGTTATTTTGTGGCAGAAAATATTGACAAAATTTATTATTATTGATTTCTAGAGCCTCTTTTATAAAATATTCTCATTGTGGTATTTATTTCAACCAAATGTGAAGTATGTTGACAAGTTTTCTTGTTCCTCTGAGTATAGAACAATTCATCTATTTTTAGGAGACTTCTACATAATCTTAATTTGTATGGATTCCAAATAAACTTGAAAGTTTATAACAAATGTCCTCAAATCCCATTTCATGTAAAGCAGTTTATAAATTGTTTCATACAATGAACTGATAGAAAATACAACAATAATTAGGGACGCTAAAGCAGCAAATACACTTAAAAAAAAATAACAACAACAACAGTTCATGAAGTTTCACACACCAGCAGATTAAAATTTCACCCACCAAGAAAAGGAAGAGAACAACAGTATGATCATATGTTACAGATTGAGGTTGCAATTTTTAAAGTGAAAATACATTGAAAACAAAGTACCCTTGTCTTTGCATTCTCTTCCATAGGATCTCTATTTGTTAGAAAAAAATTAAAAAGTTTTAAGTGTAAACTGACATCGTGTCTGTATTTCGCTGAGCAATCAGCTCCCTGGTACCATAGATAAGTGCATTATCATAAGTCTCTTCTGTAAGTTCTCTTGTTTAATATTTCTTAAGCACTAAATAATTTTTTTCTTGTCAAGCACAGGCCTAAGGCAAGATAGGTTCTTTTTATTTTGAATCTTATTTCATTATAAGAATCCCAATTTGGTCTGTTACATCAGTGTAACAATAACCCTTTGTTAGGTTGTAAAGATTCTTTATTTCTATGATTTCACTTAATAAGTATTTTTTAAAATAAATAAATTAATAATAATAATAATAATAATAATAATAATAACAGCAATAATAATAATAATAATTTTACTGTAAAATTATTTAAAAAAGTGATAAATTATTTACAGAATTTACAAGAAAATTTGACCATGTCAATCATATTAAAAACACATGCATCCTTAATTTCTATTGGCATATCTTCTTTTATATGGAAGGACTTCATTTTTTACGTTTCACTAACGTAGGTAAAAATTATTTTAATTATGGGTAATTCATTGCTTGTTTACTATCTGATTAAAAGGTGGTTACCTGCTGCCAGCCAGAAGTAGCATGCTGGCATTGTTAAGACCGAAGGGTAAGAGATCCTTTACCACTTGCTGGACCACCATTGCTCCCATAAAGCTGAAACGAGCCTCTCCACCAGGCTCTCTTCTGGTGCCACTCCAGGAATCACTAGTGCAGTAAGGGACTAACCTGCATGAAAAATTAGCCTCTGTAGTGTATACATTTCATGCATTTATGTTTATGCAGCCAGAGAGAGGATAACTGTTTTTATTGCATGATTGAAAAGCATTTAGTTACCAAAGAAAATATGAGGTCCTTAGAATAGCAAAGGTCTACCTATTAACATAGCATTTTTACTTTCTCCAGCATGTACATAGTAGGTAGAAAAGGATTGCACCCAAAAATTCAACACCAAGATTTCACTGCAAATATACGTTGAAGTCACCTAAATTTAAAAAAAAAAAAAAAAAAATTTAGAAAAAGGTCCATGTGTGTGTGTGTGTGTGCATGAGTGTGCGTGCGTACATGCGCGCATGTAGCATAACTCTAAAACAAAAACCAAATTAAATACCAAACTTTATATTTAAATTCAGCATCCTGTAAGCATGAAACACAAAGATTTTTAAGAAAACTTCACCTCCCAAACTACCCTTTACATGGATGAACATTTTTTAAACATTTTTATTTTTTCAAAAATGGCTCTAATAATTTGGATTAAAATACCATAATTTTAAGATATTTTTAAACTAATGTAAGGTATATATTGACTTTTCTGGATATAAGCTCTGAAGCCTCTTCATTCTGGAGGACCTTTACATAACCAGTAAACTATAAGAGAGAAACAATCTCACTACATAAAATAATGTAAATCTCATTAAAAGACACAATTTATGTCCTGTTGATTTCTTTTTGTGGTGTTAACCATTTCAAAGATATTCCTCATTATTGATTTCAATTTTAAAATACTTATACTTTTCTTATATGGCAAGCCATCATTTGTTTCATACCTATTTTGGTTTACTCTTACCATGCAAAGAGAATTGAATTTAATTAATCACATGGAAACAGTTTTTAAAATATTTTACTATCACTTTAGCCTAAAGTATTCTCCTATTCCCTTACTACTTATAAGGAACTAAGTAGTAAGGCAATTTTGCTCATGCATTCTCTAATCAGCATGAAGTAGATTGAAGAATAAGCTGTTGAGAGAATAATTTGTTATAGAATAAGTAGAGAAAGTCATGTGAATAGAACATACCAGAGTTTTTTGTTTCTTCTTGCAACATATATTTTGAACCTTCTTTTATTCTTGTGGTTTAGAACAATTGATATGCCTCAGAAGCAAATAAAATCTTTGTTGAAATAAAACATGTTTTTACACCTAAAGCATTGCAGTAAAATAACAGGAGAATAGGCAAATAGTGAAGGGCTAAGGCTGTGGCCAGCCTGGCACCCTCCTGTGTGGTGACCAGAATATTCCTTATGACATCCAGGTTATTTAAATAAACAACACAAGGTAGGAAAACTTATACAGCATTTTCTTCCCTTGTACTTGTTTAGGTTTTCTTTGGATAGTATTGTAACAAAAAGCTTTTATTTCAGTTGCTTCAAACAACATTATTTGATGTCGCTTTGATGCTTGTATTTTACACTCAGCTCTCGACTCTGTAATCCAGTTGTACCTTCTGAACTTGTAACTGACTTATTCTGCCTGGCTGTCTTCCTTGTATAGCCTCTGATTACAAAGCAAGAAATTTCTAGAACTAAGGGAGGTGCACACAAGCATTTTTTACTTTCTCTAGCATATATGTACAATGTACATAACAGGTAGAGAAAGTATTGTATTCCACCCAAAAATTTGATATGGAGGTTTCACCAGATATAAAAGTTTTGAGGACACCTGAATAAAAAAATTAGAAAAAAATCAGTGCTTGAATGTGTGTGTGTGTGTGTGTGTGTGTGTGTGTGTGTGTGTGTGTGTGTGTGTGTGTGTGTGTGTGTGTGTGTGTGTGTGTGTGTGAATTGCATGAATCAAAAGAAAACTGGGTTAAATTCCAAACTTGGTATTTATTTTTCAGTATCTTCAAAGGAATGCGACAGAAAATTATTCAAACATCTCTCACCCCAAACCACACTTTACTTGAAAAACATTTTTGAAAATTTTGTTTTCTAAAAAATGGCTCTAACAATTTTGATTAAAATATTGAATGTTAAAGATATTTACATGACACAAGGAATCAAGTTATAAGGCCAATTCTGCTAACATATATTTCAATTAGCATGATGCAGATAAAATAAACATTTGTAAGAATAATTTGTATGTGGAACAGCTACGAAAGTATGAGATTGGAGCATATAAGATTTTTTACTTTAATGTTACATTTAAATAAAAGTTATGAATATTGAAATAGAATAATCTGAGGGTATTTTGGTATTTTGAGAGTTAAAAATTCACCATAAATATGTTTTGTAGCCAATATGAGTCTTCCTATTTTATTCATATTAATAATGCAGATTTTATTTTTCTAAATTATAAATAAGATTTGATAATCTTAAACTTGTAACTGACCTATTTTACTGCAAAAACATTAAAATTATTCATTTCATAACAGGTTGAAATTTGAGCTATTAAAGAACACAGTACTGAATTTCTTTACATTGGTGTATACATTATGTTGTGCAATATAGAGAAAATATTTCTGAAACTGTGAAATGCATTTTTCTTAATGGATGTGCTTTTGCTATTCTGTGAGCCTCATATCAGTTCTCTAAATGAAAACCTGCAGTTTAGTAGTTATTCCAATAAATTCAAAGATACAACACATAAACATCTATTAAAAAAAAACAAGCTGCACCCCTTTTGTGCTAAGATCTCAACATTTTAAGAGAGTGGCAATTAAATTTCCTGAAAACATGAAGACCCTCAGTCAGATCTGCCCAAACACTTCTGGACCCTCTGACCAGTCACAGTAACAACTTCTATAGCCCTGTTTTGTAAAATATTCAATACAATGGTTTATAATCTATACAATTATAACCATTATAAATAAGTAGTGACAAGAATAAGAGGAGAATAGCTTGAATGTCATAATAACAGTTCTATTTTTTACCTTGATCTTTCTGCACACCCAAGGTCCCACCCCTATTCCTTTTATTGGAAATATTATATCTGAGAGTAGCAGATCTGTTGGAAGTACACTGGAGCAGTAATAAATGCAGTTTACATAGCATATTAGTTTCCATATGAAACTTGTTGCTGTCTTTCTTTAGGTGTATAAGTCATAATGCATTTAATTCACACTTTTGATACTGAAATTACACTGGAGATAACCTGAATAAAAAGAAACATCATTAAACAAATTGTGTGTGTGTGTGTGTGTGTGTGTGTTTGCGGGCGTGTGCATGTGTACGCTTAGGTGGGTGGGAACATGCATGCATGCATGCATAATGTGAAAATATGCTGGAAAATCAGTCATACCCATATTACAGTATTTTAAGGATGCAAAACAAGATTTTAAGAAGATTTCTCAACTCTAAATAGCTTTTTATATTCACTTTTTAAAATTATATTTTTATTTTCTTTCTCAGAAATACTAGGAATTATTTTTTTCAAAATATCATATGTTTGAGATATTGAAATGAAGAAAACAAAATACATGTTTAATTTTCTGTAGTTAACCTTGAAGTCTTCATTGTTTTTGAGTTTGTATTAACTGATAATTTTAAGTGTTAGACAAAATGTACAACACAAAAAATAATATCTCTTTAACACAGTATGTGATAAAATTCTCTGCCACATTAACTACCTTTTGGATCATGGTGGCCATTTTTTGAGAGAACTAAGGAGGGATGGTTGATTCTGTCTTAATACTTCCCATTCATAGCATTGATAATAGGGGTGGTGGTGGTGGTGATGGTGTGAAGTGGTGGTATCAGCGTTCAAGAAGACAAGGCTGATGATGATGATTATTATTATTGTTGTTATTATTATTATTATTATTATTATTATTATTATTATTATTATTATTATTATTATTATTATTATTAGATGACAGAGTAAAGGTAAATTACAAAGTTATGAATATAAAATATCAAACATTTTTCTAGCAGCCCTTCAGATTTCTGGATTAGTAAGGAGAATTTTGTTTTCTCCTTTAAGTTCTTGACAGCACTAACTTCATTTGTTTGTTTATATTATGTAATACTACATGAGTGGTATTAATGCGAAAAACGTTTTGATAATCAATTTTTCAAGCCATCATAAATAGTTTTGTTTATACGTATACCTACCATTCAACTGCTACCAACAGTGAAAAGTTATTGAGGAAGGAAGCAGGACATTTATAATTGCACCGAAAGTGCTAATTGCAATAAATGCTTATTGCTGTGTTAAACATTTTCTGTTATATGTTGAGGATTAAAAAGTAAGCTTAAGTTTAATGTGCATACTCTTAAAAGAACAATATTTTGAGAAATATGAACAAAACAATAAACATTATTTCTGGTTTTAAATATGCTATTTTTCTGGAAATCATGTGCCAGTTAAAAGAAAGGAAAGTATTAAGCATAAAAATTATGTTATGGTGGAACATTTATATCCTGCCTTAGTTCTAAGTGAGATGAGAGAGATTGATATATTATATGACATGTTCAGCCATACCTGGCAACGCCTTGTGGTAATCTATTCTTCAGGATTAAGCATTAATCAGACATACATTTTCTATCTGGATGTATTTGTATGCTCCTAGTTATATTTATGCTGCTTTTAAATTAACATTATATTAGATACTGTTAATTATCCCCACTATCTTTGCTGAATTACTGATGTAGGGTCTGTTCATTCAATACTTACACATGATTGGCATTCCACCAGAAAGGATTTTCTTCTGGATTCAGTGATAGAATACCTCCAGCTGCAAAAAGAAAACAATATATCTAAGATTTTGTCACTAAACAATTTGTTTTCTTACTTTAACTCCAAGTATTGCTAGCTATTTTCAAATTAGCAATAGTGCAGTTATAAATAATCAAACTGTATAGAAAAGAAGTTGATGACTTTCAGAAATGCAATATATTCTCAAGGATTTTGTAATAAGGAGGATATTTTGATTTCTTTATTTCATGACCCACTACCTCTTTTGTAGAAAGTAGTTCAGTATCGGACTTTAGAGCAATGAACAAAACTTTACCTGGCTCTACCATTCTATTTAGGCAATTCTGTGACTTGCTTGTATGCAACTTAGCATATGCCTTCAAATAAATTTACAGACTGTATTATATATTTCTGCAAATAAGATAACCTTCAGATAGGACAAAGTATAACTTTTTGAAAAGTTCTATAGTATAATGTATCTTATCTATTCAATAAGGTGTCTGCCAATTATTATGTTGATTGTCGCACAATCACAAATCAATTGAAAATAATATCAGTTGCATGGATAAAGAAAAAGCCTCATTCTTTACTGTTTTGTTTTTGCCTATAGAAGAAGGGGCCAAATCATGAACTCAAATGTGCCTCTAAAAATGTTGTCTTGGATTGTATCGTGTGTTCAAACAATTTGTATTATTGGTGTGAAAATTACTATTTGTAAAAATAACCAAGTGGTATAGTTTAAATTAAAATTTATACAATTTTATAAATCACTACACTTAATTATGGACACCATATGGATTGAACATTAAGTGAACTACTATGTGATTATTATTTAAAGACAATAAAGTGTCACTTTTGACCTGATTTCATGGTGCTACAAAGACTGTAAGAAGTTACAGCTAACATTTTCTCCAAAATGAATTGCAGTTGAAATTATACTCCAAAATTTAATAATTTTTCTGATCGTTAATAGTTAAAATAATAAGCTGTTTGGAAATGAAGGAAAAAGGTTCGATAATTATTAAAAGTACTGGAAATCTGACTCTGTCAGTGAATTTAATACAATAAATGAATTCAAAATTATATTTGCAGCAAGTTAATTTCCTGCATATTTTTCAAGAAAAAAATGTAACTTTTATTAATACTTTACATCATTAATTTTGTTTGACTACTCTGGGATATCATTCCCAAAATATTGTGTTATATTCCCCTTTTAATGTTCTTAAAGATATTATTATAAAATGTATCTTTAAAATCAATGACAAAGAGAGTATCTGAAAGAAATTGATTAATTATGTATATCCAGTGATTTGATCTCCATCCTGTTGATATATTTATGCTGATTATTGGAGTTTTAAAGTACTGAGTGATCAAATCTGTTCAGAATTTACCATGATAGAATTTGAAATAATGATGTAAGCACCAGTCAGTGGGCTCAATTTGATGGCCAACTAATGTCTAGAAGATATTGACAAACTAATAGGCCTCATTAGCCTCGTCCAGGGATCAATCTAATGACCAAGAAAAAACTAATGCCAACCAAAACATTACCAAGTGGACATTAAAGATGTGCCACAATTGGTAGATTTGTGGTACAACAAAATCATGTGTATGCAAACTGTCAATTTCATTGCAGTGGAATGGAATGCATGACCAAGCATTGTATTTTCATGATCAAAATCTATTTACAATCTGGTCTTGAATTATTCAAGAATCACTTCATTACAATACTGTCAACTGGGTACATTAATTTCTTTGCCCTTTCTTTAAATCCAGACAACACTTTATTAAAAGGGTTTATAGGCATGCATATGCTCATATACTAACAAAAATACAGAGGAAAGAAACCAAATAACAGTTGTATGAGACTAATAGGAGCCCAAGAGACACTGTCATATGTATAGAACATCCATTTATAGAATAATGCTCAGATCATGAGGGGTAGCTCTCAGAAGTAACTCACATTAAGAACACAAAATCGCTGATATTTATGACAATGTGTAGAAGTTACTCACACTTAGACTACCAAAGACACTGATATACCCATGCTGGACTCTCCTATTCTCTGCTACTACTTTAAACCTCTTCAGCAGGTTCTCAGAATTATTTGGCTACATAAAGATCCCACTATAGCACTGATATCATGAATTCAAATTCTATTGTGGCAAATGCCACATACATTTGGTCACTTGGTATTTAAAGTATTAAGTTGTACAATAAAAGTTTTTGGGGTAATGGTAACTGCAAAACTCTTGGTAATCTTCTTACCTTTGAACTCATTTTATTTTAGTAGTTATAATAACCAAGCTAATTAAGCTAGCATGCATTCCATTTATCTAAAGTTACACTTAAGTACATATTTAAAATTGTCTTGATGCTTTTACCAGTGCGTGTATCAGGCCATTGCCTTGAGGTCATCAGATGCCTCAGGCGTAACCAGCGAGCATGGCAGCTTTTTTGGTCAAAGCAATACCAGCCACCTGAAACACAATTAGCATATCTGTTATTTTCCTACCTTCTATCTCAGACATAGTAAAGATGAACTGCACAAATTGGACTAAGTTTGTTATTAAGTTAATTTGTAAAATTGTTGAGCATGCAGAAGCTGAAATTTTAACCAAAACATTAATCTCCTACGCTCTGTGTTGTAGATATGTTCATAGTCTGAAAGAAGCATTTTCAAGGCTTTAACTTTGAAGTCATGAAGAGTATCAGGCTTTACTTATGTTTGAATACATATTTAGCTTAAAGAAACAATGATCTAAATGTAGAAAATGAAAATAATTTAGAATAAAATAAACAATTACTCCATTGAAATAATCAAATAACAGCAATGCTCAGTGCTAGCCAATGGAATGAAAATATGAGATATAGGAAATATATATTTCAAGTTAGTGGGAGAAATCCCACTATTTTATATTATCTCCAATTTTTCTTTCTTTTTCTCACTATAAATTTCAATAAAAATAACAGTGTCCTATAAATTGCTTACCTTCAAGAAATATAATCCATCGCTTACTACCATGGGACTTCCTAAGATAGAATCTGCAACATTTTAAATTATATAATGTTCAAGACATAGATGTTATGAGTTAACACTGCAAATCTCTGTAGCCTAAAATGTATTTAAATGCACATATGAGTTGGATTTTATTCAGTATTAAATTGTTTACTCATTTTTGAAAAATTTTTAATTCCCTAGAATTGTCAGGCACAACATCAGCCAAGAATATTCATACATCACCTAGAATTTTCCAAACATTTTATTCAGAATCAAAATCAGAATCATTATTGCAAAGGGAGAGAAACTTCCAAGCAGCATAAAAGTAATGTGGATTAAACACTTACAGTGTAATATTTTGTTAATTATAAAGTTTTTGAATTTAGAAGCATCTTAACTACACAATTTTCTGATTACTGTTTGTTAACAATTTTAGTACATTAATAATTTATTTATACCCAAATACTTGGAAAAAAAAGTCAGTCTTAATGACACGATGTGGGCTGATAAGGCCATGAACCTGCACGTAAGGAGGATCATTACTCAAGTTATCCATCATCATCATCATCATCATCATCATCATCATCATCATCATCATCATCACCACAATTTATTTTTATTATTATTATTATTATTATTATTATTATTATTATTATTATTATTATTATTATTAAATAAGACTTACCCTGCAGGAGAACCATCATTGCAAGTTATATTTGGAGAGGATAGATAAATCTTTTGCATTCCACGCTGATCATCTGTGCTGGATTGTTGCAGAATCTGTAAAATTAATTATTTTAGCATATGAAGTATACTACTTTATGCTCAAAATAAGACTGAACATTATTTGTGTCTACTTTTGTGTTATTTTTTTTATTATGGTGCTAGGAAATCTATAAAATAACTTGTTGTATCCTGGCTGTTAACCATCATTATCACCACCACCACTACCACTATGATGTTAATCCTATTATCATAGTTTGACAGTTATTAATGAAAAGTCATGAGTCTGCTTTTTTCTAAAACTGAATTACTGATTGTTTTGTTTTCTCCATTCTGAAAACATTGCTTTGTTTATTAGAACATCATCTTACAGTCCCTTCATCAAGTAAAGTGTCTTAAACAAGAAATTTGAGATAGGAAACCACTGGTCTGTCTGTTCAAATTTCGAAGTTACTTTTACCTTCTTTTTTTTTTTGAGTCTACTATAAAGCAATATTAGCCTAAGTGTTTGTTTCATACTTGAATTTATTCATTTAAATTTCAGTTACCTATTACTACAATTAATCGCAATCTATGTTAACAGAATCATACTTAATATTTTGACATGCTGTGCTTCAAAATGTGAAGTGGCTTAAAAAGTAAAAGAAAGAAAAAAAAATAATAAAATAAAAACATCAGTCTTTGTCAGTTTTATAGGAACTGCCTGAAATGGCAACTTGCATTTTCAAGACAAAATTGACAGCAGCGAAGAAAAGATTGTGTTATTCTGTCAAAAATTTCTGATGTGTGTGAAATAACCACTATTTCTTGATTCACCATAAATAAGCAACATATCTGCAAGTTCAGAGAAGGTGTACATGTTTCCCATATTGTCTCATAGACATTCCATACAAAAGGACCTCTATGAGTATAATCAAGGAAATGATGGTAGTATTATTATTGCACTGGCTATCAAAACTGCGTCCTGAGTATACGCATTGCAGAACTTCTTTGTATTGACTTCAAAGAAAGAAATTAAATCCATGGCAGGAAATGAACCTATGACCTTTGGGTCTGCAGCTTTTTTCATTACACATTAAGCCACAGGAGCAATTAAATAAATTCCTCCAGATTAGAAAACGTAATACAAAAAGGAAGTTAATCCATGAACAGTGTCACACTGTCAAGTTATCTGTTTAAGATTTGAGAGATTTTTTTTTTTTTTTTTTAGTTTATTTATTTAAGGTCACTTTATAACAACAAAGGTCAGATGGCAGTAAATCTTGAGAATAACAAGTTACTGAAAATCGATATTTATAAACTCATATATCAGTTTTAATGGCATTCTAAGCTAGGTTTTCATGTGACTTTGATTTAACATTGCCTTATATGCATTTGTTTAGGACCTTAACTGTGTTATGTAACTCAGACCATGAACATCCTGTATATCCATATCATGAGTCCACTGACTCTGATCAGGTGGTCAGCATTCTGGCTGGCTTCTCAACCAGGGGGAAAAATCTCCATTCTGTTTCCATTTAAGTTAATTCAAAACATTCTCTACCCTCTGCAGAATCTGGAAGATTGAGTGTGAGTGTGTTTCTGGATAAAAACAAATAAAAACAAATTAAAATTCACAGTTCCAGTAAGAGAATAAGCTCTTTGTTAGCCACAGACCTATAAGAGAAGTTAAAGGGGGCTATACAAATGAATCAATACAAAAAGTATATTCCGTATACGATATATATGTAGGTGTGTGTGTATATCTATATTTATTTATTTATTTATTGTGTGTGTGTGTGCGTGAACGAAATTTAATGTTTTAGCTTCAAAACTCTTTTAGGTATATTTTTATGTAGCACTAAAAATTACATCATTTTGATATTAGGCAGCAAACGAAGTACTAGTATGTGTGATGCCCACATATTCACACCTCAGAGGGTGTTCTTGGCAAGCACATGTCATGAAAACAAATAGGTTTCTTCTTCTTCATGATCAGCAAACCTATCTAGCATTCAAGTAAAGGGTCGTTAGCTACTCAAAATACCATTTACCACTCTTTACAATTCACAACACAACAACACATTACAATCCTTCCTATAGAAAATAAGTTACAGAACTTCCTGGAAGCTTCTGGAAGTCGAGAAGAATCGACAGTCACATTCCCGAAGCTCCCGATTACCTTCGCGACGCATTTTCTTTTTTTCACCACATTTTAGCTCCAGCGTCGCATAACAGAGTGGTCACATACACGAAACTTAAAATAAACTTCTTATCTCATTGAAAAATGGATTTATTTTTGTTAGCTCTATTTACAATCCGTTGGTATTATTCTGATAGTATCCTTGCCTCTGCTGTCTTTATTAGTTCCCTGATTCCATCCTCAAGGCCACTAAATCTTAATTTCCTCTAAAAGAGAGATGGTGTTAGTGGCATATGTATGCTAAGCCCCCCTCCAAGTCATTTCCTTTCATTCATTGTCAGTTATGATGGAATTTTATGTTGAAAGAATAAACAAATAAATAAAGTTGCAGTTTCCTTAGCGAGACTTAGTAAGACTTTAATGTTAGCTAACCACTGTGCATCATATCGCATTGTTTAGAAAACACTGCTACATCTCGGTGTTTCCCAAACTATCTGCATTGCCTCTAAGAGCGTGGGCCAGCCACGTGGTTTTGGTTCTCTGTAATGTTTAATCCATGCTGAATATGAGACATTTTTATGTACCTTTATTGGTGTGAAAGCTATATTTGTATCACATAGGATCTGAACAAAAATGCCCACATTGTTATACTGGTGTGCTGTTGTTTCAAAACACCCTATCAATTATCTAAATTGTGAGGTCCAAGATTCACACTGTTTCATGTATGAAATAATTCCTGTATGAGAATAGCCAAAAAGTATTTTTAAACTGAAACCAATAACAAGGAATATCTAAAAAAATGGTTCACTACACGAAAAAACGTATATGATACAAAATGGGTGTTTTACGAGATCTACAATTTTTTAGTAATAAGTTTTTATCTATCTCTTACGGTTTGCTAGTTAGCAACATTCAGTAAAATGTATCAATTATATAAGAGGTCTTCAGAGTCCATTCCAAGAAAATTCAAGATAAAAATGTTATTTAACATGTAAATATCTTTAATATACAGAGTTTTAATCAAAATCGTTAGAGCTAATTTTTTTGAGAAAATCAACATTTTCCATGTAAAGGAAATTTGGGGTGGGGAGATTTTCCTAAAATCTTCTTGTTGTATCCTTAGAAGATACTGAATTTTTCGTTTTTGAGTTATCGTGTTCACAGACACACGGACACACACACACACACACACACACACACACACACACACACACACATTTTTCTAATTTTGAGTGTATTTCCGATGTAATCCCGGTATCGAATTTTTGGGTGGAGTGCAATATCTGCTCAACCTAAGTACCATGTACTATGTAGAGAAAGTAACAATCTGATGTGTTCCATTCACATGACTTTCTCTATAACTTTGTAACAAATTATTGTTATTAAGCTTATTCTTCTATTGACTTCATGCTAATTGACATAAACATTAGCAGAAATTGTCTTTATTACTTGTAAGTGGAAGGGAAATAAAGGAATACACTAGGCTAAAGCGATAGCCAAATCTTTTGAAAGCTTTTAAAAGATTGTTGCCATGAGTTTATCTGAAGAATAATAATCATCAGATGATTGAAAAGTAAGCAATGGAAACTTAATGAATAAGCTTATGTCTTGAAAACATTATGAAAGGGTCAAATTCCCTTAAGAATTTTATTAATTTTTCTTTAAATGGCCAGAAGTTGATAACTTCCCGCATGAGGAAAGTTTGAAGTATTTTAAAACTAAAGCCAATAACAAGAACTATCTCGGAAACTGTCAACTCCAGAAAAAATTGTATTTGTCACACGTTATGTGTTTTAACGAGATCTACATTTTTTGTGTAGTAAGTTTTCGTCTATCTCTTATAGTTTACTAATTATGCAAAGGTCATTCGGAATGAAGAGGCCTTCTGGGGCTGTTCCCAGAAAATTCTAGATATACATTTTATTTGTTATGTAAATATCTTTATCTAATTTCGATATTTTAATCAAAATCGTTAGAGCTATGTAAATTATGAAAATCAAAACTTTCTAAACTTTTTCCTTGTAAAGGGTAGTTGGAGATGGGGGAATTTTCCTCAAAATCTTCGTGTCGCATCCTTGGAGGATACTGAACTTAAATACCAAGTTTGGTGTTTAACGGACTTTTCGCTTTTGAGCTATATTGCCCACAGGCACACATGTACACACACGGACATTTTTCTAAGTTTTTTAATCAGGAGATCTAAAAACGTGTATTTCAGGTGAAATCTCGGTATCAAATTTTTGGGTGGAATGCAATACTTTCTCTATACACTTACATAGTAGGTACGTGTAGAGAAAGTAATTCATGACTAAGGCATTGAAAATTTTGCAGCATTAACAATAGATATTTCGGAAATCACTGATGCCATAACAGGTTATTTTAAACAAATTATTTGTTTTAAAATCTATATTTTCTGTATAGTAAGTTTCTGTACATCTCTAATAATTTACCAGTTAAACAACATATCTTCTTAACTTCATAGATTATTCGTAAAATATTCTAATGTATATATTTTATTTATCATATAAAGTATTTTAAATACATGGTATTTTAATTTAAAAAAAAGGCCATATTTGAGAAATAAAATCGGTGTAAAGAGTAGTTTGTGGCATGGAATTTTCTCATCTTCGTGTTGCATCTTTGAAAGGCACTCAATTTAAATATAAAGTTTGGTATTTATGCAACATTTAGTTTAGCTATTCATACACATAATTTTTCTAAAAGTGCCTTTTTTCAGGCGAGTTCAAAACATTTTTTTTTTTTTCTGAAATAAGGATATGACGTTTTTGAGTGGAGTGGTAAGAAGCTATAAAAAGGAGGGGTGCATATTAGAAATATATTTCGTTGCAGACAATACAACAAGTCTTCCTTATCAGGTGACCCAACAATAATAGTAACATGATTTGTTTTTTTTTTCTCCATCTTTATAGCCCCTATCTGCTACAATCATGCTGAGGCTTTTGAGCTGAAACACGGCGTTTCACTCTTTGAATTTTAGATCAGCTTTTTCAAACGCGTACTCACTCTCATATCCACACTTTTAGACTCTACGAAGGGTAGAGAATAATCCTAATTAAAGCAAAATTTGCACGCCCCCGGTCTGGAATTGACTCCGGGTCCTCTGGCTGTGCAGTCAGTTCGCTGATCACGGGACCACAGAGACAGCCTTGGAGGCCATTGAAAGGTGTGGTTTAATTAATAGTTTTGCACATCAATGAAGACGTCAGTTACAAGATACGTATGAGTTTCTGAGCCTGTTTATGAAACGTTAATTGCAATACAAACTGCATATTTCGTTATTAATGAAGGATATTTTCGTCAGGATCTTTTTATTGAGTGAAAGAAAAGTTTCATAAAATTACCATAAGAAAATCCATTTTGCTATTGGAAGCCACTTCTTGTTTTTGTCTTTGCTTGGTTGCTGCTGTTTTGATGACTATGTTATACGAATACATCATTAGTGTTTCTTAAACATGCTTCATACAATTATTTCAAATTTAAGAATACAGGAAATAATTTAATCCATCTAATACTTGTGATCTGCAGTTGTGTTATATAACACCGGCCATAAATAATTTTACGGTATAGTTTTGATGTATTTGAGTTGCTCAGAAACATCACCCGCATGCAAAAAATAAAACAATAAAAAAAAAAAAAAAAAAAAAAAAAAAAAAAAAAAAAAAAAAGACAGTTAAGTAAAATGTTGTTTATTGGAAGATTCAAAATTGGATTACAATGAGCAAATATCGAATGACTCCAAACATATTGCTCGGCGCATTTTGATGCAACATAGCGTACTAGGTAGTTTGTTTTACAATTTTAATGAAGTTTTAAGCCTATTTTGGACGTGTGTATGTGTGTGTGTGTGTACGTTACGAATGTATATTTCACACTGCAGCGGTGGGCTTAATAGTACGTCAGACATCTTGAGGAAGAATTAGATGAGTGTAATTTCTTTTAGAGGACGATCGACAGGGAGAGAGCCTCGTGATGGGTCCCTAACAGTTTACAAGCAGTTCATCTCGACGCGGGGAGCGCCAGGAGCCTGCAGCTCACTCCTAGACCATCTGAGTTCACAAACAACACTAGCACCATTCCACCCTCGAGGGCAGTATTTCCAGAGCGCAGTCACCTCCATGAAACGGCGCCTCTGCCGCAGTCCTTGTCGACAGTTACAACCCTGAAAGAGACCGGTTGAATGAAATGAAGGGACAGGAAGTTCGGGAGAATGAAGAAACCTCCCCTGCATTCGCCTAGTGACCCGGGAATCATGTGTGCAGTTACCCGTAAATTTTACCTATAAATGACAGGTGACATTTTAACATTTGTGTTCTTTACATCTTCGAGACATTTCAAGGAGTGACAACGCAAAGGATATCAAACTGAATGATTCTAGAACCTGAAGGAGTAAAAATGTTCCGCAGGAGCAGTTTGCCCTTTCTAGATCTTTTTAAAGAGTCAACCACCTGAGCCAAGGCAATATGAAGAGCAAGTTTATACGTTTACGTATCTGACTTGGATGTGTCTTTCTTTAAAAGTCAACCGGTCTCAGTCTTTTCTAATATAATAGGCACCAACTCGGATGCCAGTGTTAAAATCACCGCAATTAAATCTCGAGATGTTCCATTGTACAAGGAGCCAACGGTTAAAATTAATTGCGGCAGTAAGTAAACAGCTTTCTAAGTTTCTCCTTTTTTCTCAAAGTTAACGAGAAATGGCGGAAAAAAGAGGCGCGCGCGCCTTTGACGCGAGCGACGGGGGTCACGGACAGACTGACAAAATGATGACCTCTGGCTCTTTGTGGTCGGCGTGCCGCAATGTAAGCCTATACCCTTGTTGTGCACAAGACACAAATACACACATGCCGCAATATTTTTAGATAGAATGACTCACACACACGTTCATAAACAAAAGAGTGCCACCAATGGTCCTTTCAAATTTAGTTCTGAAGACTGCATGAAGTTTCTCTCACCTTAGCGCGTGATAAAGACAGCTACGAGGAGGAAGAGTGCAAATGGAGGCGAACAACCTGTCACCAAGGTGGCCCGGGTTCGATACCAAGCGACCGCATGGTATTTGTGAGGAACAAAGCGGCGCAGGGGCTGATTTTCTCTGGTTCTCCGGTTTCCCCCACCATCGCATTCCACCGGTACTCCATCTTCATTCCGTGTATCAACAGTGTCATTGCCTGCAGTGCCATATGTAGTAAAAGCGGGGGTTGAACACTATCACAAAAAATCTGATGGTCCATTCACATGACTTTCTCTAACAAATTATTGTTAAAACTCTTATTCTTCTATCTATTTTATGATAATCGAGATAAACATTAGCAGAACTTTCTTAATAACTTGCTTCCCTGTAAGTAGAAGGAAAATAAGGGAATACAGTAGGTTAAAACGCATGTAAAATATCTTAAAAAGCTGGTTACCACGTGGTTGAAATCCGTTTCTTTGCAGTGCCAAGAGTTTAATGAGAAAAGTTTACGTATTTTAAATCTGAAACAAATAACAAGGAATATCCCAGAAATAGTCAGTTCCACGAAAAAAATGTATATGTCATAAATTGTGTGTTTTAACGTGATCTACATTTTTTGTGCAGTAAGTTTCTATCTCTTACGGCTTACCTGTTACGCAAAATTCAGCTAAATTCATTCAGAATAAAGAGGTATCTAGAGGCTATTCTCAGATAATTCAAGATATTCATTTATATACATTTTATTTGTCATATAATTATCTTTAGTATATGATAACAATATGATTTTGTTATTAAAACAAAATCATTAGAGTCATTTTTGAGAAAATCAAAATTTTCGAAATTTTTGGGGTAGGAGGGTTTTTCTCAAAATGCTCATGTCGCATCTCTGGAAGATACTAGACTTAAATACCAAGTTTGGTATTTTACCAACTTTTCGGTTTTGGGTTATACTGATCACAGATAAACACACACGCGCGCGCGCACACACGCACACACACAGGTGCACACACATACATATTGACCTTTTCCCAGAAATGTTTCTTTTTTTTGGATACAGAATACCCTAAAATGTGTATTTCCAGTGAAATCGGTATCGAATTTTTGGGTGGAACACAATACCTTCTATGTACATAGTATGTGCAGAGAAAATAAAAGGCGAACAGAACGAAAAATATAAAAATTTCGTAATCTTTGGAAAATTTTCAACGTTATACTCTAAACTTCACTCTTCTCTTTCTTAAAGAAAAAATACTGCGTGAACTTTTCTGTTATTAGTCATGTCTTATTATTTCAGTTGTATAGCCTTCTTTAACGTTCTATGTTCACATAGGTTTTGCCTTCTGAAGCAACTCATTGGCTAGAGGTTCTCGAACGCTGGTTACTTAATATGAAACACACTACATACTTTCCTGTGTATTTAGGACAGTACGGAAAGTTACGGAGAGTAGGGAGAATTCTTCGAAAATATTGTATTAATGCTATTATTACTGTTATTATTTAAATTATAAGGACGGAAGTTTAAAGGTCGCTGTGCTTCTTTCCATGGACAGAAGTAAAGAAAAGAAACACAGACGACTTCTTGAGATAGAAAAGAAAGTATTTTAAAAACTGAAACCAATAACTAAAAATGGTTAGTACCACAGAAATAAAAAAAAAATGTATAAGACATAAATTATGTGTTTTGAGGAGCTCTACATTTTGGTGCAGTAAGTTTTTGTCTTTCTCTTACGGTTTACCAGTTATGCAAAAGTCATCCAGAATGAAAAGAACTTCAGAGGCTACTCCAGGAAATTCAAGACATACATTGTATTTGTCATATATATGGCTTTAATTCACAGTATAGTAATCAAAATGTTACAGTCATTTTTTTAGAAAATCAACATTTTCGAAAAATTTTCCATGTAAAGAGTAGTTTGGGGAGGGGTATTTTCTTGAAAATCTAGTGGCACATCCTTTACTGATATGCAACATTCATATGACTTCTTTCTCTATCCTTAAACAAACAACTTTTCTTACAAAAGATCATTCTTTTATCTACGACATCCTAATCGACATAAACATTAGCAGAAATTGTCTTACTTGCTTCCTTGTAAGTAGTAGGAACATAAGGGAATGCACCAGGACTAATCGACACTCAAAGCTTTTAAAAGCTGGTCCTATGTGAAACAATGGTGTGCTTTGCACGACTGAAGTAAGACAAGAGAGATGAAACGTAACTTCCCGTTTAAGAAAAGTATAAGTAGTGTAAAATTGAAACAAATAACGGGAATGTCTCAGAAACGGCCAGTTCTACATAACAAAAATCTGATGTGTTCCAATCACATGACTTTCTCTACTTCTGTGTAACAAATTATTCTTAATAAGCTTATCCCTTTATTTATTTCAAGCTAATCGAGAAAAAATTAGAAGAAATAGTCTTATTACTTGCTTCCTTGTAAGTAGAAGCAAAATATGGGAGTATCATAGGTTAAAGTGACAGTCAAAAGCTGGTTACTAGGTGACTGAAGTTCCTTTGTTTGTATGGACACGAATTGACAAATTCCTGTATGAGAAAAGTATAAGTTTTTCAAAGCTGAAACCAAAAACAAGGAATATCTCAAAAACGATCAACTCCTCGAAAAATAATCATATAACATAAATTGTGTGTTTTAATGTGCTCTACATTTTTTGTGTGGCAAGTTTTTGTCCATTTCTTACGGTTTAGCAGTTATACAAAATTCCTCCAGAATAAAGTAGTCTTCAGAGGCTACTCCCAGAAAATTCAAGATATACATATTTGTCCGTTAAATATCTTTAATATACGATATTTTAATCAAAATCGTTAGAGCCATTTTTGAGAAAATCAAAATTTTCGAAAAAAGTTCCATGTAAAGGGTAGTTGGGGTGGGGGGTTTTCTTGCAAATCTTCGTGTCGCATCCTTGGAAGATACCAAACTTAAACACCAAGTTTGGTATTTAACGGTCTTTTCGTTTTTGAGCTATGCTGTCTACAGACACACACACACGCACACACAGGTACCTTTTTCCAAAAATGCTTATTTTGGATTCAGGGGGACCCAAAACGTGTATTTCCGGTGAAATATCGAATTTTTGGGTGGAATACAATACCTTCTCTATACACTATGTACATATTACGTGTAGAGAAAGTAAAAACGTATGACATAAATTATGTGTTTTAACGAGAACTACATTTTCTGTGTAGTAAGCTTTTGTCGATCTCTTACGGTTTAGCCGTTTGCAAAATTCTGCAAAACGTATCCGGATTAAGAGGTTTTCAGAAGCTATTCCCAGAAAACTCAAAATATACAGTTTATTTGTGATGTAGATATCTTTAATATACGGTATTTTAATCTAAATCATTATAGCCATTTTTTAGAAAAACAACATTTTCAAAAATGCTTCCATGTAAAGGGTAGTTTGTAGGGGGTATTTTGTTAAAAATCTTTATGTCGCATCCTTGGAAGATACTCAACTTAAATACCAAATTTGGTATTTAATAGATTTTTCGTTTTTGAGCAATGCTGCCCACAGAGACACACACACACACGCACGCGCGCAAGCACAACACAGGGACATTTTCCTAAAAGTGCCTTTTTCGGACTCAGAGGACCTCAAAACATATATTTCTGAATTTTCTGGTGTAATACAATATCTTCTCTATCCACTATGTACATAGTACATATGGGCTAGAGAAAGTAAAAAGGTCAATTAATATTTCAAGATAATTTGCATTGAAACTATTGCATTTGCATACGACTCATGGAGCACTATGACTAGGGATAGGGAATTTTCGGAGGAGGCTTGGCATCGTTCCAGTGAGGATATTGTACTTACATTCCATGAAGATACACCCCCAAGAGGCAGGACACAGATTAACATCTTATTTTTGACACATCTGAAACTAATACGCCTTTATAATACGATATATGTGATAATACATAATATATGCTGAGAGTGGCTACTACTCAGAATCAGAAACGAACCCGAGCACCTCTTGAATTTTGGGCTACCAAGTCTTGAATAAAAATGCTTAAGCTCAGCATTATTTCCTAATTTTCCATAACATACGTGAAGAATTCACTCATTCGGATATTTGTTTGTTGTAGAATCATTCGGCGGTGCATTATTGGCACAATATCTTTCGATACAAGCATTGCGACAGCTGCGTATATGACAATAGTTAACACCATTGCAAATTAATAAGCAAAGAACTGCTATTAGATATTTTCAGAAAATGGTGCCACGTCAGATACCACGTCAGATGATGCGTCATTAGCTCATCACCAACGTACTTAAGTCGCCTGATCATTTTCAAGGGAACATCTGAAACGGAGGGTTTAACGCAACATACACTTTAAAACCAAGAGAAAATTTGATTTACCGAGAAAATTCAAGAAACTACACTGGAATATTGGAAAAAAGTTCCAAATGTGATAACCTAATAATTGCACGTAGATGGGGGGTACTTTCAGACATTTCTGATGTCTTTACATCTCTGATAAAATGACGTAATTTGGCTTCATATTCTATTGCAAATTTCCATTTCTGTTAAATTGCTGGCGAAATGCATGCTTCTGTAACCAATCTTATAACTAAGCTCATATGTGTAATTTAACAAGTGAATTACTCTACAGGTTCTTCGGATTTGGTAGTGTAGAATAATTATCTTCAATTGCATTAACATTTTAAAATCTGAAAATGTCATCCAGTAGGTAATGTTTACTTGATAAGCCGTTCAAAGAAAATTCCTTACCCTCTTCACCGTTTCTCTTGTTCTTCAAGGTCGCGGGTTCAAACCGGGTGGAGGACGATGGATTATTTCGGGTGTAAACATCCTTAGCATGGCTTCCTTTGGAAGGGAAGCAAAGCCGTTGGTCCCGTAACGTAGATTTACGGCACGTAAAAGAACCTCAAGCCTGATAGAGAGGTCTCTGAGCAAAATTAAGCGGTCTTTCACGCCCAATTTAGAATGGGATGCTGAGAACCACAGTAGCTAAAGAGCGTCCATAAGTAACACTCCATTTATATTTTTTGTTTCTCTTGTTACTTTCTCTACACGTACCATGCATATATTAGATAGAGGAGATATTGTATTCCACCCGAAAATTCGATGTCGAGATTTCACCGGAAATAGGTTTTGATTTTTCCTGAACCAACAAAACAAAAATTAGGAAAAGATGCAAGTATGTGTGTAAGCGTGTGTGGGCAGCATGGCTCAAAAACGAAAATATCGTTACATACCAAATTACCATACTAAGGATGCGACACGAAGATTTTCAAGAAAATCCCCCATCCCAAACTACCATTTACATGGATTTTTTTTTGAAAATTTTATTTTTCTCAAATATGGCTCAAACGATTTTAATTAAAATACCTCATATTAAAGATATTTACATGACAAAATGTATACCTATCTTCAATTTTCAGGGAATAACCTCTGAACAGCTCTTCATTCTGGATGAATTTTGCATAACTCGTAATCCGTAAGAGTTACATAGTTACAAAAAATGTAGAGCTCGTTAAAACTCACAATCTATGTCACTCACGTTTTTTTTTTTTTTTTTTTTTTTGTTTTTTGTTTTTTGTTTTTTTTGTTTGTAGGATTAACAATTTCCAAGATATTCTTGATATTGTTTTAAAGTTTAAATTACTTAAACTTTTCTCAAACGGGTAGTCATCTTTTGCTTAATCCATCTTGTGTTACTCCTGCCCGTGAAAAGCGAACCCAATGCACTTCTTTCACATAGCGATCAACCTTTAAAAATATTTGACTATCGCTTTAGCCTAGCGTACTGCTTTATTTCTCTTCTACTTGAGCTAAGTAATAAGGCTAATGTTTATCTCGGTTACCACGATGTGGATGTATGAATAATATTTTGTAACAATAGTTTGAAAAATGTTTTTAAAAATTTTGTTTTAGATCTTAGTTCTATTTAGTTTTAAATAATTTTCCGTTGATACAAATAAATTATAACGTAATTTTGGTTTGAATTATTTAGTAATAATTTCTTATTTTAGGTTTTCATCTTGCAAATCGCAAAATAAAACCTTACTGAAGAGTGGGAAGAATCTCCAGCCGAAAATGTCCAGGATGGACTTTTGCAGATAGTTTTGAGCCAACACAAAGTAAGCTAGCCTTCTATAACTTTATTGCAATAATTCTAATTAATATTAATACTTATACAGTATTTACACAATTCAACAAACCTTCATTAATTTCTTTATTGTACTCAGCGACGGGGGTGTCGGTCCCGATACAAGATTCGAACCAAAGTTGTCACTTGATTGTGTCTGCTGCTGCTGCTGACATGTCACTTGTAGTAGTGTCACTAACAGCACCACCTGGAACAATACCAATAAATTCTTTTTGACTGCTATGGAAATCCTTAAAACTAAGTTGACTAGATGTCAGTGCCCTCTATGATAGAGATAGCGAAACGTTTCTGAACCCAGTCACCTTTTCTTCGCTTAGATCCAGAAACTAGTATTTATCGTTTGTCGAAAAGGAAACACTCATAATGCGTGACATGTCATTCTGCATACATATATGTCTATTAAGTACAACAAGCTGTTAAAAAGAAAATGGTTCATATCTGGACAAGTTTAGGTCGAGCAAAGGGTACCAAAAGTTTGTCCATTTTGACATATCAAGTAGCCACCGTGCAGTTATCCCTTGGTGTGCAGATATTCAACGGGGCTATTTCAATTTAAAACCCGCCACTGGGCGAGAGCGACATTCGTTTAACCCTTCACAATGTCTACGATCCGCTCACAGTCTGCGCCGATAGCGACACGTGTAGAACGAAGGCCAGTTTCGCCAGTACTCCACTGGCAGTTTTTAAGTTGAAATAACCCCTTTGATTCTGCAACTCTTTTAACGCACCAAAGGATATCTGCACACGTCAAATACGGAGCAGTTGGTATAGAGTGTGTTTTTAAACTTTCCAGTCGGTTATCTAAACTGGACCTAGGGATTAAAGAAAGTAATTTACAATGTTTTTTTCTTTGTGGGAGCAGGGGGAGGAGGAGACATAATATTAGTTACCTACTTTTGGTAAATGAAGAGTTTCCTAATCATTTCGAGAAAATCGAACTTGTTTCAATTGGGTGCCCGATTTTAACATTAATTACATTTTATTTTAACAGACATTATGCATAAGGTATTTGCCTGAACCACTATGGACAAACTCATTTCTGCAAATGAATTTAAACTATGGCACTTTTTAAAAAAAAAAGTATTTTAAATCGCTTGAACTCATCGGTCATATCGCGACTCTATAAGGATACAATCATTATATAATAAAATTACATTGTAACTATATTAATCACACAACATTACATTTTGTCGTATATATGAATTTGCTTAATGTATTTAATGTATTAATGTAATGTACTAATTAAAAATGTATCAAGTATAATTTCTGGAAACATTGGATTGTCTCACATATGTTATCCGGAACTTCACAATCTCGTCTTGCCTTCGTATGAGGAACAGTGAGTGGAGAATTACAGGAGTTACAAAGTGGAGGAGGATCGTGAGATATAAGGTAGGAATGATTGATGACTGTGGGTCCAATACGAATTCGTGTGAGTGCAACTTGATCCTTGCTAAGAAGAGAAATCACTGGTATTTAGGAGAGCGAGGAGAGAAGACGTCATGAAGTTTACTTGTAGATGAGCTGTTCCATTGCTGCTTCCGTATCGGTATGATCTTCCCTTGGATATTGCAGAGGAAGTCACAGTGTGGTATTCTACAGTTCCTTGGAGGATATTTGATGACCTCTTTAGCTGCAGTATCAGCTGCCTCAATCCCTAGGATGCCGAAATGAGACGGATGATACGTTCAGAGGATTGGGTTACTATGGCATTATGAAGTAATACCTGCTGAGTTTTACTAAGAGGAAATTTCAGGCACTATGTCCACAATGTTAAATTTCCGAAGTTTGGATTTGTTTTATTAAACATTTATGCAATGTTACCTTGGAACTTATTATCCAGTATCCAGGAAAATTAAATTGTTAGCTGCGGGGTATGTTCTCTTATATTCATTTTAATTCTATTTCTTAAAATAATTGCATTATATTGAAACAAATTACAACAATGTTCAGCTTAAGGTGTTCAGATTTTCCACTGGAATTGTTAATATGGATTGAAATTAAATTTAGTGCACAGCCAAATTTTATTATACATAACATTTTAATTTACCTTATTAAATAGGGAGTAGATATATCCTTCATTTACATACGTCATTAAACCTTCTTAGAATGTAGAAACATACCATTCTTCTAATTTTCAAGATATTAACTTAAATGTGAATTAATAAACATTAATGCATTTTTTATGGTTACAGAGCTGTGAAGAAAAATTTAGAGTACATTACTATAAAATATATAATATAATAGAGTATAACATAATATGAAATGGTACAATGAAGAAGGTTAACTAAATTATGCAAGCATGCTGTACACATATTAAAATACCAAACTATGAAATAGCAAAACTAAATCGTTACGTTTTATCCTCAGTGTAACGCCCCCTAAACACATAAAAGAAAATTTAGCATGCTCTTTCAAAACATCACGCTTTAATGTTTTTGTTGCTCTTTTTCAACGGATTCCTTCATCCAATGCTTAGTGTGCATAGGGTTGATATGAAGGGGTTTTCTGGTAGTCCTTTTTACGTGGCTAACGAGATAGGCTACGAACTGAAATCAAGCTGACTCTTCTAGTACCGATCAAGTACAATCGCCTAATATATCAATATTCTACACACACACTCTAAAATTGCTCGTTAAATTCGTAGAAAAGATAGTTATATGGTATTAGCCATTATTAAGACTATCTTTACTCTGATTCGCGCCGCGTTTATTCCATTAACCACGCGCTGTTTACACGTGACGTTACGATGTTATACTTCAGCGTCTCATGATCTTACTCGACGACGCGTTCTGTTCCCCTATTGCCCATCACATTTAACACCTTCAAAGCAGCAGTCTAAGAAGGCAGAACTGCAGGCTCGAGCATTGAAAGCCACACGGGTTTAAAAAATCTAATACTGTCGAAGATAGAGTGTTTACACCTATTTATTGGGGCAAAAATCAAGGGAAAATATGAAAGATACTAGATATGTGCAGTTCATGGAGTGGAGAACTACTTCACAGTTAAATTTCACAAATTGCACAATCAGCAATGTGTTGTTTTAGGTTAGAATCAAATAACTATTAACCCAGCTTCGAAAATTCCACTGGGACCATTCTCCAGATAAACAGTGAAATATGTGTATTTTAAATAAAATAAATTCTGTTCATTATAATTTAAATATATAATACATTCAGTTAATTTCCCTTACTTCAATGTGTGTTGCTTTCACATTACCTGCAAAACATCAATAAAATCAATAGATGCCGACATATTTACTGATCCTGCCATCAGTGCTGTCGTCCAATCAGCATTTAATTATCAGGGTGTTTTTTTTTTAAATTAAAGTTTTGAAATTATAGAGCGGTCGACCAAAAAGAGTCAGTCGTATGCAACTTAACTATAATGTAGTAAGACGCTTGTATGAACATTATGAAATTCGCCTGTCGTGAATATATTCGCGTCTTAATTGCTATGTTACATAATCTACCTTACCATCACGGCTACATTTGCATTTTTACTTTAACGGGTTTTGCGATACCAGTTTACATAATTATCTGCTGATTTACAATTGGCAGATTATAATTGAGATAATCGATGTTTTTAAATGTCTTTTCGATCATATGATGCAAATGTTACAGATCTGCAGTTTCTGGGCAATGACGTTATGTTTTTTTTGTTTTTTTTGTTTTTTTTTTGTTTTTTTTAGGTACCCCAAACTTATAAGCCATACGATAGCATGATCTGGGTAGCCATTCTATCCTATCACAACGACTAATTCATTCATGGAATTACTGATTCAAGAAGCTCTCACTTCTGTGCTACAGTGAGGTGGTGCTACGTCTTTGGCCAAACCAGCTGCACTTCGATAAAACGAAAAAGAAAAGGCATTTTCAAGACTAATTTGAAATAATAATCTCTTGTAACATCTGTCCCACACCAAATACTACCCCAAAAATCACACCAGGAATAATTGCTTTGTGATTATTTCATGTGAATTTTCATTATACCAGTAAAGTCCGTGGCTAAGGCATTTCGTCTAGGACTGGCATTTGGGAGGTAGGGGGTTTGATTCCCGCCGACCTCTCTGACATAGGCTATTTGGTTTTTTTCCTGTGCCAGTTGGTGACTACTGCGGAGGTGGGTTTTCATTCCCCTGAACTTCCTGTCTCTTCATTTCATCTAACCCATCTCTTTTAGGGTTGTAAGTTGGCGAGAATTGTGGTGATGGAGATTTTCCATGATGGTGAATGCACTTTAGAAATACAGCTCCCCGCGGCGGAATAACTTTGAAGTTGGCTGTAGAAGCTAAGGTTCGGTCAGACCTAGAGTGCGGGCTCCTAGCGCTCCCCGCGCCGAGACGAAGAACTGTTTTGTATATGTTAGGAACCCTCTGCAGATGCTCGTACCCCACGGTCCGGTTTAGGCCGCCCGTCGATAATTCTCTCGTATCATCCTATCCTCCTATGGGCTGACGCACAAGTCCATGACTGCAGTGTGGAACCCGCTCCGGAATGGCACACACACACTTACACACAAACACAAACACACACACATACAGTAAAGACAATTGTATACACTTATCATAACACCAGGAACGGTCGGAATAATAAACTGTTCATAGAACTCCAAACGATTGTCCACTCGTCTTCATGTAGTACCCGACTTAGTTTTGGATAGCGTAGCTGGTTCCTGCATGTGCAACGATCAATCGCAATTCATAATGGTGGACATAATGACCCCCAACTCTAACCAATGAGCTGATAATTTTCTTCCGTTCTAACAGTTTGTGATTGTCCGCTCCTCAAGAAACATTAGCAGTTAGTACATATGTACAGTTGCAACCCAAGACAATAGGCATAAAACCACAATGACATAACACCCGAAAAGAGAACAATTGACTCACGAACAGGTTGCCATCCCCACCACTGAAACCGAGTGATACCTGCTGGCGTGTTAGTATGAAAACTAAGGACGGATTTAGGAGCAACTTAAACCAACTCTGTGTCTTATGTAAAATTAATTTCCGTCCATGAGTCCCATAGTGACCACTACCTCTCTGTGAAATAAAATGATTCTTAAACAGCTTATTCTTCTATCTACATCATACTAATGGAGATAAACATTATTAAAATAGCGTTATTACTTATTTCCTTGTAAGAGAAGAGAAATAAGAGAATGCATTGGGCTAAATACATAGTGAAATCTTTTAGAAGTAGGTAGCTATGTGATAGAAACTCGTTCTCTTTGCATGTCCAGGAGTTGATAAATTCGCGTATGAGAAACGTTAAACTATTTTAAAATTGAAAGCAATAACAAGGAATATCTCGGAGATAGTTAACTCTACAAAAATTTTGTATATGACATAAATTGTGTGTTTAACCAGTATATTTTTGTGTAGTAACTTTTTGTTCACCAGTTATGGAAAAAAAGTATTTACAATGAGGAGAATTTTAGAGGCTATTCCTAGGAAATTCAAGATATACATTTTTTACTTTATCTACACGTACTATGTACATAGTGTATAGAGAAGATAATGTATTGCACTAAAAAATTCAATACAGGGATTTAACCGGAAATACGTGTTTTGAGTACCCCTGAATCCAAAAAAGTATTTTTAGAAAATGTCCGCGTGTATATCTGTCAGTCTGTGTGTAAGTGTGTGTGTGTGTTTGTGTGTGTGTGTGTGTGGGCAACATAGTTCAAAAACGAAAAGACCGTTAAATACCAAACTTTAAGTACCAAAGTACAAATACTAAACTTGGTGTTTAAGTTCGGTATCTTCTAAGGATGCGACACGAAGATTTTCAATAAAATCCCGCCACCCCCAATTACCCTTTTTATGGAATATTTTGATTTTCTCAAAACTGGCTCTTATAATTTTGATTAAAATTTAAGATATTTACATGACAAATAAAATGCATAGCTTCAGTTTTCTGGAAATAGCCTCTGAAGACATATTTATTCTGGATGAGTTTTGCCGAATTTTGCTTAACTGCTAAATCGTTAAGAGATTGACAAAACCTTACTGCACAAAAAATGTAGGCATTGTCAAAACACACAATTTATATCCTTTACCTTTTGTTGTGGAGGTAACCGTTTCCGAGATATTCCTTGTTGTTGGTTTCAATTGCAAAGTACTTACTTATACTTTTCTCAGACAGGAAGTATCCTATTCAACTCCTGGCCAAGCAAATAAGATTTTAAAACATTTGATTATCAGTATAGCCTAGTGCATTCCCTTACTTCCCTTCTGCTAATAAGGGACTCAGTAGTAAGAACATTGTCGTAATGTTTATCTCGATTAGCATTGTGTAGAAAGAAGAATATTTTGTAAGAAGTTTATTTATAGAGCAGCTAAAGAAAGTCATGTGAGTGTATCACATAAGATTTTTTATATATAAGTATCTTTAATATACGGCATTTTAATTTAAATCGTTAGAACCATTTTAAAAAAAAATAAAAAAATTGACATTTTTTCCATGTAAACTTAAATGTCAAGATTAGCATTTAACCGACTTGTCGTTTTTAGTCATCGTGTTCACACACACACACACACACACACACACACACACACACATCCCGCGCGGACATTTTTCTAAAAATATTTGTTTTTCTTTTGGATACATGCAACCACAAAACATGATTTTCCGTTGAAATATCGGTATTGAATTTTCTGGTATAGTGCAATACCTTATCTATCCACAGTCATGGAAAAAGTATTCATTCAGCATACAACTAAAATCGATTACTGATATTTTCAAATAAAATTATGAGATATCACTAAGATTAGAAGTCTATACCATTAAATCATCAGTAAAATGGTAATATATGTGGAATAAATAGGTTTTAAGAAAATAAACAATATCGCGCTTCTGGAGATATTTAACGAGAAAAAATCTAATGTGTTCCATTCACATGCCTTTCTCTGTATCTCTGTAACAAATTATTGTTAAAAAGCTTATTCTTCTATCTACTTCATGATAATCGAGATAAACATTAACAGAAATCGTCCTTATTACTTGGTTCCTTGTAAGTAGAAGGGGAAAATCTAATGTGTTCCATTCACACGATGTCCTCCAGCTGTTCAGTAAACAAATCTTTTATTAAAAAATTAATCTCTTTTGTCTACATCATGCTAATCAAGATAAATATAAGCAGAATTATCCTTATTACTAACTTCCTTGTAAGTAGAAGGGAAATACGAAACTGCACAGGCTAAAGCGATAGTCTCATTCTTTAAAAGTCGATCGCTATGTTAAACAAATGAAATTTCAATCTCTTTGCTCGTCAGGAGTAAATAAACGAGAAACGAGAAGAAAAATGTCTTCCCGTTCGAGAAAGTTTAATTGGATCAAGATTGAAACCAATAATCCGGAATATCTCTAAAACGGTTAGCGCTACAAAAAAAAATGTATATGGCAGAAATTGTGTGTTTTAATGAGATCTACATTTTTTGAGCAGTACATTTTTGTATATCTTTTACGGTTTGCCAGAAATGTAAAAGTCATCCAGAATGAACAGGTCTTCAGAGACTATTCCCAAAAAATTCAAGATATACATACACTTAGTCTGTCATAAAAATATCTTATAGATAAGGTATTTTAATCAAAATCGTTAGAGCCATTTTTGAAAAAATAAAAATTTTAGAAATATTTTTCATGTAAAGGGTAATTTGGGGTGCGGGGATTTTCTTGAAAATCTCCGTGTCGCATCCTTTGAAGAAGCTCAACTTATGAGTACTCAACTCAAGTTTGGTATTTAACCGACTTTTCGTTTTTGGACTATGCTGCCCACAGACAGACACACACAAACACACAGGACCTGTTTCTAAATAAAAATGTCTTTTTTGAATTCAGGGGGTCCCAAAACATGTGTTTTCGGTGGCATCTCGGTATCGAATTGGGTGCATTACAATACCTTCTCTATACACATGTACACAGTACGTGTAGAGACTTCCTACATCACTAGAAATGTAAACAAAGAAGCCGCCAACAGAACCCTTGCAGCAAGGTACCCCTTCAGTGGTAGGCTGCACCTTCAGCGATGTGACTCGATATGTGCTGAGTGCTGTGCAGCCGACAAATGGGCCGTAAAGTAAAGAAACAACTTTGTAAAGTAAGGAACATTGTTATCTGACAGTATCAAAAGGGAACATTTTTTCAGAAATTGCTGATATTATTGGAAGAAGCCGAGCAACTGCGCAGTCCATAATATCGCGATATAGAGAAAGAAATACTCTCATAAATAGTGAAAAGAATACGCTAACGCAAAGAGAGGAAAATATGTAAATAAGAATAATCAAGAAACTATCCTAAATTAACAGATTCTGCACTGTCTGCACATAATAATGATCACATCGGGAAGGAAATCATACCAAGGGCTGTTCACTATATTGTAAGAAGAGTGGTTATGGAGCTAGGATATCTAGAAGAAAATAATACCTAAGGAAGAAGAACAACAAAGTGAGATTTGAGTTTGCTCTAGAGCACGTAAGCAAGAACACAAGTTTCTGGGATAAGGTACTGTTCACAGATAAAGTAAATTTAATGTGTTTGTAAATGATTGCAGAATTTTGGTCTGGAGAAGACCAAATACTTAGCTTGATCCGAAACGTATTCAAACCACAGTGAAACATGGAGGTGGAGGAATTATGGCATGGGGTGTTATGGCTACATCTGGTGATGGGTAACTTTTTTGTTGAAGTAATATGGAGAGATTTCAGTATTTAAATATTCTAAAGGAAAATATGGAAAAAAATGTTGATAGCTAGCATTTAGGCATAGATTACTACTTTCAACGAGACAACGACCCTAAACATACAGCGGAAATTGTTCGGATGTGGTTGTTGTACCATATCCCCATATTCTCAAGTTTCCAGCACCGAGTCCAGACCTTTATCCAATTGAGCTGCTTTGGAATACACTTGAAGAAATGGCCAGAAAGCGTGAAATACGAAGTAGGTCGGCTCTGAAACAATGTTTACAACATGAAAAATATTACTTCAGAGACTACCAAAAAACTGGTTCATTGCATGCCAAAGAGGTTAACAGAAGTGATACATTGAAGAGAAATGCCTACAAAGTATTAAAATTGCACATACATTTGCATAAATTGCAATTTTTTTTAAATGTATGAATAATTTTTGTTGCACTGTGTGAAGTCTGCTGGGGCATATTTTTTACTTTCTCTATACGTGCTATGTTCATAGTGTATAGAGAAGGTATTGTAATGCACCCAAAAATTCGATACCGAGATTTCACCGGAAATACATGTTTTAAGACACCCTGAATCCAAAAAAAAAGTTTTTTTAGAAAAATATCCGGGTGTGTCTGTGTAAATAAATGACGTGTTATTTATGGACGCTCTTTAACTACTGTGGTTCTCAGCGTCCCGATCTAAATTGGGCATGAAAGATCGCTTAATTTTGCTCAGAGGCCTCTCTATCAGGCTTGAGGTTCTTTTACGTGCCGTAAATCTACGACAATCTACGACACGGTACCAACAGCTTTACTTTCCCTCCGAAGGAAGCCATGCTAATGATTTTTACACCCGAAAAAATCCATCGTCCTCCACCGGGTTTGAACGCGCGACCTTGGGTATATGAAGTTAGCATGGTAACCATTACACCTCGGAGGGCGACATGTGTCTGTGTGTGTGTGTGTGTGTGTGTGTGTGTGTGTGTGTGTGTGTGTGTGGGCAGCATAGCTCAAAAACGGAAAGTCCGTTAAAAACCAAACTTGATATTTAGGTTGGGTATCTTCTAAGGATGCGACACGACGATTTTCAAGAAAATCCCCCCACTCCCAACCACCCTTTACATGGAACTTTTTTCAAACATTTTGATTTTCTCAAAAATGGCTCTAAGGATTTTGATTAAAATATCGTATATTAAAGATATTTACCTGACAAATAAAATGTATATCTTGAATTTTCTGGGAATAACCTCTGAAGACTTAATTTATTCTGGATGAATTTTGCGTAACTATTAAACCTTAAGAGATGGACAAAAACTTGACACACAAAAAAAGTAGAGCACGTTAAAACACACAATTTATGTTATATACATTTTTTTTCGTGGAGTTGATCGTTTTTTGAGATATTCCTTGTTTTTGGTTTCATCTTTGGAAAACATACTTTTCTCATACAGGAATTTGCCAACTCGTGTCTATACAAACAAACGAACTTCAGTCACATAGCAACCAGCTTTTGGCTTTCACTTTAACCTATGCTACTCCCTTTTTATTTTCTCTACACGCACTATGATCATAGTGTATAGAGAAGGTATTATACTCCACCCAAAAATTCGATACCGAGATTTCACCGGAAATATATGTTTTAGGGTCCCTTATATCCAAAAAAAGCATTTTCACAAAAAGGTCCGTGTGTGTTTGTGTCCGTGTGTCTGTGAATACGATAACTCAAAAACGAAAAGTCGGTAAAACACCGAACTTGGTATTTAAGTTTAGGTTCTTCCAGGGATGCGACACGAAGATTTTGAGAAAAATCCCCCATCCCAAACTACCCTTTACATGGAACCTTTTTCGAAAGTTTTGATTTCCGCAAAAATGGCTCTAATGATTTTGATTAAAATATCATATACTAAATATATTTACCTGACAAACAAAATGTATATCTTGAATAGCCTCTGGAGACTACTTTATTCTGGACGAATTTTACGGAATTTTGCATAACTGCTAAACCGTAAGACTAAGATAAAAAAAAAACTTACTACACAAGAAATGTAGACCACGTTAAAATACACAATTTATGTTATACACATTTTTTTCATGGAGTTGATCGTTTTTTAGATTTTCGTTGTTTTTGGTTTCAGCTATGAAAAACTTAACTTTTCTCATATAGGAATTTGTCAACTGCTGTCCATATAAACAATGGAACTTCAGTCACATAGCAACCAGCTTTTGACTATCACTTTAACTTATGGTACTCCCTTATTTTGCTTCTACTTACAAGGAAGCAAGTAATAAGACTATTTCTGCTAATTTTTTCTCGAGTAGCATGAAGTAAATAGAAGCATAAGCTTTTTAACAATAATTTGTTGCAGAGATGTAGAGAAAGTCATGTGAATGGAACACATAATATTTTTTATTTTATTTTTGTAGAAGACAAATTTAGTTAATATTTTTGAATATACAGATTCAGTTGGAAATGCCACACCATTACTTTACTACATTAACATCTCTGGTTCCTAACGTAGTTCTAATAAATAAAGTTTTTCTGCATAAACTACGAAGGGTGAATACTTTTTTCCATGACTGTATGTACTAAGCAGAGAAAGTAAAAGGATCATGCGCAACCTTCAAACTGTAGGTACACAAGAAATTAGTGAAAAAAGTCACAGCTGTCTGCTTACGCAAAAATGTGGGACAAAAGATAGGAAAGGAAGGAATCCTTCTTAAATCATGAAATTGCCTCGTTATCCCACACAACAAAAGGTTTTCTAAACATTCTGATGAAGCTAATATGTTAAATTGTTAGGTTACGTAAGTTTCATCTTTCCGGCAAAGTGAGGAAATACCGTAGCGGATGAATATGAAAACAGCTATTCGATGGTGTCTTCGTGGCTATACCATGCCCAATTACCGAGCAACAACCAATGGTCAAATTGCACGTTAAATGAGAAATGAATGCGTTTATTTAGTGGCTGAAAAAGCGCACGGTGTACGGACAAAGACAGAACAAATCGCATTACAGACGAAAATATGACTTATTCGGTGCTTAAAGACGAGGCCTTCTTTAATAACGAAACCAATAACAATAATAACATTGCCCGTCTGTGTAGTGTGGTGGTAGCATGTCTGCCTCACATTAAACAGATTGCGGGTTCGAATCTCGCTTGGGATGAGTTACCCGGATAAGGTTTCTTTTTCTGGGTTTTCACTTATCCCGAGAAGACAAATGTCGAATAACTTTAAACGCCAAGGACCCCGAGATCATTTAAACATCATTTCATAGATTTCATTCATCGTCCGATGTGACCAAACAGGTTAAAGGATGTTAAGCTAAAGAAAGGGGGGGGGGAACTATTAATAACTGTGATAGAGTGCATACAGACCGAGCTAGGTGGCTCAGGTCTTTCTCTGGGACTGGCATTCGGGAGATCATGAAATCAATTCCCGCGGCTCAATTCTCTGACCCATGGGCTTTTTCTGGGGTATTCCCGGGTCATTAGACGAATGCTGGGGAGTTTCTTCATTTCCTGAACTTCCTGTCCCTTCATTTCATCTCCAATTCATCCAACCGGTCTCTTTTAGGGTTGTAAGTGACGGCGAGAACGCCCTTCTTTGGTGCTGACTGTGATCTGAAAATGCAGCTCTCCGCGGCAGGTTGGCTCTGTAAACCCAGGGAATTTGGTCAGATCTGGGGCGCGGGCTGCTAGCGCTCCTTGCGTCGGGACGTCAACTGCTTGGAATATGTTAGGGACTCTCCACAGTGGCTCTTCTTCCGCCGTTTTTGGCCGCCCTTTGAAATTACTCTCATCTCTTCCTATCCTCCTGGGATCTGACGCACTATAAGGCAATGACTGCAGTGCGAAATCCCCTCCGACATCACATACACACACAGCCCATAAAGGGCCAAGACCGACCTGCTCGCCGGCCCTCGCACTCCGTATATACAAGAGAGATGGACAATGGTCAGGGCCGGACAGTTTTAGAGACGCGATCTTCACGATATGCTACATATGCAACCAATTTTTGCAACATTCACAAATTAGGATTAGATTTAAACACGGACGAGGCCCACAGGACACTGGGGCAGAGCACCGGACGTGGACCATTGTTGCCCTTTGCCTCTTACGTGACTCCAGGGTGGGAGGGTTAGGGGAGAGACCCGAAGGTGACCAAATCCGCATAACTACAGGCGCAAGCAAGAACGGTTACAGATGGCAATCTTCCGACGCCGCCCGGTCTCAAGGTACGAGTTCCGAGCCTCCAGCGTTCTCTCCAGGGGAAGCCTCAAGACCCGAAAGCGGTTCCCGATCGAGCGATACCGACGACGACGCCAGGATAAACCTTTACAGTACGCAAGCCACCCTCTGGCCACAACCCGGAGAATATCGTTGCGTGGTTCTTCAACCCTGAATGACAAGGAAATGGTTGGGCAGAAAATGATGGAGCAGAAAATTCGGGGATGTAATGAACCTATACAACATTCGTCTGCAACCGAGATAACACCAAGGGGAAAAAAAAATTGGTCAGGTAGGGCTTCCATCGCGACTTCCCGAGTGCACCGCTTAGTACATTTACAAATTAGGGTATGATAGGAATTTTGTGCATAATACAATCGCGACAAATCGCAAAATGATAGATATTTTACTTTCTTTAACACATACAAGTGTAATAACATATCTTGACAAAAATCCTGTGCGGTAGATGAGTACGAATGTGGTAGTGAAAACACCTCTATCACTAAGACGCGTAAGATTACGAAAGAAAAGTGCAATCCTTAGAAGTCCTGCACTTGCTGGCAACATACATACAGACAGACAGATACATGGAATGAATATAGAGCACCAGTAGAATGCAATGGCCGGGGAAACCGGAGAACCCGGAGAAAACCCGCCCCTGCACCACTTTGTCCACCACAAATCTCACACGTGGTCGCTTGGGATCGAACCTGGACCGTCTGGTGAGAGGCGAGCGGTCTAACCACGCGGCCAGAACGCGGCCATTATGATAAATGAATATATCTATACTTAGTAGGTAGAAATGTAGGTAATGCATTCCACTCAAAATTTTGATACCTAGATTTCAATGGAAATGCATGTTTTGAGTCCCCTTGAATCAAGAATTAACATATTTAGAAAACCGCGCGCGCGCGTGCGTGTGTGTGTTTGTGAACAACATCGCTCAAAAATGAAATGTCCGATAAAACCAAATTTGATATTTAAGTTCAATATATTTCAAAGATGCTACGCAAATATTTTCGTGCTCCATCCTAAACAATTCTTACATGGATCATTTTTCAAAATTGTTTATTTTCTGAAAAATAGCACCAAGCATTTTGATTAGAAAACGTGCGTTAAATATATTTACATGATATCAAATTGCATATCTTGAATTTTCTGGAGTTAGCTTGTGAAGTCGGCTTCATTCGGAAAAACATTTATATAATCTTGCGGTAGAAGAAAAATACGACATAAAGAATATAAATAGGATATCTTTAAAACACAATTTATTTTGTAGCATCAGCCATTTCAGAGGTATAAATTATTAATGTTTATAATTGTTCAATACTTACTAGCGCGTCTCACCAATTTCATTCTCGTTTGATATGACCTACCAGGTTAAAGGATGATAAAACAAAACAAAATCTGATGTATGCTATTACCACAACTTTGTCTACCTCTTCTGCAAACAAACTCTTCTTGACAAGAAATATTATTTTATCTAGGTACATAATACTAATCAAGATAAACATTAAGTAATGGCCTCATTACGTAGTTTCTTACAAGTAGAAGTGAAATAAGGGGATACACAAGACTAGAACGATAGTCAAATTGTTTAAGCGCTTACCTATGCATTTGCCATTGAAATTAGGCTCTTTCCAAGGCCAGAAGTAAAACAAAAGAGGTATAAAACGGATGAGGACTTACCGTTTGAGAAAAGTTTAAATATTTTAAAACTGAAACCTACAACAGGGAATATTTCTGAAATAGCCGTACAAAAAAAAAAATGTATACACAAACTGTGAGTTATAAATGTATATTAATTTTTAGTGTAATAAGTTTTTGTTTATATCTTACGGTTCATCAGTTATGCAAAAGTCATCCAGAATAAAGAAAAATTCAGGGACTATTCCCAAGAAAGTCAGGATAGCTCTAAATTTCATTTGCCATGTAAATATCTCTAATATGCAGCATTTTAATCAAAATCATCAGAGCCATTTTTTAGAAAATAGAAAATTTTAAAGGGTAGTTTGGGTAGGGGGATTTTTTTTAAATCTTTGTGTTATATTCTTGGAAGATGCTAAAATTAACTATCAAGTTTGGTATTTAGCGGATTTTTCGTTTTACATTAAGCTGCCCAAAGATACACACACACACACACACACACACACACACACACACACACACACACACACACACACACACACGGACATTTTTCTGAAAATGCTTGAGTTCAAAAACTCCCGGATCTCAAAATATGTATATACGGTAAAAAAAAACTGTATATACATTTTGGGTAGTATACTTTCTCTACCTACTATGTACAGTGTAAAAACGTGCTAGAGAAATTATGTAAAAAGGGGCTATATGTGCATTGAATGCGTCTGCAATATATTATATTGTAGCACCCGGCGCATACTCAATTCTCGTATATTGCTTTATATATAAAATAATAATAATAATAATAATAATAATAATAATAATAATAATAATAATAATAATAATAATTACGGAAAATTACCAATAAAACGACTTTAAACACATTAAAATACGTAAAAATGTATTAAAATGACTTATTCAAAGTGGTTTTAAAATGTGCCTAAAAGCGAATACCTCATGTCAGTAGATTTACAATAACGTGAAAGAACTATGGAACCAAATTCCGTCACCTGGTGGCACTCATATCCTGGCAATTGAGAGCGTCGTTAACAAATAAATACTTTTTAAATCTTTTCTGGGTGCTGGTTTTAGGAGAGGCGAGGGCCAGGGGGAGGAAGAGAGACAGAGTGAAACTTTAGCATTGAAGCCATAATATTTTCGGGTGTATAGAGTAATTCATGTCTTAATGCGGTTGCTTTGCTCTTCCGAAATTGCGCGAAATCTACCAAATGAAGATGGGAGACGAGCGCCCAAGAAAATGTACACGCATAGCATTTGTGTGAAATGGGTTTTTCGACAATGAAATTAAAACATCATATATATATATATATATATATAGAGAGAGAGAGAGAGAGAGAGAGAGAGAGAGAGAGAGAGAGAGAGAGAGAGAGGCTCAAATTCATCGAAGAAATGAGGCTTGCATTTTAACGATTTCGCCACGAATCAGTAGCTCAAAAATCACATTGAAGGTATCATAAGAGTTATTCTTTTTAAAATTCATATTAGAAATGTGTATTTTATATTTGAATTAAAAGTAATAAATTGCTAATAAATGCATGATCGTATTCCTGTTTAACAATAATAATAGTATTAATAATAATAATAATAATAGTTGATTAAATAGCGACATAATATTTTGTATTTATATACATGTTCATATGATTTTGAGAGGACAGACATTTTGGTGTGTCATATTGAGTCTAAGCCCGCCTGAGGTAATATTTCTTATGTGCTCCATTCACATGACTTTCTCCATGTTTTACAAACAAAAGATTATTCTTCTGTGTGTGCACAGCTCAAAAATGAAGAAAGCGTAAAATGCCTAACTTGGTATTTAAGTTTAGCATCTTCCAAGGATGCGACACGAAGATTTATAAGAAAATCCTCCCACCAAAAGCTATCTTAACATAGAAAACATTTTAAAATGATTTTCTCAGTAATGGCTTCAACGATTTTAATTAAGATACATTATATTACAGATGGCAAATCAAATGTATATCTTGAATTTTCTGGAAATAGACCCTGGAAACCTCTTCATTCTGGATGGATTTTCCAAAACTGATAAACCGTTATGGTTATATGCACAATTTATGTTATATACTTTTTTGTAGAGTTACCGATTATGAGCCATTCCTTTTAAATTGTTCTCGACGGGAAGCCAGCTTTCGTTTCGTCTCTCTTTTATTTTACTCCTGGCCGAGCAAATAAAACCGAACTTCAATTGTTCACATATCTTTTAAAATATTTTTCTAGTGTTTACCCTTATAATTATTCTGCTTAGACGGAAACAAATAGTAATATAATTTCTGCTAATGCTTATCTCGATAAGCATTGTGCTTGAGCTAAAAGAATCTTCTGAACAAATAGGTAAAGAAAGGCATGTGAATGAAAGACGTCATTTGTGTTTTTTTTTCTCTCTCTCTTCAATTTACAGTTTAGTATCTGGCCTCTTTAAAACTGTGGTGGAGTGGGAGTTCCCCTTGTTGTCAATCTAAAACTCTAGCAAGTCTAACTGGGATTCTCGACGTTGACTGAAATTAAAACATAATAAATAAATAAATAAAAATAAAAAATTGAAAAAAAAAATAAAAGCTCATATTGAAGATAACAGCTTTGCTTTTCCAACATTCCGCCACGAATCAGTGGCTCAAAAATCACCTTGATTTAAAATGCTTATTAGAAATGCATATTTCCTACAGTGAATTAAAGTTAATAAATTGTAAATAAATGTATGAGTGTATTCCTGCTTAATAGTAATAATAATAATAATAATAATAATAATAATACATTGCTTAACGACACAATATTTCGCAACTATATACATATGTATATGATTTTGAGGGGACAGACATTTTGGTGTGCTATGTTGAGTCTAGGCCCATCTGAGGTGTGCCTGAGTAAAAAAAAATAAAATGTAGTGTACCGCTAGGGGCGCACATGCTAATCACGTTTTCCATGCCTCTATTCATTTACTTCTGTCAGCCTGCAATTTTCTTAGCTGTTGTAATGAGTAGTAGCCTTTTTATCTTTAGATGCAGCATAAAAAATCTTGAATGTGGCACACAGTCGCAAAACGCGGACTGCTTTAATCAAAGATATACTTTATGAAAGGGCCCATTAGCGATTCAGAAAATTCAAAAGATTATCACGGATAAATTATGGTCTTGGAATATGAAATTTAGTTGTGTCAAACACACGCTTCTCTTTAAAGAGCCGCCGCAAATTCCATGCTTCAGCTTGTTTATTTAATTTTTTTAGGCCGGGAACTTCTACAGAAGGTTTCTTATCGGCATAGATACTATTATTTCGAAATTATTTCGCCGCCCCGGGGATCAAGAAGAAAACTTGTTTTAAAAGTGTCGACAAATTGAATAAGTGGGTTGTGGAAATGCGCCACTCTTGCAAGAAGATGAAAAGGATGTCTGATTTACGAGTAGCAACCCTCGTTAACTTCTCCCGCATCCCCTCGCAGGTGCAAGTGCGCTGATCGGAACCCCACAAAGAAGAGAAGGAAGGGCACCTTATCTCTATTGTGTTGTACGTCTCTCTCAAATGACTGCTGCTGCCAAATGACTTTCCCATTACTTTACTTCTATGTTGAACAACGTCTACAACATTCATCCTTTTCTTTATTCTGTCATTATAGACCTTTAGAGATCTCACGTTTAGATGTTTAAAAGGAATTCGGGGCTTTTTTCAGAACACGAACAATATTTCCTAAGCAATCTAATTTCCAGGTCAGCACTTTTATCTTGACATTAATGTTGTGGAGAGCCAGCTTAAACTTAGGAAGGGCATTCAAAAAGTACGTTACACATGTCTGAAACGCGGAGCATTGCACAAGAGTGGTACATTGCTACACGGATTCCTGCAGGTGAGCCGGAGGTGGCGGGTTCGCTCCCCGTTGCCGAACTACCTACCCCATGGGCTTTCTCGGCGAATGCTGGATAGGTTTCTTTCATCATCTGAATTTCCTGTCCCTCCATGTCATTTCATTCATCCTTCATTGGTATCTTTTAGGATTGACAGTGTCGGCAATGGTGCTCGGTGCGGCGAGACAAGGAAAATGATGCTCAAGATGACTATCTCCATCTCCCAACTCCGGCTGGTTACCGGGATGAGGACCGCCCTAGCGGAGGCGTTAGACCCTTTATGGGGTGCGGGCCCCGATCTGCCTGTCCGATTGTCGGAGTGCTTCAATCTGGAAACTGTAGGGACCTTGACTTTGCTGTGCAATCGCTCCTGGTTCCGGCCTCCCAATGTATCGTCTCACCTCATCCCTCCCTCCTGGGGGCACCTCCTCGTGAGACGTAGGTACATTAACTAATAACTTCGGTTCGGTGCCGAGTCCCCTCCATCTTATTCTGTCCTATTCTGCAGATACATTGATTTATTTATTCACCGAGACGGTTACAACTCGTAGAACCTGTTTCAAACGGTACTAAATCCTTAAATTTCAAAACTTTGGTTACATACCGGGGCACATGCTTAGCTATTTTTAGAATGTAAAATCAATCTCTCTTAAAAAGGAATCAAATTCAATCTCCAAGGATCACTCACTATTATGTTTTACGGCAGAAAATACAAAATTCATGCTTAATTTGATGCCAAAGCATACAGAGTCTGAAGCGATTCCCCGTTGATTTTCGATTTTGAGGAGCGTTATATGGCATACCATGGAAGGGGATATCTCGCGCGCTGCGAACTACGTGAGAGTATTTTGGCTGCCACCACTTAGGGGGAAATGGCAGACAGACCTTAGAGACGCGCCTAAAGCTACATTCACAATGAAATCGTAGCGCTAACGTACCTAACAGCATAAGAGCAGGCGCGAGGGAAGACCATTCACGACGCAGTCGTAAGCGTAACGCAAGAATTGGCACTGGTTTCTAGATCTGTAAGTTACATGCGAGTATCTTCCCAGCACTCCACAAATTTGAATTTGAATAACATAACCAAAAATAGCATATATATATATATATGCTATTGAGTGTATATATATATACACTCATTCTTTTATAACAATTACAACCACACCATTATCACTACACTTCCATTGCAACAATGCGTTTAAAAATCTCTAGCGTTAGCGCCACGACCAAGTGAAAGAGCAATATGTGTCTACAGCAGGCGATGTAAAGCCGTTGAACAGTAAGCAATGCATACAGGAAAGAATGCAAAATTCTTCCCCTCTTTATGCAATGCAGGTATAATGTTTGGAGTTTGCAAACACTTGCATTGTATAGAGCGTGCAAACTCTTGCATTGTATAGAGCGTTGCGTGAATCTAGGCGAATGCTTCCAATGAATAATATGGATGCAAAGTCTTGCGCTTGCGCTACGTAAGCGCTCACATTTCATGGTGAATGTAGCTTAAGACTCGTTCTAATACCACCTAACTATTCAGAGAGGGAGCTGAATGACCCATCGAAACAGGCAGTCATCTGGTGCCCCAGGAGAATACTCTTACTTTGTGCAAGCATCCGCGCCATCTATCTGGTACCGCGACCACGAAACCTGGAGGTAGACCTATTCACCTGAAATATGAGAAGGAAACGGAATGAAAGGGAAACAAGGGAATGGAAATCATGGAAGAAGAGAGGTTGACCACTTGACCATCCGCCTAATGACCAGGGGGGGACAAAAAACAAACAACAACAAAAATAAAGTCGGAGAGGGTGATCGACCTGAATCAAAAGCGTACTTGTAAACAACATTTAAAATCTCCTAAATGTAGGCTGAGCAAGACTAGCAAAACTTTGTAATACTGTTTGTAAAAGTTGAAACTAGAATAGCGTTCCACATTTTTGTTCTAAGCAAGACTGCATTGAAACATAATATGATTGATTGACTTATAAAAAAAAAAACAGTTCGATCACATTCATGAATATTTTAAATGCAGTATCCCTGATTTTTAAGAGTTTCAGTCTCAATTATAATGGTGTCAGTCACATGTTTTGCACAATCTGAGATATTTCCATAAAGATAAACATATGTGTATAACAGCAAACTTGAGTTACATTTTTGTATTTCTCCATTTATAATACTAAATTATTTCATGCCAATATATTGGTACGACAGCCAATCTTGTTGCCAAATGTATCAAACCTACTACTTGTAAATGCGTTAAGTATCCTGAATATATGTCTAAATATGGTCGATGATCACAAGGCTTAGTGACATGCAACTATGACAATGTATACTATTTTCACAACTATGAGCAATTTTTAATCCCTGTAAAATAAGTTAGATTGACGCCTTTTTTGAAAGAAGGTTCTCTTATTCATGATATTGACTGAATTTAGGTAGGCTCCAATATAGTGTAACAAAAGCTCTTTAATGCCTCCAAGATCTGTTTACAATAACTGTTTTTATTTGCAAATTGTTGTACAATTGATCTCTCTCTCTCTCTCTCTCTCTCGCCGCTTTGACGCTCGTAGATAGTTTGCTACTCTAACGTAACTGCACGCTCAGAACTCACAGTCGAAGCTGAAGTCTCTGGGCCAGACTGCTTCCTTTTTATACCTGTCAATTACGCGGCAAGAAACTTCCTGAAGCTGAGGTCATTATTGCGCGAGCGAAGCTCACGCGTGTATGACAGTCACACGTAGGCGCGACAATCGAGCTTTTATGTAAAGCATTCGCAAACCACACATGGGTTTACTCAGGCAGGTTCGAATGGTAGTGGAACTATGAGAGGAGCCCATCCACGTACGAGCAACTAACAACCACAAACGATGGAAAGCGAGCGTTCACACACGTGCGACGATTATGGAGTGGCAAGGTACGAGAGTCGGCTGATAAGTCCCGGGCCTCTCAATGAAAACAGCATTAAAAACCCTTTTTGTTTGCTTTATTTCTAAACACACTCTCCAGAAAGGCTAATACATATGTCATGTTAGTGTTCTAATTTAATTAAACCATTTCTGTAGTGCGATTTATCAAGGTCCTCAAAATAGCTGTTTACCGCATCAATGACCTCCTCGTTGCTGTGAAATCTTCATCCTCCAAGACATTTTTTGAGGTTTGGGAACAGGTGGTAGTCATTGGGTGCTAGATTTGGCAAATAGAGTGGATGTTCAAGCAATTCCAACTTTAATTCGCACATTTTTTCCATTGCAATGACTGAACAATGGGCCGGAGCATTGTCATATGAAACAAGATTTGTTGTTGTTGTTGCCAATGAGGTCCTTTTCTTTTTTCATTATCACTCAAACGTTGCAGTAAACTTGCATAGTAGTCACCAGTGATACTTTTACCCTTTTCCAAGTAATCAATAAAAATAATTCCCTGTGCATCCCAGAAAACACTCACCATAACCTTGTTAGCTGACAAAATTGACTTTGTCTTTTTTGGAGTTGGTTCACCTGGCGCAATCCACTGTTTTGACTGTGATTTACTTTCTGGAGTGTAGTGATGTATCCAAGTTTCATCCATGGTAATAAGCCGTCTCAAAAATTCACTGGGATTTTTACGGTAGAGTTCCACATTCTTAACAGAAACAATTTTTCTTTGCAATTTTTGATCAGGTGTCAGCAACCGCGGCACCCATCTTGCACAGACCTTGTGAAAGCCCAAAACATTACTTAAAATATTACTTGCACGTTTTTTTATATGTTTACAGCCTCTGCTATCTCAATCAATTTTAATCTGCGGTCTTCCAGCACTAAACGATGCATTTTTTCAATCACCTTTGGAGTTGTCACTTCTACAGGACATCCAGAGCGAGGCTCATCACTAGTGCTCATACGTCCCATTTTAAACTCTGCCACCCACCTTTTAATCGTTGAAAATGAAGGGGCAGAATCTTTCAAGTACTGTGCTTTTCCTTCTTGATTTCTTTAGGCGTTAAGCCTTTCAAATGGAAGTAATTAATCACCGCTCTTTTTCCAAATCCTTCATATTCGTGAAAACTCTATAGTTGTCTTGTTTAAAATATTGTCATTCGAAAACTAAACAAGCTATTGATCTGTAACTATGGATACAAGCTAGTCTAGAGTTAAATTATACGATGCTACCGTCTAACTGGCCTAATGGCGTCATATCTGTGTGAGGCCTGGGACTTATCAGCCGACCTTAGTATATGCAGACGTGGTGTAATGGTTACCATGCTAACTTCATATACCCAAGGTCGCGGGTTCAAACCCGGCGGAGGACGATGGATTTTTTTCGGGTGTAAAAATCCTCAGCATGGCTTCCTTCGGAAAGGAAGTAAAGCCATGGGTCCCGTGTCGTAGATTTACGGCACGTAAAAGAACCTCAAGCCTGATAGAGAGGCCTCTGAGCAAAATTAAGCGGTCTTTCACGCCCAATTTAGAATGGGACGCTGAGAACCACAGCAGTTAAAGAGCGTCCATAAACAACACGCCATTTCCATTTAGTATATGCATTCGGCACGTAGTCACAAAATATAGGAAATATGTATGTTATAGGTAATATATACACTATAATAGGAAATATTATAAAACATCTGATATATTTCTAATGTCTACCATAAATCCTATTTTTAGAAATCTAGATTTAGTTATTTATTTGTGTTCCATTATTGGTTAGTGAAAAAGCCAATGTTTTAGAAAGTAACTAACATATTGAAATTTATCTTTGAGTATTCATTTGTTGTAATTGACTTTTTTTTTAAATGGAATCTTTTGTACAATGAATGCTTACTATATAAACCCTTAACTTGGTTTGCCAATTTATTATATACCTAAGTTAATACCTTGACGAGAAACATTGTTAGTGGTTTTACCTAATCAATATATACGTGTAGGGTAGATGGGAGAGAGCCGAACCTGGGGGAATGTGGGTGAAATTGTTTGAAAACAAATCTAATAGTTTTATTCAGTAGATTGGACATTTATGTTTACATTACAAGAATATTTTATTTGTTTGCCCACCTCTAAGTTAATTTAAATCATTAAACAATTGAATGCCTGAATAAAAAAAAATTACACAAGCTTTATCATCATCTGATAACAAACTTGACCACAAAGGCTAATTACAATTGTTTTGTTACATTTTTAGAAAAAACATTTTTTTATTTAATTTCTTTGTTTTTGCAATGATAGTGTCAATTTTCCAAGACATTGTTTCAAACTTTCAAGATTGCTGAACAATTGTGTTTTAAATGCCCAGTCTAAGTTTCATTAATTTATCTGAAAATCTCAGGAGTTATTGCTAATTTGTTGTAACCATGAATTCTCACCTAGTCTCCCCTTAACACATTTTAATTTTTGTATTTTTATCATGATAATTACGTTGTCCATACTAGAGTACAAAATACCTTGAATACAACCAACGTATTGCGTATAAAATGGTGATATACTAACACATTAAATGCGTTTCACATGTTTATTGTCTTTGCACTATGCGTGGGTATAACCCCGTAAACAGAATTACCCGTTTCCGGTCTGTACCAACAGTGGTTGAACAGTGAGAAATAGTTAGACTTGAAAATTAATTTTGTTTTACTAAAACAGCATCAAATGAATCATAATACAATGTAGGAATAATATGAACAACTCCAGTAGTAAGTCATTTAAAATGCAAAAAATGCAAAATGCTATCAAATTCTCAAAATGGAAAAGCCTACCTATGTAACAAAAGTGACATGTATACTTCTTAGCGGTATCAGATCCACTACATTCAGCATGGACCCACCTGTCATAAGCCACATATCTAAACCACAATTCTGTTGCATCAAATTCGCCTTAAACTAAGCACATCTTTGTATCTTTGATCAACATTGTAATCTGAATCACTATCGTCACATAGCTTCATCTTCGTCTTCTTCAGAAAATTTCTTCAAAGATTATTGGTCTGCGGCATGAGCGTTTTTTTCTCTTTCTTTTCAGTTTCTTAGCTTTTACAGTTGCATTTTCCCATACCCTTGTTGGTTTCTTCGTTCTTTCCAATATTTGCCCTCCTGGGGTTATTTTCTTTGTTAATGCTCTTAAGTTTCCTGATGGGTCTATCTTTGTGCTTTCTAATACATACTCCTGTCTCAACTTGGCTTCTTTGGGATCCCTCTGCAGGAATGAAGAAGCAAGTACGACTATACACCGCTATAGTTATTAAAAGTATTGGCCAGCCGGAGAAACTTCTTTTTAGATTGTATAACAAAGTAAGTCTGTGTCGACATCGTTCATACTGATATCGTTACTGGTAACCGTTACATGTAACTATTAATGCACTGTTAGCTGCGACAGCTACGAGGGCCATCCAGAAAGGGATAGACGATTTGACATAACTAAATAATAACGAAAGCTATCAACACAAAACTTTATGTACAAAGTTACAGTACCTTGCTACATTTTTCAACGTAATCGTCATTGCTACCAAGGTAGTTACTGTCACGTGGTACTGGTTTTTCAATGCCGATGTTATACTTTTCTACCACCAAAGAACGTATTCGTTTTTTTTGAATGCACAAAATGTTCGGCATATCGAATTTTATAGGCAAATAACGCAAACGTATAATGATAGTGCAATGAACGAGTCTTCAGTGAGGAAATGTACACATAATTTACCAATAATCGAAGATGAATCAGTGTGTAAGAAAAAGATTGGAGTGGAAGTTCATCAATCGTTATGAAGGAGTTGAAAGCAATTATTTATAAAAGAATTAAGAAAAACCGGCGTTTCACTTTGGACACCATACATGACTTTTTGGATGGAAAATATTTCCCCGCCATGAAGACCTTAAAGTGGCAGTGACATCTTGGCTCAGATCCTTAGCGGTCAGAGAGTATACAACATCTGCGTTGAAAAATCGGTACCACATGACAATAAATACCTTGATGGCAATAACGATTACGTTGAAAAATACAGTAAGGTACTGTAACTTGTAAATAAAGTTTTGTGTTGATAACTTTGGTGATTATTTAGTTATACTAAACTGTCTATCACATATAATTGTCTATCTATAATTACATATAATTATTATTACATTATGTGAGAATAATCGGTTCTGTCTTCCGCCTGATCTGGCAACCTACTTTACAACAAAGGGACATTTCTATCGTCGGCGGACTGAAAAATTTGTAGCGCGTTTAGACCGGGGTGAAAATGTACAAGAAATGCTCAATATATCTGTGTCAGTTTGTAGTGTACTGCCTTTCTCATTAAAATTAACTGAGTTATTATTTTAAACGTTTGAAAGTAGCTGCACTCTTTTCTAACAAAACCATGATGCTCTTTAAAAATTACTTGCAATTTTAATATTTTGATTGCAGTATGACACACTGTAAGGACATCAACTCTGCCTCTCTCTCTCTCTCTCTCTCTCGCTCTCTCTCTCTCTCTATCTATCTATCTATCTAACTCTATCCGTGACCAGTATAACTGAAAAACGAACAGTCGGATAAATACCACACTTATTATTCAAGTTCAGTTTTCCTAGGATATAACACGAATATTTTTCAAGATAATCCCACCACCCTAACTACCATTTATATGGATTATTTTCGAAAAGTTTTAGCTTATGTAAATAGCTGCAATGATTTTGATTAAATACCATTATATTAAAGTTATTTACATAAACACAAAATTTGTATCGAATTTTCTGGGAATAGTCTGTGATGAAATATTATGCAATTTTATATAATTGGTATACGTTAAGCGATAAACTAAAACATGCAAAAATGTAGATGTTTTAAAATACAGTTTATTTTCCAAAAATTCATTTCTGAGATATTCATTATTAATATTTCGAATTGATCAATGTTTTTTTCGTTCTTTTAAAGTCTTGTCGATTTTTAATTGTTTCTCGAGATTGCAGAATGCAATTTTAAGACCAGCCAGATAGCGTTCTGTTCTTAAATATTTGACTCTCACCTATTCTCTTGCATTATAAAACACCAATAAAAATAACAATAATAATAATAATAATAATAATATACACAATAAAAATCTGTATGTTGCAAGAGGTTACAATTGAATGAACGCTAATTAATTACATAATATAAATATAATGATTATTATTACTATTATTACTCAACGCAATTAATTGGCGTTCATTCAGTTGTAACCTCTTGCAACATACAGGTTCATTTACTGCTAATGAACATTTCCATTCATTACATTGCTAATGAGCATGCCAAGCGTAATCATGTTTTATGCTAAACCAAGATTTAATTGGTATCTGTAAGAATGCAATTGCAACATAACAAAAACGCAACTCCAGCATTTTAGTTATAATTTACAATGATGGTGAATGCTATGAGCTGGTAAAGGTGTTTTTGGAAAATGTGGTTGATTTCTGCTACTTCGATATTGTTATTACTGGACATAAGTTAAAACTTCCACATCTAGCCTGCTTGCTATAGAAACAAAACAATATGATATGGATTTAAAAAGCACACGTGCGGTTAGTAAAACAATTGCAACATTTATTTTGATATATTGAATGTGAAAGCATAGTTATTATAATTATTGAATGTTATTGGAAAAACACTATCCAGTTTCTTCAAGTTGAGACTTCTCCGGAACTTATGTAGAACATCCCACTCTCTATTTCTCTGTCCTCTACCATAATTTTCTCCATAAATAATTGTCAAATCGATTCTAATTAGGGTACTACAGATAAACATCTGATGTGTTCTATTTACATGACTTGCTCTATATCTTTGAAACAAATTATTGTTAAAAAGCTTATTCTTCTACCTGCTTCATGCTAATCGAGATAAACATTAACATAAATGGTCTTATCGCTTGCTCTCTTATAAATAGACTACGCTAAAGTGATGACCAAATCTTTTAAAAGCTGGTTGCTATGTGGATGAAATCCGTTTCTTTGCATACTAGGAGTTACAAATTCCTGTATGTGAAAAGTTTATTTTAAAACCGATACCAACAACAAGGAATATTGCAAAAATGGTCAATTCCACGAAAAAATATATGATATAAGTTGTATGTTTTAAAGAGATTTACATTTTTTGTTTAGTAAGTTTTTGACTATCACTTATAGTTTACCAGTTACGCAAAATGCATCCAGAATAAAGAGGTCTTCAGAAGCTATTCCCAGAAATTCAAGATATAGTTTATTTGCTATGTAAATATCTTAAATATAAGAAGTTTTAATCAGAATGTTGAGAGCCGTTTTTGAGTAAAACCAAAATTTTCGAAATTTTTTTCCATGTAAAGGGTAGTTGGGGATGGGAGATTTTCTTGAAAATGTTCGTATCGCATCTTTGGAAGACACTGAACTTAAATATCAAGTTTGGTATTTAACGGACTTTTAGTTTTTGAGCAGTGCTACACACAGACAGACAGGCAGACACACACACACACACATTTTTTTCTAAAAATGCTTTTTATGGATTCAGGGGGTCCCAAAACACGAGTTTCCTGTGAAATCTCGGTATCAAGTTTTTGGGTGCAATACAATATATTATCTATAAATACATATATAGTACGTGAGAGAAAGTAAAACTGTCTCCACAACCAACGACCTTGTTTATAAAAAAACAACAATGAAAAGCGACGTGACAACGACTGCCAAATGTTTCTTTCTCATAGAATTCATTTGTAGCCAGCCAATATTTTAATTCATTTATTATTATATTTTAATTAGTATTAATATTGATCGTCCTAGAATAGTATGCAACACTATTTGTGTTAAGTGTGTTGCAGAATCTGAACTTCGTTTCGTCTTTTCAAACTCTTCCTCGATTCTGCAACAGTCAAGTTCCCACACTTGTATCGCAATGTACTATTACAGCATTAACACTGCCGCTTTTAACTTGAAAAAGTCCCGTTGAGTTTTACAACTCTTTTAACGCATCAAGGAATATCTGCACACGTCAACTACGGGGTGTTGAGCCAACTAATATGGATAATTCAGCAAGAATTCTGAGGGGGTTGACCTTACGTATACTATACAGCAAACATGTATACAAATGCTAGAGAACTAGCTCGGCTGTGCAAAGGTGCCATGTTTATGGTGTACCTAGAGTTGAGTAGTCAGAAATTTCTAGCTATATTGAATGTAAATAAATCGTGAGGGAACAATGCAAATCACATAAGTTCTAAAATAACTGGGGGATAACCACGTTTGGAACTGATAGTGGAAATAAAATAGAACGAATGAAAGGGTAAACCAAAGAAAATGTGTGCCATATGGTCCATAGTTTCGTTGAAACTGATGAGGAGGGAACCCGTATCACTTTTGCAGTAAATAGTTTAGCCCAAGCGTCACCCAACATACTATTTTGGGATAGTATTTAATAAGCAAGAAAACATTATGTAAACGGCGAAGCTAAATTCGAAAACCGTACAAAATCCTTTGGAAAAACTTAAAAGCTCCGCATGCATAATATTCTCAACGGCAGAGAGAGAGAGAGAGAGATAGAGAGAGAGAGAGAGAGAGAGATAGAGAGAGAGAGACACACACACACACACAGATGCGCAACAATTTGCATCCGTCTTGTTTAATTAGTTACTTTTTCTTTATGGGCGCTCTTTATCTGCTGCGGTTCTTGGCGTCCCGTTCAATAATGGATTTGAAAGACCGCTTACTTTTACTCAGAAGCCTCTTTGCCAGGCTCGAGGTTTCTTTTACGTGCCATAAATCTGCGACTCGGGACCAATGGCTTTATTTACCTTCCGAAGGAAGTATGCTAAGGATTGTTATACCCGGAAAATCCATCTCCTTCCGTCGGGTTTGAACTCGCCATCTTGGGAGCCAGAGGCTAGTATATTACTCCCAGACCATGGAGAACGACAGCTTGTGTAATGAAAGAATTCAGATAATTACTTAAGGTGCCACCGCAAACTTCAAACTTGCTCACGTTAACATGCACAGCGGAAAAATTCAGTATTTGTTTCTCTAGATGTATTCAGCATTTCTTTCTCTGTCGATACGAGAGTTTATTCCATCTACTGTACAATCATTCTGCTCTTCGTTTTGGCCGTGCCACGCCATTTTAATTGTCGATGCATTGTTGTTATATAGAACTTCTCAATAACTTTTTGTGTCTTGTTTATTTATAAAGACAAGATGAATTTTCTTAAAGTATATTATTCATTCAATTTGAAATTGCTGTACGCTCGTTAAATTCATAGCAGTTTATTTTCATCTAGAACCCCGTGCCAAGATCCATTACTCTTACTCCTCATGTTGCGCTAAGTTAATAAATAGCACACCTTAACGTGAATTGGACATTCGTTCAGCGTTGGGTCGACAGGGTAAAAGCTAATGTTTCAAATGCGAACAGATACAAAAAGACAAACGGTTGAATGTGTACTACAACAGCCAGCAATGCACGTTGCATAAGAGAGAGAGAGAGAGAGAGAGAGAGAGAGAGAGAGAGAGAGAGAGAGAGAGAGAGAGAGAGAGAGAGAGAGAGAGAGAGAGAGAGAGAGAGAGAAGAGTCGTAGGAAATGCATCCGACGTAACAGACTGCATACTTGACTGTGACTATGAACCTGTCTGGAGTTACTGAAGCACTGAACATTATAGCACCGAATGGCTTCATCCGTTACAGACATGGTTCGTGAGCGAAGATATATCAGCCTTAAACAGGAGGGTGTTGGTTGCAAAAGCACCGACGGAGCCGATTGACAATGTAAGTGAAGGCGAAGAACGCACCGATTGTAACCCAGGTTAACGAGCCTGTGACGTCATGGCCGCGGCGGCATGTCGGCCCGATTACAGGGCTAGACCAGCTCGCAGCAAGGTGCCAATTAGCCTAACGAGACGTGGATACAGGCTGGCTCACAAACGTGTCCTGGATACACCATCTTTTCAACTTTCCTCAATTGTGAATGATACTCAGACCAAGGATGCTTCAAATACGGTCGACGCCCACCCCTAGCTGGGGTTCCAAGTGCTTCTGGTGCGCTCTCTCTCTGATGATCCCACCTGTCAACAGTCCACCGTGCGTCGTTGCTGTTTTGGGTATGCTTAATGGCCCTCTTCAAAATGCTTCAACAGCTACTAAAACTAACTCTTACAGAAAGTAATCACCAGTTAGAAACATATTCCAAAGCGGACGCGTCAGAGCAGAAAGGGATTCATTAAATGGTTATAGCCTCTCTTTTGTTACTTTAGACAAGGACCGAGAGCATAAACAGGTTCTTGCTTGAACACGAGAGGGCTTATGCACATTACACTCCTCGTGAGTTCTAAAAGTTAAACCCCAATAAAATTTGGTGATAATTTTCGCATAACATCGTATCGCATATCTCCATAACTATTATTTTACTGCACGTTATTCTTGAAGAAGTGTATGGAATTTTACACTCATTTTGAACTCTTTGTCAGTACTTAAGACAGGTACAAACAGGTTTGTCAGTATTCGGTATGATTTCCAGTGAAGTAATTTTAAAGAAATTACTGTTCTACTCAAAGCATATTTCATTACCACAATTTCAGATATGTATTTTGTTGAGCTATCAGCAAACATTCATGCGGTGGTAATACCGATTACTGTAACTCTGTTGCAAAAAGAACACAATAAAAGATTTGCATTTTATTGTTGTTGGTAGTAAAAACCCTGTCCAAACTTGAGGCTCTGTTGTGCACATCTATGACAGTGATGGGAAAGTACAGGGAAGGAACTTCTTTGCTAACCTCAGTGCTTGCACACTCATTGAATTTCTTATATCTCTTTAAGTACCTATGTACCTAATAGGTATATACAGGTATGAGTATACAATGAAGACGAACATCTCGCGCACTGTGAACCTATGCGAGATCTACTGCGGCTACTACCCACAGGAGGAAGAAATGAAGTGCAGACCACAGCAGGCTACGGATGATTTCAGATCATACGTAGTTAGCGAGACCACTCCGCTGTAACATACCGACAGGAAAATCGGTATAGCGCTAGTCATCTAATCTCACGATACAAAGTTCGCACTGCTCTCTGCAGATTCCGTTTTTTAGTTTTCTTGTTTTTCTCAAAGAGGTGCTCAATTTTGACACGTTTATTTTATATTTCTGAAGCCAAGGCTATAAATCCTTCAATACAATTTTTTTCAAAAGAATGTGAATGATATCAGGGTAGCGTTCAATATTAAGTGCAGTAATTGTCAAAGAATCTACGTATATTAATGCAATAAATCAAATAGCTTTTTTGAAAACATTTATGTAATTGTGTTTTGAAACGTAGAAACAACTATTTTTGGGGGGTGGAATAAAAAAAATAAAAACCTGATTATTGCTTAGATTCTAACAGCGGTACTGTGAATTTATTCGTTTGCAATTAGGCCGCTTTAACCACATGAGCTGCTCTAGTCCTGTAAGAATGTCCTGAAAAATCTTGTCTAATGACTACTGTGAAAACCATGAATTGCCAACATTGTATTCATATTGTAAAAGTACACACATTATGTGTAAGGAAAGAAATTGTTTCAACGAGGTGCGAAACGGAGATCACACAGACTAACATCCTAAACTAATCTAAGCTGCAAACTTCTGAGCTCATGTGATTTTTGGTGTCACATGGTACCATTGCACATGCTTAAGAACTTCGCTTACAAGGTGCCCGTTCAATCAGATGAACAATTACAGACACGAACTTTAGCTGCCTGTGGCGAGGTTCATAACAATCCTGGAATTTTTGAGGGTGTGAGGTTCATTTCTTGGTAGGTGTAGCCTGAGCAGGGATGTTGCAGGTTGTCACATCGAACAGTTCCTAACGTAACCTATTGCATTTTTTGCTCGAATATTGTAGTATTTCTCAAAGTCTCTTTCTATTTGGTTAAAAGCACTTTCCTGACTAGTACACAGTTCTTAATTAGTTTTATGTAGGTTCATTTATTTTATTATAGAGTTAGTTGTTCATTTTTAATTCATTTGAACACAGTAATAAAATAAGTTTAATTGTTTTTTCGCACAATTTTTCCCCTGTGTGTAGGACAGGAGTTGGATAGGTAGAGTCAGACTGAAAAAATTCAATGCCATAGCCGGGATTTGAACCATGGATCTCCAGGGCTCTAACCGGTTGCTCAACCACTCAACTGCCATGCCAATATGCCGGCATAGCATTGAATTTCTCAACTGACTCGCATGTTTCCCGGTAAACCACAAGGTGATCTCAAATTATTTTGAGATGACAACCCCATTGGCGACTTACAATGTTGTAAGTACTTTAAGTCCCAGGATTCATAGTATAGCTAACTATTACGGTCAATTGGTATTAGTTTAATTGTTTTTTCACACAGCCGTGTGTAGGACAGGAGTTGGATAGGCGGAGTCAGACTGAAAAATACAATGTCATAGCCGAGATTTGAACCACGGATCTCCTGGTCTCTTATTACTCACTTCCTTCTACGCAGAAAGGAAATACGGGGATGCACTAGGCTAAAGCGATAATTAAATCTTTTAAAAACTGACCACTATATGGACAAGTGAAGTCTGTTTCGCTTGAATGGCTAGCAGTAAAACAAAAGAGAGATGCCGTTTGGGAAAAGGTACAAGGGATATCTCGGAAACAGTCAACACTATAAAAATGTATATAACATAAATTGTGTGTTATAAGAGATCTACAGTTCTGGGTTATTGTCCATCTCTTACAAAGCTATGCAAAATTTATCCAGGATGAAGAGGTCTTTAGAGGTTAATCCCAGAAAATTCAAGGTAGTACGTTTTATTTATATCTTTAATGTGCGGTATTTTAATCAAAATAGTAACTATTTTTGAGAAAAACAAAATTTAAAAACATTTTTCCATGTAAAGGGTAGTTTGGGGGGGAAGGGGTGGAGATTTTCTTGAAAACTTTCGTGACGCATCCTTGGAAGATACCAAACTTAAATACCAAGTTTGGTATTTAATGGTCGTTTAGTTTTTGAGCTATGTTGTCCACAGGCACACACGCACCTTTTGCTAAATTTTTGGACTTAGTGGACCTCAAAACATATATTTCCAGTGAAATTTCGACATCAAATTTTTGATGGAATGCAATACCTTCTCTGAACACTATGTACATAGTACGTGTAGGGAAAGTAAAAATATTTTTTTAGAAAATGTCCTTGTGTGTGCCTGTGCGTATGTGTGAGTGTGTGTGTATGTGTGTGTATGTGTGTGTCTGTGCGGACAGCACAACTCAAAAACGAAAAGTCGGTTAAACACCAAACTTGCTATTTAAGGAAGATTTTCAAGGAAATTCCTCTACCCTAACTTTCTTTTATACGGAACATTTTTCGAACATTTTGATTTCCTCAAAAATGGCTTTAATGATTTTAATTAAAACACTGTATGTATAACATACTTTTAGGTCAAAGGAAACGTGCATCTTGAAATTTCTGGGAATAGCCTTGATCTCTTCATTCTGGATGTCATTTGTATAACTAGTAAACTACTACTCAGATAATATAGTTCTCATTAAAACACACACTTTATGTCATATACCGTTTTTATAGAGTTAACACTTTCCGAGATATTCTTTGTTATTGGTTTCAATTTTAAACTACTTAAACTTTTCTCAAACAGGAAGGTCATTTTTCATTTCATGTCTCTTTTGTTTTGCATCAGCCCGTGCAAAGAGAACCGAATTTCAATTGTTTTACATGCGACCAGCTTATAAAAGCTCTGACTATCGCTTTAGCTTAGTAATGTATTCCCATATTTCTCATGTTACATGAAAGCAAGAAATATGACCACTTCTGCAATTAACACCATGCACATAAAAGAGTAATATTTTATAAGAATAGTTTGTGGGACAGGTACAGAAAGTCATGTGAATGAAATACATTATTTTTTGTCAAACTTCTTCTCAACCCATAGACTGAAGTTCACAAATGATGAAAGTCGTGTGTCTCTTTTAAGCTCTTGTTGAACTTTAATACTTATTATTTTGGTGCTCATCAGTTTTGTATATGTTATAATTTAGTAGTTATGTGCACTAAACAGTTTGTTCCTAAAGAGACTCGTTTATATAATGTATCAGGGCGAGTCACAATACACCGAATAATTTTAAGCTGATTCAAGGGTTATCATCGAGGTTTTCTTATCGAGAATGTATATGTCGTAAAAGTCTTGTTATCGATCTAGAGGGCATTAACGTTTTTGGAATACGGCGCCGGGTTAGATGAAATTTCGCCAAACAGGCTGCTACGCATTTTTTGCTACAAGGTATTAGGAGCATTTTGAAATATGAAGAGCTGCCATCTTTAATTTTAAATAATAGAGAACTCTCTTTTAAAGTTTTATTTAATTAAAACATGTGTGCTCTACAGTAGGTCAAACCGTTTAATCAATCTACATGTGTTATCAATAAATTTGCCTCTTAGTTATATGATATACGGCAATAAAAGAAATATATGTTTGCTACTTCTGGGCAAGTAAAACGAAACATTTTTATAATAGGCTGTAAAACTGAGTGTTCCTCCAGTAAACGGAGAACTTTAGTATATGCTGATTACTGAGATTGATAACTGGAACCATAAAGTCACAAAGTGCTGTATAATATGCGACGTAATCGCTTATCATTTAAGTTACAAAACGCAGCTTTTTGGTTTAATCGTGATATAAACATGTTTAAAACAGAATACAAGCGATATTCCAAAATGTAAAGAAAATAAAGCGTAGTAATACTCCGAAAGGGGATAAAGCAGCTGCATGAAGAATTTCATCTAACCCGAAGTGGCGTTTGAAAAACGCCTAGCTTGATAGCAAGATGTTTACACTCAATTATAGCCCCTGAATCACGCCTTAAAATTAGTTGTTGTTACTCTAAGTCATCCTTTATATTGAGCACATTATGTTTCTGAATAAATAAATAAACGCTAAACTATGATCGCAATAATTTATATCACAAATATTATTTTGATAAGCAATTTATTAAGACGGTCTACAGTTTCTGTTATCCTCTGATAGCATAAATAATTTAAGAAAATAATTAACTCACGAATTTATTATTTTTAAAGAGAACATCTCTAATGTTATTAATAATATCAGAGAACGTAGGCATTTAAAATTCTTCAGTGTCAAAAGATGTAGTGTAAACACACATTTGTTTCATTTTAAATATTTTGCGAAAATTCTCTTCCACGAAACTGCGACTAAAACGTCTGGAAATACATTGAGTGGTTATCAAAAAAGCATAAATTAACTCATAAAATTGTAACTAGTTCCTATGAAAACATATCAGGACATCGTGGCATAACTTACAGGAATATTTTGGTGTTCTTATCTCTGCTGTAAAATGCTTGAAGAAAAAGTATAGCATTCAACACTGTTTTATTATTAACGTCAACAATTAAAGCTCTTTTGCAAGACATATCTTTCAGAAGCCTGCATTAGATGAGTTACTTCAGTTCTATCTTTCTTCCTTCCTTCTTCCTTCCTTTCTTTTTCTTTCTTTCTTCCTTCCTTTCTTTCTTTTATCAAAATATTGAAATTTGTCGTAAGTATATCGTAAAATAACGGGCAGAATTTAAATTTTAAACTCAACTATAGTTAATTCAAAATCTTCTCGGGCTTCTAGCCAGGTAATAACTTGGCTTGACACCAACGTTTCGAAGAAGTGCATCTTCCTCGACCCTGAAGACGAGGAAGATGCACTTCTTCGAAACGTTGGTGTCAAGCCAAGTTATTACCTGGCTAGAAGCCCGAGAAGATTTTGAATTAACACGTCGCCAGGAAAGCTATAGTTCTTATTCAACTATAGTTGATCATGCCTGGGTCCGAGCCCACTAATTACGCTTCCTGTACATTTACCTAGAACTGCCACCCATTCAGAATTGCAACAGGTGCTGCGATAGGTAAGATATGTAGGTATTTAACAAAACTTTCTATTAGGGAAATGTGAAGCTCATCTCATCATCCCTCTGTATTATTTGAATACGTCCTCTCTGTTGTAGACGAGGCGTGTATTATTATTATTATTATTATTATTATTATTATTATTATTACATTTCAAAGGGGAATTAATAATCAGAATTAAGCCGAAAAGAGCGCTGCGCTCACATTTCGGGTCCGGAAGAAGCTCATTAGCATGTTCAGTACGATATATAACGTCACTCTGAGATTGCGATGTTATTCATACTCCAGCTTGAATTTGAAGTATATAAACTATTGTAATACACACACACACATACACACACACACACACATACACACACAAAACAGTCTCTCACACAATACGAGGTTTTAGAAAATAAAGGGAACGTGAAGGCGGACAGAATTTAGAGAACCTTTATATTCTAGATAAGTCAATTAATAATGTTAATACATACAGTTCGTCCTTATCACTTAGTTACCAATAAGGGCAGCATTTACACTTACGAGTAAAAAACTATTGACCAGTACTGTATTTTCCGTGTATGTGATAACCTTAATTACACTGTTCAATAGGTAAAGGTTTACAGCTTGAAATTCTTAGTTATTTTTTTACTAGCCATAATGTTAAAAATCTGATGTTCCATTCACATGACTTTCTCTACCTGTTCTCTAAACAAGCTATTCTTACAAAAAATTATTCTTGTATTTACATCATGATAATTGAGATAAGCATTAGCAAACTTTGTTTTATTACTTGCTTCCTTGTAGGTAGAAGAGAAATAAGGAAATGCATTAGGCTAAAACAATAGTTAACTCTTTTAAACGCTGGTCGCTGCGTGAAGCATTAAAATTTGGTACTCTTTGCATTAGGAGTAAACCATTAGTGATATGAAACGAAGGCCGATTTCACGTTTAAAATTGAAACTAATAACAAGGAACATAAATTTCGAGTTTTAAGGAGGCCTACATTTCTGTGCGTAAATTTTTGTAGATCACTTACGGTTTACAATTATACAAAAGCCATCCAGGTTTTCAGAGGCTATTCCCACAAAATTCAAGATATACATTTAGTTTGTCTAAAAATATATAAAATATATGGTATTTTAATAAAAATTGTTACAGCCTTTTTGGAGATAATGAAACTTTTCGAATAATGATCCATGTAAAGGATAGTTTGGGGTGGGAAATTCTCTTGAAAATTTTCGTGTCGCAGCCTTGTAAGATACTGAACTTAAATACCAAGTTTGAGTTTTTGAGTTATGCTGTCCAGACACAAACGGACCTTTTTTTCTAAAAATACATTTTTGGAGTCAGGGGATCTCAATACATGCATTTCCTGTGAAATTTTGGTATTTAGCTTTTGGGTGGAACACAATACCTTCTCTACCATTGTACATATGTGGTCGAGAAAGTAAAAGTAATATATTCCATTCACATTACTTTTTCTACATATCTATAACAAGTTATTGTTAAAAGGCTTATGCTTCTATCTACTTCATGCTAATACAGGTAAACATTAGAAATAATGATGTCCTACACACGGCTTGTGTGAAAAGGCCATTAAATCAGTAATGATATTATTACTTATTTTTTTGTAAGTAGAGGGGAAATAATAGGCTTTAAAAACTTCAAATCTTTAAAAACTGATTGTCATGTGGATGAAATCTGTTTCTTTGCATTTCAAGAGTTGATAAATTCCCGTATGAGAAAAGGGTTTTAAAACTAAAACCAATAACAAGCGATATAAAAAAAAAAAATGTGCAACTCCACGAAAAAGTGTATGTCATAAATTGTGGTTTTAACGAGATCTACATTTTTCGTATAGTAAGTTTTTGACTATTTCCTACGGTTTATCAGCTATGCAAAATTCAGCAAAATTCATCAAGAGGCTCTTCCCAGAAAATTCAAAATATATATTTTATTTATTATGTAAATATCTTTACTTTTTTCCATGTAAAGGATAATTTGGGGTGGGTGAATTTTCCTCAAAATCTCCCTGTCGCATCCTTGGAAGATACTAAACAAATATCGAGTTTGGTATTTACCGACTTTTCGTTTTTGAGTTATTGTGTTATAGACACGCGGACACACACACACTCGGATCTTTTTCTAAACATGCTTTTTGGATAGAAGAACCCTTAAACGTGTATTTCTGGGAAAATCTGGTATCGATTTTTTGGTGGAGTACAGCACCATCTCTGCCTACGTAGCATATACTATATAGAGAAAGTAAAAGTTAATATGGAATTTAAAACGACTGATTAGCTCTGATTTCTTAGAAGTAGTCAACTTATATGTATAAAATTAATCGCATAGCGCTCTGAATATGTAATGTCAATTACTGTATATATTTGTATTTTGTTGTTGAATTTGTAATTTTCCTATTGTCAGAATAAAAATAAGTTGCATTTATGCTGTATTAATATGAAGTAATGTTGTTAAAATTTGGTTTTAAGCTATATAAAAGGACAACAGTGTATCTCGTAGCTAGAACTAATCATATTTGTTCAAAATGAGAAAAATTTGATTATCCTTATTGTGTAAACAAATTCGTAAATTTTTGAAAAGTAGTACCTACTTTAATCACATTTTATTCACTTTTAAAGGCTGCCCTAAATATAATGGCCAGCCGTTTGTTCTTTGCTTTGTGCATAAAAGTTTGATTGCCTCCCATAGCTTTTACAAAGGAAGCACGCGTAGTTAAATGTTATTTACGAATTAAAAGCATCGAATATGCGGATATGCCGTTCTTTTGTCAGTTTGTTGTTCTCTGTTTGAAGCGCCGCTCACAGAGCCAAACTCATTTACTTGAATAATTGTGTTTGAAGAGAAACAAAGGTTGCGGTTGTGTTTCGTGTTTATGTCTGCGTTTCAGAATCTTTTGATGTTCCATCCAGAACTTTAGAGTGTTTTCGGGCAGCTGTATCCTATAACCGTATATGCTATATTATCTATGTGCAACTTGGTGATGGGCGTTCAGCATCTCTCAAGGATGCGACACAAAGAATTTCACAAAATTCTCCCTCCTTCCATATTCCTTGGAACATTGCTGTATCTCTCATTACCTTCGGTATTAATTTCTAATTTATCTGAGGCATATGGATATAACCGAGGCCAATGGCCACAGGGGTGGGTGTCACGAATAGTGAATTAACACATGAGTCAATTATAAACATTTAATAACAAGGTATTGCATTCCACTGAAAAATCTGATACTGAGATTACACTGGAAATAGACGTTTTAGGGTACCCTATATCCAAAAAAGATTACTTTCAGAAAAGCGTCTGTGTGTGTGTGTATGTGTGTGTGTGTGTGTGTGTGTCCGTGTGTAACTCAAAAACAAAAATTCGGTAAAATACCAAACTTGGTATTTAAGCTTAGTATCTTCCTGAGATGCATCATGAAGATTTTCAGAAAAATCTCCCAACCCCAAACTACCCTTTACATGGAAAAAAATCGAAGATTTTGATTTTCGTATTACTGGCAAACCTTAGTAAACTCTACAAGCAAGAGGTAACGAAGACGTCCATTGAAGAGGTGGTTAAACTGGTAACAAAACTGTTTTATTTAGAGCTGTTAATAATCAAAATACGATAATTTTAAATAGTACAGAAACTTTTGTCTCATGGGATCACAACAACGAGATATAATGTAGTATGTTTCCACTGATAACCGGTTTTAGGACACTACAAAAATAAGGAAGATTTGCTTTAACTTCTTAATATTCATACTAACTAAATATTGTAAATAAAACCTGAGATAGAATTATTCTCATAAAGTTGGAAAAGGTAGAATCGTCTGAAAATTCAATGTCATCCCAGAATTTTTATCCAGTTACTCTAACTAAGCTAACATGGCAACGTGTCGGCACCACATTAAATTTCATGCATTTTATTTGTCATGTAAGTATCTTTAATATGCGGCACTATAATCAAAATCGTTAGAACCATTTTTGGCAAAATCGAAAATTTCGAATATATCTTTCATGTAAAGGTAGTTAGAGTTGGGAGATATTTTTAAAAATCTTCGTCTAGCATCTTTGAATTTTTTTTGATAGTGTTTAGCCCCCTTTACTACATATGATACCGCAGGCGATAACATTGATGATACATGGAATGAAGATAGAGCGCCGGTGGAATGCGATGGCGGGGAAACCCGGAGAAAACATATCCCTGTGCCTCTTTGTCTACCACAAATCCCGCATGCGGTCGCCTGGGATTTGTTGTGGACGAAACGGCGTCTGAGCGGGTTTTCTCCGGGTCCTCCGGTTTTCCCCGCCACTCATTCCACAAACTGTTCCATCATCATCTTTCCTATCATCCATTTCGCTTTCATTTTATATCATTCACTTCCTCACGCTCATGCCTGGCTACGGGCTGACCACTCGTTCCAAGTTCTTCATTCTGTGGTTACGTGCCGTTGGCTCCCCGACAGGTTTCTGACCCCTAGGCACCCGCTTGTAAGTCCTAGGGGGTTGTCAGTCCTACATACGGGGAGGGTAAGCCGGCTACGTAAAATTACAATACGAACAGAGCAATACACTAGGTCAAAACGCAAGTCAAATCTTTTACGAGCTGATCGTGTTGTAATTGAATTGTAATTCCTTCCTCTTTACTTGGTCAGGGGCGAAAAGAAAATCGAATAATGATTTTCCATTGAGTAAAGTATAACTATTGGAAAATGGAAACCTCTACCAACAAATAACTCTAAAATGGTCAACTCTATAAAAAATTGATTTGGCATAATTTGTGTATTTAACGAGATTTACATTTAATGTCAAATAAGACTTCCTCTAAGAAAACCAACTTTTTCGAAAAATGTTTCATATAAACTGTAGTTTGTGGTGGTTTTAAAGCCGTCGTGTCCTTGGAAGAAGTTGTAATACTCAAGTATTTATCCGACTTTTCATTTTTAAATTATAGTGTTCACAAACACACGCACACAGACGTTTTTATAAAAGTCCCTTCTTTTGTTTACCCTAAAATCCGTATTTCCAGTGAAATCTCAGAATGAAATTTTGGGTGGAATATTAAGTACGTGGTAGAGCAAATAAAAACTAAGTCCGATAAAAAACAAAACTTGGTATTGCTTAGTATCATTCAGCGTTGTGATAAGAATATTAAAAAAAAATCCCTACCTTAAACTACTCTTTAAGTGACACGTTTTTCAATATGTTTTATTTTCTCACATGGCTGTTGCTTTAGATTAAACATAACATATTACGAATTGACAAATAAAATCTTGAATTTACTGGGAATAGTCCCTCGTGTCCTCTTCATTAAATAATATTTACATTGTGTACCGAGTACTATGTACAATTTGCGTAATAGGTACAGAAGCTATTGTATTCAATTCAAAAATTCGATACCCAGATTTCATCGTATTGGGAATCCGTGAATCCAAAAAAGCATTATGGTCTGAGGCCAGCATAGCTAAAAAAGAAACGCCTGTTCAATGACAAACTTGATATACCCCCACAACAAGCCATCCTCTCTAAAGTCTCTAACGATTTTGATGAAAATGTCGTATATTAAAAATGTTCACATGGCAAATAAAATGTATATTCTGAATTTCTTGGGAAGAGCCATTCAAGTTCTCTTCATTCTGGATGATGTTTGCATAACTGATAAACCGTAAGAAATAGACAAAAACTTGCTACACAGAAAAGTAGATCTCATTAAGTCACAAAATATGTCATACACTTTTTTTACTACTCAGAAAAGTACATCTATTAAATCACTATATATATTGTTGAGTTAACTATTTCCGAGATATTCCTTGTTACTGGTTTCAATTTTGGAAAACTAATACTGTTTGAAATCGGAAGTTGGCATTTATTTAATGTATGTTTTGTTTTACTCTTGGCCATGCAAAGAGAACCGAATTCAATGGTTTTACATAGTAACCAGCTTTTGTTTCCCTTCTACTTACAAGGAAGAAAGTAATGTGACATTTCTGTTAATGTTCACCTTGATTAGCATTATGAGGTAAAAGAATAATCCTTTGTAAGAATAGCTTGTTTAAAGGAATGGAAGTCGTGTGAATGGAACATCAGGTTTTTATAACTGATAAAACATAAGAAATAAACAATAAAACACTTGCCAAAATCACACTAGTTAACAGGTTATAAGTTATTTAAATTAACTTTCTGTGATTATAACAATTTCCATTATTGTTTGAGTTTTTCAGCACACCATTTTCTTAAGTGCTGCCGCTGTTCGTTATTTCACGAGATATTATGGAAAGAGTTTGAACATCAAGGCTAGAATATGGCGACTAGCTTTGGACTGTCGAGTTCGTTTCCTCTAATCTTACCGGAATCTACAACAAAATGTGTAATGAAACTATTTCTACCAAGTCAGTGGAAGATATCCAAAAATAAACGATACTAGGTAGAAACATTCATGGAATGTAACACATCAGAGTTTTGTTAAACTTATATAGGGATATAGTGCACCTACCATCTGAGCTCCAAAATCAGACAGCAGACTATAGGAAAATACCACACGCAGTGAAGGCTTTAAGGAACAGACCTGGTAGAATTCGTACATGTTCATTGTGCAGGATAGCACTTGTAACAAGAAAGGTATAAGCTGTTCCAAAAACAATTCTTTTCTCTAGCGGTCAAGCGCCTGGTTCAACTCCCTTTCAAACTGCGCCGTTTGTTCGTGTCTAATTGTGTAAAGAACTGCAAGTTACACGCTTCATGGGATGCGAATGGTTAAGCAAAGCATATAATCTTTTGTAGGGTTTTGTACATCATGGACTTTTCAGGCCCCACCTTCCCTCTTTTTTCCACCGATCAGGAGAAAAGCATTTATCGCGAAGAGCATCAGCTTCAGTATGGAAGGCTTGCTAGTCGGAACTTAAATCAATAGCTTTTTTTTTTTAACCGTCTTTAACGAGCTACAGAATGTGGAAAGAATTTTCTCCGATCAGGTCAATGGAATGTTGGATACAGTACATCATAATTAAATCAAGATTGCTTCAGGGTTAACGAATGACGTGCGTAGATTCCACTGTCCTCTTCATGCAGTTGAGCAATGATATTTAAACTGCATACTTATTATGCCTTTGGTTTGTCATTAGCAGTTAGCCACTTCGCTATGAGTGGAAAAAGGAATGAATGAATGAATAAGTGTATTTATTGACATAAAGGAATTATGCAGGTGAAATGTGTAGAAGAGAACAACAAATACAGTACTAGAAACCGAGCGATGACTTGTGAGGCTTGCATTCGGGAAGTCACTCGGACCACTTTTTTTTTTTTTTTTCTCTCCGTGGTTTTCTTTCAAAATTTAAATTGAGTTTTCTTTATAGATTCTCTTTAACTGCTGGATTCTCAGTGTATCATTGTATATTGGGGGGAAAGGCAGCTAAATTTTGCCCAGAGACCTATTTATTAGGCTAATTTTATGTGCGGCCAGTCTACGACACCGGACCAGCGGCTTTTCTTCACTTCCGAAGGAAGCCATACTAATAATTTTTACGCCCGAAAATTCTATCGCTACCTCCGTCAGCTTTGAATCTGCGATCTTAGGGACCAGAGGCTGACACGTTACCCCTAGACCGGAGATCGTGGTTTCCTCTAGGTCGTCAAGGTGAATGCCTATGTGGTGTATTCTACCAAGATACTCATTCCCTTCATTTCCTCTCATTTAATTTCCCTTTCGTATTTCAGGTGTGCCAGGAAGCTAGTGCAGTTACTTGCGGTATAGAAAATTTTTCCTCGTGGCCGCTTAGGTGAGCTGTCTTACCTGATAGGATAGCTGCGTCGCCCTCTTTGGATTGCTCTCTAACAGCGCGCGGGTGTTAGAACTGGAAATTTAGGGACTTCTGCGCGCCAGAACATCCTCCATCTCCTTTAACTTATCCCTGCCTCCTGGAGGACGTAGCTACAATCGATACATAATGGTACCGCAATGAGCGAGGTGTCCCCCTCTGTTTCAGTATCCTACATCCCACACAGGGTTTAATATAAACAACATGCATGTAAACTTGTGAGGTAGTATAGTCACAAAACCTTTGTTAAATATAAATTCGCATTATAACTATGTGTTACAACACTTTCTTTGGCTGGCACCTTAGCTCAGTAGTAGAACACTTTGCTTGCTATGTGAGAGATCCCGGGGTCAATTCCCGCCTGGAGTGGAATTTTTTCTCTAGCCATGATTATATCCTATCCCCCTCAGAGTATGGAAGTATGAACGAGCGAGTAAACGTGATCTAATGAATAACATTATAGATAAATAGAAACCTAAAGACAATATATAAGTTAACACCATTGCTGGTAGCCAATATGTTCCAAAGGGAATTTCCGCTGATAAAGCCATACAGTTGAAGGTAGGGTATAAATGGAACCAGCTCCCCCCCCCAAAATCTGTAAATGGCTTGTGAAATCCTCTTCGTTCTTATTGAATTGTTTATAACTGAGAGATAAGCAAAAAGTAAATGGACTGCCTCCGTGGTCGAGTGGTCAGCGAGCTGACTTCTCACCCCGAAGTCTCGAGTTGAATTTCCGGCCGGGGATGGACATTTTTCTTTAATTATGCTCTACCGTCCACAGAGTGTGGTAGTATGGATGCGCATATGAAAATGCTACAGTAAACTAACCTACAGTTCAAAGAGTAAAAAGCCTGTTTCGGTCAGAAGCCCTCGATGTGACCACATCAGTTAATGGGGGCTATAGAAATGAAAAAAAAGAAGTTAATTTTAGAAAATGTAGATCACATTAAAAAATATACTTTATGCAACCCTATCCATCATTAACAGGTATTCAATACCGAGCACAATTGGTTCATTGTGGCACACGTGTTACTAATAGCAATATCATAATTACAATATTCCAAGTTTCTGTGGTTTAGAGACAGAAGGTGAAATATATATTTGATATATTTTCTCAGCAACGAAGATGCAAAAACATCTATACATTATTAAACGCACAATAATTTACATCTGAATTAATTTTTGCTTATCATGTTATGCTAATAGTATGTAGCAAGTACTCACTTCTCTAGGAATGCATGCAAGTGGCTGTCTTGATTATCTATTCAACACACAGGCAATAACAAATGAAGGTAGGAAGGGAAGCTAACGTCTCATACAAACATATGACGAAACTCGTGGTTAGCCAATTACTTTTTGAAATACTTGAAAAAACTGTAATAATAATAATAATAATAATAATAATAATAATAAATCAAAATTGCTTTTCAATATTTTACTTAGCATTAAGAAAGTATGAATTCTCGATGTGCACAATGAAAGGCTATATCTAAATTATATGGACAAAGCCTTCAAACATTCTTTTGTTAATGAATTTGGCAATAGATTCTTTATTTGAAGTAGCACATGTCTTGAGTGTTACATCATTTCTTAATTGTACTGTAGGTATTAATGATCTCTCAAACTCTTACTGTGAGTACTTGCAGTGCTTTTTGGTTACATTACCAAACACTTAGAATGATTAACTTGCATATCAAGTATTTTAAAAACGTTCTTTGAACCTCGGGCTCATTTGAGCATCATCTCATATACTTGTTTCACCTTTCATTATGACTTATGGGTTAAACTTATTTGGAAAAAACTGATGTATTCCATTCACATCACTTTCTCTACATCTTTGCAACAAATTATTGTTAAAAAGCTTATTCTTCCATTTCTTTCATGCTAATCGAGAAAAAACTAGCAGAAATGTTTTTTTTTAACCTGTTTCCTTGTAATTAGAAGGAAAATAAGGGAATACTCCAGGTTATGTGATAGTCAAATCTTTTAAAAGCTGGTTGTCATGTGATTGGAGTGCCTTTGTTTGTATGGCAAAGTTCCCTATGAGAAAATTTTAAGTATTTTAAACAGAAACCATTAACAAGGAATATCTCAAAAACGGTCAACTGCACGAACAAAATCTTTGTAACATAAATTGTGTGTTTTAAGGAGCTCTACAAATGTTGTGTGGTAAGTTTTTGTCTATTTTTACGATTTACCAGTTATGCAACATTCCGCAAAATTCATCAGGAATAAAAATGTCTTCAGAATATATTCCCAGAAAACTTAATATTGTATTTGTCATGTAAATATCTTTAATATACGACATTTTAATTAAAATCGTTAGAACCATTTTTGAGAAAATCAAACTTTTCGAAAAAATTTCCTTGTAAAGGATTAATGCAATTTCAACGTCAAAAATTAAGAAAATGAAGGCAATTAAAAAGAATCGTAAAGAGTTTGGTGGGATTTTCTTGAAAATCTTTGTGTCGCATCCTGGGAAAATATCAAACTTAAATACTTTGGTATTCAACAGTCTTTTCGGTTTTGAGACATGCTGTTCACAGAAACACACACGGACCTTTTCTAAACATGTTTTTATTGAGGGGAAGACAAAACATGTATTTCCGGTGAAATCTCGGCATCGAATTTTTAGGTGCAATACTATGCCTTCTCTATGCACTAAGTACATATTCGGTTAGAGAAAGTAAAACATGTACCTATATCACATAAACTGTGTGTTTTAATGGGAGATCTAAAATTTTTGTGAAGTAAGCTTTCTCTATCTCTTACGGTTTACCAGTTATTCAAAATGCAGTTTAATTCATCCAGAATAAAGAGAAATTCGGATGTTATTTACAGAAAATTCAATTCATTTTATTTGTCGTGTAAATATATTTAATATACGACATATAAATCAAAATCTTTACAGCCATTTTTGAGAATATCAGCATTTTCAAAATGCTTTCTATGTAAAGGATAGTTTGGGGTAGGGAGAATTTTTCTCAAAAGTTTCGCGCCGCATCCTTGGAATATATTAAACTTAAATATTGCGTTTTGTGTGTTACCGAGTTGTCATCATTGAGTAATCGTGTTCACACACACACACACACACACACACACACACACACACACACACAGATGGATCTTTTCTAAAAATCTTTTTTTTTTTAAGCAGGGGACCCTAAAAAGTGTATTTCCGGTGAAATATCGGTAGCGAATTTTAGATGGAGTGCAATACCTTCTCTGCCTGCGTACATGTACTATGTAGAGAAAATAAAAATATTTAATTTTTAAATTTGTGTTTATTCTATCATAGTAGATGAGAAAGTAATACGTTTTATGCACACGGTTTTTTGTATGCCCCAGGAAAATAAAATGAATATGGAATGTCATATGGTTGTTTTGTTATGGATTTATTTACCATTTACCGTTTAATTCTGTTTGTTTTAGTCCAATGTGCTTGTTTTGGAAAGTGAGAAAAGGTCAACCATCAGAATTTTCGGCCCCTAGCCATACTGTCTGCTTACTTCTCACAAATTCTGACAAAGTGGGAACTTGCAAACGCATAATTTGTGGGATGGCAGTAATCTAGCGTTAAACGAGCTTTTCTCGCTGCACAAAAGCTTAACAAATGTAAGTGGGGCGTCCCGTTCTTTTGAAATGCCGAAACCCTGCGAGAGGTACGTGTGTGGCGTCGACACACTATAGAGTCCTCTTTGAGGTTTGCCGACCGCCTGATAATCGCTACCTGGCACAGCAGACTGCCCCCTCCCCTCCTCTCAGTGACACTGCCCTCATTATGCTTTTGTTATAAACATCGCCGCAACCTCCAATTGAACTGTATCCTGAGTAAACTGTTCCTTCAACATCATAGTTCCGTTTCAGATCGCGTGATTTTACTCCTGTTGGGGATTTTCCGTCGATTGGCTCAGCATAGCCTTAGAGATAAGAGAAGAGCGAATGAGTCAGAAAAAAAATGTGATGTTTAACAATAGAAGGACTTTAATTATAGAATATTCATAATTAGGACTGTATTGTTCTGTCTTCTACAAGTTAATCAAGAAAAGGGTTTGGTTAGGCAACACTATGATACATTTTCCTCGCATTGGCCTATTGAGGGTGATTACTTCAAAGACTATTTGGAGAAAATTCTTCTCATCGCCATTAAAGGGTTGTGTAACATCAACATTAAGATACACAGAGCAAGTTTTGGTTTAAACATTGCTAAGTTGAAGGTGTGAAGAGCACCGTAAGAAACGCAAAAAGAAAGAATTTCGGAAACAAAGAAGGAAGAAAGCAAGCAAATGGTATAAACTAGCAGAAAAAATACAGGGAACGAGAAAGAGAAAAAAAGTATAGAAGTAGTGGATGTAATAGGAATGGTGTTAGGTCACACATTGGTTGTAATTATGTTAGTAATGGTAATTGTGATAGTATAATTAAGACTAGTAGTAACGTAGTTTTGGGTAATAGTGCTGATAGTGGCATTGTGGTAGAGTAGTGGCAGTAATTGTAGTAAACAGTAGTAGTGGTGGTGGTAGTAGCACTTAGTGGTGATGGTGGGATACGGCACATATTGGTATTTGTGATGGTAGTAGCAGTAGCAGTAATGGTGGTAATGGGAATAATGTCCGGCCCAGGAAAGGATCCTGATGGTCATAGAAAACATCGATATTCCCGTATTGTTTACTGAAACGAAGCAACTGTTGTGCTAATCTGTATCAACAGGCTTAAAAATGTCTAAGCATTAAAGGTGGGACGCAAGGAAATATGGTTGAAGTATCACTGGAGTATAGACAGAGCCGTTGCAGATAATTAATCCCCCCCCCCCAACATCCTCAGTCTTTTGACGTTGTGGACAACAATCAGACTGGTTTGTATCTACCTATCAGTGACCCTTGGACTATGTTGTTTACGTTCCTTATAGCGATATTGTTTTGTGTGTGGTTAACTTCAAGCCAGCTGCTTAAGAAAGTTTATGCTTAATAACCAGTATTATGGTTAGTATGGCTGAATACGTAGAAAATCAGGGTAATCAGTCTTGCACATAGACTTGGCAAATTTATTAAAAGTCGTAGAAACGATAGTTTTCAATGCATTCAACTAATTGAGATTTATAATGCCCTTGCAATTAAGCATGGCATTAAAATAATATTGGGTGCAACTGCTGTGTCTGTGAATGCTGTTTCGAATGCGATGAAGGCGCGAACTGAGAAAACTGCGAGAAAGTAAAGGGACCGATGTGTACTGTGGACGATTTTCAAGCAATTTCTTAAACAATGAGCCGGATACCAGAAACTGCTTTCTGCAATAGTGATGAAATTTATTTCATAACATTGCTACATCCATTCTTGAATTAGATCATTTACTTCGTTTACCAAGTGTATTATATGCTACAATGACTTCATATCTAACATCTCTTTACAATTTAACTTTATAGGCTACACGCGCACTTAATATCAAATCCTGCAAGGAACAGGTAGCAATAAAACATGTACAATAAAATGTATCTTCCCATATGACACAGCATAACGTTTATAGTTGGTGCATTAGCTGCGTTAACGTGTGGTTTTGTTTGATGACTGGTAACACGAATAGAATGCACAGTTTGATAGGCAGTCATTTAATGTGGATTCGGATCGAAACTGTCTCTGCACAGCAAGTACACTATAATTGATTACAAGAGGGTAGCCATTGGCAAACAATTAATGAGGTCACTGGTGTCTTCCCTTAATTTCCGCACGACTTCTGAAAAGTAGATCAGTCCAGTGTGTGTGTGTGTCGAAGTCTAGCTCTCATAACACGTACGCTATCATTGGTCACAAAAGGGACGCCATTGAACAAACAGTAAATGAGGTCACTGGTGCCTTCCCTTATTTTCCGCACGACTTCTGAAAAGTAGATCAGTGCAGTGTGTGTCGAAGTCCAGCTCTCATAACAAGTACGCTATTATTGGCTACAAAAGGAACGCCATTTTACAAACAGTAAATGAGGTCTCACTGATGCCTCTCCCTATATTCCGCACGACTTATTTCCGTCAATTGCACATGAAGTCGAAGTCCAGCTCTCATAACAGGAACGCTATCATCGGTTACAAAAGGAACGCAATTGAACAATTTTATATGAGGTCACTGATGCCTTCCACTATATTCCGTACATCTTCTGAAAGGTAGCTCAGTGCAACTCCACGTGGTATCGAAGTCCACCTGTCTCATAACAGGTACGTTATTATTGGTTACAAAATGAACGCTATTTGACAATCGCTAAATGGGATCGCTGATGTCACCTCAAGTAAGTAGCGACTTACGAAATGGGGCCTGAGTTGACATGACTTTATTTTCAGACGTTAACGAGGTTTTTGTACAAACTATAGCATTATAAACTTGGAGTTCAAAATAAACTTAACAGGCAAATATCGACATTAACATATCTCAAAATAAAGAGAACAAAGTCCCGATTAAAAACCCACAAGCAGAACATAAGCTTGATAATAAATTACAGTTACACATTAAAAGGTGCATTTTATTATCCGATCGTATACTCCATTAAAGCCGTAAAATATATTGTGGAGAATACAGAAACTTAAGTGATCAGACAAACTATATATGCAGATACTAGCAGTTTGGCTTAAGAGAAACAGTTACATATTGAGCACCACTCACCGGCTAATAATTATGCAACGACAAGCATAGGTTGTGGGCTGATTGCATTGATTCGTGAGGGGTGAATTAAGTAAAATGGACAAAGGCTATACTCCCAGGATAATATAATTTGGGCCAAACTTCGATTTAAACTTTGGTATGTTTCATATACTTATAGTATTTTCTAAAACTGCATAAATTTCATTTTAAATACACGAGTCATATTGATAATCTACAGATCGAACCAAGTAAACTACGTGCTTGACAGTGTCATTAATCAAAACAAAAGACAAAACTCAACTGTAGCTAACCACAGTCAGAATATTCCACACCAGCAGTACTCATTACGAGGCCCGCTCCCACATGCGGCTCCTCGGGACATTTATTATGGCTTTTGAAATAATTTTGCTTTCATTACCTGTAGATCTAAATTGTAAGTATATGGAAATTCCAAAGAAGTGCTAAATTCCAAAAAGTGTGGATATCTCTATTTCATTCCTATCATCGCAGTGCAGTAGCATATATGTTCAACAATCCCTTTATCGGTTTGATGAGCCATGCGTTTGTTTGGCATACTGTTTACATATGTTCATTATGGTTGGAAGCCTTCATATATGTCATTTAGTTTATATGAATACTCAGAGCTATATATTCTTCTATTCAGTTGAAGTTTATTAGTTGATCATAGTGGTTAATGTAGTGCAAGTGTTTCCAACAACTTATTCAACTACTTGAAACCTTTTATAGAATTGCTCATTATATTACTCCATGATTGCAGAGAAAGATTTAATGATTTTCGAAAGTTTCGAAACCATTTCGATTGATCGAAAATCTTGGCCAGTAACGACAGCTGCAGGCTTTTTGGTCCTGAGATTATAAATCTCAAAAATAAAAGTTTTGATTTCCCTCAGGATTCAGAACGAGGTGTTCTCAAGAGAAACGAAAGACAAATACAGTTCCAGAAAAACAGTTAGAAAATTCAGTTTCGGGTACATCTTGTTAATTTGTGTCTTTTCAAATCAAAGTATATTTGTGAAATGACTTTCAAGAATATACAGTTTATCAAGGGTAAACAGAGCTCGTCTCATCAATGTGAATCTGGAAAACAGCTGAAGATATATTATAACACAAATCAACCAGCTCGTATTGTCAACATTGTGTTGAGAGTAGCCGAGTTCCACCTTCAACTTCACCGCAATAGTTTATATAATTTAAATTAACTTAGAATTAAGTAACACTATTATGTTGTTAATAATTACGAGCCCTCAATCATATACTGTTTCTTATATTTGGCTCTTTTGTAAATTCAAACGAGTACCTCTGTTCCATACTATGCGCGGGAAGACAAACATTGATTCCCATGTCACAAAATCGGCACTCTAAGACATGTCGATATGGAATTACTAAGCCGAAAAATGCGCCTCCTATATAAGTCGTTGAAAGAGTAATACACTTATCACAAATGCAATACATATTTACTGCAAGAAGACTGAAATATTCTTTGTTGGAAAATGTTAATTAGAATAACGTAGGAATAATTCGGGAGATTACAAGCTCAGCGTAGAGTAAGGTCTGCTGGATGAGAAAACTGAACTACGGTGGTTTATGCAACGCGATATTAAAGAAGTGCTTGTGTTTATTCAGATGCTCTGCAGAGGTGGATTCGTTTTCACCAACGAATGTTACTGCTTCGTTTATTTACTCCAGAAATGGAGGTCTTAGTAGTAACGAAAGCCGGTTTAGATAAATAAATATCAATATACCTCAAGTTTCGGGGTCCATCAACCGCTTTACCTCCAACGTAACAGTAAGTCAGTATTGCTTGGTTTCTTCGTTGCAGAAGAGTTGACTATCAAATTTAATCCTCGTGTTAGAACACCGCTGAGAGTATTAAAAAGAAAAGTACAGAGAATAGTACTTAAGAACTTCAAAGACACTAACTAGAATAAAACTGCTCTCAACAGTTTTCTGATAACGGTTTTCAGTGAAAGAGCTGAAAATAGGCCTATAATAGTGTTTTTATATTATATTTTTTACTTTCCTTATATAGTGCATGGCCCATACGTAGAGAAGGTATTGTACTCCACCCAAAAATTGATACCGAGATTTCGCGGAAATATGTTTTAGGATCCCCTATATATAAATATATGTATATATATATATAAATATATAAAAAGCTTTTTAGTAAAATGTCCTTGTGTCTGTGTGTGTGTGTGTGTGTCCGTGTGTCTGTGAGCATATCTTAAAAACGGTAAAATACCAAACTTGTTATTTAAGTTTAGTATCTTCCAGGGATGCGATGTGAAGATTTTGAGAAAAATCCTCCCACCCCAAACTACCCTTTACATGGAAAATATTTCGAAAATTTTTATTTTCTCAAAAATCTCTCTAACGAATTTGATTAAAATACCGTATATTAAAGATGCTTACATGACAAAATATACCTATATCTTTCATTTTCTGGGATTAGCCTTTGAAGACCTCTTTATTCTGGATGAATTTTGCTGAATTTGCATAACTGATAAACTATAAGAGATAGACGAAAACGTAGTACACAAAAATGTATATCTCGTTAAAACACAATTTATTTCTATACATTTTTATGGAGTTGACTATTTCCAAGATAAAACGTAGTAACACGAATTCTAATTACAGCTGAAGATGTAATCATTTATGAACAATTCCTAAATTTTGGAAGATGAGATTATGTTTTTATTTGGATTGTTTATTAAATAAAAATCAGATATGTTTAATTTCATTTTTAGTTTCCTTGTTTTTGGTTTCAGATTTAAAATACATAAAACTCTTCTCATACGGGAATTTGTAAACTCCTGATTATGCAAAGAAACGGATTTCAACTACATGACAACCAGCTTTTAAAACAGTTGACTATCCTCTATTTCCCTTTTATTTACAAGGAAGCAAGTAATAAGACCAATTTTGCTAATGTTTATCTCGATTAGCATGAAGTAGATAGAAAAATAAGCTTTTTAACTATAATTTATTACAGAGATATAGAGATAGTCACGTGAACTGAGCACATCTTGCTTTTTTCTGTCTGTTTGCATGTATTTTCTAACTAGATACTGATCATTAAATGCACATTCAAGATTTAGCTTTCAAATATTATAATTGAGTAGGTGGCCCAACTCGTATTTGTCGCGCGCATTAAGAGTTGCAGAACTGAACGGAGCTATTTCAAGTTAAAACCAATCAGTGGGGAACTAGCAAGAGATAGCTTCGTTGTACCCCTCTTAGTGAGCGCGATCCACCTCACCGTCTCTGCGATAAGCAAGAGAGATAAAACGAAGGTCACTCAGTCAGTTCTTCACTTACCGGCTATAACTTGAAATAGCCCCGTTTAATTCTGAAACTCTTTTAATGCGCGAGGTTATATCCCCACACACCAAATACGGGGCAGTTGGGCCACTTGGTATAAGCAAAGCATTCGACGAAAAACTTCTGAAAATGGCAAACTATATAGAAAACTGTTAGAAACTGTCTTTGCTCTTAAAAATTATTTAAATCATTAGATAAATAAACTATAAATAAATAAACTCCACAGAGAGAAGAGTGGTTCGTATTTTGAAGTTCGCGGGTTTAAACGTGTGAACCAACCAATCTGAGTATTTGGGGAGAGGGGGGTGTTCATTTACTGTTTAAAATCGATTGCTAATTTAGTATTACTACCCAAATTTCCACCCATTGAAAAACGATGCGGAAGCAAAATAGGCAGTACATGTAGGCGGCTGCGTGACTAAGCCACCTAATGACAAACAACCCAAACAAAAGGCGCAGAAATAAAACCACGCAATCATAGGCATCTGTACGACATTACACTGACCTCACACACTTCTTCTTCTGCTTAGATGGGGAAGAGCAAACAACGCCGAGCCGCAGCCTCTAGGAAGGCCACCTCCGCCGCGAGTATTGCTTCAACATCGACGACGATACCCGAGGCAACTCCTGCCTTGATTGAATCGCCTCCGCCAGCCGCCGCTACTTCACCGACCGCTAGCAGCGCTTCACCTCGGCGATTGCAGCCGCAGTCACCGACTGCGCAGAACTCCACTCCCCGGTTCAGCGCCGTGGTTCGGGGGGTCCCTAGGGACTTTTCCACCCGGCTCTTCACCGCAGTGGCCCTCGTGCTTGAGGGCTACTCGCATCGTCAATGGCCGGGGACCAACACCACTGATGAGGGGTTAAAGCGGGCGTTAAACACTACAAAAAAAAACAAAAAAAAAAAAAACTGATGAGGTTCGAGCTGCGGGATCGTGCGGATCTGGAGGCTGCCTTAGCGACTGGGTTGCCCTTGTTAGGGCAACTTCTTGTTGTTGAGGCGAGCCAAAGGGAACGACACAGGCCCTGCAGACGCCTTCGGACACATGGCCGACGCCTGTACCTCTCCGCCGCGGTGCCACTATTGTGGTGCCAACTCCGCCACCGCAGACTGTACAGGGCATGATCTTCGTCACCGCCACCGGTTCGGTGCCACCTGCCGTGGACAATCCCAGTGCCCTCAATACCCGAGGACCAGTTGCTAGAAGAGGCATTCTCCAGCGTCATACACGAGAAGCTTCAGGAGTTACAAGCTTCCACCACCACAGCGATCTCAACACTGCAGTCTACAGCAGCTGACTTGTCAGCACGTGTAGAAGGTATCTCAACGCAGCTCAAGCAGGTTCTCCTGCAGCAGGCTACCTACTCCGCCGAGTTATTCCGATCAAATCGCCCGCACAACAGCGCTCCTCCTCCTGCACAGGTTGAGGGGCACAGACACAACACTGAACTCCGGAACGCTCCTGTCCAGCTCCGTTCGAACACCAGGGCAGCGGGGTCAAAGTTCTCACATGACTACATGAATCGTCAGATTCACCCAAACTCCTGCACAGCCTTCACCTACATTCCTTCCCAATATCACCTTTAATTCCCTAGGCTGCAGTCAGGTTTCATGGCTGTAGCCTAGAAATAACCTTTACCCGCTCCCGCACATAGTGCGACAGCATCCTAGATTCCACATACTACCGCGGGTGCAATTGCGGGACCGCGCAAAGTTTCGAGCACGGTGAAATACAGCAAACTACGTGATATAACGTGAAGGGGTTTTTAGTGGGTATGCCGCAGCAGGGCGGAGAGTCCCACATATCCTCCCAGCCATTGCACTTCGGCTGGGGGTTGAATGCGTAATGCATTTTTCCCCTACACGGTAAAAAAAAAAAAAAAAAAAAAAAAAAAACACTGACCAGCCCAATCAGTCCGTTTATCGATTTACTCTATATCAAAAAACTAAAAGATGATACTAGATTCAGTAACACAACGGAGCCATCCAGCAAAGTTTACTCCATCAGATTTCTACAGAAAAACGACTACACAACAAAACCCTTCTAACTAGCATACACTAGCATTAATCGGTGAATCAAAAGAACCAATAGATATTAAAGGAATTTATACCTAGATGTCTCCTCCAAAAATAATATAAGAATAAATTACACATTTTGGGTAAAAAGTGTCCATTTCATGTATTAATTAGATACTATTACATAAAATTACTTCATGGGAACAGGAAATTGTATGAAGAAAGAAAGAAATAAAGAGAAAGAACAAAATAAAGAGAAATAAACCACTTTAGAAAGCTATACTCAACATGTCTTAGTTTACTTAAACAATTTTACTTCTATAACCTTTATAATTTCACTATACAGTATAAAAAGTAACGGCTGGTACCTGAGTAGTGGATAACTGATAGAGTTAAAAACGCCTTCGTCACGTGACTACCACGGTCTTCACGGATAATAAGGTATATTTAACTATCGTTTATTTTTTCTCTGTAACAAGGATATGGAGGAAATACCTGAGAATAGAAAACTAAAGCTGACCCTTTAAATATTTAGATCTAACTTTTGAAGAACAGTTTGATGTAAATATCAAACAAAATGGACGCTTAACCACATCAGACAGGCATCCTAAAAGCTTTATTTTACCAAAGTATAGACCATATTCCGTGGAATGAAGCAATGAAACTGGTTAATTTAAAGATTCATGGAATATGCCGAGTTATACAGCAACACAATGTTTCATAAAAGCCGCCTCCACGTTCTGTATCCAGTCTCAGTCTGTCTAGGCATGGCTCCGAGGTTTCCGTCTAAGAATTCTTGACCAGAGGAAAATTCTTGAATCAATGTTTTAGAAACGGCTTAGAAGCCAAGTGGTGGAGAAGAGGCGAATACTTTGTTATAGACACATTTATGGACTAATTACATTCTGATTCTGTAAATGCATCACAGTGTTGCATCCAGAATATTGTATAAGCGAGCTTACATTGCCGTATATTTCGAAACATAATATTCTAACATCATTAAGAGCTGTGATACATAACATATGGGTAAAGTGCTTAAAGAGACAAATCATTCATAGCTTACAGTGCAGCTGAATATTGGGGTGTTATAAGAGAATGGAAATTGGCTTCCTGTTACTACGAGGTTATACTGTGAAGGAATGTTATTCTCACCGTAATATTCTCCGCAAAATCACATGTTTTAGAATGACAATATCGACGGATATGGGAGATAGGATGTCAAGAATCCCGATTCCCATAGATTATATTAATGCTTCCTCAGGCCTAGTTGTTATGCTTTGTGGATCAAGTAACGTTTCCTCCATCCGACTTCTAGGAATAATTGCCTCTGCTTTCGTAAATAGCCATGCTCCATAATATATTTCAGCCCTACATTATCCCCCCCCGAGGGAGATAGTTCCGCGGTATCATATTAAGCTCGCATTCGGGAGGTCCCGGGTTCAATTCCCAGTGATCATGGGGTTTTTCCTGATTTTTCTCTCGTCGCTAAGGCGAATGCTGAGATTGTGTGGTCTACTAAGATTCCCTTTTGACTTTCAGATTGAATACGGAGCTGAAGTGATGGGCATATGGCGCAGAGGCTTGCATTTGGAACTTCTTCATGGTCCTGCCAGGTGAAAGCCTCTCGAATCCCCACTGCTAGGTCCTTTTTCGGTCACGCTAGAGGGACCTGTTAGGTCGGGTTTCCCGGTTACGCTAGAGGGATGACCCAGAGCGACCCACTAGCGGTCGGATGGTCAAGCCTGGAACTATTAGGGAACTTTGCTGTGTCTGTGTCGGCCTGCAGTCCATTTGTCTCTTGCTGTTCCTTCAAGGGATGTAGTACAAAATATCTGCTGGGAGCCGAGGTGCTAATAGCTGGTCATTGTGATTCTTTAATATCTGAAGATGCAATACCATCTAGGGTTCACCTGAGTATATCTTTTAAATCTCTATACTCATTAAGGGACACTATGATGACATTTCAAATTTATATAGGTATTTTTGTATACATTTTCTGAAAGTTTTACTGCGATTTATTATGTAAATATGTTGCATAATCAAAACGTCCCACGCGCCGCAAAATTTGAGAGAATTGGTCGGCATTTTCTGAATTGGAGCTTTTAACCACTCATCGCAATTTTATAAAGAGGATATTTCAATCAGACAATTTTGACCTTTGTAATATTACAATACATACTTCTGCACATTCTGGTAAATTGCAGTTGTATTTAAACAAAAACTGAGACACGTGGAATATTTTGAAAGTGTGAAAATATAGTTTTGAGAAAAACCTGTGTAATGATACAGTATGCTGGAAACAGGTGTATTGTACGATCTCTAAGTGGCTTAGTGTCCGAAGCAGGGTGAGGATAGTTAAATGTTGATGTTCTAGATATAGATACCCAAAGCTTCCAACAAATATCCGTATTTCAAATAGAAAGTATTTTTTTTTTGAACGATTATAGTCAACATTTCACTCCCAGTCCCTTAATCTGAAATCCAGGTGTACTGTTTTGCATGAAACCAAAACCACGGAGTTAGTGTTCATTACAGAATCTTGTAACGAGGATGCATTTAAGCGTTGCCCTTGTGGTGGAACTGGGGTAATACCCGCTCACTGTTACGCTGTCCAAATTTCAGTTTCCAAGTCCCATTTAATGTTTTTAATAAAACAAGAGTAAATTATCAATTTCCTGCATATTTAAATCACTGGGAAGAAGAAAAAAAAGTATCAAGAATAAAATTTGCTCTTTGATATTTTTCTCCTGTATTCAAATATGGTATTGGTTTTTCCCCACATGCAAAGTTTAGGTATTTTTAATTTCAATCATTTTAATGCTGACGGAATTCTTAATTACACAATATTGTAACAAATGGGAACACCAGTTTCTGTTAAGTTCACTGTATTGGTCACTAGAGCACTACACGTAATACAGTACTTACACTTTTAGTACACAACTAAATCACTGGGTTCACGTCACTTTCTTAGCAAGTGCCACTCGCTAGATTGACTTTTAACTCAATTATTTTCGCTTCAGTTCACTTCACTAGTCAGCCCCTTATGTAGTCCGTAGCCGGCTTCGAAAGTTCCAGTCTTAGAAATTACGGGAACATTACGTTTTGTCAATAGTAAGAGATTACTCAGGAAGAACAATGTTCTGGGCCTGGGCATTAAGAAGGTTCTAGAAGTCTTGCAGAGAAACGCACAAAGGCCTTTATTTACCCGGCTATTGTGTCCACCCGCTCTATTATTAGATCGGTCGAAGCAGTGATCACTTCAGCGATCGCTCAGGTTGCTCCGCCATCGTTACAACAGTCGAATATTTTTACTCGCCTAGAAAGAAGAAATGGAGATTTTCTGCTATGTTTCGCCTGTGGAACGTCCCACTTGATACTGCAACAATAATCGGCCACGATATTAGGATTCCAATCGCCTGGATATCTTTTCCTAGCTGAGATATCCCCGTCCTGTTCAACACTGCGCCAAGATTTTCCAAGAGGAAATCTATGCGAGTGCAAGAGGTGCCCAAGTTTTTGTAAGATGTTACAAGATTATTAACAATACCTATATCAATGTATTTTTCAGTATTTAGATCTCCCAAAAGGAGTGGTTAGACCGTTTGCTATCCCGGGTTCTATCCCAAGCGCCCGCATGTGGGATTTGTGGTGCACGAAACGGCATCTGGCCGGGTTTCCTCCGAGTCCTCCAGTTTGCCCCGTCACTCATTCCACCAATTGCTCCATCATCGCCTTTCCTATCATCCATTTCGCTTTCATTTCATATTATCCACTTCCACACGCTCATTCCTGTGTGCGGGCTGAACACTCATTTCAGGTTCTTCATTCTGTGGTTACGTGCCGTTTACTCCCTGACAGGCTTCTGACCCCTAGCCTCCCGCTTATATGTCCTAGGAGGTTGTCAGCTCCTCATATGGGACTACCTAACGTAGAAAAATATTTCCCCAAAACCTATAACATTTTTGAATGCTTGTCAAGCTGCTTGCTCCGGTGGATTCTTTGGCGATAATGCACAGGAAAGTTCAAATAATAGTACCCCCCCCCCAAATTGGGATTTAGGCATTCATGTACCTTTCTATATCCACTGCATTTTTGCATAGCCTCTTAAATGTTTATATTGCCAAAGCTTATTCTCGTGAAGTTCAAGTTAAGTGTGATAGACATCTGTGTAAACAGCTTTGTTTTAGGTGTAAAGAAAACAGCGACTGCCGAATGTTTAATAGCGCGTCGTTCAGTTTTTCCTTGTCATCGCAAGAAACAACAGAGCATCAGCAGCCTTTAAAAGCAGTCGTAAATATTGAAAACGCAAAAGTAATTATACCAGAAACGAATTGTGTGTTAAATAGATCTGTATTCTGTGAAAAACGTTTTTGTCTATTTCTTATGATTCACTTTTATACAAAATCTCCAAATGAAGGGGGATTTCACAGGATATTCCCATGAAATTAAATATATATATAATTTGTTTGTCATGTAAAGTGTTAAAAAATATGGAGGTTTAATCAATCAGAGCTAACTGTAAGATAGACATTTCTTATAATCCCATGTAAAAGATAATTTGGGAGGGAGGACTTTTTTTGAAAATCTTCGTCTCGTATCTCTGGAACATACTAAATTTAAATTTTAATATGTCACACTAATGATTAACGTGCGCCACATCAAAGCCCGTTGAGAAGATAAAGCTACTCGGTGACGCGAAAAGGCACGTTGCCACGTTTTCTCCAAGAAAGCGTTTCCTCTCCACACGTGGATATGTGTTCTTAGAACATACTTCAGATAGTAAACAGGGAGATGCTGCAACACTGGTTTCACTACACATGGCGTTCACAACTATATGTTATTTATGATTTCTTTAACTCCATAAGAGGAAGCCACAAGCTCATTGATGCATTGTGAAACATCAGTGACTTCCAAGAACAAACAATCCATGCCGTATGTGTTACCTGTGCGGCTTCTGATGATCAAAGGCAAAACACATGTTAATTATTGGAGTAACAGAACTATTATACCAGCTTGTTGCTTAACGACCATTTCGTTTCAGTTATGCTATTCATTCTCCCTCACTCACACATATACAGCACAGGGATATTTTTCTGAAAATGCCTTTTTACTTTCTCTACACGTATTATGTATATAGTGTAAAGAGAAGGTATTGTAATGCACTCAAAAATTCGATACCGAGATTTCACCGGAAATTTTTTTGGTCCCCGCTGGATCCAAAAAAAAAAACATTTTTAGAAAAAGGTCCGTGTGCGTGTACTTGGCATTTAAGTTTGGTATCTTCCAAGGATGCAACACGAAGATTTTCAAGAAAAACACCCCTTCCCAAACTACCCTTTACATGGAACATTTTCCGAAAATCTTGATTTGCTCAAAATATGCTCTAACGATTTTGATTAAAATATCTTATGCTTAAGATATTTTTATGACAAACGAAAGGTATATCTTGAATTTTCTAGAAATAACCTCTGAAGACCTCTTCATCCTGGATTACTTTTGTATAACTGGCAAACCGTAAGAGATATACAAAAACGTACTGCACAAAATATATAACCTCATTAAAACACACAATTTATGCCATATACTTTTTTTTTTTTTTGTAGAGTTAACCGTTTTCGAGATATTCCGGATTATGAATTTCAACTTTAGCCACTTAAACTTTTCTCAAACGGGAAGACATCTTTCTTCTCGTTTCTCATTTGTTTATTCCTGGTAAGCAAAGGGATTGGAATTTCAATTTTTTCACATAACGGTCTACTTTTAAAACAGGCTTTAGCCTGTGCATTTTCTTATGTCCCTTCTGCTTACAAGGAAGCTAGTAATTCTGCTAATTCTGCTTATGTTTATCTTAATTAGCATGGTGTAAATAACGGATTAATATTTTGAATAAAATGTTTGTTTGCTCAACAGCTAGAGGACATCATGTGAATGGAATGCATTCGATTTTTTCCCATTCGATTATTATTAAATAGAAGAATAAGCTTTTAAACAACAATTTGTTACAGAGAAGTAGAGAAAGTCATGTGAATGGAACACATCAGATTTTTTGGATTCAGGGAGCCTCAAATTGTATTTCACACGAAATCTCGACATATCTTTTTTGGGTGAGTTGCAAGACTTTCTCTTCATATAGGTGGCATAAGTAAATATCGATACGTTTTCAAAGTGTTGTCCTCTGAGCTAATAAGATGTTTCCATGGCTTGGTCGGAGGACAATATGTTTGTGAGTGAGTTGTGTGTATGCGTGGGAGATGGGGGTTGCAACGCGCGTGCATTATAGTTATTAAATTGCCAACTCTGAAGAAAGTGATTTTGTCGATTTTAATTGCAGAGCGCAAGGATGTTTTTGGAAATAAAAACTGTGAATCCTACTAAATATATCTAAGGTAAACACTCATATTAAGATGCCAGTACTCGTATTATTTTATTTATTTTTAACATTAAATGTTTTATTCGTATTTGTATTCCTTGCATTATATGTTACAAGAGGTATGCAAATGAAAATGGGAATTCCCGGTATTTGTCCTTTAAGACAGAGAAAGGCATACAAATAGCATACCAATTATGAAGTAAGCTCCATTTCAGCACCCGATAAATGGCCCGAAACATGTTGAGCCATCTTTCCAAACGGTAGTCTTCAGACTTGGTAATTTAATAGCTACAACGCTCGCGCGCACACCACCCCGCCCCCCAACATACATACACATTCACAAAAACATTGTCCTCTGAACAAGAAGTGAAAACATCACAGGCTTACACTTCCAAAACGCATCGATTTTTATTCTGTGCCACCTATCTAAAGAGGAAGTACTGCATTCCATCCAAAAATATATGTCGAGTTTCACCGGAAATACATGATTTGACGCCTTCTGAACACACACAGACGCACACACACACACACACACATATATATATATATATATATATATATATATATTTATCTGTATGTATCTGAGTGAGCGTGTGTATGCATGTATAAACAGTGTAACTCAAATGCAAAAAGTTGGTTAATAACAAACTTGAAGACACGACATGAAGATTCTCTATCCCAAACTACTTTTACATTGAACATCTTTCACCTTCATTTCAGTAAGTCATATAGCACTTGAAATTTTTCCTTCCAAATGTCAGTCACGTGCCTTGTGCTGCAGAGTTGGTACCATGTTCGCGCATTCTTTCTCAGCACACTTAAGATCTTTAATTATACATCCTGTTTCACAGGCTTGGGATTTTTGAGAGGGGCGTAAACATGCTATCTTTGAGACCACATCGATGCGGTCACAGGACATTAAGACTACGAAAACATAACAAGTCTTTTTATTCATTTTGTAGTAAAGCCCGCAGATTACAAGTAATTAAATCCTAAACCGCTTGGATTTCGTTCGCTTCTTAAGAGAAATGCGTTCAAGCATGTCGCATTGTATTAAAATCGACATAGTGGAAGTTGTGGTTTTTCCGAGGAGTGCAAAGCCTGAACCGCATGAGCGACATATGGCGAACCCACTCACCCCCTCCCCCCGATCACGTAATTTAGCGTTATCTTCGAGAAAGGAAGCGGTCTCTCTGATCTTAACTTTTATCTCCACATCTACCTCCTGCAAAGGACCTACTTGAGGGACCCACCGTTTCCGGTGCTCTTTTATGACGAGTTCCGTGCGCCTTAGTAATGTTTGTGTGGCTGTCGAAGTGTCAAAGGTAAAATTGTTTGACAAGTTGTGGTAGGGGCATTCAGCGATCTGACCCGCCGGTCGCTAGTCTCTGAGATGGCTGCAGTGGCGGTTTGTTCATCTGCGTCAGCCCGGGACTTATCAGCCGACCCTCGTACTTTGTAGGGCCATAAAAGTTTAAGGAGGGAATTATTTTTTCTATATTGACAATGTTCGTGCTATTATGACAATTATTTCGCCATGTGTCAAAGACATGTTGCCAAATTTGGTCGAAATCAGTGCAACGATGTAGAAGCCTATAAAGAACATACATATCCTTAGCATGGCTTCCTTCGGAAGGGAAGTAAAGCCATTGGTCCCGTATCGTAGATTTGCAGCACGTAAAATAATCTCAAGTCTGATAAAAGGGGTCTCTAAGCAAAATTTATCGGACTCTTATTTACATTCATACATATACGTACATGCATGCATACATACATACATACATACATACATACATACATACATACATACATACATACATACATACATACATACATACATACATACATACATACATACATACATACATACATACATACATACATACATACATACATACATACATACATACATACATACATACATACATACATACATACATACATACATACATACATACATACATACATACATACATACATACATACATACATACATACATACATACATACATACATACATACATACATACATACATACATACATACATACATACATACATACATACATACATACATACATACATACATACATACATACATACATACATACATACATACATACATACATACATACATACATACATACATACATACATACATTCATGTACATGCAAATATACCTAAACTCACTTTTATATACTAAGCTTGTTTGAGAAGTGTTATGAGAAATTAAAAAATAACTCTTGCGTAAAATATTCTCAGATGGACTGTGTTTCCTGAAAACAGAACTCTTGTCTATAAAAACTTGCCTGCAAGTATGAAATTGGCATTTATCTGACAAATTGTGGTGTTCACAGGCGCGCGCGTGTTCACTTCAAGACCCACGAAAGTGCCAGCAGAAAAGCCATTCAAGTTCACGTCATGTCGAAGAATAGGGACATCTACCGGTGTTTTCATCGATTGATATGTGTACTTCGCGATTTCATCACTATGCAGTATGATTACGAGGGATCAATTCGGCGCTCTTAGATGGCAACATAGGCCGTAAAAATGTGGAATTTTCCCCAGGGATCTTACCTACTTTATTTGCCTCGTACCTGAGAGGAAACGTAAATAAATAAATGTCGATCTGGATGGCTCAGTTGGTTAGGCGCCGGCCTTCTGAGCCTAAGGTTGCGGGTTCAAAGCGCCCCAGACTGATGCTTAAGTGTGCTTAAAAGCGACAGCCCCATGTCAATAGATAGCATGTAAAAAAACTGCGGGACAGAAAAATTAGTTTTGACTGTTAAGCACAGAGTTCAATACACTTCCGTTCACTATTATGACTTTTAGCGCTTCGTGGTGGATTGCATGCATTTGCTCAATTTGCCAGTGCAATTTGCAGTAATCACTCTTCCGTTTACATGCGCAGTTATTATCCTGGCTCTCCTGAAGCACGTGCTGTAGAAGAAGCTAACTTTGTACCACTTTGTAAAGTTGCCGACATGTAGCCAGTTTGCGAAGGAAGTACAAAGTTTGAGAGCGCCTTGGTCACGCCATGTACGTGGAGCCACAAACTCCTCAGGCAATTTCGGAGCTTGGACGTGTCGTCTAAGTTGGAACGGACCAAGGAGGCCGCTTTCTCGGACATCAGTCATGGTTCGGTTACTCTGCGACGTGATGTGAAATGGACATTCAAAGACGCCCAAGTTTGCAAGGTGACTTTCTGTAGCTACCAACCTACGAACAATTCCTGCTATTTGATGACAAGTCTCAGAGTTTGGCTGAAAAACCCAATGCTTCAGATATCCAAAACTAGAGGAAGAACCGAGATATTCTCGGTTGATAAGTTTGTATAAGGACTGAAATAATACAGAAAATTGAACGAAATAGGTATAGGATGTTATAGAATCAACCGAAAAACTTTCAGGATTTCAAGAGAAGTATGTATATACGACATTTATAGTCTTCGAGTTTATGGTTGTGCAATAGATAAAAATCAATAACGCCACTAATAAAACTTCCTTGAATTGCTGCCTTTTGCGGGTAATCGTTACTATTCTATGTTGAAACATTCTATGTGAAAGCCTCCGTAACATACAAACTAGAAAGATGCGCCAGAAATTAATCTCCAGACTTCAGCCATTCTTCCTTTTGGAAACAAAATGTTTAACCATTTTATGAGATTTAAACCTAGCTCGATAGCCTAGCGCGCTATGATTTCGCTATTATTACTGCCAACTGCTGCTTCAATCTCTCTCTCTCTTTCATAATATGATTCTTCGTGTGAAAGTAGAGGTATCACTATGTACTGAAGCTTGTTGACGAGCATCTCTCCAGAAGGAGTAAAATGCTGGCCTCTGTTTACAAGGTCGCGATTTCAAACCCAGCGGAGAGCAATGGACATTTTTGAACTAAAAATCCTTAGCATGGTTTCCTTCCATGGTCGCAAGGAAAATAAATCAGGTGGTCCTCGCCGTAAATTTGTGGCATGTAAAAGTATCTCCAGCCTGATAAAAAGGTTTACGAGCACAATTAAGTGGTCTTTCACGCTCTGTATAGAGTGGGACGCTGAAATCTAGAGCAGATAAAGAGCGTCCATAAATAAAAATTTCAATTTCTCCAGAAGAAATAAAACTCATAACTTTGAAAACATCCCATTGCTAATTGTGCTTCTAACGAGACCTCTGAAAGGGAAGGTTGAGGGATGGGCGACCAGATCCGGATGCCGACTTTGCAAGCCTGGATGAAGTCCCTAAAGTTTCCCTTTCGAACCACCCGACACCTCCTGACCCACCTATGAGTCACTAGCAGCAACTTCAGAGGGGGTCCAATTGGGCAGTCCCGACCGATATTAGGGAGGAAACCTCTACAAAGTTTATATTCACCCTCCTGCGCAACCCGCCGAAAGCCGCCGCCTGGTCCTACAACCCAAAAACAGATGACAATGGAGGCGATGATGGAGACAAGGATAGTCGCAGCTGAAGAGAAATCACCATAGCACTCGGCTATCGATCTGGGGAAACCACGAAAAACCAATGGGTCAGAGTTGACGGGCACTGGAATTCTAACTCGGGACCTTCGAATGCGAGTTGCACACGCTACCGCGCAGCCACCTCGCTCGGTCAAAGACCACAGGTGACTTATATCGAGGTGTTCCTTCACCATCCCTAAAGTTTGTCAGTTGAATTCCGCAACACTTATACAAAGGATATATATACTTGATTTCGAACAGTGAATTGAAGTCAACATGCCCGCTTCCTTGGTGTGGTTATGGGGCGCCTGCCTCACGTTCAAAAAGTCCTGAGTTTGAATCTAGCTTAGGGTGAGTCATCAGGACAAGGGGAGCTCTCCCTTATCGTTAGAATGGTATACATTCCTGGGGCCCCGGGATCACCCAAGGATCTTTTCACCCATTTCATTCAGCCATCGTCGGATATGACCTGCCAGGTTGAAGGCAGTTAAACTGCAAAACAAAGTCTGATGTGTTCCATTCACGTGACTTTTTCTACCTATTCTGCAAAAAGTATTCTTACATTTGATTGCTCTTTTATTTACATACTGCTAATGGAGATAAGACATTAGCAGAAATGGTCTTACTACTGGCTTCCTTTTAACTAAAAGGGAAGAAAGGGAATTTACCAGGCTTAAGTGATAGTCAAATCCTTTATGGTCATGTGATACGATTGGAATTCGGTTTTCTTTGCCCAACCAGAATTAACAAAAAAGATATATGAAATTAATGATGACTTCTCACTTGAGAAGAGCTTATTAAAACTGAAATAAATATTAAGGAATATTTCAGAAATGGTTAAATCCACAAAAATTGTGTGTTTTAACGAGATCTTCAACTTTTGTGTAGTAAGATTTTTTCTGTCTCTTATGGTTTATCGGCTATGCAAAAGTCATTCACAATGAAGAGGGGCTATTCACAGGAAATTCAAGGTATTAATTTTATTAGTGATGTAAATATCTTCAATATACGGTGTTTTAACCAAAATCGTTAGAGTTATTTTTGAGAAATCAACATTTTAAATATGCTTCAATGTGAAGATTAGTTTTATTTGTGGGAGAAGATGCCGAAGTTAAGTATAGTTTTTGAGTTATGTTGTCCACAGACACACATACTCATACGCGCGCCGGTGGAACTTTTCCTAATATGATTTTTATGTTGGATTTGGGGGATCTTAAAACGTGTATTTCAAGGAAAATTTCGGTATGGAATTTTTAAGTGGAATGCAATGCATTCCTTTTCTATCTTATGTACCATGTACAAAGTACAGAAAGTAAAATATCAATGAAAAGAATAAACACTCCTTAAAACACTTTTATTCATGTGTTATATGACATTCTCTGGCTGTTCCAAAACAAGCTTTTCTTATAAAATAATATTATTTTATCTACGTTATGTTAATTAAGATAAACATTGCCAGAATTAGTCTTATTACTTGCTTCTTTATAAGCAGAAAGGAAATAAGGGAATACTCTTGGCTAAAGCGATAATCAGATCTTTTAAAAGCCGGTCGCGAAGTGAAACAATTGAAATTAGGTTCTTTCTTGCTAGGAGTAAACAAAAGAGAGACGGAAACAAGATGTCTCCCGTTTGAGAAAAATTTAAGTATCTTAAAACTGAAACGAATAATATAGAATATCTCGAAAACGGTTAACTCTTTAACAAAACAAAACAAAAATGTATATGACATAAATTATCTGTTATCGGTTTTAGTGAGATCTACATTTGTTGTGCAGTAAATTTTTGTATATCTCTTACAGTTTACTAGTTATACAAAAGCTATACAAAGGTCATCCAGAATGAAGAGGTCTTCAGAGGCTATTCTCAGAAAATGTAAGATATATATTTCACTTGTCATGAAAAGATATTAAATAAATGACGTTTTAATAAAATTGATTAGAGCCATTTTTGAGAAAATCAATATTTCGAAAAATATTCCACGTAAAGGGTAGTTGTGGGTGAGGGGATATTCTTTAAAATTTTCGTATCGCATCCTTGGAAAATGCTGAACTTAAATACCAGGTTTCTTTTCACGTTTGAGCTATTCTGCTCACAGACGCATACAGGCTCATGTACACACAGTCAGACAGACACAAACACCCAAACCCACCCACACGTGTTTTTATAAATGCTTTTTTGGATACAGGAGTCTTAAAACATGTGTTTTCGGTGAAATTACAGTATCGAATTTTTGGATGGAATACAATACCTTCCCTACCCACTATGTAAATTATATAGACGGGCTAGAGAAAATAAAAAAATAGTGGTTTTCAGTACAGTAATTTTTGGTCATATATCAGCACTGAAACTCCTGCCGATCCACTTGGCAAAATATCCTGGATATCCAGGTAGGCAAACACCGCTGTCCATCGGAAAGAGGAGTGGTAGCGTGCGTGAAGTGTTTACATATTAAACTTGTCTTCACTGATGTTTAATCACGAATAACTGGTGAAAATACTAAGTAAAGGGTATACAAAATAAGCATTCAAATTTGATATTGAGCGCTTCACACGGAGATGACAAATGAAACATTTATTCTAGTTAATTGTTCTTTCACACATTACGTGTGTAGGTTAAGGGTTAATGCCAAGTATGGATTTAAAATAAGGAGCTTTGACTTTCTGTGGCGTTACTCTACCCAACGGGCTACCGAACAGCATACCGCTAGAATTAGGATAATTCACAGTCGGAATCCCCAGGCACTGGGTCAGAGCATCGCACATAGCCCTTGGGCCCTTTGCGACTTGCTTGTGCCCAGGGATAGAGGGATAACGGGAGAGGCCCGAAAGGCGACCAGATGCGGATTATGATCGGCCCAAGCATGGCTTTAACCAGTTCGAGATCGAGCACCGCCCGGGCACAGTCTGAAGGAGCCCTAGCCCAAAAGCACCCAAGGCGGAACCTGATCGAGCGGTATTTGAGACACCAGGAATGAATCTCTAGAGTGCGTAAGAGACTACCCAGCCACAACCCACCGAACACCTTCGCCTGGTCCTTCAATCCTGAAATAGGTAACAAGAAGCGATGGATACAGGAAATGATGAACAGGGAAAATCGGGGCATGTAATAAACCTTCCAAACATTTGCCTAGCGACCTGGGAAACCCCCGAAAAACAAAACAAAACAAACAACTCAACTCTTCGGTTGAACATTTAGCACCTTAACTCTCATTTTTTCCGGTAAACTGCAAAGTTCGAAGCCCAGCTACAGCATTGAATTCTCCAGTCTGATTCTCGTTTTCTATTTATTAAATCGTCAGCAAATAATTATTTCATTGCATTTACCTTTAGACATGTGTGTTCTCATTTATGCGTATGTTGTGGAAATAGAAGTTAGCAGTGTTTCCAAATACGCTTCATCTGCCAATATTGTCTGACACTAGCGGAGCGGGTATTTACAGATCCTATCCGTAACTCAGAAAAATTACCGTTTGGATAATTCACACTATCTAATTTTACAGATATTGGTTTACCACGGAAACTGCTTGCTTTGATGAACTCACTTGCCGCCATTCCTTTTGAAATTTTAAAATACAAAATCCTAAATTTTGTATTTTCAAAGACAGAGCTTCAAGGTTTGTGTATTTATTTCTCCTACTGATAGTAGTTTTTCTGAAAATTTCAGCCTTCTGCCCAATTAGTTTTCACTTTATTAATTTTTAATAAACTATTTAAAATAAAATGTGCTTTGCAGTCAGTTTCAATGTTTCATTCATACTGCTTGGTAGCCATATTGTTAAAGTACATGTACAAATAAAGTTTAGTTTGGATTTTGCTGTATAAATAAACGAAAATATGTAGGAATTTGACAGTAGTTTTTCTGAAAATTTCAGCCTTCTGCTTAATTACATTACACTTTATTAATTTTTAGTAAACTATTTAGAATAAAATGTCTTTTGCAGTCTGTTTCAATGTTTCATTCATACTGTTTGGTAGCCATATTGTTAATGTACATGTACAAATAAAGTTTAGTTTGAATTTTGCTGTATAAATAAACGAAAATATACAGGAATTTGGAACTTTTAATTAAAAATCTGATGTGTACCATTCACATGACTTTCTCCATATCCCTGCAGCAAATAATTCTTAAAAAGCCTATACTTCTATATACTTTATACTAATCAGAAAAAATTAGCAGCCTTATTACTCGCTTCCTTGTAAGTAGAAGCGAAATAAGAGACAACCGTAGGTTAAAGTCATAGTCAAAAGCTGGTTGCTATGTCAATGAAGTTCCTTTGTTTATATGGATAGGAGTTGACAAGTTCCTGTATGAGAAAAGCATAAGTTTTTCATAGCAGAAACCAAAAATAAGGAATGTCACAAAAACGACGAACTCCACGAAAAAAATGTATATAACATAAATTGTGTGTTTTAAAGTGCTCTACATTTTTTGTGTAGTACGTTTTTGTCCATCTCTTACGGTTTAGCAGTCATTCAAAATTTAGTAAAATTCATCCGGAATAAACTACTCTTCAGAGGCTATTCCCAGAAAATTCAAGATATATATTTCATTTGTCAGGTAAATATGTTTAATATCCGAAATTTCAATCAAAATCGTTAGAGCCATTTTTGAGAAAATCAAAATTTTCGAAAAAAGTTCCATGTAAAGGGTAGTTGGAGGTGGGGGGATTTTTCTCAAAATCTTCGTGTCGCATTCCTGGAAGATACTAAACTTAAATACCAAGTTTGGTATTTTACCGACTTTTCGTTTTTGAGTTATCGTGTTCACAGACACACGTATACTTTTCTCATACAGGAACTTGTCAACTCCTATCCATATAAACAAAGGAACTTCATTGACATAGCAACCAGCTTTTGACTATCACTTTAACCTACGTTTGTCCCTTATTTCGCTTCTACTTACAAGGAAGCGAGTAATAAGACTATTTCTGCTAATTTTTTCTGATTAGCATAAAGTAAATAGAAGTATAAGCTTTTTAAGAATTATTTGTTGCAGGGATGTGGAGAAAGTCATGTGAATGGTACACATCAGATTTTTTTACTTTCTCTATACGCACTATGTACATAGTGAATAGAGAAAGTATTGCACTCCGCCAAAGAATTCGATACCGAGATTTCACCGGAAATATATGTTTTAGGGTCCCTTTATCTAAAAAAAGCATTTTCACATAAAGATCCGTGTGTGTGTGTGTGTGTGTGTGTGTGTGTGTGTCCGTGTGTCTGTGAATACGACAACTCAAAAACGAAAAGTCGGTAAAATACCAAATTTGGTATTTAAGTTTAGTATCTTCCAGGGATGTGGCACGAAGATTTTGAGAAAAATCCCCCCACTCCAGACTACCCTTTACATGGAACTTTTTTCGAAAATTTTGATTTTCTAAAAAATGGCTCTAACGATATTAATGATATTTACCTGACAAATAAAATGTAAATTTTGAATTTTCTGGGAATAGCCTCTGAAGACTAGTTTATTCTGGATGAATTTTGCATAACTACTAATCCGTAAGAGATGGACAAAAACTTAACACACAAAAAATGTAGAGCACGTTAAAACACACAATTTATGTTACATACATTTCTTTCGTGGAGTTGATCGTTTTTGAGATATTCCTTTTTCTTGGGTTCAGCTTTGAAAAACATACTTTTCTCATACAGGAATTTGTCAACTCCTGTCCACACAAACAAAGGAACATTAGTCACATAGCAACCAGCTTTTGGCTTTCACTTTAACGTATGGTACTCCCTTATTTCGCTTGTATTTACAATAAAGCAAGAAATAAAATTATTTCTGCTAATTTTCCTCGATTAACATGAAATAAATAAAAGATAAGCTTATTAACAATACTTTGTTACAGAGAGATAGAGAAAGTCATGTGAATGGAACACATCAGATTTTTTTAAATTCAACAAATCTTAAAGCCTGTATTTCCGGTGAAAGCTAGGTATCAATTTTTTGTGTGGAATGCAATTCTTCCTCTTCTTATTATAGATAAGCAGTTTGTGTTCTTTATTTCAGATTTGATATTTTGTTTCACGGAGTTAAGAAGCTGAAATGGTAATTTACAATATGTAGAATAGCGACTACTTTTCCCTGAGTAATCGTCAAATTGAGACTCCACACACTGGGAAACATTTTGATTCCGTTTCCATTGCATTACCAACTCATCGGTTTTCGTGGTCCTTTTAAATTAGGCGAACCGGAAGTTCCACGCTCCTTGTGGGCGATGGAGATGGTTGTAGGCTGGCTGGATCACTGGCAGCCCACGCGACTGCTAATGACCTAGACGTCACGGAACATCCTACAGGTGCACCTAGGGTCACGTGAATGTAATTAAAATCCTTTTGAGATCCGCCGGTGTGTAACAGATTGCTTACGAGGAACAAAACGAATTTCATGCCCTCTAGCTGTATCCTGCATCATCTGTGAGAATTCTGCGTAGGTTCGTACGTCCGTTTTGAAGTGTCTGTTATGGTTATAGTTGAATCTTATCAGAATTAGATGTATGATAGAAGAATTAATTAACAAGCAAAAAGCTGCATGAATACATAAATAGACGACATTTTGTTTTACATCGAAATCTTCAAAACAATATGGTTATTTCTGGAAGTTTCCTTCTAAGTCTTCATTTTCACAACCATCACTTACAATTAACCTTACTCAAAATCAAGCAAAAATTTTGTTATGGCTGGCCCCTTAGCTCAGTCGGAAGAGCATCTACCTGTTGTACAAGGAATCCGATTTCCGGCTTGGGGTGGGTGTGACATTTTCTCTAGCCAAGGTCATTTCCATCCTCCCCAGAGACTTAAGGTAAGAATGTGTGCGTGTACCGTTAAAGTTAACTGACTGCAGATCAACACCAACACTAAAATGAGTGAACATTATTGCTATGAGCAATTGCTCCCAAGTAAAATGCCGCTGATGTGACCTAGATGTTAAAAGTGGCATATAAATAAAACAAAATTAAAAAAAAAAAATCTGATGTGTTCCATTCACATGGCTTTCTCTATATATCTGCAACAAATTATTGTTAAAAAGCTCATACTTCTATTTACTTCATGCTAATTGAGAAAAAAATTAACAGAAATGGTCTTATTACTTGTTTCCTTGTAAGCAGAAGCGAAATAAGGGAGCACCATTGGTTAAAGTGATAGTCAAAAGCTGGTTGCTATGTGACTGAAGCTCCTTTGTTTGTATGGACAGGAGTTGACAAATTCCTGTATGAGAAAAGTATAAGTTTTTCATAGCTGAAAACAAAAACTAGGGATATCTTAAAACCGATCAACTCCACGAAAAAAATGTATATAACATAAATTGTGTGTTTTAATGTGCTCTACATTTTCTGTGTGGTAAGTTTCTGTCCAACTCTTACGGTTTAGCAGTTATGCAAAAATCCGCAAAATTCACCCAAAATAAAGTATTCTTCCCAGAAAATTCAAGATATACATTTTATTTGTCAAGTAAATACCTTAAATTTACGAGCTTTTAATCGAAATCGTTAGAGCCATTTTTTAGAAAATCAAAATTTTTGACCTAAATACCAAGTTTGGTTTTTAACGGTATTTTCATTTTTGAGCTGTGCTGCCCAGACAGCATACACACACACACACACACACACACACACGGACATTTTTCTGAAAATATTTTTTTTGGGTTCAGGGCGTCTCAAAACATATATTTCCGGAGAAATCTCGGTGTCGAATTTTTGGGTGCAATACAATATCTTCTCTATACACTATGTACATAGTACGTATAGAGAAAGTAAAAAGTCTTATTATATTGGAACAGTAAAGTTAGACTGAAAAATCTTATGTGTTCCATTCACATGATTTTCTCTACCTCTCTGCAACAAATTATTGTTAAAAAGCTTATGCTTCTATTTACTTCATGCTAATCGAGAAAAAAATTAGCACAAATAGTCTTATTGCGTGCTTCCTTGTAAGCAGAAGGGAAATAAGGGAGTACTATAGGCTAAACTAATAATCAAAAGCTGGTTGCTATGTGACTGAAGTTTCTTTGTTTGTATGGACAGGAGTTGACAAATTCCTGCATGAGAAAAGTATCAGTTTTTCATAGCTGAAAACAAAAACAAGGAATATGTCAAAAACGATCAACTCCACGAAAAAAATGTATTTAACATAAATTGTGTGTTTTAATGTGCTCTACATTTTTTGTGTGCTAAGTTTTTGCCCATCTCTTACGGTTTAGCAGTTATGCAAAATTCCGTGAAATTCATCTAGAATAAAGTAGTCTTCAGAGGCTATTCCCAGAAAATTCAAGATATACATTTTATTTTTCAGGTAAATGTCTTTAATACACGATATTTTAAAAAAAAATCGTTAGAGCCATTTTTAAGAAAATCAAAATGCTCGAAAAATGTTCCATGTAAAGGGTAGTTGGGAGTGGGGGTTTTCTTGAAAATCTTCGTGTCGCATCCTTGGAAGATACCAAACTTAAATACTAAGTTTGGTATTCAACGGTCTTTCGTTTTTGAGCTATGCTGTCCACAGACACACAGGCACACACACACATGGACGTTTTTCCAAAAATGTTTTTTTTGGATTCAGGGGGACCCAAAACATGTATTTCCGGTGAAATCTCGTTATCGAATTCTTGGGTGCAATACAATACCTTCTCTATACACTATTTAGCTACATAGTACGTGTAGAGAAAGTAAAAATGCAATGTCATAAGCTAGATACTAACCATTTGTTTCGTCCAGTTGCTCTAAAATCCTGAGCTACCATGGCATTATACTATTAAGGCATTAGATTCCCCAATTAACTCGAGGTTTTCGCGGTGAACCCCAAAGAGATCTCAAATTATTTTGACATGTCATAACTTAAATAACGACTTACAATGTAATAAGTACTTAAGTCCCAGGCTTCATCGTTTAACCATTAGGTGAATCATTATATCATTTATTGAGACTCTAAACTGCTAATTCCTACTCTAACAGCGAGTGGCTGCTCGAAAACGTGTGAAGTTCGCATTCGAAGCCCCGGTTGCAAATCCTGCTGACCGTTCACTCTGACCGGGGAGCTTTCTCGTCTACTAGATTTCCTTTCCTCATTCTCTTTCCTTCAGTTTCCTTATCATCTTTAGTGAGGCTTTTAAGTTTCGTGGTGTGTGGTGGTGCCAGACAAATGCTTGCTTCAAGGAAAGAGTATTCCCCGCTGATATTACAGCGCTGTTTGGTTCAATGTGTCGTTCATCGCCCTCTTGGGTCACCTCCAATGATGGGTTGTGTCTTTGAGCCAGGAACTGTTAGGGATTTCCAGTGTCTCTGAGACTCGTCTGCCTGCGACCTAACTTCATCTCTTGTTTCTAGGGGATGGTTGCCGCAGTAATTCTCCCTAGATAGAGTGCGCGAGATGTCCCCTCCATTATACAGCCTATGTCTAAAATCTATACTGCAAGAAGTTCGCATTTGTAGATAATTACCGTTGTGTACTTCAATTTGCGTCTGTTTAGTAACGACACTGACAATTACCAGGGTAATATCAGCTCCGTCGGTGTAACATGAGTTATTACTTTATATCTTTTTCTGTCTGTGTTTACTCTCCTTGTTTGTAGGACTTACACTACCAGAATTTACAAGGTACATGTAGGACCAGGCGCCTGTTGTGGAGCAAAGACTCTGAATCATACAGAAGACAAGATGGGTGATCAGCCCGATGCCTGGTATGAAAGTGAGGAAATGGATGATACGAAATGGCGGTGAAATGGCCAGCAGGCATGATAATTATAGAGCGGTAGGTGGAATGAATGGCGGGGAAATCGGAGAAAACCCGCCAGACATCGCTTTATCTACCACAAATCCCAATGCAGCCCCTAGATACGAACCCGGGCCACATAGGTGATAAGCGACCGGAATAATCACTCGGCCACGGCGCCGCAAGTTATTTTACATGTCAGTAAATATTCTGAGATGGACTGTCACTTTAAAGCACACTTAAAACTCAATGGTCTGCACCGGTTTTGACTAAGTGACTTTGGCATCAGAAGGTCAGCACCTAATCAACTGAGGCACCCAGAGCCAGGTGTGACTGTACCACAATGGTGATAGCAAAAACTTTAGATGCCAATCCACCTTGTTAAGCGGGCCGGAGGATCTTGATCTTAGGATTTGGGCTTGCACCAAATTCTGAGCAATACAGGTGTTATGCAGTAATATACCTTACTGCTTTTAAGTGGGATGTGTATGTAATCATTAAAGGGTCGGCTAACACACGAGTGTAGTTTTGAAGTCTAAAATCGGCTCTCTTCCCTTAAAAATAATGTATTTTCTAAATTTATATCACTGTACACATATTTGCCAATTTGTCAACTTATTCGTGTGTTGTAAGCAAGCTGAAATGTTTTTTCCATTGATATGAATGATTAGACTTTTGCTTTAAATATATCAATACCAGTATTTATTTATTTGGTCGTTTCTTTAGTGCGGTGGTAGCGCGGCTACTTGACAAACGGGAGTACTGGATTCGACTTTTGGTACCGGCGTAGGTCCCGGGGTCCACTCAGCCTTGGGGGTGGGGGGCAATTGAGGAGCTGCTTGATTGAGAAGTAGCGGCTCCAGATCGAGAAGACCGCATTAATCAGCCGAGAGGGACTCAAAGCGCTGATCACGCCTCACCTTCCAGAACTGCACCCCATTCAGGATGCCTTCGGGCCGAGATGGGGGATGCAGCGGCCGGGTGGTAGGCCGTGGTCCCTTGTAGACTGTTGGGCTATGGAGTTACGTTAAATTATTTATTTTCTGATGATCTAGCCATAATTACGAGTAGAATTAGTATTAACTGTTAATGTGGGACTAAACTCTAAAGACTATTGATGTGCTGCAAATTATTTTTTTTAAATCAGATGAAACGGAAACCTAGAACATTAGCCTAGACTGTTGAATACTGTTAAATTCGTGGGTGTCTATCTAGAATGTAACATTAATTGAGAATGTTATATCCATTATGATTGTAAAACTATTTCCAAAGCAATTGATAAGACAATTGGAAATAAAGTACATTTAAATGTACTAAAATATGTATATTTTGCATGTATTTATACTTATTTAATAGAGAATAATAATATAATAATTTCTAGGGTAATTGATCCATATATTTAAAAATGTCAACAAAAAGGCTATTGGATTCAGTTATAATAAATTTACACCTCATTGTAAGTAGCTGTTTAGAAACTTAAATATTTTAATAGTTATGTCAACATTTGAAGTGGAAGGTCTTTTGTATAAAAATAATAATATTGGTATTATTCTATTAAATAGTTCAGTAGGTACACTTAGCACAAATAACTTAATGCTTTATTTATATGAAAATACAATTTAGAATAGGTAGGCTGAAATAGGTAAAACGCTATATCTCATTTTTTTACTATCTATACAAGCACTAAAAAAATATAAAATAAAATCTGTAATACAACATCCTGGCATCTTGTTCCCTATACCAGGACGTATATTGCAAACTTTATAATTTATTTCCCACTTTTAAATTATTGTTATACATCATTATTTTACAGATAATACTTATATACAAATAACTCAAAATTTAATTTAAAACAAAAACAAATTAATATAAACTGAAACAAAATAAATTCCAACCATAAAACAACTTTCACTAACACTAAATAATCTATTATTAATTACTGGAATCCAGTAACACAAATAGCTGGTAACCAGCTATTTACCCATAAAACTATGCTCTAGATTATTAAGATAAATGAAAAACTAATCCTATACTACTATCCAGCAAAATATGCACTGGTAACCAGCGCAACTAAATAATTATATTATACAATAATTTCTTTACATTGTAGTAAACTATAGTAAATTGTCTTTTACTTCCTTTGGCTAATATCTGTTACTAATTATACCTAATCTTTTACATCATCATTACACTAAACTCACTATATTTAACTTTTTAACACTATTTAGCACTTTACTAACACTTCCTCCTCAACGTCATCTCCCCTTGCCTCGTACTGTCTACCACCAGAAGCCCATAATCCACCATTCCTGCTCTCACACGCCCTCTGCATCCCTCTTATCACTCTGGTCTACACCGGCTCCTTCTTCTTCGCCTTCTTCTACAATGCTCGGCTCTCCTTCATCTTCCATTAGTCTCCAGTCTCCATTTAGAATTAGTTTGCATTATTTATTCTTCCTCTTCTTCCTGTGAACTTTCTCCCTTGGGTTCATAGTTATTTAGTTACTATAATAGTATTTGCTTATATTTCTATGTTTAAGTTTTTATCAGAGTGTCAGTTATAAGTTTAAGTTTACTGATTTCGAATTCTGTCGGATCTTCTCAATTCGTCTCTGGCTAGTGCACGGGTTGATATTTCCACTTGTTCAATTCTCTTTTCCCAGGACATTTTACTGATTATATTCGCTAACTTCTCTAGGTGGATATATAATTCTTCATTTCTTAATATGTCCGCTATGTTGTGCCCAGTTAGTTCAGTTCGTAATTGAGTTATTTGTTCACCATGCCGCGGACATTCAAACAGGACGTGTTCGGGTGTATCTTGTTTGTTACAAATTACACAATTATCATTTAAGGTTTTGTTAATCTTTTTCCAATATGTTTTGTAAGTTCCATGTCCGGTGATGTAATGGATTAGTCCTCTAGTAGGCTGAATATGTTTAAGTCTAAGTCTACAAGTATTACGCACATAGTAGGTAGACAAGGTATTGTATTTGGCACAAAAATTCGATGTTGAGATTTCACGGAAAATATATGTTTTGAGGTCTCCTGAGGTAAAGCAATTTAGAAAATGTTCCGCATGTATATGTGTGTCAGAGGACAGCTTAGCTCAAAAAGAAAAAATACCGTTAATATAAAACTTGGTATTTATGTTTAGTATCTTCCAAGAATGCGACACGAGGATTTTCAAGAAAATCCCCCACCCCAAACTACCCTTTACACGGTACATTTTTTGAAAATGTTGTTTTTCTCAAAAATGGCTTTAATGATTTTGATTCAAATACCGTAAATTACAACTTACATCTTAAATAAAAAGTGTATCTTGCTTTTTATGGTAATGGCCTCTGAAGGAGTGCGGTACCGAAGCTTCCCGCGGTCAGAAAAATAGGCCCGAAGCCTCCCGGACCCTTAAAGGTCCCTAATTACATAGCCCCCGAGCCTCCCCAAAGCAGGTAGCCTCCCGGTTCGAAACAGGTAACAGTTGCAGTTTTGTGTTTATAATATTTTATTATTATATTCGTTTTGATGACCTTTCACATATATCTTCCGTAGCTTTTCTCTTCAGATCACAAAGTGCTTTCTGTCTCTGAATTTTGTCACTAGGTGATGCCGCGTGGTTATGGTCCTCTTGAATATCCAGGACATCTATTTCTTCAATGGAAAGGATTTTAATAAAACTTTTGCAACTTTTAACATTGCACTTCCATCGCTCTACCCCACTTTTTAAACGCTTCTAGAATCCGAAAGTGTAACCGTACCGAAGTACATAGACTTTTCCTTCCTGTCCTACTCACCGAATGTCATTCCCGTCGGAAAACATGTTAACTGTGAACTAATTTGCCGTACACTGAAAGAAATCAAGGAAAAAATTAAGCATACCCATTCCACCCCAACAGCTGGCTAATTAGACCGGTTTCGCGGGAGGCTTGGGGGTTGTTACCTGTTAAGCTTACCTGTGTACGGGAGGCTTCGGTCCTGCGCCCCTCTGAAGACGCCTTCATGGATGCATGTTGCTGAATTTTGAATAACTGATAAACCATAAAAAAATAGACAAAAACTTACTACACAGAAATGTAGATCTCGTTATTACACTCAATTTATGCCATATCCATTTTTGCAGGGTTGACCATTTTCGAGCTAATCCTTGTTATTGGTTTTAATTTTAAACTCGTAACTTATTCAAACGGTGTCACATTTCGTTTTATCTCTCTTTTATTTTACTGATAATTCAAAGCGAACCGAACTTCAATTGTTCGCATATCAACCAGTTTTTAAAACATTCGGGTATCGCTTCAATCTAGGTATTCCAATTTACCTTCGGCTTAGAAGTAACCAAATAAAAATACAATTTATTTTAATGTTTATCTCGATTAGCATGATGAGATAAAAGATTAAGTTTTGTAAGAACACATCATTTGCAGAATAGGCAGAGAAAGTCATGTGAATGGAGCACATAAGAATTTTCTATTTATTTTAAGCACTCTAACTAATAGTCATATTACGACGGGTCTGTTAGGAGTTACTCGTAGATTGGTGTGTGGCGGACAGTTAGCCTCTTTAATATCCTCCATGTACCATATTATCTTGCATCATCACGTGTCCACAGAGGTCTTAGTTCGAGGCTACTGCACCTCTGCTTCTGTACGTTACAGGTAGAACATTTCTTTGGTACGTGTACACAGAGAACTAATACCAGGCAACTGTGTCTCTGCTTCTATAGGTGCCGGGCAGTTTACCTGTTTTCATTATCTTCTGATAGATAGCTGAGATTCGCTTTTACTATCTATTTTCATGTTTACTATTGTTTTAGACGTAAGATGAAATTTTAGGTCGTGGTCCAATCCTTCATTTACAGAGAGCACTCACGAAAAAATATCTAAAGTGTACCCTTTCATAACTTTCTCTAGCTATTCCAAATGCAAACTATTCTTATAAAAAATTATCCTTTCGTCTACATCATGGTAATCGAGATAAGCATTAGCAGAATTTGTCTTATTACTTACTTCATGTAAGTAGAAGCGAAATAAGGGAATACATTTTGTTAAAGCGATAGTCAAATATTTTAAAAGCTGGTTGCTATGTGAAACATTGAGTTTCGGTTCGCTTTGCATGGTCCTGTTTGAGAAAAGTTACTTTAAAACTGAAACCAATAAAAGGACTATCTCAAAAACGGTAACTCTACAAGAAAAACGTATACTACATAAATTGAATCTTTTAACGAGATCTACATTTTTTGTGGATTAAGTTTTTGTGTATCTCTTACGGCATAACCGTTATGCAAAATTCTGCAAAACCCATCCAGAATAAAGAGGTCTTCTAGGGCTATTACTAGTAAATTCAAAATGTACATTTTGTTTGTGATGTAAACATCTTTAATATACGGCATTTCAATCAAAATCGTTACAGCCATTTTTGAGAAAAACAAAATTTAAAAAAAAGTTTCCATGTAATTTGTGATGGGGGAATTGTTTTGAAAATTTTCGTGTCGCATTCTTAGAAGATACTAAACATAAATACCAATTTTGCTTTTTAACGGTCTTTTCGTTTTTGAAATATGCTGTTCACAGACACACATACACGGATTTTTTTCTAAAAATATGATACGTTGCATTCACATGAACTCTACCTCTGCAAAAAAACTATTCTTAAAATGGTTCTTCCTCTACATCGTGCTATACAACACAGTTAGTCTTACTACCTAGTCCCTTATAAGCAGAGGGTAAATAAGGGAGTATACCAAGCTAAAGAGATAATCAAATCTTTTAAAACCCGATCGATATGTAAACAATTGAAATTCGGTACGCTTCGTTTTTACAGGGAAAAAAAAAAGAAGAAGAGAGATGAAACGAGAGGGATCCCGTTTGAGAACATGCGTAGTTTATAATTGAAACCAACAGCAAGGAATATCTCGGAAGCGGTGAGTTCTGCAACAAAAATGTATGTGACATAAATAATGTGTGTTTTAACGACATTTATATTTTTTGTGAAGTAAGCTTTTTTTTTTATCTGTTACGATTTACCAGTTATGCAAAATTCAACAAAATCCATGCAGATTGAACAGGTCTTCTGTAGCTATCCCCCGAAAATTCAAGATATACATGTTATTTGTGATGTAAATAATTTTAATAATTCGTAGTTTTTAGAAAAATCGTTAGAGTCATTTATGAGGAAAACAAAATTTTCAAAAATTTGTCCATGTAAAGGGAAGTTTGGAGTGGGGGGATTTTATTTCAAATCTCGTTCGCATCCTTGAAAGATACGAAGTTTGGTATTTAACGATGTTTTAGTTTTTTAACTATGCTCTCCACACACACACACACACACACACACACACACACACACACACACACTCACACACACATAGGGACCTTTTTCTTTTTTGGGACTCTGGGGCCCCTAAAACATATATTTTCGGTATCGAATTTATGAGTGGATTCAATTCTTCCTCTATACACTATGTACATAGTATGTATAGAAAAAACAAAAATAATTTTTTTCTGTATCAGGAGACTTCAAAACATATTTCCGGTGAAATCTCGACATCAAATTTTATATGGAATACAATTCTTTCTTTAGCTACTATGTATATTATATGTACATAAATGCTAGAGAAAGGAAAAAATCTGATGTGTTACACTCACATGACTTTCTCTAGATGTTCTACAAATTTCTTACATCAGGTTAATATTCTTTCTACACAATGCTAATCGAGATAAATATTAGCAGAATGTTCTTAGTTCCTTGTAAGTAGAAAGAAACTTAAGATAATACACTAGGCTAAACCGATAGTCAAATGTTTTAAAACCTGTCGTTATGCGATTGTAATTGCAAATTGCTTCTTTGCTTAGCCAGGAGAGAACAAAAGAAAAACGGAAACTTCCTGCCTGAGAAAAGTATAGGTACTTAATAACTGAAAGCAATAACAAGGAATATCTCGGAAACGGTTACCTCCACAACAAAAATGTAAAGGACATAAATGGTGTGTTTTGACGAGATCTACATTTTTGTGCAGTAAGTTTTTGTCTGTCTCTTACGGTCCAGTGGTTAAGCAAAATTCGGCAAATTTTATCTGGAATAGAGGGGTCTTCAGAGGCTATTCCCAGAAAATTCAAGATATACATTTTATTTGGGATGTAAATATCTTTAATATACGGGATTTTAATCAAAATCATTAGAGCCATTTTAGAGAAAATCAGAATTTTCAAATTTCTTTCATGAAAATGATAGTTTGTGGGGGGGGGATTTTCTTGAAAATCTTGGTGTGGCATCCTTGGAAGATATTAAACCTAAATACCAAGTTTGGCATTTAACTGTCTTTTCGTTTTTGAGCTATGCTGTCCATAGACAGACAGACAGACAGACAGACAGACACACACACACAGATGGACAGACACATAGACCTTTTTCTAAAACTGCATTTTTTGGATCCTGATCTCAAAACATATATTTCCGGTGAAATATCGACATCGAATTTTTGGGTGGAATACAATACCTTATCTATCCACTATGTACTTTGTGGCTAGAGAAAGTAAAAAATGTCAGATGATCGACGTAGTTGGAACTCTCGAATGCGGACTACAGACGATATAACATTTTGATTTATTACCAAACATATGCATTCTTGAGCAGTTGGCTTGAATATACATATCTGCATTCAAACCAATATCATAAGGAGGAACTCAAAACAGAGGCAGGGCACTGACCTGACAAGCAGGTAAAAAATGGTCCGAGTGTTGTCTGCAAAGGCCAAAGACACCACAGAAGTGTTACGACTTCATTGCTTTTAGTCCAGTGATACTTCAGCCTCATGTTCTTCCGTCCTAGCTCTAATCAAATGCAATGGAATTTCTATATTTGCTTATAGCAAACAACTTATGCATTGTATAACATGAGTTGATGTAAAATGTTATTAGATTCGTGTTTATATTGCATCAGATAATATCTTGAATTATTAAGCTAAGAGATGCATGCATTTATCTTATATTATTTTGTGGTTTACGCTTATAGAACTAAATTAGTTGTGTCTTGTCATACACTATAATGTTGCAGCAAGGAATAAATACAGATCTAGTTTGAAAGTTTAGCAGAGAATCATAAGATAACAATAATGAATAAGCGTTACTGTAGCTCAGTTAGTAGAAAGCCTGTCTGCTCTGTGAGAGGTCCTACTAGGTTCGATTCCCGGATGGGGAGTGGGGATTTTTCTCTTGCCAAGATTATTCCCTATCCTCATATCTGATCGAATGTATAAATACCAAAGAAATAAAATTCGACGACAGCTCATACAATAGGCAATCTTCCAATAGTAAAAAGCCGCCGATATGACTCTTGCAGTTAAATGAAACAATAAAATGTTAAATAAAGGTTTTTGTTGAAACATTTCAGGAAAGTAAAATTTACAAAGTTCAGGAATTTATAAATAATTCTTAATAAAATATCTTATAATATTTTTTAATTTTTATATAAGGTAATTCATGATCTACAACATTCAAATTTGCAGCATTACATTACAGCATTTTGAAGACTGTATCGAAAATAGATTTTTCTGAAGGTAATTAGAAAAAATATGAAATATTAAATCTTTTCTTTCATAAAATTACTTATGACTTTATCAGAAAGTTTAGAAGTTTTGTTATAGAACGTATCAAACTAAATGATAAAAAACAAACTGCTTAAGAAACACACATTTATCTAATTTTATAGATCGAGCCCCTTAAAGTGATTAACATACAAATGCTGTTATAGTACAACCGTTTATCAAGTATAGGTGTAATTGTGCAATGTTTAGCTAGCCTACTTCAGATTTCAGTCAGTAGCTCACAGACATCTGTTTATAACTTGTGGTAGGAGCTCTTAGTGCTTCCTCTTACTCCACGACACTCACAGTATACAGTGCCATCACACCTGTGCAAAAGATATACCAGTGAATTTTATACAGTGTTTATTGCGACAGAATTTGAAAATATGATGTCGCTTATAGAGGAAATCTATCGTAGGCGAATAGTTCTGAGGACCGGCTGAAGAATTCGCTAATGGTAGTAGAGATTAGCAGACCTCGACACATTTGTATCAGCGCCCATGGTACACAAGACAGTCCAACATGATATCATTAGAGACGACAGACAGTGTAGGGAAAATGCCTGGGAGTGCTGTCATTGGTTTAATGAATGGTGGGTGAGCTTTATAAGTCTGATCTATTAACACGTGAGGTATTGGATAAATGTAACAACAATATCATAATCAAACTGTTCAAAGATACTATGGCAATTCTATTGCAAATGGAATTAGACATGAAAACGTGCTCAGTATAAGGCAAAACTGGTGGCGCATTGAAAGTATTATATTCCAAGTTGATACCTTTCACATGTGCAGCCAGTGCCTGCATGCCCTTATTCGAGCTAGCTATTCTAAAGTGGACCTCTTAATATCTCCAATAAAGAAAGTATTTTTGAGGGCCCTTACCTGGTTTCAGATTTTGAGATACACAAACCTTGATGTGCCACTGCCACCTAAATCAATCAAAATTTGATGAGGAATGTAATTAGAAGCAGTAGCATACTATGTAGTTAACATTGAAGCCATCGAAAATGCGTATTTTAAATGTTGACTGAGATGCTTCAACCGAATTCATAGTCAGTTGTCGGCGACAAAATGGAGAAAAATGGCACCCATGAGATAATATCCTGTATCTCCAACATATTTAACGTGTGACTGGACATCTCAACTCCTGCAGTGGAAAGGTTGGAGAAGTCGAAGTGAGCTTAAACACATGTTAGCCATGGATCCAGGATTATTTGATGCATGCAAAATTAGTCAATTTTAAGTGACGAATCAAGTGCAGTTTACAATGGTCCCCATAATTTACTGTGTAGTTGAGCGGAATTCAGTGAGTATAAAACAGTTTTAAGAGAGTTATAGATGCAGTTTTAGCTTTAAATATTTAAAACAGATTTGTGTAACAAACTGCTCCGCAAATAAATAATCAATTTGCATTAAAAGATTAAGATGTGTTCCATAAAGAAATTTCAGCAACAGTCAGTTGTATATGTAAGAAAGCTAAAGAATTGTTGTATGAGATTCCTTTACATTTTACATGCTCGTATACTACAGTCATTATTTTGATTGAGTAATTTTACTCCATATATGAATATATTTGTCCATTTTATTACATCTAAGTTCTAGTCCCTCTGATTATTTTAGTGTGTAAGTATTAAGTTGTAACATTTCAATAGCATATAACTATGATATCCTACTTCTCTGATCAAAGATTCCTCATTTAAAGCTTGCTTCTGTAGCTATATTAACAACACATCTACAGTTTCCTTGAGAAGCGATCTACAGTGTAGAAAAGAATTAAATTGGTGATGTTCAAGAATACACATATAGAATGTAGCAGATAGATGTGCAGGTACTTTTCATTATGCCTTCTCATTATGCAAATGTTGTATCCGATTAAAAAACAAACCTTTTGTGTTCCACTCACATGGTTTTTCTACCCGTTCTGAAAAACAAACTATTCTTACAAAAGACTGTGCCTCTGTATACTTCATTCCAATCGAGATAAACATTAGCGGACATGATTACTTAGTCCCTTGTAAGTAGAAGAGAACTAAGGGAATCACTAGGCTAAAGCTAAGACAAATTTTTAAAAGTTATCTCTCTGCGGGTGACATTGAAATTCGGTTCTCTTTGTATAAGCAGAGTAAAACAAAAGAAATAATAATGTCTGCTTTATGTTTGAGAAAATTAAAAATATTTTGCAACTTAGGCTAATATCAAGGAATAACTCGGAAGTGGTTAGCTCCTTAACATAAACGTATAGGACAGTGTAAATATCTTAATAAGCGGTGTTTTAATCAAAATCTTTGGAGCGGGTTTTAAGATAATCAACATTTTTGAAACATTTTCCATGTAAAGGGTAGTTTGGGGTAGGGAGATTTGATGTAGAATTTTTGGGTGAAATTCAATACCTTCAATACCTACGTACACATGCTAGTGAAAGTAAAAATATATCTTTGGACTCGGGGCACCTCAAAACATATATTTCCGGTGAAATTTCGAATCGAATTTTTGGGTTGCAAACAATACCTTCTCTATCTATACGTGCATAGTGCATGTAGAGAGAGAAAGAGAGAGAGAGAAAGAGAGAGAGAGTAAACATACTTATTGTTTTTTTTAATTCTGTAATCTTCAAAACATCTATATCCGGTGAAATCTCGCTATTTATTTTCAAGTGGAACACAATACTTCCTCTGCTTACTATACGTAGTGGAGAAAACAAAATCACAATGAATTTAACAGATGCAATAAGAAGTCGCTATCGCTCTTAAACATTTCCACTGTAAAAATAATAAAATGTCAACGTTAAACTACGAGCACATGCGATAGTAATACTCCAATTTAGGGATATTAGAATTTCTCCACTGTGTATATCGTCCTCCTGCTCTATGGGTATCCTGCTAGCCTCCGATTAGAGAAGTGGCGTGTTCAAACCCAGTGGAGCACAAGGAACTCTTTTTGGGCATAAAAATCCTTAGCCAAACTGGCTTCGGAAGACAAGTAATGGCAGTGGTCTTATGAAAAAGAACCTCAAGCCTGATAAAAAGGCCATTGAGGAATGTTAACCGGTCTTTCACGCCCTATATAGAATGGGTCGTTGAGAAAAAAGTAGATTAAGACCGACCAAAAACAAAACTCAGTTTTTTCCCCATAATGTTTGTAATGGCATGGTACCCCCTTTGGGAATTAGGAACTTTATTTATATCAGAAGAAGCAGGAGCTCTACATCACAACAGGCCAGCATAAAGAGGAATAATGCATGATAAATCCTTCGTGCGCTATAAAAATTGCGGAACTCCACGGGGTAAATCCAAGCATTCGCCAGTCAGTGGCGTTATAAGCGAGAGCGATCTTCATTCTTCTCCTTTTGCGTATCAGGCTAAAGGGTGAAGGAATGAGAGGCAATTCCCAGGCTTGAACTAGAGTCCGTGATGCTATACAAGAATAGCTTAAACTCACGGAGAAAATGACATACTTTCTATTTCAATTACAGAACCTTTATTTTTTACAGACCTTTTAGATTCACAAGTGATTAAAACATCTATTTCATCTATCAATATCAATATTTTGTAATTGTGTAATGCGTTGTTCTTATTTAACATCAGTGACTAGACTCACCGTAGGGTTAAATCAAAAAATTAAGGTGCCGTAACAAAAACCACGCATGTTAGCTTGCCGTGTTTCACTGTATTATACTATTTATTATTATTATTATTATTATTATTATTATTTTGCTTGCCAGATTAAAAATAAAACATGAAATATTCATAACAAAGAACATATAATCATGAAAGTACAAAGTACAGTGACATTCTACCTGCCTTTGTATTTGCATGTTTTCGTTACAACGCTTTGATGTAATGGTTTTGTGCTAGGGTATAATGCCTAATAATTATAATAATATTATTATATTGTTATATTATAATAAAGCTTTCACTTATTTTAATGCAGAATTAATTAGTGCACACACACATACTACATTTACATGATATTACATTTATCCCACTGTATATTGAAATAAAATACCGCTGTCAATACCAGGTGGCCCAACATCGCTGTATTTCACGTACGCATACAACATATAATATGCTTATTAATGCCCCCAGAAAATTAATTTTTAATACCAATAGTAATTTTACAGAGAAAAGTAAAATGTCGAAGCGAGAATGAGTGTGGGAGAGTGCAAAATGATGCAGGTGAATAAAGGTAAGAAATGGGGCAAAGTTGGAAATGTAGGCAAAGGGAAGGAAGGAGTGAAAGTAATAGGTGAATATGAAGGTGTACGGGAAGAAGAGAAGAGAGTAATAGAGAAGTATGGAGAAGTAGGAGTCAATTATTAGTAAAATTAATGCAATTTCAACACTCAAAAATTAAGAAAATTATTGCGATTAAAAAAAAATTGTAATTGAATCAAAACAAAGTTGATAAAGATGGAGGTGCAGGGAGAGGAAAAGAAAGTGGAAGGTAAAGTATATGTAGGGAGAGAGGGGGAATGTGAAAGAAATCGGGAGTAAGATATAATGAAAGAAATAACAGAGAGAGAGAGAGAGAGATAGAGAGAGAGAGAGAGAGAGAATAATCCCCGCGTTTAACGCAATAACAGGAATAGAGCTACGGGTTCTATTAGTCGTTATATAAACTATAACAAAGTAATTCCCTCATACGTATTTAAGTACATATTGGCAGTATCCGCCACTGGGCACCATAGAGAGAGATCCAGGTGCGGCAGGCGAACAAGCACACACATACACCTCAGTATCACACAAAGGCGAGAAGGGAGGGCGAGATGTTTGAGATCAGAGAGATTTGCCGCTCGCTGGACCAGGTGTTGCTGCCCTTGTTCCATCATCCGAAATCTCAGGTGCGCCAACTTGTGCATTTCGGTCACACTTTAAATATCCCGTTTAGGCGTTACAGCAGTTATTACTTTACGTACCAGTTACTGCTGCTGTGTTACTTGTTAGGCTCTCATTTGAAACATTAGTGGTGTCAAGTAGTGCATTTTGATCACACTTTAAATATCCAGCCTTCACGCTACTGTGTCCTCCATGGTCTAGAAGTAACATGCTAGCTTCTGATTTCCGAGGTCGCGAGTTCAAACTTGGCGGTGAGCGAAGGATTAAAAATCTTAGCCTGACTTCCTTTGGAAGAGAAATAAAGACGGTGATGCCGTGCTGTAGATTTACAGCATGTTAAAGAACCTTAAGCCTGATATAAAACATTTTAGCAAAATTAACGTTCTATATAGAATAGGATGTTGAGAATCATTACTGCAGTTATAACTCTATATACCTTTTATTCTCTTCTATTGCATGCTGATGGGCTGTCATGAAACATCAGCAGCGCTAAATTGTCCATTACTGCCATACTTTAAATATGTAATCTTCAGGTTACTGGAGTTTTAACTATGTGTAGGTTAGTCACCTCTGTTGTTTTTTCATGCATTGCCTTGGCTGTATAGTGCCGTTACTGAATCTGTAATCCTAAGCTATGAATTGCGAAATGAGGGGCAGTAAAATTCCTGCTGGTTTAATGAGAAAAAAGTTTACCCTGACATCAGAATCCTCTACCCAAATCTTTTTGATCATGGGTAGCTCCGCTGTGCCTTGCCTACTACCACCAGGTTTGGCCGCCCTTGGTAATCTGTCATCTCATTTCTTCCTTGCGGAGGTTAAGTGGGTGCAAAGTGGCAAATATTGACCACGGTACTCAATCCTCCTCGTCCTCAAACTGCACTTAAATACATGTAGAAACTTTTAAGGAAATCTTTTGATTCCGGAAAATATACGATATTTAATTTCTTAATATATGTAAGTATTGCATTCAGTCCTCAAAAATCAGCAATGGGCTTTTACTTAAAACACAGCATTTGACTTAAAAAAAAAACAACAAAAAACACTACTACCGTGTGTATGCGTGTATGTGTGTGAGCAGCATAATTCAAAAACGAAAAGTCGGTTATATAATGAACTTGATGTTTAACCTTTTTCACATTTTTTAAAAAAAAAAAAAAATATTATAGATAAATTTACATTAGAAGCAAAATGCAAATAACTAATCATGAACAATCTTTGAACCAGAAAAAAATAGTAAATACACTGAGTTTCAATCCTCTGCTACACTGGTGCTAATTGGTCCCGTGAAAATCCGCCTTCCCCGTGTTTTGAAGACCTATCCCCAGGGGCGAAAACAACGGCACTAGGAGTCTGGTGATGATATCTGCCGTTAGAACACGGTTAAATTGATTCTCTTTTTCTGCATAGAACATAAGAACAAAACATTGATCACAAGTCGCCTCTAAGCAAGTCCATAGATTCCAGCTCCCTGTCACACGTCGAAGAAGGCAATCTGAGCAGCGCACCGCTTCGCCATGGGAGAGGTTCATTTAGCTAATTGATGTCGCTCTTTTCGCAACAGCATTTTGAAGGAGACGACGTTCTTGGTGCCTGTGAACACAAAATACTGGTATCCTATTCAAACCATGTTTGCAGAAATTCATGATGTGTGCCATTAGGTGCAACTGGAGAAATAAGCCATATAGTTCTGCGCGCATGTGTATAGGGAACAGTTTTTCAAATTCTCTTGCTGTCCAGTTCCATAGCTGTTGGACTTTCACACATCGGGTGAGTCGATGCTTCGGTGTGTCAAGCCTTCCAAAATTCTGGCACAATGGACTCTGCGCCATATTATGCCGTACTTCTTTCCTTCGGTCTTCGGGGATAATTTCATGGATCAGTTCGTACGCTTTCACTTCCATTGTGTTGAAATGTACGGGGTCCTGAACACCTTCCGGATTGTATTCCAACAGCTATTCGGATATTTTGCCTGAATTTCAGATAATTTCCCTTTTTTTTGTGTGTGTGAGTAAGTATATACTTCTATAGTAGCTTCATCCGTATTCCAACTTCCGTTTCTCTCAGGGAAGCAGGAAACTCTCTCAAGTCCCACATGTGACGAAAACAGGCTGGAACAGCTTCAAGCTTCTGTGGTGCTGTTGCAAGGCAGCCCAATGCGCATTATCCTATGCATCTCCTTTCCCAGCTTGAGCTTCCAAATAGCCCTTTCGCAAGAAGGGCCTTGCTTTTCAAATGGAGAGCAACCAAACCAAACCAAACACTCCTTTCCCCGGCGGTTGTCGAAATTGATTTCGGGACACCTTATAATGATAACCTCGCCAAATGTAGTAGCCTATATTTCGCTCCACCAATAGTGCATATTTCTCGGGCATGTGTAGAACTTGTGCCATATACCAGCTTTTCGATAGCGCATAACTGCTAAAGTCTGAATTAAATTCAGTCTCCTAAGTTGTCGTACAAGCACATATTTAACTCTCGTCGCCAAACCATTCCAAGTTCAACATCTTCCAAGGTTGTGACATCAAAATTTCGCTTACATCGAACATTTATTAAAATACCATATGTTTAAATCACTTTCATGCAAAAACATATCTTGAATTTTCTAGGAATATTCTCATTCATTCTCGATGGCTTTTGTGGTAAGAGATATACAAAAAATTACTACACATTTTTTGTTTTTGTTTTTTAATTATTTCATTTGTATAGTCCCCTTTAACTTCATTGGTCATATCGGGGGCTTTGATTCGTGAAACAACTTGTATTATTGTAGGTTTTGAAGGTTAGGTTAATCAGTTTTCAGTTTTATATTACTAAACATACGCACATTCACTTTCACATACATATTTCCAGACTCTGTGGGAGATACGGAATCATTCTGGTTAAGAAAAATTCCCCGCCCCAGCCGGGAATCGAACACAAAAATTGTAGATCTTGTCAAACAACATAATTTTTGTAGAATAATTACTTTTCTGTTAAGTTAACCATTTCCGAGTTTCCATGTTATTGGTTTCAGTTTTTCCATAACTATATGCTCTCAAATGTGGGAAGTCGATATACATTTTAGTTTCTTTTTATTTTCAGCAAAGACAACGGTTTCCAAAGCCATCACATAGGACCACCTCTTTTAAGATTTTACTGTCGCATACGTCTACAGTATCCCTATAACCCTCTTGTTTCTGTTAGGAAATATGTAACAAATGTTTATCTTGATTAACGTGAAACAGATTCAAGAATAAGACTTTTTAAGAATAGTTTGCTGAAGGATGATACTGAAAATCATGTCAATGTATCACAACAGATTTTTTAAAAATACATCACAATTTTACAAACAGTATGATAATATCAATTAATTGTTTTTACACACAAGTCGTGTGTAGGACACAAGTTGGACAGATAGTTAAATTGAAAAATTCAATGCCATAGCCGGGATTTGCATCACGGATCTCCCGGTCTCTAGCCGGTTGCTGAGCTATTATGACAGCATGTCAGCACAGTATTTATCTACCCAACTGACTCGTATGTTTCCCGGTAAACATAAGAAGATCTCAAATTATTTTGAGGTCGCATACCCAATGGCGACTTACGATGTTATTAGTACTTCAGGTCCCCGAACTTGGGACTGTTAGGGGCTAGAGGCCGGGAGATCCTTAGTTCAAATCCTGGCTATGGCATTAAACTTTTCAGTCTGACTCTACCTATCCTACTTCTTCCCCATACATGGCTTGCGTGAAAAAACAATTACAATTGATAAACCTACGAAGCCCGGGATTTAAAGTACTTACAACATTGGAAGTCGCGATTTGAGATCACGTTGTGGCTTACCGCGAAACATGCAAGTCAGTTGGGGAATTTAATGCTGTCCTTGCATGTTGCCATGGTAGCTCAATAGTTAGAACAACAGGCTCGAGTCCGTGAGATTTGAGGCTCAAGTCCCGGTTATGGCATTTAATGTTTTAGTCTGACTCTACCTATGCAGTATGAATATAGTTATTTAAGCAGCTAGAGGAGTATGAATGTCAATCATTACCTCTCAAATGCGTTTTGCAAGAGCGAAGCTTAAGCTGAGTTCCCTAATTATATGAAGGCAATTATACTAATTTCTTTTGTTGCATATAACATTATACCCGAATTACTTACCTTATCTTAGTGTTCATGATGTGATCGTTGACTTATAATTACTAGAAAAATTCAGTAAACACTGCGAATTTCTGTAAAAATGTAAATGGCGTGTTATTTATAGACGCTCTTTATCTGCTGTGATTCTCAGCGTCCCATTCTATATTGGGCGTGAAAGACCGCTTAATTTTGCTCAGAGGCCTCTCAATCAGGATTGAGGTTCTTTAACGTGCCGTAAATCCACGGCACGGGACCAACGGCTTTACTTCCCTTCCGAAGGAAGCCATGCTAAGGATTTTTACACCCGAAAAAATCCATCGTCCTCCGCCGGGTTTGAACCCGCGACCTTGGGTATATGAAGTCAGCATGGTAACCATTATACCACGGAGGGCGACTGCGAATCTTAGTGATTCAATGTATAAAGCTATTTAATATTAATCTTTGTTGGTTTAGAAACAAAGGAACTTATGTAACAATTGTTACCGTACCGATAACCGAACGAGATGGCGCCGCGGTAAGGTGTGCGTCTTGAATTCGGGAGGTCATGGGTCCAATTTCTGTGGCCAGTTTACCTGACCCACGGGTTTTTCGGTGTCAAATCGGGTTGCTAAGCTAATGCTGGGTAAGTTCATTACATCTCCCGAATTTTCTTGCCTTCATTTCCCGTTCCTATAATTTTCCTGGTCTGTTTCAGGGTTGCAGGGCCAGGCGAACATTTCGGCTGGATGGTGCCTTGCGCACTGTAAAGAGATAAACCTGCCGTCTTCATCGGTATGGCTCGATCGGGATCCACTTTCAGGGCTTTCGCACCCCCGGAGGCTCGGTATTCGTGAGCGTGGCTAGACGGTTAGGGACTGCAGCTATTGACCCCGTCGTTACGCAAATCTGATCGCCCGTCGGGTATCTCCCCTCATCCCTCCCGCCTGCATCCCCTCAGAGCGTATATCCTCTGCCCCAGTGTCTGGCCTTGCGCCCACCTATATTCATTATCCTAATCCTATCGTGTCAATTATCTGAAATCACTAAAAGTCGGTTAGTACGTTCTGAATACTTCAGATATTGAAGTAACCACTTCGACAGTTGTTGCGTCGATTTTGTCAAGTAAATCAAGATGTGACAAATGAGCTCTGTGGAAACGGTGCGAAGTTAACAGTGAATAATATCCTACATGAGAAAGTTCTGCTTGCTTGTTTTCAGCTTTTATCACAATCACAATCTTCGTTTCTGAAGGCATTTTATTCTATTCTGCTGTGTTATCTCCGGGAGAGAGAAAAAACCTTCAATATTACCTCACTCACAAATGAAATTGCATTTCTTAAATTGAGAATTATTATGCGTTATAATAATAGTAATAATAATAATAATAATAATAATAATAATAATAATAATAATAATAATAATAAAGAGCTTCTTGGCTTGTTCACTTCTTCGTAGTACGTACATAGGTGGAGAAGGTATTGCATGCTGTCCGAGATTTCGCTGGAAATTCCTGTATTATGGTTTCCTTGTCCCTTCCCCCCCCCCCAAAAAAAAAACACTTTCAGAAATAGTTCTATGAAAGGATGTGTCTGTGAACAAACTGAAAAGTCGATTAAATGCCAAGCTTGATATTAAAGATCAACATCTTCCAAATATGTGACAAGAAAATCTTCAAAAAAATTCCCCAGTCAGAAAGTATTCTTTACATGGAAACATTTTCGAAACTTTTAGTTTTCTCAAGAGTGCCTCTTAACAATTTCAATTACAATTTCTATATTAAATATGTTTACATGACAAATAAAATGTATGAGTATATATTGCATTTTCTGGTAATATCTTTGATGTCCTCTTCATTGTGAATGCAATGTGCACAACTACTAGAAAACCAGTAAGAGAGAGAGAGAGAGAGAGAGAGAGAGAGACGTCTTTTTAACGTCCTTTAACCTGGTTGGTTCGGACGATGAATGAAAGTGGTGAAATTATTCTCAAATGATCTCGGGGTCTATGGAGCTTAGTTACTCGACGTTACATTATTTCAGGAAAAACGACGAAAAAACCCTTATCCGATAACTCACCCTAAGCGAGATTGGAACTCATGACCTAATGAATGTGAGGCAGACACGCTGCCACCATACTAACCAGGCGGGTAAAATAAAAAATAAATAAAATAAGAACTTACTGCACAAGGAACGTAAATTTCACTAAAACACACAGTTTATGTCACGATTACCGAGATATTGTTGATTTAAATTTTGAAGCACTTACACTTTTCTCAAACAGGAAAATGGTACCCGCGTTCTTGTTTTATTCCTGATCATGCAAGGAGAACCGAATTTTTAAACGATTTGACTATCACTTTAGCTCAGTGTATTTCCTTATTTCCTTTCTAGTTACAAGGACTTAGCTAATAAGATAATTTCTGCTAATGTTTATCTCGATTAGCGTGGAATAGAAGAATAATCTTTGTAAGAATAGTTAGTTTTCAGACCAGGCAGAGAAAGTCAAGTGGATGGACTTATCTTTCTCCTGGTCAAACCAAAAACAAAACAAACATTTCAATGCATCACATAGCGGCCAACTCTTAAAAGAATTTATCACTTTAGCCTAGTGTATTCCCTCGTATGTACAAACAATTTAAAAAATTATTGTTTATTAACGACACTGTCAATTGCCAGCGTCGCCTTGTGCCGGAATTTCGTCCCGCAGGAGTTCTTAACGTGCCAGTAAATCTACTGACATGGGGCTGATGCTTTTAAGCACACTTTAAAACCTCGTTCTGGGCCGGGATTGAGCCCACGACCTTGAGTTCTGAAAGTCAGCGCCTAACCAACAAAGTTACCCAGACCGACGCGCATATATACGAGGAAGTTGCAAGAAAAGTGTTTCTGTAAATTGTTATATTGATATACGTGAAGAAAATAGAAAAATAACATATATATTCTTACGAGTCGTTTTGAATATTTAAGCATGCCATTAATGTAATGAATTTATATAGCGCTCAGTACGTTAAAGAATGTCACTGCAAAGTCTTAAGACTATAGATAAGTAGGCATTTTAAAATGATCGCTGTTGATTAAAATAGCAATAACCATAGCAACTCACAATGTATCTACATTATATCGGTCGTTTTTGTAGTTAACGGATGTCTGACGTGGGGTGTTATACATTTTAATAGTCTCATTGTGGTGTTAATGCCACATTTATCTCGGACGCTATGAGAATTCTCAATGTGCTCGAGCTACGCCGTTCACATCTAATGCATGTATGCGGCTAAAAATCCTTCTTGCTATGTTAATTTTAGACGTAGTTGTCTAATCTTAATGTTTACGTCAATGTTAGAAACTGTTATTTATGATGTCGCGTTTCATGTATTCTTCTTACTTTTTCGCACATCTGCATCATCTTTGAATATTTTACAGTTTCACCCACAGAATTGGTTCAGAACTTGTTAAAAATGATATATATTAGAAGTAGGGTAAGTGCATCTTTGGAAAACGAGAAAGCACTTGTCTTTCTGCAAAGCACTTAATGCATATTTAAGGCATTCTTACTAGTTTTTTTGTTGGTAGTAGATAACAGAAATAAAATTACGCGAAAATAAAATTAATCATTATTAGCTTTTCAAAAGCTGTAACAGGAGCAAGGTTGTGATTGATTAGATAGTCTAGTTGTGTTAATCAAGGAAAGAACTGAAGGTTAGATGGAGTCATCTTAAAAGCGTCCCTGCTTAGTGTCTCTTTGTTTAGTTGTTAACATCGCTTTAACTTTTTAGTCATATTGCGACGTTGGTGTTATATTTCACTTGAGTCGGTGTATGTCAAGACAGGATACGGACCGAAAAGTTACGTAGTCGTCTTCCATTGAGGAATTTGCTACCTCAGTCGCGTAGTCGTTTCCTGTACTAATTTGCATGCTTTAAACTGTATCCTGCAATATTATCTACGATTTTTCTTTCCTCGTATTTCTTTTGTGGTAGCCTCGACTGAAAGTTTTGTAAAATGCTTCATTTTCAGAGTATACTTGCTCTCGTGGCAAACAAATGTCTTTTAATTCTGATGTAGAGCATCAAATAAAGATCAGACGTCTAAAGAAGTTTTACTTTCTAGTGCTTACCTATAGTAAATGTTAAAAAGTAACGTATTTCATCCAACAATTCGAAACCGATAATTCATTAGAAAATACACCTAGTTTTGATACTTCCTTTATAAAACAAAGCGTTAAAAAACTCTGTGTTCCATTCACATGACTTTCTCTACATCTCTGCAACAAATTATTGTTAAAATGCTTATTGTTCTATTTACTTAATACTAATCGAAAAAAATAGCAGAAATAGTATTGCTACTTGCTTCCTTGTAAGTAGAAGCGAAATAAGGGAGTATCATAGGATAACATGATAGTCAAAAGGTGGTTTCTATGTGACTAAGGTTCCTTTGTTTGTATGGACAGAAGTTGACAAAGTCTGTGTGAGAAAAGTATTTGTTGTTAAAGCTGAAACCAAAAACAAGGAATATCTAAAAATGATCAGCTCCATAAAAAATGCATAATATATAAATCGTGTGTTTTAAAGTACTCTATATTTTTTGTGTGATAAGTTTTCTTATATCTCGTACGGTTTAGTAGTTATGCAAAATTTTGTAAGATTCATCCAGAATGAAGTAGTCTTCAGAGGCTATTCCCAAAAATTCAAAACATGCATTTTATTTGTCAGGTAAGTATTTTTATTATATGACATTTTAATCAAAATCGTTAGAGCCATTTTTAAGAAAATCAAAATTTTCGAAAAAAGTTCCATGTATAGGGTAGTTTGGGCTGGAGGAATTTTTCTCAAAATCTTCGTGTCGCTCCTTGGAAGATACTAAACTTAAATACCAAGTTTGGTATTTTTCCGACTTTTCGTTTTTGAGTTATCGTGTTCACAGACACACACACACGTACCTTTTTGTGGAAATGTTTTTTTTTTTTTTTTTTTTTTTTTTTTTTTATATACAGGGGACTCCATATATTTCCGGTGAAATCTTGGTATCGAATTTTGGGTAGAGTGTAATACCTTCTCTATACACTATGCACATAGTACGTGTAGAGAAAGTAAAAATGGTCTATGTGTGTGTGAATAGCATAACTTAAAATCTAGAGTGGATAACATCTCAAATTTGATATTTAATTTCGACATCTTCCAAGATTGCAACATATACTTTCAAGAAAACCTCCCACCACAAACCACCCTTTACATATATTTAAAGTTATCGTTTTTTTTTATTGTGTTTCCCCTCAAAAGTAAAACATGTTCAATGGGTAAAATATGCTTAAGTTGCATATGTTAGACAAGTAAATGTGTATCTTGAATTTTTTGGAGATAGCCTCTGAAGTGCTCCACATTCTGAATGGCATTCGCGTTGCTGGTATACCGCAAGAGACAGATAATTGCTCTAGCTGCACAAAAAAAGTGTGTATATCAAAGCCATCGCAAAGCGATATGCTTTTTAAAAATCTGTCTATCGTTTTAGCCTCTTGTAACCTTATTATACCTGTAACGAATGTGCTAAGTTAAAGAATAATTTATTTTGATTAACAAGAAGCAGACAACAGAATAAGATGTTTTTAAAATAGTTTGTATAGAAAAACATATGTGAAACATCAGATATTTATAATTTGTTAGTTTATTCAGCATACAGTGAATACATTTTCCTACCCAAAATATGTTTAACATCGTTTAACTAGATAACCTCCTCTATTTTAGTTTACGGAGATTTTGGCCGAATGAGGCATTTGAAAAGCGGTGGACAGCTTTTCTCTTTATTTAATATCAGCGCTTCGGTTATCTTGTCAGCAATTATGCCACCTGAGTAAAGGTTGCTACTTGAGGAGACACTCTTTCATAGGTCAGCCATTAAGGGGAGATCCCCACTGATCATTTATCCAAAAGTGGTTTAAAATTCTAAATTTCATTTTATCCTTAAAATGAAGGCAACTTATTATTTTATATGTTACCACTTGTAGTGTCATTTAAATTGTATGTACTCTGCTTGCTAATAGGTTATACCCGCATAAATCTGGGTTTTGCTCAAATCAAAACCTTTTACTACTCGTGCTGCATTTTTATTGAGCTCTTTGAGATTTTGCATATCTATTAACAACAGTTTTGTGCATAAATTATTGTGGGTATTAAAATATATGCCATCACTCTAAAAAAAAGTTGTGTGAAAGCTCAAAAAATAGAAAAGTACTAATTTTAAAAAATAGATATAAATATGTTAATAAACTTAAAATTATGATATAGTACTCATAATTTATGCACCTGAAAGGTGCGCATTAAAAGCTTTCAGATAAATTACATAACCACAAGACGTAGGATTTTCTAAATGAATCCATTTATTTTAATACTTTAATAACAGATAATTTAAATTATTCTTGTTAAGTAATTGTTTCTTCTACACTGTATTGTATAGGACAGGGAATGGAAAGATAGAGTAAAAATGAAAAATCAATGCCATAGTCGAGATTTGAAGCACGGGTCTCTTGGTCTCCGTCCAGTGCTCTAATCACTGGGCTATCATGCCTACACGACACTAAATTCCCTAACTGACTCGAGTGTAGTAGCTCAGTGACTTGAGAACCTGGGAAGAGACCAGGAGATCCGTGGTTCAAATCCCAACTATGGCAATGAATTTTTCAGTCTTACTCTACCTTTCCAATTAAAACTATATTCTATCAGCATGACTATTATGAAAATTGGATAAAATAGAGCATTTCTAGAACTCAGTAGGGCGCCCCCTTGATAGACTAAGAAAACACACAGATATAGAGCGCATCTTTGCAACGAGCTGATATTTTCCAGGAGATGAGTTCTGAGAGACGTCGGCACCCATATTTTTCTCCGCTCGGGGTAAGGAGGAAGAAATGGACAGTGACCTGGAAGAATTAAGCGCCCCGGAAAGGTGTTGCCGCTCTTTCACTAAGGTAAGCTTTATTGATTTGTAGTTTGCGTGTCTTTACCCAGAGGTAAACACCAGCACGGTGTGATACACCGTAGAAACATACCCTTGAATGGGCAGTTTCTAAAGCTTCTAAAACCTCAAAGAGGACTACCTTAACATTACGGCTTCCGCTTTTTAGAAAAGCAATGCCCAGCCACATGAAATATATATTCTAAAGCGGCTCATTTCTTCTGACTTTGTTGACGCGACCTCACAACTAGCTTATGAAAAGGGCATTTTTGCTACATGACTGCTCTTCTCCTGAAACGCACATATATAACGTTTCATGCTTTTTACCTTTAAGGGTTTGAAATTAGTTCGTCTTCTTCTTCTTCTTCTTCCCCTTTCAAGGATTAGGTTGCGGTCCTTTTCATTCATCCACCTCTTATGAGTTCTACTCAGATCTCTGTTTCTAATCAGCCGGTGATTCATATTTTTATACTATTTTCTATAATTTTGTCAATAAAATCCTACCATTTCATCCTACTTTCTTCTATATTCTTATTCTTTTTCTCTAACTGAAAAGGTTTTTAAGTCTGATCGTATTGTTTCATTCCTTATTTTATCCATTTTAGTTCGTCCCCTTACACATCTCATGAACTTCAGTTCGTTGTTTGTATGTGTAATTATTTTTTCTTTCTTGTTATTGTTCAAGATTTGGAACCATATATAAGAGTAGGCACAGGAATTTAGAATTTAATTTGTGTTTCCTGTCTTGCTTTTCTTCCCTATATTCTTCCAGTAATCCAACAGACACCTTGAAACCTATTAACCTTCTTCTGAATGTCTTTCTCATATTTAAAACTAATGTCACAACCTAAATAAGCAAACAATGTTTGTAATTGCAAGCGAGAAGTGATGAGAAACAATCACGGAGGTATAAAAATCAAATTATCGTAGAGGAATTTGGTTTGGGAGCAATGTGGTTTGATAGAGAAGGAATAGAAAAGGTATGGAGGAAGTAGGTAACACCAGAATAGAGGATATATAAAAACAACAATTTTATTATGCAATAGTCTTACCAACAAAAGATCCCTTATTTAAGTGGGATAAGGAATGGGTATATTATGGGAAAATGCTCAATGTGTGAAGAGGTAGATAACACATGGGATTATATTCTAGAATGCAAACAGGGAGGGATAAGTTCCTTTTTGCATAAGTTTGCAAAAGTGGGAGAATTTAGCAGATGAAATAAGAGGTAAACGAATTTTAAATTTAAGATCAGAGGAAAATGTAAGAAAACTGGGAAGGTACTATATGGGTAAAGTGAGACAAAAAATGTTATGGAAGTTAGGTAATATTAAGGGAAACAACAATGGAGATAAGTTTGAAATTAAATGTTAATGTTTTGGACTAGGGATATAATATAATCCCATTAGACAGATAACTGGTGTTATATATAATGGGGATACAGAACTATCGTAACTCCTAAAACTAAAGAAATCTAAAATTGCAAAGATAATTGGAACTGTAGTAATAAGTCATAGTAAGAGGATATTCTATTTTTATATAAGTTGAAACTACTATATCAATATCCTACATATTATGCAATCTAAATGCGTAACTTATGTGTTGAGAAATAAATATTCATTCATTCAACCTAGGTAATTGAAGTGGGATACTTGTTCTGAAATGTTATATTACTATTTTCGATGTTACCAGTTTCTTCCCTTTAAATTGTAGTGTAATGTGTTTTAGCTTAAGCTATATACTGACTGTCCTTTGTAGATTATCTTCTGTATCAACGTATAATAGAATAATTACGGATATACTATATATTATTTTAATTCAAATCTGTATTTCATCTTATCACTTACAAACAGGTCATCAGCATACAAATTCAATAAAATGGGTGGATAAACCATGCTCTTGTCGAACACTTGGTTTATTAAAATTTCAGCAGAAATTTTCGAACTTGAACTAGTTTGTATTTACGTATAGAATATTTATAGTATTACTAAGGTATTAAGGGAAATCTCTCATCTCTAATTCTTTCAAAGAAGGGACCCTTTACCCTATCAAAGGCTTTCTCTAAATAATAAACGCTAAGTGAGTTTCTAAGCCAAATTTTCGACGTTGTTCAATGATTTGTCTTATAAATATATCATTTCATGAATGAGCCTTCCTGAAACCTGTTTGCTCCTCTGAAGTTATTGCGTTGGTAAAATGTTTGCAATCTCTGATTAGGTATTTTCTCATAAATTTTGTAAAAGCCATTTAGTAAACTTATTCCTCTATAATTTGCTGTATTTTTCCAATTGCCCTTTTTAAATGCAGAAATAACTTAAGTTATGCTCCATTTATCAGTGCAGAACACACAGTCTTTCAGAATATATTTAAATACCTTCTCTACCCTTGTGCTATGTTCTCATATGAAGATGAGAAAATAAAAATGGAGAAAGCAAAACTCTCGAATGATTCTTCCGCAATTCTACGAGCAAAATAAAATCGCTTTAACATGTTTTGTCATATACTATTTTTAGATAGCTCTGAATATTAAATTATGAATATGTCCGCTGAAACCTAGCGAGAACGCGCATTCCTAGCGTGTGCGACTGACATTCGAAATGTCCTGCTTCGATTCCCGGCGACTGCACACTCTGACCTATCTTTCTTTTTTTTTCGGGGATTTTTCGGATTGCCATGCAAATGCTGGAGTAGTTTCTCTTATACCCGAACTTCTTGTCCCTCCATATCCTTTCATTAATCGTTTCATTCCTCTTTCGCCCGTTAGGTATGTTTCAGGATTGGGAGAAACATGGCGAAGGATTTGCTTGCTGCGTGGCAGGGAAAAAAGATGCTCCGTGAAACCCGCTCCGTCCCTCGGCCCACGGCTGGTTGCCTGATTATAAGGACCATCCCTTGGGGAGTTGGACCAGGAGGAGTGGGGGTCTGCCTTTCCTTTCCGGGTCGTTTCAATTTGAAAACTTAGGAACCCCGTCATTGCTGTGCCATCACTCCTGGTTCTAGCCGCTCGGTGTTTCCTCTCATCTCATCCCTTCCTTCGGGGGCGCCCCCTCGAGATGTAGATATATGTACAATAACTACCGTTCCCTCCCAACCCACCTATTCTATCCTATACAGCTGAAATTTACATGGAAATGCCTAATATTAAATTCTAGTCTGTAGTTGTTTGGTCTTCGTTGTTGCTTGACTTACATAGTTTCGGCGCTGACAACATGCTTACTTACACAATCATAACAATATAGAAGGCTGTTGCTTGCTAAATCTCTGCATTTCCGAGTCATTCGAATAATCCGCCATTACTTTAATCAACACAAAGCCTCCGTTTTATATACTTATAATTTCTCACTAGAAACAAGGATGGTAATAATGGAGTGTTATAAACATTTTGTTTCGCTGATTATTTTCTTCAATTTATCTATTATTAGCTTTTTGTAAAAGTTCTATGTACTTTTAAACTCACCTCTGTAAAAGAATCATCGACACCTAATTTGAATTAATACAATTTCAAAACATATTATTGCACTCATTTGTATTGGATTTAATCTAAATTATGCTTTAGGATCATGTGTGATTCAAATCACAAGGAAAGTGACCTAACCTGTAAATTGCATAAAACTTGAAGACATGTTTCTTATTTTTATTCTACTTCTGCTTCATTTCTTCTTCAGCATTTCCCCTTTAATTCCAGACACCTAATTCTAAGTTTTTATCTTCCATTGCCTTACAAATATATGCTTCCCATCTTAGAGTAGTTTGCCATTTTAATATTTTCTTTGGCCGCCTTGGTTGTTGACCACTAAAGCGCTTTATTCTCCAATATTTTTGTTATGTGCATTCTGTTCTATTCGTTTATTTCCATTCACCTTCATAACCCCTCATTTTGTAATCTATTCTGTCTTGTATGCTGCATCATCACAAATCGTTCATCCCCAGTATTGTAACTCTCATCTGATTTTCCTTATCTGAAACTACTTTTTAGTTCCATATTGAACTATATTTTCCACCACGCTGCGAATAAATCTTTTCATATTTTTCAAATATTACTATTCTATATAATCCTATACATCACTTTAATAGTTTTCTAACCCAACACTGTTCTGGATTTGACTTCTGCGTCACGTGTACCAAAACTAGTTGTTATTATTCCCAAATACTTAGAATTGATGCAGTATTTTATTTTACCTTCAACTGTCTCTGTATTCACGGAATGCTGCCCAGTATACGTACATTCATTTCGTTCAGATTGAATGCTAAACCCCAACTGCTATATTTCTGTTCTGCTATATCCTTAAAATATACTCTATAGCCTCCTCATCTTGAGAGAAGATAGTTTTAAAAGCCCAATAATATTAGACAAGGATCAAATAGAGTAGAAAGTACCAGTGCTCAGGGAATGAGAAGACTGTGCGACAAATGTGGTACGTGTGTATGTGCTAAATAATAACAACTTACTGACGAAGTTACTTGAGTAAGGCTAACTAAAAATGTCACATCTCATGGAATAAGGTGACGTCAACGCTTTGGACACGGTCAGTTCACTTGGCTATCTTATGATAAGTATCCTAAAATTAAAGATAACTTGAAGAATCATGCATTACCTTAGAGTTCCCTGAAATAACCTCACGTGTAACCCTAATTCTCTATTAGTTCGAGTCATCCCCATACCAAAGGCAGAATGGAGAACATAGAAATGATTAAGAGATTCACAGCAAATACATAATTTCAAATTACTATCTCTTATTTCATCAGTTGTGCAGAATCATACAATGAGCTCAGTAGGCTCAATGAGCTTTTTTGTCTGTGACTGGCACTTGGAGGTCGTGGGATCGATTCCCGCGACCGGCCTCTCTGACCATGGGTTTTTCGGGTTTTTTCCCGGGTCACAAGACGAATACTAGGGAGGACTCTTCATTCCCGAACCTCCTGTCCCTTCATTTCATCTTCATTTCAACCCAACCGGTCTCTTTCAGGGTTGTACGTATCGTGAAGACTGCGGTCGAGGCGCCATTCCGAGGAGGTGACTGCGCCCTGGAGCTCTCGATGGCGGGATGGCTCAGATGGTTGTATGCGGACTCAGGATCTTTCCGGGACTGAGCCATGACTCCTGGCTCTCCCCGCGTCGAGATGAAGAACTGCTTGTGAACTGTTAGGCGTTCTCCGCGGCGACTCTCTCATCCTCTCCTCCAGGAGTCTGACGTACAATAAGTCAGCGGCTGCAGTGCGGAATACCCCTCCGTAACACACACACACACACACACACACATACATATATGTGTATGCAATGACATCTGTTTTCGAGAAGAAGGAAAGAAAAAATGTAAACATGGTTTGTGTTTGGAGAATTTTCTTGGAAATGTTCGCTTAGCAGTGTCTAAATCAAGTATAAAATTTAGTATTTTTCCTACGTTTCCTTTTTGAGTCATTATGATCATCTTCAATACTTACTTCTCCACCGTGCGCGTGAACTCGCCTAGTTTTGGGAATTCAAAATGTACTATATTTCTAGTGAAATTTGAAATGGATATTTGGATGTTATACAATGCTTTCTCTCTCCCTTCTATAGGTAAGCTGCTTAGAAGTTAAAACTCATATGCGACTAAAAGAGTTTGAAATGGAATATCTTATTAATATGGCAGTCTGGTTTGTGCGCCCGGTCCGAGCGGACGCTACCAGGAAGCTCTAGTGTTGTTTACAAGTGGTGGTGCAGTGACAGCGAGTGAGTGCAAGAGGGACTTACCGCGCTTTGTCTACAACCCTTTGTCAATACTTTTGTGTTATATTTGTGTGTTACAGAGTACTTTCTCTGTGAAAAATGGAAATGTACGCCAGGAAGAATACAATTAGAGTTAAATTTGCGTTAAATGCAACGAGACCGACAGCTTATGAGGTACATGACTTTATTGCTGATACCTTACGGTTAAATGCGGAACAAGTGGACACCATTCAGTTAATCGCCAGTGAACGGGCAATTTACGTAAAACTGATATCAGCACTCCTGTTAGAGAAGACTTTAAATACCTTCTCGGACGAAACGAATTTCACCTACATGAATGGGGAAATAACTAAAGTAATACTTGACCATGCGACCGGTAATGCGCTATCTGTGCGTGTTTTTGACGTTCCACCTGAACTTCCGAATGAGGTGTTAAAGCAAACACTGCAACGTTATGGGACAGTGTATGATGTCCGAAAAGAACAATGGGGCCGTCATTATCGTGTTCCAGTGTTTAACGGTATACGTACGGTTAAAATGCAACTGAAGACGACTATTCCTAGCTTTCTTGTCATTGGCAGCTATAGATTATCCGTGTCTTATGCTGGACAGCCACGCTCATGTTATGTCTGTAATAGTGTGGAACATCTGAAGGAAGTCTGCCCTCACCGCTCCACTAATGTGCGCCCGGTGACTGTTGGACATCTGAACGACTTGGCACCCGTTTCTCCGGTAACTGACCAGCAGAATGACAGTTTCCCACCTTTGAATGTCCGTGTACAGCCTTTCGTGTCAATTGAACCTCAGCAGCATGGTGTGACCCAGGATGAGTCCATGCATGAGCAGCATAGGGAGTATGCAACTGTGCTCCGCGAAGTCGCGGGTAAACGCGGTTTTCCGCCCACCTCCGAGGGGAGAGAGCAGGTCGGTTCTGATCCACTAGTTGTTGATGTAGCTGCAGGGGTAGAGAAACGGCCGACTGGACAACAGAGTGGTAAGCGCGCAAAGCTCCGCAAAACGAGTGGTGCAAAATTGTCCAGGAGCAGCCAGCTGGAAACTGAGCAAGACATGGAGGCAGAACAGCAGTACACTATTCCGGCAGAACAGCCTATACCACAGCTAATGACGCCAGTGGCATCGACTTTTTTGAGCGAGCCGCAGACAGCAGTGTCGTCTGCGTCGCTTAGCATGGAGGAAACAGCAAGCAGGTCGTCATGCGACTCCCGGGATGCTGGAAGGGACGCTGGGAGTTCTAACTGTGGTGATGGTGGAGGGCTGGCACCAGGGCAGAAAGCTGCGCAATTCCCAGAGGAGGTTACTGTTGAGGCCCGCTCTGGGGCCAGTTGTCCCAACGTATCTCCTGATATCCGAGTCACAGTTTCACCTGTGGGACGGGGGTCTTGTTCTGCACGAGACCCTAGGCTAAAAGTACGCGAACTGCAACACAGCCACTCCGGGGATAGCCAGTCTACTCCCACGGAGTACGCAGTTCTACATCCAGCAGTGGCGACCGGTGGGACCCAAGCTTCTCGTTCCGCCCCGGTAAAGATAGATACGGACCCGTTACTTCTTCCTCCGCTTGGAGGGGAAGGAAGGAGTTCTTCTGATGAACCGAGGATTCGCGGACATATTGCAACACAGATCTCTTCAGATGGAGAAAGTGACACCAGCCAGTAATGTTCGTAGTATTGATAGCAGGTATTTGATGGTGCTGTTCTTGCTGGTACTGTCCTTGTGCTCGTGCCATCTTAGCATGATTTATCTGCAATCAATAGCGACTTTAAATGTGAACGGTTGTCGCAATCTTGTGACACAGAAACTGCTCAACACCTTCCTCGGAGTGAATAACGTTGATATCTGTTTTCTGCAAGAAGTGAACACTTATAATTTGGATACTCTTTATGGTTATAACTATAAAGTCAATCTGGGATCAGACGGAAGGGGCACGGCCATTGCCTATCGGGAAGGTCTTCAATTACAGAACTTTCAAATGGACCCCTCGGGGAGGATCATCTCTGCGACCTTAGATGATATTGCGTTAGTGAATATATACGCTCCTGCAGGTACCCAACATCGACAGGAACGAGAGCGGTTGTTTCAGAATGATTTAATTCCACATTTACAGCATGCTAAGGAATGCTTCCTCGCAGGTGATTTTAATTGTACGCTGCATGCTAAGGACCAAAAAGGTGCGCCCAACTTCAGCACTATGTTACATCAACTAGTGACGCAGCTCCAGCTTCAGGATGCCTGGGAAATAAAGTATGGCGCTGCTGTAACATTTACCTTTCTTCGTCACAACTCTGCATCTCGATTAGATCGTATATATGTTTCTCCAGGGATATCTACTGCTGTACACCGCATTTGCGTTATTCCGCTGGCGTTTAGCGACCATCATGCCGTCATCTGTCAACTCCAGGTTCAGCAACTCAGCATTCGGAAGGCCGGCTGAGGCTACTGGAAGATTAATAACGCCATTTTAGAGGATACCGAAGTTCTGGAGCACTTTAAAGTTAAATGGAACCAGCTACAAACCTCCTTCAGAACCGCACCCCGGAAGAGTGTTTGGTGGACTGAAATTGCAAAACCGGCGATCCGCTCGTTTTTTAAATACTGGAGTATTTTGCGGGCACGGGCGAAAAAGGAATTGCTGCTTTTTTTATAACGAGGCCCTGGGGGACCTGTGTGCGAAGCAACGAGAGGGCTGTGATGTGACGGCAGCGATCAAACGACTGAAAGAAATTATTAAGATGAAACAATTATAGCACCTAGATGGCCATAAAGTCCGAGCTAAGGCCCGGCACATACACGATGAGGAACGGCATTCATGTTATTATTTTGCTAAAGAAAGGAAGGAGGGGCGTGCAAAATATCCAGAAGTCCTTCAGAATGTTGTCACTGGAGCCCCATGCTCTGGGACCAGAGCCATTCTTCAACTTATCGCGGATCATTTCCAAGCTTTGTTTCACGAGGAACCAGCACAAGGCACATCGCATATGTATGCTGATCGTCAGCTATTTAAAACTGACGTCTCGCAAGACACCTCAGAGATGCTAACCAGCCCTATCACCAAACGTGAAGTGTTAGATGCTCTTCTCCAGGCGAGTCAACACACGTCTCCGGGTCCTGATGGACTGTCCTATGAATTTTATAGGACGTGTTGGCCAATCATAAAGCACGCAATCATGCCAATCTTTGTGGAATTGTGGGATACAGCTTCTTTTCCCGACACATTTGCGGATGGAATTATAGTATTACACCCAAAGGCAGCTCGGGCAACCACAATGAATAATTATCGTCCAATAACATTGCTCAATGCGGGCTATAAATTATTCGCTAAAGTATTGGCTAACAGACTGAAAGGTGCTTATGCTGAAATATTAAATTACAATCAGGCGGCAATGTCACAGAAAAATATCATTGCCACGTTAGTGGAACTTCGGGATGTGCTAATGCAGCTCCGAAAGGAACATCAAGTAGCAGCTTTGATCAGTCTCGATTTCCAAAAAGCTTTCGATAGAGTGCACCATCAATATTTATGGAAATGCTTGGAAGCAGCACATTTTCCTGTGCCGACGGTTCAACTGATTCAAGGTCTCTACAGAACAGCGAAGTCTCGGGTGTTGTGGAACGGATGGCTCTCCATCCCGATTCAAATCAGCCGGTCAGTGCGTCAGGGGTGCCCTTTATCTATGGGACTGTTTTGCCTGTCATTAAATCCTTTACTCCAGATTCTTCAAGACACCCTCCGAGGAGTTACTGTGTATAATGAGCGCTTCACTGTCACCGCCTATGCTGACGATGTGACAATTGCGGCTGTTGATAACCTAGATATGGCAGCATTACAGCATGGCCTGGAGGTGTATAAGGGATTGTCAGGTGCAGCGTTAAATGTGGCCAAATCGGAGATATTGGTAGTCGGAAACTGGCCGGAGCCGCTTAATCCGTTGGGCATGAAACTTGTTTCCACTACACGAATCCTGGGTGTCTCCTTCATGGAAAATGTGAACGACACCATTACTCTTAACTGGAGGGATAAAATCAACCACCTACGATATTCCTTATCCATTGAGCGGACTCGAAATTTGAATTTGCTGCAGCGCATCTGGTATATTCATACCTATGGTCTCAGTCAAATTTGGTATTTAGCACAGCTTCTGCCGATTACAAAATATGACGCACAGAGAATTGAACAACTTATCGGTTATTTCTTATGGACTGGTAAAGCATACAGGGTGAACAGACCTCAACTACGCTTGCCACGTTCCCATGGTGGATGTGGATTAGTGGACGTCACAAAGAAATGTTTGGCATTATTGGGGAAAACTGCCATCCGATCACTCAGTGGTAATGGTTCAGCAATCGATAGAGCTTTCTGGGAGGAGCAATTGCAAGATCCTTATACGGTACGTTCCGGCTTTAAACCTATCGTCACACATTTGAAGCGCCTTCTGGACACATGCACGGAGATCACAGCATTTGAGCAAACCCGGAACCACTACCGTCTATTGACTGCCGCTCCGCTTGCTCCTAGGATTGAAGAGAAACATGCTCGGAGATGGAACATTATTTGGCAGAATGTCTACTGTAAACATATTTCAACTGATTGGCAAGAGACGGCTTATGAAGTGTTAAATGAGACCATACCTACAGCAGAAAAACTCTGGCGACATGGGCGAGTACAGTCTAACCTCTGTGCAATCTGCTCTAACGTTGATACTTTGGAGCATCGCCTTATATCGTGTCGGCAGGTTGCTGGCATTTGGTTGGTGCTTAATAGCTATCTAACCAAATGGTGCCAGCCAGAGACCCCGCCGTGCCTGGAGAAACTCTGGCGCCTGGAATTTCATTTCTCGAATACCTACCTTCAACGTAGTGTGATTTGGTTGGTAGTGGGAACACTCCATTGGATTTTGAAACAGAATATCGACACTGTGGCAAAGAGGGAAGACTGGTTTGGCTTCCTGAGACAAGAACGATGGAAAGTGATGAAGTCCGGATTTATCGGCGATATGCAGCCATTTATCACCATGTTTGAGGTTACCACCTAATATTGTTAGTCCCTCGGTGGACTATCACCTCCACACTAAGAAGCACTGACAATGTTGTTAGGTTCAGCTTCCCGCTTCTGTGATTAAAAAAGAAACTATTATGGTCAACTAGCATTAAAAAAAACTTTGCCAGAATTGAAAAAAAAAAAAAAAAAAAAGTAACTATTCGGGCTCAGGATTGATTAACCCGATATTAATTATGTTTATATTTTGTGGTTTAGTTTTAGAAGATGATGGTTTATTTGCACTGATTTGTAGTTATTTAAAACGAGTGTTAGTAGAATTATGTTTTTGTGGGCATAGATTGCCCCATAATTAAAAGGAAAGGAAAATAAATAAATAAATAAATAAAAAAAAATATGGTAATAAAGTTCATTATAAATTGACTGAGGGGCAGAAGATTAGTAAATTATTTTCATAGTGTTTCCAAAGTGGCCAATGAACATTTTCAAGCCAGAAAAAATTGTTTTTCCCCATTATCTGTTTACTTTTTTAGTGTAGCCTCACCGAGCGAAATGGCACAAGCGGTAACTTCTGAATCATGGGGGTTTTCGGAGTTTCCGCTGGCCAACAGAGGTGGTTCATCTTCTCCACGATTTCCTTGTACACATCAGTTTCTTGTCATCTGTTTCTGTGGTTAAGTATCAGGCGTCGGAGTTCGGCAGACTGCGGCTGGGTGGCTGTTTCGCGTTCTGTGAATGCTTCTTCTCTGGCGTTGTTACGGGACGGCTCTGTCAGATCCCACCTTCAGGTGCTTTCGTGCGGGTGTCCTTTCGAGGGACACGGGCGGCGTTGGATGCGTTCGATCTGGAAAAGTTAGGAACCCCGTCCATGCTTGCTCCCGTTGTCATCCGGATCTGGTCGTCCTTTGGGTCTTTCCTCTCATCCCTCCCTTCCAGGTCCACGTAAATTGCAAAAACCCATAACGGCTTACGCGCTGTGCTATGATCCAGTGACTGGGGAGGGGGAAGGACTTAGCCCGCAGATTTTATATATGAAAAAGTATATCGACTTCGACAGTGTCACCCTGCAGCAAACAATAATATGGTTCGCCCGGTATACGGCCATTGTAGAACAAAACAGTGTTTCTTAAAATATAATGTTGGTATTTCAAACTCACAGTGTACAACTTAGATGAATGCTTGGTATTGAGTCAGCAGGCAGAATCAGTAAAGAATAGGAATGAAGAAGAGTCCCAGATTTCTTTCTCCTGTTTATCATGTCTCACGAATATCAAACTTCAGTACATTTTCATTTTATCTACCTGCGTACTTTTTGAGCCTATGCTTTTGCTCATGAGTTGGATGAAATGGTGTGCTAGACTGTCGCGACCGTCTCGGTAATGTGGGGGTAACGCGTCTGACTCACATTCAAGGTCACGAGTTCGAATTTCGCTTAGAGTGGCTTACCCGCACCAGGATGTTTATCTCCCTTATACTGAGAAGACAAATTCTAGTAACTTTGAGCTCCATGTATCATTTGAGCATCATTTCACCGATTTCATTCATCGCCCGATAAGACCAACCATATTGAAGGTCATTAAGCTTAAAATAATAATAATAATAATAATAATAATAATAATAATAATAATATCTAATAATACCAACAATAACAATATTATGATGATGATAGTAATAATAATAATAATAATAATAATAATGTACAGGAGTACTTGAGGGCCATTTCGTTGATCGGCAGCCACTGATGTGAATACATTCCATAAAACAGTTTTTAAAAGCTTCTATCCTTTGTGCTCAAGTTTAGTAGACCATATATTAAAGTTAGAACGTTTGTCCTTTCATATGAGATTAAAATACCTAATGATTTATAACATCTCATAGGCTTTGAACTCTCCCCTACCCACGCTTTCAGGCTCTGCATTTTTCCTTTTACTCAAAAAATTTGAGTAGTCTTTGCACTGTATTATCAGCCTCTAAAAGCTGCACTGTTTCATTGACAGAGTCAATAAAGTCTGTGTTTAAAGGACCCTTAAAGTTGTAACTGGTAATCTCCGACGAGAAGTGAAACTTAGGGGGGTTTTACTGCAAAAGTCACATATGTCGAATTTGTTAAAAGGTGAGTCAAAATCAAGGGGATCTTTAAGTCTACGACTGCCAGTGGATACTCTGTCTTATACTCAACTAAACCTTAAAAACAAGATCTTTAAACTCAATTAAATTTGTAAATACAAGTATTTGTAAATGCAGCGATTCTTGTCTTCAGCGTCATAAAATTAATCCAATGGTTTTAAATGTTTTAAAAAAGTGTATATTATTAATCTAAGCCAGGCAACCAGTGAATTTTGTTCCTTATAAACCCTGCACCTGTATGATAGTGGTACAGTAGTAGAACGGAATAAGCGAGGTGGCAATCCATGCATCGCACGGACTGAATGTGGTTTTGCACGGCTACTATTGTTGAGCTTTTGGATTGATATATCATTCGCAAGTTAAAACGATCTATGATTCATCAATTAAATATCTAAGTGGTCAGAAAACCTTTCTGAAAATGGACCACAAACATTTAACAAAATTGAAGTTCTTATCAGCCTAAACGGTTTCAGCTGAGAGAGGTAGCTTAATTATGGATTAATTTAAAATAAATCTTGTTACTACAAGTTGCAATTACCAATATCATTTGTAATTTTATGTTACTATGAAAATAAAACATACATAACTGAGCCATAATAATAATAATAACTATAATAATACTTTACTTTAAATACCGAAAATGTCGGCAGAGCTCCACATTCTTAACAGTAACAGTTTTTCTTTGCAACTTTTGATCAGGTGTAAACAAATGCGGTACCCATCTTCCACAGACCTTGTGAAAGCCCTACACATTTCTTAAAATATTACCTTCATGTTCTTTTGATATGTTTACAGCAATTTCAAACATCTTTAATCTGCGGTCTTGCAGTACTAAACGATGATTTTTTTCAAAAATCTCGGGATTTGTCACGTCTACAGGCCGTCCAGAGCGAGGCTAATCACTAGTGCTCGTACGTCCCATTTTAAACCCTGCAACCCACCTTTTAATAATTGATTATGAAGGGGCAGAGTCATTCAATGTACTGTCCATTTCCTCCTTGATTTCTTTAGGCGTTAAGCCTTTCAAATGGAAGGCTCGTTTTTCCAAATGCTCCATTTTCGTGAAAACTCTAAAGTTGTCATATTTAAAATGCTGTCATTCGAACTAAACAATCTATTGACCTTTAACTATAGATACAAACTAGTCTAGAGTTAAGGGACTTATCAGCCGACCCTCGTATAGACATACATTTTATGTTTTTCAAAAACATCACTAATCATCATTTCCTGTTCAAGCATTGAATTATTTTGATATCGTAAATATTCTTGAGTGTAATTATTCGTATACTTAACCCTTATCATAGCATCTGTGTCTATCTCTTTACAAGTTGCTTCCATAGTTGAAGTCATTCTTCTGACTTGGACATGGGGCGATTCATGAACGAATCGTTCATATGAACGAGTACAAGAAAAGAATCGTATGACGTGTCAACCTTAGCATGAATCGTCGTTCAAAAAGAATCGTAAGAATCGTGCTAGTCTTAACATGAATCGTTGTTCAAAAAGAATTGTGTGAATCGAAAAGAATCGCATGAATTGAAAAGAATCGTATGAGTTGAAAAGAATTGCATGAATCGTGTCACCATAGTAGGTGTCGTCGTTCAAAAAGAATCGCAGATTTGAAGAATCATGATCAGCCATGTTATTCTTTTGCTTCGACCTTTCGGAGTACCAAACCGAGCTTCGACGGAAACTTCCGAGTGAGCACGATGTGTTAACCATTTATGTTAATATGAAAACCCTACAGCGCTGAGGCCACGAGGCTAAAGAAGAAAACGTATGTTTAAGAAAACGAACACTACCGACCATTGCCGAAGCCACCACGAGCGTCTTTATTTTAGATGAGTTATTGTACAGGTTAAAGTAATTTTATAATTTAAACTGCTTTATATATACGAGGGCCGTTCAGAAAGTAACCTCCGATCGGTCACAGTGCGGGTAGTGGGAGGAGTAGCGACGCCATCTGTGCATTCACGCACTCAGCAGGTCAGTCGGCATCAAGCCGTGGTCGAGTGAAAGTCGTACCTGCGCTAGTTTAGTGTTTGTGGCCGTTTGAAATGTGTACTGCAATAGAAAACCCCGCCAAATGTGAAGTGCGTGCTGTTATAAGTTTTTTTTTACAGCCAAAGGATATTCTGCAGCAGCTATTCATCGTGAGCTTTGTGCCGTGTACGGACCAAGAGTTATGAGTGAAGGAGTGGTCCGTGAATGGGTACGTTTATTTAAAAGTGGACGAGAAAACGTTCATGATGAAGAGAGGAGTGGTAGACCATCATTGGTCACGGACGAACTCGTTCAGACAGTTGATGCAAAAGTTCGTGAAAACCGACGTTTCACAATGTCGGAGTTGTCTACTGATTTTCCACAGATTTCTAAGACTCTCTTATACGAGATAGTGACAGCAAGATTGGGTTACCGTAAGTTCTGTGCACGATGGGTGCCCAAAATTCTTACCGACCACCTCAAAACTCAAAGAATGGCCTCAGCATTTGACTTTCTGTCACGTTATGAGGCCGAAGGTGAACCATTGTTAAACAGAATCGTGACCGGGGACGAAACCTGGATTAAGTACGTGAACCCTGAGGCAAAAGAACAATCAAAGATGTGGGCACATTCAAATTCGCCTACCAAACCAATAAAAGCCCGGCAAGATTTTTCTGCCCGAAAATTGATGGCAACGGTGTTTTGGGATGCAAAAGGGGTGTTGTTGGTTGAATTCATGGAACGTGGGACGACCATTAATCAAGACGTGTACTGTGAAACACTAAAACAATTACGACGGGCTATACAGAACAAACGTCGTGGTATGCTGACTTCCGGTATCGTTTTTTTTTTTTTGCACGATAACGCCCGTCCTCACTCTGCTCGCAGAACAACAGCCCTTCTTGAGTCCTTCAAGTGGGACGTTGTCAACCATCCACCTTACAGCCCAGATCTGGCGCCAAGCGATTATCACCTCTTCATGCATATGAAGAAATGGCTCGGGTCCCAGCGGTTTGATGACGACGAAGAGCTCAAACATGCGGTCACAGGCTGGCTCCAGGCACAAGCGGGTGATTTTTATGCAGAAGGAATTTCAAAGCTTGTGAACAGATACGATAAGTGCCTCAATCGTTATAGAAACTATGTAGAAAAATAGTGCAAAGATGTAGTTGTAAGATGTATATATTAAAATATTTTTATTTAACTTGGTGAATTTCTTGCAATCAACCGGAGGCTACTTTCTGAACGACCCTCGTGTATATATAGATAGATGCAGAATTTAAATATCAACTTTGGCATTTACCTAACGGACTTTTCGTCTTTGAGTTATTCTGTGCATTCGCAGCTACATAAACACACACGCACGCACACATAGTCATTTTTCTGAAAATGCCTTTTTGGATTCAGGGGATCTCAAAACATAATTTCCGATGTAATATCAACATGAAAATTTTAGCTGGAAAACGATAGTTCACCATGACACATACAGAATAGAGAACGTTAATAATAGAAATAAGTTTTTGTCAGGTTTCTGAGTTACCATTAAGTTGATTATTCAAGGAACATGAAGGAATTTTCTCTAAAAGTTAAGCTTCACGTTCCTAATCATTTACCAACTTGTGAATTCCTCCGACAGCTTCTCAATATGAGATAATCTACCATCATGTAGTGCAATTAATATTTCCATTAATAATTCTTTTGAAATTAGATGTCCTTACAATCCAACATGCTGTACGTTGAATGCAAACATGAAATGCATACATAAATTTGTTTGTGGTCTAATCGGTAAAATCTATGAAATGAAATTGAAGTCTGGTATGCAATGTAAGGGGTAACTCATGCCTCGCAATTTTATAACCTGCCTCTTTCACGACACGTTTTAGTAATTGATGATTTGCTAGGTGATTTTCTTGAAATTCATGACGCCTCTTTGGAAAATAAGAGAATTTAAATACCAAGTTTGCTATTTAATTGACTTTCCATTTGTTAATTATGCTGTTTAGAGGCTCCCGCGCGCGCACGCACACACATTTTTCGTTTTAATTAACGGGGCTTCAAAAGATGCTCCCGGTGAAATCTCCATTTCAAATTTCTAGGTGGGTTGCAATACATTCTCTATCTAATATGTACGATTATATGGTTGAGAAAGTAAAGAGGAACACAATCTAAATAAGTATTTATAAGAGATTCCTGGAATTTGACGAAAGGAAATCGATACAATACTTTGTGTTCTAACATGATCGTATTAACAGGTGTTAAATAATAATAATAATAATAATAATAATAATAATTATAAATGTATATACTTTGCAATATATCTCAAGTAACACAACTAAAGTGGAATTTCATAGAGCAATTTTATTGTAAAATTCAGAAAACTCCAGAATAATGGGGAAAGAATACGTTCAGTTTTACATTGTTTTTCTTTTATGCCAAAAAAAGCTCCTAGCCCCTATCGTAATAACAAAATCGGGATTACAAGGTTGTTTGCATAGCAGAGCGATTCATGCAAGAATCGTGAATCGTGCACCTAGGCAGGCTAAAAGACAAGGCGACGATTCGTGAACGAATTGTGAATCGTGCACCTGTGCAGGCTAAAAGACAAGGAGACGATTCATGAACGAATTGTGAATCGTGCACCTGGGCAGGCTAGGCGACGATTCATGAACGAATTGTGAATCGTGCACCTGGGCAGGCTAAAAGACAAGGCGACGATTCATGAACGAATTGTGAATCGTGCACCTGGGCAGGCAGGCTAAAAGATGAGACGATTCATGAACGAACTGTGCCTAAGGTTACTACGTTTAGCCAAGTGAGATACTTGTTGCCAAGCCGAGTGCGGCCGAATAGTGCCGAGCACGGTCGACATTCCGTGATTGCCGTGCCGTGCCGTACCATGGATTCTGATGTTCTATCATCTGTCTGGCTCTGGTTAGCGAAAACAGAAAACCACTGCCGTTAAATAGAATATTGTTGAGTTCTGACGATACGGAGTTGGCGATGATGGTTAATTTTTTAAAAACAATAGCGTATAATCGAAAGCGCAGTAAATCGAATCGTAAAAATTTCCATTGAAACTACAGCACCACATATAAGGAAAGGATTAATGTCCAGTAATTATTTTACTGAACATTATTAAATATCTAATACATTGTATTGTATGACTGTATGTTCTAGATATACCAAGTTGTTAACGGAGGGAAAAACAGAACTTTTAAAATTCCAGGATTAAATAAATTAATATCTGCGTTTAAATTATGATTTAACGGCACCGATTTATACACAATAACCTACACTAAATACAGGTAGAGAAACATCTTACTTCTAATATTAAAATTACCTCGGAAGAAAATAATTCTGGGTACTAGCGTTGCCTTATAATGATGCATTTATAAAAATTATACGACTTACTCGCGTACAACCGCGGCAGTATTGAATAATAATTACTCTGCTTATTAACATTACTCAAATACCGCCAGCTCCATGCAATCGAAGCTAGGTGTCAATTTTAGATTTAAACAAACGCTTATGTGGTTTTTCTTTTTTCGTTTAATGGAGGACATTTTACCAAATGTTTGCAAAAGGGTACAGCGTTTTATATAAATTACAGTTTTTATGCTATAGGAGCTGCCGTATGACAAACATCCCCGTGTAAAAACGAGATAGCTTAACATGAACACACAGACGGCATGGCGATGATTAATGAATCGTGAACGAATCGTATGAATCGATTCATATTGCATGAACGAATCGTATGAATCGGTTACTGAAAATTAATCGCTCGACCCAACTCTATTCTGACTTTTGCCGATTAGCTGTTCGAATGGTGAGCAGTGAGGATATACGTGGGGCGTAAATAGGCAACATTGTTAAATTGACCGAGAATCTTTCATAGAGGTTAGTATAGATCTGTTGGAACGAGTTGCCGATTGTTAAATGTGAATGGTGAAACATTCCTGAAGAAATTGTAACTGTTTTTGTTTATATCTGCTAAGTGTCATAACAGAGTTATTGTTTAGGCAAAACTTTTTCGTATTAAAAGTAACAAGCGTGAGCTGCGGTGAATTTCTGAACTGCTAATCGGCGAATACGCTTGCGATCACTGCCAATTGAGCGATGAGCTGAGCGTGGTGCTTTGTGACAACTTTGGAACTTAGAGTGCTTGCAGTGAGCAGAGCCGGAAGAGGCAATAGAAGTAACTAACTTTTCGAAATACACGATCTTTTATTAACCTACGTTTGCTTACATTATGACTACTACAACAGAGTTCCTACATTCTATGTTGTCTCACATTTTTACTTTCTCCATACGCACTATGTACATAGTGTATAGAGAAAGTATTGCACTCCACCCAAAAATTCGATACCGAGATTTCACCGGAAATATATGTTTTAGGGTCCCCAATATCCAAAAAAAGCATTTTCACAAAAAGGTCCGTGTGTGTATGTGTGTGTGTGTGTGTGTGTGTGTGTGTCCGTGTGTCTGTGTGTCTGTGATCACGATTACTCAAAAACGAAAAGTCGGTAAAATACCAAACTTGGTATTTAAGTTTAGTATCTTCCAGGGATGCGACACGAAGATTTTGAGAAAAATACCCCCACCCCCAACTACCCTTTACATGGAATTTTTTTCGAAAATTTTGATTTTCTCAAAAATGGCTCTAACAATTTTGATTAAAATTTCGTATATTAAACATATTTACCTGACAAATAAAATGTATATCTTGAATTTTCTAGGAATGGCCTCTGAAGATTAGTTTATTCTGGATGAATTTTACTAAATTTTGAATAACTGCTAAACCGTAAGAGATGGACAAAAACTTACTACACAAAAAAATGTAAAGCACATTAAAACACACAGTTTATGTTATATACATTTTTTTCGTGGAGTTCGTCGTTTTTGAGACATTCCTTATTTTTGGTTTCTGCTATGAAAAACGTATACTTTTCTCATACAGGAACTTGTCAACTCCTATCCATATAAACAAAGAAACTTCATTGACATAGCAACTAGCTTTTGACTATCACTTTAACCTACGGTTGTCCATTATTTCTCTTCTACTTACAAGGAAGCGAGTAATTAAACTATTTCTGCTATTTTTTTCTGATTAGCATAAAGTAAATAGAAGTATAAGCTTTTTAAGAATTATTTGTTGCAGGGAAATGGAGAAAATCATGTGAATGGTACACATCAGATTTTTATTAGAATATGACTTAACTTTATCTTCTTTCCTTTGAAAACTTATAAGTAATTTATAGCCTTTCTATTTCTTCGAATGATCTGCGTCCTTTAGATTTCAGAACGTACTAATTATCATACAAATAACCTTGGGCTAAACGATTTCTCGTTGCTTGAGTTCACCAGAACACATAATTATAGTGCTATTGTCACGTCTTACCTAATTGCTTCGCTTCATCTCTTTCCCTACTAATGACTCTATATAGTAATAGAATATAATCCGAGCATTTTACATTATTCGTTGGTTGTAATATATGAAATTATACATTGCAATTATTTCTCTAGTTTATCATTATTTTTCTATAAAATAATCATTAATTTAATAACACAGTTGGTTATTTTCTGTACCTCCTAAGTGGAGCACAGAGCATCGTTGCGATGTTTCCGTCATTGGATTTGTTCGTGATTTCACCGCTACCCCGCATGGTGACAAGGGATTAGCTCGTCGCCCACAGATGGCACTGTAGGACGAAATCATGACCTTCTTTCAGGTTATGGGGTTCTTTTGCGTGAAAATAAACATTACGCGGGACTACTGGCTTTACTTACCTTCTGAAACTAACCATGCTAAAGAATTTTGCATCTGAAAGAAAAATCTATCATCCTCCACCTGTAATCTTGGGTGATAACAAAAAACCTGCCGCAAGACTGCTCACCCGCCAATTAGGCACGAATTTTTGCCCGCCACAAGCAGATACAACAAATAAAGATGCAATAATTTGACATTAATAAATGACAAATAAGCAAATGCAAAGGTCTGTATTTACTGAATTGGTCTTGCTTTTATATTACATTACTTAGATACTGAAACTGACCTCCTGGTGTTACAATGCACCTTTGCACTAATGACTTTTAACTGTGGAACGGTCTAAAAGGAAAAGTATAAGAAAACAACCCAAAAGCGTTAGAAGACTTGAAGGACGATACTCGTAATGCAATTTTGAGAATTGATTCGACAGATTTGCGCAAAGTGTATATTAACACGCGCAGTGCATTGAAGCATAAGGAGTTCATTTTTAGCACGTATTTGTAATCTGATGTAAAAGAGCACATCAATTCAGCGTTAGGTTCATTTTTATTTCTTTGTTATAGAATTATTACATGTTTATATGCTCATGGCGGGCAACAATTCGTGTGTAATTGGCGAGCAAGCAGTCGTGCTCGTGCGTCAACCTGTGTAACCATATCGGTATCTCAGTACAGAGGGAAATGACCAATTGAGTTTTCCAGTTCAATTATATCAAGCAGTTACTCAAGTACATTCTAATCCAATATTTAAGCTGTGATAAGGAAAGACCCGAAATCACGAATAGAACTGGAACTTGGATTTCCGGTTCACCCGTGTGTGGGTGGTAGTCTCAATCCTCTCCCTTCATTATGAACGTTCTCTTTCGACTAATGAGATCTTCAGATTGATGGATTGTTGATTACTATGAATTAATGACGTTTGCCCTCGCTCAACTCTCCTTTGAGTTTACATGGGAGGGACATAGAACACAAAGTTTTGTCTCATAAAGGATTCGAACCATCATCCTAAGGCTTACATACAAGCTCTCCAATAATCACGAAGCGCAAATAGAAGTACCCAGTATGGAGAACAAAGCTCGTACCACCTACATATACCTGAATTGCACAGGCAAATATAAACAATGAAACAAGAGTAGAAGAGGCACTTCTATAAGGGACAATTAAAACTGAAAACAAACGAAAAAATATAGAATTCTTAACAATAGCAGTTATGGAGACAATGGAAACAATAGGATGTAAAATGTCCCCCCACCCCGTGGTGTATTTATTCTGCTCTGTGTTGACTAACAAGAGCTTTATATTGTAACTGCAAAAATCATATACCTACCATTAAATAACCAAAATATATCTAACAATTTTTATTAAAGCTACTGCAAACTGGTTTTTAGGGACCAACATTTTATCTTACCTCTTCACTTAAGAAACATATTTTCATAGGTTTTGAAATAAAAATGTTATGAAACCATTTCTCAAAATAAACAATGTTCGTGACACTATATTTCACAAATTACATATAGGCTGGGAAAATCATGAAGTTCATTAAAACGTGTAACTTAACGTGAACTATGCAGAAAAATTATTCTTTGCCATATATTTGTCTATTATGCATCACATTTTTACTAATGAACATTGACACAAACATTGTAATCAATATTTCTTTAAGCAAGTTTTCTCAAACGTTTAGTGACTGACTGGTTGAAACATTCGCAATGTACGATTTATTATTATTATAGTGTGCGATTCATTAATTAAAAAAAGGCGCGCACAAGACACAAATATTGGGCATTTGAGCGACATGCTTCTAGGTTAAACCACATCGATTAATAATAACCCTTTCCTTTCAAATTACGTCCAAAGCTTTTCTTAAATGAAATCGTCTCCAAAGCAAGAATGAAATTCATATTTCGGTATATGAGGGGTGTTAAGTAAAAAAAGAATAAAGACCTCTGCTCACAAAACAATCACTTTTGCTCAAAATTCGATTTGTTCCACAGTGCATCTATCCAAACAACATATTCGGGATGATTAAATAATTGGTTCTGAACACTGAGAGTAGGTTCAATTTCTGAGATAATCGGCCATCCTGAGATTTTTTCTTTCTTTCTTTCTTTCTTTCTTTCTTTTTTTCTTGATTTCTTTCTTACTTACTCTCTTTATTTGCATTCCCCACCATCTTCCCCTTACTTCGTTTCCCTCTTCATCATTTACGGACGGTGGTGTAAAACTTATGTGGTAGAAGGGCTTTGAGGAAAGAACAACTTTAATATTCCGAGTGATAAAGAATAATTCAATAGTATTTCTTCAGAAGGTACTATCTCCAAACAGGTACTTATGAAAAAAAAACTATGTGCATACCTAGAACTACATAAAGAGTTGAGCATATAAAGGTAATCAGCATCAGGCTAGCATATGTTGTACTTGTGGACAGAACAAAGCGAACTTCCTCATAATTTAACGCATCTCAACATGAATGTATGATGTGCTGGCAACACACCAAAGATTACAAGAGATTGGTTCAATTATGTATCCGTGTTAAAATGAAGTCGAAATTTGTTTCACACAAAAATTATTTATTTCTCAACATAGTTCCCTTTTAGGAATATACTACACTTCTCCAAACGTTTCTGCCATTGTAACTCCTCCAAAAAATAGGAATTGTTAAGCTCTGCAAAATTCGCTTCTGTCTTGACGATGACCTCACTTGATCTGAGTTTTGTTCTCGTGAGTCATTTATTCATGTTTGGGAATAAGAAGAAATCGCAGGGAGCCAAGTCGGGCGAATATGAGGGAACGGAAGCAATTCAAAATGCAATGCATGAAGTTTGGCGGCGAAAACTCCGGATGAATTTACTGATGCTATGTGATGAAACAGCACTTTCTTCTTCACCAAATAAGGCCCTATCTCTTCAACTTCTTGTCGAATCGGTCCAATAACTCACTGTAATTTTTTTCCACTAATAGTTTTTCCTTTTCCTAGGAAGTCAATGAGTATAACACCGTTCTCATCCCAAAAATTCGTTGCCATCACGTTTCCAGCCGATGTACGTATGCATTCTTGACTTCTTTAGAGTAGATTCACTGGAAGCAAACCGTTGTTTTGATTGTGGCTTGGTTGCCGGAGCAAACGGTGAATTCAGGGACCATCGACGGTGACAACTCGACGCAAAAAGTCCTTCGAATTTCCTTAAATAGCTTCAATCACAGCTTCGAAGTTATAAGCCGTATCCGCTTGTTGTGCACTGTGAGTAATCGCCGCACACACTGGCCGAAAACTTTATAATCTTCGACTTATAATGCGAAATATGAATTGCCGTTACCGTTGACACACCTATGGTCTCTGCTACTTTGCGAATTTTCGTTAGATGATCAGCGAGAAACCTATCTTGGATATTTCCAATGATCTACTTGGTAACCACAATTGCCAGGCCTCCTAGGGCTTTTCATCAAAAACGGAAGTTCGACCACTCTTACAGTCATTGAATCAATATGTAACTATTATCATGACAGCGAAAGGGTCCAATATTTTATCTCCTCAAAAACTGAAAGATATTGCATTTTTTCCATTCTAGTTGAATGACTAACTGAAACGCATGCCAAATTCAAGGTAACCTATGAATCAGTATCAAGGATGTTTTGATGATTAACTAATGACAGTACACAGTGGTAACACTAATTTGCCTTAGCAGCACATTTATTTTGAAACAGTATACTTATTGAGTTGCCCTCGTAATGCGTGTCTTAACAGAGTTGGACGTCTGTTTGTTCGCAGCTGAGCTGTTTTCGAGGTTTTCTGTCACTGTTGATTAATCTTGTGCATTTGTACTTCATTATAGATGTAAAGTGGATATAATAATAAGAAATGCGATAATGATATAATAATAATAGTAAATTACCTGTGATAATTTTACTTTCTCTAGCACGTATGCACATACCATGTACATTGTAGCTAGAAAAGGTATTGGATTCCACCCAAAAATTCAATGTTGAGATTTCACCGGAAATATAGGTGGCATGTCTTGAGGTACGCTGAGTAAAAAAAAAAACATTTTTAGAAAAAGGTCAATGGGTGTATGTTGGCAGCAAAACTCAAAGACAAAAAGGCCGTTAAATGCCAAATTTGGTGTTTATGTTTAGTATCTTCCAAGGATGCGACACGATTTTAAATAAAATCCTCCCACCCAAGCTACTCTTCTCGTGGAAAAATTGTTGAAATTATTTTACTCGAAAATGACTGTAACGATTTTGATTAAAATATCGTATATTAAACATCAAAACATAAAATGTATATCTTGAATTTTCTGAGAATAGCTTCTAAAGACCTATTTATTCTGGATGAATTTTGCTGATTTTGCATAAGTGATAAAACGTAAGAGATAGACAAAACTTATCACACACATAAACACATAATTGTGAAACACATTGAAACACATAATTTAGTTATGTCATGTGCGTTTTTCTTGTAGAGTTGACCGTTTTCGAGATATTCCTTGTTATTGGTTTCAATTTTGAAACTACATTAACTCATCCTAATATGAAACCTCGTTTCGTTTCGTCTCTCTAATTTTACTGCTTTCCCAAGCAAAGCGAACCGAAAGTTTTTGTTTCACATAGCGATCAGTTTTTAAAAGATTTGACTATCGCTTTAGCCTAGTATATTCCCTATTTTCGTTCTTCTCATAAAGAAGCAAGTCATAAGACAAGTTCTGCCTACGGTTACCTCGATTAGCAAAATGTAATAAAAGAATAATCTTTTGTAAGAATGGTTTATATGTGAAACGCCTATAGAAAGTAATCTAAATGGAATGCATCAGAATTTTTACTATCCACAAATAACTGAGGGATAGTACAAGATCAGAATATATTTGGAAGGTTTTATTAATATTATTATTATTATTATTATATGTGCAATATTTATTCAAAATTACGAGTAAAATATGCAAAATTTAATGATTGTTTTTGTTTTAATATGTGTTATAGTGTCTATACATATTTGTTGAAATTTCAATTTTATTACTAGTCATTATTTCTGTTACTATATTAAAAATATTAAAACATAAGGTTATATAGAAGCAATATCTTTTCTAGGTGTAAGAAGAAATGTTTTAAAGCATCTGTGAAATATAAAGAAATACGGTATTTTCCTTATCTGTGACCTTGAATCAAAAAACGTTCAGGACATCCATCTTCAGAATCAAATAACTATGGAAGATGTGAAGTGGCGTACAACTAAAGATGAAGAGATAAACTGATAAACGTTTAGTATCCTTTCATAATTATATAAAAGTATCAGGTTTCTTAATAGAGGTCTGCAAGTTTGTATATTGCAATATGTGGCGTAACTCCAGATCGTGTCAAAGGACTTTATAATCAACTTAGGGTTAACAAGGTGCTACTTCATGCTAATCGAGATCAACTTTAGCAGAAATGTTTTTATTACTTAGTTCCTTATAAGTAGGAGGGAAATAAGGGGATTGGCTGAACCGAAAGTAAAATGTTTTAAAATATGTTTGTTATGGGTTTGAAATCCGTTTCTTTGCGTATCCAGGGGTCGGCAAGTTTCCCTATGAGAAAAGTATAAGTATTTTAAAACCGAAACCAATAACAAGGAATATCTTGAAGACTTCTGGGAAAAAATATATATGACATAAGTTGTGTGTTTTAAGAAAATCTAAATTTTTTGTGTAGTTAATTTTTGGCTATCTCTTATGGTTTACCAGTTATGCACAATTCAGAAAATTCAATCGAGAATAAAGAGGTCTTCGGAGGCTGTTTCCAGAAAATTCAATACTTACATTTTATTTGTCATGTAAATATTTTAAGTTTAACAGATTTTAATCAAAATTATTAGAGCCATTTTCAAAAAATCAAAATTTTGTAATTTTTCCCGTGTAAAGGGTAGTTGGGGGGATCTTCTTTAAAATCTTCGTGTCGCATCCTTGGAGGATACTGAACTTAAATATCAAGTTTGGTATTTAATAGACACACACACACAGACAGCACGGACATTTTTATAATTTTTTTTTTTTTTTTTTTTTTGATTCAGGAGGTGCCAAAACATGTATTTCCGGTGACATTACGTAATCAAATTTTTGGGTGCAATACAAAACCTTCTCTATACACCATGTGAATAGAACGCGAAGAGAAAGTAAAAATGAAAAGCCTTGCCCTAAATGAAGTAGTTTGATATTCCGCTGTAGCGGAACTTATTGTTCATAAGACAAATGTTTATGGTAAACCATTTTACCATAAACTTGATGAAGTTCGAAATAAGTGTCAATCTGATGATTGTATTGCTGGACTCTGTTTTGATTCTATGATGTGTGTTCAGTTACCAGATATTTCAGTGCAAAACATTTTTTACTATCGTCAACTGACTGGCTATATGTTTCGTATTTCAAATCTTAAAGATAACTCCTCAAAACTGTATGTTTACTATGAAGGAACTTGTCATGAAGATCCGAATGAGGTTACTTCGTTCGTTCATGAATACGTGAACACTGAATTAAATGAAGAGTAAAGACATTGTTCCTCTTCAGCGATAATTGCAGCGGTCAGAATAAGAACTAATTTGAGCAATTGCAATGCTTTGGTTGAAGAGGTTCATCAATATTACCCTGCGTGAGGTAATTCCTTTCTTCCTTGCGATCAGGCATTTGGTATAGTAAAATGAGCCCTGAAGCGAATTGAATAAATCTTTACCTTTAATCAGTTAACATAAATTGGTGTACATTCACCAAAGAAATTTAGTGTCCATATGGTTCAAAGAGAGGATGTGTTGAACTTCAAAAATTGATGGCGTTCATTTTATAACCTCTGTTATGTCAGATGCATCATTTAGTACAAATTTAGCGAGAAAAATTGTGAATTTATACACCAGAGAGAAAACAGGAAAGGTGTTATGCAAAACGGTTTAATGTCTCCAGAAAGCCTCACGATACGGAGACTCCTATAAATCCAAGGTCCCCACTAATGACAAAAAATCTGTGACCTACAGAAAAATGTTCAGTATGTTCTTTATGAATTCAGTAGATTTTATGAAGAAATAATATCCTGACCAACAACAGAAGAAGATGTTCTATCGGAAATGAAATGGAAATGGAGTTTTATTTAAGGACGCTCTTTAATTGCTGCGGTTCTCAGCGTTCCATTCTATATTGAGCGTGAAAGACAGATTAATTTTGTTCAGAGGCCTCTTTTATCTGGCTTGAGGTTCTTTTATGTGCCGTAAATCTACAACAGGGGACCAACGGCTTTACTTCCCTACGAAGGAAGCCATTCTAAGGATTTTTACACCCGAAGTTGAATCATAAGATTAGAAAAATTCAGAATACTGTAAAATCAATTCAATATATTGTGTAATTTTTTGTGGATTGATCTTCTAATATATGTATTGCTTAAAATGTTCTTTTCTTCATTTTGACCTAGTTAAATGCTTACATGATACGTTCTTCTAATGTGAATGACTGCTTGTTGTAAAAAACCCATAAGTGATGGCGTCTACTTTCATACCGTACACTTATGCTGGACATGAGTAAATTCTAAAAAAACGCAGCTCTAACTAGGTTTTCTTAATGGATGACATTGGTGAAAGGGCATTATTTATCCTATTTTTAGAGTGTTTAACGCGCGCTTTTACTACCATGGCACCGCAGGCGATGGTCTGGTGATAAATGGAATGAAGATGGAGCATCGGTGGAATACGATGGCGGGGGAAACCGGAGAACCAGGAGAAACCCCGCCCCTGCGCCTCTTTGTACACCACAAATCTTATATGTGGTCTCTTGGGATGTAATCCGCGTCGTCTAGGTGAAAAACGAGTGGTCTAACCACTCGGCCACGGCGCGGCGTATACATTATTTATCAAAATATATTTCATGTATGTACAAGGCTCTTTGTCTCTTCTGTAAAATTTTAATTTGTAACGTGTGGGTTTTTTTACAATAAACGAAACAATTATTTGCAAAAGACAATAATCAGCCACCATCGAGAAAAATAATATTCCTAGATGTTAATTATAAAGTATTGGTTCACTGATTTCTAATATTAGCAGTTTTCTCATTTGTACATCATTTAGTAAGCCCTGCTAGCGAATTCAATTATAATATAATAAAAAGGAAATAAAACAAAACATGAGTCAGGGTTTTTAAAATATTTTGGTATCCAGAAACTTTAGTGCTTGCATCTGTAGAATCAAAATAAATATGATTCATACCTTTATAACCACAATCAATAGTCGCCATTTAAGCTCTTTGTTATTCGCATTCTCTGCGGAATAATATCAACTAACCGGATTTTGTTTCTACATGTATTCGCTGTCCAAATATTTCCTCTTGTATGGCATTCTTTCAATTTTTTTCTTATTTTAGTAATTTTTAATTGCAATTTTTATTGTTCATTTTCATCAGAAGGAATAGAAGTTTCAGTGGTGAAATATTTCAAAATTAGTCAAGTATTTTTGAAATCACTCTACATATAATACATATATATGTACATACATACCTACGTGCGCATATATATTATCTAAGTTTGTCGTACTTACATCCACATATATATATATATATATGTGTGTGTGTGTGTGTGTGTGTGTGTGCATACATACGTTCACCATAACGACTTACGTAGTAGGTATATAGGCATACATACACATGCGTAGTATGCATATATACACATTACATAAATGCATAAAAGCGAACTATCTCTCTTTTGTATTGCACAGATAGGTTTCAGTACACTTTATGACATTTAAATTGATTAACTTTAATAATTAAGGGAGGGAGTCGGCTACTACGTCCTTTCTGATATACAGTTCAGAGGCTACCTTAGTTTAATTGTTATTTAATAGCAAAACTTGGTGAAATTTAGAGTTTTTAGCATTTTAATGGCAGAGGCTTTACTTTTTATACATGCACCAAAAGTATAAAAAGATCTTCGATGACTTTAATTTCACTGAGTCTAATAGTGCTTGGTTAGAATGTTTGGTTTAAAATGTGCATTTTTTCAAAATATATCTTCTCATGCAGTTTTGAGTAAAACAACTAAATGTTTCTGACAATAGAAGCATTATATCCATTGAAACAGCAATATGTCTAAAATGTTACTGTTTCCGCAAGTTAGTTTTTATCTCTGAAGTAATGCTCTAATCAAAATTATGTATTTGTGTGTATATAAATATATATAAGTTTTGTATCTACAGATATATAGTAAAATTAAATTATGTTGTAAAATGTGAAAATATAACCTTCAAATATCTAGGAATATTTAAATAGTCCAGGGCTTTAAATATACTTTAATTAAGGTAGCTTGCAAATGTCTTAGGGCTTTGAAAATATGCATAACTCTAATTTAATGTGTATATATTTTTATTTGAAAATAAAACCCAAAGCAGATTTTGACAAACATGGCAGAATTTCATCCATCACTCCCTTTTGATTTACTAAAAAGATTCCGCTCCCCAAGGCACATAATAAAATTCCGCACACAACGACCCAACACTCAGCATTTAGGAGGGAAACTCCTGAGGAGGTTCCAATTAAAACTGAAAAGACACCGGAGCAAAACCTCAAGTAATAACCAAAACACCTTCACGTATAAGGACCAAAATCAACATGAAACGAAAAGAAGAAAAAAAAAAAAAATTCCTAATCAGTAACATTCCTCGTAGTTTCATGATTATTCTACTTGTGTCATGTATTACTTTCTCTACACGTACTATGTACATTGTATATGGAGAAGGTATTGTCATGCACACAAAATTTCGATATGGAGATTTCACCGGAAAAACATAGTGTATAGAAAAGGTATTGTAATGCACCCAAAAATTCCATACCGAAATTTCACCGCAAATACATGTTTTAGGACCCCCTGTGTCCAAAAAAGCATTTTGAGAAAAAGATCCGTGTGTGTGTGTCTGTGAACACGATAACTCAAAAACGAAAAGTACGTAAAATACCAAACTTGGTATTTAAGTTTAGTATCTTCCAGGAATGTGACACGAAGATTTTGAGAAAAATCCCCCCAACCCCAACTACCCTTTACATGAAACTTTTTTCGAAAATTTTTGATTTTCTTAAAAATTACTCTAGCGATTTTGATTAAAATTTCGTATATTAAAGATATTTACTTGACAAATAAAATTTATATCTTGAATTTTCTGGGAATAGCCTCTGAACAGTACTTTATTCCGGATGAATTTTACGGAATTTTGAATAACTGCTAAACCGTAAGAGACGGACAAAAATTTACATCACGAAAAATGTAGAACACGCTAAAACACACAATTTATGTTAAGTATATGCATTTTTTTTTTCTCGCGGAGTTGATCGTTTTTAAGGTACTCCTTGATTTTGGTTTCAGGTTTGAAAAACATACCTTTCTCATCCAGGAATTTGTCAACTCCTGTCCATACAAACAAAGGGACTTCAGTCACATAGCAACCAGCTTTTGACTATCACTTTAACCTATGGTACTCCCTTATTTCCCTTCTACTTACAAAGTAGCAAGTAATAAGACTACTTCTGCTAATTTTTTCTCGATTAGATGAAGTAAATAGAATAATTTGTTGCTGAGATGTAGAGAAAGTCATGTGAATGGAACACATCAGATTTTTTATTTTCTTGTTGTTTGTCGCTGTTATAATGCGCTTTGTGTGTATTGTTGTGCCATTCAAAAATGTTAACGTGCGCTTTGCCTTTTCCATCAGAAGTCTCTTAGGTAACACACACCACTCCACCTGGAGTGAAACACAGCATTGCAACATCTCCCCTGTTTTGCCTCTAATCCTTCACCTAAGAAGTAAATGTCCACACGTGGAGTGCGAACGCGTGAAAACGTGATTGCGTTGCTTTTCGCGACACTGCTAATCACGACACCTAGGCTTTTATGCGCCGCATATTACTCATTCTGTAGCGTAGCTCATTAATACATATTTTTGTTTTATTTTACATTTTCTGTGTCATAGGAATTAGAATTTTCTCCCCATATTTTAGTTGGATAGAATTAAATTCTACCACTACATGTTGGTAAATACGCAAGCTTATCGCTAAGAATGTTTCGTGCAAAAATTAAACGGGAGCGCCTTTCAACCAACTCTCATTGTTGCCTTATTCAGCAAGCAAAGACTATCGATAGTTTCAATACACGTGCCAAAAGAAAAAAAAAAAAAAAAAACTAATAGATGTAAATTTTATTACTGTAATAATTCTCTCTGCTTCGATTTGACCACGGATCTACCAAGCATATTTTTAAGCATTTTCCTGTTCAGTATTGGTGGGCTTAAACTGAAAAATTCCGATCTGAAGTGGTGCGAATTCAGTGTAAAAGAAACTATAACATGATATAAGCCACTAAAAGTACAGTAAATAAATGCATGCATAAAGGCTTCGTTCTCATATTATATTACCGCTTCAGATAATAATAAAAATAATAAAAAAAGACTCTAGCTTATTATTTTTCTTAGGTAATTTAATTAAGCTTTCAAATTCATTAAATTATCGAAAATATCAGTTTTATAGTGAGTATTACTGGAACATATTCTAAGCCTCTGATCTTGGAATAGTATTTCCAAATTGGTTGTTAATCGCACAACGCCACTGATGCAGATGTAATGGAATCGGAGAGACGTTACTCGCTTCAAATAAGAAGGTAGATCGAGTCAAAATGAAACATCCCCTCGTCTTTGAGAGTGAACTAACCAAGAATGAATGACAAGAGTGGCTGAAACAAAAGGCTTTAGCAATAGTGACAGTACTCACCAGCCGCCACGTGGGTCCCAGCGCAGGCATCCTCTCTGTCGCTGACCGATGTCGATCTCTCTAGCGCGCTGCCCGAACACGACTGTTGAGCCGGCAGGTGAGAGAGAATACGTGCCTGCCGCGATGGGATGTTGGGAGGAGGGACGAGGGGAAGCGAGCGGTCGATCCATCAGCCGCTAAGCAGCTCCTCTCTGGGGGTTGAACCTCGACTACCATGTTAATCACGCCCTCTTCATCACAACGAGCCGGCCGGCCGGTCGGCCGCGCTCGTAAAAACACCATGTAGCCGGGTACTTGAAACCACAGGCTACTGTCCACCGAGCTTCTCTTTCTGTGAAGCCGCCCGCCCGCAATTCAGGAGCTGGGAGGGACACCGCTATCTCGCTCGGCTTCGATTACGCCGTGACTTTGCTCGGGAAGGCATACGAGATGAAAGGGAAAATGTTGATTGCTTTCCGGTTGAGAAGCCATCTTCTCTCACTCTTTGAAGCTACAGTTTTTATCCTCATTGTAACTTGAGGACACTTTCGCGTCATGCGGTGCTGCTTATCCAGCTTATAATTACCATACTCGGGTTCTTAGCCGCCATATCATCAGCAGCATCATCATTATCATCGACACGAGTAGCCGAGCTCGTTAAGGCACGGACTCTGCGGTTCAAATCACTCATGATTGTTCTCCCTAACAGGGTTTTACTTTCTTTACTTCGTATAATAAATTGGGGTAGTAATGTATTCCACTCTAAAATTCTTAGTCGAGATTTCACCGAAAATATAGGTTTTTGAGAGTCTCTGAAATCCAATAAAACCGCTTTTAGAAAAAAGTCCACGTGTGTGTATGTGTATGACCAACAAAAACCAAAAATGGAAAAGTTGGATAAATAACAAACTTAGTATTTTAGTTTAGTATTTTCCAAAGTTACACACGAAGATTTTCAAGAATATTCCACCGAGCGGGATGGCTCGGATGGTAACGTCTGTGGCCCGCAACCGGGATGTCCCGGATTCAAATCTGACTGACTAAAATTTCTTCGTAGTTTCCCTTAGATGCCAAGGTAAATGCCGGTTTGGATGTTATATACCAGACCAAAAGTCCCACCTTCAGTCTAAAGCAACAGTAAAATTGAAAAAAGATGGTAATAGCCACTGCACTGTCCTCTGTCCCAATAGCTAAAGCAGCTAGATTGTATGCTATTCTAATCCCATTTGCCTTTCGCTGATCAAAGTAGTTTGGTTGGGGAATGTGGCCTCGAAGGACTGACTGAACCTTGTCATCTAACTACGAAGATAGAAACAGCAAGGTTAGAGGTAATAATGTCTGGCTGTACGCGCCATCTGATTACGGATGGGACTACGGATGTAAAAACAGATAGACGCCCTATCACCATTTGCTTGGCAGGAAGCGAAAGTGATGTGGTGCGGGGAGAGTCCTGAAACGCCAACACACACTGTCAACGAGGAATCTTACCAGTCGTCGCGATTTGACTAGTAAACTAAAATGATGCAAAGTAAAATAAATAAAACCAAAAGTCTCCTACTCACAGCTACGCTTTACATTAATCAAATTTTTAAATTTTCGATTTTATAAAAAAAAACTGTTGTAATGATTTAGATTAAAGCATCATATATTAAAGATATTTGCAATGCAAAATGTATATCTTGAATTTTCTGGGGTTAACCTGTGACGTCCTCTGCATTCGGAAATAATGTCGTATAACCCTACACGTTAACCTCGTATAACTGTTAAATGTTAAGCGATATACACAAAATGTGATATGTTCCATTCACATGACTTTCTCTAGCTGCTCCGCAAACAAACTTTTCTTCCAAAAGATTATTATTTTATCTACATCATGCTAATCGAGATAAATATTAACAAAATTGGTCTTATTACTTGCTTCTTTGTTAGTAGAAGGGGAATAAGTGAATAAGGTATCTGTGTGGAACAATTGAGAGACTAAAAGAAAAATGACACCCCGAATAGGTAGCTCAAAATTGAAACCAATAACACGGAATATATCGAAAACAGTTAACCAGTAAATAAAAATGGTAATGACATAAATTGTGTTTTAACGACATTTATATTTTCTGTATTAGTCTATATCTTACGGTTTACTAGTTCTACAAAAGTTATCCAGAATGAAGAGGTCATCAGAGTCTACTCCCAAAAAATTCAAGATAAGCGTTTTATTTGCCATGTAAATACTTTTAACATATATTTCTAATCAATCGATACATCCATTTTTGAGAAAATCAAAATTTTCGAAAAAGGTTCTATGTAAAGGGTAGTTCGGGTGGGGGGATTTTCTTGAAAATCTTCGTGTCGCAGCCTTGGAAGATACTAAACTCAATTCCAAGTTTGATATTGAACCAACTTTTCGTTGTTGTTTTTTTTTTGTTGTTGTTTTTTTTTGTTTTTTTTTTGTTTTTTTTTTAGTTATGCTGTCCACAGACACACACACATATACGGGCCGTTTTCTAAAAATGCATTTTATGGATTCAGAGGACACTAGAGCATGTAAAGGTTCCATGTAAAGGGTAGTTGGGGTGGGGAGATTTTCTTGAAAATCTTCGTGTCGCAGCCTTGGAAGATACTAAACTCAATTCCAAGTTTGGTATTTAACCAACTTTTCGTTTATTTGTTTTTGAGTTATGCTGTCCACGGACACTCACATATACGGGCCTTTTTCTAAAAATGCCTTTTATGGATTCAGAGGACACTAAAGCATGTATTTCCAGTGAAATCTCGATATCAATTATTGGGTGAAATACAGTGCCTTCTCTATCTACCAGGTACATTGAGCATACGTGCTACAGAAAATAAAAATGTAGGTCTCTTTAAGATGCACAACTTATAACAAATAAGCTTCTTATACCATAAGATATCTGTTTAGAAGACATCTGTTATAAATGGTTGGAAATGTTAAGATTTTCTTATTTTTTATGGTCCTTTCAAAATGTAGTTGTTTCTCGCGATTGCATAGAATGTTAACGCAAACATATAGCATCTAGTTATAATACATTTGACTATCACTCTTCCATTTTTGCCTATTTGCCTTTATCAGCGGTGGTGTCTTCTTCCGCATCCATTGCGGAATTTGAACACAATCGTAATCAATTACGCATAAAGTCTAATACTCGAAGAAATGCTAATTAAATCAGGAGCGACCTTGGCCTCCTCTAAGTTCTATAACGATATCCGTTTTCTGAGTTCTATTTGAAGATACATAGTAACTGTTCAGATTGGTAATGACAGTAAAATTAAATAACATTTTAACTATTCAGATCGGTAATCCCAATGAAATTAAATAACATTTAGATTAAGTAGAAATTCATTGTATCAAACTCGGCGGAGGGTGATGAATTTTTACGGACGTAAAAATCCTTAGCACGGCTTCCTTCGAAGGGAAGTAAAGCCATTGGTCCCATGTCGTGGATTTACGGCACGTAAAAGAACCTCAAGCCTGCTAAAGAGACCGCTGAGCAAAATTACGCGGTTTTTCACGCTCAATACAGAATGGGACGCTGAAAATCATAGCAGTTAGAGAGCGTCCATAATTAAAAACGCACTCTGTCTCTTCACTGTCTCCCTCTCTTTCCTTTCAATATCTGTTCTCTCTCCCTTTCAACTTTCTAACAACCTTTCACCTTGCACTACTATAAGTTCTGCCTATTCGCTACCTTCAGTCCTCCATCTCATCTATGTGCAACATGCATATATTGTCATATTTTAAAAACTGGTAATACTCATTTTTGGGGTTTCAATAAATAAGCTTTAAACACCAGTAAAAGGATAAGCACACCCAACTTATTCTTGAAATGAAAAAGAAACTATACGGTTTCTAAGCGAAGGAGATGGTTCTGCTGTATCACGTGAGGCACGAATTTCGGAGATCCCGGATTCGTTTCCCAACAACCATAATCTCTGACCATGAGGTTTTTTTGTAGTTTTTCCCTGGTTGCCAAGCGAATACCGGGATGCTGTATTTTATCAGAATTCTCCTTATCCTCATTTCCTCTGATTTCATTTCGCTCTCATGTTTCAAGTGTGCTTTCGGGACATGCACTTTCGGCGGTGGCCAGGCAAACAGCACAGCAGCTTGTTCTATGGAAAACTGTATCCCCATGTGCGCACAGTGACCTATCTTGCTGCTAGGGTCGCCGCGTCGCCCTCTTAGGAATGCTTTCTAATGGCGGATGTTAAAACTGGAAATGTTAGGGCCTTCTGCGCCTCTGTGTGGGTCTCCCATCGGACCGTATCGTATGCTATCCCAAAGGTTCGAAATACTCATTACATTATCATCCTTTTAAAGTCACTCGATTTTCTGTTGTTTCTGGCTATTCATAGAAAGAGTACTGAAATAACTTTATGGCCAATTGATCCAGTTCTTAAACGTTTGCCTATCGCGATCGCTTTTCACCCATAAGGAAATAAGAAATACAATTATTTCTGCAAATGTTTATCTCGATTAAAATGAAGTAATAGAAAAATAAGCTTGACAGAGCGTAGGGAATACATAAGTTGTTTTTTTTTTTTTATGTTGAGAGATGTAGCCTGTCATTGAAGTGTATGTTTATGAGCCATGACAATTGTAAGTCTAGAATCTTTACGGTATTTAATGTTTCGACATTTTCCCATAACAAGACATAAGTTAAAAGAAGAGGTGTAATTGCTTTAGTTATATCAATAGCAAATATTGGGTTATTCCAAGATAAGATACCATCAGATTCCTCTTAAAAAGTTTTAGAACTCTTAGAGAGAACTGAGTAGATTCTATTTTGAATGTAAACCCATGTCCTGAAACATACCGTTTCTACTACAACAATTTCAAGTCGGTTTGCCTGATATATAACCGGCTGATCACGACGAGAAGTATTTACTTCAGACAAGTATGTGATGTCAGTTCACCTCTACCCTACATATCTACCATAGTTCCAACCCCATTATTGTCGTTTATTCTCTGAGCAACAAGATGGAATATACCTGTGCAGAATGCACAGACAAGGCCATATGTGGCGAAGCTCAAGCAAGAGCTGCTCGTCGCCGTTAACAATATAGTAATCCACAACGTCCGACTTCTTCGCATTTCCTTTTAGTCACATTATACAACAGCTTGAGAAAAAGTACCTTCATCGTCAGCAGGAGAGACTATGGTGCCCCAACAGACACCTCACTCCCAAATGGCCATCATCGAGGACGCGAGAAATTGTGCTTGCAGCCGATGTTGCTCTGAAATGCTCTGAATGTACAGCAACCACACTCATACTACCTTCAAAGGGTACATCTGCCAGCCTTTTAAACCAAGTGTTGACTTCTGCACATGGTTTCTGCACCGTTACAACAACGAGCTCCTATTTCCACGGTGGATTGTATTCATCAAAAATAGTTTCTCAATTGCGAAACAGCCAGGCGAGGGCAGACAAAATCCCTCGTGTGACAGGGTCCAGGGATCCAACACAGATTTGGCAGCAATGTGTGGGTAGGTATTCTGGATGGTCATGTGATTGATACATAAGTTAACGGATCCCAACTACTTGATTTTCCTAAAATATGTTTTGGCGTATTTGTTAGAATGTGTCATTGAAGTCCGTCAATATATATGACTTTCAGCAGTCATCCACCCCATTAACTTTTTACTTGATGTTCGAGAACTCCTGGACCAACGATTTAGACAAAGATAAATAGGCCGAGGCGATCAAATGACATGATCTTTGCGATCACCTTCGCCTGCGGTGTCACAAATAGTAAAAGTGGACGTTAAACACTGTAAAAAATAGGATCACCGATTTTGACTCCATTGGACTTTTTCTTGTGTGATTGTATAAGGAGTTTGATCAATGAGACACTTATAGAGTCAAGTGGAAGATCTGGTGGCAAGAATTGTGTTCACTCCACATCAGATGGCAGAGATACTTAGGCTGTCCCAGAAGTACCCGACCTGACGCATAGATAGCGGTTGTTGTTTCAAACAACAACGACGGTAAAAAGCACCAACCTTAGAAAGCTTAAGTTTGAAGTTTGACGTTTTTACATTGTTTAGCATTTGTTTGGCAGCCATCATTAGTGAATGCTCTCAGAAAATTTGTAAACATGGATAAAATTGGTCATCATTAAGGGATATAATACTTTCATTTGAAAGGTCTTAGTCCAACTAATATTAAAGCTGAGTTAGATTCTACTTTAGGGGAGTCTGCTCCTTCGGTTACAACAGCGAAATGTTGGATGGCAGAGTTTAAGCGCGGCCGTACGAGCTTCCAAGACGAACATCGCAATGGTCGACCAAATGAGGTTACCTGTCCAGAAATTGTAAAGAAAAAATCCACAAAATGGTATTGGATGATCGTCGACTGAAGGTGCGCGAGCTACCAGACGTTGTAGGCATTTTAAACATTGTGTACATCGCATACTAACTGAAAATTTGGATATGAGAAAGTTTTGTGCAAGGTGGGTGCCGCGTTTGCTCACAGTAGAACAAAAACAGCGTCGTGAGGATGTTTCAGTCGGGTGTTTGGCAATGTATCGCTGCAATAAAGCTGAATTTTTGTCTTCATAACAATGGATGAAACCTGGGTCCACCACTTCACATCTGAGACGAAGGAACAATCAAAACAGTGAATTAGAAGGGGAGAGTCGGCTTCAAAGAAGGCGAAGACAGTTCCATCTTCAGGCAAGGTCAGGACGTCAGTTTTCTGAGACGAACGCGGAAAATTTTCATTGATTATCTCAAAAAAAAAAAAAAAAAAAGGAAAAGCAATCAACGGTGAATATTATGCGTACTTGTTACAGCGTTTGAATGATGAAATCGAGCAAAAACGGCCGCATTTAGAGAAAAAGAAAGTTTTGTTTCATCAAGACAATGCACCAGTTCACTCGTTCATTATCGCTATGGCCAAAATCAATGAGTGAAAGTTCGAATTGCTTCCTCGTGCACCCTATTCGCCAGATTTAGCCCCTCTGATTATTTTCTGTTTCCAAACTTGAAGCAATAAATGGCTTGGTGATGGAGATTTCAATGAAGAGGTGGAGTCTGCAGTTGATGGCTATTTTGCAGCTCTCAATAGTTTTCAATATATGCAGGTATCAAAGTTATTGAAACCGCTGGGAAAAGTGTATCGAGCTGAAAGCAGACTATGTAGAGAAATAAATATCTTTTTCCCCAAAATGTTTGTGCTTTCTTTGTTAGGTCGAGTACTTCTGGGACAGCCCTCTTACCAGCCATGATGGAGCGCCTTTACCAGAATGTCATTCGTAGGCACAATATGTGCATCATATGTTGGTGGTCGCAGCATCAAACCGGTGTTGCAGCAGATCATAATACCAGTCTTGCTGAAGAGAAAACCCGATTGTTCTGTTTAACTGTAAACAAAGGTGTTTGTCAAACATGAATAAATGCATTTTTTGTTTCAATTGCATTATTTCCTAGTAGTGAATCTGCGTCGGCCTCCGTGGTGTAATGGTACCCTGCTAACTTCATATACCCAAGATCGCAAGTTCAAACCCGGCGGAGGATGATAGATTTTTTCGGGTGTAAAAATCCTTAGCATGGCTTCCTTCAGAGGGGAAGTAAAGCCGTTGGTCCCGTGTCGAAGATTTACGGCATGTAAAAGAACCTCAAGCCTGATAGAGAGGCCTCTGAGCAAAATTAAGCGGTCTTTCACGCCCAATTTAGAATGGGACGCTGAGAACCACAGTAGTTAAAGAGCGTCCATAAATAACACGCCATTTACATTTAGTGAAACTGAATGTTACCAATCTTGTGAGGGAGACAAAACCATTTATTGAGTTTGACTGTAAAAGAAAAGTATTTGTGAAAATTAATTAAGCTTTCTGTTTGTTTCTCTAATATTATTACCTAGTGAGCTGATTAAAGTGATGTACTGAGCAATGATTAACCTAAGTTCTTAAGGAAATGTTTTCAAGCGCCTATAGCACAGAAACGGAAGGTTTTCGGACATTAGTTTTTATTTAAAAAATTAACTACTCAGTCCGTTCCATAAATCCTAAAGTTTGTATGGGGAACTTCCTAACATGCTATTCATTCCTGGGAAAGATTATTTTACTTATTAATTCATTCTATCGAACTAAACCTTTGCAGGTTTAATTGTATTAAACACTAGATTGTGTTGCATGGTTAGCTTTTTAAATTCCATGGAGAATTAATTTCATTTACACCCCCATACTTTATGAAAATGTACAATGATCTAGAGCAGGCGTCCCCAACAGACCGCCCGCTCGGGCAGCAGTAAAAGCCCTCAAGCCCAGATCGTCCGGTTGCGGGCATGAAATGGAGGTGCTACAGTGCGGAACTACGATTGTGAAAATTAACTTACACTTTCACTGTCAATTACATAATAATGATAACGCTTTAATACTGATAAATAATATTATACAAAGTAAAATCTAATTGGCAGGCAATTCAATTAACGAAATACAAACACTCCTATAAAGCTAATAAACTAAATAAATAATATAATGTGACATAGGCTTTCTTCTTCTTGTTACTATGCAATTCAATGAAGTAAACGATACAAGTAAACATAATATTCTTCAAATAAATGTCTATGAAAACTACTCTTTCTTAACCATCCGATAATCGCCCTGTTTTTTGCAGTTGTTTGTTTTCAACCAGCTGTTCAATACGCGGGACTATTGTTTGCGAGCTACCCAATCGCAAACATGCTTTCAAGTGTTCATCACTTAATTGGCTTCTGTGACGTGACTTTGTACATTTCATTAAGGAAAACAGTGATTCGCAAACATAGGTTGTCGAACATGCACAAAATTCTTCCTGCTAGATTGTGGAGTTTAGGAAATCTTTCGCGTCTTACAGAGGTGCAGAAATTGTTTATACGTTTTCTATTTTGATATTTATCTTTTAAATCAATATCATTTTGCATATTTATTACTTCCAACTGCAGTTCAACAGGACTATCGAGGATATCACTGAAAATGGTGTTGCAAATAACTTAAATTGTTTCTCAAGCGGTATAATGTCCTGGAATGTACGTTCGAATTCTTCGCACAACTGTCGCAGTATGGTTATATATTCATCAAAGTCCAAGGTTTCTAAATACTCAATCACTGAGGTTAGGGTCGGAGAATGCACCGTCACCGTATTGCTAAACTGGTGCTCCCAAAGACGTAACTTTTGTTTAAATGCCTCTGTGATACAAAACAAGTCAGTGATAATGCATTCTCTCTCTCTCTTGAAGTGTAGTATTCAGTTCGTTAAGATAACGGGTCAAATCTACAAGGAAAGCCAGATTATTTACCCACAACTGATCTTGGAACAGGTTTGCCATGTACATCCACAAAGAAAGCAATTTCATACCTGAGAGCGAAAAACGTTGCAGAACGTTTCCTCGACCTAACCGCTTATCTCCGTGTGGTAAAGCAAATCCACATACTCACTGTCAATATCAACAAATAGTGCCCGGAACTCTCTGTGATTAAGCTCTTTTGATCTGATGAAGTTAATTGTTCGCACAATAACATCCATTACATTGCTGAGACGAATGATTTTAACACACATTTTCTTGGTGTAAAATGCAATGCGCCGGTATGATTCACATTTGCATGTTTACTTCTTTCCTTCTTTGTTGTACCAATGCCACAGCACCCTGTTTCTTTCCACACATAGCCGGTGCTCCATCGGTAGCTATCCGTCAGTAGCTAACGACACCATTTTATGCCATGAAAGTTCAAACTGTTCCATCGTTCCCTCGATGCAACTGAAGATATGGGATTGTTCATCGGCACAATATCTAACTACTCTTCCCTTATGTCAAGATCTTTATCCACGCCTCTGATGTAGATGACAAGTTGTGAAGTGTCGGTTATATCATTGCTCTCATCTATTGCAAGAGAAAACGCAATGAATGTTGTAGTTATCTCAGACAACTGACTCCAAATATCGTCTGCAAGGTCCTCCAAACGAACGTGTTATCGTGGAGGTGGATAAACTGACTGATTGATAACCGTGTACATACTCTGGACTCAATTCTTCAGCTGCATCAATTAAATATTGTTTTACCATCTCACCTTCACTGAAGGCAATACGTGAAGCTATTTTGCAACTCACTCTAACAACATCAGCACGAATATTTACATCTTCCTTGTTCATTTTATGTTTCAGATCTGCAACAACACACGTGTGTTCAGTGACATTGTAAATCACAATCGTGTGCATGACATAACGAGTAATGCCGTTGCAAATTATATTTAGTTATTTTGATTAGAAGTTAGCAATACACTAAACTTTTTGTTGCGTCATTTTTTTCCATAAACAGAAAGTTTTCTTCCCATTCTGCTCGAAACATCACAGGTGTGGACGACCGTCTTTCCAACACGGATGTGCCAGCCATCGTAAGTAGGACACCACAGTACTAATATGTAGCATTACACCACCACTGCACGGACATACTGGACTGTGTAGTTGTCCGGCTCGAAGTGAGTGTAACGTTCAGTCCCGCACGCCCTCAAGCGACCTTGACTCGACTTGGGGATGTCTGATCTAGAGCAATGGTTTCAAACTTTACAGTTCACGAACTTCTTGATATATATATCACGGACACCCTCTGAAATGAACCAAATTGCAAGAGTATAACAAATGCACACTTTGATTCAAATGCACTAAAATCAAAGGCAACATAAAAATATCATTATATAATGTTTCATTTTAATGTGAACAATGTAGCTGCGTTTGACCATTTATCTCTGTAATGTTATGGGTAATGTCTATTAATTTCAACAATAAGTCTCCAATGACTTCAAACTTATTTCTCAACTTTGAGGTGAGGTGGGAGTATGAGGTTTCACATAAATAAATTTAGGGAATACACATAAGCATTTCAAAGATTTCCTTGAGAGTTCAAGATATTCAACAACACCGCAATATAAATGTCATTTAGATGTAAAAGCAAAAATGTAACTTTAATGACATTTCAGTAGAAAGTCCTGCCAAATAATTTTCTTCGTGTAGTGTAACAGAGAGAGCAGTTGAAAGCCATCAACAAAGGGATTCTTTTTATTAGTCACCGGGAAATACGCCCTTAGCTGCAACTGTAGTTGCTCCAATTATGACTTAATATCATTTAGGATATCCTTTGCAACATCTCCTTACATCTTCCTGAAATCTCAATTGCTCAAATTTCAGTATGTAATCTTTGAGTCCATAGTTTTAGATCCTTTTCCATCCCTTCAATTTTCTGTCTAACATGGAAAACAGTTAAATTAAGCGTATTTAGATGATTGAAGATATCAGCAAGGTGTGGCAATTTTAAAATTCATTTAAAATCTTGACAAAGTTAGAATCAAGCACAAAAAACTTGACTTTAACCTTGAGTTCAACTAACCTCCTAAGTACTCTGTGATATTGTTTTTATTAAATTAATAATTATTTTATAGAGAAACAACGGGGAAATAAAACATATGTGAAAAAATATTTATCATATATATATATATATATATATATATATAAACGATTAAAGTAAAAAACACATTTATGATTCTGTTGGGTGAGAGTCATTAGCAGTCAAGTCACGTTGACGTGAAGTACTTAGGTCGAAGTCAGGCTACCCAATTAACTCAGTAACCATTAAACACAGTCTACAAGAAAATTCATAGGCTTAAGGTTCAGTTTATGAGAATTTAGAACGTTCAGAAATCTAAAGGACGCTGGTAAACTCAGGTAGATCTTTTCTGGAATTAGAAAAGAAACAGAATACTTAGAATTTAGTTAGCAAGGAGTAAAATGTTGTCTCAGATGCTAACGCGGAATGTAAGATTTGGTAACATAGAGTGTTAGATTCTTTTTGTAAAGTAGCCTGACATAGGCGAGACTTAGATGAGCGTGTGTGTATCGAAAATTTATTACTTCTGGCTCTGCTTCTTCACCTTCCAGTCGTTACAATTTACAAAGCGTGGTCGGAAATCGGTAACGTGTACGTACCACGCACGCTAGGCTCATCACCCACTTAGCGGCGATTGCAAGGGGATTCGCACGACAGTATTTTAGCGAGTCATGCCAACTTGTTGCTTTTAATACAGGGAAAAACTGCACAATCCTTAAAGTTTTTGATACACGGAAGTTAATAAATTTAATACGAAGCTGTAACAGTTTCTCCTGCTTAGATTCAGGAGCAGTTCAATTATTCATCGTAAAACCAATCGGCAGCTCATTCCAAAGACATATTGTATTAGCCACTATTAAATGTTCACAGTCAATATAATTGGTGTTGTCCATTCTCGCACTTATCTATACATACTCTTCGAGAAAGATGTCACAGCTTACCACTGTAGCTGCCGGCAGTAGATGGGAACACCAAACCATCTTACTTCACAATGTAATGGCAATATCTGTTTGTGGGCACTCTCAAATTCTTCACAGATTAAATTTACCGAATAAAAATGAATTCAAAGGGCGTTATTTAATAACATTTACAAGCCGAATTGTGCCATCAAGCAAATTTTTTAATTCTGGTGGAATCTTTCTTACTGCAAATGCTTCTCTGTGGACAGACTGAACTCATACTACAAAGGGTACTACATGTTTTATCTTGGTGATCAGCCCAGTATTGCTTTCACACATTGATCTTCCACCATCACTGCTAGCACTTACACATTTATTTCAACCTTGTCAACCATGAACTTATGCCAATCTCGTACAATCCTTCTGATGTACGAAATATGTGACGTGCACTTTATTTTCATAATCATAATGGCTAAAATCAATTACATTTACATATTAACAGTATGTTGCTTTCATCTAATGAGAAAGCAACAAATGCATAATGTTTTATTCTATTTATCAAGCCTTTCTAGTATTATCTGCCATTTCATTCATGTTTCTTACTGTAATGTAATTTAACTTAAAGACTTGGCTTTCTAGCCAAGACCCGTTGCGGCTATCAGCAGGTTTGATTAATTATTCGCCAATAGAATGCTGATTTCCCTTTTAAGTGATGAGCAGAGACACCTCATATTAAGCAACAACAGCACTTTCATTACTACCACCCTTAACTGCATACACAGCATTCTCTTTATTGCACAACATCAGCTTTTGCTTTTACAAATACTGGTGGATTTATTACATTAATTATCTTATGACTTTATATATAGAGAGTTTCATGCTTTCAATAGACAAAGCTACGTAAAAAATAATCCTTGAGGTCACAATACTTCTCCTTTTTGAACAGAAAGAAAGCGGAGATTAACGTACGAATAAAATATTTGCGAATCTTTGAAACATCTCCACTGAACTTGCGTCATGTTGAAGCTACCCTTGTGACACCGTTAGCAATTGCTACATGCTCAGTCTCTACAGAACCTAGTTTGAGATAATGGGGCACCTAAAGTTTTCAGTTTCTGTAGAACCGAAGTTTCTATTATCACTAGGACCTGCAATACTCTCTACAGGACGCTTCACAGTACTAAACTTAAGACAACGATCCATTTTGTTATACACTACAGTAACCACGTAAGCCTCTGACGGGAAAACGTCTGTGGGTTCTGCTCTCTGAAGGAGTGAAGGGGGCTCTTACCATGTTACAGCTACGATGATGCCACAGATAGATATACCAATGTATTATCTTCCACAAAAGTAAATACCCACCGCGCGATGGGTCACCTAATTCTCAGGCGTTCTTGTATAGGAGGAATGAGAATAAAATTTGCCATATGCTTCCCATTCCTTTGTATTCAAGTGGGCATGGTAGCTGTTCGCTCACCTCGCAGTTTGGAAACCAATATTTCAGCAATCATTGTAAACTAACGGGAAATTATTGAAAATTCAACTTCAATATACTTGCAGAGAATGTGTTGTTATTGTGTTTCGATTTAAGTAGTGGATCTGAAGTAACCCCCCCTAGTGTTGGGTAATGTTCTTACCAAGATAGATTTAATCACCAGCAATTATGGTAACTAGAATAGACGAAGTGGTTAAATTGTGCTTTTGTTGAATATAGAGAAGTCAGGAGATGGATCGAACTCAGTGTAACTCATGCCTTTTTTTTCCTTTCTTTTTTTTTTTTTTGGAAAATATTTCTTTTGGTGACCTATTCGAAATAAAAATTTGACAAATTAATACAATCTCTTTCTGATAAAACTCCTCCCTTGAGAATCAATTACATGGTTAGTTTTATTTCGCATAGCGTTGTAATATTTGCCACCGTCTTACGAACGGGCAATACGATTGAAATGCTTTATAAAAATAAATTGCAAATGCTGAAAATAAAACAGGAAATTATTCCTAATTCAGTTGGAAAACATTCCTCCCAAAGTCAATATTTTCCTTTAAACACCCACATTCAAGACATCTGTCTACAATTCTTGAAAGATATTATCAGGTTAAGGGATTTATTTTGATCACACATTGCTAATGTATATATAAGCTTATAATGGATATAAGTAAGCATTTCTATCTCCTTCATGTTGGGATGTCTCGCTAAATACGACGGAAATTAAAATGTTACAGACTAAAAAATGAAAATTATTTCTTTAGAAATGTTGAGTGAACTAAGCATGATTCCATTCTTTTATATTTAATTATGCTATAATGTGAAACAAATACAATGGTATGTGAGAATAGGACTCAAAACTATCGAAAGCAAATTAATTTAATATATTATATACCATACGAAAGTATTTACCAGTATTAAATTTGTATTAATAGCCACAAAATATATTCTAAAAAGTAGCAAATGCCAACAAATAAATAAATTAATGGTATATTAAACAGCGCAAAATGCAGTAGTGGATTCTTGAACGTGAAGCAATTTTTACACCTAGCAACATTGCCATCCTGTTTAATCCTAGCACTATACAATGCTGCCATGTTCCCATTAATTGGGTGTCTAGAAGTGTCTTTATCGTGATTCTCCATTCCTGATGACAATAGACAATCTTGAGAAAATAAACACGTTTGTTAATGTTCTGTTTCAGAAAATAAACACGGGAGGTGAGGATCGAGCCATCAGCTGCTGGCACTTCTGATTTCAGGGATAGCGGCGTTACAAGCTCGAATACTTTTCAGTTGTGATTTTCGCTCTATTCGTGGAATGTAAAGTGTTACTCTGTTGCTAACTGCAACAAACAAGATGTTAAGTTCGTAGTGCTCTGAGAAATGGTATACATATTTTACTTTTGTTTCTAAATGTTAATTACATTTATTTAGGTGATTATCTAGAACAAACATGAATATCGCAGTTATTAGTGTGAGGTATAAGTTCCTTAAATGCTTTCGTTAATGACACACAAATGGTGACAAAATGCTTAAAAGGACATAATAGTACAATTAATATATGTTGCCGTTGATAGGTATTTGAAAATATTGTATATATAGATCCAGACTGATAAATTAAATGCCAGTACCGTGATTTTCACAGCGGATCTCCAAGTTCAAATCCCACTTTTAGCATTAAATTTTTCAGTCTAACTCTACCTGTGCTACTCCAGCCCTATACACAGTTGCACGGAAAAAATAATTTGCAAATATTGGCCTTCAGATTCATTCTCATATGTGATGGGAAACTGAGTACATGGTGATTTACAGGCACTATTGATATTTTAAATTTAAAAATATAATATATGCAATAAGTATTATATTTTAATAATATTAATTTCATACTCAACCCCCCCACCATGATTTAACAACAGAATGATACTTTGTAAATTAGGGGTACAAATGAAATCTTTATTGCAATGAATAGGTAACTGTATTTTTCAGGTTTCCATCATGTCGTGGTTTATTTATTTCGGGTACTTACAATGAGTTAATCATCTTGTCAGACAATTGTAAAATAATATACCTAGTTATCGTATTATTCTATAAAATAGAGAGTTAATATAAAATGTTGATGTGTCAAAAAGCTTATTCTTCTATTTACTGCATATTACATGATAAAAGCATTAGTAGAAATGGTCTTATTACTTACTTCCTTCTAAGTAGAAGTGAAATAAGAGAGTACCATGGGCTAAAGCGATAGTCAAAGCTTTTAAAAGCTGTTTGCTGTGTGATTGAAGCTCTTTTATATGGTCAGGAGTTGATAAAAGTCCCGTATGAAAAAAATATAACAATTTTAAAACTGAAACCAATAATGAGGAATATCTCAAATATAGCCAACTCCATGAAAAAGCTATATATAACATGTGTGTGTTTTAAGCTTTGGCTAGCTCTTAGGGTTTTCCTGTTATGCAAAATTCCGCTATTTTATCCAGAATAAAGACTTTTCAGAGGATATTCCCAGAAAATTCAATATAACAATATATTTGTAATGCTAGTATCTTTAATATACGATATTTTAATCAAAATCTATCGACATTTTTTAGAAAATTAAAATTCTCGAAAAATTGTCCATATAAAGAGTAGTTGAAGGTGGGTGGATTTTCTTGAAAATCGTGTCAAATCCTTGGAAGTTATTGAACTTAAATACCAAGTTTGCTATTTAATGGACTTTTTGGATAGGTAGAGTCAGACTGAAAAACTCAATGCCATAGCCGGGATTTGAAACATAGAACGCCCGGTCTCTAGACAGCTGCTCTACCACTGAGCAACCCGACAACGCCGGTACAGCATTGAATTCTTCAACTGACACGTATGTTTCCCGATAAGCCACAAGATGACATACCTCAATAGAGACTTACAATGTTGTAAGTACTTTAAGTCCCAGGATTCATAGTATAGCCAACTATTATGGTGAATTAGTATTTATTTAATTGTGAAAAAACAACTAAATCATCACTAATTGACCATAATAGTTGACTACACTATGAATCCTGGGACTTAAAGTATTTACATTTTAAGTCGCCACTGGGGTATGTCATCTCAAAATAATTTTAGATCACCTTGTGGTTTGCCGGGAAACATGCGTGTCGGTTGAGAAATTCGATGCAATCCCGGCGCGCGCGCTAACACACACACACGCACGCACACACACACTCACACACTCACTCACTCACTCACTCACTCACTCACACACTCACTCACGCACACACAACACACACTCACACACTCACTCACACACTCATACACTCACTCACACACTCACTCACACACTCACACACTCACACACTCACTCACACACTCACACACGCACACACAACACACACTCACACACTCACTCACACACTCACTCACTCACACACTCACTCACACACTCACACACACAACAGACACACACACACACGCACACACACACTCACACAACACACACTCACTCACACACTCACTCACACACTCACACACACAACACACACACACAACACACACAACACACACACACACACAACACACACTCACACACACAACACACACACACACAACACACACAACACACACACACACTCACACACTCACACACACAACACACACTCACACACTCACACACACAACACACACACACACACAACACACACACACACACACTCACACACACAATACACACTCACACACTCACACACACAACACACACTCACTCACACACACACGCACGCACACACATGTTTCTAAAATGCTTTTGTTTTGGATTCAGGGGGTCTCAAAACATTTTCCGGTGAAACTGGGTATTGAATTTTTGGTTGTAATACAATACCTTCTCTATACACTATGTGCATGGTACGTGTAGATAAAGTAAAAATAGAAGTATAAGCTAGTCTAACACCCGTTTAAGTTCTCTATAAATCCAGAAACCACTCATCTTATGATTTTACCGCTGTTTGCTGCTGTCAACTCTATCAACCATTTGGCAAGGCCTGCAGCAATGTCTAAGAATGACAGGACTCAGAGAAGAGTACAATGATGTTTAACGCACGCGCATTTGACACTTTATGATGATAAAGCTAGAAAGGATTAAAGTGGTAAATCGTGCATGAATTTGAATTCCAATGCCCTTATTTTCAAATCATTTTTTTTTAAACTATTACATCAGTTTAATTGTTTCTTCCCCATTTGATTGCCATTTGTAAAAACAAGTAATACTGAAAAACAGGACATTCATTAGGTAGAGTAAACCTGAAAAATTTAGCTCCATAGCCGGGATTTGGGCCAAGGATCTCATGGACTCTAGCCGGTTGCTATGGAGTTGAATTTTTCAGTCGGACTCTACGTAATCCACTCCTGTCCTACATAGGCTAGTGTGGAAAAAACAACTAATTAAGTGTTATTCATATTCTTTCTGGATAATCTTCTCTTTTATCTCCGAAATAAATTTAATTAACGTCTAGAAACAAAGCAACATTTATACCATTTTCAGGGCATTACGAACTTCCTCCTTGCAAGGAAATTGTTGCCAAGTTAGCAACAGAGTAAAACTTTACATTAGATGAATAGAGCATGACCACTCAAGTGAGGAATAGCCGAGGTCGTTGAATCGCTATCCGTGAATTCAAAAGTACTGGTGGGTGGTGCTTATTCCTCGCGCATATTATCTGAAACGGAACATTAACAAACGTCTTTATTTCCCCGAGATTGTATATTGTCATCAGGAATGGAGAATTAGGATAAAGGCATACTTCTAGACAGCCAGTTAACGGGGACATATCAACATTGTATGGAGCTGGAAATACACAGGATGACAACGCGTCCAAGAATCCACTAGTGTATTGTGCTCTGTTTAATATATCATCAATTAATTTATTCACTGGAATTTGCTACTTTTTAGAGTGCATTTTGTGACATATAATACAATTTTAATATTATTAAATACTTTTGTATGATATGTAATATATTAAATTCATTTGCTTTCGATATTTTTGAGTCCTATTTTCACATATCATTGTATTTGTCGAACATTACTGCATAATTACCTATAAAGGAATATAATCGTGCTGAGTTCACTCAACATTTCCAAAGACATTATTTTCGTTTTTGTGCCTGTAACATTTTAATTTCATTCCTATTGAGTGGACATTCCAACATGAAGGAGATACAAATGCTTCTTTATATCTATTATAAGCTGATATAAACATTAGCAATACATGACCAAAATAATTCCCTTAACCTGACAGTAGCATTCGAGAATTATAGGTAGGTGCCTTTGAATGTGGATGTTCAAAGGAAAATATCGATTTTGGGAGGAATATTTGACAGTTGAATTAGGAGTAATTCCCTGTTTTATTTTCAGCATTTTCAATTTATTTTTATAAAGCATTTAGTTGTAAAATTTCAATCTCATTGCAGCCTTCGTAAGACGGTGGCAAATATTACAACGCTATGGGAAATAAAACTAATCATATAATTTGCTACTCTATGGGAGGAGTTTTGTCATAAAGAGATTGCATTAATTTCTCAACCTTTTATTTCCCACAAATCAGGTAAATAAAGATTTTCCAAAAAAAAAAAAGACGATTATATAAAATAAAAAAAGGCACGCGTTGTTCGGAATTCGATCCACCTCCCAACATTCAGTAAAAAAAAAGCACAATTTAACCACTTCGGCTATTCCAGTCGCAGACACAATTGCTGCTCATTAAACTTATTTTTTGTAAGGAAATAACCCAATGCTAAGAGGGCTTTACTTCAGGTCCATTACTTTATCGAAACACAACAACAACACATTTTCTGCAAGTGTATTGAAGATGAATTTTTAATAATTTCCCGTTAGTTTACAACGATTGCTGAAATACTGGTTTCCAAAACTTCGAGGTGAACGAATGGCTGCCATGCCCACCTGAGCACAAAGGGATGGGAAGCATATGGCAAATTTTATTCTCATACCCCCTATACAAGAACGCCCGAGAATTAGGTAACCCATCGCGTTGTTGGTATTTGCTTTTATGAAAGATAGTACAACATTACATATATCGTGCAACGTTAATATCCCAGAGTGCATTCAGCTTTGCGAGCCAAATAGCATAGGCTTTCTAAGAGGTTAGCAAGCCTTGTTGATATCTTGGAAGAAGAGATGTGATCTTTCTCAATATAGCTAGAGCTGTTGATGTTAACTCATGCTACTGATTGGAACACAGTATCCACACATAGGTTTACAATTTAGAAAAGAATATGTAGAGGGGAAATTATCATTGCTGCTTCCCCCATTCTTGCCTCAGCCTCCCTGACTTTTTCTCCATGTTGTCTGCCAGTAAGCTAATTATTGTTAGTTTTCGTACTTATTTCTATTTACATGGAATTCTTTCAACAATAGGTGCAGAATACAGATTATATATAGTATATTATGTAGAATACAAAAAAAAAAAAAATGCTTCACCCTAAAGTTCTTGTAGATACAAGTTCTGTAATAGCAAGGAGGTACCTACGAAACTTCTGTTTTCAAATATTTTGTACCTACAAGCCATTTTTAACTCACCACAATCTCCAAATGGCATATAAACCATTATTATAATATATAATTTTTAGTTCCACCAATTCATTAGCTACGCACAATACAAAAACACCGAAATCCCAAAAACCATTCAACCAACTTTGATAATTCTTTCACCATAGAAAAGCAATTTGTTCTGGCGGACAAGGGGCTTTAAGCACCTTCTAATTTGATTTCATAAATCACTAAAACTACTTGGATACGAATGCTTTGGAGCTATAAAAGAACATACCGAGTGGGATGACTCAGGAGGCTCTGTTGTGGCCCGCATTTATCTCCGCGGTATCCTTGCAGTTTCGGGGTTTTCCCAGATGAATGCTGGTTAGATTAATTACATCCCCCGAATTTTCCCACCAGCCATCTACTGCTCCCATTATCTCTTTTAGGGTTAAAGGACCAGGCGACGGTGTCCGGCCGATTGCGGCTGGATGGTATTTGCGCACTGTAAAAAGTTATTCTGGCGTCGTCCTCAGGCGCTTTCCGAATTCAGGGATTCTTCTGAGGATGCTCGGGACTCGTGGGCAGGACTTAGGGTGGCGTCGAAAGCGTTCCAACGTAATCAATAAGGACTTTTTCCATGCTTGCGTCCGTCATCTTCGGATCTAGTCGCTCTTTGGGTCTACTCCCATTCCTCCCTTCCTGGGGTCACGTAAGTAGCAAAATGTCACAAGGGCTTACTTTCGGTGCTCTGCCCAAGAGTCCTGGGGCCACATCTAAACCTGACTTATCCTAAACCCATAAAAAAAACATGCTTGCGAAGAAGACCTTTACGTTTAGGTGAGAATAGTGGAGAAGAAATTAGTTGTTACTCCATAAAATATAAATAGTTGTTGCACCAAACTCCTTGCAATACGAGGGGAACTATTTATATGTTGCGCCCAATAATACAAAACAGTAATTTATCATTGAAAATTGCTTTGCGGTTTCTTGATATGTTCTCCTTTATGATCAATACACTTTTTCATGCGCTCGAACCATTTGTCATAGCATCTTTTCCAATTTGCTTAAAACACCTCCAAAGCATGGTTTTTGAACGCATCAACGGCTTCTTCCTCCAACAAAAATCGTTCTCCACGCATTTTATTCTTCATGTTCAAGAACAAAAAGAAGTCATTGAGTGTCAAATCAGGGCCTATGGCGAATGAGTCATCAATTCGATTTTTTGAGTGTGTAAAAAGTCGGTTGTTAGATGAAATGTGCGGGCGGTCGTTGTCTTGATGAAGAACGATCCTAGGGCACTTTCCTTATTTCACCGAAGACTTTCGGCAAACAAATGATTGTGTGCCATTCAGAATTGACCGTTTTACGTTCCTCTAAAAGCACTGTTACCACATGACCGTTTTTTTTTTCTAAAATCAGGCGCCCATTTGTTTCGAAGTGCGAACAACTTTTGTTGGATTTGGTTCATCTTGAAACTCCCATACAGTTGACTACTGTATACGTTCTAGCTCATATGCATAGATCCATGACTCGTCAACTGATAAAATCTTATAACGTCTTATGAAGCCCCATCATTGTATTTATTGAGCATTTTTATTTATGAGTCAACACGAGCATCCTTTTGTGATTGTGTCAAATTATGTGGGATCCAGCAAGAGCAAACCTTTTTCACGGCTAAATGATCATGCAATATGCTATACATGCTGATGGAACTAATGCCTAAGGCTGTCTCTATCTCACAGCATTTTGTATGGCAATCTTACGTAATCAATTTTGTTCAGCATCAATATTTTTGGTACAACAATTGATTTTGGACGAACTCCATAAATTTGTGGGTCGTTTTCTAAGAGTGCTTTGTTATTCAGGGGTTCTCAAAACATACATTTACAGTGAAATCTTGGTACAGAATTTTTAGCTGAAATATAATACCTTCTCTATCTACTGTATACATTTTACAAACGTACTAGAGAAAGTAAAATATACAATTTTTAGCTATGGGTAGTTAGTATGAATTATATAGTTAGTATTAGTTATTCATACTATACCTATGAAAAATTACCCTCAACATTTCGGTAAGAGCGCCCAATGTATCACTGGTTCTATTTTAGGCTCCTGCACCATTTACCGGCTCTGGGGTAGCGATTTTAAGTTGGCACTATCCAAACCTTCACCTCTCGATTGGAGGAAAGACATATCCCGTGACTTACAAGACAACCCCTGGTTTCAGATGGCTGCTGAGGAATAGACGGATCCTGGATCAGAGAGAAGCTGGGATGGGTGAAGGTGATATGAAATGTGGTGAAATAGATGAAAGGAAATGTGATTGTGGAGTAGGTGGTGGAATGAATGTTGAAGGAAACCGTAGAAGCCGGAGAAAACTCGCTCAGGCGCCGCTTTGCCCACTACATATCTCAGTGCGGTCCCCTGGTATCGAACCCAGGTGAGAGGAGGCCCTCATGTTCAGGATGGTCTAATCATTTGGTTTTTTCAAAGTTTAACATTCTTTAGCTTGTTAGGTTATATCGGACTGTGAATGACGAAACGGTTGAAATATTACTCAAATGGATCTGGGAGCACATAGCTTGGAGTTACCCGATATTCATCTTTTCAAGATAAGAGAAAACACCGGTAAAAACTTTAACCAGCAACTCACCCCGACGGAATTTCGAACCAGGACATCTTGTATATGATGTTGCTACATACTCCGTTAGCTTTACCTTCTTCAATTATGTCGAAACAAAACAGCAGTCTTGGGAAAACGGCACAAGGTGAACAAAGACTGAAATTACATCCAAACTTACTTCGCAAAGATTAGCTCATTACCCACACCATTATCTGTATGCCACATGTATAAATAGTTTCGCAGAATGAAGTGGATATACCATATTGTACTTTGTAAAATAAATGGGCGATCTACAGTTAGTAATAGATGGAGCTTTGTTGCCGGATCTAATCTACATGCACTGCTACCAGGCAGGCAGGCAGACGAGCGAAACCAGGAAAGATGATGATGATGACCGGGGAGAATAATCGTACACCTGCCGAGGCTGGCGGGCGGCATCATCGCTCATCAGACACTGACAAGGTTCCGCGCTAATGATCCACCGCCCGGCCTCAAACCATCGTTAGCTATGTCATGCGGTCATCTGTCACTGCCAATACATGACCGCGGTTTCAGAAACCCTCATCGGTCTCTGTCTGCGCTAAACTACCAACTACGAAGCAGTAGCATTGCGCTTGACCCAGGCCTGCTGACCTACAGGTTCACAAGGGGCTCTCTGGTTCAACTTTTACTGTTTCTTTCACTAACTATAACAGCTAGAGGAAGTGTTAGTTGCATTTTTCACAACTAATCATAAATTTCATGAGTGAAAAAAGTTTACAACTTCAGCTAAAGCCCGTTGGCATGTGCGTGTATGTGTGAACAGCATAATTCAAAACGAAAAGTTGGATGAAACCAAACTGATAAGTTCAACATCTTTCATGAAAAATGTTTCCTTACTCTCCCAACAAAGCCTCTTTTCAATAATATGCCATATACATATGTAACATATGTGCGAATAATAAAACGTATTATGGTTATAAATACTGGATTTTCTTTGAATAGCCTATGAACTCCTTTCTTTTTCTCAAAATGAATAACCGTATAATTTTGTATACGTGGTAAACCATATTAAGTAGTCAAATAGTTGATAAAAGGTCAATCTTAAATAACCTTTCCGTAATATCAATCATATCCAAGATATTCGATGTTGTGTAAAGTTTTCAACAGTTTACTTTATTACACATTTTAACTTCTAAGTTACTATTGTTTTTCTTTTCCGTGAAGTAATGCGAAAAAAAGTAAAAGCGGGCGTTAAACACAAAAAAAAAAGTTATATTTCAGGTTATTATTAAAGGGGTGTGCCGTCAATGGACTAGTAGGACTAGGCTAGTCCCCTTAGTAACATCAGCTTATTTATAAACGTTATTAACTTTCATTTTTAAACTTTTAAAGTTTCACGACATGACAGCGTAAATATAAATCTGTGTTTTCTTGGATGAGTCCAACTCGCTAAGGTGCTCAGTGAACGAAACATTCTTCTTTCTAGCAAGAACCAATCCAGTCAGCTTTCCTAGGACTAGCTGGAATATATGTGCTCCACCTGCCACGTTAAAAACACCACACGGTCGGGCGTGCTCTGTTAAAACAACTTCTGTGTACCCATTCTTCTTGGAAAGAATATGGTTAGCATTTAATTATTTCTTCCGCGCTATCACGTGTAAGAAGCAATTAAGTGACAATGATTGACTTAATATGAGTAGTTGTTAGCACTGCCAAGCCCGGGACTTAAAACACTTACGGCGTTCTGTGTTGTCATTGGGGTATGCCATCTCAAAATAATTTGAGTTCCCGTTATGGTTTACCGGGAGGGGGGAGGGGGGAATGCCAGTTAGTTGGGACATTTAATTCCGTGTCGGCATGTTGTCGTGGTAGCTCAGTAGTTGGAGCAACTGGCAGAAACCAGGAGATCCATTGTTCAAATCTCGGTTATGGCATTAAATTGTTCAGTATGACTTTCTTTCCAAAGTATTAGCTCGTTTATTGGTTTTGTGTAATAAGAGTTTGTTTGAAGTGTCACACGGATTAACGTAGTATTGTGGGTTTTACCTGTTTAGTAAAAATGGAGAGGGACTTGGCCGAAGAAACAATTCCTCTGAGTCGTGGTTGGAGAGATTGCTCAGTCCAACATGGCTGGTAGTCGGCATACTTCGTAGCCATACAGACTCTAGCTGTTCTACTAATACACAATTTAGTACCCGTCTCACAAATTCAATAATCTGTAGCAATGTTATAAAAACAAAATTATAAATAAGAACGCCACAGAATAATAGTAAATATAAATATTCACCGAGAATGCTGTATCTGTTGGTAGAATGTTATGCGTTTTAATACGATTATTTTACACTTGAATTCACTTAACACACACACACTCACACACATGTGTATATTATATTTTGTTGCATTTTCTTGCCAGTTCATTGGTCTCATTGTTGTAATTACAAATCTAAATATGTATTTTTAGAATTGATAACCTGAATTAAAAGCTTTCAGTCCACAACTACACTGTGAACTGGGGGGTTTCTAAAGGGCAGAGGGATTATTGTACAAACAAACGTGCACACTATTGTAATAACAATGAAGCACAAATTACTTCTTGTTCGCTCTCACTGAGTCTTAATGTTATGTGGCAACCCTTTTCTTGGACTTTAGTTGAACAAAACTGCCATTGATGCACGAAGATTTCAGTAAAGTAGCCTAAACCAAACAGTTAAATTTATTGGTTTTCTTCTACCCATGTGTTCTAAAAATAGAGCCCCACACGTACAAATAAACCCTACAGTCTTACACAAAAAATTACAACAACAAAAAAAGGCAAATATATATTTAACTCCATCGATAAGAGCGAATAATAAATAACAATCAAATAGCTCAGACAAACAGGCAGATACCTTGGTACCTTTATTGCTGCAGACATTTTACGTGTATAGCAATCGTAAACATAACTAAAATTATCATTGGACATGATGGTGATCGCCTGCTTATTGATATTCCTAATTTCAGATTAAATAAGATGGCATCAAGTTATCTAATAATGGGTTTAAAGCTATGTAATAAACTATCTCAGGTTACCACTTCCTAATTTTACTTTCTCTACACATACTATATACGTAGTGTATAAAGAAGGTATTGCATTTCACTTAAAAATTCAATATCGAGATTTCACAGGAAATAGAATCCAAAAAAAGTATTTCCAGAGAAAGATCCGTGTCTCTGTGTGTATGTGCGTGTGTTTGTCCGTGAGTGATTTTGAAGAAAATAAAATGTATATCTTGAATTTTCTGAGAATAGCCTCTAAAGATCTCTTTATATTCTGAATGAATTTTGCTGGATTTTGCAGAGCTAGTAAACCGTAAGCGATAGACAAAAACTTACACACAAAACAGTAGATCTCGCTGAACCACACACTTTATGTCATGTACAGTTTTTTCGTGGAGTTGATCATTTTTGAGAAATACCTTGTTATTTGGTTTCAGCTTTAAAGGACTTACTTTTCACTTACGGGAATTTGTTATATACTGGAAATGCAAAGAAGCGTAATTCATCCATATGGTAACCAGCTTTTAAATTACGAGGTACGTCCAGAAAGTAAGATCCGTTTGGTAATAAAATTAAATTGTGTACAGATACACAATAATTATTTATTGCACAAAATTCTACAACTCTTAAACTACTTTTCCACATAACTGCCGAAATTTTGCAGGCATTTGTCATAGCGTGGCACAAGTTTTTGTATACCTTCTTCATAGAAGTTTGCCGCCTGTGTCTTCAAAAAGTTGGAAACATTTTCTTTCAGCTGTTCGTCATTGTTGAAGTGTTGACCGCCAAGGAAAGACTTGAGATATAAGAACAGATGCAAGTCGCTAGGAGCGAGGTCAGGGCTGTACGGAGGATTGTCAAACACGTCCCAGCCAAATCTCTGTAGGAGGTTTTTCGTCACATTTGCAGTGTGTGGTCGTGCGTTGTCGTGAACTTCACTACGTCCTTCATTGAACTGTCGGACCCATCTTCTCACCATTGAATCACTCATCGCATTTTGTCCGTAAACTTCGCACATTTGTCGATAAACTTCAATTGGTTTCACTTTCCTAGCATTCAGAAAACGAATCACCAAATTGATTTCACAAGCGGCGGGATTTTAAAACAACACCGATATTGTAAACAAGCACAACAAAGCGTATGTGGCTGACAGCGATCTCAAAATGGCGCACGTTTCTTCTCCTTGATACAGAGCGTCTACCGCGCATGTGCGGAACTGCGATCGCAGCGCTTCAGCGGAGATAAATTGAAACGGAACTTACTTTCTGGACGTACCTCGTATTTTACTATCCTTTTAGCGTAGTGTATTTCCTTGTTTCTCTTCTACTTACAAAAAAGCATTCCATCTTATGTTTATCTTGATTAGCATGAAGTAGTCAGAAACACAAGTTTTTAGCAATAATTTGTTGCTGAGATGTAGAGAAAGTCTTGTGAATGGAACGTATCGGATTTTTTAAAAAAAAAGGTTCTATAATTGGCTAGTTTTAAATCCTTTTTATATTATTGATGATAATGTAAATTTGATAAATGTTTCTTTTTAATTATGGTTTTTTTTTTCTTATGATACCATTGTCCATACGATTTAAGGTTTAATAAATTACAATTTCTTATACAGAGGATTTGCTGATAAAGCCATTCGTACATATCTTTTATAATTGTCTATTATAGATTCTTAATATTATCAGGTTAATTGCTAAACATATTTAATGTTTGAACTTCATAACATGCGTGTCAGTTAATGTCACGTTGGCATATTGCCGTAGTAGCTCAATTGATGAGCAACCAGATGGAAATTGGTAGATCCATGGTTCATATACCGGCTATATTTTGAATTGGTCAGTCTGACTATATTTCATACTGTTTACACGTCAATGGTTCTGTTATATTTAGCTACAACACATCATCAGGATGAAAGAAGAATCATCAAAACATTGATATGTATGCAAATTACCATTGGTATTGTTATAGGTAGTAAACAGTGTAATACACACGACCATTTTGAATGCCGAGTTATGTTTAATGATAAATGTTAGATGGCATTTAAATGTATAGGCATATTAGCAAAACAGTTTTTGATTTTCATACCAAACTTCATTTCTGTAGAACAATGCTTTAATGGTGAAAAAGTTTAATTCCCTAATTTTTATTTTCTCTACATTACTATGTACATAGAGTACTGCTAAACCGTAAGAGATGGACAAAAACTTACCACACAATAAATGTAGAGCACTTTAAAACACACAATTTATGTTACATACATTTTTTTCGTGGAGTTGATTGTTTTTAAGATATTTCTTGTTTTTGTTTTCAGCTATAAAAAACATACTTTTCTCATACAGGACTTTGTGAACTCGTGTCCATACAAACAAAGGAACTTCAGTCACATAGCAACCAGCTTTTGACTATCACTTTAACCTATGGTAGTCCCTTATTTCGCTTCTACTTACAAAGAAGCAAGTAATAACACTATTTCTGCTAAATTTTTCTGATAAGCATGAAGTAAATAGAAGTATACACTTTTTAAGAATAACTTATTGCAGGAATATAGAGAAAGTCATGTGAATGGTACACATAAGATTTTTTCCTTTGCTTCTTTTATTGTAATGTTGCCTCATGGACAAAGTTAACAAATACAAACTTTAACAAGAACACATATGAATGGTTGAATATAGCAATAATAATTAGTGTAATAAACAGTAGCCCTTCAAAGCAAATGAACTAATTGATCTAATATCTGTGGTGTGTAAACCTAGTATCTTGCAGGTGACGGCGAAAAACTTTGGAATTGTTCCACGGGCACCAATTAGTAGCCCGATCACAGTATATGGTCAAGTACATATTTTTTCCTTGTAACATGGAGCTGTTGGTTCGTAGATATTCTTTTTCTCGTCGACGACCTCCTTGGCTTGGGCAGGGCTCGCTTCAAATTCTATTGTAGGATCTAATACGTAGCCAGTATGTGAGCCAGCTTTAAAGGCAATTATGTCAACACGATGTGTGCTGCCTTGAGTGGCGATTCCGGAGCTCTTTGTGGGTCACATACACGACTTTCTGTAGAGAATTATCTAATATATGTCGAATTGTGTGATGGCGAATATTCCTTAGTGCTTGACCGTAGGGCAAAAGCACTAAGGGTTTCGAACTCGCTGCGGAGGATATGTTTCATCGGTGTCCTCCGATGTTACATGGCCCTGAGATATAACTGTTAGCTGTAAATGCATTCAACTATTGGTTATGGAAAGAGTGTCATTGGAGGATAGCTTTCTGTAGATCCCGAGCTTGACGATGTAGTGGACCTTGGAATTAATTGAATGCGGCATGTTAGTCTTATGAGAGCGGCAATGATACTACAAACAATAATGAAAATAGTTGAATTGCAATATATCTCTGTACTGGTTTATCTCCTTGCAAAGCATGTAGTGTGTTTAAAATACATGGTCTCATTGTTTACAATGGCAGCGCTTGGTTCGCGGATTTGCTTTATGTAGTTGCAAAGACCATACGAGACAAGCATTGATCATCATCAAAATACCCATTATTATATTCCTTCTTGATGAGTTTACCAAATTACCATTTCCTTTTAGTTGATGCTTTAATATTTTCTTAGTCAAATATTACTTTCATATCTCACATGTAAAATACACATAGTAGGTAGGGAAGGTATTGCATTCCAATCAAAAAGACGATATCGATATACCTCCGGAAATACATGTTTTGAGGACTGCTTGATACAAAAAATATTTTAGAAAAAAGTTCGCGCGTGCGCGTGTGTATGTGTGTTTTGTGTGTGTAAGAGAGAGAGAGAGAGAGAGAGAGAGAGGGGGGGTAAAGAGAACAGCATATCTTATAAACGAAAAGTCGGGTATTTAAGTTTAGTATTTTACAATGATGCAACATCAAGATTTTCAAAAAAGTCCCCCCCCCCTCCCCATCCCAAATTTACATGAAACATATTTCATAGTTTTCGATTTTATTAAAAAGTACTCTTAATGGTTTTGATTAAAATACATATATTAAAGATATTTACATGACAAACAAAATGTATAATTTAAATTTTCTTTGAATAGGCTCTGAAGCCGTCTTCATTCTGGAGGGCTTTTGCACAACCGGCAAACGCAAGAGGTAGACAATATTCGCCTCTGTTACATCGGTTAGGGTGAGTTACCGGATAAAGTATTTTTTCAGAGTTTTTCCCTTATCCTGAGAAGACGAATGTGAAATAAGTTCAAGCTCCATAGACTCCGGGCTCATTTGAGCATCACTTCACAGATTTAATTCATCGTCCGGTGTGACCTACCAGGTAACGTTGATACAAAACAAAAAAGATTGACAAAACCTTACTACACAAAAATGTCTATGGTTAAAACACACACTTTATGTCATATACATTTTTGGGGGCGTTAAATATTCCAATATATTTCATTGTTGTTGGTTTAAACATTTCCAATACTTGATTTTTCTCAAATGAAAAATCGTTATTCTATTATTTTCGTCCTGGTCATGAAAAGATATGGCAATTTCAATTCCATCACATAGAGACCAGTTATTCAAAGATTTGACATTCGGATTAGCCCAGTGTGTTTCCTTATTCCTTTTGTACTTAAAAGGAAATACATAACAAGAATATTTCTGCTAATGCTTTTCTCATTATTATAAAGTAGATAGAAGAACAACCTTTTGTAAGAATAGTTAGTTTGCAGAATAGGTACAGAAAGCCACGTGAATGTATCAGATCAGAATTTTTTAAATTAAATATGTAAGTTTGACAGTCTGTGATTAAAACAGTGACACAGTAACAAAGTATTCGGAAGTCCCAATTCAGTTCTATAATTTTGCTACCGCACCAAGCAATAAAAACAACCTCAAATATAATTAAATAAGAACTAAAAAGTTGCCAGTTTCATAGTGTGAGGATACCGTGTCTGCTCAAATTAAAGGGGTCCTGAATCTTGGTTAGGAGGTAAGGTTTTTTTTCCGGGATTTGCCCTTATCTTCAGCACCAATTTAACTATTTTTGTGGGCTCAAACCCTGCGGAGGACGATGGATTTTTTCGGGCATAAATCCTTAGCATGGCTTCGTTCGGAAGGGAAGTAAAGCCGTTGGTCCCGTGTCGTAGATTTACGGCACGTAAAAGAACCTCAAGCCTGATAGAGAGGTCTCTGAGCAAAATTAAGCGGGTTTTCACGCCCAATTTAGAATGGGACGCTGAGAACCATAGTAGTTAAAGAGCGTCCATAAATAACACGTCATTTTTAACTATTTTCGTTCGTTCACCTTCGGACATATCCTATTCGATTAAAGGAGGTTAAACCGAATAAATTGCAATTATAGGACGAGTAAGCAGAAATATTAAGAATCTGTACTACAATCGGCAGGCAAAAGCAACGCTTAAAATAATGCTAGAGTTTGCATACTTATCTGAAAGTTATTATTATTATTTGTATTATTATTATTAATATTATTATTATTATTATTATTATTTGCCCTTATTATGATAATACCATGCTCTCATACAGCCTGCATCTGGAGTGATTGCGGTCATCTCTTGCAGAAGGAATTACCGCAATTGCTCCAAATCCAGGATGCTTACGGGCATCCCGATTCTTCAGATAAGCCCAAAGATGGAGCAACATTGAGATCTATTTCATCTGCGGTGAACAATTTTGCTTTAAGTAATCAAGAAGTCTTGAAACTTAGGCATATTAATTTGTTTTGGTAACAAAACAGATATGACTGGGCATAATGACCCAGGCGCTAACCTCTGTGACACATTCGGGATGTCGCGGGTTTAAATCGCGTGTAAAGGGCAATGTAGACCTCTTTTCGTAATTCCCTCTATTGTCAGGTAAATAGCGCATTGGATATTAATACCACTACCCAAAATTCCTCCTAAAAATCTGAGTTCCATTCATATGACTCTCTCTACATCTGTGTAACAAATTATTGTTAATAAGCTTATTCTTCCATGTTATGCTGAAACATTAGCAGACACGTCTTATTACGCGTTTCCTTATAAGTAGAACGGAAATAAGGGAATACACTAGGCTAAAGTGATAGCCATGTTTTAAAATGTGGTTGCTATGGGATTGAAATCCGTTTCTGTGCGTGGCCAAGCGTTGATAAGTTCCCTTATGAGAAAATGTTAAGTATTTCAAAACTGAAATCAATAACTAGGAATGTCTCGAAAACGGCTAACTCCACAAAAAACATGTATATGACATATGTGTGTTTTATAGAGATGTACATCTTTGTAGTAAGTTTTTGTCTATCTCTTATGGTTTACTAGTTAAGCAAAATTCAATAAAAATCATCCAGAATAAAGAGGTCTGCTTTAGAGGCTATTCCCAGAAAATTTAAGATATACATTTTATTTGCCATGTAAATATCTTAAATACTCGTATAAGAGATGTTAATCAAAATCGTTACAGCATTTTTGAGAAAATCAAATTTTCGAAATTTATTCTATATAAAAGGTAGTTACGGGTGGAGGACTTTCTTGAAAATCTTCGTGTCGTATCCTTGAAAGACACCAAACTTAAATATCAACGGTCTTTCATTTTTGAGCTATGTTGTCCATAGACATACACACGGACCTTTTATAAAAAAAAATTGTTTATTCCGAGAGTCCTCAAAACGTTTATTTACGGTGAAATCTCTGTATCAAATTTTTGGGTACAATACAATACCTTCTTTTACACTATGTACACATTTGGTACAGAAATTAATAAAAGAAATAGAAATGAAATAGATGTACTGTGATTAAGGCAATATATTGATATAGATAACATGTACCTGCTCTCAAAGAACATTCAGCACTTCCACCACGATCTCAAAGCCCACTTTGCGTTAATGTTCAATAGTAATAAAGTACATCATACAAGAGAATGACTGGCCAATATATCAACAAATTCCTTATGGACACCGGAAGTAAAATGTCAAAATTCTGTATTATTTAATATATATGTTGTTGCTGTATTGTAATATGAATACTAATTTTCATCGAATTGGATAAATACTTTGGAATATATAAATTATTCCACAAATTTTATTATGTAAATATATCGCATAATTATAATGCGAATCAAAATTTGAGAACATTGATTGGCATTCTGTGATTTGAAGCTTTGAATCGCACAAAAGCTTTACGCGGCGTATACCAATAACTTTAATTACTGAATCATGACAATGTTTAACACAGATTAGGAGTTTTATTGTTTTAATTACTATTGGTACTAGGATGATTTTGTTGCTTGTAATATTACAATAGATAATTCTGCACATTCTGGACATTTCAGTTAAAACTGAGACTCATGGAACATGTTGATGTTATGAAAAATTAAACATAAAAACAAAAAAATTCAGAAAAATCCTTTTCATAAAATAGAATGCTATAAAACAGGTGTATTGTACAATTTTAAAAGGCTGTAGAGCGCGAAGCAAAGGTGAAACTGCTAGATTAATATTGATTTTCTATGAATAACCAAAGATTTCAACAAATATATATATATATATATATATATATATATATATATATATACACACACACACACACACACACTAGCTGCCCGCCCCAGCTTCGCAAGGGTGGTGTATCTGATGAAAAAAAAAAACGGCAAAATCTTCTGCTTACAGTACGATCATGAAATGAAATAAAATTACAATTAAATAATTTGACAACACTTTATTGTAATGCCTTGTAATGTACACTTTTCCTTCCGAAGAGAAAAAAATAGCTCCGATAGTTGCCGACTCTCGAGCACGCAACGTATAACATACGAAAAACATAATTCAAGGTATATTACACACACTTCTAACCATTGACCTTGGGATTTATTGTTATTGCGAATGCAAGGTGCGCTTTGATCGGTTGATATTAGTGGTATTCTTGGAATAAGTATATCAATTATCACCGAGTCAACCTTGAGCTGTAAATTGTATGGCGGGACTCCTGGCAAATCCAACGAATTTAGGAATTCAGTTAGATAATTGACGACTTCATTTGGATTGGTAATGCAATTGATCGACTTAAATGAATGCATTTGTCCATCAATTTTACCCTGAATTTTTACAAATCATCTACATCTACAAGTTGCTGCTAAAATGGCTCGTTCGCTCAACCAAGCATAGCTTTTGTAATTTTCACCAATATTTGGAATCACTTTCGATATTGATTCTTCCTTTGACGTTGTGAAGTGACAAACATTTTATGAAAACGAAATGAGGCCAGTAGAAGTGTCAACAGGAATTTTCCCATTCCCAATGTCTAATAATGCCTTTGCATCTAAAAAGCACAATGAAGCGCAATGTAGTATATATAGTTGGTATTGCGAAAAGGAGGAAGTCAGAGCAACCATAAGGCAGTGTGGAAAGGATAGCATATGCAGTTAACAGCGTGGCCATCCGAGATGTCGTTGGCATAATAACAGTAACGGTAGCGCATCCATAGTATGTCGGGTAAATGCTGAAGTTGGTAATGAATTACATTAAGGAGAAAGTCACTAAGTAACATTCATGCTTCTTCCGAATCTCTTTTTTTCCTTTAATCCTAATGTTTCTCACCTCTTTCTTTATTTTCTTCTATTTCAAAACAGCCATTTCTAATGCTAATATTGATGTAACTAAAGAGCAAGTAGATCAGGTTGGGCAATTGATAAGCTTTTATTTGATGATAGCTTTGTGTATTAAATTTCTCCATTTATCCCGAAATATTACTTGCTCAAATGTATTAAGAGCACCGCAATTGAAGTGTGATGGTAACGCGGGTATCTTCATGTTCTTTAGCTAGCTCATGTACCATATAACGTCAAATAACCAACATCTGCAATAGGAATTTAAAACTAAAGCGGATCCCGTTATTTCTCCGCCATTTTCAGATTCCAAGAAGAGTTAATGTTATGTGCATTGTTTATAACTTGTTCATTTTAAAGAATTACAACAAAAATATAATTATTTCTTTATTTAAACGATGTGACCAAGGGAACGATTGTTAATACATACGAAATATATTTGATTTTCACAGTTATCTTGCATCATTGTCTCCATAAACGGGTGTATTCCCTTAACATTGAAGAAGAAAAACAGAGCAGTAGGTACTACGGCCATCTGGTGTCAAATAATAAGTACGTATTTTAGGTGTTCATCGCCAGGAAAGCTTCTTTATTTTAAACGATAGGAGTAAGGAAAGGACTGTTAATACATAAAAATGTATTTGAATTTCACTGCTACGTGGTGTCATCTCAATAAACTCTTGCGTTACCTTAACATTGAATGGGGAGGAAAATACTACTTTGGCCATCTAGCGGCAAATAAATGAGTACTTACTCTAGGTGTTCATAGTTAGGAAAACTTCTCTGATTCCTTATTTTAAACGATAGGAGTGAGGAAAGGACACTTAATACACAAAAAGGTATTTGAATTTCACTGTTGCATTGTGTCATTATCACGATAAACTGTTGCTCTACCTTAACATTGAATGAGGAGGAAAAAACTACTACTTTGGCCATCTAGTGGCAAAAAAATATGTACTTTCTCTAGATGTTACTGGCCAGGAAAGCTTCTTTTCTGCTTTATTTTAAATAATAGGAGTAAGGAAAGGACAGTTAATATATAAACATGTATTTGAATTTTACTGCTGCATTGCGACATTGTGTCGATAAACTGGTGCGTTAACTTAACATTGAATGGGGAGGGAAAAATATAGCAGTACTACGACCATTTAGCTACAAATAACCGTGATACCACTGCCATCTGGTGGCTATTAACCGAAATACGGTCGCTTGACATTGTTTTTATTCATATTATGAAGTTTTAAATCCTTTACCGTACTATTTTTAAACATTTTTTTTTTCCACAAACCTTGTGACAATAACGAAGACAACAAAAAAAGAATTGTTCAATTTGATGCAGTCGTTCGGAAGTGTTACGCGTACATACATTTCAGCGATTTTTTTTTTTTGTAGTGTTTAACGCCCGCTTTAACTACTTATGGCACCGCAGGCGGCGACACTGATGATACATGAATGATGATGGAGCACCGGTGAAATGAGATGGCGGGGGAAACCGGAGTACCCGGAGAAAACCCGCCCCAGCGCCGCTTTGTCCACCACAAATCTCACATGCGGTCGCTTGGGATCGAACCCAGGCCGTCTAGGTGAGAGGCGCGTGGTCTAACCACTCGGCCACGGCGCGGCCCTGCATTTCAGCGATCCATTTTTATTTATGTATATAAAATATATTCGATTTTTTGACTGATTGCAGTAAACCCCCAGATTTCCTTAATCGGGGGTACAGAAGGTCAAGTATGCAGTTATGCTCAGGTAAAGCAGCGACCCCAGAATAATGTCGCGATATGGCCAAGAAATTAAGCCGAGTTGACTTAGCAATATTAATATTTATAATAATAATAATAACTAATAAGAACAATGAATTACACAGTATATATTTATGTTCACGGACGAAGTGTAATATCAGTAGGATAAAGCAAGGTTTGTCATGTTCTTTACGAAGTTGTGCTGGGGACAATAGTGTCCTTGGGTTAGTTATAATAAGGGTTATTTATAATAACGGTTTGTTTGTGTTTACATTAAAATACGAACTGTCTGAAACTCCAGATTCAATTAAAAATCAAAGTGTATTACTTTGGATTTACTTCCTTATAATTCTCGTTCCATGTTTGAGAAAGAATACACCAATTGTAAAATATGGTGTGAAGAAATCGGGTCAGCTTAAATTAATTATATACAAGTTAATGCATCTTTAAGCTCAGTGCCGAAATTTGTTATATCTGCTTTATTTTTATGTACCCCCCAAAAATCCCCTAAAGTTATTGTAAATGTTATTGATTAGGCGCTTAAAACTTTTATTTTATGACTATTTTAAGTTCGTAAACAACCGCGTTTAATATGGTGGCGCCTTAAAGCATTTTAAATGAAATTCTATAGCAGCAATAATAAGCGTTCTGATAAATCTTTGTTCCGTATATGTGACTAGGAATGGAGTCTAGTGCAGTTTAAAACTCAGTGTGTGTTCTTATTTCTTAAATTCATATTTTCATTCCGGTTTTACTTGAATTTTTCTCTTTCGTATTAATTTAAAAGATTCAATTAATTTCTTCAACTCCAATTTTATGTATATTTATCTGATTCTTTTCACTCTTTCTTAATGCTCATTTCTCTAAAAACATAACTGATACTGAGTGTCCTTTCGTATATTACGTTAATTTATACCATTCCTTACTTCCGTAATTTATTGCTAATTCCAAAACATATTAGGGCATAGATTAAAGATCTAAGTAATTCACACCTATTCTATTATTTTTACCTGTTATAATTTTGCCTTTTAGTCAAAATGTTCCTTTAAAGCCGTAACCTTAATTTTAAGAATACGAATTAAAACTGTAAAATATCTTGAAAATGTTATTTTAAATATGTATGTTTTGTAATATGTAATATGTTCTGTAATATGTATTAATTTCATAATATTCTTTGATTATACCATTTAAACTACCACTAAAGCTATCTAGCATTAGTTCTTTACTTTTACTCACTGAATCGCAATCTTTTTTCTGTTATACATAACTCTTTCTTTATAAAGAATAATACCAGTAGTTATGCTGTGAATTAAACAACTGTCTACAGTGAAGCAAATATTATTCTAAGTTACTTTATACCTTATCGCCCTCTATGGTGTAGTGGTTACCATGCTAGCCTCTAAAACCAAATATTTCATTTTCGCAAAAAGAGTAAAAGTAGTGAAGAGTAAAAGAGCCCCATACCTTGAAAGAAGAAGGTTCCTGCGCAAAATGCCGTCATTTCGCGTCCACAAGTCATTATTTCACCCTACAGCGCCATCTGTTGGGGTCGAGTTGATCCCTCGTCACTATGGCGCATAGCGGCGAACTTACGAACTAGAAATTCAGAGTTACAGGAAATAATTAACTACATGCCTTGTTGCATTTCCCTGGCAGCATTACAGTATATCACCAGATGCATTTTAAGATTCTCAAGAGCAATAATTCTTTCAGACAGAATAATTCTCTTTCGTGAGAAGTTTCTCTCAACGTCGCAAGATGTTAAGGGAGCATATTTAAGGAAATGCATCCTCGAAAGTTGACTAAAAATTGTGAAAAATTAAAAAATTATTATTTTTATAATAAAATAATATTAACTCTAGACTTAAGGAAAATGTATAATTTTCCCTACTTGCCTCACCTTAATTGCCAGTTAAGTGAAGCTATAAATGGGTAGGCAAATGCTTTTTATATGCACTCCCAACTTCAAAATTTCTTTTCTCGCACTTTTTTTCCACACTTTTCCATGCACGAAATGTTCCACATGATGTAATTATTCAGTTATTTGTTTCACAATTTTTATACTGCCTTTCAAAAGCACATTAAAGAAAATTATCATAAATTTTTCGAAATGATGCTCAAATTTTGAGAAATAAATTACTAAACTTTCAAAAATCAACAATTTTTGAGATCAGGAAAAGTAATCTTTTTCTACAGAAATAAGCGCTAAAATAAAATACATATATAACATTTGAGGTGATGCATCTATGAGGTTTAGAAAATTCACAGTATGAGATATCTTGTTGAAATTTATACATGTTACTATTCTCAATAATAATGATAATTTTTGCCATCTATCAAAATTATTGTTAGCATGGTTATTTAAATAATACCTTTCTGTATTGTCCAAATGAATTGTTCTAATAAAAATGAGCTACTTACATACAAACATCCAGTTTACAGAATATGAGTTCACAAATTGATCTACCATACTATATATTTTATATTAGCTCTGATTTCAGTGTTATCAGAACAATGGATTTGGGCAATAAAAAGTATTATCTAAATAACCATGCTAGCTAGAATTTTGAATAAGAAAAACATTATCACTATAGTTGAGTTTACATTCTTTGAATCTTCCATATTTCGCAGATGCATCACCTTAAACAGAGTTGTCTTCTGTGGTCTGGGTGCTAGCCTCTGGTACCCATACACCCAAAGTCGCGGATTTAAACCCGGCGGAGGACCATGGATTTTTTTTCGGACGTAGAAATCCTTAGCATAGCTTCCCTCGGAAGGGAAGTAAAGCTGTTGGTCCCGTGTCGTAGATTTATGGCACGTAAAGAAACCTCAAGTCTGATAGAAAGGCCTCTGAGCAAAATTAAGTAATCTTTCACGTTCAATATAGAATGGGACGATGATAACCACAGTAGTTAAAGAGCGTCCATACATAAAAACTCCATTTCATTTCTGGTAACCATTGTCGCGGCTTCTATCCCGACGGAGGGTGATGGATATTTCTCAGGCGTAGAAAGCCTTAGCATGACTGCCTTCGGAAGGGAAGTAAAACCGTAGGTCTCGTGTCGTAGATTTACGTCAAGCCTGATAAAGTAGCTTCTGAGCAAAATTAAGCGGTATTTCTCGCCTAATATAGAACAGGACGCTGAGAACCTGAGCATTCAAAGAAGGTACATAAATAAAACTCAATTCGATTTAATAAAACACAGTCAAATCTCTGCACTTTAGATATACATCACCTTCTACAACCGTTTAAAACGGGCGTCACTAACTTGTTTGATTTTATGGCGCAGCAAGCAAACATGTTCCGTTCATGCAGTGGGTAAACACATGACATCAGGGATCATCTTTCTTCCTTGTATAGTGCATCGCGTGCTAGTTTATAATGTCCGGAACAGAGAGCATACCAGCACACAAACCATCGACTCCGACGTTTATGCCTGCCTGTTTAGTTTTCGGCAAAGATCTGCACTCAGAAAATTCAATTTGCAGCGTCATTTCACCACCCATGCAATGAGTACGACGGTTACCAAGGAGAAGAACATTCTTTTAAATTGTGTTCGATCCCAATTAATTACCACGATGACTGTTCATACTTACTCTATAAATGTGAAAGATTCTCGTTACAAATTAATTCTCTTACTGTTGTTGATGCAAAATGATTACAGTGATACTAACCTGGTTAAGGAGCTTCTTGTTTTATTATGTTAATAATATAATACTTGTTCATTATTTTTTGCAATTATTTATTTTACGACTGTCACATGCCACTAAATCTATGAAAATATGTATATGTTCATATCCAAAGTATACTTTCTAATACAAGGGACATAATAGAGAAATTGTCCTACCAATTTTGAAACTACAATAGCTATACTAACCTATGAAAGGAGGATACATATTTCAAACGCAAAATGTTGCATGCTGCCACAGCTCTGATGGAATTATCTGTTCTTAGTTTCCGCGCAGTTAGTCGCGCAGTACACAGCAGGCGATTCGCAAGAGCATCGAGTAAATGTATTTCTTTCTCCTACTCAAAGGGCAACCAGTTAGTGCCCCTAGTTTAAAATGTCAGTAATTCTGCATACGATTGAAAATCTATCATTTTTATCACCACTTCACTTAGTTTCTTTTATGTAAATTCTGCTTTGCCCTCTGCTTGCCCTACTTCACATTCTCCGTTTTTCATCAGTTTCAAACTTTTACGTAGCTCTAAACCAGTTGCTTCGAGGCGATAAATTGATTCCACGATACTTGCATAATTTGATTTTATTTAAGCCAACTTCTGAGCAATTTTGATTGAAGAATCATCAGTGCTATCAAACATACAGAATTTTCTTTGTGCCTTCTTCGTAGTTATCCCAGTAAAACCCACCCATATTGAACCAAGTGCCCCACTGGATAAGTATCGCTAGGTGACAGATGGAAAGTTGTATTTCTTTAATTTTTTTTTACTCTCAATGGTGCCTTGGCAAATATATTTGATACTCGATATAAATTTGTCCACATCAAGGAAATTAAGTCACATTTTCTCCACAATTCTGTGCAAACCGTGAGCACAACAAGTAATATGGAACATTTTTTTTATCAAAATCGTAAGGCTGTTGTCTTTTACCATGAACGATGTTGCATCTGTTTGGAATAACAAAACATAATTTCGCTTAATTTTACCATCTTACAACAGCTTCTTGTCACCCTCAGAGGTGTAGTGTTACCACTAGCCTCTAAAACCCAAGATTGCAGGTCAAACCTTTCGGCGGGTGAGGGATTTTTTCAGATGCAAAAATCCTTAGTATGACTTCCTTAGGAAAGTCCCGTGTAATGTGTATTCGCACGTAAAAGAATTCCATACCTTGAAAGAAGAAGGTTTCTGAGCAAAATTCCATCATTTCACAACCAAAGTCGTAATCACTTCTTCTTCGATCCCTCGTCACCATGGCGCATAGCGGCGAACTCACAAACTAGAAATTCAAATCGGACCAGGGAAACATCCAAAGGATGCCATATTCTCCACTTAAGAGTTACAGGAAATTAACTAACTTAAATAACAACTTCATAGAATTGTAATAGTGCCGCAATCACCTAGCAAACGGATGTCGTTTGTTTGCTATGAGCAACACGGGCACTGTTGGTGTATTATGCAAGCAATGCAAAGCCAAGGTGGTAAATGGGATAAAATATATAAACTGTGTTCATATATTTCACGCGAATTGTGCAAAATTAAGGTGCAATCCAGATATTGTTAATGAAGCCTCTTTTAAGTGCTGTGAAAATGTGAGTGAAATGAAATGTGTTGAAAGTTAGCAGCTATTTGATGCCCTTGTTGATATTGCCGACAACGACAATAAGTTAGACAGTAAAATTGTGAAATATATCACAGATCAGAAAGATCAAATTATTTCGGAACTACGAGAAAAAGTGAAAAATTTAACCCACCACGTAACTTTGTTGAATAAGCTATCTGTGCCATCAAAAGTGTGTTGCCAGGCGGAAAGTGCTTTTATATCTCGAGAGGTACCTATAGGTAAATTAGAAAAGACTAAACAACCTATTTGTTGTGTTAATAAATCATCTATACGTGACTGTACCTGAAAATGGTGAATTGGACTCTGTTGCTAATGAGACGCCGATTTCAGTGCTCACAGAAGTAGTCAACAATTCTATTATAAATGAAACAAAAACAGTGAACTCTATTCTTCAGAGTAATAAAGAGACTTGGGCGAAGGTTGTTGGAAGAAAACCAAAACGCATATTAGTTGTTGTAAACAATACGAACGTAAATGTTGTATTGAATTTAAAAGGTTCACCTAAAACTGTAGCTTTACGTGTAAGTAGACTGTCACCTGATACATAAACTGATAAATTATTAGATTACTTCAGACCAACAATTTTAGAAGTTAAATGTGAACAGTTGAATTCCAGGCATCCACATTTGTATACAACGTTAAGGTTGATATTTTTTAACATATCCTAACGACTGCATTAGTTCCTTATTTCTGGCCAAAATATGCATGTGTGAGTTGTTTTTATACGCAAATCGAGTGCTGGAAAATCAGCCCCATTCTCAAGTACAGAAAATACAAACATGCAAATAAATCATACACTCATTTTAACTTTACTTTTTTAAATACTCAGGGAATTAGTAGTAAAATTGATATTTTAGAAGACTTTTTGACAAGTAAAATGTATCATTTTATCTGTCTATCTGAACATTGGTTAAATGATAACACAATTACATTTGCCAACATAACCTGTTATAACAGGGTGTGTTCATACATAAGATCTCATGGCAAGCACGGAGAAACTGTGATTTATGTACTAGATAACATCGTGTTCGGAAGCTTAGATGTATCAAGATTTAGTTGTGATTAACACTTGCATTGATAGATTATAGCATTAAAATTGTTGTTGTAAACTTATACCGCACTCCTACTGGTGATACGCATGTGTCTGTAAAAATTTAGATGACCTTCTAACATATCTAACTGAATGGCCTAATTATAATGTTAGTATTTGTGGTGACATTAATTCTGATTTTGATATAACGGCATGTAGAAATTCTGCTGTCGAATTTAAAATTTACTGTGTTTGGATTTAACTGTCAATGACAAATCTACAAGGAACAAAGCTTGCCTTGATAATGCGATGAGCAATATTTTCCCTTTAAATTGTTCTGTTAACCCACAAAACTTTTATTTCTCGAATTATTTGGCTTTATGGTTAAATTTTATAACAGTGACACAAGCATGAAGAATGTACATTTTATGAATCAGATTTTTTCTCCTTATAATTATGAAACGTTTTTAAGCATCTTTAGTAAAAATTGATTGGAATGTTTGTTTTAGTTGTTTGCATGTACTGATGAGAACCTTTTAATGTATTTTTAATTTGTGTGGTGTTTTTAACATATATTACTCCAAGAAGTCTACAACCAACAGCAGTGCTTACTCTGGGAGAAAGATTAAATATTAAATGAATTAATTCAGCTCAAAATCAGGTTTAGAATCCATTATGAAAAGTATAAGAAAACATGCTCTGAAGTGGCTAAACAAAAGTATTATTTATATAGAAAATTTTATGGACGAAATATTGAAGAGAGTAAAACTATGAAAAATATTAGTCTGAAAGAAAATTTTAGTAACAAAAGTAAAACTGCATGGTTTTTGATAAATGAATTTAAAAAAGATGAAAATACAAACCTAAAATCCAAATTTCAGCTGATACCTTGAATGACTATTTTATAAACTCAATTAAATACACGAAATCGAAAATTAGTAAACTCAAAACAGCCTATTCTGAATTTTTAAGCAACTCTACATCTTCAAATGCAAATTTTCATTGGAAATAAATATTCACCAAACAAGTATCAGACATAGTCTCAAATTTTAAAAGCTCCGTTAGTCGAGATATTTATGACATGTCAAATATTTTTTTAAAAACGACTATTTGCGTAATTAATTATTCATTTACGTATTGTTTTATTTTTTGTTTACAAGGGGTTTTTCCTAATTGCTTGAAAATGTAAAAATAATTCATGTACACAAGAGAGAAAGTATATATGAGTCATGTAATTATCCGCCGGTATCTCTTAGTCCTATTATATATAATTTTTGATCAAATAATTTTTTTTAAAACGTTTTGATGTGTTTACTAAAGAACAATATGTTTTTGGAAGGAAAAAGTACTGTAGCAGCTGTTAAAAATCTGGTGGATTTCATTGGTTATTGTTTTGAAAATGGTGAATATGCTCGAGCGAATTTTTATGATTTAAGTAAAGCCTTTGGATCCATAGATCACAATGTTTTACTGGATAAACTTGCTTATTATGGTATTAGAAACAATCAAGTTAAACTCTTGAAATCTTATTTATTAAATAGAAAACAGGTTGGTTATGTGAATGATGAGTTCTCTTCAATTCGTGACATCAGTAATGGTGTTCTACAGAGTTCAGTTTTGGGTCCATTTTTATTTTTAAATGCAGTAAATAATTTACCCGGTAATATTCCAAGTCGCTCCATAATATTTGCTGATGATGCAACTTTTGTCATTAGTGGAAAGGATCTAAATATATTGAATAAATAATGTGAAGCTATTATGATAAAAACATGTGAATGTTTCAGAGCTAACAGTATGCTCTTAAACGAATAAAAAACTGCCAATGTTCTTTTTACTTTCAAACGTCTAGAGATTGATACAGTTCATTTCTATCAGACTGATATTACATTTCTAGGAGTTCATATTGATAGCCAACTAACCTGGGCATCTCATATTGAATATCTGTAATAAAATTGCCCAGCATAATATAATTAATAAGAAACCTGAGAGAGTGTATTCCTCCCGAATATGTCAGAAGTATGTATTTTTCACTTTTTGTGTCAGTAATAAGATGTGGTTTAATCCTTTGGGGAGGCACTAATAAAATGTTTGAAATTTTCCTTTTCCAAAAGAAAATTATAAAGGTAATTAAAAATGTTGCTATAAAAGTCCATGTAGACCACTCCTTATTGAGTTAGGTATTTTAACTATTTACAATTTTTATATTTTAGATATTTTAATTTATACACACAAATGTTCTGAAATCCAAACATTAAGAAGAGATATACATAATTATAATATAAGGATAAAATCAAATATAAATATTCCTTATTTTAAACTATCAAAATAGTTATTTAGTACTTAGCAATCAAATTATAAATAAGCTGCCAGAGCATATTAAATTCCTAGATAACAAAATTTTAAGTCCAGAGTATATGCATGGTTGGTTGCAAGACCTGTAAATTAAATGTGAAATTTTAATTGACAAAGTATGTAATCATTCAATTTTTATATCAAACGATGTCGAATGCCTGCACAGTACTTTAAAGTAGAAGGAAATAAATACAAATACAAAGTTGTTGATTTATGAACTGTATTGAGGACTACTGAAAATAATATGCACCATCGGCAAGGAAAGCGCCAATAACAACATTCTCAGTGTACTTTCTTCAGGTAAGGGTCGTTTCATCAATGGATTCCCAAATCTTATTGGTTCCAAAACTACTTTTCATGTCTTGCATTGCTTTGGCATAAAAATAAATAAATAACTCTTCCCCGAAGGTGATTCATCTTCTTTCGAAGGTTGTGTATTTTTCCATAAAGTTTTTCAAATGTTTATTAAATGTTCACTAAATTCAGAGCGATGTTAGCGGATACTATCAACTCACTGAGGCTTTTAAAAAGTCGGATGATATTGATGTACTGCGTCAAGTAAAAGACGTTGACTTTTGTGGAGCGGAGTTTCGAGTTACATTGTTTTGTTATATCACAATCACATTAAATTGCTTCCCTGATATTATTTTAATTTCACGCACTTTACACAAAAGGTTGTTTACACCTGTACTGTAATATTACTCTCCAAAGTTCTTAGTTTTGTATGTTCACAGTTAGTTTTCGAGGCATTGATGTTTACTAACCTACTGTAACACTTCTGATTTGTTTTCGCGAAAATTTGAAGGACAGAAGACAGCTTCTCTCACATTAATTGTCTACACCATACTTAATTGCTTCCTGCAAGGCAAGATTCCATTGAAAGCCTAGGAATAGCCCCGGAAGTCCTCTTTCTGGATGACTTTTGCATAACTGTTAAAAGATATAGATAAAATTTACTGCACAAAACAAAAAAATTATCGTCAAAACAAATTATTTATACCTAATGCATTTTGGTGGTGTTTCAATTGTAAAATGCTTATACTTTCCTTATAAAGGAAGTCGTCAATTGTTCTTTTGTTTTACTCCTGGGCATGTAAAGAGAAGCGAATTTCAATGACAATGGAATATCGACAGCTAGAAAAAAATTTGACTATCGCTCTAGCCTAGTGTATTCCTTTATTTCCCTTTTATATGGAACTAAGTAATAAGACAATTCTGTTAATGTTTATTCGAATAGCATGCACTATTTTCGTAAGAAGTTTGTTTGCAGACTAGATATAGAAAGTCGTGTGAATGGAAAACATAAGATCTTCTTGTCTGGGCCTGTTAATTTTCCAAATTGAATTGTGATATCATTTGGGAATTATTTTCAGTTCTTACTCATAATCAAGACTACATTTGTTGGGTAACCTGAAACACTTCTAGACAAAAGCGGTTAAGGTCATTATATGTATGGTATAAGGCAGGCTGCTCTAACTTGACAGAATACATGCACATACTCAGCCACAAAACTCTAGCAGAACTGGAGGGGAAGCGTGGTGATCAATACATCACTGCGCAAAGATACAATACTTGCGTCCTGTCACTTCATTTCCAACATTTTATTCAGCGGTGACAATTGCTTGCCATCAATGCTGTAGTATATTGCAGGTATCCGCCTGTGAGTTGTGAGTACTCGCTACTTTTGGCCCGCACCCAAGCGGAACAGCCTGGTGTATGGTATATAACGTAGGGGGATATCTCGCGCGCTGCGATTTCCATGAGATCTTTTGCTGCTACCAAACCCCAAGAAGAAGGGAGTAAGTGAAAAAGAACCATGTTTAACTCAGCATTCATCTTAGTGTTCGCGGATTTTTTCCCTTAGGGCAAGCATCCGTGACATCTGTCCGGCATCGCCTCGCTCACGCTACGAACGTAGAAGCACACTTGTAACCTAAGAAGGGAACGAAATTAAAGGAAATGGCAATAAGGAAGTTGTGGTAGATGAGAAATGACTGCAGCATTCGCCTACCGGGGAATAGCGAAAAGCACAAGTTTAGATGGAAATCGAACCCGAGATCTCCAGATTGCGAGCCTCACAAGTACGACGTAGCAATCTCGTTCGATATTGACACCATTAACTTGTGATATGTCACCTTTTATAATAATATAATTAAACAGGAGGTGCTTCTGAAATGATAATAGGTGGAGATACTCCTATGTGTACTAATTTTCGATTTTTACTTTATCTGTCATGTACATAATAGGTGGAGGAGGAATTGCATTTTAGCCAAAAATTAGATACCAAGATTTCACCAGAAATACATGTTTAAGGACCTTTGAATAAATAAAACAAAATAAGCACTTTAGAAAAAGGTGCGTGATTGCCGTAATGTATGTGTGTGTGGTTTGAGAGAGAGAGGAGAGAGAGAGAGAGAGAGAGAGAGAGAGAGAGAGAGAGAGAGAGAGAGAGAGAGAGAGAATGCATGTCTGACTGCGTGTTCGTCTGTAATGGCCTGTGAACAGCATAACTTAAAATCGAAAAATCGGATACATACCCAACTTAGCATTTATGTTTAGAAGTTGCTATTTTTGAAGACTCTCAACTGCCTTTTACATAGAACATTTTTTGAAATTAATGATTTTCTCAAAAATGGCTCAAACGATTTTGATTAAATCCTCACAAATTAGACATATTTACATGACAAATGAAATGTATATTTTGAATTTTCTAGGAATATCTTGTAAAGTGTATTTAATTCGGAAGGAATTTTGTATAATCTTGTAAATCCTGTAATCCTAATTAAACGATAGACAAAAATACGCTACAAAATGAATGAAGAACCCTTTTAAATGTAAAATTTGATAGAACAAAACATCCTTTGTTCTATCAAAAGCAATTTCCGAAAAAACATTTATTAATTGATTGGATTCTTTAATAGTTTTAACATTCTTTTAAGTCCTATAGATTTTCAGTTATTTTTCGTAATTGCGTGGAAAGAGTATGGGATTGTAAGGTACACATATATAGCGTCCGGTTTTTGTACGTATAGCGAAATATGTAATGCAGCTATTTGTACAAAGGTTTATATCAATTAAAAGGTAGTAGATAGAAAATTAAGGTTTCATAAGTATAGTTTTTATAGTTGTAATAAACGATAGAAGGTAGAGAAAGGTTTATGAATGTAAAACATTTTATACGTACTTCTAGCACTGCGAAACGATTTTCAGTTGTACTATAGATACTTATATTCGCGAATTTGCATGTGGCTATTATTTGAGAATACTTAAACTGGTCTAAATTATTTTTAAACATTTAAAATAACACAGAAAAGTGTGAAAGCCTAGGGATTTGGTATTGAGGAGGAACTAAAATGCCTCAAAATGAGGGGAGAAGCGCTCTCGGAAGCATTACTAATATTTTCATCACGCATGCCAGATGTTTCCTTGATGGAGAGCGTTGTGGTACCGCAGGTGAGCATCCGCTCTGTATCACAAGCGGTAATCTGTCCATGTTTAAGAATTCCTGTCCATCACTGTGCGGCGGTATCCTTCGTAGCTGGAAACAAATGAATGCTCCTAGTTTGAGATAACTTGCCTAGCTAGCCTGACTCCCCACTTTATTTTACGGAATAAAAAATCTGTTCTTATTGCAAAACACACTTTCTCATGCAATGTGCTAAATAATATGTTTAATCCTAATTTTAAATATTTGCAACACCAAAATGGCATTTTTACTTTCTCTGCTAAGCGCTATAATATGACGCATATTCACATTTGTAGCATTTTAATTGGAATGACATAAATAGGATGTTCCCGAATCCTAATTCTTGGAGTTATGCATCCTAAACGCGTACTATGCGCGCACATTTTCCTGGACGCTCGGCTACCTAGTCTTCATTCGGTAGGTTTCGCGCAATTTCGAAGAAGTGCAAGGTGGCCACATTGAAAACTGCCTCACTAAATTACTGGTTTTACACCATATTGTGTGAATTGTTCCAAACATTATTATTTCTTTGAATTCAATAAAACCTAAAAAATGCAACATACCTGATTATATTGTAGAGAAAGTTTATTAAGCTATTTTAGAATATATCGGTCTTTTCTTGATTTGAAGAAAATATTTAACCCGAGAAAATTTGGACTTCTGCAATCCATTTTCTGCTATATTTAATATATAATTTTGTTTGTTTGTCCATTTTTCTAACACTTTTCTCATGTTCTTTAAGAAAAGGCACCAATCGTCTGGCTCACTAATCATCACCATCTTCATGGTCATCAAATTCTTGTATCTCTTACTCCTATCTAAATGGAACATTTAAACAAACTACAATTATAACCTTCAAACACCACGCTCTTATTTCAAACTGTTGCAATGATCATTAGTCTAATCGTAAAATCTTAATTCACCTTATTATACTGAATTGCGAGATGTGTATCAGAGATGGCTACACAGCCTGCGGTGCCATAAGTAGTTAAAGCGGGCGTTAAACACTACCAAAAGAAAAATAAAGGGATGGCTAGAAGCGTTTTCAGACAATTTTAAAACACACCACAGCAATTGCACAGCTCCCTTAGATTCATTTGTTCACTCATGTAGTGTTCAGTTATTATATGTACAAAGCTGATAAAATTCCTGAATAGATTGAGCTGAAGCTGCAATAATTATATAAATTCTGATGTGTTCCATTCACATGACTCTACTTGTTATAAAAACTTCTCACGAAAGATTATTCTTCTTTCTACTACATTATGTCGAGATAAGCATTAGGAGAATGGTCTTATTACTTAGTTCCTTATAAGTTGAAGGGAGATAAGAAAATACTATTTGACTATGCTAAAGACATAGTCAAATGTTTTAAAATCTGCCGCTATGCGATTGTTATTGATTACTCTGCTTTGAATGGCCAGGAGTAAAACAAAAGAAACACGAACTACTTCCTGATTGAGAAAGGTATAAGTATTTAAAAATTGAAACCAATAACAAGGAACATCTCGGAAACGATTAGCTTTACAACAAAAATGTAAAGGACATAAATTGTGTGTTTTGACGAAATCTATATTTTTGTGTAGTAAGTTTTTCTCTTATGTTTCTCAAACAGGAACACGTCCATGTTTCTTTTTGTTTCATTCCGGGCCATACAAAGAAGAGAATTTCAATGACAATCGCAAAGCGACATATTTTAAAATATTTGACTGTCGTTTTAGCACAGTGTATTCCCTTAGTTCCCCTCTAGTTATACGGAACTAAGTAACTCCGAGACTAGGAATTGTTCATGAATGAATTACATCTTCGGATAAAATTAGAATTCGTGTTAATACCTTTATTGGTAATGTTGTTCGATTATCTACTTCAAGTAGTCGAATATTATTCTCAGTGGCGGCTCGTGGATTAAAAATGTAGGTGTTCACAAAATCAGCACTTTACCACGACTACTACTACTACTACTACTACTACTACTACTACTACTATTATTACTACTACTACTACTACTACTACTACTACTACTACTACTACTACTCTAATACTACTACTACTATAGCCGCCGTCACCGTAACACCAAATCCGTAATATTAGAAACAATGATAGTGCCTAAAAACAAGAATTATAAACTTGCTACACAAATCGTCACTCACCCAGTATTGTAAAGATGTTGAATTTCTTAGTCTCCGATAGTTAACAGCAATTTTGAGGTTCCCAGATGGTGATGAAGGGGTAAAGTCCTTTGATATAGTTCATGTGAAGAATGGTATTTACAATAAATGATATTTCCATTGTTTGAATTATGCAATGGACACCAAAGTTATTTGTACAGAAATTCCACATGTCTGTTTTTCAGGTGTGCAAACTTTTCTATCACTCGGCGATTAAAGTCTTTTATGCTGTTGACCAGTTTCTTCTCAATAGCAAGCATTGCCAATGCTGAGAGTCGGTCTTCAGCCATCGTATTCCTCGTAAAGGTTTTAATTCTTTTCAATGTGGAAAAGCATCTTTCTGGTTCTGATGGAGTCATGGGCGTAGTGATAACAATCTTCAGTAGCTCGGTTAATTGCGGAAAAGTTTCTTCGTTGAGGTTGTTTTCTGTTATGAACTGCAACATAGATGATGCTCCTTCAGCGTTGATCATATCACGGTACTTGAAGTTCTGTTTTAAGCTGTGACTTGAGCAACCATGAGTAGATTTCAACAGTAGTGACGAGATCTTTTTCTGGAAAATCTTCGGAGAACGTCTGGAAAGAAGCGACATCAACTAGCCTCGAAGCCACTAAATGATCGGTAAATGAAAATCTGTCATTTGCGTGACTAAGTATCGCGTCGCACACTTCCTTTCCTTCTGCCACTCGATTTTCTTGCCTCTTTCTCTTTCGATTTTCGGAAACTTCACATCTGTTAAGTGTAGTGTCTCTAATTTCCTGCACAGCAGACGAGAACCCATCTAAGTAGCGTTTTGCTTTTACAGCATCGAGTTGTTTGTGTTGTAGTACTTTAAATAAGAGCTCCGCCTGAGGCATTATTCTATGAAAGAATTCCAACCAGATGGTGAATGCAGAATCCTCCAAAGCTGCTAAGAGGCCGCCTGACTCACGTCTTGTTTTGTCATCAATATTATCAAGCAGACTTATTTCCTCTAGACACTGGATGAGACGTTCTTTATTTTCATGCACAACATTCACCGAACGAATGTTGCAAATCCAGCGTGTAGCTGCTAGCCTCGGAACTCTGTTTTGCACAATTCTGTCAAGTATTTTGGTTCTTAGACAAGATCTTGAAAAAAATTCAGGAAATCCTGATAGTGTTGAAAAGAAAATCCTGGATGAGCTGTTTATGGCAGCAGCCTTCTGCAGAACCAAATTGCATTGATGGGCGTAACAGTGTATATAATATGCATGAGGGTACATAGCTCGTATTCTCGCCTGAACTCCACTTGCACTGCCACTCATAACAGCTGCACCATCGTAACATAGACCTATTAATTTATGTTTCTGCTCTCCTATAAGCTCTAGCAATGCAGTGTTTATTACCCCAGATATAGCATCAGCATCATAGGCAACAGGATTGAAAAAAACCCCAAAACGCTCAACAGCCGACCCTTGCATCTCGTATCTGTACACAATAGCGAGTTGTTGCTGAGTAGACACATCCGTTGTTTCATCGGCCATGACTGCTAAGTAATGAGCTACCTTTATTTCTTCTGATATAATTTCCCTGCAGACCGCAAGCATGCAGTCGAGGATGACATTCTGCACCGTCTTTGAACACGGTTGCATTTTCTAAGTGTTCTTGCATTGCTATGTCAATAGAGCTTACAAAATTAACAAGCCCACGAAACACCCCGGGATTTTCAGAATTCTCCCGCTCATCATGACCGCGTAGAGCTAGTTCAAATGCTCCACAAAACTTTACGCAATCAATTAGCCTAGAGAGAATGTACCTATTTTTGTCAACTTGCTCGTTGTGTCTCTTTACCGACTGCCTGTAAGCGCTGTCTAGTTGAGTGCTGATATCCACACGACCAAGCATGGCGAATCGAATACATGCGTTCTTATGTGCACGTGAATTCTCATGCATTTTTATCTTTTCACTGAGATGCACCAGGTCGGCACATCCTACTCTTGTCCAGTTACTCGTCGCATTGGAGCTAAACATAAGACAAGGAAAGCAAAACAGCGAGTTTCTGATACTGCAACCGCAAAGCCATTTGCATGTTGCGTATACATTGTTATTAAATTTACGTCTATAGTCCCGCTTTTGAGTTTTTGTCACATGCTTAATTACCAAATCGGGCTGTGGACGTCCCAGTCGTTTTATTTCTATTTGTTCCTCATATGTAAGTTTTTCATGGTTTCTTAATATCGAGTCCACCGAATTCATGGCCACCTTTGAAAAGTCACAAGAATTGAGAACCACGAGGCCACTTGCTCAACACAGAGAACATTGCTGTTAAAATAATAAGCTATGTTTAAAACATGTTAGAAAATCCACACTAGTCTCACCTGTTAATTCATTTATTGTCACAGTAAGTTAATCACATTATACCAGAAATAACTTAGTAAAACTGCAGCACACGCTAGTCTTAAGCAAGCTCTTCTATAAGCTGCAAATTATTAAGAAAAATAGCGCCTCATCAAATGCAGTTGCATTTCCGGATAGTTTCAGCTAAATCTCAAAGATAGCAGCACCTCCCGATAATAAACAGAACCCTGGTGATGCTAATGAGAACTAAAGTGCAAGACTGCAATGTGCTCATTTCTGGCTGTAAAATTCCAAGGTGTTTTGTTGGCCGCGCAAGCGCAGAGCTACTAAACGTTAGTAATACGCTAGCACACGAGGCCTGTGTTACAAGTGTTGTTGCCACATACTCAGGTTCTCGACTATGTTCAATCTGAAGAGCAGAGCGCGGTATATTTAAACAAGTGGCACCGGATAGCGCATTTTATTAAATGTTTCCTGAAAGAGAAAGGAGATCCACTAAGAAATATTGGAGGTGCACGTGCTCTTGTGCTCCTATACAGCAGCCGCCGCTGATTATTCTGCTGAAGCTTATCTAGATTGGCATGGAGTAGAAAGAAGAGAAGTCTTTTGTAAGAACATTCTTTAGAACGGACAGAGATGTGTGTGTGTGTGTGTGTGTGGTGTCTGTGAAAAAATGTAAATAGCGTGTTATTTATGGAAGCTCTTTAACTGTTGTGGTTTTCAGCGTCTCATTCTAAATTAATCGTGAAAGACCGCTTAATTTTGCTCAGAGGCCTCTCTATTAGGCTTGAGGTTCTTTTACGTGCCGTAAATCTACGACACGGGACCAACAGCTTTACTTCCCTTCCGAAGGAATTTTACACCCGAAAAAAACCCATCGTCCTCCGCCGGGTTTGAACCCGCGACCTTGGGTATATGAAGTCAGCATGGTAAGCATTACACCACGGAGGGCGACTGTGTGTGTGTGTGTGTGTGTGTGTGTGTGTGGATAGCATCTCTCAAAAATGAAATGCCGTTAAATACCAAACTTAGTATTCATGTTTTGTAACTTCGAAGGATGTGACACGAAGATTTTCTGAAAATCCTTCCTCTCCAAACTGCTCTTTACATAACAATTTTTTGAAAATTTTGTTTTTCTAAAAAATAGCTCTAACGATTAATATATTTAGGTCAAAAATGAAATATATATCATCAACTTTCTGGGAATAGCTCTCAAGACCTCTTTATCCTGGAGAATTTTGCTGAATTTTCACAAGTAGTAAGCCGTAAGAGATAGACAAAAACGTATTGTGCAAAAAATATGCATCTGGTTAAAACACATAATTTATGTCATATGCCATGCAAAGCGAACTGAACTTTCATTTTTCATATAGCAACCAGCTTTTAAAAGATTTGAATAACGCTTTAGTCTAGTGTATTCCCCTGTTTACTTTCTGCTTACAAGGAAGCAAGTAATAAGACCAGCTCTGCTAATGTTTATGTCGCTTTGCATGATGAGATAAAATAATAATCTTTTGGAAGAACAGTTTGTATGCGGAACAACTAATGAAAATCATGTGAATAGAACACCTCAGATTTTATCGTCTTTAGTGAATTTTTGTTTACCAGTTTTGCAAAAATCATTCTGAATGAAGAGGGATTCAGGACAATCCCAAGAAATTCAGGATATACATTTTATTTTTCATATAAACACCTTTAATATACGGTATTTTAACCAAAATCGTTAGAATCATTTGAAAAAAATTAACATTTTGAAAATTGTTCATATAAAGGGTAGTTAGTGGCGGGATTTATCTGTAAATCTTCGTGTCGCATCTTTGGTTAATATACGTGTATATATATTAAATAATTAGAAATCTTAATCTCTAACATTAATCATTTTTTCATAAAAATATTGTTGTTATTTTAGTCTAATATTACAGCAATTACTTCTGCACATTTTGCGAAATTTAGTTGCATTTAAACAAAAACTGAGACGCATGGAAAATGTTGAAAATGCGGTTTTGAGAAAACGCTGTTTGATAAAATAGTTCTCTAAGAAACAGTATATTGTACGACCTTTAAATGGGTGTAGAGTCCGAAACAAGGTGGGACAGCCAAATGATTTCAAAAGGTTCCAACAACCATTTTGTATAAAGAAGCTATTTTTGATTTTTTGAACGATTGTAGCAACGTTTCACTCCCAGTGATCTTAAATTACCTCAGCCTGCGATCTTCTCTCGCTGTTACTCCGGCGTTGAAAAGTTGCCACACATGAAATCAGATTAATTCATTTATTCATGCATTTATTCACCCTAAAATAAATTCTTACCGTATTTTAGCCAACGTTCCTGATTATCTCGAGATACATCGTTGTTGATCTAAAGTCTAGATGTAGCTTCCACCCAAGCAATGTGCCACTATCAGGAACAGTCCACAGTTTAATGCAGTGGTATCGATCAGTTTGCAAATTTGGAAAAACGTACCATTCAAACGTATGTTTCCTCACGACAACCTATATATGTTCCAGATATTGTCTACTATTCTCCACACATATTGAAATACTTATCCCAGACCAAGAATCGCACCAATGGAATGCGATGGTGGGGGAAACCGAAGAACCCGGAGTAAAACCTGCCGCTGTGCCCCTTTGTCCACCACAAATCTCACATTCAGTCGCTTGGGATCGAATCTAGGCCACCTAGGGGAGAGGCGAGTAATCTAACGCGGCCTTTAAGTATGCAGCATGAAACCATCCTTTATCAGGAAATACTTTTCCTTCTTTTTATTTTTTTCTTATAAAAGGTCTATTTTTACTTAATATGCAGCTTACGTTTGATATAATTGATTATATCACATTTTAGGTAAGTAGTCTGAAGCTTTGAATTGAATCATGTAAACTTTTTCTTTGATTGGTACTATGAAGGATGGATGCAATCTCATTATAAGAAACACTTAAATGCCATTAATAGAGATAAACTGGACCAAAAAGTGAATTAGTAGTATTCGCCGTTTTCAAAATATTCAAAATCGTTGGAGTCATTTTTGCAAAGACTAAAATTTTCGAAAAATTTAGTTGAGGATGATTTTCTTTATAATATTTATATCGCATTATATACTGGACCTATATACAAGGTTTGCTTTTCCGACTTTTCGTTTTTGAGTTATGCTGTTCACAGTTATACACAGACATTTTTCTGAAAATGTTTTCACGATTCAGGGGCCTCAAAACAGGTTATTACCGATGATACTACGGTATATATTTTTAGTGTAAAGCAATACCTTTTCTACCACTGTAAACAGTGAAGAAATAAAAATTTGATGTGTTACATACGCGTGAACAATTTTGCAACAAACAATGCTTACAAAAGATTGTGCTTATAGTTGCTCCATGTTAATCTAGATAAACGTTTGTAAATATGGTTTAAATGTATATTTGCTTATGGATAAAATAGTAATAAGGGAATACACTAATCGTTCTCCGTGGCCTAGGGCAGGCATATTCAACCTGGGGAATGCGTACCCCCGACTTCTATATGTTTCTTGAATGATCACAAAGTAAAGAAAAATATTTCAACCAGAGAGATTTGAACTGCCCTACCCAACAATGATAACTAGAGTCCAGATCTTTATGTAATTACATAGTTTAAATCCTGCATAATATTTCAACGAGAAGTAAAAATGTTGGCGAATTACGTCATTTGGAACTCCCTTACAAACTTTTATTTTACATTTGTTTACATATTTTAACGATGTTACATGAAACGTACATATTTTCTGGGTTTCGTTATACTCTTTTTTAAATATTGTGGTCACATAAACTACTGTTTTCACAAGTTTTGCTGAAAGCAACAAAAATCAATCTGCGAAATAGGATGCAAATTTAATTAGAGATTGCGATAATAACTGCCTCGCCTGTTTCTGATTGTTGTCCGTTTATATCAAAGCAGGTGCTAGACAATGTTGACCTCCAGTGTCACATTGTCGCGGTAGTCAGCATCTTGTAATATAATAACTGCGAGGAAACAAAGTGAGCCGCTGGACAACCATTAAAGTATAGCGAGGCGATAATACTGCAGTTAGTTTCTTGCAAGTCTTAGTAAAATAGCACTAATCGCGTCCTCGCTATTCTGCAAGTTGATTTCATGGGTGAAATTAGATAGCGCCTTTACAACCGACGGAAAAATAATAGTCTATCAAGCATGCGGTAAAAGAATTGGCTGTACCATGAAATCTCAACTGGAACAATATATCAAGAGTGATCTTCACATACGCAACAAATACCTACAGTATTCTAGAAAGCAAGTTCTGTTGACACAAATGCTACAGGAACCGTCCGGAAATGATTATTTTAAAGACTTGTGCAGTGCAATGGTTGCAGCTAATATTCCGTGGCATAAACTTCAAATTCCTCAATTTCGCTCCTTTCTAGAAAAATATTGCAAGAAGGTTATTCCTGACGAATCTGCTCTGAGGAAAAAGTATCTTCATGTGTGTTATGAAGAAGAAGTTGCTCATATGCGGAATGAAATTGGAGACTCCTGTATTTGGTTTGCCGTCGATGAAACTACAGATGACATGGGTCGGTACATAGCAAATTTAGTAGTAGGAAAACTAGATTCCGAAAGTTCAGCAAAACCATTTCTAATCTGTTGCACGGTGTTAGAACAAACATATCATTCTACAATTGCAAGATTCGTAAATGATGGGATGAAGATGGTGTGTGGTGTATGAGAGAGAGAGAGAGAGAGAGAGAGAGAGAGAGAGGAAAAGGTTTTAATTATGTATTCAGATGCCGCAGCGTACATGATTAAAGCTGCTACTCCTCTTAAGGTTTTCTACCCAAATGTACTTCACTTCACCCACCTGGCCCATGCATTGCAACGTGTTGCTGAAGAAGTAAGAAGTAATTTTCCCTTTGTGAATAAGTTGATATAGGCAACAAAAATCTTCTTGAAAGCACCGCTCAAAATTCAGTGCTATAAAAACCATATCCACAATGTCCACAATGTCCCTTTGCCTCCTGAGCCAGTACTTAACAAGATGGAGTACGTGGTTAGAAGCTGTGAACATTTTGAAGGATTCCAGTTAGTGGTGAACATGTTCTCTTCAGAAGTAGCTGTTTCCATACGTGAATCTCAGGACATCTTACAAGATCCGAAAGTGGCAAGCTTCTGTGCTTATATCAAAAGGAACTTCGGCTGGTTTCCTAGCACCATCAAGCAGTTGGAAACATCAGATGTCCTTCACGAATCTATGGATTTAATGGAACGTGCATCACAGAAGTTTCGTGTAGTTGCAAGAGATGTAGGAATGAAGGTAGGTGATAAATTCAATTCAGGAATCCAGGGTACTCTATGCTTGTGTCCGTGTCTAAAGTGCTAAATGGTGACAGTGTCGATTTACCAAAATATTTCTCTAAGAAATCAGATTCCTATACTAAAATATGCTCCTGTTATTTCGTCTGACGTAGAGAGAAGCTTCTCTGCTTATAAAAAAAATTTAACCGATAGGAGACAAACAATGACCCCTGAAAATATGGAAACGTATATGGTTATTTACTGTACGCTGAAAGAAGCAAAAGACTCAAAATGAAAATACCTGGTTGTTCATTGTATGTCAACTGAAAATGCATCCTCATTATAAAATTTAATTATTTTGAATTGATTGTTTCACTCATTGATAAATTGGTTCGGTATTTCAACATTGCTTTACCGTCTAAAATTTAAGTAAAATAATTATGTGAAATGAGTAATTTTAATAAATATAATCCAAAACACATATTTCTTATTTCGTAATTACCTACTTGAAAATAAATTTTAAGTAAATCCTGCATAAAACAAAACATTTTCCCTATAATTAATTCCATATTTAGTCTTTAAATTTTAACTCATTGTAAGTAATTATGTACTTACAGACCCATCAAATTACAAATTCTGGGTAATTTGCAGTCGGGTCTGATTTAAACTCTTTTATATTTTATTTAAAACTGATTTTTATTGCTTTTAGATTAGAGGTGCTAATCGTAGCATTTAGAATATTACATAATTTTACATATTTTGCTGATATTACATATTTCATTACATATTTTGATGTTTTTTTACATAAATATGTACATATTTCGGACCTTGATATTATATAAAAATCCGGGCCCTAATGATAACATACAGCTGTGCTCGCTAATAATTTGTGTTGTTTGTTTCTAACGCCGAAAACAATAACAGTGCTTGAGAATGTACGTTAGTTAACTGTTAAGCTACCGACTGTTCAGTGCTCAGTATATGTTCGTGACTGTTAGGTGCAGGTTCATTATCTTTACTGTAAGTTTCACATTTCATTCTCTATTTTTGTGAACAGTTGAATGTTTTTATTGTGATAATCCACTATTTTAACTTTTGTTGTAGGATGGATAAATTCGTTAAAGAGAAAAACGTAAACTCAGTGGAACAAGTGATAGTGCCGATAATGTTGAACCACCGCAAGCGTAAAGTGCGACAACACTTGTTCCACCACGGGACATTGGTGAAAATAGTGTTGAAGTTGAACCATCTACGAGCAAGTCGAAAAACCCGAGAATTTGAAATACAGATATTACAGTGAATCTTACATTAAATATGAATTCATGTCAAGTATGTGTGATCCACTTCTTCCCCTCTGCGTTATTTGCAACCAAACTCCGTCGAATAATTCTAGAAACCATTCCTACTTCACAGACATTTGGTAACCAGTAACGGCGAACGTAAAGACAAGTCAGTCGAATTTTTCCGGCGCAAAGCTGAAAAATTGAATAAGTTCAAACTTGATACACAGTTTTACAAAATCAACCAAGGCTGCACTGGAGACATCGTATGAGTTAGCGTTGCTAGTTGCTAAAAATAAATCACCTTATACCGTACCTAGTTGAATCTCTTTGGTTCTTTGATTATAGCAGATCAACTGTAACACAAAGATTCCGTTAAAGTAATCAAAACAATTCCGAATTCTGACACAAGTGAAGTGTAGGGTGTAGGATTCATTATATGGCACAAGACATTGTTGACCAAACAGTAGAAAATATTCAAATAGACAAAAGATTTGCCATTCAAATCGATGAATCGGTAGGTGTGTCTGATGATGCTGATGAAATTCTAGGATGTGAACAATTACCAGAACATACAAGGGGGGAGGAATTTTTAAAATTCTTCGAGAATTTTATAAGACTAAAATTAAATTTTTCATGGGACTGGTGTGTAAGTTTGTCCACAGATGGTGCTGTTTCATTGATAGGTAAAAAAAAACGTGGTCTTATTGCTCGTATTCGTGAAATTAACCCCAAAATAATTTGGCAACATTGCATTATATACAGAGAAAATTGGGTAGCAAAAAAGACTCCTAATTTATACGAAACATTGAATACTGCTATAAAAATATCAATTTAATAAAGTCTCGTGCACTGAACTCCCACCTGTTCAAAACAATGTGTGAGGAGATGGGAGCTACTACACGCAATTGTTTTTACACACCGAGGTGCGCTGCTTATCACGAGGACGCGTATTGACTCGTCTTTTTGAGCTGAAAAATGAAGTAAAATGTTTTCTCACAAAATTGAAATCCGATCTGGAGAAGCATTTTGAAGATGAAGAGTGGATTTGCCTATTAACTTATCTGACGGATATATTCAACAAATTTAACGCGCTTAATCTTCAACTCCAAGGATTTGACAGAAACATTTTTAAAGCTCATGAGAAAATAAGAGGTTTTATAAGAAAGTTTTATTTTGGATTGATTGCGTCAATAAAGAGAATATTGCCGTTTTTCAAACTCCTTTGGAACATAGTGGGCAAAATGAAGATAATATTGCTGATTGACTTTTGGAAATAATCAAATTAAACCTACAAAATCTCAGGTTACAGCTTTTAAAATACTTCTCAGAAATTGAGAAAGACGATATTACATAAGAATAGATTACAATTCCGTTTTGCACCGCCATCATCAGTTTCCCTGATCTTTCCATAAAATTACAAGAAAGTCTTTTGGAAGTGTCCACTGAAAGTTCACTGAAAATAAAATTCGAAAACATGTCAATTTGTGATTTCTGGCGTTACGCACACAAAGAGTACACTAAACTTTGACTGTGCCATTATATTCCTTCTTCCATTCCCTTAACTTATCTGTATGAGCAGGGCTTCTCTGCATTGACAGCAATCAAAACGAAACAAAGAAATCGCTTGAATCCAGAATCCACATTGATACTCGCACTAACGGAGATGCAGCCACGAATAGAGGAGCTGGTGTCCAGAAAACAAGCTCAACAATCTCATTAACAGGTCAGAAACATATAGAACGTCATACAGTTTTGTGTCTATGTGCTATATGTAACGTATTTACATAGTTCCTGTATTTACTTTATACACTTATAGCATAATACTCCTTTCTGTAATATTTAATAAATTGTAAATATTATAATCTATTTTAGATATGATTATGCATAATTCAAATTAGGGAAATCTCTAGGGGTCTAGCGTAACATGCTAGCCTCTAGTTCTTAAGGTTGTAAAATTAATTAGCATGGCTTCCTTCGGAAAGGAAGTAAAGTCCTTGGTCTCCTGTCATAGATTTACGACGCGTAAAAGAACTTAAAGTCTGATAAAGAGGCCTCTGAGGAAATTAAGCAATCTTTCACGCCCAATATAGAATGGGATGCTAAGAATCACAGCAGTTACGGGGCGTCCATAAATAAAACTCAATTTAATTTAACGTTTGGAATACATTAGGCTAAAGCAATAATCCAATATTTCAAGAGCGGGGTGCCATGTGAAGGCTTTGAAATTTCTGCACAATTACCAGGAGGGAGAAAACATAACGACTTAACATAACGCAATTAATTTTTAGCGTAGGCTAAGCTGAAAAAAATATGTGTTCCATTCACATTACTTTCTCTACATCTCTGCAACAATTTATTGTTAAAAATCTTATGCTCCTTTTTACTTCATACTAATTGAGAAAAAAATAGCGGAAATAGTCTTATTACTTGCTTCCATGCAAGTAGGAGGGAAATAAGGGAGTAGCATAGGCTAAAGTATTGGTCAAAAGCTGGTTGCTATGTGATTGAAGTTTCTTTGTTTGTATGGACTGGACTTGACAAATCCCCGTATGAGAGAAATATAAGATTTTTAAAGCTGAAACCAATCAGAGGCCGGTCAAGAGATGACGAAGAAAGGTCGCCGAAGGAAGAGGACTACCGCCGCAACCTCACCGTCAGCTGAACCGGGTGAGTCGCCGCCGCCATCACCTAGGAATGGCAGCGCGTTTTGGACGGTTTCTCCGGCTTTAGCTCCCGCTCTTGCCGGGCAACCGCCAACGCAATCGCCGGTCGCCGCTGCCGCAAGCTCCCGGCAACTGCTGCCGCCTTCACTGCCGTCCAAGCAGAAACGCGGAAACCAAACCGCCTCATACACCGCCGAAGCCACAGCCGAGTGCCAACCGGCCTTCTCGGCTGAGAGCAGTGCCACTCTTCCGCCTCCAGTCGCCGCAGCCATAGCCGAGCACCAACCGGCCCTCTCGGCTGAGAGCAGTGCCACCCTTCCGCCTCCAGCCGCCGCAGAATGCCGGCAGTTGCAGCCGCACCTGCCGGCCAGCAAATCATCCACCGCCGCTGTGACCAAGCCATGTACAACGCAGCCGCCGCAGCCCAACCAACCTGTGCTTCCTGTGAGGCACAGCGCGGTGATCCGGGGAGTTCCGCTGGACCTCCCCCACCGCTTCTTCACCGCAGCAGCTCGCCACCAGTGGCCCTCAGTGATACGGGCTTCCCGTATCACTAGTTCGAGGGGTCCAACACCATTGGTGCGCCTCGAATTCTCCAACGCAACCGACTACACTGCAGCCTTGACTGACGGTCTGCTCATCTGTGGGCGCCGTCACACAGTTGAGGCCAGCAGAGGTAGTCGCCAGCTTCCATGTCGCCGCTGCTGCGCATTCGGCCACACCGCCGACACCTGCGCTGAGCCCCCACGGTGCCACTACTGTGGGGCGCCCAGATTGACAGCTGAATGCGCAGCTCATGATCTCAGATTTCGACGCCGGTACTGCGCCACCTGTGATGGCCCTGGTCATTTCACAGGACAGGCGCAGTGCCCCTATTACCCACGCAGCCGCCGCCACCTGACACCAGCCTCTGCCGCCACACCCATAGACAAAGAGGCGAGGACTTCAACAACCACCACCTCGACGCAGACGGAAGACTCCATCACCCATCACCTGCCTGCCGCCACTAACACCCCACAGGCAGATGCGCCATCCGACAGCGCCGTTAAAGACGCCGTGCAGGACCTGCACTCAGAGGTCCTGCTCATTAGCGGCCGATTGAACACGCTGGAAGAAGCCCTCACTACCATGACCGCAGCCATCTCAGACGCCCACACCACTTCTACAGCCAACCGTCAAGACACCGATGCCATAGCCCAGAAAAAGGTCACGTCTGAGTTCCTCTTGGAGCTGGACGTCCTCTACACCCTACTACAGGAAATCCACGACGTAAACGCCAGGATCTTGGAGGCCAACCAGGACCTCTATGTTCAAACTTCAAAATTGCCATTACGCCTCACCTTTCTGGATGACCTACTCAAGGGAACCCGAAAGGACGTCAATAAATGCTATACTGCAGTTCTTGACAGCCAAGAACTGACAGTCAACAATGTAGCCGAGCAAATTTCAAATAGTCACCATCGGATTCTTCAGGACCTTACCACCAAATCATGCCCTCTCACACACACCCGCAACACCAGACATCAGTACTAAAGCTCACCCAAGACTCCCTAGCGCTGTACTCAGGGCCCTCGGGTCATGTTTACAGACTAGATAAGCCATTCCTTGTTGCAGCCCCATGTGCTGCAGCAACATCAACTTTACCAATAATCACGGAGGTGCTATCGCGGAACTCCATCATTCCCCATTCACTGTTCCTTTCCTATCTCACCCGATTTTTCCCTTCTAATCTTCACCCAATGGCGAGATAAGCCATTCTTTCAACCCTCCAACTCTCTCTCTGTCTCCCCTTTCCAAAAAAAAAAAAAAAAAAAAAAAAAAAAAAAAAAAAAAAAAAACAATAACAAGGAATATCTAAAAAACGATCCGCTCCACGAAAAAACGTATATAACATAAATTGTGTGTTTTAACTCGCGCTACATTTTCTGTTAAGTAAGTTTTTGTCTGTCTCTTACGGTTTGCCAGTTATCCACAATTCGTAAAATTCATCCAAATAGCCTTCAGAAGCTATTCTCAGAAAATTCAAGATATACATAGTATTTGCCAGGTAAATATCTTTAATTTACGATATTTTAAACAAAATGGATAAAGCCATGTATGAGAAAATCAAAATTTTAGAACATTTTTCCATATAAAGGGCAGTTGGTGTGGGGGGATTTTCTTGAAAAGCTTCGTGTCGCATCCTTGGAAGTTACTGAACTTATACCAAGTTTGGTATTTAACGGACTTTCCGTTTTTGAGCTATGCTGTCCAGAGACAGACACACACACGGACCTTTTTCCAAAAATGCTTCTTTTTTTATTCAGGGATACCCAAAACATGTATTTCCGGTGAAATCTCGGTTTCGAATTTTTGGGTGCATTACAATTCCTTCTCTATACACTATACGCATAGTACGTGTAGAGAAAGTAAAGAGCTGTTAAATCCAATAAAGCACTAATTTATATACATAAAAACATATTTTGTATAATGCAGCTGAACACTGAAGACGTATTGGTTTGTGGCAGTTTGATGAGACCACTAAAACGCTCTCTACCTTCCAATAATGGCTGGGGCAGAAAATGCCGCAGGTATAAAGAAGCATTGATGTAAATTATATTGAGGTAACGTGTGTAATAATGTAGTTTTGAGATACAACCTTTAATAATACATAAAGGTTCTGTTTGTATATTGCCGCTAACATGCCATGAGTTTTGCCCATAATGGCGCAATCTTTCTGTTAGAAGGCGGCGGTTTTCCACTACGAGTACACGCGCTTTTTATTCCCGCTGCCGGCAAGACTTTATCCTAAACTGGATCTGTGCATATTTTCATTTCCTGTAGGGTTTTCTCAGGATTATATTCATCAAACACGGTCAGTAACTTTCTATAGATCTATAGACAATAATAAGGGTTTTTGGATGTGCAGGCATATATTTATTTGCCTTATTATCCACAGTATTTTACAAATGTGCATATAGGAAGAGAGAAGTATGTTTCGAAGATTTCCATTTCCATTATCTACTCTTATAAACATTTGTTCTATTCACATGACATTCTCTACATTTCTGCAACAAATTATTGTTAAACAAACTTATTCTTCTATTTACTTCATGTTAATCGAGAAAAAAAAAATACAGACTTTGTTTTGTTAAATGCTTCCTTGTAAGTAGGAGGTAAAAAAGGAGTACCATAGGCTAAAGCAATAGTCAAATGTTTTAAAATCTGGTTGCTATGTGATTGAAGTTCCTTTGTTTGTATGACCAGGAGTTAAATTCTCGTATGAGAAAAGCATAGGTATTTTAAAACTGAAAATAATAACAAGGAATACCTCAGAAACGGTCAACTCTACGAAACGATATATAACATAAATTATATGTTTGAACAAAATTTACATTTTTTGTGTGGTAAGTGTTTGTCTATCTCTTACGGTTTACCAGTTTGATAAAATTCCGCAAAATTCATCTAGATGTCTTCAGAGGCTATTCCCAGAAAATTCAAGATATGCGTTTATTTTTCATGTAAATATATTTTAATATAAGCTGTTTCAATCAAAATCGTTAGAGCTATCTTTGAGAAAATAAAAATGTTCGAAAACTTTTCCATATAAAGGATAGTTGGGGGTTGGGGGATTTTTTTTTAAATCTTCGTGTCGCAGCCTTGGAACATACTGAACTTAAATACCAAGTTTGGTATTTAATGGACTTTTCGTTTTTGAGCTATGCTGCCCACCTCCACACACACACACACACACACACACTGACAGACAGACATACACATGGACCTTTTTTTAAAAAATGCTTCTTTTTAAGGATTTAGCGGGTCTCAAAACATATATTTTCAGTGAAATCTCGGCATCGAATTTTTGGGTGCAATATAATACCTTCTCTATACACTATGGAATAGTACATGTAGAAGAAAAAAAAAGGCCAGAAATAAATACTTATAAGGCTGTAGAGTAATTATATAGAAAGCAATGTAACAAACATAATTTATATAAACATTTACATACATAAGCTCAAAGATTCGGTGTACGTAACTATATAAAATAGTACCTATAAAGGTAATACCAATTACTTTGAATTGACCGCATACCACACACTGTCACTCTGCTCCCCCACCAGTTAGTGGCCGATTGCTGAGGATGGTTCCTCATCCCTGTTCATTTCTTTTCTATAATTTCCCTTACATTTCCTTCTCATTTTCAGGTATGCGCTAGTTTCGTGGCGTATGGCGGTGCCGAACAGATGGTGTGGAAGTTTGCTCAAAGGACATTAGATAGCTGCTTAGTCATCGTGCTCTTCGTAGTAGAACGTCGTCGAATCTGGAACTGTTAGGACCTCCTGTGTTTTTTGTTGTTTTTTTTTTTTGTTTGGTTTTTTTTTTCACTTCAACCCTTCCTTCAGAAGAGGGTAGTCGCAATGGAACTATGTAGGCCTCATCACACGAGATGTTCCCGTTCATTTTTTAAATTGTACCTATACTTTGAACAAACCACTATTCTGTTTACTCTATTAAAATGTATCTCAAGTATATTTTTCCACAACCGCGTTTTACCCCTAGCAAAAAGCGCGGCCCACTCACGTTTCCGCTGATATGCAACACGATTAAAGCGAAGGTCACTCTGGTCAGTTCTCCACTGGCGGGGTTTAACTTGAAATAGGTCCGTTGAGTTCTGCAACTCTTTTAACACACGAAGGGATTTCTGCACACGTCAAATATGGGATAGTTCCAGCTAGTGCACTTCATGAAACATTGCATCATCAGTAGGTTTAATGTTTTCTTTTTTATTAACATAAATTCATACAATATGTAACTTCATACAAATTGCGTTTCGAAGTACAATGTATATATTATATCATGTTACATTCTTAATAACTAGCAATAACACATTCGGTAAATAGTACCTATAGTACAGTATAACTTATGTTACTGAAACATTACCGAAAACTAATTAACTGCAATTAAAGGTGAACTACATTTCCTATCTCATTCTAGATTTTTCAGGAATCAATGACACACATCCTATTTTTCATGCCTCTTCAGTATCAGCGTCTTCATAATCCACGTTTTTACTTTATATCCTTCTTGAAATACTATTGTTTTCAAACAACCCGCATTGAGTGACGGTTCAACCATAAAACAATTGACAAGGTTTCCTAAAACTTAATATCTTACTGAGCCATTGCATTAGTTATAGCTGTTAAAGTAACAGCATTACAACAAATTTGGATTTGACGATGGGTAAGCCAATTATACTTTCTTTTTACTTTCTCTACACGTGCTGTGTACATTGTGTATGGTGTATAGAGAAGGTATTGTAATGCACCCAAAACTTATATACCGAGATTTCACCGGAAATACATGTTTTGGGTCACCTGAATCCAAAAAAGCATTTTTGGAAAAAGATCTGTGTGTATGTGTTTGTGTGTGTGTCTGTGTACAGCATAGCTAAAAAACGAAAAGACCGTTAAATACCAAACTTGGCATTTAAGTTTGGTATCTTCCAAGGTTGCGACACGGAGATTTTCATGACACCCCCAACTACCCTTTACATGGAACTTTTTTCGAAAATTTGTATTTTCTCAAAAATGGCTCTAACGATTTTGATTAAAATATCGTATATTAAATATATTTACCTCACAAATAATATGTATATATTGAATTTTCTGGGAAAAGCCTCTGAAGACTGCTTTATTCTGGATGAATTTTACGGAATTTTGCATAACTGCTAAACCGTAAGAGATGGACAAAATCTTATCATACAAAACATGTAGAGCACGTTAAAACACACAATTTTTGTCATATACATTTTTTTCGTGGAGTTGATCGTTTTTGATGTATTGCTTGTTTTTGGTTTCAGCTTTAAAAACTCATACAGGAATTTGTCAGCTTCTGTCCATACAAGTAAAGGAACTTCAATCACATAGCAGTCAGCTTTTGACTATCACTAGCCTATGGTACTTCCTTATTTCGCTTCTACTTACAAGGAAACAAGTAATAAAACTATTTCTGTTAATTTTTTCTCGATTAGTATGAAGTAACTTGAAGCATTTGTTAACAATAATTGCTGCAGAGATGTAGGGAAAGTCATGTGAATGGATCACATAATATTTTATTATTAATAATTTAATCGAAATAATAAAACATGACAATGCAAAAAATACTATTCATGTGTGTGAAATGCACAAAAAGCCCCAGAAATATAAAAGACTAGATGGCTTTCCTTCTCTTCAAATTAAAATAAGCGTATATCTGTTGGTTAACGATGGTGTAAATTTCCAGCAGAAGTTCTCTAATGCCAGTAAATCTAATGACATCGATGTCACCTTTAAGGACATTTAAATATAATCGGTCTGGGCCAGGTTTCAATCCGCACTCTTGGAATAACAAATTATTTCTCAATTCTGTACCATACACTTCTCACGCATCGCAATATATGTAGTGTTACCTCTAATGCACTAAGCTACATCAGCACAAAAAGCCAAATTGTGCAATTTACCCTTGTTTGCGTATAACTGGATCTTAACACAAACTTACCTCCAGAATTTTAAACTTGCGGATACAACCGGAAATGAATATATTAATATGCAAAATAATTTGATAACTAAAATGGTCATTACAGGCATTTACGCCGTGAAATCTAAGTCATCATGGTGTTAGCTGAGTTAAGAGATTGAGTTTCACTGGAAACTTTCGTCCTAACACGCTATAAAGAAATCTCATTCGCAGAGATTATTCAAAAGATGCTTTCAAGCGTAACTACCCATCTCCGTATGTACATGTGAGTTTATATAACCTTATTTTTATTAAATCATGTTGATTTTATAGCATGCAAGGCCATACTTTATTTTAACGCCTTATTTGTATGTTTCAGGTCATACATGCTTACATATTTCGCTGATATTTAGGTCATTAAAATCCTATATTTCCAGTTGCCCCCTTATATAGATTTTGGGGTTTCTCCAGATGTCTCTTTCCCGACTTTTCTATATTAGAACTCCCTCTGTAGCCAACCTCCCCCTAGCGATTCTGGAACCTCGCGGCAATAGCAAACCCTACGCACTTCCCTCAGGCAACAAATGAAGGAGCCTGTAGCAGTGTCTTCCATTTCATTCACTATTCATCATATATAAAATTCACTAAAGAAAAAGTGAGTAGAGTAATTACTTTTGGGAATCTTTGCCACCAACTAGCACTTATCTTTAAAACTTCTGCGCGCATTTGAAAAAAATACACACACACACACACAATCAACCAAGTACTGTGAAAGCAATAAAATCTATGCAAACAATAAAATATTGTTTTTACTTAGGCACATTGCTTGTTTAAAGTATTCCAAATTAGTTCATACCTCCTCAGTCTTCGGTTTATGCAAAGTTGCACTGGATTACAGGGTACATTTTCAGGTTTGCCAATTTTAACAGTAATACCCAACTTTAAGTAAAGAAAGGAGGGCGGATTGTTCGCCGAGATATGACACATTCATGGCAGTCACAAACAAACTTCTCTAATGTTCGTACTATTCCATTGATATAAGCCGTCAGCGTGAGTAAGGCCTAAATGTTTTATAGCTGAAATTGAAGCAGGTGGGTGTGGGAGAATGTGTCATCATTAACTCACAAAAGAAGAAGCTGGTGCTCACTGATCTTGAAAGGCCTATGGTTATCCCTGAGGATAGTTTTGTTCCTGAAAGAGCTCGTCTCCGCTTCACACGACGACACAGAAGCATATTTGAAGGGGCAAGGTCACTGCAAGCCAGTATTTGTTCATTGCCTTCAAATGGTATGGCATTCCCAGCAATAATGATATTAATTTTGCGCATTTTGGAATATCCAGGCTTCCGCTGGAGAACGCTTTGTAATGTATAAATGTAAAAGGGAAGCTAGTAATTTGTAGTAACACAAATATTAATATAACAATTAATAATTATAACAATTCTCCACTTATCTTTTTGAAAATCAAGGACTAGTTTCGCAATAAAATGATCTATTGCATCGTCAGCGCAATTTCTTTTTGATCTTGTTTGTTTACGTTGTTATGGTTACTGGTACTAGGTGGATTGTGTACTAAGGCATTGCTAACTACTGGCATCAAAACAAATTTGGTGAGAGAATCAATTGGTAGTATATCAAAATTCATTGATGATTTTTATTCTTTAATATAAATATGTTCTCCCAAACCATTAAATCTATGGGTCCATTTAAGTGTTTTAATAATTTAACAGCTGGATTTATATTGTTTACATTGGAAGACTAAACGTCATTTGGAAACCAGAGTAAACAACACTTTAGAAATATTAAATACAAACAACTTGATAAATCAGCTGTGCAGAACATTTTTGGTAATTTAATCATGAAATAAATCCAGATGTTAAATTATTAAAGCACTTAACTGAACCCATAGATTTAATAGTTTGGGAGAAAATATTTATAATAACGAATAAAAATCATGCAATGAGCTTTGATTCCAGTAGGTAGCAATGCCTTAATACACAATCCACCTAGTAGCAGTAACAATTACAAGTAAATAAACAAGATAAAAAAGAAATTGAGCTGACGATGCGATAGATCATTTAATTGCGAAACTACTCCTTGGATTTCAAAAAGATAAGTGGAGAATTGTTACAATTATTAATTTTATATTAACTTTGCAATGTGTTTTCACTTTGTCAGTCACATGACCATGAGCCCGACCCAGCACATTCATTGTGTGTTGCACAATAGCCATGGCATCACACAGTTAAGTTCAAATGGTGTGGCATTCCCAGCAATGATGGTATTAGTTTTGCGCATTTTGAGACACCCAAGATTCTGTTCGTAACACTTTGCAATGTGTATTCATTTTGTCAGTCACATGACCACGAACCCGACCCAGTGCACCCGTTAGATTTGTATAATGGTCTTGGCATCACATAGTTGACTAACATCAGTTTCCATTCAGTTTTAATATCACGGAAATGTTGGCGATGATGTATGTCAAATTTCGAGACAAAGTATCTGTAAAAACATGTTTCACTTTAAGAAGATTTTCTTTATTTTCGTGTAGTTGGTTCAATAATACTTAAGAGTGCGAACCTCACCAGTAAGAGCAAGCTGGGCGGAAGGGAAGTGAAGAAGCTTGGTCTTGAATTTCTGCACCCATACGGATGAACGAAGTTCTGTAACATACTGTAATAGCGCTCCCCGATTACTGTAACAGTCTGATTTATTCCATTATTGTCTTCTTCGATAAAATATGAGCCAACGATGAATTGTGAAGTGATGCCATACTACACAGTAACCTTTGTCATTTTCGGGTCAAAGTCTGCAATTACGCATATTAACTCTATCGCGGTATGGGAAACATAATCTTCATGCAAGATGGTGTGTACATCCTAGGTGTACACCTCTGCAAAACAGTTGATTACGCAGATGTAGGTTCTTCCCATCAATATGGCCTCAGCATCTCTAGATCTCAATCCTGCCGAATTTCGGTTGTGAGGTTAACTTAAAGAATGAGTTTTATGGTCACATCCAACAACTCCATTACAACTAAAAGATGCCATCTCGCAAATATTACCAATATCCCAAGACAACCGCAAAGTGCTGTGCATGGTGTCACACCGAATGCCAGGACAGACAGTTCAACAAACCAAACTCCATCACCACGCACCTCGCCGCTGTCCACTCACCTAATCGTTTGACACCATAGCATGACATAGAAATGCACTAGGGACAGGAAAACTTACGGCATTTTACATACAATAAACCTCAGCATGCACCTACTGATCAGGAATACCGTGAAATGTCCAAAGTGAGTGATGAGCACAACGGGAATTGAATTCGGGACCCCCCGTATTGCCTTTCAATCGGTTAGCATTGCAATATAATTCCCACGGTCGTAAGGACAAATGTTTGAACCTTGGATGAAGTGAATAAAAGAAGTAAATGCTAGTTAGTAAATACTAGGTAGTTTTAGAACTTGCTAAAACGACGTGAATAATCTTTTACTAAAAGCAGATAGTAATGCTAGGCTACCCGGAAAAAAACTAAGTAAATACTAAGCCCTAGTATTTGCTAGCCCATAGTATTTACTAATTTCCCTCGCAAATTATGCTGAGTCAACAAGTTCCTCCTCTTCCCCTCTTTATAGTTGCTCACAAATGTATAGTAACATGTAGGTTTTAAAATATAGTACATATTTTACTTTTGTTTTGCAAATAAATTACACCTCCGCATTAAAATAAGCAGAGACCATTGTCGTTACATTCCACAAGACTAGTGTAACAATGTTGAATGTTAACACTAAGCCTGAAAACGACAATAGTAGGAACCTCAAACTGAGGCACACGTGTCAATTGGAGCAATGGTATCATCTGATGAGGAGACTGTTGATACAGAAGTTAGAAATGCAAAACATCTGGATAGGGCTTTTTTTGATGACAATGATTGATTTATATCAATCAGATACCCGCTGTTGTTTCATCAAAAACAAGAGCCTGGAGTATGCTGGCTGACGAGTACTCGAAAGCAATTGGAAAGAAAGTGGATGTTGGTCCGCTTAAGAAACTATTAAATAACATGCAATCTACCCTGAAGGAAAAAAAAAAAAACACACAATATACAGGCTACCGGGAACAAAGCAATTAAATTGAAGCCATGGGAAAAGCAGATGTTGGAAATTCCCGATAAGACCGAAAAAAATCAAGTTTTCCACAAAATACCAGGCGCTCAGGGTACATCTTCCTGTTGCAAACTTGCATAAACATGCCCGTAGCAGATACCAAGCAAAAAGCTAGCATGCCTGATGGAAGACTTGAGAAAAACTTAGATTTAGTATATCCTAAAGTTTATTCACCAGGTATATCTAGTAAATGCTAGTTGCCGGAAAAATCTTAGGTTTTACTAGGCTTAGTATATAGTTAAGTTTTTATTCAGACCAAACTCTGGCAAATGCTTAAAAACTGGGTAGTACAAGCAAATGCTTCTTTTTATTCACTTCACCCCTTGTTTCAAATAAAGGGAAGTCTTCAAAGACAATCCGTTTCTTCAGTTTGCGCCGCCACGTTAAAGTTTTTGATTTGATATAACATACACCGCTGGGAATGCCGTGAAATGAGAATCAGGGAGCGGCAGGTTTAAAACCATATATGAATGTGATGGCTGCCGCGGTTTCCTTTGACTTTCATGGATTTTTTTTCTTAGTTACTTTAATAATTATGGGGAAGTGAAGTGGTGATACTCTCAACCATATAGAGATGCACCTACTTTTTGAGAAGAATTACGAGAACTTCTTCCACTTTAGCAAAATCAGTTTTACATGTATTTAACAATTCAACAAAATGGGGAAATCTAACAGAAAATAAGATGCATAACATATGCAAACTGTGCTAGAAAAATTCTAAAAACTAACAGAAGATGTTACTGGGCTGTCTCCGTAGTTCAGCTGAAAGAGCGTCTGGCTGTTGTGCGTAGAGTCCGGGGGTTCGATTCCTGGCTGGCATGATTGGGAATTTTTCTCTAGCCAAGATTATTTTCCATCTTCCACAGAGTTTGGAAGTACGAATTAAAGTGTGAATGTGCGTCAGCATGTGTGTTTGTGTAATCTACTGCATAATAACCCGAAGTAAATCAGAAATCAATGACAACTTCATTGTACTATTGCCGGAAGGAAAAGTATTCCAAAGGTAAAAGCCGCCGATATGGCCGGCCACTGCAGTTAAATGGAAAAAAAAAAAAAAATCTGATGTGCTCCATTCATATGACGTTTCCTACATCTCTGTAACAAATTATTCTTAAAAAGCTTATTCTTTTATCTGCTTCACGCCACTTGAAAAAGCCATTACAGAAATGGTCTTATTACTTGCTTTCTTGTAAGTAGAAAGGAATGTACTAGGCTAAAGCGATAGTTAACTATTTTGAAAGAGTGGGCATAGGATTGAAATTAGAAATTCGTTTCTTCGCATGGTCAGGAGTTGACAATTTCCCGTATGAGAAAAGTTTAAGTACTTTAAAACTGAAACCAATTACAGGGAATATCTCGGAAATGGTCAACTCCACGAAAAAAATGTACATGACATAAATTGTAGGCTTTAATGAGATCTACGCTTTTGTGTTGTAAGGTTTTTCTATCTCTCACGGTTTACCAGTCATGCCAAAGTCATCCAGAATGAAGAGGTCTTCAGAGGTTATTGCCAAGATATACATTCAAGAAATACGTTTATTTTTCATGTAAGTATATTAAATATATTGTATTTTCATTAAAATAGAGCCATTTTGAGGAATTGAAATATTTCAAAAAATTTTCCATGTTAAAGGTAGTTGGGGTGGGAGGATTTTCTTGAAAATCTTCGTGTTTTGAGCTATGCAGCCCACACACGGGCAAGTTTATAGAATATGATGTGTTACATACACATGAATTTCTCTACCTCTTATGCAAAAAACTACTGCTACTAAACATTATTCTTGTGCCTACGCCATGCATCAACTAGATAAACATTAACAGAATTGGTCTTACTACTTAGTTCCTTATAAGCAGAAGGGAGATAGGGAATACAACAGGCTAATACGATAGTCAAATCTTTTAAAAACCGGTCGATATGTGAATAACTGAAGTTCATTTGCATTTTCATAGAAACAAAAGAGAGATAAAACGAAAGGTCACCTCTTTTGAGAAGATGTGTGGTTAAAATTTAAAACCAATAAGGAATATCAAACAGTCAGCTATGCAACAATAATTTATATAACATAAATTGTGTGTTTTGATGAGATATACATTTTTTGTATAGTAAGTTTTTGTCTATCTCTTATGGCGCACCAGTTATGCAAAATTCAGTAAAATACATTCAGGATGAACAGATCTTCAGAAGTTATTCCCAAAAAATTCAGGATATACATTTTATTTGTAATGTAAATAGGTTTTTTATACAGCAGGTATTTTAATCAAAATCGTTAGAGCCTTTTTTGAAAAAAAAAAATTACAAAACGTTTTCCATGTAAAGGGTAATTTAGGGTGGAAGGACTTTCTTGAACATTTTCGTATCGCATCCTTGGAAGATAGCAAACTTAAACACCAAGTTTGGTGTTTAATAGTCTTTTCGTTTTTGGGCTATGCTGCCCGCAGACACACAGGGAACTTTTTCTAAAAATGTTTTTTTGGACTCAGGACACCTCAGAACATATCTCCGATGAATTCTCGGTATCGAATCTTTGGATGAAATATAATACCTTTTCTATACACTGTGTACCTACATAATACGTGTAGAGAAAGTAAAAACGAGGTTATTGCGAAGAGGCTATTGAAGGTTTTCTTTTAATCGTTTGTGACATTAAAAGTTCGTATATTAGTTAATATACTAAATGACTAGAAAGAAGGAAAATTATTGTATTCCACTAGATAAGCGTTATCCGGATTTTATCATAAAACAAATATTTGTAGACTCCCTAAATAAAAACTTTATAAAAAGGGCTGTCTGCCAACATGTGTACCTACCTATGTGTGTGTGTGTGTGTGTGTGTGTGTGTGTGTGTGTGTGTGTGTGTGAGGGTAGATTGGTGGAAATGTGAACACCAAAGTAAACTGGTATTTGGGATAATTATTATCTTCCAAAAATGCATACATTTTCAAGAAAATCCCCATAGCTTTAAACTACCCGTTATATGACAAATTAGACGGATTTGTATGAATTTCTTAAAAAAAAAAAAAAAAAAAAAAAAAAAAAAAAAAAGATCTAACATATTTTGGTTAAATATCGTTTTATATTTTCATACAAAACAAAATGTTTAGCTTGAGTTTTTTAATAATAGCATTAAATAGCATTAGTGCAAATGTTATTGTTATGCTGGGGCCTTGGCATACTATAATCTTTGCATGATATTGCGAGAAATAATTGAATAGCAATAACACTTGAAGGAGATTTACAAGTTGTGCAATAAGTTTTTCACTAGCTGTTATGGTTTACCTTTATACAATATTATAAGAATTCCTACCGACTGAAGAGGCCAGCGTAATATATCAACCCGCTTTTAAACATTTCAATATATGTAGGTTCGTTTTCTTGCATCCCCCTTGTACCAACAACGGAATTTGTAATAAAATTGTTTCTGCAAAGGCTATCTTGATTAAAATGAAGTAGACAGAAAAATAGGATTTTGTAAGGATAAGCTTTGGCAGCTACAAAATCTGACGTGTTCCATTCACATGACTTTCTCTAACTCTTCCATAACAATAAATGCTTACAAAAGATTATTCTTGTTTGCTATGAGTAAACAAAAGATAGACGAAAAGAAATACTCTTCCCGTTTGAAAAAACGTTCAATTAGCTTAAAACGGCAAACATAACTCGGAATATCTCGAAAATGATTAGCTCTTTAAAAATGTATGTGACATAAATTGTGTGTTTTACTGAAATCTACATTTTTTGTGTATTAAAGATTTGTCTGTCTCTTACGCTTTACCAGTTATACAAAAGTGATCCAGGAAGAAGAGGTCTTCAGATACTATTCCCAGAAAGCTCAAGATATACATTTCGTTTGTCATGAAAATTTCTTAAATATTTGGCATTTTAATGAAAATCGTTAGAGCCAAATTTGAGAAAATCAAATTTTTCGAAAAATGTTCCACGTAAAGGGTAGCTGTAGGTTGGCGGATTTTCTTGAAAACTTTCGTGTTTGCATTCTTGGAAGATACTGAGCTTAAATACCAAGTTTGGTATTTTACAGACTTCGTTTTTGACTTATACTGCCCTCAAACACAGACGCACATGCGAATATTTTTTCTAAAAATACTATTTTTGGATTCGGGGCGTCTCAAAACATGTTTTCTAATATCGGGGTTGAATCTTTGTGTGGAATACAATAATTTCTCCATCTATCATGTATATTGTACATATGCGCTAGAGAACGTAAAAATCAATGGGTATTAAGAAAGGCTTATGCATATTACACCCGATTTTATTAGTAAGGGAAAACAACCCAAGAAGGATAGCTGTCTTTAGTTTAGGATTACCATAAAGGTACAGCCTGCTTTTCAATCAAATCAAGTACAATAATTAATACGAAGTAGAATTATTCTGTGAAATTATAAGAAATTAAATATAATAATAGTACATAATTGTTGAAATTCGTTGACCAAAGAAACGACTTTCTGAAGAAATATATTTACAATAATTTATTTATAATGTTCATTATAGAAACGGCTATTCACAATACATAAAGAGTATTTGAGGGTATTTTAGGATCAGATTGTTGTTTTGAAAGGTCGGTATTAAATTTCTTGAATACATTTATTGTAAACTAGCTTCGCACGGGTGGTGTACCTAATGAAAAAACTCAGAGAAAATCTCCCGTTTACAGTACAACCATGCAATGAAATAAAATTACAATTAAATAATTTGATAGCACCTTATTGTAATACCTTGTAATGTACAATTTTCCTTTCAGAGAGAAAAAAAAAAAATAGCGTCGATAGTTTGCCGACTCTCGAGCATGCAACGTACAACATGCAAAAAAACACAATTCAAGGTATATTACACACACTTCTAACGATTGATCTTGGGGTTTATTGTCATTGTGAATGCAAGGCATGCTTAAATTCAAAAGCAAAGTCGTTTGACATTAGTGTTATTCTTGGAATAAGTATACCCTCGCCTTTTAACTTTCCTATTATAGTAACTTAAATCAAAATTTTCATAATTTTTTTAACAATGAGTTTTGTTCCGCTGCATAATTTCGGCTGATTGATATTGCGTAGTATAATTATCACGGAGTCAACCTTGAGCTGTAAATTGTGTGGCGGGAATCCTGACAAATCCAATGAATTTAGTTAGTGAATTGACGACTTCATTTGTATTGGTAATGGAATTGATCGACTTAAATGAATGCATTTGTCCATCAATTTTACCCTGAATTTTTATTCAAATCGTCTACATCTACAAGTAGCTGCTAAAATGGCTCATTCGCTCAACCAAGCATAGTTTTTGTAATTTGCACCAATATTTGGAATCACTTTCGATATTGATTCTTCCTTTAACGTTGTGAAGTGACAAAAATTTGATGGAAACGAAATGAGGCCAGTAAAAGTGTCAACAGGAATTATCCCATTGTCAATGTCCAATAATGCCTTTGCATCTGAAAAGCGCAATGAACTGGCCAATGTAGCATATATAGTTGGTATCGCGAAAAGGACGAAGTCAGAGCACCCATAAGGTATTGTGGAAAGAATGACATATGCAGTTAACAGCGTGGCCAACCAAGATGTCGTTGGCACAAAAACAATGATGGCAGTTCTTTCATAGTGTGGCGGGTATACGCTAGCATAGGTAATGAATTACATTAAGGAGAAAGTCACAAAGTAACATTCATGCTTCTTCTGAATCTCTTTCCTTTACTCCTAATGATTTCCATCTCTTTCTTTATTTTCTTCAATGTCAAAACAGCCATTTCTAAGGCTAACGATGACGTAACTAAAGAGCAAGTAGATGGTTGGGCAATTGGTAAGCTTTTATTTGATGATAGCTTTGTGTATTAAATTTCTCCATTTCATCCTAAATATAACTTGATCAATTGTTTTAAGAGAACCGCAATTGTAGTGTGATGGTGATGCGGGTATCTTTATGTTCGTTAGCTAGCTCATGTACCACATGACGTCAAATAACCAACATCTGCAATAGGAAGTTAAATCTAAAACGGATCCCGTTATTTCTCTGACATTTTCAGGTTCCAAGAATGGTTAATGGTTATGTGCATTGTTTATAACTTGTTCGTTTTAAAGAATTACAACGAAAATATAATTATTTATTTATTTAAACGATGTGACCAAGGGAAGGATAGTTAATACAAAAGAAATATATTTGATTTTCACAGCTATCTTGCGTCATGGTCTCCATAACCGGGTGCATTCTCTTAGCATTGAAGAAGAAAAATAGAGCAGTAGGTATTGCGGCCATCTAGTGGCAAATAATGAGTATGTATTTTAGGTGTTCGTTGCCAGGAAAGTTTATTTTAAACGATAGGAGTAAGGAAAGGACAGTTAATACACAAAATTGTATTTGAAGTTCACTGTTGCGTTGTGTCAACTCGATAAACTGTTGTGTTACCTTAACATTGGATGGGGAGAAAAACTGCTACTATGGCTATCTAGCGGCAGATAAGTACACACTCTAGGTGTTCATCGTTAGGAAAGCTTCTTTGATTCTTTATTTTAAACAATAAGAGTAAGGAAAGGGCAGTTAATACATAAAAATGTTTTTGAATTTCACTGCGGTGTTTTGTCATTATCTCGATAAACTGTTGCACTACCTTAACATTGAATGAGAAGGAAAATTATTATTTTGGCCATCTAGTGGCAAATAAATATTTACTCTAGATGTTAGTTGCCAGTACATACGGAAGGGTTTTATGTTCGGCGCATTCACGGCAACTGACTGCAGTAACACCTTTCTGGATAATTCTTAAAATTGAGTTAAGGTAAATAGGCTGATGTGTTTCAGGAATATTTAACAGTGTAATGTAGATGAATGCATGGTGCTCTAATTAAAGACCTGCTTTATAGGCGCAGTTTGTTGCGTACCGCTGATTTGCTACTGGACGTTAAATACCCCTTTGATAATGACCTCGGACAGTGCAAAGGAGGTAATACGAATAGAATATCATTTACCTAGCCACTTGTTGCTTTCTGAATAGTTCTAGTGGGAGGAAGAAAGCAGAAAAGTAAGTGAACCTAAGGAGTTGTTTAGTAGAGATGAATGACAATGGTGAGGCGTTTGGGATGAGATTAAATGAAAAATATCTGTATTACAATCACATGGTTTTCTCTGTCTTTTCTGCAACAAACTATTCTTAAAAACTTGTATTCATTTAATTACTTCACTTTAATTCAGATAAATGTTTGCATAAATGTTTTAATTACGTATTTTCTTGTAAATTCAAAGGAATTGGGGTACACGCTGGGTGACAGCGATAGTAAAAAAATGTGAAAGATTTTACTCTTTGCTTGAACAGGAGGAAAAAACTAATAACCATAGTCCATTTAAAAAACGTACGTATAACTATTTTAAAATTGAAACCAATAATAAGGGATATCACGGAAATGGTTAACTGTACAAAAAATGTATCTAGCATAAATTTTATAATTTATCGACATCTACAATTTTTGGTGAGGTAAGATTTTTTCTGGTTCTTGTGCTTTACCACTTATACAAAAGTCCTCCAGAATGAATAGTAGTTTTCCCAGAAAATTAAAAAAAATATCGGAGTTCCATTCACATGACTTTTGTACATGCCTGTAACAAATTATTGTTAAAAAGCATATTCTTTTATCAACTTTATGATAATCGGGATAAACATTAGCAGACATGTTCATAATTACTTGTTTATTGAACGTAGGGTAAATAAGGGAATGCACTAGGCTGAAGTGATTGTCAAATATTTTAAAAGCTGGTTGCCATGTGGTTGAAATCCGTTTCTATGCAGGACCAGGAGTTTACAACTTTCCGAATGAGAAAAGTTTAAGTATTTTAAATCTGAAACAAATAACAAGGGATATCTCAGAAATGGTCAATTCCACGAAAAACGTATATGCCATAAATTGTGTGTTTTAAAGTGTTCTAATGTTTTGTTTTTTTTTCCGTAAGTTTCTGTCTATATCTTAAGGTTTACCATTTGCTCAAAATTCAGCAAAATTTATTCAGAATAAAGAGGTTTTGAGAGGCTATTCCCAGAAAATTCAAGATATGCATTTTATTTGCCATATAAATATCTTTGATATACGGTATTTTAATCAAAACCGTTAGAGCCATTTTTGAGAAACTCAAAATTTTCCATGTAAAGGGTAGTTTAGGGTGGAGGAATTTTTCTCAAAATCTTCGTGTCGCATTCCGGGAGGATACCAAACTTAAATAGTAATTATTGGTATTTTACCGACTTTTCGTTTTTGAATTATCGTGTTCACAGTGTTTTCCAATGTTGCATATAGCGATGTCGTAACACTTAACTATTAAGTGAAGCAGCAGCGATGTTACCTCTTCCCTGACTCAACTCACCGATAATGTGACTAGGCGAGAGGATGCACTCAGTTTGAAAAGCTGCAAAAAGTCGAACAACATTTAGGTCACTGTGCAGCAATAGCCAAGATATTAGCAAGAAAAAAGTAAGAACGTTGGTTATCAGACAATGTGTAAAATCCATAAAATGATGTACTTCTGGAAGACGTTTCGCTTGGAGGAACGGTCGGGTTCAGCTATGCATCCGTGACCTAAGTGAAAATAAGTTTTTCATTGTATGGGAATGTTCTTAAAGACAAGGGACGATCCTTCATTTGAAACTCTGCTTATATCTAAAATGTTTACTGCAATGCTAAATTAATTATGTCTACATTTTTAAGGAGTACATTTTTACACATTTTATGTCAAATTTTCACAAATTTAAATTCGTGTTATAGGCAATTTGCAGTAATTTTTAGGCCATCAACTTTTGAGCCCCAGTAATAAGACAAATTTCTGCGAATGTTTATCTCATATAGGGTGAAGTAGGTAAAAGAATAAGCCTTTGTTCGAATAGTTTGGTGTAAAATAAATAAAGACATGTGAGTTGAACACATGTGATTTTTCAGTTTTACATGATGGTCACTGGTGTTTATTTTGTACGTGAAATTGACTAATTTTAATTTTAGAGGGTTCATATCAACTCTCCAAAGTTTGAACCATACTTCGATTTCTTCATAGAGAGTATTAGCACCTTAGCTTAGAATGTGCAATAGAAAAGATTTCTTGTGTCGGAAAGTCAGATGTATATAATATATACGATATATAGAAGTGGTCAAAGAACACTTCCCTGAGGTACGCCAGATTAATTGCTTAAAATTGTGAATGTGCTTATTCACACAGAACAAGGGAAATTAGACAGGTATGATTTAATTACTTTGTGTCTGAAGTATAATTATCAACTCTGTATAGTAACCCATCATTCTACATTTTGTTAACAGCCGTTTTATGTGTAAGAACAGCCTAAGTAAACGGATTATTCTTCATAGGCACTAAGTATACTGTAAATAATTCTATGTAATTTTATTGCTTCTGATAGGAATTTTGAAATCTAAATCCAAACTGAAAAAGTGGTATATTATCCTCTAGGACATTTAATAGATAGTAGGGTAGTGTATTAAAACTTTTTGACAAATGTAAAAAGGCTTATCGGTTTAGGTTTCAGTATTATAAGAGCATTTCTAAACGTTTATGGGAAATACATATATTAAATGAACATTAGCTCTGTATAATATTTGTGAGCTGTAGCAGTCATTCATTTAATTAAGTTTTGTAGTAATGGCCATACTATTAGATCTTGACCAGGAGATTTATGCTGAGGATATCTTATTGTTGTATTTGCTATTGGTGAAGGTGTTGAAAAGTGACATTTGTGAAGGTTGGGTGATGAATAGGTCTACTGCTAGTAAATTGTGAATCCAGATTTGAGTTCGATTTAAATTTATTACTGAGCTGTTTTAAAACAGCCGAGCTGATTCTTGAGGAGATGAAAACCATTATGTGGTACCAGTGATCGTGTCAAAAAAAACTGTTTTGTTATCTTTTTTGTTTTTCTGTTAGAGTCCCATCTTGTGTTTTGAGTGTTCGCAGCTGATTTTCGAGATTGCTATATGAATTTTGTCTTATCCCATGATGCCCTTTTGCACTAGATAAAAGCCATTTTCCTCTCTCACGTTGGGATCTTTCGTTAACTATTGCTAAGTAAAGCTTCCTTCCGGTTCTAAATGTTTCTGGGCTTCTGCGATAAGTATCACTTGTTTGCTAAGTGAAGGAGTGGTGAAGGGAAGAAGATTTATGTCAGAAAAAGTCACCAAATTATAATGACATTAAAGTAACTGGTTAATTTTCAGAAACAAAATTAATATATGTAAAGATAGAAGGATTGACGGAAAAATAAAACTGATATGTTATAATCACACACAGTTTCAATTTATTTACATTAAAATTTAATTGTGTTTTAACTCTAAATTTACATAGGACTAATTATGTTTATGTCTATACGGGCTTATTAGTACACGAATTCTAAAGTTCATGGTGTATGCTTGGAAGAAACAACGAGGAAAAGAATATACCTTAATTCGGATCAGTTAAATTCGTTGCATTTTCCATCGTCTGTTTTCTAAAAAAATTCCCAAATTTGTTATACATCAAATAAAATGTCTATCTTTAATTTTATATTAATCACCTTTTCAGTTCCTGCCATTATTAGTGACTTTTTATAGCAAAAACAATGACGAATGCAACAAAAATTTACTATGAAACTTTAGAACTTCTTAAACTTAGAGGTAAAATAATGTAGCTGTTAGTTTAGAATGGTTCCAAGAATTGAACCGTTGCAAAAATAGCTAAGCCAAAATTGCACATAGTTCCAAAATTAGGATCAAAGAATTTATTTTAATAAGAATCCTTCGCTGAACCTGGAAGTATAAATGTGAGAGTAAATGTGACTGAGTTTTTAAGGCGAAAATGTATAAAATTAATGTCAAATGCGAGTTACGAAACCATCTTTCTTATATTATCAAAGCCCACGGTATAACCTTAGACGTTAAAAGTGACATTACAATGAAATAAAAAAATTCTGTTTACTTATTATAATTAGTAACATAGAAATGTAAATAAACAACATTAGTAGAAAGAGCATATGATAGGAGTACCTGCAAAAATAATTTAGACGGATTTTTTTACTGTAATCTGAAATGAAGTTCCCATCTAATAGCATTTAAATGTAAATCCATTATGTAAATTTTCACTGCACCCTTTACCTCAACAAAGGCATTTGGGAGGGGGGTCTTGATTAACAGTTACCTTTAGATTGTGTTTTATACACACGATTCAGCGTGTGCAGCATAGATTGTATGTGTTCTACGGCCACTTTTCTGTACCATCTTCTTGAACAATTTACTGTTAGATGATTTTAATCGGGTAATTACCAGAGAGATGGCGCCTTGGTAACGTGTGCGACTCGCATTCGGAAGGTCGTGGATACGATCCTATGGCCGCCCTTCCTGACTCATGCGTTTTTTTTTTGGGGGGGGGGCTTTCTCCCCGATCACTTCGTCAGATTAATTCATCCCCCAAATGCTCTGTCCATTACTTTTCGTTCCGATAATTTTCGACGGGTGGCGACTGGATGATGGCTTGAGCACTGTAGAGATTTGTTCCTGTAGTTGTTGCGGTACCACTCACGTTTAAATTCAGACGTGCTGTGTGCCAGCAGAATATCATCTAATTTAAAACCAGTATGTTCTCGAATATGTAAAATAAATTTATAAATTTACGTCAGTAAACATAGAAGCATTTCGTTTTTCTCACTTCTTTTTCACATATAAATGTGCTCTGTGAAGCAGAGTTTTTAAATTTAAATATTTACAAAGCTACCTTGAAGAAGATGAAAATCTGTTGTAAAAGTGGTTAAAATATTATATATTTTTCAAGTCAGTAATTTTAAATAAACTAAATGAATTGAAACATTTGAAATATTCTGCTTCTCTGAATAATGGTCATTTTCAAAATATCTATAAATTTTGGAGGTGCTGTATTGGAAATATTTTCCATGGAAAAGAATTTAAGCTAAATGCTTTTGAAAACTATTTACTTTTAATTTTTACATCTTAGTTTTACTTTCTTAGCACGTATTATAACATACATAGTAGATAGAGAAGCTATTATACTCCTTCCAAAAAATCGATATGAGATTTCATGAAATTTTCATGAAATTCTCCCCTACCCCCACTACCCTTTACATGGACTATTTTTCGAAAATTTGATATCAAAATTGGCTCTAATGACTTTTATTAAAATACCATATGATTAAGATATTTTCATGACCAACAAAATGTATATCTTGAATTTTCTGGGAATAGCCTCTGAATAGCCTCTTCGTTCTGGATGACTTTTGTGCAACTGGTAAGAGATAGAAAATCTTACTGCACAAAAAATGGAGATCTCGTCAAAATACACAATATATATATATATATATATATATATATATATATATATATATATATATAGTTTACATTCTTGTTGTGGAGGTAACCGTTTCCGAGGTATTACTTGTTATTGATTTCAATTTTAATATAGTTGTATTTTCTCAGAGAGGATGTCATCCTGTTTCTTTTGGTTTATTTTTGACCATACAAAGAAGGTAATTTCAATGACAATCGCATAGCGACAGCTTCAAAGCATTTGACTATCGCTTTAGCATAGTATATTCCCTTAGTTCCCTTCTACATATAAAAACTGGAGTATAAACAAACATAATAGCTTATAACAAGTTTGTTTGGAGAATGTAATGTGAATGACTTTTTTTTTTTTTTAACTTTAGCTATAATAGCTATAACCACGAGACACACAGTAAATTAATTTGATTTATTCCTGTATTTTAGATGCGTATTATTATGAAAAAAACTTCATTAACGCTACCTTAAGAAAAGTAAACTAGTTAGTAGATAATTTTCCTTAACATGCCTATACTTTATGAAAGGAAACTGGTTGTGTAAATATGTAAATTTACTTACTTGTCATAAACTACTTATAATTAGATATTTCATGTGTAAAGCTTTTCAATTTATTGGGTGCAGCTTCTTTTGGGGGAGGGGGTTTCCTTCGTATTCCTTTGACTTTTGTTCTAGTAAGTATAGTATTTTGAGCTTAATACTTAGTATTGGTTTTATAATAGAGAATGAGTAAAGAATCCACAAGGTTGAAGAGTGTATTTTCAAGGATAGTAATTCTTCTAATCAGACTAGCATTAACCTATTTAGTTTTCTGTAAACAGTTCAGTTTTTTCGCAGTGCATGAACTGCCCATAGGAATTGTATGTATGTTTTGAGGTAGTACACTTTTAATACGTTAAAGCGTCTGCCGCAATTTCTGTCGGTATTAAAAATTTAAAATCATTTTCGTTTTCAAACCCCACGTCTGTCATTTTTACTTTCGCTACAGAGTACAGGGTACGCAGGTAGAAAATGTATTGCATTCCACCCAAAAATTCGATACCGAGATTTCATCAGAAATACACGTTTTAGGGTCCCCTGAATCCATAATTTTTAGAAAACAATCCGCCTACCCGTGTGACTTTGAACACGATAATTCAAAAACGAAAAGTCGGTAAATTACCAAAATTGGAAATTAAGTTTAGTATCTTCCAAAGATGCGACGAAGATTTATAGAAAAATCCCCTTCTCCAAACTACCCTTCACATGGAAAACATTTCAAAAAATGTATTTCCCAAAAATGGTTCTAACGATTTTGATTAAAATGCCGTATAGTAAACATATTTACATGAGAAATAAAATGTATATCTTGAATTTTCAAAGAATAGCCTTTGCAGACCACTTTATACTGGATGAATTTTGCATAACTGGTAAATCATGAGAGATAGACTAAACTTACTATACTGAAATGTAAATCTCGTTAAAACACATAATTTATGCCATAAACACTTTTTTCTTGGAGTTGACTATTTAAATATGTATTGTTAATTATTTCAGTTTTAAAATACTTAACATTTTCTTAAACGGGAGCTTGTCAACTCCTGCAAAGAAAAGGATTTCTATCACTAGCATACAGTTTTTTTAAAATATTTCACTATCACTTTAGCGTAATATATTCCCTTAGTTCCCTTCTACCTACAAGGAAGCAATTAATAAGACTAATTCTGCTAATGTTTATCTCAATTAGAATGAAGTAGAGAGAAGAATAAGCTTTTAAACAATAGTTTGTTACCGAAATGTAGAGAAAATCGTGTGAAGGAACACATCAGATTTGTAATTGATAATTTTATGGCTTGTGAATTATTCCGCTTAAGAAATAATCGTGCGATAGTGTATGCCTTAAAGAATACTCTAATGTATAGTTTTAATTAGGGTGTTATCCGGTGCTGAGATAAAAATATTTTAATTTCTCACTTTTACCGAGCGGGATGGCTTGGGTGGTAATGTCTGTGATCTGTATTGGGGAGGTCTTGGGTTCAAATCCCATGAACCTATCAATCTGTGTTTTTTCGTGGCTTCCCTCAGACGCCAAAGTTAATATCTGATTGAATATTGAATGCCACCACCCAAAGTTGCACCTCCAGTCTAAGACAATAGCAAAATTGAAAATAGATGGTAATTGTAATTGCACGAAATATTTTATATATAGGGCTATGTCCTCGAAAGGCAGAATTAATTCTTATCATATGACTACAGATGGTGAAAGCAGTCAGACAGTGGCATCTTATCACCATCTGCGAAGGTGTAATGGTAGAGGGATAGTCTTGAAAGGTTTACTGCCCATCACATACAGTCAGCAGAGTGTCCTACAGGACAGATCCATCGCGACATGACCTTGAAGTTAAAGTAACGTAAAATAAAAAAAAGTAAAAGAATAATTCTCACTTTTTTCTGGAGTTATGTTTATGTTTAATATAAATTTTAGGATTAGGATTTGTTAATGTTTTATGTTAATAAAAATAAGTATTCTGAAAAAGCTGAAGAACATATTTTCAACAGAAGCACCACAAAACATGAACAAAAATTATTAGTTTCATAAAAAGACTACCATAAACTACTGTTCTTCTGTTGTACCGTTAGTTATAATTCTATTACATCTTAAACTTTATAATAAATTTAAAGTGTGTTAGTTTTTTAATTTTCTTCTTTATTCTCGCCATCGACTTCATCGTGTAACGGAATGTAATCACTATCAGCATTTTCGTTGTCAGCTGCAAGATTCAGAGATTTTGTTCGGAAGTCAAATCTCGGTTAGGGTGAGTCATCTGGATAAGTTTTTTTTTTTTTTTTTTTTTTTTTCGGAAAAGATGAATGTGGAATGAGTTTAATCTCCATGGTCCCCAGGCTCATTTGAAAATTATTTCACCGTTTTCATTCATCTATGATATGACCTACCAACTTAACAGCGTTAAAAGAATTGTCTGTCATCTTTCAGATGTCTCCGTGCCACGTCAGTACACAAAAAAATGTGTTGCAGTCAGGTAGCTTTCCCTACTTTCTAATGTTTGTTTGTAGGGTATACAAACTACGAACATTTATATTTCTATTTAATTTTAAATGGGATAAACCTTTGCAGGAATAGCTACAGTACACGTTTCGTTATAGGTACAAAGGAAATAGCAATATCTCAATTGTTTCTTCCACGTTTAGCTGTACATAGGACAGGAGCTGTAATGGTAAAGTCAGACTGAAAAATCCAATGCTAAAGTTGGGATTTGTTCCACGGATCTCCTGGTCTCCACATAGTTACTCTAAAGATAGCAATAGTCAAATGTTTAAGAATTGACCATATATAAATTGCATGCTCTATTCTCTCAATCATTACTGGGGTGCACAACTATTCTTACGAAAGTTTGTATTTCTATCTGATTCATTTTCAATAGTTTTGCAGAAATAACTACAGTACACATTTCGTGTTACAAGTAAAGCGATAATCTAATGTTTGGAAATTGAATTCTTTATGCTGGCCTTAAAATGCCATACTCTTTGCATGAATCGCGCGAAACAACTGAATATCGAATGGACTTTTAAAAGAATGACCAATTATATTGAACAATTCGAACCATTAATAAAGGATATCTCGGAAATGCTTATTGCACAAAAAAATGTTATTTTGACCAAATTATGTCTTTACCAAGAGAGGTGGCACCGTGATAACGAGGAAGAGTCGCATTCAAGATTCCGGGTTCGATCCCCGGAGACCGCTCACTCTGAATCATAGGTTTCTCTTGGTTTTGCCGCGGTCATCAGGCGAATGCTGACGTGATTTCTCATCTACCACGATTTCCTTTCAAAAATGTCCCCTTTATTCCGTTTCCTTCTGACATTTCAGATGTGCCTTCAGGTTCGAGTGCAGTACGGTCAGATGGCGTAGATTATACTCAAAGGAAACTGGATGGCTGCTGCGTCGACGGATTACCTTGGTCATCCTCTCTGACGGCGATGGAGGTATTCATCGGGTTTAGAAATGTTAGGAACATCTGCGCGTCTCTGGTGATCTATTTGCATGCGACCTGTGGCCATCCCTAATTTCTACAGTTCAGCCTTTTATTCTGGGGTTTAAGGTAGGTTGCAAGTAGCTAAATATTGTTGTCTATCCTTTATCATTTTACCCTTTAGGATTTTGTGTCTTGTGCAGATCTCTACTTTTTTTTTTTTTTTTTTTTTTTGTAATACGATTTTCTGACAATCGCTATACGTTATACAACATTATACAAAATTTCTTCCGAACGAAGAATACTTCGCAACCTATTCCCAAAAAATTCAAGGTATGCATTTTATTTGTCATAAAAATGTCATTAATATAGAGGTACTATTTTGATCAAAATGTTTGAGCTATTCATGATTAAAATAATCGAGAATTGTCCTTATCAAGGGAGGATTTTTTACAATGTTCGTGTTGCATCTTTTAAGCTATTGAACATAAATTCTTACAACGCTGGGTATTTATGCGATTTTTCGTTTTTAAGTTATACTATGCATAGACAGGTGTGCGCGGCCGCGTTTCTAAAGTACGTTCTCTAGCACGTATGTACATACAATGTACACAGTAGCTAGAGAAGGGTTTGTATTCCACTCAAATATTCGATGTCTAGATTTTCCCGAAAATATATGTTTTGAGGTCCCCTGAGTCCGAAAAAGCATTTTTAGAAAAAGGTCCGTCTGTGAGTGTGACTGTGGACAGCTTAGCTCAAAAACAAAAAGACCGCTAAATACCAAGCTTGGTATCTATAATTACTATCTCCCAACGATGCGACATGGAGATTTTCAAGAAAATCCCCCCACCAAGAACTACCCTTTATATGGAAAATGTTTTGAAATTTGGGTTTTCTCAAAACAAAGTTTAAATACCGTATTTAAAGAAAATTACGTCACAAATAAATGTATATTTTGAATTTTCTGGCAATAGCCTCTGAAAAGCTCTTTATTCTGAAGCAGGTTTGCAGAATTTTGCATAACGGTTAAACCGTAACAGATAGGCAAAAACTGACTTCACAAAAAACGTAGATCTCCTTAAAACACATCATTTATGTTATATACGCTTTTGTTGAAGATTTTACCGTCTTCTCGCTAGTCCTTGATATTTGTTTCAATTTTAAACTACCTAATTTTTCTCAAACGGGACCATGCAATGCAAACGAATCTAAATTGTTTCACATAGCTACCAGCTTTTAATATATTTGAATAGCTTTAAATTAATGTATTCCCTTATTTCCTTTATACTTACAAGGGAGCAAGTAATAAGGCCAATTCAGCAAATGTTTATCTCGATTACAGGACGTATATAAAAGAACAATCTTTTATAAGAGTAATTTATATATGGAACAGCTAGATAAAGCTATGTGAATGGAACACATCAGATTTATTTGTTTTGTTTCGGGGGGTCTCAAATATGTAGGTATTTCATGTTAAATCGCAGTATCGAAATTTGGGTGAAATGTAATACCATTTCTTCCTACTGTAAACGTGGTAGAGAGTATAAATTCAATATCACAAGTATTTCAAGATTAACATTTTAAACGTTGCACATGAAAGGGTAACACAGTTTCAAATCACTGGGTTCAATAGTATGTGACACGTGAACACTATATAAATAGTTTACCGGTCAATTTAACTAGATGTTCCTTTTAGTGCTGAATACATACAAGATGATACACAAAAAGGTTCACTAAACTGTTATTTTAAAGAAGGGAATTGATAAATTTATAACAATTCAAATAAGAACAAGGCACTACATGTATTATTGTGTTAATATTATTCAAAAAGGCTACATGACTGTAGAGTTTTGAGGTTCTAGTAGGATGGTTGGAAACCCTACACAGCCCGATGTAAGATTGGCAAAACGGGCATGCAATTTCGCGGGGAATCTGCGCTGAAAGCAAAGTACCAAGTGCGTACTGAAGAAAGCAGAGCAGGCTCGTGGCGGCGAGATCACAGAGGCAAGCTGTTTACATAATAGTGCTGCCCCCTCCCACCAGGAAACAATATGATGATGATGGCGGGGGGCAGAGGGGTGGAGACATCAAAGGCCGACCGCCGCTTGACTGCGTGCTAGAGCGACTCAAATGTGCCAGTGGAGGTCACAATCTCGCGTTTCCCAAAACACGTAACGCGGTGGAGCTTAATTTACTCGGAAATTAGCACTTCCAGGTAGTACCTCGACAACTTCGTGTGAAGCGACCTTTATTGGGTTAACCGTCTCAAAGAATCGTCAACAGCAGCGGTAGATACCTTCAGAACCTTTAAAGGCTACCTCAACATCGACAAAGATTTGCAACATACTGCCAGTAACACACAATTTCTGGTGTGCACGAAAATGAATCGACGGTCGGCTGTTTGAAAATCAAGGGGATTATTTCAAAATTGCATTAATTCTTACTATCCTACTAATATATGTAATTTTTCTTGGTCTGATTTAATTCCGTTTATATTTCATTTAAAGTTATTTTGATTGCCTTTTTGCATAAATGTATGCATTCCAGCCTTCAATTAAACGACAGTAAAGCCACGAATGAAAAAAAAAAATTGTTAGCCACGAATGAAAAAAAATTCTGAGTTATTCCTTTCACATGACTTTCTCTGCCTCTCTGTAACAAATTAATGTTAAAACGCTTATTCTTCTATCTGCTCTATGGTAATTGAGATAAGTATTAGCAGAAATGGTCTTTATTACTTTCTTTCTTGTATGTAGAAGGCAAACAAGGGAATTCATAGATTAAAGCGACAGTCAAAGCTTTTAAAAACCGTTGCCTTGTGGTTGAAATCCGTATGAGAAAAGTTTTAAGTATTTTAAAACTGAAACCAAGAGCAAGGAATATCTCAAAAACAAGCAACTCCACAAAACAAAACAAAAAAATTGTACATAACATAATTTGGATGTTTTAACGAGATCTACATGTTTTGTGCAGAAAGTTTTTGTCTGTCTCTTACGGTTTACCAGTTATGCAAAATTCAGCAAAATTCATTTAAAATAAAGAGCTCTTCAGAGGCTGTTCCCGGAAAATTCAAAATACACATACATATACATTTTATTTGCCATGTAAATGTATTTAGTATACGGTATTTTAGTCAAAATCGTTAAAGTCTTTTTTGAGAAAATCAAAATTTTCGGCAACTTTCAATGGGTAGTTTGGGGTGGAAGATTTTCCACCAAGTTTTCGTGTCGCCTCTTTGGAAGATACTAAACTTAAATACTAAGTTTGGTATTTTACTGGTTTTTCATTTTTGAGTTATCGTGTTCACATACTCACGGACACACACACTCACATACACATAGGTGTACAATGTAGAGAAAGTAAAAAAGAACTAACACTCGCGTTTCAAAGTGTATTGCTCAAAATGTAGAGACATGAAAACAGCTAAAGCGAAACAGTTGAAAATAACTATGCAATTTTTTTTTCAAATCGCATAAATTGAATATTTAATATATACATTTTCCCTGCAGAAAATATTACTTTATTTGTAGCGATTATAAGCTATATAAAACACAGTTAACATGAATGGGACTTCACCGCTATTTCCCGAAAATGCAAGATTAGTGTATACATATAACGTCTAAAAAGTAAAGTCATGGTTATATAGGAGAACATGTGTTTGAAAGCCCTGTTACCCATTGAACCGAAATTTAAATTAGTTTTTAGCCAATATTATTGTTAAACTTATTTATATTTACTCTTACATTTATACTTTCTGACTCTGTTTCTAGTTAAAGAAAATTTCAGGCGTTCAACCTAGAATCTCTGGGTTCAGAAGCCGGAACGCAGGCCACCCCGAGCATAAAATACTTTTTTTTTTTGGATACAGGGGACCCTAAAACGTGTATTTCTAGTCAAATATTGGTTTTGAATTTGTTAATGGAATGCAATACCTTCTGTATACACTATGTATATAATACGTGCAGAGAAAGTAATATAACAACTGTTTTAAATATACACATTTTTACTTTCTCTTCACGTACTATCTTGCATTCCACCCAATTCCCTTTCTCTACACCTACTATGTACATAATATATAAGAGAAGTAAATGTATTGCAGCCAAAAATTCGATATCGACATTTCACTGGAAATAGATGTTTTAGGGTCCCCTGTGTCCAAAAAAAGTATTTTTAGAATAAGGTCCGTGTATCCGTCTGTCCGTGTGACTGTGAATACGATAACTCAAAAACTTGGTATACAAGGAAGTATTTTCCAAGGATGGGACACGAAGATTTTGAGGAAAATCCCCCCGAAAATTTAGATTTTCTCAAAAATTTCTCTATCAATTTGGATTAAAATACCGCATATTAAAGATACTTTTATGGCAAATAAAATGTATATCTTGAATTTTCTGGGCATAGCCTTTAAAGATGACTCGATTACCATGAAGTGGATACAAGCCTAAATTTTTAACAATTTGTTACAGAGATGTAGAGAAAGTCAAGTGAATGGAACACATCAGAGCTTTAATTTCTCTACACGTAGTATGTGCATGGTGTATAGAGACAGTTATTGTAAATTCGATACCAAGATTTCACCAGAAATACATGTTTTGGGTCCCCCTGAATCCACGTAAAAATGTCCATGTGTCTATCTATGTGTGGTGTGTGTCCGTGTGCCTCTTATGTGTGTGTGTGTGTGTCTGTGTGCAGCATGGCACAAAAACGAAAATTCCGTTAAATACCAAACTTCATATTTAAGTTCAATATCTCCCAGGGATGCGATACAAAGATTTTCAAGAAAACCTTCCTACCCCAACTTCCTTTTACATAGAAAAAAATTCGACATTTTTTGTTTTCTCAACAATGTCTCTAACGGATTTGAAAAAAAAATCTCTTATATTTAAGATATTTATATGACAAATAAAAGATATATCTTGAACGTTCAGGGAATAGCCTCTAAAGACCTCTTTATTCTGAATGATTTTTTCTAAATTTAACATAACTGGTGAACAGTGAGAGATAACTAAAACTTACTTCACAGAAAATGTTGATCGTTTTCGAGATATTCCTTGTTATTAGTTTCAGTTTTAAAATACTAAAAACTTTTCTGTTCCGGAAACGGATTTCAATCCCATAACATCTTTTAAAGCATTTGACTGTCGGTATAGCCTAGTAATTTCCTTTATTTCCCTTCTACTTGCAAGAAACAAGCAGTAAGACCGTTTCTGCTAATGTTTGTCTCGGTTAGCATGAAGTGGATAAAATTAACAATACTTTGTTGCAGAGATGTAGAGAAATTCATGTTAATGGAGAACATCATATTTGTATTTAGCCGATTTGTCGCTTTAAAATAGCAGGCAAATGCATAAAACCAACGGTAGTTGGCCGAGGTCGTTGAGACAAGGACTCGTGAACGGTAGCTCTGCGTTTCAAATAAATCTTGCTAGAATCGTTCCGCCTAAATAAGTGTTTTCCACATTTATTTAGGTCTTCATAACTTGAAAAAGTTTTTAAGGTGGCCTAAACTTGTGCCTAAAATGTTACTTCTCAAATTTTGTTTCCCAGTTATTATTATTTCATCATTTGAAATCAGAGAAATATGGCAGTTTCTTTTTTCTCTTCTACGTACTTGTAGTATGTAGAAGTATATTAATTCACTAAAAAGATCGATGTCGAGAGTTCACCCGAAATATAAGTTTTGAATTCGCCGAACCTATAAAGCATTTAAAACGGCGCATGTGTGTGAGTGTGAATGTGTGAGAGAGGGAGAGAGAAAGAGGGAGAGTTCGCATAGCTCAGAAACAAAAACTCGATTAAAGACGAGTGCCAGAAGATGAAAGTCCAGGATGTGACACGTTTTAAAGAAAATATCCCACCTGAAGCAAGCTACTCTTTATATGAAAACGTTTTGCTATTTTATATTATCCCAGAAATGTATCCAAGGTATTGATTAAAAAATCGTATGTGTGAGCAATTTTCCTGAAAAAATGTATATCTTATTTTTCCGGGAAAAGCCTGAGAAGCCCTTCATTCTGAATGAGTTTCGTATAATGGTAAACCGTGATAAATTGTATAGCAAATATAGATCTTATCAAAGCGTACAATTTATTTCAGATACAATTTCCTTCTGGCGTAAAGTATTTCTGAAATATTCTTGTTTATTTGTTTTAATGTTCATGTATTTTAAATTTTTTTAAACTCAAATTTGAATTTTTTCCTTCGCGTTCGTGTTTATACAAAGATAACATAATTTCAAAGTCATCACATAGTATTTGAAAGAAGTTGATTATCGAATTAGCTTATTGTATTATTCTTATACCTACAACAAAATTATTAAATAAAGTTTTTTCTGAATTAACAGCATAAGGTAGAAGAATACGCTTTCATTAGAATAGTTTGTAGAAGACTGAGGGAGAAGTTCGTGCAAATTCAATAGCCGATATGTTATTAAGTACATATTTCCCCACCCGATGTTGGATGCGTTTTATTGGAGATTTTGATATATCTGTGGCAGAAAATAATAGAATGGAATATTTCGTGGCATCATATTTGAAGCTTTAGATTACTCGGCCCTGCCTAATATTTCAATAAATAATCGAACATCAACCGCTTGTCTCTGACGCCTTGTAGTTCAGTACGAGTATATCAATTAGCATGGTAGTGTTTCTCCAGTACAACCATAAATAACAGCGTGAGAAGTTACTTCAAACAATTTGATATTACATTCACTATTTTATTATTCAGTGTGAATAGAAATTTAAGTTTTTATCCTTTTCTTGCTTTATTTGAATATATACGTTGTGTCATTAATGAATTAGGAGTTTAAACCTTAAATAATTGCCAATGAAATTGAATTAGTCATGTCTATAATTTAGAACTCTTATTTTAGCTCTTCCATTCAGTGAAGTTCTTCATAATTTTGTACTTTATGAACTTGACTACAGACTTGCATGGACGAAACTCATCGCTTTTTAGTTCTAATATCTCTAGAACTTGCTCTGTCATTCTTGCATATTTTACTGAATAGCTCTAAATACAAAGTTTGCTGTCTGCATAACATGAACGTTTGACGTGTTGCCTACATAGTACGGCGAATATGTTTGTGTAATTGGTCTCTTCCAGCGGGTATAGCACTTAAACGCAACACGTATGCAATAGTCACATATTCAATATCATTTGAACAAATAGCTGCATTATCTATTTCTAACGGTGTGCACCTATTCGGAAAAAAATCTTATGTGCTCCATTTACAAATAATTGTTCTTACAAAAGCTTATTGTTATCTCTTTATCATGCTAATCGAGCTAAACATTACAAAACCTGTTATTACTTAGTTTCTTATAAAGGAAATAACAGAATTCACCATGCTAAAGTGGTAGTCAACTCTTTTAAAAGATGTTACTAAGTATTGTCATTGAAATTCAAATCTAACAATATGGCCAGGAATAAAACAAAAGAAATACGAAACGGACGAGGACTTCCCATTTGAAAAAAAGTTGAAGTATTTTAAAAATGAACCAAACTATAGCATACCTTGAAAATGGTTAGCTCTACAAAAAAAACACAAAAAAAAACAAAAAAGCTGTATATAACATAAATTGTGAGTTTCAACGAGATCTATATTTCTTAAGAAGTAAGTTTTTAACCATCCCTTACGGTTTACCAGTTATGTAAATCTCATTTAGAATGCAGAGGACTTTTGGGGCTATTCTTAAGAAAGTCAGACTATAATTTTATTTTTCATTCAAATGCCTTTAACATTAGTTATTTTAATCAAAATCTTTAGAAACAAGTTTGATATTTAACCGAGCTTTCGTTGTTGAGTTATACTATTCCCAGAAACACACATACACGTACCTATATCTAAAATGTTTTTATGGACTCAGGAGTCCCCAAAACATGTATTTCCAGTGAAATCTTGGTATAAAATTTATGGGTGGAATACAATTTCTTCTCTACCCACCTTATTCTTACGTGCTAGAGAAAGTTAACATTTCTTTACGATTCTGAGACACCATGTGTGTTTTTTTTTTTTTTTAAATTTAAAGATAGTTGTATTATACGAGGGCAGATGAAAAGTAACACACAATAATTTTTATGCCTTGGTATTGCAGCTGGAATGTTGCAGTTTCGCACAGATATAGTTTGAAGTTTTATGTACAGGTAGTATTTTTCTTTCATGTGCAGGCTTAGTGAGAAAAGCGTGAACTATACAAGAAAAATGGCGCACATGCTACTGTCGTCTGCTTTCAGGAGCAGAGAAGTATGATTTTTGTGGGCCAAAGGGCATACATCGAGCGAAATTCACAGGGACGTGCGTGGCGTGTATGGGGATGATTGTATGGACCATAGAATGCCTGTAAAGCTGCAACCCAGCAGAATGTCAGAGTCACTGAGGCGCAATTTGAACGACCGGCGTGTGCAACTGCGAACCTTAACGCAACAGTTCAATATTTCCTATGGTGCAGTGTACGATATTGTTCATGACACGTTGCATTTCTAAAGCTGGTGCTTGCTGGGCACCTAAGAACCCAGCAGACAACCACACGGGCTAGCGAGTAATGACAACCTTAGATCTCTTAACGCGGTACACCGCAGAAGTGCATGGCTTTCTGAAAGGAATCATCACTGGTGATGAGTCGTGAGCACACCACTACAACAGGCCTGTACGGAGTGAAAACATGCTGGTTCCCCGGTAAAGAAAAAATTCAAAGTCACTCAATCTGTTAGGAAAGTGCTTGGAACAGTGTTATGGGATAGCCATGGTGTACTTTTGGCGGACTTTACTGAACAGGAGCACTGCAAATGCTGCAGCCTACATTAAAACTTTGGTTAAGTTGCGCCATGCCCTTCGTGACAAACGCCATTAATGCTGGCGATGTCAAACTTCTTTATAACAATGCTCGGCCCCATGTTGCTGCGTTAGAAAATCACCAAATTTGTTTGGGAGATGCTCCAGCATCCACCATACAGTCTGGATCATGTACCGTAGACTTTCACCTGTTTGGTCCCATGAAGAAATTTCTGGCCGACCAACGCCTTGTGACAGTTGCAGAAGTGAAATCAGCAGTCCGCAGATGGCTAAACGCCAGAGAGACGGACAGGGCATGTTGAAACTAGTATCACGATAGGATAAATGTGTTGAGAAAGTTGGCGACTATGTCAAAAAGTGGCTAAAAGGTGTAAATTCATTTGTGATATTTTTTTGGTTTTGTTTATTTCGTTTTTGTTTTGTAGCTATTAAACTTTTTTTGTAAAAAAGTTATTGTGCTTTACTTTTCGATCCGCCCTTGTACATAATTGTGTTCATACAATAATACATTTTTGTAAATATACAAGCAACATGCTTAGAAATAGTATTCTTACCAGCTCCCAAATAAAAAGAAGGCAATATAGTTTAGATGTCAATGAAATCTATGAATCTGTTTTTTAGTTGAGCAGGAATACAGCTGAGTGGTTTTCTATTGCATGGAAAAGATATCTAAAATTAAAGTTTAGTGTTGAACCGATGGCTTTTAGATTAAGCTTTTATGCACCTTATCTGTACGGACGTTACATGGTCCATCCATTATGAATCGTTTGAACTCCTTTTGTCAGAGAGTTCGTTGCAGGTCCTCGTATTGCACAAATGCTCATCCACGTGGGTCTAATCAAGGACAAGTATATTATTTTCTGAAGTGAAGTGACGAGGGAAAGGAACCTTTGATTAGATGTTTAACTTTAGCGGTTTTTCGGGCTACAATTTAGCTTATTTATTTTCAATTTTCAATTAATGTTGCATCAAATATAGCCAATATAGGCCACCGATTGACTTCCTCACCCTATAGAGGGATATTGTACTGAGTTTCCTTTTTATGTATGAAAATTACATTTATTTTTTGAAGATTTATTTTTACTTTCTCTACACGTATTATGTACATTGTGATTAAAGAAGATATTGTATTCCACCATTAAGTTCGTAAGCGACATTTCTCCGGAAATAATTGTTTTAAGTCCAGAAAAAGCATTGTTAGAATAAGTTCTGTTTTTGCGTGCCTGTAGACAGCAAAGCTCAAAAACTAAAAGACTGTTAAATAGCAAGCTTGGTAATTTAATTTATTGTTTTCCAAGGATGCGATACGAAGATTTTCAATCCCCCACCCCAAAACTACCCTTTGCATGGAAAAAAGTTTTGAAAATTTTGTTTTTCTCAAAAATGGCTGTAACAATTTTGATTAAAATACCTTATATTATACATATTTACACCACAAATAACATTTAGTCTTTATTGTGGATGATTTTTATTGAATTTTGCATAACTGGCAAACCGTAGGAGATAGACAAAAACTTACTACACAAAAAATTTATATCTTGATAACACACACAATTTATGTCGTATACAGATTTTTTCGTGGAATTGGCCGTTTTCAGACATTCTTTGTTATTGATATCAGTTTTAAAATATTTTTCTTATAAGGAAACTTGCCAACTCCTTGCCACGCAAAGAAACGGATTTCAATCCCACAGCAAATACATTTTAAAAGTTGGTTCACCCTAGTGTATTCCCTTATTTCGCTTCTACTTATAAGGAACTAACTAATAAGAGCGCTTCTACTGATGTTTTTCTTGATTAGCATGAAGTAAATAGAAGAATAAGTTTATCAACATTAATTTGTTACAAAGATTGTTTCAGAGTTGTAGAGAAAGTCATGTGAAGGTAGCACATTTCTATTTTCCATTTGTTGCTAAACTGCTAAAAACTGCCACATTTTGGTTGCTGGTGTTGGATAAATGCTTCTGTGAAGGATAGCAACATCATATTCAAATTGTGCAATTATTAAGCTGTAGTCTTTTGTAAAATCAGAAGCATATATTAGGTACAGAAACAACTCAAGTACACTTCCATGTGGGCTCCTGATTTAACACATCTAGTTTGCCTTGTTGTATTAATGTATTTTACAAGTGATCCATTTGAGAAATATGATTGAATTACTCTGAAAATTGTGTCTGAAACTAAAGCTTAATCTTAAACAAGGGACCATCATGTCATTCCTTGTCGACTCAAGAAGACACCAAAGAAAGTCTCATCATTTTCGCTTATGTCCAGGAGCGTATCTAGGACTCGATGTTATTGTTGAGGACAGGAATCCGAAGCTCTAAATCCGGACAATTTGGTGGTTATAATCTGGCAGGTACTTTCAGAAGTCGAGGAAGCAGCAGTCGTTCAAATTTCGAAAATATGGCAAGTAGACTGATTAGATGGCAATTCCTGGGATACTTTTTACTTTCTCTACACATACTTTGCAACTAGGTGCATACAGAAGGTATTGCACTTCATCCAAAAATTCGAAGCCGATATTTCACCGAAAATAGACGTTTTAGGGTCTCCTGTATAAAAAAAAATATTTTTAGAAAAAGGTCCAAAGAGGAAAAGTCGGGAAAATACCAAATTTGGTATTTAAGTTTAGTATCTTCCAGGGATGCTACACAACATTTTGAGGAAAATCCCCCACCCAAATTGGAAAAAAATTCGAACATTTTAATTTCTTCAAAAATATATCTAACGATTTTGCTTAACATATCGTATGTTAAAGACATTAACATGACAAATGGAATATATATATATATATATATATATATATATATATCTTGAAATTTTTGGGTATAGCCTCTGAAAACTTATTTACTCTGAATGAATTTTGATGAATTTTGCATAACTGGTAAACTATAACAGATAGACAAAAATTGCAAGAAAGTCAAGATATCGACAAAATACACAATTTATGTCAAATGCATTTTTCGTAGAGTTGGCATTTCCGAGATATTCCTTGTTATTGGTTTCAGTTTTAAAATACTTAAAATTTTCACATATGGGAATTTGCCAACTCCTGGCAATGCAAAGAAATGGATTTCATCTACAGAGTAACCAAATTTTAAAAGACTAAACTATCGTTTTAGCCTAGTGCATTCTATTATTTCCCTTCTACTTACAAGAAAGCATTTCTGCTAACGTTTATCTCAATTTGCATGAAGTAAATAGAAGAATAAGTTTTAACAATAATTCGTTACAGAGAGATAGAGAAAATAAATAAATAAATAAATGGAGGGTTATTTATGGATGCTCTTTAACTGCTGTGGTTCTCAGCGTCCCATTCTATACTGGGCGTGAAAGACCGATTAATTTTGCTCAGAGGCCTTTCTATCAGACTTGAGGTTCTTTTACGTGCCGTAAATCTACGACACGGGACCAACGGCTTAACTTCCCTTCCAAAGGAAGCCATGCTAAGGATTTTCACGCCCGAAAAAATCCAAGGTCCATGAAGTTAGCGTGGTAACCATTACACCTCGAAGAACGACAGAGATTTAGAGAAAGACATGTGAATGGAACACATCAGATTTTTAATTTGTTTGGCTTTGGGATCATTACAACAATGACTTGGGAAAATAAGGTAATCGTATTATTGCATCATATACTTGTGTTAGAAATACTAAAATCTTATTTGGAAATGATTTTAACAGTGGTTGCGCAGTAAAATGATGGCCTGATGCTCTCTTAGTTGCTGGACGTGTTAATGCGTTGGTTTACTTGAGCTGGCGTAAAATAAGTGGTGAGAGGCGAAAGGTGCTGTGGATTAGTGCTTAGGATTAGTGTTATTAACTCTCTTCTAAAGTACGTTTCCAGGAATTTTTCCATTTTCAGTGCCGATACTCCTTTTTTAAATTTTCTGTTGGCTCTGTTTTAATTAGTCTTGGGGCGGGGAAAGATATAGTCAGTTGCCATAGCTTATGACAGACTGTACACTATTTGTTAAAGATTTCTTTTATCGAATATAGAAAATGACCTGTTATTGCCAGCTAGACTTTCTGTGTACATATCTAGTTAAAATTCTAACAGATTAACGTATACTTTAATTTGCTTTTAAATGTATTTTTAATTTTAAGTTCTTGACTTTATTAAGAATGTTGCTATGTAATTCCAGCCAAAAGTATAACTTATTGGTTACATTGATTATTTTCTACAACTTCACGCAGTTTAAGCATACTAATAGCTGGATAGTGACGTCAAATACGTTCATAATGAACTAATCGTTTTTTAATTCAAATATATTTTCCCATAAAAATATCCAGTACCTTTGTCAGGTTTATGAACTCCATCAATAGGGTAGTATGAAGGTTCTACTGAATATAAGAATTCCAAATTTAACTGTTTCTGTAACTAGAGGTAATCGTCTTTAGGAATTGGCTAGTTTTGAGCCTCATCTAGGGCATGTAACCTATGTCACAGAAGATATTTAATGTTTTTATTAGCTTGGAAAGAATAGAAAAGACCCAATCTGGTAATGTATTCTGTTGAAAAAAGAATATCGGGCCAGTTGGCTCCACGATAACGTGTGAGGCTCGCATTCGGAAACTTCTTAGTTCTATTCCCGTTGGCTCTGTCACGCTGGTCTTGGGTTTTTAGCCGTTTTCTTTAGTTGCTTGGGTCTATTATGTAATAACGCGCGTTTTCCTCTTATATCATTTCCTTAATATGTTTCAGGCTCGAAGGATCAAGCGAATGGAAGGTGGCCGCACCGTGGTCGAGTGGTTAGACCACACGGCCCCGGTTCGATCCCAAGCGACCGTATATGGGATTTGTGGTGGACAAAGCGCTGCAGGGGCGGGTTTTCTCCGGATTCTCCAGTTTTCCCCCCTCCATCGCTATCCATCGGTGTTCCATTTTCATTCGATGTATCAACAATGTCATCGGATGCCATTTTTAGAAAAAGCGGGCGTTAACCACTAATTTAAAAAAATGGGCGAGGAGAATGGTGATGGAGTTAGCTTTGAGGAATTGTCTGTTTCGGTGTGGGACGGAGCCTCAGAGCGGCTTCTGCGAAGTTTTTCCAAATAGTTTTATTTTTTCAAAACTGAGCGTAACGATTTTGATTTAAATATATCAGTTATTTAAAATGACAATTAAAATGCATATCTTGAATTTTCTGTCAATAGGTTGTGAAGCCATCTTTATTTGATTGAATAACTAGAAAACTGTATCAGATAGATAAAAATGTACTGAACACAAATATAGAGCTCATTATAGTACATTTGAGTATTTTTTCTAATAGTTATTTTCAAACTATTACATACTGTAATTTAAACTTTTCCTACTCGTGTCATCCGACAAACAAGCATGAAGTTTTGCGATCCTCCTTTGTTTAGTTTTCTCTTTCTTTCGTTTCCTCGCAAGCGTTTGTCACTAGAGATAAACAACTGAATGCGGTTCCCTCTTGCAACTATGAATTTCTTGTTTACATTTACTACGTTTCCATGGGGAATTGTTTTTGAGTTAGGCTGTTCATAGATCCACGAACATAGATTCACGGGATCTCAAACAAATATGTTTCCGCTGAGTGTTCCACATTGAATTTTTAGGTCGAATATAATGTACTACTATACATATTAGAGAAAGTAATGTGTTGTAGGCGTATAAAATGAAGGATAACGAGTAGAGAAATTAATGTGAATGTAACACGATTATTTACTTACGTACTTTAGATACTCGATGTTGATAACATCTATTGTTATACTATAAATGTGTCTCCAAGAGCATGACTGAAGAATTAACAGAAATGCCCATATTATAACTTACTCGTAGCGAGGAGAGCCGTTTGCGTCTCTTAATATTTAAAGGAGTTTCTACGGCATATTTTCACTCAAGGTATTCCGTCACGTTGCGGCTCGTTTGTACGGGTAAAAGCACAGGCTGCCGTTCCAATATTTCACGACCTTGGTATTTTCCACATTCTTTCTACAAAGGCTCAGCTCTCTTCCCTTTTCATACCTCCTAAATTTCCATGCTAACGAAATTTCTCTGTCTCTCCTTTATTGTGCTAGAGAAAGGGGAAAAAATCTGGTGTGTTCTATTAACATGATTTTCTCTACATCTCTGTAACAAATTATTTTTAAAAAGCGTATTCTTCTATTTCATGATAATCAGAATAAACGTTAGCATAAATCTTATAACTTGCTTTCTTTAAAGTAGAGAGAAATAAGGGAATACGCTGGGCTAACGCGTTAGTCAAATCTTTTAAAAACTGGTTGACATGTAATTGAAATTCGTTCTCTTTGCAGGGCCAGAAGTTGACAGATTCCCGAATGAGAAAAGTCTAAGAATTTTAAAATTTGAACCAATAACAAGGAATACTCAGATATAGTTTATTCCACAAAAATTATATATATCATAAAATGTGTATATTATGCATCCCTTACGGTTTATCAGTTTTGCGAAAGTCATTCAGAATGAACATTCTATTCCCAGAAAATTCAAGAAATACATTTTATTTTTTATATACGTATCTGTAATGTACGGTGTTAGAGCTATTTTTGAGAAAATAAACATTTTCAAAATATTCTCCATTTAAAGGGTAGCTTTGGGTGCAGGATTTTCTTGAAAATCTTTGTGTCGCAACCTTGGAAGATGCTGAACTTAAATATCAAGTTTGATATTTAAGCGACTTTTCATTTTTGAGTTATCGTGTTCATAGACACACGGAGAGACACTCCCACGTGGGGCCGTTTTCTAAAAATCTGATGAGGTACATTCACATGACCTTCTCTAGCTGTTTCACAAACCAACTTTGTTTACAAAATATTATTCTTTTATCTCATGCTAATAAAGATAAACATTATGGGCGTTGGTCATATTACTTGCTTCTTTGTAAGTAGAACTGAAATAAGTGAATAGACTAGATTAAAGCGATAGTCAAAATGTTTAAAACCGGTCGCTATATAAAACAATTGAAATTTTATCCTCTTTGCTTGCTGGGAGTAAAAAAAACAGAGACGAAAAGAAGCATCAACTTCCCGTTTGAGAAAAGTTTAAGTAACATAACTGAAACCAATAACTTGGAATATCTTGAAAACGGTTAACTCTGCAAGAAAATTTATGATATAAATTAAGTGTTTTAAGGATATATATATATATATATATATATATATATATATTTCTGTAGTAGGCTTTGTCTATTTCTTACAGGTTACCAGTTGTACAAAAGTTACACAAAAGTCATCCAGAATGAAGAGTTCTTCAGAGGCTATTCCAGGAAGATTCAAGACATACATTTGTCATAATCATATAATATCATAAAAATATCTTAAACATATTTGTTATGCTTGTTATAAAAATATCTTAAACATATAGCATTTTCTTAAAAAAAAATCATATACTATTTTCATAGTGTCATTTTTTAGAAAATCAAATTTTCGAAAAATGTTTTATGTAAAGAGTAGTTTGGAGTGAGAGATTTTCTTGAAAATCTTCGTGTCGCATCCTTGGAAAATACTGAACTTAATACCCACTAAGTTTGATATTTAACGAGCTTTCGTATTTGAGTTGTGCTGCCCACAGACACTCACACAGACACACACGAACATATTTCCAAAAAATCTTTATTTGGACTCAGGGGGTCTCAAAATATACATTTGCGGTGAAATCTTGGTATCGAGTTTTGGGTGAAATACAATACCTTGTCTATCCACTATGTACAATGTACACACGTGGTAGAGAAGGTATATTGAATATATATTGGATACGGCGAACTCTAAAGCATGTATTTCCAGTGAAATTTCGGTATCGAACTTTTGGGTGAAATGCAATACCTTATGTACTTTACTAAGCACATGTGAACTGATGCCGCAACTTTAAAGTTTTGTACCAGGGTTAGACAAAATTTCAAGTATAGTTATTTAAAATGTACTTAATGCACATACGCTTCCTTCTCCATGGTGACTGGTTATTCTCTATCAGTGTAAGTCATTCTGCAGGATATTCAACCTTAACTAAATTTCTCCAAAAATTTTAAATCACAGGTTGTATTGAAATGACAGTTGATGTTTTAGATCAAATATTCTTAATCAAGCTGAGACTTTGTGTAGATGTACTTTAGAAAGTCATGGATTACTTGACAATTGCGTGTTTACTCTATTGTAGGCTGTAACAACTTTCCGGTGTACTTAACATTTTCGTGAAGATCTTATACCTACTGAAAGGAGAAATTTAAGCTCATCTATTGACTGAATCATTATCAAGCATTTTAGAAGAAAGACGCCTACTTGGGAACTTACAGCACGTGAATGTTATTTTATCCACATCATCGTTACATCGCTTTTAAAAACATCATCGAAAAAACTTTTCTACGTAAAAAAATAAATAATCTGGGTCCTTAGAACGAATATTTGTTAATGAAATGTAATGCAGAAATTAATTCTGTTCATATCGTGTGGTTGTTGCTTCTAAAGTATAGTTCTGTTATAGTTTTAATTTTAAATGTTTAGTGGCATTTGCTGCAGCTTTTTACAAAATTTCTAAATTCAGTTCCAGTTTTCTCAAAGATTTCTTTAAATTTCCTTCAAATTGTTTTCCGATGCCATCTAGTTTTCCCCTGAAACAACATAACAACTTATTTTTGGTTTCTTATCAACCGAGGCACGTTTCTTTAAATCATTTCACAAGAATCGTAAAATCTGTGAGGCGCATGAATGCCAGGAAACAGGCTGCGTCAGTTCTCTGCAAGAGTTTGTTGTCACATAAAAAACATACATGAAGCTTCTGTACTACCTAACTATACGATTTTTGGTATTACACAAAAACGGTGTAACACGTCATCTCACAGTGCACCAAACACTGTGGAGCACATACATGCTTCGCGCCAACTGATTAGTCGGCACACTGAGAGAAAGGGAAACAGGGCGGTTAGAATAGCTTAGTTTAGGGCAAGCAATTCCATGAACATGGCTATGCGCTCAAACTAGGCTCTGCAATAATAAAATATGTTTAAAGCTTTAGAGCAATATATAATTTTAACGAAAGTACAGCAATTTTACGTGTGTGTATATAACAAAAAAGTATGCTAACATCTGATATTCTTTCAATAGCCTCGTTATCACCAAATAAAATGATAAAATATAAATAAAAACAGATTTCCTTAAAGCATGTAATGTTTAAAGTTTTAGAGCAATATATAATTCCAACGAAAGTACAGCAATTTTATATGTGTGCATATAAACAAAAAGAGTATGCTAACATCTTATATTCTTTCAATAGCCTCGTTATCACCGAAGAAAATGATAAAATATAAATAAAACTTACTCCTTCATAAAAACAGATTTCCTTAAAGCATGCAATGTATGTTTTTGAAACGTTTCAGTTGAATGTATAAACATTCTTAGTGAATTTTGAAACGCTGCAAATTATTTTTCTTTCAGGGCTCTGGAATGGATGTTACCAATTTCTTTCAGTAATGCATCTCCTGCTTATAATAGAACGTGCTCTACCGCGTTATTAATTTTTAAGCTGACACTTATCGTAACTCAAGTGGAAAAGAAGGCTGAGGAAGACTTGTTAAGACACATTCACAATGAGATGCAAGCGCAGACGTATCGCAACATAAGCGTAAGCGCGAGGGAAGGCCATTCATAATGCAGTCGTAAGCGTATCGCAAGAAGTTGGCACAGGTTTCTAGATCTCCAAATTGGTGTGTGCCGTTATCTTTCAAGCGCTCCGCAAGTTTCAAATTGAATAACACTACCAGCAATACCACATATGAAAATTCTCTCAATCTTTGACAAAAAAAAAAAAGGTTATAAGAATTACATACTAACAACTGACACCGGCAGTGACGTCACAATAATTGTTTATCCCAAATTATAAAAAATGATGTAAGCATAGAGACTACAGGAAGTGATAAAGCTGCACTTTTGATGAACTATGAATTATCTCTTTGCGCCCTATGATTTATGAGAGCCAAGAGGGCAGATGTTGGGTACATCCATTACAGAGGGTTCGCAAGGAGATTGCCATAACTTCTTGAGTGAAATGAGAAATAGCGCGGCACGGCCAAATAGAAGAGCATGTATGTACAATAGATCCCGTAAAATCTCGGATTGCGACCGTCGGTTATTGTGAGAAGGCAATGCAAGAAGAAAGGAATGCAGCTTAGACTTTGCATTGCTTATTGTGTTGCGCGAGTCTATGTGAATGCTTTCATTGAATATCATAGGTGCAAAGTCTTGCGCTTACGCTACGTCTGCGCTTACCTCTCATTGTGAATGGGGCATTATTATCGTACGTAAGTCTAGTGCTTTATATAGCACTATTTATCATTAGCTAAAATGTTTGGAGAATGAAAATTCGTATGTTCGCGTAGGAGTGTTAAACGCCTTTCTTGCACCACATGACACCATAGCAAATGGTCTCTGATGATTAGAGCTGGGAAGATGATGATTGAAAAATACTGAAAAATAACCTATATCATTTAGAACAAACTTATAAAAGGATCTATAAAACACCGTTATAATTTTGAAAATGTTACATAAAATGTAAAATAAACATATTTAATAAAAGCAGTAGACAAACCGTATTCAGTATCGCAGTAAAACAATGTAGACATTCGTCGAGTCTCTGATTTAAAGGATCGCCCATTGTCCTGATTAAAATTTCTGTATGCTGGAAAGCTTATATCCATCCCTACAGATATCGTGGTTACATCGCTGAAATAGACAATATCTCCTAGAGAAGAGCCTTCTACAGATACATCAAAGTCAAAATTTTCATCCATTTTATACACTGTGTGGTAAAAAACATATTTGTGTAGCATATTTGTCATTTTCTTACTAATAGCTTGTCAACCAATTTTTCCTGCACAATGCCTCAAATACGTTTGACACTTTGTATAGGAATCGCGCGCATTGGTTACCCAGGTGGGCCCTTTCTACAGTAGCTAAATACTTCCCTTAACCGCATCCATCATAAACATCTTCGGGAGGATAGCCTACATGCACACGTTCGTGTTGTCCCTTTTAAAACAGTGTTTAAAAGATAAACCTTTCAGATCATTTTACATATACACAATACAATCATGCAGTCTATATCTCTCGAGAACCGAGTGCAGCCTCTCGTCTATTTTTACTTTCTCTACACGTACTATGTACATAGTGTATAGAGAAGGTATTTTAATGCACCCAAAAATTCGATACCGAGATTTCACCGGAAATATATGTTTTGAGACTCCCTAAATCCCCCCCCCAAAAAAAAACATTTTTAGAAAAATGTCCGTATGTGTGTGTGAGTGTGTGTGTGTGTGTGTGTGTGTGTGTGTGTGTGTGCAGCATAGCTCAAAAACGCAAAGTTCATTAAAAACCAAACTTGGTATTTAGGTTTCGTGTCTTCCAAGGATGCGACACGAAGATTTTCAAGAAAATCCCCCCACCCCAACTACCCTTTATAGGAACTTTTTTCGAAAATTTTGATTTTCTATAAAGTGAATCTAACGATTTTGATTAAAACATCGTATAAAAAGATAATTATCTGACAAATAATATGTATATCTTGAAAGTCATGTGAATGGATCACATCAGATTTTTTCCAGTCACTTTATTGGCTAAAAACCTGTCAAAAAGCTTACTACTAATCATGCCAAACTTTCCAAATTAGAATCAACCTGTAAGTCTGGACAAATTACTATTTCTGCAGCACTTGGTGTCAAAAATGTCAAATGCTGATTTCCTTATATAAAAATCTGATGTGTTCCATTCACATGATTTTCTCTTCATCTCTGAAACAAATTATTGTTAAAAAGCTTATTGTTCTATTTACTTAATGCTAATCGAAAAAAATAGTAGAAATAGTCTTATTCCTTGCTTCCTTGTATGTAGAAGCAAAATAAGGGAGTACCAAGATTAAAGTGATAGTCAAAAGATGGTTGGTTGTGATTGAAATTCCTTTGTTTGTATGGATACGAGTTGACAAAGTCCTGTGCGAGAAAAGTATAATTTTTTAAAGCTGAAACCAAAAACAAGGAATATCTCAAAAACAATCAACTCCATGAAAAAAATGCTAATAACATAAATTGTGTGTTTTAAAGTGCTCTAGATTTTTTGTGTGGTAAGTTATTTCCCATCTCTTGCGGTTTAGCAGTTATGCAACATTCCACAAAATTCGTCCAGAATAAAATAGTCTTCAGAGGCTATTCCCAGAAAATTCAAGATATACATTTTATTTGTCAGGTAAATATCTATAATATATGATATTTTAATCAAAATCGTTACAGCCATTTTTAAGAAAATCGAAATTTTCGAAAAAAAGTTCCATGTTTGGAGTGGGGAATTTCCCTTAAAATCTGGTATTTTACCGAGTTTGCGTTTCTGAGTTATGTTCACAGACACATGGACACACATACGGATCTTTTTCTAAAATGTTTCTTTTTATACAAGGAACCCTAGAACATCTATTTCCGGTAAAATCCTGGTATCGAATTTTTGGGTGGAATGCGATACCTTCTCTATACACTATGTACATAGTACGTGTAGAGAAAGTAAAAAATTGTAGAATAATGAATGATGAACAAAAGCATAATGGTGCAGTTAAAGTAATATCACATGAGATATTTCATCACCTCAAGGTTACGGAATTACGAGAACTGTTAGTCTGCAATGTTGGAAACGTCTAATCTAAGGCGAAAGAGGAAAAACATCTGATATATTACATTCACATGACCTTCTTGCCTTATTACAATTTGAAATATTCCAATGTTAGGGATGTCCTTGTGTATACATTTTGGTGAGCATGAAGTGTGCTGAACAGCTTCTAAATGAAATTTTTGGTTTGAAAAATAGTTAATCTTGACACAGTATGAAACAATTAGTTCAACTCTCCTTTCTTGATTTATCACCATAGCTTTATTTTACCGTTCCCAAATTCAGCTATAAAACGGGGTGCTGATGTTCACAGCTTTGCCTTGCTCTTAACGTCAGATATAATTAAGTGCAGACATTAAGGAAGTCCATTACTTGATTTTATTTCCTGCCTCTTTGATGTAGGCCAAGGTGACCGTAAGGCATTTCCGGGAGAGGGTGGTCCTTTTGATGCTCGATCTCGCGTAGATTAGCCAGAGCGTCATCTGGACCATGGGCGGAAGGGGCATCGTGACTCTGCACAACACAATTAGGTAGGGGCTTCAAAAGAAATGTCCCGGTCTGCCCCAGCACAGCAGCTGTTTCAGTCGAGATCCTATCACTCTCTGACTCTGGCGGCATGAGGCATGATGATGACGATGGCAACACTGACTGTACGATTTCATCTTCATCTAGAGTAGGAGACTGCCTGCTTTTTGCTTTCTCTGCTACATGTATAGTGGGTAGAGAAGGTATTGCATTCCACCCGAAAATGGGATACACAAATTTCACTGGAGACGACATTTCGAGTTTCCTGAACAAAAATCATCTTGAAAAAGGTCCAAGTCGGCTTGTGTGGGCGTGTGCATGTGTGCGTTGATGAAAAGCATAACTCAAAAACGTATAAAAGAAAAGTCTGGGGAGTGGGATTTATATTATTGGAAATCCGGAACTTGAATAACAAGTTTTATATTTAACTGAATGTTCGTTTATTGAGTTATGCTAATCTCACATACACACACACTTATAGAGAGAGAGACCTTTTACTATTTTAACTTTTTCTATCACGTACGTACAATGTACGTAGTACGTACAGCAGGATTTGTATTTCACACAAAAATTCGATAACAGGATTTCACCGGAAATACATGTTTTTAGAAAAAGGTAAATATGTGCGTGTGCCTCTCTGTTGTTTGTGTGTGTGTGTATGTGTATGTTGACAGCATAACTCAAAAACGAAAATTTAATACCGAACTTGTTATTTAAGTTTAGTATCTTCCAAGGATGCAGCACGAAGATTTCAGAAAAGTTCCTCATCCCAAATTACCCTTCACATGGAACATTTTTCAAACTGGCTAAAATATGGCTCACGATTTTATTAAAATACCGTGTACTAAAGATGTTTACATTGATAGTAAAATGAATATCTTGAATTTGTTGGGAACAGCCAAAAAAATCCCTCTTCATTCTGAATGAGTTTTGCATAACTGGTAAACCGTAAGAGATAGACAAAAACCTAACAAAACATGTAGATCTCGTTAAAATACACAATTTAAATCATATAGCTTTTGTAGAGCTAACAATTCAGAGGCGTTCCCTACTATTGGTTTTCAATCTTAATATACTTAAACTTTTCTCAAACGAGAAGCCCTCGTTCGTTTCACATCTGTTTTGTTTTACTCCTGGGCATGGAAAAGAACAGAATGTTAATGCCAATCGCATAGCGATAGTTTATAAAAGGTTTGAATATCGCTTTAGCCTAGTGTATGCCCTTATTTCCATTCTACTTACAAGGAAGCAAGTAATAAAGCAATTTCTGCTAATATTTGTCTCGATTAGCATAATGTAATAAAAGGATAAACTTCGTAAGAATGGTTTGTTTGTGTTCCATCATAAATATTTTAATTTTAGTTTATTTATTTATATATTCTGTGAATTCAGCGCACCCATAATATATACTTCCGGTAAAATATTTATATCGAATTTTTAGGTAGAATACCTACAATACTTCATCTACTGCAAAAATACTGGATTGTAAATAACGACTCCAAAAGTTAAGCAGTCCGCGAGGGCATACACATAGCCATAATGGTAAAATACTCTTGGTTCTTTGTTACATGACTGAGTCGAATTTTTTTTCTCGCGTATGAAATCGTACTTTTTGTTCCAATAGTATCAGGGGAGGACACTCCCTCCAACATTCTTTCCCTCCCTTCATGAACACGCGAATGTGTAACTGTTGGGAACAATTTCATATGCTTTACTTATATCTAAATATTTATTTAATTACTGATCACTCAACTCGTGTTAAAGAAATTCACATCCCTTATCATCGTAACTGTTGACCGAGCGAGGTGGCGCTGCGTAATGTGGCAACTCGCATTCGGGAGATCCCGGGATCGATCCCGTTTGTTGGGGTCGCCAGATGAATGCTAGGGTGGTTTCTCATCTACTATGATTTGCTTTTGAATTTCTCCATCATTCCGTTTTTCTCTCTCTTTCAAGTGTGAATCAAGGTTCGTGCTGTATGGTATTGCGGGCAGATGGTGCGGATGCATGCTAAATATAAATATTACTCCTATGGATAAACGAGTCACTCGCACGTCCTCTGTTGGTTCGATAGTGGGTCAAGTCATCGGACTTGGAAAAGTTAAATATTTCTGATTTGCTTCTTTGATACAAAGAATGTTGTGCTATTCTTGAGCAGCTAATCCATGGTGTAACAAATTACATGTAGTAACAGCACTCTTTGAAGTGAAAGCAAATAGACAAACAAAAATAAATAAATAAAAATAATAGCTTTTAATATTTCAGACAAGTCTTCAGTTTCGTGCATATCATCAATGCATTTTAAAATTTATTGCAGAACAATATACTTTAAAAATGCGTAATTCTACAGGAGTACTAAATATGTTTCAACATTTAACAAGAAATATATGTATAAGAACATCTTTGAGCACATATGAACATTGTTTAGGTTGCCATATTTTGCTTCTGGAAGCGCGAAATTTGCTTATGATCGAAATTGTGGAGTTTGATTTGATGGTACAGGTAAACTTCTTTCAAGGAGTGTTCCACGACATCTCCCACCACCAAAAGACGATCCTCGAGTTCATCCTGCAGTTGAATTTCAGTTGATGCAAATGTTTCCAGGTAGGGATTTGTCATAGGTTCTAAATCACCTGTACGTCTTTTCATATTGATTTTGGTATATTTTTCCCCTTAATACTTGCACTTTGATGTAGTTTTAAATGTCAGCTGGGGCTTTATAGTATGATTGTTATCTGATTTTGCGTTTTGTAAATTTGATTACACTGGAACGTGATTAAATTATATTCTGAATGGTTCAGCATCTGAATCGGAACCATTGGAAGGTTTCTCATAAGCAAATAAAATCTCCTACTTTCACTGCCGTCCCTGTTGCAGCATTTTTTCTATGTGGGGACGAGCTCTTTTGTATGCTTCGAAAACAGCCATCATTTGCATTATTTTCAGCACCTGGTTCCCGTGATAAATGTTTGCTTTCTGCTTCAAAGATATAAATTAAAAATGGTCAATATGGAAACAAAGGAGAAAGTAAATTATATCTAAACAACGTGCATATTTTAATCAGTTACATAGAGTATATCAAAAACAGGAAAAGTTTGTGAAAATAAAATGCAAACCTGATTTTTATCTGTAGAATCATCGCTTGGCTTGTAGTCTGGGTCATTATATGCATCACCATTAACCTTTAAAGCACCAGTAGAGTCCAGCAAGTTGGTATTAGCATCACCACGCGTCTCTGAAGGTGACTGACATTCCCAATCTAGCAGTATAACGAATACAATTTTAAATACGTAGTTATGTAGATCAATGTATAGCTATGTAGAAGCATATCGATTAACGTTATATAATAAAATTAATATATTACGTTATGTAACTAAAGCTGCGTGTATGTTTAATACCTAATTTTAAATTAGTTTATATTAATAATTTTATAATAATGCATATAAACATCTCGGTTAGTATTATTAAATCAAACACAAAAATTCACGATAGTATAATGCAATTATTGTTCCCCTAAAATATTTTAATTTTAGAATATTCATTATGGAAGAAAACGTTTTGGTTGAAGTTTCCAAGTAAATTCATTAATCTTTATCATTATATTAAGCAATTTAATAATAAGTCATATCATTACCTTCATTGTATTGAAATCCCTTTTGTAATGCTAAAGAAGCAGGTCTTTTGCTTCTTTCTGACATCTTGAATCAATCAACTCCGGAGTTGACAATGAGACAGATAATACTGTTACCCATTGTCATTGTGATCAGTGTCAATTAGTAGTGCCACACTGAAAATAATGCTGCCAGACGTTAAGTATTATAATCAGCAGAAAAGTTTTGCAAAAAATAACTAAGTTACCAAGGTCTCTGCTATATTTTGCTCAAGCGTCTCGTTGTGGATCTGCTGGAGTAGGGCTTTCAAATTGGAGGCACTACCGGAACTTGTTTTCAATTGAATCTTTGCATTTTAAACTACCTGAGCGTCTTCCTGGTATTTCACGAAGTGTTAATAATTATTTAAAGTTATAATAAGTATATGAAGTATTTCGGCTTTTGAAATTGTGTATCACAAGTCAAACATACTTTCCGCGCCTTTTGCAAACTGTTTTAACTTGAAACAGCACTGATGAGCTATACTTTTAAAGGCCCCAAGGGATATATGTACAAACGAAACACAGGACAGTTGGGCCACCTGCTGTATTGAGCGTGAAAAGACCGCTTAAGTTTACTCAGGGGCCTCTTTGTGAGATTCCTTTACGGGACATAAAACTACACCACGGGACCATCGGCTTTACTTCCATTCCCAAGGAAGTTATACTAAGATTTTTATACCCGAAAAAATCCATTATCCTTCGCCGAGTTTGAACCCGACCTTGAAAGTAAAAGTTTTTGTGAGAAGTCCCTTAAAAACCTTTGGCTAGCAATATCAAAATGCTGGCAGCGAGAGACTTTTCTCTATGTATAACAGACAGAAGGACAATATCATCATGAAAAACTTGCCGTACGTTGCCGTTTACTGGTGTCCGATATGTGATATTTGACTGTTCAGGATATTAATTTGAAATAAAATGTTTTGAATTTGGAAATAAGAAGTTTTAACGTTATTTTAGTTACCTGTCAATTTTCATTTCTGTCACGTCATTGGTCATTAATTCTGCTAGAAAAGTAGCACGAAATTAATTAGAATTTATGTAGAATATTCAACACGAACACCACTAATTAAAAGTATTAATTCGAATTTTTAAAATAATTTTCAACACAAAATCTTACCCCTTCTGACTATATCTCTCTAGAGTGACCCTCTTTTTCTTTCTATGCCCCGCAATTTAAGATGTGACGGTTTCTTCCAAATGGTAAATACAAATATGTATTTGTGAGTCTTAGGTAACTTAGTGCATCATATCTTGGTTGGGCTGTCGTTGTGCATTACGGCTTTGAAATTTGGTAGGGCATGGAATGAAGAACTCATTTCGTGATATTAGTGAGTCGGATCAAAATAATAATACAGCGGTAATACGTCTCTGTGATTTTTGCTTATATTGGCACTATTAAAGCAGGAAAGTTGTTACCATTTCTTCCATATTATGCTAAGATTATGCGAGACCATTACTATTTACTTATTTAAAGCTTATTAAACGGGAATTAATTTCACCAAATATAGTAAGATCACTGTCAAAGATTCCGTATTTTTCTTGTCACGAAATTACTGCAATGACTTTCACAGATTCAATGTCTGATAGTTCACCTCGCCTACTGTCTTACTTCTAACATTTACATCCTTATAAAGTCCACCAGTTTCTGCAAATTTTAACACTTTTGTAATTTCTTATTGGTTGACTTCTAAGCGCCACTGCTGTTTCAAACGTAACGACTCCTAGAACTTGAATCTCATAGGCTCCAAATCTGGTCACGGTGTCTGCTAACCTATGCTCAACTTTCTCTTCAGGTGTGAAATTTGGAAAACCACAATATGTAAGATATCTTAATGAAATGTATAGCAGATATTACAAATAATAATAGTGACATTTTTGCCATACATCAAAATTATAGCTTGTATGATTATTCAAATAAAAATGATCCACGTGATCTATTTACTTTCTCTAGCACGTATGTACAGTGTACCTAGTAGGTGGAGAAGATATTGCATTCTATACCAAGATTTCATTTAAATAGGGTTTAGAAAGAAGTTTATGTGTCCGTGTGCCTACGAACACGATAGCTCAAAAACGTGTTATTGCGAGGATGCAACCAGACTACCCTTTATTTATTTAAAATGGTCTCTAACGTTTTTAATTAAAGTATAGCATATTAAAGATATTTACATGGAAAATAAAATGTATAGCTTGATTTCCGAGGAATAGCCTCAGATGACCTCTTCATTCTGGATGACTTTTGCTACCACAAAAAAAAATAAATAAATAAATAAAAAATAAACAAACCGCAAAGCTCGTTAAAACATACAATGTTATACACTTTTTTTCGTGGAGTTGGAGTTTCGTGGAGTTGATCATTTCCGAGATATTCCTTGTTATTAGTTACAAAACACTTAAACTTTTTTGTCAACTTCTGACCATGCAAAGAAATAGATTACAATTACAGAGCATCCAGTTTTTAAAAGATTTGACTATGCTTTAGTCAAGTGTATTCCCTCATTTCCCTTTTACTTATAAGGAAGCAATTAATGCGATTATTTTTTTATTATTCTGTTCATCTTGATTGGCACGAAGTAGAGAGAAGGACCACCTTTTGTAAGAATAATCTGTTGCAGAATTGCTAGAGAAACTCATGTAAATGGAATACATCAGATTTTAAAACTGTTAACATAACATTTTAAGTTTTACAGTGAATGAGTTTACAAATATATTTGTCATATCTGTTTAATATTAACCCTAATATTACAATAATAATTATTGTAGGAAAAAGTTTACTTCTCATACTCTCCAAAACTCTGGATTTTTAAAATGTAATAAAACTTATTTCTTAAAATTGGAGCTTTATTTCAAAAAACTAATTGATTATTTTCTTTAATGTATTTGGAGAGGCAATGTACTATTTTTGAAATAAATTAACAAAAAATGAATTATATGGAGCATTTTGAGTATAAAAAAGTGTTGGAAAAAAGTAAGCGAGAGAATGAGGTTTTAAGTTGGGAGTGCCTATTAATTAGCATGCGTCTGCACATTTAAAGTTTTATTTAACTGGTATTTAAAGTGTGCCAAGGGGTAAAAGCGATATATTTTCTTCAATTTTAGAATTCATATATATATATATATATATATATATATATATATATATATTATTTTAAGTCGCTTAAAGTCACCCTATAAGAATACAATCATTATAACACAATTACATTGTAAATGTGCATTAATCAGACAACATTATATTTTGTTATTTATATATATTACTTTGCTTAATGTATATAAGTATTTTTTCTTGAAACAATGGATATCTGATGACATCAGATGTTGTCCGGCACTTCACAATCTTGTCTTGTGTTCATATGATGATGGCAAGCTAGAATCGTGTGAGGAACAGTGAGTGAAGAATTACAGAAGTTGAGTAGATGAGCTGTCCCATTGCTGCTTTCATATCTGCATGATCTTCTTGTAGATATAGCTAAGGCAGTCACAATATGATATTGTACAGTTCTTTGGAGGATATTTGATGGCCTCTTTAGCTGCAGTATCAACTGCCTGAATTGATATTACTTTATTATTAAAAAAATAATATGTGAATATTTCACAATTGTTGGTCAAATTTCACAAATGAAGCAGATGTTGGTTATTCTGCAATTTCCGCTTACGCACAACAGATATTAAAGGATGGTCGCTGTCCGTTTTCTGGCTACCAGTTAATTCTGTTTTATAACATATGCTTTCACAATTTGAAAACCATAAGTAGTTATATCTACATAAAAATAAATGCAAATTGCTGTTCTATCCTATGATATGAAAACAAATAACCCATACATACATTTCCCTAGAAAAAGAAAATGAAGAAACTATGCCTTGGAATCATCATCATAGGAATGGGAGACAGACGGAGGGAGCCTGAAACTAACTTAGTAGTTATTTTACCTCGCCCCACGATTAGGTGTTCCCGGTAGGGAGGGATGAGTTGAAAGGGTTCACTCGGTGGCCGAAGCCCGGAGCGACGGCACAGGAATGGCAGGGTCCCCACAGTTTCCAGACTAAAGTCAGACAAGCAGACCGGATACCCCGCCCCATATAGGGATCCAAGTACTCGTTCTGGTCGGCCGAGGTCATTCCTTATCCTGGTAACCAGCCGAAGTCACTCCAGATATCATTTTGTCCTCTCTCGCGCAGTGACCCATTATCGTCGACCCTGAAAGAAACCAACCGGATAAAGTATTAATGAAATGAAAATAGAAACGACATGTAGAAACAGGACATTCGGGGGATGAAAGAAACCTTCCCAGCATTTGCTTGTCGACCCGTGTAAATCCCGCATTTCTCCCAAACAGCCAACCACGGGCTATTCAGGCCGGCGACGGGATTGTTCCCGCAACCTCCCGAATGTGTGTCAAGGACGAAACCGCCTGAGCCATCCTGCGTGTAATCATCATCATCATCATCATCATTATTATTAATATTATCATCATAATTATTACTATTATTTATATGTATTTCATCAGGTGATCTCTCCATATTTTCCAAACGATAGTGTTTTCTTTCTCTGTTTATCCTCCTCATACTTTATTTCCCTAGGACTCACAAGTCAACATTTGGGTCAGAATGCTATCGAGGGGAAGAGCTCTAGATCGGAGTGAAGACAGAATGGTTTATCAGCACGATGCCTGGTATGAAAGTGGTTGATAAAAATTACGCTGAAATGAATGATAGGAAGGATGATTATGGAGCAATTAGTGCACAGAATGGTGAGGGAAACCGGAGAGCCCAGAGAAAATTCGCCGGGATGCTGATTCATCCACCACAAAACCTTCTGTCTCCCGACCGTATAGGTGAGAGGCAAGTGGTCTAACCACTCGGTCACGCCTCACCCACGGTAGTCTTGTTCACTTAAATTATTTAAATGAACTCTAGTCACTCTAAAATTGGTACCGAAATTATTATTATTATTATTATTATTATTATTATATTAACACATGATAATAATTTATATTCTTTAACAATTGTTTTCAATGCCTTCAATATACAATATCCGCCATTTCAGCTACCATGTTGACGACATCGTATTCAATGATAACTGAAAAAGCTGTATTGTTGTAAACTAATTTATTGTACTTACTGGATCGGGTAATGTAACAAAAGCATATATCATATAAGAAAACTTAATACTGTTACTGGTACATATTATGTGCTATCCTTGTGGTTTAGAAACCCTATCATGATTTAATTTAATTGCCTACAATTGAAATATGAATTTTAAAAATCTGATATGATCCATTCATATGCCTTTCTCTACCTTTTCTGCAAACTATTCTTACAAAGAATTAGTCATTTATCTGCATCGTGCTAATCGAGATAAACGTTAGCAGAAATTGTCTTATAACTTGCTTCCTTGTAAATAGAAGGGAAATAAGGGAACGACTAACGTGAAGATGACTTTTCGTTTAGAATTTAAGAATTTTAAAATTGAAGCCAATTACTAGGAATATCTTAAAACCGGTTAATCTACAAAAAAAATGCATATATGAGTATATACATTGTGTCTCTTAGCGAGATTATATTTTTTGTGTGGTAAGTTTTTATCTACTCCTTAAGGTTTACCAGTTGCATAAAAGTCATTCGGAATGAAGAAGTCTTCAGAGATTAATCCCAGGAAATGCAAGACATACCTTTCGTTTACCTTGAACATATCTTAGACATATGGTATTTTAATCAAAATCGTTAGAGCCATTTTTGAGAAAATCACAATTGTCGAAAAATGTTCCATGTGAAGGGTAATCGGGGATGGGGAATGTACTTGAAATCTTCATGTCACACCCTTGAAAAACACGTTCGTTTTTAGCTATACTGCCCAAAGAATGTAATATAATAAAACACATACAGGTATTTTTCTAAACATGCGTTTTTTTTTATTTAGGGGACATTAAAACGTGTATTTTCTGTGAAATATTGGTCTTAAATTTTTGCGTGAAATACAATACCTTCTCTTTCTAAATTATACATTGCATATATGTGCTAAAGAAAGTAAACATTACTAAAATGCAGCTGTTCTTTTTATAAATCAACATGGGTATACAAGGCTGTATGCCTGTCAGGTAATAAACAAATGTGCATAAAATAAGTGTTAGTATTTATATTCTATTACTACTGTTGTCTAAGTAAATGTTCAACAAAGCGGCCAAGCTATCATCCTTCCTTTTCTCTCACGCACAGTATTACTCGACAAAACGATCGAGCATGTCCGTAAGTACACTTAACGCTGGCAGTGTTTATTTTTATGGCACTTTCAAGATGAAAGAGAATACTAAACATTGCTAGTGGTATGCACACTGTCCATGGTTGTTTTTAGAGCGGTGAACACGCAGGCATTCAACGACATTAAACATTAAGTTATACCTACCTAATCTGTTATTTTCTGCTCCCATGCTCGATTGCACAGAGCTCTATAAATTTTGATGTGAAACAAAGGAGTCATTATATGGATCAAATCCTTCTCTTTAGGATTTACAAAAAATCTGGAAACTTGCGAAGCTTGCGCAACAAGAGTCGAGGGCATCGTTTTAAAACAGATTATGACGTTTCGCCCTGAGTATGTTTGTGAATCCACTGTTTATCTAAAAGCTGCTTTCATATTAAGTTATGTTGGTATCTAATTGAGATACTTAATATTTTAACAATTACAGAGTTGACTTTTGAGATAATAAGCGTACATTGCCACTTTTTAGCCCATATTTATATTCTGCTCACAAACCTTTCAATGAATCATAAACTGTACCAATAATGTTCGATAACTTAGGCTTGATTTTGTTTAGTATCATGGCTTTTGATTTCTCTACTTGTACTATGAATGCACATATAGAGAGAAAAGATATGTTATATTACCTAAAAATTCGATACCAAGTTTTCACCGACATGTTTTTACGGCCCCTGAATCTATAAAATAGTATTTAACGAAAAAAGTCGTTAAATATTAAACTTCGTGTTTAATTTCAATATATTCCAAGGATACAACATGAAGGTTTTCAGGTAAATCCCTCAACACAAACTATCTTCTAGATGAAAGATTTTTCGATTTTTACTTTCTCCATACGCACTATGTACATAGTGTATAGAGAAAGTATTGCATTCCACCAAAAATTCGATACCGAGATTTCACCGGAAATATATGTTTTAGGGTCCCCAATATCCAAAAAAAGCATTTTCACAAAAAGGTACGTGTGTGTGTGTGTGTGTGTGTCCGTGTGTCCGTGTGTCTGTGAACACGATAACTCAAAAACGAAAAGTCGGTAAAATACCAAACTTGGTATTTAAGTTTAGTATCTTCCAGGGATGTGACACGAAGATTTTGAGAAAAATCCCCCCACCCCCAACTACCCTTTACATAGAACTTTTTTAGAAAATTTTGATTTTCTCAAAAGTGGCCCTAACGATTTTGATTAAAATTTCGGATATTAAACATATTTACCTGAAAAATGAAATGTATATCTTGAATTTTCTGGGAATAGCCTCTGAAGAGTAGTTTATTCTGGATGAATTTTACTAAATTTTTAATGACTGCTAAACCGTATGAGATGAACAAAGACTTACTACACAAAAAATGTAGAGCACGTTAAAACACACAATTTATGTTATATACATTTTTTTCGTGGAGTTCGTCGTTTTTGTGACATTCCTTATTTTTGGTTTCTGCTATGAAAAACGTATAATTTTCTCATACAGGAACTTGTCAACTCCTATCCATATAAACAAAGGAACTTCATTGACATAGCAACCAGCTTTTGACTATCACTTTAACCTATGGTTGTCCCTTATTTCGCTTCTACTTACAAGGAAGCGATAATAATACTATTTCTGCTAATTTTTTCTGATTAGCATAAAGTAAATAGAAGTAAAAGCTTTTTAAGAATTATTTGTTGCAGGGGTATGGAGAAAGTCATGTGAATGGTACACATCAGATTTTTTTATATTCTCACGTTTTTTATTAAAATACCACATTAAAAAAATATATTTTGTATATTTTGAATTTTCCGGAAATAGCCTCTGAAGTCCTCTTCATTTTGAATGACGTTTGCATAAGTGATAAACTGTAAGAGATAGACAAAAACTTGCTCCACAAAAATTATAGGTCTCGTTAAAACATACAATTTGTCTTATTTTTGAGGAGCTAACAATTTCGAGACATCATTGTTGTTGGCTATAATGTTAAAATACATACTTAAACTTTTCTTAAACAGGAATTTGTCACTTCTGTTTCTATTGTATTATTTCTGGCCGTGAAAGAAAGAAAAAAAATCAATCACAGTGTAATCGTTTTTATAATGTTTAACTAAGTCTTTATCCTAGTGTATTCTCTATTTCCCTTATGGTTATAAGGTACTCAGTAATAAGACCCGTTCTACTAATGTTTCTCTCGATCAGCATGAAGTAGATAGAAGAATTGGCTTCTGTAAGGGCAGTTTGTAGCATATAGATAGATAGACAGACAGATAGAAAGACAGACAGACAGACGGATGGATGGATGGAGCCATGTGAATGGAACACATCAACTTTTTAAAAATCTTATATAATTGAAAACAATATATAATATGGAATACGTAAAATAATATGGAGCATAAAATTAACCCTTTTTATAGCAAAACTCTCGACAGTTTAAATGCAATCGGAAATACATGTTTAGTAAAAGGTTTTTGTGTGTGTGTGCGTGGGAGCGCGCGTGCGCGTGTGTGTGTGTGTTTATGTGTGTGTACATTAACTTGCCTTTCTCAGCCCATTTTCAACAGACTATTTTTAAAAAGCGTATTCTTTTAAATACATATTTAAATACATAGCGTTAATATATATATATTATGTTGCACTCTCTTACATGAGGTATAATTTCCTAAGTGTAAAATTTTTGCACAGATGGCTTTTATGCAATTAAGTGCTAATTCGAGGATATTAGAGCATCTGCGTGAATTTTTACGGAAATCTTTTAGCTGAATGAAGCTGAGAGCATATTCCATGGAAGATCGTTCGATTAATTTTCTAGCGTGTTCAAGTAAATAATCGAAATTGGAAGCTATGTCTTTATTTTTCTTCCGTGAATCATAGTATTTTCGGGGGGGGGGGAGGTCACCATCGTAATGCTGATAATAGTTACTAGGGAATGGATCTGAGTAATGGATCTGTGTTTCAGACTTCTCTGCCTTAATATTTAATTTTCTCTTGGTATGGGAACTGTAGTTTCTGTTTTTTTTTATATACGATCTTATATAGTTCATACATTTGCTATTTCTGAAACTCCTGTGTGATTTGTGTTCAAGATTAGATTTATTTGCAACGCATTTATTTCTGGGGGATTATTTTGAAGGTGAGATCTGGTCTTATTTTGTTTTCTGGACAATGTTTGCGGTTATGCTTATTGCCCTGTTCTGGAAAATTCTATAAGAAACAATGTTTTGTGTATCTTTGGCAGCCATGTGTTTCTTTTATAGGAACATATTTAGCTAATTGTACTTCGGCTTTGCACTGGAAATAGATAGCGATGTCTGTTGAATAAACCCAGAATTTGTATCTTCATAGTTTACCTTTAAACGTCTGGTAACTTTTTAAGTGTCAGGGTAAATGCACATCCTGAAACTCATGATGTGTGTATATCCGAGTCCTGGTACGCGTGTACCTGTGATTTATATTGAGTTGAGTTATTGATGATGCAGATGAGCCAAGTCCGGTATATAATGTTTGGACGTTTATTCGGACGTAGGGGTCGGACGTCTACTCTCAACGAATATTATTTATGTACATCTTTGGGTGTGAAGATATCAAGTTTTTTACTATATTCTTGCTCTCCAAATATGTACAAAAGTTTCCATTTGGAATTTTGAATACGAACTTGATGTTTGAGGAATCGATGAGTTTACCTATTGCACGAATGTATGGTTATACTGTCACATTAGCTTCAATAACTATAGTTCCCCGCAGATGCATAAGGTTTGTTTTCGCTAGTTTTGGCGTTCTTTAGGATGCTTGAAATTAGAGCACCTCTGTTCTCAGGGGACTCCATTATGCCACTCAAAAACTAAATCAACAAAACAGTTTGGTTACCTTGAAAATATGGCTTTATGGAGGACGAAAAACGGGGAAAAAATCAAAATTCCTGTGTTGTTCTAATACTTTCTCACTCAATGACTTCTTTTGAAGAAATGTGAATAATTGACAGTGACTAAGTGGATATTTGTTTGAATATAATATGGAATAACAGTAAGTGTCAGCTTTTTTACATAAAAGCGCAAAACAAAAGTACAAATAGCTACATTAGGCATTTCTGTACGGATACAACGAGTATAACGATAGTCATATATTTAACAGCTGGACCCTATATGCCGTCTCTAAAAGTGCATACTCCTCCCATGACATCGCGAGAAACGACTGAAGTCGAGAGGACTTTCAAAGAATGACAAAATGTTGAATAAGTTGGAGTAAAACAATAAAGGAGATTTCCGAAATGGCTTATGTCACAAAATAGTTATTCGAACAAATTGTGTGTTTTAAAGAGTTCTACATTTTTTCTGTCATGGATTTTCCCCTATCGCTTAACATAACTCTGTACAAGATATATAACATTTCTTCTGGATGAAGGGATAAGACATTCTGAGAATATTCAAAATATATATTTTGTTTGTCATGTAAATATTTTAATAATACGTATTTTAATAAATATTGTTATAGCCATTTTGAGACATTAAAAATGTAAACAAATGTTCCATGCAAAAGGTTAGAGGGTTTTTAATAAATCTTCTACCATAAATTTAAGATATTTACCTGACAAATATAATTTCTTGTATTTTATGGGAATTACTTATGAATTTTAGTTGATTTGAAAGGAATAATCCTATATTGTTTATAAACGTTAAGCGATAAACGAAAACGCACTGCACATACAATTAAATCTTTTTAAAACACAATTTATTTCAAACAACTTTTTTTTTGGCATAAGCCATTTTCAAGAGTCTGCTATTAATGATTAGAATTGCTCAATTTCGTTATAAAGGCTTACCAATTTTCAATTGTTTCTCACGATTGCATTGAAATGGTATGGAATTTTGAGAGGTCCGATTCTTAAACAAATGACTATCGTCATTCCCTTTGTATCTTTAGCGAAATGTGGAGTGTATATATTTCTGTAAAGGTTTGTCTTGTTTAAAATTAATTAATCTTCATAAATATAATTTATGCCCATTCATAAAAGACACAAGGTAGAGAAATTCATGTGAATGAAACACATTAGGGTGTTTGTGGCAGCTGGTAGCCGAAGTTGGTGAGTTGCCTCAGTGCGAAGTAAAACATTTAGTTCTAAGTTTTTCTCAGGAGATCCTGCGTCAACATGCCGCATTTTAAAAAGCCGTAACCTCTCAAATTACGCGCCTGCCACTCATCCACACACAGGGCCCCCGCGTTTCCAGGAAAACGACTTTCCGAAATAATGGGCAGGCGTGTCGGTCGTTTCCATCATTGTGAAGCGGTGCTAAAAGCCTCCCTTGTCATTTTCTGTGAATTCACCACAGACACAAGGTGCCTAATGCCTGTCAAAATTAGAGAAAGGAGCCGATCCGCATTGACTTCTAAATGAGAAAATCACAAACGCAGCGCACCATTAGCGTTAACAAGACTGTTTGCTTGCTTCTGGATCGCGCTTTTTGAGACCGTTCGAGTACAGTGAACAAAGAACACTTCGGAGTGGAACGGAAGCTTTTTGCGACGACAAAGCTGGTTTTATAAAGCACTGCCCCTTGGTCTCCTCCTGTCACTCCTCTATCCGCCTATCCGGCTTTCAAAAGAATGAAATATTCCAACTAACGCAGAAAAACTTGGCACAAAATCATTGCTCACTGCTTCTTCTATATCACGTGGTTTTTGAAAAGTTTAGTTCCTCTCTCACCCACCTTTAGTAGAGAAGAGGAATTATTTATTGTATTACGCCCAAAACTTTCATATCAAGTATTCCCCGGAAGTACATGCTTGAAAGTCCTTTAAATCAGAAAAGCATTTTTGAAAAAATGCTTGTGTATGTGAGCGTATGTGTGTGCGTGCATGCGCGTACATTAAACACTTTAACCCTAAACAAACTGCCCAATAAATACATTTGAAATTCGATACAGCATCTTTCAAAGATGCGCTACGAGAATTAAAAAAAAAAATCCTCGCCCAAAGCAACCCTTTAGACAAAAACGTTATGCTTTTTAATTTCTCAAAATGACTACGATTTTAATTGAAACTATATATTTTGAACCTATTTATACGAACGATAAAATGTATACCTTCTACGTTTGGAAGTGATTTCAGATTTAGTATACTTGCGGAAGTTTAATACTTTGTTATTTTAAAGCGATGTCGCTGTTCAATTGTTCTCGATGTCATAGTAATATTTTCGGAATTTGTAGGACGATACACTGTAGCCCTGTTTTAATTTCCTGCTTAATGATTCGGTGTACTCATCCCCTTTTATCTTCATTGAAATATTAAAGATATCATTTCTGCAAAGCTGTTTCTTGATTGACCCAGAGTAGACAGAAAAGGTAACAACAATTTTAGAAATTATGCCTAGAAAATAAACAAATGTGGGGGAAAGAAAGCCTTGTAAATGTAACAAATAATGATTTTTAATTTAAACAGTTGGGAAAATGCACGACAAAGTAATTATGCTCAAATGTGCTCCACTGTGATAGAAAATTTCACACAGAGTCACAAATAACATTAGAAAGCAAAAATAATAACACTAAATATCATTAAACTGCATTTTAATCTGCACAGAAGAAAGTGAGACAGTAACGCATCCTCGTTGGTCTGACATTACCGTTTAGTATGCTGCACTTCCGAACAATCTAACAGATTATGCTACGTACACACGGGGTTTATTTTCTATTACTTTTTACTTTCTCTATACGCACTATGTACATAGTGAATAGAGAAAGTATTACACTCCACCAAAAAATTCGATACCGAGATTTCACCGGAAATATATGTTTTAGGGTCCCCTTAATCTAAAAAAAGCATTTTCACAAAAAGGTCCGTGTGTGTGTGTGTGTGTGTGTGTGTGTGTCCGTGTGTCAGTGTGTCCGTATGTCTGTGAACACGATAACTCAAAAACGAAAAGTCGGTAAAATACCAAACTTCGTATTTAAGTTTAGTATCTTTCAGGGATGCGACACGAAGATTTTGAGAAAAATCCCCCTACGCCAAACTACCCTTTACATGGAACTTTTTTCGAAAATTTTGATTTTATAAAAAATGGCTCTAACGATTTTGATTAAAATATCATGTATTAAAGATATTTACCTGACAAATAAAATGTATATTTTGAATTTTCTGGGAATAGCCTCTGAAGACTACTTTATTCTGGATGAATTTTGCATAACTACTAAACCGTAAGAGATGGACAAAAACTTAACACACAAAAAATGTAGAGCACGTTGAAACACACAATTTATGTTATATACATTTTTTTCGTGGAGTTTATCGTTTTTGAGATATTCCTTTATCTTGGTTTCAGCTTTGAAAAACACTTTTCTCATACAGGAATTTGTCAACTCCTGTCCATACAAACAAAGGAACATCAGTCACATAGCAACCAGCTTTTGGCTTTCACTCTAACCTATGGTACTCCCTTATTTCGCTTCTACTTACAAGGAAGCAAGTAATAAAACTATTTCTGCTATTTTTTTCTGATTAGCATAAAGTAAATAGAAGTATAAGCTTTTTAAGAATAATTTGTTGCAGGGATATAGAGAAAATCATGTGAATGGTACACATCAGATTTTTATTTTAGTGAATGACGTAGGCAGTTATGTGCAGTTTTTGAGAATGGTGTGTAGCAGAACAATTTGATTCCCTGATGAATTACAACTCTGACCAGATGTTGAAACAGAAAATGCTATAAATCGTGTATAGTTTATCCATCAATACATCGCGGATCTCCAACATATTGTTTATGTGCAAGAACACATTATTTTCATCGTTTTATTATCTTCACTGCCTCCGTTATATAGGATTTTGTGGTTTTGTAACGCATCATGTTGTCAACACTGATTTTAAGCAATGGAAGCACTGAACATCGCAGTACGTTGAGAATCAAGTCCGTGAAAAAGGTAAAAGAAGCTATTCATAATCTGTAGTATATCTATAAGCCTTCAGGACTGTCTAAAAAGTAATGTATGCCACACGTATTTAACGCAATGTTATTCTCCTTTTTACACTTTTGTATACATAACTATTATCATTTTTGCACATTCTCAATTGTGCTAGAAACCCTAAGCAATGATATCGCACATAATTATTCCATACTAATATTATATGTGTTATGTTTTGAGTGGTGTATGAGTGTTTAGGATAATTTCGAAACACACTGAACCAATTTTTATAATTGTTTCACCACTAATATGTTCCGTTCTTTCTGATGGGCGAATATTATAATATACCGCATTTTTATTCCTAAGTAATCGATAATTATTTATGACAAAACTTTATGTCAGATTTCAGGAGAACAGGATGTTAGGAGAGTATTCGATGGGCCTAAACCAAATGCGGCAAAAGGGCTACCGTGATGGATCCCTAATAGAGTCCAAGCGGGTCTTTATTTTAATGTGGGAAACGCTAGAAGCCCGCGTCCTTGTGCTTGATTGAACTTCAGAAGTTCTACTGAGGACTCCAGCGCCACCCTGATGCCGAGAGCTGTATTTCCAAAGCGCATTCACGGCCACGGAGAAGCCTGCAGACCAGCCGACACTTACAACCCTGAAAGAGGCCGGTTGCAATCAAAATAAGGGACTGGATGTGAGAGAGAAACTTCACCAGCATTCACCTAATGAACCGAAAAATTCCCGAAAATCCTATGGATCAGATAGATGGCGTAAGAATCGAATCCATGACTTCCCGAATGTCAATGCCAATTTTTTTTCTTTACTTTTTTATTTCTATTTATAGATAAAATTACAACAGTATTAGAATAAAAAAAAGGATATAAACTTGAACAATAATTGACTCAGACAATCATAGTAATTTCACTGAGTTACACTGGTTACATTGTGCTAAATGTTCCCTTGTACTCCACCTTTCCCTCGTTTTGATGCTCCATCTCCAGCGGTAGAAACAACGGCACTAGGAGCCTGGTATTGATATCTGTCTTAGGAGCACAGTGACACGGATTCTCATTTTCTATACAGAACACAACAAAACATTAATCGCAAGCTACCTGTAAGCAAGTCAGAGATTCCCGCTCCTGGTCACACATCGAGACAGGCAATCTGTACGGTTTCGCCATGGGAGACGTTAATTTAGCTCTTTTCCCAACAGCCTTTTGAAAAAGACGACGTTTTTGCTTGTCTCTGTGAACACAAAATACTGGTACCCCATGGTAAACCGCATTTGCAGAAATCTATAATTTGTGCCACTAGATTGCAATCGGAAAAATATGCCATATAGTTCTGTACGCATCTGCGTTGGGAACAGTTTTTCACATACTCTTGTAGTCCCGTTCCTTAACTGTTGGACTTTCACACATTGTGTGAGTCGATGCCCCGATGTGCCAAGCCGTCCACGAATGTGGCACAATGGACTCTACGCCATATTATGTCGGTACTTCTTTTCTTCGATCGGGAAAATGGCATTTATGAGTATAAAAATATTCTGTAAAGTATATAATAAGTGTTTCATATGTTAATATATATCTTTTTGAAATAAAGATATTGGAATACACATTTTATGTATTATTCTATTTCTCTCCCGACCGAATAAATTCATGGATCAGTTTGTATGCTTTCACCTTCTGTTGGTATATACAAGGTCCTGAACGCCTTCCAAATTGACTTCCAATAATAATTGTTATTCAGATACTTTGGTCTGATTTACAGATAATTTCACCTTTTTGTGAATATATACTTATACGGTAACCTCGTCCGTATTCCAGCTTCCACATCTCTCAGGGAAGCAGAAAACTCTTTCAACAATTCCCACATGGGACGAAAACTTACTGGAATAGCTTCAAGCCCCTGCGGTGATCGTTGCAAAGCAGCCCAGTCGCAATATCCTGTTCATCTCCAATCCCAGCTTGAGCTTCCAGTATCCCTTTCGCAAGAAATATCTTACTTTTCAAATGGACAGTAACCAAAACACACCCTCATTTCCCGGGTGGTTGTTGAAGTTGATCTCGGACCACCTTATAAAGATAACCACGCCAAATGTAGTTCCCTATAGTTCGTTCAATTAATTGTGCATATTTCTCGGGCATTGTAGAACTTGTGCCGGATACCAGATTTTCAATAACACATAAGTATTAACGTACCAGACCTTTTGGATTAAGTTCAGTCTCCTGCTAAGTTGCCCCCCAAGTACGTATTTAACGCGCGTCCCCAAACCATTTCAGTTTATCTCTATCATCCTAGGGAGTGTCTGAGAGACCTGCAGGCCTAACACCTTCATTTGTTCTTTCTGTTCAATGCCATACATCACATGGGCTTTCCACGATACAAGAGACATCAACGTTGATTTTTTAAAATTGACTTTGCCTGTTAAGGCTTATTCATACAATTGTAATGCATCTCGAAGTATCTGCAGGTGCTGTGCTGTTCGCAATAATATCGTGACGTCGTCCACATTCGCTCTAACAGTAAAGAGACTGTTCGCTGGATGGAGACTACAGAACTCGTTAAGCAGCTTCCGCAACAGTGGTTCCAGGCAAAAGGCAAACAATAACACGGTTTATGGGTATTGGTGACGTGAAGAAACCATTATTTTTTCCTCTGGGGTGAGCCACTTCATACAAGGATTGGATGTTAGTAATTATTTTAGCTGGTTTTCCAAAACGTTCCAAAATAAAAAAAAAATAATCGTGATGGATGTAACCAAAATTTTTTTCAAAGTCAGTAGACACAAGACTTCCACTCTCTCCAGGGTGTCTTTCAAAGTATGAAGTAGTGTCTCCAATGGCAGCAAGATAATGTGTTATTTTCCGTCAGGTACACTACAAGTTTGGCCACTCTCAATCCCTGTTGGTAGAATCTAACGGAATCTATGTGCCATTACTTTCATAAATAACTTATAGTCTGTGTTTAAGAGAGTGATTGGACGGTAGTACTGTACGGTGGCTGGAGAAGGCACTTTCGGCAACAAAACTATTACCCGTCACTGAACCTTATCAGATTACCAAAAGTATTCAATACGTCATTCATGAGTTGGAGTAACTCCTGCTGTATGACCGGTAAGAAAACTTTGTAGAAGCCATAGGCCAACCCATCTGGTCCAGGTGCAGATTGCAAACTGGCATGCTGTAAGGCATACCGTATTTCCTTAGCCTTTTATTGCTTGTGTCATATATTCTTGTTGGGCCGACAAGATCTGTTTATTTACGCTGTTTAGTAGCTCAATGGTCGCTGCAGTTGAACCTGGAGTTGCAGAGAACAAGAGAATAAATTGTTCCTGGAATGCCTGTTTACATTCCGTAGTCGTGGATACTACTGTCCCATTTTCAACGTCACACCAGCTACATATCTGGACTGAGCACCCTTCTTTTCTGAGGCTATATGGAATAAAGAGTTTTTCTCCACCCTTATAATCGATTTACCACAAGATCGTATCTTTGAACCTTCTAGGGCGTCTTGTTTCAGAGACAATAGTTTTTGTTTAACTCTAGAATTTTCAACATGTAGCAATGAAACACCTGAGCCACCTAGATCGTTATGTAAATGTTTTGTTGATTCGCTAGCAGTGCCTATCTTAAACCAGTTAATGGAGCGGAAATATGCTATTGCATTCTGTTTTCTGGATATTTTGGTAGCAGTTCCAATGTTAACATTTTTCAACTTTCAGCATTTTGTCCGGCTCTTGGAATTCAATTTCATTCAATTCGTATATGCTGCCATTATGTAGCTTATTCAAGTCATAAAATAAAAAGAATTCAGATCTAAGAAAGTAAAGGGTTGGCGCAACAGGTTAACTGGACACTGTATTCCGATAATTAAGTGTGATTTGAATTGTGAATAGATAATGCGACCGGCATGAAAAATGAAGCGTGTAAAATAATAATGAAATGCAAAGTAAGTCGATTTATTAAAAATATATAACTTTAAAGGTGAAGTGTCTTCCTACGAGGTGTAATGGTTACCATGCTAACTTCATATTAACAAGGTCGCGGGTTCAAACCCGGCGGAGGACGATAGATTTTTTCGGGTGTAAAAATCTTTAGCATTGCTTGCTTCGGAAGGGAAGTAAAGCCGTTGGTCCCGTGTCGTAGATTTACGGCACGTAAAAAAACCTCAAGCCTGATAGAGAGGCCCCTGAGCAAAATTAAGCAGTCTTTCACGCCCAATTTAGAATGGGACGCTGAGAACCACAGTAGTTAAAGAGCGTCCATAAATAACACGCCATTTTTAAAAGTTAATTGTCATGTGATTGGACTTAAACCCAAAGCTAGTGACAATGGAGTGGCTAAAAAGGTTATCGTACTTGTTATAGTATTTTAATTCATGTGTCTTGGGTTAAAATTTCTACTTTTAATGCCAGCTGTCTAAAAAGGATTTACAAGGCTTGTCTAGCAGAATACAAGCACACCACAAAATATATTTTAATTTTCAAATTGTTGTAAAGAGCTTAAAGTCAATTTTAGAAACACAGTAGGAGGAGGCAATGAAATGGCTAAATGAGCCTTGGGCCCCTGAGTTGAGGACTTCCTCGACACGTCTTTTGTTTAAGATTAGGATTAACTTATGAAGGGGATCCCTAGTCACAGGGATAGAGCACCACTCTCAGGCCCTTGTGACTTACGTGACTCCAGGGAGCGAGGGATGAAGGATGTATCGAAGGGCGATACGATCTGGTCAACGACGGCCGCAAACATACGCGGGGTCTCTACGGTTCCAGGTTGAACACCTTCATGCCGTTCGGGCCCAAGTCCAACCCACAGGTCTCGAACGTCTGAAAATCCCCCGAAAGTGGATCTCAATAGACTGGTCCCGCAACACGCCAGAGAGAAACTTTTATAATGCACTGGCCACCGCGCAGCCTCAACTCGCCGAACACCGTCATCTGGTCCTTCAACCCTGAAACAAATGACAAAGAAGGAATGAGAATAGAAAATTATAGACAGTAAAATTGGGGGATGTAATGGATCTTTTCAACATTCACCTGGCAACTCGAGGAAACCCAGAAATAAACCCATGGCTCAGGCAGATCATGGTAATCGAACACATAATGTACCAAATGCGAGAAACATGCGTTTATCTTAGGAGGATAAACGAAAACATGAAGGAAATCTTTTCTAGGCAACTTATTGCAACATAGCTTTGAAAATGAATCTTATATGTTAGAAGACAAATTTGGAGGTGGCCAATGTTTCAGTTTAGCGAACAAAATGTAAATACCCCGTTATAAATGACACCAACTGTGACAATTTCACAAACGATCCAAATTACACATAACTGCCGCCATCTCCAAGCTTTCAATTAGTTTGAAATTTAAATTACAGTCATTTCTATGTAAGACTAAACTTTCACAGTGAATAAAACTCAATATAGCTTCACGGATGATCAGCCGTGTCTTCTCCTGAAGAAGGTCATAGAGCTGAAAATGGTCGAAAACCATAGCAGTTTTATAAATTCGACACGCCTGACATCCATAATCTATATTGATTCACTTTCATGCATCAGATTTTTTGACCATCTAGAAAGTAATTGATAAGCAATATAAGTTCAAATCTTCGTTAACAATATTCGAACTTTGCGTTTTGAATGCCAGAAATAATGTGTGTACAACTCTATGTTTGCACTCACAATAAACCGGAACGGAGAATAAACTCGTTTTGAAAAGATGCACTTAATTGAAGTTCAGGATCCATTATCTTTCGTAGGTTATCTTTGAATAACTATTTTCTTCGAAGAGTTGTGCGCAGTGCATTTGTTTATGATGGTCATGTAGGTGATGAAGGTTGTGTGAAAAGAGCAACGAAATAATATTGCAGTCACTAAAAACGTTTGAGTATGAAGATTCATTTTAATTATTTTAAAAACGGTATGGGGCGTACTCTTTAGCTCACTGTAGCGGAAAGTTTTAGGTTATATTGATCTTTAGTAAGGCTCGATTAAAGTTGGATATCTAGGTATTTTAAAATTTCTAGATATAAACGCAACCTAATCAAGTATGAGTGCCACAAAAACTGCTGAAAATACGATATAATTATAATATACGTATATATTTTTTGAAAGATAAAAATCACTTTTTTTTTCACACAAGCCCTGCGTGGGATAGGAGTTGGAAAGGTAAACTCAGAATGAAAAATTCACTGAAACGAATATAATAGGAATTGTATCTGAAATTTTAAACAGTATTAGTAATCTGTTGCCACTGCTGTTAAAACACGTTTCGTCAAAACATTATCATGTGCAAAATTTCGGGAGATCCTTGTTATAATCATAAAAATTCAAAGTGAATTTTAATAAGTATGTAGAAACAACATAAGAGGCAAAGCTTATAAGTTGATAGGGTTAGCACATCCATTTTGTTGTTATGTCAATTCTTTTACTTAAAGAAGCTCCTGTAAGATACCTTCAATATTCGATGCATCTAAGAACAACGTGCCCCTGCTTGTTATATCACTATTTACACATAAGTGGGTTGTGGGAGGGTCAATATTATATTATCTCCTACAAAAACTACAATGATTCTGTGGTACAGCTCACTAAGAGCCTTGGCCTGCCGCCAGGCCGCTGCGTCCCCCATCTCGGTTCATGACAAGTCATGGATGGGGTGGAGTACTGGGGGGTGAGACGTGGTCAGCGCTTCGAATCCCCCCCCCGCCAGTTAACGCGGTCTTCACGACCTGGAACCGCTACTTCTCCATCAAGTAGCTCCTCAATTGGCCCTCGAGAGACCTCACGAGGCTGAGTGTACCCCGGTCCAAGTCTCCCAGCGGCGGAAAAATCCTCACGCAGGTTATGGAAATCGAACCCAGCTCCCGCTTGGCAAGCAGCAACGCTACCACCGCGCTAAGGAGACTACCATATTATCTAGTAAAGCATTTTATTTTCCCTACAACTTACCTATGTTGGGTAGAGGAAGTATTATATTCTATATCGAGGTTTTATCAGAAATGCCGTGTTGAGATACCCTTAAGGAAAAATTTTGGCCGCTCGTGTGCCCATCTCTCTGAGAAAGATGAAATCGAAAATAGAACGCCATGTGTAAATGCTAATTTTCTTATTTGTTTCAATATCTTCCAAGAATGCGTAATTATGTTTTTTCATGAAAATCCAACCCCGATCAAAATTATCTTTGATAGATACATTTTATATTATTTTTTTTTATTTCTTGGAAGTAAGCTTTATCATTTTGATTAAAATGGCCCGTCTACCCCATCTTTTAAATGTGCGGATACCCTTCCGTGAGTTAAAGGAGTTGCAGAACTCAACGGGGCTAATTCTAGTTTAAACCTTCCAGTAGAGAACTGGCAGGGTGACCTATACTTTCCCCGTCCTGCTTATCAGCGTAAATGTGCCAGTCGGCTCATTGTGAGGGGCAAAACGAAGATCGGTTTTGCCAATTCTCCACTACTGGATTTTAATTTTAAATAGCCCCGTTGAGTTATGCAACTCTTTTAACGCACGAAGAAATATACGCCCACGTCAAATATAGGGCAGTTGGGACACATAGCATGTTTTGTGATATTTAGATTATTCATGAAATTCTGTGAATAGGCTTAGAAATGATCATCCAAATGAATTTGGTATAACTAATAAAGCATAAGAGATCCAAATGTCCTAAATGAAAAGGTAGAGCGTACTGAAACATAAAATCTACATCAAATAGCATGATTCATTTTCGAAAATAGTAATTATACCTGAATTTTATTACATGTTCAAATGCTTCAAGGCTGACCTATGTTGCTGCATCTATAAATTATATCTGAATATATGTCATTCTGAAATGTTTCCACCTGTGTAACAAGAATTGACTTACAGTAGCATACAGCTAAAAAATACAATTTCTATTTTATTTACACTTAGTGTAATAGGCATTAGTCAATAAGATAATTATGCTTATATAATATTTAATACATGCTGCTAATTTAAATTGTAGGTCTGCTAAGAACTTAAAAATATGAAAATCTGGTGGCATGATTCTGACAGTAACGTCCGTGGCCCGCATTCGGGAGGTCCTGAGTGCGATCCCAGGCAATTGTCATTGGGTTTACGTGTTTTCTCCTAGTTAGTAGGCGAATTCTGGAGTGGTTCATATGCTATCACGACTTTCCTGAGCATCATTTACTGTACCATTACTTCCTTATCATTTGCTTCAGAGCTGCAGGACCAGACGAAGGTGTTCATTAGTTTGCGGCTGGACGGTGGCTTGGGCTCTGTAAAGGTGTCCTCCTGGCATTGTTGTGGACCCCCGGTCATGACCTGGCTCCGGAATACTTCGGGTGGGGCACTCCCTGGCATTGTCACTGGGGGTTCTAAAGCTTGTGGGAATGCTCATGGCGATGTCGGATGCGTTCTATCTGGAAGCGTTAATGATCCCACCTATGCTTGCACCCATTGTCATCTGAAGCTTGACGCCTTTCGAGTTTTTACCCTCATCCATCCCTCCCAGGGGTCACGTAAGTCGCAATAAGTCAAAAGCACCTATGTGCAGAGCTCTGCCCCAATGGTTATCGGTCCCCATGGCCGCGCTTGCTAAAGTGCTTCGGTTTGGTGCTTCGTGGCGCAGGGGATCATGGTTCCCGTCTAGGGCATGGGTGTTTATGTATTTGTAAATGTGTGTGTATTAGAAGAAAAACACAAACGGTAATCAAATAGAGAAACAAAACAATATTGTGAAAATGGGGGGGGCAAAAAAAAAGAAGAAAAAGGAATACAGCACCGGAGTCCCGACAAGACTCCCGAACTATATTTAAAAAATAGTTGGGGCCCCATCCTGATAATACTAATCCTAAAAATGAATAACTAATAATGTTAAAAATCCCATTAATATCATAATAAGTAGTTAAATTCATAAATATGGAATGGAAATTTGCTCCCTATCTTTAGAACCGTGATGGAAAAATAATTCATTGTTTTGGATAATCTACACTTAAGTACATCAAAGTATTACTTGTGGTATTAAACGAGTGGATATAACTCCTTGAGCTAAATTTTAAACCTTTTCTTTCGCATAAGTTAAATCTTAAAAGCTGTATATGTTAGTAACTTAAAGGTGTGCAGTGTGCTTTATTGCAGACAAAGTGGGTGTTTAATTTTCGAAACGTGCATTATTAACTAGTCCATAATGCTCAATTTGAGATTATCTCCATTTAAAACTTCATTATGAATAAGTAACATGAATTTGTATAATACCGGTGGAAGGAGTGCTATGGTCATCTTTTTAAACCATGAAAATGCATGTTGTTTCCTTAGTATTTATTTTTCCATTAAACTTTCCATTCTACAGATAAATACTATTCTATTATGCACAATATTGCAACACAACAAATTCAACAGGTTAACTTACAATACTTGAGATCTGCTGCTATATTAACGAACAAATAAACGCTTCCGGTGAACAAACAAATATATAGGCTCTTCAAAAGTCACTTCAAACTTTAAACCGCTATAAATATAATAATTGAGATCTGATAAAAATAAAAGAAGTCACATGCAGCCGCTAGGAACCCGTCAATGCTTGCGCCCGTCACCATCCAGACTAGTAGCTCTTCGGATCTCTCCTCTTATCCCTCCTTGGTGTCACTTACGGTCCCATTGCCTGGAAACCCCGTCCGTTAGTAATCCTAAAGTTGGATAAGTAGAGTCAGACTGAAAAATTCAATGCCATAGCCGGATCCCCCGGTCTCTAGCCGATTCCTCTAACACTGAGCTGCTATGGCAAAATGCCAGTATGGCATTGAAGTCCCCAACTAACTCGCATGTTACCCGATAAACCACAGAGTGGTCTCAAATTTTTTCAGATGCTGTGCTAGCATGTTCCCATGGTAGCTCAGTGGTTAGAGAAACCGGCTAGTGACGGGAGATCCGTGGTTCAAATCCCAGCTATGACATTGAATTGTTCAGTCGTACTCTACATATCCAACTTGTGTCCTACACACGGCTTGTGTGTACAAAAAAAAAAAAAAAAAAAAAATACAAAAAAAAAAAATTGAAAGCCTAATCCTCCATAATGAGAACCACTTCGGTAGCGAGTTCGACCAACACCATGCAAAATACACCTAAAGTTCTCAGCCGCAACACACCAAACGGAATCTCCTGATCTTATAGCCATGATACAGATCACAATAAGGGAAATTACGGATACAGGAAGGTGGTGGTGGAACAACCCCAGCATTCGCCTACCAACCCAGGGGAAACCTCGGAAAATCTATGAATCACATTAAGCGTGGACGGAGCCCAGGACCCACTGAATGCGAGTCGCATACATTACTGTGCCACCACCTCATTTGGTGAGTAGCACTTGTAGTTGGTGAGCTATACGTATTTTAAATTTTGCTAAATGTACTCTACTGAAATATACAATATCTCCTCTCTTTATTACGAAACAGGGTTTCAGCGCGCTAGAAAATCCACCATGCATTTGGATTCTTTAACCGTTGCGATTTGTGACTCTTTTTAACTTGATGTTCATCTGCTCGAATGCTAAAATTAAAATGCTCGAAGGCAATTACACTTTTAAGTTTAATAATATTTTATAACCCGACTTTATGATTACATTAGAATTTTATAACTTTTGTTAAACGATAAGTAAAGATATACACAATTTGAGCTTAAGATTCTCTCGAAATATTTTCACTCGCAATTTTATTAGTATTGAATTTATTGATAAAATCTGGACCTGCGCTGTCTTACTACAGAAATTTAAAGCTACCCGGAAGGTTTGAAAAAAGCAACTCTCATAATACCTAGTGAAGATCGAATGGCTTCTGTTTCGGTGCAGTGAAGATGGAAGCCTTGAAGTCTCGCTTTGGTTTCTTATCTCCAAGGTTTTGGTGTGTTTAGGATCGGTTGGAAGGGATTTGGTTAGTAAAATCTTATCAAAATCGGCAGCTTCAGTAAAATTAAAGCTAAAAACTTTCAAAGGCCCGCCCATGTGTATTGCTCCACCCAGCTCTAAGTCAACTGGTTAATTGCAGACAGTGTAATTGCTGGAAACTTTTGAGGACTAATCCCATTAGTCGTCTGTCTAGTGCGGTGTTTTATATACCTACCATCATTATCGTTTGTCACGTAGCACTTCCCAACGGTGTCAGGAAATTAAATTTCTTAAAGCTTTGCAGCTTGCAGAATTTTGAACACTGATCTGTAAAAGGCTTACCATGAACAGGAACCAGGCCAGGAAGTTTCCTTCCTTTTTTCCTTCCATCCATCGGGCATCCGCCCGCCTGTCCATCCACCCATCCATACATCCTTGCGTCCATTCATCCGACAATGCATCCGACCATCCATTACCTCTTCGGTCGAAGTACTTACTATATTGTTTATTATATGCGCATCACGCAAGCGCGCGCACATACTCACACACATGCACGAAGTATGTGGTAGGGGTAAAGGTACATACTACGGATTGCCCGTGTAACCGTTGCTGAACACCGAACCATGTGACCCTTTATGCTTCTACCGTACGTAATCCCTAGTAGTGAGAGATGAAGGAAGAACCCCATTGGGCGACCAATATGGGTCGTCGTACAAGTATGGGCGGAGTCCCTAACGTTTCCAGTTCGGACACAACCTGTGTTCACCCGAGACCAACCACAATCCCTCTATCCCCTGCGACCCACCTGGTGAGACCTAATAGACGGGTGCTGACTGGGTAGTCCCAATCAACCTCCACAAAGTTCATATACTTCGCCTAGCCGCATCATGCAGAACTCCGTCGCCTGGTTCTACAGAAACAAAACATGAAGGAAATGAAGGGTACAAAAAATTAGGGACAGGAAAGTCTTTGTAGAAGAGGACCCCCCCCTCCTAGTATTAGGCTACCAGCCCGGAGAACCACGCAAACGAGAGCAGTTACCGGTGACTGAACTCGGGACCTCCCAAATACGAATCGCATACGTTACCGCAGCGCCATCTCTCTGGGAGAAGTTATATGTTACTGAAGGGGTTAATTTTTCTTTGTTATTTTTTTAAAAGAGCCCTTGTTTTGCTGTCCTTTTTGCGTTTCTATCGTTATTTAACACAGGCGCATACTCATTCACAAACCCTTATCTGTTGGATTTTTTCTTTCTTTTCTTTTTTTTTTACTTCGAGATAATCCATAGACTAATTTTACTTGAGATTGTGTAAGTTATATCCCTGCTATCAATCAAGCGAGTCCAGCATTAAAGTACTATCATTTACTATCATTGTGCAGTTTAAGATTAGTCCAGAATAAGATGGAAATCAGAATCAGACTGAGAACGGAAAACAAATATACGAGTACATTTGGTTTACAATAGGCCAGAAAAGGGATTACGGGATTAGATAATACCTGAAAAGTTGAATTTGTGAATTGGAATGTTATTTGTTGAAGCCTGCTTACAATTTAGCCAACGAATGAAGATGAAAAATCTTCAAAATTCTGTAGAGAACCACTTTCTAAAAGGCACTTGAGTAAGGCCCGGGTAGTTAAAATTTCTTTAAAAATATGAGTATATTATTTTTGAAATTACAAATGGCATACACAAGAGAGAAGAATTGATCAAGCTTGAAAAATTAATAAACATAGTGTAGTATTATTTAAAAAAGAATCTGATGTGTACCATTCACATGACTTTCTCTATATCCCTGCAACAAATTATTCTTAAAAAGCTTATACTTCTATTTACTTTATGCTAATCAGAAAAAATGAGCAGAAATAGTCTTATTACTTGCTTCCTTGTAATTAGAAACGAAATAAGGGGCCACCGTAGGTTAAAATGATAGTCAAAATCTGGTTTCTATGTCAATGTAGTTCCTTTGTTTATATGGATAGGAGCTGACAAGTTCCTATATGAGAAAAGTATGTTTTTCACACCAGAAACCAAAAATAAGGAATGTCTCAAAAACGACGAACTCACGAAAAAAATGTATATAGCATAAATTGTGTGCTTCAACGTGCACTACATTTTTTGTGTGTTAAGTTTTTGTCCATCTCTTACGGCTTAGCAGTTATTCAAAATTCTGTAAAATTCATCCAGAATAAACTACTCTTCAGAGGATATTCCCAGAAAATTCAAGATATGCATTTTATTTGTCAGGTAAATATCTTTAATATACGAAATTTTAATCAAAATCGTTAGAGCCATTTTTGAGAAAATCAAAATTTTGAAAGAAGTTCCATGTAAAGGGTAGTTGGGGGTGGGGGTATTTTTTTTCAAAATCTTCGTGTCGCATCCCTGGAAGATACTAAACTTAAATACCAAGTTTGGTATTTTACCGACTTTTCGTTTTTGAGTTATCGTGTTCACAGACACACGAACACACGGACACACTGACACACGAACACACGGACACACACACATGGGCCTTTTTGTGAAAATGCTTTTTTTTATATTGGGGACCCTAAAACATATATTTCCGGTGAAATCTCGGTATCGAATTTTTGGGTGGAGTGCAATACCTTCTCTATACACTATGTACATAGTGCGTATAGAAAAAGTAAAAAGCAAACAAATAATCTCATTTATAAAGTTAAAGACCGTTGGTGCAAGAAAGAGATTACGACACTAATCTACATATTAATTCACTATTAATAATAGTTATGGGCAAAAGTTGATACAAAAAGCTCATGAATAAAAGTGATCTCATTATTACAGAAGGATACAATTTAGCTTAAACTGTGAAATTGTGTTAATATTTTAAATCTATGTAAGAAAATTGAAAATCATCCTAATACTGAAAATCTTATCAAGAAGTGCAAGAAGCGATTAAGAGATTATATAAAGCAGGTAGAAAGTAAAATTAATTACTTAATAAAAGAGAAGAAGGAAATGAAATGAAATGGCGTTTTATTTATGGACGTTCTATAACAGCTGTGGTTCTCAGCGTCCCATTTTATACTGGGCGTGAAAGACCGCTTAATTTTGCTCAGAGGTCTCTCTATCAGGCTAGAGATTTCTGAGCAAAATTAAGCGGTTTATGAGAAAAAACACACACTTATATATATTTGTGTGTGGGTGTGTGTGTGTCTGTGGGCAGCAAAGCTCAAAAACGAAAAGACCGTTAAACTCCAAACTTGGTATTTAAGTTTGGTATCTTCCAAGGATGCGACACGAAGATTTTCAAGAAAATTCTTCCACCCCAAACCACCCTTTACATGGAATAACATTCATAATTTTTTATTTTCTTAAAAATGGCTCTAACGGTTTTGATTAAAATCTCTAATATTCAAGATATTTACTTGCCAAATAAAATGTATATCCTGAATTTTCTGGGAATAGTCTCAAAATAACTTTTTATTTTAGATGATTTTTATTGAATTTTGCATAACTAGTAAACCGTAAGAGATATACAAATACTTAACACACAAATTTAACAATACTTTGTTGCAGAGATGTAAAGAAAGTTATGTGAATGGAACACATAAGATTTTTTGGATTCAGGGCTCGGTATCGAATTTTTGGGTGCATTACAATACCTTCTCTATACACTATGTACCAAGTACGTGTAGAGAAAATAAAAATATACATGCCAAATTGTGTGTCTTAACGGGTTCTACATTTTTGTTATGTAAGTTTTTGTTTATCTCTTCCGGTTTGCCAATTATGAGTCAACAAAATTCATCCAGCATGAAGAGGCCTTCCCAGGAAATTTGAAATAAACATTTTTTTATCATGTTAATATAGTTAACACCCGGTATTTTAATGAAAAAGTTAGAGCTTTTTTTTTTTTTTTTTTTTTTTTTTATAAAATCAAAATGTTCGAATTTTTTCCCATGTAAAGGGTAGTTTGGGGAGGGGGTATTTTCCTCAAAATCTTCGTGATACTTAGCCGACTTTTTGTTTTTGAGTTATCGTGTTCGCAGACACACAAACACATACATACAGGACGTTTTTCTAAAAATGTTTGTTTCGGATACATGAGACCCTAAAAGGCGTATTTCCGGTGAAATCTCGGTATCGAACTTTTGGGTGGAGTGGAATATCTTCTGAATTTTCCTTCCTCCCTCAAGGCCATAGGATATGAGGAAGGCCTAAGATGACATGGAGAAGATCAGTGGAGGAAGAGAGCGATCAGCTTGGGTATTCATGGGGAAAGTTGAAACACATAGCACGCAACAGAATCAGTTGGCGAATTCTTGCCTCGGCCCTATGCTCCTCGACAGAAGTTTAAGGAATTAAGTCAAGCAATACCTTCTCTACCTATATACTATGTACTAAATAGAGAAAGTAAAAATTAATCTAAAAGACTTCTCAGTCGGTACTATACAGGTGTTTCAAAAATACGGGGCATAATTTCAGGTATGTATTTCCCACATGAAGACAATCAAAATAGTTCATTATAACATGTGTCCGGAAATGCTTCATTTCCGAGTTATGGCCTTTACAACATTGAAAGTCCCACCTGTAGACAATCAAAATAGTTCATGTCCGGAAATGCTTCATTTCCGAGTAATGGCCTTCACAACATTGGAATTCACTGGAACATTTTTCTTTCCGCAGGCCTTTGCCGTCAAAGGAGACATTAGGAGGGCGCTCTGATAGTTCATTCTGAGGAAGGTTACATTCAGTGTTCTTTAGGCGTTAAGACTGTGCGACATGTATTCAAATCAAGAGCTGGCAGAGATACACTTCATGTACGGTAAGGCGGACGGCAATGCTGCGCTGGCTCGTCGTTTGTACCAGGAGAGGTACCCACAGCGACAATGTCCAGATCGGAAGACATTTTTACGTCTCCATTCCCGTCTGTGCGAGTATGGAATATTCACCGCTCCTGGTTTGGGAAGGGGACGACCAAGATCTACAACTCCAGAAGTGCAGAAAGAGATTCTGGAGGCTGTGGACAGGACTCTTTCTATCAGCACACGACGGTTAGCGTTGCAAGTCAATGTTCCTCATACGGCTGTCTGGAGACTGTTGAACGAGTATCAATTGTATCCTTATCATTTGCAACGTGTACAGGCCCTGTCACCAGCAGATTACCATGCACGAGTTAGGTTCTGTCAGTGGTTCTTGCAGCAGTGTGGTGTAAATCCGAACTTTTCTGCCGTCGTATTATTTACAGATGAAGCACAGTTCACAAGAGATAGCATAACAAATTTCCACAATCAGCATGTATGGTTGCATGAAAACCCACGTGCAACTGTTGTATCTCATCACAGGTGCGGTTCTCCCTCAACATGTGGGCCGGTATCATTGGTGATCGATTAGTTGGACCCCATGTACTTTAAACAGACTTACGGGGCAGGCGTACACAAACTTCCTGTAAAACACCATACCTGACGTTTTCGAAGACACTCCACTGATCAATCATCAACACATTCACTTCTTGCATGATGGCGCTCCTGCACACTTCAGTCTTACGGCTCGCCGGTACTTGGATCGAAGGTTTCCTGATCGATGGATAGGTAGAGGTGGCCCAATTGCTTGGCCTCCACGCTCACCTGATCTGAACCCTCTCGATTTCTACTTGTGGGGTCATTTAAAATCATTGGTTTATTCGTCTCCGGTGCCGGATTTGGAATCCCTTCGGAATCGAATTGTGGCAAGTTGTGAGGACATACGCAATACTCCTGGAGTTTGGGATCGTGTTCGCAGGTCAATGAGACATCGATGTGAGGTCTGTATTCAAGCAGGAGGTGGACATTTTGAACATCTTGTGTAATGACAACAACCTGCGGAAAGAAAAACGTTCCAGTGAATTTCAATGTTGTGAAGGCCATAACTCGGAAATGAAGCATTTCCGGACACATGTTATAATGAACTAATTTGATTGTCTACATGTGGGAAATACATACCTGAAATTATGCCCCGTATTTTTTAAACATCCTGTATAAGTATTAAGCATAAATAAAGACAAATGTAGAGAAGATCCCTTTGCTACACCGCCACTGTGACTTGTGAAGTCCTCTCATTAGAACCGCGCATCATGTGTATCTTAAGTTGGGTTGTGTTCTTTGATGTTACTATTCCTGCAACTGGATGGCCAATATGCGACTCCATATTTATAGCACAGCTAGCTTGGTGTTATCTACATACTAAGTTGCGTGTACTTCTCGATTTTAATACCCAACAGGTTGGAAAGCTGCAACAATGTTTTTGACTGTTAACTGTTAGGAAATATAAGGTAGCAACATAACTAAAACTTGAACTTCTATTATACCCCTCTCAAAGGTTGCGTCATAGTTTGGAGTTAACATTTTGGTTTTTATTTACACCGAATGCCATCTCCCACCAACACTGATACAACATGCCATCCAGCTTTATTACCTAAATTAACGTACAGCTTTTGAACAGTTGTATATTTTGTTAAATCAAAATATACAAAAATAGATACTTTATAGGTTGACATTAGTATTTGTATTGGTTCTTCCATGAAAGTGACTTGAAAAACAAATGGAAACTATAGACTACGAGGCACTCAATTACACATTAATATAGGCAACACCAAAAGAACGTGTTAAAAACCAACAAGAAACCGAATACTTTGGTAGCAATCTAATAAAACAATAGCTTGGCGACTACAGAATAATTCGATAGTTTTCATTCGATAGTACCCATCACTTAGAGGGCAGTAAAACGCAGTTAATGTGAGAAGCGGTGTCAAAGCGCAATGGAGTAACATCAAGTTCTGCCACAAATTAGGGAAAATGAAAATGGAGACGCATGAAATGTATGTACAAGCTTTCGAGACAAAACCCGTGAGCAGGAAATGTTCAAACTCTAAGGAAACACTGAGTATGAGCCACAGAAGGTACATAAGCAGGGTGCCAGAAATGATAGAGAAAGTACCACAATTGCTAGCACAAGCTCGGGGACACACTACCATTGATAGAGGAATTGGGCATTAATTAGCAAGGACACTGCACACACCGTCATCCGCGACAATTTGTGTAAGCGGAAGATCTGCTCTCGGTTTGTACCGCAGAAGCTGGCAAACAAGCAGAAAGCAAAACGGAGAAAGACTTCTTACCATGTGTGACCAGAATCTATCCCTTCTGCAAACTATTGTCACAGGATTGAGACCTGGTGCTACCAGTAAGATCCGGAATCCAAACGGCTATCGGTAGCATGGTTTTCAACATCTTAAAATTAAACCAAAAATGAGTCGTCTGCAAAATTCTAGGAACAAACTATTTTGATCACCTATTTCGAAATAATAGCATAATCCACAAGGAAATCGTACCTGCAAATCGAACTATTAATGCCACAATTTACTAGACAGTTTGAACTGATTGCTTCAGCGTATCCTTCCTGTTCGGTCAGATTCATAGGACCGGAAAGTGGATGTCATTGTACGATAATTCGCGTGCGCCAGTACCTTACTGAAAGCAGAGTACATGCGCTTGATTATCCACCGTACCCTCCTCTGCTGGCTCCTGCAGACTTCTTCCTATTTCCCGCTTGAAGAGAGGCAGCCACCCAGTTCTCAGACGGACTTTGCTGAAAGTTTCCAGAAGTTGTACGAATGTTGTCGAATGTATGTTGTAGCGGATGGCGACTATTTTGAAAGGCAATAAAATAGATTTGTTTGTATCGACTATCTTGTTTGTTTTCTAACTAATTTGAAGAGCAATAGGTAGAGGAAATTTATTTCTATCACTTTTATTTATTTATTTTTATAAATTTAAAAGAATATTACTGCAGCGGATACATCTTTTCTGACGAATTTGAAGGACAGTAAAATAAATTTATTTCTATATTATACGTTGCCTTTTAATAGAATTCACCAAACTTTTTAGACACACCTTGTATATAGCCCTACCTAATTCAAAAGTTTAATCATTTTATTATTCCTATTTTTTACTTGAAATTTACTTCCGCAACCACACATATCTTGGAATTATTCTTTGGTCAGAGTCTTTTCACTGTGGAATGAGCAAAGTTAGGAACTAGTTGCTCATGAAAGTCTGTTAAATGGGGTGGCACTTTGCTATGGCCAGCGAGTAACTACGTTTGTCATATTGTCCTTATCTCCCCCTTTCTCTGCCTCAAACGACCCTGACTAAGGTATAGTTCCCTTTGTGTGTGTGTGTGTGTGTGTAGTCAGCTGAAGTCTCTAAACTTTGATAAATACCCTTTCTATGATGTTTGCGTTTACGTGCCTATGTTGGCTAATTGTCGTGGTCGTTCTGGTGTGAATACTGGAGTAATATATTGTGTACCTACGGAACTTTGAAGACAATCTATTTGAATTTATATCCTCTAACTCCCAGAATGCTCTTCTATGATGAATTCAAAGCACATTAGCACCTGTGGTAAAACTGCTATAGAACTCTTGCGTAGTTCTGAATGCTTTCGCAGAGTAGCAGCACCTCAGCAAGTGAGTGTCGTTGTTTCTTTCTCTTTCACTAGATATCGCTGCTGGCATCAGCAGGCGCGAATCCATTCATCGAACAACGGAGAAATGAAAGTCCGCTATAAATTCTAAGATTCCAGTGAAAGGCAGTAACAAAGTGTTAACTCAAATCTGACGTGTATCATTTACACAATATACGCACCACAATATTTACAATCATCGCTTACATATTATATTCCATATAAAACTTTTTATAATAAAAAGTGATCCATTTATCAATATTGGGAAAATACCAAAGTTTTTTGCCTAAACTATCTTCAAACTAAACAATGTGGAGTGTTAAAACCTCAACATACAGGAACATAATAATAATAATAATAATAATAATAATAATAATAATAATTAATAAAACACATTACTGCGCCAAATTCAAATATAAAAACATTGTGAAAATTAAACACAAAACAATGAATTTTTCAACGATGGATAATAATGCTACACAAATGGATATTTTACGAAATTTCATGTTTTAATAAATGCTATAGTTTTTATCTATAGCAGGCTTCATCTATCAATTTAAATTTACCAGTTATTGACAATTTAATGAGGAATGTCCGTGAGTATCTTTCTGTGGGCAGCTTACTTCAAAAACGAAAACTCCGTTAAATACCAAACTTGGTATTTAATTTTATCTAGTATCTTCCAAGGATGCGCACCACAACCTCAAACTACCCTTTACCTGAAAAAAGAAAAAGCTTAGTTTTTCTTAAAAAATGGCTCTAACGATTTTCATTAAATATATTTATATGATATATAAAGTGTATATCTTGAATCTTCTGGAAATATTCCGTGAATACTTCTTCATTCTGAATAAATGTTTAGTACCTGGTGAAACGTTAAGAGATAGGCAGAAACTTACTGCATAAAAATGTAGATTTCTTTAAAATACCCAGGTTATGTCATGTATCATTTTTTGTGTCGAGTCATTTCCGATATATTCCTTGTTTGTTTCAATGAAAAACACTTAAACTTTTCTCAAACGTAACTTACCCTTACTTTTTCTTTTGTTTTACTCCTGGCCATGCAAAGAGAACCGAATTTCAATCACATAGCAACCACCTTTAAAAAGAGTTAGCCTAGTGTATTCCCTTATTTCTCTTCTACTTGCAAGGAACTAAGTAATGAGACCATTTCTTTTAATGTTTAATTTGATTAGCATGAAGTATACGGTAGAATAAGCTTTAATAAGAATTATGTATTACAAGATAGGTAGAGAAAGTCATGTGAATGAAACACATCAATTTTTTTTAATCCGGTAAAACATTAGGGAAATACTAAAAACGTTCGTCTTACTTTCTTAAAAGTGCCTCACTTAAGATTTTGTTTACATTAGATACTTTTACTTTCTCTACATAATACATGGTACGTAGATATAGAAGGTATTGCACTCCACCCAAAAATTCGATACCGAGATTTCGCAGGAAATATACATTTTAGGGTGCCCTGTACCAAAAAAGCATTTTTAAAAAAGGTCTGTGCCTGTGTCCGTGTGTCTGTGAACACAACCCAAAAACGAAAGGTCGATAAATTCCCGAATTTGGTATTTAAGTTTAGTATCTTCCAGGGGTACGACACATTTTGAGGAAAATCCCCCACCCCAAACTACCCTTTACTTTGAAAAAATCGACAATTTTGAGTTTCTCAAAAATGACTAATTTTGCTTAAAATATTGTATATTAAAGATATTAACATGACAAATAAAGTATCTATCTGATTTTTCTGGTTATAGCCTCTGAAGACTTCTTTACTTTGGATAAATTTTGCTGAATTGCATAATTGGTAAACCATAACAGACAGACAAAAACTTACTGCACAAAAGTCAAGATCTCGTGATGTATTTTTTTCGTGGTATTTCCGAGATGTTCCTTGCTATTGGTTTCAGTTTTAAAGTACACAAACTATTCACATACGAGAGTTTGTCAACTCCTGGCAATGCAAAGAAACGAATTTCAACCACATGGCAACCAACCTTTAAAAGCGTTGACAATCGCTTTAGCCTAGTATATCACTTTATTTCCCTTCTACTTACAAAGAAGAAAGTAATAAGTCTATATCTGCTAATTTATCTCGATTAGCATAAAGTAGATACAGGTATAAGCTTTTAACAATTATTTATTACAGAGATGCAGAGAAAATCATGTAAATGGACTACATCAGATTTTTCGTTTTGGTCTCTCTCTCTCTCTCTCTCTCTCTCTCTCTCTCTCTCTCTCTCTCTCTCTCTCACACACACGCACACACACACACACACATACACACCAAAGCACACACCTTTATTTAAAATTGTATTGTGAGGGTTTCAGGGTCCTTAAAATTTACAGTGAAATTCTGATATGACATTTTGAGTGAAACGCTATACTTCATCTTCATAGGAAACCAAAGCTAACAATAATACAAGTTTATAATCATCGAGAAGATTTTGTGCATGTTATTTAATTATTTTTGTCAATCATTCTCAATATCTATTTTTAGAAAGTAAAATTTCCCCCCTTTCCAACCATTCATTCCCTCTGTGATATGTTTCGACTTAATAGACAGTAAGTTTTACGGATAAGGGGATTAATAACGTGACGTGTACAATTTTTTGTGGAATAGTTACCATGATTATAAATATGGAGACACGTATAAGTGCTAAAATATTTTTATTTAAAAGTTCATCCTCAAATTAAGACAAAGTTGCCTTGTAATGCTAGGTTCTTTTGAAAGCAATATAAAGTGTTTTATTTCCATTTCACAAGGGTCTCGAGAATGCTTCTGCCGTAAGCACCTGGGGCTTAATCATTCAAATTTGATAAATATAAAAAAAAAATAATGCACTTATTGAAATTATAAACCTATTACATATTGATATGTTAATAATTACTTTACAAAAGATAACAATGAGACATAGTAAGCATTTTGTACTTTCTCTACACGTACTATGTCCATGGTAGAAGCATAGTAACACTTTAACAGTATATTGCGTACTAAGAAGTGTAAGTTATATTTACCAGGTCTAGAATGCATTTTAGGAATACGAGGCCCGTATGGCCTAGTTTTCCCAATCATTCGAGATCTGATAAGTGACTTAGGGTTCGTGGTTAGACAATTACTTTTTGAAAACTTGAAAAAACTGTAAAAAAAAAAGCAATAATACATCAAAATTGGTTTTTAATATTTTATTGAACATTAGGAAAAATATATGATGTGTTCCATTCACTTGAATTTCTCTACATCTCTTTAACAAATTATTGTTAAAAAACTTGTGTTTCTATTTATTTCATGATAATAGCAGAAATAGTCTTATTACTTGCTTCCTTGAAAGTAGAAACGAAATAAGGGAGTACCATAGGTTTAAGAGATAGACAAAAGCTGGTTGGTATGTGACTGAAGTTCCTTTGTTTGTATGGACGGGAGTTGACAAATTCCTGTATGAGAAAAGTATAAACTTTTCAAAGCTGAAACTAAAAACAATGAATATCTCAAAAAGAACTCCACCGAAAAATGATTATAATGACATAAATTGTGTGTTTTAACGTGCTCTACATTTTTGTGTGGCAAGTTTTTGTCCATCTCTTACGGTTAGCAGTTATGCAAAACTCATGCAGAATAAAGTAGTTTTCAGATGATTTTCCCAGAAAATTCAAGATATACACATTATTTGTGAAGTAAATATGTTCAATATACGATATTTTCATCAAAATCGTCAGCATTTTTGAGAAAATAAAAATTTTCGAAAAAAGTTCCATGTAAATGGTACTTGGGGCAGGGAAATTTTCTTGAAAATCTTCGTGTCGCATCCTTGGAAGATACCAAAGTGAAATACCTAGTTTGCTATTTAAGGGCCTTTTCAGTTTTCAGCTATGCTATGCACAGACACACACACACATACACATTCACACGCAGACCTTTTCCAATTTTTTTTTTATTCAGGGGGACCCAAAACATGTATTTCCGGTGAAATCTCCATATCGAATTTTGGGTGCATTACAATATCTTCTCTATACACTAAGTACATAGTACGTGTAGAGAAAGTAAAAATCTGATGTGTTCAATTCACATAACTTTCTCTACAACTCTGCAATAAATGATTGTTAAAAAACTTATGCCTCTATTTACTTCCTGCTAATCGAAAGAAAAAAAATTAGCAGAAATAGTCTTATTACTTGCTTCCTTGTAAGTAGAAGCGAAATAAGGGAGTACCATAGGTTAAAGAGATGGTCAAAAGCTGATTGCTATATGACTGACCTTTTTCTGAAAATACTTTTTTTGGATACAGGGGACCCTAAAACTTATATTTGCGGTGAAATCTCGGTATCGAATTTTTTGCTGGAGTGCAGTACCTTCTCTATACACTATGTACATAGTGCGTATAGAGAAAGTAAAAATCTGTTGTGTGCCATTCACATGAGTTTCTCTATATCACTGCAACAAATTATTATATTTCATCTAATGGAACAAAAGTTAGCAGAAATAGTCTTATTACTTGCTTCCTTGTTAGTAGAAGCGAAATAAGGGGGGTACCATAGGTTATAGTGATAGTCAAAAGCTGGTTGCTCTGCGACTGAAGTTCCTTTGTTTGTATGGACACGAGTTCATAAAGTCCTGTTTGAGAAAAGTATGTCTTTATAGCTGAAAAAAAAAACAAGGAATATCTCAAAAACGATCAACTCCACGAAAAAAATGTATATAATATAAATTGTTTGTTTTAAGGTGCTCTACATTTGTTGTGTGGTAAGTTTTTGTCCATCTCTTACGGTTTAGCAGTTATGCAAAATTCCATAAAATTGACCAAGAGTAAAGTAGTCTTCAGAGGCTATTCCCAGAAAATTCAAAATATACATTTTTTGTCATGTAAATATCTTTAATATACGATATTTTAATCAAAATCGTTAGAGCCATTTTTTAGAAAATAAAAATTTTCGAAAAAGTTCCATGTAAAGGGTAGTTTGGGGTGGGGGGTTTTCTCAAAATCTTTGTGTCGCACCCCTGGAAGATACTAAATATAAATACCAATTTTGGTATTTTACCGACTTTTCGTTTTTGAGTTATCGTGTTCACAGACACACGGACACACTGACACACGGACACACGGACACATACATACACGGACCTTTTTCTGAAAATACTTTTTTTGGATACAGGGGACCCTAAAACATATATTGCCGGTGAAATCTCGGTATCGAATTTTTTGGTGATGTGCAATACCTTCTCTATACACTATATACATAGCACGTATAGAGAAAGTAAAAATGAAGTCGCGATATGAACAAATTAAAGCCTCTAAATTACATGGACAAAGTCTTTTTATACACTTTTTTGTTAATGAATTTTGCATTAGATTCTTTACTTGAAGTAACACATGTCTTGAGTGTTACGTCATTTCCTAATTGCACTCTAAGTATTAATCACCTCGCAAACTCCTACTGTAAGTACTTACAGTGCTTGATGGCATGACAATAAGTGAATTGTAAATTTAGTTTGCATTACCAAATACATGTTCAGAATGATTAGCTTACGTATCAAGTATTTCAAAAATATAGTTTAATAACCTTGTTCTTTGTATTGCTGTATTAGGTTATTTGTACATCTATAGTAATATTTAAAAAATAAAAATCTGATGTGCTCTGGTCACATGACTTTCTTTCCACTCTGTAACAAATTATTATTAAAATAATCAATCTCCTATCTACTTGATGTTAATCGAGATAAATTAAATAGACTTATTGCTTTCTTCCTTGTAAATGGAGGGGAAATAAGGGAGTATAACGGCCTAAAATGATAGTCAAGTCTGTTAAAAGCTGGTTGCCATGTGGTTGAAATCCATTTCTTTGAATGACCAGGAGTTGAATAATTCCGGTAGAAGAAACTTTTAAGTATTTTAAAACTAAAACTAATAATAAAGAATATCTCGAAAACGGTTAACTCCGCGAAAAAAGAATGTATGTAACCTAAATTGTATTTTCACGAGATCTACATTGTTGTGCAATAAGTTTTTATCTATCTCTTACGGTTTACCAGTTATCCAAAATTCAGAAAAATTCATCCAGGATAAAGAGGTCTTCGGAAGCTATTCCCATAAAATTCAAGATATGAATTTTATTTGTTATATAAATATCTTTTAAAGACGGTATTTTGATCAACATTGTTAGATACATTTTTGAGAAAATCAAGATTTTTATCTTTTTTTTCATGTAAATAATAGTTTGTGGAATTTTCCTCAAAATCTTCGTGTAATATCCTTGGAAGATACTAAACTTAAATACCAATTTTGGTATTTTACCTACATTTTTTTAGCTATCTTGTTCACAGACATTTTGACAAACACACACACATTAACAAGGGCCTTTTTCTAAAAATTTGCCCTTTTTGGATACAGCGGATCCTAACAGGTGTATTTCCGGTGAAATCTCGGTACGAATTTTTGAGTGGAATACAATATCCTCCCTATACGCTATGGGAGGTATGCTCATAATAGTGTACATGACTAGTCACAGAAAATTTCTAAAAGTTAGATAATATCACGGAAATTCATAAAATAATGCCTGTGTGAACTTACGGTATCAGGATAATATTAGAAAAACATAAAATAAATCAGCAAGGTTTTATTTCGTTACATAAAGCTGGCGTTGATCAAAGTGATAGTGGTGATAACGAAAAGCATCAATGGCATAGAATGGCAAATAATTTTGATTTTTACCTGATTTTTTTAAATTTGGCAGGGGAAAATATTGCATATGATTGGATACCATTGCATTAATTATTACATTTTATTAATTACATATCAGCAGCATCTAAAACGTTAAATGCAGTTCTTAAACAGGTAAAAAGTGGCAAATTGTAGTTTCCAAAATGTTATACCTACTTCAAAATGTCCTCGCAACGCTACATTGATATATATCCCTGAGATATCGTTCACATTCTTTCGCCATTAAAGACTTTGCTGGAGGTGAACGGGCTATTACTGCACAGAGGAACTATTTATTCTAGCCTTTCTGTTTCAGCATCTGATATCGATCCTTATACCAAAACATTCTCTTACAATGCTATTGAAAAACTACGCTTATTTACACCGTATACTAAGATAAAATAGAAATAAACATATTAGTTTTACAACCACCAAGGGTGAACATAAACGGTGACATCACAATAAGGATGGTTATTGTTTCACGTGAGTTCTTTACAGATTGAATTATAATTTATCTATATTTATATTTTTTTTTCCTCATGATTTTCGGAATCTGCGTGAAGTTTTCGATCAGAATATCTCATATGTGGGCACAATTACACATTTTCAAAATAGCATTACAAAACGTTTGTGTTTAGTTTTCTGATTTTAGGTACTTGGGCACTATTGTCTTGACAGCTACATGTGTAATGTTTTGTTGCTAATAAACATGCAGGTATTCCTTCTTCTAAATCTTGCATAAAATTATACCGAATTTATAAGGTTATACTCATACATACGTTCCCAATAATTTTGCTCTGGCTTATTAATTTTAATCGAATTTTTTCTTTACTTATAAATAATTGATTTTCTTATATGTATAGGTTACTGATGTTACAGCCTGCACTCCAAAAAACAGCGAGTTAAAATTAGGATTACTCACAAACGAATCCCTAATCACTAGGGCAGAGTACCGTACTTATATACCTTTGGGGCATTTCGCTATTTACGTGACCCCAGGGAAGTAGGAATGAGGGGAAAGACCCGAAGGGTGACCAGATCGACTGCAAGCATGGAAGGTGTCCCTAATGGCTCCAGATTGAACGCTTCTGATGCTGCCTGGGCTCAGTCCGCGACACCGGGGTTCTCCGAAGGCACCCGAAAGCGACCCGCTACAATGACAGGAATAAACGTCCACAGTGCACATACGACCACCCAAACGCAACTCGTCGAACACCGTCAACTGTTCCTTTAAGCCTGATACAGATGACAAAGAAATTATGAAAAGAAAATTTTGGGGGACATAATGAACCTTCCCAGCATTCGCCTCACTCTGGGAAACCCCCGAAAAAACAATAGGTCAAGAATACGTCCACAAGTTACAAGTTACTCATTTTCTCACAAGAGTATGCCTGCAATGTGTATAATACGCCTCAGTGTAAAGAGTAAGCTGTTTCAGGATTGAATGACGTGACTGCAGCGCAACACTTGTCACCCAGTGACGTATTGGCTATCATGTCCCTCTCCAGCCGAGCTCAGAGGCTTGATGTTGACTACCATGAGTACTAGACAAGTAGAATTGAAACATCCTGGTGTAAAAACAATACAAAATATATGAGTTATTATTTTAATAAAAGTCAAAAGTGTCGTTTTATTCTGTAAATAACTTTCTCTACAATGGAGAGGCAGTGTTAAAACCACCTTACAGATATAAATGAAACGACTTAGCTACAGTGTTGCGGTTACGCCTCTCATAAGCACTTGGATAACTTCGTCTATCAAATCCCGACTCTGCCAAAAAGAGGAAGGATGTATGTGGAGAGATTAGTGTTGCTGATGATGACATTATGGGGAAAAGTGTTGTGTTTTATGGTTACGCAGGTATTAGGAATCGGAAGAGGATTTCAGCACTTAAGTGAACATGAAGACCTATTCTGCTTCTGGAAAACCTGTAGGGTTGCGAAGAACATGAGAGCTCCAGATCAATGGCGGCAGGTTCGGACATAGGCGGAATCTCAAAAGTATCCAGATATCAGGATCCACCATACACTCCCTATCTTGAAGGAGACGTTTCTCTGAAGACCGTCACACACCGAACACCAGTAGACAGTTCCCCAAAGCAAATTTCAGCGCCATACTCGTGGTCTGTCGTCCACTCGTCTGGTTTTCCAATCTTGAAGGATGATAAGGAAATAGGGGACAGGAAAGTTCTGGGTAATATACTCATTTTATTTTGGTCCAGCGTTTGTGACAAGATATAACATCAGTGCTGATTGGTGATCCTAGTATTCAATTGTTAATGAATCCGAATACCAGATAGCAACAAGCGTTACATAAATAGATTATAGGTTGAAAGGGAATTGTGAAAGAGCTAGAAATTTGGGATTTATGATTATTATTTCTAAGTTTTCTGAAGTATTCATTGTCTTTAATTGCAGAATGACAGACAGTGAAAATAACAACATAAATAGTTTTAGATATCTTGAACAGGAAATTAATTTTTTGTAAGGAAAAGAACAAAATTCGCAAACTCCGATATAAAAAACATAGTCAATGATACAATCATCCCCATTCCCTTATCCTCACTCTCTTGATAAAGCTATGGAAGATGGCCTTAAACATTGTGGACGTGGCATTCGTTTTCTGGAGAATGTATTTCTGCAGTCGGTTCAATTTTTAGGGCGTCTAGAAAAGACTCGGTACTTCAGATAATTCCAAAGGAAAAAAAAAAACGGGAGGTGCCAAATCTGGGAATATCAGAGGCCATTGAGGGTTGCTGATAATTCCGTCAGTTAAAATGTTACATTACAATTAATTTTAACTTAAGATAATGGTTCACATCTTTCCTCGCCGTGTCACACACTTTTTCCGCCACAAGGATCCTGTTTCTTGTAGGCTAGCAATGTTCCTATTGTAAACAAAATACAGAAGATTCAGTAGGTAGAAATATTACACACTACTTAAAACTTCGATGTTGCACAGTGAAGCATTTTAAGTGCCCAACGGCATAACGCACACACGACGTTGACTTTTAACTGTACCCTTCAGATTCATTCGAGACATCCGTTGAAACCGCGGATATTTCTTTGCAATATCAATTACAAATCATTCTCCTTCACGTGAGAACCACTTTTGAAGTAGGATTCCATAATGAAGACTGTCTGTTCTTATGTTAGACATCCTGATGCAGTTAATGATAAATAAAGTTTGCTACCAAACTTAATCGAAATTGATAGTTCAAAGAAAACAATACCGCACCTCTTTCGTTAGTACCGGATATCTATTGGGGGTTGAAGTCGATTGTTTGATCGACAGATAGCGCCGCAATGTGACTTCGTTACGCTTTGGGAACTAGGCCACCTTTTCAATACAAACCTACCCTGTTTTTATAACCTTTGCATTAGTGAAACTCGCATGAAAATGACAGGATATAGAGCAAGAATGGCAGGAATTTAAAATAAACTCAGTTTAATCCATCACAGTATTCGACCTTCAACCAAAAAACCGCGAAAAAACCAAGGTCAGAGTGGCCTGTCTGACTTCGAAACCAGGAATTCCTGATTGCGAGCCTCTCCCACTGTATCCTGGAATCACCTCCCTCAGTAACACAGTGAATAGTTGTTTTATTTACAATATTCCAGCTTGGTTTGTGTGTAACAGTTGGGGACCGCGTTCATTTGCAGAACAATAAGATATTTTACTGAAAGACCTCTTCCCGTCTTAACATGTCTGGAAATGAAGGCATCTAGCGAATATGCTCGTAATAGGCAGTTTGCAGGCTTTCAGTAGAGTGTAAAGTCCATGATTAAATACAAGAACAATGTAAACAGGGCGAGAAGGCTTTTAACAAACTTTTTACTTCAGTTTCAGAGCCTTTATGTTCGAGGGAAGCGTCACCTTTTAAAGCGATAAATAATTAAAAAGTACTTATTTAACCTATCACTATAAACCATAATTATTAGCGTAAATAAACAATTTTAAAGTGCAGAATCTTTCCAAAAACGTAGCCATTTTCATACAGAGAAATAATGTTTTCCTTTCGAGAACGTAAAATGAAGCAAAATTAGCACAGTTTGTAGCATCTTGTTACACCTTTTTGTAAGATTACTGCATGTTTGCACATTTTTATTTCTATGCCATGCTTCATCACCTTTTCCCTCGTTTTATCTGCGGTTTAATCGATTAGACACACTTTTTCTCTTCTTGAACAGGAATTTAAGATTTTATTTAATTAGAATTCAACAATGGTTCAATAAATATTAAAATATAATGTATAGAAAGCACCAGTAATTATGCCTACCCCATCAACAATGGTTAAGCTCAGCAACAATAATCAACTTTAGTAACGATAGTCAACCTTCAGCAGTGAAATCAAATAACATTTAAACAATGATACTGCAAACGTTGCACCATAAATATGCAGTGCTAGCATAAATCTAACGGTACCTGTACCGACTTTGTACTATATTGTTGGCCGTGTTATTGCTTTAACCGAACGGATTTTTCACAACAAAATCATGCTGAAGGTTAGGAAGGAGGTGTGTGCACTTTCAGAAGAATTAAAGATTCGGTTTATCGAAACTGATGGCATCATTCTGCGAAGTAAATATTGCAATCGATGACGCGCATCAATGAAACAGAATAAACCAGTACATCCGGAACAAGAAACATTTAAAGAACACTGAACTTCAACTTCGAAACCTATAACCTACTGTCACACCTTCTCATCAGGATATGATAAGCGTCGGTCACTGAATGAATTTAGTGTGGATCTAGCAATAATACAGTCAGGGATTCCAGTGACAAGCTAAACAATCCTGCATTCAAATCACTCCTTGAGAAGAACACGCATAGGTCAATACCGGATGAGAGCACTCTGAGAAAAAATTACTTTCAGCCAATTTATGAGAACATCTTAGAAAGAATAAAACATGAAGTGGGGTTCATTTTAGAGAAAACTACAGATGAGCTACTAAAATATATGTTGAATGTACTGGGTTTTCCAATATCTGGTGAGTGGGTAAAACCTGCGCTTTTTAAAATGTACCAACTTCGAGGCACGATAATGCAGTCATTCAACGAATCAAGCATGAACCTGTGGCTATGGGACATACAATACGAAAAAGCATGCTTGTGGTGATTGGTCATGCATGCTACATCCTTTCGGCTTGCCATCAATTGGAGGTGTGTACCTGAGACGGATTGTCACCCAGGTGAATAAGCGCATAGGCTATATATTTATTGATTAAATTGTTTAGGTTAATTAGTAAGATATGTATTTATTGTATATTGGATGTTCAGAGAGATTGTTCCTGGAAAGCGTTCCAAACATCAACCCGAGAGTTCTCAAGCGACGAATTCAGTTGTTTACGCTAGTTCTTTGTATATTGCAAGAGGGGAAAGACGCTATTGTATGGTCACGTCTCCGCAAGAGAAAGTGAATGCGACATATAAACCGGGGAACCACGAGGAAATTTAGGTCAAGAATCACGTGAAAGAAGCATTGACCAATTAGAATTAATCACGTCACGGCAGAAGCGCACCCCAAGCCACTTTCGGCGCCAAAATGGGCCTATGAGATTACAAGTTGAGAGTTTTGCGCGTGGGTAGAATTTGCTATAAATATAGAGTATTCGCCGCAATTTTCAGGCAGTTGAGATGTAACTCCAAGGAGAACCTGCGATATTATAGTGATTGATGCAGTTGGAATTTAACTACACGCAGAGTCTGTGATGCTCAAAACAAGAATCCTCGTAAATATAGTAAAGTTATTACAGTGATTCACACAGTTGAAATAAATGTCACGCGTAACCTGCGACGCCGGAAAAAAGGAAGCCACGGCGGAAATTTAAAGTGTCTACAATTATTCTGCACGTAACAGTTGTACTCTCGCCGCGTAAAGTTTAGTTACCTTTATATGCATTACGCCCTTGTTCGAGGGAAATTATCGGAACTCAATCGCGCCAGGAACATTCTCGGGAAAGCTTGTGAAGAGAAATAAACCTTGACTGAACGAAAAGTGCCGACGTTATTTTAAGTTATTTCCCGTACCACTCCCTGGAGATCACCAGAGTTATATATAAATGGGTCTCAATTGCTCGTCGCTGAGTCCACCAATAGCCGAGGAGCATCGAGAACCGACTTTAGATGCTGCAACGCCGGAGAGTGGACCAGTCTTCGCTACGTAGCCCAGCCCCACCAGTTCCCTCCACATACCACAATTTCAACTATGTGACATGCACATGGTCTACACCATGTTTGCTAAAGTAACAGGGAGAATTACTGCAGGGTAAATGATTTCATTGCTGCTCTGAAGATTTTTGATTAAGACTCCAATCGTCAATTTTGTATAAAAAAAGCTGATGTGTTACACTCACACGACCTTCTCTAGTTTTACAAACTTCTTACACCTTTCTGCACCTTGCTAATCGAGATAATCATTAGCAAAATGGTCTTATTGCTTAGTTCCTTATAAGTAGGAAGAAAATAATGGAATGCACAAGGCTAAACCGATGGTCCAAAGTTTTAAAAACTTTAGTTATACGATTGTCATTGCAAATCGCTTTTTTGCTTGGCGAGGAGTACAACAAAAGAAAAACGGACACTTACTGTCTGTGAAAAATATAAGTACTTCAGAACTGAAATCAATAACAAGGAAGATCCCGGAAACGGTTATCTCCACAACAAAATTGTAAAGGACATAAATTGTGTGTTTGACGAGATCTACATTTTCTGTGTCGTAAGTTTTTGTTTATCTCTTACGGTTTAGCAGTTAAGCAAAATTCGGCAAAATCCATTCGGAATAAAGAGGCCTTTAGACGCTATTCCCAAATTCAAGATATACATTTTATTTGGGATGTACATATCTTTAATATACGGGATTTTATCAAAGTCGTTAGAGCCATCCTTTAGAAAATAATCAATTTCGATTTTTTTTCCATTTAAAGGGTAGTTGGGGGTGGGGGGATTTTCTTGAAAATCTTCGTATCGCATCCTTGGAAGATACAAAACCTAAATACCAAGTTTGGTATTTAGCGGTCTTTTCGTTTTTGAGCTATGCTGTCCATACAAGCACACACGGACCTTTTTCTGAAAATGCTTTTTTTTTTTTTGGATTCAGGTAGCCCTAAAACATGTATTTCCGGTGAAATCTCGGTATCGAATTTTTGGGTGGAATACAATACTTCCTCTATACACTATGTACATAGTGCGTGTAGAGAAAGTAAAAGTGACTGGGCTACACCTTCCACAGTTTCCTGTCACCTCAGGCTAGGGTAATTTGATAAGACGCGCAATTTTCTTGTGCGAACTTTTGATAAAATGAAACACTTCATATGTGCCCTAAATTCAATAAAAGTAGCAGTCATCAAGTAGGCCTAATAATTAGTCAACAACAAGGGCCTATATTTGGAATCTTTTTTAAGTGTATGGCTGCAAGTATTTGCCTGATGTGCTTCAGGGTTTCGAAGAAGGTATGGAGAAGGAACAGTGGAAAATGTTGATGAGTGGTGGGACAACCTTGCTGGGTTGGCTAAAGACAAGTTCGAGATAAGTTTAAAGAACGACGTAGATGTGGTAAGCTTTGCTACTTTGACTGAACTTCTTTAGGAGTGTTGACAAGATATCCTCCATTGGTTTGTGTAGAAGTCAAGCGGAGTTTTTACGTAAATAAGGAGCTATTGAGCTTAAAGCGCCAGCGACTTAGTATCAAAAACATTGAAATGCTGTGTGTAATCCATTATAATAAGCATGAATTATTAGAAACCAGTAAATGAGATAGGAAAGTTAATGTAGCTAGTTTAAACAAATAAAGTAATTTCATCAGCACCTTTTTGTAATATATTTTCAGAATCTTCCCTTCTCTTTTCAGACTGTAATTTGCACCTTAAAATCCTTTCACTATTTCTCTACCATATAGTACAATATTAAAAGTATGCGGTTTTATATATATATATATATATATATATATATATAAAGTTGTGTATGTGTGTCTATGTATAGCGTACGGCGAAAATGAAAATTCCGTTTAATACTCAAATTGATATTAAGGTGCTGCATCTTCCATGAACGCCCGTCCGAAACTACCCCATGGAAGGTTTTTCTAAAATTTTGATTTCCTCAAAAATGGCTCTAACGTTTTTGATATGCATATATTGAACTTTCTGGGAAGTAGCTCTGAAGGTTTTTTCATTCTGGCTGCAAATATGAAACCAATAACTAGGAATATCTTGGAATTGGTTAACTTTGCAAACATTTGACAGAAATTATATGCCTAAAGAAATCTATATTTTTGTGTGGCAAAATTTCCACTATCTCCTACGGTTTACAGTTATGCAAAAGCTATTCATAATGCAGAAGACTTCAGATCCTATTTAATATAAGTATACATTTCATGTCATAAACATGTAAACATATTGTATTTTAATAAAATTGTTAGATCAATTTTTGAGAAAATTAAAAATTTTCGGAAATTTCCACGTAAAGGGTAATTTGAGATGGGGAAATGTTCTTGAAAATGTTCGTGTTGCATCATTGAAAGATGCTTAACTAAATATGAATGTTGGTATTAATATGTATTTCGTTTCTGAGGTATGCTGTTCACAGGCACAAAAAGATACACACGCTTATAAACAAACCTTTTTGTAAGATTTATTTTAAATTCAGGAAACCTCAAAACATGTATTTGCTGTTGAATTCCGACATCTAACTTTTACTGGAATTTAATACTTTCGCTACCTACTATGTACATTGTATGTAGTAGAGAAAGTAAAACAATGTTATTATAACAGTTTCTTATGTTTCATCCGACACATTCATCTTAAATTTTAATGTCTTTGTTATTGCTTTTATTTTGTTGTAAATCACAAACCTAATGTGTATGTGTTTGAGTACAGCAGAATTGATAAATAATTGTGCAAATAAAAATATTGTATACTATGTCCGCTAATATATAAACTGAAATATGAAGAGAGGATGAGAATTAAACAGCTTGCTTCTACAAAAACTGTCGTCTACTTCTTTAGTTTCAAATTAGAATTCTCAAAATCCGACAATCTTGCGTATGGGCCGTACACTTATTTTCCAGCTTGTTTTCGAGCGATTAAAAGCATTTCTTTTAGTTTTTACCGAAACAATCGCCTCTCCAGACAACACTAAATGCTGTTTTGAATCACCAGACTATGTGCATTCTTCTTGCAGAGTTATGCACCTACAAGTGAAGTAAAGGAGGAATGAAGAAAGTGTCCGCCGGTGTTAGAGAAAGCGAACAGAAGAAGCTTGCACATGTGATTAAAATGCGCCATAACGGACTCGCGACTGAGCCGAGGGCACGTGCTGCTCGTTTATTGAAGTTCAAGGCTGCTGCTTGTTCTTATACATAAAATGGGAAGAAAAGAAATGGCCGGAAACCTCTCGTTTGAAGCAGTCCGCTTGCGTGCAGGAAGATGCTTGTCTTCCTCATGTAACAAAGTTATGAAACATGAACATTCTTTCTTAGTGTCACTGATACATAACCGTTATATCGCCATAAATAACTCCTTAGAACACTACAGAGTGCTATATTTCAAGAAACTAAATATGCCCAGAGTCACTGGTTTACTTCTATGGAGGGAACCGAGAATTAAAAGAAACACAGTAGCGGCTCGTAGGATAGAGTACGAAAGGAAAGACTCGGTATCGAACCATTGTGGTATTTGTACTTATGCTTCACGAGGGGATGTATCCGGGGGAGAGGGATGAGGTGAGATGAAACACTGGGCAACCAGCGCCAGGAGCGACGGTACACCATGACACGGTCCTTACAGTTATCATATTGAAACTCACCCTGGGGACACTCCAAGAGGCATTACTTATACTCCGGCAACCAGTCGAAGACTGGGGAAGATGCAAATTACAGCCTTTTTCCCTGCCATACCGCACCGAAACACCATCACCGACACAAAATCCTGAAAGAGACCAACAGGTTGAAGGATGAATGAAATGATAAGGAACTTTATGGAGGAAAGGAAATTCGGGGGATGTAATAAACCTTCTTAGCACTCGGTTAGGCCCAGAGGAAAAACCGGATAACCCCATTAATGAGGAAGGCCGGCCGGCCACGGGAATCGAATTTTCGACTCCCAAATGCGATTCGTATATGCTACCACAATGCTATCTTACTCAGTAGCGGCGCTAAGTAGACATTCTGTGGGTTCACAAAAGTTCAAGAGTCGAATAGCGCTAAAAATATGAAATAGTAATTGCGCATAATACCTAGTCGCGATTATGGACAAGTCGATATATGATGATAAAGACGACGACGATGATGATGATGATGAGGCTTCAGACCGGTTGCGATTTGGTTGCACTATTTTTGGAAAATACATAGTCACAGTTTTCTCCAAAACATAATGACTCTCAAACGGGACTACTTCCCTCCTTCCACTGGGCAATAATCATTAGAAAACAAAAGATTACCCTGTACTAGAGGAGAGAGAAAACGCAGTGTTTACTGGAAATACTACTTGCAAGTCGAGAATCGCGCCTCAGTTATGGGACTAGTAAGAAGAAGATTTGGCAACAGCGAGGGTTGCTTTTCAACCGCAAACACCCTAACCTCCAACTTAAAAGAGGTCAGAAGACTATGGAAGAAGAGTGGGGCAGGGCCATCATGTTCTGAAAAATACTGTAGTGCACTCAGGGTTTCACTGGGAGCTCCCCATCCCCAAGTCCTGCCAGCCATTTACTATAAACAAGAGACCAGTGTATGTACATCCTGTTCTGAGGTACGAAGTCCACAAGAAATCGTTCTGTATTGGATATACACAGAAAATATATTGTAATCCTTTGTAATAATTGTCCACGGGTGTAAAACACAAATGAAACTGCCACAACATAGATTTATTATTTTGTTCACGATATGTATGCTTTACAATGCAAACTTATGTTTACTACAAACTCTATACTTACTTTTTGTCCATCTATACCTACAACACAACTGCCTCTCACATCTCCGTTTGCTTGTATACTAGAAGTTAATTTAACCTAAAATTACTCCGAAGTTTGATAATTAGGTTTCAGTAATGGCTGCAAACGACGTTAGGTTGAGAGCTACTGTACTGTGCGCGTTTGCTCTTCTAGTTTGTTTACAGTAGAGGAGGTAAGGAAGGAAAGGGAAACATACAGCTCGGTCATATTGGCTAGCAATACTGATAGAGCACTTGCATTTGTGTTCCCGTTGTTTCTTAGACATTTGTTATATCCACATAAATGTAACATAATAATCTGTTCTATGTAAGCCTAGGTACATTTCACTAAAATAAAACAAACCTTCATTCGCGATAAATTAAATAAATAAACAAATAAACAGCTTTCATCTTTGCAGTAGAATCAGTCATAGAACCATAATTAGAACAAGATTAACTTATGGCAAAATAATAAAAGCAAACATTTCCCGTATACATAGCTTATTTTAGAAGGTGCAATGAGTAACGATATATTTTGTTAGTGTATGACCTGAACATCTCTTTCTGTTATCAGTTAACATAGTTTTGTAATTATAAAATCATCTTTTTACGACACATGGTGTTACTGGTGCAAATCGGAATTAAGAGACATCTTCATTGTTTATTCTTGTGGATTTAAACGCACTGCCCAAAATTACATACCTTATAACACACAGAGTATTTTCGAATTTTGTTCTCACATTTGTAGTAACTGAATCTGGTGGCGCTTCTTTCACTTCTGTAGCAATTTTCACTTTTTCTATACGTACTATGTACATAGTGTATAGAGAAGGTATTCCACTCCACCAAAAAATTCGATGCCGAGTTTTCACCGGAAATAGGGGTCTCCTGTATCCAAAAGAAAGTATTTTCAGAAAAAGGTACGCGTGTGTGTGATTCCGTGTGTCTGTGAACACGATAACTCAAAAATGAAAAGTCGGTAAAATACCAAACTTGGTATTTAAGTTTAGTATCTTCCAGGGATGCGACACGAAGATTTTGAGAAAATTCCCCCCTCGCCAACTATCCTTTACATAGAACTTTTTTCGAAAATTTTGATTTTCTAAAAAATATCCCCAACGATTTTGATTAAAATATCGTATATTAAAGATATTTACTTGACAAATAAAATGTATATTTTGAATTTTCTGGGAATAGCCTCTGGAGACTACTTTATTCTGGGTCATTTTACGGAACTTTGCATAACTGCTAAACCATGAGAGATGGACAAAAACTTAGCACACAACACATGTAGAGCACTTTAAAACACACAATTTATGTTATATTCATTTTTTCGTGGAGTTGATTGTTTTTGAGATATTGCTTGTTTTTGGCTTCAGCTATAAAAAACCTATACTTTTCTCATACAGGACTTTGTGAACCTGTGTCCATACAAACAAAGGAACTTAAGTCACATAGCAACCAGCTTTTGACAATCACTTTAACCTATGGTACTCCCTTATTTCGCTTCTACTTACAGGGAATAAGACTATTTCAGCTAATTTTTTCTCGATTAGCAGGAAGTAAATAGAAGCATAAACTTTTTAAAAATAATTTATTGCAGAGAGAAAGTCATGTGAATGGAACTATGTGTAGTGCTTCGGACATTTATAAATTTGCACACTTAAACATTGTTATTCTTTTAAATAGGTCTGTAAAGCTATCTTTAATTTAAGCTAGAGATTCCTTTAGTTTTTCTGGTATTAGTGGTTTTGATATATCGATTGCAGCACAACCCTCGTTGTCTAACAATTTAGTACTAATTATTTTATCATAGTAACTCGCATTATATACTGCTATCACTCAATGAATACTTCTAAAGGCGCTACCTATATAAACACAACGTTCCCCTAATAGCAACGGGTTTGTAAGGCGACACGACTATACCACCCTTTCTCGACGTGCATCATGTCACAAAACCTCGATGCGAACATAACTATATTTCCGACCACATGAAACCGGCACCAAAGTTTACTGATGATGATGATGGTATTATTATTATTATTATTATTATTATTATTATCATCATTATTATTATTCTTATTATTATTATTATTATTATTATTATTATTATTATTATTACAAGTTACCTTACTAAAGAAAGTTTTATGATGATGTGTACATTACAAACTAAGCCGTTTTAAGGTAAGAACGAAATTAATGTGTCAATTACAATTAGATGATATGTACATTACAAACTAAGCCGTTTTAAGGTAAGAACGAAATAATGTGTCAATTAAATTGCAGTTGGGAATATGGATGGTTTAAAATATGCGGGAGATACTTCCCCGCTCGTATATTTTACCTACCTCTTTCGCAGTGATCTACCACTAGTGGCATTAACGTAAAAGTCCACTGATAGTACTGAAATATCTCAGGAGAAGCTTCGTGCATGCCTTGAAGTGTATACGATACGTATGTATTTGTCCCATGAGCTAATTACGTCATGTCAATCGCGTAGACACAAAGGCATCCTAAAACGTGCACATTTCAAGATGTGCTGACGATCACATTTCATCAAGTTTAGAGAGGTAATGTGGAAGATTTAAACGTCATGTACTTTAAAATACTGCATATACATTGCGTTTAACGGCATTCAAGGAAAAGATTACCAATAAATCTGCCAGGTATCAAAAATTTAGCGTTCACGTGCTCTTGTGCAGCTGCCACTGGAGAAACCAATCAGGCACCTACCCAAAGTCGTTAACACTGATGCAGTAGAGTTCATGATTTTCTCTGTAACTCTTATAAATTACACTTTTAGTATACCACGTTGTACTTGTTAATAAGCAAATAATACCTTCTACATGATATTCGAGATAAACATTAGCAGAAATGGGTTTATTACTTGCTTCCTTGACGGTAGAAAGGAAACAAAGAAATCCACAAGGCTAAATCAATAGTCAAATCTTTCAAAAGCTGGTTGCCATGTGTTTGAAACCCGTTTCTATGCATGGCTAGGAGTTGACAAAGTCCTGTATTTTAAAACAAACTATGTAGTAACTAGTAACAAATTGTCAAATCCACATAAAGTGTGTGTTTTAACGAGATCAACATTTTTTGTGTAGTAAGTTTTTGACCATATCTCTTATGGTTTACCATTTATGTAACATTCAGCAACATTCATCCAGAAAAAATGGGTCTTCAGAGGCTATTCCCAAAAAAATTCAAGATATACATTTTATTTGTCATATAAATATCTTGAATATATGATATTCTAATCGAAAACCTTAGTCATTATTGAAAAAATAAAATTTTCGACTTTTTTCCACGTAAAAGGTAGTTTGTGGGGGGGGGGGATCTTCCTAAAAACCTTCGTGTTGTAAACATGGAAAATGTTAAACTTAAATACCATGTTAGGTATTTTACCGATTTTTCGTTTTAGAGTTATTGTGTTCATAAATATACGGATCTGTTTCTAAAAAAATGTTTTGTTTATACTGGGGGTCCTAAGACGTGTATTTCCAGTGAAATCTCGGTATCGAATACTTGGGTGAAGTGCAATGCCTTCTCAATCTACGTAACACGTACTATGTAGAGAAAGTAAAGATTAAAACGCTGATAAATGTTGGGAGATGATAGAGAATTAAGTCTCCTTTTTGGAAAGTTTTCATGCCTTAATATATTGCTTGTTAACGTGATTAAATGCCTTGCTTCGCTCGTTTTACTATGTGCACGCGTTTAGTCACAAGTTGTAAGTACTAGATGGTCTACACAGCACTTCTGTAGCTAGTGAAGTAGGAGACCCATGTCGAGTAGTTAACATATCTGACTGGGTAGGAGTCCTGCCTGGGGGTTTAATCAACTCCTGTTTGCCTTTGCTCCTATATTAATACACTTACTCATACATATAACTATTCCGTTTCATAAAATTATTATATAATATCGAAAATAATTCGTCGTATAGAACCTGATGTGTTATATTCATATGACTTTTCTGCCTATTCTGAATCAAAGAATTTGTATAAAAGCTTGTTTCTTTAACGACTCCATGCTAATCGCACAAACATTAGCAGAAAAGTTCTTATTATACATTTCCTATTAGGTACATAAGGAATAAGGAAATACACTAGATCAAGAATAGGCATTCTTGAACCCGCGTGTCACTATATACCAAATCATTTTCACCCAACCCTTTATGATTAGCTGTGTGCACACTCAACCAAGCATTCTACTCAGTGGCGGAACATTGCTGTGCACAACTACGAGATGTTTGTCACATAAAAAAAGAAAAGCTAAACAATAAAAGGATATCAATATGTAATTGAAATTGTAAACAATATAAATAGCTATTGGCAAAGTTGTAGCGATATAAAACTCACCTGGAAATAATTATACGTATTATATACCTACAAATCAATGACCCTTATTTAAATTACTCAATTTGTATGTAAGAATAAATGAGTTTTATAAACAAATTCCTGTTTGTTCATGTTTCCTAAAAGTTTATAAACAATATTGTGTTTATTTCTTTAATTTGTTAAAAAAGTGAAATATTTTGGGTTTCAAACCCATATATACATAACAATAATAATAATAATAATAATAATAATAATAACAACAACAACAATAATAAATTAAACATTTTATTTTGTCATTCAGTGCATATCATATTTTAATAAATAGTAGTTTCTGGCTTTTCAAACCTAAGAATCGTATTACACCACTGCTTGGTAGGAAGGGTAATTACGCTACGTCACGCTGCCTTCCCTCTTACGAATGTGAGCCACGTTCGCCCATGCCTACACAGGTGAGTGTAAAATTATTAAAGAAACCCTATGTGATGAGCACCCCCCGGGTTTTTTTTTTTTTTTTTTTTTTGGCATTCCCCGGAGTAAACGAAAAGAATGCGCAATTCCTCTTTGAGGAGCGTATAAGTTCTGAAAAATTGAAACCAACAAGTAGGAATATCTCGCAAATAGTGAACTGTGCAAAAAGGTACCTATTTGATATAACTTATCTGCTTTAACGACATCTGCATCCTTGTTTAATAAGATTTCGTATATCTCTTACGGTTTATTAGTTCTGCAAAAGTAATTCAGAATGAAGAGGATTTCAAAGGCTATTCCCAGAAAATTCAAGATAATACATTTTATTCCAGATGTGAATGTCTGAAATATATGACAATCAAGTCAAAATACTTAGAACTACTTTTGAGAAAAGAGAAAAATTCGAAACTTCTTCCATGTAAACCGTAGTTACGGGAAGAGTAATTTACCTGAAACTCTTAACTGACTTAAATACTGAACTTAAATACCAAGTTTGGTATTTAACTGACTTTTAATTTAAGTGTTATGCTGTTCACAGACACACACAATTACACACATACACACCATGCTCGGATATTTGTTTGACTCTTATTTCCAATAAATTTCGGTATCGAATTTTTTGGTGGATTATAATATCCTCTCTATCTATTCTGAGCATTATTATATGTAGCACATAAAGTAAAATTTTGTGATAATATTTTAATAACTTTAAATGGAAACACTGTAGAAACCAATTTAATTTTATTTGCTTAAAATTGATTTTGTTTTGTTATTAATGCCCAGAAGTTTAGCACAAGACTTCCATAATAATATGCGACCATACCTCAATTCTCATTTGAGTATACATGGTGTACAAATCTCTGTTTTTAGGTAAAAGTTTTTTTTGCTTTAATTTGACATATGTGCAAATGCAAATTAAAACAACACATATTCGAAACTTTATCTGCATTCATTTACACAAGATTTTATATAAGTATATAGTAACATAGTCATAGTTTTAAATAAAGAGGCATTTTTAGGAATGTCATTAGTTGACATTATTTTCTCTAAACACAAACGAACAAAACTCGAACTGGTTTTGAAATATTCTAACTACTTAACATTACTAACCATAAATGTTTGCTTACTGTTTTTATCAAATTAGACAATGATAAAATTTAGAATTTGTAGAAAATTGGTGTTTTTTAAAACCACTGAGGCTCGTGTCCTTCTTACTGTAAGAAAAGTCAAACTCAAAATCGAAAAATCTGATAGAGAGCTTAAGTCAAGTATTTTAAGGATGGAATGTGACATTGTTCACTATATAACGCTATATGTAAGTGGAGAGGTTTGATAATTTTTAATATTTTCATAAATGCTTCTGGCAACTCAGATTAGGGTATTATAAGATTTAGATACCTATATCGCAAAAAAACGTATTTTTATTGTTAAGTTAATAGCTCCCATATTCTCTTTGTTCCAAATGCATTTATATAAAAAAAAAAAAAAACAGAAACCTATGCAAGACAAAAATTTGATGTGGGTAGACAAACACGGAAGTCATGCATGATGGCACTTTACGTTGGAGGTATTTGCAGCTGTTTATAATGTTGCCGGTGCAACTTACTGCGGTCTCCCATGTAAGATCAATGCTGCATCCCCTCTCCCTGCCTCCTCTTTCCGCGCAAACTCCTAATCCAGTGATTTCCTATTGACTACCAATATGCAATTATGAACAAATGTTTTGATGAATTAAATACCAAAACGATTATTGAGCTAAGACATTTAAAATCTGATGGTGCTGCTTCTAAAGTAGCAGAAAATTAGGGATTACACAGATTTAATATGCTAATCTTGTAAATGTAAGTTTCAGAATATTTTGTAAAAATAAACATCATTTTAAAATCTATCTTCAGGACAGGTGCGGAAAAAAAAGGTGTGGGTCTGGTTATGTCGGTCAGGCTGTTGTCCAGCTCCCACTCCCGGACGCGATCCCACTACTGCTGGACATGGAGACTTTTGGCTGCTGGGTTTCCCCCCTGGCCCGATTCATCTCTCCTTAGACAACCTGGACACTCTGAGCTCCCCCAGGACATCCATGTTGATGCCCAGCTTAGTGCGGACGTCCAGACGACGTGGGATTACTGAACACCAGGACTCCTGCCCTCAAACCATCCTCGACACCCGGCCTCCAGACACTGGATTACAGGAGCACGCCACTGCTCCCGGCCGGCATTTTGTCTCTCTTATGTGCTTGTTGGATACCTGATGTAGTGTAAAACTTTTTATGTCATTTGATGTGGCTGTGGAATTTACTTCGCGGCCTCCAGTGTACGTACTATGAAGATTTAAAAAAAAAATATATATATATATATATATATATACATATATACTATTTTATAAATAATACAGCACAGCTACAGAACAATGAAAAAAAAAAACAAAACTGATGAAATCCTTTCACAAGACCTTCTCTTCATCTCTGCGACAATTGTTTGTTAAAAAGCTTATTCTTCTATTCACTTCATGTTAATCGAGATAAACACTAGCAGAAATTGTCTTATTAATTAGTTCCTTGTAAGTAGGAAGGAAATAAGGTAATATAGTAGGCTAAACCGACAGTAACATCTTTTAAAACGCGGTTGCTATGTGACTGAAGTTCCTTTGTTTGTATGGACAGAGGCTTACAGACCCCGCCGTGGCCGAGTGTTTAGACAACTCGCCTCTCACCTAGACGTCCCGGGTTCTTTTCCAAGCGACCATGTGAGATTTGTGGTGGACAAAGCGTCCAGGGGCGCGTTTTCTCCGACTTCTCCGGTACTCCAGCCAGCGCATTCCACCGTGCTCCATCTTCATTCCATGTATCACCAGTGTTATTGCCTGCGGTGCCACAAATACTACCAAAAAAAGAGGTTGACATACGACTTCCATACATTCAGGAAAAACAACTTAACGGGTATCTCAGACAATTTTATACTAGAAACAAATAGTTTTTAAAATAAATTGTGTGTTCTAAAACGTTTTGTGTAGTCCATTTCTCTTTACTTAACACTACTGGTTGTGTAAGTTTATACCAAATTGCTTCAGAATGAAGAGGACCTTACACGCTACTTGAAGAAAACTCATGACATACATTTTAACTGGTGCGCAAGTATAGTAAATATATGGTACTTTGATCACAATTATAGAAGCATTTTTGAAAAAATAAAAACGGTCTTGAAATATATTCCATATAAAGGTAGTATGGAATGGCGATTTTCATGGAAATCCTGGTGTAGTAGTCTTGGAACTGAAATGGCAAGTCAATTTTTTTCGACTCTTCGTTTTTAGTTGTTCTGTTGAACTACACACACATGGGGCCTCCAAGTATGCAGTTCTGGTGAATACTGTTTCAAATTTTTGGGTGGAATGAAATGTTTATCTTCTCTGCCTAATAATTACATGGTAGAAAAAGTAAAAAAGGTCTGATATGTTACACTTATCTGATTTCCTCTTCTCTTATCATTTTGAGGGTATAAAACTACAGACGAAAGCTTGTTTTTCTATCTCTTAATTTAAATTGAGATAAACATTTGCAGAATTAGCTACATTATAAATTTTGTAACAAGTGCAAAGGGAATATCGATAGTAAAACGAGAACTGGACGAAATTTGACAGGTGACCCAACAGCACCGAATTTTATGTGTGCTGATAACACTTCGTACGATAAAAGCGTTGTAGAATTCAAGGGAAATTGTAAGCAAACGTTTGTCAATGGATGGTTAACACCTCTTGTCTTGTTCTAAATACATTTTATATAAAAACAGGAGTCTTTTTTAGATACAAATTGGATGTGAATAGACAAACACAGAATTTAAGCATGATGGCACTTTACATGACATTAATCACTTTGAAGGTATTTGCAGCTATGCTTAAAATGTTGCCGGTGCAACTTACTACGGTCTCCAATGTGAGATCAATGCTGCATTCCCTCTTCCTGCCTCCTCTTTCCGCGCAAACTCCCAAACCAGTGATTTCCTATTGACTACGAAAATGCAATTATGATACAAGTTTTTTGATAAATTAAACACTAAAATGATTATTGAGCTAAGACATTTAAAATGTGCTGGTACTTGCTTCTAAACTAATGAAAATTAACACAGATTTAACTAATTTCTGCTTAGCTAGATAATGTAAGCTTCAGGATATGAACGAACGGAAAATTAAGGAGACAGACCTTACACACATTTAACATGTTTCTGATTATCTAGAAAATGTAAGTTTCAGGATATTTTGTAAAAATAAATTAAAATTTAATTGGCTCTTTAGTACAGGTGCGAGAAAAAAAAGAGGGTGTCGCTGTGGTTATGTTGGTGAGGCTGTTGTCCAGCTCCCACTCCCGGACGCGATCCCACTACTGTTGGACATGGAGACTATTGGCTGCTGGGTTTCCCCCCTGGCCCGGTTCATCTCTCCTTAGACAACCTGGACACTCTGAGCTCCCCCAGGACATCCATGTTGATGCCCAGCTTAGTGCGGACGTCCAGTCGACGTGGGATTACTGAACACCAGGACTCCTGTCCTCAAACCATCCTCGACACCCGGCCTCCAGACACTGGATTACAGAAGCTCGCCACCGCTCCCGGCCGGTATTTTGCCTCTTTTATGTGCTTGTTGCATACCTGTAGTGTAAAACTATATTATAAATACAAACTTATTGGACAATTTTAAAATCCAAAAGCATCAAAATTCCTCAAATATTTTTCAATTAAACCTTTCATCTTTTAAAAAATCCGGAGGAATGTAAAATTGTTCTGAAAAAATTTTAGAGCTTGAAGATGCAGTATAAAATGATTGCGTAGTGGGATGAAGAAGCATAATGCTCAAGATGGCACAGGAAGTATGCACGCAAACTTAAAACTTAAAAGATTCGAACTTATTATTGAGATTCCTATGAGTATAGCCTTATAATTGTCTGGAAGAAGCTGTATCTCGCGAAACCTGTGATCTCCTTCCAGTTCTATCGCTCTCGCTCTCTCTCTCTCTCTCTCTCTCTCACTCACTCTCTATCCATTTCTGGTCCTATCTGAAGGAAAAAGTTAAATAAATAAGGGCATATAGGTAAAGATATACTGCATTCCACCCGAAGGTTCGAAACATTTTTTGGGGTACTGGAAACGAAAAATCACTTTTAGAGAAAAGTTCACATCTGTGTGCACTTGTCTTTTTGTGTGATTGTGTGTGTGTGTGTGTGTGTGTGTGTGTGTGTGTGAGTGAGTGTGTGGAGGGTGCTATTACAATTTTAATTAATATAGTATGCATGAGTAATATAATGGGTGTAATGAATTTTGTATAATATTGTATAACTGATAAAGAATAAGTGGTATGATAAAGTTTGCTATAAAGCAACTGCTCTTTAAAACGCACAATGTATTTCAAATAAATTGTGACTTAAGCTATTTACACGATACCCGTTGTTATTGATTGGCTGAGGTTCGTAGTGGTTTCCAAATTTTTCAAATGCTGTCAGTATTCAGTTGTCGTACGAAATGACCTATGTTAAAAACGATGAACTTTCATTTCAAAATCAGTTGCTTCTAACGATCGTTGGTTGGAATGTTTCAAGACTTATGATAGTTTTACTTTATCTAACGTACTATGTACATAGAATGTAGAGAAACTATTCTATTACATCCAAAAAGTCGATGTGGATATTTCACCTGAAATAGGTGAAAAAGGTCCGCGCGCGCGCTTGTGTGTCCATGTGTCAATGAACACAATAACTAAAAACGAAAGTCTGTTAAGTACCTATCGATATTTTTAAGTTCCGCATTTTTCAAGAATTTGATACGAAGATTTTCCAGCAAATTCTCGGATCGCAAACAACCATTTATATGAAAAATGTTCCATCATTTTGATTTTCTCATAAATAGCTATAATGGTTTTGATTAAAGAATGCATTTTGCAAATAATTACACGAAAAATGAAATTTATGTTGAATTTTCTGGGAATACTCTGTAAAGCCCTCTTCATTTTGAATGACTTTTGCATAAGTGGTAAACAGTAAGAAATAGACAAAAAGTTATTATACAAATCATGTAGATCTCCTTAAAACGCAATTTATGTCGCATACATTTTATTTTACAGAGCTAAGGAATTCGGAGATATTCCCTGTTATTGGTTTCAATTTTAAACTACTTAAATTTTTCTCTCACAGGAAGTCCACATCCGTTTCATATTTCTTTTGATTTACTCCTGATGATGGAAGTAGAACCGAATCGTAATGTCCATTGCGTAGCGACAGGCTTTAAAATGTTTAATTGTCGTTTTAGACTAGCGTATTCCCTTATTTTCCCTTCTAGTTACAAGGAGGTAAGTAATAAGAAAATCTCTGCCAAAATTTATCTCGATTAGCATGATTTAGATAAAAGAATAATCTTTTGTAGGAATATTTGTTTGCAGAACAGTTAGAGAAATTCGTGTGAATGGAATATATCAAGTGTTTCAACTGATGTCCACATTCAGCTGTCTTCTGATATGACCTCTATGTTAAAGAACATCAAACTTAAAAAAAAAAAAAAAATACTTCTAACAATGTCTCTGAAGAAGTGTGCAAGCTCAAGGCGAGCATATAGCGACTGGAATTTTTGCTAACGTTTACATCGATTAAAGTGGAGCAGGTGGAAAATGAACATTGCAAAAGTAATATAGATTTGTATGATTGGCTATAGAAAATATGGTGAATTTAAACAATCATAATTTTCCAAGAAAAGCTGCAAATAAACATTAAGCGATTTAAGAAAATGTAAGCATGTTTGTCGGTAATATGGATGCACATGTAACATACCTATTATTTTGTGACAAATCAAGTGAATGATTGCTCGTTTCCAAAGGAAGAAGTAAAAGTACATTCCAGAACAAAAAAGTAACTAATGACACATCCACACGACTTTCTCTACCCTTTTCACTTAATAACTGAGTACACGAATTATTTTTATTTTTCTATATATTTCATTTTAATCGAGATAAACCTTTGGAAATGATTTACATCACACATTTGTTTATAGAACAAAGAGAATAGCAATAGTAATCTATTACTTCATTTTAATTGAGTTACACCTTTACCAAAACATCTACATTACGCGTTTTTCATAAATACAAAGAGAATAGCGATAGCCATATGTTTAAAAACTAGACGCTACATTTCGGCCTTAAAATCTCATACTGTTTCTATGCAATCGCGAGAAACAACTGAATAACGAAAACCCTTTAAAATAATGACAACAGTATTATCCTTTAAATTATAATAAGGAATATCTCGGAAATGGCCTATGGTCTGCTCTATAAACTTCGAAGCATTGAATATGCTCGTAGGCTTTCACGGCCGGTGTTATTATTGATCAAATATAACATATCCGGGCTTGTAGGCCGTGGTCGAATATCAAAATCATTAAAATAAATAAAAATTGACGTTTCGTCCTCAGCTGTGGAGGACATCTTTCGAAGTAGTCTGACATAAACTTCCTGTTAGGAACGTCAGTGTCATATTCAGGAGGTAACAAGGCTTTCAGTCTTATAGTATCCAGTATGATATTGTTTTCAGCATCCCTCTTCAAGGCTTTTTTAGCAAGGTATGACATTAGACCTTCATACTGAGTTTCTAGAGATTTTTGAATGTGATTCGTAAGCATAACTTCAAATTCTCTCATTCATTGATACGATGTTTTATCAGCAAACTCTTGCAAACGTTCTTCTGTAGATGTAGAAAGCGCATCAATGTAGCGTTTAGTTGCTACATCGCTCGCATCTTCAGGATCTTGAACATTGCATAATCTCCTTTTCTTGATTTGGAAGTTGCCTTTTCCGTCTCTGCTTATGATAAAGTGATTAAGAACGCGTTTCACAGAGACGTCTCTCTGCGATCCGAACCTGCCAATACTCATTCTGAGCTATGAATGATAGGATTCTTTCTTATCTATCTTAATATATACATCAAACCCGTTTCTATACCGACCCTCGTTCATGGGGAATTCTGGAACTATGACTACAAAGGGTCTTCCTTCTGCTGAACTCTCCCAAACACTTTTGCACAAATCTTTAAATTCTTTAAATGTCATATCAGTGTTTCCATAATCTTCATATATATGCTTCAAGTTTAAATTGTCTTGTATGAAGAGGATGATCTGTTTGTATTATCTCGAATGAAATGTTTCGGTACCTTGGCATAGGATTGTGCTAAATATAAGGAGTCTACATTTCGATGTCTTCCCATGCTGTAAAATGACGCAATCTTGCCCTGTTTTTCAGTTATGACGTCATCAAATATAAAAATTGAATTTTCCTTAACTTCTGATGGGTGTAGGCCACTTTCTCCATCTTCAAAGGTATTCACTTCTATGCCTTCAATGTTTTCCAGTAGTTTAATCAGATATTGATACTTTGGCTGATAGAGAGACTTTAAGTAGATGTACAAGTTTTCAAAACGAAGACCATTCTCGTGTAGAATCATATTGAGTGATACATTCGTCTTTCCTGCACTTGAACTTCCTAAGATAAGAGCTCTAACGTTGCATGGAAACAACTTTCCGTGACGATCGCATCTTAGATCACTTTCAAAATCTAGAACTTGTATCGGTAGTGAGCACTCTTGCTTGATAAGCTCCATCTCATAAACTAATCTATAAATTGAATAGTTAATGAATATATACCCCCTCCCCCACCCCCTCTTTACCCCTTGATATGAATTCGCTATAAAACCTCGTGCATAAAAGGATGTGTCAATGGGAAGTGACATTAGTATACAATGAGAGCTAGAAGTGCTAAGATCAAAAGAGGATCTGGTATAATTAACAAACTCATTAATTTGCTACCATTTGAAGCGCATTTACCTGGTTATAGATATTGTGGTCCTGGAACAAAACTGCAAAATGTCTAAAGAGACGAGATCCAGGCATTAATCCCTTAGACGAAGCCTGCAAGCTTCACGATATAGCCTACGCTGAGCACAAAGACGCTGCTTCAAGAAATATTGCAGATAAGATATTGGCAGAGAAGGCTTGGAGCAGAGTACAATCATCTGATTCGAGCATAGGAGAAAAGCTAGCTGCAAGACTTGTAACTAGCATTATGAAAGGAAAAGTTTCACTTGGTGCTGGCTATAAGAAGAAGAAGCACGGTGGATTTTTACTGCTTATTCCTATTATCGCCGCGCTGGGAGCCGCTGCAAGTGGTGCAGCCCAAATTGCATCTGCAGTAAATAAAAAAACTGCAGACCGTCAAATTGCAGAAATGTCAAGACATAACAAAGCTATGGAAGCAAAAGGAAAAGGTCTTCCCAAGAAAAAGAGGAGGGGAGGTTTATTGACAATGCAGCCTCTGGCTATAGCTTCTAAATTTCCCAGAAGCTTAAAAATAAATAATGATGTTAAAGGAAACGGGTTAAAGTCAAGAAAGAGGAACACTCGCAAGATAACCAAGAATGAGTCAAAAAACTTGGGCAGAGGGTTATACTTGTACCCGAAAAAGCCTTGAGCAATATTGATATAGAGATGTGTGCTAAACGCTTGAAGATTCCTCATTTTAGAGGTGTATATATGATAGACAATCTACCTTCAAACGCTCATTTCAATGAGAGGATTATTGTGAATTTGGATTCAACTCATAGTGAGGGCACTCATTGGATTGCTCTAAAAAAAGTTGGAAAGACAGCATTTTATTTTGATAGTTTCGGCAATCTGAAGCCTCCAAAAGAGATAGAGAGACACCTCATTGGAGTTAAGATAATGTATAATAGGAATAGGTTGCAGAATTTTAGCTCAGTCATCTGCGGCCACTTGTGCTTGCAATTCCTCTCGCAATGAGTTATACTATTGCTGTTAGAGGCACCGATTCGGTGCTCACCACATATCTAAATCCTCCTCTGCAGCTCGATCCTGAAGCATATTATGGGATTGACCTTTTGAAATTTGACACCTTCTATTCCATTCCAAACTTTGACGATGGTAATAATCGTTTTCATTACATTTTAAATGATGAGCTAAAGGTAATCGAAATTCCTTCTGGAACATATGAGATTGCTGATATCAATACATCCCTGAAGATTAAACTGGGATTGGAAAGTGATGTCTTCTTTGTTAGACCAAATAATAATACCATGAAGGCCGAAGTGAAATGCCCTTACACAGTGGATTTCTCAAAAAAACATTCTATTGGTTCGCTTTTAGGCTTCTCAAATACTACTGTTATTCCTCCTGAAAAGATGGTTGAATCCAATTTCCTCGTAAACATATTTAAGGTCAGCATCATTCGAGTTGAGTGCAGTATTGCAACAAGTTCCTTCATTAATGGTAGGAGCGGACACTCAATATACGAGTTCTTTCCTTCTGTTGCACCTGGATATCATATTTCTCAAGAACCATCAAATCCGATATACCTGCCAATCATCAATTCTAACTTTATTGATCAAATCACTCTTCGAGTCGTCGATCAAGACGGAAACCTCATCAACTTTACGAACGAGGATATGAGCATAATTCTTCACCTCCGACGAAATGGGAATCGATTTTAAGCGCCGTCATCAAATATATAATAAGCGTGGAATTTATCGTACTCATCGTATTCTACCATCAGACTGTTAACATCGAGCAATCGCAAGTTCCTCGAAGCATTGGGATATAGAATCGTATGATGGATATCTTCAATGTGACAGACACGCCTATCTTTGACGACAAGATTACCAAAGAAGAGGATCATGTGTTTCTAACGTATAATTCAACGGCTCTTGGTGCTAATGATGAGATTAGGATCCCTTGCCAAGCTGAAGATTTATATACATTGCCTAGCAAGAGTTTTCTCTACACTGAAGGTTCGATTGCTAAAGCTGATGGAAGTGTAACTACTGCAAAACTTAGCAATAATGCTATTGCATTCATGTTTGAAGAAATTCGACTGGATATGAATGGTTCGACTATAGATACAACCAGAAATCCTGGTATCTCAACAACGATGCGCAACTATGCAGCTCTCAACTCAATGGAATCAAGACGATTGCTAAATTTCGAATGGGCTTACCCTGGCAATGATATTGACATTGTGCACCCTGCAAGCGGAATGTTCAATGCTATAGTTCCGCTATCGATGCTCCTGGGATTCGCTGATGATCACAAGGAACTAATCCTGAATAGCAAGTTTGAGCTGGTGCTGATTCGAAGCAAGGACTCTAGAAACTGTGTTGTAGCTCCTACTGGAGCAGAAGATGCGGTTGTTAAACTAACACGAATCGAATGGAGAATGCCTGTAATGCGACTTTCTGATAATGAAAAAGTGGAGTTTCTCAAGATAGTTAAGGCAGATAGGACCCTACACGTCGCTTTTCCAACAATGGATCTTCATACGCAACCTGCTGTTCCTCAAACAAAATCATTTACATGGAACGTTGCGACAACATCCTAGCCTGAGAAGCCTAGATTTGTTATAGTAGGATCTCAAACATCCAGAATAAACGATGCAAAAAAGAACTGTTCCCAGTTTGATCATTGTAATATAACTAATCTGAGACTTTATCTCAGTAGCGAATGTTATCCTTGTCATGACATGAATTTGGACTTTGGTAACTCTAAATTCGCTTCTTTGTATGAAATGTACTCTAGGTTTCAGAGCTCGTATTACAATAGAAAGAATTACCCCTTATTGCAGAGAAAAGATTTTCTCGCATATGTTCCGTTATTGTTCATTATCGACTGCTCTCACCAACCGGAGGAGACAGTCAACGGAGCTGTAAATATTAGACTCGAAATTCAAGCGAGTGATAATATCCCCCCTCAGACGTCTTTATATTGTCTGATTATTCATGATAAAGTATTTATCTACAAGCCCTTAACACACGTCATGCAATCTCTGATTTAGTGGTATAATTATAAGGAATTGGATGTGGAAGTTTTGTAAGGTTCTTCTTTTGTGAAATAAAAAACATAGTTATGAAATTGTATATTCATGTCTTTTTATTTTTGAGTGATTCCAGTACATACCTTCTCCATTTCCTTGTTTCTACATAGAGTTCATTATTTACACTAGACAAATTGCGTAAATTCCTCTCAATAAAGGAACAGGTTCTTTTTAGACCATTTATATCTTCGTTTTTTAAAAATACCTTGCCGTCATTTAGAGCTGTATTGAAAAGGCTAATGCACTCATTTTCCATAGTTGCAATAACATTATATGAGAACACTATATTTTCACTGTATTCTCGATACGCGCACTTTTGTCCTTTGGTAAATTGGTCAAATTCTGGGAGGCTTTTCTCCCAGTCTAGCAGAGTCATATACACAAATGTATTATTTTCACTTATGATGAAAAGCACTGGAATGTCATAATAAAATCCTACACTCGCCCTATGCACTTTAGAGATTGAGACGTCTTGGAACCCGTTTCGATGTATTAACGTGGTCTCCATTATTCTCTGGACTAGGCTGTTGCTCCGTAATATTCAGCATTCGAGCTTCAAGTGCTCTCAGTTTCCTGAGATGAGTTGCAAATGAATTCTTCTCCTTTCTGTGTGTACGTGTTTTCTTTGTGGATCTGAAACATAATTGTTCTCGTTAGAAACAATGCATATACATTCTTGCGGGATAGCATACTCAAAGCCCTACATTCTATTAATGCATTCTATGATTAATGTTATGAAATGTTCTACACACCTTGTGTGTTTTGGAGTATTCTCGGCTAATTGATTATCATGTCTTTGGTCTGCATTGACGTCATCATGTATAATGCAATCGTGCCACGGATCTGTAACACAGACGTCCACTTCATCCACATCAGTCCTCTCAGGATCTAGATATTCCGGAGGCACTGGAGCTATGTCCCGAATTCTGAAAGCATGAAAAATTGATTATTATTTTTATACTAAATGTGAATTTGCATGTTCTGCTGCCATATTTTCACGTTGCACTTTTGTTTCATCTGTCTTCGACGATACACACTGCAGTCGAGATTGCATATAAACTATGACATTATTCTGTCATGTTCTGCAGGGTTTGAACATAACACCACATGAGTGTGTCCATTTCACAACTCAGAATGGTGCTGGGTGTCATGTATGGTTCTGAAGACATCCATTTCATCTGCGTCGTCTCCATAAAATTCTGGTGTGAGAGGTTCCCTGAAAAATAATTGTTTCCAATTAGTTATTATTATTAATAGATTTTTATGCGAGACTTTAAAAAAATATGCTATACTTACAAAATCTTCCTTTCGTAGACAGGGCAGTACTCTGTGCAAACATGTCGCGAAAACATTTGATCGTGATACGATGGATTGGCACACACAGTTGTATGCATTAGACCATTGCACGATTCAGTGTGGAAGTACGCGTAATGGTGGGCTTCTTCTCCGCACTCACTCCAGAGTTCGTCCATATCCTCAACTGCTTTCACGTCACTTTTCGTGAAACCTTTAAAAGTAGACATAGTTGAATGTTGGCTGTTGTGCTGATATGTTGCTTATATAGGTACATGGCTAAATCTGTTTTTTTTTCCTTAATAGCGAAAAGGTGGGGGTGGCGTCCTATCCTGATTTAGCGGTGTGGGGAGGCGGGTGCATTCCCACGCTTGTATTGGTAAAGGCTGCAGGCTCAAACTTGTCATTGACGTAGATCTATTAGAAATGTAAAGAATGCGACCCTTTTCTAAACTCTTAATGTCAAAGGCTTTCTAAAGAGTTGGTTGGCATTGGAATGCCGTTATTATTTACATTCTGATTGTTATCGATGGTGGCTACAGGAAGGGAGTGATGATTTTTAATGCTATTTCTTTGTTTGGTATTCCTTGGACCTCAATTGTAAGTCTAAAGGAAGGAAGGGGACGTTTAGTTAAATTGCGCTTGCACGTCTTTGGTGTCACGTGACTTCTAACATGTCCAGACAGGTAAAGTATGATGCCATCTTAGGATCGTATACCTGGAAATGCCAATTCATTCACCATTAAATTAATTATAGTAAATATTCAAATCGAGTAATGTATAAAGTTTTTATTATGCAGTGATAGGTAAAATCCGATTGCATAATTAGAATCCTCATTAAATTTCAATTGGAAATGACCCCTCAAACTCGCATGTAGCTCAATAATAGCCGATTGTTTCTTTTCCGCGAGGGTGGGCGTGGCCCGCGGGGGCCGTGGTCCGTGGACTCATTAATATGCATCAATGATTGATAGCTTCTGATATGCAAATAAATCGCTCTAATTATTATTCAAATTTTTATATGTAAATTTTTTGATATGCAAATTGTTTGATATGCAAATTTTTTTGGTTATGCAAATTAATTGCTCCAATTATTATGCAAATTTGGCCCAGGACCCACCTTCTTAGACTACTGTGAAAGCCTACGAGCATATTTAATTCGCCTCTACGGGGAGGAAGTGTTTCGACGATTTCGTCGTTTAGAAGATCTGCGAAAGAAGAAGGCACGACTGCTATCGCCTTTAACATTCTTGTTGCGGTGCAGAGATAGTGATTTAATTCCATCATTTTTAAGAGTTAAAAGATATTTTCTCTCGGCTCGTGCACACAGAATATATAATCGAACGGAGCGGGCCATACTACGTGAACGTTTATATGCTACACAAGAAAAATGCTGGCTATGAATGACCGACATCTTATGACGTCATATTTGACTCTTAGTAATGCCCTAAGGGCCAATGATTGGGACAAAATCGATACACTTTCTTTTCGCTGTATGGAAATTACATCAGCTAACTGTACTTCCAGAGAGATAAGCAAATTTCAGCGTTTAGATCAGTCTAGACCTGAGACTAAAGTCGACAGCATTAAGACCGTTATAAATTTATCCGATCGCCAACTCTCACCTGATGAAGCCAACATCCTCTCTAAAGGCGGGAATTTTTCTGTTACGCCTATCAAAATTCCTACCGAAGAAATAATAGCTAATGTAGAAGCAGGTCTTTCTAAGCTCCCACGTGATCTTTCCCAGGCAATAATCATGGAGACAACTAGGATTTTATGCAAAGCACGCACTCCTAAAACAAATATTTCAATGAAAGAACGACTAGTTTTAAAAAAAAAACTCAACACAGATAACAACATTCTTATTTTACCGGCTGACAAATAATCCGCTACTGTTGTTATGAACACAAATGACTACCAACGTAAGATCAGAGACATTCTGGATCCTTCTGTTTACAGAAAACTACCACGTGATCCTACTGCCAGAGTCCTAAAGACTACCAATAAGCTAATAAAAGATTCGCCGTCCATCCCGGCTGAAAAGAAAAGCCACCTTGTACTTTCAGAGGCAAGGTCACCCAGGTTATACGGACTGCCCAAAATCCACAAAGATAATGTTCCATTAAGACCAATTGTCAGCGCTATTCAGTCTCCAACGTATTTTGTTTCCAAATACCTCCTTTCGCAGTTAAAGCCTTATATTGGTAGTACAAGTAGCTACATCAAGAATTCCATGGATTTTGTAAACAAACTCAAACAACTTAACTACGAACGAACTGACACTCTAGTCAGTTTCGATGTCACTTCTTTGTTTACAATGGTGCCCATTCCTGAAGTTTTAAATTACATTAAAGATCTTTTCCCGAAAGATATAGTGGATCTGTTCAAACATTGCCTCACGAGCACCTACTTCCAGTGGATACAGTGAATATTTCGAACAACTTGACGGAGTTGCTATGGGCAATCCGCTAGGACCTGTAGTAGCTAATTATTTTATGGAACATTTTGAAAATACAGCTCTAGAAACTGCTAAGAAAAAGCCGACTTGCTGGTATGGATATGTCGACGATGTTTTTGCCATATGGCCCCATGGGAATGCTGAACTCCAGTCCTTTTTGCTGCATTTAAACCATATAAACCCAAAAATCCAATTTACAATTGAGACGGAACATGACAACAAACTCCCATTTTTAGATGTTTTGGTCACAAAAGAAGCAAACGGCAGACTCGGCCACACTGTTTACAAAAAACCAGCTAGTTGCGATCAATACTTGCACAAGGAGTCCAACCATCATCCACAACAGAAACGAGGTGTGAGCAAGACCTTGTCTGAACGTGCCAAAAATATTTGTGAGCCGCAGTATTTAGATAAGGAACTTTAACGACTAGAACAAGTGTTCGCCCATAATGGCTATTCTAAAAAAGAATTTACACGTGCCATTCATCCTAACAAATCTCAAAAGGAAAACCCGAAATCAGATTCAGATAGAGCTAAAGTCTTTCTGCCGTACATAAAAGGCGTCACTGACAGAATAGGCAAACTATTAAATAAACAGAACATTAAAACAATATATCTTCCAACACGAAAATTAAAACAAATTCACAAATCTACCAAAGACCCACTGGACCCGCTCTCTACCGCCGGAGTTTACAAAATACCTTGTACTTGCGGTCAATCTTACATAGGCACAACGAAACGTAGCATAAAAACCCGCATAGCCGAACATAAAAGATGCTGTCGCCTCGGCCATACAGAAAAATCTGCCGTTGCAGATCATGCCCTCGTCCTAGACAAGCATGACATATTATTTGATAAAACAGAAGTTCTCGCAACCACCAAACATTACTACCCCAGAATGGTCAGAGAATCCATAGAAATATACAAACATCCCAATAATTTCAATAGAGAAGATGGATTTAAGCTAAACCAGACCTGGATTCCTGCCTTACAGCGTCTTCGCACCGACCAGCACAACAGCCAATCAGAACAGCAGTCCAGCAGTCCAATTACACCCCTCCCACTACTCCAACCGTATATATTGCCGTCCACTGCTCCATGAATCTGTAGTCGCTATCCATTCCTGCCTACCGTCATTCTGAAGATGTCCTCCACAGCTGAGGACGAAACGTCAATTTTTAATTATTTTAATGATTTCAATATTCGACGTGGCCTACAAGCCCGGATATGCTATATTTTATCAATAATTCGAAGCATTGGGTTACCGGATTATCTTTACCATGTCATCGATAGCTTTCTCTCACAACGTACTTTTCAAGTAAGGGTTGGTCCTACTCTATCCTCTGTGCGGCCAATCATGTCGAGAGTGCCTCAAGGTTCCATTTTAGCGCCTCTGTTGTTTAGTGTCTTCACCTATGACATAGCAACCTTGCCAGATGTCTTAAGTCGCCATGTACGCTGACAGTATCGCCATTTTTACAGCGCACTGTGAACTTGATTCCGCTGTTCACAGACTCCAGACGTCTCTTAATATATTAGTGTCCTGGATTGACAATTGTAGGATTTAATTGAACCTCAAGAAATATGAAGCCATGATTTTCACATTACGTCGCCTCTCTGTTCCCCCTCCTATGACTTTACACAACATTCCCATACCTTGGAAACGTGGTGATGACACTGTCAAATATCTTGGCCTGCATTTTGATCGCCGACTGACCTGGAACTCTCACATTAACTCAAAATTAAATCTCGCCTACTCCAGATTACGCAAATTGTATCCCATTCTCAACCGCAAGTCTTCTTTGCAAATTTCAAGTGGTTCTCTTTTATACAAATCTTTACTTCGTCCTTTACTCACCTATGCTTGTCCGATTTGGGGAGGTGCAGCCGCAAACAAAATTAATCGTGTACAGGTATTTCAAAATAAAGTGTTAAAGCTTATAGTGAATGCACTTTGGTATAACAGAAACACTCAGATACATCATGAACTTGGACGCAGTATCATTTCAGCACATATTCGATCTTAGGCTCGCACGTTTTTTTCAGCATCTTCACTTACTGGCGCAGCGCACTTCTCGGATCAAAGATCTGATGCAGTTCCTCGGATAAAGAGTCGTCTCCCACAGGATTTGCTGTTTTCTTCAGGAAGAGATTCCAAGAAAGAAGACTCTCACTGAATGAATCTGGAAAATCATATCTGACCGTTTAGTGCCAGTGGGGACTCATGTGACTGACCCCACAAAGTATAATCTTCTTCGTTACTTTTAGTTATAATGTACTTTATTCCAATTCTCTATAGCATAATTAATACTGAACGAATCTAAATAAATTAAAAAAATGGCCTACGATACAGATCATTTTATGAAATAAATTGTCTGTAAAGTTCTGCGTATTCCGTATTCGTTTATCGCTTAACTTTACTAGTTATTAAAGTTTACACAAAATTCCTTCAGATGCTATTCCAAGAAAGCCCAAACCACGCCTTTATTTGTTCTGTATCATATATGATCTTTTGGTCACAATCGTTAGAACTATTTGTGAGAAAAACATTTAAAAATCAAAAAAATCTGATGTGTTCCATTCACAAGACTTTCCCTACATCTCTGCAACAAATTTTAATTAAAAAGCTTATGCTTCTATTTACTTCATGCTAATCGAGAAACATTAGCAGCAATAGTCTTATTATTTGCTTCCTTGTAAGTAGAAGCGAAATGAGGGAGTACCATAGGTTAAAATGATAGCCAAAAGCTGGTTGCTATGTAACTGAAGCTCCTTTGTTTGTATGGACAGGAGTTAACAATATCCTATATGAGAAAAGTACGTTTTTCAAAGCAGAAACGAAAAACCAAGAATATCCTAAAAATGATCAACTCCACGAAAAAATGTATATGACATAAATTGTGTTTTATTGCGAGCTACATTTTCTGTAGAGTAAGTTTTTGTCCCTCTCTTACGTTTTAGCAGTTATGCACAATTCCGTAAAATTCATCCAGAATAAAGTAGTCTACAGAGCCTTTTCCCAGAAAATTCAAGATATAAATTTTATTCGGCATGTAAATATCTTTATTATACCATATTTTAATCAAAATCGTTAGAGCCATTTTTAAGAAAATCAAACTTTCGAAATTTTTTCCATGTAAAGGGTAGTTTGGGTTGGGGGATTTTCTTGAAAATCTTCGTGTCGCATCCTTGGAAGATACCAAACTTAAATACCAAGTTTGAGCTTTAACGGTCCTTTCGTTTTTGCGCTATGCTGCCCACAGACACGCGCGCACACACACACACACACACACACACACACATACACACACAGACAGACCCACACACACACGGAAATTTTTCTAAAAATGCTTTTTTATGCATTCAGGGAGTCTCAAAACATGTATTTCCGGTGAAATCTCGGTATCGAATTTTTGGGTACAAGACATAGTATAGAGAAAGTAAAAATTTCGAAAGGTAGTTTCGTATGTGGATGATCTTGCAAATGTTCACAATCGCTAATTCAAATACCAAGTCAAATTTATTCAACTCTTCGATTTGAGTAATTCTGTTCAACCACACACAGGGAGTGAACACTCGTGAAATTCTTGGGTGGAATAAAATACCTACATAATTGCTCCATCTATTAAGTATATAGAAGAGAAAGTAAAAAAATTCTGATTGTTACACATATGACTGGGCATAGCTTGTATATCATTAAATAGAATAAAAGCTACATATACTGACGAAATCTCCTTTTTACTTTCTCCATACGCACTATGTACATAGTGTATAGAGAAATTATTGCACTCCACCCAAAAATTCGATACCGAGATTTCACCGGAAATATATGTTTTAGGGTCCCCAATATCCAAAAAAAGCATTTTCACAAAAAGGTCCGTGTGTGTGTGTGTGTGTGTGTCCGTGTGTCCGTGCGTCTGTGAACGCGATAACTCAAAAACGAAAAGTCGGTAAAATACCAAACTTGGTATTTAAGTTTAGAATTTTCCAGGGATGCGACACGAAGGTTTTGAGAAAAATCCCCCTACCCCAAATTATCCTTTAAGTATATGGAACTTTTTTTGAAAATTTTGATTTTCTCAAAAATTGCTCTAACGATTTTGATTAAAATTTCGTATATTAATCATATTTACTTGACAAATAAAATGCAAATCTTGAATTTTCTGGGAATAGCCTCTAAAGAGTAGTTTATTCTGGATGAATTTTACTAAATTTTGAGCACTTTAAAACACACAATTTATGTTATATATATTTTTTCGTGGAGTTCGTCGTTTTTGTGACATTCCTTATTTTTGGTTTCTGCTATGAAAAACGTATACTTTTCTCATACAGGAACTTGTCAACTCCTATCCATATAGACAAAGAAACTTCATTGACATAGCAACCAGCTTTTGACTATCACTTTAACCTACGGTTGTCCCTTATTTCGCTTCTACTTACAAGGAAGCGAGTAATTAGACTATTTCTGCTATTTTTTTCTGATTAGCATAAACTAAATAGAAGTATAAGCTTTTTAAGAATAATTTGTTACAGGGATATGGAGAAACTCATGTGAATGGTACACATCTGATTTTTATCTACTGCATATCAATAAAGATCAACTTTTGCAGAATTACGCTTTACACAATTTGTTACAAATGCAAAGAGAATGGCGATAGTAAAATGTTAGATAACTGGAAGCTATATTATATTCTCCTTTAAATTATATATTCTCTGCATGCAAAGACGACCAACAACTGAACGCAGAAAAGACATAAAAATGGCAATGGAAACTATTAGTAATATATATTAGTAAAGGCCAAGCTACACAAATTTAGCTATTTGAAATAGATTGTGTATTTAAAAATATATACAATATTTGTAATGCATTTTTCTCGTCTATCACGTAACGTTCACCGGTTATACAAGATTTACACAAAGTTTCTCCCCAAGAAAAGGACTTCACAGATCTTACCAGATAATTCAAATTATCATTTAATTTATTCGTGTAAATATCTTTATAATTGTTACTTTAACGAAAATCGTTACACATTTATAGAGAATAAAAATGTCTAAAAATATTCCATGTAAGGGGTAGTTCGGGAGTTTAAAAAATTCAGGTGAACTACTACGATCTGCCATATGATAAGAATAGTGTTTCTGTCTCTCTTTCTCTCTCTCTCTCTCTCTCTCTCTCACTCACTCCTCACTCTCTCTCCCTTTCTCTCTTTACTCGCCCAAACTCTTAACCTATAAATTTACTCCTGCCGAGCAGAATATCGTTGTGGTACAAATTATCTGATGAAATAAACACCAAAATGAGTTTGGCGCCAATATATTTTAACATTTACAGAAAATTAGCGAGACAGGGTGATTGACTGGTGAAAGTCAGTTTCAGCAAATGCTATAAAAATAAATAACAGTTATTTAAAAAATAACTTCAGAAAAGGTAGAGCGAAAAAGAGGTGTGGGTGTGGTTATGTTGGTCAGGCTGTTGTCCAGCTCCCACTCCCGGATGCGATCCCACTACTGCTGGACATGGAGACTTTTGGCTGCTGGGTTTCCCCCCTGGCCCGATTCATCTCTCCTTAGACAACCTGGACACTCTGAGCTCCCCCAGCACATCCATGTTGATGCCCAGCTTAGTGCGGACGTCCAGTCGACGTGGGATTACTGAACACCAGGACTCCTGTCCTCAAACCATCCTCGACACCCGGCCTCCAGACACTGGATTACAGGAGCACGCCACTGCTCCCGGCCGGCATTTTATCTCTCTTATGTGCTTGTTGGATACCTGATGTAGTGTAAAACTTTTTATGTCATTTGTTGTGGCTGTGGAATTTACTTCGCGGCCTCCAGTGCACGTACTATGAAGATTTAAAAAAAATATGTATATACTATTTTATAAATAATACAGCACAGCTACAGAACAATGAAAAAAAAAAAAAACAAATCTGATGAAATCCTTTCACAAGACCTTCTCTTCATCTCTGCGACAATTGTTTGTTAAAAAGCTTATTCTTCTATTCACTTCATGTTAATCGAGATAAACACTAGCAGAAATTGTCTTATTAATTAGTTTCTTGTAAGTAGGAAGGAAATAAGGTAATATAGTAGGCTAAACCGACAGTAACATCTTTTAAAACGCGGTTGCTATGTGACTGAAGTTCCTTTGTTTGTATGGACAAAGGCTTACAGACCCCGCCGTGGCCGAGTGTTTAGACAACTCGCCTCTCACCTAGACGTCCCGGGTTCTTTTCCAAGCGACCATGTGAGATTTGTGGTGGACAAAGCGTCCAGGGGCGCGTTTTCTCCGACTTCTCCGGTACTCCAGCCAGCGCATTCCACCGTGCTCCATCTTCATTCCATGTATCACCAGTGTTATTGCCTGCGGTGCCACAAATACTACCAAAAAAAGAGGTTGACATACGACTTCCATACATTCAGGAAAAACAACTTAACGGGTATCTCAGACATTTTTATACTAGAAACAAATAGTTTTTAAAATAAATTGTGTGTTCTAAAACGTTTTGTGTAGTCCATTTCTCTTTACTTAACACTACTGGTTGTGTAAGTTTATACCAAATTGCTTCAGAATGAAGAGGACCTTACATGCTACTTGAAGAATACTCATGACATATATTTTAACTGGTGCGCAAGTATAGTAAATATATGGTACTTTGATCACAATTGTAGAACCATTTTTGAAAAAATAAAAACGGTCTTGAAATATATTCCATATAAAGGTAGTATGGAATGGCGATTTTCATGGAAATCCTGGTGTAGTAGTCTTGGAACTGAAATGGCAAGTCAATTTTTTTCGACTCTTCGTTTTTTAGTTGTTCTGTTGAACTACACACACATGGGGCCTCCAAGTATGCAGTTCTGGTGAATACTGTTTCAAATTTTTGGGTGGAATGAAATGTTTATCTTCTCTGCCTAATAATTACATGGTAGAAAAAGTAAAAAAGGTCTGATATGTTACACTTATCTGATTTCCTCTTCTCTTATCATTTTGAGGGTATAAAACTACAGACGAAAGCTTGTTTTTCTATCTCTTAATTTAAATTGAGATAAACATTTGCAGAATTAGCTACATTATAAATTTTGTAACAAGTGCAAATGGAATATCATAGTAAAACGAGAACTGGACGAAATTTGACAGGTGACCCAACAGCACCGAATTTTATGTGTGCTGATAACACTTCGTACGATAAAAGCGTTGTAGAATTCAAGGGAAATTGTAAGCAAACGTTTGTCAATGGATGGTTAACACCTCTTGTCTTGTTCTAAATACATTTTATATAAAAACAGGAGTCTTTTTTAGATACAAATTGGATGTGAATAGACAAACACAGAATTTAAGCATGATGGCACTTTACATGACATTAATCACTTTGAAGGTATTTGCAGCTATGCTTAAAATGTTGCCGGTGCAACTTACTACGGTCTCCAATATGAGATCAATGCTGCATTCCCTCTTCCTGCCTCCTCTTTCCGCGCAAACTCCCAAAACAGTGATTTCCTATTGACTACGAAAATGCAATTATGATACAAGTTTTTTGATAAATTAAACACTAAAATGATTATTGAGCTAAGACATTTAAAATGTGCTGGTACTTGCTTCTAAACTAATGAAAATTAACACAGATTTAAATAATTTCTGCTTAGCTAGATAATGTAAGTTTCAGGATATGAACGAACGGAAAATTAAGGAGACAGACCTTACACACATTTAACATGTTTCTGATTATCTAGAAAATGTAAGTTTCAGGATATTTTGTAAAAAGAAATTAAAATTTAAATTGGCTCTTTAGTGCAGGTGTGAGAAAAAAAAAGGGTGTCGGTGTGGTTATGTTGGTGAGGCTGTTGTCCAGCTACCACTCCCGGACGCGATCCCACTACTGTTGGACATGGAGACTTTTGGCTGCTGGGTTTCCCCCCTGGCCCGGTTCATCTCTCCTTAGACAACCTGGACACTCTGAGCTCCCCCTGCACATCCATGTTGATGCCCAGCTTAGTGCGGACGTCCAGTCGACGTGGGATTACTGAACACCAGCACTCCTGTCCTCAAACCATCCTCGACACCCGGCCTCCAGACACTGGATTACAGAAGCTCGCCACCGCTCCCGGCCGGTATTTTGCCTCTCTTATGTGCTTGTTGCATACCTGTAGTGTAAAACTTCTTATGTCAGTTCTTTGTGGTTGTGTAATTTACTTCACGACTCCAATGAAAATTTAATCAATTAAAAAGACTATATTATAAATACAAACTTATTGGACAATTTTAAAATCCAAAAGCATCAAAATTCCTCAAATATTTTTCAATTAAACCTTCCATCTTTTAAAAAATCCGGAGCAATGTAAAATTGTTCTGAAAAAATTTTAGAGCATGAAGATGCAGTATAAAATGATTGCGTAGCGGGATGAAGAAGCATAATGCTCAAGATGGCACAGGAAGTATGCACGCAAACTTAAAACTTAAAAGATTCGAACTTCTTATTGAGATTCCTATGAGTATAGCCTTATAATTGTCTGGAAGAAGCTGTATCTCGCGAAACCTGTGATCTCCTTCCAGTTCTATCTCTCTCGCTCTCTCTCTCTCTCTCTCTCTCTCTCTCTCTCACTCTCTATCCATTTCTGGTCCTATCTGAAGGAAAAAGTTAAATAAATAAGGGCATATAGGTAAAGATTACTGCATTCCACCCGAAGGTTCGAAACATTTTTTGGGGTACTGGAAACGAAAAATCACTTTTAGAGAAAAGTTCACATCTGTGTGCACTTGTCTGTTTGTGTGATTGTGTGTGTGTGTGTGAGTGAGTGTGTGGAGGGTGCTATTACAATTTTAATTAATATAGTATGCATGAGTAATATAATGGGTGTAATGAATTTTGTATAATATTGTATAACTGATAAAGAATAAGTGGTATGATAAAGTTTGCTATAAAGCAACTGCTCTTTAAAACGCACAATGTATTTCAAATAAATTGTGACTTAAGCTATTTACACGATACCCGTTGTTATTGATTGGCTGAGGTTCGTAGTGGTTTCCAAATTTTTCAAATGCTGTCAGTATTCAGTTGTCGTACGAAATGACCTATGTTAAAAACGATGAACTTTCATTTCAAAATCAGTTGCTTCTAACGATCGTTGGTTGGAATGTTTCAAGACTTATGATAGTTTTACTTTATCTAACGTACTATGTACATAGAATGTAGAGAAACTATTCTATTACATCCAAAAAGTCGATGTGGATATTTCACCTGAAATAGGTGAAAAAGGTCCGCGCGCGCGCTTGTGTGTCCATGTGTCAATGAACACAATAACTAAAAACGAAAGTCTGTTAAGTACCTATCGATATTTTTAAGTTCCGCATTTTTCAAGAATTTGATACGAAGATTTTCCAGCAAATTCTCGGATCGCAAACAACCATTTATATGAAAAATGTTCCATCATTTTGATTTTCTCATAAATAGCTATAATGGTTTTGATTAAAGAATGCATTTTGCAAATAATTACACGAAAAATGAAATTTATGTTGAATTTTCTGGGAATACTCTGTAAAGCCCTCTTCATTTTGAATGACTTTTGCATAAGTGGTAAACAGTAAGAAATAGACAAAAAGTTATTATACAAATCATGTAGATCTCCTTAAAACGCAATTTATGTCGCATACATTTTATTTTACAGAGCTAAGGAATTCGGAGATATTCCCTGTTATTGGTTTCAATTTTAAACTACTTAAATTTTTCTCTCACAGGAAGTCCACATCCGTTTCATATTTCTTTTGATTTACTCCTGATGATGGAAGTAGAACCGAATCGTAATGTCCATTGCGTAGCGACAGGCTTTAAAATGTTTAATTGTCGTTTTAGACTAGCGTATTCCCTTATTTTCCCTTCTAGTTACAAGGAGGTAAGTAATAAGAAAATCTCTGCCAAAATTTATCTCGATTAGCATGATTTAGATAAAAGAATAATCTTTTGTAGGAATATTTGTTTGCAGAACAGTTAGAGAAATTCGTGTGAATGGAATATATCAAGTGTTTCAACTGATGTCCACATTCAGCTGTCTTCTGATATGACCTCTATGTTAAAGAACATCAAACTTAAAAAAAAAAAAAAAATACTTCTAACAATGTCTCTGAAGAAGTGTGCAAGCTCAAGGCGAGCATATAGCGATTGGAATTTTTGCTAACGTTTACATCGATTAAAGTGGAGCAGGTGGAAAATGAACATTGCAAAAGTAATATAGATTTGTATGATTGGCTATAGAAAATATGGTGAATTTAAACAATCATAATTTTCCAAGAAAAGCTGCAAATAAACATTAAGCGATTTAAGAAAATGTAAGCATGTTTGTCGGTAATATGGATGCACATGTAACATACCTATTATTTTGTGACAAATCAAGTGAATGATTGCTCGTTTCCAAAGGAAGAAGTAAAAGTACATTCCAGAACAAAAAAGTAACTAATGACACATCCACACGACTTTCTCTACCCTTTTCACTTAATAACTGAGTACACGAATTATTTTTATTTTTCTATATATTTCATTTTAATCGAGATAAACCTTTGGAAATGATTTACATCACACATTTGTTTATAGAACAAAGAGAATAGCAATAGTAATCTATTACTTCATTTTAATTGAGTTACACCTTTACCAAAACATCTACATTACGCGTTTTTCATAAATACAAAGAGAATAGCGATAGCCATATGTTTAAAAACTAGACGCTACATTTCGGCCTTAAAATCTCATACTGTTTCTATGCAATCGCGAGAAACAACTGAATAACGAAAACCCTTTAAAATAATGACAACAGTATTATCCTTTAAATTATAATAAGGAATATCTCGGAAATGGCCTATGGTCTGCTCTATAAACTTCGAAGCAATGAATATGCTCGTAGGCTTTCACGGCCGGTGTTATTATTGATCAAATATAACATATCCGGGCTTGTAGGCCGTGGTCGAATATTAAAATCATTAAAATAAATAAAAATTGACGTTTCGTCCTCAGCTGTGGAGGACATCTTTCGAAGTAGTCTGACATAAACTTCCTGTTAGGAACGTCAGTGTCATATTCAGGAGGTAACAAGGCTTTCAGTCTTATAGTATCCAGTATGATATTGTTTTCAGCATCCCTCTTCCAGGCTTTTTTAGCAAGGTATGACATTAGACCTTCATACTGAGTTTCTAGAGATTTTTGAATGTGATTCGTAAGCATAACTTCAAATTCTCTCATTCATTGATACGATGTTTTATCAGCAAACTCTTGCAAACGTTCTTCTGTAGATGTAGAAAGCGCATCAATGTAGCGTTTAGTTGCTACATCGCTCTCATCTTCAGGATCTTGAACATTGCATAATCTCCTTTTCTTGAATTGGAAGTTGCCTTTTCCGTCTCTGCTTATGATAAAGTGATTAAGAACGCGTTTCACAGAGACGTCTCTCTGCGATCCGAACCTGTCAATACTCATTCTGAGCTATGAATGATAGGATTCTTTCTTATCTATCTTAATATATACATCAAACCCGTTTCTATACCGACCCTCGTTCATGGGGAATTCTGGAACTATGACTACAAAGGGTCTTCCTTCTGCTGAACTCTCCCAAACACTTTTGCACAAATCTTTAAATTCTTTAAATGTCATATCAGTGTTTCCATAATCTTCATATATATGCTTCAAGTTTAAATTGTCTTGTATGAAGAGGATGATCTGTTTGTATTATCTCGAATGAAATGTTTCGGTACCTTGGCATAGGATTGTGCTAAATATAAGGAGTCTACATTTCGATGTCTTCCCATGCTGTAAAATGACGCAATCTTGCCCTGTTTTTCAGTTATGACGTCATCAAATATAAAAATTGAATTTTCCTTAACTTCTGATGGGTGTAGGCCACTTTCTCCATCTTCAAAGGTATTCACTTCTATGCCTTCAATGTTTTCCAGTAGTTTAATCAGATATTGATACTTTGGCTGATAGAGAGACTTTAAGTAGATGTACAAGTTTTCAAAACGAAGACCATTCTCGTGTAGAATCATATTGAGTGATACATTCGTCTTTCCTGCACTTGAACTTCCTAAGATAAGAGCTCTAACGTTGCATGGAAACAACTTTCCGTGACGATCGCATCTTAGATCACTTTCAAAATCTAGAACTTGTATCGGTAGTGAGCACTCTTGCTTGATAAGCTCCATCTCATAAACTAATCTATAAATTGAATAGTTAATGAATATATACCCCCTCCCCCACCCCCTCTTTACCCCTTGATATGAATTCGCTATAAAACCTCGTGCATAAAAGGATGTGTCAATGGGAAGTGACATTAGTATACAATGAGAGCTAGAAGTGCTAAGATCAAAAGAGGATCTGGTATAATTAACAAACTCATTAATTTGCTACCATTTGAAGCGCATTTACCTGGTTATAGATATTGTGGTCCTGGAACAAAACTGCAAAATGTCTAAAGAGACGAGATCCAGGCATTAATCCCTTAGACGAAGCCTGCAAGCTTCACGATATAGCCTACGCTGAGCACAAAGACGCTGCTTCAAGAAATATTGCAGATAAGATATTGGCAGAGAAGGCTTGGAGCAGAGTACAATCATCTGATTCGAGCATAGGAGAAAAGCTAGCTGCAAGACTTGTAACTAGCATTATGAAAGGAAAAGTTTCACTTGGTGCTGGCTATAAGAAGAAGAAGCACGGTGGATTTTTACTGCTTATTCCTATTATCGCCGCGCTGGGAGCCGCTGCAAGTGGTGCAGCCCAAATTGCATCTGCAGTAAATAAAAAAACTGCAGACCGTCAAATTGCAGAAATGTCAAGACATAACAAAGCTATGGAAGCAAAAGGAAAAGGTCTTCCCAAGAAAAAGAGGAGGGGAGGTTTATTGACAATGCAGCCTCTGGCTATAGCTTCTAAATTTCCCAGAAGCTTAAAAATAAATAATGATGTTAAAGGAAACGGGTTAAAGTCAAGAAAGAGGAACACTCGCAAGATAACCAAGAATGAGTCAAAAAACTTGGGCAGAGGGTTATACTTGTACCCGAAAAAGCCTTGAGCAATATTGATATAGAGATGTGTGCTAAACGCTTGAAGATTCCTCATTTTAGAGGTGTATATATGATAGACAATCTACCTTCAAACGCTCATTTCAATGAGAGGATTATTGTGAATTTGGATTCAACTCATAATGAGGGCACTCATTGGATTGCTCTAAAAAAAGTTGGAAAGACAGCATTTTATTTTGATAGTTTCGGCAATCTGAAGCCTCCAAAAGAGATAGAGAGATACCTCATTGGAGTTAAGATAATGTATAATAGGAATATGTTGCAGAATTTTAGCTCAGTCATCTGCGGCCACTTGTGCTTGCAATTCCTCTCGCAATGAGTTATACTATTGCTGCTAGAGGCACCGATTCGGTGCTCACTACATATCTAAATCCTCCTCTGCAGCTCGATCCTGAAGGATATTATGAGATTACCCTTTTGAACTTTGACACCTCCTATTCCATTCCAAACGTTAACGATAGTAATAATCGTTTTCATTACATTTTAAATGATGAGCTAAAGGTAATCGAAATTCCTTCTGGAACATATGAGATTGCTGATATCAATACATCCCTGAAGATTAAACTGGGATTGGAAAGTGATATCTTCTTTGTTAGACCAAATAATAATACCATGAAGGCCGAAGTGAAATGCCCTTACACAGTGGATTTCTCAAAAAAACATTCTATTGGTTCGCTTTTAGGCTTCTCAAATACTACTGTTATTCCTCCTGAAAAGATGGTTGAATCCAATTTCCTCGTAAACATATTTAAGGTCAGCATCATTCGAGTTGAGTGCAGTATTGCAACAGGTTCCTTCATTAATGGTAGGAGCGGACACTCAATATACGAGTTCTTTCCTTCTGTTGCACCTGGATATCATATTTCTCAAGAACCATCAAATCCGATATACCTGCCAATCATCAATTCTAACTTTATTGATCAAATCACTCTTCGAGTCGTCGATCAAGACGGAAACCTCATCAACTTTAGGAACGAGGATATGAGCATAAGGCTTCACCTCCGACGAAATGGGAATCGATTTTAAGCGCCGTCATCAAATATATAATAAGCGTGGAATTTATCGTACTCATCGTATTCTGCCTACAACCATCAGACTGTTAACATCGAGCAATCGCAAGTTCCTCGAAGCATTGGGATATAGAATCGTATGATGGATATCTTCAATGTGACAACACGCCTATCTTTGACGACAAGATTACCAAAGAAGAGGAACATGTGTTTCTACCGTATAATTCATCGGCTCTTGGTGCTAATGATGAGATTAGGATCCCTTGCCAAGCTGAAGATTTATATACATTGCCTAGCAAGAGTTTTCTCTACATTGAAGGATCGATTGCTAAAGCTGATGGAAGTGTAACTACTGCAAAACTTAGCAATAATCCTATTGCATTCATGTTTGAAAAAATTCGACTGGATATGAATGGTTCGACTATAGATACAACCAGAAATCCTGGTATCTCAACAACGATGCGCAACTATGCAGCTCTCAACTCAATGGAATCAAGACGATTGCTAAAGTCCGGATGGGCTTACCCTGGCAATGATATTGACATTGTGCACCCTGCAAGCGGAATGTTCAATGCTATAGTTCCGCTATCGATGCTCCTGGGATTCGCTGATGATCACAAGGAACAAATCCTGAATAGCAAGTTTGAGCTGGTGCTGATTCGAAGCAGGGACTCTAGAAACTGTATTGTAGCTCCTACTGGAGCAGAAGACGCGGTTGTTAAACTAACACGAATCGAATGGAGAATGCCTGTAATGCGACTTTCTGATAGTGAAAAAGTGGAGTTTCTCAAGATAGTTAAGGCAGATAGGACCCTACACGTCGCTTTTCGAACAATGGATCTTCATACGCAACCTGCTGTTGCTCAAACAAAATTATTTACATGGAACGTTGCGACAACATCCAAGCCTGAGAAGCCTAGATTTGTTATAGTAGGATCTCAAACATCCAGAATAAACGATGCAAAAAAGAACTGTTCCCAGTTTGATCATTGTAATATAACTAATCTGAGACTTTATCTCAATAGCGAATGTTATCCTTGTCATGACATGAATTTGGACTTTGGTAACTCTAGATTCGCTTCTTTGTATGAAATGTACTCTAGGTTTCAGAGTTCGTATTACAATAGAAAGAATTACCCCTTATTGCAGAGAAAAGATTTTCTCGCATATGCTCCGTTATTCATTATCGACTGCTCTCACCAACCGGAGGAGACAGTCAACGGAGCTGTAAATATTAGACTCGAAATTCAAGCGAGTGCTAATATCCCCCCTCAGACGTCTTTATATTGTCTGATTATTCATGATAAAGTATTTACCTACAAGCCCTTAACACATGTCATGCAATCTCTGATTTAGTGGTATAATTATAAGGAATTGGATGTGGAAGTTTTGTAAGGTTCTTCTTTTGTGAAATAAAAAACATAATTATGAAATTGTATATTCATGTCTTTTTATTTTTGAGTGATTCGAGTACATACCTTCTCCATTTCCTTGTTCCTACATAGAGTTCATTATTTACACTAGACAAATTGCGTAAATTCCTCTCAATAAAGGGACAGGTTCTTTTTAGACCATTTATATCTTCGTTTTTTAAAAATACCTTGCCGTCATTTAGAGTTGTATTGAAAAGGCTAATGCACTCATTTTCCATAGTTGCAATAACATTATATGAGAACACTGTATTTTCACTGTATTCTCGATAGGCGCACTTTTGTCCTTTGGTAAATTGGTCAAATTCTGGGAGGCTTTTCTCCCAGTCTAGCAGTCATATACACAAATGTATTATTTTCACTTATGATGAAAAGCACTGGAATGTCATAATGTCCTCCACTCGCCCTATGCACTTTAGAGATTGAGACGTCTTGGAACCCGTTTCGATGTATTAACGCAGTCTCCATTATTCTCTGGACTAGGCTGTTGCTCCGTAATATTCAGCATTCGAGCTTCAAGTGCTCTCAGTTTCCTGAGATGAGTTGCAAATGAATTCTTCTCCTTTCTGTGTGTACGTGTTTTCTTTGTGGATCTGAAATATAATTGTTCTCGTTAGAAACAATGCTTATGCATTCTTGCGGGATAGCATACTCAAAGCCCTTCTTAACGTATTAATGCATTGTATGATTAATGTTATGAAATGTTCCTTGTGTGTTTTGGAGTATTCTCGCCTAGTTGATTATCATGTCTTTGGTCTGCATTGACGTCATCATGTATAATGCAATCGTGCCACGGATCTGTAACACAGACGTCCACTTCATCCACATCAGTCCTCTCAGGATCTAGATATTCCGGAGGCACTGGAGCTATGTCCCGAATTCTGAAAGCATGAAAAATTGATTATTTTTATACTAAATGTGAATTTGCTTGTTCTGCACTTGCACTTACTTTTGTTTCATCTGTCTTCGACGATACACACTGCAGTCGACATTTCATATATACTATGACGTTATTCTGTCATGTTCTGCAGGGTTTGAACATAACACCACATGAGTGTGTCCATTGCACAACTCAGAATGGTGCTGGGTGTCATGTATGGTTCTGAAGACATCCATTTCATCTGCGTCGTCTCCATAAAATTCTGGTGTGAGAGATTCCCTGAAAAATAATTGTTTTCAATTAGTTATTATTATTAATAGATTTTTATGTGAGACTTTAAAAAAAATATGCTATACTTACAAAATCTTCCTTTCGTAGACAGGGCAGTTCTCTGTGCAAACATTCGCGAAGACATTTGATCGTGATACGATGGATTGGCGCACACAATTGTATGCATTGGACCATTGCCCGTTTCAGTGTGGAAGTACGCGTAATTGTGGGCTTCTTCTCCGCACTCACTCCAGAGTTCGTCCATATTCTCAAATGTTATCACGTCACTTTTCGTGAAACCTTTAAAAGCAGACATAGTTGAATGTTGGCTGTTGTGCTGATATGTTGCTTATATAGGTACATGGCTAAACCTGTTTTTTCCTTAATCTATTAGAAATGTAAAGAATGCGACCCTTTTCTAAACTCTTAATGTCAAAGGGCTTTCTAAAGAGTTGGTTGGCATTGGAATGCCGTTATTATTTACATTGTGATTGTTATCGATGGTGGCTACAGGAGGGGAGTGATGATTTATAATGCTATTTCTTTGTTTGGTATTCCTTGGAACTCAATTGTAAGTCTAAAGGAAGGAAGGGGACGTTTAGTTAAATTGCGCTTGCACGTCTTTGGTGTCGCGTGACCTCTAACATGTCCAAACAGGAAAAGTATGATGCAATCTTATGATCGTATACCTGGAAATGCCAATTCATTCACCATTAAATTAAGTATAGTAAATATTCAAATCGAGTAATGTATAAAGTTTTTATTATGCAGTGATAGGTAAAATCCGATTGCATAATTAGAATCCTCATTAAATTTCAATTGGAAATGACCCCTCAAACTCGCATGTAGCTCAATAATAGCCGATTTTTTGTTTTCCGCGAGGGTGGCCGTGGCCCGCGGGGACGTGGTCCGTGGACTCATTAATGATTGATAGCTTCTGATATGCAAATAAATCGCTCTAATTATTATTCAAAATTTTATATGCAAATTTTTGATATGCAAATTGTTTGATATGCAAATTTTTTGATTATGCAAATTAATTGCTCCAATTATTATGCAAATTTGGCCCAGGACCCACTTTCTTAGACTACTGTGAAAGCCTACGAGCATATTTAATTCGACTCTACGGGGAGGAAGTGTTTCGACGATTTCGTCGTTTAGAAGATCTGCGAAAGAAGAAGGCACGACTGCTATCGTCTTTAACATTCTTGTTGCGGTGCAGAGAGTGTGATTTAATTCCATCATTTTTAAGAGTTAAAAGATATTTTCTCTCGGCTCGTGCACACAGAACATATAATCGAACGGAGGGGACCATACTACGTGAACGTTTATGCTACACAAGAAAAATGCTGGGCTATGGATGACTGACATCTTATGACGTCATATTTGACTCTTAGTAATGCCCTAAGGGCCAATGATTGGGACAAAATCGATACACTTTCTTTTCGCTGTATGGAAATTACATCAGCTAACTGTAATTCCAGACAAATAAGCAAATTTCAACGTTTAGATCAGTCTAGACCTGAGACTAAAGTCGACAGCAATAAGACCGTTATAAATTTATCCGATCGCCAACTCTCACCTGATGAAGCCAACATCCTGTCTAAAGGCGGGAATTTTTCTGTTACGCCTTTCAAAATTCCTACCGAAGAAATAATAGCTAATGTAGAAGCAGGTCTTTCTAAGCTCCCACGTGATCTTTCCCAGGCAATAATCATGGAGACAACTAGGATTTTATGCAAAGCACGCACTCCTAAAACAAATATTTCAATGAAAGAACGACTAGTTTAAAAAAAAAAAAAACTCAACACAGATAACAACATTCTTATTTTACCGGCTGACAAACGATCCACTACTGTTGTTATGAACACAAATGACTACCAACGTAAGATCAGAGACATTCTGGATCTTTCTGTTTACAGAAAAATATCACGTGCTCCTACTGCCAGAGTCCTAAAGACTACCAACAAGCTAATAAAAGATTCTCTGTCCATCCCGGCTGAAAAGAAAAGCCACCTTGTACTTTCAGAGGCAAGGTCACCCAGGTTATACGGACTGCCCAAAATCCACAAAGATAATGTTCCATTAAGACCAATTGTCAGCGCTATTCAGTCTTCAACGTGTTTTGTTTCCAAATACCTCCTTTCGCAGTTAAAGCCTTATATTGGTAGTACAAGTAGCTACATCAAGAATTCCATGGATTTTGTAAACAAACTCAAACAACTTAACTACGAACGAACTGACACTCTAGTCAGTTTCGATGTCACTTCTTTGTTTACAATGGTGCCCATTCCTGAAGTTTTAAATTACATTAAAGATCTTTTCCCGAAAGATATAGTGGATCTGTTCAAACATTGCCTCACGAGCACCTACTTCCAGTGGATACAGTGAATATTTCGAACAACTTGACGGAGTTGCTATGGGCAATCCGCTAGGACCTGTAGTAGCTAATTATTTTATGGAACATTTTGAAAATACAGCTCTAGAAACTGCTAAGAAAAAGCCGACTTGCTGGTATGGATATGTCGACGATGTTTTTGCCATATGGCCCCATGGGAATGCTGAACTCCAGTCCTTTTTGCTGCATTTAAACCATATAAACCCAAAAATCCAATTTACAATTGAGACGGAACATGACAACAAACTCCCATTTTTAGATGTTTTGGTCACAAAAGAAGCAAACGGCAGACTCGGCCACACTGTTTACAAAAAACCAGCTAGTTGCGATCAATACTTGCACAAGGAGTCCAACCATCATCCACAACAGAAACGAGGTGTGAGCAAGACCTTGTCTGAACGTGCCAAAAATATTTGTGAGCCGCAGTATTTAGATAAGGAACTTTAACGACTAGAACAAGTGTTCGCCCATAATGGCTATTCTAAAAAAGAATTTACACGTGCCATTCATCCTAACAAATCTCAAAAGGAAAACCCGAAATCAGATTCAGATAGAGCTAAAGTCTTCTGCCGTACATAAAAGGCGTCACTGACAGAATAGGCAAACTATTAAATAAACAGATCATTAAAACAATATATCTTCCAACACGAAAATTAAAACAAATTCACAAATCTGCCAAAGACCCACTGGACCCGCTCTCTACCGCCGGGGTTTACAAAATACCTTGTGCATGCGGTCAATCTTACATAGGCACAACGAAACTTAGCATAAAAACCCGCATAGCCGAACATAAATGATGCTGTCGCCTCGGCCATACAGAAAAATCTGCCGTTGCAGATCATGCCCTCGTCCTAGACAAGCAAGACATAATATTTGATAAAACAGAAGTTCTCGCAACCACCAAACATTACTACCCCAGAATGGTCAGAGAATCCATAGAAATATACAAACATCCCAATAATTTCAATAGAGAAGATGGATTTAAGCTAAACCAGACCTGGATTCCTGCCTTACAGCGTCTTCGCACCGACCAGCACAACAGCCAATCAGAACAGCAGTCCAGCAGTCCAATTACACCCCTCCCACTACTCCAACCGTATATATTGCCGTCCACTGCTCCATGAATCTGTAGTCGCTATCCATTCCTGCCTACCGTCATTCTGAAGATGTCCTCCACAGCTGAGGACGAAACGTCAATTTTTAATTATTTTAATGATTTCAATATTCGACGTGGCCTACAAGCCCGGATATGCTATATTTTATCAATAATTCGAAGCATTGGGTTACCGGATTATCTTTACCATGTCATCGATAGCTTTCTCTCACAACGTACTTTTCAAGTAAGGGTTGGTCCTACTCTATCCTCTGTGCGGCCAATCATGTCGAGAGTGCCTCAAGGTTCCATTTTAGCGCCTCTGTTGTTTAGTGTCTTCACCTATGACATAGCAACCTTGCCAGATGTCTTAAGTCGCCATGTACGCTGACAGTATCGCCATTTTTACAGCGCACTGTGAACTTGATTCCGCTGTTCACAGACTCCAGACGTCTCTTAATATATTAGTGTCCTGGATTGACAATTGTAGGATTTAATTGAACCTCAAGAAATATGAAGCCATGATTTTCACATTACGTCGCCTCTCTGTTCCCCCTCCTATGACTTTACACAACATTCCCATACCTTGGAAACGTGGTGATGACACTGTCAAATATCTTGGCCTGCATTTTGATCGCCGACTGACCTGGAACTCTCACATTAACTCAAAATTAAATCTCGCCTACTCCAGATTACGCAAATTGTATCCCATTCTCAACCGCAGGTCTTCTTTGCAAATTTCAAGTGGTTCTCTTTTATACAAATCTTTACTTCGTCTTTTACTCACCTATGCTTGTCCGATTTGGGGAAGTGCAGCCGCAAACAAAATTAATCGTGTACAGGTATTTCAAAATAGTGTTAAAGCTTATAGTGAATGCACCTTGGTATAACAGAAACACTCAGATACATCATGAACTTGGACCCAGTATCATTTCAGCACATATTCGATCTCAGGCTTGCACGTTTTTTCAGCATCTTCACTTAGTACTGGCGCAGCGCACTTCTCGTTGGGTCAAAGATCTGATGCAGTTCCTCGGATAAAGAGTCGTCTCCCACAGGATTTGCTGTTTTCTTCAGGAAGAGATTCCAAGAAAGAAGACTCTCACTGAATGAATCTGGAAAATCATATCTGACTGTTTAGTGCCAGTGGGGACTCATGTGACTGACCCCACAAAGTATAATCTTCTTCGTTACTTTTAGTTATAATGTACTTTATTCCAATTCTCTATAGCATAATTAATAATGAACGAGTCTAAATAAATTTAAAAAAATGACCTACGATACAAATAATTTTATGAAATAAATTGTCTGTAAAGTTCTGCGTATTCCGTATTCGTTTATCGCTTAACTTTACTAGTTATTAAAGTTTACACAAAATTCCTTCAGATGCTATTCCAAGAAAGCCCAAACTATGCCTTTATTTGTTCTGTATCATATATGATCTTTTGGTCACAATCGTTAGAACTATTTGTGAGAAAAACATTTAAAAATAAAAAAAATCTGATGTGTTCCATTCACAAGACTTTCCCTACATCTCTGCAACAAATTTTAATTAAAAAGCTTATGCTTCTATTTACTTCATGCTAATCGAGAAACATTAGCAGCAATAGTCTTATTATTTGCTTCCTTGTAAGTAGAAGCGAAATGAGGGAGTACCATAGGTTAAAATGATAGCCAAAAGCTGGTTGCTATGTAACTGAAGCTCCTTTGTTTGTATGGACAGGAGTTAACAATATCCTATATGAGAAAAGTACGTTTTTCAAAGCAGAAACGAAAAACCAAGAATATCCTAAAAATGATCAACTCCACGAAAAAATGTATATGACATAAATTGTGTTTTATTGCGAGCTACATTTTCTGTAGAGTAAGTTTTTGTCCCTCTCTTACGTTTTAGCAGTTATGCACAATTCCGTAAAATTCATCCAGAATAAAGTAGTCTACAGAGCCTTTTCCCAGAAAATTCAAGATATAAATTTTATTCGGCATGTAAATATCTTTATTATACCATATTTTAATCAAAATCGTTAGAGCCATTTTTAAGAAAATCAAACTTTCGAAATTTTTTCCATGTAAAGGGTAGTTTGGGTTGGGGGATTTTCTTGAAAATCTTCGTGTCGCATCCTTGGAAGATACCAAACTTAAATACCAAGTTTGAGCTTTAACGGTCCTTTCGTTTTTGCGCTATGCTGCCCACAGACACGCGCGCACACACACACACACACACACACACACACACATACACACACAGCCAGACCCACACACACACGGAAATTTTTCTAAAAATGCTTTTTTATGCATTCAGGGAGTCTCAAAACATGTATTTCCGGTGAAATCTCGGTATCGAATTTTTGGGTACAATACATAGTATAGAGAAAGTAAAAATTTCGAAAGGTAGTTTCGTATGTGGATGATCTTGCAAATGTTCACAATCGCTAATTCAAATACCAAGTCAAATTTATTCAACTCTTCGATTTGAGTAATTCTGTTCAACCACACACAGGGAGTGAACACTCGTGAAATTCTTGGGTGGAATAAAATACCTACATAATTGCTCCATCTATTAAGTATATAGAAGAGAAAGTAAAAAAATTCTGATTGTTACACATATGACTGTGCATACCTTGTATATCATTAAATAGAATAAAAGCTACATATACTGACGAAATCTCCTTTTTACTTTCTCCATACGCACTATGTACATAGTGTATAGAGAAATTATTGCACTCCACCCAAAAATTCGATACCGAGATTTCACCGGAAATATATGTTTTAGGGTCCCCAATATCCAAAAAAAGCATTTTCACAAAAAGGTCCGTGTGTGTGTGTGTGTGTGTGTCCGTGTGTCCGTGCGTCTGTGAACGCGATAACTCAAAAACGAAAAGTCGGTAAAATACCAAACTTGGTATTTAAGTTTAGAATTTTCCAGGGATGCGACACGAAGGTTTTGAGAAAAATCCCCCCACCCCAAATTATCCTTTAAGTATATGGAACTTTTTTTGAAAATTTTGATTTTCTCAAAAATTGCTCTAACGATTTTGATTAAAATTTCGTATATTAATCATATTTACTTGACAAATAAAATGCAAATCTTGAATTTTCTGGGAATAGCCTCTAAAGAGTAGTTTATTCTGGATGAATTTTACTAAATTTTGAGCACTTTAAAACACACAATTTATGTTATATATATTTTTTCGTGGAGTTCGTCGTTTTTGTGACATTCCTTATTTTTGGTTTCTGCTATGAAAAACGTATACTTTTCTCATACAGGAACTTGTCAACTCCTATCCATATAGACAAAGAAACTTCATTGACATAGCAACCAGCTTTTGACTATCACTTTAACCTACGGTTGTCCCTTATTTCGCTTCTACTTACAAGGAAGCGAGTAATTAGACTATTTCTGCTATTTTTTTTTGATTAGCATAAACTAAATAGAAGTATAAGCTTTTTAAGAATAATTTGTTACAGGGATATGGAGAAACTCATGTGAATGGTACACATCTGATTTTTATCTACTGCATATGAATAAAGATCAACTTTTGCAGAATTACGCTTTACACAATTTGTTACAAATGCAAAGAGAATGGCGATAGTAAAATGTTAGATAACTGGAAGCTATATTATATTCTCCTTTAAATTATATATTCTCTGCATGCAAAGACGACCAACAACTGAACGCAGAAAAGACATAAAAATGGCAATGGAAACTATTAGTAATATATATTAGTAAAGGCCAAGCTACACAAATTTAGCTATTTGAAATAGATTGTGTATTTAAAAATATATACAATATTTGTAATGCATTTTTCTCGTCTATCACGTAACGTTCACCGGTTATACAAGATTTACACAAAGTTTCTCCCCAAGAAAAGGACTTCACAGATCTTACCAGATAATTCAAATTATCATTTAATTTATTCGTGTAAATATCTTTATAATTGTTACTTTAACGAAAATCGTTACACATTTATAGAGAATAAAAATGTCTAAAAATATTCCATGTAAGGGGTAGTTCGGGAATTTAAAAAATTCAGGTGAACTACTACGATCTGCCATATGATAAGAATAGTGTTTCTGTCTCTCTTTCTCTCTCTCTCTCTCTCACTCACTCCTCACTCTCTCTCCCTTTCTCTCTTTACTCGCCCAAACTCTTAACCTATAAATTTACTCCTGCCGAGCAGAATATCGTTGTGGTACAAATTATCTGATGAAATAAACACCAAAATGAGTTTGGCGCCAATATATTTTAACATTTACAGAAAATTAGCGAGACAGGGTGATTGACTGGTGAAAGTCAGTTTCAGCAAATGCTATAAAAATAAATAACAGTTATTTAAAAAATAACTTCAGAAAAGGTAGAGCGAAAAAGAGGTGTGGGTGTGGTTATGTTGGTCAGGCTGTTGTCCAGCTCCCACTCCCGGATGCGATCCCACTACTGCTGGACATGGAGACTTTTGGCTGCTGGGTTTCCCCCCTGGCCCGATTCATCTCTCCTTAGACAACCTGGACACTCTGAGCTCCCCCAGGACATCCATGTTGATGCCCAACTTAGTGCGGACGTCCAGTCGACGTGGGATTACTGAACACCAGGACTCCTGTCCTCAAACCATCCTCGACACCCGGCCTCCAGATACTGGATTACAGGAGCATGCCACCTCTCCCAGCCGATAGAGTAATGTCTTCATCATTCTTTTGTATGCGACAGTGAGAGACCTAATGCTAAGAAAAAAAGTTTGTGTTGTTCAATTGTTTTCCATGCAATACGCCTTGCTGTATTCGCATTATGTGAATTTCAAAAGCTGTAGGAATGTTGAGTAACTTTATACGTACATAATTCAATAACAAACTGGTATTTTCCAAAGTCAGTATTTCTGTTTGTGTTTAATTTCTTCAGCTCTGTGTACAGTTTCGTTGGGTGAGCAGTATAACAGTAGATCGTATTGAGGTGCTGAAATACAAATGATCCCTAAGGAAATTTTACGTCCTTCACGAAAACTACTGTAATCTGCGTAGTTAGCTTTTAGTACGTCACCACATCTCTTTTAGCGCTTGAAATATATTTCCTAAAAGTTATATATTTAACATATTTATTCATACTACACAGTTTTTAAATCTCAACCATTATAGATCTATATTATTGACAAGGTGCGACGGATAATGCAACACAATGCAAACTTCTATCATGAAGACTTTCTCAGGAAAATGATAAAAATGAAAAATTTCTTTTCAGAACTTGTTATTTCAGCAGTATACTGAATATAAATTTTACCCAAGAAGTTCAAGATAAGGATAACTAGGAACTGACTTTGTAAACCAAACCAAGTCTCCTGCAGAGTGTGTCTTTTAGCTATAAACTGCTTATAATGCCAAAATTATAAATAAGCACAATTAAAAGCAATTTAGATACACTTCAATGTTGATGAATTATATAAAGGAATGTCAAACATAAATTTGGAATAGAAATTAAGCTATGGTTTTGCTTCAGTTTTACCATAGAGTCCTCCTTAATTTTAACAATATTGAGGCCTAGTCCCATTTTAAATGAAATATATTTGATAATGAACGGAAAATAGTAAACCCAAAGCAAACAAGCCAGGTGGCTCAGGCGTAACCTCTATGACTAGCATTCGGGATGTGGTGGGTTCGATTCCCACGGCCCGCCCCCCAATTTAGCGGTTTCCTTGGGTCACCAGGCGAAACTTGGGGAGATGTCTTCATTCATACTCTCATATTAACCTATTCTCCTGGGACCTGAGCACAAACCCCCTGCAACATGTACCAATCTACTGACCATCTAACCAACATAACTCAAAGCACCAACCTAAAATTACTAATCCTATAAACTACAAAGTTTAGAACGTTGATATTAAACGCTGATTTAGTCCTACGCATGTGCTTCTTATCCTTCGCTATTATATTACTCTTTCGCTGTTGCAAACCATAGTTGCAATTATGTTTACATAAAAAGCATGTACCTAATTGCAAAATTCTGTAGAAAATTTCCGCCCTATCAGAGTAACAGCGTATTAAAGCACAGGATGAAACTATTAGGTAAAACTGAAATAAAATATTAAATAAAACATTACCTCCTCGCTTTTCCTTTTTCTTGTTTCATTTATTTATTAAACTGTCGTGGCCCAGTGTGTTAGAGTGTAATTTACAGTTACGAAAAGCCCCCGGTATAGGATCGGTGCCCATTCAGCATCGTGAGAAAAGTGAGCAGCTGCGACAGGCAGCGATCCTGGACACGAAAGTCACATTTGTGGCTGAGGAATTCGTGATATAGGATCATCTATTCGAATTGGTCGAATGACAGTCCAACTGCCGTGTGTACGTGGGCATGAGGCGCCAGTCAGGTTGGCGACCCAGATCCGACGTGGACTTCAATTTTTAGCTGTTGCTTATAAAAGAAGAAAGAAAGGATACAGAAATATTATTTGGAAAAAAAAATATGTCTTCCATTCACATGACTTTCTCGATCTAGCCCCCCCCCCCATGGGCATACTACGGTTGGTACGGGTTTGGCGCACCCGGGGTCCCGAACCAACCTTGACTTTCTCAGTGGGCAACCTCTGAGTGGTGAGGGAGTCACTAGGTCGAGATGCCTACCCACGTGTAGGCCGTGCGTGGAGACCCGTTTCGGTGGAAAGGAATATCTTGTTTGGTTGAGGATTGCGTATCTCAGCCTGGGCCTTCTGTCGTTTCAGTGACTAGGGGGGTACGCAACTTAATACACCAGTTTGGTTTCTGCTTCACCTAAACGGGAGGATAGGGACTAGCTCACCCCTAGTCAATCGGTCAGGACTAGGTATTATACCGAACTCCAGGGTGAGTGGGACGGCGAGCCTGCTATATCCCCTATGTAGCCCTATCATCCCAGTGGGGTGGCCCCTTGTTTGGCTCCGTGGTGGGTGGGGAGCACCGGGGGATGAAAAGTAAAACTTATTTTCAAGGCAAAACCAAAAAATCCATTAAATATGGTACAGAGTTCGGAAAAGAAGTAATTGAGTGTTGTGGTCCTCGCTACTTGATTGTTAATAGAACAGAGGAAGGAAGAAAGTTCTCTAGCGTAAGCTCTTTTGTCATTCAAAAGGGTCTTGATAACATTGCTGGTCCTGTAAAATCTTGCATAAGGGTTCGTAATGGCACGCTCCTGGTAGAAGCACAATCAGCATCCCAGGCTGCGAAAATACTAAAGGCCAAAATGTTAGACAGCTATCCAGTAAAGGTCGACGCACACAAAAGCTTGAATTCCTTACGTGGTGAGATAAACACCCGCGCATTGGACATTTGACCAGTGAGGAAATTCAAAAAAATCTTGCTCCCTAAGGCGCAACATCTGTGCATCGTGTTCAAAGAAAAGAAAATGGAGAATTTGTGCCTACCCGTACCCTGTTTGTTACCTTTGATCGGGTAGATCTCCCACAAAGGATAATGGCAGGGTATGAATCCATTGAGATAAGACCGTATATACCGAACCCGCTCAGATGTTACAAATGTCAGCGCTTTGGCCATACCAGTGAATTTCTGCAATGGCGAGTATACCTGTGTCAACTGTAGTAAAATCTCGCATGACAGAGAATGCACGTCAGCTCCAACGTGTACTAACTGTAACGGTGAACATCCATCAAGTTCCCGTGATTTTCCCCATTTTGCAGAGGAAAAGACGGTCCAGGAGATTCGGGTTAAAGAGAAGATGTCCTTCTTGGAAGCCCGGAAACTCTTGCGAATCTGCCAACCCTCTGTCCCGAAGTATGGTACCTATAGCTCAGTTGTAGCTAAATTAGTACAAAGTCGGGAAATCGCAACTCAAACCTGCGATATAAACGGGGTCACGATTGCAGAAAAGATTCTCACAGCCAGCTCACTTCCTAGGCCTTCGACTTCAACATCTAAGTCAGTAGTAACATCTGAAACTGTAAAAAGCGCTAAAATTAAATCGCCGCCAAAGCAATCGACCTCAACCAACAAGACTGGCAAGCTAATAATATATAAAGAAACAGAAATAAAGTTCAAGTACACCTATGAGAAAACCGACTTTCTTAAGCAAAGCGTAAAGTCTATTCCCAAAACAACAAAGGGAAACAACAGTCCACGGAGATCCTCTTCTGAGTATTCGTCTGGAAGGACTCAGATCGGCGACCTTCATCTTCGCCGGTCTCTATTTCCAAACTTTCAATTGGAAAGGGGTCCTCCCAATTGGAGGAGATGGAGGAAGGTGATACTGCCCTCACTGCCAGAAGGACAGTGACAAAGAGGCAGGACCATCTTCCCGTAGAAGGTGTTTGCCCGACACCCAAAAAGAATAAACTGAACCGACCTCAGCAGCCTTCAAAATAGAAATAATCACAATGTACAACTTATCCCATTATAAAGAACATGGCTATTCTACAATGGAACATACGTGGAATAAGAACACATCGACCTGAGCTTGAACTGCTGCTTAACCAGAACGATCCTTTGGTCCTATGTTTGCAAGAGACTAAGCTTCGTCCACAAGACAGCTTCAAAATCAAATTGTACACCCTTGTAAGGTGTGATCTAACACCGGAAGAGGGTGTACCTGCGCATGGAGGCACTATGATACTCATCAGAGATGATATATTCGCGCAATCAGTGTCATTACAGTCAGGCATCCAGTCAGTGGTTGTAAGGATTAAACTGTCACATATCAGATTCACCATTTGTAATATATACCTTCCTCCGAGTGACGACCTCTCGCTCACTGATTTAGGGGATCTAGTTTCTCAACACCAACACCTTTTCTTTTGGTAGGTGATGTAAATGCCCACCATCCCCTTTGGGGCTCACCTCAGGCTTGTGCGAGAGGTAAGTTAATTGCCGATTTCTTGAATAATTATAACCTGATTCTCCTGAACACTGGAAAACCTACATTTCTTTCTGATGCTTTCAACAGTTTTTCATACCTGGATTTAGCAGTTTGTTCACCACAATTAGCATCTTCCTTACAGTGGAATATCATCACTGGTTTACATTCTAGTGACCACTTTCCATGTCTTATTAGTCTCTTGCCACCGGATACATGTTCCACACGTTTACCTAGATGGCGCTTAGATCAAGCCAACTGGAACCTTTACTCCCGGTTGGCTGCTTTTTATTACAACGAGCACGACTCTGTGAATGTTTTAGTGGAGCACCTCACGAAAAATATTCTTGAAGCAGCTGAGCAGTCTATTCCACGGTCGACTACAAAAACCTGTCGACGATTTCCGGTAACTTGGTGGACGGATGAATGCCGGAATGCCATTCGTGCTCGCAGGTATGCTCTCAGGATTTTCCGATGTCGCCCAACACTGAATAACCCGATTGCGTATAAAAAGAATGCGTGCCAAATCTAGGCAGGTTATTAAGGTTAGCAAAAAGACATCTTGGAGCAAGTTTGTAGCGTCATTCAACCGACATACACTTACTCTATCGTATAGGATAAGTTAAGGCACGACACGACTTATACGCCAATCGCCGGTCTTAAAACAGCTGTAGGGGATGATATTGATAAGTTTGACGTGGCCAACACTTTTGGCAGTGCTTTCGTGCAAGTGTCTAGCTCAGAGAATTACTCACCTGCGTTTCTTCCTGTTAAGGCTCACATGGAATCTCAAGGTTTCAACTTTCGATCTAAAAATCTTGAAGATTGCAATCGTTTCTTCACCATGAGGGAGTTAGAACATGCACTATCATCCTCACGAAACTCTGAACGAGGTCCTGATGGAATACACGTCAAAATGGTGCAACATCTCTCTCCTGAAGGTAAGGCCTTCCAGCTCGAGGTCTATAATCGTGTTTAGGTTGACGCCACTTTTCTGGAAAAGTGGCGAAAGGCCACCACCGTTATTTTGAAAGCTGGAAAGGACCGTTTTCTTCTATCCAGCTACCGTCCAATTTCCCTAACCAGTTGCGTTTGCAAGGTGTTGGAACGCATGATAAATGGACGGTTGATATGGTGGCTGGAAACCCACAACCTACTGACCAACACCCAGTGCGGTTTTCGACGACGTCGTTCAGCAGCTGATCACCTTGTCTCGATTTCGACGCAGATAATGAATGGATTCATGAAGAACTGTCAAACCGTTGGGGTATTCTTTGACCTCGAAAAGGCTTATGATACGAGTTGACGGGCAGGAATAATACGTTCCCTACACAACTGTAATATACGTGGACGCCTTCCGTTATTCATTCAGGAGTTTATGAGGAACCGCGTTTTCCGAGTAAGGGTCAGTTCGGTTTTATCAAATATTTTTTTCAAGAGGGATCGGTACTAAGCGTCACGCTGTTTAATATAGCAATTAATTATATCTCGAAATGTATTCCCCAGGAGTATCGTCCTGCTTATTTTTAGACGACTTTGCCATCTATTGTACTTCTCAGCGCACCCGTTTTTTGGAACGCCGTCTGCAGAGGTGTTTGGACAACCTTTCAGATTGGAGCTCTAAAATGGGCTTTCGCTTCTCTGCTGAGAAGTCACTCTGCGTGAACTTATGGCACCGCTGGAGGCGATTACCACCTTCGCTGCGGTTTGAAACAGTTTTACTACCATTCGCGGATGAGACGAGATTCCTTGTGTTGATATTCGATAGAAAACTTTGTTGGTACCACGTATAGCACAGCTGAAAGCGCGCTGTAACCGTTCTCTGAATATTTTACGGATACTAAGTGGCAAATCTTGGAGAGCGGATCGGAGAGTCTTACTGCGATTTTATCGCACACTGATCCGAGCCAGATTAGATTACGGATGCGTAATTTATTCTGCGGCAAGACCATCTATGCTGAGAAGATTAGACACTGTCCATAATCAGGGTATTTGTGTGGCTGTTGGAGCTTTTTCAACCAGTCCAGTAGCCAGTCTTTATGCTGAATCGGCAGAACCCCCTCTGCAGTGTAGGCCTGATTTCCTGGTAACAAATTATGACTGTGGGCTAAAGTGCATGCCTTCGCATCCAACGTTCACTCCTTTTTTTAATATTGAGCTGGATGAACGTTATAGAAATATCTCAATTAGTCCACGTCCCCCAAGTTCGCTTCCGAGAACTTCTTCATAAGCAAAATATCGTAATGCCTAGAATGTTTCCCAAGGGGGAAAGGGTACACCCACCTTGGTTATTTACAACAGCCCAGGTAAATCTCGAGATGACGGCATACCGAAAGTCTACAATGCCTGTTTCTAGTATCCGAAGATGTTTTTTAGACATTTTTTTCAAACTACAGTGACCGAACTTGTATATATACCGACGGAAGTAAGTGAACTTGCCGGGGAATGAACTGGCAGATTTTGCAGCAAAGACGGTAACCACCAAGCTCAGTACAAAAATGGCTTGTATAACATCGGAAGACTTTAAGTTGTGCTAGGACGATACTTTTATCATCATCGTCGTTCTAGCCTGCAAAATAATACTACAAAACATTTTTTTCTATCTACTTCATGCTAATCAAGATAAAAATTAGCATAACTGCTTTGTAAGTAGAAGCGAAATAAGAGAATATATTAGGTTAACACGACAGTCAAATCTTTTAAAAACTGTTGCTATGCGATTGACACTGAATTCGGTTCTTTTGAATGACCAGGAGTAAAACAAAAGAAACACAGATAACAACTTCGGTCAGGAGTAAAACAAAAGAAACACTGAGGAAAATTTCCACTTTGAGAAAATTGCAAGTATTTTAAAATTAAAATCAATAACAAAAGTATCTGGAAATTGTTACTACCACAACAAAGTATTTAAGGTATAAATGGAATATTTTGATGAGATCTGTATTTCTTGTGTAGTTGTCTATCTCTTACGGTGTACTAGATCTATATTTCTTGTGTAGTTACCTATCTCTTACGGTGTCCCAGATGCAAAAGCAATCAGGAATAAAAGGACTTCAGAGGCTATTCCCAGAAAATTCAATATATAAATTTTATTTGTCATGTAGTTATCTGTAATATATTGCGGCTATTTAAAAAAAAATAAGTCGTTTAGAGCCATGTCTGAGAAAAAAACAAACTTTTTGAAATGTTTTCCTCGTAAAGGGTAGTTTAGGATGGTTTTTTTTTTTTTTTCTTTTTTTTTTGCAAAGCTTCGTGTTGCATCCTTAGAGGATACATCGCTGTCAGCCGGCGTCCTGTCTCTCTTATATACTTGTTCAATATCTGATGTAGTGTAAAACGTTTTATGCCTCTTCTTTGTGGCTGTGGGATTTATTTTGCGGCCTCCAATGAGGATTTAATCAATTAAAAATGCTTTGTTATAAATACGGAAGCATAACTACTGAACAATTTTTAAAACGCAAATGCATATTTGGTAAAACTTTCCATCTTTGAAAACTCGGAGGGATGTAAAATGGCTCTGAGAAAAAAGTACTGGAGCATAATATATTTATTTTAAAGCTTACTTTATTGCAACGTTGCCCATTGGACAAACCTTAACAACGGAAACAAACAATTCTCGTTATGCCCTACGGCAAAATTATCGGATAATAAATTTATCGTTACGTAGTGAAAAACCGCACTTCTCTTAAAAACAGACGATTAAATATTGGTTGCGTTCTCTTGCTATTTGGACTAAAGTCGGACTGTTCATGCACTCCCATGATACTTTCTTTAATTATTAGTCGCCCTGACTCTATGGCTGCCACCTATCAGCTTCTCTAGTTAGCATTAGCAATCATGGTGTTGGAATCTGTTCAGTTATTTCTTTTTGTGAAACATGGACCATGCCTAAAATCACACACTGATTTTCTAACTTTAATCACTGTGGGATCGTCGTTAATGATAACCAGTGCCCGGATTTGTATGCAAAATGCATAGAGTTTTTGAATCATCTAAATGTATGCAGTAGCTATATTCTTTACCATTCTCACCTTTAAAAGATCATTAATGCAGATTTAAAATGCATATAATTGCATATATTGGAAAAATTTGATTTTGCATGCATATTTCTTAAAATTTAACAGGTTATGGCATATTTTTTCTATTTCTATCCTAAATATAAAACTCTAGTTAGTTCACACATGCAATAGGTTTTTTTGTTTTTGTTTTTATTATTTTCCTGAAATGACAACCAGTGACTCGATATGCGATTTCGTTGTATCAGCTAATTGTTTACTTATGTTGCAACAGAAGCTAGTGTTCCCTGTCATAGCGTGTTGTCATCTGAGGTATGCTGTAACATCATATCTGCCGGATATGTTTGGTCACGTTTACTTGCAGTTGCAATCACAGTTCAGAAGTAACAGTAAGGGGTGAAAAACACTTTGCTTCGTTATGCCACCGGTAAAATTGCCACGTTCGTCTGTGTTACGTAAATATGTTATGAAGTTTGGGGTGATAATTTTAGTGAGGATGGACAAGTATTATTTTGTTTGTCATGTGAACGAAGTATTGCTTCTGACAAAAAGTTCCAAGTAGTACAGCATCTTAACACTGTGAAGCACAAACAATTTACAGACAGAAAATCTGTTTTACGTCAAAAATGTGTAAATACGTCATTTAGTGAGCCAACGTACCTGGAGTTTCGCGTGACTCATTCGCCAAGAAATTGTATTTAGAATTTATATATGCAAACATTCCTCTTTGGAAAATAAATAATATCCATATTAAAGCTTTTTTAGAACAGCACACTAATAAAATAGTGCCTGACAAATCAACCCTTCGCAAAACGTGTGTGCCCAAGTGTTTCAACGAAGTTATTCGAGAAATTCGGTAAGCTTTAAAACATGAAAGGATTTGCATTTCGGTGGACGAGACCACAGACACTGCAGGCCACTGTGTGTGTGTGTAGTGCAGTAGTGAGTGCAATGAAACCGGGAAGTAAAATTTACCTGTTAAATGTTCAGATATTAGAAAGGGTAAACCATTCTACAACTGCAAAATTCTTCTACGAATCCCTAACCCTTTGTGGCCAGATGGTATAAAATATGACAGTGTCATGTTATTTCTTACAGATGCCGTTCCATACATTGTAAAAACAGCAAGTGTAATAAAAGTTCTCTATCCCAAACTAGTACATTTGACATGGGCCACACCGCTACATGGCTACATGGGCCACACCACGTAGAAGAGACAGATAGATCCCAGTATCCAGAGGTTGGTCGGCTTGTTTCCAATGTCAAGAAATTTTTCATTAAAGCACCTGCTTTGAGTTTCAATTTCCAGGGAATTGGCTCCAAAGTCAACATTACCTCCTCTGCCTGTTTTAACATGGTGGGGTTCGTGGTTGGAGGCTGCATGTTACTATGCTAAATATTTCAATGATGTGAAAAGAATAGCAGATAGTTTAGATCCGAAAGATGCAGCTTCTATAAAGATAGCTCAAGCGTGCTTCAACTCAGTTGATATAGAAAATAAATTGAAGTACATATGTAGCCACTTTTCAGTGCTACCATAAATCATAAAGTAACTGCTAAGAATAATTCATTACAACATTCAATGACCCTAGCGAATCAGGTATTACAAGCATGTCCTTCGAAACACACAAAATTGCAAACATTGCTTTTGATAAGTTGAGCGCAGATCTTGGTAAAAATATAGTCTATACAACAATTTGTGACATTGCAAAACAGCTGGCCGGGGAAACATGTGAAGTACAAAAAGAACTCTCTAAAGAAGAGATTTGGAGCTTCTCTCATGCACCGGTGACATCTTGAGTGTAGAGAGATCTTTTTCACTCTACAAAGCCTTCTTTAGTGACAAACGAAGAAGTTTCACTGCAGAGAATCTCAGGATGACATTTCTCGTCTATTGCAATAGCAGTATTGGACAAAATGGTGACTCGCTAATAAAACACAATCTTTCATTCTTTCTCAAAATTAAAACAGCGCAATACAAATAAATAATAATAATAATAATGTGTAATAAGTAACAGTTATTATTAATTAATAATAATTAATAATATAAAGAATTAATTAATAATAATTAATACTTTAAACTATAATTAAATGATGAACTTATGAGAATAGTTATCAAGCATACCATTTTTATTTTGCATGTCCTTTATGCATACTTTATGAGATTTTAGTGCATATTTGCATGCATATTTTGGCATTTGTTTTTGCATACAAATCCGGGCTCTGATAATAACATTTATATGTACTTAAAAAGCTTGTCTTCATATTTTCTGAGCATTTGTATAGGTTATGCAAAGCACCATCAGCTTATATGCTGAACAATGATGAATATTCATCCTCTTGCTTTCCTTCGTTTATGTGCATTAAGATATCAATCTGCACTACAACCTGATCAATTTTCACAACTGCCCCATTGGGAGCACTTAGTAGTATTTTAACGGTTCCTTAGAACATATTTATCTCAGTCTGTTTACTGGGCCGATAAATATTCAGTACGATATTTAGCCGGACGATATATTCCGATATTTACATATAGCATGCAGTAGGTCAGCCTAAGCTCGGCCCTGGCTGGAGAATTGGTCATTCTGTACCATCCAACCCGGGGCCGCTTGTCCAATTTGTTTTAAATAAAATTATTTTGCTGTTATGTATTATTATATTATTTATAACTATCATAATAATAACATAATAATAATGATGATGATAATAATAATTAAAATAATAATAATAATAGTAGTAGTAGTAATAATAATAATAGTAATATTAATAATAATGGTAATAATAATAGTAGTAATAATAGTAGTAATAAAATAATAATATAATAATAGTAGTAATAGTAATAATAATGGTAAAAATAATAGTAGTAATAATAGTAGTAAAATAATATTAATAGTAGTAATAATAATAGTAATAATAATAATCATACTACTACTACTACTACTACTACTACTACTAATAATAATAATAATAATAATAATAATAATAATAGTCATCCGTACATGGCTGCCTGCGGTGTTGTACTTTCGATTTCCAGTACCGGCATGGGGATTTATTCCTCGGCTGTGAGGTAGGGAAGCATTCGGGTGCTTGGGTGTAGGCTGAGGTCCTTTAATACTCGGGTAGTAAGGGGCATGTTGACGGAATACTACGCTGTTAACCATATGCCGCCTGTTGCAGCATTCTGTCCAGGATGCCCTGGGTATGGGTGGACGAAAAAAACCGACAGCTGCTGTACCGCTGTACAGTTGTCCATAATTGGCCGAAATGAGCATTTGTTTATGTTTAATTTAGCCAGTTAAATACCAAATTTGACTTTAAGTTCAGCATCCTCTAAGGATGCGACACGAAGATCTTCAATAAAATTTCCCCACACCAAACTGCCCTTTACATGGAAGTATTTTCGAAATTTTTGAATTGGCTCTAACGTATTTAATTAAAATGACATATATTTAAGATACTTTCATGAAAATAAAATGTATAAAATTAATTTTCCGGTAATAGCCCAGAAGCCGTCCTCTTTCTGAATGACATTTGCATAACTAGTATATCGAAAGAGAGAGAGAGAGAGAGAGAGAGAGAGAGAGAAACTTTCTTTACAAAAAATGTAGATCTCGTCAAAATACACAGGTTATATCAAATGCATGTTTGTTCTGTAGCTAAGCAATTCCAAGATATTACTGTTATGCTTGTAGGTTTAAATTTACCAATACTTAAGGTTTTTCACATGGAAAATCGCTATTCATATTTTTTTCATCCTGCTCAAGCAAAAAGAGCTGAATTTCAATCCCTTCACAATGCGAGCAGATTTAAAAAAAAATGATTATCGATTTAGCTTATTGGCTTTCCTAATTCTCTTGTTACAAGGAAATACTACCGCAATAAAACCATGTTTGCTAATGTTTAGGCTTATTGGTAATACCATTTCGCTTTGAACCTAGGAATAATAATAATAATAATAATAATAACATAAAAATAATAATAATAAAATAATAATTATAATAATAATCATAATAATAATGTTTTTATAGCGTGAATCGTTTCTAAAGATACTTTTATTTATTAGTTTGAATTACCAATTATTCTATATTTTTCTCAAATCGCCATTCGTTCTTCTTTTATTTTGTGTTTATGCAAAGAGTATTTTAAAGCCATTACATAGCAAACAGCTTCGAGAATATTTCACCATAATTTTGGCTTAAGTATTTTTCGTACACCTACAACGAAATGTGTAGATATGTATTAAAGATTTATTTATATTTTCAAGAAGGAGAAATAAGATTAAAATTTTATAAGAATATTTTATGTAGAAAGATGAGTAGAGAAACTCATAGCCTTGTATTTGAATTATAAACTTTTTCTTTCTATTTTACTTATAATGTTTGAGATGGGGAGTTTTCTGTTTAGAGGGCGTTAAACTCAGTATATTTTTATTTTGTTTCTTTTATATTTTTAGTATTTAACGTCCGCTTTTACTGCTATGGCACCGCAGGCGCTGACACTGATGATATACCGGTGGAATGTAATGGCGGGGAAAACCAGAGAAAATTCGCTCCACCACAAATCTCACAAACGGTCGAACCTAGGTGAGAGGCGTGCGGTCTAACCACTCGGCCACGTCGCGGCTTTTTTTGTTTCCTCTAATTCTCTAAATTTAAATATACCACAGTTTATTACCTGGGCTACAAACATAAAGCTGATCGATGTTTTCGCACTTGGAGCTGTGAGCAATGTTTTGCACTTAAAGACAAAACTCTTCGTCTTTGCCTTTGCTGTTGCGTCAGGTTTGTTAACCGTAATTAACGCTCCAATAATTAACAAGTCAACAACAAGCAATGAACGGAGCATGACGTAATGGCGTTTACAACGTACTCGTCTCCAATTCCCACACAAATAGCGGGCAGCAGTTGAGACAGTTGGACATGACCGACGCTGTTAAGGTTGCGGAAGACGTGGGATGCCTTGCTCTTGGCATCGCAGCAGGCCTCGCACTAGCGGTGCAGGTATTGTCATTGTTCGTGATAGAAGATCACTGGTGTTGGGACTCCAATGTGGCTGCCCTGATAGTTCATCTCCCTCTGGATGCTGGGGATGCAAAGAGGTTCAGTTTGCCGCGAGTGGAATCAGGTTAGTTCACTTGCTCTCTGCTTTGTGAATTTACTGGCGCTGCTGTAGCCGTGATAAACAAATCGCTATTTCCCCTGTACTTGCTATTTTCCTGAAAGAAATGCTTCTGTTTGTGCATGTTCATTGCTGCAATATTTCAGTCAGGTTTTCTATAGCACAAATAGATTAAAAACGGATCTTGAACTACTTTAGGGAGGGATTAACACATTTCGAAACATATGCTACCAATGAGGAAAATTCAGTCAGTAATCGAGAATTTTAAACATCATATAAGTCATCCACAGATCATCCTTGGATGCAAATGTTAAGTTAAAATGTCAGAAAACATAAAAAAATCTGATGTATTCATTTACATGACTTTCTCTACACCTCTGCAACATATTATTGTTAAAAAGCTTACGCTTCTATTTTCTTCCTGCTAATTGAGAAACATTAGCAGAAATAGTCTAATTAGTTGCTTCCTTGTAAGTAGAAGCGAAATAAGGGCACAACGTAGGTTGAAGTGATAGTCGAAAGTTGGTTGCTATGTGACTGAAGTTCCTTTGTTTGTGTGGACAGGAATTGACAAATTTCTTATGAGAAAATTATAAGTTTTTCAAAGCTGAAACCTAACACACGGAATATATCAAAAACATCTACTCCACGAAAAAAACCTATATAGTATAAATTGCATGTTTTAACGTGCTCTACATTTTTTGTGTGGTATTTTTTGTCCATCTCTTACGGTTTAGCAATTATGCAAAATTCCGTAAAATTCATCTAGAATAAAGTAGTCTTTGAAGGCTATTCAAGATATACATTTTACTTGTCAGGTGAATATCTTTAATATATTATATTTTAATCAAAACCGTTAGAGCGATTTTGAGAAAATCAAAATTTTCGAAAACAGTTCCATTTAAAGGTTAGTTGGGTGTGGGGGATTTTCTTGAAAAGCTTTGTGTCGCATCCTTGGAAGATGCCAAACTTGGTATTTAACGGGATCTTTTCGTTTTTGAGCTTTGCTGTCCACAGACACACACAAACGCACACGATTTTCCAAAAATGATTTTTTTTGGATTCAGGAGGACCCAAAACATGTGTTTCTGGTGAAATCTCGGTATCAAATTTTTGGGTGGAATACAATACTTTCTCTATACACTATGTACATAGTACGTGTAGAGAAAGATGTATTGAATAAACATGCCTTATAAACATAATATTTAAACAGTTTTATTCCACGCTAACAAATTCATAAAAAAGTTTAATCTTCTATCCACTTCTTGTTAATTTAGATCAACGTTTGTATAAATACTTTTATTACACCTTATGTAGTATGTACACGAAGGCTGAATCGATACATCATTTAAAGTGGTTCGTTATGCAATAGACTTTGAAATGTTGCTCTGCATGACCGCGACCTCGGAAAAAAACAAAAAAATAAAAACTATTTAGCATTTAAAAATGATAAGTACTTGAGAATTAAAATCAACAACAACGAATATTTAGTAAATAGTAATTTATCTCAAATTATAATAGTTAATGTACTTATATTTTTACTTTCTCTACACGTACTATGTACATAGTGTATAAAGCAAGTATTGTATTCCACCCAAAAATTCGATACCGAGATTTCACCGGAAATATATATTTTGAGATCCTCTAAAACCACAAATAATTTTAGAAAAAGGTCCGTGTGTGTATCTATCTGGACTTCTGTGTGTCTGTGGACAGCTTAGCTCAAAAACCAGAAGTCGGCTAAATACCAAACTTGGTATTTCAGTTCAGTATCTTCCAAGGATACGATACGAAGATTTTCAAGAAAATTCCTCTACCCACCAACTACTCTTTACATGGAACATTTTTCGAAAAATGTTATGTTCTTACAAATGGCCCTAACGATTTTGATTAAAATATCACATATCAAAGTTATTTACATCACAAATAAAATTTATATTTAAATTTTCTGGGAATAGCTTCTGAAAACCTCTTCATTTTGGATGAATTTTGCTGAATTTTGGATAAATGGTAAACCATAAGAGATAGACAAAAATTTGCTGCACAAAAGATGCACATCTCGTTAAAACACACAATTTATGTTATATGCATTTTTTTCGCGGAGTTGTCCTTTTTCGAGATATTCCTTGTTATTTGTTTCAGTTTTAAAATACTTAAGTTTTTCTCATGACCACGTAAAGAAACGAATTTCAATCTATAGCAACCACATTTTCAAACATTTGACTGTCGGTTTAGCATAGTGTATTCCCTTATTTCCCTTCTACTTATAAGGAAACGTAATAATTAGTGTGAAATATATAGTAGAAAAAGATTATTAAAAATAATGTGTTACACAGATGTAGAGAAAGTCATGTGAATGGAACACATCAGATTTTTTTTTTTGCTGACACATACAATTTCTATGTGGTAGTTCTCTCTTACGGTTTACAGGTTAAAAAAATAAAGTCTAAGGATTTTTTCCTAGAATTTTCCACAAAAAGTATGGTTTGGGGTGGATGGAAATGTTTGCATCCCATTGTTAGAAAATGCTGATCAAAATTAGGTATTTATCCGAAATATTCTTTTTTACTTGCTCTGATGCTCACCTACAGTAAGAAGAGGATGCCAATTTTCCAAGAGCTTCTGCGAATGAGAAAAGAATTGCATATGTCCTTATGCCTAATGCAGCAAAACTCAAAACGAAAAGTTGTTTCAACACCAAACTAGATTGTAAGTTCAGCGTGCTCCAAGGATATGACACGAAGATTTCAAAAAATTCTCTCAAAAATGGTCTACCAATTTTCTTTAAAATGTATAAGATTTTTGCACGAAAAGTAAATTTTATATTTTATAGGAATGGTCTCTGAATGCTTTCTCATACGGAAGGAATTTTGTAAAGTCTTGTACAACTGGTAAATGTAAAATGATAGACAAAAATCGCGCTACATAAAAAGTGTAATCCCTTTAAAAGACAATTCTAAATTACTGTTTTTGTGCCATAATCTGTGTATTCCGAGATATCCATTATTAGTAGTTCAAATTGTTCAATACCTTTTACTTTCTCTAGCCCCGTATGTACAATATACATAGGGATAGAGAAGGTATTGCACTCCACCCAAAAATTCGATACGAGATTTCACCGGAAATATATGTTTTAGGGTCCCCTGTATCCAAAAAAAGCATTTTCAGGAAAAGGTCCGTGTGTCAGTGTGTCTGTGAACACGATAACTCAAAAACGAAAAGTCGGTAAAATACCAAGCTTGGTATTTAAATTTACTATCTTCCAGGGATGCGACACGAAGATTTTCAGAAAAATCCCCCCATCCCAAACTACCCTTTACATGGAAAAAATTTCGAAAATTTTGGTTTTCGTAAAAATGGCTCTGGCGATTTTGATTAAAATATCGTATATTAAAGATATTTACCTCACAAATAAAATGTATATCTTGAATTTTCTGGGAATGGCCTCTGAAGACTTATTCTTGATGAATTTTACGAAATTGTGCATAACTGCTAAACCGTAAGAGATGGACAAAGACTTACTACATGAAAAATGTAGAGCAATTTAAAACACATAATTTATGTCATATACATTTTTTTTCGTGGAATTGATCATTTTTAAGATATTCTTAGTTTTTCGTTTCTGCTTTGAAAAACATGCTTTTCTCATACAGGAATTTGTTAACTCCTGCCCATACAAACAAAGGAACTTCAGTTACATAGCAACCAGCTTTTGGCTATCATTTTAAGCTATGGTAGGTACTCTCTCATTTCGCTTCTATTTACAAGGAAGCAAATAATAAGACTATTTCTGCTAATGTTTCTCAATTAGCATGAAGTAAATAGAAGCATAAGCTTTTTAACTACAATTTGTTGGATGTAGAAAAAGTCATGTGAATGGTACACATCAGATTTTTTAATTTTTCTTTTTTAATTCTTCCCTGCATATTCAGTTGTTTTTCGCGCTTGCATGGAAACAATCTGGTATTTTAAAGTCAATGTATATATCGTCCAGTTCTTAAACATTTGATTGTTGCGATTCGCTTTGTATCTATAACGAAATCTGTATGCAACTATTTCTGCAAAATTTATGTAATTTAAAATGATGCAAACGGAAAAATAATGTTCTTAAGAGCTGTTTGTACTTACCCATTAATAAACGGTAGAGGATAGAAAACACCATGTGACGTGGCACGTCAGGTTTTAGTTGTACATGAACACACGAACTCATTTATGTATAACGTAATACAGAGACTTATGACAAAACAGAAGCAATGAATAACAAACATATAATTACTAGAATAGCAAAGAACAGTAAACGAGATCAGCTTCAATTAGGCCCCTCGGGAATACAATTAAACAAAAGACGGAGCTGTAGGACTAGAATAAGCTTTCTGAAACGACACATTCAGTGACAGCAGAGGTCTTGAGGTAGGCGGCTTCGAATCCTGGTGGAGAGGAAAGATCGCTGACAAAAAAACAAAAAAAAAAAACAAAAAATACTGGAGATATTTCGAAATTGTGAGCCTGAGCGCGAATAATGATGCGTTGACGAATGGTGCGATGCGTGTTGCGGATGACCAGGGTCGACAACGTTTGTTTAAGAGGATTTTGGCGTGTGTCTGTGTGTGTGTGTGTGTATCGGAAACGATCCCATATACTGTAGCCATTGACTTATAGTACGTCAAACCGCAGGAAGATAACATGAGATGAGAGTAATTTCAAAGGACGGCGAAACCGCCGGGGGAAGAGCCACCATAGAGGGTTCCTAACATAATAACAGTTGTTCATTTCGACGCGTGGAGGGCTAGGAGCCCGTGAACCATGTCTGACCAAACTCAAGACGACTTCCAATGTCATCCCCCCGCCGAGAGCTATATTTACAGAGAGCAGTTACCATCACGGAAGGGCGCCACCACCGCAGTCCTCGCGGACACTTACAGCCCTGAAAGAGACCGGTTGGATGAAACGGAGATGAAATGAAGGTACAAGAATTTCAGGAGAATGAAGAAACCTATCCAAAATTTGCTTAGCAACCTGGGAAAAACGCCATGGATCAGAGAGGTCGGCCATGGGAATTGGTCCTACGACCTCCCGTTTGCCAGTTACAGAGGAAACACCTGGCCCACCTGGCTCGGTGAAAGACTGAGGTACTCTGATTCTTTTTAAAAACTAAGTCTGAAGAATAGGTAGAGGCTTACTGAAAATTTTAGAAACATGATATTGACTGAATTCTGGATATCGCTGTGGAATGAACTTCCATTATTGGTGAAAATAGCATTGCCACTGTACTTGCTCTTGCATCAATGAAATTGCCTTTTCTGCTCTCGACACAAGCCGGAACATCTGCTCAAACCACATTTTATCTCAAATTGGCTAAGTCAAATAATGACTAAATGAGTCTTTTTCCCTCTAAGATGCAAACTCAAGTTTCACACAGGTACATGTATATTTTGAAGTTTAAGTTTTTACTTTCTCCAGCCCGCATGTACAATATACATATTGGATAGAGAAGATATTGTATTGCACCCAAAAATTCGATGTCGAGATTTCACCGGAAATATATGTTTTGGGTCACCTGAGTCCGAAAAAGCATTAAAGAAAAAGGTCCGTGTGTGTGTCTGTGTGTGTGAGTATGTGTGTGTCTATGGACAGCATAACTCAAAAACGAAAATACTGTTAAATACCAAACTTGGTATTTAGGTTTAGTATCTTCCAAGGATACGACACGAAGATTTTCATGAAAATTCCCCCCACCACAAACTACCATTTATATGGAAAATTTTTCGAAAATTTTGATTTTCTCTAAAATGGCTCTAATGATTTTGATTAAAATCCCAAATATTAAAGCTATTTACATCCCAAATAATATGTATATATTGAATTTTCTGGGAATAGCCTCTGAAGACGTCTTTATACCGGATGAATTTTGCCGAATTTTGCTGAACTCCTAAACCGTAAGAGATAGACAAAAGCTTACAACACAAAATCGCCAAAACACACAATTTATGGCATTTACGTTTTGTGTTTTGAAGATATTCCTTGTTATTGGTTTCAATTGCGAAGTACCTAGACATTTAAGAAGTGAGATTAACCTTATTATCCAATACGAAGCATCTATGAGCCGAGATGACATCTGGACTTAGTGTTCAATGGAGTAAGTTATTACATAATGAACCACATCTGTGGTTTATTGGGAATAAATGTGAGTCAATTGGTAATTTAATGTCGCACCAGCATGCCAGATAATTCAATTGGTTAGAGAAACGCCACAAAAAATACTAAGATCCACGATTCATATTCCAACTATATCACCGAATTTTTCAGTCTGGTTCTACGTTCTAATGTTTCAGCGCCAGGACTGCCATTTTCTTGGGCCTCCAATGCCGGTGATACGGAATTCAGCCGATGTGAGCGCTATGGCGGAGACTTGGTCGGTGCGTATGTGGGCTGGGTCGCCGCCCGCAGACCACCGTACCGTGGGGAAGCCGGATCCAACAGGACAGCATGTGACCAGGGCTGGGAATTCAACACCACACAGGGTTTCCACTCCCTGTCTGCTCAGGTAAGTGTTAACCTTCTTTATTACTATCTCTATCACGTACAATATAATAACAGGCAGAGAAGATACTGTGTTCTATCCAAAAATTTCATACCCAGATTTCACCGGAAATATTTTTTTTTGAGGTGTTTGTCCATGTGTGTGTCTATGAACAGCATAACTAAAAAAAGAAAAGTCGGTTAAATACCAACTTGACATTAACATTCTATGAAGGTACATCTTTCAAAAATGTAACACGGAGATGTTCTACACAAGGCCCCCCCCCAACTCAACTATCGCTTACATGGAATATTTTTTTTGAATTTCTTTATTTATTTAAAAACAACTCTTAATGATTTTGTTTAAAATACCATAATTTTAAGATATTATCATAAATTAAATGTATATCTTTAATTTTCTGGGTACAGCCTCTGAAGTCCTCTTTATTCTAGAGAACTTTCGCACTGTAAGAACTAGACAAAAATTTAGATCTCATCAAAACACACAACTTATGTAGAATATTTTTTGAGTTAAACATTTCCGACATATTCCTAATTATTTTTTAAATTTTCCAATCTTTATAGTTTCTCAAATGGGAAGTTGACATTTTTTTAACAAAGTATGTACACTGTGGACAAAAAAAAATGAGTCATGTTTAGAATTCGTCTAAGTTCTACACGTCACAGCGCCTCTACGATACAGTTGTGTAGCGGCAGCAAGAGACCTCATATGAAATTTGTGGTAGACAAAGCGCGGCAGGGTGGGTTTTCTTCGCATTCATCTGTCATCGCATTCCACCGGTGCTCCATCTTCATTCCATATACCACTAATGTCATCAGCTGAGGGTCGCAGATTCGCTGCTTATATGTAGTAAATATTGTTTTACTTTCTCTGCACGTGCTATATATATATAGTGTATAGAGAAGGTATTGTATTGCACCCAAAAATTTGATACCGAGATTTCACCGGAAGTACATTTTTTTGGGACCTCCTGAATCCAAAAAACATATTATGTACATAGTGCATAGAGAAGGCATTGTATTCCATCCAAAAATTTATACCGAGATTTCACCGGAAATACATGTTTTGGGTGCTCCTGAATAAAAAAAAAAAAGCATTTTTGGAAAAAGGTCGATGTGTTGTGTCTGTCAGTCTGTCTGTCTCTCTGTGTGTTTCTGTGGACAGCATAGCTCAAAAACGAAAAGACCGATAAATACCAAACTTGGTACTTAAGTTTGGTATCTTCAAAGGATGCAACACGAAGATTTTCAAGAAAATCCCCACCCCCAACTACCCTTCGCAGGAACTTTTTTCAAAAAATTGTATTTTCTCAAAAATAGCTCTAACGCTTTTGATTAAAATATCATATATTAAAGATATTTACCTGAAAAATAAAATGTATATTCTGCATATTCTGAATTTTCTGGGAATAGCCTCTAAGACTAATTTATGCTGGATGAATTTTACGGAATTTTGCATAATTGATAAACCGTAAGAAATGGACAAAAACGTACCACACAAAAAATGTAGAGCACGTTAGAACATTTCATGTTATATAAATTTTTTTTCGTGGAGTTGATCGTTTTTGAGATATTCCTTTTTTTAGGTCTCAGCTTTGTAAAACATACTTTTTTCATACAGAAATTTGTCAAATCCTGTCCATACAAACAAAGGAACTTCAGTCACATAGCAACTAGGCTTTGACTATCACTTTAACCTTTGGCACTCCCTTATTTGGCTTCTACTTACAAGGAAGCAAGTAATAAGACTATTTCTGATAATTTTTCTCCTTTATTATGAAGTAAATAAAAGCATAAGCTTTAACAATAATTTGTTACAAAGATGTAGAGAAGGGCATGTGAATGAAACACATCAGATTTTTTTGTTTTTTGGGGTTTTATTTCCTCTAGCCCGCATGTACAATGTATATAGGGGATAGAGAAGATATTGTATTCCAACCAAGAATTCGATGTCGAGATTTCACCGGAAATACATTTTTGGGGTCCCCTGAGTCCGAAAAAAGCATTTTTATAAAAAAGTTCGCTTGTGTCTGTGGATGCATAGCTCAAAATCGAAAAGGCCTTTAAATACCAAAACTTGGTATTTGGATTTGGTATCTTCCAAGGGTGCTACATTAAGATTTTCAAGAAAACCTCCACCACAAACTACCCTTTACATGAACAATTTTTCGAAAATTTTGAATTTCTAAAAAAATGGCTGTAACGATTTTGATTGAAATCCCGTGTATTAAAGATATTTACATCCCAAATAAAATGTATATCTTGAATTTTCTGGGAATAGCTCTGAAGACCCCTTTATTCTGGATGAATTTTGCCGAATTTTGTGCAACTGCTAAACCGTAAGAAATAGTAAAAACCTTACTGCACAAAAAATGAACACACAGTTTATGTCCTGTATGTTTTTGTTGTGGAGGCAACTGTTTCCGAGATATTCCATGTTATTGGTTTCAATTGTAAAGTACTTATACTTTTCTTGGGCAGGAAGTGTCCGCTTTTCCTTTTTTCTACTCCTGGCCAAGCAAAGATGCGATTTGCAATCACAATCGCATAATGACAGTTTTTAAAATTGCTTGACTATCACTTTAATATAGCGTATTCCTTTAGTTTCCTTCTTATAAGGAACTAAGTAATAAGAACATTCTGCTAATGTTTATAAGCATGGTGTAGAACAAAGGATATCTTTTGTAAGAAGTTTGTAGATCAGCTAGAGAAAGTCATGTATGTAACACATCAGATTTTTTGTTTTCTTTTCCGCAACACACCTTTGACAAACTGATCCTACCTCGTAGTCTTTACAAACCGATCCAACAGGTAAATGCCAACCTAAAATGGAATAATGTGATTTTCTCAGAAGGTGAAATTTTGTTCTACATGTAAGGGTGGGGTGATTGTCTATCATCCAGAGGGGCGCCGATACGATGCAAAATATGGGACTTCACAATTCCATCATGGTTGCATATCAGTATGCTGTTGAGGTTGGATACCAAGGGGGGGGCAGTGTAGGTGTGCTGAGGCTGAGGTAAAAATGGAGCTAAACTCCAATTTACCTGTAGATGGGCAAAGAACAAAAGATGGCTTCTGGGCACAATTTCAAGAAGCCTGGGATCTTGTAGCTTCTCGTCCACATTACTGCAAGCATTGAATTTTGTCTATGCCCTGAAGATTGAGGGCAGTTATACGGGATGAGGGTTCATGCACCCAACAACAATTATATATTTTTTTTTTTTTTAGAAGATATGCATTTATTTACAAATATATTTAGTTATTTAACACGAGTGTTAGCACAATTATGTTTTTGTGCACATTCCAAAGTTATATTATGTAAAACATATCCAGTTATAAAATTAACAAACAGAACGCGAGATTTGAACCTAGTAGCTTATGAATGGAAGAAAGCCTTCTGAACCTCTCGGCCACCTATCATTATTCTGTGATCTGTTTTCAGTACATTATTCGTTTACAAACTTTTACGGAAATACATGTGTTGAGGACTCCTAGATCAAAAAAAAAAAAAAAAAAAAACTTTTTATAAATGGTCTGTTTTTATCTGTTGGCACGCAAAAACGAGAAATCGGTTAAATAACAGAGTTGGTATTAAGTAAATTCATATTTCCAAAGGATGCAATCGAAATATTTTCATAATAACGATTTTGATTAAAATGTCATATAGGCATTAAGCATACACACACATAAAATTCATTCTTGAATTTTCTGCGAATAGCCTCTGAAGAACATTTCATTCTGAATGGAAGCCAGAAGGCATAGATAATATCTTATTCAAAAATAATAAATAAGTAAATAAATAAAATACAAACCTCGATAAAACACACCATTTATGTCATATACGTTTTGTGTGGTGTTAACCATAACCGAAATATTCATTAGTATTGGTTTTAAAATGCTCAATGCTTAGACTTTTTTTTTTTTCAAATGGGAAGTCGTTATCCTATTTTTTCAACCTGGGCATGCAAAGAGAACATAGAGATCACCTTTTATAAGGTTCGACTATTGTGGCTTGGTGTATTCCCTTATTTTGTATGTAAATATTAATTTGCGTATTTTAAACCCGTTAGTTAAAATTTTTGAAAAATCTTCCATGTGAAGAGTATTTACGGGTTCGGAGATTTTCTTTAAAATATTCGTATCACATTTCCTTAAAATAGATATTTCACTTAAGTTGTGTTCTTTAAGGATATTTAAATTTTTGTGGAGTGAGGTTTTGATTTTCTCCTACGGTTTTCCGTAAGAATGAAAATGACTACAAAGACTATTCCCAGAAAATTACAGATGCACATTTTTGTCATGCAAATATCTTAAAGATGTTACTTTATTCCTGGGAAAATTTCTTGAAAATTTTTGTGGTATTCCTTAAAATGCGCTAAACATAAATGTCGATGTTTCGTATCTAATTATACAAACATACGATACACCGATCCGTAATAAACATGCTTTGTTTTTTTCGGGGCACTTCAAAACGTACATTTTCAGTGAAATCTAAGGATGGAATGTAATACACCCTCTATTATAGGTAATAGTGCAGAAAGTAGAAAGTGAAATTCCTACTGAAAAGCCTATTCCACGTATGCATCATTGGCGATATGATGGGACGGTTGAAAAGAGAAAAAATCGAATGTGTTACATTCACACAACTTTCCGTACCTTCTATCGTTTATTCTTGTGCACAAACTACACCCACACTCACACACACACACTTCGTTATTTCGATAAATACACTTATTCATCCACTTTTACAGTGAAGATACATTTTTCCGGTACCCAGAAATAGAGCTTTTCAGCTTCTTCTTCTTCTTCTTCTTCTTATTATTATTATTATTATTATTATTATTATTATTATTTTTCGCATTCTTCGTTCGTCTACTTTGGTGTCAGTCCATATTAGTGCCAGTGAAATACTATTAAAATAAGTGTGTAGATACCTCCTTGATATTTTTTTTTCTTTTAAAAATACGGTACCGGAGTCTGGTCGGGACTCCGGCACTGTATACCCTACTTTTATTTACCTTTTTTTCTTGTTTTTCTATGTTATTACTGGATTGCTGTTTTCTTACTGTTACAACACACACATAAACAGAAACATATAACACCCATGCCCAAGGCGGGACTCGAACCCACGATCCCAAGGATATTCGTGATGCGCCGGCTAGAGCTCATCAATGCTTAACACACAAAAGCGACTCTCACTGAGGGGAGGAAGAATGACATTGGATTGTCACACTGGGTAGACTAAAAAAAAAAAAAAAATACTTCACTAGATTCCTCAGAATTGATGCTGTTTATTCCTAATTATATTATTATTATTGAGGCGCTAATTCGTCGAGTTCTTGTAGGTTTAGTAAAATACGCTTATAACTGGTGATATTTCTTATGCATACAAATTTCGTAAATAGCTATTACCACCTTTAGGGCATACACATAAATCGCTTACTTCACTGTTACGCGATATAAAACTTGCACATCAAAATCACGTGTAACTGCACTTCTTCGCGTAAGAGTTAATATGACGAACTTCACATAGCAGAGAAAAGACCGTTCAAAACATCGTACAGTTTTTCTCTTGTGCTCGCCACCTTTATACCCAAAATATCCAAGTTTCGTGCTCATTTCCGAAAATATAATTATTACGTGGTTAAGTTTTGGTATTTCATTATATTTTACACACGTGACCTCACTTCATAATGGAAGAGTCCAGAACTCCGAACTTTTAGGGAAAAAAACCCGTGTCTGTAGAAACTACCTGTTACTTAGACCTTTATTGCACCAAAAGCTTGCTCTTATTTTATGGATTGACAAAACAAATGGCCTTGGCAGACACAATAACAAGTTTTCTTGTTTGATTTTTTTTTTTTTTTTTTTCGGTAGCTTAACGTCATACCTGACGATGGATGAAATTGATGAAATGATGCTCAAATTATCTTGGGGTCCATGGAGCTTAAAGTTACTCGACATTCGTCTTCTCTGGATAAGGGAAAAACCTGAAAAACCCCTTAACTGGGCAACTTACCCTAAGAGAGATTCGAGCTCACGACCTTTTGAATGTGAAGTAGACACGCTACCACCACACCGCCCAGGCGGGCAGCAAGTTCATACTCTCGCTGGTTGTTTTCTAAGATCTGTCCTGGCTACTGAGGCAAAAATGTCTTTCCTATACTAAACTTGTGCAAATTAATAATCAAAGTAATGGACTGAAAACGTACTAATATACTGTTGCATATTATTATTATTATTATTATTATTATTATTATTATTATTATTATTATTATTATTATTTGCTGCATCCATTCTTCTCTGTTTTCGATAGATCTTAGATTTCCCATCCTATTATTGCTTCAGGAATTCCTTGGAGCCTGAGGCTTCTAGTATTGTTCATTCCATTACTTTCATAGACCATTTTCATCCGACATTTTTACCTTCTCTGCCACGTGTATACAGTGTAGTAGTAGATAGAGAAGATACTATATTCCAACCAAAAATTCAGTATCAAGATTTCACCTGAAATAAATGTTTTAGAGGACCCCAGAATAAAAAAATAGCCTTTTTAGAAAAAGGAGCGCGTGTATCTGTGTGAGGGTGTGCGTACATGTGTAAAACAAGAGTGAGAGAGAAAGAGAGAGAGAGAGAGAGACTGAAGACAGCATAGCACGAAAAGTCGGTTAAAAATATCAAACTTGGTATTTAAGTTTGCTACCTACCAAGCATGCGACCACAGAATTTCACAATCCGCACCGTAAAATGTCCTTTACATGAACATTTGTTCAAACTGTTCTGTATTCTAAAAATTAGTTCTAACAATATTTATTAAAGTGCCGTATATTAAAGATGTTTACATGCTAAATAAATGTACATCTTAAATTTCTTGGCAATATCCTGATGCCTTCTTCATTCTCAATTACTTTTTCATATCTGCTAAACTTAAGCAATAAACAAACATTTGTAGATATCGTTAAAATATGCAATTTATGCCATATGTAGTTTTTTAGGGCTAACCACTTCTTTTATTAGTTTCAGTTTTAAAACATTTACACTTTTCTCAGACGAGAAGTCCTCATTCCGTTTCATATATCTTTTGATTTTCTCCTGACCATGGAAAGATAACTGAATTTCGATAACAATTGCATAGTGACAACTTTTAAAAGATTTGACTGTCCCTTTAGCGTAGTGCATATTCTTCCCTTCCACTTATAAGGAACTAATAGTAAGCCCATTTATGGTAGAAAATGTTTATCCTGATTACATGATGTAAATAAAAGAAAATTCTTTGTAAGAATACTCTGTGGAACATAAAATGTTTACTTCCTCTAGCACCTATGTACAATGTGCATAGTAGATAGAGAAGGTATTGTATTGAATTAAAACTTCTATATCGAGATTTCACCGGAAATATATGCTTTGTGATCCCTGAATACAATCTTTCCCTTTCTCTAGCCAATTTGTAAATACATACAGTGTACATGGAAGTAGAGAAGGTATTGTATTCCACCCAAAATTCGATGTAGAGATTTCACCGAAAATGTATGTTTTGAGGTCCTCTAAGTCAAAACATTTAGAAAAAAGTCTGGGTGTGTGTCTGCCTCTGTGTATGTATGGTCAGCGTAGCTCAAAAACGAAATTATTGTTAAAAACCAAACTTGGTATTATGTATCTTTTTCGAAGATGCAACAGGAACATTTTCATGAAAATTCCCGCACCACAATCTACCCCTTTCATAAAATATTTTTTAAAATTTTGATTTTTCAAAAATAGTTCTAACGGTTTAGATTAAATATTATAAGATATTTACATCACAAATAAAATGTATATTTTGAATGTTCTAAGAATAGCCTTTATTTTGGATGAGTTTTACAAAAGTTATAACCGTTAAACCGTAAGAGACAGACAAAAACCTGTTACACACAAAATGTAGCTCACATATTTAATTGTTTAAGTTGAATAAAATTACACGCACATATTCATTTCATCTGTTATTACCATGTTTCTAATGTTGTCCCTCGTAATATCGTAATGAATATCGTATATCGTAAATAATAATAATAATAATAATAATAATTATATATATATAAACTCCATGGCACGACAGCTCACGGGGAACCTTGGCCTACCACCCGGCCGCTGCGTCCCCCATCTCGGTCCACTACAGACGTCATGGATGTGGTGCAGTAGTGGAGGGTGAGACGTGGTCAGCGCCTCGAGCCGGTTAATGCGGTCCTCATGACCTGGAGCCGCTACTTCTCCATCAAGTAGCTCCTCAATTGGCCCCTCAGGGACCTAATGAGGCTGAGTGCACCCCGGGCCATGTTTCCCAGCGGGGAAAAAAATCCCCAGAAATATACATATTTCTGCACAATTGAATTAACTGAATGTATAATAAAGTTTACTGATTAATTTAAAAATATATCAAATGTGTTTCACTCACATGACTTTCTCTACCTATTCTGAAAAAAACTTCTTACCAAAGCTTATTCTTCTATCTACTTCATGCTAATCAAATGGTCCTATTACTTAATGTGCTATAAGTAGAAGGGAAATCAGAGAATACACTAGGTTAAAGGTATATTCAAATATTTTAAAAGCTGATCGCATGTGATTGAAATTCGTTTCTCTTTGCATGGCTAGTAGAAAGCAAAAGAGAAAGGAATGACAGATTCCCATATGAGAAAATCATAAGTATTTTAAAATTGAGACCAGTAAAATGAAATCTCGCAATTGGTTCACTCAAAAATAAATAAATAAATAAATAAATAAATAAATAAAAATAAAGTGTATGACATACATTTTAGTTTAATTAGATCTATTTTCTTTTGTGTGGTAAGTTTTTGTCTATCTCTTATGGTGCACCACTTACACAAAGGTCATCCAGAATGAAGAGAACCTCAGAGGCTAGTCCCAGAAAATTCAGGATATTATTTGTCAGTAAATGTCTTTAACATACTCATTTTAATCAATCTCGTTAGAGCTATCTTTTAGAAAAAAACAGATTTTCGACAATTTTTCCATGTAAAGGATAGTTTGGGCTGGGAGGATGATCTTTTAAATAATATATACATATAATTAATTATATATATAAACAATAATGGAAAAATAAACAATAGTTAATCAATGTTCATGTTGTGACAGATGAATTTGGTTTGCGATTCTAACTGGAAAGCATATTCTGCAGACGTCACCTTCTGGCTTGGAGGTGCTCTGGGAGCAACAATAATAGCAGCTGTTGCAAACAGGTATGTAGCTCTTATTTATTATACATTTCTTTATTGCGATCTGATTACCAACCATGTTTTGCTGCATGTTGAAAATGTAATACAGACACCTCTCTAAGACAACAGCTAAAAGTAGCATACATAAGTTAAATGGCAGCGTATAAAAATTTTTATTTTCTCAAACTGCAGCTCTCTATTTATCCACAAACGATTACAAATTGCTATCTTCGTAACAATTCTGCAGTTTAATTTCTTTTTGATATTCGTTGCGCCGTCGAAATAGCTCGCTAAGAAATTCCCGTCGAACTCACTCACTGTTGCGTGCGGTGCATTCCCAGTGAAAACTTAGCACCCGGCAGGGCTTCGTTGCCCCTTTTTATATATGTTGGTCATGTCATAGAAAATTTCCAGGAGCCGCCGCCCGCGCAGTACATCGCAGGTATTCACAAACTCAATCAGGCTTAACATGTGCGGTTTCGACGTCAAAGAACCTTCCAAATAATGGCCGGTCCCCATGGCCGCGCTCGCCAAATCGTCTCGCTTTGGTGTTTCGCAGCGCAGGGGATCGTGGGTTCGAGTCCCGCCTTGGGTATGGATGTTATATGTTTGTGTATGTGTGTGTATAAAGTAAAACAGAAATTCAGTAATCCAGTAAACAAATTAGGTAAATAAAAAGTAGGGTATAAAAAAAATAAATAATACGTGTCCACTCGCGCGTGTGAAACAATCGCAGCCGCGATGTCAAAAAACTTACCAAGGAGCAAGTGTTTACTAACACACGGGTGTTACAATGGATGCCAGCAATCAGTTATGACTTACAAAGCAAAACGTACACACACGTTCGGCGATTACGGCCGCAGGTTGTAGTCACAATACTCACAGAAATATATTTGAAGTTAATGACTTATTTGAAAAGAATTGAGAATTATCATTCTATTGGGAAAATATTTAAACATTATAATTTCAGATACTACAAATTACGATTTTGATAGCATGCACTTAAAATAGTCACAAATATGATTATGTTTACCTTGCAAAATATTAAACAGTGGTCCTTGGAATTGTTACATTTTACTTTTGTTAACTTTATTTGTAAGACGAGATTAATGGCCATATACTGTCAATAAGAAATTAGATTATTTAAAGTCCTGGTTTATCAAGAATTACTGGGAATTCAAATTTAGAAGTTTTACATGATAAATATGTATTACTTTAAATAGATTGTTCCCCTTTTATGAAAGGGCGCTGATAGCCTTGTAGTTGAGCGTCCTTAAACACTAACCATCATCATCATCATCATCATCATCCCCATTTATGAAAAAAACACTTATCAGAAAAAGACCGACTTTTCAAAATAACTCCTGTATTTTTAAAGTTATTTTAACCAATTTCACATAAATGGTTTCAGAGCCTATTCCCAGAATATTCATGATGTATATATAACAATTTTATTTTACATGTAAATATCTTTAATATACCAAAATCGTTAGAGCCATTTTTGAGAAAATAAAAAATTTCGAAAATTTTTCCATTTAAAGGGTAGTTTGAGGTGGGAAATTTTTATTCAAAATCTTCGTGTTGCGTCTTTGGAAGATATTAAATTCAAATACCAACTTTGGTATTTTACCGACTTTTTTGTTTTTGAGTTATCATGTTCACAGTCACACGGACTCACACACGGATCTTTGTCTAAAACTTTTTTGATACAAGGGGCCCTAAAACATGTATTTCCGATGAAATCTCACAAACGATTTTTTGGGTGGAGTGCAATATCATCTCTATCTATGTAGTATGTACTATGTAGAGAAAGTAAAAATGTACTTTTGATAAAATAGCATAATACAGGGTAAAATGAAGCAAACTTTATATTTCATATTACATACAAATTAAAATCTCCCTACACAATAATCATTCTCATCATTTTCCAAACTAGTCCTCCTCCTCCTCCTTTTCCTGGATCTGACTGCAATAAACATATTTTGCGTTACGAAATCTGCCTTAATTATTGTGCGATCATGGTCACATAATACAAGTCACTGAATTATTTCCAATTATCACATCTCTGTCTCTCTTTCCCATATTAAATGTAATAAACAGCGAGGGGATTTCGTCTGTTTGCAGATGGTTTCGTCTGCGGCCCTCATCTGGAAGGTCACGGCTTCTATTGCGGTCGACCGTCCACTCTGATATGGGTTTATTTCATTGTTTTGCCTTGTTGCCAGGCGAATGCTGGGGTGGTATTTCTAATATTCACGAATTTTTCCTATCCCCAATCCATTTTACATCACCTTTGTGGAATGATGTTTGACGGTGTATGGTACTTGGTGAATATGCGTAATGACGGTGTATGGTACTTGGTGAATATGCGTAATGACGGTGTATGGTACTTGGTGAATATGCGTAATGACGGTGTATGGTACTTGGTGAATATGCGTAATGACGGTGTATGGTACTTGGTGAATATGCGTAATGTAGCTGTTTCCTCCTCCTCCGATATAGAACAAGGGCAGTTCCAACCTATCAGGAGGAGCGCTGGAGGTACCCGCAAAAGTGTCTCCATATATAAAACTTTAGGGACTAAATATCTTTTGTTACTTGGTTCGGGAAAAATCTCTTCAAATCTCATCCCTTCCTTCTGGAGGTTCGATACGGCACAATAGAATTCTGGCCGCAGTGCTTAAAATCTCTATCCCTTGCGAGAAAAATATTACAATAGCATCATGAAATACTAAATAAGCGATTTTAAACTAAGCTTAAACACCAACTTTCTAGTGACAAATATTCCATTTTATGATTTTTACTTTCTCTATACGCACTATGTACATAGTGTATGGAGAAGGTATTGCACTCCACCCCAAAATTCGATACCGAGATTTCACCGGAAATATATGTTTTAGGGCCCCCAATATAAAAAAAAAAGCATTTTCACAAAAAGGTCCGCGCGTGTGTGTGTGTGTGTGTGTGTGTGTGTGTCCGTGTGTCAGTGTGTCCGTGTGTCTGTGAACACGATAACTCAAAAACGAAAAGTCGGTAAAATACCAAACTTGGTATTTAAGTTTAGTAGCTTCCAGGGATGCGACACGAAGATTTTGAGAACAATTCCCCTACTCCCAACCAACCTTTACATGGAACATTTTTCGAAAATTTTGATTTTCTCAAAAATGGCTCTAGCGATTTTGATTAAAATTTCGTATATTAAACATATTTACCTGACAAATAAGATGTATATCTTGAATTTTCTAGGAATAGCCTCTGAAGAGTAGTTTATTCTGGAGAAATTTTACGGAATTTTGAATAACTGCTATACCGTAACAGACGGACAAAAACTTACTACACAAAAAATGTAGAGCACGTTAAAACACACAATTTATGTTATATAATTTTTTTGGTGGAGTTCGTCGTTTTTGAGACATTCCTTATTTTTGGTGTCTGCTATGAAAAACATATTTTTCTCATACAGGAACTTGTCAACTCCGATCCATATAAACAAAGGAACTTCATTGACACAGCAGCCAGCTTTCGACTGCCATTTTAACCTAAGGTGGTCCCTTATTTCGCTTCTACTTACAAGGAAGCAAGTAATAAGACTATTTCTGCTAATTTTTTCTGACTAGCATAGAGTAAATAGAAGTATAAGCTTTTTAAGAATAGTTTATTGCAGGGTTATAGAGAAAGTCATGTGAATGGTACATATCAGATTTTTTTTGAGTGATGCTCATAGCTTTTATACTTATTTTGAAATGGCCTGCGCACTGATATCTTTGAAAACGTATTAAAACACCTTAAATTGTCTAACAAATATAAATATGGAAAAATAAGTAAAATCTTTCAAATAATAATACTACAGCATTAACGATAACTGAAACTGTTATTTAATTATTCTTTTCACACAAACCATGTGTAGGACTGGAGTTAGAAAGAAAAGTCAGAATGAAAAATTGAATGCCATAGCCGTGATTTTAAGTTTGGACCTTCCAGTCTGCATCCAGTTGGTCTAACCACTGAGCTATCGTGGCAACATAAAATAAAATTCCCCAAGCGACTCGCAACTGGAGCAAATTAGAAAATTCAAAATCGTTATAGAATCTCGAAGGTGTTTCTTTTCCACCAATACAGAGAATAGAGATATGAAGCACTAATGCACTACATGTCACAGTTCGTGTGTGTGGTGGACACACAAAAATTAATTATTTAGTGTGCAAACGAAATAATAAAATACAGTGAAGATTTTTTCCAGCAGGAATCAGAGGACAGAACTTGGTGTAATGTAAGAGGGAATAATAAGTAATTTTAGTAGCCATCTTTAGAAATTGATGAATGTTCTATATGCCATTCCGCTCAATTAGTTTTTATGCCTGTACTCCTGGTTTTCACATTTCAATTTGCATTTCCTGATATTTACATGGTTAAAACTGAAATTGCATTTTTATGTTATGTTGTATTATCTCTAAAATGATAAATACAATGACATAATTTTTTTGCAGATGTGATGAATAACGAGAAACATCTGCCTACCACTTAATGCGAAGCGTTAATTTCGCGGACAACAAAATTACATTCCATGAGCGCACGTCTAATGTAAGGTTAATCCCAGTGTGACCTTGCCATGTGTAAACAAAGACAGTTCACTGAGACAAGCTCGCACTGACCCATGGCTGGTGGTTTTTCCCTTGTCACATTAAGAATGCTCCTCCACAGCGTGAGTAAATACCACATTATATCATGTTGCTTTTTGTGCATTTATTTTTTGAGCTGGTGGAGCCCTCTAATATTCGCGCTAGAGTGGAAAAATTTCAACTTTTTATTTTTTTAATAAAACAGTAACGGAGTCTGATCAGGACATATAACACCCATGCCCAAGGCGGAACTCGACCCCACGATCCCCTGCCCACGAAGCACCAAAGCGAGACGCTTTAGCGAGCGCGGCCATGGGGACCGGCTAACATATAACACCCATGCCCAAGGCGGGACTCGAACCCACGATCCCCAGCGCTACGCAGCACTGTGAGGTTATTCGCTAAGCGGGACGGCTTAGCGAGCGCGCTACTTCAGCACTGTGAGGTTATTCGCTAAGATTCTTGCTAGCATTGGTTTCAGCCGCGTTCCATTCCATTGTCTCCTTAGCGCGGTGGTAGTGCGGCTGTTTACCAATCGGGAGGCTCGAATTCGAATCCCGGTACCGGCGTGAGGAATTCTTCCCCCTGGTCTGTGATACACTCTGCCTCGTGTAGTCCCTTGGGGGCCAATTGAGGATATGCTTGAGGAAAAAGTAACGGCTCCAGGTTGAGTGGACCGTATTAACCGTGCGGGAGGAATTCGGGATACTAACCACGACCCTCCTTCCAGTACACACACCGCCAATAACACCTTTAATGGGCAGAGGTGGGGGATGCAACGGTCGAGCGGAAATGTAAATGGCGTGTTATTTATGGACGCTCTTTAACTGCTGTGGTCCTCAGCGTCCCATTCTAAATTGGGCGTGAAAGACCGCTTAATTTTGCTCAGAGGCCTTTCTATCAGGCTTGAGGTTCTTTTACGTGCCGTAAATCTACGATACGGGACCAACGGCTTTACTTCCCTTCCGAAGGAAGCCATGCTAAGGATTTTTACGCCCGAAAAAATCCATCGTCCTCCGCCGGGTTTGAACCCGCGACCTTGGGCGTATGAAACGGTCGAGCGGTAGGCTTTGCCTGGTTTCATATTGTTACATCGCGGAGCTTAATTTAGTTCCATTTCATTAAGGACTACTACGGTTTTTGGTGGCAGTAAATGTTCACGCGGTGTTATGGTTTCAGGAAATATAAACACGTGGGATTCTACCCTCACGACAAATACAAGTAGTCTCTCAAAGCCTATATCCTGCATGTGTAAATAGTTTTATCCTCTTTCCTGTGACATATAAGTACTGCAAAATTTTGCAAAAATGTCAATTGCAAGTTATAGAGAGTTGGGTCAACTTCCTCTGATCATTCTTGTCTGAAATGGAGAGAATTGCGGTTTTATCACCACTTTGGATGGCTCAATGGTTGCTGTTCTAGCTGATGAATGTCGACTTCATGCTAGTTATAAAAGAAGATCTCAGGATTTTTCTGTGAGGATTGCAGCGAGTCCACGGGTGCAACAAGGAATGTCGATGACACTTTCTCTTCTACACTATTTATTTCCTTTTCAGCGTTGTTACTTTTACATCACTAAAATACTCTCTGAATTCTTCGAAGTTGTCCAATATTTATCTGAACACTAATCACGTCTTAGCTTAGAATCAATTCCTTCACGAATTCTATTTAACTCCGTCAGCTCATTTCGTACTGTCTTCTCACGGAGACGTAATTCCCAACACCTCTGATGCTCGTCGATCACCCTATTCAAGTGAAACTATCTGCATTTGACTTGTATAGTGCTCACCTTACTTTGAGATTTTTAGTATTTTACTTTAAATCCTATTGGTTGCTTTAAATTTTGTTCGTTGGTGTTCTGTAGCGGACGTGTATTTTTCCTTAGCGATTGGAACACCAACCATTTTTCCAGCTTTCTTGCAATAAAACATTACACCCTCACCTCTAACCGTGGCTAATCGTATAGAGGACAGACGCTGTTACATGTATGACTTTCGAGAATCTGTATTTCGCTTTTTATAACTCCTAATCGTTAATGTATAATATTTGTGAATGTTTCTTCAAAAGGGAACTTCCGTTACAAGTACCATCACCAGTTCAGCACGGCGATACCCACTTTCATAGTGGGCGAAACTAACCCACAACGTAGTGCTCATTGTAGGCAGATTTTATTACTTTCTCTACACGTACTATGTACATAGTGTATAGAGAAGATATTGCATTTCACTCAAAAAGTCGATACCGAGAGTTCACCGGAAATAGACGTTTTAAGGTCCCCAATATCCAAAAAAGTATTTTTAGAAAATGTCCCTGTGTGTGTGCCTGTGTCAGTGTGTCCATGAGCCCATGTGTCTGGGAACACGGTAGTACAAAACGAAAAATCGGTAAAATACCAAACTTGGATATATGTTCGGCATCTTCCAAGGATTTTGAAGCAAATCCCCCCACCCGAAACTACCCTTTACAATGAAAGATTTTCGACAATTTTGATTTTCTCAAAAATGGCTCTAACAATTTTCATTAAAATACCATACTTTAATGATACTTACACAACAAATAAAATGTTTATCTTGAATAATCTTACCCTCTAAATATCTCTGCATTCTGGTTGAATTTTGCTGGATTTTGCATTACTAGTAAACCGTAAGAGATAAACAATATATATACATTTTTTTCTTCGAGTTGACCATTTTAGACATTCCTTATTATGTTTTTCAGTGTTAAATACTTTAACTTATCAAATCAAATCAATTATAGACAACACAACCCAATACAAATCAATTATAGCCTCTACTCTTATACAACCAATGTAATATACTATGTATAAGAACGAAACATAATTTGGTAGTGGAAGTTAGCTCAATGTTTATTCTGGCAAAGTTCCACAAATCTATCGTAACCAAATAAAAATTACTATAATGATACTATTAGAAATAGGATCTCATATTAAACGATTATAAACTGTGTAGCGAAGTCATTTTCGGGAGCCAAAAATCATTAGTATGCAGTGTATTAAAATGACGCTAAAAATTAAACCGTTTCAGCACCTACAATTTTTAGTGACAAATTAAGAAGCAGCACAATGTTTCTCACTCAGGATTCAAATAATTTGTTGGCAAGTGTGCCCTTTTATTACAAAACGGCACTGATGTACCGAACACCAATTGCACCGTGGCAAGCGGGGTTGTGGTAGATGGACTAAGGCCATCAAAGTGTTTATTCTGAATGAATGGGGACATAGTGGAGCGATACAGAAACCATGAATAGGTGACATTGAAATAAAAACATGGACAAAGAGAGAGTTCATTTGAAGATGTTCCTGTTTTTACAGCATTAATGCCTTTCATAAGACTCGTATGAATATAGTTGTTTTAAATATCAGTTAAATGTGTTTAATGGTTTATATTATGTTAAATTTAAGGATGTTTTTCTACTTTACACTGAAAGCAATTTCATCTTTGTCTCATTCTCACGTGATTTAGACTAGCCTCTTCTCAAAAAGAAATAATTTAGTCACAACTTTTATATTAACGACTTATGAGGTTCCCAGTAGACCTCGGATTAATTGCCTTTTCATTGCCTCGAAATCCGATACAGGTTGTCTGTGTATGGACAAAACTCCGCGTATAACGTCACGTCCACCCCTCCAGTCCTGCTTTACAGTGATGGCACAGGCACTCACTGTCAATACGATCAGAAATCAGTAGTTCGCTTTTAAGAGAGTACAGAATTGTTATAAGTAAACACAAGTTGCTTAAATATCGTACGTATTTCGCAATAAGAAGAACAAAGTTATTTGGCTATGAAATGTTTATACAGTTTAAAGGCCAGAGAAAGAATGTTTATCTAAAATAATTGCAATTCTAAGCAGCTTATAAAAAGCATAAAGAAGTTTGGCAAAATTTTGATGGAAGATATACTATGTGTATCTTAAAATGCACACTCTTTTGGCGCTTTAGAAAAATATGTTTTATTGTAATAGAACTAAAATGGGTTGCAAAAGAAATATACTATTAAAATCGAGGCCCTGGCATACACCTAACGTTCCAAGTGCAGGCAACTTGAGAAGGCATGCAATGGAGTCTGAGGTCTATTATTAGATACCACCATTAGATTTTTCAATGCCTGTAGCAGTTTCGCTCATGAAAACTTTTCTCTGTGATGTCGCAGATGGGGACGGGGTGTTGCCGTATTGGGCAGCACACTAATGGCTCTTCTTGGATGTGGAAGTTCTCTGGTATTAACATCTTCGACAGTATTGCTGTTGGCCACAAGGGCCGGTCTTGGATTATGTCATCTTCCGCTACTTACCGGTAGGTTACTTTAGTTTTCTTTAACACATGAAGGCCACGTGGAAGTTACTAAATTTATTACCATATTTAAATTCTGCAGCTCTAAATTTTGATTCACATTATTATGGCGAATAATTTGTAATTTTTTGTGGTATTCAGTTTTCATCAAGGAGTTCTTGGAAGAGAGACTTATTAGATATCACAATGGTGAGAGAGGTAATAAATTGCTCCCTCCCTTGAGATGATCACTTCATTGTATTCTCATGAGTAGGCGATCCTTAAATGTGTTGACCATCGCATTAGAATTTCCCAAGTGCATTTGTAAGGCATCCAGTAAAGTACGAGAGAATCGAGATTAATTCCTCACAGAGAAACAAATTAGATTGATTGAGATCTCCATCTGAACCAAATATGTATGGTGACGTACGGATGACTTCAGCTGTTGATGATAAATGAAAATTTCACGGGCGGAAGACAAACATCGGTGTCAACTTTTGTAGTAGCAGGCCATGTAAATTACATAAATTGTGTGTTTTAATAAGATCTACATTAGACTGCCTCCGTGGTCGAGTGGTCAGCGAGCTGACTTCTCACCCGGAGGTCCCGGGTTCGATTCCCGGCTGGGGCGGGGAATTTTTCTTTAACCGGAATTATTCCCTATCCCCCATAGAGTCTGGAAGTATGAATGTGAGAGTGAATGTGCGTGTGTTTAGTAATATAACACTTAACCTAATGTTCTGAACCTACAGTTTCACAAGTGAAAGCCCCCGATATGACCATGGATGTTAAAGGAGACTTAAAAAAAAAATAGCTCATCCAGAATAAAAAGCTCTTTAGCAGCTATTTCCATAAAATTCAAGATATACAATTTATTTGTCATGTAAATATTTTAAACATAAGAGATTTCAATGAAAATCTTAGAGCTATTTTCGAGGAAATCAAAAAATTCGAACTTTTTTTAGTGTAAATGGTGGTAGGGGCGATTTTCCTGAAAATCTTCGTGTCGCATCCTTGGAAGATACTGAACTGAAGTATCAAGTTTGGTATTTAACGAACTTTTCGTTTTTGAGCTATACTGCACACACAGACAGACACACACGGACCTTTTTTTAATATTTTTATTAATGGGGTCTCAAAACATGTATTTCCGGTGAAATCAGGGTATTGAATTGTTGGGTGTACTACAATATATTCTCTGTACAGTATGTACATAATACGCGAGGAGTAAAAACTGATTGAACGGAATGACATATGCAACATTCATTAATTTCTATAGATAGACACATAAAGTATTGTGCCAACATACATTACATTATGACCAAGTTCTATCCTCTGATTCCTGCTGGAAACAATTTTTTTTAAGTATTTAATTCTTTCTTTTATACACTAAATAATTCATTTTTGCGTGTCCGACACCCACACGAATTTTGACATGTAGTGCATTGAAACTTCATATTCCTATTCTTTGTATTGTAGAAAAGCAACATCTTCGATTCTATAACTGTTTTGAATTTTCTAGTTTGCTCCGGTTGCGAGTCAGTAGAGAAATTTTATTTTTTGTCGACATGTTAGCTCAGTGGTTAGACCAACAGGATGGAGACTAGAAGGTCCATAGTTGAAATCATTTAATTTTTCATTCTGACTCTATCTTTCCAACTCCTATCTTATAAACTGTTTGTGTGAAAAAAAACAATTAAACAGCAGTTTCAGTTATTGTAATTATTCTAGTATTATTATTTGAAATGTGTCATTTATTTATTTATATATACGAGGCACGTCCAGAAAGTAAGTTCCGTTTGGTAATAAAATTAAATTGTGTACAGATACAGAATAATTATTTATTGCGCAAAATTCTACAACTCTTAAACTACTTTTCCACATAACTGCCGAAATTTTGCAGGCATTTGTCATAGCATGGCACAAGTTTTTGTATACCTTCTTCATAGAAGTTTGCCGCCTGTGCCCAACGTCAGCAAAGTTTACGAAATTTCAGTTTTTCGGTAACAATTTCATGAATTAGTGATCGTGAGCTTTGGGGAAATTCCATAGCGAGAGCACTAATTGTAAACTTGCGGTTTTCCTGGATCTTCTCATCAATCGCGTGAACCAGTTCTTCTGTAACCAAAGATGGACGCCCACTTCGTTCTTCAGCGTGCACTTCACTACGTCCTTCATTGAACTGTCGGACCCATCTTCTCGCCTTTGAATCACTCATCGCATTTTGTCCGTAAACTTCGCAAATTTGCCGATAAATTTCAATTCGTTTCACTTTCCTAGCATTCAGAAAACGAATCACAGATCTGATTTCACAAGCGGCGGGATTTTCAATCAACACCGACATTGGAAACAAGCACAACAAAGCGTATGTGGCTGACAGCGATATCAAAATGGCACACGTTTCTTCTGCTTGATACAGAGCGTCTACCGCGCATGTGCGGAACTGCGATCGCAGCGCTGCAGCGGAGATAAATTGAAACGGAATTTACTTTCTGGAGGTATCTCGTATATATATAGTACCATAGGTTTAAGTGATAGTCAAAATCTGGTTCCTATGTGACTGAAGTTCCTTTGTTTGTTTGAACAGGAGTTGACAAATTCCGGTATGAGAAAAGTATGTTTTTTGAAAGTGAAATCTAAAACAAGGAATAACTAAACGAAAAGGATATATATATATATATATATATATATATAACATAAATTGTGTGTTTTAAAGTGCTCTACATTTTTTGTGTGGTAAGTTTTTGTCCATCTCTTACGGTTTAGCAGTTATATAAAATACCGTAAAATTGATCCAGAACAAAGTAGTCTTCAGAGGCTATTCCCAGAAAATTCAAGATATACATTTCATTTGTCAGGTAAATATCTTTAGTATACGACATTTTAATCAAAATCGTTAGAGCCATTTTTAAAAAATCACAATTTACGAAAAAAGTTCCATGTAAAGGGTAGTTTGGGGTGGGGGAATTTTTCTCAAATCTTCATGTCACATCCCTGGAAGATACTAAATCTAAATACCAAAATTAAAAAAAGATGTATTTTGATTTCGGGTTAAAAGTATGGTAATAGCTCCTGCTAAAACTGGAAGGGGTAATAATAATAATAATAATAATAATAATAATAATAATAACAACAGTACGGTAATACCAACCGATCAAACAAATAAGTTGAGTTATATAAATTGGTTTTATATTCATTATGGTGGTAATAAAATTTACAGTTTGGTATTTTATCGACTTTTTGTTTTTGAGTTATCGTGCTCACAGACACACGAACACACACATACACGGATCTTTTTCTGAAAATGCTTTTTTTTTTAATACAGGGGACCTAAAACATATATTTCTGATGAAATCTCGGTATCGAATTTAGGGTGCAATACCTCTGTACATAGTACGTACAGAGAAAATAAAAATTCATAAAATGGAATCTTTGTCACTAGAAAGCTGGTGTTTAAGCTTAGTTTAATTAAGCTTAATTGGCATATCATGATGCTGTTATAATATTTTTCTCGGAAGGGATAGAAATTGTAAGCACCGGGCCTGAATTCTCTTGTGCCATATCGAACCTCCAGAAGGAAGGGATAAGATTTGAAGAGTTTTTGCCCAAACCAAGTAGCATAAGATATTGTTTAGTCCCTAAAGTTTTACATATGGAGACACTTCTGCGGGTACCACACACCGTCAAACATCATACTCTAAAGGTGATGTGAAATGGAATGAGGATCAGGAAAAAATTCGTAGGTATTTGAAAAACCACCCCAACATTCGCCTGGTGACAGGCGAAAACAATGAAATAAACCCTTATCAGAGTGAGTGGTTGACCGTAATCGAAGCCCTGACTTTTCAAATAGGGGCTGCAGACGAAACCGCCTGCAAACAGACGAAATCCCCCCGGTGTTTAAGATTGGAAAGAGAGACAGAATGAGTGTAGTAGAAATTTAGATGTGATAATTGGAAATAACTCAGTGACTTATATTAAGCGACTTGGATCGCACAATAATTCAGACAGAAATCCTAACAAAAATATTGCAGTCAGATCCAGGAGGAGGACTAGTGACTAAGATGATGAATTTTTATTGTGCAGGGAGATTTTAATTTGTATGTAATATGCAATATAAACTTTGTTCCATTTTGCCCTATATTATGCTATTTTATCAAAACTACATTTTTACTTTTTCTATAAACACATACCACCCAAAAATTCGCTTACGAGATTTCACAGGAAATACACGTTTTAGGGTCCCTTGCATAAAAACATTTTTAGAAAAAGGGCCGTGAGTCTTTGAACACGATAGATAAAATACCAAACGTATTTAAGTTTAGTACCTTCCAAAGATGCAACACCAAAATTTTGAAGAAAATTCTCTTGCCCCAAACCACTTTACATGAAAAAACTTACAAAAATTAAATTTTCTCAAAAATGAACCTGATAATTTTGAATAAAAATTAAACATATTTACATGACAAATAAAATGTATATCTTTAATTTTCTGGTAATAGCCTCTGAATATCTCTATATTCTGGATGCATTTTGCATAACTAGTAAACCGTTAGAAAGAAACAAAAACTTACAACTCAAAAAATGTAGATCTGGTAAAATACTCAGTTTTTGTCATATACATTTTTTCATGGAGTTGGCCATTTTGAGATATTCCATGTTATTGACTTCAGTTTTAAATCTTGTCATATACGAAAATTTGTCAACTCCTGGCAATGCAAAGAAACTGAGTTCATCCACATAATGGATAATTTTTAAAAGATTTGATTATCGCTTTAGCCTAGTTTCCCTTCTACTTACAAGAAAGCAAGTAATAAGAACATTTCTGCTAATGTTTCTCTCGATTAGCATGAAGTAGATAGAAGAATAAGGTTTTAACAACAATTTGTTACTGAGATGTAGAGAAAATCATGTGAATGGAACACATAAGATTTTTGTAACGAATATCTCATTTTTTTCTGAACTACATATAACTGACAGAATGTTGAAATTAAGAAACAACATAGGTCATAATAAGCGAACACTTTAAATCATTTATGTGAATTGGTTAAAAATAATTTTAAAAATAAAAAAGTCATTTCAGAAATACAAAATTCATTTTAAAAATCGGGTCTTTTTCTGATAAGCGTTTTTTCATAAATAGGGAACAATTTACTTAAATAATCCATTTTTATCCTATAAAACGTTTAAAATGAATTCTCCAGTATTTTTAAAAATAAATTGTATCATGTTTTGTATCAATGTATTTAGTTATATTGTTCTTGAAGGAGCTTATGTTATCTATTTGATTATGATTGTTGATCTTATGGGTTAGTAATGTTAAGATTTAGAACTTGTGACTTGTTGGTGCTGCTACACAACTGTATCGTACACTAGACGCTGTGTCGTGTAGGACTTAAGACAATTTGGCGTTCCAAACATGACTCATTAGTTTTGTCAACGGATATACATGCAAATCGAAGCCCACACTCGTTCCGGCCGCCGAACTCCGGATATAATTGACAGGGTTGCCGGTACGTATATAATGAAACCATAGTATTGAAACCACTGGTGTACCAAGGTGTATAGTGCACTTCATGTCTCAGTGTTGTTGCTCTGATCTGCTTCCGAAATTGCGCGAAAAGATTGGAGTCGAGCGCTCAACAAAAGGTGCGCGATTAACAGGTGACTCAGGGGCTGTCATAAGGAATTAATTCTTAAACTTTGAATAAGTTATCAAACACTAAATTATCACTGCTTTCGAGTTTTAAATTATTTAATCTGCAAATTAACACTAAAAATTGCACCGAAGTGCGTGAACTAAATAGGATATTTAGTATTTTATATGGCAATTCTGTTTTTTGTTTTGATTTTTTTTTTTTGACACACTTCTTCTTGTGCACAGATTTGGCTGGTAAATAAAGCGGGAAAATCAGAATATTTGGAATGAGGTTTTGGCCCTGTAGAGTTTTAAAACTCCAAAACAGTGTATGTTTTAAGAGTAATGATCAGTCACTTCTAGAATTTAGCCTAATTGAATTTTTGTCAATGTCAGAGTCTATCACTATTGGAATACCTAAAATTAGGAAGTTTTAGCAGTGTTTCTCTTTGTATTTTATTTGAGTTCTGCGTGTTTTAGGGAAAAACATGCAGGATACTAAGAACCATAACTCTCCAATTGTCAATTGTAGCAATTAATTGTTTCTTCCACACTAGCCGGGGATAGGATAGTAGTTGGAAAGCTAGAATTAGAATAAAAAATGCCATAGCCGGGATTTGAATCATGGATCTCTCGGGTTTGAACTTACGTCAGTTGGAAAATTTAATGTCGTATCGGTATGCTGCTACCGGATGGAGAACGGGAAATAAGTGGTTCCAATCCGCGCTGTGACACTGAATGTTTAATTCTCATCTAACTTTCCAATGGCACCAATGTTGAAATAATTTAATTGGCCCGGAACCACAAATACTAGTAAGCGAACTCTTTGCCGATAGTATGAGAATAAAATGCATTGAAAATGTGCTTACACGTGGAATAAATAGAAATAGAATTTTGTCTCAGTGCGGTTAAAATGCACACAATTCTGTTACAAAGTATGAAAAGCTGGTGGTATGAAAATCCTCCATATTAAGTTGATATATTTGTGAAATTTGGAAAAAAAAACAGAGTATCTAAGATATCTTTATGTAATTTATATCAGTTATCATACACAATAATACTAATGATTTTGTCATGTATAAAATTATAGCTTGCAAGGTTATTTAAATAATAATTTGATATTATATAAATGCATTTTTCTAATAAAATTGAACGTGATGCATTTTTAAAAATATTCACATACAAAAATTCATTACAGAAAATGAGTACACAGATCTGCCATATTATATCATTTTATATTACCCCCTAATTAATGGAGAAGAATTATTACTTTTCGTAGTCTTCAAAGTTCTTGATTTTTCAAAATGCAATTATTTTTTAATTTGGGTATTATTTAGGAAAAGTTTATTACCATTTTCTTTAATTTGTTTTTTATACAAATTAGTGAAACATTTCATTATTGTGGAACATTTTAAGAATGGAAAAATGTTGAAAAAATAAAGTTTAAAGATGGGAGTGCGCATTAATAAGCATGCGCCTATCCTTCTATAACTTCAATCTTAAAGTACACAAAGTGGGAAAACGACATATTTCTCGTAAAGTTTAGAATTCATATGATGTTATTATGAAGTAAAGTATTCTTTTAATTTCACATAAATTTTAGACAAATTCCACAGATGCATCAAGTTAATAAAAAGAGCTATGTTTGTTAGACGGTGTCTTTATTTCAAATTTGAATCACCATAAAAGTATAAATACGACAAATAAACCATAAATAGTGAGACTTGGAGAAGCATAACTAGTCATTTTTAATTGCATAGCAATGGAGCTCTTGGAAGATCGCCGAGGGCTTGCACCAGTTTTTCTCTGCATACCGTCACTACTTGCACCATGGATAGCTACAAGCCTTGGTTATTGGTGGTACATGACGACCGTGCTCGTCATTGCAGTTGCTGTCGCTTTCTGCGTTTTGTGCTGGTGAGTACTGATATTTATGCTTCACGGTTTATTAGAGTAACGGTGAGGTTTATTTAATTGCATATATACTATACATACAGTAAGATCAGATATGTGTTTTTGTGTGGTGTTAATATTGTCCCAGTTAATCTTTAATTGCCATAAGTGCGCTTGTTCAGAACTGTAGCTTGTGTATACGCGTGGTGGAAGTTAGGTGTAGTGCAGCGATGCTGTTATGGGTAAAATGAAGTAACGTACAATAAGACATTCTGCTTCAAACTTGGGAAGACTCCAAAAGAATGCAAAGATATGCTGCTCCAGTGCTTAATCGAAACAAGTGAGTCGAATGGTGCAAGCAGTCCGTGATGGTCGAAACAGCGTGAAAGATGCGCAACGACCAGGTACATGAAGCACCAACAAAGACATCGAGAACATTCTCTTTGGTAGCATTGCCGACTGTGAATCGAAGGAAGCTATTCGGTTCCCGTTGGATTCGAAATGCTCCCAACCTCGTAAGGTCCTTAAAGATCAATTAGGGAGTTAGTTTATGAAAAAGTTGCTATCTCAGGTCTGAATAACATTTCATTTTCTGGCATACACTGTACAAAGGTGGTCCGTTGTCGTCGACTTTAGTAATCTAACCGTTGAGAACTGTATGAAGAGCATATTTATAATTTTTCGTTTCTCTAGATTAAGGTTTGCTAATTTAATCGCGTTTCTACATGTTTACCATGTCGTCATCATCATGCTAACTGATTGGTAGTTTAATCTTTCTCTCCGTCACCGACTTCTTCTACAGTTGAGTTTGTAATCTTACTGTCTTCTGGTATTAGACATTTAAGGCATCTTTTTCTTCCAGGGAGACCAGGGTAACCTCTGGACTGCCATCTCGGAACTGCTAACTCGTTCCAAGCCTTTAGCTTGACTTTTTAACTGGATGAATTGTAAGATGGCGTCAGAAGAGGGTATTTCAAAATGTATGACTTTGTTATTACTAAAAATGTGATTTTCCCCCCAAATATCCAACTGTGATGGTATCAATACTGTGATGGTATTCCATTATTATATAGGTTTATTTTCATATATTTTTATTATATTAAATACCTAATAATTTAATCTATATCTAAATAAACTTCTTCCTAATTATAATCAGCTTTTAATAATTTAATCTCTTGTCGTATTTCATGGTTGGTAGCCTAAAAGTGATTAGCAACTGCTGAGTTTTCTACTTGCTTCAATGTTACATTTGTTTTATGCCCCTTTAAACGGGTTCGTAGATTTCTTTTAGTTCCTTTTTAATATACATGCCATCACAATTATTCCAATCTATTTGGTAAATTTCAAATGTATTTACTGCAACTATGATTTTTAGTCAAAGGTTTGAGTAACAAACTTTGTTAAATGAATGCGTAGGCTTCCACGACCTGTGTCTTGATGTGTCTTCTTAGCTTCCGGAGAAGGCCGCGTTAACTTGCATGGGAATGCCAACGTTTCGCTCATCTTGCCGTGAGCTTCTTCTGGGCTCTTGTGCGTTTTTTTTTTTTTTTTTTGGTGATTGAGTCCAGAGTCCAAGAACAGGTCGCCCAGGTTTACCTGGACGGAATGTAAGTTCGCCACAGTGCCTAACCGCTAAAAGCGGTTTTACCTGTGCGGTATTGTAGGGAAAAAGATTTTGTTCACAAGCTTTTGTGTCTGGGTCCGCCGGGCGGTGTTAAAATTCCTCCGCGGCCTTAGGGCTGAGCATAGTCAGTCATTTGGGCGGTCACTCACCCAAGTGGTGACCACCCTCAATGCTGCTTGACTCGACGTGCCGCTTGTGTGGCCACCGGGTTAAGCAGGGCAGGTGGGATGAAAGTTGGTAGAATTATGGATTTGGGTGTGTGGTAGGTTCCAGTTTAATCAGGGGGAACAGGGTTTCAGCCGGGTGGTCTGCCATCCGGCTGCCACCCCTTCCGTTTCTGCATAACCTGGGGGGCTAGTTTGGATTAAGGGATGGCAGTCTCTCAGTAGCCCGAGAGCGTCCCTTGGCAGGGGGTAGGATTTTCTCCTTCTTGGCGCCCTATGGTCGTAGTCGCCCAAAGTGCGCACCAGAGGGTTAGGGTGAAAGGGTAGTTTATCATACAACGTGCGGGCTCATTCCCTCACGTTGTCGATGATATACGGGATTCCGGAATAGGTATGTAGGATGTGAGATGGAAATCTGCGCCCAGTATCGTAGATCATCCTTAACGCCCTGTTCTGGACGACCTGAAGTCTGCGGATTGTGGACGGCGCCGCTGATTCCCAGACCTCGCAGCCGTACAGGATCAGGGGAGGAATGATCGCCTGATACAGGCGCAGTTTGAGGTGTTTAGGCATGGCGGATTTTAAAACCGGGTACAACTGTCTGAGGGCGGCGTGGTCTAGCCCCACCTTGCCCCTTACATATGGCGCGAAAGTGAGCCCGCAGTCGAGGAGGACCCCGAGGTATTTGGCGGCGGTGACCCATGGGATCTGCCGCCGCCTCAACCTCAGGGGCCGCACCGGCCGCCAGCAACGGACCTTCGCCAGGAGAAGAGCAGAACTCTTCCCCGGACTGATGTCCATCCTCCACTTTTCGCTCCACCTGCCAATGGCCCGGAGAAGTCGCTGTAATGGGGGGAAACAGTAACGGGCAATCTTGTTCTGTGCCATTATGAGGACGCCGTCGGCATATTGGCACAGGACAGTTCGGGGTTCCGTCGGGATGTCAGACATGTAGGCAGCGAAGAGTAATGGGGACAGTACACTGCCCTCCGGCACTCCCGCTGCTATGGGTCTGACGGTGGAGAGTCTCCCCTCCACTCTCACCCGGAATGAGCGTTCCCGGAGGAAGCTGCTTATCAGGGTGAGATAGCGGGGAGGGACGCCTGCTTGCTTGAGTTTGTAGAGGAGCCCCTGATGCCAGGTAGTGGCGAAGGCCTTCTCCATGTCCAGCAGCACCGCGATCGTCTTGAGGTTGCCCTGGAAGCCCAGGGCAGCCTTCTCGGCGAGGCGCAGCAGCTGCAAAGTCGTGGAGTGCCCTCGACGAAAACCAAACTGGTGATCCGATAGGAGGTGCCTTTTCTCGAAAAGAGGGGCGAGGCGTGGGAGGAGCAACCGCTCAAAAACTTTTGAGACGGTCGGGAGTAAACTGATGGATTGGTAATTGAATGGGAAGACCGGGTCCTTGCCGGGTTTTAGAATGCATACCACCAGCGCCTCCTTCCAACAGGTTGGAAAGTGACGGAGTTGGAGGCATGCATTAAAAATCCGGGTCAAGTGGATCACAGCCGTTCGGGGTAGGTGTTGGAGCATGGGCGCCGTGACACCGTCATGCACCGGCGATTTTTTGGGGTGCAGTTTTTGAATTTCGGAAGTCACCTCTTTTGGGGTGACTATAGGAAGATGGATCCCGTCGTGTGGTGGCGGCGTCTCCTCATAGAGGTAGTCCACCGTCGCCTCCACGAGGTCACTGAAGTCCTCGTCCTGGGGGTCTTCCCGGGGTTCAAACTGACTCTCAAGGTAATCTGTGGCCTTCTCGCAGGGCTCGAAAGCGAGGCCCCCACGAATGCCATGTAGAGGATGCTGGTATTGTGTCTTGTCCTTCCTTAGGGACTTGATATTCCGCCATGGTTTCTTTTCTTGCAGGTTGACGGTCTGCATCAGGTTTTCCCAGGCCTGTTTCCTGTGCGCTCGGAGCAGTCGCCTTGCCAGGGTTTTGAACCTCTGGTAATACTGCCCCTATCCTGGGATGGCGGAAGCGTTGCCACAGCTTCCGGACAGTCGCTTTGGCTTTTATCAGCCGCCGGAGTTCATCAGGGATAGTCCGAGGGTTGGAGGTCTCAGACGGGATGCGGTGTGTGTGAGCGCGTACCGCCTTCAGGATCTGTGTGGAGAATGCCCTCGCCGCCGCTTCCAGCGCCTCGACAGAGTCGATGCGTGGCCGCGGGTCGATGGTCTGGGTGAGTTCTAGGACCGCTGCATCCCAGTCGACTTCGTTAAACCAGTCTGGGATTGTCAGGGCTGGTATGTGGACATTGGAGTCGACCAAGTCTGGGTCATGGTCGGAATCCAGCTCGTTTATCACCGAGAGGTCTAGATGGAATGGAATGTTTTTGGTGATCATGATGTCGAGTACGTCCGGCCTGCCGCGGGCCGGATAGAACGTAGGCCTTCTCGGTCCGTGCGCATTGAGGCTGGGATTTCCGCTGCTCTGGTTTGAAACATGGCTATACCAATGCCCGTGCTTTGCGTTGAAGTCGCCTGCCATGCAGACAACGGGATGCAGGTTTAACAAAGCGGTGTAATCCGCCTCGTAATAGTGGGCGTCAGGAGGGTCGTAAACAGCTATCAGCAGCGTGTCGAGTCCGCCAATGGCAAGCCTGATGGCGCACGCCTCCACGTGCTGAAGCTGCGGGAGAGGGAAAGGTTTTTTTTTTTTTTTTTTTTTTTTTTTTTTAATTTTCGAGTGGAGGGGAAAAATCCACCTTATGGACTAACCCGGGCAAGCCCGGAGTGTCGGGGTCTCCCATATGGGCATACCGACTAAAAAAACCCCTCCACCGGTATTAGAAGGAAGAAAGGAGAGGCGGTACCGCATGATTGCACCCGCGGATTCAACGCGATAATATAACTGACTGCAGTGGGAAAGGGGTCTTATTTGCTCTCGAAAAAAAAAAGGGGTCTTATTTGCTCTCGATTATATAGTGGCAATGCGGTGGAGGTTGCCCCGCCCTCTCGCTTCTGGTTGGCTAGTTGCCCGCCAATTGGCGTGGGTGCTGGCGCCGCTCTTTCCTGGTGATGTTGGAGTTGCTTTACGCTTTCTTTTTCCAGGTTTTTGTTTTCTTTTTGTCTTATTTCTTGCTCTAGATTGTGGTTTGGATCTTCTTTTAGTAAATGCTGCCGTGGTTTGCCATCCGTTTCTAGAATGCCGCATGTCTCCGCCCCTTGCTTCTCTTTGGCTGGAGGCCAGCCTATGGCTCTCCTTGTGAGCAGAGTTTTCCAGATGTTATGGGGATGTTTTCCGCCGTCCCTGTTAATGTTGTTCTTTTCTTTGAATATCTGTATGCCTTCACGGGTCATTCTGTGGTGAAAATTGCTGCAGGTGGCTATAAGCTCTATGTTGTCAAAGTCGATGCGGTGGCCGGTTGTTATTACATGTTCAGCTAGTGCGGAGTTTTCGGGTTGGTTGAGTTTTAGACTGCGAATGTGTTCTTTTCTGCAAGATATTATGGACCGTCCTGTTTGGCCAATGTAGGCACTTCCACAGTCGCATCTAATTCTATATTTGCCCGGGTTTAGGAGCGGGTTGCTGGTATCTTTGGCTGGTGGTAGGAACGATCTGAGCTTTCTAGTTGAGTTGTAGCGAGTTCTGATGTCGTAGCTTTTAAGGACTTTGGAAATCCTGTCTGTAACGCCTCAGATGTATGGTACACTGATCCATTTCTAGATTCACTAATTCTTTCTAGAGTCCTGATCGTCGTCCTTTTGGGGGTTTCTTCGGTTGGTGTTCCTTTGTATTTCGTATTTCTTTGTGTGCGTAACCATTAGCCCTGAGAATGCAGTTCAGGTGTTTCATTTCCTCTCTGACGAGCTCTGGGTCAACACATGCGAATGGCATATTTTAATCAAAATCGTTAGAGCCATTTTTAGAAAATCAAAATTTTCGAAAAAAGTTCCATGGAAAGGGTAGTTTGAAGTGGGGGGATTTTTCTCAACATCTTCGTGTCGCATCCCTGGAAGATACTAAACTTAAATACCAAATTTGGTATTTTATCGACTTTTCGTTTTTGAGTTATCGTGTTCACAGACACACGGACTCACGGACACACACAAGGACTTTTTTCTGAAAATACTTTTTTTGGATACAGGGGACCCTAAAACATATATTTCCGGTGAAATCTCGGTATCGCGTTTTTTTGATGGATTGCAATACCTTCTCTATACACTATGTACATAGTACGTTTAGAGAAAGTAAAAAAGCGAATCTTACATACTGTGAATTTTAGAAACTTCACAGATGAATTACTTTAGGAAGTGGGGAAAAATATGCTGTAACTATTTTTCAGAAAAACGCTTTGCTTTCAATAAAAATAATCGGAAATTGTATCAAAGGCATATTATGTAACATATTTATAAGCATCAACAATTACAGATTTGTATCAAATCATGTACTACTGTGGAATATCAATAATGATTCAATTTGATGTAATCAGGTTTTCCCTTGAAGAAATATTGAAGAGTTTCAGAAGGCGCTTTGTTGACGCTTCCTCTATCACACCTGACAGATACTCATTAGAATGTCCTATTGTTGTCGAGTGCTCAGCAGAGAGTAAAACTGACTTGACAGAGAAGTCTCGAAGTCCTAAACAATCTTTGACACTGGAATTAGTCAGGTAAGAACATTACAACATCAAAACGTAAATAAAGCTTATAATACTAGTCGTAAATCTCAATTTAGTGATCAAGAATTGTGGGTGAATAACTGTATTTTGTTCAGACATTGCCAACTTGTCATTAATTAATTCCCTAAGAGAGCAGAAGATATAAGGAAAAACTCTAACAAAGCATTAATCCAAAGCTCTAAAAATTAAGCACGATATATATGTAGTTATATATACAGGGTTATTCAAAAAGAAAGAACAGATTTCAAAATTGTATTGCTTCCAAACTACAAAAGATAGAAGCATGATTCCAACGTTCATGGAGAGAGAAAAGCTTACAATTGAAATAGCGCGGAGAGAAGTTCCAATCACGGCCGCATTGGCGCCGTTGTTTGTTGTGGAATGTCTGTATGGTGAAATGGCGGCGACACCTCAAGAGAAATAATTTAGTGTGCTGCAACTAGCCAAGCTAGAGTTCATTGTTGCAGTTCAACGAGTATTTCGCTGTCAATTTAACAAACATTCGCCGCGTCACAGGCAAATTTACAAGTGGCATCGAAAATTCTTAGAAGATGATTGCATGTGCAAAAGGAAAAGCACGGGACGTCCTCGCACATCGGACGCGAATGTCGAGCATATTCGTACATTATACGAAAGGATCCCAAAGAAATCCACATCACGAGCAAACAACCAACGGTATGGTGAGTTCTAAAACATCGTCTGCACCTGAAGCCATACAAACTGCAGTTATTGCAAGCATTGAATCCTGACGGCCACAACAAAAGGTACGAATTGTACATTGGCATGTTAGAAGATGTGGAAGAAGACAATTTTACTCAACGATTAATGTTTTCATGCAAGATGGTACCCGCCTCATTTCTCGTACCACGCTCGACGTTTCTTGAATAACACGTTTGCAGGACGTTGAATTGCCAGAGGAGGAGCAGATCAACTTTATCGCCGGTGGCCTCCCAGGTCTCCAGATCTCACTCCATGTGATTTTTATCTATGGGGTTACGTAAAAGGCCGTGTTTTTATCCCTCCTATGTCTGGCACTCTTGAAGATCTACGACATCGAATTGTTGAAGCTGTAAATTCGATAACTGGAGACCAGCTGATTCGTGTGTGGCAAGAAATGTGCCACCGTTTTGACATATGTCGTGTAACACACGGTGCTCATATTGAATGCATATTATAAAAATGTACACTTTTCTATCTCCATGAACGTTGGAATCATTTTTCTATCTTTTGTAGTTTGGAAGCAATAAATATTTGAAATATGTTCTTTCTTTTTTAATAACCCTGTTTATAAAATTATATATATAATTGCACATTTTAGTCATACGATTGCGAGTTTGTAAGTTTATCGTGACCATTTAAATAAAACTACTTATAGTAATGAACTAATATACCTACATGTAATGCTTAACTTTCAAAATTACTCCTAAAAATACCTTTATTATTATTATTATTATTATTATTATATACTTTTAAAACACATAGCTTGCAGTAAAGTAATGAATGCCAGATATAAACAGAAAAAAGTTGGTGTTGACAATTATTTTAAAAACTCACAATAATAAAGTTAATTAGTGGCATTTTATGCTGAATATTTTACCATGTATTCGCATTAATTTTGTGCTAATTTTCGGGCAGTGAGTAATGGCATGACTGAAATTAAATTTAACAGTTCATTAAAGTAACATAAAAGCCCTAATTTCCAATGCAAACCTTTTATGTTAAATCAATATCAAGAATATAATCAAATATCACATCAGACACCACCAAACTGCAACAGACAAGTTGTGATATTTTCGTTTTTCATAACTATGCTTCTGTCCCTTACAACTAAGTCTACTTAAGAGTAAATGTAAATGGTGTGTTATTTATGGGCGCTCTTTAACTGCTGTGGTTCTCAGCGTTCCATTCTATACTGGGCGTGAAAGACCGCTTAATTTTGCTCAGAGGCCTCTCTATCAGGCTTGAGGTTCTTTTACGTGCCGTAAATCTACGACACGGGACCAACGGTTTTACTTCCCTTCCGAAGGAAGCCATGCTAGGGATTTTTACGCCCGAAAAAATCCATCGTCTTCCGCCGGGTTTGAACCCGCATATGAAGTTAGCATGGTAACCATTACACCAATGAGGGCGACGACTTAAGAGAAAAGTCTCTCGCTGACAGTATATGACATGAGTAGCCAAAGACAATGAAGGGAATTTTCACAGAAAACTTTAAACGAGAAGACTTGCCTTTTGCATTCAAAGCCAAGAATGGCGTTACTACATCTAACTTGTTATCGTAACCACTATTTAGCCTTTCATTAATGGCACAAAGTTCTTTTTTAACAAAGAAGCAATTCAAAATTAACACAACTAATTTGAAATTCATATAGTTGGTAAAATACTGCAATTCCTTTGTTGAAAACATTGATATTTGATTTAGTAACTGCTTTAAAGGCTGAATCAAAATAAAGCTTTCATTGTTGTTATAACAACCGTAATGGAATCAACTTAAATAAAGTCATATGGAAACAAATCTTTAAATTGGATAGGTAGAGTCAGACTGAAAAAGTAAATGCCATAACCGGGCTTGAACCACGGATCCCCCGGTATCTAGCCGGTTGCTCTATCACTGAGCTACCATGTCAACATGCCGCCAGAGCATAAATTTCTCAACTGACTTGCATGTTCCCCGGTAAACCACTAGGTGATCTCAAATTATTGACAAATTCAATGCTACGGGGTAGAGCAACCGGCTAGATACCGGGAGTTCCGGGTTCAAATCCCGGCAATGTAATTGAATTTTTCAGTCTGACTCTACCTATCCAACAATAATAATAATAACAATAATAATAATATTTGAATTCGTCCAGGTTTCTGTGCGGACTGTGTTACTATGGGAGCATATACAGCAGCATCACTCTGTTGGGATCTCATTTGGATCCCAAAAGACAATTTGCTTCGTACTGTTACGCTGGTCTGGCGGAGCTTCCAGCCTGGCTTTTGTATAACGTATCATCGAATGCTGTCTTAGCAGTCTCCCTGGGAGGAGCAGCTCTTGCTGGGATTGCCCACTCCATGGTGCCTGCAGGTATGTTTCCTTACGAGAATATCTATATTAATTACATTAGTTTAGTTTCTTGTGGAAGGTTTAGATAAATATAAATAATGTCTGCAATAAACGTTTTGGTATTACAGAGAAGATAATTTTTATCAATCGATCGACGTTGGCTGATGAATTTTTGAGATTCACATGATTGAATAGTCAACCCGTGTTCTATGGGCTCCTTTGCAGTATGACGGAGGTCTGCCACATTACAGCCATATCGTAAGAGAACTTCTCAACAACACTACAAGGAGAAGTGGGTAGTGAAAGGAAGATCAATTAAGTGGTCAGAGCGAATGTCCGACTTAACGTCTTTTAATTTCTTGTTTGAAGCATTTGAAAGTTGTCGTGTATGCCACCCCAGTTAGACCATGCTATCTTTGACCGCATTAGTCAGAGATCAACGAACGCTAGATCGTGTACGCATTGGGGTTGAAGGAGGGCTCTTTGAAGACCACCTCTGATTGACTTCTTCATTTAATGTTCATTGTTCTTGCAGCAATAAATTAGCTTATGTAACCTCCGGTTCTTCTCTGATTAATCATGCGGCTCCTAAACAACGCATCGCCAAAATCGGTGTGTGACAAAATTTCTGATCTTTCATTCATATGACTTCTACACATTCTTCAACTAATTATTCCTTAAAAAAAACTACTGTTCTATCACTTCAGTTAAATAATCAACATAAACATTTGTAGAAAGTCTTTTATTGTATATTTCCTTGTAGATACAATGGTAATATCGTACTCCGTTTACGAGAGCGATACATTTTTTCGGGCGTAAAATCCTTAGGAAGGGAACTAAAGCCAATGATTCTGTATCGTAGACTTATGACAACCCTGATAAGGGAGGAGCTAATTAAAATTGTCGGTCTTTCACGCCCAGTATAGAATGAGATAGACCCGGTCAAGTCATAGTTGGTTTTCAATCTCGCTCGTTTCTCGCTGCCGCTAAGTGTGCCTCTCGCAGCCAATACAGGCAGCTGAACGGATGAGGGAGCTTGACCAACCAGCGTACGAGAGTCTCGATTTTTTTTTGTGGTAGTGTTTAACGCCCGCTTTAACTATTTATGGCACCACAGGCGGTGACACTGATACATGAATGATGATGGAGCACCGGTGGAATGCGAAGGAGAAACGCCACCCCAGCGCCGCTTTGTCCACAACAAATCTCACATGCGGTCGCTTGGGATCAAGCCCCGGCCGCCTAGGTGAGAGGCAAGTGGTCTAACCACTCGGCCACGGCGAGGCCCCGAGAGTCTCGATTACTCGCAGGACTCTTAAGTCTCGTTAATAGCGGAAACTCGCATAATCAGTCCTGTAAGTTATATCATTTCATCTGTTTAAATGATTTAAGATTTAAATAGTCTACCAGAATAAGTATGGTATTTAAATAAACCACGCCAAGCAAAGGATAAAAACGAAATGTGGCATCACAGAATATGTAGATATGTGTACGTGGTCTCCACTTTTATTACCAATATGTATGTATATATTTTATTATTTGTAATCTGGACAAGTTGCTAAACATAGACATGCAACACAGTATGTCATTGTCGGTTAATGTCGCTGATTCAAACAGTTTGTTGTGAATGCGTTTGAATAAACGATGAGTTGTGTTATTACTAGGCCCCGGAGTTTTGGATTTTTATAAATGCAGTTTTAGCCTGTTACTATTTTCTATTAGCCTCTTTGGACTTTTCAACAATTTTCCTAGCTTTTTAACACTGTTCCTAGCCTTTTCTTAGGGTTTTAAACAATTTTCCTACCGATTTAAGGAAGTCGACGATTTTTATAACAATACAGATAAAAATATTAAAATATTTTACTTCACGGAATCATACTATTAATATGCACTGTAAATTAAGGCAACTTGTTGCACAGTATATTCGTGCTAAAACATTTAAATAAAAAATTCAGCCTGTATTTTTTTTTTTTTTTAATATATAGCACTCACATAAAACAAATTTTACATTCCAGCGCTTTGCTGTACACAATCATCACATTTTAAAACTTTCGTTGGTTTTTTAATATATACCTGTAGGCAGAAAAGATCTCTCAATGTCGCCCTCCTTGGTGTATTGGTTACCATGCCAGCTTTATATACCCAAGGTCGCGGGTTTAAACCCGGCAGAGTACGATGGATTTTTTTCGGGCGTAAAAATCCTTGACATGGTTTCCTTCGGAAGGAACGGAAGTAAAGTCCTTGGTCTCGTGTCGCAGATTTACGGCACGTAAAAAAAGCCAGATGAAAGAGGTCTCTGAGCAAAATTAAGCGGTCTTTCACGCCCAGTATAGAATAGCAGTTAAAGAGCGTCCATAAATAAAACTCCATTTCCATTTCAAGTTCTTTCACATCGCAAGATGTCATTGGCGTATATTTCACATGTGCAATTTCTATACCAAGATAAAAAGCGTGATAAATTATTTCCTGGCTAACCCCACATGCACACACAGAACTAAACGAATTGTTAAAAAAAGTGTAATTCAATTGAATTTAAGAAAAAATTGAAATATTTTCTATTCAGGCTAAAAAAAAAAAGTTTAAAAAGAAAAAAATTAAGTTTAGCGAGTTTTATATCTTAATTTTTTTTTTTTTTTTTTTTTTTTTTTTTTTTTTAATATGATTCAGACATTAGCACCCAAACTTTCTCGCTTGCTTATAAGGGAAAAATATATTAAAACCTAAAAAATTCGGGATCATACGTCATCCGATTTCGTCTATTGTTACGGAATACTAGAGTCGCCTCGCTCGTGAGTACTAGTTCTCGATTCACGCGATTCTCGTTGCTACACTCTTGAGTAGTTTCGTGGTTTACGAGTAACGAGCGAGAGTTTTAATCGCCTCTAAATGAGACCGCCTCCTTAAAAATACAAGGAAAATACAATAGGCATAAGTAAGATACAAATGTTTTATGGGTTGATCTCTATGTGATGATTTTAAAATTCCGTTCCCCTTGTTTGAACAGGAGAAATATAAACGATTTTCCATTTGAGAATAGTATAAATATTTTAAAATTGAAGCCAATAATAAGGTAAATGGTTAACTTCATAAAAAGGTATTAGTATTGTTATTATTACTATTATTATTATTATTATTATTATTATTATTATAAATGGTGTAATTATCGAGATCTAAACGCATTTTATCTATTTCTTAGGGTTTACCAGTTATGCAAAAGTCATCCAGAATAAGAGACTTCAGAGGCTTTTCCCAGAAAAATGAAGTTAGCTTTACATTTATTTGTAGTAAAATGTGTTAAAATACGGAATTTTAATAAAAATTGTTAGTGCTGCTAGAGTCATTAGAAAGTGTTATTAGATAGAGCAAGTCAAATGACCAGGTTGTACATTTTCACAATACATTTTTTGTTTGAAAGCAAGGGAACAATATAAGTGGGTGGAGGATGGAATTGCATAATACATAAATGGAGGAATTGGATAAACCATTTGAGGTATTGAAACAGGTTAGGAAATTCAAAGGATTGAGTAATAGAATTGTTGAGAGAGCTTTATACCAAAATACATTTTCAATAACATGTGGAAGGAGTGAAGTGACTTAGGAAGTTGTGCAAGAAAGGGGTATATGAGAAGGATATTAGCTCATTTCGTTTTGATTAATTTATTTATTGATGACATTTTGGAAGAGTTTAATTTAGCAAAGGCCCTTATGCCAGTGATTAACAATTTAGATATTCCAGATCTACTGCTTGCGAAGACCTAATGGTGGAATCAATACCAGTAAACGGTTTAAAACTGGCCATTGTGCAATAAATGTGAGATCAACCAAAATAGAAAAATATAGTATTGAAGAGAGGAGTGAAATAAAGTAAAGAAGAAAAGTGATTTTATGAAGTTGGAGAAATTCAAATTTTGGGGACTTTTCATTCTTAGTGTTGAAGTTACCCAGTACGGGAAGATAGGTCGGCAAATAAGAAGTGGTGTGGTAAAGGACAGATTGACTATGGATGCGGTAAGAAGAGTTTGTGCTTAGCACCAAAAATGAGTGTAGAGTGATTTGAGAGAACATATTGTGCATTGGTTGGGTCTACGTGAATAAATGGAGCAGAAATTTGGGAGATTGAGGAAGGAAAGAAAGACTAGATTTGATGTTGAGAACATTTTGCAAGTTAATATTAGGAGTCCCACAGTGTACGGTTAAAGCAAGAGCGATGGCAGAATTAGAAAGGTTAGTGTCAGAAAGGGTACTCCAACACTTACTTCACATTCAGCAACTTCCAGAGACAGATATTCTGAAAATATGTTTAAGATTTCGAGTGAATAGAATGGAAAATAATCTTATACCGGGTAGCCCAACTAACCCTATTTAAAGCGTGCAGATATCATTTCGTGCGTTAAGAGTTTTAGAACTCAACAGAGCTAATTCAAGTTAAAGTTGGTCAGTAAGGAGCTGGCATGAACGACCTTCGTGAGCGACTCACAAATCAAATAAGAGAAATAGGATTTTGTATCCTTGGGAGTCATAACCTTGTATTCAGGTCCAGATGCATTGAAGCTAAGTATTTGGTATATATTATAAGTGCATTATATTTCATTTATAATAACCTAATATTCACCTCATTCAACAATTTACACTTAAGATCGTGACTTAAGACGAAGCATCAGCGAAAATTAGCCAAAAAGTGGCAAAAGTCGCAAATTTGGTTTTTTGACCTAATAATTCAGAACCCCAATGATATGCTGTAAGTGCTCTGAAATCGTCAGGAGTTGATGTGTCCCCTTTTTCAGCGAACTTTTCATTTGGACATGAAAGTAGCAGTTTATTTTGCTACGAATTGTTTGAACGAAATGTTGATAGTCGGCAATATTAAGGAGAAAAATTGATGGAATTTTGAATTTAGATTGCTCCTTCGCGGTATCATTAGAATTAAACTCTGTGTCTTGATTTTCTAGGACTTGAAACCTACTATGAGTTGGAGTTGTAGCAGTAATTGAATCAGAAGTAGACTGTTTCTGTTTGCCTGGTGTAATGATAAATGTAAATGTCGTGTTATTTATGGACGCTCTTTAACTGCTATGGTTCTCAGCGTCCCATTCTAAATCGGGCGTGAAAAACAGCTTAATTTTGCTCAGAGGCCTCTGAATCAGGCTTGAGGTTCTTTTACGTGCCGTAAATCTAGTCTACCTACTTATAAAGAACTAAGTAATAAGAACATTGTGCTAATGAATACCTCGATTAGCAAGGTGCAGAAAGAAGAATAACCTTATGTAAGACGTTTGTGGAACAGTTACAGAAAGTCATATGAGTGTAACACATCAGATGTTTTAAAATATTAAGTATAGTATTTAACATCAACTATTCCCTAAACTTTAATTGAGATTATTTACTCTTATTACGGAGCTCATTGTTGCTCTTAAGTATAGAGATAAATGAAGCCAGTCATTCACTGTTACAGCTAATAATATAGTTCGTATTCGTGAAAATAAGCTTCTGTTTACAGTGGATATGTGAGGGGTGTGCTGAATCAGTATGTGAGGGGCGTGTTAAGTAGAAAAGAACAAAGGTCTGCCCTCCCAAAATAATAAAATGGTTAAGTAGTTTAGAGGGTTAATAGAATACATAATAAGAAAATGGACTATTAATTTAACACTTTCGTTTTAAAATGTATCATAAGGCTTTCTTAATTTTAATAAATTAATGTTTGTTACAATTAAAACGCCCAACTTTATGAGCTTAATATGTTGTAAATAGATATCCAGTATATATTAAAAATTAAGTTAATTTTATTATGTAAATCTAACTTTTAGTAGATAAATATGTATTTTGGGAAGACACGAAGAAAAAGCTAAACATTTTTAAAGTTAATATGTATTTTCAAATATTCCACACTTCTTGTTGTTCTAGAAGAAGCGTTTGCACTGGGAATCACCTTGTTTCTCATACATAGACTGCTGACTGCTTCAGCATTCCATCACCTGAGACTTAAGAATCCCAACACTCGATCTCCATGTTCCCAGCTGATTCAGGGAATGGCTATAGCGGTTATGCCTTGCATTCTGTACACGGTAAGTTCTTTGTTGAGTTCATCTCCAGCAGTGTAATAGCTGAACTAAGAACTCCCCCCCCCCCACCTCCCATTGTAGTGGTCTGTCAAAATTAACCAACATAATTAATTTAAAATAAACACCTGCAGAGGAAAGGATGCTGCTCCTGAAAAATGCAACCGTTCGAGGAGCCTATCTAGCGCTACCTCCTTAACACCAGCACTCGAAACCTCAAAAATATAATCTCAACCTTCACCTCATTTCTGTGGTTCAACCATTACCAGGGTAGCTACACAGCAACAACACATAGGCTCACCACGAGCCTACCAGTCTCGCACGCACGCCAAACCACTTTCGCTTATTACTTTCAACTGACAGATATAAAATTATGTTTCAGAGAGAATATTACACTCATCTTCCCAGCTTCTTGTTTGGATTAGCGGCTTTTGTAGGATTCATCATAGAGATGTCTTCTGGTGCTGTCAACAATATCGCCAAGTTTAAACGGTAAGTTTTGATTTTTTATTTATTTCAAGGATTATAGTTTTAAGCTGTACCTAATCACATATCTCCCTTTACTCACTGACTTTTGAGACAATTAGTGTTCCATACTTCCATAGTTTACTGCAGCTGAAGAATATTATATTTAGTTACAGTTCAGCTACTGCGACGGTGGTGCCACTAGTGTTTCTGTTGTCTAATGAATGTACACTACTAAGGGGTTGCGGGGATCGAGCGCATGGCACAGTCCGTCGCGTAAAGCTATAAACAGTGGGCATTTATGTAGACTTTGCACTTATCTCATTAACACTAGGCAATATTATCGGATTTGTTATAACTCACCTACTATAATATCAGCACTGCCGTAAGGGCATCACACACATGATGAACAGGTTCGTTTAATGTACTGTACTCGAACATTCGTTCAATGCACATTGATTTTCCAAAGCGTCTGTCCAATGTATGACGTACCAGTGCGAGCGTTCGCCACCAGTAACACGAGGGGGACTGATAGAACATTGTCAGTGATACTCATTCTTGTGAATAAACCACCAGATGACTGTAGTGTAGTGTAGTATAGTGTAGGTGTGCCAGAGAAGATTCCGCACTTCAGCCAGTTATAAGTTGTTTATACGTCAGACCCCAGGAGGATAGGATGAGATGAGACTAATTACAGTGGACAGCCGGAACCAGATAGCAGGAGGGCGCCACCGTGGAGGGTCCCTAACAGTTTACAAGCAATTTTTCATCTGGACGTGGGGAGCACTAGGAGGCCTCAAGTCGGACCAAACGCCCCTGAGCCTACAGACGATATTCATCACTATCCCGCGGCCGAGAGCTGAATTTCCAAAACTCAGTCACCTTCACGAGAGAGCGCTACCAGCGAGTCTTCGCCGACACTTATAACCCTGAAGTGGGGATAAAATGAAGGCACAGGAGGTTTAGGGGAATGAATAAATCTCCCCAGCATTCGCCTAGTAACCCGGAAAACCCTCGAAAAACCCTATGGATCTGATAGTTCGGTCGCGGGAAACCGATTAAACAACCTCCCGAATGCCAGTCACAGACGAAACGCCTGAGCCACCTAGCTCGACAGAGGACTCGTAATTTCACTGATCAATACAAATTACTTCCATGTTTATCTTTCTGATGTAGTCGGCGAGGTATTAAGCCCTTCAGCAGTTGAATCAACACAACATATGTCGATCTCTCTTCTCTTTAAATCTCATAATTCATCAGGATCGAAAATCGAACTCCATTATCAGTAAGTGTTTATTTAGAAAAATTCTAAAACATGTCCCAGTTTGTTTAATTGTTGATTATTTTGTTTTGTGTTTTTCTTATGATTGGTTAGAAAGATGTGATCACACAAACTTGTTCCAACCATTTCAGCTTGAAAATTAAACGGTGAACAAATTGACGGAATGAACATTCTACGTGACTTCATGATGGTGTTAAAACTTGATGGACGATGGAAAAGGTCTAAATCATAATTTTGAGATATTAACACCATTCTGGAAAGACTTCAATCAACATTCATAAGTTGTTCGCATGCTTCAGAATGAAGTGCTACTAAAAGTGGCATTTTGTCGAAGTTCAAGTTGTTCCATGTCTTACTTCCCATTCTCAACGTTGTTATTCATTGTCATGCTCATAGTCATCTAGAAAAAGAGTAGGCTATAAATTAACATTAAAATATAGTGTGCTAATGCAGTCCGTGTACGTAACGTTCTCAGGTTCGCTCTGGTAGGTGATGGTGGAGCTGGAATGTGAGACATCGCAGTTGGATGCGTAAGCACACGAAATAACGGTTAGAACGCGACTCTCAATGTTTCTCCAACCTTCGGTTCCATTATCTTCTGCTGGTTTCCAGAACGACTGTGACGTCAATTTTTCGCTATAAAAAGGAGGAAGAATTGCAGTAGTTGTTTTTGTAAATTGCACTGAGCTCTGAGTGACTGGAGTGTTAGCGCACAGTGGTGCAGCCGCAAACTGTCTAACGTTGAGTAGCAGAGAAAATAAGAATTTATTTGTAACTACATTCTGAATCATAAAAGACATTTTTTGCAATATCGTGTATTAATAACTGCTATATGTATTGTATAGAGTGAGGTGAAGTAAAATGAAACGATACCGGGGTTATGTCCGCTTTTATACGAACAGAAGCCTTTGAAAGAAGCAAACAATTATTCTCCAACCATAAATCATTCTCCAAAATAAATTATTTATAATATAACTCTTGGAGGCATATTGGCTTATGTGCGTATCATGACCTTGAACAGTCGTATGAATGATGTAAACAAACTATCCTCGCTCGGAGAAAATTATTTGTATGGAGAGTTAGTTGGTGTCTAATCACGAACCACTGAAACAGTTCTACATCAAACTTATGCTCTAAAGGCAAATACTTGTCCAGGTTAGTAGTTAATGAAATAAATCATTGGCAGACATTTTTGGCAAATACTTTCAATATACTCCCATTTATCTGTGTACATAGGATTTTTATGCAAATTGAAAACTCCATGGTGCACCTATTGCGTAAAGAATTATGGATCCTGCTCTATGGATATCAGGAAACGGAGGACGATTTCGCACTATATGCACACATGAAGCCCTAATGTGATTTTGGAAATCTCCAGGAGAAAGAGATTACGCGAAAAGCACAGAGGTCAACCAGATTCGCGCAGCAGGCTCGTCCCTAAAATTTCTAACGCCAGCAGGACCCTCAACGGCTCTATCTCTCCTCGCCCGCCCTACACAAACGCCAAACAATTCCACAAATCAAATATTTTTTCGCCACCCACTCACCTAATCATTCGATCCTGAAAGATGATAAGGAAACGGGGGTCAGGAAAATTAGCGAAATAATATAATCCACACAGGAATCGCCTACCAACCAGGGAAAACCACGAAAACCCAAGGTTAGAGTGATAATCCCATCAGGAATGGAACCCAGGACTTTCCGAATGTGAGCCTCATACCTACAGTTTCTGTACCCAAAAAATATTTAGAGCCCCCTCAGGATTGTTAAACATTTAAAACTCACAATTACTGTTTTCAATGTACGAATTTCAAATGGTTTAGTCCCCGTTTGAAGCTTCGTTTTTCACTACCATAATTTAATTTATACATTAGGTGTAATATGAAGTCAGCTACTGTATTCCTGTAGTCTGTGAATATGTCTTACTACTGTCTCTCGCCACAAGTAAGACATAATGTAAAAATAAATTAAATCATCTAATGTAGCAGCATGTAGATTTTGAAAAATCTTACGTTAGTACCATTTTCAGCTATCAGTTATTGTCCACTTATTTTGTCCGGATACTAAAAAGATATTAATATATAGCAGTAAGAGGCGGAGGGGACTGCACACATCAGCCATCGATTGGATTTTTGTACATCAGACCCCAGGAAGATAAGGTGAGATGAAAGCAAGTACAGCGGGAAGCCGGAACCAGACGGTGGAAGTTAGCCATCGTGGAGGGTTCCTAACAGATCCCAAGCAGTTCATCTCGACACGGGGAGCCTCAGGTCTGACCAAACGCTCTTGAGTCGACCGACGACCTACAACGTCATCCCGCCGCCGAGAGCTGAATTTCCATAGCGCAGTCACCTCCACGAGAGGGCACCACCACCGCAATCCTCGCCGACACTTACAACCCTAAAAGAGGCCAGTTGGATAAAATGGAGATGAATTGAAGAGACAGGAATTTCGGGGGAATGAAGAAACATCCGCAGCATTCGTCTAGTGACCCGGGAATACCCCCGAAAAAGACCTTGGGTCTGAGAGGTCGGCTGCGGGGAACCGATCTCACGACCTCGCGAATGCCAGTCCCAGAAAAATGCATTGGGCGCATTGGCCAGGTGGTTAGACCGATCGCCTCTCACCAGTGGTCCAGATTCCTTCCCAGTGGTCCGCGTGTGAGATTTGTGATAGACAAAGCGACCTCTGGGCAGGTTTTCTCTGGGTTCTCTGGTTTACCCCGCCATTCCTTCCACCAAGTGTTCCATCATCTTCAGTATCATCTCTTTCGCCTTCATTTCGAATCATCTACTGCCCCTGACGCTCATGCTTGGCATCTGGCCGGTTCCGGGTTCTTCATTTTATAATTAAACATCGTTAGCTTCTCGACAGACTTCTGACTCTAGGCAGCCACGTGTAAGTTGTAGAGTATGTAAGCGAGTAAGTTAAGTTAAAGCTAATTCATTGTTATTGTTTTCACACAAGTCGTGTGTAGAACATGCGGGAAACATGCGAGTCAGTTGAGGAATTTATGATATGATGGCATGTTGCCATGGCAGCTCAGTGGTTAGAGCAACAGGCTAGAGACCGGAACACCCGTGGTTTGAATCCCAGCTAAGGCACTGACCTTTTTAGTCTGACTCTACCTATCAAACTTGTGACCTACACACGGCTTGTGTGAAAAACAATTAATATTAATTCATCTAATTGTTGGTTAAATTATGACGCCCGGGGCTTAAAGTACTTATGACATTGTAAGTCGCCATTGGGGTATGTCAACTCAAAATAACATGAGATCACCTTGTGGTTTACCGGGAAACACGCCAGCCAATTGGGGAATTTAATGATGTGCTGGCATGATGCCATAGATGAAAAGATGAGTGCCGTGATTGCTCACAATGAACAATAACAGGCGCGGTTTTCAATGGAGAAGCTGTGTTTGGAGCTATTTAAGCGAAATCCGAAGGACCTTTTGCGTTCAGTTGTCGCCGTCAATGAGACCTGGATTCATCATTATACCTACTCCGGAAACCTAGCTGCGATGAAAATAATGGGTTGTTTCCGGTGAATCCTTTCCAAAATAGGTAAAGTCAATTTAATCGGCCAGAAAAGTGATGCCGACGATTGTTTGGGATGCGAACGGTGTTATACTAATTGGCTATTAGGAAAAAAAGAAAGAAAAAAAAAAGGTTACTGCACAGTAGTGAAATGAGTTCGACAAGAAGTTAAAGGAGATATAGCCCCATTTGGCGAAGAAGAAAGTAACCACCAGCAATTCATCCGGGCTTGTCGCCGCAGAACTGCATAATTGCGTTATGAATTGCTCCCGTATCCCTTATATTCGTCCGATCTGGCTCCCTGCGATTTCTTCTTGCTCCTAAACATGAAGAAATGACTCACGGGGATAAAATGTTGATCCAATGAGGTAATCGTTGAGATTAGGCGCATTTTGTAGAATTTGACAAGTCCTATTTTTGGAAGGGTTAAAAATGGTAGAAACGTTGGAATAAGTTGTGTTGTTAAAAGGGATGTTAAGAAATATATCAGTTGTGCTTGTAGAAAAAAATTACCTCTGTATTCTTAACACGGTTATTTATTGAACTATATTTTATAAAAAAAAATCGATGCTGAAGTTTCACCAGAATATATGTTTTGAGACACCCTGATCCTCCCTCAAAACATTTATATAAAATGGTTCGTGTGTACATCTACGTATGTGTGTGCGCGCGCACATGTGTGTGTGTGTGTGTGTGTGTGTGTATTTGTGTCTGTCTCTAACTGCATAACTCAAATATGAATAGTCCGTTAAACAACAAAGTTTGCGACACGCTCGATTTTCAAGGAACCCCCCCCCCCCCAACTACAGTTACATGGAAAGCGTTTACTTAGTTTTGAACGTCCTCAATATTGTCTCTAACGATTTTGAATTAAAATACTACATGTTTAAGATAGCCTCATGATAAATGAAATGTACCTAAGGCTTGCATTTTCTACTAATAGTCTGTGAGCCATTTTATGATAGATAAACTTTAATAATTGGACAAAATCTTATTTACAAATGTAGTTCCCGTTAAGGCACCCAGATGCTGGATAAAATTGTTTGTGTCGTTCATTTCGAGATATTTTTATTAAATTTTTAAATACTTGTTTTTTTCTCAATAGAAAAGCACTATTGGTTTTTTTTTCTCGTGGTAATGCAAAGAGAACATAATTTTAAAAAATAAAAAAAAATAAAAAGCAACCAGCTCTTAAAATATTTGGCTATGTTTAGTCTTCTGCTTACAGGACATATGTAATGAAATAATTTCTGCAATCTGTGCTCGATTAACATGAAGTAGACAGAAGATAATGTTCATGTCGAATAGTATGACGTGGATAAAATAGTAATCTTTTGCAAGGAAAGTTTTTGGAACAGATAGAGAAAGTCATGTGAATGGAACACATCAAACTTTTTATTGTTCCATTTATATCCCGCTTTTAGCTGCATTGGGCATATCGCCAGCTTTTCACCTTTGGAACATTATGGCTTTTCGGCAATGGTGATAACTTGTGTACAGTTCTTATTGGATTTTATAACGTTGAGTTTTCTACTTTAGATCACACACCACATCCACACTCTCATTCATACTTCCAGACTCTGGTAAGGTTATTAAATAATCAGGATCATATCAGAATCGCCGATATGCCGGAACTTCGTCCCGCAGGAGTTATTCTACATGCCAGTAAAACTGTTGACATGGGGCTGTCGCCTTTAAGCAAATTTACAGACCATCGGTCTGGGCCGGGTTTGAAACCGCAACCTTGGGATAAGTAAGCCAGCGCTTAACTAAGCAGGCAGGTGAATTTGAAATTTGGCTGATTTCACTTTTACGGTCTTAACCGCCCAGTTTTTGACCGGACACTCGCCAGTCCGTTTTATACGTCCCGTATCCCAGGCCGAAGATTTTGGCCGTCGAAGGTACAAGACACTGTCAAAAGGAAGCTTCCAGAACTGTATCATTCAAACTGTAGGGGAGTGTCATTGTGTGCTTTTTGGTACACGCAGTTTTTAAGAGCGGCCTATCGGAATAATAGCTGCGCTCTAGCTTCCCAAGCAGATGTCATCTCCACTCAATGCCAGATCACGGTTGCTTCGCGCTGCGGTCACAATATGTTATACTGTAAATAGAGAAAAAGTACCCCTTCACCGGGAGTTGAAGCCGGGTCTCCTGAAGTAGGGAATTGTGGGAACTTTCAACCATTTAATTAGTTAATGCCACGATTATTATTATTTTTTTTAGCGAAAACCAAACCATAAATACGTAAAATTGATAATCATGACGCTCATAGGATGCATTATATAACTAGATGCTATAATGTCAACAGAAAGGTGTAGTTAAATTAATGCTGTAACTAATTTAATAAGTATAAAAGCTAATCTTAAACACTGTTTACATATCTTGTTAGCGTATACGTGTTGGACGGTCCATTATATCTTTTGTGTATTCATTGTTTTTTTGTTTCAGGGTGCCTTTCCCGTTCGATTCCATGGACAGGACACAGGAGCAACGAAAGCCAACATTGGTTATATCTTCACTACCTTACAGTCCAATGAATACGTGACAAACTATTACTCAACATTTTCCGAACTTGTAAATATTTGTAAATTATATACAACAGTTCGTTCATATCCTCAGAAAATTGTCATAAGAATAACTATATTTTTACATAACTATGTGTTAGTGTTTTGTTTCGATGTTCATCACAAAAATAGATGACAAACTGTTGGTTTGTTTTGGAAACATTTATTACTACTGTTGAAGTTTTGTCCTTGAAAAAGGAAAATAAAAATTAGTGTGCATAAAACTGGATATAATGGAATCAGGAGTAGGTGAAGAGAGCAGCATATATACAAAGCTTCATGAACAATTTGAGGATTACAAGAAACATTTTAAGTCAAAGCAGACCCCTATCGATGCTAACGAAGACGATGTACCCGCAGTTGCGGAAATTGAAACCAAATGTAAAGCGCTGTTAGAGCAAATGCAACAATCGGTGAACAAGAAACTTGAAAGCGTGGAACCCAGTGAAGCAGAGTTTCCGCGTCTGTTAGCTCTGAAATGCGCCCTTGCATATGAGCAAGGCCGAGCATTTACACACTTTGGCGATGAAGAACTCGGCCTGAAGATTATGGCGGAAGCACTGCAACTGTCTGCTAATCACCGACATCTTCCGGAACTTTCCTACCTGGTTCTCAAAATATGCAACACCAGCTCTTACCTGGAGTCTAGACGTGAAAAATATGGGGAAGCATACACTATATTAGATGAGGCAAGAACCATTTATCGCCAAATAACTGATGAGAATATTGCTGACTTCTACACACTTGACGAATTGTTTTCCGAAGATGCAGTCATCGCTACTAAACCCGAAACGAAAACCTTGCTGGAGCGACTAGTGACGAATAATCTTCAACTGCTGAGCTTTGTGTGCAACAAATTGGGCCGCGCCGAGGACTATTTCAAATACACTCATGAGGTACTGGAACGGCAGCTTCGCGATAGTGAAAAAGAACCAATGTTGTGGGCAATGAAGGCCGGGAGGCTGGCTTTTGGATTCATGAGTCAAACTCGTTTCTGGTAAGCAATATTCGGTAATTATTTACCTTCCTTTACCCAACAACAAATGTGTTTCAAACCTCTCTTAATAAGTGCAAAATAATAACCTAAATTCGTTTTGAGGTGCCTTGAGGTGGGTTGGGGGAGCTTAGTTGGCAATAAATGTTTGAAATCAGCAATACTATAATACGCATGCATCACGCGATCCTGTCATAAATATACGCGTGAAGACAAAAGATCACAACACGCCAGAGGTATATTTCTCTGAAACCCAATATATTTATATAAGATTACATTGGCTCCGCAACATTACATTGGCGTGCACATTACATTGGCGTGCATATTACATGTGGTTATGATTTCGGCGGACACTCGTAAACATTCTCCATCCAGATGGCGCTTGCTTCGTTTGTTATGATCTCCAGTAATGTAGAGCTGCCAACGTATACTAACAAAATTTGTTAAGCATTGCGCTGCCAACACATCAACAACAAATGTAAATGTAAATGGCGTGTTATTTATGGACGCTCTTTAACTGCCGTGATTCTCAACATCCCATTCTGAATTGCCGTAAATCTACGACAAGGGACAAACTGCTTTACACCCGAAAAAATCCATCGTCCTCCGCCGGGTTTGAACCCGCGACCTTGGGTATATGAAGTTAACATGGTAACCACTACACCACGGACAACACATCAATAACAAATGCCCAGCTTCTACCCTGCGCTCTATTAGCTATAGGACAGAGAGAGAGAGAGGGAAAGAGAGAGAGAGAGAGAGAGAGAGAGAGAATGTTTGTGTGATCGTGAATGTGTGTGTTTGTGTGTGTGTGTGTGTGTGTGTAAATAAAACTGATTTTCTGCAATTTGTTTTTAGTGGTTTTCATTGGTTTGACCCAAGCATGCGAGCGAAGCGAACGAAAATCTTATAATTTCGTGTTCGAAGTATAATAATGATGATGATAATAAAAATAATGATAATAATAATAATAATAATAATAATAATAATAGTCGTGTTCGTGTCTGATTTTTCCTTTAATTTGTTTTTAGTTATTTCCGTAGATGAGGGATCTAAAGGGGACCAGAATCGAGGGAAAATACTATAAAGGTGTATTATAACTAATTGCACTTCTTCGATGTTGATCTCCAGTTTTACTATATTAGGAAACAGTCTAAACACGGCGGATGAAGGGTGGTTAACACGATGCTGAAGTGTCCACAAATACTACTTAACAAGGATAAAATCATTATTTTTAGTGAACCTAACTAGGATTTTCAATCTTCGGAAAACTAGTCATTAGCAGAAAGCGAACCTTCATAAAGTAAACAAAAGGTTGCGAAACATGGACTATAGGAAGAGGAAGGGAATGAGTTCATAAAATGCCAACAAGGCGGTGCGGTATAATCGGATGAAGAGAGGACTGGTTTCATTGTGTACGTACAGTATTGCATTAACTGTATTAAATTGTGAACAAAATTGAGAGTGTGGCTTCATTATTATAATTTACATATAAACCATAACACCTGTGATTGTACAACAATTATGATGACCTTTATATCTACACATCATCATATATACTTTGCATCTGATTAGAAACATTTTGGTGATACGTAATACTTGCTCAGGTCATGAAGACCACATTAACTGGCGGGGGGGGGGGTTTGAGGCGCTCACCACATCTCATCCCCCAATACTGCACCCCATCCATGACGTCTGTCATGGACCGAGATGGGGGACGCAGCGGCCGGGCGGTAGGCCAAGGCTCTTAGTGAGCTGTGCCATGGAGTTGTTAATACTTGTTCGTAGCACTTAAATAACACTGACGGAACCTGATTCTGATGGAACTTCTTTTTAAAAAAATTGAAATAAGTGTTGCTTACTTTGTTAAATGGAATATTAGACATTATCATTATTTCACACACATCTATAAAATTCAAATTATCTATTGGACCACACTTCGTATCCTGGCTGCTCTTTAATGGGCAGAAGTGTAATATTTGTACGTGTTTTTACTTTCTCTATAACTATAACTCCATGGCACGACAGCGCACAAGGAACCTTAGCCTACCGCCCGGGCACTGCGTCCCCATCTCGGTCCATGAGAGACGTCGTGGATGTTACTTTCTCTATATAATACAATATAGTACATGGTGCGTAAGTAGAAAAGGTATTGCATTCCACCCTAAAATTCTAATACCAAGATTTCACCAGAAGTTCATATTTCAGGGTCCCATGTCTCAAAAAAAACATTTCTAGATAAAATTCCGCGTGTATCCGGATGTCAATGTGTTCACGTGTCCGTGTATTTATAATCACGATAATTTAAAAACGAAAAATCGGTAAAAAGCCAAACTTGGTATTTAAGTTTAGTATCTTTCAAGGTAGCCAAAAAAGATTTTGTGGAAAATCCTGCCACCCCAACCATCCTTTACATGGAAAAAATTTCGAAAGTTTTTATTTTCTCAAAATTGGCTGTGTGTGTGTGACAAATAAAATGAGATTTTGAATTTTCTCGGAATGGCCTCTAAAGACCTTTTTATTCTGGGTGAATTTTGCTGGATTTTGTGTAACTGGTAAACTGTAAGAATTACACAAAAACTTACTACACAAAAATGTAGATCTGTTAGAACACACAAATTATGCCACATGTATTTTTTTTTTCGTAGAGTTCACCATTTTTGACATATCCCTTGTTAGTGGTTCCAGTTTTAAAAATATTTAAACTTTTCTCATACGGAAGTTTGTCAATTATTACTATACGTTGGTTCCACTGCTTAAACTACTACTAAAATTATTTAGGTATTAGTTTTTTCACTTTTAATCACCGCAATATCGTATTGCAACGTTTTAAAAATATACCTTGTCTATTTTTCACCTTTAAGTTTCAACAAAGTACGCGATTTATATTAAAATATCCCAAAAGTATTAGTTTGCTTTAGTTTTTTCCAACAATTTATATTGTTTCACTAGCTATCAGATAGGCGTCTAAATCGTTCATAATTGAGTTTATATTGCAAAATTCAGAACTACAAATATTTGAAAACTGCTTAACACTAGCCATTAAAAGGTTGTGGGACCTTCATATGTGGTTTGCTATTCGGTCTTTGGAATCGCTTTATAGTTGATTTTAAGGCACTTGTTTCTTTGTTGTTTTTTTTTTTTTTTCATCATAACGATGATTTCCAACATTGCCTCAAAAATACTGCGATATGCCATCCTGCCGATTCTAAAAATGATTCTGCGTCTTTAGAGTTCTGAATCCATTATTGCTGTGTAAATAAGTGATTTTCGTGTAATTTGTTTTTACTAATGTTCAGTGGTTTCGCCAAAGCACGTGAGTGCTTTTGCACTGTGTTAGGTTTAGGTTAACGTGTAAAGAAACCGATGCTACTGTATTTTGGTTTCAATAATTTCCACTGATTTTACCAAAGCATGCGAGCGAAGCTCGCATGCGCTGTGTTAGGTTTAGGTTAGTGTGTGTAAATATACTGATTATCATGTACTTTGGTTTTAATAATTGCCACTGGTGTCACCAAAGAATGTGAGCGAAGCGAGCATGCGCTGTCTTAGGTTTAGGTCAGTGTATTAAATAACCTAGTTTTCATCTACTTTGGTTTTAATAATTTCGATTGGTTCCACCAAAGCATACTAGTGAAGTGAGTATGTGCTGTCTTAGGTTTAGCTCAGTGTATTAAATATAGTTTTCGCCTACTTTGGCTTTAATAATTTCGATTGGTTTCACCAAGGCATGCGAGCGAAGTGAGCATTAAATGTGTTAGGTTTATGTTAGTGTGTGTCAATAAACTGACTTTCCTGTACTTTGGTTTTAATAATTTCCACCGATTTCACCAACTGCATTATGTTTGAGCTACAGCCTTGGCACCCCATTGTTAATGTGTGAATGTTGGTGACTTTTGAGCTTCCCTTGTTTTTCTTTCTTGTTTGGTGACGCTATGTTGGTAGCGTCCATAGTTAATTGTTTCTAGACCGTAAATACTTACTTCCCGCTTAGGAACAGCTGTTAACGCATCCCCCACTACAAAAGTTTTCGTGAATTTTGCTTTTTAATTACAGGGTGAGAGTGGTGGGATATTCCAATTCTAGATGAAAATATTAGCTCATTGATGCTCTGAAGAGTATTAGAAGGTTAGTTTCAATTTTCAAAGATCTATATTTATATGATGATACTGTCGTATAGCTTTACCATACCCATCGTAGCTGATGATATAGTCTGCGGCGCGAATCAGCGTTACTTAATAATGCAAGTCTTAAACATGGCTAACATTGAATAGCTCCATGTTAGTTAAATACGGCGTATCTTTGCCATGGATTAACCACAATTTGTTTCTCTGTGTAGAATATAGATGTATTAGGCGACTGTAATTTCTGAACTGGACTAGAAGAAACTTGATTTCAATTCGCGTTCCACCTGTTTATCTCATTAACTACGATACTCATGCACTGCCACACTATGAACCTGTCGCGGGTAGCTTATAGACATCCCGATCACTATATAGAGGTTCCAGCCGTAGACATTAACGGTATTTCGCCTCGGATCAGTCGGATCGCCGTAGAGGAAGGAACTACTCCAACATGGACAAGAGCAGTAAGAAAAAGAAACCACCACAATCTGACAAATTAACAGCCAATAGCGTATTCATTGCAGTCCCCGCAGTTGCTGGCAACTTACGACAGCACCAGCGCTGAACACTTCGCTGCCAGCTAGCACCGCGCCGACTTCAGCCGACATCACCGCTTCAGCCCCCACTCTCTGCAGCAGGAGAGTTCCTGCGCTACCGCAACGCCATCAGCTACGGTAACACCCAAACACGACAGACAGTTCTACGCAGACCTGCGCTGCCGCCATCACAAACTCCGTGTCACCGCCGGTCAGAATGCAGACAATTCACCCGTGGCGGTCATTACAGTGGCGTTGCTGTCGGAGTTCACAGCCACCTGACCTCGCAGCTGCTAGGAGCAACTCCGATGCCGCTGTCCCTCAAATAATGAGGTCATCAAGATTGTTACCAGGAGTGGACCGACACACTCTTTGTATTTAGGGACAAAGCACATTACGACGGAGCCCTGCAGATGCACGTGGACTTTTTTGGTTATGCGCTGCGCTTCGAAACCAGCAGGATGACCTGGACTTCACCGTGCCGCCACTGCTGCCTGTACGGACATGCAGTGGAGGACTGCTCAGTGTCGCCTCGCTGCTACTGTTGTGGCACTCCGGAATTGACGTCTACCTGCCAACTGCACGACCTGACACGCCGCAAGATATTCTGCGCAACCTATTGCAGTCCGATCACCTCACCGGGCAGGCCTGCTGCCCGCTGTACTCAAGCCAGCTCAAACGGACACAGGACTAACACTCGCACGACCGCTGCAAAACCAAGCAGAACGGCATCACCGTCCACCAGAGAGCGCGCGCCCCCATGCTGTCATCCACGCCACAGCTGTACAACGAACTCCGCCGCCCAACGGACCAAGCTACACCACACAACGACTGGCCTACCCATATGCACACGCAGACGTGCTGTCACCATGAAGGCTTCGCTAGACTTCACCACTCTCATCGCCACCACAGCAGCCACACAGGTGGAGATGGCCAAACTGAATACACGGTTTGAGGTGCTGGCTCTCTCTCAACAAACGTCTCGCAACCATCGAAGCCAAGCAACGTGTGACCCTTCGGAAGTACTCCACTGCATTCATACATCTGTCCAAACTAAGAACATCTCTTCATGACGTCGCCAACTCCGACACGGAAGTGCTTCCATACATATAGCGCAAGCTGTACAGGATCGAGAAGTACATAGAAGACAACACCACCAAAGATGCCGACGAACACCCCGCGTGCCTAACAGCCATAGAAGCTTCAGACACCGGGATGCAGAAGGCGTTCGTTCACCAGCAGATGACGCGGATATGTTCAGGCACCGCCATGAGCAAATCGATAATTTACTCCGACCGCTAACAGAGCAGCAAGCAAATGATTTTCACCGTATCGACGAAACTAGGCTCCTTTAAACTCCTACTCCCAATCACGACACAGCAACATCCGCAGACTCAACACAACATTCTCCAAAACTTAATTTCAACAACCACAACAATTATCCAAAATGCTGCAGGCTAGGAGTCTCTGGGTATTGCACCAAGGCGCCAGCCCTGCCTATTCACCTCAGCCCTCACGGCTTTATGACAGTTACTCACTAACCTCCGGGTGCAACAGGCGGTACCGGGCATCATGCTTTCTCCCCATGAACAATGTTCATCATTAAAAACAGTCACCCAGAATAAAACGTCCCTCTCACCATCATTCCACCAACACCATTCATCTGTTATCCTCCCACCCTCATCCCTGTTTAAAAAAAGAAAAAAACATTAGCATTAGTGTTGCCTCTTCGATGGGAGTTCAGATGCTTCACATTTTGCATATTTGTTCCAACCACAATTCACTTAGGTACCTTCCTTGGTTGCACGTTTTTCCGCAACGAAACCTAATTATATACTATTAAAATGAATATCCTCTAATAGTAACCTATTCTTTGAGGATGTTACGGTTTATAAAATCTTACCTGAAAGGTAAAGTATATGAATTCAGCAATATTATATATATATATATATATATATATATATATATATATATATATATATATATATATATATCTTATACATAAACTATCTTTCCCTTGGTCACATCGTTTAAATAAAGAAATAAGTATATTTCTGTTGTAATTCTTTAAAATGAATAAGCTATAAACAATGCACATAGCCATTAACCCTTCTTGGAATCTAAAAATAACGGAGAAATGAGATCTTTTAGGTTTAATTCCTATTGCAGATGTTGGTTATTTGACGTTATATGATACCTGAACTAGCTAAACAACATGAAGATACCCGCGTCACCATCGCACTGCAATTGCGATGCTCTTAATACATTTGATCAAGTTATATTTTGGGTTAAATGGAGAAACTTAATACACAAAGACTATCATCAAATAAAAGCTAAACAACATGAAGATACCCGCGTCACCATCGCACTGCAATTGCGATGCTCTTAATACATTTGATCAAGTTATATTTTGGGTTAAATGGAGAAACTTAATACACAAAGACTATCATCAAATAAAAGCTTATCAATTGCCCAATCAGATCTACTTGCTCTTTAGTTATGTCATTTTAGCCTTAGAAATGGATGTTTTGACATAGAAGAAAATAGAGAAGGAGGTGGAAAACATTAGGAGTAAAGGAAAGAAAGAGATTCGGAAGAAGCATGAATGTTACTTTGTGATTTTCACCTTAATGTAATTATACCCGCCACACTATGAAAGCACTGCCATTACTGTTATTATGCCAACGACATCTTGGTTGCCGACGCTGCTAACTGCATGTCATCCTTTCCACACTACCTTATGGGTGCTCAGACTTCGTCCTTTTCGCAATACCAACTATATATGCTACATTGCGCAGATCATTGCGCTTCATTGCGCTTTTCAGATGCAAAGGTAGTATTAGACATTGGCAATGGGCAAATTATTGTTGACACTTCTATTGGCCTCATTTCGTTTTCATCAAATTTTTGTCACTTCACAACGTCAAAGGAAGTGTTTCCAAATATTGGTGCAAATTACAAAACTTATGCTAGGTTGAGCGAACGAGTCATTTTAGCAGCAACTAATAAGAATGTAGATGATTTGAATGTAGAAATTCAGGGTAAAATTTATGGACAAATGCATTCATTTAAGTCGATCAATTGCATTACCAATCCAAATGAAGTCGTCAGTTATCTAACTGAATTCCTAAATTCATTGGATTTGCCAGGATTCCCGTCACACAATTTGCAGCTCAAGGTTGACTCGGTGATAATTATACTACGCAATATCAATCAACCCAAATTATGCAGCGGAACAAAACTCACTGTAAAAAAAAATTATGAAAATTTTGATTTATAGCATAGGAAAGTTCAAAGGCGAGGATATACTTATTCCAAGAATACCACTAATGTCAACTAACTTTCTTTTTTTTTATTTAAGGCGCCTTGCATTCGTAATGACAATAAATCCCAAGGTCAATCGTTAGAAGTGTGTGTAATATACCTTGAATTGTGTTTTTCGCATGTTGCACATTGCGTACTCGAGAGTCTGCAAACTATCGGCGCTATTTTTTTTCTCTCCGGTAGGGAAATTGTACAGTTTGACAAATTATTTAATTGTAATTTTATTTCATTGCATGGTCCATACTGTAAAAGGAAGATTTTGTCTGAGTTTTTTTCTTTAGGTACACCACCGGGGTGGGCAACTAGTATATTTATAAATGCGTGTGCAACTTCAGTTTGCTTCACAAATTATTATCTGCATCCAAATTGATGTTTTCTCTCACAAAAAAAAAATAGTTATTTATCATTTCTTCAAGAAAAAATCTGTGACATTTTGCACAAAAAATTACGAAATGGCCAAGTTAGCTAGATGACCGATAAACGACTTTCATATTTCTCCGGATGATACAAAAGTGACTTTAAGAGGGCAAAAATAAGCTGCAAACATTAGAATGATAATATGGTGTAAAAATTAGCGGGAGGTGAATAGGAAGAACGAGAATGACGATGTAATGAAGAGCAAGACGCGAGTAGGTTTGGTATATATAGAATGTTCAAATATATATTTATTTATTTGTGCATTTATTTATTCATTTATTCTTTATTTTGAAACTAAGCTTTGGCTTGCAAACATCGTTATGGCATTATTAAGCACATATTAAGGATGGTTTAAAATAGGGTTACTACTTCACAACTATTCCAGCATTAAATTACTTATATATCTATGACTAAAATTTCTAGACTGGTAATCACTATAATGTGATACCAAGTTTTAAGAATGTCCATTCACATAACTTTCTCTATATCTCTGCGACAAATTATTGTTAAAAAACTTATGCTTCTTTTTACTTCATGCTAATTGAGAAAAAATAGCAGAAATAGTCTTATTACTTGCTTCCTTGTAAGTAGAAGCGAAATAAGGGAGTACCATAGGTTAAAGTGATAATCAAAAGCTGGTTGCTTTGTGACTGAAGTCCATTTGTTTGTATGGACAGGAGTTGACAAATTCTTGTAAGAGAAAAGTATAAGTTTTTAAAATCTGAAACCAATAACAAGGAATATCTCAAAACCGATCAACTCCATGAAAAAAATGTATATAACATAAATTTTGTGTTTTATCGTGATATACACTTTTTGTGTAGTAATTTTTGTCTATCTTTTACGGTTTGCCAGTTATGCCAAATTCAATAAAATCATCCAGAATAAATAGGTCTTTTGAGGCTATTCCCAGTAAATTCAAGATATAAATTTTATTTGGTACTTAAATGTCTTAAATATAAGAGATTTTAATGAAAATGGTTAGAGCCATTTTAAGAGAATCAACATTTTCTAATTTTTTTTTTTCATGTAAAGGGTAGTTTGGGGTGGGAGGAGTTTTTGCAAATCTTCGTGCCGCATCCTTGGAAGATACCAAACTTAAATACCAAGTTTGGTTATTAACGGTCTTTTCATTTTTGAGCTATACTGCCCAAAGAAACACACACATATCCACAGGCAGACAGACCAAACGGACATTTTTCTAAAAATGATTTTTTTAGGATTCAGGGGATCTCAAAACATATATTTCCGGTGAAATCTCGGTATCGAATTTTGGGTGCAATACACTACCTTCTCTATAAACTATGTACATAGTACGTATAGAGAAACTATTAAGGTAAGTACAGGAACTAAAGCCATATTAATCTCGATAAATTATTATATACTTAGCCTCAGTGACAGATTTGTTTAAAACCGTATTACTGAGCGACAAATATTCTGGAATATTTCTCATGTGGCAAAAGCTTTGTTTGGTCGAAATAAATATGTATAAATACACTAGTATTAAAACGTGCATGTGCGACGGTGTTTCTGTCGTAAGGAGACGATCGCAAAGAAATACATTTTAACTTTCCTGTGGTTAATTTCTCTGAAACCGAATGTGTGCTCCAAAATTTAACCCAAAATACCACTTATGCAGAGCTATTTCAATCAAATTCCACTTTTTTGTTTGTTAGTGTTTTTCTGCACCGATAGATTAAATCATCACTGAAACAAATAGTCTCTTGCCCACATTTAAACAAGTAGCTTACCATTTCAAAATTGAGTTCAAATTTAAAAAATGCTATGTGTTCCATTCACATAACTTTCTCCGCCTCTTTCTCAAACAAATTATTCTTGCAAAAGATTAATCTTTTATCTACAGCATGCTATTCAAGATAAACATTAACAGAAATTGTCTTACTGATTGCTTCCTTGTATTTAGAAGGGCAATAAGGAAATACATTAGATACAGCAATAGTCAAATCCTTTCAAAGCTGGTCGCTATGTGATCCATATGCAGCCAGGAGTAAAACAAAAGAAATGCGAAACAAATGGTAACTTTCAGTTAGAGAAAAGTATGGCTATTGCAAAATTGAAACCAATAACAAAAATATCTCGGAAATGGTTAACTTTATAAAAAGAAATGTATATGATATAAATTATGTGTTTTAGCAAGATCTTATATTTTTGTGTCGTAAGTTTTCGTCTATCTCTTATGGTTTACATACAAAAGTCATTCAGAATGAAGAGGTTTTCAGAGGTTATTACCAAAATTATGAACAAATCTTAAACATAATGACATTTTAATAAAAATCGTTTTAGCTAATTTTGAGAAAATCGAAATTTTAGAAAAATGTTCACTGAAAAGGATAGTAGAGTTTGGAGGGCCTTTTTTTTAAATCGTCGTGTCGCATCCTTGGAAGATACTGGACTTAAATACAAAGTTTAGTATTTAACCGACTTTTCGTTTTTGAGTTATGCTGCCCCTCCCCACACACACACACATACAGACACTCACTTACCTTTGTAAACATATATTCAGAGGATCTCAAACATGTATTTTTGGTGAAATCTCAGTATCGAATTTTTGGATAAAATACAAAACCTTCCCTGCCTACTATGCATATTGTATGCTCATACTAATGAAGAAAGTAAAAATTGCAATCGGACCTTCATTGCATGGAATATTGTCAAGTAAATGTATTTCTTATGAAAAACTGTTACTTTGAAACGCCCAGGATGAATCAGGTAAAATGTTTTTCATTTGCAACAATAATATTTCCAGAAAATTACCTGAAAGTATTTTCTTAAACAGCGGTATACAAAAACTTCTGTTTTATTTTTACTTTCTCTACTGTACATAGAACGTAGTTGGAGAAGGAATTGCAGTGCACACAGAAATACGATACCGAGATTTCACCGGAAATACACGTTTTAGAGTCCCCTGGCTAAAAAAGACATATTTAGAAAAAGTTCTTGTGTGCGTGTGTCTGTGTCTGCGAACTCGATAATTCAAAAACGAAAAGTCAGTAAAATGTCAAACTTGGTATTTAAGTTTAATATTTTCCAAGGATGCAACACGAAGATTTTGAGGAAAATTCCCCCACCTCAAACTAACCTTCACATGGAAAAGCTTTCGAAAAAATGGATCTAATGATTATGATAAAAATACGTATATTAAAGATTTATACGATAAATAAATTAGGTATATCTTTAATTTTCTGGGAATAGCTCTAAAGACCTCTTCATTCTGGATGAATTTTGCATAACTGATAAACCATAAGAGATAGACAAAAACTTCCACAAAAAATGTAGATTTTGTTAAATCACACAATTTGTGTCATATACATATTTTTCGTAGATTTGATCATTTCAGAGTTATTCGCCGTTATTGGTTTCATTTTAAAACACTTAAAAGTTTTCTAATTGGGAATTTGTGGACTGCCAATGCAAAGAAACGGATTTCAACCATATGGCAACCAATTTTTAAAAGATTCGACTGTTGCTTTAGTCTAGTGTGGTCCCTTGTTTCCCTTCTACTTACAGGGAAGCAAGTAATAAGACCATTTTTGCTAATGTTTATCTCGATCAGCATGAAGTAGACAGAAGAATAAGCTTTTTTAACGATAATTTGTTACAGAGATGTAAAGAAAGTCATGAGAATGGAGCACAACTTTTTTTTTAAAAATAATCAAACAAAATGTCGCAAGCATATACAATTACATTAAAATGCATCTTATCTATGATATTTTTTTAAAAAAAAACTGCACCTTGTACCTGAAATAACGTTGTCTTAATGGAATTATATTTGAATCGCAAATGTGATAAATGCCCAGTCGACGTAACGATACGGCCGAGGTCGCTAGAGGGCCGATCTTCGTATCCACTCAGATGATAACAAAATGATTATGAGGACAAAGGTAAGTTATAAGAGATAGTCAAATTGAATGTAAGGGGAAGATGAATGGAAGGAAATGTGGCACAGTTGCAATTAGGCAAAGAGAAGAATTGTTTCTATAATGGTTCAAAATTATTTTCTGAAACTTAGCTTTTTCTCAAAAATGACTCGCAGCCATAACTATTTAACATATATTAAGCATGGTTAAAAAAGGAAATTCTGCTATGTTCATATAATTTTCTCTACATATTCTTCTACAAGTTTTTCTTAAAAGGTTTATTGTTTATGACAATAGATATAAATATTTGCAGAAATTATTTTATGAAGTTTTTTATTGCTATTTTATTTTATGTCGCTTAAATAGCTTGGTCATCGCGACGGAACTGTCCAGTTAGATACCTCGTTGGCGGTATGTGATGGGCCTTTTAAGGTCTCATCCCCAAACCATACTATCTTCGCTTTGCGCTAATCACATTGTGTTAGAGGGTTGTCCACCCTAGATGTTCTACCACCTGTAATCAGATGGAATAGTAAAGCCAGCCTTTTAAGGTGTCTCCTGACACCATACATAGCTCGCGACAAGCACATGGGGTTAGTAGTGCCGGCCAATCTTCTGCTTATATTAGCTATAGATAGATGGCGGCACAATCACAATTATCATTTACTTTCAGCTTTTGCTATTGGTTTAGAACCGAAAGTGGAACTTTGGTTTTTTTTTTTGTATTTTTTTTTAAAGGGGGAGACAGAAAGAGAGTTGGAAGGGAGAAAGATCCTGAGTTATTTCCTCAGGGGGAGAGCCTGGTGAAGGTAAGGACAATAGTTGGGGTGAGATTGGGGAGATGGAAATAGAAGGAAAGGGGGTGATGGAGTACCGCTTATGCAACTCCGTTAATAAGGGCAGTCTGCGTTGCTGCCGGACGATATCCGGGAGCGGGTAGAGGAAGTAGGAGGTGGAGTGAGGTAGAAGTAAAGGGTGCTACTTTATTTTGTTGCAGGACGGGTGGCTGCATTAGATTCTGGAGTAGCTCTCATGAAGTTGTAGGGCGTAATGGATTGGAGGGGGCTTGGCTTGTTTGCTGTGAATGGTCGGTCAGTCAGGTGTCAGTATGTCACGGGATGGTTTTTGTAGTCATCGATGTTGGCTGCAACGTAAGCGTCGAGAAGTCCAAGTTGCGCTTTCTTCGGACGCTCCTGGTCGGTGTTCTGTCGGTGTAGAAGGCGGAGGTGTGTCTGTCAGTGGTGTGGTTTCAGCCGTGGTCGATGTGTCGGATGTTATGTCTGTGTCTGTGTGGAGTGTCGGTCGGTCAGATAGTTGTAATGTCAGTCGGCTGAGGCCTTCCTCCAGGGACTTTTGGATTGCAGAGGTGGTGTGCAGAAGTGTGTTCTCGGTGGCGGTTGAGGTTTTTAAGTCCCGGATTCCGGCCTCCAAGTCGCGTAGTTTTCTTGCAGTGGTGGAACGTGTGTTGGTGATGGCTATCAGCGCTTCCTCCAGCAGAGTCAGCCGGGCGCTGATGTGTAGGACCTCTGAATGCAGGTCCTGCACGGCATCCGTCACGGTGCTGGCGGAAGGTGCTGTTGGAGCTGGTGCCGTGGTATTAATTATACAATTCGGTATTTACTTTGATGGCAGAGGAAAACCAGGAAATAACCCAGGCATTGGTCGGCCGTTGGGATTTGAACCCAGGATCTCCCGAACGCGGAATAATGACATTACTGCCTGAACCATTCCACTCGCTGACAGCTTTTGTTACAGGCCCAAGGAAATGTAATGAGCTTAAGTGATACCCAAGAAGTGCGTCGGTATTTGTGCCTTTGAAATTTTCTTTTCTTTGATGGCCATGTGAAAAGAAGCGTTGCATCCACATGACCTTCTCTTCTCACTCTTTCACAAACTACTTTAAAAATGCTTCTCCTCTAAGTCTTATCTTTTCCTCTGTAGTCACTACAGGAGCAGGGGTATAAATAATGTTTTAAGGTGAAGTGAGAAAAGGTATGGTTAAGATTTACAAGGGCCCAATTAAGAGGAACAATATTTTGACTAAAAAGAACTGAGCAAAGTTTCTGATATAAAAGTAAATGTATTAGTAAATTTGACTGCGTCAAACATAGTCGAAATGATGCATAAAAATATAGTTCTCTTTAATAACGTAGAATTTATTTGAAATAACTTTTTGTGGTTTAATCCATTTCTGAGATATCCCCCATTAATTGTTCAAATTGCCTAATATAGTCCTGTTGATTTTCAGCTATTTCTTGGGACTACATAGAAATAGTATGGAATTTTAAAGTCAGCGTATGGTATTCAGGTCTTAAATTTGATTTTCGTTGTTTACTTTATGTCTATAATTAAATATGCAATGTAGCTATTTCTGCAAAGGTTTACTTCGATTAAAATTAAATAGAAAAGCAAGCTTTCATTATAATAATTTGATAATCACTAATAAAGGGTAGAGAAAGTAATGTGAACGAAGCACATCAAAGTTTTTTATTTTTTTTTTATTTTATTTATTTATGTATTTTTGCTTTCTCTACTACGTTACTTTACTAAGTATTGTATTCCACCCAAAAATTAGATACTGAGTTTTTAATGAAAATAAACATCTTGAGACTACCTGAAAATAGAAAATTATCCATGTGTGCGTGTGTGCGTGTGTCTATGAGCTCGTAAACAAAAATTCTGTTTAAATAGCGGACTTGGTATTTAAGTTCTATATTTTCCAAGGAAGCGGCACGAAGAATTTTTAAAAAAAATCCCACACCCCAAACTACTTTAATCATGGAACATTTTTCGAATATTTTTACTTTCTTAAAAATAGTTATAACATTTTTATTAAAATAACTCTTATGTTTAAGCTATCTTCATTAAACATGAACTGTTTATCTTGAATATTTTGGAAATAGACTCTGAAATCCACTTTATTCTTGATTTATTTTGCATTACTGATAAACCGTATGAGATAGACAAAATGCCATATTAATATCTAGATCTCATTAAAACACACAATTTACGTTGATCACTGTTTGTGGATTTAGCCATTTCCGAAATTCTTGTTATTAATACCTATATTACTCTCAAGTAGGAATTCGTTACTCGTTATTTTTCGTGGATATGCAAAGAGAGCAGAATTTCAAAGTAAATAGGTAGTGACCAGCTCTTAAAAGGGTGAATATTTCTTAATCCATTCCCATTTTACCTGCAAGGAATTATGTAATAAACCACTTCTGCAAATGTTTTATTTCCATTAATATGAAATAGATATAAAATAAGCTTATATAAAAATAATTTGTTGAAGAATATACAGAGAAAAGCATATGGATGTAAGGCAACATAATTGCTTAGTAGTATTAGTGCCCGTTCTAATTATTGCGTATGATACCGCCGGTGGTAAACACTGATGAAAAATGCAACTATATTTCGGAAAGGAGGTTTGAATAGGAAACGTTCCATGGTTTAGGTACCTCTCCGGCATTTGCCAGCTATGAGCACTGAGGAAAACCCAGGGAAAATCTCAGTCTGGGAGAGCAGTGAACTGCAGTGCTCTATACAAGAGTATGTCTGTGTCTCTTCCATTTGGTTGTTTATGCCTGAATGTCTTGGAGGAGTGGTGCGACTTATCAGACTCTCATAAATTAAAAAAAATAATGGTATTGCTGACAAATCGGCTGCTTAAATTTATGTAATACATACCATTCTATTAGTAGTTGAAGATTGTTCTAACTCGGCTCATCTTAGTCAGAGTGTTTGTGTTATCATCCACAACCTCGGAGCAGGGCTGGTGAAGTGTGATAGCTAATACCTCATTGAGCAAAGGTCATAGCACAATGAGCGCTTTTGCTGCCAGTTCATTTCACATTTGATTCAGCTGTGACAATTGTCTTGCCCTAAATTCCAAACTGTATTGTAAATTGCAGGCAGACCCCTAAAATCCGCGAGTTGCTCGCTGCTCTTTTGACGCACACACAAGCTGAAACAGCCTGAATTAGTAGTTACGTCCTGGATGACAGATGTTGCGAACATATGATGTGTATTAATTTCATGACGTTCTCTATCCACTCTTACAAAAGCTTATTACTTTACTTAGCATGCATGTACATAGTAGAGAAATTTGATACAGGGATTTGATACAGGGACATACATGTCTTGAGGATTCATAAATCCAGAAAAAGCATTTATAGCAAGATGTGAGTGTGTATGTGTGTGTCTGTGTCTGTATATGTAAGTGTCTGTGGACAACATAACTCAAAAACGAAGAGACGGTTAAATACCAAACTTGGTGTTTAAGTTTAGTATCTTCCAAGGATGTGACACGAAGATTTTCAGAAAAATTTCATCACCTCAAACAATTTCGAAAATGTTAATTTTTTTAGAATTGGCTGTAGCGATTTTGATGAAATATAGCATATTAAACATATTTACGAGACAAATAAAATGATCTCTTGAATTTTCTGGAAATATCCTCTGAAGACCTCTTCATTCTGGATGACTTTTGCATAACTGGTAAACGTAAGAGGTAGACAAAAACTTACTACACAAAAAATGTAGATCTAGCTAAAACACACAATTTAATTAATTTACTATTTTTGGAGTTATTTCCGAGTTATTCCTTATTATTGATTTCAGTTTTAAAATACTTAAAACTTTTCCCAAACGGAGGTCGCCATTTGTTTCGTATACCTTTTGTTTAGTTCCTGGCCATCCAATCAGAACCGAATTTTTCCATGTGGTCTCTATGTGATAACATTGAAATTATGTTCTCTTTACATGATCAGGAATAAAAAACTAATGACGACTTGCCATTTGACAAAAGTGAAAAGTGTATATATAGACAGTTTTAAAACAATAACAAGAAAATTCTCGAAAATGGTTAACGACACAAAAAATATATGAAATAAATTATGTGTTTTAACGTATCTACTTTTTTTGTGATTTTTATCCCGGTTTATCAGTTATGTAGATGTCAACCAAAATGAATGGGATTTCAGAGGCTATTTCCAGAAAATTCAAGATAATCACTTCATTTATCACGAAAGCATCTTAAACGTATGGTATTTTAATCAAAATAAAAGATTGTTTACTTTGTCTATACGTACTATGTACATAGCGTATAGAGAAGGTATTGTATTGCACCCAACAATTCGATACCAAGATTTCACCCCCCTGAATCCAAAAAAAAGCATTTTTAGATAAATGTCCGTGTGTGTGTCTGTCTGTCTGTCTGTCTGTCTGTCTGTCTGTCTGCGTGTATGTGTGTGTGTCTGTGGGCAGCATAGCTCAAAAACCAGAAGACCGTTAAAAACCAAACTTAGTATTTATGTTTGGTATCTTCCAAGGATGCAACACAAAGATTTTCAAAGAAATACCCCCACCCCGAACTGCCCTTAACATGGAAAATGCGAAAATTTTAATTTTCTTAAAAATGGCTCTAACGATTTTAATTAAAACCTCTTATATTTAAGTTATTTACTTGTCAAATAAAATGTATATCTTGAATTTTCTGGGAATAGCCTCTGAAGCCTACTTTATTCTGGATAAATTTTACGGAATTTTGCATAACTGCTAAACCGTAAGAGATGGACGAAAACTTAAAACACAAATAATGCAGAGCACGTTAAAACACACAATTTATGTTGTATATTTTTTTTCGTGGAGTTCATCGTTTTTTAGATATTCCTTGTTTTTGGTTTCAGCCTTGAAAAACATACCTTTCTCATACAGGAATTTGTCAACCACTATTCATAAAAACAAAGGAACTTCAGTCACATGCAACCAGCTTTTGACTATCACTTTAACCTATGGTACTCCCTTATTTCGCTTCTACTAACAAGGAAGCAAGTAATAAAACGTATTCTGCTATTTTTTCTCAATTAGATGAAGTGAATAGAATATTTTGTTGCAGAGATGCAAAGAAAGTCATGTGAATGGAACACATCGTATTTTTTTTTAGAAAAATCAACATTTTAAAAATGTTTCATATAAAGGGGGAGTTTAAGGTGTGGGAGAGTTTTTTTTTTTTTTTTTTTTTTTTTTTTTTTTTTTTTTTTTTTTTAATATATTCGTATCGCATCCTCGGAAAATTTTGAGCTTAAATATCGTTTGGTATTTTACGAACCTATCGTTTTTTAATTTTGCTGTTCACAGACACATGAGCGCGCACACACGCAGACCTTTTTCTATTTTTTTATCCTGGGGACCTCAAAATATGCATTTTTTGTGAAAGCTTATAATCGAATTTTTGGGTGGAATGTAATATTTCTCTTCCAAATACGCATATATGGCAAGAGAAAGTAATTTTTTTTGTAGCTTAACGTCCTTTAACCTGGTTGGTCATATCGGAATATGAATGAAATTGGTGAAATGATGCTCAAATGATCTCGGGGTCCATGGAGCTTAAAGTTACTCGACATTCGTCTTCTAAGGATAAGGGAAAACCCCGAAAAAAAAAAAAAACTTATCCGGGAAACTCACCCTAAGCGAGTTTCGAACTCGTGACTTGTTGAATATGAGGCAGACATGCTATCACCACACTACCCGGGCGGACTTATTAAATATTTGAACATTCAAACCAATAACAAGGAATATCATGAAAGTCGCTAATGTCCCAAAAAAATTAGCATACATTTTTGATAAAAAATCTATATTTTCTGGATAAGGGTTTCTACAGGCGTCACCAACTGGTTACTCTTTGAGTAATATTTAGAGAGCAACTTTTCTCGTTGCTTCTGTTGAATCCCCTGTTGTGTATTTCGTGACCAACTGCACAGAAAGCAGATATAGATAATTTCTTCAGTTTGCAACACTTTCATAGATTAATATACCTGTTGTAGGCTTATGGTTAGTAGAACGAATGCTCTATTAAAGTGCAATTTAAATAAGTAGTTATATTTTAATATAAACAAATATTTTGTATATACAAATATGGCAACATAAGTGCTTTGGGGAATATTACATCTCTTTAGGCGGAATACCAGCTGAGGCGGCTGGTGCACCAATCGCCGAGTGATGGCCACGTTGTGAGAGAAAAGCGATGTTTAATTAATTTATTTTTGGGAATTTACCATTTTGGAAAGGATGAAATGGTTTGCTTAAGGTCAAACCTATTACTAGTACTAAAATAGCAAATATGTGTTCTGGGGGGAAGATTTACTTTTTCTTGGAAATTGAATAGAATAGAATACGGCCGAAAGGGACTCAGCACCGAACCTGAGGTTATTGTACCTACTTCCCAGAGGGGGCACCCCCGGGAGGGAGGGATGAGGTGACTGTATACACCGGGCTGCCGGAACCAGGAGCGATGACACGGCGTTAACAGGGTCTCCTAAATTTCCAGATTAAAGCACCCCGACAATGGGACAAGAAACAGGGGCTGTACATAGAGTCCAACGCCCCAGCCAGGAGCGGTCATCCTGGCAACCGGCCGAAACCAGGGGACGAGATAGTCACTTTTAACATCCTTTTTCGCTGCCAGGCCTCACCAAGCACCATCGCGGAACTTCCAACCCTGAAGAAACCCTTCGGGACGAAAGATAAATGGCATTTCAATTAAATGACATGGAGAAGAAATTAGGGTGACTAAAGAAACTTATCCTGCATTTGCTTGGCAATCTGGGGGAACCCCCGAAAAAACCCATGGGTCAAGTAGGACGACCATGGGAAGCGAACCCGCGACCTACCGAATGTAGGCCACAGATGAAACCGCCTGAGTCGTCCTACTCAGTTGGAAATTGAACCAATGCTGTAAATAGAGTTTATTAATGTATTGTTTTTATATAAATTCCTGCTGGAAAGGAGTTCATTTTTTCGTTACTCAAACCCTTAAGCCGAAAAGTTACACCTTTCACTGTAATTTTTTCTACCAATATTTTTAACTTCACAATTATATTCTAAACATTAAGTTTTAATTATGAATAGATAACATTATTTCGTTTATAGCATATTGCAAATTTTCAAAACATGATACTATCTCACTTTTTAACTAATATTCCATTTTGGTTATTGTAATAATTTTTAACTTTCTCTACCAAGTACTACATACACAATACATACAGAAAGTATTTTATTCCAGACAAAAGTTTGGAAGATTTTACTGAGAATACACATTTTAAGGACCCCTGAATAAAAAAAAGAATTTAGAAAAAGCTCAGGGTATGTACATGCAGCATAACTAAAGCATGAACGTTTGTATTTAAGTTTAGTATCTTCCAATGATGCAACAAAGATTTTAAGGAAAATTACACCACCCAAAACTATCCTTGATATGATAGGTTTGATTTTCTCAACAATGGCTCTAATAATTTTGATTACAATACTGTGTATTAAAGATGTTTACTGATATATAAAATGTAATTTCTGAATTTCTTGGGAAAAGCCCCTGAAGTCCTCTTCTTTCTGAATGACTTTTGCATAACAAACTATAAGAGATAGAAAAAAAACCATTGCAATGATATTCCTTGTTATTGATTTTAAAATTTCCAATACTTAGTCTTTTCTCAAATTGGAAATTGTTATTCACTTTTTTCATTCTGGTCATGCAAGGAGAAGGGAATTACATCACATAGCAGTGAGCTTTTAAAAGATTTGACTATTGCTTTAGTCTACTGTATTCCCTTATTTCCCTTTGACTTAAAAGGAAGGAGCTAAGTAATAAATCTATTTCTGCTAATATATATATTCCAATTGAAGAAGAGAGAAGAATAAGCTTTTGTAAGAATAATTACTTCCAGAAAAGAAAGAGAAAGTCATGTGAATGGAACATGTAAGATTTTTAATCTAATTTGGTACATACACACCTACAACAAAAACGTTAGTGCCTGATCTGAAAAGGGAGCATAGTACAGTTACATCACTAATGTTTCTACATTTTTAGATAAAATTAGAGGTGAAAGTCAAACAAAATACTCCGGCAACATTTTCTCAAATGTATTTTATATCAAATGGTTGCAGAGGCCAAAAAGGACTAAAAAGTATTTTTTATAAAATTGTGCAGCATAATGCTAAATAATGGTCAAGAGGACTTTTAGATATAAAACTTTACTTGGTTCCCCACAAAATACAAAATTTGCAACTTAAGATATACTTATTCCAATTAATTTTAACTCATCACAATGAAACTTTTACCATGTGTGTAACAAGACATGATAAAAGTAATCTTGCTTCAGTCCTTTGATGCTTTCATTTGTGGACTTAAAATTAATTTTTTCTCTTAAAATGTTAGGAAGAATGCATTTCATTTCCTTAAAATGTTTAAAAATTAAACAGATTTTTCAAAATACAAATATATTACTAGTTACCTCTATTATAAACATGCAGATTCTCAATGACCTAGTTCAAATTTTAATTTTAAAATGCATATCGAAAAAGTATACCAAATTAGAAAACTTAAAAATTAATATTCTGCAAAATAATAAATCAAACGTTTTGAAAATTTGTCATGTTTTGGTTAGTATTATTTATAAAATTTCCTAAAAATATTATTGATTTTGTTTAATAGAATAGAAGTTTGATTTATTACCAAAGTGTCCCCTTTAATTAAATAACTGGGGAAGTTGTTAAATTCTTAATCAATTGTGTATAAATTCTAAAATAGGTATGTTAAAAAAGTACAGAAATTTAAGAGCTATTCACAGTTTTTAATTTTTATTTTTTTATTTTCTTTGAGGAGTGATACTTATTTTGTGCTCTTAATTTTACTTATTTTCCTTGATTGAGAGTGTGTTGTTTTCAGGGAGGCACGAAATCATTTGTCAGCAGCCTACCACATTTTAAAAGATTATGGTGAAGAGCTGAAGAAGGAGGGGGAAGACACAGAAGGAATAGTAACCAAGTAAGTTACAATGTTCTGGTGATATTTATTTATATAAAATAGAAATTTCTAAGAAAAGAAAACTATTGCATAGACCAGGTTGCTTCAGTTCTGTTAAGATGAATCAGGATACTTGTGATATGCAGTAACCTTTCTTGAAGCCTGCCTGGAGGGGCAGGGCCATAGCCAATACATCACTGGATGAAAGTCATTGCACAATATACTTGCGCTTTCTGGCATTTCATTCAAACACTTTATTCAGCCATGACAACTTGCCCTCATATCAATTCCAAGATACTGCACACTGAGTACCTTCTGCTGTCTAGTGCATACTCAAGCTGGATCAGTCTGGCATAGACGGAACATCAGTTGAAATATTCATATACAAATAAATAGATTTTTACTTTTTGTTCCACATAATAGTATGTAGAGAAGATTTTACACTCCACTCAAAAATTTGATTCCCAAATTTCACCCAAATACATGTTTTGAGGACCACTAATTGAAAAAAAAAAAAAAAAAAAAAAAAACGTTTTACTTTCTGTAGCATGTATGCACAGAAGGTATTGTATTCTATTTCCAAAAATTCAATGTAATGATTTCACTGGAAATATATCCTTTGATGACCCTGGAATAAAAAAAAAGTATTTTTAGAAAAAAGTATGTGTGTATATGTATGTGAGCATGCATATATGTGTGTATGTGTGACAGAGAGAGAGAGAGAGAGAGAGAGAGAGATGGACAGACAGACAGACAGAATATTACTACACAAAAAATGTAGATCTGTTAAAATACACAATTTATGCACCGAGATATCCCTTGGGCATTGCTGTGGTCAACTGGTTAGACTGCTCACCTCCCACCATGCACCCAGGGCATCTGGGTGGGTTTTCCTCAGGTTTCCCCCACCATTTATTCCACTAATTGCTCCATCATCATCCTTCCTATCATCTATTTTGCTTTCATTTAGTATCAACCATTTCCTCTCGTTCGTGCCTGGCTATGAGCTGACCACTCATTCCCAGTTCTTCATCCTGTGGTTATGTGCCGTTGACTCTCCAACAGGCTTCTGACCTGAGGCACTTGCTTGTAAGTCCTAGGGGGGTGACAGTCCTAAATACGCAGAGGATAAGCTGACTATGAAAAAAGAAAAACAATATTCCCTGTGTTTTGTTGAAATTTCTCAATACTTTTCTCAAATGAGAAGTCATCATTTAGTTTTGTTTTTGTATGCCCCAACCTGTCATGGTTCATCCCTTTAGTGCAGGTGTTGCACACCAGCTTCTAGTGCAGAAAGTCTGGGTTCAATAATTGGTACCAGTATAGGGATTTTCTCCCCCGCTTGGAGGACTGGTTATGTGTCCTTTCATCATCACCATCCCATGGAAGGGAAATGGATCACCATGGATATTATATACCTGCCTTAATGCTGAGGTTGGGTATTGGTCTCTCCCACAATTGCATCCTGCTCATTGACTGACCTTCAGGTTGAAAACTCCTTGTCATCATCATCTTTGTCATGTAAGGATAATAGAATTCCAAAGCCATCACATAGTGACCAGCTTTTAAATGATTTGACTATTGTTTTAGTCTAGTGCTTTTCCTTATTTCGCTTTCTACTTGCAACTAAATATGTAGTAAAACCATTTTTGCTAATGTTTAACTGGATTAGCATGAAGTACATAAAAAAAGTGAACTTTTATAAGAATAGTTTGTAGAATCTATACGAGAATAAATTATAGATACCTAGAGAGAGATGTATGAGTAAAATAAATCAGATATTTAGAAGTAAAATAACACAATGGATTTGGGAAATACGACAATCTAAAAGCTAAATGTAATTTACTATTTTCTCTTGTTATCTCTCCGGATATTATAGAAAAATGTGGAACTTTATAGCAAACTCATGAAAGGAGCTCCTATGACTTGTCCAGAGGTCCAAAATTTATGTGTACTTGTCTATATATACTTTGGTTGTATTTCCGTGTGAGGCTGCATTACGATTTCTGTCATGAGAATGAAATAATTTAATGTTTTTTTGAGTCTGTACAGACATGTTGGTGTTGTAAATAGTTGGTGTAATTAGTTGGTTGCACATATTACAGGCGCCTCACTCTCCAACTCTAACCAGGAGCTAGAGATAGTTGCACAACATAATATTACATTTAAACAGATATACTTGTGACAGCTGACTTATAGCACAGTAGTTGGAGAACAGCATTGCTGGGTTGTTTTGAAAAACAGTAACCATAAAGCACATGCTATCTCTCCAAACTCAGAGAAAAAAAGGTGGTAGAACCTTACTGCTATGAGCAATAGCAGAAGAGAGGTTCCCAAGGAAACCACATGGAAACAAGCCGTTCCAATAACTCACAAGTCACTATAGACAGTATCAATCACTTTTTTTAGATCCATCATAGTTCTGTTCTGTAAGCAAATGTGGATGCAGGATTCCCTAAAGTGGGGCACTAATTAAAGAAAAATCTGTCTAATTTGTTACATTCACACAACTTTCTCAACCCTTTCTTCAACAAAGTAATTATACTAATCATATTAAGGCTTATTCTTCTATTTCATATTAATCGAAATAAACATTTTCATATTTCCTTTTAAATACAAAGGAGTAAAGGAATTAGGCTTAGGCAATAATCAACTATTTTAAGAGCTGGTCATTATTTGATGGCATTGAAATTCCATTCTCTTTGCTGACCAAGAGCAATACAAATGAATAAGGACATTCCATCTGAAAAAAGTATAAGTACTTTCAAATTAAAATCAATACTAAGGAATATCTCAAAAATGGTAAAATCCACAAAAAATATATGACAAATTGTATTTTTTAATAAGATCTACATTATTTATGTAATAAGTTTTGTCATCTCTTATGGTTTATCAGTTATACAAAAGTTCCCAGATTGAAGAGGAATTCAGAGACTAATCCCAGAAAATTCAAGATGTACATTTTATTTGTCATGAAAATGTCTACAACCTACATTTTTTGTGTAGTAAGTTTTGTCATCTATTATAATTTACCAGTTATTTAAAGTTCTCAAAAATAAGAAGATTTCAGAGACTATTCCCAGAAATTCAAGATATACATTTTATACATCATGAAAATGTATTAAACACATATTTTAAAAACAATCATTAGAGACATTTTTGAAAAAATTTCCATATAAAGGTCATTTGTAGGGGAAAAGTTTCTAGAAAATGTTAAAGTCGCATCCTAGGAAGTTGCTGGACTTAAATATCAAGTTTGATTATAGTTTAGAAGTGGTTGCAAAAATATGTGATTTCATTAAATTAGGTTAATTACCTCAGAACTAGTTTCAAGGAATCACTTCCTCATCATTAGCCAATTGCAACTTGTTGGCTCTCCTCTGATGGTTATGTTTGTCTCTTAGTCCCTCTGGTGTCTCGAAGTTCATTAATCTTGGACGAAATTTCCAAAGAAATATTTTCTCCCAAATATTTAAATCAGCGGGTTTTTGTGTCTGCCTAACAAGTGATGCAGTGTTGACAACTTTGAGTCCTTGTGCCCAAAAATGTGCTTGCTGCAACTACTGGGTTTTCTCCTTCCCTGGATTTGATTTTTCTAAGTGTTCCTTAAGCCTTGTTTCTATGTTTCACATAGTTTGACCACACTGCAATCTGCAAACTTTCATAAGTTTTTGTGAAGCACTGGACCTGTATGGCTGCTGAGGTAAATGGCACATGTGGTCATGCAGCTTATTGTTACCAGTATAACAGCTATTGTTGGGACGATTCCAAAAGTTTCAGTTCAAGACATATAGCTACATATCTATGCTGAATCCCTAGCAAACACTTTGTTGACTGTTAGGTTGTTAGGTTTAATATCATTCAATAAAAACAACTTTGTAAACTTAAATGTAAATGGGGAAGGTAAGAGCATTCATAGCATTGTTTCTGCCATTGTCATTTCGGAAATTTTGTAACCTCATTTCCACATAGAAGTCTAAGTTAGATTTTTGATAAAATAAAATGCATCTTATTATGTAACTTATTTCCCACAGAAATGAGAAATTAAAGCATACAGAGGCAGACATGGCTAAACTCTGGGTAAAATACTGCCTGTATTTACTCAGTGCATCGAAAAAGCGGCTTATCTCAGCATTTTACGCTGAGGCCAATGATGTTGTTGACAACATGTGGGTCCCCACTAAAAACATAAATGAGGAGGCAGCTGGAGATGAAGGAACAAAAGAACCTTCACCAGAAGCTGCAAATTCTGAGGCACCCTCCAAAGAAGTCAAAACTGAAGAGGAAGAGTCACAGCAGCCAGATAAAGAATCCTCTAACAACCCTGAGAAGACAGGAGGTATGGCTTTCTTCTGATATGGTAATAAAAGTCAAATATTTACTTTTAAGAGACAGAGTGTTTGTCAAAGTTATCATCATTATCATTACCATTATCATCACCATCATCATCGTTGTAATTTGGCTTTAGTATCTCTACATCAGTAAGTGATCAAATACTGACATTATTGGATTCCCTTCAGCTCAGTCATCAAGGTTGATTCATTTCATCTCTAATGCATCATGGTGTTGATTGATTGCACGCACAAATGGAGGGGATGAACAAAAGGAGGAAGATGATGAAAGAAAAAGAAGAAGAATTAAATATGCATACAAATTACAGCTGAAACCAATCACCAATTTTCAACAATTGTATCCTAAATGCATTTCATAAAGACAAACCATTGTCTAAAAATTAGAAGTTTACAATTAAAATCAGCATTGGCTGAGACAAGTCCTTAACTTCTAAGCTGGTCTCATATGAATATAATTTACACATACTACATCTTGCAATTGGTAAACTGTTGAAATCAACTGCATATTTACATTTGTCTAGGAGAAGGGCTACTTTCTAATATCATCACTTTAAAATAAACTTTATTTCAGACAGGTTTATGAGTTTAGGAAAAATCTTAATGAGTAAATAGAGGAACACAGTGTTCAGATTCCTGTCAGGGACTATTACTTCCCATTATTATGCACAGAACTACTGCTGATAAAGTTAATTGTTGAATTTAATTACAATGCAAAATACTGCAATATGCCTAAAAATTGTTGAAAATGTTTTAATACCATATTAAATTAAAAATGTTAAAATTAACAGGAACCCATTTCTTTGTCTTATAAAAAGGTTTTTATTACACATTTAGATAACTGTTTCTTGAGAATAGGCATGTTAGAATACAAAATAATGCTTGATTCATAACTTCAATCTTAAGTTTAGTTTTATTTCTATTGTTTGCTTTTTTTCTCTCATAGAACATTCAAAAGTTTAAATATTTTTTTTTTAAGAACCTCTTCAAATAAATTACTTGTTTACTAACAATGCTGTCAATTACTATCAGTGCCACCAGCATGCTAGAATTTGTATCTTCAGGATTTCTAAATTTCTTCTAAATATACTAACATGAGTCAGCATACTCAAAGCCATTTGTCTGGGCCAGGTTTGAACCTGCAGCCTTGGAAGCAATAATAATAATAATAATAATAATAATAATAATAATAATTCTTTATTGCCTGTATACTTGAGGATACAAGTTATAAGCATGGTCAGTCAGTATTACATTATAAGTATTACAGTATAATTATTAGTTACAAAACTATTTCATACAAACACACTTTCTCTCTCACACTCACACATGTAATCATTTGCCATGCGCACTCGCTCGCTCACTCCCTCACACACACATCTCAGCTCAGAGTTCATCGAGTCTGTACAGAGGTTTGTTAACAAGGTATTTCTTTAGCTTAGCTTTAAAAGATTTAATTTGTAGAGTTTTAAATTCTATTGGGAGTTTATTATACAAAGTTGCTCCTATATTCATTGGATCTTTGTCAGTAAACTTTTTTGTATGTACAGATACATTACTCTGACTTCTAGTATTGTGCTTGTGCACCTCACAATGTCTTGTGATGTCTTTAGATCCATGTATTAGGAGTAGTACACGATATACATACAGTGATACAACAGTGAATTTCATTTTTTATAAATAACTCTCTGCATGGGTGGTCAGGTCTTACATTTGAAATTATCCTTATACACTTTTTTGCAGTGTCAACACCCTATTCATATGCACTGTTGCAGCACCACCCCAGAGTTCTATACCATACAGTAAATGAGGATATATTACACCATAATAAATTGTGCGTAATATACTTGGGTTTTTAAGTCTAGAAAAATATCTTAACAAATATCCTCCTTTACTAATTTTATTACAGACGTGTTCAATATGTCTGTCCCATGTTAGATGTTTGTCGAATATTATGCCCAGAAAAGAGGTCTGATCGCTTTCAACAATATGTTCGTTACCTACTTTGGTTTTTAACTGCTCACTTTGTCTTTGGGAAATTGCAAAATTTAATATTTTAGTCTTACTTGTATTACATCCTAATAGGCCAGAACCACTTCAGATGTTTGTTTTTTTTTAATTTATTTGGTTTATAAAGGTTTCTACATAATTGCAGAAACTATCATGAAGCAATAAGTGATTAAGGTGTATAAATCTGTGATACACTTTCAGACAGTAGAAGTAGTTAAACAAGAAATGTAATCTTCTGAACAAAAATTATATAAGCTAACAAATGTAATAGTCATTAACCAACAGTGAAATGCATAAAGCCATAGCTTGTATTTACAAGTTTGATTAGCTGTGAGTTTCTCAGCTTGAAAGGTATTTTTACAAGCTTGATTTAGTCTTTCTGTTGATCATAAGCTTCAGTCAAAAGTTACAGCTATTCTTTCTTAAATATGAACATTTCTCATTGTGAATGCTTTAATAACTCTAATGTTTATGCTCTATAATGCTTAGGAGCAAAATGCTTTGTTAATGAGATAAACAGTTTAAGTCCTCAACTTAGAGGAATATACCCTTAATATTGTTTATTTATTTAATCTATAGCTATATACAATTGTAACATATACATTTGTCATCTGTCTTCCCAAAAGACAAAGCAAATTTTATGATACCTATTATTTTTATGTGAAATATGGAAGCACAAAAAAGTTTATGCCTTAATATTTCAATTTACTCTTGTGATGGCAGAGTTGAAAGAGAATGAAGAGGAATGTATAAGCACAAATGAGACTAAAATAGATGAAGATGACAGTTCTTCTCAGTGCAAGGAAGATGAGCAAAAGGAAATTCCGCAGGAAAATTTGCTTCTGTTTACTACTCTTGATATAGCAGATATGGAAGAGCAGGTTAGCATAATACAATTATAATATTCTTTACGTTAAGACTGTATAATTGTAAAAATAACATTCCTTATTTGCCATGAAAATTTTCACACCTAATATAATCAGAGGTATACACAGAAAGTACCTTTGCAGAGGGGGGAGAGTATAAAACACAAATAGCTGAATGTTAGTCATACTTACATTCCATGATCATTCATCTCTTTAATGATTTTAAAAGATGAAGTAAGATTTTTTTGAACTCCAATACCACTGATGAATGCCACTATTTACTTGTCGTCCATTAAAATTTTGAAATTGATAATATTTTAGTTGTTCAAGTGTTAAATTTGCTTCTTGAATTGTAAATGTATGAGTATCTATGTATCATATATAATTTTAGTTAGTTCATGTTTCTTTGCTTGTGATAGTCCTCCTGTATTCTGTTGTAAAATTTTTAATTTGTCATTCATATTTTGTTGTTTACCTTGGAAAAAGGTCCACACCCGAAAATCTAAATGGGAGATTGTTTTACTTCCGGAATGCTTCTTTTTCCAAGAAGACATAATTTTATCTGGATTGTTTTTATTTAACTTTTTGTAACCGTTTAAAATTAGGCACTATAAATGGCAGTTACATCACCTAAGTAAAGAAAGGTATGGACAGGAAAGAAAATGAAACGATCCCCTAGGCATCGAATACTCTTAATACCAGTAGTCATAAGTTTTCACAACCAGAGTCCAAATTATAACTAGAAGAATTTTCCAGAATGAGAAGCCATGGTCTGCTGGAGTTTTCAGGTCCAGACGTTTCATTCATGACTGCAGTGAACATCTTCAGTTTTCTCGGTGAAGATTTGGTCGCAACTGACTCGTTGACTGAAATAGCGGCAGTATTTATACTCAGGCTGCTCTCACACGATTGGTCCGGCTGGAGCTGCATGTGTGGGGGTGATCACTCCAGTCTTTTGATTGGTTTGGGTGATCTCGTTGGGTTTGTGCCTGTTTGATGTTTTCCATTAGCAGATACAGTTTTTGCTTAGTTTTTGAGTCTCTTCTTTCCTATTTCTATTGCTTCACATTGTAATATAGCATGGTAATAAGGCATAGATGAGAGAACAGCTGTTTCATGATATTGAATTATGTGTTCTCCTTCTGCCCAAAGTGTATGTTCAGCGACCGCAGACTTCTCAGGTTGGCCTAGGCGGCAGCATCTCTTGTGTTCCGTAAGCCGGGTGTTGACTCTATGTTGCATGGTACCTATGTATACCACACCACAAGAGCAGGGGATCCGATAGACACCTGCTGAAGTAAGTGGGTCCCTGGGATCTTTGGAGGAGCATAATAATGCATTTATCTGTCTGGCCGGCTTGAACACTGTTGTAATAATATGGTGTTTGAGTAGGTGTTCTATTCTGTCAGTGACATTCTTGAAATATGGCAGGAAGGCAGTGCCTTTGCTTTTGGGTAGTTCTTGTACTTGGCTGATGCACTGTGGTTTGCGTGGACATAGTGCTCTGCGGACTTCTTGTGTTGTATAATTATTTGCAAATTAGGCGTGTTCTAGATGACGTAACTCCTGTTGTAATAAATCCAGTTCATAGATGCGGGTGACATGATCTACAAGGGTCTTTGTCATAACTCTTTTCATGGATGTTGGTTGGAAGGAGCAGAAGGGGAACACATAATTCAATATCATGAAACGGTCATTCTTCAAAAGCAATTAGAGGGTCTCCTTTCCATTATAACAAAATTGATATGTGATTACTAACAGCTACACCGTGTGAAGGTAAGGGATTGGACGTTAGTCTTTTTGTCCAGGTCGGTTCCTTTAAACCTTCAATTAATTATTAAAGGAATTAAAGGATCTCTTCCCTGTTAGTAACAAAAGTCTTTTCGCAGATTTGTTCAAGATTGGTATAGTGGGATCTCCTCTGTGTCCTTTCTGTACACTTAAAGAAGATAAGGATGGAAACCACCTACTCCACTGCCCAAACTTTAGTCAACATAATAATATAACATCAAAATACTGGAATGCAAGAGAGAGAATGACTTCACTGTCAACTCCTCAACATTAGATACCAACCAATCAACATTCCATGATAATTTTTAGAGATTTATCTAAGTAAGAGGGATATCAAATGGATCAATGAATGGTGTATATTGACTAGTAAAGGATTTATGGGTGAGCATGATGAACAAACAAATTTTAAGCAATGCCAAATCAGGATTTCTGTACAGAACATTTCTTCTGGAACATTTTTAAAATTTTAGCCTCAAAAATTTAGACTTTGAGGTAAAAATTTTGAAGGAACATATCATAACAAACTAAATATTATGAGAATGGGCAACAATGATTTGTGGTAAGCCAAAGTAGCATTTCCTAACTTTAGATTTAAGTTCAAACAGCAACATGCATAAGTTTGGGCACACTCCAAAGAGAAATTTAGCTGATGATGCAATAGATCTTTTGATTTCAACTAATCCTGTAGTTTTAAAACAGATAAGTGAAGAATTGTCACAAATTATTAATTGTTATATTAATATTTGTGTTACTTCACTGTTATTAGCTTCTTTTTACTTTCTCTATATGCACTATGTATATAGTGTATAGAGAATGTATTGCACTCCACCAAAAAATTTGATACTGAGATTTCACTGGAAATATATGTTTTAGGGTCCCCAGTATCCAAAAAAAGTATTTTCAGAAAAAGATCCTTGTGTGTGTGTGTGTCCGTGTGTCCCTGTGTCTGTGAACATGATAACTCAAAAACGAAAAGTCGGTAAAATACCAAACTTGGTATTTAAGTTTAGTATCTTCCAGGGATGTGACACGAAGATTTTGAGAAAAATCCCCCACCCCAAACTAACCTTTACATGGAACTTATTTCGAAAATTTTGATTTTCTAAAAAATGGCTCTAAAGATTTTGATTAAAATATTGTATATTAAAGATATTTACCTGACAAATAAAGTGTATATTTTGAATTTTCTGGGAATAGCCTCTGAAGACTACTTTATTCTGGGTCAATTTTACGGAATTTTGCATAACTGCTAAACCGTAAGAGATGAACAAAAACTTACCACACAACAAATGTAGAGCACTTTAAAACGCACAATTTATGTTATATACATTTTTTTTCTTGAGTTGATTGTATTTGAGATATTCCTTGTTTTTGGTTTCAGCAATAAAAAACACTTTTTTCATACAGGACTTTGTGAACTTGTGTCCATACAAACAAAGGAACTTCATTCACATAGCAACCAGCTTTTGACTATCACTTTAACCTATGGTAGTCCGTTATTTCGCTTCTACTTACAAGGAAGCAAGTCATAAGACTATTTCTGCTAAATTTTTCTGATAAGCGTGAAGTAAATAGAAGTATATGCTTTTTAAGAATAACTTTTTGCAGGGATATAGAGAAAGTCATGTGAATGCTACACATCAGATTTTTTACATAGTACTCCAACAATGTGCATTGTCAGCACTGTATGTGTATGTATAGCATGTGCCATTATGCCATGTACTAGAATGGATCTCAAGCTGGGTCAATTCCATGCTATGATTTTCTAGTACTTAAAAAGTTGGTTAAGGGGAGAGAGAATGCCTTGAAAGATGCATCATGCATTTGGGGATTTTTTCCTTTCAGAATCCACCTTTCTCTACATGTACTATGTACATAGAGTATAGAGAAGGTATTGCATTCCACCCAAAAATTTGATACCAACATTTCACTGGAAATATATGTTTTAGGATCCCCTGTATCAAAAAAAAAGTATTTTCAGAAAAAGGTCCATGTGTGTATGTGTGTGTGTGTGTGTGTGTGTGTGTGTGTCAGTGTGTCTGTGTGTCCATGTGCCTGTGAATACGATAACTGAAAAACGAAAAGTTGGTAAAATACCAAACTTGGTATTTGAGTTTAGTATCTTCCAGGGATGCGACACAAAGATTTTGAGAAAAGTCCCCCTACCCCAAACTACCGTTTACATGGAACATTTTTTTGAACATTTTTATTTTCTTAAAAATGGTTCCGACGATTTTGGTTAAAATACTGTATATTAAATATATTTACCTGACAAATAAAATGTATATCTTGAATTTTCTGGGAATAGCCTCTGAAGACTACTTTATTCTGGGTGAATTTTAGGGAATTTTGCATAACTGCTAAACTGCAAGAGATGGTCAAACACTTACCACACAAAAAATGTAGAGCATCTTAAAACACACAATTTAAGTAATATAGATTTCTTTTTGTAGAGTTGATCACTTTTTAGATATTCCTTGTTTCTGGTTTCAGCTTTGAAAAAAATACTTTTCTCATACAGGAATTTGTCAACTCCTGTCCATACAAACAAAGGAACTTCAGTCACATAGCAACCAGCTTTTGTCTGTCAATTTAACCTATGCTACTCCCTTGTTTCACTCCTACTTACAAGGAAGCAAGTAATAAGACTATTTTTGCTAACTTTTTGTCGATTAACATGACATAAATAAAAGCATAAGGTTTTTAACAACAATTTGTTGCAGAGATGTAGAGAAAGTCATGTGAATGGAACACATCAGATTTTTTTCTATAGTAAGCAAAGTTTAGAAGATGAAGACCAAGCAGGACAGCAATAATGGATGAAAATGTGGGAAAGCAAAATGCATGTTGCAAGAAGATCATCGTTGCACATATGGTCAAATTCAAGAAGTCCTAAATATTGGATTAGTAGCAGTGAAAACAATCCTGAAAGAAAAACTTGACATCAAGAAGCTCAGCACTCACATTACAAATGAGCAGAAACAAGTAAATAAGCAATGTTGCCAGGAAATGATTGAAAAATGAATTGGAAGAAGATTAAAAAAATATTTAATATTGTAACAGGTAATTTAGTGGTATGATCCAGGTAAATGACAGCCATCAGTCTCAGTCTTCCCAGGAGAAGATCCCCAATAAAGTAGTATAGTGTAGCGTAGAGTACTGGAGGGGATTCCGTACCTCAGCCAGCGATAGGTTTTTAGTTCATCAGACTCCGGGAGGAGAGGATGAGATGAGAGCAATTACAGAGGGCAACCTGAACCAGACTGCAACAGGTTGCCATTGTGGAGTTCCCAAGCACTTCTTCATCTCAATGTGGTGAGAGCTAGGAGCCTATGCCTCAGGTCTGAATAAATGCCCCTGAGTATAAAGACAACCTCCAGCATCATCCTGCTCCCAAAAGCTGAGACCTCAAAGCACAATCATCTCCATAAGAGACAGTGATATTTTAATTTTTATTATTACTCCATGATCAGTGTCAGAATAATATATGAACTCGCTGTTACTTTGCTATTTTGTATGGCCATGAAAATTTAAGTAAATATTTTTCTTATACTGGCAACGATTGAGTTATTACAATAATTGCTTGAGAAAGATCTAGAAAGTCTTGTGAGTTTTTCTAAGCATTAACATGAAATTATATAATTAATTCTGGGGAATGATATGGAATTTTGAATTCTAAGCTAGGCAGAATTTTGTCTTGTGTCAAAAGTTATCTTTGGCAATTTTGGTTGAAATTGGTGCAATAAGAAATATACATACTTTAACTTTTATACATTAAGATTTACCACATGTAAATCGGTATATATTTATTTTACTAATATTATGTCCTGTTTTTAACCTTTATTTGAAATGTATTTTGTTGCATACAGTATTTGATTTTTCATTAATGTTTTTCTTGCTGAGAAGGGGGCGTGTACAAACTCTTTGGAATGTCCTTTGGTTTATATATTAATTTAGGAGCAAAAGGCAAATAGAAGTTGACTAAACTTCCCAGACAAGACTTAGATGTGTCAGATGTGTTAACCACTAACACGAGGAGGCCTACTTACTTTGCTGCAACTACAGGAGGGGCACTGCAACCATCTAGTACAGGCATCGTCAACTGACCGTGGCGCTAATGTTGAGTCGACAGAGCTGTGCACCCTACACATGAGCAGTTCATTCTTTGCAGTACACAGTGGCAGAACAAATATATCGGAAGAAGGGACATCCGTTAGTTAATTTATTATTATGGGTGCGGTACAATGGCTAGTTGTGTTAATGTGCTGAGTAGATTTTTTAACCTGAGAGATGCAATTGGATTGTTTTTGGAGATTAAAGATAAAGTGATACCCAAATTGTAAGTTGAGGAAAGGGTGTCTGCTTTATCCTTCCTTGTGGACATTATTGAATATTTAATTTCCTAAATATATCTCTACAATGAAAAGATGAGATCATAACCAATCTCTTTGGCAAAGTAAATGCCTTTGTGGGAGAGTCAGTTGTATGATAAGAACTCTCGTCATTTTACAAGATTATCTTTAGTATTCGAGATCATTCCCTTGCAAAAGTTTGAAGAATTTGTACAAGTGTTGAAACAGCTGTGGGTAGATTGTCAATTTGGATTTCAAGAGATAGATAAACTTGTTCAACCTTTCCATATCTTTGCTGTATCAATGTCCGCTGACTATACTAGTGTAAGTAGAAAGTCCAGCTAGAATTCATTGATGTGCAAAATGATCTAGACATTAGGATAAACTCAGAAATAAAGCCAATCTTTGGGATTTTTATAAAAGTTCTCCCCAGCAAAGATTTCCCAGCATGCATAAACTTGCTGCCAGAATGGTATATAGGCATGTTGGGGCCATGTAGTTATGCAAGCAGTCATTTTTGCTTATGAAGATCATGATATTTCTCTGCAAATGCCAACTTCAGTCTGTGATCTGCAATCTATCCTTTACCTCTCAGCTACACAAAATGGATACCTATCTTGAAAAGTTAGCGAATGGAAAGGAAATTCAGAAGTCAAGAAAAATCAGTGCTAGTGAATAGGAGATATAAGTGGTTTTATTTAGCATAATAAGAATTTCATATGCACAGTTTAGTTTATTATTTAGAGAAAAGCCTATTTGTCTATTATACTGCTTTTAAAACCACTTATATTTGTGCAGATGGCTTAGGGAAGGAGTGTATATAATGCTAAGTTCACTTTATTATTATGATTATGGATATTATTATTATTATTGTTATTGTTATTGTTATTATTATTATTATTATTATTATTATTATTATTATTATTATTATTATTATTATTATTATTATTATTATTATTAGTTTCATTTTAGTAATTTGTTAATTGAAACTAATATTAATAAAAGGTATTTTTACAATTGCTGTGGTTTCAATATAAAACATGTTTGTTGCATATAAAAGTAAGAGAAAGCAATACACTTACACAGATTGTAGTTTGATAGAGAATAAATATTTTATGTAGTTTATTAGTATTATTAGTTTTACATAGGTGTGGACTTTGTTTTCTTGTTTTTCATTGAAGAAACTATTGAATATAAAACTTCTGGCCTTAGGGAAGAAATGGATTATTAAACTCTGTGAATTATGTGACTGAAGTCACACATTAAATGGCATCACTTTGTTTACTAATGAACCAGAGGAAATGTATGTTTGCATATTTTAAATTGTAGGTATATATATTTAAGTTCTAGGGTAAATTACTATATTTCTAAATGGAAAGGATTTTTGTATGATGATGTGCTACAATATTATGCATAAACATAAGGGGTACAGAAAACACTTGAAATGGCTATTTTAGTAGACTGCCACTGAACCAGTTTCAAATTCCCTCTCGCTTAATCATTGTAATGGTTATGCAACCTGTGCAATTGTGCACATTCTAGCACAAGGCTTACACCATGGTTCACTGGGACGATGACTTTTAATCTAGCACTAACTACCTGTAACTAAACATGTGGGGATAGTAAAATGAGTGAGCAGATAGCTAAGCTAACCAACATGTGGAAGTATAGCTTTTCAGTTGAATAGACTGCATTCTCTGTTAGGCTCAAATTTACCATTGTTTTATAGATATATAGTATTTACTTGTTTGTTAACAGATACAACGTGAAACTCCCTCTCCCTCATCTGAATATAGTACAATTTTTTTAAAGTTACAATACTTTTCAAGGTAAAACCAATCATAAAACATGACATAAAATTGAAATTACAGTCAAGAAAAGGCAAAATATGGATAGTATTAGGAATAGCAATTTAAAATATATTAAATCCATCTCTATGCTCTGAACATACTTTGATATACATCCTCCTTATTGCTAAGTGATTCTGTAACTCTCAGACTTTTCACATTCTTTACATTTCCACAAAGCATACAAGGGATCAAACTGTATTAAGAATGACTGAATAGGGAACAAATTACAGCATGACGCTTATTGCTTGCAAAATTAAGCTTATATTATAAATTTATTCATTTTAAAGATTTTTTCTCATTTTTAAAAACAGGTGACTGCAAACATAGTAGAGACTACAGAGCAAGCTAGAGCTGTGGTTACATTTGCTCATGCTTGGCTTAGACGCTCTAAGATCTATTACAACATTGGCCAGTATCCTACTGAGTATATAAATAGCATCCTGGATCTCAGTGATCTATATAGATATCTTGCATTTTTTGAGGAAGATTTGGAAAAGTAAGTGCTTTTTTGTTTTTTGTTAGTAATATAGATAGAGTATATACTTTTCTTGTACATAATTCTTTTTAATGATATTGTAATTACGTAATTTATGAATTTTAATAGATTATAGTTTTGAACGAAAAATCCATGAATTAGAAAAATCTGAGTCCAATTAGATAAAGGCATTATTATTATTAATTATTATTATTAATATTATTTGATATATAAGCTGATCAAGGCAAGTGAAGTCCTGTACTGCAGTGAACTACAGCAATAGAAACAACAAAACAATAGAAACATCAAAAATACTATACAGTATTCTATGCATTGCCTAGTATTCACATTGTTAATGATGGAATATAAAGAAAACAGAATTATTCTCTAGCAAGCTGGTGTTACTTATAACATTATTATGCTTTGTGACAAAGAGGAGAAAGAAGATCAGAAAATACCTATTACAAATATCACCAATCATGGCTGTTATTTTTACTGGTTTTTATAAGAGACCAGGCGGGGGTGTGCCCTATGTGTTCAGCAGTTCAGTGAACCCCCGGAAAAAAAGTTGCATTTTAAAATACATAAATTTATAATTTACATATTTATCCTTTCACGTATTATTCATTTTATTTGCATTTTCAAACTATTTTATCGAATGAAAAGCCTTCAAGTCTTTGCAATAGTCGTATACGTTCCAACGCGCTGCCCAGGTTCAATCTCTCTTCTAAACCTCCGAGAATAAGTTTGTGGGTGCTTCTTCGGAGGAGAGGGGTAAGGGGAAATGTCGCTAACAATACTGGATCTGAACTGGAGTGATGACCAGCACTGCTACGAGTCGGCTCTGGCGGAAAAGCACGAATTAATCCGAAATGAAGAGCTACAGGACTGCAACAAATAGCACGTGTGTTTTCATTGTAATAGAGTTGTTTACTGAATAATATACATATGTAAGAGTGCATTCGGTTATATACTTGTGCTTTGGTGTTCATATGCATATTCATCTGTTCGTGTTTGTTTTCAAAGAAGAATGAACAGCGTTCAATACCTTTTAAAAACAAACTTCACAGCTTTAAGCTTGGAAGAGAAGTGTAAAGTTAAGAAGCTTGGCAGGCGAATACCTCAGCTCGAATTAAAACAAGCGCAAACCAGCTGAGGTAAGACATTTTGCAGGTCTTTCAATGTAAATATATACAAAAGAAATAGTTGGATTTGCGGTTGTATTACTACAAATAAGCTATTTTGTTTTCCCTGCTTACTGTTTGCTAAGGGCAAAGATACAAACTGGACATGCCTTGGTGTGTCAGATCTAAGTCATCTAACACAGAAAATTAAAAAGCACGAGGAATCTATTGCACATAAGAATGCTTATTTAGATTTATCAGTCCTTGGAAAAACGGAAATTAGGCGGCAACTTAGCTCAGCTTTTAGACAGAACATAGAAAGACACAATGACAACGTAAGGAAAAATCGCTATGTTCTTTCCAAAATAATTGATTGTATTAAGTTCTGCGGTGAGTTTGAACTTGCCTTACGTGGACATGATGAGACAGCAGAATCTAACAATCCTGGAATATTCAGAGGGCTAATAAATTTTACTTCAGTTTTAGATGCAGTTGTAAAAGAGCACATGAGCAATGCTATAGTCTTTAAGGGTATATCCAAGGATATACAAAATGATTTACTAGAATGTATGTTACATGTGTGTCGTGAAGAAATTAATGCTGAAATAGCAAAGGCAGACTTCGTGTCTGTGATAGCAGATGAAACATCTAATGTATTTTCTAAATTTCAATTGGTTATAGTATTTCGTTATCTGTTATCCACTGGAGAGCCTGTTGAAAGATTTTGGACATTTTTAAATCCACCTGGTAATGATGCTTCCTCCCTAGCAGCTTGCATTAAAATGTCCTCGCCGATGTTGCACAAGAAAAGAAAGAGAAAGTAATATCTCAAAGTTATGATGGTGCTAGCATCATGCACGGCCAACATGCAGGGGTGCAAACAATCGTAAGAGAAGAGTATCATTTCGCGTATTATGTACATTGTTATGCTCACCAATTGAACTTAATTCTTGCCCAAGCTACCAGTCAACATAAACGCGTGAAACTGTTTTTCAATACTATTGCAGAAGTGCCGATATTCTTCTCTCATTCACCTCAAAGAGTGGCTGCTCTAGATGCAATTGTGAAGCGAAGAGTCCCTCAGAGATCAGCCACAAGATGGAACTTTAAATCCAGAACAGTTCTTACAATTCATGAAAATAAAGAGGACATTCTGGAATGTCTCCAACAAATTGAAGACACCAGCAACCAAACGACAACTGTCAAACAAGCCTATGGTCTAAGGTTGAAACTGCAACAGCCAACATTTTCCTTTTGGTTAGAGGTATTTTATAAAATAATGCCCCACGTGGATATCTTGTACAGCCAATTACAAAAGCGCACCACTGATCCTGTATCAATAAAGCAAGCAATAGCAGCATTCAAATATGAAATTTCGAAAATTAGAAACAATGTTAATAATATCATAATCAAGGAACAACCAAATGTAGCAAAAAGAAGATGCGAGGATGTGTACATAACAAGGAGTGTAGCAACTAAAGAAGTATGTGACATAATAATTCAGCAGAACAAACAAAGGTTTGAATTCTCCAGCCACTTATTGGCCTCTAATCTACATGACCAGCACTTCTTCCCTTCACTGAAGAATAAATTTCCTGAAAAAATGCTTTTTGCTGTTGTGCAGTCTTATCCATTTTTAAATAAACCTAAGTTAAAAACAGAACTACAGGTCATTTATTCTCGAGATGATTTTCAGGAAATGAAAAGTTCAGTAGCACTTCTGAAGTTTTTAATTGAAAATAGCCTTCAAGAACCCTTTGGAGACGTTATGAAATTGCTAAAATTGGTAGCTACTGTCCCAATGACAATGTGTGAAACAGAGAGGTGTTTCTCCACTTTGAAGCGGATAAAAACGTTTCTTGGAAGCACCATGGATGAAGATAGGTTGTCTGCTCTTGCCATGGTATCCATTGAAAAGGAAATGATCCACAAGCTTCCACATTTCAACGACAGAGTCATAGACAGATTCGCCACGAAAAAGGAAAGGAGGATGGATTTTCTCTATAAACATACCTCTATAGGAGATTCAAACCCATCAACGTCTTCAGGATCATTTTAAGGTAATTTTAGAATTATAGATATATTTTAAATAATTTAGAAAGTCAAATTATTTGGAAAGGTAAACTTTATTAAGCAGTAAAAGTGGTGAACCCCTTGTCATTTAAGTCACCAGCCGCCACTGTAAGAGACAGCAAAAGTACTTAAGATTAGGAAGGGATATCAGCTTGAAGAAAGTGCAGTGAAAATAGGAAGGGATACCAGCTTGAAGAAAGTGCAGTCAAAGAAAGATGCTGAACGTAAATATCAAGCTTGGTATTTAACAGACTTTCCATTTTTGGGTTATGTTGTTCAGAGACACATAGGCACACATGCATACCTTTTTCTGAAAAATTTTTTCTATTTATTCAAAGGTCCTCAAAGCATGCATTTTCTGTGAAAACTTGGTATCAATCTATATATATATGTAGGAGAGAAAGTAAAAGGAAAGCATTACACTCTGAAAATTAAGAAAGGTTTATTTAACAGAGTTAAAAAATAGTGAAATCTATTAGATTTTTATTTAAAAAGTGTAAAACTAAAAGGAGTTTACCGTGCAGATTTTCTGACTTTGAGACTCAAAGAGTATAATTTCTTAAAACTCTAGAAGAAATGAATGCTGTGAAAATACAATACTAAATTATAATGCAACTTGGATTCCAAGTATTGGTGAAATGGTAATATTCCAGGAATGAGATATAGGACAAAAGACAGTACAAGTAGATACTGTTTGAGCTGGTGTAATGTATGCGCATTCTAATTGTTCGTGTTTTCCAACTTGGACTGTACAAAGGGGAGGGCAAGCCATTACACATACAAGTGGCACTTTCTGGCGCAGAACCACACTTGTCTTGGTCACGTTATGCAATTTGTATCCATATGAGCAATAATTTTTATGTTCTACATACTAGGTACAGAGGGTATTGATTTCCACCCAAAAATGTTACTCAAACTTAGATTTCACTGAGATTCCCTTTATAAAAAATTAGAAAAAGGTCCATGTGTGCAGATTTGTATGCATACATGCATATGTGTGCAAACATCATAACTCAAAAATTAAAAGTTGGTATTCAAGGTCAGCATTTTCCAAAGATGTAACACAAAGAATTTTCAAGAAACTCCCCCACCTAAACATAAAACATTTTTTTCAAATTTTTTACTTATTGAAAATGTCTCAAATAATTTTAATTGAATTACTATATATTAAAGATACCTTTTACACAACAAATAAAATGTATATCTTGAACTTTCTGGGAATATCCAAGACATCTGTTATTAATGTTTCAAATTGTTCAATGCTTTATTTATTCTTTTAAAAGTCTGTTAATTTTCAGTTGTCTCTTGAATCTCATGCAAACACTAGGAATTTTAGACTACTGACTGTTGCCTTTGAATCTATAATGAATGTATAATTTAGTTATTTTAGCAAAAATGTATCTGGATTAAAATGAATAAATCCTTACTCTCTAATAAATGACAAAGTATAGAAAGTCATGTGAATGTAACAATCAATTTTTTTATTCATAATGATTTACACTAGAATAATTTGATTTTCATAATAATAATAATAATAATAATAATGATGATAAATAATAATAATAATAATAATAATAATAATAATAATAATAATAATAATAATAATCACTATCGATGTAATGAAGCTGAGGATATTAAGGCACAGACTCACAAACGGGAGGTCTGCAGTATATTGCAAGAACCATCCTCCCTGACTGAGCTACTTTTCTAGGTTTTCCTCAGCCCTCATAACCAGCAAATGTCAGTAAGTAATCCAAACTTAGGCCTGGAACGTTTGCTTCTTCAGTTTCCTTAACCACAGCAAAAGAAGCATATAGGACTACCAAAAAAATAATCATCATAGTAAGCAATAACACTATCACAATTATTATAAGTATCATCAGTATAACCAACTCCATCATGTTGTTTGCAGTGTACCTCTAACTTATATATACCTTAAAACTTATACCAGATAATGCATCTTCTACCTTATATCCAGGAGCAATTTCCTACACTGAGAAGTTAACTAGTCAGCAGAAGCACAAGAGTGCCACATTCCATTTCTGGCTTTTGCAGGGGAAGTTTTCTTTAATTGAAGTCACTCTATACCCCCTGCAAAGTCTGGAAGTATGAATGCTAGAGGAAATGGAGTATGCATCACAGTAAAATATGTTATAAAAACCTGTAAAAATCCAATTGTTACTAAAGTCAATATTATCAATTTGACTAGAATATTTATAATTATGAAAAATTAAGCTTTTAAAGGAGTTTTTTCCTCATACTGAAGTGATAAGCATCTTGTATGCCTCTAGAGACTAAAGCTTTATGTGCACTATCATTGACTACCCTTCCATACATCATTTGGAATATGGAATAAAAATAGACATTAAAATTAAAATTAAAAAATAAAACAAAACAAAAATTAGTGCATAAAGATGATAGATACTGTTGCTGCTGATAATGATGATGACTATGATCATAATCTACTGTACCACTGCTGCACAGCAGATCATGATGCTGAGATGAACGGCTTTTAGCCTCTGAGTTAGGGATTTCCACACATCTTAGTAGCCTGTCTGCCTGGGCCTCCTGTGGTTCTCCCACTTCATCCCTTCATCCTGCAGGGCGTTAGAGCACAATAGAGAAATCATACCCTGCCTTCCCAGACCTTGCTTCTTTAGTAAATGTTCATAATAAAGTAAAATGGCTGCATAATATCAAGTACAAGCTAGAAAGATGTTTAAAGAACGAAAATAGCCTAGCGATTATGACTTCAAGAAATTATATCAATTCAATAAGCACAATGTGGAGTGGTTAAGTGATTATTGTATTGCCAACATAGACAAAAGGTGGAAGAAGATAAAGTATTTATTTAGTATAATAAGTACACTTTATTTCCAATCAAAAGGTCTAACATTAATCTAGAATAAATAATTCAAATCCTAGCTTTAATATCTATGATTGTGTTAATAATCTCTTCTATTGAGGAGTGCTAAATTCTGAACAAAAAATGAGGATTCTTTTAGAAATTTGGCAGGTCCTGGCTTTTTTGGGAAAATAGGAGTCCACAGGTAGTGTTACAAGAACAATATTTTTTTACCAAGAATAATTACATAAAAAAGCTGATATGTGAATTAAATTTCCTTCAAAGTATTGAGGAAATGAAAACTCTAAGAGCATTAAGCACAACTTCCCTACTGCAGTAGGAATATTGGATAGCCTGCACATCAGAATTCAGCTATTCGAATAACTTTTTTTCAGGCATAAATATTCTTAACATTGCTTCCTTTGGAAGGGAAATAAAGCTGGTGGCCCTGTGTCCTAGATTTACGGCACGTAAAACCACCTCAAACCTGAAGAGAGGCCTCTGAGCAAAATTAAAATTAAGCAGTCTTTATGCCCAATATATAATGAGGTACTGAAAACCTTGTAGTTAAAGAGCATCTATAAATAAAACTCAGTTTCAATTTTATATATCCTGGTTATGTTGATATTAGATTTTAATTCTTTGAATTTGCTGCCTTCTATAACCTATCATGTTAAGCTTTAAATGAGTATGGCTATGTTGAAAATTATTGAATAGAAACTAAAGTGCCTGATAATAGGAAAATCAATTATTGTAAGGAAGATATTGTCCTCCATAGTCTAGAGATGGCATGCTAGCCACTAGTTCCCAAGGTCACAGGTTCAAAATAAGCAGAGGGGAATGGATTTTTTCACACGTAAAAATCTTTAGCATGGCTTCCTTTGGAAGGGAAGTAAAGCCGTTGGTCTCGTGTCGTAGATTTATGGCATGTAAAAGAACCTCAAGCCTGATAAAGAGACATCTGAGAAAAATTTAGTGTTGTTTCACACCCAATATATAATAGGATGCTAAGAACCGCAGAAGTTTAAGAGTGTCCATAATTAACACACAATTCGAAAGGTAAAACAATGGCATGGAAGTATAAACTACTTAACTTCAGTTTATTGTTTATGCATACAAAGTAAAATATATATCATTCCTTCAACCTTTTCCTATAGGTAAACCAAAAGGTAATATGTGCTACATTTTTGCATACAGCTCATTATTTCCCCAACTTTGTGTGAATATAATAATTCAAGTTCTAATTTAGATATATGCTATATCAATAAATATGTGAATTAATCACTTCCGGGTTTCATCAATCACTCAACACTTCTTCACTATTGTATGAAGAAGAAGGCACTATGGTAGTCAGGTTGTGAAGACTTATGGAACATGACACCTGACTGCCTCTTCATGTCTCATTCAGCTGGCTTTAAACGTGTGATCTTGAACAAATTGTAGATGTTATGCCTTCAACCTGCCATTGCTCACAATATACATTGCGACATTTTCATCACTTGTCTCAATTACCTCATGCATTGCATGGTCAGGTCAGGCCTTTGATGCACTAAATAACTTGGCACAGTGTACTTTTACCTTTAAAGTGGACAAAATAATTTTGATTCAATTGACTTCTTTACTAAAGACAGGTTTTTCACTTTGATCTTATGAAAAACAATGTGACATGGAAAATCAGGTGTGTTCAGTTCACATTACTTTCTCTACTTGTTCTGCAAACAAACTATTCTTACAAAATATTATTTTATCTACATCACGCTAATCGAGATAAACATTAGCAGAAAGTGTTGAATTACTTGCTTCCTTCTAAGTAGAAGGGAAGTAAGGAAATACACAATTGTCAAATCCTTTAAAAGCTGGTCGATATATGAATAACTGAAATTTAGATTACTTTGCATTATCAGTAAACAATAGATGAAACAAAAGGTGACCCCATTTGAGTGTAATTTAAAATTGAAACCAATAGCACAAAATATCTCAGAAATTATCAACTCAAAATAAAAATGTAAATGAGATAAATTGTGTGTTTTAATGAGATCCACATTTTTGGGGCAGTAAGTTTCTGTCTATTTCTTACGGTTTAATAGTTATGCAAAATGCAGCAAAATAAATCCAGAATCAATAGGTCTTCGGAAGCTATTCCCAGAAAATTCAAAATATACATTTAATTTGTCATGTAAACATCTTTAATATACAATATTTAATCAAAATCATTAGAGACATTTTTGAGAAAATCAAAGTTTTCGAACATTTTTCCATGCAAAGAGTAGTTTACAGTAGGGGAATTTTTGTCAAAATCTTCATGTCACGTGCAACTTTGATATTTAAACAAGTTTTTGTTTTTGAGTTTGCTGACCACAGACATAAACACCGGCTTTTTTCTAAAAATACTTTTTTTTTATTCAGGGGTCTCAAGATATATATTTCTGGCGGTATCTCGATGTCACTGAGGAAATACAATACATTCTCTTTACACATAGTATGTGTAGAGAAAGTAAAAATTGAATACCTACTGGCAGGATTGGTAAGAATGGTAATGTGAACAGGAAATTCAAAATGCAATGGTATTCATAACCCACATGGTTGACCAATAACATAAACAGATATAGCTGTATTATTTTGCTTTAGTATGTTTGTAAACAACATCTGAATGTAGTAAGGATGGCACCTTTCCACAACTAAATGTTTGAAACTAAAGCTTGTAAGCATCAAGCATCATTTAAAAAACAGTGAAAGTTTTCATATCAGAATTTGTTTAATGTTAACAAAATTTTTGTTTATATTTATTAACACTACATTATTAATAGATATAAAATGTAACATTAATTTCATTGAAAATCATTGTATTTGTATAAACATATTCCTTATGTTTACAGCCAATATTTGGTGCAGAAAAGTCGTGCAGATGCTTTAGAAACACTCAACATAACTCTCCGTGATTTGCGTCCCCCATGTCACTTGACAATCACTATCGAGCTGCTGCGAGAACTTGCTGAAGTGCAGCTGGAGCTGGTAGGCCTCAATTTACGACGTCTCTTCTCTATAAAAGGAACATATGAAGAAGGTGATTCCGAACTTAGTCCTTCTAATGTATTACAAAAAATGGGAGCACTTGCTGATCTTCATGGCCGTCTTGAACATTTTGGGGACTCCTTTGCATTTATTACTCAACCATGTCAGGGATTCTATGAGGCAGGAAATGAAATTCTACAGCAGTGTGCATAAGGTGCATTGATTTTAGTATCCAGACTTCAAAATTAAATTAATTAAATTAAATAGAAACAGAAGTCAACTGTTAAAATATTCATGCTGTTCAGCATAAAAAATTGTTATCTATACTTACAGACTTTTGATAAAATCTTTTACTGATAGAAAAGCTCTCTTTAAGTAATTTTAGTGGCTTGAGATTATCATTTGTACTGTAGATAAATGTATTATTATTAAAATGTATGGACAACAAAATATTATTGATATATACTTCTAAATGTTTCTGAAATAAAGAAACATCTATTTCTTTGCTGATTCTCTCTCTCTCTCTCTCTCTCTCTCTCTCTCTCTCTCTCTCTCTCTCTCTCTCTCTCTCTCTCTCTCTCTCTCTCTCTCTCCCCCTGGCATCATGTATAGCATTTTTTAGTTTTGTAATTCAATTTGTTTTGAACTGCCTGGAATAAGTTCAAGCTAGAATTGCTTTTCTGTAAGTGAAAAATGTATGGGACATATACTACCTTAAAAGTAACTAAAATATTAATTTCAAAACACAGATCTCACTGTCTGTCATAAGTTTCTTCAAGACAACCTCCATGATGTAGGAGTACCAGCATCTGTGCCTCACATTCAAGAGGTCCTGAGAATAAATCTCGGTTACCCAGATAAGGTTTTCTTCCAAGTTTTCTGAGGCTTTCCCTCCTTATCTCGAATATATAAATGACAAGTAACTTTAAGTTCATTGGAGCCTGGCATCATTTCATTCACCTCCAGTATGACCTACCAGGTTAAAGGATGCAAAATCAGTGTATCTTATTTTAATGAGTGATGCAGAAGAATCTGTGGTGCCATGATACATTCAACCAATATTAAAGATATAGATCATCTTGAGCCAGTGGCGGCCGCTGAGGTGCCAAATACTAGTGGTGCCAAAAAAATATTTTTGTAATAAAATCTTCAAATATCTGTTTATTCTTGCAGTATCATTGATTATTCTATAATTTTGTGAATAATCAGTATATTTCATAATGTGTTGTTTAATAGAATTAAAGAGTGAAAAGTGGAAAATGCAACAGTGCTTTTATATTTAAGTTGTAGACAAAAGATCACAGCAAGCTTATGCCTAGTAATTCCTGGAGAACATTATAAGAGGTGCTTGTGTAAGGCTCCACAAAACAGAAAGAAAAATAGAGTCTACTGATAGTAATTTAGCGACAATTCCTAGATGAGCATTAGAAATTAAAAGGAACCACAACTCAGAAAATCACACTATATACATGCACATGTGTGTGCTCGGGCTTGTGTTTTTAAAAATCACTAATATTACACTAACAACATATATTGAAATAATGCTCCATAATTTTAAAACCTAATGGCATTATTATATACAGTTTTATATTTGTTTATAAGGATATATTGGTGTATATTTCTACTCTGGATTTAATTAAACTTCAGAATAGCAAGATGGTAACACTGCATTTATAGGAGGATTTAGTTGCAAACAGTGCATTCCTTCATTGTCGCCTGCAAGGTACTGTGCTTTACTACGCTTGGAGGATGAAACAGAGACTGTGCGCCAGATCAGCCTCAGCACCACATCCACCCATAAGCAAACACTGTAAATGAGCCCTCTAGCCCTATACATAGTAGCTTATGAGCTCAAACTGTGATCATCTGGAACAGGCGCAAGCATCAGTAAACTACATCTTACTGCCCGAGTATGCAACGCTTAATGTGCTATTTAAATGAGAGAACTAAAACACAAGTGTAGGTATAATGTTTAATCAATAATCACAGTATGTAGGCACTTTTTTTTTGTCACCCTCCGTGGTGTAGTGGTTACCATGCTAACTTCATATACCCATGGTTGCAGGTTCAAACTTGGCAAAGGACGATGGATTTTTTCGGGTGTAAAAATACTTAGCATAGCTTCCTTCGTTGGTCTTGTGTCTAGATTTATGGCATGTAAAAGAACCTCAAGCCTGATAGAGAGGCCTCTGAGCAAAATTAAGTGGTCTTTCACACCCAGTTTAGAATGGGATGCTGAGAACCACAGTAATTAAAGAGCGTCCATAAATAACACACCATTTACATTTCACTTCTTTTTTACTTGATAGTAGTACCACATCACAATGGCACTACCCAGAAGTTATATATACATATATTATTATTGTTACTGTACGTCGCCCTCCGTGGTGTAATGGTTACCATGCTGACTTCATATACTCAAGGTCACGGGTTCAAACCCGGCGGAGGACGATGGATTTTTTCGGGTGTAAAAATTCTTAGCATGGCTTCCTTCGGAAGGGAAGTAAAGCTGTTGGTCCCGTGTCGTAGATTTACGGCACGTAAAAGAACCTCAAGCCTGATTGAGAGACCTCTGAGCAAAATTAAGCGGTCTTTAATGCCCAATTTAGAATGGGACGCTGAGAACCACAGCAGTTAAAGAGCGTCCATAAATAACACATTTACATTTGTTACTGTAATTAAAAATCTTTACTATGGCTTCTCTCAGAAGGGAATTAGAACTTTTGGTCTCGTGCAATGTTTATACCTTGAAAGAAAAAGTCCCTGGTGTAATTTCTGTCAGTTTCATTTCTGCAAGTCATGATTATGTCCTATGGTGCCATCTATGGGCAATGAGTTGAACCCATCACTATGTTGCTCATAGTGGTAAATTGGAAATTCTATTTCTAATGAAACCATTAGAGGAGGCCAAGACTTAAAATTGGGCTGTTGTGCCATAGTAGATGGTATATTAAGTGGTGATGGTGGTGGCGGCGGCAGCGGTGGCGGTGGTGGAACATGCCCAATGATGGAGAATGTAGAGAAAATAACAGTGTCAGAAATATTTGTGAAAATGGAGGCCAGTGTGCAGAGAGAGTTAATTTTTTAAAGGTAGAAGTTTACTCATGTGTAAAGTAAGTAGATAATATGTACAATGAACACATTTAGCATTATGGATTAGAGCAGTAACTGGAAGAAACACAGTGCATTTCTTCTGCTATGGGTTGAGTTATCAATATGTTTCAAAGTACAGAAAGATACAAATGCAATTATAATGTAAGATTTGTTGGCCGCAGTCTGAGTTATTATATGGAGATCGCACTGCTGCAGATCTTTGTTACAAAAAGTAATTGACTGTATTTAGTGGTCAATATTCATGATGCTAAGCAGAAAAATTGTGGTTAGTATATACCATGAAATTAAATGTTTATTTTGCAGAAAAAAAATTTAAATATGAGTTATTGTGTCGTATGCAGGTGACTAATTCAATTAATACTAATAGGAATAGAAATCTAAGTTTTCACAGTATGATATGTAGTCCTTTTATTTGAATGGCATTGAAATTGAGTTTGGGATTGTAAATGCTTTCATAAATACAAAGGCCATTAAAATTCTTTATTATGTAATATATGTTATCAATGTACTTCTGTTTTATAGGTTTCCTGACAACTAACCAGAAATTTAAAAGCAATGAATTACAATCAGTTTGAAGATTGTTCTGCAGCTCATTGCAAAAACATATAAATGCATCACATTTCAGGACATATTAAAAGAACTACCAATGAAAAATTCTACTAGAGTAATTTTGGGTATTTTACAACTTTTCAAAATTTGTCTTTAGATTTGCTTTTGAAAAACGTTTCAAGTTGTTTTTTTTTTTTTTTTTTTTTTAATTCATGGAAATAATTTCAAAAGCTTCTCTATAATGCATTTTTTAAGTAATTCATTAACTGCTCATTAAAATCTAAAGTAAGTGTTTGTGTGAAACAGCACTGAAATTATTTTTTGGCACCTGCATTTCCATATTTGAATGTAGCTAATAACTGGATAATAGAGGGAGCCTAAAAGGAGTGAAGGTTTTAATACTGCTTTATATGCCATTAGGTCATGGCAATGTATTAAATTACTTCGCATTACTAAAAATAGGGTGACATAATTTTCAGTGAAACCCACTTCTTAATAGGTAGAAATTCCAAGAAACCACAAAACTCGTGTTTCTTTCACTGAATATCATACACATTGCTCATAAAATAATTATATCTCTTGATTTACACCTTAAGCAGGCGAGTGTATTTATTACAATTTAAACAGCTATTTCTTACTATCTGCACACAACATAGATAAATTAATTATTATATAATAATTATTATTATAATTATTATCATATAATAACTATTATTACTGCTATTATTATTATTATTATTATTATTATTATTACTATTATTATTATTATTATTATTATTATTATTATTTTAAGAATAACTGTCAGTCCAACCAGATCCACCTGCTCTTTAGTTATGTCATTGTTAGTCTTAAAAAAGGCTCTTTTGACATAGATGAAAATAAAGAAAGAGATGGAAAACAGTATGAGTAAAGGAAAGAAACAGATTAGGAAGGAGCATTAATGTTATTTTGTGAGGAAAGAAGGATGCAGCTTCAGTTTTGGAAGGAAAATAGGATAGTTTTCATTACACACTTCAGTTTTACACATCACACTATGGAATGGCTGTCATTACTGTTATTATGCCAACAGCATCCTTGCTTTCCCACACTGTTAATTGCATATTTCATCCTTTCCAGACTATTCTAAGGGTGAGCTGCCTTCCCTCCATTTTGCAATACCAACTATTTAAGCTCCATTACACAGATCATTGAGCTTTTCAGATGCAAAGGTTGGCTGCCTGACTATACATGGCCAACAGACCTTAGTTGGCAACATTACCAAAATCCGCCCATCCCCCTATTAATTCAAACCTTGCTACCCCGTTTAGAAAAGGTGTATCCATAATATGCAATATTAAGAGCATATCAAAGCACTATAATTCCAGGTGTTAGAGTTGCTGTTCTAAGATAATTGTATTATATGCAGGGAATATGATAGTAGAAAGCTTGTTTACAATCTGCAAACATGTTGGACCATTGCAGATTGCAACTTGCACATGGAATACATGGCTATCCATATGAATAGAGGTCATTGCTCAATTGGTATAGAGTGATTTCTTACTCAGATATTGACTAAAGCCCCGAGTTTGGTTCTTGACTATTTCCTTTCTCTCTGGTTTACTTTCTCTAGCATGCATGTACAATGTACATAGGATAGAGAATGTATTACATTTGACCCAAAATTTTGATACTGAGATTTCACCAGAAAATGTATGATTTTAGATTCCCTGAATAAAAGAAAAGCATTTTTAGAAACATGTTCGTGTGTATGTGTGTGTGCATGCGTGCGTGCATGTGTGCGTGCGTGCGTGCGTGTGGGCAGGCGTGTGACATAACTCAAAAACAAAAAGTTGGTTAAACACCAAACATGGTATTTAAGTTCAGTATCTTCCAATAATGTCAAACAAAGATTTTCAAGAAAATCCCCCCACTCCAAACTGCCCTTTTTACATGGAACATTTTTCAAAATTTATGATTTTCTCAAAAATGGCTAACGATTTTGATCCAAATTCCATATATTAAAATGTTTTCATTACAAACAAAATGCATATCTTGAATTTTCTGGGAATAGCATCTGAAGAACTCTTCATTCTGGATGGCAGTTGTATAACTTTACTATAACTGGTAAACTGTAAGTGATAGACAAAAACTTATTAAATAAAAAATTTAGATCTCATCAAAACACATAATTTATGTTGTATACATTTTTTTTGTTGAGTTAACTATTTTTTAAATGTTCTGAGTTATTGGTTTCAGTTTTAAGCTACTTAAACTTCTTTTTAAATGACAAGTTATCTTTCTTCTTGTCATTCTTTTGTTTACTCCTTGCAAGCAAAGAGAATCAAATTTCAATTATTTCACATAGTGCCAGCTTTTAAAAGATTTTCCTATCGCTTTAATCTATGCATTCTATTATTTCCCTTTTACTTACAAAGAAGCAAGTAATAAGACTAATTCTGATAATGTAGATAAATGTAGCATGATGTTGATAAAATAATAATCTTCTGTAAAAAAAGTTTGTTTATGCAACAGCTAGAGAAAGTCATGTGAAGTTTTCATTGAGCAGGTTCCTTGTCATACACAGTGTATTATGCATTTGTGTCTGCATAACAGTTATTTAAATAGCAATGTGTCCTATTTTCAGGACTAACACTGGAGAGATCTTTAAGACATGCAAACTGTATAGATGCAACTAGTCCAATAATTACACATTATGTCATTTTGACAGTTATGATATTTAAGTGGGTCAGTGGATTGTTTACCAAGGAAACTAAGCCTTTCTGTATAATAGCATGGACCTCGTAATGCCTTCAATTTTCTGGTTACTACAGACAGGAGAGGTTTAATTCATGCCTGTGTCTCTCCTGTTAAATTAGGAAATGTGGTCAGGTATATTTCTGCAGTAGGTGGTTCAAACTAGTTTACTATTTAGTACATATTAATTTCAGAAAAGTGAGTGTAATATGTTTTAACATTGAACATATGAATGTGATTATGAGATTAACATCATATTTTATTTTGTTTACACATGCATTTTGTATTATTCCTTGTCCAGTAGTAGTGGTGGTGGTGGTGGCAGCAGCAGTGGTGATGGTGGAGTTGGCAGCAGCACTGGCGATGGTAGTGGTGGTGGTTTGTTTTTCTAATTATAGATTCAAGATAAGCCATGCATCAACATATGATATCAGGTTTTTAAGCTGCTTTGCTGCATATAAATTATCTGAAAAGTCTTGAGGCTTGCTTTGGATTTTTTAATAGTTCAATACATTGCTCCTTTTTTACTCTGGAAATACATCTTTGGCATTCCCCTGAAATTCTAATACTCTAAATAAAATTGATACTCATAGTGTATCAATAACAATGAGGAACCAAATAATTAGTTTTGCTCATACTACAACTTTAGAGCAATTGCGAAGAAAATTGCCAACTTTCTTTGATCCAGTCAATGAGTTGGAGTTTAGATTCCAAAAATGCTGGCAGCACTTGCAATAGCAAAACAGGAAGCAGCCATTGATTAACAATGCATGTAATCCACATCCTCATTCTAATCACTGCAACTTGTGTAGACTAGACTCATGTTCAATTCCCTGTTCAGGCAGTTTTCGCAATTGTATGAACACCTGGTTACTATGATTTCCATCAGCAATATATGTTTATGGTAATAGCATTTATTTTATATGTTTATCATATAAATTTCACTATTATATTATTTTATAATGTGTGAATATTATTTATCAATATTTTTTTTTTTTTTTTTAATTGTTTCATTTGTATAGCCCCCTTTAACTTCAATGGTCATATCCGGGGCTTTGACCTGTGAAACAACTCATATTACTGCAGGTTAGAACATTAGGTTAATCATTATTATATTACTAATACACACGCACATTCACTCTCACATTCATACTTCCAGACTCTGTGGGGGATAGGGAATAAATCTGGTTAAACAAAAATTCCCTGTCCCAGCCAGGAATCAAACCCGGGACCTCCGGGTGAGAAGTCAGCTCGCTGACCACTCGACCACGGAGGCAGTCATCAATATCATTGTTTATGCCATTATATCAATTTATATATGAGATGTCCATAATTATTATTATTATTGTTATTATTATTATCATAATCATTATGATTGTTATCATTATTGAAGGTTGCAGACTGACTGTGTTGACTCCTGAAGCTATGTTAAACAATGTAAACAGGAGGCAAGTTCAGATTTTCATTAAGAAGACCAACACTCATTGCGCAACACTTCATTCCACCTGTTGGTTACAGATATCACCAGGTTATGATAATGTTTTAGATGCTGCCTTACACTCTCCCACACATGACATGACATCAAATGGCTACTGTTCTTCCTTGTTGAGGATTTCATTCTTGAAACATTATATTCCATATGTTCTTGAATGCATTTAAATCAGATTGTTACACTGGTCAAAGTATTAATATCTTCTGATGACCATTTCGCCATTTCTTGATAATTTTTTAGTGAATGTTAGTTTGTGTATAGTAGTGTATTCTTTAGAATCCAATATCAGATTCTCCAAATCTTGTTATGCTATTACAGTGAGTTTTGAAGAGTGAAAAATATTAACCGCCCATCAACATCAGAAGAGAACATTTTCTTGTCCATCCAAATAGCACTTTGCTAGAAATCATGTCTTATTAAAAGATGTAGATGACAAAGCTCACTCTGTTTTTTCAATGCCCTATAGTTTACTTATTTTCATAGTTGATTAATGGTGAAATTTGGTGCCATCCAAATGTTTTTCGAATAGTAGATGCTGTGATGGGGCACACCCAGGTTTCTGCCAATTGCAGCTGCTGACAAGAAATGATCTTTTGTATTAGCTTCTTCATGGGTAAATCCTACTCCTTAGTTTTTTATTGGCTGGCACATTTGGAAATCTTAGTTTACCTTTGCTGTCTTTTTGAAAATGTTGACTCCAGCATCTGATGTAAACTTCTCCTCTACCAATTGCATTGGTTCATGATTGTATGTGGCAACCTTATAAGACTTGCCCATTGCCAGTGCTACTGTCCAATTCTGTAAAATTTGGAAAATCCACGATTTGTTACCTAACTTATTGAAATTATACCAGTTATTATATACAATAATAATATTTTTTCTGCCATTTATCAAAATTCCAACTTATATGGTTTTCTAAATCATAACTTTTTACTATCTAAATTCGTTGTTTTAATAAAAATCTTACATCTCTGCAATAAATTATTGCTAAAAAGCTTATTCTTCTATTTGCTTTATTATAATCGGGAAACAATTAGCAGAAATAGTTTATTACTTGCTTCCTTGTAAGTAGAAGCGAAATAAGGGGGTACCATAGGTTAAAATGATAGTCAAAAGCTGGTTGCTATGTGAATTAGGCTCCTTTTTTGTATGGACAGGAGTTGACAAATTCGTGTATGAGAATAGTATAAGTTTTTTAAAGCTGAAATCAGAAATAAGGAATATCTAAAAAAACGATGAACTCGAAAAAAAATATATATATATAACATAAATTGTGTGTTTTAATGTGCTCTACATTTTTTGTGTTGTAAGTTTTTGTCCATCTCTTACGGTTTAGCAATTATGCAAAATTCCGTAAAATTGATCCAGAATAAAGTAGTCTTCAGAGACTATTTCCAGAAAATTCAAGATATACATTTTATTTGTCAGGTAAATATCTTTAATATACGATATTTTAATCAAAATCGATAGAGCCATTTTTAAGAAAATCAAAATTTTCAAAAAAAGTTCCATGTAAAGGATAGTTTGTGGTGGGGGATTTTCTTGAAAATCTTTGTGTCGTATCCTTGGAAGATACCAAACTTAAATACCAAGTTTGGTATTCAATGGTCTTTTCATTTTTGAGCTTTGCTGTCCACAGACACACAGACACACACAGACCTTTTTCCAAAAATGCTTTTTTTTTGGATTCAGGGGAACCAAAGCATGTATTTCTGATGAAATCTTAGTATCGAATTTTTGGGTGCAATACAATATCTTCTCTTTACAGTAAGTATAGAGAAAGTAAAAATGAGCTTCGTGGTGCATTTTTAAAACATTCACATATAAAAATCCAGGATTTAAAAATAGATATGTCAAATTACATATGTATATATTATTTCTAATTAGCGCTGAAAAATTAAACTCCTTTGTGCTCTCCATAACTCGTGATTTTTCAAAATTTAATAATTTATTTGGCAAAATTGGACAATTGTTTCGAAAAAGTAATATCATCATTTTACTTAATGTGCTTTTGAGGGGCAGTTAAAAAATGTTGAAGCAAATTAGTACAAAATTGCACCGTGTGGAATATTTTGAGAATGGAAAAGTGTTGGAAAAGTTTTGCGAGAAAAATAAGGTTGAAAGTTGGGAGTGGCTATTAATAAGTATGTGCCTACACATTTATAGATTCAGTTCATTGGTAGTCAAAATATGCCAAGTGCGAAAAACGACATATTTTCTTAAATTTTAGAATTCATATCATTTTATTTTTTCACAATCTGCTTACCCTCCCCGTATTTAGGACTGACAACCGCCTAGGACTTACAAGCAAATGCCTTGGGGTCAGAAGCCTTCGGGGAGCCAACTTACGAAACCACAAAATGGAGAATCTGGAATGAGTGGTCGGCCCGTAACCAGGCATGAGCGTCAGGAAGTGAGTGATATGAAATTGCAAGTGCAAGGGATGATTGGAAAGGTGATGGTGGAGCAATTGGTGAAATGAGTGGCGGGAGAATTTGGAGGACCTGGAAGACCTGGAGAAACCTGCCTAGATTCCGCTTCGTCAACCACAAATCCCACATGTAGGCACTTGGGATGGAACCCGGGCCGCCAGGGAGGCGAGTGGTTTAACCCCTATAATTTTATTATGAAATAAAATATATTTTTTAATGTTTCACAACTGTTTATCTCATTCCACAGATGCATGCAACACTCCCAGTCACCAAACAAGATCACAGATGAAGTAATAGAAAAGAGAAGCTGTAAATCTTGTTCCTCTAACTGAGTTGAGGGTGGTGGATAAAATGCAACTATAAACATCTCCACACAATTTAGTTGATGGTGCTTAATTGTACAAGCCTCTAGGCTGGTTAATTGAGGCAATAATATACTATAATAGTCGGCTTACATTCACAATAATATCAATTCGTATATGTAACCAGGAGAAGTGAATTTTTCATAAGGAAGAAAATGGGTTTCAGAGATACAGACAACATCAATACTGTGTCTAGATAAAAGTATTCAAGAAAAGTAGTTTGCTTAGATTTTAAGCTATTGGCATCCAGTTAAGGAAAATAAACTCTTAAAACGCATGACGAACTGAAATATTCATTTTGAAACCACTTTTGGAGTAGTGAAATTAGAAAAGATTTTATATGTGAGATGCACGGCTTAAAAGCCCTGATCAACACAGATGTCAAGTATTGGGAGTAGGACTTTCTTTATGCATATGACTGCTGTGAGTTAACCGAGTTTTTTTTTTAGGAGGACATAAGGAAGGAGGAATATTTGCACCAGCTGTGTTTGGCAAATTAGGAAAAGTGCTGTTAGATTAGGCACATTACAGCGTTCAGAATTGACCGCAATTGAGAAGTTTCACCAACAGTTTTAGTGCGAAGATTTAAGTAATAAGGGCAACTCTTGTAGTTCCTAGCATGGTTACCGTTGCAATTTACATATTGAAGTTCCTGCTGTTTGGGTTTAGTACAACTATTGTAATGGTAATTCTAGGGGATTTCAGGGATTAAAGCGACAGAAGCTGTTTGTGTCATTATGCCCTTGACACCTGGTACATTGAGGTTTGTCCAAGGATCTGCGGCGATATTAACTGAGACTAACGCAAGTTGTATATGATATATACAATATATAGGTTAAAGATTTCAGCTTGATCTGAGTTCCCCAATTTGACTGCGCACAAGGGCATAGATTGTGTATCCTTAGTCGAACTAATTTAGTAACTGAAAGTTTTTGGGAGTGAGCATCTGATTGAATTTGTTCGTCGGTTATTGAATATGGAACATTTCGAATAATAACTTCCAGTTTTTTTTGTTTTTTTTTTTGAACTGGGATCATGAAAGGTGCGATACTGTAGTTGATACTTATCAAGAAATGCAGTCACAGCGCGAAAATCTAGGCCGCGCCGGGCCGAGTGGTTAGACCTTTCGATCCCAAGCGACCGCATGTGAGATTTGTAGTCGACAAAGCGGCGCAGGGGCGGGTTTTCTCCGGGTTCTCCGATTTCCCCGCCATCACATTCCACCGGTGCTCCATCTTCGTTCCATGTATCACCAGTGTTATCGCCTGCGGTGCCTTGATAATAAAAGCGGGCATTAAACACTATAAAAAAGCGCGAAAATCTGAGCTTGCAGTAAAAACAATATTTAGAGTTTTCCCCTTCCGCAGAGTGGTAAATTGACTAGTCGTTACTCGGCGTAGATAGATGATAATTGCTTGATAATTGTTAGTCACATGCAAAAAGATTAGAAGAACGAGTCCTGTTCCTATATTTAGGGGTTGGGATGACGTTGCCGTATATTGGTTCTAATCAGCCATATTTGTTGTGAACGTCCAATAGACTTTCTACATACCTTTAGGTTTTGGTTAACTTATGAAGCAGGCGTTTTGTGTTCCTTTTCTCAGAAGGATGAAATCCTCGTCTTGTGGATGTTTGGTGCGTGTGTGCGTGCGAGATCTGGTAGACTTGTGGTGAGTCTAGGTGAAGTTGCTGTGTACCTATCCTAGTAAGGCTTAACCACAGAGATGATGGATGGATGGTTGAGGTTTCGTAATTTTGGAGGAGTTTCGGATGCTGATGTTAAGGAGGTAGAGTTATTGATAGGCTCCGCTAGTGTTTTATTTAAATATTTATTTTTGTTGGAGTTGAGTTTTAGTTGATCACTCCGAAGACTGAGCGGGGGAGTACTTAGTTCAGCTTGTTATTTGTTGACTGGATTGAGCCGTTGTTACGAGGGTGCCCACTAGCCATGCGGGAACCCGGTACTGCCTGTATCGGCGTACAATCCCCAAGTGGTCTGACAAGTGCGTTCTCATGTTGACACATGTTTTCAGTTTAGTGGGTTATATAACATGCCTTGAGAATGATAATGATGACGATGACAATTGTGAGACAATTTGCGCCATTATTAGACATCACTGGGAACACAATAACACAACAGTGCTACAAACAAGTCAGAACGCAACTGTTTATGTAAACAAAACAATGCAATGCGCAAATTAAGTGGAAGTTTAGAAGGCAAATTAATTCGACTGGGGCCCGCCTGGGTAGTATGGTGGTAGCGTGTCTGCCTCACATTCAAAAGGTCGTGAGTTCGAGTCTCGCTTAGGGTGAGTTACCCGGGTAAGGTTTTTTTTCGGGGTTTCCCTTATCCTGAGAAGATGAATGTCCAGTAACTTTAAGCTCCATGGACCCCGAGATCATTTGAACATCATTTCACCAATTTCATTCATCGTCCGATATGACCAACCAGGTTAAAGGACGTTAAATTGCGCAAAAAAAAAAAAAAAAAAAATTCGACTGGATTCACAGATAATTTGCACTGTAAAATCTACACAACTTGAAAAAAATAACAACACACACATACGAACTAAATCACTCTACGTAATTATCCTGCTTAAAAATGTAATCTTAGAAGCAAAAATCTGATGTGTTACACTCACATGACTTTCTCCACCTGTTCTACAAACTTCATACATAAGATTCTTCTTTTTTCTGCACCTTACTAATCGAGGTACTCATTAGCACAATGTTCTTATTGTTTAGTTCCGTATAAGTAGGAAGAAAATAAGGGAATACACTAGGCTAAACCAATAGTCAAATGTTTTAAAAGCTGTTGTTATGCGATTGTCATTACAAATCGCTTCTTTTCTTGGCCAGGAGTAGAACAAAAGAAACGGACACTCCCGTCTGAGAAAAGTATAAGTTCTGCACAAGTGAAACTAATAACAATGAATACCTCTAAAACGGTAAGCTCCACGAGAAAAATGTATATGACATAATTTGCGTATTTTAACAAGACCTAAATTTTTTTGTGTAGTAAGTTTCTGTCTCTCTCTTACGGTTTACTAGTTATGCCAAATTAAGCAAAATTCATCCAGAATAAACAGGTCTTCAGAAGCTATTTCAGAAAATTCAAGATATACACTTTATTTGTTAGGTAAATATCTTTAATATATGATATTTTAATCAAAATCGTTAGAAACATTTTTAAGAAAATAAAAATTATCGAAAAAAGTTCCATGTAAAGGGTAGTTTGGGGTGGGGGATTTTTCTCAAAATCTTCGTGTCGCATCCCTGGAAGATACTAAACCTAGATACCAAGTTTAGTATTTTAGCTACTTTTCGTTTTGTTCATAGACACACGGACACACACACAGACCTTTTTCTGAAAATGCTTTTTTTGGATACAGGGGGTCCTAAAACATGTACTTCCGATGAAATCCTGGTATCTAATTTTTGGGTGGAATACAATACTTCTCTATCCCTATGTACATTGTACATATGGGGCTAGAGAAAAAAAAAATGAAGCAAAAACTGTAGAAACAACTTATTGAAAGGTTATTCTCGGAACAACTGCAGACATTCTGTAGTAAATATGCTATTATATCAAAATACCAATTTGGATTTTAGAAAGCAAAATCAACAGTAAATGCCATACAAATGGGAAATGACTTAAAAGTAAAATCTTTAAACAGAAAAGAATGTGTAGTAACAATATTTATCGATTTGTCAAAAGCGTTTGACTGTGTTGACATTAATAAATTTATTGAAATTTCAGAGCGATGTGGGATTAGAGAAGTTGCATTAAATTAGCTAGAGAGCTATCTAAAGGGGAAAAAACAGTATATAGAAATAAAGAATTTGGACAAAGGGGCCAGTAAAGAAGCAGGTGAAGCATGAGTACCTCAAGGTTCTAATTTGGGGCCTTATTTATTTCTGTTATATATAAATTAAGCATTTAGTAAGATATAAGACATAAATGACATAACAATAATAAAAGAAAAAAAAACAGAGGAAAAACTTGAGCAAAAAGCTAATAAATTACCATTAGCTGTAAATAACTTTTTACATGGACTTGGGGTATTATTAAATGTTGATAAAATGTAATGGGTGCAAATTGGTTTGGGGGACAAAAATGACACAAGCATAAATTTAAAAATCTGATGTGCTGCATTCACATGACTTTCTCTATATCTCCGTAACAAATTATTGTTAATAAGCTTATCTTTTATTTATTTCATGCTAATCGATAAAATTAGCAGAAATAGTCTTACTTCTTGCTTTATTGTAAGTAGAAGCGAAATAAGGGAGTACCATAAGTTAAAGTGAAAGCCAAAAGCTGGTTGCTATGTGACTGATGTTCCTTTGTTTGTATGGACAGGAGTTTACAAATTCCTGTATGAGAAAAGTGTAAGTTTTTCAAAGCTGAAACCAAGAAAAAGGAATATCTATAAAACGATCAACTCCACGAAAAAAATTTATATAACATAAATTGTGTGTTTTAACGTGCTCTACATTTTTTGAGGGTTGAGTTTTTGTCCATCTCTTACGGTTTAGTAGTTATGCAAAATTCATTCTGAATAAAGCAGTCTTTAGAGGTTATTCCCAGAAAATACAAGATATACATTTTATTTGTTAGGAAAATATCTTTGATATACGAAATTTTAATCAAAATCGTTAGAGCCATTTTTGAGAAAATAAAAATTTTCGAAAAAAGTTCCATGCAAAGGGTAGTTGGGGGTAGGGGGATTTTTCTCAAAATTTTCGTGTCGCATCCGTGGAAGATACTAAACTTAAAAACCAAGTTTGGTGTTTTACCGACTTTTCGTTTTCGAGTTATCGTGTTCACAGACACACGGACACACTGACACACGGACACACACACACACGGACCTTTTTGTGAAAATGCTTTTTTTGGATATTGGGGACCCTAAAACATATATTTCCGGTGAAATCTCGGTGGAGTGCAATACATTCTCTATACACTATACACATAGTGCGTATAGAGAAAGTAAAAATAGTAGACAAAAGCATCAGCCAGATAGTACATACAAACTTTCTGGGCTTAGTAATTGATAGAAAATTGGACTGGAGAGTGCATGTAGAAAAAAATCTGAGGTGTACCATTCACATGGCTTTCTCTACATCTCTGCAACAAATTGTTCTTAAAAAGCTTATACTTCTATTTACTTCATGCTAATCAGAAAAAAATCTGATGTATACCATTCACATGACTTTCTCTATATCCCTGCATCAAATTATTCTTAAAAAGCATATACTTCTATTTACTTTATGCAAATCAGAAAAAAATTAGCAGAAATAGCTGTATTACTTGCTTCCTTGTAAGTAGAAGCGAAATAAGGGAGTACCATAGGTTAAAGTGAAAGCCAAAAGCTGGTTGCTACGTGACTGTTGTCCCTTTGTTTGTATGGACAGGAGTTGACAAATTCCTGTATGAGAAAGTATAAGTTTTTCAAAACTGAAACCAAGAAAAAGAATATCTCAAAAACGATCAACTCCACGAAAAAAATGTATATAACATAAATTGTGTGCTTTAACGTGCTCTACATTTCTTGTGGGTTAAGTTTTTGTCCATCTCTTACGGTTTAGTAGTTATGAAAAATTCATCCAGAATAAATTAGTCTTCAAAGACTATTCCCAGAAAATTCAAAATATACATTTTATTTGCCAGGTAAATAACTTTAATATGTTATTTTAATCAAAATCGTTAGAGCCATTTTTTAGAGAATAAAAAGTTTCGAAAAAAGTTCCATGTAAAGGGTAGTTTGGGGCGGAGGGATTTTTCTCAAAATCTTCGTGTCGCATCCCTGAAAGATACTAAACTTAAATACCAAGTTTGGTATTTTACCGACTTTTCGTTTTTGAGTTATCGTGTTCACAGACACACGGACACATACGCGCGCACACACACACACACACACACACACACACACACAAGGACCTTTTTCTGAAAATACTTTTTTTGGATACAGGGGACCCTAAAACATATATTTCCGGTGAAATCTCGGTATCGAATTTTTTGGTGGAGTGCAATACATTCTCTATTCACTATGTATATAGTGAGTATAGAGAAAGTAAAAATAGCAGAAATTGTCTTATTACTTGCTTCCTTGTAAGTAGAAGTGAAATAAGAGAGTACCATAAGTTAAAGTGATAGTCAAAAGCTGGTTGCTATGTTACTGAAGTTCGTTTGTTTGTATGGACAGCAGTTGACAAATTCCTGTATGAGAAAAGTATAAGTTTTTCAAAACAGAAACCAAAAACAAGGAATGTCTAAAAAACGATTAACTCCACAAAAAAAATGTATATAACATAAATTGTGTGTTTTAGCGTGCTCTACATTTTTCGTGTAGTAAGTTTTTGTCCATCTCTTACGGTTTAGCAGTTATTCAAAATTCAGTAAAATTCATCCAGAATAAAGTACTCTTCAGAGGCTACTCCCAGAAAATTCAATATATACATTTTATTTGTTAGGTAAATATCCTTAATATACGAAATTTTAATCAAAATCGTTCGAGCCATTTTTGAAAAAATCAAAATTTTCGAACGAAGTTTCATGTAAAGGGTAATTTGGGGTGGGGGGGATTTTTCTCAAAATCTTCGTGTCGCATCCCTGGAAGATACTATACTTAAATACAAACGTTGGTATTTTACCGACTTTTCGTTTTTGAGTTATCGTGCTCACAGACACACGGACATACACACACACATACACACACGGATCTTTTTCCGAAAATGCTTTTTTTAGTCAAAGGGGACCCTAAAATATATATTTCCGGTGAAATCTCGGTATCAAATTTTTGGGTGAAGTGCAATGCCTTTTCTATTGACTATATACATAGTGCGTATAGAGAAAGTAAAAATTACTAAAAAAAATCTGATGTGTTCCATTCACATGATTTTCTCTACATCTCTGCAACAAATTATTCTATTTACTTCATCTAATCGAGAAAAAATTAGCAGAAATAGTCTTATTGCTGGCTTCCTTGTTAGTAGAAGCGAAATAAGGGGGTACCATATGTTAAAGTGATAGTCAAAAACTGGTTGCTATGTAACTTAAGTTCCTTTGTTTGTATGGACACGAGTTCACAAAGTCCTGTATGAGAAAAGTATAAGTTTTTTATAGCTGAAACCAAAAACAAGGAATATCTCAAAAACATTCAACTCCATGAAAAAAATGTATATACCATAAATCGTGTGTTTTAAAGTGCTCTGCATTTGTTGTGTGGTAAGTTTTTGTCCATCTCTTACGGTTTAACAGTTATGCAAAATTCCCTAAAATTGACCCAGAATAAAGTAGTCTTCAGAGGCTATTCCCAGAAAATTCAAAATATACATTTTATTTGTCAGGTAAATATCTTTAATCTTTACGACATTTTAATCAAAATCGTTAGAGCCATTTTTGGAAAAAACAAAATTTTCGAAAAAGGTTACATGTAAAGGGTAGTTTGGGGTGAGGGAATTTTTCTCAAAATCTTCGTGTCGCGTCCCTGGAAGATACTAAACTTAAATACCAAGTTTGGTATTTTACCGACTTTTCGTTTTTGAGTTATCGTGTTCACAGACACACGGACACACATACACACGGACCTTTTTCTGAAAATACTTTTTTTTTATACAGGAGACCCTAAAACATATATTTTCGGTGAAACCTCGGCATGGAATTTTTGGTGGAGTGCAATACCTTCTCTATACACTATGTACATAGTACGTATAGAGAAAGTAAAAAAAAATACTTACCAAACTAAGCTTCAGAAAACAGCCATAAGGTAATTGAGAAATAATGTATCTACATTAGACAAGGTAGCAAAATTGCTTTTAGGAAATTAAACATGCTTACAATCTCATGTTTTTGTGTATATATGTATACATACATATATGAATATATTAAATATATTGTTAAAAACCTAAATATACACTCGTAAAACACCAGAAGAAGAATAAATTACTTTAGAAATAGACTAAGTGGTTCGTTAAACAACAAATGTATAGAGACTTGTGCAAAGGATATGCACAATCACTTGCTTTCCAAAATTAAACATTTAGAACACCAACAAAAATTAAAGGAAACAAAGTTGTACCTAATAAATCATGTATTTTATTCAACAGAAGAATTTAAATGTAATGAATAGGTAATCAGAGATATATGTAAAAAATAATTATTCTTGTATCACATTGCACCATCATCTTTTGTAAATATCAGGTCACGTCAATCACCTTACTGTCTTGACGATATCATGTAATATTTTTTACAAATGGTGAATAAATGAGAATGAGAAATAACTTATTCCAGCACCACTTGTGAACATGTAAACCTTACAGGTATGGCTTATCTTTTCTGTGTAGCGACTATAACTTCTTGAGCATCTTTCACTTTTAATATCATGCTGCTTTACATCTACGAGAAATGTTCATAAACGATAGATAATTACTTGTTCATCGGAAATGTTCTGTGATTCTCTGCTGCGGACTTGGAGTCCACGAAGTCACATTGGGTATATACTGAAGATCTTGACCTTTTTTGGTTCTTTTTTTTTTTTGCGGTGCATAACCTTTCTGATGATTGTGTCACATTATATAATTAACACGAGGGTGTTGAAAAAAAAAAAAAAAAATGCTAAGCTTTTTTGTAGTGTTTAACACTCGTTTTTACTACTTTTGGCAAATGTGAAGTCACTTCCATGCTGTTTGGATATTTGAAAGAAACAAAGGACTATAATAATGATAATAATAATAATAATAATAATAATAATAATAATAATAATAATTAATGATAATAATGGTACTCATGATAATCATCTTGATAATGAGGATAAAAAACCACACACATACCCATTATAAAAACAATTGCATTATGTGGGATCTAAAATATGTCATTAAGAGGTGACAGAGATTATGGTAATTTGGAATTGGAAAGATCTTACGACGAAAGCAACTTCAGAACATTGTTGAAGTTCCCAATCGATGCTGGAGATAAGAAATTGCCTGACCATGTAATAATGCTTCCTACGTAAACAAGTCGGCACAAAATGACTTGATTGAGTGCTGTACGGAAATAATCAATCAAAACAGTAAACAAAATTAAAAATACTTCTTATTCGGAGGTCCCGGGTTCGATTCCCGGCTGGAGCGGGAATTTTTTCTTTAACCAGAATTATTCCCTATCCTCCACAGAGTCTGGAAGTATGTATGTGGGAGTGAATGTGTGTGTGTGTGTGTGTGTGTGTGTGTGTGTGTGTGTGTGTGTGTGTGTGTATGAAGAAAATGAAACGATTTAAAACCCAACGTAAAGAACCTACAGACGAGTTGTTTCTAGCGCAAAGCCCCGAAATGACCCTAGATGTTAAAGGGGGCTATATAAATGAAACACTAAGAAAAAAAATTAAAAATGCCAAATATGTTGTTATTATTATAGCTAATGAGACCGAAGATGTTAAAACAAATATGTGAGAGCAGATGGGTGGAAAGACATGATGTGGTTTTGACTTTTTAGACGTCTTGTCATGTCTTTCTGGAATTTTGCAAGGAATTGCTGATGAACGGGCCAGAAGTGCTACATTTGCATTTTCGTTCCTCCAAGCTATCATGTCCTCGGAATTTCTTTAAAAGCTTGGTAATCCTCGTTGGTATTTTAGGAATTGCCTTTATCCCGATCATTACACGCCATTGAATTTTATATAGTTTCCGCAATTCTTCTTATTATTACAACCAGAACTAGTATACAGAGGCGACGTGAAACAACCATGGACACATTAAAAAAAATCTTTCCGATATGGCTGAGACCCTCGCAAACGAAATTGGTACAGAAATCACTTCCCGCAAAAGTGTCGGCCATATGTTGAATATTCACTCAGTGTGCTGATGAGTATTACCGACTTACACTGTACTCAATTAATAGATTATTTGTTAAATAAAATATTATCCAGGTTCCCTAACGCACACTGCAAAGAATCGGACAGTTGTAAAAGCTGCAGTCCCATAGTTTTAATGAAGACTACATTGAAAATGTTTTGCAATGTGCTGAAATATATAAAGAGACCCTTCCTTGTTTTTAATTTTGAAGGGAGAGCTACAAAATTTGACAAGATATGAGAAAATATTTTATGCCAAAGTCTCCAGCAGATGCCTAAAAAATCAAGGCGCTAACAAATATTAGAACTGTGTGTCAACTGTTGTGTAAGTTTCCGGCGACTACTAGCACTGCCGAACAATCTTTCTCTTCCTTACGCCGTTTAAAAACATATCTTCAGAATACAGCCACAGATGATTGTTTGAATATACTGGTATTTATGCATATCCATCAAGACGTTGTGTCAAAAACCATGATTAACAAAGTATTGATATCTTCAGCAGGAAACAAAAGAAAACTATCTCTATTGCAAATATACTTTTTTGTTTTTTGTAGTTTAACGTCCTTTAACCTGGTTGGTCATATCGGACCATAAACGAAATTGGTGAAATGATGCTCAAATGATCTCGGGGTCCTTGGAGCTTATAGTTATTTAGCATTCATCTTTTCAGGATAAGGGAAAACCCCAAAGAACACCTTATCCGGGTGACTCACCCTAAGCGAGATTCCAACTCACGACCTGTTGAATATTTGGCAGACACGCTACTACCACACCACCAGCCTGGCTTATGTACTCTTTGTCTTGTTTTTTACTTGTTTGTTAGCTGTTTTTTGTGCTATTTTCGTATTAATTAGCTTTATGTTCAAATCACAGGAATATGTATTACAGTTATTATTGCAATCGCAAATATGAGAATACTTTCTGCCCGTTTGATCCTTGTGTCCCTAGCAGAAAAAAAGATATGGATCCGCCCCTGCATCCTAATATGCTATGGCTTCAATCAAGACGTACTTCATTCTGTCTGTAGTTTCCAGTCTTCACGCACATGCACGTGCGCTCTATTTCGTTTAACAAATTCAGCTATTTCGCGGTAAATTAGATAGCCTATCCACCACACTGAGGACCTCAGTTTTTAAAAACTGTGGAAAGATAGGTGGGCGGGCTATTTCTTCTTTCCCCGGCCCATGCTTCTACGTAAAACCAGCACCTAAGAAAAGGTGTGTGCATTAGTACACTGCAGTGCCAAAGACGTAGGTAATATGCAGTGTGTGTGTGTGTGTGTGTGTAGAACGTTTCTTCTGAAAAACTAGGTTTTTGGATAAGGGTTGTTTTTATAAATGGGTTCTTAAATTTATTAGTACTTATCAGGAATAATAAAGAAATGTAATTTTGTAATGGTTTACTATCTAGAGTTGGACTACTATTTCTAATTTCAAAAAAGGATCTACAGTTTGCAATGTTTTTGTTGCAAGCATGGATGTAGGTATAACTTAACTTTTATTCAAGAGATTAACAGCTTCCCATACAATTAATGGGTTGCCAAAATGACAAAGTATACAAAAACAGTATAACTATAAACTGAAATTATATGGATAAATTTAGGGTTAACAATAAAAGTCCATTAAAGCATATTCACATGATATTGACGGCTCTGGAAAATACCCCCACATACCTATTCGAGTGGGAAACTTTTTTCCCAACTTTGTTCGGAAATTTCCCTACATTCTGAGTTTTTAAGGACATTTCCCCCGATATGAATGCATTATGTAACCTTACAGGACTGTCAGTGAAGAATAGCAGTGGTTGTCTATTTGTCTAATTTTGCTAAATAAAACTGTCCGTGACATAAAATATGTCTTGAAATCTATAAAGAGAAAGTTTTGAGCCTTGTTGCTTAAATGGACAATGATTTATACGCGAACGTAAACAGATGTAATTTACAAATGTCAGTGTTACGATTAAAATACACCAAAATTTGCAGTTGCCATGGTAACATTGATATCTATAAAAGTATAAATTGCCAGAATTTGGATTGGCTTGGATCTAACCTTGAAAAAAGTCAGTTTCACTGTGGTATGATTTGATGGCAGGTTTCGATAATTTTGCGTCATGGCGTTTGTATGTAAAAATGCTTTGAAAGCTACGATTCCTAGTAATTCCTTCAGACATTTAAAACGATTTCGAAGTTATGGCCTTTTAAGATGTAGTGAAGTGTGTAAAGTATCCTGTAATTCTTATTCAAGGTAATTGTAATTTTCTTCATATAGATCTTGAGGATATTAATTTAACTAAGCACAATAAGTTCACAAAAGTGGGGAAAAGTATGCAGTTAAAGCTGGTTAAGTTTACGTTAGGATTGCGCTTTGGCAGATTCTATGGAGGGTAGTTAGTAAGTTTACTATTTGTTAATATGCTAATTACTGTAAATGCTTTGCTGTGCTTGTACTTATATTGGTGTAAAAAGGTCACCTAAATTTACATCAAATTAGCATAGCATAAAGGATTGAACTAAATATAGTTAAAGAACCTGGATGGACTTGGCCAAAAAGTACACTAAATGTCAAGATTTTTTAAAGCTATAGCAAGAATTACTGCACTTCTTGGAACACTGCATCCTGAATGTAATAAAGATTCCTTTAATTTAATTGTACCTTTAATAGACAATATTTGTCCTATACTAAATCCTGACAGTTGTAACAAATCATATATGTGGATTGTATTTGCAAAATATAAATCAGAAGAATTACATTCTGCACACTGGTTTAATGAAGGTTTAAAATGAATTAATTTACCATTAAAGACATATTGGGAGGTTATTCTAGTTGCAGGCTGTAGCATCTATGCTGATTCTAATTATTTCCCCTCAGATATTTTCATTTAGATTTTCTATGATTAGCATATTATAATACTTATACACCAGTCAACCCAGTACTGTTAATTCTGTTAATCTTCTATTAATCTAGGTATTCATAATGAGAATATCAGATGTGATTAATGGTATTCAGTGTATGCTAACTGCTTTTAATTTGTCATGTTGATATGACCACTGTTTGTAACGAAACAATTTGCTCATTATTCTATGAAGATTCAGGATCACACCTACAGATCTTAGGCTGTATAGGAATTTCTTATGCAGATGCTGGAAATGTATTGCTTTGAGAGAAATCATTTTCAATACTTTATGGTTATCATTATCATCAGTTTTCAATGTTTTAGACATTTTAAATATGTTATACATCCCTGCACATAAATGCTGCCTCTCTTTCCCACATCTGTTGCCTTGGTCCCCCAAAATCTTGTTGCACTCCTAGTGTGCAACCTGAATAGCTTCCCTGTATTTGTACCACATTTTGAAATTTGGCATTCATCTTAACTTGTTAGACATTGTAAACATTTTGAAAATATTGATGAATGGTTTAAAAGTTTGGAATTTCACCGATTTTTCTTAAGCATCTCATTTACAGATTTATGTCATGCATTCCTTCAGTGTTTTATATATAATCTAAATAAGAATCATTGAATTAAAAAAAAAGTAGGTAAATGTGTAATAATATAAAATAAAAGAAATTGCTTTGATCTTATTTCTCTGTTTTTTACTTTCTCTAAATGTACTATGTACATAGTGTATAGAGAAGATATTGCATTCCACCCAAAATTCAATACCAAGATTTCACCGGGAATATATGTTTTAGGGTTCCCTGTATCAAAAAAAAAGTATTTTCAGAAAAAGGTCTGCGTGTGTGTGTCCATGTGTCTGTGAACACTATAACTCAAAAACGAAAAGTCAGTAAAATACCAAACTTGGTATTTAAGTTTAGTATCTTCCAGGGATGGGACATGAAGATTTTGAGAAAAATCCTCCCACCCAAACTAACCTTTACATGGAACTTTTTTTGAAAATTTTATTTTCTTAAAAATGGCTCTTAATGATTTTGATTAAAATATTGTATATTAAAAATATTTACCTGACAAATAAAATGTATATTTTCAATTTTCTGGGAATAGCTTCTGAAGACAATTTTATTCTGGATGAATTTTACGGTACTTTGCATAACTGCTAAACCGTAAGAGATAGACAAAAACTTACCACACAACAAATGTACAGCATGTTAAAACACACAATTTAAGTTATATGCATTTTTTTTTTTTTTTTTTTTTTGTGTAGTTGATCGTTTTTGAGACATTCCTTGTTTCTGGTTTCAGCTTTGAAAAACATACTTGTCGCATACAGGAATTTGTTAACTCCTGTCCATACAAACAAAGGAACTTCAGTCACATAGCAACCAGCCTCTGACTATCACTTTAACCTATGATACCCCCTTATTTTGCTTCTACTAACAAGGAAGCAAGTAATAAGACTATTTCTGCTAATTTTTTCTCGATTAGATGAAATAAATAGAATAATTTGTTGCAGAGATGTAGAGAAAGTCATGTGAATGAAACACATCAGATTTTTTCCATTAATCTTAAGAGTGCCAATTTGCAGTCTTATTCACTAAAGGTATATTATATATTTTCTCACTGTTAAGTAATCTTTGGGATTAAACAGCAGGAATGCAAGGAACAATTATAGAATTTTGTTTATCTTTCCTCGTTGTGTGGCTTTTCCAAAAATGTTGTAGATTGGTTCATTGCTTTTTTCCTTCCTTTATTTTCAGTCACAACTTAACACCACCACCACCTGCACTGAGAGAGTATGATGTAGTGATAGTTGGAGGAGGCATTGTGGGTATGGCCACAGCAAGAGAGTTGCAGATGCGGCATCCTGGTCTCAAGATGGCAGTGTTGGAGAAAGAAAGTATGCTAGGAAAACATCAGTCTGGCCATAATAGTGGGGTTATTCATGCAGGAATCTATTACAAACCAGGCAGCTTGAAAGCCAAGTTTTGTGTGAAGGGACTAAAATTATCATACAAATATTTTGATGAGAAATGTATACCCTACAAACGCTGTGGTAAACTGATAATTGCTGTTAATGCCTCAGAAGAAGAAAGCTTGTGTGATCTCTATGAGAGATCTTTGAAGAACGAAGTACCTGGTGTTCAAATGGTAGATTCGCAGAAGATAAAGGAAATTGAACCATATTGCAAGGTTCTAGATTTTGTTTACCAATTTATTCATTCTTAGTGAAAATTGCTAACATTTTGAGGCTTAAGCAGATTTGTGGATAGTCATGATTTCAATTTTACATTCTTTTTTCAACAGTATTTGCATGCATATATTCAAGCTTTTCTTATGTTTCTAACTTTGTTGTGCTGTGTTATAATCTCAGAATCACACTGGAAAAATGTGCACCACAAATTAAGGTAAAATAAGAGTTATCTAGTTTATATAAATCATTATACACCCACAGATGAACATATTTTCATTTTACTAGTTTTACTAACTTAAAAATAAAAATTCTAGAGTCAGGATTTTACTCTAAATTCCAATGTCTGGTGGCTCTGAAATTATTATTTAACATCAAAATCGACAATCTTATATTAACTATTATATATAAATGTAAATATTTATGCTTATAGAAAAGAATATTACAGAAATATTAGATGGTTTTACACTGTTATTTTTTGGAAAACATTACAAGATATATTTCCAAAAAAGTTTACAATTTCAAGACGTTATTTAGGTATACCAGTTAAACAGCCAGAATTTTGTTCTAATGAAGGTTTGAACTTCATTAGTTGTATTCACTATTGCAGAATCCAACAGCTTCACCCTGTCTGGTAGTCGGCAGGAAATAAGAATTATTGCATGTACAGTGTAAACAATTTTCAAGTGCTTTAATATAATTTGTCAAGATCTATCAAGTTTGATTAAAATCTGTCCCAAATAAAGGGCAGCTTATGTGTCAACTTTCTAAAACAGATTTTTAGTTCACTGCTGCATGTATGAAGCTGAAATTTATATAACAAAGTTGGAAGAACATTTCTTGACATTTGGTTGAGACATTTACAAAATTAAGAGTAAAACCCATGAACATCCTACAAAGGATTTATGATTTGGCAAATTGCTGCAGTTATAGATACAAAATCACATGTGTATGTTCAAAAGTATTTGTCATCATACTTTAAATTTGGTTGTAATGAGAACAAAATTAAGGATAAGATATGAGGGTGAGTGAACATGTTTAGAATGTTATATTTCTGAAAACAAATGAAATTTGTTTACATTTGACAGCTCTTTTCTAATGTTCTGCAAGTTGATTACCATGTGCTCTAATAGTTTGCTAATTATCATCATTTAAAGATTTTGTGTTCACCTAAAAATGAATTTGACTAGATAATGTTTTTGGTCTAATTTTGTATGCTTTTAAATTATCACTTACACCTAAACAATGTGAATATTAGCTAAAGATGCATTTGGGGAATAAGCCCATTTAAGACAACAATTTATACTTACTGTCATAGCGATAGTCCCTTAATATGTCCCATAACACTGAAACTTTAAGGTTTGTTGTATTCCTCATATCTCTATTGTTTTAGTTAAAAAGTCCTGTGCCTTTATTTAGAGACTTAACTTGTTAACTGAATTTTTAGGAAGGTCATCATTTGGGCTTATTAGGTCCAAAAGTTTGACTGTCTTCTTACCAGTGTTTAACATTTGAATATTATGTGAGAGACAGTTTAATTTTCTTTTTGTTATATAATCTGTAAACAGTTCCTATGTGAAGATTTCCATTGCTTGTAGGTGTTTACATAATGTACAATCCCGCCAAGAGCCCGGCTATCAACTTTATTTCAGATCTATTGAGATTAAGTACCTCTTTCAACGAGTGAGTAGGATACATTGCTCATCATTTCTTACTGTCTTTTATCTCTTTGTTTGAACTTATCACAGTTGATGGTTATGATTAATCCATTCAGCAATAGTTCTTTGGCCAGAGTTTAAGGGTATGCCTAAAGCAGTCCAAATCTCGTAATTACTTCAGTAGATCCCTTTCTTGCCAAAATATCTGCTTTTCATTGCTAAAATATCCTTATGTCCAGGCACCAGCACAATATTAACTTTGTTATAGTTTGCCAATTGCATAAGGTTTATAAGAAAGTTCCAGGCTAACATGGATGTTATCTGATGATAACTTGCAATTGCTTCTAAAGGCTATCTGACTTTCAGAGAAAATCCAAATGTGACTTCCTTTGTAGTCCCTTTTCAAATTTTCCCTGGCACAGTTTTCAACTGCATAAATATATGAAATACAGTGGTATTGCAGCAAAGAACAACAGAAAAGCTACATTTTGGCACTTCTCTATGTTCTCCAGCTGCAAATCCACTGTACATTTTAGAGCCATATGTAGCAGATAAGTCGCCCTCCATGGTGTAATGGTTACCATGCTAACTTCATATACCCAAGGTCATAGGTTCAAACCCGGCGGAGGACGATGGATTTTTTCGGGCATAAAAATCCTTAGCATGGCTTCCTTCAGAAGGGAAGTAAAGCTGTGGGTCCCGTGTCGTAGATTTACGGCACGTAAAAGAACCTCAAGCCTGATAAGAGAGGCCTCTGAGCAAAATTAAGCAATCTTTCACGCCCAGTATAGAATGAGACGCTGAGAACCAAAGCAGTTAAAGAGCGTCCATAAATAACAGGCCATTTCATTTTGTAGCAGATAAGAATACCTCCAAGACACTGCATATTGTTCTGACTCCTAATTATATGTTGAATGGTTTGTCAAAAGATAATTGTGACTGCCTATCCTAAGATGAGGGTTAATGATAATATTTATAATTCCTGTATATTAGTGTTATACCAGTTTAAGCTTAGCGTCAGCTGATAAACCTGCAGTATAACACTTTCTTTGATATCATTGTTATGCTTTTACTTTCTCTACACATACTATGTACATAGTGTATAGAGAAGGTATTCCATTCCACCCAAAAATTTGATCCTGATATTTCACCGGAAATACATGTTTTAGGGTCTCCTGTATCCAAAAAACATGCATTTTTAGAAAAAGTATGTGTGTCTGTGAACACTCGGAAACAAAAAGTTGCTAAAATACCAAACTTGGTATTTAAGTTTAGTAACTTCCAGGGATGCAACACAAAGATTTTGAGAAAAATCCCCCCACCCCAAACTACCCTTTATGTGAAAAACATTTTGAAAAATTTGATTTTCTCAAAAATGGCTCTAATGATTTTGATTAAAATACCATATATTAAAGATATTTATATTGCAAATAAAATGTATATCTTGAATTTTCTGGAAATAGCCTCTAAAGAACTCTACTCTGAATGAATTTTGCATAACTAGTAAACCATAAGATATGCACAAAAACTTACTGCACAAAAAATGAGAACACATTAAAACACAATTTGTCATATATGGTTTTTTTTTTTTTTTTGTGAAATTTACCATTTTTTGAGATATTCCTTGTTATTTAGAATACTTTTCTCATACGGAGGGTTGTAAACTCCTGGCCCTGCATAGAAACAGATTTCAACCACATAGCAACTAGCTTTTTAAAGATTTGACTATCACTTCACCCTAGTATATTCCCTTATTACCCTTCTACTTGCAGGGTATCAAGTAATTAAGACAATTTCTGCTAATGTTTATCCCGATTATTATAAAGTAGATAGAAGAATATGCTTTTTAACAACAATTTGTTATACAGTGATGTAGAGAAAGTCATGTGAATGGAACACATCAATTTTTTTTTTATTTAATTTTTTTTTTTTTTTTTTTTTTTTTTTTATTTTTACAGTTTTGATATGTAAAAAAATGGAATTTTTTTACACGAAATACCACAGTTTATTTACTTTTCCACTTTTCCAAGTGCAATTTTTAAAGCACTTATCATATCAAACAAAACTTTTATATTGCCTGCCTGGGTAGTATGGTGGTAGTATGTCACCCTCACATTTAAAAGGATGTGAGTTCGAATCTCGCGTAGGGTGAGTTACCTGGATAAGGTTTTTTTTTCGGGGTTTTCCCTTATCCTGAGAAGACGAATGTCGAGTAACTTTAAGCTCCATGGACCCCGAAATCATTTCATCAATTTCATTCATCGTCCGATATGGCCAACCAGGTTACCTTTGCCATAGAAGGTTGCTGCCTGACTCCATTTTAAGGCTGTCATTGTGGTGCTGAACTCTGAATGCTTTAGTTGCAGAAACACATGGTAGTCACTGGACACTAGATTGGGGCTGTATGGAGGATCATCAAATATTTCCCAGCCAAATGATGTGATGAAATTGCGAGTTTGATTGGCCCATGTGAATGGCTATTGTCATGCAGCAGAACAATCCCTTTACTCAACATAACGCACATTTTGTTTTGAATTGTGCAGCTATAATGGTTAATATAAGATTGTTGATTTTTATATCAAACAACAATAATTTCAGAGCCACCAGAAATTGGAGTGTCACAATATGTTTTGGAACTTATTGTGGCACCATGAGGCAACACCCCCTTCCTGTCACAAAACATGATACATAAGATTTTCTGGGCTGAAATTGTCTGCTTAAACTTAATTTTTGTGGGTGATGTTGATGTCGCCATTCCATGGATTGTTGTTTTGTTTCTGGTGTAACGTGAGCCACCCATGTTTCATCGCTTGCAATAATTTGGATTAAAAATTCATCACCTTCAGCATTATAATACTCAAGAAAATTCAAGGCGCTGCCCAAAGTTTGATTTTGTGCTCCTCATTCAACATTTTTGATACCCATCGTGAGCACAGTTTTCGATATTGTAAACATCCACTTAACAATTTTGTACATAATACTTAAAACTAGAAAGAAACGCCTCCAATAAGAAAGAAATAATGAAGCATCTCTTTCACTTTTCCATTGACTTTCTGCAGCAAACCATCAGTGATCACTGAGGGTTGCCCATTGTATGCCTCGTCATCTACATTCGTTTGGCCATATTTGAAACCTCTTACCCATTTGTGTACCATTCCAGCACTCATACTGTTTTGTACACTTAACAAAGCTGAATGTCAACTGCTTTTATGCCATTAAAACTAAGAAAATGAATAACACTCATACTTCATGGTCGGCAGGCTTCTCAATTGGTGGAGGCATTTTAGACATGCAAAAGCTAATATAAACAAGATCGGTTGTTGCCACAGTGGTGTCTGTGGGTTGTCAACAGATGTAGGTACACATGCGCAGGACACCAACCGCAACACTGCAGAAGTGGAATTTCAAAATGGTACTTACTTAAAAACCATGCCTCATACAAATCAGTGGGAGACAGGTTAAGGAGGACTTTATTGTGGCTGATGGCATAGTTTTCATTGTCCTTATTGTACAAAGGCAAGCCAACCTTTGGATATTGCTGCTTGCTTATGACTAACTTTCAGCCACCATACAAGTAACCTATAGGTGATTATGGGTCTCACGTGTGCTTTATATAGCCAAAGCATAATTTTTTATTGGAGTCCACATGTTTTACTAAAGGTTGTTATAGTTACCATTAGAGCCATTTTCCCTCTGTTTACTATTCTTTACAGATATAAGTTCCATGTAAGTTTGCTGTTTAAGCAGTAAGCCCAGATAGTTAATATTGGAGCTAATCTGAATTATTCATTGAATAGAATTAACACCTTCCATTTTCTGTGTATAAATGGGATAAGTGCTGCTATCTTAGAAGGATTTACCAAAGGTTTACTTCCTTGCACAATTTTCCACATATTTCAGAGAGGTTAACTCAGAAACAGTACTGCATACTTACCCTTGATGAGCATTAGAAGTCTCAGTCATTCAAGCTTTCCAGCAGATCATCCATAAGCAAATCCTACAGAAGTGGGGATAAAACCCCTCCCTGTGGGCCTTCCCTGGTTACAGATATCTGAAGCGCTTCTTCAAACACATTAATGAGAATCTTCTTAGCTTCCAGTATAGTTTTTATCCACCTGCAGCAGTTGTCATATACCCTGTGCTTTTTTGTTGCCAAGAGTGTAGATTTATGTGATATTTGTCGATGGATGGAAAGGAATATCCTGATTGTTTGAGGGTTGCATATCGAGCCTGGGCCAATGAACAGGGAGGGTGCACAACTTAATGCATCGTTTTGGTTTCTACTTCACCTAAACCAGAGGTTATGGACTAACCCACCCCTAGTCATCTGGTCAGGATAAGGTCGTTTACCAAACTCTAGGGTGAGTGGGATGGCAAGCCTGCCTAAATCCCATGAGTAGCCCTGTCATCCCAGTGGAGTGACTTCTCATTATGCTCCAAGGTGAATGGGGATCATTGGGAGAAATTATTTCAAATTATATGCATTCAATAAAAAATGTATAAAATATGGTAATGATAAAGGAAAAGAAGTAGTCTAGTCTAGTGGTCCTTGCTATTAGTCATAAGCAGAACAGAGGAAGGAAGGAAATTTTCATTGAATTGCCCATTTATAATACAAAAGGGTCTAGAGCTGGTGCTATAAAATTGTGTGTTAGATACTGAAATGGCATGCTCCGGGTTGAAGCAAATCAGCATCCCAGACAGCAAGAATACTATGAGCCAGCATGTTTGCTGGCAAGGTATTTCTTCTGTGTATCAGGTTCAGCACAAGAAAGAGATGAACTCTTGCCCACCCATGTCCCGTCCTTACCTTTGGGTGGAGAGATCTCCCATAAAGGATTAAGGTAGGGTATGAATCCTTTGAGGTTAGGTCTTATATACCAAACTTGTTCAGAGTTATAAATGTTAATGCTTTGGCCACATCAGTGAATTTTGCAACGACAGCTCTACCTGCATCAATTCTGGTGACATCTTGCATGACAGAGTATGTACCTCAGTTCTAACGTGTGTTAACTGCAGCAGCAAACATCCATCAAGATTCTGTGGTTGCCTCCATTTTGCAGAGGAAAACGTGATTTAGGGTATCCAAATTAAAGAGGTATCCTCAGAAGCCTGAAACTCTTGTTAATTCTCTAACCCTCTATCTTGAAGTCTTGTACCTTGCAGCAGGAGTGGCAGAGCTCTGCCCACCCCAGGTCCAGATCAGTTGATTGAGAACTCTTACTCAGAACGCATAAATGGTGCAGGAACTTGTAGAAAGGACATTCTTTTTTTTTTTTTTTTTTTTTTTCTTTTAGACAACTTTGCCATATAGAGAACTTTCCAAGATCAAAATAGGTTCAATATAAGCAATAGCCTTCTTTCTCTTAAACAAACTGAATCGTATATAATTATTAACAATTGTAGATCTGACAAACTTTATTACCTTCGAAATATTTCACTTTATTTTGTGTCTTTCTCTTTCATGTAATACCTTTATTTCTCGCTTGGACTAGGATGTTCCAGATAATAACTTCATTAATACTCCGGAAATTCAATTATCTTGTCGAAGATTGTAACTGCTCTTTTCTCCAACGCAATATCAAGTCAAAGCACAAATTCTTTTATATATTAATCTTCTTCTCTGACGAAGTATTTCTAAGAAATATTATCTCTTACTTATCTCTCTCCCATACACAATCAACAGGAGGAGCGTTATCACAGTACCTCCTTCCCCAACAAGGTCAGAAGGAGAAGTGTAAAAGGTTTAAAATTTTACTTGGTTACTGCTAATATTTTCCATTGCAGAAAGGGATTATTGATACAGAATTTAACAGCTTGTCAACATAGGAAAAAAATCGACTTGCGATAAAACAGAAATGCAACAAAATTTTATCTTCTCAAAAAGCAACCAAGGAGTAATAAAATAAAAAAAACAAATATGACGGAAAAAGACATGTTCTTACAAAGAAGGCTATCAAGGATACAAACAAAACATGAATAAACATGGCTATTGCTCTGCAATGCTAGATATTGCTTCAACCTATAGCTCAGTTGCAACTAAATTGCACCAAATCTGGAAATACAACTCAGACCGCAATATAAATGGGACCACTTTTCCAGTAAAGGTTCTCTCTGCTAGATCATTTCCAAAGCCTTTGAGTGCAACATCAAAGTCATTTCAACATCGGCTAAATATTGGAAATGTAAAGCGCACTACAACAGCAGCATCATCAAAGCCACTGACTTCGACCAATAAGCTTGGCAAGCTGCTTTAATATACCTGATATAAAGTTAAAGACCAGCTATGAGTCAACCTGCTTCCTTAAACCTAATGTGAAGTCCCTCTGAAAAGGAGGAAGAATTCCACGTAAATCTCCACAGAGATCTTCTGGGAAGGACTCGGGTCAGCAAGTTTCATCTTCGCTGATTTTGCTTCCAATTGGTTTGAAGTTCTGTCACCAAAATTTATCATTGGTAAAGAGTCCTCCCCCAAGGAGGAGATGGAGCAGAAGGATTCTGCCCACCTGTCAGAAGGACAGTGAATAAGAGGTGGATCATCCTGCTGTAAAATATGCTAACCGGACACCAATGAAAAAGAGTAAATTAAACTGACCACTTCAGATCTCAAGGTAGAAAGGACCTACAATTAAGATTTATCCCATAATATAGACCATGGCTATCTTCCTGTAGGTCATACGTGGAATTAGAACATATTAAACAGTGCTAGAACTGTTGCTCAACAAGAATGAGCCTTTGGTTGAATGCTTGCAAGAGACTAAACTAAGTCCATAAGACACTTTAAAATGAGGTATTACTCTTCTGTATGATCTATATTCATGGACCAGAATCACTACATTACCAAGAAAATCCTCTAGCAACTTTTAGACTCCTAACAGGCCATGACTGTCTCAATAAACATTAATTCAGGATTGGTATAATGAGATCTCCTCTGTGTCCTTTCTGTACACTTAAAGAAGATATGGATGGAAACCATATGCTTCTTTTTTTCCTCTTTCATGAGAAATTACATGGGAAATTATTCCTAAGCCTAACCTTTAGTCAACATGACATTAAAATACTGGAATGCAAGAGAGCGAATGGCTTCACTGCCAACTGCTCAACATTAGATACCAACCAACTATACTCATGGAAACTATCCTTAAGTCTGGCAGCCAGTCCATCACAATAAGGATTAAACTATCATCCACTAGATTCACTATTTGTAGTATATATCTACCTCCTTCTGGTCACCTGTTGCTTATTGATTTAAAAGACCTAGTTTCCCAGCTACCAACACCTTTTCTGTTGTGGGAGACATGGGGCTCACTTTGGGCTTGTGTGAGAGGTAAACTAACTGCCAATTTCTTGGTCATTATTACCTAACACTCCTGAATACCAGAGTGTCCACATTTCTATGACGCCTTCAATAATTTTTCACACTTAATGTAGCAGCTTCCTTACAATGGAATATCATATCTGACTTATATTCTAAAGAGCACTTTCTATGTCTTAAAAAAGATATATGTTCCACATATTTACCTATTTACCTAGATGGTGCTTAGATCAAACCAATTAGAATCTTTATAATGAAAACGACTATGTGAATGTTTTAATCGAACATCTCATAGACGTGCATCGATTGTTCAACCCCATACTTTTCTGGTACCTTGGTGAGTGCCATAATACCATTTGTGCTCTCAGGGTTTACCAGTGTTGCCCTACCCAGGATAACCTGATACAATAAGAAAATCTGGACAAGTTATTAAGAATGGTAAAAAGACATCATGGAGCAAGTTCGTAGCTTCATTTAATGAATATCACCTTCCTCTGTTGTATGGTATAAGTTACGGCATGTGGCTGAAAAATTGACTCATCCAAAACCACCAGGCTAAAAACAGCTGCTGGAGCTGTTGATATGTGCAACATGGCTTAGCATTTTTGTTGGTGTTTTCGCTCAAGAGTCTAGCTCAGACAATTATTCACCTGGGTTTCTTCCAGTTAAGATTCAGGTGAAGTCTCAAGGTTTCTCCTTTCATTCTAGAAACCTTGAAGATTACGGTCGCCTTTTTCTATGGCAGAGTTAGACCATACAATTTCATTGTTACATAATTCTGCGCCAGGTCCAGATGGAATCCATGTTACAACATAAGTCTCCTGAAGGTAAGGCTTTCCTGCTCAAGATCTATAATCGTGTTTGGATTGATACCACTCTTCCAGAAAAGTGGTGGGAGGACACTATCATACCCATTTTGAAACCAGGAAAGGACCACCATCTCCCATCTAGCTACTATCTATTTCCCTCACCACTTGCATTTGCAAGGTGATGGAATCCATAATCAATGAATGGTTAGTATGGTGGCTCTCTAATCCCCCCATGCAGTTTTTGACAATGTTGTTCTGCACCTGGCCAACTTTTATAAAAATCAATGAAGATCATGAACAGATTTCTGAAGAACTGTGGTATGGTTTTTATGAATCATATGTTGGTTTACCTGAGAAATGGTAAAACTTTTTCTGTCCAATAGCATTCCTTTCCCTTCCAAAATGCCTTTTCAGTAGCTGTCAATTTTGGCTATACAATTTATATTTTGTGTATGCATGGCCATATTTAAGATATAATTTAATTGCATGGATTCTTTCTCAGGCGATTATAATATACTGCTACTGAATAAAATATGTAAGTTTTGGAATTCAATTATAAGATTTTATTTCACTCACGAACTTTGAGAAATGATACTTCAATTAAGTTAACACATCGATAACATAATAAAATATAGTATACAATATCAATATAACGTCTAGCTTCGATGGAGTTTTTCTTAATGGTTGTTTAATGCGCACACTTGATTCTCTTATTATTCACTTCAATTCCTTTACAAATCATTTTCATCTTTCACAATTAACAAGTTAAATTATGTCCACTAATTTTGCACATATCTTCTTAAGTGAATGTATTTCTTTAAGAGATTAATTATTCTCTAAATTTTACGCGATACACCATCGTAACATTCAACGAAATCATTTCAATGTACTTCTCTTCTTGTTTTTTTCTTCATTTCTAAGCAAAATTTAAACAAAATCAAGAGACAATATATTCCTAATTATTTTGTCCTTTCCTTAAGGAAACAAGCTAATAAACATTCATATACATCCGTTTGTTGTTCATACTCTTTTATACGTAGATCATCCTTTTTAACTACTAATGCTACAAATTACAGATAATTACATAAAATTTGAAGGTTTGTAACTGTCCTTACTTTCCGTTGTAACTGTCAAACCATTGGGATATATTTAACCTCAAGAAGGCTTATGATATGTATTGGCTAGCAGGGGTATTATGTTTTCTACACAATTGGAATGTATGTGGATGCCTACCATTGTTCATTCAGGAGTTTATGAAGGACACCATTTCCAAGTAAGGGTTGGCTTGTTTTCTGAATCCTTTTGTTCAACAGAGTGTTTCAGAAGTTGATACTGTCACACTGTTTATTATAGTATTAATTCCATCTCGAAAATGTGTTTGCTAATGTGTATTTTCCTGCTTATTCATAGACATCTGTCTGTTGTACTGCTTAGCATACACCATTTTTAGAATGCTGTCTGCAGCAGTGTTAAAGACAATCTTTCAGAGTGCAATTCTAAAAACTGCTTTTGTGCCTCTACTGAGAAGCCACCTTGTGTTAACTTTTGGCACTGTAGGAGGCAATTACCACCTTTACTCAATTTAGTCCAGATTTACTACCATATGAGATGAGATTCCTTGAGTTGACATTCGATAGAAAACTCTGCTGGTCTCCACATATAGCACAGCTGAAAGTGCAATGTGAACTCTTCTCTGAATATTTTACAGATACTAAGTGGCAAAATTTGGGGAGCAATCAGACAGTCTTAGCCCAAGTTGGATTAAGGATGCATCTTTTATTCTTCACCTTGACCATCCATGTTGAGATGATTAGACACTCTCCATATTTGGGGCATCCGTGTGGTAGTTGGAGTCGCCCTCCATGGTGTAATGGTTACCATGCTACCCAAGGTCGCACGTTCAAACCCGGCGGAGGACGATGGATTTTTTCGGGTGTAAAAATCCTTAGCATGGCTTCCTTTGGAAGGGAAGTAAAGCTGTTGGCCCCGTGTCGTAGATTTACGGCACATAAAAGAACCTTAAGCCTGATAGAGCAGCCTCTGAGAAAAATTAAGCAGTCTTTTATGCCCAAATTAGGGTGGTACACTGAGAACCATAGCAGTTAAAGAGCGTCCATAAATAACATGCCATTTCCATTTTTTTTTTGGCAGTTGGAGCTTTTCAAACCAGCACAATTGCAAGCCTTTACACCAAATCGACAGAACATTTAGAATTTCTACGAAAAAGATAAGCAGTTACAGTACTTAATAAATTAATGTACCAAGTAAGAAAAAGAATTGTTTTTGAAAGTCACAGGTTGTTAACAGAACCAATTTTTTAGCATAGTTTTCTTTTTAGTTTGTTGTCGTATGACTTTGTAAAATTGGATTCCTTTATGCAAAGAGGAACTGATGAAATAACAATTAAAGCTTTAGATCACTTGTTGGAACCATTCTTGAACAATAGTAATTAGACTTAGTGACAGCACTCTTGGCATTGAAAGCAAAAGGTTTTCTAAGAAAAGCCCTTCTATGTCTTTGGCTACTGATATCAAATGCTACCAAGGAAAGATTTTTTCCCTGTATAATGTGGTTGTAACAGACAGAAGAGTAACTATGTGAAAAATGAAAATGTCACAACTAGTGTGTTGCAATTTGGTTGTTTTATTTGATTTCTGTTCATAACATTGATTTGGAACAAAAAAAAATTGAATTTGGAAATAAGTTTTAATAATAATTTTACTTTATGTAAAGGCTTAGGCTTTCACGGCGGGCAATATCAACCTTACTATCTAAGTTTGCCGGTCTTGTTGGCCTGGTCTAGTTGTTTGCATAACCGATGTTTCGCCGAATGCAGCTTTTGGCGAAACGTCAGTTTTGCAAACAACTGGACCAAGGCCAACAAGCCCGGCAAACTTAGATAATAAGAAATATTAATATAAAAATAATAGTTGCAACCAATCTTCACTTATCTTTTGGAATCCTTGCCTGGACTAGTTTCGCAACGATTTCATTGCATTATCAACATATCCTTTTGGTCTCTTTTTTGATGTTGTTTATTTACACTGTTATGGTTACTGCTACTAGGTGGATTGTGTACTAATGCATTGCTAACTACTGGAATCAAAACAAATTTGGTAAGAGTGTCAATTGGAGGTATATCAAAATTCATTGCATGATTTCTATACTTTAATATAAATATTTTCTCCCAAACCATTAAATCTATGGGCCCATTTAAGTGTTTTAATAATTTAACATCTGGATTTATTTCATGATTAAATTTCCAAAAATGTTCTGCTACAGCTGATTTATCAATTTGTTTGTATTTAATATTCCTAAAATGTTCTTTTACTCTGGTTTCCAAATGACGTTTAGTCTTACCAATATAAACAAGGTCACAATTTAAACAGTTTAATTGATAAATGCCAGATTTTTTGAAATTTCATCCTTTTTAGAAAAGCCTAACAAATTTTTTATACTATATTTATTTTGAGGAACCAATATTATGCCATGCTCTTTGAAAATATTTGTGAATTTTATGTTACTTTAGTTACCTGTCAATTTTCATTTCAGTCATGTAATTATTCTTTAATTGTCCCTGAAATTAATATGAATTTATGTAGAATATCAACACAAACACCACTAATTAAAATTATTAATGTAAGTTTTTAAAATAAATGTCAACACAAAATCTTGCCTGTGTTTATGATCCTGAAATGAAAAATCTATTGGTTCAATAGGTCTTTCAAACAGAACCTAAGTCTACAGAAGACTGACGAAAGTGCTGGTAAGAAGATGGTTACTAGTTCTTTATATAAAGCTGCCTGTATTGCTATTATAACATTAGAAGATAGATATAGATGAGTGGTAGACACATCTATCACTGCAAATTTTTAAAGAGGTTTGTGAATAGTGTTCAAAAGGAAAAATAATTTTAATCATGACAACACATTGTCATATACAGCAAATCTAAGAACTGAGTAGTAGATTTTAATATGTAAAAAATCTGATGTGTTCCATTCGCATGACTTTCTCTAAGCTCTATAACAAATTATTGTTAAAAAGCTTATTCTTCTATCTACTTCATTGGCAAAAGTTGTCATTATTACTTGGTTATATTTAAATAGAAGGGAAAAAATCTAATGTGTTCCACCACATGATGTCCTCTAGTTGTGCGGTAAATAAGCCTTTTATTCAAAACATTAATCTCCTAATGCATTATGCTAATCAAGATAAACATAAGCAGAATTAGTCTTAATACTAGCTTCCTTGCAAGTAGTAGGGAAACAAGAAAATGCACAGGCTAAACTGATAGTCTTTCCTTTAAAAGCTGGTCACTATGTGAATCAATTTAAATTCCAATCTCATTGCTTGGCAGGAGTAAACAAACAAAGACGAGAAGAAAGATGCCTTTCTATTTGAGAGAAGTTTAAGTAGTTAAAATTGAAACCAATAATTTGGAACACTTTGAAAATGATTAACTCTACAAAACAAAAATGTATAGATATAAATTGTGTGTTTTAATGAGACCTACATTTTTGTGTAACTCATGCACGCACATACCACACACATACATGCACACACGCATGCACACACTCATTCACTCACTCACTCACTCATTCACTCTTTTCTAAAAATGCTTTTTTTGGATTCAGAGGGACCCAAAATGTGTATTTTCGGTGAAATCTCTATCAAATTTTTGGGTGCATTACAACACCTTCTCTACACATTAGATGCATAGTATACATAGAGAAAGTAAAAATTAAGTTAGTAACAGTGAAGTAACACAAATATTAATATAACAGTAATTTGTTACAAAACTTCACTTATCTTTATGAATAAACACAAATTCAAAAGACTAGTTTTACAATGCACAATTCTATTTCATCCACAGCTTAAATTCAACTTCTTGTTGAACTTAACATCTTGAAACAATAACAAGAAGAAGTTAAGCTGATGATGCAATAGAATTGTTGAGTTTATTCGTAAAGAAAAGTGAAGTTTCGTTTTATTATTACATTAATAACTGAGTACCAGGATGCCCTAAAGAAATGTTGCCCTCCTATCCAAATTTTAAATTTTTAAGCTGGTTACTATGGGCACTACTATGATTTTATAATGAATTTGTTTACACATTAAAATATGGTAACTGTGCTCTTAGATAGCCGAGTTTTATTTGCATGTGTCCTTACTGAAACTGTTTTACCTGTGCAGTAATAGAAAAAGCATTGCAGAATGTTTTTGTGTTATACCAGCATTCTTGTGAGAATCTTTTATAGATTTTGTAACTAACAACATAAAGCAAGCATTTAATATATGGAATATTTTATATTTTAGAATATGAAATAGTTTGTAATTACTGCAATGTTGGTTACAGGGAACTAAGGGACTCTGGTCACCAAACACTGGTATCGTCGACTGGCAGATGGTCACTAATTACTATGCTAAGGATTTCCTAGACTGCGGTGGCGAGATACACTTATCATTCAAGGTTATAGGCATCCAAGAAGTTGCCGAAAATTCTCAAGGATCAAACAAGCATCCTGTTAGGTTGGTTGGACAGAATTATGTAAGTGAGATTCACATTAATCTATTGTACCTGTGGGATAGGCAGAAAAATTCAATGGCATAGCTGGGATTTGAACCATGGATCTCCCAGTCTCTAGCTGGTTGGTCAAGCCATTAAAATTCTTACAAGTTGTAAGTTGCCATTGTAAGTTGTCATCTCAAAATAATTTGAGATCTCCTTGTGGTTTACTGGGAAACATGAGAGTCAGTTGAGGAATTTAATGCCATGTTGGCATGATAGCTCAGTGGTTAGAGCAACCGGTTAAAGACAGGGAGATCCATGGTTCAAATGCCAGTTATGTAAAGAAACAATTGATAAACATTAATATTTTACCTGTAGTTCATAAATTACAGCAAACCATTGGTTCTCACTTAATTACTTCTATCGCCCTACTGACTTGTGCATAGACCAGAAATATTTTCATCTTCAAGTGAGTAAGGTATGAAAACATCACCATTTGTAATTTGGTGTACCAGGTTTTGATAACCTTGCTATCTGTACTGAATAGAACAAAAATAAAATGATATATGAGTACCTCAAGGACCTGACCTTGTATGAAGTTGGTGGGAGTTTGATCTTTATATATTGATGTTTCCAAAAGATGTGTTTAGTTGAAAGTTCATTGCTATACAAGGTTCTTTGAAGTTGTAAGGAGTAGATTAGCCTTGTCTCCCTTGCTGCACAAATTGCAGCTACTGTAAATATCTCCATTAGTTTTATTATTTTTTTTTATTTAATCTGAAATCTTGCTTGGCTATTGGTTTTAATTTTTTTTTACTTCCAAGATACATTTGTCACATTTGATACGTTTTTAGTAACCTGGTTACTAAACCAACTAATATTACAGAGAGTAGTAAAAATGACTAGTGAATAAAATGGTGAACATGACGCAACACTGTGACTACTTCTATGGCCGTAATCGCCAAACGTATGTGTACAGCTTGCTTCATAAGTCATAGCTGATTGTTGGTATCCATTCTTACATGTGTATTAGTGGGCACCTGTGCCACAGCAAGTTATGTTGACATCACAACTGTGTAAGTGGATGTCAAAGCCACACATTGTTAAGCCTGGGCAAGTTTGTGACAGCTGCAGTGATTTTGTATATTCGACTCTTTCTAGAAGTTTTTAGTGTTGTGACCAAGAGGTATAAAAAGGCAATGAAGCCTTGCTCAGAGTTCAGTTTTCACTGGGAATGCATCGTGTGCAACAGTTGCGTGAGTTTGACAGGAATTTTTAGCGAGCTGTATTGTTGCTGCAGCAAATATCTAAAGAAACTATACGGCAGAATTGTTAGGAAATAGTTATTTGTGATCAGATTCTGATTGTAATCAGTTTGTGGAAGAAATACAGAGTTGTTAGAGAAACTAATATTACCAATAATAATAAAAAAAATTAGTTGATAAAATGGAACATACTCAATACATAAAGTTGATGCATAATTCTTAGTTGATGCGCCAATAATTTGATGCTGTGTTCACAGTAGATGCTTTTGCTCAACTTCTCTAGTGGCCTTTGCTTCTTGCTGGTCTAATGCTACAAACAAATACATAAATTTCTTATCTTGTTCTCCCCTGAAGGGCATTCAATATTGTTGGAAGTGCAACTATGCGGTTGGAAAATTTATCCAGACTAATGAAGTCCTCATAGCTAGAGCAAACTTTTCTCAAAGGTGAGCTGGAAGAGGAACATGACTGCTTTTATATTTGCTATTGTTTTGTAGCATAAGCCGTTTCTGAGAACATGATTGTTTTTAATGGTTCAAATTGTTTAATAGATTTGTGATTTTTTTAAATGTCCCATAAACTTTCAGTTGTTTAATATGATTGTATGGAAAGAATGTGAAAGTGGCCAGCATTTGGTTTTTAAATTTTTAACTATGCTATTCCCTTGGTATCCAAAGCAAAATTTGTAATGAAGCTATTTCTGCAAAGGTTTATCTTGATTAAAATGAAGTAGATAGAAAAATAAGCTTTTGTAATAAACCATAGATAGTAGAGAAAATCATATGAATGTATCACAGGCTTTTTTGTGGTTTGTCCATGGTGAAAAATGTAAATTTTAGTGAAATGTGCATCTTGCTGATTGTTTAACATGTTATTTTTCTAAATTGCCAGAGTTTTATGTTAATAATTGTTTTTTGATGCCTGTTGACAAACACTGCTTGGATAGTGTTGCCAAGTATAGCATAATTATTCTACATATATCATAATATTGCTATGCACATCATACTTTCATTCTTTTGCTGCATAAAAGTAGCATAATTTAGTGATGTAATTTATTTTGAATTCTCCATTGTCTGTTAAAAAAAAAAAAAAATGTTACCACCAACAATACTGTTGGCTGAAGCGAATAGTTGGCTATCACCTTCATCTGCAAAGTAACAATTATTATTTTCGTTGTCTCTCTCCCTTTAAAGAACAGAAAACAGAAAGAACAAGAGCGTTTACCAAGGGTATTTTGTTACAAACATATTTTGCTCGTTGTAGTTGTATCTTGTTTTCTTACCTAAAGTGATAGATAGTCTTTTGCATTTAGTGAAATACATTTTGTCCACAATTCCATGGATAGGGAGAAGAGATTTTTTTCACTCGCCTCCTGCCATCTTTCTACAGTGTTGTCAGCTATAGAAAGTTTCTTTCTTTGAGGCTCTCAGTCATTATAGTGAATAAATTATTTAATTTACTTGGAACTAGCTGAATTACTAAACAAAACACAGTGCATGCACACATGCAGAATGAAACCTTAGCATTGAAGCCACTAGATGACAAGATGTATAGTGTAGATATCTAATACTGTCATTTTGTTCTGCTTCCGAAATTGTGCGAAACCTACAGAATGAAGTGTAGGGAGTCAGCACCCAGGAAAAGATGTGCGCATAGTACATGGTTATTCTAAGATACCTGCTGGTCAATGTTTCCCTGTAGATATTGTAAAAGTTATCCTGATCTAAGACAAGAAATATGTGTCTTTTAAAATGGTGTTATACACTTGTGAAAATTTGGGTATATATCCCAGTTGTACAAATAACTATTTACTGAGTTACACTCTAACTTGATTTTAAATGTATAGGGGGTGAAGCCTTTAAAGTGAAGTTAGAGTGCAATTCATTATTTAATAATTATTGAATCCACTTCACTGTTTTAACTTCCTTGTTTGAATATATACAAATAACCATTTTGTGATTATTCAATCTCCAATCATATTATTCAATTAATTAAACACTGTATGTAATTTAATTTTGCATAAAATAATAAAATAATTTTCACAGTTATTAATCATTATAATCAGCTGAGCCTTCCTGGAGGTAAGAACGCAGAAGTACTGGAAGAAGTACAAGCAGGAACTTCAGGAGGACATTTGGGGCCCAACCGAACCATTAACAAGCTCCGACAACAGTACTACTGGCTAAGACTATGTGTGGATGCTAAGAGATGGTACTGTCAATGTTCATGTATATGCGGCAAATCGCTGCCTATATACCAGGAACCAGGTGCGCATGCAGCAATATAACGCAGAAGCACCCTTTGAACACACAGCCATCGACGTAGCTGGGCCATTCCTAGTGTCCACTAGGGTCAACAGGTGTCTGTTAGTTGCCATGGGTTACTTCACCAAGTCGACGGAGATGTATGCCTTCCCTATCCAAGAGGCCAAGACCATTGCAAACTGCTTTATGTAAGTGCTGGCTACACATGATCTTGAGTCCTACCTCATGAGGGAAGAAACTGGCAAAACATTTGGATTGTCTAGCCTGCTATGATGGCACTGGTTGGAATGACCAGTCCTGAGGAGGGAACAGTGTGACAACACTGTCCAGTATATGATGACTTATGTTTGCAACAAAGAAGCTGTAAAATGAGACATCACAGTTTGATGGTAAACAGCAGGGCGATGTAACAGGATCCTTCAGAATGCAAGACTTCTTGTGACATCATGATTCTTCCTGATGTTTGAGATGTTTGTGCATGCTTTGGTTTCTACTTCCTTCAACAAGTTACCAGAAAGTTTGTGACATCATTTTCTTGCTATAAAAATGCCATCTATATCATATCCTCCTTTTTATGAATGGCTGCATCACAAAGGTACAATTGCAGCATACATCCAAAGCAGCTTATACAGTTTATAGGGGCTTTGCCCATATCTTATGGTGTGTTTGGTTGCTGTTCAGAAGAATTAGGTGGCAGTTTTGGGACAGAGTTAGCTGTCCTGTTTGTGTTATAGGAGTGGGTACAGTTGTGTGAAAATATGATTATTTGTTGTGTTTCAGCCATTAAATGCAAGTTATGTTGTGACATGTGGTGGTCTTCAATCTGACAAGTTAGCCCAACTTTCTGGTGGCAGCATTCATCCTAAGATCATTCCTTTCCGAGGGGAATATCTTTTACTTAATCCTGAGAAACAGCATATGATCAAGGGAAATATATATCCAGTAAGTTGCAATGCCTTCAAAAATAGATCAAGATTAATTCAGGTTTGAAAATATATGTTTTGTTGTATTATACTTCTGGCTCACATGATATCTATCATTTATTAAGGGCTTCAAATACTATAAATGTTTGAAACATGTTTTAATATTTCAGATAATATTCCTATAAGTTAGTAACAGTGATGTGAAGTTTAAGAGAAGGTTTCAGTCGGAATAGAAACACTTGCATCACTTATACTTTTTGTTGTGTGGCCAGTTTTGAGAATTATTTACTCATCTTCAGAGACCAACTGGCTCCTTTTGTTGACATCTGTTGTGTGTTGGTTATTTATTTTGATATTAAATTCAAAAACAAATATATTTAATCACCTGTAGAGATTACATAAACCTATTAGACATGGTCAGATACAAATATATGTATAAAATATTTATTATATTGAAAATATTTACAGCAGAATACATCAATTGTATTAACTTATCTATAAAATAGAATGCCTTATCAACTAGATATTTATATACAATTTTCTTAAGTATATTTACATTTTTTATTGCTTTTAAAAGTGGTGGAGTGATGTACTTCCATAACTGATTCGGAGGCAGCAATTCAAAATTTATTAAGTGATGTTTATGTTTCCTGCTTAAAATTTTTTCACAATATTCAGTCTGCTGCATATTTTACAAGTTTTAAGAAAGTAATGTAATTTGAGGCCTCTCTTGTGGTACAAGTTAAATATTTGTGAAACTGAGAAAATTGAGTTTTAAGTTGGAACAAAGAATACAAAATCCTGAGTAAGTTAAGCAAATTTATTTTATCACCATAGATTTCACACACCTTCAGTCATATTCTCTAATAACTTTTGTTTGAAAGTATCAATGTTACATCAGCAAAAATTTTATTTTTGGAAAATTGCTTAATCTAAATGTAATTTTGTATGAAATAAAAAAGTGGTACAAGGGAACAAAAAACAATCACAGTTTCAAAATATAAACTCGTTGCAGTCACTCACTATCTGAGAACATGGTGGTGTAATCAGATTCACTTTCAGAACTAAATGACACCTTAATACATGGTCTCATATTTTGGCGAGGTCTCCTGTTCTCACCCCCTTTCATTCTTCTTGCCTTCCCACCCCTTCCATTGGATTCATTAGCATTGATAGGTTGCTTTCTTGAATGAAACAAAGCATTATAAAATCCATGATGTATTGGAGAATCAGACTCGGAAGTTCCTTTCTTCCAAGCATCCCAATACTAGAACTCTTATGTCAACTTAAAATGGCTCATGCACAACAACTTGTCTTAGATAAAATAGATCTTATTAATCTTACAGAACTTTGCAGTACACAGAATTGATGCACTTTCAACAGATATTATCAACAGACTTCAGGCTTAGCCATGAGTAATCCACTTTCTCTGTTTCTTGCTGATTTTTTTCATGAGCAACTTGGAAACACACTTAACCATCTCCATTTCATATGTGTACCAAGTTTGGCATAAGTATGTGGATAACATTTTTGTTATAGTGTCTGAAAAATTCATTCATGACTATCAAGTTACTCAATGTATAAAACAGAGTAATTCAGTTTACTATGGAAATTGAAAATGCAGGCATATACCAAGCCTAGATATAAAATTCATTAGATCTGAAAGCAAAATTAAATTTGCAACAAAAACTACAGGATAGAAAATATTGAACACATAGCAAAATCAGTACAATATCCTCTAGAATTGGAAGAAAAGATTTTTATCTTAAAACAAAAATAAAAACTAATGAATTTAGAAATCCCCACTGAAGACAATCCACTTTACAAGTTCATTAATCGATCACCAGAGGAATACAAGAAATCCATGGAAGGTATCAGCAAGTCAGGATCTGCTGATGATGTAGGCAGCACATACCTGTGAAACATATTCAGGTAATTTATGACATAGTGAAGCAACTCAAGTGTAAATTCGACTCATTTACAATTCATTTACTAGTCAAAATGTTGTCAATTTTTCCTGATTAAATCTCATACCATTAGAAAATTGCCCAAAAGATATGTTGCATTATTTTACAACTTAAAATCAGCAAGCTCCAAAATATATTCCTACTATGTTTTCATGATTTTAATGTTATTGTTTAAGCAACATTTTTCCATCTCTAATTATAATAGGTAGAAAAAGTCAGGTGATTGTAACAATTATTCTCCTGTGTCTAGTTCAATTAGTATTAATGCTTCAGAAGGAGGGAACTTGCTTTCTATGATGTGATAGCTCCAAAAATGAACCACAGTTGCTGATTTTTCCGTTTGTTTGTATTTGATGTGTCTTAATTGTTCTTTTAGCTAGGTTCCAATGAATCTTTTAGTTTTCTCTGTATAAGATTTTTCACATTTTCATATTTGGTTGCAATGTGGCTTTGTTGGATTCTTCTTCTCAAATGGGGAAAAGTTTACATGCACACACAGATATATAATCATAAACATATACACTCCTTCTCTCCCTCTCTTTGAAGACCTTTTTTTTTGGAAGAATATCTATGGTTTATGTTTTAAAATTTAAAACTCCAGTAACAATTTTGGTTCGCAAATTCTGATTTCTATGATTTTCTTTCTTAGCCAGTAGTATTAATGCTCAGTAAGATTCTTAACCCTTGATGAAATTCTTTCTTTTGTAGGTGCCTGACCCTCGATATCCATTTCTTGGAGTTCACTTCACACCTCGTATGGATGGTTCTGTTTGGGTTGGACCAAATGCTGTCTTAGCCTTTAAACGTGAGGGCTATAGGTAGGTTTAGTCTTTACTACCAATAATTTTAATTTTTGATCTACATAGCAGTTTAAGACTCTCAAGGAAAGTTTTGTATCACTTATTGTGAAACATAAACATGATGTAATACATATTAGAAGCATGTTTCTCACAAAAAGTCTGTACCAGCTGAGAGCTAATGATTTCACAATAATATTTGTTTTGATAATGATGCAGTAGTTTTGTTGGTGTCGTGGCTGACTGATGCTCACCTTTCACCAGTGCAGGGGATTGAATGTGGGATTTGCGGTTGACAAATGGTTTCCAGGCCAGTTTTCTCTTGTGTTTTCCACTCCACCCCACTCCCACTCTGCTCCCATGCCACTTCCACTCCATGAAAATGAAGCGCGTTTTGTGTTCAGCCGCTATTTTGTGATGCTACACACTACCATATACACCATACACAGCATCTGTCAAATTAATTGTTTTTCCAAATTTTTGAAGTAAAGAACAAAGAACAATAGAAGGGGTGAGATCTCTGGTTGAAGGAATATTTAATATAATCACATTCTTTGGCCTGTCAGAAGTTATTGATAAATTGGTGTTATTGCAGTAAACATTGTGGCAAGGTCATAACTTAATTTTGTTGTACTTTTTTGGTATAAAACTAGATGTATGTATGAGGCAGTCAAATAGGATGCATGTATGTAAAAATGCTTGCTCACACACAACGACCTGGAATCATTTTTAAAGCACAATAAAAAAAAAAGGGTGACAAGTATCAGATAATACCCCAAAGATTATAATGACTTTCACTGTGGACTGCATGTATTGCATTCCAAGGAACATGCCCCCTATTCTCACGGTTCTGGTATCATAAGCACATAATTCGATAGTAATTATTTCTCCTGATAGCTGCTAAATGGGCGAAGTAGCAAGAGGTTTCTTATAAACCGGAATAGATTGCCAATTTTGTCTGTGAATTTCCCTTTCCTTGTTTTTGCTTCTGCTATTCGAGAAACTATAACCGAAGACCACACATGTTTTGACCATTATACTGGTTAAAAACTTACACTCCTATCTGTTCTCTCTGTATCTGTGGTTTACTCTTTCAAAAGGTATATAGTTATTTGCAAATATATCAAATTTGTTCTCTGAGTACATGTACTTTTTGGTTGCAGATGGAGAGACATCAACTTGAGGGAATTCCTGGACACTGTTACTTATCCTGGTTTTCAAAAAATGGCTTTTAAGAATTTGCAATTTGGCATTTCAGAAACTGTAAAATCTGCCTTCATAAACCTTCAACTGAAAGCTATTCAGAAGTATATACCAAATATCCAAAGAGCAGATTTGAAGAGGTAAATGCTTTTATTCAAATGCTTCGACACTTATATAAAAACATGTATATCTATATAAATGATTTAAGAAGAGAAAATGTATATTATGTGGTGTAATCTCAAAAACCAATCAACCAATTTTGATAACTGAGGAATTCTATATAATAGGAGCCTAAGAGAGGAAACCAATCTTGAGTAAAATAGGAATAAAGAATTCAACTATTCATAGCATTTATTTTTTGTGTTTTAAATGGTGCAACATTATACAAAAAATGCTCTTTTCATATTTATTCCATTAAGTATTACATAGAATATGTTTATCTTCAGTTTTCATATAGATATCTTGTTCAAAGTTGTGCTTATATGCGCCCATTTTAGAAAGAACAGCTATTCATAATCCTATTTTGCATAGAAGTCATCTGAATGTAGTATATAATTTTTACAACTTAGGTGCCACTGCTGGTGTGGAAGAAAATTTATTAAATTGCAATTGTGTAAAAAATAATTAATCCAATACCAATTTACCATAATAGTTGGCTATACTATGAATCCTGGGACTTAAGTACTTACAATGTTGTAAGCGCCATTGGGGTTGTCATCTCAAAATAATTTGAGAATACCTTGTGGTTTACCGGGAAACATGCGAGTCAGTTGAGAAATTAAATGCTATGCCTGTATGTTGCCATGGTAGCTCAGTGGCAGAGCTATGGCTATGGCATTGAATTTTTCAGTCTGACTCTACCTATCCAATATAAATGTTATTGCCAGAAGTTCTGATAATTTTAACATCAGAATATTTAATAGCATTTAAATCTTTAAGACTTGAAGCTTTGAAAAATAAACAAGCTCTATTCTTGACTAGATGCTGATATCATGCGAATGAAAAATAACTTAAAATGTTTTAATTCTTCATTACAGGGGTCCAGCAGGAGTGCGTGCTCAGGCCATGGATAAGAATGGAAACTTAATAGAAGACTTTGTATTTGAAATAGGTGAGAAGGGAATTGGTAAGAGAGTTCTTCATTGTCGTAATGCTCCCTCACCTGGTGCAACATCATCATTGGCAATTGCCACAGCAATTGCTGAAGAAGCAGAGAAGAAATTTAAGTTCAAGTGAATTTATTGGATTCTCTGTGTATTCATGCAATGTGTTCCAAAGCGTACGTTAACTAAAACCATTGTACATATAAAGTTTATATTTGTTATATATTTTTGAAGTCTTATTGTTTATAAATGTTACATCATACAACCTAATAAGATTCCTAATCATTGGTTCATCACTCGATTATTAGAAAAAACATAATCCTTTAAAATCTCCCAACTTTTCCTTTTATGTTTAAATCCTCTCCCTGTAGATTTAGTTTGGAACACATTTAACAAATAAATAGGAATATTTGTATATAGTGGAGCACCATTACTGGAACAATTTAACAAAGAAAAAAAATGGCATTTTATTTATAGATGCTCTTTAACTGCTATGGTTCTCAGCGTACCATTCTATACTGGGCGTGAAAGCTCGCTTAATTTTGCTCAGAGGCCTCTCTATCAGGATGGAGGTTCTTTTACGTGCCGTAAATCTACGACACGGGACCCCAGCTTTACTTCCCTTCCTAAAGAAGCCATGCTGAGGATTTTTACGCCTGAAAAAATCCATCGTCCTCCGCCAGGTTTGAACCCGCGACCTTGGGTATATGAAGTTAGCATGGTAACCATTACACCATGGAGGACAACAATTTAACAAAGAGACAAAATTATAAACACTTAAATTTCTCCACTTGGTCCCTATCCTCAGTTAATTTGTTGACTGACATTCAGAGGCAAATTTCATTCTCAAAAGAATGGTTTTGCCTTGAAAAATCCATATATGTAGATATGTAGATGATATATTTGCAGTAGTAAACAGAAAAGTAGTTGAGGACAGCCTTAAATTACTAAATCTTCAACATAGTTCCACAAGATTCACATTAGAAAAAGAATCAAATGGCATGCTTCCCTTCTTGGACCTAAAATAATCAGGAAGCATAACAAACTAGAATTTGGAATCTATAGGGAAAAAATGCAGATGAACAACCACATAATAAACAGCTATAACCCCAATTTCACACAAATATACCATGATCAACAGCCTTGTGTTCAGACTGGTAAACCTACCGTTAAGCCAGAAGGAATACAAACTAGAATTTAAATGAATCGCAGAAGGAATGGCTACCCTGAACATCTGGTAAAGAAGAAGATTAATAAATTTATGAAACAGAAGAAATTCTCTAAAAAGAATAAAATTAGAAACCTACCTCTAAAAATTAATTTACCATCCTTTGGCACACCAAAAATTTCAAAAGATTTTCAAAAAATGGAACATCAAATTAGACCCAGTTAATAAGCACAGTTTAAAAAACCTCCTCCATACAAACATGAAAGATAAAATCCCTTCATTGAAACAATCAGGGATATATGAAATCAGCTGCAAGGAATGTGAAAAGGCATATATAGGAAAAACAAAAAGAAAATAGGACAACATTTTAAAGGACATGTGAGGAATATAAAGCATAAACAAACCGATAAGTGTTGCCGCACACCATTTTTGGGCTCGAAACCATCATTTTAACAGTGAAACCAAGTTATAAAAATCAGTGCAGAATCCAATTGGATTAACATTTTGGGAAAATCTATCAATTCTAAAAAACAAAATTATCATAAATTTTGATATACCATAAACAAACGGTCTCATCTCAAAATTCGACACAGAAGAGAGACCTCTACAGGCAGCTATCATGAGTTCATCAGTAAATCTCTGCTGAAGATGGTTGGCAATAGCTGTCGAAACATATCCAAAGTAAATTACTTATTTCAACTAATGAAGTTTGACTGTGATGCTATGTTTTTACTCTTAATATAAGTCTCAGTTTACAACCCTGCATTAAGATGATGTTTTCGATACCCAGTCGTGCTATTTTGTAGCTTGGAAGCCTAATGCAGCCTCTGGATTAGTACTATAAATTTCCCACTCACTCCCTTTTCTCTCGGATATTCCATAGTGTAGCTCTATTAATACTGTCAATGACCTTTCTAAATGTGCAAAAAATTAGTATACTTTCTCCTTTTATTACTTGGATATTTATCTATAATTATTCTTATTATAAAAATAAGTATTGTACATTTCCCATTCCTAAATCTCCCTTGGAATTCTGATAGTTTTCTTTCTCTTTCTGCCCTTTCCTGCAGTCACATGTTATTTAATATTAAAAAAGCAAAGAAGCTATCTGTCTTAGTATTACAATTACTAAGAATGAGGACAAAGAATAAGCCAGGGCTTCCTGTCCAATGAGCAAAGCCTGCAGCCACATGGGTTATTTCAAACTGTACCTATTCTATGCCTACCCTTCTCTTCCATTTGCCCTCTTGCCCTAATAAAAGTGCATGCAAGGATCTGCTTAGCACCCAAATGCAAAGACAGTAAAATGTTGCTCAATTAGGGAGATAAGGCACTCACGCGGAAACCGAAGGCTTCCTGTAACTGGATATAGTCCTCTAATCCTTTTTCTAAAAATTCTTTTTTTGGACTCTTGGTACCCCAAAACACATATTTTGGTGAAATATTGACATCAAATTTTTGGATGGAATACAATACTTTCTCTATCCACCACGTACTTCCAATGTACAAAGCATTTTTAGAAAAAGGTCTCTGTGTGTGTCTGTGGACAGTATAGCTTATAAAATAAAAAGATTGTAAACTCGGTATTTATGTTTAATATCTTCAAAGGATGCGACACAAAGATTTTCAAGAAAATGCCCACCACCACTACCCTTGACATGGAAAAAGTTTTGAAAATTTTGATTTTCTCAAAAATGGCTCTAACAGTTTTGATTAAAATACTCTATACTAAAGATTTTTATATCCCAAATAAAATGTATATCTTGAATTTTCTGGGAATAGCCTCTGAAGGCCTCTTCAATCTGAATGACTTTTGCCAAATTTTTCGTAACTGCTAAACTGTAAGAAATAGACAAAAACTTACTGCACAAAAAAATGTACAATTTATGTCCTTTACATTTTTGCTGTGGAGGTAACTGTTTCTGAGATATTCATTATATTGGTTTCAATTTATACCTTTTTCAGACAGAAAATGTCCGTTTTTCTTTTGTTCTACTTCTGCTCAAGTAAAGAAGCAAATTGCAATGACAATCGCATAATGACAGATTTTAAAACATTTGTCTATTGCTTAAGCATAGACTATTCCCTTCTACTTAAAAGGAACTAAGTAATAAAAAACATTTTGTTAGTGTTTATCTCATTTAACATGGTGTAGAAAAATAATCTTTTATAAGAAGTTTGTTTGTAGAACATTTAGAGAAAGTCATGTGAGTGTAACAGATCAGATTTTTAGAAAAGGGTTGTGTGTGGGTGCATGTGTGCGCTTTGATTTACTCAAAAATTCCTCTAACAAATTTAATTCAAATATATTAAAGATATTTGCATGATAAATAAAATGTATATCTTTATTTTTCTGGAAAAAGCCTCAAAGACCTGTTTATTCTGGATGAATTTTGCTGAATTTTGTATAACTGTCAAACTGTTACAGAGAGTTAAAAACTTACTAAACAAAAATGTAGATCTTGTTAAAACACAACATTTATGTCATTTACATTTTCTTAGTAGAACTGGGCTTTCTGAAATATTCCTTTTATTGGTTTCAGATTTAAAATATTTATACATTTCTTATATGGGAATTTGTCAACTCCTGGTCATACAATCAAAGGGATTTCAATCACATAGCAACCAGCTTTCACTATCGCTTTAGCCAGTGTATTCCTTATTTCCTTTCCACTTACGAGAAAGCAAGCATTAAGACAATTAATGCCAATTTTATCTTGATTAGCATGAAGTAAATAAAAGAATAAGCTTTTTAACATTAATTTGATATAGAGATGTAAAGAAAGTCATGTGAATGGAACATATCAGATTTTTAAAAATGTTTTTTGCACTTCCATATGTACTAAGTGCAAATAATTTGAAATTTAATAGAGAACAATGCATACAACTCAAGTGTATCTCAATTTGTCCATTTACTATTAGCATTGTCATAAATCAATCACAAATTTCAGGTCTAATGCCTTTTGAACAGTCCTGAGCTATGTCTCTGCTGTGTTTACATACATCACTCCACCTAGAGTTGGGCAGGGCAAACCATAGAGGGCAGAGGAGGTTCAACCATATCATTTATTGGGTAAATAACCAAACATTTGAGACAGAGAATAATAGTTATCCCAAAAATTTTGTGAAATTTTCCTCATGATCTTAACTTCAGAAAATAGTGAAAAAAGCTGCAAATACTGGATAATCACATTGTTCTCAAATGCTGATACTTTTGTATTTATTCACCTCCCACCTGTATATCTGCACATATAAAACAGTTAAAATTTGCAGGTTTTAAAATGTGATCTGCACAAATGTTTTACCCTACTTTTTTTCATATTTTGATTGCTTTTTTTACTTTCTCTACCACATACATAGAGGTAGAGAAGAATTGCATTACACCCAAAAAGTTTATATTGAGATTTCACTGCAAATGTTTTTATAACTTCTGTATTCAGCAAAAGCATCTTTGCTTCGTGTGTATGCATGTAAGAACAGCATAACTAAAAGCTGAGGAGTTGGATAATTCCATACTTGGTACTTAAGTAGTATTTTACAAATTTGGACAAAGATTTTCAAGATAAAATCTCCCTACTATAAAACACTACCAAAAGTTTTTATTTACTTAAAAATGATTTATTGATTTTTATTAAAATATATATAAGCAATATTTATGTAACTAATAAATGCATATCTTCAATTTTCTGGAATTAGCTATGAAGTTTTCTTCGTTTGGAAGAATTTAATATAATTGTATAACTGATGTTAAACAATAGAAGAAAATGTATTTAATAAAATATATAGACTTCTTTAAAATATGCAGTTTATTCCAAAAAACTTTATTGTGGTATAAACCATTTCTGAAATATCTCAATATGGTTTGAAGTATTCAATATTTTGTTATTCCTTTATGTCTTGTCAGTTTTCAGTTTATAACATGAATGCATGGAAAGAGTATGCAATTTTAAGGCCATTATATAGCAACCAGTTTTTAAACATGACATCAGTTATCTCTATTCCCTTTTTATCTATTATGAAATGTGTATTGTAACTATTTATGCTAAGCTTTACCTTAATTAAAATAAAGTAGAAAGAAAATTATGCTTTCATTAGAATAGTTTGTATGAACATTAATAAACAAATAGAGCAGAGAAAATCATGTGAATGTAACATGGCAGAATTTTACTTTTTACAATCGTTAGGGAGTAATTTCATAATCCATATGTGAATATAACACAGCATAGCAACCTGGCTTGAACAATTCTTAATCGATTGTATTCCTTAACTTATTTCATTATAAATATTTTACTTGTCTTTTTTTGTTATATGAATTATATTTAGCTTCAGCAGAGCTGTATCATTCCTAAAAATTTACATTTTGTTTCCATAATAACTTCATCTATTTTGTATTTAATATTATCTGTGCTCTTTCTCTGTTTGAATTTACCCAGGCTGTTTGAATATTTGGCGACATGTAAACCAAAATTATAATGTTGCACTGTTTTAACTTTCTCTAGCATGCATGTACAGTGTGTCTACACAGTAGGTACAGAAGATATTGTATTCCACCCAAAATTTGATGCCAAGATTTCACAAGAAATACATGTTTTAGTATCCCCTAAATCCAAAAAATTGCTCTTTTAGAAAATGGCCCATCCTGTGTGTGCATGTGTTCACGTGTGTGCGTGCATATGTGGACAGCAAAATCAAAAATCAGTTAAATACCAAATTTGCTATTCAAGTTCAGTAATTTCCAAGGACGTGACATGAAGGAATCAGGAAAAGCTCCCCACCCCAGCTACCCTTTACATAGAAAATTTTTTTAAAATTTTCTCAAAAATAGCTCTAATGATTTTGATTAAAATACCATATGTTTAATATATTTTTACGACAAAACAAAAGTATACCTGAATTTTCTGGGAATAGCCTCTGAAGATCTCTCCATTCTGGATAACTTTTGTGTAACTGGTAAACCATAAGAGACAGAACATAAATTTCCTGCACAAAAAGTGTACATTCCATTAAACCACACAGTTTATATCATATAATTTTTTTGTAGAGTTAAGCATTTTGAGATATTCTTTGTATTGATTTCAATTTTAAACTACTTAAGCTTTTCTCAAATGGAAGTCATCTTTCCTATCATCTCTCTCTTGGCCACACAAAGAATCAAAGTTTAAAAGATTTGACTGTAACTTTAGCCTTGTATATTCCCTTATTTTTGTTCTGCTTGTAAGGAGCTAAGCAATAAGACCATTCTGCTAATTACTCTAAATTTTCTCAGGCTTCTAGCCAATTAAGTAATTGACTCCATTGTTTCAAAGATGATGCACATCTTCAAAATGTAGGAGTCAATCCATGTACTTACCTGGCTAGAAGCCTGAGAAAATTTAGAGTTAGTAAGTTGTCAGAAAAGCTTCAGCTCTTAGTTTTCATTTTGCTAATTTAGCTCCATTAGCATGAAGTACCTAGATGGAAGAAGAATCTTTTGTAAGAATAGTTTGTTTGCAGAACAGTTAGCAAAAGTCATGTGAATGGAACAAACCAGATTTTTAGTAGAGAATTACCTTTAATCAAATCAAATCTTTTATTGTTCTTTATAACATGTTACAATGGACAGGATTGAAAACATAGTTTAAGAACATTGTCAGCATTTATAATGTAATATATAATAAATATTTAAACAAGTACAATACAGGATAAACAATGAAACGAGAGCTTGTGTGCATACTAACCACATACGTGCAGGTGAGGAGATGCCAAAGAAAAAAGTGAATTAATTAAAATGCTATCTTGTCATTTCATCAATACTGTAGTATACTTTGTTTATAAGAAAATTTGTTAGTATGTGTTTGAACTTGGAGAAAGGGGTAGTATTACAAAAGTTTAATGGTAGTTTATTGAATAATTTACTACCTATATAATCAGTCTTTTTTACATATAGTCTTAGTCTATGTGTTTGGGTTATCAGGTCCTGTTTTCCTCTTGTATTGTAGTTATGGGTCGATGAATTTTGTGGGAGTGACCTGTTATATATACACAGAATGGATTTTAATATAGAGATGCTGGGAAGAGTAAGCAAGGATAGACTTTTAAAAGCTTCCCTATATGAGCTATTCATTGGCAATTTTGCCATGTATCTGATAGCTCGTTTCTGCAATATGAAGATTCTATTAAAATTGATGTTAGATGTTGACCCCCATAATTCTATACCATATGTGATTGTTGAATATATTAAAGTAGACTATCTTTGCAGTGTCAGCTGATATGAACTTTGATATATTTCGCAAAACAAAAAGTGCTGAACATAGCTTTTTTTCGATCTTACTAATATGTTCATTCCAAGTCAATTTACTGTCAACAGTTATACCCAGTATGTTGACCATTGCAACAGGTAAGATTATATCAGTATTTATACTAAGATGGGGCTCAAAATAGGTGTTTTTAAAGTAAAAAACTATAAATTCACTTTTTTTTTTGCATTAACACATAATTTTAGGTTATTAAAATATTGGGTTACTGAGTTTACAACTTCATTCATTTGTATTTCCAATGTGACAAGATCATTATTCTTAAAACCTATTGTTGTATCATCAGCATAGAGACTTAAACTAGTACCATTGGGTATTTCATTGATAACATCACTAATATACAATATAAACAACAATGGTCCCACAATAGAGCCCTGAGGAACTCCTGATACTATGTCTTTACTTTGAGAAATAAAAATTCCATCTTTGCTATTCAACTCTCTGAACTGAGTTCGATTAGTCATGTAAGATTCAATAAGGTCATGTGCAATACCTCGTATTCCAAGATTATATAATTTGCTGAGTAAAATTTTTTTGTCTACACAATCAAATGCTTTAGTGAGATCCAATAAGACACCTGCAGTGTAACTGCCACTATCAATTGCATCGATTACGTATTCAATGAAGGATGATAGCGCAGATACTGTTGACTTGCCTTGAATGAAACCATTGATGAGCAGGTAATAATTGATAATGTTTGAGAAATTTGACAATTCGTGAATACATTATTTTTTCAATTATTTTTGAAAATGTTGGCAATATCGAGATAGGCCTGTAATTATCAATTTCCATTCTGTTGCCTTTTTTAAAAATAGGAATGACTCTGGCTCTTTTTAAATTATCAGGTAATATTCCTGTTGATAGGATTGTATTAATAATGTCAACAATGGGATTGACAATAGCATACTTGCATGCTTTTATCGCTTTGATAGGAATTTTATCATAACCTACACTACTAGTTGATTTGAGGTTGCTTATGATATTAAGGACTTCAGAGTTACTTGTTGGTTCCAAAAATATGGTCTGAGTAGTGGTATTATTTCTTTCAGAATTATTCACATGTTTGTGGAACACATTTTTAGCAATGTTGGTCCCTATAGAAATAAAATGATTATTGATTAAATTAGCAATTTGTTGAGGATTGTGTACTGGATAACCATTTTGGGTAATTGTAATGTCATTTGTGTTAGAGGATTTTGGTTTGCCTCTGAAATGATTTATTATTTGCCAGGTTGTTTTAATCTTATTATCCGAATTAATACTTTTTTTACTAAAATAATTCTGCTTAGCTAATACAACTTGTTTATCATAAAATTTCTTTATAGATTTCACATGATTGCTTTGCAATTTATTGGATTTATGCAGAGCATTTGAGGTATGTAATATTGTACAAAGTTGTTTAATTTCATCTGTAACCCATTTTACATCAACCTTTTTTGGCTTTTGGTTACTTAAGTTTTTAGTTATAATTGGACAGCAGATTTCAAAAAGATATCTAAAAGTGTTATGAAAGTGGTTAAATTTTTCATTTGTGTCTGTTTCGCACATGACATCAGACCATGACTGCTCACTCAGGACTCTATTAAGAGCTAACAAATTTGAGTCACAATTATTTATATACATGTTTCTAAGTTTCTGTACCTGCTTTACATTGAGTGGACTAAAATCACACATTGTTAAGCACTGAACAAAGTGGTCAGATATATCTGTATGCAATACAAATGCATGTATGTGGTTAGATGCCACGTTAGTAATTATGTTATCAATACTCTTTTGGGTTTTGTCTGTTTGCCTGGTTATATCATTTATTGTATACCTTAGATTAAACTGATCTAGAATGTTTTGTAAGCATCTAAATTTTTATGCTGATTTTGTTGGAAATCTATATTAAAATCACCCGCTATTATGATGTTACAATTTAAGTTTGACATTAATTTGTCTAGCATATTTAATAGTGATTCTATGAATATATTGAAATTGCCATTGGGTGGTCTATACAAGCCTATAATATAGAATGGATTAGATTCATATTTGAACTTTATTCCACACATTTCAATATCTCCTTCTTGGTTAAAGTTATGTAAGTTTACCACTTCTAATTTTGAATAGTCATTGTAAAAATTGTTATTTAGTTTGGCATATATTGCTACCCCTCTTTTATTCTTATTAATTTTACAGTATTTGGAGACAGTTTAAATTTGGCAAGAGTACACAATTTATTTCCAGTTCTCTTAAACCATGTTCAGAGAGTATCAAAATGTCTGGATTTTCATCTTGTATAAGTAGTTCAGTATGATGCACTTTATTCGTTTTTTGAAGCTCTTTCCTTTAAATTTGCTTGGTCAGTTAACTGATCAGCCACTGCCATACCTATTACATTGCTCAAGATCTGTTTTCCCAAATTATTAAAATGTAATCCATGATTAGTGTGATACTCTCGCTTTGCATAGTAGGTATTTACAAGTTTTACATGCTTGAAACTTTTACAACTAGAGGTTATGCCCATGTTTACCTTGACGATTTCTTCATTTATTCTGGAGTTTGGAGCCATATCGTGCCTATGCGGGAGTTTCACTACCACTATGTTTGTATTTTCCAGCTTTTCCACTATACGTTTGAGATTCTTGGTGATACCGTTCACTTTTTCACTTCCAATGTCATTACTACCCGCAATAATTATTACAGCATCTTTGGTTAGTTTTCCACATTCACTCACGATATTCTTCGTAACTTCAGCAAAGCCAGCACCTGGTTTTACTGTACCTGAGACTGACGGAATTCGATATTCTTTATTGAGGTGAGATGCTAATCCTCGTCCATGACTGTCGGCAAATAAGCGTATTTTGCCGTGAGGTTTTTTTAGTTGAAGCGCCTGCTTCTGCTTCGGATTTATCCGCTGATTTGCATGTGATGTTTGTGATTCATCCTGATGGTACTGCAAAGGTTGAAAGCGATTTTTACAGACTATATTATCTGTTTCTTGATGATCCATGTTACGCTTTTTTACGGATCTTTTTTGTTACATTCCATGTGGTTTTGTCGTCTTCTTTAGCAACATGTGGATGTTGTTCCGTTGATGTTTTACCTGCATTTACGAAGCTTTTTAACTTGTTTTTGAGACCATCATTTTCTATTCTTAGAGCATTAACTTCACTTTTTGCTGTTGTAAGATCCCTGTTGAGTAAATTGATGACCATATGTAAGGACGCTATCGTTTCTCCATCCTGCGCCATTGCCCTCAATGTTGGTTTACCGCTATTTGTTTGGTCGGATATTTCAATATTTATATGTTCCTGAGTGTTGCTACCATTTACACTTGTTCTGCCACTTTCATTATCCATTGAGATCACTTCGGATTGCTCTATTATACCATTTACACAATTATTCTCAAGTATTAATTGCTTGTTTGAACGCGTTACTACACCAAACGACGCCATCTTTAACGATAATTCTACCTTGGTCATTGTTTTGGCTGTAATGATTAGGACATCTCATCTGCATTAACATAACTCCATGGCACGACAGCTCACGGGGAACCTTGGCCTACCGCCCGGCCGCTGCGTCCCCCATCTCGGTCCACTATAGACGTCATGGAGGGGGTGCAGTATTGGAGGGTGAGACGTGGTCAGCGCCTCGAGTCCCTCCCGGCCGGTTAATGCGGTCCTCACGACCTGGAGCCGCTACTTCTCCATCAAGTAGCTCCTCAATTGGCCCCCCAGGGACCTTACGAGGCTGAGTGCACCCCGGGCCAGGTCTCCCAGCGGGGGAAAAATCCCCACGCCGGTACTGGGGATCGAACCCAGGTCTCCCGCTTGGTAAGCAGCTGCGCTACCACCGCGCTAAGGAGACGACCTTCTCATCTGCATTCTTATATCAAAATATCTGTACAATTTTTTAAGTTGAAATTTGTCATTTTCATATACTAAAAATCTGATGTGTTCCATTCACATGACTTTCTCTACATCTCTGCGACATATTATTGTTAAAAAGCTAATGCTTCTATTTACTTCATGCTAATCAAATTAGCAGAAATAGTCTTATTACTTGTTTTGAAGCGAAATAAGGGAGTACCATAATTTAAAGTGATAGTCAAAAGCTGGTTGCTATGTGACTGAAGTTCCTTTGTTTGTATGCACATGAGTTTACAAATTACTGTATGAGAAAAGAATACGTTTTTCAAAGCTGAAACCAAAAGCAAGGAATATCTAAAAACAACCAACTCCACGAAGAAAATGTATATAACATATATTGTGTGTTTTAATGTTCTCTACATTTTTTATGTGGTAAGTTTTTGTCTATTTCTTACGGTTTAGCAGTTATACAAAATTCCGTAACATTCGTTCAGAATAAAGTAGCCTTCAGAGGCTATTCCCAGAAAATTCAAGATATGCATATTATTTGTCAGGCAAATATCTTTAATATACGATATTTTAATCAAAATCGTTAATAGCCATTTATGACAAAATCAAAATTTTTGAAAAAAGTTCCATGTAAAGGGTAGTTGGGGAGGGGCAATTTTCTTGAAAATCTTTTTGTCGCATCCTTGCAAAATATCAAACTTAAATACCAAATTTGATTTTTAACGGTCATTTTTGAGCCCCCCCACATGCACGCACACCCACACACGCGCGCGCACACACACACACACACACACACAATTTTTCTTTCCAGAAATGATTTTTTTCGATTCAGGGGGACCCAAAACATATATTTCCGGTGAAATCTCGGTATCAAATTTTTGAATACAGTCCAATTCCTTCTCTATACACTATGTACATAGTATGTGTAGAGAAAGTAAAAATATAGATGCAATCAATAGAGAATCTTAAACCTGTTCAGTTTGATTTCATAGAGTGATTTTATTTTTGCCTTTTTTTTTTTTTTTTTCCTGTAGTTTATTTTTACTAATTGAGTTCTAATTTTCAGGTATCAGCTGATGCACATATTTTCCTCATCTCTAAGTTTTTGTTTTCTAGTTTGCTTAATAGAAAATTTAAATTTACACAGTTAAAAGCATTTCACATTCTAAAGATATGGCAATTATTTTCACATAGTTATTTAGTGCAATTAGTACAATTTTCTATTGCCGGCATGCCATTGGACACTCTCCCCACTAATATGCCTGTAGTATTACCTTGTCTCATAGCTGCAATGAGTAATGATAGGCGGCGGTACATTACATACATCACCGTAGCAATAGGGCATTGCTACTAAGCAATTATTTGCGAATCAAATTAAATATCAATAAAATCTGAATGTTTTTAACTTCAACATTATTGTTTTCCAACAGTTTTAATGTATGGAAAATAAAAATTTTTATTCATATAAATTTGTTTTAATTGGAACATATGGCTACATTTGTCCTGGCGAATTAAACAGGATTAACCAGCTATTATTTTGTCAATATCTGTTTCAATTGTAGTTACATTCAATCTCAATGTAGCACATAAATTACAAACACTAATACTAGAGCTGCTTTTGGTTTAAACATTGTCTATAAGTGAAAAAACTACTTGCACACACATGTGGCTCCAAACATTGTCACAATATGTTCACAGAAATTGCACAAATTCAGGAATGACTCTTTATTTAACATTTTATAAACATCAATCCACACCTTTCCACAATTTCATAGAGCATTGTTCTTCTGCAGTTCTGTAATCTCTGATTATAAGTGATCCGGAACATCTTCTGAACTGATAGATAATGGATTACTGCAAAGCTAAAGTTCACTTTCCATTGCTAATGCTTCTCTAAATCTTGTTTCATACATCAAATGAAGGTCCTCTACCATTTTATGTCATTTAGGAGTTATATTGGCTTTATTATTGAAGACAAATTTCAAATATGAAAAAAATACTTATATCTGTATTTTGGAGCTGATCCTTCCAAACATTCAAATTATTCATAAAGCATTTAAATGCATCTCTCATGTGGATGATTAACTGCTTTTTCCCTTGTAGAACTATGTTGAGGTGGTTTAAATGACCACACAGGTTGGTCAAAAAGGCCAGAGCCAAACTCCATTGCTGGTCAGAAATCTGTGAAATTATAACTCCTTGTTCTCTTAAGATTTCCTCATGGAGACTAAAAAAAAATGATGAAGCTTATTTCCCCTGCTTAACCATAACTTGAACAAATATCGGCCAGATATTATTGAAAAATCCTATAGCACAAAGGATGGAATTTTATTAGATTTACAGCCTTCACCATCACAGACATTACATTCTCTTAAGTTACTGCCTGAGCACACAAGGCTTCTCTATGAATAATACAGTGCATTCATTACCTTCACAGAGTTTTGAGGGAGACCAATGTGTTCCAAAAATATCATCAGTCTTCCAGCACAATCTATTTAATAACCTAGCATGGAGGGTTCACAGCTTTTCCCAGCAAAATTCATACAGGTTATCATGTAAATTGTGTTAAATATATCTTCTCCATGAGTATGTTCCTGAAGTGGCACAAGGTCCAGAAACTCTTCGAATAAAGTAAGTTCAGAGTTAATACTTCTGCTATATACTGCTAGCTGAGCGATATCTTTGAGGTCTGAACACTCATCCAGAGCCAGTGAGTAGGAAGTAAGTCTGTTTATTTTAGTTTACAAATGATCATCTACGTTAACACTCATGGTTGATATTCTCAATGTCCTGAAGGTATGTTTTTAAATGTCTCTATCATTTCCTCTGCAACATTAACGAGGCACTTTTTAATAAACTCTCCTTCTGTGAAGGGCTTATTTGCTTCAGCTATTAATTTAGCCACCTTGTAACATAGCAATTTGATGGCCAAATCGTTCTGGTTTTGTTGTTCATTTAAGACCTCATTGTGCTTTGATTGGTGATTTAAGAAATCCACTTTTAGTTTATTACATTTACCTGCAGCATTACAGTGTATGCGGTCATTATACTGCTGAAAATGGCAGTTATTAAAATGCCTCCTAATATTATACTATGAAAGCACTGTTAGCTCCTTATGACAAATTAAACAAGCTTTATCACTGTGAAGCACAAAAAAGTACTGTTCCTCCTATGAAGGAGGGAATGTGTACCGTGACATGCTGTCAGTGCTTCTCTGATCGACCTGAAGGGTTGTTTACTTGTACACATAACTCTCAAATAAAAGTGTGAGCTTTTATTGCTCGGAGCAACTTTGTGGGCAGTGACTTTTTGCCAAAATCAGGTGGAATGAGGAATGGAGGGGAATGTCATTTAGTGACACTAGATGACATGCCTACTCTATTGTATTTTTATGTACAATATTATGCGTTGTATTTATTGTTGATTTTTTCTTGAATATCAAATTACTACTCTGAAAATTCAGTTTGACTTTTATGTCCAAATTCCTAATAGGTAGAGGAAATATCAATTGAAGTTGCATGACATAAAAAATTTGAAATAATACATGGTAGAAAATGAAGATGACAAGGATGAAAGATTGAGAACCACTGATATAGAGTGCAGAAAGAAATTAGAAATTTTATGATATAAATAATAATAATAATAATATTAATAATAACAATAATAGTAATTAATAATAATAATAATACTAATAATGATAATAATCTGTCCTTTCTATTCCTCTTACCTATAATATATAAAGGAAGGATTGTATTTCACCCAAAAATGTGATAAAGATTTTGTAGTACATGTTTTGAGGTCTCACTTTTTTTTTTATAATGTATGTGATAGAACAGATAATTAAAAAACAAAATTGGATAATGCCAAATTGGTATTTTAGATAAACATGAAAGGTTGCATACATTCATTCTAAACTATCCTTTATCTGACTAAGTTTTCACTGTTTTAGATTTTCTCAAAGATGCTAAGACTTTAATAAAATATCATATTTTATGTATATTTGTTTTCTACAAATAGTAAGTGACGTCCTCTTCATTCTAAATACTTTTGTATACTTTTGTTCAACTGTTAGATCGAAGAGGAACAGAACTTCACTACACAAATTGAGATCTCATTAAATTATATAGTTTATGTAAAAGAAAAAAATTAGAGGATTTCCTAAATATTTATCTTTATTAGTTTGAATCTGCAAATACTTCATACTTACTTGAAGTGTTAAGTTGGAATTCATTGTTTAACACAGTCATGCAAAGAGTGTAATTTCAGACAGACACCTCAGCCTCTTGTATCAGTTTTGTACTCACGATTATTTCTGCAAACATTTATTTGAATTAGCATGAAATAGATGGGAAAAAAATCTGATGCGTTCCATTCCATGACTTTCTCTACCTGTACTGCAAACAAACTATTCTTACAAAAGATTATGCTTTTAAGTACATCTTGCTAATCAAGATAAACATTGGCATAAAGGGTTTTATTATTTGCATTCTTGTAAGTAGAAGGGAAAGAGGGGTCTACACTAAGCTAAAGCAATAATCAAATCCTTTGAAAGATGGTTGGTATGTGGACTATTGATATTCAGGTGTCTGCATGGCCAGGAGTAAACCAAAAGAGAGATGAAACAAATGAGGACTTCTGATTTGAGAAAAGTTTAAGTATTTTAAAATTGAGGCTAATAACAAGCAATATCTCAATAATGGTTAAAAAACCACAAAAAGTGTATATATATATAAATTGTGTTTTAATGAGACTTACATTTTTTTTAGTAAATTTTTACCTATTTCATACAGTTTATCAATATTCAAAATGCGCCCAGAATGAAGTAGGTCTTCAGAGGCAATTCCCAGAAAATACCAAGTTATAATTTCATTTTTCATGAAAATATCTTGAACACATGGTATTTGAAATAACATTGTGTGAGCCATTTTTGAGGTTCTTGAAAAATTTTATATTATATCCTTGGAAAATGCTGAACTTAAATATGAAGTTTGGTATATAAACAACTTTTTGCTTGACTGCCTCTGTGGTCAAGTGGTCAACGAGCTGACTTCTCACCTGGAGGTCCCGGATTCGATTCCCGGCTGGGGTGGGGAATTTTTCTTTAACCAGATTTATTCCCTATCCCCCACAGAGTCTGGAAGTATGTATGTGACAGTGAGTGTGTGCATGTTTGAACAAATAAAATGGTTAAAACCAACATAAACCTACAGACAACAAGCTGTTTCTAATTCGAAGCGTGCGATATGACCTTAGATGTTAAAGGGAGCCTAGCTATACAAATGAAAAAAAAAAAAGAAAAAAAAAAATGTTTTTGAGCTATGCTGTTCACATACACACAGATCTTGTTCTAAAAGGTTTTCTTTTTTATTCAGGAGACCTCAAAACACTTTTCCGGTAAAATTTTGACATCAAATTTTTGGGTGGAGTGCAATACCTTCTGTACCTACTATGTGCACAGCATATGTAGAGAAAGTAATAAGCTTTTGTGACAGTGGATTGCAGTTTGAGGTGTTGTATTCATATGACTTCCTCTACCTTTGTATAAACTATTCTTAAACTCTTATTTTTCTGTTACTTCATACTAATCAAGATAAACATGTGCATATTTCCTTGCAGGAGAATACTGTAGGTAGCAATAATCAAATCTTTTAAGAAAGGATCATTATGTGATTTCTTTGAAATTCTGTTCTCTTTGCATAATAACAGCTCCTGTTTGAGAGAGGTATAGGTATTTTGAAATAGAAACCAATAATAAGGAATACTTGGAAATTGTTAATTTCACATGTTATTTGACATAAAATGTGTGTTGTAAGAACATTTACATGCTTTATGCTGTAAGATTTTGTTTCATCAATTACTGTTTATTGGTTATGTAAAAATCAATCAGAATGAGGACGACTGCAGAGGCTATTCCCAGAAAGTTCAAGATATGCACCTATTTGACTTAGAAATATCTTAAATATTTGGTATATATGTATTTTAACCTAAACTGTTACAGCCATTTTTGAGAAAATCAAAATTTTATAAAAATGTTCCAAGTAAAATGGAGTTTGCTTTGCACCCTCTTCACAAAAACACACACATGCACACACACACAGACACATACACACATGCACCCTCACACACACACACACATGCACGCACGCAGGCACAACCTTTTTAATAAAATCTGATATTACTGCAAGTGACTTTCTCTTTCCTCAACCACTTGTAAGTGCATATACAAATTACTATTAGGATAGTTTAGTTTTCTTTCTATTTATTTTTAATTGAGATATAACTTTGCAGAAATAGTCATAGTACACATTTCATTATACAAAGGGAACAATGACGGTCAAATGTTTAAGAATTGGATGCTATTCTCTGGCCCTCAAATTCACATTTTCCATGTAATAATGAAAAACAACTGAAAATCAACAGGATTTTAAAAGAATGATTAAGTATCGAAAAATTCAAACTACAAATAATGGATATCTACAAAATTTCTTCAAGAGTAAACATTTAATTTCTTAAGAAATTATTTTAAACATATGGTATTTTAATTAAAATTGTTGGGTCATTTTTGAGAAAATCAAAATTTTTGAAAAATGTTCCATATAAAGGACAGTTTAGGATGGGCAGATTTTTTTTCTTGAAATTCTTTGTGTTGTATTCTTGGAAGATAATGAACTTGAAATACCAAATTTGGTATTTTACTAACTTTTTGTTTTTAGTTATGTTGTTCACAGACACATACATGTGCTATTTTATAAATAGGTGGGGAAAGTCAAAACCTTGATTTGTGGTAAAATTTTGAATTCAAACTTTTGGGTGGAATGCGACCCCTACTTATTAAATGTAAATAGATAAAGAAAAAGATTCTAGTTTGTAAACATAGTATTGCAAATGTATCTCCAGATTTTTCATGATTATTACAAGTTTTCTGCTATATACAAAATGTTATATTTGGTCTTTGGAGGGATGTGGATTCTTCATCCAATTTCGTTAATACCTTTGTTGGGGATAGTAGCTTTGTTGCTAAAGGGATAGTAAAACAACTTCAGCATTTCATCTGTTAAACTTGCCCAAAGTTCTTTAACAACTTGGCTACATTTTTTCACTACTAAAGTATACTATTAGGCTATGTGATATTTCATGTCAATTTGCCATGAGAAGGATGAATATTGTAATAGCATCTTTCAAAATGCTCTATGTAATATAGGATACAGAATATCAACATGAGTGGCTTTAAGGTGATTGTCTATAGTAAATTGGACAATAAAGTAAAAGTTTTATCTGTTTCCAATATAAAATGAGTAGAATAAAAATGTAATAATGGCTAATAAATCCTCCTTAAAGCATGGTTTATCAGGAACTAGCTTGGTTATGCAGCCTTGTATTTAGGAAGTAAAGATTAAATTTATTTTCATGAGAGCGTCATTTATTTCCAGGGTTTTAAAGTAATTTCTTAATTGTGTCATTACATAATGGCAGCCTCCCATAATTCGCTTTCAGATATGTCTGATATGCTCTCTGTCCTGCTACATGAATGTCTTGTACTTTCCCTTGAAATGTGTGAGAAGATTGTTGCCCTCTTTCTGATTAGTTTCACCAAGATTAGTTTGTATTGTTAATACCAAGTCAAGTCATATTTGTGTTTTTATGACATTGGATAAATAATTTGAATCTCTACATTTTTCACCTTGCAGCACATTAAATAATTGGCATTTAATTTGTGAACTCCTTTCTACTTTTGAATAGTACTGAACTGCCGCAGGAAAAATGTTTATAGCCATAATTGTTGGCATCAATACCGATAGAGAAATATTTACTTTCGTTTACAGAACTTTTGACTTACTTTTGAATATGTGGAGCAATAATATTATTAGCAGTCTCACAGTTTGTTCTCTCACGTGCCATTTCTTGCACAGTCCCTAAATCCAATTATATTTTCTTCTGAAATTGTACATTAGTCAGTTGTACAATAAGTTCCTGAATTGCAATTAAATGAAGTGCCATTACACCTTCCACAATATTTTTCCATTTAGTTAATATTTTGATGCATTGTTGTGTTCTTACAACTGAAAAAATGTAAAGCAGTAATTGTTTGTCTGGATATTTGCAGTACAAATGTGTTATAATTTCTATTCATTCACATATTAATAGCTTTTTTATAATCTAAGAACTTTTATTGTTTAACATAGATTTAATTTTCTGGTCATATTGTGATGATTAATGTAGCCTCATTTGGTTTTTTCAGTCAGTAAATACCATACAGATACCATAGTTTCATAGTCACCTTCCTGTACCATGTGCTTGAACTTATTGATAGGTAGCCATAATTGTGTTGTCACTTTTCTGTTCCATCTGTTTTGGTGGAATGTGGACACTATTGTAAGAACAACTTCTTTAGAACAGCTGTGCTTGGTGTGAACAGGTGTTACTCAAAATATTTACAGTAGCGCTGTTATTGTGCACTTGAGCATGAACAGACGTGTTAAAACTAAGGAGTTAAGAGGGGATTGTTGTATTAATATATATTCAATGTGTAGGGGAAATGAGAAAGCATGTAATTTGTTCTTAAGAGCAAGAAAACAGATATGGAGAAGTAAACTGAGAAATGATAAATGGGATAAACTAGTGATAGAGTTATTAGCAAAAAAGAATGTTTAATAATAATAATAACAATAGTAATAGAAGAGAATTTCGTATAGCTTGCAGAAAATATTAAGGAAAGGTGCATGAGAATTCTGAGGCAGTGCAAGTAGGAGGAAATGAGTAGGGGAGAGAATGGGGTTATCTATTATTAGTTAAACATGTCTCTTATACACCATTAACCAGAGTGTCAATGTGTATAAGGTCCAAAGGAACAAGCAAATGTAGCTGAATGACTTAATGAAACAGAAAGGAAGAAATGTAACATGTTTTTATTGTGATTAATAATGATAAATAAATTCATTCATTATTATATTTACAAGCAGGTAGCCTGTGCTGACTATGTACAACAGGGATACTGGCATGTTGACCATAACTAAACAATGTTAGAGATATAGGTTCTGAGTACCAGTCATGATTTTGGATAGATGGCTAAAATTGTACAATTGCCTGTCTGAGCCACCTGTTTTCACTTTCTCTATTACATACATGGCAGGTAGAAAGGCATTTGCATTCCAGTCCAAAATTTGATACCAATAGTTCACTGAAAATGAAATCATCCTGAATTTAAAAAATATATATATTTATAAAGGTTGTGTGCATGGGTGTGTGTGTGTGTGCATGCATGTGTGCATGTGAACAACATAACTCAAAAACGAAAAATAATCAAAAGGTCTACAGTTTGTTTCAGCAAGACATGAAAGAACTCATACACAAATATATTATTACCTAAGATATAATTTCTTATATATAGAAAAATGAGAATAATATAAATCAGTATAGAGGTGTTACTTGAGGAATAAAGAAGTATTCATTTATTAATATGTTAAACACCAACTTGATATTTTAGTTCAGCATCTTGATGGATGTAAAACAATTTTCAAGCAAATACCCCTGCCCCAAACTACTGTTACCTGTTGATTTTCCAAAAATGTCTGTAACGATTTTCATTAATATAGCATATGATATTTTCATCACAAACAAAATGTATATCTTGAATATTCTGGGAAGAGCCCCTTAAGTCATCTTCATTCTGGATGACTTTTGCATATCTGGCAAATTGTAAGCTATAGACAAAATCTTACTACACAAAAAATGTAAATCTTGTTTACTCTTTTAGGTCTCTAATAAAATAATTCTGAAAGTCTCCAGTCTTATATCATCTACGAGGGCCATACAATAAGTTCTTAGAAAAATATAGAAAAACAAATTATTTTTGATAGATTCTTTTTATTTTCAACATAGGTAATCTTCTTTTATCTTGATACACATTTGCCAACATTTCTCCAACTGTTTTAAGCCTTGCAAAAAGTAGGATTTTGGAAGGTCCTCAAAATAGGCATCTGTTTGGGAGATCACCTCTTTGTTAGACGTGATCGTTTACCATCAAACCACCTTTTCAAGTTTGGAAATTAAAAAAGGTCACTGGCGGCCAAATCTGGTGAACATGGTGGATGTTGTAGTAATTCGGACCTTAATTCTGCAGTTTTTGCCATCAAAACTGCTCAGGTGTGCAACCTTGCATTGTCTTGATGGAAGAGAATCTTTTTCTTTGACAGATGAGGGCGTTTTTTTCTTGATTTCTCCGTTCAACCGGTGCAATGACGATGCATAATACTCTCCATGTATCGTTCTTCCTTTCTGCAAGTAAATAATGTAGATGATTTCGCGTGCATCCCAAGGCCATCAACTTATCTGCAGATTTCACCACCTTTGCCCTCTTCGGAGTCAGTTCGCCTTTAAAAACCCACTGCTTCGACTGTACGTTTGTGTCTGGAGTGTAGTAGTGTATCCATGTTTCATCCATAACTATGTATCGACGCAGAAACTCCACAGAATTGCGACGGAAAAGTGCCAAACCAGCTTCCGAATTGATCACATGATTGCATTTATTCTCCACTGAGAGCAAACGCGGCACCCATATTGCCCAAACCTTTATCAAGCTTAATTTTTGGTGCAAAATTAAGAACACTGTACCTTATGATATGCATGTGGCCTCTACTATCTCGCCGACTTTGATTCGTCGATCACTCAAAACCATATCCTGATTTTGTCAAGCATTTCAGAGGAAGTCACTTCTACTGGACGTCCGGAACAGAACTCATCATTTGTGGATGTACGGTGACGTTTAAATTCATGTATCCAATTGTAAATTGTTGCAAACGCAGTAGCAGATGTGCCATGAACTTCATTCAAGTCGGCTTCTGTCTCTTTCGGTATTAAGCCTTTTAAATAGAAGTGTTTAATCACAGCACAAAACTCGATTTTTTTTCCATCTTTGCAAAGAAGTACGAGATTGTTGTTCAATCGCCTATGGCAAAGAAACTACGCGATGGATATAGCTGAAAATTACCTGCCTTCTAGAAAGAGACAATTTTTTTTTTATGCTACGAGTGTATTTCTTGGATTTTCTAAGGACTTATTGAACCCCTTAGTATGAGAAAGATGTACTGGAAATTTTGAAATTTAACATTAACCTCTATGGCATTAGGTCTAAGAAAATTAAAAGAGAATAAAAAGTAATATAAGACCTGTAGGTTCCAAGAGTTGAAATCACAGAAAGCTTAATTTAATACTGTGAAATGAACTTTAACTTGTACATTATTGTTATTATTATTTAGAAGTATTCAGGAATTTTTAAAAGACTAATGTTCTAAAACTACTTATAATTTGCTGACCCATTGGCTGAAGAATAATTCGTGCACTATACAAGAGAAAAGCAGCAACTATACGTCTTCACAGCACGGCTAGCCTCCACGGATGCTATTTTAACTTGGCTACTGCATAACAGATGGCAGTACCATCATTTAGTGAAAGCGTTACTCACTAGATGTCGGACCTGCCGCGTGCTCTCTCTCTTTTTTCCATCCGGCTTCTTTTGTTTCGCTGTCACGAGAATGAGTATCGCGTGGCGTCGAGCAAGCGGAGAGCGAGGCAGTGTCTCGCGGTAAGTTAGACAGACGAGACGAGATTGTGAATGAGTGTTAATGGCCGGCAGACAGTGTAGGGTATCATCAGTGTCTTGGTTTAACTAGTGGCGCGGAAGTGCGGTGGTGGTGGTGTTATTTAGACAGTTCTTTTTCCGACATGGAGGACGAACTGCGTTGTCCGGTGTGTAAACAACTGTTCAACAACCCTGTATTATTGCCGTGTTACCACGCCCTCTGTCTGAATTGCGCCCTGCATCTCCAACAACCGGCTTCTCAACACCCTCCACAACAACAGCCAGCCGCCGTCGTAGCACAGCCACAACCGCCACCGGCACCAGAACTCGATGTTGCCGGCGGAGGTGAAGCGTCCTCCACGTCGTCTTCGGCTGGAGGAGGCAGTGCCGGCGGAGACTACCAAGAAGTTGACAAACTGTCAATCTTGAGCGAAACCGACAGCGGAGTCGTGTGCAATAGCCGACCAAATTCCTACGTGGGAACGCCAAACATACAGGGAATTCTATTCCCTCCTCTATTGGCGACCACGACGGGCGGCGTTCTGTCTTTAGCATGTCCCGTATGCCACAAGATGGTGTATTTCGATGAATCCGGAGCTCACAATCTCCCGAAATATCGTGCTATGCAAGGGATAGTGGATAGATATGGAGAAAGTCGCCGGCTGGCCCTCAAATGCCAACTCTGTGAAGGAGAGCCGGCAGAAGACGCCGCCGTCATGTGCGAGCAATGTGAGGTGCTGTATTGCGAACGCTGCAGGGAGAACTGCCATCCAGCAAGAGGACCTCTGGCCAAGCACACGCTTCTGGAACCCACGCAAGGACGGGCTGCTTTACGTGCAAGGGCCCGAGGGCGCGACGTTCAGTGTTCCGAGCACGAGGATGAGGCCCTGTCCATGTACTGCATGGTCTGCAAGGTGCCAGTCTGTCCCCTCTGTCTTCACGACACCAGACATACCAGTCACGACGTCCAGGCCATCAACTCCATGTGCAAGGCTCAAAAGGTAAGTCCGTAAGCTATCATCACAGCCTTAGCACTGTCAAACGAAACGTGAACGACAACATTCGTTTAGGAAATATTTTCATGGTGACGTTCCAGTCAAACATTAACTCTTAAAGGTTGCATACAAATCGGCGACACTTTCTGTATGCCTTAAGGGGGCGGGAGGGGGGACCAAAGATAATGAATACACGGCCACCATCTCAATATTGTTGGATAGCCAAACATAGAGGTTCTTGTATGTTTTCTCCCCAATGCGAATTTTCTGGAGAACCTAATTGAAATAACATTATTTTCTCACACAAAAATATATATTTTACTATATAGAACATGTTTTGTTTTTACAACTGAAACTTTTATGTACTGCAGAGAATGGTAAACATCCCTTATGTATGAGTAGGTGTAGTGTAGAGTTTTGTTTTATTTGGTTTTCAAAGAAAACAGTATATTACTTGGAGCATTTTCATGTTCAAAAATAACAGTTTATATTGAGGATCCGTTATGTATATTTTCTCACCAACATATTCGCTTCATTGTTACCTTTTTGTTAAATAAATGAAAACGAGCAGTATAGCACCACATTATTTGGAAACAGCAAATAAAATAACATTTAAACACTTAATTAAATAAAATAAAGTAATCTATGTAAATTTAATTTTAAGGCTTTGTCTTAAACTGCACAGAAATTTAAATAGGAAGTATAAATGTCATTTGTGAAACAAAATTTATGCCGTTTAGAAATCCACATAAAAATTAAAATCATAAAAGTATTATTTGCCACAGATTATAAAATGTGGAAGTGGTGGTACATTGCTTTCCTGTCTTTTTTCAATTGAATAAGATTATTGTCGCAGGAAAGCCTCAGTCCAACATGATAATTCTAGAGAGCATACGTCTTCACTTAAAAAAATCTAGCAATCAAATAGATAACCGTGAGAAAATGCAATTTTTAATATGCAAAAAATAAATAAATAAATGTCTATGAACGTTTCAGTTTTTTTTGTTTTTTTTTTTTTTTTTTTTCATTTTATATTGTATTAGAAATTGCACCGAGATTTCAATTCTTGTCTGTATGATGTTTACAAAATTATTTTCTTCCATCTTGTAGAGCAATGTTCTTGATAATACGTATATCTGAAATTGCGGTCAACAGAGGTTTTGTTATGCTAAAAGGAAACAAACGTCAAAATCAGCTAGTATCGGCGTTTTTACTGACATTCCTCATTAAGGCCTCAAGTGTTACGATTTCGTAAAATTCTTTCTTCGTCAGTTTAAATTCTATGTTGATATCTTTATCAAGGAGTTTACAGCACACGCGTAATACATAAACAAACCGATCCACCAAATCCTACGTTGAAAAGTAGTTTTAAATGCATGTGCAGTAGATAATTTGTAAATGTGTGCCACACATGACAATTTGTAAAAGTCTGTGCACTTTATGATAAATTAAAACGTCTGGAAAACAACAGAACACTTTAAGCAGTTTAAGCTGTAATAGCGCATGTTCTTTTTGCAAATGAAGAATAAGCATTTTGCCTCTATTAATTCGGCTGCTAGAAATGTTTAAAGTGGAGCTGAGTAGTCTCTGAGTCAATACGCTGGAAGCAGTATTTGATATCTAACCACTAAATTAGTTCAGGCCAAATATTGACTGAAAGAAAGTAATGGGAAAGTGAGGTATAAATGTTAGGTTAACAAGATATATAACTATATTAGATACCCAACTATAAAATTTATCGGAAAATAAAACAGTGGTATAAAAGAAGAACAATTTTGAAAGATGAGGGACGATAGAACGCATATCGAGGATAAAGGTAGATACGTTTCTATTACAACAAAGGAAACAATTTGGGCGACCTTAGGATACAAGTAAATAATATGTAAACATTTGAACATAAGGAAATACGTAGATAGTAACCATTGGTCCCTATTTATATAAAATGTATTCTTATTTCTTGTTCTATAAATATTTTTATTTTAAGTTTTCCTATAAAAAGTAACTGGGGCTACCCATTTGTTCCAACACTGAAAAAAATTTTCAATCCAAGTTCGAAAATGGGTAACATTTCAATTTTGTATGCAGCTAACAAAAAAAAAAAAAAAAAAAAAATTGCTCTTGTCTCAATATAATTGTATTAACAAGTTTAAGAAAAAGACAATGTTATGATTAAAATCCATTTTTCTTAAAACTTCAGTATGTTTACTTTCCCTGTTACTGTAGTAAGTAGGGGAATATTGTATTCTACCCAAAAATTCTATGTCGAGGCTTTACCGGAAATAGTGATAGTCAAATCTGCAAGAATGATAAAATTATTGATCAATTTGAGCCATTAATAAGGGATATTTCAGAACGTTTCCTTCCCAAAATCTCTTTCCCAACGAAGGTTTCAACTCCATTATCATCTTCCTTCCTCGATAGCAAAATCTTTTAATAGCCGATCTCCACATGATATTGAGATTTCGTTTTCTTTGCATGACCAGGAGTAAAACAAAAGAAAAAAAGAACGACGACTTCCCATCTTAGAAAATGAAAAGTAGTGGAGTATTTGGAGCTTTAGCGAGGAATATCTCGAAAATTGTTAACTCAATAAAAAAAAAAAAAAAAAAAAGTATCTGGCATAAATTGTGTGCTTTAACAAGATCTACATTTTTTTGTGCAGTAAGATTTTGTCTATCTCTTATTGTTTACCAGTTGTGCTAAACTCATCCAGAATAAAATGAACCTCAGAAAACTGAAGATATAGATTTTGTTTGTCTTAAAATATCTTGAACATACGGTATTTTAATAAAAACATTTAGAGCCACTTATCTCAATTTTCGAAAAATATTCCATGTAAAGGTTAGTAATGGATGGGGAGAAGATCTAGAAAATCTTCTTCCTTGCAACATACTGAACTCAAACACTAAGTTTGGTGGTTAACTGACATTTCGTTTTTAGGTTATGCTGTTCACACCGCGCGCGCGGAGACCTTTTACTAAATTTGTTTAATTCAGGGGGCCTGAAAACTTATATTTACGGCGAAATCTCGGTACTTGGTAGGGTAAGTGAAAACAACTCTTAAAATTTTTATGCGGGACAAGATTATTTTGTTCATCCGCTTATGTTCTGATAGTCTTATTTTAACAGTGTTCGCTATCTATAACTTTTATGTTTGTAAATCTCTAATAAAAAGATAGACACAAAACTTTTTTGCCTGTGAGAATAATTAATTTAATTTTGAAGTTAAAATAGCTCGCAGCAGTGTGTAGTCTAATGTAATTTTTCAGCTCGTATATATGGGTAGAATCTCGAAATGATTGACCTATTTGTTGTACCGCCATTAAGGCATATATATATATAGTTAACTGTCTACGTCGTCCGGGATAAATATTGAAATCTGAGAAAGTGCATAAACTTTGTTTTCTGTAGTTTAACGATCTTTAACCTGATTGGTTATATCAGACTACGAATGAAATTGGTGAAATGATACTCAAATGATCTTGGGGTTCGTGGAGCTTAAAGTTACTCGACATTCGTCTTCTCAGAATAAGGGAAAACCCCGAAAAAAACATTATCCGGGTAACTTACCCTAAGCAAGATTCTGTTGAATGTGAGGCAGACACGCTACCAACACTACCCGAGTGGACTTACATGCAATTGTCCTATTTCGTTGTTTGTTAAATAGAACTGTTGGGTTGTGTTGCTCCCGTTTTGCGTCTGGTGGGAGATAGCAACCTTTGAGCCGCATTCAGCAGAAAACTACACAGCTAAATGGAGGCAAGTGTTACTGTAGCTGTCGTATTTAAATTCAATTTAAAACATTCAGAAACCAAATGTTTGAAAAGAAATTATGCACACCTGTGTTAATTTATTAGGAAATAAAATGAAAACCAAGCTGTATAAACAACATCAAGTCCATGAACTATGAGCAACAGATAAAAAAATCGGCGAAGTTCTAAAGATTTTGTGTACGTAAAGTACGTGTACTCAGTAAATACACTTAAAATTTTTTTGCATCGAAAATGTAACAGAATTGTAACAAAAACTTTATTTATTGCTCAAACGAATTACTGTTTTTACTTTCTCTACACGTACTATGCACATAGCGTATAGAGAAGGCATTGCATTTCACCCAAAAATTCGATATCGGACCGGAAACGCACCTTTTATGGTCCCCTGTATAAAAAATTAGAAAAAGGCCCTTGTGTGTGTGTGGGTGTGTGTGTGTGTGTGTGTGTGTGTGTGTGTGTGTGTGTGTCTATCTGTCTGTGAACACGAAACTCAAAAATGTTAAGTCGGAAATATACCAAACTTGGTATTTAGGTGTATTATCGTCCAAGGGTGCGACTCGAAGATTTTTTAGGAATATCCGCCTACCCCTAACTATCCTTTACATGGAAAGAAATTTCGAAAATTTTTATTTTATCAAAAATGGCTCTAGCGATTTTGATTAAAATGCCGTATATACAAGATATTTACTTGAATTTTCTTGGGAACAGCTTCTGAAGACCCTTTTATTCTATGTGGATTTTGCATAACTGGTAAACCAGTTCCTAATAATATATATATAATCATATACCTATCCATTTCAGAGATATTCCATGTTATTGGTTTCGAGAAAATCTCCCCACTTCAGACTGCCCTTTACATTAAAAATGCTTTTATTTTTCTCAAAAATGGCCCTAATGATTTTGATTAAAATACTATATATTAAAGATACTTGCATGAAAAAATGTATATCTTGAATTTTCTGGGAATGGTCTCTGAATATCTGTCTTTTTGCATAAGTAAGAGATAAAAAAAAAAAATCGCTTTAGCCTAATGTAATAAATACCTAATTTCCTTTTGACGTAGAAGGAACTAATAATATAATGTTTTATCTCGATTACCACAGTACAGATAAAAGAATAATATTTTGTAAAAACAGTTGTTAGAGAAAGACTTGTGAATGGAACACATCAGATTTTTACATCATGTACTTGCCATAAAAACTGTTTCAGCGGTACCAATCTTTCTATGTACGATTCCATGCTACAAGTCTGATGACTATTAAAGGCGAAGCAGCCGTATATAGCAAACGTGTTTGAGCATATAAAAGGAACCTGCGTAGCCATAAAGACACTGTTTTGGCAACGTTTAACGCGTTTTCTTTCTTTTAACGTCTGGTGCCGCAAGGTCTTCTCGGTGGGCTGAGTTTGTATAAGCAACCAGTTGCACATGGCAGAGTTAGACGAAGAAAGCGAGCGCTCTTGGCTTAATTCCACGGTTTTTTTTAATAGCTTGGTTACGGGTCCCATTAAGCTGTCTAAGCGGCCTGCGTTAATAAACATAGGTGAGTCTCCTAAACAACAGCGAGTCAGGCCTCTAAAATAATTATACTTTGTTCCCAGCGAGCAGCTGTTTATACAGATGCGCTGGGTTATATACCAAGGTTACCTTGCATGCAAACAGACGGTCGCGTTAAAATATTTTCCCGTAGTGGCAAGCAGTCTTGAAATAAACTGAAAATAAATTTAACGTGGCCATTTAAAGTATAAGGTTAACATCAGCATTGTAAGGTCTAGCAGATAGTTTAACACGTTAATAATATATTTTACTTTCTCTACACGTACTATGTACATAGTGTATAGAGAAGGTATTGTAATGCACCCAAAAATTCGATACCGATATTTCACCGAAAATACATGTTTTGGGTCCCCCTGAATCCATAAAATGTTTTTTTAGAAAAAGGCCCGGTGTATGTACGTGTCTGTGAACAACATAGCTCAAAAACGAAAAGACCGTTAAATACCAACCTTATATTTAAGTTTAGTATCTTCCAAGGATGCGACACGAAGATTTTCAAGAAAATGCCCCCCACCTCAACTACCCTTTACATGGAAAAAAAAAAATCCAAAATTTTGATTTTCTTCTCAAAAATGATTAATGATTTTGATTAAAATCTCTTACATTTTAAGATATTTGCATGACAAATAAAATGTATATCTTGAATTTTCTGGGAATAGCTTCTGAAGACCTCTTTATTCTGGATGATTTTTATGAAATGTTTATATAACTGGTAAACCGAAAGAGATAAGAGTGGTTAGACCACTCGCCTCTCACCTAGATGGCCCGGGTTTGATCCCAAGCGACCGCATGTGAGATTTTGGTTGACAAAGCGGCGTTGGGGCGGGTTTTCTCCGGGTTCTCCGGTTTCCCCCGCCTCGCATTCCACCGGTGCTTCATATCCATTCATGCATCATCAGTGTCACCGCCTGCGGTGCCATAAGTAGTTAACCACTGCAAAAAAAAAAAAAAATAGACCAAAATGTTATACAAATCTCGATAAAACACAAGTTATGTCATATATATTTTTTTCGTGGAGTTGGCCGTTTTCGAGATATTCCTTGATATTTATTTCAGTTTTCTCATACGGGAACTTGGCTACGCAAAGAAACGGATTTTAATCCCATGCAACCACATTTTAAAATTGGACTGTCGGTTTAGCTTAATGCATTCCCTTGTTTCCCTTCTACTTACAAGGAAATAAATAATAAGACCATTTCTGCTAATGTTTTAGTATGAAATAGATAGAACAATAATTTGTTACAGAGCTGTAGAAAAAGTCATGAATGGAACACATCAGATTTTTTTCTTTCTCTACTTCGTGCATAGCACAGTAGAGAAGGTATTGTATTCCAATAAAACATTCGATACCGAGATTTCAGTGGAAATACACGTTTTAGGGTCTTTGAATAAAACAAATTAGAAAAAGGTTTGTGTGTGTGATTAACTCAAAAACAAAAAGTCGGTTAATACCAAACTTTATATTTAAGTTCAGCAACTTCCAAGGACGCCTCACGAAGATTTTAAAAAAAATTCCCTCCCCCAAACTACCATTTACTTGGAAACATTTTCGAAAATTATAATTTCTCAAAAACGGCTGTGGCGATTTTGCTTAAATGGCATATATTAAATATATTTGTATGAAAAATAAATATCCTGAATTTTGTGGGAATAACTTCTTACTATTCATTCCTATTCATTCTGGATAACTTTTGCGTAACTGGTAAACCGTAAGAGAACGTCCTGCACAAAAACACAGAATTTCTGTCGAATACATTTTTGTTGTGAGTTAATCATTTCCGAGAAGTTGCTAGTTATAAGTTTAATTTGTTCAATAGTTGTTCCCACTTCTCAAATGGGAAGTCATTATTGATTCTTTTTCAACCTGGTCAAGCAAGCAGAACGGAATTTCAATACCTTCACAAAGCGATCGGCTTGTAAAAGATTTTTACTGTCGCTTTAACTTATTGTGTTTCGTTATTCTCCTTATTGATCTTGATAAGCATTAAGCAGGAAGAAGAATAAGCGTTTGTAAGAATAGTTTGCTACAGATGGGTAGAAAAAGTTATGTGAATGTAGCACATCACATTTTTTCATATTTCAGAAGCAGTTATTTAAGACAGTGCATATGTGAAAATCCAAAGACCTACAGTTTTCTTCTGATAACTTTGTTATAATCATATATTCAGAACATAATAAATAGTGCACGCAAAATATGAACATGTTATTTCAAACAATTGTTAACATATTAATTTTTATGTATAATTAATCGCTTCTGAAATGTTAATATGAAATGTTCCTTGAACTGTGAAGTTTATTGTGTCACTTCCGAATTTTTAATTTCGAGTTTAATATACGAACACAAATAATTGTAGGTATTTCTTAAATTTAATTAGTGTAAGGGAAAAACTAATTATTGTAAACGTGCTATCGAATGTTTCAACATTTTCAATTTGTTATGAAATTAATGTAGGCATATACTAGTGCAAAACAATTTTAAATCCGCAATTCCTGAGCCTCTTTTGAAAATTTCAAGTTTTCAAGCTATAAACTGTGGTCCATAGAGCATCTTCAGTAGTAAAAAATGTCGTGGGGGGAGGGAAGAGTCGAGAAACATTTTGTTTTAAGTTCAATGTAGTGCTTTATCTAAATGATACAGTAAATACCATTAAATAAATATCCACTTGTGGCTTAAAATACTGGTATTAAAATGTGTAATGTGGAAGTAGGTATAAGTAAAAAGTATAACAAAAATTATGTGTTTAATTCACACGACTTTCTCTACCATTCTGCAACAACATTTCTTACAAAAACGTATTCTTTTATACACTTCATGCTAATCGAAATAAACACTAGCAGAAATGGTCTTATTATTTATTTCATTGTAGACAAAAGGGCAATAAGGAAATACACTAGGTTAAAGGGATGGTCAAAACCTTTAAGATGTCATGTGATGGCCGTCACTTGATGGTCTTAAAATTCGGTTCTCCTTGCTCTGCGAGAAGAACAAAAAAATATTTCCCATTGAGAAAATTGTAAGTATTGGAAAATTATGTGCGTGGTAGGGCAAGTAAAAGTCGAACATTTTTCATATTACTTTTTACCAAATTTCACCGAATCGTTGCCTTAAAATGTAAACAAACAACAACGATTACATAGTCCTCAACTCTATGATTTTGAAGAAAAAATGTGTGGAGTACGCTGTTCACCTGTTCAGCAGCTTGACCCAGAGGCTAGACCGCTCGTCGTTCATAAAGACGAACTTGGCTCAATCGCAGCAGCCGCTGAAGGAAGCTTATTTTCAGTGGGCTCATTTCTTTCTTAAATGGAAATAGGTTTATTTATGAACGCTCTTTAACTGCTGTAGTCAGCGTCCCATTCTAGTGGGCGTAAAATACCGCTTAATTTTGCTTAGAAGCTTCTTTATTAGGCTTAAGGTTCGTTTACGTGTCGTAAATCTGCGACGCGGAACCACCAAATTTACTTCCCTTCCGAAGGTAGTCATGCTAAGGATTTTTACGCCCGAAAAAGTTCATCGCCCTCCACCAAATTCGAACTTGCGACCTTGGGAACCAGAGGTTTAGCATGTTACTCCTAGATTACGGAGGACGGCTCTTTCTCTATTCTGTATAGTATTTAAAGCTCGTTCTTACAAAAACACTACAGACCGATGAACACTGATGATTAATGAAATGATATGATAGTTGGAAAAGAAATTTGGAAATGAAGCATTTCAGATCTAAGTTTAAGGTACCTGTCCGGCATTTGCCAGTTATGAGAGTTGACAAAACCTCGGTCAAGGAGAACAGTCCTGCGGACCTCCGGGTCAGAAGTTAGTGTCCTAACGATTTCTGCCACCCAGTCGGTTTCATCCGGGTGCTCCGGATGCAAGTTAAGTCTGCGGAAGTGAGGTACAAAATGGCCTACACTACATCTCCTTCTATAGGGGCATATAGCCCCAATATCCAAAAGCACGTGTGTCGGCCTACGGATCCTATTCAGAGATTCAAAGTGTAGTTTCTGAAATAGATGGAACACAGATTCCGTTGTTAATTCTGTCAATCTTCTGGGAATAGATATGTCCAAACTCCAAAATATATTTTTCTTCTTTTCCTTCTTCTTATTACTTATTCTTCTTATTATTTTGAAGAGTTAAATTCTTTAGTTTATTTGAAACATAGCGTATTTGACAGAGGAAAACTTTACCAGGGGACGGTTTGTTATATTGCATTTGTTTGTTAATGTAGCTCACTGACAATGTGGAATAATAACAATAATAACAACAAAAATAACGACAATAAAATAATAATGCAATGAACATTACGTGCTCTCCCGCATGATTTTTGTTACGGCGGCTTAATGTTTTGATTTAACCATACAGTGCATCTAGTCCCGATGTTAAATGAAAATCGGCAGAGCCATTTTTGAGAAAATAAATATTTTCGAAAATGTTTCCATGTAAAGGGTAGTTTGGGATGGGGGCTTGGCAGGGAATTTCCCCAAAATCTTCGTGTCGCATCCTTGGAAGATACTAAACTTATATACCAAGATTGGTATTTTACCGACTTTTCATTTTTGAGTTATCGTGTTCACAGACACGTGGAGACACACAAACATACAGGGACCTTTTTCTAAAAATGTTGTATTTTGGATTCGGCAGACCCTAAAACGTATATTTCCGGTGAAATATCGGTATTGAATTTTTGATTGGAATGCAATGCCTCCTGCATAGTACGTGTAGAGAAAGTAAAAAAGACATATGCACAATTATAAAACTAGCTGTTGGCGGACACTGATTGGTCAAATAAAGACTTTTTAATTACTTGTCAATCTAAAAAGTTTACTTTTTCTCTCAAAAGTAAAAGCTGTGTAACTGAAGTGGAAAACGTGTTAAACAACCTTCTCCGTCTGTTTATACTGTTCTTGTACATAATCACCGACAAGTCTGGGAACTGGTTCTCATTAAGAGCGGTTCCTTCAGCGTTTCTGCTGATATGCAAAAGATGAACGTGTACTTCGTTGAGTTCCGCGACTCTTATAACTCACCAAGGGTTATTTGCACACGTGAAATTCGGCGTTGTTGCCCCACCTTGGTAGATTAAATTAATATTTAAATATTATGGAATGCTTATTTTTCAGGCTCTATATGATTTATAGCATCTTAATTTATTTTCTCTACCACTTTATTTAAGTTCAGTATCTTCCAAAGATGCGATACGAACATTTTCAACAAAACTTCCCCACCCCAAATTACCCTTTACATGGAAGATTTTTCCAATTTCCAGTTTCCTCAAAAATGTTTCAACAATTTGATTAAAATACCATAAAGAAATTTATATAAAAATAAAATGTATATCTTGAATTTTCTGGGAATAGCATCTGAAGCCGTCTTCATTCCATATGAACTTTACTTAAATATAAACCATAAGAGAAACGCAACATTTTACTACAAAAGATATATAAATATACAAAAAAGTGTGTGTTTTGAGATACACACACATATATATATATATATATATATATATATTTTGTCACATGCATTTTTTTGTGGATTTAACCATTTCCAAGATATTCAATGATATTGACGTTTAAATTTCCAATATTTAGACTTTTCTCAGATGGAAAATCGTTATTCAATTTTTTCATCTTGGTCAAGCAAAGAGAACGGAATTTCAATCGCATTACATAGTGACCGGCTTTTAAAAGATTTGCCTATCGTTTTAGCGTAGCCTGTTCCCTTATTTCCCTTGTAATTGCAAAGAACTAAGTAATATGACAATTTTTGCTAATGTTTTTCTCTATTAGTATAACGAGATAGAAGAATAGATAAGGCTTTGTAAAAGTAGTTTATTGCAGAGTAGATAGAGAAAGTCATGTGAATGGGATGCATGAGAGTGTTACTTATTACGTGTTTTTAAAGAAACTCTATGTACAGAAGACACTTGGACTTTGATGAGCGTGAATTCCAGTATCTCACCTGACTCCTGGGTATCCTTGAAAAGGCTGTATTGCTGCCAAGCCACCATTTGGATTTCATAGGGGGTAGTCCATAAAACAGCAGCTGTGCGAGTTGCAAAGAGGACATATACTGCATTTCCATCATGCCAGTAATTCAGGCTCAACCAATGCAACCCTCCACCCCTAGCAAGAGCAGCTGTGCCGCAATATTTCAAGGAATTAGGATAAAATATTCAGCAAATATTAAAGCATAGGGTGACTTATAAGCTCAGTTTTAATGCATCAACGTGAAAAAATGGACCACTTAAGAGGATACAGAACGATCTAGCTGCTTAAGTGGTGAATTATTTTATCATGAAGCTCAAATTTGAATCCAGGTTAAGACAACCTAAATAAAACTCTGGCTTGAATATAAGATAATTCAAACTCTGATCCTTGAAAATATTTAAGAGGTCTGGAGTTAGACAAAAACCGTTAGTGATCGTCAACTCAATTAAGTGTATTGATTTAAGTTGAAGTGAAAAATCAAAATGTAATTTTTATAAATATATTGAAAGATAATGAATTATCTCAATAACACTATAGGGTAAAGAAAAAAGAAAGAATTAATAGCTTAAGTTTTAATCAATATCCTGCTTGACATCAGGCGCTGAACATCAGAAGGAAAAGAAGAAGATCAATATTAAAGTTGGGACTGTTGAATATCCCTTTTTTTTTGTTTGGTTTTTATTTAACTGTTTCATTTGTATAGGTCTGTGTAAATTCTCTGTTCATTTGATCATGATTTGCCTTTAGAAAGTACTAACCGTACATTTTTACTAATTGCTTTATCTACCAAGAAATCCGTATCATGGCTGCATTCGGAAGGGAAGTAAAGCCATTGGTCCCGTGTCGTAGATTTGTGGCACGTAAAAGAACCTCAAGCCTGATAGAGAAATCTCTGAGCAAGCCCAGTAGGTATAGAATGGGACGCTGAGAATCACAGCAGTTAAATAGCGCCCATAAATAAAGCTCCATTTATTTTACAAAGTTCCATGTATGTACATATAGGTAGAAAAGGCATTGTATTTCATCCAACATTTCAATTACTCGATTTCACCGGAATTGCATTTTGGTGACCCCAGAATAAGAAAGGGGGGTGGGAAGAATTTTTAGAAAAAGGTCGGTTTGTGTGCACTATCCTCTAGTTCCCAAGGTCACGGGCGTAAAATCCTTGGCATGGCTTCCTTCGGAAGGGAAGTAAAGCCGATGATCCCGGTATCTGCACGTAAATGGACCCCATACAGGACGGCGCCGTGGCCGAGAGGTTAGCAGCCCGGACTCGATCCCAGGGACCACATGTGAGATTTGTGGTAGACGAAGCGCGTCTAGGCGGGTTTTCTTGGCTCATTCCACCAATTGTTCCGTAATCATCCTTCCTGTGGTTCATTTCACTATCATTTCATATCATCCACTTTCTCGTTTTTATACAAGGCATCAGGCTGATCATTCATCTTGGCTTATCTCCGATCCAGAGCTTCTGCTCAGCAGGCGTCTGGTCCTAGATGCTGGCTTGCAAGTCCTACATACGAGGAGGGTAAAAAGAGAGAGAAAAGGCTCTGGGCTAAATTCTGCTAGTTTCATGTCCGCAAATCGTGATTTCGTCCTATGGTGCCAAAGATGATGAGTTGATACCTCGTTACAATGTTAGAGAAGGCCAAAACTTTAGCTGTTCCAAAAACAAACTTTTCTTAATTAAAGAATTGAAGCTTTCCCGGTGCTGGATATTAATGATTTCTTACAAAGGATTATTCTTTTATCTATGCCATACTAATGGAAATAAACATTGCCAGAATTGGTCTTATTATTTGCTTCTTTGTAAGCAGAAGGAAAATAAGAGAATACACTAGGCTAAAGCGAAAGTAAAATCTTTTAAAAGGCGGTCGCTAGGTGAAACAATTAAAATTGGATTCTCTTTGCTTGCTAGGAGTAAAGAAAAGAGAGACAAAAAGAAATTGCCTTGCTATTTTAGTAAATTTTTAGTATCTTAAAGCTGAAACGAATAACTCGGAGGATCTCGAAAACGATTAACTATTAAAAAAAATAAATAAATAAAATAAAAAAGTGACAAATTATGTGTTTTAATGAGATTTACACGTTGTATTGGTAATTTTTGTCTATTTCTTACAGTTTAGCAGTTATGCAAAAGTTATACAGTCACCCATAATGAAGAGGTAAAAAAATTCAAGATATACATTTTGAAACTATCTTAAACATAGTATAGTATTTTAATAAAAATTGTTACAACCGTTTTTGAGAAAATAAAAATTTCTTAAATTTTGTAAATCTTCGTGTTGCATCCTTGGAAGATACCGAACTTAAATATCAAATTTGGACTTTTCGTTTTTGAGTTATGCTGCCACAGACACACACACACACACACACACACACACGGACATGTTTCTAAAAATACTTTTTTTTATTCAGGTATCTCAAAACACGTATTTCCGATGAAATCTCCATATCGAAATGTTGAGCGGAATGTAACTTCTCTAGAACTATGAATATCTACATACGTGCTAAAGAAAGTAAAAAAGAGTGTGTTTTTCATCTCTCGAGTTTTATTTCTTGGACCCAGCCATAACTGGGAAAAAATAAAACTAATCTACGGCCGATATTCCTCTCACTAAATGAACTCTTGGTTGAAAGGCATTTGTAGTGCGGTCTTACGCACAGATAGCTGTAATCTCGGTGCGGGCAAAGTTCATTATCAGCGCCTGATATACTACCAGGCAGCTGATCATTGAGAAGATAGAACTAAAGTCAGCCGGTATAACGATTATAAGTTTTAAACTTAATACATTTTTTTCTGGGAGAGAAAGCCGAGATATGGATATTTTTGTTTTCGAAATATTTCGTTATAAAAATTGTAGCTCAATCTACGACATCAATGGCCCCTTGTAGCTTAGTCATTTGCTTCCAACTGCCATGCCCTGGTATATAGATAAAGGAAGGTGATTAGGCTCCACGGGACCGTTGTTTAGCGAAGATTGCGTGTACTATACCAGGTGGTCCAACTGCACCGTATTTGGCGCGTACAGACATATCTTGGTAAGTAAAAGAGTTGGCAGAACTCAACTTAAAACCCGCCAACCGGCGAGCTTCGTTTTACTCCTCGCAATGAGCGCGACCTACTCACAATCTCCGCTGATAGCAAAGCGTGTAGAACGAAGCTCATTCTCACTAGTACTCCGCTGGCGGTTTTAACCTAAAATAGCCCCTTGAGTTCTGCAACTCTTTTAACGCACCAAGGTTAATCTGCACACGTCAAATACGGGGCAGATGGGCCACCTGACACGTATCATATTACGATTAATACAGTAGTGTCTGGTGATATATGGTATTTTTACAACTATAGTTATAAAGAAATGATGTGCCAATTCACAAAAACGACTTTTCACTTTGCTATCTATATGGTTATCTATACGGATTCCCGTTCTCTTTCCCGGGATATGATGAACCAAAATACTACGCTTTTTGCTTCCCATTCCCGTTCTGGGGTTATATATACTGCACCAGCCTTAATAACAAATTCGTTGTACTAAGCAGGGGTTAATGGCTTGTGCCCGCATTCAGGAAGTCGCGGGTTCAAATCGCGTGGGCCGACTGATTTAACTTGTTTTGGGGAGGGAGGGTAATTCCCCTCAGTTGCCAAGGTAAACGCCGGATTGAATATCGTGTCCCAAAGCTACCTTAATTATAAAACAGTAGTACAAATAAAAATATTGATTTTGTACTAATAACGAATGTTCTACAGATAATGAAAACGGTAAACTGAACAACACACTAGGGCATCCGCCCCGCACATGTAGAAGCAGAATGCAGTTGCCTGGCACTAAGGCCTTTGTGGCCACGTGTCGATTCAAGATGGTATAGAATAAGGGTGGGTCCTAAAAGGCTGAAAGTTGGCTAGACATCGATCCACGTCTCGATATGACAAGCAATCAAAGAAAATGTTAAAGCAACGTAAGCAATATAAACAGAGAAAGAGCGCGAGAAATAAATTTGTATTGGCTATAATTGAAATTTGACATGTCGAAAGCGTATTACCCAATATGCACCATGTTTTCTCGCAGAACAAGCTCGTTAGATGTTCACCAGTTTTTATGGGCACTTATGATTCACAAGCTAAAATTGCCCCTAGCGGATATGGAGTCTTGTTTCTTGTGTCCCGGATTTGATTCACGGCCCATCTGGTGCAGTACTATTCCGTATTGATCGAAGCTTCACCCCTGCCAAACGCGGAAATTCGGGAATGTGAAGAACACGCGGCCTTTTCCATTAAGTGCGCTCCATCATTTTATCATTAACTCGCCGTCCATGTTACTACTCCATAGACAGAGGATGCGAATAATTCTTCACTTGCATGCAACTTCCTATTGCGATTTTGCACTATGATTTATTCTGACGGAGTCCCATAAATAGAGTGCAGCTGGCATTAGGTAAGTGTTCATTACATTGGGGAGCATAATCGTTTATAAAAATATAAAATGAAAAAAGTTACTAGCTGCAAATTCGCATGTTAATTCTTCAGAGTGTATTATAGACAAATCGGCGTATCTAGTTATTCATTATTAGAGGATACCAAACCAATATAAATTTAATATTTTCTCTGTTTTCTATTATTTATGCTAAAGCGCGGTGAATTAGCACAAGGCCAAGCTTTTGTTCTACTAAATAACCAACAACCTCAAGGCTAATGCGTCCAGCTGACACTCAACCGGTTCGTCGCACCTGGGTGTAAACATCAGCAAATCCCCGCGGCGCAAGAATGCGACGAGATTGGTGCCTTCTGATACCTTAATACCTTTACGGCTTTAGCACCATTACTACACTTGCTTTAAGCCTATTCTGGCCAATTTTTCCACTGAATAGGACCTGGAGAGATAATGAACAATGCATGTGCTTATAACTATAATGTTAAAATACAACATAAAATTGTCAAAGTGTTGAAGCATTGCTCAGGAAGTTGTTTTGAAGTTAAAGAGGCATAAGTTGGCTGCGTGTGTTCCAAACTATTGGTTTCGAAACTAAACAGAGAGCATATATGTATACAGAAAGAAAATGCATCTGGCAAAAGTTTAATTTCCAGCTGAACACTTCACATTTGTTCATATTTTTATCAACAGTTCTTAACAATTTCTTTTGGAACATACTGTATTTCCTTTTTAGCTGTAACATTTGTGTTGTTTATATTTTGTTATGAAATAGCGCTGTTTTACGATAAAAAATGCAAATTTCACAGCTCACATATTTATATTTAATTTTATATTAATGATATGTATACGATTGCAAAAATGTCCAGAAAACTCGACATTAGTTAATTATTTACATTTCATTTTCACGATAAGTCTTACTAGTAAAATTAGTAGTTACTTTCATAGCCATCACATCAGCTACCACCAATAAGCCAAATTAATCTAAATAATGAAAGAGCAGAACATTATTTGCCTTTGTCAGTAGTGAAAGTAAAAAAGTGCTATTTTCAGTTGGAAGATCATTTGACTCATTGTAACGAGTACACGAAATATATTGTTGATGAATCTAAATACCACTCCCAAAAGAGTTATTGATCACGATATGCAACTTGCTTTTATTATTATTATTATTATTATTATTATTAAAATAATATTATTACTGTAATTATTAGTTATTATCTTCTGTTACTAACTTTCTAAAAATAGAAAAAAGTAAAACATAAAATCACTACTTAATGATTTCTGCAACAAGATCAAAAACATCAAACCAGAAGCCTGATTATCAGTTTTTATCTACTTGTTTGTGTACATTTTACTTTGTGTACTAATACACAATACTTAGTGTAATTAGAGGAGGCGTTCTATTCCACACAAAAAATTGATGTCGAGATTTCACTAGTTTTGAGGACCCCATGAAAAATATTTTGATTAAAGAAAGGTGCGTGCGTGTCTTGTGATAGCATAGCTCAAAAACAGAATGTCAGTTAATTACGAAACTTGGTATTTAAGTTCAGGACAATCCGAAGATGCGAAAAAACTGTTTGAGAAATTCTCTCTACCCAAACTACCCTTTACTGAAAAACATATCATTATTTTTGTTTTATTTCTCAAAATGGGTCTAAAGACTTTGAATTAAAATAACCAAGTGTTTAAGCTATTTTCGTGATAAATAAAATGCATATCTTGACTCTTCTGGGAATAGCTTCTAAGGTCCTCTTTCAATCTGAACTCCCAACTTGAGTAATTGGTGAATGGAAAGAGATAGACGCAAAATGTTACTGCACAAGAAATGTAGTAGGTCTCGTAGAAGCATCAATTTATGTTGATGTTTTTCTGAGTAACCATATTGATGTATGGTTGGATTATTCAAATGTTTTATACTTTTCTCAAGTTGCAAATTATTATTTTTTTTTCCATCTTTATGCAAATAAAACAGATTTTCAAAGGATTTCCTATCGCTTTAACTTATCGTTTTTTTTTTTCTTATTCCTGTGTAAGTGAGCAATGAACGTTTATATTTGTTAAGAAGTAGATGAAAGAATAAGTTTTTACTTTCTCTATACGTACTATATACATAGTGTAAAGAGGAGGTATTGTAATCCACCCAAAAATTCGATGACGAGGTTTCACCGGAAATACATGTTTTAAGACCCCCTGAATTAAGTATAGTTTCTAGAGCGAACAGAGCAACTCATTAGTTTTTACTAGTGTTTAAACCCCTTTTACTCATGCGGCATCACAGGCGAAGGACGCTGATGATACGTTACATGACATAATTAGGAAATAACGCGTTATATGCCTAAGTTTAGAGTACCTTCTCGACCTTTGCCAGTAATGAGGTTTGAGAAAATCAGTAAAAACCCTCAGTGAGCTTGCGTCTGCTTACTACTTGTGCATTACCAACACAAATTAAAAAAACAAGTGTTCCATTCACATGACTTTCTCTACCTATTCTACAACAAATTATTCTTATAGAAACTTATTCTTTAATTTACTTCACAACTAAGTAGTGCTTTTATGTTTTACTTTTTGCTATTTTTAGAAATAAATAGACATTTTAAGTAACAGAAGAAGATATGATAACTAATAATTATAGTAATAATCATATTTTAATTATCATAATATTAATTAAAATAAGTTGCCTATAAGGGAGATACTCTAGGCTTAAAGCGACAGTCAAATATTTTAAAATCTGGTGCTAAATTGACATCATTGAAATTCGTGTCCCTTTGCATGATCAGGAAGGGGAAAAATAACCGGAATATCTTGAAAATGATTAACTCGAAGAAAAAAAAAAGAATATTGTATATAAATTTTATGTTTAATGGGATATGCATTTTCACTTTCTCTGCCAGGTATGTATGTTGTACATAATATTCCACTGAGTTTTCACCGGAAATATATCTTTTGAGGACACCTGTCCAATTTTTTTTTTACTTTCTCTACCGAGCTCTGTGTATGTTGTATATAGTTGTAGGTAGATAAAGCATTGTACCACCCCTAAAACTTGACACCGAGATTTCACCGGAAATACATGTTTTGGGAAGCCCTAAATCAGAAATAAGATTTTTAGAAAAAGGTCTGTGTGCGCGGGTGGGCAGTAAGCTGAATCGAAAAGTCCGTTAAATAACCAAATCTGGTATTTAAGTTTCGCATCTTCCAAGGATTTGACACGACAATTTTCAGGAAAATCCCTCCAAGCCAAACTACCCTTTACATGGAAGATTTTTTGAAATTTTCGATTTTTCAAAAGTGGATTTTAATTAGAATACTGTATTTTAAAGATATTTGCATGACAAATAAAATGTAAAAAACAGTAAATGTTTTAAAACGCACAATTTTTGTCATTACTTTTTACTTTCTCCAAACGCACTATGTACAGTGTATAGAGAAAGTATTGCACTCCAACCAAAAATTCGATACCGAGATTTCACCGGAAATATATGTTTTAGGTTCCCCAATATCCAAAAAAAGCATTTTCACAAAAAGGTCCGTGTGTCTGTGAACACGATAACTCAAAAATGAAAAGTCGGTAAAATACCGAACTTGGTATTTAAGTTTAATATATTCCAGGGGTGCGACACGAAGATTTTGAGAAAAATCCCCCCACCCCCAACTACCCTTTACATGGAACTTTTTTCGAAAATTGTTATTTTCTCAAAAATGCCTCTAACGATTTTGATTAAAATTTCGGATATTAAACATATTTACCTGACAAATGAAATGTATATCTTGAATTTTCTGGGAATAGCCTCTGAGGAGTAGTTTATTCTGGATGAATTTTACTAAGTTTTGGATGACTGCTAAACCGTAAGAGATGGACAAAAACTTACTGCAAAAAAATGTAGAGCACTTTAAAACACACAATTTATGTTATATGCATTTTTTTCGTGGAGCTCGTCGTTTTTGTGACATTCCTTATTTTTGGTTTCTGCTATGAAAAACGTATACTTTTCTCATACAGGAACTTGTCAACTCCTATCCAAAGGAACTTCATTGACATGGCAACCAGCTTTTGACTATCACTTTAACCTACGGTTGTCCCTTATTTTGCTTCTACTTACAAGGAAGCGAGTAATAAGATTATTTCTGCTAATTTTTTCTGATTAGCATAAAGCAAATAGAAGTATAAGCTTTTTAAGAATTATTTGTTGCAGGGATATGGAGAAAGTAATGTGAATGGTACACATCAGATTTTTTATGTGTAGTTAACCATTTCGGATATGTTCGTTATCATTTATTTTACATTTTCTAATACTTAGATTTTTCTAAAATGGGATTTCGGATATCGCTTTAGACTACATAGTGTATTTCCTTAATACCCTTCTACTTAGAAGGGACTAATAAAGGCATCTTTGCTAATGTTGATATAGATTTAAAAAATAGAGAAAAAATAAGCTTTTATAAAAACATTTTGTGACAGAATAGGTCAAGAAAGTCATGTAAATGGCATAGTCAGATTTTTTTGTAGTAACATTTTGCCTATCTCTTTCGGTGTACCAGCTATGTAAAAGTCATCCAAAGTGGAAAGTGCCTCAGAAGCTATTCTCCAAAAAATTCAAGATATGCATTTCTATGTTACATATCTTTAATGTATATTATAATAAATCGAACATTTCAAAAGATCTTCCAAGTAAAGGATAGTTGGGGATGGAGGATTTTCATGAAGATCTTCGCGTCACATCCTTGGAAGATACTGAAGTTATATTTAAGTTTGGTATTTAATCGTATTTTCATTTTTCTCCTGGTCACGCTATTTTTTTCAAGAGTCCTCAAAACGTGCATTTCCTATGAGATCTCAGTATCAAATGTTTTGGGTGGAATGCAATGTCCTCTCTAGCTACTAACATCATGTACATGTTAGAGAGATTAAAATTTCGGGGTGACTGTATATACTCACACTGCCTGCCATAAAATATTTAATGTACAACGATAAAGTACTTATACTGCTTTTTCGAGTTGTAAAAATGGAATTGAAGTGTAAAGAAGCACTTACAGCATTTCGGATTTGCTGGAAGCACTTATTAAGAGTAGGTTAGGTTCGAGCACACGATCTTTTTTGTTCTGCACAGGAAGGATCCCTAGCGGAACTGATAAAGTTACCCAGTAATTCATAAGGTTTCCTTGGGGTCTAACCTTGATTACATATTTTCCAAGCATGCCTCTTGTAAGTTATAAGCCAACTTTCTTTTTTAAATACATTTTTTTAACGTTTATAAATGGCTAGGCATTTAAACTTTTGTTTAGGTTTAATTTATTTATCTTTTTATTGTTCCGTCTATACCCCGCCTTTAACTGCATACTTCCCTGTGGAACTTATTGCCTATCGAATATAATGTTTATAATACTGCTGCGTAATATTTATTTTACAAAAAAGTTTGTGTTTTTATCAATCCTTCCCCCTGGTTTAGGATACCTATGGTCAAATAGTTGAGGAACTTAATATGTATTACATATCTAAGTTTTATAATAATATACCGAATCATTCTTTTATTATAAGGTAGATAACACTCACACATTCAAAACTTACAATAACCAAAATGGCTGGCCCCATAACACTGTCGGTAGAACACCTGACTGTTGAGTGAGGATACCCAGGTTCGAATCCCGGCTAGGGTTGGGAATTTTTCTATAGCGAAAATTATCGCCTATCCTCCCCAGTCTCTGGAATTATGAATGCGAGGTTGAATGTGTGTGTTTGTGAGGGGTATAATTTATATTACAATATATAAATTTATATATTACAATTATGACAATAATATAACCCACTATTGAATGGTAAGATTATGCTGCTAGTTTAAGTTGATGAAGAGATGATCTCGTGATAAAGGATAAATTGCATTAACACTTTGTAGCTCGCAACGCTAGGATTTGTCTAATCCGTTTTCGGTGTTGGCGTCTGTAGTCTGAAAGGTCAATAAAACGGAGCTTATGTCAGCTCCGTACTTTATTTGTAATTATTTGGTAAAATATTCTTCAGAAAAACAATGTCATTGCATACATCGAAATATAGTAAGAGATGGAAAGTCCTATTACAGAAAGAAGAAAAGTCTAATAAACTTAGTAATGTTTTGAAAGTTGCCAATTCTATACATAGACCAATTTTACCTATTGTAGTGAAATTCCATTGATTTGGAATGTGCTTCACCCTGCATTCACAGAAACAAACAGGAACTATGAAACAAAAAGCATAGCATGTTTATTGGCAAATGTGAACGAGGCGTGAAGGCCCGGTGTCAAACCATGCGGAATGCAATCAGAATAAAGAGAACAAGGCTAACTTCTTGTTGATTGTCTTTGTGGTTGAATGCTCAGCGCTCTGGCGCATCAACTCAGAGGTCCTGAGTTCAATTCTCAGCTGGGGTGTGAATCTTTCTTTAACTAGAAACCCTATTCTCAGAAAATTTCTTTAACCTTATTCTCCGCGAAAAAAAAAAAATCACAAAAAACCAACGGTAAGGAAACCAACAGTTCAAAAATAGCAACGCCATCAATTCTTTCGCAAGCCATGGCCCACAATATAACCATTGCAGTTAAAGGGGGCTATATAAATAAGACAAAGAAAAACGACTTCTTCCTGTAGTTGGTTCGCGAAGTATGTAGCAGCGAAATGGTCAAAGTTAATGCTTTATTTCCAGAGTTAATAAATATTAAGAAATGGCGTTGTATATTAACTGTCAGTCAGCCTTTTATTTGAATCTGGCACAGAAACTCTGGACCATAAACGTTCAATAAATTCTCTGTTGCAAATTTTACTTCTAAATCACTGAAGCGACAGCTTGTGAACGCTGCAGCTCCATAAATCACTGTGATAAGGGTTTAACTTGATAATAGAGCTCATCCACAAAGCTACAACAACTGCGGATAAAGTACAAGTTGTTTTGTGTCCATCCACACAATTTGCCTTGTTAGTTAAAGTCGATGTTCCAAGTGAGCTTTTCACTCCTTTGGAAGCACCAATCAATAAATCATTAATTTAGAAGAGCGTGCTGGAGAAATTTGGGGTGGAATTTCTCAAGAACCTCTCTGTAGCATCAACGGCGTCCTCGACACGTGCCTTTGTCCATAGAGGCCGTTTAATTGAACTCTTCCAACTTAGAGTGGCCTCTTACAATCGAGTTCCAGAATGTATACAATAATTTGATTGTATTGGAAGTGATGACTTGTGAGTTCCTCTTCTTTTTAATTTAAATAAAGATAGACAATTTTCTTAACAATAAACGGTACCGAGCGAAATGACTCCAGGTAGAGTTTTAGGGAAGCATTCGGAAGGTCCGAGCTCGATTCCAGTCACTCTGAACGTGTTTTCTTTGGTGGTTTACCTGGGTCGGTGGGCGATTGATCTCTCTTGTTATCATAAATTTCTTGTCCATTTCTGTTCCCATTATTTCCTTTCGTCTGTTCAGGGCTAAAAGAACCAGGCGACGGCGTTCGGTTTGTAGTGGCAGTGCGACGGATTTACTCTTTGAAAAGGTTTCTCCTTGGCGTTTGGCGGGTCTGCTGAGGGTCCTTTCTCGGGTCCCTGAGATGCCCCGGGCGAAACGGGGCTAACGGTTATCTATCAGGCGGGTGTTTTCCATCTGGAATCATTACAGAGACCTCGTCCTTGCTAGCGCACATCTCGTCCGTACTGCTCTTCGAATCTCCCCCTCATCCCTCCCTCCCGTTGGAAACTTATTTGCGGTGCTCTGTTCCAGATTTCTGAAGGATTTCCTTCCTCCTAGGGATCACATTGGAAGCACAAAGTGGCCCATTATGTCCTACTTGAGGTGATGTGCTCCAGGCCTCTCTACTCTTAACTTATAACTGTATACTTAAATAACCACTGTTGCGTTAAAAACAATAACCCAAGGACCCTTCGCAATGCAGAAGATCGTTGGCTTTAACTGGCTGCCTTTTGGGATATGCCTGAAAGAATTAGTTGAATATGTCACTATGTGAAACACCTGAATGAACAATACTTACATATCAATTTTCCAAAAAACAAAAACAAAAAAACAAAAAACAAACAAACAAAAAAACTGTGTTCCATTCACACCTGCTGTGCAAACAAACTATTCTTACAAAAGAGTATTTTTCTCTCTACTTCATACTACTAGAATTAAATATTAGCAGAAATGGTCTTAGCTCTTTGCAAACTAGAGGGAATTAAGAAGATGCACTAGGCTAAAGCGATGGTAAAAGTTGTCGCTATGCGATGACGTTGAAATTTGGCTTCTCATTCTATGGCTAGGAATAAAACAAAAGAAATATGAAATAAATGACGACCTCCCCTTTGAGAAAAGTACATTTTCCATGTAAAGGGTAGTTTAGAGTGAAGGGGTCATCGTGTCGCATCCATGTTTGGTAGTTAGAGCTATTCTGTCCATAGATACACAAACCTGCACACACACACACACACGGATCCTGTTCTAATTTTTTGATTCGTGTGTCTCAAACAATGTATTTCTGGTAAGATCTCGGTATCGATTTTTTTGGTGGAATGCAATACCTTCTTCACCCTTTAGTGCTTGGTGGAGAAAATAAGAAGAAAGAAATCACAAAAATAAAGCAATAAAAATAAGTACAAAGTGAAAACTAACAGCTTGGTGTAGAATGTACCTCACTGCCCATGTAAAAACAAAAGAATAATTGGAATTTTTGGTACACTTTAAGTCCAGTTTCCGAGATTTTCGAGAAATTCCCAAAAGAATAGCTTAATAATCCACTGGACAGTACTATTAAGGATTTTTTTTTTTTTTCTATTTTAGGTTAGGAAAGCTATGGGCGGGATTCCTCCAAAATTAGCAGAAATTGTACGTTCTATTTGTTGTTATTTTTCACTGTAGGCTTATGCTTAAAAGCTAAGTATCTGTCTCCATCTTGCTGAAGTCTGGAAATAACAGAATCCGGTAAATCTTTGAGAAGCGGAAGAGGAAAAAACCCAAAAATTAAAGAAGATAAGGACAAGAAGATACAACTTCTCTTGAGCCTTACGTGGACTGTAAATCAGGCAGTTGTTTATGGCCAGTGGGTTTACATGCTGACTAACGCTTTCTGGTGTTAAATCCCATTCCAATCTCCTTTATACGAGGCTTATCAGAAGATGAATCCTCAACAAGCTAGGCCACGGAACAAGAAGAATGGGCAAGGACGAGAGGACCACCAGCGTGATTTGTGTGTGTGGTCCATGAGGACAATCTCATGTTATGTTAACTTTCCAGAGCGAATGTTTTTCATTATAAGTACCTAGGAACAACGAATCTTCATAGTAAATCTTTGTACTGCCCTCCATAAAGAACGTGGAATATGTAGAAGTGATATAGAATAGGTTATGTTTCTAGATGTTCAACTTCAAGGTAACTAGGATAGGAATCTCATATCATATGAGCTTCACATCGGAATAGTAAACGATTATTTGGCTTATGAACTTTAAAGTGTTTGGAATTCTTATTAAGTAGGTATTTACTATTCACAGATCATCTTGTATATTTTAGGGCAACCATTCCTCAACAAATAAATACTTCATTCTGCAGAAAAAAACCAATAAAATTATGCGTGGAGTTGAACCGAATTCATTGGAAACCATGGTTGTAATTCTGACCCCAACATTTGGTATTCAGTATGAAAATAAATATTCGAATATATTCATTAGATAAAAGCGTTGATTTTAGCTATTTAGTTAAATTATTTATGATAACCTAAAACACTTATGGAAGCTCCTGTATCAGGTTCTATAATTTTAGGAGCTTTGCCTATTAACCACTCTGCTCGAAACTGCTCCAATATTTATATTCATAAAAATAAATTTTCCAACACTTTCTGAAGGTAACTATGTTGCAAAAATCTATTATCACAAAAATTTAATCTTCCATCTATTTCATACAAACGGAGATAGAGGTTAGCTAAATTTATTTAATTCTATATTTCCTTGCAGATACAAGAGGAATAAGAAAATATATTAGGCCGAAGCGTTAGACACATCTTTTAAAAGTTGGTGGCCATTTGATCATATTGAAATTAGATTCTCTATGCATGGGTAGGAATAAATAAAAACGAATGACGATTTCCCAGTTGTCTTGGAAAATTAAACCAATTACAAGCAATGTCTCAGAAATGGCCAACCCCACAAAAAATCATATGAAGTAAATTGTGTGTTTTAATGAGATCTAAATTTTTTGTGAGCTAAATATTTGTCTATTCTTTTACGGTTTACCAGTTATGCAGAAGTCATCAGAATGAAGATCTCTTCAGAGGCTATTCCTAGGAAGTTCAAGGCATACCTCGTACATTTAATTTGTCATAAAAATATCTTAAACTTTTGATAGGTTATTTAATCAAAACCGTTAGAGCCATTTTTGAGAAAATTAACATTTTTTAAAATTGTGCCTTGTAAAAACTGGGGGACTATCTTGATAATTTGCGTGTCACATCCTCGGAGGATGCTGAACCTAAATACTAAGTTTTGTATTTAACAGATGTTTCGTTTTTGAACTATGCTGTTCTCTCTCTCTCCCCCCCTCTCTCTCCCTGTCTCACACATACATATACACACACCACATGGACATGTTTATGAACATTCTTTTTTTCGGGGTGGTGGTTCAGGGGGTCTCTAAACATATATTTCTTTTGAAATCTCTGTATGAAATTTTGACTGGAATATATCTTCTCTACATGCTATGTACATTGTAGAGAAATTAAAAAACACAAATGTGTTCGCCCTGCTCATTTTCCCAGCTATACTATCTGAGTAGCTAACTATTTCTTAAATGCGTCTTTATACTTGTTTTAAAGGGGGCATTTACTGAAACTGACATCAAATTAGAAATGAAACCAGAAACGCTCGTGCAGCGAGATAGTTCGATTTCAATCATGGATGCGGAATTATGGGAACAGAGCTGTATATGGGCAGGTTTCCTGCGAGCACTGAGTTACTTCATTCTGTCAGCAGGCCTGTCGGCATTTTATGCACCTGCCACCTGTCCATCAATCTTGGAACTGAACAGTGCATCGCAAATGCTCAGCGCAATGTTACCAGTAATGCCTGTATTAGGTAGTTATGGTACCGTGGATTCGTCAATAATCGTGGCCTAACCAGAAAAATATTAATGGGAGAGGTGTAAGTATAGGTATCCATTCTTTAAACAATTTGTATCAATTTAAATTATATATAGGAATTAACCTGGGCACATCTGGTGTGTTATATTGATAAGACTTCATCTACCATCTGCAACAAACTATTCTTACAAAAATGTATCTTTCATCTGTTTCATATTAATCAAGATACATTGCCAGAAATTATCATATTACATATTTCTTATTTGGTAAAAAGAAAATAAGAAAATGATAGTAAAATCTTTTAAGAGCTGGATCCTAGATGATGAAATTCTGTTCTTGTTGTATGCCCTAGAGTAACTAAAATAAAAACAAACGACGACTTTCCATTTGAGAAAAGAATAAGTTTTGAAAACGTGTAACCAGTAATTAGATATATCTCGGAAATAGTTAACTAAAAAAAAAAGTATTTGACAAATTATGTGTTTTAATGATGTCTACACTTTTTGTGTAATAAGATTTTTCTCTATATCTTACGGTTTACCAATTGTGCAAAATCATCCAGAATGAAGAGCATAGCAGAAGCTATTCCCAGAAAATTCAAGATGTACATATTCTGTTTCATGAAAATATCTTAAACAATGTTTTAACCAAAATCGTTACAGCCAGTTTTGAGAAAATTAAACATTACGAAAAATGTTTCATATAAAGGTAGTTTGGGGTGGAGGATTTTCTTGGAATTCTTCATGCCGCATTCTTGGAAATACAGAATTTAAATATTAATTTATATAACGGACTTATCGTTTTGAGTTATTCTGTTCAGACACACGCGGACCTTTTTCTAAATATGCTTTTATATTCAGAGTTCCTCAAAACATGTAATTCCGATGAAAGCTCGGTATCGAATTTTTGGGAGAAAGCAGTACCTTCTCTACCTATTATTCACGTGGCAGAGAAAGTAAACTTTGATTCTATAGAGACGTTAAATTATTAGGTAACTCCTGTCGCGGCCTCTCTCCACTGGGCGAGAGATCCGAGAGTCGCCAGAAAAGTGGTGTCGGCAAAGGCGCACTAAAAGTCGTATCTTAAGATAAATTACGGAGATGTTGACCTTCTGCTCACATACAGGCAGCACAATTTGCGAAATTATTCTCGCTCACTCGTCTAAGCTTAGCTGCAGAAATCCTTTTGATTTCTTGCAAGATGTTATCACTAAGTTTCTGTAGATTACACTGGGATTTCTGCTGCTGAGCTTAGGTGAATGAACAAGAATATCTTTAACTAGTTTTAGTGCATGTTTGGGAGCAGATGGTCAGTATTTTCAGTATTTATTTAAGGTAAGGCCTCCAGTGTGTCTTTGCTGACACAAGTTTTCCGGCGACTCTCGGATCTCTCGTGCAGTGGAGAGAGGCCGCGAGAGCAGTTATCTTATAATTTAATGACCCTATATATTCATTAAGGTGCTACCATTGGAATAAATATTTTGTCCGTAATATTTGACATGTTTTAGAAAGGGGGTTCCAAACCCCAAAACCCCTCCATAGTTACGCATAGTATTTAAGTTTTATATCTTCTAAGGATGTGACACGAAGATTTTCAAGAACATCCCCCAACTCCAACTACCCTTTACATGGCAAAAATTTCGAAAATTCTGATTTTCTTAAAAATGGTTCAACGACTTTTATTAAAATATTGTGTATTAAAGATATTTATATGACAAACTGTATATATTATATTTTCTGGGAATATCTTCTGAAGACATGTTTATTCTGGATGAATTTTGCATAACTGGTAAACTGTAAGAAAAGACAAAAACTTACTGAATAGAAAATGTAGAGCTGGTTAAAACACACAATTTATATTATATACATTTTTTTCGTGGAGTTGACCATTTTTTTTTTTTAAAGATATAGTTTGTTATTGAGTTCAGCTTTAAAATGCTTATATTTTCTTATACGGGACTTTCTAAACTCCTGTCCGTATAAACAAAACTTCAATCACAAAGCAACAAGCTTTTAAAAGATTTGACTATCGATTTAGGCTATGGTACTCCCATATTTCCCTTCTACTTCAAGGAAGCAAGTAATAAGACCCTTTCTACTAAATTTATCTGGATTAGCATTAAGTAAATAAAAGAATAAGCTTTTTAACAATAATTTGGATTTCCAGAGATGTTAAATGTGTTTCGCTAAAATGTCATGTGTTGTTCAGTGACTCGCTTTTTACTTTAGGATGGGAAAACTTACGAGGAGATAAAAGCAAAATAGGGATCTTTCGCCATCTATGACAACAATTAGATATTGGTTCAACGAGTGCTAAAGTGGTTGAACACCCGTTTTTTATGAAGAGCGCCGAGGACACCCGGCAGATGTGGTTACCGAGGAAATCATTGACGCGATACGATTCTCGCTGGTCGAACGAAGATTCGTGAAGTGTCTGAGGTCATAGGTGTGTTGAACGGGAACGGCAACACATATTTTACATATTTTTTGAGGAAAAAGTTGTCGGTCTGATGGATGCCGCGATTGCCCAGAATAGAAACAAGCGTGTATGCGACTTTCAACTTTGAAACTGTTTATAGCTACTTAAGCGATATACGAAGGACTATGCTGTTAATACATGTCTTTTTTGAATAAAAAATTGGTAACAATAAAATATTTAATTCGCTGCTGCAAATAATTCACTCGACGCTTCGACGCGTAGACAATTGATGGCTGCGCGTTGCATTCCAGTCACTGCCGATTCACTACAACTCACTGGCTTGGCGTGTAATTCTGCCTTCCTTTTATAGATACAATGGCATCACAGAACTTTCTGGAAGATTCTGGTCTCGCATTTCAAGGCTTCCGGTTACCAGCACGTCGCTTCCTTGTTGACCAACTCCTAGTCTCGCTGACTCACACGCCAAGGTGAACGTGAGAACAGCCGCAAACGGTACTGTCACAATACTATCACTATACTCCAGAAACAAAGCAACAATTAAAACACTGGCTGCTTCCAGTGAATAAAAGAAGGCAAAAAACGGACAATCGGCCGGAAAAGAGATGGTGACGATATTTTGGGATACGAAGGGTGCCATACTTTACTACAGTGAGTTAATCCGATTCAAGAAGAAGTTGAAGGAAATACGGCCCCATTTGGCGAAGAAGAAAGTATTGTTTCACCATAACAACGCATCAGCACATTATTCGGAGTTGTCGCCAAACTGCATGAATTGCATTATGAATTCTTCTAAGCCTCCCCCCCCCCCGCCCTGCCTGTTCACCCGAGCTGGCTCTGGTACTTCTTGTTCCTAAACATGAAAGTACTTCACCGGAACAAAATTTATATCAAATGAGGAAGTGATTGTCGAGACAGATGCGAATATTACAGAGTTGATAATCCCCCCCCCCTTTTTTAGAGGGCTTAAAAAGGTTGGGAAAATGTACATCCCTAAAAGAGGAATAAGTTGAGAAATAAATAATTTGTGGTGTTTGAAAAAATACGTCTTCATTCCTTATTTATTGAGTCGCTCTCGTATGTCTCCTCAGTTAAATATCTATCTGAAAGAGAGTGAATAAATACATTAATAATTGATAGTAATAATAATAATAATAATAATAATAATAATAAGCTCAGTAGATACAGTTAGAAAAAGTCATATGAATTGAACACATCAGATTGTCCATGTCTATAGCAGTAAGTAAAGTATGATGTATTTAATGGCTGGCGGAGAGGTAAAGTTTGTGGTAGAAGGATTGCACAGTTCTGTGGTTTTCACTGACAGAAATCTTCAAGCAGGATACACTTCTATTTAAAAACTGCTCATCAAAGAGAAATGGATCTGAAACGCAGAAAAAAGATATTGACGGATTAACAATGCTTTTTGCACGATTTTGCTAACTCATTATTGTAATGTGTAGCAGATGCTTTCATATTTCCATTTCATAATTATTCCGTAGTTGTTCATGTTAGCTTTCAAACACGAGCTTTGTTTATTTTTAACAGAGATGCGTGGAATTTATCGACAAATACGTTTCAAGTTGCGCTTCATTTAAGTGTTCTGCAGATTTTGGGCTATAATAATCCAATAGAATCACATGTAGGTGAGGTATATGTAGAAATGGTAAAGGTTTTAGAAGATTTTTTTGCTTGGGGTCTTTCTGAAGGTTTTGTAGCTGTCAGAAGGAGATAGAGAGTAAAAGGATAAGCTAAATTTCGTCTGATACTGGCAGCATTTAGTAGCTGTTAGCAATCGTGTTTGAAATTTTACATTGGAGATGCTGAAATGATCTTTATTTTTAAACCTCATTTGTAGAGTTAAACACTCGATATTCTTATAAGCAGAGGCAAGAGTTGGGTTCACAATTATTTTTAAAATTTACATTAATAATTTTAATAACTGGTGTTTGTGTCGATTATTTTACATACATTCGCATTAATTTCGTGGTATTTTAGGATAGAATTAGTGAGTAACGACTAAGATGAAAACTGACAGCTGACTAACTTAACATTAATGTTAAAACCCCTTTTTCCAATTTAAAAAACTTTTATTTCAAATCAATTTTATGAATAGAAACAAATATCACATAAGACATCACCAAATTGGAACATACAAGATGTGACATTTCCGTTTTTCATAGTTGCCCTTCTGTCTGTTACAACTAAGTATACCCAGAGAAAAATTTCTCGCTTTCAGCATTTGATATGCTCTTTATAACAAAGACGCAAAAAATATTGTGTGTTTCATTCACATGACTTTCTGTACAGTGCTGTAACAAATTATTGTTAAAAAGCACATTCCTCTATCTACTTTGTGATAAAGCAAGATAAACATTAGCAGACATTGTATTAATTACTTGCTTCCTTGTAAGCAGAAAGAATATAAGGGAATACACTGGGCTAGATCGATAGTCAACTCTTTTAAATACTGATTGCCATGTGGTTGTAATCTTTTCTAGCAGGATCAGAGTTTACAACTTTCCGTGTGAAAAAAGTTATAAGTATTTTAAAACTGAAATAAATAACAAGGAATATCTCAGAAATGGCCAATCCCACGAAAAAACATATTACCTAAATTGTGTGTTTTAAAGTGATCTACATTTTTATGTGCTAAGTTTTTGTCTATCTCTTACGGTTTACCAGTTACGCAAATTTCAGCAAAATTCATTCAGAACAATGAAGCCTTTAGAGATTATTCCTACAAAATTAAAGGTATACATTTTATTTGGCATATAAATATCTTTAATATACGGTATTTTAATCAAAATTGTTAGAACCACTTTTGAGAAAATCAACATTTTCGAAATGTTTTCCATGTAAAGGGTAGTTTGGGGTGGGAGGATTTTTCTCAAAATCTTCGTGTCGCATCCCTGGAAGATACTAAACTTAAATACCAAGTTTGGTATTTAACGACTTTTCGTTTTTGAGTTGTAGTGTTCACGGACACACACACACGGATCTTTTTCTAAACATGCTTTTTTGGATACAGGGGACCCTAAAATGTGTATTTCCGTTGAATTCTCGGTATCGAATTTTTGGGTGCAATATATACATAGTACGTGTAGAGAAAGTAATAAAAATTAATACAAGTAGTTTCAAATGCATTTAGTAACTGGCCTTAAAGGCGCAATCAAAGTAACTAAAGCTTTTATTGTTATATAGTCAGTTTCCTTTGCTATAACGGAGTCCAATTCAGAAAGTCATATCGCAGCAAACTCATAAATTGTCTTCTACTGTAGCTCTTATATTGGGATCCATGCGTTCTGCAAGTGCGCTTACTTTGCCTTCCAAATACTACTTTCTAATATTTCACATTTGGTCCTCAGCGAGTTAATGCGGGATTAAACAAGATGAGCTACAGACTCCTCTTTGGATTTAAATTATAATATTGGATCTGTTACCAACTTGCAATTTGTTACTAAAACGTTTCTTTCTTGATAATTCATTTTAGTACCTTATAGGTATTGTAGCTCCTAACGTCTTTTCTAGAATTCTAAACATTGTTTCATAACTTTCAACTTTCGTATATAAAGACGCAAGTATGAAAGTTTTATTTTTGTAACTGAAATAAATGCACATTTCTACGCATAATAAAAAATCTGACGTGTTTCATTTACATGGTTTTCTCTACATCAACAAAATATTGTTGAAAAGCTCATTCTTCTATTTACATGATGCTAATCGAGATAAACATTAGTAGAAATTGTCTTTATTACTTGCAAGTAGAAGGGAAATAAAGGAGTATGGACCAAAGCAACAGTCAAATCTTTTAAAAGCTGCTTGCGCTGTGATTGAAATCCTTTTCTTTGCATTGCCAGGAGTTTACAAATTTTCGTATGAAAAGTTAGAAGTATTTTAAAACTGAAACTAATATCGAGGAATATCTAAAAAATGGTCAACCCCACGAAAAAAATGTATATGACATAAATTATATGTTTTGACGAGATCTGCACTTTTGTGCAGTAAGTTTTTGTCGTCTCTAATGGTTTACTAGCTATGCAAAATTCATCCAGTATAAAGTGGTCTTCAGACGCTATTCCCAGAAAATTCAAGATATACACTTTATATGTCATGTAACTATCCTTAGCATTCGGTATTTTAATGAAAATTGTTAGTCATTTTTGAGAAAATCCACATTTTCATAACTTTTTCCGTATAAAGGGTAGTTTGAGATGGGGAAATTTTCCGTGTTGCATCTTTGAAATATACTAAACTTAATTCTAAGTTTGGTGTTTTACCAACTTTTCGTTTTTGAGTTATCGTGATCACGCACTCACACACACACACACACACACACACACACACACACACACACACACACATGACCTTTTTTAAAAATAATTTTATTTCCTCTAGCCCATATGTACAATGTGCATAGTGGATAGGGAAGGTATTGTATTCCACCCAAAAATTCGATTTTGAGATTTCCTGGAAATATATGTTTTGAGGTCCCATGAGTCCGAAAAAAGCATTTCTACTTTCTGTACACGTACTATGTACATAGTGTATAGAGAAGGTATTGTATTGCACCCAAAAATTCGATACCGAGGTTTCCCCGGAAATAGGTACATGTTTTGGGCCCTCCTGACTCCAAAAAAAAAAAGCATTTTTGGAAAAAGGTCCGTGTGTGTCTGTGGACAGCATATCTCAAAAACGAAAAGATCGTTAAATACCAAACTTAGTATTTAACTTTGACATCTTCTAAGGAAGCGACACGAAGTTTCTGAAGAAAATCCCCCTATCCCAAACTACCCTTTACATGGAATATTGTTCGAAAATGTTGTTTTTCTCAAAAATGGCTTTAACGAATTTGTTTAAAATATCGTAAATTAAAGATGCTTACATGACCAATAAAATATACATCTTTAATTTTCTGAGAATAGCCTCTGAAGACTTGAATTTAGCGCAATTTTGCTTAACTGAAAAACCGTAAGAGGTAGGCAAAATCTTAGTGCACAAAAAGTGTAGATCTCGTCAAAACACACAATTTATGTCGTTTACTTTTTTATTGTGGAGATAATCGCTTCCGAGATACTCCTTGTTATTGGTTTCAGTTGTAAAGGGCTTATACTTCTCTCAGACAGGAAGTGTCCATTTTTCTTTTATTCTACTCCTGGCCAAGTAAAGAAGCGATTTGCAATAACAATCGCATAACGATAACTTTTAAAACATTTGTCTATCACTTTAGCCTAGTGCATTCCTTTAGTTCTCTTCTACTTACAAGAAACTATGTAATAAGAACATTCTGTTAATGGTTATCTCAATTAGCATGTTGTAGAAAGAAGAGTAATCTTTTGTAGGAAATTTGTAGAGCAACTAGAGAAAGTCATGTGAGTGTAACACGTCAGATTTTTCAACATTTATTCTTTGTTCAAAAGTTTTTTTCTTAGGAAACAGCAATACAAAACCCGCCGCGTGATGGGTGCAATTTCCATTGTTTAAACGATCACCGTGAAAACCCGTTTCCATTGTTAATTTTGTTTTTGTTAAAAATGGCGGTAATGATTTTGATTAAAATACAGTACGTTAAAGATGTTTAAAAAAACTGTATATTTTGAATTTTCTGAGAATAATCTCTGAAGTCCTCTTTATTCTGGATGAGTTTTGCAGAATTTTGCATTACGTTTAAACCGTAAGAGTTAGAAAAAAGTTTAATACACAAAACATATATATATATATATATATATATATATATATATATATATATATATATATATATATTAAAACACATAATTTATATTGTATACGCTTTTTTTGTAGAGTCGATCGTTTCTGAGTTATTCCTTGTTATTGGTTTCAATTTTGAACCAATTTTTTAGCATGAAGTAAATAGAAGCTTAAGCTTTTTAATAATAATTTGTTGCAGAGATGTAGAGAGCGTCATGTGAATGGAACACATCAGATATGTTTTGTGCATTTTCGAAGGTGATTTTTGAGATGATACTTTCTGAGGTGATTAATACTACTGTAAAACCTATTTTGATGCATGCACTTGTACTTATACGATGAAAAACTAGAAAGGCTTTATTAAGAATAGTTTTGATAAGAGAAATTATATGAAAAGTCTGTTAAAGCAAGTAGGTAAAACAATTATTGCTGCATTTGATTGGTAATAATAAAATGGCAGATTTCCAACATAGGTTCCTTCGAAAAGACATGGCAAACCAAGCTCCGATCTCACGCCAACATACGTGCAGCAAGCGCTTATAATCAACCAACCAGGTGATGTCAGTCCCATGTGTCCTCTAGCCAGAATGTTGGTTTTCACATGCCATATCCCTATCAAGTTCCTTGCATGTGTGATGCAAAGGCCTATATTACACTATCACATTTTTGTGTCACAGAATGTGATAAAACCTTTGACTACACACAGATATAGATATTTGTTTATTGTAGCTTAACTAATTTATTCTGGTTGGTCATATCGCACGATGAATGAAATTGGTGAAATTATGCTCAAATGATCTCGGGTCTATGGAGCTTAAGTCACTCGACATTCGTCTTCTCAAGAATAAGGCAAAACCCCGAAAAAAGAACCTTATCCGGGTAACTCAGCCTAAGCGAGATTTGAACTCGCGACCTGTTGAACGTGAGGCAGACACGCTACCGCACATTACTCAGGCGAAAGATTACATTTTGTGATCTCATTAAAGCTGTCGAGTATATTACACTTTTTACCACATCTTTTATTACAAATTTAAAATGCATATCCACCTTTTATCACATCTTTTATTACAAATTTTAAAAGCATATTCATCAGTTAACACCACCAGCTGTAATAATGATTTCTATTTTGTCCTGTTTAGAATGTTAATTAAGTCATTAAACTGAATATTTATAAATAAAATTACTTTAAATTTCTATTACATTCATGTGCAATATTTTCGTACAACCTAACCTAAAACTTAACCTCAATAAGTCCATTTCTTAAAGCATGTTAATTAATACTACACATATGAGTATGAATAACAAAGCCAGCAGCAAAAATGACAATTAATGACCATCTTTCATTTTGTTATTCTAAATATGGGCTCCCATTGCATTTAAGTTTTTCCTCACATCATTATCCATATATACTCCATGCACTTCATAATGGCTTCTGGTATGCTTTTATACAGGGTGTATATAAATGAATATCGGGGTTTTAAACTCTTTATCAACTTACGGTTATGAATGATATGTCAAAAGAAAAAGCAACTCAAACAGTTTTACCAAGAAGCTTATAAATGTTCAATGTGACTACCCTTTGTCACACGGCACACATCAAGTCTATAGCCGAGTTCTTTCCAAACGTTGATAAGTGTGTATTCAGTAATTGTAGCAACAGCTGCTTCAATTCGGTTTCTTAATTCAGGGAGGTCAGCTGGTAGCGGAGGCACGTACACACGATCCTTGATGAAGCCCCAAAGGTAAAAATCGCATGGCGTTAGGTCAGGAGAACGTGGAGGCCATGCATAGCAAGTCCTGTCATTGGGGCCCTTGCGGCCTATCCAGCGCTCGGGTACAGTGACGTTCAACCAATCGCGTACTTCGTTATGCCAGTGAGGTGGCGCACCATTCTGCTGGAAAATGAAGTTCTCTGGCTCATTTTCTTCCAACTGAGGGAAGAGCCATTGCTCTAGTGTATCAAGGTAAGAAGTGATAGTTACAGTAGGTTCACCAAAAACGAAAGGCCCATAAACTTTTCGCCGGGATACGGCACAAAACATTCTCGTTGCATTTGTACCATCTCGTGAGAATTTTCGCAGATGCGCACATTATGAGTGTTAACATGTCCACTAAGGTGAAAGGTCGATTCATCACTGAAGACAACACGATCCACAAAATCGTTATGAAACAACATGTCGTTTGCGAATTTGGCACGTAATCCGTGGTTTGTCGGATTTAGAGCCTGTAATAACTGTAAACGGTAAGGACGTAGCTGTAAGCGTTTTCTTACAACTTTCCAAACAGTCGACACAGGAACTTGTAATTCACGACTAGCCTTCCGGGCTGATTTCTTTGGGCTACGAGTGAACGACTCTCTCACTCGCTCAACAGTCTCTTCACTTACTCCTGGTCGTCCCGTGCTCTTCCCTTTACAAAGGCAGCCAGTATCTTCAAACTGATTATACCGCCTGCGGTGCCATTAGTAGTTAAAGCGGGCGTTAAACACTACAAAAAAACTGATTATACCATCTACGAATGTTTTTATCACTAGGAGGATCACAACCGAACTTACTACGGAACGCACGTTGCACAGTAACTACAGATTCGGTTTTGCAAACTGCAAAACACAAATCGCTTTCTGTTTATTTTTCGCCATCTTTGCTACTACAGCTGTCTAGCGGATTGCGGCAGAAACATTGCACGCACATGCGCACTTGTGCAAACAAACAAAACTGAGTTGCTTTTTCATTTGACATATCATTTATAACTGTAAGTTGAATGTAATAAATATTATAAAGAGTTAAAACCCCGATATTCATTTATGTACAGCCTGTATATTTTCAGTCTTTTGTTTCTGCTTTTAAATAATTGTGTTTTGAATTGAAAAGCATTTCATGTGATTCATAATAGGAAATGGCGGCTGTAGCCATTGAACATATGTAATGTCTGCCATTTTATCTTTAAATCACAGATGTGATCAAAGGTGTGATGGTGGGTATAACTTTTATCACAGAAGTATGTCACAGCTAGATGTGGTCAAATATGCTATATTGCACTATAAAATGTTTTATCACATCTATTTGATCACATTTCTGCGACATAGAAATGTGATAGTGTAATATAGGCCTATTGGTCGTGTTCATGGATCAAAGCATCAGTAATACAGGATATTTCGTGAGCAGGAATCGGAGCTCCGCATTTTAATCCACCATATTGGATGTTCTGTAGGAATACAGAAGTTCTGATACTACTGCTCTGGAAAACAAAAATCTCACACTCGACCTCTGTGATCTAGGGGTAACATGCTGATCTAGTTCCAGGTCGTGGGTCAAACTCTGCGGAGGGCATTGGATTCTTTCGGGCGTAAAATTCTTAGCATTGCTTCCATCAGAAATGAGGTAAAGCCGGCTCTGTGTTTTAGGTTTACGGCACGTAAAAGAACCTCAAGCCTGATAAAGAGGCTTTTGAGCATAATTAAGCGGTCTTTCTCTTCCAATTTAGAATGGGACACAAAGGACCATAGGAATTAAACGGCTTGCTTAAATAAAACTATTTTTTTTAAAATTTCATATTGTATAAGAATACTGCTGAATTTATTAAGATCAAAAACACAACGATAGAATAATTTACAAACAACCAGATTATACTTGCATTGTTGGGTGAAGGAAGAATATTTAATGATTAATACTAAACACTACAACACTCGTAATAACGTACTTGGCCTTTCCTTTTGCCTGGCCTACCCTACACGTCTCTGTTCAAGCCTAGAGTAATAATAAGAGACTTGTTCGCCCACTCCACAGAGCTTTCAGTTGGTTGATCTTGATGCGCATTTTCCTAGACGACCATTATTCACAACGAAATGCTGCTTTGGAAAGCATTAACTAATTTATCCTGTGAATAGGTGTTACAAGTTCAAATGTTTTAATTGTATTCTAAATTCACAATACTTGTCAGACATGGTCTACACTTAGAACTAAATCGCAAACCTTTTTAAAAACAAAGAATAGGATACTGACAAGCGTAGCAGAAAACGAGCGTTTGTAAATAAAATTCAATTTTCACCTGAGAGGGCTCAATGGTCATTTAGGCAATAAGATTGAAGTAGCTTTATAGAGACAAAATCACTTGGGAAAATTGGCAAACTTATAGCTACTTTCTGAGGTGGTGATAAATCTCGAAGCGAATGACCTGCAGATAAACCTAGTAATTACTTAACCATACAGTCACGCCACGTTTGAAATAAAAACCTGACTCACAGTTGAGTGACCTTTGTCTAGTGTCATAAGGAAATGACAACGTCGGTCGTTGTACGAAACCAGAGGACGATAACGAAAGCGCGGCCCGTCCTAATAGATTTAGAAAAAAGAAACAATTGACATGGGCCGCGGCGACGTTTATGGGCGCAATGCCATCCGTCATCCTCTCAGTAGCTGTCACATGGTGGTTGCATGTCTTTCAGGGGTCCCTTTTGGATTCCGACCAAGGTCGAAGTCAAAAGGAAAGTTGTTTCAGTGCAGGATAAAGTTTAAGGTTGTTAACTGTTGGACAAGTTACAGCAGAGTATCGACCTCCGTCGGGAAAATAGTCACTTGTGTTATATGGTAATCCGTTTTCGGGCAACAGGAAAGTCTTTTTATTCTGCTGACCCATGGGAATAAATCACAATTGTCATAACAGTGCACTGTATTTGTATGCGAATATATATTTAGTTTATTACTGTGTGTCTATGAACAACATAATTCAAAAACCAAAAGTCCGTTTCTCACAAGATATACTGCTGCCATCCGATAGTGAAAATTAACATTTCTCCGAACAATCCAATAGTGATGAATCAGTTAACCTCAATCATGTTACTTTCTATTCTATGTCTTTCTAATGTTTTCCTGAGTCTGTGTAGCACTTTTATACTGGTCAATCTATTAAATAGATTAAAGAAAAAAAGATGTGTTCCATTCATATGACTTTCTCTACGTACTCCACAAACATTCTTACAAAAGATTATTCTTTTATCTACATCATGCTAATCGAGATAAAAATTAGCAGAAATAGTCTTATTACTTACTTCATTGTAAGAAGAAGTGAAATAAGGGAATACACTAGGCTAAAGCGGTAGTCAAATCTTTTAAAAGCTGATCTCTATGTGATACAATTGAAATTCGGTTCTCTTTGCATAGCCTCTTTCAGGTGATATTATCAAAGATCTGCAACCTGAAACATCATTTTATTTAAGATCTAGGTATGTTTTATTTCAGAAGATGGACGAATTAAACGGTCATAATGATTCAGTGATGATTAGATCTCGGTTTTTAGGCTAATTACTTATTTTATATGTACATATGAGCCAAAATAAGTTAAGCATATGGAATGCATTTTGCGTTAGGTAAATTACCTACCTATTTTAGAGACCTGTTTTAAGCATTTAGATCCTAAAAATACTTCTTGCTCTTTGTGTTGGTTTATTAATTTCTTTCTGCAATAAAGGAAGACAATCGTGGGGTCTATGGCTTGAATAATCATAACGTTTTTCTGTTATGTAAGACTTTTATTGGGACGGGTATATAATTTAAAAACCTCGCTAAGGATACCTTTAACAATGTGAACATAACCATTTCCTCTTACGTTATGAAAGTGATGGTTATTCCCACACTTTAAGCTATGAAGAAAATTGTGAGAACGCATAGTAGCAGCTCTGCACCAAATTTATCCCTTCCACATCAAAGTATTGCCCATTGCAAACTGTGTAATATTTCTTCTTCCGTATCTCACTTAAAACTTTAACAGGTCACAACGGACCTAATCGATTTTCTTATAAATTGCATGCATTTTAGCAAAAGTGTAAGTTGTGGAAAATCGCATTGGAGAAGCAGTGATAAAATATAGAAAGTACGTTCTTCACCATAAAATACTTCGTGGTTATGGTCGCTAATTGTCTTGAATATATGTGAACAAGCATTATTAAAGCACTCTCTTCGAATTTTTTTTCTAAATAACAAATGCATAATGCTTTCGGTAGCGCTTCTGTTTGTTTCGTTTCGTAATAGGCTTATCCTCCCCGTATTTGTAGGACTTACAAGCTAATGCCTAGGGATCAGAAGCCTGACGGGGAACCTACGGCATGAAACCACAGAATGGAGAACCTGTTACGAAGGGTTGGTCCGTAGCTTAAACATGAAGTTGATAAGAAATGTAAGCGAAATTGATGATTGGAAAGCTGATGATGGAGCAATTGGTGAAATAAGTTGCGGGGGAAATCGGAGGAGCCGGAGAAAACTCGCCCAGACGCCGCTTCGTCCATCACGAATCCCGGGCGCTTGGGAATCGAACTCGGGGCACCTAGATGGGAAGCGAGGGTCTAACCACTCACCCACAGCACAGCCACTTCTGTTTGTACTGCCTTTTAACTCCAGCATGTGCACATTTTCAAATTTGTCTTTGATCATTCAAATCCTTTTAAGGAGCGCGTAAGCAGGTTTTTTAAGATTGTAGTTAAATATCAAGATATTATGATTTGAAAACCAGTGCTTGCTGTGACATAATGTGCTTGTTTTAATCCACAATTTCAAACAGATATGTATCCTGACATTTTTTTGAAGCGTGATACTGCACAGAATGCCCCTGAGTTCTGCCCTTGTTTTGAAAGAAAGTGGAAATGGTCCTGTTACGATCACTAAATTATGTCTACATAAAATGTATTCCTTCAGATCACCACATTGATCCATTTATTTTCGTACACCAAGCATTTTCGGAGAAACGTGCATGTTGTTAGCCTTTCTAGGTATAACTGTCTATATCCTCCTAACATATAAAATCATTACAATAATATACATAATTTCATCATTAGAAGCATTACGGTCAGTTTTTGCTCCATTCTTCGTTGTTGATTTTTACTGCTTTATGAAGATAATCTACATTCGACCCAAAATCCATATGTATATTTTAAGGCTGGCTGGTGTGTATGTGTATGTCTATGTGTGTGGTGAGAGAGAGGGAGAGAGAGAGATAATAACTCATTATACATCTAGGAGGGTTCTCGAGTGTTGTCGGGCTACAACCCCTCTATTTATACCTCACTGTTACCAATACGATACCCTTCCGGTGAGGGTCAGGCAAATAAATGATGGACATTATAATTTTCACAATATTCATAAATTATTCTTAAAATACGTGATAGAGGGTGCTGAAGGGGACAGTAAGGAATTATGGCCGTATGTTTATTCTTGGTTTATTAGAAGAAATTCCTGTGCCTTTTTTTTCTTGGCATATTACAATTTACAGAAATAAACAGTTCATGTCATACTACGTTATGAAGCTTGGTGAGAGCATCAATGGCTTAAGAGTACTTCAACTGCACAAGTCGTAGCTTTGGGTCATGCTTGAGCCAAGTACCACAAGTATGTGCTCAGTTGAGCACTATCCGACTTCTACTGAGATTCGTTTGAAATAGTTATGTAAGTCTTACAGCTCATACGATGTAAACTTCATTCTGATTTATTATTTAATCTACTATTTTATGTTTAACAAAAAAAAAATATGTACCAGCACAGTATTTAATAATACCTGTGAATGAAAGGTCGATTTGAGTTTGCAACAAGTTCGTTCAGTAAGCGAAAAATACTTCTGTGAGAATATCTCTTCGTACTCACAACAAAGCCCCTTATAAAGCATATCAGTGTTAACTTCCTTCTGTTTTCCTTTTATTAGGTATAAGAAGTAAACAAAAGAACCAGCTTTTTAATCCTTTATTGCATGAATTATTTTGCTACATATGCCGTTCTTCCTCTAATTCGCAGACCTATATTTCTATCCCTTTTACCGGCACCACAACTGAAGCGACTTGAATAGCCGTGATCGTTAGTGCGATACGAAATGAACTGGCCATCCATTCAAAACCGAACGTCGTTTTTTAAAAATAGTTTTAGAAGAGTGAGTAGAAAAATACATGTGAAAGCAATACTAATTTTTATCTAATAACTATTTTCTACTCCAGAACATTCTTAACTATTTCGAAAATTCGTTAATTTATAACTGTGAAGTGTTATCGTATAGCTGTACATCGGCTTTGTAAGCCCTTTTTAATATTTTAGTAATTTATGAATTTAAATAAGATGTTTTTCGAGCTCGTGTCCGTCAGAAAAAAATAGAGCTTTTAATTATAAGAGCACTTTTTAAAATCATTTGAGGGATTTCTGAGATTATATATTTAGCATTGCCATAGAAAATGCTGTAAATGGGGACTGCACGAGTACCCAGGCCAACTGTAATGTCAGATGTATTGTGTCAAAAGCTGGTAACAGGAAAGAAATTATGGCTTTTGGGTAACTGAATGGATTAATCTTAGTAAGTAAAAGTCAGTGTAAGTAGTGTGTGTGTGTGTGTGTGTGTGTGTGTGTGTGTGTGTGTGTGTGTGGGGGTGGGGTGCGGGTGTCTTGTATACATCTACATCGTTGCACCAACTTCAACCAAATTTGGCACAGATACATTTTGCCACAAGGCGAAAATTACTGTCTAGCTTAGAATTCGAAATTCCATCCCATTTCTCAGGATTAAGTATATAATTTCGTGTGATGCCTACAAAAGCTCGTAATACCATTTGTCTATTTCTCAACAATAATCGTAATAGCTCAAACATTACCAACACGGAAATAATAATTTGTGTGTTGGTTTTTGCCTTTCTTTTGTCCTGCTTGTGTTTTGTTAGTTCTTAAATGTGCTTTGGTTACACATAATAAACAAGGTTATAGTGAGATTGCTAAACTATCCGAAATGCAACGAGGCAGCCCAAATGTGACGTGGATGTCAACTTCTTTCGCAAGAAACCATTATAGACTTGTGTTTTTCAGTATCTTTATTTTATAGTGTCCTGAGAGTATTAATTGTTTAAGTGTCTTTTGTAATTATATTTCTTAAATGCCTCCAAAGAAACGCAAGGCTACTGAGCAAGTGCAATTTAAGGCTGAAAGAATCAAACTGCAATGTTCAAGTAGGAGTAACAACGACTTTTGAGTTTTTACTTTCTTACCATGTATTTGCCGCCCTTCCCCATAGGTTACCATGCTATCCCCTAAAATCCCAAATATTAATCTGAGTATCCAAATCTGGCGGAGGATGATGAAGTTTTTTCGGCCGTATAATCTTAGGATGGCTCCCTTCAGAATGGAAGTAAAACTGTTGCTCCCGTGCAATGTTTCTTTGAAGGTAAAAGAACCCTATACCTTGAAAGAAAAGTCCCCTAGACTAAAGTCACCATGTTTCACGTCCGTATGTCGAGATTTCGTCCTATAATGCTATCCATTGTCACTATGAATGAATACGTCCTGGTCACCATGTTCACATAGTGGCGAACTCGCGAACTAGAAATTCCCTGATCAAGAAACCACTGTAAAAGTGAATGAATGAATAAGTGTATTTTTTGACATAACTGTATCATACTTTGAGCTTCATCAACCGTACGTGCTTTTGCAATACACAAAATAGTAAACAATATTAAAAAAAACAACAAATTAAAAGAGTAAACATGAAAATAAAAAGATATTCAAATACAGCAATTTAAATTTACAGCACAGAGAACACCTCATTTAGATGCATTAATGTATCCTATTATAATAGACAAATACACTGAAATATATACACATAATATATGCACAATACATAATACCATAACACATCGAGAATTTTCACATAGAACATAAAAGGCTTCAAAAAAAATTGGATAGCGAGACTTTCTTGGGTAAAGCTATACCAGAGGACGAGCACAAATATAAATCTTTAAGAATTGAAACTAGCCTTATAATCCACTTCAAAGTATGTAGGAGCTAATATGTGTTCATCTAGAATTGGAATAACCCACTACTCCCACCCTGTAAGTACACTTTTTTAAATAGCAAAATTCAAGAAAATGTTCATGGTGGGGGAAGATTTAATAGCTGTTGCTAGGCGGGAAGTAAGTATTTATGGCCTTGAAACAATGAAATTACAATGCTACCAACGTAGATAAAGTCACCAAACAACAAAGAAAGAAAAAAAAAAGGTGAAGCTCAAAAGTCACCAACATTCACACAGTAATAATGGAGTGCCAAGGCTGTAAATATGTGAAAATAAGTTGATTTACACACACACACTAACATAAACCTAACACAGCGCATGCTCGCTTCGCTCGCATGCTTTAATAAAACAGGTAACAATTATTAAAACCAAAGTACATGAAAATAAGTTTATCTATACACACACACACACTAGCCTAAACCTAACACAGCGCATGCTCGCTTCGCTCGCATGCTTTGATGAAACAAGTGGAAATTGTTGAAACCAAAGTAAAGGAAAATCACTAAAAATAAATTACACGAAAATCACTTATTTACACAACAATAATTGATTCAGAACTCTAAACACATAGAATGACTTTTAGAATCGCGGTATTTTTTGTATCAATGATGGCAATCACCCTCATGTTGCAACAAATGCCTCAAAATCAACTATAAAGCGACTCTAGTGGCCGAATAGTGAACAGTTCATTGATGGATCCACAACCTTTTAATGGCTAGTGATAACTAGTTTTCAAATATTGGTAGTTCTGAATTTTGCAATATGAACGTCAACTATGCACGATTTAGACGCCACCTGTCTGATAGCTACTGAAACAATAGAAATTGCTGTAAAAAGTAAAGAAAACAAATACTTCTGGTATATTTTAGTATAAGTTGCGTACTTTTTTGGAAGTTAAAGGCCAAAAATAGACAAGATACATTTTTAAAACTTTTTAATATGATATTACGGTGAGTAGAAGTGAAAAAACTAATACCTAAATAGTTAAAATGGAAGTTTAAGTGGTGTATCCAAGATATAGTAATAATCTTTCTTGTCTTTCCTTAGTGATTTTGACACTGTAAAAGTGGCCCAATATACGCTGACATAGGGGTGATGCGACTTTTTTTTTTCTTTCTTTTTGCGGTACCGGTGTCTGATCGGGACTCCGGCACTGTGTACCCCACTTTTATTTACTTTTTTTTTTTACCTTGTTTTTCTGTATTATTATTGGATTGCTGTATTCTTACTGTGACAACACACACATAAACACAAACATATAACATCCATGCCCAAGGCAGGACTCGAACCCACGATCCCCAGCGCTACGAAGCACCAAAGCTTTGGCGAGCGCGGCCATGGAGACCGGCTGGACTTGAACGGAACTTAATACTACGTGCATGCATGCATGCATACATACGTGTATGCATACATACACATACACGTACACGTACACACATACACACACACGCGCGCACGAACGCACCACACGCACACACACATACACATACATATATACGCACGCACACTCGCATGAATACTCACACCTACTTTTACAAAATACAATTTGAAACATTAATCTCTTTTCTTAGTCGTGGAACTACTGACCAACGCCGGATATTTCAGCTAGTTATGTGATAAAACAGAATTTATCAGTAAACAGTTTTAAACAGTTGAAGATAAAATATGCATCTTTAACAGTAAATGAGACTTGTGTTGTAGAAATACTGACAGACGATTTGAATGCAGCAAATTATTATGAAATCTGAAGTCCTGACTGTCACTTTACAAGCAGCGCGTGAGTAATAGAATTGGGGAAAAAAAAAACAAGAAAACGTGCATTGGTTTTCTCAATGGTGTAAAGTAAACGACATAAAATTCTTTTCAATGAAAATGTGTTGTTGACATATTTTGGAGATAAAGGCAAAACTTTTTTCAATATTGTGGGAGAATTGCTCTATGATGAAACTCTGCCTCTGCCTTGGTCAACAAAGACAATAGTAAAAGTTTAACATCCTTAAACTAATAACAAATGCTAAATTTATATAACCCTAAAATATAACAAATCATATTATAATTGTATTTTTTAAAAATTAATCCCTTTTAAAATTAGAAATACTGTATATTTCCATAATTAAATAAAAACGAATTCTTGAAACGAATATCTGAATGTTAGAAGCCGAATTATTCTTATAAACTACTTTATGCATAATGTTTTTACTAGCTTATTGTGTTTTAGCACTGATGCTAAAGAGAAACATGTGATTATGCCAGCGGCACTGGATATCACAGATACGAAATAGATTAAAATAATCCAATTCATAATTTATAATAAGTCTATGTATAGATGACAGATAAAATGAATCTATGTAGTTGAAGAAAACACTTAAAAAGTATAGATAAGTGATCCAATGTTTTCAAACATTCTTTTGATCGAATTTTGTGTAAAATTTTATTATTTTGGGAGGAGGCCTTTATCCTGTTTTTATAAATATACGCCTCACAAACTTGTAAACATATAGTTTATGGCACGCATGTTCAAAGCAGTTTTATGTCTTGTATCATAAATAACTATTTGAGTTCGCATGTAAATTTGTCGTGGTAAAGCTCAAGAAGCGTTTTATGTGCAAAATCGCTTCAGTTCAGCGAAAAAGCCGTTAAACTCGAAGTAGTTTCTGGATCGATGATGCTAAAGGCAATTTGCTTGCTACACGTGGTATACTTTTATATGTTTCCTATTTTATGGTTTTTGAAAACGGTATACAGCTTCCTGTTGAGTTTTAGACGGCCCTACTGCCGAGGTTTATCTGTGTGACAGCCATCCTGGTCCTTTCACCGAGGTCTTGAGGGGATTGCCACGCGATATAAGCTCCATTACTGGCAGGGGAAAAGTTTTTCCTCTGCTGGTCAAACTTGTTCAACTTCTCTCCCCACATGAACAGGCGTAAATCAAATTGGAAGCGAATCGCAACAAGAAGGGAGACCCCAGCAGCACAAACAGCTGGAGTGTCAAAGCGCAGGTGACTTTCCGAGTTATGTTGAATCAGCAAATACGCGCGGATTTCATGTCGAGCGCGAGAAGCAGGGAAGGAGCACCCGGATCCTTTCTGCTTCCGTAACTAGCATTTACCTATAGGGTGTTTCACAAATATCAAACTAACAATTTTATTGCTGCTGAATGTTTGTGACCAAATATCTTGATCCTATTCATCCAAAAAGCCTGTTCATCACTGATGTAAGGTTTTGAGTTATTGACTGGTATGTAATATTTTGTGCTGTAGAAACCAATTATATAAATCAGCATACGCTTCATTTAATATCTTCCTTTTTTTCACCCTCTTTGGTAATTGTAGTAGAAAATACCTACCTGCTGATTTAATTTTAATGAGATCTCAAACTTCCCCAACGGGATGGATCTGGCTTGCATTCGGGAAGACGCGGGTTCGATTCCTATGGCCTGCCTATCTGACCCATGGGTTTTCTGAGGGGTTTGCCCGGTCGCCAGACAAATACTGGGTAGGATTCTTTCATCCCCCGAATTTCCTGTCCTTCCATGCCGTTTCCATTGCCATTTCCTTCATCCCGTTGGTTTCTTTCAGAATGTCTCGGTGGTGCTTCATGCGGCTTGGATAAATGATGCTCAGAGTGTATCTCCGACTTCGGCTGGTTTCTGGGTGGAGGGCCGCCCCTGGCGGGGACGTTGTACCCTACGTGGGATGGGGGCCCCGGTCTGCCTGTGCGACTCAGGGTGTCATTTCTGTGCCGTCACTACTGGTTCGGGCTGCCTGGTGTGTCCTCTCACTTCACCCACCCTCATGGTGCCCAGCATGGGGCTTAGGTACAGTTCCCACAACTTCATGACGAGTCCCTTCCGAGAGTATCTTTACCCCAAAACATTTATGGAAGAAAGTTCTTGTGTGCGTGAGCGGGATAGTGTGTGTTTCTGCAGCATAATTGAAACGAAAAATCGTATGAATGTCCAAAATATTTCATATTTTCCGAGCCCAAATTGCGCTTTATATGACAAAATATCGGTTACTTCTTATTTTAACGGCTCTTAGCTATTTTAATTAAAAATCATATGTTATTATTATTACAATGACATGAACAAAATGCGTGTTTTTATTTTTTCAAAATATTCTGAGTTATCTTTATCCTGATTGAATTCTCTATTTGATTTAAATGAGTAATAAGAGATTAAAAAAAACAAAAAAAACTTAAGTACAGGAAAGGTGTATAACTTCTTGAAATACGCATTTAGTCAATTTTTTATTACATTTAACATTTTGGAAATATTTCATGAGGTAAGTTTAAGATTTTCCAAGTGTGAGTACGTATTTGGCGGAAGTTTTGAAAGTCTGCAATTCTTCTTTGCTCTTTTCTTTCGCAAGAGCTCATTACTACAACTTTCAAATTTATTTCTCCGTGTCCACCTACTTGGATAGACAGAGGGATGAACGATATTTCACATTGCAATATTGGATACGCATTTTTACTTTCTCTGGCACGTATGCATAGTAGAAGAAAAGTCGCCCTCCGTGGTGTAATGGCTACCATGCTGACTTCATATACCCAAGGTCGCGGATGGAATTTTTCGAGTGTTAAAATCCTTAGCATGGCTTCCTTCGAAAGGGAAGTAAAGCTGTAGGTTCCGTGTCGTAGATTTACGGCACGTAAAAGAACCTTTGCCTGATAGAGAGGCCTCTGAGAAAAATTAAGTCGTATTTCACGCCCAATTTAGAATGGGACGCTGAGAACCTCAGTAGTTAAAGGGCGTCTATAAATAACACGCCATTTACATTTTTTTAGTGGAAGAAAGGGTATTGTAACGCACCCAAAAATTCCTTACCGAGATTTTCCGAAAATATATTTTTTGAGAGCTCTGAATTAAAAAATAAAAAAAACTTAGAAAAAGGTCTATGTGTGTTTGTTGTTGGAAAGCCTAGCTCAAAAGCGAAATGCCGGTTAAATACCAAACGTATTTGAGATCTTCCAAGGATGCGACAAGAAGATTTTCAGGAAAAGCTCCCACCGCTAACTACCCTTTACTCGAAAATTTTGATTGATTTTCTCAAAAATGTCTAACAATTTTGATTAAAACTTTATATGTATAAACTATTTTAATAACAAACGAAATGTATATCTTTAATTTTTTGGGAATAGCTCCTGAAGCCTGATAACTTTTGTACACCTCGTATATCGTAAGAGATAGACAAAAACATGCTGCACAACAAATGTAGATCTCATTAAAATAGGCAATTTATTTATTTATTTTAGAGTTAGCCGTTTACGGGATATTCGTTGTTATTGATAACGTTTCGTTTCCATACACTTACACACACACACACACACACACACACATATATATATATATTGTAACACAGCTTAACGTCTTTTAACCTGGTTGGTCATGTCGGACGATGAATAAAATTGGTGAAATGATGCTCAAATGATTTCGGAGTCCATGGAGCTTTAAGTTACTCGACATTCGTCTTCTCAGGAAAAAGTAAAACCTCGAAAGAAAGCTTATCCGGGTAACTCACCCTAAGCGAGATTCGAACTCACGACCTTTGGAATGTGAGGCAGACGCGCTACCACCACCGCTCATATATCTTTTGTTTTACTCCTAGCCATGCAAAGGAGGTCTAATTTCATTTGTTTTACATAGAGACCAGTATTTTAAAAGATTTGACTATCACTTTAGCCTAGTGTGTCCTCTAATTTCCTTTCTACTTTTAAGGAACCAAGTAATAAGACCAGTTCTATTAATGTTTATCCTGATTATCATGAAGTAGATAGAAGAATTAGCTTTTACAAGAACATTTTGTAGCAGAACATGTAGAGATAATCATGTGTATTGAATACATCAGACCTTTTAGTTATATTTAACACTGTTCTTACTCTCGTATATGGACCACAGGCGGTAGATGATGATAGTGGACAAAATTAAATAATTTGGAAAGGATGTGTTCCAGGACTAAGTTCAAGGTACCTCGCCAACATTTTCCAGTACTAAGGACTGAGGAAACACTCAAAAAAGTCTGTCGGAGGACGGTCCTGGTGTCCTGGAGGCCAGAACCCCTTGATCACGGGAATACAACCTTGGTTAAAGATGTCAGTGATGCATAACTTTGCTTATTTACTTTCTCTACATAGTACATGGACGTAGGTAGAGAAAGTATTGCACTCCACCCAAAAATGGGAGACCGAGATTTTACTGGAAGTGCACGCTTTAGGGTCCCTTGTAACCAGGAAAAATATTTGTAGAAAAAGGTTCATGTGTGTGTGTGTGTGTCCATGTGTCTGTGAACATAATAACTCAAAAAAGAAAAATCAGTAAAATACCAACTTAATAATTGTGGTTAGCATCTTTCAGGGATGCGACATGAATATTTTGAGAAAAATTCTCCCCACTCCAAACTACCCTTTATATGAAAAAAATTCGAAAATTTTATTTTTCTCAAAAATGGCTCTACAATTTTGATTAAAATATCGCATATTATAGATATTTACCTGACAAATAAAATGTATATCTTGAATATTCTGGCAATAACCTCTGAAGACATTTTTATTCTGGAAGAATTTTACGAAATCTTGCAAAACTGTTAAACCATAAGAGATAGACAAAAACTTACCTAATGGAAAATGTAAAGCTCATTAAAAAACACAATTTATGTTATATACTTTTTGGTGGAGTGTATCGTTTTTTGTCTTATTCCTTGTTATTGGTTTAAGCTTTAAAATACTTATACCTTTCTCATACGGGAGTTTTGTCAACTGCTGTCCATACAAACAAGGAACTTCAATCACATAGAAACCAGCTTTTGACTGTCACTTTAGCCTATGATACTCCCTTATTTCCCCTCTACTTACATGGAAGCAAGTAATAAGACCATTTTGATATTTTTTTTCTCGATTAGCCTGAAGTAAATAAAATATAGATTTTTAACAATAATTTATAGCAGTAATGTAGAGAAAGTCACGTGAATGGAGTACATCAGATTTTATTATCCACTTCATGCTAATCATACAGGAGCAATTTTACCACGGCTTGTTCTTCATATCCAACTATAAGGGAAATAAGGAAATACAGTAGACTGAATCTTCGTCAAATTTTTAAAAGATATCGCTATGCGGTTGAACTTTTGTTCTCTTTGCATAGCAAGGAGTAGAAAAGAAACTTAGACTTAAGAGTGACTTATTCCCATTTGAGAAAAGTTCAAATATTTTAAAAATTGAACCAATAACAGGGAGTATCTCATAAATCATTATGTCTACAAAAATATCAAGTTTTATACTTATCCGGCTTTTCGTTTTTGAGTTAATACTTCACAAACACATACACACACACGCGCGCGCGTGCGCACGAACACACTCAAACACACAGTTGTTTTTCTAAAAATCTGATGTTCCATTCACATAACTTTCTCTATATCTCTGCAAAAAATATTATTAAAAAGCTTATTCTTCTGTTTACTTCATGCTAATCGAGAAAAAAATTAGCGGAAATAGTCTTATTACTTGCTTCCTTGTAAGTAGAAGCAAAAAAAGGGAGTACCATAGGTTAAAGTGATAGTCAAAATCTGGTTGCTATGTGACTGAAGTTCCTTTGTTTGTATGGACAGGAGTATGGACAAATTCCTGCATGGGAAAAGTATGTTTTCAAAGCTGAAACCAATAATAAGGAATATCTCAAAAACGATCAACTCCACGAAAAAATGTATATAACATAAATTGTGTGCTTTAACGTGGTCTACAGTTTTTTGTGGTAAGTTTTTGTCCATCTCTTACGGTTTAGCAGTTGTACAAAATTCCGTAGAATTCATCCAGAATAAAGTAGCCTTTAGAGACTATTTCCAGAAAATTCAAGATATACATTTTATTTGTCAGGTAAATATCTTTGATATACGATATGTTAATCAAAATCGTTAGAGCCATTTTTGAGAAAATCAAAATTTTCCGAAAAAGTTTCATGTAAAGGGTAGTTGGGGGAGAGGGGGATTTTTTCAAAAGCTTCGTGTCGCATCCCTGGAAGGTACTGAACCTAAATACTAAGTTTGGTATTATACCGACTTTTCGGTTTTGAGTTATTGTGTTCACAGGCACACGGACACACTGTCACCCGCACACACACACACACACACACTCACACACACACACAGAGACACGACCTTTTTCTGAAAATGCTCTTTAGGATACAGGGGACCCTAAAACATATATTTCCGTGAAATCTCGGTATCGAAATTTTGGGTGGAATGTAATACCTTCTCCATGGACTATGTACATAGTACGTGTAGAGAAAGTAAAAATGCCGGTTTATTTTTTTTATTTTTGGAAAAAGGGGACCCTAAAACGTGTATTTCCGGTGAAATCTCGGTAACGAGTTTCTCGGTAGATTACAGTACCTTTTCTACTTGTCTACCATGTACTAAGTAGGGAAAATGACTAGTACTAAAATATATTTATGTAAATGAAAATATATTTAACAGTTTCTCTATTTACATTATCTACTCCTTTTTTTTCCCCAAGATTCTATCAATACTAATGATCGTCTTTGCTTTTTAAGAAAGACTGAGCAAAAATGTTTGTACAATGCTAAGTGTAAGGTTACTGTCCGGTGTCATATGGCATCTCCAGTTGACAATGGCCATTGTTTAAACTCCAGTACTGCAAAGCAGAATATTTGCTCTTTTTTTTTTTTTCTTGAGAATTCAGCGAATTGCTGAACGCCACAGAACCTTAGCGAGAAATACCTCGCATGACTCCTATAAAGTATTCATGACTTTTTTAAGTGCAAACTCTTCAATGATTGGGGAAGCTTTGTCAAACCTTTACTATAATGCATCCAAAAATTAAATACCGAGATTTCACCGGAAATACATGTTTTGGAACCTCCCGAATACAAAAAGGCATTTTTAGAAAAAGGTCTGTCTTGTCTGTCAGTGAGAGTGTGGGGAGGGGGTAGCATAGCTCAAAAACTTGGTATTTAAGTCCAGTATCTTCTAAGGATGCGACACGAAGATATTCAAGAAAATCCCCCCACCCTAAACTACCCTTTATATGGAAAAAATTTAGAGCAGTTTGATTTTCTCAAAAATGGCCCTAACGATTTTGATTAAAATGTCTTATATTTAAGATTTTTATATGACAACGAAAATGTATGTATTGAATTTTCTGGGAAGGGCCTCTGAAGACCTCTTCATTCTGGATGATTTTTATTGAATGTTGCATAACTGGTAAACCGTAAGAAATAGACAAAAACTTACTACACAAAAAATTTAGATATATATTCCTTGAGTTGGCCGATTTCCAGATATCTTGGTTTTTGATTTTAGTTTTTAAATACTTAAAAACTCTTCCAACACAGGAACTTGTCAACGCTTGGCCACGCAAAGAAACTGATTTCAATCCCAGAGGTACTACATTTTAAAACAATTGACTGTCGGTTTAGCCTAGTGTAATACCTTATTTTCCTTCTACTTATAAGGAACTAAGTAATGAGACCGTTTCTGCTAATGTTAGCATGAAATAGAATATTAAGCTTAATAATAGTAATTTGTTACAGAGATTTAGAGAAAAGAAATGTGATGGAACACATCAGATGTTTTAAATTATTTTTATTTTAACTCGCTTTAATGACTACGCCATGTTCTTAGCAGAATGTGTCACATTGCTGACCAGTCTAGCTGCTCTACCATCCTTGTCATCCTACGAAGGTTATCGAATTTTTATATATGGATGCTGTGACGGTGCTCAGCCTCCCAGTCGCCCTCCGTGGTGTAATGGTTACCATGCCAACTTCATATACCCAAGGTCGCGGGTTCAAACCCAGTGGAGGACAATGGATTTTTTCAATTCTTAGCATGGCTTCCTTCGGAAGGGAAGTAAAGCCGTTGGTCCCGTGTCGTAGATTTACGGCACGGAAAAGAACCTCAAGCCTGATAGAGAGGCCTCTGAGCAAAATTAAGCGGTTTTCACGCCCTATTTAGAATGGGACGCTGAGAACCACAGCAGTTAAAGAGCTTTCATAAATAACACGCCATTTACATTTCAACCTCCCATTCTATATTAGCTTTATTAATTTTGCTCAGAGACCTCTTTATCAGGCTTGAGGTTCTTTTGTGTGCCGTAAATCTACGACACGGGACCAACGACTTTACTTCTCTTCTGAAGGAAGCCATCCTAAGGAGTTTTATGCCTGAAAAAATGCATCGCACTCCGCCGAATTTGAACCTTGGGAACCAGAAAATAGCTGGTCATCCCTAAATCTTTAAGACGACTGGACGACTGTTAGTTCTTCAAATATAAATTATGGAAACTTACTGAATGTCCTGTTATCGTGGGTTATGAATTCAGGAGTTATTTTGCTACTGAGTGGTAACACAAATTTTGCACTTGATAGGTCCAGAATTCGATTTCTGTCTATCCCACTTTGTTCTTTGTTTTTTCTTGGTTTTCATTTATCGGTAGAGAGTTTTTATTTACCACAATTTTCCTTCATTTTCCTTTCATGCCGTTTTCTTCTCATATTTTAGAAGTGATTCCAGGTGTCTTGGCATATGGCGGTACCGGACAGATGGCTCGGATATTTGCTCTAAGGAAAGATTATTCCTCGCAGACAGTGGAGGGCTCCTTGACCGTTCAACGCTGCCGTAGCCTGGAACTTTCAAGGACTTCCATGTTTCTGTGGCCTGTAGCCTTCTTCAGGGTAGTAGTCGCATAGATCTCACGTAGGTTGCTGTGCGAGCGGTGTCCTCCTCCTAGTGTGTTCTGCATTAAGCTGTTCTCGGCTGAGCCAGAGTACTCAACAGAACTCAGGGCCCGGCTTGAGAGGTAGCGTGATAGCTAATGTATCACTTTGGCGAAGATCATAGCACAATACTACATTCCAGTACTTGATTGGCATGAGTTTCCCTCAATGCTGACCTTAAGCGCATATTGTAGGCAGACCTTGTGAACTTTGAGAAACACGAAACTCTTTTGCCGTGCACCCAACTAGAACAGCCTGCTCTGTATCGTAAAATACTTTTCTGCTCTCTCTAAGACGTAAAATCATTTGTCACATTCTTACAGTAACTTAATCGGCTTACCTTCCTCGTATGGAGAACTTACACCACAACTACATACAAGCGAGTTTCTGGGACAGAAGCCAATGGAGCAGCTAATGGCATTCGATCATAGAAAATAAGACCCCGGGAAGAAGGATTGGGCCAAAGTCATGAGTGAAAGTGAGGAAAGAAAATGATATGAAATAACAGCGAAAAAGATGAAAGGAGAAACAGTTGTTCGCGCCTTTCATGCCTTGTAATTGACATGTACATAATTTACATTATTATTGTTAAAACGAGACGTATTGAAGTATGAAGGTAGAAAGATCCATTTTTAAACTGCAAATAGAAATAATTTAAAAGGAGCAACATTTAACAAAATAATAAAAAATATCAGGTGATGAAGCAATTGGTAGAATGAATTGCGAGGACATCTGAGAATCCGGAGAAAACCCGCACATACCCCGCTTCGCTCATCACAAATCCCACATGCGGTCCCCGGGGTTTGAACCCGGGTCACCTAAGTGAGAGGCGAGCGGGTAACGATTTGGCCACGGCATCGCCTCGTACAATAAATACAAATATTAAATCAAAAATCACCTCACTGCCTTAAAGAGAAAGAGCATTCATTACCTAGCTGAAGGTTTGTATTTTCTGTTGGACTCTCCTGGTTAGGCGACAGGCTTGATAGTTCTAGTACAACATGTTGATGCACTCTCAAAGGTAAACATTCCAATACGAAAAGGAAAGTGAATTATTTATCATGTAAGCATTGAACCCAAGACCTTTCAACTGCAGCACGTGAATGTTTTCCTACCAAGGACTTGTTATTTTGGTATGTAACGCAGAGTCAGAACAAAGAAAAGCTATTTCTGGAGAGGAAGTGGCAGTCCCTAATTTGCATGAAACCACTGCCCTCAGGAGCTGACCATAATCTAAGGAGAGCTCAGTTTCGCAGGTCATTACAGAAACCACTCGATAGAATTGCCGGACTCCCTTGCATTAAATCTCTGTGTACATGACAAAGTGCAAGATCGGCCATCGAGATTAAACACAGGCAGCGTCTATAACCGCACAAAATTGCGGCGGTGTTTTTCCCCTCGAGCGTAAGAGGCACTTCGAACGTAGGTCGAAGAAAATGTACTCAGCATGAGCACTAGCTGTGATTGATAATACTGGGGACTCTAAAGCCTTGTTCACGTACTATAAAAGTAACTTTCAGTAGGCAAGTCTCATTCACAACGAAAACATTAGCGTTAATGCAGTGGCATAAAATGTAAGCGTAAACTTCATTCATTCAGTAAATGATCATTCGCTAGTGACGAACAAGAGTGAGCATGCATTCGAAGGATCTTTACAGCTGGGGTATTGAAACACCCAACAAACAGCACACCTGCATAGCGAATGCGAACTGAATACTCATGATGGCGCGAGCAGGGCGAGAATAATAAAACCCAATGTTTTGTCCCTAACCTATATAGTGAACCACAGCCATTATATCGAAACTGAAAAAGAAAAGAGCAGCTAAAAGTAATGTGTAGACTAGATATCCATACACACATTAGACAAACAGTTAAATCTCAAGAGTATAAAAATCTGATGTGTACCATTCACATGACTTTCTCCATATCCCTGCAACAAATAAATCTTAAGAAGCTTATATTTCTATTTACTTTATGCTAATCTTAAAAAAAATAGCCGAAATAGTCTAATTACTCGCTTCCTTGTAAGTAGAAGCGAAATAAGGGACAACTGTAGGTTAAAGTGATAGTCAAAAGCTAGTTGCTATGTCAATGAAGTTCCTTTGTCTATATGGATAGGAGTTGACAAGTTCCTGTATGAGAAAAGTATACGTTTTTCATAGCAGAAACCAAAAATAAGGAATGTCACAAAAACGACGACTCCACAAAAAAATGTATATAACATAAATTGTGTGCTTTAATGTGCTCTACATTTTTTGTGTAGTAAGATTTTGTCCATCTCTTACGGTTTAGCAGTTATTCAAAATTTAGTAAAATTCATCCAGAATAAACTACTCTTCAGAGGCTATTCCCAGAAAATTCAAGATATACATTTTATTTGTCACGTAAATATGTTTGATATACGAAATTTTAATCAAAATCGTTAGAGCCATTTTTGAGAAAATCAAAATTTTCGAAAAAAGTTCCATGTAAAGGGTAGTTGGGGTGGGGGGATTTTTCTCAAAATCTTCGTGTCGCATCCCTGGAAGATACTAAACTTAAATACCAAGTTTGGTATTTTACCGACTTTTCGTTTTTGAGTTATCGTGTTCACAGACACGCGGACACGCGGACACACAAACACACGGACACACACACACACACACACACGGACCTTTTTGTGAAAAATGCTTTTTTTGGATATTGGGGACCCTAAAACATATATTTTCGGTGAAATCTCGGTATCGAATATTTTGGTGGAGTGCAATACTTTCTCTATACACTATGTACATAGTGCGTATGGAGAAAGTAAAAATCTGATGTGTTTCCACTCACGTGGCTTTCTCTAGCAGTTCCATAGAACACTTTCTTTACAAAATATTCATTGTATAACAATCATTCTATTCAAGATAAACTTCGCCAGAATTGGAATTATTAAAAAATAAGGGAATATACGTGGTTAAAGTGAGTCAGATGTTCGGTCGCTAAGTGAAACGATTGAAATTCGATTCTCTTTGCTCGCTAGGAGTAAACAAACGAGAGACGAAAAGAAAGAGGTCTCCCGTTTGAGAAAAGTTGAAGGACTTTAAAACTGAAATTCGGAATAAGTATCTCGAAAACGGTTGACTCAGCAAAAAAAAAAAAAAAAAAAAAAATGTATGACATAATTGTGTATTTACTTATTTTTGTGTGGTAAACTTTTGTTTATCGCTTACTGTTTACCAGTTATACAAAAGTTATACAAAAGTAATCCAGAACGAAGAGTGTTCAGAAGTTATTCACAGAAAATTCAGAATATACATTTTATTTTTCATAAAAATATCTAAAATATACGATATTTTAATCAAAATTGTTAGAGCCATTTTGAGAAATCAACATTTTCGAAACATGTTCCATGTAAAAGGTAGTTGGGAGTGTGGGGAGGGGGTGTTCTTGAAAATCTTCGTGTCACAGCCTTGGAAGATACTAAACTTAAATACCAACTTTGATATTTAACCAACTTTTTACTTTCTCTATACTATACATAGTGTATAGAGAATGTATTGCACTCCACCAAAAAAGTCGATACCGAGATTTCACCGGAAATATATGTTTTAGGGTCCCCTGTATCCAAAAAAAGTATTTTCAGAAAAAGGTCCTGTGTGTGTGTGTCAGTGTGTCCGTGTGTCAGTGTGTCCGTGTGTCAGTGTGTCCGTGTGTCAGTGTGTCCGTGTGCCTGTGAACACGATAACTCAAAAACGAAAAGTCGGTAAAATACCAAACTTGGTATTTAAGTTAAGTATCTTCCAGGGATGCGACACGAATATTTTGAGAAAAATTCCCTCACCCCAAGCTACCCTTTACATGGAACTTTTTTCGAAAATTTTGATTTTCTAAAAAACGGCTCTAACGATTTGGATTAAAATATCGTATATTAAAGTTATTTACCTGACAAATAAAATGTATATTTTGAATTTTCTGGGAATTTCCTCTGAAGACTACTTTATTCTGGATGAATTTTTCATAACTACTAAACCGTAAGAGATGGACAAAAACTTAACCCACAAAAAATGTAGAGCACGCTAAAACACACAATTTATGTTCCATATATATTTTTTCGTGGAGTTGATCGTTTTTGAGATATTCCTTTTTCTTGGTTTCAGCTTTGAAAAACTTATACTTTTCTCATACAGGAATTTGTCAACTCCTGTCCATACAAACAAAGGAACATCAGTCACATAGCAACCAGCTTTTGGCTTTCACTTTAACCTATGGTACTCCCTTATTTCGCTTCTACTTAAGAAAATATATGTTTTCAGATTACCTGAATCCAAAAAAAAAAAAAAGCATTTTTAGAAAAATGTCCGTATGTGTGTCTGTGGCCAGCATAGCTCAAAAACGAAAAGACCGTAACGGCTCTAATAATTTGGATTAAAATATCGTACCTGACAAATAAAATGTATATTTTGAATTTTCTGGGAATAGCCTCTGAAGACACTTTATTCTCGTATAATAAAGCAAGAAATAAGGCTATTTCTGCTAATTTTTCTCGATTAACATGAAATAAATAAAAGATAAGCTTATTAACAATAGCAATTTACAGAGATATAGAGAAAGTCATGTGAATGGAACACATCAGATTTTTCTTTTTGAGCTATGCTGACCCCCCCCCGTCCTCACACACAGGCTGACAGACACGCACACACACACATACACACACACGGACGTGTTTCTAAAAATTCTTCTTTTTTTGGTGTCAGGGGCCCCAAAACTGGTATTTCCGGTGAAATCTCGGTGTCGACTTTTTGGGTGGAATACAATACCTTCTCTATCCACTATGTACATTGTACATACGGGCTAGAGAAAGTAAATAGCTAAGATATATGCTTCTCTAAAGCTATGAAAACGGAGTTTGGATTTTATTTCTTTCGTTGCCCTTCATTACTAAATGCTAAGAAAAGCAAAATTGTAATGACGTAACAAATACAGTTAATATGGTTTAGTTCTTTAAAATAACTATAGCTCATTTTATGCCAATGTTGAACAGCATCTACTTAGGTAATCATTTTATTTTTCATCTCCGGGTGTTAAGAATGTCAATCCGTGTACCTTATCAACAATGGTTGAATTTTTGAATAATCAATGTTGCAATTAATTACTTTTTGTTATTTAGTTTAAATTTCTTTATAAATTTCGCTTTTCTTGTTGATTTCCAAGACAAACTGCACCTGATTAAGAACTGTTTTAACTTTTCTAGATTATGCCAGTAGGACGAAAGCTGTGAGCCAAGTCGGTAATTGGCAAGAACAATGCGCCTCCGCAACATCTAGCGTCAGTGGCTTCAGTAAGCGGGTGCAAATTAAAATTGTGCCAGGATATGCGTGATAAAGAGGAACCACTTTAGCAGTCGCTATGGACTTTGCAAAATTACGAACCCAGAACATCCCGAATTCGAACCTCACAGGTTACCGGGGTTAGATGAATAACATAATTACTAATTGCTGATGTATAATGCTGTTAAAGGCATCTTAAAGTCTCTGTAAACCTCAATTGAATGAGAATCGTTTATTATTAGAGTTCGGAAGATGATCTAAAATTTCTGAAAAATTACCTGTAAGGTGATGTTAAATTAATGAATATATGACAAAATGTGAAAATTATCGATTGAAAACTGCAGATTATGTACTTTATTCACAATTGCAGTAAAGAACCATAGATACTAATAGTGTCTCAACATTGAAGGATCGTCGATTATTCTAAAGAAGATTCCTGTACATTGAAAAACTTCTTTCCACTTCAACTAATGTTCTTGTTACATAGCTGAAAATAGGCAATCTCTCCTAGCAAAAGGCGAAAGTCGAAATGTTGGATTTGCAGAACGTTATCGATTTTACACTTTGGTAACCAACATTCTTTTACAACATATTTTTAATTTTTTTTGTTTGATCTATTTTTCCTGCACAATGCTGTTGGACTGGGAGAATACTGGGATATTTCTAATATACCACGATTTCTCTTTCATTGCATTTCCATGTTACGGTTCAGATGTGCTGCTAGGTGGTGTGTGGCGGCGGGGGGGGTGAGGAGATATTGCATCTTCTCATTTTACTAAATTTTGAATGACTGCTAAACCGTAAAAGATGGACAAAAACTTACTACACAAAAAATGTAGAGCACATTAAAACATACAATTTATGTTATATACATTTTTTTCGTGGAGTTCGTCGTTTTTGTGACATTCCTTATTTTTGGTTTCTGCTATGAAAAACGTATACTTTTCTCATACAGGAACTTTCAACTCCTATCCATATAAACAAAGGAACTTCATTGACATAGCAACCAGCTTTTGACTATCGCTTTAACCTACGGTTGTCCCTTATTTCGCTTCTACTTACAAGGAAGCGAGTAATAAGACTATTTCTGCTAATTTTTTTTCTGATTAGCTTAAAGTAAATAGAAGTATAAGCTTTTTAAGAATTATTTGTTGCAGGGATATGGAGAAAGTCATGTGAATGGTGCACATCAGATTTTTTAAATGAATGTTTTTGTTTGTCAAGCATAGGATCAACCCAGTTAAATAACCTTGCATTGAGAATAGCTAACGCAAGCATATGCAGGTTTGAAAGCTGGGCATGGAGGAATTTCCACGAAGATTTCTTGCCATGTTTGCAGGGCATCGTATTTACATGCAAGAAAAACCGTAAAATGTTTTACGATCTCTGTAAAGGTTTCAGTGTTGATTCAACCGGCTTGGCTTCGGGTCTGATTATGTTAAGTGGCTCAACAGAGGCTCTGTGTGAGTATGCATGCCGGTGGACTATTAAACCAAACACTACCTACTTCTGTCCTCTTACACAAGCCGGCCGATAGATAAAGTTAGTAAACACACGTTACTCGTCTAATAGAGAGCTGCTTTTTGTTCCCTCACTAGGTACACGTAAAACTTCAGCCTTTCAACAAACATACTGCAAATATACGTACGACTCCGGTTCAAAAACTTGCTCTAAAATACCTGGGTTTATAGATACCTGACTTTGCTCTTTGTTTTTTCTAGAAAATAAAATACGTCTACATCGGGTGCAGGGAGAATAGGGTCATACATTCAACCAGAGATAGATGGGGAAGTTTATCAGCACTTTAGTTTTATCTTCGATAAATTTGCAGAAAAACAATTTGAAAATGGTAATTACCCTAGATCATGAAGATGTAATTACGTATTGCACTAATGTAAGATTTGTAAAAGTTGCCTTAAAATTGCATATTTTACCAAAAATATCTAATACGTTTCATTGACATGATTTTAAAATTGAAACAAATAACAAAGAATATTTGGTTAGCTCCACACAAAAAATTATTATTTTAATGAGATCACATTTTTATGCAGCATGTTTTTGTCTATCTCTTGCAGTTGTGCAAAGGTTTATCCAGAATGAAGAGTCTTCGGAGGATATTTCCAGAAAGCTCAACATATATCTATGTCATACATCACGTAAATATATTCAATATATAGTATTTTAATCAAAATCAGAAAGCATGAGAAAATCAGACATTTCGAAAAAAAAAATTCCATGTAAAGAGTAGTTTGGGTGGGGGGATTTTCTTGAGAATCTTAGTGTCGCATTCTTGGAAGTTTGATATTTAGCCGACTTTTCGATTTTTATTATGTTGTTTACAAATGCGCGCGCGCACACACGGACCTTTTTCTAAAAGGAATTTGTTATACTGATATCCTAAAACAAGTATTTCCATTGAAATCTGAGTATAGAATTTTTGGGTGGAATGTAATATTTCCTCCTCTACCTATGAATTTTGTAGAGTTAAGTTAAAATTGAGTTGTTATTTATGAACGCTCTCTAACTGCTGTGGTTCTCAGCGCCTCATACTTACCACATTTCCATTGAAGTCCTTTTGAGTACACATTCTGTATTGAATAAGGCAAGGAAATGCGGATCCAAATCGAATTTTTGATCCAATCCTTTTAGAGAGTGGGATCGGATCGAAATACGTTGCATTGCAGCAAACTGAAATGAATACACTAAAGACACTGTATTCTAATATACTCGTTGCAATATACACGCTCGTAATTTAGTTTTCTTCAATAAACTTATCAGAAGCTGTTGCAATAAAACACACAATAAAGCTATTTTTATCGTTTCCATAATAACGCAGTTTATTCTTCTCAAAAACATTTACTAATCTCAAAGCTTGGTTGTAATTAAACACAGGACAGTTTAAAAGTTTGTCAGCATAATTTCTAGTAGACGAACAAAGAGATGAATAATTAATTCTTAATCCTTTTATATTTAAAATGATCTCAATTCATACTGAGTTTAACACGTGAAACGCGGATGGTATTCAGATGGAATTGGACTTGTCGATTTCAATTTCCCATGGAAATGTAGTAGTGTGAAGACCGTTTAATTTGTTCCAAGGCCTCTTTACCAGCCTGAGTTCTTTTACGTCCGTAAATCTACCCCCGGGACCATGAGCTTTTTTTAAGTAAGCCATGCTAAGGTTTTACGCCCGGAAAAATGATTATTCTCCCCGAGACCTCGAAAACTAGAGGTTAGCATGTTACCCCTAAACCATGGAGTATGACCGTATAGTTTATGAAAAATCTAAACCGTTTAAATTCTAGCTTCATAAAACGTATTTAGTTGGAGACCTATATGAGAATAGTTATGTAGAGAAGCATGTTCTATAAAGTCACAAAAACTTCATAACTGTTCTAGAATACAAGGATACGGAGCTTGTACGAGTGTGCGACAATATATTAGCACGCTGTGTATTTTATTAGTTTAATTATTAGTTTTGTATAGATTTAATATAAGACAAATCTGCTTCAGTAGAACGCAGAGCCTTAGAGCGTAGAAGCTTCTATTATGCTCGCCAAGGCTACTTGCTTTGTTAATACTAGAGACACAATTGCCTTTGTACAGCAAGACTTTTAGAGCATCAGAGACACAAGCAACAGGAAAGGTTATTTCCCAAATGCCCAGGAACTTGGGACTTTTTCATTATAGATGATGTTCACGTGGGTTGAAAACAAAAAACTTACCAAGTTAGTCACTTGACAATGGTGTTTTTCGCGCTTCTTTCTAGCCAACCAGGAAGGAGTACAATATTGGAGGTTTTAGGTATTTAAGCGATGCGAGTACATCGTGAATGTTACTCTGACTGCAATTCTTAGCGTGAATGTTACTGCGACTGCGAATGTTACCCTTATTGCGACTCTGAAGGCGATAGTGATTATTGTTGCTGTTGCAACGTATTCTGTGTGATGACCGTCTACAATAAGAACTCAGCAATAGCAGAAATTAGCACAAAGTATTATTATGTCATCGTTTTGAAGAATTTTTATGTCGAGAGTCGCTCGTAGGGTTAGTGCCTCAACCAGCAACAAAGAAGAATAAAGTATTCATTTAGTGAAATATCTCTTTTCTTGAGTGTACCCCGTGTTGCATACCTTAGTTATTGTTTCCCCCCTGAGGAGAGTCAACTGGGATAAGCATAGCCGGCGCTGTAAAGGACTTTCAGAGGATGTGCACGTTTACTTATAGAGTATTTCACGGGTGCTAATCGTTGACCAACTCCGAGGCAGACTAACACGACAGCGACAAGTGTAAGCGTGTAAGTTATTGGGTTTTTAAACTATTTTTAGCTATTTTCAACATGATTTTAAAAATGTCCTTTAAGTGGAAGATGATGTGAAAAAAACATAGTATTTCACTAAAGATTGCGCTATATAGAAGTAAGCCTTGAACTAAATAGAGCATAATGTTTAATACGTTTTGTGAGATTGGCAGCCTGCAATTAAGCAATTAGTTTCTATCCTACTCTTGAAAGTTGATTACCTACACATATTTGGAAACTTGCAGCTAATTCCTAATATGTTTTTATAAGGTGGCTATCCCAGACTACCGTTAAGCATCCTGTTTTTAATGTTTTAGGGCTCCTAAGGCAACCCAAGCATGTAACCGTGAAATATGCTTTTTCAGGTTACGGTTAACTTAAGAAGGGATCGGTTATTAGTCTAATAATAGTATGAAATTACGTCACGTATGTAATTACTGGCTATCTTTTCGTTAAGATTTTTAGTAGTCCTCTTAAAATAGGGCATACGTATTTTGTATTTGTATATAATAAAGTCTGATGTGTTCCATTCACATGACTTTCTCTACATCTCTGCAACAAATTATTGTTAATAAGCTTATTCTTCTATTTTCTTCATGCTAATTGAGAAAAAAAAATAGCAGAAATAGTCTTATTACTTGCTTCCTTGTAAGTAGAAGTGAAATAAGGGAGTGCCATAGGTTAAAGTGATAGTCAAAAGCTGGTTGCTAGGCGACAGAAGTTCCTTTGTTTGTATGGACACGAGTTGACTAATTCCTGTATGGGAAGTTTTTCAAAGCTGAATCCAAAAAACAAGGAATATCTCAAAAACGATCAACTCCACGAAAAAAAATTATAACAAATTGTGTGTTTTAATGTGATATGCATCTTTTGTGTGGTAGGTTTTTGTTCATCTCTTACGCTTTAGCAATTATTCAAAATTTCGTAAAATTCATCCAGAATAAAGTAGTCTTCAGAGGCTATTCCGAGAAAATTCAAGATACACATTTTATTTTTCAGGTAAATATATTTAAAATATAATATTTTAATAAAAATCGTTAGAGCTATTTTTGAGAAAATCAACATTTTCGAAATTTTTTCCATGTAAAGGGTAGTTGGGGTTGGGGGGATTTTCTTGAAAATCTTCGTTTTGCATCCTTGGAAGATACTAAACCTAAATACCAAGTTTGGTATTCAACGGTCTTTTCGAGCTGTCCACAGACACACACGCACACACACGGACCTTTTTCTGAAAATGCTTTTTTTGGATTCAGGGGAACCCAAAACATGTATTTCCGGTAAAATCTCAGTATCAATTTTTTTAGTGGAATGCAATACCTTCTCTATACACTATGTACATAGTTCGTATAGAGAAAAAAAAATAAGATCCACCGAGGATGAACGTAGCGCATAGTTATGTTAATATTAATAGTTACGGTTACCTTAAAAAGCTGTCGTTATTAGAGTGATAATATCATGTAGTTACGCTATTGTTGCTTTCTCTACCACATGCATAGTAGGTTTAAGAAGTAGTGCATTCCACCCAACAATTCATTCTTTCATTTCACTGAATATGCACGTTTTGAGATCCCTGAATTTAAAAAAAAACTATTTTAGAAAAAGCTCCGGAATGTGTGTGTTTGTGAATAGCGTAACTCAAATACCATACTTCGTATTTTAGTTCGGCATATTCCAAGGTTGCGATACGACGATTTTCAAGTGAATCTCCCCACCCCAAATTACACTTTACGAATATAATGATTTTCTCAAAAATTGAGCAAATGATTTTATTAAAATGCCATATGTGTGAGCTATTTTCATGACAAATGAAATGTACCTAAGTATATGTTGACTTTTCTGAGAATAGTCTGTAAAGTCCTCCTCACTCTGAATGATGTTTGTAAACGTAAGAGATAGATAAGATCTTACTCACAAAAATATAGCGTCATTAAAGCACATACTTTGTATAGTTAATGATTTACGAAATTTTTTTGGTTATTGCTGTAAATGTTTCAATACTTAAACTTTTCTCTAACGGGAAATCATGTTTTGTTTTACTTCACTCCTGGTCAAGCAAAGAGAACCAGTTTTCAAGTTATCGCTTAGCAACCTGCTTTTAGAAGATTTGAGTATCGTTTTAGCCTAGTGAATTCCCTTATTTCCTTTCTACTTACTAGCAACTGAATAACAGAAATCATTTCTGCTAATGTTTATCTCGAGTAGTTGACGAAGAGAGAAGAATAACATTTTATATATGTTGCGGAATGTGTATAAATTCATATGAATGGAACACTATTTTCGATTCAGGGAGTCTCAAGACGTGTGTGAAATATCGAATCGAATTTATTGGGTGAAACACAATACTTTCCCTGCTTACTATGCGGAGTAAAAAAAGTTGCAAATACTCGTACATTTGAATCCCAATTTCTTGCATGAAAATTCATGTTAGCTGCATCAACTTGAATCAATAAGAACACAGCCTTAGATAAAAAGAGCAAAGAAACCGTTTTTACACTAGATTACCTCTAAAAGCCATAAGTTCTCTATAAGTGTATGTCATTGACGCTGGTTCAGAACAAAAGTCTTGTTGTGCCTCGAGAGTTATAAAGAATTACCTCACTAGACTATATTCAGTATATTTTGCTAAAACCGTATGCAAAATCAAGTCAAGTAATTCGTACTCTCATGTTAATATTATCGCGAATTTTCTTAATTTTAACGTTCACTACCGCGTACTTGGTCGGTGGAAAAAGTATTGGATTCCAATTTAAAAAAATCTACGTGGAGATTTTAATTGAAATACGTGTTTTGGCGTCCCCTGAATACATTTGAAATATAAGTATATGTACATGTATAGTATGCCACACACACACACACACATATATATATATATATATATATATATATATATATACACGCATATGTGGCAAAATGTCTGAAAATTCCAATTTGGTATTTAAATTCATTCGTTCCAGAACTGCGACATGAAAAATGTCAAAAGTCCATTACCATCAGTAGTATATTATCAAAATACTTGATTTTCTCAAAGGCTCTAATTGTTTTAACTTAAATACCATAGATTTTCATGACAAATATGTGTATATTAGATTTTCTGGAATAGCCTGTGAAGTCTTCTTCATTCGGAAGAAATTCTGTGTAAGTATGTATAAAAATCAGAGAAAAGCTTACTATCTAAAAAATACACCTAATTAAAATCTACTATTACTTTAAATCTTTTCTGTGGTATTAGTAATTTCGGATATATCTGATATATTTTTTTTAATTGTTCAATATTTTGACTCCCCTCCCCTCCTTAACTATTGTCACGTACAGTTCTTTCCTCCAATGTCATTAAATGGGTATAGAATTTCAAGGCCAGCTTGTAGTGACCCTCTTTTAAACACCTGACTATATATTCTGTTGTCCGAATTATCTTGTATGTGCCACAAACTGGGTAGTGAAAATATTTCTGGAAATGTTTACATCGAATTAAATAGGAATATAAAATTACTGTTTTGTGACGACAATTTTAGAAGCTATATAAACAAAATCTTTTGTGTTCCATGTTATGAGTTACTGTAACTACTCTGCAACAAACTATTCTTTCAAAAGTTAATTATTCTTTCTACTTCACGCTAATCAGAAAAGAAAATAGCGGAAATGCTTTAATTGCTTATTTTCTTTTAAGTAGGAGTGTAAAGGATTACATTAGGCTAATATGATAGTCAAATCTTTTAAAAACCTGTCACTATGAAATTTAATTGAAATTCCCCTCTGATTACATGACCAGGATAAAAAAGTGAATATTATTCCATTTGAAAAAAGTCTTGTATTGCAAAATTTTAAAACCAAAAACAAGGAATATCTCGGAAATAGTTAACTCTACAAAACATATATGACTTAAATTGTGTTAAATGAGATCTATATTTCTTTTAGAGAAAATCGAAAATTTGAAAAAGGACAATTCTGTAAAGGGTAGCTTGTGGTGCAGGGATTTTCCTGAATATCTTTGTGTTGCATCCTTGGAAGATATATTAAACTTAAATATCAAATTTGGTACTTACCTGACTCGTCGTTTTCGAGCTATGATGTGCAGGCACGACCATACACACCGACATTTTTTATAAAACGCTTTATTTATATATACGTGGTAAAGGAAGTGATAATGGGTATAAACATGATGTAAATGTAGACGTAATATGTATATATATATATATAAATATATATATATATATATATTTTTTTTTTAATTCTCGAATTTACAAACACTTTTTTTGCCTCCAAGAAAAATGTCTTCCCTATTAGAGAAGTATTTGTCTGTTTGAGAACGTAAGGTTTCGATTGTTGACTATAAGTATAGGCAAGATTTCTGGTTTCTAACGATAAATGAGAAAGGTTTGGAATTAGAAGAGCAAAATGCTTTGATGCATTTGGCATAATTTTGAAATTATGTGTAGGCTTATTTTTTGCGAATTTTTTAGAACACTTCATATTTTCGAGAACAATATGATTTTAGCAAAAATAGCAAATATATATTTGTTATTTTTATAGAAAAATGTGGATGTTAACATTTTCGTTTTCATACCATGAAAACCGTGAAACAGTGTTTAAACTTTCAACGAAAAGATGTTAACAGTTTCAATACTTACAAGGTAGTTTATTGAGGTACTAAGCAAGTTCTTCTTTCTCTAAATTACAGGTTGCTAACAGATCCAATATTAGAATTTCAGAGTAACGAAAGCTACCCTTAACATGCAAACAAATTTTTAAATTTTGTTTTTCTTAAAATGGCTCTATTTTGATTAAAATACCGTATATTATAGACGTTTACATTTTATGAAAATAGCTTCTGAAGAACTGTTCATTCTGGATGAATTTTGCATAACTAGAAAACCGTAAGAAATAGACAAAAACTAGTTCTCATTAAAACACACACTTTATGTCGTATGCATTTATGTTGAAGAATTAACCGTTTCCAAGATGTTACTTGTTATTGGTTTCAATTTTAAACTACGTATTTTTTCTCAAACTGGGTTACCTTTCCTTTCAACTCACTTTTGTTTACTGTTGGCCTTTCAAAGCGAACCGAACTTCATTTGTCACTTGGCAACCAGCTTATAAAAGATATGACTATTGCTTTAGCCATATTGCCCTTTTGTTTAGAAGGAATCAAGCAGTAACGCTATTTTTGCTAATGCTTACCTCGAATAGCATGATGAAGATAAAATACTCTGTTTTGTAAGAATGCTTTGTTTTCAAAACGGGTGGAGAAAGTCATGTGAATAGAACACGCCTCATTACTGATTAATTATCCCCGAGAATTAGCACGAAATCAGTGTGAATTAATACAAACTCCACTAATTAAAATGATTAATGTGACTTTTAAAATTATTTGGTAACAACATTTTGGTTTTGCTATAAGGCATCGCCATCTGTTGCATGTGCTTGTTATTGGTATGCATCGCACTAGACACTGATACAGTGGTAGGGCTCAATGGCATTGTAATCATCACCATGCATGACATCCGTCACGACACAGCACAATGCACTAACGCTCGAAGCGTGACTGAAACACGCAACCTGTGGTTATCAACGGCTGAATTACCAATCTAGAGTTACCTTAAGTATTCAATACTCCACCTTAATATTAAACAAGAACACATGTATTTAGTAAGCCATCAAAAATTAAGGTAGTTAGAATTCAATGAGGGAACTTTAATATTTTTAGTCTTTAAGGATCACAAAACGTTAATGTACCTCTACATTATTTTGTCGTATTAGAAAAATATCTGAAAAAGCTTTTATATTTTACACGTATGTGTACAAGGTAGTAGAGAATATACCGTATTCCACCCAAAATTCGAAACCTAGATTTCACCGGAAATACATATTTTGAGGATCCTTGAAATGAAAAAAGTTTTAGAAAAAGGACCTGTCTAGTGTGTGTGTGTGTGTGTGTGTGAAGTTTAAAGTGAATTATTTATCAATAGAAAATAATATATACTTATATATACTTTTATATATATACTTTTATATATATATACTTTTATATATATACTTTTATATATATACTTTTATATATATATATATATATATATATATATATATATATATGAAATTATCAACTTTATTGAAAGAAAACGAATGACAGCAGAATTAAACCTAATGTTAAATAAATCAAGAAGAAAAAGAAAACAATGGAACTAAAGATGAGTGTGGTTTATTTGCTATAAATAGTGCGATATAGAAAAACTAACCAGAAAATAATTTATTGTAGTGAATAAATTATACGGTGGTCTCAGATGTTAAATGTCGCCCTCAGTGGTGTAATATGCTAACTTCATATACCCAAGGTCGCGGGTTCAAACCCGGCGGAGGACGATGGATTTTTTCGGGTGTAAAAATCCTTAGCATGGCTTCCTTCGGAAAGGAAGTAAAGCCGTTGGTCCTGTGTCGTAGATTTACGGCACGTAAAAGAACCTCAAGCCTGATAGAGAGGCCTGTGAGCAAAATTAAGCGGTCTTTCACGCCCAATTTAGAATGGGACGCTGAGAACCACAGATGTTAAAGAGCGTCCATAAATAACTCGTCATTTACTTTTATTTTCAGACGTTAAAGCGATCCTTCTATATCAGGATGCCTTTAAATAAAAACACACAAAAAACGTGGAAAAAATTAGTTTCTTTTGATTTGTGTCCTAAGAAGAAAGTTATTTGATCAATGTGGATAATTCTCTAAATCCGAAGTATAGCGTAGGCCAGTAGATAGTGATCAATTAGGCGCGGTCGTTGATGGGACGATATCAGTACTTCTCGATACTGATACCGATACTTTCCTCATTTTCCGATGTCGAGGCAACATGTTCTAACATTAATGAAAACTCGTGAATTTCTTTTTCATTAGAGGCTCTGTAAACTTCACTCAGTGTATGAGTAGAACACGCTTCTATAAGTTTGTTATATTGAAAATGTATTCTGAATAGTTCACACACTGTTCTGTTATTAGTACTGTCTTCTTCAATATCATTTTATTAATATCACTGTTGCACTCGGTAAAACAAAATATTTATGAAAATTAGTAGCTCGAGTTTGACTTGCGTAAACACAAACTAACATGAAGATGGAAAATGGAAGAAAAACAAATATTTCCATGCGCTGTGTTTTTTCATGTCTTGTGTTCAAATTTGTTTTTGCTGTATTTATATATTTTGGTCACTTAAGTAGGAAATTTAATGGACGAGAGTTACTGGGTCAGGTTAATGCAGATACGCGATTTAGTGCGTCAGCTACATTCACAGTTAGCGCATCATGTTACGTGAGTATCCCATTGTTTTGCATACACTTTTCTTGTGTAATTAACCACTTCGGAGATAACTTGGTTCAAAATTAAAATATGTATATTTTCTCTTAACGGGAGGCCGTATTTCTTTTTCTTTGTTTAACTTCTATGGTCAAATCGCGGGACTTCGAATTGTGAAACAACTCGTATTACAGAATATTAGGTTAATCAATTTTATATTACTAAACACATGCACATTTACTCTCACATTCATGCTTCTAGGCTCTGTGGGGGATAGGGAATAAATCTGGTTAAAGAAAAATACCCTGCCCCAGCCGGGGAATTAAACCCGGGACCTCCGGGGGAAAGTTAACTAGCTAACCACTCGACTTTTTTTTTTTATTTTTCCGGAGTCTGGACTCCGACACTGTATACCCTACTTTTTATTTACCTAATTTGATTACTGTATGATTACTGAATTTCTGTTTTACTTTTTACACACACATACACAAACATATAACACCCATGCCCAAGGCGGGACTCGAACCCACGATCCCCTGCGCTGCGCAACACCAAAGCGAGACGCTTTAGCGAGCGCGGCCATGGGGACCGGCTGACTTCGGAGGCAGTCGCTCGTAATTCTTGTGTTTTACTCCTAGTCATGCAAAGAGACCTTAATCTCATCACACAGCGACAGAATTGCTCATCGCTTTAGTCTAATGTGTTCCCTTATTTACCTTCTACTTCCAAGGAACTAAGCAATAAGAATATTTGGTTCGAAAATGGGTAGCGAAAGTCATGTAATTATAGTACATCAGATTTTTGTTTGCCCTGCCAAGTCTGTTGTGATCATAATAAAGTATAAAGTGTTGCCGAGCTGCAAGGGTCGCCACTGAAGCAATCAAAATAGGAGTACAGTGAAGAAGTACTAGACATGTCTGAACCTCGTTATGGGCACTGTGCCAGAACCTTGACTGTTTTGTTGTTTTGGAAGTGAAGTTCACAGAACTCGGCTGGCCATGTGCTCAACTTCGTTAAAAGCTGATACGGTTAGAGAAAAGCATTGCAAACCACTGCTGTTGAGTGTGTCTTTGATCTTATATTAGTTGAGTGGGAACACTAATAAAACCTCTGGCTATCCTAGTTATGGCAAATATGTAGAAGCTCGCATCTGATACAGTCTTCCATTCCGCTACGTTAATGCTTGCACGCCATTTAACAAGAACTGCCCCACTAGGGGTGAAATGCTCTCTGCATTCAATTTAGTGACTAAATTCTATATTCTACTGCAGACTTAGTTTGGCAATTTCAGAAGATTTTTGGATTCAATAGCTTGTTGCAGAAAAAAAATCAATGCTTGCCTCCTTAGTCTTAGCAATCAAGAATTAACTAGCTGGTTCTGAATGCAGATTCCTGCGTAGCAGTGTGTGTGTGTGTGTGTGTGTGTGTGTGTGTGTGTGTGTGTGTGTGTGTGTGTGTGTGTGTGAACAGCATAAATAAAAAAACGAAATTCCGGTTAGATACTAAACCCGATATTTACATGTTGCATAATTCAAGTATACGACACGATTTTCAAGAAAATCCTTCCACCCCAAACTACCCTTTAACAAGGAGCATTTTTCACAACTTTTTATTTTCTCAAAAGTGGTTCTAACCATTCTGAATAAAATACTGCTTGATGATAAGGGTTTTTTTTTTTCCCGGATAAATGAAGTGTATATCTTGAATTTACTGGGAATAGCTACTGAAGCCCTCTTCATTCTGAATGCATTTTGCATAACTGGTAAACTGTAACAGATAGACAAAATCTTATTACACAAAAAACGTGGATCTCGTCAAAGCACACAATTTGTCGTATATCTTTCTTTCTTTCTTTCTTTCTTTCTTGTGAATTAGTCATTTCCAAGGTGTTCCTCATTATTTGTATAAGTTTTCCAATACTTGTATACTTTTCTCAAAAGGAAAGCCATTTTTTCCCTATATTGGTCATGCAAAGAGAATGAAGTTACAATGACATTACATAGGGACTGCTCTTAAGAGTTGACTATCGCTTTAGCTAGGGCACAGCCTTACTCCCCTTGTACCTACAAGGACATTTGTAATAAAACCATTTTTGCTAATGTTTATATCGATTAGCATGAAGTAGATAGAAGAATGAGCTTCTGCAGAAGTAGTTTGTTGCAGAATAGGTAGTGATGTGAAGTTAGAGTTTTAGTTGTCATGGCAGTATTATAAATTCATTATTTTAAATAAAATCGTAGTTTTGAAGAAAATTAGAATAATGAAGCGTTTTCTGTGTAAAAGTCTTTAAATCTTCCTTGATTCCTGAAGGGGAGTCTGACTTAAGGTGACCCATCTGTGAAATTTGGAAAATCCACAGTATGAAAGATGTCTTATTGAAATTTACACCCGTTATTTATTATACACAATAACTGTGATATTTTTATCCCTGACAAAATTCTAGATTGAATGGGTATTTAAATATTTTTTTCTTGTCTAAAATCATTATTTTAATAAAAATGAACCACATAATGCATTTTGAAATATATTGATATAAAAATCTAGTTTTACAGCAAAAGAGTTTATGAATAGGTCTATTGTATTACATTTTTATATTAGCTCTAGTTAGTTTAGAAAAATTATTACTTTTTGTACTCTCCAAAACTCTTGATTTTTCAAAATTTAATAATTTATTTCCTAAAATTGGAGCATTATTTCGAAAAAGAATATGAATATTTTCCTTAAAATAAATAAATGTAGTTTTCTTGAACTACTTCGGTTCTCATCGTCCCATTCTATACAGGGAGTGAAATACCGTTTAATTTAGCTCAGAGGCCTCTTTATCAGGCTTGAGGTTCTTTTACGTGCCGGGACCAACGGTTTTGCTTCCCTTCCGAAGGAAGCCATGCTAAGGCTTTTTACGCCCTAAAAAATCCATCGTGCTCCGCGGGTTTGAACCCGCGATCTTGGGTATATGAAGCTAGCATGATAACCACTACACTACGGAGGGCGACTACTATTTTCCTTAATGTGCTTTTGAGAGGCAGTATAAACATTTTGAAACAAATCAGTGAAAAATTGCATCGTTTGGAGCACTTTGAGTATGCACAAGTGCTGGAAAAAGGTTTGCGAGGAAATAAGGGCTATTAAGAAGCATTCGCTTACCCATTTGTAGCTTCTGTTAATTGGTAGTTAAAATGCAAACATGGGAAAAACTACATATGTTCTTAAAATTTAGATTCAAATCACTTTATCATGCAAAAATATAAAAGAATCACAATTTTGGTAAAATTTCACAGTTGCCTTCCTTAAGATTGAGTATTTCATTAGTATAATAATATTAGTATAATGATTCTGTTAGGCCGTTTGCCTGTTTCGAGTCAAAGATAAATTTCACGTAGTTGTTTTATACGCTCCGACATGAAACGAAATCACAGTTCTGTTGCGCTTTATTTTGGGTTTCCTTGCACAAGGCGGTGATCACAAACAAGAGAATGGATTTTAAAAGCAGCGATAAGCTCACCACCACATTTAGTCCTGCGAATTTAAAGGAAAGTTTTAACCAAATTGGACAGAAGCGTTTCCACAAAGGAATTTGCTGCTTTACCTGAATTCGGTGTAGCCTTGTATACCCTGCAGCAGCATGCAAGCCAATAAAAAGTTAGGCATGGGAACTACAAACATTGTTCTCGAATTAAACCCGTTTTGATTGGAATCCCGGTGGAGAATAAGGGTGCTTGCTTTGTGCTTTTCTGATAAAGGGTTCGGGCAGCGTAGAGTAGCATTCCCGTTTGGGTTATGGATAGCGGCAAGTTCAGAACTTTGAAATAAAAAACGCTCTTCTGTAACCATGCGTCCATAAGAACCTTTAATAAGCATGTTTATATCACTTTCAGAGATGAGTAAGTTTCAATTTAACCATAATAATATTATTATTTCACAACATATCTTTATATACTAGTGACATTTCTCGGTCTCCTGCTAGCTTACTTCAGTGGTATGCTGTCGATTATATTTAATATAAACTCACTCTCTCTCACTCAGGGAATGCGTTAGTTAATGAAAATGGAACTAGTTGACATTTATGAGAATGTTGTAACAAAAAGTGTTTTTGTTCCCACTAACATTCCTTATTTCTTCCATATACTGACTGCAATCAAAATCTGCACACAAATAACTGTCTTTCTTTAAACTTTCGTAACAGTTCTGCCAGTTTCCCTTTTGAAGTTCGTTGCGACGACTACTCGTGCAACTTACGAATTTCCCGTCGAAGCTGAACTTTAGGCACACTTCTTTCCCCTTTTTATAACAGTCGGTCACGTAGCAGGAAATTTCCAGAGCCATCGCACGTACAAAGTTTCGCAGGTGTTACAAACTCGCTCAGGTGTAACGATGCCGGGCTTCGATGTCAAAGAACGTGTCCCCTCGCACAAGTGTAACAATCACAACTTTGATGTCATAAGAACTTGCCGCGAGCACATGTGTTCGCTACCGCAGGCGTAACATTGGATGCCAACAATCAGCTATGACTTAAAGAAGCAATATCATTTTCGAAATCAGGGGACCTCAAAGCATCTATTTCCGTGAAATATCGACATCGAATTTTGGGTAGAATACAATACATTCTCTAGCTACTATGTGCATTGTATGTACACTATGTATATAAGTGCTAGAGAAAGTAAACTGAATCTAAGTGACGTAACATACGTAAAACAATGAGTTTTATATTTATACTGTAGTATAAACAGAATTGTGCTTATGAGATGCCAGACTTTTTTGGGACCGCGACTCCGTTAGACAATAAGTACACTATTTCGTTTTGATTAGGCTGAAGGAAACACTAAGCAAGCTGCGCGTGTTTTTGGACAGCAGTAGTTTATCTTGACTACCGAGACAAATATGCCCCTACGCATATGTCAGTCTTCGTTAACTTCTTGACGCTCTGGCAAGTTCAAGCTGTACTTCAGATGACGTGCTTTATAGCGACCTGTTAATGGAGAAAAATGACCAGAATGGTCACAGAGTTACTAATGTTTTCGGAGACATGTTTTACTTTCTCTACTACGTTTAGTAAGTAGGAGGGCATTGAATTCCACCAAAAAATTTGATGTCTAAATTTCACCGGAGATATGTTTTCAGGTCATCTGAAAAAAAAAAAAAAAATTATTAGAAAAAGGTTCGTGTGTATTTTTTACTTTCTCTACACGTACTGTGTACATAGTGTACAGAGAAGGTATTGTACTCCACCCAAAAATTCCATACCGAGATTTCACCGGAAATGTACGTTTAGAGTCCCCTGTATCCAAAAAAGTATTTTCAGAAAAAGGTCGTGTGTGTGTCCGTGTGTTTGTGAACACGATAACTCAAAATCTAAAAGTCGGTAAAATATCAAACTTGGTATTTAAGTTCAGTATCTTCTAGGGATGCGACACGAAGAATCTGAGAAAAATCCACCTACCCCAAACTACCCCTTACATGGAACTTTTTTCGAATATTTTCATTTTCTCAAAAATAGCTAACGATTTTGATTAAAATATCGTATATTAAAGATATTTGCCTGACAAATAATATGTATATCTTGAATTATCTTGGAACAGCCTCTGAAGATTATTTTAATCTGGATGAATGTTATGGAATTTTACGTAACTGCTAAACCGTAAGAGATGGACAAAAACCTACCACACAAAAATGAATAGCACGTTAAAACACACACTTTGTTATATACATTTTTTTCGTGGAGTTGATCGTTTTTTAGATATTCCTTGTTTTTGGTTTGACCTTTAAAAAACTTACACTTCTCTCATACAGGAATTTGTCAACTCCTGTCCATACAAACAAAGGAACTTCAGTCACATAGCAGCCAACTTTCGACTATCACTTTAACCTATGGTACTCTCTTATATCGCTTCTACTTACAAGGAGGCAAGTAATAGGACTATTTCTGTTTTTTTTTGTTTTTTTTTCTCGATTAGCATGAAGTAAATAAGAGCATAAGGTTTTTAATAAGAATTTGTTGCAGAGATGTAGAGAAAGTCAAGTGAATAGAAGACATCAGATTTTTTTAATGGTGTTTTACACTCCTTTTATTGCAAAGGGCACCGCAGGCGTTAACACTGATGATACATGGGGGAAACTGGAGAACCCGGAAAAAAAAACCCGCCCTTGCGCCGCTTTGTCCATCAAACATTTCACATGAAATGTATATATATATATATATATATTAACTCTCAAAAACGAAAAACTTGATATCTAAGCTCAATAGCGTCCAAGGTTGCAACACTAGGATTTTCAGGAAAACTCCCTCTTTAATCGTTTACATGTAATATATATAGTTTTTCTTAAGTCACCTTCCGTCGTGTAATGGTTACCATGCTAACTTCATATACCCAAGGTTGCGGGCTCAAACTCGGCGGAGTACGATGGATTTCTTTCGGGCGCAACAATACTTAGCATGGCTTCCTTCGAAAGAAGTAGATTTACGACACGTAAAAGAACCTCAAGCCTGAAAAAGAGGCCTCTGAGCAAAATTAAGCGGTCTTTCACTCCCAGTATAGAACGGGACGCTGGGAACCACAGCAATTAAAGAGCGTCCATAAATAAAACGCTGTTTCATTTTTGATTTTCTTAAAATGGCGCTAGCGATTTTGATTAATATTACATATGTTTAAAATATTTCTTCGACAAATAAGATGTATATCCTATTTTTTCTTTCTTTCTTTCCTTCTTTCTTTCTTTTGGGAATAGCCAATAGAATATTTAGCATAATTGGTGAACCGCAAGGTATAGAAAAAATCTTACTGCATAAAAATATAGATAAAAACCTACTTTATATCAAATAAATTTTTTATGAAGTTGAGCGTTTCTTAGATATTCGTTGCTGTTGGTTTAAATTTGCCATTACTTAAAATTTCTCAAATAGGATGTCGTCATTCTGTTTATGCTCCTGGCCAAGCAAAGAGAATCAATTTCAATGGAAATTAGTATTTTGGCTAATTTTTATTTTTTCAGTACTGATAACCCCTGTATTTCCCTTTGTGATAAAAGTACTTGTTATAAATTTATTAGAAGATAAATATGCTTTAGGATAAATATTCCTACTTCAGCGTTTCTGTTTTCCATCATTCGAGCCAAGAGAAATAGGGCATTGTTAAAATAAACATCTTTATCTTCCACTTGACCATCTGGCACTGGACAGCGTTTTGAATAGATAGCGGTACTCTTTAATCTCTTATTTATTGCGAGTGAGAGAAAAGTGAGGATGCTGGGGTGCGGCAGCTCGCGAAATCGATTTTCACAGCATCTCTTGTGTAGCGCGCGGAAAACGCTTTTCCGGCCGATCGCACTCCCCCGTTATTATGCAGCGCTCTCTGTGCGCTAAATTTTAAATAAAAATCTGGCCTGGACTGTATAGTAGCCGTTTATGCTTTCTGATAGCTTGGTAACAATAGAATAGCCTTAGGATTTTTCGTAGAGTTGCGATAGCGTCTTCAAAAGACATGCTAATAAATTATGGAAGACATTTAGATCCTTATTTTGAGGAAATAATGGCCAGATTTAGAATATTGGAAATATAGTTATAATACATTTTACCAGCAGCGTTCATTCAGTTTTTATGTAATGTTTTTATTAAATGCATCATTACATATTGGATGAACTAATGAGTCATCAGTCCATACTCGACGAAGATTGAATATAAATTAATGTCCATTAAAATATTTTACTTGTGTTTTATTAATATCTGTACTAGCATAAAGAAACAAATTCGGTTTAAAGTGATCTTGGAAAGCATTCAATCCTTTTGGTTTTTTAATTATTTCATATTATATATATACTCCTTTGACTTTCATAGTCTTATCGGAAGGGATAACTTACAGACGGTAGTTTTCTCTATGACTGTAGGGTTCTTAAACATTAGATATTTCATTGATTTTTTTTACACTGAACTCAAATTCACTATTATACCAGGTGGCCAAATTGTGCAGATATTCCTGTGCGCTAAACGAGTTGCAGAACTCAACGGGACTACTTCAAGTTAAATCCGCTAAGTGGGGAAACTGGTTGAGCGACCTTCGTTTCACCTTCTTGCTTATCGCGGAGATGGTCTGGCGGGTCGCGCTCATTAAGAGGGATAAAACAAAGGCATCTTTTGCGGTTCTCCACTAGCCCGTTTTAACTTGAAATAACCTCTTCGAGTTCTGCAACTCTTTTAGCGCACGAAGGAATATCTGCATACGTCAAATAGGGGACAGTTAGGCCACCTGGTATTGATTCTATCAGACTAGGAAGATAAAAATGAAAAAAGCAAATGGCGTGTTATTTATGGACGCTCTTTAACTACTGTGGTTCTCAGCGTCCCATTCCAAATTGGGCGTGAAACACCGCTTAATTTTGCTCAGAGGCTTCTCTTTCAGGCTTGAGGTTCTTTTACGTGCCGTAAATCTACACGGGACCAACGGCTTTACTTCCCTTGGGTATATGAAGTTAGCATGGTAACCATTACACCACGGAGGGCGACTACTACTAGGAGGATAGGGAACGATTATGATTTTCATTACACCTGCCACCTCTGGGTTGAAAAGTCGTCCTTCATGGTTTAGAGGTAACATGCTAGCCTCTGAGGTCGCGGGTTCAAACCCAGCGGAGGGCGATGGATGTTTTTTCGGACGAAAAATCCATAGCGTGACATCCTTTAAAGCCTTTGGTCTCGTGTCGTAGATTTATGGCATGTAAGAGAACCTCAGGCCTGATAAGAGGACCTCTGAGCAAAATTAAGCTAATTTACACGCCCGATATAGAATTGGACATTAAGAATCACAGACGTTATGGAGTGTCCATAAAAAAAAAAAAAAATTAGTATGAGTTGAGAAGGCATAACTTTGACCTATTTGCTTCCGGCCCAGAAAAATAAATGGGAAGGTATTTATTTTAAAATTGAGTTACTGGAGGGAAACGAGTTGTATACCGATCTAATATCTGAAATTTGATAAGCATAATAAATATTAAAAAAAATAATCATACTATTCCTTCTAATTTCATTGAAATTTCATATTAGGGCGCAAATATCTTTTTGAGGAGCTGCAGCAATTCCTAACTTATTATCTGAACTTTGGTAAAACTTGCACACTTGTGCTGTAGAATCTCAAAATGGGAGCAACTTCTGCTATCCTTAGTTTTAATTCCTAACATGTAAGTCAAACCTCTTTGAAGAAAATATTGCATACCTACTTAAGCACTAAGACCCTAGTTAGGCTATTTTACAACTCTCAGAAATTGACCATATAATTTTTTATATTTAGTCAAAAATAATAGTGTAATATTGATTTTAGGAGCTGCAAAAATCATAGATCACACTTCAGAAATTACCCAAACCTTATTTTCATTATCTCAAATTTATAAACATTAGACTAAGTTTATTTTAAACCTCTTATAATCTTTTAAAACTATAGTGCTGAACCAATCAGGGTACAAATTGGGCGCTTGACGTATATAAATACTAAAACACATCTTATAACTCAAAACTAAAGAAAACTATCCATACTCTTATTAAACCCGTAATATACATATTTGCACCCTTATAAACAAAACGATCGGATAGGCCAAGCATGTCCAAAGGCCTACTTGCAAGATTCTGACATTAGAACTAGTTTTTCTCGATCCCGTTCAAGGTGGGGAAATGTTGGTGATTCAGACATGCTGTTCACTCTAGTTGCAGTTGAGAAAAACATTGTGTCTTGTGTTTACAAACATTCCATTACGTTGCACAGTGGCCTGCCCAAATACTTCACACGGAGTGGAATGAATTATTGCACCTTTCCCTTTGCTTCTTTAATTTGAACATTCCTGAGATACACTCTTACGCTTTAGGTACGGAAAACATTTTAGGCTTCTCACAATTTTCAGAAACCACTTCCTCATTTACAACCCGAATGCATTCCTGTAATTCCGAATTAGATATGTATATAAAATTAATAATGGAAATGGTTGGTGGTTTTTAATTTTAGATGAATAATAATTATAAATGATAACTAGGTTGTGTAATGGGCTGCTTGAAGGGAGGGAGGGAGAGAAGAAGAGAGAAAGTGAGAGAACAGATTAAACTCAAACTCCAAATGTCGCATAAAAACCAAATGTTTGTAATTTTTAAAGCTCCAAATTACCACAATTTTCAAGGACTATTCTAAACAACAGTTCATCTGCATTCACTTCTTATTAGTTTTATTTTCTCGAAATGACTTCATTTCCTGTTTACCTAAAATGAGTTGTGTTTGAGATATGGTATGACGAATGAAGTGCATACTTCATCTTTAATGAGTAATTTATCTATAAATATATACATTATTATACTTCTATTGAAATGGGAAGGCATGAGAAGTGGACAAAAACTTATGAAAACTTAAGGTCTCATTAAAATGCTCTCGAGGACGTCCTGTATGTCTACTCTGCATTCACAGAAAGCAAATAGAACTCAAGTCATTCAGAAGATCAGTAATCGAAGAGTGTAGTCTCTAATCTCGCGGAAAGTATTCGGCATGCTTTCGCTAGGCCGCTGTCGCTGGTTTCAAATAATGCAAGGGGTTAGTAGACCATGTTGTTCATCTTCTCGAAGGATAAGCAGATAAAAAAATAACACCAGTGCAACAGCTCAAAAGTTTGATGAAGCGAATGGCGACGACTGATGAAAGGCGAATATTCTGAGAGTTTACAATGTAACCCTTCCGGCTCAGGGATTCTCTTCTCATCTCTTGCTCATCTTCCATATGTTCGTTTTTCTTTGTTCTCTCTGAGTAAGGCAGCGCATAAGTTTTCAGCTCTGACTTGCAAAGTAAAGAGAGAAGGAGGAGGGAAAAAACCCTTTTTGTTTGTCTTTCTATGGTCTGCATCATACAAGAACTGTCAATACTTGTTAAAATGTGCGAGCTTCGAGAAAAAGTTACTTTGGAGAGTAAGAATGGCTTTTGTGAAGACTTCTCATTTTATTCAATAGCGAACAACATTTAGAGACGTATATTTACAAGTTCAACCTTTTATTTCTATTTTATCGCAGTTGAACAAATACCTAAACATTTATAGGTATATGCGGATTTCATTAACCTTAATGTTTTAGTGAGCAGACACACACACACACACACACACACACACACACACACATACACACACTGTCTCTCTCTCTCTCTTTTCTTCTTTTTTCCTCCTTGCAGCGTTTCTGAGAAGGGTGCACTTCTTTTGTTTCCACCTCCTTTTTTGGGGAGCTTTGAAGTCTCGTGGCATGGAGGAGGCAGTAAACCTTCCGTGAAGGTTGTTTCTTATGCTTTCTTTTGCACCCAATAAAATGGTGTGAACACAAGGCATTTTCTTCTCATTAAACGTCTACGCAAGGTTGACTCAAATTTAAATTGGAAAATAATTACACAGCGCGCAATCTACTCTGTCCCTTTTGCAGCCTCCAAATTTAAGGCATACCCTAGAACTGCCAGACGTTCACTAATCAAAGACGGGACTCGACCAAGTGAGGTGAAGTATGGTATAATGTAAATTGTCGAGCGCTACCCCAGTGCACTGCTGGAAAGTTAACGTTTAACCAAAAGATAAAGTAGAATTGACGGGATATAATATTATATCTCTTCATATTCTTTTTAATCTTCTTTTTTGAGGGGGATAGCGTTAAACGCTCGTTCTTGCTGAATACGGCGGATATTGGTAATTAGAGCTCTAATTTTTATATCTTGTTGGCCTTTGTTTTAGGTTCTCTATTTCCTTAAAATAACTTAAAACTTAAGAATCCGGACCCAGGAAGGGAGAAATCCTCCCATAGGGTAGATTCTGCCGCAGCAAACCAACCGCCTTCATCTCGCCCTACAGTCCTGAAATAGATAAAAGGAATAAATGGACAGGAAATTAGCGGTAGAAGCATTCGCATGCAGATGTGAGAAAACAAAGAAACAAAAAAAAAAAACAAAAAAAAACAAAAAACGTTAGAGTGGCCGGCCCGATGGGAATCGAGCTTGGGACCTCTCAAATGCCAGCCGTACACGTTGCAGTGGCGACATTTTGTTCGGTAATTTTTGGGGAAATATGCCTCGGAAATAATCCTGATGACAAAGTCTCCCGGAATTTTTCTATCACTAGTGTGACATGAAGTGGATGGGAATCAGCTTCTATGTAAATAGCGAACAAAATCATGAAATAATAATGGTAGAGAAAGTCATGCTGTTTACATCTTAGGCATAGATGCTTCACGACTACTCACTGAACCATGATAGTTGAACGTTCCTTTTACGCAATTGTGCGTGAAGATATTAAAACAATTCGTGCTGCAAAATGACCTCATAAGCTCAATCGGTAGAACACATGTCTCTGTATAAGGGATCCCGAGTAGTTCGAATCCAACTGGAATAGGAAATTTTCTCTAGCCAAGATTATTCTTTACTCACCCCAGTCTGGAAATATCAAGGAAAGTCTGAAAGAGTAATCTAATGTGGAAACCCGAAAGAAGCAGAAAACCAGTGACAACTGTATATGAGTCGGATATGTAGAGTCAGAATGAAATCCGGGCTATGCCAACTCCTATCATATACTTGGTAATGTGTGAAAAAGACAATTAACACTGATCGATCCAATAGTTGGTTAACTCTCAAGTCTGGGACTTAAAGTACTTATGACACTGTTAAGTTGCCATTGGGGTATGTCAGCTCAAAATAATGAAATAATAATGAGATCTCCTTTGTGGTTTACCGGGAAAAGTGCGGGCCTGTTGGGGAATTTATGTCCTGTCCGCAGGTTGGCATGGTAGTTCAGTGGTTAGAGCAACGGAGACGGAGTTCCGTGGTTCAAATCACGGCTAAGACATCGAATGTTTCAGTCTGACTCTACTTATCCAATTACCGACAGGTAAGGTAATATAACCATATCAAAGACGGCTATTAATGCAGTAATAATATATTAAAGATGTCATTCATTCACATGACTTTTTCTATCTATTCTGCAAGAAGCTGTTCTTACATAAGCTCACTCATCTCTCTACTTAATGCTAATCGAGATAACCATTAGCAGAAATGTCTTATTACTTGCTAGCTTGAAGGATAACAAGGGAATATATTAGCATAAGTATGGTCAGGAGTAAAACATAATAAAAACGAAAGACGACTTCCGGTTTTTAAAATTGAAACCAATAAGAAAGAATATCTCGGATATGGTTAACTCCACAAAAAGTCTATCTATTGTGGTGTGCCTATCCTCCGTGGCTAACATATTGCCACTCATGAAAATTCTTAGCATTGCTTCCATTGCCGTTGGTCGCGTATAGTAGATTTACGGCACGTAAAATAGCCTCAAGCCTGATAAAGAGGCCTGTGAGCAAAATTAAGCTGTCTTTTTTACCCAATATAGAATGACACGCTAAGAACCGCAGAATTAAAGACCGTCCATAAATAAAGCTGAAATCAATCTATAAGGTTTATCAGTTATGCAAAAGTCATCCAGGATGCAGAGGTCTTTGGAGGCTATTCCCATAAAATTCAAGAGATACATATGATTTTTCATGAAAATACCTTAAACATGTGTATTTTAATCGAAATCGTTGGAGCCATTTTTGAGAAAATTACAATTCTCGAAAAATATTCCATGTAAAGAGTAGTTGACGGGGGACTTTCTTGAAAATGTTAATGTCGCTTCCTTAAAAATACTGAACTTAAAGACCAAATTTGGTATTTAATAGTATTTTAGTTTTTGACTTATGCTGTTCACACACACACAGAGATACTTACTTTTTCCAAAAGTGCATTTTTTTAATTCAGGGTCTCAAAACATACATATATTTCCAATGAAATCTCGATATCAATTATTTGATATCTGTCTCCGTCTATTATGCACACTGTACATATATCTAGATGGAATAAAAATTGTGTTGCACATAGAGAGAATTATATTGTGAAGAAAACCCATACCTACGCGCGTCCCCCAAGAGAAATGAGCTGGCAATGCTCTCTTGGCGCCGGGTTTCTTATCTGAGAGCGCCAGTTTAAATGTTGCGCGGGATCAGCTCGTTCCATCGGCACTGCCTTGCTGAACGTTAGTACTTCCTGGTATAATTCGGCCACCATTTGTAAACGTAATATTGACATGGCTTCTGCTAGGACAGTTGTCTGTGTTCCCAGCCAATTGCAGAGGAGATTAGCGAGCAAATAACATTCTCGAGCGTAATGAGATCTGTGGCGTTTCTTCTTCAAGCGTACTTTGCAGCAGTGCCAGGTAAACCGAAATAAGATAACCTTCTGAAAATTTGTTTCTCAATTATATTATTCTGTTTTTGTTGCTGTTTTCATCAACAGTTATCGGGAAATAGCTTTAAATTATTGCCATATTCCAGCGTTAAAATGTTGACATATCTAAATAACGGTTCATTCTAATCGTTAAGAAATTGACTGTCCATGCTTAATAACAGGATTGCCTGGAATTTCTTTTCCCAATCTTAACGACAGCTGAACAAGGGGTTCGTTATGGGGGGGTGGCTATAATACACCGACAGACTTGTTGATCTTGTTGTACTATCTATATATAATAGTAATGAACCCAACAATTCAATACCGAGATTTCACTGGAATCCCCCCAAAAGCATTTTTAGAAAAAGGTCCGTGTGTGCGTGTTTGTCTGTGGACAGCATAGCTCAAGAACGAAAAGGTCATTAAATACCAACATTTCAAGGATGCGACACGAAGATGTTCAAGAAAATACCCCCATTTCCAACTACCCTTTTCATAGAACTTTTTCGAAATTTTTTTATTTTCTCAAAAAGGGCTCTAAAGATTTTTATTAAAATATCCTACATTAAAGACATTTATTTATCTGACAAATAAAATGTATATCTTGAATTTTCTGGGAATAACCCTGTGAAGACTACTTTATCCTAGATGAATTTTACGGAATTTTGCATTAGTGGTAAACCGTAAGAGATACTTTACAGAAAATGTAGAGCTCGTTAAAACACAGAATTTATGATATATACATTTTTTGTGGAATTGGTCGTTTTTGAAGTATTCCTTTTTATTGGTTTCCGCTTTAAAATACTTATACTTTTCTCATACGGAAATTTGTAAACTCATGTCCATACAAACAAAGGAACTTCGGTAACATAATAACCAGTTTTTGACTATCACTTTAACCTATGGTATTCCCTTATTTTGCTTCTACCAACAAGGAAGCAAGTAAAAAGACTATTTCTGCTATTTTTTTCTCGATTAGCATGAAATATATAGCAGCATAAACTTTTTAACGGTCATTTGTTGCGGAGATATAGAAACATTCTTGTGAATAGAACACATCAGATTTTTATTCCTGAAATCTTATTCTTCTATCTACTATATGCTCAGCAAGATAAACATTAGCAGAAATGGTTTTATATCATACTTTATAACAGATTCAAGGAGATAGCATTCTTCGGAAGGGAAGTAAAGCCGTTGGTCCCGTGTAATGTGTACGTAAAAGAACCTCATACCATGAAGAAGATGTCCTTGAGCTAAATTCGCCTTGTTTCACGTCCACAAGTTGTGATTTCATCCAATCTATGGGGGATGCGTTGATCCCTCGTAACCGGTCACAACATGGTCTGCTGGAACTTGAATACGAACTGCTTTAGAATTCATATGCTGATAAGTGTTATACATACTGAGCGAGGTAGCACCGCGTAACATTCTAGAAGTCCCGGTTTCGAACCCGTGCAACCTCTCACTATGGTTTTTCGTGTTTTCCCAGAGTCGATAAGCAAATGCTGATGTGGCTTCTCATCTACCACGCTTTCCTTTTCAGTATTTCTCCTTCGTTGTTTCCTGATCTTTCATGTATGTTTGTAAGTCCGCGGTGCAATGTTTAAATAGTGTAAATAAAACATTGACCTTGTAAACTAAAAATAAGTTCTACTATTAAGCGTTCAAAGGAAGGCAATTGTCATTAATTCCCAAAACGAATATTTTATTTTATGCGGGAAGATGACGCGCATGCTTGCTCAAAGAAGGAATAGGCACTCCCCGTGGGCCTTCGAGGCCTGAAAATGTTATGGACTTCAGCGCGTCTCTGTAGCCTATTTGCCCACAGTCTGTAATCTCCTGCAATTCTCTCACTTCATCCAACATAGGTCGTAGTACACGAGATGTTCCCCTCCGTTGCCTAATCTATAAGTATACCTAACAAATTGCATTTTTAGATAAGCTTCTAATAAAATTCTATCTCGTAGCTTATGCGGTAGAGCATCTGCCTGCTTTGCGAGAGTTAACAGGTTCGATTCCCGGGTTGGGAATTCTTCTCTAGCCCTGATTATTCCTTATTCTCCCCAGTGTTTGTAAGTGTGTGTGTGTGTGTGTGAGAAAGAGAGAGAGAGAGAGAGGAGAGAAAGGAATAGCTAATATATAAAACCTACAGAAGAACCAGAAAGCGAGCGACAACTGTGTAGGAGTTAAAAACGTTGACGATAATAAATACGTACTAAAGGTAAAAATCTGATGTGTTACACTCACATGACTTTCTCTAGCTACTCTACAAAACTCCTACAAAAGATTATTCTTCTTTGTACACAATGCTAATCAAGATAAATGTTAGCAGAATATTATTACTTAGTTCCGTATAAGTAGAAAGGAATAAGGGAATGCATTATGCTAAAGTGATTGTCAAATGTTTTAAAAGCTATCGTTATGCGATTGTCATTGCAAACCACTTCTTTGCTTGGCCAGGAGTAGAACAAAAGAAAAACAGACACTTCCTGTGTGAGAAAAGTTTAAGTACTTCACAATTGAAACCAATAACAAGGAATGTTTCGAAAACGGTTACCTCCACAACAAAAACGTAAAGGACAAAAATTGTGTGTTTTGTCATGAGGTACATTTTTGTGTAGTACGTTTTTTTCTATCTCTTACGGTTTAGCAGTTAAACAAAGTTCAGCAAAATTCATCCAGAATAAAGATGTCTTCAGAGGCTGTTCCCAAAAAATTCGAGATATACATTTTATTTAGGACATAAATAGCTGTAATATACGGGATTTTAATCAAAATAGTTAGAGCCATTTTTAAGAAAATCAAAATTTTCGATTTTTTTTCCATGTAAAGAGTAGTTTGTGGTGGGAGGATTTTTTTTTAAAATCTTCGTGTCGCATCCTTGGAAGATACTAAACCTAAATACCAAGTATGGTATTTAACGATCTTTTTGTTTTGGGGCTATGCTGTCCACAGACACACACAGACAGACAGACACACACACACACATACATACACGGATCTTTTTTTTAAAAAAAAAAATCGGTCTCAGGGGTCCCCAAAACATATTTCCAGTGAAATCTCGGTATCGAATTTTTGGGTGCATTACAATAATACATACATACTGACTGACTGACTGACTGACTGACTGACTGACTGACAGACAGACTATTGAATACAATTATTCATGACTTCGTTAGTAAATTACATACATCAATCATACAATCTATCGTCACATATTTATATTATAAAACTCGTCAACAGTATACAGAGGATTATTCCTTCTCTATCCCTATGTCCATTGTACATATGGGGCTAGAGAAAGTAAAAATGCTTTTTTCGGACTCAGGGTACCCCAAAACATATATTTCCGGTGAAATCTCGGTATCGATGTACATAGGGCCTAGAGAAAGTAAAAAGCCGCCGATATGAACTTCGCGGTTAAAGACAGGAAACAAACAAAGCATATGATGTGTTCCATTCACATAACTTTTTCTACATATCTGTAATAAATTATTGTTAAAAAGCATATTCTTCAACCTACTTTATGCCAATCGAGATAAACATTAGAGAAATTATGTTATTACTTGGTTCCTTATAAATAGAAGGGAAATAAGGGAGTACCATAGACAAAATCGATAGTCAAATCTTTTAAAATCTGTATGCCATGTGGTTGAAATATGGCCAGGAGTTGAAAAATTCCCGTATGAGAAAATTTTGAGTCTTTTAAAACTAAAACCGTTATGAAGGAATATCCTTCTAAATGGTACAGTTGACGAAAAAAAAAATATATATATCATAAACTGTGTTTTAACGAGGTCTACATTTTTGTGTTGTAAGTTGTTTATCTTTTACGGTTAATCAGCCAGAATTAATAATAATAATTAATAATAATTAATATTAATAATAATGTCAATAATAATGATAATGATAATTATTATTATAAATAATAATAGTAATAATAATGATAATAATAACAATAATCTTGTTAATAATCCCTCGAATTGCTTACTATTTTACGCATGTTTTATACACAATAGTTTCGTTTTTTATGTCTTCATTAAGGATTTTAACGTCCACACTAAAGCTGCCTGATTTATACTTTGCTGTCAACTAAAGAAGACAGTACTGTTAGCTTGAAGCGTCATGCGCTAACGATCCTGCCGTGTTTTGCTCGTTAGAACACTTAAGATGCTTGATAGTTTACAGTAAAATACCTACAACATAAACGATAAATCCTGTGATAACTGTACCTTTATAACTGGTAGGTATTATCTGTGCAGAATGAATGGAATTAATGAGAAGAAATACCACACAGTGAAAATATTTTGTAAAATTATAAAAAGCACAGTAGGACCTCGACGTTGTGGTGTGAGAGATGTAGCTGTATGTTTCATATTCCTTGGGTGGTCTTTAATTGCAGCTTTGAAACATTTTGTAAAATTATGATCAGGTCTAGGAGAACTTCACCCCACAAAACCACTTTGGCTGTCAGGAAATAAATTATTTTGTAAACATACTGGATAACAAAACAGGTGGAGTTTAACCTCGTGGGTGTGAGAAATATAGGGTTAAGTGCGATATTCCTTGGATGGTCTTTAATTGCAGTTTTACAAAATGATAAAACATCGATTTATTCATCCAGTGAATCGTTATATTTCTCGTGATTTCTCATGTTATTATGCTTTTCATGGGAACGGTTTAAAATAAAAACTTTTGATTACTTCACAGTGGTTAGAAATGCATCGCTCAATCTTTTGGCCAGCTTTATGAACCATCATAGATCATATCAATCATACTTTCCTGTCCAATGGATCTGGATGCTGACGTCGAGGAATACAGAATGACGATGCCTGCAGAAAACACAAAGTAAAGTGAATTTAAGATGAGGTAAACTGTTTCAGAAAACTGGAAGGGTCATAAATAACAACATATGTCGTCAAGATGCCAAAAATAGACAGTGGTGACAAAGAAGGCCTTTAATGGAAACAAACATTCCGTCGATCCTTGTAAAAGAAGTGAAGTGCTATGTGCGGCGTGTAAAATTATGTAATGCAATATTTGACGTTGGCATCAAAGTGGGGTGAAAAAGGAATTAGTAGGCTTGAATTTTTGGCTACGGAGAAGAATAAAATTAGGAATTTGAATTAGATAAAATTAATGCTGACGCTGGTTTAAAAACAGTTGAAGGAGGAGCAATGTTGAAATTAATTAACAACAATGAAAACATTTAACTGGACTTTGGACGTGAAGAAACTTCACTAGGAATGCACTGAAATGCTTAGGAAATGAATATTGGTGTGCTAAAACCAATTATGTATACATTACAGTTTGCCATTATTTACCTGATCAAAATCTGATGTGTTATATTCACTTCCATTTATTTTTCTTTTTGTTCAGCAGTTTTGTCCTACACATCTCGTTGTAAATACAGGGCATACAGGAAGATGACGATTATTAGACTTGTAAATAGTAAAATGCTGTGTGCTGACTTTGAAATCCCATACAATTTGTAACACAACACGAAATAATGATGACCTAGCACTTCAAGAATGGAATATAAACTATTGAAAATTCAGCAACAAATATGCCGAAAGTTGTTAATTTTACAAATAAATTTATTTGGCATAAATTCAGGCTTATGGCTACTCAAGTTGTAAGCATAACACTGTATAGAATTCAATAAAAATGAAACCGGCTTCACAGACTATTCTAAGAAGATATTCATCTTGTTTTTCACGTTATTTATTCAAGTATTTTATCTTTATTCAAATTTGTTATAGCCGTTAAGATTGAGAAGTTGCACGCGAAAGGAAGTTCGTAATGGGGAAAATTCCTGAAAACCATTGGGTCGCGCCCTTAAATTTTCTTGCATATACCGTGAAATCTGGTGTGAAGGTTTTGCGTGGCATACAATAATTCTCTACCTACCATAAGTAAGCGGTAGAGAAAGTGTCAAAGAAAAATAAATATAGTTACAACATTATTTTTATTCGGATAAGCTGAAAAATGATAAAGAACTTGTATAATTCAAAATCTTGACACCGTTTAAAATAACTTTTCACGTAGTATATTTAAGAACCTTTATTTGGTTTGAAACTAACATTGTGCTGCGTAGATTTACTTTTTCCATTCCATATTTGAAACTATTTCTTTACAGGGTGCTTAAAATTGCGTTCGAGATGCGTTTAATGCTACAAATGTATTTTTAATGTGTCACCTAATTGGCCATCAGGTAAGAGACAATGGATCAGAAAGAACACCACCATAGAAACATACCGCAAACACCCATGCCCAAGGTGGGTCTCGAAGCCACGATCACCAAGTGAGCGCGGCCATGGGGACCGGCCAAATGTGAATTGTACTTGTCTCTTTACTTTCTCTACACGTACATAGTGTATAAAGAAGGTATTGCACTCCACCCAAAATTCGATACCGAGATTTCACCGGAAATATATGTTTTTGAGTCCCCTGTATCAAAAAAAAGCATTTTCACAAAAAGGTCCGTGTGTGTGTGTGTGTGTGTGTGTGTGCGTGCGCGCGTGTGGGTGTGTATCCGTGTGTCTGTGAACACGATAACTCAAAAACGACAAGACGGTAAAATACCAAACTTGGTATTTAAGATGCGACACGAAGATTTTGAGAAAAATCCCCCATTCCAAACTACCTTTTACATGGAACTTTTTTCGAATTTTTTTTCTTAAAAATGGCTCTAACGATTTTGATTTAAATATCGTATATTAAAGATATTTACCTGACAAATAAAATGTATATCCTGAATTTTCAGGGAATAGCCTCTGAAGACTACTTTATTCTGGATGAATTTTGCATATTTGCTAAACCGTAAGAGTTAGATAAAAACTTATTACAAAAAAAATGTAGAACACCTTAAGACACACAACCTATGTCATATACATTTTTTTCGTGGAGTTGAACGTTTTTTTTTTTTTTTTAAGACATTCCATGTTGTTTTTTTTTCAGCGTTAATAAACATGTTTTTCTCATACTGGAATGTGTCAACTTCTGTCCAAACAAACAAAGGAACTTCAATCACATACCAACCAGCTTTTTACTATCACTTTAACCTATTGTACACCCTTATTTCACTTCTACTTTCAAGGAAGCAAGTACTAAGACTATTTCAACTAATTTTTACTTTCTCTATACGCACTATGTACATAGTTTATAGAGAAGGTATTGCACTCCACCAAAAATTCGATACCGAGATTTCACCGGAAATATATGTTTTAGGGTCCCCTGTATAAAAAAAGTATTTTCAGAAAAAGGTCCGTGTGTGTCCGTGTGCCTGTGAACACGAAAACTCCTGTATCTTCCAGGGATGCGACACGAATATTTTGAAAAAGTCCCCGCAACCCAAACTACCCTTTACATGGAACCTTTTTCGAAAATTTTGATTTTCTAAAAAATGGCTCTAACGATTTTGGTTAAAATATCGTATATTAAAGATATTTACCTGACAAATAACATGTATATTTTGAATTTTCTGGGAATAGCCTCTCAAGACTCCTTTATTTTGGGTCAATTTTACGGAATTTTGCATAACTGCTAAACCGTAAGAGATGGACAAAAACTTACCACACAACAAATGTAGAGCACCTTAAGACACAATTTATGTTGTACACTTTTTTTCGTGGAGTTGATTGTTTTTGAGATATTCCTTGTTTTTGGTTTCAGCTATAAAAAACATACTCTCATATAGGACTTTGTGAACTCGTGTCCTTACAAACAAAGGAACTTCAGCCACATAGCAACCAGATTTTGACCATCACTTTAGCCTATGACACTCCCTTATTTCGCTTCTACTTACAAGGAAGCAATTAATAAGACTATTTCTGCTAATTTTTTCTCGATTAGCCGGAAGTAAATAGAAGCATAAGCTTTTTAACAATAATTTATTGCAGAGTTGTAGAGAAAGTCATTTGAATGGTACACATCAGATTTTTCTCGATTAGGATGATGTAAATAGAAGCATAAGCTATCTAACAAATTGTTGCAGAGATGTAGAGAAAGTCGTGTGAATGGAACGCATCAGATTTTTAATTTCACGCTTGACATCTACGAGGGCTGATCAACAAAGACTGAGATTGATTTTTTCCTGTAGCTTCCGTGATAGTTTCGTATCTGTAACATAAATATTTGAAAAGAGCGGTTTACTATGTATAATGTCAGTAGGCGTCAGCACTCTCGTATCGGTAGGTTGGTCGTAATGCTCTATTTTGTAGACCCTACGTGCATTTCGCATACCAGATAATGGAGGTGACGCGAGAGGAGCAGTTTAGCGCAATCAAATTCTGTTTCGTTTAAACCATACAGCCACCGAAACTTATGAAAAGCTGAAGCATGCGTACAGTGAAGATGCACTACCTTGTGCAACAGTGTTTAGGTGGTTCAAGGACTTCAAAGAAGGCCGACTTGTCAGTCTTAAGCAAGGTGGGCCTGGTGTTTAACATTTTTTGATTGTAATGGAATGATTTATCAGCATGAAGTTCCCCCTCACACTACTGTTACAGCAGCATACTACACTCAGTATTGGCTACACTGAGGAAGCACATTGCAAAGAAACGACCAGAGCTTTCTCGGACTGGGTGGCGACTTAATCATGACAATGCACGGCCTCACGTCGCAAATCAAGCTGTGCAATTTCTGGCCCGATTCAACATTACCTGTGTACCACATCCACCTTATAGCCCCAATCTTGCATCCTGTGACTATTTTTCTTTTTATTCCCATCACTAAAGACAAAGCTAAGGGGTATTCGATTTGAGAACTCTGAAGCAATGCTCAAGAAAAGTGAGGCGATTCTCAAGGACCTGACAAAGAATAGTCTGCAGCACGTGTTCAAGGACTGGCAGAGACGCTTTAAAAAGTGCATTGAAGTAGGAGGTGACTACTCTGAAAAAGATCAGGTAGACATTGAATTGGAGTAATAAACATCTGTGAAAAAAATCAGTCTCAGTCTTTGTTGATCAGCCCTCGTAGTATAACGTCGGCATTGCGGAGTGGTTAGAACTCTCGCCTCCCGCCTAGGCGGGCCGTACTCAATCCCAGGAGACCGCATGTGGGATTTGTGGTGGACGAAGGGGAGCCTGGGCGGGTTTTCTCCGGTTTCCCCTGCTATTCATCCACCATTTTCCTCACCATCACCTTTCCTATATCCGTTTCGCATACATCAAGTTCTTTACGTTCATACCAAGCATTGGGCTCCACATCTGGAAACTGCTTGATGTTAGTTCGTCTGTTCCTCAACAGGCGTCTGGAAGTTCTCCATTTTATCAGAAGTCTAGTGTACAATATCTCAAAGAAAATAACCACAATTTTTTTATTTTCGATATCACGGTTGTACTAATCTTATTCTGCGCAATACTGACATATTTTTCTGTTGGATCGGGTGCTAGTAATATAGTGGAATGAAGTATCAATTCAGTGCCGAACTGTCATTGCAGCTACTCGGGGAGAAAGCCTTCGATGTGCTTCATGACGACGTAAAACGCATTAAAAATGAGAGCATGTGAGGATGGTAGAGGGTGGGGAATGCGGTGTTGCAAAGGGTCGATATTTTACCATAGGGTAGGTTGGGCCACTCCCTCATATACAGAGCAAATTCGCATGTGTAGTGCACACCACACGCAAAACAATGCTGTGCAGTAAAATATAAAGCTTCCACATGCATAAGTGTAAAGTAACACTTTTAGAATCGTAAACTACCCGCATAACACTTGGAGGAAATTATTTTTGCTTTATATGGCTTACAGGGATGCCAAAGTTGCTGATGCACATCGTTACACGCCAAGAGTTCTTGTACGTGAGATAACAGCAAACCTGAAGTATTCTAAGAGAAGTTAAAGGCCTCAACAGCTGGACAAAAAATCTCATGTGATTCATTCACATGCCCTTCCTCTAGATCTCTGTAACAAATTACTGTTAAAACGCTTATTCTTGAATCTATTTCATGCTAATCGAGATAAGCATTAACAGAAATGATCTTAGTCCGCCTGGGTAGTGTGGTGGTAGAGTGTCTGTCTCACACTCAAAAGGTCGTGAGTTCGAATCTCGCTTAGGGTGAGTTGCTCGGATGTTTTTTTCGGGGTTTTCCCTTATCCTGAGAAGATGAATGTCGAGTAACTTTAAGCTCCATCGATCCCGAAATCATTTGAGCATCATTTCACCAATTTTCATTCATTGTCCGATATGACCAGTCAGGTTAAAGCACGTTAAGCTAAAAAAAAAAAAAAAAAAAAAAATGGTCTCATTACGTGCTTCTTGCAAGTAGAAGGGAAATAAAGGAATACACCAGGATAATGCGATAGTCCAATAATTCAAAAACTGGTTACTATGTGATTGAAATTCCATTGGTTTTTATGGCCAGGAGTTGGAAATCGTATGAGAAAAGTATAAGTATTTTAAAGCTGAAACCAATATCAAAGAATCTCTCAGAAACGGCCAGCTCTACAAAAACAAAAAAAACAAAAAACGGATGTGTTCCATTCACATGACTTTCTCTACATATCTGCAACAAAGTATTCTATTTACTTCATCTAATCGAGAAAAAAATAGCAGAAATAGTCTTATTACTTGCTTTCTTGTAAGCAGAAGCGAAATAAGGGAGTACCATAGGCTAAAGTGATAGCAAAAAGCTGGTTGCTATGTAACTGAAGTTCCTTTGTTTGTATGAACAGTTGATGACAAATTCCTGTATGAGAAAAGTATGTTTTTTAAAGCTGAAACCAAAACCAAGGAATGTCTCAAAAACTGTCAACTCCAAGAAAAAAAAGTATATAACATAAATTGTGTGCTTTAACGTGCTCTACATTTTTTGTGTGTTAAGTTTTCGTCCATCTCTTACGGTTTAGCAGTTATGCAAAATTCCGTAAAATTCATCCAGAATAAAGTAGTCTTCAGAGGTTATTCCCAGAAAAGTCAAGATATACATTTTGTTTTTCAGGTAAATATCATTAATATACGATAGTTTAAACAAAATCGTTAGAGCTATTTTTAAGAAAATCAAAATTTTCGATTTTTTTCCATGTAAAGGGTAGTTTTCGGTGGGGGATTTTGTTGAAAATCTTCCTGTCGCATCCTTGGACGATACTAAACTTAAATACCAAATTTGGTATTTAACCGTCTTTTCGTTTTTGAGCTATGCTACCCACAGACACAGACACACACACAGACATTTTTCTAACAATGCTTTTTATGGATTCAGGGGGTCTCAAAACATATATTTCCGGTGAAATCTCGGTATGGAATGTTTGGGTGCAATACAATACCTTCTCTATACACTATGTACATAGTACATATAGAGGAAAGTAAAAAGTATTGACATAAATTATCTGCTTTAACGGTATCTACAGTTTTGTCTATCTCTTACGTTTGCCAGTTATGCAAAATTCAGGGATATTCATCCAGAATAAAAAGGTCTTCAGAGGCTATTTCCAGAAAACTCATTATGTGTATTGTATTTGTAATGTAAACATCTTTATATGCATATTTTTATCAAAATCGTTAGAGGCAATTTTAAGAAAATGACAATTTTCGAAAATTTTTCCACGTAAAGGATAGCTTGAGGTGAGAGATTTTCATGAAAATCTTTGTATCTCATTCTTGGGAGATACTAAACTTAAATAGTTTGGTATTTAACGGACTTTTCGTGTCTGTCCATAGACACAGACACTGTGCTTTTTCAGGGGGTCTCAAAATATGTAATGTCGGTGTCGAATTTTTGTGTGGAATATAATTCCTTTTCTATACACTATAATACGTGTAGAGAAAGTAAAAGTTGATGTTACATTCGCATAACTTTCCCCACCCTCTTGAGCTTACGAAAGTTCATTTTTCTATTTATTTCATTTAATTCTAGATAAACTTTTGCAGAAATGGATAGAATATATATCGTTATAAACACAAAAGGAGTAACAACAGCGAAAATGTTTAAAATTGAACGCTTTGTACTAGATCCGAGATTCACTCATTCCATGCAAGCAAGATAAACAACTGAATGCCTAAAGGATGCTAAAATAATGATAAAGAATTCAACAATTACGATAAAATCATTAGTAGCGGAAATCTTTAAAATTGCTTATGCCACAAAAAAATATTATTTGTAACAAATTGCATATTTTAAAGATATCTATTTTTTGTGTAGTACGTTTTCATCTCTCGCTTAATATTTACCAAGTAAACACAAATATACAAAATCCCTTCCAATTGAAGAGTATCTCTAAGGATATTAAAAACATATTCAAGATAAGCATTTTATTTGCTATACATCGTGTAATTTTTTTAATAAAAATAGTTTTGATTCTTTTTAGAGAAAAAAAAAAGTGAAGTGTTCCATGTAAAGAGTAATTGGGGTGGGGTTATTTTCTTTGGAAGATATGGAGCTTAATATTAAGTTTGGTATTTATACGATTTTTCATTTTTAGTTTCTCTCGTAGCACATAGACTACATGGGTAGAGAAGCTATTGCATTCCACCCAAAAACTTGATCCCGAGATTACACTGGAAATACACGTTTTAGGGTCCCCTGACTTCAAAAAATCATTTTAATAAAAATACCCGTGTGTGCTCGCGTACGTGCTTGCGTGTGTATCTGTATGTCTGTGGACAGTATAACTCCAAAATGAAAAGACGGTTTAATGTCAAACTTGATATTTAAGTGTTCAGTGTCTTCAAAGAGTGCGACACAAAGATTTTCAGTTCCAAAAGTAGCCTTTATATCGAAAAAATTAGAAAGTTTGTGTTTTCTTATGAACGACACTAACGGTTTTGATTAAATTACTGTATAGATGTTCAATACATTTACAGGATAAATAAAATTAGGCATATCTCGAATTTTCAAGAATACCCTCTTAAGACAATTTATGACCTATACATTTTTGTTGTGGAGCTAACCATTTCCGAGATATTCCTAATTAGTGGTTTCAATTTTCCATTACTTATACTTTTCGCAATTGCAAAGTCGTTGTATACACTTCTTCATACGGTTCAAACAAAGAGAACGAAATTTCAATATCTGGCTTTTAAAATATTTCACTACCGCTTTAGCTTATTGTATTCCCATATTCCCCTATTACGTACAAGGGAATAATATAGAGTAACACCATTCTGCTAAGTTTGTCGTGTTAAGCGTGTACTAGAGAAAACAATAATCTTTTGTAAAAACAATTTTCTGCAGGAAAGGTACAGATAGTTATGTGAATGTAGCACATCGGAGTTTTTGATTATCCATTCACAGACTCATACCCGGAACGTTTCCTAAAACTTTTTTTAGGGGGATTCAGAGGGACTTCAAAAAATATAGCTCCGTTCAAATCTCGACATCGAATTTTTTATCGGAATAAAATACCTTCTGTAAGCAAGTCCCGCAATAGAAAATGTAAAACCATTAGATATAAAACTAATACGCAGATTGCTCGTATTGTTTATCGTTTTTGCTTTGAGGCCATCAATTACTGATCTCCATTGTCACATGCGTTTATGCTTTGGTTTCCTGTCAGATTATTTGCAAAGCCAAATCTTCATATTAAAGAGTGCAAGGATGACCTCCCTCTAAGTTGCAGCTTGTTGCTCGAGCGCGCAGAAGAACTTGGCGTACCTTATGGTCGAGTATACTTGCGCCTCATTTCCGTCGAACTCATTAAGTGTATCTCTTCTGCTGATTTTCAGCCGCGTCATTTCCGCCATATTTTCTCCCCTCAAAATTTGCTGAGGCATTGGACTGTGAAATTATTTACTTTATAAAGAGGGTTGGAAAGCTTTTCCCTGCCTTAAAAGGACACCGGGAAATCACGGGAATGTCAATGACAGTTTTTTTTTTCTGTTAATTATTCACTAATTATGCAGGTTTTAATCTTTCTCGGTGTCTGTATTAATTAAAATCTTGTGTATATCGGTGTCAGAACTCGAATTTTCGGTCACCTAAGCGCTTGGCCTTTTTTTCTGGTCACTCTCTGTAACTCAGTTTTATGATGAAGTGACTTGGACCACTTTGTAGTAAATGATGCCGTTGCTCGACAGAAGCAAAATAACAATATATCATATTCTTTTATTGGCAGTCATTGTCGTTTAGCAGGGATTCACATTGAAGACTGCGGATAATGCCCTTCATTATCCGAATAAGGTATATACCTATGCATTTTTAATCTCTACCACAAATAGCGAGTAAGTAAAGTAATGTATTCCACCAAAATTCACCGGAAATATATATAAATATATCCAAATATCCTCTTAATTAAAAAAAGAGAAGACAAAATCTGATGTGTTCTATTCACATGATTCTCTCTCTACATCTCTACACCAAAGTATTGTTAAAAAACTTATTCTTTTATTTACTTGATGCTAATCGAGAAAAATAGTCGAAAATGTCTTATTACTTGCTTTCCATGTAAGTAGAAGGAAAATATGGCAGCACCATAAGTTAAAAGTGATAGTCAAAGCTGGTTGCTATGTGATTAAAGTTCCTTTATTTGTATGAACAGGAGTTGACAAATTCCCGTATTTTGTAGCTGAAAACAATGACAAGGATTATCTAAAAAACGACGAACTCCAGGGAAAAAATGCATATAACATAAAATGTGTGTCAACGAGTTTTATATTTTCTATTAAGTAAGGTTTTGCCTATCTCTTAAGCTTTTTCAGTTATGCAAAATTCCACAACATACATCCAAAATAAAGATGTCTTCAGAGGTATTCCCAGAAAATTTAAGACATACATTTTATTTGTCATCTAAATACCTTTAATATACGACATTTTAATCAAAATCGTTGGAGCCATTTTTGAGAAATTCAAAATGTTTGAAAATTAGTTAATGTAAAGAGCAGTTGAGAATGGGGGTATTTTCTTGAAAATCTTCGTGTCGTATCCTGGAAGATACTGAACTTAAATACCAAGTTTGGTACGGACTTTTCGTTTTTGAGCTATGCTGCACACACACACACACATACACACTGACAGACAGACGCACGCACAGGACATTTTTCTAAAAATGTGTTTCAGGTGGTATCAAAATTATATTTCCGATGAAATCTCGGTTTCGAATTTTGGGTGCAATACATTAATTGTACTAAGACTTAAAGATAAATTTTCTTTATTTATAACTTTGAAGGATATTAGTTTTTTTAACTTAAAGTCTTTAATATATCAGTAAAATTAAAGTGCAATACCTTCTTTATACACTATGTACATAGTACGTGTAGAGAAAATAAGGAGGTCCATGTGTGTGTGTGTGTGAACAGCATAACTCAAAAACAAAAAGTCCAATAAATACCAAATATGTAAGTGTAGTATCTTGAAAGGACAAGACACGGAGATTTTCAAGAAACTCTCCAACCAAAATTATCCTTTACATAGAACATTTTTCAAAAATTTAAATTTTCTCAAAAGTGACTATTTAGATTTTCTCAAAAGTGCTCATATATTATAGATGCTTTCATGATGAATGAAATGTCTACCCTGAATTTTCTGGGAATCATTTTTGAAGTCCTTTACATTCTGGACGTCTTTTGCGTACCTGGTAAAACATACTTAGGTATCTGACATACATTCTGTCAAGAAAGTACCGGGAATTGATCATTTAAAAATCCTGTTTAAAAGGGGATTCAAAATTATGGTTGTTGCTAAATTAGTACAACTTTCCTCTATACCCACGCGGAGTTTGATCATCATCTGTCATCTAGTTTGTTTACAGTACGCCATTTTGTTAGTTCATCTCAAAGGAGATTTGCGATTTTACGATGAATACAAATATTGGACAAAGAATCTGTCTCAAATTTTGCATTGCAAATGGTATTTCGTGTGCCGAATCACTGAAAATGTTACAGAGGGTTTACGGTGAATCGATTTATCAAAAACACGTGCATATGAGTGGTACAGTGCATTCAAAAGTGGTCGAGATGTGGTGGAAGATTTGCCTCGCTCTGGTCGGCCATCAACGGTTTCAACTGAACTGAACATCGCTAAAGTGAAAAAAGTGGTGTCTGAAAATCGTCATTTAGGTCTGAGAGAGATTGGGGCTGAACTTTCTGTGTCTCACATAATCGATTCGTACCATTTTAAACGATTGTTTGGGCATGACATGCGTTGCAGCTCGGTTAGTTCCGAAAGACTTGAATTTTCTACAAAAACTCAATCGCGAAAGGATTGCTGATGACATGCTAGAACGAGCCAGTTCCGACCCCACATTCAGAAACACATTGTAACTGCTGATGATACGTGGGTTTACGAGTTTGACACTCAAACCAGTCAACAAACTTCCGAATGGCGCCTTCCAACTGAACGGAAAACTAAAAGGGCACGGTGTCGTGCACTCAAGAGTTCTTGCCAGAAGGTCAGATGGTAAATAAAGACTATTACCTGAGCGTTAATTGAAAGAACAAGTACGGCGAAAAAGGCCAGATTTGTGGAACGACAACTCGTGGATTCTGCTCCACGATAACGCACCAGCTCTCAAGGCTATTATTGTAACGAATTTCTGGCCAAAAACTCAACAAATTTCATCGAACCACCACCGTATTCACCTGATCTGACTCCTGCTGATTTCTTTCTCTTTCTAAAACTCAAGTTACCACTTCGAGACACCCGTTTTCAGTCAATAGAAGACATAAAGGAAAATTCGCAGCGACAATTGACATCGATTCGTAAAAGTGTCTATAAAAATGTTTTGATTATTGGTTTATTCGTTGACATAAATGTATAATTTTAGAAGGGGCCTACTTTGAAGGCGATAAAATAAATTGGATGAATAATTCATTTTTTGTGTTTTATTTGCAAATTCCCGGAACTTTCTTGACACATAGTAAATTGGGTGTTTTACCGAGACCTATCTGTATTATTATTTTTTTTGAAATTAACAATTTCCGAGACATTCCTTGTTATTGGTTAAATTTTCCAATACTCGTACTTTTCTCAAGTATCAATCGTGATTTTCTTCTTGTTTTTTACTTCTGGCCATGCACGGACCTTCTTCTAAAATTATTTTTTTTTATTCTGGGTACCTCTAAACAAAGTGTTTGTCTCAATTAGCGGTGAATTTGGAATGCACGCGGTACGTGGCAAAGAAAGTAAAACGGATATACCACTGTCTGTAGTTTGCGCTGAGTTGAATGTGCATGCTTGTCAATCCTTCTGTATAGGGATCGGTTCTCGATATCTTTAATACTTCATTATTCTCGATGCTAGGCGGTATCGAGGTATATCTAGTACTTGGAAATAAACCATAGATACTTTTTTGTACTTTTAATATTTTAAGTTTTTCATTATTGAGAGTTGTTGCGTTAATTTAATGCTAGATGAGGAATGGGAGTGGTCGATACATTATTGTCTCTCATGTGTCCCCAAAAAGTTGTTGGACTAAGTTTCTTCAAAGGCTTGGACTGCTTTTGCTATAGGTGAATGAATGTAACGTTCTACGCACTACTTTGTGTAAATGAAAAGTTGTAAAACAATGAAATTTAGAGGTATTAATGTAGCATGCAGTGTTAGTTGAGTTATGAAGCTGATTTAGTTGACGCACTAAGTCATGTTTCTGCCTGGCTTGGAGATGCATTTGTCAGCCATTACACTTACCTACTTTGGTGCCAAAATGTGAAAATCAAGGCGAAACAGAACTTAAGACATAATAATTTCAAACAGCTCAAGGATTTTCTCTTTCCTTCCATTCTTCAAATGTTTAATTGTGCCTTATAAATGCTTCTCAGTGGACGTTGACGGGATAACTGTTACTTATCGGTCCTTTGGATCTGTTGCGAAACTTTGTCTCATTCGATAGAAACTGAACACAAGAGATTAAATAACAATAACATAGCTCACCCTTATAGAAAATGGTGGAAGTATAGGCCATCTTGTCTTAAACGTATTTCACATCAAATTATCATTCACACGAATCAAATTTTCTACATTAACGGATCAAGCTTGTGTCAGACTGTTTTAAGTTCCTCAAGCGTGTGCAGATTGGTGACATACGCTTTATGTTTCAGAAATAAAAATAGCAACACTGAGATCTGGAGATCGAGGAGGCCACAAACCCCTCCTTATAAGTATTTGGCCAAATCTACGGCGCAACTCTTTCATGGATTCGTTAGCATTATGCCCTATGACGTTATTCTTTTGAAAATAATATGCCGTTAAATGTTCCTTCTATGTTAGTTTATCAGATAATGATTCCAAAATTAGACGCATGCGTCTGTGACTATAATTGTTTCTTTTAAAAATAATAAAATTAATAAAGGAACAGTAATTCTTTTAGCAATAATGGCACACCACCTCTATTTTTTATTGGGTAGCGGGGCCTGTAAACGATATCTGGTTTCTGTGACTTGAAACTACATGACCGCTTAGATGAAACCACGCCTCATCGGGGAAAATTAAATCCCTGACATCAGTTTCCCCAATATTGACTCCTCTATCTTCCAGTTACGGAAATTAAGTGTTTTGTTGTAAATCTATAGGCTGTAATCGCGAGAAATTGAAATTACGCAAGACTTTAAATTGAGTAATTTCGTTGCTCTATGAGCTGATGCTCTCGAAATTCAGGTCTGCTGTTTTAAATGTCTCAAAAGATTTTCTAAGACTAAGACGGCAACGATTTATTAAACTTTTCCATCGTAAGGACGTGACAGTTTCTTAGAGTTGTCTTGTTTTTCACAGAACCTGATTCGTTAAACTTCAGTATTGTATTGATTCACGGAAGCGGTCTGTCAGGAAATTTAAGTCTAAATTATCGTCTAGTTTTCCCACTTGAACTCTATTTCTTAAAGTTGTTTTTTACACGTACACATTTTCGCATTGTGAATGTACAATCATAATGTTGTACGAACACGTAAATACACACATTCACTCCAAGGTCTGATCTCACACTGAGTGTGTCAAACTTGTAGCAGAGGCCAGGCATGAGGTCGGTAATGCGCGACTTCCCGTTAACGCTCATAAGTCATACTGTGTTGTGCCTTTGTATTTAACACGTATATGCTAAATAATTATTTATTACCAGATCAAAAACACGTATGAAGTAATGACGCGCGCGTGTTTATATTTTCAAGATTACAGAGTATAAAAAGAATTCCTACTAAACGTAACTCCATGGCACGAAGCTCACAAGGGATCTTGGCCTACCGCCCGGCCGCTGCATCTCCCATCTCGGCCCGAGAGCGGCATGAATGGGGTGCAGTATTGGAGGGTGAGACGTGATCAGCGTGCTTCTCGGCCGGTTGATGTGATCTTCTCGATCTTGAGCAGCTACTTCTCAATCAAATAGCTCCTCAATTAGACCCCCAGGGACCTCACGAGGCCGAGTGCACCCCGGACCATGTCTCCCAGCATGAGAAACTTCCCCTACGCCGGTATCGGGAATCGAACCCAGGTTTCCCGCTTGGTAAGCAGCCGCGCTACCACTGTGAATCGAATTCCTAGTATGTATCTATTTTCTATGGATAAAGAAACCATTAAAAGAAAGTTTTCACCACAAAATATAGTTAGATAAAAAGAAATAAAAAAATCAGCATTATGCTATTAATATTATTATTATTATTATTATTATTATTATTGTTAGCCTTGATTAAAGTAGGAGATATTTAATCTATGGAATGATAAAGAGAAACAAATTGCTGCTTAACGAAGAATATTATACAGACAATTTTGGAATTACCATACTTACAAATTTGGTTAATGTGTTTATATACATTGCACCTTTGCGCTTTGTTTATAAAGTGAGTATCGGCATCGAATATCAGGAAATAATGGTATCGTCCAACCACCACTTCTATACAAACAAATTTTATTTGTTCCTTTGCTAAATCTCGTTGTGCCTAACTCAGTCTAGTGGTAAACACCATAAAATCTTGCAATCGCAAGTAAATGCAGTTAGAGCAAACAAGAAAATAAGTAAACAAGTACAAAAAAGCAAAGCAACAGTGTTAACCTTTGCTGTTGAGAGAAGCTGCAGTGCTCGTAGTCTAAGTAAGAGGAGATTACAGAAGCGGTGCAAGAGTAAGTAGGTCATGAGGCGTAGAAATTCCCTCCCTATCCCCAAGACTACCCTTTCTAAGTACACCCTGGGGATCTGAGTTGGAAGTTGGTGTATTACTCCAGATCCCAAGGTAGCAGTTCCCAGCAGACGTGCAGTAGTTCGTAAATTACTAATAATTGTATCTCCTCTGCGAATACATTTTAGTCCTCAAGTATTAATGATGAATTAACAAATTTCCGGATTTATTGTCCCTGTTTAAATAGATCTTAGAAAAGCTTATGTTGCTGAATGAATTGTACGAAAAAGAGGTACCATAAACAATCTACGTAGGGCGATAGCTTAACGAGAATGTCAGAGAATGTTATTCTTACTCCTAGAACAAGTATACATGCATCATTTGCGAACAATTTTCAGCAAGCAAAGCATTATAAAATCGTAAATCCTATTGTCACAGCATTTGTGTGTGTATGTGTGTGTGTACAACATAAATGAAAAATGAAAGGTCCGTTAAATACCAAACTTGATATTCAAGTTCAGCATCTTCCAAGGATGCGACATGAACATTTTCAAGCCAATCCTTTCCAGCCCACTATTCTTTACATGGAACATTTTTGTTAAATTTATATATTCTCAAAAATGGCTCTAACAGTTTTGATCCAAATAGCGTATGTTTCAGAGATTTTCATGAAATGTATACCATGAATTCTCTGGGCATAGCGCCTAAATTGATCTTCAATATAAATGGCTGGTAAACCGCAAGAGCTAGACAAAATTTTGCTTCAAAAAAAATGTCGATATCGTACAAACACACAATTTATGTTAAATGTGCAGTTAACTATTTCCGAATTTTCCTTGTTATTGGTTTCAATATTTCAGTACTTGTCCCTTTCTTAGATGAGAAGGTGGTGGTGGTGCATAAAACATTTTAAGTATGTTTCTAACAATAATATAATATTCGATAATAACGCACAGTAAAAACTATAACAATATATACGATTAACATGAGAAACAGGATAATTTGGGTCGCATTTGTCTACTGTTAAATGGCTTGTGTTAGATTTAACAATCCGAAAAACAGATTGCAATACTTCATGTGGCATACGAGATAAGAGAGGAGGAGAGAGAGGTAAAGAAGAAGAAAAAAACAGAGTGAAGGGGGGTGGCAGCGAGAGATAGAAAATGTAAGAGGGCAAGAGGAAAAAACAATGAGAAATTGGGAGAAGAATTTCCGTTTTTGAGGCAATAACGTGACCAGAGCTGTGGGTACTCCTCTGCTATAATACTTATATAATTCATTTTCTTCATGGCTTTACGAGAGTGTAGATCTGTGTTTTAGACCCTAATTATTTATTATAATTTGTTGTTTATTTATTCAAATTTTGAGTTAAATTTTAACTCAAATATTGATGTTTTACTCTTTGAGCTTTAGATGAGTTTACTGCAGCTTATTTACACGCGCATACACTTTACATCCAAACTACCATACTCTATAGAGAATAATCCTAATTAAAGGAACGTGTCCACCTCTCCGCCGGGAATCGAACTCGGGACTTCTGGTGCCAAGTCAGCATGCCCATAGCTTGACCATTGTGGCAGTTAGCATAATTATTGGTTCTGACTTAAATTATATTATTCCGTTGCTGAGTTTCTTACTGAAGCTAGTCGACCTCTGGTGTAATGGTTACCATGCTAACTTCTTATACCCAAGGTCGCGGGTTCAAACCCGGCGGAGGAGGATGGATTTTTTCGGGTGTAAAAATCCTTAGCGTGGTTTCCTTCGGAACGGAAGTAAAGCCGTTGGTCCCGTGTCGTAGATTTACGGCAAGTCAAAGAACCTCAAGCCTGATAGAGAGGCCTCTGAGCAAAATTAAGCGAACTTTCACGCCCAGTATAGAATGAGACACTAAGAACCACAGCAGTTAAACAGCATCCATAAATAAAACGTCATTTTATTTTTGTTACTGAAGCTAATGTAAATACAGAATTTTCATTATATTATGATTATTTTGTTTTTGAACCCTTTAGTTCTTGTTGTAATACCTGTGATGTTAGACATTGAACAAATAAGTTATTATTGTTATTATTATTTCTTATTATTATAATAATCATTATGATCATAGTAACTCCAAAACATAAAGTTCACCAATGCCATACTTCATAGTAAGTTTAGCATCTTTCAGAAATGTGTAAAACTCAAAATTACCCCTTTATATGGAACATTTGTCCTTGTTTGTTTTCTCAAAAATTACTCACGATTTTGATTAAACTTCCACATGCTTAAGATATCCTAATGAAAATTCAAATTTAAATATTGTGTTTTCTGTCATGTGAGATCCTCTTCATAGTGATTGAAGTTTGTTTAATTAATATAACTGGTGAAATTTTAATAAATAGCAAATTCTTACTGTTAGGAAACATGTAAGAGTTAATTAAAACACACAATTTTTATTAATGTTTCTCTAATGTTGGCACTTTTCAAAATATTCTATGTTGATTTCTGATGGTCATGCTTTAAAGTTTGCGAGTGTTTTTCATTCCACCCCAAGAGCCTTTGCCTACTTTTTCTACATGTTGTAACTTAACATTTATTGCTTAATTTGGGATTAGTTCTCGTCAGAACCGTACCTGAATAAAACAATGAGTATAAAATTATTTTTTATGTGAATATTCTAGTATATAATCTATGTATGTTAATTTGTGATGGGAAATGTAATCGAATAAGATTTGTATGGAGACACGCTTAAACAGAGAAATCGGGCGGGAGAAAGCCGATAGACGCGAGGCGTTCAGCAGTGTTCTAGTTGCCGAAATTTTCCTTCAATGCTGCGCGGGTGCATGTATTTCCGGTAAATACTTAGAAGGAGGTAGTTAAGATGCTATCATAAAAATAAGTTATATGTTACCGGTCGTTGCTTTGTACAGTTTGAACTATTAGACAACTTGTTTTCTTGCGTACCTACTACAATTGAATTACTTCGTATGTGCTACATATGGATTAAAATTATTTAGATAACTGAAATGCCGGCTGAAAATGTACTCCTCAACATGATTATTTATGTGTGGTATCTTCTTAAAACAAATTCATGCCAAAATTGTGCAGGTAATTTATAGCAAATTCCCTGGGAGGAAGCTGAAGGACTTTGAGTAATTATCGTAAGATGATGGTGAAATAAAACAATGACTTCATCCACGTCATAGTTAATGAAAATTTACGAGTAGAATACTGGAAATTACACATCTACAATGCCACTGTTTCCCTCCCGCCTGCGTTCTCAGTTGAAGCTTGATACCTACTCTATACAGTACCATGAACTTTATAGTAGATGAAGGTTTTTTTTTTACGTCCTTTAACTTAGTTTGTTCATATCGGACGATGAATGAAATTGGTGAAATGATGCTCAAATAATCTCGGGGTCCATGGAACTTAAAGCTACTCGACATTCGTCTTCTCAGGACAAAGGAAAACCCCGAAAGAAACCTTATCCGGGTAACTCACCCTAAGCGAGATTCGAACTCACGACCTTTAGAATGTGAGGCAGACACGCTACACAACCACACTACCCAGGCGGGCTTCGATGAAGTATTGTAATCTACATAAAAATATATATATATATATATCTAACATTCACTGGAAGAAAATACATGTTCGTTTATGTAGGTCTGTGCGTGTTTGTGTGTGTGTGTGTGTGTGTCTGTGTGTGTGTGTGTGTGTGAGAGAGAGAGAGAGAGAGAGAGAGCGCATAGAGAATCTTAAAAGCGAAATTTGTTATAAATATCACTTGGTATTTAATTAAGTTCAGGATTTTCCAGAAATGTGACACGGAGAATATATAGAAAAATCCTCCATCCCAAATCTGTTTCAATTTTATAGTTTTCTGAAATTGCCTTTAAAGATATTAAAATATACGCATTTAAGATATTAACATATGAATAAAAGTATATATTCCATTTTCTTCCAATAGTCTGTGCAGTATTCTTCATCGGGAGTGAATTCTGCATAACTTTATATAACTGGTAAACATTATGAGATAGAAACGTGCTATACAAAAATGTAAACCTCTCTAAGAGAGACAATTTCTTTACAACTATACTTTGTAGAAATACCCATTTCCGAAAAATCCGTTATTATTGGGTTGATTTTTTAATACTTCTTTAACTGCTGTCTCTATTCAGTTGTTTTCTACAATATCATGAAAAAGGTATGGAATTTCAAGGCAAGCGTTTACAAGCTTTACCTACAACAAAATGTGTGGTAAAGCATTTCTGCAAAATGCTTTTCAATTAACGTATATAGAATAGAGGGAAAAAAGAGCTTTCGTAAGAATAGTCAGTGGAAACAACATAACAATCTGAGTAAGGAAACTCGTGTAAATATAAGCACCCGATACTTCTTTTATCTAGTCCACTTGCAAAGCAAGTTTTCGTGATGATATTGTTGGCAACTCTGTCAACCGGTTAGTAATTGCAGACAGCCCCTATGGAAAAAGTACCCGCATCGTAGGCGGGAACGCAACACCTACGACGTGCAGTCTGACCTTCATATACTTTAGAAGGGGTCAAGGGGAGAAGTTGGCACACCGGTCTTTAAATAGCTAAGTACATTAATATGGAGAAAGAGGAAGACGAGAAGAAATTAGCTGAATGAGGGGGGGGGGGGTGAGGTGCTACAGCGAGGTAACAAGAGAGGAGACCGTGAATAGGGTGTTCTAACGGGCTTGGAGTGTTAATTATTGTAATAAATTCTTGAGCTAAGCAGTTGAAATTTTTCTTAGTTTTGCCTTATGCACTTCGCTGAAGCAGCAATTTTCTCTTAGCACCTAATGAGCAACTTTAATATAAGGTGTATTTGGAGTAACCGAGGTGACATTTTAGGATTAATCTGAAAGAATAGGTATGGTGTGCAACAGTCACATTAACATCTTCTTTCATTATTACTTCACAAGTGATTATACAAATTATTCACGAAGAGCTTAGTTTCCTATAACTATATGATAGCATTACATGCAGTTATAGTTTGCAATTACAGGAGGCTGAGAATGTTTTTAATAATCATTGCAAAATTACAATTAGGTATCCGCTTATTTAATAATATTCCTTTCTCAAATTAGTTCCCTTGATGGGCGAGTCCTCCAATGAAAGCCCCCAAAACCTTATACACTACTCCTGGTGGTCACATCAAAAATCAAGTATAATTTTTTTCATTTGTAAAGCACCTTTAACTTCAATACTCATATCGGGGGCTTTGACTTGTGAAACAACTCGTATTAGTGAAGGTTAATCAATTTTACATTACTAAAAACACACACACACACACACACACACACACACATTCATACTTCCAGACTCTGTGGGGGAAAGGAATTATTCTGGTTGAAGAAAAATTTTCCGCCCCAGCCAGGAATCGAACCTGGGACCTCCGGGGTGAGAAGTAAACTCATTGACCACTCGAATACGAAGAAAACAAAACCGGGCTTGAAGGTCGTGATCCACTGGGCTTCTCCTCTTGTTTCCTAGACGATTTGCTTGCGTTTGCGAACTGGCAACTGTCGTGGAGAGAGGAAAGCCCTGATGAAGCCCCACATAGTGAGACGAAACGTAAATTCAGCCAAGACGCGGCTTTGCCGGAAGACCTAGACACAATTTCTGATAATGTTTAATCCGATTATCATGAAGTAGATATAATAATAAGCTTTTTAACACTAATTTGTAGAGAAAGAGATGTAGAGAAAGGCATGTGAATGTAACACATCAGCCTTTTTTTTTTTTTCGTTGTTTCCCTTTTTTTTAGATTAATGTCCTTTAGCCCTGTTGGTCACATCGGACGATGAATTAAATTGGTGAAATGATGCCTAAATGATCTTGGGGTCCATGTAGCTTAAACTTACTTGACAATCATATTCTCAGGATTCGGGAAAACTGCGAAAAAAATGTTAATGGGTGACTCAACCCATTAAAAACGAACTCCTGACCTGTTGAATGTGAGGCAGATACACTACCATCAAATAACCAGACGGGCTCTTATTACTTAGTGCCTTATAAGTAGAAGGGAAATCAGGGAATACACTAGGCTAAAGCGACAGTCAAATCTTTTAAAAAACCTGTCACTGTGCGATTGAAATTCTTTCGACCAAGAGTAAAACAAAACAAACAAGGTTGTCAAATTCCCGTTTGAGAAAAATATAAGTATTTTAAGAATGATGCCAATAACAAGGAACAACTCAAAAAAAAAAAAAAAAAAAAAAAAAAGTATGACAAATTGTGTGTTTTTAAACCAGTTCTACATTTGCAGTGAGATTTTGTCTATCTCTTTTGGTTTAATATTGATGCAAAAGTGATCCAAAATGAACAGGGCTTCAGAGGCCATTCCCATAAAATTAAAAAAAAAGATACATTTTATCTGCAAAGGAAATATCTTTAATATTCAGTATTTTAATCAAAATAGAGCCATTTTTAAATGATCAAAATTTTCGAATATTTTTCGAGTGAAGGCTAGTTTGGGATGGGGGATTTCCCTACAAATCTTCGTGTCGCATCCTTGGAAGATACTAAAGTTAAATATCAAGTTTGGTATTTAGCCGACCTTTCGTTTTTCAGTTACCGTGTTCACAGTCACACGGATACACACACGCTCGCAGTAACTTTTTCTAAAAATGTAATGTGTTCCACTCTCACGACTTTCTCTAGCTTCTCCATAAAATAACTTTCCTTATAGAAGATTATTTTTATGCTCGTGTCGCATCTTTGGCAGATACTGAATTTAAATACTAAGTTTTTTTTTTTTTTTTTTCCGGTGGAATCTCGGTATTGAATTTTTGGATCGAATACATACCTTGTCTATCCACTATGTATATTGTATTTACGGGCTAGAGAAAGTAAAAAATGCGTTTTTAATACAGGGGACCCTAAAACAGTATTTCCAATGAAATCTCGGAATCGAATTTGTGGGTGGAATAAAAATACCTTCTCTGAGTAGAGAAAATAAAAATGATCACTTACCGTTTGGAATTATATTATTTTAACAAATAAAAATTATGAAACTGAATATTTATAAAGTGTGTACCGCCATTAACATTAATTTATATATTGTGCGTTATATTGGCATTTTCGTACTTCATCTCTCTCTTCTTGTTTACCGATTAGTCATATACCTATGGTTCTAAAGATAAATTAACAAAGCTTGAAAGGCATTCTGCAAAAAGAAAAAAAAAATTAAAAACTAAGAAAGGTTTTAAGCAGGTTTTGGGAAAAAGAAAAACTTTCGTAATCGTTTCCATGAAATGCGTTTGCTATGCTTTAAATTGCCTTATATTCCGAGCCTTATGCGTGATTAAATACGAAATTTGTTATTTATATTGTATTTTGTTTGAATTCAATGTGCGCACGCACCAGACATATCTTGGTATTTTCCTAAATCTGCGTGATTTAAGGAGAGACAGGAGGCCACAGTGCTTGTAGAATTGTGTTCTTTTTACTAAGTAAGGAATTGAGAAAGTAACAAATCTGGAAATAAAATATTTTAATAAATTTATGCTCAGAAACCTTACAGTATTTCATTTCCCGTTCAAGTGTAAACGAACATTTCTCAAAAAGCCTTGTCCATCAATCGATGGGATTCGATTCGGGGTTCTTCTAACAGTAGATGACCGATATTCTACAAAGGTATGTAAAAAGTGGGACGAATATTAAGAACTTCATGATAATTTCAGAAACTTTGACTGACCATAAATGGTAGTGTCTCTCATTTCATTGAAGTAAATCAAGATTAACCAATGGAGTATAATCTAATGAAAACATTAAGCCCCTTAATAATTTTGCATAAGATGATCTGGTGTGTGATCCAATCTGCGGACACAGTGTCCATTTTCAACTAGTGCCTCATTTTGAGATAAGGTTTCCTTTCTTTTTATTTCTTTATTCTTTTGGGAAGTACAATCGGCCTGGACCAATTGGTCATTAGGTTATCATATTCATTAATTGCTTTGATTATTTAACATCCTTTAACCAGTTAGGATTAGGGCGGGGCCCCCAGTCACTGCGTCACCGCACTTAGACTCCTGGAACCCTGCGGCTATTGTGACTCCAGAGATAGGAATGAAGGGAGAGATACAAAAGGCGACCAGAGCGGAATAACGACAGATGCAAACTGGACGGAGTCTCTAACGATTCGAGAATGAACACCTCCAATGCCGCCCGGGCCCAACCCAAGATCCTCAGCCTCCGGTTTTCTCCAAAGGGGCCCTAGCCCGAAAGTATTCGAAGTCTGGTCCAGACCAAGCGGTAGTGCAACAACACCAGAAATAAGCTGCTACATTGCGCAAGCCACCATCCAGTCGCAACTCGCCGAACACATTCTCCTGGTTCTCCAACCTTGAAATGCATGACAAAGAAATGATGGGATAAAAAAGTTATGGACAGGAACCAATGGGACAGTACACGTCTTTTAGGCTGACGTACAGGAGTTCAACAAACCCCACTTAGTCCCCCCGTTATCTAAACTCTATGGACAGGAAAATAGGGGGGAAGTAATGAACCTTCCCAGCATTCACTTGACGCCCAGTGAAACTCCCGAAAATACCCATTGGTAAGGAAGCCTGGCCACAAGAATCGAAACCTCAACCTCCCGAATGGAAGTAGCACAATTTACTGCGGCATCGCCTTGCTCGGTTTTAAATGTAATGGTCATATCGGATAGAGAAAGGTTAAAATTACTGAAACGGAAAGTTTAGAATAACTGACATTCATTTTTTAAGGTTAAGGGAATACCCGAAAGAAAAATGGGGGGAAACACAACCGACATTAGAAATTGGGACCTTTTAAATGTGAGGCAGACACGATACCTTCATACCATAGAGATGGGCTTCTTTCTATTTCCTCAATCAGTGATTGACCTATTGGTTAAACTATGAAGCCCAGGGCTTAGGCCACTTGCGACATTATAAACCGCATTTCTAAGAAATGTTATATTTCTTTGTGGTTTGCCAGGAACAATGCGAGTCGGTTACTGAATTTAATGTCGTATCGGTTATGTTGCCATGGAAGCTCAGTGGTTAGAGCAACCGGACCGAGATCGGAAGATTCGTGGTTCAAATCCGGCTATGGCATTGGATTTTTCAGTATTTTCGTTCTACGCGGCTTAAGTGTGAAAACATTTCAATTCTTATCTACATATTGCTTTGTACGATACAGTAGGTTAGGGTTAGTCAGATGTTTAAAGAGCGTGTAGCTTTGTGATGGCTTTGAAATTTACGATAATTAGATATTCTCCAAAAATCATAAATATAATGGAATATTACATTTTATTTTTGATGCATGAGCAGCACTGCTTTAATATTTTTTTTTTATCCAGCAGGTGGAGATCCAATTCTTTATTAAATTATTTCAAGTACTTACTTAAAATCTTCCTTATGGGTTAGTTTCAGGACAATTAAAGTACTAAATGCAATAAATCTCTATTAATTAATAATTTGCGTCTCCCTAAATGTTTATAACTAATATTTCATAACAAAATAAACTAGAAGAACATAAACCGTAGCAATTACTAAAAAAATATATATAAAACCCCTAAACTTTTAAGTATAAGTATTTGAAAAATGTAAATCAATGCAAGGAATATATCTAAAATAGTTGGCTAAAAATGTGACATGTTGTGTTCTTTAATGGGTTCTACATTACATATTTTGTATAATGAGATCTTGTGTATCTCTTGCCGCTTACCAATTCTGCAAAAGTAATTCAGAAACAGGTGTTCAAAGGCTACTCCAGAAAAATTGTGATAACTCGAAGTATATATTTCCGGTGATATCTCGATATCGAATTTTGGAGCGAAAAATAATACTTCCTGTGCTTACTAGATAGAGATAAGTACTAGAGAAAGAAGCAGTTTAGAGAAAGAAAAGATATGAGTGTTCCATTTAAATGACTTTCTCAACCTGTTCTACAAACTCAATACGAAAATGTATTCTTCCTTCTACTCCTTTCTAATCGAGATAAATATTAGCAGAGTGGTCTTATTATTTAGTTCCTTATAATAGATATGCTAAAGCGATAATAAAACGTTTTAAAAACTCTCACAATTCGATTGTCATTGAAGTTCGCTTCTTTTTATGCCCAGGAGTAAAATAAAAGAAACGCGGAAGTACTCATGCTAGGAAAGTACGAGGTGTTTTAAAATTGAAACCAATAACAAGGAATATCTCAGAAACGGTTAGTAAAAGACAAAACTACTAAGAACATAAATTGTATGTTTTGATGAGATCTACATTTTTTTGTGTTGTAAGTGATTGTCTATCTCTTTCGGTTTGCCGGTTATGCATAAGTCATCCAGAATGAAGAGGACTTCAAGAGGATATTCCCAGGAAATTCAAGACATGTATTTTGTCTGCCATAAAAACATCTATAATAGAGGTATTTTAATAAAAATCAGCCACTCTTGAGAAAATCAACATTTTCGAAAATTATTATTGGGGGGAGATTGTCTTGAAATTCTTCGTGTCGTATCTTTGGGAGATATTTAACCAAGTTCAACCAAATGCAATACCAATCGTTTTTGAGTTATGCTGCCCACAGACACCCACACATGCTCTAAGGGGACCTCAAAACATATTGTTACGGTGATGTTGTCATCGAATTTTTGGGCGGAATATAATACTTTCTGTGCGTTCGTGTAGAGAAAGTAAAAAGAAAACAAACAAGGAAAGAAATAAAGAAAAAGAAAGAATAAGTTATATGTATATTACGTTTGAGGCTCTGGCAGGAGTAAAATATGGAAAAGGAATAAAAAGAAACGAAAAAACCAGGAGCACAAAGCACTCATAACGTACTTCTGAATTCGGACCCTGTAAAAACGGTAGTGTTACTGTATCGCTGAAGCCTTAGCTGTGCTGGAAGAAAAATGTCTGCGAACTTACCTGTAAACGTGTTAGAGAAGATTTTGCTTGTGTCCCTGACCACTTATCGGAGTCTCGAAGTAGAGGCTCGAGGTAGGGCAGTGGATCAAGGTTGCTTGGTGCACAGTGCCTGTCTCACAAAGTAACTCGGTGAAAGTTTTACCGTTCTTACTGATAAAGTGTGGGCGTAAGTGGTTTATTACGTCATCTGTCCTGTTTTGCATCCACGCTTTGTTTTCTTTGTAGATACATATTTCATCTGACTAAAATATCTCGTCGCTAAAGGGTCTAAGAATGCATGGGTATAATAGACCTTGGAACTGCTTTAAGATCTCAGAAGGAGATAATCCTCAAAAGGGATGATTAAACCAGAGTAAGTAAATACAAACGCATGATGAAAGAAAGTGAAGTTCGCTTGAAAGAGCTAGAGAAAGAAAGAAACATGATTTTCAAGATAAATAGAAAAAAAATAAGAAGCTCAGTTTCTTTAATGAGTAACAATTCATAACATTGTATAACATTCTACGGCAATGACGATACAATCTGTCTAAAATGGTTGCCAGGATGACTTTTAACTTCCTTAGTTCAACTTAAACAAGCAAAGGAAATGATGGTTTATAGAAATATAAATCTGATGTGTTACTTTCACATGATTTCTCTACCCTTCTAACGTTTATTAATGGGTGTACGGTCTATTCTTAAGAAAGTTGTAAATCTATCTACTTCACTTATAAACCTTTCCAGGAATAACTACAGTACAGATTTCGTAATTTGACACATAGAGAATAGTGATAGTCAAATGTTTTACAACTGGACGCCATTTAAACTGGCTTTAAAATTCCACACTCTTTCCATGTTATCCCGAGAAGCAACTGAAATGACTTAAAAAGCATGACCAAGTATTTGAACGATACGACCCATTAACAATGGATATCTCGGAAATGGTTTACAGCACAAAAAATTGTGGGTTTTAAAGAGATTTAAACTTTTTGTGGAGTATGTTTTCATCTATCGATTAAATTTTACCATTATAGATTATAAAAATGCCTTCCGAATGAGTTTTGATTGTTTCTGTTAAAATATTTGATATCTTTATATGTGTATAAAATATTTTTAAGTGTTAAAACTTTAAAGAAAAGGGGAAAAGTGCAAGTGAAAAATAAATGTCTTACAATAGCCTTAAGTGTAGATATTTCACTAGTTGCAGATGTATAATTCAAAAGTTGAGATTGATAGATAGAACTGTCGCAACTTCATACTTTCTGGCCTGGGGTTAATATGTTAACCTCTGGATTCCAAGGTCGGGAGTTCAAACCCGTAGAAGGGCAATATATACATATTTTCGGGAGTAAATCCTTAGCATGGCTTTCTTCGGAAGCGAAGTATAGCCGGTGGTCTCGTACCGTAGGTTTAGGCTCATAAAAAGCTTCAAACCTGATAAAGAGGTCATTATAAAATAAAAACTCAATTTCAACTTCACCTATCGCAGCTGAGCGCCAGTATAGTATATGTGGCAACAGTGCGCTCCATTTAACCTGTAGTGTCTTAGACTTGAGATGTACTTTAGTAACAGTTCAACTTCATTTCGTTCCGTCCTGGCTTTAATGCTTGGAAATTCCTATGCTGATTACAACAGTTGGCTGTTATTTATACTTGTTGCATTGTATAATAAAAGTATGTGTTACTTAATTGAAGCTATTTGTATGCAGAACAAATAAAATTGGATTAGAAGAAGTTGTTTATACAAATAGTTTGTTGAATACTATGAATCGGTAATGGGTGGTGGATAGCGAATGATTTTTACACATTGCTGCATTGTATTTACCACCTTTTAGAACTAGTGGACACCATAACACTTGATCTGATGTACACTCTTGAGGCTCGGTAGAATGTGAACGTTTTTCCCCCTAGAACAACTTTTCGACGGAATTGAATGCAAATATGTTTTCTCTGAAATGTCGGAGGCAATTAATATCTGGTTTATCCTACCACAGGGCCTCGCAGCCATTGTTGTACGGTGTGGTAATTAAGTTTTGAAGCTCTAAGTTTTTGAGTGGAAAGTTTCTCAAGAGGGGTGCTGCAATATTGCGTTCGGGAACTTTCTTAACTAAGTATTTCTGGCACCCTAATCAGAGACGGTTTTTATTTTTTGCTGTGCTACGATACGGCAGAGTTCGATTAAATTAAACAAGCAACCGCGTTCTACAAGCAATTTAAAGGGAATGCTCAGCCAACTATGAGAAAATGTTGGAAAACATTCCCTAAACTGCGAAAATGGATTTTTGGAAATGCTGACACTGTGAGATAAGGAAGACCACATCTCATTTTAAGGATGCAGTTTAGAGGATTTCAGAGGGATGAGAAAACGTCTTCAAGTTTGAGGGAGCCTAACACGCCAGCCTTTTGTTATTATATGCCCAAAACGCTATCTAGGGTATTTTTCTCGTTTCCAACAAAGGGTGTATGTTAATCAGAATAAATATGTGTATGAAATAGATACTAGGTTAAGGAATCTGAAAAAAACAACTGTTCAGAAAACAACTCGATATGTTAATTATGAACTCGTGGGAAATTAAATAACCGAAGTTTAGTCTTTCAAATACGAGTGCGTTTAATCTCACAACATGTAGATAATCAGCTAATATTTTGGGAATCTTTAAAAATACACACACACATTTTATATATATATATATATATATATATATATATATATATTGCATTCACATACTTTCTCTAATCTTATCCATTATTAGTGGGTATATAGACACTCCTTTTCAAAGTTTATTTTTGCATCTACTTCATATTAATCGAAATAAAACTTCCCGGAAATAATTGAATTACACATTTTGCTATAGATACAAAAGGGATACCAATATAAAATGTTTTTAAGAATTTCTATGTGTTTAATTTTAATACCAAGATAGCGTTAGTATTAAAATTACTTTCCATAAATCACGAAAAACAACCGAAAATCGAGAGAACTTGGTATTGAAAAATTCGAACCATTAATCACGGATATCTGGAAGCGGCTGAAGCCACAATAAAAGTTACTTATGTTCTAAATTATATACATTTGAAAGTGACGGCATCAGAAAAGCTTTGTGTACAGATCACAGCAAAAGCAAAAGGCACTCTCCATCTCATTTCACTAAATCCACGCCTTCTCTCTCTCTTTCTCTCTCATGGTACAAAAGACATTTACATTTACTGTGTAGTACGATTCGTTTATTGCTTAACGTAAGATTATGTAAGATTCTATAAATTTCCTTCAGATGAAGAGAACTTCACGAGTTATTCCTAGAACATTCAAGATATATGATTTACTTTCCTTCCAGATATTTTAGACATCTGAAACATCTGTGATATTTTTATCAAACTCGTTAGAGACATTTTTGAGAAAATAAAAAGTACAAAAGTTGTTCATGTGAAGGGCTAATATGGATTGGGGGATTTTTTTATATTCGTGTTGCATCCTTTGAACATTTTTAATTTATTAGTAAGTTTGGTATTTTAAGAATTTTAAAACTGAAACCAATAACAAAGGAATGTCTCAAAGATGGTTAACTCCGCGAAAAATATATATATTTCACACTGAGTTTAACATTATGATCTACATTTTTGTAGTTTAGAAGAAAGCAAAATTCATAGAGAATAACGAGGTTTTTCTAGGCTATTCCCAGAAAATTTAATATATACATGTTATTTTTCAAGAATATTTTAATATACAGTATTTAATCAAAATCGGTAGTCATTTTTGAAAATCAAAATTTTCGAACTTTTTTCCATGTGAAGAGTAGTTTGGTGATGGGGTTTTTTCAAAATCTTCGTATCGCATCCTTAGAAGATACTAAACTTAAATACCAAATTGGATATTTTACTGACTGTTAGTTTTCAGTCATCGTGTTCACAGACCTACGGACACACACGGACCTTTTTGTAATTCTTTTGGGTACAGGGGTCCTAAAACGTGTATTTCCGGTGAAATCCGGTATCGAATTTTTGGTTGGAATGCAGTATCTTCTCTATAAACGATGTACATAGTACGTGTAGAGAAAGTAAAAACCTCTTCCCATTTAAGAAAAGTACTGGAAAATTTAAACCTATAAAAAAGCAATATCTGGAATTGTATATTTTGTCAAGATGTACCACATATGCAAAATTCATTCAGAGTGAAGAGGACTTCAGAGACTATTCTAGGAAAGTATTATTAAAAATATGGTATTTCAATCAAATTGTTAAAACCAGTTTTGAGAAAATCATAATTTTCGAAAAACGTCCTTATAAAAGGTAGTTTAGAGTGGGGGAGATTGTCTCATCCTTGGAAGATGCTGAACTTATACATTTGGTATTTAACCCACTTTTCTATTTTGAGGTATGCCGTTCAAGAGACATGTGGATCTTTGGTTTTTAATGTTTATTTTATATTTTTGGGTGGAAAGGAATACTTCTCAACCTGTGTACTATGTTCGAAGTAGGGAAAGGAATATATACATATGACTCAGAGTTGTCGATCGCCGATGATCGAACCCGGGATCTCCCGAATGCGAATCTCACACATTACCGCGGTGTCATCTCGCTCGGTTAGTATAAGTAGTGGAAAAAGTAAAACTTGATTTGTACTTGATTATATTGAAGGCTTATGAGATGTGAAATTGTTAATATATAATAAAGCGTTTAGTCCAATTACATTCATGGATGTTGAAAGTTTTAACAGACGGAACCTAATTCGCAAGGACCCATATTGCCGGCTTGGAGAGACAATTTAGTTTCGTCACTAATAAAACTGATCAGGCAAAGGTCACAATGTTAAATGCCTCTGTGTAACAGTTACAATAATGAAATGTTTCAGAGCTTCGGACAATATATTTAGAAAATCTGATGTGTTCCATTTACATAACTGTTTCTACCTATTCTGCAGAAGTTTATTCTTTTAACTACTAATCTAGTTAAAGGTGAGAAACAATGGATACTTACTTACTTCCTTCCTTATAGGTACCGGAAATCAGGAAATAAGCTAAAGCAAAAATCAGATTTTCATAAGCTGGTCTGTGATGGATGATATGGAAGTTCCGTTCAGGAGAAACAAAATATCTCGAAAATGATTGACTCCGCTTCACCATTCCACCCAAAATGAAGAGGACTTCAGAGGTTATTCCCAGAAAATTCAAGATATAAATTACATTTGTCATTGAAATATGTTAAATATACGATATTTTAATCAAAACGTTAGATACATTTATGAGAAAATCAACATTTTCGAAAGTTATTCCACGTATAGGGTAGTTTGAAGTGAGGACTCTTCCTGAAAATCTTCGTGCCACATCTTTTGAAGATGCTTGGAAGATTTTTATATCAAGTTTGGTATTTAACGGACTTTTCGATTTTGAATTATTCTATTCACATAGACGCATACATATGCTCACTCATACACAGCTTTTTCTAAAAATGATTTTTTGAATTCAGGCATCCTCAAAACACGGTGAAATTTGTATGGAATTTTTGGGTAGAATACAATACTTTCTCTATGTACGATGTGCGTGGTAGAGAAAGAAATAAAGTATTACATCTGATTTTACCAATAGATACCATGAGAAATGCCTTATAGAGGAATGCTTATGAAGATTATAATTGTGATATTGTCTTGCTACTGTAAAAACAGCTACAGAAAACGCTGAATCCGAAAACATTATGTCTTCTGAATCTGAACAAATGAGGTGAAGTTGCGCCTAAATTTATTTATAATGCGTATGCACGAGCAGTTTTTTAAGAAAAAAATTATTTCTTTAGAGCTCTGTACAACAGCTATGGAAGAAGACAGTTGAGTAAAGAAAACTGAATGTACAGAGCAGAAGGGAAAAGTAAATTTTAACGATATGCTTTTGTTTTGTAAGTACTACATAAATGCATGCCTATTTAAAATAATATATCAGTATTCAGTATTTTATTTTTTTCTTACTTTCTTTTTTATTCTTTCCTTTTTTTCTTCGAGATATTTATTGGTATTTGTTTATTTACCGTCATAACAAATACGCTTGCAGTGTGCACAAATAATCACGAAACAAATTTTTTGAAAAATATGTTCGAGGATTATACTTGTTTTTATATTTTAAGATTCGAAGAGTTACCATTTGAAAAATGTTATTTCAGAATGACATGAAACTCTTCTGGCATATTTCCATCAAGGTTCTTCGGCAGTCTAAATATTTTACAGATTTATTCAGTAAGTTTAAGACTGTGATGCAGAAATGTATACTTAAAGCAGCTATTTCATTTTTATTTTCTCTGCTTCGTACATAGTACATAGGTAGAGAAGCAGCGTATTCCGTCCAAGAATTCGATCCCTTGTATGCCCCTAAAAATACATTTTTAGAGAAAGGTCCGTGTGGGTGTGTATGTGTGTGTGTAACTCAAAAAATAAAAGTTGATTAAATAATTCATATTTAAATTTAGTATCTTCCAAGCATGCGAAACGAAAATGGAAAAATTATGGTTTTCTCAAAAATAGCTCTAACGATTTTGAATAAAATAACGGATATTAAAGAAAATAACATGCCAATTAAAATTTATATCGTGAATTTTCTTGGAATGACTCTGAAGACCTCTTCATTTTGGATGACTTTTGCATAACTGGCTAACTGTAAGAGACAAAACTTACATGTATTAAAAATGCAGATCTCGTTAAAACACAGAATTTATGTCATATAAATGTTTTAATTTTTTCGTGGAGTTGACTATTTCCGAACAGACCTAGGTTATTGGTTTCAATTTTAAAATAGGTTGTTTTACTCAAACAGGATTTTTTTTTTCCCTTCCCTCCTCCTGACTATATAAAGGCAACCGAGTTCCAATCACTTAGCGACCGGCTTTTAAAATATTTACTATCGCTTTAGCCTAGTGTATACCATAACTTCCCTTAGACTTACAAGGAACTAAGTAATAAAACCATGTATACTAATATTTATCTCGATTAGCATTAAGTACATAGAAAAATAAACTTTTGTAAGAATGGTTTATTGTGAAATAGGTAGAAAAAGTCATGTGAATGGAATTTATTGTACACAAAAATGCATAAGCAGCACATGTTGCATTGCAGTTTGAAACAAATGTACGTTGGCGATTGAATGTTTGTAGGTGTGAATAATCTTTCAAAATTTTTGCAATCTCTTGTGAGAACTTTCTATAAAAATTCTGTTTTAAGCTTTTTCAATTGTTGGGCCATTATGCATTCGATGGTATTTTCCTTTGAAACAATTTGCTCGTGGAAATGGTACTCAGGTTACTGTTTGTATTTTTAAATTCACACCCACACATTTACACTCTCATCCATGCTGTAAGAATCCGGGAAGATAAGGAATAATCTATGAAAGAGAAAAATGTCCACCCCGACTGGAAATTGAACCCGTGACCCCTCACCTCGCAAGCAGGTGCTATATCCTCTGAACTACGGGGGAATAAATGACGTGTTATTTATAGACGCTCTTTAACTACTATGGTTCTCAACGTCCCATTCTATACTGGGCATGAAAGACCGCTTAATTTTGCTCAGTGGTCTCTCTATCAGGCTTGAGGTTCTTTTACGTGCCGTAAATCTATGACACCGGACCAACGGCTTTACTTCCCTTCCGAAGGATTTTTACACCCGAAAAAATCCATCGTCTTCCGCCGGGTTTGAACCCGCGATCTCGAGTATATGAAGTTAGCATGGTAACCATTACACCACGGAGGGTGACCGAACTACGGGGATAGCCTTCAACCGAACTTATTACATAATTCTTTCGTTATTGAAAATTACGGGCTTAGGCTGTAGTTATGTTTAGAGGGAGTTTTCATATTCATGTACCGAGTTTTCCCTGACTCATTTAGCTTGTATCTCAGAGGATCGTTTTTTGGCACTTTATTATAGCATGTTATATTTTTTTATGACTTCCAGCTCAAAGTCGTAAATAAGGAGACACACAAATCCTGTAAAAGGGCGTTGCAAATCTTTCTCATGTCACTAATCTCCCTCTGAGTTTACTGAACTTTATTATCAAGGCACATCTTTTTCTTATAATTTTGTCAAAACTTAGTACATTTGAGTTTATGGATTTTGGTGAAACTGATATGCTTGCTACCTGTAGCTTTAAAAAACTTTCAGTGCCTATTCTCAAACCCTAACACGCAAATCAACACTCTCTGCCTTACTAAAGGTGTTCTCAAGCCAGATGAATTTTCGCAGAACACCGAGGTTTTGGGAGTGTGCATCCTGAAAATGGCAAAGAATCATGCTCCCGAAATTTCGGTGTTCTAACAATTCATCTGGCTTGAATCCCGAGAGCGTCTAGAGCATATTCGCATCAGGAAAACTTAAACTTTTGCTCTTTGTCACATCTATACAAAACATTGCAAAATTACATTAGGCTACAAATAAACATGAACATCCATTTCTACACATTTTCAATCCCTATGTATAAATTCGTAATGTTTACTGTAGGTTACCTTACAATTTCCAAAAGCTACCCAATGGCTAAGCCTTATTTTCAGTCGTGCAGTATATAAGTATACTTTTTTTAGCTCCTTTTAGTTTAATTTCAACTATAGGCAAAACTATAATTTTCGACCAATCAGTGAATAAATTTGCGCTCTAGAGCTACAGACGTGGCGAAAATGATAAGGCTACCCCACTTGTTAAATAATCAAGAAACACAAATATAGGTCCATTGTGTACAAATTAGCACTATTTGACCAATCTGGACGAGACTTTAGAGACAACGCTTTAGATACTAGATACTCTTGATTTTCAAAAACATATCCCATTCTTATTTACAACTTCTAAATTAAGAATGTATCCGTACAAAGGTTATTTGTGTAATTTAAAATACAATGTTATATTTTGATACAATAAATTAATGAATACACTAATAAAATACAATTTTAGATATATAATTTGTCGGCGTGATCTACCTCACTAACTTTAGTCTTTGCACGGCATATGTGGAAGAAAAGGAGTAATGCAGGAGGTACGCTTCTGAAAGAAACTCATCTTTTTAGACGCAATTACAAATAGGAGTATGTGGGCATGATCTAAAAAATCCTGCGTTTGTTCTAAAAGGATTAACAATATTATCTGAAGCAACTTGTAACCGTGATAACTGCGCATCATTTATTGTTGCATCACCACCCTGTAATTGCGCAATGCATCCTCGACAGAGGCTCCTAGCCCAGGAAGTATTAGGGTTCTTGTCTTGGTTGACCTGTTTCAAATCATGTATGCAGCGACCAGGAGATCAATACAAGCCTATAGAGATCAAATTGAGCGGTTTTCCGCAACGGTGCACCTGAGAATCTGTATGTAAAGGTAGCTAGCCAGAAACACTGATACAAAACATAAGCAGTGAAATTGTGGATACGGAGATGATCAAATTACAGCAAGTTTACAACGTTACTACTATTGTTGGCAACTCGTTTTCTGCCTCCACTGTAGCCAACCGGTCCTCTGCCGCAGTTTACAAGGACGATGACGGCTGTTACGCATATTCTAGCGGGTTGCTGCACAACCTGCAATGTGCCCTTGGCGATTTAGCATGCGTGTCATAACGTTTTATGCTCGCAGTTGGCTGCAGCCGCGCACTTTGGGCTGCTTCTCTGCAAATGACGTTTGCGTGATGTAGAGCAGGGAATTTTAATTTTTTTTTTATTTTATTTTTACGGTATTCTGAGTTGCTTCATTTATTCGCAGAGAGCAAGATGAAAAATCTAATGTTTTATTTTCAGAGAATTTCTCTATTCACTGAGCCTTATTCTTGCTCCTGTATGTTAATCGTGAGGTCCCTCTGCAGTAGCCGGTTGCTCTAGAGATAAAACATATGGGTTCTTTTTATCAGGGTTTGCGGCTAATAACTTTTTCTATTTAGAACAAGTTTTCGATTGTTTTAAAATAAATAACTATTGCTAAACCTAAGCACTAGGAATTATAATTGCGTCGCATTGAATTTTCTAACTTCTAGGGTATTAAGAGCTTTATGTTATAGGTGAAATTAATATCAGTAGTAAAAGTAGCAACGTTAAGTTACTGCGACGCGCTAAATTGCTTTACTGCGAATCTCTTTATAATCACCGCCAAGTTGGTGACGAGCCCAGCAGTATATTTAAGGGCTATCTTGTAACAATGTAAGACGAAGAAGCCGAAAACATAGTAGGAGTAAATAAATTATTGAAGTATGTGCTTTTTATCAACCTAAGTCCCGCCTACATCATGACTCCTCACCAAGTTCCTACGTTATACGTTGCCGGATCTTATACGCTTATTCGTATCTCATTTTACTCTCTAACTTTAAATTTCCCAGTATTTTGTTTCTTTTCTCATTCCCAAAGTTGACATAGCGCTTGTTTTCAACCAGTAGCCTTCACTTACCACATTTCCTCACAGAAGATCTTAAAATACAGATCTTTGTAGACATCTTACATTTATGTATTTCTAATAATGATCGACAGTCCCTCGCATAAGAGGAAATTCAAATTCCTATTAGTAGTTGTGCATTATTTTAGACCTTTCTGAACGACCCCATCTTCTAAATGGGAGTTATTTGGTGCTAAAATTGTGAAAGGTTTTAAAAAAAATATAGATAATGTTGTAATTGCATACTTTAACATTTACTCAAAGCACTCTAAAATATACTTCATTACCTAATATACGATTCTCAACATATGTATCTGTGAAGTAACGGATCTGAATAAAGGGTACTGGGGGGGGGGCGTAAAACGGCAAAATGTGACATTTTCTATTTTTAATGAAAAACAGTTCTGCGGCTCTTTCTGATTCAGAAGGTGTACGGTTTATTGCTTAATTTTAATAAGAATTAAATGCACTGTGCGTTGGTTAAAACTATGCAGTTCGACTTCCCTTTTGCTAGAAGCTTCTAAAATCTCAATACCTGTTTTCTGCGAAAGGATATCCTAAGGAGACTCAGGACAAAAGACACAGAAATGCAAATCAGGAGGCTCACTTAGGGAGGGTGACTTCTCCCCTGTGATGCATGTTAGTCATACTTTGAAGTTAAATTTCACGTGTAATTACATCATAACTACATTTTTCCAAAATCATGTTCTTTTTTCTCAAAAATTATAAAGATGTAAACTCTGAAATTTGGTACATTTTGTGAGATAATCTGTCACATGCAGCTTTTAGGTATGCATTGTTTAAATATCTGATGTGTTCTTTTCACATTTCTTCTCTATCTGTCCTGCAAACCAAATATTCTTACAAAAGCTTATTCATCTATCTACTTCATGCTAATCAGGATAAACATGAACAAAAATAGTTATATTACTTAATTCATTATAATTAGAAGAGAAATCGGGGAATACACTAGGCTAAAGCGTAGTCAAATATTTTAAAAGCTGTCGATATGAAATTTACATGAACACAATTCTCTTTCCATTGTCAGGAGTGAAACAAAAAAAAATCGGATGACGACTTCCTGTTTTGGAAAAGTATATAGGTATATATATATATTCTAAAAATGAAGTCAATAATAAGGAATACCTTAAAAGATTAATTCCACTAAAAGCATATCTAACGTAAAATGTTTGTTTTAACGAGATCTACAGTCTTTTGTGCAGTAAGATTTCTCTGTATCTCGTATAGTTTGCCGGTTATGCAAAAGCGATCAAGAATAACAGGGCTTCAGAGGCTATTCTCAGAAAATTTAAGATATGCATTTTATTTGCTATATTTTAATATGTCATTTTAATAGACATAGTTAAAACCATTTTTTATAAAATCAAACATTTTGGAAAAGTAAAAATTTTCGTATTGCATCCTCGAAAGATACTTAAATATCAAGTTTGGTACTTAACCGACTTCATTTTTCGAGTTATGCTGCTGATACATACACTCACACGCACGCGCGCGCGCGCTTAAATTCAGGTGTTCCCAATACATATATGTTATTGAGATCTCGGTATAGAATTTTTGGGCGGAATACAATGCTTTCTCTACTTTCTATTTTGCATATCTACGTGGCAGATAAATTAAAAATTGAGGATTTTGTTAAAACATTTAAATGTAAAGTTTATTTCAGTTTGTTTACAGGAAAAAAGTAATGTACAGCCAGAAATACTATTGACAGCTTAATTTCCTTGGTTCAATGTTATGGGATTAAAACACCAGATCGCGGGTTGAAGCCCGGCGGAGGACGATGGATATTTTTCGGACGTAAAAATCCCTAGCATAGCTTCCTTTGGAAGGGAAGTAAAGCCGTTGAACACGTGTCGTAGATTTACGGCACATAAAAGAACCTCAAGCCTGATAGAAAGGCCTCTGAGCAAAATTAAGCGGTTTTTCACGCCCAATTTAGAATGAGACGCTGAGAACCACAGCAGTTAAAAGAGCGTCCAAAAATAAAATGTCATTTCAATTTTGAAATAAAAATATCGGTTGTCTGTTACAACTGGTTTCTGAGAAAAAAGGAAGCTAAAATATGAAATGTTTGTCCTTTATCTAGAAAAAAACTTCTTTAGAAGTTGTTTTACAGACAAACTAGGAAACCTATAATAGTGAAAATGTAAAGAGAGACACAGAGAGACACAAGTATATAGCTGGTAATACTGTAATTTAATTACATTGGTTTACATCTAGAGTTATCCATATTTCTTGGGTTGTATACACTTTCCATTTCCCTTACCCAGATACATATATTTCTTGCAAAATTTAGAAATGGTACAAACTTCTTTGTAGGAGACTGAAAACCAAACTTCAACCAAGCCACGTGTCATGGTGCTTCCATGTCAGAGGCTATAAGAGCGGACGTGTCTTTGTTGCATGGAACGGGATCCGCAGTCAAAATAATCGTCACAAATCTGTATGGTCAGAAAATAATGACAATTGTTTTTAGTCTGTTCTAAATCTTACAAGAAGTATATCTACATAGTATCATACATTTTGTAAAGCAGATAAACAATAAGAAAAAGACGAAAAATGTAGATACCTTTAAAACATAACATTTATTTGAAAAACATTTTCCTGTGATATCTATAATTTCCAAGATCTCAGATATTATTGATTTGAAATGTTCAATACTGTGTTATTTTCTTAAAGTGCTGTCGTTAGTCAGTGTTTTATCGTAGAAAGAATATGGAATTTCAAGGTCAGCATATCATGACAAATTTAACATATACCGCTGTTTGTTTGTTTTTTCATATCCCCTTACACCTACGACGAAATGTGAAATGAAAGCATTTCTGCAAATTTTATTACAACTTACATTAATCAGATGACAGTGAAGTAGTTCATTTCCTGTAGCTCCCAAGTTACTTAATTAAGGTGTTTCTTTGGTCTTTTTTTTTTTTGTGTTAAATTCTTTATTAAATGTCGCCTACGATATTAAGGTGTTTCTTTGGTCCTTTTTTTTTTGTGTTAAATTCTTTATTAAATGTCGCCTGACAGCATAGGTCTTGCAGCGACAACATATAGATAATTATTTCAATATTTCAAACATATTTACAGGTTTTACAAAGTTTTGATATAAATTAGTTAATTTACAATCTTTTAAAAATTTAAACAGTGATAATAAATTGGTCGGTTCATCTAATGCTGCCTGAAGATCTGTAGGAATCTGTTTCTTGATCCTGTAGTTGGAGTAGCGACCACATTCTGTAATAATGTGCTTCACTGTCAGTCTTTTGTTTCAATAGCCGCAAAACGGAGGATCCTACTTGGTGAATACTTGATCATGTGTTAATTTAGTGTGGCCAGTTCGAATTTCTAGTTCGTGAGTTCACCGCTCTACAATGTGACGGGAGATCGGCTCGTTGTCCACAGATGGTACTGTAGGGAGAAATCACGACTTGCGGACAGGAAATGGCGGAATTTTGCCCAGAAACCTTCTTCTTTCAAGATTAAGGGGTTCTTTTATGTGCAAAAAAAAAAACAAAAACAAAACACAAAAAAAAAATGCTACTACAACATTATACGGGACCAGCGGCTTTTACCCTTCCGCAAGAAGCCATGCTAAGGATTTTTACATCTGAAAAAACCCATCACCCCCCGCCAGGTTTGAACCTCTAATCTTTGTTTTAGAGGCTAGCACTACACCACGGAGGGCGACCAGATAATAAACCTTCGTAATATTTAAAACTATATGAAAATAAACGATTAAGGATGGAGAAATGCAGTGTATGACGTATGTAAAACATCAGCCTAATTTATTTCCATCCTGTTTGAAGACTTCTGAGATTCATCACAAAAAGGTCGAAGCTTGGAATTGAAAACTGTTTGAAATGTTTTGTTAAGATGCATCAAAGAGAGGAACGGCAATGCCGTATAGTGTAGAGTAAAATTTCAGAGGAGTTGTTTTAATGTACATCCGCTCCAGAGCTGTAAATTGAAGCTGAGGCACTCCTCCAGCTGCTAGGAACACTTCCCTAGTTGTTGTGCAAGATTTATTTGGAAATGCGACAGACCCGGAAGAAAGGATCAAGGAACGAAGTTCCCTCTGGAGGATGTGCCAGCTTCCCCTTCCTGATTTATATCCTATTGATTAGTGCGGCGATTGGCTCTGCCTTTTTTTATAGCTTATTCGTGAAGAAAGTTTTTGGCAACTCTGTGAATAGGCCAGTAATTTCTGTTTCCGATGCAATACATCACACTTCTGTATGTACCTAAGCAAAATGGTGGTCTAGACAATGAGGAGAATTCTGGCCGAAATGACGTTCCACATATGAGGTTACGAGGCTTTCAGAAAACTGTGTCGCTTCGAAACAGTCTGAATAATCAAAATTTACATGCAATTGTTTTTCTCAATTTTTACCACAAACCTTGTGAATGTATCGTATCGCACAAGCTTTGATAAAGGAAGAAAGTGTGAAGTCTATCTTTCCACTCATTACTAATAAAGGCTTGTTTGTTATTAGTGACATAACATAGTTTAAACACAAATGAATGGAAATGAACGAAGACACTATGTTAGGAAAAAATTGAGGCACAATTGAATACAAAAAAAAAAAAAAAAAACTTAAAATGTACTGACATGAAAAGATTCACAGACATTCAATATGGCAACCACGTGTCACACGGCATATGTTCAGGGGATGGTCAAGTATTTACCATACTCGGTCGCACGTTCGTATCTGCAGATTCGACGGCAGTAACACAGCAGATTTCATTGAAAGTGATGGCACATGGGGTAAGATCAGCTGAAATGGTTGGCCAACTAAATAGACATTTGTGGCTTCAAAAGTTTTGATATTTAAAGACGATCTGAAGTGTTCCATTCACATGACTTGCTCTACATCTCTGTAACAAGTATTGTTAAAGTTTATTCTTCTATCTGCTTCATATTAAGCGAGATAAACATTGGCATGAATAGTGCTATTGCTTGCTTTCTTGTAAGTAGAAGGAAAATAATGGAATACACTAGGCTAAAACGAAAGTCAAATAGTTTAAAAAGCTGGTTGCCATGTGAATGAAATCCGTTTTTTTACATTGCCAGGAATTCAAAAATTCATGTGAAAAGTTAAAGTGTTTTAAAACTGAAAAAATAACAAAGAATATTTAAAAAATTGTCAAATTCACGAAAAAAGTATATGACATAAATTGCGTGTTTTAGCGACGATATCTACATTTTTGTGTAGTAAGTTTTTGTCTTATCTGTTACGGTTTACGCTTATGCAAAATTCGACAAAAATCGAGGAGGAAGTGGTCTTCAGAGGCTATTCCCAGAATAGTCTATTCAGGATATACATTTTATTTGTCTTGTAAATATGTGTAACATACTGTATTTTAATCAAATGTTTGATTTTCGTTTTGAGAAAATCAAACATTTTGAAATGTTTTCCGTGTAAAGGGTAGTTTTGTTTGGGGAGGATTTTCCTCAAATCCTTGTGCCACTTCCTTGTAAGATACTAAACTTAATACCAAGTTTGGTATTTTACCGAATTATCGTTTTTGAGTTATCGTGTTCACAGGCACACGGATACGCGCCTACATAGATCTTTTTCTGAAAATTTGTTTTCTTTAATTAATTTTTAGGGGAGCCTAAAACGTGTATCTCCGGAGAAATCTCAATATCATATTTTTGGGTGGAATGTAATACCTTCTCTATCTATGTACTATGTACTAATTAGAGAAAATAAAAAGTGTAATATAAAAATATATGCGTATTGCTTAAAAATGTAAATGTTCAAATTTTTACAAAATTTCACCGATGCATTATCTTTAAAAAGACGTGGCGTGTGATATTTTTATTATAACAGTGATCTTATTAATTAAAATTCTGAAACATTAGAAAAGCATTACTATTTGTGTGTAAGAATTGGTATGAAAGTAATTCTATGAATTTTCCGAATTTTACATATCCATTACCTTATAACAAATAATTTACAGTAGAACTGCAATTATCCATATTAATTGGAACCGAACTCCACACGGGCAGTTGGGTAAATCATGGGTGGAAATTTTTTAAACAAAAATACAAAATTTAGTATGCTGTAATATTGATTTAATAACTACAATACAATGTTTACATGTTGTACCGTGCACACTTTATTTACATAAAATGTCACTTTTTGAAAAGGAGGGGGTCCAATACGGCGCGAAACTTTACTGATTTCATTGTGCTCTGGAAGATTTTTTCCTTTAATAGATTCGCTGAATAAAGATTTTTAGAATGATAAAGAAACAGTACTTTACAACTATGCGCTGCAATAACTGTTGAACAAAACCAACTCGTTTGCTTTATAAATTAACCTTACTTATAGTATTTTCCCCCTCAAAGCGATCTGATTAATTGGTGTTTGGATAATTGGAGTTCTGTAGCAGCTTTAAAAAATGTTAGGCATAGAAATAACAAATCTGCCCAAATATTATGTTAAAAATATTTGTTTTATTGCAGGTAAGGAAACCACAGAAGTTTACAGAGTTATCCGGACTTGTAAGTTACGCAATTTCATTACATTGATAGAGAGTATATTTGGTTTTCTCTTTAGTTTATATAAATGTTTCAATAAACTTTTATATAAAAATTAAATATTTGAATAATTAAATTACTTATATTTAAATGAAATTAAACTATTTAAGTAAATTTAAAATCAAATTAATAAATATAAATAAGAATATTGAAGCACATTTCTATGAAATGTCCATAGAGATCCACCTAATTTACCCGCTAAAACGAGAGAGAACTCTTAACTGTCGCGTAATTATTGGATATAACATGAATAGCAAGAATATTTAAACCATTAAAATTAAAAAAAAAATACTATAAAAACGTTTTTAAGGATTAGAAGTAGGGGAGTAACGCGCGTTCAATAGGTATTTGATAAATCATTACAGAATCTACTTAAGCAGGGAGCTAAACTTTGTAAAATACGGCAATATCCGTGTTTAACAATAAACAAGAGGGAGTTTGTTTCTTCAAAATACCTGCTCGAGGAATGTCCATAAATACATCTCCACAAATGAAAAATAGTATATAATATGCAGAGAAAGTATAGCATTCCACCTAAAAATGTGTTACTGAGATTTCACTTAGAGCAGCTAAGCCAGGAGACTATGGTTCAAATCCCGCTGGCATTGAATTTTTCAGTCTGAATAGCTTAACACAACTAGTGTGGCGGAAACAATGATTGGTCTAATAGTTCAATAAAAACTACATGCAAAGCCCAGAATTTGAAGTACAATGAAGATATTGAAGTTGCCATTGAGGTATGGCATTTCAAAATAATTTGATCTCCTTGTGTGGTTTACCGGGAAAAACGTGAATCAGTTCGGATTTTTAATGATTGTATCGGCCTGTTGTCATGCTAGCTCAGTGGTTAGAGCAACTGGAAGTAGACCAGGAGATCCATGGTTTTTCAGTCTGCCTTTACCTTTACAACTCCTGTCCTATACACGGCTATGTGGAAGAAAAGTTAATTCACAATGATTGACCTAATAATAAGCAGCAAATTCACTGTTAATAAGAAAGAAGCATTATTTGTTTCATAAAAACTATGAAGAATTCCAGATTTGTATTTGTTTGGTAGAGTTTTAATGCTTCTTACTGTTCATTTGGATTTTGATCTGTCGAAAAGCTACATTTGTTGTTTATCTTCTCGAAGGAAAGACATAGAATATTGCATAAGATGGAGGAGATGTAGAATGTGTGGAGTAGAATCCTTTCTCGGTGGATTGGGAACACGCTGAGTGCCAGACCTTCCAATTGATTGCAGGGTAGCCATGAGATCCTTTTTCTGAAGGTACATCATTCTTAAAGAGATATCTATCACCAAAGGTCCATATTTCAGCCTTTGAAACAAATGATTTAATACATAAGTAAGGGCAACAATAAATATGTAATGAGAGAGGGCTGGTGTTTGACCTCTCCGGCTGACCTCCTCTCCGTTTTTTTCCTAGGGGGTAATGTCTGAATTTTGTATGGCGGCTGGAGCTTCATCCAATTGCGGCTTCTTACTTATTTACGATGGGCTTCTGCGAGTGCAAGGAGAAGAAGAAGATGATGATGGAGAAGATTTGTTAGATTTATACGTTGCCTAGTCTCTCCGGCTGAGTGTCATCCCCAGCAGGTTTATATTATGTATTCTGAAGTCGTATACATATATGGAAAATAAAATAAGTTGCTCTGATCGACTGAATAACAAACATCCCTGTGTTTTGTGATGCAGGAAAGAATACTGCATTAAAATGCTGCATCAAGATTTGACTGAATTCGATGAGCGTTTGCAATAAATCTAAACTTTTAATCATTATATTCCATTGCGATTTGAATTTCAAAGATTTTTGCTGTGGTGATGCCCAAAACTCTTCGATTCTAGTACATTCAGAATATTTTTTGAGTATTACTCGTTGCTAAGGGGTTCCTCATTAAAAATGGTATTTAACTATGCACATGGCTTTTTCTACCCATTCTTCAGTAATCTATTCTTATTATTCTATCTGATTAATTTTAATATAGATAAACATTTACAGAAACCGTTTTATTATATATTTCCTTGTGAGTACACTTAGATAGGAAATACACTAGGTTCCATTCCATGATTTGTGTTCCATTCACAAGATTTTCTCTACCTGTTCTACAAACTATTCTTACAAAATATTATTCATTTCGTACATCATGCTAATCGAGATAAACATAATTAAAACTTATCTTATTACTTACTTCCTTCTAAGTTCAAGGGAAATAACGGGGTACACTAGATCTAACTAGGCTAAAGTGGCAGACAAATCTTTTAAAAGCTGGTCGCTACGTGAACAATTGAAGTTCGGTTCGTGAACAATTGAAGTTCGGTTCGCTGGCCAGCAGTTAAAACAAAAGAGCATGAAACGAAAGGTGACTTCTCGTATGAGAAAAGTTATAGTTTAAAATTGAAAATGATAACAAGGAATTATATCGAAAACGGCATCTCTACAAAAAAATGCATGACATAAATTTTGTGTTTTTTGCCGAGATCTACATGTTTTGTGTAATAAGCTTTTTTCTATCTCTTACGCCTTATCAATTATAAAAAATGCATTCAAATGAAGAGGTCTTGTGAGGTATTCCCAGAAAATTCAAAATATACATTTTATTTGTTATATAAATATCTTCAACATACGACGTTTTCATTAGAATCGTTTGGGCCATTTTTGAGAGAAACAAAAATCTCCAAAGTTTTTCCATGTAAAGGGTAATTTGGAGTGGAGGAATTTTCTTGAAAATCTTTGTGTCACATCCTTGGAGCATACTAAATCGAAATAACAATTTTGGTGTTTAATGGTCTTTTCGTTTGTGAGCTATGCTGTTCACACACACACACACACACACATTTTTCTAATTTTTTTAATCGGGGCCCCAAAACGTATATTTCCTGTGAAATCTAAGTAACAAATTTTTGGGTGGAATACAATATCTTCTGTATACACTATGTATACATAGTACGTGTAGCGAAAGTAAAAATGTAATCTATTTATCAGATTTAACAACGAAGAGATGAGGCTTGTAGAAGTGTTGCTCATAGTGCCTGCGCAGAGAGATGTAGAAGTGAATTTTACGTCCTGGAAAGTAATATTCCGACCGCCACTAGAACGAATAACGCCTCCAGCACTACAGGAAACCTGCAGTTACATGCTCACATGGTGTAACAAAAACCACAACAAATAGCCCCAGATGTACATTTTCGTCCATATTCAGCAGGCTTATGGCCGCAATAGCGCCTAGAAATGAACTAGATCCATTTTTTCGGCACATTACAGCAACAGTTGCTACCATGTTTCAACCGTAGAAACCACTTTCTTTCTCTCGCAGTGTTACGTAACGGTACCCTCTCTCTCTATCTCTCTCTCGGAATATCCTTTTGTTTCACGGATTGCTTCCTCCCTGGCCTTGAATGCGATGCCCTTCCGTCAAGAGAACGCCCCGTTTCATAGAGACAAACGTCATTGTGCCTCAGCGGAAGAAATTAGCGAGTATTCGCGGTGTCAAAGCACCATCTGGCGCATGCAGCCTCACCTCAGTACAGTCGCCGCGGAAAGTGAGAGAGAGAACCAGCATGGCTCCAGGGCTGCCATCATCCCAGATACTGCTGGGTACAAATGTTACACAACGTGTTCCTTTCCTTAGACGCATCAATTTTCATTTACAAACACACCTTAAGGTGATGCACCTGTGAAATTTGGAAATCCACAGCTTGTAAGATATCTTATTGAAAAGTATACTGACTCGCAACTTGAGAAATTCAATGCTAAAGCCGGCATGTTGCCATGGTAGCTCAGTGGTAGAACAACCGGTTAGAGACTGGGAGATCCGTGGTTCAAATCCGAGCTATGGCATTGAATTTCTATCTATCCAACTCCTGTCCTACACACGGCTTGTGTGAAAAAACAATTAAATCAATACCAATTAACCATAAAAGTTGGCTATACTCTGAATACTGGGACTTAAAATACTTATTACATTGTTAGTCGCCATTGGGGTTGTCATCTCAAAATAATTTGAGATCACCTTGTGGTTTAACGGGAAACATGCAAGTCTGTTGAGAAATTCAGTGCTAAGCCATGGTAGTTCAGTGATAGAGCCACCGGCTAGAGACCTGGAGATCCGTGGTTCAAAACCCGACTATGGAATTTAATTTTTCAGTCTGACTCTTCCTATCCAACTCTTGTCCTACACACGGCTTGTGTGAAAAAGCAATTAAAGTATACCAATTATTATACACAATAATACTGATTTTTTGTCGTGTATCAAAATTATAATATCAAAATTATAACTTGCATGGTTATTTAAATACAATTTTGCTGTAATAAAAATTAGCCATGTAAAAATATTGGCACAAAAGAGTCCAATTTTACATTAAATGAGTTTACAAATATGTTACATATTATATTAGTATATTAGCCCTAATGTGTGTAGAAACACTACCTATTATTTTTTGTACTCCACAAAACTCATGTTTTTTTTTAATTTAATTATTTATTTTTCGAAAAAGCAATAAGAACATTTTGTTTAACTGCATTTAAGAGGAATTATAACATTTTTGAAATAAGTTAGTGAAAAATTGCATTGTGTGGAACATTCTGAGTATGGAAAAGTGTTAGAAAAAAAGTTTGCACGAAAATAAAGCTTAAATTTGGGAGTGTCTATTAATAAGCATCTACCAATCCATCTATAGTTTTATTTAATTGGTAGTTTTAAAGTTTGCCAAGTAGGAAAAACTGTATATTTTCTTAAATGTTAGAATTTATATACTTTTATTGTGAAACGAAATACTTTTTTAATTTTTCAGAATTTGTGGTCAAATTTCAAGATGCTTCCCCTTAAGGGTTAGGCATTCTTTGTTGGCCATAAAGACAGAACAGTTCTTTTCGGGAAGGCTTCGATCAGCAAGGATCATTTAGCCATCCGAATGTCATATTCCTTGCTTCCTTTTTGATTAACCTCGGAAAACAATTCGATACATAGAAACAAATTGTTGCAAATAATAGCGCAACAAAGGTTGCAATACCAATCATTCAAATGTTATTTAACAATTGCATGGATCATTCTATTGCAATTAAAGCTGATAGTACCTATGATAATGGGTGAATATATACACAGGTGTAAAATAAGGTTTGGGCTTTCCTGGTTTCACTTCAAAATCTACTTCAACCATACAATTAAAATTGTGAGGTGTTCCAGTCACATGATTACTTATTCTGCAACAATTTATTCTCACAAAAACTTATTCTTTCATCTATTTCAGCACCCTTCGTAGTGTAATGGTTACCATGCTAACTTCATACACCCAAGGTCGCGGGTTCAAAACCGGTGGAGGACGATGGATTTTTTCGGGCGTAAAATTCCTTAGCATGACTTCCTTCGGAAGGGAAGTGAAGCCGTTGGTCCCGTGTCGTAGATTTGTGAAGTGGTGGTCGCTATGTAACGCTATGTCGCTATTCGGTTCTCTTTGTAGGACCAGGAATAAAAAAGAAAAATGAAGACGACCTACCATTTGAGAAAAGTGTATATATTGGCAAATTTAAACCAATAACAAGGAATATCTTTGAAGTGATAACTTCATTTGTCGTGAAACTATCTTAAGCATTTGTTGTCTTGATTAAAATCGTTAGAGACATTTTTGAGATACTAAAAACTTCGGAGGTAATAAATACTTTAGACAAAAAAACTACTAAGAAAATCTTTAAGGATGCTGAACTTAAAAATCTGGTTTTCGTAATTAACGGGATTTTCATTCGTTAGTTATGCTATTCTCTCTCTCATACACACACACACACATGCACACACACATACACACACCTTGTGCATTTTTTCCTTAAACCGTTTTCTTATTCAGGAGACCTCAAAGCATATTTCCGGCGAAATCCTGATATCGATTTTTATGTGGAAAACGGTATTTCCCCATCATACTATATGTTGCTAACAAAACAAAAATTGTAAAATCTTCCACATGTATATATAACTTCGACAGAAGAAAATCCATAGATATAATTCTGATTGTAGATATGTTAATACTAGACAGTGAATTGTGAATGGTGATTTATGGCCATCTATATACACACAATTTGCATAAAATAGCACATCTGTGCAATATGGAAATTCAACAGATAAAGCCTAAATAATAGCATTTAAGGGAATATATCCAATTCCAAGCAAAATGTTTATTGAATCTATAAACAATAGAAGTAAAAAAGTCTGATATGTTCCACTCACAAAACTCTCTCTACCTATTATATGACCAATTATTATTACGAACGCTTATTCTTTATCTAACTACATATTTCATGCTAATCGAGATAAACATTAGCAGAAATGGTCTTATTACTTGCATCTTTGTATGTAGAAGGGAAATTAGGAGATACACTAAGCTAATACGATTGTGAAATACTTTAAAAGCTGATTGCCATGTGATTGAAATTCAATTTACTTTACATTGTCAGGAGTAAAACAAAAGAAATAGGCATGGCAATTTCCCGGTTGAGAAAAAGTATTTTAAAATTGAAAAATAAGGAATATCTCAGAAATGGTTATTTGTATAAAAAAGTTGTATATAAGTTGCGCATCTTAACGAGGTGTACATTTTTATGTGGTAAGTTTTTGTTATCAGTTACGGTTTACCAATTATGAAAAGTTCACTCAGAATTAAGAGGTCTTCAGATGCTATTTCCAGAAAATTCAAGATATAAAGTTTATTGGACATGTCAAATAGCTTTAATATATGCATTCAACCAGAATGATATTTCTTATTTGCTTATGCCATTTTACGATCTATTCCTAATGTGTTTTAATGAAAATCGTTAGAGCCATTTTTGAGAAAATCAAAATGTTAGACATTTTTTCACGTAAAGAGTATCGTGGGGTGGGGTCTTTTCTTGAAAATCTTCGTTTTGCATACTTAGAAGATTATTATTAATTTTGGTACTTCAACCGACCTTTCGTTTTTGTAGTTATGTTGTAGACGGTCTCACACAAACACACACTAACACATAAACTTTTTCTAAAAATATGCTTTATCCAGGACACCCATTTCCAGTGAAATCCCGATATCGAATTTTTGGGTGGATTGCAATACCACATACCTATGTATTATGTACTAAGCAGAGAAGTTAAAATGAATTTACCTTGGATATAAATTGTCATTTGTCGATGAAGTTGATGAATGAATATATTTTAGTTTTCAGTAAAACAGTAGGAATAATTATCTTCACATCAGCTTTAGTATCAAAGCGCATTCGTCTAAGGGTACGTGCAAGAAGGAGCCTGTTATCGGGCTGGTCGCTTTCTACTTGGTTAGTCGTAGAAAGCTTGAGTGTGCAAGCCGAAACCTAGTTCGTTACTTGGTCAGAAAGCTTGAGTGTACAAGCCAGAATCTTGGTCGTTGGGCAGAAAGCCTGAGTGTGCAAGAGGGAACCTGGTTTTTGTTACTTCATTAGTCTTGGGTAGAAAGCTTGAGTGTACAACCCGGAACCTGGATCATTACTTGGTTAATCGTTGGACAGAAAGCTTAGTTGTGCAAGTCGGAACCTGGTTTGTTACTTGGGTGATCGTTGGGCAGAAAGCTTGATTGTACAAGATAGAACCTGGTTTGTGACGCAGAATTTAAGCATTATTTTTATTTTTTTTAAAACAGTAACGGAGTCCGATTAGGACTCCGGTACTGTATCCCTATTTACATTTCCCCCCGTAGGTTTTATTGATTACTGGTTTACTGGTTTTTACTGTTTCTTTTACAAACATATACACATTGCACAAACATATAACATCCATGCCCAGGGCGGGACTCGAACCCACGATCCCCTGCCCACGAAGCACCAAAGCGAGACGCTTTAGCGAGCGTGGCCATGGGGACCGGCAAGCTTGAAGCAATCTAGGCAACTAAAAATAAAAACTATACTGCCCTTAAACAGTGTAAAATCATAAAATAATATTGTTTGGCATGTGAAAACAAAGGAAATGTATGTGAAGAAATTAAAACGCGACGTCCTCGCCTGGCAGTACGCACGAAACTCCTTAAAATGGCGTGTTTAACGAAAGTAACATAGCTAAGAATATGTAATAAATATAACTCGTCATTATTATGGATAAAATAGCTAAGAATTGGTGTTTATGAAGGTTTATTAAACAATTAAAACCTAAATAAACATGTAATATGGGAGGAGAAGAAGAACAAAAGAGGATACAGTATACCGGATGCTGAAATTTGTTTAAGAATGTAGTAAAGGAGAGCACAAAAATTAGCAAATAACTAATTTAGAAAAGCTTATGATTGTACGAACATTATTTTGTGAATTGTTTTAATTCATTAATTTTAATTGCAATGAGCATATAACATGTATATTGTATATGTATTTTACGAAAAGGGAGAACAAGGAAATCTGTCGTCCTCATGGTGGTGATTACAATGCTTAAAAACAATGATCTTCAACTTTATAATATGAGTGAAAATTTTATGAAGCGTCTGAGAAGTGAAAACGTAGCCAAAGACGCTATAAACTAATTTCAGAAATCGAAGTTAATATTACAGTAATTGTATATAAAATCATGAACTGCAATAATTCCCATCAATCATTTATGTAACTACCTACCATGAGATAGATACTAAGTACAATTTCTGTAAAGAAAAGCTGTTCAAGTTGCGCGTCTTGATATGCCACGATATCATTTTCACGAAAAAAAAGTTTTAACGTTGCCAACCTACCAAATTACTTTTAACTTCACTCTCACCTATAAGATCCTACCAACCAAACATGGGGATTGAAATTCTTATACTCACCGACGATGCAGCTAGTATTTACTTGAAGTAAGCCAGGGCAAATTCAAACATACAAAACACATTTCAACACAGCTACCACACCGAGGGTCCAAGATAAGGAGGGGTGGAGTTCCAGAGACATGCAGCAGCCCAGCCAACTCCAAGATTACAAATTAACCACCAATAAATATTCGCACCATTTGTTACTTGGTCATTGGGCAGAAAGCCAGAACCCGTTGCTTATTTATTGGACAGAAAGCTTGAGTGTGCAAGACGGAATCTGGTCCGTTACTTGGTTATTCGTTGGGCAGAAAGCTTGATTGTGCAAGACGGAATCTGGTCCGTTACTTGGTTATTCGTTGGGTAGATAGCTTGATTGTGCAAGACGGAATCTGGTTCCGTTACTTGGTTATTCATTGGGCAGAAAGCTTGAGTGTGCAAGACGGAATCTGGTCCGTTATTTGGTTATTCATTGGGCAGAAAGCTTGATTGTGCAAGACGGAATCTGGTCCGTTACTTGGTTATTCATTGGACAGAAAGATTGAGTGTGCAAGACGGAATCTGGTCCGTTACTTGGTTATTCTTTGGGCAGAAAGCTTGATTGTGCAAGACGGAATCTGGTTCCGTTACTTGGTGATTCATTGGGCAGAAAGCTTGATTGTGCAAGACGGAATCTGGTTCCGTTACTTGGTTATTCATTGGGCAGAAAGATTGAGTGTGCAAGGCGGAACCTGGTCCGTTGCTTGGTTATTCGTTAGGCAGAAAGATTGACTGTGCAAGACGGAATCTGGTTTGTTGCTTGGTTAGTCGTTGGGCAGAAAGCTTGATTGTGCAAAACTTAAGGATATACATTTCTCCCAATGTTCCTGTCATTTCTAGCCCCTCTAAAATGAGAGTTGTTAAGTTCAGCAAAATACGGCCCTGTCCCGACGATGACATCATTTGATCCAAATTTTGTTCCCGCGCGTCAATTCTTCATGTTTAGGAATAAGAAGAAATTGCAGGGAGCCAGGTCGGGCGAAACTGGCCATGCGGCAGCAATTCGTGCTGGCGGCGCTAGTGCTTTCTTGTAGTGATATACCATTTCTTCTTCGGCAAGTATCAATATCTTGCCGAATCAGGCCAATAACTCACTTTGATATTGTCCAGTAATCATTTTCCTGTTTTAGAAAAATTGAGTATCACATCCTTCGAAATTCAAAGAAATCGCCATTATTTTTCCGCCGATTAGACCGTCTCTGCTCTTTTGGAGTACATTCACCGGAAGGAAAGCTTTGTTTTGATTGTTGCTTGATTCCAGGAATATAACAATAAATCCAGCCCTCATCAGTGGTGATACTTCAACGCATAAAGTCTGATTTCGCTTAAGTAGCCCCAAACATAGCTTCGAAGTTGAAGTTTGCACACACTTGTCAGTTATAAGCAATCGCCGTACCCACCGGGCGACAACTTTTTCATCTCCAACTTATCATACAACATATGAATTGCCATTTCCGACGACACTTATTGCTCTGCCACTTGGCGAACTCAAATTCGATTATCAGCAAAACTCATATCATGGTCTTTTTCACTGATTTCCTCGGTAACCCCATTCGTCGAGCGTCCTGGGCGTTCCTCATCAAAAACAACTGTTCCACCACGATTAAGGTCGGTGTACCAATATTTAACGGTTGTCATAAAAGGGGAAAGTTTAAATTCCTGGCAAATTTTCCCATCTTAAAGTAAAAAGCGAATCACGATGTTGCGCTTTTTCCATTTGAACGACTGACTCAAGTGCCTGCCAAATCCAAACACTATAAGTTAGTACCAATTTGTTTTGGCGCGAGTAACAAATGAGAGTACATGCTAGTAAATTCAACTTGCCTTAACACCACCATCTCTTTTGAAACTAGAGTACTTATTGAACCATCCTCGTATACTGGTCTCGAAATTCCATACCCTTTTCATGAAGTGAGAAACAACTGAATAGCGACAACAATTCTTTAAAAATAACAAAAGTACTGTCAAATTTAACCAGAATTTCACCTTCGATACCGTGAATTGTACGTTTTGTACAGCAAGTTTCTGTCTTTCTCCTAAGGCTAATTGGCTTAACAAAATTTTTGAAATTGTCTTCTGAATAAAGAGGGATTAACAAGCTACACTCAGAAAATTCATATATAAATTTTGTCATAAATATGTTAAATATATGGTACCCTAACCAAAACATTGAAGAGCAGTTTTTGTGTTTATTAGACATTCGAAAAATGTCTCATGTAAAGGGTATTTGGGTTGGGGGGGGAAATCTTACCATATATGTTTGCAAACTATTGAACTTAAATCAAAGAAATATCGTAAGAGAAGCTATAGCGCCGGTACTCATGACAAACATTTGTAAATAAGCTGCTGATCATTATTTCCCAAGTTTTCATTACAGAATTATTGGTTTAATACAATTTATAGGTAAACGAAATGGGTAGTGGAATCATTTCAAATATATTTTAGCTACAGGGATTACACCTAGTGGCCTGTTCCGTCTTCGAAGTTGATCCCCAACCAATTTTGTTCTTAGTTGACCAACTATTTCTACATAATTGGTTGCTGAAGCCAGACCTGGGGGAGATTCCTTTCATCGGAGTGCAACTATTGCCACTCTTCCCTTACCCACTCCACTGTGTTATATCCTGTACATGACGAATAACAACAAACAGTGTGCAATTAGTGACATTTCATTGACAGAAATTAGCAGTATGGAAAAGCATATGCAACTATTTTGCAACCCACGTTTTAAATATCATAGATGCTGCATTGCAGATACAATTAGAACTAATTAGCACTTCTCTAAAAGAATAGAGAACATAGCTTGCAAATTTTCATAAAAGGAAACAAGTAATAAGACAACGTTTATCTTGATCAGCATGCTGTAGATAAAAGATTACTATTCTGTAAGAATAGTTGGTTAGCAGAACCGGCAGAGAAAGTCATGTGAATGGAACACATCGTATTTTTCTAAATTGAATTATAATAAGAGTGATACACGCTACTGTTTAAATGATGATACCCTTCTATCATTACTCCGTCTCTCTGTGTCAAAAAGTAAGGCTGGCATTGTTAAATTAGTGTCAGAAAAAGTTATCAGCGTTCTACTAAACGCCCGATAAAAAGGCTTGTAAAGCGTAATTTACGGAAGAAACACTGCAAGATATATTTTGACTCAGCCACTCGCCAAGAAGCTGGTTCCACCACTGCTGTGCTTTGGATGGTGAGTAAAAATCTCAATAACAACTCCAGATGGAATGGGAGACGTCACAGTTCCCCTCCGTTTACCAGCTCAGTGGAATTGGTTTAAAGAATTTGTCATCTTCCACTCATGTTATATGTAGACGGATGCCAATTCTGTTTTTGAGATGAATTGGTACACCTATATATTCATGATATGAAAAAGTACCTTGCAACACTTCGCGGGAATTTCACATCTTTTTACTAAACTTTTCCTTTGGTTGTTCTATTTAAATGTACATTTTTGCTGTCTTGCCCAGCATTTTAAAAACATGTTAATTATGCGTTTTGTTTCCCAGGATCATTTTAATAGTTTCACACGTTGAAACCTTCTTAAAGTGGTATCTAAACTGTATTCTTTTAAATTTTACATGCAGCCAAGGTAGTTAAATGACACGTATTCTAATTTTATTTACTTGAGACAGACTATTTCTATAACTTTTTTTTCCCCGGCGCTGTATTCCTTGTTCCTCTTTTTTCCAGTTTCCTACATTTGTTTAGTTGACCTATTACTGTTTGAAGATTTCTTTTTACATATACATACACAGACATATACACATTTAAAAACACAGAAACGCCCATGCCCAAGGCGGGCTCGAACCCATGATCCCGTGCGCCACGAAGCGCCAAAGCGAGGCACTTTAGCGAGCTTGGCCACGGAGACCGGCTTTTTAAATGCTATGGTCATATTTTTTTTTTTTTTTTACTCTGAATTTTTAAATAGTGCACCGTGTGTTTTTGTCGTTTATAATTTACTTTCACGCGCACTTTTACCATCACATCCTCATTTCCAGATACTATGGAAAGTATGGAACAATCCAATTAAATTTAATTTCCTGTTCACTACAGAGGCAGCCTTTTTAAAGCTTATTTATAAGAAAATAGATAAGGAATAATAATGAAATGTTGCGATGAGTAATTTGAGTGTTACACATTTATCATTCTTATAGGAGTCTATAATAAGAATATATAGAGTACAGCTAGTTAGATAGCTACATGAGTGAGGGAGAAGGGGAAGCGAGAGATATGAAGCTGGAACAGGTGGATGTAGCGCAGAGTAGTGTTTCGTCATTTACAAGTTCGATTTGGTGCGTGCAATGCCTCTCTGGGCTTTGTCCGACAAGGTTGGAGGTCGTTACGTTGAATTGATACGGACCCGTAGAACCAGTTCGTGCAATGCATCCAACAAACGAGCCTGAGAATAGACAATGCTGGGCAGTTATACGGCCTGTTGGATACCGCATTATGGTCGCAGGGAAGTCAACTTGATTAGTGTTTATACCATCACGACTGACATTTCGGCATCAAATGACCAACACAATTGCATGCACCAATCCGCATTGTCTTTGTGCACACATGGAAGGAGCTAAATGTCTCCAGGCTTTGGTATTAGCATGCCTTGAAAAGCTCATTTCACACGGTGTCAATATGAAAGGGTACGCATTCACCGCTAATGCAACTCAATGGGGTAAGTCTAGTCAAACGCGCGCTAGCGTAAACAAACCACAGATTGCACTGTTACCGGCCTGAGCTATATGATATTATTGTCTCTGTATGGACTGGGTTCAGAATATCTATATAGCTTTACAAAGGGATTGGATCATAATAGCATAGGATTCTGTTCATTGTTTACTCTACAAATTCACTTAAAGCTCTTCGTGCTCCAGAGAGTTAAATGAAAAGCATGCACTGAGTGTGGTTGACTCCATAAAATTGCAATTTTATTGAAAGATTTTCAAACATTTTAAACATGACTATTATTTTTCTGCTTAACTAATTCACGCATCTATCATACATTAAAAGAGCTCAAACTAAACGGTTATATTTTTGGTTTTGTAATTCCTCTTTAATTTAGTCGTATACAGTTTTGTCTGTTGCCTCAAAAGTGATTACGTACGTGAATGAACTAATTTTGAAACACTACTTATCATATATACCAATATATATGTTAAACCTGTAGAAATAATTCCAGCAATTGCTACACTGTTTAGCTTAACTCATTAATATATAGAAATCAATTGCGGATTTAGTTAAATAGGAGCAATTTGACAAAGAAATTGAATCCATCTGCTTAATAGACTTTACTTAGAATTGCATTTCATTCAAAAATTTTGTTGCAGAGATTTCACTGGAAATGCAATTTTCTATACTACATGAATTTAAAAAAAAAAAAAAAAAAAATTCTAGAAAAGTGTGAATGTGTGTGAACCATTAATTAACAAACTTGGTATTTAAATTCAGTATCTTCCAAACATACGAAACGATTTTCCTACCTAAAAGTATCCCTTTTATGAAAGGTTTTTCGAATATTTCGATTTTCTTAAAAATATCCAATACTAAAGCCACTTACACCCAAAATAAAATGTACACCATGAATTTTCTGAGAAGAGCCTGTGAATTCCTCTTCATTTGAAAGGAATGTTGTTTGATTTTGTGTAAGTGGTAAGCGATAGACGAAAATGCACAAGAAATGTATGTCTATTTAAAACATGTTTTTTATTTTATATGAATTTTTTGTGTCGAATCTATTTCTGAGGTATCCGTTGTTAATGTGTTCAATACTTTTTATACAATCCTTTCGATATACATTTGTTTTTCGGGATGCATGGAAAGAGTATAAAATTAGCGCGCAAGGGCGAGAAAGATCCCATAACTTAGTTACGTGTCAATGAATTGTTGTGCAGCAAAGAATTTAACATCACATTTTAAAGCAAATATTGAACAAACAAAGACATTTGTCACAGTAGTTATACTGAAATATATAATATAGCTATTTCTGCAAAGATTTTTTTTAATTAAAATGAAGTAGATAGGAAAATAAACTTTCGTAAGGATAGTTTGTACAGCCAGTAGTAAACATAGAGGGTAGAGAAAGTCATGTAACACATGTAGTTTTTGTTGGTTGTTTTTCTTGTTGCAGGCCACAAATAGGGAAACTTGTGACTTGTGCTATTGTCACAAGGCTTTGTTGGCAGTTTCATTGCGCTGTTCTTGTTGTACGCTCTGACATCTAATTTCCTTTGCTGAGGTCCTTTATTACCACTTGGCGGTAAAGTCCAGATACTCCAATCCCCGCTTTGGAGCAATCTTGTGTCTTACTTTTGTCAACAGCACAGCGAAATTAAAACAGTAGACCATTGCACTGAAGCGATACTAAAACTCTGATTGTGTGGCAAGATACTGACTGGGATGATACATTAAAGGAGCCGTTTATCTCGGGTAGCAACTTTCCTGCTTTCACTTCCTGAATTCTGATTAATCAAAAGAAGAGCGGTAAACACCTACATGCTTCCATACTTGCGTCACGCAGATTATATGAGCTGGACGATACAGATGGTAAAATTAGCTGCTCGGTCACAATTTAGGATACTAACTCCCGCTTCATCCATAGTAATGACCGTTTACGTACCCTTTAACGGTATACAGACTGTTTCTAAGCGGTGCCGAACGAATATAAAAATGTTGTAGCTTTTACTAGTTCGAAGTTTGATGCCACAGTTTCGAAGCTCTTTTAGGTATGTTTTAATGCAACTTGGAACATTATATCATTCAGAGATTACGCAGCACACGAAACACTAATGTGCGATGCCCACATACTCGCATCTCAAAGGGTGTTCTTGCCAAATACGTAACATAAGAACAAATGGGTTTCTCCTTATTTCTAATCAGTATCACGAATCTGTTCTAGCTTTCAGGTAAAGGGGCAGAGGTCAGTTACCTACTCCAAATAGCATTTATGTTTCGAGGTTGCTCTCGAATACGAAGCATATGTATTTTGCCCTAACAAGAGTATCTTGCACTTATTATTCTAACCATACCAGCAATATCTTTCTCCTAAATGTGCAATGTTCATTTGGTAGTACGAGTTAAAGGCAGTAAAATAATTGCAAAATGCATGTATGCTTGTTTAACTCTATTATTTATTTGTTAGTTAACGACGGTACCAATCATCAGAATCATATCAGCACCGTTTATGTGTCGGAATTTCGTTGCCCTGGAGTTCTTGTATATGCCAGTAAATCTACTGACATGGAGCTGTCGCTTTTAAGCACACTTAAAACGCCATCGGTCTGGGCCTTGAGATCAGAAGGCCAGCGATAACTAACTAAGCTGCCCACACCGTCAAATTCTATCTACAATCTTTGGTATTCTGATAGATTCTTGCCTCTGTCTCTTTATCAATTCCTTATCTCCTTCCTCTAGATCATAACATTAAATTGCCTCTAAAAGATAGTACAGCGACGTATATATCCCAGCTTACTTTCGCAGTTATTTATTTCCTTTCATTCATGGTCTATTATGATGAAATAGTGTGTTGAAAGAACAAATACTAAAGGTAAATGCTCTTTAGCGGGGTTTCCAAAGACACAGAATCCCGTCGTGTAGGCAGTTTTAGAAGAAGGGGAAAAAAAAAACCACTGCGAAAGCCCGCGAATTGGAGCTTCCCAAGTAAGCTGGGTTACATCCGATAGCGTTGGCTAGGCGAGCGGCTTTGTTCCTGTGTGACTGCCTAATCAGATATGAGATTGATGGAAACCTGTTACCATTGAAAACAATAATATCCTATCTTAGAGAATCTTAACGATAACGATCTCATCTTCGTTTGGCGTCGTTTTGAAATAAATATTCTCTTTATTGAAAGTACTCCATAGAAAATAGACCCAAGATTTTATGCAGTTATGTACTAGATAATGAACAGGAATGCTTAGCATCTTTATATCTAGGCCGTACTATAAATTTAAAATAGGTACTTATTTTTTTCAACAAATATATCCTAAACTATAAAAATCCATAAAATGATAATAGTTTATACTAGCATTCAAGCATTTGAATAAGAAATTTAGTGTGAGTAAAGATAAATTTACTTCTGTGTATCTTAGGATGATATATACAACGTAGTTTTTCAGTCATGTATTGATATCTTAACAAATACTGGAATACTTATTATTATTATTATTATTATTATTATTATTATTTGTTCTACTATTTGCTTATGGTAAGTACAGGAACTCCTAATTTTACTCAAAACTTTTGATATCCATATTTCACCGGAAATACATATTTTGAGACTTCCTAAATAAGGAAAAACGATTTTAATAAAAGGTCCATTTGAATGTGAACAGTTTAACTCGACAACGAAATGTCTGATAAACATCAAATTTTATATTTCAATTCACAGTCTTCAAAAAATGCGACACGAGATTTTCAAGGCCCCCCTCCCTATTTACCTTTTACGTGAAAAGTTTTTCTTTAGTTATTGTTTTCCCAAAAATATATCCTGTGATTTTGATTAAATATCCTACCTATGTTTAAGACATTTATAAGACAAAATGTAAATTCTACATTTTCTAAGAATAGCTTGTGAAATAATTTTGATTCTGAATGAATTTTGTGTAATTTGTAAACGTAAGAGACCGACACATAATCTTACATCTCCCAAAAAAGATACATATTGTTAAAACGCAGTTTATGTAAATGGTTTTGCGGCGTTAACCATTTCAAAGATTTATTTACTCTTGGTTTGAATGGTGTAATACTCGTGGTTTCTTTTAACTTATAAGTAGCTACTCATTTTACTTCCTCTATACGCACTATGTACATAGTGTATAGAGAAGGTATTGCACTCCACCAAAAATTCGATACCGAGATTTCACCGGAAATATATGTTTTAGGGTCCCCTTTATCTAAAAAAGGCATTTTCGGAAAAAGGTACGTGTGTGTGTGTGTCCGTGTGTCTGTAAACACGATTACTCAAAAACGAAAAGTAGGTAAAATACCAAACTTGGTATTTAAGTTAAATATTTTCCAGGGATGCGACACGAAGACTTTGAGAAAAGTCCCCCCACCCCCAACTACCCTTTACATGGAACTTTTTTCGAAAATTTTGATTTTCTCAAAAATGGCTATAACGATTTTGATTAAAATTTCGTATATTAAAGATATTTACCTGACAAATAAAATGTATATTTTGAATTTTCTGGGAATAGCCTCTGGAGAGTAGTTTATCCTGGATGAATTTTTCTGAATTTTGAATAACTGCTAAACCTAAGAAATGGACAAAAACTTACTACACAAAAACTGTAGAGCACGTTAAAACACACAATTTATGTTATATACATTTTTTCGTGAAGTTCGTCGTTTTTGTGACATTCCTTATTTTTGGTTTCTGCTATGAAAAACATACATTTTTCATACAGGAATTTGTCAACTGCTGTCCATACAAACAAAGGCTCTTCAGTGACAGCAACCAGCTTTTGATTATCACTTTAGCCTATGGTACTCCCTTATTTCACCTCTACTTACAAGGAAGCAAGTAATATGGCTATTTCTGCTAATGTTTTACTGATTAGCATAAAGTAAATAGAAGTATAAGCTTTCTAAGAACAATTTGTTGCAGAGATATAGAGAAAGTCATGTGAATGGTACACATCAGATTTTTATCCTTTTTTCTGCGATCATGCAAAACAACGAACTTTCATAGGCTTCACATAGTGACCAGCTCTTTTCACTTGTCTTGTATATTCTCCATGTACTTATAGCATATTTTAATTTATTGTAATTTCGTTTTATTTCCTCTCGATTAACATGAAGAGGTAGGGGAATAATGTTTTTAAGAATAGTTTATAAACAGTGAGCAGGGAGACACATAAAGGACGTTAATTGTTAGAGGATTTAATATTGGAACTTCAGAGGGAAAACAGAGACCCCGCTTTCATTGACATATAGATTTTTATATACTAAAATACGATTTTATTTTATATCCTATGCTTGTAAATATTCTATAAAAATCATTCATTCCTGGATTTAAAGATTTTTCTCAACAAATAAACTTTTCATATAATTTGAAGCAGAATGCCGCATCAGTTTAATATCATCTTTCTGATACAATTTAAAATCGTATCCATTTATTCTTATTTGATCTAGTGGGATTTAAGGTCGTTCAAAGAAATCTAAATTCACCTGACCAATATCATCATCAAATAACGACTCAAAACATCTTACGGCAAGTCGTAAAATATTTAACTTTTTGAAAATAAGTATTAACGATGGTTTCTGAAACAATAGCTTTCAATATTTTTTGCTTCCAATGTAATTCGAAAAGCCTTTCTAATTTGTTTTACATGTTTGGAATAATTTATGCCTGGTTGTTCTGGTTAAAAAACTTCAGCATTAAAAGCCATGGTAACGGTATGGGTCGAAACATGCAAATGAATCATAACTCCAGATAATGCCTCTCCTAGTTTCAAATATTCGAGAGTAAAGTCGACATGCGAGGCAATACAATATACCGCCTTAGAGAACAATGACCCCAGGAAGTTAGTACCAAAGGGTGTATACGGTCGTATTTAGAGTCACACACACACACACTACCCCATGCCATGGAATTAAAACTTGCTAGGGTTCGTTATATTCATGATTCTTAATCGAAACATGCGATCTCGACCACATCTATATATCAGGCCTCAGCTCAACAAAAACTGCACAGCAATAGGATTTTTATTGCTAGCATTATAGCTAAATGGAATAACTAGGAATATTGATGCTCATATCTGCACATTTACCTATATGTATCTAAAGATGGATCGTAAATCAGCATAACACAATAAAGAGATCTTATATAAAAACCTGATGTACTCCATTTTCACGACTTTCTCTACTTTTCTACAAACTTCTTACAAAAGATCATTCTTCTTCATGCTAATCGAGATAAACATTAGCAAACTAGTCTTATTATTTAACTCCTTATAAGTAGAAGGAAACTAAGGGAATACGCTAGGCTAAAACGTTTGTCAAATATTCTAAAAGCTGTCACTGCAATTATCATTGAAGTTCTTCCTATGGCCCGGAGTAAAATAAAAGAAACACGAACGACATCATGTTTGAGAAAAACGGAAATATTTTAAAACTGAAACTAATAACAAGGAATATCTCGGAAACAATTAGCTCTAGAGAATAAAATGTAAAGGACATAAATTGTGTGTTTTGACGAGAACTATATTTTGTGTGCGGTAAGTTTCTGTTTGTCTCTTATGCTTTACCAGTTATGCAAGTCATCCAGAATGAAGAGTACTCCAGAGGCTATTGTCAGGAAATTAAAATATGCATCTTATGTGTCATGTAAATATTTTTAATATACATACGGTATTTTAATCAAAATCGTTAACAGCCATTTTTGAAAACATCAAAATTTTTCCTTGTAAAGCACAGTTGAGGATGACGGATTTTGTTGAAAATCTAGAGAAATACTAAACTTATACACCAAGTTTGGTATTTAATGGACTTTTCGTTTTTGAGTTATGCTATCCACAGACCCCCACACATACTACAGACAAACACAGTTTTTTTTCTAAAAATACTTTTTTTTGATTCAGGGGTTCTCAAAATATACATTTTTTGTGAAATCTCGGTTTCGGATTTTTTGGTGGAATACAATACCATCTCTATCTATGAATATTGTACATGTGCGCTAGAGAAAATAAAAATATTACGTATTTTATTCACATGACGTTCTCTGCCTGAAGATGTTTTTCTTCACTAGTAGTGCGAATGCTCTGCAGGTATATTAAAGGGAAGGAAGAACTAAACGTAAAATGTTGTAAATTGATCATGTGTAATTTCTTCCGAAGCAGAATAGGCTTTTCTTTCATCTTATTTATTTATGCAGCCCGCAGAATTCCATTAACCTCGAAAGGAATCGAAACCGAGTACAGAGACAAGCCCGCTATTGTTCAGACCACATAAAACTATTATGAAGTGCAACTCGAGCCTAAATCTTCTCCCTACAGCCACTTCCACGTTTGCCAAGTGTGAAAATTGAGGAATGCGGAGCATATCAAGTTTCCTACGTGGTTTGGGTTTCGCCGAGTCTCAGAATAGCCACTGCCCATCACGGGTCTGCTTTTGTGAGAAGACAGCTATATTCTGGACATATATATATATAACATATATATACATATGCATTCATAATAAGGATAATAAATACCATTCCAAATACTCCAAATAGATATCACAACACATCACAATGTCTACAATTACTTAATGTGCTAAAAATGATAAAATACTCTAAAACCTCTAGCTTATCTACTCATAAAGTTTGTGTCTTGTTTTGTAATATTTTACTTATAGCGCCCAGATTTTATGACCTAAAATTGTTTGAAAAATTGCCTATAAGGTGACTAACATTAAAACAAATGTCTCTAGACTTTTAAAAACCGTCATTTATTTAATTCTATTAAAATATTGGTACAGAAAGTTTAAAATTAATTTCTACAAGTAGGAAAGTGCACAAAAGAATAGAGATTAAATAATGTAGAAATTAATTTAATATACACACATACATGTTCTTGCTTGAAGACTCTCAAGAGAAATTTCAGAAAATTACTTTCGAAACAGGTCGTACAAAAATGTAATATTAACTGTTGTTCTCTGTTTACATAACATGCATAGCCAATAAAGAGTTCTTGACAGTTTATGACACGAGATAACGATAAGGAAAACTGCAACCTGACTGTATGAACTAATTAATCAAAATTAGGAAACGTGGCCTGTCTCATCCCTAATTTGGGACATAATTCATAACGTAATTATACCTGCTTCCCTGACAATAGTCATTCCTCCACCCACAAGCAACCCATTCCAGACTAAACATTAAATAGGAAAATGATTTTATTCTAAAGAATGCAAATAAAGGATGTACCTATAAAACCACTCGTATTTCTCAATTAAATAGTAACATGTCTAATGTTTGAAAACGTATCCGTATATAAAATGCCTGTAATGGATTTCTTCACTTACTCGGTGCAAATACAAAAAAATAAAGGCACAAAGATCAAAAAAATGGTCCATTGAATAAAAAAAGTGTAGAAATGACCTCCTTTATGGTGAGAGTAAGACAATGAATACCATAACTCGAAAACGAAAACCCATATAAACACAGCACTTTTTATTAAGAATTCACACACAGCACTTTTAATTATGAATTCACAACGAAGATTTTCATGTAAATCTGTCTCTTATAAGGCATTTTACTTGGATAACGTTTATTTATTTATTTTTTTATTTTCTTGAAAGCGTTTTAGGGATTTTTATTGAAATATATCTAAAATATAAGAATGATGCATAAAATTTGAATGTTTAATTTCATGGAAACAGGCTTTGCAGTCCTCTCTGTTTTTATTGACTTTTGCATAATTGCAATACCTTAAGTAATAGATAAAATTACTAAAACAAGGTTTATATCTTGCAAACAGATGGTCATTTAGACAAAATAACATTTTAATGGGAGTAAACCTCCCCGAAATTTTCGTGTTTGTTTGCTTCTTATCGGGTACAAAAATGTATACTTGGAAAGTTAAGCGGCCTTACGTTTGTTTCTTATGAGTTCACCTAATATCATATCTAGCACGGTTTTCACTTGGTTTTACACTGGTTGATTCAGCTATTAATCCAAACAATGTCCCTTATTATTAATATTATTATTATTATTATTATTATTATTATTCAAAAATGTAAAGTCTGGAACTCTGAATGTAACTGAGGAAGAGCTTCGTTGCAAGTGAGTTGATTTAGGTGCTATTTGCTATTTCACCATAAATGAACAGCGTTGTAGGCAATCGACATAATATAGTTTATGTATCTAAGCCGGTTGTTATGTACTGAAAGGATGCTTGCAAAACAGGACGATCATCATTTTTAGGGTTTCTTAATGCCACCAAAATATTTATTGCCCATAGCTTCTAGATGTGTAAAAATATATTTAATTTAACACCGAATTAAATACACACACACACACACATATATATATATATATATATATAAAAATTTTGTAGCTGGTAAATGTTAAGAATAGACGAAAACGTACTACACAAAAATGCAGATTTCTTTAAAAGCATTGTGAATAACCTTTTATGCCTAAGCCATTTCCGAGATACACGTTGAGATACCATTGCTCATTCTTCTGAAGTCCATTCGATGTTAAGTAGATTCTTGCTATTGAGTGCAAAAAGCAAGGAATTTTAAGCCAACATCTAGCGTCAGTTCTTAAAACATGTGATTATCAATATTCCTTTCGAATCCAAATGTGTACTGCAGCTGTTTATGCAAAGGTTTGTCTCGATTAAACTGAAGCAGATAGAAGCATTACCTTTCGTAAATATAGTTTGTATATCAACTTTAAGCGATAGAGGCTAGCGAAAAACATGTGAGTGTAACACATCGGATATATTTAATGTTCCATTTAAGTATTGCCGCCTTTAACATCGAAGGTCATATCGTTGGCTTTTTATCTTTGGAGCACTTGCTCTTTAGTAACGATGTTCACTTGTACAATGCTGTTAATTCATTCATTCATTTGGGTTGGTATTTTATTGTTGTTGTTATTATCATTATTATTATAGTTATTTTTGGTCTTATTACATTGAATACACACATACAATCTAACTGTCATTCATACATTCAGACTCTAGGGACGATGTGAAATAATCCTAGCTAAAGAAAAATTCTCTCAGCCTGGAATTGAACCCGGAACGGCTGGATTTTGGAGGTTAGCATGCTAACCATCAAACCACAGAAATGACTGTTGGATAAACTAAATGTTATGAGTTTTAGAAAAATGTCTTGGACGAGTCTTCCCCATGAGTTATATAAAAATGTAGAGGAAAAGAATGCCTTACGGCCGGTTGGGGGGAGGGACCGTATTGTCTGTCGGTGTGCTGATTTTGACCGAACTTCCTGGAAGCTTTCATTTGAGATCCGCCCTTCACCTGCGATGTCATCAAAACGGAATGTATTCTTCCGAAAACGCACGTGTTAAGCTATGTTTGTTGTAAATACGCTGTATGACCTCGTGCACATGTTTCACTATTTTGACAGGAAAAGAAATATCGGTCTACTTTCACTGTTCAAAACTAGTGATTAAAGCTGTGAAATGTTTAATAAATAAAACAAATAGTTACTGTTATTCAATATGAAATGTGAAATTTTGCTGAAGGGTTACAAAATGCAGACATGCTGTTTTGGAAGCTTATTTAAGTTTTGCACACGTCCATCAATCACATTCTAACAGTTTTGTGTTGCCAATTTTAATATACTGCCATAATACGCTGCCTTGCGCAGAAAGCTAATCGGGAGATGGAAATGTTGCTGTTATTATTATTATGTTTTATCATTTACTCAGCAGCTTTAAACAAAACATGAAAACATCAAAATTCGAGATCACGCAGATTTCAGTAGCGGACTAAATAACAGCGTGAAAGCACGTTTTTCCAGATTTTTCGTTACGACTCTTTCATGTTTTGGGTATTATCCGTTTCGTAAGTAATCATAATACAGTAAAATATTACGTACTTTTGTGTTTGCATGTTATGATATTTATATTTTGACTTATTCTGCTATCCTATAATGCGAAATAATAATAATAAATATTTATTAATAATAATAATAAATAGCATGGAACGCTGCGCACTCTCGTGAGTGGATTTTGTTACGATACCTTAATGTTGATTTACCTTGGTTAGATTTACTCTTCAATAGATTTAGTCTCTAATGTTATATAAGAACAGCGTATACACAATTACAAACCTATGGCTAACACTTATAGGTTACTTTATTTTCTCAAAAATAATGGCTCTGTAACTGAAGTAAAAAGCAGTTACCGTTTCCGATCTGTTGTATGTCATCACAGACACCAGTACAAGTCTGCAGACTGCGAGAGCGTGATGCTCTCACCGTTTTCGCTGATGGAAGGTTGCTCGCACTATTTGTTCACACGCCATTGACCGGTGTTTGCTTCCAATTGCCCCTTTGAATTCTGCAACTTCTTTTACGCACGTAAGGTTATCTGCATACTGAAATGGACCACCTAGTATATTAATCGGAAAACATTAAATAGTTCAATATGATACTTGTGTACTCTCAGCAATTAAAGAGGAACCATTTTTGATGGAGTAAAGTTGTAAAACGTTCAGCAACCAGTCAGAGTCATTCCAACTTGTTGCTTTTGTTTACATTGCAGCTGAAGTAAGAATGAATGGAGAATAGGTGAGCTTTAATAAGCATCACCTATCAGGGGAGGATGGGCGGCCAACGGGTAAATGTGACAGTTCCCTGTTCCATGATGTGTGCAGAAAAAAATCAGCTTTATACAACAGAAAACAACGAGAAAAACGAAACGGGTGTGTGGCACTGCAACATTGAAACCAAAAACCAAGTTCGACTGCTGGTCACATGACAATGTTTAAGTGGGTGGTACAAGAGCTCTTCCGTATTCCGATACAAATCGGTGAAACTATACACGGCAAGTGAACTCAAAGGAATCAAACATGCAACATTGCGTTTTAAATTTGATCCAGAAATGCGGATGAAATGCCGATGTGTTCCTCAGTGGCTGGATCTTGAGGCAACAAGAGAACAACTGAGTAATCTTGTAAGTTATGAGGCATTTTGAGACATCTTTTGTTTTGGACGTTTCAATGTTGTGGGAAGATACTAAATGGATGAGTAGCCAACCAAAAACAATGGAATGAAAGTGTAGCTGCTACTTGCTAAATTGAAAAGGAAAGTGGAATCTTTGCGCTTTTAAGGAACTGAGGTGGAACCGCAGGAATGCAGAATTAAAACATAAACTAAACAACACAAAAGCTTGCAGGAGGTTACAGGATTTTTTTTTTTTAAAGTAGAACTGAATATTCGCATTTTAGGCTGTAGTGTTTGAAGTCTTTGAGATTTTCTACAAGCAAGAAAAGGTTTTTAATTTGATTGCTTCTGTGGTCTTCTAATCCAATTTTACATACGTACTTCGCAACGTTTTATTTAATCAGTAAATTACTTTTCTTTTGGTTCCTAATCCTCATAAATTCATAACCCAAAACTACTGAATTATCTTGAGACAATGTGAAACTGGAGTTTTATTGAATTTGACTACCAAGATATTAACAGTTTTATGATTTGCTTACTACGTCATTGCAACTCTGACATTGATTGTTCAACCAACGGTGAAATTCGAAAAATTCTCGTAAAATTCTCGTACATAAATGTTGAATAGAAAATATATTTCAGTGCGCTGTTCTAATGAATTTAGGTATAGCCTGTTCCAGTTCAAGCTACCGCTGACGGTGTCGCTAGTGTTGCTGTTGTCTAACGAATGCAGACTACTGAGGGCCGCGGGGACTTGCGTAGATCACGCACATGGCACAGTCCGTCACGTAATGCTATAAACAGTGGGAATTTATGTTGACTTTCCATTTATCTCATTAACACTAGACAATAGTTATCGGATTTATTATAACCTAATGTAATGTCAATACTGCTGTAATAGGGCATCGTGCACATAAGTGAACAGTTCGTTTAACACACCATTGTACTCGAACATTTGTTTAATGCACACTGATTTTCCACACTGTGTGTGTGTGTGTGTGTGTGTGTGTGTGTGTTCGTGCGCAGCATAGCATAAAAACGAAAAGTTCGTTAAGTACCAAACTGGATATTTAAGTTTAGTATCTTCCAAGGATACGACACGAAGATTTTCAAGAAAACTCCCCCATCTCAACTTGCCTTAACATGACAATTTTTCAAAAATGTTGTTTTTTTCAAAAAATTGCTCTAACGATTTTGATTAAAATCTCTTATACTTAAAATATTTACACGACAAATAAAATGTACCTATATCCTGAATTTTCTGGGAACAGCCTTTGAAGAGCTTTTTATTCCACCTGATTTTTTTTATGAATTTTGCATGACTAGTAAACCGTAAGAGATAGACAAAAACTTACTACAAAAATGTAGATCTCCTTAAAACACTCAGTTTACACCATATACATTTTTTTCATGGAGTTTACCATTTTCGAGATATTGTTCTTGGTTTCTGTTTTTAAAATACTCATTTCTCATACGGAAACTTGTCAACTCCTGACCACGCAAAGAATCGAATTTCAATCCCATAGCAACTACATTTTAAAACATTTTACTGTCGGTTTAGCCTAGTGCATTTCCATATTTCACTTCTATACTTACAAAAAACTAAGTAATGTGACAAATTCTACTTTGTTTATCTCAATTAGCATGCAGTAGATAGAAGGTTAAGCTTATTGACAATACTTTGTAACAGACATATAGAGAAAGTCATGTGAATGGAACACATCAGATTTTTAGAAGAAGGTTCGCGCGTGCGTGTTTTCGTGTGTCTGGGAACATGATAACTCAAAATTGAAAAATCTCTAAAGTACCAAACTTAGTATTTAAGTTTAGTATCTTCCAGGGATGTTACACGAAGATTTTGAGGAAAATCTCCCCTCCCCCAACTACCCTTTAGATGGAAAAATCTTCGAAATTTTTGATTCTGTCAAAAATGGCTCTCACGATTTTGATTAAAATGTATATTAAAGACAGTTACATTTTAAAACATTTGACTGTTAGTTTAGTTTAGTGTATTCCCATATTTCCGTTCTACTTACAAGGAACTAAGTATTAAGATCATTTCTACTAATGTTTATCTCGATTAGCATTAAGTAGGTTGAAGAAAGAGCTTATTAACAATAATTTGTTACAGAGATGTAGAGGAAGTTATATGAATAGAACACATCAGATTTTTAGAAAAAAATTCGCTGGTACATCTGATTGTGTGTCTGTGAACACGATAATTTAAAAACGAAAAGCCTGTAAAATACCTAACTTAATTAAGTATAAGTTTAGTATCTTCCAGGGAAGTTACACGAAGATTTTTAGGAAACTCTCCCCAACCCAAACTACCCTTTATATGGAAACAATTTCGAAAACTTTGATGACTCTTATTGAATTTGGCATAACTCCGTAATAGGTAGACAAAAACTTACTGCACAAAAAATGTAGATCTCATTAAAACACACCTTTGTTATACAGTTTTTTTCGTGGAGTCGATCAGTTTTGAGATATTTCTTTTTGTTTGTTTCAGTTTTAAAATACAGGAATTTTTCAATTCCTGAACATGCAAAGAAACATTTCATTCATATTACAACAGCTTTGAAAAGATTTGACAATCACTTTAGTCTATAATGTACCCTCTTATTTTCCAGCCACTTACAAGGAAGCAATTCGCTAATGTTATTCTCGATTAGCATGAAGTAGATAGAAGAATACTCGTTTTAACAATAGGTTATTACAGAGATGTAGAAAAATCCATGTGAATGGAAACCAGATTTTTAAGTGTTGGATCTCAAAATTGAAGTGCACGGTGAGCTGCCAATCGCAGCACCAAGCAACAATGTTTACTACAAGGTTTTCGTGCGGTGGAGAAGAACATGATCTGTACAAAATCTTCTTGTTTTGCGGTTTGCATTAAAACCTGCCCTGGAGCATAAGAAACCACTCTCCAACGTGATACATACAGCGGTTACGTTTGGCGATCACATCGGAGCCGTAATGGTGTCTTGGCCTGCACATGACCTGACCCCGCCGGCGTGCATTCCAGCCATTGTAATGGCAAGAATTTGATACACACTGTCATATGTTGCGTAGCTTTCTGTGGCGGGCGATTCTTGTCTTGTTTGTCATTTAAACATATGAAGAACAAACGGGTAATTGTAAGGCAGTTCTGACTGCTGTTTGGACTCCTAAATTTGATTTTAGGTTACTCAAAAACTATTTAACACAGTGAAATAAAATGTTGACACAATATACTGCAAACATTCCCAAACACAATCTACCTAACTTTGAAGATTTATGCTAAAAATGAAACAAACATCATAAATATTATACTTTAAAAAAATTTAAACCGTAGGAGTTTATTGATGTCATTTTCACTAAAACGATGTATGTATTATTTATCAAATGTATGTTTTAATATATACGTAACCAATTCCAGCTAAACTTATTTCTTATACCTCAAGAGAATCTTTTCTTCAACATTTCCATTTTACGAACATAGGATTTGTGCTGATGTTTACACACGCACGATATATACACATTAATAAATTAATATTAGCATATTTGAGAAATAATTTTAACAGTTTAAGTTAGCTCTTGCGCTATGAAATAACCACTAAAATTTCCATTTGTTCAACTTAACAAAGTCAAACAGAAAAGTGCACCTCACATCAATAACGACTTAAAGAAATGTTTATACTATTTATGATATTTATGCAACATTAATTTCAACATATGATGATAGTTTTACATGGATCGTATTTGCACGTACGAAAATATTCAACAATAGACAGGCCGCGCCGTGGCCGAGCGGTTAGACCATTCGCCTCTCACCTAGACGGCCCGGGTTCGATCCCAAGCGACCGCATGTGAGATTTATGGTGACAAAGTGGCGCTGGGGCGGGTTTTCTCCGGGTTCTCCGGTTTCCCCCGCCATCGCATTCCATCGATGCTCCATCTTCATTCATGTATCACCAGTGTCACCGCCTGCGGTGCCATAAGTAGTTAAAGTGGGCGTTAAACACTACCAAACTAAAAACAATAGACATATTTTTTTTTTTTTTTAAACAGTAACGGAGTCTGATCAGGACTCTGGTACTGTATCCCTATTTACATTTCCCCCCCCCTAGGTTTTATTGATTACTGGTTTACTGGTTTTACTGTTTCTACTGTTTCTTTTACAAACATATACACATTGCACAAACATATAACACCCATGCCCAAGGCGAGACTCGAACCCACGATCCCCTGCCCACGAAGCACCAAAGCAAGACGCTTTAGCGAGCGTGGCCATGGGGACCGGCATCTTAAGCAACTTAAACTTTCTGCAACTGTGATCTTTAGTGTTATTTGGAAATGAGCATAAGTTAAAATGGAACTTAACTTACTTTAGGATCCTGACATTTCACTTCGAAGGCTATGAGAGGATGATTTCTATGGTAACAGCGGTTCCATACAAACTCAACCATCTACAAAATATGGGGTACAGGTGGTTGGTTCGCCCTAATTGATTGGAGTTACGAGGGTCGGCTGATAAGTCCGAGGCCTCACATAGGTATGTCACTACTAGGCCAATTAGACGGTAGCATCGTACAATAACTCTAGACTAACTTGTATCCATAGTTTCAGATCAATTGGTTTGTTTAGTTTTCGAATGACGGCATTTTCACATGAATTTTCATCGGCATGAATTTTTGGATTTTCGAATGATTGTTCACGAAAATGGAGGATTTGGAAAAACGAGCACTGATTAAATACTTCCATTTGAAAGGCTTAACGCCTAAAGAAATCAAGGATAAATGGACAGAACATTGAAAAGGCTCTGCCCCTTCGTATTCAATGATTAAAAGGTGAGTTTCAGAGTTGAAAATGGGATCATCATGTGATCAGCCTCACTCTGGACGCCCTGTAGAAGTGACAACTCCAGAGATCATTGAAAAAATTCATCATTTAGTACTGGAAAACCGCAGATTAAAGTTGTTTGAGATAGCAGAGGCTGTAAACATATCAAAAGAAGGTGCAGGTAATATTTTAAGTAATGCTTTAGGCTTTCACAAGGTCTGTGCAAAATGGGTGCCGCGTTTGTTGAGACCTGATCAAAAGTTGCAAAGAAAACCTGTTTCTGTTAAGAATGTGGAGCTCTATCGTAAAAATCCCAGTGAATTTTTCATACGGCTTATTATCATGGATGAAACTTGGATACATCACTACATTCCAGAAAGTAAATGACAGTCAAAACAGTGCATTGCGCCAGGTGAACCAACTCCAAAAAAGGCAAAGTAATTTTTTCAACTAACAAGGCTTTGGCGGTGTTTTCTGGGATGCACAGGGAATTATTTTTATTGATTACTTGGAAAAGGGTAAAAGTGTCACTGGTGACTACTACGCAAGCTTACTGCAACGTTTAAGTGATGAGGTGAAAAGAAAAATACTTCATTTGACAAAAAAAGGAAAACTTGTTTCATCACGACAATGCTCCGGCCCATCGCTCAGTCATTGCAATGGGTAAAATGTGCGAATTAAAGTTCAAATTACCTGAACATCCATCCTATCCGCCAGATCTAGCACCCAATGACTACCACCTGTTCCCAAACGTCAAAAAATTTCTTGGAGGACGAAGATTTCACAGCAACGAGGAGGCCATTGATGCGGTAAACAGCTAATTTTGAGGACTTTGATAAATCGCACTACAGAGATGGTTTAATTAAATAAGAACACCGATATGACAAATGTTGTAGTCTTTATGGAGATTATGTTGAGAAATAAAGCAAAGCAAAAAAAAAAAAAAATTAAAATGCTGTTTTCATTAATAGGCCCGGGTCTTATCAGCCGACCCTAGTATGTGGCGTTGTTCACTTTCTTTTAATTTTTTATAGCATTTATTTTTATTTATATAACAAAATTATGCATAACTATTACACTCGAATATTTAAAACAGCCCATTTAAAATTTTGAAAAAACAGTATAGGTGTTAATTTTGTAAATAAAAGAAAACTTCTGAAGAAAGTTTATAAGGTACTAAGAGAAACAAATCAGGTGCAAAGAATGCGTCAAATAAGCATGCATATAAAAGTCTGATATGGTACGGTCATATACAGATTTCTCTAACCATTTAAATTTGCATACATGCCTTATACATAACAGATTCCATCAAAAATGATTTTTCTATACATTTTACATTGTTCACATATATTTTTGGTTAGAAATGTTTTCAAATTGGGTATAAGTGCTCAGTTATTTACAACCTTCTGAATGATCGTTCAAATGTTTATCAAATTTAGAAGTCTTAGCCAAGAGGGAATAAATTACCCCACCTTCAACATAATAAGCTCTTCAAAGGAAAGAAAAAAGAAAGTCGAGAACGTTCAAGAATCTTCCGCAGCTGGTCCATTTACATTTGGGAAAACGTAATCAAGTAATATTTCGAAACTGGCTATTACTGGATTCATTCTGTATTTTAATGAACTCGGCATTCTTTAAAGATTTTGTCTCGTGATTTTACAGAAATATACAAAACTTAAAGAAGCGGATCTATAGGTAGTCATAGACTTTTCATACATTTTATTCCTATCAGTTTGTCAAATATAAATTGCCTTAATCAAAATCGTTAGTCATTTATGAGAAATGCTGCAGATTTATTTCCAGATAAAGGGTTTCTTTTGGGCTGGGGAATATCGTGAAAAATCTTCGAGTAGCAACCTTGGAGTACAATGAGTTTGAGCACCAGTTTTGGTTTATACCTATTCATTTTGTTTTTGTTTTTTGCTTTTCTTGTTTTGGAGCCATCTTATAGTCAAAGTGGAATTTTGATATGAAATTTGTTACAAATATCATTTTAATCATTTCACATTGTGCACATAAAATTAAAAAAAATATTCCATGAAAATGTGGTGCTAAAATACATGAATCAAATGTTCAAAGGCTGCTTGTTTTTACTTTCTGTACCCACACTATGCACATAGTGTCTAGAGAAGGTATTGTATTCCATCAAAATTCTCTAGGGAGATTCCACTGGAAATCCGTGATTTGAGACCCATGAATATAAAAAAAAAATCATTTTTACTTTCTCTAGTACGTATGTGCATACAGTGTACATAGTAGCTAGAAAAAGTACATATTGTATTCCACCCAACAATTCGATGTCGAGAATTCTTCGGAAATATATGTTCTGAGATCCCCTGCGTCCAAAAAAAAAGAAGCATTTTTAGAAAAAGGTGTATGTGTGTGTGTGTGTGTGTGTCTGTGACTGTGTCTATGGACAGAATAGTTCAAAAACGAAAACACCGTTAAATACCAAATTTAGTATTTATATTCAGAGTCTTTCAAGGCACCGGTCCCCATAGCCGCGCTCGCTAAAGTGCCTAGCTTTGGTGCTTCGTGGCGCAGGGCATCGTGGGTTCCAGTCCCGCCTTGGGCATGGGTGTTTGTGTGTTTTTAAATGTGATTATGTCACTGAATGTATAAGTAAAAAGAAAATGGCAAATAAGCAAGAAATGTAGGAAACTGGAAAGAAAAGCTAAAACGAGAAAAAGAAAAGTAACAGTAATACAGCGCCGGATCCTAACAAGACTCTGAAACCGTATTTATTAAAAAAAATGGATGCGACACGAAGATTTTCAAAAAAATCCCCTCACCACAAACTTCCCTTTACATGGAAAGGTTTTCAAAAATGTTTTTCTCAAAGTGGCTCCTGCGATTTTTTATTAATATATCATATTAAATAATATTTATATTTTGAATTATCTGAAGACAGTTACTAAAGACCTCTTTATTATAGATAGATTTTGCTCGATTTTGCATATTTAGTAAACCGCAAGAGATATACAAAAACTTGCTATACAAAAATGTCGATTTCCTTAAAATGCAGAATTTATATAATATACATTTTTTCGTGTAGTTGAGACATTACGGGATATTTCTTGTAATTGTAGTTTTAAAATACTTTTCTCATACCGGATATTGTGAACTCCTGGCCAGCAAAGCATCGAATTTCAATCCCATAGCAACCACATTTTAAAATATTTAACTGCCATTTTAGCCTAGCGTATTCCTTTATTTCCCTTCTACTTTATAAAGAACTAAGTAAAGACCTTTTGTGCTAATGTTTATCTCGATTAGCATGGAATAGATAGAAGAATAAGCTGTTTAACAATAGTTTGTTACATAGATGTAACAAAAAAGTATTTTCCCCACCGGAAATGTCTTCTTTTCCTTCGCACTACTATGAAGCTTTCCATTATTATAATGACATTTATAAAAGATTTGGGGAGAATACAAAGACGCTCGTAAAACACAGTACAACTTAAAACGCCCTGATTAAGAAATAAGAAGAAACAGAGATGTTTAAATGTTCACGTAGGCCGCACACGATATGATCACAGTATGGTATAATTGGCATTGTTATTTTAAACAGTGTTTTGAATAACGAGAAGGTTATAAGTTTAAATTGTAAAGGTAACCCTTTTTTCTACACAAACCGTTCCCAAGTCTGTGCTCAGCGGGAAGGAAAATGCCTTCGTACGAGTATACATCCTTTGAAATGTAAGGATTCACAGAACCCACAAAAAAGAAGTGAAACTGCGAGAAATTGCGTGTAAGCAGTTCCTAGAACGAAGCCCTAAATTATTATTGGAAAAGCTTCTCTTTCTCAAACGGTTACGACCTTGTCCTGGCTTGACATTGCACCTGAGCGGTCACGTCTCAATGTTGTACTTTCCCTTCATGTCTTGTTTGCACAAGTAATTTTGATAGATTTTATGTAAGCAAGCTCTTTGGCTGTTGAGTTTCCTCCCCCTCCTCTGCCAGGTGGGGAGGTTGCATTCCACGACTGCAGAGCGCACAAAAAATGATGAAAATAAAACGACTGTTTCGGTCTCTTTTAGGAGTGGGTTCTGTATACCGGTTTTTGAAGTTCGGAGAAGCAGGGGGGGGGGCTACATATTTTGTGTCAGGTAGGGCAGGTTCTGTGTGTGTGGTTTTCTCAAGGGTGTGAATACAGGTCCCGTTCAACAGAAGCGTACTTTGATTAACCTAAAGGTTCCTTATCCCTGTGTGCTTCAATTTTAGAGGCATGGACTGCTGATTCAAACACTTGCGTGCTACAGCAAATTGAAATGTGTTGAGTATATACCCTGGCACTCGGAAGAATTGTTTTATTTTCTCTTTTCAGGAAAATGATACCTAAAACAGGGCTTCAGGAAGTTAATGATGTGTTGATAAAACTCCTAATTATGGCTGTAATAAACAACATAACATCAGTGGCGTGCATTCAGGACAAGCAACTGAAGCATTACTTCTCGGTTAGAACAACTTCAGCAGTATTCTTTTGTGGAAGTCATAATAAATATGAGGATACAGTATACCTAATTAATTTAATTTACAACTTAAAACGTACAATATGTTTTTTCTTCTCCAGAAAGTGCTGAAAATGGCTTCCCTTGCTCTAATAAGGCTTCTAAACGCCGCAACATCGGCTTCGTTATTCTTTCCCATATATTATCTTGTTATTCGTTAAGGAAGAATTTCTATGTTCGGTTAGGTCTGGAAGATATTGGCCTTTAAATGAGGAACGAGCAGGCCACGATGTCGTCCCTCGTGATCTATTCATTTGCTTGGAAATTCCTCATTTAAAATTGCTCTAGCAGTACGAGAAATATGACATGGTACGCTGTCACGCCTAACCCAATGCGCTAAATTAAGGTGAGTAGAACTTCTTCCAACAAAACATTTAAACTATTTCTTAAAACGTGACAATATTATGCTGATATTAATGTTCCAAGTAAAGTGAAGGACCGATTAATGTGTCACCAGTTATTCCAGCCTAAGCATTAAGGCTTAACTTGTTGATCTCTTGCTTCTAATTCTTCCTTGCAATTTTCATCGGCCGATACTGAGTAGATATTGTAAAAGTTATGTACTCTCTTTATTGTATAGATGGTTATTAGGGATTGCATCTTGGAGACCGATAGCGGGACACATGTGGATACCAGTTGCCAACCTAACGAGTAGACTGACATGTATTGGCGACTGCACGAGCCGCATGATGTAAACAACCAAAGTGCTCGACGCAACTGTATACAAGATTATATTTTACAATATTGTTTTACAGGTAATTAATGCCTTTGATGACACTGCATGCTCTTCAATGAAGACTGTAAAACCTCTTGCTTCAGATGGATTGCATGAATATTTGCAATCCACACAGAAGAACATTGCGGATATATCTACGACAATAACACTTAATTGGAAACATCGAATGCTGAAATGCCTCGAGCCCTGAAAGCTCTCGATGAGTCTGTGCACGCAATTAATCAGAGACCCTAACACCTGTTTTAGACCGTGTGAAAATGAAAGAGAAGAGTGTTTGGAAAAAATGTCGGACTTTCAATAATGCATGAAATACGAAATGTGCTACGAGGTGCTGCTACGGAAATATTTGCTGATGAAGTGTCTTACCCAATAGTCGATGATGTGTGCTGTTCCCGTTTTAGTCCAATCACATCATGTGATATGAAGCGAAGTTTTTCACAATATGAAGTCTGTTTACGGAGACGATTCTCATTTGAGACGTTACGAATGTATGCTGTGCGGTGTAAGCTATGTATCTTGAGAGAATATGAAACGGATGATACTGATGACTTATTGCATAACAGCAATTGAATGTGTGTAAGTATTAAGATCTCGTGATATAATTGAGAGCAAATGTTGGTTCTGAGAGTAAGTTCGTTGCAACCAGGTAGAGAATGCTAAGTGGAAAATAAGCTTCACTAAAACCTTGAACTCTTTAAAGGTAATATTGATAAAGTTGTCATCGTAGAATTTGTCACGCTGGCATATTACTCACATTCTGATTGTTGCTATGTCTCTGGTGTTGGTTCTGCTGTTTTCTTCGTTATATAAGCGCAAATAGAAGAAAATGACTACAAATACCCAAATTGCGAGAAAATTACAAACTAGTGAAATAAAATAGAAAAAAAAAAACCCATCATAAACATTTGAAATGGCATAAAAGACCTAAAATTGTCTAATGAATGTGCATATAATCTGGATTCTATGATATGATTTGTGTACAAGTTAGCAATGCCTGCCTCTGTCTCACATTCAAGAGGTACCGAGTTCGAATCTCGGCCAGGATGGTTACCCGAATAAGGTCTACTTCCTCCAGTTTTCTTTTATCCTGAGAAGATGAATGTCGGATAACTTTAAGTTTGGGATGCCGGGATCATTTGAGCACTAATTAATGCACCGTCCGTCATGACATAACAAATAAAAAAAAAAAAAAAAAAAAAGCGTCAATAGCAGAGCAATTAAAAGATGACAAGTGATCAAAATCTGGGTCCTGGTGTTATACATAAGTTATTTATTTATTATAAATAATTACGAATATTTAAATGTTACGAAAGTTTTGAAACCAAAATCGGCTTAAATAATGGTTGTCTCAAAATTTATGGTAGATAACGCATGTGCTACATTATCAATGATGAGCACAAATAAGCACTGCAATTGTGAACTTCCCCCTCCTCCCTTTCTCTCCCTCTCTTTCTTATTACGACATTCGAAGGGAATGAAAAATCTTTGAATGAAGAATGAATCCACTTCATTATTAGTGCCACTTCTTGGTTCTTTGGAAGCAATCTTTGCGGAGAAATCACCATGTAGGAGTGAATTTCTTTTTGGTCAGCCCTCATAGAAGCACTGAAGTACTTGGTATTTCTGAGGAAGCTCGTTATTTGGTGAAGCAGTCGGGGGAGGGGGTGGAGAACGAGGGTTGAAAATGAATGGAGAGCTGTAATGTTTTTGTGTTTTGTTTTCCCACAAAACACTTGTTGGAAGGAGGAAGGGCGTTAGTGAAGTCGAAATGTAGGGTGGCTATTTCTCACCCCCATACAACACTTGCAGATGTTTTAGTTTCACACGTAGTATTATATCGGATAAGGTGGCTGGCCACTCGCCTACCGCACAACATTCATCTTTTGCAACGAAAGGTTAAATTCTGTCACTTCAGATTCTCATAATAATACTTTAACATTATAGCTTTCTGTACTATGTAGATAAAGAAGGTATTGCATTCCGCCTAAAAATTCTATGTCGAGATTTTACCGGAATATATGCTTTGAGGTCCCCTGAATCCAAAACAGGACATTTTTAGAAAAAGCCCCAAATGTGTATGTGTATGTGTGTGAGCGCGTGTGTCCATCTGTGAACAGTATAACTAAAAATGAGAAGTCCGTTAAATACCGAAGTTGGTATTTCAGTTTAGTATCTTTAAAGGAAGCGACACAAAAATTCTGAAAAAAAAATCCTTCCACTCCAAACTACCGTTTATATGGATATAGCTTCGCAAATTTTTATTTTCTCAAAAATTGTTCTAACAACTTTGAATAAACACTATATACTTAAGATGTTTTCACCACAAATAAAATTTATATCTTAAATATGCTGGAAATAGCCTCTGAAGTTCTCTTCATTCTGGATGCCTTTTGCATAACTGGTAAATCGTAAAAATTTACTACACCGAACATGTAGATCTCGTTAAAACACACAGTTTATCTCATATGCATTTTTTTAGTTAACCATTTCCGAGATGTTCCTTGGTATCGGTTTTTAAATTTCCAATATTTAAATGTTTCTCAGATGGGAGATCGTTATTCATTTATTTTCACTCTGGTGATGAACAGAGAACGCAATACCATTTGTATCACATAGAGACAGCTTTTAAAAGGTTTGACTATTGTTTTAACATAGTGCATTCTTTACTTCCCTTGTAATTACAAGGGACAAAGTAATAAAACCATTTCTGCTAATGCTTATCTCGCTAATGTTTGATTAGTATGAAGTAGATAGAAGAATGTGTTTTTGCAAGAATAGCATGTTGCAGAATATATGGAGAAAGTCATATGAATGGAACACATCAATTTTTTTTTATTCGCATAGCAGCTATTTTGAGTAGTGAAGTCCACTTCGGGCTAAACTTAAAAACTGTATGTGTTAAAGGCCTGCTATCACCATTTAACTTTCGAATTGAGCTTAAGTGGAAGCTTGAGCTTCAGTAATATTTGTAGAGTGTAGTTCAAGGATAAACTGAGCTTATCCGTGGTTTGGCTTAAACCCTACCGATTTGCTATTTAAGATGAGTTGCGTTGTTGTTTCTAGAAGACGATACTAGTGATGAAGATAGGCAAATTATATTAACCCATATGCACAACAGAAGACGAATTAGAATATAGGTATGGAAACCGAACAATTTTCACAACAGTGACTGAAAATTCTATGAGATTCCTTTAAGTGATCATTCGGCAATGAAAGTGCCGAAATGATCAGGATGCAAATAAGCATAAAACCAACTGGTAAGCAAAGCATAGGTAATTATAAATTTATTGGATTTGGAAAGATAGAGTCGGATTGAAAAGTTCAATATCATAACTGGGATTTGAACCACGATCTTCTGGTCCCCGATCAGTTACTATAATCACTGAGCTACTATGACAACATCCGACATGGCACTAAATTTTCAAACTCACCTGCGTTTTTCCCGTAAACCATAAGGAAATCTTAAATAGGTTTGAGATGATATACCTCAATGGCGACTTACAAACTCCCAGCTTTAGCATTGAGTTTTTCAGTCGGACTCTTATCTTTCCAACTTTTGTCCTACACACGACTGGTGTGGAAAAAACAATAAATACTACATATTTTATCGTATACTTTATCGCACTCATTGTTGTGGCATCTATAATATATCACTTTATAATTCAGTAACAAAGCAGCTCGTCATAGACAAATGACTCAACATTGAGGTTATATGCAAATGGAAGCATACTAATTCTAGCTGGACATATTTCACTTTAAAGAGCTAAGTTTGTATCTGTGTGAATATTTAAACTCTGAAATCTCTGTTACCAAGCCCAAGGAAAGACAAGACACTAGTAACAAAAACAAGAGTTCGTTGACGCATTGCTTATTGCACATTTATGTGTGCATAAGGCACGATTTTACTGCTTACCTAGTCTTTCCGACTTCACTGCTTTTGAATAACGTACGTGATGTGATTCCCAAGAACAGGAAAAGTAAATCCTAGAGGATCGTAAAAATTGCTAAGCCATTTGTGACATTTTCTACCACCGTTGAAGTGAGGAATGGAATATATAAACCAGCAGTGACATCTGCGGACTTCCTTTGCAGCGCCATCTGTAAGTTTTGCAAGGAAGGGAATGTAGCAAAGCGGTCTCACATTGTCACATTATTGCTATCGCAGGCCTTGGTGGAAAGAGGGGGAACCTCCATAAAAATGTCCGTTACCAGAAAGCTCCGGAATAATTAACATGAGACTGACTGTGCTTTCTCAATTGTTCCTACATATACATCCCATCAAAGAGATCCTTGGATTTCAAAATTACAATACCAACCCAATTTTGGGACTACATGATACCAGCGGTGTACAGGGACCATTGCACTCTCTCCAACAACCGCCGATAAGAAATCCTTGTAATATTATCTCCGTTCATCCTGTATATTATTCCCCTGCAACATCCTAAAACCCACTACTTGTCTGCTAAGTCCCAGTTTTATAGCTAAAACTTAAGCTTAGATTCGGGCCCAAACGGAAGCTTAACCTTAAATGGATTTTTATAGTACAAGTTCAAGCGATATGCTGACCATAGCCATGGATTGGCTTAAACCGTACTGAACTGCGGTTTAAGCTAAGGAATCACCACTTTACTTCTGAAAATTGTGGTTTTAGTCATGAACATTATTTTAACTCATACGCTCAACGTAAAACTATCTTGAATGTTTAAAATGTGAACCATTTTCATGTGGAATGACCGAGAATTCTACGAGATGTCGGTTAAGTAAACAGTCGGCAATTATGGTACCAGAAATTATTTATCATACAAATAAAAATATAATAAAATAAACATAAAACCGACTTATAACAAAACTTAATTTTATATGTCACACCTTATGGTAGGTATGCTTCGTAGCACTCATTGTAGTCACATCTATTATTGCTGTATACTTCAATAATAAAGCGTTTTTAATATCTGTACTTAGTACATAATACATACGTAAAGAAGGTTGCACTTCACCCAGAAATTAAATACCAAAATTTCATCGAAATACACGTTTTACGGTTCCTTGTAACAAAAATATAACTTTTAGAAAAAGGTCCGTGTGTGTGTGTGTGAGACACGATAACTTAAAAACGAAAAGTCGGTAACTTGGAATTTGGTAAACTTAGAATATAAGTTTAGTATCTTCCAAGGATGCAACACGAAACTTTTGAAGAAAGCCCCTCGCCCTTTACTGGTAAAACGTAAGAGATAGACAAAAACTTAGTACACAAATTACATCATATACCTTTTTTTACGTGAAGTTGACCATTTCCAAGATATTACTTATCATTGGAATCAATTTTAGAATACTTATTTTTCTGAAACGGAAAGTTGGCATTCCTGTTTCTTTTGTTTTGCTCTTGGCGTGCAAAGAGAACGAATTTTTATCACATAGCGACCAGTTTAAAAAAAAAAAAGTTAATACCGCTTTAAATCTAGTGTTTTCCCTTATATCCCTTCTACTTATAAGGACCAACTCTGTTACAGTTTATCTCTGTTAGCATGAAGTAGGCAGAAGAATAAGCTTTTGAAGGAATAATTTGTTACAAAATAGGTAGAGAAGGTCATGTGAGTGGAACACGCATTTTTCTTTCTATACACACACTATGTATATAGTGTATAGAGAAGGTATTGTAATTCACCCAAAAATTCAATACTGAGATTTCACCGGAAATATATGTTAAAGGGTCCCCGCATTTTTGGAAAAAGATCCGTGTGTGTGTCCGTGTGTCTGTAAACACGATAACTACAAACCGAAAAGTCGGTAATATACCAAAGTTGGTATTTAAGTTTGGTATCTTCCAAGGATGCGACACGAAGATTTTCAAGAAAATCCCCCCAACCTCCAACTACCCTTTACAAGGAACTTTTTTCGAAAATTTTGATTTTCTCAAAAATGGCTCTAACGTATTTGATTAAAATATCGTATATTAAAGACATTTACCTGACAAATAAAGTGTAAATATCTTGAATTTTCTGGGAATACCTCTGAAGACTACTTTATTCTGGATGAATTTTACGGAATTTTGCATAGTTGCTAAACCGTAAGAGATGGACAAAAAATGTAGAGCATGTTAAAGCACACAGATTATGTTATATACCTTCAAATAAAACTCGTACATTTTTTTCGTGGATTTGATCGTTTTTGAGATATTCGTTGTTTTAAGTTTCAGCTTTGAAAAACTTATACTTTTCTCATACAGGAATTTGTCAACTGTTGTCCATACAAACAAAGGACCTTTAGTCACATAGCAACCAGTTTTTGACTATCTCTTTAACCTATGGTATCCCTTATTTCTCTTCTATTTACAAGGGAGGAAGTAATACGACTATTTCTGCCAATTTTTTCTCGATTAGCATGAAGTAAATAGAAGCTTTTTAACAATAATTTGTTGAAGAGACGTAGAGAAAGTCATGTGAATGTAACATCAGATTTTTACTTTCTCTACACGTACTATGTACATAGTGTATAGAGAAGGTATTCTATTGCACCCAATAATTCGATACCGAGATTTCACCGGAAATACATGTTTTGAGTACCCCTGAATCCAAAAAAATCATTTTCAGAAGAAGGTCCGTGTGTGTGCGTGTATGTGTGTGTCTTTGGACACCATAGCTCAAAAACGAAAAGACCGTTGAATACCAAACTTGCTATTTAGGTTTGTATCTTCCAAGGATGCGACACGAAACATTTTCAAGAAAATCCCCCCAACCTCCAACTATCCTTTACATGGAAATTGTTTCGAAAATTTTGATTTTCTTAAAACTGGCTCTAACGATTTTGTTTAAAATATCTTATATTAAAGATATTTACCTGACAAATAAAGTGCATATCTTGAATTTCCTGGGAATAGCCTCTGAAGACTACTGAAGAATAGCCTCTGAAGAATTTTGCATAACTGCTAAACCGTAAGAGATGGGCAAAAACTTAACTCACAAAAAATTTAGAGCGTATTAAAACACACAATTTATGTTATATACATGTTTTCGTGGAGTTGATTGTTTTTGACATATTCCTTGTTTTTGGTTTCAGCTATGAAAAACTTTCTTTTCTCATACAGGAGTTTGTCAACTTCTGTCCATCATACAAACAAAGGAACTTTAGTCACATAGCAACCAGCTTTGGAATATTAGTTTAGCCTATAGTACTCCCTTATTTCCCTTCTGCTTACAAGGAAGCAAGTAATAAGACTATTTGTGCTGAAGTAAATAGAAGCATAAGCTTTTAACACTAATTCGTTGCAGAGGTAGAGAAAGTCATGTGAATGGAACACATCTGATTTTTTCAGAATCAATGCTTCTGTAAACATTGAGATTTTATACAAATGAAAGCATGTTAATTGCAGCTGGACTATTTCCACCATTTTAAAATCTTCATCATACAGAAGTGTCAAAACTGTTTTACACCATTTTAATCCCCTCTTTACTTCCCAATTTTTCCCCACATTTGATTTTTCTTACTCCACAGTAAGTGCCCGATTATTACATGATTATGGGTTCATAATTTATAAGAGAATACTGGCTTCTTAAAGTTGTACATTTTGCCTCTGATTTTTCAGTCATTTTAACTACGTGCTGTAGGATAAGCTACATAACCCTATTTTAGGAACAGCGTCTCCATAAACAAACGATGGAAATTCATTTTACGTGAATGCGCAAGTATTACCAACTTTACCGCTCCGTAGAGTTGTTCTGCTCATTAAAGTGAACCTGGTTGCGCTACTCTCAAACTCGCAAAACTTAAATCAAAGCATAAACCTAGCTTAAGTAGCGTCAGTACCTTAATAAACTTCAGCTTAACTTAAACTGTGAAACCGGTCCTAAATGGTAAACCCTATCAAGGGTAGATACACGAATAACACTCCTTCGGGCTGCTCTTAGATTGTCATTTAAGCCATCGACGTCAGTCACTCAGTTATCAGAGACAGACGACAAAGGTACCCAGCGTGTGAATCTAAGTAGTAGATTAATTGCAATGCTCTGAGAGTAGAGCGAAAGATGCTATTTACTTTCTCTAGCGCATAAGTACAACACACATAGTAGGTAAAGAAGGTATTGTATTCCATTCAAAGATTCGATACCGAGATTTCACTGGAAATACGTTTAGGCGTCCTTTGAATTCAAAGAAGCATTTTAGAAAAAGGTCCGCGCGCGTGAGTGTGTGTGGACAACATAATTTAAAAATGAAAAGTCGGTTAAGCACCAAACTTAATATTTATGTTTAGTATTTTCCAAATATGCGACACCAAGATTTTTAAGAAAATGCCCCCATCCCAGACTACATTTTCTTTATATGGAAGATTTTTCGAAATTTTCTATTTGCTCAAAAATTGCTCTAACGATGTTTATTAAAATACTATATTTAAAGATGTTTACTTGGGAAATAAAATGTATATCTTCGATTTGATGGGAACAGCCTCTGAAGTCATCAATCTGTATTCTGGATAAGAAACTATAAGCGATAGTTATACTAGCAAAAAAAAAAAGTTTAGATATAGTCAAACAGAACCTATGGCCTTCAAGATATTCCTTGTTATTGGTTTCAACTTAATGACTATACTTTACTCAAATGGAAGTCATCCAAGTTTCTTAACCGAATTTCAGAATTAAAGCATATAACTATCTCTTTAGCCTAGCGTATTCTCGAGGCTTTCTTTTGCTTTTCTACCTATAAGGATAGACATAATAAAGCCAATTTTTGCTAATGTTTATCACTATGAGTATGATGTAGATAAAAGAATAATCTTGTGTAAACAGTTTGCCAGCGGAGTAGATAATGATCTCATGTGAATGGAGCATATAAAATGTTTTCATCAGGTACTGAGCGCTGAATTATGGGTGCAACGTCTCCTCCAATTCCAACAAGTAAAAAGATACAGAAAGGGCTACGTGGGTTCGGACAAGAAAATAGCCCAGATAGCTCTTCCCGCATCGTGGAGTACAGTATCCACAGTATCGAAATGTGCTCGTTTACAAATTGAAAACAGTACTACGAAAAATTGAACTTACATTTTAGTTTGATAATTATTAAAATAAACACTATTAAAAGCGAAGATTTCATATTATACATTTTAGTACTGGTTTTTTACTTTGCATGTGGTGAAATACGTAGGAAACATATTATAGTTCATGTTAGCTCATTTTCATTTCCCGCGTTCCATTCTTTAGTGTCCTGATATTGCTCAAAGTGTAATTTAATGTGCCATTGTAATGTAATTTATTTACTTTTTTGGCCTTTATCCGTTATTACTTATGCTTCTCATATGTAAGAATTTTGTTACTGAAATAGTTTTGTAAAATTTTAATGGAGTTCTCTTTATTGTTCCATTTAGATACATTTTTGTAAATTTTGTTATATGGTTACAAATTTCCGTTTGGTGACATTGTGTATCTTAAGTATTTAAATGCCTTAGCTTGACTATGGGGCTGCGTTTCATCAATAGCGAATTGTTGGTGCAAACGCTTTTTTGTAACTTAAGGTGCTTTAACCTGGTTGATAACATCGGACGATGAATGAAATTGGAGAAAGTATCCAAATGATGATAGTCCTTGGGGCTTAAAGTTACTCAATATTCGTCTTCTTAGGATAAGGGAAAGCCCTGAAAAAAACTTGATCCGGGTAACTCGTCCCAAGCGAGATTCGAACTTGCGACCTCTTGAATGTGTCAGAGGCTTGGAACTTCTTAACCCATCATGAGAAGCCTGTCGAGCCTTCACTGCAGGGCATGTTCCCCGGTTCCGTTAGAGGCACGTCATAGAGCAATCCTCTCGCGGCCGGGCGGGGATTCAGCGCAACTCTGTCGCCTCTGCCGGACTGCAGTCCATTCGCCTTCTGCGATTCTTTCAGCCCATCCAATATCCTCTTGGGGATGTAAGCACAATGGAAGTCGAGGTGGTAAGTGCCCCCTCCGTCAATGCGGCATTTTTGTCATTTTTACATTTGGAATGAAGTATTTGACTAAAATTATATGAATAATATACAAAGTTTGTATTTGTGGAATTGTAATATCTTCCTATTCATTCGTCCGTTCATTTATAAAGCAGTTAAAGTAGTGGTGCCATTCTGATGCCTTAAACTCACCCTTTCAGTGAATAATTTTTGAACTGTGCATTATTTTAGTACCTCTAGCAAGCGAAACTTTAAATTCAAAGACTCTGCATAGTAGTTGTTCATATATTTTATGCAGTGCTTTAATGAAGTCAGCAAATAGTATATATTTCTATACTGAATTCTATGTGTTCTTGTGTATATATAGTTAAAATCTACAGTAAAACAGAAATCTTATCGAGGCATAATTTCCTATTTGAAACTCAGATTGTTCTTCAAATATTGGTTTCTACGTTTCTGTTTTATAATATTCTCTCCTATGTCAAACCTATTTCCATGAAGAAGAACAAACAGATATGAGTTATTCATATGATGATAAAGTGCTTATCAGCTTGCCTAAGTTGACGATGCTAAAACAAATTATTTCACATATTAACTAGACAGTGAGCATGTTCAAGAATCAAAACGTTTACAAACTTGGGAGAGCCACACTCCGGGTTGAGATCTCCAACACGATAATATGGTATGCACAGAGCGTTCGGTTGCGGCACGAGGGTGTGTCTTGTATGTATGTACCGAGTTAGGGATGATCACCAAAATTTACTGGCGTAGTAAAGACGTGGGGAAGGGAATAAAACTGAATCTGCACCCTTCTCGCTACACACCGCGCATCAAGATTTTATAGCAGAGGGTGAGAATGTTACAGCACAAATGTGCTACCTTCATCTGTCATCACCTTCATAAAATGAAATCACTTCTCGCTTCTACCACTTTCTCGCCATATCTTTGTTGGTAAATCATTATAGGAATTGTAATCAGTCCTCGCTAGTGCATTGCTACTATTGACTTAGATTCAAAATGCTATTCTATTTATTTTACGCCGCTTTAACTACTGGTCATAGCGCGGTGCATCTGTTGGGCGGTATGTAGTGGACAGTAGCCCTCAAGGTCTCATTCTCGTACCATAGCCATTTCTTTCGCACCAAGTAGATAGTGCTAGGGTGCCACCTAGTCTAACGGCGTAATCGTAACCACCATGTATTTTCAGTTTTTTTTTCTTTCTCTAGCCCGTATGTACAATGTACATAGTGGATAGAGAAAGTATTGCATTTCACCCAAAAAATCGATGTTGATATTCCTGCGGAAGTATGTGTTTTTGGTCCGAAAAAAGCATTTCAGAAAAATACTGTGTGTGTGTGTGTGTGTGTGTGTGTGTGGACAGCATAACTCAAAAACGAAAAGACTGTTAATACCAAACTTGGTATTTATGTTTAGCATCTTCAAAGGATGTGACACGAAGATTTAAAAAAGAAATCCCCTCATGACAAACTACCCTTTACATTGAAAATGTTGATTTTCTTAAAAATGGCTGTAACGATTTTTATTTAAATCCTGTATATTAAAGATATTTACATTCCAAATAAAATGTAGATATTGGATTTTCCGGGAATAGCCTCTAAAGACCTCTTTATTTTGGATGAAAGTTGCCGAATTTTGCTTAACTGCTAAACCGTAAGAGATAGACAAAAACTTACCAGATAAAAAATATAGATCTCGTCAAAACACACAAACTATGTCCTTTACGTATTTGTTGTGGAGGTAACCGTTTCCGAGATATTCCTGTTATTGTTTCAATTGTACTATTATACCTACTTTTCTCAGATAGAAAGTGTCCGTTTTTCGTTGTACTCCTGGCCAAGCAAAGAAGCGATTTGCATTGACAATCCCATAACGATAGCTTAAAACATTTGACTATCACTTTAGCAAAGCGAATTCCTTTGGTTCCCTTCTACTTATAAGGAACTAAGTAATAAGAACATTCTGCTAATGTTTATCTCGATTAGCATGGTGTAGAAAGAAGAATAATATTTTGTAAGAAGTTTGTAGTAGTTAGAGAAAATTATGCGAGTGTAACGCTTCAGAATGTTTTTGTGGTGGTGGTGGTGAAAGCGGAAGAAATAATTATGATTTGAATTAATTAATTTTTGAATAGTCTATAGGAAATTAGAATTAGTGGGGCAATGTTTTGGATTGTACAATATAATGTTTTCTTGAATAAATAATCTTTATCTAACGAAAACAAATCATACTTACTTCTCGTGACAAACTTAAATATTGTAAGTAGAAATTAAGGAGAGTGTAGAAAACAAGAATGGAAGATCCTTCCATTGAATTAAAGTAACAACAAAAGAAAACCTTGTATCTTGTATGGCGCCCAGGAAATGTATGACAATTGCACACCTTGGAGGCATGCCTCTCAACAATCGTCATTCATATGTTTGTGGAATGTTTTCCATTCTTGGGTAAAACATCTGCAAGCTCTCGAAGAGTCTGAGGAGGTATTGGATGCTTTCAGACATTTCATTCTAGCATATCCCTCAAATGCTCTCTGGGAATAGTGTTACACTTATAGCAGTTTAGTGCAGTGTCTATATCTGAAGATTCTACAAGGAGTGCTATTCCAGTTGCCACAGGCGTAACATTTTACAATACAATATCAGCAGTGTACCTATCAGCATTTAGTCGCTCTCAGAAGATCAATCACACCCTCGATACTGACGTCACCCACACCATTATTGATCCAGCGCCTATCGGCCAATTTCTTGGACCATAGCTTCATCATAATGCTCACCACGATGATGATACACACGCAGATGTCCATCTCACTATATTAGGTGAAATCGAGATTCATCTATTAACACAACTTTGTGGCATTGACGAAGTTACCAGTTAATTTCTTAATCGATCTACCTCATGTTGACGTTGCATACAAGGGACCTTTTTAGGTCTTGGAGAGTTTAAACCCACCTCTCGAAGTCTTGTTTGTATCGTTTGATTACTGACAGTAATGCCAATTGCCACCCTCAGGTCATTTAGGTGATCTCTAACAGTGGTAGTGTCGCCAAAGAGCACAACTGACCAGTATCGTTCCACCTCTAGTCAACGTTTTATGTTTCTGACCCTGGTGTGCTCAAGTATAAATGCCAGCTTTCGCTTTTCCAGACCCTGCCAACAACAGATGAAGCCATGGAGCTCTATAGCCACTGCGCGAACTGTTCAACCTTCCATCAGCAGTGTGACCGCTCGAACCACTTCAGCCATGGATAGGGGACATTTTCCCTGTAAAATGTAAAACATTGTACAACGTGAAATCTTCCGAAACGGCATTAAATTTCACTTTCGTTACACCTGAACTATGACAGTTTATACATAACGTACTTTAGTTTTCAACAAACAGTATATTGGCAGGTGCCCATTGCTTTAAAAGTTGTCATTTTGGGCTACATATCTTAATGAAACATATATGAACAATTATATTAAATATTTACACCTTCACATAAAACTGAACAAATACTACGCTCGCACAAAATCTTGTCCCTCAAATGTTTCTGAGCATGTAACATATTGTATTTTCACACTACACGGAAATATTTATCATATACCATAAAATAAGGTGAAGGTAGTGAATGTTTTGATTCCATACTCCCAAACTACTAAATTAACCTATTTTAAACCTATTGCTGATTAAAAAATATTGGCCACTGATTTTTAATATTAGCATTTTTTTTCTCTTGGTACAAATAATTGACATGCCCTGCTAAACAGCCCAATTACAACACAAATACAAAGGGATACATTCATTATGCTGCCAAGTATTCCCCTGTCCCTCTTTCCTTTCATCTTTTAGGGATACAGGGTCAGACGGAACGGACGGTATTTACAGTGTATGCGGCGACTGTCCTTTAAGGAGCTATCAGTTTCTTGCCAGGCTCGCAAACTTCTACCCGGATAGCTAGGAGGTGAAGCTTCGAAAGGGCGTCCTACTTGCTCAATTTGGAAACATTAGTTGCGCTGCTGTGCTATGCCTGTCGCCATCAGATCTGGCATCTCTTCGTGCTGCCTCGCCTCTTCTCTTTCTCCTCCTGTCTTGGCCGCAATGTTGAAATCCTGCTCTTCTAGTCCTTATCTCTTACATCTTATGAGGATTTTTATAGTCATGCATTTATTCATTCTTTAAGCAGCCTTTCTTGTTTAACACACAATTGGAATGTAGTGGCCTAATTTAAGCTTATTTTTCGAGTATTATAACTCTTTTTGTACTCTTACAAACATCAAAAGATATCATAAGTATAACTGGAAAACATTATCTGTTTTTATCAGAATCACATTATTCATCGGGAAAATATCCTGTACGTTTGTGTGTGTACTAATGCGCTCTAGTTTGGAATCAAGCCGAATAAATAATGACACCTGCGTTCATTCCATTCCAAAAGGTAATTCCATACGTGCCGATGTCACATGCACGAAATATGTGCTTAGCACGTGCCGAAACATTCCTCCCAGCGGAATTCAAATTCTTGACCTCTTAAATGGTAATTTGCACGCGACCTCTGGTCTCATCACGTTCTCCAGTTGAAGATATGTTGCAATATTTGTCAACCTAACTCGGGGAATGAATTAACAGTTCCCACTGTTTAATTAAACGCGGTCTTCTTCCTCCTGTATGTTTATGTTTTAATACCAAGAACTCTCTGAGCTCAAGAGTGTCAGCATAGTTTATCTTCAGATTTGCATAGGGATTAAGATCAATATTCCTCATGCAGTGAACAAACTGATATTCTCAACGAGGTAACAACCGTTAGCCTCTTTTAAGACTTCAAATATCTATGACATTTTTCTTCTGCTTCAAGTTATGTTTTAGCAATGCTGAAGTCCCTACAGGAAGTGTTGAGATGTACAAACGCTACAAGCAAAGCCTTCTCCAATGATTTATTTAGAGGTTTATTCGTAATTATGCGTTAAACACTGAGCCTCGCTTGTACTCCCTCCTTCTGCGCATGAAAAAATGCAATTCAAATTAAAAGTTGTTCCATTTAAGTTTGCCGCGTATCTTTTAAATACAAATCACGAGTACTGCTCACCTCTCATTGAATGCTGTCGGGAAATACGTTGTTTAACGATATAAGCTAGTTTCTTATTTAACAATATGTTTTATCTTGAATATATTCGAAGAGAATTGTCATATGTACAATTACAGTATAATCTACGTATGCTAGAGAGTTAATGCATGTGGAAAGCATGCAAATCATTATCAACAAATAGATTGAAGGATCTTCCGGTTTAAATCTGCGTCTCAGGTTGACGAAAGCTCGCGAGTGAGTGCGTGCGTGTGCATGCGTGCCTGGTAGGCTCGTGGTGAGCCTGGGTGTTGTTGCTGTGTACCTACCCTGGTAAGGGTTTAACCACAGGAATGAGGTGATGGTTAAGGTTTTGTCATCATGACAGTACGTTTATATGCTTGGCCTTGCATTGCACAGGGCTAAAACATCGCCATTGATGAAAGATAACACTGAAGAATACATCTCAGTTGGCAAGATTATAAGAGCTGATGAAAAATAACTCAAATAGAGAGCGGATAACGTCACTCGCTTGAAACCAGGACCTCGATCAGCTGACCAAGGTGGAGACAGTGAATGTAGGACGGCTTTAGTGCGGGAATTTTTCTTATAATTATGTTAAATTCAAACTTTATTTTAATCAACAAGCCTATGGTATATTATTGTGAGGCTTATGGTTGCAAGGAGCTGGCATTTCTTTTCATTGGTGCTTACCTGCAACTTTTTGAAGATCGCAGTAGAAAACTGCTGATGAGCTATTTTGACAAAGGTAAAGTTTATGATTTATAAAAAGAACCTGGATACAATCTTACAGTCATGCTTAAGTCAATCGTAAACAGGGAGAACAACAACTAAACTAAAAAGAGTTGAGAGTTTAGAAAAATATGCCTGGCTAACTTCTTTGCGTTGTTTACATTCAGCTTCTTAACACATTAAGACAACCTATTACCCACACCATAGTCTAACTACGATGACAGTATAAGACCTGAAGACATTATCACTAAGTTCCTGTATATTACACAGATTCCTGCTGCTAAGCTTAAGAGAATGAGCGAGAACAGTTTTACTCTACTGATGACCCACCACAAGAAGGCAAGGTAGAGGAATGTGTAACGTAAGCACTTACGTAAACACTTTTGCTGTCCGCATATGCTTATGCTCGTATCTGGCAGCAGTAGGTTGGTTCATATACACATGTAGTAAACATAAACAGATCCACTAGTACATGACCAGATAAACAGTTTAAGCCCCGTTCACTCGCTTGCCCCCAAGGCCCCGCTTGCCTTCTTGTGTTGGGTGGACAATATATGCTGCCTGTTTGGGAGCAGAAGGATATTTTCAGCATTTTTAAGGTAAGGGTTTTAGTGCATCTCACCCGTCACTTCTTTCCCGGTGACTCTCGGTTCTCTCCCGCATCGGATAGACGCCGCAAAACGAGATAACTTATAATTTAATGACACTATACTTTTTTCATTATGCATTTGCACATTGTTCGTACATATAAGGATACATTAGATGGAGCCAGTTGTGAGAAAATGGGAAAGAAAGAATATTTTTCTTTGTCAAGGGAAGTTTAGGCGGGGGATTTTCTTGAAACCCCTGATCTCTTTGGCAGACTCAGAACTTAAATACCATGTTTGCTAACTAACAAACTTTCGCTTTTTAATTATGCTGTTCACACAGACAGACACACACACACACACTATCGTACAAATACTCGGATCTTATTTAAAAAAATGTTTTACAGTACGTAAATGGTAGGGAAAACAAAACTACATATCTGCCAGCGTCTCTCCCCAGTGATTCCATTAATCATGGACTCACTTGGCAAAGCCATATTGATAGGCTGATTCAGCAAGTTTTGAATATGATTTAAAGATGATCATTGCTTTATCAAATTTAAGACAAGTAAAATGTCTCGTAATCCATAATTCAACTTATTATTGCACATTGACTTGAAATATTAATTGAGTTTACATAGGGAAAATTACCCAAAAATACATTCTTATATTGATGTCTTCAAACGTTTTTTAAAATAAATGCTATCAACATAATTTGATATTGTGATAATACCAAATTAATGCCAAGATTCATGAGTTAGGAAACACTGAAGTACCCATGTTACCTAAAACCTCAATAAAACGCGGGTTCAGTAAGTTTGGTTTTCTATCAGATTTATAAAATTGTCTTTCAGTGCGAGTTCGTGCTCCGTAAGGCCAAGAGAAACACGATCGTGCAAAGATAAATAAGCACCAAAACAAATACATTTTAAAACTAAATCTAACAATACATTTGATGCATTTTTTATACTATCACACGTGCTGATCCTCTTCACAGGGCAACTGACACATTTTCACGCTGTATGATTTCACGCGCCTTGAAGCTGCCGTAACGAGTTCGATTTGTTTACTTTTTTGTTATTTGAAAGTGCCGTATTTTTTATTTTGTGGTGCATATGAGCACGCATGCGCGGCGGGATCGTTATCCCTGCTAACTAGGTGTGCGTGATTAAAGGCATGGCCGGTTTTTATTTCGTTTTATAGCAGGCTGGCGAGGGGTGATTAGCGAGTTAGGTTAGGGCGCCCAGCTATGCTATATGGACACGCGTGCGAATTGAACAGAATTTGTGTGCGCCGAGAGGGTGTTGTACAAAAAGTGTATTGTTTTGAATTGAGAGAGATGCATCTGTTCCATCCCTGACCGGCTAACGAGTAGACCGCATTATCCATTTGATGTCCGGCTGGTATCAGAGTCACGAAATTCCCTCCCCAGCAATTGCTTCTCACAAAACGAGATAACGCTGTTTCTGTTATATATTTACCAGAAAAAAATGTGACGGGTAAAAGTAAAAAATCTTTCTGTCTTTTACGAACCCCGGTCTCCTGCTTGGTAAGCGAAAGCACATAACAGTTGTTTAGAATAGGAATCTGTAAACACATTTCAGTCATTGCCCTAGATTTCATTATGGTTGTATTTAGCTTCTGTCGGCAATAAAAATAACATTAATACAATTACAGCGTATTTATTTCCTGTCGTCGAGTTGCAGCTAATTATTTGGGTCATCCACATGTCGCAGATGAGGCGAAATCCTGCTCGGCCGGGCAATAAGAGTTCGATGTTTAGCCCGATATTATTCTCCTCTAAAAACTACGCACCATATCCTTGCTTCCTCGTCATGAAGAGGTTTCCATGAAGCAGATAGGGTTTTTGATATTCCACAGTCGACAGTTTACGTGGGTATGTAATGAAAACACGCTTCGTCTAAGAGAGAGAGAGAGAGATAGAGAGAGAGAGAGAGAGAGATTGTAATCAATTTCCTAATCTTGTATGTTATTTAAACCCCACACATAAAAAATAATCCGACGCACTGAATCACTCGGTTTAAGTACTTGCACCACCGTAAGTTTGTAGGGGTTTTACCTAAGTAACTTAGTCACTCTTTGTCTTTGTAGAAACATCATTTCCGTTTACTGAGATATTATAAGGGAGTTTTTCAAGAGTTTCCAAAAGACATTAGCTCTTTCTTCCTGTTTTTATTTTCTTTTTCATTTATATAGTCACATTAAACTTCTTTGGTCCTATTGGGGGCGTTGACTTGAGAAACAACTAATAGTGTTATTATTCGCTAACTGTAGGGTTTCTTAACATTAGTTTTATCATTTTTAACATTAAACACAATCCTATTCACTGCCACATTCAAGCCTCATACTCTGTGGGGGATAACGAATGGTTCTAGCTAGAGTAAATTTCTCCGCTCTAGGTGGGAATCTAAGCCAGGACCTCTAGATTGAGAGGCAGTCAACTTTTTTTGTGAGCCCTGTGTATCTTCTTCATCGATTTTTATCAAGAACAGTTCTGGTTTCACGACATTTATTAACTAATCTATGGTTCGTCCTACGACCTGAGACCAGGAAAACCGTGAAAATTCACTTCAAATTATTTCCTGGCCCCACGAGAGTTTCTGAACGAGTATAATCGTAAATAGATTCCCAATATGGAAAGAATAATTGGACCTATTATTAGAAAATAAAAGCGTTGCCAGACCTTGCATAAACTATAGTATTTCTGCATGCACAAAGCTCCTCTACCTCTTGCACAACTGGGCTGCTGTTATCAACTGAAGTTCCAACATATTTGGATGACCCAACATTTCATTGAAGTACTTCTTTGAGTTAGCCAAGCTGTCTACAGACACGTAAACAAACGTGAGTGTGCGCAACCTTTTTCCAAAAAGTTGTTTTCCACAGGGATCCTCCAAACATTTATTTCTGTTGAAATCTCGATATCGAATTTTTGGGTCGAATACAATAACTTCTATCTACTATGTACGCACATATTACTTTGTAGAGAAAATAAAAAAGAAGGGGGAGGGGAAACAGCAAACTACGTTTCTGATATATGTAGGACATATTTTGAGGCTATTGAATTCGCTCTAAATTTTTTCTTGGCCCATCTTCCTTCCTGCCTTTCTTTCTCTTCATCTCGAAGGCAATGTGTAGTGTGTATTTTTATCCTCTCTGGTTTTCTGTTTCCTTGTACAATGGTGAATTTTTTCTCTTTTCATTCATTTATTTTTTTCTCCCCAGCAATCATCTTATCCCTTTTCCTTTTTCTTCCCCTCTTGCATGTTTTCCCACTCTGGTGTTTATGCATTTCTTATTTTGTCTTGTTTTCCTGCTTCCTACCTTCACATACTCCACCGTTGCCATTGTAAACGAATTAAAAGGATGACAGAACCGTATCCAGATGATTTTTATGAAGCACACACAAAACAAGATTACTCTCACGAAAGATGGCTTAGAAGGGAGCAGGTCCCCCCCCCCGTCCCATTTTTTAAGGGTTGAAGAAAGAAACGGTAAGGATATGCACTGCTGTCCCTCGCGTCTGTATGTCGGCACTTGTGTTCCCTGACAACTTAGTAAAATGGAGTAGTCTCAGAAAGAGAGATCCACAATGCGTCAGTTTGTAAAGACTTTCGCTGCGAATGCTTTTCTTATTAAAATATTCCCTTTGCTTGAAATATGTTCTCACCTTGAGCTGTCTTCACTGCTTCAGTGTTTGTCGGGTTGCATTAATGGTAAAATATATATCGTTTATCATCTGCTGAGAAACTTAGAAATTCGCAGAGACCAAGTTTGGATGCTGAAGAGCATGCTTGAGGTTTTGTTGGAAAAGGGGCGAGAGTGTTGGTCAAACTCAGAGGCTTCTACTTGCTCCTCAAGAGTTAAATTAATCGTCCATAATCGTCAGCTCATGCCCATAAAACCGTAATAATTCTTACATAAGGACAACCTTCTGCTGAAAAGAAGTACATCTGAAGACCGTCATAAATCGGACATTTTAATATACACTGTGTAGTATACAGGATGAAGCAAAAGTGATCAGTGATAAATTGAAGTTGAAAATTACAGAAGAAATAAAACAATAATTGTGTTATATATCTCTATGCACGTCGTTGATTTATATCGGATGAATCAAAAGTGGTCAGTGATAAATTAAAATTGAAAATTAAAATGAAAAACAACAACATATTATTCCATTGCCCCCTCTTCAAATATTTGTTTTATTACAGCTTATACAAACTATTCTTACGAGAGCTTAATTATATATCCACTTTATGTTTGAGATAAACATTTGCTGAAAAGTTTAATTACACATTTCGTTTTAAATATAATGCGGATATCGAAGGTCAGATATTAAAAATTGCTTGCCTTGGAATTCCATATTTTTCCATGCCTTTGCGAGAAGCCAATAAATGGTGGCAGCACTATAAGAAATGTCAGAGAATTGCAAAATTCAAACCTTAATATATCATGGAAATGGTTGATACCACACAAACTTTTATTTGAAATAAATTGTGTGTCTTAAATATATCTCAGTTTTCTGTGCAGTATGTTAATGCATATCTTTTAATTGTTTATCAATTGTAAAACTTAAACAAAATTATTCCCTAATGAGGAGGACTTCACCGGATATTTCCCAAATCGTATATATTTTATTTGCGTGTAATAAAAATCCCCTCGGAAGTAGGAACGAAAGAGAGAAATGAAAGGCAACTGGATCCAAATGATGGGCGCAAGCATGTGGGGAGTCCCTAGTTTTTCCAGATCAAACGTATCTGGACCGGGGCCTACCTACGAGCCCCGATCCGTCGGAAATCCCCCGAAAGATGTGCCTTCCCGAAAACGTCCGAATGCGAGACCTAACAGAGTGGTCCCGCAACTCCAGAGAACATACTTTCACAGAGCGCAATGCCATCGCCCAACCGCAACCCGCCGAGCACTGTCACCTGGCCCTTCAATGCTGAAATGGAAGTGATAGTACCCAGGAAAATCTGTGGTGAAAGATCACCACCCCAGCATTCGCCGATACGAAAAACCCCTGGGTCAGCGTAGGCGGTCGCTGGAAATTGAACACGGAGTAGATGTTACTGCCTTAACAGCCATTCTGTTCGATTCACTAAAAGAGGACCCCAGTCTACTAGGTGACTGCCTGCCAGTTTTTTTAAACTCCAATATCGAATTAATTAAACAATGCATGAGTAATTAATTTCTCATTTACTTCCCCGTTGTTTTTTAAATTGTTGTGCAATCATCGATACGTTTTTTAACCGTTAGAGCTGTCTTACCCCACACTGTAATGGTATGTTCTAGAGTAAAGCGTTAAATTAAGATATTTGCTTTTTTAATGTAAGTATTATGTCATTTATAATTGTGCCTAAAACGTAAATGAGCAATATTTTGTCCAGATTGATCTTACATTTGCAATGTTTACATAAGGCAGCGTTGTCAAGGACATTGCGCATAGACTCGTTACGTGTTTTTGCGGGTGGCGTGCTAAGTGAAAAGAAGTGAGCCAGGAACAAAGATGGACAAAATAGACATTCATGTTGCCGCAGTGGAGCGCCTTCGCGGGCTACCGTTCCAGAATATACTGATATATGTATAGAAGTGAACAAGGAATAGGGGTGGACAAAACACGAATTCTTTGCGCATACTACATGTGAATAAATCTAATACATTAAAATAAATTATATCACAGAACACACATTCTAAGCTTTCTCCATAACACAACATTTGAGAAGCTAACACACACTCTTTGTTATTATCACACTAAGTTTTTGAGCTTTATCTTGTTGTAATAGAAATAGTATTATAGTATAATAAACCTGAAGTAGCAGTGTCGTCAAAATCACTTGTAGAATGTTTTTCGATGCCAACTTTGGTATTTCTGGTGAGATACTACTAGAATAGGCAAGTGTAACGTAATAGTAGCCACCATAATCGTATGAGACAGATGGTCCTTCAACTTGATTTTGTTAGCTTCAATAAAGGAAGAAAGAAAGAAAAAAAAATGCTCAAATGTGTAAGTGCTGGCAACCATTTTCTTAATTCTTGCTCCAAATTTGCGGATATCCAGATACTGTTTACATCTGAAAGATTTGTAAAAATCAACTACATCGCATGTTGTAATAGCGTTATATTTACAATATCAATAGCCTCCAGCTGTAGTGCACATGGTACGTTTCTATATATATTTGCAACAAAAAGGCGACAGAGCAACTTTAATTGAGGGTTAACTCCCTCGAAATCCTGAAATCGCCTGTCAAAATCTCTTTGGAGATCCTGTAACAAATTGCGCAGAACATCCCCTTGTTCCTCCCAGACAGAAAGTCTCATGCTCAATGGAACATAGTATGTGCCATCTTTGCTGCGTCCATGGCTACTGTCATTTGTTATGTACACTCCTCTGCCTGAAACTGCCGGTCCCCATGGCCGCGCTCGCCAAAGCGTCTCGCCTTGGGCATGGGTGTTATATGTTTGGTATGTGTGTGGAAAAAGTAAAACAGAAATTCAGTAACCATACAGTATTCAAAGTAAACAAATTAGGTAAATAAAAAGTAGGGTATACAGCGCCGGAGTCCCGACCAGACTCCGGAACTGTATTTTATATATATATATATATATATATATATATATATATATAAAAACAACCTCAGACCTCTGCCTGCCTACAGCTATGTGCGCTAGTGGCGCATACGTGCTACCTGGCGCATATGCGCTCTGGCCAACATCCTCGACAGGAGGTTGAATGCATGGGTATGGAAAACTTAACTTTTGCGAAGTCCTATAGTCCAAGTACACACATTTGTGTTCTAGTTGACCAAGCAGCATAGTTTAATATAAGATGTTAACATAAATTGAGAAGTTAGCTCCAATAAGGGCATATACCGAAATTGCAGATATTGGGAAATAGGCTTTGAAATTCAATAACTACTTTCCTGTATGTTTTGTTACAAATAGATGTGTCAACCCACAAACAAACATATCCACTAAACTAATGATTCACAGAATATACTTCATAATTAAGTTTTAACTCAAAAGTGCACTTATTCATAATCCAATATATTCCCGTTTTATTTTGAACAACCAAAATCAAAAAAAGTATGATTGCTTCAATACATCACTACACACCTGTAAGTACATGCAAGCTCACAACATTGCTTATTCACATTTTGTACGTTCTTTCTGTAGTCGTCGTTCAAAAGTAATCTTCTTGACTCCTTCAGCAGGATTGGCAACTTTTAAAGGTGTATTTGAATTAGTATTATTCATTATTAACAATATTATAACTCGCTAATATCAATAAATATTTTTTTCTCGCATATTCAAACATACACAGAAACGTGAACTTATGATGATTGCACTATTCATTTAATCATACAAATACCGCTACCACACTGAAGAATCGATATATCCCCAAGATTTTTATCAGAGTTTGTAGAACATGGCTGATCGATTGTAATATTCTGTATAAAAAAGGGCATGTGCTGGTATGAATTGGAGCTAATATTAACAGTAATTTGTAAAATAATTAAAAATAAAGATTAGATGGCTTTTGGAAGATGTAACTAACGTAATATTTTTGGCAAGTGTATAATTGCGCAATATTTTGAGTATATGGTTTATTAAATCAAGCAAATTTCTATGTTTGTTACAAGTTGAAAATATGGGTAGGTTTTTAGAGTTGTAATGCAGCTTATACAGTAGGCGAAAACATATTGCTTTGTATGTTAGGGAATGAAAATGGGGATTGAAAGTGATGACTATGACAAGTATTCAACCCGAAGATCAGTCAGTGTCCGGAACGGATTGTGGGAGAGACCACAACCCGATCTCGGCATCCAGGCAAGGATGATACCGCGGTGGTAGTGTGATTTCCCTTCCGAGGGATGGCGATAATAAAAGGACATATACCTAGCGGAGCAGAAAAATCCCGATACCGGTACCAGGAATCGAACCCGCTCCAGAGGCAGACGTACTTTCACTGCGCTCTTGGGACCTCAGTAGCTTATCGTTTTTTTCTGTAATAATCCAAAGATTTTGCCAAAATCATCCTAAAATATTACTCTTACTAGATAACACTTCATGAAATATGAGCAAATGTGATGATATGAACGGTATAAAACCAGGTTCTTTAGCATAACTCAGTTGTAAACTATTACCATGGATTTGAAATTCTTTGAAATAGCATATAGTCTGTGACCATCTGACAATATATCTTTCCAATGGAGAAATAATTTTCAAAGTTGTTGAATAGTTTCTACACGCGCGCGCGCGTTCAAACACACGTTCTGTGCCCGATGATTAAGCGGCATTATAAATCCTCACGCATACTGACAAGAAGTGTTTCCAGTTATGTTTTCTAGCTTTCTTGTATTTTACCGTATTAAAACGTTAGGTATTGTCTTTCTTTACTGGAAGAGTTGTTCCCAAATCAACGAACTGGATATGTTATTAATCCTATAATATACTATATAGATTATTATTCAATAATATACGTTATTAGTTCAATTAGTTGTATTTTATATTTGTACGTAATTTTGGTTTGTAAAACTGAAATACTATTCCACTAAGACTATGATCTATGCTATGCATGAGGAATTGCCGTTCTCTCTTTGTATTGTGAATTCGTTCATTCGTAAAGATGCAACAAACCACCCGAGGCAGCTTTTTTCAATGTGTCGAACCCAGGACTGCTCTTTTCTGTCAGTAAGAAGCTGATAATAATCTCTTTGTTTCCACATGTTCACGTGTCTTACTAGTTCAGAGATAGTACTTCAATCCTCGGTAAGGAGACAGTTTTTCCAAGGCCAATACTGTGCAGTTTCAGAGTATTTGCTTATATTCGTTTTTTAGCACTCGTAGTGGTTACAATTTCATAATTTGCCACCTGGTGGTAGCGTGTCTGCCTCGCATTCTACAGGTCGCGAGTTCAAATCTCGCTAAGGGTGAGTTAACCGGATAAGCTTTTTTTCGGGGTTTTCCCGTATTCTGAGAAGACGAATGTTGAGTAACTTTATGCTGCATGGACCCCGACATCATTTGAGCATCGTTTCACTAATTTCATTCATGTGCGATATGACCAACCAGATTAAAGGACGTTAACCCCCCCCCCAAATCATGAACTCTTAGAATTTAATTCTCAAATTCAACTTGGAAATCACTCTGACAAAACGATTGGTAATTATTTACAAGTTGGGCCGCTAACTCTCTCCGCTGCGACTTATGCCAGTTTTGCACTCTAACGGGACCGGTGTGGTTAGAGAGGGATTAGAGGTGGGAAGATGGTTTAAAAAACTAATGTTGTATCCATTGCGCTGTTAGGAGTTGTTGGAAATATCGATAATGAGGTACTACCACGATATAACATTAGAAACATAAATTTGAAATCCACAGACTTTGAAATTGTCATTATAAATACAAAGTCAATCAATCGCACTTAGTTTCATTCGATTTTAGAGTGGCCGAAGTTCTGCATAATAAAATTCACTGAACAGCTGTATCTGCGTGAAAGATACTTGTCAACATCAGCACAGCGACTAGCGACAAATGCCGGTGTTGCATTCCACAACGCTGTTCGCCTGCCGCCGACAATGAAACTCAGGTTTTAGACACTTTAGTGTGTAGTATTATTATATATTTACATTGCAAAAGCACTACAAGACTTCTTTATTTATATTATTATAGTTCTAGGCAGCATACTTCATAAATATTCACAAAAAAGGATCGCTAGGCGCACGTAATAAATTAGCGTTTAACTTAATTACGGAGCTTTTCCGATAAAAAAAATTGGTGAAAACGTAACAAGTATAAACCAAAGTTACAGTTAAACCACAATTTGTTTAATTTCTAGAGGGGCCCAAGTTCTCTATAATTACCAAACAATTTTATTGCATTCGCTTTTCTGTTTTTGCTGTTCTTTATTTCTAAGCAGGTATGCTCCATTACCAACAGCTTTTTACGTTCTCTACATGCTACGTCGCTAGAGAGGGTGATTACAGTTCACACAAAAATGCGATGCCGAGATCTCACCAGAAATATACGTTTTAGGATCTCCTGTATAAAAAAACAGTTTTAGAACGAAATCCATGTGTGTCAGTGAACCCGATAACTCAAAAGCGAAAAGTCGGTAAAAGACCAAGGATGCGGCACGAAGATTTCGAGAAAAATCTCCCCACCCCAAACTATCCTTTACATGGAAAAGTTTTCGAAAATTTTGAGGTTTTCAAAAATGGCTCTAACGATTTGGATTAAAATACCACATGTTAAAGATATTTGCATAACAAATAAAATTGTATATCTTACATTTTCTAGGAATATCCTCTGAAGACCTCTTTATTCTGGGTGAATTTTGCAGAATTTTGCACAAATTGTAAACCGTAAAAGAGAGAGAGACAAAAATTTACTACATAGTAATGTAGATCTCGTTAAAACACACACTTTATGTCATGTATATGTTTTTCGTCTAGTTGATCATTTCGATTTGGCTCCAATGTTTAAATTACTTAAACTTTTCTCGTACACGAATTTGTCCAACTCCTGGAAATGCAAAGAATCGAATTTCAATCCCATAGCAAATAGTTTTTAAAAATTTTTAATATCACTATAGTCTAGTATATTCCTTTGCTATACGCTTTTTAACATTAATTTGTTTCAGATGTGTACAAGAAGTCATGTGAGTGAAACACATTTTTCTAGTAATGCATTACTTTCCATGCGTTTAGGTTTCATCTTTATTGGATTATTTACCTATCACCTGCACCTGTTTGTGTGCCGTAGGCTTATTGAATTCCAACGCAGATCTCTGGTAAATTGCTTCCAAATTTCACAAGCAATTACAATGCGCGCAACAAGCCTAGGGAAGGAACATGCGTTAACGGATATTTGTAGGAAGTGTTATTCGGTTGCTGCTTGTTTTCTCTGATGAACGTTGGCGACGAGGCCGTTGTTTCTCTTTACATTCTGGTGGTGTAATGTAATACCACATCCCTGCTTCAGCAAGCTTCCAATTTCCTGTTTATCTAATACCCTCGCGTCTTACCCTATACCGTCTCCAATTGTCTTCCGCTGGTTTCTCATCTGCACGTGCAGTCTTCTCAGACTACAAATTCTGGATCCACACGATGTTAAGTTTAAGGAATAAGCAAAAATTACAGACAGTTGTGGTTCTTGGATCTTTAAGCATTCCAAATTCATTTTTACTTTCTCTATTATCTACCTATAGTAAATAGATAAAGTATTTTATTCTACCCAAAACTTCGATATCAAAATTCTTCAATGCTGATATAAATATTATTAAAACAACAATTTTAATGACCATCCACAGGATACAATTAATAAAACCGCCTTTAGTTAATCATAACAATTCTCTAAAATTACCTTCGCAGTACTTTTATACTATATTAATGTGTACTTATGTGATTGTTGTGGTGGCATATATTGTGTATATATTATGTGTACATATTTCTGTTTAGTGCATTTGTCTATCATAATAGGGTACATTACTGCATCTGAATAAGGTGTGCTTGGTGCTGTAAATTTAAATTGCAATATTTGAATATCTTTTTCTCTTTATTTCCGTGTTTACTCTTTTAATTATTTTTTGTTGATTTTACTTTCTCTATATGTACTATGTACATAGTGTATAGAGAGGGTATTGTATTGCACCCAAAAATTTGATACCGAGATTTCACCGGAAATATATATTTTGAGACCCCTTGAATCCAAAAAAAGCATTTTTAGAAAATCTCCGTGTGTGTGTCTGTGGGCAGCATTGCTCAAAAACGAAAAGACCGTTAAATACCAAACTTGGTATTTAAGTTTGGTATCATCTAAGGATGCAACATAAAGATTTTCAAAAAAATCCCTCCCATCCCAAACTATCCTTCACATAGAACTTTTTTCGATAACAGTTTTGATTAAAATATCGTATATTAAAGATATTTACCTGACAAATAAATTGTATAACGTGAATTTTCTGGGAATAGCCTCTGAAGACTACTTTATTCTGGATGAATTTTACAGAATTTTGCATAACTGCTAAACCGTAAGAGATGGACGGAAACTTCAAACCCAAAAAATATAGAACACTTTAGAACATACAATTTATGTTATATAATTTTTTTTCGTGGAGTTGATCGTTTTTAAGATGTTCCTTGTTTTTGGTTTTAGCTTTGAAAAACATACTTTTCTCATACAGGAATTTGTAAACTTCTGTCCATACAAAAAAAGGAACTTCAGTCACATAGCAACCAGCTTTTGACTATTACTGTAACTAATGGTGCTCCCTTATTTCGCTTCTACTTACAAGGAAGCAAGTAATAAGACTGTTTCTGCTAATTTTTTCTCGATTAGATGAAGTAAATAGAATAATATGTTGCAGAGATGTAGAGAAAGTCATGTGAATGGAACACACAAGATTTTCTTTTTAATATTGCTTACTATTTTGTGTATTACAAAAGCACGTACGGTCTGTGGACACGTGCGATTGATGAAGCCCAATGTATGATACTGTTATGACAATAAATACACTTATTCATTCATACTATATTAATACTTATCTATACTTCTCCAATTTATGGTATATGAATTAGTTACCTGTTCCGTCGTCAAGGTCCTCCATTGTTTCCTTTGCACACCGATCTCTCTCTTTTAGGATTGTACATATTTCATAATTTGTTTTGTAATTCTTGTGTCAGAAATTCTTTCAACCAGTTCCTTCCATTATTTTCTAAACTCCTTTGACATTTTCATGTTAAATATTCTTAGTTCCTCTCATACCTATACTTTTATTTCCAATATGATCTCTTTGTACATCCTTTTACACTCCTTAAAAATTTCATTTCTGGCGCCTAATTTCGATACCAAGCACTCCCTACATAAACAGTAAAGAATTTTTACTTTTTCTGCACGTACTTACTATGTGCATAGTGTATAGAGAAGGTATTGCATTCCACTCAAAAATTCGATATCGAGATTTCACCGAAAATATGGTCCCCTGAGTCTAAAACAAACTTAAAAAAAGATCCGTGTTTGTGTGTGACTGTGGACAGGATACCTCAAAAACTAAAAGACCGTCAAATACCAAATCTGGCCTTTAAGTTTGGACAACGAAGGATGCGAAGATTTTCAAGAAAATATCTCCAGCCCCAAACTACCCTTTACATGGACACATTTTTTAAAATATTGTTTTTCTCAAAAATGGCTCTAACGATTTTGAATAAAATACCGTATTTATAGATATTTATATCACAGATAAAATATATATTTTGAATTTTCGGGGAATAGCTTCTGAAGACCTGTTCGTTTTGGATGAATTTTGCAAACCGTAGGGAATAGACAAAAACTTAATACACAAAAATATAGTTCTCGTTAAAATACACAATTTTTGTCATATGCATATTTGTTGTAGAGTTGACCGTTTCCAGTATATTCCGTGTTATTGGTATCAAGTTTAAACTTTTCTCAGATGGAGGTTACTTTTCCTTGCATCTCGTCTTGCCTTGCAAAGGGAACCGAACTTCAATTGTTCACATCTCGACCAGTTTTTAAAGGATGTGGCTATCACTTTAGCCATAGTTCTCTTCTGCTTACAAGGAATCAAGGAACCTGTGAATGCTTATATCAGTTAGCATGATGTGGCTAAAAGAATCTCTTTTGTAAGAGCAGTTTTCAGGGTAGAGAACGGCATGAATGGAAACCATACATGTTTGTAAAACGATTTCTGTGCGGGGTTTTCTCTCTGAGCAGCGCAATTCGAACACGTAAAGTCGGCTTATCACCAAACATGGTATTCAAGTTCGTCCTTTGGATGCCAAAATGGCTCTAAGAACTTTGATTAACGCACTCTATGTTTAAGATATCAGGAAAACGAAACATATCTGGAATTACTTGGAAATAGCGTTGACCTCCATTTCATTTTTAATGATTTTTGTATAATTCGTAAAACATAAGAGATAGAGAAATTCATATTATACAAAATATGTAGATCTCGTTAAAGCACACAGTTTTTGTCACATACAGATTAATATTTTCGAGATAGCTTTTGTTATTGGATTAAATTATCTAATACTTATACATTTTTAAGTGGTAAGTCGCTGGTCTTTTTTACTTTCTCTACACATACTATGTACATAGTGTGTAGAGAAGGTATTGTGATGCACCCAAGATTTCACTGAATCCAAAAAAAAAAGCATTTCAGAGAGGTCCGTGTGTGTCTGTATGTATGCGTGTGTGTTTGTCTGTATGTGCGTGCGTGTCTGGGGACAGCATAGGTCAAAAACGAAAAGACCGTTAAATACCAAGCTTGGTATTTAAGATCAGTATCCTCCAAAGATGCGACACGAAGATCTTCAAGATTATTATAAATATATTCTTTGGATTAGGCAACTTTTCCTCTCTGTATTTCTTATCTTTCCATTTGTGAGCGGTGTATAACGAAATCGGTTCATCATTATCAAGAGAGGATTGGTAATGCTTATGATCACTTTGTATCTCAAGTTGGATTTTTGATTATTACTGAAATTATTCCTTTGCTCTGGCACTGATCTGTATTTTTCAAACAATTTTCTACTCTTCCAGCTTAAAAGTTTCCATCACATTTCATGAGGACGGTATGCTCTGTTCAATGTTAAAACAAGATGGCGCCGACATATGGTTTATTACACGGTACATTTATCACAGTGCAAGGGTTTCTCAGAGGAAGTTTGTCGGCGGCATTCATGAGCCATAGCTATAAACGCCGATTTCACTCTCTCTCTCTCTTTCGCCTCACTGTTTTACTTTCTCTACACGTGCTATGCACATAGTGTATAGAGAAGGTATTGTAATGCACCCAAAACTTCAATACCGAGACATCACCAGAAATACATGTTTTGGGTCCCCCTGAATAAAACAATCTGATGTGTTACACTCACATGACTTTCTCTAGCTACCACTCAAAAACAAACGATATAAAGATAATTCTTCTTTCAACGCCATGCTAATTGAGATAAACATTAGCAGAATTTTATTATTTAGTTTAATTATTTAGCTAGGATGCAAGGGAGTGCACTAGGCTAAAGTGAGAGTCAAATGTTTTAAAATATGTCGTTATGCGATTGTCATTGCAATTCGCTTCTTTGCTTGGTCAGGAGTAGAACAAAAGAAACACGCACACTTCCGTCTGAGAAAAGTGTAAGTACTTCACAATTGAAACTAATAACAAGGTATACCTCGAAAACGGTAAGCTCCACGAAAAAAAGTATAACATATCTTGTATATTTTAATAAGATCTACATGTTTTGTATAGCAAGTTTTTGTCTATCTCTTACGGTTTACTAGTTATGCCAAATTAGGCAAAATTCATCCAGAATAAACAGGTCTTTAGAAGCTATTTCCAGAAAATTCAAGATATACATTTTATTTGTGATAAAAATTTCTTTAATATGTAATATTTTGGTCAAAATCGTTGGAGCCATTTTAAAGAAAAACAAAATTTTCGAAGTTTTTCCATGTAAAGAGTAGTTAGGGGTGGAGGGATTGTCTTGAAAATCTTCGTGTCACATCCTTGGAAGATACCAAACTTAAATACCAAGTTTGGTATTACGCAGACTCACACGGACCTTTTTTCCAAAAATGCGTTTTTTTTTTGTTTTTGTTTTTTTTTTGATTCAGGGGGACCCAAAACAGTATTTGCGGTGAAATCTTGCTATGGAATTTTGGATGGAATACAATACCTTCTCTATACACTATGTACATAGTACGTGTAAAGAAAGTAAAAAAGCGCTTTTGGAAAAAGATCTGTGTGTGTGCGTGTGTGTGTCTGTGGACAGCATAGCCCAAACACGAAAAGTCCGTTAAATACCAAAGCTGGTTTTTAAATTTAATATCTAATATGGATGTGCACGAAGATTTTCAGGAAAATCCTTTCACCCCAACTACCCTTTACGTGGAAACATTTTCGAAAATTTTGATTTTCTCAAAAATGGCTCAAACTATTTTGATTAAAATATCACATATTAAAATATTTACCTGATAAATAAAATGTATATCTTGAATTTTCTGGAATTAGCCTCTGAAGAGTATATTATTCTAGATGAATTTTACGGAATTTTGCATAACTGCAAGAGATAGGCAAAAACTTACATAACAGAAAATGTAGAGCTCGTGAAAACAAACAATTTACGCTATATACATTTTTTTCTTGGAGTTAATCGTCTTTGTTATTGGTTTCGGATTTAAAATACTTAAAACTTTTCTCATGTGGGAATTTGTCAACTACTGTCCATACGAACAAAGAAACTTCAGTCACATAGCAACCAGCTTTTGACTAATACTTTAGCCTATGCTAATCCCTTATTTCCCTTCTATTTACATGGAAGCAAGTAATAAGACTATTTCTGCTAATATTTTCTCGATTAGCATGAAGTAAAAGGAACCATAAGCTTTTTAACAATATTTTGTTGCAGATATATAGAGAAAGACATACAAATGGAACACACCAAATTTTTTTAATTGTGGAGTGACTTAGTTGCAAGGTAGGTTTTGTCGTGTTCAACCTGAGCGAGATATTTTATTTAAAATACTAGAGCAGTTGCGCAGCGTTCAAAGATAAATAAAACGTACTTGAATATCGAATCCGGAAAGAAGGCTCGGGGAAGAGGCTAATTCCAGTTTTGTAGTCCAAGATCAAATCAGAAGCTCCGGTTGGTCCGATATATACACTATGTTGATCTTGGCAAAAATCAAGGTTCCCAGAAAGTGAAATCCATTGTTTCCATTTGTGCGTTGGAGTTACGCCATCTCTCTCTCTCTCTCTCTCTCTCTCTCTCTCTCTCTCTACCTCTCTCTCTCTCCCTCTCTATCTCTCACAGATAACTTCTTTGTTGCAGCAACAAAGTTGGATTATAGTGTTGTTAACCCTGAAAAACAAGATAACATGAAACATTTGTTGCGAAGCTTCTGTTGGGCAAATGAAATCAGTGCGTCTCTTCCGTGTTAATTATCTTTCTACTCTAGGATTAGACATCTTAAATGGAATTTTATTCAGTAATCTTTTAGGATGATTAATGAAGGTTAGAGTAATTCTTGTGTAGTCTTCTTACGAATATGGATTGCTTCAGGAACCTGAAGATCTCTGTTGTTTTTAGTGGTGCCAATGAGCGAAGACGTATGAACTAACGTTTATAACATCTTCATATATTATCTTCATACTTGAGGCCCAAATTTGTGTAATTATGACATACAAAGCTAGTTTGAGTTGCAGAGATTGCCGAGACTTTCCTTGTATTAAAAGTTTTACCGCTGAATTCTGTTTCTTAGTTTTTGAACTAAATGTGTGTAGCTAAGAGCAGTAATAGATAGCTTACTATTTAATACTCTGGTATGATTTCTGTTTCAAGGCATATAATATGTTCCAAAAAGTTATTTTATGTAAATATTGTTTTAATTTCCTAATATCAGTCGCAGATCATGCTAATAAGGTTTTGTTTCTTTTACTGAAGTTTCGAAAGTTGCTCAAAATAATTATATCATCGGCACACTGTGCCTATTGAATGCTGTTGGAAATGGACGTGGGAAAGTCCTGAGTATCTATAACCGCCAGCCGTTCACGCGGCATGTTATCTCAGTTGCAAAGCTTGCCGCAATTGGTGGTACTTTATGAAACTATGCCCCTCCCGTCTCTAAGTAACACTAAGATGATTAACGACAATAGCTGCTGACTATTGCAGGGGCGCTGAAAACGGCGAACGCAATAACATTTATCTGGCTGCTCATTTGTATTCTAAGAACTGCTAGATGGTGTTATGTTTAGTAATTTGGCAAAGAAAGACATCTCGCTGCCACTGACTTAGCGGATATTTTTAATCAGCTACCTCGCTTTAAAACCATAGCTCAAGAAGTTGTTCACAGTCTTGGATTTGCAGATTCGGTCAAATACAAAACTTAAAAAAAATTGGCGAACATATTAAACATTCGTGACCAGTTACAGCACGACAAATGGAATGATCAACGCGATTATTGAATCAATTATATCCTCCATCTGTCGAAACGTAAGTGTACATAAAATATTCCATGTGTCTTTGAATATTCGAACCCACCTTTTCTGATGTTTGAGGCATGTTGTTGCCAAATAGAAAATATATTTTATGTACGAGTATTATTTCAAGACAATGCGGTGACCAGAAGTTACACTATTCGCTTCTCGCAAGGCGAGCCTGTTCAATGCCAAGAGACTGCATATGTGATTTTGGTGGACAAAGCGGCGGCTGGGCGGATTTTCTCTAGATTCACCGGTTTCCCCTGCTATTCTTTTGACAATCTACTCTATAATCGCCTTTCCTTTCATCAATTTCAGCTCCATGTTATATCATCTACCTCACCCTCACACCATGCTGGTCATCCGTCTGGCTGTTCTCTCTAATCCAGAGTCCGTCTTCTCAATGGGCATCTGACTCCAGTCAGATTGTAAGTCTAGGAGGGTATTTAGCAAAAGAAATATATATTATTTCACAAAATGTATATTAGCCGCATGAAAATGCATAGATATTTATAGTTCAGTATAACAGTTCAAAAGAAGCTTTGATTACTTATATTTCTTCTGGCCACCGGGAATTCTCATGCAATTGCAGAAATTTCAAGAAGTGCCTATAAAAGACTTTGACTTTATGAAGGAGGTGAAGATCTTAGATTAAATGAAGGGAAGCACAATAGATCACAACCGGTGTCAGTGAATATGGAATATATTGTCCCCATTTTTTTTAACATTAAAAAATCTGATGTGTTCCATTCACATGACTTTCTGTACATCTCTATAACAAATTATTGTTAAAAAGCTTATGCGTTTATCTACTTCAAGCTAATCGAGATAAGCATTAGCAGAATTTTTTCTTGTAAACAGAAGAGAAAAAGAGAATACACTAGGCTAAAGCGATATTCAAATATTCTAAAATCAGGTTACCATCTGGATGAAATCCGTTTCTTTGCATTGCCAGGAGTTGACAAATTCCCGTATGTGAAAAATATATGTGTTTTAAAACTGAAACTAATAACAAGGAAATGTCAAAAATGGTCACCTCCGGGGAAAAAATGTGTGACATAAATTGTGTCTTTAAGACGAGCTACGTTTCCAGAAAAATTTATCCAATATAATGAGGTTTTCAGAGTTAATCCTAGAAAATTCAAGATATGAATTTTATTTGACATGCAAGTATCTTTAACATACCTATTTTAATCAAAATCGTTAGGGCCATTTTTGATAAAATAAAAATTTTCGAAATTTTTTCCATGTATCTTGAATTTGAGTTAATGATTTCCAAGATATTTTATTGATTCGAGTTTTAAAATACTGAAGTTTTTCTCAACAGGAAGGCCTCATCAGTTCCATATCTCTCTTGTTTTACTCCTGGTGATGGGAAGATAACTGAATTTCACTGTTAATCGCATAGCGAAAGCTTTTAAAAGATTTGACTATCACTTTAGCCTAGTATATTTTCTTATTTCTCTTCTACTTACAAGGAACTAAGAAATAAGACCTTTTTGCCAATATTATATCGGTTATTATGGCGTATATAGGGGAATAATCGACTTTAAGAATAGTTTGTTTGCAGAAAGGGCTCAAAACTCATGTGAATGGAACACATCGGACTTTTTTAAAAATCTATTTTATTGTACATCGCTTTAACTTCTATCGCGATGGACCTATTCCGAAAGATACGTCGTTGACGGTATGTGGTAGACTATCAAGACTATCGCTATATCACACAATTTTCGCTTCGTGCCTTCCGCCTGGGTTGCCACAGTCTTACTGTTTTACCACCTGTAGTCCGATGGCGCGTACAGTCAGACATCGTGGCCTACTTCCACCATCCGTAGACAGATGGCAAAGTTTAGGTAGCACCTCTATGCCACACCCCTACATGCTATACTACTTTACTCCGAGACAAGCCGATAATGTTGGGTTATTCAGCCTAGCTGCTTTAACTATCTGGATAGATGGATTTACAGTCGCTGTTGCCATCTATTTTCAGTTTTACTTGTGTATTAGACTGAGGATGGAGCTTTTGGCTGTAGTATTATAAATTCAATCCGGTATTTACCTTGGCTATTGAGCGATACCACGAAAAAAGCCCTGCTAGATAGCTAGATTGGTCGGCCCATGAGATTTGAACCCGGACTTTCCGAATGCGGGCCACAGACGTTTCGTATCGCCTGAGCGATACGTTTTGGTGGTTCCGTAGTGTTGTTGTTTGGATTCTTCTCTCCAAGGAGCTACTCTAGATTGACGAGTGCTGTATACTCAAAGACATTAAAAATGTGCCTGGAAGTACTTGTCGTAAGACGGAGTCTTTTTGCTGATCCCAAAGGTCTTTCACCTGTTTGCTGTGCTCTCAAAGTCGTATTGGACGGACCACGTCACTGAAGGGAAAGAGTTGTACATGAAACTTCACTTACGACAAATGAAGTTCCGAGTTGTGAACTGGTGATCTCTAAACTTACTGGTTAGTTAATAATCCATCCTTCTCACCGGCTGATACAAAATTAGGTTAATCTTTTCTCTGCGCTTTATATAGTAAGCTCTAATGTCAAGTTAATTCGCGGATGTGGTCGGCGAAACTAACACATTGCTTATACTGTTCTGACGGAGCGTCGAGTGGGGTGCGGGATGAAGGGGTGGATTGCCCAAACGGTTTTACCTTTTCTTCCTCGTGGTATGTTGTACCAGAATGGCAGCGATGAACATCATCTTAAGCACCGACTCCCCGTCAAAAGTTAACATTTTCAGCAAAATCACAGCGTCAGGCGTATTTTTATTGTATTTGAGTGTACTAGTGGAACACATTAGGTAGAGCCTGATATAACTTGGAAGTGCTCAAGTTGTGGCTGTAAATCGTTGGTATTACGTAAGTGAGTTTAGTCGCCCTGTGTCCCATTCTACCATCTAACACAATCGTTGAGTTAGGTACATTATAGGCTGTGTTCCCGTTATCGGCCGGGTATTCCCCAGATATTTAATTTGAAAACTCGTTACCTACAACGGCACCACTTTTAAGCGGTTTAATAGTAAATCCCCTATAAAACGATAAATCCTCTCTCATGAATGATCGAGAACTACTTCTGAGGACGTGATGAAAGACCTCCTCCCTCCTGGCGCACAGAGGAAATCGAGCGAGGCTTGATTTGTGTTTTGTTTCGAAAAAAAAAAACACACACAAAAAAAACACATCGATTTTTCAAGGGGAGATGACGGATCCAACTGTAGTTGGCGCTCTAGCGGAGGCTAAATAAACCATTTCATACACCATAGCTACTGTGCAGCACTGGGAACATAAACAATGCCACACACAAACAAACAACACATTCAGCAGGTAAAATTAAAATTACGAGTTGGCTGGACCCAACCCCGGTGTATGTAGACATAATTTGTACCTTGGGCCTGCTTGTTTATTAACCAACTCGATGATGGAGCTGTCGCTGGGTGAACAATGGGGCTACGTGAATTAGACCACGCTACAACAAACAGGCACTGGGTGTAGCGCATGTATAGCACCGCTTTACATCGACATGCTGGGATCTTAACTCTTCCGCTGACCTAAGGTGAGGTTGGTCAGATTTTCATTATTAGTTCTAATAATGAATAGCTGACCAACCTCAGATAACCAACCTTAATAATAATAATAATAATAATAATAATAATAATAATAACAACAAAATTATTATTGCTATTATATGCCAAATGCGCATAAAGATTATGGAGTTGGGGGAAAATATGTATAATATAAATTTAGAATACCTATCCCTAAGACACCTCCCTAACAGGTGTATACTTGTTCGGTGACAGGCAAATAAACACGCTGAAAGACAGCAGTGAAAAGACAAATTCTCCACCACTGACATAACCATGCTGAGGTACATAAAAACATAACCACCTTATGAAAGATCTGAATCTAATGGTGGCTCCATAACATATCCTGAAACTGAGCTAGGCCATGCCATCTCTTTTAATCCGAGGGTCACTCCAAAACTTTTGAGAATAGACGCAATAAACATTAAAACATTTATAGATCTGATCATTGTATTTTTTCAAAATATTTTCCATTGCATTCTATGCCTATTTCAAATGCTGAATGCCATTCTTCTTTGGAGAGAGTGCAAATACATTCTTTGTAAGCAGCTTATGCGGCTTCAAGTGACTCAAATCGTTGACCTCGAATGTTTCTCTTTATTTTGGGGAATAGAAAACAATCAGACCACAATGACTGTCGTTTAGTTTCCAAATCATTCTTGGTAAATTCAGCTTTCCATTACAGTGTCAAATATGTTTTTGGATTCTTCCTCCATTGAATTTATTAATCACTTCCTGGCACCACTGCACACCTTTCTGTTCATTTGTGAAGTGGTGGGGAATCCAGCGACTTTAGAGCTTCCTGACGTCAAATTTTTCTTTAAGATTTGCTTTCATTACTGCCGATCCAACAAGGAGGGCTTCTTGCATCTGAGCATATGTGCAACGATGATCTTTTCTCAACATGTGCTCTGCTTTTACCACATTTTCATCCACTGTTGCTGTAGCCGGCCATCTGCTCGGTCTTCATCTTTGAGGGAATCTCTTCCTCTTCTAAACTCTCCGATGAATAATGGGTCGTAAAGGAGAAAGATCTCCCAAAATGCACGATACAGTCTTTTAATGCATTCTCTCTCTCCTAAACAGACTTTAAAGTCATAGAAAGTCATAGCACAGAAATCTTCTCGCTTGAGACCCATCCTTGCCTATGGCGTAGCAACAACAGGCGGTCCTGACGATGCACTTTGTTAGAACGCGCCCAGACTTGCACATGTTGCTGTCTGAACTTCAATTTGAAGTTAGGAAAAGCTGCTTTGGATTACCGCAACTCATTGTCATCCATTCTCAAAACTTTTGGAGTGACCCTCGTATTGTCACACCCACCTTTGGAATTTTTATGTATCATTCCAGATGAATCAACAGCGCATAGTCCCCCCCCCACCCCGCATAAATACAAACCGTTAACATAAGCCGTCGCTTCCTCGTTTGCCAACAGCATTAGGTATTTGAAGAAGGTTTGAAATTCGACGAGAAAGCTGTACAAGGAAACTACGTAATGAATTCGTCTAATAAAGAAGAAAAAGAAAGAAAAAAAAAAACCGCGCTACTCTCCAATTAAAAATGTTGTTTTAGCCGTTTATATACAATTTTATTGTACAAATGTGCACTTTCGAAAAGATCCGCGAAGAAAATCAATTATCACATGGATCCAATGTCAAAATCAAACAGAAACTTACGGGTGGCTATAAAAAAAATTAGCAATTCTATACACTTAAGCACATTTCTATTCACAAAATTAGTGCTGACACTCCATGTACACAATACATTAAATTAATATTCCTATTTTGAGTTAACTGCGGCAGGTAAATATATATTTTATATGTATATGACAATTCCTTGTAACATTTGATTAATAAGATTAAAATCCAAAAGAAACCCTCCCCTAGCAAAATTTAGATATAATACCGAGTTCGTATAGTACCGAGTTCGTGTAGTGTAAAGTTGGATTTGAAACTATAAATATTATATATTATTATTATTATTATTATTATTATTATTATTATTATTATTGTTGTTACTATATGCAGGGTTACTACAAAAGAAATAGACAACTTCAACTGCCTGTAAAACAAAAACTATTAGAGATAGCAACCTAATTATTTTGGAGGTATTTTGAGAAACTCTCAAAGTTTCGTTTGTTACTATTGGTAACGCTGTAGTGTTTTGTTTGTTGTTGCAGAAGCTGAAATGGCGGAAAATCCTGTGGAAAAGGCATATTGCGTGTTGGAATTTGCTAGAACGCAATCAGCAACTGTTGTCCAAGGACATTTTAGAACACATTACCACAAAACGCCACCGCCTAGACAGTCAATCTACGACTGGTATAGAAAATTCGAGACAACGGGATGTTTGTGCAAAGGGAAGAGCTCGGGAAGACCAAGAGTTTCGGAAGAAAACGTTGAACGTGTTCGTTCTGCCTACATAAGAAGCCCACAGAAATCGACATCTAGGGCAAGCATGCAATTACAAATTCCAGAGCAAACTGTATGGAAAATCTTGCGGAAGCGACTGCACATGATGCCGTACAGATTACAGATGTTGCAGTTTCTGAGTGAAGAAGATAAGGTCATACGGCGGGACTTTTGCATCGACATGTTGCGATATGATGAAGACGATGCTGATTTTTGTGAGCGCATCATTTCATTTTTGTGGTAACGTGTTCTAAAATGTCGTTGGACAACAGTTGCTGATTGTGTTCTAGCAAATTCCAACACGCAATATGCCTTTTCCACAGGATTTTCCGCCATTTCAGCTTCTGCAACAACAAACAAAACACTACAGCGTTACCAATAGTAACAAACGAAACTTTGAGAGTTTTTCAAAATACCTCCAAAATAATTAGGTTGCTATCTCTAATAGTTTTTGTTTTACAGGCAGTTGAAGTTGTCTATTTCTTTTGTAGTAACCCTGTATATTATACCAATGTTACAAATATAATTATACCAACCAAGCGAGATGGTTCAGGCAGTAACGTTATAGTCCACATGTGGGAGAACCGGGGTTCAAATTCTGTGAGTCAGACCAATCTGACTGGGACTTTTCCGTAGTTTCCCCCGTCGCCAAGGTTAATACTGGATTGCATATTTAATATCTTCTTCTTTTTATTCTCCACCTGCTTACTCTCCTCATATGGAGGACTTGTCTGCCCCCTCAGGACTTACAAGCTAATGCTTGAGACTCTGGATCTGATAGCATATCCAGGAATGTGGGATAAGCCCAATATCTGGTAGGAAAGCGAAGAAGTAAATGATTTGAAATGCAGGAAAATGGAAAACTGGAAAGGCGATGATGGAGCAATTGGTGGATTGAATGGCGGGAGAAACCGGAGGTCCCCGAGAAAACCGCGCAGACACCGCTTCGTCCACTACAAATTGCACATGCGGTCATCTCGAATTGAATTTGGGCCGCCTAGGTGGGAGGTGAACGGTCTAACCACTCTGCCACGGCACCATCATTAATATCATTACTCAAAATTCCACCTTAAGTTTAAAACAATATTAAAAATGAAAATAAATCTTCTCTGGACCCACAGTTAATAAATGCAGATAGACTGGACAGCACCCTAATGCCATCTGTTTGTGTAGAGGCAGAGACACAGTTGCCTAGCAGTAATATCTCTGTGGACATGTGTCGAACATACTAAACTTGAATGCCACGTTTGGTAGTTAACGTCCATTAATGTATGCTGTCCATAAATATATACACGCGGACCCTTATCTAAAAATGCTTATTTTGTACTCAGGGAACCTCAAAACATGTAAGTATTTCCGGTAAAATTTCGATATAGAATTTTTAGGTGTAATACAACACCTTCTCTAGTTACTATGTGCATAGTGTGTGTAGAGAAACTAAAATACACTGCTAAACTGTTTAGAAAGAATTGAAATTAATATTTGTTTTGTGGTTTTTCTCTACGCGCTTGAGAAGGACTTGGTTTTAAACAATTAAAATCTCGTTATATCCTAGAGAATTGTGCATATAGTGTACATAAATCATAGCATTGTTTTAACTCCCTTCTACTCTTTGACAAATTACCAAGATCAAAGAAATAAAAGGAAAAACATGTATTAAGGTAGCAAGTTTGAGCAATCGATTTTCTACATGAGACCGCTATTTTTGGAGTGCTAGTTCACTGCATCGCGTGGGATCTTTGCGGAGATACTCCATACTAAGACATGTCCGTACCATCATGCTTACAGATGTACATTAGCACATTGCTTTATGAGCTTAGCGTAGATATTTTGCATTTGGGGGTAACAGTTTATAAGTAGTGGTGGCTAGCCTCGATAACGAATCTTGTGTGACCTGAAGCAAGAACTGCAGAAGGGTTTTTCTTTTTTGTACAAAAAAGTGATGGTTTCAAGTTAAACTAATTTGCTGGCTGCATAGTTACGAATGCTTAAGGTATCTGAGAATAGATGCCTGCCTCTTGGAAGAACGAGAGATTCGTATCTACTTTTGTATTGTTTCGTATTACTCTCACGAAGGCTGTTTTTCAAAGCCACAGTTACCTCCTAATTGTATTTTATTGATGCCAATAAAATGTCTTTGAATCAAGTTTTACTGCGCAACTTCTTTTTACTTCTGAAACTGACGGCAGCATGAGTTTGTTTGGTGGGGGGTCTGGAACGACATTGGCGTTCTACTGTGTGACCAACTGAATTTGCGCCCTGCTGCTTAAATGTTGAATTGTTCAAGGAAAGAATATAATATGTTATTTTTCAGATCCACATATTTTTTTCCTTTTTCTTCTGAAAGTTAAGTTATATTATTTAGTTGCCGGGTTGGTCGGCATGATTGGTATATTTTTCGGTTATTGTACATGCATTTAGATTTAAAAAAAAAACTTAAATGCTATTAACTTATTTTATTATATTAATGCTATTATATCATAGTTCTGAATGCATTTGTCGCATCTGAAGCACTAACAGAAACAGTGCTGTGCAAGGTGTGGAGGGAAAACATCAACATTCCTCACCTTCAGCATCCGTAGTTGGCAAGCGCATGACCACGACTTTATTCCAGTAGTCACGGTGGGATCCAATTTTTAATATCATTTTGTGGCTAAACGACTCATTTTAGCAACAAATGTTAAAAACACGAAACTTATCTTTTGTAGCTCTACCTTGTTATTCTAATTGCAGCAGCAAACGATAGAGGAGTGTTGACATATTTGCAATCAAACATTTGACCAATTTTATTTTTATTTATGCAACCATGCACTTTAAAAAAAATGGGTCAGGGACTTAGGTTACAACTTAACGTCAGGAAGCTGCCATTGAAGTTCCCCTAACACCTTGTATAGTAATGACACATCTGTAATTATTGGCATGGGATTTAACAGATCCAAAGGGTTTTTAACTAAATATAGGACTGAGATAAGAGTACAGTTTATTATCCACGCTTTTCAGTATTTTATAAATTATATAAAAAGTGGCAAGTTTTAGTAGATTCTGGTTTAAAAATATCACAAAATATATGGATTAATACTTATTATAGACAATCAAGTATTGATACATGGTAAAGAAGACAACTACAGAAATCATTTTTACACTAAATACAATAATTAAATATCATTTTACTATATCTAAAAGGAGAACAATTATATATAGCATTGAGAGGAAGGGAATCAATACGATCGAAAATAGTATTAGATACCAAATTTTGGAACATAATCACATTTTAGATATCTAGACTGTAATGTAGATTTTGATTGTAATAATAAAATAGAAATTAAATTGAATAGTTTTAAAGCAATATAAAGAACATTTAAACATAAATTAAGAAAGGAAACCAAAGAAAACCGACATTGGCATGGCAGTGAAACCTGAGTACAAATTCGGAGAAACTGAAATTCCAAAGGAGTGTCTGTGCAAAAATGTATAGGATAAGAAATGACTGTATAAGACAAGAATTAAAAATACATCCACTAAGTAATAAAATAATCAAAGGCAAAAACGGATAAATCACTTGGAATGAATGGAGGGAGATATCCGAAAGCAGCACTTGAATATTCACTGAGAGGGAAAAGAAAACGAGTAAGCCTGTACCATGAATTGGAGGAGGAGAACTTTGACGATTCTAAAATGATATTTCATAGCTGTCAAATCCTTTCTCTCTCTACCTGAATGGTGCATCATACACCGCGTGTCTTGTTATAACAAGGTTTGATTTCCTGTACTAATGATATATTTTTATTACATCACACCTATGTACATTACCCACCTGTTGGGCATAGGAAAACAAATTCTCCCACTCTTTAGAGTGCTTTTGTTGTGCCCCTGGCTTGTGGTCTCGCATTGTCTGTTGCTGCAGTTACACCCATTTCCTGTAGAGGCATGGGGCCGGGTAGAAGGTAGGTGCAATAACATCTGCCGCCTCAATAAAAACATTTTGTGTTACACAATAGCAAAATATCGAATTATGAAGCTGTCATTTCTTATCTGTGATTCGTAATCGGTTTGGATTTTCAAATTGATTACAATAAATGTAGTAATAGTATACTGCTGCACAAGTGTAGTAAGTGCCTAATTGGAGAACAAGGTAGAGTTTGAAAATACGAGACGAAGATTCTTCAATTTACTTTAATATTATTATTTTGTATTATATTATATATAAATACAAATACTTTTAAAAAATAAAATAAGTAACCCTTGTTCAACATGGTGACTATCGATTATCTATCCTGGATAAAAAAATGTTACATTCACATGATTTCTCTACCTGTACTGCAAACAAAATATTGTTTCAAACGCGTGTTCTTTTATCTATTCATGGTAATTGAAAAAAAAAAAACATTAGCAGAAATTTCTTACTACTTTAAGAAGGGAAATAAAGTAATATACTAGGCTAGAGTGATAGCCAAATGTTTTCAAGATTGTCTCTATGCATTGTCATTGAAATTCGCTTCTTTGCATGGCCATAAGTAAGACAAAAGAAACACTATCGCTTTACCTGTTGTACCCTACAACGATATGTGTAAATATGAATTGGAAGTTTATGTGAATTAACAAAAAGCAATTAAGAAAGAATAAACTCTTAAGTCTCTTCATTCTGAAGAACTCTTGTGTAAGTGGTAAATCGTAAAAGATAGACAAAACCGTACTATTAAAAATATTTTTCATTGGATTTTTGTAGCGTTAACCATTTAGGAAATATTGTTTGTTCATAGTGCTTCACTTTTTGAAAATCTTACTGCCGTTTTAGCCTACTGTATTGTTCTTATACCCAAAATAATATTTGTTGATGTGTAGTTTGTAATTTGTAAGAATACTTTTAAAATACTGTGCAAAGACTTCATGTAAATTCAATTCATATTTCCAACAAAAATACATAATAACTATGCCTACGTACACAAATGCATATATACGTTGAACCTGAAAAGCATTCATCAGTATGAGTTACACATGCCGAGAAAACTTTGTCACCTGTATCTACAATATTCAGCAACTGTGTTTTGCTTGACATAACTTTTATTAAGAAGCTGAAACCTATAGCTTTATAGTATTGTCTCCTTTCTTTATATATTTTTTTAAATAGCACTATGTTCCTAATGAGATACAATAGGTTATTAGCCTAATTTTCTTTAGACAGATCATCTTTTGGGTTTATGAAGCCCAGTGATTCGTATACTTACATTTGATGATTATATAAGCGGGTGTTTCTTCCTCTATATTACACAACCTACAAACAGATTTTTCTTGAAGATCCCCATTTTATGTAAGTGTTTCCTTAATCTACAATGTTTCGATAATTGTTATCGGGTTTACTTGAGAACTGTTGAGTTTATGAAAATCTTCAGTTAACAGGGAAGATGTTCTACTCATTATTGTCTTACAGTGTATGCATTCATTTTTGTTGATGTTAATATTTAATCCATTCATCAATAGGTTTTCGAACAGTATTAATAGGGATGCCAAAAACTGGTATAGCACTAGTGAGCAATTGTGCAGAGCCTTTTCTTGCTAAGGCATCTGCTTGTTCACTGCTTAAAATGTCCTTGTGTCTTCGGAAGACACTCATCCAAGAGTAACTTTGTTGTGTTTTGCCAGGTAGTTCCTGAATAACTTAGAGGTTATCTGATGTCTTGCAATTTTTGCTTTTGTTTGACTCTGAGATTACGCTATTAATTTGCAGTAGACTTTTATTTGCACATGATATGTCTTTATAAATAATACAGTATAGAGAGTATTGCTGTGGTTTTTCTTATATATAGCTCAGTGATGTTGGAAATTGCTACAGTACGTTAAAGCACATTTGTAGTCGTTCCATTGAAGAGACTACTCTCGATGAGAGGACGACATGTAGCGGAGGACGGTTAAACTGCCCATCGTTGGAACAGAAACAGACCATTTGCTGCAGTGTGCTCCGTTCCCTTGCTTTATTTCCCCTTTATTGCCGGAGTCTTGTATTTCATGAATGGTAATCAGCTCGAGTTTTTTCAACTTCTCGTTCTTCCCTCATTCCGTCGCTTCTTTTTATGTCGGTATTATCTTGAAGAAGAGAAAGTATACATAATAAAATTTCATACAACCGTTGTTTTGAAGGCTCTTGTGGCAGATGGCAAAACAACACTGAAAGAGAAAGATTGCGGTTAAGGTTTTTATGTTAACAGTTTCATTCTCTGCATATTACGTTCTGGCATTGTAACTTTTAGAATAAAAACAACCACGGAGGAAATGATGTTTCTTTACTTCGATTCCTTACTAAGGTATGATAAAACCAGCTGCCAAATGTTTATTTTCCTACTCAACCATCACTGGAATATTTGCTTTGCTATTGCTACAGCGGAAGTACTACAAAATATTCGAACGGGTTAGAACTAAACTCGGAGAGATCCATAGTGATTCCTGACAGTTGCCTTACCTCTTGGTCGCTCCGTTACTCCGTCCATGGCTACAGCACCAAAACTCCCAGTCGCTTCTCTTAAATCATCTTCATTATCAGCTTCATCTTCATCGTTGCTTCTAAAGTCAAAGTCACTGTCATCATCATATTTACAATTACACTAGGATTACTCGGTGGCAACTGAAACTGCATTGTGGAATGTTTGTTACACACTGCAGCAAAAATTACATTGCTTACGTAGCATGAATCTCTTGGCAGACACACCTTTTATCAGCTGAGGCAGCTGTCAGGGATCACTACGGATCTCCCCGAGATTTGAAGTGCACATAAAGCGCTCCATCAGGACATGAAGTTATTAGTTGTGCTGCTTTCTCTGCCAAGTAACTATGTCTGTACATAGTAGATTTATCAAAAATTCGATACAGAGATTTCACTAGAAATAATTTTTTTTTGGACCAATGATGGCAAAAACCATTTTTGGAAAAGGTTTGTGTGAGGTATGTTTTATCTGTCTGTGGACAGATGACTCAAACATTAAAGGTGTTTAATTTCACTATCTTCCAAGAATGGATACGAACAGTTTTTTAGGAAAATCCCCTACCCTAAACTACCGTTCACATTGAACATTTTTCGAAAATTATGATTTTCTCAAAAATTCCTCTAACGATTTTGATTAAAATACCATTTATTAAACATTTTTATCATAAGTAAAATATATATCTTGAATAGCCTCTGAGTTGCTCTTCATTCTGGATTACTTATGCATAAACTGGTAAACTGTAAGAAATACACTAAACAAAATAGTCGATACGGATACACTATATGGTATAGTCTTACTATACAAAAAATGTAGATCTAGTTGGAGCCTCAATTTTTGTCTAATACATTTATTTTCTGGAGATAACTATTTCCGAGATAGTTCTTGTTATTGGTTTCAATTTTCCAATACTAAACTTTTTCCAAGTGGGAAACCGTTGTTCGTTTTTCTTTCACCTGGTCAATCAAAGAGCGGCATTTCAAAACCATTCCTTAGGGAACAACTTTTAGAAGATTTGATTATCGCTGTTACCTATTATATTCAAATTGTCCTCTTCTACAAGGAACTAATATGTAATTAAACCATTTCTGCTAATACTTTTATCTTGGTAAGCTTGAAGCAGATGGCAGATTAAGATTTTAAAGAATACTTTGTTGCAGCATAGGAAGAGAGAAAGTCATATGAATCTGGTAATTAAGATTTATTGCTGTTTTATTACCAACTTACGGTAAATAGACAAAATGTCGATAAATATTAATATACAATTATTGACTGGGTTTTGCCACAGGTATTGATAAAATAATCCTGTTATTCGGTGCATTTCGAAAGTCCTGCATATTTTTGTGCTTCAGCTAAATGTTATATAGTTTTTTTCAAAAACGCTCGGACACTCATAGATGTATTTTAAAGACACTTTATTAACATCATTGTTGTGCAAGTTTTATGCTTTCAGAAACACTTTTAAATTATATCCTATATGTTTTGTATAACATCTCAAAAAAGTGTATTATTATTCTTTTTTAATTGTTTCATTTGTATAGCCCCCTTTAACTTCTATAGTCATATCGGGGGCTTTGACTTGAGAAACAATGCTGGTGTTTATCTCGCTGAACTATAAGTTTCTTAACTTTGGTTTTTCGGTTTTATACTATTAAACAGACACTCATTCACTCTCGCATTTATACTTCCAGCCTCAGGGGGATAAGGATTCGGTTAAAGAAAAATTCCCTGCCCCAGCCGGGAATCGAATCCAGGACATCTGAATGAGAAGCCAGAACGTTGACCACTCGGCTGCAGAGGCAAACAATTGTATTATTGTGTGACTGTTGCATAATAACCAAATAAATAGTTCAGCTTATTTGTGCTGTTGATGTTCATTTACAGAAATTAACACACACAACAAATGCTTGAAGTGAAAGAGAAAATTGAGATTTTAATGATAATTGAATAGAATCATTTATTTTGTAACCACAGAAACATTTATTATGTAAAACGAATCTTTGAGATGGTATATCTCATCATTTAAAAATATTTCTGACAACGTAACAGCTTGCAGAGCAATGATGTTAAGAATGCTTTGTTTATGTAAATTTGTTTGTTTATGTAACGCGTGTTTTAAAATGCACTGTTTGAGGTGTCCGATCATTTTCTGGAAAACACTTAAATTTTAGCTGTAGTAGAAACTATACGGGACTTTTGAAACGCGCTGTAAATACAGCAAGTTAAGTTAATCGTTAGTGACGTGATTGGTTTTCTTATAGTATAGAAAGAAAAAAAAAATCATGTGTTTTGTTACATCAATGTACTGCAGAAGTTATTTTTAAGGCTGTTTATCATCAACTTTAATTAATATCTTTCATCTGAAGAACTAATACCCAGCCTTTAAATGCATGGTCCTATTAACGGCACTTCTCTGTGGAATATGGTGACAATGATGTTAACTTGTATACTGATATCGATGGATTTTACTATTTATCTTTTTTTTGGGGGGGGGATAAATTTTGTCACTATCACGCACTCGGTCATATTTCCAAACTCTTGTGGAGAATTGGAATAGTCTAGGGTAGAGAAAAATCCCTATTCCCTGCCGTGAATCGAACCCAAACCTCTCGCACAGCAGGCAGATACTCTACCAACTAAGCTACGTGGCCAATAAACTTTTTTAATTGTATTGTCTCTCGACTACGAGTCGAAAGGCTGCTGCCTCGTGCGTAGAGTTGTGGCATTGTTTAAAAACGTTTTTGGATGTACCATTTCGAGGTACAGTACACGATACCATTAGTATCTCTGGTTGGATTGGTGACATGTTTGTATTCATTGTACGCCAATGGATAATGCAAAAACATTTGTAATCTGTATTAGGGGGGGGTGGGGGAGGATATCAATTTAAAATAGGCAACCTCGATTCAAGCTTGGATGTTGAGGATGCTCGTCTCCACATACGATAGCTGTCAGCTGAATTTCTGCTAACACAACGATTAAATGGCATGTCTATTCTTGCCTTTCGATTGGTGAGTGGTAAAAGAAAGTAAAACTGGAAGACATTCTGCAGTTACAACCTATTGGGATACAAGTGCATTTTTAGATACAAGTCTACTTGTATATTCTGTTTTCTAAGATATTGAGAATTGAAACTTACACCGATTATCCACACTTATTTGTTTACTTTAAAACCCATTAATGTGCATATTTAGCGACATCATTAATTAAATCGTAACTAGATATCAACAAATACAAATGAAATAAATGCCTAGGTTAAGAGTGGGTATATTTAATTTTGCAGTATTAAATTTAACAAAGGTTAGAGGTTTTTGTGTAGTTCATACAAGTGCAACAAAATATAGAAAACACTTAGGTAGATTGGGTTAATAACACTAAATGCAGCAAATTCAGCTTTACACTCTGACAGATGAACGTAGATGAAATTACAAGTTGATATAAAAATACATTGTCGCCGAAAAATACTTTAAAAGTAAGCTGAATCGATTGGAATTCATTGCAGCTTAGAAGCTACCAATGTAGTATATTTTGATCACGTTAGTTAAAATTTGCCCAGGAGCATGATGCTATTCTGGAATTCTTTGCATTATTCTATGCTTAATAGAGAAAATGCGCTTCGATGATTGTTTATTTCGATCATTAACGCTTTCAGTACTTCATGTTTTGTGCAACTAGTGTTCACGTGGTGTTGACTTCACCTTGTTCGTATAACATTATTACCAAGAGTAAAAGCACTTGAGTTCTGATGTATCCCTCCCAGTCAAGCAGTCTAACCGTTCGCACAGAACTATTCGATATCTTCCCCATTTGTGTCTAGCTGTTCACAACAGCTGTCATACAGTGCAGTGGCCAGCTAGGCTAGGTTCGTACTTTCAATCATTTTAGTGCGCAAATTAACAGAAATTGACAAATAGATTTTTCTAAGTCTCCTCCAGAATATTCTGCGTTTCTAACAGATTACGCATGTCCTACTTATTTGTTTATTTGTTTATCCATACCCCGAGTATTTCGAATTCACTTAACTCAGTAGTTATATTTCTTAGCCAATTGATTGTCTATCTTAATTGGCTAGGAACCAACCACTTCCAGTAAAACTACAAGGTTATTCATTTATATCCTGTAGTATACATGTAATGTAATGTAATGTGATGTTATGTTATGGTATGGTATGTTATGGTATGTTATGGTAATAATTAATATGCGGCTCATCAAAGCCGGATGAGAAGACAATTCAATGTTGTGAAAAGTAATGCCAGGTTTTCTCCAAGTAAGCGTTCGCACGTCGCTCGTGGATGTTTATTCTTAGAGCATACATCCTAGAAAAGGAGTTTAAGAAAAGTCAGAGAAAAATCCCGGAGATATTCCAGCACCACGTAGGGTTAACATGTCATTTATGGTTTCTTCGATTTCACTGGCTGAAGCGACATGCTCATTGGTGTAATGTGAAACATTAGTGACTTTTGAGAACAAACAATCCATGCGTCATTGTTACCTGAGAAGCTTCTCATGATCAAGGCAAAGCGCATGATAATCATTAGAATAGCTTAGTACATATATTCGTATATAGTGCGACTCAAAAACATCCGAACCGCTGTGCGGTGTTTTTCCACTGAGCATACGGAAACATGATAACACCCAGCTGCTGTACACAAGGTCACGGTGCTTACTTGTTTTTCTCTGCTCTGAAAGTGCAGCATTGAGCTGACGCTAATATTGAGTTATTGCCAGCGTGTTTATTATTTTGTCCTATACCTACTCACAAAGTGTATTATGGCTCAGCATTTGTTTTCTACTGCACAGCGTGTATTTTTTATGATTCTGTGTGTTGTCATATTTTGTGAGTAGACTCTCAATGGTGCATATAATGGTGAAATTGAACCCACATTTAATATTTTTCACGGACGAGGCTTGGTTTCACCTTCATGGACATGTGTGTACACAAAATAATCGTTATTGGAGCTTTGACAAACCTAACATTGTTCATGAAATACCCCTTCATGACGAGAAAAAGCTATAGGTCCAATTTTTTTCGAGGTAAAAGTTCACACCCGTACATACGCGAATAAAATGCTGCCCCCCCCTCTTTTCAGAGAATTAACAGGAGGCGGGGGTTCGCCTTTTTCAACAAGACTCTGCAACAGCTCATACAGTCAATCTTTCGATGAGAACAATTGAAAGTGTGCTTCAGGACAGAATTATTAGTAGAGATTTGTGGCCCCCTCGTTCCCCCGACCTAAACACCTGCGATTTCTATCTCTGGGGGTAACTTAAAGCCTAAAGTATACAAGACAAACCCATACACCCTGGAAGAGGTAAAACAAAATATCCGCCAGGAAATTGCCAGCGTTTCTCAACTACGGCGAGTGATGGATAGTTATCTAAAGAGGTGCCAAAAATGTATGGACATCGGCGGTGGTCAATTTTAGCATCTCCTTTAATAACATTGCTAAGTAAAGCCTTTAAAATTAGTTTTAAAAAATGTTACATGGTTTCATCCGCGCGTTTCTATGATAACAGCAGACTGCAAAGAGCGCCGAGGGCGGGGACAGGCAAAACACCCAATTCGGTTTAATCACAATTATTTATATATATTAGTATATCTTCGGCACTCCAGTAAGTGACCGGAAGAAAAAAGAGGTTACTTCGCGCGTGGTTTGTTGCAACACCATGCTCAAGGAGAAAGTGATATACATTTGTATAAAGTCATAATTTAAATATGTATATGAATTCTTCTTCTATTGAAAAGAAGCTAAAGCAAAACGAAATAATCGTTAAACAAATTGGACACTTGACAACGCTATGTCTGTATTTCTTCTTCTCTTCTTGTATTTTAGCGTTTATTGAGACCCCATAAAAGTTGTAAAGAGACAAAGTAAACTAAGAGGGTGAGAGCATGTGTGGGAGAAAGTGTAAAGTAAGAAAGAGGGGGAGATGGAGGAGAGAGAAATGGAGAGCTAGAGAGTTAAAGGCTGACCTGTACGGAGACAGAAGGAGAAAGGTGCAAGAAAAATGGAACTAAGAGAAAGAATAATCTCCATATTTGATGTAATAACGAGAGAAGATTGGAGGTTGTGCTAGTATGCAGTTAGTATGCAGTATCATCTCATAAAACGTTTTTTTTTTCCTCTCTCTTTAGAAATAAATTAGGATTATGTCACAAGGGGTGGTTTGTGAACTCATTATAAATGGTACGTCCATCTTATTTTGATAGCTGTTTTCTACAGTTTGGGTTATTTTAGTTTTGTTGCTTTTTGAAGCTTAGGTACCTTTTCCCATTAAAATGTATTATATGAGTATTTTCTGTGTAGCACCCAATCTTTATCCCCATTTATTCCGCCAAATTATTTTAGTATTAAATGTTTAATCATAGGTACATTAAGTATCGCTTGATTTTAATATATATATCAAAACAGGACACGTTTATAACTGTAGAATACTTGGAAATGCTTGCAATGAGGCGCTTTATTAAATCCATTGTGTTAAAATTGAGTCGCTCATTGAGTATATTTCAAAGTTAAGGTAAACAATCTTAGAAAAAAAAACCCAAAGTCGTCAATTAATTTCCGTTTAAGGACAATTTTAATTTATTAGTGCATATTTACGTACATATTTCAAATCCTGTAGAGCATATTTAAATGCATATTTTCAATGTTTTAGTGCTTATTGCATGCATATTTTGGGTATTTTAGTACATATGAATCCTCGGCCTAGTGATAACTGACTATCGATTCTGTTTTCTGTATCTCCTTGTATCCACTTCTAAATGTATAATGAAAATCTTTTGCAAAATATTATTTCGATTAATAGGAAGTGGATAGAAAACCTCAAAACCTGTGTTCCATGCACATAACGTTCTCTATCTGTTCTGCAAACCAACTATTCTTAAAAAAGGTTATTATTTTATTTACATAATGCTAATAGAGAAGAGAACTTCCAGAAATGGTTTTATTACTCGCTTCCTTGTAAGTAGATGGGAAATAAGGGAATACACTAGGCTAAAGTGACAGTCAAATCTTTTAAAAGCTGACGCTATGTGTTTACCATTAAAATTTTGTTCTCTTTCCAAGGCCAGGAGTGAAACGAGAGATATGTAACGCAGGATAACTTTATCCTTGAGAAACGTTTAAGCAGTTTAAAATTGGAACCAATAACAAGGAATATCTCGGAAACCATTAACTGTACAAAAAATACATATGTAATATATATTGTATGTTTGTACGAAATCTATATTTTTGTGCATTAATTTTGTGTCTATCCCTTACGGTTTATGGTTACACAAAAGTTACCCAGAATCAAGAGATATTCAAGGCCTATTCCCAGAAAATTCAAGATATACGTTTCGTTCTTATTAAAATACCTTACACGTGTAGTATTTTAATCAAATTTGCTATAGCCATTTTTTATAAAATAAAATTTTTCTCAAAATGTCCCATGTAAAGGGTAGTTGGGTATTCCCGTAAATCTTCCTGTTGTATCTGTAGAATATGTTGAACTTAAATACGTATTTTTAATATTTAACCGGCATCTCGTTTTTAGTTATGCTGCTCACAGACACAAACACAAACAAACATATACAGAGACACACACGGACCGTTTCTAACAGTTCTTTTTTTGGATTCAGGGGTGTTCAAAACAGTTCAGAATTTTTGGGTGGAATACAACACCTCTAATTACAATATACATTGTACATACGTGATAGAAAAAGTAATACAAATGAAGTTTACTACGAATAGGCCGTAGTAGCTATGTAAAAATGAACAGTAGGGGTAGAGAAAGCCATCAGAGTTTTCTTTCATCTTGGAATACAAACAAGAACATCTGGTTACATCACCACTCAGGAAGTCATTAGCTGTATGAGATTCGATATTCAGCTTAGCATTAGCTGGAAAGCCTCTTAGGAGGTCCTGAATGGCACCAGGAACACTTCGCTTGCAATAGCTTAAGTCGATCGTGTTCCTTTGATGGGAGACCGATTTAAGAACCTTTTATGCTGGAGAGGAGGCATATGTGATCCATTTTGAACTTTGCACAAGTAATTTGCTACAGCAATTCATTGCCTCCCTTTGCACCCGCATTAAATAGAGGTGGGTTCACAGCCGAGAGAATTAACACTGAATCTGGATTAAATCGATCGCAGAAGACTGTATAGCTGTGCCATTGATGTTATATTAAAACGTACTACACAGAAAAAAAGACCGAGGTTGACGTTGGGGAATCCCCCTTGGGAGTGTGACTTCCTCACCCCCCTCTCAGGGGTAAATACCAGTCAGTCTGCTTCTCCGACAAGATAAATCCGGCTTTCCGATAAATCATTAAAACCTATTTCGTTCAACCCTTCTATGTTGCTAACGGAATGCGTCTTCTTTTTAGAATCAGATGTGGCTCGTTTCCCCCTCCCCCGCTCGCTGGATGTTTTCAAGTACCAACTATGTAAGGGTAGTTGACGGAAATCATTAGCTGCTGTAAGCACGTCAGTGTTGCACGAGCCATCAACGTAGGAATAAATGGCGTAAAGAATATTATGCTTATTACAGCTAATTTCCTTGAGTTCAGCCAATGTTTCCTGTAAATTGTCATGTTCTGTTCCACCATATCATTTCTGTTAGTTGTGTAGAACGTGAAAAATGGTTTCCAACGATTTACTTAACTATAGTCCACTTAAATTAATACTATAAGGAGTAAAACGTAAAGGTAAGAAATAACAAAATGGCATCCTACAACCAAGGCAAGGTACCGCAATGTCCTATGTGCGTCTAAGGTGACCTTTGGAAAGGAGGAATGAGGGGAAGCCCCCAAAGGCGACCAGATCCATATACGGGGAGCTACGCATGAAGGGATCCCTAACGTTTGCAGATCGAACGCATCCAACCCACCCGCGCCCACCCTCCATCCCGATGTGGGCCTGATGAACTCATCCTGTTAACAACCCAGGGAAGAAATCTCTAAAAATCGCAGATCTCCGCCCAGCCGCAACTCGCCGAACACCCATCCTCTGGTCCTACAACCTTGAAACAGATGACTAGGCTTCGGGCATGACTGCTGTTTGGTTTCATTCTGAAGATAGTTAAGTGCACACAAGTTTATTGGGACCTCTCCCTCCCCAAGTACTGCCGGTCATTCACTCTAAGGAAGCTACCAGTGCGTGCACAGTCTGTGAAGGAGAGTTTTGCTTATGATACATTTAGAAAATAAATTGAATCCATTGCACCAAGTTATCCACTCATCTAAATCTCACATGAAACTGGCTATTTCGTCTGCCAACTACTATTTATTATTTTGATCTTATTATTTATACTGTGTATGTTAGGGAAAGGTGGAACAATTTCGATATAGGCACAATTCCGATCAAAATAAGGCTTACGGCCATTTTTTGTTTCGTAGTATTGCTAGCACTTGCCATACTATGGCATTGCAATGCTGCAGGTATCTGCACCTACTAGGCTGTTTATAACTAGGTAATAATTTCAATAAAAGGTATGTTATGTATTGGGATTTTCAGCCTGTATTCTTAACGTTCCACACCTTCCTGCTATTTGTTTCTCTCTTGGATATTTCAGTTTATGCCTGTTTTGTACATTTTACTTCATTTTATGCTGTACACAGGCACAAAACATTACTTCTTAGCTGAGGTGTATCAGGTTAATCTTGTTCTACTTGTGCAATCTTAACAAGTGTAGGTGTTGCGCAAATTATAGACTTATTGTGCACCTCCACTCCCTTTGAGGAAAATAATTAAAATACCAAAATAGCCTCTTTCGACGTGGAACACGTGGTATGCGATGAACCAAATTTCATGGTAATCTATTAGATCATACCTGCGTAAAATGCAGGAAAGTAGAAACTTAGAAAATGTAGAAATAAAAAACCCATACACAAGTTTCCAAAATGTGATTTTGGCTTCAGCATAGCTTATTTAGGTACATCAGTAAAACTCATTTATCAATAATTACTAGAGGAGTTCCTTTTATTTTAATTGATGATACATACTGAGGCAATTGGCGTAGATATCAAAACTGAAGAAAGAAAAAAAGCGTATGAAGAATCGTTAATTTAAAATAACACGTTCCCCTGTGAAGAACACTAGCATTTCGTTAATCTATTCAATAAAACTTTGAAGAAGTATCACTGGGGTTGATATGGGAAATAAAAAATGTGTCATACATTCATTAAGTTAGTATTGGATTTTTATTTTCTCAAAATTAAGTACGTTTCTTCGGACCCTGATGCAAAACATTTTAAAATGTAAAGAAATATTTGATTTTAAACTTGTTTCTATGAGATGCAATTGCATAGTCCAGCTTAGTGAACAAACAACTTAAGAATATTCCTGTATTTAGCCTTTTATGAAAAATAAATCAGAATTTAAAATGTTAGCGTTTTATTTATGCACTGTGTAATTCACATTCCACTAAGTTAAGTGTTACAACATTTTATGTTTTTTATGGAAGTATGAATTGGCATTGTTCAGCGATTTACTTGAAGAAAACACTGGAAAATAACAAATCCAGCGTTTGAAAGACGAGGAGAGGGAGAGATGGAAGACAAACAGCCAGTAATTGAAGATCTAGCGATTCTCGACATAACAATGTGGTTAGTTAGGGAAACAGCAGTAGGTATTATCGGCCCCAAAATCGCAGGATAGAGACTCAAAAACATCACATTTCCTTTCGCTTTGCGGTGCCTGAACTGCTGAAGTGGGATTTGGCGTACACGCTTGAGTTTAATTAAATGATGGTGTTGGCGGCAGAGCTTGGGCTTGTTTCCTAAAGGCAATATTGTTTTGTCGCTTGGCGATTGGTTAATTTCCTCCTGTTTCCTCCAGGAGGTTGTGGGCTACCATTAAAGCTGTACACTGGAGTTTAACAATACGCACCCCTTTAATTAATATATTTGAGTATTCTTTACTAACTTGAAAGTGGTGCTTGTGCTATACATATTTTATTGAAATACTTCATTATGAAAAGCATATAGTATTATTTTCTCTATATGTACACAATATGTTGTGAAATCTATTCCACCAAAAAATTCAATACGAGATTTCATCAGATATATGTTGAATACCCCTTAATAGGATAGGATAGGTACGAAGGGAATTTGGCATCTCAATCTGTACGATATTTTGTACCTACCGAAACAGACCAACGAGATGGATGAAATGAAATGAGAAGTGAGGTGAAATGGAGTGACACGAAATTAGGGGAAATGTAATGAACCTACCCAGCTTTCTTCATGCGACACGGGGAAACCCACAAAATGAATCAGGTAGGCTGCCACGGGGGTCGAACCCGCGACATGCCGAATGCGGGCCACATGCGAAACTGCTGAAACATCCAGCTCAGTACACTTGAATAAGCAAATAAATAAAAGGCATTTTTAGAAAATGACCTGTGTGTTGTGTGCGCATGCATCTGGGAACAGTATAACTCAAAAACGAAATTTTGGATAAACACCAAATTTGTTATTTAAGTTCAGTCTCTTCCAAAGACGCCACAAGCAGATTTTCAACAAAATCTCTCCACCCCAAACTACCCATAATATGGAACATTTTTCGAAACTTTTGATTTTCTCAAAAATAGCTCTAACAATTTTGATTTAAATAATATAAACTAAGAATATTTCCACTAGTTTATTTACATGATAAATGATATGTGCACTCTGACTTTTCTGGAAATAGTCTTGTAAGTCCTGTTCACTCAGAAGGAATTTTGTATAATCTTGTATAATTGGTCTAATCGTTAAGTGATAGACGAAAACGTATTACACAACAAAGCTGTGTTACATTCATATGATATTCTCTAATACATCGCTTATTGCTAGGTATGCAAACTATTCTTACGAAAGTTTATTTTCCGTTTTACTTTATTTTAATGCGATTAACCTTTGCAAAAACATCTCCATTACACATTTCATTATGGTATAAAAATACAAGGTAATAGCGATGGTCAAATGTTTTTAACAATTGAACGCTACACACAGTCCAAATTTCAATCTCTATCCATGTACCTAATCATAAGAAACAAACTGATCAACTGCACATCAAATGAGTTTTAAAAGAATGCCAAATGATTTAACAATTGCAACTTTTAACAACGGATATTTCGGAAAAGTTACTTTTTCTCTCTCTCTTTCTCTCAACTTCTATAGTCATATTGAAGTCTTTGCTTTAGAAACAATTACAGGTGTTGTAGGGTTTTTAATGTTAGTTTTTTTCATAATTATGCTACTAAACACACACACATACAGTCTGCAATATTTCTGAAATTGTAGGTTGATAAGAGAGCTATATTAAAATTTCAATCTAAAGAAAAACCGGTAGTTCATCTTGTTTTATACTGAATTAACTCGCTGAGAGCCAAATGTGAAATTTTAGAGTGTGATCACTTTGGAAGCAGAATAAGTACATTTGCAGAGCCAAAATTGGAGACACAGTAGAAGACAATTTAAAAGTTTGCTGTTTGCTCTTTGTGTAAATTTTATTCCATCGTGGCTAAAGAAACCGATGACATAACAACAAAAGCTTTAGATAATTTGAATTTTCAAAGCTGGTCACTAAATCCAGTACCGCTGATTTAAATAACGTAGTGGCATCATTTAACCAACTATGTGCAGTTGTATTAATTCTGATTTGTTTCTTTGTTATAAAAAAAACTTTGCCATTCTGGAACAACTAAGCCACGGTAGTGGCGGTAGTACTCTCGCATTCAATTCAAAAGGTGAATTTTATCACATTTTCTGTAAAAACTCCCTTCTATGTCTCTCTCTCTCCCTCTCTCTTCTCTCTCTCACCCTCTCTCACCCTCTCTCTCTATATATATGTATATATATATATATATAAAACTTAGTGGTAATACGCAGAACAGATATGAAAAACGAAAATGTTACATGTTGGATGTTGCATTCAATTCTTGATATTGGTTTGAAATAAGGTTTTGAATTTGGAAATAAGGAGTTTTCACTTTAAAGTTGCTTTAGATACCTATAAATTGTCGTTTCATTTATTTCATAAGTCAATAATTCTATCCGGAAGTTAGCAAGAAATAAATACTACGAATTTACGTAGAATATTCCATATAAAGGCAGCTAGTTAAAATTGTTAGCGTGACTTTAAAAAATAATTTTCAATATAAAATCTTTCCACTGGTGGTAACTAACATCATTTACAGTGCGGTCACCATAGGGAAAATAGTCCTACCGTTTGACAACAGCGACGTTCTAACGTGACAGTAGATAATTTGGTTCATTCATGTGGAGACAAGCTTTTTTGCCACACTTTGTCTTTTCCATTTCAATGTATTTCATTTTGGATTACATAACTGGCATACCTATAGTGTTCTGTGCAGGACAAACGTGCTAGACTAGACACAGTGCTTCCCCAGTTCCTTGTCGCCGAAATAATCAGTCTGTAGTCACCTATATCAACGACTCCCGTCAATATTGCATAGCCGCATGTCGCACATACGACATGACTCACAGCCGCTGTTTCCGGGTACATCACCGGAGGCCGTGAAGCCCACTCTACCCTCGCCGCAAGCTACCATCGAACTACTCCACTGTACCGTCAGGTCAGACCTTCAGCACGTCAAAATATACCCGACAAAGATCCGAAACAGGAATAGCTTTGAGATAACAGCGACTTACTGCAACAAACTTCCAACTATTAACTTAGTCAGGCCAGTTCAGTTTCTTTATGCCGTCGCCTAGCTGCATCAGCTCTAGAGGATCGCCTGACTTTCCACAAAACCACATCTGTGTCTTCAGTCAGGCGCAAGAGATGATCACATTATAACATGATCACAATGTATCCACCATCCAGCTGAAGGATGTGATAACTGGAGCCAGTGACAATACCTTGAGGACCACAATGCAGGCCATACATCAACACAGATCTGATCTCATCAGGATCTAAAGAATGTGTGACGGTGTGAAACGGATCAACCACCAGGAAGCCAAATTCGTACAACAATGTATAGAATCACGACTGCACATACTGTCAACATCCTCAAATCGGACAGTCCAACATTTTTGACATTCACTTTTAAATACCCTATTTAGCTACGAGGGTACCGGACACCACTGTTCTCCATTAAAGTCACCACAGTAGGTACAACTTTCCTATCAATCATCTTTGTTGCACCCTAAACGAAATACCAGTATATTAAAGCAGTATTTCTTGCACCTTTATTCCTATTCCCCATAAAAGAGTCTGATTAGTTACTTTCTCTACTCACTATTATTTTTATACACATTCTACACATTATTTTTACAAAATCTTCTTACTTTCTTTGGTAAGGAGGGAACTATTACATTCCACCACACAAAACATTCCATGCCGTAAATACATGTTCAAGACTCTCTGAATAAAAATAAAAATGAAAACTATCTGTGTGCATCCCGTAAACAAAAAATCTGTTAAGTACCAAACTTGGTATTTAAGTTCAGATCCTCCAAAGATGGGAAATAAAAAAAATCAGCAAAATACCCGATCCAAACCTTCCTTTGCATGGTATATTTTGAAAATATTTGATTTTTTCAAAAATTCTAATAATGCTTAAGATATTTTCATACAAATTAAGTGTATATTTTTAACTTTCTGGGATTAGCCTCTGAATACCTCTTCATTTTGAATGACTTTTGCATAACGTAAAGATAATATCTTTGTACACATAAATGCAGCTATCGTTAAGGGATACATACTGTGAGTGAATTTTGACCACAATTGGTAAAAAAATTGAAAATCTGTTTTTCTTACTTTTTTACTTTCTATAGCACATATGTACAACGCACATAGTAGGTAAAGAAGGTCTCCAAAAATTTGATACCGAGGTTTCACCGGAAGTACACATTTTGAGGACCCCTGAATACAAAAAAAGATTTAAACAAAGGTCAGTATGTGTGTGTATGTGTGTGTGTGTGTGTGTGTGTGTGTGTCTGGGGGAACAGTATAGCTCAAAAATTAATACCAAATTTGGAATTTAAGTTTTAGCATCTTCCTGGGATGCGACACGAAGATTTTCAATGAAATCCCATACTATCCTTTACAAGGAAAAATATTTTGAAAATTAAGTTTTTCTCAAAATGTCTCTAACGGTTCTGATTCAAATACCGCATATTAAATATATTTACAGAACAAATAACATGCATATCTCAAATTACCTTAAATGTAAATCCTTAATTACTTGGGAATAGCCTCTGAAGTCCTCTTCATTCTGACAGACTTTTACATAACTAGAAAATCGTAAGAGATAACACAAAAACTAAGTGCATAACAAATGTAGATCTCGTCAAAACACACAATTTAAAACTTTTACATTTTCGTTGTGGAGATATTCTGATCGTTGTTAGTGGTATAAGTTTTAAAACACTTATACTTTTCTCAGATTGGACGTCGCCCGTATTTCTTTTGTTTTACTCCTGGTTAAGCAAAGAAGCAAGTTTCAGTGACAATTGCGTAGGGACAGCTCTTAAAACATTTGACTATCGCTTTAGCACAGTGCGTTCCTTTAATTCCTCTCTATATTTAATGAGCTAAGTAATAAAAACATTCTGTTAATGCTTATCTCGATTAGCATGATGTAAAAAGAATACTCTTTTGTAAGAAGTTGTAGAACAACTAGAGAAAATCATTTCAGTGTAACACATCAAAAATTGTTTAGCTATGCTGTTCACTCACACAAAGACACAAATTCACAAACATGGAACTTTACTAAAAAGTAAAAAAAAAAAAAAAAAAAAAAAAACTTTAAAATGTCCCTAAAATCGTGAAATATCCCAATCGAATTTTGGGAGGTATGTATTGCTTCCTCTACTTATCATAAGTAAACAGTAGAGAAAGTAAAAAACTGTCATTTATTTGGGTTGGTAAGTGATGGAATTTTAATCTTCTGCTTAACGAGACTTCAAATCGAAATAAACATTCCTATGAATATATCCGATTCGGGAAATCTTACAATAGAATAGGAAGTCATCTACAAGCGGTGAAAGGATATCGTGATCTTTGGGATAATGACTTTTGTATTGCTACTTGGACATTCCTGATGAAGACAGTAAATAATAATTGACCCAGAAGTGGCATATGCTCGCAACATGAAAAGCGGCTAAATTAAACACTCCCGGACTTTGAAGAAGCACCATCTCTCCTCTATATTCATCACGTATACTTGTGCACAAATTGATTCCCGATTTTTTGGCTCTTGAAAGGGCCATAATTTAGAGAAACTGTGGGGGCACAACCGGCATCGGACTACTGGCGCACACACCAAGGGAAGCATGTTTTCACAAGGGTTATTTATGCTCTGCTGGATCGCTGGAAGAACAGCGAGGATTCAATTGATGCCAGTTTACAATTGAGCGAGCAGTTAATTTGTTGGCGATTTTCGTATAACGTAAATTTCACAATGTTTCACAAGAACAATATATATCCTTGAGCGAGGTTCCTTTGTCTTTATTATAGCCAATGCTGGAATTGGCCCGGGAACTTCTCACTCACAAGGGACTATTATCACAGGACTGTTACAGATCGAGCTGGGAGTTTTAAATGAAAGTAGATCGAAAGTAAAGTTACCCGTGTATCGGCTGTCTCTCCCAAAGACCCAAAGTTTGACAAATTAGAATTATTGTCTAATAATATATAATTCTTTGAATATATGGACATTTAAAACGCATTACATGAGAGAATTTACAAAAGTAAAGGAATTTTTATCACTTGGTTGTTTTTTCGTTTTTTTGCTTTCTCATCACTGAAAAAAAAAATGAAACGCAACTGCAGCCGATTTTCTCTTCGCTACATGAAATCTTGGCTGTGAGCTATCTTTAGTGGGGTCTTGTGCGCAGACACATGTAGCAAAGCAAAGTTTGTCAGCGGCAAATAAAAGTACCAGATAGCTTATCGTTAAACGGAAGACAGACCTAAGATTAGCTGTTACACTTTCAAAACTTCGTAACATTTTTCGGCGAGTATTGGTCAGAAAGGAGAGAAGCCGAAACACGGCTGTTTTTGTTTTCGATTCCCTTTCTTCATCTTCGTTAGCTATTCACCCTCATTATGTGTAGGATTTCCCGTCTCCCGTCAAGCCAGCGCCTGGTCAGATGGCTGTTCAGAACACTGGTTCAGAAGAGCGCAACCAGGATGGGTGATCAGCCCGATGGCTGGTATGAAAGTGAGAGAAAAGAAAATATGAAAAGAAGGCGAAATGGATGATAGGAAAGGTGATAATGGAGCAATTAGTGCAATGAAGGAGAGGGAAACCGGAGAATCCGAAAAACACCCGCCCAGACGCCGCTACAATCACCATAAATTTTATATGATCTAGAGTGGTGAGCGGTCTAACTACTCGGCCACCGATTTTCATTATACATAAAAGAATGTCAGCTGCATCTGTGGCATCAATGTAATAATGATCCATGTTTACTTTCTTAGCCCGCATGTGCAACGTACATTGTGAATAGAGAAGGTATTGTATTCCACCCAAAAATTTGAGGTCGAGATTTCACCGGAAATATATGTTTGGGATCCCCTGAGTTCGCTAAAAAGCATTTTTAGAAAAAGGTCCGTGTGTTTCTGTGGACAGCATAGTTCAAAAACGAAAAGACCGTTAAAAACCAAGGATGCGACACAAACATTTTTCGCCGCCCTCCGTGGTGTAATGATTACCATGCTAACTTCATATACTCAAGGTCACGGGTTCAAACCCGGCGGAGGACGATGGATTTTTTCGGGTGTAAAAATCCTTAGCATGGCTTCCTTCGGAAGGGAAGTAAAGACGTTGGTCCCGTGTTGTAGATTTACGGTACGTAAAAGAACCTCAAGCCTGTTAGGGAGGCCTCTAAGCAAAATTAGAATGGGACGCTGAGAACCACTGTAGTTAAAGAGCGTCCATAAATAACACGCAATTTCCTTTTTACAAAGAGTTGCAAGAAAGTATCCCTCACCACAAACTACCCTTTACATGGAATAATTTTCAAAATTTCTGATTTTCTCAAAAATGGCGCTAACGATTTTGATTACAATCCCGTATTTTAAAGCTATTTACAACCCAAATAAAATGTATATCTTGTATTTTCTGCGAATAACCTCTGAAGACCTCTTTATATTAGATGCATTTTGCCGAATTTTGCTTAACTGTTGAACCATAAGAAATTGACATTAACTTACTATATAAAAATGTAGATCTCTTCAAAATACACAATTTATGTCCTTACAATTTTGTTGTGGAGGTGACTGTTTCCGAAATATTCCTTGTTATTGGTATTAATTGTGAAGTACTTATATTTTTCTCAGGCAAAAATTGTCCGTTCTCATTTGTTCTACTTCTGGCCAAGCAAAGAAGCGATTTGCAATGGCAATCGCATAACGATAAATTTAAAAACATTTAACAATCACTTTAGCCTAGTGTATTTCCTTAGTTCTCTTCTACTTATAAGAAACAAAGTAATTAATAACATTTTGCTAATGTTTATCCTGATTAGCATTGTGTAAAAAGAAGAATAATTTTTGTAAGAAGCTTGTAGAGCAGCTAGAGAAAGTCATGTGAATGTAACACATCAGATTTTTAGATTACATGTTTCAAGCGGGTATGAGGATGATGCGCATATGGCGGCTCAATCATTACAACAGCTCTTCAACAAAGAAACAGAAGCACTGAATATCATGAGCCGAGGATTCAATTGTCGTCACTCCATATTGCTATAGTTTCTATTGTATGTATCGTGTAAAAGGTGGTTTTTACGCGATAACGATTCTGTATGGGTTTTTTTTTTTTGAGGGGGGGGGACTTTACACAAATTCCATGCATGCATCTGTTTAATTGAATCCATCATAATATAAACGTAATTTGGCTTTCACCATACATCGTCACTGCTTCCATCAAACGGAATATCCTTAATATGTTGGGACATTGATAGAACTTTTAAAAATAAAATAAAGAGACATACTAAAATTAAATTTTGTAAGACAATGATTAATTCAAGTTGTATTATGACAGTGAAATCTGGATACCAGCTAAAAAGCACACTTATGCATTTCAAACGTCGCAAATGAGTTTTCTTTGTAGACATGATGTGCAGAATGTAATTTGTAAAATGAACTACAGTATAATTATTTCAATATAGGAATATTTTACTCTATACGTCCATAAAATAGCAAAAATACTAGAACTAGTTTTCCTTTTTAAACTTTTTCCATTATTTTGTAAAACTCAATATTTAAGTCTAATATCTTAATGTTTTATTGTAAAATATACCATCTATTCCTCATTTTGTTTCCTTTGGATTCTGTATTTTGATATGCTCTGAAAGTAAGAATGTTTTAGTTCTGGAATTGACTTGTATTTCAAATTATCTGATGACTGATGAGCAATGCCTTCTGTTTTTGTTTCAGGTGAGTGCAGGACGCAAAATTATACACTGAAGCAACAAGCAGTGGTATGTTACAAGGTAGTCAAATTACGATTAAAACTTTTAATGATACACAATTGAAACATTCGCTCGGGATGTATTGAGGAGAACTTCGTTTTGAGTTTGATTTTTTTCTTCTTTTTTCTTTTAACCTGGTATTGGTCATTTGAATATATACATTTTTTAAACGTGTTAATGTTAATCTATACTGCTATTGTAGAAGTAAGGAAAATGATTTTATTGTTTTATATTTCATTTGTATATAGGCCTCTTTAAATACTATGGACATATCGGGGGGCTTTGACTTGTGAAACAACTCGTATATTCACTGTAAGCTGTTTCCATTCGGCCAATCATTTTTTATCATTATACATACACACATTGAGTCTCACATGCATACCTCCAGACTCTTGAGGGATAAGGAATAATTGTGGTTAAAGAAAACTTCCCCGCCTCAGCCGGGAATCGAACCCGGGACTTCTGAGTGAGAAGACAGTCTTCTGACCACTCGGCCACGGGAGCAGTCTTTTTTTTATGTTTGAATATGGATGTTATTTTGCTCACTGGTCATTCAGGTAATACACCGAAAATCAGAATTACACAATTACGATATTATAATTCGTATATAGACCCTTTCGTTGTGTTAAATAAATGATCGCGAATTAAAATGTCCATTTTTGATTGAAATTTCTTTCTTGTTGTTTTTCTTTTACATAGGAGGGAAGTAAATCGTCAGAAACATTTGGTGTTATGAAATACCGCATGAGATTTATTGTTGAGAAAGTTACAGAGCCCCTAAAAGAGTAAAGAAGTGTATTTATTCGTATATTTCATTGTGGCATCGGTAACCTTGAGACACTAATGTAAAAAAATGGTATTAACCCAGATTGCTTGCACCAAATTTATGCAATGGACTAACTATTCTAAAGTGGCGAACTCAACTGGCAATTCCGATTTGAAACTCCGTAAGAACTATACAGATAATAAGACTGTTTTTACTTTCTCTAACACGTGTGCACAGACACATAGTGGATAGAGAAGGTATTGTATTCCACCCAAAAATTCGATCCATTATGTTTTAGGGTCCTCTGAATAAAAAAAAAAAAAAAAAAAAAAGGCATTTTAACAAAAGGTCCGCGCGCGTGAGTTTGTAGACAGCATAATTAAAAAACGAAAAATTAAAAATATCAAACTAGGGTTTAGGTTCACTATCTTTCAAGGATGCGACACAAAGATTTTCAGGAAAATGAGCCCACCTTAACCACCCTTTACGTGGAAAATGTTTTCAAATTTTATTTTCTCAAAAATGGCGCTAACGATTTTAATTAAAATGCCGTATATTAAATATAATTACACGACAATTAAAATGTATACTTGAATTTTCTAGTAATAGTCTCTGAAGACCTCTTCATTCTGGATGACCTTTGTATAACTTTTGTAAAACTGGTAAACCGGAAGAAATAGACAAAAACTTACTACACAAAAGGTGGATTTGGTTAAAACATAATTTATGTCATACGCATTTTTGTTATAGAGTTAACCATTTCTGAGATACTTCTTGTTATTGGTTTCAGTTTTAAACTAGTTTTCCAAAACGGGAATTCATCTTCTTTTTCGTTTCTCGATTCTTATAACGACCGGCTTTTAAAATATTTGATTTCGCTTTAACCTAGTACATTCCCTTGTTTTACCTTTGAGTGCAAAGAAACAAGCAATAAGACCAATTCCGTTAATGTTTATCTCGACTAATATGATAAAGATAAAAGAATAATCTTTTGTAAGAAACGTTTGTTTGCGGAACAACTAGAGAAAGTCATGTGAATGGAGTACATCAATTTCTGAGTTTATTTGTATCTTCTAAATAGACCATAATAGTATTATATGTGGCTTTCATCAAACTTATGTGGCGGAAAATTGAGGTTTTTGGTTTCCCACAATGCTTTTCTTTAATTAATGTTGGCAGAATCTCTTTACCATCTGTTTCACAACTGTCAACCTTTAGTGGGTTTCAGTGCAAATTTGAACAAAGGTCACCCAGTCAGCAGCGAAAAGGGAGGAGTATGGAAAATTTTCACCTGAATGGCTGGAAGGCACGCTTCGCAACGATGATGCAAATCAACCCTCGAATAAATCCGTCTCTTATTGGTTTGAAGTCCTCAAACAGTGACCTATGAACACAGGTCGATTTCGGTCTCGAGAGCGAAGGTAAAGACGGGCATAAGGACAATTTTAAATGAAGTGCAAAATCAGGTAAAGAGTGGGAGCTGGGCGTGGCAGAAACGTCTCGGTGTTTTGTTCTTGTGTCATGCAAAACGGGCTCTGTGTTCGAATTCATGTTTGTCGAATGTTGCAACTACTGAAGTTTGCTTTTTAGAACGAGATAGGCTACTTTCGTTCGATTTTGCTCCCTGTTGCCAAGAGGGAATCTCTTCTTTATACGATAACTCAGTCAAGGTAGAAGCTCTGCGGATTTCAAAGAAATGGCCAACCAATCTCGCAAGTTGCCACGCATATTTTGGTGCCTAAGGGATCCATTCCAGTCAGCAATGATTGTTTCGAATTGAACTGCGCTCGGACATTTTAGATTGCAATTACACGATAGACTCATACGCTATTATGGTTTCATATACAAGGTTTAGTTTGCCATCTCAAGTTGGAATATTACACGACTAAGCTTACCAATATAAATCGCGTTACACCACACCGGCGCGATTCCATGCATTTGACTGTACACTCAAAGACATTAACTATACGCAAGGAAATGCTTATCGTAAGAGGGATATTTTCGGTGACTCCATCCATATCTTTCGCCTTTTCTTAAAAGCGTATTGGACAGACCACGTTTCCGAAGGGAAGGGGTTGAATATGAAGTTCTGAGTTGCGAACTAGTGATCCCTAAACTTTCTGGTTGGTTTTCTCCACACATCTCACCGGGTGTTACAAAATGAGATTAATCTTTTCACTGCGCTATATACCGAAGTTCTAATGCCAAGGTGTTGTGCGCACGTGGTTCACTAAATTAATACACTGCTTATACAAGTCAACTTGTTCTAAGGGGGAGTCGAGTGGGGCTGAGAGGTGAAGGGTTGGATTGCGCAATCGGTTTTGCATTTGCTTACTCGCGTGGTATGTTGTACCAGAATGCAACCAATGAAAATCGTGGAAAAACCCGAGTCCCCGTCAAACGCTCACATTTTCAGCAAAATCACGACACAAGGCGTATTCTTAATGTGTTTGACTGTATAAGGGCTCAACACACACTACCGCCGTCTCTGAAACATGCGAGGCCTGTTTATGAGATTCTGTGATCACCATTATCATCGAATAGTTATGCAATATGCATTTAGCGCGCTAAAGAATCTCACAAGTATAAACTACTCGGCTTGGTCTCTATTTTCAAATTCTTCCTTGTTTTTCAATGATTCCTTAACACATTTATGCTGCAGTCGTACTATTGAACCGTCTGGAACACGAGATTCATTTAAGATGATACAAATAGCAGTGTACCTTCTCTCTACTGTCTATACGGAGAATAATAATCTGCTAGATGCAAATAGGAGGATGTATGCATCACGAATGCTATCCCAAGAAAGCACTCGGAGGGAGGTAATAAGGTAATAAAAGAGGGAGAGGGAAGCGAACATATGGCGCCGAAGAGGGAGACATACCGCCCGATAATGTCCACCACGTGCACTCTAGTACGTAACATCAATTATTCAGTCATGAAGCTAGCTCTCTTTTGATTTAGCAGCATTCCCCTTCCTGTGCTCCTTTTCAATGGCAGGTCGTTGTTCCCCTCGAGCTATTTCCGTGCAAATACCCTGCGCGGTTAGCATAGGTGTTATTGTCGAATTCTCCGCACGCCTGCCTGCCTGGGACGGATTTAGAATATATCTCGTGCTGCAGATGTGGGAAAAGACAAGGTTGCTGCTGTGGCGGATCCCGGTTAACTCCCTTCCCTAAAAACAAAAACAAATAGAGACACATGATCTCACACTTTCGCTGACGTGTTAGTCTTCCAGTAATCCAGCGTAATTTTGTTTTTAAATGAGTGTTTTAACGTCGATTTTGCCTCATTGGCACTGCAGACGATTACACTAATAATACATGGAATGAAAACGGAGCACCGGTGGAATGCGATGGCGGGGGAAATGGGAGAGCCCGGAGAAAACCTGCCCCTGCGCCAATTTGTTCACCACAAATCCCATATGCGATCGCCTTGGTGAGAGTAACCCAACTTAAACTTACACAAATAATAAGTGGAAATCTTAATAATTTTATTCCACCAATTTTGTTGTGAGTACACAAAAAACTGCGTCTTTGTAATGTTTTCTTTTAATTTGATCAACTTAGCACGCTAGCAGCCGTTTGAGATCCTATTAGTTTGCCAAGATATTCTGGAAGCTTTAGATGGGAAGAGGAACTAAACAGTTACGGAACCAATGAATGGTGCATCGGAAGTGCAGTCCGGTAAAGAAAACATCCGGCTGCATTTACTGGCGAGGCTAATGCCTGCAAATGCAGTACTGTTTTCATTGTGGAGCTGTACATTTCCACTCGGCTTGCTCTTCGCCCCCGCCCCAACCCAGCAGATCGAAGCCTTGACGAATTACACATTCCAAATCATATCGTGGCTGGCTATATCAGGTGGCCCAGCTGCCGCGTATTAGACGTGCACAGATATCCCTTCGTACGTTAAAACAGTTGAACTCAACGGGAATATTTAAAGTTAAAGCTGGCTAGTTAGGAAATGGAATGAGTGACCTTCGTTTTGCGGCTCTCAATACGCTCATCGTCTCCGGTGATAAGCAAGAAAATCGCTCACGCCAGTTCCTCATTAATCGGGTTCTAACTTGAAATAGCATCGTTGAGTTCTGCAACTCATTTAACGGCGGCCGTGACCGGATAATTAGACTAGTTGCCTCTCACCAAGGCGGCTCGGGTTCGATTCCAGGCAACCGGTGTGGAACTTGTGGTGGGCGAAGAGGCGCAGGTGTGGGTTTTCTCCGGGTTCTACGGTTTCCCCCGCCATCGCATTCCAATGGTGCTCCATCTTCATTCCATATATCGTTAAACACGCATGAAGGGATATTTGCACACGCCAAATAGGTACACTTGGATCACCTGATATGCATGTCCATTATGTTGGGCAATCACTTACATTTAATTTTATGTAAAATAAAGTTACGCTTAATTTTGGTCAATCACATTTCATGTTTCCTTAAGCTTATAATGTTAGTAATAAGAACCAAATATTTCTTATGTATTTATTCTAATACTTTTTTCTACCACGAACCTATAGATAGAGGTATTATGCTCTAAAGCAAAAACAGATGTCAACATTTCAGTGAAAATACATGTTTCGAGACACTTTGAATTAAAACAAACAAAAGATTTAAGGAGCGATCCAAATGTAGCGTGATAAATATTACATTTAATATTAAAGCTCAGCAACTTACAAAAATATGAAAAAGGGTTTTTTAGAAAATTCCCCCTGTCAATTTATCTTTAACATGGAAATGCTTGATGTGCTCAAAAATTCCTAAAGAATTTGATTAAAATATTGTATATTATTTACAGGACAAATGAACTTTATATTTTAAATTTTATGGAAGTAGCTTGTGAATGCTCTTCATTCGGAAAAGTATTTCGCATCATTTTATACAACTTATAAACCACAAGAGAGACAGACAATGTTAAAATACACATTTTATTGCAAATAACTCTTTTGTGACCTCATTCATATCCAATATAGTATCCGTCGTCATTGGCTTGAATTTTTTAATACGTTATTTTTGAAAGTGTAGTCAGATTCAGTTATTTCAGGCGATGTTTTGAAAAGAGTATTACGTTTTCAGGTCGGCAAATAGCGACTCGACTATCCTTCGGTTCTCCTCTGTCCCTCTGTAACTCCAATGGCGGAATGTGTAAACGTTCATCTCGATTAACATGTAGTAAATAGAAAAATAAGGTTTGTACGAATACATTATAGAAGGTATATACAGAGAAGGATGTTGGGCAGAATAAGTAATGTAAGTATAACACAATCTATTCTTTTACAGGGTTTTACTATGCATGCTAAGTAATTTATTTTACAGGGTCCTCCCCATGCTGTTTTAGAGTTCAAATCCAGCTGATGTAGGTACACCATTGAAATCCTAGTAATCATGTTCAATACTACAGCCACTTGAACTACAGGCCGAGGACAGTAGATATACAAATATGTGCTGTTAAGTTTAAAATTCTGATATGCTACATACACATGACTTTCTCTACCTATTCTGAAACAAACAATTCTTACAAACCTTACTCGTCAAACTACTACATATTAATCGAAATAAAGATTAGCACGTTATACTGACATGTTGCCATAGTAGCTCAGTGGAAGAGCAGCCGTTGAGGCCGGGAGATCCGTGGTTCAATTCCCGGCTACGGCATTTAATTTTTTCAGTTTGACTCTACCTATCCAACTCCTGTCCTCACACGGCTTGTGTGAAAAAACAATTAAATTTTTTTTTTACTTTGTCTACACGTACTATGTACATAGTGTATAGAGGAGATATTGCATTCCACCCAAAATTTGGATACCGAGATTTTACCGGAAATACACGTTTTAGGGTCCCGTGTATAAAAAAAGTATTTTTAGAAGAAGTCCTTGTGTATGCGTGCGTTTGTGTGTGTTCGTGTGTCTGTGAATATGATAACTCAAAAACTAAAAGTCGGTAAAATACCAAACTTGGTATTTCAGTTTGTCTTCGAAGGATGTGATGCGTATATTTTGAGAAAAAGCCCCCTAACCCAAACTACCCTTTACACGGAAAAAAAAAATCGAAAATTTTGATTTTCTCAAAAATGGCTCTTAACGATTTTGATTAAAATGCCGTACAAAAAGATATTTACAAGAAGAATAAAATGTATATTTCGAATTTGCTGGAAATAGCCTCTGAAGATTTCTTTATTATGTATGAATTATGCTGAATTATGCATAACTGGTAAACAGTAAGAGATAGACAAAAACGTAACACACAAAAAATATAGATCTCATTAAAACACATTGTGCCATATAATTTTTTTTTTTTTCGTGGAGTTTACCATTTCCGGAATATGTTACATTTTAATTACTTTCCTCATACGGAAATTTGCGAACCCCGAACTACTGGTCATTCAAAGACACGGATTGCAACCACATGGCAATTATCTTTTAAAATATTTGACTATCGCTTTAGTCTATGTTTTTCCTTATTTCCCTTCTACTTACAAGGCAGCAAGTAATAAGACCATTCTGCTAATGTTTATCTCGACTATCATTAACCAGATAGAAGAATAAGCTTTTTAACAATAACTTTTTACAAAGTTGTAGAGAAATGGAACATATAATATTTTTTATTTATTTATTTATTATTTTTTTTTTAATTTTAAGACTGTAGACTAAGCAGTGTACTTTCATTTTTGCTTATTTTTCTCCATACCAAGTGTCCCAATTGCGCCGATTTGAAGTGTGCAGATATTTCTTCCTGCTTTAAAAGAATTGCAGAACTCAAGTTGAACCTCTCCAGTTCTCCTTTTGCAGGTTTTGGCCTGAAATAGCCTCATTGAGCTAATTCTTTTAACGCAGAAAGGTATATCTGTAAACGTCAAATACGGGATAGTTGGGCCAACTGATATGTGCAACAACTTCTTTCAAAATTATTATTATTATTATTATTATTATTATTATTATGTTTATGGTCCTATTATTTGTAAAGCCAATAAATAAAAAAAAGCCTTATGAATGCATTAATAATTATGGAAATCTCCATATAAACTAATATCGCAAAATCGAATTAAAAGTTAACCGCTCTTAACTATTTGATGACCATGTGATAGAAAAAAAACATAACTAAAATGAATAGGTAAATGAAAATAAAATCTCAGTCTGGAAAACCTTTTTTGTGAGGCAATATTCTATTACACCTTGCTTCGTAATTTTATATTATTATCATCAATTTTGACCATCTTATATTTCTTGGTGTGTATATGGTGGAACTAAACAGTTTTCTAATAAGATTTCCGAATAGGATGTCAAAGTTTTCAAGGTTGTCCAGTACACAAAACATTATTAATCCAATAACGGCCGCTTTGTGTTATAGAGGCAAACTAGTTGGTACTAATATGGAAGTAAATGCCTTTTTATTTCTTTACGAACTGTAATATATAATTTTAGCCTGAAAATGTACTTGCCAAACTAATTATATTGCTGCTTGGAGCACTGAACTTAATTAATACGTATCAGAAGTGATAAGTAATTAGTATCTACCGGTTTTTGTCTCAACATATAATTAAATTGCTAATTTAAGGTGACATATTCCATTAAACAGCAACATGCTAGCAGATGAGATTAATTTTCAGATAATTGGAATACTTGCATATTTTTAAAATGTAGTTTTATTATTCTGTTCTATAATTTGTATTCATTATCTATAGATTTATATTCATCAAATAATATTGTTTCTAAATACAGATAAATGAAACGTTAAGATAGTGAATACACACGTATAGAGACTAAAGTTTTTATTTTTTAAACATCGCTATACTATAGAAAGTATATGCAACACACATATTGAAATTGCTATACATTTAAACGCTGATAAATTATTGGAGGTTTGAATGTAATTTTTTGGTAGTGTTTAACGCTCGCTTTTACTATTTGTGGCATCGCAGGCGATGACACAGGTGTAATTGAGATGGAGCACCGGTGGAATGCGATGGTGGGGGAAACCGAAGAACCCGGAGAAAACCCACCCCTGTGGCGCTTTGCCCATGAATGTAAATAATATAATTATCAAATGAATATGAGAAGAAAATAAAGTATTTATTTTTAAAGACCGGCATTAATTTATGTTAAAATGAAGTAAATTAAGCTTACTACTGCGTATAATGTATGTAAAGGTATGGAACAAAAAGTTTTGGAAGTGTAATATTTCTAGCAAGATAATGGCAGCAAAAGAACAGGGAAATCCAAGAAAAGCAGTGCTTTTTTTTTTTTTTTTTTTTTTTTTTTTGTAGTGTTTAACGCCCGCTTTATCTACTAATGCCACGGCAGGCGGTGACACTGATGATACATGAATGATGATGGAGCACCGGTGGAATGCGATGGCGGGGGAAACCGGAGTATCCGGAGAAAACCCGCCCCTGCGCCGTTTTTTCCACCACAAATCTCACATGCGGTCGCTTGGGATCGAACCCCGGCCATCTAGGTTAGAGTCGAGTGGTCTAACCACTCGGCCACGGCGCGGCCAAAAAGCAGTGCTGACAATCTAATGTACGTCACTAGTGATTTGTCGACAAGGAATCTGTTTTTCATTCCGAAATGCACACGCCACCCAATGCCAAACCTGACTAAAATACGAGTGAACAGACAATATTCCAATTGACGGGGATCCAAGAAACTTGTAAGGCCCATAAAACCCCTTAATGAAACGTAAGCGCAAATGCATTACGTAACGCAAGAATTTGCAAACTGCAAGCTTTATATTATTTGCGTTACACATATTGAGACAAGCTGTATGTATTGACTATTTTGAACCATATACATTTGCGATTTATGCTTCTTCGTTAGCCCGTGCCTGTCATTTTAAATGCTGACGCCAGGCGCTGATCTACTGTTTGATTGACACAGCTTTTTATGTCTTATTTAGATATTTAGGAATATTAGCTGAATTTTCATTTTGGATATTATTGGTTATGCTAGTCAACTTGCGGTACGTTCAGTTTTCCACGTACGTATTTAGAAACCCGTGCCAACTTGCGTTACGCCTACGGATGTATTACAAATGGTATCTTGCGCTTGCGCTTGTACTGCGTTATGTTGGCTCTATCTATCAATCCTGAATGGAAACTAATCCTTCGGGCGCTGTAATCGAGGACCAACTAAATAACAGTTGAGTCAGTCTAAAGCTTAACTAGTAATGCCTGTTTTTCAAAGAGGCTCTTGTTTCATCTATGACATTCTTGGACATTGTCGCAAAAGAGTAATAAAAAGATAGTTTGTCACTCTTAGACATACTGTAAAATGTTATAGTTGGAACAGCATAGTAGTTAATTCCAGGATAAATAAGACAACGCGTGACAAATTACTTTAATAATTCAAAGAAAATTAAATTTGTAGAAGTGTTCGGTGTGGAAAACTTCAGAGAGAAATAGAAGGGGGGGGGCAGAGAACGGATGAATTGAAAACCTCGTATGGAAATGTATAACTTCAAAAACATATTCCTGACTACATAAAATGGGAAAATTATGTATTTTCTTTGTTAGAGAAGAGATAGATGGATGGACTGACAGACAGATCAGCGTAATTGAAAAACCAAAAGTCATAATTTAATGCACTAAATTTAAAAACTACCAGATCCTTTAGTATATGCCTAACTGAACTTGTTGCTTTCCGTGGAGTAGTGAATACCATTATAGCCTCTAAAACTCAATATTGCAGTTAAAACCTCTGCTGGGGAGTGATGGCTTTTTTTTTCGGTATTTTTTCCTTAGCATGGTTTCCTTCGAAGGGAAGTAAAACCGCTGGCCCCGTGTAATGTTTATTTGCACGTAAAAGAATCCCATATCTTGAAAGAAGAAACTTTTTGGGCAAAATTCCGCCATTACCGCAATTCGTGATTTCGCTCCTACAATGACAATATGGGCAACGAGCCGATCCCTCGTCTCCATGTCGCATAGCGGCGAACTCACGAACTAGAAATTCAAGTCCGGCCTAGGAAACATCGTAACGATGTCCTATGCTCCATATAGGAGCTATAGGGAATTAAGTAAATGAACTTAGTCAACTTAGCCTCCATGTATGGATGACTTACACCGCTAGATATACATGTGCCGGCCTAGGGTCACAAGCCTGTCGAGGAGCCAATGGACATTTAAACATAGAATGAAGAACCCGGAATTAGGGATGGCCCCTAAACTGAGGATGATTTAAATGAAGACGAAATGGACGATAGGAAAGGCTATGTTAGTGTAATGGATTGCGAGGAAACCGGAGAGTCCGAAAAAACTCGCCCAAATGCCGCTTCGTCAACCATAAATTCCAAATGCGGTCCTCTGAAATGGAATCGCCTTGGTGAGAGGCGAAAGGTCTAACCGCCATACTTGATATATACAAAGCCAAAATTCACAAGGAAATCCCGTATACTAAACATTCTTTATAGGATATTTTCTGGTGTTATCATTAATTTTAAATATACTACCATTATTCACTTCCAGGCAGGTTATTAAATAACCAGTTTTCTTATTCTCTCTAGCAATTTTCTAAACATATATCTTAAATTTGATATTTTGAAGTCGGGGATAAAACGTTTATCTCGGATGTTCCACTATATAGCGTATGAAGTCCAATTCATTGTGATTGGATTTTATATTCTGCAAAATCATAAGGTTTAAATAAAACATGACTTAGCAATTAAAATTAATGTTAAAGATGTTTACGACATAAATCATTCGTGAAATATCCGTCGTTTCGTTTCTCACATTTAAACGTTTGAAAGCGTGTTTTTTCAAGGTGACCATACTATCGAAGATCATAAAATTGGATATTAAATCTTTTTATTTATTTATTTATTTATTTATTTGTTTTCGATTGTCACATCTAGGACACTAATTCTCATTCATTTCACATTGACTTCTTTGTGCTTATTTTAAAGTTACTTGTAATAAGTGTTGAAAATTATGTATTAAATAAATCTAATATTACAAATTCCAAGTATGCATCAGTTTAAAATAAACAAATATAAATGTATACACATTTTTATATACGTTAAATAAATTTAAAAACATTCTGTCAAATAGACGCCTATTCTCAACGTAGTATAGAGAAAATAGAACATCTGATGTGTTCCATTCACATGACTTCATATGTCGGTAATACATTACTGATAAAAAGCTTATCCTTCAATCTGCTTTATGCCAATCGAGATAATCATTAGCAGTAATGGAATTTATTACTCACCCCCTTGTAAGTAAAAGTAAGAAATAAGAGAATGCACAAGGCTAAAGCGACATTAAAATCTTTTAAAAGTTGGTTGCCATATGGTTGAAATTTTCATTGCCAGGAGTTGACAAATTCCCGTATGTGAAACGTTATGTGTTTTAGAACAGAAAACAATAACAAATAATATATGAAAAAAGACCAACTCCACGAAATAAATGTATATGATATAAATTGTGTGTTTTAACGAGATCTACGTTTTCTGAGCAATAAGTTTTTGTCTATCCCTTACCTTTACCAGTTATGCAAAATTCAGCCAAATGCATCCAAGATTCTCATGCAATTATCTTTAATATACGGCATTTTAATCAAAATTATTACCTAGTTATTTTTGAGAAAGTCAACATTTTCAAAGTTTTTTTCATGTAAAGTGTGGTTTGGGGTGGGGGATTTTCCTCGAAATCTTCGTGTCGCATTCTTGGAAGATACTAAACTTAAATACCAACTTTGGTATTTTACCGACTTTTCGTTTTGAGTTATTCTGTTCGCAGAAACACGGAAATACCCACACACACACCCACACATATACAAAGATTTTTTCTAATTTTTATTTTTTGGGGGGATATTGGAAACCTTTAAACATGTATTTCCGGAGAAATATCGGTAACGAATTTTTGGGTGATGGCAATGCCTTCTATATCTATAGAGAAAGTAAAAATGCAGAGATGAAAAAGTTGTTATAAAGAAACAAAAGGTATTCACAAGATAACGAACTGGTAAAAGGAAGCAACCCATTGTAATTGCATCAAATCTTAAGTTGCGTTTTCAGGAAACGTGTAGCCCAAGACCTGAACACCGTAGTGGCAGTTTTAACTCCGCCACTGTAATATCCATTGGTTCCGCTTTGCTTGAAGGTAGCATTTTTTCAGCTTTTATTGGAGTGAGGTGCTTTGACGTCACAAAGGAAAAACAGGGAGCTTGAAGAGTGCTCTAATAATGCAACAGTAACGAATTGTGAAAAGTTCTTTTTTAACGCTTTGGCAGCAGCCTTTGGTCAGCCTATTCAATGAGGAGAGTCTTTTTAAAATCTCTTCATGGCGTTTTTCTTGGTGTGATATTTCCCATGTTTACACTCAGTAAACAGGAGGGCTGAGTTTGCATAACATAAGCCACAGCATTAACAGTTGCTTGTTATGGTGCCGCGGAGCTGGTTTGCATGCTAATGTCTCACAACTTTCATTCACAAACTCTCTTCTGCTGCTCATCCAGCAATACGTGCAATATAAGATATGAGACCTGTAACACAATTATGTTTATATAACATGTGACTGTTACCCGTTCAGTTTTCAGATGTGTATATATAGGCGATTTTTTCTTTTTCTACATAGTACATGGTACATAGAGAATGAATGTATTGCATTCCAATCAACAATTCGATACCAATTTTTCTACGTTTTAGGGTTCATTGGGAAAAAAAGAAAAAAAAAAATTAAGAAAAAGTGTGTAAGCACAATAATCCAAACATTAAAATTCGGTAAAATACCAAACATGATACTTAAGTTTAGCATCTCCCAAGGATGCGACACGAAGATTTTCAAGAAATTCCCCCACTCCAAACTCTCTTTTATATGGAAAAAATTTAGAAAATTTTGATTTTCTCAAAAATGTTTGATTAAAATAGCGTATATTAAAGATATTTACGTGACAATTAAAATGTATATCTTGAATTTTCTGGGAATAACCTCTGAAGACTTCTTCATTCTGGATGAATTTGGTTTAACTGGTAAACCGTAAGAAACTGTACAAAAAACTGTATTTCTCTTTAAAAACATTATGTCATGTAGTTGACCATTTCCGAAATACTGCTTGTTATTGGTTTCAGTTTAAATTACTTAAACTTTTCTCATACGGGAATTTATTGTTTGCTGGACATAACAACCAGATTTTAAAGATTTGACTATCACTTTAGACTAGTGTATTTCCTTATGCCTCTTCTACTTACAGGGAAACAGTTAATAAGAACATTTCTGCTAATGTTTATTACAATATGCATGAAGTAATAAGAGAATAGGCTTTTCAACAATAATTTGTTCCCGAAATATAGAGAAAGTCATACGAAAGAAACATCATATTTTTTCACAACTGCTTCTTAATTTCTAGGATTATTGGTAAATTTATGAATCTTTGACATCCTAAATAGAGTTATCAGATTTCTGGGATTCTTCGGACATGTTCTGCTTTTTACTTTCTCTATACGTACTATGTACATAGTGTATAGAGAAGGTATTGCACTCCACCAAAAAATTCGATACCGAAATTTCACCGGAAGTGTATGTTCTAGGGTCCCCTGTATCCAAAAAAAGTATTTTCAGAAAAAAAGTCCGTGTCCGTGTGTCCGTGTGCCCCTGTGTCTGTGAACACGATAACTCAAAAACGAAAAGTTGGTAAAATACCAAACTTGGTATTTAAGTTTAGTATCTTCCAGGGATGCGACACGAAGATTTTGAGAAAAACCTCCACCCCAAACTATCCTTACATGGAACGTTTTTCCAAAATTTTGATTTTCTAAAAAATGGCTCTAACGATTTTGATTAAAATGACATATTAAAGTTATTTACCTGACAAATAAAATGTATATTTTGAATTTTCTGGGAATAGCCTCTGAAGACTACTTTATTCTGGATGAATTTTTCATAACTACTAAACCGTAAGAGATGGACAAAACATTAACCCACAAAAATGTAGAGCACGTTAAAACACACAATTTATGTTATAAACCTTTTTTTCGTGGAGTTGATCGTTTTTGAGATATTCCTTTATCTTGGTTTCAGCTTTGAAAAACTTATATTTTTCTCATACAGGAATTTGTCAACTCTTGTCCATACAATTAAAGGAACATCAGCCACATAGCAACCAGCTTTTGGCTTTCACTTTAACCTATTGTACTCCCTTATTTCGCTTCTACTTACAATAAAGCAAGAAATAATACTATTTCTGCTAATTTTTCTCGATTAGCATGAAATAAATAAAAGATAAGCTTATTAACAATAATTTGTTAGAGAGATATAGGGAAAGTCATGTGAATGGAACACATCAGACTTATTTAGTACATTGTGAGCGCTCGGCCGGCTTTTTACGGTAAAGTCAATATTCCAAACTTTGAAATACAGTATATAAGATAACATCCTAGGTCAACTCATGTGCATATGTGTAGATATGAAAATTACGCAGTTTTAAAAGGAAATTTCCTGTTCGTAAAAAGAGAATCTTGATCTTGCTTCCGATTTTCTGCTAATTACAACGTTCAGATCGAATTACGCTTCTTGATTACTCATTGTTTCAGTGTACTCATTATTTGCCATTCCGTTAAGAAGTTATCATGAAAATGCAATTCTTTAAGGTATTAAAAAAAAAAAAAAAAAAAAAAAAAATCTGATGTGTGCAGTTCGCATGACTTTCTCTGCATATTCGCAACAAATTATCTCAGAAAAGCGTATTCCTCTGTCAACACACTGATGGAGATAAATATATATCTATCATAACTATTTATACCTATTCTTTTAAGGTTAGAGAAAACTAAGGTAACACACTGGGTTAAAGCTACCTTTTAAAAATAAGTCGCCTTTGGGGTTTCGTTCTGTTTGGGTGGCCAAGAACGTTTCAGAAATGTATTGGAAATGTTATACCAATATCAAAAAATACCTGGAAAATGGTTAACTTAATAAAAAGTTTTAATGATCATAAGATGTGTGCTTTAATGGGTTCTACATCAAAATCTGATTTAGGTGACGTTTTAGTGTTAGCTTCATAAACTCAAAATGACAAATTAGCTTCATTTATGTGCCCGTTTTTAATTAAGTAACTGCTCAATGATGTAAACGATTTTTATGGCCTTTACCTCTTATTAGTGTAATTTCCCTTGTGAAATATCGGCGGAATGTCTAATTTTGTTAACTTCCTCCATCAAAACATTTGTATCTTTGCTTTGGTTCTTTAACTACAAACGAGGTACTACTTTTCCCAACATATAGACATCGTTAACATACTCGTATACAACGAAATCGACGTGAAGATGGTGAAATTCAAATGTTGCAGTTTCAGGCCTTTAAGTTAATTTTTTGGAAATGACACAATCTGTGACTATTGGGAAAAATAAACATCTCAGGTGTTAACTATAAAATATCGTTTGTCTGAATTTCTTTCCAATTATTTAACATTCCCTAATGATGAACTTTTTTAAAACATACGTAAAAAGTCAATAAAGCAACTTTCTTACTTGAGATTTATTTAAATATTTTGGCATTGGAATCTATCATATCGTGGCGTTATAAAACTTTTCAGCAATCAGCCATATTTGAGAAAAATATCCATGTTGAGCTTGTAAGCAGCAGGCCAATTGCTTGGTTTGTGGCCGATCATTTGGATGCGATGTGAACAAAGAAACAAAAGGAAATTGAGAGAACATAACCTCAATACAGAAGTGTATTGGTAAAGTTATAAAATAACGGAATTTTGCGTAGTTGTATGATTGAACTTAAAATAGACATGCCAAAATACATAACGTGTTAAGGCAAAGGTAGTAATTACTTACCCTAGCATCCCGAGATCTATTTGTTTAATATGTGCTAAATAATAGCCTAGTAACCTAGGACATTTGGGATGGAAAACTTCAAGGATTAAATTTAGGGTATCTCTCCTTTAGGGGACCGAAGAAAATCTCGAAAAACAACTAGTTAAGGATTTAAATCGCGAGCCTTCCGATCACAGCTCTATAACTTAACGGCCTCGATTTTGCTTCTATTGACTTAGCGCAAGTAAATAAACACAAAGAAGAAGAAGAAGAAATCTAAGACACATGTCTGCCTCGTCACTTTCCAAGATAACGTATGAATGAAGCAAAACATTAGGAAAAAAGTTTAATATCATTGTAAAACAAAGTTGCTGATGTACGGCTTGTGAGTTTCTACTCATATCTTCAAGAAATTGTGCGTGACAATACAAGATTATAAATCAAATTTTAAAGAGGGATCTTTACGGTTTGAGGATATAAAACTGAAAACTAAACAGAGAGGTGTCTGATATATAATCTGATTATGAGACAAAGTTGGCGTCTAGTAGCTATAAAACGAAGGAAGAACAATAGACATGAAAACTCTTGTTTTAGATTAGTAAAGGCCGAAGTAACGAAGTTCTGAAGTTGTGGCCCTATTAGTTTGGACCAGTTGGCAATTATTACTTGGTGCGATGGCGGCGGCGACCTCCTCTTCCTCAACTCCACACAAATCCTATTAAGAGGACTTTGAACATTAAAATTACATTCTCGCCAAGTTTTCCAAACAAATTACAGGGGTTCCCTGCAAGCTGTCAAGCACAACAGGGAAGAGTGATGAATCTGGACGGCAAGTTCAACAGCAAAAATTATTCTCCCAGCAATCGATCTAGCTGAGAAAGAAAACAATTCAATTTTCTCTGTAGATAGGGCAGCAAAGGGATTGGGGGATTGTGGCACGCAAGTAGTCAACAGCGTTGTTTGGTCAGGCATTCCCTGTGGAAAATTTAGCTGCAGACTCATGACCTAAAAAAAAAAAAATATAAAACAACCTGTAAAATGTGTGAAAATTATTAGAAAATGACGTAAATGGGTATAAAATGATGTAAAACAATATTTTCCCATAAACATAATAAGTAATAATTCAATAAAAATCCACTCCATTTCAATATCATCCGAAAAAGAACGTTATACGATGTTCTAGAAAGTTATTTAGCATAGAATCGAATATTGTCTTCAGTGGAGCATTCACAGTTATAGGACGTCACCTACTTCCTTACAAATTTCAAGGTTTTACAACTAAAACAAATAGTAGTAGTGAATTTTTCGTTTTGTCGCCATTTTCCTTGGCACGCATATGTTTTCCGCGGCCATATGTTGTTAAACTGTAAAACTTTTCTCAGCAGCCATCCTAACCTCTCAAAATCTACAGGTTAAAACAGAACCATCCAAACTTCTAACAAGCGACTTTTTACTTTCTTTACACGTACTATGCACAAAGTGTATAGAGAAGGTATTCTAATTCACCCAATTTAATGCTAGATTTCTTCGAAAAATGCATGTTTTGAGGCTCCCTAAGTCCAAAAAAAGTATTTTAGAAGAAGATCCATGTGTGTTTGTGTGTGTATGGACAGTACAGATCAAAATCTAAAATACCTTTAGATAGCCAAATTTGGAAGTTTAGTATCTTCCAATGATGCGACATGATTTTCAAGAAAATCTCCCCAACTCAAAGTGCTCTTTACATGGAAAATTTTGAATTCTGAATTTCTCAAAAATAGCTTTAATGATTTTGATTAAAATACCTTATGTTTAAGATATTTTTATGACAAACGAAATTTATATTTTGAATATTCTGGGAATAGCCTCTGAAGACCTCTTCATTCTGGATGACTTTTATATAGCTGGCCAACTATATAACATTATACAATACTTACTATACAATAAATGTAGATCTCATTAAAATACACAATTTGTCACTTTTTTTTTTTTTTTTAGAATTAATACCGTTTTTTAGATATTCCGGATGTATTGCTTTCAAGTTTAGCCACTTAAACTTTTCTCAAATGGGTAAACATCTTTCTTCTCGTTTATTTTGTTTGTTTATTCCTGGAATTTCAATTATTTCACATAGCAACCGGCTTTTATAAGACGAGACTATCGCGTTAGCCTTTGCATTTTCTTATTTCCCTTCTACTCGCAAGGAAGCTGGTAGAAGATAAATATTCTGCTTATGTTTATCTTGATTAGCATGATGTAGATAAGGGAACACATTAGATTTTTTCCCCTTCTACTTACAAGGAACCAAATAATAAGGTCAATTTTTGCTAATGTTTATCTTGATTATTATGAATTAGATAGAAGAATAAGCTTTTTAACACTAATTTGTTACAGTGATGTAGAGAAAATCACGTGAATGGAACATCAGATGTTTAAATCAGCCTTTATCTATAGGTTTTATTCTATTCCTTCAAGCAATATATATTTAATTAGTTTCTTTGAAAATGGTTTATTGAAGAATGGGTAAAAGTCATTTAAATGTAACATCTTGTTAAATTCAAGGGATCTCAAAACATGTATTTCCGGTGAAATTTGACATAGACTTTTAAATGTAGTACAACACTTTCCCTGCCTGCTATACATAGCAAAAAAAGTAAAAAGTACTGAAGTGACTACCTTAAAGGCAACTTGCAAGAAAAGACAGGCAAAGGGACAAAGCAGAATCAGTCCAAGAAATTCTCGATCGCTGCATCTCCACAAACCGGGATTGGGATGCTTCATGCATACGGATGAAGAAAACGATAAAACAAAATTAGAAGGGACTTGCTTGCGGTTCTATCCGACAAACGCATCCAAAGATTATTAAAGTAGAGGGAATTCATGCGGACAAAGTACACACCAAAGGAACTAATGGGTTCTCCATACGAGCACAGAGTAGGGTTGTAGACCCACACAGAAATTCACTTCCTTCCATCCTAAACGAGTTGAGGAAAAGAAAAAAAAACAAAAAAAAAACCATGCCAAGGAATTGGGGGAGCCTTTGGTGGTCTGGCTTCTCGCGAATAGATCAATAATGTAGGGAAGGGACTTGGTGTAAAACAAAACAAACAAAAAATGAGGAATATCATATTGCATTTTGGTGTGTCTTTTATTAAGTATTAGTGTAAACTTGGAAGTTGTTACATAGTTAATTGTTGAGCTTAAGTGTCGCATTACCCCTACAACCCTTAAAAACTTTGTCCATGAAATTTGTACTTCTACGCACAAGTAAAGCACAATATAAGTTTATAAAATAATCTGAAAGATCTGTGAGGCGATCCATGAGGAATATTGTAGAGATCATGAGTAAGTACTTTCTGGTAAGTACTTTTTAACTCAAGTTAACCCAGTTTAAAACAGCGATTTATATGGATTAAATACTAGATCAAAAGTCAATATGTACTAACCACCCCACCATCGCCACCACCACCACCACCACCACCACCAACGATAATAATAATATTAATAGTAATAATAATAATAATAATAATAATAATAACTGGGCCAGAAATGTCACTGCTACTTTCATGCTAAATGGTAATACTTTTTGTTATTTCCAAACTAAATAACATGGATCAGCCTTATTTTGACAAAATAGGTATTTATGCCAACCTTAACTTTGAGAACGAAATTGCAACTGCCAAGCACTAGTTAACGAGCACGTTTACTGCATAGCAACATTTTTCGGAGAGGTTACTTGTTTATTTATTTACAAGCTTTCAAATTTTCTAATTATATTAAAATATTTTCTGTATAATATCTACTACGTCGGTGAATGTCCTCACATGAGTGTTTTCGTTTGTTTCTTCTTTTTTTTTTTTTTTTTTTTTGCGATTTTTCTGTGTTACTTCTCAAGCGTCAGAAATGGTGTCGTTGTTGAGCTTTTACTTCAGCTCCCGTTTTAACCTGATCTTTTGATGTTGTTTTGAGTATTGTATTTAGTTCTTGTGGAACTATATCTATTGAGGGCAGTTAATCATCCTTCCATGAGCTTCTCTAATTGTGTGTATGATTTTGCTTAACTTAATATACACCAGGACCACCAGGCAATTCATGTTGGGAGGATCAAAATAGTACATCATGATGAGTATTACGTTGCCCAACTCTTGTTGGGGACAACCTAGCATACAAAGATGAATCTGCTAAGTTGGCCAGCTTTTGCTGTAGACAACCTGGGGGTATCACTGTGAGTTTGCCATTTTGGCCAGCCTTCCTCAGGACAACTTGGTGCATAAAGATGAATTTGCTACGTTGGTTAGCCCTTGCTGAGGACAACTTGGTGTATAAGCGGAGTTTGGCGGGTTGGCCAGCCCTTGCTGAGGGCAGTCTGGTGTAACATAGGGAACTTGGCATCCCAGGAGCTAGCTACGCTAGAATTGCATGCATTTTGGTTTGAAGTGTGCTATGCCGCGTGGAAAGCTCTCTCAAGAGGATAAAGCGTCCTCAGAGCAAGAGTTGAACAAGTGCTACTTGCCTATCACAGCTTCTGAAGGGAAGACTTTCTGCTTTAAATTAAAAGACCAGCTGCTAGATAGTTTTAAATGTTTCTGCTAATTTAATTCCTCGTAGAGTTGAAGGTATAGGGACAACATTTTTCATTAAACCTATCAAAATATACTTAAAAAGATATGATGTGTTCCACTCTCGGAATTACCTGTTCTGCAAACAAAATATTCTTACAAAAGAGTACTCTTTAATTACTTCACGTTAATCGAGATAAACATTAGCAGAAATGAAATTACTTAGTTCCTTATAAGTAAAAGGGAAATTAGGTGTTACACTATGTCAAAGCGATAGCCAAAAGTTTTAAAAGCTAGTCGCAATGTGATGCAATTGAAATTCCGTTCTCTTTGCATGGCTAGGAGTAAAACAAAAGTTACAAAGATAATGGCAACTTACCGTTTGAGAAATGTGTACCTTAAAATTGAAACAATTGTGTTTTAACGAAATTTACTTGTTTTGTGTTGCAGCCTTATGTCTATCCCTTATGGTTTACCAGTTATTCACAATGAGTGGAGGTAACCACTTCCGAGATATTGCTAGTTATTGGTTCCAATTTTAAAATACTTGTATTTCAAGTGGAAAATCGTTATTTATTTTGCTTTCTCCTGTTTAAGCAAAGGGAACGGAATGTAATGCATCACATAGCGACCAGCTCTTGAAAGATTTTACTGACTCATTACCTAGTGTATTCCCTTTTGCTTACGCATTTGTTACAAAGAGGTGTTAAATAAAGGTGTTTCTGGAAATGTTTATATCGATATACGTGAAGTAAATAGAAAAATAAGCTTTTGTAGTCTCTCAGAATTGGTAGAGAAAGTCATTTGAATTGAACATATCAGCCGTTTATAAAAAAGTATGTTTCCTTTAACTCTAACGATTACACTGGAGTCAATGGTGTTAAATCCAGTACAGCTGTCATTGGAATTTGTTTTTCTTTGGGGGGGGGGTCTATACACATTCATGCATATAGACTCTGGGGAGGATTGAAGTAATCTTCGTTAGAGAAAAATTCTCCCTTCCCAGCGGGGAATCGAACCCTTGACCCCTCGCATTGCAGGCAAATGCTCTATCTACCGACTGAGCTACGCAGCAAACCGCGAATTATCTGCAGATTATCTTTAATCCATGTTGTATTTTATGATATATGTTTTTGAAATCAAATTTGTATATGCTTGTTCTGCAATGCTGTACATTCAGAATACAGCGGCATTTTGCTAAGATGATTTTAGATATTTTGTAATTTCTGTGTTGCTTTACGTCATGCCGGTCTCCAGTTAGAGTGCGGTAACTACATTATGTTTAATTGTTTCACTTATATCCCGCATTTAATGGCACTGTCATATCGACGCCATGCACCTTTGAAACTTATTGCTTATAGGCAATGATGTTAACTCGTGTACTGTTGTCATTGGGTTTTTATTTTTCTTTACATTTTGCTCATTATATAACACACACACACACACACACACACACACATTCAGACACCCATTCATACTTGTATAAGGAATAATCTTGGCTAGCCAAAAAGTCGCACTCCCCAGTCGGGAATTGAACCCGGGACCTCTCACTCAGACGGCAGGTGCTCAACCGATTTAGCTACGGGGCCAGCTACTTTTAATTGTTTTCCATTATGTAAACATATTTAAAGTATAGCAAAGCGGTAAATGGCAAGGAAAATTAATTTGAAATAACTTCATTTGTGCTCTCATCTGTATTGTGACTATGCCTTGCTGGCCCGTAATCGCCGCACGTTTCTTAGTGTTTTGCTTTGAAAAGCTTATAGTCGATTGTTGCTCATGCTCAGATGGATTTCTTTAAGTAGCTCACTCATTTAACACGTGAAGAGCGGCGGCAGTGCCTCAAAGCCTTGGAATGTGACACCTGGGATCAATGCGCACATGCCAAAATGTTAGCTTTTTATGGAAATGTCATTTACGTCATCATCCTCTATAAAAGTAAGAGCTTCAAACTAACTAGTCAATTTCGACAGAGTTCACAGCGTGCAGTAGTTCTCGAAGTGACGAGACAAGAATTGCGATCCTCGAAACTATGAGAGAAAATTGAACTGCAGGATTGTTGTGAAAACAGCGAATACAACAGTTATTTGTAACTAGTTTGAAGCAATACAGATGCTTTTCTCACAATATAATTACGGCTTTCTTCTTTCGCTATATACCCTCCTCATATGGAGGAATTACACCCTGCAGGATTTAATAGTCACTATCAAATTATCAAAAAAATCGTAGCGCGGAATAATATGAATTCGCTGGTTCAGACAAGCAGAAAGGATAAAAAATACAGCAGTATTCAAAACTTAAAATACACTTCATGTATTCATGGACTCGTATCACTGAGCTTGCATTAGCAGCAAACTGGTAGGGAGAGGGATGCAACAGAAAGCCTAACTTGCTCGTAATTACACCGTCACAGAACGCACAAAAACATGTGTGTAAATTGCAAAGATAATATTGCCTCTGGAAATAAGCGCATTGAATTTGTCGAGGTGTACCTGCTGGGAATATATTCACAAGACAAAACAAACACACTCTACATAGCAACGTGAGCAAATGATCACCACAAATTTTCGCCCTACTCCCCTCTTTCATCTTTCAAGAGCATATGTACATATATGTTTCTATGTATTAAGGAATAGCAACAGTGAGGTTCATAACTAACGTAACCGCATAGTATGGCTCGCTGGGATGCTGTTAACCCTCCCCCTAATTAACTACGTGTGTGCTGTAACGTAGTTCAGGTTTCATCTTTCTATAATATGGTCCAGTGCACGCAAATAGCATGCTACCACATTCACGGGTTACCACAAAATTAGAAAGTGTGGATCTTCAAGCCCAATCCGAAGCTTGCATGGCAATGCAAAACAGCACGGATGCGAGGAAGAGGAATAAGGAATAATGTGTTTGATAAAGGTTGTTAATTGGCTCCAGTGCTTCCACTAATTAAACGCTGTCAGACTCTAACCGAAACTAGTGATCTGGCTCCTCTAACAACCATCCGACGTCACTAGCAGCCCGATGACCTTTAGATGATACATGCAAGCTCTTCTTTGCTTGGATAATCTGCACATTATAGGCGCATACACAATGCTGCCGATTGAGCGGATTTGCCCATCTTATGTTACGTCTGGGTACACATTAGCTCCACAAATCCAATTATATATAGAATCAATACATAATACATCTGAATAGGACTGCAAGTTTTGTTCATGTGAAATAAAGTGCTCTTAAGGTGAAATCTGACATTTGTAAAACATAAAGAACAATTTTTTTTTTCAAAATAAAATAATATAAGTGCTAAATTTTAAGAACTTATCCCATTCCCACTTGACACACTTTAACCATGGAAAGTCGCTGAAAGGAATGTGTTATCGCATCTGTTTTAAACAGTGCGACAAGAACAGTGGATGTGTGCGTCAGAGAACCATGCTTGCGACAGAGAACATCTGACACAGCTCGGCTTAGCATATCAGCAATATCCCCTCGGCGCCTCATTCCCGGGAAGCTTTTTTTGCTGTGGGAAACAGCAACTGAAGCTATAAAGAGGGGCAAGCGCATGCTTATTAAGGTGATGCATATGTGAAATTTGGAAAATTTTATAATATGTAAGATATCTTATTGAAATCTATACAAAATAATAGTGATATTGTTACCATACTTAAAAATTCTAGCTTGCATGTTTATTTAAATAATACTTTTTTGCAGTCATTGTTCCAATAAAAAGGGCCACGTGATACATTTTAATAAGTATTCAAAAATTCAATTTTTGTAGTAAATGGGTTTATAAATAGAAGTCATCCTTTTTATTAACTCTAATTATATAGACAAGATTTCTTATACCCTCCAAAGTTCTTTATTTTTCAAAATTGAAGTATTACTTCGAAGAACTATATGGCTGCTTCTTTTAATGTAGATACTCTTAAATGGCAGTATAACATTTTAGAAACAAGTTAGCGCAAATTGCATAATGTAAATGAAAATTTAGAATTCATATTTTATCCTGCAAAAATATATTATTTTTAATGTTTCACAATCTTTGGACAAGTATTAACCTTAATAGACATGCCAAACTTAAAACGTCATTTTATTGATATTTTTCAGCACTTCAAAATGCTCCACAGAACAGTGAATTTAGACAATATAAATTATTATTCAAATAAACATGCATGCTGGAATTTTGATGCATGGCAAAATGTCACTATTATTGTGCATAATAACTGGTATAAGTTTTGAATAAGATGTATTCTTATATGTAGATTCTCCAAATTTCTTAAGATTTCCTAAAGGATACTTGACCATGAAATGATAATGTATACAATTTCAAGTAATTTAGTTAAAATTATTATTACTGCAGATTTTTATAATGTAATTACAATAAAACTATTATTTTTGTCCTCTGGACTTAACTTTGCAAGAAAAATGTCAAAACATGAAAATCTACTCTAATGTAAAATGCCCCATATGATAATTTCATCCTATTCAACTTCATAGCTTACTGGAAAAGAAAGAAATACGGAACACTTTATTTTTTTAAACACCACTCATGTATTAATTTATTAAAACACTTAACTATTAATTCTTATGTATTGCTGTCACATGACCTCTATTCTATACTCTTCCGTAACAAATATTCTTTCAAATGCTTGTTCTTCGTTTCCTGTTGAGACAAATATTTGCAAAAATTATCTTATTGCTTATTTCTTTGTAGGTAGAAGGAGATTATGGATTTAAGCGTCAGTTAAATCCTTTTTGAGCGGGTCGCCATTTATTGGCTTAGAAATTCTCTTTACATGGTTGAGAGAGAGAGAGAGAGAGAGATATAGATAGTGGTGGGGGTAGAGATAGCCGCTTCCCATTTAAGAAAGGTTTTAATTATTTGAAAATACAAACTAGCGCATATCTGGGATATGGTTGATTTCACAAAAAAAAAAAAAGTGGGCCGTACATAAGTTGTGGGCTCTAAAGGAATCTACATATTTTTGTAGTAAAATGTGTATTTTTTTATGGAAAAGCCATTCCAGAAAATGCAAGAACATAATTTCATTTGACATGAAGATGTCTTGCAAACATGAACTTTTAATCAAAATTGTTCTACACATTTTGGAGAGTAATCAAAATCTTCGAAAAATTTTCATGTAAAAGGTAACTTGGAGTGGGGGACTTGCTTGGAAATCTTCGTGTTCATTCTTGAAAAATTCTGAACTTAAATACCAAGTTAAAGTAGTCTTCAGAGGCTATTCCCAGAAAACTGAAGATATACATTTTGTCATGTAAATATCTTAAATATAAAAAATGTTAATCAAAATCGTTAGTCATTTTTGAGACAATCCAAATTTTCAAAATTTTCCGTGGGGGTGGGAGATTTTCTTGAAAAGCTTCGTGTCGCATCCTTGTAAGATACCAAACTTAAATACCAAGTTTTTCAGCTATGCTGTCCGCGCGCACACGGGCCTTTTTTAATTCAGAGGGACCCAAAGCATGTATTTCCGGTTAAATCTCGGTATAGAATTTTTGGGTGCATTACAGTACCTTCTCTATAGTACGTGTAGAGAAAGTAAAAAAAAAAAAACATGACTAGAGAGGCTATCCCCAGGAATCGAAGTCAGAAACTCCCGAATACGAGCCTCACACGTTATAGCGGAGTTATTGTTTGGTGCTACTGAAGTATTTCAAACAAAATATGTCCTACTCTTGTATGTGATGCAAAATTGACTTGGGACTTCTTTAATCCGTGCCTGTAAGATTAAAAATTGGAAACAGAAAGGATGCGGAATGGAAATTGGCATGGATTTAGTCGTAAAATCTGATTGAATCTCTCTTCCTGTCTTTTTGCAGTGCACACATTTTTATGTGAACATGGGGCCCACACCCGCACCCTCCCCCCGAAATGTCAACATACTAACGGGCTCACGTCACGCAATTTCGTGAGGAGAGGCTACCCGCTGTGCCATCGATTGTTTCAGCTCATTCCAAAGCCTGCCGCAGTTTTATGGGGCATTGGCTCCGCCTCAACCTACACTAGCGTTAAATAAGTCAGATGAAATCAGATTTACCTTGCAAGTCTTCGTGTCATTTCGTCATTCAAAGATGGCAATGTGAGCAAAGATAACTGGTTTATTTGGTTTGCTATTCACTCTTTTATAAACTATTTTGATAAAATACTGTATTTCTATTTACTTATTCTCAATAGAGATACATTTTCATTACACATTTACATTTTTTGTTATAGGCATAAGAAGCATACGTTAGGCCAAAGTGATTGCCACATTCCTAAAAAGCGGATCTGTAAGTGATAATTGTGGAATTCCGCACATTTTTCATTCACGAGAAGAAAACAAATAGCGAAAAACATTTAATTTTCTTCAAATGATAGGATTTGTTTTGATTCGTTTTCTTGATAATCTTAATACTCTTTATATCGTATCCTTGGAAGACTGACATCCGTAAGATACGGATCTTACCAATGTTAAAATAGAATCATAATGCCCCATTTTCTCAGAATCTATTGGTCACAAATTATTGATAGTTTTGTCGCATATTTATGAAACCTTAATCATGAAATAGACACAAGGATATTTTACATTCTGCTGAGTTACAACTGCGATTTTTTGTTTTTCAAAATCTTAACACAACTGTATCCAAAATTTCAGTAGTAACATTTTTTCTAGTTAATTAAACAAAGCAATTTGTGTTAAAAGTTGCATAATAATATAGGTAATTTAAGTTCCAAGTTTCATTATTCCATATGTCATAGTTTCAGAGGTAAGTATCTTAATTTCGATAAAAATGCACCCAAAATAAAAAATACATACAGTGTAAGTCAGCAAACATCTAATACCTACATAATTATTATAAGCAAAACTTGCATTGCCAACATTTCTGATATCAACATATAAAATGAGAAAATGTCTCTCTAAGACAAAAAGTACCAATTTTGCAACTATATTTTATAGATAAGAAGTTATGTAACTTTAAAAATACGATTTTTTCACATGTTCATATTTTTATTAAATCAGTAGGTATTTTAATATATTTTAACTAAATGTAGAACTACGTAAAATAAGTGTAGTATATCGTCTTAAAGCTAATATTCTGTTATTAAATAACCTGCTAAAAATTAGCTTTACTTATTTATTATTTACATTTTTCATTCTCAGTCCTCTTAAATTTGGTGTTTGATAGACTTTTTGGGTTTGAGGATACTGTTCACACACACACACACAACTTTTTTCTAAAGCTCTTTGGATTTAGGGAGTTCCAACTTATATTTCCGGTGGAATCTCGATATCTAATTTTTGGGTGAATTGCAATACTTCCTCTACATACAGTAAATAAATAGTGGAGAGAGTAAAAGTCAAAGAATTGACCTGTATGTAGGTCACATGGTGTATGTAGGGTGTGTTTTAAACTGTCTAGAGGCATTATTTCTATTCATAATAGCTTTAGAAGCAATGAAATGTGTTATAGAATGTGAATCAAGCCATACACAAATAAATGAATTATTCAAAATATTAGTGGTTTTAATGTGAATTCCACTTCTAAGGACTGCAAGTTGATCGCTTTCTGGTGGTATATAATGAAAACTTTTCGAGAATTTGTTGACTTTGTTAATTCACTTACGTAGTTATTGAAACAAGCTTATTATATTATTATTCAATACATTTTGACATTATTAAGAGCGTGCACTATGATTGGTTTATTGGCTATAGATTTTGGTCTCACATAAGCTAAGCAAATTATTATCAGAAAATGTTAATTTAGCCATGATTGTTGAAAGCCCGTATTTTGTTGGTAAAAATAGTGGGTATGAGTTGCTGGAAGTGGGACATTCTGTCATGTTCTCTTTTTATTTTATACTGTATATTTCAGAATGGTCATCTCTTTCTTCATATTATTGGCTTGCAGTGTCCACAGCACATTGGGATATTTATAATACATCATTCAGTAGTTACCGGCCAACTGTCTGGTGGTGTTAATTGCGTTACCTATTCCGAAGGCATTCTTGCTTTAAAATATAGTGTAGACCTTCCTTATTTCTTCTTAATACAGCCCAACAGTGGCATTTAAAATGTACCTTCTGAACTGCCTTAAAAATAAAAATATTCCTAGGTTCGTGATAATTATAACAATTTTCTCCGCTTTGGTATTTTCGGGAATGTTTTCACAAACAACATGAACATTTTCTTAACTCGCCTCATTTATCACCCTTGGGGAAGTTGTGAAGGGACTTAATGATATAATTCCTCCTTCTTTTGATAAAGAAAAACGAGTTTACTTAAGTAATTATAATATACTGCGTTTTATGTAACTTAGTTACTAGCAACTAAAAGCTCGTTCAAAAGCAGCGACATGTCAAGGGGTGGGTAAATAAGAGACTGGCAATAGCCTCGTGCTGCCGGGACGTTATCTTCTTTGGTTTGAGAAAGAAAATCAAAGAAATAGACAAAAATATACTAAGAGAATTATTCCAAATGTGAAGAAAGACATAACAGCACTGTAGTTGTAGCTATCTGTACTTGCAAATAACTAGCTATAAGGCTGAGCTTCCGACTTGCTTATGTGCTCGGTCCATTTAAAACTCACGCCTATGGAGGTATGGGCACCACCACCACCACCAAGCAATAATTAACAGAAACATAACACTGTAAGAATCTTTCAAAATAATTATAATTAGCTAGATTGACACTTAAATTATCAGGTATTTTGACTCTGTAAGTTCGCTCCAAATTGACTAAAATCTCGTGTGTAATTGGAACAAGCTACTCTTAAATGCGTCATGTAAACGTGGGCTTATCTGGCTCGTTCGGCATTTGGTCTGATAATGCTCATAGATAAAATGTAACCTGAAAATAATAATATGTCGGATCAAAACAAACGCTTTCAAAGTTTTGCTAAACCGCAGCATATTTACCTCTTTCTGTCTACCAGAGTCAAGAAATTGCTTGAAGTTCTATAACATTATTTCAAAGATTCCTCATCTTCTTGAAGATTTAAGTGCCATTTTAATTCTTCAAAATTATGATTTTCACAGCTCTATCTCCAACATCAGTAATGTCATTTGAAGCGAATGGATTGCTGATTAGGATTAGTCACGGACGGGGCCTTAGGACTTTGGGGCAGAGCTTGGGATATGGGCCTCTGTGGCCCGGAGGGAGGGATGAAGGGAGACACCCGAAGGGCGACAGATCCGGATGATGACGGGCGTAAGCATGGCTGTATTCTCTATCGGCTACAATTGGAATGCTTCCGACGCCGCTCTAGACCCTGCTCTTGAGCCCCGAGCCTCCCGGCAACGCCAGTATAACCTTTGTATAATGCGCAAATCACCTTCCAGCCACAACCCACCGGACACCTTCGCCCAGGCCTCCAACCCTGAAAGAAATGATTAGGAAATAATCGGGACAGGAAATGGTGGACCGGAAAACTAGGGGGATGCAACGAACCTACCTAAGCGTTCGCCTGGCGACCCGGCAAACCCATAGAGAAGGCCAATCACGGGTATCGAGCCGCGACCTCTCGAATGCTGGCCACAGACGAAACACCCTGAGCCATCCCTGCCTTTATGGATTATTAATATTATAGTAGCTCCTGCAAAGTAAGCCGTGTATCTACATCTATTCCTACTGTAACTATTACAAAAGCTAAAAATCCGATTGCTGAATTAGCTCAAATAACACCACAATTTGCAAATGCTTCCTTTTGACTACACATTTGCTTTTGAGACCATGCTAATTTTTATTGTGAATGCTATTTATGTTATTTATTTTTATCATTATGTTGTGAATTTGTTAATTCAGTTCTGCTGCTACTAGCAATAACCTGATTTGAAGCTGAAACCATACTAAAACGGAAGGAAGACTGCTCTTTTTGAGTGCTGCATTAAGTTGCTATGCCGCTGTACAAAATAGCATTTCGATTTGCGTTTTACGTTTTTAGTCAAGTTTAAGTGGGAACCTGAACGATCAGGTTGTACGAAAGAGACCCTCCCTAAAAGTAAAAGTTGTAGTTAACATAATAATGATGATAATAATAATAATAATAATAATAATTATAATTAATAATGAAGTGTGTAACATACACAAGTTTCTCTGTTGTGACTATCCCCTGCAGCGTAATTGCCGAACGTGGGTGTAGGGTTTACTTTGCAAATCATAGCTGATTGTTGGCATCCATTGTTACACGCACGTTAGTGGACATCTCTACTGGCTGAAAGTTTGTTTTACATCGTAGCTGTGATTGTTACATCTATGCGAGTGGACATATATTCAATCGGAAGGTTCTTTTACCTCGAAACCCGCATGTTACACCCGAATGAGTTTGTGAACACCTGCGGTGTACTGCACGAACGACGGCTTTTGGAAATTTCCAGTCACGTGCCCAACAGGTATAAAGAGGACAATGAAGCCCTGCCCAGCGTTCAGTTTTCATTGGGAAATGCATCGCGCAGCAGTTGAGTAGGTTCCGAGCCGTAGGTATAGTCGCCGCTGCGAACATCGAAAAGAAACTATACTGCAGAATTGTTAAACGAAAGACAGTTGTTATGAAAGATAGATTCTGCTTGTAATTAGTAAATGGAAAAAATAAAGAGTTGTTGTTTGAGAAAAACAGGGATTTTGTTACACTGTTAATCCGAATTAAAGCACTGATAAACCTAGTTAGATATTTATCACTACGATAATTTCTTAATGTAACACTAGATCACACTTAGATGTTGAAAGAGGGTCAATATTAATTATGTAAGTCGTAATATTTCGTAGGTGTTCTTGAATGAGCTGCTGTGAAACATAATATTTGTTCTAGGGATGCTCTTACAACATTTAAAAATGTGATGTGTTCTATTCACACAACTTTCTCTACATCTCTGTAACAAGTTATTGTTAATAAGCTTTTGTTCTATCTACTTCATACTAATCGAGATAAACATTAGCAAAAACGGTCTTATTAATTAGTTCTTTATAAGTAGAACGGAAATAAGGAAGTACACCAGGCTAAACCCACAGTCAAATGTTTTAAAATTGGTTGCTATGGGACGAAATCCATTTCTTTGCGTGGCCAGGAGCTGACAAGTTCCCGTATGAGAAAAGTTGAAGTATTTAAACCTGAAACCAATAACAAAGAATATCTCGAAAACGTTCAACTCCACGAAAAAAATGTATATGATATAAACCGTGTATTTTAAGGAGATCTTCACTTCTTATGTAGCAGGTTTTTGACTATCTCTTACAATTTACCAGGTATGCAATGCAAACTTCAGAATAGTTCATCCAGAATAAAGAGGTCTTCAGAGGGAATTCAAGATATTCATTTTATTTGTTATGTAAATGTCTGAAATGTAAGAGCTTTTAATCAAAATCGATAAAGCCATTTAGAAATAAAACTTTCGAAAGTGTGCCAAACATGAATTTCCTGTAAAATTTGGGTATCGAATGTTTGAGTTCAATACCTTCTCTATAGACCACGTACATAGATATGTAGAGAAAGTAAAAATTCGTACTAACAATAGCAAATATTTCAAAGATCTTAAACGGATTTTCATTTTTATTTTCTGAATCATGTACTTCAGTAAGTAGAGGAATCATCTGTTTAGTTTCACACGAACATTTTATGTGGATATTTCAACGGAAATAATTTTTTGTGACCCTCACTAATGCGGTTTATAAAAAGAACTGTTTGTGTCCGTAAACAGCATAACTCGACCGCGAAAGATCGGTTAAATACCAAAATTGGTATTTAAGTTGAGTGCCTTGCAAGGCCGCGACACGAATATTTTCTACAAAATCTGCCGCCCAAAACTACTCTTTATACCGAGCTTTTTTCTTAATTTTATTTTCTGAAAATGACTTTACAATTTTGATTAAAATATCACATGTTTATTTGCTTTCACGACATAATCATGACATTCTGGAAATAGCCTCTGAAGTAATCCTTATTCTGAACCTCTTTTGTGTAATTGAGAAATCCTAAATGTTAGATAAAACCTTTCTATATAGAAAGTGCAGATCTCTCCAAACACACAATTTGTGATAGTTAAATTTTTTTGTATTCTTTTTTCGAGATATTTTTCTCTTATTGATTTGTGTATGCAGATACTTTATATTTTTCTTAACTGCAAGTCACTATTATTATTTTGTTTCTGTGTTCATCTTACTAAGAAAACAGAATTTCAAAGACATGGCGTAGCTTTGAAAGGAATAAGATGTAAGAATAGTTTGTGGGAGAATGAGTAAAATAAGCATTATGAGTGCGGTACGTAAGATAATTTCTATAGTTTTTAATCAAATTCAGCGAGAGAGGACCTCAAAAACTATTTGCATTTAATTCAAGATACAATTTTAGCTTCTTTTTTTGTGGTGTTAAACGCTTTTACTACTTATGACACTGCAGACGATGCCCCTGGTGATATATGAAACTAAGATGGAGCACCGGTGGAATGTGATTCCGGAGAAAACCCTCCCCTAAGCCGCTTTGTCCAACACAAATCTCACATGCGGTCTAGGTGAGAGGCGCAGTCTATTTTAGCATTTAAAGATTTCCGATGTGACATTCTAATCTAGTATTTATTTATTTGTGCTAAGCTACCTAGTTATGGTTTGGAACCGCTAAATCCTTAAAGGAAATTTAAGGAAGATTTCTCCCTGAACGGTTTTTTGAAGTGGAATAAATTCCTTGAAAACATTTGCCTTGCTGTTTGATCACATACAACTTACTGGTTTTATTCATGGATTCTCAATACAGCAAGCACTTCATCTGCCTTAGATAAGTGGTAGAAGAAGCAAAAAGATCGAAGTTCGTTTTTCTGCTCTGTAAATTTAACTGTAGACAGTACTTGAGAAGTGTGTGTCTTGAGGAAAGCAGTTCAGGCGAAAAAAAAATGAACGCGCTTTTCGTACAGAATTCGATATCGCGAGCGCCGCAAGCTACCTTTATCTTGTCAAAAATATTTATTGCCCCTGAAGAGCGTTGCGTGAGTAAAATCAGTTCCCATATTTCTTGAAAAGTCATTCAACATTTTCATGTCCGTTTGGTTTACCCAACCAGGCTCTTTGTGGAAACCCAAAAGTTATTATTCTTGGCTATTTGTTTCAAATGTTTACAGTATTTTAATGGCTATCAATGTTTACAGCGTTTTAGTTTCTTATGCGCTTTTATCTTTTTCTCTAGGCCCACATTTCGAAGGCGTCAATAAATTCTCTCGTAGTAGTGCTTCGAGGTTTTTGTCCACCTGTCATCAACATGTCACTCTGGCTGCATTTATTGTAATTTTCTAATGTTTTCTTTTAACTCATCAATGTTTAAAGCGACGGTATACAAGTATTTCATTTGGAATTACGAATTTAAACGTAATTAGTTTACTTTCTCCGATACTTTTTATAGTGGGAGAAGTATTACATTCCATCAAAAAATTCGATATCCTGATTTCACCGAATATACCTACGTGCTTTCAGATTTCCGAAATAAAAGTTGTGTTCTTAACACATCTTTTCTCTCTTTCTATCGTGAGTGTATGTGAGCAGCATAACTCAGAAACGAAAGGTCTGTCCAAGACCAAATTTGATATTCAAGTTCAATTCTTCCAAAAATGTCACACCATTATTTTCAACAAAATGCCCCTGCTAAACACCCTTTACATAAAAAATGTGTTCGTTATTTCTTATTTTCTAAAAACGGCTTTAACGATTTGGATTAAAATACTGTATGTTTAACATATTTGTATCACAAATAAAATCTTTATATCTTAATTTTCTGGGAATAGGCTATGAAAAACTTTTATAACAAAAATTTAGATTTTTAAAGGATTATAGTATGTAAAATGAGTTTTTGTTGCTTTTCCGAAATATTCTTTGCTATTGGTTTGAATTTTACATTTTGAATTTTAAATTTGAATTTTGAATCGGATTTTATTCGTGGAGTTGACTATTTTCAAAATAGTCTTTGTTATTGGTTTCAATTTTAAAATATCTAAATTTTTCTCATACGGGAATTTGTGAACTCCTGGACATGCAAGGAAACGAATTTCAAGCAAGAGCAACCAGCTTTTAAAACTTTAACTATTCCTTTAGCCTAGTGTATTCCAGTATTTCCCTTCTACTTACAAGAAAGCAATAAAATACCATTTTTACTTTCTCTACATGTACTATGTACATAGTATATAGAGAAGATATTGAATTCCACGCAAAAATTCGATACCGAGATTTCACCGAAAATATACGTTTTGGGTCCTCCTGAATCCAAAAAAGAATTTTTGAGAAAAGGCCCGTGTGTGTGTCTGTGTCTGTGTGTTTGTGGACAGCATAGCTCAAAAACGAAGAGACCGTTGAATACCAAACTTGGTATCTAAGTTTGATATCTTCCAAGGATGCAACACGAAGATTTTCGAGAAAATCCCCCATCCCCAAAAACCTTTACATGACAAGTTTTTCGGAAATTTGATTTTCTCAAAAATGGCTCTAACGGTGTTGATTAAAATGTCGTATATTAAAGATATTTACATGACAAATAAAATGTATATCTTGAATTTTCTGGGAATAGCCTTATTCTGGATGAACTTTGCGGAATTTTGCATAACTGCTGGACCATAAGCGATAGACAAAAACTTACCATACAAAAATGTTAAGCACATTAAAACACAGCATTTATGTTATAAATATTTTTTCGTGGATTTGATTGTTTTTGAGATATTCCTTTTTTTGGTTTCAGCCTTGAAAACTTATACTTTTCTCATACAGAAACATACAAACAAAGGAACTTCAGTTACATAAGCAACCAGCATTTGACTATCACTTTAACCTATGATACTCCCCTAATTTGCTTCTACTTACAAGTAAGCAAGCAATAAGGATATTTCTGCTAATTTTTTCTGGATTAGCATGAAGTAATAGAAACATAAGCTTTTTAACAATGATTTGTTGCAGAGAAAGTCATGTGAATGGAACACATCAGATTTGTTTCTTTATTTTTAAACGAATTTGAGCTAATTAAGCATTTATTCATGATTAACCCATTGACATAATCATATTTCCATTCAATGCAAGTTTTTTTTGGTAATTCGAGGTAGGCTTAGTCACAATTAGTTCGAAGTATAGGAGCTCTACTGTATAATCAAAGCAGTAAATAATATTCAATATTTGGCTACTTTCCTCTACCTAAATTGTCCTCGCACCAAGGATTTAATTTTCAGTCAGAAATAATATGTAGCATTACCCTAACGTGTTTCATCTATCCCTCTCACATGGTCGTACATGCTGTGAGAGTAAAATGGGTCTGATATTTCGCAGTGAACAGAAAGTTGTGCAGGGGGCATATTGAATACAGAGTTGCCCAGCAGAAGTTTAGTTACCTTTGCCCGGTGGCCCTGTGCGATGGGATTCACATGCTACACATTCAAGAGGCAAACGGCAGCCAGAAGGAAGAGGGGCTTTGGGAGGGAAAAAAGGAATGTTCTAATCCCGCTGGTCCTGCACCCCCTCCCCCATTTTCGACGCACCGCATTTGGATGATGCTTTTAACCAAGTATAAAAAAGGCCCAGGGATGGGGTTGAATTTAAAACGTTTCCTCCATTACAAGAGCACCTCCCGTCCTCCCAGGAGTATTGAAAGCTTCACGTTGAAGCTTCAGAGGTCGTGCATTTCCTTTCCCTGGCGGAGAGGCATATTTTATTCTGCCAGCACCCAAGTCATTGTCATTTAACTAACAGGATCGTTCGCTCCCTTATAAAAGTGACAGAAAACCAATAGTAGAGAAAATCTCTCAAGATGCGATTCTCTTTCAATGGTAAACGGGCCTACCTTTTCCCAATTGAGTTTTTTAGATAGAAGCGTCGATAATAACATTTTATTACCCTGAGATTTTTTACATTGGTTATAATTGCACAGCTACTTCAAATAACACTGCAGTTCCATTATTTTGTACGATGATGTTGACTATCTATGGGTCTGTACAGTGCTAAAATTCAGAGCTAACTGGACACTGGCCAAACTCCAATATTATCTCCGTTATTTGTACTTTTAAGCTGGCTTGCTAAGACACCAATATCTCAATTGGAAAACGTTTTCGGAATACCAATTAAAGTCAATTTCTTATCTATTTTGATTTAAAATAAAAGCTTTAGCTGCCAACTTTAAATTTAATTCTATTCGCTATATTTTCTTAACCTTATTTGTACACACAACGGATTTCTTCCCAGTTTTCCAAGTCCCATAACATTAATTTAAAGGTTTAAAATGTATACATTTTCTTTGACCTAGTTCAATATTTAAAACTCAAATAGTCATAGAAACGTTAGCAGTGTGGACGTCATTTATAAAATAACTTTCTACTTTTGTGTTCTATTAGCCTTTTACTTAAATGATTTTGGCGAGAAGTATTTGCTTTCTCTATAGTACTATATACATATTGTTTAGAGAACGTAGTGTATTGCACCCAAAAATTTTATACCGAGATTTCACGGGAAATAATGTTTTGAAACACCCTGAATCCAAAAAAACATTTTTAGAAAAATATCCTTGTGTCTGTGTGTGAGTGTGTGTTTGTGATTGTGTGTATGAGTGTGTGTGTGTGTGTGTGTGTGTGTGTGTGTGTGTGGGAAGCATAGCTCAAAAAAAAAAAAAAAAAAAAAAAAAGACGTTAGAAACCATACTTGGTATTTAAGAATGCGACACGAAGATTTTCAAGAAAATCTCCCCACCCCAAACTACCGTTTACATGGAAAACTTTCGAAAGTTTTGATTTACTGAAAAATGGCTCTAACGATTTTGATTAAAATCTGTTATATTTAAGATATTTCTTGCCAAATAAAATGTATAACTTGAATTTTTTGGAAATATCCTTAAAAGACCTCTTTGCTCTAGATGATTTTTATTGAACTTTGCATAACAGGTAATTCGTAAGATATAGACAAAAACTTTTTGCACAAAAAATGTAGATCCGATAAAGTACTCAATTTATGTCATATACATTTTTTTCATGAAGTTGATCGTTTTTGAAGTATTCCTTGTTATTGGTTTCAGCTTTAAAAACATATTTTTCTCATATAGGACTTCATCAACTCCTGTCCATACAAACAAAGGAACTTCAGTCAAATAGCAGCCAGCGTTTGACTATCAGTTTAACCTATGGTACTCCCTTATTTTGCTTCTATTTACAAGGAAGCAAGTAATAGTAATATTTCTGCTATTTTTTCCTCGATGAGCATGAAGTAAATAGAATCATAAGCTTTTTAACAATAATTTATTGCAGAGATGTAGAGAAAGTCATATGAATGTAAAACATCAGATTTTCTTTTCTGTTTCCAAGTGATCATCTCTTTAAATATGTGTAAAGGACATTATATTTTTCCGAAGTCAATTACTCAGAGGTCTAATGATTACCTTATATTTGTTTATTTAATATATGTGTGTATTTACATCCTCTACCAATAGGTAGAAGGAGTGTAATTTTGAATTAAAATATTCGATCTCAAGACTTCAGCGGAAACAAGCGTTTTAAGGTTCACTGAATCCCTTCTCCCTGAAAAAAATGTTTGTGCTCGCTCCTTTTGGCTCTATGTGAACAGCATAACTCAAAATCGGTAACACAAAAATATTCAAAATTCATTCAGAATTAAATGATTTCTAATCAAATGAATAACGTAGACGCAATAACTTAATGGATATAACAACCTCGAGTTCAGAATATGACATATGAAATAAAGAATTCATAATCGTCATTGTCGGTGTGGATGACTCAGTTGGGTGTTCGCCTTTGTTCGCCTTCTGATTCCAAGATCACGATACAAGCCCGGCTCAGATCCATGGTTTTTAATTGCGATTAAAAACGATAGCGCCATATCAGTAGCTTTATTGGCAAGCAAAAATCTCCTGCAGGGCAATATTCCGGTACAACGTTGACAGCTTCGTTAGAAAAACTCTCATGTGTTCCATTCACACGACTGTACAACAAATTATTGGTAAAAAGCTTATTCTTATATTTACTTCATGCTAGTCGAGAAAAATTAGCAGAAATGGTCTTATTACTTGTTTCCATTTAAGTAGAAGGGAAATAAGGAAGTACCATAGACTAAAGCTGGTTATTATGTGACTGAAGTTGCTTTTGTAGGGACAAGGTTGATAAATTCTCATATGAGAAAAGTATAAGTGTTAAAACAATTTAAAAATCTGAAAGCAATAACAAGGAATATCTAAATAAAAAAAAGAAAAAACTAAAAAAAAAAAAAAAAGAAAAAACTAAAAAAAAAAAAAAAAAAAAAAAAAAAGTCAACCCCACGAAAAAAATCTGATGCGTTACACTCACATGACTTTCTCTAGAAACTCTCTACAAGCAAACTTCTTACACAAGATAATTCGTCTTTCAACACCGTAATAATCGCGATAAACAGCAGAATTGCATTACTTAGTTTCTTATAAGTAGAATGGAGCTAAGGGAATGCACTAGGCTAAAATGATGGTCACATGTTTTAAAAGCTGTCGTTATGCGTTTGTCAGTGCAAATCGCTTCTTTGCTTGGCTACGAGTAGAACAAAACACAAGACATTTCCGTCTGAGAAAAGTATAAGCACTTCACAATTGAAACTAATACAAGAAAAACCTCGAAAACGGTAAGCTCCATGAAAAAAAATGTGTACGATACAACTTGTGTATTTTAACAATATCTATCCACATTTTGTGAATAGTAAGTTTTTGTCTATCTCTTACAGTTTCCTAATTATGCCAAATTAAGCAAAATTCATGTAGAATAAACAGGTCTTTAGAAGCTATTCCCAGAATATTCAGATATACATTTCATTTGTGAGAGAAATGACTTTAATATGTGGTATTTTAATCAAAATCGTTAGAGCCATTTTTAAGAAAAACAACATTTTCGAAAAAATGTTCATGTAAAGGGCAGTTAGGGGTGGGGGATTTTCTTGAAAATCTTCATGTCTAATCCTTTGGTATTTAACCGCCTTCTCGTTTTTGAGCTATGCTGTGCACTTATACACTGACAGACACACACACACACACACACACACACACACACACACGGACCTGTTTCTGAAATGCTTTTTTTTGGGGGGAGGGGGCTTTCAAGGGGTCCTAAAACATGTATTTCCGGTGAAATCACGGAATCGAATTTTCGGATGGAATATAATACATATCTAGCCCTATGTACATTGCTATAATGCATCCCAAAACTCGATACCAAGGTTTCACCGGAAATACATGTTTCGAGACTCCCTGAATCCAATAAAAAGCATTTTTTTCGAATATTTTGATTTTTTCAAAAATGGCTGTAACGATTTTGATTAAAATGTCACATATTAAAAATATTTATACTACAAATAACATTTATATCTTAAGTTTTCTAGAAATAGCCTCTGAAGACTGCTTTATTCTGGATAAATTTTACGGAATTTTGCATAACTGCTAAACCTTAAGAGATGGACAAAAACTTACATAATAGAAAATGTAGACCTCGTTAAAACACACAATTTATGTAATTATACCTTTTTTTGTGGAGTTGATCGTTTTTTGAGATATTCCTTTTTTTTTTTTTCGTTTCAGCTTTAAAAAAACTTAATACGAGGTACATCCAGAAAGTAAGTTCCGTTTCAACTTATCTCCGCTGCAGCGCTGCGATCACAGTTCCGCACATGCGCGGTAGACGCTCTGTATCAAGGAGAAGAAACGTGCGCCATTTTGAGATCGCTGTCAGCCACATACGTTTTGTTGTGCTTGTTTACAATGTCGGTGTTGATTGAAAATCCCGCTGCTTGTGAAATCAGAACTGTGATTCGTTTTCTGAATGCTAGGAAAGTGAAACAAATTGACATTTATCGGCAAATTTGCGAAGTTTACGCACAAAACGCGATGAGTGATTCAATGGTGAGAAGATGGGTCCGACAGTTCAATGAAGGACGTAGTGAAGTGCACGATGAAGGACGAAGTGGGCGTCCATCTTTGGTTGCAGAAGAACTGGTTCACGCGATTGATGGCAAGATCCAGGAAATCCGCAAGTTTATAATTAGTGCTCTCGCTATGGAATTTCCCCAAAGCTCACGATCACTAATTCATGAAATTGTTACCGAAAAACTGAAATTTCGTAAACTTTGCTCACGTTGGGTATAGGCGGCAAACTTCTTTGAAGAAGGTATACAAAAACTTGTGCCACGCTATGACAAATGCCTGCAAAATTTCGGCAGTTATGTGGAAAAGTAGTTTAAGAGTGCAATAAATAACTATTCTGTATCTGTACACAATTTAATTTTATTACCAAAGGGAACTTACTTTTTGGACATACCTCGTACTTTCCTCATACAGAAAGCTGTCAACTCCAGCCCATACAAGCAAAGAAACTTCAGTCACATAGCAACCAGCTTTTGACTATCACTTTAACCTATGGTACTCCCTTATTTCACTTCTACTTACAAGGAAGCAAGTAGTAAGACTATTTCTGCTATTTTTTTCTCAATTAACATGAAGTAAATTGAAATATAAGGTTTTAATACCAATTTGTTGAGAGATGTAGTGAAAGTCATGTGAATGGAACACATCAGCTTTTTTTTATGTAATTGTCTTTAATATACCATATTTTAATCAAAATCGTTAGAGCCATTTTTGAGAAAATGAAAATTTTCGAAAAAATTTCCATGTAAGGGGTAGTTTGGTTTGGGGGATTTTTTTTTAAAATCTTCGTGTCGCATCCTTAGAAGATTCCGAACTTAAATACTAAGCTTGTTATTAAGTAACTTTTCGTTTTTGAGCTGTGCTGCCCCCCCCCCACATATACACACTGACATACACACAGACAGACACAAGCACGGACATTTTTCTAAAAATCTTATGTGTCCCATTCACATTACTTTCTCTACATCTCTGCAACAAATTAATTTTGAAAAGCTAATGCTTTTATTTACTTCATACTAATTGAGAAAAATTAGTAGAAATAGCCTTATTACTTTCTTCCTTGTAAGTAGAAGCGAAACAAGGGATTACCATAGGATAATGTGATAGTCAAAAGTTGGTTGCTATGTGACTGAAATTCCTTTGTTTATATAGACCTGAGTTGATAAATTCCTGTATGAGAAAAGTATATGAGAAATGTATAAGTTTTTTAGAGCTCAAACCAAAAATAAGGAACATCTCAAAAATAATCAACTTCACGAAAAAAAATTATATGACATAAATTGTGTGTTTTATGTGCTCTACATTTTTGTGTGGTAAGTTTTCCCCTATCTTTTACGGTTTAGCAGTTATGCAAAATTCCATAAAATTCATGCAGAATAAGGTAGTCTTCAGAGGCTATTCCCAGAAAATTTAAGATATGCATATTACTTGTCAGGTAAATATCTTTAATATACGATATTTTAATAAAAATCGTTAGAGCCATTTTTGAGAATATCAAAGTTTACGAAAAAAGTCCCATGTAAAGAGTGAGGGGATTTTCTTGAAAATCTTCGTGTTGCATCCTTGCAAGATACCAAACCAAAATACCAAGTTTGGTATTTAATGGTCTTTAATTTTTGAGATATGCTGTCCACAGACACACACACACACACATACACACGCGCGCGCGCACACGAACTTTTTTCCAGGAACACTTTTTTTTTTTAATTTTTGGGGACCCAAAATATGTATTTCCGGTGAAATCTCTGTATTGAAATTTTGGGTGCATTACGGTACCTTCTCTATACACTATGTACATAGTTTTAACTACTTATGGCACTGCAGGCGGTGACACTCATGATACATGAATGAAGATGAAGCAGCGGTGGAATGCAATGGCGGGGGAAACCGGAAAACCCGGAGAAAACCCACCCCAGCGCCGCTTTGTCCACCACAAATCTCACTTGCGATCGCTTGGGATTGAACCCGGACCGTCTAGGTGATATGTACATAGTACGTGTAGAGAATAAATTATAATAAGTAACGATTAAAATGATAAAGAAATAATAAATTAAAATAATATAAATTGATAAAATGTTAATAATAAATAATTAAACATACGCATTATAGTATGGTAAAGTGATAATTATTTATAATTAATAATAGTTTATAATAATAACCTAAATTAAAAGAAATATATAATTTTAAATTTTTAGGTAATTAATAATAATTAATTTAATATATAAACATTTAAATATTAAGTTTAAATCTGATAATATATAGGTTCAGATGAATAATTTAATTGAAGTTATTAGGTTATTAGGTTAGGTTATTAATCTGACAGTTGTATATTTATTTTATTTTGCAAAATTAAAAAAAATATGTTCGTTAAAAATAAAATAAGGTCTGATATATTTTCCCCGATGTAAGCAATTAGATTTCGGGGTGCAGTATACAGATTTTGTTTTTATTTTTATTTTTTTAGTTCGTGTAGAGAAAGTAAAATGCTTTTTTCGAATTCAGGGGGTCTCAAAACATGTATTCCCGGCGAAATCTCGGTATCGAATTTATGGGTGCAATAAAATACTTCTCTGTACACAATGTACATAGTACGTATAGAAAAAGTAATAATCGACATTGTCCTCAGCGTAGTGATATTTCATCTATAGACATCGAAGTGGAGAGGGGGAATTTCTTCTAATTAGCGAGTGCAAAAAAAAACAACACAGAATTAGAATATAACACAAATTGGTGTTTAATGTTTATATAGTAAACATTAAAAGTTATTCTATATAAATTCCCTGAAAAGCTAAATATGTAATTTACTTCTTTTATAAACTGATTATCGAGGTCAGTACTCAAAATGAGTATCGATGTCAAGTATCGAGAATCATTGGTTTTGTTTCCATTCTTGACTTTCATGTTTAATCCACACTCGAGAACATCTTCAGTTTCTGAAGTCAGTACTCAGAATTAAACCATTTCAGGAACTATTCAAATATTCCATGCATACTAAGAGATATAAAACTGCATAGAAGATTGAGCTTGTGCACTGAAGTTGATCCGGGTTCTACTGTCCATCGAAAAAAACAGGGTATAGGCTTTGATAAACCGCCATTTTGTGCTGCCTTTATATCCCATACAGATGCAAAGGATTCCCAAATGGTGAGTAGCTGATTGATGAAATTGCAATATGAGCTTTCAGAGGAATTTGCTTTCCCGCGTTAATGAAAAATCCAGCAATAAACCCCGGGTGGATGATTTATCCATTGGAGTATCGATTGCCTTCCATCATACGAGAAGATGCGAGGAGTTCCATCTCCGAAACTGTTGCTAGATCTGTTCAGAGCCATGAACCCTTTTTTTCTGCTACCAGAATATTCAGCAACCATGATATGTGGTTGTAAATCATGGAATATTACTTCAGAGAGGTGAATAAACAAACAAAGGGTTATTCTGTACTGACATTGTCCAGAATTACTATTTTTGTTGCAGTTGTTGACTAATTGGATGTGAGGAGCAAAACAAAACAAAAACTCGCCAATATATATAGGTACATATATGCATTGCAGTCGAAAACGTAGTCATTTTCCTTCATTGATATCTATAGATATAAATAAATACATTTAAAAGAGCCTAATATTCACAGTCACGTGAGTTTCTGTACCCATGCTTCAACAAACTATTTTGTTTCCACCATTTCCTATTCCCATTATTTCCTAAAAATCTCTTTTCCAGGTTGAAGGACCAGACGACGGTATTCGGGGTTGTTGGCTTGATTGTAAAAGGTTATCCTGGCCTCGTCGTCGGGAACACTCGGTTTCGACCCGCCTTCGGATTTGCGTTGCTGACCGGCCCGCGATGGTGACGACGGAGGTGTTAAGGACCTCTATCTGTGTTTGCGTCTGTCGTCATCGGGATCTTGTTGCCCTTCGGGTCTCCCGCCTCATCCCTCCTTAGCTGGCATCACGCAAGAGGCAAAGGACCAAAAGAGCAAACATCCGGCTCTGCTTCGGTATCTTGTAGGCCCCGTCCATCTCTAATCCCAATTCTAACACCGAATCTACCCTATAATTTTCTCGCTGCAATGTAGGTTTTTTCTTCTTTCTTTTTTTGAGCAGTAAGAAAATCTTCAGTTTTATTTCTAAGTTTTGAGTTTTATTACTCTTAAAGCAGAGTTGGTTGAAACTTCAGAAATAATTGCTACTAGGTCCCACTTTATTGATCTCGTTTAAGGTTTCAACTTTCCTAGCGCTACTGCTTCGATTCAGAAGTGGCTGGGGAAGATATAAGTCAATTGGAGGAATTTAGCATACTCATCGCTACCGCACTCATGCTTTCAAACTAAGCGCGGTGATTCCAATTAAAAAAAGACCGGGAATCTAACCAAGGTTCTGGATTTAGAACAATAACGCTGACCATTAGACCGTAGAGACATTCTCGCCACTATATTTTTTCATCTTTCGAACATAATCTGAATAGATATACATTTCATAACTTTTTTTTTTAGTTTTTACTTTTAACATCCTTTAACCTGCTAGGTCATATCGGACGATGATTGAAATGGGTGAAATGTTGCTCAAATGAGCCCGAGGTTGATAGAATTTAAAGTACTTGACATTTGTGATCTCAAGTTAAGGGAAATCCCCATAAAAACTGTAATCGAGCAACTCATCCTAACCGAGATTCGAACTCAGGACTTTTTGAATATGAAGCAGACATGCTACTCCCAAACTAGAGACGGGCTTCAAAATCTTAAGTAAAACCTTATGGTTGTTTCTTAGAGCTAAATCATTGTCCTTAATATCTTTAAAGAAAGGGTAAAAAGAAATAGGTTTTACTTGACAACCTAAAACCAGCTCATAACGCCTATAGCAAGAACTCTAAACAAAACTGTGCAGTTTTTGGGTTACAAGAACGCAAATGGCTATGAGCATAAAAAATGCCTGTACGAGTAACTCATTCCTTTGCGTACATAAACGATTGCCAATATGTATTCGCAAAGCGATTCTATTTAAATAGTTATTCTCGATTGTAGCCATTTGTTATTTACTGTCGCATTTACATAATTAAGTTTTATATAAATGCTATTGAGTAACAACACTACAATACAAAGGGTGAAAGGTGTATGAGTGCGCAGATTTCGTGTACCGGGAGATATATATATATATATATATATATATATATATATATATATATATCACAAATAATAAAGTCCCATAACAACTTCATCTATCTCGAAAGGTAATGGAGATAATTCAACATTGTAGAATACATTATCTGGCAATAGAGTGGGAATTAACAGCCGAAATTTTTGTTTAGGTTTGTGCTTGAAATTCGGTTCGCCACGTGCTTGTGTTTATCAGCAGCTACTGCCACTTACGTTCAAGCAAACTGATCGTATTCACAAGATCTGAACTAAAAACTGCGTAAGATGCTGCGCTTAAGATTTAGTCTGATGATCAAAGATAAAGCAAGCTCAAATGCGAATTTTGGAAATACCTCATGTAGATGCATAGCGGAATAATTAATTTAAAGCAACATCTTTTCTAAACAGGAAATTTATTAATAGGTAATAACTGCAACATGTTCATTTACAGGGGATGCTATAGGATTTAACGCCTGATTTTATTGCATATGGCACCGCAGGCGATGACACTGAAAATATATGAAATGAAAATGGAGCACCGGTGTAATAGGATGGTGGGGGAAACTGAAGAACCTGGAAAAAATCCGCCCCTGCACCGCTTTGTCCACCAAAAATCTCACAAGTGGTCGCTTGGGATCGAACCCGGGCCGCTGTCACATAAAGCCTTTGGCTCTACCCACCCAATAGTTGCCCAGCGTATTACTACGACTTCATTCTGGTTAAACGACTAATTTTAGCAACAAATGATAAAGACTCGAATAACTAATCTTTTGTAGTCCTACTTCGCCATTCTCATTGCAGAAGTAAACGATAAAGGGATGGTTTGATTTCGCAAGTTTCAGTTTAATATCAGGAAGTTGCCGTCGAAGTCTGCGCATTCATACCCCTAGCACCTTGTATATAGGACAAATAAAAGCGATAGATTTCGAAGTGTTATAATATTTTATAACCTTAAATACTGCGCCAGGAAGCCGCTTCGTTTACCATATTGTGATCAACATTCATTTCGGTTCCCAAAATTACATGCATTAATTTGAATATGAAAATGTACAAATAAACTATTGTGCATGCTACATATCTTAATAGGGATGTATGTGCATTTAGCTGCTGTCTATTACACAGATATTTCCTTATTTTTAAAAAAAAAAATAACCAATTAAATGGCGTAACACCATACAAAATAATGTAAAATATGCATATCATAAGCTATATTTCACAGAATGTATATAATTATATATTCACGCACATGTGTGTGCGTTATTCAAATGCTTACTGAGGAAACAAATGACTAAAAGCATTATTTCTCGTTTGTTTATCATACTACAGTCATACGAAGTCAGAAAAATCTAAGAGATTCAAATAAATATTGAATATTCCTTGGTTGATATTTCTATATTTTGTAAATATTTTTATGAAAATTTACTGTTATTGTATTGATGCTATTTTAATATGAAAACCAATTTTCATCGGATAAATAGTTTGCAAATTATAACTTATTTAATAAATAATTTAGATTACTCAATTGATGCAACTTTTTTAAAGAATTAAAAATGTTAAAACCTTAAGATTAATAATTTTTAAAACACTTTTGTCTCGTGTGATAATATTAGAACAGATAATCTTGCACGTTTTGGGAATTTTTGGTTGTATTTAAACAAAACCAGAGACACGGGGAGAATTTTGAAAGTTTGAAAATATAGTTTTGAGAAAAACGTTTGTTTGTAAATTAGTGTGCTAAGAAACTGGTGTATTGTACGATCTTTAAATGGCTGAAGAGCCCCAAGCAATGGAGGTCAGTTAAGTGATTGATTCTCTATGGGTGTTCAAAGATTCTAACAAACATTTGCTATTTTGTAGTAACATTTTCACTTCCAATGCCCTTTAAATGCTGATAAATTTATAGTGTTCCCGAATCTCGTTTACTTTGTTCGAATAGGCAACCCAAGTTACATCCTTTGTGGCCGCGCCGTGGCCGAGTGGTTAGACCACTCGCCTCTCACCACAAATCTCCCAAGTGACCGCATGTGGGATTTGTGGTGGACAAAGCGGCGCTGGGGCGGGTTTTCTCCGGGTACTCCGGTTACCCCCGTCATCGCATTCCACCGGTGCTCCATCCTCATTCATGTATCATCAGTGTCACCGCCTGCGGTGCCATAAGTAGGTAAAGCGGGCGTTAAACACTAAGAAAAAAAAATGTTACATCCTTAGGTAAACTCACCTTACTGATTTGCTCATTGCATTACGTAAGACTCCTAGCTTCTGTTTTACCGAGGGAGATGCTGTCGATATAAGATGTGCTACGCATTCGGGAGGTCCCATGTTTGATCCTCGCGACCACCTATTTTGACCATGATTTTTCGGATGGTTTCCCCGGGATCGATAGGCGAATGCTGCTAGTTTCTCATGTCTTCTTTATTCCGTTTCCTTCTCATCTTTCAAGCGTTCTTCTAGGTTTTCGCCCTCTTTGGGCAGCTATAGCAGAGAATGAGTCTTGAAGCCTGGAATGGCTCTGTGGTCTGCCTGCGGCATATAACTTCACTCCTGGGAGGTGATAGCCACAATAGTCTATGTAGGTCTTAGTGGCGAGGTGTTCTCCTCCGTTGTGCGACTCTAACCCTTGCTTCTATTTATCTAACTTATTTTGTTTAAAATCTAACTCTTGTCTCCGCGTACGAAATGGAAATAGAAATTGAGTTTTATTTATGGACGCTCTTTAACTGCTTTGGTTCTCAGCGTGCCATTCTATACTGGCGTGAAATACCGCTTAAGTTTGCTCAGAGGCTTGAGGTAAGTCTACGATACGAGACCAACGACTTTACCTCCCTTCCGATGAGAGCCGTGCTAAGGATTTTTACCCCCGAAAAAATCCATCATCCTCCACCGGGTTTGAACCCTCGAGCTTGGGTATATGAAGTTATCATGGTATGAAACAGGTGTATTTGGTGTATAAAGATTTAACTTTGATTGTTACTTCGATCTAACCAACATACCTACTCTGTATGCATTATTAACTGTTTACGTCATATAATATTGTAATGTTTATATTATGAATACTAACTTAATATTTCGAAATATAACTAACATTTATTGTTATCATTATCATTAAAATTACTCCGACTCGTCATATAACAGGTATCTGAAAATAATGATCCGCTGGTTATTCTGACCTACTTAGCTCCTGTGCTTTATGCACAAATAGCGCGGTGAATTTCTAACTAGGAGGTTGCGATTTCCAATCCCGCTCTTATCTGCAGAGTTTTATATCTGTAATGCATAGTGTAGTGTACGTAATTAAGGTATGCACAGAGCCCGAACTGTAACTGCTAAATGTGTGCAACACCATCCATTAGCCCCTGCACAATATAGCCACATTACCGGCACGTCCTATACACCTACGAAATATAACTTCAAGAAGTGCACTGTAATTTCCTCCGGCTTAGCACCGTCTACTTATCACCTCTCTAGATACCGATTTTAACACCCATGTTTGTAATTTATAGCAGCAAAATACAATTCTCAGACCTGCTTTTTATTTTCTCTAGCACGTATGTACATAGTGGATGCATCCAAAACTCGATACCGAGATTTCACGGAACTACATGTTTTGAGACGCCCTGATCTCTCCCCCCCCCCTTCGCCAAAATTTTTGTTAGAAACATGTCCGTATGTCTGCGCGCACACAACATAGCTCAGAAATGAAAATTCGGATAAATATCTAACTCCAAGGATGCGACACAAATATTTTCAAGAAAATCCCAGCCGCAATTATTCATTACATGGAACATTTTTCGAAAATGTTGATTTTCTCAAAAATGGCTCTAACGATTATTATTAAAATTTCAAATGTTTTGAAGATATTTTCATGACAAATGAAAATTATATCTTGAGCCTTCTGCAAATAGCCTCTGAAGACCTCTACATTCTGGATGATTTCTGTGTAACTTTTGAATAACTGATGGACCATGAGAGGTAGAAAAGCTTACTGCACAAAAATGTATATCTCGTTCAAATATACAATCTATGTCATATTTTTTTTTTCTTAGAGATAATCGTTTTCGAGATATTCCGAGCTATTGGCTTCAATTTTAAGTTTTTAAAGCATTTAACTATCGCCTTAGTCTGTGCATTCTCTTATTTCCCTTCTCCTTACAAAGAAGCAAGGAATAAGACCATTCTGTTAACGTTTATCATGATGTAGATAAAAGAAAGATCTTTTGTAAGAAAAGTTTGTTTTGGAAGAAGGTTATGTGAATGGAACACACCAGATATTTATTCCTAATGGCTCCTTTAGGAGTATTTTTAACAGAAAATAATTTGTCGCTCTTATCTTTGCACGAAAAATTAGTATTCGACATTGTGGCTATTTTGATGAAACGTAGTAAAGAAAATGAATTTTGGTCCCCCAGATAGTGAGCACTAGCTAATAGATTTTAATAGATTTTTAAACGCCACTACCAGAATCACATTTGGATGCTTCAAGAATACGAAAAGCGTTGTAAAAGTTAATAGGAAATCTGCGGAAGCAGAGTTAAGGGAATCTTTAATGACATTTTAAACATAGCCACCCGTTTTGAAAATATCTCTGTAATCAGATCACGCACATGGAAGTGTTTTCTTTGGGGTCGTCCCCTTTTCTGCGTACCTCTCTCTGTTGTTGACGCAGCAGAACTTGTCTAATGCCCAGCCGTTCCCTTCATTGTTTCAAGATGTCCCCATTCCATTGTTGAAGATAAACAGAGGGTGCGATGGTCAACCCTAAATCATTAACTGTACGTAATATTTACGTAGGCTATTGCATTGCAAGTTATAATTCCATAACCGTCTGCCGCTTATCTCTGCCAGGTTGTAGGAAAGTAAATCATTAGAGATTAAGATGGCTTCGATTAGCAATAATAAATTTCTGTTGCAGAAAGGCCAATTAGTGTTTGATTGGAGAGTTTTCTCCCGTCGGATTTGATCAACAGGTTTTTTCCTGTTTAGAGGCTTAATTGTCAGTCATAGAGTATTCAAGGCTCTAAATATTAAAACATTGACTCAATTGTATTAAATTTTGCTAAAGCGTGGCATATAGAATTGTAGTTTAATATTTGATACACATATGATGATTATTATTGCATTTACATTAAATAAAAGTTGTGGTAATAAGTGCAAAAGGTTACGTTATAAAATTATTTTCAAGTGAAAAAATATATGGATTACCTGTTTTGTTATATGTAATTTGAAACCCTTTCGTATAAAAGCTCCTTTTGTATTAAGCGCATCTGTGAAATTTGAACATCCCTAGTACATATGTAAGATTTCTTATGAAACACATTTAAATACAATAATAGTAATATTTTCGCCATGTAGCAAAATTCTAGCTTACGTGTTAATTTGTTATTGTCTAAATTCATTGTTCCAACAAAAATGAACTAACTGATGCATTTTAGAAAACAGGTATTCAGTTAACGAAATCCAGTTTTACAACAAATGAGGTTAAAAATAAATCTGCTATATTATATCTTTTTTTATATTAGCCCCAATTAGTGGACAAAAAGTATACTTTCAATGCTCTGAAAAATTCTTGGTTTCCAAAATATAATTACATTATTTATCAAAATTGGAATTGTTTCGAAAAATTAATAAACCTATTTTTTTAAGTGCTTTTTAGAGGGGGTATAACATTTTTGAAACAAATTAGTGAAAAATTGAATGGTGTGCAACATTATGAGTTTGGAAAAGTTTGCGATAAAATAGGGTTTAAATTTGGGAGCGCCTATTAATAAGCATGCGTCTACCCATCTAAAGTTTCAGTTAATTGGTAGTTAAAAGTGTGCCTACTGGAAAAAACTAATAATTCCTTAAATTTTAGAATTCATATTATTTTATTGTGAAACAAAATAATTTTTTAATTTTTCACAATTTTTAGTCAGATGCATCACCTTAGATAACTTTATTCTGATGAAATCTTCGAATATCATGAAAATATGATATGTAAGAAGAAGGCACTTCAGATAGAGAGAGGGAGAGAGAGACAGGAATTGTTATTTGCATATGGATAGGGAATTTGAACAGAGATTTAAGTTAAATACGGTTCAAAGAACCTAGCCCGACTAACCAGCATTTCTCACTTTCTGTAATGAACCATCTGCTTAGTACTCTGAGACTGTATACTGTTGGGGCCTTTCAGTTTATCTTACGTGATCTTATTGGTGTTTGCATTTCAGTTTATTATGTGAGGATGTGTAACCCGTGCATGAGATGCTGGGACCTTATAAGGCAGTTTTAGTCGCAACCAATAGGTCGCTAAGCTTTTAACAAAGAAAGAAGCATAGTCTGCTGGCTGTGATTGCTGTTAAAAGTATTTCGGCAATCAGTTGATAAACATTCACTGATTAGTGATTAGCGTCAATCAATCAAATTGATCAACGATTAACTGATTGCCAATCAGTAGATCATTTGACTTGCTTTCCTGCAAACCGAGCCTAAGTGTTTCAAGTTTTCAGTAAGGGATTGGAATCCTGTGGGAGTGGACCACTATAATTGCGTGAATACCAATGGAAAATCCAAAGACAAGTTTACTACGTCAAATTCACGGATTGCTAATGTTTGTAGAAAATCGGTCCACCCATTAGTTTAAAGGGTTTTAAGCGGTGTTCAAGGTTATAGATGTTAGGTGTTCCATCATTTGCTTACACCAAATAAACTTATCAAACAATATTTGAGGTAAATGAATACAATACATAATAGGGATGGGAATCGAGACGTGTGAAGTCGGGACGACAGGATTAAATCGTTTCACTATTGGCACGCTACACTTCTCTCTTGTAGTACAAAAATAGCATAACTGTCTGTCTCGGTTCTCATTCCCCAATGTTCACAGTAATGAAGTGAATATTAATCGTCGAAGAAGAAATTCATGAATGGAGTCTGAGAGCAGGCGGAGAAGGAGGAGAAGAAGAAGAAAATATTGAACATTCGTGCGATTATGATGATAGTCATAAGAACTCTGTTACCTTTTCGGCATCCTCTGCTGAAAAAGAAGCATGTCATTTCTGTATAGATTGCTATGAATAACAAATTCATTGAGAAAACTGGATACCATTGGAAGACACAAACCAAATATCCAGGATGGAAAAATACCAAATAAATGTAAGACTTGGCCCTACGAAACTCAACCCTAGTCCAATGAACTGGTTCCATCTATTTTTGACTAAAGACGTTAATGGAGTATTTTTTTTAAACTCTATTTATTTAAAGTTGCTTTGACTGCTCGGTTTTGTTCGCGATGCTCGTTAGATCTGTTTGGTTGACATTTGCTTTCATTGTGTTTTCCCTGTGCCCATATTACTTTCGCTTCGCGCTAGAACATGGTGCAAGTGTGTCATCCAGAGTGATTTTTCCCATTCTGTACTCAGTGGGTGCCATCTCTACTCAGTATGTAGTCAGCCTTCGAGGTCTCATGCCCTGTATACCATAATACTTTGCGACAAGCGGATTGGGTACCGTCCGTCTAGCTGCTTTCACTATTTGTGAATTGGAGCGTAATCACCATTACCATCTATTTTTCAGTATTGTCGTTTTAGACTGATGATGAAACGCTGGGTTGGGTATTAAATATCCAATACGATATTTATATTGGCAACTGAGAGAAACTACGAAAAAATCTCAGCCAGATTGGTTGAACCACGGGATTTGAACCAAGGACCTCGCGAATGCAGGTTTCAGAGTAACGTCTGAGCCCGGTATGTGTATTGTTTTTAAATGCTAACACCCTTTATAAGCACGCATTGGCATAACAGTGTAAAACATTTCGTATGCGTAATAGATTGTAATTAGTAAAACATATTTAAAGATAAACTCCGTAAAGTTTGCGTAGCTCGGTAGAATATATTTATTTGCGTAGTCGATCTTCTACAGTCAGGTGTCCAGGTTTTTAAAATATCTATCATTTTTAATGATCTCTTGGAATTCCCTTTACTTCGTTTCCATCCAGTCCCTTTCTTTTACAGATCTCTTCCATCCGTTCATCCCAGACTTGTCTAAGTGGTCCCTTTGGTCTCATTTCCTCCACTCTTGCCTATCACACTTTTTGGGGAACTCTTTCTCGCCCATTCGATGCACATGTCTGAATCACCTCAATCATGAGGATTGTATTTGCTGTTGCAGACAATTTTTAGGCTGTAATTGATTTCTAATCCTCTTTTTACTTTCTATACATGTACTATGTGCATAGAGTAAAGAGAAGGTGCACCCAAAAATTCGATACCGAGATTTCACCGGAAATACATATTTTGGGACCTCCTGAATAAAAAAAAACATTTCTAGAAATAGGTGTGTGAGTGTGCGTGGGCTGCGTTTGTGTGTGTGTGTGTGTGTGTGTGTGTGTGTCTATGGACAGCATAGCTCAAAAGCGAAAAGTCCGTTAATACCAAACTTGGTATTTAAGTTCAGTATCTTCCAAGGATGCGACACGAAGATTTTCAAGAACATTTCTATCTACCCTTTACATGTAAACATTTTCAAAAATGTTGATTTTCTCAAAAATTTTTCTAACGATTTTGATTAAAATGTCGTCTATTAAAAATATTTACATGACAATTAAAATGTATATCTTAATTTTCTAGGAATAGCCTCTGAGGACATCTTTATTCTGAATAAATTTTGCGGAATTTTGTATAACTGGTAAACCATAAGAGACAAAAACTTACTAATCACAAAATGTAGAACTCGTTAAAACACACGATTTATGTTTGTACATTTTTCCCACTGGAGTAGACCGTTTAAGATATTCCTTGTTATTGATTTCAGTTATAAAATACTTAATACTTTTCTTATTGGGAACTTGTCAACATCTGACCACTCAAAGAATCGGATTTCTATACCATAGCAACCACATTTTAAAACATTTGAATGTCGGTTTAGCCTTGTGTATGACCTTATTTCCCTTCTACTTATGAAGGAGCTAAGTAATAAGACTGTTTCTACTAATGTTTTAGCATTAAATACATAGAAGAATAAGCTTATTAACAGTAATTTGTTACAGAGATGAACAGAAAGTATGTGAATGGAGCACATCAGATTTTTGTTTTACCTTTTGTTCCCCTTATATATCTCATTTCATTTATTTGTAGTTTGCTGTAATGTTAAGATGTGAATTATTCATGTTTCACATATTAATGCTAGTATTTAGTATTGGTAAAAAGACATTAGTGATCTAGGGTTGATGTTTACGCAGCCCTGACAGCTTACACAGTACGTTGCCGATAAAGATGTACGTCGTCCTGTTCATAAAGACCTCCCTCACAACATTTTGTGGACTCCACCCTTCTGCGATGTCGGGCGTCACTAATTGCTGCTCTGGTAAAGCCCATTGATTAACTTTTCACAGGAGCCTGTTAATGTTTTTGGTCTTGTACGTATTACTCGGGATCATGGGCAGGCTACTTATCAGGAATTTCCCAATTAAAATAAGTCTCACTGTCAATTGAAACATATCGCATGGAAATGTCTGCTCTGTGACGATTTCACATGACTTTTTCTAATGATTCTTCTATACACTTTTCTTATAAAACCTTATTATTCATTTACTTCTTATTGATCCACATAACTTCCAAATCACTTTTACATGTTTAGTTGTAAGATACATTAGATAAAGTGATATTTTTAAAAAGCGTGTCTCTATATAATGCCTATGACCACTAAAAGCAAAACGAATAGCGACTTCCCATTTGAGAAAAGTAAGTAGCAGTATTTGAAAACTCAAATCATTAACATATATATAATTTCATAGATAGTTAATTTCCACAAACAAATTTTATATGAAAATTGTGTGCTTTCACCAGATTTATGCATATTGCGTAATAACATTTTCTCTCCCATTTACGGTTTACCAATAATTCAGAAGTCATTCAGAATGAAGAGGACATCACAGGCTCCTACCAGAAAATTCAAAATATGTATTTCATTTATCAAGAAAGTATCTTGAACATACCTATGATGTTTTAATAAAATCGTTGGAACCATTTTGAGAAAATAATAACGAAACATTTAACATGTAAAGGTAGTTTATGATGGGGAGATATTCTTAAATCTTCGTGTCGCATCCTTGGAAGATGCTGAGCCAAATACCCTGTTGGTACTTTACCGACCTTTTTGGTTTTTGTGTTAGGCATTTACGGACCCCCTCCCCCTGCACAGACATACACACCAAAAATATCTCTTTTGGATTCAAGGTGTCTAAAACGTGATTTTCAGGAGATATTGAACTTAGTTTATTACTAGAATCTTATAGCAAATCAAAAGGAATAAATGTTTATAGTTTACGAAACTAAGGTAGTATCCTTATTGTTGCAGATAACTGGGGCAGGAATGAAAACGAAAAATCTGATGTGTTCCATTCATATGACTTTCTCTACATCTCTGCAACAAATTATTGTTAAAAAACTCATGCTTCTATTTACTTTATGCTAATCTAGAAAAATAGCAGAAATAGTTTTATTTCTTGCTTCCTTGTAAGTAGAAGGGAAATAAGGGAGTACCAAAGGTTAAAGTGATAGTCAAAAGCTGGTTGCTATGAGACTGAAGTTCTTTTGTTTCTATGGACAGAGTTGTCAAAATCCTGTATGAGAAATGTTTTTCATAGCTGAAACCAAAAACAAGGAATATCTAAAAAACGATCAACTCCATGAAAAAAGGTATGCAACATGAATTGTGTGTTTTAACGTACTCTACATTCTTTGTATAGTAAGTTTTTATCTATCTCTTACGGTTTAGGAACTATGAAAAATTCCGTAAATTTCTTCTAGAATAAAGTAAGCTTCCGAGGCTATTCCCAGAAAATTGAAGATATACATTTTATTTTTAGGTAAATATCTTTAATATACGATATTTTAATTAAAATCGTTAGAGCCATTTTTAAGAAAATCAACATTTTCGAAAAAAGTTCCATGTAAAGGGTAGTTTAGTTTGGCCGGATTTTTCTCAAAATCTTCGTGTCGCATCCCTGAAATATACTAAAACTTAAATACCAAGTTTGGTATTTTGCCGACTTTTCGTTTTTGAGTTATCGTGTTTACAGGCACACGGACACACACGGACCTTTTTCTGAAAATGCTTTTTTGGGATGTAGGGGACCCTAAAACATATATTTCCGGTGAAATCTCGGTATCGAATTTTTGGGTGGAGTGCAACACCTTCTCTATACACTATGTACATAGTAAGTATAGAGAAAATAAGCATGCAGATAAATGGAGGTTGAAGGACACACTGTGAATACAATTTAAAAGAAGAAGGACGTGCCTAAAGCTTACAAGATAACTTATAACTTACATAACTTACATAATGTGGATTTTCCAAATTCTACAAATGTATTACCTTAACCTGAAACATAAGACCAAAAGTATGCAGTAAAACTAATTAATTCTATTATTTATGTATTACTGTTAACAGACATGTTTACCAACTATTTTTACAACTATTTTTGCACACAAAATTTCAATTAAATTTTACATCCAACGGATTATCTGAGGATCCCTTGTTTGATGTTTCAAATCTAGATACGTAAACTGCACTACCGTTGACTACATTTTGCTCAAGCGTAGCATAGTTTCGAGATGCAAAAGAAAGCTCCTAAAGAAATCCTAGCCTTACCTCGATTAAAACTGCATACCAAAACCACAACTCAAAATATTGTTTCTTGTTAGATCACTATTACTATAAAGAAACATTCCAACGCTAAAAGGAGAAAAAATGTCTAATAGCTAAATTATGCGGCAGAAATATAATGCTGCCACTAGCATAATTTGTAAACTGTTTTCTAATTGCTGAATCCTGTGAGAATGTTCCACAAGTACATTTGAAACTGTGGAAAGAAAGTTCTTTCTCCTTTCTCTTTTTTATCTTTACTGACAGGTCGAAACTCCAGTTAAACAAATGGCCTAAGAGTCACGTCTTTCTGGGTTATCTCCAGGTTGCGACACTTGTACTTTTCTGTTGAGACAGTGCTTATTTTCTGCTGAACGAACAAATAACAAAACCTCAACTACATTGAAATCCTTAAAGGTGAAGCTACCCTTGAAGGTCGAGAGCGAAAAGAAAAAGATTTTAGACGAGTTATATCATGTGACTTCCTTTTTACTTTCTCTGCACTTACTATGAACATAGTGTATAGAGAAGGTATTGCATTCCATCCAAAAATTTGATACCGAGATTTCACCGGAAATACATGTTTGGGTCTCCCTGAATAAAAAAGAAATCATTTTTACAAAAAGATCCGTGTATGTGAGTATGTGTGTGTATGTGCGCGTGTGTGTATGTCTGTGAACAGCATAGCTCAAAAACGAAAAGACCGTTGAATACCAAACTTGGTATTTAGGTTTGGTATCTTCCAAGTATGCGAAACCAAAATTTTCAAGAAAATCCCCTAACCCCCAACTACCCTTTCATGGAACTTTTTTCAAAAATTTGTATTTCCTCAAAAGTAGCTCTTACGATTTTGATTAAAATATCATATATTAAAGATATTTACTGGACAAATAAAAAGCCTATCTTGAATTTTCTGAAAATAGCCTCTGAAGACTACTTTATTCTGGATGAACTTTACGGAATTTTACTTAACTGCTAAACCGTAAGAGATGGACAAAAAATGTAGAGCACATTAAAATACATAATTTATGTCATATTCATTTTTTAGTGGAGTTGATCTTTTTTTTTTTTTTTTTTTATTAGATATTCCTTGTTTTTGGTTTCAGATTTGAAAAACTTATACTTTTCTCATACAGGAATTTGTCAACTCGTATCCATACAAACAAAGGAACTTCAGTCATATAGCAACCAGCTTTTGCCTATCACTTTAACCAATAATAAGACTATTTCTGCATTTTGCTCTCGATTAGCATGAAGTAAATAAATGCATTAGCTTTTTAGCAATAATTTGTTACAGAGATGTTGACAAAGTCATGTGACTGGAACATATCAGATTTTTTCATTCTGTAACTATTTTTTAAAAGCTTATTCTTCTGTTTACTACAAGTTAACCGAGATAAACATTTGTAGAAACAGAAGGGAAGAGTCAGTCAGACCAGGTCTCCGTCCAGTTGCTCTAAACACTAAGGTACTTTGGGAAAATGCCGACACGCCATTAAAATTCCTCGACTGGCTCGAGATTTTCCCGGTAAACCACAAGAAAACTTCAAATTATTTTGAGATGACATACCGCAATAGCGACAATGTCATAAATGCTTTGAGGTCTCAGACTTCATAATTGGCCTAATGGTTAGTTAACTTTGACATTCTGTGAAAATTCGTTGTATAGTTCTCTGTTGAGACAGTTATCACGTATGTGTTGTACATAAGTCATTTGTTGTCATGCGAGCTTTTCAGCCCACATTTCAATGAGAATATGCAATGAATCAGTTTTAATACAGAAAGGTTACATATTTGGGATCTTCATTGGTATATAGAAACTTGCAATACATCTTTTCTGAGTTCTGCTAAAATATAGAAAATTACAAAACATCGACAATTTATTGAAAACATTCTATTTTGTTTTGTGCACATTTGATATTTTAGAGATGTAGATGCTATACCTGTGTAACCTGGGTATGTTGTTATTTTACTCCTATACAGTAGAGCCCCGGTAATTTGAGTTAGTTGGGGCTGGGGCTACCTTGAAGTACAACAAACTCGAATTATACGGAAATATCACAAAATCAATGGGTATATAATGAATAAGTACTTAATGAGCAAATAATGGTTAAACATTAATTAAAACAAAACAAATAGCGCATTCCTACATTATATATATATTTACACACACAAACATTTCCAAGATGCCAAAAACATAAGTTTACGTTTTAAAGAAATTTTACCATATCAGGGACTCGCACTATGGGAGGGTAAAACACTAAAATTAACGTGACACAGGGCGATCACTGCAGTACAGTATGTGCAGATACCATCTACAACAATGGTCAGTCTGTTACTTTTGTAAAACGTATTTCTATTTAAGTATTTTTATTTTAGAGACCACTGCCGCTAAGTGTGGATTACGTACCAATGCAGTAGTTTTTTCTGAAAGGATAGTATGCACTGTACAATTGATTGACACGCGGTCCCAATTAGTGAAGGGTGGACAAAGAAAAGGCAAACACACTACTCCAAACCTACTGGTACGTGTCATTCTGTAATAGAAATACATTAGCAGTCTGAGGCCATCACTATTTCTGTGCACTATGAATGAAAAACCTAAGTGGGACATTTTACCTGTATTGTACGAGGAAATTTGAAAGAAAGTTCAAAATGTAACACATACGGAATTACCTAAAACGTTAATGTGGACAACATATAAAAACGGGATTTTACTCCAGGTATTTTCCCTCAAAATTTTAAATTTCTTAAGATGAGCTCGAAGTACACCGGAGCTCTACTGCATACCTAGAGGTGAATGGTTTTATTGGCATTTGCAAAGAGCGACTTTTCTTTCTTGTGTTAAAATAGTCAGCCCGATTCTGCGAAAACGCATTCGATTATACTGAACGAAAATAAAATTGCAGAGAAATTAAAAAGAAAAAGTGTGTCCGTGCACACGCGCGAGCGCGCACGCGCACACACACACACACACACACACACACACACACACAAGCCCTGTGTAGGACAGTAGTTGAATAGGTAGAGTCAGACTGACTTTGGGTACGTCGTCTCAAAATAATTGATCGTGTTGTGGTTTACCGGGAAAATCAGTTGTGAAGTTTATTGCTGTGCCGGCATGGTGCCATGGTAAGTCAGTGATAAGAGCAACAGGCTGGAGACCGAGAGATTGGTGGTTCAAATCTCGGCTATGGAATTTTTTAGTCCGATTCTACTGTCCAAATATGCATTACTTCTGTGATTTATGCATCAGTATTATTTATATAATTTATTCGATTTATAAATACTGATCAGGATTTCAGATTGGTTAAAATTAAAGTACGTCAAGGTACAAAGAATAGTATTCTATTTTCTAAAGTTTCCACTAATATTGTATATTGTAATATTTCTATTAATATTGTATCATGGTAAATGAAAGGTACCCAAAAGTTCCCCTAAAGTGGTTTCCCACATCATCATCATCATCATCATTGCTACTCCCTTTCTCCCTGCTATAATACTTATTTGAAATAACAATTGTGTTAGATATTTAAGCCACCTGTATGTTAACCAATCCTCTTTGTAGGTCAATTCAATAATATTTCTTCATTTTCGCCTACATTCGTAATTCAAATACTTTGTTGTACTTTAATGCTCAGGCTTCTAAACTTATATCTTTCTTCATAGAGCATTAATTTTAGAAGAGTTTCATACTTTTATAGATTTCATATTTGCGCACAGCAGTATTAGCGCGTAAAATAATTCAGTGCAATTAAAAGTGCTCCTATCACGTGTAAATATTTTGGACTGCTAGACTTCAGAAAGGCCGTACCCATGACCCCGCAAGTATATATAACTCAGATAGGTGTGTGTGGGATTTCCTTCGATGCTGACTGTTCTAGTCATTGGGTCAAATAAACAGGTTTTCAAGTTGTACATATTTCAAAATGAAAGGGCTGGACCAGAAGATGAAAACGATAAATGTAGATGTTCTTCGCCCCTTCCTACCTTCTCCTTTACTGCAAATTAGATATATTTACCTGATTCAAAGTAGTAAATTATTTCAGTTTTTTGTATCTCTTGACACCGAGCAGCACCGTGATTCATATGCACTGTAAGAGAATATGCCCTTATTTTAATGGTGTGTTTTATTGTTTACGACATTGCTGAATTGCTTTTAAGCTATGGTTTGCAATGAAAGCTGTGTTATTTTACCACTTAAAATTATTCCAATGCCTCTTTGAATAGTTCATTTGAATTTATTGAAGATAGGGTGAATCAGACCACTTGTAACCGTAATTTTTTTTGAAAATATGACATGTTTTAAGGACAAAAATACTTTAAACTTAGCGTATGCTTAGTTAATTTGAACTTGACTTCACCAGCCTTAACAAAAAGTGCGGTATATAGCTAATCTCTTTAAAATTTCAAATGGAGTGGAGTCAAATACAGTACCACGATGCAGAGGTACTCTTTAAAACAAAGTCCGTGGGAAAATGTTTGTTAATTCATACTGTTTAAAGAAGAAAAACATAATTTTGTTGTGGCTAGACTGCAGTTGTACACTAAACTCTGCACCATATTGCTTAGCCCGGCGTCTCTTTACTTGTCACATGATTAGTCACTTCTCATTGGCTGATGTGGTGGAATATCTGGAGAGAAGTATCAAATTTATATTTCATATACCCATGAATAAAATATATAACGTATTCACCATTCAAAGGTCTACTTAACTAATCAGGGGAAAGGGGAAGGGAATTGTGAGGGAAGCCTATATAATAAATACCAAGTACTTTAAATACCAAACTTGGTATTTAAGTCTCCAAGAATATAAAACGACGGTTTTCAAGAAAAACCTCCCACTCCAAATTACCCTTTACATGGAAGATTTTTCGAAATTATCGATTTTCTCTAAAAGTGCTCTAAAAATGTTGGTGATGTTTGCATAGTTCTCTAAATTACACCGTCTACGGGAGGATCGCTCGAGGCGTCCCTCAAGCCACTGAAGGTGCTCAGAGGTTTTCCTTCAGCGGAATCGGGAAGAACTCGATCCAGTAGTACAGGCTCGAAAGGCTGCCATCTGGCAGAGAGGAGAAGCTCCAATGTGCAAGGTCTGTGCCGTCTGAACGATAACCATTACTTAGCACTGGAGTCAACATGAAAGAGGAGAAATTGATGACAGAATTCACCATCGCAGTATTCGTTTTGCTAACCAGGGAAAGTCGCGACAAATCCATGGTCAGAGTTGCGGCCACTGGGATTCAAACCAGGGATTTTCCGAATGCGAGAGCCATATATTATTGTACTTACCATCTCACTCAGTAAGTGCCAAACTTAGTACCCAATATTATTTGTGCCTACAAACTATGATCCCTGTGGTACTACTTATATATAATTTGTATTCGCTACATCTGCTATTTTACCTCTAATAAACCTACAAACATACGAACAATAAATTCCTTCAATGGTGCTCACCAATCAGTTTACTCCACAATTGGAGCAAACTCATAAAAGGAAAGAACAAACAAATTTGTTGCACTTGTTCTTAGTTCGGTAACCTATTGTCATTCGATGTCCGCCATGATAAATAGATGTCATTCATAGATGTCCCAATCATCACATCCCGCTAAATATTCAGCCTAAGTGATTTTTGAACATCGGTCCGTGTGCATCCTCCTCCCCCCAAAACGTTATTGCAGTTACAATGTTGTGCCTCTAAGCCAAACTTATCGCAGTGGGGCTAACGTTTCTCTCTAATTTGAACAGCAAATTCGCTGCAGCACATTGGAGATCATTGCTCTGGGAAAAGCTCTTTTGTGGGCCAGCAATAGGCCATCAAATCTCATGACATGGCTGCTTAACGCTCTATAGGCTTGTTCTGCTTTCTAGTTGGGTAACAGTGAAATCACTGAAAGTTCTTAATTTTTTCCTTCATCTATAATTGTGTTTTAGCTGACTGCAAGTTTTGTTCGTTTTATTTCCAGTTTGACTCCAGTAATTTTACTTTTATGTCTTTATAACTGGGTCACAAAACTTGCTGTAAAGTTCAGTTGGGAAACAGTTTCAACCCAAATGGTTCTTTCCTCCATGTTTTTTTTTTTGAGGGGGGGCGGCGGTCTTTTGTTAAGACACGATTTAGAATTAAATTTGTGAAATATTGCATTTGAAGATGTGTGCAAATGGTCTTCAGTTAATGTGTTCTTAAAGCTTTGAAGGGACAACACTAGAAATAAATGTATAGTTATCATCTGCATTAATATTAGTCAGTTTGAATAATTTATATTAAGTGTTTCAAAATAATTAATTTATTAAATTAACTAAAACACAACGGGGAATAAAATAAACATTTAACCTCAAAATAATTACTTTCCATATTCTCTGGAGAATTGCGTCAATTAATTAGCTAAGTGCATCAGTGCATCTCCCAACAAATATTCCATAAATTATTATTCAACTTTCTTCTCTCAATTTATATAGGTACTAAATTTCAATTTTCTTCTCATCAACCAATTTTTCTTATTGTTGCGAGTCAGGTTTAGCTCTGCTCTTTCTTCACATTCCATAAACTTCATTGTTCTCCATACCCACATTTAAAGTACTTCCAAACTGCTTTCCTCACTTTGTCGCAATATATTTATACAATTTACACATTATGAATGGCTTATAACAAAACACTTCACTAAAACTGTTTTGTTATTTCTAAAGATGCTTTAGTTATTTTTTTATCTTTTCTTTTAAACTTAATTGTTTTAGTAATATTGTTATTGTATAATGCTGATATTTCCAGCCACTAAACATTAAATAGGTGAGGCGTAAAATATGTTTTCGTTTCATTAATATAAAGCTGTTCAATGTTGCGTAACATTCCATCCCTGGCACATCTTAGACAGAAACTGAAACAATTGAAAATCACCAGTATAATTATTTAATTTTTCTTGAAACTGTATTTAAGTGGAAAAAAATATGTTTGCAATAACTTACTTCTTTAAATGCAAATGAAACATCTATTACCATTAAGGTGCACAGGATCCGACTTTCTAGTTTATCTCAATGAACGAGCATCCAGTCATTTAATACATTAAAGCTATTTTGGGGCCCATTAATCAATATCTACTGTTTAGGGACGTCCTCGCTTAGAAGTGATGAATGTGAGCAGAAAAGGAAGCATGGAAGGGTGCAGTGATGAATAGACAAAGCGTAGCCATGTACATTAAACCAAGGGTTATAGACTCGCTAAGAAAAAGCATTCTCAGTCACTCACTGACATGAAGTGAATGAATAAATTCATCAGTGAAACAGAAGGTAATCCGGTAATTGGAGGGATTGACGAATGGTTCTAGAGCTAGCACACCTTTGTAGAAAGGTGGATTCATTCTCTTAACCGCCTGCGGTGCCATTAGTAGTTAAAGCGGGCGTTAAACACTACCTCCCCCCAAAAGAAACTTCTCTTAGTTTCTGTGTGTAGTACATTGTGATATTCATGCAGAATCCGGACTATTCGTAGTTATTTTAATGAATACTCAATATGTTTCAATTTCAAGTCTGTTATTCGATAGCTTATGTAGAATATGGATTATAGATAGACTTTAATTATGATTTAACAATATTCTTAACTCTTTTATAATGCAAGACGTTTCACTTATTATTAATGTATTCCATAGCTCCAAGTAAGAAGCTCAAGGATTAATTCCACTTTCTTTAGGTATACTATGATGTACGTAAACGTAGAGATAGACAAAAACTATAAAAAAACATGCACACCTCGTTAGAACACACAATTCATATACATATTTTCGTAGACTCGGCCATTTTCGAGGTATTCCATATTATTTGTTTCAGTTTTAAAACACTTAAACTTTTCACGTAGGGAATTTGTCAAATCTTGGCAATGTAGAGAAATAGATTTCATCCACATATCAACCGCTTTTAAAATATTTGACTCGCTTTAGCGTGGTGTATTCCCTCATTTCCCTTCTACTCACATGGAAGTAAATAATAAAACCATTCCTGCTAATGTTTATCTCGATTAGCATAAAGTAGATAGAAGAATAAGGTTTTTAACAGTTTTGTTACCGAAATGTAGAGAAAGTTATGTGAATAGAACATATAAGATTTTTATAAATTTGTTTGATTCAGGATTTCTACAAACATGTATTTCCGCTGAAATCTCGGTATCGAACTTGATGAAATGCAATACTTCTCTATAAACTGTGTTCATACATTGTACATACGGTAGAGAACGTGAAAATAGTGCCGTTATATCCAGGGCTCACCTGTTTACAGTGGGGGGGCGACAGTGGTGCAATTGACGTGCTCTCAGTTATCAAACTAATTTTTAAAAGGAAATTCTCCAGAAAAAGCGGGTAAAATGTGATGCATTTTGGTTATTTCGTTACAATGTGAAGCGTATGTCTCATATATTTTCACGTTTTTCCATAAAATATGTTGCTACAAATTATACTGATAAACTATATATAAGCATTTTGCATCACCCTACTGGTAAACGTTTATGCTTAAAAAGTCTTGATTTTATTATTATTATTATTATTATTATTATTATACCCAAACAAATTACAAAAAATAAGCAAAGGGAAAGGGATAGTAAATGAAAAATCTGATGTGCTCCATTCATATAATTTTCTCTAGTTGTTCCAAATACTTACTGTTCTTACAAAAGATTATTCTTTTATTTACATCATGCTAACACAGATAAATATTAGCATAATTGGGCTTATTATTTGCTTCTTTTTAAGTAGAAGGGAAATAAGGGAATACACTAGACTAAAGCGATAATCAAATCCTTTAAAAGCTTATCGCTATGTGAAACGATTGAGGTTAGGTTTTCGCTTTGTATGGTCCCATTTAAGAAAAGTATAAGTATTTTAAAGCTGAATTCAATAAGCAGTAATGTCTCCTAAACGGCCAGTTAAAAAAAAAAAAGAAGAAGAAGAAATCATATGACGTAAATTATGTGTTTTAACATCTTTATTTTGTGTGGTTCGTTTGTTTTATCTCTTTTGGTTTACCAGTTATGCAAAATTCATCCTGAATAAAGATTTCTTCAGAGGCAATTCCCAGAACATTAAAGATATACATACTATTTGCGATGTAAATATCTTTACTATACGATATTTTAATCAAAATTGCTAGGGCCATTTTTGAGAAAAGTTTACCATGTAAAGAGTAGTTGGGGTTCGCCCTCCTTGGGAGATACTAAACTTAAATATCTAGTTTGGTATTTAACGGAGTTTTCGTTTTTGAGCTTGCTGTTCACAGGAAGTGAAATGGATGTTTGGATTTTATGTCCAATGGAATGTTATAAGACATCTCCTGATTACTTTATTAAAACAATTTCCACGTTCATAGTGGAGCAGCATAGTTGTTCAAGTGAAGAAAATGGCATAGAAACCTTGAACAAAAGGTCGTGCAAAGTGCAAGGGACCCATTTTGAAGTTGAAACTTAAAACCAAAACTCGGAGAAATTTTCTTCCAGGAAGTAGAAACATATTCAAGATTTCCTCGATTTCACTAGGTTTCACGAGCAATTGTTTTATCGATCCGATTATCGTCTGAGGATTGGATAAAATGTAGCGAAGGTAGAAAGGCGAGAAGACAGCAGGAATTTTTTAAGCGACGTCAAGAGTTTGATGGAAATGTAATTTACCATGGAGGTGGAGCTTCACGTAAGGGATGTGCATGGTTCAGAGAATTTGATCTCGTGTGAGCGGTTTCTCGTTTTGTAGTCTCTCGACAAGCTGGCAAAATGTAGGAACATTAAATCCGGATGTGGCAGTGCCCTCTTTTGTGGGCCGGAGCACTCAGGGATATTAGGCTACGCTACGTTGGTAATCCTTCATCCCGAGCGGTCTCACTTTACATAAAGCCGCAGTTATCTCAACTGGTTCACCCCTCGAGATGGCGCTATCTGCACGCACTCTTTCATCGAGTTGGTTGGCAGATTTCTGGTTTCCGGCAGTGAGATACGGGCGCATATTTTAGCGCTGCATGGGGGAGTAACACAAACTTGTAAATAAATGTTCGGACGGTTATGATGCGTGAACAAAACCGCAACTTGTTGTAACCCTTGTTTATGAAAGTGCACAGGAATTCACTCTGGTATACACACTGCATTTGCAAAGTAAATCACACAGCTCAAAGCCGAGGCTCAGGTGGCAAAATGTTTACGCTCTATGTTCAAATTGCTAGTGCAGTTGTGTTCAAGGGCTTTTCCTGTGGCTAATTGCCGAGCATTTGAGTGTTCCAGAGCCAGAGTACTACCTACTTCTAATGCTCAATTTGGATCGAAAATTTTTTTCTCCTTCTACCGCTAACCCAAAGGCTAATTGCAGTCAATTCGGAACTCAATTTCAATATTTCACTTGCAATCATTTTGAAGTTCATAAGAAGAGCACTTCTAAATTAAGATTTGTGGCTTAAGAACGAAAAGTCAAAAGAATACCAAAATTCATAATTAGCTCTGGCTCCCCAAATATGAAAAATGCTTTTATTTTGATTTTCGCAAAATTGGCTTCAGTTGTTTTAATGAGCGTATGACAGGTTTCAGATCCTGGCCAGACCATTTAAATAAACACTTTGAATTATGAGTACGTAAATTTAATTGCTTTAATAGTCTCCTTCACTCTTGATCAAATCTATAATCTTGAGAACCTAGGAGATAACCTTATATACAAGTCGTTAAAATTCACAATTTATGTCCAATAAGTTTGTTATGTTGATTCTGTATACATTTGCCCAAGCAATTATACTGGTTTATGAAACATGTTTGAGAATTATTGATTCTATATGTTCACATGACCTCACTGTTAATAAAAAAGGCTGCAGTTGTGAACTATCGGATATTCTTGAGCATCTTGTATAGATATAACCGAATAGCATAATTTGAAAACCTTTCAAGGCAAAATGTAATTGAATGGAATATTCACATTGTACATGAATAGTTTAGGGTGTAAAAAAAATGTAAATGGCGTGTTATTTATGGACGCTCTTTAACTGTTGTGGTTCTCAGCGTACCATTCTAAATTGGGTTGAAAGACCGCGTAATTTTGCTCAGAGGCCTCTTTATCAGGCTTGAGATTCTTTTACGGGCCGTAAATCTACGACACGGGACCAACGGCTTTACTTCCCTTTCGAAGGAAGCCATGCTAAGGATTTTTACACCCGAAAAAAAATCTATCGTCCTCCGCCAGGTTTGAACCCGCGATCTTGGGTATATGAAGTTAGCATGGTAACCATTACACCACGGAGGGCGACGTTCAGGGTGTGAGTGATACCCATGAAATTGTGGTATATGAAAAACCTAGTAATGCTGTCAAAGAAATTGTTAAAATTATTTGGGTACCTGCGTGCGTATTAACATTTGACATTTTAACCGCTTTTGATCCAATGCAGATATATTATCATGACTTTATCTAGTGATGCTATATATGTGATTGTCAACATTTTTGAAGAAAGAGAGAATCAAAAATATTTTCCAAGTAAGGGGTAATTTGGAGTGGAAGGATTTTCTTAAAAATCTTCGTGTTGTATCCTCTAGAAATGTTGAAATTAAATATCAAGTTTGGTATTAAAAATGTATTATTATTCGTTTTTGAATTATGCTATTCTGAGACACAAGCGCGTTTTTCAATTTTTTTTAATTCTGGGGGCCTCCAAATATGTATTTCCGTTCAAACCTTGATAGAATTTTTGAGTGAAATACAATACCTTCTTTATCTACTGTGTATGTATTTTGTAGAGAAAGTAAAAACTAGCCCTATCCTTTCTTACAGAATGTATTTGTGTAATTCGAAGTAATGCGTATAAAATAGAGAAATAATAGCTAGAACTTAGAGAAATTGGTATCTGCATAAATTATAACCTTACTCTCGTAAAACTTATTTCGCTATTTCATTCTCAAAATACGTAAGCCAAAGCTGTATACATGTAGATTTTGCAAGAGGGCAATCAATAGATGAAAAATTAGAATATAGGGGGAAATTCACTATTTATTGTTATGACCTCCTTTGTTAGTTAAATACTTATTGTTAATAGCAGAGAGGAGAGCTTATTTGGCGCCTTATATGGGAACTACATAAATCAAAACAGCACTTTGCACTCTGTCACGCATGAGGAACGCGTATGTCAGCAAATGCTGGCATTGTTTAAATACTGAGGCGGTCAGATAGTACGTAATTTTTTATTTGTACCGTGAATTTTGTAATTAAACAACGCCTCTTTGAGCATGTGAGACGAGCACACATGGTGGAAAAATGGATTAATGGCGGCACGCACATTAGCGCAAATGTGTTTTTGCGTAACAACGAGCGAAATAAAGCGATTTCAGCATGGACGCTTCGGCGACAGGAATTGCCTCCCATGGGTGTTGGGATGAACTTGGTGGTGAGAGGGCATTTGTTCCCAGGACAACAACGGTTTAATTCACGGCGAGCTAGTTTGCCCTTCCGGATGCCTAATTTCGGTTAATATTCATTCCTGACAGATTTTTCTCACCTGCAGCACACACCGGTAAACTATGACATTTGGGAGAATGTATAGAGCTTTCAGGTCAGTATTTCACTGAAAACAATCATGAAGGATATGCGACACTCACAGTTACAACTAGCTTCCATAATACATTAAATTGTTCACTTCTGCAAACTGGAGCGAATAAATGAGTATTAAATATAATAAGTGGGCACTTAAAGAGTTGCTGGTTTACTACCTTCCGGTTTTCCAAAGGGTGAGTTTCTCTTTGGAAGATAATGAAAATGTCAAAACCTTCACAAACAGAATGTTATGCTGGAAATGTAATATACAAAAGAACATACACAGGAAGCAATTTAAATACGCTTCCATTTGTATACCTGCGTAAACTAATTGGGAGCGTGATACTTGGACTCGCCCTTAATGTCGAAAGTGTAACTATTATTCTGTTTTTATTGCCGGCGAGTTTCTCGTGTTAAAATTGTTGCATTCGTTCATCAATCACTTCTCGATGTTTTATATAGCTAATGCGGCCAAGAATTTCGTGTATTAGAGACAAGATTTCACACGAATTAGGCAGAAGCACCGCTCAGGGCCAAATGTTGTCATGGAATTGTGTTTATTTACAAAAGGTTCACAATAAATTGGAACATTTTCTTAATATTGGTGTTAATAATGAAACTTGCACCAGTTATACTCCTTCCCACAGTTCTACAGCTAACAATGAATGCCACCATGGGATGGGACATCAAATAATGACGATCTAACTGTATGACTCCATCATCAGATACATGTCAGCGCTGACCAGCCGCGGCCTAGCTTGGAATGATCCTCCCTGAGCGTGGGCTGCCAGCCGTGAAGAGACAATAGTTAGCATGCCTCACATTCAAAAGATCGCGAGTTCTAATCTCGCTTACTCGGATAAGGATTTTTCGGAGTTTTTCCTTATCCGGAGAAGATGAATGCTGAGCAGGGTGGAGAAGCGTTATGATAGGCACTTACATTCCCCGCATCAGTTTACGAGCGTCCACCTCTGCCGTGCATAAGTGGGCGTGAGGCCGGCAGTCTGGTTGGTAGCCTCGACACGGAATAATTTTTTATTAGAGGGTATCTTATTAACTTCTAAGAAATAGAGAAAGGTAGGAAGAAAGAAAAACGTAAAATAGGTTCCCGCAAAGTAAGTGCAATAACATTGTTCGAATTACGAGTACATTTAGTGGAAACATGCAAACTTCATGAGCAAAGATTTCACATTGACGTCATATAGGTGGGATTTGTTTGCACGCAGATTGGAATTGTGTTTCAAATAACTGAAAACCAACAGTGTTGCTATTCGTATTTCATGTTAAATGACTTTAATATTTGCAAAGTTAGAAGAGTTTTAATAAATAATGATGGAGTGTCGTGGCAGTGTTTTTAATATGGAAGGATCGTAAAGCATATGACTGTCCACAAAGTCGGTGATTATATTTAAGTTGTGTATTGAAATTTTAATTCCGTTTTCATTAGGCTTCAAAATAAAGGTTATGTTCAAGCACTGGCACGAAGCGATTCGTGCATACATGTAGTCAAACAAGCTCTTGCTACTAAGAACATAAAAACTGCGGCCTTCCCCAATTCCATAGAACTGTTACTCTAGACTACTCAGGATGTCACTGATTTAAAGAACACCACTAATAGGTTTCCATAGTATTAAATAGTTACAGAATCTGATGTTTTCTGTTAACACATTTGGTATATAACAGACTTTTCATTTTTGAGTAATACTATCCACATACACACACACACATACGCGCGCGTGCGCGCACATTGATCGTTTTTTGTAAAATTACTTTTTTTTTATTCCGGTGGCCTCAAAACACGCATTTTTGTGAAACTTCGGTGTCGAATCTTTAGGTGGAAAACCCCACCTTCTCTCGCCATATACAATGTTCGAGTGGGGAACGTAAAAATGCTTCTTTAGATTTAGGGGACCTCATAGTTTATATTTCCGGTGAAATCTCTACATAGAATTTTAATGGAATACAATACTTTCTCTATACGCTATTTACATAGAACATGTAAACAAAGTGAAAGGTATGAAAAATTGAATTCCAGTGACTTCGTAAAAACATAACTTTATTTCTCCACGACTAATAACATCCTTAAATTTATTTTTACAGTGCTAGAGATTCAGAAAATTTCACAATTATATTTATATAACAGATGTGAAAGCGGGAGAACTTTTTTGAAAATTATAATCTTTTTTCGGCAATGTAACTAATGTATGATTTGAATATATATATATATATATATATATATATATATATATATATATACTATACAAAAATATTAAATATTATTATTAAAAATTCAGCCGCTGTCTCGTGCATTCGACACTCTGGAGAGCCCATTAGTCTCACTTTGTCATATACTCGTCTGGCAGTACCTGGAACACATCAAACAACTTACAAATCGCTGTAAGTACCCATTAGAAATTAATTATGAGATCGAATATAACTTGTTAGCACATTTCAAATTTCATTAAAAGGGGTATAAAATAAGCCATTTAAGATTATAGGATTCCATCCCATCATATTAACAGGAATACTTTATAAGTACATTTGTTTGAAACAGTACGTGTATAAATAACATTAAATTCTTATATTAATTATTGTTTCGTTGAAAGTATTATTCTTTCTTTTTTAAGCGTTTGGTTTACGTTATTGTACCTGTAGAAATAAAGGCACATCTGTGTGCCAGTAAAGTCATAACTTATATAGGCTTAAGTCATATTAATTATTCTAGGATAGTTTTTCAAAATACCAAATATAGTAAGTTTTAACAACGGTTTTCTGAATATTTTCGCCACAAAGCAAATACACCACGATAAAAACCATGCATATACAATTTGTTTTATTTTCCATTTTCCCATTTATATTTAAATTGTGTATACATAAAGGGCATTTTATTAGGTGTTTGAATGAATAACCACAAAACTGTTGCTCAGATGGAGGTACCGTTTATAAAACTTCATGCGGGGCGGACCATCGTCACATTTCAGATTATTGAATGTCTGGCTTAAATAGCTTCTGTAATGTTAATGGAATTAGTAAATGTGAAGTTGACTTTTAGAATCGACTCTTTGTGTTTGTAACTGGTTGAATGTAAGGATTTTCATTTTGATTTTGTTCATTTTTACTACCAAACATACACGCACACACACCCACATTCCTACTTGGAAAATCTCCGGAGGGTAGGAAAACATCCTAGTTAAACAAATATTGAATACGGTAGCTCTGAAGCCAGAACCCTGACTATTCGATCCCACAGGCAGTCTAATGTATTATTATTATTATTATTATTATTATTATTATCATTATCATTATCATTATCATTATCATTATCATTATCATTATCATTATCATTATCATTATTATTATTATTATTATTATTATTATTATTATTATTATTATTATTATTATACTCCATAACCTTTTTGGCCATCGGAAGATTTTAATTTGAGAAACATCTGATGTATGTATGTATGTATGTATGTATGTATGTATGTATGTATGTATGTATGTATGTATGTATGTATGTATGTATGTAATGTATGTATGTAATGTATGTATGTAATGTATGTATGTAATGTATGTATGTAATGTATGTATGTAATGTATGTAATGTATGTAATGTATGTATGTGTGTGTATGTATGTATGTATGTATGTATGTCTGTCTGTCTGTCTGTATGTATGTATATGTGTGTCTATGTGTGTTTTCTATTTATTCCTACAAGCAATTTGTATATGTTTAATTAGAGGTTATATATCTTTAAGCTTTTATTATTAATACTCATAAAATTAAAGATAAAAATACAGGACAAACATAATATCTAAAATTATTAAAACACGCGCTTTTATTCCAAAAGGTCATATCGGCGGCCTTTTCACCTTAGAGCATATTGTCTATCGGCAACGGTGTTAACTAGTATGTACTTATCATTGGCCCACATATGAAAAATAATATTGGCTAGAGAAAAATTACCATCCGCAGCTAGGAATAGAACCTGGGACACCAGGCACAACATGCAGGTGTTCTATCCACTGCGCCATGCGGATTGGTGGTTTTATTAATCGCTAAGCTATAGGGTTGCTTAATGTTTTAGCAGTTTGTTGCTATTAAATACACTCATTTGTACATATATTTTCAGATTTGTTTAGGATAAGGAATGATATAACAATGGAAACTCGCTCCTCAACTTCTTGAGTTAAGAGGTTAGAACGCTGACTACTTGAGCCCATAGGTAGAAGCTCTGAGGCTTGATTGTTGATGGATTAGCTTGGAAACACACCCATGGCTAGATAGCAGGGTTGCCCGTGCAATCTTGTGCTCGTATGCGCGTTGAAATAAAATGAGCGCAGATGTTTGGAAGTTGGCATGCAAGTATTTTCGCAGTATGCAAATGATGACAGCTCAATTTGCAGTAACTTGGCCACACATCCGCCTCCGTGTAATGTAAAGAATGACGTTGCTGTACGAGTGACAAGCAACGCAAATTGACTAAGCTAACATGAAGAAAGCATCCCGTATTCAGAGCAGATGCACGTCAGATACTTGCTGGATAGGGGTCCTGTGATTTCATTATGCTGGGCACTCTTTGGAAACGAGTCAGACGTCTGAGGGCGGGGGTGCATGTACTGGCCAGTGGCGTAGCAACCCTTTTTATTGTAATATACAACATGTAAGGTTTGTAACGTTTCTCTATACAACTCGGAAACAATACATGTATCTGTATTGAACTTCGACGTTTAGCTCATCGGTCACTAACAACTGGTTTATGCTACACTTCCCTTGTTTTTTTTTTTTTTACACTCGAATAAGGTTTAATTAATTTCATTTACCTCACTTAATTCTTTATAAAATGATTGCAAAATTAACTAAAGGCCTCTTTCCTTTTTTTACAATTTTAACTATATAGTTTCATATAGGCCTACCTAGCCTTTAGGCTTAAAAAAATCCCTGATATTCACGAAATTAATGTGGAATATCTGCAATATTTCTGTTTCTGAAAAGTTGCACAACTACCTTTTGGCGATGGAACAATCATCGATTGAAATTGTAGACTAAGTTTTACTTTCTCTAACCCGTATGTACAATGCACATAGTGGATACAGAAGGTATTGTATTCCACCCATGAATTCGATACCGATTTCATCGGAAATATATTTTGAGGTCTCCTGAGTCCGATAAAAGCATTTTTTGAAAAAAGGTCCATCTGTGTGTTTATGTGGTGTCTGTGTGTATGTGATGTGTGTGTGGGCTGCATAATTTAAACGAAAAGTTAATTAAATACCAAAATTGGTATTAAGTTCACTATCTTCCAAGGATGCGACACGAAGATTTTCAAGAAAATCTCCCACCCCCAACTACCCTTTACAAGAAACATATTTTGAAAATGGCTCTCAACGATTTTGATTAAAATACCGTGTATTAAAGATATTCACATCACAAATTAAATGCATATTTTGAAATTTATGGGAATAGTCTCTTAAGAGCTCTTTGTTCTGGTTGACTTTGAAGAATTCTGCGTAACGGTTTAACCTAAAAGAGAGACAGTAACTTACTATACAAAAATGTAGATCTTGTTAAAACACATAATTCATGCGTTTTTCTTTAAGAACTGATCGTCTTCCGAGATATTCATTGTTATTAGTTTCAACTTTAAACTAATTAACTTTTCTCAAAAAGGACGATACAAAGCGAACAGAACCTCAATTGTTTCACAGAGCGATCAGCTATTAAAAGATTTGACTATCGCTTTAAACTAATGTATTCCCTAATTTCCCTTCTATTTATAAAGAAGCAAATAATAAGACCAATTCTGCTAATGTATATTTTAATTAGCATGACTGATATAAAAATAACCTTTTATAAGGAAAGTTTTTTATGGAACAGATGAATGATATATGAGTGGAGCATAACCGAGTATTTGGATAATCATAGTGGGCGAAATGTTAAACCTTTGTACTTTATATTAATTAATAGCATTAAAGCTTCCCAGCTTTCACATATACACACAGACCTTTAACAAATGCTACGAAACAGAAGTGAAGTTGGCGACTATGCGGATCCACCATTCCCGGACCACTGAGTTAAACAACCTTCCTATTTCTCTGTTTACCCCTATCGTATGGAGAATTCTCATCCCTCAGGACTTACAAGTCAGCGCCTGGAATCAGATGAGGCTCTGGATCAGAGATAAGCAAGGGTGAGTGAAGAGCCCAATGCCTGATGTGAAAATGGAATGGATGAAAGCAAAGGTGATTAATGATCAATTGGTGCAATGAATGGCCGGGAACCGGAGAACCCGGAGAAAACCCGCCCATCCTACATGGACCCCCTATGATCAAAACCGGGACGCTTTGGTGAAGGCGAGCGGTCTAAATACTCGGTCACGGCGCCGCTTAGTTAACCAACCACTTCGGAAAATATGCATAGACTCTATGCGTTGATAAAATAATCCCTCCATTTGTTAAGAATTGAAATATTGGTTGCCTGATTTCTGGTCAGGGGCACACAGTCTCTCTCTTTGTGTGTCTCTCTCTCGCTGTGCAATTATAATTGCAACATATTTAGTATATAATGTATGACACATAGAAGTGCAGCAAAGCTTACTTACATAAGAGTTAGTAGAAGGTTTTAGCACCCAGAATCTTTAGTACTTACGTCTATAGACTTATAATAAATGTTATTTGAAGGCTTTGACAATGTTTCATTGCACACACACACACACACACACACACACACACACACACATCTGTAGCATTTGGTAAAACGGCAATTAAAAAAATAAATATACGATTTATACTGTTATAAACGGATGGATTTTTATTTTCCCTACACTTACCATGTATATGGTGTATAGAGAAGGTATTGCATTCCATTCAAAAATTCGATACCGAGATTTAACCGTAAATACACGCTTTAGGGTCCCCTGTATCCAAAAAGCATTTTTAGGAAAAGGTCCGTGTATGTGTGTCCGAGTGTCTGTGAACACCATAACTTAAAAACGAAAAATCGTTATAATGCTTAACTTAGTATTTAAGTGTACTATCTTCCAGGGCACGACACGAAGATTTTGAGAAAAATCTTCCCACACCAAACTACTCTTTACATAGAAAAAATTTCGAAAATTTTGATTTTCTCAAAATTGGCTCTAACGATTTCGATTAAAATACCGTATATTAAAGATATTAATGGCAAATAAAATGTATATGTTGAATTTTCTAGGAATAGGCTTTATTCTAAATGAATTTTACTGAATTTTGCGTAACTGGTGAACCGTAAAAGAATGATTGTGAAATTATCCTACATACACACATACCCACATTTATGCAAATTATATACATAGACGCGTACAAATTTCCCCTCTATATAATAGTAATAAGGATGGAAATGTCCCTTCCGCTGAACACAATACAGTACAGGAAAATGAATAAAAAGCTATAAGTTGTGAGATTTAATACCATTGTTGGATCAGGCATGCTGAACTTTCTGTTATTAGAGGGAGGAGGTTCTGTCTCTATGCAACAACAAAGTTGTTAAGGCGTTGGAAGAAGGCTAACACACTCCAAAAATAAAATGAAGTTTTATTGATGGACGCTCTTTAGCTGCTGTGGTTATAGCGTCCCAATCACACTGGGCGTGAAAGACCGCTTAATTTTGCTCAGAGGCCTCCTTATCAGACTTGAGGTTCTTTTACGTGCCGTAAGCCTACGACACGGAACCAACACACTGGGTGAGGTCCTTCCGCATAATATATTATTATTATTATTATTATTATTATTATTTAAGTATTATTATTATTATTATTATTATTATTTTAGTATTATTATTACTATTATTATTATTATATTTTAATGTTCTTTAACCTAGTAAGTCATTTGGGACGATGAATGAATAAAATTAATGGATAAAGGAATCCGAGATTCGTGTTCTCAGATTATGACAAAACCCTGGAAAAAAAAAAAAAAAAAAGTACCTGGGTAACTCAGCAGATAACAGGTTCGAACTTGGTACCACGTGAATGTGAAGCAGACAAGCTACCTCCACAGCATGCAAATTGTAGGTAGCTGCTGAATGATTGTTAACATTAGGAAACAGTTTTTTCCGGAATCTAAATTAATTGGTTTTTTAATAAATGGGAAAGTTGAAGTATGGCATAAGAATTATTCTAGCTCTATAATGAATGATTACAAAGTTAAGAATACACATACTGAAATTATATAAAAAAAAAAAAAAACTGATGTGTTCCATTCACATGACTTTCTCTAGCTATTCTGCAACAGGTTATTCTTACAAATGGTGATCCTCGTCTCTACTTCGTGCTAATTAAGATAAATAGAATATACCAGAAATGACCTTATACGCAAAGGGAAATAAAGCTGTAGTGTTAAAAGTTGTTCTTTGAATTGCCAGGTGTTCACAAATTCCCGTATGAGAAACGTATTTTGAAACTGAAACCAATAACAAGGAAAATCTGGGAAATTGGTAACTCCTCAAAAAAGTGTGTAGGATATAAATTGCGTGTTTTAACCGAGATCTACATTTGTGTATACTAAGTTTTTTACTGACTCTAACGGTTTACCAGTTATGCGAAAATCATCCAGACTGAAGGGATCTTCAAGGCTATTCCCAGAAAATTTAAGATAAACATTTTATTTGCCATCTAAATATATTTAATGTATGGTATTTTAATGAATATTATTAGTGCCTTTTTTGAGAAAATTAAAATATCCGAAATTTTGCCCATGAGGTGGGGTGATTTTCCTTAAAATGTTAGTATCTCATTCTTGGAAGGTACTAAACTTAAATACCTAATTTGGTATTTTACTGGCATTTCGATTTTGAATTAAGTTCACAGACACACACACACATACGCACACAAACACGCACGGACCTTTCCGTAAAAAATTTAGTATCCAAAACGGTAAAAATGCGTTTTGGATACTAAAATGTGTATTGTCAGTGAAATCTTGGTATCGAATTTTTGGGTGGAGTGCAATACCTTCTCTATGTAGATAAAGTAAAATTGTCATTTATTATTTTGGCTATGAAAAAACAAGTAATTTTTGTATATTAAGGAAATATAATTTATGGCATCTGGACCCTTTTATTCATGTAAATGTGACGTGAGATACCAGCTGGGTCCATCAGAAACTATTATCTCTGAAACCCTTTCATACATATTAATGCTACCTCACATCAGTTAATGTTAAAAGGTGAATTTGTGTAGTATCAAACGTTTTTTCTCCTAAACTAACATGGATATTACAATTGTTTTTTTTTTTTGGCGGCAAGCGGTATCATTGTTTCCAGATTTATGGTACCACTTCCTTCTTTGTATTTTTTTATGCCGCACAAAGGGGCTTGTTTCTTGAACAAGTAAGACGCACTCCACTGGTTATCAACATACCTTGTGTTTACTTATTTAGAAGGTTTTAGTTTCAATCAGCTGTTTAATATCCTGAACAAAATAATTAATGTGTGCTTTCACTAGTGACGCAAAGAATAGACAAAGATAAAATAGTATTGAAAAAAGTGGTTTTATATTGCCAGCATGATATTTTTCTTCCCAATCATGAGTACAAGAGGAAAACATATCCATCTTTGAATGCAAAAATGAGTAAGTGTGCGCTATCTGCGCCTGTTTGCCGTGGTCCTACAAGATAAACCTCCGAATGTTCGCTTGCAGCTTTGGCATCCATCTCCATTGACGCGTTACAGGCTGCTCGTTCCTTCTAGACGAATGACATTTAGCGAAGATACCCTTGATAAAAGGTCAAAAAATAATTTGTCACAATAACAAACAACTCTGATTCCTTATGATTACGTTTCGAGAATACACAGCGGGCATTTGACTGCAAAGTGTTTGTCCGTTACCGGTTTATGCCATTGCCAGTGTTTTAACGAGAGATGTTTAGTTATTAATGAAGGAAGAGGAGGGTAAAATGCCGGGAACAGAAGAAATACAAGAAAATTAGGTGTAAATTGCAGTAGACTGTGAGAGGTTGTGACTGAAATCTCTGGAAGTGGGATTTTTGCTTTGTAGTAACTGTATTACTATAGCGCAGAAACCTGAGAATGATGTACACACCATCTGTCTGCGTTCCTGCTTCTGTATACCAATGTTCCAGTAAAGGTAAGTGAATCGCATCTAACCTCTCATTTAAAAATGTCATTCAAGAACTGACGCGCAACCTATATGTAATAGGTTCCTTACTTCGTGAGGTCGGAGACGATATTGACATCCACCGTGGGAGCCTTTGCACTTTGATGAATCTATTACCCTTTTGCAAAGTTCAAAAAGTTTAACTAAAACTATTTATTCAGAAACAGAGCTACAGATAAATTTAAAGTTTAGAATTGTATTTTGTTTCCTTGCTCAGAAACCACGAGAAACAAAATCTACTGCATGAGAAAACTATCAGAATTCATTAAAGTATAGTTATTGTTTAAGTAACTTTTTAATGTAAGTCATTCCGACCGTTTGGTTTTAATTTTCCTTTATTTTAAGAAATACATATTTGAAATGCTATTTCCGTTATTTTTTTCTCAGCAGCCTTTGCTAAGAGAAGATACGAATCTTAATATTAGGTCTTGAATTTTCGACTCACTTGTAAACGACTATCGCCCATGGTACACAAATAAATACATTTTGTATCAATAGTTCGTAAAAGAGCTATGCAAATAAATAGCTAACGTAGAAAAGTTTTTGACTGATATACATCAGATTCCTTTTGCAAACGAGGCTAGGTTTGTACAAATACATACACAAGTATGAGAGAGTTTATTTATCGTGTTACATTCTGACAAAATAATTGACCTAAATTGTGTAGACTTTCCCAGGGTGTAGATGCTTGATAATGTCGAGAATGAGCAATTTCTTTTATGCGGCCGCACATTTATGTGCTCAAGGATAAACCTTGATACCCCCGGTTTCTTGCTGAAGATCCGTATGCTTGTTTAGCAGTGCTGATAAACATGAAACGGTTTGCTTAGCTTGTGATAACAAAAGATAACAAACGACAACTTGGCTTTCATGAACAATTTGAGCGTGTTAACAGTTTCGCGCAGGATATAGTAAGAAAAAATCTGATGTGTTCCATTCACATGACTTTCTCTGCATTTCTAAAACAAATTAATTATTAAAAGCTCATTCTTCCATCTACTTCATAATAATCAAAATTAACAGAAATGTTTTTATTAACGAGTTCCTTGTAAGTAGAAGAGAAATAAAGGGAATACTCTAGGTTAAATCGATAGTCAAGTCGTTAAAAAGCTGATTACTATGTGATTGAAATTTCTTTCTTTGCAGGGCAGATTTTAACATCCCGTTGAGAAAAGTACAAGTATTTTAAAAATGAAACCAATAATGATCAACTCCACGAAGAAATTTATATGGTGTATACTGTGTGCTTTTAACGAGTTCTACATTTTTTGTGTAATAAGTTTTTGCCTATCTCTTACGGTTTATCAGTTATGCAAAAGTCATCCAGAATGAAGAGGTCCCTAGAGGTTATTCCCAGAAAATTCAAAATATAAATGTTATTTTCATTTAAATATCTTTAATATACGGTATTTTAATCAAAGTCATAGACGCATTTTTGAGAAAATCAAAATTTTCGAAATTTGTTCATATAAAGGGTAGTTTGGGGTTGGGGATTATCCTCAAAATCTTTGCGTCACATCCTTGGAAGATACTAACTAAATGTAAATGCCAAGTTAGATAATAAAAATCATCATAATACTATTCGTGGTATTAAATTTAATAACCCTTTATTAATTAATAATCTCGGTCTGTGGTATTTTACCGGCTTTTCGTTTTTGAGTCATCGTGTTCTCAGACACGCGCGCGTACGCGAACCATTTTCTAAAAATTCTTTTTGTTATACAGGAAACCCTAATACGTATTTTTCCGGTGAAATCTCGGTATCGAATTTTGGGCAGAGTGCAATACCTTCTCTACCTGTGCACTAAATAAAGTAAAAGTTAAGCTACAGTGATATTAAGAAAGGAAAAGGTAAGTATATTAATCTAAACTGTATAATAATATGTCCTAGTGTGGAGAATAATAAGAAAGAAAGGAAGGTTAAAGTTTAAATTCCTGAAATAATTCGGAATAATTACACATATTGGTAGACATTACAATATAATAGAACGTCGTTTCCTGTTCAATTTTCTACGTAGGAGAGGCACATTGAACGATTTTTATTCATAGGGAGAAGAAGAAAAAATGTGATATGTTCCATTCACATGACTTCATATACATTACTGTAAAAAATTATTTTTAAACAACTTATTCTTCTATCTAGTTTATGATAATCGAGATAAACATTAGCAGAAATTGTCTCATTACTTGCCTCCTTGTAAATAGAAGGGAAATAAGGGAGTACACTAGGCTAAAGCGATAGCCAAATCTTTAAAAAGCTGGTTACTATGTGATTGAAGTTCCTTTGTTCGGATGGCCAGGTGTGGACAAATTATAATTATTTTAAAACTGAAATCAATAACAAGGAATATCTCAAAAAAGGGTCATTTCCAAGAAAAAATCTGATGTGTTCCATTCACATGACTTTCTCTACAACAAATTATTGTTAAAAAGCTTATGCTTCTATTTACTTCATGCTAATCACGAAAAAGTTAGCAGAAATATCTTATTAGTTCTTCCTTGTAAGTAGAACCGAAATAAGGGAGTATAATAGATTAAAATGATAGACAAAAGCTGGTTGCTATGTGACTGAAGTTCCTTTGTTTGTATGAACAGAATTTGACAAATTTCGTATGATAAAAGTATAGGTTTTTCAAAGCTGAAACCAAAATCAAGGAATATCTCAACAACGATCAACTCCACGAAAAAAAAAAAAAAAGTATCTAACATAAATCATGTGTTTTAACGAGCTCTACATTTGTTGTGTGGTTAAGTTTTTGTCCATCTCTTACGGTTTAGCAGTTATGCAAAATTCCGTAAAATTGTCCAGAATAAAAGTGGTCTTCAGAGGCTATTCCTAGAAAATTCAATATATATTTTATTTGTCAGGTAAATATCTTTAATATACGATATTTTAATCAAAATCTTTAATCATTTTTGAGAAAATAAACATTTTCAAAAAAAAAACTTCCATGTAAAGGGTAGTTGGGTGTGGGAGATTTTCTTGAAAATCTTCGTGTCGCATCCTTGGAAGAAACCAAACTTAAATACCAAGTTTGGCATTCAACGGTCTTTTCGTTTTTGAGCTATGCTGTCCATATACACACACACAAGCACACACACTCACACATACACACCCGCACACACACATGCACGTGGGCCTTTTTGTAAACATTTATTTCCGGTGAAATCTCAGTATCGAAATTTTGGGTGGAATGCAATACCTCCTCTATACATTATGTGCATAGTAGGTGTAGAGAGAGTAAAAAATTATATAACATAAATTTTATGTTTTAACGAGTTCTACATTTTTTGTAAAGTGAGTTTTTGTCTATCTTTTACCTACGGTTTACCAGTTATGCAAAATGCCGCAAAATTCATCCAGAATAAAGTTGTCTTCAGAGGCTATTCTCAGAAAATTCAAGATATACATTTTATTTGTCAGGTAAATATATTTTTATATCATATTTCAATCAAAATCGTTAAAGCCATTTTTGAGAAAATCCAAATTTTTGAAATTCTTTCCATGTAAAGGACAGTTGGAAGTGAGGGGACTTTATTGAAAATCTTCGTGTTGCATCCTTGGAAGATATTGAACTTAAATTTCAAGTTTGGTATTTAACCGACTTTTCGTTTTTGAGCTATGCTGCCCACAGACACGCACAAACACACACAAATACACACACTGACAGACAGACATGAGCACGGACGTTTTTCTAAAATGATTTTTAGGATTCAGGGATATCAAAACATGTATTTCCCTTGAAACTTCGGTATCAAATGTTTGGGTGCAATGCAATGCCTTCTCTATACATTATGTTACAGAGATGTAGAGAAAGCCATGTGAACGGAACCATGAGCTTTATAAATATATTAAAATATAAGAGTTGTAATTGATAAGAGCAGGTTGTTACATTTTTTAAATTATTTATATTACTGCAAAAGTTCTAAGTTCTGCATATGCTCTACCATTAAGTCATTTGACGAAGGACAGAGCTTAAGGGTGATCAGATACATTTTAAACAAGAAAGCTCAGTTTATTTTGGCAAATATCACATTTATATTTAAGGAAATTGTAACAAATTACTCCATATGCTGGACAAGTTTTACATTCATTGGAATAATTTGTTATGGATAAAAAATCTAGCAAATTAAGGAATCGGTATGTAATAATTTAAATTAGATTAGATATATTGCAAAACCTACATTTTTAGTCATCATAGCTACAATGTTTACAAATGTAGGTAATAATTGTCAAAGTCTGCAAAGTTGCATATTTTAGCAACTCCTTAGGAAATGGAAATGGTGTGCGATTTGGCCTCTTTTATCAGACTTGAGGTTCTTTAACGTGCCGTAAATCTACGACACGGGACCAACTGCTTTACTTCCTTTCCGAAGAAATCCATAGCATGGTAACCATTACACCATGGAGGGCGACACAACAACCCCTTTGGGAAATATCGCATAAACGATTATTTTCTGAACAAACAGGACGGAGTTGCGACGGGACGTTACTCACTTGACAACAAGGATTGGTACTGGGATCAAAAGAGAATCCTAAATTTAGGTATAAGGAAACACTATAAAAGAACAAGTTTTGTTAAATCAACTTCCAACATTTTAATGGTGACTAAGTCCCTCGTGGTCTTGGAGAGAGGCAGCATGTTACCGCCCATCTGTTTAGTTAACTATTTGTTTCACTACATTTATAACGACGTTGCTTTTTGCAAGTTGCGTGCTGAAAGAGAACGCAGTGCCACTCTACATGGAGAGTTGCCAACTTAAGAAACCTAAACACGGACACTGTCAATATAAAAAGGTTCTCAATTTATAAAGAATACAAGAGGCTGCCAGCATGATGTAGTATTCTAAATATGATCCATGCGATGTTGATTTTCTGTCAGAGTTCCCTATCTTGTGCTACAACATGTCATTACATAAAAACGTTAAGTGTGTGATAAACTTAATAAAACTGCACTAAAATGTAATTTTTGGCAATTTTCATCCCTTAGTATGGGTTTAAATGTCTGTCTATATTTCGACCTATAAATTTAGCTCATGTGTCGTGTACATCCCAAGATGTGACGTTATATAGATGTACTTTTATTTGTAGCATCATCTGAATATGCATTGCACGAAGTGAGAACAACATAGAGCTGAAGGGCTGCATAATGCCCATTGAGATGCAGTGGCACAGAAGGGATTCAAACAAGGGGCTTTTCGCATCGTTACCACGTTACTAGCACACATCTCTTAGAGGGTCATTACCTAACGCGATCAAATAACTTCCAGTTGGACTAATCTCCAGATCATGATAGTGAAATTAAACATTCCCTTGGAAAACGCCACTGCTGGGGAGACGAGGGGGGATTATGGGATCTCGTAACTAAAAATGAAAAATCGATCCTACTGGGAATAAAGTGGGCTGAAGGGTGTAGTATGTACACGTAGAAAGAGATGGACTAATTATTTAATTAAATTTTCCGGATGTCTGTTGATGATGGGACCTGCATTGCGGCATCACTCGTTGTGAGGGTTAAACCTGATTTTTTTCAACCCCTTCTCTGAGGGTTGTGGAGTGAGGATAACAACAGTTTCCTCTCAGCAAACTAACCCTTTCATCCCGTACATGTCCATTTTTTGCACTGGCTTTCTTCTGCATTACTTTTTGTTTCTCTGTGTGAGAGAGATAGAGTATGAGAGAGGGGGGGGGGAGGTTGGGAGAAAATTTTTGTGTTAAACACTTTGTCATGTATGTTTGTCACAATCCCACAATGTTACGCCATTCCTCAAATACTTTTTTTATTTGAATGATACACAAAAGAAACATTCTTTATTCATTTGTTCAGTGAATTCATTTTAATTACCCTTTGCGTTTTTCATTGAGATTCATTGAGCACAACTAGTAATGTCTTTTGAAAGCATACCGACAACAAATACTGAGAAATTAATTTTCTTGATCACTCATTGCTTTTGGTATAGAACCTGGGATGAACGTTCTAGCTTCATTAATAATATTGGTCAACACTCAGAATTTTCCTCTCCTAATTACAGTAAAACCCTTCGATGTGAACTAATAGGATATTAGAATTGAAATGCTTAATTAGCTCTCATGTTGAGGCTAAGTATTGATGGATCATAGCTGAGTTTCATCAAGACAGATGCACATTATTAACTTTTCTTTTCTAGCTCAGTATCCTTTTAACTGGTTGGTCGGACGATGAATGAAATCGATGAAAGGATCCTCAAATGATCTCGGGAACCATAAAAGTTTACGTTACTCGACATTCAAGAATCTCAGGATAAGGGAAACCCCCGAAAAAGAACCTTACCCGGGGAACTCACCCTGAACGACATTGGAACTCGCAACCTTTTGAATGTGAAGCGGATACACAATCTATACAACCGAGGCGAGTTGTAATGTTTCCTTTACTCATATAGGTAGCATTCGGGAAATAATCATGTTAAACCGAACGCATGAAGTATATTGCAATATACAGTTTACTGTACCCATTCGGTTCTATGGAGAACAGGTTAGTCTACCTTTAAGCTACATTTACACGTTGGAAATTATGATTTTTTTTCTTATTATTTTCAACTTTTTATTTTGATGTCATATAATAGCACATACTTTTTAGTTTTCAAAAATATATGTTTTATATAACGTTTCTTACCAGAAGTGGTTTTAAATTATAATTTTTTACTAACCTGCACAGCTACAATGAAAACATTGTTGAATTTTCGTTTCACTATTTCTCGGAACTAAAATGTTCAATATTTTTACCGTTTGAAGGAGACACAAGTGATTTTCTTGTTTAGGGATTTTGGTCGAAAATATGTGCTTTTGGAATTTTGGTGCAAAAAAGTGTACCATATCCTAAATTACATATTTGCAAGGTTCTTCTAGGGCGGACAGGACATGTTTTGGGCACCATTTTGAAACTTTGTGCTAGTTAAATGAATCTCAATGTCGAACTTAAAAGCCATTTATCTCAGATGTATTTTTTTAATACTAAAATCTGTCTTCTTCCACAAAATTACAGATAGAGATTTGGACTTTTTCTATGATTTTCTCAGTAATGACATCCACCGTGCTTATTTGCGCTCCTCATCAAAAACGGATAATCGACCACGTTTAAAGTCGTTGAACCAATGTCTTTACTGTTGTCATAGATGGTTCTCCCCATGAAAGTATCCAATTTCGCTTTTATCTCCTCGCAAAAAGGTAAAAGGCTGATCCATATCACACTTTTTCCATTTTTGCGAAAGCACATTGAAATGGCTACCAAATCCAAACAAACCATGGTGAATCAGTGCCAAATTTGTTTTGGCGACCTGTAACAAATGATAGTACACGTTAATAGCACCAGTTGCCTTAGCAATACCATCTATTCTGAGAAACGGGTACTTATCGAACTGCCCTCGTATACTGTAATTCACTGCAGCACTAGAACTTGTTTTATACAACTTTAAAGTATTGTGCATCTTTCTTGTAAAGGACGTCCTAACAGAGTTAAAGTTGCTTATACCCCATAACTATCAGGCAGGTTGGTATACCTGTTGCATAGTAATCCTTGCGATGCTTATACGAGTAACCGATTCCTATACAGTATTATAATTAGTGAAGTCAACAAGGATGCTGTTAAGCTATCTTCAGTGACAACTCAACAGATATGTTTCAGCCGTGTATTTATCATTCATTAGTAATTAATTGGGTAATATTTTTCGATATTAATTATGAATTATGTTTAGAACGTATCATTGACAGTTAACGCGTTTTAATGGCAACATTTAAAAACCATAGAGAGTGGTGTATTTTTAAAATACCAACTGCTGCTTGTGGATAACTATGCCGACAGAGTTTTAAAAATATATAAATGTAATTGAATTTTAATTTGGTCATACAACGAGATTGTACTTTGTGTTTGTGATGAGGTTAATTGGACTTCAATTGAATTTCAGTTACAAGGAAATGCGTTAAATCAAACCGTTTTATATCCGTTCTCTAGCTAGATAGGACGGAGAGGAATGGCACTGAACCGGATGTTATTGTACCTATGCAATACCGCCCTGCTGCCCCGTATTTGGCGCGTACAGATGTGTTAAAAGAGAATTCAAAGCGGCTATTTCAACTATAATCCCGCCAGTGGAGAACCGACATTCATTTTACCCCTCGCAATGAGCACGATCCCCTCACAGTCTCCGCTGATAGCAGGACGTGTAAAACCAGCTGGTAGGTTTTAACTTGAAATAGATCCGTTGGGTTGTGCAATTCTTTTAACACACCAAGGGATATCGGCAAACGTCAAAGACGGGGCAGTTGGGCCACCTGGTACTAGGTAGTGTCCCTGAAAGGAGGGCAGAACTGAGAGGAAACACCGGGCGCCAGTGCCAGGAGTGACGGCACAGCATTCACAGGTCCCTACAATTACCAGATATAGACTTTCCGACAATTGAACAGCCAGACATAGGCATTCACCCACACAAGGTCCAACGCTCCCGTGGTCGGGGAACGATGAGAGTTCCAGAGAACATGTTTTTTTCCCTTGACACACTGCAGTGAAGCACCATCGCCAACACTGCTAAACTTGAAAGAGATCAACGGAGCGAAGGGCGAATGAAAGATAATGGAACGAAAAAGAGAAATATGAATTTGAGGTATGAAAGAAACTAGTTCAGCATTGCCTGCATACCTGGAAACCCCCCGAATAAATCTATGGGTCAGAAGGGAGGTCGTCAGGGATCGAACCCAGTACCCACTGAATGCGAGTTGCCCAAGTTACTGTGTCGGTACTTGGTCTGTTCCTTGCGGGAGTTGAATTCTGCTTCCATCTCGAAACTTTTTTTGTATGCGTTATGCTTTAGCACGATTTTAAATCTATACCATACCTTGTGCTTTATTAATCAAATGATCTAATGAACTCGCGCGCGCGCGCACGTGTGAACAGCATATCTAAAAAAATGAAAAATGGGTCTAATGCAAAACTTGGCATTTAAGTTCAACATCTTCCAGAGATTCAGCACGAAGATTTTAAAGAAAATGGTCCGGCCTAAACTTTCTCTAACATAGAACATTTTACGAAAATGTTTTTCTCAAAATGGCTCCCACGATTTTAATTAAAATATCATATGTTTGATATGCTTTCGTAACAATTAGATGAAAAATATCTTGAGTTTTCAAGTTCTGTTCATTCTGAATGACATTTACATATCTGGAAAAGCGTAAGAGATAGGTAAAAATATTTCTACACAAAATAATAGATCTTACTAATTCACACCATTTGTGTTAAAAACATTCCTTTCGTAGAGTTAAATTTCTGTGATTTCAGAAGCTCCAGGTCGTCAAACGCCCGGATGAGCCATTTTAAACTTTTTTAAACAAGTTTTGCTCAGGGACTTTTTGGCCAGGAAAAGCCTTAACCTTTACAAGATATTACTTGTTGGTTTTAATGTTCAAAACTATACTTTTCTCAAATGGGAGGTCGTTATTGATCTCTCTCTCTCCCTCCCTCCCTTCTGTTAAACAAAAAAACGGAATTTAAATGCATTATATGGTGACCACCTCTAAAAATATTTGACTATTTGCCTGCTGTATTCCTTGTCAGGATTGTATTTACCAGGAAATGTGTAGAAACACGTAATAAAACTGTTTCTAAATGGCAGGGCGGTTAGACCGCTTGTCTCCCACCTAGGCAGCCCAGGCTTGATCCCATGCGCCCGCACATGGGATTTGTGGTACACGAAACGTCGTTTGGGCGGGTTTTCTCCAAGTCCTCCGGGTTCTCCCGCCACTCATTCCACCAATTGCTGCATCATCACCTTTCCTATCATCCATTTCGCTTTCATTTCATATCGTCCACTTCTTCAGGTTCATGACTGGCTGCGGGCCAACCATTCATTCCACGTTGTCCATTCTATCAAATAAATTTTACAATAATCTAAATTACTTATTAACCAAAACAATTTACTTATTTATAAAACTCTATAGGGTCTTCTCGTCACTTAATAACATTTAATTTTGTTTCTTGAAATATTTAAATTTCTTAAAGAAACTACCTCTAAAATTTTATCCTTAGAATAAAAATGTGCTAAAAAAGGCATATGTTAAGTGCCATTGGCTCCCGATAGGCTTCTGATATCAGCACTCCCTTGTAAGTCCCAGTTAGGGTGTCAGTCCTACATACGCGGAGGGTAAACCGACTAAGAAGAAAATAACTATATCTATTATACATATTATTATTTGTTAATAAACTAATTATATACATGATTATCCTTTATTAACATAAGATAGAAGGAATAGTCTGTTGAAGGTTGTATAGAGAAATTCTAATGAATTTTAACACATGAGATTTTTTTAATACGAGTATAATACAGTTTACCTGAAAGCGTTTACATTGGATTATTTCAAATTCATCTGCGATTTATATGCAATGTTAATAAAGTTATAATACCCGATTTTGCATAGTAATTAACATTACGCAGGAAATTTCTTCTACATTTGTTTGGTAATTCGTGCTTACACATAGAGGTTGTTTTAAAGATGTATCCTCAAAGCTGATATTGTGCTCATGATCGTATATTTAAACATTCATTATAAGCTATACGCATCGGGCGGAGTCTAAAAGTTATTTTCTTTGAGGTCCAACGGAGGATGACGCATGAGTCTGATAAACTAGTCAAAATAAAGTGATATATAGTGGCAAGAAAAATGAGTCTGATGGACAAGGAAGGAAAATACAGTAAACAGAGGAGACACGCTTGGCTGCTTCAGTGGAACTCCCTGCTCTCTTGAGAAAAGTGACAAAAGCCATAAACAATTTTACAGCTCATAATCATACACAGAAAGAGCTTATTTTAACTACAAGTGCTTTCCTGCGTGGAAAAGACACAAATTCCTTGCGCAGCCGGTATACTTTTAAATTGAAGGATCTAGTATTCAATAGTAATATCATAATACTTTTATAAATACACACACACACATACACACACACACATATATATAACTTTCTCTACTCATTATTCAGCAATCCTTTTCCTCAAAAACGTATTATTCTACTTCGTTAATGGAGATAAACATGTCAGAAAAACCTTTATTACATCGTTATTAACGGAACAGGCTTAAGCGATATTCATATCTAAATGGCTGGTCGCTATGTGGGTGCTTCTGAAATGTCGTTCTCTTTGCTTGACCAGCAGAAAGAAAAACGAATAACGCCTATTTTAATATGATCACATGGTAACTCTTGCTTTCTCCCAATTAATTTGTTTCTTTAACCCCTTTGTACCTACAAGGAAATATATAATATATAAAAACATTTCTGCTAACGTTTATCTTTATTTGCATGAAATAGATAGAAAATTAATTTTTTGTAAGAACAATTTATAGCAGAATAGGTGGAAAAAGTAATATGAATGGAAAGCATACGATTTTTAAGGATGCCTCGCAAGTTCTCATTTAGAAGAAGTTTTCTTTTCCTTTCTAATTTCCACTACACAGCATAACTGCCGTACAAGGCGTGCTGGAATGTGTTGTAGCTTTTCTAATAATGCTTGAGATGTCATTTATTAAAGATTTTAGCATTTGCAGCATAGCTTGTTAACCCTTGGTCGAGGTGATGAATTAACTTCCTTGCGCAAGCTCACACCTGCTCATTTAGTAGTTATAACCAGTTTTTACTTTCTCAGCACGTACAATATACATAGTAAATAAAGAATATATTGTATTCCACCCAAAAATTGGATAACGAGATTTCACCGGAAATATATGTTTTGAGCCCCTCTGACAAAAAGGTATTTTTAGAAAACGAAATTGTGTGTGTGTGTGTGGGGGGGGGTTATGTATAGCATAGCTCAAAAATGAAAAGTCTTTTAAACACCAAACTTGTTATTTAAGTTTAGTATCTTCCAAGGATGCGATACGAAGATTTTCAAGAAAATTGCCCCACCTCCAAGTATACTTTACATGGAACATTTTTCGATGCTCTTTTCCTAAAACTGGCTCTAACGATTTTGATTAAATACCATATGTTTAAGACATTTTTATGACAAATGAAATGCATATCCTGAATCTGGGAATAGCTTCTGAAGACCTCTTCATTCTGGATACATGTATTACTGATAAACAGTAATACAAAACCTTATACAATAAAATTGTAGATCTGGTTAAAGCACACAGTGAGACACATTTTTTTTCACTTAGCTATTTTCCCCATATTTTCTTTATTATGAATTGTAAAATACTTAATTTGCTCAAGATAAAAATGTCTAGGTATTCGGACCCCCTCCTCCCCATCTTTTCTCTTGAAAAGAGAACGAAATTTCAAAGCCATTACATGACTACCTTGTGCCCAGCATGCTAAGCTCCAAAACGACAGGTCCCAGATTAGTACGCCGGCCGGAGAATGGAGATTTCTCTTTAGTTAGGACTATTCCCCATCCTCCTTAGGGTCTACAAGTATGATTGAGACAGTAAACGTGTATCTTGATTATTAAATGATCTATGGCGACCCACCCTTCAAAACAAATATTCACATAGCAATCTAATTTTAAAAGATTTTACTGTCTCTTAAGCCTACTTATTCTACTTCTACCTACACGGAAATATGTAAAAATCGTTTCTGCAGTTGCTATGCTATTTTAAATAAAAATGTTAGTCATTAATGAGAAAATAAAAAAATAACAAAACTTTTTCAAACATTTTCCTGCAAAGAGTAGCTTTAGGGTGGCGAAATGCTCATAAAATCTTCGTGTCAAATTCTTGGAAGATATTGAACTTCAATACCAATTTTAGTATTTATTATCAATCAATCAGTTTATTGTATGAGAGTATGTACTATGCATAGACATAGTCAATTACATAATGAGGAAAGTAATACAATTTAAAACAACAATACCCACAATCAGAAAGTACTAATACTTAGTGCTTCAAAAAAATTTGATACTAAGGTTTCATGGGAATACATGTTTTGTAGTCCCTCAATCGCAAAAAAAAAAATGTTTTTTTAGCTAAAGGTTTACGCATGTGTGTGTTTGTGCGCGTACGCTGTGAGTAGGGGTAAGAGTGTGTTTTGTGTGTGTGTTTCGTGCTGTGTGTGTGTGTCTGTGAACAGACTAACTTAAAAACAAAAATTCCGTTAAACCCGAACTTGATATTTAAGGTCAAATTCCTTTAAGGAAGCGATACGAAGATATTCAAGAAATTACCCTACCCCAACTACCCTTTGCATGGAATAAATTTTGAATACTTTGATTTTTTTTCAAAAATGGCTCTAGCAATTTTGATAAACGTACTGTATATTATAAATATTCTAGAGAAATGAAATGTATACTATCTTGATTTTCATGGGATAGCCTCGGAAGTTCTATTCGTAATGGATGTATTTTGCCTAACTGGTAAGCTGTAGCAGATAGGGAGAAACTTATTTGACAAATATATAGATCTCGTCGAAGGACACAATTTATGTTAAATATTTTTTTACTTTCTCTATAAGTACTATGTACATAGTGTATAGAGAAGGTGTTGCACTCCACCCAAAAATTCGATACCGAGATTTTCCAGGAAATATATGTTTTAGGCTCCCCTGCATCTAAAAAAAGCATTTTCAGAAAAAGGTCCGTGTGTGTGTGTCCGTGTGTCTGTGAATACGATAACTCAAAAACGAAAAGTCGGTAAAATACAAAACTTGGTATTTAAGTTTAGTATCTTCCAAGGATGCGACACGAAGATTTTTAGAAAAATCCCCTCACCCCCAACTACCCTTTACATGGAACTTTTTTTCGAAAATTTTGATTTTCTCAAAAATGGCTCTAACGATTTTGATTAAAATATCGTATATTAAGGCTATTTACATTACAAATAAAATATATATCTTGAATTTTCTGGGAATAGCCTCTGAAGACTACTTTATTCTGGATGAATTTTACGGAATTTTGCATAACTGCTAAACCGTAAGAGATGGCCAAAAACTTACCACACAAAAATGTAGAGCACGTTAAAACACACAATTTATGTTATATAAATTTTTTTCGTGGAGATGGTCGTTTTTGAGACATTCTTTGTTTTTGGTTTCTGCTATGAAAAACTTGCACTACTTACATACAGGAATTTGTCAACTGCTGTCCAAACAAACAAAAAAAAAAAAACTTCAGTGACATAGCAACCAGCTTTTGACTATCACTTTAACCTATGGTACTCCCTTATTTAGCTTCTACTTACAAGGAAGCAAGTAATGAGACTATTACTGCTAATTTTTCTGATTAGCATGAAGTAAATAGAAGTATAAGCTTTTTAAGAATAATTTGTTGCAGAGATGTAGAGAAAGTCATGGTACACATCAGAGTTTTTAAGTTAATGACTTCCGATATATTCCTTGTTGTTCGTTTAAATTATCCGATATTTACTTTTCTCAAATGGATAATCGTCATACGTGTTTCTTTTTATTTTTCGTCTTTTTTTTTTCCCCTGGTCATGCAAAGATAATTATGCATTACCTTACCCTCTTTGTACCTACAAGGAAGTAAATTATGAGAGAATTTCTGCTAATGTTTATGTCGATTAGCATGAAGTAGATAAAGGAATGCACTTTTGTAAGAATAGTTTATTGCAAAATAGGTAGTAGAGAAACAAATGAATCATAACTGCTAATTGAAACTTCTTTTAGTTGTATACTGTGTGCTCACGGTGTGTTTACATTTCAACAGTATGTATTTTGTACCCTCCACATTATAGTATGTTACAGAAATACACATATTAATATAGATTACGTCGATAAATAAATCCCGTGCTAGTGGCGAGTATAAAAGCCTTTCCCTTATTCATTTTGTAGTAATTTCAGTGTTTGTCCTGGGATGAAACTTATTACCATGTGAGTAGCCTCGAGGGATGAACTCCCTTCTTTATTTATTTCTGTATTGGAGTTTGATTGAATAGCAGCGGCCCCATCAGAAAAGGGCTTACTTTCACTATCAGTGGCGTTGTCTAATAACCTCAGTGACAATAAGAAGATTTAGCGATTCTACAGCATATCACAGATCACTTGCGGACTGTAATTCTAAAGGTGTTAGATGAGAAAACATTGTCCTTTAGTTATGTAATTGTAATCGCAATTTTTATCATGCCTGAAATCGTATGGGTCATGACATCGTCACACAAAAACATAATTTAAAAAGAAGCATTTGTCTTATTTCCATAATCATCAATAGCATAAAGGATTTAAAACTAGCCAATAATAAAACTTTTTTTTTTTTTAGAAATAGAAAGTGGTAAGCTGTGATATTTAGAGGCACGTTATTACTTAGCTTTATTTATTTTTTTTGGTAGTGTTTAACGCCCGCTTTAACTACTAATGGCACCGCAGGCGGTTTACTTAGCTTTAGAGCTATTATTAGATAACTCGACGGCTTCTTATTTAATCTTAAATTAGGAATATCCAAATTGAAATCATTTCTTATATTATGTGCATACTTATCACAAACTTTTTTAAAACTGTCTTTCCTGTACCAGATGTATATTATTAAATCATAAATATATAAGTTTATTACTTTTAATACATTTAATGCTTTTAAAAAGAGCTTACAATGCTCAGGCTTAGATTTATTTAACAACATTCTTATAGCTTTTTTTTTTTGTTGTAAAATTAAAACATCTGTTATGTGACTAGAGTTACCCCAAAATATAAAAAGAATAACGAAATACTGACTGACAAAATGCAATATAAGCACTTTTTTAATATACAGGAGGAACATTGTAACTGAAACCCCTTAATAAATACAACACTCTTGATAGGCTTGCTGAAATAAATTCCATGTGTTTCGACCATGTAAAGTTGAATCTAAATTTACACCTAAAAATTTTGCTAATTTGATTTTGTTTATTAATATTAGAATTCAGATACATAGCCAAAGTCTCAGTCTCTTCTTTACTTCATTCAAAACCATTGGTAATAAGCCATGAATGGTGGGGAAATGTGTTTGCAGAAAGTTTCTGCAACACATTCCTATTGCAACTGAATTACTCTAACCAGATATTCACCATATCAAGCATATATAAATACATGGGACTAAAAACATATGCATTAATTTATAAATCTGAAATTAGGACAAGTGATAAAATTCGCTTTCTGCTCTCTTTTGCCATCAATATCAAATCGAAATGTCGTACAGAAACATTGCGCTTTGAGAGGAAAATGGATATGATTTAAAGCACCTTTCTGAAGATGTATTTCAATTTTGGAAATTTTGGCACAAACATCTTTGAGAATTCCAGAGGACAATTATCTGTGTGGGAAGTAAAATTACATTAAAACACAGTCAAAACCAGGAACTAACATCAACATTCATCCCGAGCCTCAGCATTCGCAGAATCATTTCTTTCGATCGTGTTTAATTGATTGCTTTCCTAGCGCATATGCCTCTTTCTTCATTTCTAGCTCCATTTTTACTTTCTTTGCCACGTGCATAGTAAGTAGAAAAGGTTTGCACAGCGAAAACATTTTTTGAGCCCCCCTGAACCATTAAAAACTGTTTTAAGAAAAAGGTCCGTGTACGTATGTTTGTGAACAGCATAACTTAAAAACAAAAATTTTGCTAAATGCCAAGCTTGATATTTAAGTTCAGTAGCTTCTTAAGTTTACGACGCCGTCACCCAGTGGTTAGATTGCTCGCCTTTCACCTAGGCAGCCCAAGTTCGATCCCAAGGGACGGCATGTGCGATTTGTGGTGGACGAAACGGTGTCTGGGACGGGATTTCTCCGAATTCATTTCATTAATTGCTCCATATTCATTTTTCCTGTCACCTATTTCAGCGTTATTTCATATCATCCACATCCGCGCTTTCATACCAGGCATCGGGCTGATCAGTCATCCTGACTTCTCTCTGATCCTCAACAGACGTCTGATCCCAGGCTCTGGCTTGTAAGTCCTGGGAAAGTCCTATATACGAGGAAGGGAGAGAAATAAATAAATAAATAACGATTGATTTTCAGAAAATCCCCCACTCGTACCCTTCCTTTATATGCAACGTTTTTTATAAATGTTTGATTTTCTTAAAAAATTGGCTCTAACAAGTTTGATTAAAATATATATTAAAGATATTTGCAAATACAGTTTTTGGAAATGTGTGTATGCAATTCTCTTTACTCTAAAGTAATTTCATATCACATACTATAAATTGGTAAGCATTTAATTTAGTATTTTAGTTATTGTATCATAAATATTAAAAATATTTTATTGGAAATAAAATGTTCATCGTTTTTGAGGACATGTAATTGTTAATAAATTATTTAATTCAGGGAATATAAAATTTAATCATTATAAAAATTTTAAGTGATAGACGAAGAACGTCATAAAAATTGGTTGAGGTGCCATAGTAGTACAAGAAGGTGCTAAACGCTGTAAACACTACACACACACACACACACACACACACACACACACATAGTGTATTTCGAATATATTATTTCATGGTACAAGCCATTCGTTTGAATTATTCAATTCTTCGTCATTCTTTTTTATGTATAGTTGACCCTCAGTTGTTTCTCGGAATTGCATGGAAAGAGCATGCAACGCCAAGTTCGTAAATATTTGACTTTTACTAATGCTGGACGTTTATAACGGAATTTGTAATGAAACTATTTCTGGGCCGCGCCGTGGCTGAGTAATTAGACCACTCGCCTCTCACCTAGATCGATCCCAAGCGACCGCATGTGAGATTTGTGGTGGACAAAGCGGCGCTGGGGCGCATTTTCTCCGGGTTCTCTGGTTTCCCCCGCCATCGCATTCCACCGGTGCTTCAACTTCATTCATGTATCATCAGTGTCACCGCCTGCGGTGCCATAAGTAGTTAAAGCGGGCGTCAAATACTACAAAAAAATCAACTATTTTTGCAAAACTTTATTTCGAATAAAATGAGCTAGATGGTAAAATAATTATTCTTCATTTCGTAAGAATAATTTTTAGAACCATTAATAAATGATAGAGGGTATAGAAAGTCATGCGAATGTAACATTTCAGATTTCTCAGCTTGCTTCAAATTTGCTGGGTTTTTTTTAGTTTGTTTGGTTTTTCATGTAAAATGTGTACTATATTTCTACTCGTTGATATCACTCATCAAGAACGAGTTGTAGCGCAGCTTCTTCATCAGTTCGTTCCTCTCTCGATAGATGACCTTGTGAACATAGATGACAATGAAGATTAGAGTGAACGCCTAAGGAAACGTATGAGTACTTCCTTCCCGCCTATCAGAAGACGTGCATTGTTTGAGGAATCTGTGTGTCATGTGAATGTACTCGTGTCAAACATATCGTCTGTTCCGTGCTTCTAATGGAGACAGATGACTTGAACCATCTGAAGGCATGAGCCTATGAAGGATTGGCGTAATATAAACAACTTGTTTGACATTGTTATATGACTGTTTGCATGTGCAGACAAATGTGACTGTATACAGTGGACCAAGAGCTGCTTTTGTGGCCTGGTGACCTGCATGTTTGACTCCAAATCTGGCGCTCTAACATCTTGAAGAAATCAATATGAAGTGACTTCGAACGGTTAACTTTTCGATTTCATTAAAATATATTCCTTGTCGTCTTCCAGACAATGACGATGATGATGATGATGTGGCATTGACCTTTCGTCCATCATTCTTCACGTGCAAAATTAGAAAAGAGATGGCAAATCCGCCAGCACTACAAATTTATTAATTCTAATATTACATTAATTATTATCCAATTTTCTTCACTTGATTTAAATAACGCAATTACATTAAAATCTCGTAATAAAACGTAATAAAATAAACGAAAAGAATAACCATAGAAGGTCATAAATTAAAGACTATTGAGGGAACTTTTTGGGTTAGAATAATTATTAACTCTTTCCTCATCTATCTTGTAAATCGTATTTAACGATCTTCATTTTTCTGCTTGTGTATTAAATAAATTCAAAATGTTCCAGTTCAGTAATTTCCTTTTGCGCAATTAATTTTAACACATTGCTTTAAATGTCTACCATTGCTTCTTCAACACATAAGAAGTAATATGACACGCAAGTTGGTGCTGTTAGTTGTGTTCATTACACTAATTTTCAAAATTATTATAAACTTGTCTAGAATGTGTAAGTAGTTTTACACAACAATGCCAGTATGACTGATGTTTTTCAAAATTTTCAGAAAGGGACAGCTATGTGCCTAACGAATTCAACATGTGCTCTAAACTACATTTTTGAGCATGCCAAATGACTAATGTAGAACAATTTTTTTCTCTTTAATATTGAATTTGGTAGAAGTGTTCTACATATCACTGCGCAGCAACATTCGTTTATGTATTTATTTGTTTATTTTTTATCCTGTGTAGAAATAATCTTAAAATGTTGTCTAAAGTAATTCTGAGATTTGCAATTCTCATGATTATTGTTTTGAAATATGCTCTGTGGTCCAATTCTGAAATTAAAGTTTTACAGCTCTTCACTGACTGAATTCTTCCGAGTAATTCTAAAGATGGTTAATACATTCTGTCTCTTGAAACGCATGTAATAACAATCACCGTTGTCAATGACGTATGCTGCTACAAAGTTCTGGGCTATTGTTTTTTTTTGTTTTTTTTTGTTTAACTTAATTTTAATGGATTCTTATTTATTTAACGAAAGTTATAGATAACATATATATTCAGTGGCATTTAATAGGGCTATTTTTCCGTTTGCGGTCCAGATTGGAAACCTTACCCGCCACGATATTATAATACGTTTTGTAATGTATATTTTATAGCTGCAAGGAAGTAATACTTTTGCACATGAAAGGCAAATAATTGCGAGTTTTGTTGAATCTTAAAAGACCAAAGAAAACCCTGAGAAATTATTAAAGCATTTGGACGACATAATAAAAGGAGTCACGCCATCTAAAGGGGGAGTTGAAATCATGATCGCATATAGAAAAACATGCTTTAATACATAAATTACTACTACCACCACCACTAAGTAATAATAATAATAGTAATAATAATACAAAAACTGTAATTACTTATTAACTATATATATATATATATATTATAAAAGCACGTTGTAAAATAACGACCTCCATGTATTTTTGCAATGGATTAACGTCTGATTTTCTTTCCAATAAAAATCCATAGACTGGATGTATTAAACGCGTGTCGGGAACTGCTTCGGCTGTCCTCAAGATTCGTCGGCTGTGCTTAGCATGGCAAGAGCAGACCTGAGGAGTTTGTTGTAGCGACTTCCCCCTTCACGTCTCTTCCCGGAATATGCCCATTGTATCACGTCGGTCAGTCATACTATTCTCTCCTGATAAGACAGGCCAAATCATATTACGAACAGAATCAGTGGCACCAAATTAGTGTCTCGTAAAGAAAGAGAGTAAAAAGTGTGTTGTATTGGCTATTTCCATTCCCTATGCTTCAGTGTATCTCCCACACGCATTTTTATTTTTCTACAAGGAGGAGCCAGACGTAATTCCATCTTAAGCTCTTGGATGTTAAAACTCCAAGCTGCAAAGCCATCTACGGCTTCATGACTAGAGCTCGGTTTTGGATTCCGAAGCGCACACAGTTGTGAACACACAGAGCAGTCAGCAGTATAAAGAGAGGATAATAGGAAAGGTTTGCAGCATAAACATGCACACATTGAGGTATAATCTGTTCCAAAAGTAGCTCATTACATGTATTGATATTTTATCATCGTTCTAATTCATAAAATAACATAAAAAATTATTTCGTAATATGATTAGTAAATAAAAAAATTCAGGATCTTTGAAAAGACAATGAACATAAATCAACCAAACTCACTCAAAATTCATTGCAGTGAATTACAAGATACATCTTTACTGTATTGAAAGAAAAGGCTCTCTTCCCGTCACTCAAAATATGTTTGAATCGTCCACAAGTTTGTGCAATTTTGTTATCTACTCGCAGGAACTAAAGGAGTCCTGGTATTGCGCAATGCTAGACGTTTCGAAACGGGCTGTAGAGACCACGCTACTCCATCAAGTCATAGTTATACTCTACATGCATCGAACCTCAATCCGACAATTGCGTGACCCGGACCGAGCTCTATTCATGACTACTCATGAGTGCAGTGAATGCGCACTTTTTTTGTACAAAAAACATTCAGTAGTATTTTATGTTTCCTGAAAAAAAAAAGAACAAAATAGAAATACAGTGAATATGTTCAAAATCAAAGCAATCATTTCCAACACTTGTTATAATGCAGTATACTTATAGTTTTTTCTTTTGTGTGTGTGTGTGTGTGAGAGAGAGAGAGAGAGAGAGAGAGAGAGAGAGAGAGAGAGCGCTTCAATTACGGTGCCTGCGATTGACAGGTAGTTCTTGGGTAATTGAGTAGCGCCCAGCCCATAGCCACTGCGAGTGGATCGTAGTCTATTTTCTTTTTTTTTTTTTTTTTTGGTAGTGTTTAATGCCCGCGTTTACTACTTGTGACACCCTAGACGATGACACTGGTGACATGGAATGAAGATGGAGCACCGGTGAAATGCGATGGCGGGGAAAACTGGAGAACACGGAGAAAACCCGCCCCTGCGCCGCTTTGTCCACCATCTCACATGCGGTCGCTTGGGATCGAATCCGGGCCGCCTAGGTGAGAGGCGAGTGGTCTAACCACTGGGCCACGGCGCGGGTCAAGACTACTTGGCGAGAGAGGACAGAGCAAAGTTGGGATTAACCCTAGCCGTTGTCAGAAATTCGCATAATAGCTGCCAAGTAGCTAATTTTTAACGTTGCTATGTAAAATCACAAAGAGATAGTAATTTGTTTTATTGCGATCACGCCACTGACTTTATGTACGGAACGTCGCGTCTGCAAACACTGGGACGAAGTACGCCACCAGTCAGACCCTTGCTTTAGCTTTTACTTTGAGCAAACAAACATTAATTGGATTGGTGAATTCCCCCACACGGTCATCCTGCCCTCCCTCCTCTCTTGTAGTACGCACTAGGTACTTCTTTCCTCCATTCTTGTGTTTGTAAATGTAGCATACATAGAACCCTTCAACATCCCTCTTGCACTTAAGGAAATCAATAGCAGTACGCTTTTCATTCTGTTTTCATTTGTTTAATTCTCCATATTCAGAGCAGATCTGTTCATCGTTTCATTTTTCTTCCGCTCCCTCTTGCTATTTTGTTTATTTCCTGCTACATATTACTTCGGAGAGTAGCTCCATTTCGCCGGGATAATTTTCCGCACAGAATAGTGCCCTGGGAGCTAATGATGTCTAGGTATAAATAAATATATCTTATAAAACATAAAGGTGCATTTTCGTCGAATCTCCAAAGAAGACTATTTCTAATTTAACACATAATAAACATTGTGCCACACATATTTTTCTTTCTCTAATGCGAGCACATTCATATTCTCTGCGCTGAAAGAAATTACACGAGATGAAGTTTCCAGCGTGTACACACAAAAAACGTGCTTCTATAATAAAAATTGAGCACCTGCGTTACAGTGCCCAATTTGAGAAGGGTAAAGACAATGCACAGCGGCACAGTTCTTTGTTCTTGTGTTAGAGGACACTTTTGTGTTGTATTGTGCAAACTCCAGGGGAATTTCTTCTTCTTCTACCCTATGCCTGTTCCCGCCTCAAGTATGGTGCAATTGTCTCATTCTGCTAATGGGCGGTTAGTGTTTATTTTATCTTATAGTTGATAGTAAAGTAGTTTATACTGTATTTGATATGGAGGCATTTTAAACTTTCATATAAGAAATATATCAAATATGTTTAGCCGGCAAAATAAGAAAAGAAACTTAAATATAATTTTACATAGTTATGACAATCTCTACAACGTTTTACGGCCGTGAAACTTCTAAAGAAAAAAAAAAAACTGACGTGTTCAATATAAATTACTTTCTTTATATCTCTGTAACAAATTATTGTTAAAAGACTATTCTTCTATTTACTTCATGATAATAGAGAGAAATTATCCTTGTTACTTGGTTCCTTGTCAGTAGAAGTGGAAAACATCGAATGTGATCCATTCTCATGATGTCCTCTAGCTGTTGGGTAAACAAACCTTTTATTCAAAATATTAATCTGTTATCTACATCATGCTAATCAATACAAACATTAGCAGAATTAGTCTTAATACTAGCTCCTTGTAAGTAGAAGGTAAATAAGAAAATGTAAAGACTAAAGCGATAGTCTCGTCCTTTAAAAACCGGTCGCTATGCGAAACAATTGAAATTCCATTCTCGTTGCTTGCCAGGAGTAAACAAATGAGAAAAAATGTCTTCCCTTCAAGAAAAGTTTAACTGGCTTAAAATTGAAACGAATAATCCGGAATATCTCGAAAACGATTATGTCTACAAAAAATGTATATGACATAAATTGTGTGTTTTAATGGCGGTCTACATTCTTGTGTAGTAAGTTTTTGTATATCTCTTACGGTTCACCAGATTGAAGACGTGTTCAGAGGCTACTCCCAGAAAATTCAAGATATAAATTTCGTTTGTCGTAAAAATATCTTACACATAAGGTATTTTAACCAAAATCGTTAGAGCAATTTTTGAGAAAATCAAAATTTTCTAAAAATGTTACATGTAAAGTCTAGTTTGGAGTCGGGGGATTTTCTTGAAAATGTTCGTTTCGCATCCTTGAAAGATACCAAACTTAAATACCACGTTTGGTATCTAACGGTATTTTCATTTTTGAGCTATGCTGTCAACCCCCCCCCCCCACACACACACACACACACAGACGCACACACATGGACCTTTTTGGAAAATTTTGGGTTTTTTTGGATTCGGGGGGACCAAAAACATATATTTCCAGTGAAATCATGGTATCGAATTTTTGGGTGCATTACAATACCTTCTTTATGCACTCTCTACATAGTACGTGTACAGAAAGTAAAAACAAATTCAGACGGCGGAGGTGAGGTTCCTGAGACAAGTAAGGCTGGCACCAAACTCGATAAGAATAAAAGACACGAATTGAGAGGAACTAAGAGTAGAATCTTTATATAGCAAAGTAATGAACCAAAAACAAAAATGGATTGAGCACATGAACAGAATGAGTGGGGAGAGATACCACTACTAGCGAGCAACTACCAAGCAAGAGGACTAGAGATGTTGGACACCTAGGAAGCATCGGGGTGATGTTCTGTGAAGTTGAAACGAGAAAATGCGTAATCCCGACGACGAAGAGGCTATTTATCTGAACACTAGCGTTGTTTTTCTTAAGAGCTATTTATTACGTATTTTCACTTCCATGCTTTAAAATGTAAACAATAATCCCTTTAATCGAGCTCGCTCGCAGGATCATACCTGAAAGTGATCAACCATCCTGACCAAAGCTTTACCACATAGTTACGGAATTGTGGGGATGGCTTGAGGTATACCATACATTTCCCATCCCCTTTTCTCCTTTCACTTTATTTCCTCCTTCTCTCAGTATTTATAGCCTTACCTCTATCCCTGTGTGCGGAAGGAATTTTGTTATATTACTACCTCCAGCACCTGCTGCCGGTGATATCCAGCTCATCTCTGCGGCTTTTCTTTTAAAACAATTGCTCATGGCAGTGATGTTCACTCGTTAACCGTTTGATTTTGGGTTATTATTTTTGAAGTTACACCACGTTCACACTCTGATTCATACTTCCGAACTCTGGGGAATAATTTTAGCTAGAGAAAAATTCCTATACCCCCCAGTCAGGAACTGAACCAGGGATCCCTCGTACAGTAGGCAGGCGCTCCACCGGAACCTCCATTGTTTGTTAGATTAGTTGTCAATATGGAATGAGTACATTCAATGTCGATTACTTGCTTTCTCCTCAGGACGCTGACCAAAAATATTCAGAAATTCAAGAATTCGAGTTTAATGAAAATCTCCAATTCACTTTTAATCCACGCATCATGTGTTAAAATTTCTAATTTTAATGCCAGCTTTCTCTCTCAACAAGAAAAGAAGAAAAACAAAGAAAGAAACATTTTTATCTCATATTGCTACATTAACCATTGTTTTGCTTTCTTTCGTCATTCCTAACAATCTGTACAGTAGTAAGTTTAAAAGTTCTAATCATCTATTTAATTAGGTATTCTATGTATGAACCCTTTTTCTTATAGAAAATTAGATATTTTAGAGACAAATGCTTTTACTGCACTTGGTGCATCTATTAGAACATCTTCAGTAACAAACATTTCACACTTTTGTATAGACATTTCAATATATACTAATTCTCCTCAATTTTTCTTTATTTAGATCCATTATCTCCAAGGCCGTGAATCTGACTAATAGAATGCTTGTATCGATCCATAAAATGGCGGATGATATGAATGTCGTCAATATGGAATGTGCAGAGCCAGATGAAATTTTGCATGCAGCGGATAGAGTAAAATTACAATTGCTACCAAGGTAGTAAAGAAATCAGTGGGCCTGTAATAAATCATATAATCAAAATGATTCCCACCTCTTCTGCCCAAGGAAAAGTACTTCAAACTGCAGTAATTGTACAATAAACATTAGTTTCTTCAACAGATTAATATGTAACCTCTTAATAAATCAACACGTTGTTAGTGAAAGTTGTTACCTATTAATAAACTAAAATATTATGTTATTATCATCGTCTTATTATTTTCACTGCTACCGTTATATAGGATTTTGTCGTTCTGTAGCTATTTACACTACCTCCGTTATATAGGGTTTTGTGGTTCTGTGGTTCTGTAACTCTTCGTATTGTCATGCTAAGCAGCGTAATAACTGAACATCGCAACACGTTGAGCATTTAATCCGTGAAATAGGTAAAACAAATTATTTATAATCCATAATTTATCTATAAATATTCAGGACACTCTCAAATAGTGCATACCACTCGTTTTCAAAGCCATTTTATTCTCCTTTTTCTACTTGTATAAAAGTAACTAATATGTCACAGTAGTTAAAATGGATAAAGCTCTCAGAAAATTACCACTCTTCGGCGTTTAATGATATACACTTAATACTAAAATATATTAGGATTCTTATAGCATAAATTACTATTAATTACGTACATGTTTACTTTCTCTACACATGCTAAGTACATAGGTATAGAGAAGGTGTTGCACTCCACTAAAAAATTCGATACCGAGATTTCACCAGAAATATATGTTTTAGGGTCCCCTGTATCCAAAAAAAAAAAAGCATTTTCAGAAAAAGGTCCGTATGTCTTTGTACACGATAACTCAACAAAAAAAATCGGTAAAATACCAAACTTGGTATTTAAGTTCAGTATCTTCCAGGGATACGACACGAAGATTTTGAGAAAAATCCCCCCACACCAGACTACCCTTTACATGGAACTTTGTTCGAAAATGGTGATTTTCTTAAAAATGGCTCTTACGATTTTGATTAAAATATCGTATATTAAAAATATTTACATGACAAATAAAATGTATGTCTTGAATTTTCTGGGAATAGGCTCTGAAGATTACTTTATTCCGGATGTATTTTACGGATTTTGCATAACTGCTAAACCGTAAGAGATGGGTAAAACCTTACAACACAAAAAATGTAGAGCACGTTAGAACACGCAATTTATGTTATACAATTTTTTTTCGTGGAGTTGATCGTTTTGTTTTTGGTTTCACCTTTAAAAAACACACTTTTCTCATATGAGAATTTGTCAACTCCTGTCTATACAAACAAAGGAACTTCAGTCACCAACCAACTTTTGACTATCACATTAACCTATGGCACTCCCTTCTACTTACATGTAAGAAAGTAATATGACTATTTCTGCTAAGTTTTCCTCGATTAGCATGACGTAAATAGAAGCATAAAACTTCTAACAATAATTTGTTGCAGAGATGTAGAGAAAGTTATGTGAATGGACTTTTCTATTATTAGCAATATGATTTGAATTAAATAAATCAACTTAAACATTCAGCAAGCTGTTCAAAATGAAAATGCAATCAATAGTGAAAAGTATGTTAACTATTCTCTAAAAATCGGATTTGATACATTCACATAACTTTCTATACCTACATACTATTCTTATAAGGTTTTCTATCTACTTACGTATGTCAATATAAACATCAGCAAAAATGGTTTTATTACATATTTTTACCTGTACAGGAGGAATAAGGGAATACAATAAGCAATGTGATGGTTTTGAAATGGCAATCTGTTTACCTGATCAGGAGAAAGAAAAGTAGTAACGAATTTCCGAATAATAAATTGAAGATAATATAAATTGTGTTTTAAAGAAATATGCAGTTTTTATGCAGTAAGATTTAGTCTATCTCTTACCCTTTAGCAGTTATGCAAATCATCCAGGGGTCTCCAGAGGCTATTCTCAGAAAATTTAAGATATTCCTACATTTTATTTGTGATGAAAATATCTTAATATAGGTATTTTATTTAAAATCATTAAAGCCATTAATGTTCGTTTAATATTTTCTAATAATTGTAAGGCAGTGAAATAAATACCCAATAAAATGCTTAAAATTAATCCTTGAATGGCTTGACTATGACTATTTTCTAATAATCCTTGATGACTTCATTTAATACTAAAAATACTTAAATGTTGTTAAGGGACGAGAAGCTCCTATAGATTTTAATAAGTATAGTAATTTAATCACCCCATGAAGATAATATTAATATTTCACTTTAAAATATCGTAATTCCAATATAATAATCATAAATGACAATAATTGTTTACAAGAACATAATAAAATCATCATAATGTTATTCTGAGCATTACTTTAATAAACCTTTTTTAATTAATAATCTCCGACTCCATGTCGCATCCTTGAAAGATACTGAAATTATAACAAGTATGATATCTGACGGACTTTTCGTTTATGAGTTATGCTGTTCACAGACACACACGAAGCTTTCTCTAAAAATGTTTTTTCCCAGTAAACCTAAAAACGTAGGTAGGTATATTTCCAGGGAAATTTCGATTTCAAATTTTGAGAAGAATATAATACTTTCGGTATACACTATGCGCATAATACATTGCAGAGAAAATAACAAGTAATAAAGCCAGAGCCTCAAAGAAACTAAGGAAGAGAGAAAGAGGGAGTTTACAGCCAAGTCTCTGGGCTGCCATTGAAGCGAAATGCATTGCCGTGTTGTCAGTGGAGGAAATCCGGTGTACGGCGTTACACTGACCAGTTCTTCCAGAACGTCTCTCCTGTGTGCGTTACCAAAGAACTACAAAGCCCTAAATCTTACTCCTGCGATAGCCTTTCCGGATTTAAGTTCCGCCCTTAGCATAACAACAGCAACAAGGGCCACGAAAAACATTATTTTAAGCGGAACCCCAACCTCCAAGACACGTAAAAGCGGCTTAAACGTTGTTTTCGCTTCCCGGATAAGACCTGTAAGGGAGGAAAAGGGGTGCGCGCGCCACTTTGTCTGCAAACCATTGCGTTCTGAAGCTGACTTCGCACATTTCGTCTTATCATCAGGCAAGTCTGGAAACTTTCCAAGAAACGACAACGGAGAGAAATAAAAACTTTGTGGAGTTTATTCTTTATACCTTTGTGTGTTTAGTTTCAGTAACTCATCTCGGCATTCTGCAAGGCACATTCTTTAAATATCATTGCAAATAATTGCTTTTAGTATTTACGCCTTCTTACTTACTACGTATGGCACCAAAAACGGTAGACACTGATGTTTAACCAAATGATTAGGAGTAGAATTATCGTGGATAGGACCCCCAGTCATTTGCCCACAGCGCCACATGCAGGCCATTGCTCTTTGCAATGTGTGATCCCTGGGAGTGATGTGGAGAGAGACCCGAAATGATACTAACTCCAGTTGACGGGCACAATTATGGACGGGTTCCCTAACATTTCAAGATAGGATGGGTTCCCTAACGTTTCCAGATAGAACAATCTGACATCGCATGGCACACTTCCACGAGTCCTTGAATACTGGTGGCATTACGTAGAAACGCCCAAAGGATCTCTGGCCGCAGGAAGAAACTTTTACAGAGCCACAACCCCCCGAGCATTGTTGCCTGGTTCTTCAACCCTGAAACAGGTGACAAAGAAATGGTGGACAGGGACGTTCTGGTAGAAGATGAACCACCCTAGGATTCAGTTGCCAACCGGGGAAACTACGAAAACCCTTGGATCAGAGGGCCTGACCTTCCAAATGCCGTCCCCAGACGTTACCGCCTGAGCTATCCCGCTCGATATAAATGAAATCATAATTGGGAAAGGAACTTTGTCCAAGTTTTGGCATTTCGAGAAAACTCCAGTCCGAGATGACGGTACTGGCGGGATTTAAACATAATGTGCTGATATTGTGTTAAGTGAGGAAGTCTTTACCTCCCTCTGTCTCTCCATTTTAGTCTCTCCTCCCTTCTTTCTCCTTTTCACTATCCTATTTCACCCTCTTCCTCCACCTTGCGTAACTATGATGTTTTGAAAACTGCTAATAAAACGTGTTTTGTGTTATGAAACATTTCCCACTCGCTCATCCACACTGACGGCTGATTGCAATGGTATGTTCCAAGGGAACCAAACTTTAGAAAGGGTTATTTGTGACTGTCATGAGTATATGAAAGACGCCTTCTTTGCTTAAGGATGGGCATCACTGAGTAAGACAAACTTGTCACTCTCCCTTATGCTTGTTATGAGGTTCGTGGTAACTGCTTTAAGTACACGAATAACAGCAATAAAACATAAAACTGTTAGAACATTCATCCTATCAAAATTTTATAAATAACAAAAGGTACTATCGGAAACATTGAGTTTAAAATATTTGTTTTATAATTTATTTAAACAAAAAGTAACAATCCAGAGATTTGGATTGTTATATTTTGCATCTAATGCAACACATCCCACTTTTGAGGGAAAATTTAAACTGTCATATAAGCATATTTTATAAGATCTAAGATACCTTAAATATCTAGTTTCATAAAACTCGATTTGGACTTTTTTCGTGAAAACAAATATGTTTTATACACTAAAATAAATATTGCAAATCTGATTTTAGGTTTTAAATTAGCCCATTATACATGTTAGAATTAAATATTCATCCAAAATCGAAAAATTACCAAAAATATTAGATTACACTTTTATTATATGTATGGGTTATAACATTATATTCCACTAGCTCCTGCAACATAGTATTAATGCCTTAGTAATTGATATGCATTTTTCATTGACTTTGGATACCTAAGGAAGAGGAAGTAATGCATTCAAACCAAACATTTGATACCGTGATTTCACCGAAAGAGGATATTTTGAGAACGAAAAACTGAATGACCATAAATTACATTTTTGCGTCACACACCAAGGACGCCAGGCAAAGCTATTCAAGGTAATATCCGAATATGGCACTGTCACTTTTATGGAAAAATCTGTATTACTTTCATTTTCTCAAAAATGGACATGGGTTTTGTTTAAAATCCTCATTAAGAAGATAATTGCTAATAAACTACATTTACCCAAGATAACCGATTTGCCTGTAATAGTTAAAGAACATGTGAATCCTTTAGTATCTAAGTATTTATTGTATTATATTTGTCCTGTTTTTTCTTTATTTTATCTCTGATTTTATGATCATTAATACCTTATATAAGAGGATCATATACTTTTCATTTTTTTTTTTTTTTAGAAAACTTACTAAAAATAAAATCTTATGTGTTCCATTCACATGAATTTCTCCACATCTTGACAATTAATGATTGGTAAAAAGCTTATTCTTCTATTTACTTAATGCTAATTAAGAGAAAGGGTTTTATTACTTGTTTCCTTGGAAGTAGAAAGGAAATAATGGAGTACCATAGGCTAACTAGATAGTCAAATGTTTTAGAAGCTGGTTGCTATGTGATTGAAATACTTTTGTTTGTATGGACAGGAGTTGACAAACTCCCGTATTAGAAACTAATAACAAGTAATATCTCCAAAACAGCTAACTCCACGAAAAAATGTATATAACATAAATTGTGTGTTTTAACGAGATCCACAGTTTTTGTTAAGTAACTTTTTGCCTATTTCTTACGGTTTACCATTTATGCAAAATCCCGCAAAATTCATTCAGAATAAACATGTCTTTAGAGGTTATTTCCAGAAAATTGAAGATATGCATTTTATTTGTAACGTAAATGTCCCAAATATAGGTGAATTTAATCAAAATCTATAGAACCATTTTTGAGAAAATCTAATTCTCGAAATTTTTTCCATGTAAAGCGAGTTGGGAGGGGGTTTCTTGAAAATATTCGTGTCGATTCCACACACACTCCAACACACACACACACACACACACACACACACACACACACACACACACACAGACGGACATGTTTCTAAAACGGCTTTTTTAGATTCAGGGTGTCTCAAAACATTTATTTCTGGTGAAATCTCGGTATCGAATTTTTGGGTGCAATACAATATCTTCTCTATACACTATGTATATATACGTGTAGAGAAAGTAAGAAAGGGGATCAACCTGTGTAAATGTTAATGTCTGTGTTCCTTAAGCAAATAACTTTTTTGCTTTCGCTACAACGTACTATGTATAGGGTAGGCAGAGAAGATATTGCATTCCACTAAAATTTCGGCATCAAGATTTCACTGGATATAAAAGTTTAAGGTTTCCTGGATCGAAAAAAGCATTATTAGAAAGGTCCGTTTGTGTTTACGCACAACCTGACTCGGAAACAAAAAGTTCGTTAAATCCTAAACTTGTAATTTAAGTTCGCACCTTCCAAGGATGCGACAAGAAGATTTTCAGGAAAATCCCCTCAACTATTGTTTTCATCGAGCATTAATCTTTTTTCAAAAAATGCTCTAACGATATTGATTATAATATCGTATGTTTAAGATATTTTGACAAATTAAATGTATATGAGTAATTTTCTGGGAATTGCCTCTGAAGACATATTTGTTCTAAATGCATTTTGCATAAACGATAAACTGTAAGAGGTAGACAAATGTTTACCATTTACACCAAAATGTATTTCTTGTTAAAACACACAATGCTATTAATTTCATACATTTTTTGAGTGAACCAATTCCGAGATATTATTTTTTATTAGTTTCAAATTTAAAATACTCAAACTTTACTCAATTGGGAATTTATCAATCCTTCTTCTTTAATTTTGCTCCTGAACATGCAAAAGAGAACCAAATTTCAATCACATAGCAACCAGCTTTTAAAAGATTTGCCTATCTCTTTAGCCTAGTGTATTCCTTTATTTCTCTTCTAGTTCTAAGGAAATAAGCAAAAAGACCACTTCTGCTAATGTTTATCTCAACTAGTTTGAAGTAGAGAGAAGAATAACCTTTTTTTTATGATTTACTGCAGAATGGGTAGAAAAAGTCTGAGAATGGGACACATCGGATTTTTAGCTTTAAAACAGCCATAAAAATTGCAGCCTCTATGGCAAAACTAGCTGAAAATAACCGGCACATTCATTTAAAAGAATCAAAGTTTATTAATGTGCAAAATCCTTCTTCTCTTATACTTCAGAATATCTAGGATTAGAGCACCAGGATCTGTTAAGAGCCCCAATTTGGCCTGTTCTCCAGTTTCCCCACATTTCTACTTCCCATTGGCCTATACAGATATATTGAATATTAATATTCGTTGGATATTCATTCTAAATACATGTTTATTTCTTGACTATAATTAGAACTTCTAACTCCCTAATAATTTGATTGGGGATGTGATCTTCGTGTAACCGACATTAGAGTTCTTAGACACTGTGCTTTGAGCTTTTTTTGTTCTGTTTTCAATATCCAGGTTTCGGAACTTTATCGTTAGTTTCGCCTTTATTTTGTGCAGTCTTAACTGTATACGAATATTTAGTGACTCTACTTCCTCAATTTTACTTTTTCTAGCACGTATGTACAATGTTCATAGTGGATAGAGAAGGTATTGTATTCCACTCAAAAATTCGGTAGCGTGATTTCAACGGAAATACATATTTTGAGACCCCCTGAATCCAAAAAAAAAATAATAAGCATTTGGGGGGGGGCATAGCCCAAAAAGTCGATACAACCTCAAACTTGGTATTTAGTTCGGTATCTTTCAAGGACGCGATATGAAGATTTTCAAGAAAATCGCCCCACCGCAAAGTACTTTTTAAATGGAACATTATTCGAAATTTTTTATTTTCTCAAAAATGGCTTCAGCGATTTTGATTAAAATGGCATGTGTTTAATATCTTTTCATGATACATGAGATGTACATTTTGAATTTTCTAGAATAGCGTCTGAAAACTCCCCATTCCGGATGACTACTGTATAACTTTTGTATAACTGGTAAACCATAAGAGATAGACAAAACTTACTAAACAAAATATGTAGATCTCATTAAAACATATCATATACATTTTTTTCGTAGAGTTGATCGTTTTTGACATATTCTGGATTATTAGTAAGAGAACTGAATGTCATTAGTATCACATAGCAACCGATTTTTAAAATATTTCCTGTCACTTTAGCCTGTGCACTCACTATTTCCTTTCTACTTACAAAGAAGCAAGTAATAAGATTTTTTTTGCAGAACAGCTGTGCATAAATGGAGCACATCACTTTTTATCATTTGTTTTATTATTATTATATTATTATTATTATTAATTTTTTTTTTGCATCCATATCGTACCTAAAATATCGTTAACATTTATAAAATCCTTATTTAAGAATTTTCCACAGTTTTTGTTGGACACTTATGCTACCGTATTATTCCAACAATTGGCAATTCGATTACGCAGTACCTAAGAATTAAAGCAAAAGAGGAAACGATATCCGACATTAAGCACAGTAAAAGTTAAATGTTCTCTAATACATTTGAGTTAAGTGACACTTTATATTACATGTTTCTGAACGAGTTTCTACATACCTCGTGTTCGGTATATATTGTGGTACAAACTGTTCTTTGTTCGGCTCTAGGCGACTGGAAACACCGGAGTTACCAAACTTGTGCTTCTCTTGTTTTTGTTGCTGTTGATCGAACGGTTTAATCTTCATAGAATAGTGTGCAGCATTAACAAGCAAACTAATGGCAGAACTGGAGCAGAAAAGATGCTTATGGGATGCTGCTAATGCTAAACATCGGTATACGAGACAAAACGGACGCTGATAATGCATTCCGGAAATTGCCGGTGTTTGGGAACAGATACGCAAATGGGAAAACACATCTCTTTGTTTGAGAAATCAATGAAAATCATGGGCATTGTAGTCTCTGGGAAACGTTTAGTTTATGATTGCGTTTCAAATGGAGCTCTGCCGAAAGTCTTGATTAAACTGCACAAATAAAGTAAAATAGTAAGTATCTAACTATTTGAAGGTAAAAACTATACTGAATTGAGAGAGGAAAAAAAAAGTTCAATATGTGCCCTACCAACATAAGTATATACTTTATAGGTGCTAATGTCGCATATGTTCAGAGATGTACAGTTGGTGCAAAACAGGCCGATGCTCTTGGTATTGGCAGAATTCCCTTACCAATCAGTTGTGTTCCACACCTATCCTGTTGTACTTATCTCTTACTGGTTTGACAAAGTGAGCAGCGGAAACGGAAGTATTTTACCTAAATGTGTCCTTCTCCTTTTGGTATGATGTCAAAAGCCTGACACTCAACCCAAAGAGATTGGTTCCATCCCTGTCGCGAATGAAGGAGGGGTAAGAGAACTATTATAGTTAGTGATTGATAGTGAAATTATCTTGTAAACATGGTCTTCTTTATCGTATGTTAGGTAACTTGAAAGGAACAAAGAGCTGGACAACAAATACAAAATTATTGCTCTTATTGAGGAAGGTTATAACGCTGCAGGGCTTTGGAGCTATCTGGTGCACATCCAATAGCACCTTAAAACTGGTGGAAGAAATGCCATGAATGGATTACTATACAAATTTGCTGTTACCCCCCCCCCCCAAAAAAAAAGCCGCAAAACATAGCATTTTATCATTACTTGAATAGAATTGGCAATCTTCTTTAAGCTTTTCTTTCCTTCTTTTTGCCAAACTCCGATAGTAAAATTTGTTTTAAATAATATTAATTCCAAGTTTATTATTAAAAGGTAAAACCAGAATAGAAATTGCAATGTTCTGGTTGGGATTCGAGTCACGGATTTTTGGCTTCTCGTGCCGCTGCTTGCCATTTGAACTATGATTAGGGTGTCACCATGACATAAATTCATCTGATTCGAATTTTTCTGGTAAAATACAAAACCTGTTTTGAAAGTGCTGTCGCTAGTCAGTTGTTTCTCGCGATGTCACATAAGCTATATGGAATTTTAAAACCAACATATAACCACCCGCCCGTGCAAGGAGAATGGAAATTCAAAGTATTCATATAGTAACGAGCAGTTCTTAAAAATTTGACTAGCGCTTTAGCCTATTGTATTCCTTAGACCTACAAGAAAATATGGGTTTATTTCAACTATTGCGCAGTAAATAAAAATAAGCTTTTTAAGAATAGCTTGTTATAGAATGAGTTGGCAGAGTCATGTGAACGTAGCATGTCAGAATTTTAGTGGTATTTGTTATTCTGACCGCTGCCACTATAGGTGACATTCAATTCCAACTTCGAGCCAAAATTCATAGAACAACTAACAGTGGACTTAAATTGTAAGCTCGTATCCAGAATACAAGCATTTTCATTCATTTTCTTCTTTTTTACTGTAACGTCCCCTCGTGGTTCTTTGTGATGCAGGTAGTCATGAGAGAGTTGCAAGTGTAACCGGAGTTCTCTTCACGGTTTCCCCTCAGCAGTAGGATGCTTAAACACGAACATTCAGAATTAACCCACTCCCCACCACTGCTCTTCAACCCCAAGTGTCCGGGGAGGGAACATATTGTGCACTACTTTCTGAAACGTCTTACTTACTCCCTGCATTTACATTCTCTTGTTTTGGTTCTTCAGGAAGAGAGATCTTGGTGCAGTAGAGGTCTCCTGAGAGTTATATCCTGGGTAAGGGCAGGACGCTTCTTATGTTCATAATTATATTTTGCCCAGAACAATAGCTTGTGGAAATACAAGAACCTCGTTTATCCACATCTTCAGTTTATCCGGATTCATCTGCTGTTTCCTTTTCAACTTAAGCACGAAACGGTACACAATGGTACGGTACGATATGTATACAGTTGTTATGTTGACACTGCAGGTATCATAGAGATCGCCGGTACCACGCTTCCTGTTACCATCACTATGGTCACTGTAGGTCTGTTTCTTTTAGAGTTAAGAAGCAGTACCGATATTGTTCTTTGATTTCCGTGTTTTGAGTGTGCATAAGGGAACAAATAAAGTTTCAAGCGGAGGCAACCGTAGAGCTGGAATGTCAACCGGAAACAACTCCAGCCGAACTGATGCTAGTCTACGCGATCGTGCTGCTCTCAACCGTCACACAATTTGAAACAAAAGAAATTTACTCATTATCTCAGTAAATATATGTGAGTAGACTATAGTAATTATAGACTTTAGGTACCAAAATAGTTTCTTGTTAGTCTAAAATAAATGGGTTGAGCTATATTTTGCATGTAGCAGAATATCTTTGGAGCATTCCGATTTTCGATAATGTGGTCTATATCCGATACCACCTAATCCGTATAAACGAAGTTCTTGTGTAAATGCTTATCAACTTTAACGGTATACCCGTAGAGTGTACGAAGACCTCTCTACGAGTTTATGGCAAAGGTGCTTACGGCTTTTTGTGCTTCATTACGAACTATTAGACTGAGGGAGGCGATTCCATTCTAAATCCCTGGTGTTAGTTACTCATGAGTGGTAGTAAAATACATTTTATAATGAGTACTAACCTTGTTATAAGTGGTGTTCATCTACATTGAGACATTCCTGGCATTTTCGATTGAAATTTCCATCAATTCAGTTAGGTTCTTCCTTTGTAATTTTCACAATTTCTGTTCTTATATCGGCCTTAAGTTCAATTATGGTGTGTGGATTGTTCTTATAAAGTTAATTTTTTGGGTTTTCCAACAAATATTACTCCGTTAGAACATTCCGTTTTCGCTACTTAGGTTTAGCATTCCCGTTGCTCTACACTTATTAACTAGACATCTAAAAGTCTATGGAACTGGAATACCAGGATAAATTCAGGAGCTTTATCCTGAAGTGCCTACATATCTGTACATACGATATGTATCATACATAATAATTCTTTATTCAAGCGTGAATCTGTCGCTAGGCCGTTCAGTGGACTAAGAACAAAACAAAAACAGCAACAATAACAAGAACACTTTAAACAACACAGATGTCTTGAATAAACTTCCACATTTGAAATGTACAATGTCTTTAAGCATGAACAGAAGTTAGCAACTAACACAATATGAGTATAGTACATCTTAAAAAAAAAACCTAGCCATGAGCAGGCTATTCACAATTAACGAGCAACGGAAAAGTGCCGAGGCTACTACAGTAAATGGAAATGGAGTTTTATTTATAGACACTCTTTTAACTGCTGTGGTTCTCAGCGTCCCATTCTCTACTGAGCGTGAAATATCACTAAATTTTGCTCAGAGGCCTCTTTTATCAGCCTTGAGGTTCTTTTACGTGCCGTAAACCTTCAACAGGGGACCAACAGCTTTACTTCCATACAAAGGATTTCTGCACCTGAAAAAAATCCATCGACCTCCGCCGGGTTTGAACCCGCGGTCTTGGATATATGAAGCTAGCACGCCCTCCGTGGTGTAATGGTTGCCATGCTAACTTCATATACCCAAGGTCGCGGGTTCAAACCCAGCGGAGGACGATGGATTTTTTCGGGTGTAAAAATCCTTAGCATGGCTTCCTTCGGAAGGGAAGTAAAGCCGATGGTCCCGTGTCGTAGATTTACGGCACGTAAAAGAACCTCAAGCCTGATTGAGAGGCCTCTGAGCAAAATTAAGCGGTCTTTCACACCCAATATAGAATGGGACGCTGAGAACCACAGCAGTTAAAGAGCGTCCATAAATAACACGCCATTTACATTTCCATTACACTACGAACGGCGACGGCTACTGCAGTGAAAGTCAACTAGGCATACGCAAGATCTGTGGCCCTGCTATAAAATAAACGCATGGTACTGTTACATTTTGCAGATTTAATGTACCACGCTAACTTATTTTTATAGATTTACAGCTTACACGATTTCTGTGTCTATTGGTCACTACCATCGCTATCCATCGCGTCCGAATTTAAAATTGACTGCAGCACTTCAGTAACCAGCAGTAAAAGATGTGAACATCCATCGACATCAGCTGTATCAACTTCTTAATGTAAAGTGTTCTTATTATGGTTGTGGGATATAAATTTCTCATTTTGTTGTTGTTGTGATTTTTACTTTCTCTACACGTACTATATACATGGTGTATAGAGAAAGTATTGCACTCCACCAAAAATTCGATATCGAGATTTCACCGGAAATATATGTTTTAGGGTCCTCTGTATCCTAAAAAAGTATTTTCAGAAAAAGGTCTGTGTGTGTGTCCGTATGTCTGTGAACACGATAGCTCAAAAATGGCAAAATACCAAACTTGGTATTTAAGTTTAGTATCTTCCAGGGATGCGGAAGATTTTGAGAAAAATCCCCCCACCCCAAACTACCCTTTACTTGGACATTTTTTCGAAAATTTTGATTTTCTCAAAAATGGTTCTAACAATTGATTAACATATCGTATATTGAATATATTTACCTGACAAATAAAATGTATATTTTCAATTTTCTGGGAATAGCCTCTGAAGACTACTTTAATCTGAGTCAATTTTACGAAATTTTGGATAACGGCTAAGCCCTAAGAGATGGACAGAAACTTACCACACAAAAACTGTAGAGCACATTAAAACACACAATATGTTATATACATTTTTTTTTCGTGAAGTTGATCATTTTTAGATATTCCTTGCTTTTGGTTTCAGCCTTGAAAAACTTAACTTTTCTCATATAGGATTTTGTCAACTCCTGTCCATACAAACAAAGGAACTTCAGTGCACATAGCAACCAGCTTTGGACTATCACTTTAACCTCTGCTACTCCCTTATTTCCCTTCTGCTTACAAGGAAGCAAGCAATAAGACTATTTCTGCTAATTCTTTCTCATTATCATGGAGTAAATAGAAGCATAGGCTTTTTACTTTCTCTATACGCACTATGTACATAGTGTATAGAGAATGTATTGCTCTCCACCAAAAAATTCGATATCGAGATTTCACCGGAAATATGTGTTTTAGGGTCCCCTGTATCCAAAAAAGTATTTTGAGAAAAAGGTCCATGTGTGTGTGTGTGTGTGTGCCCGTGTGTCTGTGAACACGATAACTCAAAAACGAAAAGTCGGTAAAATACCAAACTTGATATTTAAGTTTAATATCTTCCAGGGATGCGACACGAAGATATTGAGAAAAATCCCCCCACCCCAAACTATTCTTTACATGGAACTTTTTTCGAAAATTTTGATTTTCTAAAAAATGGCTCTAACGATTTTGACTAAAATACCGTATATTAAAGGTATTTACCTAACAGATAAAACTATATTTTGAATTTTCTGGGAATAGCCTCTGACGATTACTTTATTCTGGATGAATTTTTCATAGCTACTAAACTGTAAGAGATGGACAAAACCTTAACACACAAAAAATGTAGAACACCTTAAAACACACAATTTATGTTATACACATTTTTTTCCTGGAGTTGATCGTTTTTGAGATATTCCTTTTTCTTGGTTTCAGCTTTGAAAAACTTATACTTTTCTCATACAGGAATTTGTCAACTCCTGTACATACAAACAAAGGAACATCAGTCACATAGCAACCAGCTTTTGGCTTTCACTTTAACCTATGGTACTCCCTTATTTCGCTTCTACTTACAATAAAGCAAGAAATAAGAATATTTTTGCTAATTTTTCTCGATTAGCATGAAATAAATAAAAGATAAGCTTATTAACAATAATAATTTACAGAGATATAGAGAAAGTCATGTGAATGGAACACATCAGATTTTTAATAATATGTTTTTGCAGAGATGTAGAGAATCATGTGAATGGAACACATCCGAGTTTTTGTTCTACTTCATGTTATGAAGCGTAAAATATAGGCAGACGAGCCAAATGACTGCGCATTCGAAAGATCCGTGATTCAAATCACGCCAGGACAGGAAACTACCCTCTTCGAAATATATTTTCGACATTTTTAAAAAAATGGCTCAACTGTTTTGATTAAAAAACCATATGTTTAATAGGACAAATAAAGCTTGTATATTCATTTTCTGGGAATAGCCTGTGAAGTCCTCTTCGCAAATATTTTTTTTTTTGTAACTTGTTATGTTGCTGACAATTCATTGATGGCTAAGATGTACTACCTAAACATTTAGATCTCTTTAAAATATGCAATTCATTCAAATAAGTTTTCGGTGTATTTTGCAACACATACGTTGCTGTTGGTTTGAACTATTTTTTATATTTTATAATTTTTACTTTATCTACATAGCTCATAGTACGTAGGTAGAGAAGGTATTACAGTTTACCCTAAAATTCGATACCGATATTTCACCGGAAATGCACATTTTATCCCCCCTTCCAAAAAAAGAAGCACTTGTAGAAAATATCCATGTTTGTGAGTCCGTGAACATGATAGCTCAAAAGCGAAAAATCGGTAAAATACCAAACTTGGTTTTTAAGTTTACTGTCTTCCGAGAATGCGACAGGAAGATTTTGACAAAATTCTCCTGCTCCAAACTACCCTTATATGGAAAAATGTCTACATTTTGATTTTCTCAAAACTGACTGTAGGAATAACTTCTGAAGACCTCTTTATTCTGAATGAAATTTGGTGAATTTTGCATAACTGGTAATCCGTAAGATATAAACAAAAGCTTACTATACAAAAATGTATATCTCGTTAAAACACGCAATTTGTCATATATATATATATATATATATATATATATGACAAATTCCTTGTTATTAGTTTTAGTTTTAAAATACTTAACTTTTCTCATATGGAAATTTCTCAACTTCTGACAATGCAAAGAAACGAATTTTATCCACGTGGCAATCAACTTTTAAAAGATTTGACTATCGTTTTAGCTTAATGTATTCCCTTGTTTCCCTTCTACTTGCAAGAAAGTAAGTAATAAGACCAACTCTGCTAATGTGTATCTCGATTAGCATGAAGCAGACACACGAGTAAGCTTTTTAAGAGTAATTTGTTCGCGATGTAGAGAAAGCCATATAAATGGAACACATTAGATTTTTTAAATTACGGTCAGTACGCAGGGTATGGAAAGAGAATTTCCTGGTTAGCATATTCAGCCTTGCTTTTAAACATTGGACTATCGATTCAGTTTTCTCTTTTCATCTTGTACTTTCAAAGAAATGTGTAATTACATCACTTTTCCAGGGTGTTATCTCGAATAACATGAAGGGAACAGCAATGTAAGCTTTTGTAGAATGATTTGTGGAAGGTATGTATAAAATAAATGATAATAGGTAGAGGAAGTCGTATTAAGGTGACACGTGCAACTTTAAAAAAACTATTCATTTCTATTACCATTGCATATGCATACAACGTGGTTATTCGCTAATCTTAAACATATAACTCGAATTCCGGATTCTTTCAAGATAAATTCACTCACTATGGAGCTCTCTTTATATTACTGCAGATAATTTCGTCAAAACAGCAAAGAACGCCAGAGAAAGAGGTCGGGACAATCGTTCCCTTATTTTAGTACTGCGACTCGTGATCCTTTATCGAAAAAAGCATTAGTTCGTTCTCTTATATGGAGGCAAGAACTGGCGGGTTATCATACTTGGCCAGCAACTGGCACTCGGAAAGAATGCCTTTTATTTGTCATCGCCGCACGTTATTGGGAACGGGCAGTCGAAGGAATGGAGGAGCAAATAAAGAAGAAAGAGAACGTGTGAAGTAGTAAAAGATCCATCAATGAAAAGAAAAGTCTCGACATTTGCGATTGTTCTTTTGAAGACAGGAAGCAAGCCCCTAGGCAATAACGGCAAGAAGCCATCGCATTCAAGAAGGCCGTGGGGAACAAGAGAAAGAAAAAAAAAAAAGGAGAATGAACAGGGGCAAGATGCTGCTCAAAAGAAAATGGTACATTGTTGATAATGTGGCTTTGTAATGAAGAGCAATGTAAATGGAAGACGATGAGAAGGTACAAGGTATAAGACCGATTAACCTGACTGAAAGAAAGTGCTATTAGGAAGGGCATGAAGCTGCAAATGCGTGCAAACACACCCACGAAGTACACACGAAGATTGTGACAGTGTGTATTGCGGACACTTCAACGTTGAGACGAAGAGAGGAAACAGGTTCAGAGTATTTGAGGTGTGACAATGTGGAAAAACAAATAAAACAAGTTTTCCTGAAAAGTAAAAAAAAAAAACAATGATGTAGGTTATCCTAGAGAGGGATGAAACCCTGAGACACCGCGTGAAAAGAGGAAACGGCTATGATATGCCTCGGATTGATGGTATATGTATGATGGGGATATTAGGAATTTGTTACGGGCAGAAGAAGATATAAGTAAAAACATAAATACCTTGTTTGGGGAAAGTGGCAGAGGACAGAATGGAGAAGGCTGACTTGAGTGGAAACAATGATAGAACTCGGATAATTATGATGATAATTACAACATTCCAATTATGCTGCTCATACTCAGATACGACCAATAAGTGGAAATCAATGTCCCTGTGGTACAATAACAGGTGATTGCGGCGATTTACTACTACCTTCCGTAGTATCGGAAACTGCTACCATACACATCCGGTCTTGAATGCAGGATTGAAACGTTTCCTTAATTTAATGTTGAGGGGTTCTTCACTTTTCAACTGTTACTCTTTTTCCTATTTGCCATTCTTCACAATCAATCCAGTCATTCTCTTCCAGACACCGATCGCTCATTAATCTATGTATTTCCTCTCTGTCTTGGTCTTGGTCTGCCCCGCTTCCTTCTACCGCCATCTGACCATTGTAAAAAGGTTTTTGGCTACCTACCCGATCATTCTTCTAACAAGTCTGAAGAGCTTGTCGGTCGATCCTTTCTATCACTGTCTCCTCCATACCCATTATATGTCTCACCTCTTCATTTCTCCTTCTTTCTAACCTGGAAACCCTGGTACTTTGTTTTATTCCACCCATCTTCACTGCCAAGATCTTGGATGTTTGACCCTGTACCAAAGTTCAGCCCTCAGCATTATAACTCATACTTTCTACAACTGATTCCAAAGTCCTCTTCTTCGTAAGGTTTGTCATAGCCCTATTCCACAGTACTTCACTTAGCATTCTTATATTTTTTTCTCCAATTAAAAAACTCGTCTAGATCTAAAATAGAACCAGGTTCCTTTGACCAAGAATGATGTTTAATAATTTATAAGGTAATGAACAAGAGTGAAGTTATTTAGAAGTAAAACCACATATAAAACAGAACATTATCTTGTGAATATTCGCAGAAGAGGCAAATTTCTCAGGTAAAAGCTCTAAAAGATTTGAAGTCAACCGCATACTTAACGTTGGACCTACATGCAACTGCCACTTACCCGCTAACTGTACAAGTCTAGAAAATAAGCACCCGTATGTCAGCAACTACTTCCTTTGGCTCAATTATTTGATAGGTGGTGTCTCAACTGAATCGAGATCCGAGCTGGACAAACGCTCGAGAAGTTTTTGTATATGGACAATCAAGGTTCCGTTAGCTTTCATGAAATAGTAAAGCACCTTGTAAAAAGAAGCAGTAGAAATCTGCATACTAGGGAGAAAAAACATCTGATGTGCCACTTCCACATAACTTTCTCTACCTGAACTGCAGCAAACTGTTCTTTAAAAGGCTTATTCTTCTATCTAATTCATGCTTTCATTAGCAGAGATAGTTTTATTAGGACATTATTTCCTTATACAAGGGAAATGTGGAAATACAATAATCTAAAGCGATTGCCAACTCTTCTAAAAGCCGGTCGCTATGTGATGGTGTCGAAATTCCCTTCTCATTCTTTGATCAGGATATAAATATGAATAACGAATTCCCATTCGAGAAAAATATAAGTGCGTGAAAATTTAAACCTATAACGAAAAATATATGGAAATGGTTAGCTCCACAGATAAAATATATTTGACAAAAATTGTGTGTTTTGACGAAATCTACATTTTTTGTGTAGTAAGTTTTTGTCTATCTCTTGCATTTTATCGATCATGGAAAAGTCATTCAGAACGAAGATGACTTCAGAGGCTATCCCTAGGAAACTTAGGATATAAATTTATTTGATGTAAATCAATATCGTTAAAACTATTTTTGAGAAAATAAATTATTTGTAATTAGTGGTTAGTTTGGGACGGAGGGGTATTCTTGAAAATCTTCGCGTCTCATCCTTGGAAAGTATTGAACTAAAATAACAAGTCTGGTATTTAGCCAACCTTTCTGATTTTAGTTATGCCTTCCCAGATACAGAGTCACGCACAAACTAGCGCGCGCGCACACAAACCCACATACCTTTTCCAAAGTCTAACTCAGGGGATCCTAAGACATGTATTACCAGTGAAACCTCAGCATAAAATTTTTGGGTGGTAAGCAAAAATGAGCGTGTTTGAATTTTGCAACAAAGCATATAGAATTAATGGCAGCTTTTGTCAAATCATAATGTTCACCGATGGAAAAATTCCAGTTTGATTCATACAATTGGCATACTCCTACCGTGAGATAGGTTCAAAACCGTCAGGACTTCAAAAGAGTAGTTTAGGTAGTAATACGCATGACTGTCATTTTTTAATCCAGTGCAAGGTCGGTGAATTCTCCAATCATTTTAAAGTTAATTTTTCCTGTTTACATTAATATCAAATGGGTATTACATCCAAATAATATGTTACATTTATAAGAAACATTTAATTTTTCAACTGTTTGTTTTCTCATTCCTACAAAAATAAAGACATAAGGACTATAAATTGTTTTCTTTTTTCTCATGGAGATTAAAATTTTTCGACTTTCGTCTTCTCAGGATATGGGAATACCCCAAAAATTCTTATCCGGATTAATTTACGCTAAGCGAGATTCGATCTCTTGAAAATGAGGCAGAATTCGGTCTCCCTCTGTGGTGAAATGGTAACCATGATAACCTCATCTACCCGGGGTTGCAGGTTCAAAGGCGGGAGGATGATGGATTTTTTCTGGGTATAAATTCTTAGCATGGGTTCCTTCGGAAGGGAAGTAAAGCCGTTGGTCCCGTGTCTTAGATTTACGGCACATAGAAGAACCGCAAGCCTGATAGAGAGGCCTCTGAGCAAAATTAATTGGTGTTTCACGCCCAGTATAGAATGGGACGCTGAGAACCACAGCAGTTAAAGAGCGTCCATAAATAAATAAATAAATAAAAAAAAACTGCATCACACTACAGAGACGCAGCATTTATTTTCTATTTTTCAAAAATAGAGACAGACTGGGAGATAACGAAAACATTTATGAAATATATAAAAGGAAATTAGTGACCGGCTTTGAAAAATTCGACTACTTTTCTTACAGCTGCAACAAGTGTGTAAATGTCTAATCAAAGTGAATCTTGATTATCAAGAAGTACACAGAGAATAATATTTTGAAAGAATAGTTTATGTAATTTATAGAGGAGTTATGTGAATGAAACACACTAGATTTTGTTTTCATTGGGGCGAGAATTCATTTTTGTTTTAGAAACAGTCACGCAGTAATTATTGTTATTATTTGAAATTATAGCGTACTTTTCTTTATGTTTATAACGCTGATTTTTACCTTCTCTACATAGTACATGCTATATAGGGTAGAGAAGGTATTGCACTCCACCCAAAAATTCGATAAAGAGATTATAATTCGTGGGAATACACGTTTTAGGGTTCCCTATATCAGAAAAAGGCATTTTTAGAAAGGCCCAAATGTGTCCGTGTGTATGTGAACACAATAAGTCTAAAACGAAAAGTCGGTAAAATACCAAATTTGGTATTTGAGTTTATTATCTTCCAAGGATGCAACACGATGATTTTGAGGGAAATCCTACCACCTTGGACTGTTCTTTCCATAGAAAAACGGTTGAAAAGTATAATTTTCTCAAAAATGACTAATGATGTTTATTGAAATACTCTATATTAAAGATATTTACTTACAAATAAAATGTGTATCTTAAATTTTCTGGGATAGCCTCTGAAGATCTCCTTATTCTGAATGTATTTTGCTGAATTTTGCATGAATGGTAAACCATAAGAGATGGACAAAAACTTACTGTACAAAAAGTATATCTCGTTAAAACACACAAAATATATCCCGTATATTTTTTCGTAGAGTTGACCATTTCCGAGGTATTCCTTATTATTTCTTTCAGTTTTAAAATACTTAAAACTTTCCTAATACAGGAATTTGTAACCTCCTATAATCATGCAAAGAAACAGATTTCAACCTCATGGCAACCAGCTTTTAAATGATTTGATTATCGTTTTAACCTAGGAATTCTTTTATTTTCCTTCTACTTACAAGTAAGCAAGTAATAACGACAATTTCTGCTAATATTTATCTCAATTGTCATAAAGTAGGTACAAGAATGTGTCTTTAACTATAATTTGCTACAGAGATGTAGAGAAAGTCCTGTGAATGGAACACATAAGATTTTTACCCTTACTATAAATATGAATTTCAAGACAGAAGAAATATGGGATGATATTAGTCATCACCGTTTTCCCACAATGTACTAAATAACGGCCATATCATGCTGAAAACATCGGTTCTTGTCCGATTACGAAGTTAAGTAGCATTGCGCGTGGTCAGTACTTGGATGGGTGTCGGCTTTGGAACACCGCGTGCCGTTGACATCGATATCAGTGGTCGAGTAGTCAGCTCACTGACTTCTCATTGGGGGTCCCGGGTTCAATTCTCTGTTGGGGCGGGTAATTTTTCTTTAACCAGCCCACAGCGTCTGGAAGGTATGTGTGTGTTTAATGATAAAAGAATTACTAACCTAATGTTCTAAACCTACAGTAATACGAGTTGTTTCACAAGTCAAAACCCCCAATATGACCATTGAAGTTAAAAAAAAAAAGTAAAAAAGTAAAATATATCGGACACATGGGAGTGACTTAAAGCAGATGTAAGGAGAATTTGGTAGGACTCAAAACCCGAAACCCACACTCTCTAAACGTATAAACTTCAAATGCTTATAATTCTTATACTAATCTTAATACTGACGAGAAATTAAGTTGATAGTAACATTTGAAATATTTTAATTCAACCTCTACTTATACACTGCTATTACACTCCTAAATGGGCCGGGTATTATAGTGCTTATCCATTTTCATGCAGAGCTAGTTTGATTTTGCAATCGATTTCTAAATGCAACAGTTTTCTTCAATTAAATGTAATTAAAATGTACATCACTCCTAGTAGCACCATTTCATGGCTTATTCCTGAATAGTCCAGGTAGCTACGAGCAAGACACAAAACACGACCGTCCTCTTTCATACTCGGACTGCAACTCCTCCTGAATAGCCCAGTGGGTCGCCTTTGCACCGAAATGAAAATTAAATGTGCCCACAGTACACTCTGAGTAAGCTGTTCAGGCTTAGGAGCTAGAGAATTTGAGATATTAATGTGTACGAAATCAGCATGATGATAATTAAACCTCGGATCTTTAAATACTTAAAATCTAATTTTAGGTAAACGAATCCTTCTTCAACAATACTCTATAATATATTGTAACATATATGTTAGTAAATTGAAATATAGTCAAGCATAGGTCATAAACACATACACACTTTTTTTCTCTCTCTTTCACGTAGTTTTATGAAAACAAAGTCAGCTTTATGTTTTATTTTCACAGAAAAATCGCACTTCCAAATTGCTGTCAACAACCATAATTAGATTCACAGTAAATAACCAATACATTTTAAAAATTTTCCAAAGCAAATTGCACGTCTTGTCCGCTAATATTAATTTTAATATTACATTATAAATAAATATTAAGGCTTTAAACTCTTTTTACCATAATTAAAAACCTTTACAGTATAAATTTGAGATTCTATTTATTTTAGGCATGGTAAAAGCTAAAATGAGCCACAAATGCCATCTGAATCGTTTGCTATAAATTGGAGTTGGACCTCAAAACAGGTTTTGAGAAATGTGAAATTTCAATAATTACCCTTGTAAGTAATTTAATAACATGTTTACCTATTTTGTGAGTTTAAATATATTTTTAAATATAGTTTCAAAATAATCCTAGAACTTTTAGGTATGTGCTATAAGTTTATCAATTTTGCCTACGTAATTACATATACTAATGTATTTTCATGTATTTCATGAGGAACACTATAGCTTTCTACCTGAAATCCGAGGTATAATGACAGCACTTGCATTACCTTTTCCACAGCTCTTGGTTCAATGTGAAGATAAATGCATTTCTATTTTTCTGGAACTTTTGGCGAATACATGCATAAGATAGTAGCCCCATTTTCAGTGTAGGTGTGTTTTTTGTCCTAAAATACAGCGATTAGTGATTTAGGGTGATGCATCTGTGAAATTTGATCAAAAATTTAAAAAAATTAAAAAAGCACTTTGTTACATAATAAAGTTATATAATTATACAATTTAAATAAAGATATCGTTTTTATGCGCTTGCGCACTTTAACTTTCAATTAACCTAAGCTATGGATGGACAGACACATGCTTGTTAACAGCCCTCCCAGCTTTAAACCTTATTTCCTTCCAAACTTTTTCCAACACTTTTCCATACTCAAAATGTTCTAAAAGTTGCAATTTTACTCTAAATTGTTTCAAACTGTATATACTATCTCTAAAAAGTACTTAGATTAATTTTTCGAAACATTGGTTCAATTTTGATAAATAACTATTACATTTTGAAAAATTAAGAGTTTTGGAGGGCAAGAAAACTAATACATTTTCTACAATAATTAGGCCTAATATAAAATTTAAATGTGATAGATGTATTTGTAAACTCATTTACTGTAAAACTTGATTTTTGTGTGTGGATATTTTTAAAAATCATCATGAGGCTCATTGTTATTAGTACAATAAATTTAGACAATAAAAGTTAATATTTGGATAATCATGTAAACTAGATTCATGGCAAAAATATCACTATTATTGTCTGTAATAAATTTCACCGTGAGTATCTGTTTTCTTCCTTTCGAGCAAAGCTTTTTGGAGAGAATGTGATGACAATTGTCGATATTCTGTGTGCAGTTTCGACATAATCTCTAAGATGTCTAAAAGGTCTCTTTGTTAGCTAATGCTGCTTGTGAAAAACGGAGAAGGTTAAAGAGAATTGTGGCAATATATCTAAAGGGAATACGATAACATAGGTGGAATTTGAAGGGAACAACTTCCTGTAATAAATATGAAAAAGTTGTATCTGAAAAGGGAAGACAGGAGCCTGGGTAAAAGCCAAGGTCCTGGTTTTAGTATAAAATCATGCGTAATTTTGGAGAAAGTATGTAAATCTTGATGAATCTAGTAGAACACACATGTCGAATTGGATACCTTCGAGAGCTGTATCATTTACATAACTACACTTTACGATACCCTGCATCTTCTAAAAGAGCTTCCAGAAAGAAAAGAAAAAAAACTCATCTTAAGGCTTTGCTCTTACCTTGTCGATGTAGCCTTTTTATTTGCTTTCATCTCTCAAGGGGAAATTGTATCAGTATCTCGCGAGCTCCATCTACAGGAATCAATTTATGAAGTGCTGGCAATCCAGGGTTAAGAGGCTAAGAGGCGGTTGATCCCAAGAGCACCAGGTATATGGCGGCGAGGAATTCCGTTTCTATGGCAACCCCGTCCTTGTTTTGTTTTCAACGAAAGGGGGCGAGATGTTAGAATGAAGTGCAAGTGAACGATGTATTAGCTTGCAAACGTAGTTGCCCTGGGAGATACAGGGACATTTTAATCAATTTCTGAAATAACCAATCTCCGGGATCGTTAAACTTGCGTTAGTAAAATCTAGTTATTTACTTTTTAATGTAGGAGAATTATATATATGAAAATCGGGTTGACCCGTAAGAATATTGTAACATCAGCTGTAAAACAGCTGGACAATTAAATATGTGGTATAGGTCAGGCGGTCTCAGATTCGGTGCGGAATCCCCTCCGACAATGTCTGTCCTGTCCTACCGCTAAATTTCGAAGTATGAGTGAAGAAATTCGACAGAAAAGATTTTTACAACACATGTGTGCCTCGTGTAGTGGATGTTAAACGTTCATGACATACTTTTAAAACTTATAACCCAAAAAGTTGCTTAAATAAATTTGAATTTGAAAAGAGAAATAAGCAAAGTAGTCCGTCGGAGTAATGGGAATTTCAACATGACAATACATCACACATTTATTATGCAATTACATATTTAAAACAAGCGTATTGGGATTGTACGTTCATCTATAATATTATGCTATGCTACTGTTATGTATTGTGCACCGTTATTATGTTCATGTATGTGATTGTAATTTAAAGAGGGAATGGTATGTTTAAAATACCTTAGAATTGAGAAACATGTGAACGCAGCATCGGGTTAACAGGTATCTCTAAACAATAAAGACGACAATGGAAACAGCAATGAACCTCTGTGGTCGAGTGGTCAGCCAGTTGACTTCTCACCCGGAGGTCCCGGTTTCGATTCCCGGCTGGGGCGGGGAATTTTACTTTAATCAGAATTAATCCCAATTCCCAACAGAGTCTGGAATTATGTACAATGTGGGAGTGAATGTGTGTGTGTGTGTGTGTGTGTGTGTGTGTGTGGAAAATAAAAAAAGTTTAAACCCACCTACAAAGTGACATTCAGGTTTCCGACTCTTAGGATTGTAATGGGGAAATAATGCTGTGATGTGATGTAAAGTTATTGTTGTAGAAGTTCCATTGTGGTGCCTCTCGTAGTAAGGCTGAGAGTAGTGTTGATTAACTATAACAGATTTTAGGAATTTACCTTTAACACTAAATTCCACCCTGCGTGATTGTTGAGTTGGCTTGCCTGCTCTATACGTCTGGTTTTAATTCGAGATTGTTGACAGACATACAGTTTACCGTTATAAATAGCTTAGACTAAACTACTTTATTTTGCCCTGAATATCCTCATGAAGAATAACGTTACTAGCTTCTAGCCGGTGAGTACGAGTTTTCTTATCCCCTTGCTTGGAACATAGGAATCTGAATAAACTTGTGAACTGTTTTATTTTCATTAACTTTTGCTGTTATCATTCCCCTTGATGACGCGAAGATTTTCTTTGTAACAACAATTAAATAAATGCAATGAATTATACACTTACAGACCCAATGTGTCCTAAATTACATCACAGTAATACCATATTTTTGTTGTTGTTTCTTTGTGATCGGTAGAACGACTATAAACTGTTTAGCTTGTGAATATTCGTTATTTATACTTGATATTAAAAAATCTATCAGTTATATAAGTTTAAAAATATAACAATTGGAAATGTTAACTCTTTTACTTTTGCTCTTGAATACGACTGAACCAATAAAGAACCGACAATGGAAGTTTCTTTAAAATAATTGTTGTTACTTTAATTGCGATTGTGAAAACCCGTTTCCTTATTCTGCTTTAATGTTAGCAATCTTTCGCATTATCGGCAAACAGGTTTCTTGCTGTTGTTGAGAAGCATGAAAATGTTTTTATGAACATCTCAAGAAGACTTTCTGTTTCTGTTTGTAATACATTTCTGAGTGTTTTTCTTTCTCTTGAATTTTCTTTTTTCTTTTGCATCCTTTCATTTGTTTATACTTTGTAAGAACATCTCTAGAAACTTTTTATCTCCTGTCTATATTGAACTCGTATTCGCAAAACGTTTGTTTCAGGAGTCACAATGGAAACTGTAGAACATTTGATTGTGGTTGCGTTCACAAAAAAGGTATATTATAGCCCTAAGAATTCTTAAAAACTCTCTACTGTTTGCTAATGTTTCTGCTTATTTACACCGTGGCGTATCTGTATTTTATGAAAGAAATTGAGTGAAAAAAAAAAAAACGCTGGGATCGCAAATGATGGAGAAATTAATACTGATCAACTATTACATCCTGAACAAGACGAAAGGTATAAAAAAAAAAAAAAAAAAAAAAATGCGGTACACAGTAAAAATAATTTTAAAGGCAACATTATTTCTTTTGTATTAATCCGTAGGAAGCTAAAACTATTTGAAAATGTGTAAATAAACAGGTACTTAAAATAACACAAAATAGGCCAATTTCCCGCAGAAATTTCTTGACTTTTTTCAAATTTCTTGTCCTAGTTTAATCACTTATATTGAGACGTCTCTCCTTAAAGCAGAATTTTCCTTTTACCACTATTCCGGTCTGCATTTCACTGTTGTAGTTCATCGCAGTATGAAAAGGCTATCACCAGGGGGGGGGTGACACCTAGCACCTCATCCCCCCCATAATGGATCTTCTGCGTACTACTCCGGGAGGAACGTGGAACGGATCGTATGGTTCGTGGTCGTCTAATTGGGTGACGTTTCACAGAGCAGAATATTAGTGGACTGGCGTTGGTGATCCGGTAGGTTAACGCTGAACTCTCAGGTTTGTTATGTGCAACTATAGCAATGGTTAGGTAAAACACATTTGGCCTTATTATTGTTTCAGGGGTAATAACTGCAATTTCCCTATCGGTTAGCCTGATGCGGTTTATCTATTTTGGTGTCAATAATTCGTACTCATGGTAATGATTACTTTAATTCATTTGGTTTATTACAATGTTAATATATACATTTTATATAAATTTTATAATTCCTTTATGTTTTATTTATGGGGGTTGATATTTAATCCAAAATTTATTATTTTTTTACCTAAGGCATTTTAGTGGTTTATGTAGATTGGTTTCTTAATTTAGCTTTATTTAATATTTTAAATTAAAACTTGAAAATTGTTATAAACAAATTCTTTGCTAACATATTAACACGATTATATCGATGATATTTCTCGTTTGTATCTTAATCCTACCGATTTTCTTGTCTTCTACCGATGTTAATTCTTCTTACATTGTCTCGTCTTTTCTGTTGGTTTTACAGAATTATAAATTAATGAATATTACGTTATAAACATGAAAGTATAAACTAACGTTAATAAATAATCGCGCTTAATAGCAATAGGCATATTATACTTTTATTCCACTTCCATTTTCTTATTTCGCCGACAATTTTTGCCTAGAATGTTTTTGGCATAATTCCTACGAACACTCCAAATGGATGAAGTGAAGGAACCGCAGGAGACATATGGGCACTCAGGAGTGTCGCTTAGAGGCGTCCATTCAAGCCACTGGAGGGCTACTCAGAGGATTCGCTCTGGAAGGAACGGGGAAACCTGACAGTTGTGAAGTACCAAAACTCTCCACCTGGTAAGGCCGAGAAGTTTCAATGTGCCATTTGTCCAACGCCGACCGTCACTCAGCACCAGAATCAACCTGAAATATAGCAAAGGGAAGTTGCATGAAAGCAAAATGTAGGAAAGAGAAAATCGGAGGTATAATACACCACCACCTAGGAGGCCACCGCGAACCGATTCCAGAACATACCGAATGCGATCCTCACATGTTACCGCGATAAATATTCTCGCTCGTAATCGCAGTAAATATCCGCCTCCCCCCCCCCCCCCCCCCCGCATTCTTCCGTGATTCCTAGATTCATGTTCCTAACAAACGGGGTGCTTGATTATCCAACACAATGTGCAACAACATATTGTGTTGCAGAAACATCGGCGGCGTTTTGTTTCAAGATGCAGGAGTAGTTGAGAAAATAGGCATTAAGTTTCCATAATCACACTAAGCACGTTATATCTTTCAGCAATTATTATCCCTTCCCTGCTAACAATGAAAGAAAGTGATTCTTGAAGTACTAAATTTGGTACTGAAATAAATCGTTTTCTCGACGTGACCGATTTCAATAAGATTGTGCCTTGTCTTACAGAGATATTTAGCATATTCGTTGATTGTGTTTTATGTTGTCTGGGCTGAAGTGCATTTTGATGACAATATCTGATTATTCTTTTTATTTTCTCTGCCAAGTAGGCAAATGGAGAATTACATTCCATACACTAATTCTATTTCTATTATATCGAGATTTTACCGAAAAGGCGTGATGGCACCATGAATAAATAATAATAATAATAATAATAATAATAATAATAATAATAATAATAATAATAATAATAATAATAATAGAAAGTATCCATGTGTGTGAACATTTAGCATGAACAGCAAAGTTGATAATTAGGTTCAATATCTTCCAAACATGCAACATATAAAACTTGTGCTGCATAACGAGTAGATCATAAGACAAAGATAAAACCTACTCCACAAAAATACAAAACTCCTTAAACCATTAGCAGCTTCCGGGGGTTTCTGAGAAAGTTATATTGGTTTGAATTTTTGATGCTTTGGTCTTTTTACATACTCTATACGCACTATGTACATGCTTTTTTTTTTCTTGTTTTGTTTTTGATAGTGTTTAACGCCCCTCTTACTGCTCTGGCACCGCAGGCTAGGACACTGATGATACATGAAGATGGCGGTCCCGGTGGAATGAGATGGCGCGGGAAACCGGAGAACCCGGAGAAAACCCACCCCTGCGCCACTTTGTCCACCACAAATTTCACATGCGGTCGCTTGGGATCAAACCCGGGCCGTCTAGGTGAGAGGCAAATGGTCTGATTCACGGCGCGGCCCTATGAACATGTATAGAGAAAGTATTGCACTTCAACCAAAAATTCGATACCGAGATTTCACCGGAAATATGTTTTAGGGTCCCCTTTATCTAAAAAAAAAAAAAAAAAAGCATTTTCGGATAAAGGTCCTTGTGTGTGTGTGTGTGTGTGTGTGTGTGTGTGTGTGTCCGTGTGTTTGTGAATACGATAACTCAAAAACGAGTCGGTAAAATACCAAACTTGGTATTTAAGTTTAGTATCTTCCAGGGATGCGACACGAAGATTTTGAGAAAAATCCTCCCACCACCAACTACCCTTTACATGGAACTTTTTTCGAAAATTTTGATTTTATCAAAAATGGCTCTAACGATTTTGATTGAAATTTCGTATATTAAGATATTTAGCTGACCAATAGTCTCTGAAGAGTACTTCATTCTGGATGAATTTTACGGAAATTTGCAAAACTGCTAAACCTAAGAGATGGATAAAAATTTACTACACGAAAAATGTAGAGCACGTTAAAACACACAATTTAGGTTACCTATATACATTTTTTTTTCCGTGGTGTTCACCGCTTTAAAGACATTCCTCGTCTTTTATTTGTGCTTGGAAAACTTATACTTTTCTTATACAGGAATTTGTCAACTGCTGTCCATACAAACAAAGGAACTTCAGTGGCATAGCAACCAGCTTTTGACTATCACTTTAGCCCATGGTACTCTCTTATTTCGATTCTACTTACAAGGAAGCAAGTAATAAGACTATTTTTGCCAATTTTTTCTGATTAGCATTAAGTAAATAGAAATATAAGCTTTTTAAGAATTATTTGTTGCAGAGATGTAGAAGAAGTCATGTGAATGATACACATCAATTTTTTTTTAAGTGCTGCCCTATTCCGTTGTCTCTCACGATGCAATGGGAAGATATTGGGATTTCTAGGCAAGTAATTGAAACATCTAGCTATCGATTCTGCTTCCTGTATCTCTCTTGTGTATACGTAGAAATGTATAATTTTTTTCTGCAAACGTTTACCTCGTTTAATGTGATGTAGATAGAAAAATAATTTTTCTAAGAGTAATTTTTAGAAGGTATATATAACAAATCTGATTCACATAACTATCTATTCTGCAACAAATTATTCTTACAAAAGCTAATCCTTCTATCTAGTTAATGCTAATCAGAAAAAACTTATTTCGTTTTAGGTACAAAAGAAATAAAGGAATACACGAAAGCTAAAGTGATAGTCAAATATTTTAAAATCTGCTGGCTAAGATATGCATTAAAATTCCGTTTTCTCTGCATGGTCAGGAGTAAAATTAGGAAATCGAATGACGAGAATCCTGGGTGAGAAGAGTGTAAATAATGAAAAATTAAAACCAATAACGATGAATATTTCGGAAGTGGTTGATTCGCGAAGAACTTTTAAACGAGTTGAATAGGGCTTTAGCATAGAGTATTCTTTTATTCCGTTGTATTTACAGTGAAATAGCATTTTCAGGGTAAAAAAAATCATTTATGCAGTCGTTTATCTGGCTTAAGTAGATTGAAGAAAACGCAATTTTAAGAATAATTTACGGAAGAATGGGTAGAGAAATCCATGTGATTGTAACACAAATTTTTTCGCGTTAATTATCAATCTAATCCTTGTGTAACACGTTTTTGCTAGTTACTTCGAAGAATCGTGAAGATGATGACAAATAAAGGTTATCCCTTAAAATTTTCAGAAAACAAAAAAATGACGAGGCACCTGTTTTTAGAAGTATATGTATTTAATAAAAAGCGTATAAAATAAAAACGATATACTTTTGAATTTTAAATTCACTATTACATTAAGTACAGAACATGTTACATTCCATTAAGAAATTTATATCTAATTTCACGGAAACACACCATTTGGATTCTCCTAAATAAAAGCATTTTTTAAAAACTCTCGTTTGTGTTTTTGTGTAATTCAGTATCTATTTATTGAACTTCATCAGCAACCCCCATTACAGAGAGTTTGCTTACTAATCACTTCTTATGATGATGATGATAATAATAATAATATTAATACATATGTACATTTTGTTTATTTGCAATGTTCCTGTCCCTATAACTGTTTATGCTATGTTTAAATGATACAATTCTGAACTTAATGTTGCATTGCCTCACTATGATGATAGCTTTCGCGTATGCTCAATTGTCTCTTAAATATGACTACCAAAGCCGTAATGAATTACAAACTACCTGAGAAGCTCTCAGGATTTGAATTCTAGCTATTAAAACACTTCTTATGTATTAAGATATTTGTATGACAAATACAAAGTGTGTGTATGTTCGTTCTACAATAAGTCTCGGAATTCTTATTTCTTCTAAATCACTTCTGTATAATTGATAAACCGTAAGAAACAGACAGAATTTTACCATAAAAATAAATAAATAAAGAAAATGATCCTTATTTATATCAGTTTTATTTTTTATGGAATTGACCATTGTCCGCCTAGTTTTTGTTATTGGTTTGAATGTGCAAATATGTATAAACACTTTCTTCAATTGGTCAAATCGCTATTCGTTTTTTATCGTGATCATACGAAGCTTATGTCATTTCAAGGACATCGCATAACAGCCTCTATTGTCTGGTGGTTAACATTCTGTCTTCCAAATCGAAAGGTTTCGAGTTTGATTTCCAACTGGAGAATGGGAATTTTCCTTTAACAAGCGTTATTCCCCATCCTCCTTAGAGAATGGAAGTATGAGTGAATTAGATGCTGAATCCTTCCCCCCCCCCAAAAAAAAAACAACATCGAATTCCGACCAACAGCTTTAAAATCTAACTCGCTTTAACCAATGCAGCCTCCTTACATACAACAAAATTGTAAATGAATAAAATGTATGCTGATTATGAAGAGGTGAATGTAAGAATAATATTTTTTTCTGAATTTTTATAAAGAGTAAGAATATCGAACAGCGTGTGAATGTGATTTTTACCTCCTCTATAGGTACTATGTACATAGTGTATAGAGAACGTATTGTAATGCACCCAAAAATTCGATACCGAGATTTTACCGGAAATACATGTTTTGGGGCCCGTTGAATCCAATTTTTTTAAAAATTACCACGCGCGCGCGCGGGTGTGTGTGTCTTTGGGCAGCATAGCACTAAAACAAAAGTATGTTAATTACCAAACTGGATATTTAAGTTTAGTATTTTTCCAAGGATACGACACGAAGATTTTCAAGAAAATCCCTCCACCCCCAACTACCCTTTAATTAAAAAAAATCGAAAATTTTGATTTTCTCAAAAATAGCTGTAACAATTTTGATTAAAGTCTCATTTAAAATCTTCAATTTTCTGAGAATTGCCTCTGAAGAATGTTTCTTCTGGATGAATTTTGCATAACTAGTAAACCGTAAGAGATAGACAGAAACTTATCACACAACAAACGTAGAGTTCGTTAAAGTACACATCTATGTTATATACATTTTTTTTCGTGGAGTTGACCTTTTTTTTTTCCCCCGATATTCCTTATTATTGGTTTCAGCTTTAAAATACTTAATACTTTCTCATACGGGAATTTGTCAACTGTCCATACAAACAAAGGTACTCCAATCACATTGCAACCTGCTTTTAAAAAAATTTACTATCACTTTCTACTTACAAGGAAGCAAGCAATAAGAACCTGATTCTTTTCTCGATTAGCATTTAAGTAAATAAAGAGTAAGCTTTTTAACAATAATTTATTGCAGAGATGTAGAGAAGGTCATTTAAATGAAATACAGCTGTTTTGCCTAAAGTAATTCAGTGTTTTTGCAAATGATGTAATACATGTTTAAATCATTTTTTATAATAATTTGATTTTACAATTTTGAAAATTGCTTAATGCATTTATGTGTTTAGAATATAGCACACATATCTAGTTAAGAGAATTGTGAAACGGCAATAAAATATATTTAAGAATATCAAACCAATCGCTTAAGAAGTATTACATTTCCAAATTTCGCATGTTGGACCCATAAGCAGCAGAAGCACATACATTCTTGCTATTCTGATCGCTCTTACAATACAAATTAATCAATACCATTCATAAGCACCATAATTATGAAGGTTTTCAGTAGATCGTGACCGAAAGAGCAAAGTGAACATATTGTGCAGTTGCGATTCTTAGAGGCTTCTCATCAGAATCAACAGGTTACGTAAAAAACAAGGCTGTTATTTAGCAAATTCTGTGATAGTTTTGCCTGAAGATTGTTTACATACATGAGTATAATGTTCAGGTAGAGATGCTCTACAGAGATGGGTGAGGTTGCCATAGCAACGCCCCTGTCCCATTTGGGACTGTAGTCTCTGTTTTGTTTTGGGACAAGGGGAAAAGCTCCTGTGACTCCAGGCCACATATCTGTTGAATGTGGAAGCAAGATCTTTTTCTCTCTGTCTCACTCTCTCTTTCTCTCTCTTCCTCTCTCTCTCGTGTTTGTGTCCGCTCATAAAACAGGGTGAATGTATGGCAGCGAATCCGCTTAAGGCAAATAAAACTCCAGCACTCAATCTAAACAAAAACACGAAAAAAAGAGTAGGTTATTTATCTGAATCCAAACTTCTTTTTTCAGACCCTCAGATAGCCATGCAAGTAATGACATTGTGTACCTACTTTCCAGAAAATTTCAAAATGTTTATATTCACATTCAGAGGTCAAGACCGAAAATGCCCAGGAGATAACATTCTGGTTCATGATGAGCGCTTTCATGGACTGGGTAAAACTCAAATGCTGTACAAAGCTTGCCGCTTCAATTACATAGTGTATTTTAAAAATAATTTCAAACTAAAATTATCTGCAAGTCGTTAATGTGAAATAGGAAGGAAGTATAGAAACATTTTATTTCTGCGCATTGGGATATATCAAAATCACTATTCCAAGAACTTAATTCATTTTATGATTCTACGCATAGAAGTTTTTAGCTAGTGTCTTTGACTGTTCACAATTGGGGGGGGGGGGTTTGGCGGGCGGTTCTATGACACTGATACAAGCAATTGGGTTCAGATCTATATATTGTGATGTTCAAATTATGAAATGTATTGCTGACGCCATTATGTAGAGAACTTTCTGGATACAGTTTGCAATGCATTTTCATTCTCAATGAAGTTTCTATAACTGGGAAAACAATAGAGAGAAAGAGAAAGGTATATTAAAGGAAAAACGTAAAGCTTATTGTAAGATACATAAAATTTAAAGTGTCTTTTTATGGAATCAGTTGTTTCTAAAATACTCTTTTGTTTTTTTAATGAAGAGTATACTGTTTTGTTTGTTGTTTTTTTTAATATGCCTAAACTTAATCTGATTTTGATATAAGAGTAGGTAGTAAACACAGAAGCATACCTAAAAATCCTTTGAAAAGGTGGTCGTGTGACAAAAGCCTTGTCAACTATTGTGATTCACTTCACTTAGGATTTAATGAAAATCAAAATACCGTTTATGCGTGTAACAATCCGCATAGCCTAACAGAAACCATTTCAAGCAAATCGCCTTTTCTGGCTACACAAAGTGGGAAATGTGTGAATTATTATGAGTAGAGAAAGAAAAGTGGTCCATATATCAAATTTTAATGGCGTTATGAAGCGTTATCATGTTATAATCTGAACTATTCTACAATTTTTTTTCTTCTTCGATGTAGTGCAGAAGACTACTGAAGTGTAATTTTTCAATAAACATATTATACCACTAAGAGGTAAGCAGGAGGCTAATAATATAATGCACGTACCGTATGACTTTTGCTTATATGACGATAATAAATATCATAACTAAAACTTGCGCGAAAGTACATTATCTATCACCAGGTGTTACACAGTTAAGAACAAACGATCAATTCACGTTTGTTTACTGATCTTAAAAAAAATCGATAACTAGCATTCACATTTGGCAACTACATGTATTACATGTTTAAAAATAGAAATTTGATGTTACATTTAGGTTATAAAATGTATGACGAATAACGAAATAACTTGTTAAAACTATTAAACTTATACATAATAATGATACTCAATCTAACAACGTTATAACAACTGAAGAAGAGTTCAATCAAGTTTTTAAATTAAACTTGACTAAAATATTGTGTTTATTGTTAACGGCAAACAAATAAAATAAGGAGTTAAACATTATTCATCATATACTTCCCCCAATTACTCCAAATATTATTAATCCTAAAATTAGAATTATTTATGCTAAATTATCAGACCTTTTGATTGGAAATCAAGTACACTTGGAAAACTGAAAATAATATTAATCATTTTAAAGTATTATTTCAGGGGTAAAGACGTATTCATTTATTAATGTCTTTCACTTCCCTATCTTCAACAAATATTGTTACAAACTTATTCTTCCATCTGCTTCATGGAAATTGTTTAATTGCATTTTCCTTATGAGTACAAGAAATACGGGAATACAGTAACCTAAAACAACCGTGAACTTTTTCAGAGCTTTTCGTATTGTGCTTGCTGTGAAATTCCGTTCTGCTTTGCAATCCCAGGTGATGAAAAAAGAAGAACGGGTATCCATTTGAGTATAAATATTTTAAAATTGAAATTGACTACACGGAATATCTGTGAACTTTATCTCTTAGATTTACCATTTATGAAAAAGTCATTCAGAATAACTAGGACTTCATAAACATGTTATTTCTGTTGAAAATATATTACATTTACTCCAATTTTGAGAATTTTTTTTTGTAAAATGTTCTAGGTAAAGGGTAGTTTGGGGTTAGGGTATTTCTGAAAATATTCATGCCGTATCCCTTGAACATTGAGAATTATAAATGTTTTGTTTTATTCAAGGGTCCTCAAAACGTATTTACGGTGAAGACTCGACAGCGTATATATAAATTACTTCCGCTATTTATTACACCTAGTAGAGAAAATGAAAAAGTGTTATAAAAGACCTAGGCAATACTTAATAGTAACATTGAAGTATCAAATATGAGTAAAATAAGAACTGAAGCTTTCCTGGCGACGTGTTAATTCAAAATCTTCTCGGGCTTCTAGCCAGGTAAAAACTTGGCTTGACACCAACGTTTCGAAGAAGTGCATCTTCCTCGTCTTCAGGGTGAACTGATGGTTTGAGCTTGCGGAGACTGGTATTTATAGCCAAGTTTTTACCTGGCTAGAAGCCCGAGAAGATTTTGAATTAAATATGAGTAATATTTGCAATAGCAAATATATTCAATGTCAGAGGATTTAATATAGTTAATGCACTTACAGGTCATAAATGGTCAAAGCACGCAGGTAGGTTAGGCTACCAGCACTGAATGCATGCAGTTCAACTTTTTACCATAACAGTATGATGTATGTAGGTAGTGGATTAAAAATCACTATAATCTTATAAATAGAATAAAACGTGCATCAAAGATAGTTTCTTAAACAGTAAACCGGTGGAGCAGTACTGCATGTAGGTGATCGTCCAGTTGGAAGATATCTTGCCTATAGTCGTAATGCTGAGGTCCGTTCTCCCCTCATCTCATGGGATGCTGGTCTAACGGCATGATGTCTGACAACTGAACGACCTTGAAACCAACCGAGATCACTGGTATCCCGCCAACTTGCCTGCAACAGCGGCTTTTGTATACAGTCGCGTCTCCTGCTCCTTGAAAATCGACAGCAGAAAACGTATACCCCCGCCGCTGAATCCTTGTACTTTACAGTTGGGAGTTGACTTGATGGTGCACCTCAAAAAAATGGATGAAAAGCTATACCCGATTGACTTTCTGAACCAATCACAAAACAACATTCCGGTCAGTCAACGGAAACGGATCTAGATGCGCACCGTTGCAATATCTGACTATTTCCAGCCGCGTGCTCAATTTGTGAACTCCAACACGTGCGTTGAGCTGTCCTGTGCAATCCACGTATTATTTGTTGTTGTTGTTGATAGTTGTTGGTGTTTGTTTGTACGTGAGGGAACATAACGAGACTTTCACGATTATAGAGCTGGATAGACTTTTGCGGGAAGGTGTAGCGAGGGTGAACGCGGCTTCTGGAAGAAGAAACTGAATCTCTACACAAAATAATACGAAACGCACAGGAATTGGACGGAATCATCAGTGAATGTGAACCACTAATGATATGTCTTGGTGACGACAACGATGTTGATGCTGATGATAATGGCGATGATGCATCCGAGGATGATGATGGAGCCCTGGATGCAAGTGAGCCATTAAAATTCTAAACCGATGAAAATCACTTTGTTATACATTTCTCTCATTGTAACAAGCTATTTTGCTTTAATTTGTTCTACACGTAATTTATGCTGCATACGTTATAGTATCATTGTTATTTTCAATTAACATCAATAATAACGAATTAGTTTTATTATTTATCGGCATTCATTTATTATGTACTCAGTTTATATCAACCTTACGCGAAACCACCTTAACTGTCAAGTGCAAGGATTCAGTGGCGGAGGTATAGGTACCTCAATAACTCTAATAGAGTAACAAAGTTTGTGTTAAACCAGGGCAGATCCAGCGGGGAACGCAAGGAACGATTATCTTTCCCTTATTAATGAAAGTCCATGCGCTTTATTCATAGCCATAGAGATATAAAGTCCACGCACGAAACTTATACAACACATAAATCACATCAATAAAAATCTGGTGTGTCTCACGCAACTTTTCCTAACCATTTCAACCCCCCCCCGTACACACAAATAGATCATATACGTATGCGGGATGAATAAATAATATTTAATTTACAATGAACTACTTTCGCCATACAGAAAATAAGATATGATTGTGTAACGCAGGAAACCATAAGACTGGAAATCATACTCCTTTTGCAACCAACTACGAATTTGAAGTGTGTGTAAATTAAGCTTAATTAATGATGATTTATTAAACAGACCGAATAAAATATATAATCTAAATTCACATTCGACCAGAATAATTTCTAATCTCCTATGTAAGTTTAGATTCTACTCTTCACAAACAGAAACTATAATTTCAAAATGTACTAAATTAAATGATTATTTGGAGTGTAAAATAAATGATCAAGAATTATGTTTAATTTAGTTTCTTTATACCTATAGTAATATATTTATCTCTTACTCTACCTTTATGATTAATGTTTGTGCTTTCTGGTTGAATTAATGATTAACACGTGTTATTTTAGAATTTACAAAGAAAAAGAACCGGTGTTGATGCAGAACCAAAATATGTAATGCAGACATACATTCTTATTTCCTATGCCTTTACCCACTTGTATAAAATAACTCCAAAATTATTCGCAACCTAGATTAAGGCTCCCTGTGTGTGTGTGTGTGTGTGTGTGTGTGTGTGTGTGTGTGTGTGTGTGTGTGTGTGTGTGTGTATATATAGAGAGAGAGAGAGAGAGAGAGAGAGAGACAGAGAGAGCGAGAGAGAGAGAGAGAGACAGAGAGACAGAGAGAGAGAGAGAGAGAGAGTGTGTATGTGTGCGTAACACTAAACGTTGTATTTATTTATGTTCAGCATCTTCCAAGACGAAGATTTTTCAAGTAATCGCCCAATCCCAATCTATCTTTACATGGGATACTTTTTATTTCCTACCTTATTTTCTAAAAATCTGATGTGTTCCATTCACATGACTTTCTCTACATGTCTGCAACAAATTATTGTTAGAAGGCATATGCTTCTATTTACTTAATGCTAATCGAGAAAAAATTAGCAGAAATAGTCTTATTACTTGCTTCCTTGTAAGTAGAAGCGAAATAAGGGAGTATCATAGGTTAAAGTGACAGTCCAAAGCTTGTTTCTGTATGGACAGGAGTTGTCAATTCCTGTATGAGAAAAGTTAGTTTTTGTAAAGTTGAAACCAAAAACAAGGAATATCTAAAAAACGATCAACTCCATGAAAAAATGTGTATAACATAAATTATGTGCTTTACCGTGCTCTGTATTTTTTGTGCAGTAAGTTTTTATCTATCACTTATGGTTTAGCAGTTATGCAAAATTCCATAAATTTCATCCAAAATAAAGTACTCTTCAGACGCTATTTACAGAAAATTCAGGATATACATTTTATTTGTCAGGTAAATATATTTAATATTCGAAATTTGAATCAAAATCAGAGCCATTTTTGAGAATATCAAAAATGTTGAAAAAAGTTCCATGTAAAGGGTAGTTGGGGTGAGGGATTTTTCTCAAAATCTTCGTGTCGCATCCCTGGAAGATACTAAACTTAAATACCAAGTTTGGTATTTTGCCTACTTTTCGTTTTTGAGTTATCGTGTTCACAGACACACGGACACACACACACACACACACACGGAACTTTTTCCGAAAATGCTTTTTTTGGATACAGGGGACCCTAAAACATATATTTCCGGTGAAATCTCGAAATCGAATTTTTGGGTGGAGTGCAATACCTTCTCTATACACTATGTACCTAGTGCGTGTAGAGAAAGTAAAAAAGGCAAACGATTTTGAATAATATTTCATGAGTTTCAAGATATTACCATTGCTAATGCAATTAAACATTACATTTTCTGGGAATAACGTATAAAGTCCTTTTCATCCTTAAAGACTTTTGTAGATATCTTTGCCAAACTGCTAGAGATGGACAAATTCTTACTACACAAATAGAATATTAAATGCTGTTTTCAAGTAAGGGCTCACTATTCATTTTTTCTCGCGATCAATCAAAGGGAAGCTATGATTATCTCGTTCGTTCACAAATTCTTCTCATACTTACAACCACATGCGTGAACGTGTAATGACATTAATGCATGTGCGCAGAAACGGCATAACTCTCGCTTTTTTAAAAATGAGAAAAATAAAGTTTTGTACAAAAAAAGAAGAAAAAAAATTATGTTGACATTGTTGTATATGCTATTTAGAGTTAGTGTCAAAGCACTCACCTCAATTAGTTTTTTTGCAGAGTCCAAATTATTTTAATGTATATTTATTGTACTTATGAAAGAAAGCGTAAAATTACAACATTAAAATTCTTGTTCTGAATGAAGCATAGGCTGCATTTTATTATTAGTATTATTATTATTATTATTATTATTATTATTATTATTAAGAACCCGTTGTAAACTAAATTTAGATTTATTAAATTAGTGCTTATTAGAAATTAATTTTAAAAACATCCCTAAAAATGTATGGGCCGGTTTGGCCTATTTCAAACTCTCAGTCAAAATCGGATAAATCAAACAATGACTCTTTTCATGAAAATCAATCTTTGGTGCCTATGTAGTCATTTATCTCCATCTTTATTTTCTCAAGTAAGTAGAAGTATCGTATTCGGCCCAAAAATTTCACCGGAAATATATGTTTCGAGGCCACCTAAATACAAAAAAAAAAAAAAAAAAAAAAATCAGAAAAACGTAGTGCGCATGTGTGTCTGTGTCTATAAACAGCAGAACTCAAAAATGAAAAGGTGGTTAACTACCAAACATGGTATTTAAGTTTAGCATGTCCCAAGAATGTGACAGAAAGACTTACATGATAATTCCCTTAAAACTGCGCTTTGAACATTTTTCGAAGGTTTTAATTTACTCAAAAATGGCTCTAACGATTTGGATTAAAATTTTGAATACACATACACGACATATCTGGAATTTTGTGAGAATAGCCATTGGTGCCTTCTTTAATCTGAATGCCTCTTACATTGCTGGTTAATCGTAAGACACAGAAAAAAAATATTTTAGACAAAAAATGTAGATCTGTTAAAGTATACAATTTGCGTCAAATATATGTTTTGAGGAGGAGATTTAACCGTTTCCGAGATATTCCTGTTGTTGGTTTGCATTTTTTCAATACTTATATTTTCCCAAATAGGAAGTCATTATTCTTTCTCTCCCTTTGCCACGCAAAGAGAATGGAATTTTAAAGGCAGAATTTCTGCAAATTTTATCTCCATTATAATTAAGCAGAAAAGAATAAAGTTGGTAAGAGTAGTTTGGAATTTGACAAAAATTCTCTTTTTTAAACACTTAGAGATGTATCACGTTCACTCAATTTTTCTTACGGTTTTCTTAAATTGAAATTGCTTTTTTTATTTATTTTTTTAAACTTTTGATGTTGAATTGAATTCAAAGAATTTTATTTAAATATTAGAGTGAGTAGAGAAAGTTATATCAGTGGAATAGATCAGATATTTTTATTTAATGAGTACTACTATTTGTGGCATTCATACTTGCGAAGAAATGCCGTGTGTAAAGAGAAAATGTAGGAAGGTTTTACAATTAATTATTTCAAAGTGATTTAGATAGTGTTTAACGCCCGCTTTTACTACAAATGGCACCGCAGGCGATGACACTGGTGATACACGGAATGAAGATGGAACACTGGTGGAATGTAATGTCGGGGGAAACCGGAGAACCCGAAGAAACCCCCCCCTGCACCGCTTTGTCCACCACAAATCTCACATACGGTCGCTTGGGATCGAACATGGACCGTCTAGGTCTAACCACTCGGCCACGTCCTTCAAAGTGATAATCACGGGCTATTAATCTCAGTATTACTTTGTTTTAACTTGTGTAAAGAAATAATTGTAAGTATTGAAAGTTAATTACACACCCTACAATCAACAGAGGTAATTTTAACCTGTCAATATGATATCCTTTCTTTGTTGTTTTGCTTCCAGCACATGCACAAGACTTTTCGCGCACGGGAGTAGTTTAATCTGCAGCATGTCAAAGTGACAACACGATTTATATCACCGGTAATTGTACAAGGCGTAGTAATTAATTGGTTTGTTGGCCTGTGGATCCATTACTTGTAACTACAATTTGCAATGACAGGTTTATTAAGAAAGCAGTTTAATGTTACACATTGCTATTCCAACCAGCACGCGTCAACACTTTCCGGTCTGACCCCGACTATGCTGTACCGTCACGAACACCAATGACATTGGAACAGGCTAAGCTCGTAGTGTGTTTTATCTGCTCTTTTGCAAAGTAGTGAAGCAATATACCAACCGATAAGAGAAGAGAAATATTTTCTGTGGAGGCGTGTGTACCATTGCTTCCATCATTAACATCGTTTAGGAAGGTTTTTATAAAAATAGTCGTCCTTATTTTAGTCCAAGATTTTTATAGTGTGGAAGGGGGCTATGATAAAGTGCCGATACAGAACCTTTTCTATAATGGCCCACTTCTGCTTGGCGTTAAATTTACGGGAAGTGAGGACCGGGAGAAGAGGTTGCCCGCTTGTCTTTCCGCAGTGTTGTCAACAGAGAAGGCTTCTTTCTTTGAGACCCTTAGCCATTATGGTCAACACGCTAATTTACTACGAACCAACGGAATTATTAAAAGAAACGCAACGCACATGCACTGCAAGAACTCTGGGATCTACAGACATAATGAAACATTGGCATTAAAGCCACTAGATGTCAGGGTGCATAGTGTCATGTCTCAATGTTATCTCTCTGTTCTACTTCTGAAATTGCGCGAAACCAAACCTACCGAAGAAGACGAGGGAGCCGAGCGCTCAAGAAAAAGGGGCGTGCATTTACCCTTCCCACTTCCCACAGCCTCTGATCAAAGTATACACTTCCATTCGTACATTTATTCGATTAAGACCAATAACGTCTAGCAATTTCTCGGATAGCTATCGACCAATCACGGACGTTTATCTCATTACGTTTGCAAGGATGCAATTTTATTGAATAAAACGTCAGCTCGTTATTTAAGCGCAATACCATGCGCTCGGAAAATCTCTGTACGCTAAACTATGGATCTAGATTATGTGAAGTTCGAAACGAGTTAAGGTTTTCTACATGAATCTTGGCATAAGTTGGCATAATTGATCCTTCACAGACATGTGTTCTATTTTACATAGCAATTAAGTGTTTGGTTAAATTATCAGTTGATGAAAGCTATTCAATGCAATGTTAGATGTTTAGATATTCAGTTTGGCTTTAAATTGCGATACCTTTCTTTCGATATGGCGACCAAAACACAGGTTCAGTGCAGGAGGCATTTCCGGAAAAATTCCAGAAAGAGCTGTACCTCATAGCGATGCAATTGTTCGGCTTATTGAGGAATTTCGAAAGACAGGTTCATTGTTAGATATTTGGTAGTCCCTAAATTAAACGAAGAGAAGCTTTGAATATATATAACTCTGTGCAGTGAGGCCATTAAAATTATTGCCCAAGTTTAAAAAAAAAAAAAAACATCTAGGACTTGCAACCACGCATAACGGGTTTGGAAAACATTGAAATTGTTCCCATATAAAGTAACCATAGCGTAAGAATTGCAAACTGCGGATCTGAAAAGCGAATCCATTACTGGGATTAGTTTACAGCTTTTATACAAAGAAATGTCATTGATATTCTTGATGTCACCTTCTCTGTTTATGTCAATTTACAGTACACAAAATTATGGTCATGTAACGGAGAATCCTCGTGCTGTGCATTAAACATTCCTGCATGTTCTGAAAATTGGAGAGTGGATCAAACTCACATTATTGGCCCCTTTATTTTTTGAAGAAATCGTGAACAGGGAATTTTTGCTAAATTGTCCAAGATTTCGTTGCCCTCTAGAAGAAGACTAAATCAACTACTCACAATTTCAACAACACGGCGCTACTGCACATACGCTGACAACCCTATTCGATTTCTGGAACGTATATCATCATAGCGGATCTTACTCCGGCAGTTTTTTTCTTTGGAGAGCAACAAAATCTGTAGTGTATCGCTTTGTGTATTAAAAGCTGAAATAACTGCGCACGTGAGAAGCATATCACAATCAGATCTGCAGAAAGTGTTTTCTAATAAAATTAAACGGGTTCAGATTTGTATATATGCCTGTGGAATACATTTCCAACATATGTTGTAGCTGTACAATGGCTTTCCGAACATCCTGCTTTCAATTCCGAAATTATGTATTTAAATATTGCACATTTAAATGGTGTCAATTTCAAATGTATGGTGTTTTTGGAACAAAATGCGTGTTAATGGTGTTCTTATTTTAATTTTGAAGTTAACAATTTTCTCATTCCTCCTATTAGTAGCACTGATTAGTAATTCTGTAGCACATTCAATTGCCAATTTATTTAGTGCCGTAATTTGACATTCACAGAGGGGCATATTCAGCATTTTCGTAAAGAGCATGCTATGTAACTCCATTTTTAAATAAATGTATCTGATAAATAGGGATAGCCTATATACCTAACTGCTAATTTGAACACAGAATAATGTAATAATGAGTTTAAAAATTAAAATTATGAATCATTCACTGTAAATAGAAGCATCATTTAGATTTCTGCTATCCTCGTATATCATGTTCTATTATCCCGTTTAACACCTTTTACAATTTTTTTTTTTTTTTTTTTTTTTTTTTTTTTTTTTTTTTTTTTTTTTTTGCTATCATTAATTGAAAACACTTTTGAACGGTCGATATTTCATTATTCTCTTTATGGTAGTGTTTTAAATTGATGTAGAGGATTCATTGACTCTGTCCTTAATGGCAGCAGATAAACCCAAAGAGTTATTGTTGTTTCAATAACTAGCTTTTAATTGGCACATTCTGTCTGTTTTGCATATATCATGTAGTTTTTCTTAAAGAGGGCCAGGAATTTCTATACTTTCTACGTTAAATTAGAAAGCCTCGTATTCAACATTGAAACTCATCTGAGGAACCATAATGGATATTAACATGCAGTTTTCAGTGTATCTACAATATATTTCTTTCGGTCCTAGTAAAGAAGGGCTTCTTTCAGAAAGTAGTAATTCGCTTTTAATTTGTTTTAATAAAAGGTGGCCGAGTGGTCAGACCGCTCGCCTCACACAGGAGGCCCGGATTTGATCCCATGTGCCCGCATATGGGATTTATGTTGGACAAAGCGGCACCTGGGCGGGTTTTCTCAGAGACCTCCGGTTTCCCCCGTCACTATTTTCTCCAATTGCTCCATTAACTTCCCTATTATTCATTTCGCTTGTATTTCATATCATTCATTTCCTCACGTTCATGTCTGGCTATAGGCCGACCACTCGTTCCAGGTTCTCCAGTCTAAGATTTCGTGCCGTTGGTTCCCCGACAGGCTTCTACCCGTTTGTAAGGCCTAGTAAGGCGTCAGTACTAAATACGGGAGGATAAGCCGACTACGAAAAAAATTGTTTTCATAAACTCAAAATAAAAATAGTTAATCATCCATTTTTTTTTTTTTTTTTTTGCATATTCAAATAAATATTTTAGTTCTTTTACTTCTGAATGTTCAATTCTCTATTGGTCAAAGAAATAAATATAAATATTTTCGCAAATTTTATTATTAATAATTTTACAGGGAGAAAATATAAATTAAGCACATTATACCCAGTTTGGCTTAGAAAAGTGCATAGATTTTTATAGAAGATAAACACACAGTTTCGATAATAGATCACATCTGGCAGTAGTTTACTTCCCCATAACAGAGTTTGTCAACAGGCTAGTTGAAGTACTGATTTGTTTGAAAATGCAATTTATGAGTAGTTACCTAAATACCTATGGAGACAAAATAATACTGTGGGTTGAATAGCATTTTTATAATCCCAAGCTGTTTAACAATCGATCGTGGTTTTTTGTCCTACGACAAGGTTTTTACTTTCTCTACTGTACATATACAATATACATACATACTCTGTATAAATGTGAAATAGTATAAATTTCACATCAAGTCATCTTAATAATCATATCATAAATAATGATAATTACTTAAAAACTAATAACGTTCATTTGATTTCGCTATAGTAGATAGGGAAGGTATTGCTTTCCAGTCAAAAATTCAATATCGAAATTTCACCGGAAATACATTGTTTTCAGGATAGCTGAATCAAAAAAGGCATTTTTAGAAAAGATCTATGGGTCTGTGTAGAGCATAATACAAAAACGAAAATAATTTGATATTGAAATTTAATCTTTCAAGGATGAGACTTCTCAACTCCACTTACATGGAAGGCTTTTCGAAATTTTAGATTATCTCAAAAATGTCTCTAACGAATTTGAATAAATACCATATAATTAAGTGCATTCACATGGCAAATAAAAAATATATCTTGAATTTTCTTGGAATAGCATCTGACGCACTCCTCATACTGGAGGTCTTCGGCATAACTGGTAAACCGCACAAGGAATGTGGATCTCGTTAAAACACATATATGTCGTTTACAATTTGAGTTAAACTTTCCGAGATATTCCTTGTTATTGGCTTTAAAATTTCCAATACTTACACCTTCCTCAAATGGAAAGACAATTCATTTTATGGTAATACAAAGAGAAGGGAATTTCAATTGCATCACATAGTGACTAGCTTTTAAAAGTTATTGTGTATTTTCTTATTTCCTTCTGCTTGGTAACATAACCATTTTTGCTAATATTTATTTGTATTTGCATGAATTAGAGAGAACAGTAAGCTTTCTTTTTAAGAATAGGTTATTGCACAATAGAAAGGTGAATTGAACATATCAGAATTTTTCACTGCAAACATAGCCTTGTCTTTTCCATTTGTGTTGTAAGAAAGCTGTTCATTTTTGTATGGACTTTATAGGTATATATATATATATAGGGTTCGTTTAAAACAAGATAGTTCTCACCTGTAATTATAAAACCGGGAAACCGTATAAAATATACGCCAGACTTCAAGTGAAGAAGCTTAGTGTATATTCATTCACAGCTGGAATCTCACATTTACTCTATGAGCGAGAAGCACATGAATCAGCGTTCTGAACAGGAAGGGATGCCCATTGTAGAATTGCTTAATATCTTCCTTAACATGGTTTTCGTTTTTGTTGCAGGTAAGTGATGTTATGACGTCAGTAAGTGGGGAAGTATGCCTCTACCGCGAACTACCGTGTGGCATGAGGTAAGGACACTGCTTCTTGTTTCCTTTCTCTGTAGCCAAGGTTAAAGTTTTCTGCTTTGTACTTTTATCATTAATGTGAAAATATTTTTGTTCAGATTATTGTGTAACATTACTTATAATATAAGCGTTTCATTGCTATATTTGAAAGTTAGAAATAAAGCTGCTTTTTACTGTTCAAATCAACCCTGTAGTGCACATCACTCTAATTTCGTAAGCCAAAAAGTGCGATAATATTTAAGATCATTGTCTGTAGTGGATTGCAGTAATAGCTGGCAGTTTGTGCACTAAACTTATAATTCTCATTAACTGAGTCTGTCCTAATATTCATAAAACTCATGTTACATTCCATTTTCATACTTAAATGTAATTTATTTTCGCAATAAATAGAATTTATTCAAATTATCAGCATGTATTGTTGAACCTGGATTAGCGTGACTCTCTTGCGCTCTATATTTATTCCATTTATATACATTAGGACAGATTATTTGGCGTAGTAGTTGGCTTATCCACCCCGTATTTAGGATTGATACCCCCTAGGACTTGCAAGCGGATGCTTAGGGGTCAGGAGGCTGTCGGGTAGACAACGGCACGAAACCACAAAATGGAGAAACTTGAACAAATGGTCGGCCCGTAGCCAGATTGAGCTCTAGGAAGTGGATGATATGTAGTGTAAGTGAAATGGATGATAACAAAGGCGATACTGGGGCAATTGGTGGAATAAGTGGCAGGGGAAACCGGAAGGACCCGGAGAAAACCCACCCAGACACTTCTTCATCCACCACAAATCCCACATGCGGGAGCTTGGGGTCGAACCCGGGCAGCCTAATTGGTGGCTAGCGGTCTAACCACTCTGCCACGGCGCCGCCTGATTCTTTGTCTACTGTCGATATTTCTAATCAGTCAGTGTGGCTACAGGTAATTCCTCAAATGTGACAACATTTCAGAGAAAAAAGGGTAGTTACTTAATGAATGCTTCTCAAAAATTTGATTTCGAAATTTTACAGGAAACACACCTTTTGAATCCAAAAGATTAGAATATTTATTAAAAAAAGTATACATGTGTGTGTTTGTCGTCTGTCTGTCTGGATCGTCTTTTCGTTCCAATTCTAAACATTGCTTCACAACTTCTAACTGTATGATATGAAGACGCAAATGTAGATTAGTTTTTTTTTTTTTTGAGTTGGACTTAATTGACACTTTGCTATGCAAAACAATATATATATATATATATATATATATATATATATCTAAAAACAATATGTTACTCTAAAAAATAATAAAAAAAATAATAATAAATCTGATGTCTTCCATTCAGATGAATTTCTCTTCATCTCTACAGTTAGTTATTGTTAAAAAGCTTATTCTTCTTTTTACTTAATGCTAATCGAGAAAAAATTAGTAGAAGGGGTCTTATTACTTGGTTCTTTGTAAGTAGAAGGGGAGTAAGGGAATACCATATGCTAAACCAATAGTCGGTTATTTTAAAAGCTGCTTGCTGCTTTGTTTGTATGGACAAGGAGTCCACAAATTCCCGTGTGAGATAAGTATAAGGAACATCTCAAAAACGGTCAACTCCACCAAAAAAAAAAAAAAAAAAAAAAAAACGTATATAACATAAATAGTATGTTTTAACGAGATCTAAATTTTTTGTTAAGTAAGTTTTGCCTATCTCTTACGGTTTTCCAGTTGTATGAAAGTTATCCAGAATGAAGAGGTCTTCAGGGCTATTCCCAGAAAATTGAAGATACACATTTTACTTGTGATGTAAATATCTTAAATACAAGAAATGTTACTCAAGATCATTAGAGCCATTTTGAGAAAATAAACATTTTCGAAATTCTTTCCACATAAAGGGTAGTTGGTGGGGGGGGGGTGATTTTCTTTGAAATCCTTGGAAGATACCGAACTTAAATACCAAGTTTGGTATTTAACGGTGTTTTCGTTTTTGAGCTATGGTGTCTACAGACACACACGCAGGACATTTTTTAAAAAAGTATTTTTTTAATGCAGGGGTCTCAAAACATGTATTTCCGCTGAAATCTAGGTATCGAATTATCTATACACTATGTACATAGTGCGTGTAGAGAAAGTAAAAATAATCTAGAACATTCCTGAAAAATGTCAAAATAATAAGAGCACACAAAGCATTTTGTTTATTTATAATTCCACAACTTTCTCATTTATCGTTAAAAACAAAGTTCGTGCTTACGCTGATCATAAATAACAGTAAGAATACTGACGTCACCGCCTCTATTACAAAATAGCATTAAGAGAGATTTGGGTCTGCCACTCAGCGAGCAAATGGGTAAAGTAAATCCTCTCTTGGCCTGAAGATCGGACATCGCTGATGTGGAGAAAAGAATTGCACAAAAAGTAAGGGACAGCACCTCAGAAGTCCAAGAGGGTCAAAAGATGATGGAAAGAGAGCTTGATTCAGCATTAGGACAGGTAACTACACCTATTAGAAAGAGAAGATCTTTTCCGATATATTTTAATTGATTTGTTTTGTCCTCGTGGTCATGCTAAGATGAAATTCAAAGCCGTCATATAGTGGCCCACTTACTATTTCGTTAGCCTTATAGGAAGAACGAAAAGCGTAATGATACCATTTCTGCAAATATTTAGCTCGAGAAACAAGAAATGGAAAAAAGAATACGCTTTTGTAACAATAGTTTGTGTAAGAGTGAGCACAGAAAGGCATGCGAATTTTAATAATGGCAAGTATTGAAATTCCTTTATTATTTTGAATACCAATACACAAATTAAAAGTAGCAACTAATGTATTGAAGAACGCTATTTTTTCTGTGAGCAAATCAAGTTTTACACAATTAACGTAAGCAATAACACGACATAAAAAGTACAGACGTTTTTACATTTATCATTTATGCATGTGTGAGCTAGTTATAACTGCGAAGGGTATGTATGCTCTGTGTCTTGGTGTAAAATAAGTAAAAGAAATTTCGGGGTGGGGGTTGAGAGAGAATGGGGGATTTGTAGAAGAAATAAAAAATGTTACGGAAAACCTTAAAGATATGAGTAAAACAGCGTTTGTGTTTTCATTTTCGTATATCACATACTCAGAAAATAACAGTAACAAGTATCCAATTCCTTGCATATGTTAAATGCTTACCAAGCTTTGTCTATATCCGTTGCGTGTACATACAAACACCCGTACTTGTCATTTATTATAAACACACAATCATGGCATTAACTTAGTAAAATAATAATTACCATTGTAATCGTATTTTATAGCCAATAGTATGAGAATTAATTTATAACAAAAAACGTTCACATTTATAGCAGTGAATGTTAACAGGCATCTTGGTAATTAATTGGTATCAAAACCAATTCGATATAAAGGTTCTTCTCCTTGGTAACTGTCGTATTAACTTGAACCTTCTGAGCGCTGAACTATTCCGAAAATTAAACATTTATTCTGCCACTTTCTATAAAGAAGAAAGGTTCCTCAAAGCCAGGCATAAACGTTGCATAGTTTACGTGTTGGATTGCTTCTTGCTCCCGACATTATAAATTGACACACGAGACACTATACAAGAAAGTGAGACAGTTCCTGCTGGCACGTGTTTACCCATGCGTGCCGGAGTAAGCCTGCTTGTTCTAACACAAAATCAAGTGAGTTGTGATGCCAGGTTTAGGTTATGTTACTGGTTTTCTGCGAACTATTTATAGAATACACATTTTAGAAAGTCAAATTATCTTGTTCACAATCTGCAGTTAACAGTATTTGTAAATAAAGTGTGTGTTTATGTGTGAGGTTGATAGATTCCCTACAATTAATAACAAAATAGGTTTATAGTTTGTTCTATGGTTTATCTGTAATAGAGGTTTTATCATGCATTGCTTTGGAAACTGGAGTACAACAAGTATTATCCCCACTGTCATTAAGTGTAATATTTCACCAGTTTTCAATAAATTTCAATTTTAAACTACTCATAGCTTGAAGTCACAAACATCGCATGCTGCGCCTAGTAGCATTGATCGATTTTTACTACTGCACGAAACTTATCGTAGTGAAAAATGTTATGATGTCGCAAATGTTGCTACTACGCGGGTTTGTCACCCTTCTGCCCATTCACAGCCTTGCATATCGATATTTACCTTGCATTCCTTAACGATTGTTTAAAAGCATCATATGATGTACTAAATGGAGATTAGTTTTGTTTCAGTATAAAGTTTACAGTAGAATTTATATTTATTTGTGTAGGGTTATAAACGATATGTTGATTTTATGGGTTTAGATTGTACTAGCATAATGATTAGGGCAAGGCATTTGATGATTTTGCATATTCTTCCTATAACGGAAACATTTTTTGCATATATGAAAATGTACGACATTGAATAACGGGTTAAATAAAAACAATTTGTTAGGGCATTTTTGTCAGTTTTTTTGGGAATCAGGTACTTTTTGTCAATTTTAGGTCACTTTGAGCATTTTAAGCACTTTTCCATAAGGCTGTGGAGTTATTTGTATTTAATTCAAGATTTTTATGTTAATTTAATTGTTGTTCACTATCCTACAGGTCGTGTGTGTGTTGGGTAGGTAGAATCAGACTGAAAAATAGTGTAGTGAATGATATGAGCCGTGCATATAGAAAAGTGGGTGATGCAGTTTCGATGAAACTGAAGAAGGTGATAGACAAGAACAGGGGAATTGTTTCCGTAGAAGTAGAGATGAGCTTTTCCATTTTTAAGTCAGTACTAGCAGACAATGGAAAGTTATTTTTCTTTGATAATTTCCAATATTTAACTGCAATTCGAAAAATTGTAAAGGTGTAGTAAAATCAATCTTCTACAATAAAAGGTACTGTAGTTTGTTTTTAAAGTAAATTTATAATTACTCAATAAATGTTTCATAAGGTCAATTATAATTCAAATTATTAAAACGTTATTTATATTTTCTTTTTTATTTCTTATTTTGTGTTATATTTTATGCAACTTAGTAGCCAAGTGAGTGTTTAGTGTAATAAATTGCATTTTTGCTGGTAATACTTTACTTTTTGTTGGTCATTTTGTAAAAATTGTTGGTAATTTTTGGTAATTTTTAGGTCATAAATTAATTTTTTCCCAAATTATAGGTCATTAAATGCATTGCCCTAATGATAACGAACACGAAGTTTATTTTACATCCTACCGGTTAATGGATACCTTAGGTATCTCTGTCCGAAAATTGATTAACGGGTGAATGTGAACTCGGAAGTTGAAATAAAAGAAGATGTATTTCTAGTTCTATAAATATGAACTTACTGCACTTATATCACAAAAAATACTACTTTTAACGTTTGTACGAATGAGTACAAAACATAACGTTGTTTTAGGGACATTTTTCTTTAAAATCTACGAACTCTAGCGACGAGCTTACAAGTGCAACCGCATTATTTTCGTCGTGCTCTTGTTTACGGTGACGGTAACTGTTTTAAAACAAGCCCTAAGCTGTCAGCGTTGTTACTTGACCTTTTGCTCTAGGAACTTTGCCGGTGGATTGTTAGTGATGTCAAGAGACAAGAGCATGACTTTATTTTGCAGCTCAGGACCTTGCCCCTGCTCTAATTGGAGGTTTAGGCGGGTACTGATTTAACATGCCTGATTCATATCTCACTTCTCTAGTGGCTTTAAATGCTTCCTTCGTGTTGTGTTCAGCTGGCTAAGCTTCGTGGGCGGAAGACAAAAAGAAGATAACGGTTCGGGCAGATCCCACCCCTCTTTCCCCGATACCGGATACTGTTTCCCTGTAGTCGGGAAAAAAACCTTTACATAATCGCCATTCGCAAGTCGTGCGTGCTAATCCGGTGCGAAAAACGTTGATGTGATGTGGCAGGCAGGCTTCGCTAAAACGAGGAGAGGAAGAATTGTCCTGGCCTCACATTCCATTGGCTTCCTACACAATAGGATCCGTGAGTCACAGGAAGAAAACAGATGAAAAGCTCTTTGTAGATTTACTTTACTCCTCCCGTGTCCAGAATTAAGTGGGTATACTTTTTATCGCGTATAAAACTGGATCATCATTTGCATTTGCATGTGAAGATCACCAGCTCATTCTATACTTGAAGCTTTTCTCTTTCTCTACCACGTACCTAATAGTTAGAGAATCACATTCCACTAAAAATTTCAATAGCCAGAAATGCATATTTTGGCTCCCACTGAATCCAGAAGTTTTTTTCTTTTTTTTTCATTTATATAGCCCCCTTTAACATCTAAGGTTATATTGGGGATTTCGAATTAGGAACAACTCGTTGTCTGTAGGTGGGTTTAAACCATTTTATTTCCTCAAACACGCACACATTCATTCTCACATACATACTTCCAGACTCTGTGAGGGATAGGGGATAATTCTGGTTAAAGAAAAATTCCCCCGAACTCGGGACCCCCGGGTGAGAAGCCAGCTCGCTGACCACTCGACCACGGACGCAGTCTCCGGAAATTTTGTTTTTTACAAAAAGGAATAAAAACGAAACTAAACTACCAATCTTTGTTAGTGTTCAGTACCTTCTAAAGATACGACACGAATATTCTCAAATAGTCTATCGATCCCAAAACCTTTATATGGTATAGTTTTCGATTTGTTTTTTATTTTCTGAAAAATGCTCATAATAATTTACATTAATTTGCCCTATACTGAAAATGTTTCCTATGACAAAAAGAGAAAGGTATATCCTGAATTTCTGGTAATACTAAGAAGTTCTCTTCATTCAAAAAGAATTTGACACGATTTTGTGTGACTATTAAACCTTAAGAAATAGACAAAATGTATTAAATAAAAATATGTGTATATATTTATATATTGAAAACGTGGGCTTTATTTCAAAATAAATGTTTTTTTTTTTGTAGCCCTACCATATCGGAGATATCAGTTAACCTTTATCTACTCATTATTTTAATTTGTTCTACTTCTATTTAATTGTTTCGTGATACCATGAAAAGAATATGCCTTTTGAAGTCAGCATACACACTTGTTTTTAAACACCTGGCTTTCGATTTGATTTCTCCTAATCCCGCTAGCATCAGAAACGAAATACGTAATTAAACTACATATTACTGCAAACGTTTTCCTCGACTAAAATATAGTAAATAGAAACATAAGTTTTCGTAAGAATGGTTTGTAGAACCTATACAGGAAGGGAAACGAATAGTGCAAATATTTGCATCAGCTTTTGAGGATTGCAATCCAATAATTGTATTTTTTCCCCGCTATTTTGTTATGTTCATGAGGAAAGTTTCACCTTGTTTTTAGGGTGGATATTATTCCTTATCTCAGGTAATCGGTTGTTTACGTAACAGGTCACACGGTTGACCTTCCTCTGCCCTTTTCCCTGCCTGATATAGGTGGTATGATTATGCAAACACATCAGAGACAAAGGTCAGGGCCGTTCAAAACATATTAGACCCTGAAATTTGTGCTTCATTAATGAAAATGTTGTTAGAAAGCGAACAAAATGAGATAAATGTCAATTTATTTGTACTTATTCACCTCCCACAGTGAATAAGATACCTATAGGACAGTAAAATGGCAACACATCATACCTTTTCCCCGCCAAACTCCGAATAACTTTAATACATGCTTGTAAATGTCCACATAGAGAGTAGTTCTACTAAGTTTCTGATCATAAAGAAATCTCTTTCAGATATTCAATTTTAAGTATATGGACATACATTTGTTCTTAAGGAAACCGTTACATAAAATCTGTCAGTGTCTGTTAAAAGAAGTATAATATGTGCACAATATCAGACTCTGTTTAATTTAATTTGCTCATATCAAAACTACTCCTAAAGGCATTACAAACAAATAAGCACTTGTTGCATTTATTATCACTTGCTAACGTGCGAGCCAGCTCAATATAGACATTTAGTAAACGCCGAATTTTCGAGAAGTGTTTGGGCGGTCACCGCAGATAGATATGTCGAAGAGAAAAACAGAGGCCGGTGGCTATATAGGAACAGTCAGATTTTTTTTAATTCGATTTTTAAGAATTCAGCCAAAACTGTTCGGTGAGGTACCTCGTTTACGGTATGCGGTGGACAGTAGCTTTCAAGGCAACATTCCATGCCTTACTACTTACTCTTTGCGCCAATCTATGATGCTAAGAGAGCATAAAATGTTGGATCCAACTGTGGAAATCTTAATGTAACATTCGTGTAAAGTGTCAACCAACTGAAAAACAATTCATGCCATAAAAATCCATATTGTCCATTTATTGCATAAATTACTGTTATCACCTTAACTTGGTTATATATACATATAATCGATATATATATATATATATATATATATATATAAAATTACAACATATATTGTAATTATTCATACTTTTTGTGCACAAGGTACATGTCCGATACAAAAAGTAGATATTACATCATCAAGCTCCAGGTGTCGATTTCAAAGAGGTCATCATGCAGTGGCATGCATCAGTACATTTACACATTAAGCCTGTTTTGTCGAGAACTTCTAGTTCTAGTAGACAGATGTCACATGACGAGCGTAATTACTGTTCTGAGCAAACATTTCTCCGTCGACCCTGGCTGCCGAATTGAGACGTCTCTATCCGGAATTTTATTACCTCCATCTTCCACAACTTAATTACGTTTTCCGGCTTCCCAAACGGCTGGGAGCGGAAAAAAATAAAAGGAGCATCTTGATGTCAGCTTTTAAACCAACTTTGGTTGTAATGAGAATGATGCCATTTCCATTTCGCAATGCTGAGGGTGAAATCTTGTCTCGTGCTGACGTGATGGATTTTCTGACAGACTCACTCAGATTTCCGTCAGTGGTCCTCGAAAACTTGGGACGAGAAATGAGATTCATCGTGGGCGTGGTCCTTGCATGCTTCCTTGTGACAGCTTCCTTAATTACTCGCTGCAGACGGAGATTCGTAAAAGCGACCGAAGCAAAATAGCTAGTTTCTTTCGGCATGCTTCAAGACTTAACCAGCAAAGTGTGCTCTTTCTGTGAATGGGCAGCAGTTACCAAAACCCACGTACTCGTTATACAAGAGCTTGCGTTATTTGGAATGGCAGCATTTTCGTTTTCTTTCTTCTTAACCCTCTAATGCAGTGTTGCCATTTGCTAAAAATATGGTTAGTCAAGATATTAATATATTAGGGATACTTAGCAACAAAATATAAATATTTGTAACTGTTTTAAATAAACATATTAATTTATGTCAACATTATTGTAGTGGTTTTTAGAGAAAAAAGCAAAATCCATGCAACTTCAGTCGGATGTAACCCGTCATCATCCACGCATGCAATCACACCAATTATTTTACACAGGCTCTCCCCGTCCTTTACCACAGCAATATTGTCTCTAGTTGCTGAGATTCGAATTCACGACATTCGGCTTTAAATGGATGGCCAGTCCATTACGCACTGTCTTAACGATCAATGGCTATTCAAAGTACTTACATTAACGTGTCTGTTAGAGGGATATCTAAATCTCTCAAGAATTAGAAGAAGAGTGGCATATGTAGCAACATAATTTATGAGCAGAAGGCTACAATTTTCTCCTGCAATGTTGAACATTTCTGTCTTATCTATCCGATTGATTGTACCATGTTAACCACAAAGATAAATACAGGTGTTTCAAAACGAAACCAATACAAGAAGTGAATGTTCTTGCTCAGATCCTGTGTGAAACGAAAATGTTTTTCAATGCAAAAAAAAAGGTACATAAACGAAACGCATCTTGATCAGCGTGTGTTAGACAGTTATCAGGAACAAAGCCGCATGCATGGCCGACGCTATCGGAAGTAACGGAAACACCGATTCGGTGTTTAGCAATGTTTTCATCAACATATGACATGTTGCACAGTAAATTAGCTACCATTAGGGGATTCCTTAGCTTAATAACCCTCGCTAAAGAGTAGCTTTAGTTACCTGTCTGTTTATTCTTCCAACATGGAATGAAATGACTTGAGAAAATAAGCTGAGATACATAAGCCGCTGATACTGTCTTTTAGAGGCGATTTAACGTTAATGAACTTGAGGGACACAGAAGCGAGAATACTTTGGAGTACTGCAAATGTATTGCATTTAAAGTTAAACAAAAATAAACTTCTTTTTGCAGTGAGACAAGTTTATTTTACTATCTTTAACTCGCAATACTAAATGAAACATTTGTACATTTAACAGAAAGCTCCTGTTCGCGTTTGCAGCAAGTTGAGGGTTTAATATTAGAATAATTACAAAATGATTGTGTTAATAAGTACAAGATACTCATGTTTAGGCCAAAATACGTTTATCTCACATTCAATAACCTCGAAACTGTTTCGAGTAGATAAATGCACTTTGCCCCTTTACTTGAAAGCTAGGACAGGTTGATAACGAATCAGGAGAAGCCTGTTTGTTTTCATGACCCTAGCTTGCCAAGAACTCGCTTTAAAATGTATGTAGGCATCACAAACAATTAGTTCGTAGGCTGCCTAATCTCAAAACAATAAATCATTTTCATTGATATATAAAAACATACCTAAAAGATTGTGACATCAATCCTCGAACTTGTTCAATCATAAGACTGTTATTGTCGCTCGGTGACGTTTCAAATATCCTGCATGATGTTTGCTTCCTTCTTGCATTCACAAGCTGTTTAGTACCCATCGACAATTGTGTAGGTAGCCTACCGCGAAGGCGAAACATGCGTCTAAAGTGCTACTTAATACTGAGTGTTCATTTTAATTTTTACTCTCCGTTGTGCGCCCTTTCTCTAAATTGCGGCACTATATTAAGGCAAGATTTACTTCCTCAGAGTTACAAAAGCGGAGTAGGTTTGTGACAAAGAACTAAGATAGTTCCCACAGCGGTTACGGACTTCCTTAAATGTCTCATTGCGGCGCTCTCTGTCGATCAATCCCCTACGAAGATAACCGGTACTCACAGAAGGGTTTGGGTACTGTTTACACCTAAACTAATTGTGTAAATGAACACACGGTATTGTGTTCTCTGCACCTTCTGAATTTATGAAACAAATTTCCACCTTAAAATAGGACCTTCGGGATCATATCGAGTATCTATGAAGTGTGTATTTACCGCATGCCCTATTAAATTATAAGTTATTGCATTTATTTCGCTTCTCTTATGCGCTTGAAATGCAGCACATTAATTCTCCTCTACCATCTAATTTGAATCCATCTTCGTCTTGACGATTTCTGGATGGTCTCGAAAGTTATTTTAATTATTGATTTATTTTTCATCTCAGGGGGTTTAACCACAGAGTGACGAAAACGTCTCCTTTCGCCAGACACTTGAGCCGACACAGGAAGGCAATAACGGAATTCATCATGTCATAATTTTTATTTCTTTCGTATCCAAGTAAAATAGGCATATCCATATTATGTAAATTCATGTTCGACCTTCTTATTGCTTGTCACCTTCGGTTCCATAGTGTCTTCCCGCTCCGGAATGTACTTTGTGCGCATGCTTTCTTGGGTACTCAGTTCCCGTCTTCATTTGGTAGGTTTCGCGCAATTTCGGAAAAAGAGCAAGACGACCACTTTGAGACATGAACCCTATAAACCCTGATATTTTACTGGCTTGGATGCTAAGGTTTCATTCTCTCTATAGATTCTAAAGTTTACGCACATGCGCATGCGCGGTATTTCGTTTAATAATTCAGCCAGTTCGAGTTAAATTAGATAACCTATTCACATTAATGACTGAAGGCTCCAAAGAGAAGGTATTGCATTCCACCCAAAAATTCAATACCAAAATTTCACTGGAAACGGATGTTTTAGGGTCCCCTGTATCCAAAAAAGTATTTTTAGAAAAGGTCCGTGTGTGTCCGTGTGTCTGTGAACTCGATAACTGAAAAACGAAAAGGCGGTAGTACCAAACTTGGTATTTAAGTTTACTAATCTTCCAGAAAAGTGATACGAAGATTTGAGAAAAATCCCCCCCACCCCAAGCTATCCTTTACATGGAAAAGTTTCGAAAGCTTTGATTTTCTCAAAAATGGCTCTAACGATTGTGATTAAAATATCGTATATTAAATATATTTACATGGCAAATATAGTAGATATCTTGCATTTTCTGGGTATGACCTTTGAAGACCGCTTTATTCTGGATGGATGTTGTTGGAGTTTTCATAACTAGTAAACTGTAAGATATAGACAAAAACTTGCTACACAAAATTTGTAGAGCGTGTTGAAACACACAACTTATGCCATAAACATTTTTTTCGTAGAGTTGATAATATTTTAAATATCCTTTGTTATTTCTTTCAATTTTAAAATACTTCAAACTTATCACATTCGGGAATTTGGCAACTCTGGCAATGCAAAGAAACGGATGTCATCCACATGGCGATCAGCTTTTAAAAGATTTAACTATCTTTTTAGCCTAGTGTATCCCATTATTTCTCTTCTACTTACAAAAAAACAAAAAACAAAAAAAGAAACAAAAACATTTCTGCTAATGTTTATCTCAATTAGCATGAAGTAGATAGAAAAATGAGTTTTTAACAATATAAATGAATCGCTGAAATGTATGTATGCGTATCACTTCCGAACGACTGCATCAAATTGAACAATTCTTTTGTTGTTGTTTGTTTTTTTTTTTTTTTTTTTTGTTTTTTTTTTTTTGTTATTGTCACGACAAGGTTTCTAGGAAAGAAAATGCTTAAAAATAGTACGGGAAAGTATTTAAAATCCCATAATATAAATAAAAACCGTGCCAAGCGAACGCATTTCGGTTAATAGTCACCAGATGGCAGTGATATCACGGTAATTTGTTGCTAAATGGTCGTAGTACTGCTATATTTTCCCCTCCCCATTCAATGTTAAGGTAACGCAGCAGTTTTATCGCCACAATGACGCAATGCAGCAGAAAATTCAAATACATTTTTATATATTAACTGTCCTTTCCTTACTCCTATTGCTTAAAATAAAGCAGAAAGGAAGCTTTCCTTGCGACTAACACCTAGAGTAAGTACTTATTTATTAGCCGCTAGATGGTCAAAGCAATAGTTTTCGTTTTCATTCATTGCTAGGGTAGCGCAACAGTTTATCGAGATAATGGCACAACGCAGCAGTGAAATTCAAATAACATTTTTATGTATTAACTGTCCTTTCCTTACTCCTATCGTTTACAATAAAGAAGCAGAGAAGCTTTCCTAACGATGAACACCTAGAGTAAGTACTTATTTAATTTGCCGCTAGATAGCATTAGTAGTATCCAATGTAAAGGTAATGCAACAGTTTATCAAGATGACACAACGTAGCAGTGAAATTAAAATACATTTTTATGTATTAACTGTCCATTCCTTACTCCTATCGTTTAAAATAAAGAAGCTTTCCTGGCGACGAACATCTAAAATACGTACTTATTATTTGCCACCAGATGACCGTAGACCCTACTGCTCTATTTTTCTTCCCCATTCAATGCTAAAGGAATGCACCCGGTTATGGAGACAATAACGCAATATAACTTTGAAAATGAAATCTATTTCTTATGTATTAACTATCGTTCCCTTGGTCACATCGTTTAAATAAATAAATATGTATATTTTTGTTGTAATTCTTTAAAACGAACAAGTTATAAACAATGCACATAAGCATTAATCTTTCGTGCAATTAAAATGGCGGAAAAATAACGGGATTCGTTTTAGGATTAACTTCCTATTGCAGATGTTGCGCTATTTGACGTTATGTGGTACATGAAGATACCCGCGACATCATCACATTACAATTGCGGTGCTCTTAATACATTTGATCAAGCAATATTTTGGATCAAATGGTGAAATTTAAAACACAAAGCTATCATCAAATAAAAGCTTATGAATTGCTCAACCAGATCTACATGCTCTTTAGATACGTCATTTTTAGACTTAGAAAAAACCGTTTTGACATAGAAGAAAATAAGGAAAGAGGTGGGAAACATTGGGGGTAAAGGAAAGAAAGAGATTCGGAAGAAGTATGAATGTTACTTTGTGACTTTCTCCTTAATGTAATTCATTACTTATGCCAGTGTATACCCGCCACAATGTGTAAGCGTTGCTATTGCGGTTATTATGCCGACATCTTGGTTTTCCACGCTATTAACTGCATATGTCATCCTTTCCACACTACCTTAAACCCTTAACTCTGAATTCGTCCTTTTCGCAATACCAACTATATGTGCTACATTGCGCAGATTACTGCTCTTCATTGCGCTTTTCAGATGCAAAGGGATTATTAGACACGACAATGGGAAAATTCCTGTTGACAATTCCACTGACCTAATTTCGTTTCCATCAAATTTTTGTCACTTCACATCGTCAAAGGAAGAAATTTTATCGAAAGTGTTTCCAAATATTGGTGCGAATTACAGAAACTATGCTTGGTTGAGCGAACGAGCTATTTTAGCAGCAGCTTGTAGATGTTGATGGTTTGAATGTAAAAATTCAGGGTAAAATTGATGGACAAATACATTCATTTAAGTCGATCAATTCCATTACCAATCCAAATGAAGTCGTCAATTATCTAACTAAATTCATTTGATTTGCCAGGATTCCCGCCACACAATTTACAGCTCAAGGTTGACTCGGTGATAATGATACCAGGAGATATCAATCAGCCGAAATTATGCAGCAGAACAAAACTCACTGTTAAAAAAATGAAAATTTTGATTTAAGTTACTATAACATGGAAAGTTCAAAGAATATCACTAATGTCAACCGACTTTCCTTTTGAATTTAAGCGCGCCTTGCATTCGCAATGACAATAACTTCCAAGATCAATCGTTAGAAGTGTGTGTAATATACCTTGAATTGTGTCTTTCTCATGCTGTACGTTGCATGCTCGAGAGTCGGTAAATTACCGGCGCTATTTTGTTCTCTCCGGAAGGAAAATAGTACATTCCAAGGCATTGCAATAAAGTGTTTTCAAAGTATTTAATTGTAATTTTATGTCATTGCATGTCGTAATGTAAGCGGAAGATTTTGTCTTGAGTTTTTTTTTTTCGTTAGGTACACCACCCGTGCGAAGCCGGGGCGGGCAGTAAGTTTATTATAAATCTGTATACAAAGCCATGTGAATGGAACACATCAGATTTTTGGTATATATTTAGGCTACGGATAAAGAACCGTGTTTTATGCATATTTGTGTTGATATTACAAGTCTCGCTAAATATTTTCTCATAAGGCTACAAGCTTATGTTCAATGTTTATTACCCCAATTGGCTTTCTGTAAATGCAAGATGGAACACATATAACGTGCACTATGCAACTGAGTTTAAACAGAGTATTCCGTATATTTTCATTCTTAAGATAGCAAGGATTGTGCTTTTGGCTTCCTTCCTAACAATGTAGGTTTGATTCCTACTATTTGTCATTGACAATGTAGCAAAGATTATATTGAAATTCAGGTATTTTCATACTATCTTCAAGCTTTTATCTCATTTATTTACATATTTTGCTATGATAACGCATTTACAATTCTAGAATAAGCCGGAGGAATGCATTTGATGAAAGCATTTGTGCAAGAGATTTGTGTTACGTTAATGGATTCTTTTTTTGCTACTGCCATGTACAAACTGTCCTATGCTTCGCTGTAAATACGGGTTTTAATCACAATATGAATTAAAACGTTTTAATTCACAGCTACAAACTTTCAATGTCATTTACAATAATTAATATATTGTTTACGGACTAATGAATTCTCTAGGAATAAATACGTCACCCTTTTCCGTGTGCATTTCAATTTTAGTAATAATATCTAGCATCAATTTCAGTTTATATATGCCCATTATTTCCTAAACAACCAGCATTGGTGCCACCTTGTCCCATCCTGCAACGATAATTTTGCATATTTAATTAAAATACTTACATATTTGATTTAACCTTTTAGTGGCGGATAAAACATTATGTTTCACACGAGATTAAAGTATATTTAACCCCCTCATGCATACACTACTTTGCTACACTTTTCCGCTTCTTCCTAAACCGGTTTGGATATCACTGTTACAGACATGATGATTGAATTGATTCAAGTAGTCATGATCGCTAAGACGAGAAAATTGAACGTCGTGAATTCTAATCCCAGAGACTGCAGTCAAATACGCCGGTGGGAAAGATGGGGAGGGCCCACGTAAACAGTATAATAAAATTGAAATATGTTAATATATTTAATGATTTATGATCACTTCTATTTTATTGTTAAACGACATAATATGAAAATAACGAAATATCATTATTGAATTAATCTAAAACTTAGATTAAACTTCGGCAACACTACATTGGAGGGTAAAAATTATTTGAAGATGATCACTCTCGGGAAATCTCGGGCGTTAAAATTTTCACTGAATAATACAATGTGATTTTAATATTTTATACCATAAATTACTGTTACTTGCGTTTTTACCTCATTTATTGTTCGATTTAATATTTTCTTGTCCAACAGAAAGATATTGCGTTACTATAAATGAGGTGTTATAAAGAAGCTGACTGTTGCCATGGTGAAAGACAGAGCTGATGAGGTACAAATTGCCTGCTATAGAGAGCATTGCTGGTGCCCCTGTGTTTGTGAAAGGTGAAATATGAGTCTCATATCTGGCCTGAAGTACTTGCCGATTCGCTTGGTTCATTTCTGAAAGGAAAGGCAAACGGCATCTGTAGCAGTTGAAGTCGCAATAACGTTTCGCTAAACAAAGAAAACGACCACTTCTGCGCCTTATTGGATATTTTACCGCCGCTTGCCTGTGCAATTGCTACAAGTACTGCCCTTTATTGCTTCTTTCATTGAGAAGTAAATATCCTAGCTCAACTAAGCAAATAATTGTTGAATAAGGCGAATTATCTTAATGAGAACTTTAAACTTACTCTACCAGGGGTGGAGACAAGAGAACTTGACTGGTTTCCAAGAGTAGCAAGTCCTAAATCTAAAGAATAAAATACTTATAAGTTCTATGGTTTTGGCGCAGTTGGAGTGTTTATGAAAGGGTCAGGGTTTTAATGCAACTGACATTTTTCTCTTCTGTCAGCATGTGTACTCGCTTACTATATGGGTTAATTACTACATTTTTAATACATTTAAGCAATATCTCGTATTGCATATAGCATGCTTTCTTAATAAATATAATATTTCATCAATTTACACCTTATGTCGCATTTGTTTTTTACTTTGCATTATATTTTATGAATATATATTTATCTTAATTGGGAGGCCAATATTAATATCTCTTATACGTCTAAAGTTATACCTATTATTCAATCACATGTTTTGTAGTTGTAGAAAGTTTACATCCATATTAGGGGCGGCGTCATGGCAAAATGGCTAAATCGCTTGCTTCCCACTTAGGCTGCCCAGGCTCAATCCCAGAAGAACCATTGGGATTTGTGGTGGACGCAGCGGTGTTTTGGCGGGTTTTCTCCGGATTCCCCTGCCCCTCGTTGCACTAATTGCTTCCATCATCATTTTTCATAGGTCTATTTCGCCTATATTTCCTAGCATTACCTTCCTCACGTTCATACCTGGCTTTGGGCTGATCCTTCACCCATGTGTGATTCATAGACCGACTGAAACAGGCATCTGATCCCAGGTATTGGCTTATAAGTCCTGGGGATGCAAAATCCTCCATATGAGGAGGGTAAGCAAGTGGAAAAGAATAGGTATTCATATTTGACTTAAAATACTATATTTTCTAAATAATATGACTTCGAGCTAATGTTGAAACTTGGAAACCTGATGGTAACGAAATCAATAGCCCCGTGACATGGGGTCATACCGTTCGCTTAAGGCAGGTTTGGGCACTCTTGACCTACGTGCCACCGCGTGCCAAATGACCTTTTCCTCATCCCTTCTGATTTGCTGTTTTCAAACATAAGGAAGCGTTGTTCACAATTACATATTTCCACAATAGTTGTTGGACATTCAGGGAAGAATGGGCTCGTTCAGATTTTGTAACATACTGCAATAAATAAAGCTTATATTTCTATCTACTTTCTTTAATTGAGGTAAACCTTTTCCAGAAATAGCAATAGTACACATTTCTTTATAATACAAAGTAAAGAATGATAATCAAAATAATGCTTAATGAACACTATATGCTGGCCTAAATTTCATACTCCATGCATAAAAAAAAAAAAAAAAAATGTGAATATTGAAAGGACTTTAAATCAATGACAAAATATTTACCGTTTGGAACCATCAATTATATCACGGAAGTGCCTTTTATTTAGTTATGTGCTTATTTTATAATTTTTTTTATTGTTCAAGGAGATTCAAAGCGTGTATTTCTGGTGAAATTTTGACATTACATTTTTGGGTGGAATGCAATACTACTTCTACTACCATGCCTGTAGAGAAAGTAAAAACGAACAATGATCTCCCATTTCAGAATAGTACAAATATTTAAATATTGAAACCAATAATAAGGAATATCTCGGAGATGGTTAACCTCACAAAAAATATATTTGACAGAACTTGTGTGCTTTAAGAAGTTCTACTTTTTTGTGTAGTAAGAATTTGTCAGTCTCTTGCGGTTTATCAGTTTCACAAAAAATATTAAAAATGAAGAGTACTTCACAGGCTAATTCCATAAAATTCAAGAGATACATTTTATTTGTCTTGAATGTATTAAACATATCGTATTTTAACTCCATTCTGAAAATGTTTCCATGTAAAAAGTAGCTTGGAGCGGAGGAGGATTTTCTTGAATATTTGTTTTTTATTTATGTTGACCACAGAAACGCGCGCGGACCTTGTTCTTAAATGCTGTTTTGGATTCAGGGGGACCTCAAAACATATTTTAGGTGAAATATTGACAGGGAAATTTTGGAGGGAATGGTTCACTTCCCCTATTCACTATACGTAGTAGAGAAAATAAAAAATCAAAATCGCATAGCAGATAACTACCACGGGGATAATCAGCGCTCCGATGGATATATCAATCAGTCTTCAAATGCTAATCGGTTTGCTAATATTTTTCGAGTACTGGCAAAATCGGGAGTTATAAATCACTTCATGATGACATAATGATATTTGAATTCCATATCTGACCACCTATAAAATAAATCTATGTTCCATTCATATGACTTACTCCACCACTTCTGTAACAAACTGTTCTTAAAAACGCTTATGTTTATCCACTTAAAGCTAATCAGATAAACATTATCAGTACTGTTCTTACTATGATGATGATGATGGTTAGTGTTTATGGGTGCTCAACTACAAGGTCATCAGCGCCCTTATTAAACAAATCATGGCAAAAGCCAGAGATAAAGCTCAATAAGAAATATAATTAATAAGAACGAAAGATTAGTCTAAAAATTAAGGTAAAAAGTTTATCATAGCAAAAGCCACACATTGGTGATTAGAGAGAAAAAAAAGTAATACAAAAACAACGATAAAAACAACTAAATCCGAAATTTGAAGGGTATCTTCGATAAAAATTCAAAAATCTTAGCTACCGCTCGACTATCGTCCGCCAGGACTTCTGCAAGACTGACCGGCAGTTGCAGTGATTCCCGAATATGTGCTAGATTAACACAATCTAGCAACACATGACGGACAGACAAATCTTCTCCGCAAAGCGGACACAATGGAGCAGATTCACTCTTAAAAAGAAAACTATGTGTAAAATTGCAGTGGCCAATACGCAAACGAGCCAAAATTACTTCCTCCCGTCGAGAATGACGAGAGGAAGTTACCCAGTTTGTTGGAAGGTCTTTCACTACTCTAAGCTTGTTTCCGCGGAGAGCTGACCACTCATCGTGCCAGCACGAAAGTATCGCCCTGCGCACAACAAGCTTAAAGTCTTCCGATGTTATACAAGAAATGTTTGTACTGGGCTCGGTGGTTGCCGTCTTTGCTGCAAAATCTGCCAGTTCATTCCCCGGCAAGCCAATGTGACTAGGAATCCATGCACACTCCAAATTAATCCCGGAAGTATATAAAACGTGGAGGGCATCCTGGATACGCTGCACGATACGATGATAGCTGTAGAGATCACCAAGGCTCTGAAGTGCACTCAGGGAATCACTCAATATAAGGCAGTCACTTAAATTTCGACGACCAACGTGCAGAATGGCTCGATATATTGCGTATAGCTCTGCACTATAAATAGATGTGCCATTATAAAAACTGAATTATTTACTATTTACTCCCTTAGAGGTAGAGGGAAATTAGGCATATACCTAGTAGTCTAAAGTGATATTGAAATCTTTTAAAAGTTGGTTGCTATGTGGTTGAAATTCGGTTCATTTTACATGGCAGGAGTAAAATATAAGAGAAAGGAATGAAAGTTCTCTTTTGAGAAAAGCACAACTATTTTAAAATTGAAACCAATGTTAACTCCATAAAAACTATTTACCAGTTATGCAAAATCATCCAGAAAGAAAAGCTATTCAGAGGTTGTTCCCAGAAAATTCTAGATTTACATTTTATTTGTCAAGTAAATGCATTTCATATACATTATTTTAATTAATATCGTTAGAGCAATTTTTGAGAAAATAAAAGAAAATCGAAAAATCTTCATGTAAAGGGTAGTTTCGATTGGGGTATTTTCCTGATAATCTTCGAGTTGCATCCTTGGAAGATGAGAACTTAATTATCAAGTTTCTTATTTGACCGACGCTTCGTTTTTGATTTATGCTGTCCAAGCACGCGCCTTTTATTAAGACATATTTTTACTTTCTCTTCACGGACTATGTACATAAAAGGTAATGTATGGCACTAAAAAATTCGGTACCGGAAATACATGTTATGACACCTTGTGAATAAAAAGAACAACATTTTTGGAAAATGTTTGTGTGTGTGTGTGTGTGTGTGTGTCGTCTGTGTCTGTGAGCAGCATAGCTCAACAACGAAAAGACTGTTAAAAACCAAACTTCGTATTTAAGTTTTGTATCTTCCAAGCATGCGACATGTACATTTTCAAGGAAATCTCCCCAGCCCACACTACCCTTAAATGGCAAAATTTAGAAAATTTTGATTTCCTCAAAAAAGTCTAACGATTTTGATTAAAATCTTTTATATTTGATATATTATCATGACTAGTAAAATGAGTATCTACAATTTTCTGGGAATAGCCTCTGAAGACATGTATATTCTGGATGAATTTTGCGGAATTTTGCATAACTGGTAAACCGTAAGAGATAGACAAAAACCTACCACACAAAAAATGTAGATCTCGTTAAAACACACAGTTTGTTATATATATTTCGTGATGTTGACAGCTTTTAAGATATTCCTTGTTATTAGTTTCAGCTTGAAAATACTTAATACTTTTCTCATATGGGAATTTGTCAACTCATGTCCACAAAGGGTGCTTCAATCACATAGACATTAGCTTTTAAAATATTTTACTATCGGTTTAGCCTAAGGAACTCCCTTATTTCCCTTCTACTTTCAAGAAAGCAAGTAATAAGACGATTTCTACTAATTTTTTCCCGATTGGCATTAAGTAAATAGAAGAATAAGCTTTTTAACAATAATTTATTGCATAGATGTAGAGAAAGTCATGTGAATAGAATACATCAGATTTTTAATCATGGAGTACTCAAAACCTGTATATTTGGTGAAATCTCGGTATCAACTTTTTTGGTGAAGTATAATACCCTCTCTATCTATTGTATGTGTTCGTAGTACTCGGTGAGAAAGCAAAAATGGGGTCATTGACTAAAAGAGACTCCGCTTAGACTGGAACCATCACTGGTATTTCTTTATTGCTTTGTACAGACACTCCTGAGATAAAAAGAACATCTGGTAACAATATAATTTGATTTAGTTTTAGCATTCTTCCTTTTTCTGGTTTCGTCGCCATATTAACGGGTCGCGCATTAATTTTGCATGCGCTTTGAAGTGATGTGCTTTCTTTGAAATTATAACATCCAGTTAAATGTGCCTCTTGTGACATGAATAAGTAAAGAAAGGAAAAAAAGCAGGGAAAATATAAAAGACAACCACTGAAGAGTTGAGTGCCGAGGAAAATGCTTCATAACCTCTCACAAGGCTTTTTCGTATCTCTGTTCTGTGAAGGAATTTATGCTGCTGTAACATCAAGATCCTTGATTATACTGCCTTGCAAACATTTTGCAAATTGAGCTATTCTCAGAGATTTAAATAAATCCAGAGTCCAGTTTATTTCTTGACTTCTTTATATAAAGGGTTGGTTTTGTTTTCAGACATTATTACAGGAAAGGGTATAGCCAATATAAACTATTAATATTCAATTCTAATGTTATTATAATTATTACGGCTCACAGCAAGCGTAATCGTTCACAACATAATCGTATATATGAAATACTGGGATCTTGAAATCTTACCCCACTATTGTGCACGCACCTTTTATTGGGCGCTAGTTTCACGGGGAGCGAGGGGGAAGAAGAGAGTGTCCGCTCGCCTATCTTTGCGTAGTGTTTTCAATCAAAAAATATTTTCTTTGAGGGTTTCTCCCATTATAGTGAACAGTTATCTTATTTATCGCGAAGTGGCTGAATTATTAAATGAAATGTAGCGTACATGTATGAACTCTGGGATCCGTAGAGAGAATGAAACCTTAGCATTGTAGTCACTAGGTACCAGGGTGTTTAGTGCACTTAATGTCTCAATGTTGTAACTCTGCCTTAATTCCGAAATTCCGCGACACCTACCGAATGGAGAATTGAGTAACCGAGCACCCAAGGAAAAGGGGCGCGCATAGAAGATAATAGACAGTAAAAGAAAAAAAGAAAAAAAACCTCCTATGCTACATTCACACGTCTTTCTCTCCCCTCTAGTTTATATTAGTGACTATCTTAAGGCGACTTATTTTGCTATCTACCTCATTTTAATCGCGATAAACCATTTTTAATTAAGTCATTTTTGTGAAACGCAACTTTTTCCAAAAGTTTACAAGTAATGTTTAATTTCGGTTGGGGATTTTTTTGAAAATATTTATTTGGCTACTTGGAAAATGAGGACTTCAAATATGAAGTTTGATACTAAACTGAATTTACGTTTTTGAGTTATGCTGCACACACAAACACACAAAAACTATCATTTAGAAATGTTTTTTTTGGGCTTCAGGGTGCCTCAAAACATATATTCGTGGTGAAATTTCGACATAGAGTTTTTGGCCGCAAATCAATACCTTCTTATTTACTGTATGTAATAGAGAAGTATGCTGGTTCATTATGTTGCGCTTGTATGTATTCCAAAGAAATCCACCAACATTATATATACCACTTTTCTGCCATTGTTCAGAATTGGCGCTGTAGCTTTTCTCACTTTATGGAAGAATAAATCTCCGTTATCGTAGTATTAACGAGAACATTTTTCTGCAAAAAAGGTAAAATCTCTTTCATTCACATTCATAACTTTCAGTAAAAATACACAGTGCGAAGTGGCAAAGTGGTAACATTGAGACTTGTATTCCTACAGCAGAAGCAGAAATTAAGCCTAAAACAACTTTTCTAAGAATTATTTCCGTCCGGACAGCTACTTGCCAGCTTGGTTTAGAATTTTCACCAACTGAAGGGTCCAATTGACAAGTAAAAGGAGATAATTCTTAAATCTGGCTCCTATAATGGAATTAATATATATATATATATATATATATATATATATATATATATATATATATATACACACACACACATACACTCGCACACACACACATACGAGGGTTGGGACAAAAGGCATGGCAACTATTCATTTCCTTGAAGATACCAATCGGGTTGGAAAATGTGACATATACAGCGAAAGGACAAGGTGTTAACTACAAGTGTGGACAATGAATAGCCTTAATATCGTAACACATTAATTTATTACTGTAGTGTTACAGGGCAATAAGTTCTTTACGGTGCAAAAGAATGACAACACAGTACACATACAGCTGACATGACAAACCTGGGCCTAAATACCCTTAAAGCAGGCCCCTGCTACTGTCACCACACGCTGCCAACGATGTGGGAGGCGCTGAATACCACCTACCGCAGCATTTGCCGCACCCTGAGTGAATCGGGTCATCTGTTCGTGCACATCATTAGCAATGTCCAGTGCTGCAAACCGCCTACCACGTAGTGGTTCCTTAATCTTTCGAGTGAGATCAAAGTCACAGGGCGAAATGTCGGGAGAGTACGGTGGGTGCTCCAATTCTTCCCATCCCCAATGTCGCAGTAGCTACCCTACACACTCTGCTGTATGTGATTTTGCATTGCCGTGCAGGATTACTGCACTGTCCAACAGATCCGGACGTTTTTCCGAATGCCAAGTCGTGCCTGTCGCACCAGGAAGTCCATGTAGTACTGTGAGGTCACTATTCTGCCATGTGGAACAAAGTGGCAAACAATGACACCCCTGACGTCATACGCGACGATCATCATAAATTTGACTGGGGAAGGATTCTGACAGAACTTCTACCGCCTTGGTGATCCAGCATGTCGCCATTCCGCGGACTGACGTTTCAGTTCTAGTTCTTATGCCCTGGCCCAAAATTCACCGATGGCGATTATTTGTGATAAGAATTGATCGCCGTCCTGTTGCCAGTGTGCAAGGTGGCCGGATCATGTTGCATAGCGCACCCACCTTTGAACACCCATCAGTGCATGCGGTACCCACCGCGAAGCGATTTTGCGTAGTTGCAGTTCATTACGCAATATCTTGTGGGCGGTGCGTTTCTCGATGCCACTTGCCCTCTCTAACTCCAGTAGCGTCCATCGTCTGTCTTCATCCAGGAGCTGCTCGATGACGGCACGTGCCACGTCGGCCTGCACACTGACAAGTCGTCCCGAGCGTTGCCCATCACTGGTTGACACACATCCTTGCTGAAACTTTCCTACTCAGCGAGCTACTATACAGTATGGTAGGACATTATTCCCAAGGGCTTCCAGTAATTCACTGTGACATTACATGACATTTCTCCCTTATTTCACAGCCCTCGCTGCACTACTACCAGCTATCACAGATCCATCTAATGTTCTGCATACACACTATGGCTGCAGAACTTCCACACGACAGATAGGTTTGTGATCCGTTCACATATCTACAAGAAAAAAAAAAAACTAGTTGTCATGACTTTTGCCCCAACCCTCGTATACACACACACACACACTCAGAAAGAATGGTTTCCGGAACCATAGTTCAATATGAAATGCATGCTATCTATATATGATGTCGTTTAACTAAATGTAAATATGTTCCATATATGTTTGCATCATATCTCTTAAATGCCAAATACACTATATTCAACTACTTCTTGTGCGACACAAATTAGTTCCTTTGTTAATACAGCATGCAATACAACCTGACATTGGAGCAGCTCTCGCCACGTCTAAGTGAAGTTTAATTCCTCTGTACATTCCATTCCCTCGAAACGAAGTAGGCAATGGACCACTCTCAAGACTGGTAAGAAATGCAATTACTTGTGCTATGAGCTTCGTATTGGCTATCACACTTCACCTACAGTCGGGTTCCGACCTGTATTGCTGCATAGGTACTCTGTCTCAGTTGAGCAGACTACCTAAAACATAACACATTGGGAGAGAGTTGTCTCGTTTACATTTTCATACTTGTATAAATAAAAAAATATCAATAGAGTTAATGCATCTGGAATGCATGCAAATTCTTATCAACAAATATGTAAGGGGTCCTTCTGTTAAAACCTGCCTCTCATAATGCTCATGGATCATGACTGTTCATGTCGCTTTTATCGTCTGGGCTTGTTTTTCAGCCAGTTAGGAAAAAGGAGGCGCGGAAGAATACATGTAACCGGGGCTAGGTTGTAAGAAAAGAGTTTAGTCTTAATTCCTCCCGTCTTTTATTTTCTAGATCATGCCTTGCCATATTTGTCTAAATAAGCAGATGAGAGTTTAAATAACTGACGAAGATGGTAAACTCCAGTACGTCCAAGTAAAAACTGCATTCGGGTTACATAACTCCGCTACAGAGTGAATGTGTGTAAACTCCGGCCCAGGAATTAGTAAACTTCTTCATTATGGACCAGCTTAGCACTTTCCTTCTCACTTGACGTCTCGTTGTAAAGTAAGAAATATTTTTTTCTATTAGTTTTCAGGTTATAGGCATTGACAACGTCATACACTCCGTCACATTTCAGCAATGTTGAGAATGCAGCTTATTTCATATTCAGTCCGTAGGTTACATCTATTGTTAAAGGTAGTTTATTTTCGTGTTGAGGGATTTCTTTCATTATTCTTTTAGATGTCTTGTCATGTACTAATGCATGTGTCATTTTCCTTTACAACTCATTAGAAACACTGGACTGTTCAACGTATCCGGATAACAATTGTGCTGGAAATTAGATTTCGAAAATTCTATATCCGGGCTTGAAAATCCAAAAATATAAACGTCAGTAGGGGAGAACAGCACCACCGACACAAACCATCCTTTGCTTCATGTTTAAAGTAAAATTTAGATCCGTTGACAACCATACGATTGTTTCTACTTTAACTAACCATAGCAATAGGCTGTGCTAACTCAGTACTAACTAGTACATAAATACACCTGTCTTCTGATGTATGAAAACTAATGCTGCACGAACTTAAACTCTACCATGACTGTGGATATTTCAGAAAGGAAAGCCTGGTTGTCTCCATCACACACATTTTTAGTGGGGTTAACTTTTCTCGAAATGCTCTTTGTATTGGTTACTATTTTAAAATACTTATGCTTTTCTTAAACGGGAAGTTGTCATTCGAGTTTCTTTTGTTTTAGTCTTGGCCGTTCAAAAATGTCAGTATCATTACATAAGGATAACTTTTAAAAGATTTGACTATCATTTTAGCCTAGTGTATCTCCGCATTTCCCGTAATTACAAGGAAGTAGGTAATGCGACTAATGTTTTTCTTGATTAGCATGAATTAGATAGAAGAACACTCTCTTTTAAGAATAGCTTGTTTGCAAAACAGGCAGAGAAAGTCATGTGAATGAAACTATCAAATTTTTTATTCAGTAGATGTTTCCAGAATACTTAAGAGCTTTATATATTCTGGACTTTATTGACGAAACAAGAACTTCGTTTCTCTTGAGAAGCCATATTCGATTGGTGTTCCGTTGATCAAAAATATAGACGCTTATCTTCAGCCGAAGTTTTCATCCCGCGCCCCGAGTTGGTAATCCAGGCCCCCATGCACTTTGCTCCTGTTGACATTGAAGGTAGCGACAAGCTCAGCTGATTGCTTTCTTGCCCTGGAGGGAAACTGGGAAAATTAAAGATGAGGTGTATCAACAAGTTGGGAAAACCTCTTACAGCAGCACGTTTCATATCTATGCTCTCCCTAGGGAATACAGTTGTCAGCTAGAAGGAGACCTAAATTCTGACCTTTCTTCTCTCTCTTTCAAATGTCTCATTACTAAAGTTTCACAGAAATTCTCCTCAGTAGACATATGGGTGATATTTACAAGATTTGTCGCTGAATTTCTTGGATCGATTAGAATCCATTTCCTGAAACATGGGAAAGTCTGTGAGATATTTTTCTTTAAAATACTGCACACATTCTCTGTCGATTATTTAAAATAATTTGTTGCAGTGGTCTACTCTGAAGACGAAAATCGCATTTTTTAAATTAAAATTAAAAAATTTGATGTGTTCCATTCATATAACTTTCTCTAGCTGTTCTATATACAAACTATTCTTACAAAAGAGTTTTCTCTTATCTACATCATGTTAATCGAGATAAACAATAGCAGAATTGGTCTTATTACTTGCTTCCTATGTGAAAAAATAGAAGATCGGTTCGCTTCACATGGTCCCGTTGGAGATAAGTTAGGTGGCTGAAAAGTGAAACAAATAACAAGGAATATCTCAAAAATGGCAAGAAAAACATACATGTAACATTATGTAATTTATCAAGAACTGCATTTTTTGTGTAGTAAGTTTTTGTGCGTCTCTTACGGTTTAACCGTTATGTAAAATTATGCAATACTCAACCAGAATAGAGGTGTCTTAGAGGCTAATCCCAGAAAATTCAAAGTATACATTTTATTTGTGAAGTAAATATCTTCAATATAGGTACGTATTTTAATCAAAATCGGTAGAGCCATTTTTGAGAAAAGCTATTTTTTTTAAAAAAAATCCATGTAAAGGGTAGTTTGTGCTGGGGGATATTTTTTTGAAAATTTTCGTGTCGTATCCTTGTAAGGTACTAAATATCAATACCAAGTCCGGTTTTTAAAGGTATTTTCTTTTTTCAGCTATCCTGTCCACACACACACACACACACACACACACACACACTCCAGGACCTTGTTCTAAAAATGATTTTTTTCGGACACAAGGGACCACTATGTATATTTCCTGTGAATATCAACATCGAATTTTTGGGTGGACCACAATACCTTCTTTAGCTACTGTGTATATTGTACATACATACGACCAGAGAGAGTAAACTTTAAGCACACGCAGATGTCCGTGAGACCAGTGAGAACATTTTCACGTTAATACAGCACTTGGTAATTATTGCTCTAAGAATGTTTCTCAGTACCCTTAAATGAGCATAATGGAATAGTTTGGTATGGTGTACCAGATATTTCAACAATAACACTTTCTGTCAGCTTACGACAAACAGTTCTATGGCATGAACATCTGCGTACACTGGTGTCAGTTTATTGCAAGCTCTTGCATGCTTGGTGACCTATTTTAGTAAGTATTCTAACTACATCATAGTATACTCTTAGGAAGTAGAAGAGGAGAGAATTAGGTAGCTGGGTGACGAAGTATTAGCTGAAAATGCAGCTAATAATTCTTGAGGCAGTTTTTTTTTTTCACTCATGCAAAACCATCTTCAGAAAAAGACATGCCAAATATAAATAAGTAACTGAGAGTTTTGGAGAGCTTTATGATGTGAAAAGTTATGAAATTGCATGAAATGTGGACTCACGAGGATGCTATGAGGGCTGAAAAAAATGAAAAAGCAGATAAGTTTGTAGAAACTGCAACATTTGCCTTGAACGTGTTACTGTAACAAAAATATCTTCAAAATCCTAAAGAATATGTGCATTATTTTGATTGCAATGAGTTTATATGCACTTGATTTTTCAGAAGTTTTTTTTTTAATCAAAATATAATTTTGTTATGTACATGTCCTCAGGCTTCTAGGCACGTGTACCGCGTTAAAGCAGATATATTGGTAAACTTGGTATAAAATATTTCTTAGAGTTGCTTAGTTCTGTTATTTTGCTCAAAACAGAGCATTTTAATGCACACAAAATTAATAAAGTGTTTAAAGAGTGCTTATTAAAAGTTTGTAAATACAATAGTTCTAACAAATTTCTTATAATGCCATTTCAAGAGAGTAAATATTTTGCCGCACTCTGTCTGCTATTATTCATGTATGTAAATCATTTACCCCAAGGTATAGTTCCAATTTCATTACACGCATAAGGAAGAGACATGTTTGTGTAGATACCGTTAAACCTTTAATTTGTAAGGCATCTTTTACGGTAAAAGCTGCTTTATTACTAGTTTCCTAAACATCACATTAGTTGCTCAGTTGGAGGTAAAAGGATGGGAACCAAATGGAGGGGGGAGGTAGTGGAAAGGGGGAGAAAGAAATGAGAAAGGTTTTTGAGGGAAAGAAGAAGAAACAGAGAAATAGCAATATGAGAGAGAAAGAATGAAGATAAACAATGGAAAAACTAAAGGAGTGCTAATCTATAGTTCTAAATGTTATTTTATTAACCTGGATAGGAGCTTGTCCAGTCGAAGAGCCGTATATTTTAACAAGTCAATTCTAATCGTTCTATTATCCTTTATTGCATTATTAGGGATATCTGCATTTAACCCAATAATGCAGAGCTGCGGGTTTCACCAATACATATAATAAAATAGAAATTGAAAATAAAAAACTCACGTCAATATTAAACAGATATCCTTGAGGTCCCAGATATCTAGGTCTTGGATTATTATTATTGTTATTATTATTATTATTATTATTATTCATGTTTGTATGTTACACTTTTACTCTAGAATGACCGAATTTATAGCTATGAAAGGTGAGATGTAAACCACATCTTTCATCCTATTTAGAGAACAGGTTATTAGCATCTTGTCTATCTGTGCTTCTTAAAGAATGTGTTGTTATGAATACCACGATTATTGTTGACTTTTGTGGAAATATTACCAATGTTTATAATCCAATGTCTGTGCCAATTTTTTTCCCTTTATTTTGAACATAATTTGAATAGGGTGAACATTTAAAACTATCTTTGCTTTATTCCTGCACATAATGCAGATAAACTCATTAGTGTTCCAGATCTTTCAATACCATTTCTAGATATCTCCTAAACCAGTTACGGTTCCGATCACGTAACAAAAGTAACCTTTGAAGTTTGTGTAATATTAAGCATTTCACTTAAATGTTTATTGAATTCCAACCAGAAATTTGATATCGAAATTTCACGGAGGTCTCTAATTCCCCAGAGATAATTCTTAGCGTTATGTAGTGTGATAGGGAACAATTCTGGTTAGAGAAAAATTCCCGCCCCAGCTGGGAATCGAACACGGGACTTCCGGGTGAGAAGTTTATTATTGGTCTGATTTCCCAAATAGGCACTGTTTGCAAGTAGTTAATCGCTATTCCTTTTTCTCGTAGTCGGGAATGTCAGACCTTCGTTTAAAAATATCAACTACAGCTTATGCCTATTGCATTCTAATACCTATAACGAATTGCGCACATTTGTAATGGAAATGTAATTCGATTAAAAATAAGTAGACAAAAGACTTCCTCCGTGTGTACCGTGACTGCCTTGAGTGGTATGCGTGCTAACTTCTCACCCGGGGGTCCCGGGTTTGATTCCCGGCCGGGGTGGGGAATTTTTCTTTAATCAGAATTATTTCCTACCCCACAGAATCTGGAAGTGAGAGTGAATGTGTGTGTGTTTAATGATATAAAAATATTAACCTAACGTAAATAACGTACAATAAATATAGAGTTGTTTCACAAGCTAAAAGCTAGCGATACGACCATAGCAGCTAAAGGGGGGGGGGCTATACAAACGAAACAAATTAAACAGTAGATAAAAAGTAAAAGAATAAGATGTTTAAACACTGCTGTAGAAGAGTGAGCAACGAAAATAGTGTAAATGCAACACACTGTAATAAAAATAATTAACACTTCCGAAAAATAAGTTTTATTTTTGATTTTCAAAGCAACAAAGAATATTGGTTTCACAGTTAGAGGTAGACAGATGAGAAAGGACCGAATAATGCAAAAGGGTGACGAGGGAGATAAGATTTGTGAGAGGGAGAGAGAGAAACCAAAACAGTTGATGCAACAACGCTAGCGGAACTGCAGATTTTGCAAATATTTAATAAATATTTGCTGTTGGGAGATATAGATTCTATGAATTTTGGAAGCTAAGCACCCTAATGCTATCATTTTTGTGAAAATATTAAAATCACAATAGTCCATAGCCATAAACCTGCAATGTGCTCTATTTTCATTGTATGAAAAGCCCGGCATTTTATTATTCTGTCATAAAACGGAGAATGTTTGTGAATTAATATTTTAGAAGTATCAAGAAGCTAGACGACATTTCGTTTGTATAAAAAAGTAAATGAGATAAGAGACATTTTATTCACTAGAGGATTCTTTTCGCTTCAGGACTTCTTTTCGCCTTATTTCACTTCTTAAACAGTGTGTCTCTTCGCTCTAGGCGACGGCAATGCGGCTGATAATGAGTGCTTTTCATAAATTAGGGCCCTGCTCTGTTAGCACTGTGAATTGCATTCGGAAAAAGTGACTGTCTGCCTTGAGCTTAGTCCAGTTCCAGTATGCATGGTATTTGTTCAAGTCCATCATTTCAGTTTCATTGTGTTTATATGGCATGTTCGATATTTTCCAGCAGAAATTCTTTTGTATGACAATAGCGAATAATACCCTGTTATTTAATACAATTTTTTCGTTTATCAAATTTCGTAGCATGATATTTGGAATTAAGACTAATCTCAGAATGTTATTGTTCTCAGTACAATAATTTACAGTCTCTACATATATTACTAGATATACGTGTTTTGAGGTGTAATTTGCACCAAAACATTATTTAAAGAAAAGGCCCTTTATGTATATGTGTGTGTGTGTGTGTGTGTGTGTGTGTGTGTGTGTCTGCGCGCGCGAGTGAACAGGAGAACTCAAAAACGAATTGTCGGATATTTAAGTTAAAAGATGTTTATGATATAACTCCAATAAAAATAGGTATATATATCTTAATTTTGTTATACATATTTGAAGCCTAATATTGTTTTTTTATAATTTTATATAACTGGCAAGCAATAAAGGAACATACAGAAATTATATAGATCTCTTTAAAAATATATTTAATGTATTTTTTTTTTCGCATAGCGTCCTGTATGATATTTCAACTCAAGATTAACATTTCACTTTTTAAAGATTTTACTCTCTTTTACCTCCTATAACCCTTTTGTATTTAAACGAACTGTGTATGACTATTTTTGCAAATGCTGATCTCAAGAAATACGAAGCAGATAGAAACAATTCTGTTATGTTACATTCACACGAATTATTATTACAAATTTTATTTTATGTGCTTTAACTTATAAGTTTCGTTAAATACAAAGGAAACACCGAGAGTCAAATGTTTAATAACTGAACTTATATGCAAGCCTTATAGTTTCATATTGTTTCTATGTAGCTTTGAGAATCGAGTGAAAATTAGCATAACTTAAAAAAAAGTATGTTATAAATCAATTAATAACGAATATTTCAGAGATGGTTTTTGCCACAAAATAACAGTCACTTGAAAGAAATTATGATTTCATGAGCTCTACATTTTTGTGTAGTATGTTTTCGTCTATCCTTAGCTCTTACCATTATGCAAGATTTTATAAAATTCATTCCGAATGAGGAAGACTTCATCAGCTATTCCCAGAAACTTCAAAATATACATTTTATTTGCCACGAAAGTATCTTTACTATATGCATCGTTAGCCATATTTAGGAGATGACACTTTATGACTTTTTTATGAAGGGATAGTTTGAAGTAGAGTGTTATTTTGAAGAATTTCGTGTCGCTGCTTGGAAGATTCTGAATTTAAATATGAAGTTTAATATTTACCCTACTTTTAGTTTTTGAGTTATGCTGCGCGGGCAGCACACACCAAGGGTACCTTCTTTAAACATGTGTTGTTCTTTTTAATTGCTTTTTAAAATATTTTATACAAGGAGTCTTCAATCATGTACTTCTGATGAAATTTCGATATCAAATTTTTGGGTGGAATATCTACAATAATTCTTCTACTGACTGTAAGAACGCAGCAGGGAAAGTAATAAACTGTTTTCAAAGATATAGACATGTAAGACAGTGCTTAGAGGAAGTCATGTGAATGTAACATCTATTTTTTTCAGTTTTTACCTTTCTCTACTTATTAAATAGTAAAAATGAAATGGCGTTTTATTTATGGACGCTCTTTAACTGCTGTGGTTCTTACCGCCCCATTCTATACTGGGCGTGAAAGACCGCTTAATTTTGCTCAGAGGCTTCTCTATCAGGCTTGAGGTTCTTTTACGTGCCGTAAATCTACGACACGGGACCCACGGTTTTACTTCCCTTCCGAAGGAAGCCATGCTAAGGATTTTTAAGCCCGAAAAGTGCATAGTGCACAGGTAAATAAGCATTACACTCCACCAAAAAATGATACTGAGAGTTACCGGGTACCATGTATCCAAAAAAAAAAAAAAAATCCCGAGTGAGTATGCGTCTGTGAACACGATAAGTTGGTAAACCATAAAACTTGATGCATAGTATTTTCCAGGGATACGATAGGAAGATTTTTGAGGAAAGCCCCGACACCAAACTGCCCTTTACATGGAGAAAAAACATTCGAAAATGTTGTTTTCCTCGAAAGTGGCTCTAGCGATTTTGATTAAAATACCGTTTGATAAAGATATTTACATGGCCAATAAAACGTATATCTTGAATTTTCTGGAAATACCCCTTCATTCTACATCACTTTTGCATAACAGTTAAACCGTAAGAGATAGACAATCGCTTTAGCCTAATGTATTCCCTTATTTCCCTTTTACTTATAAGGAAGCCAATAATAAGTCCAGTTTTACTAATGTTTATCTATATTAGCATGATGCAAATAAAAGCATAATTTTTGTAAGAAACGTTTTTATATTGAACAACTAGAGAAAGTCATGTGCATGTAACATCAAATTTTATGTTTATATCACCGCTAATTAGTACAGAAAGATTAATGCTGTTAACACTCTCCAAAACTCCTGATGTTTAAAATTTAATCATTTATTTCTAAAATATTTAGGATTATTTTGAAAAAGTGTATGAACATTTTGTTTAATGTGCTTTTGATAGGTAGTGTAACAGTTTTGAAACAAATTTATAAGCAATTGAGCATGTGAAACGTTTTAAGTATGTACAAATATTGGGAAAATATTTGCGAGAAAATAAGGTTTAAAATTAGACGTACCCATTTATAGCTTCAGTTAGTTGGTACTTAAAGTGCGCAAGTGGGATAAAGTATTTTATTAAATTTTAGAATTCACATTTTATTATGAAAAATAGGTTTTTACTTTCTCACAATTTTTAGTAAAATGTTACGAATACATCACGTTAATGATTTTTCCCGGTGAACTATTTGAGACAGGAGTGAAATTAATAAGCGATGTGTGAGTGCGTGGCCAACACAGTTTAAGAGACATTAATTAACATGAAATGCAACTGCATTCTTATCAATATATTGAACTGAAAGGTTGCTGAGCCACGTGAAACTCGTGATTCGGAGGTCACGCAAGGAACAGAGAGGGGGAGGATTGATTCTGGGCCTGAAGCTATTCTCTTTATTTATGAGGGACAGTCTTTCAAGAGATCGCTGCTTTATAGCCTTAAGCTCTTTGAATAACATCACATCGGATCTGGTAGATGATTGATTTATTGGAAAATCTCTAATAATCTGCTTTTAGCCCCCTTAACTTCCATATAAAAAGATTTCACAGAAATTAGGAAGTTCAGAAAACACAGATTTACTGTCATGCATATTAATGAAAGCTGCATGTTAAGCTAAAATATAGAATGTTGTTTATTAATGCATTAATTTTTACTTTTTCTTCAATGTACATACGATGTGTATATTAGGTACAGAAGGAATAGTATTCCACCCAAAATTAGACATAGGTCAACAACGAAGAGACAGCTAAACACCGAATTTGATATTCAAGTTCAGTATTTTCCAGGGATACACACAACAATTTTCAAGAAAAGAAAACCCTATCTAAACTACCCTTTACATAGAACATTTTTCGAAAATGTTTATTTGCTTAAAATAGCTTTAACCTATGTCTGAGTTTTCTAGAAATAGCAGCAGTGTGTGAAGTCCACTTCATTCTGAACGGCTTTTGCATATCTGGTAAGCCATAAGAACAGAAAAAAGATTACTACACAAAAGATGTATATCTCGTTAAAACGCAGTTTAAATTAAATGACTTTCTTTTCTTTCTTTCTTTCCTGAACTTACCATTTTTTAGGCATTTCTAGTTATTAGTTTCTATTTTAAAATAATCACACATTTCTCATATGGAAAATTATTTTTCTCCTAATCAAGCAAAGAGAACGGAATGCCAATGCAATACATAGCGGCCAGTTCTTGAAAGATTTTAGAATCGCTTTAGCCTAGTGTATTCCCTTATTCCTGCTTATCTCCATGGAAATATGTAATATAAGTACTTTTGCAAATGCTTATACCGATTAGCTTGAAGTAGATAGAAAAATAAACTTTTGTAAGAATACTCTGTTGCAGAATAGGTAGAGGAAGTCATGTGAGTGTATCACATCAGATTTTAAAAAATAGACTATAATGACCGATATATTTATCAAAATAAGAAATACATTTATTTAAGTTACTTTATATAGTACCGAGCGAGATGGCTCTACGGTAAAGCGTGAGACTGATTTCTGAAGGTCCCGGGTTCGATTTCCGTTGGCCGCCCACTCCGACCTTGGGTTTTTTGTGGTTTTCTCTGGCTGGTTGGGCGGAATGCTGGAGTGGCGTATTTTCTCTCCCTCTCTCTCTCTCTCTCCCTCCCTCTCAGTTTCTTTGGTTTATTTTGCCTCTTTCATTTCTCAGCTGACTGTGTTGCGGTTGGTGTCGGACATATGGCGCAGTGACTTGCCTATTGCACTTCTCGGCTCTGACAGATTATATATTTTAAGCCTCCACTGCTGGGTCGAGTGTTCCCCGGTTTCACTTGAGGGAAGTCTTTGAGCAGCTTCACCAGTGGCTTGGAGAGACGCCTCTGAGCGATTCTCCTGTTGCTGTCCGGTCAAACTTGCAACTGGTTGGGAATTCTGTTCCTCTCAGGCGGCCCGAATCCGTGTAATTCTTTCACCACACTATTCGTTCGTAGAGTTGTGTTTTTACTGCATAGGCACCGCAGGCGATGACACTGATGATACATGGAATGAAGATGGAGCACCAGTGGAATGCGATGGTGGGGGAAACCAGAGACCGTGGAGAAAGCCTGCCCCTACGCCGCTTTGTCCACCATAAATCTCATATGCGGATACCGGAGATCGAATCCTGGCCACCACGGCCTTTTCCTGAGGTGTTTTGTGTGGTAATTCATTGTTTGTATCTTACGGTTTACGAGTTATACAAAAGTTATCCAGAATGAAGACATTCTCAGAAGCTATTCCCAGAAAATTCAACATATACTTTTCGTTTGCCATGAAAATATCTTAAACATTTACCTTAATCAAAATGTTAGAGCCAATTTTAAGAAATCTTGCTAGATAAATTGCTAGATGCTAGTTAGACTGATTGTAGTCTTATATCAGACTTTATGTAGTACTCGGTTTCTAGACTCAGTTTATTTAATATTTACACCAGAGGCCTTTTTTTCCCCTATCACAGCAAATATTTTATAGGCCAATGTTGTGGGAGTAGCAATTCCTAGTTCAAATCTCGTCTAGTATGAGTCAGCCAGATGAGGTTTTTTTTTCTCGGGGTTTTCCTTATCCCGAAAAGATATACGGATCCTAAGCTTACTTGAGCATTATTTCCTCTGTTTATTCGCAGTCCGATATTAGCTACGCCTTAAGTTATCTCACACTCTCTTTACCAGTGAGCTAGATTATGGCATAACAACGTTCAACTTTCTCATTTGCTCAATTATGCATACTCTTATCCTCCAGTCACCTTCCATAGTGTAATGGTTACCATGCTAACTTCATATATCCAAAGGTCGCGGGTTCTAACTTAGTATGGCTTCCTTCGGAAGGGAAGAAAAGCCGTTGGTCCCGTGTCATAGATTTACGACACGTAAAAGAACCTCAAGTCTGATAAGAGGCCGCTGAGGAAAATTAAACGGTCTTTCACGTCCAGTACACAATGGGACGCTGAGAACCACAGCAGTTACAGATCATCCATTAATAAAACTACATTTACATTTCTTAGCCTTCAATTATTAGAAATACACTGCAATGAACGTGATTTCAATGTTAGAAGACATTTAGATTTCTATGATGCATAATTAAGCATTATTTGATTTTTGTTGTTGTTGTTGTGGGTAATTGCTCTTTCACACGATCAATGAGTAGTTGGTGGTTCGTGAATTAAATCAGAAATACCGAATGTTTGTACTTAGAACGACATGCGTAATTAAACCATTCGTGCAAACGTTTGTTACAATTAAAGTGAACTAGATAGAAGCATACATTTTTGTATCGGTAGTTTTTAGACGAGTGGCTAAGAGAATATAACAATCAATTCTGTTTTGAACAGCGAAATTAGCTTTTCGAATTTTTTCTGTTGGTTGCGAAAAGGAAGCGAAGTTTTAAGACCATCACATAGCGACTCGCTTTTAAAAGATTATATTTTCACTACAATTTACTGTATCCAATAATATTTTCGCAAATTTGTATCTGATTAATGTGAAGTAGATAGAATAATAGCTAGTGTAAGAATTGTTGTTAGAAGACTTGGCAGAGAAAATCATGTATATGTAGCTAAATAAGATATTTATTTTATGTTTTGAAGAGGCTTCGCAGCAATTTATATGTCTTTCATAAAAAAGCGCATTAATGCAACTATTGCAATGTTTTCTTTAAAAATAGCAAATGTAATTTGAAACACTTTGAGACGCTTATTTAAAGAAAAGTTTTGTCAATAAATTTTTTTAGAAAATTTTGACCATTATGAATTATGACATTATTCATTACACATTACTTATCATACTTGAAAGTTAACTAACAAACTTGGGGTATGGTGCTGTGACTGTGTAGCGTGGATAGTCCAGTAAAAACAAGTTTTGGGTGGCACTTAAAAAAATATTATTGCTCCATTTATACCCACTTTTAACTTTCAATAGTCACATCGGTGTTCTTTTACCTTGGAGCATATTGCCTGTTGCAATGATGTTAACTTGTGAACAGTTTCGCTGGATTTTATTTTTTTACCTTTTAACATTAGAAAACACACACATTCACACTTCCAGTCTCTGGCAAGGATTGGGAATAATCTTGAATAAGAAAAATACCCACCACTAGTCGGGAATCGAATGCTGTCTCCCCTCACAACAGACAGGTGCTCTACCGACTGAAGAGTACATTGCTAACATCAACAAGTTTTAGTGAACGATCTGTGGTGCGTTGTTGAAATCCAGTAAGGTGACTACTCAGAAAACTAAACTAACGAACAAACAAATAAACAAAAGTTATAATGTGATACATTCATATAACTTACTTTACTCACTTCTGCAAACTATTCTCAGAGCCTTATTCTTCTGTTTTATAGAGATAAACTTGTGCAAACATAGTTTCATTGCACATTTCGTTGTGGATAAAAGAGGAACACAGAAGATTTAAGCGAGTATTTGACATTTCAAATCAGTTGCAAGGAAAGTGAAGAAAAATTTTACTTCTCTGCAGGTTACATAAAATTCTTTCAGAATGAATAGGACCACACAGGATATTCCTAAAACTGTTGTGATATAGACTTTATTTGCATGCAAACGCATGAAATACATGACATTTTAATAAAAATTCTTGGAACCATTTTTATTATTTTCCATTTAAAGCAGGCGTCAGCAATTCGCTTCAGCATGTGCCGCAGCATGCAGGCTTGCTCCGTGCATGTAGTGGGTAAACGAGTGACATCAGGGATTGCCTCCTTTCATTGTGCATTATGCCATGTGTCAGTTTATAAAATCGGTAACAGTCAGGAATCCAACACGCAGGCTATCTACTCCTATGCGTGTGCCTGCCTCGTAGGGATCGTTCTTATTTATAGAAAATGTGTTTTAGTTTGCGGCAAAGCTCTACACTCAAAAAACTCAATTGCAACACATTATACAATCTATACAAGTTAACAAGGGGAAGAACGTTTCTTTCAAATTGTGTTCGATACCAATTAATTAAGAAGTTACCTGCTCATATTCACTGCATTAAATTTGGACATTTTTCATTACAAATTAGTTCTTATATTGTTGGTGTTACAACGCGATTATACAGTGGTATTAACCAAGTTAAGGAACTTGTTGTTTTATCATGTAAATACTACCTATATTGTCATTTTTCGCAATTATTTATGCTAAACCAGTAATTACCACCAAACTTATGAAAATATGTATATGTTCACACTCGAGATATAAATACTAATGTAAAAGATATAATACAGCAGCTGTTTTACCTATCATGAACCTACAATAGATGTATTAAAACTATGCATACTGCCACAGCACTGAAGGAATCACGTGCTCTTGCTTTCCGCGCGTTGCTCCCGCAGTGCACAGTGGACACTTGCCAGGAGCATTGAGAAAATTTGCTCTCTTTGCTTTGCTCAAAGGGCAACTAACAAAGTGTAATTTATGTGTGGGGTGATTTTCTTAAAAATCTTCGTGTCTCATTCTTGGGTTATACTGAACTTAAATTCCAAGCTTGTATCTAACCGACTTTTCGTTGTTTAGTACTGCTCGAACCTTTTCCAAAGATGTGTTTTATTCAGGGAACCTCAAAACGTGTACTTACGGAAAATCTCGATATAGATTTTCTGGCAGAATGTAATTACTTTACTGTAGAAAAAGAAATAAGAAAATGTAATTTTGATAGACAGTTATGAACGGTGTAATAAAACTGGATGACGTATAACATTCTACAGGACATGAACCGCCACTGATACAACGTTGTAACAGCTCGGTAGATATTTTAGGGAGCAAGTAATGGACAGGGACGACAAGAGAAATGATTAATGTGGCTTAATATTGGAGGTTGCAGGCCCTGAGTCATGGCGTCACCCAGCCTCCGTTCATTAAACGAAGGACTCGCTACACTTGTATCGTTGTTGTACTAAGGTTGAGCTGCTCTTTTCCGATAATGGTCGTTTCATGGCTTACCTGCTTGCATGTGTGTGAGATGCATTACAAGCTCCATTCGGACTGTTCGGATCTGCCTTCACCACAACGTTACCGCTGTACCAGGGAGAAGCCCATGCACGCAATTACTGCCTGGTACTCGACCAAAGGGCGTTTATTGGCATACTGCTGCTACAGTTAAACTCAAAACTGTACAAGATCTGGGCTCCAATTAATAGGGGGATGGGGGGATTTCCCTCTCTCATTAAATAATTTACCCGGCACGTTAATGAACAATAGCTTTCCTGCCAGGGAAGAATTTTTTTTTTTTAAATTATAAGTATTTTCAAACAGAACAGTAATAGTGCTTATAATAACATTACTTTCGTCACAACAAAGCAATATAATGGTAAAGGCGACCCCATCGCAGAGTGGTCAACCGCTGGCCTCCCACTAGGCGGCCCGGGTTCGATCCCAAGTGCCCTCATGTGGGGTTTGTGGTGATGAAGGTTTTGTCCGGGTCCTCCGGTTTCCCCGCCACTCGTTCCACTAACTGCTCAATCATCACCTTTCCTATCATCCATTTTGCTTGCATTTCGTATCATTCACTTCCTCACGCTCATGCATAGCTACGGGCCGACCACTCGTTCCAGTTTCTCTATTCTGTGGTTTCGTGCCGTTGTCTCCCCGAGAGCCTTCTGACCCTTATTTATCCGCTTGTAAGTCCTAGGGGGGTGTCAGTCCTAAATATGGGGAGGATAAGAGACTATGAAATATATTGGTAAGTGAATATAAATTTGAAGAGTGGATTTTTTGTTAATATTTACGTATAACAGAATAGATACTTCTTCATTGTTTCCATGTATTGCTCTGAACGGTAGCACATTAAAAGTGCTTCTACTGGCATTACTATTACTGATATAATACTGAGTCTTAAACTTTCACCCCCCCCCTCGTCCCCCCCAGGGGCCTACTACGGTAGGTACGGGTTAGGCGCACCCGGGGTCCCGAGCCACCTTGACTCCCTCTGTGGGCAACCTCAGAGTGGTGAGGGAGTCAGTAGGTCAAAATGCCCACCCACGTGTAGGCCGTGCGTGGAGACCCGTGTCGGTGAAAAGGAATATCATGGTTGGTTGAGGGTTGCGTACCTGAGCCTGGGCTTCTGTCTTTCAGTAACTGGGGAGGGTGCGCAGCCTAATACACCGCTTTGGTTTCTGATTTGCCTAAACGGGAGGCTAGGGACTATCCCACCCCTAGTCAATCGGCCAGGACTAGGTATTACACCGAACTCCAGGGTGAGTGGGACGGCGAGCCCGCTATATCCCCTGTGTAGCCCTGTCACCCCAGTGGGGTGACCCCTCGTTGGGCTCCGTGGTGGGTGGGGAGCACTGGGAGATGAATTTATACCATTTTTTTTATGGCACCAAAACCAAAACCCCTTATTTTAAATGCAAACGTTGGAAAGGAAGTAGTCGAGTCATGTGGTCCTCGCTACTTGGTTATTCATAGGACAGAGGAAGGTAAGAAATTCCTTACGGTGAGCCCTTTTACTATCCAAAAGGGTCTCGATGCCATTGCTGGTCCGGTCAAATCTTGCGTTCGAGCTCGCAACGGTACACTTCTTGTCGAAGCCAACTCCGCCTCGCAAGCTGCAAGGATACTTAAAGCCACCACGTTAGCCAGCTATCCAGTGAAGGTCGAGGTGCACAAGTCGCTGAACTCCTCCCGCGGTGTAGTAACAACCCGCGCGTTGGACGGTTTGTCCATTGAGGAGATCCAAGAAAATCTTGCGACTCAGGGTGTCTCAGCTGTTTATCGGGTACAACGTAAGATCAACGGTGAATTCCTGCCTACTCGTACCCTGTTTCTTACTTTTGATCGGGTTGATCTGCCTCAAAAGATTAGAGCAGGGCATGAAGCCATCGAAGTTAGGCCTTATATACCCAATCCGCTGAGGTGCTTTAAATGCCAACGTTTTGGTCACACTAGTGAGTTGTGTACCGGCAAGTCCACCTGCGTCCACTGCGGTGACACCTCCCACGATGGGGCTTGTGCTTCAGCTCCATCGTGTGTGAACTGTAACGGGGAACACCCATCTAGTTCCCGAGACTGCCCCCGTTTTGCAGAGGAACGAGCGATCCGGAGATACGGGTGAAAGAGAAGGTGTCCTTCTTGGAAGCCCGGAAGCTCCTGCGACTCCGCCAACCCTCTGCCCCGAGGTCCGGTACCTATAGCTCAGTTGCAGCTAAACCGGTACCGCGTCGGGAAATCGCAACACAGACCGGCGATATGAACGGGGCTACAATTGCGGAAAAGGTTATTTTAGCCCAAAGCGCTGCCAAAGCCTTCGGCACCTACACCCAAGTTGGTATCAACATCTGCCAAATCCGCCAGCTTACAGAATAGTCCTGCACATTTGTCACCTAAAGCCTCGACCTCCGGAACTAAAGCTATTAAATTCACGACGTCTTCTGCCCCAGAAAAACAGTTTAAGACCAAGTATGTACGACAAGACTTTTTGAAAGAGAATGTGCAATCTATTACCAAGTCATCTAAAGGTAAGAAAAGTTCACGCAACTCCACACGTGTATCCTCCTCTGAAGGGTCATCTGGGGAGGAGGGCGTGAATCGGCGACGGCCGTCTTCGCCGATCAGCACATCCAATCGGTTCGAACTACTTGGACCGAAAACTGCTCTTGAAAAAGGGACCTCCCTTGTGGAGGAGATGGACCAGGAGGATTCTGCCGCCACTGCCAGAGGGACAGTGCGGAAACGGCAGGATCGTGCTCCTGAAAATAGTACTAGCCCAACGCCTAAGAAGAACAAATTGAACCGACCAGCTAATCCCAATCTGCAGAAGCGTCTTTCGATTTGAAACTTATCCCATAATATACTCAATGGCTATCCTCCATTGGAACATACGCGGAATTCGACCACATCGACCAGAGCTTGACTTGTTGCTGCGCCAGCATGAACCCTTGGCTGTATGTTTACAAGAGACGAAGCTCCGTCCACAGGACACCGTTACCATCAGGCAGTACTCCTCCGTACGATGTGATTTATCCCCGGAGGACGGTGTCCCGGCACATGGGGGCACTATGATGCTTATTCGAGATGATATTTTTGCCAACTCCGTACCCATACAATCTGCAATCCAGTCCGTTGCTGTCAGCATTAAGCTACCCTCCGCTTCATTCACCATTTGCAGTATCTATTTGCCTCCATCTGCGGACCTCTCGCACAGCGACTTAGAACACCTCATTTCGCAGTTGCCACCACCCTTTTTATTGGTAGGCGACGTGAATGCCCATCACCCTCTTTGGGGCTCTCCTCGGGCTTGTGCGAGAGGTACGCTACTTAAAGACTTCTTGGATAGTCAGAATCTTGCTCTCTTGAACACCGGAGAGCCCACCTTTCTATCTGACGCATTTCATAGTTTTTCACACATTGACATTGCAATTTGTTCCCCTCAGCTGGCAGTCACCTTATGCTGGAATATCATCTCGGATTTGCATTCTAGTGACCACTTTCCTTGTCGTATTAGTGTCTTGACACCCGTTGTATGTTCCACCCGTTTACCTAGTTGGCGCCTAGACCACGCCAGCTGGGAACTGTACTCCCACTTGGCTGAATTTAGCTACGAAGAGCACGATTCTGTGAACCACTTGGTCGAACATCTTACAGGGACCATTCTTTCTGCTGCTGAGCAATCCATTCCGCGTTCGACTGGCTACAGCCGTCGATTTCCGGTACCTTGGTGGACCGCTGACTGTCGGGATGCTATTCGCGCTCGCAGACGAGCTCTACGGGTTTTCCAGCGTTTTCCTACACTGGATAACCTGATACACTATAAACGGATGCGTGCACATTCTAGGCGGGTTATTAAGGATAGCAAAAAGATGTCATGGAATAAATTCGTGGGTTCCTTTAATCGACATACACCTTCCTCTGTCGTATGGGATAAGTTAAGACGTGTGGCTGGGAAACCGAACCATATGCCCATCGCCGGTCTCAAAACACCTACCGGAGCTGTTGTTGATACATTTGACGTGGCGAATACTTTAGGCAGTGCTTTCGCTCAGGTGTCTAGCTCAGGCAACTATTCCCCTGAGTTTCTTACAGTTAAGAACCAGGTGGAATCTCAAGAATTCTCGTTTCTTTCTGGCAACCTTGAGGATTATAATCGCCTTTTCACCCTGGCAGAGCTAGACAATGCACTCTCCTCTTCACGACACTCAGCACCAGGCCCAGATGGTATCCACGTCCAAATGTTGCAACATCTCTCTCCTGATGGCAAAGATTTCCTACTCGAGGTCTATAATCGTGTCTGGGTTGATGGCATTTTTCCAGACAAGTGGCGGGAGGCCACCATCATACCCATTCTTAAACCTGGAAAGGACCGCCATCTTCCTTCCAGTTACCGTCCTATTTCCCTCACCAGTTGCGTGTGCAAGGTGATGGAACGCATGATCAATGGACGGTTGGTGTGGTGGCTGGAATCCCACAATCTTTTGACGAACATCCAGTGTAGCTTTCGACGACGACGTTCAACTGCTGACCACCTTGTCTCTCTGTCAACTCAGATTATGGACGGCTTTCTTAAGAACAGCCCCACAGTTGGGATATTTTTTGACCTCGAGAAGGCCTACGACACGTGTTGGCGGGCGGGAATATTGCGTTCTCTGCACAACTGGAACATACGTGGACGCCTACCGTTGGTCATTCAGGAGTTTATGCGGGACCGCGTTTTTCGAGTGAGGGTGGGTTCGGTTTTTTCTAACCATTTTATTCAAGAGAACGGAGTGCCGCAGGGCTCGGTACTCAGCGTGACTCTATTTGCTATTGCGATAAATTCCATATCACTATGTGTGCCTCAAGGTGTCTCTTCCTGTTTATTCGTGGACGACTTTGCCATCTTCTGTACTTCTCAGCGTACACCGTTTTTGGAACGCCGTCTCCAGCGGTGTTTGGACAATCTCTATGCATGGAGCTCGAAACACGGTTTTCGTTTCTCCGCTGAGAAGACAGTCTGCGTTAACTTCTGGCGCCGTAAGTGGCAAATGCCGCCGTCTCTTCGACTCGGGCTAGATTTACTTCCTTTCGCAGACGAGGCGAGTTTCCTTGGTTTGATCTTCGATCGGAAACTTTGTTGGGCACCACAAATAGCACAGCTTAGAGCACGATGTGACCGTTCTCTAAATCTTTTGCGGATACTAAGTGGCAAGTCTTGGGGTGCGGATCGGACGGCATTGCTCCGTCTTTATCGTGCTGTGATTCGTTCGAAGTTGGACTATGGCAGCATTGTGTATTCTTCAGCTCGACCTTCAGTGCTCAGAAGGTTAGACACAGTCCATAACCAGGGCATCCGTGTGGCCGTTGGAGCTTTTCCAACGAGCCCAGTTGTTAGCCTCTACGCCGAATCGGGAGAACCTCCTCTGCGTTGTCGGCGTGATGTCCTGCTTGCTAATTATGGCTGTGGGCTGAAGTGTATGCCTGGGCATCCAACTTATCACGCTTTTTTCTCCCCTGAGCTGCACGAGCGATACTGCCTCCGCTCTCTGAGCCCCAGGCCAGCAGGTTTTCGTTTCCGTGAGCTTCTACGCCAGCACCATGTTGACATTCCTCGGCTGTTATCCAAGGGAGAGAGTATTCACCCCCCTTGGTTACGCGCTACCTCCCATGTAGATCTCGGGATGTCGCTCTACGGGAAATCTGTTACGCCTCTTGATAGTATTCGTCGTTGCTTTTTAGAATTTTTATCCAAATACAGTGGCCGTATTTGTATTTACACCGATGGTAGTAAGAGCCCCGACGGTGTTGGATGTGCCTTTGTAACTGGCACCGCAACTTCTACTTACGGTTTGCCTAGTTGCACATCTATATATTCTGCCGAGCTATATGCTATTTATCAAGCCCTTCTGTATATTCGACGTCGAAAATTTGGTGACTGCCTTATTCTTAGTGATTCCCTTAGTGCCCTTCAGAGCATTCGTGAGCTGTACAATTACCATCCTTTGGTGCAGCGCATCCAGGACGTTCTCCGCATTTTGCACGCTTCTGGTTTTAATGTGGAGTGCGCATGGATTCCTGGACACGTTGGCTTGCCAGGGAATGACACGGCGGATTTGGCAGCGAAATCGGCAGTCACAGCGCCCAGTGTTACGATTACCCATTCAACAGCAGAAGATTTTAGAGTGGCTGTACGGAGAGCCGTTTTTTCGACTTGGCATGCGGAGTGGTCGGCTCTCCGTGGTAATAAGCTGCGAGAGGTGAAGGACCTCCCTGTCAACTGGGTAACCTCCTCTCGTTTATTCCGCCGGGAGGAGGTAGTACTAGCTCGGCTAAGAATTGGCCACTGTATTTTTACGCACAGTTACCTTTTTAAACGTGAACCTGCTCCTGTCTGTGCGCTCTGTGCGGAGGCACAGACAGTTCGTCATGTGTTGCTGGAGTGTGGTCACCTGGCACACATTCGGTCATCTATGGGCATGCCGGCCTCTCTTGCTGAGGTCCTGGCAGATGACCCAAGAGCAGTGGACAGGGTTTTTAAATTTTTAGCAAAACTTTCTTTTACCTTGACGTTTTAGTGTGATAGCAGTTTTTTTTTAAACTCTTTTAATTTTAATGTGTTGATTTTAGATGGTGTTTTATATCCAGCTCTGTTTAGAGGGCTGGACCGTTCTGTTACTTCCGTTTGAACTGTGTTAGCTCTCTTACTTGTGTTTTTTCCTCTTTTTTTTTGGTATTTTTCTTACTGCCTATTGCCAAGTTTTAATCGTAAGGGCGCTTATGACCTCGGCAGTTGAGCGCCCTTAAACACCATTATCATCATCATCATCCCCCCACCCCTCGTCAATAAGTTCGTACAGGGTTATAATTAGACTTCTGATTCTTTTACTTTCTCAGTTGCGAACATTAAGCAGAGGAAGTATTGTAATCCACACAAAATTCTATGTCGAGCTTTCGCTGTGTGTGAACAGCATGACTAAAAGTTCTGATGCGCTACATTCGCATAACTACTTAATGCTGCAAAAAATTTTTTTTTACAAATCTTGTTGCTTCAATCAGCTTCATTTTTTTCGATTAATTATTTAGTCTACTCCAGTCGTGTGTAGGACAGAAAAATTTATCGCCATTGCCGGGATTTGAACCATGGTCTCCTATGGCCTTGAGGTCTTCAATCAGACTCTCCCTCTCCTACTTCTGTCCTAAACATGGCTAATATTGAAGAAACAATTAATTCACATTGGTTGACTAATAGTTGGTTAACCATAAACCCCGGAGCTGAAGTACTTACGGAATTTGTCAGTCGTCATTATGGTATGACTTCTCCAAAAATAATTTATGATCTCCTTGTAGTTTACCAAAAAAAACGCGAGTCAGTTGGAGAATTTAATGTCGTATCGGCATGTTGCCATGGTAGCTCAGTGGTCAGAGCAACTGGACGGAAACCAGGATATCCGTGGTTCAAATCCCGGCTATGGAATTGAGTTTTCAGTTTCACTCTACCTCTGCTACTTCATGTTTATCAAGAGTAGGTAGAGTCAAACTGAAAAACTCAAAGACTAGGCCGAGATTTGAACCGTGGATCTGTCAGTCTCCGCCCGATTGCTCTAACCAAAACTATCATTGCAACATACCGATACGACATTAAGTTCCTCAACTGACTCGCATTATTTCTGGTAGACCACAAGAAGTTCTCGTATTATTTTTGGATGTCATGCTCCAATGGCGACTTAATGCGCCATTAGTTCTTTAAGTCCCCGGCTTCATAGTTTGACCAACTATTAGGTAAATTAATGTTAATAATTTTCAGTCTGAATAGCTCTCCAACTCCTGTTCTACACACGGCTTGTGTGAAAAATAGCAATTAACACTGATTGACCTAATATTTGGTTACTCTGTGAAGCCCAAAATTTGAAGTATTTGTGACATTGCGTTGTTACTATTATTGTTAATATTTATTTTTAATAATCTGATGTTCCACTCATATAACTTTCTCTACACATTCTGCGATAAACTATTCTTATAGAAGCTTATTCTTCTATTTCTTGCTAATCGAGGTAAATATTAGCATAAATATTATTATTATTTAATTCCTTGTAAACAGAAGGGAAATAAGGGAATACAATAACACGATATTTAAATCTTTTAATAATTGCTCGCTATGCGATGCCTTTGAAACTCGGCTTTATTTGCGTGGCCAGGACTACGACTAAAGTAAAAAGAATCAAGACTTCTCGTTTGAGAAAAACTTAAGTATTGGAAAATTTACACGAATAACCAGAAATATCTCAGATAAAACAGTTAACTCCACAAAAGAAAGATAATGCAAAATGAATAATGGCGTGCTTTGAGATGTACATTTTTTGTATGGTAATATTTTGTCTATCTCTTACGGTTTATCAAATATGCAAAATCCGTCCAGAAAGAAGAGGTTTTCACGGCTATTCCCAGAAAACTCAGAAACACATTTAATATTCATTACATGTCTTAAGAATATGATATTTTAATCAAAATTATTTAAGCTATTTTTGAGAAAATCAAAATTTTCGAAAAACGTTCCATGTAAAGGGTAGTTTCGGGTCGGGAGATATTTTTGGAAAAGCTCGCATTCTTAGAGGATGTTGAACTTAACTATACGTTTTGGAGACTATTCGTTTTTGAGTTTAGCTGTTCAGACATATGAACATTTTTATAAAAAATATGGTTTTTATTGTTGCATTGAGGGTGCCTTGTAACATATTTCCGGTGAAATCTCGGTATCGACTTTTTGAGTGGAGTAAAATACCTTCTCTACCTCCTACTATGCACCTTCATTATACGTAGTATACGAAGTAAAAAAAAAAAAAAAAAAAAGGAGCTGTAAATTTATAGAAATAAAATCTAGAGTGATAAAGTTAGGAGAAATGAATATTAATTCATTTATTCCCAGAAATTTTCCTTACTTTGGCTCAAATCAACGTGTGTAATAATTTGAGTGATAATTCACATGTAGCTATCTTTCGTTCCTGGAAATGAACCTGTTGCCTAAAGGTGTAGCTGGAACAGGTGTTGGCTCGCATTATATGATTGTGTACATTACGGGACGGAGTATCGTTTGTGTTTACACATATGTTGTCATTCACAGCAGTGCACTGTCATGATTCACAAAAAGATACATGTTTGCAATACAATCGCAAAGTCAGTTTTTTACATTCTCTATTTGGTACATAGTATACAGCTATAGAAGTTACAGCATTCCACCTAAAAATTCGATACAAGAATTTTACTGAAAGTACAGGCTTTAAAGTCCCCTGTATGAGAAAAGGTATTTAAGGGGAAAAAAACTCCGTGTATTATGCGTTGCATGTCTGTATCTGTTTGTCTGTGAACACAGTAAATCAAAAACAAAAAGTTGGTTAAATACCAAACTAGATAATTAAGTTCATCTTCCAAGGAAGCGGCACGAAGTTTTCAGGTAAATTCCTTCACATGCAACCCGTTTTGAAAATTTTGATTTTATCAAAAATGGCTATAAATGCTTTGATTACCATATATTAAAGACAAATAAAATGTATATCTAGAATTTTCTGGAAATGCCCTCTGAACACCTCTCCATTGTGGATGTCTTTTGCAATACTGGTAAATCGTAATAGATAAAAAATCTGATGTGTTACACTCACATGACTTTCTCTAGCCGTTCTACAAGCTTTTTACATAAGATTATTCTTCTGCACCCTGTTATTCCTTTCAGCACAATGTTCTTATTACTTAGTTCCTCATAAGTAGGAAGAAAATAAGGGAAATGCACTAGACTAAATCGATAGTCAAATGTTATAAAAGCTGTCGTTATGCGATTGTCATTACAAATCGCTTCTTTTCTTGGCCAGAGTAGAACAAAAGAAAAACGGACATTCCCGTCTGAGAAAAGTATAAGTATTTCACAACTGAAACTAATAACAATGAATACCTCGAAAACGGTAAGCTCCACGAAAAAAAATGTATATGACGTAACTTGTGTATTTTAACAAGGCCTACATTTTTGTTATAGTTAGATTTTGTCTATCTCTTACGGTTTATTAGTTATGCCAAACTAAGCAAAATCATCCAGAATAAACAGGTGCTTAGAAGCTATTCCCAGAAAATTCAAGATATGCATTTTATTTTTCAGGTAAATATCTTTAATATAAGATATTTTAATCAAAATCGTTAGAGCCATTTTTAAGAAAATCAAAATTTTCGAAATAAGTTTCATGTAAAGAGTAGTTTGAGGTGGGGGGATTTTTCTCAAAATCTTCGTGTCGCATCCCTGGAAGATACTAAACTTAAATACCAAGTTTGGTATTTTAGCTACTTTTCGTTTTTGAGTTATCGTGTTCACAGACACACGGGCACACGGACACACACACACACGGACCTTTTTCTGGAAATGCTTTTTTTGGATTCAGGGGTATTTCCGGTGAAATCTCGACATCGAATTTTTGGGTGGAATGCAATACTTCTCTATCCCTATGTACATTGTACATAGTACGTATAGAGAAAGTAAAAACTTACTCCAAAAAACGCAATTACAAAAATCTAGATCTCGTTAAAATATAATTTATGTGATATACAATTCTTTTCTTTTTTTCTTTCTCTTGTGGAAACTATTTCCGAGATATTCCCTGTTATTGGGAATGAAATTAATTATTCCTTTTTCTTTTGTTTTACTTCTGAGCATTGAAAAAAAACTAATTTTAATCACATAACAATAGCGTTTACAAGATTTACTATAGCTTTAGCCTAATGTATTTCCTTCTTTCCATTCTACTTATAAAATACTAAGTATTACAACTATTTCTACTAATTTTTATTTCGTATTGCAAAAAGTATATGAAAGAATAGCACACACACACATACACACACACACACATTCTTTCATCCACCCATCCATGCATCCATCGATCCATGCATCCATCGATCCATGCATCCATCCATCATCTCTTCTTTATCATCTATCCTTGATTTGCAGCGATTCTTCTTGCAGTGATCTCTCTGTCTTCCTTTTAATTCTTCTTACATTCTAAATATAAAAGTAAATGGCGTGTTATTTATGGACGCTCTTTAAATACTGTGGTTCTCAGCGTCCCATTCTAAATTGGGCGTGAAAGACCACTTTATTTTGCTCAGATGCCTCTCTATCAGTGAGGTTATTTTACGCGCCGTAAATCTATGACACGGGACTAACGGCTTTACTTCCCTTCCGAATGAAGCCATGCTAAGGATTTTTACACCCGAAAAATCTTACATTCTGCAGTTCATATCGTTCTTAATTTGTTCCATATATTGTAACCTTGCTCTACATTTGCTATTCTTGTCTTCATTCGTACATTTAATTGTAATTTTCAAAATATTTTGGTATCATAATGAATTTTTTATGTCTATAACTATTCTTCTTTTTATTATTCGATTCCAAAATTGTCTTTTCCCGTTTGGTCTCTCAAAATCTTCTTTATTAGTAATTTTATCAGACCATCTTTTTTCAGCATTTTTCCTTTAGCCCATATTTAAAATACTGCTGTTCTTCTTTATTAGTAATGTTATCAGTCCAATTAATTTTCAGAATCTTCCTGGAGCACCATGTTTAAAATGCTTCTCTTCTTCTTCTCTAATTTTAGTGTTTTTACATATTTTACATTATGTTTCATACATATGTTTCAACAATTTCTTCCTAATTCCTAAACTAATATTATTGAATGTAAATAAATACTTATTAAAGGCAAGTTTTGCCTGATGATCTATTAGTAATTTCAATTCTATTCTATAATACATCATAAGTAAATTATAATAAACTCTTTAAAGTATATCGCCACAACTTTAAAACCTTTGTTATCAGAATTCAGAATAAATATATTCACCATTAGGTTTTTCTCTTTATAGAACGGGGGATTTGATTAATTGAAATGGAAATAAGCCCACTTTAATGGAAAATGTCAATTTTTTGCTCATACCTCTTGAAACCTATAATGCTTCTCTGAAGTTCCTGCTTCTAGCCACTTATACCATCCGACTTGCATCTCACCTTTACCAGAATTATGTTTTCCGTATTTTGCCAATATCCAAAACCACTCTCTCTCTCTCACACACACACACACACACACACACACTCACACACATACGCACACGCGCACATACATTCATTTATATGTATGAATACGGAGAGCCATTGTAAAAAAGCTGTTGGCATCATTCTGTAAACAAAATATTCTTACAAAAGATTATTGATTTATCTACATCAGGTTAATCTATAATAAACATTGCAAAAATATTATTATTACTTTCTTCTTTATAAGTAGAAGGAAAATAAGGGGTACACTAAACTAAAGTGATAATCAAATTCCTTCAAAGGTCGCTATGTGATATTGTTGGGATTTGGTTCTCTTTGCGTGGGCAGGATAAAACTTTTGAGATGTAAAACGAATGACAACTTCCCCTAAAGTACATCTATTTTAAAATTGAAACCAATAACCAAGATTATCTCAAAAATCGTTACCTCTAAAAAAAGTATCTGAGATAAACTATGCGGTAAGATTTTCTCTACCCCTTACGGTTCACCAGTTGCAGAAAAATTCATCCAGAGTGAAAAGTACTTCAAGGCTATCCTCGGAAAATTCAAGATGTACATTTCGTTAGTCATAAAAATATCTTAAAGCGTTCGGAATTATAACATAATTATAACATATGGAAAAAAAAAGTTGTAAATATGTTGCATGTAAAGGGCAGTTTAAGGTAGGAGATTTTATTGTAAATCTTCGTGACGCATCCTTGGAAGATGCTGAACTTAAATATCAGGTTTGGCATTTAACGGACTTTTCGTTTTTGAGTTATTCTGTTTCCAAACACACACACACACACACACACACACACACACACACACACACGCGGACCGTTTTCTAAATATGCTTTTTATTAAGGGGAGTTCAAAACGTGTATTTGCGGTGAAATCTTGGAATAGAATTTTTGGTGGTATTTAATGAGGCATTTTCTCTTTTACCATCTACATTAAATAAATCAGCAATAATATTTGAATGTCTATGTATATTGAGGTATAATCAGAGTATAATTATGGTAACAAATGAAAAACTCAGTTTAAAAACATGATATTTAAATAGAGGAATAATATATTTATAAGACATTATTTTCGGAAGTATTGAATGCGTCACTTTTGTTTTATGAATATATTCGTAAGTGTAATTAGTGACTGTTCACAGTTCTCCCAACCTGTGTTCAAAAAAATGAAAACTTTCGCTTCATAAGCTGTAAAGTGACAATTTTCACTTAATGCTTATCCTTTAGCTTGGAAACTTCGTTTAACTTTAAAATGTTTTATCTTTTCTTTAGCACGACGTTATTACTATGTAATTTTCTTCCTAAATCTTGCATTAGGTAAGCATTTTAATATTACATTTACTAGGTAATGCAAATGCATGTTCATAGACTTGCTAACTAATGAAAACGACCAACACTAGCTTTATGCAGGCTGTTCTAGGTAAGTAAATCACGGTAGAAGTGCTTTCACGTACCTCCCTGCGTTATTTATTCTCCCTACCTCGTTTTTTACGCGTCTGGCTGTAAACAACAATGCTGGCGCTCCACTGCACGCAAGTTTAACAGGAAATTTTCCACCTATCCCATTACACGTAAGAACGCTTAGTATTTCGGCACCAGGAATGTTCCAGGAAGAATTTAATGGTATGAGTTGAATGACGTTCGGAGGGTTTGCCATGTGATGAATGGGTTTTCTTCATCTCGTGTAAATAGAAACGCTTTCACAAAGTTAAGCGTTCTGTGTCATTCACGCTATGGGAGGGGAACAGTGTTGTAAGGACAATGTGTTGGTGGGGGGGGGCCAAGAAAAGAAAATATCTCAGCCCACGTTGTTGTCCAAGCATAACCTCTCTAGCACCCTCCTGAATGGATCTTTCTGCTTACTGCGTCTGTGAAAGTCTGCACGTTTAGCTTAAAAAATATGTAGTACGTTTTAACCCTTTCCCTGCTATACTTATGTCAGCCAGCAACCGAGATGATGAAATGGTTGCGCCAACTTTATTCGTGCTATGCTTATCAACTGCAAGCAACGCGTGACCCAGGTTCTGCTTCTTCCGTCCAGAGCTACATCTACTGGAAAACTTAAACGAGGTAATAGTGCCCGTATAAGGCATTTAAACATGAGAAAGTTCAAAATCATTTTCAATGCAAAGAAAAAACAAAAACGGGATGCATCAACAATGCATCCCGAGTTGAAAAATATCATCACGAAGTGCGCATGTCATACCTGCCACGTATTTGAAATAAAATGTAAATGGCGTGTTATTTATGGACGCTCTTTAACTACTGTGGTTCTCAGCGTCCCATTCCGCTTAAGTTTTTGCTCAGAGGCCTCTCTATCAGGCTTGAGGTTCTTTTACATGCCGTAAATCTACGACACGGGTCAAACAACTTTACTTCCCTTCCGAAGGAAGCCATGCTAAGGATATTTACGCCCGAAAAAATCCATCGTCCTCCGCCGGGTTTGAACCCGCGACCTCGGGTATATGAAGTTAGCATGGTAAGCATTACACCACGGAGGGCGACACCACGTATTTGACGCGTGCAGATATCCTTTCGTGCGTTAAAGGGTTGCAGAACCCAACGGGGCTATTTCAAGTTAAAACCCGCAAGTGGAAATAGGGATTTAAACTTGAAATAACACCGCTGAGTTATACAACTCCTTTAACACACGAAGAGATATCTGCACACGTCAAATAATGGAAATGTATATTGCAAATATGGAATACAAACAAACACACACATACACGCACACACAAACACGCACTCACACAATGTCGGTAGTATGGGAGATAACTACTTGTTTAGTAAATCTAAAGTAAACAATTTGCCCTAAACTTTGCCTATGGAGCATAAATTTTAAAATTCGAATGTGGTACACTCGCATAACTTTCTCTCCCCATTTCAGCAAACTATTCTTAAAAATTTATTACTGTACACATCATTCCAAAAACAAAGCATGTATAAACAACAAAAAATGTATTATTAGTCACTTCCATGTGAATGCATTGGGAAGAGTGTAATAAGCAATAGTCAAAACTGTAAAGAGCTGGTCGCTATGTGATTAATTTGAAATTCTGTTCTATGCTTGGCCAGTAGTCAGAAAAATGAATTAAGACTTCTCATTTGATAAGAGTAGGTATATAAATATGAGAAAACTGATAACAGGGAATAACTCTGAAATAGTTAAATCGACCAAATAAAATGGTTTTAACATAAGTGTTGTGTTTTGACAAGAGCTATATTTTGTGCATATCTCTTACGCCAGTCATGCAAACTCACCCAGAATTAAGAAAGCTTCAGGAGCTATTCCCAAAAAATTCAAGATATATATATATATATATATATACATATATATACATATATACATATATATATATATATATATATATGTTAATTTCTTATAGAAACATCTTAAACATATGTCATTTTAATCAAACTCATTAGAACCATTTTTGAGAACTTAAAACATTTCGAAAAATATTGCATGTAAAGGGTAGTTACGGTGGGGGATTTTCGTGAACATCTTCGATCACAACCTTAGAAGATGCCGAAGTACCAAATGTAGCATTTTAACAAACTTTTCGTTTTCGAGTTATGCTGTTCACACACACACACACACACACACACACACACACACACACACACACTCTCACGGGCCCTGTTCTAAAACTGTTTGTTTTTATTCAGGGGCATTCAAACCGTATCTTTTCGGTGAAATCTCACTGTCGAATTCTTGGATGGAATGCAAAACGCTCGAAAACATTCGTGTTTCCTGAAAAGGACTAAACTTATCTTTAGTGTAGGATTTACGCGTGTGTCCTGTGGTCAGACACCTGTCGAGGAGCAAACGAACATTTAGTCATAGAATGAAGAACTCGGAACGAGGATCGGTCCGTAGCCAGGCAGGAGAATGAGGAAGTAGATGACATGAAACGAAGCGGAAATGCATTATAGGAAAAGTGATAATGGAGCAATTGATGGAATGAATAGCGGGGAAACCAGAGAACTTGGAGAATACCCGCCCAGACGCCGCTTCGTCCACTATATATCTCACATTTGGTGTCTGGCATTGAACCCTTTGTGGGAGGCGAGAGGTCTAACCACTCGGCCACGGCGCCACCCCTGAATATAAATACATAAGAGTATATAACGTCGCCAAGAAAGCTTCAGCTGTTACTTTTACAACAAAGTGGGTCTTTTTACTTTCTCTAGCACGTATATAGGTACGATGTACATAGCAGGAAGAGAAGGTATTGTGTTCCATCTACAAATTTGATAGCAAGATTTCACCGGAAATGCACATTTTTGCTGAATCCTAAATAAATAAAAACATTTTTAGAAAAAGGTCTGTGTGAATATGAGAACAGCATAATCAAAAGCAAATACTCGGTTAAATGCCAAACTTGGTATTTAATTTCACTACCTTCCAAGGATGTGACACGAAGAGTTACAGGAAAATGCCCGCACCGCAAACTGCGGTTTGTATGGAACATTTTAAAACATTTTCGATTTTCCAAAAAAGGCTCTAATGATTTTAATTAAAATACCGTATATTAAAAATGCATATATTGCAAACAAAATGTATACCTTGAATTTCCTAGGAATGTCCTCTAAGTCCTCTTCATTCTGAGTGACTAGAAGAGAGAGAGAAAGACAGAAACTTACTACCCCCAAAAGTTAGATCTCGTCAAAACTCACAATTTATGTCATATGTAACTTTTTTGTGGAGTTAACCATTTTCGAGATATTGGTGGTTGTTTTCAATTATAAAAGACTTGAAATGTTCCTGTATGAGGACATTTTAACTCTAGCATGCAAATAGAACCATATTGCAATCACATAGCAACCAAGTGCTAAAAGATTTGACTATCAGTTTAACCCAGTGTATAAGGAACTAAGTAATAAGAACAATTTCTGATAATGTTTATCTTGATTAGCATGCAGTAAATAGAAGAATAAACCTTTTAACAATAACTTCTTATAGAGAAGTAGAGAAAGCCATGTGAATCAAATACTTCAGATTTTTTTAGTACCATAAGTGCCAATTGTGGTATGTAGAGCGGAAGTTGACAAATATAGTTTGATACAAGATAGTGTGAGAAGAGCAGGCTTTGCAGACAGATTGTATGTAGAGAAGTAGGCTGTAAATGTATTTTTATTCCACCTCAAGGTTACTGAGGACACTGCAGCGCCGCCAGCGTAAGATTAATGAAAACGAATTTTACGGGGTCGCGCCCAGCATTTGTTTTTTTTTACACTTTGTGCGTGTTTCTTCCTTTTCCTCAAGGTGGCGTAACGCGAAGGAACGCCCCCATGTCAGTCTCTTAACACCTCCATGCAAAGGAATGCACCATTCTTCTTTACAGTAAATAGTCAACTGAAATGTACTCCTTGGAAGGGTAGTTGGTTTGGTGGTATTCATGGGTAGAGATCATTGACGGTAGTCTACCGTGAGCTTCAAGTATTCCCTCTTGTTGATTTTGAAATTACTGTACGTTTTTAATCCCTCTCGGGATAGTGGACAAGTTTTTACTTTAATTACTACATAAAATGAAATTGTACTTCATATATTGTCTCGCTCTTGTGGTTCTCAGCGTTCTATTCTATGTTTAGCGTGAAAGACAGCTTAATTTTGTTCAGAGGCCCCTTTATCAGGCTTGAGGTTCTTTTACCTGCCGTAAATCTACGACACAGAACCAATGGCTTCACTTCTCTTCCGAAGGAGACTCCGGTACTGTTTAAAAAAAAAAAAAAAAAAGGAAGCCATGCAAAGGATTTGAACTCGCGACCTTGAGAACTATGCTATCCTTAAACCACGGAGGAAGGAATTTACTACATACTTAGTATAAAGGAAGAATTGCATTCCAACTAAAAAAAATCTGTGTTACAGTCACATGACTTTCTCTAGCTGCTCTACAAACCTCCTGCAAAAGATTACTCTTCTTTGTACACAATGCTAATCGAGATAAATATTAGCAGAATGTTCTTATTACTTAGTTCCTAATAAGTAGAAGAGAATAAGGGAATGCGCTATGCTAAAATGATTGTCAAATGTTTTAAAAGCTATCGATATGTGATTGTCATTGCAAATCACTTCTTTGCTTAGCCAGGAGTAGAACAAAAGAAAAGCGGACACTTCCTGTCTGAGAAAACAATTGAAACCAATAACAAGGAATATCTCAGAAACGGTTACCTCCACAACAAAGGCGTAAAGGACATAAATTGTGTGTTTTGTCGTGATGCACATTTTTTGTGAAGTGAGTTTTTTTCTATCTCTTACGGTTTAGCAGTTAAGCAAAATTCGTCCAGAATAAAAAGGTCTTAAGAGACTATTCCCCAAAAGTTCGAGATATACATTTTATTTCGGACATAAATAGTTTTAATATACGGGATTTTAATCAAAATCGTTTAAGCCATTTTTAAGAAAATCAGAATTTTCGAAATTTGTTCCATGTAAAGGGTAGTTTTTAGTAGGGGGATTTTTTTTGAAAATCTTTGTGTCGCATCCTTGGAAGATACTAAACCTAAATACCAAGTTTGGTATATAACGGTCTTTTCGTTTTGGGGCTATGCTGTCCGCAGACACACACTGACACACACACGGATCTTTTTTTAAAAATGCTTTTTTCGGACTCAGGGGACTGCAAAACATATATTTCCGGTGAAATCTCGATATCGAATTTTTGGATGCAGTACACAATACCTTCTCTATCCCTATGTACATTGTACATATGGGACTAGAGAAAGTAAAAAATTGGATGATGGCAAGTAAAAAAAAAAAAAAAAATGTATACCATCCCTTTGGACAGACCGGAGGTAATGACTACCTGCCATGCGGTGAAGAGCGTTGCTGTTCGATTTGAATGAGTCAGCATTTTTGCAATAAAATTTCAGTGCATCAATTGCGATACAAACATTAATGAATATTTTAATACCATATGAGCAGTTTTTTATAACCCACTTATTTTTATTTCCACAATTCTGTTACAATAAAATATGTTTTTCAAAAGTGAATGCATTCAACATGCAGATAGTCTTAGCTTAATAAATTTTGGCCAAACATTCAAGAGATCCTTGCTGTGCACTGCTATTTCGTTCGCCTTGCTTGACCAACAGAAAGCTAAATGAATCACGATTTTGCATTTGAGAAAGTATAATGTGTTTTAAAATTGAAACTAATAATTAGGAATATATCGGAAGTGGATAACTCTACAAAACTTTTTATACAGTGAGATTTTGTCTATCTGTTTTGGTTTAACTGTTATGCAAAAGTCATCCAGAATAGATAGGACTTCAGAGCTTTTTCCCAAAAAATACAATATATACATTTCATTTAGCACAAAATAACTTAAACATTAAAATTATTGAATTATCAATCTTAAATTAAGTAAGAAGCAAATTGGTTGTAATCGGTTTCGACCATGGTGTTTTAATTAAAATCGTTAGACATTTTTGAAGAAATCAATATTTTCCGAAAATGTTCTATGAAAAGGGTAGTTTGGGTATGGGGAATTTCTTGAAATAAGTCGTGTCGCATCCTTGGAAAATACTGAAATTAAATAGCAAGTTTGTTGTTTAACCAACTTTGGGCTTTTGAGCTATTCTATTTATACACGTGTGCGCGCGCACGCACACACATACACACACATACACGACCCGGACTTTATTCTAAAAATGTTTTTTGGATTCAGGGGACCTCAAAACATATTTCTGCGGAAGCCTCGACATCTAATTTTTATACGGCTGGGTTCGATCCTAAGCGACCGCATGTGAAATTTGTGATGGACAAAGCGGCGCAAGTGCGGATTTTCACTGGGTTCTCCGGTTTACCGTAATCACATTCCATCGGTGCTCCATCTTCATTCCATGTATCATCAGTAATAAAAGTGGGTGTTAAACATTATCAGAAGTAAAAAAAAAGTATACTATGTACATAGTACATTGTAGAAAAAGTAAACATGTATTTCTAATCTTGATATGTAGGTATAATCGGAAATATATTTCTGAAGAATATGTAAACAAGTGCTACTCTCTATATTTCGATCTTGAAAGAAGGGAAAAGCATTAAGTGATAATATCCGTAAACAGCTTTAAATATTAGATACACCTTGAATATAAGTTTGTTAACTTAGGATTTAAAATGAGAGTAATACTAAAATATAGAGAAATTGGGATGTAAAGGAAAATGACTACATTTAGTTAGTTACTTGGAAATGTTTTACAGCTGCAGAAGATAAGGCTTGAGGGTCCACTCACCAAATCCTCTTTCGGCTAATGTTGGCAGAGCTAACAAACCGATATGCGATACTAAAAGCATACTGAAGATGAGGTCCGTTGCTTGTAAAAGCTTTAATGTCCCTAGGCAGATCTGAGTGAGTGGCCTGTTCGATCCACTGCACCATGATTAGAGCTGTAACAGAATCTGAATCTCACGGGTACATCCCCGTTCCTGTTTACAAACACTTGAAATTGTTTGCTCTCACAACGTCGCCTATGTCATCAAATTGTCATCGAACCAAATTATGTTGCCTCTTTTTACTTTCTCGACATAGTACATAGTAAATAGATAGAGAAAATATTGAATTCCAACCAAAATTTCGATATTGAGATTTGATTGGAAATACACGTTTTAGGACCCCCTATATAGAAACATTTTTAGAAAAAAGTACCGAATGTGTGCGTGTGTGTGTGTGTGTGTGTGTGTGTGTGCGTGCGCGCGCGCGAGAAAAACAAACCCAAAAACGAAAAGTTGGTTAGATACCAAACTTTATAATTAAGTTCTACTTCCTCCAAGGATGCGACACTAAACTTTTCAAGAAAATCCTCCTCCCTCAACCACTGTTTACATGGAAACATTTTCGAAAATTTTTGTTTTCGCTAAAACACCGTATATAAAAATGTTTACATGAAAAATAAAATGTATATTCTGAATTTTCTGGGAATAGCCTCTGAAGACCTCATTCTGGATGACTTCTATATAATTGGTGAACCGTTAGAGATAGACAAAGCTTACTAGGTACCTATATACATTTTTTGATCTTGTTAAAACACACAATATATCATATACTCTCGATTCGAATCCCGGTATGCCGACCATACTGGACGTGGAAGTTTACTTTCTCGACTTTCTCGATTCCAAGATTTCATTGGAAATACACGCTTTGAGGTCCGCTGAATTAAAAAGCATATGTATTAAAACGTACTTGTGTATGTGTATGACTGAGGGTGAGTGTGCATGTACGCTCGGCCGCGCAATACTGTGTCATTCATGTACACTCCTGTTGATTTCCATCTATTTTTCACGATTGCATAGGAAGAATAATCACATTTTCATGGCCAACATTTAGCGTACAGTTCTTAAAAATTTTGACTATCGTTGTTCCCTTTGCATCTATAATCAAATGTGTAATGTAGCTATTTCTGTAGAACTTTATCTGGATTAAAATGAAGTAGATAGAAAAATAATGATAACATGTGTTATTTGGTTGTTTGTTATATTTTGTAGATTGTTCGTGTTAGTAACAATCAAAGAGAGAATTACTTTATTATTAACCTGGATTAATTATTTCTGCCACACGCCATATGCAAGAGAGGAGTCTTAATAATAATAATAATAATAATAATAATAATAATAATAATAATAATAATAATAATAATAATAATAATATCGTTCATCATCGGGTTAAGAATCGTTTTACTTAACTGAAAATACGCTGTAGCCAGTCTCTATCAATCGCGTTATGCATGCCTTGCAGCGGTAATGTACTGTTGTGAAAAAAAATGTTTTTAATAAAAAAAGATAAGAGTAATGTGCTCACTGTTTTAAAATATTTATGAGTGGCTTTCTAAAATGTTAACGAAGATTAAAGTGATAAGTAAGATGCAACGTTTTAAATCTAGATAATTTTATTGCTATCATATTAGCATATGTGAGTTTCTCACTTTCTTTGTGTAGTATTAATATGTTTCAAATACTGTTCGTTGGAAAAAAATTCAGTTTATGTAATGCTGTTAAACATTGTTCAAAACCTTAATTAATTCCGTACTAATATTGAATAGATGAACTCAATAATGCAAGTTAGATGTTCTTTTGAAATAGCGCATGTAAACTTTCTCTACTGTGTTTAGTAAGTAGAGGAAAATATTGTATTTTATCCAAAAAATCTATGTCAACATTTCACCGAAAATACATGCTTTGATGCTCCCTGTGTGTTCAACCATGAACTGCTCAGATAATAGCAGTTTCTGCTGTTCAGAATGTACTCATTACTTACTCTATACTCTTTGGTGTCATCATGATAGTAAGCATTTAGCCATAGAATTAACCAATGTGAAAAATTACTTTTGAAAAAAAAAAAGAAAAAAAAAAAGGTGTGTGTGTGTGTGTGTGTGTGTTTGATGTGTGTGCGTATCTTTGAACACCGTAACTCAAAAACTAAAAGTCATTTAAATGCCAAACTTGATATTTAAGTCACTGCATTCTAAGGTTGCGATACGATGTGTATTTTCTCAAAATTGAGCCAAACGATTTTGATAAAAATGTTTTAAGATATATTCATGACAAGCAAAATGTAGGTGCATCTGAATTGTTTGGGAATAACCTCTGGAAGTCCTATTCATTCTGTATCACTTTTGCATAGCAGTTTTGTATGGTAGAAAATAGATTCTTTCGGGAAGGAAGGTAAGGTCATGCATAACCTATAAAGTTTATTACTATAACTAAAAAGAAAATTGCTACTCCGCTCTTATTTAAATTGATTTATATTTTATTTAAAACTAATTTTTATTGCACATTGTATATCTGGGACTACCTTCTTTATAGGATTTTTCCCAGAAAGAATTGCAATACAATTTATAGCCCAAAATCATGATTTTTTGGTGTTTTGTTTCTTTTTACTTAAGCTATTTCCCTGTGTCTTACACACAAAAAAAATCTGTTAAAGCGCACACTTTATGTCGATTACAATTTTTATTTGCCTTTTTCCGAAATATTTTTTGTTATTGATTTAAATTGTTCAATACTTACATCTTTCTCAAATGGAAAGTCGTTATTCGTTTTTTTACCTTGTCATGCAAGGAAAACAGTAATTCAAAGACATCATGTAATGGCAACGATCAACTCTTAAAACATTTGCCTATCGCTTAAGCCTTATTATATTCTCTTTTCCTATTGCACATACAAGGAAATATGACCAAATAAAACAATTTCTGCTACTGTTTCTGCCTCGAATAGCAGGAGTAGATAGAAAAATAAGTTTTTATAAGAGAATTCTGTTGTGAAATAGGTATAGAAAATCAAGTGAATGTAACACATCGGATTTGTTATATAAACAGTATGTCAGAAAAAGTAAGATTGTCCTTGATTCTGTACAACTGACTGACTACATTAGTTTCGCAATAGAGGGATTATTTTTGTAATGGTTTGATACTGGCAGCCTCTCTGTAGCGGCTGCTACCAGTTTATTGTATGTCCTATTGTGAGATCCATACGAGTAAATACTATCACTATATCATACTGATCCTTAGTGTGTGAAATGTTCGAATATAGGATAGCAAAGCAAGACTGGGCAATGTGAGCCTTGCTGCATATTTGGCTACACCCTGCGGCCGTAATCACCTAATATGTACGAGCTGCTTCATAAGCCATAGCTGATTGTTGGCATTTGTTGTCTGTCACACATGCGTTAGCGAGCGCCTGTTCCGGCGGCAACTTCTTTTGACATCGAAGCTGTGATTGTTACACCTGTGCGAGAAGACACGTGCGGTGTCAGAAGATTCTTTGATGTCGAATTCCGCATTCTTCAGCCGAGTGAGTTCATCACACCAACGGTGACTTTGCAAGTGCGACTGCTTCTATAAGTTTCCATTCACGTGACCAAGTGGTTATAAAAAGGGCAACAAAGCCTTGCCCAGCATTCAGTTTTAACTGGAAATGCAAAGCATGTAGAGTTGAGTTTCGACGGGAAATTCGTAGTGTTGTAGTAATCGTCGCCACATCGAAAGTAAACTATACGGCAGCATGGCTACAAAACCATTGCAGAAAGTTAATTGTAAGCAGCTTTTGATTGTTATCAATTTGTGGAAGAAAACAATTGTTTGTTGGAATAAAACAGAGTTTTCGTTACCTTGGTGTAAGAGTGGGATTATGGACATGAAGATGGAGTCCGGAATGGGGAAGTTGAGAACCGAGATAGCGACTGTGAAATGTGCGATGGAGAAGGTGTAGGAAAAATATTATGTGCTATACTCACATGACTTTCTCTAACTGTTCTACAAGCAAACTTCTTACCAAAGAGCATTCTTCTTTCTACACTATATTAATGGGCATAAGTATTAGCAGAATGTTATTATTACTTAGTTCCTTATAAGTAGAAGGGAACTAAAGGAACGCACTGTTTTTAAATGCTGCCACTATGAGATTTTTATTCAAATTTGCTTTTTTGCTTGACCAAGAGTAAAACAAATGAAACACTTTCTGTCTGAGAAAAGTATAATTGTTTTAAAATTGAAACCAATAACAAGGAATGTCTTGGAAACGGTTTTTCTCCACAACAAAAGCTAAAGGACATACATTGTATGATTTGACGAGATATACATTTTTTGGTTAGTAAATGTTTGCCTATCTTTCACAGTTTACAGTTATGCAAAAACCATTCAGAATGAAGAGAACTTCAGAGTCTTTTCCAGGAAATTCGATATACACATTTTGTTTATCATGTGAACATCTTAAATATAAGATATTTTTTAATCAAAATCGTTAGGCCATTTCAACATTTTCTAAAAGTGCCTATTTAAGGGTAGTTTGCAGTGGAGGGAGGCTTTCTTGAAATTCTTCGTGTCGTATCCTTGGTAGATACTGAACTTAAATTGTATACTTGGTATTTAACGAACTTTTCGTTTGTTTTTTTAGTCATAGACACACACAAACACAAGACACATAGCCCGTTTTCTAAAAATGATAATTTGGATTCAGGAGGTCTCAAACCTTGGTATCGAATTTCTGGGTGGAATACGATATCTTCTCTGTCTTTATGTATGTTGTACATGTGCGCTAGAGAATGTAAAACTGGAAACCAGCATGAACAAGATGCAGGCGAAAAGGAATATAGAAATGAAATGAGTAATGGAGAACCTGAAGAAGGAGAAATCGAACAAAATCGACGAACAACTGGCCGGCGAGAAAAGGAAAGTGGAAGGTCTTGAGGGGAAAAGTGGAAGAGCTTGGTGGAACGGTGAAGACGTCGGGGGACGACGTGGTACCCTGGAGGAAAGGATGGACGGAAGAGCAATCGAACTTGCCGCCGGCACAATACCCACAATCGCAGTGTAACAATAGATGCCAGTAATCGGCTATAATTTATGAAGCAACTCGTTCACACTCATTCAGCGATTACTGCTGCAGGGTGTAGTCACAATAAGCAACCGGAGTGGAGCGGTATTCTGAAATACCCGAGCACAGCCAAATTCTTTCGAAGGGACGTGCTGGAAGTAATCTTTACTGACTGAATGCTTTGCTTGATTAATTGCGTTCCAAGCGATGCAATTCACTAATACTGAGTAAACGCTAGTTTACCAAATATAGTAAAGGCCAGGAACGTGTTGGTATAAGTATACGGATGATGAATTGGTTTTAACTCAGACCAAGTCAGTGACTTGTCTTATTAATTCTTAACATAATAATCAGTAACTAGTTTGTAATTCGTTTCCATTTGGTGGTTGAATCTCTACTCTTGTATTTCTCTTTGGATAGGTCGGTTATTTTTCATAAATGTAATATCATTGATTTATGTATGTGTTTATATAAATTACAGCGCTGTAAAAGCAGTATTGAAAATCTTATCAATAGATGAGGACTGCCCAAATATTTAATTTTCTGTGCATAGGAACAATAAAATATGTTAGACACCAAACATGTCGTGGCAGCCCGTGAATTTGATCACCCATTTCTCCGAAAGCAGTGCAGAACTTCTATCTGTGGCTGGGTTATTGTGCAAAAGAGAGGGGCAGAGAGTCCATTCACTAAACAGGGCGCTAAGTCGAATAACGTGGCTTGCTTGCTCTCTAAGAAGCAAACTTCGGTAGTGCTCACACTCACGAACTGGAACCGAACACGATATTGTTTGGCGTATTACTCGTTATGCCTACCTGTTCTGTACCTTCCAGAAAAGCGCCGTGTTTGTGCCATTCTATCGCTCGGATTTTAATGTGAAGGGTCTGCTGACAATCCAGTCACTGAACCGGTATTTAATTTTATTGTGTTTTCATGAATTTTTTTTCATAGCGCTTAAAGCCATTTATCGAACAAACGTAACAGAATGAACTTCACATCGGCTTTGGTGAAAATCACTGAAGTGAACAGGCTTTTTGTTTCACCCGCGGCAATTTGCGATTCGAAAGAGTGCACCAATCGATGCACAGTCATAAATTTTAAGTGATTACCCGCGAATGGAGCCTGCATGAATAAAACAAAACAAAACAGGTGGTGAATAAAAATATCTCTCATTAGCAGCTCACACGTTTTTGTTGATCAGTTAAAATGAATTATAATTATTGTGTGCAAACGTGAAATGATTAATAAGTATGTTATGTTTATTTATTTTTAGTTTATGTGCTGCATAAACGTCCATTCTTCTCCAGATGATTCAAAATGATATTAATGATGCCTTCGTGACATCGCGATTTGTTGTAATTTATTTCACTCCGTTCTTATTATTAATTGCCAACATATTTTAATATTGTGCATTTTATTTATTTAGTTTATATGGTAACAGGTAAACTGGGCAATACCCCTAAAATTCTAATAATTTATTCAGTAAAATATAGAAATTAAAATTAAATATCTGAATACTCTATTCATACGACCTTCTCTGCGCATTCTGCAGCAAACGTTTCTTACAAAAGCTTATCTTTCTGTTTGTATGCACATGGAAAAGAATGGAAAATACCAGGCTAAAGCAATATTAAAATCTTTTAAAAGCCGATTACTATATGATGGAGTTGAAATTTAGTTCTATTTGCATAATCAGGAGAAGGAAAAGAATGGCGGCGTCCCATTTGAGAAAAGTATAAAAATATACTGGAAACTTTAAGGAAGGATTTTAACGGAAATGCCTTAACTTCACAAAAAAACATGGACATAAATTTGGTTATCGTTTAATTACTAGAAATAATGAAGTTGGATATCACATATTATTAACTTTGATTTTGTATACTCTTAACATTAAATCTGTATGATAATTTAGTCGATCTGGATAGGGCGCTGGCCTTCTGATCTCAAGGTCGCGGATTCAAATCCGATCTAAACCGATGCTGCAGTGTGTCAGTAGATTTACCGACACGTAAAAGAACTGATATGATATATGATCCTGGCAATTGACACCATCGTTAACAAACAAATAATAATTTAAACATTTATATAACGTTATATAGTTTAGTAAAATAGGGTAAGAGAAACTGTAAATAAAATAAATACAGTTTAATGAGATCTACATTTTTGTACAGTAAAATTTTATGAATTTCTTAGGTTTACGAGTTAACGCAAAATTCATCCAGAATGAACAAGACATCAGGCCATTTTCAGAAAGTTTAAAATATACATTTTATTTGTCATAAAATCTCTTAAAAGTATGGTATTTTAACCAAATCATTAGAGCCTGTTATGAAAAGATTAATAGTTTCGGACATTTTTCCAACTAAAGCTAGTTTAGGGTTCGTTTCGCAGGAACTTAAATATCAAGTTTGGTATTCAACTGACCTTTCGGACACACGCGCACCTAGCTTTGAAATACCCAAAACCAGAATAGACTCTATGGAACTTTTAATTTCCTAAAGGGGGGGTTTACAAATTAGCACGAAGGCAAAAATAAAAATTTTCACGATGATTAAGGAGAATAATGTTAAAATCTAGCGCTTATGACAGTTTCATTAGTACAGGTTCTTACAGAAGTTCTTTTAGTTCTCCATTATTATTAGTCGTATATGTTAATTACAATTCTGAATATTTTAGGTGAATTTTCTGGTTACCATAGTAATCGGTATAGTTTGTGTACTATTAAACTTTGTTTTAAATGTTACTCCCCAGAAATAATAGATCACCAATTTTCGAAAGGTGATGGGACATTTATTTTAATTTCAGATAATTTATCTTAGATTATATTGTATCGTGACGAAGACCTTCGGCCGTAATCGGCGAACGTGTGTGAATAGCTTGCTTTGATACATAGCTGATTATGGGCATCCGTTGTTGCACTGCTGCGTTACTGGACACGTGTGCTGACGGCAAGTTCTTTTGGCATCGCAGTTGTGAGTAATACACCTGTGGTAGTGGATACGTGTTCTGCCTGAAGGGTCTTTGACGTTAAAGTCCACATTGTTACACCTGAGTGAGTTTCTGTTTTCATTTCATTCATTCCGAGTAGTATTTTTTTTAACTTTTCCGTTCCGGATTTTATTTTCGTTTTGTGTATTCCGAGCTGCGTTTTTGTGTCTAGCTTCTTAATTTTAACAAGTAAAATTTGATGTTTTCCATCTTGACATTAAATCCCACTTGTGACAGCAGTGTAGCAAAAACTCTCTATTTCTTTACAAACACTATTTCTTCCACAAACTGATTATAATGGGAATATGCTCACAAATAACTTCCATCAATGCTTTAGTAACAATTTTGCGTATAGTTTCTTTTCGACGATCTCTGCGGCGACAAATACTGCTCGCTATGAATTTCCCGTTGAAACTCACCCAACTGTTGCACGCGATGCATTCTCAGTGAAAACTGAACTCTGGGCAAGGCTTCGCTCCCTTTTTCATACCTGTTATTCACGTGACAGGAAATTCTCAGAAACAGATGCAAAATCACCGCAGGTTCACAAACTCACTAGGGTGTAATAATGCGGGCTTGCTTTGACAGCTGCGATGTCAAAAGAATTTATCGTCAGCACACGTGTCCATTAATGCAGAGGTGTAACAACGGATGGCAACAATCCGCTATGAATTACACAGCAGGCCGTTCACACATGTTCGACGATTACGGCTTGCTATAGGATAAGTAATATTAAGATTTTGAATCTGTATTTTAATAGTTTGGCTAGTTGTTTTGTTATTTGTTAAAAATTTTATAGCAAGTTATTTTTGTTTACGGTTTTAATATTATTAATTATATTTTACTTTTTGTAATAGACGCCTTAGGGCGTTGTTACAGTATCCTGCTAATGTTATAATCACATTTACTCAGTGTAGTGTTACTGGTTTTCTTTTCGTTGCCTTATTTTTGCCTAGTTTTAGTGCTTCTGGTGCCTTTTTAGACATTTAAAATACAGACGACTATTTAAAAAAACTACACTTGCACCCGGTAAATGGTCAGAATAATAAAAGTTGAGAGAACTCACGTTTTTGAAATGTAGGTCTTGTATGCCTGATTGAATTAGAGAGATGCTGTCTGGGAGTAATCCTCTTTAGAATGGTCGGTAATGACCTGCGAGAGGAGCTGACTGGTCGGCCTTGACCCTATCGTGTCGGGGCATTTCTTGTTCTGAATCCCTCCTTACGTTACCGCTCCAAGCGTCTCTCCACACAACTGGTTATTTCTCATTCAGTAACACTGCAACTGTATAGCTGGAAACTTCACACTCAGAGCTAAAAACAGTTATTTCTGAAACTCTCCTCCTTTTTACTTTCTCTACGCGTGCTTTTCAAGTACATATTAGGTAGAGAAGGTACTGTATTCCACCCAAAAATTTATACAGAAATTTGACCGGGAATACAGATTTCAAAAATGGTATTTAGAAAAATGTGTGTGTGTCTGTGAACAATAACTCATAAACGAAAAGTCGGTAAAATACCAAACTTGAAATTTACATATAGAATCTTCCAAGGATGTGACACGATGATTTCGAGGAAAATCCCCCCCCTCCATACAGCCGTTTACATGGAAAAAATTACGACATCTTTCCTTTTTTTAAAATGGCTCTAACGACTTTGATTAAAATACCATATATGAGATGGTTACATAAAAATAAAATGTATATCTTTAATTGTCTGGAATAACCCCTGAAGACCTCTTATTTCTGGGTGAATTTTGCTGAATTTTGCTTAACTAAACCGCAAGAGGTAGATAAAAACTTACTACACAAAAAATGTAGATCTCGTCAAAACACATTTGTCATTTACATTTTTATAGAGTTAACCGTTTCCGAGATATTTCAATTTTAAGTTACTTAAAACTTTTCTCAAACTGGAGGCCCTCTTTCGTTTCGCCTCTTTTGTTTTATTTCGGACCGTGCAAAGTGAACCGAATTTCAATTATTTCATATAGCGATCATTTTTTAAAAGATTCGACTATCTGTTTAGCCTGGTGTATTCCCTTACATCCCCTCTAATTACAAAGAAGCAAGTAATAATAACAATTATTTTGCAAATGTGTATCTTGCTTAGCATGATGTAGATAAAAGAATAAGGTTTTGTAGGAAAAGTTTAGTCGTGGAACAGCTAGAGTAAGGCATGCGAATGAAACACATCAGATTTTTCTTTGATATTCATATATATATTTATACATTAAATTTCTAGGCTTGTCAACAGAACAGCCTATAGATGTTTTAGGGTATTGTGGAAATTTCTAAAACTTTATATTTTTATCCAAATGTTATCAAAATTTTGTTAGGTATACTGTTCTGCGAAATTATTATTATTATTATTTTTGTTATTGTATTATATTTTATTTATTTATTGTAGCTTAACATCCTTTATCCTGATTCGTCAGATTTCATCAAATGAATAAAATCGGTGAAATGATGCCCAAATGAACTCGGCGTTTATGGAGCATATTGGACATAAATATTATTGAAATTATGATTTATCAGCTTTTAAATTTGATTCATACACAACTCTCCAAAACGAATTGGATCTTTTTAATATTCGGCTTGCTCGATATTCGTCTTCTCATGATAAGGGAAAACCGCGAAAAAAATCCCTTATTCGAGTAACTCACTCTAAGCGAGATTCGAATTCGCGACCTCCTAAATGTTGCACAGACACGCTACCCTTAAACTACAGAGCCGGGCCTTGTCACAATTATAAGCATGCTTTAAATATTTGCAAGCATATTTTAATAGTTTTGAGAAAAAATATTTCCCAATGTTATATTTATTAGGTGTTGCTCATGATGCGTTCTTCGGTTGTTAGAAATCATTGTTTAACCTTTAGATATAAAGATTGTTATAAAAAGACCCTGAGTGGTCGAATATTATTGTCATTACTTGAGCAATTTAAAAATATAGTAAAAACCTAACACCAGATTTTTAGGTTCATTCCCTTTGAGTTTCTGCTGAAAATTTAAAGATTAGTTGAAAATACGTATGGAATATTTTTACTGTCAAAAGTATAAGAAAAATCAAAGTCCAGTAAAAGGCAACAGAAATAGACATAGATATTAGACTGTACTCTTTGGCATTTAATTGTTCATATGTGGAACCCTTAATGACGGGTGAGAGTAAGAGAGAGAGAGAGAGTGAGAGGGAGGTATGGAGGGGTAGGGAAAACAGAACATGTAATTGCAGCTGCGCTTTCAATTTATTTTGGTACTTATTCTTTTAGCATTTGAAAAATAGTGACCAAATTTTAACAATGGATATCCTTGTCTCTATACTAGTGATTTCTGTTTGCATTTACACCTTCATCGGTCTCTTCCCAAAATAAACTTAAAGAAACCAGAGAAATAGTTGAAGGTCACACTACATGCTCTCATGTTCTTTTTGTTGTTGTTGTTTTACGGCGCCCTTATGTTTTGATTTATCATACAGTGTGTCTAGCCTCTAGTGTTAAATAAGAACAGCATATACTCAATTACAAAAATAGCTATTTGTGGATGCTTATAGGTTAAATAAAGGCTCTTTAGTTACCTTCCAATTTAACAGTCGACTTTATTCTCTCAAAAATACAAGTTATGAAATTGAGGTGGAAAATATGTCAACCTTTTCTATCTGTTTGCACTATTCTTGTATATACAATTATAGACTCTAATAGAAATCTGAGAACTCCTCTCAATGATCGAGAATGTCTCTTAGTTTTCGTTAATATGCAAGAGGAGTAGAACGCAGATCGCTCGCGCTATCACTGCCACTGAGCGGTATTTACTTGAGTTGGCCCCGTTAAGCCCTGCAATTCTGTAAACGCACGAAGGGTTTTCTGCTAACATGAAATACGGCGTGGCATGGACCAACTTATTCCAGCCATTATACATTTGAGATTTCAAGTAGTTTTTGTTTATTTTAATAGGTACTTAAATCAGAAAGAGCAGTTGCTTACATATTGCACTAATTTAGTCTTATGTTTTTATTTTTATTAATGCCTAGCGAGAAAAGCTGCTACGATTTTTTGGGCAGTAATGTAAAAGTTCTATTTGGGCATCGTTTTCAAAAGTTTATACTGTTCGAAAGATACCAGAGTTCAGTGGTTTAATCTCCACCATCAGAAGGTACCTAAGAATTACAAGAATATCCCAAGAAAATAAGTGACTACTGGTCAGGGAGTATCAAAATGTTCTCTAGGTAGTCTGAAATTAAAGTATTATTTGTAGCCAATAATACCATCAATTTTAAACATTTGATTTAATAATTGCGATTAATTAAATCCTCCATAAATGGTATTTTCATCGAACCACCAGCTGACGTATTGCTCATTTTCTCGAAATGAAATGTTGTCTGTTGGTCACGCAATTTAAAATGTTTATGGTAGAAAAAAAGAAATGTGGGTAAAAACTAATGAAGTATACAATGCATATTCTTTCAATCTTAATTACATTTAACGAGTCAACGGGGGAAAGAAAGGTTGCTACAAGTCTGAAAAGACTTTTGACAACTCATCTCAACCCAGCACCAAGCTCAATCATTTTAGGTGGGTTGATTGAAGAGGGCATATTCCAGGTTTCATCACCTTTCCAAGACATATGTCGGGCAACATAATTTACCCATATCTACAGATGAAATTGCTCAAGGGGCGTTAAATACTTTGCAAAGCAGGCTAATGCTTTTCTATTTTTATTTTAAGTACGAAACCTTCCTCTTCACTTATTTATTTAGAATCCAAAAGCGTTTACCCTAATTTAAAACAGCATGATAGGGCTTTAGTTTTATCATTATAAGAGTATTTAGATTTCATATATAAATTATAAGTAAATCTGTGACCAAAATTAAATTACAGTTGTGAAAATATGATTCATAACTTTATTAAACTAATGAAAACAATTTTTTTTTAATATCTGGATTATTTGTGGTGTATAAAATAATTGGCAGACGTTAAGATTTTGTTCTAAATTATATCTCCTTATACCATATATTGGACAGTCAAGTAAGTGGATAACATTTTGACAAGAGAGGAATGATTATTTTAAAAAGTTTTAATTTTTTAAAACCCTGAAAGAAATGTTTGAGTTTTCAATTCCAGTCATAAACTGAGTTAATTGGAAAGAAAGTTTTTAGTGCTTAGACTTAAGTCTCTCTTAAATTGTTGGAAAGAGCATTTATTTTGTGAGCTGGCCATTGTTTCTATTCCCCACAATTGTATTCCATTCATTTGGCATCTATTCTTTTAAATTATTTTTACTTTCTCTAGCAAGTATGTACGTACAATGTTCATAGTAGCTAAAGAAGGTATTGTATTCGATGTCGACATTTCATCGGAAGTATGTTTTGAGGCCCTGAGTCCGAAAAAAAACATTTTTAGGATAAGTTCCTCGCGTGTTTATGTGGACAGCATAGCTCAAAAACGAAAAGACTTTTGAATTCAAAATTTGGTATTTATATGAAATATCTTCCAAGGATGCAACATGAACATTTTCAAGAAAATTTTCCCACCACAAACTACCCTTTACATGGAAAAATATTTGAAAATGTTGTTTTTCTCAAAAATGTTCTAACGATTTTGATTAAAATGCCGTACATTAAAGATATTTACATTACAAATAAAATGCATATTTTGAATTTTCTGGGAACAGTCTCTGCTGACCTCTTTATTCTGAATGAGTTTTGCAGAATTTTGCATTACAGTTAAACCGTAAGAGATAGATAAAACTTGCTACAAAAATGTAAAAACTTACTATAAAAAGGTAGATCTCGATAAATCATATAATTTATGTCATTTATGTTTTTCTTGTAGAGTTTTTGAGATGTCTTGTTATTGATTTCAGTTTTAAATTACTTTTCTCAAACGACACCATGCAAAGCGAATGGAACCTAAATTGTTTTTACATAGCGACCCGATTTTAAAAGATTTGACTATCAGTTTTGCCTAATATATTCCATAATTTCTCTTTTTACAAGGAAGCAAGTAATAAAACCAATTCTGCTAATGTTTATCTTAATTAGCATGATGTAGATAAAAGAATAATCGTTTCTAAAATAGTTTTATATGGAACAGTTAAAGAAAGTTATGTAAATGGAGCACATACAGTTTTAAAAAGTTATTGATATCGGTCATAAGAATAGCCTGTATGTGAATGTCTGTTGCTTTAATAAATAGATCTGCTCTCTCATTACCTTTATGGCCTGTGACGTCAAATCCATTTTAAACGTATATGTTTGTTATATATCTTCACTCAGTGTACTAGTCTAAATGTATAACATCAGGTAATATTAATTATTTTATAAATCCTTACGCATCTATTTAGCCGTCTATTACATTAAGTTGTCCTTTGTTCTGTTCAGTTTTCAATCGCACGCTATAAACATCTACTGTTAATATCATTGCACTTTATCTAAATGTGTATAAACTGAACTAAATGTATATATTTAGAACGAGAAATCTTGAAATCAAAGCTATGCATGTTATTTGTTTAGACTAATACGTTTTATAAATATTCGAAATCGTAATGAAATAGTTGCTTATATTGCTTTGAACATTATGACTTCATTCAGAGAGGGCAAAATTCCTTTTGCTTTGTGATGCCATCTGTCAGCCCCTAAACGTTTTCTGAACGCGTTACACGTACTTAATGCATTTCAACTGAAACGGAACTGGGCGAGGCACGGCCCCCTGCGAATCGTGCGTGTTCTACTATAATCGACCTTCCTTTCGTCTCTTTGAATGTGTATTTTCCTTTTTCTAGAGGCACGTATATATTATTGTTTCCGCTCTGCTGTGTCTGATGTCGAGGGAAATGTACCAGCAGGATAACTCTTTCCGCTATAAAGATTGCGCGCACTACATAGACTTCGCCTTATGTTATTATCAATGTACTTGGTGTGCAATCGAAATCGAATGGCAGCTGAACGTTTTGTTAATTCTTCTTGTAGAGCGTAGCAGGGTTATGTGCTTTGGCTTACGGGATAACCGTCAATAGTCCAAAATAACTGTAGAGAGAGAGAGAGAGAGAGAGAGAGAGAGAGAGAGAGAAAGGAAAGAAAAAAACGTCCAATTTATGCTAAGAGTTGCCGAACGGATGGTGCAGGCGGTTTTCCTTGTTGCCTGCATTCGGGAGTTCTAGAGTATGATCCCCGTGACCGGCCCACCTGACCCATAAGTATTTTGGGATTTTTCCTGGGTCGTCAGGCAAAAATGCTGGATAGTCATCCCACGAATTTTCCGGTCCAGAATGTCCTGTTCCTGCTCCTGTTCTGCCCCTACTCATTTCTCTTTCAGGGTTGAAGGACCCAGCTCATCAAAATATCAGTTAGATATACGTAAAGAATTGCAAATTACACCCCTTCTAGATAAAGTAAAAAGATGCAGAACAAAATGGATTCATCTTTTAGATAGAATGAAAAAGAATCGATTACCCAAAAGAGTCTGGAAATATGCATCTATAGAAGGTCTATGCCGTGTTTATTATTATTATAATTATTTCTATTATTATTCAGTGGTATCTCAGTTTATTACATCACTGTGTTTGTTTCTTTTGAGCAGTTTGTCTGCTAACCCCGAACCGCTGTGTAACCTCAGTGATTTTACCAATCTTTTCTTGTGTGTGTATGTGTGTGTGTGTGTGTGTGTGTGTGTGTAGGGGGGCGAGCAAGTAGAAGGAGAGGAACAGTTTAGAACTAAAAGTTAAAATGTGCCTCCCCAGCATCTCTAAAGCTGCTGGTGTCAGTGCAACAGTTTTCCGATTTTTTTTTTCTCGAAAACTTTCTACTGGCCGTAGCTTTTAGTTAAAGAGAGTTGGTGGCCGGAACTGGTGGTGTCTGCTAATGTGGGTTGAGTCGACGCAGTTTTAGGAAAAGTTTCTAAAGGTCGACTGCGGACATTGTGATCAGATACATTTATTTGCAAGTCAACCTTCCAACACTCGCGTTTATAGCTTCATTTGAAAAACGTTGTTCCGTAAATAAGTACAAAGGATCTTATAGGTATAACCACAAGATAATATACTATTTTGACTGGCCTTGTGGCTGCTCTTACTTTCTAGGTTGCTTTCCCACTGACCTCGAGAATTCTTTCTTTGATGAAGGTTCATCAACATTTGCAGTGTCTGGCATTAAGAATCTGCATTGTCTTCCTCTTATTCCAGTTATCAACATCACGACCATATGATTATTGTAATGGGTGGCGTAGCTCGGGATGAGTAGGCATGCAGTGTTCGGAAAGGGCGTACGGTTAGTAGTGGCAAAGAAAACTAAATAACGCTTCTATCCTACCTTGAGCTCTAGGTGTCTAGGCCCATTCTGTAAGTCACCCAGCTTGTTATATTTCAAAGTTGTTTCTTATACATAAATTATAAAAAAAAAAAAAAAAAAAAGACTCATCGCAACCACGAAGAGTGCAGAGAAGTGCAATATCGGGTCGTCTCCCCTCGGGACCTCGCTTCGATCACTTAAACATCCTAGCTGAATCAGCTAGCTGTTAAGTTGGTACACTCGCAAAAACAGAGATGAAAATCTTTACCCGTTAGACCTCCAGAACCAATAACAAACGGTATTGCGGTCGGTTACAAAATGAAAACGGAACATTAGCCGGATCTGGCATTTCTAACCGCGTGCTTCAGTTTGTGATCTCTACTATAACACGCAGGTCGAGTTGTTATTTGCAAGCTACATATTATTCGTTATTCTTTATGTTTGCTGTTTTTGTTGATAGTGTTAATGGTATTTATATACAATTCGTTTATTTATGCAATATTTGAGGTGCGGCAGTGGCTTAAAAACGACGCCGATCACAGAGATGTTTCCAAAGTTGTGTTCTCAATTCTTAGAAATTGTTAAGAAGGAACCTGGGAACTCCTTGAACGGAAGGAGTACTTGGAGGTTAATGGGTATGCCTCTATTCCTGCTAGTAAAAAACCGTGCGGCGAGGTGCATTAGCTCTTGGAATAAGCACGGAGCTGTTATTAGCAAGGGTGTAAAACTTCAAGAGGAGAATGACAAAATTGAACGTAGTAGGATTTCTGTCAACTTCAGCCTTGTCCAGTCTTGAATCTTGATGCCTTCCAGTTATACGCCTATTATAGTAGAGGATGTTAACGACGTAGATTTGGATGGAATTGAGCTTTTACAATACAAGTTTAAATCGATTGCTGTAAAGCATTTGCTATACCATGCGTATATTTCTGTCAAGGTGACAAGCAAGTTTATATAATTTATTCTATATTGTCGAAGGTACGTAATTTATCCTATATGCAATATATTGCAATACATTATGCGGCGTTATTTGCAATTAACAATAATATAATGAATAAGTTATTCGTCGGCATTCACTACTATGTACACTGCTTATATGCAACTTCAGACACGATAGAACAATTCATAATCAGCTGTTGTTTTATTTGTTTTACTTTAACGCCCTCTAACCTGGTTGGTCATATCGGGCGATGAATGAAATTGGTGCAATTATGCTCAAATGATCTCGGGTCCATGGAACTTAAAAGTTACATTCGTTTCTCAGGATAAGGGAAAACCCCGAAAAAACTCTTTTGAGGACCTTTTGAATGTTTGGCAGACACGCTGCCAGCACACTACCCAGGCGTTCAGCTGTTGTTTAATAGTAGCTCTGGTAACATCTCAATCACAATATAGCCAAGGTTACTTAAGCCACCCGAACTGTCTAAACGCAAAGATTCAGCGGCAGGGGCGTACGTGCCCTGATTTCAGCATTTTCCTGGATGTTGCCTCTGGGTTTTCGCAACCCTGGGACACTATACCATCAACGAAATAATATCACTCGAAAAGGAATATGTATAATATATAATTTGATTTATTTGGAGTAGCTTTAACTGCAAGGCTATATCGTAACTTCTCATTAGGGTTACTAAGTTAGGATGCATTAGCAGAGCAATATGTTACTCATCACATCCAAAGTATGCTTAGACTGCCTCTTCGGTCGAGTGGTCAGCATTCCGGCGTGCCAACCCAGAGATTCCGACTGGGCCGTGGAATTTTTCTTTAATCAGAATAATTATTCCCGTTCCCCCACAAAGCCTGGAAGTATGAATGTGGGAGTGAATGTGTGTTTATTGTTAAAAAGGTTGATAAAGCCAAAGTTTAAGAAACCCTACACTTCAGCGAGTAATAACACCAAGTCTCAAGTCAAAATCCTCGATGTGGCCAAATAAGTTATATGCAATTCAAATTTAAAAAGGAGTGCATAAGAACAAGCACCAATATAACGATACAAGTAATAGAAGAGTTCATTTTTTTTAGTGTAGATTAATAAGATTGACACAGGATAATAACTAGCATTTCGTTCAACATTTGTGTTATTTTTATCAAAGCAAGAACTTTTTATGAAATTTTATTACACAGTTGGTTTGTTTATAGGAAGTTGTAACATTGTGGGAAAACTGTGGTTAATGCAAGGCTGTTGAGAGTTCGTATGACACTTTACATATGGTTCGCTGTTCATCATAAAGGCTACCGTTTATAATGGTATTTTTCCTGTTAGCTGACAATTGCGATTATTACATTGGTGAGTTTTTACGAGACAGAATTTATGAGCGTATAAGTCATGTATGTGTAAGGTGCAACGAGTCAACACAGTTGTGGCCCTTATGGTGGAAAAATGTGTAGAGGTAGCTCAAGAGTTGAAGATGTGTTCGGGGAGCTCACGAATGAGAACATAAGGGGTTGCGAGATGATCCAGAGCCTTTAATCACACGTAGGGAACACTGATTCATGTTCTAGGGGGTGGCCCTCAAGCTAAAAAAAAAAAAAAAAAAGTATAATCCTTTCACGTACTCACCTGGAAAGCGTTGGTCTGCTTATTATTGTACATGATAAAAAGACTGATGCCTTGGCTCAACGGTCGGCTTATATGCGTCACAGATCAGATCCAGGATACCCTTTTGACCCACTTTGTGGGGTTTTTGTAATTGCGACCATATTACCTCTCGATATTGTCAATCGGACTATTTTAGAGGTCATTAAAATCAGCACTACCTATGCTCAGTCTCCAACGTTGGTTGCTCAAACTAATGCAACTTTGCTTCTTACTTGATGTATCTAATTTACACATCATGATCATCGGTACTGTGCAATATTTTACGATATATGACGGACGCTGCACCTGCATATTAACAATTTAATATATAAGAATTTGGGCAGCATTTAAGACATATTTTATATTTGATTCACATAGATAGAAAATTAAGGGTGGATAGTTAACATCGCTTTGTTACTTTCTCAACTTTGTATATAGTAAGTAGAGAAGGTATTGCATTCCACCCAAATTCAATACCATTATTTCACTGAAGGTCCTTTCAATAAACAAACAAATAAGCTGTTCTAACGAGTTTGATTAAAATACTCTACCTATGCTTCAGATATTTTTATGAAAAATAATCCCTCATCGTTCTGAATGACTTCTACATAACTGATCAATTGCAAAGCAGACTATTTCAATGCTACTTTGTTGCATCAGACTGCTCACACGGACTTAACCACTGATCTCGGAGGCAGGTTGGAGGAGGAGCGCGATAGCCAATACGTGCCTTAGCGAAGGCCGTAGCGCAATTCCTTCATTTAGCGCTGAGAACAGATTGTCCACAATGCTGAGCTGTACTGCTATTGCATCAGACTCGTATGATTGTGAGTAACTCGCTGCTCCTTGGAGCGTTGCCGTAAGATGTAGACAAAATCCTTCTTCAAAAAAATGTAGCTGCCAAAAAAAACACAAGTTATATAAAAAATATATTTTTATATTCCTTATTATTGATTACAATTTTAAAATACAATATTATCAAATGGAAAGTTTTTATTTTCTTTTCTTCTGATCAAGCAAAGAGAATGAAATTTAAAAATTACTGCACAGAGATTAGCTCTTAAAAATTGAGTATCGCTTAAGCCATGTGTGTTATTCAATTCTCGTTGTATCTACAAGGAAACATACAATAAATAATTTCTGCAAATGTTTATATCGCTTAATATGAATTAGAAGAATACGCTTTTTAAATAATAGTTTTTGAAGAACGGGCAGAGAAACTCATGTGAATATAACACATCGGAACTTTTTTTTACACAGATCGCTATGTGTACAACAAATGCCATATACGCATAAAGTACAAAAATTCTGCGTATAAACTCAGTTATATATTAGCAATAAAACAATAATACACAGGCGCTGAAACAAAATTTACGGTCTCGCCGCATGACAATGCTCCGCGGTATGAACAAATCCGAACACAGGTGTTTTCGAAGGGCAAGTCCGTCTGTGTGTACCGGTGAAGATTAAACACAGAAAACAAAGCATAATGCATGGAGTTTTATCCAGTTTTCATTAATTTTTTAAAAGCGACAGGACGGTAAGGGTTGATCACATTGCGGTAGGGCTTTGTGCTGAGCCCTGCACTCCAGGGAGTTACTTTGTCACTGGTAACAGATGTTACACATTTCAACCCTCTCTTAAAATAGTGTCATCCCTTGTTTAATCTACTGAATGTAATATTGACACAATGTACGTTGTAAAGACGTATTATTCGGAGTCTAGCCTGCTTTCTAGTAGAACCCTTAATTCTCAACTCCTCTCATTAAAAAGTGGTGTGTTTGCTGTAAGATTTAGTGTTCACTATCGTAAACATAACAATTCTTCTTAAAGTAAATTCTGAGTGAAAGGAAACTAATATGTAGACAGCGGTAGTTAGGCACTACAACGTAATGCTCTAAGTGCTTAAAAATCTGATGTGTTCTATTCACAGGACTTTCCCTGTACCTATTCTACAAACAAACTTCTTACAAAAGATTATTCTTCTTTCTACTCCATAATAATTGAGATGAGTATTTCCAGAATGGTATTATTACTTAGTTTCTTATAGGCAGAAGGGAACTACTATACTAAAGCGATAGTCAAATATTTTAAAAGCTATCTTTATGCGATTGCCATTAAAATTTGCTCCTTTGCTTGGCCAGTAGTAAAACAAAAGAAATGTGCACGACTTCCTATTTGAGAAGTATAAGCATTTTAAAATTGAAATGGTTAGCACAAAAACAAAAAAAAAAAAAAAAAAACAAAAAAAAAAAAAAGAGAATAAAAATAAATAATTTAAATTCTTTGTTTTAACCAGATATACATTTTTTGTGCAGTAAGTTTTTGTCTATCTTTTACGGTTTAGCAGTTATGCAAAAGTCATCCACAGTGAAGACGATTTCTGAGGCTGTACCCAGAAAGTTCAAGATATACATTTTATTTGTCATTTAAATTTTCTTAATGTACGGTATTTTAATCAAAATTGTTAGAGCCATATTTGGGAAAATCAAAATGTTCCATGTAAAGGGTAGTTTGGGGTTTCCTGAAAATCTTCGTGTCGCATCCTTGGAAGATAATAACACACACACATACACACACACACCACACACACTGACCTTTTTTCTAAAAATGGTTTTTATGGATTGGTGGATCTTCAACATTTTCCGGTGAAACCTCGGTATCGCATTCTTGGGTGGAATACAATACCTTTTTAACTTACTATGTATGGTGTAAATACGTGTCGCCCTCCGTGGTGTAGTGGTTACCATGCTGACTTCCTATACCCAAGGTCGTGGGTTCAAACCCGGCGGAGGACGATGGATTTTTTTCGGGCGTAAAAATCCTTAGCATGGCTTCCTTCGGAAGGGAAGTAAAGCCGTGGGTCCCGTGTCGTAGATTTACGGCACGTAAAAGAACCTCAAGCCTGATAGAGAGGCCTCTGAGCAAAATTAAGCGGTCTTTCACACCCAGTATAGAATGGGACGCTGAGAACCACAGCAGTTAAAGAGCATCCATAAATAAAACGCCATTTTATTTGTAAATACGTGCTAGATAAAGAGTAAAATGCTCCTTAGCTGTTTTATTTTGAATGGAATAGAATACTCATTATGTTATATCTGTGTTTGCTGTCCTATTCATTATTACACCACTACCATTATTTTAAGTGTCAGCAACATGTATAATTAACCGCTATGTGTAGCTGAAAGTTAAGTGCAGCAAGTAATGATTACATCTGACGTTTCCATCGTAATTAATTTTATTTCAGTATTGGCGAGACACTCCGACAATGTACTTTGTGAGTACTTAAAACTAACAAACGAACAGGAACTAATTTCACAACTGAGCATTTCCCTTTGAGAAATTAAATCCAAACTCCAAGTAGGATGTTTGTGTTTCAAGATAGAAGACAGTGACAAATGATATCGTCAAGTCTCAGTTATTGAGACGGAGTGGCAGTAGAGGAAGTAGGCTATAAAGCTGGACCACTCCACGGGCAAGTCCCATTACACGTGAAGGAGTTGATGGGGTCGAGGGAGGTCTTACATATCCATAGGGTAGAAGGGTGTCGCTTCACATAGACAAGGATGCTTGTCCCTGACAGGGACAGCTTTGATTGTATTGTTTCGGGGGAGAGAGGGAGAAGCTATGATTGCATGTAGATATTACAAGATCATTGTTCCATCCCCTTCGACGCTTCCCACAGCTCATTCGCAATATCACCATAGTCATCTCGATCATCAGTTCCAAATGTGGGAAAACTTCTCTAACGTGCCTTTGTTCTTCGGACGCCCGCATCCCTACTTCCACGTGCATAATGTTCAACAGCCTTACTCCGGTGCCCCTTGAACTTGAATCATCGTCTGGGGAACAGGAAACAACAGATGAAAAGTATGTCATAGAATAATATCCTGTCTGGCGCAAAATATTAAAACAAAGGAACACAATTAAATTCCATTACTGCTGCGGAATGTTATATTGTGAAACAAGAATGGTAAAATCATTATTGGAGAACGAGGAATGGCTGAAAATACAAGACGAAGTCAGCTATTCCATATGTGTGGCATAGTATTTTTTGAACGATAATAAATAATAGAAATAAAACTGTGTGCAAATAAAAGTGAATATTATAATTTTTTAAATATTAGCTCCAGTAATAGCATTAACTTGGTGGCAATAATATACGTCTTTATTGACCTTAAAGTAACGTGCACCCCAAAATTAGTTGCTACATCAATTTATTTGTAAGTATTACAAATAAAAAGGAAGGAAAGACTTAGTCAATATTTAAATGGTGACCTTGACCTATTATATTCTATATACAAATCTTCAAGATTTTATATATTACTTGTCCATATATGGGGTAAAATAGATAAAACAGGCAGTAAAATTAAGTTACCGGCCCTGAATAAAGCAAATACAACTTTTCACCGTTACAGTATGGACAGAAAATGGATTAAAAAGACATTAACGCCTAAAATGCTAATGAATATTTTATCAGAATTGGAAAATATTGGAAGGTGAGCATAAAAAGGTGCACTTTGATGATTTCTACGAAACGATGTACATATACTTACTTGAAAAACAAGATGATTCTTTACATTCACATCACCCATTCTTCAACAAACTATTGTTTTAAAAAGCGCATTTTTCTATCTACTTCTTGCTAAACAATATAAAATTCGCAGAAATGCTTTTTTTTGCAAGTCTTATAGGTACAATGAGAATCCTTCAAAAAGCTAAAGAGCTGGTAGCTATGTGATGACTTTGAGCTTCCAAGTTGACCGAGAGAAAGGAAATAGAATAATGGAATAATAACTTTCATTTGAGAATAGTAAAAGTATTTAAAAATTCTAACCAAATACAACGAATTTCTCGGAAATTGTTAACTTCATAACAAAAAATATTTGACAAACAGTGTGTTTTAGTGAGATCTACATTTTTTGTGCAGAACATTTTTTCCATCTCTTACAATTTACAAATAATGGTCATTCCGAATGAAAAGGATTTCAGAGGTTATTACCAGAAGTTCAAGGCATACAAATATTTTTCAATCAAACATCTTTAATCTATGGTATTTTAATCAAAATCGTTATAGCCATTTCTGAGAAAACCGAAACAAAAATCTTCCATGTAAAGGGTAATTTGGGAAGCGCAATTTCTTGAAAATCTTCGAGTTGCATCCTTTGAAGGTACGGAAATATGAACATGCTTTAAAATCAACTTTTCGTTTTTGAATCATCATACTGCCTGTTCACAGATACACACAAACGAATCTTTTTTCTAAAAAGTGTTTTTTCATTTTATTTGGGGTTCTCAATATGTATTTTCGGTGAAATTTCGGTATCAAAGATTTTGGGTGGAATGCAATACCTTCTTTGCCTACTATACACATTGTACTTGGTAGACAAAGTATAATTTGATTGAAAGTTCATGTAGCTACTCATGTAGCTGAATTACTATATGATTTGGGTGTTATTTCAGTCGTCCATAACCAAAATTGCATATTTTGGTGCAGCTGCAGTTTCATGGAAACTGGCACTCTGACAGTGAGGAGTAGAGTTAATAGATTTTTAGAATCATAATAAGGGACACTCAGCAACTCCCCCCCCCCTCTACACATTTGATAGCTGGAAGTGATACTGTAAGTAAATATCGACTTGCATAGATGAACCTCACTATAATTCAATTATCAAATTAAAACAATATTTACTGCTTTGAATATTACAATTTTGTTCAAACTTGAAATTTCTTTATATATCATAGAGGCATTTTAGCGGGGAAATTCAATAAATATAACATTAACATACTCATTTTGGGAATATTTATTGAAAAGTTATCATTAAAGTGTTAGTCATGTCCTTTCAGATGATCAAGTTTTGGACTGTTCAGTGATTTTAACTATCTCGAAATACACAAAATTCTTCGAAAAATAAATCCCTTATATTTTTCAATCCCAAAACATGTTCTATTATAGATTCTACTTTGGATTGCCAAAGCTATTTACCTTACACTGTAGAATTGTCACAAAACATATGCCGGACGAGTTACATTTTACAATCAAAATTATTGTAACTCAGATTTTGCTTTACACTGTGATAATTCATTGCGATTTCACTGGCTGTACCTGTATATTTACTACTATTCTTCATCGCAAAAAGTATGTATTTTCTGCTTAGAAGGAGACTCCACTGAATTTAATGTTGGATTGTATAGACTTGTGCAACCGAAACCTCATGATTGCAAGTTTTATACCATGCTTTGAAACTATTATTTTTCACGGGCTAGAACCCAGAGTTACCTACATGTTCCTATTTCTTAAATAGAAGTAAGAATCATATATTGTGTTTCATAAGTAGAAGTAGCAATAAAAATGTGTTACATTCACATGACTTTCTCTACATCTTTGTAACAAATTATTGTTAATAAGCTTATTCTTCTATCTATTTAATGCTAAAATATTATCAAAATCGGTCTTCTTACTTAGTTCCTTTATAAGTAGAAGGGAAATAAGGGAATGCACTAGGCTAAACCGACAGTCAAATGTTTTAAAATATGGTTGTTTTTGGAATGAACTCCGTTTCTTTACGTGGCCAAGCGTTGACAACTTTCCGTATGAGAAAGGTTTAAGTATTTAAAATTGAAACCAATAGCATGGAATATCCCGAAAACGGGCGACTCCATGAAAAAATGTATATGACATAAATTACATTTTTTGTGTAGTAAGTTTTTGTCTATCTCTTTCGGTTTGCCTGTTTTGCAAAATTCCATCAAAATCGTCCAGAATAAAGTCTTTAGAGGCTATTCCCAGAAAATGCAAGATACACATTTTATTTGGCATGTAAATATCTTAAATATAATAGTTTTTAGTCAAAAAGGGGAAATCAAAATTTTCGAATTTTTTTCCATGTAAAGGGTACTTTGAGGTGGGGGATTTTTCTCAAAATCTTCGTGTCGCATCCTTGGAAGATTCCAAAATTAAATACCAAGTTTGATATTTAACGGCCTTTTCGTTTTTTAGCTATGCTGTCCACAGACACAGACACTAACACACACACACACACACACACACATATATACATGCACACACACATACACGGACCTTGTAATCAATTTTTTTTTTTTTTATTCAGGGGGACCCCAAAATAAGTATTGCCAAGGGAAATCTCGGTGTGGAATTTTTGGGTGCATTACAATTTCCTTCTCTATATAGTATGTACATGGTACGTGTAGAGAAAATAAAAATAGAACCAGCAAAAGTCCAAAACAGTCTTCCCTCATCGCGGTCATCCGACAGCATGACTTGAACGCGTGACATGAAAAGACATGCAAGCAGGTACTGTATAGTGCTCAGCGTGACCGTGTGACCAACTGATATACGAAATGAACATCATGCATTTCAAAGCGCAAATTTTAGCATAAATGAAATAATTAAAAAATCCCGTATGACGGTACGGGATACGATTCTTCCTCATCGAATATGGGATATGTCGTATAATACGGAACATCTGTCAAATCTATTCAAGAGGGATGCTTTGTCGGAAATACTTTCACAATAATCAATACTCGTGTATAGTCAGAAACCCACAAAGTTTTCTTAAAATATTTACCTACTACATATTACTAGAGTAATTAAACGTTCGTAATAAAATATTTCCATATATTGCAATGAAATTGTCACCTTCAACATTTCTAAACTGTCTGGGTAGCTCAATTGTTGGGCACTGGCCTTCTTATACCAAGGTAGCAGGTTCAAACCCGGCCTACCGATGATTTTTAAGTGTGCTTAAAAGCGACAGCTCCATGTCAATAGATTTACAGACATGTAAGAGAATTCCTGCGGGACAAAATTCCGGCTCTGATATGATCATGGCAATTAACTGTCGTTAATAAACAAATGCATTTAAATCCAACGTTTACATACAAATATTTTTTATGGAATTGACTTTTTTCCGAGATATTACTTGTTATTTGAATCAGTTTTAAAATAGCTACTTAAATATTTTCTGTTACGGGAATTTGACAGCTCTTGGCCATACAAAGAAGCGAATTCCAATCACATAGCAGCCAGCCTTTAAAATATTGTTACTATTGCTTTAGCCTAGTTATTGTCGTGAATATTAATTATTAATATTAAATTGATTACCTTTAAATTTGCGAATGATTGATACTAAAATTAATAAACCCAAAGTTCAGGTACCTCGTTATTTCTCTTCTATATAAGTAATAAGCTAATTTCAGCTAATGTTTAACTTGATTACCATTTAGAAGATGCACAGAGAATTATTTTTATTGCTTACTTGAAAAAGGGTAAAAGTATCACTAGTGACTACTACGCAAGCCTACTGCAACATTTGAGTGATGAGGTGAAAAGAAAAAGACCTTATCTGGCAAAAAAGAACAATCTTGTTTCATCACGAAAATGCTCCGGCCCATCGCTCAGGCATTTTAATGGGAAAAATGTGTGATTAAAATTCGAATTGCTTGAACATCCACGCTGTTCGCCAGATCTAGTACCCAGTGACTACTACCTATTCCCAAACCTCAAAAAATTTCTTGAATGACTGAGATTTCACAGCAAGGAGATCATTGATGCGGTAAACAGCTATTTAGAGGACCTTGATAAATCGCACTACGAGATGGTTTACTTAAATTAGAATACATATAAGACAAATATATTCGTTTTTCTGGAGATTATGTTGAGAAATAAAGGAAAAATATTTTTTGAAATGCTGTTTTCATAGAGGGCCCCGGGACTTATCAGCCGGCCCTCGTACTATCAGTTCCTTTATAAGTTTTATAATTCCAAAATCGTTCATGCTGTCTAAGCACGCGCTCTAATTATCAGGCAGTTTCGAAAGATTAATGATTTCCTGTGAATATGCAGGAGTTGGGGCACCAAGAGCAATTGCTTAATTAAGCAGAGATTGGACACCGCTGGTACCAGCATCCGCTCCAAGAATGCTGGAGACCTTCCCTAAGGCGCACTCAGATAATTGTATTCCACGTTGGCAACATTCATCACGTGTCAAGATCACCAATGCTAATCAGTGCAAGATAGGCGTGGTACTTAAGAATCTAGTTTGCCATTGGATATATTTAGTGATAGCTGGAATACTAGTTCGATAAATGTTAGTCAAAACAGAACATTAAAGATCTATTGTATTGTCTAGGTCTTTTATCTTTTTCAGTTCTGTAATAATCTCAGCCAAATATCATCCATTTAGTTGTGGATATAAAGGCTTTACATGTTGCAACTGCTCTTATAGTGATGTTACTAGTGTGTTTGCATTTAATATTGCTGATAAGAATGCGGCAGTTTCAATTGCTAATTACATTTCAGTGTCCTTGCTTGATTTTTTTATTTTCTCTATGACGTATGTGCCTATACAATATACATAGTTGGTAGTGAAGATATTGTATTGCACCCAAAAATTCGAAAAGTCGGTTAAATATCAAACTTGGTATTTAAGTTTAATATTTTCCAAGGATGCGACGCGCAGATATTCAGAAAAATGCCCAAACTCCAATGTTCGATTTTATAAAAAAAAATGGCAAATGATTTTCATTAAAATACCGTATATCAAAGATTTTACATATCAAATAAATTGTTTATGTTGAATTTTATGGGAATATCCACATTACTTTTGGATTACTGGTAAACCGTAGGAGATAGACAAAAGCTTACTATAAAAATCTGATATGTTTCATTCACATGACTTTCTCTATATCTGTGTAACAAACTATTGTTTATAAGCGTATTCTTCTAATTCATGCTAATCGAATAAACTTTAGCAGAAACGATTTTATTGCTTAGTTCCTTTATAAGCTGAAGGGAAATAAGTGAATATGCAAGGCTAAACCGACAGTCAAATGTTTTAAAATGTGGTTGCTATGGGATTGAAGTCCGTGTCTTTGCCTGGCCAGGAGTACACAAGTTCCCATATGAGAAAAGTATAAGTGCTTTAAAATTGAAACCAATAACAAGGAATATCTCAAAAACGGTTAACTCCACGAAAAAATGTATTGTGTGTTTTAAAGGGATCTTAATTTTTTGTGTAGAAAATATTTGTCTATCTCTTGTGGTTTACTAGTTATGCAAAATTCAGCAAAATTCATCTAGAATAAACAAGTCTTCAGAAGCTATTCCCAGAAAATTCAAGATATACATTTTGTTGGTGATGTAAATGGTTTTATTATATGTGGTATTTTAATCAAAATCATTAGAGCCATTTTTGAGAAAATCATAATTTTCCATTTTTTTTCATGTAAAGGGTAGTTTGGGATGGGGGGATTTTGATGAAAATCTTCGTGTCGCATTCTTGGAAGATACCAAACTTAAATACCAAGTTTAGTCTTTTAGAGCTATGCTGTTCACACACACACACACACACACACACACACACACACACACACACACACACACGGACCTTTTCGTAAAAATTATTTTTTTTATTCAGGGGGTCCTAAAACATGTATTTCCGGTGAAATCTCGGTATTAAATTTTTGGGTGGAATACAATACTTCCTATATACATTATGTACATAGTACGTGTAGTCAAAGTAAAAATGTAGATCTCGTTTAAAACCACAATTTATGTCATAAAGCAGTGTTTTTGTAGAACTATCCATTTCAGAGATAGTTCTTTTCTTGGTTTTGTGGAGCTTGGTTCGTAGTATTTGAGTGGGGTTTGTTGCCTGTTATACTAGAGCTCATATTATATTAAGAGGCTTACTAAACGATAAATTAATGGCAAATTTATTTTGAAAATATTCTATTATAAGCCTTAAGCTCGGATTTAGTTAATTTACAATAATTACCATGTTGTTATTTTCAAACTCTTATATGCATTTAAACACAGTTGTTATTTCGCGAATAAGAAACATGTCGGCATACATTTAAATTCTTCTTGTAATTAAATAGCCAGTTGCTGTGCAGTTAAATCTTTCTTTTATCTACAGTTTTATTCTTGTTACCGAGAAATCTTTGCTATATAATCTACATGCTCGCTGTTAAAGTTTCACTTTTCTTATATAGTTTATAGCCTCGTGATTAAAATTAATCCTATTTTATATTCTCACTTATGATATTGGTGATTATAATTAACATTTACTTAGAATTCATGTTTCTGAATTTGTAACTTACCTTTCCTGCATGTTAAAATACGCAAATTGTTAAATCTTTCAAGTGCTGCATTTCTGTAAGGTTTACAAGACATAGTAATAGCTCGCTAGTTAGTGAATGTTGAGATAAAGCCGTGGACCTTGGCATAAGACCAATATGTATGGGTGGACAGAGTACAAGGTACTCGCTTGCTTTTCTTTCACGTATTTGTACTTTTTGTCGAGGTGATTATTTCCTATAGTATTTTGTATAATATGTGTGTTTATTTTGTTCATTCCTGAACAAAACAAACGCAGCAGTGATTGCTTTCATTAAAATGTATTGGCATTTTTATAATCAAACAAATTAAAAGCTATCTAAATATAGCAAGTGAAGTATTATTATTTTCATGAAGGAAGGATCATTTCCGTTACTTTGTAAAGACCTGTTACTTCGCTAGGGTTTTCAAGTTGTCTACGAAATAAATTCTTATAGGCGGACGCGTCAGAGTAAATTATCAGTAAATTGTTAATTTTATTTTGGCATGTCACTGTTTCTATTACTCATTAGTTCTAAAAAATACTATACTTACATCATGCATGCACGTTAAGTGTATTTGGGTATCTGAGAAATAAAAATACTCGCTTCATAACACAATAAAGGGAAAAATATTTGTTTCCTTCTCTTATTTATTAATCATTCATCAGCAAGCAATAAACAAATGAATAACGCACCACTCCAATTTGGGCAAGATACGCTCAAGCGTATATGAAAAACTCTGCTACTAAAGTTAAAGCGAATAAATTAATCCGTATTACATAGAACCAGATAGGTATTTAGTGATAGTTAACATTAGGGAGTAATCCGCAAGCCTCATGCCGTTAGTCTTCGTCTTATGTGGTTAACCATAGGATGTGTCACATGGGAGAGGTAAATAATTAGTCACAGACACTCGTATTACAGCTAGCTCGCGCTGATTGGATTAAAACATCCCATCCCTCGTTCCTAGTTACGCCTGCATGCAACGTTTCCACACAAGGACATTAAATTAGCTACCTCTCTGCGCCACTGGTTTCACGAAACCAGGGAACATTCTTTGAAGACAGCTGATGGAAAACCGAGTGAACATTTTCTATTTGTTCAGACATCAGGTAGAACGTAAATTTCAATGGTCTGGTGTAAAGCTAATTTTATTACTTCTTTTTATCAGTAGTAAGTATTTACCAATCGAACTATGATTTCCAGAACAAATACAGAGTCAATTTTAGGAATAAAACCGGGTAGCGGAGAGAGAGAGATATGAAAGGTAGAACCAGACTGCAGAATTAAATGCTAAAGCCGGGATTTGAACCACGATTCTCCTGATCCATCCAGTTGTTCTAAGCTACAATGGCAACCTGGCGATACGGCATTAACTTCTCCAAGTGATTTGCATTTTTCTCGGTTAACTCCAGAGGGGGGTTCAAATTATTTTGAGATGGCATACGCACAAATAATAAGACATGTATCTCAAATAACAGAAAACTTATATTTTTACTTTCTCTAATACGTACTTAGATTAATTAGAGGAAGTGTTTTTCCATCTAAAAATGTTCTGTCGAATCCTTAAACTCCATAAAAAGGGATTTTAAAGATAGGTGCCTCTCTATCTATGGACTGCACCAAATAAACACTAAACTCGGTATTTATGTTCAGAATCTTCCAAAGAAGTGATTTGAAGATTTTCAAGAAAATTCCCTACATCAAAGTACACTTTACAAACAGAGTTTTCTTAGGTTTGGTTTTTTCAAAAATAGCCTTGTTATACATTTTGTCATGCAAATATTTGAATTTTGAATTTTCTGGGAATAGCGTGAAATTTTTTCTCCATTTTGGTTGACTTTTGTATAATTGGTAAACATGAGGTAGGTATAGCCAAAAGCTTGCTACACAAAAATGGACATATACTTAAAGCATACAATACAGGACAAATAGTTGTTGTAGCATTAACACTTTCCGGAATGTCTTACATTGCTTCTGATTTTTTTTATTTATTTATTTATTTTTTTACTGTTCTCAACTGCAAATCACTGTTCTTTGTCATGTTGTACCGAGAGAGAGAGAGAGAGAGAGAGAGAGAGGTGGGGGAGGATTTAAATCCTCACTAATGCCAATCTTTTAAAATATTTGATCATCATTTTACCCTCACTGTATTATTTTTAGTTTACGCCAATTTAACCTGGTAGGTCTTATGTAACGATAAATGAAATCGATAATGCTCAAACAAACCCAGGATCCATGAAGTTAGTTACCCGAATTTCATCATCTCAGGATAAGGGTAATCCGCTTGATGTGGATTTGCCGTCGATAACGCAAATTTAAATCGATTTTTCACATTTCATTTCGTCCATCCATTTATTGTTGAATTAAATATAACATTTGATTTGCATTCAAAAAGTATTGAATTATTAATCTTGCTCTCAAAAAGCCCTGATTTGGGTAATTCACCCTAACCCAGAATGCAACTAAGGACGTCTTGAAGCTGTCCCCACTCTACGGAGGTAGGCACTATATTCTTCTTAATAGCTACAACGCATATGTGATGCACATTTATTTCGGTTAAGATACAGATAGAGGAATGCGGTTTTGCAAGAAAGGTTCATAGACGAATGAAGATAGAAGGTAGCGTGGATGTCAGCTTTTTAAAAATGAATATTAACATTTTGAAACTTTTTCAGTTTATTGAAGTAATGTGTATTTTATTGTAGGCATGAGCAGCAAATGTAGTTCATTAAATGCTATGTTTGTAAGATATGGCTGAAGCGTGTACCACAAATTCATATGTGACAGTTTTAGAATCCATGGCTTCCATTTTACAACTGACAGAACTGCTAATATTTAATGAATCATTAAAGCTCCATACTTGCTAACTTTTACGGTTTGCCTGTAAGCTGTGTTTTTATGACCTAACGTCAATGAAGGAGTCTTTACGTCTTTGTGTGCAGATTTCAAGTTCTACAAATGTTCCCTTCGTACATGATGTAACCGACGTAGATATTCAGAAATGAATTTCGCGATGCTTAGGAAGGAAATCTTAAACTGTAACTGTTATGCTACTGCACGATAATATTATCTAGGTTTCATAAGTCTCTAGCAAAGTTTTACTTGATTTTTGTCAAGAAATTAGCGCTGCTATAATTAATGTTGCAAACTATGTGCTCATGTAACATTAAACACGTGTGCCGAGATGAGTCCGCTCCTAGCTATTTACGATAGGATCATTCTAGTGTGAGACAGAGTGCAGCGAAGTGTTCATTTTTACTTTCTTTACATGTAATATTGAAGGTATTGCATTACACCCAAAAATTCGATACCGAGATTTCACCGGAAATACATGTTTTGGTCCCCCTGAATAAAAAATGTGGAAAAAGGTCCTTGTGAGTGTCCTTGTGTTTGTGAACACGATAACTCAAAAACGAAAAGTCGGTAAAATACCAAACTTGGTATTCAGGTTTAGTACCTTCCAGGGATGCAATACGAATATTTTGAGAAAAATCTCCCCACGGCAAACTACTCTTAAATGGGGGGGTGGGAATTGAAAAATTTGATTTTTTCAAAACTGGCTGTAATGAATTTGATTAAAATACCATATATTAAAGAGATTTATATGGCAGATAAAATGTATATTGTTAATTCCTGGCTCTGCATAGAAACGGATTCCAACCACCTCACAGGCATAGAGCATCACGTTGTAAATCATTCCGCATAGATCCAATAATAATAATATCAATGTAACCGAGTGGGATAGCTCAGGTGATAATGTCTGTGGTCGGTAATCGGGAGGTTCTCGGTTCAAACCCCTTGCGCCAACCAATTTGGCTTCCTTCAGTCACCAAGATAAATTCCGGATTGCTATTTAATACCAGGATCCAAAGTTTCACCTTCAATTCAAAGCACCAGTAAAATTGCAAATAGATGAAAATTGTGTATACGCTGCCATCTACCTACAAAATGGTGAAATCAGCTAGACCAGACGGTACCCCAGTGCATCTACTTATCGCGGAGAAAATAAGTAGGATATTATATGGTATGAGACCTAGAAGGCAGACTGTTTACCGTCTGAGCACAGATGGTGTAAAAGCTGCCAAACTGGACGGTGCGGCCGCGCCGTGGCCGAGCGGTTAGATCATTCACCTGTCACCAAAGTTGCCCGGGTTCGATCCCAGACGACTGCATGTAGGATTTGTAGTGGACAAAGCGGCGCAGGGGCGGGTTTTCTCCGTGTTCTTCGGTTTCTCCAGCCATCGCATTCTACCGGTGCTCCATCTTCATTCCATGTATCATCAAGTGTCATCGCCTTCGGCTCCTTAGTAGTAAAAGCGGACGTTAAACGCTATCAAGCAGACTAACAAGACCGGATGACTTGCTTGCACTATCTGCTTGGCGGGAAACGAAACAAGTTGGCCATGAATGCTACAGACCTTGCAGATCAAACGAGTATCACGAACAAACCGTGACCAAGTGCGATAAGATACCTGTGAACCCTGCAATATTTTTACCGGACAGTAAAAACAAAGTTAATAATAATAATAATAATAATAATAATAATAATAATAATAATAATAATAATTATAATAATAATATAAAATTATGGGAGACGCGGTGGCAGTCTATGGGTGAGCGAGTTGGGATTAAGGAACTGAAGTTATAAGCCGTTGGACGCTGTAATATTTACGTAGCCGAAGAAATGTCCTCGCAAGTTAGTAGCTGCAGAAAGTTTTCTCTTGACTGGCCGTACGTGAAATGGCCTTGTCGTTACGTTGTGAAAGAAAGCGTAAGCAACTCGTGAATTATGGAACTTCCGCCAGACAATAATTATGTTGGGAGCACTGTAGCCATAAAATGTAACGAGTCATTCCCCTCCCCCTAAGGCAGGTGTGCCAAACTTAAAGCGATATATTTAGCTCATACTCTTAATATGAGACCACTGCATACATTCTTACGAACTGAAACCTAGCTAACCCGGAAACTACTCGTATAGCAAACCAAATGACTAAAAGCGCTAAAATGTCACAAGACTTGCATACGGAGAAAGAATGGAATGCAAGCAACTTGCTGGGACCATTTGATCTAATTCAAACTTAAGCACAAGCTTTTTGTAGTATGCTGAGTGTGTGTAAAAAGGGTTAAGGTAGACAACGGAGGAGGACACCTCGCGTATAACGCAGAATGTGATAAAACCTTTGATCACACGTGATCGCATTTTAACCTGTTGAATAGGTATACTCATTATATCAAACCTTTTAGCACATCTTTCATCACAGTTCTAAAATGGATAGATACGCAACAATTACAGCAGGAACTGAATTTATGGTTTTTGTCCTCTTCTGTTTAGAATATGCATCGTGTCTTTATATTGAATTTTTACTTTCTCTACATGGACTATGTACATAGTGTATAGAGAAGGTATTGCATTCCGATACCGAAATTTCACCGGAATTACACGTTTTAAGGTCCCATGTGTCCAAAAATGCATTTTTAGAAAAAAAAAAAAAAAAAAGGTCCATGTGTGTGTCCGTGTGTCTGGGAACACATAGCTCAAAAATGAAAAGTCGGTAAAATATCAAACTTGATATTTAAGTTCAGTATCTTCCAGGGATGCGACACGAAGATTTTGAGAAAAGTCCCCCCATTCCAAACTACCCTTTACTAGGAAAAAATTTCGAAAATTTTGATTTTTTAAAAAATGGCTCTAACGATTTTGATTAAAGTATCCTATATTAAAAATATTTATCTGGCAAATAAAATGTATATCTTGAAATTTCTGGGAATGGTCTCTAAAGACCTCTTTATTCTGAATGAATTTTGCTGACTTTTGCATAGATAACTGTTAAACCGTAAGAGATAGATAGAAAATTACTACACAAAAAATGTAGATCACGTTAAAACACGCATTTATGCCATATATGTACGTTTTTTACTTTCTCTATACGTACTTTGTACATATTGTATATATTTTTTGGTAGTGTTTAACGCCCACTTTAACTAATAAGGCACCGCAGGCGGTGACACTGATGCTATATGAATGAAGATGGAGCACCGGTGGAATGCGATGGCGGGGGAAACCGGAAAACCCGGAGAAAACCCACTCCAGCGCCGCTTTGTCCACCACAAATCTCACATGCGGTCGCTTGGGATCGAACCCGGGACATCTAGGTGAACATAGTGAATAGAGAAGGTATTGTAATGTACCCAAAAATTCCATACCGAGATTTCACCGGAAATATATGTTTTGGGTCCCCCTGAATCCAAAAGAAGCATTTCTGGAAAAAGTTCTGTGTGTGCATTTATGTGAGTGTCTGTGTGTGTATGTGTGTGTGTACAGCATAGTTCAAAAACGAAGAGACCGTTAAATACCAAACTTGGTATTTTGGTTTGGTATCTTAGAAGGATGCGACACGAAGATTTTCAAGAAAATCCTCCCCATCCCAAGTACCCTTTAAATGGAATTTTTTTCGAAAATTTTGATTTTCTCAAAAATGGCTCTAAAAATTTTATAAAAATATCGATATTAAAGATATTTACCTGACAAATAATATATACATCTTGAATTTTCTGGAAATAGCCTCTGAGATCGGAACAGGCAAGACCTAATCCGTGAAAGAAGGAGAAGATGATATTGGCTTCTCATTAATTTAATTTATTCCTTACATTTTTGCAGCATATCCTTCATGTATTTCCGTAATGGCTTCTGCTATGCTTTTATATATTTCCAGTCGTATTCCTGTTTTATAATACTTATGTCTTGAATTGTACAGCAGTTCATTTAATTCATAATAGGAAACGAGCTGTTTGGTTGTGCCTACTGATCACACACTGAATTTTTATTTTCTCCAAAATTGCTCTGACGATTTTGATTAAAATATCTTTGACATAATTGCATGCCAAATAAAATGTATATTTTGAATTTTCTGGGAGTGGCCTCTCAAATACTCTTCATTTTGAATGAGTTTTGTATAACTGCTAAACCATAAGAGATAGACAAAGCTTATTACACAAAAATGTAGAGCACGCCACAAAGCAAATTTAATCTCTTATACAGTTTTGTTGTGCTGTTAACCATTTCCAAGATATTCCTTGCTATTGGCTTCAAATTTGAAAAACTTGTACTTTTTTCTGACAGAAACTTCTCATGTTATTCTTGGCCATGCAAAGGAGAACCGAATTTCGAAGTCAAATACTTAAAAGATTTGACTACCACTTTAGCCTATTGTATTGCCTTGTTACCTATTTACTTACTAAGAATAAAGTTATAAGACAATAAATAGCAACGTTTATCTCGATTAGCATAACGTATATAAAAGAGTAATTTTTGTGTTATGTAGAACAGTTAGAGAAAGGCATGTGAATGTTTTACATAATATTTTTACCGTTTAAAATACATTGCTATTAAATATTTTGAGATTTATACAGCAGAAAACGTTATTTTCATTTGAAGCCAGAGCTTGTAAATCTCTGTCACTGTCTTAGCGTTTTCAATTGCATGCAGCTTTTCCTCCCTCTAGGAGACCGGGACGCTCAAGATTTATGAGTCTTCCTTGAAACATCAGAATAACACTATCTCGGTTGCTGGGATGGATTCACGGTAATTCACAGCGGGGCGAAGTAATTAAAACATTTAAATGGCTTTTGTTACGTTGGGGAGAAAAGAAAGAAATGCATGGAATTTCAAAGCTGCCGTAAATCAAACTCAGAAATTGCGAAGAGAAGAACCCCTCCCTGGCGCTTCTCCGCTCCCTAACTCAGTTATAAAAAATAACTCGTCAGGAAGTCATTAACGCTCTAGGTCAGACGCGTTGTATCACGGACATCAAACTACATATGTTACTGAACTCCAACCTTAATATTATGTGATCCACGACTTTACAGAAGCGTATTAAAAAAAATCTGATGTGTTTCACTCCCATGACTTTCTCTCGCTGTTCCACAAACTATTCTTGCAAAAGATTATAGGCTTATCCACATAATGCTAATAGATAAATTAGCAGAATTGATCTTATTACCTACTTCCTTGTAAGTAGAAGGGAAATAAGAGAATACACCAGTTAAAGCGACAGTCAATTTTTTGAAAAAGGAGGTCGCTCTATGAGAAATCGAAATTCGGATCTCTTTGCAAGGCTAAAGAGAGATGAAAGAAAATAGGATTTTTCGTTTGAGAAAAGTATAAGTAATTTGAGTTTAAAAACAGATTGAAAGAGAGATGAGTATATGGCATAATTGTATGTTTAAAAATATCATTTTTTGTGCAGTAAACTTTTTTCTATCTCTTACGGTTTACCAGTTATGCAAAAGTTATACAGAAGTCATCCAGAATGAAGAGATCTTCGGAGGCTGTTCCCAGAAAGTTCAAAATATACATTTGAGTTGTCATGAAAATATATTAAACATGTGTATTTTAATCAAAGTTGCTAGTCATCTTTGAGAAAACCAAAATGTTGAAAAAATTGCATGTAAAGGGTAGTGTTACATCCCTGGAAGATGCTAAACTTAAACGCCAAGTTTGGTATTTAACCAACCTTTCGTTTTAGAGCTATGCTGCCCACACATGCACCCACTCATACACACATGGACATTTTTCTATATACCTATGTATTCCAGTAAATTCTCGGTACCTAATTTTTGGGTGGCACTATGTGCATACATGATAGAAAACAAAAAAATACCCATGACTTTCTTTACCTATTCCTTACGTATTCTTTTTTTTTTTTTTCTATATTCCTCACTTATACCGATATAAACATTTTGCAGAAATATCTTCATACCTTAATTCCTTATAAAACACGAGAATAAAGGAATACACTAGATAAAGTTACAGTCAAATATTTCAAGAGCTGGTCGCTATGTGATGCATTGACATTCCATTCTCTTTGCTTCACCGGGAGAAAGGAAAATGAATGACGATTTTCCTATTGAGAAATGTATAAGTATTTTAAAATAGAACCAATAAGAATATCCCTAAAATATAATAAACTCAATTTGCCTGTTTTGATGGGATGGTTTACGGCACGTAAATGAACCTCAAGTCTTGATTAAATTCATGCCCAGTTTAGAATGGGACGCAGAGAACCACAACAGTTAAAAAGCGTCCATAAATAAAACACCTTTTCATTTCATTTTTTGACAAGATCTGCAAAATAATTTAAACATATGGTATTTTAATCAAAATGTTGGTCATTTTTAGAAAATTAACATTTTCGAAAATGTTCTTTGTATAAGGTAACTTGGGGTGCAGGGATTTTCTTGAAAGTCTTCGTTTCGTACCCTTGAAAGAATGCTGAAATTAAATAATAAGTTTGATGTCAATGACTTTGTTTTTATGCTATGCTAATCGTAGACATGCACATACACACAACTCGGATCTTTTTCTAAATTTTTTTTATTCAGGAGACCTCAAAACATGTACATTAGTTGAAATCTCGGTATCGAATTGTGAGAGGAATACAATACCTGCTCTACCTACTATATACATTGTATAAACATGATAGAGAAAGTAATGACACAATCCTATCGGTCCCAAGGAATCAATACATTCTAACATCGCATAAAGCGGGAAGGGAACCGTGTCTTATAAAATACACAAGCGCCAATATCTACTAAAATATGTATTAATGAGGGAGTGGATAGGAAAGCATCGAAATTTTCATTTGGGATTTAAACACGATGAACAATTAACATAAGAAATTAGCTCTATCACTTTACAGTGGTAGTGCAAGTTAATATTAAGAGGTCATCTACAGATTCACTAGGTTCACAGGGGATAGTGGAAACTCTGGCTGTAAATTTCCCACAAACCCAACCTTTTTAAGACTTTTGCGGAAATGAATATAACCTAATGCTTTCTGTTCTAATTCTGTTCGAATTAAAATTCTATAAGATGCTCGTCGTATTTCTGCTCATGTACCAAAGGTAAAATATAATGTTCCAATGTCTTTATGATTTGTTGAGAATTTAACATTAAAGAAATTTAAACAGATTCAAAGAGGATACTTGGCAAACGATAAGAATAATGCTATAAACTCGAAATAAATTTAAGTCAGTCAGGTGCAGTAAATATAAACTAAATGTACTTAATATAACTGCCTTTACGGTAGTGGAGCTCATTTTCGGAAATCAGAACTTCGTTTCTTTTCTAGCTACTCGCCCACATGTGGCAAGAACGAGTTACGAAAATAATAGAGCACATTGAAGCGAGCCTTCTTTAGACATTCGTCTTCTAGAACGTACACATGTGATCTGAACGAAGGGGGAGGGTGTTGACATTTCTATCCACCTTCCGATACGAATTCCGGACAGTTCGAGTACCTGAATGATCACTCCTAAACACTCTGCATCGAATCACACGCCAGCCAGCGCCAAAAATACGCTCTATCAAAAACGTGATTAGCAGCCAGAAGTACCTGCCACAATTATTTACACAAATATAATCGTAATTAAGAAAAAGATAATAAAATCTCATTCTATTTGTTCCTCAATGAAGATTCTCAATATTATTATTATTAGCATTTTGAAAAGCAAATAACATATTTATATTGATGAAAAAACATAATTGTTGTTAGAAAAATATTAATACTCCAAGTGAAGTAATCTGAGATAATAGCACCACGAGAATTAAGAAGTGTCATTACATTTCACCGTTACTTTTTATAATTGTAATTTTGTACAGATTTGGTATTTATCTGACATTTCGTTTTGGAGACTTTTACTCTTCACACAGCTGCGCGCGTGCATCTAATTTTTTTCTAGAAATGTTTTTATCTAGTGAACCTCAAAACATGTATTTACAGAGAAACTTCAGCACAGAACGTTTGGGCGAAATGCAACGCTGTCTATACCTACTGAGTCTGTGATAGCGAAGGTAAGAATAGATATACCATCATCACCAGCATTGTGATAGAGAAGCACAATACTACCTCGACGAATTACACATATTGTTTCAAAGCGATACATATCAAAGACGTGGACATTATTAAGGATCCAAGCTATCGGGTACGTTGGGAAACCCCGAGTTGCGTGCTTTAATAGTGTTTTCTAAACATATCGGCGTGCTGTACAGTGGTTAGCTAGCGTAAAGAGATTCCTTGTCTTACGAAACTCGGCTAAAGAACCTGTAACTTTAGTTAGTTGTGTTTATTCTTCCACAGTATAATTTCATCATAGAAGACAGCGAATGAAAGGAAACTATGGGAAAATAAACTGGAATACATAACGCCATTAATACTATTTTAGAGATAATTTGATGTTAGTGATCTTGAGAATGGAGGCAAGGAACTCATAAAGACAACAGAGGCAAGAATACTATCAAATATTATTAAAGGACTTTATATAAAGTTGAATAAAAATAAAATAAATGCCTTTTGCAGTGAGTGATTTAAACTCATAGTACTAAATGAAAAATTTGTAGATTTAACAGAATTTCTTATTGATTACAAAACATATTTTTATTAGAATAATTAGAATATAATCAGGATAATAAGTACAAGATATTCGTGTTTCGCATTCAAGATAACCTTGAGACCTGACTTCCGAGTCATAAGTAGTCTTTTGAATGGGGAATTTCCTGTGCTCCTTCACCTGAAAGCTAGGACAAGTTTGCCGATAACGAACAAGGAAAAACCCGTTCAGTTTCATGACACGTGCTTGTCAAGAGCATCGTTGTATGTGGGCATAACCCACCAGTGCTTCGTGCGCTGCCTAGTCTCAAAATGATGTAATTTTCAATGTCACATAAAAATATACCTAAAACAGTTTCGAAGGTGCTTTATAAGGTTTTTATGTTTGAAACAGATAATGCAAGTATATAATATACAATAACTGTAAATATTGCACCGCATTTTTGTTTTGTTTTGTTTGCTACTATGAAAACGCTAACACAGGAATATTAATTTCAATGCTTCCGTTCATTATTATTTTTAGGCTTAATTTAAATGATGGCGGATTCATAGTAGCAGCCTATAAACACAGAAAGCCATGTTTTATAAACTATACTTTCCAATGTTTTCAAGCAAGTTTCATCAATTGGTGAATGTGTGTGCAGGAGTCAACCATTTTATAACCTTTGGCATTGGGCGTGTTTGTTTGCAGCTGTGTGCGTTACCTACTGGATTTATTCATTTTGCGGTTTAACATTATTTAGAAAGAAAATATTCATCAGTTAATGTAACTGTATTGATTCCCCAAGCAACCACTCGCTCTGTTGAACACATCTCTAAAAACATGTTTATCACCACAAAGTTGATCTTTTTCCCCTAAACTCGATCAAAACTGTTCGGTGGTACATTAACAGCCGCGGGGTGGAATTTAATACATAGGGGTTCCATCTCTTACCTACCCTCGAGCTGTAAATTAGATTGCCATCACGTTATTTTTTTTAATGAACTCTGGAGCTCTGGAACATAAAAATTACCTCGATAAAGCCCTGTCACTTGTGTAATGTTGTTGGCACATTTTACCTGCATCGACCATCCTTGCCTTTGTTATCTCGCGTTCAAAGGGGAGTTTTGGAAAAGACCGTCTATTTGATCAAATATTGTATTACACTTTACATTAATGTCATAAATTGAGGCTTAATTTTGCGAATTCAACTGCCTATACAATATATTCCCTCGCAGTTAAATTAATGTTTAAAACAGAATTTTATTTACTACTTTGCACCGCTAACATGTGTTCTTCTGCGCTTCCTTTCCTTCTTCTTTACACTGTTTGATTAATGGTCAGTGGTCTTTAAATCATGATGTATAACAAACAAGCAATGATTAACAAACAAACATGCAACATAAAATGATAAAAATACTGTCATGATGCATATATCCTGTTTTCGACATCTGAGAAGCAGGTTTAAACTGAAGCATTCTCCTGCTTATTTGTTGATAATAATTAAAAGTGTTAGAAAGGCATCAACTCCATTACGTATAATATTTGATTTATACGGTTATGAGAATGTAAATTTGATAATTTTCCTTGAATGTATTAAATGAATGATGGGCATCGCCGTGGCCGAGTGGTTAGACCTAGGCGGTCCGGTTTCGATCCCAAGCCACCGCAAGTGAGATTTAAAGTGGACAATGTCGCCTGCGGTGCCATTAGTGGTTAAAGCGGGCGTTAAACTTTACCAAAATGTGGACAAAGCGGTGAAGGGGCATGTTTTCTCCGAGTTCTACGGTTTCCCCCGACATTGCATTCCACCGGTGCTCCATCTTAATTCCCTGTATCATCACTGTCATAGCCTGCGGTGCCATATGTAGTAAAAACGGGCGTTAAACGTTGTTAAATATATATTTATATATATATTTATATATATATATATAATCATATTAAATACCTATTTGTATCTCACAGCAACTTATTTCATGACAGCAGTCAAACGAAGAAAACGAAAAAATAGAGGGTAGAGAAAATCATATGAATATAGAACATTCAGATTTTTATTTTTAAGTTAGTTTAGTAATACAAACAGCACATAAAGTTTTATAACTATAAATGTATTCACGAAAAGTACTGATTTACCCACATGCCATCGATTATTTTTCGAAATGTCATCAACTCTCATGTTTTAATTATCATTAACTATTTTGTTTTCAGAGATTTATTATCATTAATCCTACGCTTTGGGCCAGCAGCTAAAGTGAAGGTGGATTTGAAGGCAATTTCAAATTCAGTAATATTAGGATTTCGCAAAATAATTTTAACAGTGATTGCAATAGGATTATAGTTTCGAAAGTGATATAAACTTTATATACACTCTTTCCAACTGAATTGCTTCTGCAAAACTAGCTAACAATGCTTCATGGCCTGCTTTTCATTGTAGATAGCGTTTATACAGGATAAAGAAATTATACATCACTTGCAGTTGGTCTTCTCTTTGGGGATTATAACCCCGGAAAACGCCGCTCCAGGCAATAGAGTTGCCCCATATAGGCCATAGCACACAGGTACGTTCAGCGCCAAAGAAAATTTTCGGCAGATTTTGTATCGTTTTCTGGGGTCTTTTGAGGCGTGTCCTGCACTGGCCGATAATGTCCTGAATGCCCTACACAATTTTGTAACCCTTATTGTGGTTATTTGTGTAACTATTTAGCAAGAGTGATGCATCCTAGCACCGTAGCCTAAAACAGCCAACCATGGCTGCGTGCGTGCGTGCGTGCGTGCGTGCGTGCGTGTCTGGTAGGCTCGTGGTGAGCCTGGGTGTTGTTACTGTGTACCTACCCTGGTAAGGGTTTAATCAGAGGAATGAGGTGATGGTTAAGGTTTTGTTGAGGTTTCGAGTGTTGGTGTTAAGGAGGTAGCGCTGGTAGGCTCCTCGAGCGGTTGCATTTTTAGGAGCAGCATCCTTTCCTCTGCTCCGCTGGTGTTTATTTATTTATTTATTTAAATATGGTGGTGAAAAGGCCGCGTACAACGATAAATACTGTGACGTAGACGCGAGGTGCAGTGGGATTTTCTTTGGCGTTCTTTGTACCTTCATTAACCAGGGGCAACTAAAGAAGCACTTAAAGCTGAGCTATTATAATCCTTCCAAAATATGTTAGAATTCAAACTTTAGAACGGACATAATAGGTAAATACGTTAGCCCGCGTGGGTAATATGGTAGTAGCGTGTTTGCCTCACAATTAACAAGTCGCGAGTTCGAGTCTCGCTTTGGGTGAGTTACCCGGATAAGGCTTGTTTTGGGGTTTTTCCTTATCCCGAGAAGACGAATGACAAGTAACTTTAAGCTCCATGGATCCCGAGATCATTTGAGCATCAGTTCACCAATTTCATTCATCTTCCGATATGACAACCAGGTTTAAGGACGTTAAGTTAAGAATAATAATAATAATAATAATAATAATAATTAAAATTAACAAAAGATATACTTTTTGGAAACGCATCACACTAGAGGTACAGAAAGGCCGTTTTATCCTGACCAGCAGACGTCAAGCAGCAATTTTGTTACCTCCTTTTATTCCCCTACATTGGAAATGAAGCAATTGGTAGAAACTTTCTCTTCTTCTTATTTCGGGCTTTATTTAAAGCAATATCATTATTCCTTTTCTCCTTCAGATTTATTCATTTTATTCCCCAACCTCTTTATTTAATCACTTATTCGTTTGTTTTTTACTTTCTCTATACGTACTATGTACATAGTGTATAGCGAAGGTATTGCACTCCACCAAAAAATTCGATATCGAGATTTCATCTGAAATATGTTTCAGGGTCCCCTGTATCCAAAAAAAGTATTTTCAGAAAAAGGTCCGTGTGTGTCCGTGCGTCTGTGAACACGATAACTCAAAAACGAAAAGACAATAAAATACCAAACTTGGTATTTAAATTTAGTATCTTCCAGGGATGTGACACGAAGATTTTGAGAAAAATCCCCCCACCTCAAATTACCCTTTCCGTGGAACTTTTTTCGGAAATTTTGATTTTCTAAAAATGGTTCTAACGATTTTGATTAAAATATCGTATATTAAAGATATTTACCTGAGAAATAAAATGTATATTTTGAATTTTCTGGGAATAGCCTCCGAAGACTACTTTATTCTGGGTCTATTTTACGGAATTTTGCATAACTGCTGTACCGTAAGAGATGGACAATAGCTTACCTTACAACAAATGTACAGCACTTTAAATCACACAATTTATGTTTTACACATATTTTTCGTGGAGTTGATTACTTTTGAGATATTCGTTGTTTTTGGTTTCAGCTATAAAACACATACTTTTCTCATACAGGACTTTGTGAACTCGTGCCCATACAAACAAAGGAAATTCAGTCACCTAGCAACCAGCTTTTGACTATCACTTTAACCTATGGTACTCCCTTATTTCGCTTCTCCGTACAAGGAAGCAAGTAATAAGACTATTTCTGCTAATTTTTTCTCGATTAGCCGGAAGTAAATAAAAGTATAAGCTTTTTAAAAATAATTTATTGCTCAGATACAGAGAAAGTTATGTGAATGTAACACATCAGATTTTTTAAAATTGTCTTATAGAGATTTAAAATATTAGCTCCAATTTCATTATTTTAAGTTGCATTTTAACCTTCCATAATAATAAGATTACTTTTATTATTAACACTTTATATTACATTTTGTTCGTAGCTCTTACTGACGCAAATTAATATGCAAATTGTGTCCTAATGCTTTTCGTATACCAACGGTCTTGCGTGTGACAAAATTCCTTTTCATTCTTATTTTACATTCAAATAGATTTTAGGGTATATTATTTTTTTTATTATTTTATCTCTGAATTAAATATTTGAACTCCTTATTTTATTTATTTACCATTAATTACAACAAATATAAGTATCATTATTACTTTTCCAAAAAATGCTACACTGTCATCTGGCAAGGTTTGTTCAGGCATTATGTATCAAAACTTAGAATTGCAGCACATAAATTCGCCTCCAAGGAAGCCCAAGTCTATAAACTTAAATTTTATAATTGTAATAACTTACAAGATCCACCAGGGTGAGAAGTAAAACACAAGCCAATTTTCCATTCCTCTTCAATATCTGCGTCTTCCTCGTCTACAAAATTAATTCTTCTTGAAATATTAAATTTCTATTATAGTTTGTGTTGTTATAAAAAATCCGCTTTGAGCTAAGCAATCAACCATCAAGAAATTAACTCGAAGCCTACTAAATTATAATGTATTGCCAAAGCTATTAAATTGGCAGCATTGCGTTACCGAGGTGACGATGGGTAGTTTCGTTAAAATAATTTTTGTTAATAATGAGTGCAAAATGATAAAACAAACGATGGTGTGAAAATAATTTCAATAAATGGGTATATAAGTGTGATGCATAACAGAATCTCAGAAAAAAAAGAGACTCGACTAGGTGTTTGAAAATTCAAACTAATAACAAAGAAACATTTGTCACAAAATATTTTGATTAGCCCCTAGCTTAATTGGTAGAGCATCTCCCTGCTATGGAAGGGCTAGCTTCGATTTCTGGCTGAGGGTGGAAAATTTTCCCTAGCCAAGATTATTCCTTAATCTCCCCATTTCACCGGAAGTATGAATGACAATGTGAATAAACCCAGTAAGAACAGTAAAGGAGTTGCCGATTAGCAAAATGTTCCAAATGGAAAGCCCGCCGACATGGCCGTCCAATTAAAGACGGGATTGAAATGGTAAAAAAAAAAAAAAAAAAAAAGCCTTTGACAAGAATTGTGTGATTTAACGAGATCTAGTTTCTCATCAGTAAGATTTTGTCTGTTTACCAGTTATACACCAGTTATTCAGAATGAAGAGGGCCCCATAAGCTATTCTCAGAAAATTCAAAATATACGTTTTATTTGTCACGAACTGTTCATAAATATACTATATTTTAATCAAAACCATTTGATTTTGAGAAAATAAAAATTAATGGGAATGCTTCAATGTATGCGGTAGTTTGGAATCTTATGATTTTCTTGAAAATAGTCAATGTCATACCTTTACAAGATACATGACTTAAATATCAAGCTTCTTTTTCATCAAACAGTTTGTTTTAAACTTAAGATATTTAGAGACACCAGAGCTTTTAGCTGGAAGATAAAACCTATTTAATGTTGCATAGTATAATCTAGTGGGACAGAAATTAAAATGTTTGATAATTTTACGTAGTAGTTAGTATACGTGTTATAAACTTTGCAGCTGTGCGATTTATAGCTACACGGTAACTTTGTGATGTTTTTGTGTAGAACGTGACAATTTTAAGAGAATTAGTAGGTATCAGCCGAGCGGGATGGCTCTGTGGTGCATATCGGGAGGTCCCGGGTTCAAATCCCCAGGGCGGCCAATCTAACGAAGGCTGTTATGCTGTATTCCTCGGTCGCTCGCTAATGAATGCTAAGTTGAATCTGAATCAACCAATTTTCCTATCATACTTTTCATCTTTATATTTAATATCCTTGTTCTTTACCGCCGTACCAGGCATTGAACTCTCACTTATCCTGAATATGTTGTGATTCAGTTTGCTTGCTCATCTCCTGGCTACTGAATGGAAAGGGAGAGTAGTCTTGGAGGAGGAGGAGGAGGAAGAGGAGGAGGAGGAGGAGAAGGAGCAGGAGAAGGAGAAGGAGGAGGAGGAGGTTTAAATGATTAAAATAATTACTTGTATAGGATTTTGAAATTTATCACTGAAACTTCAAATTTCTGTTTCGTACTATAAACTGATCCAGAACCTGATATCCAACATCTTTATCAATTCAATTATATATATAGATAGACAGACAGACAGACAGACAGCCAGACAGACAGACAGACAGACAGAGAGAGACAGAGAGAGAGAGAGAGAGAGAGAGAGAGAGAGAGAGAGAGAGATTAAGCATTCAACCTCTCTATGTGTAACCGGGAACTAACAGTAATTTGAAAGTATTTACTTGCCATTGAGTTCCTTTTAGCTTGAAGTTTTTCTTTGTTCTTGCCGCGTATGGTAGAGGTCCTGGGATTAGAGGGGACCTTCTTATGCGTTATTAGTCGTAAGAAGTTTATTTTCTTACATGCGGTATGTCTTTGTCAGCGACAAAGGAAGATTAGGTAATGAGATAGACACGCAGCCGTGCGTTACCAAGCCTGCACTTCAAAGAGAAGCGGCTAAACCACCGAAAGTCATATCTCGACAGATGCACTGATGAGAATCCTTTGACAGCAGCGTAACGCGGCTCGACTCCTGACACAATGAATAAGCTCTCTATATGAACGCATGCACCTGCATTTCTGTTTCTTACTTTCGTTAACGTGAGCATATACATCGGACATGAGTCCTAGGATAAAATTGTGACTGTTGGCTATCTTCTAGAGCGGCCGTCATAACGAAGCGGAATGGCGTTGGGGGCAGACATTGACTGTGCGCGCAACACGGACAGGGCAAAGAGGAAACCAATACCTATAGATACTGGCTATTTTTACTTTCTCTACACGTACTATGTACATAGTGTATAGAAAAGGTATTGTATTCGACAGCGAGATTTCACCGGAAATACATGTTTTGGGACCCCCCGAATCCAAAAAAAGCATTTTTAGAAAAATGTCCGTGTGAGTGTCTATGTGTGTATGTCTGTGGGCAGCATAGCTCAAAAACTAAATGTCGGTTCAATACCAAATTTGGTATTAAGTTTAGTATTTTCCAAGGAAGCAACACGAAGATTTTCAAGAAAATCCCCCCACCCCCAACTTCTCTTTGCATGGAAAATTTTTCAAAAATGTTGATTTTCTCAAAAATGGCTTTAACGATTTTGACTAAAAATGGCATATTAAACATATTTATATGGTAAATAAAACGTATATCTTGAATTTTCTGGGAATAGCCTCTAAAGATCTCTTTATTCTGAATGAATTTTTCCTAACTGGTAAACCGTAAGAGATAGACAAAAACTTACTACTCAACAATTGTAGATCACATCAAAACACACAATTTATGTCATATAGTTTTTTTTCTGAGATATTCCTTGTTATTTGTTTCAGATTTAAAATACTTAAACTTTTCTCACACGGAAGGTTGCAACCTCCTGGTCCTGCATAGAAACGGATTTCAACCACGTGGCAACCAACTTTTAAGATTTGATTCGTTTTAGCCTAGTGTATTCCCTCATTTTCCTTCTGCTTACAATGAAGCAGGTAATTAAGAACATTTCTGCTAATGTTTATCTCGATTATCATAAAGTAGATAGAAAAATATGATTTTTAACAATAATTTGTTACTGCGATGTAGAGAAAGTCATATGAATGGAACACATCAGATTTGTATAGGTGTACTGTAGTGACGATAGTGCAAGTGCAGTAAGTCTTTTATTCAGTGGTGGTTCATGGGTGGAAGTTCATAATACCAGAAGTGATTGAAAATTTGACTCCCGATTTAAAGAAATGATAGACCTAGAACTTGATATCCAATTATTTGTTATTTCTTTCTCTGTTGCAGTTAATATCTACTATATTTATCACACTACAACTAGAAGTAATAGATTTGCAGAATAATACAGAACTCGAAGACAAATTCCAGAATACAAAGAATCTGAGATACTTCTATAGCAATTTCCCTCAATCTCGCTTTTCACATCATTTTGCTTGCCTGGTATCTTAGCATGTTCGCATCTGCATATTTACAGTTGTTTTCACTGATGAAGACTTGAAAGCCATATCACAGAAACAGCTTTCAGACCATAACTTAAAATACGTTCTTCATTTTTGTGTGAGTCAGAATATAGTGACTAATGTTGAAAAACTAAAGAAGAACAAATGGATTAAAATATATCGACAGAGTAGTAGAGGCTCACAGTAAATTTATACTTTGATTACATCAACAGTGTATGCATTGTAAAAGCTGTAATCAATTTTCACAAGAACAAAGGAATGATTTGTTTAAATATAGCCATCAGGATTTAATCATCATTTCTATGACATAATCAAAATGTTATTCTTTAAATAGTTTTCAGTGCTCCGTATGTGCAATTTCGTTATAATTAGTATTTTGTATTATGTGTAATAAAGTCTATTTCTATTTATAATTGTTTAATAAATACATAATATTGAACACTAATAGTTTTTAAGATTTATAACGCGATCTGTAATAGAAAGTGTATCGCTTAGATTGATGGATCCTGCCACTGTACGGTCTGCGTCAGTCGTGCTGAGTAAACAGTGCCCACGCTGTCCTTGTTTCCAGGCGAACCTGTGATTACATCACAGGGCAAGTTAGTGACGGTGACTGTTCTAAAGCTTCAACCTTAAGTAAAGAGACAAATGGTGTATCTCTTTCTCTATCCAATGCATACATTTTGCCATTAGTTCTATCCTTTTATACTCTTGTGTGGTCGCCAAGTTGCTAACATGGTTTAATTATTCAGTTGACGTAATTTTCAGCTTTGATGCACAATATTTTTATCCTTGAGATTATATAGATTTTAGAGCTATCATGGATTTCTGTGGGCCCATTTTTCTAAAGAAAATTTGTTTTTTAATAACATTTTGATATTTAGGTTTTGATGCTTATTAGTTATACGGTTACTTAGGTTAGAACGCAACGATGTTTTTTTTAGAGTAAACTAGATTGCTGATACTGCCTAGTTCGAATTCTCTATCTTTAATAGGAGGAGCTTTATAAACTTTTAAATCAAAGATTTTCGAAAAAGTCTATACATATGCAGTTGAAAAGTTAGACAGGGACAAACATTTTTGTAAATGGGTTTACAAGAGCACCAAGCGAAATAAAATATTGACAAGAGTTCCAGATAGTTTTTAAAAGAAGTCGGGATCCTGCAATTTCTTGCATTCATTGTTGAATTCAGCTCCTAGGCGCGAAGCAGAAAGCAAATAGCACGCAGCAGTAAGGTTAATATGAATGTCTAAGGAAGTGTTTACAGCACGTGGAACACTGTTAGATATTACGTAAGATATTTATTTTGAGTTTACTAAATCTATATAGCTATGGAAGGAAACAAAATGTTGCAAAGTAATAATGAATTAGAATTCAAGTAAAATGAGTGTTGCTATGTCAATACAGCAAATAGCTAAGGCTACCGGGTCTTCAGAAACAGTACTGGACAGGATAATAAAACAAGAACGAATGAAAGCACCGTAAGAACGCTTATAAAGAAAGCAAAGACTGCCTCCGAGGTCGAGTGGTCAACGAGCTGACTTCTCACCCGGAGGTCCCGGGTTCGATTCCCCGCTGGCGCGGGGAATTTTTCTTTAACCGGAATTATTCCCTATTCTCCATAGAGTCTGGAAGTATGAATTTGGAGTGAATGTGCGTGTGTTTAGTAATATAAAGTTTAACCTAATGTTCTGAACCTACAGTTTCACAAGTGAAAGCCCCCGAAATGACCATTGATGTTAAAGGGGGCTATACAAATGAAGCAATAAAAAAAATAAAGCAAAATAGGGTGAGGGAAACACAAACACGCTAGGTTAACCCAATGCAATGGAATATCCCAAACTGAAATATTCTTATCCAAATGGAATGCAGCATATCGTTCATTATTTGCTGTTTAAAATGTAATTGATGCAAATGTAACTTTGCTGTCTGAGTGTAACTGTTACCTCACCAAATTAAAGATTTTATTATTTTACATTTCCATGTGTGATACGCCTATAGAATCGTAATTTTGAAGTATAAAAATAGAAAGAGGAGAGATAAATTGTAGGAGAAAAAAAAAACTGTATTGCAAAACCTTAAATAACAGTTATTTCACTATTTGGTGTGATATCATTCACAAGATGACATTGAACTGCTTTGGACATAGACATTCAGGAGGTCACTCATTCCTAAATATTATATAATAATCATATCACAGTGATTGTTCAATTCTTACCTTTTTACCAAGTATGACTTTCTCTGTTATTTATCTATAGTAAGTAGAAGTAGTAATGTATCCCGACCAAATGTTCTCTTCTCAAATTTCACCGGAAATACATGTTTGAAGCTTCCTGAATAAATAAAAATAAACAGTGCATGTTTGCATATAAATGTGGCTGTGAACAGCGTAACTCAAAAACAACAACAAAACAAAATTAAGAACTTGTTATTGAAATTCAATTTCTTCCTAGGATGCGACATGAAGGTATTTAAAAAAAAGTAAAACACTTCACTCCAAACCATTCTTTTACATGAAAAAATGTCGCTATGTTTTATTTTCTCAAAAATGGTTCTTAACGATTTTGATTAAAATAAATATAATTAAGATATTTTTATGACAGATGCAATGTATATTTTTGAAGTTTCTGAGAATGTGTAAATTCCTCTCCTTCCTTATAGCTTTTTTATGTAGCTTAACCTCTTTTAATCTTGTTGGTCATATAGGTCGATGAATTAAATTGGTGAAATGATGCTCAAATGATCTCGGGAGTTCACGGAGCTTAAGGTTACTCGACATTCTCTTCTAAGGATAAGGGAAAACTCCGGAACAAAATCATATTCGGGTAACTCAACCTAAGCGAGATTCGAGCTCGCAACCTGTCGAATGTTAGGTAGACACGCTACCACCACACTACCCAGGCGGGCTAAATATCTTTTGTATAATTCGTTAAGAATGCTAGTGCACGAAAATGTCCATTGCGTTATGTACAACATTTATGCCAAATAAAATGTGTTTTTGGCGTCAATCATTTCCAAGGTATTCTTTATAGGTTTGTATTTTCAGATATCTATTGATACTTGTTCCAAGTGGTGAGTCACTATTCGTTTTTGCACATGGTCATACTAAGAGCATAGAATTTCAAAGCCATCACGGCAATCCTCTTTTTAAATTCTGGCAAATTAACCTATTGTACTGTTCTTATACCTTATCCACGACTAAAAGAACCGGTAATTTCTCATACTTAGCTGCTGCGTGAACTAAACCTTCAGTAAATATTAACAGGTAGGAGCTATATGGTAAACTGAATTATTAAACTGTGTGATATTTTTATGTGGAATAATTAATGTATCAAAAAGAGGATTTGATATAGATCAGAACATATGCGCAGTGAAATAGACAAAACACGCAGGTTAGTTAGGTTACCAGCACTGAATGCAGAAAACCCATCCACTTGACACCAAGAATGGAAGCGGATATAACAACACTATTTCGGAAAAATATTTTTTTTGTTTTCGTTATCTCGCAAAAGTACGCTGTGGCACATCCCTCAAAATAATTGAAATAACCTCAAACAAAAAGTGCGTTGCTGGCACAAGTAATTTTTGTTCCTGTTTTTCTTTTACTTGCCGGAAAGGTCACTGCACTGAACTTTACGCTCTATCAATGGGGGTCAGAGATGCTTGCTGCAAACCAAAGCGAATGACCAGCCTAATGTTGAAACACGATGCTTTGACAAACTCTGTGTGAATACGATGTAACAGGTAGCAGCACAGAATTTTAATCAAAATGAAAGCTCATTATGAAAATTGGCATAGCATGTTTTCTTCTTTTACCAACTCCAGCGTACTGCGTCTCTCCTTTCCCCCTCTGCATGTTCTAAACATATCTGGCTCGAGTTCTGAGGTTTCAGTTCAATCTGGTAATACTGTTTTTAAATGAACAGAATAAAGAGCGATATAGAAAGGCAGAATAGGAGAAAATGTCATATCCAGTTCAGTTGATCGGAATTGATTTATTTAACTTTTAAGTGATTGTTGTTTTACTGATTTTTAACGCTACGGTAGAGAAGGTGACATGGCAAAATAATAACATAATCACAAACGTCTTCACAGTCAATAACAATGGGTGAATACGACTTGATCTCACAAATGTTTCTTTTTACTTTCTCTAGTACGTATGTACATACAATGTACATAGTAACTATGGAAGGTATTGTATTCAACCAAAAATTCATGTCGAGATTTCACCGAAAATATATGTAGGAAAAGTGTGTGTGTGTGTTTGTGTGTGTTTGTGTATGTGTGTGTGTGTCTTTGGACAAAATAACTAAAAAAAAAAAAAAAACAAAAAAAAACCAAAAAAAAAACAACTTGGTATTTATCTTTAGTATCTATCAAGATGCAACACGAAGATTTTCAAATAAACCTCCCCTCTACAAACTACCATTTAAATGGAAAAGGTTTTGAAAATTTTGTTTTTCTCAAAATTGACTAACGATTTTGATTAAAATACCGTGTATTAAAGATATTTACATCACAAACAAAATATCTATATATTTGTAGTTTTTTGGGAATAGCCTCTAAAGACCTCTTTATTCTGGATGTGGTTTGCAGAATTTTGCATTACGGTTAAGCCGTAAGAGATAGTCAAAAGCTTAATACACAAAGATTTAGATCTCATTAAAATAGATAATTTATATCACATATGTTTTTCTTGTAGGGTTGACCATTTTTTTTTGTATATTCCTTATTACTTTCTCTAACCCCGTATGTGCAATGTACATAGGGATAGAGAAGTATAGTATTCCACCCAAAAATTCGATACCGAGATTTCACCGGAAATCTTAAATACCAAACTTGGTATTTAAGTTTACTAATCAACAGGGATGCGACACGAAGATTTTGAGAAAAATCCCCCTACCCCAAACTAGCCTTTACATGGAACTTTTTTCTAAAATTTTGATTTTCTTAAAAATGGCTGTAACGATTTTGATTAAAATATTGTATATCAAAGATATTTACCTGACAAATAAAATGTATATCCTGAATTTTCTGGGAATAGCTTCTAAAGCCCTATTTATTCTGGATGAATTTTGCTTAATTTGGCATAACTAGTAAACCGTAAGATATAGACAAAAACTTACTATACAAAAATTGTAGGTCTTGTTAAAATACACAAGTTATGTCAATTACATTTTTTTCGTGGAACTTACCGTTTTCAATGTGTTATTAGTTTCAGTTGTGAAGTACTTATACTTTTCTCAGACAGGAGTGTCCGTTTTTCTTTTGTTCTACTCCTGGCCAAGAAAGGAAGGGGTTTGTAATGAAAATCGCATAACGACAGCTTTTAAAACATTTGACTATCGGTTTAGCCTAGTATATTCCCTTATTTTCTTCCTACTTATAAGGAATTAAGTAATAAAAACACTGTGCTAATGAGTACCTCGATTAGCAAGGTACAGAAAGAAGAATAATCTGATGTAAGTTTGTAGAACAGTTAGAGAAAGTAATGTGAGTGTAACATATCAGATTTTTATAAGTTTCAGCTTTAATCTACCTATCTTTTCTTAAACGAGACCATGCAAAGCGAACCGAACCTCAATTGTTTCACATAGTGACCAGCTTTTAAAAGATTTAACCATCTCTTTAGCATAATGTATTCTCTTGTGTCCCTTTATTAACAATTAAGCAAGTAATAAGACCAATTCTGCTAAAGATTATCTCGATTAGCATGATGTAGATAAAAGAATTATCTTTTGTAAGAATAGTTTGTATTTGAAACAGCTAGAGAAAGTTATGTGAATGGCACATATCAGATTTTTTTTTTTTTTTACCATAAGACTGGAGCATCTTTGTGCATGTACCTCGATACTGATGCGTAAGGCAGCCATTTAATTTTGTCGAGTAGACAATATAACATGCAGTCAAATATATCGAATTAGAATAAGAAGTTCTGTTATGGTTGAGCGAGAATATTACGTCTTTTCAACAAACAGAAAATGTGAGAGAAATAATTTGGAATGTGCAGTGCACGTAGGCATTCTTTTTAGACAATTTTCTAAGTAGATTTTCTGACTCCCCCCCCCCCCCGCCCATTGGGCATGGGATTCCTTAGTTGTAACATTAAAATAAGCAAGTAGCAAACCAATCGTAATTGTTTGGAACTGATAGGAAGAATTTGAATTGTAGTTTTTGAAATATTGGGCTTAATAGTTGTTGCAGTATCCGAAGGCAGTATATTAAATTGAATATACATTTTGAACTACTGTTTTGTTTACCATTAAACAAAGTTTAAAGGAAAATGCTATTACTCTTTTTGTACTAAATAATAAGCATTTTCCTTAGCACTAAAGGTATAAAGAAATGGTTTTCCTATGGCTGGGTTTTGATTTGTGTTGCATAGTGATACTTCTTAATTAAAGATGTTAAAACCAGTGATAAAATTGTCTTCTCTTTACTTCCCTCTCTTCAGTTATCAATACAGCCGCAATATCTTTTAAGTTTTTTTCTCCTCTGATCTTTTAGTCTTTAGTGATAAATTGTTAATGCCATTTTAGTTTATGGACATTTGTTTGGCTTTGATACCCAGTTAATTTAAATACCGAAACCCTGTAATTTTGAAGCACTCATTTTACCATTTATTTTACGTAATTCCACCCTAACCATTACCGCTTATATGTAAACCATATGGTGCAGATTCTAAGCTAACGTACCTTAGAAGTGAGAGTGTTATATAGCAAAGTTTTATGGCTCCTATTTCGTTAAAATAAATCAGGGATGAATGAGTTAAAATACAAACAAATATTGGTTAACTAAGTAGCACAAAATCATATGCCAAAGACTCGCATAATTATGAACCAGAGTCATAAGAAGATGTACCGAATGAAAAGTAAAAGCATTTATACTAGAAGAAGGGCTCATCATGTTCTGTTATGCAATAGATGTTACACATTTGTAAATGCAATCTGTGTTCATTACGATTGAATCACAGCCATTGCTATAAAATATGAATAAGCAAAAATCAGGATATGCATCCGTGGTCGAGTGGCCAGTGAGCGGACTTCTCACCCAGGGGCGGGGAATTTTCGTTAGCTAGAATTATTCGCTATTCCCCACAGAGTCTGGAGGTATGAATGTGGGACTGAATATACGTATGTTTAATTATATAAAATGATTAATGCCCTTAAACTACAGTTAATGAGTAGTTCCACAAGTCAAAGCCTTCGATTTGACTATTGAAGTTAAAGCGGACTATACAAATGCAACAATTAAATAAATAAATAAACAAATAAATAAAAACAAAAGTCAGGCAAAGTAAAGGAAATTTTGAAAACCTATCCAAGCACGCTGTTTTCCAGCTGTGAAAGCTCATTTCGGTAGGAGGTATTAGATCCAAGATTTAATTGCAAAGACAAGAGGGATTTCATTCCCCATAGGGGAGTAGGAATGCCCCAACATTAAATTAGCGAAATTTACTGAACTGAAACATCTCATGCCACAGCACAGCAGTGTAATAGCTTGTTTTGGAACACGAACAATTGTATAAACTGCTGTGCCTGTTACAATATTGCCAACTTAAGTATACCATTGACGCATAAAAGCACGTATAAGCGATCAGAACTTGTCCAATAATCCGATTTAATAATTTGATCCTCATGGGAAATATTTCTTAGGAGCTTTTCGTTTATTGCTATAGCTTTCATCTTTTTTTGCAAACTCTCGGTGATATTGTGTTACATATTAGCGAATAATCTACCACAAGACCCCCAAAACCTAAGAATACTGAATTTTTTTGTTGAATTGCTTAGTTGTGAGGTTATTATAGATACAATTAAAATCGAATTGTGTATCTTTTTACGCAAAAAACTTCAAAATTCTCATATTTGATAGTGATTTCTTACAAACTAGTACGATATTTAAAATTTTAATATATGTACAGATGTTTTGTCCGTGCAAGTAGACGAGAGCAGTGTAAACATGATGCGCAGTGGCATGATCTGATTGCTGCAGTCGGCCGGCAGCTGATATCTTCATGCGTTTACCTACAGCAAGGCTATCGCTTGAAGACTCCGCCTCTTCCTCCCTCTCCTTGAACTGCGTAACTTGACTGCTCACGTCTATTTGCATGCATAACACTTTAAAGCGTTTAATTAGAATTTTATCTCAAAAAATTGCATGGTGTGGAACGATCTAAGTGAAAATATGTATGAAATTTTGTGTGTATATTATACGATAAACCCAGATAAATATATTAAATTTTAAAGTTAATGGGACTGAAATTTCACAAATGCACCCTTAAAGAGGATTTTCAATGTTTAGTCCTAAGTTAGTTTGCAAAAGTTCAGGCTAAACGAAATTTGATTGAACGTCGCTGTGCTCGTATTGTTTTGAAATTTATTTATCATAAAGGAAATCGGGACACGCTTTTTTTGTAACTGTTAAGGTAGCACGAGGTACTTCAGAGTCATGTCTATGTATATGATAGAACTATTTATTTCTTGTTAATTAATGCCGTTTTACCAAATAACTAATATATTCAAAATGAGTTATTGAGCTAATTCAGGATATTGTTAATGAAATCGGGGTTATTTGTTTTGTCTTATTTTGTTTCTTCGTGCTAGAGCAGAAATATTATTTCAACTTACTTAATAAAATAACGAACAGTGCTTTAACAATATTTTCCGCCTTATTCTTTATAAACAGTAGTTGGTGCCGTGGCCGAATGGTCAGACCGCTCGCCTCCTATCTACGCGGTCCAAGTTCGACCCAAGCACCCGTATGTAGGATTTGTGGTGGATGAAGCGGCGTCTGGGCGGGTTTTCTCCAGGTCCTCCGGATTCCCCCGCCACTCATTCCACCAATTGTCCCATCATCCATTTCGCTTGCATTTCATAGCATCCACTTCCCCACGCTCATGCCTGGCTGCGGGCCGACCACTAGTTCCAGGTTCTCCATTCTGTGGTTTCGTGCCGTTAGATCCCCGACAGCTTCTGATCCCTAGGCATCCACTTAATTCCTAGGGGGGTGCCAGTCCTAAATTCAGGTAGGGTAAACCGACTATGAAACGAATACTTTATAAACCGGGTTTCATTGACGGCTTTAGTTTGAACATTGCACGGTTGAAATTTCAGTACCCTTCGCTGTAAGATAAGACTATTCATATTGTTGGCTTATGGAGAAAAGTTTTGTTTCCTTCAATGACATGGATATATGTACGGGATCACGCAGCTATAAATTTTAAAGTTTTTTTTTTTTTTTTTATTTGTTCGGTTCGACGACTATTTGTTTTTGTGGAGATTCCATCTTTTCCATCCCCTAGAGATTCTCGCGTGCACGAAAGATAGGCGCACATTTGTTTCGCGTGTAATTTTAACCTGGCTGGTTTTCATTCCCCCTTTTCGGCGTCGCGTGTCGTAAATTAAATTGACTGCGGCTCCCAAAGTTATAATTTAAAGGGCTGCATTGTGGCGTGCCCGATAGCGTCCCATGTTTGATTCCCGTTCGCGCTTTATGTGGTTGAGAATTTACCAAGATAACAAAAGCAGCTGATGTAAACAGAATTGATGTTTCATTTCTCAGGGCTAATTTGCTACGATTAGAAGTCTCGATTACCCCGCGTTTATTATAACTCTTTTGTTTTGAAGTGTGTAACCTGAATATGGAAGCAAGAAGGAGATACCTGCTCGTTACAAAGTACTTACAATACAGCAATATAAACATCGACTTGATATTGTACGTAGATAGTGGAAACAAATGCTACTTTGCTGACGTTTCTCTCTCGCGATTGCGCGGTGCTCTTTCTGTTATTGTTGTTATTATTATTATTATTATTATTATTATTATTATTACTTTTACTACTTCTACTACTACTACTACTACTATTACTACTACTACTGCTGCTGCTTTTATTGTTGTTTTGAATTCGGCAAAACTGGCTCTAGGTGGTGGTGCTTTAGTTGAATGAACGAGTTGAAATGAACGCAAAAGCTGCCAACATTTCAATATGTAAAATCGCTAAACATTTCATTACACCTTTAACATCCATAATCTTGTATGAGCTATAAGTCATACTACTCAAATTTAATGTTCCTATTTGGACATATCTTTGATCTTATCAGCCATTTGTATAGTGTTATTAATAGAAATATGATTAATCCACTTCTTTGCTATATGCAGGCCACTCGAGTGTATGTATGTATGTATGTATGTATGTATGTATGTATGTATGTATGTATGTATGTATGTATGTATGTATGTATGTGTGTGTGTATGTATGGTAGTGTAGTGTAGTGTAGTGTAGTGTAGTGTAGTGTAATGTAGTGTAATGTAGTGTAGTGTAGTGTGTGGAGTGTGGAGTGTGGAGTGTAGTGTAATGTTTGTATGTATGTATATGTCTGTGTGTGTATATGTGCGTGTGTTTTAAAACATGTTAAGACTCTAAACAGAAACTTTCAGTAAACGATGCGAGAGTAATGGAATTCATAGAAAACAGTTTACAAGAGCAAATATATATAAAATAAATACGACATCTATAACGTACCAATATATGAATGAAACATAAGACGAAATTTGAAAAAAAACACAAGAAAGAAAATATAATTTAAATTCTAAAAATTTGATGTGTTGCATTCACATGACTTTCTCTACATCTTTGCAACAAATTATTGTTAAAAAGCTAATGCTTCTACTTACTTCATGCTATTCGCGAAAAAAATAGTATAAATAGTCTTATTACTTGCTTCCTTGTAAATACTACAGAAATAAGGGAGTACTATAAACTAAACTCATAATCAAAAGGTGGTTGCTATGTGACTTTGTTTGTATGGACAGGAGATGACAAATTCCTGTATGAGAAATGTATAAGTTTTTCATAGCTGAAACCAAAAACAAGGAGTATGTCAAAAACTACCAACTATCAACGAAAAAAATGTATATAACACAAATTGTGTGTTTTAATGTGCTCTACACTTTTTGTATGGTAAGTTTTTGTCCATCTCTTACGGTTTAGTAGTTATGCAAAATTCCGTAAAATTCATCCAGAATAAAGTAGTCTACAGAGGCTATTCCCAGAAAACTCAAGATATACATTTTATTTTCTGGTAAATATCTTTAATATTTGACATTTTAATCAAAATCATTAGAGCCATTTTTGAGAAAATCAAAATTTTCGAAAAAAGTTCCATGTACCAAGTTTGGCATTTGACGGCCTATTCATTTTTGAGCTAAACTGTCCACAGACACACACGCACACACACACGCACACACACATGCACAGACCTTTTTGTAAAAATGATTTTTTTTTTGGATTCAACGGGACCCAAAACGTGCATTTCCGGTGAAATCTCGGTATCGAATTTTTGGGTGGAATGCAATACCTTCTCTATACACTATGCGGCCGTGTGGTTAGACCACTTATCTCTCACCTAGACGGCCGGGGTTCGATCCCAAGTGACCGCATGTGAGATTTGTGGTGGACAAAGCGGCGCTGGGGCGGGTTTTCTCCGGGTACTCCGGTTTCCCCCGCCATCGCATTCCACCGGTACTCCATCATTCATGTATCACCAGTGTCACCGCCAAAAAAAAAAAATTACACTATGTACATAGTACGTGTGGAGAAAGTAAAAAAGCATGGCTGACCGGGAGAGAGGGCTGGGTTTTAAAAAAGGAAGATAAGTTATATGTGCGACAGAAATGAAATTATATAAAGGGAGCCAAGAGTTGAGATAGATTAACGAATGGGTACATAAGAATACACCTACAAAATGGCGTGCTATTTATGGACGCTCTTTAACTGCTATGGTTTTCAGCGTCCCATATACACCTACAATTAGCTCAACAGGAGGAGGTATTAATAATCATAAGATTAAAGACAAAAATAACAAAAAACAGGACAAATATTATAAAACAACCACAAATCAAATGTGTTCCATTCAATGGTTTTCTCTACCCTTTCTATAACAAACTACTTTTGCAACACCTTATTCTTTTATTTCATAATAAATAAGATGCACATTAACAGAAATGGTTTTATCACTTAGTTTTTATAGATAAAAGGGAAATTAGGAATGCACAGGGTTAAAGTGATAGTCAAATCTTTTATGCAATTGGCATTGAAATTAGCTCTCTTTCCATTATCAGGAATAAAAGAAAAAACAAACCAACACGGCTTCCTGTTTGAGAAAGTAAAAGTATTTTAAAGCTGAAACCGATAACAGGGAATATCTCGGAACTGGCTAACTCCGCCACAAAAAAGTTATAGAATTTGAATGATTTAAATATTAAAATTACCTTTCTATGTAATAAATTTAAGTCTATCTCTACGCTTTATCAGTTACGCAAAAGTTATCCAGAATGAAGAGGACTTTAGAGTCTATTACGAGGAAACACATTTTACTTGATAGCTAAATATCTTTAACATACATATTTTAAATCATTTTAAGAAAATGTAAAGTGTAATTTGGTGGGATGTTCTTGAATATCTTCCTTTTGCATCCTTGGAAGATATTAACTTAAATGCCAAGTTTAGTATTAACGGATTTTTCAGCGGTGCTGTCCACAGACTCACACACTCGGACCTTCTTCTAAAACAGATTTTTATTCGCGGGTCCTCAAAACATGTATTTTTGGAGAAATCTCTGTATCGACATTTTGGTTGGACACAATGTCAGCTGTACTTGCTGTGTACGATTGAGATAGCAAAAGTGGAAATAGAAATGAATGCAAAACAACTACCGCGAGGCATGCTATATTACAAACTAAAAGTGAGAAAATTAACAGGAAGACCAATGTTTATATGGAAATGGAAACAGTCTAATGTTCTAAATAATGAAAGACAATTAATCCACCTACAAACTAAAAACACATTGTTGTGAATTAAATCCTCTTCTTATTCACCAGATACAGCAGATTGACATTTCCCTAGGTGTAAAACTCCAGAAGCTTGGGCACTATGTTACTAGCAGAACTCGCATTATTTCATTGAATAGAGATAATTACCTCTATTCTCGTCTCAGCTTTCTGACTGTTTCTCACTCTTCCCCTCTATTATTCTACTGCAAATCTATCTCTCTCCCCCTTCCTGTCTTTTCCCTCACTACACTTTCTCTCACTCTCCTTCTCTCTGTGCAACTTATATGTCATCCGATGTTCTGAAAACTACTTTTCGCAGTTATCAATAAAATATCATAACATGAATGAAATATTTAACTGCACACAAACTTGAGGCCATTCGGTGTGCTCACAAAGCAATCGGAGCTATCAGACGGTTTATCCTAATAATCTGTGTATATACACGTATAATAAAAACAATAATAATAAATAAACAAACTGTTACAGCTCCTGAAATATTAACACTACTGAAAGTATGTGAATAATGGAACCTGTTAAAAGTATTTACATATTAATTACATAGGTATATTCGAACAAAACAAAACTGAATAATTGCTAGATTTAGATACGTTTCTTATTTTCCATCTCTTTAGAACGCTCATCAATGGGATAAAACAATTAATATAGTCTATTTTCTTTCCGAAGCTGTGCTAGTCTTTCATTCTTTAAAATTAAGATTTAGCGGAAATATTTCGTTTTAGTTTTATTATGAATGTGTTTGAATTATAAGGAAAGAAACAAATACACTTAGAAAATCTTAATATTAAACTCTGGGTTGAATACAATCTTGTGAGAAAGTAAAAAAGGAACCATCGTTGCTTAAGAACGAGTCAGTTCCATTATTCAACCCACTTCGCCCTTGGTGTTAGTTACTGTACATCCAATAAGAACATTATCAGCGTTCATGCTTTAACGGACTGACAGTTAAGCCACCTCGGAAGGGTAGTTAGCGTCAGAACTATTACCAGTAACGTGCCTTCCTGCGGTTGTCATGGCAGCCACCACTTTCCAGTTCGATTCCAGCTCGCAGCACTCTGGGGTGTCGCCTACTGTTACACTACATCACTGTGGCATAATGAACACATGTTCGTACCTGGAGGGAAGAGTTCTAATTAAATAGAGGGAGCAAAGGCAACACGAGGACCTCTTGTAATAATAGTCAATAGGCTCGGCTGTGAATTTTGTTTAATTTAAACGCTCTGTAGAGAATTACTCTGGTACTTATAGGGCCGCATGGTTGAAGGTTAAAAAGTGTTAAATTGAGATAGTTGTAGGACGTTTAATTTACATCTCTATGTTCTGCATTTTTAAGTTAACCTTTTCACTGCTAACTACTACTGTAAACCGGGACTATTTTGACATATTTTGGAAGTTTTTAAAACTCGCAGATTTATGATAAAAAGAATGAATGTATTATTATTGATTGATGTCTTAAACTAAAAATCCCATATGGCATTTTTTCTCCTGAAATGAAATGTCAGTAGTACCTACCATAGCCAGTTTTCTTTAGATCAAATTTTCGCGTATGCTGGGACTACTTTAACATCGCCTTTGTTTTCTTCGTAATTCAAAATAGTGCCACCGTGGGCACTATTTTGACAGCAATTTATATTTTTAAAAATATTGTTATTGTTACAACCCAATTAGAGACTTTTAAGATCAATTCTGAAACCAGACAGACCACAAAAATTATATTAATATTGAATCAACATAAGAGTACTTCTATTTATATGATATTTCTCTGCAACCTGCTTCTGAGATAATTTCTCTGTTCTCATTTCTTTAAGAGCATTTTGAAGATCTTTGCGGTAATTTTTGAATACACGACACCCAGGTATCTTATAATGTTTAAGGTTAGACCACTCGCCTCTCATGTAAGTGCTCCAGGGTAAATCCCAAGCATGTGGGATTTGTGGTGGACAGAGCGACTCAAGGATGGGTTTTCCCCGGTTCTCCGGTTTCCCCCGCCAACGCATACCACCGGTGCTCCATCTTCACTCTGTGTATCACCTGCGGTGCCATAGTAGTAAGACAGGCGTTAAACATTGTCAACAAGAAATCTCTGTTCCATTTACATGTCTTTCTCTAACTGATACACAATCAACTTTCCATACAAAATATTAGTCTTTTATCTGTGATATTCTAATCAAGGTAAACATCATCAAAAGTTGCCTTATTGCATGCTTCCTTGTAGGTAGAAGGGAAATAAGGGATTACCTTAGGCTAAAGCGATAGTCAAATCTTTTAAAAGCTGGTCCTGTGCGAAACAACTGAAGTTCGGCTCGCTTTGGGTGACTTACAGTAAAACAAGTGAGATGAAACGAAACGTCACTTCCCTTTTGAGAAAAGTTTAAGTAGCTTCAAATTGAAACCAATAACAAGGAATAGTTCAGAAACGATCAGCTCTACATAAAAAATGTATATGACATAAATTATGTGTTTTAACGAGTTTTTTGTGTGGTAAATTTTTGTCTATCATTTACAGTTTAACGTTATGCAAAATTCTGCAAAACTCAACCAGAAGAGTCTTCAGAGGATATTCCTATAAAATTCAAAATATACAGTTTATTTGTGGTGTAAATATCTTTAATATACTGTATTATAATCAAAATCATTAGAGTAATTTTTGAGAAAAACATTATTTTCAATTTTTCCCCATGTAAATGGTATTTTGGGGCGGGGGTAAAGTTGTAGTAACGGAAGTTACTACAACTTAAATGCCAAGTTTGCTTGTAAACGGTCTTTTCGTTTTTGAGTTATGCTGTACACACAGACATACAGGACCTTTTTCAAAAATTATTTTTTGACGCGGGGTACCTCAAAACGTGTACTTCCTGTGAAATCTCGGTATAGAATTTTTGGGTGGAAACAATACTTCCCCTTTACACTATGTATAACCGTCACAAAAAAAAAAAAAATAAAGAGTAATGTCTGGAATGTCAAATTCGTCTTAAGTCCTGCACGGCACAGCGCCTTGTTTACACCATCGCGATACAATTGTGTAGCGGCATCAACAAGTTGTCAGAAGTTCAAAATCTTAATATTGCCGACCCATATGATCAATAATCATAATCAAATACATAACTTAAGCTTCTTCAGGCCCAAACTATCAATGTTAACTAAAAATATTAACGATACAAAACTGATACAGTTTGTATTGTACGACATTATTAAACCTGACTCATTGCATGTATGTTCAGTGTAGTGCTGTGGCAAAACGTATGTTACTCCTCTAGTTACTCCTCGCAGGTTCGCATGCGCAAAACAATGTTTTATCCTTCTCTTAATGATGCTGAATCAACACATAGCGGCTATTTATTTTAGACACACTTATTTCTTTAACGACATTCATACAGTAAATAATATGCTAGTGACTGATGCTTCTTAAAGGATTTATTCTACTGAACAAATATATGCTGCACACGAAAGCATGTGGTGCGCAGAATTGCATCTGCCCACGCAAACGCATCAGGCACAAAAGTTCTCTCTCAAAGAGAGAGGGGAAAAAAAAGAAAGAAAGAAAAAAGAAAATGGAACCTGGATAGAATGTAAAAATACTATAAGTATTGTTAATAAAATCAAAATTTTTAAACAGTATTAGAAATCCAATTTTGGGCAAATTTGATTTTTTGGGAGATAGGAACTTTTTTTTAATATAAACACAACCTTCACAAACCGATCCAACAGGAAAATGCCAATCGCAACTGAATTCAGATAAGATAACATTTACTACTTCTCCTTGTGATTCATCAAACCTGTTCTGGATTTCAGATAAGAGGGCAAAGGGCAGTTATTATTCAAGGCTATATGTGCCTCGAACGGTTTCGAGTTATTGAATGGGAAAAACACGAATTTTGCCCTAACTACGAGTATCTTGCTCTTATTATCCTAATCATTTTGTTGTTGTCCTAATAGTAAACCGTTGTGGTGTAATGGTTACCATGCTAACTTCATACACCCAAGGTCGTGGGTTCAAACCTGGCGGAGGGCGATGAATTTTTTCGGGTGTAAAAATCCTTAGCATGGCTTCCTTCGGAAGGGAAGTAAAGCCGTTGGTCCCGTGTCGTAGAGCACGTAAAAGAACCTCAAGCCTGATAAGAGAGGCGTCTGAGCAAAATTAAGCGGTCTTTCACGCCCAGATAGAATGGGACGCTGAGAACCACAGCAGTTAAAGAGGGTCCATAAATAACACGCCATTTCCATTTTGTTAGCACTAGTTGGTAGTAGATAGTAAACAAATCAGCAAAAGAGTGAAATATTTTAGTTGCTATCGATGTCATTCGATGACGTACATAATCGGTGCATGTGACATAGCAAGTTAATCGCAGTTACACACTTTATAAAAATTTGACTTCATAACATCATGGATTACGATTGTATAAGACAGTAGGTCATAGATGAATTTTGTAGCAGCAGTAAGGACGTTATTTTCTTAATATTTAAAAAAACTCCCTGGAGGCGCCCGGTATCGATCCCGGTACTTCTTACATGCTAAGCGAGCGTTCTACCATCTGAGCTATGTCCCCAGTGTGAGAATTGAGGTTAAAGTTGTAATCTATCTGTGGTTTGCCAGATCTTGCAGTGCAACTTTCACCAGTGATCCAAATCTTATTGCTAAAGTACAGCTAACATCAAATAAACTTAAAAATCACACCTTTCCTATTGGGGGCGTAGCTCAGATGGTAGAGCGCTCGCTTAGCATGTGAGAGGTACCGGGATCGATACCCGGCGCCTCCAGCCTTTCTTTTTTTTTTCTCCTGAATTCTTTTTTATAGCCGGGTTTATACTCTATGCTTGCACGCTTAACTCTGAGATTGGTATAACAGTTTAGGAAGTTCATATTTAAAGCTACCACAGTTCTGGTACTCCGCACGGTAGGCTAGAGCGTGGAGACAATCGTAATAAGCGCCCAGATTTCATCCCACTCCTGCGGGTGTCCATTTAAGTTCCGGGTATAGGTACCCATAAGGAAAGCCAACATTCCGGCTGGGGGATGTATGATGTTGGCCACCTTTCCTCCCCGTATCGATTGGATAATCGCGACTTACGAGTTAAAAAAAAAGGGTATAAACACTTAAAAATTCAAACCAATGATTAAAAATACTCCGGAAATTCATAATGTCACAAAAATGTCTCTTTACCTTGAGTTTTGTGCTATAACAATATCTATAGCCCTTGTACTTTGTTTCTTCTAGAATCACATAATCATATGATCCTAACTTACTTTTCCTTTTAATAATGAATATGATGTATTAAAATGAGTAAATGTGAAACTATTATAGTTTTTTATTTCTTTGGTGTAATAAAACAACATATAAGAAGAAACCAAAGAAATAAATGTTCAAACAATTAACAAAACCTGAAAGTTTAAAAATAACCCTAGATTAAAAAAATCCACCGAATCGTTTATTTTATTTTTAATGCATACGAAAGTATGAATATTTTATTTTTAGGTGTTGGTAACATCCTTGATTTATTGACTTTCATAATGTCGGCAACGTTCGAACATAACGTTTTGAGATTTATTAAACCAATCTCCCTCGGAGACATTGAGAATGATGGATGAATCGAATGGTGAAGCAGCGATGAAGAAAACCAGGCGAATAAATGGCATAAACGTTTCAATAAATATTTTCGAATGCTTAAGAAATTATTGTCCATGCGATAGGGGCACTACGACAGGTATAAAAAATGGCTTCCAAGAGTGCTTCCAGTCTCTTTACACGCGGTGACAGAATTGTGTCGCTGCGGAAGGGAACTATTTTGAAGGAAATGTGTAATTCGCTTTATGGTAACTTGTTACTGTGTTATTTACGCATTCCGGGAATTTTTTAATGTATATATTACTGGCGTCATGAAATTTTTTGTCATTGCACTGTTATTTTTAAATGCAAAAACGGAATTAACTCTACTCATAGAATGATCAATTATATTCGTTACACATGCTCTCTGCATACAGGTGTAGAAATAGACTTGCATTTACTGCATCTCTTATGGCTTTAACTCTTTTCTGGGGCGTTTGGAGTCTTCCTGTTTCATGTTCTGCAATTTCTTTGACAAGGTCATTACCAATAATGGTCTGGTGAAAACGCAAGTCTTCATCCAACGTCCTTATATGAAAATAGTAGTGTTACCACTTAGATAAATCTAGAAACACAAACATCCTGCATTAAAGAAGCTTACGAATTAAAAAAATATCATAAATCTTTTAAGGCATAATTTATGACTCCATATGAATAATTCTTTGTTTGTTTTAAAGACATCATTGTTAAAAACGTGATTATTTATTTAAAGAGCATAAATAGGTTTCAGAAAGACATATCTATACCGTCAAGACTCTGTAAATAGGATAGAGCACAGTAATTAACTTTATAGTATTAATAGGGCGGGAATGAACCCAAACAGGGTACAAGGAATAAGTATTTTACAGTACGGCTTTTGAAGATTTTTAAAGATAAGGTGCCTACTTTAATCAAAGCATTACATCCATTTTTGTTAAAAAAAAAAAACCTTCTCATGGCATTATTGGAAGGTATTATTTAAATAACAATTAACTGACTTTTAGTTTTGAGTTATACTGTCCAAAAAATTCACACTCATACACGCATGCGCGCTCTCTCTCTCTCTCTCTCTCTCTCTCTCTCTCTCTCTCTCCTTTTAATTCAGGGAGAGGTACAAAACATGTTTTTTTCCGATGAATATGCGGTATGAATTTTTGGTTGGAATGCAATGCTTCCTCTACTTACTACAGGTAAGAACAAGGTTGCACTAACCACTTCCAATTGCCTACCTCTACGTGAAGCAGTTACTTCAAGCATATAATTTTCTCCGTTGCTTTGCTGTTCTTGAGCGGCAGCAATAAACGCCGGAAGAGTAAACATTACAGACGACGGTAATATGGAGGTTCTATTTTACGCTATCATTTGCCCCCCCCCCCATCCTCACCTTACCAAGCCCTCGCTGTGATGTGCCGATAGACCCCCGCTCTCTGAAAACAGCAATTAAATTAAGGAATTTTGTAGATGATTGCTCGTTTTAATCCAATTAAGCTCGCCCTTTTAGCACTATAGCTGGCTATGGCGATAAGAGGATTTTCGAAGCCCCTCCACACCCAAATAATCGTAAGGCTAACAGAAAAAAAGTTTCTATAAATACATATAATGCGTAGATACCGCTGCTTTGTCCTTGGGAGATTCAGTGTCATTATGTTTTGTGCCAGTATAGCATTGAAACCAACAATAATAATTGTGTCTAAAATACGTACAGGAAGAGGGCCTGTACTGGGCTGCATCCATAAAGTAAAATTCTAATGTGTTACACTTACGTGACTTTCTCTAGCTGCTCTACAATCAAATTGTTACAAAAGATTATTCTTCTTTCCACAGAATGAAACTGAGAAAAACATTAGTTCCTTATAAGCAGAAGGGAACTAAGGGAATGCACTAGGCTAAAGTGATGGTCAAATATTTTAAAAGCTGTCGTAATGCGATTGTCATTGCAAATCTCTTCTTTGCTTGGCCAGGAGAAGAACAAAAGAAAAACGGACACTTCCTAGTACTTTACAACTGAAACTAATGACAAGGAATATCTCGAAAATGTAAATTCCCCGAAAAAAGTGAATGTGTGTATCTACATTTTTTCTGTAGTTTTTTTTTTTATTTTTTTTTTATCTCTTACGGTATACTAGTTATGTGAAATTCAGCAAAATTCATACAGAATAAATATGTCTTCAGAAGCTATTCCAGAAAATTCAAGACGTGCAATTTATTTGTGATGGAAATGGCTTTATAATATGGTATTTTAATCAAAATCGTTAGAGCCATTTTTAAGAAAAACAACATTTTCGAAAAATGTTCCATCTAAAGAGTAGTTAAAGGTGGGAGGATAGTCTTTGAAAATCTTCGTGTCGCATCCTTGGAAGATACCAAACTTTAACACCAAGTTTGGAATTTAACCGTCTTTTCGTTTTTAGCTATTCTATCCACAGACCCACAAACCGGATCTTTTTCTTAAAATGTTGGGTTTTTTTGTTTGTTTTTTTATTCACGGGGTCCAAAACGTGTCTTTCCGGTGAAATTTCGGTTTCAAATGTTTGAATGGAATACAGTACCTTCTCTTATCGCTATGTATGTATATTGTACATACGGGGCTAGAGAAAGTAAAAATAGCAAAGACAGTGCATAAAATAAATATACAAATTGAAATCAAAAGTCAAAATGGGGAAGAAAAATAATTTAAAACATTGGCACTGCTTGGTTTAAAAATTACAAGAGCAATGCAACAGATAATCTTCCTTAACAAGCTTAAGGTGCGTTTCCATCATGCAGTTAATCATACAGTGTTGTCATGAACGCAGGCAGTTGCACTATAGCAGAAAATCTGCGACGTCATATTTACCATAGTCTACGTGCTTCTAATAAATCAGCAGTATCTGTAATAGTGTTTGTGGGAACTTATTTGTGGTTTCGAGCTATAAATTGCAGACATCTTCGGATTCCGACGCTGAAGGATAATATGACGAAGAATAACGATAAGAAAATGATAACATATGTAATTACTAAATATATTAACGTTTAACTACAAAATATGTCACTCAGTTCGCGCCAAATTACCACGTGCTTCCTACTATGTACTCCCCTTCCCCCCTCATTGTAATTAACTGCAACAATCATTCCCGTCATGTGTGAAATAATACAAGCCCGTTTCAGTGCACTCCGGTATTCAGCTCATCGATGTATACAGTAATAATCCGGGAGGACATAAACTACCTGGGCGTGCTTTACAATAATCTATATAAAACTAATGGTGTTTTGTTGATGTCATGAATTGTTTCATTAATAGTTTGTAGCTGGAGAGGCATATGACCGGTAGATACCTCTCTTTCTTTCGTTGTCTGTTTTAAACAAAGACCTTGGAACTATATTCATATTCTAACATGTTTCAGTACCTCTATACAAAGGATTTGAACGCATGCAGAGACGGTATGTGCGATACATCTTACATAATATTAGTCCTCTCCGTTAAATGTAAAATATTTGTGGTGTTATGCTAATTATCAACTTCAGGTTGCACAAAACTACCAAATACGAGGCTACTAAATCAGTTAGTAATTATAACATTAATGGATCTCAAGAATATAAGAAAGGGCATAAAATATAAGCAAAACCTTTAATTTTTACTTTCTCTACACGTACTATGTACATAGTGTATAGAAAAGACATTGCACTCCACCAAAAAATTTGATACCGAGATTTCACCGGAAATATACGTTTTAGGGTCCCCTGTATCCAAAAAAAGTATTTTCAGATAAAGGTCCGTGTATGTGTCCGTGTGCCTGTGAACACGATAACTCAAAAACGAAAAATCGGTAAAATACCAAAGTTGGTATTTAAGTTTAGTATCTTCCAGGAATGCGGCATGAAGATTTTCAGAAAAATCCCCCCACCCCAAACTACCCTTTACATGGACAAATTTCGAAAACTTTGACTATCTCGAAAATGGCTGTAATGATTTTGATTAACATTTCACAAATTAAAGATATTTATCTGACAAATAAAATGTATATTTTGAATTTTCTGGGAATAGCCTCTGAAGACTACTTTATTCTTGATGAATTTTATGGAATTTTGCATAACTGCTAAACCATAAGAGAAGGACAAAACTTACCACACAAAAAATGTAGAGCACATTAAAACACACAATTCATGTTATATACATTTTGTTCGTGGATTTCATCGTTTTAAAGATATTCCTTGTTTTTTTGTTTCAGCTTTGAAAATCTTACAATTTTCTCATGCAGGAATTTGTCAACACCTGTCCACACAAACAAAGGAACTTCAGTCGCATAGCAATCAGCCTTTGGCTATTATTTTAACCTATGGTACTCCCTTATTCCGTTTCTACTTACAAGGAAGCAAGTAATAAGACTATTTCTGCTAATTTTTACTTTCTCTAGGCCCTTATGTACAATGTACATAGGAATAGAGAAGTATTGCATTCCACCCAAAAATTCGATGTCGAGGTTTCACTGGAAATACATGTTTTAGGACCCCCTGAATCCAAAAAAACATTTCCAGAAAAAGGTCCGTGTGTGTGTGTGTGTGTGTGTGTGTGTGTGTGTCCGTGAGTCTGTGAACACGATAACTCAAAAAGGAAAAGTAGCTAAAATACCAAACTTGGTATTTAGGTTCAGTGACTTCCAGGTATGCGACACGAAGATTTTGAGAAAAATCCCCCTACCCTAAACTACCCTTTACATGGAAATTTTTTCGAAATTTTTGATTTTCATAAAAATGGCTGTAACGATTTTGATTGAAATATCGTATATTAAATATATTTACCTGACAAATAAAATGTATATCTTGAATTTTCTGGGAATAGCTTCTAAAGACCTGTTTATTCTGGATGAATTTTGCTTAATTTGGCATAACTAGTAAACCGTAAGAGATAGACAAAAACTTACTCTAAAAAAAATGTAGGTCTTGTTAAAATACACAAGCTATATCATATACATTTTTCTCGTGGAGCTTACAGTTTTCGAGGTATTCATTGTTATTAGTTTCAGTTGTGAAGTACTTATAATTTTCTCAGACGTGAGTGTGCGGTTTTCTTTGTTGTACTCCTGGCCAAGAAAAGAAGATATTTGTAATGACAATCGCATAACGACAGCTTTTAAAACATTTGACTATGGCTTTAACCTAGTGTATTCCCTTATTTTTTCCTACTTATAAGGAACTAAGTAATAAGAGCATTGTGCTAATTGTACCTCGATTAGCAAGATGCGGAAAGAAGAATAATCTTATGTAAGAAGTTTGTAGAACAGCTAGAGAAAGTCATGTGAGTGTAACACCTCAGATTTTTATTGCTTTTATTGCAATTGGATAAAAACTATGACTTAAAGTACTTCCGACTTGTAAGTCGTCGTTCGAGTATAACCTTTCAAAATCTATTTGAGATGTCCTGGTAAAGAATGTAGAAGAATGCGAGTAAGTTGGGGAATGTAAAGAGGGGCAGTTATGTGCCATGGTAGTCAAGTAATTGGTTAGAACAACATGACAGAAACCAAAAGTTTCATGGTTCAAATTCTACTATGTTATTGCTTTTTTTAGTTTGATTCTACCATCAGAACCTTATCCCCAATGTGAGAGAAGGTTAATTTCCAATCTATTTCTTTTAATATTTGAATGACATTCATAGTAAAGATTGCAGCATTTCAAAATAAAACAAAAAATACAGGGATCTGTCAATACTAGTTGACGCTGATTTTGGACTGATCACTCTCTCTGACTGGTGACCCGCATGGAACGTCAAGAGTACTTCTGTCTTTAGAATGCAAACGACGCGTAACGGATCTGCAAACATTCGATTCATCGCTTCACCAGTCCTGTTTGCGTTTCCATGGCGATGCTGTGATGACATTACAAACATTGGGCAGTAAGTGAACAATCTATTTTTCTTGCCTTCGTATGGGAAGTGCCAGTGAGCTGGTCTTGTAAGTCAATACACGGAATACTTCACCTTTAAATAATTCCAGCTCACGGCTCAGTCATTCTATAAATACACTCTGTGTATATCTCACACACAGAGATACACATATGTACCTCTGCAACTCAACGGCTCACGAGCCTGCTCCGGGCGGCCAGTGCGGCTAACTTTGGAAGAACGGCGAATATACTTTGCTCAGTTAGAATAGGCGGTTCAAGGTCATATTCCCATCTCAGATGGCGCACATGCATTATCACCACTCTGCGGCATCTTCTTTAGTTATGCCTTGGAGAGAGAGCGAGAGAGAATCGGTGTGGAAGGGATGCATGGTAAGCCACCAGGCATGACCTTAAGCCGCCTATTCTAATTAATGAAAATACCAGAGTAGTCTTGATGCTTGAGCAAACAGATATGATAATGACTAAACTGCAAGGTCAGACAGTTGCTCACTTCATAGGGTATCGAGGGAAAGACTGTATAACCCTAAATTCTATAATTAACACTCATTTTAACATAAAGTGAATTTAACAGGATTTTAAAACTCAACAAATATTAAATATTTTAAACATTTAAGAAAAGTGATTTATGTCCAATAATAATAATAATAATAATAATAATAATAATAATAATAATAATAACTATAATCGAGCTTTATCCAAAATCTGAAAATAAGAAGTGATTACTTAAATCTAATGAAAATAATAAAAGCGTAGCTTTTTGAAGAAGAGAAATTGTTTAAAGAAATGTATAAACCCAAATAGATTGATCCAAATTCAGAATAAATTTGATACTTTAAACATTACACAAACAAGCACAATATTCTTTTAAAGATCCTATCTTTATTTTTTCATAAACCAATCCAAATGAGTTTATATTTGAATCCATATACCTTATCTCTTTGAAATTGAAACTTGGCACCGCTACACTCTACCATTGTGAATAAATACGTAATCTGTGGATATCCGCTTGGTACTTGTAATTAACAACAATAATAAGCATACAGCTATTCATAATGTAATGCAATAGACGTCGATTCCCTATTTATCTATTTTTCAAAACATATACGATTATTATTGGTTATTCAACATGGCATAAAACCTTCGTTGCTACAAAAAGCATCTGTTGTTATGGTGTTTAGATACTGAAAAATACTATTTATTTGTTTAAGATTTTTACGGCTCCCTATCAAACTTAAAACTAGGACTTTCTTAAATGTTATTTTTACTTTCTTCATCAGGTACAATGTAACATAGGTAGAGAAGGTATTTCATTCAACCAATAATTCGATACCAAGATTTCACTGGGAATTCATGCTTGAGGACTCCTGACACTCCCCCAGAAAGGTGTTTGCCTATGAATAGCATAAGGCGCAAACAGAAATGTGTTAAATGCCAAATGAAGGAACGGTGCATTCAGTTCTTCTACATAAGCTAAATCACTTGAACCGTTATTTTAATCCAGGGTTTTGCACTTAAATTATTGACGCGCTATTATCTCTCCAACCTTTAAAAATCTAGTCTTTGCTTGAATACGTCATAGGCAGCTGCATAAATTCTTCGACCGTAATTTTTATAATTTTATGTAAGGTCAAATGAAATTGTCAACACGTACATAAATCTGTGTATCTAAATATCTAGGATATGGTTAACTCTGCAAATTATTTGATATAATTTATATCTTTTATTAAGATCTACGCTTTTTGTGTAGTAAGTTCTTCCCCATTTCTTTCAGTATCTCAGTTATGCAAAGGTTATCCTGAATAAAGAGATTTTCAGAGACTATCGCCAGAAAATTCAAGATATAGGTATAATTTATTTGTCATACAAATAACTTTAAAATATTACATTTTAAACAAAATAAGCCATTTTAGAGAAAATTAAACATTTCGAAAAAGTTCCCATATAATGGTTAGTTTGGGGTGTGGGGAGTTTCGCGAGAATCTTCGTGTCGCATTCTTGAAAGAAACAGAACATAAATACCAGAGTGCGGGACCGAAGCCTCCCGCGGTCAGAAAAATAGCCTCGAAGCCTCCCTAATTACATAGCCCCCATGCCTCCCCAAAGCAGGTAGCCTCCCTGTCAAAACAGGTAACAGTTGATGTTTGGTGTTTATAATATTTGATGAAGTGTTACATACTTCTAGTGGAAGATGTTACATTTTTTTGCGATTATGATTAATAACAAAGAAACACAGCTCTAGTACCAAAAGAAAATGCTTAAATTTGAATTAGTGGTTGTTGTCCCAGTTCGTTTAGCGTTACCCAGGGTGCATCACGAGGAGGCGAACTGGCTCGCACCCCAAAAAGATTCCACATTTGTCAGCTTCCTCATTATTTCTTTATTTTCTGTAATTTACTCACAATGGATCAGCATTTAGATGCTTAGTTATTTTGACATTCTAAACCTACATCACACAGTAATATGTATTTTCATCTTTAAAATAAATGGTATTTTTCCTTTTAGATTTTATTTCCATGTATTTCCAGGTTTGGTTCTATAAGAAATCGACTTTACGTATGCCATTCTTGAAATTTTTCCAGCTTTAAAATTTTCTATTTGCTGCATTATGAGTTGGAAGTGTGCATAAGATCTTTCCTTTTTTTTTTTTTTTAAATGAATTAATTGCAATTTTAGTATCCAACTAAATTTGCTTCAGTACTTCAAGAAAGCTATACATATCTGGGCTGCAGGTGTAAAACTGATTGTTGTATTTGTTGTGGAACATTTTGCAAGCGTTGGTAGTTCTGTCTATTGTAACTTAGTTCTGCCCACATGGAAGGAGGAAAGATGGCATTTTCGTCGATGTAAGTTTCCACTAAATAGTCGCAAAACATATGTAGTTTTTCCGAGACAGGCATCACTGCCATGAAGTCTTCAGTAAAACAGTCACCAACCTTATCAGGATCCAGCATTGGCAAACCAAATATGTAGTTGAAATGTTCCGATTTCATTTCTGGTATAGTAGTCATAAGCAAGTCCGAAGTTTTGTATCTTTCACCACCAGCTGTGTTAGATGAAATTTACATCCTTGGATTGATTTTAACATCAGTCCAAACTTCTCTTCCAACATTCATGATGCTTTCTTCAAAGTCAGAAAACATTGTTGATGGAGAGAATTTCAGACCTAGCTTATTACATTTATCAACAGCGGAGGACGATGGATTTTTTCGGGTGTGAAAATCCTTAGCATGGTAAGTAAAGGAAGGGAAGTAAAGCCTCAAGCCTGATAGAGATGCCTCTGAGCAAAATTAAGCGGTCTTTCACGCCTGATTTAAAATGGGACGGTGAGAACCACAGTAGTTAAAGAGCGTCCATGAATAACACGCAATTTATTTACACTGACTGAGTACTCTGTTTCCGGATTCACAAAACAACGTTCTTCGCAGCATAGTTGTAGCAATAACTCGGCCCCATCTACAGTTATCGCATTTAACGTGTTCAGAATATCATGAATCTCCTGTATACTTGTGGGTAATTTTGGCAGAATTTTCCGCCTAGCTTTTTATATGGACTTACGTAAACTGTACCGCCTGCGGTGCCATTAGTAGTTAAAGCGGGCGTTAAACACTACAAAAAAAAAACAAAAAAAAAAACGTAAACTGTGGGCAACTCCAATGGTTACTTCTTCCGTGTTTTCTCTCTTCAGTTTTGATGGCCTTTCACATATATCTTCCGTAGCTTTTCTCTTCAGATCACAAAGTACTTTCTGTCTCTGAATTTTGTCACTAGGTGTTGCCGCGTGGTTTTAGTCCTCTTGAATATCCAGAACATCTATTTCTTCAATAGAAAAGGTTTTAAAAACATTTTTGCACGTCCATCGCGCTATCCCACTTTTTAAACACTTCTGGAATCCGAAAGTGTAACTGCAATTTCAGTCTCGTCGGAAAAGATATTAATTGTGAACTAATTTGCCGAACACTGAAAGAAATCAAGGAAAAAATTAGGCATACCCATTCCACCCCACTTGCTGGCTAATTACACCGGTTTCGCGGGAGGCTTGGGGGTTGTTACCTGCTAAGCTTACCTTGGTATGGGAGGCCGCCTAAATACCAAGTTTGGTACTTAACCATCTTTTCGCTTTTGAGTTATATTAACCACAGGCACACCTGAAGCTTTTGCTAAAATGTTTTTGTGTTCAGGAGTCCTCCAAACATGCATTTCCAATGAAATGTCGGTATTGAATTGTTAGATTTAATGGAATATCTTTTGCTTTCTGCAATATCTTCTCTACTTACATGTGCATCATACGTGGTGGGGAAAGTGATGTATAATGTTGCAAAAATACACAAATAGAAATTTATGTAAGCTGTTATAGTTTGCGCAAAATGTTATAGTAACATTTCCAAATAACTGAATGTGACTTCCAGAAGAGAACTAACTATATAGACTAGTATTATGTGACTCATCTTTTTAACAAATTTACATTGTTGACTTTTGCTCAAATTTCGCCTCTTTTTTCGATTTTTCTCCTTTTTAAAATTAAAACAACCTGATCAAGAATTGAAACAGAATTAATCAAGAATTGACTGAAAACTAAAATCGGCCACTGGCTAAATCACGCAGGGAAATAGCAATTCAGAGAAATTACTCGATTGATATGGAGAACTCTCTCATTAATTGATATTCCGTTTATGTGCCTGTGGATTGGAGAGATTATTCGCAGGAAGTTTTCTTTGTTTGCTCAATGGGCATCTCTCATATTACTTTCTCCGCCAAGTACTATGTGTACATAGTAGGCAGAGAAGGTATTGTATTCCACTCACAAATGCAATACCGATGTTTCAATCGAAATACATTGTATGCTTTAGTCTATGTCTTTGGACAGCACAACTCAAAAAAAACGAGAAGTCTGCTAAATACCAAAATTAGTATTTCAGTTCAGCATCTTCCAAGAATGTGATTCGAAGATTCTCGGGAAAATTCCCCCACCTCAACTATCCTTTACATGGAACACTTTTTCCGAAAGTTTTGTTTTTCTCACAATGGCTCTAGCGATTTTGATTAAAATGTCCAATATTTAAGATATTTCCATGACAAATAATAGTATATCTTGAATTTTTTTTGGAGTAGCTTTTGAAGACCACCTCATTCTGGTTGGCTTTTGTATAACTGGAAAATGGTAAGAGATACGCAAAAACCTACTGCACGAAAAATGTAGATCTCGTTAAAAAACACAACTTATGTCGTATACATTTTTGTAGCGTTAACTTTTTCCGAGATATTAATTGTTATTGGTTTAAATTTTCAAATACTTAAAACTTTTCTCAAACGGGAAGCCACCTGTTTCTTATATCTTTTGCTTGTATCCATGGAAAGAGAGCCGGATTTCAATAGCAATCGCATAGCGACATCTTTTAAAGGATTTGAGTATCGGTTTTGGCTAGTGCATTTATTTCCCTTATACTTTTAAGCCAGCAAGTAATAAAATCGTTTCTGCTAATGTATATCTCGATAAGCATGATGAAGATAAAACAAGAGGCTTTGATAAGAATAGTTTGTTTACAAAACAGGTAGAGAAAGCCGAGTAAATGAAATACATCAGATTTATTATTATACCTAAACTCTTTGTTGTATTAAAAAAAGTCTCAAATGTTTTCTTTTATATATAGTGCAAGAGTAAGTGCACTACATTGCTGGTATACTTTTATCAAAATGCAATACATTTCTGTGAACCCTTTAGAAACAGTTTAAGATGTGGTGATGACTGAAGTAGACTTTTGTGTAAGCGGCTGCAGGCATATAAAACCAAAATATGATCCCTAAATACTGTGGCATACCATTTGTCACTGAATATATTTTATTTGGTTATTATTGGAGGGACAATTTTTTATGTTGGAAATGAGCCCCGTCTTTGCCACAGTAGCGGTTTTGCAAGGACTGATAATGCTTTTTTAAGGCACTGTCTACAATAGCCCTTAAAACCACAAAAACGCCAACGGCGGCAGAAATTGGCCCAAAGTTGCCTTAATATGAACTTACGGCCCTTTATATACATTCTAGCAACACGCTGCTGGCAATTTACATGCTTCTAGTTGCGGGGTCTATCCATTTAGGCATATAATTTCTGTGCCGCGCAGCTGAATTTTGTCAGCAGAATACGAATCGTGCATTATTCTTTGTATTGTGTTAACAGGGCAGTTTCCACTGGAGCGTTTAATAAAAGCAGGCCGGAACGCAACTTCCAGCCAGGTGCTTTTAATTGCTTATCGCGGAGCGAAAAGGGAACAATTGGGGAGGGTTGTACAATATTGCACAGTGCCACTTGTGGCACAGCTGTTCTTAATGCCTCTCTACGTATTCCTGATAACCGCTCAGCGCATTCAACTGTGATGCTCTTTTATTTATCAGCCGAGTTCTTTTCACTTAAGAGAGTGGCATAAAAATGGCAGCTTATTTATTCAAGTAGATACTTTGCGAGGTCAAGTGAGTAGATATTTGCTTCACTATTTGCTTGTCAGCGCTGGAGACGCGTGTTTGCTGAAGTAAATAAATCGCATGCTGGTTTTATGTCAGTGAGGTCTAAATGTGCCTATATTTAAAGTTCATACTGTTCATGCTGCTACAGCTTCTAGAACTGCGCTAATAAAATAGCCTAGGTAGTTTTAAGTCAAATCACTGTAATTTGTAAGCTGTCTCTTGCATCTAGATATATACAAATTATATGGCAGGCACAAAATTTAAAGGCATCTGATAGCTAAGAATTTTAGGGTATTTACTCTAGTACTCATGCAAACATAAACCTAGTGCGCATGCTAATTTAATTGGATATTTTGTTGGCCGGTTCCTCCTATCCACCATTAAATTTTTTAGCCCGCCATAGTTTCATACATTTCAATTGCATCATTCAAAACTTGGAAAAAAAAAAAATTAATCTAAATAGCATTCTTGGTTATAGTCTTTTTAAAATGTATGCACCTGGTTGGTAACAAAGACGCAACCAGAGGGAGATGCGCTCCCTCCTCACCAAGTAAACCCCCCACTCAAAAAACAAAAGAACTGATGTGTTCCATTCACTTGACTTTCTCTACCTGCTCTGCAAACAAACTATTCTTACAAAAACTCATTCTTCTATCTACTTCATACTAATTACACACATTAGCAGAAATGGTCTTATTACTTGCTTCCTTGTAAGTAGAAGGGAAATAAGGAAGTACATAGGCTAAAGCGATAGTAAAATCTTTTAAAACCTGTCGTTCTGTGATGATATTGAAATTGGGTTCACTTTGCAAAGTCAGGAGTAAAATAAAAGCAAGACGGATGACGACTTCGGTTTGTGAAAAGTACAAATATTTTAAAAATGAAACTAATAATATTGAATATCTCGGAATCGTTAACACTAAACAAATGTATATTACATAAATTGTGGTTTTTGGGCAGTACGTAAGTTTTTGTCCAGCTCTTACTGTTTACTAGTTTTTCAAATGTTACTCAGAATGAAGAGCAGGACTTCAGGGGCCATTTGCTGAATGTTCAAGATAAACGTTTTACATTTGATGTCAGTGTCTTTAATATACGATAGTTTAATCAAAATTGTTAATGCTATTTTCGTAAAATAATTTTTTTTTGAACATTTTCAATGTAAAGAGTAGTTTGGAGTGGGAGGTTTTCGGTTTGAAAATCCTCGTGTCGTATGCTTGAGAGATGCAGTCGTAAATATCACATTAGGTATTCCACGGATTTTTGAGCTATGCTGTTCAGACACATACACGCACGCGCGCGCGCACACACACACATATATGCGCGCGGATACACGCAGGGCCATTTTCTGAAAATGCTTTTTTTTTATTTAGGGGAAATCGAACCATATTTCTGATGAAATCTTGATCCCAATTTTGGGTGTAAAATGATACTTCCTCTACTATACAGAGTGAAGAAACAAAACTACACATTTTTGTGCAGCCACATTTTGATGAAATTACTTAAAATAAGGCTATTAAGATGTAAAATAAATTACTGCTACTTAATTACTTACCTAGTTGCTTACTTACTACATGCTTACAATTTACTTACTTCTACTTACTACTTACGAACTACTTACTTACTGCGACTGCTAATAATCTCTGTATTAATCTGTGTAAACCGTAATGCCGTTATGAAGTTTGATTTTTGAACAACATGTGCATGAAGTACGATAAAGCTAGCAAAACAGGATTTATTTCCGGTCATGGCATTGAATTGTTCAGTCTAATATTACATGACTGCTTTTCCAACTTTAGCTTCACAGGACATGTATGAAGGAACAATTAATTATAATTGACTGAACCAATAATGGTTAACGACAAAGACGGAATTTAAAAATACCAGATTGTAAGTCACCGTTGGCGTATGTTATCTCTAAATTAATTTGAAAACGCACTGTGGTTTACGCGGGGGGGGGGGGAATTTAATGCTATATTAGCTTAGTTCGTTAGAGTAGTGGATTGGTAAGCCGAGAATAAATAATTCAAATCCTGACTTTGAGATTGAATTTTTCATCTTTCTTTCTGCGTTAAAATATTCCCGGGCTATCCCGGGATTCATAGGTGAATTGGACCCGTAAAACATAGCCCGAATATTATAACAAAACGATTTTTGTGGGTGGACAATATGGCGCTGGGGCGGGTTGTCTCTGGTTTCCCCCACCATCGCAATCCACCGGTGCTCCATCTTCATTCCGTGTATCATCACTGTCATCACCGGGGTACCGTATGTAGTAAAAGCGTAGTTGTGTACAGTAGTTCTAGCCTCTCCGCATCGAGATAACTATTTGTAAACTGTTGTGCACCCTCCTCAGTGTCTCCCTTCCCGCTGCCCGATTCCGGCCACAACTGTAATTACTCTTATCTGCTATTCTGCTGAGGTCTGACTTACAATAAGCCAATGACTGCAGTGTGGCTCCTCTCCGGCATCATACACACTCATTCCAATTATAGCAAGTCGTTTTGGTTTGGCACGAGGTTTACAATTCACTACCCCAAAACTTATAATAATATTATAATATCCAATGGAGCAGCTCCCATTTAAAAAATCATAACTTAAATGTTCTACGTAGAATGAAAAAGAAAAGACAAAATTAGTAAACATTAATGTGCAATAAATAGGTTAACAATAATTTGACCCATTGACATGTAATGACATGTTCATGTGAGTTTTATTCTAACAACAGAAGAGCTTTTTCTAGATACAGGTGTAAATATATTACTATACCTTAGTTCCTATTTCATTTTTATGCCGCGTTTAACTTCTAGCTCATGTCGGCGGCTTCTCCTTTGAAACAATTAAAGGAATAGTGCTCACTCGTTTACCGTTCATGTTTATCTTTAGTGAGTTAACTTTATGCGCACACATTCATTCTTCCAGTCTCTTGGGGGAAATAATCTTGAGTAGGGAAATTTCCCACTCCCTAGCCGCAATGGAACCTTGAGGAACACGAAGGTGCTCTACCGACTGAGCTACGGAGACAACATTTATTGTAGAGTTAACACTCCTAGATAGCTTCCAAGGGACAAGGGTTCCATTCCTGATTGGGGAGGGTTATATCTCTGTCGTACCTAGTTCACGTGTGTAATATTGCTTGATAGGCAATTGAAACCACTGCAGTATCATCTTGCCTAATGCGCCCTCGGGCGAATTGTGGCTACCACCCGAGAAGGGAGAACCAACCTTCGGGTGAAACTCACCTCATCATTATAATCGTCATCAGCATTAACATTATCATTACCATATTCATCATCACAGGCAATGTTGTCGATGCTTTAAACGCCTATTTTATAAGCTATTTGATAAAACCCTCTGCAGGCGCCTGGTTCAGAAAAAAACATTTTCATACTTCAAGTAAATGTGTTTAAATGTGTACAGAGCCAGATCTTGCTGGACCACTTTCAGCAATGCTCCAATTGTTCGAGTCATAAGGTGTGTTATGTAAAGGCACTTGAAAACTACTTTTGTTACTTGGGGGTCTAGCTCAGATGGTAGAGCGCTCGCTTAGCATGTGAGAGGTACCGGGATCGATACACGGCGACTCCAAATGTATGTTTTCCTCGTTTTATTACAACTACTTCCATAGTATAGCTGAAAATCGATTATCATGGACACAAAGTTTATATTTGAACTTTTGAGTCTCATTTTGTCACCACTAAGGATAGCATCTTGGGGACAGAAGGGGCACATGCTCATAATAGTTGCATGCCTACCGAGTGGAGACGGATCTGCAATTGGCGACTGACGCGCCACATTTAATCAACCTGTATTAACGTGTTGGGGAACATGGGTCAACGCAGCCATGCTTATATTGCAACCTATTTTACAAGTATGTAATGCCTTTGATGGTAGTCCATGCTCTTCAATCAAGATTGTAAAATCTCTTTGCCTCAAATGGATTACATGAAGGTTTGCAATTCATACAGAAGAACTTTGCAGCCCTATCTACGACAGTAACACTTATTTGGAAACATCGAACATTGAAATGCCTCGAGCCCTGAAAACTGTCGATGAACTTGTGCAAACAATGAATTAGAGACCCGTGACACCTGTTTTAGACATGTGAAAAAGAAAGTGAAGAGTTGCTTTAATTTTGTCTGGATTTTCTAAGCCTGTATATTGCTTAGTAATTTTACAATATAAACAAATTCTAGAATTATTTACTTTCTGCACACCCTATAAAAATGAATCGCAACATGTTTTTTATGCAGGTAAAAATATTGATAAAAAACTCTTTGTGCTTCAAAGCACTCATTTTTCAGGAATTTCATCCATGTTGTGGATATGAATAACTCTATTGAAAACGTAGTTATCCAAAGAGCATATGCTTTAAACTTATTAATTTTGCTGTATCCAGCTCGTCCATAAGTTGCTTCATTAAATGTAAAATTAATTTTGCGTTTGGAAGAAAATCAAGTGCTTAAGAGGAGTAAAAGATGACATATTATGAATTTATACTTTCTGAAATAAATATAAAAACTTGAATATCGTTGTTTAACGTGTATATGGTGGTGAAAAGGGTAATTGCCCCTTCTTTGTTGTTTTCCAAAGGCGATATGCTGCTCAATTGTAATGTGTAATAATGGTTTTAAACCCAAAACGTACAGCATTTTAGCGTTTTGTCTTCCAAAGAATCAGAACGGTTTTGTTTGTTTGTTTGTTTTTTGTAGTTTAACTTCCTTTAACCTATTGGGTCATTCGGACGATGAATGAAATTGGTGAAATGCTGCTCAAGGGATCTAGGGGTCCCTAGAGCTTAAAGTTACTTGACATTCGTCTTTTCAGGATAAGGAAAACCCCGAAAAAAACCTTATCCGGTTAACTCACTCTAAGCGAAATCTAAACTGGCGACCTTTGAATGTGAGGCTCACACACAACCCAGGCGGGCAATGGATTTTTTGTCTCCAAGTTGCAACGTTATTTATTCTATTCTTGTCTATGACAAAGATGGCAATGCTGATTATCACCGAGATTGTGCAACCATAGCTGTGACATCTGAACACGGAATGTAGATATAAACATTCAGAGCGATTTCTTACTTACTGAGGAAAATATTGCCACTGGTGATATCAGAGAACCCAATGCTTAACTTCTTGGGATTTTTTTCGGTATATGTACGTGCTTGAAATGCTATGGTTGTGGTGTTAAGTTCTAAGAGTTATAAATTAAGGGCCTTAACAAATGTAATGCATTCTGAAAATAGTAATCAAATATCGTAAAGTTAAAAGTAAGAAAAGGAAAAAAAAATACTTGGAGGCGCCGGGTATCGATCCCGGTACCTCTCACATGCTAAGCGAGCGCTCTACCATCTGAGCTACGCCCCCAGTTAGCACAAAAATGTTTGCAACTGTATTTTACTTATCCGACCTTCCAAGTACGAAATCTGGAGCACCAGCGAAAGTGGTCCGGTAGGATTTGCCAACTAATGTTTGCTTTAAACATAGACTTAATTCTTTTGTGCTGGGGGCGTAGCTCAGATGGTAGAGCGCTCGCTTAGCATGTGAGAGGTACCGGGATCGATACCCGGCGCCTCCAGAATTCTTTTATTACATTCATTTTACTTTATCTATTTATTTACATATCAACAGCATCCGTGATGACGATGATGGCAACGGATGTTTTGCCTACCTGCTTAGGCCAAGTTATAGGGAAGAGCCACGACTCCCTCAGGGGCGCACAAGCAATATGATTTAGCGATGGTTTACTATTGTCTTCTGAAGTATGCCTAGGAAGCAAAATTACAAATGAATTTAAATTACTTTAGGATCGTGACAGTTAAGTTCGATGGCTAAGGGTGGTTTCTATGGCAACGGCGGTGACGGCGCCTCATCTCTCTATTCCAGCTATTTAGGGCGAGCCATTCCCGTTTTCCCCTTATCCTTTAATTGGTTGAAATAATGTTATGAGCAAGCCCCCGATATTTAGGTTCTAAAACTTAAAACTAGATTCTATCATATATTAGGATTTTGTAGGATCTTATATGTTCAATTTATAGGACGTTTGAAAAAATATATTATATTTGTATAAATCACTTAGCTTCCTGTTGTGTGTAAAACACCGTAGTTTAAATTATAAACAGTTAAATTAACTGGAAGTTTAGTATGTATTTGACTTCAGTACTCAAACGATTAACATTTCACTGAAAAAAGTAAATTTCAAGCACAACCTGCATAAAAATTCTCAATTTTTGCACTACTATATCAGCGAAAAGAACATAATATAATTTCGAACACTGCATGCGCTAAAGTTCTTAATACCCTCGGTTTGTTATATGATGACACCGGGGGGGGGGGGGAAGAAAAAAAACGCCATTAATTTTAAACACTATATGCGCTAAAATGTTTAACATTCATTTTGCACTCCTAGGATGAAAATAAACTATGACTTAAAAATCTGATGTCTTCCATTCACATGACTTTCTATACATCTTACAACAAATTATTGTTAAAAGCTTCTATTTACTTCATGCTAATCAGAAAAAATTAACAGAAACCGTCTTATTACTTGCTTCCATGTAAGTGGAAGGGAAATAAGGGAGTACCATAGGCTAAAGCGATAGCTGTTTGCTATGTGATTGAAGTTCCTTTGTTATGGACAGGAGTTGACAAATTCCCGTATGAGAAAAGTATAAGTGTTTTATAGCTGAAACCAATAATGCGAAATATCTCGAAAACAACTAACTTCACGAAAAAATGTATATAACCTAAATTGTGTGTTTTAACGAGCTTTTTTCTTTTTCTTTCTATTAAGTAAGTTTTTGTCTATCTCTTACCAGTTATGAAAAGTTCCGCAAAATTCATCCAGAATAAAGATGTCTTCAGAGGATATTCTCAGAAATTTCAAGATATACATTTTGTTTGTTATGTAAATGTTGATATATGCAATTTTAATCAAAATCGTTAGAGCCATTTTTGATAAAGTCAAAGTTTTCGAATTTTTTTATGTAAAGGGCAGTTGGTAGGGGATTTTCAGTGACGTGCGAAAATCGCCGAAAAACCCAAGGGTCAGAGAGATCGGCCTCGGGGAACCGATCCTAAGAGCTACCGAACGCCAATCCCAGATGAAACGCCTGAGCCAACTCGAATTGAATAACACCTCGTAACTTGCAGTAAATGTTCTAATTTTTTAGTTTCTCTACTCGTACTATGTATATAGTGTATGGAGAAGGTATTGTATTGCACCTAAAATTCGATACCGAGATTTCACTGGAAATAAATGTTTTGAGATGCCCTGAATTGAACAAAATCCTTTTTAGAAAAAATTCTGTGTGTGTCTGTGGGCAGCATAGCTCAAAAACGAAAATACTGTTGAATGCTAAACTTCGTATTTAAGTTTGGTATCTTCCAAGGATATGACACGAAGAGTTTCAAGATAGCCCCGCCACAACTTCCCTTTACATGAAACTTTTCGAGATTTTTGATTTTGTAAAAAATGGCTCTAACGATTTTAATAAAATATCGTATATTAAAGATATTTACATGACAAATAATAGATATATCTTGAATTTTCTGGGAATAGCGTACTTTACTCTGGATGAATTTTACGGAATTTTGCATAATTGCTAAACCGTAACAGATGGACAAAATCTTATTACACAAAAACTGTAGAGCACGTTAAAACACACACTTTATGTTGCATGGGGTTGAACATTTTTGAGATATTGCTTGTTATTGGTTTTCAGCTTTTAAAAACTTACATTTTTTATACAGGAATTTGTCTACTCCTATCCATACAAACAAAGGAACTTCAGTCACATAGCAAACAGCTTTTGACTATCGGTTTAACCTATGGTACTCCCTTATTTCGCTTTTACTTACAAAGAAGCAAATAATAAGGATTCTGCTAATTTTTTCTCGATTTAGCATGAAGTAAATAGAAGGATCAGCGTTTTAACAATAATTTGTTGGCGAGATGTAGGGAAAGTCATGTGAATGGAACATATCAGATTTTTTTCATTACATTAAAAGCTATGAGTGATGTTATAGTAGATTTCATTAACAGCTAGCACAACTTTTATAGCATATGTGTAATCAGTTTTTTAGTGAGTCCATCTATACTATTTTGCAGGACTGGGAAAACAGTAGATACATTAAAAAACAAACTTTGTAGAATTTTTCGAATACACAGAAGGTTAAACGAACGTACATATATTACATAAAACTCAGATTAATTAGAAGTTGCATGCATGATTAGTTAAGAGGAAGCGGATAGTCCATACCATTTTCATAACGTCCGCCTGTACTAGTTAATTAGCGCTACGCTTGGCTCATGCTAATGTTTTATGTATTCACATTTGTCTGCAAATATTGAGCTAACATTTTATTTCTGTGAGAACTTTTGAGATCTCGTTATACATCTAACACTCTTATTTGAGTGTTTTAAAGGCGACACGCTGTAGTAAGGTTTGTGGTATACATAAACACAAATTTAAACTTACAAGTAAGGGGTATCCATTCCTAACTCAAGTTTGAATCATATCGCTATGAGGGCCGCGCCGTGACCCCTGGCATTCTTCCAAGCGACCGCATGTGGGATTTGTGGTGGACAAAGCGGCGCAGGGGCGGGTTTTCTCCGGGTTCTCCGGTTTCCCCCGCCATCTCATTCCACCGGAGCTCCATCTTCATTCCATGTATCTTCAGTGTCATTGCCTGTGGTGCCATAGTCGTAAAAGCAGACGTTAAGCACTATAAAAATATCACAATGAATTTACTTGTTTAAGCATAGTTATATAATTATGAAATTTTGATTTGGTTTTGAAAATCCTAAAGGTTTGCTTCATAAGTCATGTCCATTACATTTATCTTTCTCTACACGTACTATCTTAAGTAGGCAGAGAAGGTATTTATTCCATCAAACAATTCGATGTCGAGATTTCACCGGAAATACACGTTGTAGGATTCCCTATGTCCAAAAAATAAAAGAATTTTTAAAAAAGGCTCCCTATGTGTTTGTGTGTGTGTGCGCGCTCAGTGTGTCTGTGAACACGATAAATCAAAAACGAAAAGTCGGCAAAACACTAAATTTAGTATTTTAGATTAGTATTTTCCAAGGATACGACACGAAGATTTTGAGAAAAATACACTTCTTATATACAGCACACTACCATTTACATTGGAAAATTTCGATAACTTTTACTTTCTCAAAAATTGATTAACTATTTCGATTTAAATACCCTTATTAAAGGTGTTTACATGACCAATAAAATGTATCTACATTTTTTAACTTTTTGGAATAGCGTCTGAAGATCTCCTCATCCTGGATGACTCTTTCTCGTTGGAACATACAATTTATGTATATTATATATATTATATATTCGTGGAGTTGACCATTTCAGAGATATTCCTCGTTATTGGTTTCAGTTTTTAAAATAAAATAAATGTTTATTTCTCAAACCAGAAATGGCTAACTCCTGGCCATGCAAAAGAAAAAAAAAAAAAAAACGGATATCAATCACATGGCAACCAGCTTTTAAAAGATTTGACTATCGCTTAAGCCTAGTATATTCCCTTACTTTCCTTCTACTTATAAGGAAGCAAATAGTAAGTCATTTCTGTTAATGTTTATCTCCATTAGCATGGAGAGGATAGAAGAATAAGTTTTTAACAATAATTTGTTATAGAGATGTAGAAAAAGTCATGTGATTGGAATACATCTGATTTTTAATTTCTCTAATCTGTACCAACCGCCCCGATTTGACGTGTGCAGATATCCCTTCGCGCGATAGTAGATTGCAGAACTTAATGGGGCTGTTTCAAATTTAATCCCACCTGTGGAGAATAAGAGAGAATGACCATCACTTTCACCGTCTTGCTTATCACGAAGACAATGAGCGGATCGCGCTCATTGCGAGGGCTAAAACGATAGACGGTCTTGCCAATTCTGCACTGGCGGGTTTTAACCTGAAATAGCCCCGTGGCGTTCTGCAACCTTTTTGACGAACCAAAGGATATTTCCACACGTCAAACACGAGACAGTCGGATCACCTAGAATTGTAGTTTAATGAACTTAGAGCTATTTTTCAGAGAATAAATATTTTCGAAAATTGATCCAAGTAGCGATAGTTTGGAGTAGGAGGATTTTTCTTGAACATGTGTCGCACACGTATGCAGACATTTTTCTAAATATACTATTTTTTTTTTCTCGATTCAGGCCCCCTAGACCATTATTGTGAAAGTATTTCGTATATTTCCCAGTGAATGTTCGGTATCGAATATTTGAATGGAGTGCAATACCATATCTACCTGTAATGTACGTGCTAGGGAAAGTAATAAGCAGTTACATAGTAAAAGTGCAAATGCTTAAGAGTTACTTTATAATCAGAATATCGGTATGCGTTAAAGCAGCAAAGTATTTTCTCTATTTACATGGAAATCTTTAGGTAAACACACCTGCAAATTTGATGCGCTTTAACGGGGTCTGCTAATTGAATAATTTAATGTAAACATCGCACCCTTTCTGAACATATAGATTATTGTTTACACAGATCCACATTTTGCAGCGGTGCTATAAACGAACCTCACCTAGTAAAGGAGGTTTAATTCAATAGGAATGCGTTCAACAACCATCCAAACTGTCTTTTGAATAAGTAATAGTACCGCTTCACCTTATCCTAGGTATTGACTTTCCTCTAGTAGCGCAACAAATGTTGTCTGCAAGATGTTGAGGAACTTTAAGGCTTTGGTTGCTCAAGATTTTCGGTTGACAATTATATTAAAATCTAATGTGTTCCATTTAAGGGACATTTCTTTATCTGTTCTGCAAACTGCCCTAAAAAGATTATGCTTTGATCTGCATCATGCTATTCTAGATAAACATTAGCAGACATAGTCTTATTACTTAGCTCCTTATAAGTATAAAGAAAATAAGGGAATACACTAGGCTAAACCGACAGTCAAATGCTTTAAAAGCTGTCCTTATGCGACTGTAAGTGGAATTTGCTTCTTTGTATGGCCAGGGACACAACAAAAGAAACACCGACAAATTCCCGATTGAGTGAAGTATAGGTGTTTTAAAACTGAAATCGATAACCATGGATATCATGGTAAAGGTTAGCTTCACTATAAACACGGTTATGGCATAAATTGTGTGTTTTGACGGGATCTACAATTTTTGTGTAGCATGTTTTTGTCTATCTCTTACGGTTTAGCAGTTATATAAAATTCATCCAGAATGATGAGGACTTCAGAGGCTCTTCCCAGGAAATTCAGGATTCATTTTATCTATCATATAACTATCTTTAATAATGGTATTTAAATAAACTTTTCTGGAGCCAATTTTTGAGAAAATAAACATTTTGGAAAAATTTTCCATGTAAATGGTAGTTTGGGGTTGGGGAAATTTTCTTGAAAATCTTCGTGTCGCATTCTTGGAAACTATACTTTAATACCAAGTTTGGTATGTAACGGACTTAACGTTTTTGGTTTATGCTGTGCACACACACATACACACACTAAGCTTTATTTAAAAATACTCTTATTTTTGGATTCAGGAGGCCTCAAAACATAATTTACGGTGAAATCTCGGTATCAGTTTTGGGTGAAAAATAATAGTAACCTTCTCTATCTCCTATGTTGTACATATACGTTAGAGAAAGGAAAGTTTGCATTAATAATTTTTACTAGTGGGGATTTGTGTTTAACGTTTTACATAAAGTCGTATTTATTTCGTGCTAATTTTCGGGTAGAATTAGTGAGTAATAAAATAACAAATGAAAATTACCACGTACCTAAAGTGACATTAAAGTTAAAACCCCTTATTTTCTAAAACCTTTTACTTCAAACCAACACCATGAGTAGAATCAAATATCACACGAGACATCACCAAATTGCAACATACCAGTTGTGCTATTTTCGCTTTTAGAGGGTGTCCTGTCTGTTACATCTAAATTGTACACATAGAAAACTGTCTGGCTGTGAGCATTTTGATATTGGTAGCGAAGATATTGAAGGAATTTCTCAAAGAAAACAGGTAAAACTCACTTTTGTATTCACTGACCATAATCCTATTGCTGCATTTTAATTTGTTACCATTACCAGCATGGCTTAGTTGTTCAACAATGGCACAGAGTTCTTTGTAACAAAGAAGCAAACCACAATTACTACAATTAGTTTTAAATGGATTTAGTTGGTTAAATGCTACTATTACATTATGTAAATCACTGGTACTTGATTTAGTAACTATCTTTGAAGGTTAAAAAGTGATCTAAAACTTTTATTGTTATTACGTCATCGGCTTCTTTTACCATACTGGAGTCCAATTTAGACCAAGTTTGTGTATATGACAGCAAACTTTTAAGTTCTCTCCTGCTGTAACTTAATATTGGGATCCATGCGTTCTGGAAGTACAGTACTCCCGCTGCCAAAGTTGCCATTAACTAATATATGACATATGGCTCTCAGCGACTAAATTTGGGGTAAAACAAAGTCAGCCACAGAATTTTCTATACATTGAAATTCTAAATTGCATTTGTTACCAGCCTGCAATTTTCAGAGACAAGACTTTTTCTTGCTTGATACCATATTTTATTTTTTTGCTTTCTCTATCACACATGTGAATAGAGAGGGTGTTGTATTCCACCCAAAATTAGATACTGAGATTTCACTGGAAGTGTATGTTTTGGGACCTCCTGAACCCAAAAAAGTGTTTTTTTGGAAACAAGCTATTGTCTGTGTGCAGCATAGTTAAAAGTCGGTTAAATACCAAAGGTGAAGTTCAGTATTTTCCAAGGATGCAACATGATGATCTTAAAGAAAATCGCCACACACCAAACAACCTTTTACATGGAAATGTTTTTCTCGATAATTTCTATTTTCTCAAAAATAGCTCTAACGATGTTGATTTAAATGTCATGTGTTTAAGACATTGTCTTGAAAACGAAATGTATATTATTCTGGAAATAAGTCTATTCATTCTGGATGACTCCTGTACCTATAGCTTTTGTATAACTGCTAAGCCGTAAAATATTGACAAAAATTTACCACACAAAAAGTTTAGATCTTATTAAAACACACCATTCATGTCATACATTTTTATAGAGCTAATTGTTTACGATATATTCCGAGTTGTTAGTTTCAGTTTTAAGCTACATGATCTTACTTCACAAAACGTGTAGACCTCCTTAAAGTACACAATTTATGATTATATATATACATATATATTTTTTTGTGGAGTTGACCGTTTTCGAGATATTGCTTATTTTTTAGTTTTAAAATACTGCCGGTTTAGCCTAGTGTATTCCCTGATTTCTTTCTATTTATAAGGAACTAAGTTGTAAGACCGTTTCTGCTAAAGTTTACCTCGATTAGCATGATGTAGATGAATAGCTTATGAACAATAATTTGTTACAGGGATGTAGAGAAAGTCACGTGAATGGAACATATCAGTTTTTGTAGAGTACGCCGTTGTAGAGATATTCCGAGTTATTGGTTTCAGTTTTAGGTACTTAAACGTTTCTCAAACTCGGAGCCATCATTCTTATCGTCGTTCTTTTGTTTACTTCTAGGAAGCAAAACGAACCGAATTTCAATTGTTTCAAATAGCGATCAGCTTTTAAAAAATGCGACTATCTGTTTAGCCTACTGTATTTCTTATTTCCGTTCTGCGCACAAAGAAGTAAGCAATAAGACAATTCTGATAGTGTGTAGTATGATGTACATACAAGAATAATCTTTTGTAAGAAATTTTTGTTTGCGGAACAGCTAGAAAAAGTCATGTGAGTGGAATGCATCAGATTTTTTCATTTGGTAAGTTTAACATCCTTTAACCTGGCAGGTGTTATCGGACAATGAATGAAATGGATAAAATTATATTCAAATAAATCCGGTTCCATGGAGCTTAAAATGAGCGATATTCACCTTCTCAGATAAGGGGAAACTCTGAAAAATCTGATCTGGACCTCTCGAATGTGAGGTAGTCCAGTATGTTGTGAATATTGTACATTCTTTTACAGTTTTATAGTTTGAAGACACAAATGTTAAATTAAAGCTTTATTGTTTAACTTGTTATAAATGCACACTCTTCTTTGCAAAATGAATCATGAGTATATCTCATTTACCGCTAAAACATATTATTTTCGAAAATATGAACGATTCTCAAAAAATCGTAAAAAGCATGGCCTCAGTATCATTTCAAAATTATTTCAAGTGCATACAAAGCAATTTATTTTAATTCAGCAACTTGTCATCTATTGTTAGAAACATAAAATCTTGTCTATGCTCATAGTACAGCATTGTAATTTATAATACAAAATATTACATTATAATCATGTGGAAACAAGCATAGAATAAAAACAGTGGAAATCTACACCCTCAAAACTGCAACTGATTATGAAATCTATTGCAGAATTCTGAAGGAAACAAAAAGTTTTACTTACCAAGTTGCTCACCTCAATCTCAGGCATGGTTATCTGATGAAGAAAACAACCACACATCCAGGCCCAAAATGTTCAGCCCGAGAAGAGTATGAACATCTCACGTTATCCGCGAGTGATCTGCTTTACTGAACGAAAGAACTTAACCTCACATAACATGTATTCTATATTAAACACCAGTCAAGACCGGGAGATCCGTAGTTCAAATTCCGGTTTCCAATATCCTACCTATCCAACTCTTGACATACACTCGGCTCGTGTGAAAGAAAAAATAACAATTTACACTGGTTCACCTAATAATTGGTTAAACTATGAAGCACGGGTCTTATTGCCATGGTAACTCAGAAGTGGTGAGTAACCGGGCGAGACTGGGAGATCCGTAGTTCAAATTCCGGCTATAGCATTGCACTTTTCAGTCTGACTCTACCTACCCATTTCTTGTTCTACACACGACTTGTGTGGAAAAAGAAATTAATCCCCAGAGGATGCCCAGCAAAGTTATGGGCAAAATGGGTGAATTTTCATCTGTTGGACCACGGACTAAAAGTCCGAAATCTATATTTTATAGTAGAAAAAACTTCGTTGTTAAATTCTGCAACTCTTTACGCATACCAGGTGGCCCAACTGCCCATATTTGATGTGTGCAGATATCCCTTTGTGCGGTAAAAGAGTTGCAGAACTTACGGGGTTATTTCAAATTAAACTCCCCCAGTGTAGGTCACTAAGGGATATCTGTACACGTCACAGTTGGTTCACCTTTATGTATATTCACATATTGCCGTATACTGAAGCCTGTGCTGCGCATTGGAAATAAACGAATTGGTATTTCAACCTCCCTCATGAGCTAATGACAAATAGAAATTGATTTCTGATTTAAACTTTGTGTGGTTTACACGTGCTGCATACCACGTATTATTTGACTAATTTGAAAGCATTTATAGTGAGTTGCTTATTGTGGAAAAGGTAATTAGCATGGTCGGATGACTTTGTATGTTACTAAGTAGTGAATATACATTGGCTACCTCTAATTAGCAATGAGTGTTGCTATAAGATTTTTAAAATCAGTACTATTGTGTCAAGATAGGTAGGGGTATACAACATGTATGTTCTCATCTGGAACTAAAGCAATCCAGTTCGTGTATGGTTTTCTGACACGCTTTAGAGATCTTTATGTTATCTTTCGGTTTATTTTATTTTATTTTCAACCTCAATGATTGTGTAATTTAGTATGCACGTTTGGAGATGGAGTTGAGCCTCCAGTGAGAGCTATTGCCATAGTCCATACAGCATTATTTAAAAACGTTCAGCTTTTGGTTATCAATAGAAAGCGCAGGCGGGATATTGTTTGAGGGATTGAAATTTAGCAGCAAATTGATGACGTCAGAACCAGGTCGTTGCCCTCAAATGTCAGCTAATGACGTGAGTGTACCGCTTCCTCTGTCCTGTATTTGTTCAAAACGGTTTGGAGAGCATGTGTTGCTTGCGTCTACTGGTAAATATGCACCAATTGCGCTCGCTAGACATATGGACATATGGACATTGGCGTACATAAAATGTATCCCATGTTCCCAGATCGCAATAGGTTTTTCCCTCTGTAAGGTTTCCTCGTTCAGGTTACAAACTTTTGACTCCACTCTCTCTGCGTGACTGGCTGAAGAGCAATTTAAGAGCATAAAATGTCCCAATGAATGATGTTTATAATCCATGTGAAATGGAAGGGTGGTTCGGATACCTCCTCTAAGTAAAAGTTTCATTACGATTGATACACAAAGAAAGGCTAAACCAATTACAGCATACTTCACCTTCTAGAGGTAAGGGCGACGATTTATGTGTATTCAAACTGGAAGATATTACATATTATTAGGGATATCATCTTGGAGACCGATAGCGGGACACATGCGAATACCAATTGCTTACCTACCGAGTAGAGATCGATCTGCATTAGCGACTGCACGCGCCACATGTAAACAACCTGTAGTAACGCGTTGGGAAACATAGCAATATACTGTGCTATATATTACAATACTGTTTAACAGGTAATTAATGCCCTTGATAATAGTGCATGCTCTTTAATCAAGATTGTCAAGTAATTTGTTTCAAGTGGATTGCATGAGGATTTGCAATTCATACAGAAGAACCTTGCAGACATATCTACGACAATAACACATATTTGGAAACATCAAACATTGAAATGCCTCGAGCCCTGAAAGCTGTCGATGAATTTGTGCAAGAAATGAATCAGAAACTCGTGACACCTGTTTTAGACCGTGTGAAAAAGAAAGTGAAGACAGTGTTTGGAAAAAATGTCGGATTTTCAATAATGCGTGAAATATGAAATGTGCTACGAGATGTTGCTACGGAAATAATTGCTGATGGAGTATCTTACTCAATACTCGATATGTGCCCTATTTCCGTTTTGCTCCAATCACGTTTTGTGATGTGGAGCAGAGTTTTTCACAATATAAACCTGTTTACGTGCCAATCGCGACGATTCTTATTTGAGACATTACGAATGTATGTTGTGCATTGTAATCTATGCATCGTTAGAGAAAATGAAACGGATAATTATGCTGATGGCTTGTTGTACAATAGCAATTGAATGCAAGTAAGTATCATTGTTAGTTCCCGTAAATTATGTTTACCTCAATCGCCTTCAACTGATGGTGAAAACATCACAGTCTACCACGCACTGCCCCATTTTCCTTATATTAGAACCACTACGTACATACTGCATTGTCAACACAGATATCATGCCGCGCTAACTTTGATTCTGTCCTGCTATCGGTCCCCAAAATGCTATCCCTACATATTAAATAGCTTTCTTCACGACGTGGAGATCGGAGTTAAAGTTATTGCCACTATTGATCGGCAATAAGAGAACCGATATTAAGAAAACGGTGGTGTAGCAAGTTTTGAGTTGTAACGTTATATTTTGGAAGTTTGGACATTTTTTCAGGGAGTTGGAACACCCTCACAATCCAGTAGCTAGAATTTTTCTCGAAAAGCAGCCATAGCCACGCTGATAGGAGTGGGGCTAGATTTTGTCAGTTCAACATATCTAGCTCCGTTTCATTATGGGCCACATTTGGTAGTACACAAAATTGTGTAGTCATTGTAGTTTGTGCACAAAATTGGTTTATTAATGAATAAGACTAATTAAGTTGGTAACAAAATGTGTAGCTTGCTCCTTCAAGTGTCACCCCCTCTTGTATAATTGTAGCTTCTTGATGGAGTTATTGTTTACCTCACCTCCAGTAAGGTGACTATATACTTCGGAGTATGTCGTGCAATACAGCAGCTCTTGCAGCTCTACATTCTTAATAAATGGTGACAGCAAACGTTTACCGTGAATTATGTGGCTATTTTGGTTTTAACGCTACAAGGAACTTGTTTTCTACACGCCTCTCCCTCTACAAGCCCAAGTCACTAATCACTAGGCTACCCTACCTTTTATTGTTTAACCACTGAGAGCAGAATTCCATAATACCTTTTAATGTTTAACCACTGAGAGTAGAATTCCATAATACCTTTTAATGTTTAACCACTGAGAGTAGAATTCCATAATACCTTTTAATGTTTAACCACTGAGAGTAGAATTCCATAACACCTTTTAATGTTTAACCACTGAGAGTAGAATTCCATAATACCTTTTAATGTTTAACCATTGAGAACAGAATTCCATACTATTTTTTATTGTTTAACCATTGAGAGCAGAATTCCATAATACATTTTATTGTTTAATCACTGAGTGCAGAATTCCACAATATATTTTATTGTTTAACCACTGAGAGCAGAATTCCATTACACTTTTTATTGTTTAACCATTGAGAGCAGAATTCCATAATACATTTCATTGTTTAATCACTGAGAGCAGAATTCCACGATATATTTTATTGTTTAACCACTGAGAGCAGAATTCCATAATACCTTTTATTGTTTAACCACTGAGAACAGAATTCTATAATACCTTTTATTGTTTAACCACTGAGAACAGAATTCCATAATACGTTTTATTGTTTAACCACTGAGAACAGAATTCCATAATACGTTTTATTGTTTAACCACTGAGCGCAGAATTCCATAATACGTTTTATTGTTTAGCCACTGAGAAGAGAATTCTATAATACCTTTTATTGTTTAACCACTAAGAACAGAATTCCATAACACCTTTTATTGTTTAACCACTAAGAGCAGAGTTCCATAAAACATTTATTTTGTAACCACTAAGAACAGAATTCCATAATATATTTTATTGTGTAACCACAGAAAGCAGAATTCCATAATACCTTTTTTTGTTTAACCACTGAAAGCAGAGTTCCATAATACCTTTTATTGGTAGCTTAACGTCTTTTAACCTTTGGTCATATCGATCGATGAATGAAATTGAGGAAATGATGCTCAAATGATATCGGGGTCCATGGAGCTTAAAGTTACTCGACATTCGTCTTCTCAGGATAAAAATCCGATGTGTTCCATTCACATAACTTTCTCTACATCTCTGCAACAAATTATTGTTAAAAAGCTTATGCCTCTATTTACTTCACACTAATCGAGAAAAAAATTAGCAGAAGTAGTATTACTTCCTTTCTTGTAAGTAGAAGCAAAATAAGGGAGTACCTTAAGTTAAAGTGATACTCAAAAGCTGGTTTCTATGTTTGTATAGGCAGGAGTTGACAAATTCCTGTATGAGAAAGTTATGTTTTTTAAAAGGTGAAACCAAAAACAAGGAATATCACAAAAACGACCAACTCCACGAAAAGAATGTATATAACATAAATTGTGTGTTTTAAGGTGCTCTACATTTTTGAGTGGTAAGTTTTTGTGCATCTCTTACCGTTTAGCAGTTATGCAGAATTCCGTAAAATTCATCCAGAATAAAGTAGTCTTCAGAGGCTATTCCAGCTATTCAATATATACATTCCATTTGCTAGGTAAATGTCTTTTATTTATGGTATTTTAATCAAAATCGTTAGCCATTTTTAAGAAAATAAAAAATGTCGAAAAATGTTTCATGTAAACGGTAGCTTGGGGTGGTTGGATTTTTCTCAAAATCTTTGTGTAGCATCCCTATAAGATGCTAAACTTAAATACCAAGTTTGGTATCTTAACCAACTTTTCGTTTTTGAGTTATCATGTTCACAGACACACGGACACACACGGACATTTTTCTAAAAATGATATTTTTGGTTACAGGGGACCCTAAAACGTATATTTCCGGTGAAATCTCTGTATCGAATTTTTGGGTGGAATGCAATACCTTCTCTATGCACTATGTACATAGTGCGTATAGAGAGAGTAAAAACCTTATCCGGGTAACTCACCCTAAGCGAGATTCGAACTCACGACCTGTCGAATGTGAAACAGACACGCTACCATCACACTACCCAGGCGGGCTTATACCTTTTATTGTTTAACCACTGAGAGCAGAGATCCATAAAAGAGCTTTTCCTTGTCCCTCTCCCCTATGTTTCACTTAATACAGCTCTTTGGTTCATGTTTGTTTCTTGGAATTTGTTTCAAGTTGGTAGTGGAGAGAAGCGATAAAGCTAAATGGAGTGTAGTGTTAGGAAATTGATAAAACCTTACAGAACATAAAACACACATTTGGGATTATGACCGCTAATTTTGAATTCAGGTGCAACGAACAGTATTTTGCAAATATCCTGCCTTAGCAAAAGTGGTGCTTAAAACTTAATTTGAGAAGCTTTTAATTGTGAAACTCTGTAAAGCAAGCCCAATTTCATTCTCTTTGGGTATTTCTTAAATTATTAGAAGTGAAGTTTGAAACAGTTTTGGAATCTACTGCTTCATATTTTAAACAACTACTGCTCACCTGTAAAATTGAGCTATATATTTGGAACGTTTGAATTAAATTCCGCAATGCTTTCTCAGTTATCTACATTAAATTTAATATGCCAGTTACCATGCATTAAAAGACCCGAAAGCCCTTATTTTTGTACGAACAGCATTGGTTTAGTAAAATAAGATCATTAAGATAGATTATCTTTCTGTTAAGAGCGTATTTACGAAAAGAAATCCTGATTTCTATACAAAGTATTTTCATACCGAAAAGTTTAACATTGTTTTAAATTTTACTGAAGCAGAGTTTTAGCCGTTATATCATTTCATGAATATAAAACCAAAACCTATTTATCTGGTAAAAGAGAAAAAATTCCCCTTAATAGATTTACAATCTATCACCTAGTGTAACAATTAAATAGGATTATGTGCTTTCTGAACGTAGCCCAAAACACATGTTATTAATAACAACACTTCATGCAATAAATGAGTGCTATTGAGGAAACAATTTTTGATAGGTTTGTGTTTCCCAAAATGATATCGGGGTCCATGGAGCTAAAAGTTACTCAACATTCGTCTTCTCAGGATAAGGGAAAACCCCGAAAAAACCCCTTATCCGAGTAGCTCTCCCCTTTTATGGAGTCTCCAATGAAAGAGCGAAGACTTTCTCAATAACGACTCAATTCTAAACTGGGTAAGGATGGAAATAAAAGAAAAGAAAAGAAAAGAAAAACTGATGTGTTCCATTGTTCCATTCACATGACTTTCGGTACATCTCGTAAAAATTATTGTTAAAAAGCTAATTGTAAATAGAAGGAAAATAAGGGAATACACAAGGATAAAGTAATAGTCAAATCTTTTAAAAATTGATTACAATATGGTTGAATTCTATTTTCTTGCATTGTCAGAAGTTGACAATTCCCGTATGAAAACATATTATGTATTTTAAACCTGAAACCAATAACAATGAATATCTAAAAATCGTCAGCTCCTCGAAAAATATATATGACATAAACTGTGTGTTGTAACGAGATCTACATTTTTGCAAGTTTTTGTCTATCTTTTACGGTTTACTAGTTATGCAAATTCAGCAAAATTCATCAAGAATAAAAAGGTATTCAGAGGCTATTCCCAGAAAATTCAAGCTATAAATTTTATTTGTCATGTAAATATCTTTAGTATGTATACAGTATTTTGATCAAAATTGTTAGAACAATAATTGAGAAAATCAAAATCTTTGTGTCGCCTCCTTGGAAGATACTTAGCTTAAATACGAAATTTGGTATTTCACCGACTTTGCGTTAATGTGTTCGCAGTCGCTCGGATCTTTTTCTAAAAATGCTTTCTGTATTTCCGGTGAAATTCCGAGATAGAATTTTTGAGTGGAGTGTAATACCTTCTCTATCTACCACGTACTGTATAGGGAAAGTACAAATAGTAATTTTAGGGCCTTTAAAAATCAAATTGTTCCAGCTTGGGTTTTCAGCAAGAAATAACATTATATTGTCTTTTTTTTCAGGTAAGGATTTTTGGCTTTCAAAAACGATTTCGCGGCAGTGAACCGACGCTGTTTTGGTAAGTATTTTTTATTCTTTGCATAAGAAGAGTCGACTTTTCTTGCGGGAGTGGATAGAAGATAGTTTCTAATTATGACTATCAGTACTTCATAAATGGAACGCAGTTGAGTCTATTACATACCTTCTCAAGACATTCAGTATCCACATATAACAGTAAAATCACGTTTAATACCCTTCTTACCCAAAGAATTTTTAAACTGTTTAAGTTGATTGCTTAGCATTTGATAGACAAAAGTTCGTTTCTAAGCATTAATATAAATTAATTTAAGAATGACCATAAATATATGTTTTAAGAGCCATTGACACCCCAAAGCCAATTTAGAAAACGTCCACTGCGTGCGTTCTCTCTGTGAGGAACATAACAACGAAATGTGGGGAAAATGCCAAGTTTCATACCTAAATTTCATTCTGTTTTAAATATAACAGAAACGTTCCCCTACCTCAAATTCCCCTTTAGATGCACAATTATTCGTTATTTTTCATTTTCCCAAAAATAGGTCTCACTTTGATTAAGTAATTTAACATTAGCTTGAAATAAAAAATAAAACATTAGTTTGATTAAATCATAAACATTAGTAGATATGGTCTTATTACTTGCTTCCTTGAAGTAGAAGGTAAATAAGTGATGCACTAGGCTAAAGTGATTTTTAAAAACTATCGATATGTAAGCCAATTGAAATTCGGGTCTGTTTGTTTGGCTAGAAGCAAAATAATAGAGAGATGAAACAACAGATAATTTCCCATTTGAGACAAGTTTTAGGTAGTTTAAAATTGAAATAAATACGAGGAATATCTTGAAAACGGGTAACTGTAAAATAAAATAATATATATTTATAAAAAATTGTGTGTTTTAAAGAGATCTACATTTTTGCGGGGTAAGTTTTTATCTATCTGTTATGGTTTTGTAGTTATACACAATTCATCCAGAATTAAGAGCTATTTACAGATATTTGAAGATTTACATTTCGTTTGTCATGAAAGTATTTTGGGCATATGGCATTTTAATAAAAATCATTAGAGCCATATTTGAGGAAATAAAAAAATTCGAAAAATGTTCCATGTAAAGGATGGTTGTGTACGGGGAATTTTGCCGAAAATCTTCGCGGCCTGTCTTTGGAAGATTTTGAACTGAAATAAAAGTTTGGTATTCAACCGTCTTTTCGTTTTTGAGTTATGCTGTCCACACATACATAAATACATACATACATACATACATACACACATACACACATACACACACACCCGCGGACCATTTCTAAAAATACCTCTTTTTGTACTCAAGGGACCCCAGAACATGTATTTTTGGTGACATCTCGACATCAAATTCTTCGGGAGAATATAATACTTTCTTTACCTACTATGTACATGATACAAGTAGAGAAAGTAGAAAAAGAAAGGTTTGAAACATGGGTATGTAGACCCGTTTCGAAAGAAAAAAATCTTTCGTGATATTACTTAATCATTAATTATTTGGCCTGTATTCTTTAGGTTCAATTATGTGGTAAATCTCGACTCTCATTTCCTTTATCTATTTATTAATCCTTTACTTTACAATTCACAACGTTAAGCTGGGCGTATTAGTGTAGAGAACGAAATCCTGGATCTTTTGATGGCCGGATTCAGAGACTTAACTCTGGCATTACAAAAGGTTCGGCACAGCTGTATATCTCTGCCACTTAAGGAGGTATTAACAAGGCTTCCCTTCTACCTTTAACTTCTACCCTCTATTTTCGTATTCCCTTTTTCTCCTGGATACTTCTCTTGCTTCCAGCTAGAAATCTTCTACTACCTACATTATAATTTGCATTAATTTCTATAATTAATTAGAATTCCGTGAATTTGAAACGAAGACTTGTTTCTTCGATAGAATGCGATAGAAATCTCCTTGTCCTCGCTCTCTGTAGTCACTCCTGTTAATGGAATCTAAATGAGAAGTTCTTCTTTTTATCTAATTTTTAAGGGAATTGTAAAAAGTTAAGACAATGGCCCTGAAATTTTCATTGCATTAAGTGATATTAAAGAAATTAGGAAGTCACGAAAAGTAAAATTGAGTTAGTATTCTCCTTTAAGACACTTCGCATTAGTCTATTAAGCTTTTCTACATAGAATGTTGCAACTCAGAAGTGAAGGAGGAAAATAACGTGGTCACTAAACGCAAGTGTATTACCTATCTGGTTATTCTTAGTTCTTCACTTGACCAGGTTTGCAATCATAAAACTGGTATGCATCTTACAATAGGAAATCTTCCAGCTCTTTTTAACGACAAAGAAGGGCCTTTTTGGTGTTCAATTTTGGTGCAAAAAGTGCACATATTTGCAATGTTTGATTCCCCTAGAGCGGATGTAACACATCTTTTGGACGCCATGTTAAAGTGTTGGATTGATTAAACGATTATGTCAAATTTTAAAACCATTTTCCCAGGTTAAGTTTGTTTCGTTGTTTTCCTCACACTCAAAATCTATCTCCTCCCACAATACTACAGCTAAATCTTAAAAATTTTTCCCAAAGCAGTACAGAATACGAAATCTCTGGTTGAAATGTTCATGTTAGTCATAGATTAGGCTTAAAACATTAATTAGTATAATCATGTGCTATTTTTTGTAGTTTTGCTACTGTTGTATTACAAAATAATGTTAAACACTTTCCAATATAGGAGAATTTCAAGGTATTGAGGAATGTAATTTTAAAAACTTGTGCAGTAGTTCAATATTTCTACGAGAACATTTAAACTATTAAATCGAATGAATTAATATATCCACAATGAAATGGACATTTGAATAAAAGTTGGTACGGATACTTCTGTTGTTGCCAGTTACATCTGTGCAAATAATCACAGCTCTAGCTCAACATAACCAGGTATTTATTAAAACTAAGGTGTTATAGCAATACTTAATACTGTTGTCATAAAACGCTAATGGGTAAAAGAAAATCGTGTGAAAGATAACGAATAGGTACTTTTATTATTTGGTTTCTACGTTACGCAAGGCCTTCAACCAGGTTATTCTGCCGAGAATTCACTGCTCATAAATCAAACTTATAGTGGGAAAAATTCCAGTCAGAATGATACGAATGAATTTGTATTTCTTATTCATAAGTCGTATTTCTTTAAACTTAAGGCAGCACGCTTAAAATATAGAACATAACTGTTTACGGGGTGTGATATATGCACTAAAAAACAGTGTAGAAATGACAGGCGTAAAAGAAAGGTAAATTATATTGTATGAAGGTGCACTTGACATGATATATAGGTCCTTTTTCAGCAGTTTTGTGCTAATGAAAGGAGTAGAAATGCACGTAAAGAAACCGGGGAAAGCGAAAACAAAACTAGCAAGCAAGCGGGAACGAAACGTAGCGAAGGATTTGAACCAAAATAACGAGGTGTGGTCACTGAACTTCAGTCTGGAACCGAACCTGGCAGCCGTGTTGCTGAATGACGCAGAGTGAGACGCCATTCCTCTTCCATTACGCAATCGTGAAACAAAAATATAACGTCCTGAAACACGTGAGCAGCGTTGAATGTCACAGCTAACGCTCAAACACGCTGTGTTTAAAAATGTTAGCATGTAGTACGAATTATAATTAAAAAGAAATATGGAACATACCAATAGAACATTTTAGGGTTTTAAAACTTTCACCAATGAGTCTCTGTACTTTTAAAAGAGTCATACCAATTTGGAAAATTGACGTTGTAATTATTTTTGAACTTACGGACATTTTTAGTTTTTCTACCATGCATGTACAGTCAAAGACATTAAAAATACCCTGGCGCTGTGATTTTATTGAAAACGTTTGAGGGGTCTCGGGTCTTTCCACGATTTTCATTAGTGTCATTGTAACTCAACATACCAAGCGAGTAAGAAAATGAAAAACCGATTGGACATTACGGCCCTTCACCCTCAACCACGCTCAACACTCCCTCAGAACGGGTTGACTTGTATGTATAAGCAATGTCTATCACGCGCGCGCAGTACCTTGGCGTTAGAACTTCAGTATGTCGCGCAGAGAAAATATTAACCTCATTATGTAACACCCGGTGAGAGGTGTGCAGTATCATCCTACCAGAAAGTTTAGGGCTCAGCAGTTCATAAGTTAGTATTGTGTTCCACCCAAAAATTCGATATCGTGATTTCACCGGAAATGCATATTTTGAGAGCCCCTAATAGTCAAGTTTACTATCTTCCAAGGATGCGACACGAAGATTTCTAGAAAAATTCCCCCTCCTAAACTAGAAGATTTTTCGAATTTTTCGATTTTCAAAAAAATGCCGCTAACGAATTTGATTAAAAGCCGCTGAAGACTTCTTCATTCTGAATGACTTTTGCATAACTGGTAAACTGAAAGAGAGAGACGAAAAGAAAGTTATTATGTAGAGCTATCCATTTCAGAGACCCTTGTTATTGGTTTCAATTTTAAGATACTTAAACGTTTCTCAAACGGGAAGCCTTCGATAGTTTCATATCTGGTTTGTTTTACTCCCGCCATGGAAAGAGAAACAGACCTTAATGACAATCGCATAGCGACAGCTTTTTAAAATTTTAGCTGTGGCTTTAGTCTTGTGTATTCCCCTTCTACTTATAAGAAACTAATAAATAAGACCATTGGTGATAATGTTTTTCTTGATTAGCATTATGTAGTTAAAAGAGTGATTTTTGTAAGAATAGTTTATTTGCAGAATACATACAGGAACTGATGTGAATGAAACTCAGAAGAATTTTAATAATTATAATGTGCTAAAGTGTCCTATCATTCAATAACGTAATGCACTTTATCTCATATATATATATATATATATATATATATATATATATATATATATATATACAGACAGACAGACAGTCCGCCTCTGTGGTGCGGGGGTAGCGAGTCTGCCTCAAACTCATGAGTTTCCGAGTGCGAATCGCGGTCAAGGCGAATTACTCTGAGTTTTCCCTTATCCTGAGAAGACGAATGTCGGTTAACTTAAAGCTCCATGGGCTCCAGACTTATTTGTACAAAACATAAAGAGCATTCCAGAAAAAGCAGTCCAGATTTAAATAACATTTGTTTTTTATGTGTATTTTAATTATTTCCTGTCAGATAAAGAAAAGCAGACTACAGATCACTATACTATTTTAAATAACTAATACTAATAAAAATAAATGTTATAATAGTATGGGATGTGCATCAGATATTTATAAATTATTTTTAAACTATATTTTTGAATTTGGAGTTATGCTTTTGGCGTGTGAATGTTTCGCACAAAAGAAAATAAGAAACTCATTTCCTGTTGGGGCTGTATATCCCCTTAACATTTAAAGGTAGATAACCAGACCCAAATACGTAAATACTGAAGTTTGGTTTACGTTATGACCCACATTTATTTGCCACCTAATGGTCAGTGTGCACGGCAACAGAATACATCCCTCGTGAGACGACATGAAAATAGTTAGCCCTTATGGTGATGGATTTGATCCGTTTGTCAAAGCAAATCACTGGGATAATAGCAGACTTGGCGAATAAGCAGTTGAATTGAACCGAGGTAACAACATTCTGCTGTGGCAAATGTTGTGTTAAATCGTGACGCATGTTGTTGTGTGGAACTGCAGCTTTGATGTAGAGATTTATTGCGCCGAGTGATGCGGGTGGTGATTGATGGTTCCTGTTGATGAGAAGTTGTGAAGCGATCTCAGGAAGTTTGTCGTAAAGTCATGGATCAATTCAGAAAGAGGCTGCTCTGGTTTCTGTAGTAAATTAGCATGAAAAATTATTTTCAATATTTACGTTGCAAGTTTACCAAACTCTCTCTTCCAGAAAGGCGTATATCATCATGGACTGAAAATGTTGTTTCACTGATATTCCTTGAGGACCAGCTACGTAAAACATATAAGCGCATTCTAACACTAAACTATTAAGGAAAGACTTAAGATGTGAATATAAAATAAATACATAAATAAATAAAACCCATTTTAAATTGTTTCTGCAGTCTTATTATTTGGAAGTTTCCCTTGAATGTACTGTGTTTTATTATTGTAGGCACAATACCTATATATTAAATAAGGTTTTAAAATCATACTGTATCTGTCATTTTGCACTGTGAAAGCTGCACCACAATACAGAAAAATAAAAATCTGATATGTTCAAATCACATGACTTTCTCTAGTTGTTACACAAACAATTTTCCTAACAAAAGATTATTCTTTTGTTTACGACATGCTAATCAAGATAAACATTGTCCTATTACTTATTTCCTTGTATGTATAAGGGAACCCATTAGGGTAAATCGATATCAAATATTATATGTGTAACATATCTTATGTGTAACAACTTAAGTTCGACTCACTTTGCATGCCTGCTGTAAATTAAGAAAGATGAAACGAAACGTCACTTACCGTTTGAGAAAAGTTTAAGTAGTTTAACATTGAAACAAATAACAGGGAATATCTCAGAAACGGTGACCTCTGCATAAAAACATACATTACATAATTCATGTGTTTTAACGGGATTTACATTTTTTGTTTAGTAAGTTTTTTTCTATCTCTTACGGTTTAGCCGTTTTGCAAAATTCTGCAAAACTCGTTCAGAAAAAACAGATCTTCAGAGGCTATTCCCAGAAAATTCAAAACATACACTTTATCGGTAATGTAAATATCTTCAATATAAAGTGTTTTAATCAAAATGTTAAGTCATTTTTGAGAAAAACAAAATGTTCAAAAAATTTTCCGTGTTAAGTGTTGTTTGGATGGGGGATTTTCTTGAAAATAGTTGTGTCGCATTCTTGAAAAATACTAATCTTAAATACCAAGTTTTTAACGGTCTTTTCGTTTTTGAGTTACGCTCTCCACAGAAAGTAAGAGAAACCGTCTTACGGCACGTAAAAAACCTCAAGACTGACAGAGAGGCCTCTGAGCAAAATTAAGCGGTCTTTCACGCCCAGTTTAGTTTGGGACGCTGAGAACCACAGTAGTTAAAGAGCGTCCATAAAAAACACGCCAATTACATTATAGGGTGAAATCTGGACATCAACATTTTTGGTGGAATACAATACTTCCCCTATTTACCATTCGTAGTGCATAAAGTAAGTTTATTTTTTTCAGCTAATGATGTAAATAAGTGACTACACAGGATTCCAAAATACTTAATTTTCTTCTTCAAGATAGTTTTTAATATTAGAAGAAAACTTAAAGCAAATTGAATGCTATCAGATGGACTATTAACGTCCTCGTTACACGGTAATTAAATGCTGCAACACTTATACTTTTTACTTGATACGCCGTTAACAATGTCGGCGTTACGATGTTTCAAGAGAAATCCCACGAGCGTTATTTACCTTTAACGACCGATGCGCTTGCAGGAATGATGAAAGTGGATGTCTGTCTCACTCTCGCAGGCAATTTATCTAATTACTAGGTGTGTTTGTTTAGTTGATCAGGTGGCGGAATAATATCTGCTTCCCATCGAATGGACACGGTTCCGTCCCTCGTGGGGCAGGTTGTCTGATGAGGTTTTTGTCAAGCTTCCCTCCGATCTGGAAACACGAACTTGTTTCAGACCTAAGTTACACTACAAAAACGTAATGGAGCAGGAACCGTAGTCTTTAGCACATACGACACACAAACTGTCATTACCATAACAGGAGGTTCTAGCTCTATACATCTACTTAACGATTAGAATATTTGGAGACGTAGAATCAGTTTGAAAAATCTGATATTTTACACTCACATGACTTTCTCTGGCTGTTCTACGAGCAAACTCCTTACAAGAGATTATTCTTCTTTCTATACCATTATAATCGAGATAAACATCAGCAGAATGTTCTTATTACTTACCTACTTTCTTATAAGTAGAAGCCAACTAAAGAATGCGTACTGTTAAACTGATAGTCCAATGTTTTAAAAGCTGTCGTTATGCGATCGTCATTGCAAATCACTTCTTTCCTTGTCCAGGAGAACAAAAGGAAAAATCTGATGTGTTCCATTCACATGACTTTCTCTATCCCTCTGTAACAAATTATTGTTAATAAACTTATCTTTTATTTATTTCATGTTAATCGAGGAAAATTAGCAGAAATAGTCAAATTCCTGTATGAGAAAAGTATAAGTTTTTCAAAGCTGAAACCAAGAAAAAGGAATATCTCAAAAACGATCAACTCCACGAAAAAAATGTATATAACATAAATTGTGTGTTTTAACGTGCTCTACATTTTTTGTGTGTTAAGTTTTTGTCCCTCTCTTATGGTTTAGTAGTGATGCAAAATTCATCCAGAATAAAGTAGTCTTCAGAGGCTATTCCTAGAAAATTCAAAATATATATTTTATTTGTCAGGTAAGTATGTTTAATATATGATATTTTAATCAAAATCGTTAGAGCCATCTTTTAGAAAATCAAAATTTTCGAAAAAAGTTCCATGTAAAGGGTAGTTAGGGGTGGGGGGAATTTTCTCAAAATCTTCGTGTCGCATCCCTAGAAGATACTAAACTTAAATACCAAGTTTGGTATTTTACACGGACACATTGACACACGGACACCCACACACGGACCTTTTTGTGATTTTTTTTTTTTTTTTAGATAAAGGGGACCCTAAAACATATATCTCGGTATCGAATTTTTTTCTTTATTTAAATTTCTCTATTCACTATGTACATAGTGCGTATAGAGAAAGTAAAAACGGACACAACTTGTCTGAGAAAAGAGTAAGTGCTTTACAATTGAAACCAATAACAAGGAATATCTCGAAAACGGTAAACACCACGAAAAAAATGTATATAACATAAATTGTGCATTTTAACGAGATCTGCATTATTGTGTAGTAATTTTTTGTTTATCTCTTACGGTGTACTAGTTACGGAAAATTCATCCAGAATAAACAGTTCTTCTGAAGCAATTCCCAGAAAATTCAGTATATACATTTTATTTGTGATATGTGGTATTTTAACCAAAATCGAGCCATTCTTAAGAAAAACAACAATTTTGAACATTTTTCCATGTAAAGGGTAGTTAGAGGGCGGGTTTTCTTGAAAATCTTCGTGTCGTATCCTTGGAAGATACCAAACTTAAATAAAAGATTTGGTACTTAACGTTTCTTTTCGTTTTTGAGCTATGCTGTCCACACACGCATACACACGGAGCTTTTTCTGAAAGTGTTTTTTTTTGGGTGGATTACAATACCTTCTCTATCCATTGTGTGCATTGTACATACCGGGCTAGAGAAAGAAAAAATTTAATGCCATAGTCGGGATTTGAATCTCGGAACTTATGGTCTCCGAACAGTTGCTCGAACCTCTAAGCTACCATGGAAACATGCCGGTAGAGCACTGCTTTAACCACTGAGCTACCATTGCAAAATGCCGGCACGGCACTTAAACTATTGTGGTTCAAATCCCGACTATGACATTGAATTTTTCAGTCTGACTCCACGTCTCCAACTCCTAAACACGACTGGTGTTGAAGAAAAAATTAATTCCGATTAAAATATATATTTTCAACCTAAAAAAGATTCACATTCATAAGTTTCCATCTTCTTTCTTCAACAAACTATTCTTTAAAAAGTTGATTCTCCTATGTTAGTCACGTTAATCGGGGTAAACATTTGCAGAAATGTTTTATTACATATTTCTTTGCAGATACCTGGAACTAGTCAATTATTTTAAGAGCGATCATTATCTGATGGAATTAAAATCATTTTCTCTTTGCTTGACCAGTAGAAAGAAAAACGAACGACTTCCCATTTCAAAAATCTCACGTACTGGAAAATTTAAACAAACAACAAGGAATTTCGGAAATAGTTAGCTCCATAAGAAAATGTATTTGATATAAATTGTGTGCTTTAACGATATGTGTGTATGTATCTCCTACGGTTTACGAGCTATGCAGAAGTCTTCTAGGAGGAGGAATTCACAGCTATCTTAGAAAATTGAAGATATATACGTTTCATTTGGCATGAAATATATGCTATTTTAATCAAAACCGTTAGTTATTTTTTTGGAACGTCAACATGTTCCATGTAAGGGTATCTTGGGATGAGCGAGGGATTCTTGAAAACCTTCATGCCGCATCCTTGAAAGATGTTTGGTGATAACCGACGCTTCATCTTTGAGTTACGCAGTTAACAGGTGTGCGTTCACGCACAGGCATGGAGATTTATTCTAAAATTTCTATTGTGGCCGAAAACGTGTAGGTATTTGCGGCGAAATCTAGACATCGAAATTTTTTGAGATAATATAATAATTCTCCTATTTACAATGTATACGTAATAAAGAAAGTAAAATCAGAGTGGAACTTGTAAGCATTTGTAATGGGAATGTACAGATTCTTCAATTTAGTGCCTTAAAAGAAACTTCTTTCGCTGTTTATGCTAAATATGGACATAAGTCTCAAAATATATTTTATTTGTAAAAATGCATAGTGCAAATATATAAAACCACACTTATTTTGGATCGTGGAGATATTTTACACACTCTTGAAATAATGCCATGAAAAGCACTCCACTCATAAACAAATCCCACATCAGCTTCAAATTGTGTAAATAACTACGAGTATAGCGACAGTAATAATAATAATAATAATAATAATAATAATAATAATATAGTGAGCTAGTGAGCTTTAAATTCAGGAGATACCCAAGATGTTGATCTGGTACGGAACCATGTTAGTAGGGGTTGACAAATTCCCGTATGAGAAAAGCAAAAGTATTTTTAAGATGAAACCAACATAAAGGAACATCTCAGAAACAGAAAATTTTACAATACATATATATATATATATATATATATATATATATATATGACTTAAATTATGTGTTTTAATGAGATCTACATTTTTTGTAGTAGTTTTTATCTATCTTTTATCTATTTACAAGTTACGCAAAATTCAGCAAAATTCGTTCAGAATAAAGATGTCTTAAGAGTCTATTCCCAGAAAATTTAAGATATACATTTTATTTGTCCTGTAAATATCTTTAGTATGCGATATTTTAATCAAAATCGTTATAGCCATTTTTGAGAAAATAAAAGTTTCGAAAAATGTTCCATGTAAAGGGTAGTCTGGGGTGGGGCTTTATTTAGAATCTTCGTGTGGTATCCTTAGGAGAAACTTAACTTAAATACCAAGTTTGGTATTTAACGGACTTTTCGTTTTTGAGCTATGCTTTCCACAGACACACGCACTGACCTTTATCTAAAAATGCTTTTCTTAGATTCAGGGGTTCTCAAAATATGTACTTCCAGTGAGATGTTGTATTGAATGTTTGGGTGAAATATAATACCTTCTCTACACTATGTAAATTGTATGAGGTAAAAGAAGTAGTCATATTTAATGCTTTTCTCTGGTTGCTGATAACAGCTTGTCATTTATAAGAAAGGATAAAAGAGCATAAGAAATGAACATTGCATGTGAATGGTGCTAAGCGGAAGAGATTCTCAGTGAAGGAAACAAAAACATGTTGGTTTATGATATTTTTTACGACGACCCGGAAATCGCACTTTATCGTCTGCGTATTGCACTTGACGCAGATGCTGGTCGTCTTCCCGAGATAACAATATCCTCTTACTTTGCATTAAGTTAACCTCCGTAATAAAATTCATGGTCTCGTAAAACGTTAATCTTTATCGTTGAGCGGAGAGTAACGCTAATGGAACGTGAATATAACCTCAGCATCCACGTCTTGGTTACTCATAATAACGCTTTATGAAGTGATTTGATTGAACTCAGCTCTTTCCAGTCGTTAATTAATTTCAGATTAAAGACAAGGGAACTGCTGAGACGGAACACACCAGGTTAACTTAAACGGTGGTACCACGTGATTATCTGCATTTACGCAAGGCGTTGGCAGAACTTGGATCGTGATGAAAACTGCCAGGTTTTGAGAAAACCTTTAAAAGTTGTAAAATGGGAAAAACTTATCTCTTGAGTGCACAGGGCTGCACAACCTTGCCTACAGTTTTCAACGTACGTGTTATTTAAATGCAGCTACCATTTTAAATATCTGATAATGTGAGTTATATCGGCCACTATTTGTTTTACTTTCTCTACCACGTTCATTGTAGACAGAGAAGGTACTTGTAGCATTCCATAGAAGAATTCGATTTTGAGATATAATCTAAAATATGTGTTTTAGATCCCCTGAGTAAGGAAGAGCATTTTTAGAAACAAATCTGATGTTTCATTCACATGACTTTCTCTATCCATTCTGCAAACTATTCTTACAAAAGAAATTCTTTTATCTACATTATGATAATCGAGATAACCATTAGCAGAAATGGTCTTACTATTCGATTCTTTGTAAGCAGAAGAGATATATGGCCAAACTGATAGTCATATCTTTTAAAATCTGGAAACAATCGGTTCATTTTGCAGACCAGCAGTAAACAAAAGCGAGATATAAGAAAAGTTAACCTCATTCTACTATCAAGGAATATCTTGGAAACGATCAACGCTAGACGAAAGATACATATGAGATAAACTATGTTTTAACGACATTTTTTGTGGAGAAAGTTTTTGTCTACTTCTTACGATTTATTAGTTTTGCAAAATTCTGCAGAATTCATCTAGAATAAACATTTTTTCAGAAGCTATACGAAGAAAATCCAAGATATACGTTTTATTTGTGATGTAAATATCTATAATATACGGTATTTTGTTTAAATACATTTTAAAAAATGTTTCCATGTAAAACATTGAGGGATTTTCTTGAAAATCTTCGTGTCCCATCCTTAGAAGATAATAAATTTAAGTACCAAGTTTGGTATTTAGTGGTCTTTTAGCTTTGAACTATGCTGTTCACAGACAGATACACACGGACCTTTTCATAAAAATGATTTTTTGGACTTAGGGGTCTCGAAACATATATTTCCAGTGAAATCTCGGTGTAGAATTTTTGGATAGAATGCTATACCTTCTTTATACATTAGGTATGTATTACGTGTAGAGAAAGAGGCCCCCTCTGTGTTGAAGCAGTACTAATGAATACAAGATGATGTAAATAATTAATAATCAAGATGATGTAAATAAATATTTGAAATATACAAATGAGATATCTTATTAGAGAATGTTAACATAAGCTTAGTTATAAGAGAGGCAAGATAGCTACAATTATGCATGGGTCATAAGAGAGAAACATTTCGCAATGTTTTTTGTGAACAATAGCCAGGGAGTTAGGGTGAAACGTATAAAAGAAAGTCCTTGAGCTAAAACGACCACGTAAGCTTTCAAAGGTGATGAGATTGTAGAAGTCACTTAAAAATGATTGGTAGCTAAGTGAAATAGCAAGATGTTATCTATTAGCTCATGAAGAGAGACGCTACTGGAAGCGGGAAAAAAAAAAGCCAATTAGAGCACATTTTTAATGTTTTGGCAGGACAAGAGTGTTTGATAGATATTCTACAAAGACGCAAATTCTTGCACAGTTCATTGTGAATGTTATTGGTAACAGTTTAAACTAAATACTCCAACTAAAAGTTACAAATATGTTATCTCTGAAATAGTTCCTATTATCGTGCACACCTTGTTAAGAGATACTTGCGCGACCGAAGAACCGGACTAGCCGTAACAAATATGAATAATATAGTAAAACATAATTCATACTAAAATAATGAGAGATAACGAGGAGTAGGAATGATCGTCACTGTGTGCATGTGTGTATGTGTGTGTGTGTGAGAGAGAGAGAGAGAGAGAGAGAGAGAGCGAGAGAGAGAGAGGAAGAGAGAGACAGAGAGAGTGAACAACATAACTTTAAAATGAAAAGTCGCTTAAAGTTCAGCATCCTCTACGATAAAGTTACTCAAGAAAATTTCGCACTACAAACTACCTTTCATAGTAAATTTTCCTTTTATATTTTCAAAAATGGCTCCATAGAATTTAATTAAAGTGCCATTTATTTAAAATATATTGATGACAAATAAAATGTATTTAAGAATGACATGTGAAGTCCTCTTCATTCTGAATGACCTTTGTATAACTTGTAAAGTTTAATCGATAAGATAAAACTTATATAAAAACATATTTAGATCTAATTAAAGCCCACAATTTATAACGAATAAAATTTTTGTGGCGTTAACTACCTCTGAGATATTCTTTGTCATTTTCAATTATCAAATAGCTCTCTCTTTAAAGCATACACAATAAATAAATTGCGCATTCCATATTCTAAGATTCTTTGGTCTTCTTTTTTGTGGGTAGTAGATTTTCTTTCTTTACGGTTACAAATTTTGTTTTGCCAATATTTTATACCATATTTCATGGTGGCGCTTAGCGTGTGCAATTCACTTTCTGGAGGTCGCTGGTTAGATCGTCTACCGCGCTATCTGACTTGGGGTTTCTCGTGGTTCCCCAAGCCAGGTGAATGCTGGGGTGCTTATTCTCCATGACTGCGTTTCCCTCATCCCCATTCTCATTTTCTTATCATCTTTTAGGTGTTTGCCTCTAGCTGGTGGTGTGTGGCAGTACTGGCAGATGGCGCGCGGTTGCATGCGTTTTGTGAATGCTGTTCTCGGCTGTTTTCGTGAGGACGGCGACGATTGTCATGGTGTAGGCAGTTGTTAGGCTCAAAGGAAAACTATCAACAACACTGATATGAATTTTTGGCCTCACTGCGTTCGGTCTATGACCTCCTCTGGAGGTGTTGACACTAATGGTTTTATTAAGTCGCGGTGCATGAGGTGGCCCCCGCCTTGTTTATGTTAGGTATTTCACTTTATTTCTTGAAATTCTGCATAATAATTGATTACTTCTGATTTGCACTGAAATACTATTATTCTAATGAGATGTGTGCGGATGTGCTCACTCTCCTGCCCTTTCTCTTGTTTACCGCAATTGCTTCTTTTCTCTTTGTTAACAGAAAAATAAACATCCTTGGATATTTTAATATAAAAGCCTGATTTAAATTATACTTATGAGATTTTAATTCCTAGTCGAAGAACTTGAAATTGAGTTGTATTTATAGGCGCTCTTTAACTGCCGTGGCTCTCAGCGTCCCATTCCAAATTGGGTGTCAAAGATCATACTTAATTTTGCTCAAACACCTCTTTGTCAGACTTGAGCCTGTATTATCTGAGGTAAATCTACGACACGGGACCTTTACTTTCCTTTCGAAGCTAGGCATGCTAATGTGTTTTACGCCAGAAAAGAAAACAAAACAAAAAAAACAAAAAAAAGCAAACAAAAAATTCGCCCTCCGCCGGGTTTGAACTTGCTGCATTGTGAACCAGAGTCTAGTATTTTACCCCTAAATCACGAGGACGACTCTAGTCGAAGATATTTCCTATGACATCGTCAATGGGGTGCTAATTATGATTTGTAAGCGAATTTTGATTTTTTCATATTTGTTATTTTTGCGTATTTGAATAGCATAATTGGGGATTTCAAACGAACTCTGACCTTCAACAAACCTATATTTCCATAATACTTTTGGATGCAAAAATGAAGACATCAAAGCAAGAGTTGGCAAATTCTAGAAAAGCACGCTTCTAAATAGGAGCATGCTGCTGCTGTGTGCTTCATGGAAACTCACGATCCAACTCGGAAACCAAACAGGCGCTGTATTCTTGTATCATCTGAAGTCCTAATTTATCCTTTCCAGGCAACTGACAACAGGCTTTGCATGCAGAGTATTCAAACTTTGTAATTAGAGCCTGTTTTCATACTGAATGGTGGTTGGTTAAGTTCATTAACATTTCAATTGACCACACAGTAAACGTTTATAGAATTGCAAATACATTTATGTGTACCGTATTTCAACGCAATCAGCAGTTCTGTTGGGTTTTAACCATTAGTGTTGTACATTGTCTCATTGAAGTGTGTGGAACACATTTAAGTGTTTCAACAGTCACTAAAGCTTATTAGTTAATTTGAGTCTTCTGATTGCACTTTAATGCGTTTCACAGTTGTTTTTACGTTAGTTCTGTGGGCAGTATCGCTTTCGGAAAGATCCGTAATTTAGAATGGAACCTAGCTCCGCCGAATGAAACATATCCAGCTGCCACCCAAGCAGAAAACGCAACAAAATCCGTCAGCAATGGCATATTCTGAAATATGCTATTTATTAATTATTAGGCATTGTTATATAAAACAACAATTCCTTGGGTAAAACAAACCAGCGCCACACCACCTAATTTTTTGTCATAGTTATAACTCCCATATTTGTAATTTAATAAGGTAATGTCACTTGGTATATCGAATAGATCGGCAGTACAATATGATTACGAAAACCAATAAATGCAGTTCTGTATTAAAGTAACAAACTTCATTGGTGGCCGCCAAGTATGACTGGTAGCAGAAGTATTGAATGAGTTCTGTCTGCAGTAGCCAAGCTCACGCACCTTGCGGAGAGTAATCACATTTGCAGTTCAATCTAACCTGTTCAGTAAGATGTATAGTGAAAATAACGTTAAGCTATCTTTGTATTACGCTAACTGTGTGTGCGGTAAGTTGGGGAAACTATTGGGTTGGTGCCAAACCTCAGATCAAATTTAGCAGAAAGTTCGCCTGTATCGATTTATTACCTATTATGTCAGGAGTCCTATGGTGTCCGGCTCACGAACATACATGCGACCTATTAGCGGTGCATTACAATAGGAGAGCGTTGCATTTGGAAGGTATTTGAATGTTTGATCCTTGACTATTAAGATTAGCATTAATCACGAGCGGGACATTTAGGACTCTGGTGCAGAGCACCGAGATGTTGGCCTCTGTGGCTCTTTACATTGACGTGACCCCAGGGAGGGAGGAATGAGGGGGGAGAGAGCCGAATGACGACAGGCGTAAACATGGTTGGAGTCCTTCCGGTTACAGTTGAAGCGCTTCTGACACTATGCTCAGGAGCCCATGTTCTTCCGGCGACTACTCACAGGGAGCCCTGAAACCGAAAGACGAGTCCCGACTGAGCGTTCCCGAATACGTCGTTAGCATAAAATTTTACAATGTGCAAATCACCATCTATTCGCAACCCGCCGAAAACCGTCTCCCGGTACTACAACGCTAAAAGAGATGACGAGGAAATGATGAAAATGGATAGGAAAATTCGGGCAATGAACCTACTTAGCAATCGCCTGGTGACTCGTGGAAGCCCCCGTATAAACCCATGGATCAAGTAGGCTAGCTACGGGGATCGAACCCATGACCTCCGGGCCTCAAACGAAACCGCCTGGGCTACGATATCTTGACTATGTCAGAAATCCAATCACTGAAAAGCAGCTCTTTTCATGTGCTATACTGGGATATGCTCTCTCGAAGACCATGGATCTCTTTTGTTTAATGATACCCTTCATATATCACTTTACATTGCAATTGCACTTTGCATATTTTGTCCACCTGTATTCCGTACCATCCTGCAATTTCACAAAAAAAGTGAATGATGCAATTTTCAATATTAATCCTTATTTACATTCTACAGAGTTTATATCCAGAATAGCACATTTTATAGCACACAAAATAACATATAGTACCAATTTTATTATAAATATGAAAGACTGTCTTAAATAAAGTGTATTTTGTAAAAAAAACTATTTATGTATCATGATGTGTGCTACAGAACAGCTTGTGTTGATTGCGTTGTTTCGCTCAAATGGAGTCGCATGTGGATTGTCGACTTGAATTTATATAGAAGTTCCCGTTTCTAAGAAATTCAAAATCTGTAGGTTGTTAGAAACATTTTAACAGACTGGATCCCTGTTGGGTAAAAGAATTAAGGGAACCAAATAAGTTTAGGAGAGAGAGAGAGAGAGAGAGAGAGAGAGAGAGAGAGAGAGAGAGAGAGAGAGAGAGAGAGTGTACCATGGAAAGAAGTTCAAGAAAAAGGCACGAAATTATTATCTGTGGGTAATACTAATATTAATTACGATTTATTACTTTCTCAAACGCATATGTGCATAGTGGAAGGAGAAGGTATTATATTCCATTCTAAAATTCGATATCGAGATTTCACAGGAAATACATGTTTTAAACCTCCTGAAAAAAAAGAAAAAAAAAAAGTCTAGAAACATTTCCATGTGTGTGTGTATGTGTGTATGTGTGTGTGTGTGTGTGTGTGTGTGTGTGTGTGTGTGTGTGTGTGTGTGTAGCATAGTTCAACAACGAAAGTCGGTAAAATGCCAATCTTGGTATTGAAGTTCAGTATTTTCCCCACCCAAAAATACCATTTACAAGCAACATTTTTGCATATTTTGATTTTCTCAAAAATGACTTTTGATTTTGATTAAAATGCCATGTATTTAAGATATTTTCATGACAAACAAACTGCATATCTTGTATTTTCTGGAAATAGCCTATAAAGATCTCTTCATTCTGGATGACTTTTGCTTAACTGGTAAACCGTGAGAGACAAAAATGTGCAGAGCTAGCAGTTTTCGAGATATTCCTAGTTATTGCTCTCCGTTTTAAGTGCTTAAACTTTTCTCCAACGGGAAGGCATATTTTTTTCTCTCTTTTGTTTACTCCTAGCAAGCAAAGACAACCAAGTTTCAATTGTTTCACTTAGCGACTGGCTTAAAAAATTGACTATCACTTGAGCCTTGTGTATTCCCTCATTTCCCTTCTACTTACAAAGAAGCAAATAATAATACCAGTTCTGATAATGTATAGCTGGATTAGCATGGTGTAGATAAAAGAATAGTTTTTTTTTAAGAGAAGTTTGTTTGTGGAACAGCTAGAGAAAGAAATGTGAATGAAACACATCAGATTTTTAGTAGTAACTTTCCATGAAATGTCTTAGTTGTTTTTTCACACGAAAAGTACATATCGCATACATTTTATTATTTAATTCGTAGATTTCTTTTTACAGTTAATTTTCATTATTAAAAACTAAAATAACATAGTAAAGTTTAAAGATATGCGTAAGCTTTCATAGCGATGTCCAATGTTTTATAATCTAACTTCCGTGCTTTTTTGCTGTGGTCTGTAGGTTAACATATTTTCGCTTGTTAAAGTAGGTACCTGGATTCCTATACTTTTGCAACTCGGAAACTTCTATACAGGAAACAAACAACAGCACAATCCCTCCCGGCCAAGAATACACATAGCGGCTCCATTTTACAATGTATTTAGTTGTTGACATAGAAGCGCCTTGAATACAACACCTCTGAAGATGTCCCTTACAGGCAGGGACGAAACATCAGGTCGAAATGTTTTAACAATCAAAAATATTTTAGCCTACAGACCCCAAAATTTTAGATTATAAAACTAAGCGAAGATTAATGTGCTTCGTTGCATATAATATCAGACGAACTTTTAAGTTTTCATTCTTGTAATTCAACTAAGTAGTTTATAACGGGTGTCTGAAAACAGGCTCCGCAGCGCACTTGGACTGTTGTGGTTAAGTTGGAAACGGAAGCTATGAAGAAGGAGCAATATTTATGTTTGAATAACACTGTGAGAACTGTTCGCTTCAATACTGTCTGGCTGTGCTGGTAAAGTGAAGTCAAAACACTTACCATTGAAAAGAGAGCGCTTTAGTTGAGGACGTATACCTTAATGGCGATACGATTTCAGAAAATTTAAAACGTAAATTTTTTGAACGTCTAGCACATTCTTCATCGTGATTCTTTGTGATATTTAATTACTGAATTCAAAATTCCCTGAAACAGAACGATGCTCCGAAAAGCGGTAGGCCGAAACTTTTAACAGACTAAATTGGACGAAATTTCGGCTGTAATGAGCCTCACTAAATGAATACAGAAATCAGCTCAGGAAACAGCTGTTTCTGTGCAGGCAGAACATAGAGACATTAGTAAGGAAATGAATTTGCATCCTTATAAATATACAGGTGTCCCGAAATAAAAATGGACTAAAGAAAATCACAAATTTACGCGGGGAACCTTACACAAAATGTCCGAAATAAGGGCAAACAGTCGAACTCTGCCTACAAGAGTGAGTAATCTCAGTTTCAGTTCACCTTCAGTTCCCATATTAACTAGCGCAATCCGTTACCAACTTAACTGCAATGCGTGAGAGTACTAGCGCATTCACCTCACTGCGGAGAAACATTTAAGACACCTGTATTGTAATTTTGCAAAATAGGCCGTTAGGAAAATGTGCATTAAGTATAAAGAAATGCCACATACCATTGTTGTTAAATGATAAATGCGTGTTTCTTTTGAGTTGTTCCACCACGATTATTGAGCATCTATAAAACAAAGAACCAACTCAAGCTATCTCGTTGTTGAGGCAGGTTTATTTAAAGATACCTATCAAAGGCTTAAGTATTTTTCTTATTCAGAAAAGAAACATTTCGGAGCTTTATTTATGGAGCTCTTACACTGCTGTAGTTCTCAGCATCCCATTCTATACTGGGCAAGAAAGACTGCTTAATTTTGCTCAGAGGCCTCTTCATCCACGTCCTCCGTCGGGTTTGAACCCGCGACCTTGGATATGGTAACCATTACACCACGGAGGACGACTTTTTGGAATACATTCGATAGTTCTTTTACACTTGTTAGTTACTTTTAGTTCCAAAAGTATTGGAACTATCGCTGGAACATATTCGATATATATAGTATACAATTTCTGCTGTGATGACACAGAGCAGTTATGTCTTAGATGATGCTCTGCTTCAAAAAGTTGAGCGATCAATCTTTTTTATCTGCTCGTCTGGCACTGTGTAACTGACGTTTTACGTGGAACCAACAACCAATTCCTCTATCAAAACTGAGTTAGATTTCCAATACATGTTTCTTTATCCTCCCTCAAATATTTTTAGTTCTTCATACAAGAAGCTCTTCCCGAAGCTCGTTGCGTGAACATTCTATCGGTTGTCAAAAAGAAGAAAAATCTTTGCTCTGTATTTCTTTTCTTTTTGTTGTTATTCCCCATTCCTCTTTATTTGTTGGCTGTGGAGTAAGGAACGGAGGAAATGGAGCGTGGAGGCGCCAAGTTTCAGATAATAAACAAGTGAATATGAAGGAGTGAGCTTTCATATGTTCGGAAGTTGTTTAAGGGCCCATACTTGTTTGGAGAATGGAAAGAGATGCGTCTGTATCTTTCCGTAGCACTCTTAAAACGGCTGATCTTTATCTCCACACGCATAAACCTTGTCAGAAAACTTTCTACAGGAAAGAATACAGTTTATTTAGAAGACATGATCGCCTTATGAATATGTATGAGATGAATGTGCTTTACTTGCCTTCTAGATTTGCCCAAATATTTCAAACAAAAAGGTCATGTTTTCATTACAACCTGAAGGGTTTCGAGAGTTTACTCCACACTTAGATACCAATTGTAACGTGAGCAATTCGCATTTTGGAAGTTCCGGGTTCAATCCTTGGCACCGCCTACTCTGATATACGAATTTCCTCCGAGGTTGGTAGGTGAATGGTGGTTGGTTTCTCATCTAGTACGATTTCCTTTACATTCTTTCCCTTTCACTCCGTATCCTTTTTATCTTACAAGCGTGTTCCTAGTTTCATGGTGTGCGGCGGTGCTTAACAGATGACGAGGATGCTTGGTCAATGGAAAGAGTGCTCCTTTGGTATTTAGAGGGCCATCTTGTCGATCGCCCTTTCTGGGTACCCTAACAGTAGGACCTGAAAATATTGGGGACTTCCACACGTCTCTGGTCTGTCTGCGAGTAGCCTCCTATGGTTCCTTGACTTCATCATTTCCTCCGTTTAGGTTGCAGAATCCCTCTCCATCGTGTAAACCAAATACAGCCGTCCTGGCTAATGTCTGCCGCGCTGTTGCGTTGTGCAAGAGAGGGGGAAGGGTGGCGTGTTGTAGCGGCAAAAGTGGTTGGTTAGAACATTACTTTTGTTACATGTCACAGTGTTTTATGCAATAAAATGTGTGTGCACAACTTCGGTGAATCGAAACAAAGCCTATCTCACAGCTTCGAAAATCTTAAAAAGCAAATTTTGAAGTAAAATCATTTCGAATATTCATCTATCTGTCATGTATTAAGAATGCACTGAAGCGACTTTTGGCAACATTTGGGCGCGTCCAATTACCCTTTATTGGGGTTATATGTTTATGAATTCTCCAGCACCTTCAAGCGAATATGTATGCCCGGACTGAACCGATGAGAGAATCGTAGCCACAGCCATGTAGCGCGTGTAGAACTGGCTTAGTCTAATCTATACTACATATATAAATGATTTTATTCGTGCATGTTTATCTGAACTGGCTTGATAATATTGAACATTTACCCTCTGGAAGGGTGAAGTCACAATCTTGCCTCTTATGGTAATCACAGTAAAACCTATTGGCTGGTATACTGTAAAGATGTACCACCTGCGGAGGTAATCTTTCGTGCCCTAGAGAGAAACTAACTTAAGGTAATGCATCTGTGAAATTTGAAAAATTTACAGTAGTAAGATATAGAAATTTAAACCTATTATTGTGCATAATAATAGTGATGCTTCTGCCAAGTAACAAAATTATAGCTTGAATTGTTGTTTAAATAATATGTTGTACTTTCTAAATTTATTTCTATAATAAAAATTTGCCACATGATGCATTTTTAAAAATAGTCACACAGAAATCTAGTTTTATAGCAAATAAGTTTTCAAAGAGGTCTGTTATATTATTTTCTTTTTATTAGTCCTAATTAGCGTAGAAGAAGTTATTACCTTTCGTACTCGCCAAAACTCATGATTTCTCAAAATGTAAACATTTGTTTATTAAAATTAACGTTTCGAAAACGTTTTATGACCATTTTCTTTACTGTGCTTTAATGTTCAAACAAATTAATAAAAAATTGCATCGCGTGGAACATTTTGAAAAGTCTTGGTGGAAAAACTGTATCAGATTTAAAGTTGGAAGTGTCTACTAATAAGCAGGCAGCTAACCATCTAAAGCTACATTTCATTGAAAGTTAATGTTCGCTAAATAAGAAAAGCTTATTTTTTTAAATTTTAGAATTCATATTTTATTATGAAGCAGTGTTTTTCACAATTTTGGTCAAATTTCACAGATGCATCATCACCTTTAATAATGGTCATCTGCCAGTCTAAGTTCTTATATGTATTGTACATATTATTCATTTGATATGTCCTCCATCTGTAATCACCAGCTTTGGAATTGTGCCATGTTTGTTCTCTGTTCCTTCAAATTATCTACAAACACTTCCACAATAACGACAGGACGACGATGATGATGATAATAATAATAGTGTAATAATAATAGTGTAATAATATGAGTGTTAATAACAGTATTAATAATAATGGTTAAAATAATATCCTGAACATTTAATTTTATTACAAAAGCAAATAAATTAAAGAACGGCCATCTTTATTATTAACAGAAGAAAAATCTTAGAAGCTCTAAAACAGAAGCTACTAATTTAGAAGTAAAGACAGAGCTGCTTAATGTTACTAAATCCCAGTATTTGCAACCTGGCGAGTATTAGATCATTTAAATGCGATGCTATTTGCGGAATGATCAGGTTTTCATTTCTAAATAATGAAAATCGGACTTCAACTAGCCTAATTTCAGTTTATAATTTAAATATAACAAGTGAAAAATCAATGTAATATCCTTCCTTAGGAAATATATAAAGAGATTGAAAATAATAACTAACACTCAAGTAATAAAACAAAGTAGATATTTTGATTATTCAGCAGTGATAACTCCTCTTGTGTTACATACATCTGAAACCGGAAGCATACAACTTTAGAATGTACAATCGGGAGTCCAAATAAGTGCCGATATAATGAGCGTTGTATTAAGTTGGTACGGATTAGTTAAGCAAGACTTCCCACCTTGTTGTAACTAACCAATTTTTTTTTTTTTTTTTTTTTGCAATGACGGAATGTGCTCCAGAGGCTATCTTTGATTCCTTAAGAAATCGCAATCAATTCGTTCATTGGTGTATGTCAGCTCAAGAGAAGTTGAGTAATGCGATATGTTTTACTGGAAAAATTTGAGTCACATGAAAACTGTCATGATATATTAACATGGAATTCGTAGCCCAGAAGGCAGTACAGTGGTACGTGAAAACAAATACGGGTAGTTCGCGTCCAACTATGGCACTGGAATTTTGACATACAACCAATGGAAGACGGAAAATCTAGCGAGTGTCACTCAACCACTGAAGTAATATGCTTCCTGTTCATCCCTTCACCGCTCACGTTCTTCAATCCAATAAGAGGACGGGTAGATGTGGAATACCACAGATAAGGGGTTTCCGCCAACATTAAATAAAGAAAATCACTATAAAGTGCCAAAAACATCCTCCCGTTTTGTGCTCTCGACAATACATGTTACACAATAACCCTGTTGCACTTAAAAACCTAAGAAGGAAAGACAGTGTTAAAATTGTATTAAACAATGACGTTACCCTTTTAATTTACGAATCAAACTGAAAGCTGAATAGAAGCAATAAAAGAATAGTAATAACAACTACTGAAATTATATTCTTGATATAATGTACACTCAAGAGATCACATTAGAATGGCACAATAAAGAAAAAAAAACAAAACACAACAAAATATATTTTGCGAATTGCCAGAAGAAAGATAAACAAACCGGCATTTCAGATCAGCAAAATGGAAGAAAAGTGTGGGTACAGCCAGGTGCTACTGTATGTAACTGTTCTGAGACGAAAACGGATATTTCTGGCCTTAACTTCTATCTCTTTCTATTGTCTTTTCACCTTCTCTAGCATGTGTGTACAATGTACACCCATGGACAAAAAAAAAAAAAAAAAAATGGGTCATGTCTGGAACGCCAAATTCGTCTAAGTCCTACACGGCACAGCGCCTTGGATACACCATCCGCGATACAGCCGTGTAGCGACAGCAATAAATTGTCACACGTTTCAAACCTATATGATCAATAATCATAACCAAATACATAATTAAGCTTCTTCAACAGCAAACTATCAATATTAACTAAAAACATTGTCAAAAACATGATACCATTTGTGTTGTATGGCATTACTAAACCTGCCACCTTCCATGTGTGTTCACTGTAGCGCTGTGGCAAAACTAAGGTTACTTCTCTGATGAGGGTCGCAGGTTCGCATGTAGCAAACTTCTCTTAATGATGTTGAATCAACACATTGCGACTATTTATTTTAGACGTCCTTATTTCATACACGATATTCGGTACAGTTAATAATTTGGAAGTTATCTATTATGATGCTTCTTTAAGGGTTTTATTCTACCGAACAGCAGTATGCTGCACACGAGAACATGTGCGCAAACGCATCAGCCACGAACAGTTAGTTCTCTCGCAATGATTAAAAAAAAAAAAAAAATAGAATCTCTAAATTATGAAAAAATACTAAAAGTATTGTTAAGAAAAACAATATTTTGAAACGTTTTTAGGAGTCTAATTTTGGGTAAATTTGATTTTTTGGGAGGAAGGAACTTAATTTTATTTTTTATTTTATTTTTTATTTTATTATTATTATTATTATTATTATTATTATTATCGTGTTGGAGTTGGATATCAAGGGGCGGTCTAGGTGTGCTATGGCAGCTTGACGATGCACATAGTGATACTCGATAATATGTAGATTCCCTTTGTAAGGATTAGATATCCTGATGGGATGTTGACTTTGTACAGGATAATCCCCCCTTCTACACGTCTCGAAAAGTTGCAACCTAGTTTTTAGAAAATAGGAAATCAGAGTGGTACACTGGCTTCTCTGTTCATCAGATTTGAACCGCATGAGAACGCGTGGTCTGAGGTAAAAAGGACGAAAGAGAAAAGTTGGCTTCAGGTCACAAATTCAAAAAGTCTGAAATCTTGTAACTTCTCGTCCACATTACTACAGGCATTTAATTTTGTCTATGTCTCGAAGATAGATGGTAGTTATGCGGGCTGAGGCTCATACATCCGATATTAATTATGTTTCTGATTAGAACATGATTGTTTACAACTTTGTTGTTATTTAACACCAGAGTTAGTAGAATTATGCTTTTGTGTGCAAAGACAGACCATAACTTCAAATACCAAAGTTAATTAATGCTATAAATGTTCTACATATCCAGTCATAAAATCAACAAACATAAAAAAAAATGACAAGCAGCGAAACATTTGAACCTAGGAACTTATGAGTGGAAGAAAGGCCTTCTTTATCTCGGCCACCGCAACGTTATTCTGTGATGTGCTTTCAGTATCATAAGTTAACCATTGCGCCGTCAGTCAAATACCTAATAGAACAGTAAATAATAGTCCTTGAATGGCTTGATTATTATTATTTTCTAATAGTCCATGATGACTTCATGTAATTGTAATTCCTAGTCACACACCATTGTAATTCTTTCGTGTGTAATGTGAACACAGCTTTTAAGAAGATACACGAAGCTCTTCGATCGACTCATGGAATCTGGGGATGACTCATTTTTGTGTCCACGGCTGTAGATGTGGATAGAGAAGATATGGCATTCCACGCAAAAAATCGATACCGAGGGCTCAACGGAAATACTTGTTTTGAGACCCCCTGAATCCAAAAAAGGTATTTTTAGAAACATATCCTAATGTGTGTCTGTGTATGTCTATGTGGTGTGGTGTGTGTGTGTGTGTGTGTGTGTGTGTGTGTAGCATAGCTCAAATACCAAAACTTGGTATATTTAAGTTCAGTATCTTCCAAGGATGCGACACGACATTTTTCAAGAAAATCCCGTTACCCCCAACTACCCTTCATATGGAACATTTTCTTGAAATTTTTATTTTCACAAAAATGGGACAAACGAAATGTATATCAAGAATTAGTATATCAAGAGTTAATCGTGTTCGAGATATGCCGAGTTACTGGATTCAGTTTTAAGCTACTTAAACTTTTCTCAAATGGGCAGTCATCTCTATTGACTACTCTCTTTTATTTACCTACTCGTAGAAGTAAAGAGAACTGAATTTCAATTGTTTCACATAACGACCAGGTTTTAAAAGATTTGTCTGTCGCTTTAGCCTAGTGCATTTCTTTATTTTGTTCAACTTACAAAGTAGAAAGTAATAAGACGAATTCTAATAATGTTTATCTTGATTAGCATGATGTAGGTAAAAGAATAATCTTTTGTAAGAATAGTTATTTGTGGAACAACTAGAGAAAGTCATATGAATGTAACACATCAGATGTTTAATTATTAGATATTTCAGATGTGCTACGTGAAATATTTGCTTCAGGATAGCAATAGATCATGTATGAAAGCCAATCTGCACAGGAGAGTGATTTCTAACCTCCTACCATGATAGATGGATCTGCCCCTGCCTCCAATCATAGTGCGCAGTTTTTTACCTTGAGGGAAATTTGCGTCAGCGACACCGGTGTCCCCCTTACGAGGGCTTGCAATTAATTCTGTTCGTCCCCTCCCCTTCCAACAACATATTTTTAGACGCGAAGACAAACGCAGTTCTACTCCCGTCGCCTGATGATGCTCAAGGTAGATCTTTTGAAAACGACTGGTAATATTACGAAAGATGTACATTCTAATGAGCTTCTCATTTTTCATACTTTAAATCATCAAAGAGTACCAAGCTGGGTGTTAGAACCAAGCAATCCAACGGAAATGAAAACCCGTATTTTACGAGAAAAAGGGAGCAGAGACTGGAGGATTATAAAAGGAAACCATCGCATTTGATTCACAGAAAATTTTATCATTCCATACTCTTGGATATTGCTTCCTGAAATGCTAATGCAGCAATAAAAGACATTCAGAAGAACGTAGGAGGACGTGGAAAAATTGTTTGAGAATAACTCAGCTTCTGGAGACAGATTTGTAGAATCCTAAAATGTTCAGTTTCATAGCATAGATAAGCTCCTAATTTTTCCCTTTTATCCTTTTCTTTTTCTGACATATTTCTTTCCTATTAGAGCACGAATTTAGGATAAAGCGCAGAACTAACGTAAATAAATTACATGTCTTCAGATGTACGAGGGTCATCCAGAAAGTGACGTACGATTTGGTATAATCAAATAATAACGAAACATATCAACAAAAAACGTTGTTTACAAACTTAGAATACCTTATTCTATTATAACACTGAGTCTAAAGAGACATTAAGAAAAAAAAAAAAATTGCCTAACAGGAACCATATGCAGAACACTAAATCATAAACCTGGGAAAGGTTGTATAAACCAATAGTCATTCCCACTTTAACTTGTGGATCGGAAAAGTGGACAATGATTGCACATCACAAAGGGAGAATACAGACAAAGGAAATGAAATTCCTCAGAAATAAATAGAATACACAAGATCGAATAAAAACAAAATAATGAAATAAGGCATCATTTAAATATAGAATAATTAAGTGAAACAATAAAAGAAAATAGAAGCAATTGGAAACAACATTTGGAAAGAATGACAGAGAACAGTAGTATATAATTACGGAACCCAAAGACATAGAAACACAGGATGAACTAAATCACGATGAGACTAAAAAGGCCTAATCTAAAGGAGAGGGGTATTATTATTTTTGTTGTTATTATTATTTATTGTTGTTGCTACTGCAATTTCCGCTGTTCTTATTAGGAGTGGCTGCAACTGTATGAATTTGTACATAATCATATCTGTTATACGAGGGACGTCTAGAAAGTAAGTTCCGTTTGGTAATAAAATTAAGTTGTGTACAGATACAGAATAATTATTTATTGCACAAAATTCTACAACTCTTAAAATACTTTTCCACATAACTACCGAAATTTTGCAGGCATTTGTCATAGCGTGGCACAAGTTTTTGTATACCTTCTTCATAGAAGTTTGCCGCCTGTGTCTTCAAAAACTTGGAAACATTTTCTTTCAGCTCTTCGTCATTGTTGAAGTGTTGACCGCCAAGGAAATACTTGAGATGTAAGAACAGATGAAAGTCGCTAGGAGCGAGGTCAGGGCTGTACGGAGGATGGTCAATCACGTCCCAGCCAAATCCCTGTAGGAGGGTTTTCGTCACATTTGCAGTGTGTGGTCGTGCGTTGTCGTGCACTTCACTAGTCCTTCATTGAACTGTCGGACCCATCTTCTCACCATTGAATCACTCATCGCACTTTGTCCGTAAACTTCGCAAATTTGCCGATAAATTTCAATTGGTTTCACTTTCCTAGCATTCAGAAAACGAATCACATATCTAGTTTCACAAGCGGCGGGATTTTCAATCAACACCGACATTGTAAACAAGCACAACAAAGCGTATGTGGCTGACAGCGATCTCAAAATGGCGCACGTTTCTTCTCCTTGATACAGAGCGTCTACCGCGCATGTGCGGAACTGCGATCGCAGCGCTGCAGCGGAGATACATTGAAACGGAACTTACTTTCTGGACGTACCTCGTACAACAGATACTATTTCACATTTTCGGGACTGTCACACTAAAATTTTGTGAACACCCAAAATAGATGAACACGAGCCGCTTCTGATAATTTATATAGAATATCATGTGAATATAACATTAATCCTTAAGAAGCAAAGGGATTAAAATATTAATGATTTTTCGTAACACTGTAAAGTCTTTAAGAAGCAAGTATATTGAAATATGGAGTTGTTTTGGGATGTATCCTATAAATATAATTTTTTAAATTTTTATTTATTATTATTATTATTATTATTATTATTCGCAACACTGTTAAGTCTTTAAGAAACAAGAGGACTTGAAATATGAATGAGTTCTTTGTGGTACATTCTACAATTATCAGTTTTTTTTTTGTTTTTTTTTTTCAGCAGTATCATCACCAGAGACTTTGAGGTAACACATTGTGGCGCTTTCCCACCCACGTTGAATACACGATTTCTGTTGCTGACCTTTGGCCCGAGTCCAAGCAGGGCTCCCTGCTACTGACGCACGAAGTGTCCCTGTCATCTCCACATGAATTAGAGCACCTTTCTTTGAAGTGACAAGTAATGCCATCGTGTCTGGCAGTTCTTACAGGTGCATGTACTTTTGCCAAAACGGAAAAGATCTAGGCTGCACATCTGCTCCATTAATTGAAGCACATTAAGAAACGTTGAAGTAGCAATTGCTTCGGTTATGTTGGAACTGCACACTCGTTTGTAAACACTCAATTTTATTATAGAGAGATTCCCTCTATTTTCGGTCTGTTTGTACTTTTTCTACACTACTATGTACATCGTGTATACAGAAGGTATTGCACTCCACCCAAAAATTCGATACTGAAATTTCACCGGAAGTATACATATCCAAAAAAAAGATGATTTTTAGAATAGGTCCGTGTGTGTCCGTGTGTCTGTGAACAGATAGCTCAAAAACGAAAAGTCAGTAAAATACCTAACTTGGTATTTAAATATACTATCTTTCAGAGTTGCGACACAAAGATTTTCAAGAAAATCCTCCGACCCCAAACTCCCTTTACATGGCTCTAATGATTTTCATTAAAATACCGTAAAGGTATTTACAAGGCAAATAAAATGTATATCTTGAATTTTCTGGGAATAGTCCCTAAATACCTTTATTCTGAATGAATTTTGCTGAATTTCTAGGAAGTTTTAAAAATATTAAGGTCGCTGAACTCAGTGGTTATTTTGCGACCACATCATTACAGTAACAAATCACATACATTATATAATAACAATAATGGAACAACAAAATCGATTTCTAAAACATAAAACATTACATAGGTAACTAATAATACCGTTAAAATCAGTAAGGAATACAAAGTTATGTGATACAGTTTAAATTGATTTTATTGTACAAAGAAATATCTTTAAAATAGCAAACAGTTTTATGAAAGAACTTTGGCTTATTTATAGCTGTGGCAATTCCGGATATTCTGTATTTCTTTCTAAATATGCTGTATATGGTACATTCTGTAAGGATGTGGTTTACCGTTAGAGGTGTTCTACAGGTCCTGCATTCTAACAGCTCTTCTTTGGATATTATACAGGAATGCGCTCATTTGGTGTGTCCAATTCTTAATGTTGCCATTAAAACTTGATGCATTTTCTATAGCTTATATAGACTAGTATAAATTTGTAGCTTTCATTGTAGTATGTGGTCCAAAGGTTTTTAATAATTTTATTTCTGAAAGATAGTAAATCTCTGTGAGGAGTGTTGATGTTTTGAATTGTGGAGTTTTGTATTCCTGCAGGGTCTGTCGGTTCATTAACATTTATGTCATAATGTGAAGGTAAACATAAGATATGATTTTCTTTTCCCTTTGTTTCAATGTATGACACAGGATCTGAAAGTGTTGTAATAATATATAATTTGCAAGGGAAAAATCGGTTTCAAAACGTTGCAAGATACATTAAGTTTGTTTCCTTTAACTCGGAGGCCTTTAGTACGATGAGTGAATGACATCGGCGAGAAATTGCTCAAATGTGGTCCTTAGAGCTTAGAAGTTAATTACCCGATATTAGTCTTCCCAGGATAAGGGAAACCCCCAGAAAAACTTTATCCGGATAACTCACCCTAACTGAGATTCGAACTCGGGACCTTTGGAATGTGTGGCATGAATGCTACCAACACAATAGAGAGGCGGGCTTGTGAAAGAGTTATAAAGTACTTAGAGCAATAAAGCACTGCCATCTGTTACTCAAGGTAACTATTCGCTACTGGATTTCCTCAGAACATTTTAATAACACAATTGTAAATATACTTAAAAATGCGGCGTTATTTTATAGCCGGGGTGGCTCAGAGGATTCGATTCCGGGATCTGGAGTGGAAATTTAAATCGGCCCTATCCAAGCCTTCATTCCCAAGGCCTGACGTGATTCGGAGTCCACGGTAAAAGCTGTAGGTCCTCTCAAATGCCACCATGCTCATCACCCTACCGTCGGAGGCAATTGGCTACGTGCCCTGGGTGCCTCCACCTCTCAGGTGGCCGCCAGTGACCGTGTGGGGAACGTTGAAATAAGAATTATCGAGATGACATTCCACGAATAAATGAGACAAGAAGCGTTAGATAATCTGTTTTTTGAGTAATCCGTTATAGCTCTAAACATTTAACCATCTCAAGTAAATCAGAAAAGTAAGAAAAATGGGTGGAAGCAATAGAGACAGAGAGAGAGAGAGAGAGAGAGAGAGAGAGAGAACCTATACTTGTCTAGTCGAACTATGGTTTATTTATATATATATATATATATATATATATATATACATATATTTAAAAGGATTAAGAAATAACGGCATCACTAGCGCTTTCTGTTAGATTTACATGATTATAACATAGTGGTTGTAAATCTTGAGGGGAAGAAAAGAAAACGGATGTATGTGCAGCTTATCATAGAACGCAACCCTGGAGAAAGAATTTGTGGGCAATCTCTAGTAAATATATAACATTAATTTGACAATTTTGAAACAAACTACTTTCCAGTGCAGTGCAGATACTATGAAAATAACTCTATAATGCTAATACTCAATATTTACTTCTACTGAGATAAACTCCCCAAGACTCTCACATTTTATACTTATTTAATCTTTAGTGTAATATTATATCTTCTCTATAATATTTCCCCAATTTCAGTAGTAATTGAACGATGCACTTACTTAAGATATACTTCCAATCTAGCACCTAGATTCGCTTTCGTTAGGACGAGTCATCTGGTTAGAACCTTTTCGAACTCATTTATTACCCCAAAATGGTGAAAGTTAGATGACTTCATGTGTTTAAGATATGTAAGTCTGCATCCTCACTAATCAAATCATATATCTTAGGGATGTACTTTTCTTTCGCTCAAAGTTCTTTAATCTCATTTTCGTTATATCTTAAAGTTACTCGACATTCGTTTTCTCAGGATAAGGAAAAATCCCCTATAACTTGCCGTAAGCGAGATTCGAACTCACGATTACTTGAATGTGAGGCAGACACGCTACTCCCAAAGAGATATGTATTGCTTACTGCGAACGATAAACCCTCCCGTTCACAACTACATCACATACGGGTACAATTTCTTCTCATAGAGCGATATCATAACGACAGATCGATCGCCCACAAGGCCAGTAAACTCACACGTTTCATGTTTTCACTATACCTATGAAAATAACTGTAATATGTTTTCTGAATAACTCGACTTTCTATCTGTCTGGAAGCAAACAGCAAATTTTCCTGTTCAGACCAGAATTACAGCACCCTATTACACACGTTATAGTCATCTTCAGTGGTCTAAGGCTACCACTTCATGTGGTCGCAGGTTCATGCCCGGTAGAGGGCAGTGGTTTATTTTTTTCGGCTGCCTTCAGAAGGAAAGTAAAGCCGGTGGTCCTGTGTCGTAGATACTATATGACACGTAAAAGAATCTCAAGTGTAATGAGGTTTTGAGCAAAATTTCCGGTTTTCACGCTCAATATAGAATAGAAGCTAAGAACCACTTTAAGAACTATTCTCCTAAATTGATGTGCTTAGATTGAAGTTGTCATTTTTTGTTTTTTAAATGTTATAGTATGTATGAAACAGATAAAGAAAGTCCTAAGAAGTCTCTGTAAAACGAATAAAAGTACAGGAAGAGGAAATAAGCAAGCAAAAAAACAGCACAATCATTTGCCTGTACATAGTTATGCTACGTTTCTAAAAATAGGTTAAAATACACCAGCTAGAATTGTCAGAACCAGAATCATATTAAGGAGAGGATGATAACAGTCATTGACATGGAAAAGGTAATTATCTGGCAAAATTTTGAATTTTCAGAACACATCTCTTATCAGAATCTGGATTAGATTCTCAACAGCGATTTTTCTGTAGTAAAAATGAGATATCCATTTAATAACATTGAAATGTGGAAGGAGCACAGCATTTTTAAGAAAGGATAGTCAGTAATGTCAATCACTAATTTCCAGTGCTTGCAATGCCTTAAAAGAGGTCATCCGTGATGCCAAAAAGTGAGACTTTTATCTTTGTTGAACTTTCTGGATGCAAAGTATCATCTATTTTACCAGAAGATTTGTGCATACGTATAAATCACATTAATTTTGAGCTTGGCTAAGCAGTGATTACTGTGCAATATATTTATTACGAATATAGTTTTGCAGACATTTCTGCCAGACTTTTAAATTTCTGATGTAACACAAATTGTGAAATATACTTCCATACTAAGCAGTTTCTGTAATTTTGTGAGAAAGTGAGCAAAAATGTGTGTTTTGCTTCTCCTAAAACATTTTGTTTATGGCGTTACTACATTTCCAGGTCAACATTTCTAATAAATACATTTAAGGAGTCAAAATGTTGAAGTAGGTACCTATGAAATAGGTATAAATAGATATAAATAGGAATAGAAAGGAGGGACGCCAGGAATGGACCAATAGGTAGGTAGAACAATGTTATTTTTGCATCAGTAAATAAATTCGCGTAATGTTTTCCTTATATATTTATGCAGAACTGCTGCTGAAGTATGCCAGATTGCATGTCGACGTTAACGTATATAGCTGGTGTATTTACACTAACCTTAATCCTCCTTGGACCTTAAAAGGGAAGAATTTCTTTACGATGGCGCGAGTTTTCTTCTGTGTAGGAGATGTACGTACTCCGTGCACTAGAGTAAATATTCGAAATATACAGTGACTGCTCATCCGTTTTCGGTGAAACACTGCCAAGTGGTGCGGGAAGGAACTTGTCAACATTAGCCAACGGTTCCGCCTTGTATCAACAAATAGCTTTACAGCCATTTCCTTCGTGTTGGCGCTGAATCACCCTCGTCTGGCTTCAACATTTCCTCCATTTCCTTCTCTCCCCGTTTAGTCTGCTTCCAAGCAAAGAGAAATCCTCGTCCTTACATAAATTGTCGCGCTCCACGCGGTGTGATTGCGTCAGCTGTAACTCTTACAGTTATTTGTCTCACTTATGAACACATTATGATGCTGTTTTACGATACGACCAAGTCTTTAAAGAATATTTTTATATGTCAGAAATAGTAACACTATGACTGTCTAGCTCTAGTTTACAAGAACCCAAATGAGGTGTGGGGCTGCTTCAGAAAGCGAGCCTCTTTTTTTGGTAGCTATTTACAAGAACATAAACTTTTATTGCGGACAGAAATGCTTTATGCAAAAGCAGACTAACTTCGCTGTCCTTACCCTTGGGATTTTTAAAACCACATTTTTTGCCTTTATGAATACTGGAAATGAAGAGCTGCGGAATACGCGTTAGCTTTCTTATATGATTCCCCTTAAGCTCTACAAAGGAATATTAACGAGTGTGACATAATTATAATCTTTCCAGTTTTATGAAAGACTGCAAAATGTTTCTTTTCTGGAGCCGAGGCGCTGTCCAGGTAGGAAGGAATTGAAATTTGGGAACAGGTGGAAGCTGGAGGAGTCTAAAATTTGAATGGCAGCGCGTGTGCCTGAAACTTCTTAAGTCAAACCATTCAATTACTCCCATCAACACTTTATTAACACTTCACACTTCGAAGAGCAGGTGTGTTTACTGGTTGAAAAATAGTTTTTTTCTGCTGTACACAGTCCTTTTAGTGAGAAATATTGCATATCTCTAAATATTTGGTACCGAGATTTCATATAAATGCTTGTTTTGAAGTTCACTATTGAATAAAAACTTGTTTTTTAGAAAAAGGTCCGAGAGCACGCGCGTTCGTGTGTTTGTGTGTGTGTGTGTGTGTTTGACCGTAAACATTATAACTAAAAGAAAATGTTGGTTAAATGTCAAATCTACTCTTTAAGTTCAGCATCATCCAAGGATGGAACGTGAAGATTTTCAAGGAAATTTCGGATCCAACTACTCACTACATGGAAATATGTTTGGAAATTTGGTTTTGTTTCAAAAATAGCTCTAGTTGATTAAAAGTCACCTGTTTTAAAATGTTCATAACAAAGAAATCGCATATCTGATTTTTCTGGGAATTGCCTCTTCATTCTGAATGACTTTTGTACAAATGGTTAACCGTAAGAGCTAGACAAAATTTGGTAAAGCTATACGATGGTTGCAACACACATACGGACACACACACACACACACACACACACACAACGCACACTCACAAATACACAACGGTCTTGAAAAGTAGTTTAAGTGACCTCTGCTGGCGATCCATATTTGAAAGTGTTAAAACATTAAGTCGTTCAGATGTGAAAGTCGAAGTTTTGACTACTGCTTGGGATCATTGGGGTTAGTTTCACAGATCCTTCGGCTACGCGTTGTGGGCGTTCCGCAATAGCGACCTTTGGCCGCAACTGCTACTCTCCTCTACTTATAAAAAACATCCCTCGGCTGCGTTTTGCTGCTAAGGGATTCCACCTTGGGCTACGCTTTGCGGCTTAGAGACATAAACGTTTATAACAGACTAGTAAGTAACTACAAAGTGGCTCTATTGACGACATAACAAAAGCACCCACGCATTGAAATAATACCAAGTGGTGGAACCATCGTACAGTAATAATCAAAATTTTACTATACCAATATATATTTTGTGGAGTCAATCATGTACGAGATATTCCGTATTATTAGTTTAAATTTTCTCAGATAGTAAGATTTCATTCGCTGTTTTTCTGCTGAACAACTAAAGATCACGTAATTTTAAAGAACCACATAGCGACTAGCTCTGACTATTGCCTAATTGTGAATTTAACCCATAATAGTTTTCATAAATATTTCCATTAACTTTACATAATTATAATCACGTTCCCTGGTTAAGCTTCCTAGACGATTGTTTCACAATCTGCTGCAGAAGGAACCGATTCTTTCTTTGTTGCTTCATGGCACTGCTATGCACACTACTATCAGGTTTTAGTCAGACGAACGAATATAGGGTGTTTCAGAGTTTTTCTAAAACGATTCTGAATTAAACTATTCTGACTTTCACAGAACGATATAAACATCATCTGAATGTTGAAAGTTCCTGACCTTTGAACTGTCCTGGTGATTCAGGACCAATTATACGTTTTTGTAACGTTTTGAGAATCCACTCAATGACAGTACCACTGTAACTTCGGGAACTCTTTGCATTTTAGATAACCAGAGGACCATTGAGAGATTATAAATAAGCACGATAAAATATATTTTTAAAGCTTTTGCTTTCCGAAGAACTCGCTCCTTTGCATTCATCGTCATAAAAATCGTGATTAATGGGCTTGTAATTATGCGGGCAACTTAGATTGCACTACAGTAAACAAGCTTACTTTGACAGTTAACAGAAAAGTATTGAATTTCACTCTTTGGTCCAACATTTCTAGCTCATATGAATCATTAACGTAACACGGGGGAAAAAATATGTTTTCAATCATTTATAGAAAACAAATGTATAATAAATGACTGCTGCTGTGGTCGAGTGGTTAGAGAGCTGTCTTCTCACTCGGACGTCCAGAGTTCAAAACCTGGCTGGGGCGGGGAATTTTTCTTTAATCAGAATTATACCCTATCCCCCACAGAGTCTGGAAGTATGCATGATCAGATGAGTTGTTCCACAAGTCAAAACCCCCATATGATTATAGAATTTAAAGGAGGTTATACAAATAAAACAATAATAAAAAAAGGTATAATAAAGAGGCAAAAAGCTGCATGTCAATCTCATAATTCTCGCGTGTCATTTTCAGTATTTTTTAGTATTTGACTCTTTTAATGATTGCTCAAACACCTAAACCATTCTTATAAAGCCAGCAATAAGTAAATAAGAAAAAAAAAATAGTAACCTCCTCCAGGCAATTTGATGACATCGAGATTCCAAACCATAGAGATTTCAAGTTACTCCAATATCACGAAGAAAAAAAAATACATATGTGCTATTTTATACTTCAGAACCCGGAGTTACATAATAAAATAAATAGTTCTATATAGCTCTTTCTTTGGGTTCAGACCAATTTTGTTTGGAAATTATGATTGATGAATTTGCAGGTTTCTATGGATTTTTCAGAGTATAAAACAATATAACCAGCTGTATGGAAACCGCGTATTTTTCCTTTGTACAGAAGCTATGAAAATGAAAAACGTAAAAAAGAATGAACAGAAACAGAAAGAAGGGAACTAACTCCCTTAAGAGAGTTCGACATAGACACTACCACCAGTCATCTTGTTCCTTTGCCAAGAACGTTCTTTCAGTCTTAATGCAGCAAGCTTTATGCCTTGTTTCTTTCCGTGCTTGGTTGATCTAAAGCACAAGACGAACTGCCTTGCCCAAGGCCCTTTTGTCTCGGAGTCCCAACACGGCGGTAATCTTCCCAGAGACGAGGTGCTTAAAGGAAATCCTCAAGACGATGGATTATTTGAGTCGCTTTAAGCTTTACCAGATGGAGCAGAACTGGCAAGAACAACAAAGAAAAGTTTTATGTAGCACGGCAACAATTTTATTTGTGCCCCCACGAGGTTGAGAAATGAATTGCGTCTTTTTTTACAGCAATTTTTAGAAGTACAACTACCACAGAGATTGGGTTATGCGTTCTTCTTTCATGTTCCTCTTTTCATTTCTCCCTCCTTTCTTATGGTTTAGTTTAATCTTCTAGTTTTCATCATTACTTCATTTTGTTCTAATATGCTTTCACGAATTCATTTACTATCTAGTAGTTTTCCTCTTTTTATTGTTACTCTTTCCATGTATTCTTTATTTGTATAATATTTAGCCAAAAATATCACAGTCAATGAAGTTTAGATCTTGCTCCCATATGGCAATAAAACTTTTCGTCGAGAAAGAGTAAACTCCGCCAAGGCACAGAAAATTCTGGCATTGGATTATTAAACTCGTTTCCTTTCCCATTTCATAGACGGGGATGCATGCGTAAATTTCAGTAAGTTTATTATCCCTTGGAGAGAGAATGCCGGTATCCGTGGCCACGCTTGTTAAAGTGCATAGCTTTGGTGCTTCGTAGCGCAGGGGATTGAGGGTTCCAGTCTGCTTTGGGAATGGATGTTTGTGTATTTGTAAATGTGTTTATATATGTGTGTGTGTTTGTAAAGTAAACGGTCAACAAATAGGAAAACAAAGGAAATGTGTGGAAAATGGAAAAAGAAAGAAAAAAGAGGATAAAATAACAGGAATACAGCGCCGGAGTCCCAACAACACTCTGTAGCTGTATTAAAAAAGAACAAAAAGACGAAAACATGCGCTAAACAAGTAACAGATTACAGAAAATTACCACTTCTTCTGCAGATCTCGAAAAAGCCTATGATAAGATAATAACCCATTCAACTTAAAGGTTGTATCTAAGTGTTTACAACGAAGGTAGCAAATTGAAGTGGGGTCTAAGTAAATAGTCACAAACTAGTGCCATAGGCACTTTTACTCCGAGTGTTGCTATATGATTAGAATTCTGTTCTCTTTTCATGGAAGAAGTACAACAACATTTTTTTCCGTCCAGTCCTATCTGTTTCCATTTGTAGACTGATGGCAGAACATTTGCTATTACTATGCACATTTTTACTTTCTCTGCTTAGTACACAGTATATAGGTAAGGAGGTATTGAATTGCACCGAAAGATTCTATACCAACATTTCACTGGAAATATACGTTTTAGGGTTGCTATATAAAATCTTTTAGAAAATTTCCCTATGTTTGTGTTTGTGTGTGCGGGAACAATATAGCTCAAAAATGAAAAGTCGCTTAAATACCAAACTAGATAACGAAGATTTCGTCTACTCAAAATTACCTTTTAATGGGAGAAGTTTAGAAAAGTTTGATTTTTTTTTCAAAAATGGCGCTGACGATTTTGATTAAAATACCGTATATTAAATAAATTTAGATGAGAAACATTCTGGCAATAGCCTCTGAAGATCTCCTCATTCTGAATGACTTTTGGATAACCGGATAACGTAAAAGATAGCATAAACAACGTAGATCTCGTTGAAACATAAATACAGACTTTTGTGGAGTTAACAATTTCCGAGATATTCCTTCTCATTGGCTTCACTTTTAAGATATGTATACTTTTCTGAAACGGAAAATTGTCATTACTTTACCTTCTGTTGTACTTCGATCCATGCAAAGAGAGCAGGATTTCAATCACACATCAACCCTTCTGTTTACAAGGAAGGAAGTAAAACGACCATTTCTGCTAATGTTTATCTCGATTAGAATGAAGTAGATAGAAGAATAAGCTTTTGTAAGAACATTTTGTTACAGAATAGGTAAAGAAACTCATGTGAATGGAAAAATAAGATTTTTATTGTTTTAGATCTAAGATGGACTTTTGACCCGTGGTATTAAGGATACTCATCTGTGAAAAACCTAAAATCTACAATTTTGCTTGGATTGATTTGAAACTTTAACACATCATTTGCAGTATTAAGAATAGTTGACATGCGAATTTTCAGACAAGTAATAAAAACAATAGGAAATTGAACTACAAGCATTACATTATTTAATTAGGCAAAAAAAGAATCATTTTTGCACTTTTGATCAATTTTCACAGATGGGTATCCTTAATTATCAACTCCGGGATTTGCCTTGGCAATTGAGGCCTAACAAACGGACTGCCAGCCTCACAGCCACGTGCACTAGGAAGGGGTCATCATTTATATGTTAGATAATATCTTTTATTAAGAAGTAACTGCATTGTCCAACATTAAATCCCTAATAAGGATTATTATTACCTTGCAATCAAATAATATTGCACACTTTTCGACGATAGACAAGTTACTACCTTCTCCAGCTGCGCTTCAATGTCCTTTCATAGTATATATTGAAACAATTACTAACTAATATTATCCAACGTACCTACTTTAATTCGATTAGTTGCTAATAGAATTGCACGTTGTCTTTTAATAACACTAAAATCACTGACTGAATCCTCTTAATTTCATTGAAATATAATAAAAATTTTGAGCACCAACAAATACTCAGGAGGGTAAATATATGCTTGGGATTAATTAATCCAAAAAGCATAAATCTTAATTGTATTGGCGGGAAAACGTAATTAATGAAACAATCAAATTAAAGGTAAACTGTTAAAAAGGTCTCAGGTGATTTAATAAATAAAAGTGCTCACATTAGAGCGAAATTGTAGAATGATATCTAGGGCTCTACCGAAACGTAGAAAGTTATACTCGTATTCTTTTGTGGCAAAACAATTGAATTGAAAAAGTACAAAGGCCAATTTTGCATTCAGTTCCAATTTAAAATCAGTTAAAGGTTCCTGGGAATGACATTTTGGCTATAATTGCTAGAAAGATTAAAATTTGCTTTTTATAGGAAATAGCTGTTGGAATCTTTGGGCTGCATAAAAAATCAACATTTAGCTGCGCTCCCATTGCCTCGGGCTCTAGGTATTTAAAGAACCCTAACATTATTTTTCATCAAATATATATGTGTGACAAAATGATTAACTTTAGAGATTAAGATTTCTAAAAAAAAAAATTAAAACAATTCATAATAAAAGTTAGGCATATTGAAATAAGTGTCATCGTTTAAAGTTGTGCGTGGCTCAAAGCACCAATTCAGAGAACACGAACCAATTTTGAGGCAGTACTAATTATTACAAGAAGAGATAATTAATAAGCAAGACAATGTAAATAAATATATGTAATATAGAAATATGATTATATTATTAGGGTATATTACCATAAGCTTAGTTATAAGAGAGACGTGATAGCTGAAACTCTCTTAGGCCATAAAATAGAGAAATCTTTAGCAAGTTTTTGTCGACAATACCAAGGAGTTGAGGTGAAACGTATAAATGAATGTCCTTGAGCTAAAAAAAAAAAAAGATAGCTTGCTTGAGGGAGTTGTGGGATTGTGAAAGTTATTAAGAGTTAGCAGCCAAAGTGAAAAAGTAGGATAGTCTCTATTGGCTCATTAAAAGAGACGCTACTGGGAGCGGCAAAAAACAAGATCATTAGAGCATAGTTTTAATACTTAGGCAGAACAAGGGTGCTCGATATATGTTCTACAGAGACGCAATTTCTCACACAGTATGTTCTTATTTATTGCACAGTTCAGTTCGTCTTTAGGTAGCAGTACAGTCAGTTGTTCTCCGCAGTACTTAGGTCTTATAGATTCGTAAGAAACGTGATACGTGAATGAATGGCGTGTTATTTATGGACGCTCTTTAATTGCTATGCTTCTCAGCGTCCCATTCTTTATTGGGCGTGAAAGACTGCTTAATTTGGCTCAGAGGCCTCTCTATAGGCTCGAGGTTCTTTTACGTGCCGTAAATCTACGACACGGGACCAACGGTTTTACTTCCCTTCCGAAGGAAGCCATGCTAAGGATTTTTACACCCGAAAAAATCCATCGTCCTCGCCAGGTTTGAACCCACGACCTTGGGTGTATGAAGTTAGCATAGTAACCATTACACCACGGAAATTTAAGTTTATAAATTAAGTATAAATTGTGAATATTATTGGTAACAGTTTAAATAAACTACGCAAACTAAAAATTACAAATGTGCTATCTCTGAATTACCGTTCACGCACTTTTACCGTTCACGCACTTGTTAGGAGATACTTGCTGGACCGAAAAATCCAACTTGCTGGACCGAAAAATCCAACTAGCTGGACCAAATATGAGTAATGTAATAAATATTCATAATTCATAATAAAAATAATCATAACGAGGAGTAAGTGTGACTGGCGCAATTTGCTCAAATTTTGGGGAGCGTGAAACATTTTAGTTAAAATATTTAGTTACATAATAACATTTATGAAATTATTTATATCTTTCAAAGTGTCTAACTCATTTGAATTAAATTTGGCATTCATATGAATATAACAGCAATGGAGTCACAGTATAATTTTTAGAAACATCGAAATTTTTCTCTCAGTCCCTTAAATAGCAAATAACTGTAGAGGATATGAAAGCCTTGCAAAGTAGTGAAACATGACTATAATTAAGCGCATCCAATTGTTTTAATTTTCAAAATGAAAGTTGTAACTAATAACACAAAATTCTTCTTGCATGTATACATTTATTTAAAGCTATGTGAGTGACGTACTATATATTAGCACTGCAGCCACTGATGTATTACAACAAAAAAGTGTGTTTACCTGATTACTGCTGATTTAACGAGTCAGTGAGCTTTCATCCCGTCGCTTTGCTGATATATTGGCGTTCATGATTCTACAAACATCATTTTTCAATTAGATTGTTAACTGATGAAATTAAAACAGGACTACAGGTGGAAATGCTGAATGTTTATCACCCTTCTTCCGGTAAATATGGTTTGTTTTTCGTCGCTATTTTCGCTCTATTTGCACAAGTATGGCTCTTTGTCTCTGTACACCGTAACAGTAACATTTTGTATTTTATAAAACATTTATTAAAATACAGGTTAGGTAAATTTACAACAAAGAAACGGCTAGTTTCAGAAAGCTGATGAAAAAATCGCCTGGTTGATTCATTTTCAGGATGAAAACATTCCCTTTGTAGCAATTAAGAGTGCACCTAAATGGAATTTGTTAATGAAATGCATTAGTATACAAACGTTGAATGTACATGCTTTTGTGTTATTTTGTCTCAATAGTCGCGAATATTCTATAAATCATTTAAATACAATTTAAGTTAATGAGGGGAAAATAAAATAAATTTAAAAAACTGACGTGTTCTATTCACATAACTTCCTCCAGCTGTTCCATATACAAACTATTCTTACAAAAGATTATTATTCTATCTACATCATGCTAATGGGGATAAATATTAGCAGAAATGTCTTATTAATTGCTTCCTTGTAAGCAGAAGTGAAATAAGGGAATACATTAGGCTAAAGCGATAGCCAAATGCTTTAAAAGTTGATCGCTATGTGAAACAATTGAGATTGGTTTCGCTTTGCGTGGTACCATTTAAGAAAATATAGGTAGTTTAAAATTGAAACCAATAATAATGAATATCTCGAAAACGGCCAACTCACAAGAGAAACGTATATGACATAAATTATGTGGTTTAAGGATATCAACATCTTTTGTGCAGTAAGCTTTTCTCTTACGGTTTAACCATTATGCAATATTCTGCAAACTCATCCAGAATAGAGATCTTCACAGGCTATTTCCAGAAAATTCAAAATATATATTTTATTTTTAATGTAAATATCTATAATATACAGTAATTTAACAATCGTTTTCCATGTAAAGGGTAGCTTGTTGGGGAGATTTTTTTGAAAATCTTCGTGTCACATCCTTGGAAGATTCGTTTCGTTTCGTAATCGGTTTACCCTCTCCGTATTTCTAGGACTGACACCCCCTAGGACTTACAAGTCAATGCCTAGGGGTGAGAAATATGTCGGGGAACCAACGGCACGAAACCTCACAATGGAGAACCTGTTATGAAGGGTCGGCACGTAGCCAGGCATGAACATGAGGAAGTGAATGATATGAAATGTAAGCGTAATTGATGATTAGAAAGGTGAGGATGGAGCAATTGATGGAATGAATTGCGGGGGAAACTGGAGGACCCAGAGAGATAACCCGCCCAAACTCCGCTTCGTCCACCACGAATCCCAAATGCGGGCGCTTGGGATCGAACCCGGGTCGCCTATATGGGAGGCGGTCGGTCTCATCACTCAACCGCCCTCCTTGGAAGATACTGAGCATAAATACCAAATTTGGTATTTAATGGTCCTTTCGTTTTTGAGCTATACTGTCCACACATACATACACACAAACCTTTTCTAAAATACTTTTTCGGACTCAAGGAACTTAAAAATATATATCAGGTGAAATCTCGACATCGAATTTTTAAGCGGAATACAATACCTTCTCTACCTACTATGTGCATACATGCTAGAGAATGTAATAAATAATATAAAGTACTACATATTATGAAGTGATTTTATTTTAGGTTTCTCCTGAGGTGTTTAATGACCTTTTTATTCATGGGACCTCGAAAAGTGTATCTCAAGTTAAATCTTGCATTCAACTTTTGGTTAGCATGCAATACTTTTTCTGTTTACTAAGTAGTACGCGGTAGAGGAAGTAATTTGCAGTGTTCATGAATTTAGAGTTTCAGTTATGTTGCTTCTCATGAAATTGCTGAAGGCGATTGGAAACTTCCAACAAGTAACGTGGAAGGAAAATGTGATGTGAATGTGTATAGAATGCGCTATTATGTTACCATTCTTGAGGAAGCAGCTTTCGTTACTGGCTCACTACGACATCAGATTGGACGATCGCCCAGGGCAATGTCTGCTGCTGATACCCACACCGCAGACAGAGTGTCGAGACACATACACACATGTGCTCTTTCAATATTTCGGCGAAAGAAGGTTTTACGATCTTAAAAATGTCTCTCCGCAAGTTTTATTTACTCTCTGGGAAACCCTTTCCCACTAAGAGAGACTTGAGAAAGCATAAACAAGCATCTCTTCACAGCGAGGAAAGGGGCTGTATGAAGAGCTTCAGAGGATCAGGCCTTCACAGCCCAATAAAAATGTTCTTTAGCATTTCTTTCACAATGTTTTCAGGCCTTTGGACGTTCTGATAATTCTCTTAGAGAGAAACATAACATGATGTAATCAATAATTGGTAGTCACTTTGCTTTAAGTAAACTGGTTTCAAAGAAAAACATTTATGTAATTTTCAGTGAACCCTCTGTACTAATAAGTACCTTTCTATTGTTCCTTTTGGAACACCAACTTGTTTGGCTGCTAATTTGCATCCCATATACCCAGCTCGGATGGCATTAATAGCCAGAATCATCTGTTGTTTGTTCCGAGTCTTCCGTTTATTGTCTGGACTATCACCTGTCTATAAAAGAAAATAATAGACCTAAAATTAATATATTTTTGTCCTTAAACCAAGAAACATTGAACATATGTTGCAACCCATAGGGTCTCATATTATGGAACCTTCAATGAGGGTAAAAGAAAATCTACCGAGGCTCTAAAACGAGAGACAACCAATTGCAAATTTACTAATGGATAATCCATCTAAGGACACATTTCATTACAGAAATAAATTATGACTATTAACTTACCTTAGACGTATTTTGATGTGTCAACAGTGCCTTCAAAAACTACAAATGAGATCGAAACAACATTCCAATTTGAAGCAATAAAGGCTCAATCATTGTAGCCAACTTTAAAGAAACGCTTAGATGTCAGCCGCTACAGATTCCAGCCATTATTGACAAAATCCAGCTCATATTACGTGCCTTTACCCTATTATAAAGGCAAGAAATTTTTGTGTGTTTATGCAGGGTAATCCGAAAAACCATTTATTTTATTTTGATAATTCTTTCACCATTTAAAATCCCAAATCCTTTTGACGATCATGAAGCTCTAAGGCGCCTACTAACTTCATTTTATAAATTAATAAAAGATTAAAACATATTTACAAACCCCTTGCACTTGAATACTAACACATTTGGGTTATAAAAGAACATGCCTGCGAAGAAAGTCTTGCCTTTTCATTGAAAACGCCGTTGAATAAAATATATTTAAATTTACTCCTCAGAATATAATTAGTTATTGCAAAGAATTTCTTTCACTAAAATGTAACAAAAAGCGATTGCAGTTTTTTTGCAAGAAATATATGTACATGGATGGTAATGTTGCAACACTTAAGCAAATATGAGACGGATCTCAAACAATTGCAACCGATTTTGTGTATATTTGTTTCTTTAATTCTTTATCAAATTCTGCAGATGTGTACGTCATGAGTGCTAATGCCTCTGATTGGCCTTTATTCTAATTCTATAGATATATACACTAAATGTTTTGGATGCCAGTACTTTCTAATAATCCTCGTGTAAGAAAGTTTAGCTTCATACCCTTTCTATTTATCTTGTGTTAAAGTTCATTGGCAAACCATGCTAAATAATAATAGTATACAGAGGAAGAAGTATTAACATTAGAAATCAGCTAGCGGATATTTTATATAAACTGAGATTATTTTTCTCGGTGGTCATATCGAGACATATTGGTACGTGCCTTTTAGCAAGAGCTTAACTTGGTGGCCTAGCTGTGGGAGGCTTATTTCGTTGTGCATGTTAAGATTTTTTGCATTGTATAAAATGTTGTGGCTTTTACAAATTACATGGGACCAGGAAGAAGGTACATGGGTTTAAAATCTAACCTGCTATAATTATCTGAAAAATTACTTGGCAGTCTAACCGACATTTTTTTCACCCCCAAATGGTACTTATAGGATATGCAGCATCTTCAGAACTTTGAAGACTGTCAGGGGAATTTAAGCAGGTCAGATGTTCCGCCGATATATCACAAACTTTTGCATCATTAAATGGATATTTTTCATTCTATATTTGGAGTAGTTGTTGCAATGAAATTACAGTTAAAAGCTATAAAGGGTAGGGTTAACTGTAATAATTTCATAAAGAACGGAGGAGGTAAATGAAATTAATTCGTCACTAGAGTGTAACGTCGGTTAAACCACGAATGTTGAAAGCAGGTATTTAGCTATTGCAATATTTATTCTTTGTTTCATTTGTATAGACCCCTTTGACTTCTGTGGTTATATCGGGGACTTTGACTTGAGAAACAACTGCTGGTCTTTTCCCGTTGAACCCTAGTGTTTGTGAACTTTTTTTCCTCCCCCCCTTTCACATACACACACACACACACACACAAACATTTTAATTCTTTCACTTAGCGACCGGCTTTTAAAAGACTTGACCATCGCTTTAGCCTGTGCATTCTCTTATTTCCCGCAACATAAAAAGAAGGAAATGACAACAGCAGTAATGGTAATGTTTATCTTGATTAGCATGATGTAGTCAAAAGAATAATCTTTTGTAAGAAAAGCTGTTTTTGGAACAGGCAGAGAAAGTGACGTGAATGGAACACATCAGATTATTTCTTTTGTTATATTAATATTGTGCTTTGTATTCAAAACGTCCGTGTTGTGATCTAGCGGCGGTTATTAATAATATGTATTTGCTTGAAATCTCAAACCATATTGCAGCAAAATGTTTGATTTATGCTCGTGAGTTTAGTTTCACAATGCTCTTCAATACTTTTTTAACTACCATGAATTATATATATATATATATATATATATATATATATATGTGTGTGTTAGAAATAATATTTTAATAAAGGATCCGCTAGTTTATTCCTTTGAATTAAATATATTTCAGACGGTTAAGCACTAACTTGCTGAACTATATATCTTAGTTCAAATATGGCCCAGTTCATTGTTTTTGTATGTGGAAAATATAAACGTGAATGTGCTACAATTATGAAGTCCTGGTTCTATACAGTATAAAACCAGAATAATTGCTGAATCTAATTAATCTAATCTAGGTAATAATTTCAAAATCGTAATTACACGTTGGTTATACACCATCAGCGTATCATATTGTTTACAGGTTGATAAATACAGTTAATTTCCGTAAATTCAATAAAAACGATATGTTCTATGAATTGTCGCATGAGCAACATGCCCTTTGAGAGATCTGAAATTCCTGCGTATGTTGCTGCTCATGTTACCTCATGACCTGGACACTAGTGTATTGTCGACACGGTATCAAGACGTGTCGCGTATCGGAACCGCTCGGACTAAGCTGTTATTTGTTCAGACCTTACATCAGGTTCCCTTCTAAGGTCGGCGGGACAATAGTCTTATTTGCAACAAACACACACACACACACACTGAAATAACTGATTTTGTAGCGCTTGAGCATACCTAACACCTGTAAATTCAAGTCAGAACAGAATGTTATTCAAATGATAGCGGGCCCGTGCAATCTGGGAGAAGTTATTCTGAGTATAGAACCAAACAAGGCAGCAGAAGCGTGTAGTACTCAATGCGGTTTCTGCTCCTCACAAGAAGAGTTTTACTCTGAATGGTTTCCCCTCTAGCTGATCTTCTGAAGGAAAAGTAGAGGGATTAAGCTGGAGGCTTGAAAAGCGTGTCTCTTCATTTCCATTCGCTGTCAAAAGAAGCCTCTTCAGTATTCCCTTCTTTCACACAAACTGCAATGATCGCTTGGTCTCCATGGTTACTGGATTAACTCCCACCAGCCCGCGTGTCGATTCAAATGAAATCTAACGGCTGCAGACGCTGCGATCCCTTTCTCGTCGGGTTATTATAACTTTTTAATGTCGAGATCTTAGTGAATGTGTCGCGGAACAATCGTTCTCATTTTTGGAATCCATCCAATTTCCCTGCCACCACTTCTGCGTACATCTCATTTGCGGTGACTGTGGACACGTGTCCTTCCAAGAACACGGTATTCTTTCAATGCCTTGCTAAATCCGGCTGTGCAAGCTGCCAAATGCGCATGTTGACAATCCTAATAAAACAGGAAAATATGTTAAAATGGGTGTATGTTTTATTAAAACATCACACAATTTATTTATGAATTGGATAGGTGGAGTAAGACTGAAAAATTCAGTGCCATAACCTGGATTTGAACCACGGATCTCCTGGTCTTTAGCCGGTTGCTCTACCACTGAGCCACATGGCAACATGCCAGCATAGCATTGAATTTCTCAACTGACTCGCATTATTGTCACAATTGTCCATAATAGTCGGCTATAATATGGATACTGGTACTTAAAGTATCTAAAACATTGTAAGTCGCCATTGAGATCACCTTGTGGTTTACCCGGAAACATGCTATGGCATTGAATTTTTCAGTCTGACTCTACCTATCCAACTCCTGTCCTATGCAGGTTCCTGTGAGAAAACAATTAAAATTATCACAATTTATTATATTCAATTAAATTAATTATGATAAGTATAGGGTATACCTCGCACGCTGTGATCTGTATGTGACCAAAATCTCCAAGGAACCACAGGAAGAGAGACAGAAAAGCTACAGAAACGCGCATGGCCCAAACACCACAAGCGCTGCCCTTCCAACCAGCTAGCTCTCTGGTGCCCATGGGGAATACGCTGTCCTTGAAGCAAGCGCCCACGCCAGGTGTCCTGGAACGTATTACGCCACGAAACTAGAAGAAGTGAAACAGGAGAAGGAAACCCAATGAAAGGTAAATGGTGGATATGAAATTGTGATAAAGATAACCATCCTATAATGCGCCTAACAAGCAAAGAAAACCACGAAACATTTAAGATCAGAGTGGGTGGTCACGGATTTTGAACCCGGGACATCCCGGATGCGAGCCCCTCACGCTACTGTGGAGCTACATCTCAGTAAATGTGCTACTGGACACTTTTACATCAACTTCTTAAAAGTGGTACACCTGAGGGCTCAATATGCGCAAAACCGTTAAGAAGTACTGAATATTAATGCATATTTTTTGACCGACCTGAATATTGCCTCGCATGCAGTATGTGCAATACAGGAAATTTCAATATTAGATAAAAATAAAATCAGTAGTTAAGAAAAAGTACGCAATAATGCATGCATTCTCATAGACAGAAAATTACATTTCTTTCCAGCAAGCACATAAAGGAAAGGCTAGACATATTCTTCACCAGAATAACTGCATAGCATTTTTAGCATTATCTTTTACCATTTTGTTTGAACAGCAGAAACAAGCTGAGGCAGGAAGAAGAAAATGCTTTATTTGTGTTTTTTTTTGTTTTTTTTGTTTTTTTTTATAGTTTAACAACCTTTAATCTGGTAGATCATATCATTAGGTGAAATCAGCACAAGGATACTCAAATGAGCCCGCGATCCGTGGAGCCTGAAGGTACGCTGCGTTCGTCTTCCCAGCATAAGGAAAAACCCCGAAAAAAGTTATCTTGCTAACTCACCATACCCGAGATTCGAACTCGGAACCTCCGAAATGTGAAGACATGCTATCCCCACACTACAGAGGCGGGTCAAACTTTTTTGTATAGCTTAAGAACTCTTTCCCATAGAAAAGTTAATAATATGTCAGTTTCTCCTCCTTTAGGAACTTCACACCCGCGGCTAAAATTAGGACGTAATCATTGATATTTTATCACAGTTACGTTCTACATTTCTTCTGACTTCTGAAGTATTTGTTAATTGTAAAATATGAGTCAGCCTGAGAAACGCAATGCCATAGCCGGGATTTGAATCCAGACCGTATTTGGGAAATTTAATGTCATATTGGCATGTTGACACGGTAGTTCAGTGGTTAGAGCAGCCGGATGTAGACCGAGAGATCCATGGTTTAAAACCGGCTATGGACAGAATAGATCAGGCACTGCCCTGCTTTAGTGGACAACCAATTAAATAACGCAATTTGTTAACTGTTTAACATGAAATTTCAAGATGTAATGGAGGAATTATACTACAGTATCAAACAATTGTGCTTTGTCATGTTGCAATTCAAAAATGTAATTAAATAAAAACATAATACCATTTCTGTAATACATGTAACCTCCAAAAGGATACCTACCTGTTATTATTTTTTTTTTTTTAGCTTGACGTGCTTCAACATGGTTGGTCATATTGGGCGATGAATAAAATTGGTGAAATGATGCTAGAATATCTCGGGATCCATGGAGCTTAAATACTGACATTCATCTTCTAGGATAAGGGGAAATTCCGATAAAAAAAAACTTATCCGGGTAACTCACCCTAATCGAGATTCGAACTCACGACCTGTTGAATATGAAGCAGCCACGGTACCACCACACTACCCAGGTGGACACTACGCGTATTTGATTACCATCATTTGCGTATTTATTAATTGAATATTACAAGAATAAGCATTATTTACGACAAGTGTTTAAAGGTGAAGTTATATTCTGCAAGTAGGGATGTTTGCGGAATCCTAACAGCAAAATACAGTAGCTGGATACTTTATAATTTAATATTCAGAGATTTCTAAAATAGTATATTACAACACTTATTAAAAGTAATTTTAAAGTATTAATTCTGGGCAGCTTTTTTTTTTTTTTTTTTTTGTTTTGTTAAATTAGCTTCAAATTTTGTTATTGCATTGAACTTTCATTCAGGCTCATTTTTATCTGGTGTATCATAGCCAGGATGTGTTACCATAATACCAACCTTTTTATTCACAATGGGTTACTTTGGTCCAACCTTGGAAAACATATAATTTTATAAATATACACATTTTATTTTATATTGTATCCAACGTGGAAATCGGAAATATTGGTCTTATATTACATAGAAGAGCTCAGTATGTTAAGAAATCTATTACTTTTGGGATAATGACTATTCAACACCACGAATAAAATAATCTTAAAAATACCTCAATTCTCCAATTTTGGACCTCCCTACTAATGAGAGTAATCATTAATTACAGTTCATATTGGATACAGTATAAAATAAAAGTTATAATTCCTGAATAGACTTTTTATGTTATTTGTATCTAATAAGAAATATAATTCATCATTATTATTTTGATATAATACGAGGGGCTAAAAGTTCGGGAATTGCGGTATTTTTAAGGCTATAGCCTTCACGGTTCTCATGATATTGAAATGTCATAATCCCAAAAGTACTAAATTTCCCAAAGTGTTATCTCTATACAATATGAGAGCTATAATTAAAATTTTCACATAGGGTACAATATTAAATAAAATAGGCGGCACCGTGGTTTAGTGGTAAGACCGCTCACCTCCCATCTAGTCGGCCCGGATTCGATCCCAAGCGCCCACTTGTGGGATTTGTGGTGGACAAAGCGGCATCTGGGCAGGTGTTCTCCGGGTCCTCCGGTTTCCACCTACAATCATACCACAAATTGGTCCACTATCACATTTTCTATCGTCACTTTCGCTTACATTTCATATCATCCATTTCCTCAAGTTCATGCCTGGCTACGGGCCGAGCCCTCGTAACAGGTTCTCCATTCTGTATTTTCGTGCCGTTGGCTACCTGACAGGCTTCTGACCCCTAGGGATTGGCTTGTAAGTCCTAGGGGGGTGTTAGTCGTGCGTATACCGGGAGAGAAAGCCGATTATTAAACGAAACTATTAAATAAAAGATGTGTATATATTTATAAAATTATATATTTCCTGAAGTTGGGCCAAAATTTAGCCAAAAGGTTCAATGCTGTATAATGGTAACTATTCATGGTGTAATTTATCAGGTAAGATAAGAATGATCCTAAATGAGAGTTGAATACAGTATTCAAACTTGAAAGTTAATTTGGTAAAAAAGTGTCCAGAAACTTTAAAAGTGCTTCTAACATGTGTTGTAATATACTACTTTAAACAGTTCTGAATATTAAAGTATAAAGTATCCAGCTAATATTCGTCGAAATAACATTATGGATTCGGAAATGCTCAATGGCGAGCTCTAATCTTTTGTTTAGCTCTCCCAGCATTTGCTGATAACATAAATACTTACACACCATTACGTTTTTACTTTCTCTATAAATGTAAATGACGTGATATTTATGGACGTTCTTTAACTGCTGTGGTTCTCAGCGTCCCATTCTAAATTGGGCGTGAAAGACCGCTTAATTTTGCTCAGAGGCCTCTCAATCAGGCTTGAAGTTCTTTTACGTGCCGTAAAAGATACGGGACCAACGGCTTTACTTTCCCTTCCGAAGGAAGCCATGCTAAGGATTTTTACACCCGAAAAAATCCATCGTCCTCCGCTGGGTTTGAACGCGTGATCTTGGGTATATGAAGTTAGCATGGTAAACTTCATACCACAGAGGGCGACTACTTTCTCTACCATATACAATGCACATAATAGGTAGAGAAGGTATTATATTCCGCCAAAAATCCGATCCCTAGATTTCACCTGAAATGTTTTGAGATCCCGCGAATAGTATATTTAAAAAAAAAAAAAAAAACCGCAACTCAAGGAAAAATCCATTAAATATTTAAGATCAGCATCTTCCAAAGATGCGACACAAAGATTTTCAAGAAAATCCCTCATCCCTATGCGAGAAGACTACAATTTGACATTATCCGTGATTTTTTGAAAACTTAAAAGTAGGAAACTGAACATCTGCATATCACTTGAAGGTTGTATCCTTGAAGTAATGTGAACAAACAATAATAAAAATACTATTATTGAGAAAATGTTAATTTCTGGAGCCTAAACCACAACTTGCCATAAACCGAAATTATGATTTGTGACAATATCTAAGTCGCAAAATACAAGTAGGTAGGTTGGTATGTGCATAACAAACTGCGTTTGAGATAGAGGTACATATGAAACACAAGTACAAGTGCAACACTTGCAAAAACTAGCAGAAATGTCTACTTGCGAAAAGAATAATAATTTCCTTTCATAAGATATATTGTGGGAAGGAGTGGATGCATACTGATATATGCGGACAGTAGACTGCTAATTTTCACATTTACATATTCCCCTAAGCAAATAGAACAGACAATACTGAAAAACGTGTAACATTCATTTGATTTATGAATAAATATGTGATCAGAAAGTTTACCGTTTCATATTTCATCAGCTATACGCATACTTTGTGCATATTTATTCTTTCGATTTATGTGTGTAATGCAGTAAAGTAAATAAAAAGTCCGTTGGCTGTTTACAAGCTGTTTTATTTACAACGAGTTTGCAGTATCTCTCCGAAAGCGGTATACTATATTATGGTAACGCAAATATTCAAAACTTCAATGGTAATAAAATGGATAATTCTAAGAGGCTCATTGCAAGTTCCTTGTTTTTATACTATTACAGTCAATTCACATTTGTCCACAACTTGATGCCTGAAAGCATAGACACTGTTTTCATTTAGCTATAAATATTGTTTTAATAAAATGTAAAGAACCTAGAACTTTCTTAGAAATCCTACATTGCAAATTAAGAAATTTTCTTCACATATTTAAAGTTAAATCTGCAGCACTTCAATCCTACGGGCATCGTTCTAACAACCGTCTGCCGACCACCATGACAAAATTAACAACGCCTGTTAGTATAGACTATCCGTTTTGATTCCACATTTTCACATCACTATGTGACCTGCTGGCCCAGGTAGTGTGGGGTCATTGGCCTTGCAGAAAACATTCAAACTCAATTCTTATAACATTCATTATTGCAAGACCCGCCCAATCAATGTTAGCCATCCCACTCGCGGTCTCAGGGAAAATAAAAGTCCATAAATGAAGCAAATATTTATTCCATGTCCATGTAACTGGTGTTTATTACCAGTACAAATATCTGCACTAATATCCCTAATAGCCTGTATAATGGATGGTTAATTCTATTGATAAATGAAACTCACGTAAACATTATCGAAAAAATACGCAACAGTTCACACAAGCAAAACTAAATATCCTTTGACCGAAGGAGTTTATTCCGCGGAAACGTGCGAGGCTCATATTCTGGAGGTGCAGAGTTGAATACCGTAGACTGCACAATCTGACTCTTGAGTTTTCTGTCCCTCCTTTCGTTTTATTCTCACTTTACAGACGTGATTCAATAGTTTGTGGCTTGAAGTAGCGCTGGTCAGATGCCGCGTATGATAAATACAAGAAAAGGGTATTTCCCGTGGACAACAGGAGGTTGCAAGTTTAATTAAGGCCCTCTCCGGTAAGCTTCGGCAGTTGGTCGGATGTTGGAGCCATGGATTTTAATGGACTTCCGCGCGTCTCCGTGGCTTGTAGCTTGTAGCCTTCATTCTTTCCTCTTGAGGGATAGTAGCCACAACAGATCTGTATAGATCACAGTGAACAAATGATCTCCTTCATTGTATATCCTTTAACCTATATCATTTGAATACCTTCAAAGCAATAATAAACGAGTGCTACTATAATTTCCCATTCACACACGTCGCGATTAGACTCTAAGTTAGATTTTGTAATTTGCAGTTTATTTTGGAAGCAGAATCAAAGCGAAATGCTGTTAATTCCGTGCCTGGGACAGGGAATGAAGTATGAAAGCGGTGCAATAACAATGCAATTATCTTCTTCACTGTGCCTTGATGAGATGCAGTGCGACGTTTTATGGGCCATGTCAGGCATTTCAGGCATCCCTGGTACCCTGTCTCAGTGTTATGTAGAACTCTCAGACAGCGCGTTTATTGAGTGAATATTTTTGGAGCCAGCTCCAAGAGCAAAAGATTAATGATTTACCATCTTGACAGCTACTTCAGTATATTAAACGTTGATGAAGAGGTTGTATCAAGTTCAGCGTTCCATCCTATGTAATCTTGCTCATCTGCTTGTCTTTTGTTTTCTTTTCCTGATTCAGACGCCTAATATCTCTTCACGGCCTTAAAAGCGAAATGAACCCCGAAGTGAGGAGTTTATTGGCCATAGCATCTTTATTCATTACGATCTCTTATCAAAAGCCTTTGCAGCGTCGAAACAAAACTCATTTTGTTGGCTTCAAGTCCTTTTGCGTAGGATCTGTGATAGTACCTCTCTTGGGTTTCTGACTTTTATTCTAATAGTGCTTTTTCTCTGAGGTTTAAGATAATTTACATTTACATGTACCACGTTATACCGCATATTTGTACATTTATGAAATTGCATCAACACGTAGGTATATCATTCCAAAACCAAGCAGTTTTTCCACAAAGGTCAACTTAATTTAAAACTCATTAGTATCAGATTTGAACCAATTTATGTAATCAAAATTGTGAAAGTCTTAGCCTGCGCTTAATAAGAATATTTCGTACAAAGCACGTTTAGCACTTGTTTCAAATGACTTATTTCTTGCTTACTGTAGGTACTACATAGTTACAGCAAACAGAAGTATTAGAATAAAAAAATCAAAGTCGCGATTTCCTGGATTATATGTTTTTGGAACCCCAGTATACCCCTCCAAAAAGTATTTAGAAAAACCCCGAGGTGCGCGCTCTCTCTATCTATCTCTCATGACTTCATTCGGAAGGGAAGTAAAGCTGTTGGTCCCGTGTCGTTGATTAACGCCTGATAAAGAGGCCTCTGAGAAACATTAAGTGGTCTTTCACGCCCAGTATAGAATGGAACGCTGAGAACCACAGCAGTTATAGAGCGTCCATAAATAACACGCCATTTCATTTCCCCCTCTCTTTATGCCTGTGAACAGCATAACTCAAACAAGTAGATTTCTTCTTTCAAACTACCCTTTGCATATACAATTTTTCGAAAATGTTGATTATTTAGAAAGATCTTGAATATTGTACTAAACAACTATAGATGTTTAGTTAAGATATTTTCATGATAAGTAAAATACATATCTTAAACGTTCTGGGAATAGTTTCTGAAATTCTCATTCTGAATGATTTTTGCATAACTAGTAAATCATAAAGAGATAAACCGAACGTTATTACACAAAATGGCAGATCTCGTTAAAAAAATTATGCTAAATACATTTTTTGGTGGAGTTATTTATTTCCGAGATATTCTTTGTTGTTGATTAGGATTTTTAACATTTTTCTTATCTCAAATGATTTCTTTCGTTGTTTCTTTCCACTCCCAGTTATGTAAAGAGAACGAAATTTCAAAGAAATCACATAGCGACCAACTCTTAAAAGATTTGGCTCTCACTTAAGCTTACTGCATTCCATTTTCCCATTCTGTCTATAAGGAAAATCGTAATACAATCTAAGAATTGTTATTTTGGTTAACATGAAGTAGTTTGAAGAATAAGCCTTATGCAACAACATTTTAAGTTATCTATTATCTAACTATAAGAGTGAAACATTCCAGGCAAAAATTGATGTCGAGATTTCACGAAAATACGTTTATTAAAACGCCCGCAATATTAAAAAATAAATAAATTGTATTTTTATATAACTGTACATGTGTGTGTGTGTGTGCATTTGTGTGTGTGATGCGACAGTTAAGAGTTACTGGGCAAACTTATCTGAAACAGACTTTAGGTGGTCCGGGTTCAATTCCAGATAATTGTATGTGGGATTTGTGGCGGACGAAATGGGTTCTGGGTGGATTCTCTTCTTTCCCCCACCATTCATTCCTCCAATTGCATCACATTGAGTTGATCCCTCAGCTGTGGATTCTCTTATCAGATCCATAGTTGCGGCGGGTTTATTGTCCCTCGTGATGGTTGCCAAGTATGAAGCGGACAGAACGCACCACGTTATATATGCGTTATTTAACACCTCATTGAAGAGCCAAGCATGAAGTTTGTGTTGCTCTTGCGTTGACGGGTCCCTCTAGACTCACTCCACTACAAAAAGAGCAGATCTCCACGTACCTTGTTCAGAAGATCCACTACCGGTGGTTTGCTCAGCTTAGTCTGCACGTAGATTTGACTCACTCGGGTGAAAGCAATGAGGGTAGCTTGGGAGTGATCTTACGAAATAATTAACACGCACTTTTATTTTACCTATTCATTTATTCTTGACTAGAAGACATGTTGACAAGCACTTCATTAACGACGTACATTAACTTCATTTATTAAACTAATTACTTGTTCACTTATTAATCTCACACCGTATTAGGAGTCTTATAAGGAGCATGCGCCTTGAACTTCACGGTTACGCATACATAGCGCCTGAGTGTATTTGAATGCATTGATGAGTATAACTGCGGGTGTCTTGACGTGCGTAACTGAGTGCCTTGATGTAAGTAACTGAGTGCTTTGCGTAGCTGAGTGACCTGAGATCCTACAATCTCCTACTTATATAGTAGATTTACTGATTGGTCAGAAAGACGGCGAACTTGGCGTTGATGTTGCCCATAATGATCATTTTCTACCCAGAATGCATCATAACACCCACGTGACCAACATTACACAATGGAAAAATACTTATTTCACTACAATTTGTGTCTTCACCATCACTTATAACTATATTACACGCACATGCACCATGTACGTGACTAACAAAAGAGAAATTTCTCACAAAGAGCCTTCCCCTTTCCAATAACCAAGTTTGGGTAAACAACTCTGAACTGTGCTTACTAGAAGCTATCTTTACACTTTTAAATATATAAAATAATTTATTATTAACACTCTTAAATACATTAGCTAATTAAAAATTGATGGAAATAACAATAATCATATTAGCGAGGCCGACTAACGGTCTCTTAGTCCACTGCTCAACAGGCATCTGACCGCAGGCATTAGCTTGCAAGTCCTGGGGGATATATGTCTTCCGGAAAGTAAACAGGTGAAGAAGAAGAAATACACAGAAAATCGTCTATTATAGCTATTTCCATAACATTCCCTCCATCAGGTGGAAAATTTGGCAATTACATTCATATTCGCTACATACCTGTTCCATAGTGCTCCAGGGTTGAAAAGAGTTTTCCCCCGTTTTCTACATATATGACTTACAAAGTGGAGGCAGCAAACACTTTCGGCACAGTGTACCCCCTCCCCTCAACAAGCTATCCCGAGCAAGAAAATTATGCGCCTTGTGTAATTGGTTTCCTGGGCTTTGTGTGAATATATATCCCCTTCCTCTCGTGCTCCCTTCTTTTGTTTTGTTTTTCAATATAATCTTTCCGCTTGCCATGTTGCCATAGGGGCACGGGTACACACGGTTTAGCAATTGAAATGAGCCAAATTCAATTTTCAAGCGAAATGATAACAAGGGCTTTAAAAAAAAGAGCGACGCGGCTAGATGAAAAGTAGGTTTATCGTATGCCACGTGTCTCGTATGTCAAGCAAGGAAGACTGAAAGCATTTTGGATCAAATGACAGATGTTTTCATTTTCTGAATATTGATTTGAAGCAGAAAATCTTCACACTGCGAAGGCAGTCTCTTTCGAGTACTAATGAATATTATATTCAAAGGTAGATTTTGTTTTAAAATATCTTTCTGACTAATACACAAGGAGATATTTTTGGGACTGTTAATAAATCACTAATAAAATGCTATGCTCTCAGATGCAGTTATATATCTGCGTTTAAAATTCAAGATTTTCAAACGATTGTTTCTGAAATTATATTCTGCTAAACTTCTCATCGTCCCGTGAAGGGCCAAGAACGACCGTTTAATTTTGCTCAGCCTTGAAATCCTTTTACCTGTCGTAAATCTACGACACCGGCTTTTCTTCCATGCCGAAGGAAGCCATGCTAGGTATTTTTACGCCGGAAAAATCTACCGCTCTTTGTCGGGTTGGAACCAGAAACTAATGTGTTACTTACTCCTAGACCATGGAGCACGACTCGCTTGACTCTCCAACTTTATACTATAAAGCAGAGTTTAATGTGGACGTTACATTTTGGCATGTTATTAACCGCACAATTAATTGAATTCCAAACCTCTTTCGTGGTACAGCTCTCTTTGTGTGTGTGTGTATGTGCGCGTGCGTGCAAGTGAATGCGTGTGCGTATGCGGCGCGTGCGTGGGCGTGTATGGACAGACAGATCTGTCTTTAAATCTTTCAGCAGCTAAAGGTTGTAGCTCCTATCTTATTGGAATTTTTAGCAATTTAAAAGACTATAAATCCATAACATCATCAGGAAAGTTGTAACTCGCAGACGTTCTCCTTTATTTGGGGAAGATGTAATATCCCCATTTTAAAAGTAACACAAAATGAGAGGAATTTCTAAATTTATACAATTATTTCTTAAATTCATAGATGGCTCCCATTCCTTGTCATTGAATCATTCATATATGGGGAATATAAACAGAAGTATCATTAGAAACTAGGATTTAAATAATTTACACATTATTATAATTAAAGGTAGTAGGTGCTCTCGGGCAAAATGCTACATTGATGGCTCTTTGGTATATAAAGTCAATCAGACGACAAACGGGATAGAGAGGTTTTGTGAGACATATGAACATATTCAAAATTATCCAAAATTCAGCATCTTGTTAGATGGAACACTAAGCACTTCTGCCTTATTTTTTCTGATTGAACTAATTGCATAACAGTAAGGAAATGAACAATGGTGAGTTGTTTTAACAGTAAAAGAAAACTCACCAGTTCACTAATCATTAGCAATTACAGTTGACTTTTGAGATCGGTCGATGGCAAAATTGCGTTCTATAGCCTGATTATGTGGTTGATGTTCAATCAACGATTCACGTGCCAAGGTAATAACACCGTTAATTCAGTTTTTATTTAATTCAACTTTATTTTACTTCGCTCTCACAACTTAAGTCATGTCGTGACGGAACTGTTTGAAAAGACATTACGTTGGCGGTATGTGGTGTTAAATGGTCTTTTAAGATGTCGTCACCTAAGCATATTACCTTCGCTTTGCAGATGGTGTTAAGATTCAAATGGCAAAGTGCAGTTAGTTTTATTTTTAAGTTTAACGTCGTTAACTTGGTAGGTTATACCGGATATAAAAAAAAAAAAAAAATGGGTGAAATCACGCTCAAATGACCTCGGAATTCATTCGTCCCCTCAGGTTAAGGCAAATCCAAGAAAAAATTATATCCGGATAACTAATCCTCTCATTTCATTTTAAGGTCTCATTTTCTTACATTATACCTACCACTTAGCTCCGCGACAAACCGATGGGATTAGGGCTTCTTCAAGTCTACTGCTTACGCTAACACTTATGTACCTGTGGATTGATGGTAGGGCAGCGCAATTACCATCTGTTTTCAGTTTTATATTCTTTTAGCCTGAAGATGGTATAAAATAAATGTGGTATTTACCTTGGCGACTTAGAGAAATCACGACCCAGTTCATGGAATTTGCCCAGTCTCCGGAATGCTGGTCACAGACGTTTCCGCCTGAGCCATCTCACTCTGTCAAGAGTTTTGTTTTACAGTTCATTTCTATAGCCCCCTTTTAACCTGTGGTTAAATCAAGACTTTTAGACTGCAAAATTGCTATTTTAACCTTCTCTACTACCTAAAATGGTTATATTAGGCAGAGAAGGTATTGCATACCCCCCAAAGTTCCCAAGGTCGTGGGATCATGCCCGGCGGAGGACGATGAATTTTTTTCGGGCGTAAACTCCTTCCTTCGGTCCAGTCTCAGATTTACAACACGTAACAGAACCTCAAGTTTGATAAAGAAGCCTTTTGAGCAAAACTAAGCGATATTTCACACCCATGCCTATTGAATGGGAAGCTAATAACAGCATCAGTTAAAAAGCAGTCGTAAATAACACTCAAATTAATTTAATTTTCTTCCACCCAAAACTTGGATGTCGAGATTACATCGGAAATATGGTAGAGCCTCAGGATTTTGAGGTTCCCTGTACTTCGAGCAGGTCTTAATAAAATTAAAATTTTATATAAAACCAGAGTAAAACCCGTTTTTATACGTTGTCCACATGCACTTTTACGAACTTGCACATTTTTTTACCTTTTTAACTCTCTCTCAATTTTCCAAGTAAAATACAGGTTAAATTTTCCAACTTTTGTTCCTAATACCCCTGGTCTTAGACTGCTAATGCATTTCTATAGCAGGTTGACAGGTACCATATGTTTGGAGGAGAGCGCTTGCTCTTTCTTTGTCAACCCTTCAATAATTGTAACAATAGTGCAGTGCATATCATCCTTTCAGAAAAGAAAAAAAATACTGTATCGTTACGGTGATCTCTAATCAGCAATAGTGGTAATCAAAATATGTTTAAGTAAATATATGTGCACATTTTACAGCAATAACAGAGTGACCGATGCACTGTGATGAGCTCACCTGTCATGGTAATTTTAAGTTGTTTTACCTCTCCATTGAGTGAGTCTCTGACATGGGAAATTTTCTTTAAAATGTAAGTTAAGTTTACGCAATTTGGAAATGTTTGCATATATATATATATATATATATATATATATATATATATATATATATATATATATGGTTTGTTTGTTATTTTAACCACTATTGTGCACATTAAACATTTAATCATGATTTACCCATTGGTTTAGTGAGATTTCCGTATAACCCGAACTTTTTTGTACTTTGGTGTATCCTCAGTCCAAATTAGTTCGAATTACCAGAGGTCTACTGTATATGTTTTGAGGTCCCCTGAATCCACCCCCCCAAAAAAAATAGAAAAAAATATCTGAATGTGTGCGCGTGCGTCTGTGAACAGCATAGATCAATGACGAAAAGCACCTTAAATATCAAAATTGATATTAACTTCAGGATATTCCAGTAGGTAGTTAAACAGTGCCCATAAATAAAACTCAGTTTCATTTCACACTTGAAACATGAGAAACCCCCCACCACTCGCTTACCGACCAGGGAAACCCACGAAAAACCCACGATCAGAATGGGCGGTCAGTGGCAATGATGTGACAAGATTTTCTAGAATATCCCCCATCCTAAACTATGACTTATACGGAACTCTTTTTGAAAATTAGTTTTCTCAAAAATAGCTCTGACGATTTTGGCGAAAACATCATATGTTTAAGTTAATGATATATATATATCTTGAATTTTCTGGGAATAGGCCCTGAAATCTATTCATTCTGGATGACCTTTGGGTAACTGGTAAACCATAAGGGGTAGAGAAAATCTTACTTAAAAAAATCTGATGTGTTTCATTCACATGACTTTCTCTATATCTATGTAACAAATTATTGTTAAAAAGCTTATTCTTCTATCTATTTCATGATAATCGAGATAAACATTAGCAGAAATTTTTCTTATTACTTGGTTCCTTGTAAGTATAAGAGAAACATTCTAATGTTTTCCATCCACATGATGTCCTTTAGCTGTTCGGTAAGTAAACCTATTATTCAAAACATTAATCTGATATTTACATCATGTTAATCAAGGTAAACATAAACAGAATTAGTCTTATTATTAGATTCCTTGTAGGTAAGTAGAAGGGAAATAAGAAAATGCACTTGCTAAAGCGATAGTCTCGTCCTGTAAAGGCCGGTCGCTATGTGAAACCATTGAAATACCAATCTCTTTGCTTGCCAGGAATAAACAAACGATAAAAGATATTCTTTTCAATGGGAATGTGGAGATTTTCAGACACACACACACATACACACACACACACACACACACACACACACACTTGGATTCAGAGGGCCCCAAAACATGTACTTCCGGTGAAATTTTGGTATCGAATTTGGGTGCAATACAATAAATGCTCTATAAAAATGCTTTTTTTAGACTCCGGGGACCTCAAAACATATTTCCGATGAAATTTCGACATTTAATTTTTGGGTGGAACACAATACCTTCTCAGGCTACCATGTACATTGTATGTGCATATAACTACATAAAGTAAAAATGTAGATAAATATGAGAATTTTCTTCGAATATGTTAAAATAAGGGAACTAGTTTGTATCGCACAACAATCAGTCCATAGCCAATAACAGGTGACTAGTATATGATAGCTCAGATATATTAGGCAAAAGTATGTAGAAAAGGGTTTATTTCTGTTTATCAGAATGAAAAAATAATTACTTTTACTTTTTCTACTTATAACATAATAGGTAGAGAAGGTATTTCATTCCACCTAAGTATTCGTTTCAGGGTCTCCTCAATAATAAAAAAAGGCATTTTAGAAAGATCTGTTTGAGCGGATGTGTTCGTGCCTGTGAACACGATAACTCAAAAACGTCAGTAAAATACCAAACTTGGTATTTAAGTTTGTTTCTTCCAAGGAAGCGACACGAAGATTTTGAGGAAATCCTCCCCACCCCAAACTAACCTATGCATGTAAAACATGTCGAACATTTTTTTACTTTCTCCATACGCACTATGTACATAGTATATAGAGAAAGTATTGCACTCTACCAAAAATTCGATACCGAGATTTCACCGGAAATATATGTTTTAGGGTCCCCAATATCCAAAAAAAGCATTTTTACATAAAGGTCCGTGTCTGTGTGTCCGTGTGTCTGTGAACACGATAACTCAAAAACTAAAAGTCGGTAAAATACCAAACTTGGTATTTAAGTTTAGTATCTTCCAAGGATGTGACACGAAGATTTTGAGAAAAATCCCCCACCCCCAACTACCCTTTACATGGAACTTTTTTCGAAAATTTTGATTTTCTCAAAAATGGCTCAAACGATTTTGATTAAAATTTCGGATATTAAACATATTTACCTGACAAATGAAATGTATATCTTGAATTTTCTGGGAATAGCCTCTGAAGAGTAGTTTATTCTGGAGGAATTTTACTAAATTTTGAATAACTGCTAAACCGTAAGAGGTGGACAAAAACTTACTACACAAAAAGTGTAGAGCACATTAAAACACACAATTTATGTTATGTACATTTTTTTCGTGGAGTTCGTCGTTTTTGTGACATTCCTTATTTTTGGTTTCTGCTATGAAAAACGTATACTTTTCTCATACTGGATCTTGTCAACTCCTATCCATATAAACAAAGGAACTTCACTGACATAGCAACCAGCTTTTGACTATCACTTTAACCTACGGTTGTCCGTTATTTCGCGAGTAATAAGACTATTTCTGCTATTTTTTTCTGATTAGTATAAAGTAAATAGAAGTATAAGCTTTTTAAGAATTATTTGTTGCAGGGATATGGAGAAAGTCATGTGAATGGTACACATCAGATATTTTTCTCAAAAAATCTCTAATGATTTTAATTAAACTAATGTACATTAATGATACTTACATGGCAAATAAAAAGTACGCATATCCTGAATTTTCTGGATGAATTTTGGTAAATGGTAAACCTTCAGACAGAGACAAAACTTACTACACAAAAATATAGATCTCATTAAAACACACAATTTATGTCATATACTTTTTTTTGTCGTAGAGTTGACCATTTCCAAGATATTCCCCTTGTTGGTTTCAGTTTTAAAATACTTACTGTTTTTTCATACGGGAATTTGTCAATTTCTAGCCGTACAAAGAAACGAATTTTAATCACATTACAACCAGCTTTTAAAATATTTGACTTTCGCCTTAGACTGGTGTACGCTTTATTTCCTTCTACTTATAAGGAAGCAAGTAATAAGACACATGAAGTAGACATAAAAATAGTTTTTTTAACAATAATTTGTTACACAGATGTATTGAAAGTCATATGATTGGAACACATCAGATTTTTCTTTAGGTTAATTGTTATATGGGAATAAAATTCCAATTGCTAAATGGGTCCTTCACTTGCGTAAAACTTCTGATGTGTTCCCTTCACATGACTTTCTCTACATCTCTGCAGCAAATTATTGTTAAAAGCTTATGGTTCTATTTACTTCATGTCAATTGAGAAAAAAATTAGCATAAATGGTCTTATTACTTGCTTCCTTGTAAGTAGAAGTGAAACAAGGGAGTACCATAGTTTAAAGTGATGGTCAAAAGCTAGTTGCTATGTGACTGAAGTTCCTTTGTCTGTATGAACAGGAGTTGACTAATTCCCGTATGAGAAAAGGGTTAAGTTTTTTAAAGGTGAAACTAATAACAAGTAATATCTCAAAAACGGTCAACCTCACGAAAAAAAATGTATATAACAAAAGTTGTGTGTTTTGACGAGCTCTGCACTTTTTGTGTGGTAAGATTTTATCTATCTCTTACGGTTTATCAGTTATGTCAAATTCCGCAAGTTTCATCCAGAATAAACATATCTTCTGAGACTATTCCCAGAAAATTGAAGATATACATTTTATTTGTCGGGTAAATTTCTAAAATGTAAGAGATTTTAATCAATATCGTTATAACCTATTTTGAGAAAATAAACATTTTCAAAATGTTGTTATTGTAAAGGGTAGTTTGGGGTGGGGGATTTTTCTCAAAATCTTCGTGTCACATCCGTGGAAGATATTAAACTCAAATACCAAGTTTGATATTTTATCAAGTTTTAAGTTACCGTGTTCACAGTCATACGGACACATGGACATACACTCACGGGCCTTTTTCTAAAAGTGTGTTTTTTTTTTTTGTTTTTTTTTTTGATACAGAGAACCCTAAAACATATATTTCCGTTGAATTTTCGGTATCAAATTTATGGGTGAGGTGCAATGCACATAGTAGGTGTAGAGAAAGTAAAAGTGTCACAGTTGCATGGAATAGCTTGTTAAGTGTGAAGGAAACTAGGCAGCCTGACAAGCTTCTGTTGTGTTAATATCTGAAAGATGAACAGACAAACAAATACGAACAACATTCCTTTCATACACGGGGTTGTTAGGGAAAGACAAAGCTGTTATACATGTTTCGACACCAAGGTTTACATTCCTCATGCTTGTTTCTGTTAAGTGTTTACATTTATAAGCCTTCTGGAACGTGGATAAGGTTTCTGTCCCCAGGGTTTCTTCCACGTTTCCGGCACACTGGGAATGTTAGATTTCTCAAACAGTGGACAGAGATTTCCGTCTTTTGCTTGGTTAATGTTACATCTCATGTTAGTAAAGGTTACATCTCTAGGAAATATCATTTAAGAATATTAACAATGCCAGTTTTAAAATAAACATACAAGTGTGATTTCCTAAAGTATGCATACAAAATTGTATGCACTATACTATATTTGTTTTTTTGGAAATAGTTTAACAAGTATCTGGGACAATGATCAAATTCATTCAAATGATTGATCCATATACTATATTTTCTGATTTTACTTTCTCTACATACTAATACACACATAAGGAGTGCATTGCACTCCACCCAAAAATTTTATATTAAGATTTCACCGAAAATACTCGTTTTAAGGTCTCCTGAATGAAAACCTTTACAAAAAGGTCCATGTGTCTGGAAACACGGTAAATCAAAAACGAAAAGTCGGTAAAGTATCAAACCTAGTATTTACGTTTAGTATCTTCCAAGCACGCGACTCTAAGATTGAGGAAAACCGCCCCACCCTAAACTACCCTTTACATGGAAAAAAAATCGATTATTTTTTATTTTCTTAAAAATGGCTCTAGCGATTTTCATTAAAATACCGCATATTAAAGATGTAACAAAATGCATATCTTGAATTTTCTGGGAATAGCCTCTGAAGACCTTTATTCCAGATGGCTACTGCAAAACTGGTAAGCCGTAAGGGATAGACAAAACGTATCACACAATTTATATTATATGTATTTTTTCGTGGAGCTGGTCATTTCGGAGATATTCCTTATTATTAGTTTCAGTTTTAAAATACTTAAACTTTTCTCATAAGGGAATTTGTAACCTCCTGGTCATGCAAAGAAACGGATTTCAACCATATGGCAACCAGCTTTTAAAAGATTTGTCGCTTTAGCCTAGTGTATTCCCTTATTTCCTTCCTACTTACAAGGAAGCAAGTAATATGACCATTTCTACTAATGTTTATCTCGATTAGCATGAAGTAGAAAGAAGAATAAACTTTATAACAATAATTTGTTACAGAGTTGTAGAGAAAGTCAAGTGAATGGAATACATACGATTTTTATTGTTGTGAGCATTTAGTCGTCAGCAGTTAATGTGCTCTTGAAAATGATTTCCCTTTATCCGGAATGGGCCGTAGCCGAATTCCGTAATATAAACATATAACACGGTTTTGATTTATTATCCCTCCTCAATTGCATTCTAGTTGTACAAAAAGGGCAAGTTGGGAAAAACACAAAATTTAGTTAGGTATCAATACCCATAGACATTGTTGCTTTAAGCCTAAAGTTTCGCTTCCACTATTGCATATTTGCAGGATATATAGCGGCATTCGTAACTCAGAGGTAGCGTTAAATATCTCATGAGTAGAAGCTTTGTTTTCTATACATTGAAATGCCACTTTTAAATTCCTATAAAGCCAGCGATTTAGACAGTTACCATCTTATTCCTACAAGATCATTCTAAACTCAAATTTACATTAAGCATTCTTGCTAAATTGAAATTGAGTTTAGTTTATAGACGCTCGTTAACTGCTACGGTTCTCAACGTCCCATTCTATATTTAATTTTGCTCATAGCCATTTTATCAGGCCGGAGATTCTTTTTCATACGTCCCGACACGGGACCATCAGCTTTACTTTCCTGCCGAAGGAAACCATGGTAAGGATTGTTATGCCCGAAAAAATTCCTTCGACCTCCGCAGGATTTGAACCCGTGACTTTGGAAACCAGAGGCTAGCATGTTAAGTGTAGACAATATTCCACTCGCAAGATAAGTTTTATTTTTGTCAAGCATCTTCTATTTTATAAATATATATAGGTAATTTATCAATGTTTGAATTTTTCTGGATCGAATATAGACTGGAAGCTGTGGTACTCTTCCGGAAGAGGAAACACACTTGATGTTTATGGAACACAAATGTACCGGAAGTTTCCGAAAATTAACCAAACATACGTTGAGAAGCAATCTTAATCAGCCTCAGCCAATACTCTGTTACATCTCTCTTTCGCGGAGATCAGATGTTTGTCATCGCTTCTCACCTCAAACGGAGCATGTTTACGTCTTCCTCATCCCCCAGAGATTTCGAGATTTGTGTTTATTGCTTGTCTGAGAAGGAAATCCAAAGCGCTTCTGATTCAACGTGGGAAATCCCCTTTCAAGTCGAGGAACAAGGGCTGTCATTGGGGGATACCACGTAACATAGGGAAAATATATCGACTTTTTGTTGATGGCTGTGAGGTTTCTTATTTTCCATGCCATATACACAGTTCCTTGAGGGCTGCTTGTGACCTGGCGGCTTTCTCACGTGACGATTCGATTCCTTTCTCTCAAAGCGAATAAAGGCACGCATCATATCGCCTTGCTCGTAAGAACAAGTTCCTTTGGTTGTAGTATTCAGGGTGATAAAGTTTGGATTCCAGATTGCAGGATAGAATCCACTGAGAACAGCGGGTCAACTGAAGGAGAAAATTCCAATAGATCCTGTGCGTTTCTTACTCTCAGTAAACCAAGTACACGTTTTTGACCTCATTCTCGCCGGGAGTTTACATGGAGCATTTGAATTGCCACTGTCGTTACATTCCCACCTTGCGTACTCATGAATGGCGGGTAGCTTCTCTCTGCTAGTATTTGGAATATCTGAGGATATCTGAGTACAGCTCGGACTTCATTGCTCTTTCTCTGCCTAGAGAATCGATACACCTTGTGTGTGTAAGAACTATGATGACGTCACATCCATTCCTCCAGTATAGCAATTACCTACGGCAACGAGACAGGCATTCATTGTCAACATGTACAGAAATCTGTCATTCCGTTTTACTAAATGAGAGTACAGAGTTGGAAGAGGGACAACCATTTTAGAAGTAAACACACACAAGTTGCTTGAATAGGAAGGAGCTTGGGCGTGAGTATTTCACTCTAAGACGAAGAAATATATTTTGCAACGTCACATACATTTAAAGGCCAGTGAAGTTTTTTCGTTCCAGAATCACTACAGTACTAATCCACGTGTAAAACGTGTGAATATGTTTGGCAGTAATGTAATTGGGGTTACAAAATTTACGAATTCAAATGTATCGTACTACATTTTTCGTGTGAAACAAAATCAACCGTATTACTAAGATCATGGAGGAAGTACAAGTACTCAGCTCGGCGATAACAATAGGACACAGACACAAGGAATGCTTTACAGCGTGGGTAATACTGATTAATTAACTAAAACTATCTGTTTCATTCACAGTTCATATAAGTGAAGTTCTGATTTAAAAACCTCGTTCTCGAAACACTCATCACTGCGTCTTCTGCGCTTGGAAAGTTAGGTGTATGTCAAAACTTCGGTTTCGAGGGACAGGGAATTAATTACTCATTGGCTTCAATATAAAAGGTAGTTTGGGTTAGGGGATTTTCTTGAAAATCATCGAGTCGTATCCTTGGAAAATATGAGCTGAAATGTCAACTTTGGTATTTAACGGATTTCTCGTTCTTGAGTTGTGCTATTCAGGGACACAAAACACACAGAGATATGTTTCTAAAAATTCATTTTTTATTCAGGGAACCTCAAATATATATATATATTCGTTGAAATCTAGACATGGAATATTTGGATGTTGCAGAAAGCAAAAGCCTGATGAGGGCTCATTTTAAAAGTGATTAATCAGGCTTCCTACTGGTGTTCTTATATTAAGGAATTGCTAATACTACTTTTTTGAGAATCTTGATTGTTTTTTTTTCTTCTTTTTTTAACTTTCAACTTCTGATGTATTTCCTCACTAATTACGAAAATGTTTCTTGTTAATGCACATTAACTGAAATTAATTTAATTCTGAGATTACGTGTAGCTTTTGAATTATAAATAAAAGTATCACTGGAAATGTTTGTATCGCGCGCATAAGACAGTTTGTCATTTAGCAGGCTCACCGGAAGTCCTAAAGTGGCACTAATGACTCAGGCTCAGAAAATGAACACGCGTGCATTCTGTCTTCTCGGTTCTAACATTCTTATGTCAATGGTGTAGCGATTAAAATGAAACCGTGTTATAAGTAGTTCAATACAGTCATTTAGAAAACAAAATATAGTAATTTAGAAAAAAAAAATTAAGGGAAGTTGAATATAGTATTAACTTTGTTTCTCATTCATTTTACGTCGCTGTAACTACGTGGTAATATCGCGAGGCATTTGTTTAATATATATATTAAACATTTCTACAGGTTGGACATTATATTGCTCTTTTCGAATATGATGAACTGTAAATTAGTATATGGTAGATAGTTAACCTTCTGGATCTCATCCTTGTATCACACTACTTCGTCGCGTGTCCACAGAGACCTTAGTGCAAAGGAACTCTATTTTTGCTTCTACAATTGTGAGTAGATGACAGTATAGTGCCATCCACTCTAGGTACTTGTTTTCATTATCTCTGGATAGAATGCAGATGACTCACTATATCCACCAGTTTTCATGTTTGTCCATTGTTGTAGACATAAGTGTAAGTTGCTATTAATGGCCCAATCCGGTAATTACCTTGGACACTAAGGGAAACCACGAAAAACTTAGTTTTACGGCTTGCGGGTCTTGACCCCAGACTTCTTTTGAATGTTACCGTCTGAGCTATCCTGCTCGGTGGCGTAAATAGGCAACCAAATATGCACAAAAACTTAAGAGGAAGACATGTCTTCATTACAGTTTACAAACTGTATCAAAACTAGAACTTTTTTCTGTTATTAAGAACAGAAGGCGTTCCCGAATCTTTTCTTGTTGTAATTTTATATTTACCATAGTGTAGTGACTCCAAAAGCATTCTCTGTACTTCAAAAAAAAATTCAGAAGCGTAGTAACTAAGAGAAATGTTTGTTTTTATTATACAATTATAGCTTTCTAAGTTCTAATTTTTCATTTTATTATATTTATGTAGTTGTTTTTAAAATTACACCAAATTTTCAACATTTTCTACAGTTACGTATTTATTGATATGCACAGCATTCATAATGGGTATATACTTATAGCTAATACCGGAAACTTTTGTGTTCCATTCACATAACTTTCTCCACATCTTTGTAACAAACTATTGTTAAAATGCTTATTCTTCTATTACTTGCTTTTTTGTAAGTGCAAGGGAAATAAGCGACTACACTAGGCTAACATGATAGTCAAATCTTTTAAAGCTGGTTGCCATGTGGTTTAAATCCGATTCTTTACATTGCCAGTAGTGGACAAATTCCCGTTTGAGAAACGTTTGCATTTCAAAACTTACGCCAATAACAAGGAATATCTGGACTCCTCCGTGCCTGAGTGGTCAGCGAACTGACTTCTCACCCGGAGGTTCTGGATTCGATTCGCTGGGGCGGCGAATTTTTTCTTTAACCAGAATTATTCCCTATCCCCCACAGAGTCTGGAAGTATGAATGTACGTGCATTTAGTAATAAGAATTGATTAACCTAATGTTCTACCTACAGTAATACGAGTTGTTTCACAAGTCAAAGCCCCCGATATGACCATTGAAGTTAAAGGGGGCTATACAAATGAAACAATTAAAAAAAGGAATGTCTCAAAAATCTTCAACTCCACGAAAAAATCTGATATGTTCCATTCACATGACTTTCTCTACAATTCTGCAATAAATTATCGTTAAAAAGCTTGTGCTTCTATTTACTTCCTGCTAATCGAGAAAAAATTAGCAGAAATAGTCTTATTACTTGCTTCCTTGTAGTCAAAAGCTGGTTGCTATGTGACTGACGTTCCTTTGTTTGTATGGACAGGAGTTCACAAAGTCTTGTATGAGAAAAGTATGTTTTTATAGCTGAAACCAAAAACAAGGAATATCTCAAAAACAATCGACTCCACGAAAAAAAAGTGTGATAAAAATTGCGTGTTTTAAAGTGCTCTATATTTTCTGTGTGGTAAGTCTTTGTCCATACTTACGGTTTAGCAGTTATGCAAAATTCCGTAAAATTGACCCAGAATAAAGTAGTCTTCAGAGGCTATTCCCAGAAAATTCTAAATGTACATTTTGTTTGTCGGGTAAATATCTCTAATATACTTTTAATCAAAATCGTTAGAGCCATTTTTTAGAAAATAAAAATTTTCGAAAAAAGTTCCTTGTAAAGGGTAGTTTGGGGTGGGAGATTTTTCTCAAAATCTTCGTGTCGCATCCCTTGAAGATAGTAAATTTAAATACCAAGTTTGGTACTTTACCAACTTTTCGTTTTTGAGTTATCGTGTTCACAGGCACACGGACACACACATACACATACACACACAGACCTTTTTCTGAAAATACTTTTTTTGGATTAAGGGGACCCTAAAACATATATTTCCGGTGAAATCTCGGTATCCAATTTTTTGGTGGAGTGCAATACCTCCTCTATACACTATATACATAGACGTATACAGAAAGTAAAAAGTACGATATATGATATAAATTGTGTGTTTTAACGAGATGTATTTTTTGTGTTATAATGAAGATCTATTTTCACAAAATTCAAAATATACGTTTTATTTGACATTTAAATATCATTAATATACGGTATTTTAAACAAAATCGTTAGCCATTTTTGAGAAAATCAATATTTTGGAATTTTTTCCATGTAGAGGCTAGTTTGGGGTGGGAGTATTTTCCTCAAAATCTTCCGGTCGTATCTTGAAAAATACTAAACTGAATACCACCTTTGGTATTCTACCGACGTTTTTGAGTTACTGTGTTCATAGACACACGGACCTTTTTCTAAAAATATTTTGGTTGTTACGGGGTACCCTAAAACGTGTATTTACGGTAATCTGGTATAGAATTTTTGTGTGAGGTGCAATATCTTTTCAACCTATGCACTATACGGAGAAAATAAAAGTTAACGACGTTGGTGCATCATTCAAAGAGGTGTATAAGACGTGTTGTACAACAAGTTGGTGTTTCAAAAAGTTATGTTTTAGTTCTGCTAAAGTTGAAACCTGGCCGAGTAAATATTGTTCTTGAATTACAACGTCGTGGTAACACGGGATGCCAGGAATATGTCATACAGGTTGTATCTCAGTACTTCATATACATTCGTGCGCGAGTAACGCGGGCGTTTGACGGAGATCCCACGCATATCGAGATCTGCGACTCGGCAATATCAGAAATGGACAGTACAAATCATACAAATTAACTCTCATATTAAAAGGACCTCACGCACTATATCCGAGAATTTCAAAATATGTAACTATTGTAAGTAGTTATATTTGTTTACTTATTACTAAGAAATTCACAGTACCGATTAATCCAAGTTATTCGGAATTTACCGCGGCAAAATTTGAAATAATGACGTAAATGGGACTCAGCGGTTCGTCTGGTAACCGTTAAGCTATTGTCGATAACGTGCTGTACAAAATATACATATCTCTAAGACAGAATTTATTTAGAATAATTTGTTGTGACATATGATATTGATGGTCAAATTGTTCAGTACTTTTGACATTCTTTTTAAAAGTCCCATAGATTTTTTGTTTTTTTCTACGATTGCTTGGAAAGAGTATGTCATTGTAAGGTCACCATGTAACATCCAGTCCATATTGACCATTGCTATTCCTTGTGTAATATAACGAACGAACTGTGTAATATAATTATTTTTGCAAACGTTTATGTAATTTAAAATTAGGCAGATAGAAAAATAAGTTTCAGTAAGTGTAGTTTATAAACACACCATTAAACAGAAATGGAAGAGAAACGCATGTGAACGTAACATATTAGATTTTTTACAATGCTTTGTTTTTATGTTTTCAGTCTCGTTCTTGTTATCTCTAAGCATCTAAAGTTTAGGCGCTCTGGATAAGGAAAAAGTTGCCCTTGGGTAAGGTTGGGGGAGTTTGAGATTTTGACGTTCGACACGGGGAGCGCCTGTCATTTATCTTGCTCATCCCGTGCCTCGAGCGGCGCCATAAGCACGTGACGTACGCCCCTCTAACTTGGGGTAAACAAAGGACAGTCGCGTGCTGTGTGGTCTTCTCTCGCACAATTTATTTTCTTCTCCCTATCTTTTAATGTAACTTTTTATGGTATCTTTTATGCTCCCACAGTTCGGCTTCCTGTGCTGAGTAAGCCCTACCGGCACGACTGGAGATTAAAAATTCTGCTTGCTTTTTTAATAATGCAACTTGTTACTTCGGGCATTTGTATCCAAAGGTCAACAATGGGAGTTCTGAAAAAGAGAGAAAAAAAACGGCCTTGTTTGAACAATTGGCCATCAAAAAACGGGAAAAACAAAGAAACTGTACTGTAACATTAAATTTATGGAGAGAAAGCACATTCTAATACTGTATTCATCAACCGACGTTTCGTCTAGGATTGGCATTCGGGATTGATTCCCGCGGTCGATCTCTCTGACCCATGGGTTTTTTTCAGGGTTTTCCAGAGACTCTTAAGTAAATGTTGGTGAAGTTTCTTCTTTTCCCCGAACTTCTGTCCCTATATTTCATCTCCATTTCACTCAACCGGTCTCTTTCAGGGTTATAAGTGTCGCGAGGTCTGTGGTGATGGTGTCCTTCCATGGTGGTAAATACACCTTTGAAATGCAGCTCTCGGCGGCGAGATGGGGTTGGAAGTTGTCTGTAGCTCCAGGGAGTTCAATCAGATCTGGGTGGCCGGCTCCTAGCGGTACCCGCGTTGAGATGAACTGCTTAGGAAAATTTGGGGACCCTCCACGGTAGCTATTTCCTTTCCGTCCGGTTTCGGCCGCCGGTTGAAATTAATCTCGTCTCATCCTATCCTCCTGGGGTCTGGCTTTTAAAAAGTCAATGGTTGCAGTGTGGAATCCCTTCTGACATCACACACACACATACATGCACATACACATTGTCGTACGTATATACCGACATATGAATTTTGAGAGTAAAACTTACGTCTATAGCTACCGCAGTGATGTTTAACATCATAATTGCGTGCATAAAATGTGGGCTGTAATGTAATGCAGCTGTTTATGTTGGTACCACAAAGCTAGCTTCACGCTCTTCTAGTTGACATCAGTTATTCCTCAAGTATAATTCTACTCACTAGACACGCCGGTTACTTTACCCCTCAAACTGCCGAAGGGTAACACTGCAAGTTCATGTTCTCACTAGCGGAGTGCCGTTAAGGTTGAAATCTTGAACTTTGGCGCAAAAATAAAAGATAACTTAAAAATAAAGACAATTTTCATCTCCCCTCCCGAAGTGAAACTATTTCATACAGGCGGTATCCGGAAAACTCCCAATTACAACACCGTTCATTGGTTATCTTTATGTCCCTGGATTATTTTTCAGGTCAGTCAACCACATAGGGAACTGATACAGGCTGAGTGAATTAAACGGCTGGTTACAGGAAGGTGGCGCACACTTAATGGAGAGAGATTTCGATCTAGGGCACTGGACCACATTTTATGCACCTCAGTGTCGTACCTTCTTCATTGCGATTAACACCAAATCATGGAGAGGTCTTTCTGTTCAGTTTGTACTTAAAACAATCTAAATATTTACGGTTTCAACCTAATTTTACTTAGTGTCTAACATTTCTATTTATATTAAAAAATCTGATGGGTTCCACTCGCAACACTTTTTCTACATCTCTGTGACAAATTATTGTTAAAACGCTTATTCTTCTATACTTCATGCTAATCTAGATAAAATTAGCAGATCTAGTATTATTAACTCCTTCCTTTCAAGTAGAAGAGAAATAAGGGAACGCACTAGCCTAAAATGATAGATATTTTAAAATTTGGTTGCTACGTGATGAAATTCCTTTGTTTGTATGACCAGGAATTTGTAAATTCACATATAAGAAAAGTATAAGTATAAGCTGAAATCAATAACAAGGAATGTGTCAGAAATGGTCAGCTCTAACACAGAAAAAAGGAAACAAGATGACCTTAATTAGTGCTTTAAGGGGATCCATTTTTGTATTTAGGTTTTGTCTATATCTTACAGTTTACCAGGTATGCAAAATTTAGGAAAATTCATCCAGAATAAAGAGGTCTTCAGAGGCTATTCCCAGAAAATTCAAAATTTTCGAAAATGTCTCCATCTAAAGGGTAATCTGGAGTGGCAGATTTTCTGAAAATCTTCCTGTCGCATTGGGAAATACTAAACTTAAATACCAAATTTTGTATTTAACGGCCTTTTCGTTTTTGAACTATGGTGCACACACAGATACACACACTGGCCTTTTTCTAAAAATGCTTTTTTGACTAGGGGCCACAAAACATGTATTTCCGGCGAAATATCCGTATCGAATTTTTGGGTTGAATAAAATGGCTATCTTCTCTATACACTATGTACATAATGCGTGTAGAAAAAGTGAAACTAACGAAAGTTTATATTTACAATTTAAACAATGAAAAACTTCGAAAATATTACGACGACTTGCTTTGTAACTTAATTATGTAAAGAAGTGGCTGCAAACGAACGAAATATTAACAAAGTTTATCAAAAAATGTGCATTTGTTAAAAAATAATCAACATTGTTGTTTATAAGAACACATATAAGGCTACAGTGCTCTTAACGGGGTTAACACGTTTAACGATACCTATGTTGAAATAAATGCTAAGAAGGAATTCAGAATTTAATTTTGATGTTATAAAAAATAATTGACTAATGGATGCGGTTTTGAAAGCCTCTTACAAGCCAGTGTATATAAATGCAAATTTTCCAAACGTATAGTACAACAAAGACTGCCTTTGTTTTTACTCTTATCATGGTGTACAGATAAATGTTTTTTTTTAAATTAATATTAAAAACGTGTGAATAGAATTCCATCTCAGTCTAAACAATAACACAAAAAATATTAAAAGTGTGTAATGCCACGAAATATGAAACAAAACATAATGGTATGTTTGTTAACTATAGACTTTTTATGTTAAAAGAAAAACAAATTTTAGCACATCTCTTAAGACATGCGCTAAATGAGTGAAATTTGCATTATAATAACATCTAAAGCTACTAGTTTATTTATTTAGAATTTAAAGTTTTTACTTATAGATGTCCGTAAACAACATCATTTTTCAATGCAAGTTGGAACATCTAGTATTGCAAGTAGAATAACTATGTTTTATGTTTGCCGCCTTGTAAATGTAAATGTTTAGAGAATTGTTATAAATGATGCACCCCAAAATTGTTTTTATTCACAGATGTTTCACAATTACAATACTGAAAGCAAAAAGTGAATTATGAGATCATTGGCACCCCATGTTTTAGTTAAAGTAATGCTATTGCAGCGTTTTACATCTCGGGAAAAACATAGATTGAGAGTTTTACTTTCTCTACCCCTGAGAATGTATAAAAAGTATTGCATTCCTCCCAAAAATTCTAGACCGATACTTCACCGTAAACACAGTTTTCAGGTATCTTGAGTAAAACAAATAAATAAAACCCTTTTTGGGAAAAGCTCCGTGTGTTTGTGTCTTAGTCTGCCTGTCTGTATGTGTGGCTGTGGGTGCAAACACAGAGTCTTTTAAGTACCTAACTTTTTATTTAAGTCCAGTACCTTCCAAGGACGCGAGGCGACATTTTCAGTAAAATCCCTCCGCTCCAAACTACCGTTTCATGGATATTTTTCGAAATGTTCAATATTTTCAAAATTGGGACTGATTATTTTTATAAAAATGCCACATATTTAAGATATTTGCATGAAAAATGAATGTACATATTCGTCTAAGTGAAACCACGAAAAAGTCCCATTCAGATTGACTGATTCAAGGGATTTTAGCCAACGATTTTCCTCACCACAGTGTTGATACTACTTTTTAGCGATCTCTTTGTTAATGTATTGCTTTAAATAAGGCCCAAAGAAATTGTTCGTAATGTTTAGTCGACCACCAAGTACATAGTAGATATAAAAGGTATCGAACCCCCCCCCAAAGTTCATATCAAGGTTTCGCCCCGAACTGACCAGCTGCTTTGTGAGAGAAATCGCTTTCGGGCAGTGTTATTCCCCCCTCCTAGAGTCTGAAAGAATTAATGAATGAGATAGAGTGTTATGAGAGAGAGAGAGAGAGAGAGAGAGAGAGAGAGATAATGTGTAAAACCCAAAGAAAAACCAGAAATAATTATCTGTATGGTAATATGTTCCAAAGGTAAAAGTCACCGATATGACCACTGCACTTATACGTGAGGTATAAATAGAACAATAAAGGCCCTAAAAGATTTCATCCGAAATGTAAAATAAAATGTTTTGAAATAAAAAAGCAAAGCGTATTTTAGAGAAAAATCCGTGTGTATATGTAGATCATTGTGTGTGTGTGTGTGTTTGTGTGTGTGTGAGAGAGAGAGAGAGAGAGAGAGAGAGAGAGAGAGAGAGAGAGAGAGAGAGAGAGAGAGAGACAGCAGAATGCGTCAAGTTTGGTATGAGTGTTTAGTAGCTTCCAAATTTAAATTGCAACACGAACATTTCAAGAAAATACCCGCTCTCCAAACTATCCTTACGTTCTTGCGTAGAAATTTATTATCTCATAAAAATGGCTGTAATGATTCTGTTTAAAATATCGTGTATGTAAGATATTAGACATGAGAAAGAAAATGTATCTTGAATTTTTCGGGCATAGCATATGAAGATATCTTCTGGATTTAAAAAAAAAAATGCATATCGAACAAATCATAACATACAGGCAAAAATATACTACAGAAAATTGTAGATCCGTTAAAACACACGTTAATTTAAGTTTTTCTGTGCCTCAGATATTCCAGATAGCGGTATATTGGTTTGAATTCTTCAAAAAAGTTATTTCCATTTTAAGCATGACAAGCTTTCAGTTGTTTTTCGTGATTTCTTTAAAAAATGGCATTTTAAGACCAGTATGCCAACATATAACTATCGCTATCCTCTATGCATATTTAAGCAAATGTTTAATGAAACTATACAGACAAAAGTATATTTCATTTAGCTTGAAGAATAATCTTTTTTATTGGTAGGGAGGGCATGTTAAAGTAACACAATATTTTTCGTGTAATAAAATTAATGGCAGACTCTTAACTGAGGGAAATGAAGGAAATGCGCTTGTACCTCGTGTAATTATGAATTGTGAGCGGATTGTAAAACAAAATATTGGTATCGATAAGGTCAGGGGAGTGGAGAGTGGGAACCATTTTCAGTTTAGCTGAGAGTAATGGACTCCACATAATAAAATTGTGCACGTAATTAAAAAAGCATGAAATTGCTTTAGCGCATGGTTAGTGCGTGCGGCCCTAGAGCGATTCATTTCTCACGTTACTTCGACAGGAACCGTTACAGGATTTATTATCACCGTATTATAACAGTTCTCTCCTTTGGCACATGAATTTCTGTGTGTTCTTGACACAAAACCACTGTGCAACCTCGCCCATAGCTGCTTTTGAGCCATCCTCACGTTCGCATGCACGCAAAGTAATTACATTGTTTCGAGGCGCTTTGAAGTCGACTCACTTGCCGACATGTTGAACTTAACTAAGTTAGCGGTAGTTGCATTAAAACGCTGTGTTCGTGTCACTTGGGGTGGAAAGAAATCAATTTCTCCCAACAAGGCAATTTGTATAGCCACCGAGGCGGGATGTCATCTCCCAGGTGCGAAGATAGGAGAGCGGTATTCCACTTTGCGAGGTAAACTGAATTTCGTAACGCTAAGCAGCTTGGCTTGGATTAGCAAAATCGCATTTTCGCTCAGGCTTCTGTGTTGCGCGCTTACTCGCAAAGTTGATTGAAGTTGTAAATAGGTATTTAAGAAGAGTCTGCCTTTTCACTGCAAATCGAATTTTTTCCCTTTTTTTCGAAACTTTGATGTACGTTTCAATCGCTAACCTCAAATTCTCTGAAATTATTTCACTAGTTCACACAAAACAAAATGCAGTATTGACTGCCTCCTTGGTCGAGTGGTCAACGAGCTGACTTCTCACCCGTGGTTCCCGGGTTGGATTCCCTGCTGGGGCGGGGAATTTTTCTTTAACCAGAATTATTCTCTCTCCCCCCCACAGAGTCTGCAGGTATGTGTGTGAGAATGAATGCCCCTCTGATATGGCCATTGAAATTAAAGGGGGCTGTACAAATGAAACAATTAAAAAAAATGCAGCATTACAGGTAATCAATAACAAAAGGAAACACGAAAGTGTAAACATCCAATAATTGTGGACAATAAAAAGAAACAAAACAAATCTCCACTCAAATGACTTTCTCTGCCTATTCTGCAATGTACTCTTACAAGCTAATCCTTCTATCTACTTCGTGCAATTCAAGATAAACATTAGCAGAAATGGTACTATTTCTAAGTTCCCTATAAACAGAAGGGAAATTGTCATATACCTTTTTTTCGTGGAGTTGACTGTTTTCGAGATATTCCTTGTTATTAGTTTCTGCTTTAAAATACTTATATATTTCTCATGCGGGAACTTTTCAACTTCTGCCCACGCAAATAAACGGCTTTCAGTTCCATAGCAGCCACATTTTAAAACACTTGAATGTCAGTTTAGCCTAGTGTATTCACTTATTTCCCTTCTACTTACAAGAACAAAGTAATAAGATCGTTTCTGCTAATACTCTCGATTAGCATGAAGTAGATAGAAGAATAAGTTGATTAACTAATTTATTACAAAATGTAAAGAAAGTCATGTGAATGGAACACATCAGATTTTTCTTTTCTTTCTTTCTTCTTAGTAGTCGTTACTTAGGTACTTCAGTGCCTACCCTAATTAAGAACTACGAGCCGCGCTTAAAAAGAACCATAATCTCGTCAAGTGTTCTTTTCACAGTCAAAATGTGCTACTCGTATGTGTGTCGCTTGGGTAACAAGCTACACATATAGGCGGGAGTCTGTTTCGTTCCATACATTCTGTAGTATCATCCTGTCATTCTTTTGATGTTTTTGTTACCATTTTGTGAACGCACTACACCGTGCTGCCAACTGGTGCACACAATGCAAACTTTGTGAGTTTAGTTTCTTTTGATGTATCAACCATTGCTGTACTTCGGAAAATATAGCGTTTTGAAAACGAATAAATCATCTGTGGTAATCCTCTATATTTCATTTAAAATTACTTAATGGAACTTTCTGCAACTATTTATATACCTACTGAAGAAATATGAATACATTTTCGATGCAATGTTTTATCCGTTATGAAGTTCACATTTTTTGTTTTTGTGGCTTACGCGTAGTAAATATAAGTGTTGTATTTAACTCAACAATTCGATACCGTGAGTTCATAGGAAAGACGCCGTTTGAGATGTCCTAATCCAAAAGAAGAGCTTAAAAAAAGAAGAAGAAAAAGGTGCTGTTTGACAGTCTGTGTAAGTCTGTGAACAACATAACTTTAAAACGAAAGTCGAATAAATATCAAATTAGGTATTTAAGTTATGTATCTTCCTAAAATGCGACACGAAGATTGTTAAGAAAAGCCTCCTAACCTTTTAAGATTTTTTTTCTTCAAATTTTGATGTTCTCAAAAATGATTAACGATTTTTGATTTAATACCATGTCATGAATTATCTAGAAATAGCCGTGAGGGAATGTGTATAATTGTATGTAGCCGGTCACCAAACGAGATGGCGCAGCGGCAACGTTGTGATTCGCATTCGGGAGGTCGCGAGTTTATCCACGTCGACTTGGAGTTTATCGTAGATCTCCCTTGTCACTCAGTCAAATGCTAGGGTGCTTATTCTCCACTATTCGTTTCCATCAGTTCCCTCTATGTCATGTTTTCAGGTGTGTGGCAGTATGACGCGCGAAAGCATGCGCTTTGTAAATACTGTTTTCTGTTGTGGGGTTTTGTTTTCGTTTAGTTTCACACGTACAGCTTAGATATGAAGGCAAATTCGGAAAGAACTGGATGATCGTGTTTAGGAAAATACACATTTCCATCCTCTCTGCATACTTCTCAACAAAACTCACGTAACTTTCGTGAAAATGTTTCACGCATATCACAAATATGCTAAATAGTGATCAGTCTGCACCTGGAACAGAGAGAATCTTTACCCTGTAGAAAGGATTCATTAGTTAACTGAAAACAACTTATATATTCTGGAATTTGTATTACATTACCGTAATTTCTTACGTACCCTGCCATTCCCCATTTAGCTGCCATGTTTTGCAATATTTATATTGCTATAGAACATAACAATGGAAATATACGCGCAACTATACAAGCGAGAAGAGTGTCTTGCACATGTGTTACGTTTCGCAGCTGATAGGTCTTGCAGTGACGTTGCTACATTTATAGGTCCGGGCTGTCTAGAGATGACTATGGTTGTAGTCAATGAGGGAAGGTGATAGCACAGTGGGCTTTCTTGCGCTTCTTGCCACTTTGTTCAGCCATGACGACAGCGATCAATTCTGAATGGTATTACATGTTGCGCGGAGATTGCTGCGAGTCGTGAGTGCTCTTCTGCTCTTTGCTACGCACCCAAGGTTGAAGAGTCTGTCGAGCCGTACGAGGACTTTTGGGTGTGAGGGTTTTTAAGAGACCATAACTCCAATATAAACTACTATTTGTAAAACAAAAAATGCGGATTAGTTGCTGAGGCTGAGAATATTTTATTATGCAAATACGCAATTCGATCAAATTATACTCAGAAAATCGACTACATCTTTCTCTATATCTCTATAACAACTTGTTAACAAGCTTATTTTTCTATCCCCTTCATACTAATCGAGATAAACACTAGTAGAAACGGTCTTACTACTCAGTTCCTTATAAGTAGTAGGGAAATAAGGGAATATATTAGGCTAAACCGAGTGTCAGATATTTTAAAATATGATTGCTGCAAGATTGAAATCCGTTTCTTTGCGTGGCCAGGAGTTGGCAAGCTCCTGTATGAGAAAAGTTTTAAGTATTTTAAAATTGAAACTAATAACAAGGTATATCTCTAAAACGACGATCAGCTCCAAGAAAAAAAAAATGTATATTGCATAAATTCTGTATTTTAACGAGATGTACATTTTTATGCAGTAATTTGTTTCTATCTCTTACGGTTTACTAGCTATACAAAACTCAAAAAAAAAAATCTTCCACAATAAAGATGTCTTTAGAGACTATTCCCAGAAAATTAAAAAAAAAAACACATTTTACTTGTCACGTAAATATCTTAAATATAAGGTATTTAATTTTCGAGGAAATCAAAATTTTGGATTTTTATTCCCATGTAAAGGGTAGTTGAGGTGGGGGAATTTTCTTGAAAATCTTCGTGTCATACAATACTTAAAATCAAGTTTGGTATTTAACGGACTTTTCGTTTTTGAACTAGTTGCTCCCCTCACACACAAGGACATTTTTCTAAAAATGGCTTTTTTGGATTCAGGCGGTTCCAAAATATATATTCTAGATATCGAATTTTTAGGTGCACTACAGTAGCTTCTCTATACACTATGTGCATAGTACGTGTAGAGAAAGTAATACTTTTTTATACCAGACCAAAAACACTGACATGGAACTTAATATTTCTCCCCGTTAACATGGTTTAGGTAATTTCAAGTATGTGACATGTCCATTAAAGCAATGGTTGTTAAAAAAACACAAGTTTTTGTTTCTTTTTCTTCATTCTCTTCTTCTATTTTCATGTTTGTTCAAATAAAAATATTTCAACACAGTGACATATTGAGGTGGTACCGTGTTTGACACATATAAAGAAGACCCGATTTCGAACTTCGATTAGGGTAAGATATCAGCATAACGTTTCTTTCGGAGTTTTGTCTTATCCTGTGAAGACGAATGCCGAGTAACTTAGCTGAACTCATTCATCGTTCGATATAATCTACCAGGGCTTTCAGTAACACGTGTCAATACTGTTTAAGCATTTCCCATACAAGTCGAAGTTGTCAACGAGTAAGCAATCATTTTTAGTTACAGTGCAAAATTATGTGATTCCATAATTAGATTACAATATATGGACACAATTTTGGAGTTATCTGTCAATATAGATACAAATGGCGTTACTGTTGGTGATTTACTACCTTATTTTTATGCGCAACACATAAAATTTAAATCAAAAGTGTGCTTCATTGTCAAAGTAATTTCATTTTATGTGTCTTACAAGAGTCATACATACAACTGTTCATGACATTACAAAGTTCCTTGAGAAAAGAAAAGAAAAAGCGTTTAACAGCCTAAATATATGAACTTAAAAACTTCTGGAGGCGCCGGGTATCGATCCCGGTACCTCTCACATGCTAAGCGAGCGCTCTACCATCTGAGCTACGCCCCCAGTTTAAGTCTTAAAGGTATGGTTTGTAGTAACATTAATTGGGATATATCAGTGTAAGTACCACTGCACTTCTATGCAGTTTGTTTACATATTTGAGACTGACCCGCCTGTTTAAAACACACATTTGTCCGCCTTTTACAACTAATGTAATCCCTAGGGCTGGGATTTTTATACTTTCTTTAACACTTATGTAGACAGAAAAGGAATTGTGTTCCACCCAAAAATTCGATACCGAGGTTTCACTGGAAATACATGCTTTACGGTGCCCTAAATGAAAAAAGAATCTTTAGAAAAAGATTGGTGTGCATGTGTATTGCACGCGCCGTCGCCTGTGGGTAGTATAACTCAAAAGTAAATACCAAACTTGGTATGTGAGTTTAGTATTTTCAAGGACGCGACACTAACATTTTCAGGAAAATCCCCAACATGAAACATTTTTCGAAAATTTTGATTTTCTCAAAAATGGTTCTAACGATTTTGACCATATGTTTAAGATATATTTATGGCAAAGAAAATGTATATCATGAATTTTCCGGGAATATGCTCTAAAGGCTGTTTTTCATTTTGGATGGCTTTTGTATAACTTGCAACCCACAAGATATAGATAAAAACTTATTGCACAATAAATGCAGAACTCGTTAAAATACACAATAAATATCCTATACATTTTTGCATACATGAAACCGTTTTCAGCGTATTCTTTGTTATTATTTTTAATCTTAAACTACTTAAGGTTTTCTCAAACAGAAATCAGTTTTCTTCTCTATTTATTTTTATTTATATAGCTTAACATCCTTTAACCTGTTTGGGAAAACCCCCGAAAAAAACCTTATCCGGGTAACTCACAGACACACTACCACCACACTACCCAGGCGGGCTGATGTCCATGTTGTTTTACTCCTAGCAAGTTAAGGGAGCAGAGTTTCAATTGCTTCGCAAAGCGAGGAACTTTTAAAAGAATTGATTAAGTTTTAGCCTAGTGTATTTCCTATCTACTTACAAAGAAGTAAGACCAATTCTGTTGTTTATCACGATTAGTATGATGTGGATAAAAGAATATGTGGATATAAGAATATATTGTAAACATAGTTTGCGCAATTCCTAGAGATAGTCGTGTTAATGGAACACATCAGACTTTTTTGCAAAGAAGTTTATTCCATATATACATTTAAACGCATGCTATTACAAAACTATTCAATTATAGTAGTGCGTAAAGTTACATTTATTCTGCATGACAATTTATTTTGTGATAGAATGCATTTTTATAAGTAAATGTTCCTATTCCTCATATTTTTACTCTTTCAATCGAAAACATTTCCTATGTAATTTCTTCCGTGTCCATAAATTGTTAAATTACTCAGAATTGCATGTGTATTTTTATTAGATTAAGGGTAATTTAACGTACTAGGTAAAATCAGATGATGAATGAAATGTGTGAAATGAAATAAAATGTTGCCCGGGGGGGGGTTCTTGGAGCTTAAAGTTATCCGACATTAGACATATCAAGGTTTAGCTCGTCTTTGGAATTCCTTACCTGAAGACGCAAGGGACTGCCAGGACATTATAGGGTTCAAGCAGAAAATTGGGGCATACATTTATAATCAAACCTAATCTGCTACTGTATTACTATTAATAATTTTTAATTTTTTTTTCATTTCAATAAACTTGTTGCACCTTTTTATATTTCTTTTTTATTAAGTTGTATAGGATTATTTTTTGTTCTTTATTCATTGTTGTTTCTCTGCTGTATTGCCTGGTAGAGCGGAAGAGAAGATCTTATGTCCTTAACTCCAGTTAGGATAAACAAACAAATAAATAAATAAATATCAGGGTAAGGGAAAAATCTAAAAAACAAATCTTATCCGGATATCTCACCCTGATGAACTTCGAATTCGGACACGCTACCACCACTTTACAGAGGCTAATTGTCTGATTTTCCCCTGGAAAGTGGTAAAAAACGTATCTTTTTATTTGGGTACTGGACTTCAGAAAAGTATCTAGCCATAGGGTTATTGTGTATTTCTTTTACTATTACTTTAATTGTTTCATTTATATCACAATGTTCACATCTGCCTCCGTTTATGTAACATATTGTCAATTGGCACTTGTATACATTTTCATTGGAGTTCTATTTTATGCTTGCGTTTTGTACATTATGTCACACCGATTCGCACTCTTTCAAAGTTCAGTACACAGGTAATCTACTTACGGCGTTGTTAAATTTGAACTCGGAAGTTTGTTGATTCAGAAAAAATGTCTAATGGGAAGCAGAGCGTTCGAGTAAAATTATAATGGCTTCAGTCATTGTAAAGAGTTTTCAAATACTTTATTGTAAACTGTATGACACAATATGATGTGTTCCATTCACATGCCTTTCACTACATTATCTGCAAACTACATATTCTTACAAAAGATTAATTTCCTATCTTCTTCAGGTTAATCAAAAGTTCTTTAACCAGAATTATTCCCTATGCTCCACAGAGTCTGGAAGTATGAATGTGAGAGTTAATGTGTGTATTTGTGTGTGTGTTTTTTAATTGTATAAAAATGACTAACCTAACGTTATAAACCTACAGTAATATAAGTTGTTTCACGAGTCAAAGCCCCCAGTATGAGCATTGAAGTTAAAGGGGGCTCTACAAATGAAACAGTTAAAAAAAAGAAGAGTATCTTATTCTTTTTTTCATGTCTATTGAAATTAAAGCAAATATTTCAACACAATCGTATACTTTAACCCGCCACTGTAGTGTGGGAATAGCGTGTCTGCTTCACATTCAAGAGGTGCCGAGTTTGAATCTCGCTTAGGATGAGTTACCTAGAGTTACCTGACTTCTTTCGGGGTTTATCCTTATCACGAAAAAGGAATTTTCATGGGCCCTTTAAGTAATATGAAGTGCCAATGCTGCTTAAACATTATCCATGCAAGCCGTTATTAATATCCAAGCATTCGGCGACTGTAATGTATGGTTATATTGCCAAGTTATATCATTTCATTATTTTGGTTTACAATATATGAATGCGATTTTGAAGTTCTCAGTCAATATACGTATATATGATGTTATTTTTGTTGATTTATTACCTTATCTTTTATGCACAGTACAAAGATTTAAGTTAAAGTAGCGTTTCATGGTTAAAGAAATGTGGCTTATGTGTGCTACAGGTATCATAACTACAACTGATCATGGAATCCCGAAGTTACGTGCTCCCTGAAAAAAAAAAACGAAAACACAAACTTAAAAACTTCTGGAGGCGCCGGGTATCGATCCCGGTACCTCTCACATGCTAAGCGAGCGCTCTACCATCTGAGCTACGTCCCCAGTATCTATTGAAAGTGTTTGTTCCAAACTTACAAGCAGAACTTGGTGTACCACTTTCACTACTGATCTAGATTTTACTACCAAAGGGTGTGGCGTTTAAGACAACTTTAATGAAACATTCTCACTACCTGGGGGCGTAGCTCAGATGGTAGAGCGCTCGCTTAGCATGTGAGAGGTACCGGGATCGATACCCGGCGCCTCCAGAATATTTTTTCTTTTATTTTTATTAAAACTGGTTCCATTTAGTTTACTTATTTATTTGAGTCTCTGACACAAGCACAGATCATTAATATTTAAGCCTTTTATTACTAATGTTATAACTTAGGGCTGAGATTTTCTTAGCACATGCATTTTGTAAGATGGTTTTATATTCTTAAACATATACAAACCATGATGTTTCCATTCACATAACTTTGTCCATCTTTTCTGCAAACAAACAATTCTTACGAAGGATTATTCTTTTATCTACAGATTGCTAATCAAGATAAACATTACCAGAAATAATCTAGTTACTTAGTTCTTTATAAGTAAATGCGAAATAAGGGAATATACTAGGATAATGCGACATTCAAATATTTTAAAAGCTGTCACTATGTGATTTTGATTGAAATTCTGATATCTTTCCAAGGCCAGGAGTAAAACAAAACGAAACGAAATATACCTTCCCGTTTAACAAATTTTAACTGGTTTAAATAAAATTGAAACCAATAACAAGGAATATTCCGTAAATGTTACCTTACAAGAAATATATAAGAGATATATTGCGAGTTTTAAGGAGATTTATAGTTTTGTATGGTAAATATTTGTCTAACTGTAACGGTTTACCAGTTATACAAAAGCCACCCAGAATGAAGAGTTGTTCAGAGGCTATTCCCATAAAATTCAAGATATACATTTCCCTTGCAAGATATACATTTACCTTAAACATATATTATTTTAATCAAAATCGTTAGAGCCATTTTTAAGAAAATCTAAATTTTCAAAAAATTACCCTGTAAACAGCAGTTGATGGTGAAGAGATTTTTCTGAAAATCTAGTGTCCTATCTTTGGAAAATACTGAACTTAAATACCAAGTTTGATATTTAACTGACTCTTCGTTTTTGACTTATGCTGTCCACAGATACACAAACATACACACACGGAACCTTTTCTGTATGGTTGTTTTATTCAGGAGTCCTCAAAACAAGTATTTCCGGAATAAGGTCGTCTAAATTTTGGGTTAGAGAATTGATACATGATAGTGAATTAATAAGAACAATTTCATTTGTTGCATTCACATGACGTTCTCTACATCACTGTAACGAATTATTGTTTTTTTTTTTTTATGAAAAATACGGTTCCGGAGGCTTATCAGGACTCCGGCGCTGTATTCCTTTTTCCTCTTTTTTTCCAGCTTCCTATATAGCCTTAGTTGACCTATTAATGTTTAACTTTTCCTTTTACATATACTTATATATATATATATACACACACACACATTTATAAACATACAAACATCCACGCCCAAGGCGGGACTTGAACCCGCGAAGCACCAAAGCGAGGCTCTTTAGCGAGCGCAGCCACGGGGATTGTTAGAAAGCCTTTTCTTCTATCTACATCATGCTAATCGGGATAAACATTACAAGAAAATGTCTTTGCTACTTGGTTCCTTGTAAGTAGAAGAGAAAAATATGTGTTCCATTCACTAGGTGTGTTCTAGCTGTTCTGCAAACAACACATTTATTCAAATAATTCATTTTTATCTACATCATGTTAATCAAGATAAACATTAGTAGAATTAGCCTTTACTAGCTTCCTTGTAAGTAGAAGGGAAATAAAATGCACGGGCTAAAGCGCTAGTCTCGTGCTTTAAACTCAGGTCGCTATGTGAAACAATTGAGGTCCGGTAAATAAACGAGAAAAGAGAAGAAAAATATCTTCCCGTTTGAGAAAAGCTTAAGAGGCTAAAATTGAAACCAATAATCCGGAATATCTAGAAAACGGTTAAATAAATAAAAAAAATCAAATATTGACATAAATTTTGTGCTTTAATGAGATCTAAATTTTTTGCTAATCTCTTACGGTTTGCCAATTATTCTAAAGTCATCCAGAATGAAGAACTCTGTAGAGGCTGTTCAAGATATACACTTGGTTTGTCATAAAAATATCTGAAACATAAGGCATTTTGGTCAAAAGGTTAGAGCTATTTTCGAGAAAATCAAAATTTTCGAAAAATATTCCATTTAAGGGTAGTTTGTAGTGGGGGGATTTTCTTGAAAATCTTCGTGTCGCATCCTTGGAAGATACCATACTTAAATACGAAATTTGGTATTTAACAGTCTTTTCGTTTTGAGCTATGCTGTCCTCAGACAGACAGACACACACACACACACACACGCGCGCGCGCGCAAGCTCGCATACACATACCGACCTTTTTCTAAAAATGCTCTTTTGTGGATTCAGGGGGACCCAAAACATGTATTTCCGATGAAAAATCGCTATCGAATTTTTGGGTGCATTGCAATACCTTCTCTATATACTATGTACATAATACGTGTAGAGAAAGTAAAAACTGATCAAATTATAGTAGTGCGTTGTCATATTTATTGACCGTAATAATCTCTACTGATTTTGATAAGTAAATGATGCTCATTTTCCATATATTTTCATTTAGAATATTTTCCATGTAATCTCTTTCGTCTGTGATTGTTTTAATTGTTAAATTACTGAGAATTGCATAACACATTTTCGCTTTCTTAAGCTTAGTTAACCTAGTAAGTTATATCGAATGATGAATGAATTATCCTCAAGTGCACCCGGGGACCGATAACTCATCCGGATAACTCACCTAAACCGAGCTTCGAATTCGGAACGTAAAAAAACATCCACAGAGGTGGATCATTTGTTTTACTTTCTCAACAATATTATGTACATATTGTATAGAGAAGGTATTGTATTGCATCCAAAAATTCGATACCGAGATTTCTGCGGAAATACATGTTTTGAGACGACCTGAATCCAGAAAAAGCATTTTTAGAAAAATATCCGTGTATATCTGTCTGTCTGTCTGTGTGTCTGTGGGCAGCATAGCTCAAAAACGAAAAGGCCGTCAAATACCAAACTTGGTTTTTAAGTTTGTTATCTTCCAAGGATGCGGCTCGAAGATTTTCAACAAAATCCCCCCACCCCCAACTACCCTTTACATGGAACTTTTTTCGAAAATTTTGATTTTCTCAAAGATGGCTGCAATGATTTTGATTAAAACATTGTATATTAAAGATAATCACCTGACAAATAAAATGTATATCTTGAATTTTTTGGGAAGAGCCTCTGAAGACTACTTTATTTTGTATGAATTTTACAGAATTTTGCATAACTACTAAACCGTAAGAGATGGACAAACACTTACAACACAATGTAGCGCACGCTAAAACACACAGTTTATGTCATATACATTTGGTTCGTGGAATATATCGTTAATGAGATATTCCTTATTTTTGGTATCAGCTTTGAAAGCCATAATTTTCCCATACAGGAATTTGTAAAAACCTGTTCATACAAACAAAGGAACTTCACTCACATAGCAACCAGCTTTTGACTATCACTTTAACCTATTGTTCTCCGTTATTTCGCTTCTACTTATAAGGAAGCAAGTAATAAGACTATTTCTGTTAATTCTTTCTCAGTTAGCATGAAGTTAATAGAAGCATAAGCTTTTAAAAACAAATTATTATAGAGATGTAGAGGAAGTCATGTGAATGGAACACATTAGATTTATTTTTACTTGAAAATGCTAAAAAGCCATATTTTTATACGGGCACTGGAATGCAGGAAAGTGTATCCTCATTGTGTATCTCGTTTGTTTGGATCTTTTTTTAATCGTTCCATTTAGTTATACTGCAATGATCTTATCAGCAACCATTTAACATATTGCCTATCGGCAACGGTATCAACTTGCATGCAGTTTCATTGGAGTTCTGGTTTTTCTTCGCGTTTAGTGCATTAGGTTTCACACACATCACATGCTCTTTCATTCTTCCATAGCCTGAAGAAGATAGAGAATTATCTTGGGTAGAGAAACATTCCCACCCTCCTATCAATAATCAAATTCGGGACCCTGCACACAATATGCAGGACCTCTACCGACCAAGTTATTGCATTTTGAACTCGGAAATCGTAAAATTAAAATGTTTCTTTTATGATGGGAAAGGGGTTTCGAATACTTTACTGTAAACTGTATGACTCAAGTCTTACAAAAAATCTGATGTGTTCCATTCACATGACTTTCTCTACATCTCTGCAAAAATTATTTTTAAAAAGCTTATGCTTCTATTTACTTCATGCTAATCCAGAAAAACTTAGCAGAAATAGTCTTATTACTTGCTTCCTTGCAAGTAGAAGCAAAATAAGGGAGTACCATAGGTTAAAGTGATAGTGAAAAGCTGGTTGCTATGTGACTGAAGTTCCTTTGTTTGCACTGACAAATTCCCGTTTGAGAAAAGTATAGGCTTTTAAAGGTGAAACCAAAAACAAGGAATATCTCAAAAAGGATCTATTCCACAATAAAAACTTATATAACATAAATTGTGTGTTTTAATGTGCTCTATATTTTTTGTGTTGTAAGTTTTTGTCCATCTCTTACGGTTTGACAGCTATGTAAAGTTTTGATTTTCTTAAAAATGACTAACAATTTTAATTAAAATGTCAAATATTGAAGATATTTACCTGACAAATAAAATGCATATCTTGAATTTTGTGGGAATAGCCTCTGAAGACTACTCTATTCTGGATGAATTTTACGGAATTTTGCATAACTGCTAAACCGTAAGAGATGGACAAAAACTTAACACAAAAAAAATGTAGAGCACATTAAAACACAGAATTTATGTAATGTATGTTTTTTCCGTGGAGTTGATCGTTTTTGACATATTCCTAGTTTTTGGTTTCAGCTTTGAAAAAAATATGCTTTTCTCATACAAATTCCTGACCATACAAACAAAGGAACTTCAGTCAGATAGCAACCATCTTATGGCTATCAGTTTAGCCTACAGTACTCCCATATTTCCTTTCTACTTACAAGGAAGCAAGTAATAAGGCTATTTATGCTATTTTTTCTCGATTAAAATGAAGTAAATAGAAGCATAAGCTTTTTAACAATAATTTGTTGCAGAGATGTAGAGAAAGTCATGTGAATGGAACACAGATTCTTTTTTGGATACCGAGGACCCTAAAACATATATTTCCGGTGAAGTCTCAGTATCGAATTTTTGGGTGGATTGCAATACCTTCTCTATACAGTATGTACATAGTAGGTGTAGAGAAAGTAAAAATTAAGGATATCGACCATTGTTTTATATTTCAATAATTTGTTGGGGTATAACGTTTGCTCTTGATGATTTGGAATTATTTTGTGCTCAGCCGATAGTATTCTTTTTAAATGTGCCCTTGTATCTGCTAAAGTTGGAAGAAGCTTTTTTCGAATTCATTGACATTAGCAAGCGTTTTTATTTGCAGGGGGTATTATTGCAACTTGAAGCTCATAAACTAAAGTAATAAGAATATTTGAAAACCATATACTTTAATTATGTACTGCTAATTTAAGAAAATATATGGTATACCAGAAATGTAATTTCACCGAAAGCTTGCTTCACATGTAGGTACATTTTATTCTTAAATACATAATTAACTTCATAAAGTCACTATTTTAGTTTGACAACTGACATATTACCTTACTATATCGTTAGGTCATATTTTTGAATCGTCCGTATTTGTCTAAATTTTAGGTAATAACGGCGTACTTTATTTTGCATATTATGATAATTGTTTAGTTCATGAAATTTCACCACAATCACGATTTCATTTAAAATATGTCATATTTACTATATTAGTGCGTTTTGGACCTTTTTCTATCTACTAGTGTGTCATAACTTCTTTACTGTATTATGTTACACCCAAGCAAAACATAATATATTAAAATATGTTCCAAAATAAATGCCACATAAGTTTTATATACAATTTCATTCAAAATTTCCTATAAGAGAGAGGGAGAGGGAGAGAAAACAGGGTGAATATTTATTTTCTTACACAGTGCAAATTATACAACAAATTAAATAATTAACATTCTTTAAACCACACATATTGTGCAAACACCTTAAATACAAATTAAGAGCTGACGGTCTTAAAACGTGTTACTTTACTTTAATACATATATAATGTTGGTACTTAATTTCCATTTTCTTTTAAAATATAAACATTAACAAACCTAAGAATAAACTCGATAATGCCAGAATCTTGAACAGAAAACTGACGATACTTGAAAGGAGGTTAATGTTATACATACGTAACACGCATTTTCGTAAAAGTAACTCGAGGACACTTCAACGTATATTATTATTATTATTATTATTATTATTATTATTATTATTATTATTATTATTATTATTATTATTATTATTATCATCATTATCATTATTATCGACAATCCCCAAGCTCTGCCATACAAACCTTCTTCTGTTGCTATGTTCTAATTGTACCGCTTGACTACATACAGAATATGGAGTTGTCCTTAAGACACTGTGGGGTAACGACAATGAAGCAACTGAGCCTTCCTTGAACCTGATCACACTGGGCATTCAAACAGGAACTAAAGCACATACTTGTTCGGTATGTATACAACAAACGGAATAGACTGAGAGTGAGATACCGTTTGAATTGTGGTATACTCATCTCGCCCAAATGTACCTGAACATTTGTGTTCGAAGGCATGAATGGTACAAATTAATGACCAAATACAGCAATCATAAACATCTTTACATCGATCCTTGTAAGATCAGGGACGAACTACTCGATGAGGAATACATACAAGCGTTCATTCTGTATAAGAGATATACTCCGACTAAGAACTGGATTGTAAACGACAAAGGAGTATCCAGCACTGAATGGAAGGAAGCCCTGAAGATGACATGCAAAGCTGCTACTGTGCGAGCTGCAATGTGTCGAAGTCAAGACGTTCTAGGCTCTTATCCCTACGCTCAAGCACTCAAGAATATTCGCCACCACACAATGCGACATATGTTGGCTGATTCTCTCCAGAAAGCTGAGTATGTGACCCACGAAGAGATCTCCGCAATCGCCACACAAGGGAGTATGCGCCGTATTGACGTAATTGCCTTTAAACCTGGCTACATATTAGATTCAACGATACGACTTAAATAAGCCCTACCCAAGCCAAGAAGGTCGACGACAGGAAAAAGAATATCTACGAGCCAAAAGTTCCAATTACAAAGAAACATACGCATTTGCCCATATTAGGGTTATCGGTTAATTGGTTTCCTGTGAAACAGATCCTAAATACCTCGCTGACACTTACAAGATTCTAGGCTTACACACCACGGATATTAAATCAATTGGTACATCTTCTTTAAAGGGCTCAATAGCTCTCATAAGGAATCATCTTTATTAGTCTTCATTATCAGTGATGTTCTTATTTGATGATTATCTCATGTTCTTACAATGCTCCATTTTATAACATTATAACTTGAATTTTGACACTATTTATTGTATATTATTCTATTTCTTATTACTATATTCAACTAGAAACCAAATTCCTGTGTGTATGGATTTGAAATGGAGCATGCATGCTGAGAAACTGACATCAAAGTTAAGTCAGCATTGCTTTATGTTAAATTTATAAAAAAACATATTACACACTTGAAAACGTTGAGGAATGTATCCTTTGCACATTTCAATAGCTTGTTAAAATTTGGTGTAATATTTCGGGGTAACTATAATAAAGAAAATATAATTTTTAAAGTTCAAACTCGAGCAATTACAAAAATAATGCGGGAAAAAGCAAAGGAACTCCTGTAACAATTTATTTCTAAAACTACATATATATATATATATATATATATATATATATATATGTGTGTGTGTGTGTGTGTGTGTGTGTGTGTTTCACATTTGTTAGAAAACGTCTGGTATACTTTCGGGAAAACTGTGAAAAGCATAGCTATCACACAGAAGTAGGCATACATTAGGCATAATTACACGTAATACGTTTTTTGACAAAAGCATAAGACATTCTGGAATTAAATTATATAACAAGCTATCTGATAAGGTTAAGCTTATCACCTCAGAATCTACATTTAAACGCAAAGTGAAAAAAATTGGTATTAAAACACTGTTTTTATTCAATTGAACAATTTGTAAATATTTTAAAATAATTATGATTACTTGTGGGGTGTGTAATATAATATATGTAATTAAGTGTATGTATTTATTCTTATTTTGTTTCTATATTTGCTGTATTTGACGATACCATGAATTCTTGTAATTCCTACGGTTGACCATAAATCTAATCCAACCATTTAAATGCGTTCTTGTTAATGTTTGTAGATATTTGTTAAGCTTTGTCCGTGAGGCAAACTTGCAGTAAAGAAAGGTTTAGCATAAAAAGTCATGACTTTCTTATAAAAATTTACCAAAAGTAAAAGCTGAAATTTAAGCTATGTTTAATTTCTTGTATTTTATAATATAAGCACTGCAATAAATTATGTTGTTTGTTCTTTTTTCAGGTAAATACGATTGTATCACTTCTGAAATAGCTGCTTTGTTAATGGTGAGTCCAAATACCTTAAGTACCTTTTAAATAAATCTACTGACAAGCATCAGTGTCACATGATGTCATAGATTTAGCAATCATTTTTATACTGGAAATACATAAAAAACAAAAATACCAGTGTCTCGGCTTTTTGTTCCATTCAGACCCTATTCGCCGGGTAAACATTAGTAACGACTGACTTAAGGTCTGCCTTCTGTCCAAAAATCAGTCGCTGGTACTATAACTGATGCTGATTAATACACTCTGCCCGGCACCGAGGCGAAAGTGTTTACGCACAAGACCAAAACTTCAAATAACGAAGAGAAAATTGGCCGCAATTACGATTCATCCCACCATTGAAACTGAATAAACAAAAACTTAATTCATAAATACTTAGGCATATACATCTCGAATTTTCTGGAAATATCCTTTGAAGGACTCCTCATTCTGGATGAATTTTGCATAATTGGTAAACCGTAAGGGTAGACAAAAACTTACTACGCAAAAACATGTAGATTTTGTTAAAACGTAAAATCTACGTCATATACATATTTTTCGTGGAGTTAACTATTTCGGAGATGTTGCTTGTTATTGGTTTCAGTTTTAAAATAGGTACTTGAACTTTTCTCATACGAGAATTTGTTAGCTCTTGCACATTAAAAGAAACGAACTTCAATCACATAACGATCAGCTTTTAAAAGATTTGACTACGGCTTTAGACTAGTGTATTCTCTTATTTCCCTTCTACTTACAAGGTGGCAAGTAATAGGACAATTTTTGCTAATGTTTATCTCGATTAGTATAAAGTAGATAGAAGAATAAGTTTTTAACAATAATTTGTTACAGAGACGTAGAGAAAGTCATGTGAATCGAACACAGATTTTTAAAATATATGGTCACGCAAAGGTCACCACTATTGTTCACCGCTTCATAGATTTCCGAAGATAAATTTTCTTCGATCCTGTAAAAGTTTCACACTTTCTTCGATTCTGTAAAAGGTTCCAAATTAATACCTATGTATCATTATCTACCATGAGCCACCAATAAAGAAAATAACGCAAGCATTTTAGATGACTTTATAAAAGCAATTTGTATTTTCGATCTGTTTGAATATTAGCCACTTTATTACACAAAGTTTTTGATGAAAGAAAAGGAAGTAAAGAAACAGCAATACGGGCTTGTATTGGTTAAAACCTGTCAGTGCCTCTTTTTACGGTGCGTTATTCCGATAAAACCCAAGCGAAAGTTTAATTTCAGTATGACTACCTTTCCTTGAGATCTTGTTTTATCGTTTTACCTTTTAATTAGACTTTCCATTTATATTGAATTTTCAGTTCCTTTTAGTGTCAGCATTTGTGATCTGGAGCTCGTAATATGACTGATATTGGATTTTTAGATAGATTTTTAGTTCTTTGTAAGAGGACGCCGCTCCCCAAAAATAACTGCTATTTTTAATTTGCTTTTAAGTTATTGCCTCTAAAGCCCCGTCTCCCTTTCTATTCCGGGGATTTGGAAACTTTGAAGTAAAGGCATGTAATAACGGATTGTATTGAATAGAAGTTCTCAGTTGTATGTATCCGAACTGAACGTTTCTCCCAACTCACCCCAGCTGGCACTAGTTGCCATGGCAGCAGATTGCTTGTTAGCACCAGCATCGTCTACCGCTGCCTTGGAAAATGATAATTTAAACGGCGTCTCCCCTACTCCTCAGCTAAATTGCCACGAAAACCTGAAAAATGTGAATGCGCAATATCAACGCTTCTAACAATAAGAAAGCATTCTGCGTCTCAAAGTAGCCTCTTTTACTGATATTCTATCTGAACCTTAGACACTTCTAACAAATTAAAACCCGTTTTATAGAATATCCTGAGGCTTGAAATGTAGTTTATTGTTTACAAAGAATGGAAGAAGCTATTGAAATCATTAGTGAATAGCTCCGCTTGTAAAATATGAAATAAAACCACCGTATAAGAAGAGATTACAAAGACTGGCTGTAGAATTAAATCAACAACATCTTGAAAGTATACTCTTCATCTTCTGCTTTTTATGGGATAGACAACACTGTCTGTTCCGGCTTCTCTGGAAATCCGAGCAGCAAAATATGTATTTCAGCTCAAATCTCGTATCAATTTTTGGGTGAAATGCAATGCTTGCCATATTTACTAGAGAAAGTAAAATTCTAATGTGTCACTCTCACATGGCTTCCTCTTAACTTTTATCTTTTATTAATATATATATATATATATATATATATATATATAAATTATGATAAAGGGTTAGTTTAACTTTAGAACGATTTATGAATTTTTATGTTTAATTTTGAGCCACAGTGCTATTTGAAGTATGTCTCAGAAGTACTTGGTTGTTGAGTAATTAATGTTTAAGATATTTACTAATTTCTAGGACTTAGCACATTTTGTGTCTTACTGGGTAAACCCATGGCTGTGATTCAGAAGGTATGATCTCATTGGTTAATTGTTCTGCCAAATGGTATGAGACGAGTTGTGGCTAATGATATTCGATGATTTGATCACGTGATAGGTGATTCGACATTTTGAGTTAGAGCTTTGAATTGGAAATTAATGAGTAATGATCATGAAGTTGTGCGCATGTGAAAGTGAATACGAGCTGAGTTATTTTCGGTGTATTGAGTTTTCCTCATATTAAATTGTTGAGCTATTCATCAAACACGGATATTTGCCGAGTCTTTGTTCAAGTTTAAATATGAACCTAAGTGTTGTATCAGCGAAATATTAAGGTAAGCTAAACTAGAATGTAGGTCTTTTCTAAGTGTTTTTTGAAACACAAATAAGAGGTGAGCGGAGGCCGTTATGCTGCAGCCAGCCGCTTCGGACGAGATTGTTGGTTTCGAGATTACGTCGAGGTTAGGTTACGTTCGGATAGATTAGATGTGTTAAATGAGTTGATGCACGATTACAATTAGTAGCTAGTAGAAGGAAAGGCATGGAAGTAACATTTTGTTTTATTCTAGTAACACATGAAGGTGAATATTTATTTTTAATTTTTCTCTCCCTATTTTGGCTCCAAAATGACTGCCGAAAATATTGTCAGATTGTCGTCCCTGTTGTATTATAGGAATATAAATAATGATCATACCTATATGCCTGATTTGTATCAACTAGGGAGCCCTGCTTTAAGGAAGAAGAACTATTGAAACTTTATTTTGGGAAAGCACGAGTAAAATATGCTTCCCATTCACTTCATGATACTTCCTTTCACGTTTCCTAAAACAATGGAGTTCGTCCTCCAACTCTTGAGTGAGGAAAGGAAAGATGAAACCCTGTCCCTAGATAAATGGAGCATATTAGACTAAGAAGAATTACTCCGCTCGGATTATACAGTTTCTGTTGCCTCAAGCTCATTGATCAACTAAACAAGAAGTGTTTCCTCATAATTTATTTTAAATATCGTTTCTCGCGCAATAAATAAAAAATAAAGTATAAATAAAATTTTAATGAGCCATGGAAGAATTTTCGCCGTTTTGACTGTGTGCTTATGCATCGTTAGGGGGTAGGGACATAAGAGGAGCAGTAAATTAACAAGGAAGCTTTCCAGCCAATTTTTATTTTCACTGCTGTTTAATTAAGTGATATATTAGAGATACATCAACTTATTATATGTAAAAATACGGACCAAATAACTGAACATTTTCCAAAAGATTGAGTATGCTGGGCCTTTTAGGTAGAGATTTATGTCAAAAGATTTGACCAAAGAGGAACAGCTATATTCTAATGGTATTATTCGGAAAGAAAGCAAACGAATCATTATAATTGTCATTTTTACGCTCTCTGCTACATATAATAAGAAGCGAAATTTTTTATGTTCCACTAAAAAATTCGATGTTGAGATTTCACTGGAAATACATGTTTATATTTAATATACATTGAAGCATCATTTGCACGAACTGTTCATAAAAGTCAACCATAGTTTGTCTTGGCAAATGTGAAATTAATTTAAGAAATAATATTACTATTCATATTAGGCCAGCTATTCTATTATTCTATTATCCTTTGAGGAAAAAAAAGAAGTTTATTGGAAGGAGCTGCTATTGCAGCCGGTAATCATGATGAAAAAGGCATTTGAGAACTTTCAGTTATTCCAGCCAAAACTAAGATAAAGAATTATCTTTATTTAGTTGAAATCAAGTAAGAAGCAAATTAACTGAGGCTGTGGATTTTTGGCTATTGATTTGTATTAAAATACACTATGTCTAAAATAGTTTCTTGTCAAATAAAATGCACCTCTATCTTGAATTTTCTGGCAATAATCTCTAAAAGTCCACTTCATTCTGGGTGACTTTTGCAAAGTTATTAGATCGTAAGATTAGGACCAAATCTTACTCCACAGAAAATTATATCTCATTCAAGGATTCAATTCATACTAAATACATTTTTTTTAAGTTAACCATTTCGAGATATTCCATATTATTCTTTTGAAATTGAGGCACATTTTTTATCAAGTGGAAAATCGATATTCTTTTTTCCCTTTATTTCTCATGGCTTTCAAAACCATCATATAGTGACCCGCTATTAAAATATTTGAATATTAATTAGCTAGCTACCTTATTAAACTGCCTATTGGTTTTCGAATAGTGCTATTCACAGAAACAGAGATTGAATGAAACGCAGATACCTTGCTCTAAAAAGACTTCTTTTGAGGCGGGTGTTTAAGTGCCTCAGACATCGAATTTTTGGTGAACTATCAAACTTCACCTTCTTGCTATATGAAGTGCAGAAAGTAATAAAACACATTGTAATTCATTGTTAGGAACTTTTTGAATTTCTTAGCATTCCTTTCGTAAAGAATTGGCGGACATCACTTATACCCGTCTTCCACTCCTTTGTTCTTGTTATTTTATTTCTCGTTTTCTCTTCGTTGCTGGCAGAATGATGTGCTGCAGTGCCGTATTAACCTCGTGTTGTGTATGTATGAGGGAGGCTTTGTTATAGCCTGGAGTAGGTAGCTGTGACAGCTCTCCTTAACAAGATCCATTCACTGCATTAGGACAAGTGAAATGCGCACAAATACCGGGGTACAGTCGCATCCATTACTTACTACGTCTTGCTCCAAGTGATGCGGTTATTTCTCCGCTTTAATTTCAAGGTTGTCAATTATTCTCACCGAAAAAAGTCCTATGTTACAATCACATCACTTTTTAATTTCTCTAGCTCGCGTGTACAATGTACATAGTGGATACAGAAGGTATTGTATTCCACCCAAAAATTCGATGTCGAGATTTCATTGCAAATATTTGTTTTGGGTCCCCCTGAACCCCCCAAAAAAAGTACATTTTTTGAAAAAGGTCCACGTGTGTGGCTGTGGACAGCATAGCTCAAAAAACGAAAATACCGTTATATACAAAATTTGGTATTTATATTTGGTATCTTCTGAGGATTCGAATCGAAGATTTTCAAGAAAATCCTCCCACCCCAAACTACCCTTTACATGGAAAATTTTTTGAAGTTTTTGATTTTTTGATTTTCTCAAAAATGGCTGTAACCATTTTGATTAAAATACTGTATATTAAAGATATTTACCTAACAAGTAAAATATATATCTCGAATTTTCTGGGAACAGTTTTTGAACTCCTGAACGTTCTGGATGAATTTTGCTGAATTTTGCAAAACTGGTAATCCCAAAGAGATAGGCAAAAACGTACTATACAACAAATGCAGGTCTAATTTATGTAATATACATTTTTGTTTTAGAGTTGATCGTTTCCGAGATATTCCATATTTTTGTTTTCAATTTTAAACTATGTATCTTCTTAGACGGGGTCACCTTGCGGTTCATCTCTTTTGTTTTAATGGAAATGCAAAGCGAATCGAACTTCAACTGTTCACATATGACCGGCTTTTAACATATTTGATTATCTCATTAGCCTTAAAAGATTTGACTATCCTGTTAGCTTAGTGTGTTCCCTTATTTCACTTCTATTTACAAGAAAGCAAGTAATAAGACTATTTCTGCTAATGCTTATCTCGATTGGATAGATGTAGAAGAAGAATATTCTTTTGCAAGAATGGCTTGTTTGCAGAACAGACAGAGAAACTCATATGAACAGAACACTCGGTTTTGTTTAATTTACAATCATAACGAAAAAGTACAGCTTAGTATAAAATTATAAGTGATAATTTCAAATTCATTTAGTCTTTGTATGTAGCATGTATTGTATTAAAAAAAATCTGATGTGTTCCATCCACATGATTTTGTTTATATGTTTTGCTAGCAAACTATTTCACAAAATATTGTTCTTTTATCTTCATCATGCTACTCGAGATAAACATTAGCCGAAATTGCCGTATTAAGCAGAAGGTAAATAAGCGAATGCACTAGGCTAAAGCGACATTCAAATCTTTTAAAAGCTGTCGATATTCGATTGTCATTGAAATGCGGCTTGCTCTCTTTCTAACCAGAAGCAAAACAAAGGGAGGTGAAACGGATGAATGCTTCCCTTTTGGGAGAATTTTCAAATATTTTAGTATTGAAAGCAATAACAAGGGATATTTCTGAAATGGTTATCTCTATAAAAAAACTGCATTTGACATAGTGTGTGTGTCTTAATGATGTGTACATTTTTTGTTGAGTACATTTTTCTCGTATGGTTTACCAGCTATGCAAACTTCATTCAGAATGTAGACTTCACGGGCTATTCCCAAGAATATACATTTTATTTATCATGTAATCATCTTTAATATACAGCATTTTAATAGAAATTGCTCAGCCATTTTTTAGAAAAGAAATAGAAAAATGTTTCACGTATGGGTAGCTTGGGGTGGTGTTATTTTCCTGAAAATCTTCGTGTAGTATGCTTGGAAGATACTGAACTAAACACTAAGTTTGGTATTCAAACCGCTTTTAGTTTTTGAACTATGCTGCACACACATAACACCAGAACCTTTTTCGAAAAATGCTTTTTTATTCAGGGGACTTCAAAACGTCTATTTCCGGTGAAATATTGGTATTGATTTCTTGGGTGGACTACAATACCGTTTCTGTCTACTACGTAAACTGTTCATAGATGCTAGAGAAACTAAAAATGGTCTTAATTTTTAAGGTTTGTTTTGTCGCTTCATTATTTGTACTATATAATATATACTTTTATTTAATCACAACAAAAAATACAGTATGGTTATAAACGTTTCAAGTGGTAGAAACACAGATTTTAAAAATCAGCGTCTTAAACAGAAACTTCCTCTTTAAGACACGCTGTTGAAATTACTAAAATGTTTGCTTTTACTCAATACAGACCTGAAATATGTAAATCTCATATAACGTTATTATTTAGATTTTCAAAACTGTTTATTGTGCCTTTTTGTTATGTTTTATAAAGAAAATAATGTATGCAATTTGTGAAACGCATAATTTTTATAATTGTGGAATTTTCATCTCGCCGTGCTTCTGATAAAAATATTTTCACTCACAAAGAGCCACAAGTTGGGTAAATAACTATTAACGCCGAGTCTTTAATGGTTAATGAGATACAGATGCTCCATTAAATATTCCTCTCCACTTAAAAATGTTAGCAGTAAAATTAAGAGAGGGAAAACTCTAACGTTTTTATGTATAAATAAGAAACAATGTTACGGTTTATGTATTTTGGTGTTTTCAACATTTCTGGGCTAATTAGTTTTCTTTTTCTTTTGTTGTTCAGCCTCTCCGTTGTGGTATTTGCAAAATTATTTTACATGTCTCTGATAGGGATAAATCTCTTCAACATTGAACAAATCCAGATAAAGAGATATCGGTATTTGGAAGTATAAAATAAACATACGCTTGAAGCAATATTACATTTGAGCACTTCCGCTTATTTCAACAAACAGAGTTTCGGGCACGTTTATTCACTTTTTAATTCACATACGGAACGAGTAAGTCAAGTTACATTGAAGTAGTTATGTGACAGGACAGCAATTTCGTGTTCTACATTTTTTATATATTCAAATTTTCTTTTAAGCGCATCATATGGCAATTTACCATTTTATTTACCATTTTTGCTTTGTATAAATTGAATTTATGTAGGAGTTTTATGATTTGCAACAGTGCCCCCAAAATGTTGCAAATCCCTGCACTGGATCACTCAGTATCATATCATCATCGTTTAGTTCTCTTAATCGATATAGTAGACAGATAATCTATTTCATCTTTTCAAGTTACAAACGTCATACATATATATTTCCTGGAGTTGCTGAATTTGGTATCATATATAGTTAACTCCCTGGTTATATATATGGCTTTCCCTCTATTTGTGCATTATTACACCGTCCTAACTTAAACTGTTTTATCTCTTTTATAATTACAATCTCATTAGATCCTCTCTTTCTTTGGCGATTTTCCTCTCCCATTTCTCTCACACTTTGTCTGTATAATTACCTAGCTGTTTCAGAAATTCTTTTTTGTTGTTTTCAGCTGTTTTAAGTACAATATCTCTGGTGGTAACTTTTCCCAGTTTTTATTACATATTATCTGTCTCCACATTTTGGTTTCCATGCACGCAATTATACAGTGTAAATTGTTATCGAAATTGCTACATAATGGGCATATATATATATATATATATATATATATATATATATATATATTTATCAACTTTTAGACCTTTTAATAACATTGCTCCGGTTCTTGCCCATGCCAGACCCTCTCTTTCCAATTTTCACAGTCATCAATGTATTTCTCTGTTCCCCATTGTTTCTTAACACTATATAATTGTAAAGTACTCATCCCTTAAGCCAACTATTATTTCTTGTTTCTCTATATCGTCTATCCTAGCTTTCACTTTATTCCGTACCTTTTGTCCCTCTATTGTTTGCTGATTGGCTAGCTCGCTCAATCCAACTTCTCTTACAATTTTCTTTAATTGACATATCCAATTTCTTTCCCTTTTTGCTAATTATTGAGTCTTAAGCCGGTCTTTGACAATATTTCCTTCCTCTAATATTTAGATCCTGTTCCAATATTTAACTATCCGTTTGACTTCTGATCCCTTGCTCCCAGCTCTTTTCAATTCTAATAATGCTGCCCCATTAGGATATCATTTTGAAAAAGGACACATGAATTTAATTTATATATTCCCACAAAAACACGAACATTTTGTTAAATACCAAAATGTCAAATTTAACGTAAGATGTTTTAAGGATGTGACAGAAGATTTTCGAGAAAATTTCCCCACCCCAAATCTACTCATTACATGGAACATTAAAAAAAATAATTAGAATACACGTTTCAAGTTATTTTCATGACAAACGAAATGAACATTCAAGAGTTCGCGAGTTCGAATCTTCCTTAGGGCGAATTACCCGGATAAGGTATTTTTCGGGGTTTTCCCTTATCCTGACAAGACGAATTTCGAGTATCTTTTAAGATCAAGGACCCCAAGATCATTTGAGCATCATTTCACCGATTTCATTCATTGTCCGATATGATCAAACGGATTAAAGGACATTAAACTACAAAATAAAAAGAAGGAATCAGCCATTTTTAGTTTAGATGATTTTTGTATAACTGTAAACCGTAAGAGATAAACACAAGTTTATTCCATTTGTATCTATAGGGAAATGTGAAATAAAACCATTTCTGCTAATATTTACCTCGATTATGAAATAAAGAATAAGCTTTTGCAAAGATAGTTCATTGTAGAATAGGTAGAGAAAGTCATGTTATATTATGTGAATGTAGTAAATGAGTTTATTTTTTAATTAATTTTTGTGTCAGGCATTCTCTCGATATTTAGTTTTCTTTGTTATTTAAGATCCTTTAATATATTTTTCTATTAAAAATGAATTTTCTCTTACACTTCCATTCCTTATGTTTTTGCTTTGTGTTTCCTTTTATATCCTTAAAAATATAATTTCTTTATAAATGTGTTACTTTTTTATTAATGTCCAGACTCTACCCAATACGCTACCATAGGTGCTGGAATAACTTTTCTACAGTATTTATCTTACTATCAGGTCGAAACTGATTACAATTAATTTGCTTCTTACTTAATTTCAATAAGAAAGATTGATAATTCAGTGCTTTTTGAGTGCAAATCAAATGGTATATTCAACAACTTGTTTACTTATTTATTGGGAGGGCGGTTCCACTTAGGTGTCATCATCATCACCATCTAAGGTTAGTGGCTTTACCTTTGAAACAATTGCTAATCGGCGATCATGGGCGTGTTTTCTTAGAGTTTTCGTTCTAAACATGAAATTATCACACAGACACATACACACACACACACATTTTCACTCTCACTACTCTGTCAGACTACTTTTAGACGATGGGAATGTCTGAATCCTAGCTAAAGAAAATGTCCCGCCTCCAGCCGGACTCAAACCCGTAACCTCTAAATTTGGAAGCTAGCTTATTTTCACCAGACCACAGAAGTAGTCTTTGCAGTATTATTCCTATTATTGTAACACACATTCTCTGTATGTACGAGGGCCGTTATTTTTTTCAACCTCCGATAGGCTATAAATAAAAGACGTTCAGAGAAAAGAATTCTTTTAAATTTAAACGTTTTTTACACTTGTGGTTACTTTTCAACATAATCCCCGAAAAGATTGAGACATTTATCGTACCTGTGCACAAGCTTTGCAATACCCGCTTCAAAGAATGTTGCCGCCAGTGATTTCAAGTGAGCATTGACGTTGTTTTGAAGATCTTCGTACTTTACGACGTTTGCGCAGAGCCATTCAAAACAAACGAAGAGGCATGCTGGCTTCAGGAATTGCGTTCTTCCATGACAACGCTCATCCACACACTGCTGACACAACCCATCGGCTCCCTGAATAATTTCAATGGGACACTTTCGATCATTCGCCGCACAGTCCTGACATGGCACCCAGTGACTTTCACCTTTTCCCTGAACTGAAGACGTGGCTATGAGGGCAGCACTTTCAAACCAACGAATATCTTCAAAACAACGCCAATGCTCATTTGAAATCATTGGCGGCAAAATTTTTTGAAGTGGTTATTGCAAAGCTTGTGCACAGGTTCGATAAATATCTCTATGTTTTCGGTGATTATGTTGAAAAGTAATCATAAGTGTACAAAAGTTTTAGTAATAAAATACTTGTTTTCTATGAACTTGCCTTTTATTAACAGCCTATCGGAGGTTGAACCAAAACGGCCCTCGTACATATATTAACAGTCATAAGTGGTCACTTTGTACATGTGTCAATATTCCAGCAGGTAGAGGAAAAGACTATAGAAGTGTCATTCCGTATGTGTTCCATCTCATGCTGAAGTTACTGGTCCTTTTATTAGAATAAGAAAACGAAACCAGCAGCTTATTAAGGAAAAATTGACAAGCGTGTGTGTATCTGCAGCTGTCTATCAAAAGAATGAAAGTTGGTAGTATCTAATGAAATGTGTATGTAGGTATGCTGGTTGCCACTTGCTCTAAGGAGCTTCATTGAACGGAAGTGTTAGTTAACGGAGACGGTTCTTCGTGCACCATTGCGTTTGAATAGTCTCTTGCTGTACTAATTACCACTCGGGTGCTGCCGTTTAATCCATAGCGTGCGTTCCAGAGACAGCAAGGCAAGTAATGACCTCAGCCTTCAGTGTCGACTGTACGCATCTTTTGTGTCCACCATCACGCACCTACGGTCCAACACAAAACACTGCAATGCTTAATGAATCTTCTTCGTATTCAGGAATTGGAGTCACTTCACGGCTTGCATATTCGCTTTGTACCTGTTGCTCTGTTTTTCTCAAATAGATTCAACAACCCCCTACCTAATGCCAAAGTTAAACTATAAAACTTGTTCAGTGGATAAACACATATAAAGCAAATTTGTGTGAAGGTGATACAAGGGAAGTTATATTATATTCTTTTATACAATCCTTTCATCACAATCAGATAATTACTGTATTAAATACCGTGCATAAATATATTACATCGTTACCACGTGTACAATATGACGTGTTTTCTATAACACTGAAATAATTTTGTGATATTCTTTTCTTTGATAACGAAGATATAAAAACGTTAGTAAATATTAAATACAGAATAATTATTATCCGAGTTTATAATTTCTTACCATGTTGTGTTGATAATAGCCTGTTCATCCCCTAACACGTGCTCACTTCCCTCCGAGTGAGAAAAGGAATGAATGCAAATATCTTTATTGTTTATTGATTCAACACGTCAGGTAATAAGAATTGAGATGCAGAGAGAGAAACTAACGTCTCATTTACGAATATATTAAGAAGTTATCGCCTATGTCAGTTATGGGTGCGGAATTATTTCATGATTATTTCCTACAATTCCTAGGTTCGTATAAAACGTACCTACCTCATGGATAACCTTAATATAAACAATTCGAAATACATTTAATCGCGTAGTAATCATCAAGATATCCACATGCTGCCCAAGTAGTTATTATACAATGTGTGAAATACACCACATAATATTTCACATCAGGTTGTCAAGAAAATATAAAAGTATAGCAGTCACTATTACTCAAACTCGGAGTATACTGCATATGCCATTTGCGTACCAAGTTCCTTCCTATATTCATTGCGAATTAATTACGAAAGGAAATATTTGCATAAAAATAGTTTTAAGTTATTAAATACGATTTTCATTGTATACGCGATTAGAGACAACTATTTTGTTATATGTATCAGTTAGACCTGTGTTCGTCAGGAATCAATACAAAAATCAGAATATCTAATTTTCGTAAATATTACATAATTGACATAGAACAAATTTCAAACCTAAAAATGTAAGTATTCAAATGTGAGTTATTAAGAAATGGACCAATATTTCAAATAAATAGGGTTAATTTCAGTATTGTCTGTTTTAACCTATGTTGCATTGTTGTAGTTATAATTTCCAGCCTGTCTTGCATGGTTTCCAAGTTACACAGATTGTAATCAATAGAACAATATTATATTTTCACGACCACTCAGCATTTCTTATTGTTATAATAGTAATTGCAAAACAGGAGGCCATTTCAACATACATACTTTATTCATTGCACTTATATCTCATGAGAATAGCTATAGATGCTAATGCATTTTTACTTTCTCCATACGCACTATGTACATAGTGTATAGAGAAAGTATTGCACTCCACCAAAAAATTCGATACAGAGAATTCACTGGAAATATATAGAGTCCCCAATATCCAAAAAAAGCATTTTCACAAAAAGGTCCGTGTGTGTGTGTGTGTGTGTGTGTGTGTGTGTGTGTCCGTGTGTCTGTGAACACGATAACTCAAAAACGAAAAGTCGGTAAAATACCAAACTTGGTATTTAAGTTTAGCATCTTCAAGGGATGCTACACGAAGATTTTGAGAAACATCCCCCACCCCCAACTACCCCTTACATGGAACTTTTTTCGAAAATTTTGATTTTCTCAAAAATGGCTCTAACGATTTTGATTAAAATTTCGTATATTAAAGATATTTACCTGACAAATAAAATGTATATCTTGAATTTTCTGGGAATAGCCTCTGAAGAGTAGTTTATTCTGGATGAATTTTACTAAATTTTGAATAACTGCTAAACCGTAAGAGATAGACAAAAACTTACTACACAAAAAATGTAGAACACATTAAAATACACAATTTATGTTATATACATTTCTTTCGTGGAGTGCGTCGTTTTTGTGACATTCCTTATTTTTGGTTTCTGCTATGAAAAACGTATACTTTTCTCATACAGGAACTTGTCAACTCCTATCCATATAGACAAAGGAACTTCATTGACATAGCAACCAGCTTTTGACTATCACTTTAACAGTTGTCCCTTATTTCACTTCTACTTACAAGGAAGCGTGTAATTAGACTATTTCTGCTATTTTTTTCTGATTAGCTGAAAGTAAATAAAAGTATAAGCTTTTTAAGAATAATTTGTTCCAGGGATATGGAGAAAGTCATGTGAATGGTACACATCAATTTTTTTTGTATATTTTAATGCTATGATTAAAATCATTTTATGAAATAAAGACGGCGTTTGAAGTATTTTATGAATATAAACATAGTTTGAAGTAATTTATCTGTTTTAGAACACCGAGTAATGCACAATTTTGGAAACATCATCTATAATTGTGTCTCGATATTTATACATGTTCCGAACTGGCTACATGCTTTAACATCTTGGATTCATTAAATTAGTTTTCTGGAGTAATGAAGCAAATGCTACATTAAGTTAGCTAGTATACTTTGTAACAGCTACAGAAGCTATTAGTGCAGTTTCTAAGAACTTTGAGCTATAGAATTTTCCACCCCATTACAGATAATTTTCTTCCATGGTTCTAGAGCATTTCTGCAGCTGTTACTATCAGCGCCTTCATTTGGAAAATGTTTCGCGTTCTTCTGTTTTTTACCGTGCTACAGAAAGAGTCGAGTGGAGGAATAGCAATTTATGACGTAATAAATTTTCTCAGGGACATAAATTTGCACTCTGCTTTTGTGGGAAGAACACTGAAAGCCAAGTTAATGTGACAAAAGCCAGGTCGTAAAGTGATCTAAGGAAACGCTTATATACAGCAATTACCGCAACAATGAGCATTTATCGCTTTATTTTTAAGGAATGGATGAAGTAATGCTGTTGAGTAGTGAGCAGATATTCAATTATCAATATAATACATTTGCTCTTAAGCTTTTTAAAGTAACTTCTAGGTGAAAATTCTAAATTCTACAATGCTTGTTCAATTGTTTTGAAAGAGATGTTTCACATCACGGCTCACATAAACATACAAAAAAATCTGATGTGTACCATTCACATGACTTTCTCTATATCTCTGCAACAAATTATTCTTAAAAAGCTTATACTTCTATTTACTTCATGCTAATCAGTAAAACATAGCAGAAATAGCCATATTACTTGCTTCCTTGTAAGTAGAAGCGAAATAAGGGAGTACCATAGGCTAAAGAGGTAATCAAAAGCTGGTTGCTATGTCACTGAAGTTCCTTTGTTTGTATGGAGAGCAGTTGACAAATTCCTGTATGAAAAATGTCTAATTTTTTCAAAACAGAAACCAAAAATAAGGAATGTCGCAAAATTGACTAACTCCACGAAAAAAATGTATATAACATAAATTGTGTGTTTTAACGTGCTCTACATTTTTCGTGCAGTAAGTTTTTGTCCATCTCTTACGGTTTAGCAGTTATTCAAAATTCAGTAAAATTAATCAATAATAAACTACTATTCAGAGGCTATTCCCAGAAAATTCAAGATAAACATTTTGTCAGGTATATATCTTTAATATACGAAATTTTCATCAAAATCGTTAGAGCTATTTTTGAGAAAATCAAAATTTTCGTAAAAAGTTCCAAGTAAAGGGTAGTTGGGGGTGCGGGGATTTTTCACAAAATCTTCGTGTCGCATCCCTGGAAAATACTAAACTTAAATACCAAGTTTGGTATTTTACCGACTTTTCGTTTTTGAGTTATCGTGTTCACAGACACACGGACACACACAGACACACGGACCTTTTTCCGAAAATGCCTTTTTTTTAGATAAAAGGGACCCTAAAACATATATTTCCGGTGAAATCTCGGTATCGAATTTTTTGGTGGAGTGCAATACCTTCTCTATACACTATGTACATAGTGCGTATAGAGAAAGTAAAAAATAAAATGGCTATCTTGATAGGATAACGCAATATAGTTACGTCATTTTTACTTTTTTCCTTAAAGAAGTGGAATAAATTTAATTTTACATATTTTATAGTTTAAATTAGTTGTAAATTTGTAAAGTATTAGCCAAATAGCAAGAAAACAATGAAATTGTAAATTAGAACATTAACAAGTATTTGTCTAAAAATAGTTTAAGATTTCACGTTTTAACATCAGAATTAACGTATTTCTGGCAAGGGCGTTTTGCAAATTTAATTGTCCGATCATGAATTATATTACACAGGCAGATACGAATTTTCGTATTATCCTATTTTAATATCTGTTACAAAATTAAACGCAGGTATATTACTTCGAAACACGAGTTATCATGAGCACCTCCGGGTAGCGTGGTGGTAGCGTGGCTGCCTCACATTCAACAGGTTGTGAGTTCGAATCTCGCTTAGGTTGAGTTACCCGGATAAGGTTTTTTTTTTCGGGGGTTTCCCTTATCCGGAGAAGACGAATGTCGAGTAACTTCAAACTCCATGGGCCCCAATATCATTTGAGCATCATATCGCCAATTTCATTCCGATATGAACAACCAGGTTAAAGGATGTAAAGTTAAAAAAAAAAAAGTTGGCATAAAACCCCTACACAATGTTTTGTGGTTCTAACTTAGATTACAATTGGAAAATAAATCTTCCGCTGGGAGATTTTTATGCAAACATTGATGCAGTTTTAGAAATAGGTGGAAAATAGGCTAACAATATTACCAAATATTTGGAAATCCAACTTCAACAAACCACATTGTATGTGCTAACTTCACTTCAATATTTTTCTCTACTAGTATAGCTATTAAGAAAGTATTCCACTTCAAAGTTTACAGAGATTTCATCAGAAATACAAGTTTGAGACTCCTGAAGCTAAAAACAACATTTTTAGGAAAAGGCACATGGGTATATATTACGTCAGTCAGTCAGTAAGTAAGTCTGTCTTGTCTATCTGTTCGGGTATGTGAACAACATCATTCAAAAGCGTAAAATCGGTAAATACCAAACTTGGTATTTATATTCAATACCTTCCAAGGATGTTACACGGAGATTTTAAAGAAAATCCCGCATCCTAAATACTCCTTACATGGGAAATATTTCGAAAATTTTGATTTTCTCAAAAATGACTCAACAATTTTGATTAACGTATCACATGTTAAAGATGTTTTTATGTGAAATAAATGACTATTTTGAATTTTCTGTGAATAGCGCTGGAATTCTCTTCATTTTGGATTAAGTTTGCAGAACTTATAAGCCGTGGCATAGGCAAAATCGTATTACACAAAAAGAGTAAAACTCCTTAAAGCAGACAATTTATGTCAGACATTTTTTTTGAGTTAGCAATTTCAATTATATTCCCTATTATTGGTTTAAATTTTCAAAATGGAAAATTTTTGTTTTCTTTTCAGCCTAGTAATGTAGTTCTTAAAAATCTAATAACGATTTAACAGTGTCCCTTATTTCTTTGTATCTTCAATCTACCTAACAAAAAATATGAAATAAAACTTTTTCGGCTAACGTTTATCTGATTAGCATGGCGTATATAAAAGAATAAACTTCTCTAAGAATGGTTTGTTGCAGAAATAGGTACACAAGGTCATGTGAATATAACAAATAGGACTTTTTTAAAATAAATGTTTCTTTCGGATGCTTGTTCGAGATTTACTGTGATGAAAGAAACAAAGAAAGAAGATAAAAAAGAAACGCTGTATTTCTAAATTGGAGCATTTTAAGACCCCCTCCCCATTATAAAGTGGTAGTAGATCCACATTTAATGGGACTTAATGATCTTTATTCTGGGTGAGCTATGCAGAATGTTGTATAACGATTAAACCATAAGCGATAGACATAAAATTACTACATAAACATGTAGATGTCGTTAAAACAGATAATTTATGTCATTTATATTTTTTAGTTACATTCGATCGTTTCGGAGTTACTTCTTGTTATTGTTTCAATTTTAAACCACTTGAAGTTTTCTCAAACGGGAAGTGACGTTTCGTTTCATCTCTCTTGTTTTACTGCACTTCAATTGTTTCATATAGGACCAGCTTTTAAAAGATTTGACTGTCTGTTTAGCCTAATGTATTACTTGTGTCCCTTCTACTTTTGAGGAAGCAAGAAATAAGACAATTCGTGCTAATGTTTACCTTTGGCATGTCGTATATAAAAGAATAATCTTTTGTAAGGAAAGTTGTTTGTGTAACAGTTAGAGAAAGTCATGTGAATGGAAGACTTAAGATTTTTATCATTAGATCACACACATTCGCATTGACATTCATATTCCAGACTCTGATACTGATAGGAAATAATCTTGGCTAGTGAAAAATTCCAACGCGCCCCAGCCAGGAATCAAACCCGGGGCCCCTCGCAGAGCATGCAGGAGCCCTACCGACATTAAACTCTTGGCTAAAATGTTAACTGTCTGCAACACTCAACCTGTTTCCTTGTACAGATGCCCCTGGTTCACAAAAGGGGCTAGAGCACTTTTTTACCCCCAAATTATTCCTCTTTATGCTCGAATGGCCCATTATCCACGTTAAGTGAAACAGGGTGCGGTCACAAAGGTTATCAAATGTCCTCTGGCATAACCACACCAATTTCAATGGCGTCTTATTGTCTTTGTCCACTGGCTTAACGTGCAGCAAGAAACTGTTTGAATAGGCATGTGCACAACTGGTATTGAAAACAAAATATTTTACAAAAGCTTATTCTTATCTTTCATGGCAATCGAGATAAACATAAAGAGAAATGGGATTCTTACTTAGTTCCTTTGAAGTAGAAGGGAAATAAGGACTAAAACGATAGTCAAAGCTAGCGCTTAGAAATAACATTGAAAATTATGTCGCATGTCCAGGAGTGAAACAAAAGAAAGCGAATGACTTCATGCCATTTGAGTAAAGTGTAAGTTTAAACCAATAACATGGAATATCATGAAAATTGCTAACCCACAAAAATTAGTCTGACGTAAATTGTGAGTTGTAATGAAATCGACATTTGTTGTATTGTAGGCTATCCTCGATCTTTTACAGTTTACGAGTTATCCAAATATCAACCAAAATGAAGAGAACTTCAAAGGCTATTCTAAATTGTTTTCAGATACACAGTTTATATGTCGTATAAGTGTGAATAACTTTATATTTGAATCAAAATCATTGGTGCCATTTTTGAAAAAATAAAAATGTTTATAAAACTTTCCAAGTAAAGAGTAGTTTGAAAACTCTTCGTGTCGCATCCTTGGGAGATGTTAAACTTAAATATCAAGTTTGGTATTTAGCCGAATTTTCGTTTCTGAGTTATGCTTTTCACAGACACTCCGATACAGAGATGGATGTGTATTTTCCATGAAATCTCGTTTCGAATTTTTGGATACCTATGCATTGTTCCCAACATTGATATTGAAACAAGCCAACTAGCAGTGAGGATCTTTGTGGTGCTATGGCTGCTGTGTGGATAGTAAAAACTGACCGTGGTTACAGAAATTAGGTTACATAATTTTAATAATGGGCCAATACAGTGGAGAGGTTATTTGAAAATAAATTACGTGGATAAGTGCACATTATGAATATGAAGGGACGGGTGATGCTCCGCGGCCTCGCTGGTTCACCAGTGCTACAATTTGCTTTTGTTGTCGACCTATTCTGTAGACCATGTATGACTCATCCTGCGAGAAGCTATATAAAAACGTTCCAAAATCTTGAAATGTCGTTCCAGAATAATGTTTTCATGACAAGAAAACAATAATGCGGTCGTGAGCCAAGAAATTCCCCTCTTCACACCCGTTAATTCGCACACTGCGTATAAGTGAAGACCTAGTGTTGACCGAGTTAGAATGTCAAAGTTAGAAGTAACACATACAGGTGCTTAGAATTAAGTTTGTGCACACTAATATAATATTGTGTTACTCGACTAATGTGTCTTGCTGGTATCTTGAGCACAAGCTGTGCACGAAATGAAGAGAGAAGTTTAATTTAGCTTGCTAGAGAGAAGGTATGCGGTGATTAATGAAACCAGAGCAGATAGGATACCGATAGGAGAAAGAAGGCGGTGTGCCGACAAGAATGAGATCTGCCTCCTGAAAATAAACACTGCAGACTAATAGCCTGTGTTGTTGGAAGTGGAGAATGTAAAGATAACAGGCTCAAGGCAGAGAATAATTACTGCAGCAGCAGTTGCGGCACATCGAGAACAAAGCAAGTGTGAACTTTACCTGCATTTGACACAGTAAATTCATGCTGCCACAAGGGAGAATAAAAACTGCTTTCGAGGTTCGATAGCCATGATAAAGTTTGGCAAGGTGGTTAATTTATTGTTTATGGTGTATTTTGGGTGTTTGAAAACTATGTTGCTCGTTATAGAGCGTAGCTGATATAGGATATCAAGTCATGAGTTTGTTCATGTTTGATTACTCTTTTGGTATTATTTATGAAACTCGCAGATAAAGAAGATAAATTGAAGGTCTAGCACAGACCTACAAATTCCTTTTTATCCACAAAATCGTATTTTGGGTATAGTCGGACTTAACAGCGATGCATAACAGAACAGGACTCTTTGCAGATAGGCAAACTGAAGGAAATAGCAAAAGGGTAGGTTAAAGCTCGTGCCCCCTCCAGTGGTAGCCCAGTGGCTAGCATATCTCTTTTGCAAATCATTGAAATACACAGCTCAGTTACTTGTATGCCTTAAATAAGCGCTTCCAATTTTACTGTTTAAACCCCTATTGGAGGCTGTTCCGGCTTGGCTGAGCGCCAAAGAGCAGGGAGCTGTTCACCTACGTGAGTAAGCCTGCAGTATAAAAACACCTCGTCCAGTGTTAGAACGCAAGCGCAAGCATTGTCCTATAAGCTTTCTCTCTAGCCATGCTCCGAGTTTAATAGTTGAGTACACACGAGTTACTCGACTCGGACGAGTAGAGGTAAAAACAGTTTATCCTATTGTGTTGTCAACTTTTCTGGTTTAACTGTGGAACAGGCGAGCTGTTCAATTAATGACGCTTAGATATCGATGGACAACTGTCACCTTTAGAATAGACTGATCCGCAGAACATCTAAAGCAGAGATCCTGCCGATATATCAGGGGTTTAGATTACAAATTGTACTCTTCAAAGTAGTTGTTACTTTAGGAAACAATTATTTGAGCTGTATGCATTTGAAACATTCAGAGTTAAATTATGGTAGGTGAGTCTTGCCTTGCCTTGTCTTTTCAGTGTCATATGGCATCCTCTCATTTATCTCTCATAACTAGGCATAACCAACCCCAGTCAGATTGGTCGGAATAAGGCTTTTAACATTTAATTTCTTCCGAGTGCTCATATACCCAAGATCGCGGGACCAAACCCGGCGGAGGACGAAGGATTTTTTGGGGCGTAAAATCCTTAAAATAGCTTCCTTCGAAAGGGAAGTAAAGCCGTTGGTCCCGTGTCGCAGATTTATGGCAGTAACAGAACCTCAAGCCTGATAAAGAGGCATCTGATCAAAATTAATCGGTCTTTAAAGCTCAATATAGAATGGGACTTTGTGAATCACAGTAGTTGAAGAGCATCCATAAATAAAGTTCCATTTCATTCTTACTTTCTCTACACGTACTATGTACATAGTGTATAGAGAAGATATTGTATTCCAGCAAAAAATTGGATACCGAGATTTTACGGAAATACTTTTTTTGGGATACAGAGGACCCTAAAACGTGTATTTTCAGAACAACGTCTGTGTGTCAGCGTGTCTGTGGACACGATAACTCAGAAACGAAAAGTCGGTAAAATAGCAAACCTGGTATTTAAGTTTAGTATCTTCCAGGGATGCGACACGAAGCTTTTGAGAAGAATCTTCTTATTACCATGCTAGATTATAACATGAAGCAATAGAAATTTATAAACATCACAATAACTTTAATAGGAAAGAAGAGACACAAAAACTAAGCAAAAACTGGCATCTGCTCCTTGAGAACATCAAACAAGCACAAACCCAACGAGATCATCCTACTTCATCAGGAATCAAAAGTACCGGAGTGGTCATCTCCGCACATGCAGCTCCAGCCGGACCAATAGCGTGAGAGCAGCGTGAGTATAAATACTGCCGCTATTTCAGTCAACGAGTCAGTTGCGACCAAACCTTCACCGAGAAGACCTAGACCACGCCACTGAAGATGGTCACCGCAGTCGTGAACGAAACGTCTGGACCTGAAAACTCCAGCAGACTACGGCTTCTCAGCGCGGAGAATTCTTCTAGTTATGATTTTGATTAGAATGCCGCATATTAAAGATATTTATACTGCAAATAAAATGTATTTCTTGAATTTTCTGGGAACATCCTCTAAAGACCTCTTTATTATGAATGAAGTTTGCTTAATTTTGCATAACTGGTAAACTGTAGGAGATAGACAAAAACTTACTACACAAAAAATGTAGATCACGTTAAAACACAAAATTCACCTCATATACGGTTTTTTTTTTTTTTCGTGGAATTGACCATTACTGAGATATACCTTTGCGATCTGTTTCATATTTAAAATACTTAAACTTTTCTCATACGGAAAGCTGTAAACTCTGCCTGAAAACGGATTTAAAACACATGGTAGCCAGCTTGCAAAAGATTTGACTATCTTTTTAGGTTAGTGTATTCCCTTATTTTGCTTCTACTTATAAGGAAGGAAGTAATTAAGGTAACTTCTGCTAATGTTTATCTCGATTATCATAAAGTAGATAGAATAATATGCTTTTTAACAATAATGTGTTACAGTGGTGTAGAGAAAGCTATGTGAATGGAGCTCATCAGATTTTTTCGATTAAGATTTTTTTCATACACCTGGCACAGCATGTCGTAACATTCCTTTGAAGTTCTCCCAAGTTTGAAGCAGAATTTCACATTCATATGCTGTTCCATGCCACCCGTAACAGCGTCACTGCACTACGCATAATTTTCACCACATTTACACACAAACTGCATGCCTGCATACGACTTCTCAAACGATATATCCATAAAGGTAAATAAAATATACAATTTGTGACGAATGGCTTTTATTGTAGAATTAAAAGTTTGGTACATATTAGTTTTTACATATTTAACACCTTTTCAGGTTCAACGATGGTGTCCCATGTGTGAAGTTGCTTTAAATATGTACCATTGTTTCTTTGTCTCTCCTATTAAAAAAACATGTGGAGGATATAAATAGCAGTTATTATTATTTAATTTTCAATTCGTGTGAGCAATCAAGGTGTTATTCTTTAGATTGTAATGACACTCATTTATTATGAATAGCGTAGCTTTGCAGAATAACTAAACTGAATCGTATAATGTGAATTTGTGAATCTGTAGTAACGGTATGAATTTCAGAAAAGGTTGGACAAATAGTCGACTGTTAGCTACGTGGTTGAACCCGCAGCCCTCATGAACTTTGCATGTTAGCGAGTTTGTCCCTTCCAGCAACTCAATGCAGAGTTTGTGGTTAGAAATCGCACAATATAACTTACCTTAAACGAGCAAATTAGAAATACTAATAGCAAATGCCAGAAATAGTAATCTCTGCACAACACTCGTTGATGAAAATAGGGCGCGGTTCTAGTAACATTTTTCAGCTTCTTGCCATAATCTACGGTATGTTACATTCACACGAATTTCTATACCTACTGTCTTTTATTTTTGTATAGCTTCTAAAACTAGACCTACGGAAGCTTAATTTTCTTTCTACTTCATGTTAAACGTAATACACCTTTTAGCAATATTTCATTTCAGAAAATGTCGTTTTATGTACAAGGGGGGTAGAGGAAACCGAAGCGATTGTCAGATGTTTAAAAGCGAGACGTTTTTTCTGGTCTTGTAATTCTAGTCTCTTTTCAAGAGATCTCGAGAAGTAACTCTATAGCGACATCACTTCAAAAATTACAAAAGTTTTGAAACATTCAAACTAATATTCACGGATATCTCGGAAATAGTTACTGCCACACAAGTTATTTGCAATACATTGTATTTTAAGAACTTAAGCATCTTCTATTTAGTACGCTTTTGTGTATTATTAACTTTACCAGATACACAAAACTATTCAAAATTGCCTTTCAAATAAGAATTCACAGCTCCAGGAAAATGGAAGAAACGCTTTGATTTATATAAAGATCTTAAATAGGCATATAATATTTTAATCTAACTCATTGGAGCCAGTTTTGAGAAAATAAGTTTCTAAACATTTTCCTTGTGAAGGGTAGTTTGAGGGGACTTTCTTGAAAGTCTTAGTATCGCAAGCTATTGTACTTAATTATTAAGTTTGGTATTAATGGGACTTTTAGTTTTTGAGTTGTGCTGGGTATAGACAGGTAGTAAGACAAACACACGCATACCCACATGAACATACTCATACATTGGACCTTTTTATAATTCTTGTGCACTTAGAGCCCTCACTACCTGTATTTGGGGTGAAACTACTGTATTTTATTCTTTGACGTGTTCCATGTTCACGGCCTGCTTGGCCATACATGAACCTACACAGCGCAATCTAATCCAATTTAGATGGAATGCAATATATTCTCTACCTGCTAGGTGCGTGGTGAAAAAAGCAAAAAAAAAAAAAAAAAAAAAGTACAAAACTACGTAAGTGTTGTCATCAACTCTAGAGTAAAGTTTTCCTCTAGTTCACATCTGAAATCTCGATTCCCTAAATAATGTTTACTTTCTCTACACGTATTATTTAGAGAAAGTATTGACTGCATTTCATCCAAAAATTTGATACCGAAATTTCACCGGAAATAGACGTTTTAGAGTCCCATGTATCCAAAAAATCATTTTTAGAAAAAGGTCCGTGTTTGTCGGTGTGTCCATATGTCTGTGAAAACGATAACTTAAAAACGAAGAATCTGTAAAATAGCAAATTTTGTATTGGAGTTGAGGATCTTCCAAGGATGAGATAGGAAGAGTTTGAAAAAAAATCCTCCCAACCCAAACTACTCTTTACATAGAATATTTTTTTGAAAATTTTGACGATTTTGATTAAAATACCATATATTAAAGAAATTTACATACCAAATAAAATGTTTATCTTGCACTTTCTGGGAATAGCCTCTAAAGACCTCTTTACTCTGGATACATTTTGCTGAATATTGCGTAACTGGTAAACCGTAAGAAATAGACAAAAGCTTAAAGCACAAAAAATGTAGATCTCGTTAAAACACACAATTTGTGTCATTGTGTGGAGTTGACCATTTTTGAGATATTTCTTGTTATTTGTTTCAGATTTAAAATACTTAAAACTATCTTATACGGAAATTTGTAAACTCCTGGCCATGCATAGAAACGGATTTCAATCACATGGCAACCAGCTTTTAAAGAATTTGATTATCGATTTAGCCTAGTTTATTCCTTTATTTCCCTTCTACGTACTTACAAGGAAGCAAGTAATAAGACAATTTCTGCTACTGTTTATAGAGTGGATTTCTATTCACTTGTTCTAACAGCTTGTTCTTCTAAACTGTTTGATAATAATCTGTTACAGCTATGTAGAGAAGGTTATGTGAATGTAACACATTTGATTTTGCAGAGTATTGCTTCAAATTAAATATTTAGCATTTTAAGTTTGTGTGTATGTGTAAGTTTTATTGGGTGGATGGAGAGTCCAGTACCAATTTCAAATTTTTTTCAGAAATTCTTTCAGAAAGCATCACAATTTACCTCCATGCTGTAATCGTTATATAAACTTGCAGTTACATTAAAGTTCCTGATGGTAATTTTTAGTGTTTTCAAACAACTTCCACTCAGACATGTGTTTTCATTCTGAATATATTCATTTATTCTATAATATCTATTAAACTATTCGCAACATTTTTAAAAATTGCGTTACTTAATATCTTTGTATAAACTTTTTTGATTGAAATTTCTTAAGATAGGTAGTTTTTAAAATATATATTTTATATCACAAAGTGGAAATAATTGAAAAAATCCATTATTATACTAATTTATTTGTAAAGACTTTTCTATGACAAATATCAAAATTTCAGCTAGACAGTTTCTGGACCGTTTTAGTGAACATTTTCAAACTCTAACTGTATGTTTATGGGAGAAGATAGATTTTGAATATGGAAAAATGACAAAAAATATAAAAAATAGAACTTGAACTTGGGAAAAATGGCTTTAATATTTTGACATAATCATTTTACCAACGCAGCACTTTAAAATGGCGTCAAAAACATGTGTTACATTCGCCCAAGGAAAATAAAACATTGCACTTTTACATCAAAAATCACTAAAAAAACAAAAAAAAAAAAAAAAAACAACACTTTGTGTTTCTACTAACAAGAGAATCAGCTACTTGCTTGGTAACAATCAAAAATCTGCAGCGACCAAGCAATATAGATAGAAGACCCTATCACAAAAATTAAAATTATCACACATGTGTTCGCATAATGCTTTATGAAATTTGCTGAGCAGTTACGCTAAAGTAATGTCCTTGTTTTCGCTGTATTGGGTATACTACAATAGTAGCCGCAGTATTTGATTTAAACGCTTGACGGCAGTGCTAGTCTTCCTGAGCTAAAATGTTTGTTATAACGGATGGAAAGCAAGAGGCCTGAAATGACAGGAACGTTGTAGTTGTGCTAAGGGAAAACAAACTATACCGGAAGTGCGGGAAGCTCTTAACGTTTATAGTTATTGCGATTACAAGAGAGGGTGAGCACCATGAAGAGATGATGACCGTTGCAGTTTAGCCGTTGTGATGTTCCCGGCAGCTAAAGAGGGTGTTGTTTAGATCCTATGGACCATTTACCTTCATGGTTTCCGCGGTCAAATACTCTACATGCTATTTTGTTACATTAGCTTTAGCAGGTTTCTCATATCCAGAAAATGAAAAGTGTAAAAGAAAACCTGAAAGTAGACATACTTATATAAACTGCAAGGAACCTTGACATTTTACTCAAATTCAATTTCGGTCTCCGTAAATAACGGGTAATACGTATTGTTTAAGAATCTGGTCAAAATGGTTCAGGTGAGATACCTGGATTTTTTGGGGGGAGGGCGGAGGGTGAACACATAAATGGCCACTCTTAGCTATTTGAAATTCAGAAAAACCTTATTTGTTAAACTATTACTGTATTCACGCAAACTTCTCTATTCAGTCTTCTGTAACTATTCTTACAACAGTTTAATCTTGTGACTGTAGACACACTAATAATAATTACTAATCGAGAAAGGCTTTTCATTTTAAAGTTTCGCATCTCGTTGTAGGAATAAGACGGATGCAGTAGGCTACAGCTTTAATCAGACTATTAAAAAGGAATCGCTTTGTAATGGTTTTAAATTTCCGTGCTCATTTTATTACCAGGTGGAAAATAATAAAGAAAGAAAGCAAGAAAGAAAGAACTAAGGGAAAGCATATTGGTAAACTAAAACCAATACCAAAGAAAATAATGGAAATGACATCGCCACAAAAATATTTTCACTAGTTATCTACTATAAAGATATCACAATTTTTAAAATGGTCATTTCGCAATCGTTATTTCTCTGTTTTAAGTAGTTATATTATTTGAAGTATTAAGAATAATTTGATATTTATTTTGGGGATGTATGTATATTGGAAGTATTTAAAAAATATATAAAAATCTTATGTGCTCCATTCACATGACTTTCTCTAGATCTCTGCAACAAATTATTGTTAATAAGCTTATTCTTCTATCTATTTCATGCTAGAACATTAGCAGAAACGGTCGTATTACTTAGTTCCTTTATAAGTAAAAGGGAAATAAGGGAATACACTAGGCTAAACTGACAGGCAAATTTTTAAAATATGGTTGCTATGGGATTGGAATCCATTTATTTGCCTGGTCAAGCGTTGGCAAGTTCCCGTATGAGGAAAGTTTAAGTACTTTAAAACTGAAAAAAAAAAACAAGAAGAAATATCTCAAAAACGGCCAGCTCCACGAAAAAAAATGACATAAATTGCGTGTTTTATCGTGATCTACATTTTTTGTGCAGTAATTTTTGTCTACCTCTTACGGTTTACCGGTTTTGCAAAATTCAATAAATATCATCCAGAATAAAGAGGTCTTTAGAGGCTATTCCCAGAAAGTTCAAGATATACGTCTTTTTTAGTATGTAATCAAAATCGTTAGAGCCATTTTTGAGAAAATCAATATTTTCGATTTTTTTTCCATTTAAATGGTAGTTTGGGGCGGGGGGATTTTCTTGAAAATCTTCGTGTCGCATTTTTGGAAGATACCAAACTTAAAAAACCAAGTGTGGTGTTTAACCGTCTTTTCGCTTTTGAGCTATGCTATCCACACTCACACACACACACACACACACACACACACACACACACACAGAAAAACAGACACACGTTTCTGAAAATGCTTTTTTGGATTCAGTGGGTCCTAAAACATGTATTTCCGGTGAAGTCTCGACTTCGAATTTTTGGGTGGATACTTCTCTATCCCTATGTATATTGTACACATGGAGCTAGAGAAATTAAAAACATCCCAATATGCATTACGTCACAGGAAGATTTAGAGGGAAGAACTGAAATAATGACAGAAAGAAAGAAATAGCCAAAAAGTGCACAACCTGATGCAACAGCTTCTCTGAACTTTTATTGTAAGAATAGCACATTTTATAATTTGAACTTCTTATTTGTTTTGGTCGTGTATTACTTCTTCCATCACCTACTTTTAGGTAGAAAAAGCAAACTATTATACCCAAATTTGGATATCTATGTTTCATATATTCTGTATTTCCAAATAAAGCATTTTTAGAAAAATGTGCGTGTATCTGTCTGTCTGTCTGTCTGTCTGCCTTAAAAGATAGATCACGAAGACTTTCTAAAAAATCCCTCCATCCTAAACTAACCTTTTTAATATGTAATGTGTTAAAATATTCTTAAAATGGCTCAAAAGATTTTGGTCAAAATATACTTACGTTATTTCAGTGAATAATAAAATAAAGACCTTGAACTTTCTGCTTATGAAGTCTTCTTCATTCTGATGAATTACAAATTTCGAGATGGGCCTGTAAAATGTAATCTTGCTAAAAAGCCACAATTAATGCCAAATATCACATATTAAAGCCATTTCTATCACAAATAAAATGTATATCTTGAATTTTCTGGGAATGGCTTCTAAACACCGGTTTATTCTGGATTAATTATGCTTAATTTGGCATAACTAGTAAACCGTAAGAGATAGACAAAAACTTACTATACAAAAATGTAGATCTTGTTAAAATACACAAGTTATGTTTTATACATTTTTTCGTTGAGCTTAACCGTTTTCGAGGTATGCCTTGTTATTAGTTTCAATTGTGAAGTACTTATACTTTTCTCGGACGGCAGTGTGCGTGTTTCTTTTGTTCTACTCCTGACCAAGCAAAGAAGCGAATTGCAATGACAATCGCATAACGACAGCTTTTAAAACATTTGACTATCACTTAAGCCTAGTGCATTCCCTTACTTCCTAACTGAATAATAAAACTAAATAATAAAATTCGGTTAATGCTTATCTCGATTAGCATGATGTTGGAAGAAGTATTCTCTTTTGTAAGCAGCTTGTAGAGTAGATAGAGAAAGTAATGTGAGTGTAACACATCAGATTTTTATATGTTCTTTCCCTTTTCAGAGGGTTATTTGCATTTCTGTTAGAGCTATATCTCTGAAAATGGTTATATCCAATGTGAAATGATACAGAAATAACTACACATTGACTCTGAAATTCACAGTCACATTAATTTATTAATAATTTTTACTTGGTTTAGCCCGTATGTACAATGCACTTAGTGGATAGAGAAGGTATTGTATTCCACCCAAAAATTCGATGCCGAGATTGCACCAGAAATATATGCTTTGGGGTCCCCATGAGTCCGAAAAAAGCATTTTTAGAAAAAGGTTCATGTGTATGTGTGTCTGCACGTCCGTCTGTGTGGTATGTGTGTATGTGTATGTGTGTGTGTGTGTGTGTGTGTGTTTCTGTGGACAGTATAGCTCAAAAACGAAAAGTCCGTTAAATACCAAACTTGATATTTAGGCTTGGTATCTTCCAAGGATGAAGACAATTTGCAAACTGGTCGATACCACTGCATTAAACTATGGACTGTTCCTGATTCTGGCACATTACTAGGATGGAAGCTACATTTAGACTTTCGTTCCACTACAATGATGGGCGCCATTATAGGCACTGTTTATATCATTCATTCACGCCGAGATTTGCACGAAGATGAGCTAAATCACCTTCAAGATTTTCAAGATACCATAATAGGTATGCATCAAATGTCTGCAGTTGCCCAAAAAGCTAATCTAACTTTTAATCTAAACCCATGTAGATGGTATAGCAAAAGAAAGGCCCGTGTGCAAGCAAACGAGTTCCTATACCTCGTAATAGAAATACAAAGCGAACAAGCAAACCTAAATACATCAATAGTTTTCCACGAAGATTTACAAGAATACCCCCCCACCACAAACTGCCCTTTACTTGTAGAAATTTTAGTAAATTTTGATTTTCTTAAAAATAGCTCTATCGATTTTGATTAAAATTCCGCATATTAAAGCTATTTACATCCCAAATAAAATGTATATTTTTAATTTTCTGGGAATAGCCTCTTAAGACCTCTTTATTTTGGATGAATTTTGCTTAACTGCTAAATCGTAAGAAATAAACAAAAACTTACAACACAAAATGTAGCTCTCGTCAAAACACGCAGTTTATGTCATTTACTTTTTTGTTGTGGGTTAACCGTTTCCGAATTATTCCTTGTTGTTGGTTTCAATTGTGAAGTGCTATACTTTTCTCAGACAGGAAGTGTACGTTTTTCTTTTGTTCTACTCCTGGCCAAGCAAAGAAACGATTTACAATGACAATCGCATAACGATAACTTTTAAAACGTTTGACTGTCATTTTAGCGTAGTGTATTACCTTAGTTCCCTTCTACTTATACGGTACTAAGTAATAAGAGCATTCTGTTAATTTTTATCTCGATTAGCATTGTGTAGAAAGAAGAATAATCTATTGTAAGAGGTTTGTAGAGCAGCAATAGAAAAGCATGTGAGTGTAACACATCAGATTTCTTACCCTGTTCTCAATATTTTTGCTACATCAGTTAATTTTTTAGAATCACAAGATGGAAGACGTTCCGTGATAACAACACGCTTTCATAAGTGTCGTTTTCGGATTTAACTCACAAAACCAGCGTAATGAACTGATAACGTTACGACGAGTGCATAACATCCCAGTAAAACAGAAATGCATTTGTGTACATGTGGTAAGTCATGAAACTCAAGCAAGCTTCACCACTTAAATTGGAAACAGTCTGGGAAAATAAACCGTTCATGTTCGAGGGGTGAACGGTCATGTTTACTTCTGTTGATGGAGGAAATGAAAAGGAATTAGGTCTAAACGGCAGGAAAAATGAGAGGAATTGAATTTGGGGAGGATTTCTCCTGCCCAAGAGACAGCTGCTTGCTCGAATCTAAGCGCATGCGCGTAAGATGTCTATTAAAACCTAGTCAGAACGGCAGCAGATGTCCTTCCATTACGCCAGACACTATTTTAATAAACAGAGTAAATGATTCGGTACTCTGTTTTGTACGCAGAGATGGTAATATGTACTACAATGTGCACTTCCATACGCAAGAATTCGGTGACTATAAGCGTAAATGCTAGCTTAGAAGATTTACGCCGCAAGAATTTATAATACCATAAGAATAATCCCCATTTTTAAGATACCCTTACATTAAATATCTAAATCTTGCAGTCTTCTTACTGTCTCTACTTCTACGTGGTAAGGAGAGTATTGTATTCCAGCCAAAAATTCGATATTGAGATTTCACGGAAATCTAGTCTATTCCGTCAATTCCCTTCTACCTACAATACGGCCATATCTATTAATGTTGTCTCGCTTAACATGAAGTAGGCAGAAGAATAAACTTTTGTAAGAATAGTTTCTACGTAGACAGAGTTATTTGAATGGACATATCATAATTTTACTTTCTCTACCATGTGCAATGTACATAGCATGTGGAAAAGGCATTGTATTCTATTCAAAACAAGATAAGAATATTTCAAGAATATGCACGTTTTGAGGTCCCCTGAACAAGTAACGCTCAATTTTAGAAACAAGTTCAGCGTATTTATATGTATGTGTGAATTAAAATGAAAAGTCTGTTAAATACCAGTCTTAATACTTGCTAAGATGCAACACGAAGATTATCCTCATTGTAAACTGTCGTTTAAATGGTACTTTTTTCGACAATTTTGGTTTCATCAAAAATAACTCTTAGAATTTAATTAAAATACCATAAGATATTTTCATGCCAAATTATATGTATATTTTGTATTTTCTGGGAATAGTCTCTGAAGGCCTCCTCATTAACTTATGGATGTCGTATGCATGGTTAAGAATATCACCAAGGAAATCTTGGCCTTACAAAGATAGCAACAACTTTTAAAATTTATTACTACCACTTTAGCTTAATGTGTTCCCTTATTTCCCTCCTACTGACAAAGAAACAAATAATAAGACCATTTCTGCTAATTTTATCTCGGTTAGCATGAAGTAGATAGAAGAATAACTTTTTAATAATTATTTTTACAGAGATGTAGAGAAAGCCATGTGTATGGAACACACCAGATTTTTAGAAAAAGGTCCGTCTGTGTTGTGTCTGTCTATTTTTAGAAAAAGGTCCGTCTGTGTTGTGTGTGTCTGTGGAAAAAATAGCTCAAAAACAAAACGACCGTTAAATACCATACTTGGTATGTAAGTTAAGTATCTTTCTAGGATGCGACATGAAGATTTTAAAGAAAATTGAAAATCCCCCCACTCAAATTACTGTTTGCATGGAAAAACTTTTGAAAATTTTGTTTTTCTCAAAAATGACTCTAAAGGTTTTGATTAAAATACCATAGATATTGTAGATATTTATATCATAAATAAAATCCATACCTTGAATTACCTGATTATTTTGGAAGAATTTTGCTAAATTTTGCATATCTAGTAAACCGCAAGAAATACAGAAAAACTTACTGCACAAAAATGTTAAAACACAATTTACGCCGTATGCATTTTACTTTCTCTACACGTACTATCTACATAGTGTACAAAGAAGGTATTGTAATGCACCCACAAATTCGACACAGATTTCACCGGAAATACATATTTCAGGTCCCCCTAAACAAATGGATACAGAATATCATGTGAATCGAACACATTTTTACTTTCTCTAGCACGTACATAGTAGGTAGAAAAGGTACTGTATTCCAACTAAAATTCGTTACCGAGATGTTACCGGAAATACATGTTTTGAGACCCCCTGAAACAATTTTTAGAACAAGGTTAGTGTGATGACTTTTATTATCTGCTTGTAATATAGCAACTCCTGGTTCTTTAAATTTATTAGGAAAAATTGGTTTATTAAAGAGAAAAAATAATTAATCCATAATATTTTAATAAGTTAAAATAATAATTTAATCCGTCTCTGGTCGGCATATCTGAAAAACGAATAGTCCGTCAAATACCAAAGTTTGCATTTAAGTTCAGTGTCTCTCAAGAATGCGACACAAAGATTTTCAAGAAAATTCCCCCTTCCCATACTACCTTTTGCATAGAACAATTTTCGAAATTTTTGATTGAAATGCTGCATATTAAACATATTTACATGACAAACAAAATATATATCTTAATCTCCTGAGAATAGTCTCTAAGTACTCATCATTCTGTATGCCTTTCGCATAACTAGTAAACCGTCAGAGATAGATCGAAACTTGCTGTAGAAAAATATAGATCTCGTCAAAACACACAATTTAAGTCCTTGACATTTTTGATGGAGCTGAACGTTTCCGAGGTATTTCTTGTTGCTGGTTTCAATTTTTAAATACTTAACTTTTCTCAGACAGTAAGCCATCCGTGTTTCCTTTATTTTACCTCTGTCTTGCAAAGAATCGTATTTCAACGACAATCGCTTAGCGACAAATTCTAAAGCATTTGATCATAGCTTTAGCATAGGTATTCCCCTAGTTTCCTTCTATTTTTATAAGGAACTAAATAATAAAAACAGATTGTCTCCAGTAATATGGAGTAGAAAGAAGAATATTCTCTTGTAAGAGTATGTTTGTAGAACAGGTAGAGAAAGTCATGTGAATGGAACACATTAGATTTTTTATAAAGAATTTAATTTTTTCTGGTCAAATCTTTACGATATAATATATATACATTCATATTTTATTTATGAAATAGTCCAAATAGATATCATTCGACGGTCTGACCTTCCCAGATAAATATTCTCATTCCATTTGAGAATTTATCTGTTGGGTCAGACGTCTTATGATGTCTTTTGTTATAAATGTTTCACAACCTTCATTTATTATTACTATTATTTTATGTCTTATGAACCAATATTTAAAATTTAAATATTAAACCATTAAATTAAGGTGCTTCTATCTATACGGATAGGTATTGTATTTAAAAGCACTTTGGTATATTTATTTATTTTCTTCATTTTAATATCTGTGTGTACTTGTTTTATTAGGTTGTTTTGCATTACGCCTTTATTTACTTCACTGTAATTTGCACATTTGTAAATTTATACTTCTATTAGAGTGAGTGGAACAAAAGACTTCATGGTCTTTAACTTCTTCCACCGTTTACCTTGCTACTATGTAAGCCTGACGGCCACGGGGAATTTCTTCCCCTTGTAGATTAACGTCCTGTAACTCTGTTGGTCATATCCGGCGAAGAATGAATGAAATTGATGAAATAATTATCAAGTGATCTCGGGGTCCATGGAGCTTAAAATTAACCTCTATGCGAGGTTCGAGCTCGCGACTTCTTGGTGATGTAGGTGTGCTATCCGCTCATTACCAAGTCGGGTGATCATAGGGAAAGATATGGATTCATGTAGGGGAACTTGATCCTTTTTATATTCGAGTATTCAATAGCATACGTACTAAACCATTTTGTAGTCAGTATATTTGTTTTTATACTCATATACTGAAATGTGTTCATTTATTGTTTAAAATCTGTATCGACATGAAAACCATTTCCATACAGATTTTCATTTCGATATAGATTTTCACGCTTTCACGCTGTCCTACTAATGGCTGAACATCTTATGCGTAGAACAACCTCCAAAAATATGTAATTATATATAAGAATTATAAGAATATATAATTATATCCCGGATATAAACTCATAATATTTTGTAAACAAAGTAAGTTATGACATTGGTATCACAGAAATGAGGAAATCAAAAACCCAGGGCATGCGCGCTAGCTCTTCTTCCAACCAAAGTATTTATTTTTGCGAGAATAGTTACGTTTACATGCCTTTATCAGTAGATATGTCCTGTCGGGTGTTTCATCAATGAAGGTTTTAATGTCATCTGTGGAAAATATTTTAGCTTTATCCCCATTGCACCACACTGATTTCTGTTTTAACAGGGAGTACAAATTCATAATTACAACTTCATATATTGCGGTATATCAATTCCATGTTTCATATTTAGAGTAGTTTTCAATAATAAATAATTTGTGCTCAATGTTGGGAATTTCATTGTTTTCGACAATTCTTCAAAGTAAACTATGAGGAATTTTCCGAGAATGAAGTTACATTTTATTGTTATTCTCATTGTCATGAATTTATCATATAACTTATCGAGATATTTTTTGATTACTCGCCTCTATTATATCAGGAGGCGTGGAACTTAATTCCGTATCATTATCACTAGGCCAAAATGCCTAAGTCTCCATCTTGCAAATCAACTATTACCGTGAATTGAATTTCATTTGTTATCGACGCATGCGTACAATACGCATAGCAGTTGGCGGAGCTCATCTTTCGAATTTAGGCTATTTAAATATTAAGTATTTATTGTATATCTATATGTCGTAGAAACAATTATGAATGCAACAATATAAAGGTCATTAGAATACTCGTGAGGTTTTTCGACGCGAGCGAAGTGAAACTTACCTCTCACTCGTATCCCATTATAGGATTGTTACCAGTGTTTCTCGTTTGCTTTAAAACAAGCACATATGAATTTCGCGAATATAGTTTTAAGATGATGATTGCATTGGGGCTGCTGGGTTCGGTAAATTTCTCCACGCACTGGAGCACACATGGAAACCTAGCTCCTTCACACATACATCAGTAATTCATAGTAACCTAATCTTGCACCAAGTCCCATAACGGATTGCCTCACCGTAATTCACAAAGTACAAGTAAAGCGATGCCGCAAGAAAAAGCAAAACAGCTGGGGGTGGGGAATTTACGTATAAAAAGTGAAGTGAAATTGAAACCAGAGCCGAGATCTGGGGTTGGTAAAGTATGTTGGTGTTTCAAGCTAAACAACTTTTATACGCAGGCTTTGATGTCTCGTGTTCCGCCAGGGAAAGGTCCTGGATCATGTTCTCAATGGCGACGCCTTGTCGACGCCGACAACGTATGTATTATGTAGCTACAGCGCGGTATCATATTGTGTAATAAGTGATTGGTTTCCTCTGGTGGATAGGTAAATCCCAACTTAAATATCGGTTACAAGAAGAACCTGCCTGCGTTCACCAGTGCGTTTCTTCGTCTCTCTCACTCTCTCTCTCAACACACACATATTCTCTACTTTCTAATGAGACTTTACCTCTAAAATAATCAATGAAGGTAAATAATTACTTTCTCTAGCCCCGTATGTACAATGTACATGGTGAATAAAGAAGGTATTGTAAGTTCACCCAAAAATTCGATACCGAGATTTCATTGGAAATACGTGTTCCCCCTGAATAAAAAAAAGAAAATCATTTTCAGAAATAGGTCCGTGTCTCTGGGCAGCATAGCTCAAAAATGAAAAGACGGCTAAACACTAAACTTCGTATTTAAGTTTGGTAGTATCTTCCAAAGATGCGATACAGTGATTTTCGATAAAATTCACCCACCCTAAACTACCCTTTCATGGAAATATTTTCAAAAATACTATTATCTTAAAAATGACTAACTATTTTGATTAAAATACCATATATTAAAGCCATTTCAATCACAAACAAAATGTATATCTTGAATTTTCTGGGAATAGCTTCTGAAGATCAGTTTATTCTGGATGAATTTTGCTTAACTAGTAAACCGTAAGAGATAGACAAGAAGTTGCTACACAGAAAGTGTAGATTTCGTTAAAATACTCAATTTATGTGACATACATTTTTACTTTCTCTACACGTACTATATATATAGTGTATAGAGAAGGTATTGCATTCCACCCAAAAATTCGATTCCGAGATTTCACCGGAAATACATGTTTTGGCCCATCCTGAATCCAGTAAAAGGTCTATGTGTGTATGCGTATGTCTGTGTGTCTCTGTGGACAGCATAGCTCAAAACGAAAAGACCGTTGAATACCAAACTTGGTATTTAAGTTTGGTATCTTCCAAGGATACGACACGAAGATTTTCAAGAAAATCCCCCCATCCCCAACTATCCTTTACATAACTTTTTCCGAAAATTTTGATTTTCTTAAAAATCGCTCTAACGATTTTGATTAAAATGTCGTATATTAAAGATATTTACCTAAAATATAAAATGTATATCTTGAATTTTCTGGGAATAGTCTCTGAAGAATACTTTATACTGGATTAGTTTTATGCAATTTTGTATAACTACTAAACCGTAAGAGATGGACAAAAACTTACCATACAAAAATGCATAGCACGTTGAAACACACAATTTATATTATATACATTTTTTTTTTCGTGGAGTTGATAGTTTTTTTAGATATTCCTTGTTTTTGGTTTCAGCTTTGAAAAACTTATACTTTTCTCGTACAGGAATTTGTCAACTCCTTTCCATACAAACAAAGGAACTTCAGTCACATAGTAGCCAGCTTTTGACTATCACTTTAACCTATGATACTCCCGTATTTCGCTTCTATGGCAAGGAAGCAAATAATAAGACCATTTCTGCTAATTTTTTCTCGATTAGCATGAAGTAAATAGAAGCACAAGCTTTATAACAGCAATGTGTTATAGAAATGTAGAGAAAGTCCTGTAAATGGAACACTTCAGATTTTTTTCCTGGAGTTTACCATTTTCGAGATGTTCGTTGTTATTGGTTTCAATTGTAAAGCACTATATATTTTTCTGAGACGGGAAGTGTCCATTTTTCTTTTGTTCTACTTCTGGTCAAGCAAATAAGCAATTTGCAATGACAATCGTACAACAACAGCTTTTAAAACATGTGGCTATCATCTTAGATAGCGCATTCCTTTAGTTCCTTTCTACTTACAAGAAAATAAGTAAAAACAACTTTCTCCTAATGTTTATTTGCATTAGCATTGCATAGAAAAAAGAGTAATCTTTTGTAAGAAGTTTTGCGTTAAATTCCTTTTTAGTGTTATGATGAATATCGTGCAATAACTAACTGAATTAGTACTACCTCTATTTCAATTCAATATAGGTTCCTTTTTATGACGGTCCATTGGGCCGCTTTTAAGGTCATTTCTGATCAATTGAATTCCAAGCTGGCAAGCTTACCAATATGCGCATATGACCACGTGGCAATAGCTCATCGCCCATTGATTGCGTCATAGGTCATAATCACGACTTGCGGACTTGAAAATGACGCAGTGTAGCCCAATGACATTTTCTTTCAAGGTATGGGGTTCTTTTACGCGCAAATAAACATTACACAAACCAACGGTTTTCCTTCCCTTCTAAAGGAAGCCATGCTAAAGACTTTTAGGTCATCCAAAGGATGACAAATCTCTGGTAGTTGTTAGAGTTTTATTAATGCTTAGCCAAGGTTATTTGAGATATGCCTGAAGAGTTATAAAAAAAAAAAAAAAAAAAAAAAAGTTTTCACCCTTCTCCAAGGATTCCTAAAAAGCTTATTCATCTGTTTATGAATGGTGGTAAAATTTCATCATGTATTTATACATTCATTTTAGGTAGGCTAAAGCGATAATCAAGTTTTCAAAAAAAAGTTGCTAAGTAATGACCTTGAATAACTAGGTGGCCCAACTTCCCAACGGGTTATTTCAAATTAAAACCGATCTTGCTTATAAAGGAGGCGGGTCGAGCTCATTGAGAGGGGTAAAACGAAGATATCTCTAGCTAGTTCCCACTGATTGGATTTAACTTGAAGTAAACCCCGTTAGTTCTACAACTCTTTTAACGCACGGAGGAATATCTGCATAAGCCTGGTAGTAAGTTTTCTACATTTAAAAAAGTATAAAATACTTTAAAATTCAAACCAGTAACCAAGAATATCTCACAAATTGTTAAAGCCACAAAATAAAATGCATTGTGTATGTTAACCATTTTTGAAGTACTTTTTATCTATCTCTTAGATTTACTATTTAAACAACACTCATACAGAATGAAGAGGCCTTCTTCATAGCATATTCGCAGAAAATTAAAAATGTACACTTTGTATTTGGTAATAATAACTGCTATTGCTATTATTATTATTATTAATTTAAATAAAATGGTTCAGATGTTAAGGAAATCTGAAGTTGAATTGGGCTGATTATAGTTGTTTTTTTGTGTGTTTTAACATCTTTTAACCCGGTAGGTCATATCAGACAATGAATGAAATGGGTAAAATGAGGTTCCATAGAGCTTTGAGCTACTCGACTTTAGCTTTTCAGGATATGTGAAAACAAAAACAAAAAAAAAAAAAAACAAAAAAATATCCGTATAAGTGACCCTAAACGAAAATCGAACTCAGGACCTTTTGAATGTGCCATAACCTTTGCATTGTTGTGTAGTATAAATAAATACAAATTTGGCATCAAAATGTTTTTAAAATATGCCATCATAAAGTATTAAAAATATAAAAAATAATTAGGTATTTTCCTGAAAATTGTCCATTTCCTAATAGGCACTCACTCTACAACATATTTTCAGGCACCTTTGAAACGTGTATTTTCTTTGCATTTTGGTACTGAAATTTTGGGTGGAATGCTATTCTTTCTACACATACTGTAGTAGTTAAGTTGTGGAGAAAGTAAAAATAGGCAAATAAATTAAAACAAAATTAAAGGAGAAGAGCCAAGGGATTGTGTTTTACAAGAATTAAGGACGATAAAGAGGATAGAAAGACAAATGCTGGGGGAAAGCGTTGATGTCAGCGTTTACAACAGTAAATAAGCCAGCGAATTAAACCATGGGCGTCCTGCCAGCTTGAAAATTCGAATCCTTATCCTGAAAGACTGTCATTCGCAAAATATAGGGTACGAGCAACAGCCTGCCTGCCAAATTTCTATAGAAGCCAACCTTCAGGCTATTAAGGAAGTTTCGTATAGCAGTTTGGGTAAAACAAAGAGATTGCGTGGCAAGAAGCTAGTAAAAATAATTTACGTGACTGAAAAGCTTCTTAATGAGGCGTGCAAATTAATTAATATTTCGCGTGAGGTTTCCCAGCTTGGTACGGTAAAAACCCGCCAGAGGTTAAACACAAGAACTCCATTGTCAGAGGTTATCGCTCTAAGCGTGAAACTGAGAAGCAATTCCTTTGCTGCATTTCTTGCAGGCAAACATTAATAGGGAAAAAGAAGCCGTGGTGAAAGTATTCATACATAAGAAATGTGTTAATACAAGCTCAACAATTTTTTTTTAATTTTGTACTAGGGCCAGCTGATAAGTCCCGGGTCTCTCAATCAAAACAGCATTTAATTTTTTGTGGCTTTATTTCTCAACATAATCTCCAGAAAGGCCATATCGGTGTCTAATTTAATTAATTATCTCTGTACTGCGATTTATCAAGGTCCTCAAAATAGCTGTTTACCGCATCAATGACCTCCTCGTTGCTGTGAAATCTTCGTCCTACAAGACATTTTCTAAGGTTTGGTAGTCACTAGGTGCTAGATCTGGCGAGAGCATTGTCGTGATGAAACAAGCTTTTTTTTGCCAAATGAGGTCTTTTTCTTTTCACATCATTACTCAAGCGTTGCAGTAGGCTTGCGTAGTAGTCACCAGTGATACTTTTATCCTTTTCCAAGTAATGATAAAAATAATTCCCTGTGCATCCCAGAAAACACTCGCCATAACCTTGTTAGCTGACAAAATTTACTTTCCCTTTTTTGGAGTTGGTTCACTTGGCGCAATCCACTGTTTTGACTGTCATCTACTTTCTGGAGTGTAGTGATGTATCCAAGTTTTATCCATGATATTAAGCCGTCTCAAAAGATCCCTGGGAATTTTACGTAGACCTCCACATTCTTAACAGAAACAGTTTTTCTTTGCAATTCTTGATCAAGTGTCAGCAAACGCGGTAATCAAGTGTCAGCAAACGCGGTACCCATCTTGCACAAACCTTGTGAAAGTCCAACACATTACTTAAATATTCCTGCACATTCTTTTGATATGTTTACAGCCTCTGCTATGTCAAACAACTTTAATCTGTGGTCTTCCAGTACTAAACGATGAATTTTTTCAACGATCTCTGGAGTTGTCACTTCTAAGGATGTCCAGAACGAGGCTCATCACTAGAGCTCGTACGTCCCATTTTAAACTCTGCAACCCACCTTTTAATCATTGAATACGAAGGAGCAGAGTCTTTCAATGAATTGTCCATTTCCCCCTTGATTTCTTTAGGCGTTAAGACTTTCAAATGGAAGTATTTAATCACTGCTCATTTTTCCAAATCTTCCATTTTCGTGAAACCTCTAAAGTTGTCTTCTTTAAAATGCTGTCATTCGAAAACTAAACATGCTATTGACCTGTTACTATGGATACAAGCTAGTCTGGAGTTAAACTATACATGCTACCGTCTAACTGGCCTAGTGGTGCCATATCTGTGTGAGGTCCGGGACTTATCAGCCGACTCTCGTACTTACAGAATAAGGAGGGACCAAAATTAAACTAGTGCTGTTTTTGTACCTGTGCCAAATGAGGGGGCGCCCCCGTGAGGAAAGGAAGAGAGGTAAGAGGGTACACAGGGTGACCGGTCCACCAAAGCGAGCAGGGTTCGATCCCAGGCAAACGCAAGTGGGTTTTGTGGTGGACAAATCGACGCAGGGGCGGATTTTCTCCGGGTTTCTTCGGTTTCCTCCACCATCGCATTCCACCGGTACACCGTCTTGGTTCCATATATGTATTATCAATACCATAGTAGTAAAAGCGGGCGTTAAACATTATTAAAATAAACAAGAGGCCGGAACAAGAGCTACAGTACAGCAATTACAGGATCCATAGTTACCATATTGTGACTCCGGTTAGACAGACCGGATACTCGGTTCTGTATACTCCGGCATCTAGCTGAAATTGGGGAACGTTGAGAGTTATATGAACATTATTTTTCTTTGTCACGCCGCACCGAAAGATACCATTAACACTTCTAAACCTGAAAGATTCCAACGGAGTGGAGGTTGAATAAAATGGTAATGGAACTACATGGGAGGAAGAGAACATTTGTGGATGCGATAAACCTTACGTGCATTCGGCTGGCGATCAGGGGAAATCCCCGAAAAACCTCATGAACCAGGAAGGCCAGTCACGGAATCGAACACAACAACCTACCGAATGCACATCACACATTACCGCGGCGACACCTCTCTCAGTTACTTGCAGTAAGTAAAGGGAGTATTGATTGTATTCTACCAAAACATTCGTTATCGATATTTCAATGGAACATATACATACGTTGTGCGATTCCCTAAAGAAAGAAAGGAAAACAAAATAAAGAAAAAAATTGGAAAAGGTTCGTTATGTATGCGTGCATGTGTGTGTGCGTGTGTGTGTGTGTGTGTGTGTATGGGAAGAAATTTGATCATCAAATTCAGCATTTTCCAAGCTTGCTACATGAAAAAGTTTAAAAAAACTCCCATCACTATCATTTAAATGAAACAGTTTTCTAATTTTTCCAATTTTTCAAAAATAACTGCTTATGATTTTGATTAAAAATCATATGTTTAAGATATGTTATGATAAATGTGGTGTACAATGCTAAATATGCCAAAATATATAAATATATATGCCTCTAAAATCCTCTAAGTTTCGTGTAATTTGTAAACATAAAAGTTACACAAACTCTTACAACAGAAAAAAATGTGGGTCCTGTTTGAAAATTTATTTCAAATAAATATTTTCTTGGATTAACGTTTCCGAGATTCTCTTTGTTATTGGGATATGTTTTCTAATACTTCAGTTTTCTTAACTGGGAAGTCCGCATTCGTTTCTATTCCCTCTTGCATGTATGTACAGTGTACATTGTAGGCAGAGAAGATATTGTATTCCGTCCAAAAATTTTATACCGACATTTCACCGAAATACATGCTTTGTGGACCCCTGGATCAAAAAAATAAAGGCTTTTCAGAAAATGGCTCATGTGTGTGTCTGTGGACAGCAAAACTCAAAAAAAGGCATTAAATCCAAACTTTGTATTTAGGTTCAGTATCTTCAAGGATGTAACACGAAGATCTGTAGGAAAATCCCTTTACCCCACTCTACCCATTACATGGAGGAGTTTTCGAAATTTTCGATTTAACAAAAATGGCTCCAGTGATTGTATTTAAAATACTGCTATATATGAAAGATATTTACATTGAGAAATAAAACATATATCCTGAATTTAATTCATCTTCACTCTGAATGATTTTTGCACAACCGGTAGGCAGTAAGAGACAGACAAATATTTGCTGCACAAAAATATACAGATTTCGATAAACTACATATTATGTCAACTACATTTTTTGCAGAGCTATCCGTTGACGAGATCCCTGTTAAAGTTTTCAATTTTAAAATGCCTTTCTCAAACGTTCCATATCTCTTTTATGTTTCTCCTGACCATAGAAAGAGAACCGAATTTCAATGATAATCGCATAGCGACAGTTTTTAAAATATTTGAAGGTCGCTTTAGTGTAGTGTATTCCCCTATTTCCCCTTTACTTATAAGGACCTAAGTAATAAGACTATTTCTGGCAATGTTTATCTTAATCAGCATGCTGCAGATAAAAGAATAATCTTTTGTAAGAATCCTTTTTTCACCTAACAGATAAATGCATCTGAATGAAACAATTTAGATTGTTTTTCTCGTGGTAATGGAAAAGCTTTCCAAGCCATTCACATAATAATATGCTATTTAAAAATCTATCGTTATACGTGCTCCATCACAGAACAAAATATGTAAATGTAAATGAAGGTTTATTTAAATTATAAAGAAGTATACAGGATAGTAGGCTTTTGTAAGCATATTTTCTAGAGGAGTGAGTAGAGAATGTCATGTGAATGCAACGGTTAAGGATTTTTTTTTTTTTTGTATATTGGCATATTAGTGGTTTTGACTTGAGAAATAACTAATGTGTTATTTTTAGTTGAATGGTAAGTTTAAAGATAAGTTTCTGTGAATTTTAGGGAGTAATTTTATTTAATGAAATATTCTCCCCGAAATCGAACCTACACTTTGGGGCTGAGAAGGGAGAACGCTGATCACTCAGTGATAATAGCAGCCTCAACAAAGTTGTTTAAAACGAAGGACCTTTTTATCAAATTAATGTCTATGTATATATAAATAAATAAATAAACGGCAAATTCCTTGTATGATACTGTATTCCATACTAGGTGGCCCAACTACCCCGATTGCCTGCGGTGCCATGGTAGTAAAAGGGGGCGTTAAACACTACCAAAGAACAACTGCCGCACATTTGATGTGTACAGATACCCCTGTGTGCGTTATAAGAGTTGCAGAACTAACGGGCCTATTTCAAGTTAAATCGATAAGTGAGGAATTTGCTGAGCGACATTTTACTTCTTCCTTATCACGAATACGGTGGGCGATCCGCGTTCTTGAGAGGGGCAAAACGAAGGTCCATATCAACAGCAATCCACTGTCCGGCTTTAACTTGAAATATCCCCGTTGAGTTCTTCAACTCTTTTAAAGTTCGAAGGGATATCGGCAATCGTCAAATACACTTGATATTAGCTAAGATTACTTTGAGATCCACGAGATTGTATGATGACAGACGAGAGAAGTTCATTTTGCAGTGAACGCATCCTTTGTTGAGACGAAGATCCCATCGTACCTATAAACGTCAGCTTAATAGGAAAATTGTTAAATATATAACAAAGAAGAATAAAAAGGGACACCTTTGCTAGAGATGATTTAGGCAGGCTCTTTATTCACAAAACAATTTCAAAATGTTCCCAGTTGATGTTTACTTTTATTTTTATTATTATTATTATTATTATTATTATTATTATTATTATTATAGATTAGTGCACACATAGTTCGATTGGATTTAGTTGTTTTATAATTCTGTGTCCTCAATAGTAGCCTGTGAATACTAGCAGCTGTTATTATTTTCGTACCGAAAGAACTTTTGTGCCTTTTGTTCGGAGAATTCAACGTTGACTTTCAGTCGCATCCAAAAATGTACTTATTTCCTTTCTATAAAATGTCACTCAACGTGAGACGTTTAATACCCAAAGAGCTGTGACCACAGTCTTTTCATTGCATTCATTTGTGCTAAAATACGTTAGTTACTGTTATAAGTTTTTAGGTTTACAATTCAGCTATAGTAGAACTTTGAAACTTCGAAACCATATAATAATATAGTAATAAATCATAGCAATGTCAGGACTGGAGTATGCAATGTAGTGCATCAGTGGATAGTACTTTTGGTGATGGGAAAAATGAAGTGTTGCGCTCACTTACGCTGCATTAGGAATGTTAACATTAGAAGGTGGTACATATGCTCAACAATGATCATGAAATATTAATAATTAATTATTATTAAATATTTACTATCAATAGATTATTGTTATTAGCAATAGAATGTAAGCTTTGCGTCCAGGCGATGTCTACACATTTTCAACCAGTCTCTCTTCAGCCTTTCTTCCAACCTATTTTTTGCAGCCAAGAATGTCTTGCCTGATTTTATTTGAATATTTAAATTATTTTTGCAGTATCGATTACCACAGCTTAAGATACATACTATATTCTTATATAAACTTTGAGTATATTGTTCTAAGTTTTGTTAATCTGCTATAGTTTGGTAAAACAAAGAACTTCATTCTTAGGCATCAACCTAAATGCATAGCTTCTCATCAGTTGTAAGCAGATTTCGTATTAAAACTCAGGAAGCGAATTAATCAGAGGATATATTTTCATCCGCCGTAGAATGGATATTCACAAGACATTATAAACAGAGCACAGCAATAAATCTCGTTCATTGCTATAAGGAATTGCTTTAAGCCGACCATAACTCTTTCCATCCTGAAAAAGTTCAGTTTTTATTCTCACTCCAACGAGAACTGGGAGTTCGTAAAACTTTCACGTATCCACTTTGTCCTATGTACTTTATTAAATATCGATAAAGGCGTCGACAGCGTCAAGGAAGATGCAAAAAAGTTTCACCAAAAACTGTGCGTCTCTAAGGAGTCAATACTGCTTTAGCAGATTTGATTAAAAATGAATAAAGAAATGTTTGAACTAAGAGAAACTTTTGGACATTTGCATAGAAATCTAGTTATAGATTGAGCAAAAGGGTTTTAAAATCACGTTCAAGCGTTTATTGCTTCTAGAAGTTTATTTTATCTGCAAGAGTTAAGGTAAATAGCAGCGAATATTATGCAAATTACTGAGTTTGATTGCGAAAAGTTGTAGGAGCGGTGGGTGGGTAATTTTTTTCTTTCTTCGACATTCACACACTTTGTAGAGGAGGCGTGTCCAAATGTAACTCTTTCGAAGGAGAGGAAATGCTGAGTCACACACAGTATTCGGGTGCGATGGTGCTGTTTGGAAACAAACTTAAACGGAATGTCAGATTTGAAAAACAGGAAATATCGTTTTCAGAGGCTCTGCGCGGACTGCAAATGGAATTACCTGCTGTACTCAATTATAATATGTTCGAGAGAAAGGGATTGGGAGTTATATGACTAATTTCCAAAAGATACATTTTCCAAATCTGATTATTTGCATAAAATTTAATGCAATGTTTGGCTGTACATACCAGTAGCCCAATTGCCCGTATTTGGCGTGTGCAGACATTCCTTCATGGATTAAAATAGTTGCAGAACTCAAAGGGGTTATTTCAAGTTAATACTGACAAGTGGAGAACTGGCTGAGCGACCTTTATTTTACCCTTCTTGCTTATTAAGGTGATGGCGAGCTGGATCGCCCTTGTTCCCCACTGGCCGATTTTAACTCTGAAACTATTTTAACGCACGAAGGAATATCTGCAAGCCCCAAATACCGATCATTTGGTCCATTTGCAAGCCAAACTTTTCTAAAATGAATTGCCTTTATTAAAACCACCAATGCAGTAGACAACGAAACGATAATTTGTTTCTTCAATAAGAATGCGGCATGCGGCAATATTTTACGTTGAGTAGAATAATATATTGCACCTTTCCCTCTGCTCCTTTAATTTGGGCAAGCTTGCTGTACAGTATCAATACAACATTAGTGTGTTAATTTTTTGTTTTTGCTCTCTTGTTGTTCTATATACGTTATAACTGATCTCTATCATAGATATTCTACCGTGTGTCCCATTTTAGGCAGGCTCGCTATTGCGAAACGCTTATAAGCATTTATTTAATCTTCTGACATGAATCAACTTATAGTATATTGCATATTTGTTTTTATGTATGTTTATAATCTTTAGGACTGTTTCCTAAAAATAATACATGCAGTACATTTTATTAATGCTGCAACATTTGTTTCCGCCTCAATAAGAACTAATTTGAGATTTAACGCTATGCGTATATTTTTTAGCCCTTTGTAGTACACTACTTCTTATTTTAGTATCAAGTGTTTTGTCTATTTTCTTTCCTTGTGTCAATGAACTCTCTTACTTTAGCTATAAACACATAGAGTACTACATAGTGCTGTAGATTGCCTATAAAACAAGAGATTGATATATTTGCAAAGAGAAGTTGTCTTTTCGACATTTCTGAGAGAGGTTGTAATCGGACAGACATTTCAAAGACATCGCAGGTGCAAACCACCCCATCCTGCGTTTGCATAAAGCGCTCAACAGACTAATCTTCGCCTTTTTTTGTTACAATTTTTATAGTGATGATGTTTTGAAGCTAATTAATTAGACACTCCTTTCCCTGGGTATAACATAATCTACATATGAAGATGTGGTGAAATGCTGCAGTTTATCGTGCGTAAACATGGGGGGAGGCAATGAGGAAAGATATCTCATTCAATAGCTAATTCAGTTGATCATTAAACTTATATATTAAAATTGTTTCGTTGTTGTAATTATTTATTATCATTATCGTTATTTGTGTGTTCCATATTTAATTGTGTAGATATTGCACCAATACTTTAGAATATTGTGACATAAACACATTTTAAAGTCAAAATAAATACTTATATAACTCTCGTTAGGTGTGTGAACTTTTATGGAGCAAAAGTTTGGATATTAAATTCGGTTACAATCTACAGAAATTGATTTTCTGGGATGTGCTCGATATTCAAAATTAGACAATATCTGATATCAATATCGGGAAGTTTACTCATTGTCAGAATTTACTTATTATGGAAATGTTAGATAAATGGAGGATAAAAAACTACCGCGGCTGGTTTTGAAATAGATTTCCGTAGGAGGAAGAAGGGGAGGAAAAAGCAGAAGTTGTCGAAGAAATGCGACAGAAAGGATTAAACTACAGGTATTGGGAAGACGAATTTGGTTACAAGAAAATACTGCATAACACTAATCTTGTTCATTATGGTTGTTGTTGTTATTATTATTATTATTAATATATTTATAATATATAATCTCGTTGTGTATTTTTCTCACGTGAGTTTGGATTTTTAGCAATCTTCGTGATCCTCAGAGTTCTTAGGCAGTTTAAGCCCAAAGGTTATGAACTTCTACTTCCAGGGTAAAATGTCTTGCAATGAATGTGTGATGCAAGAAATAGAGAAATTTCCCCTAATAAATTCATAGAAGGAGATGGCGTTATATTGCAAGAAGATAATAAAAGCCATATTGAGAGTGAACAAAATAGCATCTTCGTGTTTAAATAGGCTGGCATTTGAAGAGATTGTATAAGACAAAGCGGAGTATTTAGATCGGTAGAATTAAATAAACATTTTCTTCTTAAAACTCCATCCTGTGCATAACACATTTCAATAAATAATTTTATGTAAAACGGTGTATACAAGTAAACTTAAAGATTAATTTTACTGATTGTGTTGGTATTAAAATAAGAATGGAAATGAGGGAAGTATCGAGCAGTTGTTTGAACATCATTTTAGAATATTTCTTAATATAACCTTAGCGTTGATGATTTGCAAGGAACATTCGACTGTTAATTACGGTAATATTATAGCATACCGGTAGCGGAGTTTATTGGCACGGACTCATTCTTCCTGACTTGAAGCTTTTTTCCAAAAATGTCGTGGAGAACTTAGGCCTGAAAGGTTTCCATCCCAAATGTCCTTTTCCAATTATCATCTCCTTTTATGTAACGGAGACTGGGGATAATTGTCACTTTTTATATTTATTACTTTCTCGTCATGTATGTAATGTGCATAATAGATAGGGAAGGTATTGTATTTCACACAAAAATTCGATACCGCCGCGATTTCACTGGAATTGCATACTTTGAGACTCCCTGAATAAAAATAAAAACAACGAAAAAAGATTCCGTGTATGTGTCTGTGTGCAGCATAAATCAAAAAATGAAAAATGCATTATTTACGAAACTTGCTATTCAAGTTAGGCACCTTTCAACCATGCGACACGAAGATCAACAGGAAAATCTTCCACCCCCCAAATAACCTGATTTTCTCAAAAATGGCTCTAACGCTTTTGATTAAAATGCCATATGTTTAAGATATTTCTTGACACATGAGATGTACATCTTGAATTTTCTGGGAATAGCCACACACGTACACATATCACTCATGGACTTTTTGCTAAAACGTTTTATTTTTTGATGCAGGGGACTGTAAAACTTATATTTACATGAAATCTGGAATAGAAATTTTGGGAAACATGCAGGACCTTCTCTACTTACGTGCTGTGTACTAACTAGAGAAAGTAACCATTACAAAGTTGAAACATGCAGGACCTTCTCTACTTACGTGCTGTGTACTAACTAGAGAAAGTAACCATTACAAAGTTCCAAATAAAACCATTGCTACGTCTTGCACATATTCAGGACTTCGCTCAATTGCTGTACGGGATGGTGGGAACCCCTGAGTGCATCGTAGTGGAACTTCTGGTTCCTTAAATATAAGTTTTGTGACAATCGTGTAACGTCAGCCGCCCGTCTCTGTGCCATAGCTTGTGGTGCCGCAAAGAAAGAAAAGACGACACTTATCTCGAATCGTATACGGTTGTTACCGCTTAGAGTACGCCTAATAGCACTTATTGGATGCATTAACTGTAAGTCACTTAAAACGACATATTGGGAATTATTAATTTTTTGCACGCTTTAAGATAAATTTGTCGAAAAATTGAGAAGTAAATCTTACGTGTTCCATTCACATGACTTTCTCTACATCTCTGTAATAATTTGTTATTAATAAGCTTATTCTATCTACTTCATGCCAATCGAGATAAACATTAGCAGAAATGCTTTTTTGTAAGAAGAAGAGAAATACTGGGATACACTAGGTAAAGCGATAGTCAAATCTTTTAAAAGCTGGTTCTCATATGGTTGAAATCCGTTTCTTTGCATTGCCAGTAGTTGGCAAATTTCCGTATGTGAAAAGTTAAAGTGTTTTAAAACTGAAACCAATAATAAGGAATATCTCGAAAATGGTCAACCCCACGAAAAAAATGTATACGACATATATTGCGTGTTTCAACGAGATCTGCATATTTTGTGCAGTAAGTATTTCCTATCTCTTACGATTACTAGTTATACGAAATACGTGCAAAATTTATCCAGATTAAAGAGTCTTCAGAGGCTATTCCCAGAAAATTCAAGATATGCATTTTATTTTTCATGTAAATATCTTCAGTATACGGAATTTTAATCAAAATCGTTACAGCCATTTTTGAGAAAATCAGAATTTTCCAAAATTTTTCCACGTAAAGGGTAATTTGGGGTGGGGGGATTTTCCTCAAAATCTTCGAGTCGCATCTTTGGAAGATGCATAACTTATATACCAAGTTTGGTATTTTACCGACTGTTTGTTTTTGAGTTCACAGACACCCCAACACATGGACATTTTGCTCTTTTTGGATACAGGAGCCCCTAAAGCGTATATTTCCGGTGTATTCTCGATATCGAATTTTTGGTTGGAATGCAGTATCTTCTATACACCATGCACGTAGTACGTGTAGAGAAAATAAAAATCAGTTTACTCTAGCGTTATCAACTACAAGTTCTCCTCAAACCATGAGTAAGAGACACATTTGGATAAAAGTAAATGCTGACGAAATTGGTATAAATAATGGGAGGTGGAATGATTCTCTGTTAGACATTGTCTCAAAATTTTTCAAAACCTCACCAACATTCGGTTTTCTTACTTTTGTTGCTCTCGCAGGGCATGCTTATAATAGCTAAAATATCCCCCAATTTTCCTTTACCCTCCTTTGCCGATTTTTTACTTTCTCTATACGTATTATGGAATAGTGTATAGAGAAGGTATTGCACTCCACAAAAATATTCGATACCGAGATTTCACCGGAAATATATGTTTTAGGATCCCCAGTGTCCAAAAAAAGTATTTTCAGAAAAAGGTCCGTGTGTGTGTGAGTGAAATGAAATGGCGTTTTATTTATGGACGCTCTTTAACTGCTGTGGTTCTCAGTATCCCATTCTATACTGGACGTGAAACACCACTTAATTTTGCTCAGAGGCCTCTCTATCAGGCTTGAGGTTCTTTTACGTACCGTAAATCTACGACACGGGACCCACGGCTTTACTTCCCTACCGAAGGAAGCAATGCTAAGGATTTTTACGCCCGAAAAAATTCCCCGCCCCAGCCAGGGTGAGAAATCAGGGACAGAAGTCAGCCCGCTGTATTTATAGAAATCTTTTATAATCGAAAAACATTTATTTTAACATTCTCTTTCACTTCGCTGTCTAGATTCCTAAGCCTTTTGTATGTTTATATTGAGGTCTATATAAATCATTCTCTAAATTAGCTACAAATTCTTCACAATTAGATTCACTCTCTGTGACATAATAGTAATATGCTAACCTCTGGTTCCCAAGGTCGTGGGTTCAAACCCGACGGAAGGCGATGGATTTTTTTCGGACGTAAAAGTCCTTAGATAGCTTCCTTCGGTAGGGGTAAAGTAAAGCCGTTGGTCCCGTGTCGAACCTCAAGCCTGATAAAAGAGGCCTCTGAGCAACATTTAAGCGGTCTTTCACGACCAGCATAGAATGGAACGCTAAAAACCGCAGCACTCAAATAAAATTGAATTTTTCCCAATTAGATCTTTGATAATTCGGTACTTCTCTTTCAGCGATAGCTCTCCCTGTGAGAATTGAAACAATGGATATTCCATGCGCACAAATACAATCCCAAAAGCCATACTTCACTATCGTCCAAATGGAGGGACATCTTTTTGTCGTCCAAAGAAACACTAGGTTGAAAATTTAAGAGATGTGAGATCGTAATAGGCCACGCGGCCTACTAGCTAAAGGGAAGAAAAAGAATTGTTTTCTTTTAAAGTATCCTCTTATTTCCCTCTTCCTTGCTATAACTTTCGCGTGATTCTTGCAAAGAAGCCAAACAAGTAAAGTGTGCCAAGCTCCCACTTTATGCAGGGTTTCATCGATACGGGTTCTGCAAACTGACTTAAAGAAAATACAGTTTGTAAACGTTGAGACATCCAAGGACCATATCGCTCTCTTATCCTCCAGAGACAAGATATTCTCGCTGAGACTTGCCAGCAAATACAAAAGGCGTTAGAATACAGTAAGTGTTGCAAGTGTTCCTCATTTTGAATTTGTTTTACTTTCTCTACCACTTGGATTACTAAGATACAGGATGCCTTGTGCCAAAAATGAAAGCTTTCTCTAGCAGTTCCCAAAATTATATACACGATTTCAATGGAAATGCATGTATTGAGGTTTCCTGAATATAAAGATGGATTTCTAAGAAAAACGTCCCTGTGTGTATGTATATGTGTGTGTGTGTGTGTGTGTGTGAACAGCATAACTCAAAAACAAAATGTCGGATTAATACTAATAGTAGGTACTTAAGTTTAATATCTTCCAGAGATGTGATATGAAGATTTTCAAGAAGGAATTGGGGGATTCCTTGGTAGCTTTCATATGAAAAATATAATTTTGATTTTTTTTTCAAAATTAGTACTAATAAATTTGATTAAAGTGCATACAATAAGATATTATGATAAATAAAATCTATAACTTAAATTTTTGGTGCGTTATTTTGCAACATTAGTACTGACATGGGGTGTTCCCAACACCACACACTTTTTTATTATTCATGAATACCTATTAATAATTGTTATAGCTTATGTAAACTGAGATACATTCTTTTTAATAGATAGATCCAATGTAAAAAGAAAAAAATGAAAATGTTTCCGTTTTACCCATAAATACACAGTTATCAAATTATTATTTTGTTTTATTACACAGCAGCACTATTATGTGCAAGAATCACAATTTAAATATTTTATATGGTTTTCCTTTATGAATCCCGCGTCATCTCCAACATTAATCATATGATAAAGACACATGTGACACAGTTTTCTATTGCATTGTACATAAAACGGTATATATGATATATAAAAGAAATCCATATTGAACATTTTCCTCCTCTCCACCACTTTTGCCTTCCTCTTTCTTCCATGAAGTAATTTTTTTCGCTTTGTTCCTTTAGCTGAAGATCCTGGTTTCTCACTTTCCCGGTATTATTATCTTGGATATCTCCCTCTTGTGGGCTGCGGTAGACAAGTCTGTGGTGCTCTTTTATGGATGGTCGGCGTATTTAGACCAAAAGCTATTTCACGAAGAAAGTCTTTCCTCTAAGGATATAGCTGAAATAGATAACTTGGGTGTTTATTTCACTTACCTATGTCATCAGAGAAAAAAAATCTAACATGTCCCGATCACAGATTTTCTCTGTTCGGCAAACAAATTATTATTATTATTATTATTGAATCCACATCATGCTAATCAAAATAAACATTACCAGACATTGCATTATTGCTTAATTCATTGTAACTAGAAGGAAAATAGTGAAATACACTAAGCTAAAGCGATAAATTTAATAAAAGTTACCGTTATGCGATTATTATTGATATTCGCTCCTCTTTCCATGACCAGAAGTAAATTAAAAGAGATATCAAACGAATGAGAAAAAAGGTCTAAGTATTTTAAAACTGAAACCAATAACAGGGAATATCTCTGAAATGGTTATCTCTTAAAAAATGTATATGACATACATTTAACTCAACTACATTTTTTGTGCAGTAAGTTTCCGTCTATCTCTTACGGTTTATGCAAAAGTCATACTGAAAACTGTTCCCAACAAATTCAAGATATACGTATTATTTCTCATGTAAATAATATACTGCATTTTAATCAAAGTTATTAGAGTCATTTTTAGTAAATTGAAAATAATGAAAAAGCGTTTATAAATGGTAGTTTGAGTATGGGGAATGTTCCTGAAAATCTGCGCATTGTATCCTTGGAAAGTACTGAACTTAACTAGAAAGTTTGATATTAAATGGAATTTTCAGTTTTGAGTTATGCTGTACGCAAAAATAGACACACACACAAACATGCTAGTTTTTGTATATTAACATATGTTATTTGATTCGTGTCGCAGCTTTGGAGGCCCTGAACTCAAATACCCGGCCCTTATTAAAAATGTTTTTTTTTTTTTTCCAGGAAGTCTTAAGACATGTATTTCCGGTAGAATACGCTTTTTAAATTTTTGGGTGGAACCAATAGTTTTTCGTTAATATAAGTAGTGATGGAAAGAATGTGATGCTTATATTATTTTTCCTAAGTGTAATCGTCAAAACTGTTCAGAGAAGAGGGTATCAAATCGCTACCAAATAATCACATTTACGATCTGGTGAAAAGGAGAAGCTCATATGTCCGTAACACTCGGGCACATGAATAAATAGATGGCGTTGTTCTGGCACGTCAGCTGTGTGATCGGGCGCATGCACTGGCAACAGCTGTTTTTTTCTCTCTCTGTGTGAGTTATTGAACGGAAGGGGATGTCAGTGGGAGAGCGATGGATCCATTGTGTTTCTCCTAATATCGTTCACAATACAATTATTTACTTAAGGACACAGCATGTAGCCTGCTGAATATCTACCGTGCGAGGGACATCAAATTCCAAGCGAAACTCTGAACAGTAGCCACGCTTGTATCACTGTGTTCCAGCTGCTTGCAAATTGCTTATTTCAACAATTAGTTTCTTTTTCCTCGATAGTGTAGGGCTAGCGTGCCTGCCTCGCATTCAAAAGATCGCGAGTTTGAATCTCACGGTGAGTTACTCGCCCGAATAAGTTTTTTTTGTCTTCCACAAGTACAGTGAACATAGTGTATACAGAAGGTATTGCATTGCACCCAAAAATTTGATACCAAGATTTCGCCAGAAAAACATGTTTTGAGTCTCCTGAATAAAAAAACATTTTTGGAAAAAGATCCGTGTCTGTGGATACCATAGCTCAAAAACGAATAGACCGTTATATACCTAACTTGGTATTTAAGTTTGGTATCTTCCAAGGATGCGACACGAAGAATTTAAAGAAAATCCTCTCACCCCAAACTACCCTTTACATAGAAAAAATTTCGAAAATTTCGATTTTCTCAAAAGTGACTAACGATTTTGACCTCTTTATTCTGGATGACTTTTATTAAATTTTGCATAACTAATAAACCGTAAGAGATAGACAAAAACTTACTCTTCGAAACTGTAGATCAGGATAAAACACACAATTTATGTCATACACATTTTTTTCATGGAGTTATACGTTTTCGAGATATTCCGTATTTTTCCCTTCTCGGTGTTTTCTCTTATCCAGAGAAGACGAATGCGAACTTGAGATCATTTGAGCATCATTTCACCGGTTTCATTCATTGCCCGGTATCGTTAAAAGACGTTAAGCAAAATAAATAAATAAATAAATAAATAGATAAATATAAATAAGTAAATACATTAAAAAGAAATAAAAACGTAGTTTTCGCTTCACATTTTTCTTAAATTGAGCATTTATTTATTTGTTTGTTTATTATTTTCTTCTTCACCTGCTTATACTCCTGATATGGACAACACTCCCCAGAACTTAGAAGCTAATGCTTTTGGTTAGAGACTGTTGAACAGACGTGCTATGGATCAAATATGAACGGGAGGAAGTTGATATAAATGAAGGCGAAATGGATTTTAGGAGAGGAAATGTAATGAATGATGGAACCAGAGGATCCGGAGTAAACCCGCCCAGGCACCGCTTCGTCTACCACAAACACACGTGAGGTTCCTTTGGATTAAATCCGGGCCGCTTAGGTAGGAGGTGTCTAAATACTTTGCCACGAGTCGCCGGCATATATTTATGAGAGGCTTTATTATTATTATTTATTATTATTGTTATTTAACTTTTTCTGCTACATATAGTAAGTAAAAGAGGTAGTATTGAATTTAAACGACAATACATGTTTTGAGGCCCTCTGAATCCAAAACAATCACGCTTTAAGAAAGATCCTTATATGCATATGTCTTGAAAACATCTCAAAAGCAAAAGCCCGAAAAATATCAAACTTAGTATTTATGTTCAATAACCAAGCGAGGTGGCGCCGCGGTAATTGAACGAACCACATTCGGATGGTCGTGGATTCGATTCCTGTGTTCAGCCTTTCTTCCTTACGGAGGTTTCTCCGGGCCCAACGAATATTGGGAAGGTTAACAATTTCCGTCAAATTTTCTATTCCCATCACTTCCTTGCAGTCCGTTGTAGGATATGGCCACGCTGTTTTGTGGGTTGCGGCTGGGCGGTGGGTTGCGTACTGGTGGTTTATTCCTTGCGTCATCGCGTTACCAGTCTATCGGAACCTACCTTCGGATGTTTTCGGGGTTTTGTGGGTTGGGCCGGGCCGTAGAAGCCCTGTGCATACACTCGTCGTTAACCGGATCTTGCCACCTCTCATCCCTACCTAGGCCCATGTGAGTTGCAAATAGACCTATCCGAAAGTTAGTTTTATTCCTATGTTCAGTAACTTTCATAGATGCGACAGAATGATTTTAAATAAGATTCTCACCTCAAACTACTTTTAACCTGGAAATTTTTTCCATATTTTTTAGTTTCTCAAAAATTACAAGCATTATTTTGATTAAAATATAACATCTTAATATATTTTCTCGATAACTTAAATGTACACATTGAATTTCCTTCTTCATTTGGAAGTTTTTTTAATGTTTTAAATACTTTTTTTAACTAGTAAGGTATAAGAAATAGTTGAACATATGCTGTTCAAATATGTGGATTCCTTTAAAATACATAATTTACTTAAAATAATACTTTGTGTAGCATTCAGTTTCAGATATGTCCGTTAGTTGATTGATTTGAATTTAATCAACTATTTCGTCTATTTCTTTAGGAACAGACGCTATTCAGTTGTCTCTCGCAATGTTATGGAGAGCATATGGATATCCAGGCACATATAGTGACCCGGTATTTAAACGTATCACAATCGATTCGCCTCGTACCTGAATTCTTTATATAAAGATATGTGTAATGCAGCTATTTATCTAAAAGTTTATTTCGATTAACTTGAAATAAATGCAACAAATTTGGTTTTGTAAGAATACCTGTAGAAGCTACCTGAAAAATGGTGTAATGAGTAGAGAAATTCATGTGAATAAAACACCAGATTTTCTGTTCTCTTATTGTGATTGTCGATGAAGAAATAAACTGGTACCTGACTACAAATTTTTGTCAGATAATTATCTCTTCAGAAACTTCATATAATACAGAATACCATAAGCTAATTAACCATATACAGGTAGATCTACTGGCAAATTCTCTCTGTTGGACTAAAGCATTTGTTAAAAGAGAGTTTTTATATAAATAACATTCATGCTTACGATGTGCACTTGTCTTGTTTACATATGCTGCTAATTCTGCAGATTGATGACTTTCATTAATTTCTATGAATACAAGCCGTATTGCGGAGAACATCTTTCTTGTTCATATATTCATAAGTACAAATTAGTTTCTTAATTAGTTATCGCTGGTGCTCGAGGAAATTTAATGCGTTGGCATTATGCACTTTACATTTTAACAGCAGAAGTTGGAACTTAATTTACTCATCGCGTTTTCTTTCAGCTGCTATCGCAACTTGGTAACTGGTTCTGACGTAGGGCTTGTTTACAGCAACTTCAATTCTAAAACGAAAATCCAAAAAACTTAAAATATTTGCATTCTCTCTTCATAGGATAAACACATTTCCTCCTTTCCTACAGAGAAATAATTCATCGCCATATATGTTCATGTTACGATAATCCATACTCTACGCAACATACAACACATTTCCATTAATATTTTTTTGTTTTTCCTCATACAAGTATTAGATCCTGCGGCCTGTTACTGCTTCATTGCTGTATTATGGTTCAGCCCACATTCCTTCTCCCTGAGGGTCAATAGTTGAAGGCTCTATTCGGCATATGAGATTCCTCTATTCTTTGCGTATCTGTAGAATGTTATCGTTTATTGCATAAATACTTAGTTTTTCCTTTATTTTCACTTTTGATATTCTGTACCATCTGGTACAGCCTCTAACAGCTCGTAGGAATTTCATTTCTATTGCATATTTCTTTTGTTATATGTAGCATCATTCCAATTGGCTGCTGCTCCATAGAGCTACCGTGAGCTCTTCTTTATCAAAGCAAAGCACCATTTGTGATTCACAGATAATGTATGTAGTCACTGACTCCAAGTTTACAATCAGAGCCACGATTCAAATTTACTGGTTTCTAAGAGTGTTCTTAAACTGAATCATCATTTTCACAAAAACTCGTTTATCTCTCCACTTCATGCTAATAGAGATAAATATTAACATAAAGTGTGTTATTACGTAGTTCCTTTTGAGTAGAAGAGAAATAAAATAAATCACTAGGCTAAAGCAACAGAGAAAAAACTTTTAAAAGTCGGTCACTAGGTAATACAACTGGAACTCCTCGTTCTTAGAATGGTAGGGATCATAAAAACAGAAGAATAAGAAGAATATTTCCCCATAGAGCAAAGTTGAAGTATTGAAAATTTTAATATATTAAGAAATATCTCGAAAATAGTTAGCTCTACCAAAAAAAAAAAAAAAAAAAATTACTTTGCAAATAATGTGTTTCAGCAGGATCTGCTTTTTTTTGCGTAGTAAGCTTTTGTCTAACTCTTTCGGTTTTTCCAGTTTTGAAAAGGACATGCAGAATGAAAAGGATTTCAGGGGCTATTCTTAATAAATTCAGGATATAGATATTATTACCAAAATTACCTATATGGTATTTTAATCAAATCCGTTAGAGCCATTTTTAAGACAAACAAAATTTTCGATAAATAATCTATATAAGCGCTAGGTTGTGCTGGTGGATTTTCCTGAAAATCTTCACATCTTATCCCTGGAAGATACTAAACTTAAATAATACGAAGTTTGGTATTAAACGGACTTTTCGTTTTTAAGATACGCTGCCCACAGGCATTTTACTCACATGACCATTTTTTTTTATAAAAATGCCTTTATCGGATTCAAGGGTCCTCAAAATATGTAATTTCCGCTGAAATCTCAGTATTGAATTTTTGGGTGAAATAAATACAATGCCTTCTCAACCCACTGAGTACGTTTTACATTCATGCCGCTTAGAGAATGTAGAAGTAAGAAGCATTTCAGTCAAGAGATTACGTAATTTACACTATTACAACATCAGAAAACGTTTAGAATATGGAGTCGAAATAGGTACAGTTAAGTAAGAATATATTATTCATTGGATATACGCTATTGCCGCGAAGGATTTTGCCATTCATCTTTCACTTCTTTCCAGTAAATTAGAGTTTGGGGAAAGGTTTCTTGTTATCCAATAACTCCACGGCTTATCTTGAGTTTTTTCACAGTTTTTCCTAATGCTGTTCCCCATTTCATGTTTCAGGATCGAAAGGTCAGACGAGTGAACGGTGGGCGAAGCATGTGGTGGTGGAATTTGTTTTGAGAAACCCTCGTACATCTTTGTTGTAAACACTTTCTTTGTCATTGCTGCTCTCTTTAAGATTTTGACAACCATTCAGCTACGAGAGGTTTGTTGGAAGTTGTCTTTACGCACAATTTAAATTGAGGAGGAAGTACAAGTGCAACAATATGTAACAAAAGGGTTCTGTTGAGTTGCTACTTTACTGAAGATAACTACGGCATGCACGGCTGCAAAAGGCAACGGAACGGATGACGAATGGAATGATTTAGGATCTGTTTGAAAACGCCCATACCGCGTTCTCTCAGCTGCTACGGGGGTGCGGTTATGCAAATCCTCAACTTGCTTGCCTCGCACCCCGAAGCCCCATAAAATGGCGCGAATGTCCGCCCCGTTCCTGATGCAAATATCAGAGCAGAGGTTTTTTGGGCGTCCCGGTTGTTACTACATTTCTGGGGTATTAAAATTCACAGCAACTGCGTGACTACGCCACAACAGGAATTAGCTTTGCAAACGCATACCCGTTTGGGACACCAACCGCAAGTTAACAGCTAGGAAGAGGAAATGACGGTGACACCGTCTCCGTCACCTCCGCCGTTGTGACCTACATAATCATCCAGCATGTAGTGACGCAAAATTACAAGATGCACTGGCATCGTATTTCACGCTGCTGTCTAATTAGGTTCCTATTTTTAGGTTCGGGAGCAGCAAATGCTTTTACAATTTCATAAGCTTAATGGTTTTGAAACAAAGGCTGTGTATAGATTCTCTTTTTCAAGATTATTAGAGTTCGTTTCTCAAACATTAGTTATTAATTTACAATTTTATTTCCTGTAAAAACATTTTAATTGTTAAATGTCATATAAATATAATTTAAAGTCTTGACTACAATATATTTTATCTTACGTTTTGATTAGTTAAAAATATATACTTTTATATAATTAGCTCAGTGAATAATTAAAATCAATACCCAGGTAGCAAAATAAAATTTATTATGGTAAATTGCGTTACTCAATAGTATAGTTAGTTGAATATGAATATTGATAATATTTCTTATATTAATTTCTTTTTTGAGCTGTTAATACATTTTCTATATATTATTATAGTCTGCACATCTGATGGCATAAGTAGAAAAGAATGTTTCAAGCAAAACGTGGGTTCAATAAGAAAAAAAAAGTGTGTGTTACATTCACATGACTTTCTTTACATCTCTCTAACAAATAATTGTTAAAACGCTTATTCTTCTATCAATTTCATGTTAATCGAAACAAATTTATCAGAAACTCTTATTACTTAATTCCTTATGAAGAAGCTAAATAGGGGAATAAATTATATTAAAGCGATGGTCAACATTTTTAAAAGCTGGTTGCTATGTGTTTCAAATTCCTTTGTTTGTATGACCACGAGTTGAAAAATTCCCGTAAGAGAAAAGTTTAAAGCTGAAACCAAGAACAAGTAATAACTCAGAAACGGACACCAATGAAAAAAAAAAAAAAGAAGATATGTGACATAAATTATGTGTTTTAACGAGATCTACATTTTTTGTGGAGTAACCTGTTGTCTATCTTATGGTTTACTAGTTATGCAATATTCAGCTAAATTCATCCAGAATAAAGAGGTCTTCAGAAACTATTCCTAAAAAATTCAAATTACGCATATTATTTTTCATGTAAATATCTTTAATATACGGTATTTTAACCAAAATCCTTAAAACCATTTTTGAGAAAATAGGAAATTTCAAAAAATTTTCCATGTAAGGGTGGTTTGGGATGGAGGATTTTCTTAAAACTCTTCGTATCGCATCCTTCGGAGATACTAAACTTAAATGCCAAGTTCGGTTTGTAACGGATTTTTCATTTTTGAGCTATGCTATACTCCCACCCCACACGCGATATTTTTCTAAAAATTCTATTCTTATTCAGGTGATCTCAAAACATGTATTTCCATGTGAAATCTTGGATGAATTTTTAATGGGAATAAAATATCTTCTCTATACACTATGTACATGGTACGTGTAGACAAATTATTTACATCCAATTAATATTAGCTTAGGAATTAGGAAGACGGTTTACTTTCTCTAGCCGGCAGGTACAATTTACATAGTGAGTAGAGAAGGTAGTGTATTGCACCCAAAATTTCCATACCGAAATTTCACCGGAAATATATGTTTTGAGGTCCCCGAAGTCCAAAAAAAGTATTTTAGAAAAAGGCCCGTGTGTTTCCTGTCTGTGTGTGTCTGTGGATAGCATTGCTCATAAACTAAAATAGGTTAAATACCAAACTTGATATTTAAGCTCAGTGTCTTCCAAGGATGCGACATGAAGATTTGCAAGAAAATTCCTCACCCCAAACTACCCGTTACATGGATTTTTTTCGAAAATTTTGAGTTTCTCAAAAGTGGCTCTAACAATTTTAATTAAATTACCTTATATTTAAGATATTCACATCACAAATAAAATGTATATTTTGAATTTTCTGAAAATAGAAATTGAAGAGCTGTTTATTTTGGATGAATTTTGCTAAATTTGACAAACGGTTAAACTGTAAAAGATAGACAAAAACTAACTTCCAAAAATGTATATTATGTTAAATACACAAATTTTGTCTTTTTTTTTTTTTTTTTTTAAACCTGAACCGTTTTTTGAGATATTCCTTTTATTGTTTCAGCCTTAAAATAGTTATACTTTTCTCATATGGAAGCTTGTCAACTCCTGGTCACACAAACAAAGGAATTTCAATCACCAACGTTTAAGTGAAGTGATTATCGCTTTGGTCTAATGAATTCACTTATTTCCTTTATAATTACAAGAAGGTAAGTAAAAAGAGCAATTCTGCTAGTGTTTATCTCGATTAGCATGATCTAGATTAAATAAAACCTTTGGTAAGCACTATTGTATTTGGAACAGCTAGAGAAAGCTAAGTGAATGTAGCACATCAGATTTTTGTAGAAAGGCATATGTTTGGAGCATAACGTTAATATTAAGTTCAATGTTTGTTGCCTAAAGAGATGGCATTAGCACTTGGAGTAAATATTTAAAATGCTGAATTACTTTTTAGACGCTATCTTTCTCGGAAATTTTGTGTTATATTTTCAATAAAATGTTCTTAGCATAAGATATATAGTTTAAAAAGATACCATTTCGTGTGAATTTTAGTTATCTGACTTGCTAGATAAGAATTTTCTTTTTAGTAATTGCTTCTTTCATACAATCCGTGTATATGACAAGATCTCAAATTAATTTTGAGATGACATACCCCAATGATGACTAATTGTTTTCAGTACTTAAGTCCTGGGCTTCATAGTTTACTGCAATATTATTATTATTATTATTATTATTATTATTACAAAAGCATTTCTTCTGCATATTTTCTGCAAATCGAGATAACATTAGCAGAAATGGTCTGTACCTACAAGGAAATGTGCAATAAGGGAGACAAGGCTAAAGCGATGGCCAATCATTTAAGACCTGGTTGCAAATTATTGAAATTTAAATCCTTTTGCTTGGCCGAAGAAAATAGAAGAAAGAAGTAAAACAAAGTCGAGTTCCCATTTGATAAGCTACTCGTATTAATTGAAAAATTCAACCCAACAATTAGTAATATATCGGTTACTCCACACAAAAATGTATTTTCACTAATTGTTGCTTTAAATATACTTTTTTTGCGCGATAAGATTCTTTTTAACTCTGATTGTTTACCAGTTATATAAAATATTCCAGAACGAACGGTACTTCAGAGGCTAGTCTCATAAAATTCGCGATATACATTTAATTTATCAGGAACAAATCTTAAACATTCGTTTCGTTTTGTAGTCGGCTTACCCTCTCCGTGTTTAGGACTGACACCCCCCACCACCTAAGATTTACAAGTGAATGCCGAGAAGTCAGAAGCCTGTCAGGGAGTCAAGGTTACGAAAACACAGAAAGGAGAACGTGGAACGAGAGGTAGGGCCGTAGCCAGGAATGGGCGTGAGGATATGGTAATAGGAAAGCTGGTGATATACCAATTGGTGGAAAAAGTGGCGGGGGAAACGGAGGACCCGGAGAAAACCCGCCCAGTCCCCGCTTCGTCCACCATAAATCCCACACGCGGTAGCTTGGGATCGAACCCGGGCTGCCTAGATGGGAGGTGAGTGATCTAACATCTCAGCCATGGCGCCAATTAATCTTGAATATTTTCTATCTTTTTAGGAATGTTTTTATTTCATTGGAATGAGTTTACAGTTTTGTTTCTTTTTATTAAGTTAAGTAGATTTGAGTAATGGTGTTTTAATCAAAATAGTTATCCATTTAGAAAATAAAAATTCTCGAAAATATCTATAAAAGGTTAGTTTTGCTAGGGTATTTTCTTGGAAATTTCGAAAATGCGGAGCTTAAATATCAAGTTTGGTGTCAATTTCCAGGGGATTTCAAAACTTATATTTCCGGTGAGATGTCCACATCGAATTTTTGAATGGAATACAATACTTTCCTATTTCCATACATAACTGAGAAATTAAAAAGTGCGATGTCGGTTGAGGAATCGACATGTTGCCTCGGGCAACCAGAAAATCGATCGGCTATTGCTTTAAATTTTTGATACTACGTATTATAAATAAATCAAGTACTGTATAACACGCAAAAGTTCGACACTGGAGATTTATGTTTTGAGACCTCTGAAGCCGAAAAATCATTTTTAGTAAAAGGCCCTTGTGTGTGTGCGTGCGTGCGTGCGTGTGTGAATAGCCGTACTTAAAACGTTAGTCTGTTATATACTAAAGTTTATATTTATGTTCAGTAGCATCTTCAAGAATGCGATACGAAGATGATTCTTGGATAGTTTCAACCTACACTTTACATGGAAGGATTGTCTTAAGTTTCGATTTTCTCAAAAATGAATTTAATTATTTGATTGAAGTATAATATGTTACTATTAAAGACATTATCATGAAAAATGAAATATATATTTTGTATTTTCTGGGAATAGCCTCTGAAGTCCACTTCATTCTGGATGACTTTTGCATAACTGGTAAACCGTAAGAGATAGTTACTTAAAAATAGTGGACGTCTAGAAGGGATTTCAAGGTTTTCACATAGACACTATATTAAATATTTTGACTATATTAGCTTGTGTATATTCCCTAATTCCCTTTGCACTTACAAAGGAATGTGTAATAAAATAGTTTCTGGTATAGTTTATCTCGATTAGATAGAAATACATAGAATAAGCGTTTGTATGAATATTTTGTTACCGAATAGGTATAGAAAATCATGTAAATGTAACACATCGAGTTTTTCAGTCTGATTCTACATTTTAAAATTCCTCTGTATGCCTTTCCTTTTCAGCACTTGCTGAAATTATATATTAATGTTTTCAGCATTTACCTTCCCCAAAAATCATGAACCCAGTCTGTCTATGTGTACTTCTTAATACCGCTCAAAAAGACTAGCCTTTGGAGGAGATATAGGTTTAAACAATCTGCCTGGCTTGTTCTTTGTTTTTATTTTCAAGTTCGACTCCCAACACACGAAGTTGGAGAAAGAAAGATTATGATGCCGCCTGTCACAAAATCCCATGCCTGAGTGAAAAAGGCCGTCATAAACATCTGGCATCAGTACAGGAATTTGTTAGAAATTAAAAATATATGCTTTCATTTGAATTAGTTTAGTAATTGAAATTTCTTTCCAAAATACTAGACAATTTATGTTTTTTGACAAGGGACTTCCAAAATATATACTTGTAGAAACTAAACTACTATTCTGGATGTGCCAGTAGTTTTCCTGAAAGTTAAGAAGATGCTTGTCTAGCTTAAGCCAAAATAAATGTTTAGGCACGTGGAAATTTAAATGTTTTTAGTGTTATTACCTGGCAATATAGTTTTCTTCTGATTAAATAAATAAACGCACATGCTACAAAGAACGTATAATAGTTTATTTGCTTCATGCGCCCTGTAATGTACTTGAGCGTTTTAGAAACATTTTTTCAGCTCCTGTAAACAATATTTTTATTGGAACACTAGGATGCTTGCGCATATTTTCAGAATTCAAATATTATTCTAATTTTATGGGTATTTTTGTTATACCAAGGTTTATAAAATCAAAGCTTGAAATAAGCCATAAAATTAATATTGAAGATGACATAATTCAGACAGATGCATAAGGCCCATCCCGGAAGACACGAAGTCACATTTTTATTTAGTCCTGCTTATTTTGAGGTATGTGCCAAACCTAGTTGTGGTATTACCGGACATATCGACGAGCTTTCTGCTTCATTCGAAATACTCTGAAAGCACTTTCTGTTATAACTGTTTCAATACGGTCATCGTGTTTACTTTCTCTGTCTCATACTTGTAACTAGGAGGAGGTACTGTATTTCATCTAAATACTTGTTATCAAGATTACACTTGAAATACATGTTTTGTGGCTCTTGAAACTAAGAAAAATCATTTTTAGAAAAGCATCTGTTTGTTTGTTTATGCGCGTGAGAAAGCGAGAGAGTGTGTGTATGTGTGTCTGCCGGAACTTTTATTTTGTTTCAGCATCTTTCAAAGATGCGACACGAGGATTTTCAAGAAGGAAAAAACCCACCCCAAACTATTCTTTATAGGAAAATGGTTCTAACGATGTTTTTTTAAGTATACCATGGTTTAGATGTTTATAAAAAAGCAAATTATATATCTTTAATTTTCTGGGAAGCCTTCTTCAATTGAACACATTTTGTAAAATTTTATAAAACATAACCGTTAGATAAAAGCTTACTGCACAAAAACGTGTAGATATCTTTAAAACACGCACTTTATTTAAAATTACATTTTTTAGCATCAGCCGTTTACGAGATATCCGTTGTTATTGTTAGCATTTTTGAATACTTTATAATTTTTCGCCACTATTCAGTTATTTCTTGCGATATCGTGGAAGGAGTATGATATTTCTATCCCAGCAAAGAACACCCGTATTTTAAATACCTGACTCGATTCTATTTCCACTATTACTTTTTTATCTTGAAAAGGGAAATGAATTAGTTTCTGTAAATGTTTTCTTGATTAATATGAAGTAGATAGATAATAAGCGTTTTAAAAACTAGTTAGCAAAATCATATAAAAGATAAACGACAGTGGATAGAGAAGGTCTTGTGTGTATAATACATCAGATTTTTAATTTTATCGGCAGGCTTACATATATGCACGTTTTCTGCCTCTTGAAATACATTCTCTGCATTACACATACAAGCAAAAAGAGATCGTTTGAACCGCTACATGAAATATGCACCATTCTGATGTAAACCAGGGTTGCAACTGTGTCAGCGATAAACAAAGTTCATCATATTGCGTCTTCAGTCTGCAATGAATTTCACTGTTCAAACACATAGCAGCTGTTTAATTGTTTTGATGCCGACATATACCACTGTTGATGGATGAGCCTTTGTGTACATTTGAGTAATGACCTGCTTTGACATACCGAGATTCCACAGCTTTTCATAAATTCTCTGTGAAATTATATCAGTCTAGCGTTTCGTTTATACAGACTCCTCACCATTGTGTAACTTTTCGTGGAATAATTTACAGGCCGCTGGACTCCACGTGGCGTAAGGCTGAGCAATACATGCCTTTATTAGTATCATTGGTTTACTCAGCTTATGCGTATGCCGCAGATATCAGTACAATCTTGTATCTATGTCTACAGAAGTTACGTTGCTCCAATACTAAGATTGGGACTCTTTAGTTATGCTGCTTCAAATAGAAATAAATAAATCACAATGTCCTTTATTATTTGCCCTTTTAAATTTGTATAGGTTCAGCAAAATAACACGGAGGATGTAAAAATAAATTATTAGTAGAGTATGTCAGGCAAAACCTGTCTTTAGTAAAGAAATAATTAATTAAATGTGATAAAATTAGTTTAAAAATTAAGAAGAATTTGTTGAAAACATATTTATGGAGCCTAGTATTATATCGATGTGAAGCTTCGTCAATACTAAAATCAGAAAGAAAAAGAATATAAACATTTTAAATGGTGCTACAGTAAAATGCTGAAAAATTACCAAAAAAAAAAAGAAGTTTATCAGAGTAAAAGCAAAAAGGGAAATTTAGGAGCAAATAAGGAAAAGAAGATCAAAATTTATGGAATTTATTGCAGACACTAATACATGCCTCTAAGACCCTATATCTCCCCTTCCCTCGCTTGCCCCCTCTTCCTTACATTCCGATCTGAGTTGCATCACTTTTGTAAAAAAGCACCAATAGCCTTTCACTCCCCCCTCTTAATCAGCAAGATCCAACGGGCTGCAAACCCTCTCTTTGAGTTAACAAAAGAATCTGGTAGATATTTTGTCCTTAGTAATTCTGTTACTTCTTCATTACAAATTTGCTTGCTTGCTGACTTTCCCGCAAAATGTATTGCTCCATGCCGCTTTCTGTTTTTAGTTTCAGTTGCAACCTTAATGATACTTTATTATTACATTGTGACAGTATCTGCTATCGATTTACATATATGTTTTAATGGATTCTGTATTTTTCTCCACATATTCGCTCTGTCATGAAAATAGATCGATTTTAGTAAAAATCGTTAGAGCCATTTTTAGGAAGACATATCATTTCGAAAAAACTTCCATGTAGAGGTTTTTTGGGGGGGGGTTTCTTGTAATTATTCATGTTGCATCCTTGGAAGATACTTAACTTAAATACCGAATCAGATGCTTTTTACACACATACACACTCAAAACATGTGTCGCACTCCGTGGTGTAATGGTTACCATGCTGACTTCATATACCCAAAGTCGTGGGTTCAAACCCGGCGGAGGACGATGGATTTTTTCGGGTGTAAAAATCCTTAGCATGGCTTCCTTCGGAAGGGAAGTAAAGCTGTTGGCCCCGTGTCGTAGATTTATGGCACGTAAAAGAACCTCAAGCCTGATAGAGAGGCCTCTGAGCAAAATTAAGCGGTCTTTCACGCCCAGTACAGAATGGTACGCTGAGAACAACAGCAGTTAAAGAGCGTCCATAAATAACACGCCATTTACATTTTTTTTCAAAACATGTATTTTCGGTGAAATCTCATTGAATTTTCGGATGGAATAATATATCTTCTCTGCCCGCCTTGGTGGTAGGGGTAGCGTGTCTGCCTCACATTCAAGAGGTCGTGAGTTCGAATTTCGCTTAGTATGAGTTACGCTGATAAGGTTTCTCCCAGGGTTTTCCCTTATTCTGAGAAGGCGACTGCCGATTAACCTTAATTTCCATCCAGCTACAAAAAATCTGAAAACCTCTATCTATTAAGTATATTGCACATTGCAGAGAAAGAAAATACTTCAGGCTTCACAGAAAAAGAAAGATGTTAGCCGCCAAATCAGAAAATCAAAAGAAAGCAAGTAAGTTTAAAAGTAATAACATTAGACAGTTGATGGTGTACGATTTAAGTCCAAGTTGCAGATAAGGTGACAGAGACAAGAAGCAAGCAGCCGAAATGGAGAGAGAACAGAAGCGCCGCTGGTATGCAATAAAGTAGTGTAACTTTACGGGACATTCGCTAAGCCCCTGGGAGTTAGTGGTTGGTTGTTGTAAGGTTTCTTATCGCGGTGATGGTCCCTTGCCTAAGAGCTTGATAAATACTGCTTCTGCCAGAACCTCGCTGTTTATTGTCTTGCAAGTGTAGCGTGTGTTTCATTTCAAATGTACCAGCCTGAGGAAAACTTGTATGCCTTTTTCACTTTCTCTTAGCATATGTTCAATGCACATGGTAGGTAGAAAAGCATTGTATTCCACCCAAAAGTTCGATACGATTTCACCGAAATAGACGTTTTAATGTCCCCCCCCAAAGCATTTTTATATAAAGGTCCGTGTGTGTGTATGTGTGTGTGTGTGTGTGTGTGTGTGTGTGTGTGAACGCAAGAACTCAAAAATGAAAAATTGGTAAAATATCAAACTTGGTATTTAAGCTGGGTATCTTCCAAGGATGCGACACGAAGTTTTCGAAGATAATCCTTCTACCACAGACTACCCTTTATATGGAAAAAAATAGAACATTTCGATTTTTTCGAAAATATATGTACCGATTTTGATTAACGTAGCGCATATCAAAGAATTTTACATGACAAACAAAATGTATATCGTGAATTTTCTGGAAGTAGCCTCTGGAGACCTTTTCATTCCGGATGACATTTGCACAACTGGTAAACCGTAAGAGATAGAGAAAACTTACTACATCAAGAGTGTGGATCTCGTTAAACTTACAATTTACATCATATACATTTTTTTCGTGGATTTTATACTATTCCGTGATATTACTTATTGTTGATTGCAGTTTTAAAATACTTAAAACTCTTCTGTTTTGTCAATGTTATGCAAAGAAATGAGTTTCAATGACATAGCAACAGCTTTTAAAATATTTGTCTATCGCTTTAGTGTAGTGTATTCCCTTATTTCCCTTATTACTTATACGGTAATACGACCATTTTGTTATCTTATGTTCAACTTGGTTAGCACGAAGTAGAGAGAAGCTTCAGCTTTTGTAAGAATAATTTGTTGAAGAATAACTAGAGAAAGTCATAAGGATGGTACACATGAGATTTTTCACTATATCTATTTTCTTTTTGCACCCACGTTTCACTACAACTAAACATTTTTTTCGTATAATTCGCAAATTAAGCAGCAGTTAAGTCGCAACAGCGGCTATATAGTAACTGCCCCAACACACTCAGATACACACGCCTCACACGGTCATAATTCAATCTTTGCTTGCTAATGAGTTCATATATTTGCTAAACCGTTGTTCAAAATATTGCAATCTCTTTGCTGAGTTTTGAAACTAGAATTAGGATGGTTTATTCATTAGTATAGTTTATTAAATGTTTAAATAAAACATTTTCTTTGTATTGTTGCATTTCCATAAATGTCACAATAAAATCATTTGGCTATATTTGTTGTCATCGAATGCTTTGATGTGTATCTAAATTTGTTTCTTGTTTGTATCTGCTTAGGTTTTTAATTAAATGTAAATTTGGGTGAAACTAATACTTAATTATGTCGGAGAGTTACAGAATAGTTTTTTTAACATGCCCGAAGAGCTCTCTTGTCAATTAGACACCACTACCATAATTAATATTCTTCTCTTAAAAATTCTTTCAGCAGCATCTGCAAAACAACGCGCATTCCATCCTGCACTGTCACCACGCATGTGTATCTTACCCACCTGAAAGGGAAGCGCATTTTTACCAATTTTTCCTGTATTTGAGTACATTTTGGGACAAACGTATAACGTTCTTAAATTTGTCAATCCTTTCCAACCAATATTTTTACTTTCTCTACACGTACTATGTCCATAGAGAAGGTATTGTAATACACTAAAAAATTCGATACCGAGATTTCATCGGAAATACACGTTTTGAGATCCCCGAATCCAAAAAAGGTTTTTAGAAAAATGACCCAGTGAGTGTGTGTGTGTGTCTGTGGGCAGCATAGCTCAAAAACGAAGAGACTGTTAAACACCAAACTTGGTATTTAGTTTTGGAATTTTCCAAGGATGCGACACGAAAATTTTGTAAAAATCCCCCACCCCAACTACCATTTACATAGAACTTTTTTTGAAAATTTTGATTTTCTCAGAAATGGCTGTAATGATTTTGATTAAAATATCGTGTATTAAAGATATTTACCTGACAAATAAAATGTATATCTTGAATTTTCTGGGAATAGCCTCTGAAGACTACTTTATTGTGTCTGAATTTTACGTAATTTTGCATAACTGCTAAGCCGTAAGAGATGGACAACAACTTACCACACAAATATGTTGAAACACACAATTTATGTTATATATATTTTTTTCTTGAAGTTGATCGTTTTTGAGATATTCCTTGTTTTTAGTTTCAGCTTTGAAAAGCTTACACTTTTCTCATACAGGAATTTATCAACTCCTATCCATACGAACAAAGGAACTTCAGTCATATAGCAACCACCTCTTGACTATCACTTTAACATATGGTACTCCCTTATTTCGCTTCTACTTAGAAGGCAGCAAGTAATAAGATTATTTCTGGTAATTTTTTCTCCATTAGCATAAAGTAAAAAGAAGCATAAAATTTTTAACAATAATTTGTTGCAGATATGTAGAGAAAGTCATGCGAATGGAACACATCAGATTTTTATAATTTAGTATCTAACGTTTCATAAAATGCAGGTTTTATTTCTTTAACGTATATGTGGGTATGTAGATGAACGGAGCTCCATTATTTTCAATAATGGAGGGGGGCAGTAGATAAATCTGATTGCTGCGCATTTCTTTCTCAGTTTGTATTTAAGCTAATTTACCACAAATTATTATCATTGGTTGCTCCGCTTTGGATATACTGTAAAAGAACAGTGCGCTGTAATTTGCTTCTAAGCATTAAGTCTGCTTGGGGAATTTGAGAAATAATTCTTTCCTTGAAAAAGGGAAGAAATAAGAATACAAAGCTAGAGAGTACATAAAAAAGTAAGAAAGCAAAGAATGGTAAGGTAGGAAAAGGGAGGTTGTAAAATACGAGGTAGAGGATTACACAGAGCTGAAAGGCAGAGCGTTGCGCCTTTAGAGCAGCTAATTAGCACGTCCTGAATTCCTAACGATGGGGAACAAATTTAAGGTTTTACTTTTTCTCTGCACCCTAGTGAGGAGCCAAATCCTAACCCTCCTAACACGATTTTCTGTTTTATTTTTTAGTTTAATAACATACGTGTGTGGAAAAATAAAGGGAATAATACTCGAATGCATTGATTTTAATACGTTATGAATCTAGGAATCTGAACTTTTAAGTTAGAGCTGAAGAAAGATATAACCGGCTGATCGCGGTTTTTACATGTAATTGCGTAAAATAAGAGAGCAATAAATTCTGCGATTACTGACAATGTAGTGTACTTTTATTTAAGAGCGCTCTTTTTCCAATAGCTCTGCCAAGTTTTCCTAAATTACAAGAAGAAGGTAAGCTCTGCTAGTAGTCTCATTTCCAGACAGTCCATGCTGCATTTTCAACGAAAGAATGTTTAGTTTGCAGATGATGAATGCAATTTTAATCGAAAATAAAATATTTAGAGGTTAATTGATGAATTGGAAAACACACTAAGATATAACTAGGCCTTGAATATTACTAAATCGAAAACTAAAATTTTGACCTACAGAATAAAGAAAATAGTAAAACACAAATTAGATTAAATGGAGAATATATAGGTAAGTAAAATAGCATCTGGTCGAAGAAGTAAAAAATTAGTTAATAGAGTATGTCGGACAAGACTTCTCTCTTACCTTCAGTGAGAAAATATATTATTTACATCCAGTAATATTTGCTTAGAAGCCAATTAGAATTTGTTGAAAATTTGTGTCTGAATCAGAATATTATATAACTGTGTGTGAGTGTGTGAGTGTGTGTGTGTGTGTGCGTGCATTTGTGCGTGTGTGTGTTAAACCTCGTTGGTACTAAAATCAGAGAGAAGAAGAATAAAAGCATTTGAAATATGGTGCTACAGGAAAACTCTTTATGTCGTATACCTTTGAAAAACTTATACTATTTTCTCATACAGGATTTTGTCAACTCCTGTCCATACAAACAAAGGAACTTTAGTCACATAGCAACCAGCTTTTGACCATCACATTAACCTATGGTACTCGCTTATTTCGCTTCTACTTACAAGAAAGCAAGCATTAAGACTATTATTTCTGCTGATTTTTCTCAATTAGCATGAAGTAAATACAATCATAAGCTTTTAATTATCAATTTGTTGCAGAGATGTAGGAAAAGTCATGTGAATGAAAACATCAGCTTTTTGTAAGCGGAATTGCTAACTCAGGCATTAGAACAGGGTAAAAAATATGAGAAAACAATCTAAAATGCTTGCTTTTATAGATTAGTCATTTATAATAATCAGGACAACGACCTATGAAACGAATTGTATAGATCAGTATACGTTAAGCGTAGCCTTAAGAGATGAAACGAGAAAAAACCCCAAGATGAAGTTTTATGAGATAGTGACTGCTCAAAGATTAATATGGATGTGAAACTTGGACGCTCAACAGGTTTCGTAAAAAAAGATAGCCTGAGATGAAATCTTGAGAAATGTAGCTCCATATGCTAGAAGAGTATCATAAGCCGGAATGGACGAGCATAATCAAAATCTTTGCATGGCCTTTTCTAGTCCCCCTTCTACAAACTATGCTGTGTTTCTTGTTAATGGACACAAACCTTCACTACATGTTTACATATCCATTGTAAACATAACTAGAATATGATAAGTTAAGGCAGAAATACTTCGACACAACAAAAATTCTAACATGGCTCTAGTTTTTGTACTAAATCAATGAAATTTTGCAAGTTAATTGTCTTAATATTGTTTATGACTGTGTTATTTTATAAGTAATTTTGTCAACAAATAAAGAAATTATACTACATTGGAATTTTCAAAACATCAAAAATTTATGTACCTTTTTCTTAATATTCCTTTGGTGAAGTTGCTTGAAAACAAGCGTGCATAAATTATTAAAATTATGCTATCTTTTGGTGCAGAAGTTTGTTCTCTATCTCCCTGCAATGATTTTTACTTTCTCTATACGTAGTATGTAAATAGTGTATAGAGGAATATGGTATTCCACCCAAAAATTCGATACCAATATTTCATCGGAAATACATGTTTTAGGACCTCCTGAATCCAAAAAAAAAAAGCATTTTCAGAAAAAGGTCCGTGTGTATGTGTGTGTGTCTGTCTGTCTGTGTGTGCCTGTGGACAGCATTGCTCAAAAAGAAAAAGACCGTTAAATACTAAACTTGGTATTTAGGTTTGCTATCATCCAATGATGCAACACGAAGATTTTCAAGAAAATTCCCCCACCCCCAACTACCCTTTACATGGAAAATGTTTCGAAAATTTTGATTTTCCAAAAAATGGCTCTAACATTTTGATTAAAATCTCGTATAGTAAAGATATTTACATACCAAATAAAATGTATATCCTGAATTTTCTGGAAATAGCTTCTGAAGACCTGTTTATCCTAGATGAATTTTGCTTAGTTTGGCAAAACTAGTAAACCGTAAGAGATAGACAAACTTACTATACAAAAATGTAGGTTTGTTAAAATACACAAGTTATGTCGTATACATTTTTCTCGTGGAGCTTACCGTTTTCGAGGTATTCATTGTTATTAGTTTCAGTTGTGAAGTACTTATACTTTTCTCAGACGGGAGTGTCCGTTCTTCTTTTGTTCTACTCCTGGCCAAGAAAATAAGCGATTTGTAATGACAATCGCATAACGACAGCTTTTAAAACATTTGACTATTGGTTTAGCCTAGTGTATTGCCTTATTTTCTTCCTACTTATACGGAACTAAATAATAAGAACATTGTGCTAATAAGTACCACGATTAGCAAGGTGCAGAAAGAAGAATAATCTTATGTAAGACGTTTGTAGAACAGCTAGAGAAAGTCATGTGAGTGTAACACATCAGATTTTAAGGTATTTTTCAAGATATTTGAGTTTTTTTAATTCAAATTATTATGTATTTCATTGCACAATACCTATAGAATCTAAATCAAATTACTCACTGTGAACTGAAATATATGTGTACAAAATTTCATTGCAATATCTCAAACAGTTTCCAAGAAAAAGGCACAGAAATGTGAAAAATTATAAAACTGAGAAAACGAGAAACATAAAGCTAAATGTATTAGCAATTAATTATTGAAATAAAAAAAATGAAAAATTTGCCATTTTTAGCCTTAAGGTGATTGGATTTTTTAAAAGGAGGCGGCTATTTGATAGCTTTAAGAAAATTCGAACAGCCACATACCGCTTCAAAGAAGTATTAAATACTGGTAAATTCAAACCAATTATAAAGAATACATAATAAATGGGTAAGGCTACAAAAATGTTTACATATATGCTTTAAGGAGATGTAAATTTTGTGGCGTAATATTTTATCTATCTCTTATGGTTTTATCAACTATACAAAAATTATTCTGAAGGAAGTTACAGAGTTTATGCATAAAATTGAAGATATACTTTGTATTTATCATAACATTTCTTATACATATGATAGTATTTTAAATAATATAATAGAAGAGCCAGTAGCTGTTCCAAGGAAAAGGTGGGTTTCGGGCGGGGAAATGTTTTTGAAATACTTCTTGAAGCATGTTTGGAGTGTTCAGAGCTTAAACACTGAATAATAGTCATGCACATATGGGTCTTTTCCTTCTAAAATGCTTTTCTTGTGTTCATTGGCCCTCAAAATATATATCCGTAGTGAAATTTTGACATTGAATATTTGAGTGAGAAATAATAATTCCTGTTCTTATTGGGGTATGTAGTATGGTCTACAGTACAAACATAGATATTAGTAAGAGAAATGCTGGTTGTATAGCATGGCGAAGGATGCAAGATAGTGGCTAGATTGAGACAGTGCAAACTCCAATCCTGGAATTGTAGCAATAACGCTGTCTTTTTCTTTGCGCTTGTCGCTGTAACCCCACCTGTCTCCTCTTCCTCACCTTGCCGCTGTTCTTCCTCATTGCGAATTATCCCGAGTCGAGCCGAGTTGAACCGATGGTCGGTGCAAGAACCTCTGCACCTCTATTTGCCCGTGTGCGGTTTTAGCCGTTTTAGAGGCCTTGCTCAAAGAATATGAATGGAAGATGTAGATATTTAAATGAAGGAATAAAGAATAAACCTGAATGTTCAAGCCGTGATGGTGAACACGAATATTTTAAACTAATAAAGGGGCTTAAATATGAGTGAAATGAATATACCTGTCAATATGCACATTAGAGTGCAAGTTTCATTTCCAGGCTCAAAGGCAAGAATTTCACTTAAAAAATTTGCAGACCAGTGGTTGATGGAAGATAAGGGGGATGAATGTCGCAAATCTAAGATAGGGAAAGCCAACTACATTTGAAGTGAATGCGATGTAAATGAAAATCTTTGGAACTTTTGAACTACTTCTTCATTAAAGCCGGATGGTTACTTCAAATTCACAAAGTGGAGTGTTTATTTTGAAATAACTCATTCATGATTTACTCCTGATCTTTTGAGTTATTTCTACTGTGATAGTACTGAGCTCAGCGAGCTAAATGCATTTTTGAAATTAGAAGAGCTTAAGAAGTCACATAACTCTTCCTTACGAACTCGTGATGCACTTGTTGCAATTCGCCATGTTCCCCGGCAGTAATTGTTCCAGTTTGTTCTCTCGACAAAAAGAGAAACACATTATGATGGTGACACACAACATAACGAATGGGAGGTACCAAAGAAATAGAGAACATTGTGGTTAAGGGAGGTGCTGACAGGTCTGACAGAGAGTAATGGGGCTAACACCCTCTCGTGGAACGAATAGAATGGACCGACCTAAATAGAGCATTGCCAAAAGGAAGTGGGGGAAAAAGAACAATAGACAGCATTTCATATTCGCGACATGGACGTGGTCCATGCGTTAGCTACTCAATGTAGTACGCAACAGAAAAAAAAAATCGTATGCATTCCAGTCACATGGTTTTCTGTATCTGTTCTGCAAACAAGCTATTCCTACAAAATCTTATTCTTCTATCTACTTCATGTAATGCGAGATACAAAATTATTATTTAGCTCCTTGTAAGTAGAAAGGAAATAAACTGGAGAAAAGTGATAGTTACCTATTTTAAAAGATCCTTGATATGTGAACGAAACTCTATTCTGTTTAGATGATCAATAGTAAAACAAAAGGAATGACAAATTTTCATTTGAGAAAACTTTAAGTAATTTAAAATTCAAACCAAATACAAGGAAAATCTCGGCAGTGGTTTACTTATTAAAAAGCGTGTATGTGTGTGTATGTGTGGGAAGAACATAACTCAAAACCGAACAGTTCGTTGAATAGTAAGCCCGATATATATGTGTGTATATACCTACATACATGTCTTACTATTCATATATGTCAGTTTTAATATTGAACCTACTTTTCATTTTTGAGTTTTGTTATTCACACACACACACACACAAACACACACACGGCTATACACCCACCGACCTTTTACTAAGAATACCTTTTACTTTCTCTACACGTACTATGTACATAGTGTGTGGAGAAAGTATAGAATTGCACCCAAAAATTCGATACCGAGATTTCACCGGAAGTACATGTTTCAGGACTTCCTGAATCCCCCTTCCAAAAAAAAAAAAACATATTTAGAAAGATGTCCGTGTGTATGTGTATGTATGGATAGCATAACTCAAAAACAAACTCCTTTCATGGATCTTTCATGGATACGATACGAAGATTTTTCAAGAAAATCTCCCCACCCCAAACTACCCATTACATGGAAAGTTTTCAAAAATGTTAATTTTCTCAAAAATGGCTCTAACGATTTTGATTAAAATATCGTATATTAAAGATATTTACATGCCAAATAAAATGTATATCTTGAATTTTCTAGGAATAGCCTCCAAAGACATCTTTACTCTGAATGAATTTTTAGGAATTTTGCGTAAATGGTAAGCCGTAGGAGTTAAACAAAAACTTATTACACAAAAAACACACGTTAAAACTCCCAATTTATGTTATACGCATTTTTTCTGAGTTGGCCGTTTTAAGATATGCCTTGCTATTGGTTTCTGCTTTAAAATACTTATAGTTTTCTCATACCAACATTTGTCAACTCCTGTCCATATAAACTTCAACCACATAGCAGCTAGCTTTTGACTATCTATTTAGCCTATAGTACTCCCATACCTCCCTTGGATTTACAGTAGAAACAAGTAATAAGACAATTTCTGCTAATTTTTTTCTCGATTAACGGTAATTAAATATAAGAATAGGCTTTTTAACAATAATTTGTTTCAGAGGTGTAGAGAAAGTCGTGTGACTGGAACACATCAGGTTTGTTTTGGATACAGAGGACCTAAAACGTGCATTTGCAGTGAAATTTCGGTTTTTAATTTTTAGTGGAATGCAATACATTCTCTACCTATGTATAATGAGCTAAGTAGAGAAAGTAAAAAAGCGCTCAGGAATAAGGCTGCAAAGCGCAATGACATTAACAACAAAATTTATCAAAAAGTACGAGTATATATACGAAGTTATTTATTTCAAAACTGGTTTAAGGAAATCAGAATTGAAGGTGATTTAATTGCTTTAAATTTTGTAAGATTCGTATTATTTTTTCCTTGCTAAACTTTCTAAATGAAGAGTTCCGAAAAGAGACTTTAAATTGAAACATTTTATATAATTTAGAATTCAACGAGAGATATAAACCACAGGAAACCATTCACAGGAACCATTGGTAAAGCACTTTCTCATTCCGAAACACGTTTACATATGGATCTTGCGTATCGTTCAATACTCAAGGAATGTCCAGTGGCAGCCTTGAAGCTCAAGCCCGGAGAGGAGAGGAATAGTTTTCCTTATAATTGTCACTAACTTTCCAGAGACATCAGCTCAAAAAGTTGCCAATTACTCTGTTAGACAGGAAAGAATTTGTTGGTATATCACTCCAGAGACATTTAATGGTATGTCTTGAATCTCTGGTACAGAAAGATGAGAAAATGGTTTTCCTTACAATTGGTTCTTACACTTGGCACAGTCCCGTCGGTTTCTGCAGCTATAGCAGCTCAGGTGTAATTGACAATGCTTCTGAAAATCCCCATGAATTACAGATTCAGTAACCTAGCCGGAATGGCTCAGGCGGTTTCGTCTGTGGCTCGCATTCTGGAGGTCGCGGGTTCGATCTCCGTGACCGGCCTACCTAATCCATACGTTTTTTCCGGGTAGCCAGGTGAACGCTAGGTAGGTTTCTTTCATCCTCCGAATTGCCGGGATGAGGACTGGCTCTGGTGGGAGCGTTGGGTCCTGTGTGGGATGGGGTCCCCGATCTGCCAGTCCGGTTGTTGGGGTGTTTCTATCTAGAAACTGCAGGGCCCCTGTAACTGCTGAGCTGTCGCTCCTGTTTCCGGCCGGTGTCTCCTCTCACCTCACTTCTGCCTCCTTTAAGGGGTGTACAATAACCAACATAAAGGCCCTTTCTTCCGTGTTGTAATCCTTCCTATTGCTACAGATACATGAAGAGCAAACATTGATGTGACTTCTGTTCCTTGTTCATAGAGCTTCCATCTGAAACCAAAATCACAAAACTTTCGGGATTCACAAGGAATTATATTTAGATACGTCAAAATGTTCGCCGCCTCTGTGTGACAATGTGCTATGGAATAACGCGACCGTTTGATAATTGTAATGTAACGCAATTCAAGGAGATGACTGGACAAAAATGCGGGTATCTAGAAACCTATAAGCACATACAGGTTATCCAGTAAATCTGATTTTTATATCACAAGCCTTTGTCTACCTGCTCCCCAAAATAAGAAGGGAAATAAGGGAATACACTAAGCTAAAGCATCAGTCAAATGTTTTAAAAGCTATCGCTATTTATTGTCATTGAAATTCGGCTATTTTTTTTCAAAAGAAAAGAGAGATGAAACGATGAGGACTTCCCGTTTGAGAAAATTTTAAGAAGTTTAACATTGAAACCAATAAATGAGAATTACCTTGGAAATGGTCATCTCTACAAAAAACTGTATCTGACATAAACTGTGAGTTTTAACGAGATCTGCATTTTGTGTGTCGCAAGTTTTTGTCTATCTCTTACAGTTTACTAGCTATGCAATAGTCGTTCAAAATGAAGAACACTTCAGGGGCTCTCCCGAGAAATTCAGTATATACATTAAGTAAACGTCTTTAAAATACGTTATTTTAACCAAAGTCGTTAAAGCCATTTTTTTAGAAAATAAAACTTTTGAAAAATCTTCCATGTAAACGATAATTTGGAGTGGGAGATTTTCCGAAACATTCGTGTCGACAGAAACACACACACATACATGCATACACAAACACAGACACATATACACACTGAAGGTTTTTTAAAATATTTTTATTCAGGGGTCTTCCAAAACATGTTTTTCCGGTGAAATTCCTGTGGCAAATTTTAGGTGGAATACAATACCTTCTCTTCCTACTATGTACATTATAATGCGTGCTAGAGAAAGTGACTAGTCATGTTCTTTCTTTCTTTTTTTTGGTAGTGTTTAACGCCCGCTTTAATTACTTATAGCACCGTAGGCAATGCCGCTTATGATACATGAATGATGATGGACCACCGGTGGAATGCGATGGCGGGGGAAACCGGAGTACCCGGAGAAAACGCGCCCCAGCGCCGTTTTTTCCACCAAAAATGTCACATGCAGTCGCTTGGGATCGAACCCCGGCCGTGCTAGTCATATTCAAAAATGATAAAACAAAAATGGAATAACCTACATTATTCTAGCTCTAGCAGTGAAAATAGTAGTCAAGCTACACACAAAAGAGTGTAAACCAGAAATTTAATTTATTTTAAGCAAAAAATGGCGGATATTATACACACAGGATACGGCTAAGCATATTTCAGATTTTTAGTTCAAAATGTGAATATGACAAGGTTCCACTTTCCTAGATAGACGGAATAGTAGAGTTATTGTTATGTAAGTGAGCAAGTGCATCATGGAAAAGAAAAGCTGTTTGAAAATACGTGCAAAATGAAGTAAAATATTTTATACTTCCGAGACTCTTCAATAATACACTTTGCAATGAGTAATGCATACTTTTTGCAATTGAAATGAACATTAGAAATAGCACTAACATGAAAATAATATTAATTACTATGAGCTGTTAAACATTGGTTGCAATTACAAGGCTAGCTTAGTGGCCAATTGGTGATCCATTGTCCACACTTGATGTTTGACCTTAAAAGAGTCAAAATTTACAGCTCATACTTAGCTGCCGTATGATTTAAATCTAAGTAAATATGTATCAACAAATAAAAATCTAATGTGTTCAAATCACACGAATGTCTCTAATCTCTGCAACAAATTATTGATTGAAAGATTATTCTTATATTTACTTATGCTAATCGAGATAACATTAGCAGAAATGGTCACTTATTTTCTTATAAGTAAACGGAAAATAAGGGAATGCACTAGACTAAAGTGATAGTCAAATCTTTTAAAAGCTGATTTCTATGTTATTCAAATTCGTTTCTTTGCATGACCAGGAGCTGACAAATTCCCTTAAGAGAAAAGTTCAAGTTCAATTAGTGGAAATTACATTGCAGCAATTGATTTATTTCTTTCAAAATCTGAGTATGGCATCCAGTAAGACAGGAACATTTAATATTTCACGTTGCCGTAGTTTAATTCCCTCATAACGGAAATTATTATACAAAGAATGTATGTGGATTTATAAAAGAATAGAGAGTATAGTGTGAGTGTTCCACGCCAGATTTTTCCTATGTATAGCTCTAAGTCCTGAAACGAAACATTAATAAAGCAATATCATAACATCATTTTTTCTGTTGCAGGTAAGATGTTCGAAAAAGATAAGGAGGGGTGGCCTAACTTGTAAGTGTAAATACAGATTTTATTATTCCTAGAATAGAAGTAACTCAAATTTTGGTTTGTGTGGTGTGTGTAAAGTGCGGTTTTAACGATCTGGTACAGAATGCCATTAGAGTTAGTGTAATACCGAAACCTAATTGTAGTGAAGTGCATATTTAATGCTCAGTCACGAGAATGATAATGTATACCGCCCACAGGAAGTCATAAAGGATTTATGCAGCAATGAAACCAGCTGCTTTGCATGTACAGGATGACAGCAGCACCTTCGGCAAATGCGCAAATAAATTATTACCCTTGTGCATGTTGTGTACATAAAGTGAGGCGATATTTGCTGCGATATGATGCTGGACGTCACTTGCAGTCACCCAAACAAGTGTCAACACCAATCGATAAGCTTCTAGATCTTTCTCGAACAATAGCGACAGCAAATATAGCTGAACCACTTTGACAAAACCAGTCTCATTTGTGTTTGATACGATTGTTGATATATATCTACTGTACAGGTCATCATTTTCAGTGTATATACTCGGAGATTTGTATCATTCCTCTTTTGTAATACCTTATCTAGGACTTTGACTAGAATTCTGAGACGTCTGGATTAACAACAGAAATTATAAATCATGATATGACGCTTTGTCGACTTTTTCATTCACGTATTTTGTATTATAACTTCCTACCTGCATTACTGCTGTGCCTTCCCTGAGACAAACCGCTCAAATGCATGCCACCTTCACGCTCTCCAGCTCAACTGAATCTTAAAACCGTTGAAAGATTTCTCGACTGCTCCATGCTTGCGCAGAGATTCGCCACTCATATATTCAACAAGTTCTAAACGTACTCGCTTCCAACGGACTATAATAATCTTACTACTTTAATTTTACGCTTACATCACTCGTATAGCATGGATAATGCTCTCTTGTTTTTATATGAGTCTTGGTCTTAATTAAATAAGCAATAATTTCATTTACCTTAATTTTAACAATGCCGCATATAATAGAAGACTTGAGTAAGAATATCTAGCTTATTTTCCTTTTGAACTAGCAGAAGGACATTGGTGACCGGCCATCTGTTTACCACTTCAATGAACTAGGGATTATTAGGAGTTACTGTGATTTGTTCTGTAATAAATGCAATTTTAACCCCCCTCTGTAGTGTGGGTGTAGCCTGTCTGCCTCACATTCAAAAAGTCCAGAGTTCAAACCTCAGCAAGGGCTGTCACAAGGGTAAGGTTTTTTCGGGGTCCTCCCTTAAACTTGGATTGTGATATGCCAAAAGTTTGTATGTGTGTGTACATATGTTGCGTAAAGAAAATAGAAAAAGTTATGGATTCGGTAGAAGACATTTTTAGCTCGTAGATATGTTTTTACTAAAGGAGTGAAACCGTTTGTTTTCAGAGTTTGTTATTATATGTCGTTTAAGATAACCTGTCCTTGCTGTTGTCATAAAAGTTTTAAAATTGAATAAAAAAAGTTACATGGTTTGTTTTAAAAGTTATGACTTTTCCCGAGCAAAAAAGCAAATTGGAGATATTCAGCTATTGCAATTTTGTAAATAACAAAGCTCCTTCGTAAATCCCTGTAGATACGCGTTTGGTAAAAGCTCAGAAATACGAAGTTATTCTTGATTTGCCCTCCAGGAATAATCATCAGGGGAATGTACTTATTTGGTGTATTCCAAACACAAAAATTATGGTTTTAATATATTGCAGTTTTCTGGTTAGACACAGAATACGAACATTTTCTATCTCTGGTTAGTCATCAAGACTACAACACAAGGTTTAAATTAAAAAAAAAACAGAACGTAAACAGTGTTCTATAACTTCGATTTTTCTCTTTTCTTTTGATGTCAGAGATACTTTTCCCATTTATCAGAAGTTGCTACCTTTTTACTTAAGCAACTTTTCCCATTTTGAGAAGCATTATTTCGGTTTATGTCTACTACGATTACATTTACTTCACTTATGGTGCCAGACGGCAGGCAGAAATTTGTATATACTTAACATCCATCCAGTATTGCTTGTATTTTCTCTCCTACACCTTTCAATGCTTTTGGATACCACCCGCTTACACAAGAGACGAAGTAGTTGCAGCTATACCAGGCGCCCTTTCGGTTGAAAAACTCCAGGGATCACATATTTTAAATTCAGGTAGACAGTAAGTTCGACATTTAAAAGTTAAATGACCAATATACAGAAGGGAAACGATTCAAAAGCAACATTTTAATTACATTTTCAAGGGATGAATGATTGTTTGGGTGAAAAGGGAAAGTTAAGTTTTTGTTATTACTTTCTCTATACGCACTATGTACATAGTGTATAGAGAAGGTATTGCAATGCACCCACAAATTTGATACCGAGACTTCACCGGAAATATATGTTTTGGGTCCCACTGAATAAAAAAAAAAAAAAAGCCTTTTTATAAAAATGTCCGTGTATATGTCTGTTTTTTTTGGTACAATTTAACGCCCGCTTTAACTACTTATGGCACCGCAGGCGGTGACACTGATGATACATAAATGAAGATGGAGCACCGGTGGATTGCGATGGCTGGGGAAACCGGAGAACCTGGAGAAAACTCGCACAAGCGCCGTTTTGTCCACCACAAATCTCACATGCGCCACTTGGGAACGAACCCGGACCGTCTAGGTGAGAGGCGAGTGGTCTAACCACTGGGCCATGGCGCGGCCCCAGTGTGTGTCTGTGGGCAGCATAGCTCAAAAACGAAAAGACTGTTAAATACTAAACTTGGTATTTAAGTTTGTTATCTTCCAAGGATGCAACACGAAGATTTTGCAGCGGTATAATGTGCACCACGTTACAGAGCCAAGTATGAAGCGTTATATTATTGGCCCTGAGCTCAGATTTGCGATGACGTTGGCGGTGCTTAAAGACTCACTCCACTACCAGATGAGTAGATCTACGTACCGTATGTTGTGCAGATCTACTACCGTTGATGTGCCTCAGCGCAGCCTGCATGCTGGTTTGACTCACTCGGGTTGGAAGCAATGAGGGTAGTTTAGGGAGGATCTTATGAAATTACTTAGACACACGTTACTTTTCCTTCAATTTATTGTCATTAGAAGACACGAGACTTTACAATCTGCTAAATCAATTATTTACTAGGAGCTTTCTTTATCGACAATTCACACGTATTTTACTTATAACCCTTTTCTCTTTAAGTTAGCTTTATACAATTAAGCCTAGATGCGCGTCACTGACTTTATCTATCCACTATTGAGGGCGCCGATAACTATGTATGAGAGTTGCGTTGTTTAACTTGAAAGCCGATGTAACTATGTGACGGCCCTGACGTAACTACAATGCTTCGATGCAATTGAAAGACAACCCCGATGTGCGGCAATCTTCTCCTTATTTAGTATAATTACTATCATGGCGGCTTCTTTCTGATTGGTCAGAAAGGCCCCTAAACTGGAGTCGATATTACCCAAAATACATCATTTTCTTCCCAGGATGCAACATAACACCCACGTGACAATTGTTAAACAATGGAGAAATACTCTTCTCTAAACTAAAAGGGTCTTTACTGTCACACGTAGCTTGTACGGGACCGGACAAAAGAGCATCTGCTAACAATGAAAGCCTCTCACTCCACTTTCCAAGTTTGGCGTAAACAACTCTCAACTACTCTTGCTAAAAGCTGATTTTTACACTCTCAATACATGAAATAATCGAGTATTGGCACTTTTTAAACATAAACTGATAAAAAATTAATAAAGTGACAATGGTTATTATAGGGAAGCTAACTAACGGTCTCAATTTTCAAGAAAATCCCCCCACTCCCAACTGCCCTTTACATGGAACTTTCTTCGAAAATTTTGATTTTCTATAAAAAATGGTTCTAGCGATTTTGATGAAAATGTCGTATATTAAACATATTTATCTCACAAATAATATGTATATCTTTAATTTTCTCTGCTTTATTCTGGATCAATTTTACGGAATGCTACATAGCTGTTAAACCGTAAGAGACGGAAAATACTTACCACACAAAAATGTAGACCACGTTAAATCACATAATTTATGTAATATACATTTTTTCGTGGAAATGATCGTTTTCAGATATTCCTTGTTTTTGGTTTCAGCTTTGAAATACTTATACTTTTCTCATACAGTAATTTTGTCAACTCCTGTACACACAAACAAAGGAACTTTAGTCACATATCAACCAGCTTTGGACTATCACTTTAACGAATGCTACTCCTTTATTTCGCTCCTACAAGGAAGCAATTAATAAGACTATTTCTGCTATTTTTTTTCTCGATTAGCATGAAGTAAATAGAAGCATAAGATTTTTAACAATAATTTGTTACACAGATGTAAACAAAGTCATGTGAATGAAACACATTAGCTTTTTTTTCTTCACGTACGTGAATGAATGCATTTTTTTTTAAAATTAAACGTTTTTTATTCTTCTTTCGCTATTTACCTTCCTCGTATTGGGGGCTAGCACCCCGCAGCACTAACAAGCCAGTTCCTGCGTTCAGATGCCTGTTGAGGAGCTGGATCAGAATGAGGAACCAGCATGGGTTTGAGAGTGAGGAAGATAATGTAAAATGATCAGTAGTGGAATGAATGCCGCGGAAACCGGAGAAACTTAGTTCAGACGCCCCATTGTTCATCACAAATCTCATGCTGTTCTCTGGGATCGAACCAGGGTCTCCTTGGCGAGAGTCGGGCGGTCTAACCATTAAATTAATGTATTATTTTAATTTTAGTTGTTGTATAAATGTATATGAAAATATAAAATAAATACATTTTGCCATGGCGCCGTCTAAATTAAAAACAGTAAGGAAAAATAGAATTTGCTGTTTCCGTTTCGAGCTCTATTAGTAGTTTGTCTTTCCTAAACTTGATTTGAAATTAATTTAAAGTTTCAGCATTGATATTAACATCTATTGTTTAAATTATTTTGTTTATAAATATATAACTGAAGTACTTCGCTTTAGTCAGTGTTTTAAGGGGTATTTGGTTTTTGAAAAAAATATAGAGGACGAGCAAAAATTAGGGATGCATAATTCATCTTTAAAGATGACCCATTACCTGTTCTGAGTCCGCAATACTGCTAGACCTATTGTGTTGTTAGTATTTCTTGACATCTTCTAGGCCCAAAAATTGTGACCCCAGGATTAAATATAAATATTTCACAAAATGTCTGTATGTATATATGATGTGTTTTTAAACCTTACACATACACCCTACAACGGTATTGTTGAAAAATGTCCATATATTACCGATGAGTGCTACGGGTGTTGTGCCCAGTAAAAAGCAAATAGATGTTCTCATTCGACTAATGTCCCCTAATTGTAGTTCTGACTCTTATTTCATTTATTAAACTTGTTATTAATGTTTTCTTCGCAACCTATTTTTCTGTAGTTCGTTTAAAAGCAACATCAGGTCTTAATTGATTTTCTTATTTGTACAGAATCATAATTTTTAGCACTAGATTATGATAATTTGAGATTATATTATGAATTATGTAATCTTCGTTTGAATGTGTCTATGGGAAGTAATCGATTATACCGAAAAGTTGCTTTAGTTGCTTTACAGTTGCCTACTCTATTATCTGTTGATCAGGCTTAGAATTTACTAATATTTCCCCTCTGCGTTTGTCTTTTGTTTGTCTTTGAAATCGAGGATTTCGGTAGAGCTAAAGAGAGCCTTAAGAAATCTTAAACCTTATTCCATATAGTTTTTCCCCTTATCTTTGAACAGGTACGTGCTCTAGGCTCCTCGCATTGGTGGTTGTTCAATCTACATTAATTTATCATTGAACATGGTCATTTATGTTAATATATTTCATAACCATACGAACAAAATATGCTAAGTAACACAATTAATGCATCTGGAATGCAGGTAAATTCTTATCACCAATTAGGGATAACCAATACTTGGTTTACAACATGTTTCTCAGTATGAAGAGCGCACGTGAGTCTATGACGACAGAGTTTATTTCGCTTCTGTCGCCTGATTTTGCATTGCACATTTCGTTTACATTCTAAGGTGTACGTTAGCCAATCACGGAAAGGAGAAAGAAAGGCAGAATAGAAAATATATATGCCATCTGGGCAACGTTTTAAGAAATAGGGCTGAAATAAAGCTTGATTTGAGTGGAGTTTTAATTTAAATTTATTATGAATGCAACCTGTTCCATTGAACCGTTTCACTCGGTAAAATCATGATTTAAAACGTTCTCAGGTGGTTTATAAAATTTTTACTAGCTAATAAACATTGATTTGAAGTTATTATTTATTAAAATCCTGGAAAAATTGATGTATTTCAGAAGGGTAATTTTCTTTTTGCAATAATATGAAAGGTCACAACATGCGGTAATATGATTAGCGGGTAATCTAACACGAAGGGGCGTATTACAACCCTGACAGAGATTGATGGTATAAGGAACGGTCTGCAAACTAATGCCCACCCCTTCCTCCATTTGCCTGTCTGAGGCGCCTAGTGTATAAAATATGTCAAGTCTGACACCTTGGGTTTAACCGGAATTATGAAAAAAATCTTTCTCTTGGATTATAATGATATATAGCGAAGAAATAAACATCTTAAGGCACCTAGGAAATACTGCCTCATATGCAAAGACAGTTCATATAAAGGACAACTCCACTAAGTGTCACCTTTCTGGATAAATAAATGCCACTTATTCTTAAATTCTTCTTGAATGAAGATGAATTATAGCATGGTAATCTAAATTATGTTTTGGCTTTTAATTAGAAATTAAGGACCTTTGTTTCATAAACGGCGTATTCGTTAAAACGATCGATTACAACAAATAAAGAGTTGCTCTGATTATGGCGTTGGAGACTTTGTCGCTTGTTTAATTGTTATAATGTTTCCACTCAGTAGCAACTTAGCAATTCTGAATATGTTTGAATTAATTTTTATTTTCTCTAAGAGGACGTATTGCATTACAACCCAAAAATTGATAAATTTCAAAGAAATACATGCTTAGAAAAAATGTGTGTTTGTGTGTGTTGTAAACAACATAACTAAAATTCTGACTATATATTTAAGTTCAACATCTTCCAAGAATGGTGAAAAAAAAACTCAATCTGTATACCTGAAACGTTTTCCGTTATTTTTTATTTTTTAAAAATGAATTTAACGATTTTGATTAAATAATATATATTTAACACCTTTCTGTTGAAAATGAAATGTATATAATTAATTTCCTGATAATGTTTGAAGTCTTTATTTTACAGGCTGTTTTTTATTTATTCCACAGATTAAACACAATTGTACCTGAAGCATATTTGTGGTACAGTTTTATAATTTAAAACAAATTACAATAATATTAATACATTTGATAGATGTGAACAAATTATACTTATACATTTTATACAAAAATGTTACGTAATGGTTTTGTAAAATTTGTATTGCAATTGTTTAAATGGAGTTTTAAGCACTATTTTCTATAAATGAAACGAGGACAATTGACAGCTAAATATTTTACCATTATAAATGGGCAGTTGACATTTTTTTCTATATTAATATGAAACCGTCGGAAGTATGCATTTTAGACTGTGTATATCAGGTAAAATATGTTTCTTGTTACTGAGCAATTGTTGATATTTATCCACTGTGAATTCCATATTTGTATTGTCTGCATTTTGTACTCCTACTTTTTTCCTGATATTGAACATTTGTTGTAGGCATAATTGCCACTGCTAGAAGCTACTTCTTTTGCCAAAATATGTGCTCTTTTTCATTCCGGACATTAGCTATGTATCGTCGTACCTATTTGATGCAGGTATATTTATCATATGCTACGAATTTTTATCTAATATCTGTGGCTATTGGAGGTAAGTTTCTTTTCTTCACAAATGATAGTAAAGCAGCTTGGAAATTTCAATATGCAACAATTTTTCTTTTGATGTATTAACCAACTGACTGCTTGTTGAGTGGCAAAGAGTTCTACTTGAAGGACAGTGCAAATAGAAACGAGTTTATATGTTGCTGTGAAAATCTCTTTGTGGAGTAGACAACAAAAGCAGGTCCAGGTCCAACAATGATATCTTCGTTTACTCTCATTGTACGAGAGCCGTCCGATGTGAAATGTATGCTTAATATTGATTTTTCCTTTATTAATGAAAGATCTGTAGTCAGTACTGCTGCTAAGAGGTGCACTTTCTTCTCAATCTTAAAATGTTCTTCAAATACTTTAGAACTAACTTCTATGTTATTCTATGTAATTTCAAATTGTGCAACAACTGTCATATACATGGTGCATAAGTAGTCCTGAGGTTTCAAATTGCGGTTCATTTGCGATGTAAATATGTTTAATATACGGCATTTTAATCAAAATCGTTAAGAGCCATTTTTGATAAAATCAAAAATTTTGAAAGTTTTTCCATTAAAGGGTAGTTTGGGGGGGGGGTTATTTTCCTCAAAATCTTCACGGTGCATCGTTTGATGATACAAACTTAAACTTAGGTAGTTTACTGTATTTTCGTTTTTGACTTATCTTAACACACACATCTACCTTTGTCTAAAATACTTTTTATACAGGAGACTCTAAAACGAGTATTTCCGGTGTAATATTGGTATCGAAGATTTGGGTGGAATGTAATATCATATCTATACACTATGTGCATAATGCGTGTATAGAAAATAAAAAGACAGACAATGAGTGAGGAAGGAATTTTGTATTTCAATAGGAGGCCAGGATTACTGGGTTGCTTACATTTCCATGATTCGTCTACAGCATTAGGGCATTTTAATTAATCATCGTGCTATGGCGCACCAAATATGAAAATTGGCTTATGAGTCAGATTGTAGTATACACAATTTTGATGTTTGTTTCTGTTTGTATGCTATACTCATTAAACATATTATGCGTAGCATCTGTGTGGTGCCAGAGGCCATGTTTCGTGTTACGTGTCACATCGTATTACGATTTGGGACGAGCTTGAATGATATTTGACTCTTTGTGACACCTGTCCCCTTGCTACGCGTATAACTAGGCATAGGTATAACCTTGTTTTAACGCCCTATACTGTGCAGATTGCAGCTTATTTAGGCACAGTAAATTCTAATTAATGGCAGATGTTGACTCAAATCTATCATTAAAACATTAGTTTTTCACGAAACTGATTTATGGAAGAAGCTAAATTTTTGCCGGCATGTAAAAATGATGTGTATAGGGGAACATGGGCTAAGACCGGAACCCTAAGGAAAATGAACAAAACATTGATGTATAATATATTTAATGTCAGAAATCAAGTTTACATGAACAATGGTATGTTTTATAGGTAATACACATATTAACATTTCAATATTTTTTTCATACTCCCTTTAAAGAAAATGGCAATACAGTTTACAAAATACAGTTTTACCTCGCACCCGGGACAGAACCAGATTCTCAAAGTCTATGTTTCTAAGATTTGGTGCGCATGACTACAGGTCCAGTTCATCATCTTTCCATCACTTGCAGCCTTCATGGCCCATTTGAAACACTCCAAGCATCTTGCCCAAACATCCGTCCTCTTTGTACATGCGTATGGCTAATTACAACAAAGACATGTGGAATCGTTATCGCCCAGCAATTCATTCTCTGTGTCAGTACCCAAATTAAATTTCCGGGACTTTGGATTGGTTTGAACACTTTACTGCGTATTTACCTTTTTACAGGCTTGTTGCTGCTTTCCTCTCGATGATTTGGAAACTGGTCGCTGATATGTTTGAATTGGGACTATAAATCTTGGTGACAATAAAAAAGAAGACTGCAGTAGTCCTGTGGTTCCAGATTGCGGTTCAGAAAGGGAGGAAGATTGTCGTTGTCCGAGGGTCCAGGTTGCGGTTCATAGGATTCTTCAGACTCTTGGTTCAAATTCAAATTATCTGTTCTGGATGCTATTTCTATTGGTGGTTTTTTTTTTTATTTTTCCATCCCATCCTCCAAGGTTGATTCAGTGATATTGGAAGCAGAAGACGCCATTTTATATGTCATATCTTTACTAACAACTGCATCAATAGTTAATGACGTGCTTTCTTCTAACCGATTTTGGCGATTAGTTTGACGAGTGTAAATCCGTGGCATATTGAAAATGTAACCTAGAATAACAAAGCTATGTGAAAATACTTTAAACATTACTTAATTTGTGTTACAATAGTCAATTACCTTCTATATCTTAAGGCTTGGGGACAAAACCGATTCTGCTTCACCTGGTCGTGGCCCCATTGCAATATTTTAAAACACTCTGGATTCCTTTTGAATTACAGCCAACAAATATTTTTCAAAGTAGTTTAACACTAAGACTACTACCATACTTACTCGCAAAACACACCGACACAACTTTCACTGTTTGTAGGTTTGATGAATAAGTGAAGAATTAGACCACAAACTCGGCTTTTCTTCAACACGCAATAAATCTCTTGAGACAAGCATGAACACACTATACATGACTGATAAGCGTGGGAGCAAGAAGTTACATGTCTCGGTGGCAGATGGGACCACGCTTCAGTAGAAATAAGGAGGTACCCGGTTTCACCCCTCTACCCGGTCGTAACTCTACATACTATGTAGTGAGGTTTTTAATGACTGATTTATATTAATAGCTGTTTTTGCTCTGTATGTTTTAGTAGTAGTTTCTCCAGATGGAACATTTGTGGGCATGTCAAAACATTATTTCTTCCTCTTTCATGTCTCTACAAAGTACAATATATATAAGGTATTGTACTCCATCCAAAATTTTTATAACAATATTACATCGGAAACACATGGTTTGAGGACCACTGAATCAAAAAAAAAAAATCAATTTTTGAAAATGGCTCGCGTTTGCCTCTGGACAAATGAATGAATGAAATGGAGTTTTATTTATGGACGCCTTTTAACTAATGTGGTTTTTAGCGTCCCATTTGACGTTGGGCGTGAAAGACCGATTAATTAAGCTCAGAAGCCTCGTAAATCTACGACACGGTACCAACGGCTTTACTTCCATTCCGAAGGAAGTCATGCTAAGGATTTTTAACCCGAAAAAAATCCATCGTTCTCCGTCGGGTTTGAACCCAGGACCTTGCGTACATGAAGTTAGTATGAAAACCATTCCACCACGGAGGACAGCATACCTCAAAAACGAAAAGTGAGTTAAATTCCTAATTTGGTATTTAAGTTCAGTATTTCTTAAGGTTACAATAAAAAGAGTTTCAGGAAATGTTCCCATCGCAGCTGCTCTTTACGTTTAACATTTTTCGAAAATGTTGATATTCTAAAAAATGGCTAACGATTTTGAATAAAATACCATATGTTTAAGATATATTTATTACAAACTAGCTGCCCGTCCCGGCTTGGCACAGATGGTGTACCTAATGAAAACAATATTCAGACAAAATTTTCTGTTTACAGTATGACCATGCAATGAAATAAAATTACAATTAAATAATTTGACAACACTTTATTGTAATGTCCTGTAATGTACAATTTTCCTTCCAGAAAGAAAAAAATAGCGCCGATAATTTGCCGACTCTCGAGCACGCAATGTACAACATGCGAAAAACACCGTTCAAGGTATATTGCACACATTTCTAACGATTGACTTTGGGATTTATTGCCATTGCAAATGCAAGGCGCACTTAAATTCGAAAAGAAAGTCGGTTGACATTTAGTGGTATTTTTGGAATAAGTATATCCTTGCCTTTGAACTTTCTTATGTTATAGTAACTTAAATCGAAATGTTCATAATTTTTTTAACAGTGAGTTTTGCTCCGCTGCATAATTTCGGCTGATTGATATTACGTAGTATAGTTATCACCGAGTCAATCTTGAGCTGTAAATTGTGTGGCAGGAATCTTGGAAAATCCAATGAATTTAGACAGTGAATTGACGACTTCATTTAGATTGGTAATGCAATTGATCGACTTAAATGAATGCATTTTTCCATCAAATTTACCCTGCATTTTTACATTCAAATCATCTACATCTGCAAGTTGCTGCTAAGATGACTCATTCGCTCAACCAAGCATAATTTTTGTAATTTTCACCAATATTTGGAAACACTTTCGATATTAATACTTGCTTTGACGTTGTGAAGTGACAAACATTTGATGGAAACGAAATGAGGCCAGTAGAAGTGTCAACAGGAATTTTCCCATTGCCAATGTCCAACAATGTCTTTGCATCTGAAAGGCGCAATGAATGCCCAATGTAGCACATATAGTTAGTATTGCGAAAAGGACGAAGTCAGAGCACCCATAAGGTAGTGTGGAAAGGATGCCATATGCAGTTATCGCGTAAGCAGCAAGATGTCTTTGGCATAATAACAGTAATGGCAGCGCATCCATAGTGCGGCTGGTATACGCTGGCATAGGTAATGAATTACATTAGAGAAAGTCACAAAGTAACATTCATGCTTCTTCCGAATCTCTTTCTTTCCTTTACTCCTAATGATTTCCACTTCTTTCTTTATTTTCTTCTATGTCAAAACAGCCATTTCTAAGGCTAACAATGAGTAACTAAAGAGCAAATAGATCTGGTTGAGCAATTGATAAGTTTTTATTTTAGTATAGCTTTGTGTATTAAATTTCTCCATTTAACCCAAAATATTGCTTGATCAAATGTGTTAAGAGCACCGCAATTGCAGTGTGATGATGCGGGTATCTTCACGTTCTTTAGCTAGCTCATGTACCACATAACGTCAAATAACCAACATCTGCAATAGGAAGTTAGACCTAAAACGGATCCCGTCATTTCTCCGTCATTTTCAGATTCCAAGAAGGGTTAATGGTTATGTGCATTGTTTATAGCTTGTTCGTTTTAAAGAATTACAATAAAATATACCTATTTCTTTATTTAAAAGATGTGACCAAGGGAACGATAGTTAATATATAAGAAATATATTTGATTTTCACAGTTATCAAGCGTCATTGTCACCAGAACTGGGTGCATTCCCTTAGCATTGAAGGAAGAAAAATAGAGCTGTACGTATTACGGCCATCTGGTGTCAAATAAGAAGTACGTATTTTAGGTGTTCGTCGCCAGAAAAGCTTTTTTATTTTAAACGATAGGAGTAAGGAAAGGATAGTTAATACATAAAAATGCTTTTGAATTTCACTGCTGCGTTGTGTCATTATCTCGATAAACTTAACATTGAATGAGGAGGAAAGCTACTACTTGGCCATCTAGCGGCAAATAAATAAGTACTTACTGTAGTTGTTAGTCGCCAGGAAAGCTTCTTTTCTGCTTTAATTTAAACAATAGGAGTAAGGAAATGATAGTTAATATATAAACATGTATTTGCATTTCACTACTGCATTGCGTCATTGTGTCGATAAACTGGTGCATTACCTTAACATTGAATGGGGAGGGGAAAATATAGCAGTATTACGACAATCTAGCAACAAATAACCGTGATACCACTGCCATCTGGTGACTAGTAACCGAAATGGGTTTGCTTGGCACGGTTTTTATTCATATTATGAGCTTTTAAATGCTTTCCCGTACTATTTTAAACATTTTGTTTTCCACAAACCTTCCTTGTCTGACAATAACGGAAAAAAAAAAAAAAAAAAAAAAAAAAAAAAAAAAAAAAATTGTTCAATTTGATGTAGTCGTTCGGAAGTGATACGCGTACATACATTTCAGCGATTCATTTATATATATTTAGATGAAGTGCATAACCTGAATTTTCTGGGATTAGACTCTGAAGACCTCTTCGTTCTAGATCAATTTTGAATACAAAGGAAACTTTTTCTTCTTTTCTAAAAAAAAATATGTTTTTTTTTTGTTTGTTTTTGCCTCTGTGTTTGTTCTGGGTATACATATGTCCGATGAAATTTTGAAATGGGATTGTTGAGTGGAATAGAATTCTTCCTCTATTCGCATTTACTGTAATTAGGTAGTTGAAAAGCATTAAACTTGTAATTATTTCGTGCTGTGGATATTCAGCAATGTTTTCAAAAAAGGAATTAGATAAAAAACTTAGATTGCTAGCAAGGAAATAGCTATTATATAGCTAGTTCTCATGTTTGTGTGTTGTGTATCACGCGCCATCTGAGAAACGCCCTCTTTTAAGTTTTCCTACTCTAATTCAAGCACGCGAACAGCACAGCGGTCAAAACGCCTTCTAGCTATGCAACCTCTCTTACTGAGAAGACCAGCAGTTCCATATAGTAAAGGGGTTGGCTAAATAAATAGAAATGAACACTATGCTTTGCACATTGGGAACTAACCTTTTTTGATAGCGATATCCAGGAACAAGACTTTTGCAATTGAGCAGCTAGCCGTCCGTTTTTAAACATTTAACTATTGTTTTGATCAAGAAGATGGTAAAATAAACCTTCTTACGGATAATGTGTGGAAGCTGTGTAGAAGCTGTGTAGAAGCAATAGTGGATGGAAAAAGTCATGGGAATGCAACGCATCAGATTCTTAAACAAGCGCGCCCCCCAAACAGTTCAACTTTGATGTAATGAAACTTGTTCGGTATTTCATTACGATGCGGAGAACTTTGTGGAAAGCAAACTTTTATCATTTGGTGCTTTGTGCCGATGTTGAACGCAGATAGTAATGGAGACATCTCCCTTAGGGTGGACGAGACAGCATTAGCCCTGGGGTGCCCTGTACTTCTCTTCCGTTCACTTTATTCTCTTTTTCTCTGTTTTCCTTTCTCGCACCCATCGCACAAGGAGTTAACCTAGCTTCCGCGTTCACTAACCATCTCTTTCGGGAATTCTTTGTTGAGAACATGATTGGGATACTCCTTTCATTTGTTTTACTGTTTCTCGCCTTGCGAAAGGCTTTTAGAGTAACATTCTTTACGTTATGTACATTTTGTGCTTCAGAGTGTTAAATTTAAGTTTCATTTTTAAATATACTGGCAGTCCCGTACGTTAGTGTTGTTTCCTGGTGAGAGTAGAACCTGGGTTCGACTTTTGATACTTGAAAGGGCTTCTGGTAGGTCCGGAATAAAATGGAGAAAAAATCTAATGTGTTCAATTCACGTGTCTTTATCTACCTCTTTTGTAACAAACTATGTTTAAAATTGCTTAGGCTTCTATTTACTTTGTCTAAATAAAAGTAAACATTAGCAGGAATGGTCCTATTACTTAGTTCCTGATAACTAAAAGGGAAATAAGGAAATACACTAGGCTAAAGCGATATTTAAATCCTTTAAAATCTGGCAGCTGTGTAATTGAAATGCGACTATCTTTGTATGCCCAGGGGGAAAACATAAGAAACACGAATGTCATATTCCGTTTGAAAAAAAGTTTCAAGATTTTAACATTGAAACTAATAACTAGATATATCGCGGAAATAGTTAACTCCCCAAAATGTTTGTATTGTGTGTTTTAAGAGATCTACATTTTTGTATAGTGAATTTTGCCTAACTCCTACGGTTTATTAGTTATACAAAAGTTGATAGCGAGTATCGACATGTATTTATATATATTTATATATACATATTTATAGATATATCGTCCTATTTCTAAGCCTTGGCCCTGTGGCATACACAGTGCAGACATATCTCTGTCTTTTTCGTACACCAGGCACACAGAAACACCATACATATCTTTAATGTATGATTTAATAGCAGTACTAATTATAGAAATATGGAAGAAGTTTAGCAGTTGAGTATATTTTGACTTTTGAACATCATATTACAGGACTTTTATTTTTACTTTTTCTACACGTACTATGTACATAGTGTATAAATATGGTACTGTAATGCACCCAAAAATTCGATACCGAGATTTCACCGGAAATACAGGTTTTGGGTTCCCCTGAATCCAAAAACAGCATTTTTGGAAAAATGTCCCTGTGTATGTGTGTGTCTGTCTGTATGTCTATCTGTGTGACTGTGGACAGCATAGCTCAAAAACGAAAAGACCGTTGAATACCAAACTTGATATTTAAGTTTGGTATCTTTCACGGCTGCGACACGAAGATTTTCAAGAAAATCCCCCCACCCCAACTACCCTTTACATGGAACTTTTTTCGAAAACTTATTTTCTTAAAAATGGCTACAATGATTTTGATTAAAAGATCGTATATTAAAGATATTTACCTAACAAATAAAAATTATATCTTGAAATTTCTGGAAATAGTGTCTGTAAACTTCTTTATTCCGGATGAATTTTACGAATTTTGCATAACTGCTAAACCGTAAGAGATGGACAAAAACTTACAAAAATGTAGACCACGTTAAAACACACAATTTATGTTTTATGCATTTTTTTCGTGGACTTGATTGTTTTTTAGATATTCCTTGTTTTTGGTTTCAGCTATTAAAAATACAGTTTTCTCATACAGGAATTTGTCCATACAAATAGAGAAACATCAGTGACATAGTAACCAGCTTGTAACTATCACTTTAAGCTATGGTACTCCCTTATTTCGCTTCTACTTACAAGAAGGCAAGTAATAGGACTATTCCTGATAATTTTTTCTCAATTAGCATGAAATAAATAGAAGCACAAGCTTTTTAACAATTATTTGTTCCAAAGATGTAGAGAAAGTCTTGTGAATGGAACATATAAGGTTTTTAGGTTTAGTGTCAATCCAAGCCAAAATTTGCGAAATTCCTGATTTCTGTGTAACCTTTCTCAGAGATTTCTTTTCTTTCATCGAGTTAATCCTCTGTAGGAACATGGCGACTCACATTAGGTTTCTTAAGAAGAGTACTTTGTTTCCCTAAACTAGTCATAACATTTCTTCTTGAAGAACAGGGACTGGAGGGAATCCGTGTCACCTCTCTTCAAGTTGTAATAAAAGAATCTTATTTGAAGATCGCGTATGCTAAAGTATTTGAACTTTCTGACATAATAACATACTGTAAAACTAATGTGCATTCTGACAACGTAACGGAAGAATTCACATAGACATGAGATCTAAATATTATCAGTTAGAACAAATTAAAATTGAATATTGTTGGAAGTTTTAATTACCCTGCATAAATCAGAGAAATTACTATATAAATATTTGTTACATAATTTGCTTATGCGTGGAAAATGTCCGAATGAGAATGTTTACTTCGTTATGTAATCCTCATTAAGCTGAAACAAACATGGTAAAATCTATGTTAAATCAGAAACTGTATGAAGGAGAGTTATTTTCAAGCGTAAAAACACCCAAAAGGAAGCATAATTATTATGATGTAAATTGTATTCAGAATAATGTTATTGTATGTATACATTTATAATTTAACCGGTATTCATAGACTAAAAGGATTCATCAATTAAGACAAATAAAATCAGCTTTCATTGTAAAAGAGTTGATTTTTTTCTACCATATCAACATAACAAGCGATTCAGATTTATTGAATTGAAGAACTAGTCACGCTAAGAGGAAGCTACCGTTTAATGTGTGTTTTAAAACCGACGCTATATTTACGTTGCAAAAGATAATTATGTAACAACATTTTTATGTAATTAATATGTGTACTCTACAATTATACTACACATGTAATGATCTTTACGTAAGAAATGGAGAACGTGTAAAATTGAACGAAAGTTAAACTGAGTTAAAGCCATTTTGCGTTTACATCGAACTAAAATGAAATAAATACATTTGGAAATAATTCTTACCTTAAACCTTCAGTAGATTGGCTATCCCTTTATTCCACGCCTTTGAGAAAACTTTCACAGCACAAATAAAATAACAAGTTTACTAATCTTCACACAGCTAGCTGAGGCCTAACCGCAATGAGCCCCGGTGAAAATTCTACTGAAATAAACTAATTTTGGTGCAGATGCAGCGGGGCAACTTTACCGCCAACGACAGGTAAACCAACAGCCAAGGAAACTATAATTATACCAACCCCGGCATTCAAAATTATCGCCGCACGCTTTACTTAAATTTCGTCAGTAAACAGAGAGGAAGGAACAGCGCAGTGCAGGGCAAGCGATTCCCCATAAATAATACAGTTAACAAGCGTTAGGTTATTTCCAGCCCTGTCTGTTCTAATGTACTAGATTTTTTTTTAAACAGTGTTTAAGGTTGCTTTTGCTATATACCTACCGCGATGGCACTGAAGATATATCTCCTTTTAATGGAGTTTAACGCCCGCTTTTACTACTATGCCGCCGCAGGCGATAACAATTATTTACATGGAATGAAATGGAGTACCGGTGGAATGTGATGGCAGAGGAAACCGGAGAACCCGGAGAAAACCCTCCCTTACGCTGCTTCGTCCACCAGAAATCCATTATAAGTTCCCCTGGCATCGAACCCTTGGTGAGAGGAGAGTGGTCTAACCACTCGGTTGCGGCGCAGCCTGGAATGGACTTGGTAAGTTGGGCTTGCTGGCCAATTGAAAAAAGAATCACTGACACTATGCAGGCGGTCACATGCAACCCTCTCTTCCAAACCTGGTCTCATGATACCCTACAGTAATGTAGAATACAGTGGTTGTACCACAAGGCCTCGGGCCACCCTTGGGCTACGCATCTCTAAACGAGAGAATAATATTTTTTTCATTATACACCAACGAATTTTAAATTCTGCTTCCAAAAGGTTTGAACTGCTACAAGATAACTCAAAAACGAAATGTGGGAGAGAAAGCAACCCTTTGCTAACTACTCTTTACATGGAAGTAATTTCGATATTTTTGAGCTATTCAAAAAGTCTTAAAAAATGTTTCCTTTACAGCCGCATGTATAAAACATTATGGTTAATGAAATCTAATTTAGAATAACTTCCTTTTCTTTTGAATTAATTTTCTGTAATTTTCTGTAATTGCTATATAAAAACATAGCGCTTGTTGAAACACATAAGTATTTAAAGCCATGTTTTCTGTTGTAATAACTATTTACGAGATATTCGTTGCGTTTGATTACAATTTTTTGTAAAGATTAGTAATATCCGTTTGTTTCGTTTGATGTTATGTAAACATTGCAAACTTTTTTGAAAGCTTCAACTATCGCTCTTATATTCCAGTTGTACTTACAATTAGATATGCATTGGAAAAATTGTATCTTGTTAACAGGATGTAATCAGAAAAATAAAATCTGTAGGAATATTTTGTAGAGGAGAGATAAAAATACATGATGGTGGGCAGAAAGTAAACCGTCTTATATATTTTAAGCAATATACTTTGAATGCTAGAGTTCTATTAGTTTGTTTGTTTGTTTTTACATGAGCTTCTAAGTATATGATTTGCTTTGTAAACTTGTTTGTGTTTATGTATAGTGCGCATCAAACACTTTTAGCCACCCAAAATTCAGATGTAACCTGAGTTATTTATTCCACGTAAGTAGAAGGCAACAAAACTCAGTGTTTGAAATCCAATAGTAGTTTAAAAAGTTACCACTAGAAATATGCTTTAAAATTTACAAACAGGTATAAGACCGGTTACTTAACTTACCCAGCCATTATCCAGGCAAGCACTCACCGATTATTTCAAATGGTCCCACCCCATCTAAAACACAGGTGAGAGAGAGAGCATCCAGAGTGTTAGCCGATATCACTACTTTAGGGCGAGCTAACAGCTCATTTCCAGTCTTAACGCTAGTGAGCCGACAAATTGTAGATGTCGCTGAATCACTTAATTTATGTTACTTCGTGTTTTGTTTTGCAATAACCATTTACGAACTATTCATTGCTATTGATTTCAGTTTTTTGAAGTGCTTAATTTGTTTCATGCAATATTAATTGAAAACAAAAAAACTATGGAATTTAAAATCCTGCATGCAGCGACCTTCTTTTTAATTAATTAAATATCATTTCTTATCATCCCTTTGCACCTAGAACTGGATTTTCAATGAAAATATTTATCTTGAAAGAAAGGTTCCCAAGGGACCGCATTTGACGTTTATGGTGGACAAAGCGGCGCTGGGGCGGGTTTTCTCCGGATTCTCCGGTTTCCCCCGCCACCGCATTCCACCGGTGCTCCACCTTCATTCATGTATCATCAGTATCACCGCCTGCGGTGCCATAAGTAGTTAAAGTGGGCGTTAAACACTATCCAACAAAAAAGAAAGAAAGGTAAGATTTCGTTAGACTTGCTTTTAGAAAGAGAGAAAAAAATAAACGATAATATGCAGAGAAATTCATATGCCTCTTATATGCCTTTTAGCAGCGTGTTTTGAATATTATGGACGCATTCATTTGTTTTTCCTGAGCATATTAATTTGCTTTGTAAACATGGGCTTGTTGTTTCTTTGGATGTATCTAAGAAAATGACTGTAATGAAAAATCTCACTAATTGGATATAAATTTTGATTACCAACAAGTGAATGAAAAATTAACCTTTTTAAGTAATGTATAGCAGAATCGATGAAATAGTAGTGGAAAGGAAAGACTTGCGCTTACTGCCACATTAGATTTTGAGGTTTAGTTTCAGGGCAGCTGGATGTTAACGTCCTCTGTGCCGAAGGAGAAAATCGAATCGGAACTGCATTGTATCAGTTTTCATGCCTCTGCGGGCCCATAATATCTATAATCAATTCTATTTACGGTGCACGAAAAGTGAATTATTCATTAGGCTAGTCTGATTCGTGTATTATAACGCTGGAAATGAAAATCAGGCACACGAAGTGCAACCGTAGCTTCATCTGCATTATTTATGCTAATGTCAGCCGTACGATTTAAATGAGTAAAATATTCATATTGATTTAAGCTCATTCGAATCGCAATAGACTTCATTAAACCCTTTGGGTATTTCATGAGGTCCTTCGAATGCTATTGCACCATTATGATTATTATTATTATATAAAAGATCCACGCAATGAATTTCAGTGCAAATAACGATATTCCTGTATATGTCATTCATTGCGAAAAGCGAATACGTTGCAGTTTTCGCAAAACCTTTTGATCTGTTCCATTCGCATGACTGTACTAAATTATTGTTATAAAGTTTATTCTTCTATGTGCTTCATAATCAAGATAAACATTAGCAGTAATTGTCTTTATTACCTGCTTCGTTGTAAGTTGAAGGGAAATACGGGAATACGCAGTCAAATCTTTTAGAAGCTGGTTGCCATGTGGTTGAAATCTCTGTATGTGATTTTCTTTACCGGACCAGGAATTTACAAATTTCCGCGTGAGAAAAGTTTAAGTGTTATAAAATTGAAACCAATAACAAGGAATATTTCGGAAATGGTCAAGTCCTCAAAAAAAAAAGTACAGAACATAAATTCTGTGTTTGAACGAAATCTACATTTTTGTGTAGCAAGTTTTTGTCCAACTGTTATGGTTTACCTCGTGTGCAAAAGTCATTCTGAAAGAAGAGGTCTTTAGAGGCTATTCCCAGAAAATTGAAGATGTACACTACCGCTCAAATGTTTTTGAACACACCTCATTTTTAGGATTTATTGAAACAATGGAATAAAGAAGACATAGTTTGTAGTCACAACAGTATATTTAATGAAAATCAGCAATACATGTTGCATTTTGCTTTCTTCAAAGTAACGTCCCCTTACTTTAATTACATTTGCGCAAACTTTGGGCTTTCTTTCTATTAAGTGCGCCAGAGTATCTTCAGAAATATCCCTCCATATGTTGTGCACATGACTTCATAATTCATTTACATTAGTGGGTTGTTTCTTTCTTACCTCTCTGTCCACATGATCCCAAAGTAGTTCAATATGATTGCAGTCAGGATTTGAGGATGCCAAACCATGTTCTTCAAGACTTGTGTCTCTTCCAATCATTCAACGTATCTTCTACACAGTATAGATGTATGCTTGGGATCATTGTCCTGCTGCAGAATGAACCCCTTATCAATTAACCGCATCCCAGATGGTTTGGCATGGCGTTGGAGAATATTGTGATAATGCACCTTCTTGATCATTCCTTCTATTTTCAAAATATCGCCTGTCCAATTGCCACCAAAACAACCCCATCGCAGCACCAAACCACCTCCATGCTTGACTGTAGGGGACATGCACTGAGGTGCCATGCTTTCACCTTTTGCACGTCGAACAAACTGGTGACGTTTTGAGCAAAATAGCTCAAACTTAGATTCATCAATATATAATGCCTTTATCCACTGATCAACAGTTTAGCTTATATGTCGCTTGGCCCATTGTAATATTTTCCGTTTATTGACAGCTCTCAATACGTGTTTCTTTGCCGCAATGCAACCGTTCAGATGTGCATCCGGAAGTCGTCTCTTCACTGTAGAAACACTCACAGATTCATCCTTCAACTGGTTCAGTTCTGCTGTCAGCATGGGTGCTGTTTTGAAACGACCACGTTTGCTGGTCATTATTAAATGTTTATCCTCACTTTTCGAGGTCACGCTAGGCCTCCCCTTTCGATAACGATCCTTATTGCTATTTGTAGTTACATACCTCTTTACAGTGTAATGGGCACTTCCCAAGGAAACGTGTGTGCATGGTGTGGCTTGCTTTATGTAAGCTGACTATGGCAGCACGTTTTTCTGCTGAAAGCTCCCTTCTTTTACCCATTTCATACTATTGAACTGTACAATAACAATGTGTACCATTCACCTGCTTATGAAGCACTTAAGTTCTGTTAGCAACCTATGCACAGATGTCTGTGATCGACATCTAGGGAATCACAGACATACTATGACATCCAAAACAACATTAGGGTAATAGTTCATATACGGGCTAGCAAATGCTACATTTTCAAAATGCACATAATTGACAAACAAAAGATAGCGTAGCAAACTTCAATAAGCCGGTCCCCATGGCCACGCTCGCCAGGGCGTCCCGCTTTAGTGCTTCGTAGCGCTGGGGATCGTGGGTTCGAGTCCCGCCTTGGGCGTGGGTGTTATATGTTTGTGTATATGTGTGTGTTGTAAAAGTAAGAAAACAGCAATCCAGTAATAATACGGCAAAACAAGGTAAAAAAAAGGTAAATAAAAGTAGGGTATACAGTGCCGGAGTCCTGATCGGACTCCGGTACTGTATTTAAAAAAAATTACGTCTCCATGGATTTCTACCATTTATAATATGACATTGGCTTTGTTTTGCGTTATACACGTTATACACTTGTTAATTGCAGCAAAACAGGCTGTTCAAAAACTTTTGAGCGGTAGTGTATATTCCATTTGTCATGAAAATATCTTTAATATACGATATTTTTAATCAAACTCGTTATAGCCAATTTTGAGAAAAACAAAATGTTAGATTTTTTTATATACGTAAAAGGTAATTTGGTTTGTGGGGATTTTCCTCAAAATCAGGTCGCAACCTTGGAAGATGCTAATCTTAAATACCAATTTAGGTATTTTACCGACTTTTAGTTTTTGGGATACAACTACTTCTAAATCTACTTTTTATGCAGGGAACCATAAAAGATGTATTTCTGGTGAATCCCGTTTTTGGGTGGAGCATCTCTTCTCTAGCTATGTATCATGTACTATGAAGTTACACTGTTTTTGTTAAATTAGGTGTTCTTTACATTCCCTGTATTCGCAAATGCAGGAAATTGTAGTATTCAGTAATATCGTCTATTTTGAACTCTGGGTTTTTGTTTCGCTTAATCTCGCTAAAGTAAGTCATCATGCAGGGGACAACGTTTTGGATACAAGTAAACGCGGATTTCCTGTAATTGTGTGCTATTGGCTTAGGACTTTGTTATGGGTACTCAGGTAAGGCTTGTGTTTTAGCCTTCAACCTGCAATACTAATTAGTATAAAGCGAAGATTTAACCCCCGTACATTGTTCATAGCAGATGTTTGTTTTGAACGAAAAAAGAGTGAAACTCATAAAACAAATGTCGAATCACTTGATGTGGCAAATGAAGAGCTCCCTCTAGTGAGCAGAAGAATATAATGTTAAAAGAGTCTGGGTATATGTAGCAGATTGGTCTATATTTGGACAAAATGCAATATTTTCATACAGCACTAACGTTTTCCGCTCGCCACCTACCCGTATTTAATCCTAGAGAACCACATGTGAGATTTGTGGTGGGCAAAACAGCGCCTGGGGGTTTTCTCCGGGTTATCCAGTTCCCCCGTCAATCATTCCATTACCTCCTGAATAATCACCTTACCTTTCATCCATTTCACCGTCATTTCAAATCAAGTTTTTCCTCGCGCTGATACCAGGCATCGGGTTGATCACTCACCCTGACTACTCTCTCTGATTTGTGACATAAAAATCCTTAGCATGGTTTCCTTCGGAAGTTAGTAAAGCCGTTGGTCCCGTGTCATATATATATATATATATATATATATATATATATATACACGACCTCAAGCCCGATAAAGAAGTCTCTGAGCAAAATTAAGCGGTCTTTCAATATAGAATGTGACGCTAAGACCCACAGCAGTTATAGAGCGTGCATAAATAAAACTCATTTTTATTTTTCTCTGGTTCAGAGTTCGATTACAGATATCTGAACCCAGGCGCTAGCTTTTTAAGTCTTGGGGGGAAGGGGTGTATAACTCCATTATGAGGAGGGTAAACTATAGAAGAATAACTGACGTTTGCAAACTTTGTTCTGGTTTCTGGTTAATGCCAGTGCCATTTTACATCATATGCCCATTGTTTATTTTAATGTGAACGAATCCTTGGACTTTAAAATAGCAGATGACGCGTACAGCAGCGTCTCTGTGCTTACCTTAGTATTTCTCGTAGGTTAGTATTAGACATCAAGAGGCTTAGGATCTGTTGATCTCTTAGACGCCATTGCTTATTTGTAATATCTGTTATAATGTGTAACATAAAATGCCCAAAAGAGCCACTGAAGAACTAGGTCTAAATTGTTTTATCGGGGTAAGAAATATGCTTTTTGGAAGTAACATTCTGCACACATTAATAAAACAAAACATAGATACCTTTATGCATTAATGGTACACCAAAAATCGTATCTATTCCATTCAAACTTCTCTACCTATTCTTTAAACAAACTATTCTTTAAAAATATTATTCTTCAATCTATATCATGATAATCGAGTAAATACAAAAATGACTTTATTACTTAGTTCCTTGTAAGTAGAAGAGAAATTAGAGGATACTATAGGCTAAAGTAGTAGTCAAATCCTTTAAAAGCTGGGTCACTAATTGATATTCGTCTTCTTTGCATGGCCAGGGTAAAACAAACGCTATATGAAAGGAATGACAACTTCCCATTTGAGAAAATTTTAATCATTCCACAAATGAAACCAAAAAATAACATAAATAAATAAATAAAATAACTCAGAAGTAGTAAACTCCGCAAAAAATTACATGTGGGACAAATATGTTTTGACGAGATATACTTTTTATAGTATATTTACCAGTTTTGCAAAAGTCATTCACAATGAATAGGGCTTTATATACACTTTATTTGCTATGTTTTGTTAAACTATATTTTAATCAAAATCGTTGGAGCCATTTTTTAAAATTAAACAACATTTCGAAAAATCTTCAATGTAAAGGGTAGTTTGTGATGGACGGATTTTCCTCTAAATTTTCATGTCGCATTCTTTGAAGATATCTTAAATACTACGTTCGGTATCTAACCGACGTTTCGTTTTGGAGCTCTGCTATTCAGACGCACATACACGTGCGCGCGCTAAAATGCTTTTTTGTCTCAGAAGGCTACAAAACGTGTTTTTCCAGTGAAATCCCGGTATTAATTTTTTGGGTGGAATACAATACCTTCTACCTACTAGATACGTGTTAGAGAAAGTAAAAATGAAATCTTTGGGCACGGTGCATCGAGCTCAAAGCAGATTCTGCTGAGAAATAATAGTTTGGTTTTTCAAAAAAAAGTAGTTTAGTATTTTGTACCATATTCATCAACCCGATCGGGTATAATTGTGTGTCTAGAAATATGTTATTACATATGATATCGTATTGTGCTTTTTGCATTGTAGTGAAGCATCTCTACAGGTAGTTTTACCATAGAGTTCCAGAAGCTAACATGCGCAGTTTTAATGCCGTCTGCTGTTTCCTTTAGGGGGTTGTTGATTTGCTGGGTATAGCTCTGTTCGTTTGTCACACTGTGGTTGCACGGGATGTGTGCGAACGTCAGAAAGCGATCTGCTATTTGCACAGCTTTGTGTTAGCATTGAGGATTTGCTGTGACGCAGTGCATTAAATGACAAGTGTAACGATCCGAAATGTAAACTCGCCGTGACGTGAAGTTGACATGGGACTTCTGCTCTGGGAAAAGCTGGTCCCAGCCACCTGGTAAGAAAATCCCTACCGCGGCTCTAAAGAAAAGGGACGTTTTTCTTCATGGTTGACAACCAATGATAAACTCTTGCTAAGTAAAATAAGTAAGAAGTGTAGGAAATGAAAACGTAACCTTCATATTTTCCTTAAAATACTGGAAGCACTAAAAATAGTAAATAACTTGTTGAATTTCAAAACTTTTTTTCACAAGTCGTAATAAAGAGAAGAAATTAATCTCGTATGCATTTATATGTTTTAGCATTCTCTACTATACATAGTAAACAGGGGAAGTATTGTTCTGGATGACCAGATTTAAATGGAAATATATTGTACGATACCCAGAGTGGGGTAGATTTCACCCCTACACTATTAATACTAGGGAGTAGTAGCTTCAGAGATAGAGCTGTTCGCGCATGCGAGAGGGAGGTGGGTGGCCTCAGGGTTTAAGGTGCCTGAGGGTGCACTTTTGGTTGGAAAGATCAGGAAACATAAATAAATACGCAAGGATGCAAAGGCTTTTATTGTTAAGAAGATAATATATGGTTAGGGGATGAAAAAATTCAAGGGTTACCTAAACTACATTCTGAACTCACCTGTACATTATAAATTTTGAAGTTTCATTTTTAAATCGTCGGTCAGTACGACGGATTGGACATCTCTCGTCAACAGCTCAGATGAACAAGGCTGAAAAGATTCTTCGACCTAGTTACCGAAGCTTTTATAATAAAACCCATACTTTTGCCAGTATTGCCTTAGGAGGACAGCGCTATATCAGCATTTCGACATCCTGCCACTAATATCGATTGCTGAAACTAGTGTAAAGGAGTATAATTTACTCAACATGACCATATCAGGTACCCTAAAGTACGTTTTTAGGCCTCCCCCAAAACGAATTTTTATACAAAGATCCGTGTGTGTATGTGTGTTTGTATGTTTTCGTTGGTCTATGAACAGCGTAATTAAAACATGAAAATAAACTTGCTATTCAGTTTTAGTATCTTCCAAGAATGCGACATAAAAATACCCACATCAAACTAGCCAGAGGAAGATTTCTCGAATTCTTGGATTTTCTGAAAATGTTTTCCACCGATTTTGATTATAGTAACATATATTAAAGATATTTATATGAGAAATGAAATGCTTATCTTATTTTTTGGGAAATAAGATAACAATTCTAGTTTTTCGGAAGTATGCTGTTAAAATGAAAGCAATAGACGAAAACAAATTGCGCAAAAGATTTATATCTCTCAAAAATGCACAATTTCAAAATTGTAGTATAAGCCATTTCTGACATATCCGTTACTTGTGGTTCAAATTGTTCAATACTTAAGTCATTCATTTCAATTTCTATCGATTTTCAGTTGTTTTTCATTGCATGAAAAGTGTGGAATTTGAATTCCAGGTCGTACTCCGTGATGTAGTGGCTACCAACTAGCTTCTTATACCCAATGCCGCGTGGGGACGTTGGCCTTGGAGAAAGCATTCAAATCAGATTTATAAAAAGGCCCGCCAACTCAAGGTTATGCCTTCAGACTCGCGGTCCCAGGGAGAATAAACATGTATGTCCTTTGTGTCGCGCCTACTTGGAGGTACTTGCGTACCTGAAAATATATTACTCTTAATAAGTAAAATTACAGGTCCGCAGACAATGCAAATGCTGATATGATGTTATTCAGCACATCAGTTCATTAATTACCATTACAAATATATGCCCTAACATGTTTTGTTTTTATGTATTATTTAATGGTCTTGCATCTGCAATTTATACAGTGAAATATACATCAGTTCAAAAAAAAAAAATCATAACTCCTACTCAGAGGATCTCACTGGCAAACTCTAACCACTTTAGAGGAACGTTTGCCTTAAAAATTGGGACTATTATTAAGTATCGCAGTTTCTGTGTGCTCAAGTCATAAGGCAAATACAAGGTTTTATTTTCTCCATTTTTGCTTTTATAAAATTTTCTGTGAATGGCATTTTATGGCATAATTAAATATGGCTCAAAAATGATTGAAGAAACCAAAATAACACAGATTTTAGGATGCTAAAGCTATTACTAAGTACTATTTTGGATCTAATTGTATGTTAACATTGTGATTGTTATTTAAAAAAAAGTTGTTATATATTATTCAAAAGTTGGTATAATTAAAAAATAAGTGTACATTCGTTAATGTACTAACTTATTGTGTAAAAGGTTACTGAGCTTAAATTACAGATATCTACAGGCTGTAAAAATATCAGATTGAAATCATTTCTGGCATAATCGGCTGAGTAGAAGATTTTACATTACCGGATAAAGTAAAAATGAAGTGAATGTATCAATAATAATCTGTGTTCTATTTGTACATCACGATCATATATTAAAACATCTTTTGTGTAAAAGCTATTATACAATAGACTTAATATAGCGCCCCCTCCTTGAATCTCGCAGACGAGCGATCGCCCCGTGTTCTAGTGTTTAATCAAGATATTTGTTTGCAAAGAGAGCAGCTCTTCCCCTCTCATCAGTTGGGTCATATCTAAAAAGCATGTAACTATAGCTTGTCCCAACCTTAAAAGACAGCATGGAGTTAAATGGGATATCTCGGTCTTTATCTAACGCATGTATGTTGCCTTAGATTTGTACCGCACGACCACTACACACACAACAAATCACAGAGAAAGTATTCCAAAAACAGATAACTTCCGGATACTTCTACGAGGTCTCAAAAAAAAAAAAAAAAAAAAATATCCAAGGAAAAGAGTTAAGTTTCAGTGAACAACCAATCGCCCGCTCCAAATTGAATTTATTTCAACTGAAGTATAACTATTACAATGTTTCAATCTAGCAATAATGGCACACAGTATTAAAGGCCAACAGTAGACAAATGCCAATTTAAAACAGCAATGCAAAATAAAATAAACCCAATTGCAAAGCCAGGATCTAACTATATATTAAAGAAAATATTTTCCACATATAAATAATATCTATCTCCACATTCACAAAAGGATTAACCATATGTGATATGAATCCTGAAAAAAACATATATTTGAATGAGTAACTGAATTCACAGAAAATACATCCTTAAAAGGAGAGCAAGGGCTCTATACTTAGTTCCTTAGAGTAATTTAATACCAAACTTTTCTTCTTTTTTGAGATTAAAGACAGCTTAATTAGACAATAATTAACAGCTGGAAGAATAATAAAAATTTTAGCTCAAAAATATGATTAATGTTATAGCCTCACAATCATGAAAGGGAATAAAAACTTACAACTAAGTGTATGTAAGTATTCATTATAGAAAAGTAGCCTCTCTGCCAAGACACAAAATTAATGAAGTAAAAGTTGTCTATATAATTAAGCTCAAAGAAAGAAATTAACTATAAATAATAATATCTCTCACCCTAAATACAAGAGAAAATAATTCGAAACTATCAGAAAACGCTAAATCACATACAGTAAATTAGCACAACCAAAAGCAATTATTACCATAAAAATCGTAATTAAATCGCATTCAGTAGAATTAAGCCACACTATGTAATCTAGAACCACTCTCAGCAGATACATTCTCAAAACCATCAAAAACAGTATTAAATCACAAAAAGCAGCACTAAATCACACCCAGTAATGAGCCGATAAATTATGATAAAAACCCAAGTTAAATCCTATCAAGCGGATCTAATTTGGCAGATTAACTATTTCTCTTTAAAAGATTTAAATTGTTCGAGAATATTGCTATATGAGAGTTAAGCATGTCCAAACCCACATTCGATAATTAATTTAACAAAGCTAGAAAACAAATTCCCAAATAGGGGAGCACTTTCTTTATAAAATCATTATTTAATTGTTAAACTATTAATTCTTACTATCTCAGGCTCTGGTACGCTCAGTTTGGAATATTGAAGTCCATCCAACTAATTCGTCACAGCAAGGTGCAAGACAGTATCTATGCTTGCGTATATTTTACACGAAATACAGTTATTTACTTCGCAATATAGAAATATTTTAATTCTAACTTTCATTTGACATTATTAAATAATCTCTAAGAACAAGCATTCCTAATGTGAATGTTATAAGAAAGTGTTTTCCAATTACCATACCAAAATTTCCGAATAAATAAATTACATAAGTACCACAAAAATATTAAGTCCCAAGCTATATGTCTCCTCTCAGTTTCTTGTCTCTTGACAGGCATTACACAAATAACATGGTTAAATGGGCTAGAATGTATAATTCTTCAAAAATATAAACCCCCTTTAACATTCAAGAATAATTTCCCCCCATTAATCCTTGCAATTTGCGAAGTTATAAAATTCTTGCTGATTTTTTTCTTATAACAGAACCTGCGAATCGTACTTATTAAAGTACACCCAGTATATTGATAAAATTACCTGGTAAAACCACACACAAATATTTTAAGATTAACCCCCATTAGCCACCTAGCTCAGACACATTGCATTCTCCATTAAACACCGCAACAAATATTCATCCCACACACCAATCCACCCGATAAACTTCTTACTCCCAATATAATCTATTCAACTCAAAGCGCGAGTCAGAAGGCAGAGAGTGTGCTTTTGGTAAAGGCTAACATATGTTTTTAAAGGAAGTCTTCGTACCATGTGGAACAATGCGAAATGTTCATGTAGGTTATTTATTTTATATGTTATTTAAATATTTATAGTTATAGAAGCTTGGAAGAGACGAAATGTAGATAAACTAAGAAGAAACACAAAAAAGATGAATGTGTTAGATTATTCAAGTAAAATTAGTGTTAGTAAGGGGAGAAATGAAACTGCTACCAGGTTCAAAATTAGTAGTGTATAGGATAAAAAAGAAGCGAATGAATGGGACTGTAAGGACACCTTTAAATAGAAAGTAAAACGGATAGGAGAAACAAAAACGCGCTAGGTTTACGCAATACAATGGAATAGCGCAAAACTCAGTGCGACGCATCCTTTACTCCTTTCTGTTTTAAAGCAATTCACCTATCTGAACGTAATTCTTTCAAGAGTAAACAGTGATCATGTCCTACAAAATTAAAAACCTTTTAATTTTATATGTCTATATTTTATATATTTTATGCCTATAAAAACGTATATTGAGGTACTAAAACTATAATGAGGTGAGATAACGTGCTGGGAAGAATTAAATATCTCACAATAGCTTTAAATATCAGTGCATATATTTCACTATTTGTTGATGTGTAATTGACAAGATGACATGGGATTAGTAAGCCCATCGCAGCTGAGCATGTACATATAGTACATGTGGCAACACTGCTTTCCATTTAAACGGTATGTCTTTTAGGATTGATACGCGCTTTAGTAATGGTTGGAACAAATGTTTCAAAATGATGTCTCAGATAATACTGGTGCCTTTTCTCTTTAGCACTGCTGCGCATGTAATGAGCGAATCAGTGTGAACAAAAGTAGAGGTTTCTGCTTCTCACAGTTTCTCCAACGCCCAAGGCTTATTTTTCTTCCCTTCAACCCATGATCGCTTTCTGTCCCTTCTCCTCTGTTTCTCCATCACTCAGTGGTAAATTGTAGCTGAAATAAATTTGCTCGTATCTAATTTGACAGGCCTTCTAAGGCAGTCGGCTCAAGTTCACCAATCCCTCCACCAGTATATATGTTGGCAAAACTTCTCTCCCAGTTTGATATCGTTTTGATCCTTCTAGCTTGCGACGCGCCTGGCCAGGCGTACAGGGATTTGTGGCTCTCTGAATTTGACTGTAGCTTTGTTATATTTCACATAGAATTGTTTTTAAAATGTAGTTTTGCTTCGCATATCATAATCTTTGTGTATCCCCGTTGTGTAAAGGACAAATTATAACAATAAATGTATTATAATCACATGCATTGCTTTAGCTGTTCTACAAAGTTCTTGCAAAAGGTTATTCTTCTTTCCACGTCATGGTAATCCAGATAAGCATTAACTGCGTGCTCTTATTGTTTGATTAGCTATAGGTAGAAGGGAACTAAAGGAATACACTATGCTAAAGCGATATTCAAATATTTTAAAAGCTATGGCTATGCAATTTGTATTGTGCTTTTTTTGGGTTGCCAGGAGTGAAAAAATAAATAAATAAATAAATAAAAAACACAGGCGACTACTCTGAGAAAAGTATAAATATTTTAAAACTGAAATCAATGGCACGGAATATCTCGGAAATGGTCAACTACTCGAAAAAATTATGACATACATGTGTGTTTTAACGAGCTCTACATTTTTTTTTTTTTTTTGCACAATAAGTTTTCGGTCAATCTCTTACGGTTTACCAGATATGCAAATGTCATCCATGTTGAGGAGGTCTTCAGAGGTTATGCTGTGGTGTAATTCACAACATAGATATTCATTTTCAGGGGGATTCCAAAGTTCTTTTTTCAATAACTATTGTTATTGAAGACATATAGTTTAAAAGCATTTATATTTATATACATCTATATTGTTTATTTTGTTCTTTAAAGTTATATCTAGAGAAAAACTGTTTCAACTTCTTGAGCATTTTATAAAATGACATGAAATATATATGTTCTGTACCTAAGAATTGATTGTTTTCCTCCAGAGAACCAACATCTATTAGAAATACTGACGCTGGTTGTCAGTATTAAATCTAACATGATAATTTAATTTTCGCCTATCTTTACAGTAGAACTAAGTGCTATGAATTGCTTCCTACTTGCTTGCTTCACAGACTTGTGGAGAAAGAAAAAGTTTGCAGAATACAGCATATTCTGAAGCGCAAACAAAAAATTCTTAAATGAGCTTTAACTGTATACGGGAAGAATCCTTATTCCAAACCTACATTTCGAAACGATGGTCCTAATGGTTAGTTACTGTTTGTTGTTCAAATTTATTATCGAAGAAAATGTGCCACTTATGGTTTGTAAATGAGCTATCCTGGCTCTCACCAAACCGTAATGTAAATGCTGATCACATCTAAACTCAGACAGATGAGAACTTCATATACATCCTACTGATTTCGCTTTGTTTCTGCTCTAATTCAATGATCTTTCTAAACTTGTGTATATTAGTAAATACTTCACAGTCTTGCTCATCCTCGAGATGTCAGTTTAAAAACAGTACTCGGCAATCTACTTGAACGATTATAAATTCATGGCATATGTAATTTTCTTCTTAGCTTACAAACTCACAGGATTTTATAACATTATTGAGTAGATTATTATTTTGTTGTTGAGGGTATGCTACTAATTATACTTGGAATATTTTAGAAGAATTTGAAATGCCTGAAGATACTGGAACGGTCTATTCGTAATGTAATTAAATATTCATGTAAAATTTACACAGATATTTCTTATTTTCATATCTTAGGATGCAATTGTTAAAATATAATATGATTCTTAGTTTATAAATACATTTTTGCAATACCATCTCATATAAAATACATATTGTTATTAACTATTACCGTGAATACGTATACGTATCTTTCAAAGATGTGACACGAATTAAGATTTTAATAAAAATCCTTCACTCTAAACTGTAGAACTTTTCAGAATTTTTGATTTTCTTAAAAATGGCTCTAACGATTTTAATTACATACCACATATTAAAATATTTACATCATACATAAAATGTGTCTTGAATATTCTGGGAATAGTACCTGAAGCCCTCTTCATTCTGGAGGGCTTTTGATTAACTAGTAAACTGTAAGAGATAGACAAAATATCACTACACACAAAGTTTAGATCCCGTTAAAATACAGAATTTATATTATGCATATGGCACTCCTTTATTTCCCTTCTACTTAATAGGAAGCAGGTAATAAGGTCATTTGCTAAATTTTCTTGATTAGCATTACATGGATAGAAGAAAAAGAAGTAGAGAAATTCGTGTGAATAGAACACATCCATTTTTTTCCTTGTGAAACATAAAACTAAATGAAAAGTATGATCGTCTCTCATATTTCCACGTGTAATTGTAAAATATGAGGATGTGGATTACAAGGGTGAGCAAATACAAGGTTGAAAAGAGAGATTAGTAAATGCACAAAGGACTTGGGTCTCGACTTTTTACACATGTCTGATAGTAACGAACACACATGCAGTAACAAGTGCTTATAACGCCCTTGTGAAAGAAAGTTGAGCGAATACGTTTTTTTCCCTGTTATTTTTAGAACTTGGTACGAAGCGCCGTAACATCAAGATTCCGCTTGTTGAAAGGGTAGTTCTTTTGTTTTGTTTCCACCCTCCCAGCTGCTTCCGCTTCCTACAGCTGTGGAGGTCGCACAGTAGTTGAAGCATGTAGCGGTGAGCGTGTGGTGTCTCTTACAGAATAATATCGCCAAAACCAAACATCAGAAGCAAGCACCCTTCACTTATAGATTAGTTATCACAATGTTTCTTGAAGAAATGCACAAAGACGAACCGACTTGAAAATATAGTCCTTGATTTGCTGCTGAATAAATATAACAGGCAAAATTGTGTTCTACTCTTAAATAGATAAAACTTTTTCATGTACATTTTCAGTATTCAGTAAAGTTACACATTATTTTCACCGAATCCATTTACTTTTCAAGTTTAGTTTTCAGTTGACGTTAACCACGATAAGATCTGCTTAGAAAGATTTCGAACACAACTTTTGTTACACCCAATTGTATAACAGGTATAACATGTTTATAGAGAACAACTATGTGATATTAAAATGATATGCGCTTAACGTTTCAAAATATGACTTTTACTTTACAATGTACATGGTAGCTAGAGAAAGTGTATTCAATTCAATGTCAAGATTTTATCGGAAATATAATATGTTTGAAGTCCCCCGAGTCTGAAAAAATGTGTTTAAAAAGGCCCGTATGTGTGTGTGTGTGTGTGTGTGTGTGAGAGAGAGACAGAGAGAGAGAGAGAGAGAGAGTGTGTGTGTGTGTGTGTGTATGTGTGTGTCCGCGTGCGCCTATGTTTGTGAACAGAATAGTTCAAAATAAGAAGACTGTTAATTTAAGTATTTATGTTTAGTATACGTCACGAAGATTAAAAAAAACAACTAATCCCCCACTATAAACTACCCTTTACATAGAAAAAAATCGAAAGTTTTGCTTTTCTCAAAAATTGCCTAAGGATTTTCATTAAAATATCTTAAATATATGTTTACATGGCAAATAAAATGTATATCTTTAATTTTGTGTGAATAGCCTCTGAAGACCTCTTTATTCTGGATGATTTTTTCTGAATTTTGCATAACTTATAAACCGTAAGAGGTAGATAAAAACGTACTGCACAAAAAATGTAGATCTCCTTTAAACACACAATGTATGTCATACAGGTACATTAGTTTGTAGACTTGGCCATTTTCAAGATATTCCTTGTTATTGGTTTCAGTTTAAAAATACTTAAACTTTTTGTGTATGGGAACTGTCAACTCCTAGCCACGCAAAGAAACGGATTAGAATCCCATAGCAACCATATTTTAAAACATTTGACATCGGTTTAGCCTAGAGTAATACCTTATTTCATTTCTACTCATAAGGAACTAAATAATAAGACCGTTTCAGCTAATGTTCATCTCGATTAGCATGAAGTTAAAAGAAGAACATTTTAATAATAATTTGTTACTGAGATGTAGAGGAAGTCATGTGAATGGAACACATCAGACATTCAAAACCCGAGTTAGATCCGTCCTAAGAGAATAAAGCATTGCAAATATGTACATAACCAAATTCGCTATAATCGTTAAAGCCATTTTTGAGAAAAACATTATATGTCATTTTAAAAAGTGGAGCTAGTTAAATGACTATGTCAAACTTTAAAATATTTTCTCAAGTTATTTTCCCATTTTCAAAATCTAACTTCTCCAAAAAAAAAAAATGCTATTAGTTGCTGGTTTAGAAATATCTCCCAACGTACTTCAGAATGTTTGCAATAAAATGATGTATAGAAATCTTTATAGATAAGATATTATTCATAGTTTAATTTTAAAAATATAATTAATACAATCATAACTCTGATTTTTCTCAGTTTCTTCGCCTTGTGATATAAAATATTTTAAAAGAAAACTATCAAATACAGGAAAATTCCAACCAAAGATTTTTTTACAAAGGTACTAGAAGTGAAGTTTAAAAGAATGACACTTTAGGTTCGATATCTATCAGAGAAGATTTTGAATGTTTATAATAAAATTAATATACATTAAATAATACGTCCATATATTGCGCTTAAATTTGATATAGATACTTCTTTTGTTGCTAGTGATGCCTGAGCAAAAATCTGTAGCTCTAATATTTTAGAAAATATCTTTTAGTACTTCGGTGCTCCCTTAAGAAGTAATGGATCGCGAGTCAACACGAGGAAGCAAGATTAAGACAATATATCAAAGTTCTTAGGCTTTCACGGCCGGTGTCGATACTAGCTATTGTACAATCCAGGCTTGTGAGCCGTGGTCTGCTGGGCTCCTTCTTCCCAAAAGTTTCGTCTGCGACTACGGCAGACATCCTCGGTAGCAGCGGCGAGATCGAAGAACTTTACTGGACGTTTCACAGTCACAGTCGCAGTTGAAACGTCCAGTCCAGTAGAGTACTTCTACCTCGCTACTGCCACCGAAGATGTCTGCCGTAGTCGCGGACGAAACGTCTGGGAAGAAGGAGCCCAGTAGACCACGGCTCACAAGCCCGGATTATACTATAGCTAGTAAGACAATATACATTTTTAAAACCATATAGTAGTATCACATTCTCTTGAATACCACCAGAATAAGAGGTTTGACTCATTAACATTATTCGCCGTGCGAGTGGATGGATGAAAGTGGCTTTGTTCATGTACAAGAATAGCGGAATAGGCTGGTAATGGAATACTATATTGAATTGTTATATGCATTAGCTGCCTTCACGCGTGTACATGTGAAAGAAATAAAAACGAAAGATGTTAGATAAAGGAATTTTTAGTGTAAAGAGAAGCCAAAGAGGCATCATTGCTCGGAGCATTTTCAGCCGTAGCCTTTTACAGTGGTTACAAAGGAACACTATTATGTAGAGGCATTTATAACTCGCCACCCTGCGGTACCAGTTCTGATGGCTTTTCTTCTTTCGGTGACTGTACTCGGCTATCGAAAGCTCGTCCCTTGCTCTTTGTCGTGCGTTTCTTACTTTGTGAACGCACCGAGGCCTGTGAAGCAGAAGTGGGACGTCTGTCTCTGCAAAATAGATGCGGAAACATCCCGCGTGTGTTTGGAGAGGTTGCTGGCGGACAGAGTATGTCAGTTGTTTGTGTACAGAGTGGGTAGACCTCGCCCCGGGGCCACAAGATGACAGAGTGTATGTAAAATTCTATTGAAGGTCGTTTTTTCATCACAGAAAGAGAAAAGCTTAAAAAGCATTGCACATAGATGATGAGCAAAACCGTTGTGATACTCTTGAAAGCAGTCGAGATCTTTGCATAATGTCGTCGCACCAGCACTATTTCTACACTGCAGAAATCTTTGCCATTGAATGTAGCGTATTTCAGCGAAAGTTCTTTTTGGTCAACCTTTGATACATTACCACAATATGACCCTGTTTGCTTATGTACGCTTTGGTATGGTATCATTAGGCATGGACAGAATAAAACCTATAGCGGTTATGTTGTAACATTTAACTTGACGTGAGGCTTATAGAAACAATGGAGACAGACAAACGTAACTGGTATGCATTAACAGTTACACACACACACAAAAAAAAAAAAGCTGATACAAAGCAACTATTTCACAAAAACAATTAGTCCTCTGTGACCTAGGGATACCACGGTCTCTGCTGATAACAGAACGGGTAAAACAAAGTCACTTTCGCCAGTTCCTCACTGGCGTGTTTTAACTTGAAATAGCCCCGCTGAGTTCTGCAACTCTTTTAACTCACGAAAGAATATCAGCAGTCTCTGCTGATAACAGAATGGGTAAAACAAAGTCGCTTTCGCCAGTTTCTCACTGGCGTGTTTTAACTTGAAATAGCCCCGCTGAGTTCTGTAACTCTTTCACGAAAGAAAATCTGCACACCTCAAATACGGGGCATTTTGGACATCTGGATAAACGTATCTTGAGCTTATCTGTGCATTTTACAAAGACAGACAGTAATGTTTGTTGTGGTGTTGTTTTTGTTTTCTAGCAACATAGCCTTTCAAAATACAAATACTGCGATGTCACCAGAAATACATGTTTTGAGACCCCATCAATAAAAATATCTCTATGCATGCGTGAGTGTATGTGTGTGTATGTGTCTAAGAGTAACTTTACTCAAAAAGAAAAGAAATGAAAAAAAAGAAACATCGGGTAGTATAGTATCTTACTACATACGACGCGAACATTTTAAAAATATTCCCCCGTTCCAATTAGCCTTTTCATAGAACGTTTTTCTCTAAAGTATCTATAAAGCTCGATCAAAATGAAATATATGAACATGAAATATACACATCACAAATATATGGCTTCCATTTTCTGAGAATAGCCTTGAAAATCTATTTTAGTCGGAAGAAATTTCGTATAACTTTTATAACGGTATGCGCTAAGCGTAAGGCGAAAATGTACTACATAAAAATTCTGATGTGCTACTTTCACTTGATTTGCTCTACCTATTTTCAACAAATTATTCTTGCGATCTCTTAGTTTTTATATACTTCAAGTATAACGATATAAAGATTTACATAAATATTTTTATACGTATTTCCTTGTAGGTACGTGGGAATATGGAACCACAAAAATCCATGGTATTAGAAAATACCATCCCAATATTTATCTGTCTATAAAGAAAAGCCACGAAAAAACTCAATTCAGAGTGAGTGGTCGACAGGGATCGAACCCGACATCTACCAAATGTGAACTAAGCTATCCCTCTCGGATTTCAGAACACTTGTTCACTACAGGTTTACTATTCTAATTACTAACGATGTTAATTTCTGCTTTTTAATACGAGTGGCTATTACTGTGGGTACAGAATTGTTAATGCAGCGGTATAAAGTTGTTTCTATCAGCAAGAAAGATTGTGATCATCACTCAGTTGTAAAACTATATTCAGAAAGGACGACTCATAACCATAAAATAACAGTGCAGTACTTCAAAACAATGAAATAAAATCGGGCATCATTAGTTTCAATTTTGAGAACGATGTTTACACCAATGCTTAGAAAAGAGTTGAATGACAAGGTGCCAAGTGAAGCACACCCGACACAGCTCTGAAACGTATTTCAGATTATGGTAGAAAACCATATATTATTACTTCAGATCATTATTATTATTTTTATTATTATGATTATTATTATTGTAACCTCGTGCAGTGAAGCTGATTAGCTGTAAAAAGTCAATAAAGCGAAATATTAGTTACGTGATTAATTATATCTTTTTATTGTCTAAGTGACATATTTTTTTTTTTTGCATTATAATAAAATGCAGTGCTTGAACATAATAATATATATTTTATATAAAATAGGTAAAGAAATAAAATAGATGCGTAATGTTTGTTTTAGTATTATAGAATTATAACCACTGTTGGGTCATACATTTCTGTAAATGCATTCCTATCTTCATGCTCCTCCGTGGTCTAGGTGTAACATGATTTAGCATTGTGGCTTATTATACGTCAAACCCCAGGTGGATAGAGTGAGATGAGAATAATTTCAAAAGGTGACCAAAACCGGACGGCAAGGGAGGAGCCACCGTGGAGCAAGGGAGTGTTCCAATCCGTTCATTATGATGCGGGGAGCGTTGGGAGCACGTTTCTGAGGTCTGATTGAACTCTCTGGGTCTACAGACGACTTCCAACGCCATCCCACCGCCGAAAGCTATATTTCCAGAGCAAGACACTACCATGGAAGGACGCCAGCATCGCAGTCCGAGCAGACACTTACAACCTTGTGAGAGACCAGCTGGATGAATTGGAGACGAAATGAAGGGACAGGAAGGTCGGTGGAATGAAGAAACCTCCCCAGCATTTGCCTAATGACCCGGGAAAATCCCCGAAAAAAACAGAGATATTGGCCGCAGGAATCGATCCTACGACCTGCCGAATGCCAGTCTCAGACGAAACGCCTGAGCCACCTAGCTCAGTTCTTTTGGAGGTGAATAAAGCCGGCGATCCCGTGTTGCAGATTTACGGCATGTAAAACACCTCAATAAAAACACCCTGAAAGAAAAATTAAGCGATTTTCTACGCCTAGTATACAATGGGATTCTGATGACCACGAAGATAAAAAGTTTCTTTAAATAAAATTCAATTTTCTTTCTGCAGCATTTGTTTAATTCTGTCGCAAAATGGCTTATCCTAGGAGCAGTCCTGGATAGAGATAAACCTCGGAGGCCAGTGACCACATGGGGAGCATTGGAAACAACAACTTTTATTTCTCAGTGAAGTTTCTGGTATTTGAAAAAATAGTCCTCATGTAAAATATAAAAAATAAAATCTGGTGTGTTACATTCACAAGGCTTTCTATACCCACTAAATTTATTATATCATTTATATTTCTATCTGCTTCAGTTTAATGGAGATAACGTTATGCTTTTAATTCTTCTATCATAAATAACTATTTCAGTATGAAAGTGGCATGAATCATAACATTTGTGTAATTGCATTTTCGTTCTTATAATTAAAAGAATTAAACAAACTCCTGCTTTTAATTTGCTAAGCCCATACATGTATTTTGCGATATAATTAGACAAATGCTGGGGAAAAGAAATCAAATTTTATTTATGGACGCTTTGCAGAAATATCGACGGTAAATATTTCGTTATAGATCCAAAGGGAATAACGATAGTCAAATGTTTAAGAACTGGACACGTTATCATGCCCTTAAAATTCTATGCCCTGTCTATGCAGTCGCAGAAATAAAGATGTATTAGAAAGATTTTAAAAGAGTGATTACGTGTTGAATAATTCGAACTATTAATAAGGATATAACGAACATGGCTAACGGCTCACAAAAAGTTATTAGCATAAACTATGTGTGTGTTTTTATAGAGATCAATATAGAGAGATATATTTCCTCTAGTACGTTTTCCTCATCGCTTATCATTTACCACTTGGGCAAAATTATACAAAACTCCTTCCTAAAGAAGTGAACTTCACTGGCTATTCCCAGAGAATTCGCGATGTAATTTTTGTTTTTCATGTACATATATTTATTGTTCAAATAAAGATCTCTTCTGACAGTGTTTACCGCCCGCTTTTACTACATAGGTAACGCAGGCAAGGGCACTATGATACATGGAGTGAAGATGAAGCACCGGTGGAATGCGAAGGTGGGGGAAACCGGAGAACCCGGAAATACCACGTTGCGCCACTTTGTCTACCACAAATCCCACATGCGGTCGTCGGGGATCGAAACCAGATCGAGCACGGATCGGCCCGCTTTGGTGAAAGGCGAGTGGTCTAACCCCTCGACCACGGCGCGGTCTAAAGATCGCTAGGCACAGCTGTGAGACAATCGTAAGTTATCCAAGTAAGGGATAGCTGGAGTTGGGAGATTTTCTTAAAACCGTGCATTTGGAAGGTACTAAGCTTAAATTCCAATGCCTTACGCGACTTTGCATTTTTAAGCTATGCTGTTCACAGACATACATAGGCAGACACACGCATCTCTTTCTAAAATGTTTTTTTATTTATTCCGAGAGTTTCAAACATATAGCTCCGCTGAAGTCTTGATGTCAAATTATTGGGTCGAATATAATATTTCTCGTGCCAGTACCTCTTAGAGAAGGTAAAAATAACTGAATTAAGGGGGGGGGCATTTGCAAAGAATTAAAGATTATAAAGCTGTGTGCAATATGTTATGTTTGTATTCATAATAGTTTTGAATAAAACGGCACATTCATATTGAAAATTGTATGTTTAGGAAAACACAGTATAAAGATTAAAATGTAAGGCATTCTACATGCACCAAGCTTTAGTATTTCAATTTTAAATATCAGTTACGTACCTTACATAAGAAAAATATAGTATACTGTACACAAGAGTATCTTCTTATTAAAGCAATAATATTTTTTCAACTTTTTTTTAAAAAAATTGCGATTTTCTGCCCTTAAGGTACAAAGGGCCAGAAAATGGCGTAATAAGATTTAAAATGAAAAAAAAAAGGTTGAAATGAATAGAAATTGCATAAATAAACAAAAAATAATAACATACATTTGGCCCTGGTGTTAATGCTGGTTGCTTTGAGTTTGGATTCCCTAAATTTATTACGCTAGCAATTCATCCTGTAGCTCCTAGTTTTTACGTGTCTCTTAGCCCTTTGTCCCTATTGTTGATAGAACTGTGGCAATAGCCTGCGTCTCTCTCCTAGCTCTTTTTATTCACCCTTCTCTCCACGTCCTTTTTACGTCTGTAAGCGGTGGGTGTTGCACACTGTGAGTTCAAAGGTTATCACAGAGCTCGTGTTTACCTGCACCATTGCTGTGCGCGCGCGAGTGTGTGTGGATTGAAATAAAACGTCAGCTGCCGCCGAATAGCTTTCAGAGGGATCGTTTCGCTCTTCTGACAAAGCAGGTCGTTCAGGTCTAGTTTCACCTCCGGAAACGTTTGAGGATATCTTGTTTTTCACCCATATCCTTTCTTTCGGTTGTAGCACTGTCAGCAAGGTTAAAAATAAATATTTCCCTAACCTTTTCCTTCCTTTTGGTAGCTTTTCACCACATGTAACCTCCATATTAATCAGCATTATCGCCAGAAACTAGAGTTTTAGGCATTACAAATCGCCAAAATGGGCCAAAAAGTCAATATACGCCTATTTATTTATTTATTTAAATATACTACTCAATCACACAATCATCCTCGTATGTTAACATCGTGTTGTGATGTATTTTAAAGTAACTTTAAAGTTTTAAACAAAATGCTAACTGTACATGACAGAAAAATCTGCTTTGCCCATTCACACGTACTTTCTCTGCCTGTTGAGCAAATTATTGTTAAACATATTATTCTTCTATCTACTTCATTCTAATCGAGATAAACATTAGCAGAAATCATACCTTATAAGTAAAAGGGAAGTAAGGGAATACTCTAGGCTAAAACGATAGGCAAATCTTTTAAAAGCTGTAGCAATGCGATTGACATTGAAATTTGGCTTTCTTTGCATAGCAAGGAGTAAAACAGAAGTAAAATGGATGACTACATTGAGAAAATGGTTAATTATTTTAAAATTGAAACCAATAACAAGGATTATCTCGGAAATTGTTGCTCCCTATAAAAATGTATAGGAAATAAATTGTACACCATATAAAGGGTATTTTAGGTATTTTTCCCCTTAAAATCTTCGTGTCACATCCTGGGAAGTTAAATATCAACTATAGTAACTTTAAATTACCTTTTTTTTTTTTTTTTTTTTTTTTTTGCTTAACGTTCTTTAACCTGGTTGATCATATCGGACGATAAATGAAATGCTGCTCAAATGATCTCGGGGTCCATGGAGCTTAAAGTTACTCGACATTCGTCTTCTCAGGATAAGGGAAAACCCCGAAAAAAACCTTATCCGGGTAACTCACCCTAAGCGATATTCAAACTCACGACCTTTTGAATGTGAGGCAGACACGCTACCACCACATTACCCAGGCGAGCTGTAAATGACTTTGTTTTTGAGTTACATGTTCACAGACACACGGGCACACATTTATTTTCTTTCTTTTTTTTTTTTTTTTTTTTTTTGGTATCAAGGTGCCCTAAAACGTGTTTTTTCCAGTGAAATCTCGATATCGAATTTTTTGTGGAATGCTATACCTGCTGTACATATGTGATTTGTTAAGTAGAGAAGTAAAAAGACAAAAATAGGCTACAAAGTTGCGGTGTATGTAAATCGCTCAGTTTTTCTTTCAAATTGAACATAGATTTAACACATTTAAAAAGGCAATTTGACAGGTTCCGATCTCTACTTGTATTCCATCCAAACATTTCATATTGAGATTTCACCAAAAATATATTTTGAGGCTCCTTGAATAAATAAACAGTAAATATATTTTAGATAAAGAAGTATGTATGTGTGTTTGTATATCTGTAAATAGCAAAATTCAAAAACAAACAATCGACTAAATACTAAGCTTGGTATTTAAATTTAGCTTCGTCCATAGTTGCGACAGGAAGATTTTCAAGGTAATTGCCCCACCCAAACTATCTATACATGTAACTTTTTTTTATTTCCTCAAAAGTGGCTCTAAGAATGTAGCGCAAAATACATGATAAATGAAATGTATGTCTTACATTTTATGTGGCAGCTGGTCTCTCACTATCGCACCTGGGGTCTGATCTCATAAGCCGCTTGAGGGATTCGGATCTGGACGGGTTTTCTGGAGTTCCCCAGTTTCCCCCGTCATTCATTCTACCACCTGTTCTATAATCACTTTTCCTTTTATCCATACCATCGTTGCTTTGTCATCTTCCTCACTCTCATACAAGGCATAGTGTGCTCACCCATCCTGGCTACTCTCTCTGAGCCAGAGTCCGTCTGCTTCTCATTAGACTTTTGTCCCCAGGCGCTGGCTTGTAAGTTTTGGGAATGTAAGTCCTTCATTCGAGGAAAGTAAATAACGAAAATAAAAGAAGTTGAAATAAAATTTACGAGGAATAGCTCCTTAAGTCCCTATCCTTCTGAATCAGTTTTGAGTAATTGATTTTGAACAGACCGCAAGAGATGCATACAGTGATACTACATAAAAATGAAGATCTTATTAAAACATAGATACAATTTATATAGGATGTTTTTGTTGTTTTTCTTTATTTCTTTTTTTATTGTAATGGAGTAAAAATTTCCGACATAATTCTTGTTATTGCTTTCAATTTTAAAATGCTTAATTTTCATTTCACAAACGGGAAGTCATTCGATTTTTCGGTAGGGGGTTTGTATTCAACCAGCTTTTTAAGTATTTGACTATCGCTTGTAGCGCATTGTACTCTGCTATTCGCATTGTACTTATTAGGATATGTGTAATAATAACTTGTCTATAAACGTTTATCTTAACATAAAGTAGATAGAAGAGTAAGCATTTGTAAGAATAGTTTGTTGAATAGTGGCTAGAGAAGGCCATGTGGATGTATCACAGAGATTTTTAGAAAAAAGTCCACACGTGAATCACATATGTGTCTGTGGAAGTGAAGATAATCCGATAAATAACAAACTTGGTGCTTATTTAAAGTTCTGTGTGTTCCAAAGATGCCACACGTAGGATTTCGAGAAGAACTACCATTTACATAGAAAAGTTATATTTTTATTCATTTTGTCAAAAATGATTAACAATTTTTATTAAAAATATGTTTAAGATATTTCATAAGAAATAAATGTATATTTGAATTTTCTGAGAACAGCTTGTTAAGACTTCTTCATTCAGAATGACTTATACGAATATAATTGATAAACCAAAAGAGATCTTGAAGGGAAATAGCGCAATGGAAAAACACCTTTTACCTCAGGGTCTTCTTTTTGAATATATGATGAAAGAAGTAATATACTAATCAACTATTTTACTGGAATCGCTGATCTCTCTCCTCGATTTAAGGATTACCTGCAAGTCGTTCATTAAGCATTCTTTTGAGCGAGTAAGATCTAATGCTATTTTTGGCGACGGTTAAAAAACAAAGAATGAAATTGGATTGATTCAGGGACGGGGTCCCCAGGCAGTGGGGGTAGAGCACCGCACATAGGCCCCGTGAGCCCCTTGCGACTTATGTGCTCCCAGGTCCGGGATGACTACAGGTGCAAGCAAGGGCAGCGTTCCTAACGGTTCCTAATTGGACGCATGCCGCTCGGACCGAACCCACAAGCCTCAAGCCCCCAGGGGTCCCCCTAGAGGGTCCTAGTGCGAAAGCACCCAAAGGCGAGTAGTGCAACGACACGAGGTATCAACCTCCATAGTGGCACCGCCCAGCCACAGGTCACCGCACACCGTCGCCTGATCCTTCAATTCTTAAGGTGAGCATGTGAAATTTGACAGAAAAGCTAAAAATTATTATTTTTCATAATAATATGCATTCTAAACTTTAAAAAAATATATATCGCTTTTTCATTTGGCGCACTTAAACTACCAATTGACTGAATCTATAAATGGGGAGTCATATGCTTATAAATACGCATGCGTGTCTTTAAGTCTTGTTTTCTCACATACCTTTTTCCATACTCAAAATGTTCAACACGATGCAATTTCATTTTGTTTGTAACAAAAGTATAATACTCTCTCTCTCTCTCTCTCTCTCTCTCTCTCTCTCTCTCTCTCTCTCTCAGAAGTACATTATAGAAACCGGTTATATAATGTTTGTAAATAATGCTCTGGTTTTGAAAAATACATTATTTAAATTTGCAAAACTAACAGGTTGTAGAGAACGAAAAGTAATAATTTTTCTAAAATAATTATGGTTAATATTAGAAAATATGATACATTTATAAACTCATTTACTATAACTTTTCAATTTTGTGTGAATATGTTTTAAAATGCGTTTTATGGCTTATTTGTAATTAGAAACTAAATTTAGGCAATAAATACTCGTTATTTAAATAACCACTTAGGCTAGAATTTTTATACCTGACAAAAATATCACTATTATGGCATGTAATAACTGATATAAATTTCAATAGGATATTTTGCCTACTGTAGATTTTCCAAATTTTACAGAGCATTATTTTAGCAGATGACGAGGAAGTCATGGAAACAGAAAATGATATACAGGAAATTCGAGGATGTAATGAACCTTCCCAACATTCGCCTAACCACTCCGGGAAACCCCGAACAAATCATTCGGGAGGCCGGCCACGGGAAGCGAACCCACAACCTCCCTTGTGGGACTCGCACTGGTCGTTGAGGCGCTATCTCGCCCGGTGAAGAACTAAGGTCTCTTGAATATGTGAGTAAAACTACACAATATGCATGTAACGTATATCGTCCTTTGTTCACAGTTCTTTGCTGCTCTTAAACATCAGCAGTATTACAACTTCTAGGTAACAAACTTAGTATTTTATCAGGAAAAATAGAGGGAAGAGATAAGCATAGAAAAGTCTGAATGAAACTAAAATTCAGATTTCTAATATGGATTCATACTTTACTCTTGCCGTGGCTGAGTGGTTAGACCGCTCGCCTCCCATCTAGGCGATCTGGGTTCAGTCCCAAGCACCCGCATTTAGAATTTGTCTGGACGGGTTTTCTCCGGGTCCTCCGATTTCCCCTTCCGCTCATTTCACCAATTGTTCCAAAATCACTTTTCCTATCATCCATTCCGCTTGCACCATCCGTAATACACTTCCTCACGCTCACGCATGGCTACTGATCCATTACTCGTTCAAGGTTCTCCATTCTGTGGTTAGATGTCGCTGGCAACCCTAGGCACCCTCTTGTAAGTCCTAAGGGGGTGTCAGTACTACATATGGGGAGGGTAAGACGACTATTTAAAAAAAAAAAAAAAAAAAAAAAGCAAAACAAAACTTTACTCTTACCTGCATGATTCAATTACAGAAAGTAATATTTGTTTTTATTTATATATTTACAGGCACAAATATTTTTAGTTTTTTCGGTTAAAAATTACCAAAATTCTGCACATAATATTTAATTGTGGAGATGTAGTTGTTTATTTATGCAAATAGTTATCACAATAGTAACTAGTCAGTTCTGATTTAAGGCATGGTACAAAGGACGATGACGATGATGGTGATAAAGTAATTTTTAAAGATGGTCATCATTATCGTGCAGCAGTAATGATCGTTCCGACTCGAAATTATTATTGATCGCTCCGTCTTCGAATGGGAAATCCTCGACTTTTTCGACCTGTAGGTTTGGAATTCAATGCTGTTTGAGGAGTTGTATCATTTTCCCCATCTTCGAACATGTTAGTACCAATTTTCTTTATAATATATAATTTTATGTCTTAATTTAAATATTCCTGTTTGTCCATAAGGATAGAACCTTCTATAAATCTCACAGACTTCATTTCAGCTAGTTTATACGTCTCAAAGAATCCATCCGAACTTAAATCTAGCAGGGAGCCGAAATTTCATCATAATGACATGTTAAAAGTGAATCTCTAAGACAGTATTACAAATTTTAATTAAAGCGTGAATTTTAAGTAAAGGGTTAAATATAAGTTCTTTGTAATTAAGAAGAGTGAAAAATGCAATAGCTTGAATTCGACTATTTTAATGAGTTTTTCATCCATTTGAAGTTCATGAGTAACAGCAAATTTACCCGAGTAGGTTCCCAGCCTTTTGCACAAATAACATCCTGGAGGACCAATTAATTTGACGAAATTGGTAATAATGATGATCATGACGATGAGAAGGTACCATATTATTCTATGATAATTTTACCGCAAACGGAAACTCAGGTGTATTCAATTTACCTATTAGAATCGTGAAATACAGAAACAAATTCATTCGGTTCGCGCGCACTAAAGCGGGCAACGGGTAAAATGTTGCTAATTCTTGAACGTCCGGCGAGAGATTCTCACCTGTTCGGGATTAGCCTCGACTACTTCAGCGCTTTTCGCACTTCGATCGAGGTGACGACAGCATAGAGGGAATGAATAATTCAGGTCGGTGCTAGAGAGGAACCTTCACAATCTGTTTTATTTACCACACTGTCGAAACCGAGAGATCACACGCCATGCACCTACCCCCCTCTTTGATGACATGGGTTTTCTATCAGGCTTCGTGGAGGTCGGGGAAAACTTTGATGATAACGCTCACAAAAGTTGTTTCCAGTATACAGCTACCCTTCTTGATCTTCTTTTGGACTTTTCGTTGGTTATAGATTTAGTTCGCAACACGGGAAAAGTCGTAATTTTAGGTTTTATACGTTCACCACAAAACCAAGGCCTTCTGGAACATTCTATCACATTTGTGCTATATACACGTAAAGCGTGAATCAAAATGTTATCAAGTTATAAGTTTTTATTAAGAATTGGTATATTGTTTCATAATTCCGTAGTTTCTTAATTGTTATGCATTACAAAGGTTTGCTTTTTGGAACCTGTTAAAAAGGATAAGCGGTCCTATCTTTGCAAGTTAACGGGCAAGTATAGTAGGCGTTTGAATTTCATCTTAAAATATGTTGCATTCGTATAACCTTTTCTACCTGGTATCGTTAAACTTCTGTAAACTATTCTTCTAAACTATTCTATAAACTATTTTATCAACTTCATTTTAACTAAATTAAACATTTGTATAAATCGTTTAATGGGAGTGAATAAATGAGAACGGAACAGGCTAAAGGCCTAATCCCTGGAAGGAGAAGAAGTTTAATTACAATTTCGTTCCAAGTATAAGTGAAAATGGGGAAATTGAGTCCATAATCAGATGTTTTAGGAGCGGGTCGCTCTATGCTGATCTTAAAGTTTCATTTTCTTTCCGTGGCACCCAGAAAACAGTTCAATATTGACACCCCTTGAAAAAGCATGTGTGTTGATAGCTGAAAGTTTACACGGTTTTATATAACCTATCACAGCGATCACATATTTTCTCTTTTCACTCTTGTATAAACTATTCTCACAAAATCTTATTCTTTTATCTAATTTACAATAATAGAGATAATCGTTCATTACACACTTACATGTTTAATATACATAGGTATACAAAGAATAGAGTAGACGAAGGGATAGTCAGATTTTAAGCGTTTCGCTATGCGACGTCGTTGAAACTTTTTGCCACGAGAAAAAACATCTAGTGTGTTACAATCACATGACTTTCTCTAGAGCCCTGTAACAAATTATTACTAAAAAGGCTTATTCTTCTATCTACATTATGCTAATCGAGATAAACTTTAGCAGAAATTGTCCTTATTACTTGGTCTCTTGTAAGTAGAATGGGAAAAAATCTAATGTGCTCCACTGACATGATGTCCTCTAGCTGTTCGGCAAACAAACCTTTCATGCTAATCTCATGTTAATCAAGATAAACATAAGAGAATTATTCTTATTACTAGCTCTCCTTGTAAGTAGAAGGGAAATGACTAAATGCACAGGCTAAAGCGATAGTCTCGTTCTTTAAAAGCCAGTAGCTGTGTGAAACAATTGAACTTCTAATCTATTTTCTTTCCAGGAGTAAACAAACGATAAACGAGAAGAAAGATGTGTTCCGGTTTGAGAAAAGTTTAAGTGGCTAAAAATTGAAACTAATAATCTGGAATATCTCGAAAACGGTCAACTCTACCAAGAGAATAAATAAAAAAATGTGTATTAAGTACATTTTGTGTTTTAATGACATTTTTGTAGTAAGTTTTTGTATACCTTCGGTTTACCTGTTATATAATAATTATCCAGAATGAAGAGACTATTTCCAGAAAATCCAAGATGTACATTTCGTTTGTCATAAGAATATCTTAAACATACGGTATTTTAATCAAAATCCTTAGAACTATTTTTAGAAAATCAAAATATTCGAAACATTTTCCATGTAAAGGGTAGTTGGGGGTGGGGGTTTTCTTGGAAAATCTTCGTGTCATATCCTTGGAAGATACTAAACTTAAATACCAAGTTTGGTATTTGACGATCCTTCCATTTTTGAGCTATGCTGCTCACAGACGCACATACATACACAGTGCATTTATTTAAAAAATGTGTTTTTTTGTTTTTTTTTTATTCAGGGGGTCCCAAAATGTGTATTTCCGGTGAAATCTCGGGATCGAATTTTTGGGTGCAAAACAATACCTTCTCTATACACTATGTACATAGTGCGTGTAGAGAAAGTAAAAATGAATAGCCATTTCCCACCTGAAGAAGTTGTATTTGAACATTGAAACCAATTATAAAGAATATATTGGAAATTAATATAGCAAACGAAAAGTCCGTTTAGCACCAAACGTCAGCTTTCAAGGTTACAATACGAAGGTTTTCAAGGAAATCCCCCACCCCAAACTCCTTGTTGATTAAGTTATTTTAAAGAAGGCTGTTTAAGCGCACAATTTGTCACATACCTTTCTTTTTGGAGTTAAACATTCATTGCTATTGCTTTCCTGTACCATGGAAATTACAACGTCCCTCTTGTGGGAAGCTGTAATTTTTTTTTTACTTATGGCCAAAGAAAGAGAACCACTTTATTGGTACCAGCTCTTAAAAAAATTGTTTAATGCTTTACCTCTGTATATTTTATTGTTTGTGTTTCAGCTGTAAGGAAATAAGTAATGAGACCATTTATTGGAACTATTGGTGGGTTTAACCAAATTTCTATTCGTAAAATTGTATCTTTCTGATCAATTAATCATATTGGATGAATATTAACTACTATAATTATAAGAATAAACTTATGATTAACATATTTCTTCATTCACACCATCAATATCACCTCTATTCTTTTCTAATTTCGATTGGCATAAGGAAGAATATACTTTTTTTTTTTTTTGCAGAATTGGTAGATAAAGTACTGTGAATGGGGCACATAAGTTTTGTTTAAAACTATAATATACAATTTTGTTTCTCATTATATGAAGTACTGGTTCGAATTGTTCTGCAGATAAACTTCAAAATATTAAAATGTAACGTAAGCAAAAATAAATTCAAATGGAATTTATTTAACAGCCGTTCTTATTACATATAACATTACGGCAGTGACACTAAATAAAATAAATTAAATGGTAACTGGAGAAGAAAATTTAGAAAGTAAACGTTTCGGTCCTAAACGGTATCTCCCTGGCATTTGTCAGTCATGAGACTGTGGAAAACCTGGAAACACTGGGCTTGGAATCGCACGCCTGCCGTTCATAAGCCTGTGTCTCAAAGACCATGACTGAATCAGAAATAGAAAGTAAAAAAGTGGACAGTAGTGAAGCAGACACTGACGAATAAGTAAAGAAAACAAAGAAATGGCATGAAGAGTACAAACGTAACAGAAAAACACAAGCAAATATAGCCCGGATGCGCAATGTAAAAGCTTCAGGAAGCAAAGTTTACCACGCTAACACTGTTATGAACAATAAAACCGCTTTCCTTTGGAAGACATCCTTATTTTATTGCTAGAGAATTTCCTGTACTTTTTGCTTGTAGGAAGACTAGAGAAAATGTTACAGCCTGCAATCTCCATTGAAACTCGATGGGAAATTTACAACTTGCACCTTTATTACGTCTTGTTCCGGGGAAGGGAAAATACTGGCATCAGTAGTTGGCAAGGGGATCTGCCGTTGTAAGTATCCTCAGGTAACAGACGCCAATTCCGGTAATGGAACCTCAATCTACTCAAGCAGTTAAGGATCAAAAGAAAAAAAGTCGGATTGTCGGCCAAACCAATTTCACTTGCCTTCCGAACACGTTTATTAATCGGTGACAGACTACTTAGAGCTTTTTTTACGTTCTGTCCCATGTACTATGTATATATTAGGTAGAGAAGATATTGCATTCCACCCAGCAGCCTGATACCGAGATTTCAGGGAAATACATGCTTTAAGGTCCCTGAATAAAATACTTTTAGTAAAAGGTTCGTGTGTGTCTGTGAACACATAACTCAAGAAAACAGTAACAAAAACAATAAAAAAAAAACAACCGAAAATTCAATAAATACCAAACTTGCTATTTAAGTTAGGATTTTCCAAGGATTTGATACGAAGATTTTCAAAAACATCTACCACATCAAACTGCCGTTTACATGGAGCATTTTTCGAAAATTTAGATTTTCTCAAAAAAGGCTCTAACGATTTTGATTAAAATATCATATGCTTAAGATATTTTAATGACAAATAATGTGTATATCTTGAACTTTTGGGAATATCCCCTTAAGTTTTCTCCATTTTAAATAACTTTTGCATAAATTAGCAATCGTAAGATATAGACAAGAACTTACTTAACAAAAAAACGTGTCAAAAACATGTTTTTATGTGTAGTTACCATTTCCGATATATGCCATATTATAAGTATTTCAAGTATTTGTTTATAGTTTTCTAAAATAGGAAGCCGTCGTTTATATTTTTACTTTAGTTCTGTACATGCAAAGAGGACAGCATCTCAATATCATCACACAGCAACCAGATTTTAAAATCTGTGATTATCGCTTAGGCATGACGTATTCCCTTATTTCTCGTAATTAGACCAGCCTTAGTTCTTTTTATCTCCATTAGCCTGAAGCAGATAGAAGAATTAGTAAGAATAATTTGTTGCAGAGTAGGTAAATAAAGTAATGTAACACGTCAGATGTTTTCAGTCCAGTGTCTTGAACTCCTCTGTTATTTGCAGTATCTAACAAAAGCTTATCAGGTACAATGACTTGAATCTCTTCATAAATGTCACAGATGTTGTTCAGAATCTCTTTTAATTTCTTTACTGCTTGCGTATAGTAAGTTAAGGCTATATCATTGGAAGAACATTTTTTGTTTATAACTATATGCATGTCTCTGTAAATACATAATTCAAAAACGAAAAGTCAGTTACACATCAAATTTGGAATTTAAGTTCACTATCTTCCAGGGTTACGTCTTGAAGAATTTCATGAAAACCCTTCTAACCTGAACTTCCCTTTATGGAGAAAAACGTCCCTTATTATTATTTTGTCAGAAATGACTCTAAATTTGCATTAACATATGGAATGTTTTAAAGATTCTTTCATGGAATAGAAAATTATTAAATGGAATTTTCATGGAATATTTTGGGAAGTCCTTTTTAATCTGAACTGTTTTGTATAACTTGTGAAGTTAAAGAGACAGCCAAAATGCTACTAGAGATAAAATGTAAATCTCGTTAAAGAGCATAATTTGTCAGATAAATATTCTTTTGAAATTAACCATGTCCGATGTAACCGTTTTTATTAGTTTGAAATTTTAAAACTCTTTCACTTTAACATACTGTATTGTATATCTGCAACAAAATATGGAGATGTGTATAAAATTTCTATTTTTAAGTCCCTATATGTCAGGAATTAAATTTTGTTTGTAAAATATATATAATGACTTGATGGAGTGAAGCAATATACTCTATGTAGATTAATTTTGTTGTGAAATTTTACTGCAGTTGCAAGTTGAAGGCAGGTTGTCGAATTTAATGACTTGAAATAGTTACGCCTAAAGCTATGCAAAAGTGCAAATGTGAAGAAGCGACTTTAGGTTTATTTTCCAAATTGGCCGCACGCCTTGAAATGTTCTGGATGGTAGTATGTATTTTTCATGTCAGGGATCGCTGGAGTCGAAACAGTTATGATACTCATATCTGTAACTATTTGGTATAGGTTGGTAACATGTCTCGGTAATAGCTCAATACAAGTGTATTCGAGGTCATTAAGGCAAAGTCTTGTTAGGTAGAAGACCACCAAAAACAGATATTTTCCAGGCATTTCCTCAGTCCTACAACCATAATAGGGTGTTAGAGCTGTATCGTTTCCTTCCCAAATTTACTTTGTCAGTTATATTTTCATTTCATCTATCAACCAGTGCCCACCGCCTGTGGTGTCAATTGTAGTAAGAGTTAAACACTATTAAAAAAGTTGTCCTTTAGTAGCATGGATACAAGTTCTATACAACTAAAATAGGACTCGTTTCATTCACATGCCATTCTGCACCTATTTTACAACAAGCCATTCTTATATCAATGTTATTATTTCATGTACTTCATGCTAATCGAGATAAATATTAAAAGAAATTATTTTATTTCATATCTACCTATAGGTACAAGGGGAATAAAGATAACACGATGACCAAATCTTTTAGGTGTGGGCTGATAGGTGAAGACGTTGAAATTCCGTTCTCAATACATGACCTGGATGAAAATAAAATGAATAATGAACTTCCATTTCGGAAAACTATGAGTATGAGAAAATTTGCACGTATTTTCGGGTGTAAAATCCTTGGCTTCCTTCGAAAGGGAAGTAAAGCCGTTGGTCCCGTGTCGTAGATTTACGGCACGTAAAGGAACTTCAAACCTGACAGAACCTCTGAGCAAAATTAAGCGGTCTTTCACACCCAATATAGAATGGGACGCTGAGAACCACAGCATTAAAGAGCGTCCATAAATAACATGCCATTTTTGACAATGATTAACTAAAATGTTTTTGACATAAATTGTATACTTTAACGAGATCCAGAGAAGAAGAGACTTCATGAGGTATTCTAGAGAATCCATGATTTATTTAATCTCTAATGAAAATATGTTAAACAAATGACGTTAATTAAAATAATTGGTCGTTTTTTTAAAAAAATTAGAATTATCGAAAAGTGTTCCGTGTAAAGCGTAGTTTGGATGGGGGATGAAAATCTTGGTGACTATTACTTGGAAGAGTATAATTTTATTTATTTTGGTATTTATCCGAATTTTTGTTTTCTGAGTTAATGAGTTCACACACACACACACACACACACACACACACACACACACACAAAGCATTTTATTTTTTACTTTTTCTACCCGTACTACGTATATAGTATATAGAAAGTGTATTGTATTGAACCCAAAAATTTGCTACCGAGATTTCACATGAAATACACGTTTTGAGACCTGAATTCAAAAAAGTATTTTTAGAAAAAGATCAATGTATCTATGTGTGTATGTGTGTCTGTGTCTGTCTATATATAGCATAGCTCCAAAACGAAAGTTTCGTTAAATACCAAACTTGGTAGTTAAGTTAAACAACTCCCAAGGATGCTATACAAAGATTTTAATAAATGGTCCACCCCCCCAAATACCCTTTACTTAGAAAACATTTCAAAACTCTCACTTTCTCAAAAATGACTCTAACGAGTCTGCTTAAATATCGTTTATCAGAGATTTTTACATAAAAAATAAAATGTACATTTTGAATTTTCTGGGAATAGCATCTGAAGGCCTCTTTATTCGGGATGAGTTTTTCATAACTGGTAAACCGTAAGGGATTGACAAAAACTTGCCACGCAAGAAATGTAGATCTCGTTAAAACATGACGTATACATGTATTCCATATGTATATTATAGTGTTTTCTAAATACGTATCTGCTCCTTATCACCTATATTTCATATGTAAATAATAATATTTTTAAATGTTATCATTGATATTTTTTATTGTTGCAATTGGTTATGTTACGAAAAGTAGTTGTGACGAAGAATTCCTTGCTCAAACCATGAGCCAGAGATAGGGTCTATTCCAGACTCTGGGCAATAATTTTAAAAGAGTGACAAAAGGATTTTCAATATTATAACTCAGTTTTACCGACTGCGCACAGCCTATGGTGCACTATTTGAGAAATGATAGCTGATTGTTTCAGCCTCTATGTTGCTTGTTTTGTTTTTGGCTTCTGATATTCTTTTTATCTACTCCTTTTTAAAATATAGTTCTAATGATAAAACCATACAAAATTAATAAATTAAATGTGAAAATTCTATCACATTCTCGCAGAGCATATAACGCCCATTCTCGGCGAATCGATGAATGTCAACTTCCCGCTCTTTTCTGCCTTGGAGTTCAAATTGGCAGGCCAATGACGAGAAGGTTTTTCTGTTACCGAAAGAGGAGTGAATATGAATTCTTAGCCATTTCATGGAATCTGACTGTAGAGTTCAAACAGTATCCTAGAGAGTATTAGATACGAGAGTGTGATAGTATTCGTGGCTTCTAATTTTTTTAAATCATAGATGTTACATGATGGCAGAATCTCTTTAGCGCTGTCCTAGAGTATACATTTTGGGATTTAGTGTGCGAATAGATAATGTAATTTTTAATCATTACTTTGGACCACAAAACTAATTAATATATTAAACTTTAAAAAGAGTTTAATATATTGTACGGGATGTTTAATTGTTGATATGTATGTCATTTCAAATTAACAAGAAGTAGGAACTTGTATATGACTAGCTTCTTGCTAATATTTAAAGCTCGTTCTTACTGCATATACAATATCACAGACTTAACACTGGTAATAGATAAAATTAAATAATAATTGATGCATGGGCGTAGCGTGCAAAATATAATATATACGTTATTACATAACCTGTAATTTGTCTCAAATTGCAAAATTTGTATTCATTATAATAATGTAGTATGTGATCGTTATGATGGCTTTAAAAATCAAGTTTTCCTAAATATTGTCATTTAAATTGTCATTATGCTCAATAACTTGGACGCAGTTTTTTTTTAAACAAAACCCGGGTCAACGACACCTAGCGTCAGCTGAAGGAAACTACTGTTCTGCGATTGACCCATGGTATGTACTGAGTTTGGAGTATATCTCGTGTTAAGAATCATGTTCATATTATTGCATTTATAGGCATGAATAGGGAGTACCTAATTTGTGAGTTGCACTTGACTACTTAGTTTTAAAACAAACGTGTAGATCCAATAGGCTAGAGTGCCTAAGAGCCACAATAGCAAACAAATAAATCTGATGTGATCCATTCACATGATTTTCTCTACCTGTTCTGTAAACAAGCTGTTCTTATAAAAGATTATTCCTTTATCTGCACCATGCTAATCGAGATAAACATTAGCAGAAATGGCTTATTTCTTGCTTTCTTATAAGTAGAAGGCAAATAAGGGAGTAGAGTTAAGAGGAGAGAAATAAGAGTTTTAGTCAAGTCTTTTAAAAGCCGGTCGTATGTAAACAATTGAAGTTCGTTTCGCCTAGCATTTCCAGAAAAACAAAAGAGAGATGAAATGAAAGGTGGCTTTGTCTAAGAAGATACCTAGTTTAAAATTGAAACCAATAAGATGGAAAATCTTGGAAACGGTTAACTCTGCAACAAAAATGTATCTGACGTAAATTGTGTATAACAAGATCTACATGTTCTGTATTGTACGTTTTTGTCTATCTCTTATGTTTCCCAGTTATGGAAAATTCATCCAGAATGAACAGGTTTTCAGAGGCCATTCACAGAAAATTCAAAAATACATCTTTTAATTTTAATTTTAATAAAATCATTTGAGTATTTTTTGAGAAAATCAAAAATTTCAGAAATGTAAAAGATGGTTTTGGGTGGGGGGGATTTTCTTGAACATTTTCGTGTCGAATCCTTGGAAGATACCAAACTTATACCAGGTTTGAACCGTCTTTTTATTTTTGAGCTATGCTGCCCACAGACATAGACACACACGGACCTTTTTCTAAAACTTGCTTTTTTGATCTCGGGAGACCCAAAGCATATATTTATTTTGAAATTTCAGTATGGAATTTTTTGTTGCAAAACAATAGCTTTTCTATGCACTGTGTTCACAGTACGTGTACAGAAAGTAACAATCGTTTCAATGTCGCTGTTGCAACGAACATGGAAACCACAAACTCAAAATAAGCTACCAGATATTACATTTCTCTGAAAAGGGAGATACGAGTTTAGAATGTCTTGTTTACGCTACATGTTGAGCTTGGATTCAGCATTCTGATATGTGTAACTCTGTTTAGCTTGGATCATATTTTACAATATTCGTTGGATTATATACCCAATTCTTATATTCAGGTTAGATCATTGTTGGGAAGGAAATGTTCCAAGCTTAAATTTTAGGACACTTCTCTGGCATTTTTCAGTTATGAGGACTAAGAAAAATCTGGAAAAATCTCAGTCAGGGTAGACGGTCTAGGCGGGATTTTAAACCTAGACCTGAGATTCACGTCCCATGCCTTAAGCCTTGTCAAGTTTTTGTTCACATTGAAGCAAATCGTAACGTTGAAGACATGTTTTTAGTGTTAAAACATTGGTAGTAGGAGCGGTAACAAAAATACAGCTATTGATCGAAGGCTGGGTGTTTTCCAGCATGTCGCTACACCTAAAAGTTAGAAACTTGTGTTTTCAGCCAGGGATTTTATAACTAGTTTTAACATCTTTTTTTGTGACGCCAGAATGTACCAGCACATTTACAAGGTAAACCTTTTACCTTGCTGCTTCTATCCCCATGCTCTTTCAGACCCTCTTTAGTAAACAAAACGCTACTCTTCCATATATATTTTCCTGACTGACGTGCGCCCCTTTTTTAACTTCGGAAGTTTTTCTCCATATTGGATTAAGTATTCATGAATATTTTAAACAAAGTCCGGCGGTAGATTTATTTTCCCTGGCTGCTGTTTCTGAAAGCTACTCAATTTGTTCCATAAGGGGATGCAGAGAAGTGATTTGTATAACGGCAAAGATGGAAGGAGAGGTTGGGTTTATAGTAGGCATCGCCAACTCCCTTGATTTTATGCAACAGCATACAGGCTTGCTCCGTGTATGCAGCGGGTAACCATGTTACAGTAGGGATTATCTTTCTTCTTTCAGATGAATTTACTCTCTCGCAAGTAAAGGCTCTGTAATTGAAGTGGAAAACAGTTAACAACATTTTCGGTCTTTTGTGTATCGTCAGGGACTCAAGTGCAATCGTGAGTGCTGATACGTGCCAGCAAGGCCGCCACTGACTGATAGTTGCTTCCAATCGCCCCGCAGAATTCGCAACTCTTGTGTCAGTTTATTATATCAGGGACAGAAAGCAATCCCACACAGAAGCCATCGACTCCACGTTTATGCCTTCCTAGTATGAATCTATCTAATTACAGAAAGTGGTGGGATAAATATTTAGTTTTCTTCAAAGTTCTGCACTCAGAAAATTTAATTTTCAGAGCAGGACAGCTCTGCCAGTAATATCTGTGTCCAGCATGTGGGTGGTCCTGGGTTAAAATACCATGGACTGACCAATCTGGCTAAGTTTTTTGTGGTTTCCCTCAATCGACGCAGAGACGGAATTAATAACAACATACTACTATTACTACTGTAATAATAGACTACATGTAATTCACTACTTCTGTAAGCTGAACTTTTTACTTTCTCTAGCCCTGTATGTACAATGTACATATGGATACAGAAGTATTGTATTCCACCCAAAAATTCGGTGTTGAGGTTTCACCGGACATATATGTTTTAGGACCCCCTGAATCCAAAAAAAGAAGCACTTTCAGAAACAGGTCCTTGTGTATGTATGTCTGGTGTGTGTATATGTGTGTGTGTGTGTGTGTGTGTCTGTGGACAGCATAACTCAAAACGCAAAGACGGTTAAATACCAAACTTGTTATTTAAGTTTGGTATCTTCCAAGGATGGGACACGAGAATTTTCAAGAAAATCCTCCCCACCCCTAACTACCCTTTACATGGAAAAAATTAGGAAATTGTTGTTTCTCTTAAAAATGGCTCTAACGATATTGATTAAAATACCACATATTAAACCATTTATATCACAAATTAAATGTATATCTTAAATTTTCTGGGAATATGTTTTAAAGACCTGTTTATTCTGGATGAATTTTGTTTAATTTGGCATAACTAGTAAACTGTAAGAGATAGACAAAAACTTACTGTACACAAAATGAAGATCTTATTAAAACACACAAGATATGTCATATAATTTTTTTTCATGGACCTTACCGATTTCGAGGTACTCCTTGTTATTAGTTTCAATTGTGAAGTACTTATACTTTTCTCAGACGGAAGTATCCGTTTTTATTTTCTTCTACTCCTGGCCAAGCAAAGAAGCGATTTGCAATGACAATCGCATAATGACAGCTTTTAAAACATTTGACTAACATTTTATCCTAGTGCATTCCCTTAGTTCTATTCTACTTATAAGGAACTAAGTAATACAATTCTGCTAATGTTTATCTCGATTAGCATGGTGTTGAAAGAAGAATTACCTTTCGTAAGAAGTTTGTTTTTAGAGTAGCTAGAGATAGTCATGTGAGAGTCACATCATATTTTTATTCTTGGCATAAAAGGGCAGAAATAAATATTACGTGTTTCTAAGTTAAAACGCAGATACGTTATCCAGTAGCTATTTCAGGAGATCCCAGGCACTTCTTTGCCGGTAGTTTTTCTTTGAGTTTCACGTCATTACTTTCTTCCATATGGCTGTTTCTCCATGCGTTCTTTGTATGGATTCCTCGCTCCCCAGCGGTTGTTATGGTTCTATAAATTGAATATACAGCTGCTAAGTTTATATTATGCCTTCACGGATCCGTACAAGCAACCTTCAAGAACCCTACTTCGTCGTTATACAGACTTCTTTTCATCTAAGTTGGTTTTGTTGAAGATAGTAATCAACCATGCAACTTAAGGCTTCCTTTAGAAGGAAAGCAAAATGAGGCTGGAAGAAGTAATTCTTGGAGGTGCGTTTTATAAATTGTCAACCAGCTTGAGAGTGCAAAATTCATTTTATTACTCCGATGAAGTTTTATTTATGGACGTTTTTTAACTGCTGAGTCTCAGCGTCCCATTCTATACTGGGCGTGAAAGACCATTAAATAATGCTCAGAGGTCTCTTTCATCAAGCTTGAGTGCTTTTACGAGCCGTAAATATACGACACGGGACCAACGCCTTTACTGCCCTTCCGAAGGAAGCCATGCTAAGGATTTCTACGCCTGAAAAAATCCATCGTCCTCCGCCGGGTTTGAACGTGCGACCTTGGATATATGAAGTTATTACACCATGGAGGTTGACATTTTATCGTCCACCGAATAGTCAGCATATACGTATATTTGTCAATTTATGCAAACCCGATCAGTGGTTTGATCTGACACAGGTGCAAAAACAGAAACAATATAAATACTCTGGATATATTATTCTTTAATAAATATAACATATCACAGGTTTCTCAATGCGATACCATAAGAATTATTATACAAATATTTATCATTTTTTATTTTTCTAGCACGTTCATAGGTAGAAAAGGATTGCATTCCACCAAAAATTCGATAGCAAATTTCTTCTAGAAAAACGCATTTTGGGTTCTCGAATCAATAAAAGTTAGAAAAAAGGCCCATGTGTATCAGTGAACGGTATAAATAAAAAATCAAAAGTCCGTTAGTTGACAAACTTAGCATTTACGTTCAGCGTCTTTCAAGGATGAGACATGAAGATTTAAAAAAAAAAAAAAAATCTTCGCACCCCAAACTAACATTTACACGGCACATTTTTTATTATTTATGATTTTCTCAAAATGGCTCTAACGATTTTTATTAAAATTTTATGAAAAATGAAATGTATATCTTAAATGTTTGGAAAATGCCTCTAAGGTCATATTCATTCTGAATGACTAACTGAGATTGACCAGGTCTTACTCCACAATAAGTGTAGATCTGATCAAAACACGTAACTGATCTTAAATACTTTTTTGTGGAGTTAACCATACCCGAGATAAACCTCGTAATTGGTTTAAATGACCCAATACTTTTATTTTCCCCAAATGGAAAGTTGTCATTCCTTTTTATTTTCATTTTACTTGCGGCCATGCAAAAAGAACTGAATTTCAATGCTGTCATATAGTGACTAAACTTTAAAAGATTTGAATAACACTCTAATCTAGTGCATTCCCTTCTATTTGCTACACCATTAAGGAAATGAGTGATAGAACCGTATCCTCAATTGTTTGCATTGATTATCTTGATTTTCCCAACTTAGTGAGGAAATGGGTTTCTAATTTTAGTCAGGTAGATAATTTATATTAGGATTAGAATCGGATATTCATATATGTTAGAGAGATAAAGACAAAGCCTACTGCAATAGAAATACAAATCTTATCCGTGTAACTCATCCTAACCAAGATTCGAACTCGGAACCTCTTGAATGTGAGGTGCAGACGCCATCCCCTTACAACGGACAGTGGCTCTGTTTTTATTATTATTATTATTATTCTTATTATTATCATTATTATTATTATTATTATTATTATTGTCATTGCTGTTGGTGTTGGCGGTATTATTTACTTTACGGCACTAAGTGAACGAGTCAATTACTGTCTGCGAGCTCATAATTGATATCTAACCGAACACTCCATTACCCTAAAAGCATAAGTACCCTACAATTGAAACCAATATCAAGGAATATCTCGGAAAAGGTTACCTACACAGAGAAACGTAAAGGACATATATTGTGTGCTTTGATGAGATCTACATTTTTGTGTATTACGTTTTTGTCTATCTCTTACGGAATACCAGTTACGCAAAATTCGGCAGAATAAAGAGATCTTCAGAGAGTATTCCCAGTAAATTTAAGATTTACATTTTATTTGGGATGAAAATATTTTTAATATATGGGATTTTAATCAAAATCGTTAGAACCATTTTTGAGAAAATCAAAATTTTCGAAAAATGTTCCATGTAAACGGTAGTTTGGGTGGGGGGATTTTCTTGAAAATCTTCATGTCGCATCCTTGGAGGATGCCATACTTAAATGCCAAGTTTGGTATTTAACAGTCTTTTCGTGTTTGAGCTATTCTGCCCATAGACACGCACTCACACAGACACACGTGACAAATGCTTTATTTGGATTCAGGAGCCTCAAAGCATGTATTTCCGGTGAAATCTGGTATCGAGTTTTTGGGTGCAGTGCAATATCTTCTATATACACTATGCACATAGTACGTGAAGAGAAAGTAAGTATATAGATCTCGTTAAAACACACAATTTTTGTCATTTTTTAGATTAAACCGTTGTCGATACTTCGTTGTTTCAATTTTAAGTTGATTAAAACGTTTGTCAAATATTACACTTCATCTCTCTTTTGTTTTGCTGCTGGCAATCAAAACATAACCGAATTTCAGTTGTTTCACACAGCGATCAATGTTAAAATATTTGACTATCGCTTTTGCGTTGTGTATTACGTTATTTCCTCATACTAGCAAACAATTAAGTAAGAGCACTAATTCTACTAATGTTCATCTCGATTAGTATGATGTATATAAAACAATAATCTTTTGTTAGAAACGTTTGTTTGTGGAACAGCTTGAGAAAGTCATATGAATGGAACACCAGATTTCTAAGACAAATCATTCTTCGCCGCTGGTTCAGCAGGTAGTTGTAGGCGTTGAAGTTAATTTGAGAAAAAGACAATGGCCTCTCTGAGTCATTTTTATAGAGTGGTTTTATTTTGATAATTTATTTTAAATAACTGCACCCTATGGAATTCCGGTGCTTCCGCAGTCGCTCTGTGGGATATTCTTGCAAGAGGAAAAAGCCGCAGGCGTGTGGCAGTTGAGACTCTTGGTTAAAGTTTTCAAGTGTAAGCTTAACCACCGACGGAGATTTAGAAGGTCCCCGGAAACCGCAAGCAGTTCTCTCTTGTTCCGCAACACTGAGGAAGCATTTCATGTCTTTTCATATTTGTTTTGTGGGTTTTACACTCCTCGATCGACTGCTGGCTAGCAATAGCTCTCATCCGCCAACTGGAGTTCACCGCAAAGGATTTTCACTTAACTTTTAGTCCTTGACATTGCAACAACTGCTATACCAATTTTTCTGTTCAGGTATTTCCACGGTACTACTGTATTGATCTGAAGAAAACAATCTCTGTAAAACAAATTAATAAATAAAAAAATGATAAAAATAAACAAATGAATAAAATTCTTATCGAGCAAGATGGCAGCAACACGCACTCGGATTGGTTCACGCCGACCACCCACTCTGACCATGGTTATTTTTACGGGGCTTTCTCGGGGGTCATACGATTGCTGGAGTGGTATCTCGCATTCCCCGAATTTCTGGCCCCTCTATATCGCTACAGTAATCATTTCATTCATCCTTCCTTCAACCCGTTTGATTTATTTCAGGGTTGGAAGTGTCGGCGATGGTGTTTCGGTGCACGTAGCAGGGAAAAGGATGATCTCTGTGGAGTTTATACCTTCCCTTTTTTATTGTGGCACCGCAGGCGCCGACACTGGCGATACATGAATGCGATGGCGGGGGAAACCGGAGAACTTAGAGAAATCACGCAACTGCGCCGCTTTGACCACCACAAATCTCATGCGGTCGCTTGGGATCGAAATCGGCCACGTATTCCTTCCCTCATCCGTCGGCTGTTTGCCTCGGTGAAGGACCGTCCCCTTGGGCAGTGGACCTTCTTGGTGGGGTGGTGGTCCCCAGCCTCTCATTAAGATCAGTACCGTGTTCTTCCTATCATTAATATCTTCTTCAAGGACTTCAGCTTTCGGGCGTTATCCTCTTTCCGTCTTTGTCATTTTTCTCTATCCATATACATTAGTTTACTGCCATGTTTTCACATTTAATTCTTGGACTTTCTCACCTTTCTTTCCCTCTATTCTTCGCAATTGTCTGCTTCATTTTCCTTTCTACCGTAGAAATAGCCAAACCACTTGAGTTGTTTTATGTTCAGGGATTTTTTCTTTAATTTTGTCTCTTCTGTTATTTTATCGTTTCTAATTCTATGCCTTTTAGTCTTATCCACAATTAACACTTCTTAAGTAGGTATTTCAGTTTTAAGTATTAAATATTTGTCGCTGACGTCATAGCTGGTAGTCCTTGTTGCGGTCAGCAGCGCTACTGACACGTAATTCTTTTTGTGACAGGTGTCCATTAATTCACTACAATTTTCGGATAAACCACTGTGCTGGTTTTAGTGTAATCTTAAAATGTATAGTTAGTCCAAGCTCCTATCATTTTGATATTTCTCCACCCCCCCCCACACACAAGGCAACTTTGCGCAAACCTCATCTGCACGAAAGTGCTATAGATAGCGATGAAAGTCAATGTTATATTCAATGTCTAGTTTAGGCCCAGCTGTGACCTCCCTCCGCCGCCCTGCGACAACTGGCTCGGTTTCAATTTGTGCTTTACTTCCGGCTAGGTGGTGTTATGCATCTTTATTCACTTCTTCGGAGAAGGAAAGAGTATTCACTTCCTCTGTTCTAGTGGTCGGTTACCTACGAAAACTAAGGGATTTGATTAGTGGACGCTAACTCTAGTTTTCACTCTAGTTACTTCCTCTAGCTCCGTATGCACAAAGCACCTAGTGGATAAAGAAGGTACTGTATTCCATCCAAAAATTCGACATCGAGAACACATCATATTTTTAGAAATAGGTGCGTGTGTGTGTATTTCTGTGGACAGCATAGTTCAAAAACGAAAAACCGTTAAATACCAAACTTGGTATTTAGATTTAGTATCTTCCACGAAGATTTACAAGAAAATACCCCAACACAAACTACGCTTTACATGGAAAAATTTTCGAAAAATTTGATTTTCTCAAAAATGTCTCTAACGATTTTTATAAAAATACCGTAGGTATACTTAAGAAATTTACACGCCAAAGAAAATGTACATCTGGACTTTTCTGGAAATAGGCTCTGAAGACCTCTTTATTCTGGATGAATTTTCCTGGATTTTGCATAACTAATAAACCGTAAGAGACAGACAAAAACTTACTACACAAAATATGTAGATGTCGTTGAAACACACAATTAAATTAGCCATTAATGATATTCCCTGTTATTTGTTTAAGTTTTTAAATACTTAAATTTTTCACATACGGGTATTTGTCTACTCCTGGCAATGCAGATAAACGGATTTCATCCACATGGCAACCCGCTTTTAAAACATTTGACTATCGCTTTAGCCTAGTGTATTCCATTATTTCCCCTCTACTTACAAGAATGCTTTTCTGCTAATGTTTATCTCGATTAGTATGAAGTGAAGAAGAATAAGCTTTTTAAGAATAATTTGTTACAGAGATGAAGAGAAAGCCATGTGAATGGAACATGTAATTTTTTTATTTTGAGTCTACCTTTCCTATACAGGCATGTATAAGGCATCTCGCGCATTGCTACCGACGAGAGATCCATTGCTGGACCATTCCCTTAGATAGAAGGGATGAATCGTCAGAACCACAGGGAGCTAAAGGCCTCTGATAGACAGGCCACTAAGGTGTTCACGATTCTCTAACCAGTTTCCCGTCCTACTACAGGAGTTGGTTGACCAGAGAGGGCGATGAACGACCCGTCAACAAGCAGCCCTCTAGTGCACACGGTGTATTGCTTTTACTTTGAGCAAGCACCCGTGCCATATATATGCTTCTGCCATACACCACAAAACCTGGAAGTACTCCTAAAATTATATGGAAAAATGTAAATTAAATCATGATAGATGAGAAGTCATCCCAACATTCACCTCCCAACCAGGGGAAACCACGATAGCCCAAAGTCAGAACTCGGGACCTCTGAATGCGAGCCGCACATATTATCCTGGAGCCGTCTCGCTCGGTAATAATGAATTATAAACCACAATTCCCTTCGCTTACGTAATGCAGAGGAATTACATCTTGTTATTTATTGGTATTATTACTACTACTGCTGCCTTAGTATAATATTAATACAAATTTCTCTTCTGTCGAAGTGCTGTGCGCAATCAGGACTTACGTGCTCAACTGCAATTTCCTACTTTAAAGATGTAGGCACGTTCTACAGGAATGCGTACATCGAAAGTTTTGCTTTTATTTGAGTATCTGAACGCGATTTTTAAGAGCCCTATATTATCTTTAACTTAGGTGGTTGTTTCGATAACGTGTTCCACTTGAGCAGATCCTCCCACAACAAATAAAGTTTGTCTGCAGCGCACTCGCTCCACTTCAAACTCTCAACAACTTTCCGATGTTATTGACGTTTCGCGGAGTTATGGAACATAACGACGTCGACGACCGACAGGCATAAACACTAAGTAAAAAAGTTTTAATAGACACCACCTAACTTCACGGAATTGCTGGAGGGGATAACTTATAGCCTTGTTATTCGAAACCTGGCATCACGAGGGGATTGTGTTGTGCGTTTAAAATAATTAACATAGCTTCTCTGTCAGCTGTGGCGTAAATACGTTCAGGAAAAAGCCAACATCACAAGCTCAACTAAATACACGAGCAAAAAGGGAACAATATTCTTTAGCAATACCACGACTGCTAATAATGTTTTAGTAATTTAATTGTGATTAACGGATGCTTGTCATGATAATTATTTCGAGACCGAAGGTTGGAAAATAATTATCTAATGACAAATATGAATTTGAAAGCTGAGGTTATACGTAAGCATTATCACTGAAGTGGCTACTGTTTCATTTCTCACAAAATATAAAACTCTTTTATTAGCTATTATTACAAGCAGAACCGCAGATTTGAATTAAGAAATTACGTCTGTGAAATCCGGAAAATCTTCAGTAATTGAAATTAGTACCAGTTACTACATACAGTAATGGTGATCATTTTACCACTTATCAACATTCTAGCTTGTATGGTTATTAAATACCAATTTTTATTATTTAAATTCAGTGTTATAATAAAATGCCCTACGTGACACATTTTAACAAATATTCACTTACAAAAATTCAGTTTCACAGTAAATGAGTTTAGAAAAATACCTATGATTTTATATTTTTAACTAGTATAAAATTCATTACCTTTCGTGCTCTCCAAAACTCTTGATTTTTCAAAATGTAATAATTATTTCGAAAAAGTATTTACCATCTTCTTCAAGTGTTTTTGAGAGGCAGTATAAAATTTTGAAATAAATAATTGCATCGTATGGAGCATTTTGAGTATGGATAAGTATTGGAAAAGTTTGCGAGGAAATAAGGTTTAAATTTGGGAGTGCCCATTAATAAGTATGCATCTTTCCATTTATAGCTTCGGTAATTGGTACTTAAAGTTCGGCAAGTGGGAAAATCAATGTATTTTCTTGAATTTTAAAATTCATATAGTTTTTATTTTGAAAAATGTTAATGTTTTAATTTTTCTTAATTATGGGTCAAATTTCACAAATGTTCACCTTAAATAAAATACAACTAAAAATACGTGTTGCACCTATACCTTTTTGAGTTGTAAAATATATAATTAAAGAAAAGAGCTGATAGATTTATTTATTTTAGGAAAGAATCAAAGATATCTGTAAATTGAATAATTAAAACCAAACAAAGACATCTATATTTTTATTGTATTAGTAAACTATGTTTTGTTTCTTTTTATACAATGAACCATTATATCTTCTAGCGCATCCTTCATATTTTGATCTCATAGATCACCAAATCGGTTTTACAGATTCGCGGATTATATAATTTGCTGTAAGAACTACCAATAATGATTAGAAAAATACTTGAAAATAGGGTTCCTAGATCCCTTGTAATGTAGAAGCCTCGATTAATAATAAACATAAATTACACATTAAAGGAAAAAACAATTTCTCAAAAATGACTAGGTAACTATTTTGCCTGAAATACAACGAGTTCAATATATTTGCATGAAAAACAAAATTTCATCTTGAATTTTCTGGATATACCTTGAGAAGTCGTCTTCATTTTGAATACTCTTTTTGTTAGGTATGAATGTAAAAAAAATCGTATTTGTTTCATTCACATGACTTTCTCTAGCTGTTCCACAAACAACTTTTCTTATAAAAGATTATTCTTTTATCCGCGTCATGTTAATCAAGACAAACATTACCAAAATGGGCCTTATTACTTGCTTCTTTGTAAGTAGAAAGGATACAATGGCATACTCCAGGCTAAAGCGATAGTCAAATATTCCGAAAGCCGATTGCTATGCGAAAAAATTAAAATTGGATTCTCTTTGCTTGCTTGGAGTTTGAGAAAAGTTTAAATAGCTTAAAACTGAAACCAATAACTTGGAATACCTCGAAAATGCTTAACTCTAAAAAAAAGGTACATATAGTACAAATTATATTGTTAAGAAATCTAAATGCTTTGATTAGTAAGATTTTGTCTATCTCTTACGGTTTACCAGTTATACAGAAGCTATGCAAATGTCATCCAGAAATCCAGAATGAAGAAGTCTTCAGAGGCTATTCACAGAAAATTCAAAATATGCATTTCATTTGTTATGGAAATATCTTAAACATATGATGTTTTTAATAAAAATCGTTAAAGCCATTTTTGAGAAAATCAAACATTTAAAAAAATGCTTCATATAAAGAGTAGTTAGATGTGGTTTTCTTGAAAATCTTCTTGTATCCATGGAAAATACCAATTTTGGTATTTAACCCACTTTTCGTTTTTGAGCTAGGCTACCCACAAACACACACACACACACGCGCGCGCGAGAATGTTTCTAAAATGCTTTTCTGGATTAAAGAAGTCTCAAAACATTTATTTTCGGTGAAATCTCGGTATCGAATTTTTGGGTGAAATACAGTACTTTCTCTACCCACTAAGTACATTTAACGTGCCAGAAAAAGTAAAAATAGACAACACCTAACGAAATAAATCATATAGATGTCGTTAAATCGCACGCTTTAGGGATGTTAAAATTATATTTGAAGTGTATACCGTTTCCAAGATATACTTTATTGCTTGTTTGAATTGTCAGATACTTTACACCTATCCTCCTTGATGGGTTACGTCGTTTTGCCTGTTTTGAGATGTTGTTTTAATTATATATTATTAGTATGTAAATTAAGTAACTTAAATTGTATAATGAATTCGGTTTTTTACAATAGATTAGTATTATGAAGGATGTTTTAATCATCCAAGATCTTGTTGAGTTTTCTGGGGGGGGGCCGCACTGGGGTCTGCAATTAGGTATTCTGTTTTCTGTCGTCCTTTCCAAGTGTTGTTTCCAATTGCTTCTATATTATTTTATTGCTTCATTTAATTTTTCCATATTAAGTTGCTACCTTACTTCATTATTTATATTTTTTGACCAATCTTGTGAGGACATTTCATTTCGGCAGTCTCTTTTCCTAGTCGTTGTCCAGTTTCTGATCTTTAAGCTTTAATGAGAATGGTCAATATTTTATACTTTTTCAACTAGTCGCCCTCCCTGGTGTAATGGTTACCGTGCTAACTTCATACACCCAAGGTCGCGGATTCAAACCCGGCGAAGAACGATGTATTTTTTCGGGCGTAAAGATCCTTACCATGGCTTCCTTCGGAAGGGAAGTAAAGCCGTGGGTCCCGTGTCGCAGATTTACGGCACGTAAAAGAACCTCAAGCCTGATAAGAGAGGCCTTTGAGCAAAATTAAGCGGTCTCTCACCCCCAAACCACAGCAGTTAAAGAACGTCCATAAATATAATGTCATTTCATTTACTTTTTCAAAAGCTAAGTTGTTATTCGCTTTTTTCTCGCAGTGTTGCAAAGAGAACGGAATTTCAATTTCATTACATTGCGACTATCGGTTAAACCTATTGTATTCCCTCATCCCCCTTTTGGCTTCAATGAAATGTGTAAAACAATTAATTCAGCTAATGTTTTTCTTGTGTAAGCCTGAATTAGATAGAAGTATTTGTAAGAATGCGTCTCTCGATATTGAGGTTATATGCAAGTGGAAAGCAAACTAATTGCAGTTAGGCTTTTTTAAAACACGTTCAGTGCTCTCAAAATTGTTCCACGCCATTCTAATCCACAATTCTGATCGCAGTTTTTCCCCGCGTTGATTTATCTTGCCCCATAATAATTCATCCGATTGCCTACACTACACTGCTTATGCTGCTTTACAATTTATAGGAGAAATTGTACTAGTTTAGAAGTATATTTTTCAGCATGTTTCGACTGACATTTTGGTTATTTTAACTTTATTTTGCTGGATAACCCGCTACTTATTTTTAGGGATATTATCGTGGGAATTCACTCAATGTGCATGCGTAAGCGCTACCAATTTGCAGTTCCTTGGAATTGTGGAGCTCAGTAAAGCCTAATGTTTTGCCCTACCTTGAGACTCGAAAAACTTAAACCAAAGTGTAAGCCTGGCGTTGTAACATAATAAAACACCGGCTTAGGCTTGAACGGTTAAACTACTGCTAAGTCAGCCATGATATGAGCGTTCGGTGGAAAAAGTGACTAAAGTTACGAACGGGAGATTTTCTTCTTGTCACGTTCTTGGAAGAGGTGCATTTAAATATCAAGTTTAGTATGCAACCGCTTTTCGTTTTTGAGTCATATAGTTCACAGTAAAACACACACACACACACTTACACACATACACGTGATTTTTTCCAAAATGTCTTTTTTGGATTTACGAGACCCTAAAACGTGTATTTTCAGTGAAATCTCGGTATCGAATTTTTGGGTGGAATGCAGTACCTTCTCTATGTACTATGGTTTGCAGCTTTAATACCTGCGATCAGTTTTTGAAGTAATGTGCGATGCAAAATGTAATTGTATGTGGTGAGAAAGTTACTTGAAGGAATCGCGGTGCATCCAACACATCAAAGCAGTAGCAAGATTTTAAAATTGCATTTGTCAATTGTATGGCCGCTGTTTGAATGTTTTTGGATGCGCCTAAACGCTGATGCTGACATCCATTATTTTCGTGAAGAAGCCATGAACTTGGATCGTCATTCACTGACATATGTATTTATAGGCAGCTATAAACCTATGTCCGTTCTTTTTGCATGCGGCACCAGGAGGATATCACTGATATTATATTAAATAATAATTGGGAACGCAAAGTAAGTAAGCCATCTTTCATTTCGTATATCCTTTGTTTTGCTCTTAGCCACGCAAAGATAATGAATTTATATTGTTTCATATAGCGACCAACTTTTAAAGGATTTGCATATCGCGTTAGCCTAGTATATAGTTTCATTTCCCTTCTACTTAGAAGGAAGCAAGTAATAAGACCATTTCTGCTAATGTTTATATCTATTAGCATGAAGTAAATAGAATAATAATCTTTTGTAAGAATAGTTTGTTTGCGGGACAGGTAGAGAAAGTCATGTAGATGGAATACCTCAGATTTTGTTTCTTCAACTTTAAATTAATGTTTCATATATTTAATATTTTGCAGGGCATTTACAGTATTTTTCAGAACATGTCAGCCTGACTTTAATGTTTGCGGTTCTCGGGTTTGCGGTTGGAAGCTCATCCTCGCTGTTGCCAAATCTTCCACTTTCTGGACCCCTAACTGCGGCGTGATTCTCGGCCTGCAAGCAATATCTTCAGGAAACAGATTTTACTACGTTGCCTCTCGCCCCTAGTACAGGTTCGTCTTTTGTTATTGCCCATTGGTAGGGGGGAGCAGTCCAGTTTGAGGACCATCATGTTTTGAAGAAAAGTATAAAGAATCTGTCAGTGGTATTATTAAATAGTTACCTTTTACTTCAGCAATTACGCTAAATATTCTATTAATACCCGAATTATTGCATAATCGTGCCCTCCCAATGCATAACAAGTCGGAACCTTTATGGTTTATGGTCGGAACCTCTTTTGGTCAGAACGGAATCAATCATTTCTATTTGGAAGTGCACTTCAGAGTGTCACCAAATTGTACACTAATTGTTTCCTAACGTTTGCAATACATCACATAGTCCTATTGGAGACATTTTTAAAAACAAGTCTCCAGCAAACACCATGCTACCTCGCTCTCACCGATTGCACATGGAGAAAACGATCAAGTGCTAGTCATTAAAATACTGGACCGCACACCCCTCTAATTCACTCGGACTAGGGACGCTGCAAAGGATGCCTCTCCATCACGTGACCTGGTTGGCGATGTCATCCTGTAGGGAGTCAAGTGATTCCAGAGAATCGAGGCATAAAATGAGATACCACAAATACAGAACCAATTTAGAAACGAGAGCAGAGAGCTTTGTGATACAGTTGTGACAAGTAAACTGAGTGGATATGATAAAAAAAAAAGTCTGCTGTTACATTCAGTCAGTTTCACTAGCTCCAGAAAGTTCCTAGAAAATGGCCCTACACCGAGGGGTATGGCTCAAGCAATTTCATCTGTGACTAGCATTAAGGAGGTCGGATATTGGAACCCCGTCAACCATTCTTTGTTTTCCTTGAATGCTGATGTGGTTTTTCTAATCCCGCAAAATTTTCTGGCCCCTCATTCCGCCTAATTTCACTTAATATCACTTTCGGTGTACGCGGCTTTAAAGGATAAGTTTGTTGGTGTGTGGTGCGCGGTAGATATGAAGTACGGACGTGTTTGTCAGGAGGAGCGCTTACGGTTACCTAGAGGTGCAGTGCTTGTAGAGAGTACAGTGTGGCCAGGCTCAGGTTCATTCTGATTGGCTGCTGTAAGATATAGGTTGTAAAAAACTTTAAGCGATACATTTTGGTAAACACATAAGAAAAATGGCATTCTGAAATGTTCTTTATTCGAACACTGGTCACATCTCCTTATGACAGCTGATTCAGTGGCAAAGATTAACATGGCTTGCCTGTACTTTATTAGAGGCACTGTACCCGGAGTTTTTATTGTTTGTCGCCAGTTTTTACTACCATGAACCCGGAGGTTGTATAGCACAATAATGGCCGCAGAGTTTAAATGCTCCTTTACCCCTTGGTAGAAAAAAATCAGCGTCTTTCGAAGATTGATTTTCTTAATAATAGCTCTAACAATTTTTAGTAAAATACCAGATTTTTCATGACGTAAGAAGTGTATATTTTGAATTTTTTAGGAAAAGTTTATGCATACCTGAGAATAAAGGAACTATACATTTCGTTATTCGGAAGGAAATTTGCATAAACTTGTATAACTGAAAAAAGTTAAACGATAGACAAAAATATACCACTCAAAAAGTTTGGAGCTCTTTAAAACACGCAATGCATTCCAAATAGCCTTTTCCGTTACATAAGCAGTTTCCGAGAGAACCGTTATTTTTAGTTCGAATTGATCAATGCTTTGTCTTCTAGCACCCAGATGTTAAACATTTCTATTTGTATCCTCAATAACAGAATGTGTAAGTAGCATTTTTTCAAACATTTATTTCAATTAAAATGAAGTAGATAGAAAAAAAAATCTGATGAGTTTCATTTACATGACTTTTCTATCTATTCCACAAACTTTCCTTACAAAACATTACTCTTTTATCTACATCTTGCTGCTTTGTAAATAGAAGAGAAATAAGGAAATGCACAGACTAAGGCGATAGTCAAATCTTTTAAAAGTCGGTCGCTATGTGAAACAATTGAGATTTAGTTCTTTTTGCCTGCTAGGAGTGAATAAAAGAGACGAAAAAAACAATGCCTTTACGTTTGAGAATATATATTTATATAACATAATTGTGCGTTTTAACGAGATCTACATATTTTCTGTAGTAAGTTTTTGACTATCGCTTACCAGTTATACAAATGCCATTCAGAATGAAGTCTTCAGAGGCCATTCCGAGAAAATTAAAAAAAAATAGATTTCGTTTGTCATGAATATATCTTAAAGTTACTGGCGTTTTAATAAAAACAGAGCCATTTTTGAGAAAATAAAAATGTTCGTGTGACACATTTGGCAGAAACTGAACTTAAATACCAATTTTGGTATTAAAGTTTTTTAGTTTTGCAGTCCACAGACACATATGTTAACATTTTTCTAAAATGCTTTTTTTACTCATAGGGTCTCAAAATGTGTATTTCCGGTGAAATCTCGGTATAGAATTTTTGGGTGAAATACATATATTCTCTATACTCTATGTACATTGTATATACGTGCTAGAGAAAGTAATAAGCTTTCGTAAGAACAGATTTTACGGACACTAACAAACGACAAAGGTGATGTGGATGTTATACATCGGATAAGTTTTATACAACAGTTTTACAAAGTGTCATATAAAAGGAGATAAAGATTTGGAGAAATAGTTTCATTCACTATTTTCAGTAGAGGTACAAGGTGCTGTAGGAGGTTGAAGTGACAAGCGAACTTTAAAACCGGGTCGATGTGTGATTACTTTTCCTTTACTTATTTGTTTATTAACAATCGATGATTAGCACGTTTTAGTGGTATACAAATTGCAGATATACTAAGATATATGCATATGCTTACTTGTTTTCAATTAAGTAATAAGCATATTGATATTAACCAGTTTCAAATGTTATAAAGGTCCAATTCGTTTTGGGGAACTATGTATGAGTCAAATTCAATGTCTGAAAAATTTGCATATTCATAATTTCATATCACTCAAATATCACTCTTAAGAATAGGAATTAAAGGAGAAACTGCTATGCGAGTCCACAAAACTAACACTTATTCATCATGAGGAAAGGAAAGAATTAAAAAATCTGATGTGCTACATTCACATAAATTTCTCTCCTTACGCTGCAACAACCTATTCTTATAGAAGTTATTTTCTTTGTCTACTTCACGCTTATCAAGATAAACATTAACAGAAATGAAATTTTATATTTCTATATTTTGTGCAATTTAAATGTTGACACCTATGGAGCCCAAAAGTTCCAATAACCATTTACTATACAAAAATAACTTTCGAATTTTGGACTGATGGTAGTTTAAATTTCACTCCGTGTCCCTAAAGTTGTGTACTTTAACTTTCTGAGGAAAATAAAAATAGGAAAGGAACACTATCATCAATCATTTGAATGATGTTTGGAGGGGCGTTACACTTTGTTGATCTTTATAATTGGATGATGCGCACAAGGAGTAAAGTATCCCTCAGATTCAGAGACTAAGTGATTCACTTTAAACTCGTCTAACTTGCAGTGTATTCAGACGAAGACATATCACTAAAGCTTGCCTCTAATTAGTTTCCATCGCTGTTGGTTGTAACGAGCACAGGAGGTCTCTGTGTAACCGCAACCAACATCACTGGTGATTCAACATTCTTGCGCTTGTTTGTTCACAAATGCTTATAGTGGAACCTTTTAATGTACCCTAGTAAAGGGAAACCTGGATTACAGCTCTGCTTGCAGCCCTGGATTACTGCTGTTCTGTTTAAGATAATATAGGCTAGTGGAACAGTTCAGGATAGGTTAAAGATTATATAGGTTAGTGGAACAGTTTAATATCGCAATTTTTCCACATATTGGATTTTCTTACTCCAATGCGCTTATCTGCACTCTACTACATGCTCACAATTTCTAGAAGAATGCAAACTTCTTGATAACTATAGTTCACAGTACGTTTTGACGGATTTTTTTTTTTTTTTTTTTTTTTTTTTTTTTGTCATTTTAACCTATGTTGCTAGATAACCTACGACTTATTTTAGTAACAGTATCGTGGAAATTCACTTTATGCGCTTGCGCAAGCGTTACCAATTGACATTACCGTGTACTTTTGCAACTCATTAAAATCGAACGTGTTGCCCTACCTGACACTCGCAAACATGGCTTAATCGGCGTACGTAGCATAGAAAAGCTTTAGCTTAAGCCTAAGCTGTGAAACTAGTCCTAAATTGTTACGGACGGGGCATCGAAAGAACACCAGCAGACAAACGCGAAGATACTGATTCCGAGAACTAATGTGAAGACATCAGCAGGCTAGTACTGTTTTCATTGTAAAACTGTACATTCTCACTATCGCTTGCCTCACCTGCGGATAGCAAACCTTGACGTCGATGTACATTATCAACAAAATAGTGGCGCAGTTCTCCAAACGCAATCATATCTGGCTAACATACTGTAGATCTGGTTTGCTTTAGCATGCGGTATGCCAGTGTTATTTTAGAGAATAAGTACAGACATGTGTGGTGAAACCGTTAAATAGTAAGCGATTGGTAAATATATAATCTAAGTTAATGCAGAAAACTTGACAGGTCACATAGGCAAGGTAGCTCAGCTAACCTGCAGCTTTGTGAACCAAAGGCTAATGCACTTATCATACGTCTGAATAATTGATGGATGTGGTCATGACAAAGTGTTTATAATTGGTATATTAGCTGTAATGGCTAGAGTGGGATACAAACTGACCACTTAATGTGGAAATTATTTACCAGGCCACTTTCCGCAGAGGCTAACTTATGTTCAATACCAGCTCTGGAGTTCTCTCTTTGCCATTGTTCATTTGCCTGTACTCATGCTCAAATAAAAAATCTGTGTTCCATTCACATAACTTTCTCTACATCTCTGCAACAAATGATTGTTAAAAACCTTGTGCTTCTATTTACTTCATCTAATCGAGTCTTCAGAGGCTATTCCCAGAAAATTCAAAATATACATTTTATATGTCAGGTAAATATCTTGAATATACGATATTTTAATCAAAATCGTTAGCCATTTTTTAGAAAATCAAAATTTTTGAAAAAAAGTTTCATGTAAAGGGTAGTTTGGGGTGGGAGGAGTTTACTCAAAATCTTCATGTCGCATACCTGGAAGATACCTAATTTAAATACCAAGTTTGGTATTTTACTGGCTTTTCGTTTTTGAGTTATCGTGTTCACACGGTCACACGGACATTCACACACACACACACACACACACGGACCTTTTTCTCAAAATACTTTTTTTTGGATACAGGGGACCCTAAAACATATATTTCCGGTGAAATCTCGATATCGAATTTTTTGGTAGAGTCTTTATACACCATGTACATAGTTCGTATAGAGAAAGTGAACATCTGATATCTTCCAATCAAATAACTTTTTCTACATCTCTGTAATAATTTATTGTTAAAAAGTTTATTCTTCTGTCCACTTCATGCTAGTCAAGATTAACATTAGCAGAAGTGGTCGTATTACTTGCTTCCTTATAAGTAGAAGGGAAATAAGGGTACACACTGGGCTAAATCGATAGTCAAATATTTTAAAAGCTGGCCGCTTTGTATGGCCCGTTTGAGAAAAGTTAGGTGGTTAAAATTGAAACCAATAATAAAGAATGCCTGTCCACAGACACCCACGCATAAAGTGATTTTTGGAACTTCCTCCAAATAAAACTCAACTAATGTCATTTACTTTCCCCCATAATATCAAACAACTTTTATTCAAGAAATTCCTTTCTACATCGTTAGTCTCAACTTAAATGGTCCATCTTGTATAAAACGTCCTCCGAGTTACGTCATGTATTAGCTCCGAGAAATAGCGCACTTTGATCCTAAGCTTCACATCAAACCAATCACTGGCGTGGTAATGAAGGTTTGTTAAAAATAATATACTAATTTTATTAAAATGTACTCGCATTTGGAGAACTTCGTTTCATATCTCTTTACCAAGAACATATCAGAACATATGCATTCGGATTGTGTTCAGAATAAATGTTAGTTATTGTTTACTTTTAACATTTTCTACAATGTGCAGATTAGCATTGCTGATTGTTGGCTAAGAATAAAAATTAAAATAATATATAAATTCAGTCATTTACATTTCCGTATTTACATTTTAACATATTTTTTCATCAAATAAGTTCATTTGATGCTAAAATGATTAAAAAATGGTAATAAAATACTCATTAAGGAATATTATTTCAAAAATTAACTAAAGTATACTGTTAATGATCATGATAAATGACCAAGAGCTAATGTCAATGGTTAGTTTGTAGCGTAAATAATACATCGTGCCATTTGTTAAAAATTAATTGAGCGCTAGTTAGCGATATATTCTTTTTCTTTTTGCGTTTCTTGCAACCTGATAGACTGTATCGGACGTTGAATGAATGACATTGATATAACGAAAATCAAACGAGCACGGAGCCGTTAGAGACTACAATTACCCATATTCGTTGTTTCAACTTAAGAGAAAACTTTGGAACTGAATTATCCAAGTAACTCAGTCTAACCTAAAGATTGTTCCACATAATCTTAATCCGTAAGTGTCACGGGACTAGACACCTCGCTTTGGTTTGGTGTCGTGAAATAGTTAGTCGTGCCACAACAAATAGTTTCTTATTTAACGATAATTTATGTTGAGTATCCGAAGAGAATTATCAAATATATTATGGATCAAATATATTATCCGATAGAGTTAATACATATAAAATCCATATAAAGTTATATCCCAAGATGACGAAATTACTTACAGGTATCACGGCAGCATGGTTATATCACTTTTATCGCCTAGCCTTGCGTGACAAATAGTTTGTTACCATTCAGAGGTACACATTAGCCAATCAGAGAATAAGGGGATGTAACGCAGTGCGGGATAATATATCTCTACCGGGCAAGGTTATAAGAAGCAAAATTAAATCGGTAGCTTTAGAGTGCGAGGTAGACACACTGATCCCGAGCAACAGAGGTGGGTTTAAACAAAATTGCATGTTAATAAGCGTTGTCAGGATTCAGTTCTGCTGAACGAACTACTTCATTTGAAACACAATTGACAGCATGATGAATAAAGCGGTTTACAGGAATGAACCAGTTCGTTCCGTCAATACATAAAGTTAAGTTACTCAACCATACTAGTCAACTCCGTGGTGTATTGGATACCATGCTAACTTCATATACCCAAGGTCGCGGGTTCAAACCGGCGGAGGACGATGGATTTTTTCGCGCGTAAACACCCTTAGCATGGTTCCTTCGTGCCGTAGATTTACGGACGTAAAAGAACCTCAAGTGTGATAAAAAGGCTTCTGAGCAAAATTAAGCTGTCTTTCACGCCCAAAATAAAATGGGACGCTGAGAACCATAGCAGTTAAATAGTCAGTCCATAAATAAAACTCCATTTCTATTTTCAACCCTACTCCTAATAAGCAGACATAGACATTTCTAAGCATAATAGTCAGAACGTTAGGAAATCAAGTTAAACTGTTTATGAAGTTTACACGTAAACTTCGCAAATAACGAAGCTTTGCCATCCCTCATACAATCTGTTAGCGTTTGCAGGCAGTACTCCCCTTATTGTCTTTACCTGCTCGTCAATGATCCTTGGCCACTGTTTGCATTCTTTGTGTTGATATGTGGTTTGAGTGTAGATAAATTGAATCTAACTGCTTAAGAATTCCTAATCAGAAAATTAAGTGCTCTGGCTCATTGTACGTGGTATTGTGCGTTAACCGGGAATTTGAACGAACTGTATACCAATGTACAAATATCTAGACACACATTCGGTAAAACACATTTTACTGGATGTAAAAGTCTTTGTATTTGCGTCTTCTTCTGGTAGTTGTGTGGTCCGTACTCTGTTGTTCACCGTCTTGCTTCCAAAAGGAAACATGGACGAAAAAAGTAATAAAAGTAAGAAGTGATGCCGTGAGGGAATTAAATTAGCTTTACGACATAATTTCTCGCGCCCTTAGTCACACCTGCCGGCGCTCCATCCCATTCTGTACAGCAATGGCTTGGCTGTAGAATGTCAATGCGAGTTATCTTTTTTTTTCTTCTTCTTGTTAATTCTCCACAAGGTAGTACATCCCTCGTTATGCGTCCTCTCCGTATCTCGCTCGTATCAATTTAACTTTTTCCCGTTGGATTCGTAAACCTGCTGCAAGCGCGAGACTGATGAAGTATTGAGAAACTTTCCGTCGTGTTTAAGTGCCCAATTTAATTTACTTGCTTGATGAGACCTAAAGAGAATAATTACGCAATCATTAAAAATAAAGAAACGCAAATTGGGGAATCTACTAGCATAGCCTTGATTGGGTAACTCTCATTGACCTGCGGCATTTGCATGTTGTGTGCGCTTAATGGCCGCTTTGGGGTTTGCAGGGCCGTATTTTAGGTTTGATTGATCCCCTGACCCAATCTAATTCATAGCGTATCATTATGTGGGAACGCTACACCACTCAGCTGGGAAAATAGCAATCTCAGGAATAATGGAATGAGGTATTCTAGGATATTATAAAACTACTCCAAAATTGGAACGCTTTTTTCCAAACTGATCACTCGATAATTTTCATCCCGTTATTTCAGGGATATAAGCTGATTCAGCAATGGTAATAATAATGATGATTATCTTCGATTTGGTGCCTTACCGTCCATACAAACAGAACCTCCAATTCCGTTCGCAATTCTTTGTATCGAATTTCCTTTCTGAAGCGAATTTTTCCAATATTATTTTTATTGTTTAGTTTTCATCAGCGAGTTGCATTTATTCTTGACCGCCGATTTCTTAATCCGTATTAAGTTACAAACGTCTTCGCCTGTTTTATATGTACTTAAATTAAATGAAATGGCGTTTTATTTATGGACGCTCTTTAACTGCTGTGGTTCTCAGCGACCCATTCTATGCTGGACGTGAAAGACCGCTTAATTTTACTCAGAGGCCTCTCTATCAGGCTTGAGCTTCTTTTACGTGCCGTAAATCTACGACACGGGACCCACGGCTTTACTTCCCTTCCGAAGGAAGCCATGCTAATGATTTTTGCGCCCGAAAAAATCCATCATCCTCTGCCGGGTTTCAACCCACTACCTTGGGTATATGAAGTCAGCATGGTAACCATGACACCACGGAGGGCGAATATATTTACTTAAATATGTATGTACATTTTTGAATGCTTATGTAAGGGGTGCCTCTTCATAACTTATTAAGTTTTCAAAATTAATCATGTTGAAAATTCTATAAGTTGATGGGTGTACCTGTTCTGAAAATTAGGCATTAAACAGATCTAACAGAAAGAAAATTGAAAAAATTAAATTACATTTAAAAAAAAAAAAAAGATTGCTAATCTTACACTGCTTGATCAAGAAAATAACAGTGCAATCAGAAATAAATGAAATATATGAATGAATTTAACTTGAGTAGAAAAACCAGTTCAAAAAAAAGTTAGTGGCATGATCACATATTACGAATGCATGATAATAGAATAAACAATGTATCAAATTACTACCAAAAAGTGTGTAGATGTATGAGATTTTGGCCTTCCTAGTGTAACTGGATGAATTTGGAGTCGGAACAGGTGACCAGGCATGCTGAAGAAGCAGATACTGATGATGATAATAGTAATAATAACGTTAAGAGCGATGTAGTAAAGTTACAATACACGTATATTAATTACCAATCTTGTTTATTCAATGAAATACATACATTACGAATGATATATTATGACGTGTGCTCTATATAACATAAAAATAACAATTACAATAGGCACACGTCGGAAGTTATTTATCATTCAAGAGTTAATTGTGAGATTTTACCCTGCGAGCAAAATAAAATAGCTTTGAACATGCATGTTGTACAGTCGTCATAATTTATGGATTATGAATTACATTCTGTTTACCAATTTTGTATTTGTGATACTCAGCGCGGTTGGCATGCTCACTTGTTTCTTTTAAGCACTGATAACAACACGATTTAGAAGGGGGAAAACAAAACATTATACAGCCTATGGGAATAAATCTGCTGATAACCTTCAGCCACGCATTTCTGAAATTCTATTGTAATTTGCTCATAATCTTGAAGACTCACCATTTTCGCTCTATTTTCAAAATATTCTAACAGCACAGTTTCACTGCATTCATTTATACGGTTCTTACCTGGCAGCATTGAAGAACTTTGTTGTATGCTATTTGTCATTGTTTATGTGACTTTTGGGTAAATATCCTAATTTCAGCCTTTCCACTACTTCTAATATTTTGGTTAGTTCTTCAGATTCCATAATTATTGCATCTGCCAAGAAATAAAATTTGATAACCGTGGGTTTTAGCATCGCATACCACACCATTCAGTGGCACTATGTTCTTCTTTTAAGATGTACTTTAAAAGCGCTTCTTTTATCTTTGACTATCTAAATTTTAAGAGACAGTGTGTAGTTAAACGGGATATCTCTGTCTCTAACATTTTTGATAGTACGTAACACCCCTTTTTACTACTTTGTACCGCAGGTGGTGACACTGATGATACATTGAATGAAGATGGAGCACTTGTGGAATGCGATGGCGGGGGAAATCGCTTTGTCCACACCACAAATCCAACATGCGGTCACCAGTCAGCCTTAAATCCCACGTGAGATCGCCTGGGATCGAACCCGGTCCACCTTGGTGAAAGGCGAATGGAGTTAGAAGGGGGAAAAGACCGGTTCCTGCATCAAGCGACACCATCCTCCCTCCTATAAGCTCTAACCGAAAAGAATACGAATGGAGTGTAACTTGGTTCTTTTTACTCTTGCGCTGTCGCCAAGTTGCTAATAACATTGTGTATACAGACAGCTATAATTTTCAGCCTTGAACACATTATCCTATGCAAAATATTTCTCACTTTTAGAGCCTTTAGATTTCTGTGGAGCCAAATGATTAAACAACAGGTGCTTTTCATTAAAAGTATGATATTTGTGTTTCTATGACAATCACACAGTAATTAATAAGATGAAAGTCAGAACACAACAATATTTTGTCCTTATCTAGAGTAATTTAATAAGATGAGCATTATAAATTTTAAATCAAGGAATTTTTGGCAAATTCTATAACTCTTCAATAGAAAAGTTAGTTTCGTTTTTTTTTTTTTTTTTTTTTTTTTTTTTTTTTTTTTTTTTTTTGTATTTTTGTTTTTATAAATTATCTTTATAACAGCGAGATAAAATGTTGGGGAAAGTTCTTAAAATAAGCCAGATTTCTATAAATAGTATACATGTTTGCATTCAAGTCTTATGCAAACAAGATTCAGCTCACAGGCGCGAGGCAGAAGGCGGATAGTGGGTAGCGGTAAATGTTAACACAAGGTTTGAAACAATTATTTATAGTGTATGTGCGCATATGTATGTGTGAACCACTATGAAGTGTTATATGTGAGTTGTATAATTTTCATTGTAAGCAAATATGTAGAGGATGGAAGGAGAAGCTAGCTAGAGACGAAATGTTTGTAAACTAAGAAGAATCGAAAACTAATAATGAAAACGTAGATTATTCAATGGATGTTAGGAGGAAATAAAAGAAACAGCTAATACTGTTGGGAGCTCAGAAACTTAGTGTGTAGAATAAGAAATGAATTAATAAAGGGACCTGTAAGCTCACCATCGAAATAGTAAGCAAAAGGGGGGGGGGGGGAACACCAAAACAGAGTGCTGTTCATGCGCTGCTGTTTTAAAACATTCCATTTATCTGAACGCAATTTTTTTCAAATAATGATGATGCCCTAATTAAAGCCTTTTTCATTTTTTCTCCATATTTTATATGTTTTTATGCCTGTAAAATCCTATTTCAAAGCACTGATAATATAAAGAGGAGAAATAAATGCAAGTGAAAAATAAATATGGTACATTGACCTTAAATAGCAGTACAGATATTTCAATATTTGCTGATGCGTCATGCACAAGATGACATCAAATTGGAAACCGATCGCAGCTGGGCGCCAGAGTACATGAGGCAACAGTGCGCTCCATTTAACCTGTACTGTGTTTTAAGCGTGAGCGCGCTATAGATGGTTGTACACTCAGAGACAATAAAATTATGCCTGGCGTTGTATTTTGTTGAAAATGTGAACATTTGACGGTGACTCAGGTCGTAAGACGATTTTCATTGGTACCATTTTGCTATAATATACCACGCGAGTAAGAAAACTCAAAACTAATTCGTCAATTCCCCCCTTCATTCTTCACCCCGTCAGAACGGTATAAGCAGGGTGTTAATTTTGTCCGCCATGTGCGCAAATTACATTAAATTACCTTAGAAATTCAGTACGAAGTGTAGATAAAAGATTAACATAATTTTGTATCACCCGGTGAGAGGAGTGGAGTATTGTCTAACCAGAAAAGTTTAGAGATCAGCAGTTCACAACTCAGTACTTCATTTGTCGCAAGTTACATTTCATGTCCAACTCCTTCCCTTCGATAACATGACCTGTCCAATATGCCTTTAAGAGCACAGCAAACAGGTGAAAGGCATGTGCGAGATCAGCAAAAAGACTCCATCATGATAAGAATTTTTAGGTGTATTTTTAATGTGTTTCAGTGTACAAAAGAAGACACAATGCGTTTCTTACTGTAAGAGAACTGTCACTTTATTTTCGTACCTTCAGGTACAAAAAAGGCAAGAAAGAAAGGAATTCGGTGTTTGATAGGTTTAATCTGAGGTCTAATACATATGTATGAGAGGTTATGTTACTTTAATTACATATCACAGCTAAGGTTAGCAATGTATGCGTTTTGAACTCGAAGCGAGCTTCAGCTCTCTGCTGGGATGTCTCGTAGTGAGTGCATGTTACTGTCAGGGAGTTTGTTATGCGACCTAGCATTGAGTATGCAAATGCACATTACTTGTTCATCTGTTGCATATCTCTCTGCTCTCGTAAGTTCTCTGCTCGCTGTTATGTCGAGGGAAATAGCCTGAACATAGGCAGTATCGAATCTGGACATTGCAGATTAATGCTGCTAACAATGTGAACAGATACTGGAATCAGTTAGTAGGGGAGAAGGTTGAAATGAAGATAACTTTTGAAAAAATAAATCTGAAGTGTTCCATTCACATGACCTGTACAAACTATAATTACAAAATATTATTTATTTACTTCATGCTAATCGAGATAAACATTAGAAGGAATGATATTATTATTTAGCTCCAAAAGTAGAAGGGAAATAAAGGAATACACTAAGCTTAAGCGGTTGCCAACTCTTTTAAAAGCTGTCGTTGTGCGATTGACTTTGAAGTATGGTTCTCTTTGCATGGCCAGGAGTAAAGAAAAAGAATCACAATGACGACTTCCTGTTTGATAAAAGTATTTTAAAATTGAAACCAACATTAAGGAATATCTCGGAAACAGTTTACTTTACAAAAAACGTATAAATTGTATGAGAACGCGTGGTGAGAACGACTAATCTCTTGAACCGGTCAGTCGCTCACTATACGAAGTTGCCATAGTTGCGTCACTATGTAGGATTTACTTTTTATTTTTTTTTATTTATTTATTTTTTGTGCGATGATGGTCAAAGTTCGCAATGTCATACATGCAGGACTATTTTTAAAAATATGATGCATCCCATTCACATCCTTTTCTCTACATCGCTGTAACAAAGTATTATTAAACAGGTTACTCTTTATTCATTATTGTTAAAATGCATGTTCTTCTATCTACTTTATCATAATCCAGATAAACATTAGCAGGAAGAAGGAAATTAAGGGAATGCGCTATGCTAAATCGATAGTCAAATCTTTTAAAGCCAGGTTATCATGTGGTTGAAATCCGTTAGTTTACAAATTTCCGTTTAAGAAAAGTTTAAGTATTTGAAATATCTAAACCAATAACCAGGAATATCTTAGAATTGGTTAACTCTACGAAAAAAAAGTATATGGCATAAATTGTGTTCTTTTAACGAGATGTACATTTTTGTGTGGTAAGCTTTTGTCTATCACTTACGGTTTAGCAGTTGCGAAAAATTCAACAAAATTCATCTAGAATAAAGAAGTCTTTAGAAGCTACTCCCAGAAAATTCATGTTGCACATTTTATTTCTCATGTAAATATCTCTAATATTCAGCATTTTTATCAAAATCGTCAGAACCTTTTTTGAGAAAGTCAAAATTTTCGAAATGTTTTCCATGTAAAGGGTACTTGGGGTGGGGGGAGTTTTCGCATTCCTGGAAAATACTGAACTTGAATACCAAGTTTGGTATTTTTCCGCATTTTCGTTTTTGAGTTATCATGTTCACAGACACATAGATACAAATTAATTTGACATTCGTTTTAGCCTAGTGTATTCCCTTATAATAGCTTCTACTTACAAGGAAGTAAGTAATTAAGCAAATTTCTGCTAATGTTTTTCTCGATTATCATATAGTAGAAGAACATGCATTTTAACACTGTGTTACAGCGATGTAGAGAAAGTCATGTGGATGGAACACATCATATTTTTGGTAACTTAGTCACTAAGTCTTTGCTTAACAGAGCAGGGAAACTAACTGAACTCTTGCACTGACTGATAAATGTGCATAACCTCTTTCGCCATGTGTACTGCGGTGATCACTTCCTAGTCCGCCATATTAGCTCACCTCTTTCACGCGGTCTTGGGATTGTGCGTATGTGAAAAACTCGCGGTAAATTTATACTCAATTTTATGTTGTTATATTAATGCTCAGTTTTAAATTTGATTGATTCATAAGTACCTAACAGTTCAGACAACCGCACAAAATAATTTCCAGCATAAAACATATACTTTGGTCAGAATCTTTTGAGACACTGAAAGGGAGAGATAAGGACTTCACATAGCTTCACCGACAGCTATCGCAAAAGTCGATACAGTAACCAGCAACTGTTTCCTAACTTTGCCCTCTAACTATTTCAAAATAGTCTGACTAAGGAATGATCAACTACACATTGGGTTTTAAAACGACTCGATGTCCCAGTTCCTTTAGACGACCTTAAAATAAAGACAGTCGGACGCATTTCTGTTATTTACTGTTGGGAGCATCACCCATGGTTATTAATATAACTTTATGACCACAGTTTCACTACTCTAACCGAACGGGCGCTTCAGGCAGTTTCGTCTGTAACGCGTATTCAGGAGGCCACGGTTTTAATCCCTATTATTTTTTCCGGGATTTCTCCAGTTCGCCATGCGAATGCTGGTTTGGTTTCTTTCATCCCCCGAATTATTGTCCCTCCATTGTGTTTCCTTTATTATTTTGTTCATCCTTCAACCCGTTGGTTTCTTTCAGGGTTTGAAGTGTCGGCGATGGCGCAGCGTGGCACGGGAAAGGGATGCTCATTGTGAATCTCTCGACTTCCGCCTGGTGGGAGCGTTGGACCCTCTATAGGGTGGAGACCCCTGCCTATCAGTCCGGCTGTCGGGGTGCTTGTTTTTGGAAACTGTAGGGACCCCATCATTGCTGCGCCGTCGCTCCTGGTTTCAGCCGCCCTGCATATCTTTCGTCTCACCTCTCCCTCCCGGGGCACCCCCTCGTGAAGCGTAGGTACAATAACCAACATAAGTTTCGGTGCCGAGTCCCATCCGACCGTATTCTACCTACCTATACCTATTTATTACCCCCAGTGCTAATTTACTCGCAAGAATCCCTTACATGGTCGCCATAGATAGCAAGGTTTGAAAGTTTTCTTCTCAACCCTATTGCGGTTGTACAAGTTGTAAAGTTGGGAGGGTGTTTCTTGTCTCGTTAGCATACAACCTCCAACGTCATTAGAAGATATTTGCTTCAAGATTTAGATCCAAGTTTCGTGCAGGGTTATATGGCGAAGCAAGTTTTGTCCTGGGGCTGCCGTCTGAGGTTTGGAAACAAAGTAACACTTCTGCACATTATGGCGTCACGTGGGCGATAAAAATTTTATCGGCTATATTGCAAGAGGAAGGCAGTGTTGTTTATGGTCCACTGTGTCACACACTCGCACGCACATACGCACAACACGCATTTTACACTCTGACGTGTTGCTGTAGAGTTGTATTGCCTGCTAAAGGCAGCATATACATATGAGGAGCCTTTTTTACTTTCTCTAGCCCACATGTACTATGTAAGCAGTGAATAGAGAAGGTATTGTATTCCACACAAATTTCAATTGTCGAGTTTTCACCGGAAATATATGTTTTGGGGTCCCTGAGTCCGAAAAAGATATTTATAAAAAAAGTTCCGTGTGTGTGTCTGTGGACAGCATAGCTCAAAAACGAAAAGATCGTTAAATACCAAACTTTGTATTTAAGTTCAGTATCTTCCAAGGATGCGACACGAATATTTTCAAGAAAATCCTCCCACTGCAAAGAACCCTTAATATGGAAAAAATTTTGAAAATTTTGATTCTCTAAAAAAAAAGATTTTGATTAAAATCCCGTATATTAAAGTTAATTACATCCCAAATAAAATGCATATCCTGAATTTCCTAGGATTAGACTCAAGACCTCTTTATTCTGAATGAATTTTGCCGTATTTTGCCTAACTGCTAAAGAGAGACAAAAATCACACACAAAAACACACAATTTATGTCTTTTAAGTTTTTGTTGAAGAGGTAACCGTTTCCGAGATATTCCTTGTTATTGGTTTCAATTTTAAAGTACTTATACTTTTCTCAGGCAGGAAGTATCGTTTTTCTTCTGTTCTACTCCTGGCCGAGCAAAAAAGCCGTTTTCAATGACAATCGCATAACGACAGTTTTAAAAAAATTGAATATCGCGTTAGCATAGCGCATTCCTTTAGTTCCCTTCTATTTATAAGGAACTAAGTAATAAGAACGTTCTGCTAATATTTATTTCGATTAGCATTGCTTAGAATGAAGAATAATCTTTGTAAGAAGTTTGTTTGTAGAGCAGCTAGAGATAGTCATGTGAGTGTAGCGCATCACAATTTTTTTTTTTTCAAAACTGAAGAACGTCACATGTAGTTAAGGTTCAGTAATGTTGAATTTTCTATGTATTGAACAGAGTACATTCGCACCTAAATCAATTTGAATACGTCAGCCTAGAAGAGAGAGTTATTTCAAAGCTGAACATATCCATCAAACTTCTTAACGACCAATGTGCTTGCATTATTGACCCTTAACGACCAGGGCCCTCCTTAACCGAGCCCGGGTCATGCCGGGGGTTGAGAATAGGCCAGCTGTATAATGTATCGTTCGAACCGGGCCCGATTTTGTAATTTTGTTGTAAATAAAACAACTGAGGTTTTTAGGATCAATTGAGGAGCAACTTTATATAAATAATGGCAACCGAATTTGTGGAATCAGGCAGCATACTGCTTTAATGATTACGTGCCGTCCTTATTACTGCACTCTGCCCAAAATGTCCTGGGTGTGGGCGGACGGAAGGAGACGGATTTGTAGCTCCCGTGGTGTTAACTAACCGCAATTGGCCGAAGTGAGCATTTATGTATTGCTAATATTGCTACTGAGATAATGTGTGCATGATAAGATAATTGTTTTCCCGATAACTCAACATCACGAACTAAAAAATGAGGTAATTTGATTTTTTCATGTTTATTTTCCCTTTACATAGAAAATATTTATTATTTGCTATCGCCTTCAAATGGTGTTAGTGATTTTGATTAAAATATATTTAAATATTTAAATGACAAAATTTATAAGTTGATTGTGATTTTTTTTTTTTTTTTTTTGACTTATGCTGGCTCCCGGACCAGGTCTAGGCCCGAACCCGTGCGGACCTCTAGTTTACAATTATACCACTAAAACATCCTCGTTAAACCACTCACTGCTACATACTTAGAAGCATATTGCACTGACTTGGCCGTCCAACATTGTTCGCTTTTTGTAATTTGAGGCAGCACACTTGTCAATAAGTACGTCTGCTATATTTGAGAAAAAGTATTTTGATTTTTATTAAAAGAAACTGATGTTCCGCACTGACACAACATTCTGTTATTTCTCTTACACAAACTGTTCTGTCTACTTCTTGTTAATCGAGATGAACATTTATTACACATTTACAGACTCGTTATAGATATAAGAAGCATACAGAAGACTAAAGTGCTAGTCAGATTTATAAGAAACGGGTTTTCATCAAAGCCATGTGCTTTAAAATACTTGCTTTCTAACACTTTGTAGACTGGAATAATTCTCAAAAGGGTCAAGTACAGAAACTTCCAAAATATTTCTTCAGAAAAATGCTTTAAGCCAATCCCATTTTCCTCTCAAAAGCGCCATGTTCCTGTATCTCATATTCGAGTCAAACTTTTAGCAACAAGTAACAAACACCTTTCAAGGGAATCCAAATATGAGTTTACATTTTTTCTAATTTCAGATTTAAATATTGATTTATATCAATTTTAGATCCGTGTTATTTACATATGCTTAATATAATGAATAGTACGTTAAGAACAGTTCAGCTGGTATAGTTCCTTATATAAGAACAAAAGAAAATAATTAAAACTTAACTAAAAATTAATGTTTTGTCACAACACCATTAAAGTCCCAGTCCTGAATTCATAAATCATAATAGACAAAATGTTACTTCACAAAAAATATAGATCTCGTTAAAACATTTTATGTGTCAAGTATAAAATGTTCTGTGACATTTTGTGTTTTGACTTTAACGTTTAGTAATCTTAAGTTGAAAGTTCTGTATTTTTTTCCTCCATGGTCATGCAAAGAGCATGGAATCACATAGCAATTCACTGTTTACAAGTCCGACTATCCATTAGCATACTGTGTTAGCAAAAATTAAATGTATAACCCCGCCAATACAAATAATACAACTGTATAATAACATTTAATCTAAAGTTCTTGCTTCAATGTACTTATTACAAAAATGTTAAACTAGATGCTAATTATTATGTTATTAATGTACAAAATTGTTGCACAAAATGCATAAAAATAACTGTTCTTTTAGTTGCTTCTGACTGTTTAAGTTTACACTGCGATATTATTCTACTTTGTGACCCTAACGAGAAGTCGCAATATAACCTTGTAGTTAAAATACTTTAACGAAATAAATTTAAAAAAATAGAAGAATAGAAATATTTATGAATGCAACACATTTGATAGGTACACAAAGTTTTGCTGTCTACCTCAAAATTCGATGTCGAGATTCTATCGAAAATCCATGCTTTGAGGTCTCCTGTAAACAACGTAACTCGAAAACAAAAAATCCGTTATACACCAAAGTTGTTATTTAAGCTCAGCATTTTTCAAGTATGTGACATGAGGATTTTCAGGGAAATCCCCCTCCCCAATTACCCTTTATGCAGAACCGTTTTCGAATAGAAGATGAAGAATTTGTTGCCGAATAAGTACAAAAAGTTACTTGAATGGAACACATCAGATTTTTCATCCTGGTCATGCAAATAGAACAGAATTCCAATTGCATCACATAGGGACAGCTTTTGAAAGATTTGAGTGAAGCTTTAGCTAAGCTATTCCATTATTTCGCTTGTAAATTAAGTAGTAAGACCATGTCTGCTAATGTTTAATTAGCATAAAGTAGACAGAAGAATAAGGTTTCGCAAGAATAGTTTGTTTTAGAATAAGTAGAGATAGTTGTGTGAATGTAACACATCGTATTTTTACTTTGTCTACACGTACTATGTGCATAGTGTATAGAGAAGTTATTGTATTGCACCCAAAATTCGATACCGAGATTTCTCCGGAAAGACCGTTAAATACCAAACTTGTAATTTAAGTTTGGTATCTTGCAAGGATGAAACACGAAGATTTTCAAGAACATCCCAACTACTCTTTACATAAGACATTTTTCGAATGATTTTATTTTCTCAAAAATGGCTCCAACTTTTTGATTAAAATATCGTATATTAGAGATATTTACATGAAATGTATATCTTGACTTTTCTGGGAATAGCCTCTGAAGACGTATTAATGAATTTTAGGGGATTTTGCATAACTGATCAATCATGAGAGATAGACAAAAACTTACTTAACAAAAAGTATATATGCCGTTAAAATACACAAATTATGTTATATATATTATTTCGTGGAGTTAACCGTTTTTTTTAGATATTTCTTGTTATTGGTTTCAGTTTAAAAAAAAAAAAACTTACTTTTCTTATACGAGAACTTGTCGACTCCTTGACACGCAAATAAACGGATTTCAATCCCATAGCACCCACATTTTAAAAAATCTGACTGTCGATTTAGCCTACTGTTCCCTAATTCCCTTCTACACATAAGCAACTGAGCAATAGAGATAAACATTAGCATGAAGTAGGTAGATGAATGGGCTCATTAGCAATAATAATGTGTTAACTGCCTCCATGGTCGAGTGGTCTGGGAGCTGACTTCTCACCCGGGGCCTCGGGCTCAATTCCTGACTAGGGCGGGGAAGTTTTCTTTAACCCTAACCCCCACAGAGTCTGGAAGTATGTATGTGATACTGAATGTGTGTGCGTATGTGTGGGTGTGTTTCAGAAAAATAAAACGATTTAAACCCAACGTATAAACCTACAGACAACGAGTTGTTTCTAATGCAAAGTCCACGATATGGCCTTAGATGTTAAAATTAAACAATTAAAAAAAATAATGTGTTCTAGAGTGGTAGAGAAAGTCATGTGAGTAGAACTCATCAGTTTTATTTATTTATTTTTTTTTACCGCTAATGTAATGCCATGAACTCTTTCTAGTAACATTTCCATCGACCCCAAGTCCTTCCTGTAAAGAAGTATTTTTGTTCCGTTTATGCAGACGCATAAAAGAAATGACTTTGCGAATATGTAGGCGACAGTTTATATTGCTAAAGACTGTACATGGGAAGAAGCTTTAAACGAGATGAAAGAGAACGTGGTTTGTGGTCGCTGATGGAAGCTTTTACAACCGAGTGTGGTGGGGTTGTGTCATCATCGTAAACTAATATGGAACGTAATGTCGCCGCTACTTACAGCCCTTCATTATGACACGGTGACGCAGTTGATGGACCTAACCAGTCTTTACAACCACAGACGCTGCTGCTGCTGTTAAAGGAACGACCTACCACCATAAACCATACTGTGCGATTTATTTACTCTTTTCTTCCCCACATTCGCTCTAAAGTGCCATCAACAGCGTATCTGCTGGCAATGCTGCTGCGCTATCAGAGGCAACAGATACTCAACACTTTTAGAATTACCGAATGAAGAAAGTATGGAAGTTTGCATAAAAAGAGAACATGCAGTTAAGTCGTGCATTTTCATGCTAACACAAGTTTGTCCAACATTTTCTATTTTTACTTTTTCTACGCGTACTAGATACATAGTGAATAGAGGAGGTGTTGCATTCCATCCAAAAACTCTATACGGAGATTTCACCGGAAATAGACGTTTTAGGGTCACCTGTATCCAAAAAAAGATGCATCCGTGGTGTGTCCAGGTGTCTGTTAACACGATAACTCTAAAACGAAAAGTCAGTAAAATACCAAACTTGATATTTAAATTTAGTATCCTCCAGGGATGCAACACGAAAATTTTGAGAAAATCCTTCACCCCAAACTACCTTTTAATGGAAAAAAATCGAAAATGCTGCTTTTCTCAAAATTGCCTCTTACGATTTTGATTAAAATGCCGAATATAAAAATGTTTACAAGACAAAGATAACGTTCATCTTGAATTCCCTGGGAATAGTCTCTGAAGAACTCTTTATTCTGGATGAGTTTTGTACAACTGATAAATCGTAAGAGATGGACAAAAACTTACTACATAAAAACATAGATTTCGTTAAAACACACAACTTATGTCGTAAAGTTGGCCGTTACCGGGATACCTATTCCTTGTCATTTGTTTCAGTTTTAAAATAATTAAACTTTTCTCATACTTGTCAAATACTGGCCATGCAAAGAAACTACATAATTTCAATCACATAGCAACTATCTTTTAAATGGTTTGACTACTGCTTTAGCCTAGTGTTTTAGTGTACTCACAAAGAAGCAGGAAACGCAACTATTCCTCCTATTATTCATCTGGATTAGCATGAAGTAGGTCGAATAATAAGATTTTTAACACATTTTGTTAAATAGGTGCAAAAAAATTCATGTGAATGTAACACATCGGTTTTTTGCTTTTGCTAACATACCAATATTTCAAGTGTTTTTCTTATTTACGTGTTTATTGAGGTTTGTTAGCCAATTTAAAGTATTTTAAATATATTTTCAAATATTTCTGTGCCCTATGTATTAATACATGAACGAATTGTATGCACATCATTTCATATTTAATACTTTTGTAACCACTGGCACTGGAAAACTAGCATTTTGCTTGATTTTTATTTTTATTTTTAAAGCTTAATTTTAATGCTTTGGTGGAATAAAAGTAAAAACCTAAGTAAAAGGTTGAATTTTTCTTAACTTGTAAAGTAATTATTATGTGAAAGAGCATGGAATTTTAAGAACATTTGGTTCTTAAATATTTGACTATTGCTATTCTCTTTGTATGTATAACGAAATGTTTATTGTTTGTATCTATAAAAGTTTATCTCGATTCAAATAAAATAGATAGTAAAATAAGCTTACATAAAAATAGTTTGTATAATCATTAATTAACGATACAGGGTAAGTTTTATAAATAACAGTGCGGTCGTAATTATTGAAATATATCTTTGAATGGAAAGAATATGGAATTTTAAGTTCGGCATATAACATCCAGTTCTTAAACATATCTCTGCATCCAGTTCTTAAACATATCTCTGTATAACGATATGTTTATTTCTGTAAAGGTTTATCTCGATTAGAATAAAGTAAGCAGAAAAGAATCTTACAAAAGATTATTATTTTGTCTAATTCATAATAATCAAGATAAAAATTACCAAAATGTGTCTTATTACTTGCTTCTTTGTAAGTAGAAGGGAAATGAATGGAATACACTAGGCTAAAGCGACAGCCAAATCTTTTAAAAGCCGGTCAGTAAGCGAAACAATGAAAATTCGATTCTCTTTGCTTGCTAGGAGTAAACGAAAGAGAGCGAAAGGAAAGATGTCTCCACGTTTGAGAGAAATTTAAGTACCTTGAAACAGAAAACCAATAACTTGGAACATCTCGAAAACAGTTAACTGTATAATAAATATATATGACATAAATTATGTGTTTTAATAACATCTACATTTTTTTTTTTTTTTGTAGTAGGATTTTGTCTTTCTCTTATGGTTTACCAGTTACGCAACTTTGTACCTATAAAAATCATCCAGAATGAAGAGGTTCTCAAAAATTCAAGATATAGATTTTGATTGTCATGAACATATCTTAAACATATGGCGTTTTAATAAAATTCATTAAATGCATGAGGAAATAAAATTTTTCGAAAAATGTTTCATATAATGTGTAGCTGGCGGTGGGGAGATTGTCCTGAAAATCTACGTGTTGTATCCTTGGAAGATATTGAACATAAATACCAAGTTTTGTATTTAACCGACTTTTGTTTTTGAGCTATACACTTACACACACCCAGACACATAGACAGACAGGCACACGCATAATTATGTTTCTAAAAACGTTTCTTTTTTATTCACGGGGTCTCAAAGCATGTATTTTCTGTGAAATTTCAGTATCTAATTTTTGGAAGGAAATAATACCTTCTCTATCCCCTATGTACAATGCACATACGTGCTAGATAAAGTAATAAGCTTATGTATGAATAGTTTTATAGCAATTATTATTATTAATCGTACAGGCTGAGTTGCATATATTACGACAGTGTGCTTTAAACTTTTAAACTATAACTTATTATATGAGTGAAATAAATGAATGAGATTTCCGGGCTGTGCAAAACACTGAGCACAGGTGCCGTGTTATACAAGTATTATAATCAGTTAATCTACAATTTGTGTTACTATACAGCACCAACGTTAAGTTACCCACCCGCATAAAAGATTTCTAAATGTGTTAAACAAGCAATATAACGACACATATTTACTTTCTCTACACATACCTACTATGTACATAGTGTATAGAGAAGATATTTAATACACCCAAAAATGCGATAACGAGATTTCACCGGAATTACATGTTTTGCGTACCCCTGAATAAAAAAAAAAGCATTTTTGGAAAAAGGTCCGTGTGTGTGCGTGTGTGTGTGTGTATGTCAGGAACAGCATAGCTCAAAAACGAAAAAACTGTTAAATACCAAACTTGGTATTTAGGTTTGGTATTTTCTAAAAATGCGACACGAAGATTTTCAAGAAAATCCCCCCACACCCAACTACCCTTTACATGGAGCTTTTTTCGAAAATTTTGATTTTCTCAAAAATGGCTCTAACGGTTTTGATTAAAATATCGTATATTAAAGATATTTACCTGAAAAATAAAATGTATATCTTGAATTTTCTGGAAATAGCCTCTGAAGACTACTTTATTACGGATGGATTTTGCGGAATTTTGCATAACTGCTAAATCTTAAGAGATGGACAAAAACTTACAACACACAAACTGTAAAGCACATGAAAACACACAATTTATGTTATATAATTTTTTTGTGGAGTTGATCGTTTTTAAGAAATTTCTTGTTTTTAGTTTCAGCTTTGAAACACTTGTAATTTTCGCATTCAGAAATTTGTCAACTCCTGTCCATACAAACAAAGGAACTTCAGTCACATAGCAACCAGCTTTGGACTTTCAGTTAAACCAATGGTACTCCCTCATTTCGCTTCTACCTACAAGGTAGCAAGTAATAAAGCTATTTCTGCTAATTTTTTCTCGATTAGCATGAAGTAAATAGAAGCATAAGCTTGTTGCTGAGATGTAAAGAAAGTCATGTGAATGGAATACATGAGATTTTTTTTTATGTCGATTCTTTAACGTGGCAACAAGTTTATATTCCTCTGGCTCCTTTGGTTTACATCCTCCTGTATGAAAAGTTTAAAGCATGATGTCCTTGCATATGAATCTTTGAGATGATCATCGGCGTAAAATTGCACATTTCATTTAGTTTGACTCTTCAAATATCCACCCACACCGTCACGATATCAATTTTCTCGGGATTCTCTTTAAGGATATATTCTTTTCTGGCTTTCATCCAAAGTGGCATCCCTTCAACCTATAAATAACGTTTCTTCATCATTCCTTATGTACGTTTCTGCCATAACATTATATTACCTTGGATAAAATTATCCTCATAAAATTCAACGAAGGGTGCATCTTGAGGAATGGCATTTTCAGATGTGTTTGAACGTATATGAACATGGAAATTTCTATGGTCTGCATTTTCTTCCTCGCTTGGTGCAGCATAAGATGGATAGTTTTAAGACCCTTTTGATGGAAAACTTTAATGGGTGTTTGCTTCAAAAATAAGTAGTAGATTGCTATTACCGTATTTCTCCCATTGACTTTTAGTTTCATAACTGGTATTAAATATTTCCAACCATAACCTTTGGCAAACTGTGATAGGTTTAGGAAATTTAATACCAAAATAAAAACTCCAATCCAGTCATTTAGTGAAGAACAAATAAAAATTGTTGGGGGAAATAGCTGTTTCTTCCATATTAGGTAGATATGTGTAGGACAGAGGTTGGAAAGGCAGTCAGACTGAAAAATATCTTAGCCGGGATTTGAACCATTGCTTTCCTGTATCCCAATGACTGATATAATAGTTGTTACACTATTAAATCCAGATCTTAAAGTACCTATGACATTGTATGTCATCGCGAAATACCACAGCACACTGATATTACATGAAATAAAAATTGGGAAAGAGCATTTATTTTGGGAAGCAAATTTTCGAAGCCTTACTAGGGTACCCCTCTATCATTTGCTGGTTGTGAGGATTGAGGAAAGCCTGAAAAAATCTGAAGTCCGGGCCTTAACAATATCGACTAATCGTGACGGTGTATGCTACCTATTTGAAACATCGAACCACAGAGGACGTGCAGCAAATGTTAGTGCCTCTCCAATGCTATTTTTGGTAAATTAATATTTTAAATGTCACAATAATTCCTTTCTACGACACCTCAGCAAATTAGCAACTACATTCCATTAAAGAAACAAAAATTAAAAGGAACTATCGTAACCTCTAATTGGAAATTCATATGTATTGCTTCCATGCAGGTAAAATTACCTTTTCTATTCATAACATTTTTACTTTCTCTACATAGTATATCGTATCTATGTAGAAAAGGTATTGAATTCGTTCCAAAATTCGATATCAAGATTTAACAGGAAATACACGTTTTAGGGTTCCTGGTTAAAAAACGAATTTTTAGGAAAATGTCTGCGCGCGCGTTTATGTATGAGTCTATGTACATGACAACTCAAAAAAGTAAAATACCAAATTTGGTATTAAAGATTAGTACCTATCTCCCAAAAATGCGACGCGAAGATTTTGAAGAAAATTCCTCGGCTCTAAACTACTCTTTAGATGGAAAACTTTTCGAAAATGCTGATTATCTCAAAATTACTCAAATTCGATTAAAATGCCTGTATTAAAAATATTTACATGGCTAATAAAAAGTATATTTTGAATATTCTGGGAATAGACTCTAAAGACCTCTTCATTCTGGATGAATTTTTCTGAAATTTGCATAGCTTATAAGGCGTAACAGATAGATAAAACTTACTACAAAAAATGTAGAGCCCTTTAAAACGCACAATGTATGTCATATACATTCTTTTTAGTGGAAATGAGCTTTTCTGACTTAAAATACTGAAAAAAAAAGTTTTCTCACACGGGAATTATCAACTTCTGGCCATGCAATGAAATGAATTTCAGCCACATAGCAACCTGCCTATAAAAATGTGATTATCGCTTTAGCCTGTTCTACTTATAAGTAAGCAAATAATAAGACCAATTGCGCTAATGTGTATCTCGATTAGCATGGAGTCCATAGAAGAATAAGCTTTCAACAATCATTTGTTAAAAAGATATAGAGGAAATCATGTGAATGGAACATATCGGATTTTTTACTTTTATTACTGTGTTGGGCCTTTTGTATTTCCTGGGAACTGTTTCCTAATCTTCAATATAAGTTTTAAATATTTATATGTCATTTTGTGTTCAAATTGTTCGCCAGAGATGCGCTCAGAGAGTTTGTAAATAAAAAATGACGAAAATGTTGGGCGTTACGGAGTTATGAGTCCGATAAAAATGCTGCTACACCAAGAAGTAAAAAAGTCATTTGTGTCATTACACAGTCATGCGTAATGCATCCGTGTCGGTGTGTGAATGCTGGCGTAATTTCCCCCGAGGTCCGTGTGTACCGCCCCAGGCCGGTCACTCGGGCTCGATCGATCACGTGCAACACGCAAAAATCCAGTGTCCACCGCAACTTTTGCCCCCGCGCGAGTGTATGCCCCCTTCTTTTAATGGATTGCTTAGCCACTTGCCCCGCCAAGACAGATGTGGCGATATCCAGTTAATCCGACAACGGTGACTCAGTTCTAAAATTAATTACACTAGGTCTGCAGATCCAGCGAAAGCGATAGTCATTTTTCTTCTCTATGGATTCATTTATCTTAACTATGGGGTACAGAACAGTCGGAAGACAACTTTATATGAAAATCTACCACCTACGTACGCTGAGGACAATAGCTTTAAACCAGGATTAACTCTTATTCCTGCCAGGTACTTCTATGCCATATGTAGTATTGCACCTCAAGGGAATTGTACGGTTGCCGTTGTGACACTCTGCCTGCTGTGTGAGGGGTCCCAGGTTCAAATCCAGCTGAGGGGTGGACATTTTTCTCTAGACAAGATTTCTCCTTATGCTGCCAAAGTAAAAACAAAAAAATCTGATATTTCCATTCGCCTTACTTTCTTCACATATCTGTAACAAGTTATTGTTAAAAACTTATTCTTCTATCTACTTCATGCTAATCAAGATAAAAGTAGTAGAATGGTCTTATTATTTGATTCCATGTAAGTAAAAAGGAAATTAGGGAATGCACTTGACGAAAGTGCTAGTCAAATTCTTTAAAAGCTGGTTTCTATGTAATTGAAAGTCCTTTGTTTATGGCCAGGAATTATTCCCATATGAGAAAAGTATAACATTTTAAAGCTGAAACCAATAGCAAGGAATATCTCAGAAACGACCAGCGTTACCAAACATATGTGTGAGATAATATATGTGTTTTAATGAGATCTTCATATTTAGTGTAGTAACTTTTTGTCTATCTGTTAGGGTTTACCAGTCATGCAAAACTCAACAAAATTCATCCAGAATGAAGAGGTCTTCAGAGAACTTTCATAGAAAATTAAAGTGTGCATTTTATTTGCCATGTAAATATTTTATTGCACAATATTTTAATCAACGTCGTTAGAGTCATTTTTAAGGAAATCAACATTTTCGAACACTTTTCCACGTAAAGGGTAGTTGGGGTGGGGTACTATATTGAATATCTTCGTATTGTATCCTTGGAAGATACTGGACTTAAATACCATGTTTGGTATTAAATAGACTTTTCGTTTTTGAGCTATGCTGCCTATATATAACACTGCACAGGCATACATGGCCATTTTTCTAAAAATGCTTTTTTTGGATTTAGAAGTTTCAAAGCATGTATTTCCGGTGAAATCTCGGTATCGAATTTTTGGATGGAATACAATACTTCCCTATACACAATGTACATAGTACGTATAGAGAAAGTAACCAGAGTGTGTATGTATGATAATAAGTCAAAAGTTTAACACAAATAGTTAACATGTGAACACCATTGCCATGAGCAATTGTTCCAAAGCGAAAGCCGCCGATATGATTTGCATGTCAAAGCTGGATTATAATTAGAAAAAAAAGTTTAATATATTTGCATTTGAAATAAACTTTGTTTTCTCTCTGTTTAGGGACAGAATGGATTTTTAAAGTACCAAAAGTTCCACATTTTTTAATGAATTTTCTGATAAATTTGCTTTGATTACATTGCTGTTTACTTAATATGCATACCAAATTTCATTCAAATTGGACAAATATTTTAAGCGCTATAAATATTTTTATTCTGAAATATTAATATCGGACTACATAGGTAGTTAACCAACTATTGCGTCAATTAGTTAATTGTTTCTTCCATACTTGGAAAGGTAGAATCAGACTGAAAAATTCTAGTATTTACAACATTGTAAATAAAATAAATTGACTTCTCCATCCCGGGAAACATGCGAGACAGTTGGGAAATAAAGGCCGTGTCGGCATGTTGCCATGGCACCTCAGTGGTTAGGACAAGTGGACGAAGACCAAGACATCTCTTGTTCTAATCCCGGCTATGGCATTGAACTTTTCAAGCTGAGTCTACCCATACCGAATTGCTGAGTCTACCTATACCAAATTGCTGAGTCTACCTATACCGAATTGTTATTTAACGCAATGTTGAATGTTTTCACAGGTGCAATCTTTGCCCCTTTCGATGTCGTCGTGTACAACTGCTACAGGGTTTTATTTGGAATGCGGTTGATTCATGAACATATATGCAATACTATAGGGTTACATATCTGTAGAAAATAATAGATACAGACACTGTGTGTATACTCCAAGTGATGGATGCAATGGCTCTTTCCTTAACAAATTTGAGATGATGATCCTTTTGGAGGTTCGTGGATGGCTGACTCCATCTCCGGCAACGGGAGGAGAAAATGAGACGGAGAATGAAAAGAGAGGTTGTGAATTAGGCCTTAGAAGAGGTTCTTTAGTTCTCGGGAGTCTGAAAAGTACTTTTAATTTAAGAGTTAGTGACTGTGGACTTGAATGACATTTCTAGCACGGTTTCTTCAGGCATTGATGTATGGTGCAACACAGCGGACTCATCGCTGCCATTGGCATTATGATCTGATTATTAAGAAAAACCAAAGAGCTATATGATCCTCGTAAGTACCATTATCACGTGTGATATACAAGCCATATTTAATTAATATTGTATAATATCGTTTAATCATCAGGCTAATCATTCAAAGGGAAACTACTTTAAAATGCCGTAGAAAAAAAGCATGATCATGAGAAATGCAGGAACTGAATTTTATGTTTTCTAATTTATTTTATGTGGCATTGAATAGCACAAATTAAAATTTGTTGGAGTATGAATTATAGTTGATTGGTCTGTCAGGTCTTATAGCTGTTATAAAGAATCAACATTTCGGAAGGATCTGTGCTGGCGTTTTTGGAGACTGTCATCCAGGCTTTCAGCAACTATGGAAAAACGTTAACAACAAAACACAAGCTAGATTTACTATTTTATTTTTTTGAGGTGCATTGCATGTAAGTGTCATACAATAAAAATAGGATTTGTTAATAATTAATATGTAATAGTAATAAAATGTTAGAATGTTTAGTTAAATCTACTAGGGCATTATTAGTAATATCCTAACCGTCAATATGGACCTCTCAACATGTTGGATGCTTTACTATTCAAATTAATTTAACTTTACTCACTAGGTACCCAAACTTGATCAGGTCTGGTCTAATGTAAAATTTGATGAAAGTGCGGATACACTTAAATTATTACAATATTAGAAATAAGATTTGAAATTATGAGACTATCCCTCATCCGGGTGATTAAATTAAAATTAACTTATATAGAATAGAACTTTGATGTCGCGGTCGGTTAAATACACATGTGATCCATTACCTTGAGTACTATTTCACGTACCCGGAAGTACACAGATGCACAGGACATGGGCAGTATTGCTTCACTTAGGAGAATGTGGTTGTAACGAAGTGTTTACTTCAACATCTCTAGCTTCATCCGAGTAAGACAACGGCTCTACTTTCAGAATATCAACAAAGCTTACTAGAGTCTTAGAAAACATGTATACCGCTGAACTAGCAATGCTAAGATTGCATGATGTATGCAATGAGTGTTATAGATCTATTTATGACATCATCGTGAGCTGTCTTGTGGTACGAGTCCCCTCTGGCGCCTCTTAAGAGTGGATGACCCTGCAGAGTTTTTCTTCAGAGACTGACAGTGCCTCTTCCAATTAATAATCTGAACAATTAAAGTATAATTTTAACAATTGGACTTATTCCTGAATGGAATTCCTCTTTAGGTTACCTTCCTTCCATTTCAGCACCTATAATGGCAGGAGAGTACGCCTATGGCTGGGGTAATGCATATACCGCACGTGAACATCATCCATGACGGAGAAATGTATCTTAAGAACTGTGTGAGACAACCATATGTACACTGTTAGAATTAGTTGTACTGACTAAAGCAGATGTCCCACGGTCAAAATTTGGTCCAAATTTTTTTATACAACGTGAACGTTGTGTACAATTTCTCCGTACCATTCCAACGGAAGTGTGTATTGGACCTAATATTTCTCGCATGCACATGAACAGCTGATACAAAATGGTGGAGGTTGCTGATCCATAATTGTTTACGTTCGCTGTCGCAAGCTTAGTTTATGTATCCATTGCAAGAGCATATTATAATAGAAAGAAAAAATCAAGGCTAGGCCATGGCTGGAGCGTAGGAATGCAGGCCAAGTAAGAGGTGTACTACATATACTGCAAAATGAACTCGTTTCTGACCCTGTATATTATTTTAACTTCCTTAGAATGGACGAAAATTTGTTTGGAAAGTTCCTGTCCTTATTTGTGGCAAATATCACTCGCCAAGACACAAATATGAAGCAGTCCATACCAGCAAATCAAAGGTAGCGTTTTTATATTTTGTTGAGAAAAGGTTAGGTACAAATGGATCCGATAAAACACATTTGCAGGGGTTATAAATACCCGAGTCATTATTTCATAAATCTCTGCCGCAAAAAAAAAAAAAAAAAAAATGTTATTTCAACTATAGCTTAGCTACTATAACCCTATTATTTAGGACAAAGTCTACTACAAGATGCAGCTAAATTTCATGCAAACAATCACGTTGGCGGGAAGGAAGACCCAGTGTTAGCTGCAATCTTATTACGTCATTACCACCAGATCGCTCATTTGGACCAAAAATTAGAAACCGTTGTATCCTGTTGTAGCAAACTATAATTGGACCAAACAATAAGACGGAAATTATATACAATGAAATTATCCGATGTTCCACGATCCAATTTGTAGTTTGCAGAGTATTGGACCAAAATATTTGACAGTGGGACATCGGCTTAAGGGGGAGTTTCCACATGTTTTCACCATGTCACGTTGATGAGGAGAGAGAGATCAGACGACCAACCAGCGAGCTGAAGATGACCTGTTTAAAACATATGGAAACACATTTTAAGTCAGTACAACTAATTGAACCAGCAAAGAAGTATAAATATGGTCGTCTCTACAGTTTTTAACTATAAAATCTTCACTGTTAATAGAGCTTATTTTTACCTTAATATAGACAAATGTATGTTGATTAATTTTAGTTTTATATTAATAGTTGAAAAGTTGAGAACCATAGTGGGCCAAGCACTGTTTTTTCAATATCATAATTGATTGAGCCAAGTTACACATAATAACTAAATGCCACAGCAATCTAGAATATATTTTCTATCTTATATTAGTACAGCATTATTGTGGCTTCATGCAAAATTAGGTTTTACAGTTATTTATTGGAAGGTATTTGGTTCAGCCTAAAGAAATGTAACTGGGCCATTTCCATACATCTCATCAATGTCCTGCTGATCATCATTATTGACTCGCACACGCAAACTCTTGTAAAAATTATGATTCACTGGAAGAATAAATGGTAGCATGGATATAAGATCATCTTATGCGGTAGCGTGATTTGCTGCATGGATTTGGACCGCTCTGACTCTAACAGAATTTATAGTTTCATTTAAACCGATATTTTGATGCTCTACTGTTTGTAAACGGGAAATGCTGGACATAGCCCAGTTATAAGATATAACGCAATATAAGATGTATAACCATAAACTATACCGACAGATGGCAACAGCTCAATTTTGACCTCACATGGAGATGACCCACTATGGTTCCCAGCCCTTCAATTATGATAATAATAACAATAAATTAATTAAAATAATACCTTGAAAATAACAATAAATAATAATAGACGAATTCTACTATTAGCATTACTACCAGTAGCAGTAGTGGTGGTGGTGGTGGTAAATAAGTAAGTAAGGAAGGAAGTAAGGAAGTAAGGTAGTAAGGAAGTAAGGAAGTAAGGGAGTAAGGGAGTAAGGAAGTAAGGAAGGAAGGAAGGAAGTAGGCGAATACTAAGAATGACCTGCCCTGCACTCCATTCTCAAAAATAAGCGTTTGTAAAGCATTTAAGAGCAGACATCTGCAACAAACTCGTTTACTACTTTCCTTCTCGCGCAAAACGGTTTTAATATTCGTCTATAACAATGTGATCTTAAAATGTTGTATAAATCATGACTGCATGCAATGCTTGAGGATACCTAAATGACAGTTCACCGGTGGCTTCATTGTGCTGCTGTTCGAGCGCTTTACCTCTCTCTTGTGTTCACTAGCTCGACTACTGCCGCTAACTCCGGAGTTGAGGAGTGATACATTCCAGATAGCTGCAGATAATTTTCTCACATTGAAAACTCACCTTTGGAAAATGGCTGTTTGAGTTTGCAACTGATGATGTTGTACGGAGGGATTGATGTATCAAATCGTCTTAATAACCATATTCTGTGCAACGAGACTAAACGAAAACAATACGGCATTGCCATAAAGACTATGAATGTTTAGTCACGAGCAGATAAACAGAGTTTGATGTGCCGTAGTTAACATGTTAATTGCGTCGATTTTAATTAGCTAACGATCATGAGCTACAGGCTAACAGCAATGAGGTTCTCTCTAACTACACATCATTTTAGGGATGAACACAGTTGAATACCATAACGATGTTGTTGAGCTGCAATTGAACACGGGTAGCAACTTGAGAGGAACTATTAAAGTGAAACAAATTCTTCTTAGTAATATTGGTAGAAATATCCATTTTTGGATTTTCGGTGCAAAAAAATGCAAATTCATAATATATGCAAATACATTTTAAAGCTTTGCGCAGGTTAAACGACTCTCTTTGTCAAAATTTAAAGATATTTTTCTCAGGTTCAATTTGTTTGTTATTTTCTCATATTCAGAATCTATCTTCTCCCATAAAAACACAGATAGTGATCTGAAGTGCCGTAGATATATTAAAGATATTTATTTACATGGTAAATTAAATGTACGTCCTGAATTTCTTGGGAATAGCTCCTAAGTCCTCTTCATTCTGAACTATTGTTGCATAGCTCGCAAGTTATAAGAGATAGATAAACATTACGACACAATAATGATTTGGTTAAAACACACAATTATGTCATATACAGTTTTTAGAACTAACCATTTCCGAGATATTCCCTGTTATTGGTTTCAATTTTAAAATACTTAAACTTTTCTCAAACGCAAAACCATCATTCATCTATCTTTTGATCTTCTCTTGATCATCCCTACGGGAGAGAATCCCGGATTTTCGATCTACTTTCACTAGTAAAACAACCATCTGTCCCGCATCCCATCTTTTAATATTTTTAACGGTTTTGGGACCAGCTGATGGCGCTTGAGTATGACTGGGACCCTTCCAATGCGGAGCTCGTTCCCGGGACCACTGGGCTGATAATGGTTCAAGTTGGCTCGCGAAGATTGCTATAATTCAGAATAGTTAGGGAACCCGGCTTGCTAGGGTGCATCGTTGTTTGGATCTGATCGTCTCTGGTATTCCCTTTATTCTTCCCTTCCAGGGTCACATAGCCATGAGCTCTATAATAGCCTGCATGTGGCAGTGGCTGTTAGGTCTAATTCTAATCCACGAATTATGAAACAATTGATTCCTGCGCGCGCTTAAATACGAGGAAATTATGTTCTAGTTTTCCTACCCTTTGTATGGGCTTCAAAACTTCCTATTCAAAGAAATAGAATTGTGTAGTTTGTTTTGCAAACCAAATGAACATTACGCATGGAAGAAAAAAAAATCTTTATAATAAAAAATCTATACACATTTGTTTATGTTACAGTGTGTTTAAAACTTCTATGCTTCTAAAGTGATCGGACTGAAGATATCATTCAAATAGTGAGTCAATTTCTGTCAGAGAAAGAAGACTTTTTATATTTTACTTCATGATCATTCAAAGGATATACCTAAGGTAATGCATCTATGAAATTTGGTAAATTGACATTATATTATACATCTTGTTGAAATGTATACTAGTTGTTAAACATAAATAACAGCAACATTTTGACCATTTTTCAAAATTCTGCTATATATGGTTATTTAAATGTTTGACTGTCTAATTTTTAATAACAATGCTACACACGATGAAGTTTTAGAAATGTTCACATAAAAATGTCAAATTTTGCAATACATATGTTTACAAACACATCTACATATCAGATTAGTTTGTATTAAACCCTAATTATTTTATAAATATTATTATTTTTATACGTCCAAAAACTCTTGCTTTTTAAAGAAATGGTAATTTACTTCTCAAAGTTGGAGTGTTTTTTGAAAAACCTGTAGTCAATTTCCTTGCTGTACTTTTGAAAGGCGGTATAAAACATTTAAACAAATTAGTTGAAATATGTAAAAATAACATGATGTGCTGTATGGAAAAGTCTGAAAAACTTTTTTCAGAAAACAAGGTTAAAAGTTGCCTATTAATAATCACGTGTCTGTCCAATGTATAACAAGCATATAATTGGGAGTTTCAATGTGCCAAGTAGAAAACTGTATATTTTCTCTAAGTTAAGAATTTATGTTCTTTTATTATGGAAAAAGACTATAATATTTTAAAATATTCAAGGTTTTGATCAAATTTTGTGGATGCATTACCTAAAAAACTGAGGCAATTTAAGAATTATTTTTTCTAAAGCTTGGAGATTTTTTATGAACTTTGCAAATTACCTGAAATTGGGAAGGTTTTTTTTTTGTGAGTTAAATATTTATTATTGCTTCTCTGATTTCTACAGTTATATAAGTAGTGCTGTAAGAAGTTCATGAGAATTGTTGTTAAGCGCTAGAGCATTTCATACAAAACACCCATTAAATGAAAGCTTGGAAATATCGAAGTCCTTCATCACGCTGTTTATTCTACCGTAAGCTTGTACACCAGCGAGGGCAAAGGATAAGAAAGAAGCCAACAACTCTCAGTTGATAAACTGTCGCAGGAGAAACTTCACATTTCAGAAACCTCAAAATGCGCCATTCAAAGAACAAGGTTTAATCTGACCTTCTCATGCAAAATTTGAAACGGTCGTTCTGCTCTTTGTGAAACTTGCTAGAGGGAGAGGGTGGCATGCCATAGACATATAGAAAGGCAAGCCCTTGTGTTCTGAGAGAAAATAGAAGCCGTTCCTTGCGGGAAACAGAGCAGTATTATGCCTTTGAGAAGCGAGAGGGTGAAGCTATGGGACAAGTACAGCAATATATCACATCAAAGAGCTGTAGAGACAGAAGATGGAGGAGGACTGGTTTAGAGTTTTCGGTGTCAGATGCGGGGACCGGAGTCAAGTCTGGCGTCGCGTCGCCCCGTTACACGAGTAATTGCAGGTGCAAATGGAGGTTAGAGACACCACTTCAGTCGTTTTGGGCTAATTATCTCGAGAATATCACAAAAGCCTTTAAGCTGAGTTTATACGAGGAGTGATTTTAGCATGAATGGATCCACTGTGACTTCATCCAATTAAACGTAAGATGCTATAGAATGCGCAAAGAAAATAACGCATTAATCTGTCCATGTCAATGAAAGCAACGAGTTTTATACAAGCTTACATACAACAAAAAAGTGCAAATGATAGCAGACAAGTGGTGGTAGATATTTTTATAAGCCGATGGACGTTAAAAGAATTTGACTTTGAACGCCCTTTTATAACAAAGTTACAATGTAAATTGGGCAACATTTTTAAACCTTTATTATGAATTCGTGCCAGGTGGACAACTGCCCCATATTTGGCGGGTGCATATATTCCTTCGTACGTTAACAGAGTTGCAGAACTCAGCGGGTCTATTACATGTTAAAACCGACAAGTGGAGGAGTGGCTTATCACGAGGATGTGAAGCTCGTCACGCCCATTGAGAGCAGTTAAACAACGGTATCTCTCGCTTGTTATTTACTGTGCATATTAAAATGTTAAATTGAATTTAAACGTTTTAGGGAACATAGCTTAATTAGTCAGAAACAACTACTGAAAAATATTATATAAGACGACATTAAATTTATAAAAGTATGACAAAAATATGAAAAAATGACATACTAAAATAGTAAATACACTATCCAGCATTGCATTAAAGAACCGTGGACATTCGTAGTACCTCGAAGTTGAAGAGTCCTGATTATCTGAGGAACATTTTTGTACATTGAAAAACCTATTTCTACTTCAATTGGTCCGTGTGTACATAGCTGATGTAGAAAAGATCTTCTTGAAAAAGTCTTCAAATGTACATAAAAATTAAAATGATCACTTTGCAGAACTTCATTGATTTTATGCTTGTCTTCAAAATGTTGTTATGTTCTCCTTCTCAAGAACTGAGTATATCTCCTGTCTGTTATTTTCTAGCCGCTACCGTTGTTTTCAGAATAGAAAAGCTACTAAACCAGAATAAACCAGCAAGTTCTGACAAATTAATATTGGGCATTGTGCAAATTACCTCGGTTTACTTGTATTGAAACATATAAACATCTTATTTGGGCCAAATAGTTTCAACTTTTCCACAGTAAATAAATGAATAAAAATAAAATATACCCACTTCAAATGCTGTTGTATAGTGTTTCTACAGTCATACATATAAAGTCTTTGCAAAATTTCATCCTTGCTTTAGACACTAATTTACATTAGTGTAAATGAAAACCGTCAATCTACCGAAAAGTAAGCAGATTTGCCAATTAAGTCTACGCTGTACATCTACTTCAAATACAACGGTCATATGAAATTATAAGCACTACATGATTTGCAGAATAACATCTTTACAGTACAAGATCGTCTAGAGAATGTCATATTTTTCTATTTCTATATATTTGAATAATTTATTTTATAGGGAGGCTGTCAGGTCTGTCATATATGTACTCAGTAATATTTTAGTAAGCATATGTGGTTGTCGCTCAGTACATACATCTCAACTTTGAAAAAAATGGAGATTACCAGATTTGCTGTTACATTCCTCATTAATTCGTGATTTACGCGAGTATGATGCCTATATTTCAACTGCAGAGAAACAAGGAAGTGAGGGGTGTGTTGACTAAAAAGAACATAGGCATATTCTCCAAAAATAATCAAACTTAGTGTAATTAAATGCTAAGACTTAAGACAATTATTTATGTATAACTTTAAAAATGTGAAGGGTATGTATATAACTGTGAAGGATATTAGTGAGTTTAACATAAGTCTTAACATATCAGAGATTAATGTATTAATTAAACTAAGGAGCAGACTAATATTCATAGCTACGCAGGATAGGTAGGCAACAATAGGATCACATTCTTATAATGTGTAGAGCTGTTATTAGAGCTCGGAAGTTATAATAATCATCTTTTTTCTATGAGACATTCTAGAAAATACCAAATGGGATATAAATACATTTCGCCTCAACTTAAACGAAGATGGCTTAATGTTACTGTGCATTTATTTTATTATTTACTGGTCTTAGTTGAAAAGGTTTACTTTCTTTTGTTGCATCTTTTACTTTTTCGTCGTCAGGATAGACTTTTAGATATAACAATTTGCAATTTTTTAAGTATGAGGTGACGTACTTTACTTGCTATGTTACCTCTAGCTGCATCATTCTATCTTCGCTACTGTTGTCTTATTCTGACATTTTCATGTTCTAAATCAGCGATTGACATTTTTGTTAGGAAAAGTACTGTAAGTGTCTAATTATATGACTTAATTTATAATATATGGTTTGAGAAACTATTTGAAGTCGTCGTATCCGGAAATTTGGTATGTACAATGTGGATAGAATTGCCCTTTTGTTTTCATGTAATTATTAGAAAATTAATTTCTTTTGAGACTATTGTTTCTAGTCTGTCAATTTTACTTTCTCTAACATGCATGTGCAATATACATAGTAGATAGAGAAGGTTATGCATGGCGCTAAAAGTTTGATACCTGATTTCGCCGAAAATATGTACATGTTTTGGGGCCTCCTGTCTGTGAGGGGCCTCCTTGTTTGTATGTATGTGTTTCTGTGGACAACATAACTCAAAAATGAAAAGTCGGGTAAATACCAAACTTGGTATTTAAGTTAGATACCTACCACCCCAACTACCCTTTACATGGAACATTTTTCTAAAATGTTGATTTCCTCTTAAATAGCTCTAACAATTTTGATTAAAATACTAATACGTTTTGTATATTTTAATGGCAAATATAATATATATCTTGAATTTTCTGAGAATAGCTTCCGAATACTTCTTCATTCTTGACGATTTGTATAACTAGTAAATCGTAAGAGATAGATAATAACTTACTACACAAGCATTATAGATCCCATTAAAATACACAATTTATGCCACATATATTTTTGTAGAGTTAACCGTTTCCAAGATATTCCTTATATTTCTCAAGCGGAAAATCAACTTTCGTTTCATCCCTTGATCTATTCCCGTGGAATGCAAAAGAGAACCAAGTTTCACATGGTGAATGAGCTTTGAAAAGAGTTAACTATCGCTTTAGCCTAGTGTACTATTTTATTTCCTGTTTACTCATAAGGAAGTAAGTAATAAGACCAATTCAGTTAATGTTTTTATCAATTAGCCTAATTTAGATAAAATAATAATATTTCGTAAGAAAAGTTTGTTTGTGTAACAGCTAGAGAAAGGCATGTAAATGGAAAAAATCAGAGTTTTTGGTATATTTATTTAATAAATTTCATATGTTATTTAAGCTAGCACTTTAGTTGCTCTAAACTGCTTTAAATGCTCTATTTTGATGATACGTGGTAGCTGTAGTGCAAGTGTACTGAATGTGAAATAAATGCTATATAACAAATATATGGGATCTGTGATGTTGCTTCCAGGCCTATGTCAATATTTTTCCAGTAAAAATAAACCAAAAGGAAATAACGAGCTTGTTTATTTTGGGTAATATCAGCACCGAGGACGTAATGGCATTAAAAACAACACACTGTTGACAACATTTATCGGATTGCCGCTTCTGTTTATACATTTTATTTGCATATCCAAGTAATAAAACCTCTCTTATTTATAGATTTGATGCGACTGCGTCATCTTTGATTTTCATATGTCTGTTCTGTTGAGATTTAAAGCGGTTTGTTTTAATTATGCCAACGTTTTCTCTTTCTATTTGCGTTTCGGTAATCATGTGCTCTAGCTATACAAACGCATAGCTGCATGGATCTCATCGTCTCGTCAGCTGGTTTTAACAAAACTTCTATTATAGGAACATAATTTATGTTAGAATTTCCTGCTATCGGACATGGTGTAAACTATTAACATCTAATCGTTTTTTTAATAAAACTGGCCACAGTTGATAGCATTAACTACTTTATAATTATTTTTACTTTATGTACTACTGATCTATACTAAGCAGAGAAAGTATTGCATTTCACCCAAAAATTTTATTCCGAAATATAGCTTTAAATATACCTTTGACAGCCCTGAAAAAATATAGGTGAAAATCCGTGGGGGGTGTGTGTATGAGAGAGAGAGAGAGAGAGAGAGAGAGAGAGAGAGAGAGAGATAGAGCAGCATAACTCAAAAAAGTTAAATATTATTGGTGTTTAACTTCTATACGCAGGTAGACTATAAAATCAAATCAAGAAAATCCCTTCACGCCAAACTATCCTTTATATGGGTTTTCATAAATTCACAAACTATGAAGTTTTCTCTTTAAAATTACATATTTTTCTTTTCCGAGCTTGATTCTAAGTGTTTTAAATTCATTTTTCAAAATATACTGTCCATTCAAAAAATAAAAGAAGATATGTCGTGACTTGTCTACTGAGCGTCAGCAGACAAGTTTGTGTACAGTGAAACTTTTATCGTTTTAAATCTCCCGCTCACTCCTTAGAGAAATATCAAGGAACTGATGAAGTGTACAACCATCACCATAGTCTACCAGAAGCCTTCATGGAGATCATAAAGCCAATTTTCAAAGATATTTCAGACAAAGCACTTTGGAAAAATGTTTTAATTGCAGAATTCAAAAGCAAAATGAAAATGTCCATAATGTGATCAGGAGTAGAATCACTAAAAATGTGTTTATGAAAATAAACACTCTACACTTTTGTGTGTATGATGCCATTGCAACGTGCAACAAGGAGCGAGGTCCAAAAGATGATTGGACCAAACCCAGAGGATACATGATAAACGCGTCACTATGCATTGATGATGAAAGAAGAAGATATGCTGAAAGGAAGCAGATGGTATGGGAGAGACAAGAAAACTAGACAGCGATTTGTCAGCTCTACATATGGTGCTGGACTTCCCTGAAATTCAAATAACATTTTGAACTCCGATTCCCGCAAATTAATTTTTTCTGGCATAGGGAAAATTTTCGCTTAAACTATTGGAGCTAATTTACTGGAAATGTTTAAGGTATATATGTAATTTCAATAATCATGTTATCATATATCATTAAAAGAAGATTTTTGTTTTCCTCTGCAGTGAGAAAAGTTGCATACATTTTTTCACGGATAAAAAAATTAATAACCTTGATCAAAATGCAAATATATTGAAATCCCTGTGATACAAAGTATTAAAAATCTGATGTGTTCCATTCGCATGACTTTCTCTACATCGATATAACAAATTATTGTTGAAGAGCATGTTCTTCTCTCTACTTTATGATAATCGAGATAAATTGTCTTAATTACTTGCTTTCTTGTAAGTAGAAGGAAAATAAGGGAATGCACTGGGCTAAAACGATACTCAAGTGTTTTAAAACCTGCTTGCAATGGAGTTGAAATGTGTTTCTATGTAGGGTCAGGATTTTACAGCTTTCCGTGTATTAAAAGTTTTAAGTATTTTAAATCTGAAACAAATAACAAGGAATATCTCAGAAATGTCAATTCAATGAACAAAATTACATAAATTGTATATTTTAACGTGCTCTACATTTTTGTAAAGTAAATTTCTGTCTATCTCTTACGGTTTACCACTTACACAAAATTCAGCAAAATTCATTCAGAATAAAGAGGTCTTTAGAGGCTATTCTCAGAAAATTCACAAGATTTACATTTTATTTGCCATATAAATATCTTTAATATACGATTTTTTAATCAAAATCTTTAGAGCCATTTTTGAGAAAATAGAAATTTTCTTAAAATCTTCATGTCACATCCCTGGAAGATACTAAACTTAAATGCCAAGTTTGGTATTTTACAAACTTTTCGTTTTTGAGTTATCGGTGTTCACGGACATACAAACACAGACCTTTTTCTGAAAATACATTTTTTGGGTCCAGGGGACCCTAAAACGTGTACTTCCGGTGAAATATAGGTATCGAAATTTTGCGTGGAATGCAATAGCTTCTCTATACACTATGTACATAGTAAGTTTAGAGAAAGTAAAGTATGTAATATCCTGCAGAAAAAAATAAGCTTTCTATTGCTAGTGGTGTAGGAGAAAGTGTTCCTTGCATTGCAGGTGTTGTACTTTCCGGGTTCACTTAACGATATCTCCTTGAGAAATAAAATATATATCTTGAATTTCTGGGAATAGCATATGAAGTTCCCATCAGTGGGAAGGAATTTTATTTAAACTTATATAACCCGCAAACGTTAAGTGATAGACACAAATATATACTATATGCGTACAAAAACACAGATCTCTTTTAAAACATACAATTTATTGGAAATAAGCTTTTTGTGTCATTTGCGAGGTATCGCCTATTAATGGTTCGAATTATTCAACACATAATTCTTAAGTTATTTCAGTATTCAATTGTTTCTCGCAATCGCTTGGGAATACTTTGGAGCTTTAAGGCCAATATATGGCGTACAGTTGTTAAACATTTTGTCTATCGTCATGTCCCTCGTATCGATGAAGAAATGTTAATATTGAGTGTACATGGAAAGCGCGATAGAGGATAAAGTCAAGTGAATGAAATAAATCGGATTTTTACTTGGTAATTTTCGACTTTGGATGAATAAATCATGGTAATATGTTTAACGGCCTACCTATTTAGAGAGCAAAAATAGTATTTGTAAGATGTGAATGTTCAATTCTCACGCAATAATAATCATTATTGTGTACCTAGCGCGGACATAAAATCTATTAAGTTTTACTGTCAAAATATGCTTTATGACATTTAATTGCTTGTTCCAAAGTGGAGCAGTTCTAATAGCACACCCCAAAGAAGAAAAAGAAAAATTGTCCCAGTTATTGAACATTTTGCCTTATAATGTATCTTGTAGAGATAGGAAAAGAACTTAAACGCTTACTAAATTAAAGGGCTTGTATAGCAATAACTATTAAATATCAAATTTAAAAGATTTTATTATTTCCTGCTGTCTTTGGGGATGAAAACGGTAGTCTCTGGGTGTGGGGGCGGGGGGGGGCTGATTCTATTTAATAGACTTGTATATCATGTGTCTATTTCTGTGTTTACCTATAAATGAAATGAAACAATTATGAATAAGAGGGCAAGGGCGAAACATAAGTTCTCATTCATGTTTTTGGTTATGGCACCTTAATTTTTTTATTTAACCCTACAGTGGATCTAGTCGCTAATGTTAAATAAGAACAGCGTATATACAGTCAGAAAACTAACTATTGGGGTTTTTGTTAGGTGAAATGAAGACATTTTAATTATTTTTCAATCTAAAAAGTTACATTTTTCTTTAAAAAAATACAATTCTGTAATTGAAATGGAAAACATGTTAACATTTACGACCTGTTTGTGCTCTTATTGTATATCATTACAGAATCTAATACAAACCTGAGAATTTCTCTCAATGAGCGGGATTCTCTCCATGATATGCAAGAGGAGTAGATCAGGTTGCTCGGTCTAACACCGCTACTGACCGGTGTTTACTTGAATTGGCCCTGTTGAGCTCTACAATTCTTTAAACGCACGAAAGATTATCAGTACACATGAAATAGGCGCTGATGGGCCACTTGGTTTGTAGTACAACTGTTAATTACACTAGAATATGTTCCAGGATCGTGCCTTTAATCATTGATGCAGCTACTGTTCAAAACCAGGTTAAAATTAAACTTCTAGAAGTATTCCATCCGATTGTTATCCTATTTTAACACATGAAAGATCAACAATTGAATACCCAAAATTTGTGTGCAAAATAGTAGGCCTAGCTGCTCATTGGAACAATGGATATGGTATATACCCTTTATTCATGGCCGACAGAGGCGGCAAATCCCGTGTCCTATCGCAGTGAAATGTAATATCTGAGGGGGTTTCAGAGTTCACACTAGCAATAATATACGGTAAGCGCTCTTGTTGCACCAGCACAGGAGAAAAAGGAACACTGACCCACTTGGCAAAGGGAGCCAATTGCTGCTCTCAATTTTTGCCATCCGAAACATATATTTTCTTGGAGTGTACGAATGACCTACAATTATTGACGGCTATTTTATATGATTGTCTATCCTGATTACCCGAGTAATGTACCGTTTCGGAAAAAATTGTGAAAAACAAACAGCTGTATATCCTAGGGGTAATACTTTTTTAAAAATATTGTGTTACATTCACACGCCGGTGCCATGGCCAAGTGTTAAGACCGCTTGTCTCTCGCTAAAGTGGGTCAATCCCTAGGGATTGTGGTGGATAAAGCGGCGTCTTGGCGGTTTTCTCCGGTTTCCCCCGCCATTCAGTTCACCACTTACTCCATTATCGTCTTTCTTTTCATATATTTTACCGTCATTTCACATTATCTTTTTAGTCCTGAGGCATGTAAGGCCTCGTTGCGAGGAAGGTAAATAGAAGAACATTCACATGACTTCTACTCATTGCCGCTATTTTATGTCCTACAAACTATTCTTACGACACAATATTTTGTATCTGCTTCATATCAATAGAGAACGTTTCATTTCTATTACAGAAATAGTGAAATTACGGATTTTGTCGCAATAAGAGGACAATAGAAAACCAAATAGATAGTTAAAGTGTTTAAAAGATTCCTCCTGAAGCGAGAAGAGTAGTATGCGACTTTGTTAGAATCATTCCTGATAAGCAGGCATAGGAATTCTTAAGCACTTAACTTTAAGTTGCCAACACTAAAACCACATGTAAATACAATGAACACCTACAAGGATCCCTGACAAGCAGGTAAAATACAGTCTGGTAAGTGCTGTTTGCTAACGCCAAAAACTGTTGGGAGAGATTTTGCCTGCCATTCCTTGCTTCTTCTTCTTTATTTCCTTCCATCCTGGTTTTAATGCGTAAAAATTCTTATGCTTGATGACAAACATAACGACAGACAGGGGTCTTTCCGCCGTAGGAACTTCTTATTAAAACGTGTTCTATATATCTGTACTTAACTGTCACGCACATGCCACCTATCATTGGTTGCTGTTGTGGGTTACAAAAATTCCTTGATTAACACAATAGTTTATCTTAGTACATTCGAAGAGAATTGGCAGATTTAAATCAAATAATATATATATATTATTTAACAAAGTTAATGCCTTTGAAATGCGTGTAAATTCTTATGAATAAATAGGGTAGGAGAATCCTTGATTTACATGTGATTCTCAGGATGATGAAAGCTCATGCAGGTGTCTAGACAATGTTTATTAAACCTGAGTTGCTGTGTACGCTGGTATATCGCCATTTAGAGGTGTACATTTAGGCAATCAGCGGAGTGGGGAAGAAAACGGGTGCAGAAGGATACATGTGAGCGGAGCAGGGTTCTACGAACCAAGGTTTAGTGATATGTTTGTAGAGCAGCGATGTCAAATGCTGCCTCTTAGCACAATCTTACTCCTGTTGTGCTAAGCATGTCCATTTTGTCCATAAAATAAATTAGGCAATTTGGCATATATGAGATTAGAGACCAAGGAATGAACACAAACAGAAGTTGTTATTTTTATTTATTTGCACTAAGCTGTTACATATATTTATTATAAATGAGTTTGCCTAGTGACATAGGATAAGGCATATATTTAATTTTAAACAAATATTATAAGTAAATGTTACAGACAATATTTTACATACGTTATAATACGTGTAGTTGTATAGAATTAAGCTATGAGAACAAATTTAATATGACTAGGCATTCAGCCTAGGCTCTTTCATTCATATCCAACATACCCAATTGAGTTTGTATATGCAATTTGTAATTTTTCTTGAAATTACAACATTAGTTAGGGTGTAACCTTAATTCTGGTTAAATTACCAAGTTTTATAAACATTCACATAGCCTTTTTCATCTACAATTAGTCTAATTTTCATATTTTTTCCGCTGATTATCTTCATTTTATCCTAACACTCCATAAAAAGTCCCCTAATTACATCCCTCTAATTACAGTTTCTTTGTTTCTTAATAATCATTTCTTACGTCTTAAACTTTCCTCCAATTATTTGTGTCTTTACACTGAAAGATAATGTGAATTTCAACAATTTGAATCAAATGTTACTTTCATTTTGATTTGTATGATGGATATTTATTCCATTTCTTTTACGATTTTAATAATAAAACTTAGTTTTGAACTTATAAGTTTGTTTATTAACAATATTATTATTGTTAGAATTATATTGTAAATCGTAATGAAACATCATTATTATTACTATGTATTTGAATAACTATAATAAAAGTATACAAGTAGAAATACAATAATAAGAAGAGTTTATTCCATCCATTCGTACACCACTGTTTTCCTATCTTTGCACTGCTACTTGGATTATTCTAGTCTTCTACCTGGCATGACGAAAATTGCCACAAACTCCAATATATAATGAAATAGCATTTTAAAAGTATACACATTTGAAACGCCGCAAACAGTACTGGCGGAAGAATATCCTATGATCTGCCTTTTTGCGCCGGGGAGAAATACTCGTACTAGCTTGGAGAGCTCTATTACTCTTTTTGCACCTTCACGGCTGAAGCCTTATTTGTACTTTCTCTACGCACATAGTGCATGAGTGTGTGTGTGTCTGTGGACAGCATAGCTCAAAAAACGAAAAGACTGTTAAGTACCAAACTTGGTATTTAAGTTTAGTATCTTCCAAAGATGCGACCCCCGGCTCAAACTGTCCTTTATATAGAAAACATTTTGAAAATTTTGAGGTTCTCAAAAATGGCTCTAAGGATTTGAATTAAAATAGTGTATATTAAACACAAATAAAACGTATATCTTGAATTTCCTAGGAATAGCTCCTAAAGACTTGTTTATTCTGGATGAATTTTGCTGAATTTTGCATTACTGGTAAACCGTAAGAATCTACACAACAGATGTAGATCTTGTTAAAATACACAATTTATGACATATGCATTTTCTCGGGGATTTGACCGTTTTCGAGGTATTTCTTGTTCTTGGTTTCAATTTTAAGATACTAATACTTTTCTCATACGGGAACTTGTCAAATGCTGGTTAACGCAAAGAATCAGATTAAAATCCCATTAGGTACATTTTAAAACATCTGACTGTCGGTCCAGCCTAGTGTATTCCCTTATTTCCCTTCTAGTTGGAGGAACTAAGCAATAAGACCGTTTCTGCTAATGTTTATCGATTAATATGAAGTAGATAGAAGAATGTGTTTAATGATAATAAAATGTTACAGAGATGTAGAGAAAGTCATGTGAATGGAACACAGCATATTTTTTTCAAATAGATAAGCGATGCGTTAACGTTGATAAAATCGCTCTGGGAAAAAATAGATTCTAATTGTTTTACCAAGCGAAAGAGGCACTTTTCGCTGTAAATGTACCATGTGGGAATATACCCATTTCTGTTGGAATGCGAATTTCTGTCTCCTTCATCATCCCCGAATATTCAATTTCGTAGATGCGCTAAAAGCATATCTGCCTAGCACTTTAGTAAACTTACGACCTACTACTGTAGCAATATATTGCTTTAAGAATTGCATTTATTTGACTATGTTCTGCAGTAACCGTGCTGCTTCTGAGAAACAGAATTTTAACCCTAATGCAAAATACTCTATCAGTTTCGTACTCACTACACAAAGTATTGGTTCAATTTTGGCTTAAGGTTGAAGGCAACTCATATGTGTATTAGAGCAAATTACTAATTTATCTTAAGCTACCTGCTCCCTTTAATAGTAGGTATATTATGCAACGAGAGTATAATGGTATTGTCATTATAGTCAAGTTTCATTCACTATTTATGTTCGATAATGTGCCTGAGTTTAAAATATTTATGTTTAATATTCTACGCTTACTTGAGTCAATAAGTGCGTTGACCTTAACTTACGCAGTGAAACAACTGGCAGGGTTGTGGTATGTGTGCAGACGCGAATGTATTGATTTTATTATCCAACTGTGTGTATCTAAAACCTAAAAAAGAAGACTTGGAAAAACGAGAAGACAAATTGAACTTAATAGAATGTTACTTACAATTAACACATATACTCAGAAGTGGTTAGTTGTTCTTCGTATGAACATACCAGAATAACTGATAGTTGCGCTTTCAAAAGTTAGTGCTTGGCAGCGTTACGAGATGTGCGCACACGCGAAAGTATTGATTGTTACACGTGGATCTTCTGATTGGAGGAAACCTGCACTTTACTAAAGAGGTGCAGTTTAATGTGCAGCTGCAGGACTTACGGCATGGTGGAGCATAAAAGTAATTAAAAACATATATTATCCTTGATTGTCAAACGGAAAGCATTTCAGCAGTAACAAACTAATAATCGGTATTACAGTAAGTGGAGGAGTAATAATAAATCGAAATTTCACCTAAAATGCCTGTTTTAGGGTCACCTAAATTCTGCATTTTTGTATTTTTACATTAAAAGGGGAAGTGTTGCGACCAAAATTTATGTCGAGATTTCACCGAAAACATTTGTTGAGACCTTCTAAAAAAAAAAAAATCCGCCCATTTCAACTACCTTTTATATGGAATATTTTAAGAAAATTTTTATTTTCTAAAAAAATGGCTATAATGTTTTTACTAAAATACATTATGAGATATTTTCAAGACAATTGAAATGTATATCTTAAATTTTTTTGCTAATATCCACTGTAATCTTCTTTATTAGGAATTACTTTTGCATAACTGTAAATCGCAAGAGAGAGCCAAAATCTTACTCCAAAAAATGTTCTTGTTAAAACATACAAAATTAACAATTTTCGAGATATTTCTTGTTATTGGTTTGAATTCTGAAGTAATTATACTCCTGTTAAATGGAAAGTCGTTAGTCAATTGTTTTTCCTCCTGGCATGCAATGAGAGCGTAATTTCAAAGTCATCATTTAAGTACGAATTCTTAAAAGATTTTGCTATCGTTTAACTGCTACTGTATACCCCTAATCCTGTTCTATTTACACAGAAACATTCAGTACGATAATTTATGCAAATGTTATCTTGATTAACATGAAGTAGATAGAAAATAAGCTAAGCAGTAATTTGTACAAAAGCGAATAGAGAAGGTCATATGTGCAACACACCAAAATTTAGAAAAAGCGCTGCGGGCTCTTTGAACAACATAACACAACAACGAAAATTCAGTAACATATCAAACTTGATATTTAAATTCAGTATCCTTCAAGCTGCAAAACACATCTCGGATTGTAACAGAGGCAACAATGAACAGCGATTGTGATAATTTAAGAACTGGCTGCTATAATATTTGCGCTACCCTAAAAATCCAATAAATTTTAATACAATTGTGGAAAACAGCTGCAAATCGACAGGACTTTAAAATTATGACAAAGTACTGATGAATTCAAAAAACTATTAATGGATATTTTGGAAATAGCTTATATCGCAAAAAGGTTTATTTTGAATAAAATCTATTTTAAGGATATCTACATTTTTGTGCAACATATTTTAAGTATCGCTAAGCATTTACCATTACCAGTGACACTAGATTAAAAAAAAAATCTGATGTGTTTCATTCACATGACTTTCTCTACATCTCTGCAGCAAATTATTGTTTAAAAGCTTATGCTTCTATTTCCTTCATTTTAATCGAGAAAAAAAAATAGCAGAAATAATCTTATTACTTGCTTCCTTGTAAGTAAAAGGGAAATAAGGGAGTACTATAGGCTAAACTGATAATCAAAAGCTGGTTGCTATGTGACTGAAGTTCCTTTGTTTGTATGGACAGGAGTTGACAAATTCCTGTGTGAGAAATGTATAAGTTTTTATAAGCTGAAACCAATATTTAAAAAACGATCTCTCCACGAAAAAAAATGTATATGATATAATTGTGTGTTTTATGTATGTCTGTGTATCCGAGATTTTCCTTATTATTGGTTTCAATTTTAAGCTAGTTAAACTTTTCTGAAACGAGAGGTCATCTCTTTTTTGTTTTATTCCTGAACCTGCAAAGTGAACCGAATGTCAATTGCTTCGCACAGCAACAGTTATTAAAAATTTTGACTATTGCTTAAGCTTAGTGCATTACTGAATTTGCCTTAAGCTTAGAATCAACTAATACAAGCATTTTTGGTAAATTTTATCTAGATTACCATGATTTAGATGAAGGAATAATTTTTTATAACAATAGTTCATAGAGAAATTCATGTGAATGGAACACATCACATATTTTTACTTTCTCTACCCGTACTGTGTACAGAGTGTATAGAGAAGGTATTGCATTCCATCCCAAAAATCGATACCGAGATTTCACCTGAAATACACATTTTAGGTTCCCATATATCCAAAAAAAAAAAAAAAAGTATTTTCAGAAAAAAGTTCATGTGTGTCCGTGAACACGATAACTCAAAAATGAAAAGTCGGTACAATACCAAACTTGGTATTTGATTTTACTGCCTTTCAGGGATGCGATACGAAATCTCACCACCCTCAAACATGGACATTTCTAAAATTTTGATTTTCTCAAAAGTGGCTCTTACGATTTTTATTAAAATGCCGTATATTAAAGATATTTAAAAGGCAAAAAAATGTATGTCTTGAATTTTCAGGGAATAGCCTCTAACGACCACTTTATTCTGAATGAATTTTACTGAATATTGCGTATCTGGTAAACCGTAATAGAGAAACTAAAACTTACACCACAAAAACGTATATCACGTTAAAACACACAATTTATATCATATACGTGTTTTTCGTAGAATTGATCATATCTGAGATATTCTTTGTTATTTGTTTCAGATGTAGAATCTTAAAACTTTTCTCACATGGAAAGTTGTAAACTCCTGGCCTGCATAGAAACAGGTTTCATCCACATGGCAACCGGCTTCTTAAAGATTTGATTATCGTTTTAGCCTAATGTATTCCCTTATTTTCCTTTTACTTACAAGAAATCAAGTAATTAAAACAATTTCTGCTAATGTTTATATTGATTATCTAAAGCAGATATGATTTTTAACAATATGCTTTAGCGATGTAGAGAATGAAATGTGAATGGAACACAAGAGTTTTTGTCATTCTGTGAGCAAGACTTTAAAGAAAGGTTCACATCAAATTAATCCTACTTCTCTGTATATTTAATAGGATTACAATTAATTTGTTTCTTAATTAATTCAGCTAAATAAGGATAATTATTTTTCTGAACTAATCATTAATCACTGTGATTCTAGGGACAGATGGTTACTATTAAAAGTTCGCTGAATACTGGAAACTTAAAAAGAAATCAAAAGTGTGTTGTACTTGGAGACATAAAGGCTATAATCCCGTGAAAGGTGCATAAATAACAAGGACGGGTGGCTGAGATTAAGAGCTCATTGCTAATCTTGGCCACTGTTTTAACAAGCAGTGGGTGTGCCGCATTGCAGTCTCCAAACATGCGACAATATGGAATTAGTGAGGGACACGTTACACGCTTACTTAACATTGGCATAGCATGACAGATGCGGGCTTTACCTTGTGGTTAACCGTTATAGGCAAGACCTTTGTTGCAACTTCAAATGTTTATAGGGAAAGGATATTAAAAAAATCTGATATGTTCCATTCACTTGACTTTCTCTACATCTCTGCAACAAATTATTGTTAACAAGCTTATGCTTCTATTTACTTCATGCTAATCGAGAAAAAATTAGCTGAAATAGTCTTATTACTTGTTTCCTTGTAGTATAAGCAAAATAAGGGAGTACTATAGGTTAAAGTGATAGTCAAAAGCTGGTTGCTATTTGACTGAACTTCCTTTGTTTGTATGGACAGGAGTTGACAAATTCTTGTATGAGAAATGTATAAGCTTTTAAAAGCTGAAACCAATGTTTAGAAAACGATCAACTCCACGAAAAAAATGTATATGGCATAATTGTGTGCTTTATGTGTGTCTTGTGTACAGCGTAGCTCTAAAACGAAAAGACCCTTAAATACCAAACTTGGTATTTAAGTTTGGTATCTTCCAAGGATGCGAAACGAAGATTTTAAAAAAAAATCCCCTCACCGCAAACTACCCTTTACGTGGAAAAAATTTCGATTTTTTTTTCCTCAAAAATGGCTCTAACGATTTTGATTAAAATCTCTTATATTTATGATATTTATATACCAAATAAAATGTATATCTTGAATTTTCTGGAAAAAGCCTCTAAAGTCCTATTTATTCTGGATGATTTATTGAATTTTGCATAGCTAGTAAACCCTAAGAGATAGACAAAGACTTACTACATAAAAATGTAGATCGCGATAAAACACACAATTTATGTCATAGACATTGTTTTCGTGTAGTTGATCGTTTTTGAGATTTAGGTTTGAGCTTTTAAAAACATACATTTCTCATACAGGAATTTGTCAACTCCTGTCCATACAAACAAAGGTACTTCAGTCACATAGCAACCAGCTTTTGAATATCAATTTAACCTATGGTACTCCCTTATTTTGCTTCTACTTATAAGGAGGCAAGTATTAAGACTATTTCTGTTTATTTTTCTCATTTAGCATGAATCAAATAGAAGCAGAACTTTTCTAACAATAATTTGTTGCAGAAATGTAGAGAAAGTCATGTGAACAGAACAGATCAGATTTGTCTTCATGCTATGCTTACAAAAGGCCATTATTCTCTCTGCTTTATTTAAATAGAGATTAACATTGGAATGCACCCTTTTATTATATGCGCGTTTCCTTGTAGGCACAACAGGGGAATACTGTAAGCTTAAGCGAATGTAAAATGTTTAAGAGCTGCTCGCTATATGATGGCTTTGATACTCTGTTCCCTATGTATGGCCAAGAGAAAAACGAATAATGGCCTCCCATTTGAGAAAAATAAACATGTCGGAGATTTTAAACCAACAAGGACTAATTACGAAATGGTTAACCATAAAATAAATAATATATATAAAAGAAATTCGTGTTAGTTACACTATTTATAGGTAACTCAAGAACGGCTGAACCGATTTGACTGAAAATCGGTGGGGAGGTAGCTTAGAACTACGAGATGGACATAGCATACTCTTTATCCCGTTTCCGTGGAACGAGACATAAAACATGGTATAACAAAACGCAACTGACAGAAAAACGAAAAATTTATCAGTCAAAACATCAGTCTAGCCGTTCATTTATTAAAAATGGTATAACAAAACGCAACTGACACGGAATAACAAAACGCAACTGACAACTAAACGTACTGTTGTCTATGGTTAAGTATGTTTGAAAATTTGACAGTTAGAAATTTTGAAGTTGACCGGTTGATTTGTTTGTTTCGAGTTTCTATTAGTTTATTGTGCCGATATTATGATTAACAATGCCGCGAAACTACATAATTCAGAACGAGACCATTGGTACACTGCATTCATTCACTTCTATTGACTGTGTAACAAATGAAGATGAAGCCACCAACTATCCAATTGAATTTTTAAACTGTGCCAATTGGATGTGCCTGGCTTACCACCGCACAATTTACGACTAAAGGTTGGCTCCGTAGTAATCATGCTTCGAAACATAAACCAACCAAAACTGTGCAACGGATCGCGTTTGGTGGTAAGTAAATTGATGGACAATGTGATTTCCGCGACGGTACTGAAAGGAAAATTCGAAGGTGAGGAAGTTCTCATTACAAGGATCCTGACTATCCCAACCGATTTGCCGTTTAAGTTTAAACGACTTCAATTTCCGATCCGTCTTGCATTCGCCATGACCATTAACAAATCACAAGACCAATCCTCGAAAGTTTGTGGTCTGAATCTAGAAAATCCATGTTTTTCCCATGGTCAATTATATGCGGCATGTTCACGGGTCGGAAGACCATCTGCGTTATTTGTTCTTGCGCCTGATAATAAAACAAGAAGTGTCGTCTATCACAAGGTGCTTCACTGAAGAGTGGAATCCATGCATCAAAATACATGGCCAATAAAGAATCATTAAAATATTTGATTTTTTAATTTATATCTGCTATCGTAATTAAAAATTGAACTTAATAACATCCAAAATCTGCTCATTTATTGCCTCTAAGGCGGGTTATGCAAAAGCCATTCAGGGTGAAGGCTGCTTTAGAAGCTACTCCCAGAAAATTCAAAATATATATTTCGTTTGTCATGAAAATAGCTTAAACGTAATATGGTATTTGAGTCAAAATCGTTAGTAATTTTGAAAAACTAATGTAAATGTTTGGAAAAATGTCCCATGTTAACGGTAGTTTGTAAACATCAAGTTTTGTTTAACTTTTCATTTTTGAATTAGCATACACAGGCCTTCTCTTTGATTAAGAAGACCTCAAAATCGTACTTCCAGTGAAATATGGGCACACATTTTTGGATCGAGTGCAATATCTTCTCTACGTATAATGTATGAGATAGGTAGGGGAAGTAAAAATATTCTTGTACTAATAGTTGATAATTCTTGGTACAACGCAAGAAAAGTAAATAGTTAATTAGCGCTATCTTAATGAATTGCAGCTAAGTAATTTATATTCTCCAGTGCTTAGTAATCTAAAACAGCTTTTAATCCAAGATACCGGAATTATACACAAAAAATTACTTTTAATGAATCGAATGACAAACAGGAGTATGATTTGACATTCATGCTAACGAAGAAGATACTTATCTGGAATACATTTCCGAGATTGCTCTACGTAGAGTGACGTTTTCAATAACTTATACAACTATTCTAAACTGAGACATTTAAGGAAGATTAAATATTGGTTGACGCTTGATAAGCTGGAATCTCGGTTATAATCACTGCTGGAGAGTATCGATCCAATATCGAAACTTTGAGGAGAATTCCTCTGCTCCATGGAGAATCGAACTGGCGCGCATTCCAAAGAATTTCTTCAATTGTTCCATTTATACTCGGCCTTTAACAGTAGTGGTCTTACCGGCGGGCTTTATGCATATAAGTATTGCCTATCGGCAATGGTTTTGACTCGTGCAGTTTCATTGAATTTCTAGTTTCTTTCGATTTTATATGTTTATAAATACATATTTCTATCGCTATCTCTCTCGTACTCACACACAAACACACACACACACACACACACACACACGCACAGTCACACTTCCAGACGCTAGGGAGGATAGGGAATAATTATGACTAGAGAAAAACTCCAATTTTCCAGCCGGGAATCCCTCTCACAGCAGGCAGGTATTCTGCGCTATACCGCCAGCTAAGGACAATAAAACTGTGTACGGCACAGTGTGGTACAACTAAAGAAACTGCTTGGTACCTTTTCGAATGAGGATGCCAACTATAGTCGGAAAGACACACGAATGTGGTACATTCCAGGTTGCGCAATAGTACTGATCTGAATCACATGACATGCCAGAATATGGCGAGCAAGAGTGAAAGAGAGAGACAGTGTAATATCGTTATCTCTTTCTTTCTGCGCAGTGAATTCCCCCATCCGTCTTCCTGTGTACCCTGTAACCCTAGGATGTGAATAAATGCTTTCAATTATTTACAACAAACGTTTAACGAATTATTTAAATAAAAATGCAACACTCAAAATGGCATAATAAGAGACTGATATACAGTAATAGACGATTTCCAAACACAAACCCGCGGCATGTGTTTAAATCAGTTTTGCAAAAGAAATAGCTTTTAATCTTATTAGAACTGAGGAGCTAGTTGCTATGAATTATGTCTGATTCAGACGCTTGTCTTAGAAAGGTGAAAACGATTGTCCGTTTTACTTTCTCTACACGTACTATGTACATAGTTATAGAGAAGGTATTGCATTCCACCCAAAAATTCGATACCGAGATTTCACCGGTTAGTTTTTTGTCTATCTCTTATGGTTTACTAGTTATGCAAAATTTAGCAAATTCATCCAGAATAAACATGTCTTTAGAGGCTATTCCCAGAAAATTAAATATGTACATTTTATTTGTCACAAGAATGTCTTAAAAATAAGAGATTTTAATCAAAACCATTAGAGCCATTTATGAAAAAAAACAAAATTTTCCAAAAACTTTTCCATGTAAAGGGTAGTTGGGAGTAGGGGAATTTTTTGAAAATCTTTGTATCGTATCCTGGGAAGATACCATATTTAAATGCCAAGTTTGATATTTAGCGGTCTTTTCGTTTTAGAACTATGCTGTTCACAGACACACATACGCGCACACGAGCCTTTTTTCTAAAAATGATTTTTTGTATTCAGGGGTATCAAAACAAGTATTTCCGTTGAAATCTCGATACCGAATTTTTGGATACAATACAATACCTTCTTTATGTGCATAGCATGTGTAAAGAAAGTAAAAACTATTAGTATGTGCTAGGTTAGATAAATAAGAATAAATAAACAATAGGTTAGCCTTAATAATGCTAGCGTATGACTTCAGCTTTGAACACGGTTAAAACATTAAGGAATAGCAATATAGAAAGGTCTTCATTTCTGCGTTAACTTAAAAGTTAAAGGGTAAGTACGAGTAGTAGCTTACACGAAATGATGCAACTGAGTTTGTATGCTAATGAAAAAAGCTAAACACCTTCGTGCTCAGCGAATCATGTTCTAGAGAGCCAAGAAGTAAACTTCAACATTATGAGGCTATGTTCCACCCAAACAAGAAAAGAGGCATCAAGATCGTGAATATAAGATTAAGAAAATGTTCTTCCAGAAGCAACGCAAAGCAAACGTTCTCACTTACGAATTTCAAAACAAACAAGAACAGAAAACCCGCTGATCTTTGAGATGCAAGAAAAGGTGAAACTGAACGAGGCAAACTCAAAGGGGAGAGTTTTCCCAGATGTTTCGCAAACTTGGTTTCACATGTCTTGAGGACCAATTTTTGTAGGGTATTCCCTTTGGGTATCGGACAGCAACCAAAAGAAATGGCTCATCCGAATCCAACTGGACGCAGGGTCATGGTTGGGATGAAAGAAAGATGAAATCCATACGGTTTCGTCACTGTTCAGAGATATAGAGGAAATATGTTCAAGATAATCTTCTTTCACTGTTATCTGCGAAAGCCTAATCATCTTAACGAAAGTATACTGCATATTATTTTTCCGATGACAGCGAGTAACAAAATTAGCATTTATACGAAAGTAAAATTAATTACTACCAGCTGCTTAGCACTCGTTCGAATAACAAGACCACCGGCATTTCCCTTGATGTCGAATTGGTGATCGGTTATCCATAATTTTTTTTTATTTAAAAAAAATAACTTGCAATCGTTACTTTACTTCTGCATGAATTAATGAATGTTAAGTAAAATTAATAAACGACAAGTAAAAGAATCATATTACTCTTAAATGGCAAAATTTAACTATAAATATGTTACAATCCACCTCTGCAACAATACTCCTTCTCAATCTTTGGAGTGGTTTGCAGTGATTTTCCATTCTGATCTTCTCTCAGTCTTCCTGTTTACTTTCTTTACATAGTAGGTAGAGAAGTTATTGCACTCCACCCAAAAATGCGATACCGAGATTACAACGGAAATACACGTTTTAGCGTCTTTGTATCCTCCCCCCAAATATATTTTTAGAAAAACATCTGTGCTTAAAAGCGCATGACAGTAGCCTTACTGGCATGTAAAGAACTCCTGCGGGACGAAACTCCTGCACATCGATAGCGCTGACATGATCCTCGCAATTGATAGCTTCGTTAAGAAAAAAACATTATTTTTCCAATGCTGAGACATTATTCAACACGTACCTCGACGCGCTGGGCATTCATCTGATCCATGACCCAGAAAAATAACGGAGTAATGGGGGACAGAAAATTTTCAAAATTGCAGAAATCACCCTAAAATTCGCTTACCGAACGGTAAAACCGAGAAAAGTGGCCGTTCCGGAAATAATTCCGGGACCTTACGAATGTGAGTTAACGTAGAACCATTACATTTCCTTTTATAATTCTAAATCATTATTGAGGCTTGAAAATCGGACATAACAGCTCCTCAGTAAGCACAGGGATACCCCTGTGTCTATTAGAATTTAAAGGGACTCGGCGACTCGAATGGCAAAGTACATTAGCAGGAGTGAGGAAAAAGGAATTTATTGGATCTTTGTGGTGCTGCTGAGTTAAGCTAAACCAAAAAACTCCAAGGCATTTCCAATGTAAAGAGGTCGGAATGCCATTGTGTTCATTTAATTGGAAACTGTCCAGTCTGGCTTTGTATAAGTTCGTTCAACTTACTCGCACAAAATTCTGTACAGGAGTTCGTTGGGTGGGATATCGGACTGCAGGTGGCTGATACGAATGGTGCAGAGTAGCGTGTGAAGTCCGAATAGATATCACCAGAAAGATATCTAGAAACACAGGAACATCTAATTTTATTCCGTGTTATCACATTTTCAAACTCGTCTTGTTTTATGGATTTTGCTGAAGGTGAATGCGTTCAGAATGTAATATTGAATATGATAGAAAAGAAATTTGCAATAATTTTAAGTCAATGTATCGGAATTTTATTAATAAGAGTATTATATGAATTATTCTTTATTTTTATTTGAATTCATTTATATTTTAAATTAATTTTATATCTGGGTCTTTCAAAAGACCTTCAAACTTTAAAGTGCTATAAATATTATCAGATTTGAGATAGGATAAAAAGAAAAGACGTCATATACTGGGTAAGCAATAAAATTTGGTTTTCTTTCTACTACAGTTCGCCGTTACCATGGGCATAGTTTGTTGAATAAAATATTAGTAATTTTACTCACACTCCTATAAGAATTTGTAAGTTGCAAATCCTGGCTCTATCACTAAACGACAAATATAGCTGATTCAGTGCTATTACGAAAGCAAGAGGAGCTTTTCTCAAGGTTTGAGGTATTTTAAAACTCTTTAACAATTGCAGGTCAATTGTCTATTCGTAAAGTTCCAAAAAAGTGGCCCCCGCAATCTCCAGATCTCAATCAGACTGGCTTATCTTGAGGTTATCTTAAAGAACAATACTTCCTGAGATCCAACAGTCCTACAGCAACTGAAGGCTACTATCTCGCAAAACATGTATAATATTCCAAGTCATCACCCGCATAATGCTGTGCGTGAAGTTACAGAAAGTATGCGTTGAACAAGAAACGGAGGCCACCTTCCCAATGTTTTATAAAACCCCAAAGTTTGCCTAATATCTTTTTTTTTTTTCCTTCTCAAATGTTGTAATATTTATAACGGTTTAAAGTTTGAAGTAACTTTTGAAATACCGATATACTTCTCCTTGCAACGTAAAATTTAGCATGTACATATATATATATATATATATATATATATATATACACATATATATAAGTTGCAGATTACCTTCAAAATCATGAATTTGATGCTCAGCACGTTTATTTATTAATGATGCAGTCACGTGAAGTATTTAGCGGTCAGGACACTATAGCAATTCATTTACTATATTCATTGCATTGGAGATGAAAAATGTAAATGGAGTGATATTTATGGACGCTCTTTAACTGCTGTGGTTCTCAGCGTCCCATTCTATACTTGACGTGAAAGACCGTTTAAGTTTGCTGAGAGGCCTCTCTATCAGCCTTGAGGTTCTTTTACGTGCCGTAAATCTACGGAGATGAAGCAAAATATATTCGAACACATTGACTAATATTGTTAAACTCCTACTTTTTTCGGCAGGGATTCTTAAGATGTCTGGCATAAATAAAATGACTAGAAATGTAGTTTTAAAAGTTTGGTGCATATATGCTAACTAGTTTCTAAATTATGCATTTTTAAGTATAATGCAAACTGGTTTATATACAGTGAAATACGAATTTGCAAATGTGCCTTTCTCACATAAAGAAACTTTGAAAATAATGTATTTTGTACATGTTAACTAAAATTAAATTAGGTAGTATACCTTTGAGCATATAAATTATCATGTATTTAGTAATGAATTTATTATTCATTGATTGTAACTATCCAAGGATGCAATGCATAAATTAATCATGCTGCTCTAATGAACTTACTAGTTGTCTAATAATAATAATAATAATAATAATAGTGCATTATATAACCAACATAGTTCCATAAAGAATATGGTGTAATCCATTCACATTACCTTCTCTACATCATTACTAATCGAGATAAACATTAGCAGAAGTGGCCTAATTACGTCCGTCCTTGTAAGTAGAATAGAAATAAAGGGATACACTGGGCTAAAACGATAGTCAAATATTTTAAAAACGGTTGCCATGTAGTTGAAATCAGTTTCTTTGCATTCCCAGGAATTTACATATTCCCGTGTGAGAAACGTTTTAAGTATTTTAAAACTGAAACCAATAAAAAGGAATATCTAAAGATGATCAACTCAACGAAAAAAATGTATATGATACTAAATTGTGTGTTTTAACGAGATGTACATTTTTTATGCAACAAGCTTTTGTGCATCTCTTACGGTTTACCAGTTATGCAAAATTCAGTAAAATTCATTCAGAATAAGGAGTTCTTCAGAAGCCATTTCCAGAAAATTGAAGATATGCACTTTATTTGTCATGCAAATATCTTTAATGCATGGCATTTTAATCAGTCATTCGTGCTTTTTTTGAGAAATGAAAATTGCTTGAAATCCTTTCCATGTGTGTGTATGTAGTTTGGGGTGGGAGGATTTTCCTCAAAATCTTCGTTGAGCATCCTTCGAAGATAATAAGTTTAAGTACCAAGTCTTTTTAACGACTTTTCGTTGTTGATGATGTGTTCACACACGCACCTACCGATCTTTTTCTAAAATATTCTGTTTTACTTTCTCTAGCCCGGATGTACAATGTACATAGTGCATAGAGAAAGTATTCTATTCCACGCAAAAATTTGATGTCGTGATTTCACCGGAGTCCCCTGTCTTCGAAAGAAGCATCATTTTTAAGACAGGTTTGTAAATATTGTGTGTGCGCGGACAGCATAGCTGTAAAACGAAAAGACCGTTAAATACCAAACTTGGTATTTAAGTTTAGTATCTTCCAAGGACGCGACACGAAGAAAAGTTAAACAAAATTCGGTATAATTCATCCAGAATAAAGAGGTTTTCAGAGGCTAATCCCAGAAAATTCAAGATAATTTTATTTGGGATGTAGGTAAAAAAACGTCACCACATAAAAGTATTGATAACTTCTACATTTTATAAGTTAGAAAACTAAATTTTGGTATAGTAACTGATAATGCTTTTCTACATACTGTGTATTTTTTTCAGAATTTTTTATAACTTTTGTTTGTATTATATTTTTTATTATCTAAAAAATAATAAAGTGCATTTTCTTAAAAAGTGTCAGAGATTTTTCATTGAAAATTTTTATTAGTTATTTTGAAGATATAACACACAGTTCTGTGGAACAGAATTTTGATATGCATTATTGTTGTTGAGATAAAAAATCATATATTCTTAGTTTGACAAATTTCTTGAAAATCCATTCGAAAAAAAATCACCAACGATTAACTAAAATGTTTATCAAAATTCTGTTCCATAGAATTATGTAGCCAGACGTTCTCTATCAAACTACCAAATACGATAACTGTACATTCAATAGTATTGAAGAAAATGCACCTTCAAGATGAAAAAATGTAAACTGTAGAAAAGTTGAGTTAAAGATTTACTTTGTTTTCACTGTTGCTGATGTGACTAATGCTGCCCATATCCATAATCCCCATCTTCATCTTGTTCCTCCACTTCTTTCCTCTTGAGGTGTCTCAGTTGACGGGCTTGATTTTGAAGTTTGTCTATCATGTAAGCTGATTTACCAATTCTTGTGTCGTCGATGCTCCTCAAAATTGTTGTTGTAAACACACCAGGCGCAATTCCAAGTCCCTGTAGCACTTTAATTCTTCCTAAGTTTCCTGAATTGTACATCAAACATGCATCATATGCACCAATTTTCACAACATTAAAGGAAACAAATGATGTTTTAGGGCAGCGAATCCATATGAGTCGATTGAAACTTTCATTAGCATTTTGAGTTTTCCTATGAGTACATTTGTTTAAGAGATCAGGATGAGCTAGGTATTGAAAAGTGGGTTTCACAACATCCAGTACTGCTTCTGGTAAACTGTGTTTATGATGGAAGGGTGAGCCATCAAGCTGATCCTTTTTGTAACCACACCAAGAAGCATCACACAAACCATGCTGAGGTTTGTCATCTGTAGAAAGTTTGTGAAAATATGTGGCCCATACCGCCTGCTGCATATTTTTAACATTTCCTGTGTTGTTTCTAATAGCCCTGCCATAATATATTTGTAGGTTGTGAATTTCTTTGTCCGTTAGTCTACCTTGTTCTCCTAATGGCTTCACGTCTTTTAATTTTTTGCCTCATTTCTTTTTTCAGTTTTAATAACCTACCACCTATTCTTTTCTGGATGTGGCCTACACATTCCAATTTCTCTATATTATATTCTTGACCATAAGGGTTGCTGTAAAGTACAGTTTTAAAAGCACTGGAGTCACCATCTCCTAAGTAACTTACATAACGAATGTTGTACTGTTTTAGTGAACGATGAAAAATGATTTTCATCCCTGCTGCCTCCATTCCTCCCCTTGAGCCGGTATAATTTCTGCAACATTCCAATTTATGTTCTGTCTGCCATTGTTCTTCATGCAATCATGCAATTTTGCTCTTACTGCACATGTAGCACAACACTTGCTCATGATTTGCAAGTCCAACACCTTGCCTGTGTCGATACTTATGACAGACGACACCCCATACTTTTCATCCATGTTCCATCACAGGAGACAGCCAGATCTCTTTTCTCCACATTATCTGTCCCTTCATTTACATTCACTGCTTCTTCTACTGCAGCTATCAAATCCTATTTGCACACAGCTTCTAAAACAGTTAGCAGATTTGTGTTTAGATCACTGTATCTACTGACAGGTGGTGGCATATTTAGGAGCCCACATAATAAGCTAGTGCCCTCTCTTCCTATACCAATGCATCTCATAGCATAACACAGCCTCATATTTACATCATATACCCAGTTATTTATGGGTGAAGATTTAAATTCGTTATTTATTTTGCACTTATCACACACTATATGAAAAGTACAAGCTACTCCATATCTTTGTGTCTGATCATCATACAGCCTCTGACGCTTTGCCCCACATGTAGCACAAGCACAACTATTACAAGCACAACTACAACTAGTATTAGCTAATACTTCAATATCTCTGAGTCTAAAACCAGTGGTTGCTTCTTTTGAATTTGCTTCAATTTCTACACCTTCACTGATTTTCTTAGCAGAAGCACTGATATTTAAAATCTTAGGAACAACTTTTTTGAGGTTATTTATTTGATATACACGGTCTTTCTTCACCTTTTTAAACCACCTTACCGCTATATCTTCCCATATTTATCACTAGATTCACCGAGTTTAATAATATAAACACTTTACTAAACTGATTAATGAATCTGCGGTATAGAAATACACAACACGAGGTTATTTTCAAAAGTAAACAACTTCGAAACAAAGGAGCATCAATAAACGCTTTCTGCCATGTTGTCCACAGCCTTCTACAAGCGTACAAACAATACTTTCAGCAAACTGACTGTCCAAACAGCAAGAAATACAGAAATGGCAAACTCTTCTAAAGAAGAAGTAAAAAGGGGGCGTGGCACAGTAACATTCATTGGTATTTAAATTATTATTTCATACTTAAAGTAACGATAAAGACATGAAATTTCAATATAATAGTCCTAATACCCTAAACTATTTTTAGCAAAAATAAAAAAATTGCAATTTTTGGAAAATTTTACCTACATCTACCCTTAAAGATATTTACATCGCAAATAAAATGTATATCTTGAATTTTCTGGGATTAGCCTCTGATAACCTCTTTATTCTGGATGAATTATACCGAATTTTGTTTAACTACTAAACCGTAAGAGATAAACAAAAGGTTACTGCACAAAATTGTAGATCTCGTCAAAACACACAATTTCGTCCTTTACGTTTTTGTTGTGGAGGTAACCGTTTCCGAGATATTCCTTGCTATGGGTTTCAATTGTAAAATACTTATACTTTTCTCAGACAGGAAGTGACCGTTTTTCTATTGTTCTACTCCTGGCCAAGCAAAGAAACGATTTGCAATGACAATCGCATAATGACAGCTTTTAAAACATTTCACTTATCACTTCAGCTTAGTGATTCCCTTAGTTTACTTCTAATTATAAGGAACTGAGTAATAGGAACATTCTGCTAATGTTTATCTCGATTAGCATTGTGTGTGTAAAGAAGAATAATCTTTTGTAAGAAGTTTGTAGAACAGCTAGTGAAAGTCATGTGAGTGTAACACATCAGATTTATTAAAGGAATTTCAACACGTCAAATCGATTTGTATCTCAAAGTTGGTATCCCATGCACTGAATATACGACCCGACCTGCTCAGGTTCCTTGTGGCAAACGCTAATAGGACTGGCTGGAGTAGATAAACCCAGCTCCCTGGGTCTGCGTATTGATGATGCCTGGTATTGATCATTGTAAGTTATAAAGTGATACGATTTGAATCCTACATTTTCTCGGCTTCTACTCAGGTAAATACATAGATTGACTCCATTGTTTTGAAGATATGCATCATCTGCGCCCTCAGGGTAAAATGTATTTACCTGGCTAGAAACCCGAGAAAATTTAGAGTATATACATCCTCAGGAAAGCTTCAGCTCTTACTGCAATACGATGTTTAATGTAAACTTGTGATTTTTAAACACCATTTTTAACGCAAATGTTAACGTGGAAAACAACATTAAGAATGACATTTACCGCTCCTCTCTGTTGTGTAGTGTAGCATGTCTGCCTCACATTCAATAGGCCCATATGCATTTCTTTCTCCGGGCTTTTCCCTTATCCTGAGAAGACGGATAACTTAAAGCGCTATAGACCCAGCATCGTTTGAGCATCTACCAAGAATGTGCCAGGTTAAAGGAAGTTAATACTTAAAATCTCAATTATAGCCCAAGAAATTGTAAAACGAACTTGAGATACCACAAAACAGTCGTCCAACCACATCATGGAATCCGAGGCGTGAAGTTTATATCGCGGTTACGTCAGATTGATTGACTATTACAATGCGACAAGCGCTGTGCTTAATATTACAGATAACATAGGATTTCCATTCACAAAGATAGGAACATGAATAAGGTTTGCCTCAAGCTTCAACTTCTTGTTACAATTTTCGGGTTGTTATTAGCCTATTTCAAAGCAGCAAACGCTATTCCTACTGTTATTTTTCTAAATATCAATTGTGTCAAAAATAAAACGGGGTGTTCATTTTAAAATACTAAATCGTATTTGCTTTCATTTTTGTGCTTGAAAGTCCATTTTCAATTCATATATTTGTCTCACAGGTGTGTGCTGTGGAAGTTTTATACGCTCAGCCCAAGCAGCGGCTGGAACACTGGCTTGGCGCATTGGTAAAGCATTAGTGCAGGCAGTCATTTACGGTTCTACAAAAATTGTAGGATTCATTGTTAAAACAGCACATTTCAGACACAGCAAGGCTTTTTCTTTTTAAATCGTTACTCGAAACAGCCATACCTCCCATATAGCTTGATACTGAGTGATCAGATTTATTTGGAATTTACCGTGACAAAATTAGAATTGATGACAGCAGTGTTATCGAGCGAATATTTCTGAGGACCTGCTGAAGACGAAACAAGAGAGCAGAAAAGTTCGAAACGGATAATAAATTAATCAGTACCTCTGGTAGCCTGAACATGAGTTACTTCTACGGGTTCATTCTACTGCAATGAAATTGACAGATTGCATGTACGTAGTTCCGTGACATGTCAGATTTGCAATCGTGGCATGTCTCTTAACTTCTGCTTGGTAGGCATAAGTTTTGTGTTAGCCGCTGGATCGAGTCCTAGAAGGGCCTGACAACTAGTACTTAGGTCAGCATTTGAAATTTGTGGCGTTAAAAGCTGGTCACTTGGCACTGTTGTTAGTGTTATCTTTAGAATGTTAATCATCTATATTGTATATGGAGGCTCGCTGACATCAAGCTACAAGTATGCTGGTGCGCGTGTTGCCAAGCTCAAAAACCGCATGTTTTATACTTCATTCAGCGCAGAGAGATGCTTTGGCTTTCGACGTTTGAAACTACCCTTGAGCGGTCATGTTTTCATGGCCCTGCTGGTATATTCCCTAACCAATCGTTTTCGTCGTAATTTGGAACATGGCGTCGGAGGAAGGGTGAGGTGGGTTTTTCACGGTGCGTTAAGCCGAACATGGGGAGGGGGAGGGCTTGGCCCAAGCGGTCGCTGCGACTACTAGAACATGCACAAATGGAAAATTAATTTTCCGGAAACAGTTTTGATATCGGAATTGTCATTAGTGGCCGGTAAATTTATTGTCTTTGGCGATGAAAATCGAACGGGTTGTTATGCTGTAAAGTGTTATAGCTGCTCTGTTGTTTGGGAAGGGGCTGCAAACTTCACAGATAATTGAACCGGCAGAATGGCACACTGTGTAGGTTATTGTGATACTAGCATCATTACGTTCTCTATTTTTCATTCTGTTTAAAAACCGAGTACTGGGGGATGCATATAGGAAACGCTGTTAAGTCCGTACTGTTCTCTGTGAAGCCCAAATCACGAGATAGAAATGATGTGATGTTCATGGCAGATATGCAATACACAAGCCAGCAAGTGAATACATCTCTCGTGCACAAGAATCATAAGTCATACAGGAATCGTGACTAAGCTTCAAGTCGCGTGCATTTGTTTTATAACATGGCAATGTACTAAACCCTGATTGTGCTATTACCTCTTTTATGAATGCGTAGATATTTTCTTGCTTTGTATTTGTTCTTTGTTAAATGTTTGTGCTAAGCGGTTTGCTGAGTATTCAGCACATCTCTTAATCATATTCACCTAAGAAATGTCTGTACCAGTTAAACATACAACTGCAACTACTTTTAAAATTTAGCTTGAGTTTCTTCCCTTATAAATATCCAATTCCATGTATTACGCTCTCTGCTCGTTCTATGTACATAGTGTATAGAGAAGGTATTGCACTCCACCCAAAAATTCGATACTTTCACCGGAAATATATCCTTTAGGGTCCCCTGTATCCAAAAAAATCATTTTCAGAAAAAGGTTCGTGTGTGTGCCCATAGGTCCGTGTCTGTAAAATACTAAAGCTGGTATTTAAGTTCAGTATCTTCCAATGATACGACACGAAGATTTTCAAGAAAATACTCCACCCCAATTTCCCTTTACATGGTAAAATGTTCGAAAATTTTAATTTTCTCGAAAATGGCTGTAACGATTTTGATTGAAATATTGTATCCTAAAGATATTCACTGGGCAAATAAAATGTCTAGCTTGAATTTTCTGGGAATAGCCTCTGAAGACTACTTTATTCTGGATGAATTTTACGAAATTTTGCATAACTGCTAAACCGTAAGAGATGGACAAAAACCTACCACACAAAAATGTAAAGCAAGTTTCAGAGAATATTCCCAGAAAATTGAAGATATACATGCTGTTTGTCATGTAAATATTCTTAATATACGATATTTTAATCAAAATCGTTAGAGCCATTTTTGAGAAAATCAAAATGTTCGAAAATGTTTCCATGTTAAGGGTAGTTGGGGTGGGGGATTTTCTTGAAAATCTTCGCGTCGCATCCTTAGAAGATACTGAACTTAAATACCAAGTTTGGTTTTTAACGGACGTTTCGTTTTTGAGCTATGCTGCCCACAGCCAAACACACACACACACAAACACACACACATACACACATATGGACATTTTCTAAAAGTGCTATCTTTTTGGTTTAAGGGGGTGCTCAAACATGTACTTCTGGTGAATTTGGGTGGAATACAATACTTCCTCTATATACTGTGCACATATTACGTGTAGAGAAAGTAAAAATTAGTTTTGATGAATTAGAAATTACATTACTTTTGTTAGATGATAATACACGCTAACACATTAACTGAGGGTCGATCCAGTGGCACTGTGCGTTAAACCTCCGAAGAGTCGAAGGTTACACAAGTTTATTAAAATTTATTAAAAACGCTCAATAATCATAATATCATTTTGTTCCGATGGGTTTCGTACTTTGAATAGAGAAGCTTAAACACCATTGGCATAAATAAATAAAACAATTTTAAGTTTCCCAACCAAGGTAATATACACTGGCTGCACTACTGATTTATCAACACAACACAGTCATATAGGTACAACTACCACCGTTCAATGGAAACTTTGTTCCACAGCCACTGTTGGTGCCTTTCGAAACAGGCTACCAAGAGAAGAGAAATACTGCTCGGCGGAATTAGGCTACAGAGCCAGAAAACCTACGGATAGGTGTCCTACATTACTGCTTTCTTTCCTGAAGGGCCATATGAAGGGGCCAACAGCCACTGGAACACAGCACCACACGAAGGCCAAAATAGGGCCATTGTGCTCCTAATGTGACTCCCGAGAAAAGAGATAGTGGGGAGTACCGAAGTGGCTAGATATGGACGACGAGGCGCGCTAACAAGGACGGGGTCCCTAACGCTGAAGTGTTGAATTAAGCTGTATTTCGGTCTATTTTAAACTATTTTTATATACTCTTCACTTTCTATACAGTACTATGTACATTGTGTATAGAGAAGGTATTGTATTACACACAAAAATTCGATACCGAGATTTCACCGGAAATACATGTTTTCATACCCCATGAATCCAAAAAAAGGATTTTTTGAAAAATATTCGTGTGTGTGTCTGTGTATATGCGTGTGTGTCTGTGGGCGTCTATGGGCAGCATAGCTCAAGAAACGAAAAGGCCGTTAAAAATCAAACTTGGTATATAAGTTAGGATCTTCCAAGGATGTAACATGAAGATTTTTAAGAAAATCAGTCACTCCCAACAACCCTTTACATGCAACATTTTTCAAAATGTATTCTCTTCTCAAAAATCCGTATTTTATGACAAACGAAATGTATATCTTGGATTTTCTGGGAATAGCCTCTGAAGACCTTTTCATCCGGATGACTTTGTATAACTTTTGTATAACTGGTAAACTGTAAGAGATAGACAAAGATTTATTCGTTTCACATAGAGACTGGCTTTAAAATGACGAGACTATCGTTTTAGTCTGTGCATTTTCTTATTCGCCTTCTAAATTCAAGGAAGCTAGAATAAAACCTATTTCTGCTTATGTTTATCTTGTATAGCATCATGTAGATAACAGATTAATGTTTTGAATAAAAGGTTTGTTACCTAACAGCTAGAGGACATCATGTGAATGGAACGCATTACACTTTTTCTCTTCTACTTGCAAGGTACCAAGTAAAAAAACCAACTTCTGCTAATATTTATCTCGATTAGCATGATGTAGATAGAAGAATAAGCTTTTTACAGAGATGCAGAGAAAGTCATGTGATTGTAACATCAGCTTTTTTCTCTAGAGTTCCGTCTATTATACACTATGCTCCATACCTTCCTTTCCTGCAGCTAATTAACTGTGTTGGAACAAGAACTTTTTGTTCAGATTCTTGAATTCTTTATCTGCAATAACCACACCGAAATGTTGAAATCTCAATCTCAGAAAGTTATTTTTAAAATTAAATCAAGTTTAATTCAGCGTTTTAAAGAAACCAAATATACCGACTTAAGTATCTTAAATTTAATGACAACTTTCAAATTAATTTAATGTTCTACAAACTTATCTTTATAAGTGGTCCTGAAAAATAAGGTATGAAATACTTTGTACACATATACATTTGGAAACTGACAAACTTTTCCTGGAAAAAACAGTAGTAATTGCGTTACAAAATAAAGATTTTATTATATGTTTCAGGTACTCAACAAAGATTGTAAAATATTTTAAAGGAATAAGCCAAACTATATCTGTTTTCACATTACCTGTATACTTTCAAAATTACCTGTATAATTAAATCTTTCAAATTAATTTCTTCACCCCATTTATATACATTTAGCAAATTTCTATGAATTCAGAGAAACAGAAAATGCAAGAAAACAGAAAACGAAATAATTTATACAAATATGTATAAGTGTGTTAAACATTGTTGAGAGAGCAAAGCAAAGATATTATTTCAAAGCTAAATTATGACATTTTCAGAATAAAAATAAGAAAATGAAGTTTTCATAACTTGTGTTGTTCTTTTCCATGTGTGATTTGTGGTGAATAAAGCGGTGTCAAGAAAATGTTCTCCGGAAAATTGCTTCATTAATATTAATTTCCTATATACTAACCAAGAGTTATTTCATCCAATTACAATAAAAAATATAATTTAATCCCCTAAAATGTAATATTCATGCAATAGCTATTAATATTCTCCGGTTTCTCCCACTTTTCATACCGCCTCCTGCTCCATAATTATCTTTAGTTTCATCCATTTCATCATCATTTCATATCTTCTTCTTCTCACTCTCACACAGGATTCCGGCTGAACACCTATCATGGCTACTCTTTCTGATCCAGAGCTCTTCTGCTCTTCAACAGGCATCTGACTTCAGATACGGACTTGTAAGTCCTTGGGGATGTAAGTCTCCATACGAGGAGGGCAAATAGCGAAAGAAGATTATTTACCTTTTTTCCAGTTATCTGTCCCCTTAAATAGCAACACAAATAAATTATGGTTGATTTTCAAAAGTTTGGCAGTACGAAACATTACATTAATTTATTATATTTCTTATAGTTTGGTCAGAATATTTTGAGACTGTGGAAGGGGAGATAAGAACGTCACCTGATATCGAAAAGTATCGCAAAGCGTAACAAGAGCAACACGTTCTCCACCTTTCCCTTCCACCATCTCAACTGCACGCATTTATTTGACCATCTTATTGCAAAGTTTATGTTTGAAACTAAAAATGTGCTCCTATAATATAATAAATAAACGAGAACCTAATGCATGTTTTACACTTTTGATTGCAAGAAAAACACTTTTGTAATGTAATATTTATACAATTGCTCGCAATATTTAGCTCTCGACCTGTTTTAATTGCTTTTATTTCTTTTGCAGGTAAGAATGGATTCCATTTCACTCTGACAATGGTGCTATCGATAACCTTTAGCTAAGGTAATGTATGAAACGATAATGCCAATAATGTATACTAAATAAACATATGGATTTATTACTTAAAATGCTCCATGACTTTAGATTGTTAGAGAATAACGGGATATTTTTAAAATAGATATTTTCGAATTAGACAGTAACCAACCACTCTAAAGCAGAGAAATATTATTTTTATAGTGTTTAATGCGCGCTTTTACTACATATGGTACCGCAGGAGACGACACTGGTGATACATGGAATGAAGATGGAGTGCCGGTGGAATGCGTTGGCGGGGGGAAACCGGAGAAGCAGGAGAAAAATCCATCCCTGCGCCACATTGTCCAATACAAATACCACTTGCGGTCGCCTGGGATTGAACCCGAGCGCGGCCGAGAAATATGATGCTGATGCAATAAATTAAAATATACTGGATTCTCTTGTGTGAATTAATTCCTCTAGGCGTCATACATTGTCTCGGTTATTGTTAAACTAGGTGTTCCTTATTCTTAAGAGTACGAAAATAACGGAACTGAGTGCTGCGTTAAGAATAGAGTTAGTCAGGGGTCGGCGAATCTGTAACGGCTGATAATATGACGAATTACGATCAACAGGGGCAAAAGAATAGGTCGCTCTTCTTCAACCCTTTTCCCTTCAATCAACAGTCTTCAAATGTAAACAAACAGTGGTGTACGCCACGCCGATATGACAATACTTTTTGGAGACTATGAAAATGGGGGAAAAACAAACAAAGAAAACTTCAATTTCATGAGGAATGGAAAAAACAATATTTTTGCTATTCTGTGTGTGAAAACGTGAAAGGTCTGTTCTATTTAAAACTTGTTATTGGTGTTTACAAGTCAAATATAAAACGATATTACGAATGTCGCAAACATCACAAGCATGCTATTCTTAGATACTTTATAATATAATAAAAGTTTAAATGAAACTATTACAGACACACGGGTGAAGATCTTGAGCAGATCGCGTTTGACAGATGAAAACTGGTGTGCTCTGTTGTACGTCATCACATGCCAATTAACATTAGATGTATGCCTGACTGTAATGTTTCAGTTTAAGTGAAGAATAACAGATCTGATGTGTTCCATTCACAGGACTTTCTCTACATCTCTGCAGCAGATTATTGTTAAAAAACTTATTTTTTCATTTCTTTCATGCTAATCCAGAAAAAAATTAGAAGAAATGTTCTTTTTATTTGCTTCGTAGTAATTCGAAGGGAAATAAGAGAGAAATCATAGACTAAACTGATATCTTTTAAAACCTGTTGCCATGTCATTGAAGTTCCTTTGTTTGAATGGCCAGGAGTTGACAAATTCCCGTATGACGAAAATATAAGTATCAGAAATATAAGTATATATAGCTTGGTATCGAGCCAAGTTTTTACCTGGTTAGAAGCCCGAGAAGATTTTGAATTAATTGAAAAATATAAGTATTTTAAAACTGCAACTATTAACAAGGAATATCTAAAAAACGATCAACTCAACGAAAAAAATATTTATGACATAAATTGTGTGTTTAAACGAGCTGTACAAGTTTTGTACAGTAAGTTTTTGTCTATCTCTTACGATTTACCAGTTATGCGAATTCGCAAAATTAATCTAGAATAAAGATTTCTTCAGAAGGTATTTCCTGAACACTCAAGATATGCATTTTGTTTGTCATGTAACTATCTTTAATATACGATATTTTAATCAAAATCGTTAGAGCCATTTTTGAGAAAATCAAACGTTTCTTGAAAGTCTTCGTGTCGCTACCTTGGAAGATAGCAAACTTGAATACCAAGTTTGGTATTTAACGGTTCTTTCTTTTTCGAGGTATGCTGTCCACAGACACACACGGACCTTTTTCTAAAATGGTTTTTGGGGGGGGGGGATTCGGGGGGACCCAAAATGTGTATTTTCGGTAAAATCTCGATATCGAACTTTTGGATGCAATACAATACCTTTTCTATACATTATGTACATAGTACGTGTAGAGAAAGTAAAAGTGACGTAAAATCTCTCTATCTATATAAATGTATGAGGGTCGTTTTTTTCAACCTCCGTTAGGCTATAAATATAAGGCTAGTTCATAGAAAACAATTATTTTATTACTAACAGTTTTGTACACTTATGGTGACTTTTCAAAATAATCACCGAAAAGATTGAGACATTTATCGTATCTGTGCACAAGCTTTGCAATACCCGCTTCAAAAAATGCTGCCGCCAATGATGCAGCCTGGAATCACTATCAGTGCAGCTATTTATTGTGAAACTTTACGGCGTTTGCGGAGAGCCATTCAAAACAAACGAAGAGGAATGCTGGCTTCAGGAATTGTGTTTAGCTATGACAACGCTCGTCCACACACTGCTGGCACAATCCATCGGCTCCTTGAACAGTTTCAATGGGACAATTTCGATCATCCGCCGTGCAATCCTGACCTGACACCCAGCGACTTTCACCTTTTCCCTGAACTGAAGACGTGGCTAGGAGAGCAGCACTTTCAAACCAACGAAAATCTTCAAAACAACGTGAATACTCATTTGAAAACACTTCTACAGGGCGTCCAGAGAGAGGCTCATCACTAGTGCTCTTACGTCCCATTTAAACACAGTAACCCATCTTTTAGCCATTGAATGTGAAGGGCAGAGTCTTTCAATGTACTGTCCATTTTCTCCTTGATTTCTTTAGGCGTTAAGCCTTTCAAATGGAAGTATTTAGTCACTTCGTTTTCTCTAAATCCTCCTTTTTCGTGATAACTCTAAAGTTGCCTATTTTAAAATGCTGTCATTCGAGAACTAAACAAGCTTTTGACATGTAACTATGGATACAAGCTAGTCCAGAGTTAAACGATACGATGCTGTCATTTAACTGACCTAGTGGCGCCATATCTGTTTGAGGCCCGGGACTTATCAACCGACCCTCGTAGAGTATCTCAGAACAACAGAAATGAAGACAATAAGTTTAATATACGGGAAGAAAGAATTGACGAATAAATAATAAAATATAACAAAGGAATATGTTGTAATGGAAATAATGAAATGTGTAAAGGGGAAAAAATATAGGAATGAACATTTTGCAGAGCACAGGAAACAAAATCATTTAAATAGAGCAAGACAAAAGACCAACAGGAAGCAAAAGTATTGGAAGGCAACTAAAATAATGGCTAAAATTGTGGTTTTCATCGCATGCTAGACTCTGCGTGAAGACAAATAGACTTAGCTTAAAAAAATCTGATTTGTTCCATCCACATGACTTTCTCTATATCTCTGTAACAAATTGTTGTTAATCTTATTATTTTATCTACTTCATGCTAATCGAGATAAACATTAGCAGAAACGGTTTTATTACTTATGTCCTTATGTGCAGAAGGGAAATTATGTAATTCATTAGGCTAAACCGATTGTCAAATGTTTTAAAATGTGGTTGCTATGGATAGAAATCAGTTTCTTTGCGTGGCCAGGTGTTGACAAGTTCCGGTTGAGAAAAGTAAAAGTATTTTAAAACTGAAATCAATTAGAAGGGATATCTCACAAACGGTCTTGTCCACGAAAAAAGTGTATAACGTAGATTGTGTGTTTTAACGAGCTGTGTATCTCTTACGGTTTACTATATAGTTGTGCAAAATTCAGAAAATAATCATCCTGAATAAAGATATCTTCAGAGGCTATTTTCAGAAAATTCAATATATGCATTTTATTTGTCATATAAATATCTTCAGTATAGAATTTCTTAATCAAAATCGTTAGGGTAAATTTTGAGCAAATAAAAATGTTCGATAATTTTTCCATATAAAGGTTAGTTGGGGTGAAGGGATTTTCTTGAAAATGTTCGTGTCGCATCCTTGGAAGATGCTGAACTTTAATATAAATTTTGGTATTTAACGGACTTTTCGATTTTGAGCTATGCTGCCCATACACACTTACACACATTAACATACAGACACATACACGAAAATTCTTGGATTCATGGGGTCTCAAAACCTATAATTCCGGCGAAATCTCCATGTCAATTTTTGGGTGCAATACAATACCTTCTCTATCCACTATGTACGTTGTACATACGGGCTAGAGAAAATAAAAATAGAAAGAAACAGAAGAAAAATATTCCATAAAAATCTTATTTCAATCAATTGCCTGCAATAGAATATTTCAAATTGTAGATCTTTAATCCAGAGCAGAGCTAAAATTTTAAAAATATTAACGTATTTATTTTATAATTATTCTCTTGTAGTCTTATGTGTAAAATTGTGATCTACGTCTACTGCTTTACTAAGCAGTATTCACACATAGGTTTCCGGATTTCCTTTTATTCTACTGAGTTATACTATATACTATTTTCTGAAATAGTTTTTTCCACTTTTAATATCAAGCAATTGTGACTTTCTCATCATGGACATATCCTCTTAATGTGTGTATTTTTGCCTAATCTTCGAGATATATAATAACCATTTTAATTTATTACATAAAAGTCAATATATCTACTTGTACCTATGTCTACATTGTGGTTTTTCACCGAAATACACTTTAATTCAATTCATGCCTTGCACGCCAGTAAAATACTATTCCGCAGTACACACCTGCTTTGGAGATTGCCTAACTAGAGGGGACTTTAATGGAAATCTGTACAGCAGGTTTATTGATCGTTGGAGTAGGACAATGGCAACTAGGCTGAATTAATGCATTCTTAAAGGGCCTCTCTTTCGATAACCGAGTTTAAAATCTCGTTTTCTTGTCTTCCTTGTAGACACTTCGCGTAAAGTGCTCAGCAAATTTTAGGAACCTGTGATGAAAACTAAAAAGAATTCCAGTGCCATTAATACTAAATTTATCTTCCGATAATGATGAATCTATTTGATTTGTACGTATAGTATAAGGTATATTTATATATTTTATATGTGTTTTAGATATGTATATAATTATACTTATGTAGAATTAATACTTTGGCTGTTTGCTTTACTCTGAGAATGTTTATATGAAACGAATCATTCCTTAGAAATCATATTTCGGTAGGCAGCTTTTGAGGTCATTTTTCTAATATATAAAATAGAATCGCTAAGAATAGTTGAATTAAAATTCAATATTGCCCTGTCACATGTATGAGTGACAAACCTTTTTATAGTCTTATTCTAGAATACGGAACTGTTGACTTCGTAATTAGAATAATCCCCCTCAGAATTCTTCTGCTTGTATCACATATTACGTAGAGCATATTTCAATTAAATTCCCTGGAAAATTACTTTTGCTTTATTGAAGCGGAACCTAGATTCTTAAACACAACGGTGAATTTTCATTGTTCTAGGTAGTCTTCAAAAGCTGCGAAATAACTAGATCAGAAAAAAGTATAGATTGCAATTATAGATACTTAGCTGATATTGAGTTATTAATATATATATAAAACTGATATGTTTTCCATTCATATAGTCTTATTTATCTATACTGCAACAAACTATACTTACAAAGTCTCTCTCTACTTCATGCCAATCTGGATAAATATTAGCAGAAATGGCCTTATTACTTAGTTCCTTTTAAATCGAAGAGAAATAAGGGAATACACTAGGCTAAAGCGATAGTCAAATCTTTTAAAGGAACCCGCATGGGTAATGTGGTAGTAACGTGTCTGCCTCATGTTGTTCAACAGGTTGCGAGTTCGAATCTCGCTTAGGGTGTTACCCGGATAAAGATTTTTTTCGAGTTTTCCCCATACCTTGAGAAGACGAATATCGAGTAACTTCAAAATCCATAGACTCCGAGATCATTTGACCAACCAGATTAAAGGACGTTAAGCTAGCTAAAAAGAAAAAAAAAATATTAAAGGCTGTTCGCTATGTGGTGCAATGGAAATTTCTTTTTCTTTGCAGGGTGAGGATGGGGAGAAAAAAAAGAAAACTGAATAACGTCTTCGCATTTTAGAAAAGTTTAAGTATTGGACATTTTAAAATCAACAAGGAATATCTCGGAAATGCTTGAATTTCACAAAAAAGTATATGACCTAAGTTGTGGGTTATAATGACATCTACATTTTTGTGTATTAAATTTTTGTCTACATATTTCGTACGGTTTACCAGTTATGAAAAGTCATCGAAAATGAAGAAGTCTTCGAGGCTATTCCCAGAAAATTCAAGATAAACATTTTTTCACGTAAATATTTTAATCAAATTCTTGACGTCTGTTTTTGAGAAAATCAAAATTTTTGACATTTTTCCGTGTAAAATCAGCTTTAGATGAATTTCTTCAAAATCTTTGTCGCATTTTTGAAATGTGCTAAACTTAAATCATAGGCGCAAAATCATAATTGACGGTAGTGTATCCACCTTACTCTTGTTTCCAACGCTACTTAAGTGAACGGCTTTGTTTTTTATATTGTTGTGTCCATACGGATAGATAGACAGAGTCCTATATGTTCTACCATGACCCCTGGGAAGTAGGAGTGAGGGAAGTCGCGAAGGGCAATCCGATCCGGATGTCGACGCAAGCGTCCCTAACGTTTCCAGATCGTACGTATCGACGATGCCCGGGCCCACTCAAAGAGCCATTGGGGTTAACTCGAAGGGGTGCCTGTCCGAGAAGCCTGGAGGTGGAACTCCAGGAGTTCTCTCCCAACGATAGCAGGGAAGAAACTTTTACAAAGCGCACAACCAGCCCCTACCGCAACCCGCCGAATACTAGGAATCCGGGGATTGAACCCAGGGACTTCGGAATGCGAGTGTCACCCATTAACGCGGCGTCTATTTTCAGGTATATACTTTATATAAGAAGCTATCGCTGAACATTTGGTTAATTTTGAATGAAAATAATTCTTTCAACATTAAACCTTTGATTGTTATGCACATTATTTAAAAATCAAATAATTACATTTATTTACAAATCAGATACATAAAAAGTTGAAGTGCTTATGTAAACATTCAGCGAGTACAAGTAAAATAAAACGAAATTAATTGTATGTAACATTTAATAACCGAGACTATCACCAGACTGTCCCATCAAGACTGCGAACAAAAATGATGTTGGTTACGTGCTTATATTGAGGATAGTTTGAATTCGTGAGGCGCTGCCCTGGTCAGCGGTTGTAACGTCTTAAATTAGGAGTATATCAACTTTTCTTAAAGAAAAAAAATTAAACCGCCTCTATCCACTGGTTATTAGGATGCTAGCTCCAAATCCAAAAAGACCTTGAGTTCGATTTCCGTCTGGAAGATTGTAATGTTTCTTTAATCAGATTTGGTGCCTACTGTCCATAAAATCTGGAAAAAAAGAATACAAATGTGCGTGTGAATTTAACACCTGTAAAAAATCCAGCGTAAACAAGTATAAAGATTAACATCATAATAAATGAATGCACACCATTGCCGATGAGCAATAAAAGTATTCTAAAAGTAAAGCTGCCATCGATATGACTAGATTTTAAAGGCGGCATATAACCTTAGTAAAAGCATATCAAAATGAATATAAATTACGGGGAAACGAGGTGCTTAAGATAATGCAAAATCCACAATATGCAAGTTATCTTGTTGTCATTTATACTCGCAATAATGATATTTTTGCCATTTATTTAAATTCTATCTTGATTAGTTATTTAAATAAAGTATATTATTGCCTAAAGTTTCTGTTTTAATAAAAATGAACCGCATGATACATTTTAAAAAGATTCACATTAAATACTCAAGTTTAACAGTGAAGATTTTGCACATAGATGTTTCATATCTTTTACATTAACAGTAATCATCGTAAAATTGAAGAGTTTATTTGATAAAATTGGAGTATTATTTCGAAAAATTATGTGACATTTTCTTTAATGTGTATTTGTGAAGCGGTATAACGTTTTTGAAATAAAGTAGTAAAACATTGGATCGCGTGGAGCATTTTACATATAAAAAAGTGCTGGTAACGTTTAAAGTTAAACGTGCCTATTAATATGCTCCTGCCTTTTATAAATTCAGTTAATTGGTAGTTGAAGTGCAGCAAATGACAGAAATAAAAATACAACTAACAATGAACTAGTTTCTAAAACAGCTATTTTTCTAACCTGAATGCACAGAACTAGATCGAGGAGCTATGGAGCAAATTGCTTGGAAACTCCCGGGGAAAATGGTGATTTTGCTTCCATGAGTGTTGTTCTCTGTTTATTTTGTGTTGTAGCAATAAAAACGTGGCAGTGTTCTGATCTTCGCTTCACTACCTCTGTTGTTGTGCACAGAAACACTCAGCACCACACAAATAGCCTTGTTTAACAAAACGTGCTGTGCTTTATTGTCTTCATTGACGTTGATATCGCAAATGAATTTTGAGCGCGGCTCTGACGCCATTTGATGAGATCAGGTTGTCGAGAAGAGATATCTGGGACTGTAAAGAGAATTACTGCGATCTGTACCCGTTGGGGATGTTTTCATTATCTCAATTAACAATGGCTTCACACCGCGCCGATAGAGGGGGGGGGGTGAGTGACTTTGACGTGTGCTCATGCCCTTCGGCCACTTCTGTTCTCTCGGTCATATGCACTAGCTCCCTTTTACACTACTCTCTCTCTCTCCCTCTGGCATTTCCCATCCAATAACATCAGTGCATATGTAGAACTGCATATAGCTTAACAATCCAGAATACCACCTTATTCCTGTAGTTGTTTAGATATAACTGATGAGAGCAAAAGAAAAATCTGTTGTGTTAAATTCAAATGACCTTATCTATCTATTCTGCAACAAATTACTCTTACAACAGTTTATTCTTCTATGCTATTCTATTTAAACTTTAGTAAAATGGTTTAATTATGCATTTCCTTTCAGATATGATAAGAATAAGCAAATTCACTAGGCTAAAGTGGTAGCAAAAGCTTTTAAGGGCTGACCGCTATGTGTTGGCGTTTAAATTCCGTTCTCCTTGTATAAAAGGAATAAATAAAGGAATAATTATTACCATTTTTAAAAAAAAAACAACTAGACTATTGAAAAATTTAAACCAAAATCAAGAATTAACTCCGAAATAATTAACGCAGTCACACACACACACACACACACACACACACACACACACACACACACACAAAAGTTGCACTCACATAAATTACCGGCTGTACCGAGAATTTGCTTTTTTTGTATAGTAAGATTTTATCTTTTTGTTTACCAGTTATGCAAACATCTCCAAAATGAAGGGGACTTCAGATTCTATTCAGGATTCAATTCAAGATATACATTTCGTTTGTCACCAAAATATCTCAAAAGGGAAGTCATCTTTCGTTTCATCTTTCTTTTGTTTTACTACTGGTCATGCAAAGGGTATTGTTTGTCATATAGCGACCAGCTTTTAAAGCATTTGACCAACGCTTTAGTCTAGCGTATTCCCTTATTTCCCTCCTACTTACAAGGAAGCAAGTAATAAGACTAATTCTGATTTCGATGAGTATGATGTAGATAAAAGAACAATCATTTGTAAGAATAGTTTATGGAACAGGTAAAGAAAGTAATTTGAAAGGAACCCTTGAGATATTTTGGACTCAGGAGTCCTTAAAGCATGTAGTCACAATGAAATCTCTGTATCGAAGTTATGGGTGGAATATCACACCTCTAGTGTAGTAGTTGATACAGAAAATAAAAATGTGTTGGTTATGTGTTCAATTACTATTAAAGTACACATTTTATTAATATGCATAATGTATAAAAAGTTTTGCATAGCAAAGAAGTTGTGTGGTAGGAGTTACTTGCAAACTTCCCTACTTTAAGCAATATGAGTAGTGTGCGCTGCAAAGAAAATATTTATATGTTTATTAAACAAATACCTGAATTTATTTTTATTTGTATGAAAACGATTGGGGGTAAAATTTACTCTAAATTTGCGTTGTATAGCGTTAGCTTTTTATTTTATTTCCATTTTATTTTCTCTACACGTACGGTGTACATAGAGAGTATTATATTCCACCCAAAATATCCAATCCGAGATTTCACCGGGAATAGATGGTTAAGTTCCCCTGTATTAAAAACATTTTTGGGAAAAGACCATTTGTGTGTGTGTATGTGTGGTGTGTCTGTAAACACTATAACTCAAAAACGAAAATTCGGTAAAATACCAGGCTTGATATTTAAGTTTAGTAACTTCCAGGGATGTGGCATGAAGATTTGAAAAACATGTAAAACATTTCGAAAATTTTCAGTTTTCAAAAATAGCTAACGATTTTGATCAAATTATCGTATATTAAAAATATTTATATGGCAAATAAAATATATATCTTGCATTTTCTGGGAATAGCCTCTAAAGACCTCTTTATACGGTAATTTTGCGGAATTTTGCGTAAACGTCAAGAAATAGACAAAAACTTACTACACTAAAAATTTAGATCAGGTTAAAACACAAAATTTATGCAATATTCGCTTTTCTCGCAGAGTTGACCATTTTTGAGATATTCTTTGCTATTTATTTCAGATTTCAAATACTTTTTTCTCATGGAAAGTTATGAAACGGATTTCAATCACATGGCAACCAGCTTTTAAAAATATTTTGCTATCGTTTTAGCCTAGTGCATTCCCTTAATTTCCTTCTACTCACAAGGAAGCAAGTAATTAAAACAATTTCTGCTAATGTTTATCTAGATTATCATAAAAAGATAGAAGAATATGTTTTTAACAATAATTTTTATAGCAATGTAGAGAGAGTTATGTGAATGAAACACATCAGGTTTTTATTTGTATGTAAGCTATTGGAGGTAAAACTTTTCACTGCGTTGTGTGACGTTAGCGATTTATTTTATTTTCCTTTTTTTAACTTTTCCTTTCTGCTCACTTTCCATTCCTTCATCAAACTGTTACCGAAGTCGATATATTGAAGTTTATTTTGGCGCACAAAGCCTTCCCTTGTTCTCGTTGTCAAGGCTCCTCTCGCACGCCAGTCAATTGTCCAAGTCTTGACATGTTTCAGATATATTATTTGTTCGTTTTTTGTTTTGTTTGCTTGTCCTCTGCTATCTTTCACGCAGGTGTTACCCGTTATTGATCCACCACGAACACAGTGTAGTTTAGAAAGTAATGCGATTGTTTGCAAGTTGGTCTAAAGCCTTTTCCATGCACGGCTTTAATAGACGTATTTTCTTATGAATTCTGAAATCCCGCCTCTAGTGTGGGGATACCGTGTTGTCACACATTCAAGAAATTTTGATTTGGGGAAGTTACACGGATAAGGAATTTTTCGAGGGTTTCCGTTATGCTGAGAAGACGAATGTCAAGTAACTTTTAGCTGCAAGGACTCCGGACGTATTTGAGTATCATTTCACCGATTTCATACATTCAATGTACGAAATAACCTGAAAAAAAATTCAATATGCGCAAATGTAATCAAACTAGGGTAAATTTCAACTTTATCTATTTCGTTAATGAGGTCTCTTAGTGTACAAATTTGTTTTAAATTTAAATTCTTCTTTAATTTTCAGTTACTCCTTTCTTGCACCAATTGTACACTGTAATTTGCAATTTTATGTTCGATGATTAATTTTGTTGTACGGCAGGATACCTTATGATGTGTATTTTACACATTCTATGCTTCTCCAATATTTCAACATTCTCAAGAGTTTTCCTTTCAACGCCGCAAAATCCGATTTTTCATATTGTATGAACCATTACTAAGGTATGCTACGGTTCGCACCTCAAGAATCCACAGAATTTTTTACATGTTCTAGAAACTGTTTTTGTGTTTCAATTTTCTGTTTGACTACAGGTTATTCCAAACGCCTCAAGCGGTTCTCTTGTCCCAGCATATTATTGTTAAAATCATTTGCTATGATGTATCCATTTACGTTGAGTTTTGTGTTTTGTTATGTTTCGGACAATAACTCGTCTGATGTGTTTTCGAAGTTAATAAAAGAATTCTGTGCCACGGATTATTTTTCCAGCTCTGGTTACAAATCATGTTGTTTATTTTTGTTGATCAGTGCTCAATGCCAGTAGACATCTCATCACGTGCATGCTACTGAACTGAAGGCTGCGAAAACATGACTTAATAATGAAACCGCAGCCTTAGTAATATCTCTTGCTGTCTTCCCCAAGTCACGCGCATTTCAGAGATCGTGTCTGCCTTGATTTGAAGGCTCAATAATCAAGAGTAACTGGGTGTCTCGAAAATGAAGAAAATTCCGTTTGTCACTCTAAAGGCATGACTCCAAATGTAGTACCTCCACTGCAAGACGATGAACTTCTCCGGACGAACTAAGGGCAGAATAATTGCCGAAAATTCCTTCCACGCAAGTTATGTTTGTAATTGTTTGTATACTGCGATAAATTGAAATCTTCTATTTAAAGAACACTATTCTAATAAAAGCCTATTCTTTATATATATATATTTTATGTTGATTTAAGAGCTTTTCGCTATGCAATTCGAAATTCCGTTATTCTTACATGACCAGGTTGAATAATAAGAAAAACAAATTAAGACCTCTCAATTGAGACAAGTATAAGTAATGAGAAATGTATATAAATCGCAAGGAATGTCTCGGAAACGGCAACTGAAAAGTATTTTACATAAATTGTGTGTTTAAACGAGATATACATTTTTTCTTTTAGTAAGATTTTGTCTATCTCATATTGTTTACCAATTATGTGCAAGTCATCCAGAAATGAAGAGGGATTCAAAGGAATTGTGAGTATATTTTTATCAGAATCGCTAGAGTCATTTTTGAAAACATCGACTGCTTCAACGAACTTCCATGTAAAGTATAGTTTGGATAGGAGAATTTTCCTAAAAGCCTTCGTGTCGCAGCCTTGGAACTTAGCGAGCTTAAAAGTTTGGTAATAACCCCAACTTTTGTTGTTGAATTATGCTGCTCACAGACACAGATATACGGCCCTTTTACTAAAAATGCCTTTTTCAGGGTTAAAGGATTTTCAAAAGGTATATTTTCGTTGAAGTTTGCTATCAAATTTTGAAGGGGAATGCTATAGTTTATGCATCTAGTTGTACAACGTACATGGCAGAGAAAGTAAAAATGCAAAACTCCTAATTAGGTAAAGAGAGGCAGATTTTATCTTAATTTATTTTTTGTACATGTATTTATCTACAACTATTATGTTGTAGAGGAAATCATCCTCTACAAGATGATTGTTGTAGATAAATATATGTACAAAATACAAAAATCAAATTGCTTGGACTATATATAAAGTTTTGTCTGTATTTTTACGTTGAACAACTTTTTCTGTGAGTGCCATTTTCGTATCTAAATGTCACGCCTTCTCAGGAACTATTGAACATAGATGAAATTTTGGTGTGATAAATATAATCTCGCAGTTCTGTTATTGATCTGCCTTGGTGTTAGTAAGTTGCTTATTTATACTTTAAAGCATAATTTCTGATAGCATTTTAATAAAAAGCATGTAATTAAAAGCCAAATGTCTTAATAAACCACATTGTATACATCACAACTTCGAAGACCTGCATCTACATTCTGTAAAACTTTCATTCTGTACCTTAAATAGTTTCTGAGACAATGGGTCATGAAATTCCCAAATTTAACATTGACAGGTTAAGGTTTTAACCTCCCGTTATCTGACAGAAACCGCGTAATAACGGCTTATTTTGTTATCTGATTAAATGAAGGATTGCAAGGAGTACTAACAGAGAGTTATCCATGGCCACGGGCGCAGACAGAAGACACAAACGATGTATTTGCGTATAAAGCTTCTAACAGCTGAATATTGTCATGGCTCCTACTGGCTTTCTGCGATTACAGTACGGGATAAACAGACCGTTCCTTGCGCATACAGTATTACGGGTGTTGCCGTAATTTGAAATAGTTGCTTTGTAATTAATGCAAAATGTTAGGTCATTCATAACGCTACTAAGCAAACGAAACTTTCCATAAATGTCCTAATTAATTAGGTATGAGAGCCGAATTAAAACGTCATCACAACCAACTTTTAAAATATTTTCGGTTTAACTTAGTGTATTTCCTTATTTTTCTATTAGCTACAGAAAAATAAGTAATAAAAGTATTTTCGTTAATGTTTATTCCGATTAGCATGAGGTAGACAGATGAATAAGAATTTGTAGTAATACCTTTCGTAGGATAAGCTTTAGATTACAGAATAGATAAAGAAGTCATGTGAATGTAACATGTCAGATTTTTGTTGGTATTCAGGAAATCTCAAAACATATACCAGTTGGCCCAAGTGCTCCGTATTTGAGTTTGTAGATATACCTTCGTGTATTAATAAAATTGCAGAACTAATCGGGGTTATTACAAGTTGTAACCGGTTAGTGGCAAACTGGCTGTGAGCGGAGACGGAGAGCGGGGCGCGCTCATTGAGAACGGTAAAACGAAGTTCACGCTCGCCAGGTCTCCTGCCAGTTTTAACTTGAAATAGCCCCTTTGAGTTCTGCAATTCTTTTTTAACGTATGAAGGGATATAAGCAAATATCAAATACAGGGCAGTTAGACCACCTGATAATTACAGTGAAATGTTGGTATGCAATTTTCTGGTTGTATGTAATACTTCCTCTACTTATTGTAGTTAAGTAGTAGAGAAGGTGAAAAGATAACCAATAGGTACTAAGCGCTACCGATTTCTCAAACTATATGGTGTAGATAATGCCTAAGTATTCAGAACCACAATATTAAAATATTTTGGTATTTGTTTTCGACTGTCAATACGTTGCCATGTTTAGATGAACGCAAATCATCCAAGGCAAACAACCGGCGGAGAAATATATCCGGCACAATTTAATTCTTCAGTACCCACTAAGAATTACCAGGCTATTTTGAAGCGACACTGATTGAATATAATGTATTATAGCTTATTATTGAACTAGTTCTAAGATTGACGTCCCAGCTTCCAAACTCTTTTATGTTTTTATGTATTACAGTATTTTGAGATTAGGCAGCGCTCTAAACACTAGGGTGTGATAACTACATATTTACACATTTGAAGGTGTTTTTGGCAGCACGTGTTATGAAAAAAAAAAAGCTTTCCCTTGTTCGTTATCAGCTAACATGACCTTGCTTCCATGTAAAGGAGCAAAGGGCAGTTACCTACTCAAAAGACTAAAGGCGGACAGTTGAATACCAAACAGTACTGTGCCTTAAACACACGTTTCTTATACTTACTATCCCAATCAGTTTTTAATTATTCTAATGGTAACTTGCTGTAAACAACAGGAAATTGTTCTTAAATATAAAACTGTTCATTTAGTATTACGAGTTAAAAGTAGTAAAATAAACGGCAGCTAGTGTCCGTTGTGCCTAGGTCTTCCGGGAAGGCTGCATCTTGGCTGAATTTATGGTCACCTTTGTGGAGCTTCATCAAAATTTGTCCTCTCTCCACGACAATTGCCAGGTGAACTGTCGTGGAGAAAGGACAAGCCCTAATGAAACCCCACACAGTGAAGCAAAACGTCGGCAATAAATTCAGCCAAGACCTGGAAGACCTAGACACAACAAACTTCTTGTCTTACTGCAATAGGAATTTATTTTTGTTTAATTTTATGTACAATCGTATTCTGATAGTATTCTTGTCTCTTATCTTTATCAGTTCCTCGCCTACATCCTTAAAATCACTAAATCGCCTTTAAAAATAGTATTAGCAGCGGCCTATGTATCCAAGCTTATTTTCCAAATAATTTCTTGTCATTTATTATCTATTATGATGAAATATTTTGGATGATTAAACAAATAAATAAAGGTGTTGGTTCATTAGCAGTATTTTGCTCAAACAATGTTTGCTTACTACCGTGCAGCGTCGATGTTGACGAAAGACAAGAAAAGCATGAGACAGACACGGAGCTGCATTACCTAAGATAGCCTGGGTCAGGTATGCGGCCTGTTCCTCGGTATTTGCTAATCCACGCTGGACATGAGTCGTTTTGTTGTTGTACCTATATTGACGTTATTCTTGTATCATACAGAATTCGAGCAATAGCGTCCACATCTTGGTTCGGTATCGTTTTGAAACAACATAGGATCTTTCAAAAGTCACTTAAAAATTTAAACGGCTATAAATATTTTATTATTTGAGATAGGTTAAAAACAAAAGGTGGCAAATACTGGGCAAGCAACAGGGCTTGCTTTTCTTCTGTTTTGTTTTTCAAATCACCATTACATAGGGTAGAGTTTTGTTGAATAAAACATTCGTAATTTTATTCTTACTTCTATTCTTACTTCTATAAGAATTTGTAAGATACAAATAGTGGCTCTATTACTAAATGATAAAGATTACAGCTGATTCAATGCTTTTATAAAAGCAAGAGGAGTTTTTCTAAAGGCCTGAGAGAATTTAGAATTCTTAACAATTTAAGAGCAGATCTATTTCCATTCATAGCTATGAGGACTTAATCAGGAAATTTGAGGACACTGTTTCTGTTGCTGATAAGAAGGCATCTAGAAAGCCAAAAGTAAACAACGATGTCAGTGTTACTGAGGTGCTCATATCTATACTCTGAAAAACAATTTACCAGATATTTGGTAATCGTGTCATCAGTAGACATTTTCCAACAAAGTGGCCGCCACGATACTATCCTCCAATACATTTCTTATTTTCCAAGACAGCATCTACAAAATTCTGTGCATAGAATCGCAGAAAAAATTGTGTACGTTGAACAGGAGAACGGAGGACATATTCTCAGTGTTTTATAACACTCCATTGGTTGCGCAATTTTGCGAAATCTTTTGTATTCTTTCTATCTCAAATATCATAGTATTTATAACTTTAAATTTGGAAGTGACTCTTGAAAGATCCTATATAATGACCGACTTAATAAATTAGGGACTGAGAGAGGTCATAAATAATAATGATAACTGGAAGATTTGTAAGCAATAAATTTGGTTAGGGTGCAAGTGATGGCACTCACCCTGTTGTCAGGAGGAGGATATAACACCCCTCATCAACAGCGACTGGGTGTGCTCATGTTACTGAATCATTTGCATGTCGGGGTGGCCCGTCTGTCAGCAACAAATGAGTGGGGTCTGGCCGACATATAACAATACTCTCGTTTCCTGTATCACGAAGAAGTGGCGTAACTCAATACGGGCAATCTCTTTCAAATTAAGCACAAAGGCCGCCATACTGCACCTGGTCTCCATTTTGCAGATACCTGATCTGGGTTACAGTGTGAAACATTGTGGCTATAGAGATCCCTCCAACACTATTGTGAAAAGATAATTCCTGTAATCAGTTAAATGAACCGGGGTTTGAATTCCCAATTATTAAGTTAAATTACAGGCTAAAGATCTAGAAATGTTTTACAGAAATCCAACTAGCGTTAATGTTCGCGCTGTTGTAAAGTATGTATAAGAAAGTATGTGTGCTGGTGATGGTGGATGCTGGTGGTGGTGGTGGTATGGTGATGGTGGTGACGATGATGCTGTAGGTGGTGGTGATGGTGGTGATGGTGATGGTGGTGATGGTGGCGATGGTGCTGGTGGTGATGGTGGTGAAGATGGTGGTGGTGGTGGTGGTGATGATGGTGCTGTTGGTGATGGTGGTGATGATGCTTATGATGGTGGTGGTGATGGTGATGATGGTGGTGGTGGTGGTGGTGGTGGTGTTGATGATGGTAGGGGTGGTGGTGATGGTGGTGGTGATGATGGTGATGGTGGCGGTAATGGTGGTGATGGTGGTGGTGATGGAGATGATGGTGGCGATGGTGATGAAGGTGGTGGTGGTGATGGAGATGGTGGTGGTGATGGTGATGATAGTGGAGGTGGTGATGATTGTGGTGGTGATGATGGTGGTGGTGATGATGGTGGTGGTGATGATGGTGGTGGTGATGATGGTGGTGGTGATGGTTATTATGGTGGTGGTGATTGGGATGATGGTTATGATGGTGGTCATGGTGGTGATTTTTCTAACTCGCGAGTTCGTCATTATGCGCAATGGGAACGAGGGATCAATTCGTCGCCCTGTAGGACGAAATGACGATTTGCGCACATGAAATGGAAAAGTTTGCCCAGAAACATTCTTCTTTCAAGGAATGAGGTTCTTTTACTTGCAAATAAACATTACACGGGAACACCGGATTTGCTTGCCTTCCGAAGGAAGTCATGCTAAGAATTTTTGCTTCTGAGAAAAGCCATCACCCTCCACCTGGAACCTACAATCTCTATTCATTTTATAATAAATAACATTAGCTTGAGGACTGACACCTATTGCAATAAAAGACCAATTTAATTAAGCTGACAGCGCAGTTAAATTTTCCTCTGACTTTATTAGCTCAGAGGATCTAGATTTAAAACCCATTTTAACCAAGTTAAGTAATATATTTTCAATGCTTCTAAATAATGCTTCTAACCAATTTAATTAAGCTGACAGCGCAGTTAAATTTTCCTCTGACTTTATTAGCTCAGAGGATCTAGATTTAAAACCCATTTTAACCAAGTTAAGTAATATATTTTCAATGCTTCTAAATAAGTAATAGTTTCAGTATTTGAGTACAATGTACAAAGCGTACTCTGAGATGGGTGGATCTTCTTGTAAATCTTCGTGCCGCATACTTGAAGGACGCTGAATATTTGGATGAAATGCAGTACTTTCTCTACTTACCGTACATGGTAGAGAAAGTAAAAATCGAATAACGACTTTTGAAAAAGTAAAAATTCAAACCAATGACAAGGAATTTCAAGAAATCGCGAGTTCGAATTTCGCTTCTACATTAAAAAAGTTCACGGATTCATTTATTTTCTCTTTCATTTTTAACACATATTCACCATTATGTGCCTAAATGCGCATTTGTGTACAGAAGTTATGAAGTATTCAACTCCTAGGATACTATTAATTAAATTTTTGAGCCTGCTTCATTTAATATGTGTGACTCAATGGCAAAAGTAATAAAAACATTTATTTGCTAACAATGAAGATATCAGCATGACTTCTTTAAGAATGTGGTGTGTTCCATTCACATGACTTTCTCTACATTTATGTAACAAATTATTATTAAAAAGCTTATTCTTCTATACATTTCATGATATTCAAGTTAAACAGCAGCAGGAATTGTCCTTATTACTTGGTTCCTTGTAAGTAGAACGGAAACAAATCGAATGTGTTCCATTCACATGATGTCCTCTAACTGTTCGGTAAACGAAACTATTATTTGAAACATTAATCTGTTACCTACATCATACTATTCAAGATAAAAATAAGCAAAATTAGTCTTATTACTAGCTTCCTTGTAAGTAGAAGGGAAATAAGAAAATGCACAGGCTAATAGCCATAGTCTCGTATTTTAAATATCGGTCGTTTTCTGAAACAATTGAAATTCCATTATCTTTGCTTGTCAGAAGTAAACAAACGAGAAACGGGAAGAAATATGTTTCCTCGTTCTAGAAAAGTTTAAATGGTTTAAAATTGAAACCAATAATTCGGAATATCTTGAAAACGGTTAACTCTACAAAAAAAAACATATGATAAAGTGTGTGTTTTATTGAGATCTACAGTTTTGTTTAGTACAATTTTGTATATCTCTTGCGGCTTTCCAGTTATATAAACGTCATCCAGAATGAAGAGATCTTCAGAGACTGTTCCCAAAAACTTCAAGATATACATTTCGTTTGCCATAAAAATCATATATGCAAGGTATTTTAATAAAAATCGTTAGATCCATTTTTGTCATAAAATATCAGATACGTAAGGTATTTTAATAAAAATCGTTAGAAACATTTTTGAGAAAATCAAAAATTTCAAAAAATGTTCCATGTAAAGGGTAGTTTGGGGTGGGGGATTTTCTTGAAAATCTTCGTATCGCACTCTTGGAAGATACCAGACTTAAATACCAAGTTTGGTACTTAAAGTTGTTTTTCGTTTTTGAGCTATGATATACACAGACACGAACCTTTTTCTAAAGATTTCCAAAACATGTACTTCCGGTAAAATCTCGGTATCGAATTTTGGGTGCATTACAATACCTTCTCTATACACTATGTAAATAGTACGGATAGAGGAAGTAAAAATGGCCATATACTAATCTTAGGAGGAAGATGAAAAAAATGCACGAAAAACAATCCGTTCAGCATGGCACCTCTTAGTTTTCAGATGTAAGTGAGATAAATACAGAAAGAAATCCATATATACCTAAGTCAGTTAAATACTAAGTTCTCAGAGATCTTTATTTTATTTGGTTTTCGGCAAATTTTGCACTCAAAAAATTCAAATTTACAGTGTATTACGCAACTCGGGAAAATGACTGCCACAGTTACCAGGGCAAGACATTTCTTTGGAATTAAGGAACATTTTATTTTTTAATGCTAATTCTGTAATAATTTCCCATAATTTGTTGCAATGATTAATGTCTAGACTAACAATTATCACCAAATCTATGAAAATATGAGCATGTTCTTATCCTAAGTATAAATACTAATACAAGTGACATAATAAAACACTTATTCTATCAATATGCACCTGCAATAGGTGGATTAACCTTTGAAAGGTGGGTTACGTATTTCAAACGCATGACTTCCGCATGACTTTGCGGCCTGTCTCCCTGCGGACTGTGGCTTCCGTAGGTTCCTCCACTTCATCCATTCCTCTTGGGGAGTGTTAGCACACAATAAATCTCTAGTGACCATAGTACGCTTCGAGAAACCTGGTACCACGAAAAATCCCCAGTCACATTGACCGGTACATAGAATTAGAATCTGGAATGCCTAGAATGCTAGTCACTACATTGAAAGAAGTGAAAGGAAAATGTTTCCAGGTAAAATAAAATTAGTATATAATGAGAAAGAAAGAAAGAAAAAAAGAAAGAAAGCCATACTTCCATAAAAAAAGAGATTAGGATGAGACATTTTTACTATTAGAGTAAATAAATTTATAGTCCCTAAGGAGAACGAAAACGTTAAAGAGGCCACTCTCAAATTGGGTTTTGATAGTATTGTCTAGGTAGCTTTTAATACTCATAAATCAGAAAAAAAATCTGATGTGTTCCATTCACAAGACTTTCTCTACCTGTCTGCAAACAATCTAGTTTTACAAAAGGTAATTCAGTTATTTACGTCATGCTAATCGAAGTAAATAGTAGCAGAAATGACATTACTTGCTTCTTATAAGCAGAAGGGAAATACCTGAATGCAATAGGCTAACGCAATAGGCAATTTTTTTTTTTAAAGGTATCGCTATGTAGAGCAAGTTAAATTCGGCTCTTTTTGTCTATCTTGGAGTAAAACAAAAGAGGTATGAAACGAAAGATAACTTCCAGTTTCAGAAAAGTAAGTACTTAAAGTTGAAACAAAGAACCAGGAATATCTCGAAAACAGTTAACTCTACAACAAAAAGTATATGACAAAGTGTGTATTTTATGAGATCTACATTTTTGTGGGTATGTTTTTGTCTATCTCTTGCGGTTTAACCGTAATGCAAAATTTTGCAAAACTCATCCAGAATAAAGAGGTCTTCAGAGACTATTCCCAAAAATTTGGAAATGTACATTTTATTTGTGATGTAATTATCTTTAATATACCGTATTTTAATCAAAACCGATAGCAATTTTTGAGAAAAACAAAGTTTTCAAAACTTTTTCCATGTAAAGGGGGGTACTTTGTGGTGGAGGATTTTCTTGAAAATCTCCATGTTGCATCCTTAGAAGATCTAAACATAAATACCAAGTTTGGTATTTAACGTCTTTTTGTTTCTGAGCTATGCTGTGAAAACACACACGGACCTTTTTCTAAAAATGCTCTTTTTAAACTCAGGGGACCGCAAATCTTATATTTCCGTTGAAATGTTGACATTGCATTTTTGGGTGTAATAGATTGCCTTCTCTAGCTACTATGTACATTGTATGTATAAACGAGCTAAATTTGAAAACAAAATATGATACGAGTAAATATTTTGAATTACCACGATCGTTAATCACGAATTTGAAGTAAAAAGCAGTAGATTATATTGTGGCTTCCACAAATGCTGAAAATAGTTGTGTAATTGTTTTAAGTCTTATTGGTAAGCATTTTAGGTCCTGTCAATTGTATCCCATCTGTAAGAATTTTAATGCAACAACAATTTCAGAACAAAATGCCTATACATAATGTAAGCTAAAAGGCTCAGGTATCCCCGATGCGTTTGTGTTGTTTTGGTGAATCGCTTCAGGGAAGAGCGATCTTTTAGATCATTAAACCCCTGTAATTTTAGGAGAGTATTGGATGATTGATTTGCAGTAGTATCGCTTAGGCAAAGGGCTCTTTGTGAAGAAACGGTTAGGGCCAATTAAGTGAAAATCAACACGCGGCGAGCGAGTCCCTTGATACTGGGTTTTTAGCAAAACAGTAGTCACTAATTCTATTAGTACAATGAAGTTCCAACAGGTGGCACGATGTTGCACATTGTGGTAACCCGCTGTAACCTGTTTTCTCTGCACATGTCGGAAACCCATCAAAAGGGTACTTTGTTTTGGCCCAATGCAGAAATCGCGAAACACGGTTTTTAGAGCAGAAGCGGTAGTTTAGATCTCGGGGACTAGTTCAGTATAGTAGGGGTTCGAATTTAGATAGATTTAGAAGCGTAACATGGCATATTACTTAAATTATCAGCTCCTATTTTTACTTTCTCTACGCATACTATGTACATAGTGTATAGAGAAGGTATGCACTGAATCCAAATATTTAATACCGAGATTTCACCGGAATTACATATTTTGGGTCCCCTTGAATAAAAAAACAAGCATTTTTGGAAAAATAGCCCCGTTTGCGTGTGTGTCTGTGAACAGCACAGCTAAAAAACAAACTTACTGATAAATATCGAACTTGGTATTTAATTTTCGTATCTTCCAAGGATGCGACATAAGATTTTCAAGAAAATCTCCCCACCCTAAACATGTGAAAATTTTCGAAAATTTAATTTTCTCAAAAATGGCTGTAATGATTAAAATATCTTATATTTAAAATATTTACATCCCAAATAAAATGTATATCTTGAAGTTACTAGCAATAGCCGCTGAAGACGTCTTTATTCTGGAAGATTTTTTTAAATTTTGCATAATTGGTAAACCGTAAGAGGTAGACAAAAACTTACCATACAAAAAATGTAGATTAAAACAAAATTTATGTCATATACATTTTTTTCGTGGAGTTGATCGTTTTTGAGATATTCCCTGTTATTAATTTCAGTTTTAAAATGCTTACTTTTCTCATACGGGAACTTTTCAACTCCTAGCCATGCAAACAATCCCATAGAAACTACATTTTAAAACATTTAACTGTTGGCTCAGTCTAGTGTATTCCCTTATTTCACTTTAACTTATAAAGGAACCAAGTAGTAAAATCGTTTCTGCTAATATTTTAGCATTAAATAGATAAAAGAATAAGCATATTAATAATATTTTGTTACAGAGATGTTGAGAAAGTCATGTGAATGGAGCACATCAGATTTTTAACCTTAGATATGAATACTTAAACACAATATATTTAACAGAAACCCCCAACTAAATTTGAACAACCAATGAAATTGAGCTTTATTTGTGGACCCTCTTTAATTGCTGCGGTTCTCAGAGGCCGTTTTACGTTCTATATGTGCCGTAAACCTATGACACGGGACCAACGGCTTAACTTCACTTCCAAAGAAAGCCATGCTAAGGATTTCTGCGCTCGAAAAATCCATCGCCCTTCGCCGGGTTTGAACCCGCGACCTTGGGAGCAGAGGCTAGCATATCACTCCTAGATTACAACGGACCACTGTTTTATTCAGAGGACCTCAAAACGGGAATTTACAACGAACTCTACGTACTATAGGAAAATAAGATTAGGATACGTACGTAGGAGACTTTGCAAGGAACCCATGTAGTTATCACCCCTCTGCCTCACGAGGGTACGCTCCCGGGAGATAGGGATGAGGTGAGAGGATACACCGTATGGAACCAGGAGCGAAGACATGCAATGACAGGGTCACTACAGTTTCTAGATTGAAGCACCTCGACAGTCGAATAAGCTGTTATCTCGGCTACCCGTCAAAGTCGGGGGACGGAGAGAGCCACAAAGAGCATCCTTTTTCCCTACCACGCCGCACAATCATCGCCGACAGTTCCAACACTGAAAGATACCAACAGGGTAAAGGATGAATGCAATGGCAATGAAAATGACATGGCGGATTAGAAAATTCGAATAACAGAAAAATATACCCAGCTTTCGCTGGCAACCTGGGGAGAGAAAAAAAAAAAAGCATTGGTCAGCCACGGGAATCGAAGCCGCAGAATTCGTGCCAGAGACGAAACCGCCTGAGCCATTCCACTCGTTACTATAGGTAAAAGCAACGAAAGTAAAACAACTAAAACACAGCATGTGAAAATCGTAAATCATTTAGTTGACTTAAGATTATACCGCGGAGTTAAATTTTTCACGAGGAAAAAAATTTAAAGTCAAACTATAGATAACTACATGGTTCGAAAAAGGAACCGTCCCATCGGAATTATCCATAATTCTCAGTCAAAGCTTTAAATATTCAGTAAAAATATCCGGTGTGTGTTTTAGCAGTAAATGCAGCAAACCATATAAAGGTTTGAATACTTTTATCTATTTTATTTCCATACTCTGTGACCAATCCTCTGGAGAGGAGTTCTTTGGGAGTTGGAAAATGGGAATAAGCAAAAGACAACTGGAAGCTGAAAGTTAATGACCGATAATTTTTTTCTTCAGGACTGGCTTGATGTTATTGCTATCTTTTAATTTCTCTATTTCGTACTTAGTGCATTCATCTAAAGATCCATACCGAGAGTTTGCTGTAAATGTACATTTTAGAGACCCTCCTGAATAAAAAAGAAGCAGTTTTATAAAAAGTTCTGTGTAAGTATCCATGTGTCCGTTTGTGTGTTGCGTTTGTGCCTTGGGCCGTCCATCCACATAATAATGATCGTCGTCGTAAATACTAGTATAAATAACGTTTTCATTACTGCTCAATTGGTCGAGATCTCTGGCCTTCAACGTCAGGTGGACAGCTTACCTGCAGCGCTGGTAAATTTTTCCTCGGCTAGCTGTTCCTGGTGACTCAGACGTCGAGCTATTAATTCAATTCTTGGCTTTTTCTCAGGGTTCGTTTTTTCCCTCTCCAGATTGCTTGCTCTCAGGACGAGTGGATAGCCTCGGAATGAAAGTTCGAGATCTCTTTAAGTTTCAGACTTTAATGTTAGCACTTAGCAGGAAATAATTCTTATTCTGACGAACAGACACAACATTACTAACACAAAGCGAACTTCACACACTTGAATGATGGTTATTTTACTAACATTTTTAACAAGACTTAGCGGTTTTTTCGGGAGCTATCCCATACACGTCTTGACTTCCATGTCTTTAAGATGCCAAGTGAATTTCTGGTGCTTTGGAAACAACGCAATCTTTCTCAACCGTCGACTTGACCTACTTATTCAAAATTGTATTACCTTATTTGTTTATTTCAAATTTTAGTTGAAATTCTTCTACGTGTGATGGTAGTTTTCAATTCGTTCCTTGAATCACGTGCCTAAGAAAGACGGTTAATAGATAACGTCTGCCTCTCCCTATTTACAAGAACTTATTGCACTAAACTCGGGTGTTTATTGCTCTGACAGGAAATATTTACAATCCTCGCCCTTCTTTATCATTCCCTTCGCACAAATGCAATTTCTGGAGTGAAATTCCCTAAGTTATACTGAAATTTCTATTTTATTAAAATATTATTCCAAATATATTAAATATCTATAAATTGAATTATAAACAATTACAATAAATAAATATACCTATATATCAATAACATAAATGACATACACCTTTGATTTATGTGCTTGATTATCAACTAATCATAAATAACTTAACTAAATTTTCGTTAAATGTCAAACTTATAGTTAAGTTCAGTACTTTTTGAGGATGCTAGACGAAGATTTTTCAGGAAAATACCCCCATCCAATACTTAACACTGAATATTTTTCGAAAATTTGGAATTTTTGAAAAATTGCTAATCATTTTGATTTAAATACCTTATATATTAAAGATATTTACATAAAAGTAAAGTTTATATTATGAATAGTCTCTGAAATGCTGTTCATTCTGAATGACTTTTACACAAATGGTAAACCGCAAAACCATCTGTTCCAACTCGACTTGTTTGAGCAGGAGTACATGCGCGTACCAAACCACTAAACTCAGAGCAAAGTCGGTGGGCGAGCATTGTAGCCAATCTGGGAATAGTTTATATCACAATACTTCTGTCCTGCTACTTAATTTGCTACACGTGACTCATCTGTGACTTAGCTTACCCGCAATACTGGGCTGTATTGCATATTGCAGATAAACAGCTGTGAGTAGTCGCGAGTTACTCGTTCTTTTGCCACATGGAACAGCCTGTCGTAAGAGATAGAACATGCTCATTTATCTCGATATTTTCGAACAGGTTTCATAAGATTATAAATTAAACATATTGCATAAATAAGAGTATTCATTTGGAATGCATTCCAATTCCTATGATGAAATGCATAGGAAATTCCTTTGCTTCAAGCCTGACATTGAGAATGGCCCTAACATGAACATCGATAGTGTTTATATCGCTTTTACCGCCTATCCTTTAGAAGTTTATCTAAGCCGAGAATTCCTGTACAAGTTTCTCGTTGGACTTTTCTCCAATGTCGTCGTTTTTCTTTTATAAGAATAGAGATATTTAGTTCAAGAAGAATAGATCTCATTTCTACAATGTATTCACAAAAGTATTAACCATTCCTTTGTAAGGTACATGAACAGCATGGAAATTGTCTCCGGCACGGCTCAGGGGCTTAAAATCTAAGGAAAAGTCTTTCAAAAGAATACAAAAAAAAGTTCAGTACTAAACTTGTTTATTCTACAATTTTAACCGTATAACTACGGAAAAAATTAACCTGTTTTCTATTCACAGTTAGATGTGATAGGCTGAACTCTTATTTGTAAACACCCTTCAAACTCCTTACAGCGTGTGTTTAAGTACCTATTTGGATAATTTGTGGCTCTGTTGTCGTCCCTCCACTGTATATTATTTTAGAACGAAAAATTGTTAATGTATACCATTTACATGTTTCTTTACCTACTCTGCAAACAATTTACTCTTACAAAAGCTTGTTCTACTATCTACTTCACGTGAATCGAGATAAACGCTAGTATAAATGGTCTTATTACTTCGTCCATTCTAGCTAGAAAATAATAAGGGAATACAGGCTAAAGCTATAATAAAATCTTTTAAAATCTGTAGCTATGCAATGAGGTTCTCTTTTCAGGACAGAGATAAAACAAAACAAAAAAGAATGCCGTTTGAGAAGGCGAAGTGTTTTAAAATTGAAGCCAATAATGAGGAATTTCCCGTAAATGTTTTTCACCAAAAATAATTATCTGATATACATTGTGTTTTTTTTTTAATAATTTTTTGTATATTACGATTTTGTTTATCTGTTACGGTTTGCCGGTGTGCAAAATTCCTCCAGAATGAAGAGGGCTTCATAAGCTATTGGCAGAAAATTCAAAATACAATATTTTCCATACAAAGATCTTAAATAATGTAATTTTAATCAAAATCGTTAGAGCCGTTTTTGAGAATACAAAAGTTTATGAAAAGTACTGCATGTGAAAGGTAGTTTGGCTAGAGAAATGTTCCTGGAAATCTTCGTGTGGCATACTTTGAAGATGCTTAACGTAAACAAGTTTGGTACTTAACGGACGGTTCGTTTTTATGTTGTTCAGAAACACATCCACATATAGACCCGCTGAAAGACATACAATCAAACCTTTTTTTTTTTTTTTTTTTTTTTTTTTTTTTTTTTTTTTTTTTTTTTTTTTTAAGAGTTTTTTTAATTACTTGTCCTCAAAGCATGTATTTGCAGTGATATCTCAGTATCGAATTTTTGCTGGAATATAATTCATTTCTCTACGTATTATGTGCATTGTACGCATATGGTAGGGACCCTTATTTTTAGAATTATTTTAATTACGTGACCTCAAAGCATGTATTTGCAGTGAAATCTCAGTATCGAATTTTTGTTGGAATATAATTCATTTCTCTACGTGTTATATACATTGTACGCATATGGTAGAGAAAGTAATACTTTTTGTTTACTTCATTCGTACGCCTCTATACTCTTATACTCCACTCCTTCCTAACGACCTTATTCTGACAACCCGCTTCAGAAACAACGTTTGCGCGTGGATTTAGTAAGACATTCAATAAGAGTTGTTTTCTTTCATTTTCTGGAAATAAAGACCGTTATGCTAAAAGAAAAGCTTCAACTTAATACGAAACAGTGAAATAATAAATAAAAAAGGGAAGAAAAATTCATAAAATGCAGGCGCAATAAGTGGCATATAAGCTCAAGAAAAAGCAACAACAAGGGAAAAGAAAAGGGATGTTAAGGTAAGTTTATGTGTACTGTTGTAGTAAGCCTGGCTCCAAACACACAGCGCCATAAACTTACTCCCCCCCTTAAAGTGGCTCTTGGGGTCTCTTTTAAAGTTTTCTAAACAAAAGCGGGAAAGTAGGTGGGCGCAAGACACACAAAAAAGAAATTGTGGAATCTGATCTAGAAACAAAGAATATAGTCCTCCAACCCTCGCTACTGAGTTTATTGGATAATAAACGTTTTCTCTCTCGGCATTTGCAGTTATGTTTCTGAATGTGTATAATTATTTTATTAATGGAAAATGCTCACTTCAGTCCTAAATACCCAAGAAATAATAATGCATCAGGAAAGAATATATTCTTTTAAATCTGTACGTTTATTTCTTTATTAACTAAATTAAGAAAGCGCTACAATAAACCTATTACTTCCTTTTGAAGTTAAAGAGAACCTAGGTTATTCAAGCAGCAAGAATTGATGCTCTCGGTTTAACCCTGTGATTATGTGGTGAGTCGAAGTGCATTGTAATATACGGTGGAGAAGCTAAGAGTATAATAGTTTGACATTTTTTAGGCAAGACTGACTGCAATACGTGACTAGTATAGGATGTTTTACTCGAAAGGAGCCCCGTGAAAGTGTAAACAATATAAAAAGGGCAAATAGAGAGGAAACGAAACAAAATTTGAACATGATATATCTGTAGTGCTAGACATCAAAATACGTCTTAAGAATTGGAAAACAACTTAGGCTTAGTTCAACACAATGTGGCAAGTTTATAAATGTGGCTGTAGAATTGGTCGAGTAAATTACCTGTAAATATTTTATGCGTAATTCACATGTAAAATATAAAATGTAGCAACAGTTTTCATGCACGAAATGATTTGAATATCAGTTACTCAATTCCTTTTAAGTTTATTAATGCTCTGACACACAAAAAATAATTACACTGTGCTTCCCAACTGTTTAAATATTTGTCATGTATGTGTATTAATTACATTAAGTGACTTATTAATAATGTAGAGTATACAATATTTACTTTACACTGTTATTCTGTAACAAGGTATTTGTCGCTTATTGGTTCGAAATAACATTACTTACTTTATACTTTGCAGTAAATTATGGTTATATTTCGATTTATTTCTAATAAATAATATTTATCTTAACTCCAATCATTCAGGTGAGATTATAAGTTTATCCAAGCACCTAGAGCAAAATAACATGTGAAAAACCTTCTTAGAAGAGTTCTGTCCTCGAGTTTTTTACCGAAAATAGCTTAGAATTTCTGGTTTCCTCAATATAAAATCTGATATGTTACAATCAGATTACTTTATCTACCTCCTATGCAACAAACTACTCCTAAAAGGCGTAAATGCAAGGCATTTACATTCTTGTTTTAATTGTACAAAAAGTAAATTTATACTTTTTCTACATTTACTATGTAGATAGTGCATAGAGAAGGTATTGCATTACACCCAAAAATTCCAAACCAAGATTTCACCGGAAATAGACGTTTTAGGGTCATCTGTGTCCAAAAAAGTATTTTTAGAAAAAGGCCCATGTAAGTCGTGTGTCAGTGTGTCCGTTTGTCCGTGTGTCTGTGAACTCGATAACTCAAAAACAATCAGTTTCAGTAACAATCGCATAGTGACAGCTTTTAAACATTTGAATATCACTTTAGCATAGTCCCTTAGTTCCCTTCTACTTATAAGGCTAAGTAATAAGTTAATTCTACTAATGTTAATGTCAAAAAATGTAAATGGCGTTTTATTTATGGATACTCTTTAACTACTGTGGTTCTCAGCGTCTAAATTGGGCGTGAAAGACCGTTTAATTTTGCTCAGAGGTCTATTTATCGGGCTTGAGGTTCTTTTACATGCCGTAAATCTAAGACACGGGACCACGGCTTTACTGCTCTTCCGAAGGAAGCCATGCTAAGGATTTTCACACCCGAAAAAATCCATCGTCCTCCGCCGGGTTTAAACCCGCGAAGTTAGCATGGTAACCATCACACCACGGAGGGCGACAATATTAATGTCGATTAGCATGGAGTAAAAGAATAATCTTTGTAGGAAGTTTGTTTGTGGAACAGGTAAAGAAATTCATGTGAATGGAACATGTCATATTTTCATTTTTATCGGTCTGTTTGGAGTGCTGCAGCTAGGTTTTAGATACAAGTTTCACATTGTAAAGAGAGCGGAATAGAGAATCGTGTTGTATTGCATTATCTCGTTGTTAAGTGTGTAAACAAAAGCATATATGACTTGTGGCTGTAGTACCAATACTATATTTTGCAAATACAGATATATGAACTACAGAACTGGAACAAAGTGAGCGGTCAAAACTTGCTAGCGGCTAAAACCAGTAATATTGTCAATTCTTGATTTTCTGTGCTCACAGTTACATTAGATGGCTCATTAGTGTTAATTTGCTTTTCGCGTGCATTTAATGTTAATGGAACCTGGTGTTTAATTCATGACTCAGCGTATTAAAATGCAGTGATGTTATAATTGCAACATTCCGTGATCATTAAAGTTTATAGTAGAATTTTCAAGCATACATTATGTAACTGATACAAAGGGAGTGAAAATGATGTGGTTTATGGCGTAGGTAATTGCAATCTAAAACAACAATATGAGAGGAGACTTTAATTAATGGTGACGAAACGAAACATGAATAAGGTTATTTGATGATGATGTCGACTAACTACATTGACAAAGCTATAGCATACTTTTAATCTATCTTATTTTATGTCGCTTTAATTTCAAGAGTATATCGCGACAGATCTATTTCGTAGTATGTCCGTATTACTGGACAGATGCCTTTCATGTCTGTTCCGCATTATAACACTTTGTGCTGAGCAGTTGTGGATAGGGTCCGAGTTTCTTTCACTATCCGCCGGCTAAGGCACCGCAACCGATGACACTGATGATACATGGAATGAAGATGGATCACCGATGGAAGGAGATGGCGAAAGAAACCGGAGAACCAGGAGAAAACCCTCCCCTGTGCCGCTTTGTCCACCATAAATCAAACACATGTAGTCGCTTAGGTTCGAATTCGGCTGTATAGGTGAGAAGTGAGCAGTCTAACCACTCAGTCCGTCCGTATTCAGATGATGCATACAGCTACACATCATGGTCTCTAGTCCGTAATCAAAAGGCAGAGTTCAACCATTCCCTCGATGTCAAACCAGATAACATTAACGTGTCATTCAGTCTGCTTGAAGTATCTGTGAAAAGATATTTTTACTTTCTCTACACGTATTATGTACATAGTGTATAGAGAAAGTATTGTAATGCACCAAAAAATTTGATACCGAGATTTCACCGAAAATATATGTTTTGAAACTCCCTAAATCCCCCCAACAAAAAAAAAAAAGGATTTTTAGGAAAATGTCCGTGTGTGTGTCTGTGTGTGTAGGTGTGTGTCTGTGAGCAGCATAGCTCAAAAACGAAAAGACCATTAAAAACCAAACTTATTATTTAAGTTTGGTATCTTCCAAGGATGCGACACGAAGATTTTTAAAAAAAAAAAAATCCCCCCACCCAAACTTCCCTTTACATGGAAAACATTTCAAACATTTTGATTTTTATAAAATGGCTGTAACAATTTTTATTAAAATCTCTTATATTTAAGATATTTCCTTGCCAAATAAAATGTATATCTTGAATTTTCTGTGAATAGCCTCAAAACACCTCTTTATTCTAGATGATTTTTATTGAATTTTGCATAACTTGTAAACTATAAGAGATAGACAAAAATTTACTACACAAAAATGTAAAGCTCGTTAAAACACACAGTTTACGCTATATGCATGTTTGTCCTGCAGTTGACCGTTTATAAGATATTCCTTGTTATTGATTTTAGTTTTATGGTTTTCTCATACGGAAACTTTCAACACCTGGGCACGCAAACAATCGGTATTCTATTCCATAGCAACCACATTTTAAAGCATTTGACTGTCGGTTTAGCCTAATGTATTCCCTTATTTCTCTTCTCCTTATAAGAAACTAAATAATAAAACCCTTCCTATTAATGTTTACTTATCTAGATTAGCATGAAATAGAAGAATAAGCTTATTAACAATAATTTGTTACAGAGAGGTAGAGAAAGTCATGTGAATGGAGCACATCAGATTGTTTTCAGTGTTACTTTTGTTTTAGACTAAATGTGACACTTTGGGCCTTGGTATTTAATATCCAATCCGGTATTTACTTTTACGACTAAAGTAAGTGATAGAAGCATCCCAACCAGTTAAGTGGGCACCCGGGACTTCGCGAATATTACCACTGAGCCACCCACGCTAATAGAATATTGTTTCTTGTTCTTCAACGTTTCCCCTCTCTACTATTTACATATAGTAAGAAGTATTATATTCCACCCGAAAAGTTGATGCCAATATTTCACCGGAAATACACGCATTGAGGCTCCTATATATTAAGCAGAATTCTTATTTTCTCTACTGCTTGACTTTTGTAAGTAGAGGAAGAATTGCTTTCTGCCCCAAATTCGATGATGAGATTTTACCGTAATACATCTTTGGGATCCCGTGAACCCTAAAAAACATGTTTACAAAAAAATGGATGTCTTCTATTCAAATGACTTTCTCTACCACTTCTTGAAACAAACTTCTCACAAAAAAGTATTGTTCTTTCTATTCCATACTAACAGAAATAAGCTTTAGTAGAGTGATCTCATTACTCAGTTCCTATTAAGTAGGAGGCGGCCTGGAGTGAAACAAAGGCTATATGAAAAGTATTTTAAAATTGAGACCAAGAACATTTCGGAAACGGTTAGCTTTACAACAAAACTGTAAAGAACAAAAGTCGTTTAGAATGAAAAGGACTCAGATATATATTTTATTTGCCATATAAATACCTTTAATATTCAGTATTTAAAAAAATTGTTAGTCAGTTTTTAGAAAATCAAATTGTTCGAAAATTTTTTCCTGTGAAGAGTAATTTTGGTGGTGGATTTTCTTGAAAATCTTCGTGTCACATCCTTGGCAGATATAAAGTTAAATAAGAGGTTTGGTATTTAATGGAATTTTCATTTTTTAGTTACATTCTTCACACACACACACACAAACGCGCGTGCGCAGATATCTTTCTAAAACTGCTCTTTTTGGATTCAGGGATCAAGAAACATATATTTCCAGTGAAATATTTGTTTCAAATTTTTGGGTGGAATACAATACCTTCTCTATCTACTATGTACAGTGTACATATGCGCTCGAGAAAGTAAAAAGGGTGTGTATTTACCTATACCTTTGAACAACCACAACTGAAAAATAAAAAAGTCAGTTATTTACGCAACTTAGTATTTAAATTCAGGACCTCTCAGGGATGCGCTACCAAGGTTTTGGAGAAAATTCCCCGACCTCAAATTACCCTATACATGTGCAATTTTCTCATTACAGTTAACATTACCAGAAATGTCTCTAACAATTTTTGTAAAAATTGCATATGTGTACTTGTTTGTATGAAAAATAAAGTAAATATGTTGCAATTTCTGAGAATAGCCTATGAATCTCTCTACATTCTGAATAATATTAAGAACAGACAAAATCTTATCACAAAACATTTATGCATCGTTAAAACACATTTTATATCAAATAAAGTTTTTTTTGTGTAGTTTTTGTTATTGCTAAGGATGTTCAGTAATTTAGTTGCAACTCAAATAGGCATTCTTTTATTTTCTGTGTTTCTTTCTTTATTTTTCGTGTTCAAGCAAAGAGAACAGAATTTCAAGCCAACATATAGCAACCGGTTTTGAAAATATTTGACCACCACTTTAGCTTGGAATATTCTTCTTATATCTACAACGAAACCCGTAAATGAACCTGAAGGTTTATCTGTATTAGCATGAAGTAGTTAGAAGAATACGTTTTTTTACGATTAGTTTGTAGAAGACAGGGTAGAATGCAACCCTAGAACTTTTGTTACATGTGATGCGTTAAAAATGTCGAATAGTAAAGAAATAATTTTCTTAATCAAAGTATATAATGCAATGTTACAATCACAAAATATTATTTTTGGGCGAAAATTCTTTTTTTAGGAGGAAGGACCTTTGTTTTATTTTACTCAATTCTTCCCCCAGCAACCAATCCATATTCCTTACCCACTCTCGTTTATTTTTATATCTCTTTTACAGTATATTTTTACGAAAGCTTTAGAACCTACTCCTAATAACATTTCCATTCTATTACATATACATCTAAATAAAAGTCTCATGCAGGAGGCTGAAGACATAGTCATATCTTTCGAAATCAACACTCTGGCTTTGGAGTGCCGTAATGTGAAGTGTCGAGAGATGAAGAAGCAGATGTATGGTGACCAAACAGTTAAAAGAAATATGAAATGATGGAAAACTTATAAAATGGCAACGAATACTTCAGAAATGCTTGATGTCATAAATCTAAACTTCACTTAAAAATATGGTTTAATAAGATCAACAGGCTTTTGTCTACCTTCTACTGTTTACTTTATGCAAAGAATTACAAAATACATTCAGAATAAAGAGGATTTCACGAGTTAAACCTATATAATTCAAGATGTTAATTGTGTTAACCATGTAGATATTAAACTTAACATACCCTAATTAAATCAATTTTGATTACATCTAAAACTACGGGAAAAAAACCTATATAGCGTTTATTTTGTGGGTGGTAGGTACAGGTATTTTCTTGAAATCACTGTGAACCATCTTTGGAATAAGCATAGCTTAAATAGTAAGTTTAGTATTTATGCGACATTTAAGTTTTCAGTTATTTAAATTTAAAGTATCTAAAAAGCTATTCTTTCTATGAAATAGAATTGTAAAACATTTTTGCGAAATTTAATACTACTCTATACCTTATAGGTAGATAAATTAGAAAGTAAAACAACTTCTAAATACAGAGGTCTCCGGTTCGATTCTCAGCTGGAAAGTGGGAGCTTTTCTTTAACCAGGATTATTCCCAAACCTCCTTAACGTTTGGAACAATGAATGAGGGAAGAGTATTTATATGTATGTGTGTTTGAATTTAACATAAACAAAGCTCCTGCTGACTAAATGCTATTTGATGGTCAGCCCCCCCCCCTAAAAAGTACCAAAATTAAATTTAGAAATTTTATTTTAAATGGATTGAAATAATTAATCATATACTTTTCATTTCGCAGCATTAATTAATTTCAAATAATTTGGGATGCTTATGCTAGCAAGTAGGTATGAAATTAATTCATTAGGAGTAATTAAAACCAAACTGTTATATTTAGATGGAAATATTTGTGCACTTGTTATGTATCTATAAGTTATGCACCGTATATTTTTGGCAGGATTTATTACAGAATAAAAGCCATTTAACATTTCAGATTGCGTGCTAAATAAATATTAACAAACCTGCATTTTGGGAATTCAAAGCATATGAAAAGTCAATAAAACGCAATATGCTGAATTTAGATCATAAATTACCATAAAATACAGCTTAAGTCCAAATTCTTTTTCTTTACTGCGTTGCATGTTTCCAAAGGTCTATAATCTCGGCGTTATATCTTATTACCATTTTAGTTTGTTCCAACAATGAAGATGATATATGATGCGAAAGCATATGAAAGGCTATGAGCCAGTAGCATATATGACGTTAAAATAGAAGTCATAAAAATATGACTGTCTGGCTGCATGAAATGGCAGGGTAATTTTCCCATCTTGCTGTCTAAATAAAAATGATGCATTTGAGTATAATAATACTGGAGGGAGGCGAAACAATAGAAGATACTACTACATAATCGGAAAGGAAATAAATCTTGTTATTTCCCCTTTCGGATAAAGCTTATTTTATGTCTCCTGCAGACATTTCTAATGGTGTTTTGAAACAGAAAAGTTCTATCGATGAAGTTATTTTTTTGCTGGTTAGGAAAAAGTTTTCAAACTTGGTTGATATGTACGAAATAAACTACACTGCTTTGCTATTGTGTTCTCTTACAGTTGAAATATAATAACCTTAAAATGAGTTAGACTGAAGGAAGATTAAACAATAACCAAATGGCTTAATCAATTCCGTCTTTTATTTTCAATACCTAAAATGAACATTATACCGTGCAGATCACCAATAGCAGGTGGCCCTTCTGCCCCTTATTTGGTGTGTGCAGATATTCCTTCGTGTGTGAAACGATTTTCAGAGCTCAACGGGAGTATTTCAGTTAAAACCGATAAGTAGGGTAGTAGGTGAGCGATCTTCTCTTGCTTATCGTGGAGACGTGTGGCGGGTCGCGCTCCTAGAGAGTTAAAACGATGGTAGGTGCCTCTTGGTAGTTCTTATAGTGATAGTCCCATCTTTTCAAAGCTGGCCATAATGTGAACCACTAAAGTTCGGTTCGCTTTGCATTGTCAGTAAAACAAAAGAGAGATGAAGAAAAGGTGATCCAGTTTGAGAAAATTTATGTAGGTAGTTAAATTTTAGCCAAATTCATCCTTAATTAACATATCTTCAGAAAGGTATTCCCAGGGAATTCAGGATGTATATTTTATTTGTCATGTAAATATCTTTAATGAACGGTATTTTAACCACAATGTTAGTCTATTCTGCGATAATTAATTTTTTAAAAAACTGAAGAGTAGGTGGGGTGGATGAATTTCTTGAAAACCTTTGGAGATCTTTTTTCTAACATTTTTACTCAGGAGACCTCAAAACATATATTTCCAGTGAAATCTCAATCCCGAATTTTTGGGTGGAATACAATAGGTACCATCTCTAAATACTATATATGGTGTATGTACATACATGCTAAAGAAGGTAAAAGGTAGTTATTGCTAAACGAAAAAATCCGTGTATATAATTATCTGATTATTATCGGATATATGGGATAAATTGAGATGACATTATATACTATATATCATAATAGTGTTGAATATAAGGACAGTAAATATATTTATTTATAACATGAAATAAACTTGTATGAGTAGTTTTAAAATTTGGTCATTTCTTGAACAGACAAAGACAGAAACCAGATACTGAACACAAATATATTTAAATTGTTTGGTGACTTGCATTATTAATGTAGGAAATTCTGCGCATAACTAGGGGCTTATTTTCGATGATTTATTCTTTTTACTGATAAGAAATTTAGTAGAATATCCGAGCTAAAAATAAATGGACAACATGAAGTAACAAAAGCATTGCAACATGAAACAGAAGAAATAAAAGAAACGAATTTATAGTAGCCATTAGAATTAAATGTGTAATTGTATTCCCGATATTAACTCCAGGTACCTCAGAGTTAAACGTAAGGGTACGAACCTGTATTACCATTATGTATAACTGCAGTACCTCCTTCTTTGAGTTTATTAGGGGAAATTGGTTTATTAAATGGAATTGTTGGTTGACTATGAATAATAATATTACTTCTTATAATAATTTCATTTCTTAGAGCTGCTTATACATAAAAATATAGATAACCTTTCCTGAGTTTACGCGGATTAATACCAAATCATAATTTATTTTACAGCATTATAGAATTCTTGATACCCTGGATGGAGAAATATATATATAAATTGTTTTGTATGATTGATATTTTATTTTTATGCCATCTGATACAAGGTGGTTCGATTAACAGACTCACCTCTCATCAAGGCTTAGATCCCGCATATGTGAAATGTGATGGACGAAGCGGCGTCTTTTTCCGGTTCTCCAGTTTCCCCTGCCATTCATTCTACATATCGCTCCATGATTACCCCTCTTTTCTTGCATTTCGCATCATTTTGCATCTTGTATCATCTCCTTCCTCACTCTCATACCTGGCTACAGGCGGACCATTCTGGTTTCTTTTTCTCTGATTCAATGTTCCATCTGCTCCTCAATAGGCTTCTGGACCGAACCACCTTGGTGAGAGGCGAGTAGTCCAACCACTCGACTAAGGCGCGGCCTACGATATAACTCTAACACATAACAGCAAAGAAGAAATGGAAAACTTAAGCATTTATTGCATTTATTTTGGGTTCACTAATTTTAATTGTTTATCTGTCTGCCCACATATGCTCGTTATCGAATCAAGTGTATTTTGTGTCGTGCAGAAGCTTTTCATCTTTAATTATGCATCACCTTAAGAGTATTTTACATACAAAAATAATCTTGTTTCACTTCCTGGAATCTTGTATACCACTACCATATCAAAATGGATTAAATTAAGATATATAACAAAAATACACAATTTCCTACAAACTCAGTAAACATTTATAGCAGTAATTATATATATATATATGTGCTATGTAAAGTGAGGTTTTTAACTTGTTCTTAATTTAGATACGTATGTAAAAGTGCTCCGAGATACATCATACATTTTACTTTCCCTGGTACCTATAGTAAATAATGGAGGTATTGTATTCAATCCAAAATTCCATAACGAAATCTCACCAGAAATATATGTTTTGAGGATAGGAATTAAAAAATTGTTTTTAGAAAAGGTCTATGTGGTGTTTGCCAATCTGTCTGGTGGGTATGTGTGTATGCGTGTATGTGTGTTTGTGTGTGCGAACTCAGAAATGAAAAATCAGATAAGGTTTTCAAGAAGACTTTCCACTCAGCTATTTTTTTGCAGGGAGAAGTTTTCGAAAATGATTGCCATATATTGTTGGCTTAATTTTTCAACACTTGTATTTTTTTCAAATGGAAAGTCGTCATTCGTTTTGCCCCTGAAATGAAAATAAAATTTCAAGGTAGTCACATAGCAACCAGCTTTTAAAAGAGTTTACTATCGATTTAGCTGGTGTATTCCCTTATTTCCTATTTACTACAAGAACATAATACATAAGAGTTCTTCTAATGTTCGGATTAGCATGAAGCTGTCAGCGTTAAGCTTCTGTAAGAACAGTATGTTGCCGATTAGAGAAAAGCGTGAATGGAACGCATCCAGCTTTTAATATAGGGATGTACCTATCATCATGCTCTCACATTTTAATAAATGCCTTAGTTGAAATATTCTGCAAATGTATATACATTAAGCTGCAATAGTTTCCATAGCTTCTTTCATAAGTTCAAAAATGTGGATTGAGGATAGTGAACACAAATATTATCCCTACTCACATTCAGTAATATTGTTCTGCCACAATTTTATGAAATAGGATGATCAATTAATTTAAAACAGAAACATAATGCTCTTGAAAATATTAATCTTTACATTCTGCTAGTAATATGTCATCTTAGAATTTAATGCTATTTGTAAACAATTTTCACAAACTCTGGAGTTGGAAAACTCTAATCAAATAATACATTGTATAGTTTGTGTCTTTTAGTACGATACTAGGGAGATATTTAATTGCTTCATATCTTAGTGACACGGTCAATTATCCTACTTAAACCTTGGTGAATTGTTAAATGTCTCTCAGCAGCACTTCAGGGCCTCTTGAAACACGGTAGCAAATTTGGATGGGGACTCTGCCATCTTACTGTCTGCAGAGGTTGCTGATTTGATTACATTTCTAACGAGGTGCAAGGTGGGAAGGGGAGACACAAATTAGCGAAAGAAATGCAAATTGGCTTGGAACCAGTAAAGAACTCCAAAATGTTAAGAACAAGGATAGTGAAATCCCATAAGGACGAAGGGAGAACGGCAGCAGCTTTGAAAAGATAATGAAGACTCGCCGTGATGAGCTGCAGCTCTTACTGCTCTGTTGTAGTGCGGGTTACATGCATGCATGTTTGCAGGCGGTTATGCATAATAAATGTGCTAGTACTTTCGCAGCGAAAATTAGAGCATTAACGCAACTTTTACTACACAATTGGAAATCTCGAATCTTTATCTTTAATAGCACACTGAAAAAATCTAATTTGTATTACGTTACATCTTCGAAGACTTAAAGCTGTATACACAATGTGTTTGCATTCAAGCGCCCTTCTATTTCGGAGCGTATTTTGTATATAGGTACGAAGCTTTTTTGCACTATCTCGTGCACTCTTCATTTATATTGGTTTCAAATACTTCAGTTATTACAGTTAATTTTCAATAGCAGTTTGCACTTCAATATTGTTGTTGAAATTTAGATATATGCTTGCATATCAATTACATTTGTTTAAACTTATAAGTATTAGAAATAATGTAAAGTTATCCAAGCTCTCTTCTGAATTTTCAAAGCTAGCTCTTCTCAAAAAATGCCAGTGAGGTCCTGTATGATAATTTACATTGATAAATTTTCTTTCCATAATTTCCTTACTCTGCAAAGTTGTATATTAGAATATTCATATTCTAAAAAAGTTTTATTTCAATTGATCCTAAGAGACACTTATATGAGCAATAACAGTTAATGTGAATGTCACAGATAAGCCCAGTAAGCACGATTTTAATTCGAAAATTAAATCACGAGAGAAGAGATACTACGTAGTGTTACTTGAATAAGCATAGGAGAAACTCGTTAAATGATTTCTCCATTAATACTCCAAAACAGGAATGGTCAGACGGTTATGCTGCAACGTGACCTGTGGGAGTAATGGAAATAGGGAAGCCGGAAGGGCGACCATATCTTGGCGATTATATAAGATAGACAGGGAGCGCCAAGAGGAAGTATTTTCAGAGTGAAAACTGCACCGCCCTGCCATAACACACAAACCGCCGTGGGCTGGCTCTACAACCCTGAAACACATAAGTTAAAAAGATGAAGTGGAGCCAGGAAATTTGTGTTAAGAGGTAACCAGCCCAGTATTCGCCTACTGACTTGAAGTCACGAGAAATGTATAGTCAGAGAAGCTGGCCCATCGAGAATAGAACGAGGGATCTCCCTAATACGAGAATCACAATTTAACGCAAAGTTATCTCATTGGCCTATATTTGGTACCTAGTTGAAATATTATAGAAGCATCTCACTGTTCACTATAGTTTAAACTGTATCTTCTTAAATACAGTTTAAGTGCAAATGCATCAATTCTATTTAACAGTTGATACACGGCCCGTTGCCAATGACTGTGGCATAGTTCCGCATCACATTAAATTGATAAACGGTGTGAAGCTATATCCGTGAAATATTAGTGTTCGCACAGCTATTAAACGCTTTTCGTGATGGAGTTCGTTACACGCATGAGTTCAAATTACGTTCTTTCGGAGTCGCTGAACCGTTGGAACGTAACCAAGTAATGGAGTTTGACAGGAGGTGTGAAAAGCCTACAACATCATCTGTCACAGTGAATCACGTCAGCCGTAATGTAGTAACTCGCGGGAATAACTGCCTGTACTCGCTTAACTAAAAATATTGCATGTCAACGTGCTTTTGATTTGTCCCCGCTTCCAGATTCGCAAAAAAACTACTTCTAACTTATGCTCTATTCGTCACAACTCTCTGTTCCCTCTTTTGCATATCTGCCAGTGCCTTAGTCTACGAGGACTTTTTGAAATAGCTTACATCCTAAAAATAAAACAAGTATGCAACACGATCCATCGAACGAGATGGCTCTGCTGTAACGTGTGATGTCCCATTCGATGCGCCCTGGGTTCGACTCCCGTTCGATAAGGCCACTTTGACCATGTCGTTTTACCCCATAGTTTCCTTGACTCGATAGATAAAAGCTAGGCTGGTTTCCTTTCTATTGCAAATGTCCTGTTCAGCATCATACTTCATCTGTTTTACCTCATATTTTTAGGTGTTGTAGGACCAGGCGACTGGGACTAATGTGTTGTGGCGGGGCGGTGGGAGCTGTCTCCTCTGCATCCAGACGCGGATGGCTGAGATAGAGCCAGCATATGTCAGTTGAATCATTAAAGACCCCATCCCTGCTAGCGACTTCTTCTTCGAGGTCTGCTCTCCCTTCGGTGCTCACTCCGATGTGTCGCTTTTGGAGAACATAGGGCCACGATGTCTAGTTAGTGGAGACCCCTCCATCTGACATTCCTCCTCCAAGTGATGACAAAACAAGCCGTGTGCCACGCAAGGATAGACGATAGACGATAAAAGCGATATTAATACGCTGTCGTGATAGATAACTATGCTATCGGCTAGAGGCAGATTTGAGGAAAAATTTCCTACTATCTATTTTTATGATAAAAATGTACACCCATGGACACAAAACATGAGTCATCCCTAAATCCCATGTGTCGATCGAAACAAAATAGCTGCACAGTGGTCTGTGACTGACAGCGTAATGGTTAATTTATTAGTATTAAAAAATGACACAACAACGTTACGGTGGCCGAAAGGTTAACAAGGCCTTGCTTACATGCATAGTCCCTAGGTTCAAATCTCACCCTGCTTGTCATTTTTTATGTATGTTAATTTTATGCCTGGATATGTAGAACATAATATTACATCAATATAACTTTGACATTCGAAGTATGGGCCTATCTATGCACGCAAAAACATAATTCTACAATCTTCTAAAACGGAAACACAAAAAATAAGCATAATTAATATCGTATGAATGAACCTTCAGTTCGTATAATTGCCCTCAATCTTCGGGGCATAGACAAAACTAATCGCCTGCAGTAATGTGGACGAGAAGCTACAAGAGCCTAAACTTGTTGAATTTGAGCCCAGAAGCTATCTTTTGCCCTTCGCCCATCTAAAAGTAAATTGGAGCGCAGTTCCCTTTTCACCTCAGGCTATACATTCTCAACAGAATTCAAATCTGGTGAACAAGGAGGTCAGTCCTCCACTCTGATATTTTGCCTCTCTAAAAAATAATTTGAAACCTTTCAAGATGTGTGAACAAAATGACTATCCTGTACAAATTCAACAATTCCATCAAAATATCTCATCCTCACAAAGGGAATCAAAATATAATCGAGTACTGCACACACTTCATTGTAATTCCAAGCTGCCACACACACCTAGACCGTCCGTTTATATCCAGCTCCAACACGTTGCAGATTCGCGACCATGATGGAATTGGGAAGCTTCGTATTTTGCACCATGTCGATCCATTTATGTGCTGGATCGTTTTTGAAGGTTATGTCGAGTTTAAAAGAAACGTTTCTACCTCCTCCCAACCCCCAAAAATACAAGTGCCCAAAATTGGACTCCTAAAAATGTTTCAAAACATTGGCTTTCTTAACAATACTTTTAGTAATTTTTCATATTACACAGATTCTCTTTTTTCTTTTTTTTTTCTTTTTTTCTCCATTGAGAGAGAACTGTTCGTATCTGATGCGTCTTCGAACCATTCTGCGCGACACATGCTTTCGTGTGCAGCATATTGCTGTTCGGCAGAATAAATATCCTTAAAGAAGCATCATAATAATTATTATATTATTAACTGTACCGAATGTCGTGTATGAAGTAAGTATGTCTAAAGTAAATAGCCGCTATGTGTTGATTTAACATCATTAAGAGAATGAAAAAAAAGTTTGGTAGCGAGAAGTGAACCTCACCAGAGGCGTAAGCTATGTTTTATCAAACAGCTACAGTGAAAGTGGCAGGTTTAACAATGCCGCACCATATCATGTTTAGTGTCCTTAATATTTTTAGTTAATATTTATAGTTTTGTTGTTGAAGAGGCTTGAGTTATGTATTTGATTATGAATATTGATCATATGGGTTAGTAATATTCAAGATTTGGAACTTGTGACAACTTATTGCTGTCGCTACACAACTGTATCACGAATTGCGTACACAAGACGTTGTGGCGTGTAGGACATACGAATTTGACGTTTCAGACATTACTCATTTTTTTTGTCCACGGATGTACATGCATTCTAGATGCATGAACTGCTTTACGTAATTTTGTTTTATTGTAGCTTAACGTCCTTTAACCTGGTAGGTCATATCGGACGGTGAATGAAATTGATAAAATGATGGGGTCCATGGAGCTTAAAGTTACTCGACATTCGTCGATAATGGAAAACCCCGAAAAAAAACCTTATTCGGGTAACTCACCCTAAGCGAGATTCGAACTCACGACCTGTTGAATGTGAAGCAGACACGCTACCACCACACTACTCAGGTGAGCAAAAAAGTATTTATGCAGCTATGAAAATATAAATTTGATAATTCTTTAAATACCTAACTAATTTGTACCGTATAACACCCTACATGAAATTGAAAGTTCAGTATTTTTTAAGTTTGCAAGCCTTTTAATAAAATTCATATACATCAAACCATCGATAAATGAAAAATGTTTTGAATATTTAGGATATTACTCAAGGGAATTATATTCCCCCATTTCCAATGTATCTATTAGGAAACAGTTAATAAAACCGTTTCTACAAATTATTATCTCGATTAACATGAAGTAGAATAAGCATTTTAAGGATAGTTTGTTAAAGTACGGGTAGAGAAAATTGCATGATTATTGCACCAATTTCTTTTTAAATTGTCGGCTAACAATTCTTTTTGTTTCTTATAATATCATGCAAATATATGACATATCAAATTGACTCACTTTTTTAAGATGTGGATATGTCTTCAGCCTCGTGTAATTCTATTGTACCTATAATGAAATATGCAATGTATTCTTTCCTGGAAACATATATCTGGATAAACATAAAACACAAAATACAACAACATTTGAAAGCATACTTTGTAGAACAAACAGGTAGTCAAATAAATTACTGTGGATACAGAAGGTCATATGAATATAACATGTCATGCTATTTTATATCAGTCTCTATGTTAAAATTCCCCAGAACGTCTCTATGGAAAACATGTATAATGGCTTTGTAGATTCATAAACACAGGCTGACAGGTAGACGGTAGTTTTATATATTGCTTTTTTTTGTTTATCTGTGGACACATTTATTATTGCCTAGCAATTACCGAGTGTTCCTTGATTCAGGCTCTTTGACTTTAGCTGCAAACTGGTGTAAAATCAATATAAATACAATAAAGTTTTTAGTAAATACATAAGTGTTATTTTGAGAGTAATTGCCATGTTTGACTTTGATTGACAGTATAATTAATAACTTTTTTCTGGCTTTCTGATAAAATATTCATAGTTAACCTTTAGTTGTGGTATTTAATATATGTAGACTGACCCCGCCAACTGCGATTTGTTATCACGCTGTCAGTGAAACCGCATCATTATACCATTAATTTAATTATTCGTGTTACATGTTTAGAGGGCAATTAGCTAATTAATTGTCTGGTTTTTCTTTATGGTTGTCCTGGTAAACTCAGCATACATTACTGCATTGTTTTATTTATATTTACTTTTGGTTTACTCTCAAGCTGCAGCTGTTTAGAATTGGATGATTTTGTATTAAACTTGCTCCTTTGCGCAGAAGTCGGGATTTTGAAACCGATTTTTAATGACAGCAGCCAGAATAATTTTTAGTTTTTCTACACGTATAGTGTATAGATAAAGTAGGTATTGTATTCTCCTCAAAAATTCTATACCGAGATTTAACAAGAAATACATGTTTTGAGACCCCTAACTCCAAAAACAAGCAGTTTCAGAAAAAGGTCAGTGTGCATTCGTCAATGCGTGTATGTTTGTCTGTGGACAGCATAGCTCAAAAACGAAAAATGCATTAAATACTAACCTTGATATTTAAGTTTAGTATCTCCGACACGACACGAAGACTATTAAGAGAATCCTCCCACCACAAACTACCCTTTACAAGGAAAATATATAAAAATGTTGATTTTCTCAAAATAGTTTTAACGATGTTCATTAAAATTCCGTATATTACAGATATTTGCTTGACAAATAAAATGTATATCTTAAATTTTCAGGGAATAGCCTCTGAAGACTTTGGATGAATTTTGCTGTGTTTTGCATAACTGGTAAATCGTAAGAGATGGACAAAAACTTACTAAACAAAAAATGTAGATGTCGTTAAAATATATCATTTATGTCATAATATGCTGGGTTTGTTAAAAATTATTTGTAGAGCTGACCATTTCAGAGATATTTATTTTAATTCGTTTCAGCTTTAAAAACACTTATTTTTCTCATACGGGAATTTGTCAACTCCTGGTCATACAAACAAAGGAATTTCAATCAGATAATAACCAGATGTCCCTTCTGCTAACAAGGAAGCAAATAATGACACTTTTTCTGATAATTTTATCTCAATTAGCATGAAGTAGACAGAAGAATAAGCCTTTTAATAATAATTTTGTCATAAAGATGTACAGTAGCTCATGTGAATGGAACACATCCAATTTTTATTTTCTCTATACGTACTACGTACATAGTGTATAGAGAAGGTATTGCACTGCACCAAAAAAATCGATACCGAGATTTCACCGGTTATATATGTTTTAGGGTCCCCTTTATCCAAAAAAAAGCATTTTCATAAAGGATCTGTGTGCTTGTGAACACAATAACTCAAAAACGAAAAGTCAGTAATATACCTAACTTGGTATTTAAGTTTAGTAGAAAAGTTTGAGAAAAACACCACCATCCCAAACTACCCTTTACATGGAACTTTTTTCAAAATTTTTGATTTTCTTAAAAATGATAACGATTTTAAATATCGTATATTAAATATATTTACCTGACAAATAAAATGTACATCTCCAATTTTCTGGGAATAGCCTCGGAAGCTTATTTTATTCTGGATGAACTTTACGGAATTTTGCATAGCTCCCAAGCCGTAAGAGACAGATAAAAATGTGGAGCACGTTAAAACACACAATTTATGTTATATACATGTTTTTCATGCGGTTCATCGTTTTTTAGTTTCTCTATAGGCACTATGTACATAGTGTATAGAGAATGTATTGCACTCCACCAAAAAATTCGATACCGAGATTTCACCGGAAATATATGCTTTAGGGTCCCCTGTATCCAAAAAAAGTATTTTGAGAAAAAGGTCCGTGTGTGTGTCCATGTGTCCGTTTGTCCGTTTGTCCGTGTGTCCGTGTTTCCGTGTATCTGTGAACACGATAACTCAAAAACGAAAAATCGGTAAAATACCAAACTTGGTATTTATGTTTAATATCTTCCAGGGATGCGACACGAAGGTTTTGAGAAAAATCCCCCCACCCCGAACTACCCTTTACATTGAACTTTTTTCGAAAATTTTGATTTTCTAAAAAATGACTAACGATTTTGATTAAAATAGCATATATTAAAGACATTTACCTGACAAATAAAATGTATATCTTGAATTTTTTGGGAATAGCCTCTGAAGAGTAGTTTATTCTGGATGAATTTTACGGAATTTTGAATAACTGCTAAAGCATAAGAGATGGACAAAAACTTACTACACAAAAAATGTAGAGCAGGTTAAAAAACACAATTTATGTTATGTACATTTTTTTCGTGTAATTGGTCGTTTTTGAGACATTCCTTGTTTTTGGTTTCTGCTATGAAAAACTTACACTTTTCTCATACAGGAATTTGTTAACTGCTGTCCATACAAACAAAGGAACTTCGGTGACATAACAACCAGCTTTTTCACTTTAACCTATGGTACTCCCTTATTTTGTTTCTACTTACAAGGAAGCAAGTAATAAGACTATTTCTGCTATTTTTTTCTGATTAGAATGAAGTAAAAAAGTTATAAGCTTTTTAATAATAATTTGTTGCAGAGATGTAGAGAAGGTCATATGAATGATACACATCAGATTTTTTTCTGATTAGCATAAAGTAAATAGAAGTATAAGCTTTTTAAGAATAATTTGTTGCAGGGATATAGAGAAAGTCATGTGAATGGTACACATCAGATTTTTTAGATATTCATTGTTTTTGGTTTGAGCTTTAAAAAACAAACTTTTCTCATACAGAAATTTGTCAACTCATCTTCACACAAACAAAGGAACTACAGTCACATGGCAACCAGATTTTGACTATCACTTTAATCTATGGTACCCCCTTATTTCGCTTCTGCTTTTAAGGAAGCAAGTTATAAGACTATTTCTGCTAATTTTTTCTCCATTAGCATGAAGTAAATAGAAGCATAAGCTTTCTAACAATAATCTGTTGCAGAGATACAGAGAAAGTCATGTGAATTGAACACATCAGATTTTTGGAACATAAACAGTGACTTGAACTTGTATCAGATATTAAGAATTGAAGTGAGATGAAGAGGAAAGGCGCGCAAAGTTGCCAAGGTGCGCCACAAATAATATTACGCGCGAAGTTAGCATGGGTGGAATTATTGCTAAAGAAATGTGCAAAAGCACATTAAAAGAAATAAAATCATGTAAAAATGTATATTATTAAACAATCCTGTTTAAGCTTATCTATATAGGTTAGAAAGTCACAGAATGAAAACATGTAATTTAAAATGTATGTTAGGAGAGAGCATTGTTGATGCTCCACAGCATCTTGAAACATGTATAAGAAGAGGAATTTTGTCTCTAGCATTACCTTCGTTGGGTGAGGAGCTTTCCGAATGACATGATATAATCGCGTCGGAACAAATAATGTTTGTGTTATAAAGTCATAGGAAGCGATCAGCTTCAAGTTGTATCCATAAAGTAAATAAATGTGTAGATTATTACTGACAAAATAGCGTTCTTATTTTAAAAACCTGGGAGTACCATAGATTAAAATGATAGTCAAAAGCTGGTTGTTATGTGACTGAAGTTCCTTTGTTTGTATGGACAAGAGTTGACAAATTCCTGCATGAGAAAAGTTGTTTTTCAAAGCTGAAACCAAAAACAAGGAATATCTCAAGAACGATCAACTCCACGAAAAAAAAAAAAGGAATATACAACATAAATTATGTGTTTTAATGTGTTCTACATATTTTGTGTGGTAAGTTTTTGTTATTTCTTACGGTTTAGCAGTTAATGCAAAATTCCGTAAAATTCACACAGAATAAAGTAGTCTTCAGAGGCTATTTGAAGAAAATACAAAATATACATTTTATTTGTCAGGTAAATATCTTTAATATACGATATTTTAATCAAAATCGTTAGAGCTATTTTTGAGAAAATCGAAATTTTCAAAAAAAGTTCCATATAAAGGGTAGTTTGGGGTGGGAGGATTTTTCTCAAAACCTTCGTGTCGCATCCCTGGAAGATATTAATCTTAAATACAAAGTTTGTTATTTTGCCAACTTTTCGTTTTTGAGTTATTGTGTTCACAGACACACGGGCACACACGGACCTTTTTCTGAAAATACGTTTATTGGATACAGGGGACCCTAAAGCATATATTTCCGGTGAAATCTCGGTATCGAATTTATTGGTGGTGTGCAATACCTTCTCTATACACTATGTAGATAGTACGTGTAGAGAAAGTAAAAATTCTGATGAGTTGCTTCACATGACTTTCTCTGTTACACAATTGGGTTTTCTTACAGAAGATTATTATTTTTTCTACGATATGCTAATCAAGATAAGGTCGCTCTCGCTATTTGCTAACCCGCCACTGACTTTGTTTTTGTTTCGAATTGACCTGTTAGATTCGACAAATCTTTTATCGCACGATTATTCACATACGTGAAATACGACTCTTTTGGTTCATCTGGTATATTAACAATAACATTCAGAGATAATTATTTAAAACCCTGTACACAGTTTATTTAATTTCAGTTAAGTAATTTCTTGTAGTGTTTTTCTTTGTCTCGTTATGTATATATTTGTAAATAATATTTTAAAAGTTATATTTATTTACAAATGCTTGTTGTGCTATTATTGCTAAAGTATAACACGCTTCAAAATTCCCTTGCATGGAATTGAACCTTATGCATTGTTATATAGGTTTATAAACGTTCATCAAAACCTATCACATAGTTAATCAAAATATAAGTACATAATTTTTTGAAAAATAAAACTTTGGAATAACAGAAGGAAAAGTTTTGATTCATATGACAATGTTCCTGATTTTAGAAAGTTCCGTATGAATAGTGAAAGTCAATATGTCCTTTGCTCAGGAATTGGGGTAAATGGAAGAGGGTATTTCTTTCTGGTACGCTATAAAGCCATAACAGCAATTTGTAGCAATAAATTTCTACCAATAGCGAGATATCTCTGGCGGGGCGGGTCAACTTGAATATTTTATGAAATTTCGAAACAATATTTTTTAATGTTATTTAAACAACAGAGAACAAGATAAAATGAAGTTAAAAAGACGAAAAGTTAACTTTCCCTTTAAATGTAAGAAGCATACAAGGTTAAAAAAAAAGAAAAATAAATTACAGTTGTTTGGAGGGAGGGGATAAAATGCAGGAAAAGACGACGATACATGCATTAACTATGTAATATGTAATGACTTGCTGAAAAGCAAGAGGGTAAATAATTATTCACTTGAAGTTCTGTGGTATAAGTGTGGGTTATGAATCTTGTAAGTTGCACAATTTCACATCTGTCCATTAGTTTCCAATTCACTTAGGCCTTCCTTAGTCTATTAAAAACACATTTATTTGTATCGTTATTGCATTCTTTCAAAGATGAGAAATCACACTCGCTTGGATGAGCTTCATGTATGCTCAAATAGTTAGGAGCCTACCAGCTCCTGCTGGCGTCTAGCGAGTGAATATTTCATTACATTTTCGCTCCCTGACGTTTGAAATATTAGCACCGTAGCTTTCGCCTCCTGGAACGAGGGTACTTCCCAGGAGGAAACTTTCAAGGTTGTACCACTTTCATCAACAGTAAATAGGAGTTACTAGCAGTGCATATTTGATCCTTATATACAGAATCAACTCCTTTTAAACGTAGAAAATCTGATGTATTCCATTCGCATGACTTTCTCTATATCTCTACATTTATTCTAAAGGACAAGTAAGACTGAAAGTTTTAAATTCCACACTAATAATGTTAGCATTTTGAAATTTATAGCGCAGGTGAATATAATGCAAATAAGCGATAGCGCAAATTTCATTCATTTTGCTCTATGGGTTTGAAAAGTATGGTTAAATTTGTTTTTGTCGCATCACTAAAATAGTTTTTTGCGACAAAAAAATTAAAAATATCTAATACTTTAACCCTAGATTCACAATCCATCTACATTTTGAAAGTGACCTAGGTTTTTCTGTGTCTCGTTTGGTTGAAGCTCCAATTTTGCTTTACAGTTAAGAATATGCTTTTTTGTGTTTGAAAATTTAAAAAATGTGTTTAAATACATCTGACAATAAAACCCAGGGAATTTTCATTCCCTGTACCTCTGTGAACATGTGGAGCAAACTTTATTTTTGTAACCGAAAAACTGCTCCGCAAGGAAAGAAAAATGCTAAAATTATCAATAGTGAGGAAACATTTATGAATGGCTCACATTAAAATCCACCAGGTCAGTAGATCGGACCCTCAACTTACCTTTTCTTCTACTCTGCTGTTCCTTTTCTGTACTTTTCTTCTTACAATGCTGCGTTTCTTCTGTACAACTTAGTTTTTTACTTTGCGTGATGCAATTGAGATCTGGTTGCACTGATTTTTTTTTTTTTTTTTGCCAAATCCACTTCAGTTTCACCTCTAATGCATTGCATTAGGGTATTTAAAATGGTGTCCGATACCAATTATACCTTCTCTGTATTCAGGAATGTTTAAATTATTTTATGGAATTAAAATAAAAAGTCTATTCTTTTGTGATTTTTCATGAACTTTCAGCCATACATACCCTTAAGTATATTCTTCTATCTACTTTATGCTAATCGAGATAAAAACTAAGCAGAAATAGTCTTATTATTTAGTTCCTTGTAAACAGAGGAAGAATATGCACTAGGCTAAAGCGACAGTAAAATATTTTAAAAGTTGTTTGCTATGTGATTGAAACTCATTCTCTTTGTATGACCAGGAGTTGGTAAATTCGCACATGAGAAAATTCTAAGTGTTTTAAAATTATAACCAATATAAAGGAATATCTCGGAGATGGTTAACTTCACAAAAAATTGTAAATAGTGTGCTTCTACATTTACTATGAGTAACCTTTTACCTGCCTCATACGGTTTACCAGTCTTGCAAAACTAATTCAGAATGAAGAGCTGTAGAGATTAGTCCTAGGAAATTTAAGATAAACATTTTGTCATATAATTATCTTAAATATGCCTACGATATTGTAATCAAAATCGTAAGAGTCATTTTCAAGAAAATTATAATTTTCATAATTTATCAATGTAAAGGGTAGTTTGGGATGGGGAAATTTTCTTGAAAATGTTCCTGTCGCAAACTTGGAAGTTGCTGAACTTAAATATGAAGTTTTGTAATTGGCTGACTTATATTTTTGAGTTATCCTACCACTCACACAGACAAGGGCCTTTTTTTCTAAAATGCTTTATTTGGATACAGGGGAGCCTAAAATGTGTATTTCCATTGAAATCTTGGGTGGAATGCAATATATTCTCTCTCTGTGCGATGTACTAAGTAGAGAAACTAAAGGATAACTCAGTCACACATGTGTGACAGGTTTCTGCCCTAAGATTAAATTAATAGAGCGGTTTACAGCTCAACTAATTGGACGCAATGAAGCTTTTGCACCTTACTCTATACTGCCTGAAAGTGGCACAAACATAATCACTATCTTCTGGCATGCACTAGTACATATTTTTCGACGACAGCGCTGTTGTATTCACTTCATGTTAGCATGAGAACTGTATTTCAATTAATCCATTTATACCCCTTTAACTAAAAAGGTGATATCGGTGGCCTTTTACCTTTGGAACATATTGGCAATCGGCAATAGTGTTTAATAGCATACAATTAATTGTTATTAGATCTGGTGACAATATTGCCGCAGAGGCCGACATGTCATTGCGCATTAACAGTGTCCGCCCAGTCAGGTCCCATCTGTTGAGTAGAAAAACCGCTGCGGGTATACGAAACGAGTAATTGGTGCAGTTGCGAAATGTAATACATTGAAGAATAGCGCGAAATAGTAAATAAATGCAAAGGAGGCGCGAGAAACCCGAAGGAAACATCCTGCAAGGGAATAACCACCGGGAAAATTCAGCAAATATAACACTAATGAATAATAATGGACGTAAAGCACGAAACAGAAAGAAAAAGTGGCACAATGAATGAATGAATGAATAAGTGTATTTATTAACATAGCAATATCATACATAGGATTTCAACAGTCGCACGGGTCCACAGACCGTACGTGCTTTTGTAATACACATTACAAGCAATATTAAAACAACAACCACAACAAAGCATTAGAAGAGTAAACCGAAAATAAAAAGACAAAGGAAATACACAGTCAAAAGCAATATTAAACAACAATAAAGTTAAGAGTGAATCCGAAAATAAAGATACAAAGATATTAAAATATAGCAATTTAAATTTACAGCACAGAGTACCCTTCATAAATGCACCCTCTTATAATAGATAATTACACTTAAAAGACATATATACACATAATATATACAACCCTAGCACAACAGTGACCTAAGTATGACATAATATATATGTATGTAGAACATTGTAGTCACTTTTGTTGATCTTATCCCCCCCCCCTTCTCTATTGGCAGCCTCCTCAGATCTCTGAGATCTGAGAAGTGGCACAAGTAAAAGAGTCTGATGCGCTCCATTCACATGCTTTCTCTATATCACTGCAACAAATTATTATTCTATCTACTTTATGCTAATAAACGTTAGCAGAAATGGTTTTATTACTTAGTTGCTTATAAGGGAATACACTAGGATAAACCAACAGTCAAAAGGTTTTAAAATGTGGTTGCTATGCTATAGAAATCCATTTGGTTGCGTGGTCAGGTGTGGACAAGTTCCCGTATGAGAAAGATATAAATATTTAAAACTCAAATCAATAACAAGGAATATCTCAAAAGCTCAACATTATTTATTAAGTAAGTTTTTGTCTATCGCTTACGACTTACCAGTTATGCAAAATTCCCCAAAATCCATTCAGAATAAAGATGTCTTGGAGGCTATTCCCAGAAAATTCAAGACATGCATTTTATTTTCCATGTAAATATCTTTAATATGTGATATTTTAATCAAAATTGTGAGTCATTTTTGAGAAAATGGACACTTCCGAAAATGTTTCCATGTAAAAGGTAGTTGGGGTTGAGGGGATTTTCATGAAAATCTTTGTGTCGCATCCTTGGAAGATACTAAAATTAATACCTAGTTTGGTATTAAATGGACTGTTTGTTTTTGAGCTATGCTGACCCCCCCCCCACACACACGATTATTTTTCTAAAATGCTTTTTTTTTTTATTCAGGGAGTTTCAAAACATATATTGCGGATGCAATCTCGGTATCGAATTTTTTAGTGCAATACAAAACATTTATGCAGTATGTACATATTACGTGCAGTGAAAGTAATAATCACCGCGAAGCAGTAAACAAATAAAACCAAATAATTAAATGTAAAGTACAACACATTTTTGATAGTGTTTAACGTCCGCTTTTATTACATGGCACCGTAGGCGATGACACTGATGATACATGGAATAAAGATGGATAACCGGTGGAATGTGATGGCGGGGAGACCGGAGAAAACCCACCCCTGCGCCACTTTGTCCACCACAAACCTCATATGGGCACGAATCAGAAAGGAATTGTTGCTAGCACTGTAAACCTTTGCAAATCTCAATTTTCGTTCGGCACTGTATCATTATTTCTTGCTCCACAACAATGTATACGTTGTTCATGTTTAATGCTGGCAAAATTTCGCAATAATAAATATCAAGAATAGAATAAATTGCACCAGAAGTGGTTTAACAACCTTCGTCCATTTAAAAGGCATAATGATTAACACTAGCGACTATAGGTTAGCTAGTTTTATTTCTGCGAGGTTACCTGCCTGACGTTTCGAGGTACTCGCTATGACACGTCCTCGACCTATGTGGTAACATTACCGACCTTTGGGTTTTATACTTTACATTAAACACACACACACACACACACACACACTTACTTTCAATCACTCTCTCAACATGTCTCTAGACTCTGCGGGGATAAGGAATAATCTTGACTGGGGAAAAAAGCCCGCCCGAACCAGAAACCGAATCTCGGATCCCTCGCACAACAGATTGAACTACGAGTAATTCAGTTATTTTTCGGATTATCATTGAAACAGGATAAGGTTTCTAGGTTAGCATATAACGATTTGCTTTTAAAATCTGACTGTGGATTCGATTTCATCTATCCCTATTACGTCCGCAATGACAACCTACATAAAGATTTAAACATACCAACCGTTGATGCAACACTTAGCTCCAGTTATAGACGTCTTTTCCGCAGAATATAAAACCACCCCAAGAATCAGCTCAACTGCATTCCAGATCAACTTACACCAACTCGGCATCTACGAAGATTAAAAAGAAAGAAACACACAGACTTCATTAACACATACTTGTAAATTATATTACTGTTTATGCTTGGGGACAGTAATAGGACTGCTACCTCAAAACACGTTTCTTGTGTATTTACACATATTTATATTGTACCAGCACAATTTCATTGTACATAATATATCATAAAAGTATCTTCAGTTTAAAAAAAATCTTATGTGTTCCATTACATAACTTTCTGTACATCTCTAAACAAATTATTGGTAAAAAGCTATTAAATGTTTCTATTTACTTTATGCTAATCGAGAAAAATCTGATGTGTTCCATTCACATGACTTTCTTTATATCTCTGTAACAAATTATTGTTAATAAGCTTATTCTTTTATTTATTTCATGCTAATCGATACAAATTAGCAAAAATAGTCTTATTTCTTGCTTTATTGTAAGAAGAAGCGAAATAAGGGAGTACCATAGGTTAAAGTGAAAGCCAAGCTAGTTGCTATGTGACTGAAGTTCGTTTGTTTGTATGGACACGAGTTGGCAAATTCCTGTATGAGAAAAGTATAAGTTTTTCAAAGCTGAAACCAAAAATCTCAATATAAAAAAAGCTGAATATCTCAAAAATGATCAACTCTATGAAAAAAATGTGTATAATATAAATTGTGTGTTTTAACGGGCTCTACATTTTTGTGTGCTAAGTTTTTGTCCATCTGTTACGGTTTAATACTTATGGAAAATTCATCTAGAATAAAGTGCTCTTCAGAGACTATTCCCAGAAAATTCAAGATATACACTTTGTCAGGCAAATATTTTTAATATGCGATATTTTAAACAAAATCGTTAGAGCCATTTTTTAGAAAATTAATTTTTTTTAAAAAAAGTTGCATGTAAAGGGTAGTTGGGAGTGGGGTGTCGCATCCTTGGGAGATACCAAAGCTAAATATCAAGTTTGGTTTTTAACGGAATTTTCGTTTTTCAGCTATGCAGCCCACAGACACACACACACACACATACAGACAGACACACACTCGGACATTTTTCTAAAAATGCTTTTTTTTTTTTTTGCAATCAGGAGGTCTGAAAACATGTATTTCCGGTGAAATCTCGGTATCAAATGTTTGGGTGCTTTACAATACTTCTCTATACACTATGTGCATAGTACATGTAGAGAAAGTAAAAATCTATCCCCATTGTAGCTAAAACAAAATGTAACTATATGTAATGTGACCATGTTGCAAATTATCTCAATTAAAAATATAGATAGAACCATAAGGTTTCGAAGGAATAGTGTATAGAAACTTTACAAAACAAACATGGTGAATAGTGAAAGTCATGTGAATACATATCAGATATTTTCTTCTGTATTCCTCAGCCGAATCACCAGGACACACAACAAAGTGTTCACAACTTGCTGTAGGGACTTTATTCAATTCGAAAAATAGCCTGTTTTATTTGCAGCAAACCTTTTGTTGCATCTACATGCCTGAAAAAATAAAACTGAAATGTGAAACCGGTAAACGCTGTATGTGACAGTGTCAAAGTTATTTTATCGACGTACCGCCATGTTTCATTGAAAGGTCATTCGATAACCTTTGAATCAGAGGGGACACGGTTAGATTGACATGTGCAATTTATGGTAGAATAATAGCTTTTATATTGTAAACTCTTTCATCGTAATTAGCAGCCGTTACACATTTTTTAAATACAACCCTTTAATATTAAGCGACTTTTATATTACTAAATCGAAAACTGTAAAATAAAGTATTTATGTGAATGGTTCTAAGAATTGAACATACAAGGTTAACCACTCCAAGGCTGTCATCTGGCACGGCCGAAAAGTTCGCCAAAGCCTCTGAGCCATGTCACCTACTATGTAAAACTATTTGTTGACGCGTCTTATCACTTGCCAGGATCGTATCACCACCGCCGGTGTACTGGAACTTCGTCTCGCAGGAGCTGTTTTATATACCAGTAATCTCCTGATATGGGGCTGTCGCTTTTAAGCACACTTAAAAACCATCGGTCTGGGCCGGGCTATAACTCGTGACCTTAGGGTCAAAAGGCCAGACATCGACTGTCACTCAGCCCGGATACAACCTAAAACAGGAAGGTGGGAAACAAAATAAGAGTAAATGAGGGAGAGAAGAAATCTGTGATGAAATACACAACACCAAATTCGTTTTGTCAACCAGGGAAACTATAAAACAGTTGGAAAACAACATAGTTCTCGTATTTTTATCCAAAACATTGTTCCAAAACAACACATTAAGGTACTGAAGAGCTGGAATTTTCTGTTGATTTCACTGATGTGATGCACAGTAGCTAGAGAAGGTATTGTATTCTACCCAAAATTCGATATCGAGGTTTTACCAGAAGTAAATGTTTTGAGTGCCCTTGAGTGCAAATACAAAGCATTTTTAGAAAAAGATCAATATGTGTGTGCATAGCATAGCTCAAAAAGGAAAATACCGTTAAATATTTGTCTACATTTTTTAAATTTTATTTTTATGAAAAATAACATGTATGTTATTTTAATCAAAATTGTTATAGCCAAAGATATTTACATGACAAGGAAAACGTATACCTCACATTTTCTTGGAATAGATCCGAAGACTTCTTCATGCAGTTTGCTCAGGTGGTAAACCATAGCAGATAGATCAAAATCTGCCAAAAAAGTTATTAAAACATACGAGTTCTATTATATAATTTTTTTGTATATTTAGCTGTTTCCGGGATATTCCTAGTTGATTGCTTCAGTTTAAAACTACTTAAACTTTGAACAAACGGAAATCTATTTTTCCTTTCGTCTCTGTTTGTTTTACTCCTGGTGTGCAAAGATAACCAAACGGTAACACCTCTAGGAGTCAAAAGAGAATTCCTAGGGGTCAGAAGCCTGTTGGGAAGCCAATGACAAGAAATCAAAGAATGGAGAACCTGGAAGAGTTGTCGGCCCGTGCATGAGCGTGAGGAAGTGTATGATATGAAATGCAAGCGAAATGGATAAGAAAGATGATGATGGAGCAATTGGTGAAATGAATGGTTGGGGAAACCGGAGGTCCCGCAGGAAACCCGTCCAGACGCCGCTTTGTCCACCACAAATCCCACATGGGCCCTTAGGATAGAACCCGGGCCACTTAGATGGAAGGCGAGCGGTTTAAGAGCTCGGCCACGGCGCGTTTAAGATATTTACATTGCCAAATGTATATCTTTCATTTTCTGGAAGTAGCCTTGGAAGACCTCTTTATTCTGAATGATTTTTTTTCCAAATTTTGCATAAGTGGTAGACCGCAAGAGATAGACAAAAAGTAACTACACAAAAAAGATAGATCTTGTTAAAAGAAGTAATCGTTTTCGAGACATTCCTTTTTATTGGTTTCAGTTTTAAAATACTTAAAACTGTTTCATTTAGGAAGTTGCCAACTCCTGGCCACGCAAAGAAAAGGATTTCAATCCCATAACAACCACATTTTAAAACATATGATCGTCGGTTCAGCTTTGTGTATTCCCTTATTTCCCTCCTACTTATAAGGAACTAAGTAAATACGTCGTTTCTGCTAAGTTTATCTCGATTGGCATGAAGTAGATAGAAGAATAAACTTTTTAACAATAATTTGTTAACTATCTCCATGGTCGAGTGGTCAGCGAACTGACTTTTCAGCCGGAGGTCCCTGGTTTGATTCCCGGCTGCGGCGGGGAATTTTTGTTTCACCGGAATTATTCCCTATCCCCACAGAGTCTGGAAGTATGTATGTGAGAGTGTGTTAAGTAATATACATTGATTCATCTTATGTTATAAACCTACAGCTATACGAGCTGTTTCACAAGTCAAAGCTCCCGATAGACCAATGAAGTAAAAAGGGGCTATACAAATGATACAAATGAAACAATTAAAAAATAATAACAATTTGTTACAGAGATGTAGAGAAAATCATGTGAATGAAAAACAGCTTTTTTCGGTTCGATTCAACGTGCCTCATTTTGCTTGTTTTCCTATAAAACCATTGTAAACGAAAGCTCTGTTCGATTTGGTTCCACCAAGTGAGAGCAGATCCTTAGGAAACCAAAACGACGGTGAATTATTAATCAAATCTCCTAACAACAATGTGCAATGAGTCTTCGCAAGCTGTTGAAGCTGAGGTGCTTGTTTTCACATGTGGATAAACTGCCAGAGCATTTCGATCGTGTGGCCATACGCCTGACCCTCGTAGCAACATCACATGTAAGCTTAATCTGGCAGCTGTGACAGGACGATAATTTGTCCCGTTTCTTACTTGGCAGGATCTTTGAGTCCGTGTATTCTTACGAGGGAGCACTTGGAAGGCACTGAGGAAACTCTCGCACATGTCAAGTAGCGCTTAACGAGACGTGGGAGGATCGATACGTGTTCACCCTCGTTATGACGTCACACAGAGTAGGACGTTTACATATCGCACCGCAGTGTTACGCACAGGAAGCTTCCTCCTTTGTACATCGGTGAGAAACCGCAGTCTTGTCTGCACGTCTGGGGGAGAAACTGTCAACGTCACTGGTTTACCTGCAACGCGAAACTCATTTCCAAATTGAAAATGCACACGTTTGAACATCAGTAAACAATAAAGGCGTCTTTGTAAAATACAAAGAATTAAGAGCATATTTATTTGTGCATTCAGCTGTTAACACAAAGAAAATAAAGGATACCTCAACTATAGTCCATTGATAGCAAAGAAACATCTGATGTGTTCTATTCACATGCCTTTTTCTACATCTCTGCAACAAATTATTGTTAGTAAGATTTTTCTTCTATTTCATGCTAAAACATTAGCAGAAACGGTCTTATTATTTAGTTCCTTGTAAGTAGAAGGGAAATAAGGGAATACACTAGGCTAAACCGACAATCAAATGTTTTAAAATGTAATTGCTATGGGATAGAGATACGTTTCTTTGCGTGGCCAAGCGTCGACAAGTTCCCATATGAGAAAAGTTGAAGTATTTTAAAACTGAAATCAATAACAAGGAATATCTCGAAAACGGCCAATTCTACGAAAAACTGTATGTAATGTAATGTAAATTGTGAGTTTTATCGGGATCTGTATTTTTTGTGTTGTAAGTTTTTGTCTATTCCTTACGGTTTACTACTTATGCAAAATTCAATAAAAATCATCCAGAGTAAAGAGGTTTTTAGAGGTTAATCCCAGAAAATTCAAGATATACATTTTATTTGATATTATATCTTAAATATAAGAGATTTTAATCAAAATCGCTAGAGCCATTTTTGATAAAATCAAAATTTTCAAATGTTCTTCTTTGTAAAGGGTAATTGGGGGTTGGGGGATTTTGTTGATTAATCTTCGTTTCGCATCATTGGAAGATACAAAAATTAAATACCAAGTTTGGTATTTAACGGTCTTTTCGTTTTTAATCTATGCTGTCCACAGACACAAACGGACTTTTTTTCTAAAAATGTTTTTTTTTTTTTCAGGGGGTCTCAAACATGTGTTTCCCGTGAAATCTATGTATCGAATTTTTGGGTGCAGTACAATACATCTCTATACAATACGTACATATTACGCATAGAGAAAGTAAAAATAAAATATGTACTACAATCACATTAATTTTCTATCTGCTGTCCTTTATTTTTATGTAACTTCTATAAACTATTTATACGAAAACTTATTACTTTCTCAACGATGTACAGTAGGGAAAGTATTACACTCCTCCCAAAAATTCGATGGCACTGTGTTTTAAGGTCCGCTGAATTAAAACCATTTTCAGAAAAAGGTCTATTGTGTGTGTGTGTGTGTGTGTGTGTGAAAACATAACTTTAAAAACGAAAAGCTCGTTAAATACCAATCTTGGTATATAAGTTCAGCATCCGTTAAGGATGCGACACGAAAATGTACAATAAAATGCGCCCACCTAATAAGATCCTTTACATGGAACACTTTCGAAAATTTGTATTTCCGCAAGAACGGCTAAAAGAATTCTGATTAAAATACCATATGTAAAGTCACACTGAAAAATTCAATGCCATATACGGAATTTGAACGTCGGATCTCCCGTTCTCTAGCCGGTTGCTCTTCCACTGACCACAATAGTTGGCTATACTATGAATCCCGGGACGTCAAGTACTTGCAAGATTGTAAGTCGCCATTGGGGTTGTCTTTTCAAAATAATTTGAGAGCACTTGTGGTTTACAGGGAAGCATGCAAGTCAGTTCTGAAATTCAATGCTATGCTGGCATGTTGCCATGGTAGCTCAGAGGAAGAGCAACCGGCTAGAGACCGGGAGATCCGTGGTTCAAATCCCGGCTTTGAATTTTTCAGACTGACTTCAGCTATCCAACCCCTGTCCCACACGCAGCTTGTGTGAAAAAAAAATTAAACTAAAATACCATATGTTTACGATAATTTTATGGCACAAAATGTATATCCGGAATTTTCTGAGGTTAGCCTCTGAATTCCTATTCATTCTAGATGCCTTTTGTGTAACTGTTAAACTGTAGGAGATAGACAAAGCATGTAGAGTTTATTAATACAGACAACTTATGCCGAATCCTTTTTTTTTTTTTGCTTTTTTTTTTTTTTTTAATTTAACCCTGACGATGCAAAGAGAATATCCTTTCAGTTTCATCAGTTAGCGACCAGCTTACAAAAGATTTCACTATCGCTTTAGCCTAGTGTAGTCCTTATTTCTCTTGTACCTGCAAGAAATACAGTAGAAGTTCTGTTATGTTTATTGTAATTAGCTTGGAGTAGATAGAAGTGGAAGGTTGTTTAAGAATAATGTGATGCCTATATTATACAATTATATAATAATTACCAGAATAGGCAGAAAAAGTCATGTGTATGAAAACATACAACTTTTCTGTTTACCAAATGTTAATCTAGATAAATCCTTACAAAAATGGTTTCATTGGATATTTCGTTGAGGGTACAAGGAGAGGAAACCAAAGTCAGGTGTTTAAAAATAGGGTCGTTATATAATGGCCTAGAAATGCCACGCATCGAACTAACTAAAATTATTGAACAATCATGTAATAATAAAGTGCATCTCGGAAACGGTTAGTGGTAATAATAAATGATTTGAAATACATTGCTTTTCAAAGGGCTTTACATATTTCCTGTAGTTAAGTTTTTCTCTTTCTCTTAGTGGACACCTGTCAAACAATTTTATAAAATTCATTTGCGTATAAAGAGGGTTTCTCAGATTATTACTGAAAAAATTAAGATGTAACTTGAATTTGTCATTTACGAATCGTCTTAAACATTGGATAGTTCAATCAAAATTACTAGAACCATTTTTGAGAAAACTCTAGCGGAGGATTTTGTTGAAAATCTTCTTGTTGCTTCTTTGAAAAATACTGAATCTCAATAGAGAGTCTCCGTGGTGTAGTGGTTATCATGCTAGCCTCTAAAACCAAAGATTCCAGGTTCAAACCTGGATGGACTTTTTCGGATGCAAAAATCCTTAGCATGGCATCCTTTGGAAGGGAAGTAAAGCAGGTGGTCCCTTATAATGTTAATTTGCAGTAAAAGGACTCTGTACCTTGAAAGACGAAGGCTTTTGACCAAAATGTTTCGCCATTTAGCGTTCGCAGATCGTGATTTCGTCCTGCAGTGCCATCTGTGGGCGACTATCCGATTCCTCATTACCATGGCGCATATTGGCGAACTCACGAACTAGAAATTCAAATCCGATCATGGAAGCATCACAAGGATGCCCTTTGCTCCTCTTAGGAGATACAGGAATACTAACTAACAATATAACATTTGAAATTTAACCGACTTTTCGATTCTGAGGTGTAATGTGTGGTAGAATGTAAAATTTTCTCTGCTCACTGTAGTAAGCAGTAGAGACGATTAAAAATAGACAAGTAAAAATAAAAACCTAGATAAAGTATTATATTGTATAGAAATATACAAATTTGAGGGATAACCTTTAGTTTACCACGTAGCATTTGATAAGAGGGAAGCCCTCCCATATTCAAGAGGTCCCGAGTTATTCATTTGATTCCTTCGTATATCCATGTGACCTAACAGGTTAATGGATAAAAATAAAATAAAAAAAGAGAAGATCTAATTACGTATTCTAAGATTTTGGTAGAGCTTATAGCTAAAAATAGCGTGCCTCAAAATCCTGGTAAATTCACACAGACTTCATAAATTTAGACTTAAGTTGGGCTTTCATTTTGGCGGCAGCAGTGAGTACTCTAGTCGGCCGCTGAGATAGCTCAGTGTTTAGTACGCGACTCTCGTGCTGAGGGTCTGTGGTTCTATGGCCGACTTTGGGGTGGCATTTTATGTCAGTCCTTTTCAAGCCTTCACCTCTGACTAATCTATTTAGCATCCCCAAGTCCCAACGTGTTTCGGACTGTAGGTCCTCTCAATCCGCCGTCATCCTCGGCATTACTTTACTATCGGAGGTAATGGACCCCACCTCAGGAATGGCTCTGTCATACCTTATTGGAATTAGGTAACCCTGAATGTCTGTGACCATAAGGGAGAGTTGAAAACCAAATTATATGATCTACCCCGTGGTTTGGAATATACCTCTACCTCATATTCCTGGGGTTGTGAGTTCGAGCATCAGATGAGAGTTTCTTTTCCCCAAGTTTTTCCGCTATGCTGAGAAAAATATACGTCAGAAATCGAAAGCGTGCCCTCTCTATACTGTGTAGTTGCTTATAAAATAGTTGCCGAATACTGCACAGGGCTTGCTTGCAAGAAAACTCAGCATAACTGTCAATGATGTTAATTTAAACGAACTCGAACTTAAAATGTATACTCATAACATTTCTATACCTTTGAAGCACATTTACTTGTAAAGTGAGCATAACTATTTAAGGGGAGACTAAATGGTGAAAATCGCCAAAAAAAGTTTTCGAGTTGCAATTTGAAATTCCTTATTAAATATGTATGTGCATTTTAGTTGTGCTCGATTACTTGTATTTTAAATACACTTTTAAAAATGAGTCTACCTCTGTGATTTTGTTCGCTAAATTCTGGACTGTTTCAGATAAAAAATTACAACCCATTTATTCTCTGCAGAAATGAGGCAAATTTTAGCTCTCACTTTAGAAGTTTTGCAATTCGTACCCGTGTTCAATATAAACGACTTTGCTTTTACACGCTCTGTTTTCTTGTTTCTCTAAATATATACATGTGAGTTTCTTTCAAGTTTTAATTCAAGCAGAGTTTTCTCGAATTAAGATTTTCTTTAAAACAGTCGCCCTCCGTGGTGTAGTGTTACCATGTTAGCCTCTAAAACCCCAGATTACATGTTGAAACCTGGCGGAGGGTGATGGATTTGTTTTTTTTTTTTTTCCATACGCAAAAATCTCTAGCGTGGCTTCCTTCAGAAGAAGCGGAAAGCCATTGGCCCCGTATAATATTTATTTGCACGTAGAAGAGCCACATTACCTTGAAAGAGAAAGGACAAAGTTTCGCCATTTCGCATACACAAGTCGTGATTTCATCCTTCAGTGTCACCTGTGGGCGATGAGCTGATCCCCCGTCACATTGGTGCATAGTGGCGAACTCACGAACTAGAAGTTCAAATTTGATCAAGGAAACATCGTAAGATACCCCATGTTTCACTTAAGATTTACAGTAAATACTATTAATAAATGCTTCGTTTTCTCAGAACTTTTTAGAGTAACTCAGTGCAATTTTGGATTAATAAAAATAACGCCTAGATATTTTATACAGGTACATTGATTTTAATAAGATGCTTCGTTTTAAACAATTAATTAATGATAACATATCCAAAAAATAAATTATTGTCAAGAAAAAATATATCTCCCTTAATAAAGGTTCAGGTACGATTTTACTAAAGTTATAAAATATGTAATTATATCAATAACATTTCAGTGTGATACTAAATATTTTCTAAGTTAAAGGGCTATAAATTTAACATTAGCGGGATAGAGCTTTTAGTCGCCCCTTAATGTGATTGTATTGGCTGTGGCCATTTTTAGAATGTGACAGAAAACACGGTTCTCGACTCTTTGAAATCAAGTCTTCACTTTCAACTTCTTCAGCACTTAAAAAGTCTGTAGAGTCTGTCTTAATGAGTACAGTAATAACAATAATTATAATTATGCCTAAACGGAAAGTTCATAGGGAGGCTGCGTAAAGGGAGACAGATAAAAATAATATCCCAAAAGCCCCAAGGCAAAACCTTCCTTGGTTTCCTCTCTTTTAAATTCCAGCCATGCCATCCCCCATTCTGGATGAGATAATCCTTTTCCAGTGAGTATTCATTCCTCTTACTTTGCAAGCCCTTGGGCAGCGGGGAGGGAGTTACAAACATACAACTCTTCCCCCTCCCTGATGCGGTGGGCAAGGGGTTTGTTTAACTTTTGACCTCGGGGTTGCCTGTTCTACAGGTGTTCCGGTTCCCCTACTATACCATTTGCATGGACAAACAAAAGCTCACTAAGGGTAGACTAGTCATCGAGACGTAAAAAATTTCTTGTTATATTTTGTAACACCCTATTTAAGTTTTTGTTCTTGAATGTCGCTGTATCTATCAAAAAACTCAATGATTTCAGATTTTCAAAAAATATTATTTAATAAAATAACTGTTAGCTTTAAAGTGTATATTTTATTTTTCTCAGCTTCAAGAACTGAACACATTGTAATAACATATGAGCATTCAGGAAATAAGGTTATTTTAAAGGGAACCCCAAGTATGTTACTTTATGCTTGTATCACAAATACGATTTTAGTCCTATGAAATTTTACAAAGGTTTTCAATTTTGTCCTTGTTTTTAATTATCTTATACGCTAAAAGGGCCGCGTCGTGGCCGAGTGGTTAGACCACTCGACTCTCACCAAGACGGCCGGGGTTCGATCCCCAGCGACCACATGTGAGATTTGTGGTGGACAAAACGGCGCTGGGGCGGGTTTTCTCCGGGTACTCCGGTTTCCCCCGCCATGGCATTCCACCGGTGCTCCATCATCATTCACGTATCATCAGTGTCACCGCCTGCGGTGCCATTAGTAGTTAAAGCGGGCGTTAAACACTACCAAAAAAAAAAATTATACGCTAAAAGTAGGTACATGCCTCAGCTATCAATAAAACGCACTGTACGATTACCCAAAGGTATTTTATTATGATTGAGCAATTAATTGTGTTTATTCGGACATGTTGTTTTTCCACTTTTTTGACGATTATAGTTTTTCATGCCTTTTGTGAGCAACTTAAGTTTACAAGCGGAAGTACCAAAAGCAATTATGCTTTACCACAATGGTTAACAATGAACTTAAAAAGAAGAATGTATTTGCAACATTACAGGTATTGTTAGAGGTGTTATATATATATATATATATATATATATATATATATATGTATATATAAGTAAAATCACCTAAATGTTTGCCGGAATCAGATAAGAAAGCTTCAATTGCAATCATACTTTTTATATCTCTTACTACTATAAATGCACGAGCGCTAAATATTTCGATGTCAGCAATACACACGTTGTTTAATTGTAAAACTGTATTTTATTAGCATGATGTGCAGTTCTTCCAGCTGATGATCCACATAGGTCAAATTCTCACTGTTTTTGTTTCCAATGGGCTTTGGCTTTTATTTCCTTTATTATAACAAGGGGATTAACTGGTTTTATTTTAGCTAATTCAGCCATCGACATTATTCTTTATCACAGTTATTATGTTGTAACACATTTTGAATATATTCTCTTGGAGTGTTTTTGCTGTTACAGCTGGATTTATACATTGATGTCCATCATTTACTGGATTATCCCTTAAATGTTATATAGTGAGGACTATATGGGGGTGGATACGTAAGTATACAGCAGGTAGTCAGTAACGATACATTATAAATGCAAAGAGCAATGCCCTGAAACAATAGACAAAAGACAAACTGAGTCAGGCTGGGAAACAGAACATTGAAATAAGTAGCAGTAAGAATAAAAATTGCTCATCTAAAGCAATCCAATTTAAAAAGCATACAACTGTTTACCTATTTATGACCCCTCCCTGTATAATAGGAGGAATTACTCTTAATCGTTTTATTTTTCGTTTTAATATTAGTAATATTAATAACTTTAATTACCAGCTCTAGGCTTCTCGGTGTGGTAGCTCGGCACCCAAGTCATATCTCTGGTTGGTGTCCAAACAATGGGAATTAGCCTTTTATGCCTAATCATCCCTCCAACTTCAATCTAAAACAGCAAGTGACCAACTAAAATAATTAAAGCATAAATTAACCCATCTGAAGGTTAAATATATAATCATGAATGTTCGTGACAATGCTGAGCCAACGTGATGAGGTAGCAACATGCATTATACTTAATCGTATATTGAAGGCGATTTGCAAAGCGACAAGTGACATTTTATCAGCAGAAGGCTTACAGCATTAGGAACCGAAGGAGTGGAATGCAGTAGATTACCCGAGCTTTGGAAGCAGTGTGTCATGCAACCCGGTAAGTGTACCGGTTTATATACCGTACCGCAATGAAATATTGACATCAATCATCAGGGCTATAGACTTAGTTATCAGCGTCCATTTATTCTGTTAATATCTACCATTTTGTTATTTTCATTTACTTACTAGGCAGCGCCTTGGCCGAGTGATCAGATCTTTCACAAGGAATCCTCACAATCGAATTTGGGGAGGACAAAGCAGCTTCCGGGAAGGTTTTCTGCGGTTCTTCCGTTTTCCCTACCATGCATTCTACAACCTTTACTATAATAATCTTTCCTTTAATCCATTTCACCGTTATTTCATACCATCTTCTTCCTAATTCTGACACCAGGTATCCTGGTTACTCTCTCCATCTGCTGAACGGACATCGAAACCCAAGAGCTGCCTAGCAAAAGAAGATGATAATGATGGCAATGATAATGGTTTGCCTTCTAATATGATATATTTAGAAAGTATATCTAAGAAGAATTTAAATTTAAAGGTGGATTACGACGAACTTAACATTAAATAGCTAATTAGGCGAAACAGAGTATTTAAATTTAACTTAACCTGTCTATTTGATGCACTTAACGTAATGTAACATATTGGAATATAGTTATTACTAATTTTCCATGAGCATGACTGAAGTGCTAAGCCAGTTCCAATCGAAAAATGATTGTCCATTTTAATCTTTAGGTTAATCCTTTAATTCATCTGTTTCCTCAGAGATGTTTACGAAACAAAATACCGGAAGAAAACGCGCACTAATAGACAACTACTTTAAATAGTAATATAATAATAGTAATAATAATATAATAATAATGATAATGATAATAATAATAAGGATAAGGATAATAATAATAATAATATAACAAACTTTTGCTCCATATGGATAGCACGAGAATCTTAAATTGTGTCATTAGCTTACATTAAGAATTCAAAGTCAACGCCTCAGTAGTGTGAGAATAACGTTTCTACTTCAAATTCAAGAGGTCACGAGTTCAAGTCTCGGTTATAGTGAGTTACCCAGCTAAGGTTTTTACTCGGTTTTCACTTATCCTGAGAAGATTAGAGTTGACACCAGGCTCATTTGGGCATCATTTCATCGTCTGATTTCTACCAGATCAAAGGACATTAAACCTAAAAGAAACAAACAAACTAATTAAACATCCCGTTTAAAATGTGTGTTAGATTTTAATAATGCATCACATCAAATCAAATAATCCGATTAAGTATTTTTCTTGAATTTAATATCCGTAGTATATGTAACCTTTCTGCATCACGTATTGCATCTTTCCCCAAAATTCGATACCCAGATTTCACCTGCAAGATATGTTTGAGGTTACTTCGATTAAAAAAAAAAAGTGTTCCATTCACATGACTTTCTCTGCATCTCTGTAATAAATTATTTAAAAACTTAACATTGTATCTATTTCATACTAATAGAGATAAATGTTAGCATAAATAGTCTTATTACTTGCTTCCTTGTAAGTAGAAGTGATATAAGGGAAGTACACTAGACCAAAAACCGATTTCCATGTGATTGAAATCCATTAAACTCTTTGCATGAGTTGAAAATTCCCATATTACGAAAGTTTTAAGTGTTTTAAAACTGAAACCAATAACAAGAAATATCTCGAAAATACATTCCACGAAGTTATAATACGCCATAAATTGTATGTTTTAACGAGATCTACATTTTTACGTGGTAATTTTTTGTCTACCTGATATGGATTACCAGTTATGAAAAATTAAACAGAATTCATCCAGAATGAAGAGCTCTTAAGAGGCTATTCCCAGAAAATTTAAAGCATACATATTGTTTGTAATATAAATATCTTTAACGTACGGTATTTTAATCCTATCCTTAGAACCATTTTTGAGAAAATTAAAATATTCGAACTTTTTTCCATGTAAAGGGGAGTTTGGGGTGGATTAGTTGGAAGATAGTAAACTTATATATTAAGTTTGGTACTTTACCGACTTTTCGTCTCTGAGTTATCGTGTTCACAGACACACGAAACAACAGACATGGACCTTTTTTTTTTTAAATGTTGTTCTTTAGATACCCCAAAAGGTGAAATTTTTGTATCGAATTTTTGGGTTGAGTGCAATATCACCATGTTCTCTGAAGAGAAATTAAACATCTAGAAACAGGTGTGTGTGAGTGTGTGTGTGTGTGTGTGTGTGTGTGTGTGTGTGTGTGTGTGACAATGAACAGAATAATTTCTAAGGATATCAAACTATCTTTTACATGGAGCATTTGTTATTCATTAATAACATTTTTACATTCGAAAATGTTGAGTTTCATAAAAGTAGCTGTGACAATTTTCATTAAAGTGTCATGTATTAAAATATATAGATTTAATTGATAAGTACAATGTATATCATGAATATTCTGGGAATACCCTTCAAATTCCACAAAAGAAAAACTAGCCTAAATTTCCTTAAACTATACAATTTATTTCAAAACATTTTTATGTTGCAAGCCATTACCAGATATTGTTATTTATGTTTCGATTTGTTGCATTCTGTATCATTCCTTTGAATTCTTATAGACATTCAGTTCACGTGAATTCATGGAAAGCGTACGGAATTGCACTCATAGTGTATACATTTTTAAACATTTGACATATACCTATGTAATAATTCCAGGGGACCGCATGGGGGATTTGTGTTGGACGAAGCCCTCTGGGCGGGTTTTCTCCGGGGCATCTATGTTTTTTCGCCATTCCACCAATTACTCCATAATCATCTTTTCTTTCATGTAGTTCACTGTCATTTCACATCATCCACTTCCTCACTTTCATACCACGTATCGGGCTGATCACCCATCCTGGCTTCTCGCTGATCCAAAGTCTCTGATCCTCAACAGGTGTTGATCGCAGACGCTGGCTTGTAGGTCCTCAAAGGTGTAAGTCCTAATATTAGGAGGGTAAACAGAGAAAAAAAAAACACATAGTTATTCGATTTGCATTTATAACGAAATATATAATGTAGCTCTTTCTGTAAAGGTTTTCTCGATTAAAATGAAGTAGATAGAAAAAATAGCTTTCAGAAAATTGTTTGAATACTCATAAGTAAATGACGGAAGGTAGAAAATAAACCATTTGATAACATCAGATTTGTACTCTCTCCAGCAGGTATGAACAATGTACATAGTTGATAGAGAAGGTATTGTATTCCACTCAAAAATTCGATACCGAGATTTCAGTGAAAATACATGTTTTGACACCCCTGAATAAAAAAGTCATTTTTAACAAAAGGTGCATAGTCTGTGTGTATGTTTGTGTATCTCTGGACAACATAGCTCAAAAACGAGCTATTCGATTAAGTACCAAACTTGGTATATGGTATATGGAACATTTGTCGAAATTTTGAGTTGCTCAAAAATGACTAACGATATTGATTAAAATACATATGTTAAGATGTTTACATGACAAACGAATTGTACATATTGTATTTCTAGGGAATAGCCTTTGAAAATCTCTTCATTCTGGATGAAGACAAAACCTACTATACAAAATATGGATCTCGTTAAAACACACAATTTGTCATATGCATTTTTGTAGAGTTAATCGTTTCCAAGATATTTCCGGTTATAGTTTCAATTTTAAACTACTTAAAATGTTCTCAAACGGGAAGCTATCTTTCATTTCATACCTCTTTTGTTTTACTTCTATGCACGCAAAGAGAACCGAATTTCAATTGTTTTATACAGCGATAGCTTTTAAGAGAGACTAGTATGTACCCGTATATCCATTCTGCTTCACGGAAACAATAATAAGACATTTTCTGCTAATATACGTCTCGATATACATAACAGAATAAGCTTTTGAAACAATAATGTTTGTAGCAGAACAGATAGGGAAAGTTATGTGAATGGAACACATCAGCTTTGTTCTTGTTTAACTCCAGTTGCAGAGTTCTTGAGTAAATTAAAATATCTGTTTCCACCAGTTTTAGATATAGAGTACGGAGAGCAAAATTAATCCATGTACATATATAAACGATATTGTGTCATTCACATGTTCGCTTTCATGTCCTCTGGCGTGCTGCATGATAAAAGTAGTGAGAAATATGCTTTTGTATTATTTAACCATTGTACTTGAATGTATTCACATTATATATGGGCGAGGAGGCTTTATTATTTCATCAGTTATCCTGTAAATGAATTAGTTTTGGTTATCGCTACATAAACCTCACAGTAGTAATTTTTTTCGTGTATCCCCTGTTATTTCACGTATCTACAAGAGATACACACGTTAATGTACTGTCATGCATTGAGAGATTCCAGCGCAAAAGCTCGTTGAATTCCACGAGCACCATTCAGAAAGCCCTTTAATACGCTATAAACGTGATGGGTAGCTGGCCCGTACCTCAAACAGGGACTATAGCCGTCCGTTTTAGTAATTCATTTTATGGAATTATATGGCGCGCGTTAATCTGATCTTTCAGAGCTCTCGCCAGCAATTGTTTAGTCCAATAGAGACGTATCGGCTACTACCCTCTGACATATCCAGGCTTTACTGACATTTGTGGCACAGCATGATTAAAACGAAACGCGGGAATGAGTTTCATTATCGCTGAATGGCCCAGTACGCGATTTTCTCTCGTCCTTGCGGTAGATTAAAACTTAGGCGGAAAATTGGTAAAATTCTGACGACAAGCCTGCATATGAAAAAAAAAAAAAACCTGCTTTTGTAATTGTCGACTGTGGGGGTAATTTAACCCTCGGAGGTCATTCTTCAACTTGCTTTCGGTAGCCGAAATATATATATATATCTCGATATCCCCGCCTCTCCCCAAAGAGAGAAGTAAGCTTTACAGTGATCATAACTCAAACACATTTATTGCTCGATGGGCTGAAATTTGTGGTGCAAGGATATCTAAGGCATATAACCTATTGGGTTTGCTTCTGTAAGATAAACACGGAAGTTGATTTAGAAAACCTTCCTTTGATTCCAGTCCCTGTAATTACTCGTAGATACATTCTCACAATTTTGTGGGATGTCGTTCGAAGACGCAATTGCTTTATTTAATGAAAAATGAAAACGTGAATAGAACTTAAATTTTTTGTAATATTTATATTAATATAATTTATTTGTTTCATGCAAACGATAGTCTAATTTTTACTTTCTCTACTATGTACTATGTACATAGTGTTTAGAGAAGGTATTGTAATGCACCCAAAAATCCATGTGTCACATCATCTTGCTTCGTCACATTTTCACCAAGGCCTTAGTGCTAGGCAACTGTATATCTGCTTCTATACACGACTGGCAGATGATTACTTCTACGTCTGTCTATTTTACAAAATTCTATTCTTACAAAATGCTATTATTCTATTCATTTAATGTTTATCAGGATACAAATTTACACATAATCGTATTACGTACTTCTTTATAAGTGGAAGGGGAATATGACAACACATTAAGCTAAAGCGATAGTCAAATGATTTAAAAGCTGGTTGCTGTGAAAAATTAAATTTATACCTTAAGTTTCCTCGGAATAGCCTCTGAATAACTATAAGCCGTAAGAAGTAAGCAAAAATGTATTACACAAAAACTGTAAATCTACTTAAAACACACAAGTTATGTTATACACATTATTTCTATATCTGAGATATTCCTTTTTATTGGTTTCAATTTTAAAATATGTACTTTCAAACGAAAGTTTACCATTCAATTTACTTTTGTTTTACTCCTGGCATGCAAAGAGAAACGAAATTCAATCACATTGCAACCGGCCTGAAGAGTATTGGCTATCGCTTTAGCCTAGTGATCTCCTTATTTCTACTTTACTAACAAGGAAGCGAGCAGTAAGACTATTACTGCTAATTTTTATCTCAGTATGAAGTAGATAGAAGAATAAGCTCTTCAATAACTATTTGTTACAGAGATGTAGAGAAAGTCGTGTGAATGTAACACATCAAATTTTAATAAATAATGTATTATATTAATATGCCTTAGTTATAGAATACATTACATGATTAATAGCATCTGCGTTTACGATGTTATATTGTATATTAAATTTTGAAATGTTTATTAATTTTGTTTTTAGTTGAGTATAAGTATTTAAATACCGAGCGGGATGAACCGGACGGTAACGTATTGGCCCGCATACATTGATGTTCAAATCCTGTGGGTCGACCAATCTGACTGGATTTTTCGTGATTTCATTCAGCCGTCAAGGTTATTACCGAATTGGACACATAATACCACGACCCAAAGTTTTCCACCTTAAGTCTAAATAGTAAAAATTAAATAGACGGTAATAAAGATTTCACAGCCATCTATCGGCAGAAAATAAAAGAAGCTAGAATACTTTAGTTCTATCTTCCCGATGTATGTAGAAATATACATGCCCTTCCCTGGCACTAAGATTTCTCTAGACAGACGTCGAAGTAATCATCTGCCTGTCGTGTATAGAAACAGAGATACAGTTGCCTAGCACTAAGGCCTCGGTGAAAATCTGACGAAGCAAGATTGATACCTGATACATAGCTGTCCACCGCATACAGACCTTAAGGTACGATATCTCCTGAAAACTCGTCGCGATATTTTCACAAGCTAAAACGACATAAAATGAATTAGGGTTAAAAAATAACATTTAACTAATTTTCAGCTACCATTATATTTCTATATATCCTGTATGTGTTATTTACAATTTCAAAGCCTGTGCAGCTTTGTCTCTTAGCGTGACTATTCCATATCCTTAGTCATTAAATTCATTTAATACAGCTATGCTTTCGATAATTTAAAATAATTTTTCTGTCAATACCTAAGAGCAGTTTTACCTATTTAGACATAATATTTTAAAAACCTATTTTCACTCTTTAAAAATCTTACGTGTTCCATTCGCATGACTTTCCCTACAAATTATAGTTAAAAACTTATTCTCCTATCTATGTTTTTGCTAATCGAGATAAACATTAGCAGAAGTGGGCTTTCGCTTACTTCCATGTAAGCAGAAGGAAAATAAGGGACAGCATTAGACTAAAGCGATAGTCAAATCTTTTAAAAGCTGATTATCATGTGATTGCAATTCGTTTATTTAAATGACCAGTAGTTGACAAATTCCCGTATGAGAAAATTTTTAGGTAATTTAAAAATGAAGCCAATTACAAGGAATAGTCGAAAATGGCCAACTCCACGAACCAAAAAATTATACATGTGTGTTTTAACGAGATCTAGAATTTCTGTGATGTAAGTTTTTGTCTATCTCTTACGGTTTATCAGTTTGCAAAAGTCATCCAGAATGAAGAGTCTTCACTGAATATTCCCAGAAAATTAAGATATTAATTTTTGTCATGTAAATATCATTAAAACATAATTTTAATAAAAATCGTTATACCATTTTTGAGAATACCAAAACTTTCAAATTTTGGAGTGGGGGCATTTTCTTCAAAACCTTCGTGACGTGTCCTTGGAAGATACTAAACTTAAATATCAAGTTTGGTATTTTAGCGACTTTTCGTTTTTGAGTTACCAAGTTCACAGACACACGGCTCCTAAGACACACATATACACACGGATCTTATTTCTGAAAGTGCTGCTTTTTCACGGGAACCTAAAATGTGCATTTCCAAGCGTTATTTCGGTATAGAATTTTTGTATGGAATGCAACATCTTCTCTGTATACTATGTCCTAAGTAGAGAAAGTAAAAATAAAAAAATGCATATTCTCCAATTAGATGGCAATGCTTTATTGTACAGATTCTGAGATCCTGATGGTCTTTGATTCCAGCTCCAGAGTAATTGATCCAAATATGTACTCTCCGCTGCCACCTGGTTATGCTGAGGTTGGATATCAGTCATGCCGATCCCGGTGGACGCGCTCGCTAAAGTGTCTCGCTTTGGTGCTTCGTGGCGCCAGGATTGTGGGTTCGAGTCCCACCTTGGACATGGGTGTTTCTGTGTTTGTAAATGTGTCTGTGTATGTATCTCTAAAAGGAAAACGTTAAGAATTAGTAGGTCAACTAAGGAAATGCAGGGAACTGCAAACAACAGAGGAAAAAAGAATACAATGCCGGAGGCATTATGGTACATTATAGTTATCTAATAATTATGCTGTCTCCCTAATTTTTTTCCGATTTTTAGTAGCTTTAAGATTTGGTCAAACATTACATTGAGCAGATGGTGCCAATATTACAAAACGAGGAGATGTATGTTTATAATAATAACAGTGTAATTGTTTTTATCAATTTTATTCGTGAATATGTTTTAATACATATAATGCAGATATTACTTTTATTGTGTATACTCTATATTACTACTAATACTAATAAAAATAAGGGGTTATTTATATTAATTATTTTTGTGAATGCCACTCGAGTAATGAGATTGCTCAGGTGAATTTTATAGTGCTGCGCAAGCTCAATCGGTAATATCAGATCCTGTTGTGGTATTATAAGCGATAACATTTGTTTGGAATACGTGCGTCAGTACATGCCAAGTACATTACGAGTAAAGTTCTTCTCAGAATGCACCAGACACAGATGAAATATGTTAGCAGATCGTTGTATTCAACCCTACATGATTACTGAAAGTACAAATATCCTTGTAGAAGGGTAGTCAAGTCCGGCAGAATGCACAATGTCCAATGTATGCAAGCCTTGCACAAGTTTGAAGTGCCAAGGGGAACGACAGGGTTCTATTAAGTACATGTTCCGTTTAATTCCACCATGCACCAATGCTCCCCCTACTCCGTTTTGTTAAAATTACCGGAAAGGCAGCCTTTACTGTACAGTCTCGACAACAAACCGTGTATTTAGAATTCCTTCAGAATTGATTGCAGCAGGCATTTCTCTTCTGGGAGTGACTTGTCTGTTCTCCTTGTTTATTTGCACTAAGCAAACATTTTGTTTGTTTACAATATTTGCAAGCACTAAAATTGTTATAGTAGAATTATTTGCATAGCATTTACATTATCTATTTCGTAAACATTTATACATATTATATTATACATAAATAATACATACATATTTATTTACATTTCACCACTAATACAGATTTATTACAATTCTGCATTACTTAAATATCTAAACCTACATTCTATGTTAAATATCATTTTCCACACTTCACTGCGGTGCTGTTTATCCAAGGACTCTCTTTTCCACGCAATTTTTAGCTATGTATATATAAGAGCAAATATCTCCTGTCTCTCTATGTCTTCTATTCTCAATTTGACTCTTCTCTAGAATCCTTTCTCCAGCATCTGGCTATCCCTCCAGATATCCCTACAGCCTATTTCATTTGGAGTTCCTTCTATCCATTTATACCAAATATCCTTTTTGTTAAGCAACATTGCCTTAAGCTATTATTATTATTATTATTATTATTATTTTGATATTCCTTAGTTAAACTAATACTTCAATACCCTTTCCACAATTTTAGCTTTACTACTAAATCTCCCTAACTCCCGGGTAAACTCAAAGTGAATTTACAAAAGCTAAGTACAATTAAGAGAAGCTTAAAGTGACTGTATACTTTCTTTAACATCCTATCTACTTTCTCTGCTGCTTAATTGCCGAAGTCAGAGGAAGTATTTCCATTGCAAACAAAACAAGTCCACAGCACATCACCTGAAATGCACATTTGTAAATTATCTCAAACGAAAATAAAGATTTTCATTAGAAAAAGACACGCAAATGAGATAGAAAATCTGAGTATCCGAGCCAGTGGACTTTGTGGTAACATGTGAGGCTAGCATTTGGGATGGCCTGGGTTCGATTATCCTCTCTGACCTTGGATTTACGTAGTATTCCATGGTCGCTAGGGTTGCTTTATCACCTACCACGATTTCCGTTACATTATTTCGCTTTCATCTGTTTGTGCTTGAAGGCTGCTTGTCTTCATCGCCCTTCATGGGCGGCTCTAGTAGTGGGAGGGGTGACTTCCGCGCGATTTGTCTGCCTGCGACCTAGCCTTCTGACGTTCCGTCACTTCATTCCTTTCACCTGGAAGGTAGCAGCCGCGATAGATGCTCCTGTGAGCGAAATGTCTTCCTTTGCTTTGTATCCTATTCATCCGTGTGTGTGAATAACGAGAAAACGAGAAACTGGAACAACCATATAACTTGATGCAACGGCCAGGTACCACCAATACCAGGTTGCAAAGCGAAGGTTTTCAGGAAACTTCTCCAACTCCAGACAATTGTTAACATAAAAACTGCTCATTCAGTTTTATTTTCTTGAACATTACTTAAATGCTTTCGATTAAAATAACATATATAAAATCTATAACTAACTTTTGAAGTTCTCTTCATTCATGTTGAACGTTATGTTTTGGCAAACTCTTATTTACTATACTGAAGCTTATTGGCGCATTTCCGTGAGTGGTGGTAGCGTGTGCAGCTCACTTTTAGATGGTCACTGTTTCATGTCTTGTTGTTAGGAGTTGCCTAAATTAGGTAACGGCGCTGATGATGGAAGGTGCCCCCGCAACAGAGCCTAAGAACAGCAAGTAGGTTCCCAGCCATTTTTGTTTCTACCATGATCCCTGGGAGGAAGGGGTGATCAGAAGCCCAAATGGCAACCAGATCCAGATGAAAAGCAAGCAAGCATGAATGCTGTCCGTAATTTGCCAGATATGATACATTCAACGTCGCCCGGCGCATTTTCACAAAACCTGAACTCCCATTCTCACTTTCAGGATGCAGCGCCCTCGAAAGATCCCGCGACGACGCCAGGAACAACCCTTTACAGATAGCAAGTCACCGCCCAGGCGCATCCCGCGGAACACCGTTTCCTGTTCCTTCAACGCTGAAGCAGATGACAAGGAAGTATGAACTCAGGGAATGATGGATAGGAAAATCATATAAGGAAATGAACCATCCCGAGCATTTGCCTGCCGACTCGGGGAATCCGCGAAAAGTCCATGGATCAGAGTGGGTGGCTCCGGAGATCGAGGCCGCCTGAACCATCACCCTCTTTGAGTAAATAAGTCGTTCATTACGACCTACTTTTTAATGCAACACTTCATGTTATGCCCGACATGTTGCTGCTAGTGGATAAGTTTCTCTGCAGCTTAAACAAATTTCAGAGGCCGCCTTGGTATGTGGGGGTAGTTTATCTGCCTCACATTCAAGAGATCGGGACTTCGAATCTTCCTTAGGATGACTTACCCGGAAAGAGCTTTTACGAGGTCCTGAGAAAACGAATGTCGAATAACTTTAAACTCTATGGACCCGAAATCATTTGAGCATCACTTCACCGATCCCATTCATCGTCCCATATCACCAACTAGGTCAAAGGATGCAAAGTTACATAAGTTACATAAAAAAATAGATTCCTTGCTGGGGTAGAGATTTTTCTCTAGTCTAGATTATTCCGTATCCTCCCCTGAGTATGGCAGTATGAATGTGAATGAATGCATGTGTGTGTGCGCGTATGTATGTGTGTATTTGTAACCTAATGATTAAAATTAAAGACAAATAGAAAGCTGACTACAGTACACAAGTTAATAGCGTAGTCGATAGGTAATATGCTCCACAGAGAAATGCCGACGATAGGACCATGTAGTTAAAAGGTAGGTATAGGTTAATGGAAGAATAAAACAAGTTTCCAGCCCAGTGTTCTATGTGAAAGTAAAGAATTCAGAAAGTAACAGTCCCTTGAGATCGTGTAAATTAGATCCGCGTGTGAGAGAAGCAGTTCCATAGGGATATTTATGTAATATAAATGAAGCACACCATCGAGGTTTGCTCTCAGTGTGGATAACAGGGTATTGTCATTAACATCATGCGATGTACGCTATTGACTCGGCCATATTCTCCTAATGGGCTCACACTTTGTTTTGGGGAAGGGGTGGCTAAGAGCGTCGTGTTCTAATTCCACCTCTGCCGCTACCTCCACATTAAGGGTTCTTAACCAAGTAATGCTCCTCTATGGTGTAATACATGTCCATCATAACAAACTTCATTTTTACGTTTATTTGTAGAAAGCGGAGTATCTCATATTGCTTCTTTCATATACTTTATATATATATATATATATATATATATATATATATATTGAAAGAAATAAACATCAGAACATCTTTTAAGCCTGCCGATAAACTTTAACTACTTCAAAATCTACTAATGGTAAATATGCATAGATAAAGAATCACAAAACTTTCAATGTCTGTTGTGCAAACGAAAATTTTCTTACAAAAGATTCTTCTTCTACGCACTTCAATCTAATCAATAAAAAGATTGGTGGCTTATCTTATTGTTTAGCTTCTTATAAGTAGGAGGAAAGTAAGGATATGCAATTGGCCAAACAGAGGGTCAAATATTTTAAAACATGGTTGTTATGTGATTGAAATTCGATTTTATTTCCATGGCTGGGAGTAAAACAAAAGAAAAACCGATGGCGACTTCCTGCTTGAGAAAAAATTAGGTAAGCATTTTCTCGGAAATCGTTAATTCTAAAAAAATGTATATTATTATAAATCGTGTGTTTTAACGAGTTCTACAATTGTTGTGTGGTACCTTTTGCGGTTTATGGTTATGCTAAAGCCATTTAAAATGAAGAGGATTTCAGAGGAGATTCCCAGAAAATTCAAGATTATTTGTCTATAAATATCTTTAATATACCGTAGTATATATAAAATCATTACAGCATTTTTGAGACGGTCAAAAAGTTTCGAAAATGGTTTCCTTGTAAAGGGTAGCTTTGTGAGGGGGGATTTTCTTGAAAAGATTTTTGTCGCATCCTTGGAAAATGATAAAATTAAATATCAAATTTGATATTCAATCCAAGAAAGTCCCCCCCCCCACTCAAAACTACCCTTTAGATCGAACACTTTTCGAAAGTGTTGATTTTCTCAAAAAGTTGTTCTAACCATCTTGATTAAAATACCTTATGTATAAGATATTTTATGTAAAAAAATGTATATCTTGAATTTTCTGGGAATACCATCTAAAGACCTTTCTACTCTGGATGACTTTTGCAATACTGGTAAACCGTAAGAGACAGACAAAAACTTGCTACACAAAAACTGTATATGTCGTTAAAACACACGATTTATGTCATATACATTTTTTCGTGGATTTGAACACTTCTGAGATATTCCGGATTATTGTCTTCAATTTTAAGCCTCTTAAACTTTTCGAAAACTAAAAGACATCTTTCTTCTCGTGTCTCATTTGTTTATCCCTTGTAAGTAAAGAGATTGGAATTTAATTTTTTCACAAAGCGACCGGCTTTTCTATTGTTTTAGCCTGTACATTTTATTATTCCCTTTCTATTTACAAGGAGCTAGTAATTAGACTAATTGTGCTTATGTTTATCTTTATTAGCATGATGTAGATAATAGATTAATCTTTTGAATAAAAGGTTTGTTTATCGAACAACTAGAGGACATCATGTGAATGGAACACATTAATTTTTTTACCTTCTACTTGGAACCAAGTAATAAGGACAATTTCTGCTATTGTTTATCTCAATTATCATGAAGTAGATAGAACAAATAGCTTTTTAACAATAACTTGCTACAGAGATGTAGAGAAAGTCATGTGAATGGAGCATATCAGTTTTTTTTTATTTTGAAATATTCTCTGAGTAACGGCAAATATTACGTTTGAGCATAAATATTGTATAATGAATTTTGTTTAATAATAAAGCAAATAAAGTAAAATTACAATGCTACTGATGAAATAAAGTAGCAAAAAATTACCAAAGCATAATACGGGGGATGATCAGAAATTAAGATTAATTTTATTTTTCCACAATTTCTCCACATATCGGTTGAGGTACTTGTCACCTCGTGGGGTGTGTTTGGATATCCCCTCCTGTAAAAATCCTGTCCTTGCGTGTTCAGCCACGATGTCTTGAAGTATTGCACCTCCTGCTTTGAAGCGAATCGTCGGCCTCCTAGATGTTCCTTGAAGTGAGGAAAAAGATGAAAGTCGCTTGGAGCAAAATCCGGGCTGTAGGTGGTGTGGTCGATGATATCCCAGTTTCAACAGAGTGGTGGTCTTCTGCGTTGTATGAGATTGCGCGATATCGTGAAGTAAGGTGACACCCTCGGTGAAGAGTCCTGGCCGTTTCCTCGTGTTTGCTTTGCGCAATAGTGTCATGGTCTCATAGTATCGGTCAGTGATCACTGTGTGTCCTCTTTCCAAAATCTCCACGAGTTTGACACCCGCGCTATCCCCCAAAAAATGTGGTCTCACCTTCCCGGCAGATGGCGCCCCCTTAAACTTCTTGGTCTTTGGAAAAAAGGGGTGTTTCCACTCCTCTGACGATCGCTTACTGTAGGGGATGCAGTAGTGGATCCATGTTTCGTTACCTGCGACAATGCGGTGAAGAAAACTGTTTCCTTCCGTGGACAACCGTGTCAAAAGTTGCAGACTTGTCCCCATGCGCTTCTTCTTGTGTTGGTTGGACAGATTTCGTGGAACCCAGCAGAATATCGTGAACAAAGTGATGAATGCTTCCAAAAGACACTCCCAGTTATACCGCCATACATCGTAACGTGACCCTCCTGGTGCCCTCCTCCACGCGAGCTGTATTCAAATCTGTGGACACTGCTGGGTCGGCCACTACAATCCTCGTCGGTGACGTTTTCTCTACTTGCCGCAAACTTTCGAAACATTCTGAGACATACCAGCGAGACATTACAGTCTCTCCATAAACCTCTTCCGGCTGTCGGTGAAAGTCAGCCGCGGTTATATGTTTCGCCCACAGAAATAAAATAACTGAGCAGATTTCTTCACGAGACTAGTTTTCCAATAGAATCACTATTTGTAAACAGTTGCGCTGTAAGTGGCAGTTGGCTGAAGCTCTGCACAATTGCCAACCGCGTGTAATAAAATTACCATACACTACTAAGATAGCTTTGAAAGACGAAACACCATGAATATGGGTCTTATAGTTTCTGAGCAACTCTCATACTAAACTTAAATACCAAATTTGATATTATCGGACTTTTCGTTGTTTTGCTTTATGCTGTCCACACATACACACACATACGCACATATACTCATGCTGAGATTTCTATAAAAATTCCTTCTTTTTTTCTATATAAAATCAATATATATAGAGGTATGGAATTTTTGGGTGGAGTACAATACCTTCTCTATCTACTATGTACGTTATACATATGTGCTACAGAAAGTTATAAAAAGCTTAATTTTACCTTAAACTTACATTACACTAAGTTCCTGCACTGGAAATTGCACATACTTGGTGGAAATCATTCAGAGCATATCAGTTTTACCCACATTCTGTATATTCCATTTACTGCTTCTTGATAACCCTTGCATGCATCTCCCCACACACTCCTTCTGCCCCCCCTCCCTCTCTCTCTCTCTCTCTCTCTCTCTTCCTCTTTCCCATTAAATTTTTCGTTGCATGCAAGGGTAGCAGAGCCTTCATAAAACGTGCCATTTTCCTGAACCTACAGTGATTAAATTGCGATCAGGTGGAGGTTAGTCTGCCGTGCTTTGCAATACGATTACAGACTTGAGTCTTAATCGGATCTTAATTCGATTTCCCAAAAAGCGATTAAAGGAAGGTGTACAAGTGAAGTTGGGGTGGATTGCCGAGGCTAATTGCGGAGGGGGATAGGGTGGCCTTGTTGTCAGGCCGGCGCCCAGTCCTGCAGTTATCTCGTTAGTAAAATGGATACCTCGAAGAGATTGCAACATCGAGAAGTCTTATGGTGCTTGCTCTTTTTAGTTGCTTCTAAAAGGAACAATACATCAGGAATTGGTTTTCAGGTACAAAACCTGAGGAATACCTACCTGCCTTTTTATTTTCTCTAGCATGCACATAATAGATAGAAACCCAAAATGTATATACCCATATTTTACTGAAAATATATGTTTTGGGGTCTCCTGAATAAATTAGGAAAAGGTCCGTGTTTCTGTGAATAGCAAAACTCAAAAATCAAAACTATGTTAAATAAAAAAATGTTCAGCACCTCCAAAGGATGCGGCACGAAGATTTTAAGAAAATCTACTTTACGTGGAATTCTTTTCGAAGCTTGGCTCTAAAAAGTTTTATTGAAATATCATATGCTTAAGATTTGTTATGGAAAATGAAATATATATTTTGAAATTTTAGGAATAGCTCATTCTGCATAACTTTTGTATTATTGATAAACCGTAAGAGGCAAACAAAGGTAACTTCTCAAAAAATGTAGATCTTCTTAAAACACACAATGTACTTCTTATAGATCGTTTGGGTGCCTAACCATTTCGGAGGTATTTCTTGTTATTCATTTTAATTTTAAAATGCCTATACATTTCTCAAATCTCATCTTCATTCGTTTTCTATGGTTTACTGCTGACTATATAAAGAGATTCCAAGCTGAATGTCAAGTGCATAGGGATAACTTTTAAAATATTTAGTTATCGTTTTAGCTTAGTTTATTGCTTTATTTCCCTTCTGCTTATAAGGAACTAATTATTAAGGCTATATCTTTTAATGTTTACCTCAATTAGCATGAATTAGATACAATAATACTCTTAGCGCGGTGGTAGCGTTGCTACTTACCAAGCGGGAGACCTGGGTTCGATCCCCAGTACCAGCGTGGGGATTTTTCCCCCGCTGGGAGACCTGGCCCGGGGTGCACTCAGCCTCGTAAGGTCCCTGGGGGGCCAATTGAGGAGGTACTTGATGGAAAAGTAGCGGCACCAGGTCATGAGGACCGCATTAACCGCCGGGGGGACTCGAGGCGCTGACCACGTCTCACCCTCCAATACTGCACCCCATCCATGACGTCTGTAGTGGACCGAGATGGGGGACGCAGCGGCCGGGCGGAGGGCCAAGGTTCCCCGTGAGCTGTCGTGCCATGGAGTTATAATACTCTTTTCTAAGATAAGTTTGTATCAGAACAGGTAAAGAAAGTCATGTAAATAGACGCATAAAATGTAAATAGTGTTTAGCATCTCTTAATGCACATGACACCAAGGTGGTGAGGCTGGAGGTTCATGAAATTATAATTCGGAAATAAGCGTTCCAAGCCTACTTTTGGGTACTCTCCAGCATTTGGCAGCTCTAAGAACTGAGAAAAACCGGGTAAAAATCAGTCAGGCGCTTTTGGTGGGAGCTCAACCGCAGAACTGCCGTTCGGATTCCGCACCATAATGAATTAGGGAAAAGAAAATACGATTAAATACCAATTTTGTTATTTAGTTATCCATCTTACTAGGATATTATACAAATATCTTCAATAAAATTTCCTTACCAAACTATCTTGTACTTGGAAAAAGTTTCGAAATTATTAATTTTCCCAAAAACGCCTCTAACGATTTTCAGTTAAATAGCATAATGTAAGATAACCAGCATGGATAAGAGTTGTACCTATCACTGTGTTTCCTAGGGGGTAATAGATTAGCGATAAAGCTCGTGATCGCGCATATGAGAGGATATATATTTGGAGAAAGTTCGGCAGCTCTAAATAAGTACACTGGGGGTACAAGGAGACACAGTGGTTTTACTATTAATTAGAGGAATCTTAAGAACGCATGTTAGGGAGCTGAACGGAAGAAAACCCATGGGATTACCCTCATTCCACGCCACTCACCTGCACATTTTGATGTTCTTGTAAGTTACACTCTGCCCATTCTGTTGACATCGGTGTGGAGTAGGTCCGACAGTATCAATAGTTCAGATGTGAGGGCTCTCCGTGACCTAGTTAACGGAGACTTTATAGTTAAGACCACGCTTATGATAACACCACTACATCAGCATTTCCGATATCGATTCCTGAAATTGATGCAAATTACCTCTTGCTAAATGGAATATAGTTACTTCAGAATGACTATCTGCGATCCTACAATATGTATAAAATATTTTCATATGTTTAAGATATATATTGGAGTTAATAGTTTATGCAGTATTTCTTGTGATTGATTTATATTTTACATCACTTTTACTTTTCTCAAATGATTCGTCATTCATTTTGTTTTTTCCTTTATTTTTTCTCTTGGTCACCCAAAAAGAATAGAATTTCGAAACCATCACATGGCGAAGCACTCTTAAAATACTTGACCTAATGTACGTCAAGGGTATCCTTATTGCAGTTGCACCTACAAAAAAATATGTAATAAAGAATTTGTTAATCTTTATCTCAATTAGCATGCAGTAGAAGAAAAAGTATTTGTAAGAATAATTTGTTGCAGAATACGTAGCAAATTGTAACGTACATTATATAACTGTAACACATTTTTTGTGGCTGCAGTGTACTTGCGTTGTTTTGTTTTTCCATCTCAAAATGGCCGAACCGAAGTTTACGATTCTTGGAATGTAGCACTTCATAGGTCCTTGAAGGGACAAGTTATATGACACCTTTACTTTCACCAAAAGGTCAGAATTTCTAATGACTCACAAAATTGGCCAATCAAAGTATCTAGCTCACTGGTGACTTCTCTTTCTCAGATGGGGTCTCAGGAGAAATTATGTCTGTTTTACTTTCTCTACACGTATTCCATACATAGTGTATAGAGAAGGTATTGTATTCCACTCAAAAATTCGAGAATCCAAAAATAGCATTTTTAGAAAAAATGAGCGTTTTGAGTGTATGTGGGGGGGGCTATTCCCAGAAAATTCAAGCTATACATTTTTTGTCATGAAAATAAGTTAAACATATGGCACTTTAATCAAAATCTCTAAAGCTATTTTTGAAAAAATTGACATTTTCGGAAAATGTTCCTCATAATGGGCAGTTAAGAGTTGGGACGATTTTCTTGAAAATCTTTCTAAAAATATTTTTTTTCGAATCAGGAGCGCTCTAAACATGTATTTCCGGTGAAATCGCTGTATAGAATTGTTGGGTGGAATAACCTTCTCTATTCACTATGTACATTGTACATACCTGCTAGAGGAAGTAAAAATGAATAATCAGCTAAATACCAATCTTGATCTAAGGCTGAGGTACCAGATTCTTAAGAACATCCCCTCTCACAATCGTAATTTATTAGTCTTTTTTTAAGATGGCTTTAAAGATTTGGATTAAGATACACAAGTTCACATATTTGTATGACAAATAAATTGTATATCTTGAATAGGCTGTAAAATCAACTTCATTCGAAGTGAATTTTTTATAACCTGTAAAATAAGAGATAGACAAAAAGCTATCTACCACGCAAAACGTATATATGTCGTTAAATTGCATAATTTATGTATTTTTGTACTAATAACCATTTCTGAGATGCTATACATTGTATATTTTTTAATTCTCAAATACTTTATACTTAGTCAAAACCATAATGGCCATTCGATTTTTTCCCTGCATGATTGCGCAAAGAGAACTCCATCATGTAGCGACCCTCTCTTAAAAGATTTCACTCTCGCTTAAGCCTACCATGTTTCTTTATTCTTCTTGTTCGTATAAGAAACTATATAGTAAACCATTACTGCAAACGTTTATATCATTATCATGAAGTAAATAGAGGAATAAGATTTAAAACAATACCTTGGTGAAGAATAAATGTACAAAGTCATCTAAATGTAACGCATCCTACTTTTACTTTCTTTACTTAGTGATTAGTACATAGGTAGAGAAGGTATTGTATTCCAACCAAGATTTTGTAGGCTATGAGAAATTCACATTTTATCCTTCCCTGAACCCCCCCCCTCCCCCAAAAAGTAAAGCTATTTTCAGAAAAATGTCCGTATATATGTGTATGTGTGTCGTTCTGTGAGTGTCTCGGTGTGTATGTGTGTGTCAGCTGCCCGTGTGTTTGTGAACATAAAAAATCGGTTAAATACCAACTTAATATTTAAGTTCAGTATCTTTCAAGGACCAGGTCATGAGGACCGCATTAACCCGTCTCACCCAATTCCGCACACCATCCATAATGTCAGTGATGGCCCGAGAGGGGGGACGCCGCATGCGGGTGGTAGGCCAAGGTTTCTTGTGAACTGTCGTGCTATGGTGTTAAAAAGTTATCTTTCAAGGATGCAACATAATGCTTTTCCAGAAAATTATCCCACTCCAAAATACCCTTTGCAAAAATGTTTTTCTCAAAAATCGCTGTAATGACTTTGATTAAAATACTATATATTAAAGATACTTGCATGACAAATAAATCGCTTGAATTTTCTGGGAATAGCCTCTAAAGTCCTCTGCATTCTGAATGGCTTTTGAATAGCCGGTAAACCAAAAGTTATTACAGAAGAAAAAATCTGATGTGTTACACTCACATGACTTTCTCTAGCTACTCTACAAACAAACTTCTTACAAAAGATAACTCTTCTTCCAACACCATGCTAATCGAGATAAACATTAGCAGAATTTTATTACTTAGTTCCTTATAAGTAGACTGGAACTAAGAGAATGCACAAGGCCAAAGTGATAGTCAAATGTTTTAAAAACTGTCTATATGCGATTGTCATTGCAAATCGCTTCTTTGCTTGACCAGGAGTAGAACAAAAGAAACAAACACACACATTTCCGTCTGAGAAAAGTAGAAGTACCTCACAATTGAAACTAATAATAAGGAATACCTCGAAAACGGTAAGCTCCACGAAAAAAATGTATATGACATAACTTGTGTATTTTAACAAATTCTATATTTGTTGTATAGTAAGTTTTTGTCTATCTCTTACGGTTTACTAGTTATGCCAAATTAAGCAAAACAATATCGACATTTTTGTATAGTAAGTTTATGTCTATCTCTTACGGTTTACTAGTTATGCAAAATTAAGCAAAGTTCATTCAGAATAAACAGGTCTTTAGAAGCTATTCCCGGAAAATGCAATAAATACATTTTATTTGTAATAGAAATGGATTTAACGTGTGGTATTTTAATTAAAATCGTTAGAACCATTTTTAAAAAAACAAAATTGTCTAAAATGTTGTCATGTAAAGGGTAGTTAGGGGTGGGGGGATTTTCTTGAAAATCTTCGAGTCGCATCCTTGGAAGACACCAAACTTAAATACCAAGTTTGGTATTTAACCGCCTTTTCTTTTTTGGGATATGCTGTCCACAGACACACACACGGACCTGTTTCTAAAACTGCTTTTTTTTTTTTTTTTTTATTCAGGGGGTCCTAAAACATGTATTTCTGGTGAAATCTCGACATCGAATTTTTAGGTGGAATATAATACTTCACTATTCCTATGTACATTGTACATACGGGGCTAGAGAAAGTAAAAAAAATGTGGTGCTTGTTAAAACACACAATCTGCCATATACAATTTTTTTTAGAGGTAACAATTTCGGCGATTTTTTTTTTTTATTTGTCACTCAAACTTTTCTGTCATCTCCTGGCCATGAAAAGAGAACAAATATCGATTAAATAGCAAGCAGCTTTTAAATGTTTGGTATCGCTTTACCATTCTTCTACTTAAATAAGAGCAATGTTTGTCTCGACTTAGACGTAAATAGAGCAAAAGTTTTAACAATCATTTGTTAAAGCTGTGGAGAAATAAACCAATCGGAGCAGAACTGACTCGAGGAATACATTTAATTCGCAAAAATGTAAAACTGATAAATGCACATAAGAAAACAGAAGCAGGGAACGTATGTTTGATTCAAAAGAGTTTGAGAAAAGTTATGTTCTCTTTATATATTGATAATTTATTGTACGTTAAATATGTATAGCATGCTGAAATTATTGGTTGAATGACCGGAACGTAATGGAGGTGACTGGCACACAGTGCTGGCACAATGGACCAAGTGTAGAGCTATGTCTTTTGTCCCCAGCAACAAAGGAAGAAGCCCTCGGATCGATTCCTTGCACGTGAATGCCATGGTCGGTACATAGACATAACGCCCTTTGTGTTCCTTTTCCTTTAATACCCTTTCTCGCCTTCCTGCAGCACTTCCTTACGTTTTTGTGGTTTGTAGACCAGGAAGAAAAAGAAGATAAAACATTCTCGGCGGTACTTGGGAAATATTTGCTGTGCAGCGTCTAGGAGAATTGGTTCCCCGGGAATAGTATGCTCGTTTTTTAAAAAAAATGTCTACCTGAATAGGGAGCAAAGGATGAAAAGAGCACAGACCACAGATTTTGTGTGCAGTTCTTTCAAGTCATTTAAACATAAATAGTGTACATGTTATGTTTTGAATACTGATTTACGGTGTAGTTAGGGAAAGGAAATTCATAAATATTGAAATGATTAATAACATGTTAAATATAAACTATACTATATTACATTAAATGTAAAATATTTTGCGACCCTAATCAACAACTGGTCAACAGCAAATTTATACATTTGCACTAATAAAAAGCATTTAGGAAGCATTCAGTTCGCTTTTCTTATGAGAATACCGAGATAGCACCGGGTAGCCACAAATAAAAAGGCGGAGTTAAACAAGTGGCTGGTTCTACCCTCATACTCACACGTGCGCGCGCGACGTTATAAACTGCTAAAATATGAGTTATTTACATTACTCATGCGTCTCATGGTAAGGTCTTTGGTCATATAGTCTTACGTCTTCTTCTTTTCTGCGTGCGTTAGCGAGTTCCCTACCGCTGCACTCTATCCAGCGTCGTCACGCTGCCTTCTGTGCGTATGCGAACTGGACAGAACTGCAACCAGACTCGCTATTGGCCGCCCAACTTGGCGTACAATGTTTAAACCTAAAAGACTAACCTAATGAACACCAGCAATTAAAAGCCGTCATTACCGGTCTCTTCAATTAAAAGTACTTATACCAATCCCCATATGCTACATACTTATACTAATTCCCTCCCTCCCATGTTAGAATATTAAAATAATTCTCCCTTTACATAGAGAAATGTTCGATTTTTTTGTTTACTTTCATAAATACGGCTATTACAATATAGACTAAAAGACCATATTATGTCTTAATGAACAAATAAAGCTCATAAATATTATCTGTTGATTCCCACCGAATTTTATATAACTCTGCATACTCGGGGTAGAGAAACAAATTTAAATTGCAGCATGTGTTCAATTTTGGACAGAACAACCGGATGTAAAGATTGTTGCACTGAATTTTTCAGTCTGATTCTACTTTTCCAACTTAAAAATACACACTAAGGTGAACGAACAATTACTTATCATTGATTGAAATAATAGTAGTTAAGTATGAAACTTGTGAGTTAAAGTGCTTATAAATTGCAAGTCACCATTGAAAATGTATTGGAGAACTTCGTGGCAAAATGTCAGTCACTTGGAAAATTTAATGCCATGCTGGTGTTGCTCAGGTGGTTAACGATCATCAGGAATAACAGAAGATCCGTGAATCAAATCTCGGTTATGGAATCCAATCTTTCAGTGTGCTTCTACTTTACCAAGATATTTCTGATGTTTTTTTTTTTTTTTTAAATTTTAATATCTTATGCGTCGCACCTCTAAGACGATACATATTCTGGTGATTTTTCATGCTTGAGTAAAAAGAATACGATATAAAAGTTAACACATACTGACTTGCTTTCTAAGCATTTGATTGTCGCTCTAGCCTCCTGGGACGGAGAAATCAGAGGAGAGACTCGACATGGATCCATATATCTCTGATGACGTTGCAAGCATGCACGGGTTCCTTAATGTTTCCAGATCGAACGCATCCGACGCTGCCCGGGCCCTACCCATAAGCCCTGACCCTCCGAAGAAGCACCCTCCCGGTTCCCTGACAAGAGTGTTCCCGCATCATCGCAAGAGAAGAAACCTTTACAGAGTGTACAACCATCGCCCAGCCTCAACCCGCTGAACATCGTTGCCTGATCCTTCAACTCTGAAATACATTACAAGGAAATGACTACAGCAGAGATGAACGGGAAATTCGTGCTAGAATTTACACTAATCAGCATCCCGACCCGGGAAAGGATGAAAAACCCGTGGGTCAAAATGGGAGGGGATTGAACCCAGAACTTTCCGAATAATGCGCGGAACAGACATAATCGCTTCAGCCATCCCGCTCTGTGGGTAGGGTAGTAACAATATTAATAAAAATAAATATTTCTAATGTAGACAATCAGAATATAAATATTCAATACCAGTCATCCATACCCTCCTGCCAACGGTATTGTGTCCAATGACCGGCGTTAAGGTCCTCCATCCCCGGATTAGATGGAGCCTGTGGCAGTGTTGAATGGAATAATGACTTTCTCTAGGAAGAAATAAACATAATCGTAATGAAGCACTTCGGAAAACTTTTAATACCTCTATTTGTTTTCCCCCTTTACGATATAAATAGCAAGGCGAGTTGTCTGATGCTATTACTCTGGATATGAAACATGCATGACCTTAATGGAATACTACACTGTCTAGCGGGGAAAAGGAGCAAAAGTCTTATGAATGTTGCACTACAGTACATTGTTCATTTCTTCAATGGCTCCAGGCAGACCTATAAAATTAATTTATGGCCCTTACACGAAGTTTTCCTTGTCCGAGTTTATTCCAACAGCAAAGCGACCTCTGTGAGAGAAGGGAAACAAACTGCTCGACATGCATTTGTTCTTCATTACAGCCATTTTGAGGTACGTGTGTTGTCAGTTTCACTCCTGATGCAATTATTGTGGCTATAATGAGGGCATTAAATGGTAAAGTTTATGTCAACACAAACATGAATGTCCATTAATGCAATGAACAATAAAGCTGCATTACTGTATATTTGTGATTGGAAGTGCCTAGATGGGGGAATTTAATTGCGAAATGTATCTTTAATTATGGTAGTTGCCCGTTGCAGCGCAACCCTCCCCCCCCCTAGTTGAAAATGACTCATAATTTTGATTTTGAATTCCTGGAGCTAAACTATATAGATTTTATTATTGATCTATCGAGCCAGATGGCTCAGGCTTTTCGTCTGGGACTGACATTCGAGGGTCGTGGGATCGATTCCCCGCGGCCGAATTCTCTGACCCATGTTTTTTCTTTCTCGGGGGTTTTCTCGGGTCATTTGGCAAATGCAGCGAGGATTCTTCATTCTCCTGAATTTCTTGTTCCTTCATCTCAATGTCATCCGTCTGGTCTTTCTTTCAGGGATGTGTCGGCGATGGCTGTGATGGTGGCGCAATCATCTTGTGGAGAAGATTGCGAGATGACTGCACTTTGAAAACTCACTTCTCGGCAGCAGGATGGCGCTGGGGGTCGTCTGTACACTCAGGGGCGCGGGCTCCTTGCACTCACCCTGCCGAGATGAAGCACTGTTTGGGCACTGTTAAGGACTCTTTACGATGGCTCCCTGCCGCAGAATGGTTCCGGTTGCCCTCTGAAATGACTCACTAAACGCGGAAAGATCCATAGTGATCCCTGACAAGCAGCGCTCTGTCTCGTCTGATAAGAGGTGCGTCTGCCAATAGATTCATGCAATGGTGTCATCCTTACTGCAAGGTGTAACAAACATTCCTCAATGCAGTTTCAGTTGGCGCCGACTAACCCCAGTGTTATTGTAAATATAAGCAACAATAATGGCAGTGGAATTGACTTTAGAAGCAACAATGAAGAAGCTGACGATAAGATTATTTAGGAGAAGTACCCCTACCAAGCGATTGAGAGGTTTGGTGCTTTAGCCATGGACAGGACGAAGTGGCAACAGAGCGACCACGAAGTAATGCAACCGTCAGGGATCACGCTGAGTTTAGCTGAGGTGCAGAATCCCCTTCCGGTATATACACACTACACTATCATTGATTTTATGTATGTTTTCCTTCATATCATGATTGTATATGTAATTTAAACTACTTCTACACAACTCTAAGGAGATTTAAAGTTGTTAAAATTGCCACACTCGTGACCTATTTTATTTTGAATTAATCTGAACTATCACAATAACTTTTATCCGGTATTCTGTGAATATTAACCCGCTTTCATTGCTTTACTTTTTAAATATGGAACACAAATATTTTCAAGAAAGTCCCCCAACTCTAAGCTACCCTTTACATGAAACATTTTTCGAAAATTCTGATTTTCTCAAAAATGGCTCTAACAGTTTTGATTATAATCCATGTGTTTAAGATATTTTCATGAAAAACGAATTATATATGTTAAACTTTCTGGGAATAGTCTCTGAAGACTTCTTCTTTCAAGATGAGTTTTGTATAACATTTGATTTGTAGAATTAATGGTTTCCGAAACATTTCTTGTTATTTGTTTTCAATTTTAAACTTCTGAAACTTTCCTCAAGTGGAAAGTAAACTTTCGTTTCATCTCTTTTGTTTTACTCCCAGGAATGCAAATTAAAGCCAAAATTCAACTGTTTATATAGCAACAGTTTCTAAAAGATTTGATTGACTTCTTGGTCTAGTGAATTCCCATATTTCCCTTCTACTTACAAACAAGCTCTCAACTCTTCTCATGTTTATCTGGATTAGTATGACGTAGATAAAGGAATAAGGTTTTGTAAGAAATATTTGTGTGGATAGAAAATCATGTGGATTGGACTTAATAATAGTAGAGTGCATATGGAGTTCAGAAAAACTGAAAATGCTTAGATAGTATTGTAAATTTAAACGGGATGCATTTCACGAACCGTAGCGGACTGATAAGTGGAAGTCGCTTATTCCATTTATTACAGCTAGATATCTTGCATGCAAATCGCTACAGGGGTCCAATCTTCTGCGCGGAAGGAACGCAAAGATTCCCTATATATCATTTCTGTGTAGGTTTTAATATGTGTTATATTCCTTAGCTATATTTTCACGTCTTCATAGACTGGAAAGTGTTTCACTTTGCTATTGTTGTTTAACTCACTCAGATTCAGTGAAATAGTAACTTTATCTTGTGCAGCAGATTTATAATCTCTGAGCTCCTAGCGAGATGCTACCCTAGGGGTTCCTAACAGTCCTATCATAAAAAATGTTAATGTTTCATATTATAATACAGATGTGCCTCTCTTTCTGGAAAGATTTATTAGACCCATAAGGATCGTAGCAAAACGGAGAACTTTTCGATAAGCTCTGCAGGCACTGAAATATGACGTTGTATGAAATGGAAAGAAATGTATCCGGGGAAAAAGGTTTTACCGAGCATTCTGTATCGATTCAAGTCTTGGGAAACACAATTTGAATACATTTACTGTTCTTATCACGCAAGCAAGGTTTTCGTCCTATACTAAAAGGAGGAAGTCGAGAGCTATTTGAATTTTACACTAGCAGGATGCTGTAGGTATTAAGAGCACAATTATGCCATATAAATATTTAGTAAGAAATGCGTGGTACTTTGTGTTGCGTTAAATAAGAATGGAAAACATTTGCTATAGATCAGCATCCACCTAACATTTCTAGACACACTACAGTGCATTGTAATACTTGATAATAATTACAATTCTCACCAGCATTCTATAATGTTTGGAGAGAGGAGTGTAGTCTGCCTATTTAGGTTTAGGTTTTTTTCGAACGTTTAAAAATTAGGTCTTTCAATGATTAGCCATTTTTAAGCGTCTACAACATAGATAGCGCACATTTTACCTAACACGTTTCGGCTGTGACTGGCATTTTTTACCCTTTACCGTTTTCTTCCATTTTACCTACATTTATTTTTGTTTTCCGTTTTTTTCTCACAAATACACATTTACAAACACACAACCACCCATGCCCAAACACCAAATACCAAAGCAAGGCACTTTAGCGGGCGCGGCCATGGGGTAGCATTCGGGAGGTCATGGGATCGGTTCCTCTCGGCGGACCTCTCTGATCCATTGGTTTTTCGGTTGTTTTTTTTTCCCCGGTAAGTAAACCGGAGAAAATTGTTCATTCCCCCGAACTTCCTGTCTCTCCATATCATTTATTTCAGGGCTAAAGTGTCGACAAGGACTGCGAAAGACACTATTTCGTGAAGGTGACTGTGCTCTATTTCTCCATACCAATTCGTTTTAAACGATGTAGATTTAGCGCACTTTGCGGGTTGCTGACAATGATTCGAGGTTTAAGGTTAAATAAACGGGACTGTGTAGAAGTAGGAATTATGTTTGCAATGTGTGCTTCAAGATTGCTTAGTGTGTATATTTATCTGACTCTAGTAGAAGTTACACTTTCATGATAGTTTGAGGGCTCTGATTTTCTAATAATCTCGGTGTAATTGCATAACGTTGTCTCATTGCCCTCATCGCTGATAACTCGAAATCAGTTATCCTGGAGTTCTAATTGCATTGACGGCATTGGTTACGATGATGATTTCGATCAGGAGCGTATATGAGCATAAGATATCTTTGTTTCCCCAAGCGGGTAAGAAAATGTTAACGAGGAATAAGTATCGATAATCAACTGCAATACTTGGGGAATACCGTAAATGGTGATAGTTTTCTGACAGGCATTTTGAAAGTTTCCTGCTGCGATAACTACTTCAAGCAACGAAACATTTGAAGAGTACAACTTCGTAATTAAGTCAAGGTCATTCAGAAATGAAGAACGAGATTTTTTGGAAATCCTCCAGCCCCAAATACCTTTTATGTGGAATAATATCCCTTGTGTTTATTTGCTCCAAAATGTATCTGAATCTTTTTATTAACATATTCCATTATTTATACAGATGGTATTTAGGTTATTTTGTATGAATGGGAAGCTATAAAACTTTGCGGGAAGAAGTTTAGAGCTTATTAAAATTACATTTTTACAATTATCATTTTTCACTAGCATACATGTTTCAAGTAAAAGTGCGTTATCTGAGAGAAAGATTCTTTTGTTCTACTTTATATTCCTTCGCATAAGCTTATTACAATTAATTATGATATTCACTTTTGAATGCGTTTGCTCAAGTTATATGCTACTAAGTTTCTGTTGTTTGAGTTGACATAATTTCTAGGTAAGCATTAAGGCTGGTTGATAATAACACCAAGCAGAAACCGGAACGAGAACGATAAAATTAAAATGCATGATTACAACGTGAGTGTTCAAAAGTCGACTCTAGGAACGGTAAGAAGACCTTGTTCCATTTTGCACTTTCTATTTCCCGTTCCTCAAGCTGGTACATTAGATCCATATTGTGTGTATTAGACGCTTCTGCCCGCCTATGTAGCGTGTCTGCCTCTCATTCTAAAAGTCCCAGTTCGAATCCCGATTAAAAGGCATTCTCGCATAAGGTTTTTTTCGGGGGTTTCTCTTATCTTGAGAAGAGGAATGTCGAGTAACTTTGAGCTCCATGGTCCCTTAATTTCATTGAGCATCATTTCACTGATTTCATTGATCGTCCGACCAGGTTAAAAGGCGATAAAGCTAGTCTCTTTACTGCAGAAGTAATTCAAGGGAGTCTCACACTAATCAGGAGCTGATTTCCTATACCTATTGAACGATGGTTCTTCAAGTAAAAGCATCACTTATAATCCAAACTGGCTATTGCCTCAAAAGACAAGAATAGCAAAAACTGATAGAAATAACAAGATGTTAATGTTATTAACAAAGTGTGTCATTTGGTACGAACAAAGAATTGGAAACAATAAGGAATCTGCGTTTAGAAAATGATTACTATATCGAATTTGACATTGGCTAACCTGCACTATGCTGGCTGAATTATTGCAAGCCTAATGGCCTTATGATATCATTGGTTAAACAAACACACACACCAACACACACACAAATGGCCTCCCAATGCACAAAATGCAATGCCTCACTTTACTACCAATATGGCATTTGATATATATATATATATATATATATATATATATATATATATACGAGTATATTCCCTTTCTCGTTTTCGGGATATTGTGAACCGAGTTTGTTTTGTTTCCCCTTTCCGTCCTCGCGTTATTATGAACAAGCCTTTAGCAAATTACATTACTTGGATAGATAAATTACTTCTTATGTGAAGAATATGACAAATAAAGCAATTATGGAGTCCATAAAGTATAGAATAGGTCGGGATTGTTGCACATCATATAATATATATACATAATTTTTTTCACATTTTCTGATTAGATACACATTAGCTTTATATATATATATTTATATATATATTTATATATATACACGTGTCTATATATAAACATTACAGAGGCCATTTTTATTTTACACTCCCCAGGTCTGTTTTTAGGAACAGGAAATGACGGTATATTACTTCATATGCATGCGACTAGGAAATAACATTACCGCTAAACTCTGGACAAGAAGAAGGTGGCTGAAGCTCTATACGGGGAAGTGATGGGGAAATAAAGCGAGTAGATTGCCTACACTCTCTCTCTCCAAATTGATTTACGCTCGACCATTCGTAAAGTTTGTCATGGAGGTCGCCCTCGGGGCTAAAAACGTTTCCAGTCCCCCATTCTCATGCCGACTTGGACCTGACCACCCTCCCTTCCCTTGCGAGTGATTTGTATGCTTTCCAGTGCCTTTCAGAGAAAATCGCTTCCTGTATGACACTCTCGTACGGAGCGATAGCGTGTATTGAACTTTATGTGAAGTGCTTGCCTGCCTTCTCTTATCTTGCACCAAAGAAGAATCTATTGCTTTGTGTTTGCTTATCTCCTTGTTCACCTTTAAGGGCTTCATATTTTAGTATTGAAGTGAAGGAGCAGAGCACTCCGAATCTTCAGGGGATACTCTTGAGCGTGTGTCAGATCTGATAGAAAAACATTGTCACAAGAGCATGACATTGTCCATTTCTTCTGATACTCTTAGAAGTAGAACGTTTCAACTCCACATAGATCTTCACTTTTGTCTAGCTGAAGTCAATCCAGCCGGTCTTTATTGTTCAAAGCGACTATCACTTCCCCACTGCGCCTTATGCGTCATATTTAAATATACGTAATAAAGACGAGAGGGGAAGCTTACCATGGTTCAGAGTTGGAGGCATTCTTAAAAGGGGCAGTTTATAAGAAGGCGGGTATAGAACATTATTTATTAGAATATAAAGAAACTCAAATTGGAGAAAACAAATATGGGATAAGAAAAGGGACAACTTGCACAGAAATATAATAATTGTGAAAATACTAAATATAAAAGGGAAATAAGAATTAAAAAAATATACCAATTTTTAAGTAAAACAAAAGAAAACTGAAAACATTTAAACGTAGAAGAAAAAGTGGATTAAAGCTAGTAATTTTTACTTTCTCTACAGTACTATGTACATAGTGTATAGAGAAGGTTAATACCTTCCACCCAAAAATTCTATACCGAGGTTTCACCGGAAATAGACGTTTTAGGGTCCCCTGTATCCTAAAAAAGTATCTTCAGAAAAAGTTCCGCGTGTGTGTGTCCGTCCGTCCGTCCGTCCGTCCGTGTGTCTGTGAACATGATAACGCAAAAACGAAAAGTAGGTAAGATACCAAACTTGGTATTTAAGTTTAGTATCTTCTAGGGTTGTGACACGAATTACCCTTTACATGGAAAGAATTTCGAAAATTTTTATTTTCTCAAAAATGGCTTTAACGATTTTGTTTAAAATACTGTATATTAAAGACATTTGTATGGCAAATAAAATGTATATCTTGAATTTTCTGAGAATAGCCTCTGAAGACCTCTTTATTCTGAATGAATTTTGCTGATGTTTGCATAACTGGCAAACCATAATAGATAGACAAAAAAATTATTACCAAAAAATGTAGATCACGTTAAAAAACAACATTTATGTCATATATGTTTTTCGTATAATTGTCTATTTTTGAGATATTCACTGTCGTTTGTTTCGCTTATACTTAAAACTTTTCTCACCTGGAAAGTTGTAAACCCCTTGCCCTGCATAGAAACGGTTTTCAACCACATGGCAATAGCTTTAAAAAGATTTTACTATCGTTTTAGCCTAGTGTATTTCCTTATTTTCCTTCTACTTACAAGGAAGCAAGTAATAAAGACCATATCTGCTAATGTTTATCTCGATTATCATAAAGTAGATAGACGATTAAGCTTTTTAGCAATAATTTGTTACAGAGTTGTAGAGAAGGTCATGTGAATGGAACACATCAGAATTTTATGTTTCGGAAGGTATAGGTACTTTTGATCAACATGAAAAAATAAATAAATATATATTGATATATTTATATTACTTTTAAATAGAGAAATAAACAAGAATGTTATAAAAAAAATTAAAATTCACATGACTTTCTCTAACTATTCTGCGACAGATTATTCATAAAAAAGTTTAAACATCTCTCTATTCGTGCTAATCAAGATACACAGAAGACAGCAAAAATGGCATTATTGCTTAATTCATTTTAATTAGGAGTTAAATGAGTGAATCACTTGGCTAAAGTGATAGTAACATGTTTTAAAAGCTGGTTGCCATGTGGTTGAAATTCGTTCCTTTGCATGGCCAGGAGTTCACCAATTCCCTATGAGAAAAATGTAATTATTTTAAGACTGAAACTAATACTAAGGAATATCTGGGAAATGGTGAGCCCATGAAAATGTATATGACATAAATTGTGTCATAAGCTTTTGTGTATCTCTTACGGTTTACCAGTTATGAAAATCTCATCCAGAATGAAAAGGTGTTCAGAGGCTATTCCCAGAAAATTGAAAGTGTACATTTTAATTGTCATTAAAATCCCTTAAACATATGATATTTTAATAAAAATTGTTTTACCCATTTTTGAGAAAATAAAAATTTTCGAATGTTTTTCATGTAAAGGGTAGTTTGGGGTGAGGGAATTTTCCTCAAAATCTTCGTGTAGCATACTTAGAAGATGATAGAATGAAATAACAAGCTTGGTATTTTACTGACGTTTTGTTTTTCAGCTATCGTGCACCTTTACTCACGGACACACACACACACACACACACACACACCTTATTGCCTAAAACTATTTTTTTTTAAAACAGCGGACTATAAAACGTGTATATCCGATGACATTTATGTATCGAATTTTTGGTGAAATGCAACACCTTCGCTGTCTACTATGTATGTCGAATATATGTGCTAGAGAAAGTAAAAAAATAAGCAAAATAGAGAAATTTTATCCAAAATATGGAATTTTCAGTTGACTGTAGCATTAAGGTTGCTGTTAAACAAATATACATTTTATTTGGAATTATAATATACAGAACTGCGAGAAATAAAAGTAAAATGATTTAAAATGTAAGACGTCTGCTATTTCTGCCTGAATGAATGAATAAGTGTATTTATTGACATAACAGTATCATATGTATATAGAATTTCAACAATCGCACGGGTCTTGGGACCGTACGTGCTTTTGTAATACACACTAAAAACAATATTAAAACAACAAAGCATTAAAAGAGTAATCACAAAAATAAAAAGACAAAGGAAATCAAAGCAATGTTAAAACAACAAAAAATTAAAAGAGTAAACCCGAAAATAAAAGATATTCAAATATAGCCATTAAAATTTACAGTATAGAGTACACCTTCATAAATGCACCCTCTTATAATAGGTACTTACTCTTAAAAGAAGTATATACACATAATATATACACAATATATAAAACCAAACAAAGTACATCAAAAAGAGTTTAAATTTGGGAAATAATGTATTATATATAAACACTGGAAGTTGAACATGCAACTGGTTATAATTTATTTTTATTATTTTTAATTTTCATGGCAAAACTATATTGGTTGAAACACACACACACACACACACACACACCACACGCACCCACGCGAACACACATATACTGGCAGATCCGAATTTTAGGTGGCATAAACTTTAGACTTCTTGTGTGTTTAAAGTAAGTCTATAGACACACACACACACACACACACACACACACACACGTTCTCTCTCTCTCTCTCTCTCTCTCTCTCTCCCTCCCTCCGGAAGGGAAGTAAAGCCGCTGGTAAGACCGTTCATAAATAATTAATTTGAATTAATTTTTGGTTGCTATATAATACCTTCTCTATACATTTTGTACATAGTACGTGTAGAGAAAATAAAAATAGATTAAAACCTAAAGCTCCGGGCCCTAATTATAAGCATACTAATACATATTGTTTAGTGTTTCAGTTAGCGAGAGTTTAATGTATACTGTATATCGCCCTATATGAGAAAGTACTGACTGTGTATAGAAGCCTTGTCCGTGTGGTTGAGCAACCACGTCAACAAACACACCATCAGTTATTAGACAAAACATTCTCTGCTATGTTACAACAGAAGTAATTTTCACCCAGATAATCACTAGTTCAGGTGAGAGAGGTAGGCTGTTTTCGGAAATTGAAGCTGGAGAGAGACTTGCTGCATACACCTCTCACTTTGTCGTACTGCTTAAAGGGGATAGGACATTAAGTAAGTAGAAATGCGCGTTATGAAGGATATATGCGGTTGCGAACTCCAGAAGTGAAACCTCTTACTAAATCTGTAAATACCGGTCTTTAGACGTGAATATTACTGCGGAAGGCTTAAATTGTGCAATATTTTATATTGTGAAATATTATTGGCCGTCTATATCTCAAACTTAAGCGTTGCAAAAGCATTGCATCAACCAAAATAGTTTTGAAACATATTGTACCATACTATAAGTTTAACGCGCCTTTAATAGTGCACAATATTTACTGTCATTAGCGGTTAAGCTGTTGCATGACGCGAGGCAGTTTTATTTAAAAAGTTTTTGTATTTTTTTATCTTTTTAATAGTGATTGTACTATTTATTAAAGAGACATTCTATGCTCTACAACAATGTTAAAATTATGAAATTCAGGTAATTATTTTTCAGTGTATTCTGTAAAATTTCATAACACGCTTTTCACGGGAATTTTTAAAATATGTTATAGTTAATTAGTAATAATGTTTTCACTAACCCTCTTTTTACTTTCTCTAGCCCATAGGTACAATTTACATAGAGAATAGGGAAGGTATTGTATTTCACCCCAAATTCGATATTGATATTTCACCGGAAATACATGTTTTGAGGTCCCCTGACCTCTAAAAAACATTTTTAGGAAAATGTCCGTATGTCGTGTCCCTAACTACCATTTACATGGAATTTTTTTCCAAAATTTTGACTTTCTCAAAAATAGCTCTAACGATGTTAATTAAATTACCGCATATTAAAGATATTCAAATCACAAATAAAAATTATATTTTGAATGTTCTGGGAATAGCCTCTGAAGAGCTCTTTATTCTGGTTGAGTTTTTTAGAATTTTGCATAACGATTAACTCGTAACAGATAGACCAAAAACTTACCGCACAAAAATGTAAATCTCGTTAAAACACATAATTTATTATCATATACGCTTTTCTGTTACAGTTACCGTTTTCGAGATATTCATTGTTATTGGTTTCAATTTTAAACTAATCAACTTTTCTCAAACAGCAACATGCAAAGTGAACCGAACTTAAATTGCTTCACATAACAACAAGTTTTTAAAATATTTAACTGTCACTGTGGCCTAACGTATTCCCTTATTTTGCTTCTGCTTACAAGGAAGCAAGTAGTAAGACCATTCCTGATAATGTTTATCTCGATTAGCATGTCGTCTCTAAAATGGTGTTTTGTAACAAAAGTTTATTTCTGAAACAGCCAGAGAACACAGATTTTTAATCGAGAAATCGGGTCAATCACTCTATAACCTTTTATTGATTCAAAACATTTTAAAACAAGCATTTCAAATTTTGTATTTAATAAAAAACTGGTGTAAATTTGAACTTCTAAGATTAATCGTTTTACAGAAAAAGATGTATTTTTCCAAAAAGTGTAAATGTTCGGAAACGAGCTTTAAAAGTAAAACTAACCCTGTAAAGACTTCTATTTATTATTGTATTTTAAGAATATAAATTACCTACAAACAACACGTATACGTAAAATTAAGCATGAAAAGAAAAAAGAAATGAGAAGTTCAAGGGTTTTTACCTATGAGTCCCCATAAACAACAGATATTCTTGATATATTCATGGTAAATTTTTTTGAAGCTAGCCTGTGAATTCTTCTTTAATCTGAATGACTTCTGTATACTTGTGAACTCTAAAAGAAAACCTTACTACAAAAAAGTATACCTCCTTTAAAGCAACAATTTGTGTCAAATTAAAAGTTTGTCGCGGTAAGAATTTTCAACATACAGTTTATTGGTATGTATTTCCAAATGCGTTTTCTTCTCTGCAAATTGTTAATCTTCTAATTACTTTGTCTATACGTTCTATGTACATAGTATATAAGAGAAGGTATTGCATTCCACCTAAACATTCGATATCGGTATTTCATCGGAAGTACGTTTTAGGGTCCTCTGAATTCAAAAAACCTTATGTGTTCCGTCCACATGACTTTCTCTACCACTATGCAATAAATTATTGTTAAAAAACTTATGCTTCTATTTACTTCCTGCTAATCGAGAAAAAATTAGCAGAAATAGCCTTATTACTTGCTTCCTTGTAAGTAAAAGCGAAATAAGGGAGTACCATAGGTTAAAGTGAGAGTCAAAAGCTGGTTGCTATGTTTTTTTATAGTTGAAACCAAAAACAAGGAATATCTCAAAAACTATCAACTCCACGAAAAAAATGTATATAACATAAATTGTGCGTTTTAAAGATCTACATTTGTTGTGTGGTAACGTTTTGTCCATCTCTTACGGTTTAGCAGTTATGCAAAATTCCGTAAAACTGACCCAGAATAAAGTATTCTTCAGAGGCTATTCCCAGAAAATTCAAAATATACATTTTATTTGTCAGGTAAATATCTTTGACATACAATATTGTAATCAAAATCCTCAGAGCCATTTTTCATAAAATCAAAATTTTCGAAAAAGTTCCATGAAAAGGGTAGTTTGATGTAGGGGGATTTTTCTCAAAATCTTCGTGTCACATCCCTGGAAGATACTAAACTTAAATACCAAGTTTGGTACTTTACCGACTTTTCATCTTTGAGTTATCGTGTTTACAGACACACGGACACACACACACACACATGGACCTTTTTCTGAAAAAGCTTTTTTTGGATACAGGGGACCCTAAAACATATATTACCGGAGAAATCTCGGTATCGAATTTTTGGGTGGAGTGCAGTACCTTCTCTATACACTATGTACATAGGACGTATAGAGAAAGTAAAAAAGGTCCGTATGTGTCTGGGAATAAGATATCTCAAAAATGAAACGTTGGTAAAATACCAAACTTGGTATTTAAGTATAGTATCTTCTAAGGATGCAACACGAAGATGTTGAGAAAAATCCGTGCCCCCGAATTACCATTTACATGGAAAAGATTTCGAAAGTTTAGATTTTCTTAAAAAAATTTAAAAATGTTTATTAAAATACCGTATATTAAAGATAATTAAATGGCAAATATAATATATATAATGAATTTTCTGGGAATAGCCTCTGAAGACCTCTTTAGCCTAGATGTATTTTGCATAACTGGTAAATCGTAAGAGATAGATATAAACGTCCTACACAAAAAAATATGTTGTTAAAACAGAGCTTATGTCATATAAATTTTTTCGTGGATTTAACATTTCCGAGATAGTCCTTATTATTGGTTCAGTTTTAAAATACTTAAACGTTACTCATACGGCAATTTATGAAGTCCTGATCATGCAATGCAAGGAATTTTAGTAACATAGCAAGCAGCTCTAAAAAGATTTGACTCTTGCTTTAGACTAGTGTACTCCCTTATTTCCCTCCTACTACAAAGAAACAGGTCGTCTCCTTAGCGCGGTGGTAGCGTTGCTACTTACTAAGCGGGAGACCTCGGTTCGATCCCCTGTACCAGCGTGGGGATTTTTCCCCCGCTGGGAGACCTGGCCCGGGGTGCACTCAGCCTCGTAAGGTCCCTGGGGGGCCAATTGAGGAGCTACTTGAGAAGTAGCGGCTCCAGGTCATGAGGACCGCATTAACCGGCCGGGGGGGACTCGAGGCGCTGACCACGTCTCACCCTCCAATACTGCACCCCATCCATGACGTCTGTGGTGGACCGAGATGGGGGACGCAGCGGCTGGGCGATAGGCCAAGGTTCCCCGTGAGCTGTCGTGCCATGGAGTAAAACTACAAAGAAACAAGTATTAAGACTATTTATGTTAATGTTTACGTCGATTAGCATGAATTAGAGAAAAGCTTTTTAAGAATAATTTGTTACAGAAATGTGAATGAAATACATCATTTCTTTTAAATCGTTTGGCTCACTAAAGTTTATATCATTCTATGAATTTTCACTGGTGCACAACTGCTCGGAACGCAAAAATCGCAATGTAATTCGTTCCATTGGGAGACTGAGATCAAGCGTGGAGTATACGCAATGATCTACTTCGGTTTCACACCAAAATAGTGGTATTATTACTCCGGAAGTAACTTGGATTCGTGCTCACTGTGCACTTGAGGCTCATTTCTGCGTCATTTGGCCACTTTGTTAACCCACATCCACCCAAGGTTAGCCATTAGAAGCACTGCGCTAAGTAGTTACAGTACTTTCCTGGTTCGGGACTTGAATTCGCGCCGGCGAAGTGCGCTTTAACGAAAGCCTCCAGCACGAGAAAGTAACCTAGAAGTGCTTGCATGTAATTCTTCATAAAAGGTGTTACATTCACACAACGTTCTATACCCTGTATGTTTATTACTGACCACAAGTTATTATTACGAAGGCCTGTTTTATTCACTCAAACTTCATTTTAGTGGGGATAAACCTTCACAGAAATAGCTACATTACATTATATTTCTTATAGATACAAAGGAAATAGCAATTGTCAAATTTTTAAGAACTGGATGCTGTATACCAACCTTAATATTCCATATTATTTTCATGTAATTGTGAAAAACAATTGAATATTGACAGTGCTTAAAACTTTTGGATAAATTGAACGGTTAATGACGAATATCTCGGAAATGACTTATGTCACAAAATATTTATTTGGAATAGATTGTTTTAAATTGAATACAATCTTTTATCTACGTTTATTTAGGAAATACTTTTTTAATACAGGAAATAACTATAATATGACATATCAAATCTTATCAATGAATAATTTTATGTCTATTACTATTCATGACGTAAACTTGATTGTTGTTATGGTAACCATTGTAGTTAATGAAAATCATTAAATTGCCATTTCCGATAATAGATGTTAAAACTATGAGTGATTTTTATCAAATTATGCAGCCTGTTTTTGGTGGTCCTATGAATGTAATACTATTGATACGCTTAACTAGATTTATGAAGAAGTTGGTGTTAGCAGTTTAACAAATGGGTTGGTCGAAAGAAATGTCAGTTCCTGTGATAATATGCCTCCTCAAGTCAATATTAAAAATTGTATAAATTGTCAGATAACTATAAATTTACGTTAGATTTTCCTTATGTGAATTTTGGTTGAACTCATACTTAACCTGTGTACGAATGTGATGTATTGTTGAACTCTTACTTAGCCTGTGTACGAGTATGATGTATTGTTGAACTCTTACTTAGCCTAAAAACTGTAATTTATCATGTACAGTTAGTTGGCAATAATTAGTAGAAGAATGTTTTCTTTTTTCAAGGCCTCTCGAGGGAAACAATATAGGTAATAAAATTTTTTAAGAATCATGACGTATTTTATAAAGTGTTTTGTAATATGTTGTTATGTAAAATACATAACGACGTGTTATTTACTTTATACGAAAAATATACTCTTTTGCAATAGAAAAATATCAATTAATGACGTGCTTTTGAAACGGAAGAGGATAAATGCTATTTGTGATGTAAATATTTTAATATATGGTACTTCAATAAAACTTTTTAATACTTTTTGAGAAAATAACAATTTTCAAAAAAATGTTCAACATAAACGTTAGTTAAGAGCGAATAGATTTGTTGAAAGTCCTCGGGTCACATCTATATAAGACACTAAACATAAACACCATATTTGGTATTTATCAGACTTAGCTGTTCATAGACCGGCGTGAGCGCCCAAAAACACATGCACAGACGATTTTTTTTTAAAAAATATTTATTTTTACTTTCTCTAGTACGAAGGTAAAGTATAATAGTACATAGAGAAGGTATTGTATTCCACCTAAAAATCGAATACCGAGGTTTCACCGGAAATACATGCTTTAGGGTCATTGAATCTTAAAGAATGCAAGTATGTAGAATGATAGTGGATAGAGAAGGTATTGTATTCCACCTAAAAGTTTGAAACTGACATTTCTCTGGAAATGCATGTTTAAGGGTCCTCTGAATTAAAAAAAAAATTAGAAACAGGCCCGTGTATGTGTGTGTGTGTGTGTGTGTGTGTGTTCAAAACCGAAATGATAGTTAAATACCAAACTTGGTATTTAAGTTCAGTATCTGCCAAGGATGCCTCACTAAGATTTTCAGGAAATCTTCCCCACATCAAACTACTCTTTTCATGGAACAAAATTTTTATTTTCCCAAAAATGATCTAACAAGTTTGATTAATATTCTATATGCTTATTATATTTTTATGTAAAACAAAATGTATATCTTAATTTTCTGGGAATATCCTCCCTTTCTGAATTACTTTATTGTAACTGTAAATCGTAAGAGATACACAAAAATTTACTACACAAATTTGTAGCTCTCTTAAAACACACAATTTATGTCTTATACACTTTTATGTAGTGTTAACCGTTTCCGAGATATTCCTTGTTATGGCTTTCAGTTTTAAACTACTTAAACTTTTTTCAAGCGGAATATGAACTTTCATTTCACTCTCGGGATTGCAAAACATAACTGAATTTCAATTCTTTCACATAGTGATAGCTTTTAAAATATTTTACTGTTCCCATGTTTTGTTTTTACTTACAAAGAAGCAAGTAGTAAGACCAATTCTGCTAATGTTTATCTCGGTTAGCATGAAGTAGAGAGAAGAAATATCTTTTATAAGAATAGTTTCTGTATGGAATAGATAGAGAAATTATGCGAATGTAACACGATGTAGCTGTACCAGTTAGCTGTTAGTTACTGGTTACAAGTTGAACTTTAATTGTTAGATGTTTAGTTTGATAAAACTTGTTTACTTTCTCTACACGTGCTATGTACATAGTGTATATAGAAGGTATTGTAATGCACCCTAAAATTCGATACCGAGATTTCACCTGAAATACATGTTAAACTTGGTATTCAAGTTAGATATTTTCCAAGGATCCAACACGAAGATTTTCAAAAAAATTCCCCCACCCAGGACTACCCTTTACATGGAACTTTTTTCGAAAATTAAGATGGCTCTAACGATTTTGATTAAAATACCGTACATTAAAGATTTTTGCCTGACAAATAAAATTTTATCTTGAATTTTCTGGGAATAGCCTCTGAAGACTACTTTATTCTAGATGAATTTTACGGAATTTTTCATAACTGCTAAACCGTAAGAGATGGACAAAAACTTACCACACAAAAAATGTAGAGCATATTAAAACACACAATTCATGTAATGTACACTTTTTTCGTGGGGTTGATCGTTTTTGAGATATTCCTTGTTTTTGGTTTCAACGTTAAAAAACTTATGCTTTATCACCCAGGAATTTGTCAACTCTTGTTCATACAAACAAAGGAACTTCAGTCACATAGCAATCAGCTTTTGACTATCACTTTAACCTATGGTACTCCTTTATTTTGCGTCTACTTTCAAGGAAGCAAGTAATAAAACTATTTCTGCTAATTTTTTCTCGATTAGCGTGATGTAAATAGAAGCATAAGCTTTTTAACAATAACTTGTTGTAGAGATGTGAAGAAAGTAATGTGAATGGAACACATCAGATTTTTATTTCTGTTTTTTCTCTTAGTTTATTTGTTATAATTATAATACATTAAAGATGTGACAATCTAAGATGCAATGTAAGTAATAAACTAATAAAATTTGACAATACACGTCTGGGTTTAGGAATCATGGAATGGAGTATTACAGTTTTTATTTTATTTGTTCTCTCAACACTACTATGTGAGCAGGGGAAGTGAGAGTGCCTTTGTTCGCCGAATCACAGAATATCCAATAAGCATTACGCCGCCTGGCTGTATGTAGGATAAAAATGGAGTGAGAGAGGGTGAAAGGGAAGGAGGTGTTTTTGTTAATGTTTTTTTCTTTCTTCGGAGTTTACTGTAATCGCTTACCTATATGAAAATTAAATCTTTCAATAATTATAGTTGAAACTACAACTTTTGCTAAAGCTACAGTTAAAATTATATTTTAATTAGTTTCTGTTCTAGTGATCTATAAAAAAGAAATGAAATTCCATTCCCTAGGAATGTCCAATAATTTCTCATTTGGCACTAGCCGCAATTTCACTTTTAACAAAAGAATTATCAGAATTTTAAAACGAGAGTTTCTTTTATTTTCTTTCCAGAGTAATAATAACTAAAGTTCTTTTAGAGGTGAGGGTACTTTAGAAACATTCTCTTAAAACCCAGAAGAATAGCTTCGTTTTATTCATTCCCGCTCTTCTTTTCCAACACTTTAACAGATATCACAAAAGTACACTTGAATCATTGTTTCCTCTGAGAAGAGAAGCTCCAGAAAACCAATGCTTGGTTTTTCGCCTCATTTTATGTTTTACTCTTCTTTTTGTAACACAAACGAACGAACAAGTTTATAACGACAAAAGTTGTAAGGCGGGGGAAAGTTTTGTTCGAAACTGTAGTGAGATGCTGGGTTATGTTAACTTTATTTGAACTTTGCTTCCCTCTTTTATACGTAGCATCAACGCATCAGATAACCATATTTTATAAACTTGAAGACAGTGTTATGGCTAAAATGTACAACTGCAGACTCTGTCCTATACAGAATAAAAGACCGAACTACGTTAGGAGTTGTAGGCAACTATGTAACTGTCTATCTGTATGCATTAAGTTTTTTATCTTTTAAGTTTCTAACATGAAATAAAAACCACCGTAATTCAATGTTTTTAAGCAAAATTATATGCTATAACAGGTACAATTGATAAAAATGCTGTGTTCCATTCACAGGATTTTTCTACACTCACTTTTCTACGAAATATTATTTAAAAACTTGTTTATTTACATATTTTGTAGCATATAAAAATATTACCCTAGGTTAAAGCAATAATTAGATTTTTAAAAAGCGGATTGCTCTACTCTTTTGCAATAACGACGAGGAAATATGATTAGGGAATTACCACCTGAAAAGTTTAAGTATTTGAAAATTCATACCAGTAATATGTTAATGCCATAAAATATTTTAACACGTTTAATTTAATAAAATATTATCTACACAGTGACCCAGTGGTTAAACCACTTGCCTCTCAAGTAGGCGGCCTCAGTTCCATCCTGGGGACCGTATGTGGAATTTGTGGTTGACGGAGCGGGTTCAGGCGGGTTTTCTCCGGTTTCCCCCGACATTCATTCCACAAATGTTTCTTAGTATTAAAGGGAAGGGACGCACATACTTACTGGTATTTATACAGAGTGTATCATAATTAAAGACGCAAACTGAAACGGTTCGAAGTTTACGATAACAGAAGCAAAAAAGTTCCACAAACATGGGTCCGCAATCGAGGCGTGTGCGAGATTTATATGCGAACGTGATATTAGCCGCCACTGACTTCATTAAGAAAAATCGTCTAATTAGTACAAATGAATTTCAAAAGTAGACTTTTCGTTTATGTACATGTTTTCGTAGCTATATGATTCCATTTTGACTAGTTCAGTACAGTGGGTTCTGAACATTGTCTGTTATGTATGGTTGGTCACAACTCCACCTGGTGTCAGTGTTCAGTTACGTAAAGAGCACATCGCACAATAAGAAAAGCACAGCTAAGGATGCACACGGCTTGTTTGCGGACAATATATAATAAGTAATATAATTCCAAGGTCTTTGGTTTGCTGGAACGCTTTCCTTTCTATTATAGTATACCTTCAACCATTTGGTTTTGCGCTATTATGATACACTTATGATTCACTCTGTATATAATTTTGAGTTTTGTGAATGGACGCTGTTTAGCTACTCTGATTCTCAGTGACCCATTCTATATTGCGCGTGAAATACCGCTTAATTTTGCTCAGAGAGAGGCCACTTTGTCAGGCTTAAGATTCGTTTACGGTACGGGACCAACTGCTTTACTTCTCTTTCGAAGGAAGCCATGCTAAAAACTTTTTAATGTTCTCCGCCCGGTTTTAACCCTCGATTTTGGGCCTAAAGGCTACCATGATAACTTTTACATCACGGAAGGCGTCTATATATGTATAATATTTCTATTAGCATTCATACTCCTGTAATTGATAAAATTAACAGAAATAACAAATTCTCGAAAGCAAAATATTATATTTCTATAGGCATTTATACTGCTGTAATGGGCGTAATTAGTTGAAGTAACAAGTTCTTGATGAAAGAAAGTCAATTTTCACCAAAGCTGAAATTACAAACATTACAATTCATTATTTGGTCTAAGGTCTTTTATTTAAAACGTTAATGATTAATTATTAACTACCTGTATTTTGAGGATCTACGTTACATTATCAACTTTGCTACTGCCATAAAGAACTGGTATACTGAATGTGAATTAAAAATAGTTATTTGCTTTCAATTTAAAATCCTATCTACGTTTTCCATTTGAATAAGCCTGGAATTGGAGCGCCTTTCATTTAATTATACGATTACACATGAGAAAATATAGAGTTTAGCCTTTCTGAGTTCTTGTACACAAGCTTCCATTCATTCTACACAATTATTTTGCAAAGCATAGGATGCGATGCTTCTTTGTAAAACTAAAATAATTTCAACGCATTTTTGCCTCACTTATCCAAAAAATCGTATTTCTCTCCCGGCATAACTTTATTTTTTAACGTTTCTTTATATTTCGGTATACAAATGCAATTCTAACAATGCGTATGTAATAATGGAGTGATCAGTTTTTGCTATTATTTATTTTCGTAACAAATCCCAAAAGGTCAGGTTTTAACACGCACAAGCTAGATAAGGTATTATTATACAACGGAAAACTGATTTGCTAGTTCATTAATAAAGTGAAATATGTGACCTCAAGCTCTGAGAGTTTTAATACATAAAAGAATGAAACGCTTCTCTGTATTAGGAGAAGAAGGAAATCGTAATGAAAAAAAAAAAAAAAAAAAAAAAAAAAAAAAAAAAATACAAATATTTGACTTAAGCATTTTTCTTCGATAATTTTGGGAAATTATGAATGGTGTTAATGTATATCGTTATCTGCCATTATTTCAGAAAAAAAGTTCCTATCTTGAAACTAATTCTGCTTCCCTATAATTGCGAGTAAATGAGTGCCGCTTTGAATGTGCTACATTTTCTAAATATTATACGGAAAATAGCCAATATTTTGGCGGCTGTAAAGGGAAACGGCATTGGATCAAATTGTGTTTCCAAAGTTAAAGCAAATAAGGCAGAAAAAGAGATAAAAATTTTGATGGGTTCCATTTGCATGACTTTCTATAGTTGTTCCACAAACAAACCATTCAAGACTGTTATCTATCATACTAATGGTCCTATTACTTGCTTCCTTTTAAATAAAAGAGAAATGAGGGGTCCAGTAGGCTAAAGCATTACTTAAATCTTTTTAGAGCTGATTGCTATTTGAAACAATTGAAATTCAGTTCGCTTTGCATGGCCAGCAGTAAAGCAATGGAGAAACAAAAGCTGACTTCTCGTTTGAGAAAAATTACAGTCTATAATTAAAAAACAATAACAAGGAATATCTCAGAAATGGTCATTTTACACAAAAACGTATGTGATATAAATTATGTGTTTTGAGGAGATCTAAATGTTTTGTACAGTAAGTTTTTTCGATCTCTTACGGTTTATCAATTATGTAAAAGTCGGAAAAATTCATCCAGAATAAAGGAGTCTTCAGAGGCTTTCCCATAAATTCAAGATATGTGTATATATTATTTTTATCTAAATAAATTAAATATACTTTATTTTAATCAAGACCATTGGAGCCATTTTGGGGAAAAGTAAAATTTTAATAATTTTTTCCCATGTAAAGGGTAGTTTGAGTGTCGCATCACTGGAAGATACTAAACATAAAAACAAGTATGGTATTTAATGCTCTTTTCAACTTTGAGCTATGCTGTCAACAAACACGCACGCTTGCACACAGACTCAAACATGTTTTTCTAAAAATGCTTTTTTGGACTCATCGAACCTCACAACATATTTCCGATGAAATCTCGACATCGAATTTTTGGGTGGAATACAATAACTTCTCTAACGTCTATCTTAATGATATGTACACACGTGGTAGACAAAGTGAAACGAAGCAATTGTTTACTTAATAGTAATACGCACATTTACACGAAAATTATGATATCAAAGAAAGAGTTGTAAGAGACATTAGCAGTTGCGCGGAAACTAACATGCGCTGCTAATCCTGTTGATGGATGGAAATGTCGCATTGGCACCCTGTCTAAGTGCAGTGAATTATCTCCAGAAGGGTCCAGGTTTATCAACATCCCCTAGCAGCAGTATATTGCTGCCGCACACCCCTGTAATCACTGTAAATGTGGAGGGGTTGAGAACTACCACGCGTCGCCAGGTGTGCAAACTCAGGTAGTGGTTTTTCAACTCAGCAATGAATTTGCAAGATAAAATGATTGTTAAATTTAATGTATGCAAAGAATAACGAGCCCAAGCTGTTATGAGTGTACGTAAAGTTTCCAACCACTAAAAGATTGCAGTTTCCTTTTTGTTTTCTCTAGTTATACACAGTACGTAGATAGAGAAGGTATTGAATTCTACCCAAAAATATTTGATGTGTTCCATTCACATAGCTTTCTCTACATCTCTACAATAAATTATTGTTAAAAATTTTATTTTTTTATTTACCTAATGCTATTCGAAAAAAATTATCAGAAAGGGTCCTATTACTTGCTTCCTTGTAAGTATAAGGAAAATAAGGGAGTACTGTAGGCTAAATCTATAGTCAAATCTTTTAAAAGCTTATTGCTATGAGATTGAAGTACCTTTGTTTGTATGGACAGAGTTGATCATTTCTCGTATGAGAAAAGTATAACTAATAACAAATAATATCTTAAAAGCGACGAACTACACGAAGAAAATGTATATAACATAAATTGTGTGATTTAACGAGATCTACATTTTTTGTTATATAGGTTTTTGCCAATCTCTTACGGTTTACCAGTTATGCAAAATTCCGCGAAGTTTATCCAGTATAAACAAGTCTTTAGAGGCTATTCCCAGAAATTGAAGATATACATTTTATTTGTCTTGTAAATATCTTAAATATAAGAGGTTTAAGAGATTGTAATCAAAATCGTTAAGAGCCATTTTGAGAAAATAAAAATTTTCGAAACTTTTTCCATGTAAAGGGTAGTTGTTGTTGGGGGGGTCTTGAAAATAGGTGTGTCGCATCCGTGGAAGATACCGAACTTAAATACCAAATTTGGTGTTTAACGGACTTTTCGTTTTTGAGCTCTGCTGCCCTCGGACACACACACATACAAGGACATTTTTCTAAAACTGATTTTTTTTGGATTCAGGGGGATCCAGAACATGTAATTCCGCTTTAATTACCGAATTTCTGGGTGCATTGCCTTCTCTATACACTACATATGTACATAGTATGTATAGAGAAAGTAAAAATCGATGATGGGATTTCACTGGATATACCGTTTTAGGGTTCACAGAATCCAAAAAAAAAAAGTTTTTTTAGAAAAATGTCCATGTATGTGTGACCGTGCGTGTGTGAACATAACTCAAATCAGTTAGATATATTATTTTTTATAAAAATCGTTTGAGCCGTTTTTGAGAAAAACAAAAACTTCAAACATTTACCCTAGTAAAGGGCAGTTTACGGTGGGGGAATTTCTTGAAAATCTTCGTCTCGGATCCTTGAAGATACTAAACTTGAATATCGAGTTTGGTATTTAACGGTCTTATAGTTTTTGAACTATGCTTCCACAGACCCACCCACACCTTTTTCTAAACATGCTTTTTTTGGAACTCAAAACTATATTTCATCGAAATGTCAACTTCGAATTTTTTGTGTCATATAATACCTTCTCTGTGCACTATGTATATAGTACGTGTAGAGAGAGTAAAAATGGGAAAATGCCAGGAGAGAGAAATAAAAAGGTCATGCATTAAGTTAAGATCTACTATGCATAAATAGCCATGGGTTAAATTTTAAGTTGAACAAAACGATACATATAGGAGCTCAAAGTAATGTATAAAGAGAACCTGCAGAACTTAATGTACGGATTATGAAAAAAAAAAAGTTATTCATTCATTCATTTATTTTTTCATTCCATCATTCAATCATTCATTCATTCATTCAAATAATTAAGTGTGGATCAAGATGAATATAAAATAATTATCTCTAACTATTTAGTTGTTAGCCGAACACCGGCTCTTTTCGCGTTAGCTTGTTAGCTAGGGAGATACTTCTCCCCGTGCTACTTCTTTCACTTTCTGAAAAGCATAGTTTTTTTAAGCAAAACTTTGTACTTTTTTATCGTCCTTTGTCTATTAAGGATCATTTAACCATCAATATGTCATATTTATATTTAATTTACATATATTTACTCTCTTATTCATATTTCCTGACTAAGAAGAACTAAGAGTATTTTTGTTACTTTTTTAATGGGAATGTAACATAAATTTATTTTGTTTTCAGGTAAGACCCCCCTTGCAGCAAATGTCAATGTGGTGGGTGTACACAAGCATGTAAGTTTTAGTTTTTTTATTAGCTTATAGATATCGGCTCTACCTACTTTGTTTGGTAATAGTTACTGCTGTATTGGGAGTAAGAATTTAGAAGCAAGAGAATGCACAATTTTAAGCATACTGCCATGTATTTTTCAATAAGTATAAAGAATGAGTAACACATTCTACTAAAAATACGGTACCATATAGATTAAGCATAAAAAGATATAAGAAACTGTGCTCGAAAATCAATATAGAATATATTCATTTAAAATTAAAAATATATTACGTATTTTACAGATTTCTCAGTGAAATGTGCTGAAATATCGCAAGCTAACTGCCCATATCTTGAAACTTATAAGTAATGAAACGCTAATCTTTCATTCTACGCTAAATGTTCTTCACCCAATGTTACGGAAAATATGCACAAAACACGATTTTTTTTCCTCGTAAAATACAATATTAAATGAGACATTCCGTGCAGTGCTTTCTTTTTATGCCAAGGCTGCGAATCGCTCTGTCAACTTCACTGCGTGGTTTTCCGTTCCGTGACTCCTGCGTTACTTACTCACGAGTTTTAGTAACATATGATCACTACCCTTATTATAAGTATTATTGAAAGTGGGACGCTAAGACATTCTTGACATCGTCGGACGAAATTACCATTCACACGCATAAGTTCTTGTTGCATAATGCTTATATTTGTGCACTATACTCACGTAGTAGCGTTTCAGTTTTAAAAGTGTAGTAGAACAAAGACAGCTCAGGTAAACGTTCGAATGCAACACCAATTCGTCTAGCTATTCCTCCGTTAGAACGTGTCATTTTTGCTTCTTTGGCTTGATGTTTAGCGGCTCATTTTATGGTAGAAACGTCCTTTAGGATAACTAAGAGAAGAGCACTTCTAAGGAAATCACTCGAAACAAATGTTTTGTTGAAATATTTCACAACACAAAGGCAAAACAACTGCTGAGACAGCTCACAGTGACACGTGAGTCGCTTCTGCACAGTGGCAGAGGTTACTGCCATCTCGGCCGATACGTACATTCGCGCGATCCGCGGCCTTCGTATAAAACGAAGACATAGTTTTTGACTTCGAACCTTGTCACTACATCATCACCTTTAGGGGAAGTACTGAAAACCATAGTCTAATCTAGTAGGATTAACAAAAGTTGTATATCAAGTTTTTTAGTTATTCTTGAGGTAAGTATATATGTATACCCACTTTATTTGCAAACAGCTCATTGAGTAAGAGATTATCTTTTTAATTACAAAAATTACTAGCAAAATGTAGGTCTGCATGGGCTCGGATTCTTAAGCTAGAAACGACCTTAGCACGACAATCGATAAACCTGAAATCGGTCATAGAGTGGGGCCTGTCCTCTACCTCTAATTGGGTCCAGTAATGTTCCACAACACAATTTTTCTGAAAAAGGATTTGTTGTAAAAAATGTTTTTATACGCTTCTAAACTTTGGAACTCTGGATTTACTTCTTGTTATTGCATATTTGTGTCTCGGTTTCTGGTCACTGATGCAACCTGAGCTAATCCTTTAAATTAAAAGGTCTGGCTCATGCACTTGATTTTCATATGCTGTAATAGCCTCATAACTGTAGGCCAACACAGAACGAAGTGCTCCAGGTGCGTTGGTGGCTTTGATTTTTATTACAGAGTTATTGATACGAGAATGGGTTTCGTGTTTCTGTTCCTGCTTTTGTGGTTTTGGTTTTCAGTGATATTATTTCGCGGTAGGGGGACAGGAAGGAGCAAACAAAACCATCAGACCGGGGGTAATTTGTGTGGAGTGAGGAGAATGTTTAAAAGTACTTCCCTGATAGTAACGGGATATGAGAAGATTTGGAATGTATGGCTTAAAGCCACCGCGAAAATGAAATTCGGTCGAGCACGGTGCGGTTGTTTTGCAACCAAACGACCTGTAATAACCCTTCCGCAGCGGCATCATTGTTTGCTTCTATATGGTTTTGTAAACTGTTGTATGGCCCAGAGGCTTGAATATCCAGACAGTGTTCACGCTAAGCACCACCATGTTTCACGGTGCATTAGCGCTACAGAAAGCAGTTCCTTTAGTTTCACATGAAACATGGGTCACAGTGAAAATAACAACAACTTCGAGTTCTATGCATAAAATATTTAAAATACCTTTGTTCACACGAATTTAACACTACTTGTAATCCTCTTGATGGTTTCCTTACTTTTCTGAATTTGTATATTCCCATACAATTATGAAGTCATTAATTTTATTTCTGTTCAGTAAGATATAAGTTACGCTTATGATAAAGTGTTCATTATATAATCGATTAGGGATAAAAATAATCAATGGAAAGTATGTAGAAAATGTTAAGAAGAAAATGGTCGTACGGAAATGCAATTACAAATTAATTGAAATTGCTTAATTTATACCAAAAGCTATACACAATAATAAATTTGAAAACATAATTTCCTTCTAAGTAGATTTTTATCAACACTTTATACTAACGTATATCAAGGCTACCATGAGGTTATTATTATAATAATATTAAAAGTTAATGAGAAGGTATCCTTTTTGTGTAGTTAAACCGTTTATTTAAGTTTAATATTTATTAAAATCCTAGCTTTATTTCCGGTTGCACAGAAAAAGACCACGGGGGTGAAGGATATGGGAGGGTAGTAAGAGATGGAGAAATGAAGGTTAGAGACAGGAAAGCGGTAAAGGGAGGTTAGCGGTAGAGAGAAAGAAAGAGAGAACTCTTACAATTTAAGAGAAGAGTGAGGGAGAAACTAAAAGGGAGAGAGAGATGGTGAATCTACGAAGTTGGCATAATATGCGAGCAGAACTGCGGGTTCTGAAGTAAAAAACAATATAGTAAGTGTGCATCTCAGCACACAAAGAAAGAGACAAAATTGAATGCCAAACAAATTAATAAACTACAACGGAGATTGAACACCGCTAATGACAAACCTGTAGATAAATGTAAGATATATAAACTTCAAGAAATAAATGACTAGGATGCTAGAATTATGATTATGATTATTTTGGTATGAAATGCATTCATAAACCTGTGTCTAGAGTGTTGATGCTATTAATTTGATAAACGAACACCAGATCTTAATAAAGTATGTGAATTCACTAATGTGAAGTAAACAAAAAGTATTTCAATGGGGTTTCCAATATCTGTTATACTTAAAACCTAACCATCTTATAGTATGTTTTTAAATGAGAATTCTGAGCAGCTGTCGTGTAGTATTGTATTTACAAAAAAGTAATATTTAGATATTTGCACTTTGTTTTATAATGGGTCAGAAAATTTCAAAGTGTCATTCATATATATAGCAATATTATTTACAATGGCATCATTTCTTCTAGATTTGTAATAGTTCTTCTCTCTAAAGTTTCTGAAATTTTAAATATCTCATCTTTGGAAGGCCGACTTAATCTGGCTCTGGGCCGTGATGGTTGAAGCAATTTTGGAAATTGGATTCGGAAAATTAGGTGATCTCTGGAGAGCAAATACTGAGACAGCTCTCTCATCTGACTATTGACAATGTTTACTTGTGTCTCATCCTGTGAGTGCCCCCTGAGGCTGCTTTACGTTTTCTCACTTTTAAGCAGTAAATTTGGAAACATATGCTGCTTATCAGTTCATGGGTATCATACATCTATTTGATAAATCATTTTAATATTGCTCAGCCTCTTAGGAACGTTTTGTCTAACAAATTATTTTAATAGGCAGAGTGAGACCAAAAAATTCAATACCTTAGCCAGGATTTTAACCACGGGTCTGCTGGTCCCTAGCTGGTTGCCTTAACGACTTAGTTACCAAGCCAAAATGCCGACACACATTAAATTCCTCTTTACTCAACCTCCTAGAAACTTTTTGTGTAACAAACTAGTTTAATAGGCAGAGTGAGACCGAAATATTCAATACCTTAGCCAGGATTTTAACCACGGGTCTCCCGGTCCCTAGCTGGTTGCCTTAACTGCTGAGCTACCAAGCCAAAAAGCCGATACACATTAAATTCCCCAATTGACTCGTAAGTTTCCCTGTTAAACCACAAAGATATTTCGAATTATTTTGAGGTGGCATACCTCATTGGTGACTTACAAACTCCTTTCCAACTAATTTAATGCTTGGTTGTTTTATGGAACATTTGTTGATTTTGCAGGAGCTGCCTGCTGTGGCAACGATAGGCTATCACTACGAGAGAAACATTTGTAATGTTTGCACATAAGTTTGTTTGAAGCAAATACATATAGATATTATTTCTCAAGAGAAAAGAGTAGAAAACCTGACCGGCATTCGTTGGCGAATCTCGAAGAGGATTCTGGACGTTTATCGTGAGTTTACTCAGCGTAAAGCGGTAACCTAGCAACGCAGCTCGAGGGCAAGCAGATCGGGACCCCAGATTGTGAGCCAGCGAGTGAGTGCATTGTACATTCCCGCTAATGGACTTGGTAATTAGGCCGATTTCTGACCCGAGTTAAATCCACATCTCCAGGCTACATATGATGTTAGTATTCTTGACTCTATCTGACTCCCCCTGCATGGCTCATTTATTTTTCTCTGTCTTTTGTTTTGTAATTCTATAACTAGCATTTCCTTGCCATGGAGAGCGCCGCATTCTCCACTCCTAATTTGGATTTTTGTTCTTTTGCATGGTCGTGTAACTTTTATTATTTTTAAAACTCGTACCTCGAGGAAAACATCGTTACGCACACACACAACATAATACTGCTCAAAGTAGTAGATTTATACATGTATAAACAAAATAGAATACCAGAAAGTGAAATTAATGTTCATCTGCTGTACTATTCGAGAAGAAAAAAACTTATTTCGTTTATAATTGTGTTTGTTTACAAGTTAATGACACAACCGTTTCAACAATCCACTAATAAGAATATTAATAATTATAAACAAGAAATTAAACATAAACGAAATTCTGATCATTATGTTAGTAATGAAGATGATGTCCTTGGTAGATAAAAATATGCCTACAAGATGATAAAATATTTAAATAGAAGAGAATAGAATACTGCTCAATTAAAAAAAATTAAAGAAGAAGTATTTCGTCAACATTATAAACATTTGTGTTATTATGTAAAACTAGAATTAGACACCCAAGAATAAACAGATTATGTATCATTTGAAGTAGACCATATAACACAAAAAGAACCCTTAGAACATAAAAAAAATAGGAAACCAGCAGGAATTGATAATTTAAGTGTAGAACTATCCAAATATAGAGGAGAATAAATGAATATATCGCTGAATTTTATGAACATATGTTGGAATAAATATGAAATACCAGAAGAATTGAAAAAGCACCAGAAATTAAATTTTTAAGAGCAGCAAAAGAATACTCATTAAAAAACAGCATCAGAAGTACAGATATATGTAAATAACTGCAAATTACACCCCTTGTAGATAAGTTTAAAACGTGAAGAATAAAATGATTCACCATTAGATACAACGTAAGAAAGTCGAATACCCAAAAGAGTCTGGAAATATGCACCTGTAGGCAAGAGATCCCAAGGAAGACCGAGAAGATGGTGGAATAAATAAGTGGAACACGCCAGAAGGACTATGCCATGAAATTTAATAATAACAATAATAATATAATAATAATAATCATAATAATAATATGATCCAAGAAGAATGTTCTATTACGCGAGAAAGATAAAATACGCATTATCAAACTACAGAATTCTCAAATTCAAGCATAAGTAATACAAATGCATAAACCATTGCTTGCAAGGGATTGCCTATGGATTAACAATCCGTCATAATAACAGTAGCATTAGCAACATATGACTAGGTATACTTAATGTTAGCAGCATCCTATAACCTTTCTTCGAATAAATAATATAAGCTTTTGACTCTTATGCCCTTCTATGTTTTATGTTATTAATTCCTCTTAATCATATTGGTAAAACTAATAAAAGGGTTGTTATTATTTTTGTTATTATTATATGACTAGTTATAGTAAAATATACGGAAATAACTCTCTTCAAATACAGACTTTTAGGCAAGAATGAAATTAATATTTCAGTTTGTGAGGGGCGTATTGGGTTGATTTGTGAGGGATCGGTTTAATCGTTGCAAGCAAAAGGGCATAAAGAAAATATGACAACTTTATTTAAAATTGTTCCTAAAATATACATATCAACCCTTGTTATCTAACAAAATTATAAAATATAGAAGCTACAATAAACAGTCTGAAATTATAACACTGTTTGGCAACTGTATCTCTTTGAAGTTATTAATTTTACATCTATTGTGAAGCTTTAATTAAGCTGTCTAAACCAAACAAAGCAAGGCACAACAAGCGTTAGTATGTGGTATAATAACTGAAAAATCGCTCCATCAATAACTCATAAGCTATTCATCGATAAAACATATAGACAAGGTGTCGATATATTGAACAGGTACATAACGGAAGTAAAATTGACTCCGATACTAGCAGCATAAATCATAAATTAAGGCATTAGGTGTTATTGTTCCATACCTCTCTAATATTATGTTGAAATGTACCAAAGAAGTTTCCTTCAGTTCTTTAAAATTTTGGTTTCTATTGCTACATGATTTTGTCGAAGTAGAGTATAGTATTATCAATATTTTCTTTAATTAAATATGTAATCAAACTGCAAACACATAATCTTTCCTAATATTTCATGTTTACTTTAGAATAAATCTTAAAATGTACACATTATTATCCATAATACAATATTGTAAAATATTTGAGTTCAAATTATGCAAAACTACCAATACCCCTTTAATAATATATACTTTGGTCTCCTAAACTCAATATGAGGCCTTTAATTTGAAAAAGAAAATGCAAATCTGTGCAAGAAATGTACTTTCTGGACTCATGAGCCTAAGGGACGGTTTCACAGTATAAGCTTAAGCCGAAGTACCTACACCATTTAAGCCAAATTGTTCTTTCTTTTAAGTTTCTCAGTAGAGCAACCAAGTTCAGCTTTACCAAGATTAACTCCAAGGAACGTTAAGTTGGTAACGCTTGCATGTACACATCCAGTGAGTTTCCATTTGGTTTACAGCGACGCTGTTCGTAAAATAAGCTTTTGTAGGTTAACCAACAACATTTAGCTAAATTACGGAAAAATCGCGATGCAGTTTAGAATGGTGCAAAACAGTTTTGACAGCTGCACATGCTATAAATTTTGATGCCGAAAAATGTCTTAACTGTAATTAGTACGCTTTCATTTGCATATTATAATCTTAACATTTGCTTCCTGTGAAACTCTTTGTTACTGAAATAAAAGGCGATGATATATGTGATCCAATGAGTGCCGCAAATTACCTGATAGACTATTTCCCTGGTCGAGTGGTCAGCGAGCTGATCTCTTATCTAGAAGTCCCGGGTTCGATTCTCGGCTGGGCGGGGAATTTTTCTTTAACTACCATTATCCCTATCCCCCACAAGTCTGGAAGTATGTATGTGAGATTGAATATGTGTATGCCTGAGGAAAATAAAACGATTTAAAACCCAAAGTAAATAACCTACAGATAACGAGTTCTTTCTAATGTAAAGCCTCCGATAGGACCTTAGATGTTAAAGGAGCCTATATAAATGAAAAAAAAAAAAAAAAAAAAAAAAAGCTGATGTAATCCATTCACATGACTTCCTCTATATTATTGCAACAAATTTTTGTTAAAAAGTTTATGCTTCTATTTGCTTCATGCTAAATGAGAAAAAATTAGCAGAAATAGTCTTATTACTTGTTTCCCTGTAAGTAGAAGCGAAATAAGGGAGTAACATAGGTTAAAGTGATAGCAAAATATGGTTGCTATGTGGCTGAAGTTCCTTTGTTTGTATGGACAGGAGTTGACAAATTCCTGTATGAGAAAAGTATAAGTTTTTAAGGCTGAAACAAAAAACAAGGAATATCTAAAAAAGCGATCAACTCCACAAAAAAGGTATATAACATAAATTGTGTGTTTTAATGTGCTCTACATTTTTTGTGTGATAAGTTTTTGTCTATCTCTTACAGTTTACCAGTTACAAAAACTTCCGTAAAATTCATTCAGAATAAAGTAGTCTTCAGATGCTATTCCCAGAAAATGTATTTGTCAAGTATATATCTTTAATATATAATATTTTAATCAAAATCGTTAGAGCCATTTTTTATAAAATCAACGTTTTCGAAAAATTTTCCATGTGAAGGGTGTTTGGGGGTGGGGGGATTTTCTTGAAAATTTTCGTGTCGTATCCTTGGAAGATACTGAACTTAAATACCAAGTTCGGTATTTAACGGTGTTTTCGTTTTTGAGCTATGCTGCCCACAGACACGCAGACACACGCACACACATACACACAGACACATTTTTCTAAAAATGCTTTTTTTTGGATTCAGGTGGTCTCAAAACATGTATTTCCGGTAAAATCTCGGTATGGAAATTTTTAGTACAATGCAATACGTTCTGTGTACATTATGTACATAGTACGTATAGAAAAAGTAAAAAACTGATAACGGTAGGAAGTATGGCCGTAAGTTTTGTTTTCCAGTGGATTTTATATTTATTTGATTACATTTCTATTTGTATAATGAATAATAACTGGTACTATATTTGCGGACTATTTAATTAATCGAAATATCTCGTTGAATTTTCGGTTATTTTACATGGGACAGTGTTTCGCGATTTAAAGAAAGTTTTCTGCTGTGCATATGGGTCAAAATAATGCATTTATTAATCACTAATATTGACTTCAGATACCAACAGGCGATTCCTTAGCTTAAGCTGTAGTTGAGTACGGTTTAAGTGGAGCCATGGATAAGCTCCGCATATCTCTTGAACTACGTACTGTTAAACTCCTATGTAGCTTAACCTTATATATAGAAGCTTAAACTTAAATGTGAAACAGGGCCATAAACTGATTTTCAGTCTAGGATATAAAGCACACCTGTCCTTGCGGTGGCAATTTTAGTTGGCTGAGTTGATATCAACATGTAAGGCCTTTTGGTGTAGTTTTCAAAAACGGTATCTCGTAATTTTAATAACAAATAGTTATAATCTTTAAATTAGAAGTAGTACTGCCTCTGTCATTATTTACTGTGGATTGTGAATTACGTCACAGAAAAAAACATACACTCAAAGTTAAGTTTGGTCCATCTTTTATAAGAATTCTTGTTCTTTAGATTGTTATTACTATTGAGTATAGCAACTTCTGTACCCTTAGACTGTGCGGTTTCTTTTTAGATATATGATATATATTCTGAATAGCTTTTTATATGAATGACTAGCTTGTTTATTTTTGAAAATTTGCAATTGTTAATACTTTTAAAACATAAATCGTAGATCAGTAAACATAGAAACCATACTCTACAGCCTGTAAAAGTTTCAATCTCTTATCGTAAGGTTATTATGGATCGTGAGTTTAATTGGTGGCATAAGGTTTATGTCTCAATAATAGTGGCAGAATGTTTATATCTCCCATTAAGGTGATGTACTTGTGTATTTGAACTAACATTTTAAACGTATAATTAAATAATATTAATTTTATCCTTTAAGAAAACATTTATTTTTACACTTGGAGCATTTGAAATGTCGATTAACTGAGGCTATAAGTGGACAGATGTATGCTTATTAATAGATACGCTCAACTCTAAACTTATTTTCTCTCAAACTTTGTGCAATACATAACAATTCTAATATGTTATGATAAATCTGTTTAAAACTCATTTACTGGAAAATTTGAAATTTTGATGTGAGTATTTTAAAAAATATACAGTGTTTTTTATTAGAGCAACGAATATAGATGTTAAATAGTTTATTGCATGACTATTGATAGCAGTAGATTTTGTAACATGACACAAATATAACCGTTATTATGAGTAATAAAGCAATAACAGTATTAATGTAGCCAAGAAATATCTTACTGTGAATTTTTTATATTTCACAGATGCACAGATGCACTAGCTTAAACTATATCATTCATATGCAAGTGTTGGAACGTTTTATAAGATGAAAGTTCTACAAAATATCGTTAATTACAGAATATATCCATAGAAACCTGCGAGATCTAAAGAGACTGTCCGTTTACAAAGGGAGTTGTACTTCAGGAAACTGACAATTACTTGCCAGCAATTATCAGGGCAATTTTGGATCTTTATTAGGATGCACAGAGAAGCAGAAAGGAGTCCCAGACTTTGAACAACATGTTCATTAAGCTACTACAGAGGAAGTTGGACGGCCACACTTGTTGCCTTCAAAGCTCTCTGGACTTCCTTCATTTGCATCAGCCCCTAGTGGCGACTTGCAAAGCTTGACGGGCCCGTTATGTGGACTGCCTACACAGCTCGTGAAAGGCGTATGACAGCTGCTGATTAATGCTATGCGATGCAGCCCCTCGCATACTTTATTATATTGTATAAACAAACGAACCAGATTTAGGTTTCTGACATTCAAACGAAGGTAGTTTCCTCTAGGTCAGTGAGGTAGGCGTGAGGTAATGAGTGAAAAGAAAGCAATTGTTTAATACCTAAAAGCTGTTACTATTGATACCAGCATTAGCCTTACCTAATTAAATTGCGATTTATCTTTTAACGAATGACGAAGTGAAGAGACTAAAATTTTATAGGACTACGGCTGTGCTAGTCTTGATATAAGGAAGACAAACGTGGGAATAAAAGCAAATTTACAAACTACATCCCTCTGTATATATATATATATATATATATATATATATATATATGCACACACATACATACACACAAGGTAGTTAACCTGTTCCTTATTCTCTGGTTTTATGCAACCTACAGATTACAATCTATCCTGAAAACCTCGTCCCGAGACCCAGCTTTTTAATTCTAACATTATAGACTTTGGCGCAAGAAGTTGTAGCTAAACAATAGCGTATTTGATTAACTCGCGGTGTTAGCATGCTTTCCAAGATGCTCGATTCCAGTTCGAATCTTACCAAAACGTTGACATTTTTCCTCCCTTTTTTGTTCCAGATTTAGCACAAAGCTAGATGGGATATTGGAAAAATTTTAATTTGCTTATATATTTCTTTTAATGTTGTTCTCTTTATTTATGTTTATTCTAACTTAATCAGTCCAGTTACAGGAAATGCAAATGAAAATGAACATTCTGAGGTATATTCATTTAGTTTCTTCTAAATATGTATTCTTCAGTATTCTTCTTCAATGTTTTAAAACTATCATTGGTATTTCAGATAACACTGCAGAAACAACCCATTTTCAGGGTATCTCTAAAACGAAAATACACAGCTAAAATGTTTCCGACATGAAACCTAGCCGCTGTTCGAAATGATGACCTTCGTTGATTCAGAATTGTGCGCAATGTTGCAATGACAACCTGGCAAGTAGTAACATCTGGGATATGACGGACCTGCAGGCTCCCTGATTAGTTGCTGAAGATGAACAAGGCTCTGCGGACGTTAGCTGTACACTGTTTTAAATTACCCCCAGAAGAAGTAATCAAGTGGCGTAAGTTCAGGAAATGTGGCAGACCACGAGACAGTCCTCGCTTACCTTTACACCTTTGAGGATGTATGTCGTGAACATAATGTACGACGATCCTAGATTGGTGCGTTGGAGCTCCATCATGCAGAAACCACATTCATAATCTTTCATTTAATGGTACATGATCCAGCAATGGAGGGAGATCGCTTTGGAGGAAGTGAAGGTAGCGTGCTCCCTTAAGGTGACCTTCGAAAAAATGTGGCCCGATTAGATGATCACCCAAAATGCCACAACATATAATAATTCCCCACTGATCTTGAAAATTGGCTTGTCTTACCCAATGAGGTTTATCGACACTCCAATAGTGTACGTTGTGGCGATTCACAGTGCCATTGTTGTGAAACCGCGATTCATCTGAAAACAGAATTTTGGTTCAAACTGCGTAATACTCACTGGCAGTAATTTACTCGAGCTTCAAAGTCACGACCATGGAATCCCTCGTGTAGCTGTAAGCGGTAAGGGTGAACTGTATTGTTATGCAATATTTGCATAAACTACTGATGTTTGTGTCTTGTGCTAGTGCCTGCCTGCTAATGTGGGGATTGTTTAAAAAGCGTCTAAAATTATATCTTCATTGTGCCCAGAGATTGCTGGTGGCTCTTTAATGGGACCTGACCTTCCAATTGCTCCTGTTATACGTAAACGTCGTTCAGCATTCCGAAAAGTGTTTGTAGGTGTTTGTCTCTCTGGAAATCGATTTCCATACAGGCCTGGAATACGTGGCGAGTTGACGACCGACTGAGTCTGTCTATCTAATGGGCATTGAGGTTCATAGGTATAGCTGTAGTTATATGTAGTTATAGCACATACCTACATATATACTTCGTGCATTGTATCTAATGGGACATGTCTAGACTTAAGGTATCTTCCGGTAGTGTTCGCTAACCCACCGTGGGTTCCAGCTGCCAAAACTTTGTAGAGAACATTCTCCACGAAGAACAATTTGTAACGTGTTAGGTATTCTAGTATTTTGAAATTGTTTTTATTAACTTTATACGTTTTGAAAATTTACTTTATTGTTTAAAGTCTTAGTAAAGGTTCTTTTTTAAAATGATTAGAAAGAAAGACTGAAGAACACGTATAATGAACTGTTGTTTGTTCTTCATTCGTATACTTTATTGTTTACAACAAAAATTATTACAGTGACAAACACTGAACTAACTTTGCATGTCGATGGATAATACATAGAGAATAAAAAAAACTCAGACTATGGGACTCGAACCGCTGCAGGTTGTGGACCCCTTTTTGTAGCTTAAGCCGTTCATTTAGCCTTCATTCATTATAATTTACGTTGTATGACAGCGATCCTATTGATATAACTTGTACTGTAACAGGAGTTATTAAGCGCATGCTTTTGGAATGGACGTAACTATTGCTACTAAGGTCTAGTTTCCGATGAAGAGCAGCCTTGATTTACATGGTTACCAAATGGCCAATAAGCACGGTAATTTTGACCTTTTTACTTTCAGAGTATGAAGTGTTGCCTATCTCATAAACTAATAAGGAACAGGTGAACCACCTTGTGTATATATAAGGAACAATTGTAAGATGGAGAAAAATAGAATTCCGAAGCCAGTCTTTACGCATGATCCTATCGACTGATCGGCCTATAAAGAAATGACAGGAAAAATGAGGTCGGAAGAGGCTAATAAACTAGTCTTTGAAGAGGAAGGAAATAAAAAGCGCGCAATTCATAGTAATATACATTACATACATACGTGGTCGCGCCGTAGCCGAGTGGTTAGACAATTTGCCTCTCTCCTATACGGCCCGGGTTCAATCACAAACTGGCGCAGGGGCGGGTTTTCTCCAGCTTTCTACGCCATCACATTCCACCGCTGCTCCATCTTCATTCATTTTATCATCAGTATCATCGCCTGGGTGCCATAATAGTAAAAGCGGGCGTTAAACTCTAACATAAAAAATCTGATGTGTTACACTCACATGACTTTCTCTAGCTATTCTACAAACTGACATAAGATTCTTCTTCTTTCTGCACCTTGCTAATCGAGGTACTCATTAGCACAATGTTCTTATTGCTTAGTTCCTTATAAGTAGGAAGAAATTAAGGGAATATACTGGGCTAAACCGATAGTCAAAGCTGTCGTTTTAAGCTGTCCGTGTGTCCCTGTGCCCGTGTGTCTGTGAACACGATAACTCAAAAACGAAAAGTCGGTACTTGGTATTTAAGTTTAGTATCTTCCAGGGACATCAAGATTTTGGGAAAAATCCCCCCACCCCAAACTACCCTTTACATGGAACTTTTTTCGAAAATTTTGATTTTCTAAAAAATGGATCTAACAATTTTGATGAAATGTCGTATATTAAAGATATTTACCTGACAAATAAAACGTATATTTTAAATTGTCTGGGAATAGCTTCTAAAAACTATTTTATTCTGGGTCTATTTTACGGAATTTTGCATAACTGCTTAACCGTAAGAGATGGACAAAAAGTTGCCCCACAACAAATGTAGAGCACTTTAAAACACACAATTTATGTTATATACATTTTTTTCGTGGAGTTGATTGTTTTTGACATATTCCTTGTTTTTGGTTTCAACTATAAAAAACATACTTTTCTCATACAGGACTTTGTGAACTCGTGTCCATACAAACAAAGGAACTTCAGTCACATAGCAACCAGCTTTTGACCACCACTTTATCCCATGGTACTCTCTTATTTCGCTTCTACTTACAAGGAAGCAAGTAATAAGACTATTTTTGTTAATTTTTTCTAGATTATCATGAAGTAAAAAGAAGCATAAGCTTTCTAACAATAATTTGTTGCAGAGATATAGAGGAAGTCATGTGAATGGAACACATCAGATTTTCTTCGATACAGGGGACCCTAAAACATATATTTCCGGTGAAATCTCGGTATCGAATTTTTGGGTGGAATACTTCTCTAAGAGAAAGTAATAATATTATATTCAAAGTGTTATAAAATGTCTTATTGTTACAGGAAGTCGCTATAAGACTGTACTTAACATAACTCCATGGCACGACAGCTCACGGGGAACCTTGGCCTAAGACTGTACTTAGGCGACATTAAATACAAGTATATATTAAAAAAGAAACAAGAAAAAAAAAACAGAATGCTCATATTACTTAGAAGGAAACTACAGGGATATGCTATGCTAAGGTGATAGTCAAATATTTTAAAAGCTGTCATTATGCTATTGTCATTGTAAATAGATTATTTTACACTCACATCGCTTTTTGGCCAGTTTATCTTTTACACTCACATCGCCTTCTCGGCCCGCTCTCTTTTACACTCTCATCGCCTACACGGCCCGTTCTTCTTTACACTCACATTGTCTTCTCGGCCCACTCTTCTTTTACACTCACATCGCGTTCACGTATCGTTCTTCTTTACACTCACATCGTCTTCTCGACCAGCTCTTCTTGTATACTCGCATCACCTTCTCCGCCCGATCTTCTTTTATACTCACGTCGCCTTCTCGGCCCGATCTTCTTTTACACTCTCATCGTCTTCTCTGGCCCTCTCTTCTTTTACACTCACATCGCCTTCTCGGCCCGTTCTTATTTTAAACTCACATCGCTTTCACGGTCCGTTCTTTTTACACTCACATTGCCTTCTCGGCCAGTTTTTCTTTTACATTCACATCGCCTTCTCAGTCCGTTCTTCTTTTGCACTCACATCGCCTTCTCGGCCCGTTTTTCTTTTACACTCACATCGCCTTCTCGGCCCGTTTTTATTTTACACTCACATCGCCTTCTCGAGCCTTTCTTCTTTATACTCACTTCGCCTTCTCGGCCCGTTCTTCATATACACTCACATCACCTTCTTGGCCCGTTCTTCATATACACTCACATCTCATTCTCTGCCCGTTCTCTTTACACTCACACCGCCTTCCCGGCCCGTTCTTCTTTACACTCACAATACCTTCCCGGTCCTCTCTTCTTTACACTCACATCGCCTTCCCGGCCCGTACTTCTTTACACTTACATCACCTTCCCGGCCCATTCTTCTTTACACTCACATCGCCTTCTCTGCCCGTTCTTGTTTTACACTTACATCACCTCTGTCCGTTCTTCTTTTGCACTCGCAGCGCCTTCTCTGCCCGTTCTTTGCACTCACATTGATTTCTCTGCCCGTTCTTCTTACACTCACTTCGCTTTCTCTGCCCGATCTTCATATACACTCACTTCGCTTTCTCTGCCCGATCTTCATATACACTCACTTCGCTTTCTCTGCCCGTTCTTCATATATACTCACTTCGCTTTCTCTGTCCTTCATATACACTCACTTCGCTTTCTCTGCCCGTTCTTCTTTTACACTCACATCAGTTTCTGTGCCCGTTTTTCTTATACACTCACATCGCTTTCTCTGCCAGCTTTTCATATACACTCACATCGCTTTCTCTGCCCGTTCTTCTTATACACTCACATCAATTTCTTTGCCCGATCTTCTGACACTTACATCGCTTTCTCTAGCAGTTCTTCATAATCTCACATCGCTTTCTCTGGCCGTACCTCCTACACTCAAATCGCTTGCTCTGTCCATTCTTCTTACACTCACATCGCTTTCTCTGTCCGTTCTTCTTACACTCACATCGCTTTCTCTGTCCGTTCTTCTTACACTCACATTGCTTTCTCTGATCATTGCTCTTACACTCACATCGCTATCTCTGCCCGTTCTTCAAACTCATACCTTGCTTCCTCTATCTGTTCTTCTAACACATCCTTTTCTCTACCCGTTCTTCCAAAACTCACATAGCTTTCTCTGCCCGTCCATTTTACACTGACGTCCTTTCTCTGTCCACTCTTATACTCACATCGCCTTCTCTGCCCGTTCTTCTTACACTCACATCGCCTGCTCTGCCCGTTCTTCTTACACTCACATTCCTTTCTCTGCCCGTTCTTCCTAAAATCACAATATTCTCTGCAGGTTCTTCATTTCACATACCTTTCTCTGCACGTTCTTCTTACAATCACATCAGCTTTATCTATCACTTCTTCCACCTCTAAGTAATAAGACAATTTCTATTAATGTTTAACTCGAGCATGAAGTAAATAGAAGAATACTTTTTTGTAAGAATGTGATGTAAACTACCTAGATAAAACACCTCTACAACAAATTATTCTATTTACTTCCATGTATTCGAGAAAAAATGTGCAGAAGTATTCCTATAACTTGCTTCCTTGTAAATAGAAGCGAAATAAAGGAGTAGCATAGATTAAAGGGATAGTCAAATGCTGGTTGCTATGTGACTGAAGTTCCTTTGTTTGTATGGGCAAGAGGCAACGAATTCCAGTATGAGAAAAGTATACGTTTTTTAAAGCTGAAACCAAAAAACAAGGAATATCAAAAAAAAACAAAAAACGATCAACTCCACAAAAAAAAATTATATAACATAAATTGTGTTTAACGTGTTCTGCATTCTTTGCGTGTTAGGTTATGGTCCATCTCTTACGGTTTAACAGTAATGCAAAATTTCGTAAAATTCATCCAGATTCTAAAGATTTTTAATAAAATGTCAAATATTAAAGATATGTACCTGACAAATAAAATGCGTATTTTGAATTTTCTGGGAATATCTTCTGAAGACTACTTTATTCTGGATGAATTTTACGGAATTTTGCATAACTGTTAAACTGTAAGAGATGGACATATTTCTATTGCTGCTATTTTTGTTTTCTCGATTAAAATGAAGTATATAGAAGTATAAGCTTTTTAACAATAATGTGTTGCAGATATGTAGAGAAAGTCATGTGAATGGAACACATCAGATTTTTTAAACTAGTTCAGGATTAGACTGAATCGATATATTGTTTTGCAAATTATCTATATATTTATATTTTCTTCTGACAAAATTTAATTAAAATTCATTAAAATAATATAAAACACTCTTTCTCATATAAAATAGATACTACAACATTTTAATCAAGATACTTAGAGGTGGTTTTGAAAAAATAAAAAATAACGAACGTGTTTATTTAAGAATAGCTTAAAGCAGATGTATTTTCTTACAAATCTTTGTGTCGTATCTTTGATGATGTTTAATTTTAATGCCCGTTTGGTATTTAACCGGCTTTTTTGCTTTTGAAACGTGCTATACGTACGTACGGATAGAGTGTACTGGAGATTTTAAAGCGTATTTGCGGCGAAATTTGGATAAAAGGGCTTTAAAATACAATACTTCTTACTATTGGATGAGATGGCTCTGGCGGTTTTGTCTATGGTCCGTACTTGGTAGGACGCGGGTTTGCTTCCTGTGAAGGCCTATCTGACCCAAGGTTTTGTGAGGGGGTTTCCTCGGGCCAAGAGGCAAATGATGGGCAGGATTCTTTTATCCCCGAATTTCCTGCCCCTCTATGTTGCTTCCATTGTCATTTCATTCATCCTTCATCCTGTTGGTTTCTTTCAGGGTTGGTGATTATGCTCGGTGCGGCGTGGCTAGGAAAAAGGATGCTCAAAGTGATTTTATCCGTCTCCCGACTTTGACTGGGAGGGGGCAGGGATGTTGGACACTATGTGAGGCGGCAGCTCCTATCTGGAAACTGTAGGGGCGGCCTGTCATTGCTGTTCCATAGCTTCTGGTTTCGGCCCCCCGATGTAAACTCTCACCTAATCCCTCCACTGGTGAGCCGTAGGTAAAACAATCTCAGGTACGGTGCCGAGTCCCCTCTGACCTATTTTTATTCTATTGGTAAGGGTTGGAACAAAGTAAAAATGCTTATTTTGAAAAAGCTACCTGACTATGTCGTGACTTTATCCGTGTTGCTGCTTTAAAGATAATAAATGGCTTTCGGAAGGATATACCTCTTCTACCCCTAACATTTATAAACACGTAATTCAGTCTGAGAAAGGAAGCTGCTTGAGTTAGTGCTTTGTTTGCAGGTGAAAGATATTCAGAGAAAACAGAAGGGGAGGCAACAAAATCAATATGAAGTGGCTATAAGTAAAACTCATTTCCTTGTAGACGTTTCTCCCGCTGTCTTACTGCTTGTTCTTTCCCTGGCACTTCCCTTCCTCTTGTTGTTACTAATTTATCTAACCTTTTTCAACCTTAGCACGGAGTTCCGGACGAGTTGGCCAGAGCCGAGAAATTGCCCCTCGTTGTCGCTGCTGAACGCTGCATTCGGTAATGTAATTTCCCGGATGTTGCTGCTGGATTCGGTCCTCCTGATTCAATTTTGCACTCGGACACTCGCTCGTAGTACTCCCACATTTCTTTCTTCCTGGTTCTCTGTCCTCAGTTCCATTTACTTAATATCACCACTTTTTACCTTCTCTAACACATACGTACACACATAGAATGTAGAAATTCCACCCAAAAATTGATAACGAGATTTCACTAGAAATACACCTTTCAGGGTTCTATGTATCCAAAAAAAAAACATTTTTAGAAAAAAATCCACGTGTGCGTGTGTCTGTGAACACGATAACTCAAAAGCGAAAAATCGGTAAAATACCAAACCTAGTATTTAAGTTTAAGTTTAGTATATTCCAGGAAAGCAACACGAAGATTTTGAGAAAGATCTCCCCACCCCTTTTTTTAATGATTTGGATTAAAATACCGTATATTAAAGGTATTTATATGGCAAATAAATACATATCTTTAAATTTCTGGGAACAGCCTCTAAAGACCTCTTTATTCTGAACGATTTTTTCTGAACTTTACGGAATTGGTAAACTGGTAAACAAAAACTTACCACAGAAAAAATGTAGTTCACGTTAAAACACACAATTTATGTCATATACGCTTTTTCTGTGGAATTGGCCATTTCTGAGATATTCCTTGTCATTTGTTTCAGATTTAAAATACGTTAATTTTACTCACACGGGAAATGTAAACTCTTGGCCGTGCATAGAAGCAGATTCCAGCCTCATGGCAACCAGCTTTTAAAAGACCTGACTATCACTTTAACCTAGCGTATTCCCTTATTTTCCTTCTGCTTACAAGGAAACAAGTAATTAAGACAATTTCTGATAATGTTTATCTCGATTATCATAAACTAGAAAGAAGAATATGCCTTTTAAGAATAATTTGTAACTGGGATGTAGAGAAAGCCATGTGAATGGTGCGCATCAGATTTTTACTTTAACAAATAGGCACATGCGCATAGAATTTAGAGAAGGTATTGTATTACACCCAAAATTGGATACCGAGATTTCACTGGAAATACATTTTTGAGGATCCCTGAATAAAATCATTTTTAGTAAAGGTCCTGGCCTGACTGTGTTTGTGGACAGTATAACTAAAAAAAATCTGATATTCCATTTACATGACTTTCTCTACATCTCTGTAAGAAATTATTGTTAAAAAATCGGATGTGTTCCATTCACATGACTTTCTCTACATCTCTGTAACAGATTGTTGTTAAAAAATCTGATGTGTTCCATTCACATGACTTTCTCTACTTCTCTGTAACAAATTATTGTTAAAACCCTTACGCTTCTATTTACTTCAAGCTAATCGAGACAAAATTAGCAAAAATTGTTGTAAAAAGGTCTTTTAAGGCTATTCCCAGAAAATTTAAGATATTCATTTTATTTGCCAGGTAAATATATTTAATATACGATATTTTAATCAAAATCGTTAGAGACATTTTTAGAAAATCAAAATTTTCAAAGTTTTTTCCATGTAAAGGGTAGTTTGGGGTGGGGGAATTTTCTTGAAAATATTCGTGTCGCATCGTTGAAAGATATCAAACTTAAATACCAAGTTTGGTTTTTAACGGTGTTTTCGTTTTTGAGCTATGCTGTCAATAGTCACACATACATACACACACACATAAACAGACACACACACGGACATGTTTCTAAAAATGCTTTTTTTTGGATTCAAGGGGTCTCAGAATATATATTTCTGGTGAAATCTCAGTATCGAATTTTTGGGTGTAATAAAATATATTTTCTATACACTGTGTACTTAGTACGCATAGAGAAAGTAAAAAGCTAATCGACATAACATTAGTAAATTGGTCTTATTACCAGCTTCTTTCGGGTAGAAGGGAAATAAGGAAATATATTATTTTAAAGCCATAGTTAAAAAAGCTGGTTGCTCTATGGCAGAAATTCATTTCTTTACGTGAGCAGGAATTCATAAATTCTCGTATAAGAAAAGTTTATATATTTTAAAACTAAGTTCTAAATTTTTGTGTGTAGTAAGTTTTTATTTATCTTTTATGGTTTACCAGTTATGCAAAAGACATCCGAATTAAGAGGTCCTCAGAGGTTATTTCCAGAAAATATTTAAATATGCAGTATTTTAATAAAAATCGTTATTCATTTTTGTGAGAATCAAAATTTTCGAAATATTTGCCATGTAAATGGTAGTTTGGGGTGGGTGAAATCTTCTCTAAATCATCGAGTCGCGCCCTTGGAAGATACTAAACCTATTGACCAAGTTTGGTATATAACGAATTTTTGTTTTTGGGTTATCGTGTTCAAGGCACACGAACAGCCGCATTTACAAGAATATTTTTCTAAAAATTTCTTTTTTTAAATACAGGGGACCATAAAACGTGTATTCCCAGTAAAATTTCAGTATCGAAATTTGGGTGGAATCCAATACCTTCTCTACAGTTTGTGTGTAGAACAAGAAAAAACGTAAAGTCGATTACATATCATACTTGGTATTTAAGGTTAGGACCTTTTAGAAATGCACTGTGACCCAAACTATCCTTAACATAAAACATTTTCCGATATTTTCGATTTTCTAAAATCTAAATATAATGATATTGATTAAAATGTCTTACATTAAAGATGTTTACATGGTAACCAAATGTATATCCTAAATTCCTTGGGAATAACCCCTGAAGTCCTCTTCATTCTGAATGACTTTTGTATAACTGGTAAACCGTAACATATAAATAAAAATCTACTGCACATAAAATGTAGTTCTCGTTAAAACATATAATGTATGTAATATGCATTTGTACAGATACTTTATGTAATATACACTTTTTGTGGAGATAATCTGTTGAGAATTCTCTGTTAACTTTCTCAATTTTGAAATGCTCTTCCGTTTCATTTCTCTTTTATTTTACTCCTAAAAGTGAAAAAAGAAACTGAATGTCAGTGACAATCAGTTAGGGATAGCCTTTAAATTTTTACTCGCTTTAGCCTAGTGTATTCCCTTATTTCCCTCCTACTTATAAGGAGATAAGTAATTGACCATTTCTGCTAATATTTATCTTTATTAATATTATGAATCATGCGAATGGAACACATCAAAATTTTATTCTTATAAATTCAGTAACGTTCTTTGAGAATTTTTAGATATCAGTAAATCATTTTGTGAATACATTGATATGAAATAAAGTGTTGTAAGAGAGTCGGTTCAATCAAACAGTCAATCACAGTTTTCTACCCAAAGTCCTTTACTAAAAACCACCCCTGCATTGTTTCCCCTTGTCCTCATTATCACCGATTACGAACCCGTCTTATTAGTCCATCCGCCATCTAAGCTCCAAGAAAATTTTCCATTCGCCATTGTTTTCACCACATCTTAGCAGCCAGTTTATTTTCCTTCTTATAGACAGTTTCAGGTGTTTTTTTTTTTTTTCTTAATTGTTTCATTTGTATAGCCCCCTTTAACTTCAATGGTCATATCGGGGACTTTGACTTGAGATACAACTCGTATTACTGTAGGTTTTTAGAATATTAGGTTATTCAAGTTTATATCACTAAACACACGCACATTCACTCTCACATTTATACTTCCAGACTCTGTGGGGGATAGGGAATAATTCGATTCCCCACCCCAGCTCGGGAATCGAACCCAGGAGATGTCAACTCGCTGACCACTCGACCACGGAGGCAGTCAAAGTTTCAGGAATTTTATTTCGCTCATCGTGACTGAAGCAGTTAAATTTTTTATTCTGTATATACAGTTTATATGTGCCATTCATCACTATATCCGTGTTTAAAATTCTTTCAATATGTTTTACTCACTTCATTCAAGGGTAAAGTTTCCGTACTACATAGACCGTACTGCACAGCATTTTTTTATTTGTTATTTCATTCTTCAAGACTCCACTTTGTCTACCATTATCCTGTATTGAATGTAGTTTTTGTAGTATTTAACTTTTACCTGAAAAATGCACACCTTCTTCTACATCATTCATGCTTGTTTCTCTCTGTAAATAAATGCATTTCCAATAATATTAGAAATAAATTCCAGCATTTATGGGTCAATGAAAATAACTTTTTTCAGTTTAGTTTAACTTAAATCAAAGATTCTGCTTTCCTACATTCTCAATTGCCGTCGGAAAATGCTTCATCAATTTATGAATGAAATAAAAATAAGTTTTGGGATCTTGTTTCACACTACATAGTAAGTTGAGTAGCGAATGCCCGTATTCATTGATTTATGACGGGATAAATGATACGATGGGTCTTCCTGCAGCATGTAGGGAACAATGGTCGTCATATCCCTTCTACGCACATATGAACATGATCAAGCAAAATAGACTTCAGTTTAATAGCTAAATGTGTTAACATTTTCTTTACTCTGTATCATTTATTAATAAGTATGAAAACTATAGATACTAAATCTTATTGTCTGTCTACTCCACTATAAGCGAGAGGAACTGTTTCAGAAATAGCTGCATTGCATGTTTCATTAATGACGCAAAAGGAACAGCGATAGTCAAAAGTTTAAGTAATGGAAGTTATATACCAGTCTTAATTCCACTCTCTTTCTATACAGTGGCTAAGAACACATGAAATTCAACAGGACTTGAAAAGAAGTATGAAAGTAATAACAAGTTCAACCTTAAAAACGGATATCCTGTAATGACTTGAGGCACAGAAAGGTTATTTCGAATAAACAAGATGTTTAAAAGAGATTGCTATTTTTGTGTGGTGTTTTTGTCATTCGTTTAAATTTAACAGTTGGACAAGATTATAAAAAACCTGATGTGTTCTATTCACATTACCTTCTCTATCTCTCCGTAACAAATATTGTTAATAAACTTGTTCTTCTATCTATTTAATGCTAAAACATTAGCAGAAATGAGCTTATTAATTCCTTTATAAGTAAAAGGGAAATAAGAGAATACACTAGACTAAACTTACAGTCAAGTGTTTTAAATTGTGGTTGCTAAGGGATTGGAATCCGTTTTTTTTTTTTTTTTTTTTGCCTGGCCAAGCCCGTTTGAGAAAAGTTTAAGTATTTTAAAACTGAAGTCAATAACAAGAAATGCCTCGAAAACGGCCAACTACACGAAAGAAAATATATATATATGGCATAAATTGTGAGTTTCATCTGATCTACATGTTTTTGTGTAGTAAGTTTTTGTCTATCTCTTACGGTTTACCAGTAATGCAAAATTCAAACAAAATCATCCAGAATAAAGAGGTCTTTAGAGGGTATTCCCAGAAAATTCAGGATATATAATTTATTAGGCACGTAAATACCTTAAATGTAAGGGATTTTAATCAAAGCCGTTGCTGCAATTTTTGAGAAAATAAAAATGTTCAAAATTATTTCCACGTAAAGGGTAATTTAGGGTGGGAGATTTTCTTAAAAACCCTCGTGTTGCATCCAAACTTAAATACCAAGTTTGGTATTTAACGTATTTTCGTCTTGGAGCAATGCTGTTCACAAACACAAGCACACATTCATGCAGACACACACGCACACAGGGACCTTTCTCCAAAAATCCTTTTTTTGGATTCAGGGGACTCAAAACATTTATTTACGATGGAATCTTGGTATCGAAATTTTGGGTGCAATATAACACCTTCTCGTGCAAAACCTTCTCGACACCATGTACATAGTACGTGAAGAGAAAGTAATAGATTCCGAATGAAGAGTATTTCCCAGGCTAGTCCCAGAAAATTGAAGATATGGATTTTATTTCTCATATAAATATCTTTAATTGTGTTTTAATCAAAATCGTTAGAACCATTCTTGAGAAAATCGAGCATTTCAAAAAATATTTCATATAAAGATAGTTTATAGTGGAGGGATTTTTTGAAAGTCTTTGTATTGCATCTCAGGAAGAAACTGGTCTTGAATACCAATTTTGGACTTTAACCGGCTTGGTTTTGGTTTACAGACGCGCACACACACAGGCATTTTTGTAAAACTGTACTTTTTCGGATACAAGGAGTCAAAATACATGTATCTTCGGTAAAATCTCGGTATCCAATTTTTAGTGGAATAAAATACTTCCTCTACATACTATAGGTAAGCAGTAGAGAAAGGAAAATAAATGAAAAGAAAGCGTTTTAGTCCAGTAGAATTTTGCTGGTGTTGAGCGCGATAGTTATATCGATTTTAGTCGTCTTGTAGGTTTACTTTTCTTATTGCAGAAGCCCTTAAACTTCCATCACAAATCGTGGCTCGACTCATCTGCTCTAACAGGGCATGGAAATGAAGTTTCAGCAAGTCCTGAAGGCTTAACAGACTTTCGTAATAGAAGTTCCTATCGTAACTCAATTTGTTCCTAATTAACCTTCATCAAATACTTAGAGGGAAAAAGGAAGTTGAGCTGAGATAAGATTTGCAATAACTTCTACACGCACCATTAGGTTTTCCGGTCGCAGCCGCTTCATTTATATTCCCAAGTGTCTTCCCAGGCGAAGTGCAGCGTCACAATCCTCTTTGCTTTTACCTCCCTTATCCCCTGGCTCTAAAATAAGACATGATACGCGCACGAATGGAACAAAATATGTACTTTCCCTCTATTGGTGGCTCTGCGCTAAGTACTCGGCTCTCTGACGGACGGTTATATTCTTGGCGTTACCAAGGCGACGCTAAGTGAGTGTAAGAAAGAGAGAAACAGTTGAAAAACGATGGCACCTAGAGAGCTTAGAGGTTAGGTACGGAAGTCTTGGTTCCATGAACGAACGGCTCGCTCGCGATAAGGCGAAGAGAACGTATAAGACTGATGATGGGGGGCCTCTCTCCCTTCTCCATATAACTGTCGCATGCACGCAACTCTAATCCACATACACACTTAACTTTACCCCATCGCCTCTTATCTTCGGGTCTATTAGCCGTAGGCCGTGCTTGCTATCTTCTGAACGCGAGTGAGCGCAATCGTTCCTCTCAGTTCACGTTTATGGGTGCGAGTCGAGTAGAAAAACGTTAAGTGATACAAACTGCAGCGATATATTAACCTGCTGAGATTGATAGCATCTATATTGTGTGCCTCTGCGCAGAGATAGACATTCTCTCTTCCTCCTTAAACACGTGTCTTGTTTTTGTCAGTTTGCCTCTACGAGTCTCGGAAGAAAACTGATGAAATCCCCGCCTGGGTAGTGTAGTGGTAGCCTGTCTGCTTCACATTCAAAAGGCCCTGAGTTCCAATCTCGCTTAGTATGAGTTGCCCGGATAAGGTTTTTTTTCGGGGCTTCCCTTATCCTGAGAAGACGAATGTGGCGTAACTTTAAGCTCCATGGATCCCAAGATCATTTGAGCATCATTTCACCAATGCCATATATCGTACGATATGACCAACCAGGTTAAAACACGTTAAGCTACAAAAAAAAAAAAAAAAATGGAAAAACATTAATATAACTGCTTCTGAAATATGAAAATGTTAATAACAATTTAAGCATAATTACAAAGTAAAAAATTTGCAGCTTTCTCGGTGTTGATTTTATTAATGATGATGATAACCGAGCAAAACTGTATTTTTACGACTCCAATTTAACTCGGTTGTTATCCTATGAAGTCATTAGAGCTAGGTCCTTGGTCACGAAATTTCTGAATTGAGGTTCGCTGCATAAAGAGTATAACTAACTATGATGTGACGGAGAAGCGTGGTCTCTAGCATTGCTCACTGCCTGGCGTCGTTCAGTTACTCCTAGTAGGTAAACCAGTGAACACTGAAGGGGGCGCAGACTGAAAAAAGTGAAAATACGAAAGGGTAGGCATTCGACACTGAACAAACTTTAGGATGGTTCAAACATATTTTGAGTGATAGGAGAAACGCTTTTCCTCTGTAAGGATATCTTGTAATTCACTACAAAGAACTCTCAGTGAGTTTGGTTGATTAATGTTCATTGCCATTTCAGAGCTCCGCACATTGATATATCAGGCTTTACACTTTTAGTTGTAAAAGCACAAGGCGTTTTTATTTATCTAACAATCATATTATGATATAATTGTGTTACTTTAAGAATTAGAACGATGCATATAAAGTCAACATATGAACCACTTTTGGAATATATTATACCTCAACGTGTGCATGTTTACGCTACAAACCCCTCCCCACTACCCTCTCTTTATACCGCTGACTGCTCTATATGTACATAACTGTCTGCGCTTCGGAACCCAAAACCGAGCTCAACTCATTATTAATAAATACAAAGGTTGGTACTTTAAAATATGCACTTCCTGCAGTTACAATGCGATTGAAACTATAAAGTTTATATGACAAATAGTTTATATTCACGAGTATCAGTGAATAAAAGTCGGTTTAACTTCCCAAGTATTCATTCTGCGGAAAATATTCCACCAAAATTTAATCAGAAAAATTATTTAAAAATGTTCATAAAGAAGACTTTAAAAAGAATGATTAATAATCGAGATATTTTGATTTTTTAATTTGCATCCCTTTAAAACCTCCTTTGGGAGTTCAAAATTACCTATTTTCTATTAGCTATTCTCTAAGTGGTATATATAGTGTCTAATAACACTTTAGTATCACTTATTAAAACAAAATAAAAATGTAATAGAAACTTTCTATCTACAGTTTTATATGTAAAGGTAATAATAATTATTACTAGCTTTAAAGGTTCCGAGCAAGATGGCTCAGGCGGTAATTTCTGTTACCCGCATTTGGGAGGTCCCAGGTTGAAACCCCCGGGGCCCACTAAGTCGACTGAGGGTTTTTTCGCGGGTTTTCTCCGTCGCTAGGTGAGTGATGAATTGAATAGTTTTATTCTCGAATATTTCTATATCCCTTTCATTAGTACATCACATTTCCTTCATTAGCTACTCACACATCCTGCATATACAATGGTCCAGAGTTTATTTGATCCTCAATAGGCTACTGACCTATGGCATTTGTTTGTAAGTTCTTGTGGGTGTAAGTCCTTCAGAGAGGAAAGTAATCAGACAAAGAATAAATGGTTATAAAGATAGAGGTTCTTTAACAGAGGTCATGTTTTCAAAACACATTTTATAACAAGCTGGCTACAGAAATGTTTCTCCGTTTCATTTATTTAAGGAAATATATGAATAGAATGCAGTTATTTAAGTAACTTAAACGTATTTCAATTGGATTTCTAACAAATACTGAATTTTATTTTCTTTAAAATGTTTCTAGCTACTCTGAAAGAGGTGAACCATCATACATCAGCTCAAACAAAATTGTGCAGCTAGAAATGAATAGTATATTATCAGCCGCCATTTTAAATAATAAAATGAGCTCGAAAGAGTTTTGATGCTTCATCAGCTCATATAAAAATGCAATTGAGCATTAGCAAATTTTTGCATTAAATTTGTTGATTGAAACAACTAATTGCAACCATACTAGATAATTAATTTCAGTTCCTTGAGTCTGCCAATTTATACAAGAATAATAGGGGTTGTTAAATAAAAGTTATATAATGTTGTACACATAGCATCTAAACCACAATACATATTGGAATATACTTAAATACTCAGCAATATTATGAGAAGAATTAGAATATAGAGAATATATTTAATAAAATTACGTAAAACACTGCAGCGTATATTAAGCAATAAAATGAATAAAGATGCATCACTTTTTACTTTCTCTACACGCACTATGTACATAGTGTTTAAAGGAGATATTGCATTTCACCTAAAAATTCGAAGGCGAGATTTCACCGGAAATAGACGTTTTAGAGTCTCCTGTGTCCATCAAAAGCATTTTTAGAAAAAGGTTTGTATGGGTGTATCCCTGTGTCAGTGTGTCTGTGAACATTATAACTCAGAAGTGAAAATTCGGTAAAATACCAAACTTAGTCTATAAGTTTAGTGTCTTACCCAAACTACCATTTACGTGGAAAAAAATTCGAAAATATTGATTTTCTCAAGAAGGGCTCTAACAATTTTGATTAAAATTGCGTATATTTAAGATATTTACATGACAAAAAAATATATTTCTTGAAGTTTCTGGGAAAACCTCTTTATTTTAGACTAATTTTGCTGGATTTTGTGTAACTAAAAAACCGTAAAAGATGTACAAAAACTTATTACACAAAAAGTATAGATCTCATTGAAACACACAATTTATGTAATATACATTTTTCATGAAATTAACCATTTTTGAGGTATTCCTTATTATTTAAAATACTTAAACTTTTTCTCACACGGAAATTATCTCCTGGTCATGCATAGAAACGGAGTTCATCCACATGACAACCAGCTTTTAAAATATTTTACTATCACTTTAACCTAGTGCATTCCCTTATTTTCCCCCACTTGCAAAGGAGCAACCAATAAGACCATTTCTGCTAATGTTTATCTTGATTATCTTAAAGTAGATAGAAGCATAAACTATTTAGCAAACATTTGTCACATCAATATTGGGGAAGTTTTGTGAATGGAACATATCAGATTTGTTTTTAATTTTATTTTTATTCACCGTCGCTTTAACAAGTTGGTAATATCGCGACAGTTCTGTTCTTGATACTCGTTTGATCTGTATTGTGGACAACAGTCATCATATTCTTTTCCTCGCACCCATATCACTTTCGCGCCTATGTCTTCTTGAAAATATGTAACAGATCTAACCTACCCACTGAAAAAATGATTTGAAGGGCCACAGTATTTTGATTGTGCGAAGGTATCATAATCATCAAAGGTCCAATCCAGTCCGGCTGCTTTTTCACCGTCTTCACTCAGACGATATACAGCCAGTCTTGTTATGCGTTATTTCCCATACTACTTTGCTCCGCGACAAGCAGAGCTTTCTACTATAAGATAGATGTCAGCTTAATCACAATTACATCAACACAATTACCATCTATTTTTCAGTTTAATAGCAGTTTTAGACTGAAGGTGGAACTCTGGTTCGTGGTATTAAATGTCCAATCCAGGATTTACCTTGGTGATCGAGGGAAATCACGAATTCCTCATCCAGATTGGTCGGTCTACGGGATTTGAACCGAAAATATGGGTCACATAGGTTTAAATCCTGGCGCATCCCGTTAAGTAAGGTTCATTATAAAGACAATATTTTGCATTTCCGTTATTTGGTATTATGACCATTGAAGATTCCACTCGTAAACAGGCTTACAGGTACATCCGCTATTTATACAAAGTATCAAGTGAAGTTTTATTTTCTTTGGGTAAACAATCGGAGCTTTCTACCAGATTCCGCTTCAGCATGTCTTGTTCGTTCACCTTCTCCTCCAAAAACAGTGTAACAGTGCTCGAATGTGCTACTCCCTTACAGAGGAACCCGCTGAGGGCGATCTCACTTGACTTAGGCTCTTTTTTATGATGTTTGTTCTGTACACATGCCTATGTTTCTAATCCTATCAATAGTCTGTATAAGCACAGTGTGCTCGTCCATCAATATAATTAATTTTAAAAAATCTGATGTGTTCCATTCACATGACTTTCTATACACGACTGTAATAAGCAATTCTTAAGAAGCTTATTCTTCTATCTACTTGATGCTGATCCAGATAAACGTTATCAGAAATTATCTTATTACATTATCCCTAGTAAAAGGGAAGACACTAGGCTAAAGGGATAATCAAATGCTTTAAAGCCGGTTGCCATATGGTTTAAATCTGTTTCTTTGCATTGCCAGGAGTTGACAAATTCCCGTATCAGAAAAGCTGAAGAATTTTAAAACTAAAACCAACAAGGAATATCTCTCAAGTGGTCAACTGCTCGAAAAAATGTAAATGCCATAAATTGTGTACTTTGTATACGAAGATTTTGTCCATCTCTTACGGCTTACCAGTTACGCAAAATGCAGAAAAAGTCATGAAGGACAAAAAGGTCTTCAGAGGTTATAACCAGGAAATTAAAGATATGCATTTTATTTGTCATGTAAATATCTTTAATAGACCGCATTTTTAAACAAAATCGTTACAGCCATTTTTGAGGAAAACAAAATTTTCGAAATTGTTTCCATGTAAGCGGTAGTTTGGTGGCGGTGATTTTCCTCAAAATCTTGGTGCTGAACTTTTTTTTCTAATTTTTTTGTTACAAGACATCCTAAAACGTGTATTTAGGTGAAATATCGGTAATGAATGGGTGGAGTGCAATACCTTCTCTACCTACGTACCATGGGAGGAAAGTAAAAAAAAAAAAAGAACATTGAAGCATGATCCGCTTCCTCAGTGCATTCGCAGACTGATAATTAGAAATAAATCGAATATAAAGGTATAAATGCAGCAATAAAATATATAAATAATTGAAAGCAACTAATTATAATGCTAAAATTATCGGGCTTATTTAAATCCCAGAATTAATGACATGTTGGAAGATTAAGAAAGAAGTGGCCAGTTGAACTGAGTCTTATAAACGATGATAACATTCTTTTGAATATGTGTTTCACTTTAGAAAATAGTACTATCCACCACTTGCAGTTTTGTTAGTTCAGCTCGTACCCTACATAAGACATGTTTTGTAAGTCTAGTTATGAGAACAGCTTGGTAATAAGCATAACCTCGTATTCTACCTTTAAGAGGATGCTTCCAAGCAGAAAAGACAGTAAATTGGAGCTTCAGAAGCCAGTGATGCAAGCAGTTCCAACACAGACAATGAGTTACACCTCGTTTGGCCCCTTGCTGTAATTAATTATATACTTACGACTAGTTGGGAAATACTTGGCATTCGGTCGGGACGCGATACCAAGCACTGAAGACACGGGACTACCTTCTCCTCATTCCCTCCGAACGAGGTGGCGTCGCATTCGGGCGGTCGTAGTTTCGAACCCCGGCGAGCGCCCACTCTGATCCACGGGTTTTTTGGCAGGCGAGCTGGCAAGATAATGCTGGGATGCTACATCTGCCATTTCTTGTGTCCGCTTTCTTGACATCTGTTTCAGGGCTGAATGGCTAGGCGACGGTGTTCGGCGGTTTGCGGCTGGGCGGTGGCTCGAGGCTTTTGGGTAGGGTTCTGGGTGGTGTCGGATGCAGTATAATTGGAAACGTTAGTGCCCGGATGTTTCATCCTTCGGGTCTCTCTCCTCATCCCTTCCTTCCGGGGTAACATAAGTCACAGTGATCTAGGTTTGGTGCTCTGCTCAGTGACTAGGGCCCAATCTGCGTTAATCCTAATCCCCCATTCCTAAATATGGAGCGTGAGAAAGTTGGTTTGTCAACTAAGTGTGTGTTCAACAGCTGCAGAATAGACTCACGCGTAGCAGATGGTAAACCAGAAGAAATTCTTTAAGTAAATCTTCATTGTACATGCTGACTACCACAGATAGAAGATCGTGTGTGTGTGTGTGTGTGTGTGTGTGTGTGTGTGTGTGTGTGTGTGTGTGTGTGTGTGGAGAAAGGAATGGTAGAACAATTTTACATGACAGATTCCTAGAACTATAGGTCCGAGTTAATTAGTGGAATATCTTAGAGAAAGGTGATTTAAGAATAAACAAAGAAGGAAAAAACGAGCTAGATGGGAGTTCATGTGTGATCCATAGTCCAAGTGAATAGTTTAAATGGTGCCATACCACGTCAACATGAGTAGTCTTTATTTTCTTCTCCATTCTTTTCTTAATTACATCTCGTAATTGCAAGGTGAGTAACTAATTGCATATTCTACGGCTCAAAAATCACCTGTGGTTTAGAAGCATAGAAATACAAAACAGGGTATAGGAAAACTGCTACGAAAGGCACTTTTTTCCAGAATTAGAACAAACTGTCGAATTGTGTCCTTTATGTAAATCTTTCAATGCCGTTTGTATCTCGGCCCCCTCGTGCCAATCTGCTCTAAATTATCTGGTTTTTATCACATGTGCTTTCTTCTTGTTTTTTACTTTGGCACTTTGGCCGTCTTGACTTTTTATTCTAAATACTTATACATTTTTTATTTTGCTGCAACAGATTGCTCCAACTTGACTTATCTGAATCAGAGCATTCGTGCGTGCCCAAATGCAAACCTCGCACTCGGGCTGGAGCGTGAGCTGATTATAGCCAATGCATCATTGGACGAAGATTATAGCTCAGTGCACACCCTTCTTGTCAGTTGATTCAAGGAGTGACAATAGGCTGTCATCAGTTCCCAGCTATATTGCATATTACAGGCAAACTCCTGTGAGTCATTGAGTAGTTCGCTGTTGTTTTGGCCCGTACCCAATCTGAGACAACCTGATTTTACACAATAAAGTGGTTGTGCTTATTTGTGTCTTATAGAGGCATTGCTTGTGTCGTTTACTTGTGCTGATGTTTCGGTAAGTGTTGAAAATCCAGTACAAGGTGTGTAATGACTTCATAGAAAGTCAACAGAAGCCATGTGAACACTCGATAGTGCTGCTGTACTTAGCGAGAAATAAAACAAGACACGTGTTATAATTAGGCTCGGAAGTTGGGACCTTGTGTGTCCAAGCGACCAGTTTTCAGTGCGAACACTTCCTACTATCGCTGATTATTATTTACATTATGTATGTACTGTTACTCCAAGCTGAACTGGACACATCGGGTTCCAAGTTCCGAGCCTTAGATACGAGTGAAAGAACGCAGCAGCATATCGCATGTTTACCAAAAGATTCAGCACAAAGGATAAAAGTCGGTATAACCAAATATCACCAAGCAAAAACGAAAATCTAATGCAACCTGGAATAAGCACAAATGTAAGACAAAACGAAAACAAAGCTGAAATATTTTCTACAAAGTGATGCGTTATTGAAACAAGTTAACGGAACGTGATGCGATAAGAAACAGCCGCGTTTGACGAGCTCGTCGTGCCGGGGTGCGTGCACACCCAGAAGCAAATCTCACGTACTCTTAATATATAGCGTTTTCTTTTTCTTCATTTCAAAAATTTCGAAGTGTTAGTGAAAGGGAAGGGTGAATATGAAACAGAAGAGAGCACCCATGAGAAGTGTCAGAATGTCAAAGGAAGTTATGAATTGTTAGATGTTAGAGGGTGCGTCAGACTTGGGGTGGAATGTTAAAGAGTTTTTTGCTGGGGTGAAAAAAATAATATGCATTATCGCAAGAAATCTCGGAGAAAGCGAACATGTTGCTGAGAATCGTGAGCGGAAGTGAGAGCATTTTTATCATAAATTGCAAACTGATTCCGTTTTACTTATTTCATCTGGTGTTTTTCATTTAATAACTTTCTTGGTATTCATATTACTTGCATGCAAATGAAGAATCTATCAGAGCATTCAAATCTTTTAATTTCACAAAAATAATGAAAATGTGAGTAGAAGCGCACCAGGTTATAGCTAAATATTTTTATGTAGTTTTTGGTAAACCGTAATTTCTACATTAAATGAACTTATGTAAGCTTACAAGGAACCTATCACTATCATCTTATTGCAAATAGCTCCAAAGGTTTCCTGTCATTTGTGTTAAAAAGATGTCCATGCTCCAAATATAAGCTGCTATTTTTAATTTGAATATCCTTAACTGAGAGACAAATATCTTAAACATGCATGAAATATAATATAACTCTTAATATGTGAAGAAGACTGTGCATGTGATGCGATTATTTGATATGCGTGTGACAAACGAACTTGTTTTAATATGCATCAAAACGAGCCACTTCTGTTTCGATTCGGCCTTTTAATAAGCTAACCAGGACGGTTTTCTCCACGCTTCCGGAACGCCGCTCTGCAGGTGAGGGGTATAAATCTTCTAATGCTTCACAGCACATGTTTCAGGTTGAATCTCGAATACTTCAGGTTAAAACAGCAGCTTATATTTGGAGCATGAACTACTTATATCAAATATATGACACAGGGAAACGTTAGAGGTATTTGCGATATGAGTATAGTGATGGGTTCCTTGTAAATTAATAACAATAACTTTCAAAACAGTCAATATTTAGAAAGTTGTGTTTTTGCTTTCTCTACACGTACTGTGTATATAGTGTATAGAGAAGATATTGTATTTCACCCAAAAATTCGATACCAAGATTTCACCGGAAATACATGTTTTGGGTCCCCCTCAATCCAAAAAAAGGCATTTTCAGAAAAAGGACCTGTGTGTGTGTGTGTGTGTGTGTGTGTGTGTGTGACTGTGGACAGTATAGCTTAAAAAAAACTGTTAAATATCAAACTTGGTATTTAAGTTCAGTATCTTCCAAGGATGCGACACGAAGATTTTCAAGAAAATCCGCTCACCCTCAATTACCCTTCACATGGAAAAATTTTCGAAAATTTTGATTTTCTAAAAAAATGGCTCTAACGATTTTGATTAAAATATCGTATATTAAAGATATACCGGACAAATAATATATATATATCTTGAATTTTATGGGAATAGCCTCTGAAGACTATTCTGGACCAATTTTACGGAATTTTGTGTAACTGGTAAACCGTAAGAGATAGACAAAAACTTAGCAAACAAAAAATGTAGAGCACATTTAAACACACAATTTATGTCATATACATTATTTTCGTGGAGTTCATTGTTTTTTAGATATTCCTTGTTTTTGGTTTCAGCCTTGAAAAGCTTACCCTTCTCATACAGGAATTTGTCAACTCCTGTCTGTTCAAACAAAGGAACTTCAGTCACAGAGAAACCAGCTTTTGACTTTCACTTTAACTTATGGTACTCCTTTTTTCGCCTCTACTTAACAAGGAAGCAAGTAATAAGACTATTTCTGCTAATTTTTTCTCACTTAGCATTGAGTAAATAGAAGTATAAGCTTTTTAACAATAAATTGTTGCAGAGATTTAGAGCAGGTCATGTGAATGAAACACATCAGATTTTTCTTATGCGTTTTGGATTGTACTCTAAAGCATTTTTTTTTCTATTCCAGAGGGTTTTGCTGATTGTAAATCTTCTTTCCATTTATTTCTTCTTTTTTTTTTACCCTTGTATTCTTTAATTTGAAAATATTTAACGCTTCCCTAGTTTTTGTACTTCTCATCTTATATATTTCACTATATCCCGCACAACTCTTAAGGATATTTTTCAGCTGCTTCTATCACACTTTCCTATTTTTTGTCAATGTCTAAATCTCTGATCGTGGTATTGTCTCTTTCCTTCGATCATGAAAGAAGCCGAGGAAAATTGAATATTTTGGCTAGGATATGGATTTACCAGGCACCTAATGTTGCATGTTGCCGTGACAAAGTATTATAAGAATCGTGTCTTGCCTTAAAGTCAAGAGGCGGTAGTAGAAATCAGATGTAATAACATAAAATAACTGACGGGTTTGTAAATGCATATTGCAATACTAATGTATTTGTTATAGTGGTCAGCTATTCGTTCATATTCCATTTTTGCCCAAATAATTGAAGTTGCTATAAGCTTTTTGCCATTGTTTAGCCTCTTTGCTTTACAAGCACCGATTTTATATTTACATTTTAAGTGCTATTTTATCATCTCGCAACATTCAAAGTTCGCTCGCTTCTCGCAGTAATTAATTAAAAGCCCGAGTTAGATGCGATAAAGAAGCAATTAACGTATACACCGCTGTCATCACCAAAATGTGCAGTGCGTGTTTAAAGAATGTTTGTCAACGTGCTTACAGAACAGAAAAGAGCGGCTACACGAACAATCTGGAGAACAAGCGCATAATTAATAAAAATCAAAGCATTTTTGCTATTGGGTAGTTTTAATTTCTCTACGTAGTACATGGTACATAGGTAGAGAAAATGTTTCACTCCACCCAAAAATTCAGTACCGGAAATATACGTTTTAGGGTCTCCTGTATACAAAAAAAACATTTTTAGAAAAAGGTTCATGTGTTTTGTCCGTGTATCTGTTGTATATTAAATAAATGTTTATTTTCTGCTGAATTTTGCGTAACTGGTTAACCGTAAGGAGATATACAATATTTACTACACAAAAAATATAGATCTCGTTAAAACACACAATTTATCTAATATATATTTGTTCGTGGCGTTGACCATTTCAGAGATATTCTTCGTTATTGGTTTCAATTTTAAAATACTTAAACATTTCTCATACGGGAATTTGTAAACTCAATGCAAAGAAACGGATTTCAGCCACATGGTATCCACCTTTAGGAAGACTTGACTATCGCTTTAGTCCTTATTTTGCTTCTACTTACAAGGAAACAAGTAATAAGACTGTTTCTGCTAATGTTTATCTCGATTAGCAGAATAGAAGTTGATAGAAGAATGAGCTTTTTAACAGAGATGTAGAGAAATGTGAATAGAACATAGCGATTTTTTTTATTAACTTCCCATTGATGCTGTCGTAATGGAATGTTGAATCCCCCGCACTCATGCTGACAACCTAACCTACCTGCGTGTCTTGTCTACTTTACTGCATGTCTATGCATCAACCATAGAACTTATAAATCCTCAAACTTTTCATACATTCATTATTGCAGACATATATTTATATTCCGGACAGCTAATATCTGAATTTTACCATTGAAGGCTTACCAGAAGCTTGGCTTCGTTTTTATTAGTTATAAATAAGAATTAAATTGAAATAGATTATTTATAATTCATAGTAGTTGGTCAAACTATGAACTCGAGACTTAAAGTATTTACGACATTTTAATTTGGTATTGGGGCATGTCATCTCAAGATAATTTGAGAAATCCTTCTACTTGACCAGAAAAATCTCGAATCAGTTAAGGAATTTAATGCCGTGTCTGAAAGCTATGGTAGCACTGTGGTTAGAGAGACCGGCAGATCCGTGATTCAAATCCCGGCTGTGGCAATGAATTTTTCAGTCTGACATTACTTTTTCAAGTAATTTACAATTTGATTCATGCAGAAGTTAAGTATGAGCTGCAAGTTATTGATTTTAAGATCAACAACTAGACATAACAGTCAAATGATAGTTCGCCAGCAATAAGAATGTTGCTGCCTTACAATTGTTAATACCATACTCAACAGGTAATAGCAATTCATTTTATTTCCTTGTAAATATTATTCCTATTATTAACTTTCGTAGAAAAAAAATGTGTGCAATCAGACCGTTATACACATTGGAGAACCTGGGAAATAGAAAATACTCGATGTCGTTCTTCAATGATGCTATTACCGTACTTGTATCGCAGTATACTATTACTTTCTCCAGCCCATGTTTACAGCACGTGTGTACATAGCAGGTAGAGAAGGTACTGTATTCCACCCAAAATTCGATTCCCATATTTCACCGGAAATACATGCATTAGGGTCCCTGAACATTTATAAAAAGATGGTGTGTGTGAGTTTTAGTATCTTCTAAAGGGTGCGAAACGGAGATTTTCGGAATAATCCCCACACCAACTACCATTTACATGGAACATTTTTCGAATATGTTTTATTTTCTCAAACGATTTTATTTAAAATACACGTACAAAATATTTTTATGACAAACGAAGTGTATATCTTGAATTTTCTGGCAATAGCCTCACGACCTCTCTATTCTGGATAACTTATGTATAACTGGTAAACCGTAAGAGATAAGCAAAAACTTACTGCACCAAAAAATAGATAAAAGCTTACCACCAAAAATGTAGATCCTATTAAAATATGCAATTTATGGCACATCCAGTTTTATAGAGTTAACCATTTCCGAAATACTCCCTGCCAATGGCTGCAGTTTTAAGCTACTCATCTTTCGTTTCATTTCTCTTTCCTTACTCTTTACCATGCAATGAGAAGAGATTCAATTGATGCGCACAGCGACCAGCTTTTAGACTGTCGCTTTATCCTAGTGTATAGTTTTTCTTGCCGATTACATGGAAGTGCGTAATAAAACCTATTCTAATAACGTGTGATGTATATAAAAGAATAATCTTTGGTGGAGCAAGTAGAGAACGTCAGTGTAATAGATACATAAGATTTTTAATCTATGGTGAGTATTTAAATTCAAAGCGTACGCTGCTATAACTTGTAGATTTACATTAAGATATACATTAAGCCACTCTTGTGTTGATGAAGCAAACATGGTTCTGTACATCCTAAGTTTGATTGACTAGAGGGAGACATAGCGACAATCTGTTTATTGTAGACAGCTGTTTACAAAATGCAGTTGACCCAAATAGATACAGAATATGAAATTTGGAAAATTGGTTACTGGTTGCTTAGCGTATGGTTTATAAATATCACATTAAGACCGTATGAATATATGAATAATTATGTAAATGATTGTGCACCATATGAATGGAATCTTTCATAACGACATTTAGGTTAACATTAAATTTAACTGGATTAACACATTATGGTTTAAGGCGGCGCCGTGGTTGAATGGTTAGAGCGCTCGCCTCCCATTTAGGCGGCCCGGGTTTGATCCCAAACCTCCGCATGTGGGATTCTTAGATGATGAAGCGGCGTATGGGTGGGTTTTCTCTGGGACCTCCGGTTTCCCCCGCCACTTATTCCACCAATTGCCCTATCATCACGTTTCCAATCACCAATTTCGCGTACATTTCGACCCCTCGTAACAGATTCTCATTTTGTGGTTTTATGCCGTAGGCTCCCCGACTGGCTTCTGACCCCTAGGTATTGGCTTGTAAGCCTAGGGGAATATCAGTCCTACAAATATGCGGAAACACATGGTTTAGTGACGTCAGCACAATTGTTATAACATTAGTATATACGATTAACTGTATAAATAGTTGTTCACTATATAAATGAAGCATTTCAAAGCCGAATTCAGTATTATTATTGTTATTTCTTTAATATTATTACTAGCCCCTCAGATTTACTTATAATATAATGCCTGCAAATCCAGAAGTCGCATTGTTGCCCCTAGGGGAGGTAACAGAGCAAATATTCCTTAGATCATGACGCTATCCAGACTTCAGTTCGATCCTCCACTGTTTTTTTTTTTTATGTTGTGAGGGCGTGACGGGAAAAGCACCGCATGAAAGCAACTGTTTTATTACATTTTCGGAGGCAGTCGCATGCGAGTGAACAACAACGAAAAATAAATCACCGCCAGCAGCACCGTTGAGTGACAGGAGCGCATGTGGTAACTCCCAGTGAACTGTAAAGTGAGGGATGGATGGCACTGCAACTTCTCCCCCCCCCCCTCACGCTCACGATGATGGCCTGTTTGAACTGCAACACCGCTACATAAAGATACGTCTATAAAACGAGGGGGCGATCGTTTTGTTTCGCATTTGAATGATAATCGATATGTGTATCCCCATCTCCCATGCTTTAACTGATACTTAAATCGCGTTCTCGACAATAGCAGCATGTGAGCAGGCAATTTTTGAAAACTCATTTATTATTTTTAGTGTAACAACAAGTTTTACGATCAGTGACGACTCGAGCGACATCATCTTCGGAAACGTAACATTTCAGGAAGTTTAGATCGCAGTTAAAAGCCTTGCAAAATAGTTATAGTAAACAAAAATCTGATGTATTTCACTCACATGATGTTTATGCCCATTTAACAACAAAATATTCTTATAGAAATTAATCCTCCATCTATTTAATGCAAATCACGATAAACATTAGGAGAAATACTTTTATTATACGTACATTTCCTTGTAAGTTGAAAGGGAGTAAGGAAATACATTAGCCAAAGCGATTGTCAAATCTTTTAAAAGCCGGTTACCACGTGATCATACTGAAATTAGGTTATATTTGCATGGCTAGGATAAACAAACAAATGATGTCTTACCAGTTGAGAAAATTATAACTATTGCAAAATTATAGCAATGGTTAACTCCCCAAAACATGCCAATTACACAAATTATGCTTTAACGAAATGTACATTTTTGTGTAGTAAGTGCTTCCCTATCCCTTACGATATCATACAAAAGTCATCAAAGACGAATAAAAGCTGGTGTCATAAAATTAAAGATATGAATTTAATTTGTCATAAAAATATAGTATTTTAACCAAAATAATTAGTGTCATTTTTGAGAAAATAAAAGCTTTCGAAAGATGTTCCGTGTAAAGGGTAGTAGTGGCGGGGGGATTTTCTTGAAAATCTTCGTGTCGCAGCCTTGGAAGATACTGCACTTAAATACCAAGTTGGGTATTTAATGGACTTTTCGTTTATAAATTTCGCTGTTCAATGTTCTTTCTCTCTCTTTCTCTCTCTCTCTCTCTCTCTCTCTCTCTCTCTCTCTCGCTCTCTCTCTCTTTCTCGCACACAAAATCATACTCCTTACACATAGAACTTCTTTCAAAACTTTTTTTCCCAGGGGACGCGTATTTTCAGTGAAATCTTGGTATCGAATTTTTGGGTGGAATACAATATCTTCTCTACCAATATAGGTAGAATGTATGAAGTAGAGAAGGTAAAAACGTGTTACATTCTCAGAACTTTATCTGCTCACATTTCTACAAACTATTCTTACAAAAGTTTATTCTTCTCTCTGCTCCATGTTAATAGAGATAAGCATTTTCAGAATTGGTATTATTACACATTTCGATACAGGTAAGGCAATGCACCACTGAAAATAATGAAATCCTGACCCCTTGTTGTTCTGGTTGTTTTAATTCACAACATAAAGTGTATAGAGCACACAAAATTATATTTGGTTATATCAAACCATTATTATAAGATTTATTTTTACTTTCTCTAGAACGTTTGTACAAATGAAGAGGTTTTCAGAGGTTACTCCCAGAAAATTCTAGATACACATTCTGTTTGCCACGTAAATATCTTTGTATATATCTATATACCTTTATATACCAAAATCGTTAGAGTTTTGAGAAAATCGGAATTTTCAAAACTTTTTTCATGTAAAAGGTAGTTGGGGTGGGGGGATCTTTTTGAAAATGTTCGTGTTGCATCCTTGAACTAAATACCAAGTTTGACATTTAACGGGCTTTTTCCTTTTATTAGCTGCCCACCCAGCCACCCACCAGGGAAATTTTTCTAAAAAAGTATTTTTTTTATTCATTTACCTATTTGCATTGAAATCAAGGTATCGAATTTATGGTAGAATACAGAACCTTTGCTATACACTATATACATAGTGCGTGTTGAGAAAGTAATAAAATACACTTCGTAATTGGCTTACCTTTCCCGAATTTGTAGGACTGACACTCCCCCCCTAGGACCTACAAGCCAATGCCTAATGGTCAGAAGCCTGTCTAGGAGTCAAACGGCACGAAACCTCAGAATAGAGAACCTGTTACGAAGGGTCGGCCCGTAGCCAGTCGTGAACACGAAGTGGATGATACAAAATGCAAGCGAAAATGATGTTTGGAAAGGTGATGATGGAGCAATTGTTGAAATGAGTGGCGGGGAAAACCTGAGGACCAGGAGAAAACCCGCCCAGGTACCTCTTTGTCTACCACAAATCCGACAAGTGCGCGGTTGAGATCGATAGGAGGCGAGCGATCTAACCACTCAACCACAGCAATATAATATACAAGAGCTATAATTAAAATTAAATTAAGAAATCAATAAGTATGATAAATAGTAAAAATACTATTATAATTTACATATATAGCGATATACTCACCATAAGAAAAAAATTAACGAAATATAAATGGTGCAGCAGCACAAAAAACTAGAACAGTAAGCTGAAACAGTGAATATTAAATAAAAAGTAATAAAGGATCGGTAATTAAGGGTTGTTAAAGAAAGTTGAGCTAAACCAAGCAATTTTCTAAACAAAGTGAAAAACAATCATAGTAAGGGCAAAGAGAAGGCAATGTCCCAAGCAGTCGAGTAACGCATTTCTCTCAGTTTTTTGTAATTTTTCGGAACTGAAACTGCAACATTTCAACAGGTGGATAAGTGTTCATGAGAGTGTTTCGTCTACCTCGCTCCGCCCAACGGAAAACAGTTCACCAGCGCACATAACTTCAGGGTTCGAAATGCTTCTTCTTCCAGTTCTCTCTCGATTGTTCGTGCTTCTATAAGCATGGTTCCTTGAAGGTAAGATAACAGACGATAGTCCCTGAAAATCCAGGCGCAGCCTTAATAACTTCCCAACGAAAATGTGTTGCACTTATTCCAGAGTTATTAATTTAGTGCAGCGATCGGTAGGTTACCTGCTCTGTGACGCCATTCCGCCGTGTAACATTTCTCTTCTCACTAGACCTGCTTTCAAGGACACCGAGAGCTTTTGCCTCTGCACCTGTACATGACTGCGTTTAGATGACAAACCAGTAGGGCAGGCAAGATTTGTTACCTTTGTTGGGAAACTTAAAGCTCGTTTAGTTGTGCTACACAAAACACGAAGAGCAATCTATAGTAACATTATACAAGCTTATTAAACAATCTGTTGTATTCCACTCACATGACTTTCTCTACATATCTGTACTAAATCATTGTTAAAAAGCTTATTCTTCTATTTAATTAATACTAATCAAGGAAAAATAGCAGAAAGGGTCTGCTGCCTTGTAAGTAGAAGGGAAATAAGGGAGAACCATCGATAATAAATCGATAGTCAAATCTTTTAAAAGCTGGTTGCTATGTAATTTAAGTACCTTTGTTTGTATGGATAGGAGTTGGCAAATACCCATATGAGAAAAGTATAACTATTTTAAAGCTGAAACTTATAACAAAGAATATCCCAAAAATGGGCAACTCCACAAAAAATGTATATAGCATAAATTGTGTGTTTTAATGAGCTCTACATTTTTGTTGAGGAAGTTTTTCCCTGTCTCTAATAGTTTACCAGTTGTGCAAAATTCCGCCACAATAAACATGTCTTCAGAGGCTATTCCCAAAAAATTAAAGATATACATTTTATTTTTCATGTAAATATCTTAAATACAAGATAGTTTATAATCAAAATGATTAGAGCCATTTTTGAGAAAACCAAAATTTCTGAAGTTTCTTCCATGTAAAGGGTAGTTGGGGGTGGGGGATTTTCTTGAAAATCTTCTATTTGCATTCTTGGAAGATGCCAAACTTAAATACCAAGTTTGGTATTTAACGGTCTTTTTGTTTTTGAGCTAAGCTGTCTACAGGCTCACACATACATACATACACACACGCGCGTGCACGCGCGCGCGCACACACACACACACACACAAACAAGTGCGCATACACACGCGGACCTTTTTTATAAAAATGTTTTTGTTGGATTCAGGAGGTTTCAAAACATGTATTTCCGGTGAAATCTCGGTATCAAATTTTTGGGTGCAATACAACACCCCCATACAATATGTACATAGTACGTGCAGAGAAAGTAAGAACGCTCAATAATCATAATACAGTAGCTTCTGTCTATGATTCACTCACCCTCGGCCTCCACTGAGCCACCGGACCATTCCTCAGTAATGTGTTTGCGTGCATTATTAACAAAAGTAAGTATAAAAATTTATGAGATTCATTCACATGCCTTTCTGTACATCTCTGTCACAAATTATTGTTAAACTGCTTATCCTTTCTACTTTATGCTAATCGAGATAAACATTAGCAAAAATGGTCTTACTACTTACTTAAGGGTGTACACTAGGCTAAACTGATGGTCAGTATTTTAAAAACTAGCTGCTATGTGATTGAAATTTGATTCTTTGCATGGTTAGGAGTTGAAAAATTCCGCTATGAGAAAAAGTTTAAGTATTTTAAAACTAAAAACAAATACAAGGAATATCTCGGAATTGGTCAACTCCACGGAAAAAAATGTGTATTACATCAATTGTGTGTTTTAACGAGATCTATATTTTTACTGTAGTAAGTTTTGTCTGTCTGTTACGGTTTACCAGTTATGCAAAAGTCATCAAATGAAGTGGTCTTCAGAGGCTATCCTAGAAATTTCAAGATATTCAGTTAATTGTTCATGTAAATATTTTTAATATACGGTACTTTAATCAAAATCGTTACAGCCATGTTTCAGAAAAAAAGTTTCCAAATGATATTCATGTAAAGTAGTTTGGGTTCGGGGAAGGATTTTCCTAAAACTCCTCGTCGCATTCTTGGAAAATTATTAAACTTAAATACCAAATGTACTTTACGGACTTTTCGTTTTTCAGTTATCGTATTTACAGAGGCACGGACACACATCCACACACACACACACACACACACACACACACACATACATACATTCCCGGACTTTTTTCCTAAAATACTTTGTTTTAGTTTATTCAGGGGACACTAAAACGTGTATTTTCGGTGTGAAATCTCAGTATTGAATTTTTGGGTGAAATACAATACCTTCTTTACCTTGTACTAAGTAAGGTAAAAACTAACAGTGTTTCATATTAGAATCTGAAGCGTCTAATATTGTGATACGTTTTGTAAATAATAAAATAGTTGAGTTTCATAAATACGTTCTATTCACTGTAATATGTAGTAAATATAGCAAACCTTTTTAACTATAATTTTGGTAACATTTCTCCCTTAAATATTAAATGACAGTTCAAGTGCTGTGAATTCAATATAACGACAATTAGTGTTTACCTAAGTGCAGTTCATCACATGCAGTATGTATTACAAATACATTTTTCAGCCAGCCGAACACGTTGAACAGGTTGCGCCACTGTACTCCATGCTCTTTCTAATCTGTGCTTGATGAGCATAGCGTGACTGCTACTCACACAACGGCGTTGGTCGGCTCCGATGTCACGCCGACCGCTAACATACTGGATGTCAAAATACAGTAAATATTCACTCTGATTGATCATTCAAGTACCACACCTCCCAATTTCTGCTACCGAGACAACCGGCCAATTGCGAATTTCTTCGAAGCACGTATTTGTAACGTCATTCTATATGTGCTGATAATCTTAAGGTACAGAAAAAAAAAATAAAAATTTGCTCTTTTAGATTCAGCAGCTATATCTATTCTAACTTTATTGACCTTATTGACACAAATTTCATCTAAATAGTATTGTTCCGTTTTCTTTCCGATGGTGACGAACAACTATAAAAATCGGATATGTTCCATTCACATGACTTTCTCTACATTCCTGTAACAAATTATTGTTAACAGGCGTGTTCTTCTATCTTCTTTAAATAATGGAGATAAACATTAGCAGAAATTGTCTTAATTACTTGCTTCCTTATAAGAGAAGGAAAATAAGATAATACACTAGGTTAAAACGATAGTCAAATCCTTTAAAAGCTGGTTGCCATGTGGTTGAGTCCATTTTTATGCAGTTTACAGCTTTCCGTGTGAGAAAAGTTTAAGTATTTTGAATCTGAAACAAATAAGGTATATCTCAGAAATGGTCAATTTCACGAGAAAAAAAAACGTATATGACATAAATTAGGTGTGTCAACGTGATGTGCATCTTTTGTGCAATAAGTTTTTGTCTATCACTTACAGTTTACCGGATACGTAAACTTCAGCAAAATTCATTCAGAATAAGAGGTTTTCAGGGGCTATTCACAGAAAGGTTAAGATATACCTTTTATTTACAATATAAATACCTATAATATAGGTACTTTAATCAAAATTGTTAGAGCTATTTTTTTTAAATCAACATTTTCGACTTTTTTCCCATGTAAAGGGTAGTTTGGGGTGAGGGGATTTTTCTCAAAATGTTCGTGTCGTATCCCTGGAAGATACTAAACTTAAATACCAAGTTTTGTATTTTACTGACTTTTCGTTTTAGAATTATCGTGTTCACAGACACATGGACACACACAGACACACGTACCTTTTTCTAAAATTCCTTTTTTTATACAGGGAACCCTAATACATGTATTTCCGGTGAAATTATCGAATTTTTAGTGGAATGCAATACGTTCTCTATACACTATGTACATAGTACGTATAGAGAAAACAAAAATATTTACTGCGCGACACTATGTCTCCCAGTTTATATTTCATATTCACGAAATGTATTCATACAACAGTCGTGAATAGAAGATTTCTTTAAAGTCAAACAAATCTGGATCATTATTGACTGCATTTAAAACTATCTATTAGTTGTTCGTTATAATTAAAAATAAATAAATAAAAATATGAATGTTGGAACTGATGGCCCACCTCCCAATATTGTTTTTAGCATAGTTTTGGGCTTATTTCTGCATACCTATCTCTTTAAATTCTTTGCAAATTTCTATCATGGACGCTGAGAAACACCTGTAAACTTGTTGTGAATTGCACTGCTGTCTGTTCAGCAAAGTTTCAGCTAGTGGGTGGAGGAGCCCTTCAAAGCATGAGATAGTGTTTATTTGGTCTGAAACACGATAAAGTACCCCAACTCCCTAACTAAAACTTACCGAACAGACAGTACGACAGCACATCATTCACTGGCAAGTGAGATTTCTGTGCATTCTGTGCAATTGAATAGATTTAACACTATTTGTTTTTTGCACTCTTTAATGTGTATAAACACATACACTCGCACACATTTTTTGCTCTGTTAGCGCACCTAATAATGTCAGGCATATACCGTTATTGATTATTCGTACCAGTAGTTGCGTAACACACCTCACTTAACTAAATCGTTAATGGAATGTTTTAAAGTAAAGAAGGTATACTTAAACTACATATTATAATCAATACTACTTATTTTATTCCTTAATTGTATTGATGCCACTATAATTACGTGACAAGTGCGAAATATTATGGATTTATTTCTTGTTTAGCGTTTCAATAGTAGATGTTTGGTTGCAGAGGTATCTATAATTCAGAGGGCGACAATTCGTTTTATTTCTGTGCCACGTGCTTTTGTCTATATAAATGTCTGCGCCAGAAGACTCCTCCTCTGTGATTCTAAACTGGTGGCCGCAATTCCTTCGGTGTGAAAGAACAGGTGTTAGAAATAAATAAAAAAAAATCAACCGAGCGAAATAATTGTTTTCGCGGTTTGTTTACGCACGCTCTGTGACACAACCAAGCATCCTACTGCCATGACTTAAAAATCTGATGTCTTCCATTCACATGACTCTCTCTACATGTTCTACAAGTTATTCTTACAAAAGATTATTCTTCTATCTACTTCATGCTAATCGAGATAAACATTAGAAGAAATGCTCTTTTTACTTAGTTCTTTCTAGAATGAAAATAAGGGAACACAGTAGGCTAAAGTGATAGTAAATATTAAAAAAAGACTGTCGCCATTTTAGAATTCGGTTATCTTTTGTTTGGCAAGGAGTAAAACAAAAGGAAGCTGAATGACAATTTCCTGTTTCAGAAAAGTGTGTGTATTTTAAAGTTAAAACCAATAACAAAGTATAGCTATACCAAAGTAAACAAATAAACGTGTGTGACAAATGTGTGTGTTGAGATCTACATTTTCTGTACAATAAGTTTCTGACGACCTCTTACGGCTGACGATTTTTGCAAGTCATTCCGAATCTAGAGGATTTCTGAGGCTATTCCAAGAAAATTAAACTTATATATTTTATTTATTTTCAATATACGACATTTTATTCAAAATTGTTAGTCATTTTGAGAGAATCAAAATTCTCGATAATTTTTCCATGTAAAATAGTTTGGAGTGAGAGAATTTTCTTGAAAATCCAGGCATCACATCCTTGGAAGAGGCTAATATTTAAATTCGAGTTTGGTGCTTACCCACCTTTTCGTTTTTTGAGTTATTCTGTTCACATGGACCTTTATTTAGAAAGTTTGTATACAGGGACCCGGTCAAACTATGGCTGGAGTGCATTACCTTCTCTACCTATGTACTATGTACGAAGAAGGGAATGTGAAAAGGTCGACATTCCATTGTCTGTATTCGTTTGCGATAAGCAAATATGCGATGCTTCCCAGATAACGCTCGTATAACATAACAGAATAATACAGATACAGGCAATCTAGAATACGGAGGTCCCGGTTTTGATTTGCAGCTGCGTTTGGGAATTTTCTTTAACCATAATTATTCTCCCCCCCTCCCAACACAGTCGGAAGAGTAAATGCGCGTGCGTTTAATGGTGTAAAATGATAAACGTAATGCCAATAACCTACGAGATTACGAGTTGTTTCACAAGTCACACACACACGCGACCTTTTTCTAAAAATGCTTTATTATTACAATTATTATTATTTAAACATATATTTCCGGTGAAATATCAGTATCGAATTTTTAGTAGAATACGATGTCTTCTCCACTTACTATTACCTACAAGTAGGACGTAGTAGAGAAATTAATAATAGCGTATAAAAGTGAGAAGTTTAATTCGCCCATTATCTCAAATTCTCTCATCTCTGGCGGAGTATTATTTAAAACACCCGCATCTACATGTAGCAAGCGCATATCAGGCTAAAATCTTTTGTTCGTGTGTTACTAGGTATCTTTCTGAAGCTCATAAAGTATTAATCAAACAATTCTGGTGTGAAACGACTGTTTATATCTATTCTACAACAAATTATTCTTACAAGAGCTTATGCTCTATTTGCCTCATGCTAATCAAGATAAAAGTTGACGTTACTATTGCTTACTTCCTTGTAGATACAACGGCAATAAGGGAATGCACTAAACTGAAACGATACTCAAATGTTTTAAAAGCCGGTTGGAAGTGATCACATTAAAGCTATTTTCCCATGACCACGAGGAAAAACAAAAGAAAAACGAATATCGATTCCCTATTTGACGAAAGTGTTTGAACATTTAAACGCATAAGAAGGAATATCCCGGAAATGGTTAACATCAACTTGAAACAACAGAAAAATAAACAAAAACAACAAAAATAAGCAAAAATGAAAAGAAGTATGTGATACACATTATGGGTTTGAGGAGTTCGACATTTTTGTGAAGTAAGATTTTGTCGAGGTATCTTTTAGGCTTCTCAGCCATGCAAAAGTTATCCAAAATGAAGAATGCTTCAGAGCCTGTTTTTCAAAAAAACTCTAGATATACGTTTTATTTTACATAAATATAAGTTAAATATGTGGTGTTTTAATCAAAATGGTTAGAGCCATTTTTTGCGAAAGTAAAAATTTACGAAAAAGTTACCAAGTAAATGGTAGTTTGGGGTAAGGGGATTTTCTGTAAGTTCTTCGTGTCGAATCCTTGGAAGATTCTGCATTTAAATCACCAGGACACCTAATACATGGACTCATACTCATTTTTTTCTAAAAATGTATTTTTATTCAGGGGACTCCAAAACGTGTATTTTCATTAAAGCATCGGTATCAAATTTGGGATTGAATTTTCTATCTTCTCTACCTACTGAGTACGTGCCAGAGAAAGAAAACTTGGATATGTTTCTTAAAAATCCGAAATTACGTACTACCTATATATCTTATAAACTGAAATCTATATGGTATAAAAATACACTGCAAAAGTGTTTAATATACATATATCTTATTGAATTTCATTAAAATAATTTAAATGCACATCTTATGTATTTATTATTACGACCCTTTTCTGTTTCTCGTGTAGTTATTACACCTTGTATAAAAATGATGTTAGTTTATTCGAATAATGCAAATAAATCTACCCTGGTAAGACCTTAATATTAATAAAATAAATATCTGCATTTAAGTTATGACACATGAGTGAGTGTTTTACTTAATTTAATTAAATTTAAGTACAAATAATACAAAATTTAAATGTATCTAAAATATATCTGGCACAAGTATACATTGATTTAGTTTGCATCTGTCTTAGCGTTTACTTAACAGTAATTACTGTGTGATGCCCTGCTATCCTTGGAGATTGGTGGAATGGTTTATAAAGCGTTCACAAACCCTGACATGTAATAGTTTGCTTAAATTAGGTACGTTTTAAAGCTCCATGTTTGCTTTCAAAGCACATGATAAAAAAAGGGAAGCAATTAGTTAAAACAAATAGCTCTTGGTAAATTGCGTGGTGTAGATATAAATTTCATCAATTTATTTGAAAGTCTCTCTTTCTGCGCTCCGTATGCGTGTATGTGTTTTTGCTTTGCGACTTGCCCGGCAACCGTGAAGGGGGGAGGGGGTATATCCGCATATGTGGGCGATAGATGTATGCTCTGCATGTGTGTGTGTTTGTGTGTGTATGGCCATTAGCTAGTAGTACATTTTCAAGAAATATATAGTTTACTTATTGCTCACATTTTATTTCGCTTTGTATACATTCTTAATAATTATAAAATATTATGAAAGTTAGTAATTCTCTCTACTACACAAGTAGAAAGGTCGTCCTCCGTGGTGTAGTGTTTACCGTACTAACCTCTAAAACCCAAGATTTCAGGTTCAAATCTGGCGGTGGGTGGTGGATTTTTTCGAACGCAAAAATCCGTAACATGGCTTCCTTCGGAAGGGAAGTAAAGCTGGCGGTCGCGTGTGATATTTATTTGCAGTAAAAGAACCCCATACCTTGTAAGAAGAAGGTTTCTGAGCAAAATTGCGCCATTCCTCGTCCGCATGTCTTTATTTTGTCCCACAATACCATCTGTGGGAGACAAACCGATCCCTGGTCACTATGGCGCATAGCGGCCAACTCAGAGCTAGAAATTCAAATCCGATCAAAGAAACACCGTAACGATGCCTTATGCTTCACTTAGGAAATTACCTGACTGATTGACTGACTAACTGACTAACACTGAAACAGTGGTTATTAATTTCTGTACTATTTACCTACGTATTTTATTCTATATTGTATTCCACCAAAAATTCAATATCGGGTTTCATCGCAAATATGTTTTTTGAAATCCCTTGAATGAAAAAAAAAAAAAATGTCAACAGCGGCTCATATGTGTAGCGTGCATGTTTATGTAGCGTCTGTGTACAATATAACTCAAAAATGAGAGGTTTAAACTTTGTATTTATATACAGCTAACCATTTCCAAATTGCATCATTTAGCGATCAGCTTTAAAAAGATTTTACTATCGCTTTAATTTAGTGTATTTCCTTACACCCTTTTTTATAAGCAACTAAGTAATAATGCTAATGTTTATCTGGATTAGCATGAAGTAGATTAAGTAGAGAAAGTCACGTGAATGGAACACATGAGATTTTTCTTAGTAACATTTCCAGGGTCCCGATCCCAAACATTTTAACGGCTTCAAAATAACAGTAGTATGGAATGAGTATTTTGGATAAACATAACAGCAAAATACTCTTAATGTCTCCTGGCCTTATTTCCTGCACCAAGAGTATCGGAAGAGGATATTCCTTCCATCTAAACTTCCTTCCATTTTTCTAATAAAGCTGAAGCTCCCTTTAGTTATTTTGTCATATCGAGGACTTTACTTTAGAAAAAAACTCATTGATAGTGTTTTTAGCCTCTGAAATGAAGGGCTTCAAACATTGTGTTTTACATTCTCTATAAATACAGGGTATATCAAATACTATGTGGACAACAACAAAACACTACAAATCTGCTGTGTTGCATTCACAATGCTTTCTCTATCTGTTCTGCAAACAAAATATTCTTATAAACTATTATTCTCTTATTTACATAATGCTAATCGGCAAGTATTACCAGAAATGGGTTTTTTCTTAATTCCTTATAAACAGGAGGGCAATATGTCATTGAAATTAATTTCTCTTTCCTTAGGCAGGAATAAAACAAGAGAGATATGAAACGAAAGATAACTTTCCTTTTCATAAAAGTTTAAGTAGTTTAAAACTCTAACCAATACTAAGGAGTATTGCTGAAACGGTTAACTATATACAAAAATGTCTATGACAAATAGTGTGTTTTAAGAGATCTACGATATTTGTGTAGTAAGTTTTTGCCTATCTCTTACAGTTTACTAATAATACAAGTCATAAGAGGTCTTTAAATGCTATTCCCAGAAAATTCAAGACACAGATCTCGTTTGTAATAACAGTTTTTTATCAAAGTCTTCTTGTTGCATCCTTAAAGAATTCTGAACTTATATGCCAAATTTGGTACTTAACAGACTTTTGGTTTTTGAGCTATGAAATCCACAGATACACACACAAAAGGCGGATTCACGCAGACCTTTTTCTAAAAACGCCTTTTTTTGGATTCAGAGGTCCTCCAAACTTTTACTTCTGGTGAAAGTTCGACATTGAATTTTTGGTTGGAATCCAATACCTTCTCTATCTATTATGTATATTGTACGTGTGTGATAGAGAAAGTAAAAAGTTCATTTAAACAAATGTTCGAAAATCGTTTGTTAGAGAGTTTTTAGAGGATTTGACCCTTCGTTGAAACCAATACCAATTACTTGAATTAAATATGTAGGTAATAAGACGGTCGGCTCATAAGTCCCGGGTCACACACAGATATGGCCTACTAGTTAGATGGTAGCAACGTATAGCTTAGACCAGCTTTTATCCATTGTTATAGGTCAATAACTTGTTTAGTTTTTGAATCACATTATTTTAAACAAGACAACTTTAGAGTTTTCACGTAAATGGAGGATTTGGAAAAACGAGCAGTGATTAAATACCCTTTGAAAGGCTTAACGCCTAAAGAAATCAAGGAGGAAATGGACAGTACATTGAAAGTCTCTGCCCTTACATATTCAATGATTAAAAGGTGGGTTGCACAGTTTAAAATGGGACGTACGAGCACTAGTGATGAGCCTCGTTCTGGAGGCCCTGTAGAAGTGACAACTCCAGAGATCATTGAAAAAATTTGTTTGTTACTGGAAGACCGCAAATTAAAGTTGTTTGAGATGGCAGAGGCTGTAAGCATATCAAAAGAACGTGTAGGTAATATTTTAAGCAATGTTTTCGGCTTTCATAAGGTCTGTGCAATATGGGTGCCGATCAAAAGTTGCAAAGAAAAACTGTTTCTGTTGAGAATGCGGAGCTCTACCGTAAAAATCCCAGTGAATTTTTGAGACGACTTATTACCATGGACGAAACTTGGATACTTTACTACAATCCAGTAAGTAAATCACAGTCAAAATAGTGGAATGCGCCAGGTGAACCAACTCCAAAAAAGGCAAAGCCAATTTTGTCAACTAACAAGGTTAAGGCGAGTGTTTTCTGGGATGCACAGGGAATTATTTTAGTGATTAGTTGGAAAAGGTAATAGTATCACTGGTGACTAATACGCAAGCTTACAGCAATGTTTGAGTGACAAGGTGAAAAGAAAAAGACCTCATTTGGGAAAGAAAAAAAAATCTTGTTTCATCACGACAATGCTCCGGCCCATCTTCAGTCATTGTATTGGGAAAAATGTGTGAATTGAAGTTCCAATTGCTTGAACATCCACCCTATTCGCCAGATCTAGCACCCAGTGACTGCCACCTGTTCCCACAGCAACGAGGAGGTCATTGAAGCGGTAAACAGGTATTTTGAGAACCTTGATAAATCGCACTACAGAGATGGTTTAATTAATTTAAAACACCGATATGACAAATGTATTAGCCTTTCTGGAGAATAAGTTGCGAAATAAAGCAAAAAAAAAAAAAAAAAAAATTAAATGCCCCGGACTTATCAGCCGACCCTAGTATAATGTGTTTTAAAAAGTGTATATCGTACAAACATACAAGAAATGTTGTTAGGATTACATTTTTCTTTTATATTTTTGCCCATAATAATAGTAATAATAATAATAAATTAATTCACTCTTGGCGGGGGAACAGGAAGTCAGATTCTCACTGTTGGTCCGGCACCAGATGCCAGTTGATTTTCCACGGAGCTGATAGAGCTAAAATTTCTCATTCCTTAGCTCTTTTGTGTGAACCTATTTTCCATTTGCCAATGTCAGCTAAGGCATATTAGGATAAAGCTAACCTAATGCTGAGACCGGTTTTAAGAAACACGTTTAAATCCTTGTTTTTGCTACTCCTACGTCTTTTTTTCTTCGATGCTACCAGACTCCTTGTGACTTTGCACCCAGAAAAGAACTTCGAAAACTTGTAATACTAAAAATATCTAAGTGCTTCAGACTATTTTGGCCAAGCCGCATCTCGTTGGTCCAATTAAAATAAACTGTCCATCAGAGACGCTTCTATCTTCTCTCTCTTCTTGTAGTAATACTTGTACAAAACTTTTTGTTATAACTATTAGTTATAATATAATTATTAAAATAGTAGAGGGATAAATAATAGCTGTTAGATATACTTAAAACAATTGTTACGTTTGTATAAATAGATAATAAAATACACTTGTAAGTTTTTGTATAAAGATAATACAGTGAAAACTTGTACTGTAATTGCCGCCGAGTTCCAGCAGCCAATAGGAAAGTTAGTGCTAGAAATATTTTTGATTAGATTAAACTGAGTCACCAGTTATTGACACTGGAACCCAGTGTAAATATTTAGATGTAGTTTAAATGATTAAATTAATAATTAATGAATAATGAGTTATTTAATATATGTGTGTGTGTTTTAAGGGTAAATTGTAAAAATTATATTTTTATTAAATGTATAATGTTTTAAATTGTGTAAATTAAATTAAATAAAGAAGATGCTTTATTAATAAAAGTTAAAGTAATGAATAATATAATAAATATGTATATATAAAATTGTGTTTGGAATAAGGATATTAAGTTAATATATATATATATATATATATATATATATATATATATATATATATAGAGAGAGAGAGAGAGAGAGAGAGAGAGAGAGAGAGATTTTTAGAAGTGTATATATAATAATTATTAATTGTAGTTAATCTGAATTTATTTATTTTAAGAATGTTCTAGTGAGTAAAATTTTGAAGGATTAGATTAATTTATCTGTAAAATATTGGATGTGAGAAATATTTCAAATGATCAAATAGATTATTAAGATTTGGAATGTGTGCCCAGGTTTAAGAAATTAGATAATAGAGTATGATATTGCAGATTCTTATATTATTATATTATATTATTTTTGTACATAACACTTAGGTATAGAATGCTGTAAATATTTTTTTTTAATTTTATTTTTAAGAATTCTAGTTGTACATGTGTCCAGACTTCTCTTTATCCTCTACCCTTGCCCCGTTAATAGTTACATCGCAATGGCAGCGAAAAAGCTGTATAACGCCGCGGCGTAGGGACAATTTAAGCGCTTCACCGGTTCCGACCGGGACACAGTGTCGGTGAGTGTCAGGTTAAAGAGCCCGGCGTCACTCCTGGTGGAGAAAATCAACTTAGCGTCTGGTCCCGGACCGACAGCGGAAATCTGACTTCCTGTTCTCGCGCTGAGAGAATTAAATATTACTTTGGGTAGAAATATAAATGCCAGAATTTAATCGTCGCAGTATGCACAGTATATAAACTGACGTAATTCTCTCCGTATATCATTAAAATTAAACTGGATACATATTTCTATAACGATATTGGGAAAGAAATTCTTTGTACTTATTTTTATGCTAAAAGTATCAATAACCTTTTAAACAAATATTGTTTCCTTATTCCTTTAACTCTGACATATGAGAGACACTGATTTTTTCACCTAGTTGCCACTTAAAAATAAAATGGTTTTAACATAATAGCACATGTTCAGTATTCATTTTTTTCACTTTCTTCCTATTTCACGAGTGCGCTTCTATTCTTATTGAAAATCTGCTCGGTTCTGATTATTGTGAATACTTCAGAACGGTGAGAACCTTATTTAAGTAGAGTATTTCTTCTAAAGCTGGTTGATCTGCAGAAGTTCCCATTGTGCTAGTAGCTTTTCTTTGCCGTAAAAAAATCTGTTGATCGCGGATTGCCTAATATGATTTTTGAAATTAGGCTGACTTCTTGGACAAGCTCCTTGGTTTTTTTTTTACACTTGATTCTAAAGGTTTCAACTGCAGATGCAGTATTCGGTAACGTTACGCTTTTTGTTGGTTTTTGTCTTTTTCCGTGCAGCTGCTTCCTGCCAGACCCAGCAATTTGGGAACTAAATATGGGTGGAAGGGTGCCACATTATAAACACAAGTGGCATCCCATACTAGAGACTTGCCATTCTTCCAGGGTATCATTGTTAAGCCATTCGGATGTTTGTGATCAGATCGATACGTTCCAGATGGTTCCAAAGCGTTTGGGATCCCAGCAGATATAAGTTCTCTCTTTTGTCTGTCATTTAAAGAATAATGTCGGGTAAACCTTCCAGTTCAAACCATGATAACCACACTGTGTCACCGCATACAAATTTATGCTGTTGGTACATTATACACCCATTCTTAAGAATTCAGAAATTCGGAATGACAAGTTGTCGTCTTTCCATGAGGGTAGCATGTTCGAATTTGCCTTTTTCATTAATTTGTTCTTTCTGTTTAATACACTATGACGTGTTCGACCGGTTGTAGTTTGTGCAAGTAGAGAGTCGTGGATACGTTTAAAAGTGATCAGGCTCTAGTTTGCTGTGTATCTAAATGGGAAGATGGAATTAATTATTCATTTAAAGGAAAATTTGATTCAGACCACCAATAGCTACAATAAAAGCGAAAGAAGTATTATGAATTGAATGAATAATTATTGACTAGTGTAGGTATAGGAAATTAATATTAGTAGGGACATTTTTGGATTGATAATGTAATGAAACAATTTATTCGTGATTAACCTTCAACTACTGAGAGCTTTAGAGTTTTCGACATTTGACATATCTCAAGTTCATCACCGTAAGCAGGAAAGACGGACTTGATGAAATCGGTAGCTACATTAGTCAGCTAGAACAGCAGTAACCAAACATCATCTAGGTCATGATTTCCAAGTCCACCAAAACCAAAGGCAGTTTTCTAATCTTTCAAATACATATTTGATATCGAATCTTAATTAATCTATCCGCCTCGGCAAGAAGAGGAGACAAATTCTTATGTGTTACATTCACATTACTTTCTCTAGCTACTCTACAAACTTCTTACAAAAGATAATTCTTTTTTCGACACCATGCTAATCGAGATAAACATTAGCAGAATTTTATTACTTAGTTCTTTATAAGTAGACTGAACTAAGGGAATGCACTATGCTAAAGTAATAGTCAAATGGTTTAAAAGCTGTCGTTATACGATTGTCACTACAAATCGCTTCTTTGCTTGGCCAGGAGTAGAACAAATGAAAAACGGGTACTTCCCTCTGAGAAAAGTATAAGTACTTCATAATTGAAACTAATAACAGAGAATACCTCAAAAACGGTAAGCTCCACGAAAAAAATGTATACGACATAACTTGTGTATTTTAACAAGATCTACATTTTTGTATAGTAAGTTTTGTATATCTCTTACGGTTTACTAGTTATACATATTAAACAAAATTCATCCAGAATAAACAGGTCTTTAGAAGCTATTCCCAGAAAGTTCAAGATATACATTTTATTTTTGATAGAAATTATTTTAGTATATGGTAATTTCATCAAAATCTTTAGAGCCATTTTTATGAAAAACAAAGTTTTAGAAAATGTTTCCATGTAAAGGGTAGCTAGGGATGGAGAGATTTTCTTGAAAAGCTTCGTGACGCATACTTGGGAGATACAAAACTTAAATACCAAGTTTGGTATTTAACCGTCTTTTCGTTTTTGAGATATGCTGTCCACAGACACACACACACACACGGACCTGTTTCTGAAAATGCTTTTTTTGGATTCAGGGGATCCTAAAACATGTATTTCCGGTGAAATCTCGACATCGAATTTTTGGGTGGAATACAATACTTCTCTGTATGTACAATACATTGTACATATGGAGCTAGAGAAAGTAAAACTTCGTAAAGGAGGGAACACGTGAAATAAATGCATTTTGGAATTGTAAATTTAAGATAAAGTATGTTGTGTGAGAGAGAAAATCCAGAAAACTGTGGTTAATGTTTTCATTAAGTAATTACTTCTACTGTTTCAGAAAGATTGGTGTTCCGAGTAGAGTGTGTTTCTTGTCGAAAATTTGAATTCCAGGCAGATCTTCTGAAACTCGGATGCAATAGTACCACCATTTCTCTTTGAAGAGAAAAAACTTCCATTTACCACTTTCCACCAGTACTTGGAAGTCCGGCGAGAACCTTGTCTAGTTATCTGCTATAGTTCCGCTATCCAAATAAATTAAGAAAGATTTTCAATTATAGGACGAACCGTAAGAATAAAAAATATTGGACCTTGTAGAGCATGTTTGTGAAAGAGTTACTTCTGAATGACAACAAAAGTTAGTTGGGAATTTGTAATCCAGCCACAAAAAGCGTAGTAGTTAGTCGTTTGTGTTATTTAGTGTAATATGTAGACTATCCAAGCTGTACACCTGAAAGCATTACTGATATCCACCATGAGAAGCATTCAAAACTATTATTCAAAATAGTTTCTGCAGAATGTGATGGCTTCGCAACCATTCTGGGTGCCGAATCCAAACTGATGGGGAGGGAAGGATGTGGTGGCTTCTTCTTTTAGGTATCTTTATCAGCTAATCATCTAAAAAACTTGGCAGCTGCTGTCGGTCTTATGCAACCACTGTAAGTAAGACTAAGGATGCGCTATATACCGAATGATCAAATTTATTCGGGTTTTACCGCGATAGAATTTGAAATAGTGACGAAAGTACTAGTCAGCGGGAACTCCGTCTGCCAGTCAAGACAAAACTACCTTGTCTATCAGAGCATTCCTAGCCACGAATTGTGGATTTGTGGATTTGACACACGATGGGATCCCGTGGTTGCAAACTACCAGTTTTCTTTCAATTGAATGTATTGCGTTGCGTTCCCTGAATTTCAGCAGTTTTCGCGACAAAGGGGAAAACGGCAACGCCAAAGCATATTTATGTTTTAGTTATATTCTCATGTTATATAAGGGATATGGTAGTCTATAGTTTGTTTCTGTTTATTGTGTTGTGATTTATTTTCTCCTTTTATTTGCATAAGTGGAGGGCATTTATGTTTCATTCATTTTATTTACATCAGTGAAGGCCCAGCTTCGAATTGCAGTAGATCCTAGGTACCCGGAGAAGAGAACCAAATAATAATCTGAAAAGGTGAATATCGGCTGACTTAGTATTGTGAACCAATGTTTAGGTGCATTGACAATTTGGGACAGATGATTTTCTTTGTTTTATCTTCTTATCAAAGTATGAATGAATGAATAAGTGTATTTATTGACATAGAAATATCATACATAGAATTTCAACAATCGCACGGGTCCACACGCCGTACGTGCTTTTGTAATACACATTACAAGCAATATTAAAACAACAACAACAAAGAGTATAGAAGAGTAAACACGAAAATAAAAAGACAAAGGAAATACACAGTCCAAAGCATTATTAAACAACAATAAAGAATTAAGAGTGAAACCGAAAATAAAAATACAAAAATATTCAAATATAGCAATTTAAATTTACAGCACATAGTACACCTACATAAATGCACACTCTTATAATAGAAAATTACACTTAAAAGACATATATACACATAATATATACAACATATATACAACCCTAGCACAACAGTGACCTAAGTATGACATAATATATATGTATGTAGAACAATGTAGTCACTTTTGTTTAGTTGATCTTATTCTCCCCCCCCCCCCCTTCTCTATTGGCAGCCTCCTCAGATCTCAGCTGTCTTGCCTTAAGTATAAATTTACCTAGCCCGTCCATGTTTTCGGTGCCTGCCAGTAGCGTCCAACATGCTTCTAGCCCTACATTCGCAGTGGTAAAAAAAATCGCGGAAAATATTTTTCCCGCCATTCCTCCGTACCCCTACATCCTGCCAAGATGTGAGTCCACTACTCTTTCTCCTCGCAAATGGGACAGATTCTCGTACCATGCTCGACAGAAATTTTCGTGCTCCTCCATGCTCCTAGTCTAATCCACGCGAGCCCCTCTCTAATGAGTTTGGTACCTGTTTTGATGTTTTGCTGCATACCCCACTCCGATTTCAGCCCAGACTTTACTTCTAATGACACCTTCTCTGTGCATTGCGCAATTATTTGCTGTCTGTCAATATCACAGAGACGGTTCTTAATTTTTCTCCAAATACTTCGCCTATTTTCCTGCCCCGCCATCCAAATGTCTCCCATCCCAATGATTTCCAACCCTTTCTTTAATTTTGATGCCCACGTCGAATTACCTTCCATTCGCAACTGTTCACGGTAGCAGACTGCCCTAATTAGAGATTGGTTTCCGTGAACGATTCTCAGCCAATATTTAACTGCTCTGATTTTGCACTCTGTCGTTTCACTATGTGCCCCGAATTCCCTCATTATTCCGCAGTTTGCCGTACCCCTCCCTACACCCAGAATTCCTTTCAAAAATTGGGTCCCCACTTGATCCAGATTTCCTGTTTCTTATCAAAGTAGGTATATTAAAGCGAAGTAAAGCGTAACTACAAGTGCGATGGGCACAAAGCCGTTTCTATCATGTCATAATTAGATGCATTCGTAGTCTCGTAAAATCCCTCCAGTTGGGTGGTAGGTATACAACCCCCCTCCCAAAGACAAACAGATATAGGAATGAAACGAAACACATGTCACGCGGGGCAAAATAGTAGTCCGAGAATCGTTGTCATCCGTTGATATACCCGTTTGTGAATAACTCACGTTCAGCACTGTTTCAGTCTATAGCTCTTGGAATTAACTGACGTTCGGAACTCAAAAGGCGCTCTTATATCCATGACAAAAGGTAGAAGTAACTCGCATTCAAGGCGCTGATTTATTTATGCAGATCTCCCTGCTCTTCAATACGATTTTTCGTACTTTTCAGCAGATCTTCAGAACTCGTAGAGATTTTATCTATAATGTGACATCAAAATCCAGCCTTGGTAAAAGCCGAATAAATTTGATCACTCGGTGGAGTAAGGCAAACATCCTTCTATCAACTTTCTGAAATCTCTTGTTGTCTCGCCCTAATCAGAAATTTACCTATTCCCTCCACTTCTCTCATGCCTGCCAGTCCAACATGCTCCTAGCTCAATTCGCCGTGATAATGGATCCCGGTATATACTTTACCCTACTCCTTGTACCACTACATCTTGTCAAGATGTGAGACCAGGGCTTTTCGTCCTCGCAAATGACGCAGATTCTCATAATTATCATTCTCGTCAGTAATTTTTATCATTCGCCATGCTCCTAATCTAATCCATGCAAACCTCTGTTTAATGAGTTTGGTACCTGCTTTGATATACTGCTCCATATCCCACTGCGATTTTAGCCCAGACTGCACCTCCAATGAAACCTTCTCCTTGCATTGCGCAATTATTTGTCGTCCTATTTTAATTAAGAGGCGGTTCTTAATTTTTCTTCAAACACTCCGTCTATTTTCCTGCCCCGCCATTCAAATATATTTCATCCCAATGGCATACAAACCTTCCTTTAATTTTCTATTCTCAGCTGTCCACAGTAGCAGACTGCCCAGAGTAGAGTTTAGTTTCCGTGAACAATTCTCATCCAATATTTAACTGCACTCTATGCTTTCACTATGCGTCCCAAGGTTCTTCATTATCCCGCAGTTGGCCGTACCCCTCCCTACTCACAGAATTCCTTTCAAAAATTGGGCCCTGACTTGGTCCAGATTCTCTGTTTGTTCCCACCCCCATATTTCTCCTCCTTATGTCATTAGAGATCTAACTGTCGGTCCGTATATATTGCATATATTTCCAGTAAGGTTACGGACAGGTATTAACATTGTCCAGTGTCTGTCCTGCATATGTTCAGGTCTCCTCATTGCCTTGGTCTTATTCACATTAACTGTAAGCAGCTATTCATCACATTGATCATTAAGTTAATGACAGTCCTCGATTCAGCCATAAGCTGTCGTAGAACACAACACTAAGTCGCCCGGGTATAAAAGTGCTGGACTGTGCATATCTCCCATTACTGCTGCTTCGATATTCTCTGCTAGCACTGCGTCAGTAATATCATCCATTAAATAATTAAATAGTAATGGAGATAAAATGCAGCCTTGTCTCGCGCCTCTATAGCTTAGACAGCTCTCCAACATTCTGAATTCAAACCTGATTTTTCAATCGAGATAATTAACTTTTTACTTTCTCTATACGCACTGTGTACATAGTGTATAGAGAAAGTATTGCACTCCACCAAAAAATTCGATACCGAGATTTCACCGGAAATATATGTTTTAGGGTCCCCAATATCCAAAAAAAAAGCATTTTCACAAAAAGGTCCGTGTGTGTGTGTGTGTCCGTGTGTCAGTGTGTCTGTGAACATGATAACTCAAAAACGAAAAGTCGGTAAAATACCAAGCTTGGTATTAAAGTTTAGTATCTTCCAGGGATGCTTTAACGATTTTGATTAAAATATCGCATATTAAAGATATTTACGTGACAAATAAAATGTATATCTTGAATTTTCTGGGAATAGCCTCTGAAGAGTAGTTTATTCTGGATGAATTTTATTGAATGTTGAATAACTGTTAAACCGTAAGAGATGGTCAAAAACTTACTACACAATAAATGTAGAGCACATTAAAAACACACAATTTATGTTATATACATTTTTTTTTCGTGGAGTTGATCGTTTTTTAGATATTCCTTTTTCTTGGTTTCAGCTTTGAAAAACATACTTTTCTCATACAGGAATCTGTCAACTCCTGTCCACACTAACAAAGGAACATCAGTCACATAGCAACCAGCTTTTGGCTTTCCCTTTAACCTATGGTACTCCCTTATTTCGCTTCTACTTACAATAAAGCAAGAAATAAGATTATTTCTGCTAGTTTTTCTCGATTAGCATGAAATAAATAAAAGATAAGCTTATTAACAATAATTTGTTACAGAGATATAGAGGAAGTCATGTGAATGGAACACATCAGATTTTTTTTATAATGCACGCTGTTATTGTATGCGCCTAAATAAGTTGGCACTGTGATGCAAGGAATTATATAACGATTGGGAAAGTCATTTGGGAGGAAAACGTTCAAGACGTTTAGGGTATCTTCCCGGTAATTTAACATTCCGTCTGAGTTATTACTTCGGCTACCAGTCACGATTCATTTTTTTTTTTCACCTAGAACAAACGAGTGGTCAACGTATTAACAATACTTGGCTGTAAACGTCAATTCAAAAAATGATTATATCCGCTCTAAATGTAGCATTACCACATAAACAGAATGTATCTCTAATACGTTGTAACGGCATAGACTGAGTAAGAAATGGTTATTACTGTTTTCTGTAAGGAGGATCGCCATATTATGTGGCAGTTTTGTAAGGCGCCCGAGTTGCGCCGATGGGAAATTTGATGCGTTGGAATGAGGGGGTAAGATCATAGTTGAAGAGGGAACAGAATTCTGTAACATTGCGCCGTTTTTATTCTTTCCTTTTTGCTTTCTTCTTTATTCTCTTGGGATGTGTCTGTGTGGGCTCCTTTAATTTTGCTTAAAAGTATGCTTCCCCTCGTTTGATTACATGCGTTTTCAGTCAGTGCTGGTAACGCTATGGGAGTATCAGTACTTTACGGTGTTTAATCTATATTTTACATCACGATAATAAAAACACTGCTTTCCAATACCAATAACATCGATATAGGTTTGGATGTATCCTAACGTTTCACCAGTTTTACAAAAGTCATTCAGAATGAAGAGGACTTTAGAGGCCATTCCCAGAAAATTCAAGATATACATTTTATTTGGTATATAAATACTTTTAACATACACTACTTTAATCAAAATCGTTACAGTATATTTGAGAAAATCAAAATGTTCGAAATATTTCCATTTCGTAGTTTGGGTTGGGGAGATGTTGTGTCGAAGGATGCGACACGAAGATACTAAACTTAAATACCAGTTAGTATTTTATTTGAATTATGTTCACAGACACAAGGACACACACGAACCTTTTTCTAACAATGTTTTTTCGTATATATAGGGGAGGACTAAAACCTGTATTTCAGGTGAAGTCTCGGTAGAAATTTTAGAATGTAATTCCTTCTCTACTTAATATGTACATTGTACATACGTGCAAGAGAAAGTAACTTATTCAATAAAGTGCGTAAGCAAATACTTCTATCTTCTATACTAACGACCCAAGGTATTGCAAGGTATTGATTCGGATATGATTTCGTTTATGGTTACCAGCTCATCAAGTGATTCAGTTGCTAAATGTGATAGGTGCTATCTTGCGTTTCTGCAACAGTATGTACCTTAATATAAAAATATAAATGCGTTTTACTATCGATTTCCCTAAAACTTCACCAAATAATATAAATTCATCTTCGCTGTAGAGATTAAACCTGAGCATTTATTATTTTCGCTAAGAAAAATGTTGTATTACACCCAAAAATTCAATTTTAAGATTTCATCGGAAATATATACTTAGCCGTCCTCTGAATCAAAAAAGAATTAGCAAACAGTCCATTTTGTGAGCGTGTGCGCGCGCGTGTGTGTTGTTGTGTGTGTCTGTGAGCAGCATAGGTAAAAAAAAGAAAAAAAAAACAAAAAAAAAAAAACGAAAAGTAGCTTAATACCCTGCTTGATAATTTCTGCGTCTATCTATCATGCCACAGATTTTCGATAAAATCCCTCCATCTCAAGCTACCCTTTATATGCAAAATTGTTCGTACATTTTGATTTTCAAAATAAATGACTAATGATTTTGATTTAATTATCATATATTTCACATATTTGTATTGCACATGAAATATGTATCTTAAATTTTGTGGGTATGGCCTTTGAAGTACTGTAGGTCACGCTAGAGGACACGATTGCTTTACTTGTATTAAGCGGAAGTTTTTATTCCTTTTTTACCAATCTGATCATGCAAGAAGAACGGAATTTTAACTTTATCACATAGTGACACGCTCTTAGATGATTTTATAATCGCTTTACCGTTTTGTACTCCTTTATTTCCCTTGTATAAACAAGGAAATATGAAATAGGATATTTGTGATAATATTTATTTCGATTAGCATAAATTAAAGAGAAGAATATGCTTTTGTAGGAATATTTGTGGCAGAGAAATTGATCTGAATGTGATACTTTAGAATTTTTTTCTATATGTTTTGTTTTACCGTTTATTTATTCCATAGTTGAAGTAAAATTATAATGGTCACAAACCATTCCTCTTTTCCGATAAAGAGTGTGCTTACAGTAACTATATGACTGCTTACTCGGGATTTAGTCCCAGCATTGCCAAATTTTGCATTCCGAATCACTATTTGTAGATATGATAATTGGGACACTACTTTGTGTACATGTGTAGGAAGTTTCAGAACGTATTGCATAAGCATACCTACATTTTGGAGTTTCACTGATCAACCTATTTCGAGATAACACATAATTTATAGCACATTATTTAAAATAAAATTAACTGCACTTAAATGTATTGCTTCCCCAGTCTAGAGTGATTAATAAATAAGTAGTGTATTATTTATAATAATCCATTAATCAGAAATTTACGAATAAGTTAAGCAACTTTGTTACACCCAATTTCGTTCAGAGCTTGAGGTTCTGTCCTTTAGTTCAAAAACCTGTCCAAACCATTCTCCTCGCTCCCTCATCTGAATTCTAATTACACCAATAAGAGAAGTAGCCTAATCTTATATATAGCGTTTCATTAAAACTTTTTGTGCTAAGCAGAAGAGCTTGAGGGCTAAGACACCAAAGTTTTGAGAACATTAGAGTTCTTAGAAAGACCTAACATTTTAAGGGACCTTAACCTTCATCTATGCTGCTCAAGAAGAAAAAGTTTTAATGAAATACAACATGCAACCCAAAGAAGCCTATATTAGGATCCTGGAGGTGTTTTCACAGTTTTAATGTAGTGCAAGGGGTAATGTGTATGCCAAGCTTTCCAAGGCATCTGTGAGTTCCGGATCTGAACTACGTTTTGAGAGTTTCTCTCTGTTTCCCTCCAACACAGGTTTCATTTTGAAAACAAAGGGCCATTGATGTTTCAGATCGTGCTGGGATCTTTTAGTCAAAGTAGACTGAAAATAAGGCCCCCAAAATTGACAACAACAAAAAATAAATAAATACATAAATAAATAAAGAAATAAAGAAATAAAAACATTACAAATTATAATGATCCACTAATTTCTTGCCTTTATTCATTTTTACTTTCTCTGCATATACTATTTCATAGCGCATAGAGAAGGTATTACATTCCAACCAAAAAAGTCCATTCAAAGATTGCACCGGAAATGCACGTTTTAGGGTTCTTTGTATCAAAACAAAGTTTTTAGAAAAAGGTCAGTGTGTGTCCGTGTGTCTGTAAACATTATAACTCAAAAATGAAAAGTCGGTAAAATACCAAACACACACACACGCACGCACACACATGGGTGGACACAACCATGTCCCTATTACTGAAAAAGCATTTTTATTCAGGGGGTCCTCAAAACATGTATTTCTGGTGAAAATTCTGTATTGATTTTGGGTGAAATACAGTACTTTCTCTACCTACTATGTACATTCTACTCGGTAGAGAAATTAGCTAAAACTAATTAAACATCTGCGATATTCTCTCCCCTAAATGAACTCTTGGTTATCTTTAGTGCGATTTTGCGCGCAGATACTTGTTGTCTCGCTGCTCATTAAGTTCATTATCAGCGTTTGGCATAATACCAGGCAGCTGACATTGAGCGCAAGACAGGCCTAAATTCAGCATTTACAGCTTAAAACTTTATATTTTCCGACGAATAGATGCCGTATAGAAAGAAAGCCAATACACGGGTATTTTTCTTTTCGATGAATTTTCCACTATAGCAACTGCAACTCAATTTGGGACATCAGTGTCACCATAAACTTTTGTGAATATCGTGCCTATATCTTCATAAACGCCCGGGCATCAGTCTCAAAATATTCTCTTTAATGTCTAGCTAACAAATTAGTCTTAAGGGACAGATATTTTCCAGCTTAAAAACTCGTTTGGAACGTAAAACGTTATAAAGTGAGCCCATCGATAGTTCTTGAGACATTATAAGATTGTGCACAAGAGTATAGCTTCCACGTTTAAAATTTTCTGCTACTGTTTGATTTAACGCATAGACTTCCATAAGGAAACTTTTTAATGGTATAGCCTCAATTCATATAATTGTATATATTGCTAAAACCCTAGTATTTTATTCAGCATTGTTTTGTCATTCTTAAAGTATATGAATGTACATGGCGGCCATCAAACTCGTAACTGTGTTTACCATAAGAAAAATAGCGCTATCACGAAAAGTTAACTAGTAAATTCCTAAAGCTTGCTTCGGCAGACGTTTGCTAACTTCTAGACAAGTGTACATGAGCTCTTTTGGTTAGTATGTGGATCAAGGAAGGAAGTGATAAGCTCAAAAAATTATTGGAAGAAAATTCATAGTAGAAGAGGAACTACCCCAGCATTTGCCTGCCGATTCAGTGACACCGCCAAGAACCCAGGGGTCGCAAAGGATCGCACCCGCGATCTCTCAAATGCGAATCGCACATATTACCGAAGTAAACGTTTAGTCAACAAGCAAGAGACCTTTAGTCTACAAGCAAGAGTGGTGATCCTGCTGATCTATTCTGCTTCCCCCCTTTCTTTTCTTTCTTTCGTTCAGGCTATTATCTATTTAAATGAAGAGAATAAACGTTAATAGAAAATAATCAGCTTTAAAGAATGTTTAGTGATGACTGCAGAGGCATTATCTAAGAGCCACTAAGTGAAATCTGCAGCCAACTGTCTGAGATGTAATACTATGATGCATAAAGACAATTTGGTGTCTTGATTGGACTTTTAAAGAGAAACATTTAGGGTGGTAAATCCCTTGTATGCAATTTGTGTATGAAAGTGTTTAAATCACATACCAGCCTCTACAATTCCTTTAGCATTGAAAAACACTCGTTTCAAACGGGAAAGGGTTATAAACCATACCAAAAAACTTAAACCTGAGGATTTTTGGAGGTTTTTATGTTCATATCCCCATATACGAATGTTTGAGGAAATTTTTGGCTTTATATTGAAAGCATGGCAGTTGTGCATCTCAAAGGCTTGATGTTTTAACTTTAATTGCTTTACTAGGTGAGCAAGGCATATTGTTTTAATATCATCAAATTTCTTCCTGACTTCTCTAACTTTATCATGGAGGATTCTTCAGACACTTTTAATAGCATTTGGTATATTTACGTTCTAGAATGTAGCCAAACTTAACAGCACCGATTACATTTTCAAAAGCGTTTGCTAATCTCCAATCCCAATTTTCAACCCACAACGTTTAAATTACTCGTTGACCTATCTAAACAAAATGTTTTAATTTTACACTGCAACACCCCAAGATACTTGCACTGTTGAACTTATATGACCAAAATATTGGGCAACTAATTATTGTCGTACCATAGGAACGGGAAATGTCACGCCTGCTGTTATAAACTCAAACCCGCTTGGCTACGAGATGAATTGTCTGGGAATACTACTTGTACTATTGCTATAGCCAAGCGTGCATATGAGGGCGAATCTCTGTTCTATCAGAGACTAGGGATCTTACAAAATTATATTAATTTGGGTGAATGAGGCTAACAGTCTACCAATATAAAAACACAAACAATAGAGTTACTACTTTACCTTAATAGAATCCACATAACACACGCCAGCATCTTGGCATGGAACCAACCTTGGCTACTTGAACGGACCCACCGCTCTTAGCGTACATTTTAACCGTAGCATTTATATTACAAAAAAACAAAAAACAGAAAAAAATCTTATGTGTTCCATTCACATGACTTTCTCTATATCTCTACAGTAAAATTGTTAAAAAGTTTATTCTTCTATTTACTTAATGCTAATCCAGTCTTATTACTTGCTTCCTTGTAAGTAGAAGGGAAATAAGGGAGTACATAGACTAAATTTATAGTTAAATCTTTTAAAAGCTGCTATGTGATTGAAGAACCTTTTTTTGTATGGACAAGAATAGACGAATTCCCGTATGAGAAAAGTTTAAGTATTTTAAAACTGAAATCAATAACAAGGAACATCTAGAAAACGGCCAACTTCACAAAGAAGGGTACATAACATAAATTGTTTGTTTTATCGTGATGTACATTTTTTGTGTAGTAAATTTTTGTATATCTCTTACGGTTTACCAGCTATGCAAAATTCAATAAAAATCATCCAGAATAACGGGGTCTTTAAGGCTATTCCCAGAAAATTCAAGATATACTTTTTATTTGGCATGTAAATTCTTAAATATAAGAGATTTTAATCAAAATAATTAGAACCATTTTTGAGAAAATAAACATTTTCGAAATTTTTCCATATAAAGAATAATTTGGTGTGGGGGGATTTTCATGAAAATCTTCGTGTCGCAGCTTTGAAAGATACCAAACTTAAATACCAAGTTAGGTACTTAAAAGTCAACTCGTTTTTGAACTATGCTGTTCACAGACACACACACACACACACACACACACACACACACACACACACACGGACCATTTCCTGAAAATTCTTTTTTTTTTCTTGGATTCGGGGGGTCCTAAAATATATATTTCCAGTGAAATCTCGGTATCGAATTTTTAAATGGAAACACTACCTTCTCTATACACTATGTACATAGTACATGTAGAGAAAGTAAAAAAGAAGAAACCTTACTGCAGCCTGTTTTTGTTAACAGTAAAGTTGGGGGACGCAGCGGCCGGGCGGTAGGCCAAGGTTCCCCGTGAGCTGTCGTGCCATGGAGTTAAAGTTGGCAATGTCGCCAACATAAGAATAATTTAACTTTACAATGTTACCACACCCTATGAACACAGCCAGGATGTGACGATGCGTATTTAGCTACAAATTCCAAAAACTACTTAAACCTTACTTTCAATTATATAATACCATGATATTACTAAAAGAAACCTCATTTATCCTTCATTTTGAATTCCTTATAAATTATGCCATATTGCCTAGAAAATCATGCCATGAAGAGCTCTTGAGCTCTAGGAAGTGGTCAAAATTGTGGGATAAGCTTACAATTTGAACTTATACTTTTTTAACTTACACTATTAACTATCACTGCCTTACTATTAACTTTCGACCACATGTGGTGCATTGTAGTTAGTTTTATATGTGTACATTCTCTTATTCTAAAAGTATAGATGTTCTTTTCAACAACAAAAATCTGATTTGACTACGCTATGACTTTTTATATTTTGCAACAAACTGTTCTTACAAAAGCTTTCTCTTCTACCTGTTTCATGCTAATAAGATAAACAATAGTAAAAATTGTCTTATTACTTGTATTTCCTTATAGGTGTAAGAGAATGCATACGGCTAAATAGATAGATCTTTTAAAAGCTGGTCTTAATTGATGAGATTGAAATTTCGTTCTCTTTGCATGGTTAGGATAAAAAAATAATGATTTCGAATTTGAGAAAAGTATAAGCATTGGAAAATTTAAACCGCTAACAGGAAAATGTTAAAAATTGCTGACTCCGCAATAGAAAATTATTTGACTTACGCTTGGAAGAAAATACTCATAAACCACAAAAAATATAAAATAAAGTATTAACATTTTACTAATTATTTTTCCGCACTTTTTCTTCTTTTTGGGACATTTTTATGCGTTGGAATGAGTTTAGAGTTTTGTGTATTTATTATTAAATTAAGTAGATTTAGGTATTGTCTATCCCTTACGGTTTGCCATTTATGCAGAACTCATCCTGAATGAAGAAGGCTTCAGAGGCTATTCCCATAAAATTGAATACAAATTTATTTGTAATGTAAATATCTTTAGTGTATGGCACTTTAATCAAAATCGGAGCCATTTTTGAGAAAATCGAAACTTCCAAAAAATCTTCTATATAGAGGGAACTTTCCTGAAAACCTTCGTGTCGTATTCTTGGAACATCCTGAACTTTAAAACTAAGATTACTATGTAATCGACTTTTGGTTTTGGAGTATGCTGTTCACAGTCACGAAAAAAAAAAGGACGCTTAATTTTGCTCAGAGGCCTCCCTATCAGGCTTAAGGTTCATTTACGTGCCGTAAATCTACGACAAGGGACCAACGGCTTTACTTTCCTGCCGAAGGAAACCGCGCTAAGGATTTTTACGCCCGAAAAAAATCTATCGTCCTCCGCCGGGTTGGAACCCGTGACCTTGTGTGTATGAAGTCAGCATGTAACCACTACACCACGGAGGGCGACGTTCGCAGTTACACACAAACACCGGACCATTTCTTGATTTGTTGTTTATTCACGGTTTCTCAAATCATACATTTCCAGTGAAATCTTGGTATCAAATGGGTGGGTGAAATGCAATACCTTTTCTGCTTATTAGGTACATTATACATTATAGAGAGAGTAAAAAACATTTTTGTGATATCGCATTCGGTTAGTTACCACCTGCCATTAAATAATTCTTGCTATTTTTTAATGCTAATGCAATAAATAATATAATTACACCTGCATAATCTACGGATCCCATATAATGCTTAATTGCTTAATACGTTTTGCTTGAAACGCTGTTCATGGAGTGTCTACCGCTGTTATCAGTTTACTTTTTATTCTACGAGAGGGCGGGAAATAGATAGGGGGAATTATATAAAGCCAAATTTATGAATTCTGGTTCAACGTAACGCTGTGGGCATAACAGCTTAACGCACATAAATTCAGTAAATTGGTGACGAAAGTAAGGCGATAAGGATACATTGCCAACTGCAAGATTCATGGTTCGAGACCAGAATTCACACGCACGTAGGGAGTGGTTATTGCATTGGTGGGATGGGAAATTTATAATGCATTAGCAAACTGCGCGCCCTGCATAGCACCATATTGGATTAATGTCATTGCGAACAGAATGGGGGAATCGAGGAGAGATTGAGTAATAGACTTGAGACAAGAGGGGGAGGGCGCGTGTTGTGTCGAACAATGAATACCGAAGGGAACGTCCAAATACTCTTTGATTATATGCTACGCATTCTTTTTATGTACCCTTATCTTACTTCTCGTTATCTCTGATTATTTTTATATCGTTAACTATATATTTAATATATTATTTATATTTGCTCCGGCTAGTTGGGTTCTTCGGTCGAGCAGGGTATGAACGGTAAAAGGAACTATTTCAGCGATAATACATTTCTAACTTTCAGTTTAGGCAATTTATTTAAACTGTTACCAAAGATTTCATAATTTCTGTTCACCTTACATTTCTATTCGATCATAGCTGAAACTGTAATACATGTTCACATACAAGTATAACTCAGATTTCGCGTATCAGGTTTATTACGTAGGTAATCCCGAAATCTGGGGGAGAACAAACTAAATGCAATTCTACCTAAACGGACTTCTACCTAAATGAAAACTGACTGTCTTGAACAATAACTGAGGACGAACTAAACGGAGAACTCGCGTCTCCATATGGGGTGAAAACAAAAAACAAAAACAAAAAAAAACAAAAAAACAAAAAAACAAAACAAAAAAAAAAAGCACCTGTTCTACATAAGCATTAAAACTATGATCTGATTGGTTACTCTTCCGGCTCTCAGTAGCCTCTCTTCTCATGAGCCAGTAAAATTATCCTAGTATTTCATTTAGGCTGCTAGCTTCCCAGTAACTTTCCCATTTTTATTATCTCATCACCCCTTCTAAGATTTGCGTAGTCTTTTTAACTGAAGGACATTCTTTTTTCGTTTCCCACAGCTCCTTGGCTAATATCCACAAAAACCTTGCGAAAGACTTCTCTTCTATTACATGTACAGTTTCAGTAGCTTCTCTCTAATAACTCATGCTAACATCCTTTAATAACATAATCTTATTTCTATATTACATTCATTTATATTAACTTGTTTGATAATTATTTGCACCTTCTTGCAGTAATTGGTACTGCCTCATGTATTTGATTTCCTTTACTTACTAGAGACTTCAGTGTTCATAGTTCCAATGGAAGACATATTCTACGACTGCACATATTGTAACATCTTGTGAGATTGGCTTAAGCGATATTTGGCAAAGGGGCAGCGAAAATAGATATAGCGTTGTGAATAAAGTAAAAAAAACGACTATGCGATATAAACAGGCAGGAAATAAAATATGAATGTAGAAACAAATCGTCACTGCACTTACAAAACGAAATAAAAATTGAGTGGGGTAAAGAAACATGTATTTTAAAATTGGGTATGAAACAAAGATCGGGAATAGCTTGGTTCAGGTTGGGAGGTTGGAAAACCCGTAAGGTAGTTGATGAAGCTGTTAGGCGAATTTGCCCATTATGCGGGGATCAGGAAAACTGGACGCATATTTTGGCAGATTGCGTGTAGATGGAGGATACTAGGAAAAAATTACTGCCGGAAGTATTTTTAGCTTCAAACAGACGAAGGAAGCATTATGGGATTTGATTCTAAACAGCCAAAACTGGCCAAGCCTGGGCAAGCCTGGGCACATACTTAATGGAAGCTCGTGCACTAAGAGATAAAATAGTTGTGTAAATATTGTATAGACTTATTTGGTGTTTGACTAATACGTGGTGTAGTTGTGAGTACAAGTGTGTGTGTGTGTGTGCATGTGTGTTATCAGTGTTCTTTCTTTTATTGTTCTGTGGTTCTGTTGTCGCAGCGCGCGTGCGAGTGTCTGTGGTGTGTGTGTGTGTGTGTGTGTGTGTGTGTGTGTGTATTTCTAATGTTTTTAAGAAATATAAAACACACATGTAGATAATATTTTATACTCAAGTATTTTTCGACAGCATGTACGGTCACCCGACCCTTGCGACTGTATGACGTAATTATTGTGTTAGTATAAACTTAATAATACTACTAAACATTATGTGAATAAGGCAAGAATTAGAAAGTTAACTAGATCATAAGTGGAATTATTTTGATAGATTCGTTTTAGATACTTTTAGCTTAAAAGTCCTTTAACCTGGTCGGTCATATCGGAAAATGGATGAAATTGGTGACATAATGAACATACATCTATTAAATGAGATATTCATTGTTTGGTATGTCGTGGACAGCCCTGTAGGTCTCCACCCGATACCGAACCACTTTCGCTTCGCACCAAGCAAATGGCGTTTGGTGCCTCCAGTCCACTGTTTTCTTTACCCGTAGTCAGATGACGGAGTAGAGTTTTCTTCGAGAGCTCATTCCTTTAAACCATACTCCTTACCTGTGCTACAAGCAGACAGTGTTAGGGAGCCAACCATTCTATTTGCTCTTCACTATAGTACTCAGATGGAGCACAGTCAACTTTCGAGGTCTCTTCTCTCTCTAGCATACCACTTTGCTTCGCGACAATCAGGTGGCATTAGGGTGCCTTTCTGTCTAGCTGCATCCACTATCTGTGGATAGATGGGAGCGCAACCACAGTTAACATCTAGTACTAGTGTTGTTTTTGACTGAAGATAGGACTTTGGGTCTGGTATTTGATAGCCAATACGATATTTACCGTTGCAACTGAGGGAAAAAGGTCAAACCAGATTGGTCGCCCCATGGGATTTAAACTTGGAACTTCCCGAATGAGGGTCATAGTCAGTACTCCCTCTGCCATTCCGCTTGGAGACGTAGAACTATGTAATATATTTTACAAGTGCAGCCATTTGAGGTGGGAACTGGTGGACATATCTGGTGGGGCTGGGCTGCGCAGCGACGACTGGTCCTCTCTCCGGCGTTGCAGTTGCTAAAGTCGACTCTCGATGCTCCTCGGCTATTGGTGGGCTCAGCGACGAGTAATTGAGACCTATTTATATCTAGCTTTGGTATTTAGCTACGGTGATCTCCAGGGAGTGGTACGGAAATTAACTTAAAATAACGTCAGCACTTTTCGTTCGGTCAAGGTTTATTTCTCTTTTACAAGCGTTCCCGAGAATGTTCTTGGCGCGATTGAGTTTCCACGATTTCCCTCGAACAAGAGCGTAACGCGTATAAAAGTAACTAAGCTTTACGGCGACGAGTGCAATGGTTACGTGCAGAAATTGTAGACACTTTAAATTTTCGCCGTGGCTTCCTTATGCGTGACATTTATTTCAACTGTGTGAATCACTGTAATAACTTTACTATATTTACGAGCATTCTTGATTCGGGCATCACAGAGCCTACGTGTAGTTACATTCCAACTGCCTCATCACTATAATAACTCTGCTAATTCGCGCGTTCACTCGTTTTGGGTGTCACAGATTTCCCCTTGGAGTTACATCTCAACTGCGTCAATCACTGTAATAAATCTACTAATTCACGCGTATTCTTATTTTGGGTGTTACATATCTCCCCTTGGATTTTCATCTCAACTGCCTGAAAATTGCAGCGAATACTCTATTTGTGTAGCAAATTCTACCCACGCGCAAAACCCTCAACTTGAAATCTCATTGGCCCGTGTTTGGCGCCGAAAGTGGTTTGTGGTGCGCTTCTGCCGTGACGTGATTAATTGTAATTGGTCAATGCGTCTTTCACGTGATTCTTGGCCTAAATTTCCTCGTGGTTCCTCGGTTTGTGTCGCCTTCACTTTCTCTTGCGGAGACGTGACCACACAATAGCGTCTTTCCCCTCTTGCAATAGACAAAGAATTAGTGTAAACAACTAAATTCGTCGCTTGAGAACTCTCGGGTTGAAGTTAGGAACGCTTTCTAGGAACAATCTCTCTGAACATCCAATATACAATAAATACATTATATCTTACTTACTAATTAACCTAAACAATTTAATCAATTACAAATATTGGTTATGCGCTTATTCACCTGGGCGATAATCCGTCTCACATTGTATCGGTCGTATGTCTGCATTAGAAAGTCAGTGGGTGCAACTTGCACAATCGTTAATACCATTCACTAAGGGAGTAGAAAATGTTTTGCAAACATAATAATCGTTCATAGTAAGGTGAAACTGCCGCTTACGCTTTTAAGCCGAAAAAATTGCTGTAGTAAATGCGCAGAAAACACATTTTTTAAAAACTGTTTTTTTCTTTCTACTTACTGAACATTTCACGCTAATGAATTCACAACACTTCAGCTTAAAGGTAACGGAAACAAAAACATCATATTTTTTCTCACCAAGGTGAGATCTTCCGCGGTAAAATGTGAAGTTTTCATTCGTCGAATCGCTCACTCTATGGGTTTTTTTGTGGTCTTTCCGGATCTGTAAGCGAATGCTGGGTTGGCATCCCTTCTACCATGAATTTCGTATCATTTCCTCTAACCTTTCATTGTTTCTGGGTTAAACGCCGTTTTTTTTCTTCAGACCTACTACCATACTAATCCTTTGAAAATCTTCGTAACCAAATTTTCTATTATAGATCATGAATAAGCGAATGAAATATGAGAGGCATAATTTTGCATGAGATTTGAGAGGAATGACTTGTATTGTAAGCATTGCAATATTTTACAAATAACATATTAAATGTTCTGCTTTTACTTATTCTAGATAGTTTTACTACAATGTTAGTAAAATAATATAAATGGGTAACTGATAGAGAAAATGCCAATCAGAAGAGGCGTTCGTCAAGGAGGTTCACTAAGTTCATTACTATTTAACTTATTAAAGAATGAAATAATAAATGTTATCAAAGTCAAATATAGATATAGGATGGAAAATAAAGATGTTATGCGGATGAGGTGGCTTTGATGGTGAATTCTACAGATGATTTCCAACGATTACTATATGGAGTTTTGTCGCTTCCGAAAGTTTATCACGAAAATATAATTAATATCAATTAAAGCTATGACAAAGTTACTTTAAGATGTTCATTATAAGTAGAAAAATCGTATATGTTCCATTCTCTACATCTTAGTTATAAATTATAGTTAAAACGCTTCTAACCTCTTTGTATTAATCAAGATAAACATTAGTAGAAATGTTCTTATTACTTACTTTCTTGTAAGTGGAAAGGAAATAATAGAATACACTAGCTAAAGGCAACAGTCAACACTTATAAACCTGGTTGCCATGTGGTTGAAATCTGTTTGTTTGCATTGCAAGGAATTGACAAATGCCCTTATGAGAAACGTTTAAGTATTTTTAAGCTGAAACCAATTACAGGAAACGGTCAACTATACGAAAATAAAATTATCGACATAAATTGTGTGTTTTAACGATATCTACATTATTTGTGTAGTAAATTTTTGTCTGTCTCTAACGGTTTACTAGTTATGCACAATTCAGCCAGAATGAAGAGCTATTCATAGGCTTCCCAGTAAGTTCAAAATATAAATTCTGTTTGTCATGTGAATATCTTTAATATACGGTATTTTTATCATAATCGTTAGAGGCATTTTTGAGAGCATCAAAATATTCGAAATTTTTTTCATGTAAAGGGTAACTTGGGGTGGGGAGATTTCCCTCAAAATCTTCGTTTCGCATCCTTGGAATATAAACTGAAACACGAAGTTTGGTATGTTACTGACTTTTCGTTGAGTTATCGTGTTCACAGCCACACGGACACACAGACACACAATGAACCTTTATTTAAAATGCTTTTTTCGGATACAGGAGGCTCTAAATGATGTGTTTCCGGGAAATCTCGGTATCGAGTTTTGGGTGAAGTGCAATACTTTCTCTAAGTAATAATAGATGGACATTAAGATTACACTGGCGTCGTTCCACAGATAGGAAAGCAGATATACCGCACGGTACCCCAGCGACATGTGCTTGCTGGTGTATAAAGCATGAGACCTAAAAGGCTATCTGTGTATAGTCTGAGTAAAGGACGGTGAAAAAACAGACAAATTTGATGGCACTTTTGCACCGTCTGCTTGGTGCGAAGCGAAAGTGGTATAGGTACGGGGAAAAGATCATGGAGGCTACTGTCAACCGTAGAGATAAAATGAATGTAACGAACAGAACCTTTGCAATATGGTTAAGAAATTAAAATCAACGTTAAATAAATAGAATAAAGGAGACTAAGACAATTCTAAAATAGAAAATATCTTAGAAACACATGAAATAAATATTTAAGCAAAACTGTACATAAATCAAGATAAGATAAAATTAAAAGTGAATAAATAAGAAGACAGTTGACTATTCAAGCAATAGGCATTTGGATATAAAAAACAAGACTCGAATGGAACCACCATATAACCCGTATAACATCACGCAGGATCGTAAGCAAAGCGAGAGACAATTTCAGCAGATGGAAGATCGCTTGGGAGACCGAGAAAGAGACGAAGGAGAAGATTGTAATATATTCTGAGCCTTCAAACTGAGACGAATAAACCTATTTCTTGGTGGCGGATGAAAAGCAATCTTTCAGTTCTTCAAGTAGCGATACTTTTGAACACTTCACTTTTTACACTCAAAACATAGGAGTTTTTATATTAATGAACAGTTCCTTGAGATGTTACGGAAGCGAGCGATAACGGATTTTCGAAGGGATCTGTTACCTGTAACCATTGACGTGACGCATCATAAAGGCCAAGGCTTCGCAACCAGAACAGGCTTAGAGTGATGTGTAATCAGCATATCGCCTCTGTCAGTGTTGCGGACGTACTAAATCAGATTATGCTAATAACCATAACTTCCAAAATATGCTTCAGCACACCAGGCACGCACTGGGTAAATCCCTTGAGAAAACGACTAACTTCCGCTCTGGATATGGAGCCTACAGCTCTGCTCGCGTTATTGTGTCCAACTCAGAGGTTCATCTCTCTCTTTACCATCTTATAGGATTTTTCCCTTTCTCTTTATCCCATCATCCCGTCCTCTTTCTCTCTGTATATCTCTTTCCACTCTCACTCACTCCCCCTCCAACAAATGCAAACCCATTTTTTCTGTGTGCAATTCACATAATTATCATATGCATTCTGTGTGTATTCACATAATAAAAAACCGGGTACAAAATTTCTTTTTACTTTCTCTACACGTACTATGTAGAAGGTATTGTATTGCACCTAAAAAGTTGATACCAAGATATCACCGAAAATGCATGTTTTGAGGCCCCATGTGTCCAATTTTTTTTTTTTAGAAAAACATTCATGTGTGTGCGGCATAGCTCAAAAACGAAAAGACCGTAAAATATCATGGTTAATATTTAAGTTCGGTATCTTTCAAGGATGCGGCACGAAGATTTTCAAGAAAATCTCCCCACCCCAACTATCCTTTATATGGAGAATTCTATGAAATATGTTATCTTCTCAAAAATGGTTCTAACGGTTTTGATTAAATGGTTTGTTTAAGATGTTTTTATGACAAATTATATATATATATGAATTTTCTGGGAATAGCCTCTGAAAACCCCTTCATTCTGGATGAATTTTGAATAACTGGCAAACCGTAAGACATATTCAAAACTTACTGCAAAAAATATAGATCCCATTAAAACACACAACTTGTGTCATGAATATATGTTTTGTAGAGTTAACCTTTTCGAGATATTCCGGATTATTGGTTTCAATTTTAGCCGCTTAAACTTTTCTAATCTTTCTTCTCATTTCTCGTTTGTTTACTCCTGGAGAGCAAAGAGATTGAAATTTCAATACTTTCACATAGCGACCGGCTTTTAAAGAACGAGACTACAGCTTTAGCCTGTGCATTTTCTTATTTTCATTCTATTTACAAGGAATCTAGTTATAACACTAATTCTAGCTTGATGTAGATAACAGATTAATCTTTTTAATAAAAGGTTGTTTACCGAACAGCTAGAGGATATCACGTGAATGAAGCACATTAAGTTCTTCCCCTTCTACTTACAAGGAAGCAAGCAATGAGGACACTTTCTAGTAATGTTTATCTCGTTTAACATGATGTATATAGAAGAATAACCTTTTTAACAATGTGTTACAGATATGTAGAAAAAGCCATGAGAATGGAACAGATCAGATTTTTCCTTTTTTGTGTTAAGAGTACAAAGAAGTGCTTTTTTACGGTTTTGAGCTAAAACGTTGATTTTTTAATTTTTACTTTCTCTAGCCCATATGTATGATGTACATAATCGATATAGAAGGTACCTATTGTATTCCACCCAAAATTTCGGTACCGCGATTTCACCGGAAATACGTGTTATGAAACCCCCTGAATAAAAAAATAATTTTAGAAACATGTCTGTGAAAGTCTGTGTCTAAGTGTCTGTGTGTTTCTGTGGGCGACATAGTTCAGAAACGAAAAGTTGGCTGAACACCAAACCTGGTATTTATATTCATTATCTTTCAAGGATGCGACACGAAGATTTTCAAGTTAATCTCCCCAACCCAGGCACCTTCTACATGGAACATTTTTCGAAATTTTTTATTTTCTCAAAAATGGTTCTGTTTTCATTAAAATGTGAAATGTTTAAGATATTTTTAAGACAAACATATTACATATATTGAATTTTCCGTAAATAGCCTCTGAAACCTCTTCATTAGGATGACTTTTGTATAAGGTAAACCGCAAGAGATAGACAAAACCTTACTACATAAAAAACTATAGATATCATTAAAACACAATTGTTTATGTCATATACAGTATTTTTTTTTTTTTTTTTTTTTTTCTTTTTCTTTTTAGAGTTAACCGTTTTTGAGATATTCCGAGTTGTTGGTTTTAGTTTTACTATACTTTTCTCAAACGGTAGAAATATTTCTTTTCGTCTCTCGTTTGTTTACACCTGTAGAGCAAAGAGTTTGGAATTACAATTGTTTCACTTAACGATAGGCTTTTAAAAGATCGGACTATATTTTTAATCCATCTATTTCCGCTCTACTTACAAAGAAGCAAATGATAAAACCAGCTCAAAGAATGCATATTTTGATTAGGATGACGTATATAAAATAATATTTTTTAAGGAAAGTTATTTTTATAGAATAGCTGGAGAAAATCATGTGAGTGGAACACATAAGTTTTTTAGTAGAAACAATGCAGCATACTTTAAAATGCAGATTTTCGATGTGTAATTCTTTTAAGTCAGATGTAACACGTGTTTAATTGCCACGTTCCCTTTCACTTCTTTTGTGTATACCAAAGTTGTTCTTAAGATGCTTTACGTTGTTGCATTAGAAGCATATTTATTACAGCAATTGAGAATCATACTGACCATCAGTCCTAGATATTTCTTCAGGCTGCATAGAGATTTGTGTTCAGTAATATGGTATTTGTGGCAATTGCCGTATCCATCGGTTGCAATTTTACTTCTAATTCTGTAATATAAAACATTTTCTGTAACTGCATTTGTATTGCCTGCATTGTTCCTACATCAACATGTTTTCCCCCTCAGCTGGACAACATGCAATATTCGCGCGGAATACAATTTAATCAATTATTGCAAAATCGTCGAAATTATATGAATTTTGATTAATGGCAAAAGTAAGTAAGAAGAGCTAATGTTTCCTTCCTGAAACATCAAACAGTAAAGAATCTGAGTGAGAACAAAAATAAGCTAATGACTGTTTTGATTAACAGTCTTCGGCCAAAAACCATTTCATTGTTCTTATAGAGCTGCTTACTCACCTGTTTTCATTATCCTACTGCTCCATTTTAGGTGAGATTGTTCATTACCTTCGCACGCGCGCGCGCGCACACACACAAAGTAGGAGCTGATTTGTTAGTTATATATTATTAGTGCAAGTTTAGCTCATATAGATAAGAGACACATTTTCGAATAAGAAAAAAACTTGGAATCTGTAGCTAATTTCCAGATGGACAGGATCTGTTGTGCTCCATTCACATGACTCTCTACATCTCTGTAACAAGTTATTGTTAAAAAGTATATTCTTCTATCTACTACTTCATGATAATTGAGATAAACGTTAACACAGCTTGTATTATTGCTTGCTTCCTTGTAAGTACAAGCGAAATAAGTGAATACACTAGGCTAAAGCGATAGTCAAATCTTTTAAAAGCTGGTTGTCATGTGGCCGAAATTCGTTGGATTACATGAGTAGACAAATTCCGGTATGAGAAAAGTTGAAGTATTTTAAAGCCGAAACCGATAACAAGGAATATCTCGGAAATAGTAAAATCTACGAAAAAGGTATGATGTAAATTGTGTGTTTTAACGAGATATATAGGCTTTTGCGAAGTAAATTTTTGTCTTACGGTTTTTCTTACGGTTTATCGGTTATGAAAAAGTCATCAGAATAAGAGATCCTCAGATGCTATTCCCTGAAAGTTCAAAATATATATTTTATTTTTCATGCATATATCTTTAATATACGGTATTTTAATCAAAATGGTTAGTCAGTTTTGAGAAAATAACATTTTCAAAATATTTGCCATATAAAGGGTAGTTTGGGCTAGGAGAATTTCCTCATAATCTTCGTATTGCATCCTTGGGAGATATTAAATTTAAATACAAAGTTTGGAATTTTACCCACTTTTTCTTTTTGATTTACTTACCCTATTCACGGTCACATGGACCATTTCTACAAATACTTTTTTGGATACACGAGTCCCTGAAATGTGTTATTCCGGTGAAATCTCGAAATCGGATTTTTGGGTTGAATGCAATACCTCTACCTATGAACTACGTACTAGATAGATAAAGTAAATCTTACACTGTCAATATTACCAAAATAGATGTTCAATTGTGAGAATTGTTTGACATGCAATTTAGCGTTCTACAATCAAGTGCGGCGGGCTGACCAGGTAAGCAGTTGGCTCATTATCTTTAACAACAGCATTATCATCGTTAACTGAGGTCGTCTCCCATATCTCTTAACTGTCACATGCATAGTCACATCTCATTGGCTGGGATTATGTAACAGTTTGTTATGCGGTACAAAATAGTTACTTATGGTCATCTTTATATAGCCAAACATAATTGTCAAATTTACATTTTTGTAACCGTGTGAATTTAAATATATTATATAATAAGAGTTAATGCAGGAATCTGGAACGCATTGAGTCAACAAATAGCCGTCGTTTTAAACCTCTCAGGATGAATTTTTTTTTGGTAGTGTTTAACGCCCGCGTTAACTACTTATGGCACCGCAGGCGGTGACACTGATGATACATGAATGATGATGGAGCACCGGTGGAATGCGATGGCGGGGGAAACCGGAGTACCCGGAGAAAACCCGCCCCAGCGCCGCTTTGTCCACCACAAATCTCACATGCGGTCGCTTGGGATCGATCGTCTAGGTGAGAGGCAAGTGGCCTAACCTCTCGGCCACGGCGCGGCCACTCTCAGGATGAAGATGTCATGACATGTTTATACCGTTTTTGTCGCCTGAGCTAGCCACAAGTAGAGATTAGCATTGTCATTCACGCCGTGTTTGAGTGGTTAGACCGCTCGTCTTCCATCTAGGCGGCACGGGCCTGGGCGGGTTTTCTCCGGGCCCTCCGGTTTCCCCCGCCACTCATTCCACCAATTGCTCCATCATCACCTTCCAATCATCAATTTCGCTTGCATTTCATATCCTTTTCCTCATGTTTATGCCTGGCTATGGGCCGACCCTTCGTAACAGGTTCTCTATTCTGGGGTTTCGTACCATTGACTCCCCAACGGGCTTCTGACCCCTAGGAATTGGCTTGTAAGTCCTAGGGGGTGTCATTCTTACAATTACGGGGAGGTTAAGCCGATTTCGAAACGCAACATTGTCATTCAAAGCTGTACATTAGTCAATCAGGGCTCAGGGGAGGGAAGTTCATCGTGGAAAAATACACGTTAGCGGGACAAGGTTATAAGAAACGGCGTTTAGTCCAAAGGCTCCAATCAATGCATTCCACAGATACTTTTTATCCAGCATTGTTGTCTGGTTCTATATAGTAATGTAGCCCAGAAGACTAGGGTTAAAAGAATTGATTGCTGGTCAGGAATTTTGTTTTTTTCTGAACGGGCCATATTAGCCAAGAGCATTGATGAAATAGTATGTTCCTCTTACCCACACTTGATTAATGAATGCACATCACACTAGAAATGGTTTTTCTCTCTGGCTGTGTTCTTTCTTACAGCGCTAGCCATTTTGGACTGAAACTCTGACTCAATTACTTCCAAGCGACGATTCCAAGTGTTTTTGTAGTGAGTAGAACATAGCAAATTTAGAGTGCAGCTCTCGTCCCCAGTCATTCAATTTTCTCACTCCTGCTGCACAAATCAGGAGGCTTTTCACAAAATGGTGGCAGTAAATCTAACAACCGCAGCATTTCGTCCCTTTTCTGCGACAAATTTATTGTTAGGGAGGGATCATTGTCAGTGCTGCCGTCTCCTGGCGGAGAGAAGTTACAATAGAATCGGAATTGTAAATTATCATTCACATAGACAAACAGAAAGTCTTTAGTCTTTGTTCTTTTCCTCTCCTTGAGACCTCTTCTACTGGAAGTATTGCATTTGGACGATTTAAACTGCGATATAAAGATATACATGACTCAAAGTGAGTTTAATTGCTTGATAATAGAATTTATAACGGACGTTCACAAATCGACAACAATAATAACCTGAGTCTGAATGTGCTACAATCTTTGTATATACATTTTCATTAAAAGATAGAAAGAACCTGTATGCAGCTAAAAAGTTCGGCTGTTAGAGAGAGAGAGAGAAAGAGAGAGAGAGAGAGAGAGAGAGAGAGAGAGAGAGAGAGAGAGAGAGAGAGAGAGATGCAGCATATAATTTTGCAAAATTTTAATGATGTGGTCTTCTTGTTACGTCTACAATGTTGACCAATTTGGGAATTCCTTGTAGTGTGGATTTAGGAAGAAGAGTTAATGGTTGGAAGAGCAAAGAATATTTCGGGTTCTTCTCTAGTCTGGGTAAAGGTAGGTAATTTCTAAAGCTCTGGTATACATATATTCTTCTTCTCTTGTCTGGGACTTCTCATGCAACATTTTACTAAAATCGAACCGAAAAGGCTTACATGTTTAAATGTTAGTTATGAGACACGATTTTAAGTATATTTTTACTTTGAGAATAGGAATGTCTGTGGAACGAGGCTGAATGCCGAGTATAGTAATCCCGCGAGCATTATAAACTTATTTTATATGCTTTACACACCATCAGTATTAAATTGTAATGAATGTTTTTGCGAGAATAGTAGTATACATTTAGACGTGTGCAATGGAGAGCCCTAGTCTGCTGTTGTTTTGCCTTCGTAGTAGTTTTACCCTCATATCACTTATGGCACAACATAATCATGTTCTTATAGTGTTATAATTCTCCGCAAAACATTCAAGGCCTTTTTTACCCGCTTTACAACCGTCCCCCACTCCATTCAACTTATCTCTTACAGAAGCAGTAGTATTGTTGTAGCAATGCAGTCTTGTAACTTTGGTCTCAGGCAGTGAGGGCTAGTAGAAAGTAGACATGGGGTGATTCGTGAACGAATCGTTTATATGAACGACTGCAAGGAAACAATCTATTTATCGTGTCAATCTTGGCATGAATCGTCGTTCAAAAAGAATCGCGAGAATCGTGCTAGTCTCAACATGAATCGTATGAGGCGAAAAGAATAGCATGAATCGTGTCAACCATAGCAGGTGTCGTCGTTCGAAAAGAATCGCGAGAATCGTGCTAGTCTCAACATGAATCGTATGAGGCGAAAAGAATAGCATGAATCGTGTCAACCATAGCAGGTGTCGTCGTTCGAAAAGAATCGCGAGAATCGTACTAGTCTCAACATGAATCGTGTCGTCATTCGAAAAAAAAAATCGCAAGAATCGTGCTAGTCTCAACATGATTCGCCTTTCAAAGAGAATCGTATGAAAAGACAACAATCGTATGAGTCGAAAAGAATAGCATAAATGATGTCAACCATAGCAGGTGTCGTCGTTCAAAAAGAATCGCTAATTTGAAGAATTGTGGTCATTTTTTGGGGTTTGATTTTCTTTTGCTTCCACCTTTCGAAGTACCAAGCCTAGCTTCGACGAAAATTCCCGAGTGCGCATAATGATGTGTACAGGGATTTATAACCATTTATTTTATTGTGAGAAAATAAACAGTACTGAGGCCATGAGGCTAAATATACAAATATAAAATATATAAAGTAAAATATATAAATTATATATATATAAAATATAAATTATGTATATAAAATATAAATTATATATAAAAATAAATTATATATACTTATATATAATATAAAAATAAAAAAATATATAGATTTGTATGTTATATACAATATACATAAGAAAACGAACACTGCCGGTCATTGCCGAAGCCACCACGAGCGTCTTCATATTGTTGAGGGATAAAATATATATATGAATATTTATTTATTCTTTGCAGTATATATATGCATAGCTAAATCACCACTACATTACCACGATATATAAGCTCAGAAACAAAATTTTACGACGAATAAAGCAATTATACTTCAACATAATAAGTATAGGAGCATAATATTCTAATACATTCAAATCACCTCAAATAATCCTGAAGAAAATAATAATTATTCTGGGTACTAGCGTTGCCTCACAATTACGCATTTATAAAAATTACATGACTTGGTGGCGTGCAACCATGACAGTGATGAATAATAATTACTCTGCACATTAACATTACACAAATACTGCCATGCAGTCGAAACTTATGTGTCAGTTTTAGATTTAAATAAACTTTTTTGTGCTTTTTTTTACGAATAATAGAGGAAATTTTACCAAATATGTTGCAATAGATGGGAAAGAGTGGGATGTTTTTATATAAATTACCGTTTTTACGCCAAGGGAGCTACCATACGACTATTATCCTCGTGTATAATGAACGAAACAGCTTAAGTCAAACACAGAAAAGGTATGTCGACGATTAATGAATCGTGAAACAATCGTATGAATTGACTAATATTGCATGAACGAATCGTATGAATCAATTACTGAAACTGAATCGCTCGACCCAACTCTAGTAGAAACAGCAAGAGTGAGGATCACGTGCGTAACCTTAACTAGACTGACTAAAAAGAGCCATTATAGTATGAATAGCTCGTATAATCATTTTCTTCATTGTTTACCTTACACCATTGTTCGATACAAGCCCTCGTTTGATAAATTTACTTTTCATCACAAAAAGACCGTTACTACAAAAGGTGCTTTTCACCCACATTTTAGTCCCGGTTAGATGTAACAATGTCATGCCTACCTTCAGATTAACACAAATGTTGTTAGCCAATGGTGAATTTGGCTCTTACTTTGAGCGATTTAAAATCCTGAAGAAAATATTTATCTTTGTGAAAAAAAAAAAAAAAACTATTGATATCCTATTGTTTAACTCCCCAATATTTCAATAAGAATTTCAGCTGATCATTTAGAATTGTGTCAAATAATATAGTGTAAGAAACCTCTATATTATTTATTCATCAAAATCTACTGTTTTAAGGAATTTTTAAATTTTTTGCTCCTGTTTTTAGATATTCAATATCACTTATATCTTGTTTCATTTATTACTATATATATAGCGAGTATGTGTTCACATTTCTTTGTTTTTATGTGATATTTTATTTTATGCAATGTGTGTTAATATTATTTTTCACCACTTTCAAGATTATTACATCTTTTTATTTCTTGTAAATGGTGTAATATGAGTAGTTATTTCTGCTCTAACTTGTAAACCTAAAATACCTTCTGATTATTATTGTTATTGTTATTATTAGATATTATTATTATATTTATTGTTATTATCATCATTAATATTATTAAGTTCATTTTAAAGATAGAATTTTTTATTTTACGTTTTTATGTGGTACTTAGTTTCTAATATTTAGGGTAAGCAACATGGATTTTTTTAAAATTATTTTTCGGATTGGAGTTTATAACAAAATAATTATTTCACAAGTCATTGCAGTTGATGCTTATATAACTTGGTAACTAAAATAATAATATAAATAAACATAGCAATTGTCGGGAATGAACGCGGTAAGCTGGACAGAGGTATCACACAGTGGAGCAGATTGGCTACACATATCTGCCATAAATAGAAGTGCTAACACGTGATCCGCCTTGAAGAATTCTTGTAGAGGAATTGGAGGAGCACAGATAATAACAAAGAGCAATTCAAAATCAGATATATTTTGGTTGGCATACGGTACATCATTGACTGGAAAGTGTAGTAATTTGGCATACAATAAATGTCCATCGTAAATAAATATTATATCTTGAATTTTCTATGAGTAATCTATGACAATTGAACTATCGCGTTAACCTGCTGTGTCCTTATACAGTAACGAAAGTGTAAATGTGTAACGAAGGTTTATATGGATTAATAGTAGACAGAAAAATAAGATTTAGGAAGAGTGGCTTGTAGAAGAATGAGGAGAAAAAGTTGTGCAAATATTTCACTCGTTTTCTTTAGAATGTATTATGATAAAATCACAAAGTAATTCTTAGTTCCGGCACCACATTTCTTCTATCTTAGGTAAGCGGTAGAGTTAAAAGATATTCATTGAAGTATAATTTGTGCGAAAACTTCGTTAACGAGAACATAGCCATGGTAACTCAACCTCCGTTTCACAGTCGGTATTAGGGGATAATATTCAATGAGGTTATTGTAATCAATGGTAGAATAAATATTATGAGAGAAGCTCACTTCAAATGCACATTGAATTGTACTCAGCTACCGTTTCAGAAGTCACTACTGTCGTGCAATAAGTATAATCGTAATTCCCTTCAGACAGCTCCGGAACCACATGCACCAGGGTAAATGAATCTGTAAACATTGGAGGTGTTATGTTATGCTGGAGGCTATGGGTGAAAGGAAAGGAGTGTTGAGCGGTATGTATGGGAATTAGTATCACACACGAGGTGATTAAAGGGAATGGGATCAGTGTTTGTCCAATGGCGTTCCTCTTGTAACCAATGTTAGCGTACTTGCTATACAGAGACAGCTCGTTTTCGCTCCACGTGGAGTAGATGTAGTGACTGCCTATCCACATTTATTATACCTGCCACTTCCTTACGCGATATCAGTTACCAAACGAAACTGCACGTTAATGGAGGTAATACCCTAACTGTAACTATTTGATCATGAAAGTCTATAATACAAGAATTATAATAAGTGTACTGTCGGGACGCTTAAAAAGTTAACTTTTTCGTTCTTAGTGATAAAAGTAGAAACCAACCTTAAAATTATATACATTTCAGTGTCGGATTGACCGATTTGAGTGTTTAAATTGATAATTTAAACATTTTGGCACATAACCATATCTGTGATATCTTTTCTTTTATTTCAATTTCCCATAACTGTTTTCTTTCACACTTTATATGTACTTTCCTCAAAAAGTATTAAAAATTTCTATACCTCATGTTTTATATATTTCTGAGAACTCTCTCTTTGTGCTAAACTGCTCTTTGTTCTAATTTTTAATAAATGTGAAATTGAAACACAATTTATGAAAAAAACAATACAGCATTTGTTACGCAAATTTAACTAATTTATTCTCGATAAGCTAAATAAATTATAGAAATATTTATTTACAAGAAACCAAATCAAAAGAGGAAAGTGTATCTGAGGCTGAGTTGCAAGATTTTGAAGTAAAAGGCAGGATGTTACTATTCGCTTCTAAGCAATTGTAAGTGCGTGACATCATAATAATGTTAAAATAATTATTTGCAAAAACTTTTAAAACATAACACAAATTTAGTTTCCATTCATTCAGTAGTTATTATAGAACCAGAATGCATACTAGTGCCATATGTTAGCTTCCTAATGGCCTCCTGTGTCAGTAAAACTGCTATTATTGTGGAATATTATAGTTTGTTTCATGTATGTGTTTACCATCGACTTTTATCTTTGGAGCAATTGCTAATGGTAATCGTGTTCACCCGTTTACTGATATATCATTAGGCTATTATCTTTCTAAGTTTATACTCACACATTCGCATTCTGGAGAGAATAGATAATAAATTTGGTTAGAAAAAAATCCCCGTTTTTAGCTGGTAATCGAACCTGGGACCTCTCGTGCAGCAGGCACGTCCTCTACCGACTGAGCTACGGAGCCGCATGAAGGAGTATTGTGAAAGTCGTTTAACATAGACAACTGCTAAAGCTTAAAAACCGTAACGAGCATGCCTGACGTCATTTTTCGAGTAGCAGTTTTGTTCATCCTTGCATTCTGCAGCGAGTTTCCTCTTTTAATTTAAAAAATAGCATCGTAGCAATAATGCGAGTATCTGCAGTTCCCCTAGGAGCTTTTCGGGCTCCTGTTGACAGCCGCTGGCATGGAGGGCGAAGGATTCACAGTATCTGTCCTATGTATGTACAAAAAAATGACGGGATGAATTTTACATTGGCCAAGTTGTCGTCCCATGTTCATACGGCTGTGGGAGAAATTAAAAATCTGTTATTTACGTCGAACAGCGTGAATTTCCATTTACTCTCACAGGGGAAAGCTGTTTCATTATACACTAAATAAAATAGGCTTATAAAAATATATTGCTGTCGGCATCGGGAGGCCGCAAGCATTGATTGCATTGAATGTGGTGAAATATTGTATCCTCACCCCCTCTTCCGCTTCAACCGCAGCTGTTTCCCTCGCTTCTGCAAGTGACGGAAGTATTAAATGTACCAACACACCTCTACTGGCAATGGACACTGTGCTCTCCCACGAGAGAGAGAGAGAGAGAGAGAGAGAGAGAGAGAGCTGTATTAACTGGCTTCTTTTCATAAACATGTGTAAATTACCGAAACAGTGTGTGCCCAACTTAAGAGCAGGGAGTGATCTAGTGGAAAAATAAAATGCATTTTTCTCTTCATGTTATGTTTTATAAGTCATCTAACTGTACGTCTTCTTCTTCCACTTCAAGGACAGACCCAAAAGTCTGTTCCGTCTCAAAGATATCTTCCCATCGCATCCTCAGTGTTCCTATTGATCTTCTACCTCGTGCGGTGTTAAGAAACACTTATTTTATTATACTTCTGAGATGCATTCCTTCAATTTGTTGTTTCACAAGGTCAATTTTTTACTTTCTCTACACGTACTATCTACATAGTGTATAGAGAAAGTATTGCTATACACCCAAAAATTCGATACCGAGATTTCTCCGGAAATACACGTTTTAGGGACCCAATATATATAAAAAAAACATTTTTTGAAAAAGGGTCGTGTGTCAGTATGTCTGAGAACACGATAACTCAAAAACGAAATGTTGGTAAAATACCAAACTTGATATTTAATGTTAGTATCTTCCAGGGATGTGACACGAAGATTTTTAGAAAAATCTCCCACCCCCAAACTACCCGTTAAAGGAATAAATCTCGAAAATTTTGATTTTCTCAAAAATGGCTGTAACGAATTTGATTAAAATACCCCATATTAAAGATATTTATATGTCAAATAAAATATATATCTTGAGTTTTCTGGGAATAGCCTCTAAAGACCTCTTTATTGTGCATGAGTTTTACTGAATTTTGCTTAACTGGTAAGCCGTAAGAGACAGACAGAAACCTACTGCACAAAAACTGTAGATCAAGTTAAAACACAGAATTTATCATATGCGTTTTTTATGTGGAAGTGACCACTTCTGAGATATTCCTTGTTTTTTGTTTCAGACTTAAAATTCTTAAACTTTTGTCACAGGGAAAGTTAAACTGGCCTTGATTAGAAACGGATTTCAACCACCTGGCAACCAGCTTTTAAGAGATTTGACATTCGTTTTAGCTTACTATATTCCCTTATTTCCTTATACTTACAAGAAAACAAGTAATTAAGACAATGTCTGCTAATGTTTATATCGATTAGCATAAAGTAGATAGAAGAATATCCTTTTTAATAATAATTTGTAAACCGATGTAGAGAAAGTCATGTGAATGGAACACATCAGATTTTTCTTGTAAGCTCTCGACTTGTAATTGTTTTTTTATATCTGTATTTTGTATGCTTGTCTTAAAAATCTCATTTATGTGGATTCGATTTGTTTTTTCTTTGCTATATTAAGGGCCCAATTCTCACTGACGTATGTTAGAAACTGAACAAGTTGAACTTGTAAAATATTAAAACTGTCACTATTCTTGTTTGTTTCTCCAAGTTCACATATATTGAAATTTAACTTATTTGTGTACTATATCATATTCTTCGCCACATGAAATTAAACATCCTAAATAATTCAATGCATTAACTTGCACTCGTCAAATTTTAGAAGACGAACTTCAGCACTTGAAGGACTTTCAGGATACCATTATTGACATTCGGCCGCGCCGGGTTTTCTCCGGGTTCTCCGGTTTCCCCCGCCATCGCATTCCACCGGTGCTCCATCTTCATTCATGTATCATCAGTGTCACCGCCTGCGGTGCAATAAGTAGTTAAAGCGGGCATTAAACGCTACCAAAAAAAAAAATTGACATGCATAAAAAAAAAAAAAAAATTGGCATGCATCAAATGTCTGCTATTGCGTCACAAGCAAACCTAGCATTCAGCTTAGACCCATGCCGTTGGTATGGCAAACGCAAAGTCAAAGTAAAAGTCAACGATAATGTATATATGTAATTTATACTGCTATTTAATTTTTTTTTTCTAATTGTGCTCTTTTCTTTAAAAGGCATCACTTGGAATTTAGCTGTGAATATTTTTAAATTATAATTTTATGTACAGTTGTCTGTAAACCTTCTTCAGATTGGCAGAATATCCTGGTCGTCAGAAACTCTAAAATTAAAACAACCTAATGTAAAAGGTTTACCTAGCTGTCTTTGCCAATGATTTATGGCTGCATGAATATAAATATTAAATAAACACTTTGACACTTTCTAGTATCTTGCAGGATCAGTTTTTGCAATCATCAATGTTTTCTGGCACAACAACCATTTTTGGACGCTCTTCACGAATTTCGTCTCTGAGCGAATTGCGGTCACGATTAAACGTGTTATACCAGCGTTTCCCAGAGGCAAAGGATGGAGCTTCTCCGCCAAATGCAGCAGTAAGTTAGTTGATCAATACGCTCATGTCTTGATAATTCACGTAAAAAATCATAATAAATTATCACATTAATATTTTCACGAGTTAATTCTATATTTTCGCTGAGTCACAATTTTAAAGTTCATTGTAAATAACGCTCTATAATATATTAAGTAGGTTAAGGTCAACAATGTCAAAATTTCCAGCGGAAACACCAGATGGCACCTACAGCAATTAGTGTAGTCAAGGCTCAAAATATAAATAGTGACCCTCGTATTTTTTTACCAACTCTTATAAATGGTTCACAAAACAGAGAGAGCAAGTGATGGATATCTGCAATCTTCATCTTCTTCTTCTCCTCCTCCTCATTTGTATCTTTATTTTGTTTCAGAATATTTGATTGTTTCACAAATTCTTAGAAATTTACGTACTTTATTTTCAACATTATATTCCTTATCATAGTCAATATCACATCCTAGATAGCTATAATGGATTATGCTTCGTTAAACATATTATTGATAATTATTTTTGTTTTAAAAGATCTTTCCCTATGAATGCCATTACTTTTGTCTTTAAACTATAAATTTGCACATTATATTGCTCACAAATGTCATTAAATTTGAAAACGACAGACTCATTATTCTGGATAATAACCAAATCATCTGAAAATAATAATATAAAGGAAACTGGAAAAGGATATGTCTGGTATAACAATGAGAGATATAATCCAGAAGTAAGAAATAGGAAAAGACCACGATTAATTGACACCGCGACCATTTACTTTAATGCTCTTTTGAAAATTTGAAACAAATTAGTGAAACATCGCATCGTAGGAAACATTTTGAGCTTGGGAAACATTCGTGAGAAAATTAGGTTTGAAGTTGGAAGTGCCTATTAATAAGCATGCACCTCCCATTTATAGCTTCTGTTAAAGGGCGCCTAATGGGAAAAACGATAAAGTTTTTTAAAGTTAACAATTCAATATTTTATTATGAACTAAAATAGTTGTTTAATGTTTCACTTTTAGATTAAATTTCACAGATACAACACCTGAAGAAAGAAAAGTTGTTGTTATATTGCGAGGAAGTTTCAAAAAAGAGGAAAAAAGGTAGTGAGAGGGTTAAGCTAGACGAAAGAGCGGAAGAGAAGAAAAATCACCACTAACCTAGTAGGAATGACAAGAAACTGATGGCCTTAGTTATTTTCATTCGCTCCACATCACTGCTTCTTCCTTTTTCTGGGCATCATTACAGACGAGCGATGTTGCGAAGATAAACTGTTTTCCCGCCCGCGGTGTCACACCCTAGGAGGTCTCACAAAGATACACAGGATATATCGTCTCCACAGGGAGTTGCCGTGCGCTAGAAAACTGCACTTACACATTTCCTCCTCGTTCCTAACACACAAATATACAAAGGTTAAAATATGAGCTTAATTGAGATTTCCACTCCCCCCCCCCCTAAAAAGTCGCTTACATTAACATAGTAACAACTTGTTGAGCTTCAACAGTGGCTTGCAGCAAGGGCGAGGTACGTTTGTACATAGCTATAGGCCGCATTCATAATGACATTTAAACCTAACACTAACTACATCATATATACAAGATGGGAGGTGTGTAAGTGCAAATATTTTATCATCGTTGGAGAACGATATGATGGATCCAGTATTCGTAGCTTTTTTTCGCTATTTTCTGATGTTATGAATGTTCAGGAGCAGCATTTCATGATGTTTTTAGGATGGTTAGTATTCCCTATCTCAGAAGATCGGTTATTTATGCAACAGGTCACACGGCTGACCCATCTCTGCCTTTTGCTTTGCCCGGCTATAGGTGGAGTGAATTATGTAAACACAGCAGAGACATAACTCAGGGTCGTTTAAAACACAATAGACCATGGAATGTTCCATTTATGATAACGCTATATTAATAAGCGGACAAAATGAGATACACTTGTATGCTATACGTATTGTTCTCTACTAAATATAACATTATTTGCACTAATCGCCTCCCTCCCTGCATATGTGTGTGTGTGTGTGTGTGTCTATATATATATATATATATATATATATATATCATTGTGTCCATTCACAATGAAATACTTCAACATAAACTGAATATTGAGTAATAGGTAAACGTTCTAAGCTTCCAAGTTTGTGTCTACAGTGAACATAATAAACTAACTAATCGGAGAGATTTCATTACATTTGAGAGTTTCCGTCACCATACTTTCTCTTGCCAACTGTCTTTCTGCTACAATCAGTGCTTAGCTTGTTTAAAGGATAAAGTTTAGATTTCGACATTGTTTAGGTTCAATTAACCTATGGTGTACTGGTACGTTGTTTACAAGCGAGCGCAGAGGGGAGAAGCATATGTCTCTGAGTTTATGCTACAGGTATAGGTGAGCACAAGTAATTATAAAGTTTTTGTAATAAAAAACATTTTATTACAAAATATAAATGACATGAATAAAATAATAAATCTGTTGTATGGCAGATGAAATAATCGGTTTTACGTGAGACTTACATGTGAGGATAACTATTACAATGAATTACAATATGTTTTCTAAATGTATTAAAAGCAAAGCATCTCCTATTGGACTTCGAAACTTCAGAACAGACCCTGCATGTACTACTTACTTACTTAAAGTGAAAGACCGGCAGGCCTTGGGGAGGGGGAGGTCACAGGGAAACCCTTTGTGCGAGTAACTATTTCCAGCCAAAGTGCAACCAAATCCCAACCGTGTCCGAAGCCTAATAATGTTCAAAATAACTCTACTATTATCATAATATTTCAACTGAAGTTCAAAACAATTATTGGTGAAGTACATTTCAAATGGGTGCAAAGCAATTTCAAAGATATTTGTACGAAATTTGTCGAGAAGCAATATCTGCCCACCTTTTATTGCCATTTGATTGTTTTCTTGTAAATAAAATAAAGCTTTTCAACGTTATAGTAATAAATTACACAACCTAATGCTTTAGTATGGTTGTACATATTATAAGCTGCAGTGGTTTGTTTATTACTTTCTCTAGCCCGTATGTACCGATATCGATATTTTATCGGAAATTCATATTTTGAGACCCCTGAATAAAAAGAAAATATTTTTAGAAGTACGTCCGTGTGTGTGTGTGTGTGTGTGTGTGTGTGTGTGTGTGTGTGTGTGTTTTCTGTGGATATCATAGCTCAAAAACGAAAAGTCTGTTAAATACCTACTAAATTTGGTATTTAGTTCAATATCTCCCAAGGATGCAACGAGATTTTCAGCAAAATTCCCCTACCCCAGCTACCCTTTATATTTCAAAATGTTGATTTTCTCAAAAATGGTTTTAATGATTTTTATTAAAACATCATAGATTTAGGGCCGCGCCGTGGCCGAGTGGTTAGACCACTAGCCTCTCACCTAGACGGCCGGGGTTCGATCCCAAGCGACCGCATGTGAGATTTGTGGTGGACAAAGCGGCGCTGGGGCGGGTTTCCTCCGGGTACTCCGGTTTCCCCCGCCATCGCATTCCACCGGTGCTCCATCATCATTCATGTATCATCAGTGTCACCGCCTGCGGTGCCATTAGTAGTTAAAGCGGGCGTTAAACACTACCCAAAAAAAATCATAGATTTAAGATACCTTCATCACAAATAAAATGTATGTCTTGAATTTTCTGGGCGTAGCCTCTGAAAACCTTTTCATTCTGGATTACTGTTGCATAAGTTTTATATAATTGGTAAACCGTAAGAGACAAAAACGTACTACAAAAATGTAGATCTCATTAAACACACAACTTATGTCATTTGCATTATACTTTATTTATTCTATGTACAGTTAAACGTTCTCAAGATATTCCGAGCTACACGTTTCAGTTTTATGGTACTTGAACTTTTCTCAAACGGGAGACATCTTTCTTTTCGTCTCTCTTTTGTTTACTTCCAAGAATTTCAATTGTTTCACTTAACGATTGGCTTTTAAAAGATTTGGCTATCACTTTTTCCTAGTGTATTCCCTTATTTCCCTTCTACTTACAAAGATCAAGTAATAAGACCAATTCTGGATATGTATATATGATTAGTATGAAGTAAATAAAAGAATAATACTTCATAAGGAAAATTTGGTTGTGGAACAGCTAGAGACATTCATGTGAATGGCACACATCTGATTTTCTCTAAATGCCATTAAGATCCAAGTAATACGTATCCTAATGTGTACATTTTGGATTTACCAAAGCTGAATTTTCTTGCTGATAAAAGTTTTCAAAACTTGACATACAATAGGAGCAATAATCTACACTAACTTGATTACTAGTGCAACCTTAAGCATTTTAGGATGATCAGCAAAATATCCCTAATTCTAAAATTCTAACACTGATATGGAATGTACATCACAGGATTTGAAACAATATATAACACACATGTTTAAAAATCTGATGTGTTCCATTCACATCTCTAACTATTCTGCAACAGATTCTTCCAACAAAACTTTTTTATTCGTGGTAATCGAGGTAACATTAGTAGAAGTGGTGTAAACACCTAGTGCCTTGTAAGTGGAAATGAAATAAGGGGAAAAACAATCAAATCTGTTAAAACCTATTCGTTATTTAATTGAAATTTGTTTCTTTTAGCACGGCTAGAAATAAGGCAAAAGAGTATATGGCAAATAGTTACTCGTATAGACATTTTAAAATTGAATCAAACCAACAGCAAGGATTATGTAACTGATTAACTCTACATAAAAAGAAAATAAAGAAGAGAAAACAAGAAAATCAAAATGACTATTTGTGCGTATTAACTAGATCTATATCTGTTTATAGTAACTTTTTGTCTATCTCTTACGGTTTAACAGTTAAGCAAAAGTAATTCCAGAAAGAAGGAGCTTTCAAAATCTCTTACCGGAAAACACAAAACATACCTACATTTTATTTATGTATTTTTAATATGTCGTTTTTAATTAAAATCGTTAGAACCATTTTGGAAAAAATAATTTTTTTTTTATACATTTCTTTTCCCTGCAGGTAGAGCGTGTGGGAGATTTTCTTGAAAGTCTTCGTATCGCATTCTTGGAAGATATTAAACTCAAATACCAAATTTTGTATTAAACGGTATTTTCGTGTTTGAACTAAGCTGTCCACAGGCAGGCAGGCAGACAAATAGATGCACACATGGATATGTTGGATTCAGAAGACCTCAAAAACATATTTCTGGTGAAATATCGACATCGAATTTTTGGTAGACTACAATACCTTCCTACTCTATGTATGTATGTATGTATGTATGTATGTATGTATGTATGTATGTATGTATGTATGTATGTATGTATGTATGTATGTATGTATGTATGTATGTATGTATGTATGTTATGTATGTTATGTATGTTATGTATGTTATGTATGTTATGTATGTATGTATGTTATGTATGTTATGTATGTTATGTATGTTATGTATGTTATGTATGTATATTATGTATGTTATGTATGTTATGTATGTATGTTATGTATGTTATGTATGTTATGTATGCTATGTTATGTATGCATGTTATGTATGCATGTTATGCATGTTATGTATGTTATGTATGTTATGTATGTATGTTATGTATGTTATGTATGTTATGTATGCATGTTATGTATGCATGTTATGTATGCATGTTATGTATGCGTAGAGAAAGTGAAATGAACATATTTTTTTATGGTTTCGTATTCATGTTATTATATTTGAAAAAACAATTACATTTTCAAAATGTTTGATTAAATTTTACAGATGTTCTCACTATCTTAATATAAGCCGTGCAAAAAAATAATAACTTTGCATCTTTTTTGTTTTCAGGTAAGCTTAAAATGTGCATCCCGTGACTAAACACCGTAATGACGTGTAAGTTGTTTATCATTATTGTTATTATAATTATTAATTTTAGTTTTGGTAGTAGGTAGTAATGGAAGAACTCTGTAGGGGACAAAACAATGAAAATCTGAAGCTGTATGTACAAGTTTTGAGAACACAATGTTATAAATAATCCTGACTTATTCAACGATTGGTGGGAAATGGGCTCTTATTTTTTAAGATCATGGCTACTTTAGCAGTCAAACAGTTCATATGTAAGGATTTGTATATTGAATATATAACATCTGATGTATTACATGACCATATTTTTACAAAACGTCGTTATTTCTAACTACTTCATATTAATCTAAATAAACATTTGTAATGATTTTATTACGCACTTATTTTTAGTTACAAGGGGAGCAGATGAGCACAGTAGACTAAATAGATATTAAAATCTTTTAAGAGTTAGTCACTATGTGATCGAAATGAAATATCGTTCTCTTTGCTATCCGGGAAGAAGGAAAAGGAAGAATAACTTCTTTTCCATTTGAGAAAAGTATAAGTCTTTCAAAATTAAACCAATAAGAAATGTCTCGGAAAGAATTAACTCTACGAGAATAAAAAATAAGTTACGTGATTTAATGAGATGTAATTCATTTATTTATTTTTTATTAAGATTCTCGCTATCTCATAGGCTTAGAGAAAATTCTTAAACCTGTTTTTGAGACCGTTAAAATGTTTGAAAAATGTTGCATGCAAAGGATAATTTGGGGTGGTTGGATTTTCTTGACGATCATTTCGCATCCTTGAAAGATGAACCTAAGATACCAAATTTAATATCTAATCGACTTTTTGTTTCTTAGTTAAGCCGTTTATAGACAAGAACAAGGCTGTTTCTAAAATGTTTTTATATTCAGAGATCCTCAAAATACTTATATATCTCCAGTGTAGCCTTGTATTGAATATTTGGGTGTAATACATCACCTTCTCTAGCTATATGAACGCGATAGAGAAAGCAAAATCTATATTATTGCTTAGATCACACTGTGCCTAAAGCAATATTCCGATATGGTCGATCAGGTTAATGGACATTAGGCTACATAAAAGAAATATATAGGATAATTTTCTAGAGTGAAGTATATTAACTATGGTTGTGCTTATTTTCAATCCTGTTTGTATAAGCCTTGGACAATATTCTTATTTCTTCTCTTTCTTGTACTTCACTACTATAGCTTCCGCACTAGCTTCAACTTTCTTGTAACAATTAAACATTAACATTTTACTTGTTGTAGTTGGTGTTGCTGCATATGTGTTGCCTAATAATTCGAGCTTCTGAACTATTTCACTGTTACCGGAAGAAACGATGGTGATAGATTGTTTCGAGAAATGATGATATATTCATGTTATCGTTTTAGTACTGAAATTTCGGAGATAGGCTGGCCCCTTAGCTCAGTCGATAGAGCACCTTAGCTGCTGTACGAGGGATTCCATGTTCCATGCTGTTCGAGTCCCGACTGGCCGGTTGAAGAAATAAGGGACGGAGAAGCTCTAGCACTCGAACATAAATTCCAGAAACCTATATTTTCCTGAATGGTTCTCGCCCCACCCGAGAATTCCAGCGGTAATATAAGAGCAGCTCGCGACAGTCAGATAGCAAGTTGTGTCTGATGCAACATAAAGTGCTGGTTGCTCACTGTTGTTCTACGAGTGAGACTGTGACGACTTGACATATATGTTCGAGTCCCGAATGTGGGGTGGGATTTTTCCACCCAAGATTATTCCTTATCCTCCCCAGAGTCTGGATGTATGAATAAAAGTTCTTGAATATAAAGTTGCAATAATTCACTAAAGATAAACATCAACATAAACGAGTGAGCATCACTACAATGAGGAATAAATCCAAAGGAAGACCCGCCAATACTGTATAGATGTTATAGGGACCAACCTGTGAAAATTTAAAATTCAGTGTTTCTTAAGCAACCGCGTTCAATTTTTTACCACATACCTTTATTGTCGTGTGTAATTAATGCTGAAATTTTTAGAAATACATCATGTAGTTTTTGAGAAAGATTGTTTTTTTAACTACTCTACCAAACAACACTTTGTTCTTCAATTTACATAATTTTATAGAAAAATGTCATATTTACATTCCAGGAATTTCCCTTTTAAAAATTATTGGATGAGTTTCAAATTAATTAAACATTAACATAGAAAAATATGGATTCATTAATATTGTTAGTACAAACATCCAATTAATTTTACTTATAAAATTGATTCAATAATTTTTATTTATTATCAGCTTAAGGTCCTCTGCTAGAAAAATCAAACTGATTGGTGAAAAAGTGTACCGCAAGGAACATTTTGAACATATGCATGTTTTGGAAAATGCATTTAAAGAAGCATGTCATTTAATACTTCAAGTAACATTTGTCACGCGACAAGTGATACAATTGCAAGTGTCTGACATGTTAATCTCTAAGGACTGCGGTATATTATTGTGTTAAAGTCAAAAATCAGTATTTTCAAGTTATTTGTTCAATTTACACAAGTTGGTCGAATTAAAGGTATAAATGGAGGGTTACAAGGATGACTCTTTCACTCTCCGCTCTGCTCGAGGCAGCTCTGAGTAAGAAGAACTCGCATGATAGAAGCAAAATTAAAACGTTAATAAACTGCAAACATTTAGTGCATGTTATTTATTACTCGTGTTGAACAAATAGCTACACCAGGAAGTAATATTAAATTCCTTACAGATTCAAAAAGCGCACAACATATAATGGCGAGGAATTTAATAAATACGACACTGTAAAGACGAACCATATTAAAGTAGAGCTGGTTGCTCTCATGATACGGTGGTACAAACGGCAAAGAAGTGTTTGGGAGTTAGGAATAAGTGTTCATCCTTCTTGTCACCACTCTCTTAACCTGCATCTCTTCTGCATGTACAGTAAAGCTTTCCAATAGCAAGCAACCCTATATTTATGCAATAAATTCTGTTATATATCTGCAATTAATGGTCTATCGTTTATTCTTTAATATTTGTGTTATTTCAGAAACCTTTTCTTTCCGCTGAGCTTCTTTAAATGAAGAGCCAAACTTGTTTGTACAATATCTTCATTTGGTACTTTATCGCTAGCAGATTTTTCCTTGCCAATTTTATCTCGAACTTTAAATATACTTGCGCCGTTCGATAACCCTTAGAAAATCATAGAAATTATACTTGTAGTGAAAAAGTTTGTATTTAGTAAATGTCGTCTCTAACTAGATGATTAAAGTTTCAACTATGTGCATCACCTGGTTTCGTTGACATAGGCGGTTGAATCAACAATCTTGAGCTTATTCAGGAAGATGAAAAAAAAAACGAGTTTCGTGCGGTGATTAAATACTTCTATTTAAAACTTTTTAACACCGGAAGAGATAAAAGCCGATTTGGATGAAGTTCATGCCACATCTGCTCCTGCATTTGCAACAATTTATAATTGGATAAAAGAATTTAAACGTGGCCGTACATCCATAAATGATGAACATCCTTCCAAACGATCAGTAGAAGTGACTTTCACCGAAATGATTGACAAAACCAGGATATGGTATTGAGTGATTGACGAATCAAAATTCGCGAAATAGTCAAGACTACAGATATATAAGGTACAGTGTTCTCAATTTTGCACCAAAAATTAGATCTGACAAAGGTTTCAGCAAGATGGGTGCCACGTATGCTCTCAAAGGAGAATAAACGCAAACGGATGATGATTTGGAAGCTGGTTTGGTACTTTTCCGTCGCAATCCTGTCGAGTTTCTGCGTCGATACATGGCTGTGGATGAAATATGGATACACTACTATACTCCAGAGACAAAAGTGCAGTCGAAACAGTGGGTTTTTAAAGGCGAACCGGCCCCGAAGAAGTCAAAGGTGATGAAATCTGAAGATGGCACGTGATGTCCTCGGTTTTTTGGGATACACGTGCAACCATCTACAGTAATTTTTTGCAGGAAGGAAAAACGATGCATCGAGTATTACGCATCGTCATTGCACCGGTTGAACGGAGAAATCAAGAAAAAATTCCCTCATCTAACATCCTTTCCCTCTCTTCCATCAAGACAGTGCAAGGATGCACACCTGCGCAGTTTCGATGGCGAAAATGTAGATTAAGGTTCGAATTACTACAATATCCACCGTATTGACCAGATTTAGTCCCAAGTGACTTTTTTTATTTCCGAATTTGAAAAAGTGGCTCGGCAGAAAACGATTCACGTCTAAAGAAGAGATCATTTACCTATTTTGAGGACCTTCCGAAATCCTACTTTTTGGAAGGTTTTCAACAGTTTGAGAAAATCTGAGAAAAGCGTATCGAGCTAAAAGGAGATTATGGTGAAAAATAAAACAAATCTACCAAAAATAATTTGTTTTCTGATGTTTTCTAAGGATTTATTGAACGCCACTCGTATCTAAAGCTGCATCGCACAGATTTTCTTTGCCTGTTTTCCCCTCTGCTTTCAAACTGTTGTAAATAGCAATACGTTTCTGACACGGTGTGTGTTCTTTTTGTCTGCTAAATTCATCACGTATTTATGGTCCTTGTGTAATTTCGCTCTGATTTCAACTTCAGAATCAAATATTTATCTAATTAGAATATCAGGAACTGGTCTATCATATCTTGGTTCAAATGCTGGAGGAAATGCTCTGTACATATTACACCACAAAAGTTTGGCTTCTGGTTTCATTACTCAAGATCTAAGCAATCTAGTCACTCTGCTAAAGACAGTCTTTTCTAACCTGACACTTGCCATGTTGCAACACTAAACACCTGAGCTTGACTTTGACACTTCTCGCCATCTTTCATATCAAGCAGAGAGAGAGAGAGAGAAAAAAAAACTGTTTATCAATCCTCAAGCCGATACTTGATTAGTTTACATTGGTTTACATTCAGTTTACGACGATTCAGGGTAACGTAGGGGAGAAATTGCACAATAATAAAAAACATGAATAATCCAGAAATCTGTAATTTAATGTTTTTAATGTACAGCATTACATATGTAAATAGAAAATACTCCCTCTAACCCAGTAATGTATTTTAGTATTTTCGCCACACATCGCGCCTGAATCAATGCCATTTTCTGCCCGTTTTTGGCTAAACCGTTGCAAAAGAGCGGTATCTAATTAATTGAATGTAGATCCCTTCATGCTTTTCCGTGCAGAAGGTCCAGAATTAGAAACACAGCTCCTGACAAAATCCTGTATTTTCTTTTTAATGTGCCGAAAATTAAAATCTGCACTAGTTTTGCAGCAGTTCCCTCCTTCTCAAATTGTTCAGTTAATTCTAATTTTCGTCTTAAAATCGAAATATGATGTGCTTTTTCCCTTTCCTTTTTCCGTCACATATTTTACATAATTTAGCTTGTTTTGTTCTTTTTGCACGCTGAGAAATTTCTGACAATTCAGGTTGTTTTCGATTTACATGGAAGAGACTGGCCGATAACAATGGAAACATTACCCTGTTATCACGCGGTGATCGTTTATTGCTGAGAATAAAATGTTTACATTTTTGTTAACGCACGGATAATCCGCACACGAATAATCGGGAGTATACTGTGTAGATTATATTTGAAATAAGAAAACACAAAAGAACTCATATTCTGGGAAAACAATGGGGTTTTATAAAACTTTGGGAAGATGTTCTCTGTTCTGTTGCTCGACGTACCTCATTCTTTCTGCAACTCTTGCACAGAATTTTGTAGATGATATCTTGGAATGTGATTGATTTCTTGCAATATAGTATCTTTCAAAGCGGGTAGTTGGATGTTTCAGGAAAATTCGTTCACCCAATAGTCTATCGGATTGAGATCTGGAGATCGCGGCAGCAACTTTGTTAGAAGGTGTTTGCTGATGACACAATCGCCAAAGATCCGGCAATTAATTGTTTTAGGGGTGAAGATATTAAGCACGCCGTCAACAAGACATCGCTGATTACCTTTGACTTTCCAAATTTCTTCTTTTCAGCAGAACCTGTTACCTCAAATCTCCTTATTAAATCCTCACAATTAATTCCCGAATTAACTCTGAGAGCGAAATAAGAAATATTAGGTAGTGATTACTTTGGAAACAGAGCAAGTGTCCTTTAGAACGCTGAGGATTCCCATATTAAATATATAATAGAACACAATTTAGAAGTTGCTATTATATGACTATAAATTGTACTCTATTTTCTCAAAAAAAAACCTAATACGAGGTACTCCAGAAAGTAAGTTCCGTTTTGGTAATAAAATTAAATTGTGTACAGATACAGAATAATTATTTATTGCACAAAATTCTACAACTCTTAAACTATTTTTCCACATAACTGCCGAAATTTTGCAGGCGTTTGTCATAGCGTGACACAAGTTTTTGTATACCTTCTTCATAGAAGTTTGCCGCCTGTGTCTTCAAAAAGTTGGAAACATTTTCTTTCTGCTCTTCGTCATTGTTGAAGTGTTGACCGCCAAGAAAAGACTTGAGATGTAAGAACAGATTAAAGTCGCTAGGAGCGAGATCAGGGCTGTACGGAGGATGGTCAAACACGTCCCAGCCAAATCCCTGTAGGAGGTTTTTCGTCACATTTGCAGTGTGTGGTCGTGCGTTGTCGTGAGGAAAAAAACACCCTTTGACAGCAATCCTCGGCGCTTATTCTGTATTGCGCGGCGCAATTTCCTAAGTGTCTCGCAATAAACATCTGCTTTGATTGTTTGACCTCGCGGTAAGAAATCAATGAGTAAGATGACTTTCCAGTCCCAGAACACTGTGCACATAATTTTTCGAGGTGTCAAGATTTGTTTCGGCTTAACCTTTGCTGGGGATGAAGTGTGCCTCTATTCTATTGATTGCCGCTTACTTTCAGGGTTGTCGTAAGAAACCCAAGTCTCATCTCCTGTGACTATCTGTGTCAGAAATTCTTCGCCATCTTCATCATAACGGGTTAAAAACTGAAGTGCACTACCCATCCGTTTTGTGTTGCTCAGTAAGAATCTTTGGTTTACGAGATTTCAGTTTTTGGGTAACAATTTCATGAATTAGTGAGCTTTGGGGAAATTCCATAGCGAGAGCACTAATTGTAAACTTGCGGTTTTCCTGGGTCTTGTCATCAATCGCGTGAACCAGTTCTTCTGTAACCAAAGATGGACACCCACTTCACCATTGAATCACTCATCGCATTTTGTCCGTAAACTTCGCAAATTTGCCGATAAATTTCAATTGGTTTCACTTTCCTAGCATTTAGAAAACGAATCACAGATCTGATTTCACAAGCGGCGGGATTTTCAATCAACACCGACATTGTAAACAAGCACAACAAAGCGTATGTGGCTGACAGCGATCTCAAAATGGCGCACGTTTCTTCTCTTTGATACAGAGCGTCTACCGCGCATGTGCGGAACTGCGATCGCAGCGCTTCAGCGGAGATAAATTGAAACGGAACTTACTTTCTGGACGTACCTCGTATAATAGCAAAAAAAAAATATATATACATGTATTAGATCATACGTCTTGGCCTTCAAAACTAGTTACTAAGTACAAGTATTATAGGTGATTTAAATAATATAAAGGTAGCTTTAAAACAATTAAATACATTTAAAACTAGTTGTAATAATTCTGATTTGCTTCTTTGTTGCAAAGTACTTGTGCCATTTTTGAGCAGTTGGTAAAAGATTAGGTGTAGTGACAGCACTCTTGACATTGAAAGAAACGGTGAGTCCTGAGGCGTTTTTAGGTATCTCTTAATTTTCATTTCTGTCAAGTCATTAGGCATTAATTCTATTGGAAAATTATCACGAAATTAATGCAATTTCTCTTGCCCCGTATGTACAATTTATATAGGGATAGAGAAGTATTGCATTCCACCCAAAAATTCGATGTCGAGATTTCACCGGAAATACATATTTTAGGACCCCCCAAATCCAAAAAAAGCATTTACAGAAAAAGGTCCGTGTGTGTGTGTGTGTGTGTGTGTGTGTGTGTGTGTGTGTGTGTGTGTCCGTGTGTCTGTGAACACGTAACTCAAAAACGAAAAGTAGCTAAAATACCAAACTTAGTATTTAAGTTCAGTATCTTCCAGGGATGCGACACGAAGATTTTGAGAAAAATCCCCCCACCCCAAACTACCCTTTACAAGGAACTTTTTTCCAAAATTTTGATTTTCTTAAAAATGGCTCTAACGATTTTGATTAAAATATCGTATATTAAAGATATTTATCTGACAAATAAAATGTATATCTTGAATTTTATGGGAATAGCTTCTAAACACCTGTTTATTCTGGATGAATTTTGCTTAATTTGGCATAAGTAATAAACCGTAAGAGATAGACAAAAACTTACTATACAAAAAATGTAGGCCTTGTTAAAATACACTATTTACGTCATATACATTTTTTTCGTGGAGCTTACCGTTTTCGAGGTAATCATTGTTATTAGTTTCAGTGTTGAAGTACTTATACTTTTCTCAGACGGGAGTGTCCGTTTTTCTCTTGTTCTACTCCTGGCCAAGAAAAGAAACGATTTGTAATGACAATCGCATAACGACAGCTTTTAAAACATTTGACTATCGATTTAGCCTAGTGTATTCCCTTATTTTCTTCCTACTTATAAGGAACTAAGTAATAAGAACATTATGCTGAATACCTCGATTAACAAATAATCTTATGTAAGAAGTTTGTAGAACGGCTAGAGAAAGTCATGTGAGTGTAACACATAAGATTAATTAAGGCAAATGTATGACAATATTCAACACAAACATCACTTATAAAATAATTAATGTGAGGTTTTAGAATAATTTTCAACACAAAATTTTGCATCTGGCTATGTTGATGCTGAGAAGAACTATAAACCAAGATAAGGTCTATATAGTTCCAGTAGGCAAGTGATATGCCTATAATTAGAGAACCTCGCTATATTAGTTACGGATGTGATTAACGCAAGTAATTGGTAGTCTGCATGAACACTAAATTCCATCCTTGTTGACTCAGCGCAATGGAAAAACACCAACAAGCTCTAACTTTGCATATCGACGTTTTCGCTGATAACGCGCAACGCTGCGCACTGACCCTGTAATCCTAGAGATCCGATTTGAATCGCGTTTCACGCAAATTGTAGGAAAGGTATATAAACAAGCGGTTAAGTTCGGCGCTTAGCAAGCATTTTATCTGGTGTAGTGCCCGTGCGGGGTAGAACGCTAATCCAGCTGTAATAGACTAGTTTTAGGAAAACGAGATGTTGCTTCCATGTCAATTCATATCTACCAGCGTGGAAATGCATTATCTCGATCAACTCACAAGCTTGGGTTCGTTACTGGGGCAAATACCAGCGAGTTTGTCATTACTGTAAATGAAAGAAACACTTGACTTCATGTTAGCTGTAAACCTATTTTCTACGATAGAGCGTAAAGCTCCGGCGGTGAAACACTCTCCGTTTTTTCTTTCTCGTTCATGCACATAGGCGCTTCTCTAGCTCCTATGTGCATGAACGAGAAGCTTGTGATAATTCACCGGAAACACAGTATTCTGATTCCCTGGGGAAAAAAAAGTTTTTAGAAAAAAGACTGTATGGCTGTGTGAACAGCATAACTCAAAGACTAAAAATGTGATGAGTTCCATTCACATGACCTTCTCTACAGCTCTGCAACAAATTATTCTTAAAAAGCTAATGTTTTTATTTACTTAATGCCAATCGAGAAAAAATTAGCAGAAATGGTCTTATTACTTGCTTCCTTGTAAGTAGAAGCGAAATATGGGAGTACCATACGTTAAAGTGATAGTCAAAAGCTGGTTGCTATGTGACTGAAGTTCCTTTGTTCGTGCGGACAGGAGTAGACAAATTCCTGTATGAGAAAATGTAAGTTTTTTAAAGCTGAAACCAAAACGATCAACTCCACGAAAAAAAAAGTATATAACACAAATTGTGTGTTTTAATGTGCCCCACATTTTTTATGTGGTAAGTTTTTGCCTATCTCTTACGGTTTACCAATCATGCAAAATTCCGTAAATTTAATCCAGGATAAAGTAGTTTTCAGAGGATATTCCCAGAAAATTCCGTAATATATATATGTCAGGTAAATATCTTTAATATACCATATTTTAATCAAAATCGTTAGAACCATTTTTGAGAAAATCAAAATTTTCGAAAGAAGAGTTCCATGTCGCGGGAGGGGAGATTTTCTTGAAAATCTTCGTGTCACATCCTTGGATGATACCAAACTTAAATACCAAGTTTGGTGTTTAACGGTCTTTTCGTTTTTGAGCTATGCTGTCCACAGACACACACACACACACACACGGACCTTTTTCCATAAATACCTTTTTTCTGGATTCAGGGGAACCCAAAACATGTATTTCCGGTGAAACCTTGGTATCGAATTTTTGGCTGCATTACAATACCTTATCTATACACTATGTACATAGTACGTGTAGAGAAACTAAAAAGCAAACTTGACATTTAAGTCCAGCATCTGCCTGAGATGCCACACAAAGACTTTCAAAATACCATCCCACCCGTAGGTACCCTAAACAAGGAAAACTTTTGGAAATTTCCTAACAATAGTCTGTGAAGTCTACTGCATTCGGAAGGAATTCTCATAATGTAAAAATCGTAAACATTAAGTGATAGACGAAAATATAGGTACATAAAAATGTAGAGAGCTCTTTCAAACAGGAAATTTATTCGAAATAACGTTTTTTGCCATAAGCCATTTCCGAGATATACTATTTAATGGCCCTATTTGTTCAATACATGTTTTAAAGTCCCATCTAGTTTCGATTGTTTTTGCGAATGTATGGAAGCATTTGGAATTTTAAGTCCAGGTATAGCATCCACTTCTTAAACATTTGACGTCACACTCTCTTTGTGTCTATAAGAAACTTGCAATATAGCTATTTCATTCAAAGTTATTCTGAAGTAAAATGAATTAAATGAAAAAAAAAATACTTTCCTAAGAATACTTTCTACATTGACTAACGAGTGATAAAGGATAGAGAAATCCTGTGAAAGTGACTCATCACACTTTCTTTCGAGTGTATTTAATGCCTGTTCTTACACTTAGCGATGGGACATTGCCGACACATATGTACCAATAGGTACACAAATTAAATATCAAGCAAACAAAGAAAACAAAAGAAAATATGTTGCGTATAATTAACTTGACAGGTTTGATTTGGCTTCGCGTACGTTAGCCAGAAAATTAACCATGTTTTGCCAGTGCCTGTGGATCCAAACATGTCAACAATATCCTTGTAGCGGACTTGAAAAATGTTTCTGTATATTTTATTTTTAGTTGGTTCTCGCACAGTGCACATTCCGCCAAAATTTGAGTTCATCCACCCAAAAAATGCACAGATTTTCCTCCCAGAATGCCAGTCATTAAATTAAAAACAAAGTTTACGATACATATGCCTGAAGTTCATTTGATCATCGTGTGCACACTCTTGATTCAGAAAATAAGCACACAACTTCACAAACCTGTATAATAAATAAGCGGTTAACGAAGAGTATATAATGACATATAATCACCTTGAATGAAACAAACAGTAGGGGGACAAGGTGAAAATGAGCGTGATGCATCTGTAAAACTGACCAAAAATTTTGAATTTTTTTTTCCAAAATATGGATTCTAAACTTTAACAAACTTTATGTTGTATTTTTTTACACTTGGCACACTTAAATTACTAGTTAACTGAAAACTATAAATATGTAGTAATAGAATCTTTAAACCTTGTTTTTTCGCAAACCTTTTTCAACACTTTATTATACTTAAAATATCATACATAAAATGCCCCAAACAATGCAACGTTATACTAATTTGTTTCTAAATGTTTTTACTACCTCTCAAAAGTATATTAAAGAAAATGTTCATATTCTTTTTCGAAATAATGTTCCAATTATTGAAAAATAAATTTTAAAAATAGTTTTTGAAGAATACAAAAAGGAATAATTAGGGTATGTAATGTATAAAATATGATACCGTGCTCTGCACATAGTTTCTGCTTTAGCAGTTCGAGATTTTAACGGAAAACCATAAAAACTAATGACCAATTGGTCTCTCTTACAGAAATGTACTTTATACATATTAAAACCATTGACCTAGATCTCCTTAGCACGGAGATCGCGGACCATTAACTGCCGTCTGACTTCATGCATATTCTAACCTCAATATGTCATCTCTTTATATGCTGCTATTACTGAATATCTCGAATATGGGTTTTGCTGAGACTGAATAAGAAAAGAGGTTAACTGCGGCGCGTGAGTTATGTATGTTACTTCCAGTCCATTTATGTGCTTCTGAAAACGTCTGATCTGTCCCAGGCAGCATTCATCACAGCATATTTTGAATAGCTATATCATGGTAAACAAATCTTCCAGCATATCCTATTTTAATGTTATAGATCTGCGAATTCCACAGGTACATAAATAACAGTATTTGCGTTTTAAGGGGACATCAAAGTGGTAGAAGTTATTTTTTAAAGTGTTAGCTTTCATTTTTGCACAGGCATCACATCTAGGTGTCAGCATAACATGTAACGTCATTCTGGATATATTAATTAAATTATATTAGCAACATTCAAAATATATTGTTTAAAACCTACAGTCCTTATTACCTTTGTTTTAATTGGAATTTTCCCACATTTGAACAGGGTTTTTAAAACATGTGTTATACCGTAGTTTTTTAAGCAAAAACTGAAAAAGGGTAGTATGATTATGTTAATTGTATTTTTTAAACTAAACTACAACTAATTCCAATATATAATTTTATTATACACATTCCAAAGTACGTTGTGGAAAGTTTTCAGCTCTGTAGTAGCATTTCTAAGGGAGAAGATCGAATTTGAATCTGGGAAAATAACAAAAAAACTGACCTTGAGAAAAATTACTTTACAGTTTGACATAAAGAGTCATTTAACCAGTTCAACAATTTAAACTGGCGTCCAAACATGTGATACATCCATCCTAGGAGACTCAAACATTTCGAATATATACTTTAAAGTATAGTGACTTTTTTTTTTGCTCCAAAATACAAAAATCGATTTTTTACCAAAATCCTTATAAAAAAAATTGTGCCCCTTAAAGCCAAATATTAGTTCGATCTTAAAACTAAATCCTGTAAAAAAAAGTAATAAAAACACCTTTAATTTACTCAAACAGTGTATTGCATTTTACGAAAGTTCAAAGTAGAGATTTTACGGCAAATAACCGAGCGGAATGGCTCAGGCGGTTTCGTTTGTGGCCCGTATTCATGAGGTCACGGTTTCAATCCCCGTTGGGTTTTTTTGAGGGTTTCACCGGATCTCCAGGCGAATGTTGCGTACGTTTCTTCTATTCTCCGAATTCCCTGTCTCTCCATGTCGTTTCCTTGTCATTCTTCATCCCGTTAGTTTCTTGCAGGGTTGGAAATATCGGTTATTGGTACTTGATGCGGCATGGCAGGAATAAAGATTCTCAATGTGACTCTCTCTGTCCCTCGACTACGGCTGATTGTCGGGATAAGAACCACCCCTGGTGGGGGCGATGAGCCTTTTGTGGGGCTAGTTGCTTGATCTGGAAACAGTAGGGACCCTGTCATCACTGTGCTTTCGCTCCGTACTAGCTGGTCGATGTATCCTCGCATCTCATCCCTCCCTCCCGGAAATGTCTCCTAATGCTACATAGTTACAACCACACTGTTTCATTGATTTCCCTACCCTACCTACTCCTACTTACCTTAAATACACGTTTTCAAGCTCACTGGATCCAATATTCTTTTGTACGTGTACCTATGTCTCTCTATCTCATTATTCTTTTTAAAATATAAAATAACACGTCTTTTGAGCGTGTTTCCTTATTAAATTTTGTCCCCTTTAAGCTTTGCGTTCTTGAGATAATTATTATTTTATTTTGCACAATATTGTCACACAGCAAATTCATGAGGTTCACCTAACATTCAACAGGTTAACTTTTATTTCTTCAGCTTCTGCTGTTATGGTGATGCAAATAAATAGTAAACTACCCATGGTTTTATAGTAACCTAAATATCATACGGAATATGGAACTGGGGAAGCATTTAAAATAATTCGCAAATAAGAACACATTTATAAAGGTAATTAAAAGCTTGAGAAACCTAAGTTACACTACTATGTTTCCTTTGGTTGTGAATTATAAAACTCATTGGATAATTAAAACAAGACAAGAACGAAAAATAAATGATAACTTCTTTCAATGTTCTCAAAATAGTCCAATAGGATATGTCGATAGTGCGAACTTTACCACGGCTGCTGCTTCTAAAATCTTCTTCTACTAGTGAAGGATCTATTTTTCTTGTGCAACAGTTCCTTCAACATCATAAGATAAACTTCTAGTATCTAGAATTCTTTGGCAGATGAAAGTAAATACCCTATTATGTGGTATTCTTTATTTGGAAATCTTTTTTGACAAATTATTGCCGCAACCGCCTTATTACTATATGTTTCACCATAAATGAGGAGCATTTTAAGATGCTTAGCATGTCTAAAGTGACATTTTGTAACTGAAACTCCCTGTTTCGAAAACAAGCATAAGCGCTATAAAAACATCTGAAATGTATTTCTTTTGTTATGTTGTATAATCTTCATAGTTAATGATGTAGATTCAACTGGGATACATTTTGAAAGCGGTATATTTATGTATTTTCTAGCACATTTTATCCATTTTAGGGTCAAATAATACGTGTTTTAATAGCACCGTCACATGTGTTCTTTATAACTACAAATAAAGTGAGAACAAGGACTTGAAAAATTGCGGAAACTTTGATCCTCCATCATGTTAATAAAGATAGTAAGATGTGTAAGTTGTTTGAATGAAGCCACAAATATTGCTTCACGCTTGCTGTTAGGTATCTTGGAAGTTGGAGAAACTTTACAAGGAAGATCAAGTGAACTTCTGCAAGAGCTTATAATTTTTGTCTTGTAAAATTACTGTCATATTCTAATTAAAACCATATAAGGCTCTGATAATAGTTATTCCGTATATTGTGCTGGTTTTGTTACCTACTAGAATATAGTAGGTACATAAACGTTTACACGTCCTTTAAAATTAGCCACAAAACGTATTTGCATTATGATGCAGTAACTGGAATCTTTAACTTTTTTAAAATCTCCATCGAAATCTGAAAATGAATGTATTTATAGAGTTTTAAAATTTACAGTTAAAACATAGGTGGCTAAGAAAGTTTGTGTATTTTTCAGAAACCCCGTTGTGAAGAAAACTATGGTTAATAATTCACTTAAAGATTAGTTAAACAGTATTAGTTATTTATACTATACAGCTGGAAGGTAACCAATAATGATCCTTGTACAGGATAGTACTATATGGAATAGAACAAAATATCTTAGTGCAGTTTTGCTCTTTGTAAAGTAATTTTATTTATAAAAAGGCTAAAACATCTTAATATTAATTATATTTTAACTTTTAAAATATTTCTAGAGCACTTTGAAAGTTAAATTTTGAATTAGGCAAATTCGCATTATTGTTATTATTGTTAAACCTAAATAGCTTAATGATACATGCTTTCTAAGAACTATTTAACACCTTTCCATACAGCAAACGGTAACTTAGGTGGTGGACACTTTTGTGATATGAAATTAAATAAAAATTGGCAAAGGAAATGTTCCATGTCTAAGTTTAAGAAACTTCTGTGGCATCTACCAGTTAAGAAGACTGAGGAAAACCTGAAAAAATCTCTCACGAAAAACGGTCCTGGCGGATATTGAACCACATAGCTTTCTTTTACGACTCCGTGCCTAAACACCTCGGCTACCCGTGTCGGTAAATGTTTAGTGAAATTATACCTTCATCAACTATTGAATTATTATAAAGCAAATTTAATTACACCTTTAGTAAATTAAAAAAGTTATATCCCATCTTGAACCTACAAAATTATGTACCTGTCGAAGATGGTGGTCATTGTTTCCAACAGCCGCTGGTAATATAGATATACCGATTGTAGAAACAGGAGTTATAAACGTACGAACTAATTAATGATCTCTAATAAAGTATAACGACCTGTACGCTGACCGTAGTTGCAAATTTCTGTTTGGTATATAGAGAAAGGATTGGAATTCGCATCCACTAACCGACAAATCCTCCCAATATTGTAGTAGGTGTGTATTATTGATGTTCCAAATGTTGCATGGGTTAGTGACTGACTGTGCCATGTTTGCCGGATTAACGCGTAATTACGAGTGATTGCCCTAGACTGATTGGCTGGAGTTGGAATGTCTAACCGACCACAACTGTGAGGCACCTAACGAGCTCCTGTCAGCTCGTTTGGTGAAGTATGCGCTGACAAGGTGAGTTGGCAACGATATCGCTCTCGTTTCGCTCATTAATACAATGACTGACAGACAGAGACATTCATGAAATTCCATACTTCTGTGTAAAACAAGAGTGGCCCTTTAAAACGTACAGTTGAGTCAGAAGATCTACATCTACATCTATTAATCCTCTATCGATAATTTGCCTTCTTTCCCCGAGAGTGAATTACAACTAGACGGACCGTAAGAAATTACATATTACAAGAGATGTCGTCAGGTTTAGATAACTGGCGTTTAACCTTAACCCCTTGTTAAGTCGTAGAAAATGCACAACTTTTGCGCGACGATTCTTGTTAATGCTGGCGAGCACTGAATGAAAGATAAACTTTAGAAGAATATATTCGTTAGATGTCAGCCACCGGGTATGAGTTGTTGTTGTTGTTATTATTATTATTATTATTATTATTATCAGCATCATCAGTCCATTTATGCCACACCTTTAACTGCATGGCCTATTGGCGGCTCTGTGTGTGTGTGTGTGTGTGTGTGTGTGTGTGTGAGTGAATGGAATACTACAAAAATAAATACATGCCGAACTTGATCTTTAATTCCAAAGATGCGATTTTTACTCTTTCAAGAATATTCACCACCTCAAAATACCCTTTATAGGGATATTTCCTACAGTCTAAAATGTGAATTTATTCTCTACAAAAAAAGGCCCTGTAATTGAAATGGAAAGCTTGTTAACTTTCTCTGTGTGTTACACTTCTCTATTATATCATCACTGACTCTAGTACAAGCCTGGGAACCACAATGAACGCTATTCCTTTAACGTTTACGCTGATATGCAAGAAGAGAAGAGGAAGGTCGCTCTCACAACGCCAAGATCGGCGCATGCTTGGATTTACCCCATGGTGTTCTGCAATCTTATAATGTAGGAAGAGCTGTCTTCATAGGCGAAAAGCGGTGATGTTGGGCCATGTGGTAGTAATTAGAAGCCTCCCAAATTTTTTATACTGAGATTTCACGGGAAATACTTGTTTTTAGAATCCTTGAATATGCTTTAAAGATCCTGGTGTACATTATGAGATGGCTTTATGATTGCGTATTCCTTGCATAACCACGAGAAGAAAAAACTAATAGAATTGAAATTGAATAAATTTAAAGTATTAGGGGATTAAAACCAATAGTAAAAATATTTCGAAAATTATTGATACATAAAGAAATATATTTAAAATAACTTTGTTTCATGAGATCTACTTTTTTCTATCACGGTTTACAACTTAATCAAAATCCATACATAATCAACAGAACTTTATTTGTTATTTCCAGAAAAATAAATTAATTTGTTGTGTGAATACTGGAGTTTAATCACTATTTTAAAGCAGTTTTTGAGAAGATAAAAAACTCAATGTTTCCGTTTAAAGCGTAATTTGGACTTGGTGGATCTTGGTGTGTCATACTTGGAACACGATGAACTTAATATGAATATTGGTATTTATTCGCCTTTTCGATTTTAGCGTAGTTTTCCCAAAACTCATGCTTCAGAATTGAGCAAACGGGAATGGATCTCTAAGGTCGTTCAAAGAAGTGCTGGATTGCAAATTTAAGTATAAGATGTAACAGGCCGTAAGATCTAGCGCTTGATGGGAGGAAAAAAGAAGTTATATTTTTTCGCAGAACATAAATGCACGCTCGACGCTTTCTGAGTTCCTTTTTTGGGATTCAGGTGGTGTCAAAATAGTATTTTTGGGAAATCTCGACATCAAAATTGAGGGTGGAATATAATACTTCCCCTTGCATATTTTAGGTAGAGTGCAGAGAAAGTAATTGTAGAACTAGGAAATAAAAAATCTGATATGTTCCATTCACATGAATTTCTCTACATTTCTGCAGTAAATTATTGTTAAAAAGCTTATTCTTCTATTTACTTAATGCTAATGGAGAAAAATTAGCAGAAAGGGTCTTATTACTTGCTTCCTAGTATGTAGACGGGAAATAAGGGAGTATCATAGGCTAAAGCGATAGTCAAAACCTGTAAAATCTGGTTGCTATGTGATTGAAGTTCCTTTGTTTGGACAGGAGTTGAGAAAAGTTTAAGTATCTTAAAGCTGAAAACAATAACAAGAAATATCTCAAAACCAATCAATTCCACGAAAAAAAAATGTATATAACATAAATTGTGTGTTTTAACGAGTTCTACATTTTTATGAAGTAAGTTTTTATCTATTTCTTACGGTTTACCAGTTATGCAAAATTCATCCAGAATACACATCTTCAGAGGCTATTCCTAGAAAATTCAAGATACACATTTTATTTGGGATGCAAATGTCTTCAATATACGGGATTTTAATCAAAATCGTTAGAGCTATTTTTTAAAAAATAAAAAATGTTCAAAACGGTTTCTATGCAAAGGGTAGTTTATGTCGCGTCCTTAGAAGATACCAAACCTAAATACTAAGTTTGGTATTTAACAGCCTTTTCGTTTTTGAGCTATGCTGCCCACAGGCACACAGACAGACACGGACCTTTTTCTGAAAATGCTTTTTTGGGGGGTTCAGGGAGTCCTAAAACATGTATTTGCAGTGAAATCTCGGTATGGAATTTTTGGGTGAAATACAATACTTCTTCTATACACTTTATATTGAACGTGTAGAGAAAGCAAAAATTATGACATCTGTAAATAAAACTAAGGACATGTTAATCCAGCAGGTTCGTTAGCTGCTTAAATGAAACAAATTGTATATCTATATAACATTCATATGCATAGAGCAATTCTTTGGTATAAAAAGTGAAAACCAAAATTGTATCACTATCCAAAGTTGCTATATAAAAAGACAAAACAAAACAAATAAAGCCACGACGAAGAATTATGTTTCATATTCAAATGAATTTCTCGGCCGATTATCGTTTAAGTTTATACAGCTAATACAATCTATTCCTATTAAAGATTATTTTTGTATTTATTTCATGTTAATCGTAATAAAGCTTAACCTTTGTAGAAGTAGTTTCATTACACATTTCGTTGTATGTGAGGTGAATACAGAAAGTGGAATTGATACCCATGTCTGTATATCTATCCCAGATTCAATCTGAGAGGGGGGGCGCTTGAACAGTCTATCGAGGCTCAGAGCGATTTGGAATTACTAAAATGTTCTATACAGACTGGAAAAAAGTTTTACATTTGTTTTAAAAACCATAAGAATAATGTTGTCACGCTATGTAATTAAAATTTGTGGCTCGTTTTTTGTCTTTGAGCACAGGTGATCATGTCAGTTTGTGCGAGATAGCTTAACGGTCAGGAATCTCTTTGTTGTTGACATTGATGTACTGCCAGAAAGTTTGCAAGTAGCCATAGAACTGATGTGTGATTCAAAAACACCCTCCTCAAAAAATTAAAGCTACTGGTCTGGAGGACTCTGGAATAAATAGTTTGGCATCTTCAAATAACCAACGTTGCGATGACAATTATTATGGCATTTTCATCCACATGTTTATGTGAGACAGGTTTTCCAACTTAGACTGTAGTGAAAACAAAACATTATTGTCGGCTAGCTGTTCGATAATGATCTCTTGGGCATTGTCAAATTTGAAACCAAACATACCTGGTCTAATCAAGACAAAACTATGTCAATCCTTTCACTGACAGAATTATTTTTATTTGTTGATTTACTATTATGTTTGAAAAATTGTATGTTGTGGTACATCTATTATCTTAGTTTGCATTGTTCCCCTCAGAATATTGAAAAATGGCGGCGGCTCAAATGAATAAGGTTGAGAAACTGATATTGTATCATATAGTCCAGATAGCTAATATATGTTACAAAATGTAATATCCATGAATCTGAAATTCCGTACTCTTTCGGGACATCATGAGAAACTACTGACTGTATGTAGCACCGAAAACAAAAGAACTGTTAAAAAGTTCACCTCAATAATATTGCATATCTCGATTATGGCTAATGCCACAGAAAAGATTATAAATAAATTGTGTACTTTAAGGATATATACATTTTTGTATAATAGGTGTTTGAGTGTGTGTGTGTGTGTGTGTGTGTGTGTGTGTGTGTGTGTGTGTTACACTTTGGCTTCAGACTGATCCTCTAGTTCCCGGCCACGGAATGAGCCTATGCTCGATCCCAGCCATGAGAGTACAGATTTTCAATCATGAATATAGGACCGGTGCCCTCTCAGCATCGGGAGGAAAGTTAGGAGCTACGTCAGCAGTGAACTAGGCGAGTGGCAGCCAATATTCCAGCTGGGGAATGCGTGATGCCGGCCACATCATCTCCTCAAAACTGTTGAATGATCGTCCGCCTCTGGCGAGAGTAACTGGGCGTGATGTATAAAATTCCTACAGAATAAAGAGGACTTTCCAGGATATTCCCCAGATAATTCAAGATTACATTTACTTCTTATGTTAGTATTTTAATGAAAATTATTAGAGCAAATTTTGAGGATATGAAAAAAAAATTGGAAAAATGTTCAGTGTATTTTGATAGTTTGGGGTGGAGGACTTTTGTTTTTAAAAATTCTGTTTCCGTCTTTGGTAGAAAATGAATTTCAATGCAAGTTTGGCATTTATCAGCTACCCTGCTTACAGGCACGCGCACACACACATACACACATTTGAATAATGTACTAAACATGCTTTTTTGCGTGTAGGGGTCTTAAAACAAGTATTTTCGGTGATATGGTAATAACATTTTTGGTAAAATAATTCTTTTTCCAATTACTCTAAATGCCTACGTAGCAGAGAAAGTAAAATAACGGCCTGTTGATGAATATACAGCAAGAAAAAGTTTAATATAGTGCAAGATTATCGTGCTAAATCAACTTATGCAGAATTTTGCTACTGCTAAAATAAGATAAATATAAGAGAAATAAATATTATGTTTGTGATAATGAGCTACTCTTCATTCCAGCAATGTTTGATAGCTGACTCGAGTCATTGGTGGGTGTAGATAGGCATGCAGGAGCCCTTTCATCTGGCTAAATGGTGCATATCGGAGAACAGGTGTTTACGGTAAATTGCCGTGAGTACAATCAAGCCAAGTGCTTACGCTGGCCAATCGATTGTTGCAAGCCTCGTGGAAATTGCTCGTCTTCCCACAAGAATCAATTCATAGTTAATGTGCAATGAATTTCAATTTCGCGGTTTTGGGGTGTTCTGACTGAGCTAAACATGGCAGTTATTGATCAACTGTAATAGGGCCGTGGTGGTTGACGAGAAGCGATTTTGTGTGCTGTGTTGTGGAGAGATGGATTTTTATAAACGGTGCTTCATTAGACACGTTACACTATTCTCTCATCTCATAGTCCAGTTTTGGTGAATGTCACTTTACAGCAAATAAATATCATGTATTCAGCCAGCAGAAACATGTAGAGCTCGTTTAGTTTCTCTTAATAGTATATACTACATAGGTGGAGGAGAAGGCATTGCACTCCAACAAAAATCAGTACTGAAATTTCAAGGAAAGTAAACGTTTTAGTGTCTCCTGTTTAAAGAAAGCCCTTTTAGAAAATGTCAGTATGTGTGTGCCCATGTATCTGTAAACTCAAAAACGAAAAGTCAGTAAAGTACAAAATTTAGTATTTAAGTTTAGGATCTTCCAAGGATACAGCACGAAGATTTTGAGCAAAATTTCCCACATAAAACTCCCCTTTACAAGGAAATAATTTCTAATTTTGGTTTTCTCAAAAACGGCTTTAACAATTTTGATTAAGATATCGTATATGTGACAAATGACAAATCTAATGTTTATCTTGAATTTTCTGGAATAGCCTCTGAAGACCTCTTCATTATGGATGACTTTTGCATAACTGGTAAACTGTAAAAGATTAACGAAAATGCACGAAACAAAAATTAAAACGCACAATTTATGTCATATACATTTTTTTTTCGTGGAGTTGACCATTCCCGAGATATTCCTCGTTATTGGTTTAAGTTTTAAAATACTTAAAATGTTTTCATACGAAAATTTGTAAACTCCTGAGCATGCAAAGAAACGGATCCCAATCACATAGCAACCACATTTTAAAACATTTGACTGTCGTTTTAGCCTAGTGTATTCCCTTACTTCCCTTCTACTTAAAGTAAGCAAGTAATAATACCATCTCTGCTAATGTTTATCTCGATTGTTATGAAGTAGATAGAAGAATAATCTTTTTGCAATAATTTGTTACAGAGATACATAGAAAGCTATGTGAATGGAACACATTACTTTTTGTACGATAATATGTTTTGATGAACTCGTTCATGCCGCCATGGTGTAAAGAAGAATTCCTTACTCTCAGTGCTGGTAAACTAACCTAGCTGCATGCTTTTTTATTTCACATAAGCCAGGTGGCCCAACTGCCAGGTATTTGATGCTGACAGATCTCCAATTGTGCGTTAAAAGAATTGAAAAGTCAATGGGACTGTTTCAAGTTAAAACTGGCCAGTGGAAGCCGACCAGTGCAACCTTATTTTTAACAATCCGTCTCCAATGATAGTAAGAAGGCTAAAACGAAGGTCACTAGCCATTTGCTCACCTACAAGTTTTAACTTGAACTAACCCCGTTGAGTTCTGCAACTCTTTTAACGTACGAAGGGATATCTACACACCTCAAATACATGGCGGTTAGGCCATCTGGTATGCGTGCGTTGTATTAAGCCCTCTAATAGTTTACTTCTCTACCACGTACAATATAGGTAGTAGGTAGAGAAAGTATAGCATTCTATCCAAAAATTCGATATCGAGATTCCTCGGAAATAAATTGTATTTCAAGGAACCCTGAATAAAAACAACTAGAAAAAAGTTCTGTAGGTGTTTGTCAAAAGCATAATTGAAAAACGAAAATTTGGTTAGGTAAAAACTCGGTATTTAAGTGCAGTTTCTTTCAAACATATGCCACGAAGATTTTTAGCAAAATCCCCCAACTCAAACTGTATATCAAACAAATAAATTGCATATCTTAAGTTTTCTATGAATAGTGTCCGAAGATGGAGAGATAGAGTCTGTGCTATAGCCGGAATTTGAACCATGGATCTCCTTGTTTCCATCCAGTTGCTTTAACCACTGAGTTACCATGGCAACATCCAGCATCGCCTAAATTCTCCAATAACTCGCGTTTTTCTCTGTAAACCACAACGTCTCTCCTACATCTGGCTGGTGTAAAAGAAGCAATTAATTTACAGTGTCTGAAGAACTCTTCATTCTCAATAGCTTTTGCATAACTGGTAAAAAAAACTTATATGAAAAATCTATATATCGTTAAAACATACAATTTATGCTATATGCAGCTTTTTATTTTTGTGGTAACCATTTATGAGATATGGGATTTGAACCCAGAACCTCCGGAATGCGGGCCACACATGTTACTGACTGATTCATCCCACTCGGTTTCTTGTTTTTTGCTCAAAAAAATTAGCACAAAGGGTTTAGATTCTGGAAAATAGATTACGATGTGTAAAGTATGTCACATCACTTTTGAAGTTTGATTTTATCGCTCTTTTCTTGATTTGGCACCAGCCGTCTGAATGATTGTAATGGAAAATCTAGCGAGCATGGTTCTTCCATAGCGCTTCTAGTGAACTTAATATTGAGAGTCACGTCTTGAGCATTGTACGGTCGATTTCCCCTCACCCTTGTGTTTGTTCATGAGTCACAAGAAGACGGTTCTCTCCCTCAAGACAAAGTCAAGGTGACAATCTTAAGGAGCTTAGGTCGGGGCACAGAAAGTGATTTTTGGTGTCGTTGGCAGTCCCAGGTGGAAATGGGATGCACGTGGACGTTTTACTGATCACGAGAGCAATTTACAAACCGTCACAGATAAGACGGGTCATACATAAATATCATGGGTAACTAATGCCTTCTCTTCTGGAGGCAGCTAGGATATTCATATGAGGGGGTTAAGTATAACTCTTGCGAAGAATTGGGCTCAGTAGCTTTTAAATGTTCTTGAAGAGATATTCTTCTCAAGCAGCTTCACAAGAAAGTCACTCGAAGTAATATATGTGTAATTTCTAAGATTTGACATGCAGTTAAGACTGATGCGCTATTTCAATAGAAATAAATATCAGATAGACATGTTCGAGCATATTATTATTTGTGCTATTGCTTCCTTGTTCAAAAAGTAGGCAAGCATTATACGAAAAAAATAATAATCTGATGTATTGCATTTATATGACTTTCTGGACCCTCTATCGTTATTAGTGTGTATACATATTATTATTACGAAAGCGTACTTTTCCATTTACTTAATGTTAATTTAGAAAAACTTATTCAGAAGCAGTTACTTTGCACATTTCGTTATAGATACAAAAAGAATAGTGAGCTCGCTTTGGTAGTGTGGGCACTACGCCTCACATTCAAGAGGTCGCGACTTCGAATCTCGCTTGAGAGAATTTCTCGGATTCGGAGTTTTTTTTTTTTTCACTTTCTCTATACGTACTATGTACATAGTGTATAGAGGAAGTATTGTATTCCACCCAAAAATTTGATGTCGAGGTTTCACCGGAAATACATGTTTTAGGACCCCCTGAATCTAAAAAAAGCATTTTCAGAAAAAGGTCCGTGTGTCTGTTTGTCTGACTGTCTGTGTGTGTGTCTGCAGACATCATAGCTCAAAAACGAAAAGGGACCGTTAAATACTCAACTTGGTATTTAGATTTGGTATCTTCCAAGGATGCGACACGAATATTTTCAAGAAAATCCCCCCACCCCAACTACGCTTCACATGGAAAAATTTTCAAAAATTTTGATTTTCTAAAAATTGGCTCTAACGATTTTGATTAATGTCCCGTATATTAAAGATATTTACATACCAAATAAAATGTATATCTTGAATTTTCTGGGAGTAACCGCTGAAGAGCTCTTTATTCTGGATCAATTTTGATAAATTTTGCTTGACTGCTAAACGGTAAGTGATAGACAAAAACTTACTACACAGAAAATGTTGATCTGTTCAAAACACACAATTTATATCCTTTACATTTTTGTTGTGGAGGTAACCGTTTCCGAGATATTCATTGTTTTTGTTTTCAGTTGTGAATATACTTTTCTCAGACAGGAAGTGTCCGTTTTTCTTTTGTTCCACTCCTGGCCAAGCAAGGAAGCGATTTGCAATGAAAATCGAATAACGACAACTTTTAAAACATTTGACTATCGGTTTAGCTTGGTACTTTCCCTCATTGTCTTTCTACTTATAAGGAACTAAGTAGTAAGAACATTCTGCTAATGTTTATCTCGATTAGTATTGTGTAGAAAGAAGAATAATCTTATGTAAGAAATTTGTAGAATAGCTAGAGAAAGTCATGTGAGTGTAACACATCAGATTTTTTTATCAAATAGTAAAAAATGGAAGAGTGATAGTCAATAGCTGAACTCTTTAACATTCCACAGTTTCCATATAATCTCGGGGAAAAAAACACATGAATATTGAAAGGACTTTAAAAACATGAAAAAGTATTGTAGAGGTATAACAATTAATAACGAATAATCCCGAAATATTTTCCTTGAAAATAATAAAATGCCTATTTGTATTTATTGACAATTTATGCTATTTTATTAGTTGAATACTTTTTACCTACTTTGTATTAATCGCCAAAGAAAATGTGAGAGAGGGATAAGTGTTTAACGCTCGCATTTACCACGTATGGCACCGCAGGCGAGAAATGGGAGAGAGGGTTTCTTATTTACTAAAATATTGTCATGTTTTGTTGTTAAAAGGAATTTGAAATGGCAACCATTTATAAGTAAGTTGGTGTCTGCCAGCTATGAACTAGTTAAGAGGGCATCACAGAGTATTTATAGCAAATACGATATATACATACATAGCTTTATAAAACAGATAGACCGCGCAGTAAAACCTTGGATTACGCAAAGGTACTTTTTGTCATCCTGAAATAATATTTTATTAACATTTTTAGCCTACCACTTTCTAACCAGAATGTATGAAGTGGTGGAGAATTCCTTCCAAACTCTGCCACAGTGTCCCTGATTTAAGTATCAAATCTGATATATATCAGACCTTTCGTTTTTAAATCATGCCCTTCACTTACAAACAGATACACACGAGTTTTAATAAGAACCTATTATTTGGATTTATAGGGATTAAAAGAGCGTTCACTAGAAACATTTGAAGCCTTCCGTTCGCATGAGTTTCTCTAAAACTCTGTAATATATTATTGATAAAAAGCATATTCTTCTATGTAGGTACTTCATACTATTCGAATAAACAATAGCAGAATTGGTCTTATTACTTGCTTTGTTGCAAGTTTAAGGGAAATAAGGGAATGCATAGTCAAATTTTTTAAAGCCTGGTTGCCATGGGATTGAAATCCTTTTCTTTGCATTGCCAATCCAGTAAGAAAAATATTTTAAGTATTTTATAACTGAAAAAATAACAAGGAATATCTCAGAAATGGTCAATCCCACGAAAAAATGTATACGACATAAATTGCATGTTTAGACGAGATCTACATTTTTTGAGCAGTGACATTTTCCCTATCTCTTACTGTTTACCGGTTATGCAAGTCATCAAGAATGAGGGGATCTTCAGAGGCTTATTCCCAGAAAATTCAAGATATACATTTTATTAGTCATGTGTAATTTATATACCTATGTATTTTACTCAAAATCGTTAGCCATTTTTGAGAAAATTAAAATTTTGAAACCTTTCCAGATATACTTTGGTGTCGTATTCTTGGAAGATGCTAAACTTAAATACTAAGTTTGATATTTCACTGACTTGACGTTCTAGAGTTGTCGTGTTCGCAGTCATACGCACGAACCTTTTTTTTTTTTTTAAATGCCTTTTTGGATACAGGGGATCCTAAAACGTGTATTTTCGGTGAAATCTCGACATCGAATTTTTGGGGGGAATTCAATACTTTCTCTACCTGCTTTGTACTTTAGTAGTACGTGTAGAGAAAGTAAAAATGAACATTTAGATCCTCGGTTTTGAGACAACGCCTTCATAACAATCGGCGTATAGAGAGTGATTATCCGATTAGGAATAACAGCTTCTTTGCATAAAATAAGAAGAAGAAATGGTTAATTACTTTTCATTTATGACGACAGTATTTTGTAGGTTTTACGTCAGAAATAAAAGAGATACAGTCTTTGCAAGGTGCACATTTTCGCTATCATGCCATTAAAACAGGCTCTCACTTTGATGCCGAACCCATTTATGACTCCTGCAGCTGGAAGAAGCCACAACAAATTAGCGAGCGTTTTCCTCTCGCTTTTTTTTTTTTTTTTTAAATTCAAATCCGGAGATTTAAAAAAGGGCGAAACAAAACCCACATGAAAGAAAGCTACTAATTTGTCTCGCTGTAGGGTTTTAGAGAGGGAAGTATTTCTTGGAGCGGAAGTTCCCAACAGCAATACTTTCAGCTCGTCATATTTCCACCAGTTGACTTTCCAAGGGGCAGTTCATCTGCTGCGCCAATAACGCTATATTTATACTCGACTGACCCCTCAATATCAGTATGTGCTCTGTTGTTTATTTCCGTTTACAATGTGGAAGATAAGCGTGAACAATCTGGAAGACTCGTGGTACATAATATACCGGCAATATTTTCTTGCGAAAAAGAAATATACCATTTTGAGCACTATTTACCCAAGAAAATTATTCCAAATTCAATATTTACTTTTACTACATAGTAAATGGTACCTAGGTAGAGAAGATACTGCATTCCACCCAAAAATTCGTTAGTTACTGACATTTCACCGATAATACATAAAAAAACCGAGAAAGGTCTGTGTGTGAACACGAAAACTCAAAAAGGAAAAATCGGTAAAATATCGAACTTAGTATTTAAGTTTAGCATCTTCCAAGGAAGCAACACGAAGGCTTTGAGAAACTCCACCCCCCCAAAATACATTTTACATGGAAAAATTCGAAAATGTTGATTTTCTCATAAATGACTTTTAAACTGTTTTGATTGGAATACGGTATATTAAATATACTTACATGATATATAAAACGTATGTCTTGAGTTATATGGAAATTGCCTCTAAAACCTCTTTATTTCGAATGTATTTTTGCTGAATTTTGCATTACTTAAGAGATAGACAAAAGCTTATACAAAAACGTAGATCTCGTTAAAACACGCAATTTACGACATATAAAGTTTTTCGTGGAATTGACCATTTCTGAAATATTCCTTATTATTGGTTTCACTTTTAAACTGTTTTCATCCCGAGATTTGTAAACTCCTGTTCATGCAAAGAAACGGATTTCAACCATATGGCAATCGGCTTTTAAAATATTTGACTTACTTTAGCCTTATTTGCCTACTTACAAGGAATCAAGTATTAAAGAGAATTTCTGTTAATGTTTATTGTTATTTTACACGAAAGCAAGTAAAATTTCACTGTACTGTGTTCTCTCGTTTTGCATATTACTTTCTATACACGAACTATGTACATAGTGTATTAGAGAAGGTATTGTATTGCACCCAAAAATGCGATACCGAGATTTCACCGGAAATGTATGTTTTCGGTCCACCTGAATCCAAAGAGGCAGTTTAAGAAGAACATTCGTTTGTGTGTGTATGTGTGTGTGTCTTTGAACAGCATGGCTCAAAAACGAAAAGACCGAAAGACTTAGTATGTAAGTTTGGTATCTTCCAAAAATGCGACACGAAGATTTTCAAGAAAATCCCACCACACCCAACCACTCTTTTCATGGAAAAGTTTACAAAGATTTTGATTTTCTCAAAAATGGATCTAACGATTTTGATTAAAATCAGTTGCAGATAGGATTTTTAGAATTTTTGTGACGACGATACGTAAAAATGGAAGCTCTAGCTGCACTAGGTAAAAATCACACTTTCTTCTAAATAGCTCCCCTATATTATTATTCTATTAAGACTACTTTTGTTTTCTTTCTCTATTACAAATAGCCGGCAGGGAAAGTAATTTGTCCCACCCAAAAATTTGATGTTGAGATTTCACCTGAAATAATGTTTTGAGGCCGTATTCATTAAAAAAAAAAACCTGCATGTTTGGAAAAAACATGTCTGTGTGTGTGTGTGTGTGTGTGTGTCTATCTCTATGTGTCCAACTGCGTAAATCAAAAACCAAAAGTCGTTAAATACCAAATGTTATATTTAAGTTGAGCATCTTGCAAGGATGCAACACGAGGTTTTCAAGAAACATCCGTTAACAAATCACCGTTTACATGGCATATATTTTGTGAATTTTAATTTTCTCAAAAATAGCTGTAACGATTTTGATATAAATAATATATATTGAAATTTCTGAGAAGAGCTGAAGTCTTCTTCATTCTGGACGACTTTTGTGTAACTGATAAACCTTAAGACATAGAGAAAATCTTACTATACAAAAATTGTAGACCTCGTTAAGCCGCATCATTTTCAAATCTTTTTTGACCGGGAGGAGTTATTCCTAGTATTTCTGGTTACTTGTTTAAAAATGTTAATACTTATAGTTTTCTCAGACAGGAAGCCATTCGTTTTTATTTTATTTTTACTGCTGGTCATGCAAAGAGAAGTGCATTTGAAGTCATCACATAGCGACCAGCCCTTAAAAGAGTCGATTATCGCTCTTGTGCAGTGACCTACAAGAAAATAAGCAATAAATTAATTCTGCTCTTCTTTATCTCGATTAGTATTATTAAATAGATAGAGGAACACGCTTTTGTATGAATATTTTGTCGCAGAATAGTTAGAGAAGTATGTATAATACAACATGCTTTTGTGTTGATCGTCTAGTATCGAAATTTCTGGATCATGGACAGAGAAATGTAGAGCTATTGTGTCAAGTGTGTGAATGTAAACGTTAGCAGATATCGCAGTAGGTCCTGAATACAGGGCAGCAGGGGACAATACCGAATGTCATTACACGAGGTAATTTAGAGAAGCTGATTTGGCAACTCGGACTGTTGGGAGGATGCAGGCAGTCTCGGTCCCTTGAGCGAGAGCCGCAGTAATGTCAATTCGCCTGCCCACTTAACAGGCACGTCTATGGGGAATGCAACCACACATCGTTTGATATGTACACTGGTCATATTTATTTGTAACCGACCCACTTTCCCTTAAATTAGTTCATTCCGATGTCTCAGGCGAGCTGAAGTACATCCAGTCCTGAGGGACAAGCAATTGAAAACTTATATATCATTTCAAGCAATAGGCATTGACAAGCACAAAGTTAAGAGCTCCAAGTAAACTGCCCTATTGTTCCTTTCTCTTCATAGCTCTATGTACATGAATAGCAAGTAGAAAGGGTACTGTAAGGGTAAGGTCTGTGTGTATCTGTGAACAGCATAACTCAAAAACGAAAATTCTGTTAAATACCGAACTTGATATTTTAAGTTCTGCATCTTCCAATGATGCGACATGAAGAGTTTTAAAGAAATATCCCCAGCCCCAAAGTACCCTTTGCATGGAAAATAATTTGAAATGTTAGACCTTTTTTAAAAAAGGATTCTAATAAATTTCAATAAAACACTATATTAAAATGCATATCTCGAATTTTCTGGGAGTAGTCTATAAGCCCTCTTCATTCTGAAGGAATTTTGCATAGCTGGTAAACTAACACATAGACAAAATTCAAAATCTTCTCGGGCTTCTAGCCAGGTAATAACTTGGCTTGACACCAACGTTTCGAAGAAGTGCATCTTCCTCGTCTTCAGGGTGAACTGATGGTTTGAGCTTGCGGAGACTGGTATTTATAAGAGCTGGGATGAAGCTAACATCTGATTGGTTCGCGAGATATTATGGCCTGGTATTTAAGATGACTGAGACATGGGCACGGACTTCGTAGAAAACTATTTATAGCAGTTATTCGGCTAATGTTTTGTGTTTGAGCACGCACCTGCTAGAAAATAAGTCTTGGAAGACTGCAGGTACAGGATTAGGTGTTAAGGCTCTTTATCATCGGTGTCCATGCTGAACTTAATTGTAGGCCAGAATCGCGATTTAGATTATTTGTTTCAGATGAGATGGCTAAAGCTTCTTTTACTCTCCTTTCCCAGTAATTCGAACACTTTGCCACTATCTTGGTGTTAGTAAAGTTAGCTCTGTGGCTCTGTTCTATACAGTGTTCAGCCAGTCCAGATTTTTCGGGTTGCATAAGCCTTATTGATCTTTGGTGTTCAGAAACGCGTGTGGCAATAGTGCGACCTGTTTGGCCAATGTACGCTGCGCTGCATTCGCAAGGAATGTGGTAGACACCAGGTACTCTGAGAGCTAAATTATCTTTAACTGGCCTGACCAAATTTTTGATTTTAGGTGGTGGCTTATGGATGGTTTTGACATTATATTTGTAGAGTAGTCTACTAATCTTTCCCGAAAAATTGCCGGTAAACGGTATATAGGCTATGGCGGCTGGCTTGTCTTTTTGTTGAGTGTTCTTGCTGGGGTTTCTTTTTCGTCCGGCTCTTTTCAGCGCTGATGTGATGTCCTTGGCTGAATATCCATTTTGTTGGAGTGTGAATTTTAGGTGTTGAAATTCCATTTGCAGATTATCTGGGTCTGATACAGAAACTGCTCTATGTGCCAATGTGTTTAGAATGCCCATTCGTTGTGACTTATGGTGGAAGCTGTTTGCGTTGAGATAAAGATCCGTGTGTGTAGGTTTTCGGTAGACGGCATGACCAAGAGTTCCGTCCGCTTTTCTGGTAACCAGAATGTCCAGAAATGGGAGGGAAGCATTTTTCTCAACTTCCATTGTGAACTGTATTTGTGATCTAAGGCTATTTAGGTGTGCAAGAAAATCTGGAAGAGTGTGCAGTCCATGTGGCCAAATTACAAATGTATCATCTACATATCTGTAAAAATGTGTAGGTTTTAATGGGGCTGTGTTAAGTATTTCATGCTCCAGAAACTCCATATAGAAGTTGGCAATAGCTGGTGACAGAGGAGAGCCCATCGCAACACCGTCTGTCTGCTCGTAGTAGGTGTTGCCATACAGAAAATAAGTGGAAGTAAGTGTGTGACTAAACAGTGCAGTAATACCAGGTGGAAAGTGTTCTGACAATAGTTGTATTGTTTCCGCCAGGGGAACTCTGGTGAAGAGAGATACCACATCGAAACTAACTAACAGGTCCGATGGCTTCACTTTGATGTTGTCAAGAACTTCAGCGAATTGTATAGAGTTCTTCACATGGTGTACACACTTACCTACTATTGGTTGCAGCAGATGTGCCAGATGACGAGCTAGGCGATAGGTAGGGCTGCCAATAGCGTCCACTATGGGCCTTAGAGGTATCCCAGGCTTATGGATCTTCGGCAGACCATATAATCTGGGAGGTATGGAGGCAGATGGCGAGACCGTCTTCTGAACATCAGGAGGAAGGCTGGATTTCTTAATTAGCTGGATGGTGCGTCTTTCCACAGAGATGATATGTAGATGATACATTTGTAATTTGGCCACATGGACTGCACACTCTTCCAGATTTTCTTGCACACCTAAATAGCCTTAGATCACAAATACAGTTCACAATGGAAGTTGAGAAAAATGCTTCCCTCCCATTTCTGGACATTCTGGTTACCAGAAAAGCGGACGGAACTCTTGGTCATGCCGTCTACCGAAAACCTACACACACGGATCTTTATCTCAACGCAAACAGCTTCCACCATAAGTCACAACGAATGGGCATTCTAAACACATTGGCACATAGAGCAGTTTCTGTATCAGACCCAGATAATCTGCAAATGGAATTTCAACACCTAAAATTCACACTCCAACAAAATGGATATTCAGCCAAGGACATCACATCAGCGCTGAAAAGAGCCGGACGAAAAAGAAACCCCAGCAAGAACACTCAACAAAAAGACAAGCCAGCCGCCATAGCCTATATACCGTTTACCGGCAATTTTTCGGGAAAGATTAGTAGACTACTCTACAAATATAATGTCAAAACCATCCATAAGCCACCACCTAAAATCAAAAATTTGGTCAGGCCAGTTAAAGATAATTTAGCTCTCAGAGTACCTGGTGTCTACCACATTCCTTGCGAATGCAGCGCAGCGTACATTGGCCAAACAGGACGCACTATTGCCACACGCGTTTCTGAACACCAAAGATCAATAAGGCTTATGCAACCCGAAAAATCTGGACTGGCTGAACACTGTATAGAACAGAGCCACAGAGCTAACTTTACTAACACCAAGATAGTGGCAAAGTGTTCGAATTACTGGGAAAGGAGAGTAAAAGAAGCTTTAGCCATCTCATCTGAAACAAATAATCTAAATCGCGATTCTGGCCTACAATTAAGTTCAGCATGGACACCGATGATAAAGAGCCTTAACACCTAATCCTGTACCTGCAGTCTTCCAAGACTTATTTTCTAGCAGGTGCGTGCTCAAACACAAAACATTAGCCGAATAACTGCTATAAATAGTTTTCTACGAAGTCCGTGCCCATGTCTCAGTCATCTTAAATACCAGTAGTGAGACCATATTTTTATTATCAAGAACAGGGGAGAGCTTTACGCTTTCCTCTACACAAACGCTACAAGTTAGAAATATACGTAATTCAGCAAGATTCGACGCAGGCATGGCCTACTACAACACCGCTAGCCATGCCAGAGGTCAGTGGGCGCGGGCGCGCCGTGCCGCCTTGCTGCGGACAATGGAGACGCCTTCCGCCCCACTTACTAAGCCGCCTCCTGCCACGCCACCTACCGCTATGGAGCAGAGAGTTTTCACCGCCGCCGCACCGGTATCCAGGAGGAAACCGGCCCGGCCTCATCCGCCGACAGCCTCCGCCGCCGTGCCGGCTCCCAAGCGGGAACCGACCCGGCCCAAGCCGCCGACTGCTTCAGCCGCCGTGCCGGAACCCGAACGGGAACCGGCCCGGCCCCAACCGCCGACCACCTCCACCGCCGTACCGGTACCCACCCGGGAATCGGTGCGGGCTTCCACGCACCATGATGGCCACTTTACAGTGGTCGTCATAGGGGTCCCGAGGGACCTTCCATCCCGCTTCGTGCTGGATGCCGCACGCCGCCTTTGGCCCTCTACAGTGAAGGCCAACCGGATAACATCACCTCGGGGACCCACATCGCTGGTCCGCCTCCACCTGGGGTCCGCGCCTGAAGCCGAAGCTGCCTCGACATCACGCCTGCCCTTGTTAGGGCACCAGCTACGTGTCGAGGCTAGCAGAAGTGAACGTCCGGTCCCCTGCCGACGCTGCTGCACCTACGGACATCGTTCGGAGGATTGCCACGCCGCACCGAAGTGCCACTACTGTGGGGCAAGCTCGCTCACAGCCGCTTGCTCCAACCATGACCTACGCCGTCGACGCCGCTACTGCGCTACCTGCTCCGGGAACTCGCACTTCACAGGGCAAGCCACGTGCCCCCTGTATCCCCGGAGTAGGCCTTCACCTCCACAAAACTCACAGCAGCACCACCAACCATCACCACCACCAGACTCGACACCGAACACTTCACCGACGGACACCTTTCTGAAGGACGCCGCTGAATCCATCAAACAGAACATCGCCACCATCCTGGCGGCTACACACCAACTCGGCCTCCGTCTCGAGGAACTTCAGAGGGAAACCAAAGAACGACTCGCAGCATTGGAGGCCAAGCACCAGGACTCAGATCGAGTTGCAGGTGAAAACGGCGCGGTGCTTGCGTCCATCCAGCGCCAGCTGGACCGCACAGAGAGCCACCTCGTCCATTCACCTTCCGAGGACAGCGACGACCAGTGCCCGCGGCTGGGGTCTCTTGAGGCTTCGGTCGTGGGTGTCCGAGAGCTGCAGCACCAACTTCATCAATCCATATCCAAGCAGCTACACGACCTTCAGACAGGACTCACCAAGGACATTCTCACATACATCGCTACCGGTCCAGCCCCCAGGGGAAGGAAGAACCGGTAGTGCAGTCATCATCACCACAGGGAGAGAGTGGCAGCTCTCCCTACACTTCCAATCCCATGTTTCACCAACAACTCCCAACCACCCACAATTTCCTTAATTCCTCACCAATAATCCGCTATGGGGGCCGGCTGGGCCTCGGTCAAGCCGGTCTACTAGCACAACCCTCACCCCTGGCGGCCGCACAGCGGGCCAGTTCACCTTTACCTTTTACTGCGCGGGTGCAACAGCGGTACCGCAGTATCCTTACCTTCCAATACCGGTGGAGGGGTTTTTTAGTCGGTAGGCCCATCCTGGGAGACCCCGACACTCCGGGCTTGCCAGCCCGGGTTAGTCCTTAAGGTGGATTTTTCCCCTCCACTTGAAACTAAAAAAAAAAAAAAAAAAAAAAAAAAAGCCATAATATCTCGCGAACCAATCAGATGTTAGCTTCATCCCAGCTCTTATAAATACCAGTCTCCGCAAGCTCAAACCATCAGTTCACCCTGAAGACGAGGAAGATGCACTTCTTCGAAACGTTGGTGTCAAGCCAAGTTATTACCTGGCTAGAAGCCCGAGAAGATTTTGAATTAACACGTCGCCAGGAAAGCTATAGTTCTTATTTTACATAGACAAAAGTTTATTACACAGAAAATCTAGATAATATCAAAATACACAAGTTATATCACTTACTAACGTTTTGTACAGTTAACTATTTCCTTGATATATACTTAAAGTTTTCTCAAACAGGAATTTTACATTTCTGCTTCTTTTGTTTTACTCCTGGTCTTGCAAAGAGACCCGAATTTCAAATTCAATCACATAGCGACAGCTTTTAAAGGATTTGACTATCGCTTTAGCCAAGCGTATTCCTATATTTCCTTTCTACATAGAATGAACTATTTCTACAAATATTTATTTTTATTAATATGAAGTAGATAGAAGCATAAGTTTTTAAAGAAAGTTTGTTACAGAATAGGTAGATAAAGTCATGTGATTTTAGACTATGGTACTAAAAACACTACCATATATAACCCCATGAGTTGAAATGAGTTTATCAATAAAACCGGTGAATCTAAGAGATGTACTAAAGCTTACTACACAAAACGTGTAGATCAATGACAATTTATGGTATGCACCTTTTTTGTAAGGTTAGTTGGTTTCAGTTTTAACATACTTATTTTTTTCTAAAATGATGCTATTCCTTTCATATCCCTTTTGTATTTACTTCTGATCATGCATAGAGGAGCGAATTTCAATTGTTTCACACAGCGAAGAGCTTTTAAAAACTTTAACTATTGCTTTAGGCTAGTGTACTCCCTTATTTCCCTTCTACTTATAAGAAACTAAATAATAAGATCATTTATTATAACGCTTATCTTGACTAGCACGATGGAGATAAAACAAAAATCTTGTGGAAGCGTAGTTTGTTTGAAGAAATGGTAGAGAAAGTCCTGTGAATGGGAACACATCAGATTTTTTTTAAATGTTTGGCGAATTTATTGGAAATTGTTAAATTTTTGTTTCATTTTTAGCTCATATAAAAAATTAACATTCGAGCCGACAATTTGCTAAGTTTTAATCTCTTGCTCCATTGGATTGGCAGTCACACTGAAAAATTCAATGCCATAACCGGGATTTAAACCACGGATCTCCCGGTTTCTAGCCGGTTGCTCTAACCATTGAGCTACCATGGCAAAATTCCGGCGCGGCATTGAATTCCTCAACTGACTCGCATGTTTCCCGGTAAACCACAAGATGATCTCAAATTATTTTGAAATGATATAGATACCACAATGTCGTAAGTACTTTAAGTCCCGGGATTCATAGTTTAGTCAACTATTATGGTCAGTTGGTATTGATTTAATTGAGATTCGTGGTTCAAATTCCGGCTATGGCATTGCATTTTTCAGCCTGACTCTACCTATCCGACTCCTGTCCTCAGGCCTTGGGCGAAAAAATCTGATGTGTTCCATTCACATGATTTTATTATACATCGCTCTAACATATTATTACAAAATAGAACATTTTTCTATCTACTATGATAATTGAGATAAACATTTGTAGATACTGTCTTAATTACTTACTTCCTTGTAAGTAGAAGCAATATAAGAGAATATACTTGGCTAAAACAATAGTTAAATCTTTTAAAATCTGGTTGCCATGTGGTTGCCACGAGTTTACAACTTTCCTGTGAGAAACTTTATCTGAAACTGATAACAAGGAATATCTCAGAAATGGTCAATTCCACGAAAAAAACGTATGTGACATAAATTGTGTCTTTTAACGTGATTTACAATTTTTGTTGAGTAAGCTTTTGTTTATCTCTTAAGATTTAACAGTTATGCAAAATTCAGCGAAATTCATTCAGAATAAACAGGTCTTTATAGGTTATTACCAGGAAATTCAAGATATACATTTTATTTGTCACATAAATATATTGAATATACGGTATTTTAATCAAAGTCGTTAGTCAATTTTGAGAGTATCAAAATTTTCGAAATTTTTCCATGTAAAGAGTTGTTTGGGGTGAGGAGATTTTTCTCAAATTATTCGTTTCACATCCATAGGAGATGCTAAACTCAAATACCAAGTTTGGTATTTACCCAATTTTCGTTTGGTATTTTACCCACGGACACACAGATTTTTTCTCTAAAAATGTTTTTTTTTATACAGAGCACCCTAAAACGAGTATTTCCGGTGAAATTTCGTTATTGAATTTTTGGATGGAATGTAATATCTTCTCTATACACTATGTACATAGTACATGTAGAGAAGGTAAAAACAAATGTTATTACTTCTTCTTCTTTTGTTTTGATTCAAAGAGGAATCTTAAGTTTCCCAAACATTAAGTGTCTTAGTTCACAAATTTCAAATCGCATTTCTTCTGGTGCATCCGGACCGAAGCTGTAAGCTTTGTCAGTCTATATTTTAAACATTAAAGTTTATTTTAATATCAAGGAGTGCAAAATTCATGAGCATTCCGGTTTCTTTTAGAACATTTCAGCTACAGATATTGTAGTTTTATAAATGATTAGGTATTAAACTCGCTAAAAATACGGGTTGCCACGGTTTTTAGAGGGTTTGTTTCTGATACCACATTACATTTCTACTAACATTTTCGTTACAGTATTCCTGTTTTCCCTTTGGTTCCCTCAAGCTAGAGTCTTTTCTGTCATAAAAAGAATGGGTTATTCTTTTCTTTTGATTCTTATTGGGAAATGAAAATACAGACGATATCAAAGGAAAACAAAGAACTGGAAATACAAAACAGTCAAAATAATGAAAATGGAAAGAAAACAAAAGTTGGACGACTTAGGGCCGGAAATACATCACATTCGTCATCATCAGAGTTGCTGTTCCATCACATGTCTTTTACTTTGCTTCACATTAGGGTGCCAGCTTAGTAGTGACCTGTTCCGATTTTAAGCAACACGTTATTTAAAAATCTGATTAGTTCCATTCAAATGACTTTCTCTAGCTATCTCACAAAGTTTCCCTACAAAATTTTCTTTTATCTACGCCTTGATAATCAGCAAAACATTAACACATGTGGTCCTATTACTTACTTCCTTGTAATTAAAAGGGAAATAAGGGAATACACTAGGCTAAAACGAGAGTAACGTATTTTAAAGGCTATGGCTATATGAAACAAATGAAATTCGTTTCTGTTTTGCTTTCGCGGGAGTAAAATAAAAGAGATGGAACTAATGTTAAGAAAAATTTAATAAGTTAAAATTAAAACCAATAACAAGGAATATCTCGAAAACGATTAACTTTACAAAAATAACAATTATGTACAATTTAAATTACATAAATTGTGTGTTTTATTAAATGAGATGTATGTTTTTTATCAAGTAAGCTTTTGCCTGTCTCTTGCGGTTTGCGAGCTATACAAGATTGCCAGAAAATTCCGGATGAACATTTCGTTAGTCATTAAAATATCTTAAACATACAGAGTTTTAACCAAAACCTTAGAGCCAGTTTTGAGAAAATAACATTTTGTAACAATGCTTTATGTAAAGGGTAGTTGGGTGGGGGAATTTTCTTGAAAATCTTCGTGTCACTTCCTTGGAAGATTCTGGACTTAATTACTAAGTGTAATATTTAACGGAATTTTAGTTTTTGAGCTGTGCTGCCCATAGACACATACATACACACTAATAGACTCCCACGGACATCTTTCTAAAATGGCTTTTTTTTTTATTTGTTTTTTTATTTTTTTTTTATTCACAGAACTCAAAACAGGTACATATTTGCGGAGAAATATCGGTATAAAACTTTTGGGTGGAATATAATACCTGGTCTATCTACTACATACATTGTACATGCGTGCCAGAGAAAGTAAAAAACAAAAGAAGTTGTCTCCAAACTCATTTGTTTATTGGCTCTATTCTATTGCCTTCTTAGTATATTTGTTTTATTTATAATCACTTTAATTAACTGATTTTATCTTATATAAATATAGGTGTTCATTCACATGAATTTCGCTATCCACTATAAAATATTTTATTAGAGGAAACCCAATTGATGGTTAGATGTAAAAAGCCGTCGCTATATGTTGGCCTTTAAATGTTATACTCTTTCCGTGATAATAACAAACAACTGAATGGCGATAACACTTTAAAAATGACAAAGTATTGGACATTTAAAACCAACACACCCGGAAATTGCCGATGTATTAGAGGTATTTGAAATAGATTGTGTGTTTTAAGAGAACTACATTGAATGTAGAAAGCGCATTTTGTGGTATGTTTTTTTGTCTATTTCTAATGGTTTACTCATAAGTCAAAATTCCTTCTGAATGGAATGCGCTTATCATGTTATTCCCAGAACTTTTAAGACGTACATTTTGACATTACAAGTATCTCAAATATATCTTGATTAGAATCTTTGAAAGATAATGCATTTAAATATCAACCTTGGCATGTAGCTATCTCACGTTTACACTTTTTCTTCATAGTAGAGAAGATGTTGCATTCCACCCAAAAATTCGATACCGATATTTCACCGGAATACACGTTTTAAGGTCCTCTGTATCCAAAGCAAGCATTTTTAGAAATAAATCGTATGTTTGTGTGTGTGTTTATGTTTGTCCCTATGTTCATGATCACGTAACTCAAAATCGAAAAGTCGGTAAAATATAAAACTTGGTACTTTCTTTCAGGGATGCGACACCAAGATCTCGAGAAAAATCCCCCCACGCCAAACTGCACTTTACATAGAAAAGATTTCGAAAGCTTTGATTTTCTCAAAAATGGTTGTAACAATTTTGATTAAAATACCGACTATTCATGATATTTACATGACAAATAAAATGTATATCTTGAATTTTCTGGAAATGATGGAGACATATTTTCTTTTCTGAAGACCTGTTTGTTCTGGCTACATATTGCTGAAATTAGCATAACTGGTAAAACGTAAGAGGTAAACAAAAACCTAGTACACAACAAATATATATCTCGTTAAAATACTCAATTATGGTATTTTTTCCGAAGAGTTCACCATTTCCGAGATATTCGTGTGATTTGTTTTAGTTTTTAAATGCTTCCAACTTTTCTTATGCTGATCATGCAAATAAACGGATTTCAACTACATATCAACCAGCTTTTAAAAAAATTGTCTATTGTATTCTCTTATCTCTCTTCTGTTTACAAAGAAGCAAGTTAAGGCAATTTTTGCTAATTTTTATCTCGATTAGTATTTTGTAAATAGAAGAAACACAACAATTTGTTACAGAGATGTAGAGGAAGTCATGTGAATGCAACGCATCAGATTTTTGAGTTATGCTATCCCCACACACAAATATAGGCCAGCATTTTTTTTTCAATCGGTGGCCCTCAAAGGTTTCATGCCCGATAAAATCTCGATATCGAATTTTGGAGTGGAATATAGTATTTCCTAGGTACGTAGTAAAAAATTTAATTTATGAAGTTTGTAATTGTTGAAGATGGAAACAGTAACTGTAATTTTTATGGCTTTGAAATGTTATACTGCATTTACATGTTTTTCCACATAATTTGATATTATATTTACCATATATCATACATTGTACGAGGACCATCTCGAAAGTAACGATTTGACATAGCTAAATAATAAACATATATAAACACAAAACATTATTTACAAAGCTACAGCATCTTACCCAATTTCTCAATACAAATGCCGTTGCTAGCAGGGTATTTATCACGTGGTATTGTTTTTTCAATGCAAATGTTATACCACCGCTGAAAATCTAGACCAAGACGTCACTGCCACTTTGAAGTTTTCTACGGTTGGGAAATCTCCTTGTAGAAGGATATGCTTATAATCGTTTAAAGAAAAGAAAAAAATTAAGATACCATAAGGACTATTAGAGAAGGAAGTATTTAATAAAATGCTTTAGTAAAAGCAAAGAAATTGTGTAGTTCAAATAAGAAAGAAACTACCGTGAACATGAAAGATGGAAATAAAAAACGAGAAAAGAGGAGGCAGCAAAGAAAACAACGTATAACAAGGGGAAAGAAAGTAAAGATCGGTAAGTACCTCGTATTAAATTCAATAGGTAGCTTGTTATATCCCTTGCACAGTACATACATACACGGCATAGTGTACCTTGGTAGTTGTTTCCAAGAGTTACTATGGAAACGCCCCTTCTCATGCAATAGAACGTTTCCTTTAAAAAACAAGGTGGAGGAAAGACAGAGAGGCATCCAGATAGCTTCGAAAACTTGTGCAATTTATGGCGTGTTTGGAAGAAGAAACAAAAAGTGTCGGAGTCCTGCTTTATTTCCTATTGTTTTCAGACACCAGCACAGGCATATATTACAGAATCAGGGCTCGCATGTTCACATGAACTTTGTTATATTACCTCTCATGTGGCTATGTTCCAACACAGTCCGTTTCTCTGCTCGATAGTACACAAGAAATTTCTAGGGATGAAATACTTATACCTACAATAAGAGAGCAAGTAAACCATCTGCTCAGATGCTACCATTTGCTACTAATCAATGAAATATAACATCTGACGTGTAACATTTACACAAATTCTCTATCCTCTGTTGTGGATTAGTGGGTAAACCAGTAGAAGAGCGTCCACAAATAAAACTTCATTTGATTTTGGGGAAACACACTAGTACTTTCTCTACAAGTACTATGTGTATAGTGTGTAGAGAAGGTACTGTAATTCACCCAGAAATTCGATACCGAGATTTCATCGGAAATACATGGGTCCCCCTGAATGCAAAAAATGTATTTTTAGGAAAAGGTCCTGTGTGTGCGTGTATGTGTGTGTGGACAGGATAGCTCAGAAAACGAAAAGAGTTGGTATTTAAGTTTGGTGTCTTCCAAAGATGCGAAACGAAGGTTTTAAAGAAATTCCTCCACTCCCAACTACCCTTTACATGGAACTTTTTTCGAAAATATTCATTTTCTCAAAGAAGCCTCTAACGATTTTGATTAAAATATCGTATATTAAAAATATTTACCTGACAAATAAAATGTATATCTTAAATTTTCTCGGAATAGCCTCTGAAAACTACTTATTCTTGATGAATTTTACATAATTTTGCCTAACTGCTAAACCGTAAGAGATGGACAAACACTTACCACACAACAATGAAGAGCACGTTAAAACACACAGTTTTATGTTATACACATTTTTTTCGTGGAGTGGATTGTTTTTTTAGATATTTCTTGTTTTTGGCTTCACTTTTAAAAAACCTACTTTAATCATACAGGAATTTGTCAACTCCTGCCCATACAAATAAAGGACTTCAGTCGCATAGCAACCAGCTTTTGACTATCACTTTAACCTATGGTACTCCCTTATTTCGCTTCCACTTACAAGGATGTAAGTAATAAGACTATTTCTGTTATTTTTTCTCGATTAGGATGAAGTAAAAAGAAGCATAAGCTTTTTAACACTAATTTGTTGCAGAGATGTAGAGAAACTCATGTGAATGGAACACATCATATTTGTTTTTACAAAATATAGGACTTGATGCTTTCACGGCGAGTATACGCGTTCTCCTGGGTGATGAGCTGTGTCCGATTGATCAGGCTGATTGATTCATGTGTGACTTTAAAATTGTTCTACCTCAGGCTTTCGGCCATTCTTCAGTAGATTTCTACGCATTACAAACATAAATATATATTTGTATTTTAGTATTCATTTAAAAGCATTCTTGTATTATATTCCTGATCACGAATGAAGTATTCTGCTAAAAATGATTGTAAATTAAGAAATAGTTATTATTACAGTTCGGCTTTGGATTCCGAAGCGCACACAGTTACGAACACACAGTTAGCGGTATCCTAAAGAGGAGGTAGAGGGGAGGGTTTTTTAGCGCAAACATTCACACGTTGAGGCATACTCTGTTCCAAAAGTAACTCATTAGACGTATATGCTTCATTCTGATTCATAAAGTAAAACAATAAATCATATTAGTAAAGTAAATACAAACGTCTTGTACTTTTAGAAACAAAAGTATAAAGGGTGAAACAAAAAATTCCGAATGAAAATGTGCAGAGCTTTGAAAAGATAATAAACACAAATCAATCAAACTCACTCAGAAGTCATTGCAGTGTTGCACATTTACTGTATCGAAAGTCACCTTATGTCACTCAAAATTCATTTGAATCATCTACAAGTTTGTTCATGGTCTAACGCCTACCCATTCGTATATTCGAGATTTTTCGATTTGCGCTCTCTTTTGGTGTTCACTAGTTTATCTACCTGCAGGAACTGAACTAGGCCAGGCAGTGAGCAATACTAGATGTGCAACCGTTTCTAAATGGACTGGAAGTACCATGGTTACTCGGTCACGTCATAATCATACTCTGTTTGCACCGAACCTCAATCCGGCAATTTAGTCATCCCGGACCGAGCTCCAATTATTATATTGGTTTTCTTTGATTTCATACAAGATGCTTAACACTATCCATATGAAATATTGTTTTTATTTACTTAAACTCCTTGAAGAAGTTTGGAGTTTCAAATGCTCATAGGTAACAACCAATCTTATTCTTTAGCACTGGAAAACTTGATTACACATTAACGAATATTTCGGGAACTATAACTGCTATGGACATTTTATTTGATACAAATGACATATTTTAATGAGCTTTATATAACCGCAAGGTTTTGTAATTACGTTATATGGTTCCATTCACATGTGCGTACCAAGGAGTTTAACCGGCTTTTAAAAAATCAATCCCATTGAACTTAGAAATACCTAAAGCATTTATCTTGGCGGGAGAAACCTTGGGAAAAAAATTAATCAGCAATTCACTTTGAAAGTGGTTCGAAAAATCGTCCTCCAAATGGAGCTATTTCGCCTGCAACAAGGAAGTGAATGTGTTATAATTTTATAGTTCTATGAGAATTAAAGCCACTTTATAGGTTAACGATGAAAAGTTGGCCGGTCAGAGTTGTGTGATATGTTAAAGTAACAAACATGTGCTATTTAAATAAAAATAGTTGACTCTATTCACTATAAAACAAAAAATAACAAAAATGTTTCGTTGTAAATTTACAGGAAATTTTCTATACATCTCCACATGGCATGCTGACTCAGGTATGATATCTTGTATTCATCCAATCTATTTTAGGGATTTTATTTATGTTATTCAGGAGAACAAGGGCACGTGCTTATTTTCGAAATTGTTTTTATTTAGTGGACTTCAAATACTCATTTAATACAAAATATCGATATCAAAGTTCTGAATGGAATACAGAGATTAGTTTACCAAATATTTTTGAATGACAGTAGCAAATACTTATCTCTCTGTATCTTTCTTACCAGTCAATCTAATTAATATTAAGCCTACTTCCAAAACGTAAACGAACTCCTTATGGTTTCACAGTACTCTCTATGTGTATTGCTTGATGATGTGCTATATTTCATGGAACCACTAAGTTTTATTAAAACACAGGTGTGATGCAATAATCTAATTGGCACAACTTTGCATAAAAAGTAAACGTCTTCTATCGTTCACTTTTGCGCGAAATAGCCCATTAATGTTTTTCGTATAGCATTTATTGTTATTTATTAGTATTACCAAAACTTTTAAAATGAGTTATTTTTGTATATGGTTTTAATGATACTAATTATATTATATTTCACTTTTTGTAGATTAAATACAATATCTTTTATTTTTTTAAAAGGAGTTTAATTCCTACTTTATTTTTAATTTTTGGATCGATAAATCATTTTATATACATTTTCAAATTCTTATTTAAATATAACTGTCTGATCGATTCCTCAGCAAATTAAAATACTTCATATTTTGCCTAAACATTGTCTGATCTGTGTCAGCGGATATATAAATGTATTCCCAAATTAGCAGCAAACAACTCAGTCTATCCCCTCTACACAGCGTAGCCGTGTTTAAACTTTCGTATAATAATAATAATAATATTATAATTATTATTATTATTATTATTATTATTATTATTTATAGAAAAGCTTAAGAATGAATATATTATCTGGTATGGATATTTTCAAATTCTAATTTAAATATAAGAGTTAGAGTCATGTAAGAATGCATCAGTTGTATGAAAACTTGTTATTTTGCACTAAATACTGTGTGATCTATATAAGTGGACACAGAATATTTAAATTGATATCCTTGAAACAACCTTAGCATATATCATTATTGTTGTTAGTGTTGAGAGATACATTATACACATTATCTTTCTTTAAATGGTGTTCCTTAAATATCATTATCATTACCACAAAATGCGCAATATTAATTGTTTAAATATGCAGAAAGATTGCGTACATTTCTTTTGTTTGGAAGGAATCAGGTATAAAACAAAGTATGTCGTTTCTAGTTTCCTTTACGGAAGCTTCTCCACCCATCCTATATAAGAACACTGCACGCAAAGGTAAATAACCCTTGAGATTACAGTGACCTGATCTAGGCGCGACTAGTTTAAAATTCTACTGCCCTTTTGCTCTCGTACTTCGCAAAACAATTGCTTACCTCTGTACACTGTAGGGTATGTTAGCACATATGCATATTTACAATATTTATAGGCAAGCTTATGGGTTTTAGATAGTACGAGAGTTAATCTAAGCTGAACTACTTTAGTCTCATCACACTCACATTTAATGAAATGGGGAACATACGTTTTGAGAGCTTTTGGGGTGAGGTTCTTATATGTTGTAAGCAGGGTTTATACTGAGAAAAACTTATGTTGGCGTTGGCATCAGTAGAAAAGGAATTCCGATCCAAATTCTTCTACATATAGTACTTTCGTTGTTTTCGGCAAAATATCTTATTAGTGATATGACATATATAGCTATTTTTATATCCTCAATAGCCGTGAGGATCAATAGAACCCCGCCCCCGGTTTTGATATTTTCAATTCCCATAGCGCAGTTAGCCTGTCGGAGTGCCAACGGCACAAACTACAGAAAGAAGAACCTGTTACGAGGGGTCGACCCGTAGCCAGGCATGAACATGAGGAAACGGAGGATATGAAATGTAAGCGAAATTAATGATTGGAAAGGATTAAATGAGTGGCGGGAGAAACCGGAGGACCCGGAGAAAACCCGCCCAGATTCCTCTTCGTTCACCACAATCCCACATGCGGGCGCTTGGGATCGAACCCGGGCCGCCTAGATGGGAGGCGAGAGGTCTAACCACTCAACCGCGGCGCCGCCACCATCGATGTATTATACCAAAACCACTTATTTATATTTCGAACCAGCCATTAAGAACCTCTTTTATTTCCGTGGTGACAGTCGTGTCTCACTATCAGCATGTTCATCACGGAATGTTTTATGAAACAATTACAGTTGAACCTGATTTATGCGTATATCAAGGGAACGAGGAAAGATTACTTGTAACTCAGCATTACTTACAACTGAGATTTTGATAATGCATCATACATATTATAAAAAAAGGCAATACAGGGGGCCTACATTTGCAAAAATTTACAAACAACAAAGATACGTACGAAGAAAACATTATTTTGAACTTGAACCTGCTTTAAATAAATCAGTTAATTTAGCTTGTTTCAATTTTCTTGCATTATGTGCATAAACCTCATTTTGCAAACTTATTAATTAATTTAGAGCTTCTTCACTACTACTTTTAGCGCTGATGTAACGCCTATACACATTTATTGCACTTAACACTTCGCTCACCTTAGGTATTTCAAGATTTGTGTCGTCATCTACATTCCTGTCAGTGTCGCTTGAAACTGGTCCACTTTGTTGATTAGCACCACGTTTTGGCACACATAAGCAATAATCTTCTCATCCTGTAGCTCCCCACACACAGCTAGATTGTCATCAAAATGCACAAAAGTATCGACATTTGCATCCTCCGATAGAACTATATCATCACCATCATCAGAGACAGCCTCTTCCTGTGAGACACCAGATTTAATGAAGCAGTGTTTGATTGTGGAGGATGACACCTGCTTCCAGGCAGCCGAAATAAATTTAATGGCGAGATTTTCATTTTCTGCTTCAGTCAGCGTTACTAAATGTTGAAGCAGCATTTTTCTATAATGAAATTTGCAACGGTGCCCAAATCAAGTGGCTGTAGACGATTGGTACAGTTAGGAGGGAAAAACTCCATTCAAACTTTTCCAAAATTATTTGAGGTGGATGTGCTGTACATCAATTCATAAAAAGAAAGATCTTCTATTTCTTTTTAATTTTAATATCCAATTACTTTAACCATTGTTCTATTAAAATCATAGTCATCCAAGACTTCCTATTAGATTCATATTCCGGAGGTTTTGTTTTCACACCCTTAAAACACCTCGGATTCTTGGATTTTCCTATCATAAATAGGGGAAGTTTGTCTGATCCATCTGCATTGATGGCAAAAAGAACTGGTACGAGAATTTTACTTTTCTTCCCTCCATGACATGAGCTAATATCTTGCTGGGAAGGAGATTGTAGAATAGGCCAGCCTCATCACAATTGCAGATGTTTTGAGGCTGATGATTCCTGATAGAACCTCTTTCTTCCAATATTGAACCATGATGTCATCCACAGCATTCGAATCGCCGCAAATTGTTTTCCCTGTGATTCCATGACAATCTTTAAATCCTTACAACCATCCTGATGAAGTCTTGAAATCAGCCGTGATGTTCATTATTTTAGCTAAATCTATCGCTTTTGCTTTCAGCATGTCGCCACTGATTGGTAGAGCTGCAGCCCGTTTCTGCTGGAACCATGTGAAAAGTGCCATCAGCATATCTCCCTTCCTGCTGACGGTTGCGTTTTGTTGATTTGACACCCAATTTTAAAAACTCATCCAAAATAACAATTCCTAAGTCTGAAGCAATTTCGGTTTTGGTTTTGTGTAGATTAAACTCCACCTCTCGTATGAATTTCACTCTCTGATTTAGCGTATAAATTTCCTTTTTCTGTGCTAAATAGCTGACTAAAAGCAACTGAGAACTGAAAGACAATGGCTGTTTAACAATAAACACCAGATACCGAACATTTTGTTTCCGACGCCAAAAGCCACGGGCTCAGCTTGCGTCTTTGTCAACAGAGATAAGGAAAATACTCTCGAGTTTCTTTTAAGATAGTATATGCCGTATACTTATTATTATTATTATTATTATTATTACTACGTAAAACTCAGTTGTATTTCACTGAAATTTAATACGTATAACAGCGAATTATGTATAAACGCATGTTAACAGGTTTTTAAATTACATTTTTCTGGGACCTACGAAAATGTACGTATAAATGCGAATCAATTACAACTGGGTTACGTATAAAACAGGTTCAACTGTATCTCCTTACCTTATAAAAAGTATATGCAAGTGAACAAGGTTGTAAGAGCTTAAGAAGACTTATTTTGAATAGGAAGGAGTACTTATTACTTTCTCCACGGTGTGCACACATAATTGGTAGAGAAGATATGTTATTCCACCCAAAATCGATACCGAGAGTTCACAGGAAATATATGTTTTGGGAACCCCTGAGTTCAAAAACGAAGTCCGTGTATGCATGTGTCTGTCTGTGAATTCAAAACCCAAAATTATTAAATTTATTATCTTCTAATGATGCCACACGAACTTTTTCCCCCATCCCAAACTTCCTTTGTATGGAAGATGTTTCGAAGAATTTTATTTTCTCAAAAATGGCTCTAATGATACTGATTAAAATATCGTATATTAAACTTATTTACATGACACATAAAAAGCTTACCTTAATTTTTTTTTTGGGAATAGCCTCTGAAGACCTCTTAATTCTGGAAAACTTCTGCACTTTGTAACTGGTAAACTGCAAGGGATAGACAAAAATTGTACAAAAAATAGGTTCTCGTTAAAACACGCAGTCATATAGTATATTTTTTGTGGAGTTAGCCATTTCCGAGATATTCCTTGTTATTGGATTCAATTTTAAGATATTAAAATTTTTCTCAAAAGGGAATTTATTTTTACTTTTTACTCCTGGTGATACAAAAAAAGTCTTAATTTTAATCACATAGCAACCAGTTTTTAGAAGATTTGTATATTGCTTTAGCCTAGAGTACTCCCCTATTTCACATCTTTTTATAGTAATATGTCCCTTTCTGGTAATGTTTATCTTTATTTGCACGAAGTTAATAGACACATAAGCTTTTGTAAGAATAGTTTGTTACAGAATACTTAGAGAAGGTCATGTGAATGGAACACATAAGATTTTTTATACTTAAGCAATTTTATGCGCACCTAAATTTGCTCGTCTCCGGGAAATTTAGAGCGATACTCTTTTTACAGCATGAAGAAGGCAGGCTAAAATAATAAGAGTGCAAGAAAATATTGAGACAGCAGAAAATTGAAAGCGAAAATCTAAGGGTGAGTTTTCCTTCGTCTCTCTCTCTCTCTGTCTCTCTCGAGGTTGAATGAACAGCTGCCTTGCCGATACGTCTTATCTTCTTCCTATGTGCTGAAGGTTATTGGCATTTGAGTGGTGCACTCCGACCTTCATCCCCTTCTATTCACAACGTTTATACAGCTCTAATGAGAAGATTTTACTTTTGAAATCGCAGGGTAGGCGATTTTTGCCAACTGGGATAGTTGGAGAACTTGCTGAGAATTCTTCACTTTATTTCCTTCATTCTCTCTTTATCTGAGCCTCCACATCGATCTTCAGTTTTCCCCCAACCTGTTTCTCCGCTCCATTTCTTCTGCCTACACCCTTCGGTCGTTTATTCTGTTCGGAGAGGTAACTTTTTCCTTCTTGTTTTCTCGTCTTTCTTTACATGTTTGTTTTTATAGTGCTATATTTTTTTACCACGTTCACATGGGTTCTTCAGCTCAAAACAGAGAGTTGTTTTTAGCCCATTGCAATGTCCAGCTTTATTTTGTATCAACAGTATCCGCAGCTCGACTTGCATTATGCTTTAAATTTGGAAATTCTTCTCCTTGCTCATCCTTTCTCACTGTTTGTCCTTGCTTTATTCCCCTCTCCCCAGCTATCGTTTCCTCCCCTCCCAAGTTTCATCCTTTCTTCCTTTCTCCCTTTCTCTCTGTGCCTTATTCTGTGTAAGATTTTTATCACATCTTTTGCTAATAGTACGTCTGCTTTTTCTGGGGTTTTAATAACAATTAAATCATAAGTAAAAAGTTTTAACAACACACAAAGCTAGGCCCGTTCTTACAATCATAACATTTTGTGAAATAATTTCGAAAAGTCTTCTTATTCATATAATTGAAATGTTGTGAATAACATACTGCCCAGAAATATCGTTCTTAAACATTTTATTGTGCGTATTTTCTACAAATAAAGTGACTAATAACTGAGATATTTCATTGCTTACTTTCTCTACCATGTAGACATTATACAGAAATTACTGTATTCCACCCAAAAGTTCGATGCCCTTATTAAACAAGAGGTCCCCCGAATTAAAAACCATTTTGCATGCATGTGTGTTTGTGAGTTGAAAGACGAAAAGTGGGTTAAATACCGAGGCTCATACTTAAGTTTAATATCTTTCAATCATATGCACGTAGTTTAAAAAAAAACAGTCTTCTACCCCAGACTACCCTTTTTACATGTAAAATGTTTCGAAAATGTTCATTTTCTCAAATCTGGATCAAATGACTGATTAAAATCCATATGTCTTAGATATTTGCATGTCAAAGAGCATGTATGCCTTTAATTTATTGGTAATAGACTCTGAAGTTCCCTTCATTCTGAATGACTTTTGTATAACTGGTAAACCGAAAGAGACAGACAAAATCTTACAACACAAATATGTTGATGTTGAAAGCTTACAGTTTATGTTAAACAATTTTTGTTGTATGGACATTTGTGAGTCTTCCTTTGGTATTGGTTTTAATTTTCAAATACTCATACTTTTCTCAATTAGGAAGTCGTTATTTCTTTTTACTTCCTCTACTACTTATAATGGTAAGGGAAGTACTGTATTTCATTAAAAAATTCTATGTCGAGTGTGCACCGGAATGTTTTAATGCTCCCGAAATAGAAAAGAAATATTTTAGAAGGTCTCTCTCTCGCTCTCTCTCTCTCTCTCTCTCTCTCTCTCTGCGCGCGCGCGTGTGTGTGTGTTAACAGTATAACTCATAGACGGAAGTATTAAATTGGTATTTAAGTTTAGTATCTTCCAAAGAAGATCTCCCTAATTCCATTATGCTTTGCAAGCAACACCTTTGAAAATGCTGCTTTCATAAAATGGCTCTAACGCTTTGATAAGTATACCATATATTAAGGATATGACAAATATGCATATTTTGAATTTTCTTGGAATAGCGTGAGAAGTCCTCTTAATTCGAAATGAAGTTTGTATAATGTTATAAAACTCTTAAACGATAAGTGATAAACGAAACACACTGCACATGGAATTTAGTACACAAAGTATCCCAAATATCTGTTTCTTTCATTAGGTATTTCAGAGAAATACGTTATTATATACTTTGTCGCCTTTTTTTAGATATTCATTTGCTTCTTGCGTTTGGATAGAGACTGTTTGGAATATCAAAACCAGTATAAATCATTTAGTTCATAAATATTGACTTTCGTTATTCCCGTTATATCTATAACAAAATGTGTAATGTAGCTATTTCTGCAAAAATTCATCTGAACTGGAGTTAGATAAAAAATTAAACATTCTTAAGAAGAGTGAGCTTGCGCTCTAATAAAAAGAGTTTTACTTTCTCTAGCCCGTATGTATAGAGAAGGTATTGTATGCCACCCAAAAAAACTTGGTATTTAAGTTTAGTATCTCCCAGAATGCAACACGAAAGTTTCAAGAAAATCCCCCCAGCTCAAACTATCTTTAAAATGAAAAAAATCGAAAATTTTGATTTTCTCAAAAATGGCTGTAACGATTTTGATTAATGTATCAAATAAATTTACATGGCAAAATGTGTATCTTGAATTTCCTAGATAAAACCTCTGAATCCCTCTTCATTCTGAATGACTTTTGCATAACTGGTAAACCGTAAGACAAAGACAAAACTTATTACACAAAAAATGTAGATCTCGTCAAAACAAACAATTTATATCCTTTATATTTTTGGTGTGGAGCTAACCGTTTCTGAGATATTATTTGTTATTAGTTCCTATTTTAAAATACTTATATTTTTCTCAAACAGGAAGTCGTTCGTGTTTCTTTCCTTTTACTCCTGGGTATGCAAATAAGCAAATGTCAATGACAATCGCATATCGACAGCGTTTTAAATGTTTGACAATCGCGTTAGCATACCGTATTCCCTTATTACAATTAACATAGTGTAAAAAGAAAAATAATCTTTTGTAGAACAACTAGAGAACATCATATGAATAGAATTCAGATTTTTATTTCTTCAAAATAATGTAACTTCTTCTCAAAGCTTATCTTCAAATCTGTGTGGTAAAAGTCTTATCCAAATATAAATAGAGCTTTGTAAATTAAATAATTGCTTATAAAATTGTCATTCCTTATTTATGTCGAAAATCAGTCCATAGACATCTCTTACTCATAAGAGAATCTATAAACTTTTCACTGTTCCACATTTCCTATCAACCCTCTACCGTTTTACTATTCATACCTAAAACTGAATCCTAAATAATTAAAGCTTTTAATTATTAATTCGCTCTTAATTTATATTGCGATAATAATGTAAGTGCCTGTCTCCCAGGGCGGTGGCTTTAGTTTTCCTAACAGATATTTATGTTATGGTCTTTATTTGCTCAGATCTTATTTATTTTATTTAGCTTAATGAATAGTTCGTTTCCCGCCCTTTCTGAAAGTATCATTTGCTAGTCAGAACACAATAGACTTGCCGTGTAAAGGTAAAAATCTGATGTGTTCCATTCACATGAATTTCTGTACATCTCTGCAACAAATTATTATTAAAAAGCTTATGCCTCTATTTATTTTATGCTAAGCGAAAAAAAAATTAGCAAAAATAGGCTTATTACTTGCTTCCTTATAAGAGAAGTGAAATAAGGGAGTACCATAGGTTAAAGTAATAGTCAAAAGCTGCTTGCTATGTGACTGATGTTCCTTTGTTTGTATGGACAGCAGTTGACAAACTCCTGTATGAGAAATGTATAAGTTTTTTAAAGCTGAAACCAATAACAAGGAATATTTCATAAATTACCAACTCCACGTAAAAAAGGTGTGTAACATAAATTGTGTGTTTTAAGGTGCTCTACGTTTTTTGCGTGGTAAGTTTTTGTGCATCTCTTATGGTTTAGCAGTTATGCAAAATTTCGTAAAATTCATCCAGAATAAAGTAGTTTTCAGAGGCTATTCCCAGAAAATTAAAATATACATTTTATTTGTCAGGTAAACATCTTTAATATACGAAATTTTAATCAAAATCGTTGGAGTCATTTTTGAGAAAATCAAAATTTTTGCACTTTTTTCCACGTAAAGGGTGTTTTGTGTTGGGGGGATTTTTCTCAAAATCTTCGTGTCACATCCCTGGAAGATACTAGACTTAAATACCAAGTTTGGTGTTTTACCGACTTTTCGTTTTTGAGCTATCGTGTTCACGGACACACGGACACACATGGACCTTTTTCTGAAAATATTTTTTTTTTGATATAGGGGACACTAAAACATATATTTCCAGTGAAATCTCGGTATCGAATTTTTGGGTGGAGTGCAATACCGTCTCTGTACACTATGTACGAGTAGATAGTATGTGTAGAGAAAGTAAAAAAGAAGCTAAAGGAAAAATATATTTGCATTTGCTAAAAATAAGAAGCACTTAGTTGTCGCTTATAATATATCAGTTAATTTGTATAATGTTACCGATTGTTGCATAACTAAATGTAAAAGGTATAACTAAATCTGTATTACGATACGCGACCATTCAATTGTGTGTATCATATATTTTGAAGGTCACCTATTTTCCGACAATCAGTAAAATCCATTGAGCTACTGTATTGACCTAACATAGTTACTTTTAGCTCTAAAGTAAAATAATTATATTTGGTTGTATGTTTTAAAAAATCTAATGTGCTATACCCACATAACCTATTCTGTAACAAATTATTCTTTCCAAATGTTATTCTCTTATATACTTTATGAAATCGAGAAGGACATCAGCATAAATGTCCTTTTTATTTAGTGCCTTCTAAGTATAAGGAAATCAGAGAATACGCTGGGCTAAAGCGATAGCCAAAAAACTGGTACCTATGTGATGCAATTGAAATTTCCTTCTCTTTACATGGACAGATTGAAACAAAAACTGAATAACGACTTTCCATTTGGGAAAATTAAAACTATTGAAAATGTAAAACCAATAACAAGGAATAACTCGGAAATGGTGTTCAGCACTAAATGCTGTGTTTTAGTAAGGTCTATATTTTTTGCAGTAAGATGTTCTCTTTCTCTTACTGTGTGCCAGTTATGCAAAACTCATTCAGAATGAAGAGGATTTAAGAGACTATTCCCAGGAAATTAAAGTATTTTATGTAAATACGTTTAACATATGTCATTTTAACCAAAATTGTTAGAGCCATTTTTTAAGAATATGATATCTTCCGACAGTTTTTTCATGTAAAGTGTAGTTTTGAATTGGGAACTTGTCTTAAAAATATTCTTGTTACATTTTTGGAAGATAATGAACTTGACAAGCTTTGTAATTAACCAATTTTTCGTTTTTAAGCTATGTTGTTTACAGACGCACCCACATGGATATTTTTCTAAAAATACGTTTTTGATTCAGCGAACCCTAAAGCATTATTTCCAGTGAAATCTCGGTCTCTATTTTTTTTTTTTTTTTGGAATGAAATATTGTACTATGTACCAAGCAGAGAAGTAAAAGATGTACATTTACCGCTGCTTTGCTGCAATCGAAGGCTCGTACTAAAGACATAATGACGTAAACGATCTAGAGGGACATAGGTCTGCAACAGAAAAGCCGCAGCTTCTCTTTATTCTATTTTCAGGACAGTGTCGTGTTACAGAGCTTGAATTGGTTGGACCTATCCTGAATTAGGGCCTTAATTTCTGTTACCTATTCGTATAAAGTCAGCCGTGAGTTGTAACCAGTGACACATTATTCGAATGCGACGCCGTGACATGATGGTTAGACCGCTCGACTCTATCTAGAGGCCCAGATTTCAATCCCAGATGACCACGTGTGGGATTTGTGGTAGACGAAGCGGAGTCTGGGAGGGTTTTCTCCATGTTCTGCGACTTTCTCCGCCATTCATTCCTCTAGTTGGTCTATCATCGCCTTTTCTCTCATCCATTTGTGCTTCATTTCATATCATCGACTTCCTAAGTTTCATACCAGACTTTGAGGTGATCCCCATCCCTGGATACTCTTATCAGATTCATAGTCGCAGCTCCTCAACAGGCAATAGTTTCTGAGGAAGTTGAAAAGTAAGAACAATGTTAAAATGTTGTTCTGTGTAAAGATGGCGTTTAAAATATTGGGTTTGATTATTCAGCTGTTCGAGAAACACAAAGCCCTAAAAACCCATCCAGCTGTATCCCCTGTATCGAAACAGAACGGGACTTTGTAATTGTGTTTGTGCGCGCGTCTCTTGTGTTTTAGGGTAGAGACAAGTGGCGCATTGTAAATACTGAAAGCGCCTGCAGCCGTGGCAACAAAGTGCTTGATTTCACAAGGGAGAGTGTGCTCCATTTCCTCGCCGAAAACCAAAATGTCTATCCCTGCTTGATAATGGTAAGAAAAGAACTGTATACACATAGTCACTAAATCTGGGACAGATCTGTTACAACCGGTTTTATTGTTCCGACACACTACTTTATATAAGTCTGCAAGCCCAAGACAAACCAAGTGGTTTTATTTTTACTTTTCTATACCTTCTATGTACATACGTTAAATACAAACATTCGTATTTAAGTCCAGTATCTTCCAAGGATCCGACACGAAGATATGCAAGAAAATCCACCCACCCCCAATTACCGTTTACATGGAAAAAAATCGAGAATTTTGATTTTCTCAAAAATGACTCTTAACGATTTTGATTAAAATATCGTATATTAAAGATATTTATATGACAAATAAAACGTATATGTTCAATTTTATGGGAATAGCCTCTGAAGACATCTTTATTCTGAATGAATTTTGCGGCATTTTGCATAACTGGTAAACCTCAAGAGATAAACAAAAACTTACTTAACAAAAATGTAGAGTTCGTTAAAACACACACTTTATGTTATATACTTTTTTTTTTGTGGAGATGGCCGTTTTTGAGATATTCCTTGTCATTAGTTTTAATTTTACAATACTTATACTTTTCTCATAAGGGAATTTGTCAGCTCCTGGCCATACAAAGGACTTCAGTCTCATAGCAACCAGCTTTTAAAATACTTTACTATCGCTCTAGCCTATGATACTACCTAAGTTCCCTTCTATTCACAAGGAAGCAGGTAATAAGAAATTTCTGCTAATCTTTTCTAGATAGCATGAAGTAATTAGAAGAAAAAGCTTTTTAACAATACTTTATTGCAGAGATGTAGAGAAATCCATATGAGTGGAACACATTAGATTTTTTATTGAATGATTTTAAATAGTTCATTAATATGGAATGTATAGTAATGAATGCATTTAGAATGAATGTTTGTTCAAATTGTGTATTCTAGTGGACTTATTTATAAATTTTTCGTTGGATATATTTTAAACTATGTTTTGTAATTTTATAATATATTCCAGTATTAAATAAGGAAACACATAAGCGCCTTTAAATGGTTTTACAAATCATATTTTAGGTACATATGCCCTCAGATGAGAGCCCTTCAATTTATAATCTGGATGAACAAATTCGGATGTTAAAGTATCGATTCTACTTCAAGTGCAACCTTAACGTTTAAAGTCATTTATGCAATTGTAGCATTAATGGGGGTGATTATGACGGCATAAATCGTGCGAAATTATCCTATTTCTGGCACCAATGCCAGAGAATGAATGACTAATTACCATGGCAACAAGACAGCAATAATGCCATCTCAATAAGAACTACTTCAAGACATCAAAACCTTACCAAAATACAAAATATCGGCGTTTTCTTTCAATTTCAGGCGAATTTCATCTATGAATATACACACCAAGGCTGAAAAGGAAAAGCACTTAATCTAACTTTAAATTACTTACCACATTAAGAAGCAATAAACGTTTGCGTAATTACTAGCTCTGAAAAATATGCCAATAATGTGTTTCATTAGCTAAACTAACGTATTTTTCGCTTCTGCATCAATAACATTTTTATATTTTTTTTCGTAAACATATTTTGATTTTACTGGAATTAATAAACTATTGCCATTCTTGGCTTCATACAAAATGCCAAGCAGAATACAAACCATATTGATAGTTTTATCATTATCTTCATTTTCCTTTGATACGTTTTGTATTTAACAAATTTATCAATTATTTTTACCTATTTTAATGCTAAAATGGCATAAAATGTTACATGAAACAGGCGTATAATCTCATTGTAAGACTCGTATCAACCAGGCAGACCGTACTCTAGTTACATAAACGACTATTAATAACTATTATGTGTCAATCACAGTTTTTGGGGGAGCGATGAATAAAACTATCAGTAAATTACCTTATATTATAGCTATTACCAGAATTTGTAGATTATGTCTTTAATTAAAATGTTGAACCTGTTTGTGTGAGTCGTGCTCAGTGTTCTGAGGGTAATATGCTAATCTGTGGTTTCCAAGTTCTCGGGTTCAAAACCGGCGGAGAGCAATCGATTTTTTTCGGGCGAAAAAAAATCCTTAACATGCTTTCCGCCGGAAGGAAAATAAAGTCTTTGGTCCATGTAGATTTACGCCTGTAAAAGAACCTTAAGTCTCATAAAGAGGCCTCTGAGCAAAATTAAGCGGTCTTTCACGCCCAATGTAGATGGGACGCTGAGAACTAAATTTGTTAAATAGCGTTCATAAGTAACTCTCAATTTCATTTGCGTGTGTTTGTGCGTGTGTATGTTTATGAACCGCGACCATGCTTGCACTCGTCGCCATCAGGATGTTCCCGCTCTTTGGAGTTCTCCCCTCATCCCTCCCTCCCGAAGGGCCTACACACGCTGCTCTGTCTTAGTGTGTGGATACTCCGTTAGTTGTAATCCGAATTCTCAACAAATAATGATCAAGGTCTCCTGATGACTAAAAGTGTAGTTAGAATCAATTTAATGAAAACTGTGTTGCTAGAACACGTTACCGTGAAAATAGTCATTAATAAACAAAAGCTCTGTGTGATTGCCATTTTACAGTTATTGAAACATATCAGTTTCCTAAATTTAAATGTAAATAACACGAAAACAAAAAAGCGAAATTAGTAAGATCTCAACTAGTGAAATATCGGTTTATTTGTTAAATACTAATTGAACATCCTCTTGTATGTTATGTTGAATAAAATAACTTAACTTAGTTTATGTTCTTTTGTAAAGTGTGCAAAATTAGGCAATTGCAAATTAGGTAGTGGAAAAAATCTCTGATATAGTATCTTCACATGAATTTCTCTACCAATTCTCAGCAAACTTATCTTAAGACGTGTTCTTCCATCTGCTTCCGGTTAATCAGATAAGCATCTGCAGAAATGGTTTTAATACTTAATATTTCCTTGCACGCTTGAGGAAAAAGTTTCGAGTGTGGTACATTCAAAAGACTTTGTCTGCCGATTCTTCTGCAAACTAATCTTTGAAAACCTTCTACTTCTGTCTGCATCGCATTAATTGAGGTACATCTCGATACTTTCATTACCTAATATTTTTATGTGGATATGACAGGTATAACTAAAGGTATACAGCAGATTTAACCTATAGTCAACCCTTTAAAGAGCTGGTTCCTCTGTAAAATTCCGTTCTGTTTGCTTGACCAATCAAAGGAAAAAATGGATAAATGAGAGTCCATTTGAGAAAATTACAGGCATGGAAAAGCTGATGCCAATAACACGGAATACCTCGAGATCTGATTTACTATACAAAAATCTATTTCACATACATTCCTACTTCTTTAGCAAGTTTCTATTTATCTCTTATCGTCATCTAGAATGAACTTCAGAACCTGTACCTAGATAGCGTAAGGTATATATTTCATATTAAAGTATTATATGGAATTTAAATAAAAAATCATTACAGCCATTTTTAGAAAATAATATGTTTATGTTAAAGGTTATTAGACGTGGGGGAACTTTTATGAAACTCTTAAATCTCATCTTTGGGAGATACAGAACTTAAACATCAAGTGTGATTTTAACGACATTTCAACTTTTAATTATGCTGTTACCAGACACACACACACACACACACACACTACTCACTCACCCAGGTCCTTTCAATAAAATTGTTTTGTTTTTTTGATTCAGGGTCCTCAAAACATATTTCCAGTTATGTCTCGAAATCGAATATTTGGTTGGAATACAACGAACCTTATGTGCCTGCTATGTACATAACACGTGGTACACAAACATTTTTAAGTTCCACTACGAAGCATAATGTAGAATTAACTGTCCATATTTAAAAAGCAACACCTAGGCTGGTAACGTTGGGCGCGCGGTGAATTTCCAGCTGGATCATTCTATGTCCTATAATAACTCCATGGCACGACAGCTCACGGGGAGCCTTGGCCTACCGCCCGGCCGCTGCGTCCCCCATCTCGGTCCACTACAGACGTCATAGATGGGGTGCAGTATTGGAGGGTGAAACGTGGTCAGCGCCTCGAGCCCCTCCCGGCCGGTTAATGCGGTCCTCACGACCTGGAGCCGCTACTTCTCCATCAAGTAGCTCCTCAATTGGCCCCCCAGGGACCTCACGAGGCTGAGTGCACCCCGGTCCAGGTCTCCCAGCGGGGGAAAAATCCCCACGCCGGTACTGGGGATCGAACCCAGGTCTCCCGCTTGGTAGGCAGCTGCGCTACCACCGCGCTAAGGAGACGACCTTCTATGTCCTATAGTGACTTAAAACATCGATCTGCAAGAGAATATTAGTTAAACAAAGTTTACATAAAAGCGCTGATGTGTTCCATTCACACGACTTTCTACACATCTCTGTAACAAATTATTGCGAATAAGCTTATTCATCTATCCACTTCATGCTAATCGAGATACACACAAGCAGTAACAGCCTTATTACTTAGTTCCTTGTAAGTAGGCTAAACCAACCGTCAAATGTTTTAAAATGTGGTTGCTATGGGATTGAAATTCGTTTCTTTGCGTGTACACGAGGTAAGTCTCCGTATGAGAAAAGTATATTTTAAAACTGAAACCAATAACAAGGAATATCTCGAAAACGGTCAACTCCACGAAAAACATGTATATATCATAAATCGTGTGTTTTCAGAAGATCTACATTTTTTGTGTGGTAAGTTTTTGTTTATCTCTTACGGTTTACCAGTTAGGCAAAAGTCAGAAAAAAAAAGCATCCAGAATAGAGAGGTCTTCAGAGGCTATTTCCAGAAAAATCAGATAAAAAAATTTTATTTGGCATATAAGCAGCTTATATTTAAGAGATTTTTAGTGAAAATTGTTAGAGCTATGTTTGTGAAACATATGTGAATATTTTTCCATGTAAAGCGCATTTGGAGGTGGAGGCATTTTCTTGAAAATCTTAGTGTCGCATCCTTGGAAGATACTGAACTTAAATATCAAGTTAGGTATTTAACGGACTTTTAGTTTTGAACTATGCTGCCCAGTCACACACACACACACATATATATATATATATATATATATATATATATATATATATACACGCGCGCGCGCGTGCGCGGACATTCTTTTTAAAATGCCCTTTTTGGAAGCTGTGGGTCTCAATTCATGTATTTCCAGTGAAATCCGACATCGAATTTTTGGGTATAATACAATATACGTCGCCCTCCGTGGTGTAATGGTTGCCATTTTAACTTCATATACTCAAGGTCTCGGGCTCAAACCCGGCGGACGACGATGGATTTTTTCGGGCGTAAAATTCCTTAACATGGCTTCCTTCGGAAGGGAAGTAAAGCTATCCCGAGTCGCAGATTTATTCAGATAAAAGAGCCTCAGGCCAGATAAAGAGCCCTGTGAGCAAAAGTAAGGGGTATTTCACGCTCAATATAGAATGGGACCCTGAGAACCGTGGCAATTAAAGAGATTCCATAAATAAACCCCCATTTCATTTCTCTATACACTATGTACATAGTACGTGAGGAGAAACTAAAAGGAAATGAAATACCGGAAGCGTAAATTGCAAGAACTAGAGTTGTCAACTTGTCGGGAGTGATTTTTTTTATAGTGTTTAACGTCCACTTTTACTGCAAATGGATCTGTAGGCGATACCACTGATGATATATGAGGTGAAGGTGCACCGATGGAATGCCATGGCGGGTGGAACCGGAGAACCCGGAGCAAACCCGGCCCTGCGCCGCTTTATCCACCACAAATTCCATAGGGGATCGCTTGAGGTCGAACCCGGGCCGTTTATGTGAGAGGCTAGTGGTCTAACCACTCGGCCACGGCATGGCGGGGAGAGGTGAAAGTAGCTGTGCTTGAAGCGGTTACTACGCATTTTCCTCTTTAATGTAATTGCGTCAGAGGAAGTTCCAAATGCGAAAATCGTAATTACTGTGACATAGCGTGACCAACAACAAAGAGGGGACATTCTGAATCCAGCCGCAACGTTTTGTCATATGCCACCTCAGGAAGTAGATCTAAGTTGGAAGCTGACAGAAAAAACATCTAACTTCATTTATCAGACGCATAGTCTCTAGCTGTGTTTCTTATGTTGGTGTTCTTATCATCTGAGTAATTTTGAAAATTTACAGTATCTGAAATATCTTATTGAACGTCATTCCTGTTATTACACAGAGCTTGGCTTCATTATCTCTCTTCATTGCTGAGCATCAAAATTCTAAATCTTGTCAGATTATATTTTATTTAGTAGTGTTAAACGCCCGTTTTAACTACTTATGGCACTGCAGGCATTGACACTGATGATACATGAATGAAGAAAGAGCACCGGTGGAATGCGATGGCGGGGGAAATCGGAGAACTCGGAGAAAACCCACCCCAGCGCCGCTTTGCCCACCACAAGGTCAGATTATATGAAAATTAAAATACCGTATATTGAAGATATTTACATCATAAATAACATCAATTTCTTCTGGAAGTGGCCTATGAAGACCTCTTTATTCTGGATGAATTTTGCTGAATTTCGTACAACCGTTAGAGACAGCAAAAAATTTATACACAAAAAATGTATATCTCGTTAAAACACACAATTTATGTCATATACATTTTTCTTTTAGAGTCTGCCGTTTTCGAAATATTCCTTGTTATTGGTATCAATTTTAAGTATGCTCTTTTCAAACAGAAGACCACTTTTCGTTTCGTCTCTCTTGCTTTACTGATGGCCATGCAAAATCGAATTTCTATTGTTTCATATAGCGACCAGCTTTTAAAATATTTGACTGCCACTTTAGTCTGATGTAGTCTCTTATTTCCCTTCAACTTAACAAGAAGCAAGTAATAAGACCAATTCTCCTAATGTTTATCTCAATTAGTATATTGTAGATAAAAGAATAATCTTTTATTAGAGTTGTTTACATTTGGAACAGCTGGAGTAAGTCATGTGAATGGAACACATTAGATGTTTTGCAAAAGGAAGACATTCATGACTTAGGCACATTGAGCATGCCTCTTTGTCAGGTATGGGAGAACGCGTCTATTCCTAGGAGGGAGGGCAATGTGACGTAACTTAGCTTTCCCTTTATCGGTGCAGTAGTGTAATGAGATTATTTGTTTTGAAATACTGAAAATTATTACGTGTTAATATGCAAGATATGGAGTAAATGACAAAAATGTTTTATTTATTATCAATACAATAAAGGTTTGAAGTTCAAGTTATTCCATGCGTCTTGTCAACTTGACCAAATAAACAGAATATCACCTATAAAGCGCTGCGGGTCACATGAATAAAGAATACTAAATACTTCAAGCTTTTACATAAAGTAAATATCATCTTGCTTCAATTGACGTATGTTTACTAATTGGAGCAATTGTTACTATCCTATGCCTTTTGTATTAATTTCCAGAAATAAAGGAATTAATTCATTGAAGTAGAGGTTCTGTGTTATTAAAGTGTCACTAGGTATATTCAAAATCATTTACACAGTACGTAAACTAATTTAGTCGCCCTCGTGCTATAGTGGTGACTCTGGTACACTCATGGTGAGCCTAGGTGTGGTTGCTTTGTACCTACCCTTGTAAGAGCTTAACTACAGGAATATAGGGGATGGGTTAAGGTTTGGTCTGGCGCAGTCTAGATTGGTGAGGTTAAGGAGGTACCGCTGCAGGCAGGCTCCTCAATGTTTGCAGCATCCTTTCCGCTGCTCAGCTGGTGTTTTGTTGGTGTTAAGTTTTTAATTACAGCTCTCATGGTTGGCGGGGTCAGTACTTAGTTCAGACTTTTCCTGTTTTCTTGTTTGAAGCTATTGTTACCGGGGTTACCCCCAAGCCATGCAGGGAACTCGGAACTGCCTGCCTCAGCCTTCAGTTGATAAGTAGTCCCCCAGTGATCTGACAACGGCATTCTCAAATTGGGCCAATTTAGCGTAGTAATTTTGAGCCCGGCGCCTAATTACATACTCCACGTATGGTAGCGCCGAAGCTTCATGTAGCAGCCTCACTGGGAAGCGACGACATACAGAGTAGATGTACCGGAGCGCTCTATTTTGCATTCGCTGTAACCAGAGAATCCAGGAGTCTGCTGTCATGCCCCACACCTTGCAGGCATTGAGCATCAGGGTGACTATGAGGGCCTTGAAAAGGCGTAGCTTTAAGTTTGTTGCGAGGCCACAACAGGGTATAGGTGGCCACCGTCCCTAGTTCTGTTTTCCGCTCCCTGCATATGTTCAGGAAAAGTTAGGCCCTTTTCAAGAGTGACGCCTAGAAATTGGATGGAACTTACCCATTCTATCCTTTGACCCTGATGGGTGAAGTTGGGCAAAAGGGCTGCGAGGGTGCGTTTCCTGGTGAACTGAACAGCATGACATTTGCCCGGGTTGACAGACATCCACCAGTGTCTGCAGCAGGCTTGGACGAGACGGAAATGCCTCTGTAGGGGGTTGAAGGCTCTGCGTAAGTTTTTATCTGCGTTAGAACAGTATGTCATCAGCAAACAGGGTCATTTTGACCCCCTGCACTGTAGGCAAGTCTGCCATGAAGAGGCTAAATAAGGTGGGTGATAAGACAGAGCCTTGTGCTGGAAAATCAGGGCAGCGGTCTCCATTAGCAGATACTGGGTGGTTGAATGGCCAGAATGAAATCCAAAATAATGGAGTGAAACGGCTTGAATGTCAGACACCTGTAGCGACAAGCGGTGTATTAGGCTTTTGAAGACATTCGAGAGGGTTTGAAGGAAGCTGATGGACCGGTAGCCGGAGGGAAGTGCGAAGTCTGTCAGGTTTAAAGATGCACACTATCCGTGGAACCCTCCAATGGGTAGTAGTTAACATATTAGTCTCTAAAACACAAGATTGCAGGGTCAAGCCTGGTGGAAGGTGATGGATTTTTTCCGGGCGCAAAAATCCTTAGAATGTCTTCCTTCGGAAGACAGTAAAGCAAATGGTCGTGTGTATGTTTATTTTCAGGTAAAAAAAAAAAATTCCATAGCGAGAGAAGAAGGTTTCTGGGAAAAGTTTCGCCATTTCGCGTCCGCAAGTCGTGATTTTGTTCTACAGTATGGGGTTGGGGATATCTTTCTTGACTAAGTAAAATAAAAGAGATATTAAATAAAAGACAACTTTCTGATTTGAGAAAAATGGTTTTAATGGTTTAACAGTGAAACCAATAACAAGAAATATTTTTGAAACGTTAATTCTACAAAAAATTATATGACATAAACTGTGTGTTTTAACGAGATCTATATATTCTGTGTTTACGTTTTATTCTCATCTCTTAAGGTTTACCAGTTGTACAAAATTCGTCCAGAATGAAGAGGTCGTAAGAGATTATTCCCAAAAAAATTATGATAAACATTTCATTTATTATGCAAATATCTTTAATATGCAGTAATTTAAGCCAAAATCCTGGAAGCTAATTTTGAGAGAAACAAAACTTTTATAATTTATTCATGTAAAAGTTAATTTGGTGTTAGAGGATATTCTTGAAAATCTTCGTGTCGCATTCTTAAAAGATATTAAACTTGAATACTAAGTTTGGTATTTAATGGATATATACGGACGACTAAAGTAGCTTTTGAGCTATGCTGCCTACAGACACACACAATCTTTTTTCTAATTTTTTTATTAAGGGGGCCTCAAAACATATGCTTCCGCTGAAATGTCGTTATAAATTGCTTGTTGGAATGCAATAGATGCCTTCTCTAGCTATTAAGTCCACATTGTACATACGTGCTAGAAAAAATGAAAACAAAATGGTTGAACAGGATATCCCCACTTTGAGTTTTAAAAGGAACGTACGAAATATCTGGTTAACTAATTTTCACCACCGCATTAGTCAGTCGATGTTTGAAGGTGTTTTAAATCCCTCATACACGTGTGTGTGTATATATGCAGAATTGCGCTTCAGCAAGCAGCTGGCCACTTTTATATAGCATCTGTCATCCTATTAGCACCTCTTTCTCTCTCCCCTCCTCTCTCTCTCTCTCTCTCTCTCTCTCTTTCTTTACTTTTAGCTAATATTAAAACTCTGCTTAAAAAACATAACCTGTGCAGAGCAGAAAAACGAACGCTTTGCTTAAGCTGAAAAAATATTCGGTTATAATCTGCTTCTTGTTGGAATACCTAGCACAGCTTTAAAAAACGTAAAATACGAACAAGGCAATTTAAAACTTTCTAAAACAAAGACCACCGTCAAACTCTCTGCCACATTGTTAAAATTCCAACGAAGGGAAATGCCTTGTTAAAATTTCGCCTTTTTATATAGGCAATTATCGTTTTTAACAGCAAGAGAGAAAAACACATTTGGAAACGTCACTTATCTTGTTATCGTTTGCATTTCTTTATGATGAATCTCGTGAGCAAAGTTTCCGTTTAAACAAGGTGGGCAGCTCAGTCTGTCTTTCAGTACAATCTCGCTGTAACTAATGACCTGCATTTTTCTGAATTATGTAGCTTTTATATCTCGCCTTTCCGCTACAGTGTTCGTGTGGATTCTATCGCTGTCCATAAATCCCTTTCCAAGAAAAAAAAAATGTAACAGTGCTCTAAAAATAGTAAATACCATTAGCGTTGCATTTACAAATCACTGCTCTTGTTAACTATTTATACTGGAGAATATATACGAAATTGTTTTACTTTATGTACTAGAGGTTGTGTTCCTCCCAAGAATTATTTCACCGCAAATACATTTTGAGGCCCCCAGAATAAAAAACAAAAAAGAACACCTTTAGCACAAATTGTGTGTGTGATATGTGTCCGTGTGACTATAAACAGCGTAACAAACAATCTTATGTGGTACATTCACACTATTTTCTCTATACATCCTTGAGCAACACATTAAAGAGCATATTACTCGCCCATTTCACGTTAATCTAGATAAACCACTTCAGAAATACTTTGATAAAACATTTCCTTGTAGATACATGGGGATTAGGGGGTACAGCAGATAATTGACAGTCAAATCTTTAATGAGCTGATCGCTAAGTGAGCACTTTCTGTTCTCTTTGTTTCACCAGCAAAAACAGAAACGAATAACGAATTTCCAGTGGAAGAAGTATAAGTATGGAAAAATTGAAACGAATTACGTCGAGTGTCTTTGAAATTGTTAACTACATCAAAAACATGTCTTCAAAGGCTATTCCCAGAAAATTCAAGATACACATTTTACTTGTCATGTAAACATCTTTAATATGCGATATTTTAATCAAAATCGTTAGAGCCATTTTCGAGAATATAAAAATGTTCGAAAACTGCTACGTGTAAAGGGTAGTTGGGTGTGGGGAGTTATCTTGGAAATCTTCGTGCCGCATCCTTGGAAGACACTGAACTGAAATACCAAGTTTGGTATATAACAGACTTTTCGTTTTTGAGCTATGCTGTACACAGACACATAAACGCACGCACACGGAACTTTTTCTGAAAATTGTTTTCTTTTTGGATTCAGGAGGTCCCAAAACATGTATTTCCGGTGAAATTTCGTTATCGAGTTTTTTTGGGTGAAATACAATACCTTCTCTATACACTTTATGTATAGTAAGTGTAAAAAAAGTAAAAATGTATGTGACATAAATTTGTATTTCGACGAGATCAAAATTGTTTATATAGTAAGTTTATGTCTATCTTTTACTATTTATCAGTTATGTAAAAGCCATTCAGAGTGAAAAGGATTCAGAGGCTAGTCCCAGAAAATCAAATTATAGATTTAATTTGTTTTAAAAATTTTTAAACATATGGTATTTTTTTTATTATTTTGACTAATTATAAGTCAAAATCAGAATTTTCAATAATGTTCCATGTAAACAGGGTGGGAAGATATTCTTGAAAAATTATCGTGTCCAGTCCTTGAGAGAGGCAGAACTTAAATATCACACACAGACATAAACACACAAACGCGCACGCACATGCACATATACTGATATTTTTGAACATCCTTGCTCTTTTCTTTTCTACCTGCTTCTTTTTTTGCATTCAGAGGTCTCTAAACATGTTCTACCTATCTTGGCAGAGAAGGTAAAAAGGGATGTCTTTTTAAAAGTTTATATAAATGCATTTCCAAGAATGCGATACAGAGGATTTCAATAAAATTATTCCCCACAGCTACACTTTGCATGGAAAATGTATCTTAAAATTTTATTTTCTCAAAAAATGGCTGTAACAAATTTGTTTAAAAGACTATATTATGCTTAAGATACTTCCACGACAAATGAAATGTATATTTGATTTATCTAAGAATAGCCATTGAAATCCTGTCCATTTTGGATAGATTTTGGATAAGTGATAAATCGTAAGAAATAGAAAAAACCTTACTTCATAAACATTTATAATTTTTAAAGCACATAATTCAGAAAAAATATATTTTGCGTTGAGTGAACCTTTCCAAATTTTTGTTTGTTGTTTTGTTTTATTTATTTGTGCACGGTCTTTAATTGTTATAGTTTTCAGCCTCCCATTCTATATTGCGCGTAAAAGTCTTCTTAAGTTTGTTTAGAGATCTCTTTATCACTCTTGAGGTTCTTGTACGTGCCGTAAATCTATGTCACGGGATCAACGGCTTTACTTCCCTTCACCGAGCTAGGTGGCTCAAGCACTTCGTCTGGCATTGGCATTCTAAAGGTCCTGGGATCGGTTTCCCTCTCTGACCCATGAGCTTTTCAGGGGCTTTCCGGGTGAGTCGGTAAATACTGGAGTAAGGGAATGCATTTTTCGGGAATTCCTCGACCCGGAGTAAGATTTATAAGTTTATTTGCAGAAAATTGGAGCTTAGTTTTATTATTCAGTATCTCAAATGTATGATTTTCTAATCCGAGAGGATAGCCATTTTGTGACTGCTTACAAAAATGCTTCCATAAGGAAATAGTGGGTTGCGGTGGGAAAGCCACTGACACTATTTACTTTGAATCCTTGAATGCGTTATTATGAAAATGGATATTTATACAATTAATTATTCCTCCCTTCTTTTCACGCAAACACACAGACACAAGTAGCAGAGGTCGTTAAGCCTCAAACTAATAAACGAAAATGTTGCTGTAAACATATCACCAGGACCACGCTCCGTGAATGTCATTTGTTTCTAGGCTTTCTTCAGAAAATGCTGGTGAGGTACCCTAAACATAAACCTGGAACCTATCACTTCATCTAATGTTTCATAAGTGCCAACAAGGTATGGTCACGCATACATTACGAAAATCCACGAAAAAATATGTTTATAACATAAATTGTGTGTTTTAACGTGCTCTTCATATTTTGTGTGGTGAGTGTCTAAGTATCTTTTACGGTTTAGCAGTTATTCAAAATTCCGTAAGATTCATGCAAAATAAAATGGTCTTCAGAGGCTATTCCTAGAAAATTCAAAATATACGTATTATTTGTCAGGTAAATATCTTTAATATACGATATTTTAATCAAAATCGTTAGAGCCATTTTTAAGAAAATCAAAATGTTCGAAAAAAGTTCCATGCACAGGGTAATTGGGGGTGGGGTATTTTCTTGAAAATCTTCGTGTCGCATCTTTGCAAGATACCAAACTTAAATACCAAGTTTGGTATTTAACGGTCTTTTCGTTTTAGAGCTATGCTGTCCACAGACAAACACACCCATCCAGACACTCACACATGCACACGCACGTACACATACGGACCTTTTTCCAGAAATGTTTTTTTTTTTGGATTCAGGGGGGTTCAAAATATGTATATCCGGTGAAATCTCGGAATCGAATTTTTGGGTGCATTGCAGTACCTTCTTTATAAAATATGTACATAGTACGCATAGAGAAAGTAAAAATGCTATTTTTTTGATTCAGAGGGACCCAAAACATGTATTTCCGGTGAAATCTCAGTATCGAATTTTTGGGTGGATTACAATACCTTCTCTATACATTATGCAATAGTATGTGTAGAGAAAGTAATAAATAGAAAACACATTATTTTTATTATTCGGGTAAATATCACAATATAAATTTCCAATAATATGGAATGGAATAGGATAAGCAATATTTGGGTGAAATATAGCACCTCCTGTACTTAAGTAAAGGGTAGAAAGGGTACAAAGTGGAATGTATTCGCAAACTGCATATCTGCGTAGAATGATAATTGAAAATTATCAGAAAATTAATATCCTAATTATTTTCACGACCTACAATGTTTGTAATAGTTATACATTGCAAACACAACGCATAATTCAGTAATTGAACATAACCAAAATATAATTAAGTTCAATTTCCATAATCATAAATGGCAGTATATTTGCCACAGTAACGTCATATTTTAAAACTTCTATTGCCTCTAGAGCCGCATTTAAAACATCTGATTCCTCTGGAGAAAATGAACTGCATTGCAAAAAGGAAACACAACGTCTAACTCATTTTCCGCCGTCTTTTCCTGTTTAACTTGAGCGCTCGCTATCTTGCTTCATTTTTTTTCTCCTTTTGTGACTGCCAAAGCTCACGGAATTCACAAAGGCATTCTTTTCTCCGACAGTTGTAAAAAGGGAATGGGAAATGTATTCAGGCTTATGGAAATATAATCTACTTACGAAGAATAGATGGTGAATGTAAAAGAGAAAATAGAGTTTAATCTGTACTATTTTAGCTTTTATCACTCTGAACAAAAGTAAATTGCGTAATTTAGCGATTTCATATATCAGAATATAATATTAACCGTTATTTCTTGCACTGCCAATTTGATGATCTTCACTTTGGTTGGGAAATATATTTAAAATCGAGCACTTGATGTTTTTACATTCTGTATCACGTATGTACAATGTGCATAGTAGGTACAGGACGTATTGTATTCCACCCAAAAATTTGATGCCGGAAATAAATGTTTTGCGGAACCCCTGAAGCAAGAAAAGCTTTTAAGAAAAAGATGTGTGTGTGTGTATGTGTGTGTGTATGTGTGTGGTCAGCATAATTCAAAAACGAAATATCGGTTTAATTACTAAACTTAGTATGTAAGTTTAGATCTTCTAAAGATGTGACACTAAGATTTTCAGGAAACTTTCCCCACTCCAAACTACCCTTTACATCGTCACTCACAATCATTATAATGGCTAGGCCGAAAATTAACACCACATCCTTCCTCGCAGGCTTCTCTCAAATATAAACATACAGTGCAACATATGGTACCTAAACCAGTCAGTTTGAACAGGAATGAGTTGAAGTTTAGTTCGTTTTAACAGTGGTGTGTGCTACTGTATTATTAAAATAAACAGTCATGTTAAGTTGTGTTTCAAACTCGAGCTGAAATCTTGTTAATATACAAATGCAATTATTATATGTATTTCTCTTTTTGATACGGGTGGTCAGCGCGCTCATCGAGACTGGGATCAGTGATTTTTCGATTAACAAACTGACGTGATTCATTCTCAGTCGCTGATAGAAATACTACGTTCAAAGTAACAGATGTAGAAAAACTTATGCACGAGGCAATAAGAGTGTAATTCAAGACGACTGGGTTTCACAACCAGGCTTGCAGAATGGCTTCAGGATAAATATTTGAATAAAGAAACTGCCGGAGATGGACTATGAAGTCGATTAGGGATGGAAGTGACGACTCCGAATTTAAGTGATTCCGAAGAAGACGAAAACACTCCTGAACTGCTTGCTGTTTAATTAATGTAACGTCTATTATTGGTTAACACCATCAAGGCAAGATTTTAATGTTTTAAGGATGTTAAATGTGTTGTATAACTAGAAAAACCATGCACGCCACCATGAATGGGGTGCAAACCGCGCTCTCACGCACACAGTTACCACCGGTGCAGGCACATTACGCTTGGCAACAGCGCTCCCCGCAAGAATTGGCCAGGGTTCATATGCCTTTAAGTATTGCGACTATTATAGTCAGCTTACTGTATTTAGAGTGTATCTCTGATATTTAGTGCAGGTTGTACTATAAGCAAAACATCTGGATAATCGTTATTAGTGTCATAATCAGTAAGGTGTCCGTATGTTTCTCACTGGGCTGCAGGTCTCGCTATGACTAATGCACATTCGTTTTTCCACTGACTGATAAAAGTTAAACTGGTGTTATAATCGAAGAAACTTCGGTAATATTAAAATAAACCTAGTTGCAACTCGCACATATTACTTCCTAATTTGGTCAGGTACTGTTCAAAGACAATTTTATTGATAAATGCTAGTCTCCTGTGAAAGGACAAGGACTGCTTGCAGACAAAATTGTGTATAACAATAGCCTGTTTATAAATGCCGACAAACATACAAATGAGATTTTTGTAGCAGTTGATCAAATTTGAGAACTGGAAAGAATGCATGGATACAAAAGTATGATGAGATGAATAAATTAAGGAAGTAGAAAATACATTTTATTAGGAAAAAGTATAAATTTAAAATTTCCAAAGCTAACAATTTAGATTCTAGAGATTACATTGCAAATGTAGATTCAAATACTGCTCTAGCATATTCAATACAGCTTGCATTCCTCCGCACAAAAATAAAAAGAAAAAAATAAACCGATAGAAAATTGTAGTAAGCAAACTGTTAAAGAAGAGATGAATGAAACCAGGATGAGGTATGATAATTTCTTCTGGATTCTTTACTTTTGAAAATAAAATCTAAGAGTCGCAGACACTGTTTAAGCCATGTTTTGCTTGCATAACCCTTTGTGCAGTTCACTTAAGAAGAGTAATAAAGGGTCTTGAATGTCCTTATGGAAAAGTTACCATGATACAAATGCAAAAACTCTTTTTATTACTTTTTCTTCACGTATAGAGAAGGTATTGCATTTCACCCAAAAATTCGATACCGAGATTTCATTAGAAATAAAAGCTTTAGGGTCCCCTATATGCACCAAAAAGCATTTTCAGAAACAATAAGTATTTTAAAGCTGAAACCAATGACAAGGAATATCTCAAGAACCGTCAGCTCTATATTAAAGAAAATCGTATATGACATATTATGTGCTTTAACGAGATCTACATTGTGTAGTAGGTACGTTTTTGTCAATCTCTTTGGGTTTACCAGTTACGCAAAATTAAGCCAGAATAAAGAGGTCTTCAGAGATTATTTCCAGAAAATTAAAGATATATATTTTATTTGTCTTATGAAAAGCTTTAATATACGACATTTTAATCAAAATCGTTAGAAATGTTTTAGAAAGTCAAAATTTTCGAAAATGTTTCCAAGTAAATAGTAGTTTGGGGGTGAGGGGAATATTCTCAGAATCTTCTAAACTTAAGTACCAAGTTTGGTATTTAACGGAGCTATGTTTTTCACAGGCACTTACGCACAGACACAAATACTGAACTTTTCTCACAAAGTTATTTTCTTGGGGGGGGGGTGTCGGAGAGTATCGAAATATGTATTTCCTGTGAAATATCGTAATTGAATTTTTGGGTGTACTATATATATATATATATATATATATGTATATATATATGTATATATATATATATATATATAAATACTCACACACTCACACAAGGTGGTTCACTTGTTCCTTATTTTTTGGAGATAGGCAACACTTCATACTTTGATAGCAATACGGACGAAATTATCATACTTGTCGGCCATTTGGTAACCATGAAAATCTAGCCTGCTCTTCATCGGAAAATAGACATTAGTAGTAATAGTTACGTCCATTCCAAAAACATGAGCTTAATAACTCCTGCTACAGTTCATGTTATATCAATAGGATCGCTGTCAAATGTTCTACAGCGTAAATTATAATGAATGAAGGCTAAATGAAAGGCCTAGGCTACAAAAAGAGGTCCACAACAGTTATAAAATATCAGAAGCTGAGAGGGAGATATGTATGATACTATACCTACAAGATTTAAGACAGCAAGTGGGCACAATGATTTTAGCTCAACTGATTCATTTCATGTCCCCCCCCCCCACATCTTCAGCGTGTCGCGGTTCGAGTCCCACAGCGTATCTTTTTTCTTCTTTATGTATTATCCATCGAGGTGTAAGTTAGTTCAGTGTTTGCCACTCTAATAATTCTTTCTTACTAAGGCTTTAAATAATAAAGGAACTTTTAAAATGTATAAAGTTATTAAAAACAATTTCAAAATACTAGAACACCTAACATGTTATCGATTGTTCTTCGTAGTTAGAGAATATGCTCTACAACATTTTGGCAGCTGCAACCCTCGGTGGGTTAGCGAATACTACCGGAAGACATTTTAGGTCTAGACATGCCCCATTAGATACAAATGCACGAAGTAAATATGTAGGTATGCGCTATACCTACAGCTAAGGTTACTACCTATGAACCTCACAGCCCATTAGATAGGCTGACTCAGTCGGTCGTGAACTCGCCATGTACTCAAGGCCTGTATGGGAATCGATTTCCAGAAAGGCAAAAACCTACACACAATGCTGAACGATGTTTACGTATAACAGGAGCAATTGAAAGGACAGGTCCCGTTAAAGAAGCACCAGCAATCTCTGGGCACAATGAAGATATAATTTTAGACGTTTTTTAAACAATCCCCACATTAGCACGCGGGCACTAGCACAAGACACAAACATCAGAAGTAATCAGCTATACGAATATTGCATAACAATACATTTCACCCTTACTGCTTGCAGCTACACCAAGAACTCCATGGTCGTGACTTTGAAGCTCGAGTAAATTTCTGCCAGTGAGTTTTACGCAGTTTGAACAGTGATGCAGTCTTTTTATCCAAAGTTCTGTTTTCAGATGAATCGCGGTTTCAAAACAATGGCACTGTGAATCGCCTACAACATGCACTACTGGAGTGTCGATAACCCTCATTGGTTAAGACAGGCAGTGGGGAATTAATATATGGTGTCGCATTTTCGGTGATCATCTAATCGGGCCAATTTTTTCGAAGGTCACCTTCCGGGAGCACGCTACCTTCACTTCTTCCCTCCATTGCTGGATCCTGTACCATTAAATAACAGATTATGAATGTGGTTTCTGCATGATGGTGCTCCACCGCACCAGTTCAGGATCGTCGTAAATTTTCTTCACGGCACACATCCTCAAAGGTGAATAGGTAGGCGAGGACCTGTCTTGTGGCCTGCCAGATCTCCTAATCTTACGCCACTTGATTACTTTCTATGGGGTCCTTTAAAACAAACATTGTACAATCAACGGCCGCATAAACTTATTCATCTTCAGCAACTAATCAGGGAGGCCTGCAGATCCGTCACATCCCGGATGTTACTACTTGCCAGGTTGTCATTGTAACACCGCGCACAACTCTGAATCAACGAAGAAGGTCATCATTTCAACAGCTGCTGCGCTAAATGAAAAAGTTTCATCACTAAGTTTCATGTCGGAAACAGTTTTAGTCAACATCGAAAAGTTCTTTTAGGTTATGGGTATTAAATATAATTTTCTTTTCAACTGAAAGTATTGGTGAATACCTATGTATTTGGCACAGTTTGTAATTGTCAGCCTAGGTTTTTTCGTGTATTTTTAATTTTAGAGGCACCCTGAAGATGGGTCTGGTTCTGTAGCTTTATCTGAAATACCTATGTTAATTTTAAAGCATTGCAATAATACCAGCATATTTAGAAGAAACTGAATGAGTACGCCTCAAAATGTTCATTTTCATTTATATTTTCTGCAACAGGACTGATTAAGTTAGAATAAACATAAATAAAGAGAACAATAAAAGAAACAAATAAGCAAGTTGAAAATGTTCCAATATTCCATCTAGCTTTGTGCCAAATCAGGAAGAAAGAAACCGGGGGGGGGGGGGGAAATTGTCAACGTTTTGGTAAGATTCGAACCTAATCGAGCATCTTGGAACTCAAACACCGCGCATTATAGCGCAAAGTCTATAATGTTAGTATGCACAAGATGGGTCTCGGGAACGATGTTTTCAGGTTAGGCTGTAATCTGCGGGTTGAACAAAACCAGGGAATAAGGGACAGGTGAATCACCTTGTATAGTACGTGTAGAGAAAGTAAGTATTTACTATGCTATAGACGAATATACAAATACAATTGCAGAAAAATAGTGGGTAATCATTCATTTTATTTTTCTGCTGAGTATTCGTTGAAGTCTCTAAAAGAGAAATGTCGACTTTCAATAAAGGGCAGGGAAAAGATATGAGAAAGTAATTTGTAGTCGTGGTCTTAGAACTCTGCGGCATTTCCCCGTGGAGTACAAATGTAAGAAAAACAGAAAGTTTAGGGTGCTATAATTCTGCGGTAAGGGTTTTCATATCGAATGAAGTTCCTCCATATATTAAATTTTACAGGTTAATTTGCTGTAAAATTTCTTAGGGCGCCTTTAATTTAAATGTTTTCTCTCCTTTGAAAAGTTTCCCCGCGATAGTCATGCATAGGGATGTTAAAAGACTGTAAATAATTTGCATTCACGAGCTGGAAGGGGACGTGCGCCATTCATGTGCAAAATGATGAGTGTGTTCGGCCAGAAATAATAACAGGTGCACCACCCTCCAGGAAATGTCTTGGTTCCCTAGGGCTGATGACTCAGGGTCCCACAGAACAGGCTTCACACGTCGTTAAACCCTTGATGAAGCCGTGCATTCGAGACAGGGGTTCGAGTACCCGCTGCTCCAGCTTTTTTGTGTGTCTACTCATAAGTTTTTTGTTATACTCGTTTTCTGATCAGAATATTCACTAAATTCTGGCAAGTAAATATCACATAGAACATATACGAGGTGTTACATTCTCATGCCTTTCTCTACCTATTCTGCACGAAACTATTCTTGCAAAACCTTATTCTTCTATTTCCTTCGTGCTAATCTAGATAAACATTGACAAAAATGATTATATTGTATAGTTCCTTCCAATTAGAAGGGAAATAAGGGAATGCACTAGACTAAAGCGTTAGTCAAATCTTTTAAAAAAAGTCGCTATGTATTACAATTAATATTCCCTTCTCATTCCATGACAAAATGAAAAAAGTGAATAAAGACTCTCAATTTAATAAAATTTTAAGTACTGACATGTTAAAGCCAATAACAAGGAATAACTCGGAAATGGTTACATCCATAACAAAATGTATAGGACATAAATTGTATGTTTTGACGATTTTTTGTATCCCTTTGTCTATCTCTTATGGTTTACCAATTATGCAAAAGTCGTTTAGAATGAAGAGAACTGTAGAGAGGATATTCAAGAAATTCAAAATTTAATTTTGTTTGATATACGATATTTTAATGAAAAGCCTCGGACCCATATTTTTTCAAGAGAACCTTTTCGAAAATATTTTTTATGTAACGGGTAGCTTGGGGTGAGAAAATTGTGGAATATTGTTGGAACCAACCAAAACGTCACTCGGCTACGGATTATTAAATGAAATAAGAGGGGGTTTTACTTTTTATGACAGAATTAAAAGCGTTGACTTGTGGCACCCTCGTTCCCTCAACAACTAGTCGTGACTATGTACGCATACTATGTACATAATAGGTAGAAATTATTGCTTTTCTCCCTAAAATGTCGATGTTGACATTTCACCGGATATTTAATATGTTTTGAGATCACCCGAATAAAAAAAATCATTTTTAGAAAAAGGTTCGTGTTTATATGGATTTGCGTGTGAATGGATTTGTGTGTGTGTGTACAGCGCAGCTCAAAACGAGAAGTTATTAAATACCAAATTTGATATTTAGGCTCAACATCTTCCAAGGATTTTCCACGAATGTTTCCAAGAAAATTCCTCTACTTCAATCTACTCTTTACATGGAAGATTGTTCGAAAATGTTGATTTTCTCAAAAATAGCTTTAACGATTTTCATTGAAATGCCGTATATTTAAGACACAGATATGATTATGACAAATAAAATGAATTTCCTAAAAATAGCCTCTGGATGACTTTTGATTAACTGGTAAACCGTAAAAGACGGCAAAAGCTTACTACATAAAATGTAGATCTCATTAAAGCATAATTCTTTATGTCATATATGCTTCTCTTGTACAGTTGAACGTTTTGGAGATACTCCTTGTTATTGGTTCAATTTTAAACTTTCTAGATCTTCTCAAACGGGACCGTGCAAAACAAACCGACCCTTTTAAAAAATTCGACTATCGCTTTAGCCTAGTATATTCCCTTGTTTCCCTTCTACCTAAAAGGAAGCAAGTAATAAAACTATTTCTGCTGATTTTATCTTGATTAGCATGATGTAGATAAAATAATAGTCTTTATTAAGAATAGTTTATATATTGAACAGCTAGAGAAAGTTATGTGAATGTAGACATTGGATTTTTACTTTCTCTATACGTACTATGTACATAGTGTATAGAGAAAGTATTGTGTTCTACCTAAAAATTCGATACCGAGATTACACCGAAAATAGACGTTTTAGGGTCTCCTGTATCCAAGAAAAGCATTTTTAGAAAAAGATCCATGTGTGTATGTGTGTGTGTGTCCATGTCCGTCCGTGTATCTGTGAACTCGATAACTCAAAAACGAAAAGTCGGTAAAATACCAAACGTGTATCATACCAATTAGTATCTTCCAGAGATGGGACACAAAGATTTTGAGAAAATCTCCCCCACTAAAACTACCCTTTACATGGAAAAAATTTCGAAAATTTTGATTTTCTCAAAAATGGCTCTAACGATTTTGATTAAAATACCGTATGTTTAACATATTTATATGACAAATAAAATATATATTATAAATTTTCTGGGAATAGCCTCTAAAGACCTCTTTATTCCGAATGAATTTTATTGAATTTTGCATAACAGGTAAATCGTAAGAAAAAGACAAACTTATTGCACAAAAAATGTAGACCACGTTAAAACACCTAATTTATGTCATAGTAACTTTTCTCACACGGAAAACTGTAAACTCCTAGCTCTGCATAGAAAGGGAGTTCAACAACATGGAAACCAACTTTTAAAAGATTTGACCATCGTTTGGCCTAGTGTATCCCCTGCCCCCCTCCTACTTACAAGAAAGCAAGTAATTAGGACAATTTCTGCTAATGTTTATCTCGATTATCATTGAGTAGCTAGAATAATATGCTTTTTAACAATAAGTTGTTACAGCAATGTAGAGAAAGTCATTTGTGTGTGGAACACATCAAATTTTTATTTATGAGCTTCTTTAAAAGACAGAGTGTAATTTCCTAACCCTCAGACACTAACGGAAGTTAGTGATAACATCATGCAAAAAATCACAAGGATTCCTGCTGCCAGGCTTAGTAGAGTGAGAGATAACATGTTATATGTGCTGCCTAAGCAGAAGTCTACATTTCCAGTGTTTACGTAAAGTAAGGACTTAAATGCGCCTCTGTTGTCACCTCTTCCTCAGCAACTCTGGGTTCTCTCGCGTAGAGGAGCGTTTCCTTATAACTTAACGTCCCTATATTTACCCCTAAGCATTACTTTCTCTTTTGAAAAGACCATAGCTGTTGAAAGACTAATTATTTTTGCTTTAGTCCTTGGGATCGATGTAAGAGGAACGTATTTTTCATTTCTTACCTTGCAGTTTATTACGTGAAAAAAATCCCCTCGGGGTATAAGTGTGTGTGGACCGTTAAGAACCGCAGTAGTTTTGAAATACCTATCTATCCCTCGCCCTAACTTAATATATGTAGGGAAAGCGTGCCTCTTCAAAGCGCGAACCGAGTTGTATTATAACAATCCTGGCGTAGGGTAGGGGCGGCGACAGAACTTTTTTAATTTGGCGACGTGCATCTTCCTCCCTATCCTCTCCTGGGTGCAATGTATCCTCGTGATCGCTCCCGTGAGAGGGGAGAGGATAGGCAGTGTTGCCAACTCACCTGGTTTTTCATTACGCTCCTTTTGATCTACCCTACTAATTGTGTCGTGCTTTTCCTTCCCCATAATATAGCTAAACATTTTATATTGCACACCTCACTTTCTTAGCAACTTTATTGTTGGCGCTAGAACATTTGTATACTCAAGCGGGTCTTTGTTTCTGTTTATTGCACATGCTGTGAACATTACTGCTAATCAGTAAGCTTCTTCTTCTCTTTGTTCGCCTTCTACATCTCCATAACGCGGTATTTTGTTCTTTTTGTCTCCGCTCTTAAGGGTGATGTAATAGATACTGATAAAGGATCCCTCGTATTGTAGATAGTATACTTTCTTATAACCCTAGATTAAATAGTTTATTTTCTGCTTAATGCATACGAAAGTAAAGGATATTTACTACATTTTTAGGTATTTAAAATCTATGATGATACTTCTTTTCCAGTTTCATGGTAATAATGATTGTTGTCTTGGCAACTAGTTTTGTATGCATGTTCGTTTATCGCATTTCATAATGTTGGCAACACAACACGTTCGAAACTAAAGTTTTGTGTTTTGTTTAACAAATCTGCCGCAGAGGTATTAAGAATGCTAAAAGAATCTTTATGGCGAAGCAGCGATGAAGTAAATTCAGGTGTATGAATAGCATCCCCATGGCCACGCTCGCTAAGGCGTTCGCTTTGGTGCTTCGTGGGCAGGGGATCGTGGGTTCGAGTCCCGCCTTGGGCATGGGTGTTATATGTTAATGCACTGTGTATATATGTTTGTGTAAAGGAACAGTAAAACCAGTAATCATACAGTAAATTTAGGGGGAAATGTATACAGGGGATACAGCGCCGGAGTCCTGAGCAGACTCCGATTCTGTTTTTAAAAAAAAAATAAAAAAAAATAGCGTAAACGTTTCAGTCAAGATTTTTACGATAGGTATCTGAAAATGTCTTCCAGGATTGCTTCCAGTCTCTTTACACATGGTGTATCACAGGGAACTTTTTTGAAGAAAGTGTGTAAATTGCCTTATGGTAACTTATTTCTGTGTTATTTACACATTCCGTGAACTATTTGAATTTAGTATATATACCTAGAAAGTATGGAAGATATTTTTGGATATTAGAGGAAGCTGTTTTAGGCAGGTTGTTATGTGGCTCTACATCGTAAACAAACGAGTGTTACCAATGGAAATAATATGAAGTCGGAGAAGTTTTATAAGCGAAATGGTGTTGCCAACATTCCATAGGTCGTTAGCATTGTTGTATTTCAAACGTAACTGTAGAAAAAGCTCCAAAGTTTCAACACGCAACAACAATCCGCAGCTTTTCCAACGCAGTTTTACCTATAGCATGTAATTCAAAATCGGCACACATAGACCTTTTCAGATGCAGCTATGACGTTCTAAAAAGAGAAAATTTCCTAGATCACCTTATGTGCAAGGGATTTTCTTGAAAACATATTTTGTTTTGTTTTACTTCGTCGTCCTTTAATCTGGTAGGTCATATAGGACGATGAATGAAATTGGCAAAATATGCAAATGAACCCGGGGTCCACGGAGCCTAAAGTTACTCCTCATTCGTCTTCTCAGGATAAGGGAAAATCCCGGAAAATAAAGTTTACCGGTGTAACTCACTTAACCGAGATTCGAACTCGGGACGTTTTGAATGTTAGGCATACACGATACTCCCTGTATTTTGTGTGTATGAAACACAGGCTATTGTAATCAAAATCGTAAAGCCATATTTGAAAAATAAAACTAACGAAAATATTACCACACAAAGATTGGAGAGAATTGCGCTCACAAAAACCAGCATCGTCTTCATCATGACGCAACATGTCGATACAAAAGTCACGCCGCATGACCTTATCTTCTTCACTCAGAAACTGCAACATCTGTAATCTGTAAGGCATCATGTGCAGTCGCTTCCGCAAGATTTTCCATACAGTTTGCTGTGGAATTTGTAATTGCATGCTTGCCCTAGATGTCGATTTCTGTGGGCTTTATGTAGGCAGAACGAACATGTTCAACGTTTTCTTCCGAAACTCTTGGCCTTCCCGAGCTCTTCCCTTTGCACAAACATCCCCTTGTCTCGAATTTTCTATACCAGTCGTAGATTGACTGTCTAGTCGGTGGCGTTTTGTGGTAACGTGTTCTAAAATGTCTTTGGACAACAGTTGCTGATTGCGTTCTAGCAAATTCCAACACGCAATATGCCTTTTCCACAGGATTTTCCGCCATTTCAGATTCTGCAACAACAAACAAAACACTACAGCGTTAACAACAGTAACAAACGAAACTTTGAGAGTTTCTCAACATATCTCCAAAATAATTAGGTTGCTATCTCTAATAGCTTTTGTTTTACAGGCAGTTGAAGTTGTCTATTTGTTTTGTAGTAACCCTGTATTTTGCTTTTCTGTTATGTGTGTCAGAAATAACTCCTGGGGAAGAACGTACTATATTTACTGCGAAACTCTTGTCCTCGCACCGCCAACAGAGGAACAAGCCTCTCCGGCCGGGCGCACGCCGGAAACCGAACCCACTAAGGATTGCTCACCCGACATAACAGCAATAGCCAGTACTGCAGGAGAGTTAATCAAATTCGTATTTACACCAAACTATGATAACAAAAACACTGCTGATTTACAATTTCCGGCTGTAATTAACATTATGTAACGCTATGCATGAAATGTGATCACTAATGGAACGCAGCTGTTTATGTTGGTACTGACGAATCTACCGTGAGCACCTCTATTTGGAGTATAATACTTGAGTTAGCGTCAAATCTCCTGCATATGGTAGTAGCCAATAGGAGCGCGCTACAGCGTAGCCATATCGTGCGCTTCTGCGTGAGAGAGATAGAGATAGTAGAATGCAGCGTAGGGTGATCCCGAGGAATATTTAGTGGAACTGAAGAGTTAACATTTTAAGTAAAATTTGTCTATTTAGTAAAACGAAATAAATGACAATAGAAATGAATAATAGAAAAATGATAAAAGAAATTAAGGTACTAGCTTATTCCAGAGGGATGACCAAGGGCTTATCGTCACTGCTTGACTACGTAAAACACTATATTTTGGTTCTCTTCTTTCACTAACGCAATCCCTTGTTTTACTTTGGGATATGGTGTAAGCTTCAATTTCATAGAATTGCACATTAATTATCTGTTTTGTCTTGATCAGAGTGTTTAGGGGTGTATTAGGGGAAAATGGTACATTAGCACAAAGGTTGGCTGTTAACAGATCAAGGTCTGATTCATTTATAAGAAAATAGAGTAAAACATAATTGCGCGCGTGTGTGTGTATACAAAATATAATTTTAGTTTCATCCTTTCAATATATATACACACAGTCATGGAAATAAGTATTCATACAGTACTGCAATTGAAATTGACCACTGATATTTCCATATTAAATTAAATGACAGCGCCACGACTCTGTGTAGGAAGCCACCCCATTAAATAAACATTGTCATGATAACAAAGATTTGAGTATTACACAAACGTACCTCAAGGAAATAAACGATACCCCAATGCTGGCTGTATTTGACAGTGAAAAAAGTATTCATACACCACTAGAAATGTAAACACAGAAACCACCAACGAACCGTTTGTAGCAAGCAAGGCCTTCAGTGGCAAGCTACACCTCCTGCTTATTGGTTCTGTTACGTGGCGAATGCCGTGCGACAGAAATGTGGGCCGCAAAGTTAAAGAAACAACTGTAGAGGAAAGACAGATAGTTATCTCTCAATATCAAAAGGGAAAATCATTTTCAAACATTGCTGATGTTATTGGAAGAAGCCGTCCATAATAGTACGATATAGAGAGAGTAATTCTATCATTAATAGCGAAAGAAGAGGACGATCACAGAAGCTAACGCAAAGGGGAAAGAATATGTTAATAAGAATGATAAAAAAAAGATCCTAAATTGACAGCCTCTGCATTGTCTGCCTATGTTAACGATCAGTTCCGAAAGGAAATAACACCAAGACCTGTTCGCTATGTTCTAAGTAGTGCAGGCTATGGAGCTAGGGTACCTAGAAAGAAACCATACATCGGCAAGAAGAACAAGAAAGTCAGACTTGAATTTGCTCGAGAGCATCTGAGCAAGAACACGAGTTTCTGGGACAGGGTACTGTTTACAGATGAAGGTAAACTGAATGTATTTGTAAATGATGGCAGAATTTTGGTGTGGAGAAGACCAAATACTGAGCTTGAACCCAAGCACCTTCAAGCCACAGTGAAGCATGGTGAAGGAGGAATTATGGTATGAGGATGTATGGCTACATCTGGTGTTGGGGAACTTGTTTTTGTTGAAGGTAATATGGATAGATTTCAATATTTAAATATCCTAAAGAATAATCTGCAAAAGAGTGTTGATAAATTGAGTTTAGACACAGATTACTACTTTCAACAAGACAATTCTCCTAAGCATACGGCGGAAATTGTTCGTTTGTGGTTGTTGTACCATACTCCCCACGTTCTCAAGTTTCCAGCACAGTGTGCAGACCTTAATCCAATTGAGCATCTTGGGATACCCTTGAAAGAATGGCAAAATATTACCTAGAGACTACAAAGAACCTGTTTCATTCCATGCCAAAGAGGTTAACAGAAGTAATACGTAGAACGGGAATGCCTACAAAGTATTACTTTTTTTTTTTTTTTTTTTTTTTTGTAGTTTAACGTCCTTTAACCTGGTTTGGTCATATCGGACGATGAATGAAATTGATGATATGAAGCTCAAATGATCTCGGGGTCCATGGTGCTTAAAGTTACTCGACATTCGTCTTCTCAGGATAAGGGAAAACCCCGAAAAAACCCTTACCCGGGTAACTCACCCTAAGTGAGATTCGAACTCACGACCTTTTGAACGTGAGGCAGACATTCTACCACCACGCTACCAAGGCGGGCTCGTTATTGTGCTGTATTTAAACTATCATCTTCTTTGAGTGTATGAATACTTTTTTCCTTGTGAGAAGCCAGCTGGTACAAATGTTTTGTTTACTTTTTGAAGAGGAGTAATTTAGGTCATGCGTTTATATGTATAGATTCAGGAGGAAATATCATACTGTTAGTTTACCATATAACCTCTCTGGTTGTTAACTTTAGTTATAATAAATTACGTTTCTCTACATAAACACTAGTGTATGAATACTTTTTTCCATGACTATATATATCGAAAGGCTGAAGCAAAAATTATACTCTTTTTTTCGTTCATGCTTGCTCGAATGTTCTCTTTATATCTGGTATAAGTTTTAAAGTTGTAATAAACTATTAGTATCCTAGCGTTAATCTAATAATTACTAAGCGAGGCGTGACTGGTTCTGACTTGACAAAGTTGCTCGCCTGTAATTCGCTACAGCCCTGCAGCCTCTGAAGGTCATATGTGGGAGGTTTGACGTGAATTATAGCTACAGGATTGGCAGTGTACTTTACCTCTTCCAACAGCAGTAATGCTGAAGCATAAGCTTACAAGTTTTGTGCAAATTCTCACTGGCAGAGTACCTTTAAGACAACGTTTAATTGAATTTTGGGGTAATAATAATAATAATAATAATAATAAAAACACGTAGAATTAGTGTCGCTAATAAAAGCTCGCATATCAAGTCGTAGCTCTGGTGCAGTTTAATGCTACGCAAACAGTGCTTCGCCCGTACCTCAAGAAGGCCAAATTATGTTGTCTTGGTTTAGCCTTCCTTTGTGATCAATCGTACTTCATAGCGACAGTATTCCAAACAACTCTTCATTTCATATTTTGCATCAAACACTGTTTCTTTTTATCTCCCTTAATTGATTTCCAGACCAGAGACATAAGTGATACCGGCTGGTTGGATTCAAAGTTTGGGCACCTGAAGATGGAAACCTTATGGAGAGAACAAAAAATACTAGGTACCTTTTACATGAACATTGTTTTAAACTGCTGATTTTATATTTTCAGAATTGTCTTGTAACGATTTTGATTAAAATATTCATATGTTTAAAACCTTTTCATGGCAAATAAAATGTATCTTGAATTTTCTGAGAAGAGCCTGGACAGAATTTCTCATGAGACATTTGATTAGAAATACTTTTTATGTTGCTTCAAACTTAAAATAGTAATAATAATAATAATAATAATAGTAATAATAATAAATCCAAATATAGTTTATAGGGAAAACAAATTGGATTGATACATTACACATTCTAGGATTTCTGTATTGGATCATTCTTATTTAATGCATTTATTCCTTAACAGGCAGCATGGAGTCATAACTATTGAAAATCAAATATTAAATTTCTTCGTGAATGCATCAACAAACAACGGATGAAACGGTTGCCCCGCATCGAGACTAGTATAGGGTGCAAGGCCGCATTAAAGATAACTTAAAACCAAGATTTAAGGTGGGGAAGAGAAAATCGGCCCCAGTTACGTTTCATTTTTTCCCCCCCTCACTGACGACTGCCTCGAAGGAAGGATTAAAAAAATGAATTAATCAAAATTGCACATGTTTCTAAGTAATTTTAATGCATTTTAAACACTGATATGTGCAAAGAATTAATTATTATTAGTGTATCACAGTAATTTGTCTTTTTTTCTTGCCAAAATTATGTCTATGGGAGTGAAACTCGGGAAATGGGTGTTTTTATTTTCGATATACTTTCAATGAAAAAACAAAAATCCAGCAAGAACTGTAATATCAATGTGTGGATATTTGTCAGTAAGAGTGTAATGCTCAGAAGATTTATTTTTTCTATGGAAACTAAAGCATATAAGGGAGATTCCCGAGGTACTTATGCATTGATAAGGTCGTACATATGTCGCATATGTTACACTTCAGACTTTTATGTTTTAATAGGACGTTCTAAAATATTTTAACGAAAATATTCATTTATTTCAAAGTGTATTTTACAGCTTCTAAAATGTTATTGCCATATTATTTTTCGCCAGGCAAGTATATTAATCATTGTTCTACAATAGCTATTTATACAACGCTCCTATAATGGTAGTTATTGGAAGACGAGTGAGAGCATTCTAATAACCATTATATGAGAGTTGCAGACATAGTTTTTTCTGCGATATGTAGATATACAATAAATATTTAATATTCAGATATCCGACATACGAAAGATGAACTCCGCCGACCGCTATGCGTATTTTACACTTGCGTTGATAACAAATGACATTTAATTCAGTGATAGTTGATTTGCAAGATGTAGACTGAAATATTTTTACCTAGTGATAATGATATGGAATTTAGTTCCACGCCTCCTGATATAAGAGAGGAGGCGAATAATATAATTAACGATTTACTTCCACAGAAAGCAAAAACAATCTACGTAAAGTTGTATGATAAAATCATGACATGGAGAATAACAAAACATGTAACTTCATTCTCTCTTTATAGTTTACGTTGAAGAAATTTCAAAAACAATAAAATCTCCAACCTTGTGGACAAATAATTCAGTATTGAAAATTAATCTAAATTCGAAATATGGAATTGATATATCCCAATACAAGAAATTGTATTCCCTGTTAAAACATAAATCGGTAGGGTACAGTGGGAAAAAAGCGAAAATAGTTTCCAGAGATCAAATTAAAACCTTCATTGATGAAGCACCTGACAATACATATCTACTAATAAAGGTATGTAATTATAACTATTCGCGTAAAAATAAATATTTTTCTAAACATTGGCCTATATATAATTAATATTCTTGGAGGTTGTTGTACGCGTAAAATGTTTCTGTAATTTTATAAAGATTAACAGGCAGTGAACAGCCATTAGTAGGACAGTGCGCAAGCGTGAAAATTATATCGAAATGAAAATCTGTATCGAAATGCTCTTCACTTCAATATAGATATAGATTTTAATAATAAATGAATACATTTCAGTATCTGAGTATAAAATGTATTTATACATTACTACATACGAATATCTCGTTTAGTGTGTGATCTTATGGAATGCAGGTCGTGCCAACCCTTTCTGTACACTAACGACGCGACACGTGCCATTGGTTCCATGATAGAGAAATGTAGAAATAAAAATAAATTCGTCAGAATAGCAGTTCCCCAGTTCCCCTTCAGTCAAGCTGATGGATAGCGACCACATAATCATCCCTCTGAGGGAGTGAACCGATATTACCCCAGCGCCATCACGTCACATGACTTTTCCCTGAGGCTGCTGCACTGCTCCAAAAGGGCACACTATGTCCCTGCGTTATTTTCCTCTCTTATGTTGTTTTCTTTTATCACTGCTAGACATTACCTCTTTATTCAGTGGAATAGGGCAGGGAGAAAAATGTACGTTCTAGGACGTCTCGCTATTCGAAGAGTGGTAAAAAGGCCGAGGCAAAGATTCAATAAAAATGCAGATATAATTACATGGGGAAAATCTGATGCGTTACATTCACATGACTTTCTCTACATCTCTGTGGCAAGTTATTATTAGAACGCTTATTCTTCTATGTACTTGATACTAATCGAGATAAATATAAGCAGAATTTGTCATATCATCTAATTTCTTGTAAGTAGAAGGGAAATAAGAAAATACATTAGTCTAAAGCGATAATCAAATCTTACGGGATTGATATCCATTTCTTTACATGACAGGAGATAAATTCTCGTTAGAGAGAAAGTATTTTAAAACTGAAACCAATAACAAATTATATCTCGACGACGGTCAATTACATAAAAAAATTTGCATAACATAAATTGTGCATTTTAACAATATCCTTATTTTATGCAGTAAGTTTTTGCCTATCTGTTACGGTTTACTAGCTAAGCAAAATCCAGTACAATTCATCCAGAATAAACCAGTTTTTCATAGGCTATTCTCAGAAAATTCAAGATATACATTTCATTTGTCTTGTAAGTATCTTTAATATACGGTATTTTAATCAAAATCGTTACAGCCATTTTTGCGAAAATGAAAATATCTAAAGTTTTTTCACATAAAGGGTAGTTTGAGGATGAGAGATGCTAAAGTTAAATACCAAATTTGGTATTTAACGGACTTTTCATTGAACTATGCTGTCCACGGACACATGCATACATACATACATGCATGCATGTATCCATACATACATACATACATACATACATACATACATACATACATACATACATACATACATACATACATACATACATACATACATACATACATACATACATACATACATACATACATACATACATACATACATACATACATACATACATACATACATACATACATACATACATACATACATACATACATACATACATACATACATACATACATACATACATACATACATACATACATACATACATACATACAGACAGACAGACAGACAGACAGACAGACAGACATAGTGCTAGAGAAAGTAAAATGAGTTTTGTAAGAATAGTGTGTAGAAGTTCTTGGAAAATAAGCGATAATGAGTAGAAAAGGTCAGTGAATGTAACACGCAAGAATAACTTTTCTGCTGATGATAAAGTTTTTTTTATGGAAATGGTAAGTCAAATCCAGAACATTTGTGAAATTATAGCCCTGCACCAATATCAGCATATCGCTTGCTAAATCGCATAAACAGGCGCTTAAAAATCATTAGGTGTACATCTTCCGTAACGAGAGATTTTCAATAGAAGAGTAGAAACCCATTTAAGAGCATTTCTGGAAATCTTTCTGTGCTCAAACGATGCTTTGGCAGCGATAAGAGGTTGAAAAACCATAGAAATAAAAACAAATAGCCTTGACTACGGTTATTTCCGAAGCAATTCCCCCGTCGTGCTCTCTGACGGACATTGACTTGCGTTTCCATTCTTGCTGGGATAGGAAGAGAAATCGATGGATGGCACTCATGGGATTCCTACTCGATCGTCAGATACATTGTTAGATTTAGGAATGTCAGCAAATGGCTCGGTCACGAGGAAACATCTGTTTTACATGACGTAGGTTTTTCCTTTGGCTTCATTCAGTTAACAGTCTTTCTGTTTCCTTCTTCAAATCCTTGATTCGATGGATAAACTAGAGATTACTTATTTTTGTTTTTATCCTGTTATACCTTTAACATAATTCCTTTAATTTTGCTGGCAAAAAGAAGTATTATTAGCGTTTGTTTTCATATTTGGTTTATGAGTTTACCACCTCTCGAAGTCTGTTAAAAACTATATTTCCCAAAAACAACTTTGCTTGCCTTTACATTCTTTACGTTTCTTTCTTTAGTCATTTATTTCTTTCCACTTGTATTGTTTTGATATTTAAATTATGTCAAAAAGTTCCATTTAATTCTAGTTTTAATGTCACACCCACAAACTTATCCAGAGCTTAAAGAAGGAAGCAGAATAGCATACACTTTGGAGAATCTGAAACAAGACAAGTGGATTGTGGTAATATTTTTCTCTTATACCAACGAAAATAAAACTGTCGACAATGAAAATTAAAATGAACGGATATGTTATATCAATCTCCCTTTATATGGAACAAAATGTAAAATAGCGTAAAATCTACACGGTCTAAGTTTTTAAACTGCTGAAGTTAATTCTCCTAGCTTTAATATATTTAGGATTTGAAACATACATTTTATTATATGAGGGTATTTCTTCAAAATATTTTCATATTTTTACAATTTATTTCTTAAATATTTTGCCCTTCTCTAGTAATAACACCATAAGTTGTTTCTCAAGACAAACCCCGATATGACCATAGAAGTTGTAGGGAACTATATAAATGAATCTTCACCTCCTGCCCACAAATATATTCTCCACACGCAAGCTTTTTCACGGTTAGCCTTGTAGAGCTAGCGGATAGCATTGCTATATTTTTTTGGACACTGGTTATGTGCAGAAGAGTGTTATTCGTTGTTTCATCTTTGGAAACAGCATTTTTAGATATTCTGTACATTAGGTAAGTGGAGAAAGGAGAGAGAATTGCTAGATATTTTGGTCTTCGATTATGTGTAGACGTGGGAGAGCGTTGGTTGGTTTTTTGGACCTCGACTATGTGGAAAGGAGGGGACAGCATTGTTTGATATTTTTGGACATTGATTATGTAGAGAAGAGTAATCAGCATTGTTAGATATTGTGGGCATTGACTTTGTGGAGGATAGCGGGCAGTTTGCGGCTAGCAGTTCTACAAACCGAAGATGTCTCGGAATCCCCCGGGTAAAGAGGGAAACTGTTTCATATTTCATGTGGCTTGCTCTAAATTACGTATCATAGAAAATTTCACAAGAGATTTAATTAACAATGAATAAGATCGAGAGGGCCTAGCACCTGTCCGATGGCAGAACTTGAGCTCAATTTTCAGAAATAAACAATATGAGAAATACTATTATAAATTACAACATATAAAAATAATTTCCAACTTTTGCCGTATTTTGTATTATTAGATTAGTAAACTGCTACATTATAAATGAATCACAAATACCAGGCCTAACCATAAAAACAATGGATAACTCTTAGATGGACAGGAAAAGTATACAAAGCCTTCCGAAGATTAATTATTTTTTATCTTTTTGTAGTAATACGTTCTTTAACTTGATAGGTCATATCGGACAATGAATGAAATGTTGCTCAAATGATCCCGCGGTTCATGGAATGCAGAGCTACTCGACAATAATGAAGACTAATACTTATTATTAGGTACATGGTGTAATGCACCCAAAAATTCGATACCGAGACTTCACCGGAAATATATGTTTTGAGACCACCTGAATATAAAAAAAAAAAATAATTTTAGAAAAATGTCTGTATCTGTCTGTCTGTCTGTCAGTGTGTGTGTTTGTGTGTATGTGTGTGTATGTGTCTGTGGGCAGTATAACTCCAAAACGAAAAGACCGCTAAATACCAAATTTGGTATTTAAGTTTGGTATCTTCTAAGTATACCACTCAGAGACTTTCAAGAAAATCCCCCATCCCCCAACTACTCTTTACATGGTACTTTCTTCCAAAATTTTAATTTTCTCAAAAATTGTTCTAGCGATTTTGATTAAAATATCGTATATTAAAGATATTTATATGGCAAATAAAATGTATATCTTGAATTTTCTGGGAATATCCTCTGAAGACTACTTTATGAATTTTACGAATGTTTCATAACTGGTAAACCGTAAGAGGTAGACAAAAGCTAAATTGACAGAAAATGTAGAGCTCGTTAAAAAACACGATATATGTTGTATAAATTTTTTTTCTTTGTGGAGTTGATAGTTTTTAGACATTCCTTGTTATTTGTTTCAGCTTTAAAATTCTTATACTTTTCCTCATATGGGAATTTGCCAACTTCTGTCCATACGAACCAAGGAACTTCAGTCACAAAGCAACCAGCTTTTGAGTATCACTTTAACCTATGCACTCCCCAATTTTCCTTCTACTTACAAGGAAGCAAGTAATAAGGCTATTTCTCTAATTTTTTCTCGATTAGCACGAAGTAAGTAGAAGCATAAGCTTTTTAACAATTTTTTGTTGCAGAGATGTAGAGAAAGTTATGTGAATGGAATACATCAGATTTCTTTTTATTGTTTACAGTATAATGTTCTTTAACTTGATGGGTTATATCGGACAGTGAATGAAATGGAAGACTAACAGTTTTGCCCTTTGATTTTAATCTTCCACAATCGGAAACAAATGACGGCGAATGTATAAATATTCGATGACAGTTAACAGTTTCTGATTCTGAATGCCATAATTACTCCCTAATCAAGAAGCGATAGGTTTATATTCAAAGTATTTGAATACCATTTAATGTTTACAATCATATAAGGAATGACTAATTGAATCTACTTAATGAAGCAAAAAAAAGTATAAATCATTATACATCTAATAAAATGCCTATTAAAAAGATCTTATGTGTTCCATTCACATGTCTTTCTCTACATTTCTGCAATAAATTATTGTTAAAAAGCTTATGCTTCTATTTAGTCCCTGTAATCGAGAAAAAAATTAACAGAAATAGTCTTATTACTTGCTTCCTTGCAAGTAGAAGCGAAATAAGGGAGTACCATGGGTTAAAGTGATGGTCAAAAGCTGGTTGCTATATGACTGAAGTTCCTTTGTTTGTATGGACACGAGTTCACAAAGTCCTGTATGAGAAAAGTATGTTTTTTATAGCTGAAATCAAAAACAAGAAATATGTCAAAAACAATCAACTCTACGAAAAAAATGTATATGATATAAATTGTGTGTTTTAAAGTGCTCTACATTTGTTGTGTGGTAAGTTTTTGTCCATCTCTTACGGTTTAGCAGTTATGCAAAATTCCGTAAAATTGACCCAGAATAAAGTAGTCTTCAGAGGCTAATCCCAGAAAATTCAAAATATACATTTTATTTGTCATATAAATATACTTAATATACGATATTTTAATCAAAATCGTTTTAGTCATGTTTGAGAAAATCAAAATTTTCGAAAAAAGTTCCATGTAAAGGGTAGTTGGGGTTGGGGGGATTTTTCTCAAAATCTTCGTGTCGCATCTGTGGAAGTTACTAAAGTTAAATATCATGTTTGGTATTTTACGAATTTATTTTTTGAGTTATCGTGTTCACAGACAAACGGACACACTGACACACGGACCTTTTTCTGAAAATGCTTGTTTTTGGATACAGGGGACCCTAAAACAAATATTTCCGGTGAAATCTGGGTATCGAATTTTCGGGTGGAGTGCAACACCTTCTTTATACACTATGTACATAGTGCGTATAGAGAAAGTAATAAATAAACAAGAATAAAAATTGAGGAAGAGGGAATGAAAGGAAAGAAAGAGAAATACATCATCTTCGTGCTTTTCGAGTAGAAATACCTTTATTATAGAGCATGTTAACAAGTTTATGTAGTTAATGAACTTATAAAGATAACATAATGTTTACAAGTTAAAATTTGTCAAATAATTTTAATGCTTTTACTTGAATGGTTAACAGCGTTAGATTCCTGCTGAAGAACACTAAAAATGTTACTTGGAGAATATGTGGTTATTATTCTTCACAAAGAGAATGGAAAAGTTAAAGACCAGAGAAATAGATCTTGAAAAGTTTTTGGAACTTACGGTCATATAACAAAGATCTGCATTTCAGCTAAAAGATATGTCTCAGTGTTCCGAAAAAACAATGTTCGCTGGTAATTTGCATACATTTAATAATAGGTTTAAAACAAAGCAAAGATATCACTGTTTAATCCAGCTCTGCCTTCTTTTATACAAAACTCTTTAATTATAATATGAAAAGAACTTTAATACTTTTTCTAGTTATCTCCTTTCATTCATAAAGTTGCAATATAACCGCTGCATGGTGACTTAAGGATATTTAATATCTGCTTTCTTAAAATGTAACAGTACTTTTCCTTCAAATTGAGCGAATTTTAATTGAAAAAAGTAATAACCATTTTAGTGTATCATGGTACAGAATTTTGGTAATATATTGGTGCGGAGACTGCAACTTGAAATGATTGCTTATCATGAACAGCCGTGTGTTTGCAAATTTCAAAGAAAAGATTTATATTGAGAAAATGTATTTCTCCACCTGCTAGAATTCATTAAACGTAACATTTGTATTGCCATCTTTTTCTTCATGCTTTTCTACATTTCAAGGATTCGACATGGGTGTTATCTAGTTTATTGACGCTTTGTATTTATTTAACATTGGTGTGCTTTTGTATTCATGGCATGATGTGAAATTCCTGATTGTGTTAGGCATTTATTACTTTCTCTATACGCACTATGTACATAGTGTATAAAGAAGGTGTTGCACTCCACCCGAAAATTCGATACCGAGATTTCACCGGAAATATTTGTTTTTGGGTCCCCTGTATCCAAAAAAGAAGGATTTTCAGAAAAAGGTCCGTGTGTGTCCGTGTGTCAGTGTGTCCGTGTGTCTGTGAACACGATAACTCAAAAAATAAATTCGTAAAATACCAAACATGATATTTAACTTTAGTATCTTCCACAGATGCGACACGAAGATTTTGAGAAAAATCCCCCCAACCCCAACTACCCTTTACATGGAACTTTTTTTCGAAAATTTTGATTTTCTCAAACATGACTATAACGATTTTGATTAAAATATCGTATGTTAAATATATTTGGATGACAAATAAAATGTATATTTTGAATTTTCTGGGATTAGCCTCTGAAGACTACTTTATTCTGGGTCAATTTTACGGAATTTTGCATAACTGCTAAACCGTAAGAGATGGACAAAAACTTACCACACAACAAATGTAGAGCACTTTAAAACACACAATTTATATCATATATATTTTTTTCGTAGAGTTGATTGTTTTTGACATATTTCTTGATTTTGATTTCAGCTATAAAAAACATACTTTTCTCATACAGGACTTTGTGAACTCGTGTCCATACAAACAAAGGAACTTCAGTCACATAGCAACCAGCTTTTGACCATCACTTTAACCTATGGTTCTCCCTTATTTCGCCTCTACTTACAAGGAAGCAAGTAATAAGACTATTTCTGTTAATTTTTTTCTCGATTACAGGGACTAAATAGAAGCATAAGCTTTTTAACAATAATTTATTGCGAGTTGTAGAGAAAGTCATGTGAATGGAACGCATCAGATTTTTTTTTTAACATGTAACTTATATTTCATCTCTTTTATTCTTTTGTTTATCGTTCTTTCTTTGGTATATATCCCGTAAAATTGTTATCTTCACTTCTGTACTCTGCTTTCATATATTTCTCTCAAAGTTCATGATTCGCCAATTTTTAAAACAGACACCAAAAGACTAACAACCGAGCGAGGTGGCGCCGCGATAACGTGTGTGACTCGCAGTTGGGGACTCCCGGATTTGATCCCCGGCCACCGCTCACTCTGATCCATAGCTTTCGTGATTTTTCTGGGGTCTGTAGGCGAGATTTCTCATCTACCACGATTCCATTCTATCATTTCCCCTTTATTCCGTTTCCTTCCTAAGTTTCAGGGTACTTCTTGATTCGTGATGTGGCACCGGTCAGATGGCACGGTTGCATGCTCAAAGGAAACAGTACTTCCCATTGACACTGGGAGGGGGGGGCATCTGGTTGACGGGTCGCTGATTGCTGCCTCTGGGTAGCTCCAGCAATGGAGCTAATCTTCAACTGGAAATATTGAGGACTTCCGCGGGTGTTTGTGACGTTTAGTCTCTTGTGCTTTCCTTACATCATCCCTTTCTCCGTGGGAAGTGTTAGCCACAATATTAGGCTTTTTCGTTTTTAATTGTGCTATTCACAGATACACAGACTATCACATACATATTGCTTTTTTTTATTTACGGGTTCACAAAGTATATATTTCTGGTAACATTTCGATATCGAATTTTTGGGTGAAATGACAATACTAGAGCGTGGTATAGGATGTAAGCATATTAGTTAAAGGAGCACGAGTGTGTTAACGTTTTAAATTCACCGTCAAGAATATAGCGTCACCCAATGTTCTGTATAAGTTATTAATGGCTTCGAAGCCATTCTCAATTGGAGACAATTCATCCTTGACAGTTACAAGCCACCACATGTATCTCTTATACATGACTAATTATACCGGTGGCCCAGCTGGCCCTTATTTGTCGTGTGCAGATAGCGAGATTGCAGGTTCTAGTTCAGTTTTAGACTGAGCCTTTCCTGAGCCTTTCTTATTGGTTACGCAGACAATGTGGCTACAGACAGGTGAACGACAGGTTTCGAGATTTCGTCGAGGTTAGGTTACGTAAGATTAGTTTAGGTGTGTGTTAATGTACTGGATCGAAATAAGTGATAAAGTTTCTGAAAATCAGCTCTTCTTTCTAATATGAAATGCACAGGCTTCCCTTCGTTCTGTCTGCTTGCGCATGCGCAGCCACGTCGTTAATCGATCAATGGTAGAGTTTAAATCTGAAACTGAACTAGAATCTGCAATGTCGCGTGCAGATATCCCCTGGTGCGTTAAAAGAGTTGCAGAATTTAACGGGAGTATTTCGTAATAAAACTGACCATTGGGGAACTGGCGAGAGCTACCTCGTTTTACATCTCATTGAGCGCGACTGGCACATAATCTATACTCTTAAACAAGAGGGGTAAAACGAAGGTCGCTCAGCCAGTTCCCCACTTATCAATGTTAATTTGAAATAGCCCCGTTGAGTTCTACAACTCTGTTAACGCACAAAGGGATATCTACAAACGTCAAATACGGGGCAGCTAAGCCACCTGGTATGAACGCTATTCTGCTGTTCAGTTTATGTTAATTACGATAATGTTTAATGTTAAACGTTTTCAACTTAGGCAATAAGGAATTTCCTAATGCACCATATGGAAAGAAGATACGTCTGTGAGTACCAAAACTAACTTTGTTACTAACAAAGCTGCCGAGTTTCTCGGCCCATCACCAAACACACTGTATTATAAGGAGGAGTAACTCAAGCCTGATAAAATGTAAACATTCCACGACAATTTTTTCGAAAACGGTTAATGCTGCGACAAACTACATCTGACTTCAAGTGTACCTATTCTTTATTAAGCTCAACACATTTTCTGTATTATACTCTTTGTAGCCTTTCAGTTACATGCACTCAAAAATATGTATTATTCCTATCGAGTTGCATAGAGCTTTTTGCACAACGTCGTATCCTTGGTATGTATTCTCAGAAAATAAAGAAAAACGAAGAGAAGTAAAATATTTCAATGGAATAAGATGTTTAGATATAGGAATTCAATGAAAAATGCTTTCTGAATCCTTAAAAGATGTCTCAATTAAGTTTGAGATTTTGTTTTTTCATATATTTCGTTTCTGAGTTATTGTAAACACGTCAGCATGGCATGTGCACACAGACGCTTGTTAAAATAATAAGGGGACCTGAAAAATACATAAGGAGTCAAATCACAGAAATGAATATATGTAATGGAATGCAATATCTTCTCCCCCTAAGGAAAACACAGAGAAAGTAAAACAAAACAAATCTATAAGGTCTTTCCACGCACTAACGTGCACGCATACACACCTATACACAACTATACACACACCCATTATATTGTCCTGGCAAATGGAGAAATCTCCAAAGAACCAGTTTAGTGCGTGATTTTGCTTGCTTTTGTGTTTTAATTCCGTTACAACACTTGATCTTCTTGTCTTTGTTTTAAACTAGTGTGAATAAATTAAATAACATAAAAAGAATGTCTAATTGACAGCTTTACAGTAACAGTCAGAATGTGAAAAGGATGAAAACAACGAGGAGATTCCGTCGAATATTTGAAGTGGTATTGAAGAAAGCATGATTACATTATCGGGTTTAAGCCCTTGCCCCGTATCCTTGTCCATATCCATCACATGTGGGACATGGTTCGCCACTCCTGAGGCTGGGGAATTATTGATCCCTCTGTACCACATACCAATGCTTTTCCCACAACATGGTGGTTTCTGTCCACTTGGTCTTCCGTAGTTGGTACACGCCGTACTCCAGATGTTACTAATCTTCCAAGCGTGGATTTGTTCATTATATACTAGCAAAAAATATAAAAGAATTTCTATGAAAAATAATAAATTACGAAAGGGCATAACTGTAGTAATTTTAAAAAATACAGTACTTTGGATACTCGTAAACATGAAACTATGGTGCTATTCAGGTAAAAGTGCTCACGTTTAGTTCAGCCATTTAAATACAAAGCAACTGTAGAACAATAATTATGGTTTGTGTTCGCATGGGATTTTATACTCACTCTTCCACAAACTATTCTTAAAAATGTTATTCTTTTGTCAAAGTTTTGTTATTCGAGATAAATTTCAACACCCACTTACACTAGTCTTTTAGGTAGTTTGTTTTTTATTTATTTTTGCTTTCTCTACGCGTTCTATATAATACATAAGTATATAGGGAAAGCTTTGCACTCCACCCAAAAATTCGATACCGGGATTTCATCGGAAACACACCTTTTAGGTTCCCCTGTATCCAAAAAAAGCTTTTGCAGAAAAAAGTCCGTGTGTTTGTGAACAGGATAGCTCAAAAACGAAAAGTCAGTAAAATACCAAACTTGGTATTTAAATTTAGTATCATCCAGGGATGTGACATGAAGATTTTAAGAAAAATCCTTCCAGCCGAAACTACCCTTTACATGGAAAAAATTTCGAAAATTTTTATGTTCTCAAAAATGGCTCAAACGATTTTGATTAAAATACCGTATATTAAAAATGTTTATATTGAAAATAAAATGTGTATGTATCTTGAATTTTCTGGGAATAGCCTCTAAAGACTTCTTCATTCTGAATGAATGTTGCGTAACTGGTAAACCATAAGAGTTAGACAAAAACTGTTAGACAAAAAATGTAGATCACGATAAAACACGCAATTTATGCCATATACGTTTTTTGCGTGGAATCGACCATTGTGAGATATTCCTTGTTATTTCTTTCAAATAGGAAATACTTTTCTCACACGAAAAGTTGTAAACTTCGGGCCCTGCATAGAATCGGATTTCAACCACATGAAACAGGGTTTAAAAGATTTGATTATCATTTTAGCCAACTGTATTCCCTCATTTCCCTTCTACTTACAAGGAAACAAAAAAATAGGACAATTTCTGCTAATGTTTATCTCGATTATCATAAAGTAGATAGAAGAATATGCTTTTTAATAATAATTTGTTACAATGATGTAGAGAAAGTCATGTGAATGGAACACATAAGATTTTTAGGCTAAGCGATAGTCAGATCTGTTTTTTTGCCCCCGCAAGGGGCAGAGGAGGATATAAGCACTGCGTCTAGAGGCTTATTGTGCTGTGTGCACCTTCAGAGGGAAGGAACGAAATGAAAGATGCGCGGACCAACTATCGGTAAATTTTACAGATTGAGATACTCCTACAGGCACCCCACACTACTACTCCTGACGAACAGGTGCGAAACACCCTGGTTCCGTGTCAAGAGTAGGAGGAAACAGGTATTAAGCGTATATCCACCGTTCACGGCACACCACCAAACTACCCGGTCAAGCTTCGTACCCCAAAAGGTAATAGGAAATATTAGGGAATGAGGAACCGGACATATTCGTGATTTTATAAAAACCATTCTGGCATTAAAGGAAAACCATGAAAAAAAGAAACAAAAACAGAGTAAGTGATCGACAGAGATCGATCCCGCCACCTCGGAAAAACTGGCCAAAACCTCCAGAGCTCTGCTAGTCAGATGTTTGAAACGTTTTTCACTGTGGTGATTAAGAAATTTTGTACTCTTAGCATGAACACGAGAAAATGCGAATAGACTCACCTCTTGAAAAAAGTAATGCATTTGAAAATCCATATCAGTGAAAAAGAGTACCTCGGAAATAGTTAATGCCCAAAAAAAAAATGTATTTGACACAAATGGTGTCCATTAATAATAAATCTACATCTTTGTGTAGTATGAGTTTGTCTTACCGCTTACATTTTGCTTACATTTTGCCACAAAATCCATAGATAATAAAGAGGATTTCTGTAGATATTCCCAAAAATTTTAATATATGCGTAAATATCTAAAATATATGGAATATTAACCAAAATCAACCAAAAATATGGTATATTTGACAAAATCAAAAATAACGAAATATCTTCCATAGAAGCAGTTTGAAGTTAGGGGATTAGCTTAAAGAATTTACGGGAAGATGCTGGACTTGAATACAAGGTTTGTGTTAATTCAAGATCTTCTCGGGCTTCTAGCCAGGTCAAAACTTGGCTTGACACCTTTGTCAAGCCAAGTTTTGACCTGGCTAGAAGCCCGAGAAGATCTTGAATTAACACGTCGCCAGGAAAGCTATAGTTCTTATTTTAAGGTTTGTGTTGTTATAGTTATGCGCGAGAAGACATTTTTCTAACAAGAACTTTCAAAACGTGTATGAAATTGCAGCATCGAATGTATATGAAATGAACTGCTATGGTTTCTCTGATTGCCTTAAATAAGTAGTAGAGAAACTAAAAATATGAGTTGTAACGTTAACGTAAAAAAAAGCAACCAAAATTTTCCCGGGGCAATTTTCGACTGTAAAGATTAATTGGTGTTTATGATGTAAGAGCCAAAATCATCCCAAAAACACACATCTGCGTACATAGCGCATGCCACCTATCTTATGAAGTCAAACCAACTAATATACAAAACATTTTAGGTCCAAATTAGAGAATAGATTATATGCCAAGGAAAGATTTGATGTTGAAAGCTATTTTAAAAATTCCTATTATTAGTTTTGAAACAAAATCTAACATTGCAAATCAATAGCCCCATTTATTGAATGTTTTATGTGTATATTTTGATAGCCTTCTTTAGAATACGCCTTTTTGCGTCATTTTATGTTTTTATGTTATTACTCCTTTTTTTTTTTCTTTTTTTTTCTTTTTTTTTGTGAATATAGAATTCTTTGCGGTTTGTTTTCGTCGGTCGATTTTTCATTTGGCTACGAGCTGTTTAATTTTGTGTCAATAACCTATTTCAGCAACGAAAAATGTTTGCCGTAACCAAGGAAAATTTTAAAACGCTTTTTACACTTCTCCTTCTGACTTTGTCGGGGAAGGAGGTCCTCGAGAGACTAGGTCTAAGGGATAACATTCCTCATCAGACAGGAAGATTAAGGTGATAAAAGAATTTGTGGCCTTAAAGTAATATTACGTTGAAGAGTACATTAGCCACAACTTTCGACGATATAGTTGATTTTTCCGGGGAATTGTGAAAGTCATTGCCCGGAACATTTTAGTTCCAGCTAGAAAGAAAGCAAATTGCAAGTAGGGCAAAGATACATACTAAAGTTAATATTTTCGTCGGGAATAGAGAAATTTCTTCGGGAATAAAGTCATTAAATTACAGACGATTTTCAGTTTTAAAAGAAAGAAGGCTATCTTTCAAATTTGGAACTGTGTTGAAAAGTTTTTGAATAAAAGCGAGTTCTTTTTAAGCTTAACGTCCTTTAACCTGGCTTGTCATACCGAACGATGAATGAAATTGGTGAAATGATGCTCAAATGATCTTGGGGTCCATGGACCTTAAAGTTATTCGACATTCGTCTTCTCAGGATAAGGGAAAACCTCGAAAATAAGCCTTATCTCCCTAAGCGAGATTCGAAATCACGACCTTTCGAATGTGAGGCAGACTCGCTACCACCACACTACCCAGGCGGGCAAAAGCGAGTTTTGTTCCAAAGAAAAGAAAATGTTGTTCTTTAAACCAAGTAAATCCCTGCACCATGTACGCGCCCTGAGTAAAAGAGGTCTCAAGAAGTGCTCTACCGATTGATCTAGTCCCGGGCAAACAGCATCTCTTGAAACCCAGCAGCAGTTTTAATTAGTGGTGAGTTGTATTAAAACATACATGAATTCACATTAATTTTCGTACTGAATTAATGAGTAATGGCATAACTAAAATGTCAACTAACAGATGACCAAGTAACTCAATTTTAAAACCGCTTATTTTTAAGTTCAGATACTTACCTTTAAAAAATAAATTCCATAAATAGAACCAAATGTAAATATCAAACATCATCAGATTACAATAAACAAGTTGTGACATTTTTATTTTTCCTAGTTGTCCTTCTGTCTGTTACAATTAAGTTGAACATAGAGAAAAATCTCTGGCTGTCAGCATCTGATATTGCTAGCCGAAGACTTTTCAGAGAACCGAGGTGAGACTCGCCTTTTGCTTTCAATGCCAAGAATACTAATACGACATATAATTTTAATCGTTACCACTTTGGTATACCTGTTTAACAAAAGAAGCCTATCAGAAATAATACAATTAGTTCTAAATTGCATTTAGTTGGTTAAATGCTATTATTACGATGTATGTCGTACATTATTTAAATTACTCATACTTGATTAAGACTCAATGATCTAAAGATTTTATTCTTATTCTTTCGCCACAATGGAGTCCAATTTAGACAAGTTCTACAGTAGCAATCCAATAAAGTCTCTTATATACTGTATCTTTAAGATTGGAATCCATGCGTTTTGCAAGTTCACTTGCTGTGCATCCAAAGTGAAACCAGTATTTCATATTTGGCTCTCCGTGAGTTATTTCGAGATAAACAAGAGTTTTACTATAGGTTTTTCTTTGGATATAAATTCTAAAATTAAATCTTTATCAGCCTACAATTTCCAAAAACTATACATATTCTTGCTTGGCACCTTATTTTAATATATTGTAATTATGCTAACTCCTTTGAACATATAAACATTAATTTAAAACCTGGTAAGAAGACCATATTATAAATTAAAGTTTAATTTTTGTAGCTTGAAATAAATACATATTTTTGTATGAAAAATACTATATATAAAGCATTGTTATTTTAATCAATAACTTTTTAACTATCGCTAAAACAGAAGCTATGGTTATATAGCATCTTAGTTTATTTCTCAAACGAGGAAATCATTAAATGAAACAACTAAGTTATTATTTATTTTTAATAAGAAGTAAGATCTCTAAGAATCACAATATTTCAAACAATTGCCAGGGAATGGTTCCCACTACCTAACAAGTATATGGAACATTAAAAATTTTGTCCATTTTTTGTCCATTTTGATCGCTTACTTATGATTTAGTTTGTATTCACACCTTAGAAAAATCTGTTTATTATTATTTCTGAAAGCATCGACTGAGTTTTACTGGCATTCAGAGGCAGTGCTAAGAAGAGAGAGAGAGAGAAAGAGAGAGAGAGAGAGAGAGAAGCCAAATGGAGAAAAAAATAAGAGATTAAAAGACTGAAGGAAAGAGTAGATCAGCGGGAAAAATGTAAGATAGGGAGAAGCACAGAGAAAGAGAGAGGGTAACCAATCGAGAAGAGTTGCGATTTTTACTTTCTCTACACGTATTATGTACATAATGTATAGAGAAGGTATTGCACTCCACCCAAAATTCGATACAGAGATTTCACCGGAAATATACGTTTTAGGGTCCCCTGAATCCAAAAAAGGTATTTTCAGAAAAAGGTCCGTGTGTGCGTGTGTGTGTCCGTGTGTCAGTGTGTCCGTGTTTCTGTGAACACGATAACTCAAAAACGAAAAGTCGGTAAAACACCAAACTTGGTACTTAAGTTCATTATCTTCCATGGATACGACACGAAGATTTTGAGAAAAATCTCCCCACCACAAACTACCCTTTACATGGAAAAAATTTCAAAAATTTTTATTTTATTAAAAATGGCTCTAAAGATTTTGAATAAAATTTCGTATATTAAAGATATTTACCTGACAAAATATATATTTTGAATTTCTGGGAATTTCCTCTGAAGACTATTTTATTCTGAATGAATTTTACGGAATTTTGCATAGTTGCTAAACCATAAGAGATGGACAAAAACTTACCACACAAAAGATGTAGAGGACACTAAAACACGCAATATATGTTACATACATTTTTTTTTCGTGGAATTGATCGTTTTTTAGATATTCCTTGCTTTTTGTTTCAGCTTTGAAAAACATACTTTTCTCATGCAGGAATTTGTCAACTCTTGTCCATACAAAGGAACTTCAGTCACATAGCAACTAGCTTTTGACTATCACTTTAATCTATGGTACCCTTATTTCGGCTCCACTAACAAGGAAGCAAGTAATAGGAATGTTTCTGCTAATTTTTCTGAATTAGCATGAAGTAAACGGAAGCATAAGCTTTTTAACAATAATTTGTTGCAGAGATGTAGAGAAAGCCATGTGAATGGAACACATAGATTTTTTTCTTTTGACTATTATGCACTAAACAATCCTGAAAATGATACTTTAATTTTAGTAGCTGCCTCATTTTCCATAAAAGCACAAAATGCTGAAATAGTTTTGATTATAAATAATTTGACATAATAAAATACGAATTACAGAACGTCCCATGCCCTACTTGAGTATTTAGCTTTGAATCAATGTACAAAAAGAAATTCATAACAGAAATATGCATATTGCCTGCCTAACCTACGTAATGATCTTACATCGTTTCATATCTAATTTCCAGAATTTCAAATAGGGTTACATTTATACGCTTATATTAAGGAATCGCTTGACTAACTTCAACTTTAACATAGGTGCATTTCTAATATTTAGACGGATAAGAACTGTATGTAGTTCGTAACAAAATATATTACGCAGTTGTTAAAAAAAATGTCTTGTATGTTAACTTTGGCCTTTGCTGTCCCTATCGTAAATATCCCATTCTTAAATTTTCATACTTTTGAGAAAATGAAAACGATAATGATTTTTTTCATCTAATAATTCATTGGAGTTGAGTGGAAGTTATTTAAATATTCGTATTATGACCTCTGGTAGATGTTTGTTGACATTTTTCCGTTTGCTCTCCAAATGTTTCCTGAATAAGCGCTTTTTACCCTTTTGAGATAGGGATTTAGAAGGAACTACTTGATATCGAAGTTTTGTTCAATTCATTATTCCCTCTTCCTTAAATGAATAGTGAAGAAATTAGAAATAAATTGTGTATGATTTTCCAAGGCCTTGATTTTGTGGGGAAAACAACACAGAAAAGCCGCTTATATCTTATCTTAAATCCAATTGGTAATCATATATATCATGTCATAACATTAGACAAAGAACAGATACAGCAGTGGTATTATTAATTGATGAAAAATGGGCAAGGAGAATATATCACTATACTTTTATCAGTAAACGAAACATTTTCAGACATAGAGATAATATGTAACTGTTGTATGAATATAAAGGGAGAAAAGAGTTTGCATGTGCAGGAAGCACTCAATAACTTATTCGGTAACCGTTGGATGAGAAGGGTGACTATTTCTCGGTCTCCTAGAAATTCGGATCTCACTCTCATTGACTTCTTTCACTTAGGAATATTCAAAAAACGTAAATATATGCGGCAGTACCCAAGATATTCTGTCCAGGACGTGGAAGAGATCAATTACATTTGGGATGTATGCCGTGCCACAAATGAGCCAGATTGAAATGCGCTAAATAGGTTAACCCCCCCCCCCAAAATGTAAAAATGATCCATAATTTTTGAGTTCATAAAAATGTTATGGGAGTACAGACTGCTGTGTCATGACCATGTTAAAGTATCAAATGAAAAAAATACGAGTATTTTCTTAGTAATTGTGCAACCTAAAGTGCTGACATTGAAAACAGTTGAATAACTTTGAACACCTTAGCAATTTTTGTGACAATTTTCCTATATTTTATATTACACTTATTTTAACAATTTTTCAAAATGTAATTTTTTTATAAAACCGTAATTTCAGTGTATGTAGAACATATGCGCAAACGCTTCTGAAACTTTCAGCTCAAAACTTAGAAAATATTCCTTATCTGAGCAAAAAATTAAACTTACGGAAAATGAGCAGACAAAATGGTGTGCAGGCATTTACAAATTGTAATAAGTAACATACTTCTAGAGTACTTTAGAATTATTTCAAACGGCATAATGAAGAGAAGACTCAATCTTTTCAAATAGAACAAACCAAAAATCAACTTTTTGGCCCAAATAAAAGTCCATACTTCATTAGCTTCAAACCACAGAATTCTCTTACGGATATATTTTATTTCAGTGGCACTAGACCTGTATGCATTTGTTAATTCTTCGCATACACTTCATTTTTGAATATTCGCTCTTGTTTGGGCTGAGTGCTTATATTTGGAATGTGTAGTTACGTCAAAGAGAAAAGAGAATTCTTTATTTTCCAATAACTTCGACAGCCGAGAAACATCAGTATCTTATTTGCAAAAGTAGTGGTTTAACGCGGTCTGAAGTTTGCGAGAACTTTTGGCGGTACTAAGGCGTGAAAGAACTCGGTAATATTTGAAACTGGGTCGTACGAGATTCCATTTACAGTCTTATCTGAGTTGCAGACCGTGAACAATCCCAGTACGAGGCACTTGGGTGAAACCCCTTCCGGGGATAAAAGCACGCTCTTCCCCTCATCTCTTTATACTTGTATTAAGAAAATGGATTCGCGGTTCCAACACTTGAGGCCGCCTTCTATTCCTCTGGAATTATTCTTTGAGTTGAGACTCCACTCCTTGTATCAAGACGTCAAAATGTGGGACTTACAAAGGACCTTAATAAGTTCCTCTAGCAATTTAAGTCGAGATACATGCCTTGCGAACGTAAAAGGAAGCGCTTTGCGTTACTTTGTTGAAAATTTAACTTAAAGCAAATTCGGGTAAAAGTACTTTATTTGAATACCTTTTGTTAAGGAAACTGTTCTTTCAGGCTCTTAAGGTCTGTGTCAGCTTTAATAGAATATCCGGAATGATAATGAAAAAGATATCACATTGGTAACTGAGGTAATGAGATCCCAAATACTTTCTCAAACCTTGCTGGAAAACCATTACTGTTATCTTACTCGCAGTAATGTGAAATTAAAAAAAAAAAAAAAAAAAGTGTTTCAAAATGAGTCATTTTCTCTCAATGGTTTTTACCAGAGGAGTGCTCGTGTTCTGCATCGGGTTGGTCTGATAGGGTAATATGACGGCCTTTCGGGTCAGTACCTTATTACCTGAATCCGATCTGCCTAGCCCATCCCTGAGGAGCAGGAAAATAATGGGGAAGTGCAACGTTTCCCCGTTTCACATAGTGTTATCATTACTGTTGCTCACCATAAAAAGGTCAGCACTGGCGGAACCAGCTCGGCGAATGGCCGAGTACCAGAATGTATCTTGCACTCTTTCTTCTGCAAATGGGGTTTATGATCCTTTTTCAGGTGTATAGTAGAACGCTGACACCTTTTTTGACAGTAATTTACCAATGCCAGACTTAATTTTTGACACAGTATTGTTAAAAGGGCATCATCATTTAAACTGTAACGTGTAATCACTTTTAGTATACTTCAATTTAGAAAAGAATTGCTCACATATGTTTGTGGAACCAAAAGGTCTGCAAAATCTCTCAAATTTGGGAATGTATAAGCTGGAAATTTTTAGTATAGTCGCAAGCCGTATTTCCCTGTTGTTTTAGAAAATGGAAACGGGAATTTTATTTATGAACGCTCTTTAACTGCAGTGGTTCTCAGCGTCCCATTCTAAATTGGGCGTGAAGGACCCTTCAAGAGACCTCTTTATCAGGCTTGGGTTCTTTAAGAGGAGTACTGCTCTGTCATGTAATTAGTTCTAACCGTAACTGCAACTGGATATCTACATTATATATATATATTTATGTGTATATATATATATATATATATATATATATATATATTAGTATTTAATGCATACATGCGGCACCTGAGGAGGTGACACTCTTGATGTATAAAATGAAATGATGATTGCGAAAGACATTTTGGGAAGGAAATGTTCCAAGCCTACGATTACAGTAATAACCCGATATTTGCCTGTTATGAAGAATAAGAAAAGCATCGGTGAAGAATTTAAATAAAATCTATTCAGTGAGTTTTGAGATTAGTAAACCAAATAAAAAACGGAGATATGAGAAAAAAATTGAATATCTGATAATTTGAAGACGAGAAAAGCTGAAAAGGTTTAGGAACACTGGAGCATTAAAAATTATTCGGAGACAGAGCTGCAGTTCCAAAAAAGAGAGGAGATAAAGGATCAGCTATAAGATACAACTAAAAAGGTATTAACGCTCAATTCGTGGAAAATTATTACAGTCACTAATTCTCTTGCATTGGCATATATATATATATATATATATATATAACCTAAATATTAATAATTATAATAAGACGCTTGACATGTAATTGATTTGCAGCCACATTTATTTAAGCAAAGCATTAAATAATATATGTGTATATGTATATAAACCACAGATAGGCTACTTTATCACCAAGGATGGCATTTTGTCTTGGAGTAAGTTGTTGGGTTACTTGCCTATTCTGAAAAGAAAATGTATGGTTTTTGATACGGCGCCTTAATGTTTTGGTTTAATCCCAAAGTAGGTTAGTCTCTAATGTTAATTAAGAACAGGCATTACTCAATTACAAAACTAGTTATTGACGTATATCGATAGGTGAATATATATATATATATATATATATATATATATATATATATATATATACTACTTGTGAATTTAAAAGTTGACTACTCTCTAAAAAATAAAAGCTCTGTAATTGAAATGGAAAGCATATTCATTTTCTCCGTGTGTTTACAGTTCTTGTATATCATCACGGTCTCTAGTACAAACCTGGGAACCGCCTCTCATTTCTTCAAAGTTTACACTGATATGCAAGAGGAGAAGCGAGAGTAACCTTCGATCTTACAACCCCACTGACTGGCTTATACTTGAATTTGCCCCGTGGAGTTCTGCAATTTTATAACGCTCGTAGGGTTATCTATTCACACGAAATACGGCGCTCTTGGACCACCTGGTATATACTATTGGTTTATAGTTAAAGCAAAACTTTAAGCTCTAATATTAAATATCCTATCCATCATTTACCTTGGCGACTGAGGGAAACATAAAAACAAAAAAAAAACAAAAAAACAAAAAATGAAATTTGAGCCAGCGCTTCTCAAAGCGGGCCACAGACATAACCGCTTGAACCATGCTTCTCGGTCAATTTAATTATTATATTTAATAATATGCAAGCCTATGCTGCAATATATTGCCTAAAACATTTGTTAAAAGAGACAGTAGCATGCAGTTTGACAAAGTATATAGTACTTATCTCATTTCCATGGGACACCCTAATTGTGTTACAGTCATCGCTGATGTTCGATGAAATATCCAAGTGGTGTAGTTAGCATTTAGATATACAACCCATAATATCCCTCTCGTGGCTGAAGCGCGTGGAAATTGCCACTGAATAATTACTCTACAAGCAATACGCATTATAAAAACGACAAATGGGTTTGCTGCACAATTCTAAATGTTAACTTCGATGTTTGACTAATGAAGAGGCTATGAAGAGGATGTTGCTAGAAAAATGTATGTTTGTACACGTGTTGGTATTATGATGAGGGACGTTCACTCATTTGTCCACCCAGCTCGTGACATACGCCTGTCCCTTGTTACGAATTCATCTCTCATTAACGCAAACAGATGACAGTCACCTCAGCGCGGTACAGCTGAAAAGGGCTCATTTTAATTAAATCATACTTACCCTCTGCCTGACATCTTTGTTCATATTCGTTATAAAATGTACAGCAGCATTGTGTCATTTTATAATATAGTTTTTTTTTTCTCGCTGTTATTTTTGCCATCTCATTAATTTTGTCATAGAACAAGCTGATTTGTCCTGAAATAAATTAACATTTCTGTGTTAATTGTCTGTTTTAGTGAATTTAGACTCTAATGAACAAATATTAGTATCAGTGAGTTGATGTACATTTTCCTTCAAATTCTTGGATGAATAAATTATACAGAATGAATCCGAAGTGATAGGAAAATGTTCCTAATAACAAAAAGTCTTACAAAAACATGAAATATATATAATACTCTGAAAGATTTGTGCACAAAAAGAATGTAAAAATAGCTGTGTTTCATTCATAGGACTTTCTCTAGATGTTCCACAAAGAACTTTTCTTAGAAAACATCATTCTTTTATCTACACCATGCCAATCAAGGTAAACATTACCAGAATTATTATTTGCTTCTTTGCAAGTTGAAGGGAGATAAGGGAATGCACAGGCTAAAGCGATAGTCAAATCTTTTAAAAGCTGGTCGCTATATGAAACAATTGAAATTCGATTCGCTTTGCTTGCTAGGAATAAACAACACAGAGACGAAATGAAAGATCGACTTCCCGTTTGAGAAAAGCTCTCTTACAGTTTACCAGTTATACAAAAGTTATACAAAAGTCATCCAGAATGAAAAGATCTTAAGAGGCTATTCCCAGAAAATGAAATATATACATTTCGTTTGTCATGAAAATAACTTAAACATGTGGCGTCTTAATAAAAATTGTTAGAGCAATTCTTAAGAAAATCAGAATTTTCGAAAAAAAGTTCCATGTAAAGGGTAGTTGGGGATGGGGGAATTTTCTTGAAAGTCTTCGTGTCGCATCCTTGCAAAATACCAAACTAAAATACCAAGTCACACACACACACACACACACACACACACACACGCGCGCTGACCTTTTTCCAAAAATGTTTTTTGGATTCAGGTTGACCCAAAACATGTATTTCCGGTGAAATGTCACTATCGAATTTTGGGTGGAATACAATACCTTCTCTATACACTCTGTACATAGTACGTGTAGAGAAAGTAATAAGTATGGAAAGTTGAACAATAAAAAAGGAATAGCTCAGAAATGCCAACTTCACAAAAATGATGTATAGATACGTCATAAATTGTGTGTTTTAACGAGATTTACATCTGTTGTAAGATGTATTCTATTTCTTATGCTTTACGAGCTATGCAAAAGTAATCCAGAATGAACAGTGCTTCTGGGGCTAGTCTCAGAAAATTTAAAATATATGTATTATTTGTCATATGAATATGTTTAATATATAACATTTTAATCAAAATTGTTAGAGCTATTTTTGAGAAAATCGAAACTTTCCAAGAATTGTCCTTGTGGTGGAGGGATGTTTATGAAAATCTTCGTGTCGCATCCTTGTAAGGTACTAAACTTACACACCAAGTTTGTCACTTAACCGACTTTTCTTTTTTTAATTATGCTTTTTTTTTTTACACATACAGATCTTTTTTGAACATGTTTTTGGTTCAGAGCTTGTCAAAACATGCATTTTTGTGCATGTTAAAGTACATTCACGGTGATTCTTCTATTTTTTTAGTTTGCTGAGATGTAATAGCATATGTTTTCTAGTTTTCAGAAATATATAGTTTGTATGACATTTGTTACCTGAAGTGGATTTGAGTTAGGATTTTGTACCACCCTGTGCTGGCACTCTGGGTGTATATATTGTTGAAATTTCATCAACAAGTATGTTTCTCCAACTATGATTTTGAACATTTTTAATTCACTCAATATATGCAGACACACACCCATATAAATATTCTAAAATGCTCTTTGGAATTCTGAGCTCATTAAAGCATGAATTTCTGGTGAAATCTCAGTATTGAAGTGTATTGTACTTAGAGAAAATAAAAATCAATATTTCAGTTATAAGCAACAAAAATGTAAGACAATGTTCTGAATTCAAATAAAAGCTTTTATGAAAGTGTCTTTGCCCCGGATTTTGTACTATAAAAGCAAATTTGGTTTATTCACAATGCTGATGTTGTCGATCGGCATCAGTAGGAGATTGGCAAACAGGTTCAGAGCGCGTGAAATGATAGGAAAGACTCCCTGGATGAAATGAGAGAGGTAGAAAAGAAAATAGGATGCAATACCGAGGGAATGGCACCAGTATGATCCTGGAATACAGCTGTAGTCTGGTTCAAGAGACTTACTATAAAGTTGTACTAACAGTTACCTTGTGTATTGTTTCAGACGGAGTTGTCGCAGAATCTCCAGCAGCTGTCCGAGAAGGCGCGGTCTACCACCGAGTTCATCCAGAGGCTCAAGGGCATGACTGATAAAGTCAACGTATGTATTCTACTCCTTAATTCATGCAATTAAGTTGCATTTACATTTTGGAAACGGTGATATTTTATAAAAAATGTTCTATTTTGTGAGTTATATACATTCTAGTTTTCAGAAATATAAAGGTTGTATGACATTTCTTACCAGAAGTAGGTTTAATTAAGGATTTTGTACCACCCAGCTCTGCTGTTCTGAGAAATCGCACTGCTTCTCGAACTTTTTTTTTTAAACATTTTTACAGTATTTTTTAAGTTCAAACCCCTTAAATGCGACCGGTATCATCATTGTATGAGTATTAAATAGATCATTAAACTCTGCTGTAATGGGACCTGTGTTTTACAAAAATATTCAACTAATGAATATACTGAAAATACATCATACACTGAATATTTTTAATTAACACATTATTTATATGTTTACGGTACGTAAATCATTCAATGGAGCTCCTCCTTCCCTTTTCACATTGTAACAACATTTCAGAGTGAAAACAAAAATGTAACTGTGAACATAGTCGGTGACTGTTATACAGGCTTTGTTGTGTCCATAGCCGCTCTAAATGTATATTTTGAGATAATGAAATGGACACAAAAGCTGTAGTTTACAGTCTTCAATATGTAATGTGTTTGTTTAGGCATGTACATAATTCATTGTTGAATGCATGGCTTTACTGTAACATAGGTACAGGTACCAATGTATTAAGAGCTAACCCCTCGTTCAGTTATGCGCTGTAGTTTAGACTTTCAAGTGCTCGAACCTTAGAAATTCCTTTTACATGGACATTTTATTAATATTTTGATTTTCTCAAAAATAGATCTAACGAGTTTTATTAAAATACATGTTTAAGATATTTTCGTGACAAATGAAATGTTTATCTTGAATTTTCTGGAAAAAGCCTCTGAAGACCTTTTCATTTTGGCTGACCTTTTCATTTTTTCAATAACTGGTAAACCGTAAGAGATAGACAAAAACTTACGGCATAAAAATTAAGTTCTTGTTAATACACCAGTATACACAGTTTTTTTTTAACTTACTTTTCTCAAACGGGAAGTCATCTTTCATTTCATATTCAATTTGTTTTACTTTTGCCATGCAAAAAGCACCGAATCTCAATTGTTTCACGTAACGACCAGCTTTTAAAAGAATTGCATATCGCTTTAACCTAATAAAATTTAGCTCCATGGCACAGAAGTCCACAAGGGACCAAGGTCTACCGTCTGGACGCTGCATCCCTCGGAAGGCATCACGAATGGGGTGCAGTACTGAGGGTGAGACATGATAGCGCCTCGAGTCCCTCTCGGCCGTTTAATGCGACCTTCTTGACCTGAAATCGCTACTTCTCAATCAAGTAGCTTCTTACTTGGCCCCCCAGGCACCTCACGAGACTGAGTGCACCCCGGACCAGGTCCCCCAGCGGGGGAAATCTCCCCACGCCGGTACCGGGAATCAAACCCAGATCTCCGCTTGGCAAGCAGCCGCGCTACCACCGCGCTAAGGAGATGACCGCTTTAGCCTAATGCATGACCTCATTTCTCTCCTACTTGCAAGGAACCAAGCAACAACACAATTTCTACTAATGTTTATCTCAATTAGGATGAAGCAGACTATCCCAGTTTCATCTCGAGACTGTAGAGCAGCGTACATTCAACTGATTGCCCTTTGAGTAAACTAAAGACAGCAAATGTGATGGATGTTCGGGCGAAGCGCCTACTGTGTATCTCGCGACCAATTGCAAAAACATATAATTCCTTCACTGCTGTGTGTATTGCTTAATCCTCTTTTCTAAGCTTAAGATTTATACACCTATAATAGGATCATGATTGATAGAACAATTACTTTAATATGACTCTTGCATTCGTATTTATACTTCAGATAAGAGTAAAAACATATTTTCATAGATTTGGTGGTAATGCCAGTCATGACATAAATAATTGCAAAAAGATAGTGACAATTATTGTAGTATGACGTAATAAAGCAGCAAGTTCTTTAATAACATTATAACCGCATTGTGTTGCCAACATTATGGCAATTAATTTGTAATGAAAAACTTTCACATTTATAGCAGTGAATATGAACGAGCAACTTGGTAATTAATTGGGATGAACACAATTTGAAAGAAACGTTCTTCTTCTTAGTAACTGTTGCATAATAACTCCGAAAATTGTAGTTTGGGAGTGCTGAACTTTGACAAACGCTAACAACATTCCACTACTGTCTATAAGATAAGAAAGATTCCTCCTAGAAAGGCATAAACGAAGGAGTCGATGGTTTGCATGTCGGATTACTTACCGTTCCCAACATTGTAAACTGACACACGAGGACTGTACAAGGAAGAAAGACAACCTCTGCTGCCACTTGTTTATCTATAGTATGCATGGAGCAAGCTTGCTTGCTGAGGCACAAAAGCAAGCGAGTTGGAGATGCCTACTCTTCGGTTTCCCCCACCATCGCGTTCCACCAGTGCTCCATTTTCATTCCATGTATCATCAGTGTCATCGCCTGCGGTGCCACAAGTAGTAAAATGGGCGTTAAACACTTTCAAAAGAGTAATCACCGAACACATGTATTCGGTTAGATTCGCGAATCATAGCTGAGCCATTGTTACACGTACGTTAATGAATACGTAAGTTGGTGGTAAGTTCTTTTCTGAAGGCCCTGCTGGAGTTGACATTGGGAGGAAGCCTATGGGTATTTGTTGCGAGGATGACCGATGATTTGTTGCTGGGACTGGGTGCTCTCAGGAGCCACATGGAAGATTTTATGACTTGGCCGAGAAGAAGTGTTTCTCCGGAGCCCCCACGAACATCTGGGGATATACAGGGTGATTCTGAGAGAGGATGCCTGAAGAAGCGAGTTAGTGATGAAGATGCACCTGGAGGATTAACGCTCTACGAACCTTGTACTGGACCGGAAAACATCATTCAACGGCCCATATTTTGCCTGTTTGCATTGTTGCCTTGTCGGGGGAAAGTGCCCGTGAGGCTACTGAATCCATTAGACACCGACCAGGACATCCAGGCCGAAATGAGTTGGTGAAGTGTGCGAGTATATCGCCGTGAGTCGAATCCGACCAACCAACACCGTTACAAAACCTGGAACCTCGATTGAAAATCTTGCTAAAGAGGGCGGCTGACCATCTTCTTCTCTGGAGGTCTAGCTGCGATCTCAAAAGAACTTGACGCCGACAATCGTGTCCGCTAACGCAGTAAAAATGGATGGATACTTATGCTTAATTTATTTCATCTCAAAGCATTCTCCTTCCCATTGTTGTTATTGAAAGAGGCTGAGACAAGAGCTAAATACGAGTTTATAGAACGCACAACATTTCTGCAGATTGGGGGTAATGCGTGTGCATCATCTGAGAGGGGCTATGACCTTGCATGGCCTATTCAAAACGAATATTGTCTAGGAGTGCACACTTCACATGTCAAAATACGCAGCGACAAGAACATTTTTTGCCGTATACTTTAACAAGATTTATGGCACATCGCTTTTAAACACAATTTAAGGTTTTACATTAACATAACACAAGATTAGAGGGATTTTATTAAAAAATTGATATACGTACACTTTATTTGACATGTAATCGTGTGAAGTGCCTTGTGTAGCTTTTTTGCTTTTAGTACTGCATTTATATTAGGGGATCATTATATTCCACTCAAAAATGTAATGTCGAGATTTCACCGGAAATATTGCATGTGTGATTTGAGACCCCCAGAAGCCAAAGAACTTAATAGAAGGTCAGTGTGTGTATGTGAACCTGGTATCAGCATAACTCAAGTAGCAAGCTTGACAGCATCTCCCAAGAATGCGACAGAAAAATCCCCCTCCCCACACAAATTACCCTTTACATAGAAGGGTATTAACTTTCCTAAAATGTCTATAATTATTTTGATTAAAATACCATACATTAACGGTTTTTACATGGCAAACAAAATGTATATCTTTAATTTTCTGGAAATAGCCCCCTGAAGTCCTCTTCATTCTCAATGATGTTTGTGTAATTGGTAAACCATAAGAAATACACAAAACTGTAGATCTCGTAAAAACTTATGTAGTTAACCCTTTCCGAGAAATACTTATATTTTTCTAAAGTATGCCATCCTTGTTTCTTTTGTTTTACACCTGGCCTCTCAAAGAAACGAAATTTCAATGACATTCACATAGTGACAGCTTTTAAAATATGTTATTATTGCTTTAGCCTAGTATTCCCCTAGTTCCCTTCTAGGGAATAGAGTAATAATGTTTATGTAGATAGCAGGAAGTAAATAGAAGAATAATTTTTGTAAGAAGTTTGTTTACAGAATATGTGGAGAAAGCCATGTGAATGGAACACGGCAGATTTTTAATCAAAGTTCACCAACGTATTGCCATTAAAAGTTTGCTTTTGACTTCTGGTGTCAGTGGACAAACATGACAGTCAGCGTGACCTTTTCGTAAACATATAGCACACCCAAGAGGCCGTAAAACATGTGCTTCCGGTGAAAACGTTATATGGAATTTTCGGTCCAACACAATATTGCCTCTACCCCGCTGATGTGACGAGAAAACATAAATTCAGCCGAGCGCGCGCAGGAAATATGTCGTCAAGTATTTGCAGTAATATGGTAAATACCAGAAAATTCGCCGTGAATTTACTCATATTCCCTTTTGATCCCCTAATTACTTTCTCGACTACGAACTATGTGCAATGTATATAGTAAGTAGTTTATTACACCCAGAAATTCGACACCGAAATTTCAATGGTATCGAGCATGCCTGAGTCTGTGGGGAGCATAACTTAAAAACGAAAAGTCGTCAAATACAAACTTCGAAGCTCAGTTCAGAATTGTCCAAGGATGCAGCATAATGATATTCAGGAAACTCCTCCAATACAACCACCATTTACATGGAACATTTTTCAAAAAATGTATTCTCAAAAAAAAAAAATGAAGATGACAAACATTAAACATCTTTATTTTTTTTTTCGAGAATAGCATCAGAAGATATCTTCATTCTTGATGATTTTTGCATAAAGGTAAACCTAAAAGATAGAAAAACACTTAATTTACAGGTAGGTGAAAATGTAGGTTGCATTTAAAACAAACAACTTATGTCATACACACCTTTTTGTAGAGCTAACCATTTCCGATATATTCCCTGTTATTGATTCCAATTTTAAAGTATTTCAACTTTTCTAAAGTGGGAAGTCCTCATTCGTTTCATTTCTCTTTTCTTTTACTCCTGGCCAAGCATAAAGATAGAAATGTCAATCCCATAACAACAGCTTTTTTGGAAGGCTTTTGCATAGCTTGTAAACATAAGGGACAGACATATCGTATATTTTCTATTTTGTGAACTTAAACATTTCGAGATATACGTTTTGGTTTTATTTCCCAATACTATACTTATAGTTTTATCAAATGAGAAATCAGAATACGTTCTTCTTTATTTTTAGTCACGCTGATAGAAATCCATCACATAGTGTCTAGGTGTGGGAGTGTATACTCTTATTCTCCTTGAAAATATAAGAAAATATGCAATAAGCCACTTCCGCTAATGTTAATTTGATTAACAAGAAGTAGATAGAAGAATAAGCTATTCTTAAAAGTTTTGTTGAAAATAAGTAGGGAAATTTATGTGAATGGCACACATCTGATCTTTTAGAAACATGACTGAAGAATCTGATTTTCACGCTGTATCTTTGCCAGGAATGTCGGAGAGCGTGGCAGGACAAAGCCGAACTCATTGACACTAGTATCGATTTACACGTTCGCCAACGTTCATTTGTTCCGACCTTTGCCCTTTAAAGCTTCACTCCACCCCCCCTCCGTTCTCTATAATGGCCCTAGTTCTAATTTGTGTCATCAGCCGGTGTCAACACTACCGGGGTTCCCCCACCTCTGTACGCTCACAAATTCTACTTGTCCATTGGGGAAATAATGTCCCATTGCCGTTTTCGTGCAGCGGTCGGTTACCCTTTTGTTTCAGCGTGTGACGAGACAAACAGGGTTAAAGTTCTCTAAACGCAGACCGTACTTCTTATAAAGACAGATACGTGGTAATATAAAGGACTGCCTCGGAATTTTAGGACGCATATTTTAGACTAAGGAGGCTCTCGGCTGAAGTCTAAAGTATATCGTTTTAAAGACTAAATCCTCTATATGTTCATGTATTATGTAAACGTCTTCTGTGAGTTTGATATTCATTCTTTGTTAATGTTTGCTTTTATTTGAAAGAAACAATACGATTAGTGATGAGAAGGATAAAGGCATAAACAGAACATAAATGCGTTTTCAAACAGTTTGTGGAACAATACATAATATCTTGAAAAGTAAAAAAAGGCCCAAAAGAAGGATGACATTTTATGGCACCATGCTAAATCTTACGTTACTTTATGATGTGAAAACTAAGTACCCACACAAAAGGCAATAAGTAGAATAGAATATTTTGTGAGATGAAAACCAAAGAATGTACAAGAGAAGACAGAATTAGAAAGGAAGAAATAAGAAAAGAATTAAAAGTAGAAAGTGTTAACTCAAGAACGAATAGGTACACAACGAGATGGTTAGAGCATGCTAGAAGGATGGAAGATTTCAGACAGCCAAAAATAGCTTTCCAATATGCCGTGAGGGAAAGAGAGACATAGGAAGACCGAAGAGAAAATGGAAGAAGGTACTGTGAGGAGGACCGGGCTTTCTCTAATCCATGAAGTGGAGAAAGGGAAAGAACAATACACGAATGTGGCAACTTAGTGAAACTCGCGGCTTAATGTTATGCTACATTCCTCTATTCTTCTTGATCGAGCGAGATGGCACTGCAGTAATGAATGCAACTCTCATTCAGCAGTCGTTGGTTGATCTCCGTGGCCGGCCATCCTTGTCTTTTCTTCGAGATTTCTCTGGGTCTCCAGGCGAATGGTGGGAAGGTTCATTACATCCTCCGAAATTCCTCTCCATCACTTCCTGTTCCCATTATTTTCTTATCATATATCCCATAGGCGGGTTGAGGCTGGACGGTGTCTTGCGGAGGTTTATTCTTAGCCTTGTGGGAACACTATCAGACCCGCCTTTGGGAGCTTTCGGGCGACTCCCCGAGGCTCGGGGCTCGTGGGCTGGGCTCGGGCGGCATCAAAGGCGTTCAATTCAGAACCGTTGGGACCCCTCCATGCTTGAGCCCTATAGAAATTGATGGTCCTTCGGATCTCTCCAGTCATCCCTTACTTTCTGGTGAGCCCTCAGGACCTACATTCAATGCTCTGCCCTACTGTCTGGGGACTCCAGCCGTGAGTCATTCCAATCCAATATATCCTTCAAGCTGAAGGGAACCCCAAGTTGCTCGGCCAAAGCAGAAACTTGCAGGTGTTGATTTCTTATGTGTTGCAAGGTTTGGCGAAGTGTCTACTTAACATGACTTAATCTACCACAGCAGAACAATGCTATTCATAGCCACTAAAAGGAACATATAGTAGGACATAATAGTGTATCCGAACACCGTTATCGTTGTTCTGTTTGTTGCCTATATTCAAGATGCCATATTTGAGCTCTTTTTTTACATTCCCTATCTTACGTACTATGTACATAGTGTACAGAGAAGGTATTGTATTGCACCCAAAAATGTGATTCCAAGATTTCGCCGAAAGTACACGTTTCGAGATCTCCTGAATCCAAAAAAAGCATTTTTAGAAAAATGTCCATGTGTGTGTCTGTCAGTGTGTGTGTGTGCGTGTGTCTGTGTGTCTATATGTCTGTGGGCAGCATAACTCAGAAACGAAAAGTCCGTTAAATACCAAACTTGGTATTCAAGTTCAGTATCTTTCAAGGAGCGACACTATGATTTTCAAGAAAATTCCCCCACCCCCAACTGCCCTTTACATGGAAACATTTTCGAAAATGTAGATTTCTCAAAAATAGCTGCAACGATTTTGATTAAAATGTCGTATATTACGGATATTTACATGACAAGTAAAATGTATATCTTGAATTCTCTGGGAATAACCTCTGAAGACACCTTTATTCTGGATAAAAATTTTGCATAACTGGTAAACCGTAAGAGATAGACAAAAACTTACTTAATAGAAAATGTAGAGATCGTTAAAACACGCAGTTTATGTAATATACATTTTTTCGTGGAGTTGATCCTTTTTGAGATATTCCTTTTTATTGGTTTCGGCTATAAAATGCTTATACTTTTCTCATATGGGAATTTGTCAATTCCTGTCCATACATACAAACAAAGAAATTTAAGTCACATAGCAACCAGATTTTGACTATCACTTTAACCTATGTGGTAATCCCTTATTTCCCTTCTACTTACAAGTAATAAGACGATTTTTGCTAATTATTTCTCTATTAGCATAAAGTAAATAGAAGAATAAACTTTTAAACAATATTTTTTGTAGAGAAAGTCATGTAAATGGAACAAATCAATATTTTTTTCTTATTCTATGCACTAAAACATCACTCGCAGGATTTGGACTCGTGCAATTGATATAGTAGATCATTGCAGGTATACTGTTAATTAGATAAAGATTGGGACCTATAGAACTTTTACTCATTCAAGAGCTACTTTTAAGATTCACTTCTTGAAAGGCCGATAGGGGGATTTCAAACACAACTCTTTCAGAATTGATTTTAGTATTGTTTCACAATTACTGGAAATATTTAAATTGAGAAGTAGTTTTATCTTCTAGACCAGAGCATATTCACAAATGCGCAAATGCTTGTTTTTATTTGTTAAAATCTTTGTGCTATATTAAAAGAATGTATGTAAACGTCTCAAACAATTGTAACTCCAGTCCCCCAAAATAGCGCATATTGTATAAAATATCGTTGTAGGTCGTAAGCTAATGCAATTATCTAGACATTAAAGGCTAGACGACGATGGAGGACACCTCACGCACTGCACCTTAGGAATATCTATTGCGCGTTAACCTCCACCCCCCAGGAGGAAAATATAAAGTAAGAGAACCACAGCCGAGTATACACAGACCACTGTTACGCTGAAGTCCCTAACTGTTTTGTAGTATCTCAGCGACAGGAGCGCCATGTATCCGCCCACCAGGGGATCTATGTGTCGGCAAGGCTACTATCCCTACCCCTGCGAGGACAGTGACCGCAAAGCCGCCTCAATGATAAGGACAATATTCATAAAGCGTGGTGCATTCGCGTGACACCGGCCAGCACAGCCACACATTTCAAGCCTAGAGGCGCACACATCTGCAAGATGATAAGGAAATGCTATGACAAAAGCAATATGGAAAAAAGTCGTGGAAAATATGCCCCAGCACTTGCTTAAGTGACATGGAGGAACCATGAGAAACCCCAAGTAGGAGTGCGCGGTCGATGAGGATCGAACGGTGACGTCTCGAAATCGAGTCGCACATGTTAACGTGACACTACTTTGCCTGGTATTTTAGAAATTAACTAACTAGTTAGAATTTTAAATCTAAACGTTTACCTGTAGTGTATATAAAATATTTGACTGGAATTTTATTTCAATACATTATAAACTTTTTCAAACTAAGGGAACATTTCTGATTATTATTTACGAACATGTAATCCCAATTTCTAGCAAAATTAACTGACGGAAATTTAATCCGCCATACAATGAAAACTTTAGATGCGAAAATGTAGTCTTATGCGGCAATACTTCTGAAATAGTATTACGGATGGATGGAGTTAAATACTGCGGCTAGATCATAAAGAATGGCAACAGTTAAAGAAGGAGAGAGAGAGAGAGAGAGAGAGAGAATCATTGCAGAAAATTGTAAATGCAGTAAATAAATTTTGAAGTTCGACCTAGTTTGACCAAAATGTTAGAAGTTTTCCTCATTAAATATAAATAATTTGAATCGTCCCGTGTCCACAAGATCCGTGTCCGAAACTAATTAAATCGTAATCTTAAGATCGGTAATGATGGCAATGAAATAGATGTTGATGATTGTGATCATAATGATGACACTGACGATGAAGATGACGAAGGAAACTGCAACACCTAACACGCTTTGAGATAAGAATTTCAATCTCCTAAGAAAACAAAGAGTCAAAGCTTAAAATCCTTTGCGGTTCTAATGCCACCGGTCTCGAAGAAAGCAATCAAAGTAGAAACAGCAAAGTTAGCAAATAGACTACTGCGTGTAACCTCGTCCGGAGCAGAAATCAGCAAATGAAAAAGCAAGCCATGAAGAAAAATGGACATCCAGTGCACCGTGAAGCAGAGCAAAAATGAGCTGATAGAAAGGGCTGCAGAAGAGAGGGATTAAGGGACCAAAACTGATGCTGGATGAAGGGGAGAAGTTATTGCAAAGTTTCCACTCTTGTACTGCCTCAGGGAATGAAATGATCCCACTAGATCAACGAAATGGCCTGACGGCAAGGCACTGAGGTCAAGTTTTTACGAGACAGGGATCCATCCAAGTACAAGCTAGACACTAATGTGCCTGAATACCTAACAGCTAAATACAAACTAATGACATGTTCAAACTACCAGCAGGCTTTTATTGAAAACTTTGCTTAAAACTGGCATGCAAAATTCTCCTAACATCGAAGAAATTAATATCTACGCTGTAGGAATGTAGTTAGAATATAAACATCTTTCTTTCATTAATATAAACAATATCGTTGAAGATTCAGCTATTTCAGAATAATCAAACCTGAGTACCAGTACAACTAATTTTAATTTATTTTTCTTTTAGTTTTATTTATATAGACCCCATTAACATTTGTCATATCGGGGGCTTTGCATTAGAAACAACTCATTGTCTCTAGGTATTTTACGTTGGGTTTAAATCGTTTTATGTTCCTCAAACATTCGCTCTCACATACATACTTCCAGACTCTGTGGGGGAAAGAGTATAATATATAATTCTAATTAAAGTAAAATGCTCCGCCTCAGCCAGGAATCAAACCCGGGACCTCCGGGTGACAAGCCAACTCACTGGCTACTCAACCACGGAGACGGACTTTTAACTTCTTCTTCAGCTTCCTATCAAGTTTCTTTCATATGAATGTCTTTTGTTTTAATTTTCTCCGCCCCATACCAGTAGTAGGTAGATTATTTATTGTATATCATGAAAAATCTGTAAGTAAATTTGACCGAAAATATCCGTTTTGAAGTCATCTGAGCACATAAAATAATTTTGAAAAAATCTTATGTGTTGCATTCATATGACATTCTGTAGCTGTTCCACAAACAAGCTTTTCTTAAAAAGGTAAATCTTTTATCTACTTAATGCTAATCAAGATAAACATTACCAGAATGTGTCTTATTACTTCTTTCTTTGTAAGTACAAGGGAAATAAAGAATTGCAGAGGCTAAAGCGATTGTAAAACACTTTAAACAAGCTGGTCGCTATTTGGAACAATTGAAATTCAGTTTTCCTTGCTTGATAGGAGTAAAAACAAGAGAAACGGAGAGAAAGATATCTTCCCGTTTGAGAATAGGTTAACTAGCTTAAAAGTGAAACCAGTAGCACGGAATATCTCGAAAACGGTTATATCTACAAAAAGTGTATGTGACATAAATTGTGTGATGTAACGAGATCTATATTTTTTGGTAAGTTTTATCTATCTCTTATGGTGTACCATGCAAAAATTATATAAAAGTTATCCAGAATGAAGAAATCTTTAGAGGCTATTCCCAGGAAATTCAAGATATACATTCTGTCAAGAAAGTACCGGGAATTGACCATTTAAAAATCCTGTTTAAAAGGGGATTCGAAATTATTGTTGTCGCTAAGTTGCTACAACTCCTCTATTCCCACGCGGAGTTTGATCGTCATCTGTCATTCAATTTGTTTACAAAAGAAAAACGGATACTTCCTGTCTGAGAAAAGTTTAAATACTTCACAATTAAAACCAATATCAAGGAATATCTCGGAAACGCTTAGCTCCACAACAAAAACGTAAAGGACATTAACTGTGTGTTTTGACGAGATCTACATTTTTTAGTGAGTTTTTGTCTATCCCTTACGGTCTAGCAGATAAGCAAAGTTCAAAAAATTCATTTAGAATAAAGAGGTCTTCAGAGGCTGTTCCCAGAAAAATCGAGACATGCATTTTATTTCGGATATAAATAGTTTTAATATATGGGGTTTTAATCAAAATCCTTAGAGCTGTTTTTAAGAAAATCAAAATTTTCGAAATTTTTTCTATGTAAATGGTAGTTTGTGATGGAGGGATTTTTTTTTTAAAATCTTCCTGTCGCATCCTTGGAAGATACTAAATCTAAATACCAAGTTTGGTATTTAACGGTCTTTTCGTTTTAAGGCTATGCTGCCCATAGACAGACACACGGACCTTTTTTTTGTTGTTAAAAATGCTTTTATTCGGACTCAGGGGGTCCCAAAACTAATATTTCCGGTGAAATCTCGACATCGAATTTTTGGGCGCATTACAATACCTTCAGTATCCCTATGTACATTGTACATATGGTGCTACAGAAAGTGAAAAGACTACATATAGTTGGGAGTATGTTGAACATAACATAGCGTTACCTAGGCTAACGCGACTATACGTTAATTGAATGTCACGTTAAGTGATTTATTTGAGAAAATCGACTTTTATAATCAGTAGTGTTTTACGGCCACTCTTACAGTGATGGCATGGCGATTAATGCAATGAAATAATAACATAGAAAGGAAATTTGAGAAGGAAACATTTCAGAGCTAAGATTATAGTTACTTCCCACCATTGTCAGTTATGAGGACTGAGAAAAACTGAAATGAACCTAGGTCAGGAGAACCGTCCTGGTGGAATTTGACCACAGACTCTTTGGCTACCTGAGTCAGTACCAGTCGGTGTGTCGTAGTGGATAGAATAATGAAAACAAGGTATCAACCATAATCATTCCGGTTACATTAACTGCATTCTAATTAGACATTGCGTTTAGTGCAATTTCGTAACTTCGTGTTTCGACGCTTTACGTTAAATCTTAATAGGTTTCCCGGCATAAAGAACATAACTAAATAGAAAAGAAAAACTGTATGTTGTCAACAAAATATTGTTAAAGCTTTTATTCTTCTATGTATTCTGCTTTAATCGAGATAAACGTTTGAGCGAGATTATTTTACTGCATATTTTCTTGAAGGTACAACGGGATCAAGGAAACACACAAGGCCAAATATTTTAAAGCTGACCGCTATGTGACAGCTTTGAAATGGTTTCTTTTCAGGTATGTGTTACAATGACCTGATAATTTTCAGAGTTCATAACTTGCGGTTATTTTTCATATAATGTATTCATTACTTTGTACATGCGTCTATATAAAATACATCTTTATCATGACCAGTAGTGATATGCATAATATATACGTAATATATCAGCAATAATATGGGGACAACCTAATAGTTTGTATTTTCCGTATTTGGATGCATTAAAGCTGTCCATTAGGTTACAAAAAATATGTATGATAGACCGTGAGATTGCTTACCCATTTCTCCGAAAGCCGTACAGAGCTTCTACTGAGACTGAGCTATCACGCAAAGAAGAGAGTCTATTCAGAAAATTGAGATAAATTCGAATGAATGTAACTATTGTTCTAAAAAGCAAACTTCGGTAGGAGCGACACGTGCAAAGAGCAGAATCCATATAGTAAACTGAGGTAAAGTGAAATGAACGTAGCTTGCCATGTTCCAAAAACAAATTTCGGTAGCAGCGACACATGCAAAGAAGAGAGTTCATCCAGTAAATCTAGGCAAAGCAGTTCGAACGTAGCTTGCCTCTATCTGAAAAGCAAACTTCGGTAGCAGCGACACGTGCAAAGACTAGAGTCCATCAGGTAAACGTATAAAATCGAACGAACTAGCTTGTTACCTTCTAAAAGGCAAATCTTGGTAGCAATCGTACTCGACAATACGTTTTGAATGACACTAATAGAGAATAATTCTGGTTAAAGGAAAATACCCGCCCAGGCGGAAACGAACTCAGGACTTCCTCGTGAGAAGTTAGATCGCAAACAAAATTAATTGCTGATAAAGGCAACCAGAACAAATACACAATCACAAGTTTGATTTGTTTGCAATCATTTTAGAACCTAAGGAAATATATCAAGCAAATTCTAAATTAGCAATAACCGAAGTAGATAACTTCTTTGTAAAGAATATAAGGTTTCTTGCAAGTTTCAGATACTGATTCTTTGTGCTCCGCTTGCATTGTGTTGAATCAGTGGTTCACGTGGGAAAGTTTTTTCTCTCTCTCTTTATTGAGCGAAGTAGTATTGGGGGAAGCATCTAATTAGAACTAAGATAAGGACAGAGGGGACTCAGCACCAAACCTAGGTGACCTCAAGAGGAAGCACCTCCGGGAGGGAGTGGAACCAGGAGAAGTGGTACAGCAATGATAGGGTCCCTACAGTTTACAGATTGAAGCACTCCGACTGTCGGGCGGGTAGCCCGGATATCCCGCCGCACATAGGGTCCAACCAGGGACAGACAGTCTTCATCTTCATCCTGGCAATCAGCCGAAGTCGGGGAAAGGAGATAGTCACCGTGAGCATCTTTTTCCCCTGCCACGCCGCACCGAGCACCATGCCGACACTTCCAACCCTGAAAGAAACCAACGGGATTAAGGGTGAATTACATGTCAAAGAAAACGACATGGGTGGATAGGAAATTCTAGGGATGAAAGAAACCTGCCCAGGATTCGCCTGGCGACCTGGGGAAGCCCTCAGAAATACCAAGGGTTAGGTAGGCCGGTCACTGGGATCGAACCCGCGACCTCCTGAATGAGGGTCACAGATGAAACTACCTGAACTAGCCCGGTCGGTAAGCATCTATTAACTTCATTATTTATTTTCTTCAGCAATAATTTTAATAATCGCAGTGCAGAATTTCACAGACGTTATATGTATTCTTAAATCGTTGCCTATAATTTCCATATAATGAACGTGGTCCTTGACTTCCCTTCTTGATGTATTTGTTTTTAGCGAATGTTTCTTTATTACTTGCCTATTGTTACGCGGCTTAATAGTTTCATGGGATTGCAGCTGAGTGATAATGATTCCATGACCAAGCTTTTGGCTCTACATATTCAGGATAAAAATAAGCAAACATTTTGACCTTTGAAAATCGATTTTGATTGCTCATCATGTTTAAAGTTTCAGAGGCACACTGTTTTCATTTTGTAAGAAATTCATCTCTGGGATTTTCGCCTTTTTATGGCTGGATTTTTGTTTTGTGGCTGAAATTTTAAATTTATACCTATAAGTTGGACATAGCTTTATAAAAGTATTTACTGGTTTTGTTGTTTCACAAGGAGTTCTGCCTATGTGCTAAATCTGTTTCTCTGCGTCTTTCTAAAGTGCTTCATTATTTTTTCACGTTATATTTCATAGCTTTTTCTTGAGCTATACTTATTTCACTGCAGGTGCAGCCGACAAATTTATTGCAGGTCGTAGTCATACTTTTATCTTGCACAGTATGCAGTACTTTTGCGCCTCTTGGATTCGTAAATTTTGTTTTTAAAAGAGAAAAGTTGACATTTACTACGCTATTGTGTGCACTTGACTTTGAGCATTTTTCATTCTTTCCACAATATGATGCAAAGAACGCTAATACATAAGCAACTCTGCAGATATGAAAGCGGACAATAAATTTCGAAATTCTTGGAACAGCATTCAACAGAGGTAAACTCTCTCTCTAGCAGACAGAGTTTGGTACCCCTAGAAATTACTTATCTAGTTTTACGTGAGAGATTCAATAAATAATGGACACAATTATTTTCACAAATTACTAATTTCTCAGCATAATCGTTTTTTATGTATATATATACATCTCCCAGCATTGTTGCCATTTTCAAACACATCCAAAAATAGGAATTGTGAAGTTCCGGAAAAAAAAATTCTCTGTCTGTGCTATGACTTTATTTAATTATTTTTTCAAGTGACTCATTTCTTCATGTTTGGGAACAAAAACCAATCGCAGGTTAGGGTGGACAAATATTTTGTGTACGGCAGCAATTCATAACACAACTTACGCATTATGACGGCGACAGCACCGGATGAATGTGCTGATGAGTTTCTGGTAAAACATCACTTTCTTCTTGTCAAATGAAGCCCGGTCTCCTTCAGCTTCTTATCGAATCAGCCAATAGCTCTCTGTAGTGATGGGGTTTACCTTTTTCTAAGAAGTCCATAAGTATGACATCTGTTTGAAAAAATCGTCGCCATCTATTCTTTTGATTTCCGAAGTATGATGATAAATCCAGGTCTCATGTACAGTAACAACTCGATGTAAAAGTCTTTCAAATTTCTCTTGAGTAACTTCAAACATAGCTTCGATGTTGAAAACCGAATTGCCTTGTCCACTGTGAATAATCATGGCACCCATCGAGCCGATAACTTCATCTCCAACTTATTGAAAATATCAGATGCCGCTCCCGTCGATGCAGCTATGTCCTCTACATTTCGCGAATTTTTATCTCCTCGAAAGTTTTCCTGTGCAAAAGTAAAATCTCTCTGAACGACACTACACTTTCTCCATATTAGCGAAAACACGTTGAACGAATAAATGAAATGCCTGCCAAATCCAAACTAACCTATAATTATTTTTTATGGCAATGCATAATAAATGACAGTAGACGACGGTAACACAAACTTGCCTACCTTGCCATCTATTTGAAACATAGGTACTTACTGAAGCCCCCTCATATCATTTTAATATGTACATTGGTTCAATCTTTCAATACATGACAAATATTTTAATGAAAATTAAAACCTTAAGTTTTAAGTTTAATCTGATCACTTAGCTTGTGTTTTACTCACTGTGATATTCACTCCTAAAGCTTTCGGACTGTTGGTAGATCATGGCCTGCAGTATTTGGAGGCTAAGTACTGAACATTTATTTCCCTGTATTCTGGTTATGCTTGTACATTACCAATTACTAATTTGTGTTCTTTTCTCTCTCTGCAGTTATTTTACGTCGCTTTATCTACGTGATCATGTCAAGATGACCTGTTAGAAAAATCGTCCTAGATCATCGAACAGTTAGCCCTCAAGGTTTCATTCCTGTACATATTGCCTGGCTTCTTGTTCTCAAGGCCTTGATAACTCTTAATAGTAGGCAACTGTATCTCAGCTTCTGTACGTGAGAGTAGATCACTGCATGATGTGTTGTCCACAGATAGGCCTTAGAGTTAGCCAGCTGTCATCTGTGGATAGGTGGCAAAGCTTTCGATATTACCATTTATTTTCATTTTTATATTGTTTAAGACTTAAAGTGGAACTCTTGGTTGGTATTAAACATCCAATCCGGTATTTGTCTTGGGTATTGGAGGAGCCCATGAAAAGTACTCCCAGTCGGATTGGTCGGCCCGGATTTGAGCTCGGGGCCTCCCGAATGCGGGCCACAGAGGTTACCACATGAGTCAACCCTCTCAATTTATTTATTTATTTACAGCTTATAGAGCGATTACACACTCACAAAAAGCTATTCTTTGTTCTTCGTTCCTCATTTGGTTATAAAAGAGCTGACTGAAAAAATTACATTCGCTAGAACTTATCAGTTATGGATCGCGGTTACATTTGTATTTACACATTTTATTTAGTTTTGAAACAAATATCTGGATTCAGGTTTTCTTGCTTGAACAGAAATTATATTCTTAAAATTCTAATGTTTGATGTGTATAACTCCTAAGAGAAACTATGATCTCACAAATGCTCCATTTTAAAAATCTTGTACGTTTGAAATGGTGATATGGAAAACGGCAATTTTTTGTGCAAAATATTTCCGGGAACATTTGATGCAACAAATGAAAATTCTCTCCCATACCTAGATCACCGCCGTTGTAATCGTCATTTAGCAGGAGTTGGTTTTATTCCAACCCATTTTTTCCAAATCATACCATCTGTCGCTTTCCTTAGTAGTGATCTTTCAATAATTTTTCTTAAAGTCTTTCATTCTTCATTCTTCCCATAGGTTCCTTCCAGATGTGTTAATACACCGAAAATATGTAATGATTATACAACTTATTCTACATTCTATATTCATCTGAGATTATTTAGTGTCAGCCAAGTGAAAGTCGTATCTATACTCAATTAATTCAACTCTACAGAAAACCGCAAGGAAAATAACTTTCAGATAGTGCATTCATTCGCAAATCAATCAACGAACTCAGAAATTTTCTGTCCCGTAACGAAATCTGTAAGTTGTAACATAATACCGAAGTAGTATAATCGATGTAATTATTTTAAATATTTTTAAATCGAATTAACGGCAAATGTGATTATTTTGGTAGGGTATTACTTTGTTCTATTTTACTTAATACACCGTTACAAACCGATCCAATACACCTTTACAAATCGCGAGTTCTTTTAAAAAGTTGCATTCGTATCCATTTGCTACTAATGATGTACTTCATTCCATAACAGTACACAATCCTTGGCTTGAATTCTTAAGTCTTCTAGCGTGGTCACTTGTCAATCTTTTCAAGCAATCGTGATGAACATTTATACATGTTCAGCCTACTAGCTATCACCTTCAATGAGACCTCGTAATTGCTAACAAATTAGTGGCATGCTTTCAGTATTGACTCGGGAATAATGATGATGAGCATACTTCAGTGCCAGGAAACAGAATAAAACTTAAGCAATCGTGTCTCTTATGGTGCGGACTCAGAATCATACACTCTTATGTAAATTTCTCAGTATGATATTTTATGCTGAATTTTTCCCCAGTCTTCAGAATGAATTTCAGTAGCTTCCCCAAGATTATTTCACCTTCATTTTGTATTATCATTTATATTCTTTATTACTTATATATAATAAATATATAAATAAAAATGCTTTTACCTTATCAGGTTCAGAATTTATCTGCAAAGATAGGCGGCTGTAGTACAGAAAACTTTGCTGCAAAGCACCATTTTTCATCTGTTACACGACTCTACTCCCAAGAGTCTTAGAGATGTGGAGTGCACGATATTACATTCTCGCATGTGAAAATCGTTATTTATGGTATTACAACATGGTAAACAGTTGAATAAGTGAGTCAGAGTGAAAAATTCAATGTCATAGCCGGAATTTGAACCAGGGATCTCCAGGTCTCTAGCCGGTTGCTCTACCACTGAGCTGTCATGGTAACATGCCGGCATAGCATTAAATTTCTCAAATCCAGGCTATGGCATTGCATTTATCACTCTGCTTCTACTTACCCAATTCCTAAACATGGCTTATGTCAAAAAAAAATTTACATGTGTATAAAACGTTGAAAATGCATATATATTAACAGCCATATGAGCTTCGTCACCCATTGTATTCAAACCGTTTTTTAAAGACTACTTTTATGGAGTTTATCTTAAATTTGAAAATTTAGGAGATACAATAATCGCCTTAGAAACGCCATTAGTTATGTAGCTTCATTCAATATCTTTGACAAATGGTAGAATAAACAACATGCATTTATTACTTTCTCTATTACTTGGAATATGTAAGGGAAATAAGGTATTGTATTCCACTAAAAATGCAATACGTATATTTCACTGGAATATATATTTAGAGGTCCCCTGAATTGGAATACACTTTTAGTTTCTCAGCTACGTGTAGTGTGTAGGGTAGGTATTGTATTCCACCCAAAAGTCGATGTCGTCATTTGACCACTAAATATATTTTGAAGCCCCCCGAATAAAGTAAAAAGCATCTTTATAAAAGAGTCTGCGCAGCATAACTCAAAAAAGTAAAGTCAGTTAAATACCAAACTTGTCACTTAAGTTCAGCATCTTTCAAGAAAATGACCCCGTGGCAATTTTTTTTAATTGTTATTTTCTTAAGATGTAATGAAACAGACATAAATGCTGCATTTTCTGGGAGTAGTCACTGAATTCAGAATTACATTTACACAGCTAATAATCCGCAATGTACAAAAGCTTATTTAAATTAATGTCATGTTTGTGGATCTAACCAGTCCCGCGATATTCTTTGATATTGGTTTGAATTTTGAAATCCGTACATATATTTTTCTCAAATGAGAAGTCTTTATTCGGTGTTTCTTCTGGACGTGCAAAGGGAACGGAGTTGCAAAGATATATAATGTCCCACTCTTAAAATATTTGGCTATATCTTAATGCCTACAGTATTCCCTAATCCCCTTGAACTTAAAAGAAAATGTACAATAAGAAGGTTCTTGAAAATATTTACTAAATGAAATATATTGAAGAATAGGCATTTGTTGGCTGGAAATAGTTTGTACAAGCATGAAAAGAGATTCCTGTGCGAGTGCAACACATGTTCTATTTTCTTTTTACCTCATATAAAATACCTTCATCTCTTTGTGATTCCATGCGGATATTGTAATGCAAGAATGAACTAACAATCAACTTTATAAAGTTAGCGTTTTGTAATGAGAAATTGCATGCAAAACTGGGCTCGTATGCTTGTTTTTAAGAAAGGAAACAGAAATGACTGTAGTACTATAGAGGTACATACATACATACATACATACATACATACATACATACATACATACATACATACATACATACATACATACATACATACATACATACATACATACATACATACATACAGACAGACAGACAGACAGACAGACAGACACACACACACTAAACATTGCTTATAAAATATATTCCAAGATGATCACAAGTAGTTTGAATACAATTAAAGAATGTCGGAAAAGCAGTGTGGATTTCGAAAGGTACGATCACATTCGGACTGTATATTTATTATAGAAAATTAATACAGAAAAAAATACAGTTTATCTACTTATTTTTGTAGCCTTTGAGAAAGACAGTGTTTCTTACAAAACTATATAAAATAATGGTCAGAGTCCCCGAACATTTGTTCCATTCACATGACTTTCTCTTCATCTCTGCAACAAATTATTGTTAAAAGCTAATGCCTCTATTTACTTCATGCTAATCGAGAAAAAAATAGCAGAAATAGTCCTATTACTTGCTTCCTTGTAAACAGAAGGAAAATAAGGGAGTAACATAGATTAAAGTGCTAGTCAAAAACTGGTTGCCATATGATTGAGGTTCCTTTGTTTGTATGGACAAGAGTCGACTAATTCCTGTATGAGAAAATTATATGTTTTTAAAGCTGAAACCAAAAACAAGGGATATCTAAAAACGATCAACTCCACGAAAAAAATACATATAACATAAATTGTGTGGTTTAACGTGCTTTACATTTTTTGCGTGGTGAGTGTTTGTCCATCTCTTGCGGTTTAGCACATATGCAAAATTCCATAAAATGTATTCAAAATTCAGTAGCCTTCAGAGGCCTTTCTCAGAAAATTCAAAATATACATATGATTTGTCAGGTAAATATCTTCAATATATGATATAATCAAAATTGTTAGACCCTTTTTTGAGAAAATCAACATTTTGAAAAAAGTTCCATGTAAATGGTAAGTGGGGGTGGGGAACTAATTCACAGCACTTGTGGAATAAAGGGCCGAACATTGAAATATAAAACTAAAATTCGCCCGCCTGGGTAAATTTGGGATAGGGTGTGTGCTTCACATTCAACAGGTCGCAAGTTTGAATCTCTCTTAGTGCGAGTTACCTGGAGAAAGTTTGTTTTCGGAAGATGAGTGACAATTAACTTTAGGATCCATGAACCGCGAGATCATTTCATCAATTTCATTCATCGTTCGATAGACCAACAGTCAGGACATTAAACTTAAAAAAAAACTGTAAATAATACAGAGTAATAGTTGTACCGCTTTTAGCCTGCCTATTTTATTTGTCATGTAAATTTCTTGAACATACGATATTTTAATCAAAATTTTGAGAAAATCAAAATTTTCGTAAAAAGTTCCATGTAAAGGGTATTTGTGGGTGGGGGGATTTTCTTGAACATTTTCCTGTCACATCCTTGGAAGATACCAAACTAAATACCAAGTTTTATTTTTAATTGCCTTTTTGTTTTGAGCTATACTGCCCATAGACACACTACTGCTTTTTTTTTTGATTCATGGAGTATTAAAACATGTATTTCCGATGAAATCTCGGTATCAAATTATATGCATTACAATACCTTCTCTATACACTATGTACATAGTTCGTGTAGAGAAAATAAAAAAGAAAAATCTGATGTAATCCATTCACATGACTTTCTCTATATCTCTGCAACAAATTTTAGTTAAAACGTTTATGCTTCTATTTACTTCATGCTAAGTGAGAAAAAATTAGCAAAAATAGTTTTATTGCTTGTTTCTCTGTAACTAGAAGCGAAATAAAGGAGTAACACAGGTTAAAGCGATAGCAAACGATGGTTGCTATGTGACTGAAGTTCCTTAGTTTGTATGGACAGCAATTGTTAAATTCCTGTATGAGAAAATTATAAGTTTTAAAGCTGAAACCAAAAACAAAGAGTATCACAAAAACGATCAACCCCGCCAAAAAATGTATATAACATAAATTGTGTGTTTTAATGGGCTCTTTCGCTTTACCAGTTACACAAAATTCCCCAAAATTCATCCAGAATAAAGAGGTCTTCAGATGCTATTCGCAGAAAATTCAAATTATAATTTGTCAAGTATATCTTTAATGTATGATATTTTAATCAAAATCGTTAGAGCCATTTTTTAGAAAATCAATTTTTTTTAAAATGTTTCCATGGGAAGGGTATTTGGGGGTGGGGGAATTTTCTTGAAAATCTTCGTGTCGCATCCTTGGAAGATATGGAACTTAAAAACCAAGTATAGTATTTAACACACATACACACATTTTTCTAAAAATGCTTCTTTTGGATCAGGTGGTATCAAAACATGTATTTTCGGTGAAATCTCGGTATCGAATTTTTGGGTACAATGCAATACCTTCTCTATGCACTATGTACATAGTACGTATAGAGAAAGTAATAAAGACTTAGGAATGTCCTTGAATACACACATTACTTGAACTTTAATACTGATTTGGGGCTTTCTTTCTTATGCTTCTGTAAAGCTGACAATGACATAGAAGAGATTGTTTCTTCCTATGTAACAACCTGTTTAGTGCCTGATCTCTTTAGGGAGACATAATAATTATTTATACATCAAGAGCATTATATTAATGACTACACGCTAGGGTAACATACCCCCTATTGAAGGATATTATGGGTTTGAAATAATTACAGTTAATTATTCCTCAGGGTTTAATGAAGAAGTTCATAGCGAGACCTTTTATGTTAGTTTCTGTATCACAATGTTTTCGTAAGTGTAATTCATAAATATGAGTGTAAGAATACTGGCACTGTTGGTTTGTGAGGGGGATGATAGATCGGATATGAGGCGAATCATTAAGTATACATAAACAAAGGCTTAGCCTCCCAAGACAAAGTTAGCCCAAAATTCGATTGCAAGAACCAAGGGATCGCCTGTCGTTTCCTTAGCTCAGTGCGATGATACCGAGCTGCCTACCAAACCGAAGGTCCAGGTTCGATTCCCGGTACCAGTGTGAGAATTTTATCTTGCTGATGGACCAGGTTCTAGGTGCACTCAGCCTCGTAAGGTCCCTCTGGAGACAATTGAAGGACATTTGACGGCTTCAGGTTGCGTAGACTGCATTCATTGGCCGGGAAGGACTCGGGGCGATAAATACGTCTCACCTTACAGACTGCACCCCACCCATGACGCCTATAATGGGTAGAGGTGGGGGATACAGGATCGGGCGGTAGGCCTTCCCCCGATTTCAAGCTGTTGCGCCACGGATTTTAGTACAATGTACAAAGCAGAGAAGATCTTGTATTCCACCTATAATTAGATACCAAGATGTTAACTGAAATACTTGTTTTGTGAGCCCCTGAATATATATATATATATTTAGAAAAATGTCGGTATATAGGTGTGTATGTGTGTTTCGTATTTAGGTTCAGTATCTACCAAGGGTGTAACACGAACATTTTCAAGAAAATCCCCCACCCAAACTACGCTTTACTTAGAACATTTTTCGAAAAATTTGACTTTCTCAAAAATGGCCCAAATAATTTTGATCAAAATAACATATGTTTAAGATGTTTTCATGTCAAACAAAATGCATTTCTTGAATTTTCTGGAAATAGTCTCCTAATACCTCTTCATTCTGGATAATTTTTGGTAAACTGTAAGAGATGGACGAAAACTTAGTACAAAAAATATACCCAGATCTCGTTAAAACGCACAATTTATGCCATATCATTTTATTGTAGAGTTTAATGTTTCCAAGATATTTCTTATTGGTTTCCATTTTAAACTACATAAACTTTTCTCAAATGGTAACTCACCTTTCATAGCCTCTTTTGTTTTACCCCTTGCCATACAAGCAGAACTAAATTTCAATTGCTTCACAAAGCGATAGCTTTTAAAAGATTTGACTACCCGTTAGTGTAGTCTATTCCCTTATTTCCCTTCTATTGGCAATAATTTCTAGTAATTATGACTAGAAGAATTTTCTGGTCTGAGAAGCCGTGGTCTGCTGGAGTTTTCAGGTCCAGACGTTTCGTTCACAACTGCGGGAACATCTTCAGTGACGTGGTCTAAGTCTTCTCGGTGAAGGTTTGGTCGCAACTGACTCGTTTGCTGAAATGACAGTAGTATTCATACTCAGACTGCTCTGTAGCGATTGGTCCGGCTGGAGCTGCATGTGCGGGGGTGGTGGAGGGAGGGGGTTAGACACTCAATCAAAAGTACCGGAGGGTTTTAAGTATCGACGAGGACTGCGGCAGAGGCGCAATTTTGTAGAGGTGGCTGCGCTCTGGAATTACAGCTTTGGGCTGCGCGATTGCGTTTGTGGTTGTCTGCGGACTCAGGTGGTCTATTCGGGATTGAACCACGGATTTCTGGCGCTCCCCGCGTCCAGATGAATAACTACTTGTGAACTGTTAGGCACCCTCCACGACGGCTCTGTCTCTGTCCAAATGTCGGCCGCCCTCTGAAATTATACTCATATCGTCCTTCATCCAGGGGTTTCACGTACAATAAGCCCATGACTGCAGTGTGGAATACCCCTCCAAACTTGCACAATACACACATACACACACATTATTGTAGGTAACTATTTTATGCAGTTCTTTGTGGTATTTTCATTCGTTTGTTTATCTAAACGAGTATAAATTCTGCTACATGTCGCAGAAATTTAATTTCTACCTCTTCCAATCTTATTAGGTATTCTTATTTGGAGTCCAACATTCCGAGCCGTACAACAAAAAAGGTGTGAGTAAAACTTCATAAAATTTAAGGAATGTTTCTCTATGCGCTTTCTTCGCTAGTGTTCTTTTAATTGCACCACAAATGTGCTGAAACAGATTTCATTTTCTGTTAATTATTTTCCTGGCTTTACCTAAGAAAACTTCTAAGTAATTAAAATCAGTTATTTGTTCTACTAAAACATTATTTACTATTATTTTGGCTCTTATTGTATTCTTTACTGGATATATTTTTAGGTGATATTCAGCTGCAACTTTTTGTATTTTAAAAATGTCTCTTTGTAAGCTGTTCTCGTCCTATGCTGTCACTGCCTGGTTATGTCGCCCTCTAAAGCCTCGGAGCTTAATTAAGCATCTCTCACACCCACAGCAGTTAATGAGCGTCCATAAATAAAACGCCATTTCATTTCACTGCCTGATTATCTGCAAAAACGAGTGTATATTATTATTTTATTAATGTTTTAATAGAAATACAGCGATATTGAAGTTGGAAACTGTTAGGCTAGTGAATGTGTGACACGTGCGTGCTGAACACACTGGTGCTGTGGTGACGTTTAAGAGGTAGGTGGCTGTGTTGTGTTTGATAGGGATAGTGACGTTAAGTGGCGGAACATTGTCCCACAAATGTACCTTTCCGTCCAGCAAACAGAGGGAAAGAGCAATATGGGGTGGCCAGATACCTGATGTGTTTTACGTTTATTCGTCACCCTGTTTGATCAGAGTGTTTGTGCGAGTGTGGCACTCCTGATAGCTTCGCCTGGGTGCCTTCTCTTGTTTTGTAATATCCGCCTCGCTGCCTGCTTGTTGTCTTTCCGATAGACAAACATCACCAGTTGTTTTATAGCTATTTACCCACAGTCCCAATGCGTTTTGTTTCCGTGGGGGTGAGGAAGAGAAAGACATGTCACTGGGGATGATGGAACAGGAAATGGTATTCCCCTCATTGGCAGGTTGTGTCGATGTCGGAGTCACTTCCGTGGCCTCTGTGAAAAATCCGTAATGAGCTGCTGTCACCCTTCTGTGTTTTCTTGTCAGAATGACATCCAACCATCATTGTTAACCGAATGAGTAATGCTTCAGCAGAGTTCACTTGTTACCTAATATTGCACTGCTTCTGCCTGAAGGCGGAGTGTACTGATAAAGTTGAGGATTGTTTTCCATTGTGTTTTTATCCACTTCCGCTCATTTTGCTATCGTAAAAAGTTGAGCAGCATTCAGTGCTGGTAGTCTAACCTAACTGCATGTTTTGCCTTTGTTACTCCAGATATACGTACTAACTATATCAAATCCTCTTACTTTTGATTTGCATATTATTGCAGACGTGAATAATCATATATGCTACTATTTAAATCTTACTTGGTTTTTTATTTAACTTTCTTGATAATGTGTGAGTAAAAATGAAGGAAATCTGGGGTTTCTGTGAATAACTTTTTCATCAACTTGATTTTTAAAAGGTAATTAACATTTTAAATGATATTATCATAACAGATAAGCAATTAATTGCCTATAAGCATCTAGAATAGCTTTAAATTTTACTGTCTTTTAAGTAACTTAAACCGAATGAAATACAGTGCTGTCGATTTCTGGTGAGACAATTGATTGCATGCTTCGCACACTGTCTATTAAACTGGGGGTATAATTCCGTAACTACCACGTTGCTATTCACTAGTGATAGTAAGATGCGCTAAAGGCAATTAAATATAATATTTGTTAAAATATAAAACATACATAGAACATCACATAAAAATGAGTGAGTAATCTTAAAATTTGCGTCACTCATTTAAATAAATTGTGTTGAAAATTGTGTCCACCTGCGTAATCATTCCAGCCATATTCGGATGAATTTCCGTTCAGACGCTTAAGAACTTCATGCGCAATGTTCATAATTGCATTGTTTATTGTCTTTAAGTTCGTCTATGGGTAAGGATTGTTCCTATTAACTAAACTCTTTAGAGTTTTCCAAAAATAGAAGTCGCACTCAGTAAGTTCCGAAGAACGGGAGAAGTAAAGGCATAATTCTGTAGAAATTATTCGATCATCGTGAACAGTCTTTATACCCCCTCTAAACTGTAGTGGTAGCGTGTCGTCTCACATTCAAGAGATCCCGAGATCGAATCTCGGTTAGGGAGAGTTAACGGGAAATGGTTTTTTCTAGGGTTTTCCTTATCCTAAGAAGTTAAATATCGCTTAACCTATGGATCTCTGGCTCATCTGAGCTTCATTTCTCTTATTTTATTCATTCACATGATATTTCAGGTTAAACAACGTTAAACTTACAAGAAAAAAAAAGTCTTTATGTCTACCAAGGAGTTTTGAGTAGTATGGGCTGTAGCAGACGCTTTTTGGGAATATTCAATTTCTGTCTCATTATCGGACAATAATTGAAAACATGGTGCTAGAATAAATCTGCAATACCTATCGGAATTAACGCGATTGCTGAAAAGTATTACCCCAATTGTCGTTTCGCAGTTTGCAGTTTCATATAACTGATTTTGCAGCTTGCAACGGAACTTATGAATTGAAAAAAGGTTCTCTGTTACCTAAAACATATTGTTCTGTGATCCAGCTTGGCCATATAAACGAAGCGATGTCTCATCTGAAAAAAGAAATATTAAATGAGGGTCAGTATTACCGTCAAAGGCCACATAAATAGACTCGTTTTTCTTCTTCGCGAGGTTGTAATTCATGAACTAAATTCACTCTGAGGCTCAGTTTTAAAAATGTAGTTGCTGTAAGAACAGAGATTTTCAAACACCTGCTGTGCAACAAGCTTGAGTGAATTCTTTAGACACTGTTCTAATTATGTTTTTTCCTCCGTTAGAATATGTTGTTTTCGTTCTACTGTAGTAGGTTTAGCAATCATTTATTCTTAAACCCATTAAGAAATTACACAAAAGCCTTAATAATTGGTTTAGATTCAATTAAATATATTGATTTGGGTTGAAGACAATTTTTATTATAATTTAATGAAATTAAGAGGATTTAATCAGTGACTATAAATATCTCACAGTAGCTATACCTGGAACTGGGTAACCAGGAATTTCTCCTGAAATGATCTAAAACCTGTCTACATGATTCAGGTTTTAGTATGTATTGTACATAAAACTTCTTTATTTCAACGTGAATTGTTTGTTAAGCATTTTAGTGGACTAATAACACATTGTTAAGCAAATCACACCCAACACAGATGTATTGAATAAACTTTCTTCTTTGAGATGACGATGTCTTTGTAACACTAATCCAAAATAGTGACTGAAACACAGCTAACACATTTAACTTTGAACGGTCATTCTCCGTTAGTTGCGAAGCGGAATAATACCGAGATCACTGCAGTGCAAAGCACTACGGTATAGGTGGTCCTCACCATGAAACAACGGCACTATATTATTCAAATTTCATTTTATATATATAAAAGTCTGAAACATATGATTCCAAGGAAAAGCAAATAAAATTCACTCCGAAGCAAAACTTGTTTTATTTATGTACATTTCAGTGTTTTAATGTAAAACCACTTAAGAAAGGCGAAGAGAATAAATGGGAGCCGCTAAAAGTTAGGCGTAAAGGACATAGGTTAGTCGCACTATTTAAAGCTTCTGCTGGTCTAAATGCATGGGTGGACGTTAGAAAGAGGTTGGAAAACCCGGCATACTACAGACGAAACGATCATTTGTATAGAATTAAGGGTAGCAGGATAGAACCGACGTAAAAAAGTTTATTTTTATTTGAACCATTAAAGAATGGAATGAATCGCCTATAGTGGCCTTTCAGGGCTGCTCTCTCACCTAAAAAAAAAAACTAGGGTTAATTTAAAGGGAATTAATGTTAGATAATTAATTAAATAGATATTATAATTAAAGATCTCAAAAGATTTTCCGCAACTGTTAATGTTGAGGTCTTACAGTAAGTGTTTATAAACATGCTGGTAATTGATATTGTATTGGTAAACTGAATAAAAATTAGTTAGGTATTTCAAAAACCATGTATATATAGTATGTTAGTTATATTGCTATAATTAATTCGTATTTACTATTATTAATTTGTATTACTGTTATTAACTGTAAGACTATTATTGTAAATGGATTTTGCACATTTGGGCAGCACTCAATTGCAGACAATAAATACATACATGCATTGTTATTGCATTACATTATTACTTGTATTTTGTTTTTGTTTAAGAGACTATTGGTAGTAGGTGTGGATAATACCATGAATAAATAGAGAAAACTAATGACTTAAAATACCGTTTAAATCGAATTTTAGACCAAAGCTTAATTTATTGGGAGGACAGGCCTCGTTTCTTTTGCTCAGCAACAATATTCCATACAAACTCTCACAGTAATCAGAGAAATGGGTAATATCATTAGCATCATCATCACTTTAGAAAGAGTATATAATTTTAATCAATCACATTTCAAGGAGAATAAACAGAGATGGAATCAGTACTACAAAATCGGCAGGAAAGCCAAAGCATTAAAAGGAATGCCATATATATGACATATGAGCCGCAAATCCATTAGCTAGAAAGGAAATGTTTGAGAGACAAAGATGAATCACCCTGTCGTTGGCTAGGCGTTTTATCATTTATCAGTAGAATGGACAGCAATTATGAAGAGCGAGGTCGAAAGCTATGTAAGGCAGCTCTGAATCGACCCGCTACCGTCTAGTGTATTGGTTTCGGACATCTTCCTATCGATCATTAGCAAGTAGTGTGTAAGTATGTAGATTTTTTACTTTTTCTACACGTACTATGTACAAAGTGTATAAAGAAGATATTGTAAGTCACCCAAAAATTCGATACCGAGATTTCACCGAAAATACATGTTTTGGGTCCCCCTGAATCCCCAAAAAGCATTTCTGGAAAAAGGTCCGTGTGTGTGTGTGTGTCTGTGAACAACATAGCTCAAAAACGAAAAGACGGTTAAATACCAAACTTGGTATTTAAGTTTGGTATCTTACAAGGATGCAACACGAAGATTTTCAAGAAAACCCACTCACTCCAAACTACCCTTTACATGGACAAAAATTTGAAAATTTGGATTTTCTCAAAAATGGCTTTAACGATTTTGATTACATATCTTATATGTAAGCTATTTACATGATAAAGAAAATGTATATCTTGAATTTTCTGGGAATAACCTCTGAAGACATTTTGATTTTTATTGAATTTTGCATAACTGCTAAACCGTAACACATAGACAAAAACTTACCACACAAAAAAATATAGATCTCAAAAACACACACACAATTCATGTTATATACATTTTTTCGTGGAGTTGGCCGTTTTCAATGTATCTTTGTTATTGATTTCAGTTTAAAAATATTTAAATATTTCCCATACGGGAATGTGTCAATGCTTGGCCACGCAAAGACATGGTTTTCAATACCGAACCACATTTTAAAACATTTGACTGTCGGTTTAGCCTAGTGCATTCCCTTTTTTCTCTTCTACATACAAGGAACTAAGTAATAAGACCGTTTCTGCTAATGTTTATCTCGATTAGTATGAAGTAGATAGAAAAATAAGCTTATTAAAATAATTTGTTACAGAGGTGTAGAGAAAGGTCATGTGAATGGAGCACATGTTTTCTATAATACCTATTAAAACTCATTGTGCAGTGCACCATATTTACAATTAACCACAAACATGAAGACTTTTTAAAAATAGTGTGCTATATCAAATAAACGGTTTCGAGAGAAATCGAAAATTTCGCTTTCATAAATAATGAATATTTGCCGCTTTTTTTGGAAACGATACTCTATGAATTAAAAAAAATAAATGTGATGTAATCCATTCACACGTTTTTTTTCCTACATCTCTGTGAAACATTATTGTTAAAAAGCTTCTACTTTATACCAATAGAGATAAACATTCGCTGAAATGATCTTATTACTCGCTTCCTTCTAAGTTGAAAGGAAATAAGGGAGTGCACTAGACTAAAGCGATAGTAAAATCTTTTAAAAGATGGTTGCCATGTGATTGAAATCCGTTTCTTTGCATGAACAAGAATTGACAAGTTCCCGTGTGAGAAAGTTTTAAGTATTTTAAAACTGAAACCCATAACTATCTTGGAAACGATCAACCCCACGAAAAAATGTATATGACATAAATTATGTGTTTTAACGCGATCTATATTTTAATATATAGTAAGTTTTGTGTATCTCTTATGGTTTACCAATTATGCAAATTTCAGCACAATTCATCACCAATGAACAGGTCTTCAGAAGCTATACCCAGAGAATTCAATTTATTTGTTGTGTAAATAATTTAATATATGGTAATTTAATCAAAACCGTTAATTGGCCATTTTTGAGAAAAAGAAAATTTTCAAACATTTTCACATGCAAAGTTTGGGGTGGGGGGATTTTCTTGAAAATCTTGTCGCATCCTTGGAAGATATAAAACTTAAGTACCAAATTTGGTATTTAATGGTATTTTAGTTTTTGAGCTAAGCTGTCCACAGACACACAAACACAGACCTTTTTAGAAAAAGCACTTTTTTTGGGCTCTGGGGATCTCAAAGCGTTTATTTCTGGTGAAATATCGGTATAAAAATGTTGGGTGCAATATAATGCTTTCTCTATACACTATGTGTATAACATTATACTTCCGGTGAAATCTCAACAATCATTTTTGGGTGGAATACAATAACTTATCTATCCACTATGCATATTGTATATATGGGCTAGAGAATGTAAAAATCAAATCTGCTTCCGCATGAACAGGACTTCAGAAGATATTCCCTCAAAATTTAAAGTATATATTTTATTTTTCATTTATATGCCATTATGACATTTTAATAAAACTTGTTCGCCGTTTTTTAGTAAATAAAATAAATTGAATAATGCTCCATGCAAATAATAGTTTGGAGTAAAGAGATTTGCTGGAAAATCGCGTTGCATCTTTGAGAGATACTGCCCTTAGATATAAAGTTTAGTACTTTGAGTTATACTGTTTAGATACACACGCAAACATACACATGAACCTTTTTCTAAAAATGTTCCAATTTGGATTCAGGGAACTATATTTCGTATTTCCGTAAAAAAAAGTTGGGTGTAGAACAGTACTCCCTCTGCTTAAGGAAGAAGCTGAGAAAGTAATAATCTTGCATTGTTTACATGTTTAATGAGTGTACATTTTGTCCCTATAGATAACAAAATACGTGATTTCGGAAATCAGCCAATATATTTATTTGACGGCACAGTCCAGTACGAAAGAGAGCCTGTAGAAGAAGAAAGAATGGAAGCAAGGGAGAAGATTTCGAAGGAAAGAACGCTTAAAGCAATGTTTTTCTGTTGGGTAAATTGTCCGCTTGTTAGTTCTGCACATAATAACCTCTCTTCCTCTCTCAATGTTTGCTTGTTTTTTCTGCTCCACTGCCCGCAGGCTTGTACGTACTTTCCTCCGTGGTTTTCTCTTGTGAAAGAATTATTGCTATATCGCTGTTTCCCTCAACTTTCCTCCATAATTACACTTCCTGTTCATCAAACCTCGCATTATATTTATATTTGGAGTTATCTACGACTTATTTGCCTATAGAGCAGCGATGTAATTGGGATAGTGGTGAAACAACACTAATCATGGATGCATGTGTGTGCTATGAGGTCAAGTGTCAAACATAGCTGCCGGCTAATACAGAACACAGAGGACTAAACTAACACTACAAGTACATATACACCGGGTTCGAGATTCAAGCAGGCACCCTTAAGCAACCATTGACTTGTGCCCATGCAAAACTGGCATTGTTGCTTGTTGTGACTCTTAGCCATTGGCTGTTTTATTTCGTTATCATTTTCCTGTGGTAGGTAGTAGTACTGTAACTCACCCAAGAATTTGAAATCGTTATTTCACCGAAAATGTTTTCACGCCCCTTGAAACCTCAAGAAAGCAATTTTAGAAAAAGTTCCGTGCGCGCGTATCTGAGAACGCCATAATTAAAACATCTAATATGCTATACTCATATCATTTTCTCTAAGCTGCAGCAAAAAATGCTTATTCGTGCTAATCGAGATAAACATTACCAGAAATGGTTTTATTATAATCATATTGTTTGCTTGTACAAGGGGAATAAGGAAGAACAATAAGCTAACGCGACAGTCAAATCCTATAAAAGCCGGTTACTCTACCAAATACCGTTTCCTTTGCTTGATCAGGATAAAATATAAATAACGATCCATTTGAGAAAAGTATAAATGTTAAAAAATTTAAGCTTATAACAAGTAAAATCTCGGAAGTGACTACCTCTCAACAAAAATGAATTTGATATAAATGGTGTGCTTTTACGGCTTCTACATTTTTATAGTAAGTCATTCAGAATGAAGAAAATTTCAAGAGTATTTCAAGGAAATTCAAGATATGCATTTTATTTGCCACGTATTAATATATGGTATTTCATTCAAAATCGTTTTTCATGTTTTAGTAAAATATAATTTTCGAAAAGTTTTCCATGTAAATAGTAGTATCCGTGGGGATTTGTTTTTTGAAAATCTTCGTGTCACATCCTTTGAAAATAGTGAACTTATATAATAAGATTATTTATCAAATTTGGAGAATTATTTCAAAAAAGTAAAATTACAATTTCCAATAATATGTTTTAAAGATGCTTAGTAAAATACTATATCGTGTGGAACATTTTTAGTATGGATAAGTATTGAAAAAATGCTTACACTCAAATGAGTTTCTCTAGCTGTTCTACAAACACTTCTTACAAAATATCGTTCTATCACCATGCCAGTCGAGATAAACATTATCGGGATGCTCTTATTACTTAGTTCCTTATAAGTAGGAGGGAACTAAAGGAATGCACTATGCTAAAGTGATAGCCAAATGCTTTAAAAACTGTCGTCATGCGATTGTCATTGCAAATTGCTTCTTTGCTTGGCCAGGAGTAGAACAAAAGAAAACCGGGCATTCCTGTCTGAGAAGAGTATAAGTACTTTACAACTGAAACTAATAACAAGGAATATCTCGAAAACGGCAAACTTCACGAAAAAATGTATGTGACATTAGTTGTGTATTTTAATGAGATCTAAATTTGTTATGTTGTAAGTTTTTGTCTATCTCTTACTGTTTACTAGTTATGCAAAATTCAGAAAAATTCATCCAGAATAAACAAGTCTTCAGAAGTATTCCCAGAAAATTCAAGATATACATTTTATTTGTGATAAAAATGGCTTTAATATGTGGTATTTTAATCGAAATCGTTTGAACCATTTTTAAGAAAAGTATCATTTTCAAAACTTTTTGCATGTAAAGCGTAGTTAGAGGTGGGGGGATTTTCTTGAAAATCTTCGTGTTGTATCTCTGGAAGATACCAATCTTAAATACCAAGTTTGGTATTCAGCTGACTTTTCGTTTATGAGCTATGCTGTCCACAGGCCCACGGACAGACACACACACACACACACACACACACACTCATGAACCTTTTTATGAAAATGCTTTTATTTTGGATTCAGGAGGTCCTAAAACATGTATTTCCGGTGAAATCTCGACATCCTATTTTTGGGTGGAATACACCTTCTCTATCCACTACGTACATTATATATAGAGAAAGTAAAATATTTACTAGAAAATAATATTTATAGCTGTGGGTGCTCCTACCTATTTTTGCTTTAGTTAATTGGTAGTTAAAGTTCGCCAAATGGGAGACATTGCCTTAAAGTTAAAAATTCATATAGTTTTATTATGAAACAAAATATTTATTTTAATGTTACACAACTGTAAAATTTTACAGATGTATCCCTTCAAGAGCAATTAATATGTATGGGTATACGTGGATTTATTAACAAATCAAATGATGGAGTGCATAATATTATAACAGATGTGTTGATTCTAGTTCTTCCATAGGTCTAGACCAAATATGGCTGATAGCTATAAGTATACGGTTCCATTTTATAGCAGAACCTTCAGTTTCCCTTTTCCCTTCTGTCCTTCTCCCTTTCCTACTCTCTCTCTCTCTCTCTCTCTCTCTCTCTCTCTCTCTCTCTCTCTCTCTCTGGCCATACAGCTATGGATTAATGACTTTCCTGTTTTGACATTGTAGGAGAATTGTACAGAGTTCGAGCGGCAAGTGTCTGCACAGTGTGATGCCCTGGTCGAGGCCCTTCATCGGCGTAAGGCGGAACTGTTGGACTTTGTTAGGCAGAGCAAGGAGTTGAAGCTCCGGGCCCTAAAGGATCAGGTGTCGACGTGCACTTGTAAACTGCAACACACCACGGGACTCCTGCAATTCTGCATCGAGGCGCTCAAGGAAACAGACTCCGCCGCGTTCCTCCAGGTATTGTTCACTTCCTGACTCCTCCTCCTCCTCCTCCTCCTCCTCCTCTAAGTTTCATCGCAACATATGTGTTGATTAAACATGCTGAGTAACACAGTCTACTAAACTCAGCGTAACATTCTCCTTATTAACAACCTACAAATGTATAAAAAAACATTTTTATTAGAAGAAAGTCAATTTCATATGCTTAACGTCCTTGGATGTCATGTATAATATCTCAGGTTTCGGATTTTATTCTCGCTCGTTAAACGAATTAAAACAATGTCGGCATGCTCATATTTTTTCTATTGCTGTCATTTGTATATTGATCTTTGAATAAAAAAGTAAAATCTTGAAAGAAGAAGAAGTAAAACATGATATTGATCCCAACACTTCGTACAAATGTTGCATTAGTATTTTGTATTTGCATTTCAGTAAGATTCAACGTGGAATATCGATCACATAAAAGATTCCTCTAAATAGACTATAATACCGCCACATTCTTTAAGCTTAAAGTTCATAATTATTAATACCCTACTTTTAACATTTTACAATAAAAATAGTAGCGTATTTAATCCTAGTTTATATTTTTAATTTCGTACCCATATAAACCACCACTAAAATTCCTTTAGCACCACCTTAAAATAAAAGAATGTAAACTCTTGAATATGCATTAGTTACGGTCATTAATAGTACACATTAATTCATAAAATATTAAGCTATCTAAAGACAGATAAAAACTTGTTTTAAACTTGTTATATTAGTATTTTATATTTCGACCCATAGAAATTTATTATGCACAAAAATTATATGTGCAGCTGTCCTAATTTGATCTCGCGAGCTAAATATTTTGGAGAATAGTAAATTATACAAGAGCATAATCTTGATAATTATCCCATTATTGTCATATGAACGACAAGAGTGAAACAATTGTCATATTTAACTTATCTACCAGTTGGATACAAAATGTTATGCAAACTTAGCATTATAAATTGCAGGAAATAATTCGTGAAAAAAATTGGCATCCATAGCTGACATAAGTCATTACAAGTTCGTAACTGAAACATTAGTTTCCCTCCTTGTATTTCATTTGTTATTTGATAAGCACTTCTATGCATTCCCTTCCTGGGAGAGAAATGAGCAGAGGATTTCGCATTTTCTTTATTTATAGAAAGGGATATCATGAAATTATTTCATTTTTTGCTATAAGCCGTGCCAACTCGGAATACCGTATTAAATAATTGCATAAAATAATATATAATCATACAAAGGTAAAATAATTGCTATCAGCCGCGCCAAGTAAAGTCGTTGGTCCCGTGTCGTAGATTTACGACACGTAAAAGAACCTCAAGCCTGATAGAGAGGTCTCTGAGCAAAATTAAGAGGTCTTTCACGCCCAATTTAGAATGAGACGCTGAAAACCACAATAGTTAAAGAGCGTCCATATATAACACGCCATTTTGTAACTCGGAATACCGTATTAAATAATTCCTAAATTAAGAAAGTCATTGATATTATTGGCATGCGTGCCATAATGAGCCAATAATGTACGATATTGAATACAATAACAGCCTGTTTATAATTGTTGAGCTGCATAAAATAATATATAATCACACAAAGGTAAAATAATCATTAACAAAAATGTTACAATTAAACTTAACACTTTATAACCATCAGATTTATATTAATGGCTCTCTGAAACATAGAATATTATATGCTAAAATGAAAGCACCCTGTTTTCTAATAAATAACTTATTTTTGTTCACCGTTTGTAGGTTGGTTCCATGCTGATAACGCGTGTGGCAAACGTCGACATCACATGGCACAAGGATGTGGTGACGTCACCGCGTGTATCACCAGAATTCGATCTCACACTGGAGGATAAGTCTGTACTGCGAGCAATCGAGCAGCTCAACTTCATTCAGATGAAGCGTAAGTATCCATCCTATGAAAGGTTTGATGTATGTGACTACTGTTAGTCTCCGTAATTATATCACTTAATTGCTTTGAAAATAACTGAACCTCTCTCTTCAATATTCGAATGTGTGCATCATCTGGCTTTTCTTAACAAGCACCATGATCTCTAGAACACCCTGCCTTAATGTTGTAAATATACGAATACAATTTCTTTGTCGTCACTCTTATTTTTTATTATTGAATCGATAGGCATTACAATGTATTATACAGTATCGGAAATAAAGACAGATAAAGAATGGAGGTCAGCCACATTAAGGCGCCTCAGGGTTTAAACAGAATTGATGAAAGCACTAAGAATCTTCTTGTTCGAGGCTCTGTAGGAAGAGAGCAGTATGTTCTGCAGGAGACAACACTTGGTATGAGGAAATACAGAAGTTCCTCTACTTAGACACTGTCCCTTACAGATGGCCCGACTGCCCCGTATTTGAAGTGTGTAGATATTCATCCGAGCGTTAAAAGGGTTGCAATCTCAACGGGACTATTCTAAGGTAGTGGGGGAACTGGCGTGAGAGTCTTCATTTTACCCCTCTTGCTTATCAGAGGAGACGTTGAGCGGATCCCAGTCACTGAGAAGAATAAAACAGTCGTTCATACCAGTTCTTCACTGATCTGTTTTAACTTCAAATATCCCTGATGAGTTCTGCTACTCTTTTACTCTTGTCGCCCTCTCTGGTATAGTGGTTACCATGCTAACTTCATATACCCAAGGTCGCGGGTTCAAACCCGGCGGACGATGGATTTTTTCGGGCGTAAATTCTTAGCATGGCTTCCTTCGGAAGAGAAGTAAAGCCGTTGTTCCCATGCCTCAGGCCTGAAAGAGAGGCCATTGAGAAAATTAAGCGGTCTTTAATGCCCAATTTAGAATGGGACTCTTGAGAACCACAGCAGTTAAAGAGCGTCCATAAATAACACGGCTTTTACATTTTTATTGCTCTTTTAACGTATGAAAGGACATGAAAACGTCAAATACAGGGCAGTTGAGCCATCTGTATAACTTTGCTCCGCATCTCCTGTCACGTGTACAGTCATCTCTCATTGGCAGCTGTTGTGGAATAGGTTGTTGTACGATACAAACTAGTTCCTTATTTAACATAGTAATTTATCTTAATACCAGATAGCCCAACTGCAGATATTTCTTGTGCGTTAAAAGACTTGCAGAACTCAACGGGGCATTTCAAGTTAAAACCTGTAATTGGAGAACTGTTTGACCGACTTTCGTTTTATCCCTTTTGAAAATCGCTGAGACGGAGGCGGGTCGCGCTCATTGAGAGGAGTAAAGAAGATATTTCTCGCTAGCTACGCACTGAATTCTGCAACTGTTTTATGAACAAAGGAATATCTGCACACGCCAAATACGAGGTACCTGACCTGCAATATCTGAATGGTACGACTCAGTGCATGAATTATATTAAATATAGGTATGCTTGGTTATGATTTGTTATTTTATAGCTTCTCTTCTATTTAAAAGATGTACTGTATTCCAACTCCCATAAGAGCTCGAATAACAGTTATGTTCTTATAATTCTCTATCTTTGCTTATTTTCTGAAGTAATTTTTGAACCGCTCAAATGATAACTGCAGTGAAGGATTGCTAAGATATCCACACTGTTCCCGAATCCGCCTTGAAGTTTTATCTGGAGTTTTGCACGGTGCGTTTATAATGTGCTTTGTTTTTGGAGGAATTTCACAGGTGGTATACATTATAATTAGTTACTAGTTATTACACTTTAAGTGTAGTGGTTTGTATGTGATGCGCGTACGAATGCGCGCGCGCGATCGGTAAAAGAAGTGTAATCATCCAATAAATATGGTTCAATAAGGTGGTCTCCTAAAACACCGCACATACATTGAGCTTCCAGAGAATCTGCATATAATGCCCACGGAAACATAGAGGATTGCAACCAGCGGAGTACACCATATTATACTGATTTATATTGCCAATTTGGTAAAAGTGTCTCACTTCACAACTTGGCGAATGAAATCCGGCTGTCGTTGCACATCATCGTGTAGCAAGATAGTTCTAGTTTAAGAGTAATTTTTTGTTAATTTTTAACCAAATGAAGTTCCGTCACTTCTGGCCCACTGTGGTGATTCTGGCTTGACTGATGGTTATGTGAGAGTCTTCTCGAAATAAATCCAGAACATCTTCTGACACCCATCAATGACCGACTTGACCCTTGGAGCACGGGCCGATCGTAGAATGCGCCTAAAGAACTGGCGCAAAGACAAAACGACGTTACGAAAACCGTTGCTGATGTCTGCATTGCTCCTACCCCAGCCTCACCATTAATTGTTCCATCGCTACAAATTCTCCGTTAGTGTACATCTTTCGTGCCTTTATCTTGCATGACGCTTGGTGCGAGAAAACCAGTGCATTCAAACCAGAAAGGATCATTCTGTAAACGTATTTTTTTAAACTTATAACATACATTTCTCTAAACGTCTAGACATAGGAACATAATGACGTAGGTGTGTTGCATATGTAACCTTTGGATTTTTTCTTAGTTTTACATAATTTATGCATGATACGTAAAATACAACATGTGTTATAAAGCTTCACAGACGGGATTCATATGAATCGAACTCTGAAGGTTTCTTTATAAACTCACCAGACTATACACTCGTACAGAGTCTTAGCATAGCTAAGGAAATATTGGTAAGAGCAGGACATCTTCAGATGTGTGTTGTAGTTATTATATATATTATGGGATATTACATTAGTGTCCACCATAGTACTATAATACTGAATAAAATATGCAATTAATAATAATAATATCAAATTGATGTAATAACAAAGCTAGACGAATTTCAGTATATCAAATACGCTGGCCGCGCACGCGTAATCAATGTTACCATTGTCAGAAAGCCTTTAAATAACAAATCTGAAACATAAGCAATATAGTGATAAAACAATAGAGATAATTTAACATCCCTGCCATTTCAGCTGTCTATTCGAATAAACTGGAAGGTTCAGGAGCATCGTGTATTGAATCTTATATATATACTGAATGTAATGACTTTGTCAGTGACAGCTACTGTATCTCTGATCAGTAACCATATAAAACGTTCGATATTTGCTTCTGACATCCCTTTGAAGATAAATTGCTGTGATTGTGAGGACAGAGCAAATGTTCCGAGGCTTTCTAATCTGAATGGGAAATTGTATTCGTAAAGATAGGTAGAGCTGTCAGATTCCAAGTGGGTTGATTTTACTGGCCTACGATAACACATTTCTTATGCTTAATCATATTAAGGTAGTAGAAATCTTTGTAGATTTCAAGGGGAATTTCTAAATGGCAATAGTATTGTGCTGTGTTTTACAGAATTACATTGAAAATGTGAGGATAAAACATGGATCACAGTTTAAACTTACAAAATGTCAAATTAGTCGTCCATTCAAAAACTTGCAAAGTACACTCAAAATCAAATTTTGTTAGAAATAGCGTTTGGTGAAATACAGCATGCCACCATTTGTTTTTGTTTTTATTCAGTGATGAAAAGCTAAGGTTTCCTTTAAAAGAGCCACTGGATATAAAAACAAGCATTGCTAAACTCCAGGTAATTTCTATAATTTTAGTGTTTTAAGATTTTTGCCAAATTCCAGATAGCGAATCGCATCTTATCGTGATCGTGTAATTCATCACAAATTCATTTTGACTGTTTTCTCTTCATATTTCTTCATGCCAAAGGTATGTCATAAATTTAAGTAGTGGTCCTCCTTTATAATAATTGTATCACATATTTTTGGATTTATAATGGAAATGCTATATTATTATTTATCGTACGTTTTACTTGTTTGGTGAAATATAATATTGCTTTTTATTTCCTTCAGCAGTAAATATTAATGGAAAAAAGTATTATTTTACAACTAATACATCATACACAGACTGTACATTCATTTTTGACAAATAGATAGATTATTAGTATAACCTGCTAACCTGTGGGCTATTTGTGGATTTGTGAAAGAGTTTGGTAAAATGAATAGCAACAACTTTGGGAAATAATGTAAAAACGGGATTTCTATCCTGTTAAATGTCTAAAGCATTTGTGTTCGCAGAAGTTTATTTACATAACGCGCCGAAAATGTAATAATAATTAGCTATTATGCAAGCGAAATCCTAAACGATTATAATCCCACATGGGATTATAATGAGAGGGGTCCATTTTAAAATGTTAACCTACGCAAGGCCTCAAATAAGCTTCAGAACATAAGTTAAGCTTTAAATGATAATGCATATATTTTATAAAATAATACTAAAATATAATTTTAAAGTTTGTTACAAAAACTAAGACCAGGGAATAACAGGGAACGTATCATTTGAGTGTAAACGTAGTGTACGAAAACAAATATATCGAGCAAATGTAAAATCTAATTAATCAGGTTGCAATATTTATTTTGATTTGGTAGCAGAAAAACAAAGTATATACCAGCTGACGTGTAACTGCTGGAATCTTTTAAAAATAACGCACATAGATCTAAATTAAACCTTGATTAAACATCGATAGTTCCTTTGCTCTTATACGGTGATGACTCTTGACCACAGGAAAGGAGAGATTACTACCGTATTCAAGCTGTAAAGACTGGACAGAATAAGAAATCTGAAATTAGGAAAAAAGCTAAGAAAAGAATTTAATGATAAATAAAGCGGTGTGGAAATAATTTGAGTGATCATTTCGAAATATGAATTAAAATAAGGTTCTAATAAATTTCATGCATGTATATCAAAGGACCCCAATTCATCCAAAACAAAGATATAACGAGCGAAAGAAGGCTAGTTTATTAATAAACAATGTAGATGAAAACTGAGATTCTTCATTAAATTTATTAGATATTCACCTCTTAAATAATTAAAATATAAGCACTTCTTTAGTTGCGAAAAAAAAATCGGATGAATTTAGAGTATGAAAATGCCTTCTTTCGGCTATACGCCTCTAACATACTCGATAGGCTGACCCGCAAAACAGATGCGGTTGAGAAGTTGCCTAAGTAGACATTTGCAGGGGAACTCCACACGTTTGATCCAAGAGTGGTAGAGCAGAAATACTTGTACTTTTCGTGCAAGTTTTAGGTTAAATGGAACATAGAGCTTTGTTTTGAGTCTCTTTGTGACTAGCCTACCCAGAGTAATTTAATAATCGTAATGGCAAACGAAATAAAAGACACAGTTTGTTTTAATGTGATTAAAAATGTCCGCGTGTTAATTGTGGATAGTTAATGTCTGAAGAATGAGTTAAGTCATATTATTAAAATTTTCAGGAGAGTATTTTTAAAGTTTGAAACCTAATATCTTGAAATCCATTAATAGCCTATTACTCAAATTTTATGTATACATACATGCACTATAATAAAGCAAGCTGAAAAAATAGCTTTAGAGTGACACGGATGTGAGAAATGAATGTAAGACCATTGTTGCAGCACTCTGGGCACGGAAAGAATGAGGCAAGTCCATAATAAAGTCTAATATGCTTCCTTTAAATCTGAAATGTTATTATCAGCTCGGAACAACAACTTAATTCTCAGTTATAAAAATGTTGCATAATTGTCTTACATTGAACATGGATTAATTTTACAACATAATCTTGTTTATAAAGAATTAAGCTTTGAAAAATGGTTTGTGCTTATGAAATAATTGTCCTTCAAACACATTAATTTATGTCTTCTTTGGGAACTCAGAATAGTACTGTTGAGTTTCAGGTTCTACAAAACCTCTTTACATTTTGAAGATATTTGTATTTCCCCTTCAAAATAGGCAGGAAACCTCGATTGAAAGAAAATTACAGATATAATTAATTTTTATAAAATTAATATTATTCAGTTGATAGTATTCAGAAATTTAAAACATTTACACCTACAATTTTCATCTTATTCGTGGCTTTGCGCTCTTGTTGACATCACCTCCCGAAGGATTTTCTCTTTCTTGTTGCAGTTCTTGTATTGCCATCTGACTCTGAAGAACTCATTTTAAATACTGAAATAGCCTGACATGTTTTTATACGTCTATTATAACATTTAATAACATTTGTAACAACGTTGGCAGTTCATTGTTTATTCAAGTTATGACTTACCACATTCTTGTTTTATTTTAAATCGACTTATCTCTTTCTCTTCCTGTATATAGGTTTACTTTCTCTACACTACTATGTAAATAGTGTATAGAGAAGTTAATTGTAGTGCATCCAAAAATTCAATACCGAGATTTCACCGAAAATACATGTTTTGAGACCTTATGTGTATAAAAAACATTTTATAAAACTGTCTGTGTATCTGTCTGTTTGTCAGCCAGTGTGTCTGTGTGCGTATGTGTGCAGCAAAGATCAAAAAGAAAAATTCTGTTAAACTTGATATTTAACATCAGTATTCTCCAAGGATTCTCCTCTAACTACCTCTTCCATGGAACAATTTTCAAAAAGTTTGGAATTCTCAAAAATGACTAAAACTGTTGATTAAAACCTCTTATGTTTAAGATATTTGCATGACAAATAATACATATATATCTTGAAATTTCTGGGAATAGTCTCTGAAGAGCTCTTTATTCTGGATACATTTTTCTGAATTGTAAATCCTCATTGGTAAACTGTACGAGGACAGACAAAAAATCACTGAACAAAAAATGTAGATTTCATTAAAACACGTAATTTAAGACATATACATGTTTTTCGTGAAGTTGACCGTTTTCGAGATATTCATTGTTATTGTTTACAGTTTTAAAATACTTAAATTTTAGTTTTACAAGAACTTGTCAACTCTTGGCCACGCAAAGAAACGGATTTCAATCTCATAGCAACCACATTTTAAAATATTTTTACTGTCAGTTTAGCCCAGTGAGTACTCTTATTTCCCTTCTACTTATAAGGAGCTAAGTAATAAGATTGTTTCTGCTAATGTTTATCTCAACTAGCATGAAGTAGCTAGAAGAAAAAGCTTATTAACAATAATTTGTTACAGATAAGTCATGTGAATGGAGCACATCAGATTTTTTCTTAAAATAAATATACACATGACTAACCTCACTATCAGCATGAACTTGGTACAGAATGGTAGATTGGACCTTGGAGAACACTATAAACATAATATCTAAAAAAATTTAAAAAGGTGACTTACCCCATTCTTCTCGCGTGGTCTTCATTTGTTAAAAGTTACATATACATTTTACTTTAAAACACATGTTGGAGGGTTCTGAGTTGTTTTGTGATATTGTAAATTTTCGTATTTGCGTATATCGATTTGGATTTTATTCTTTGGATATTAAGTTCAACTAAAATAATTACTATGTACTCTCAGATCTCAGCAATTATAATGTTTTTATTTTAAAGCAAAACATATGCTTCACATTTCTCAAGTTTTGATACTCTATTCTATTGTTTCAAATTTACAAGTTTTTACAATATATTTCCTATTGAACAAAATCTGAAGAAAGATTTTTGATTTCTAGTTACGGATTTGTAAGTTATCGAATGGTTTTCGTAGTAGCGCGTTATTATTCTTTTGAAATATGTATTTATTAATTCTCTAAATTCCAGGGAGCTATATATCCATCGCTACCTCGCGTAAGATAGAGTCCTAGCGCATATTATAAATTTTCTTAATGGAGATCTCGCGCAGCTATTTTCTATCTATACGGACCTTTCCCACATAACCTCTTAATCTCGTGGTGCAATTAGGTACTCCCCTTCAGCAAATCTTCTTCCTCTGCTACTTAAAAGGTTACTGTGGCGTGTTTTTACTTTCTTTATACGTACTATGTACATGGTGTATAGAGAAGCTATTGCATTGCACTCTACCCAAAAATTCGATACCGAAATTTCACCGGATTTTACGTTTTAAGGTCCCCTGTATCCAAACAAACTAAAAAATCATTTTCAGAAAAAGGTTCGTGTGTCTGTCGTGTGTCTGTGAACACGATAACTCAAAAACGAAAAGTCGGTTAAGTACCAAACTTGGTATTTAAGTTTAGTATCTTCCAGGGATGCGACACAAAGATTTTGAAAAAAATTATCCCACTCCAAACTACCCTTCACATGGAACTTTTTCGAAAATTTTAGATTTTCTCAAAAATGTATAACGATTTTGATTAAAATAAGATATTTACCTGTTAAATAAAATGTATATCTTCAATTTTCTGGAAATAGCCTCTGAAGCTTACTTTATTCTGGATGACATTTGCGGAATTTTGCATAACTGCTAAACCGTAAGAAATGGACAAAAACTTACTTCACAAAAAGTGTAGAGTACTTTAAAATACACAATTTATGTCATATATATATTTCGTGGAGTTGATCGTTTTTTAGATACCCTTGTTTTTGGTTTCAGCTTTAAAAAACATATTTTTCTCATTCTCATACAGAAATCTATCAACTCCTGCTCACACAAACAAAGGAACATCAGTCACGTAGTAACCAGCTTTTGACAATCACTTTAACCTATGGTACTCCCTTATTTCGCTTCTACTTTCAAGGAAGCAATTAGTAAGACTATTTCTTCTAATTTTTTATCGATTAGCATGAAGTAAATGGAAGTATAGGCTTTCTAACAATAATTTGCTGTATAGATATAGAGAAAGTCATGTGAATGTAACACATCAATTTTTTTAATGACGTTAATTGTGCTTCTTTAACGACGAGCTCGCTTTGTTGGGTCACTTTGTTGCTAGATCCTTTTATTTATTTTATATGTCTCATTTGCTTAAACTTTTTTTTTACATTTACTATTACTTTATTGAATTTAAATTATTACAAATATCACATTTACACTTGTTTATACATTTTCTTCTTCTTGAGGTGATTCTATACACATTTTCCTATTCCTTTCTGTGGTATAAGCTATGTACTATCTGATTTTTACATTATGAATACTTTTTTCTTCGGTATTTATTTTATCGGAATTTATCGCTCTGTGAATGGTTCCCGGTACAAATGTTAAGAAAAACTTGGTTATAAATATCATAATAAATGTTATACAATCCTAAAACTGTTTATTAAATGGTTATTAGATAGTTCAAAATTATGATAAATGCCACACACATAGTGTGAAAAAATGATTAATACCATCACATATACGAGTTTTCTGCAAATTATCTGGAAAATAAACAAAATTTCAGATAAAGTTCCCACCCTGGGCACCATTTCATCGTCTTCTAAGCAAATATGCAAATGAAATTGAACAATTACAAATATATTTTCAGTTTTTGAGAACAATAAATTAAAATTCATCTAATTTTACATAAATGTTGACATAGCTGTGTAAGTATTATATCCAAAATATATCAAAGTAAGAATCATTAAAATACCTGACATCGATACGTGACATTTGTTAAACTTCGCAAGCAACAAACGTTTTCCATATACTTCAGTATATTTTTTATAAGATATCTCCCAGTTTTCGCTTCCTCGGCTCAATTGGAATGTCATCCAAAAGCTCAAAGCTTTCCTCCCTCATATTAATACCAATAAGGAAATAAACTCCCTTGAGAATGCAATTTTCGAAACGATACATTTTAACTTATTTATATACATTAATTGTAAATTATGTTTAATAATTTATGAAGACGATAGGATTGCGTGAAACGTTGTATGTAACTCGTGTTAATTGTTTTTGTGTGTTTGTGTTGTAAAAATCGAGCAGATTCCTTCGAGCCAAAATCCTAGAGTTTACACTAGTTGCATAAGATATTATTAACGTGCATTAAGATTCTGCAGTCTTTCTTTTTTTCTTTGTTTACGTAATTTTGCTGACAAGGGTATATTCGTATTAAAAATCTAATAGATCATCCGTTGGTTCTGTGGTTATCTGCCTTTGTTACAATGCTCGCAATGTTCCAATTGATGTTCATTACGTAAGCCAATGAAATCCTATCGAGGATAAAGACCAATTAACCATCAACGTGACCAGCCCTCGTTAGCTGCCACATACGTGCTCTCCACGTGTGCCAAGAGTTGAAAAGCCTTTATTTTATAACTATTGTTACCAACCCTAGTTCCAGAATTCCCAGATGATTGTCCCACCATGCCCTACTGTGCTTAAACCTATTGAATGCATTTAGGGAAATACTTTTGTTATAGAATTAAATAAATTTGTTGCACTAATGCAAGAGAATTTATAACAGCACTTCAACGTCATATTTTATTTAGTTTGACTATGGATGAAAATTGAAATAATATTCCTCAGGATTTTATACAAAATAGAAATTGTGCTGTATACACATCATACTTTTTATTTACTATATAAAATAACTTGTTTGGCTACTGCAGATGGACATGAAAATATCTGCTGCAACATATCTCCATCTTTGAGGAGCAATAATATGTAATTTAGAAGTAAATATAACAGCAACTTAAAATAAACAGGATTTTAAATATGTTAATGTCGGTCCATCAAGCCCAAAAAGCTTCAAACCATACTCGGAGTTCGTGGGTTACGTGCCCTTTCACCTAGCCGGTAATCCTAGGAAGTTGGGAACTCAGATGGATTTTGTAAGAGGTGCGGAGGTGGTGACCTCTAGGAAAGGGAATAATCTTACTCTAAGGGATGTTAAGAGATGATCAGGGACTGAGAAGCTCTAGTGGCGGCAATGCGCAATTACATTATTTAAATAAAATTATTATCACCGGCGTGCAGCTCCTCTCTTACTCCTGGTGACATCGACATCATTGATAAGTCGTGCGGTTGCAGAACCGAAGTCGAGTGAACGAACATGGGGACGCATAGAGAGAGGAAATCTAGGCCCACCGACAGTTTATAAAGTGTTCTTGGATCTGCCAGCACCTCTGAAGTCTCATGCGCAAAGTCATATTTCGACACTTTGCCTAAATGGTCCCGGTTTAATATCTAAAACTTCCTAACTATAAAATCTTGACTTTTTCAATAAGTTAGGGCGGTACGCTAGAGTATGAGGTAATCTCTATGGAACTGCAAAGAAGAATATATTGAATATAAACCATTAAACATTATGCGATATGGTTCTGGTATAAGGACATAGAGTAATAATACCAAACAATTCATGACAGCGCAGAAATGAGTGAATGAAAGATTTAGCAGCAATCCTTGCAGAAACAAGAAACAGAACAAGGACATATAAAGGAAGTGAAATACGCATATAGAATGATTACGTATATGCCAGTTTTAGCACCACGGAAATGAGAGATAGGAATGTTGAAAAAGAGATGTGAGTAAAACAATGCATTTTTTCTCACCATTGGGATACGCACGAAGATTAACACTCATTGTCTATATAAAAAGGATGAGGAAAAGAAGAAAAGAGATGGAAATATCGCTCTTTCCCCTCCATCGATCTGCACCGCTCCCTCAATCTTTTCCTCTCCTTCACCCTCTCTTTTCCCTCCAACATTTCATACGATATTTTGAAAACCGGTAAGAATATCTTCTCTGGGACGTTAATAAAGGTTAAAAGATAATGAAAAGTTGTAATAGTACACAAACGTGTTCCTTTTCTATCTTTTTGTAATGTGCTTGAAGTTATTAATTTTCTTCGCCTACACGAAAAGAAGTAATAGAAAATTGATACGTATAATTTCTTAAATATTCCTCGTACCAAAATATTGTACAAGGCTAACTTGTCAGAGATTATATGCTTATATTGCTATACAGCATATTTTAGGGAAAAAAATTAAATAATAAGGGAGATATTTCGATTTGTTTTATTTTGTGTCCCATTAGTGTCCTTTTTAATGAAAACAATTAATACATGTTAATTTTGTAAGTCAAACTCTGTTTATAAATCAAGTTTCATAACAATTCTGCCTACGGACACATACTGACATATTTATAAAAATGATTTTTACTTTCTCTACGTATACTATGTACATAATGTATAGAGAAGGTATTGCAATTTCCAAAAAAATCGATACCGAGATTTCTCCTGAAATACATGTTTTGAGACCCCCGAATACAAAAAAATTAGAAAAATGTCCGTGTGTGTGTCTGCGTGAAAAGTCCATTAAAAACCAAGCTAGGTATTTAGGTTTGTTACCTTCCAAGGATGCGACACGAAGATTTTCAGGAAAATCCCCCACCTCAAACTACCCTTTATATAGAAATTTTTTCGAAAATTTTGATTATCTTAAAAATGGCTCTAACGATTTTGATTAAAATATCGTATATTAGAGATATTTACCTAACAAATAAAATGTTTATCTTTAATTTTCTGGGAATAGTCTCTGAAATCTACTTTATTCTGGACGAATTTTACGGAATTTTGCATAACTGCTATACCGTAAGAGGTGGACAAAAACTTACCACACAAAAATGCAGAACACGCTAAAACACACAATTTATGTTATTTACATTTTTTCGTGCAGTTAATCCTTTTTGAGATATTCCTTGTTATTGATTTCGAGTTTGAAAATGTTATACTTTTCTCATACAGGAATTTGTCCACTCCTGTCCATACAAACAAAGGAACTTCAATCACATAGCAACCAGTTTTTAACTATCACTTTAATCTATGGTACTCCCATATTTACCTTCTACTTACAAGGAATCAAGTAATAAGACTATTTCTGCTATTTTTTTCTCGATTAGCATGAAGTAAATAGAAGCATAAGCTTTTTAATAATATTTTTGCAGAGATGTAGAGAAAGTCATGTGAATGGAACACATCAGATTTTTTTTTGTAATCAGAGGGTCTCAAAACATGAGTTTCCGGTGAAATCTCGATATCGAATTTTTGGGTGAAATATAATAACTTCTTTGTACGTTCTATGTATATAGGACTATAGAGAAAGTAATACATTAAGGATTTCAAAGCTAGCAGAAAAGTAAGTTGCTGTAAGGAGAAGGCTTCACTTAATGGAGATAGAGAGAAAGTAGCCTTCTGCAGATGATGACGTGACGTAGCAGTTAGTGAGCCCTTTTATGTGTCTGTAACACTGTGTGTCTGCAGGTGATCTATTCTCAAAGCCACTTGTTACACTCGTGCTCCAAAGACATTCACTTCGACAATAGGAGGGAGGTTCCCGAGATCGGTGTTAAGATATTTCCCCAGTCCATCGCACAATAAGCGTTAAGCCACAAGCAGCTGACCCTTCTCTATCCCCCAAGACTACTCCCTCTGGAGCAGACGCTTCTTCCTTCGGGATCTTCTTTTACTTTGCGGTAACTACCTACTTGATGGTCTTCTGGGGGTTACTCAGCCTTTCACACTTTCTGCCAACGTGCACTCACACCCGAGCTTTTCATTGATTTTGACAGTTCCTTCAACTCACCAAGGCTCTTCAACTTACAGCAAAGATTTTCTTAAGAAATTCATACTTTTAGAAACAAAAGTAATTTCTATTCCAATAAGCACAGACAAACAAATATTTGATATGTTCCTTTCACATACTTTTCCTACCGATTCAAACATCATTATTACAAAAACCTAATCTTCTGTCTGCTTCATACTAATCAAGATAAACATTAACAGAAATCATGTTATTATTAGTTATTTGCTTGTAGATACAAAAAATAAGGAAATACACGGCTAAAGCGATAGTTACATCTTTTAAAATCTGATCGCTAAGTGGTGCGATTAAAATTCCGTTATCTTTGTAAGATTAATAAGTACTGGAACATTTAAACCAAACAGAAAAGTTATCTTCACAAAAAAAAAAAAACGTATTGTACATTTAAATTATGTTTTAAGGAACTATGCATTTTGTATAATATATTATCTATTTTATGCGGTGTACAATTATACAAAATGTATCCAAAATAAAGAGCGCTTCGAGACTATTTCCAGGCAAATACATTCAATGAAAGCTTAATAATAAGAATTTTATCCGTATGCGTAAAGTAGATACAACAATACGCTTTTATAAGTTTGTTGCAGAATAGGAGAGAAATTAATGTGAATAAAGCACAACCTTTTAGTTATGCTGATCAAAGCCACGCGAACACGTTCACAATTTAATTCAGTGGACCTCAAAACGTGAATTTACTGAGAAATATTGCTAAAGACTTCTTAGGTGAAATACATTACTTTCTCTTACGACATGATAGAGGAAGTAAACAATGAAGGTTATCCCAAGAATGGAAATATTGAAGAAATCTTGCTGTATAAGCTATTGTGCTTACTCTGAAGTTCATGTAAGAATTAATAAAAAAAAAAAAAAAGTATGTTATACAACCACGATTTTTCCAACAGTTCCGTTCAAGGAGGACTTTAAATCTATAATTTTTTGTTCTTTTTATATCTCCTTAACACTCAGGTCATATCAGTGGCTTTACCTTTTGAACAATTGCCTACGGCAATGATGTTCATTCCTTGAATATGAAACTATTTTCCGGGCTTGTAGGCCGTGGTACATTGGGTCTTAAAGATCCCGACGTTTCGCCAAGAACTGCGTTTGGCATCTTCATAGGTGATCCGGTGGCTGGAGAGAGCCCTTGGCGAAACATTGGAAACTTCAAGACCCAATGGACTACGACTTACAAGCCCAGAAAATAGTTTGATTATTCAAGACGCCGGACGAAAAAGCCTCAGTTTGTACATGTTCATTCCTTAAATTTTTGTATCTATGTGTCACACACACAAACATACACACATATTTACACTTCCAAACTGTGGATAGGATAGGGAGTAATCTGGGTTAGAGAAAATCCAGCCGGGAATCGAAACCGGGATATCTAGCACTGTAGGCAGGTGCTGTACCGACTGAGATACGGGACCAGTCTTTAGTATTTCTTAGTGTATCTTACACACATTTTCATAGATGAATAGGAAATGCAAATTTTACTTGCATACTTACTTCCGGAATGCCACAAATCCTTTTGGAATTCAGGCAAACTTAGGTGTTTACTTACCTTTATCTGGATCTACGCTTTGTACATTCACACTTTAGGCGCGTTTTCTCGTGGTTTTTAGCTTTAGATAAATTAGTTAAGAATTTCATTGTCCGCTCTATATTAGAATTAGTTCCGTGACAGTTGGGACTATCTTTCCTCAAGAGCAGCCCCACATATTAAATTGTTGGAGAAATTGTGTACCAAGAGACAAGAAAACACACGCGGCGAGAGAAGGGCAATTGTAATGCAAGTCGCATACTGGGCTAGGGAGATTCCCCTTTGTTTAATATACTCATTCGTTCCAGACGTGAGGGCAATAAGGCGGTACAAGACAAACACCAAGCTCAGGGCAGTAGCAGGCACGTGACAATTTCTTCCTGCAAATGCAATACTCCTGCAGTTTTACGAAAGAGCCGGCCTACAATTCATTACACAATTTTGACATTAATTATCAACTTATTGTATTCGCGGTCTTTAATATTTTTGTAGTCGGCTTACCCTCCCCGTATTTGAGACTGAAGCCCCCTTAGGATTTAAAAGCGGATGCCTAGGGGTCAGAAGCCTGTTGGGAAGCCAACGGCACGAAACATCAGAATGGATAACCTGGCCTGCAGCCATGCATGAGCATGAAGAAGAAGTAGGTGATATGAAATGAAAGCGAAATGGACGAGAGGAAATCTGATAATTGAGCAATTGGTGAAATGAATGGCGGGGGAAACTGGAGGGCCCGTAGAAAACCCGCCCAGACGCCGCTTCGTCCACCAGAAATCCCGCGAGCGAGCGCTTGGGATCAAACCAGATGGGAGGCGAGCGGCATTAACCACTGGACCTCGGCGCCTCTCGGTCTTTAATATACATATTTAATTTTAAATTGTTACGTGCTCTTCTCCTGGAGTTAGGGATCGTTATGCAGTTTTAGCTTCTCTGCCAATGTACAGCGTATATAATAAGTAGAGAAAATACTATATTCCACCCTAAAATTTGATACTGAGATGTCATCGGAAATACGTTTCTTTGGTCCCGTGTATAAAAAACGTATTTTTACTTTCTCTTCACGCACTATGTGCATAGTGTAGAGAAGAAGGTATTGCACTCCACCCTAAAATTCGATACCGAGATTTCACCGGAAATATATGTTTTAGGGTCACTTATATCCAAAAAAAGCACTTTCACAAAAAGGTCCGTGTGTGTGTGTGTGTGTGTGTGTGTGTCCGTGTGTCCGTGTGTCTGTGAACACGATAACTCAAAAACGAAAAATCGGTAAAATACCAAACTTGGTATTTCAGTTTAGTATCTTCCAAGGATGCGACACGAAGGTTTTGAGAAAAATCCCCCCACCCCAAACTACCCTTTACATGGAACTTTTTTTCGAAAATTTTGATTTTTGGATAAATGGCTGTAACGATTTTGATTAAAATATCAAATATTCATGATATTTACCTGACAAACAAAATGTATATTTTGAATTTTCTGGGAATAGCCTCGGAAGAATTCTGGATGAATTTTACGGAATTTTGCATAACTGCTAAACCGTAAGACAGATAAAAACTTACTATACAAGAAATGTACAGTACGTTAAAACACACAATTTATGTTATATACATTTTTGTCGTGGAGTTGGTCGTTTTTGAGACATTCATTGTTTTTGGTTTCAGCTATGAAAAACTTACTTTTCTCATTTATGAATTTGTCAACTCCTGTCCATATAAACAAAGGAACTTGTCACATAGCAACCAGCTTTTGACTATCACTTTAACCTATGGTACTCCCTTATTTCGCTTCTACTTACAAGGAAACAAATAATAAGCCTATTTCTGCTAATTTGTTCTCGAGTAGTTTGAAGTAAATAGAGGCATAAGCTTTTTAACAATAATTTGTTACAGAGATGTAGAGAAAGTCATGTGAATTGTACACATCAGATTTTTGGAAAAAGGATCGCGTTTGGGTGTGTGTGTCTGTGAACGTCATAACTCAAAAATGATGCTTAAATAACAAACATTAAAGTTCAGGATCTTCCAAGGGTGCGACACTAAGATTTTAAAGAAAACTCCCCCACGTCAAATTACACTTTGAGCATTTTTTCGAAAAATGTTGTTTTATCAAAAATGGCTCTAACGATTTGATTATATATACATCTTGCATGACCAGCATGAATAAAAACACAAACAAATTACAATGGATCAATGAGAAAATTATAGGCAAGTAATGAGAAATTAAATAGAACACAAGGAATAGCTCGGAAATGGTTAACTAAGAATAAGTATTTTACATAAATTGTGTGTTGAACGATATCTACAGTTGTTTTTCTGTAGTGCATGTCTAAAATATTTTCATGACAAATGAAGAGTGCAGCTTGAATTTTTCAGTAATAACTTCTAAAGTTCTCTTTTGGATGACTTTTGCGTCACTGGAAAGTCACAAGAGATAACAAAATCTTAATACACAAAAGAATGTAGATCTCTTTAAACCATGCATATGCATATATTTATTTTCAAAACAAAAACATATTGCTTGAAAATATGAATGTTGTATTTAAAATTAAATGGAGTTTTATTTATGGACGCTCTTTAACTACTGTGGTTCTCAGCATCACATTTTATGCTGGGCGTGATAGGCCGCTTAATTTTGTTCAGTGGCCTCTTTATCAAGTTTGAGGTTATTTTATGTGCCGTAAATCTACGACACGGGACCAACGACTTTACTTCCCTTCCGAAAAAATCCATCGTCCTCCGCCGGGTTTGAACCCGCGGCCTGTAGAACAAACCTTCCCCTAAAATTATCTAAAATCTACTGTTCCAAAGCTATAGGAGGTATGAATTTTTACTTTCTCTACCACGTACAATGTACAAGTGGGTACAAAAGTATGGTATTCCACCCCAAAATTTGATACCAAAACTTCACCGGAAATATGTTTTGAGGAGCCCTGGATCAGCACTCAAAAAAAAACTTTTTCGTAAAAGAGCCAATGTGTGTATCTGTGAACAGCATAATTTAAGAACCAAAGCCCCTTAAATGCCGAACTTTAAGCTCAATAAGTTCCAAGGCTGGGACACGAAGATTTCCAGGAAAATTCCCCTATCCAAACTAACCTTTACATGAAGATTTGTTGAAATATTTGATATTTTCAAAAATGGCTCTAACAGCACAAATTCTCTGAAGCCCTCTTCATTTGGATGACTTTAGTATAACTGGTAAACAATAGGAGTTAAACAAAATTGTAATACATAAAAATGTAGATCTCGTTTAAACACACAATTATATCATATACTTCTTTTAAGTTAACCATTTTCAAGATAGGTTTTGTGTTTTATTTAAATGTCTCGTTATTTATACTTTTCCCAATGAGGGGTCGTAATTTGTTTGTGTTTTATTCATCCTGCCCATGCAAGAAAGGCGGAATTTTCGTCATTACATAGCGAACATTTCTTAGAAGATTTTGTAATCACTTAGTGCATTTCCTTATTTCCCTTGAACCTAGTTAGTCTTTATCTCAATTGGCATGAACTATATAGAAGAATAAGCTCTTATAAGAATAGTTGGCCGCAGAATAGGCAGCGTCATGCAACACATCAGATTTGACTGTGAAATAACCTAACATTCAGAGAAGAAATTGGCAGATGCAGTACTAGTTTACAATATATATGAAAGAGGGAATTTCACTATACAAATAACTAAAAGCATATAGGTAAAGGCAGACAGAAAAATTCAATGCTATAGCCGGGATCTCCCTTCCTCTAACGGTTGCTCTAACCACCATCGCAACATCACATGGCATGTTTCTCGGTAAACCTAGAGGTGATCTCTATTATTTTGAGATGATATACCTCAATGGCGTATTCCAATGTTTAAGTACTTTAAGTCCCGGGTTCTATAATTTAACCAATTATTAAGTAAATTTAGGCTAATTAATTCTTTTTCCACATAAGCCGTGTACATATGACATAGTTGTATAAACAAGTCTTTCCTTGCGTAAGCTTCGGCGGCAAGTGTCCATTGTGTCTAGGCTGCGTCTTGGCTGAATTTCTTGCCGACGTTTCGCCTCACTATACAAAACGTGGCTTCCCGGAAGGCCTAGACACAAACAACACTTTTCTCAAACGTCATTCGTCTTCTTTTTTCTCTCTTGTCCACGCTTTTTCAATCAACTTTTACAATTTCTTACTATCGTTTTAGCCCAGCATATTCCCTTATTTCTCTTTTACTTACAAGGAACAAAGTAATAACATTATTGCTAAAGTTTATCTCGATTAACTAAAAAGAAGAATAACCTTGTATAAGGATAATTTGTTGCAGAATAAGTATAGACAGCTATATGAATATAAAACATTATATGTTCTTCCGTGGCACTCGTTTAATTATGGCAGACTCGAAATAAAATGCACGCTGCCTCGCTTTCTCGATCATAGCTAACGACATCTACATCGCTCAGTCAATTCCAGATCAGCTGAGCTTCAGCAGCTCTTCCTTTGTCATCACATATACGAGCTACTCTATAGTTTCCTGATATTTCGCTCACCAGACAATTCTACGATTATAGAGAGTTCTATCATAGTAAATTCTGGATCGGCTCTCAGCTGTTCCAGAATCTTCTGGATATCGCCGTCTACTTCTTTGGTTTTCTCGCCTATCCCCAACTATCACCGTGTAGCGCCCGGCGATAAAAATCTGATGTGCTGCATTCACATGACTTTCTCTATTCAATCGTTCACTATCATACGAATTCGCCTTATTTTTTCTAAACACTTGTTAATTACACATACACAGATTACGTAGAATTTATAAGAAGGATAAAGCGATAGTCGAAGGTCTTTATCTACCACGTATAACATATATGATTGGTAGAGAAGGTATTGGTTTCCACCCAAAATTTTGACACCGTGAGTTCATAGGAAGTACATGTGCTAAGGTCCTCTGAATTAATAAAAGCTTATGTAGAAAAAGGTATATATGTGTGTGTGTGTGTGTGTGTGTGTGTGTGTGTGTGTGGATGTGTGTGAACAACATAACTTAAACATGAATAGTCGATTAAGTACCAAATTTGGTTTTAAAGCTCCATATCTTCCAAGGATGCGACCCGAAGATTTTCAGGAAAAAATCTACTTCAAACTACCCTTACATGGAAGATTTTTTGGAATGTTTGATGTTCTGAAAAGTGGCTCTAACTTTTTGGGTTATGATATCATTTATTAAATGTATTTTCATCACAAATTAAAATACATATCTTGAATTTTCTTGCAATTATCTCTGAAGCACTCTTCATTGTGGATATTTTTGCATAACCGGCAAACTGTAGGACATCATTTTTTAAATTTATTTTTTTGATTTTATTGTTCCATTTATATCCCCGCTTTAACGCATAGTCCTATCGGTAGTATTTCCCTTCGGAACACATTGCTTGTCGGCAATGGTGTTAACTCGTGTACTTATTACGTTGGATTTCCAAATTTTAATTTTAATCATTAGCTATCCCTCTCTCTCTCTCTCTCTCACACACACACAGACACACACACACTCAAATCATACTTCGAGACTCTGGGGAGTATAGAAAATAATCTGGGTTAGAGAAAAATTCCTACCTCCCAGCCGGGAATCGAATCCGGGAACCCTAGCACAGCAGGTAAGAGCTAAACCGAATTACGGGGCCAGCCTTAAAATCTTATTACGTAAAAATGTAGCTCTATTAAAGTACAATTTATGTAAACTAAATGTTTGTGACGTTAACCATTTCTGAGATATTCTTTCTTTCCGTTTAAATGTTCCTCGAATGAGAAGCCGCTATTATCCCCCCCCCCCCGATGACGAGCAGCCTGCGGAATTTCAGTGACATAACAGAGTGGCCCAACCTTAAAAGATGTGACTATAATCCTTATTCCCGTGTACCTACAAAGAACATGTAGTAAATAATTTCTGATAATGTTTATCTCGATAGCATGAAGCAGGTAGAGGAATAAGCTTTCATAAGAACAATTTGCTACAGAATAGATTCAGAAATTTATCTGAATGTAACACATAGTTTTAGAAAGTGTGTCGTGATGGTTTAAATTATATGTACTTTGCATTACCATGAGTAAAGGCGAATGCCAACTTTCATTTTAGGAAATTAATAATAATAATAACAATGTTTGATAATAACACTAACAAAAATAATGCCTATCTCGTAAATGGTTAAGCCTTAAACATTTCGTTGACGTAAATAGTGTCTTTTAACGAAATATAATTTTATATAGTAAGATTTGTAAATTTTAGAGCTAGATCACCAGAATTAACGGAAAATTAGGTGTGCGTTGTATTTAACATATTTATCTTAAACATATGATATTTTAATAAAATCGTTAGATATTTTGAGACAATCGAAAATAGCGGTACCTTTTCATGTAAAGGATTGTTTGCGGCTAAGTTATTTTCAAATGCCAATGCAATGATATTTAACCGATGTTTAGATTCATTTTAAATTTAGAGATATAAAATATTTCAATAATAAATATTAAATACAATTAACATACAGGATTACAATGAGGAATAGTTATGTTTTTTATCGCTGAAGTATTTTCTTTTATTCTTATTAGTTATGTTGTCCACACAAGCACACGTGAAGTTTTTTCTAAAAATACTTTTTGATTCAGCGGCCTAAAAACATGTATTTAATATTTTTCTCCAAAACTCAAAAGTTTCACTACTTACTATATATAGCAGTATAAATTAAAAATGTCTAACGGTGTTACGTCATCATTGTACAGTATAAGCATACAGCGGCTTCACATCTTGCCATTTTACAAATATTTCTCAAAACTTCCTATGGTGTTTCGGAACAAATATTCTTATTTCTATAGTTAATATATGATCAAGGTTCTTGTGTTTGCTTGTTAAAAATATAATATAAAGTACCAAATAAACAGTAAAACATCTACAAAATATACAGATGCATTTACAATGGCAGATTCATTTCCAATTACCACATGGTCCATCTGCCCTATATTTGACATGTGTGGAATATTCTTTCTTGTGTTAAAACAGTTGCAGAACTTAATGGGACTATTTCAAGTGAAAATCCATCAGTACTGGCGAGAGGGGCCTTCGCTTTACCGTCTTGCTTATCAGCGGCGATGGTGAGCGGGTCGCGCATTGCGAGGGGTGAAGCTAATATCCGAAAAAATCCATCACCCTCTGCCGGGTTTGAACCCGTAATCTTGGGTACTAGAGATTAGCAGGTAACCAATACACTACAAAGGGCGAGGTGATACGTTGCCTAATTTTTTCGCTTCTAGTAAAACAATAAAGTATATGAATAAATATATATATATATTTAATTTTTGAAGTTTTATCAGAATGGAAGTGCAATCTATTACCGTAGTTATAGAAACTGACGTCATGATTATCGCTGGTAGACTAATGATGTAAGAAAGTGCCTATTCAAAATATATGAATCTCAGTTTACAGGTCCGCTATAAAAATTATGCTGTCTTATTGAAGGACCACCCCTCGTCAAACTAACCACCATGACGCAAGAGTAAGAAACTGAGGGAGCGAAATTCTTATCGTTTTCTTTTGATATTGTCTTTCACTTTTATTCTTTATGTGATGGTTATTGCAGTACAAATTAATAAAAATTGGTACCAGTATTCAAACTTGTGTTTATTCTCTGTTGAGAAGCTTAATGCAATTTCAGTGTAACAAGCGTAACGATATTATGAGCAGGATTTAATAATTTTCACACAGTTTAAAGTATGAAACATATATTGTTAAAAAAGCAAACTATTTGTTTTTCTGTTTTTTTTTTTTTTTTTTCAATTTCGATTTCCTAAGGAATCAAAATATACAAAATGACTGCATTCCTATTAAATCTAACTACAAAGAATTTGCATACTCTGTATATATTCCACAGACATATTTAACAACATTAGAAACAAGAGTGCTATGGGCTTGGCTGCATAATTTAGTTGGCTACAAGTTTGGTTTGCTTACATTTTGTTCTATGAAGAGTACAGTTATACGCAAAATCTTTCTAATATCCAAAGACACAGCTTATTTTTTCTCTGTAAAGCTAATTGCTGCATTTATATCCTTCCCAACCCCATATCCGGTTTATCTACTCGAGATAAACCTTAGAAACTAGTGTTTATTTTTCATTATTTAACATTTACTATCTATTTTATTAATGATTAACATATTTCCGGATTCTTTCAATTTTGAGACTGGATCTATGAATTTGTCGCTGTGAGATTTAAACTGCTAAAACACATGAAGGCAAGAGGGGAGAAAAAAGTTGCCATTGGCTGTTTGTCATATCAGTATGAAGAGGCGATGGTATATCGGCAAGATTTTCTGCATGTAACTGTACTAATAGATCACTAAAATTATCTCCAGAAAAGAAGCATGGGCACAGGTGAATTATGCTGCAAAATAATTTTGAACTATACAATATTATTTGCATTTTGGTTGAAAAATTATAGTGCTGTATTTATGATTCTCTGTATTGCTGCGTCAGAGACTAAACAAGGACATGGAATGTGTTTGAGAATAAATTTAGCACACAGTCACAGCAAGATAACCGTGATAGTGTTTAAATTTTCATTTTAAAATTTTATATTTTTCAATAAACTGTTGCTTTTATAGGCTGCGACAGAGTTTGTTTTCCCCTTAAAGGCATTATTGCGGTTATCATGCTGAAGTTGTGTGTGCGTGAGTGTGTGTGAGTGCGTGCGTGAAAGATGTAAAATAATAGTCTCATTTTCTTCTTTGTTTCTTTTGCTGCAAAAGCTGCCAAAGATGGGGAGGAAAGGCTGCCTGCAGGTAAAACACAAGACTTATCAAGTTTCTTCTTCTTCTTCTTACTTTTTTATTATGAAGCTTTTCCTTTAGGAAGTAGAAACTTTTTCATGCCTTTTTCGCCTTTTATAGCTTTTTGCTTGCTAGCACGCTGAACTTAAAGCAACGAGTAAATTTTTCTCTCTATCTGACCTCTCCTTTTTATGTTTGCTGAACTCAAAGTTTTCATTGCCTTTCAAATGTGGTGAACAGTGAATCTGATTATAAACCAGATTCTTTTGAGATTCAGCCAGCTGAAATACAGAAAATCGGAGGAAGCACGACCTCATTTTGCTCACAGTTATGGCTTTTAGGATAGTTTTCTCCAGTACGTTGAAGACTCCTTACTGAGATTTTAGTCTCCATAGGACAAGTATTGTTTATATCGGACAATGTATGTATTACAAAGAAAAAATTTCAGAGAATGATAAGTATACGGGGAGGTTATAAACATTTCTGAACTAGCAATATTCGATATATGTAGGTGGTAGGGAAATGCTTAATGATTATAAATAAACAAAGCGGGAAGGATAAATGTATACGCACAAATTCAAATGCATTCATTTCTTAAATGTAAGATATTATAAATCATAATTTTAAGTAAGATATTTAAGCAAGTTTATAATGAGAATGTTATCAAGAGAATTTAATTATTTACCTTTTTCATTTGCTAACACACGCTTTATTTAAGGCACTACAATTTGAATGGAAATATATATGTAACAGAACTTCAGTTTTGGAGAGGTAGCTTAGTTTTAGTAAAATTATATATAGACTATCAGTACTTGGAATAAAACTATGAGAACATAAGGCTCAAAGGTATTAAGAATTACGGAAATTATATTACTTTTGTAAAATTATTTGAAAACAATTAAAGTGCATATAAACACAGTAAGTGGGTAATTGACAACATTCTTTGGGTGTCTATTTTGTTTGTAGCATCCACAGCTCAAAACCTCCCTCTTTAGATTAAAACACAATACGGTATGATTCTATTGCAATGCAACACTCGAAACTGCGATAAGCAGACAGAATAATTGCAACAATTAAAGCCAGGATGAAAGTTAACAATGATGAACTGTTGCCAGACTTTACGCTGTAACGTCGTAGATAACAACTTCCTCCAACTCTGTGCCCAGACTAATCGCAGTAGCATTTTATCCGCCATGGTTGATGTAAATGAAAGGGATCCAAATCATCGTAGCTGATGCAGAAGTGGACGCGCGGTCAGAAGATGTGAAACACCCTCCCAATTGAAACAGCAGAGGTAACTATTTCCATATAGCATTGGTGTATGCCGTTATGTGACGTAATGGGTTGTTTGTAAATAAAAGTGTTCCTGATCTGCATCTTCTGTTGTTGTTTTTTCCAAGTCGGTATATGTTTTACTTTTAATTTAGGATTTTGAAAGAATATACAACTACAGAGCCTTAAAGCATGAACCTAATGATCGTCGCGTAGTCTACTGCGATGCTTGCACATGTATGTGGAGCTAAGCTTTCCTTTAACAATGATGCATATAATTGAATTTGGAAAACGAATCCTTAGACAACGATAAATATGAACGGGAGATTCTCTTGAGAATATTCATGTCACATCCTTGTAAAATGCTAAACTAAATTTATTAAGTTTGGTATTTATGGTTTTTCTGTTATACTGTTCACAGAAGAACTTAAAAATGTATTTCCAATGAAATTTCGGTCTAACTGTGTACGATGGACTAAGTAGAGAAAGCAAAAATTGTAGAACACTTTTAACTTCCACACACAAACTTGTGTCGGTACTATGTCGAATAATCGGTGTAGCTTCAAAAGTGCCTTGCATTTTTAACGTAGGTATCAATAATTCGCAAGAATCAATAGTCATAGATTCAATTAAATGGACAGTAGTTTAACAACATCTCTAAGTATTTAAGTTATGAGTCTGAAAAACAAATTGCCCGCTTGGAATACGAAGTGTCTTAATGGTAAATCTAAAAAATGTGTCACACGTAAAACAGACATTTTGTTTTATCTCCTCTATCAACGCTGAATGTAAACGAAAGCTTACAGCTCTACGCAAGTCGAGTAATCTACCATTTAAAAACACATCAGTGAAATTGCGTAACGTGTTTGGAAAAAAAAAAATAATTCCAAAAATACTACGAAACCAAAATCTGCAAATGTTTACTCTTAATATTGTGATTGTTTACTCTTATATATGTAATTACTCCAAGGTTATAAGCCGAAATTAATATTTTTTCCATTCAAATATCTGAGTTCTTGGAATTACTTCTTCTAAGCTTTTTTGTTCATTAAAGACCCACATGATTGAGATTTCTTTCAATTCTTCTGGAAATGTTCATTTACATTCTAAAAATTTAAACAATTAAACTTATCATAAAAATGGGCATGCTGTTATGGAATTTTGAGAAATTCATATTTTAACCAATACGGAGTGTAAAATACATAAACTCACTGTAATGTCGTTTTTAGTTTCTTTAGAATTAAAATTGAAAGGAAAAATTTAGATAATTGTGTGAGCTATGATAATTTAAATGTTATTTTTAAACTTTCATCGTGTGCAATATTTGGCATATGTCGAAATAACTGCTTTCAGAAACTGAAACTATAGAAGATACCGCAACAAAACTTAAAACCCTTGAACGTTTATGCCAGATAGACCAGGTTAAATTTTTGGTACACTTTTTAAAAACTTTAGTAAATAACATGTTTCGTGTTGCATTATTTAAGAATATTTGCTGGAAAATCGTGCTACTCATTAAGTTTAGTAACATATTAATACGCGTTATACAGCGGTTCATGAATTTTCTGAGTATAAAGGGCAGAAAACAACGCTAAGGAATGTTTTGCACTAGCAAAAACTTTAAAAGAGCATTGCATGGAGATTTTCTCTGTTTTTGTAGGTACCAATTCCACTCAGAACACTTGTGGAATGTTGGTTCATAACAATTAATATTAAACATGGCATGTGGTTCTCTTGAGAGACAGATGATCTCGGCAGGCAAGGGCGACGGCAGTGCTCCTCAAAACCCTTCACAAGACAGGCGGAAATTGCAGCGAATTCCGTATTATTGAAGTCAAATCCCTACCCGATCATCACTACATGGTCTGATGCACTGCTACCAACCATCGAACTGCAGCAGAACAAGAACGAATGTTTTCAGCTTAATATCAAGAATGTACTCATTAGAGTAACTTTCCTCAATATTAATCTATTTTTGCTTTCTCTTCACGTACTATGTACATAGTGTATAGAGAACGTATTGTAATGCACCCGAAACTTCTATACCGAGATTTCACCGGAAATACATGTTTTGGGTCCCCCTGAATCCCCCCCCCAAAAAAAGCATTTTCAGAAAAAGGTCTGTGTGTGTGCGTGTGTGTCTATGTTACCAAGGTTCAACTTTAACTGTTTCATTCTCATGTATTTGTCTCTTAAAAATACGAACGAACAAACGTTATTGCTTACGCTGTCGGTTCTAAACCACACTACGAGCTCTGCACGCTTGTATTGGAATCACATTGAGAAAACCTGCAAACTCATGTTAATTAATTCATCTATTCTGGATGAATTTTGCTCAACTGGTAAACCGTAAGAGATAGAAAAAAAGCATACTACAAAAAAAATTGTAGATGTGGTTAAAACACAATTTATGTTATGTGCCATTTTTGAAGTATTCCTTGTTATTGGTTTCAGTTATAAAATACTTCAAACCTTTCACATATAGGGATTTGTCAACGCCTGGCAATGTCAAGAAATGGATTTCAAACAATAAATTTAAAAGAACTGATAATCGCTTTAGCCTAGCTTAATCCCTTATTTCCCTTCTACTTACAAGGCAGCAAGGAATTAGACCATTTTTGCTAATGTTTATCTCGATTACCATGAAGTAGATGGAAGGATAAGCCTTTTAGCAATAATTTGTTACCGAGATGGAGAGAAAAGCATGCCAATGGAACACATGCCATTTTTTGAAAAAAAATGTAAAGTACTTTATACAATTGGTGATGTTATTACTTTCTCTAGCACGTATGTATAACATACACAGTAGGTAGAGAAGGTATTGTATTTCACCCAAAAATTCGATGCTGAGATATCACCGGAAATATGTGTTTTGAGACCGCCTAAATAATAAAAAGAAAAAAAAAACAGTTTTAGAAAAAAGGTCAGAGTGAGTGTGTGGACAATATAACTGAAAAACGAAGTCTAGTCAATACCAAACTTGATATTTACGTTTAGTACCTTCCAAATTTCTTCATGAAAATCCCCTCAAACTACCCTTACATTGAAACATGTTCGAAAATGTTGATTGTCTCCAAAATTACTATTTTGATTAATATACCATATATTAAAGATATTTATTTACCTGACAAAGAAAATGTGATCTTGAATGTCCTGAGATTATCCTCTGAAGTATTCTACATTCCGAATGACATGTAACAGACAAGCTGTAGCAGACAAAAACTTACTAAACAGTAAATATCTTAAAACACACAATTAATATCCATTACATTATTGTTATAGAGTTAACTACTTCCGAGATAATCCTGGTTACTAATTTCAATTTTAAAGTACTTATACTTTCTCAAACGGGATGCATTCTTCACTTCAGCTGTCTTTTTTTGCTCTTGTGCATGTAAAGAGAACCGCATAGCAACAGCTTTTAAAATATTTTACTTTCGATTTAGGGTAGTGTACTTCCTTATTTCCCTTCAGCTTACAAAGAAATAAGTAGTAAAGCCAGTTGTATGTTTATTTTGATTAGCGTAAAGCAAATAGAGGTATAAGTGTATGTAAGAATAATATGTTGCCGAATAAGTAGAGAAAATCTTAAGAATGGGAAATGGAACACATCATATTTAAAAAAAAAATGAATTAAATGATTTAGTCTTGTTAGATATCAAAGCTTAAAATTATTGAAATTTTAAATTTTTATCAGGTGCTACGGGAGTTTACATATTTATTTAAAACAAAGCGATTTATTCCGCTTTATCTCAATATGTTTTAAAAGCATCACTTTTATTTCATGCCTGGTGCTCTGCCGTGTTATTGAATTAATGAAACTTTTAGAAAGCACTCAAACTCTCTTTTGTGTAATAAAGCGTGCTTTGTAATTTTTGTGTGGAAGCAACGTTAAACTCAAAAGTGTTTTGAATTAAATACGCTCAGAAACACAACTAATTATATTATATTTAAAACAAGAGGTCTGTTTTAATTTCTAGCTGTAGCGTTAAATAGGTTTTACATTATTGCACGAGTGCTTTTGAATGCGTAATTGAAAATCAGTTAATTGTAAATGTATAACATAGGTATTCTACGAGAGAGAATAGTTAGTGCATCATAATGGAAGAATTTCAAAATGCAAAATTTTGCTAATGTTAAGTTATGCCTAACATTCTCCATGATATTTTTGCTTTATCTACTATAGGTAGAGGTAGTGTTCTATTTCACACAAATATTCGATGTCGAGATTTCATTGGTAATGCCTATTTGAGCTTTGAATAAAAAAACACTTTTAGAAACATTTTCTGTATGCGTGAGAGTGTGTGTGAGAGAGAGAGAGAGAGAGAGAGAGAGAGAGAGAGTATGGAAAGGTCGATTGGATATCAAATTTGGAATTTAGTTAAAGGCTTCCAAGGATGCGACATGAAGATGTTCTTTAAACAAATACCCTAACTCCAACTACTAAAGAATAGAAACTTTGTTGGAATTTTTATTTTCTCAAAAATGGCTCTAACGATTTGTATTAAAATACTAAATGTTTAACAGATGAAAACATCCCGTAAAGAGGAATTAAAGAAGCATACTGAGCTAATAGAATAATTTGAACTATTTAAGCTATTGGATTCGTAGCTTTTTTGTATGAGCTCATATATTTACTGTTGGGATAGATGTAAATATTACACTTGAGGATATTTTACAGAAGCCTCTGAGGTGATTTTCATTGCTATTGTCATGCATACCTTAAGAAATAAGTAAAAACTTGTAGATTTAATTAAAACACATTTGTTTTAGTTAACCAGTTTAGTTAACCATTTCCGAGATATTCATTATTGCATTGAAAACTCAAATAATTATGCTTCTCTAAAATAGGACGTCTCTCTCTCTCCTCCTGGTCATTCAAAGAGAACAGAATTTTAAAGACATTACATTGCAAGCAGCACTTAAAAGATTTAACTAACGCTTAAGAACTACCGAATTCCCTTATTCTGAGTGTACCCACAAGAGAGGTTACTAGTTCGGCTTTGTAGTAATGTTGTAGCGTGTCTGCCTCACATTCAAGAAATCCTGAGTCTGAATATCGGTTAGGGGGAGTTGCCGATTAAGGTTCTTTTTCTGGCGTTTTCCCTTATCTTGAAAAAAGGTGTGTCGTGTAATTTTAGGCTCCACGGACATCGGCTCATCTGAGCGCCATTTCATTCATTAATCCACCGATTTGACTTACTAGATTAAAGAAAGTTAAACTAAATCAAATAAACTAATATTAAAAACTGTAAAAGTAGTGAGTTTGTGAATGTAGGATAACTCAAAACTCACTCAAATATTTGGATACATCTTTCACCATTGAAAAGCCTGGTATGTTTCTGAGAGACATGGGGGTTTAAAACATCTTCTGATGCCATATGTTATATAAACATTTCGCAAGTGTTTAATTCAATTAACAGGAAATAAACAGAAGAATAAGTTGCGGTAATAATAATTTGTTGAAGAATGCGTAGAGAAATTCATGCGAATGTAATTATCAGATTTTTAAACGTATTTTTAGCGTCAAGCTGTCATTACAGTCAAACACAGTGCTCTTGTACAGCTTGTAAATTTGGGAGGTGTTCCTCAAATTTAATATTACACAATACAATTTCATCTAATTACAGCAATCTAATCAATAGTTGAGTTTCCTTTTGGCGCACTCGTGTCCTTAAGTGTAACGTTCTAAAAACAATTCTAATCTCTGCCACATTTTCCAAATCGCTTCCTTAATGAGTTTAAGGAAATTCTGTCTCAGTAGAAAAAGTAAATATGTAAGTGTATCGTTTACCTATGTGTATTCTAATTAGATAATAATGTGTTCAGATTTATTAATCAGTGAGCATTCAATAGCTTTAATCTCTCCTAATGCCGCGTGTTTGGTTATTCTTAGCAATACCAGGTGTCAGTGGAGTACTGGCTAGAGTGATCTTCGCTTTACACGTCTTGTTATAAGCGAAGACTAAGCGATACAAGCACGCTCTCGCCCAGTTCTTCACTGGTAGGTTTAACTTGAAAAAGCCGCTTTGAGTGCTGCAATTGTTTTAACGCACCAAGGACGTACATCAGCACACATCAAATACGGGACAGTTGGACCACGTGGAATTTTTAACATAAATAATATACAATATACAAACACATTATTTCACAAAGGCTTTTACTTATTTATGAACCGAATTAAATGTGTTGCAATAAGAAATGTATCGTTATCGTTCTGTGATTCACACACATACACCGAGTGTTATTGGAAATTTACCTCGACAGAATTTGAAATCATGTCCTAAAAGCTAGTCAGCGGGTCCTTTTACGGCTTGAACTAGCGGTCAAACAAAACTAACACCCTCTAGAGCTATATCTAACAAACACTGAAGAACTAATAGGCCAGAAAGTGTCATTCAACGAGCCCTCCTTAAGGGCTTGATTTGACATACGAAAAACCACGTACATGCAAACCGTGAAGTTCATTTGCAGTGGGATGGAGTGCATGACTGAGCATCGTATTTTCATGATCGAAAGCTATTTTAACCCGGTAGGAACTTGAATTATGAAGGAGCGTTTCATTACGATGTTGCCGGGTGCGTATATGAATTGCTTCGCGTTTTTCCCAGAATGTCGGCAGTTTTCGCGATAACACTTTATAAAAAAGGTTTTATAGGTTGATATAATTACCTTACAAACAAGAAGAAAGAAACTGTCAAATACGGGACGAATAGCAGCCCCAAGAGTTGCTGTCACATCCATAACGGCATTCATTTGTAGAATAACTCTTGTTCAGCCTGTTAGAGGCACTCCTTACAATGGTAGCTCTTGGAAGTAATTCACGTTTACAAACAAAAGACCCGAATATATCCGTTACGACGTAAAGAAGTCTACATAATTAGCTCACGCTCAGACTAACAAAGGCGCTGATATATAAGTACCGACTCCTTCTGCTCGCTACTACCGCTTTGCACTCTCTTCGGAGCTATTCAATTATGATAAAGATTCGCTCCATAAAATTGATGTCAATTCAAATTGTGTCACGGTAAATGCTGTATAAATTTGATCACTCGGCATATATAAAGATACAGCGCAATCTATAGTTTAGAGCAGGCATGGGCAAAATCGGCTCAAAAGGGCCACTCCACTAAAACACGTTCTTGCCCCACACCACCGGTCAACTGCTGTTCAGCGTTATCTTTGCTTCAGACACACCTCAACTAGTAGCGAGGTCGAGCCATCTGCTTCATGAAGAGTGGTAGAGAGAATTGTTTGTGAGTTATAAAAATAGAAAAACTTGCTGTTTAAATTGCGAATTTCAATTTGCAAATATAAAGCGTTAAAATATCAAACACCACTACAATCAGAAGCATAAAGCAAACTTTGCTGATCTTAAAAGTATTTAGTTACAATTTGAAAAGGTGTTTCTAAATACTCGTATTTCTAAAAGGGATGATATATCCTATTTATTAATTATTAAGGGTTTAATTTCTAATTGGCGTATTAGACAACCGGAACTGAATTTATCTAGAAAGTTGAGTGCCTATTAGATCTATTTGATGCGATTTAATACATAATAAATAAATGTTTATAAATGCTAAATGTAAAGAATATTTAAATTATTTCTCTTAGGGTTGGAGAGAGAAGGTAAGCTTAAGGAAATGAAATTGAAGTCATACACACCCCTGAGTGAAACCTCCAGAGAGAAGATATTACGCGCAAGTTATAGACTATTGAGTTTAAAACCAAATGATTTATTATGGTGATCAAATAGTTTTAAAATATGTTTAAAGGGAAGTACCAATGTAACTTTACTGTTTTATTTACTGTGAAAGAGAAACAGTTTAGTATGTTAACCGTAAGGCAGCGTAAGAATATTGCATGCATAAGATAAAGTAAGGTTATGTAATTCCTGAAAAAATAATTTGAGCACTTTTAGTTATCCCGGCTAATGCAACCAAAAATGAAATTAAATAAAATTCATTTTTATTTATTATACAATCTAAACAAACTTATAATTCCATCTACCAAACTGTAACATTCATGCAATAACTATTAATAAAGCAATATCCCCTATGTAATTTGTATAACCAGAGTAAGTAGCTGTTATAATTAGTGTTTGCAAAATATGTTTAATATAAAGAAAATATTTAATATTAGGGTAGAAATTATTACTACCACGCAGGTGGGACGAAGCCTCTGCATTGGTGTCAAAACAATCTAAGTGAGTCTGGAAGAGGATGTGAGATAAGTCAGGCACGTTCAATCGCTCGTCCCCATGCCCGGTGTTGAGGCTGAAGTTGCACTGTGCCAAGGGTAATGCTGGCCCCCTCCCTAAAGAAATATCGCGACAAAGAGCTAACGTATTAATCTAAATGCGACGGAACATAATTAGGAGCCGATTACCGTTTCAGTCTCGGACCTAGAGGTTAATTAATATGGGAGCCAGGAAGTTATCTGCCTTTATAAGACGAATCCTTTATTCCATTTGTCTTTAATTTTTATTTTCTCTAGTGTATAGAGAAATATTGTATTGCACCCAAAAATTAGACGCCGAGATTTCACTGTAAATACACGTTTTGAGACCCCATGAATAAAAAAAAACTTTTTAGAAAAATGTGTGTTTGTGTCTGTGGGCAGCATAGCTAAAAAACGAAAAAACCGTTAACTACAAAACTTGGTATTTAAGTTTGGTATCGCCCAAGGATGCGACACGAAGACTTTAAAGAAAATTCCCCACCCCCAACTACTCTTTACATGGATCATTTTTCGAAAATGTTGATTTTCTCAAAAATGGCTCTAACGATTTTGATTAAAATTTCTTATATGTAAGATATTTGCATACATCTCAAATTTTCTGGGAATAGCTTCTAAAGACCACTTTATTCTGGATGAATTTTTCTGAATTTTGCATAACTGGTAAACCTAAAAGATAGACAAAAACTTACTCCACAAAAAATGTAGATCTACTTAAAACATACAATTTATACCATATACTTTTTTCGTGGAGTTGGCCGTTTTCAAGATATTCCTTTTTATAGGTTTCAGTTTTAAAATACTTAAATGTTTCTCATAAACTTGTGTACTGCTTGCTACGCAAAGAAATGGATTTCAAACCCATAGAAACCAATTTCAAAACATGTGACTGTGGGTTTAGGCTAGTGTATTCTCTTATCTCCCTTTTACTTATAAGGAACTAAGTAATAAGACCATTTCTGCTTATGTTTATCTCAATTATCAAGAGGTAGATAGAAGAATAAGCTTATTAACAATAATGTGTTACTGAGATGTAGAGAAAGTCATGTGAATGGAACACATCAGATTTTTTTCGGTGATTGTGTTTGTAAATAGTACGTTGCTGGCAACATTAGTATGGCGAAGAACCCTCCAGGAGAACGTTTGTACAAGGTTGGCTTTTCGGTGCTACCTTGTTTTAAACAGCTGCTAATGTTTGATAAAAGATGGCGCGGCGTTATATAATCTCGGCAGATGCGCGAGCCCTATAATTCTCCCCAACACTAAGGGATTAGGGCTGGCCGCTCTCCAGACTCCAAGTGTAAATCGCAGCGGTAAATTTACAACTGTTTTCTTCTTAACGGTGCTTTACAACAATCATATGCTGGTTTATATTCCTGGCCTCTAAGACTTTGGTCTAATGTCCATAGCGTTTCTTACTGCTTTATTAGGAGAGTATATAAAAAGTTCTATATCTTACCTTTATATTTCATTACTTTCTCTCGCTGTGATTTGGTTTATATAATTTCTAACTTTCCTTACAGAAGCTCATTTTTCTATCTTCTTAATGTTGACCCAGATAAACAGTTGCAGAAATACTTCCGTTACACATTTCGTTGCAGATACAAAAGCCATGAGGAAGCGAATCGATAGTAAAGTACTTAATAGTTAGTTGATTAATGCGGGCCTTAAATTTTCACACCCTTTCCATGCCTTCGAGAAACAACTGAACAGCAGATATCTTGGAAGTGCCTGATGCTACAGAAAAAGTTATATGAAATCAGCTGTACGTTTTAAAATGATATATATTTGTTGTATAATGCATTTATCTTTATTTTGTATAGTGTATCAATTATATGCAGTCCATCAGAATGAGCAGTACCAAAGGATACCCAGAAAATTCAATATGTATTTTGTAATTTAAATAGCTTACTTAGTTATATATGGGATTTTAATCAAAATCGTTGTCATTTTTGAGAAAATAAATTAATGGATCTTTTTTTTTTTTTTCATCTAAACGGTACTGAGGTGGGGAATTTTAGTGGAAAATTTGGAAGATTTTTTACTTAAATATCAATTATTTTGAAAAGTTAGAACCAGACTAAAATGTTAAATGTCTAGCCGAAATTTTAATTCTGCTTTATACGATTACTTGAAACATCTGAGCTATGTTGGCAGCATGTGGGTACATAAAATTCCCCAAGTGACTAGCATTTTTTTTTTTCACGCAAACCACAAGGAGAGCTCAGGTTATTTTGAGATTACCTACCCCAATGACGATTTACAATGCCATAAGTAGTTTAAGATTTGGGTTTCATTGCTTTACGCACGGTTGGTGTGAACAAATAATTTAATTAGCGGCTATTTTCTCTCTGGGCATATACATAGGATATCGTAAGTCCAAACTCCCACTGCTAGAAGAGAGGAAGAGAATGTGCAAGTATCAAAAAAAATTTCAGAGGTGGATAACAACTCATTATAGTACAGTTCGTCTAAATAAATATTATGATCCGTTACATTCATATGTCTTTTACCTCTCATCTTCAAAAACCTACACTTATCAAAGTTTATCCTTCTATCCAATTCGTATAATGGGAATAAACATTAACAGAAATTATTTTGTTATATATTCCTTGAGGTACAAGTAGAATAAGGGAATTCACAAGGCTAAAATAATAGTCAAGTCATTTAAGAGCAGATTGTCTGTGATGGCTCTAAAATCCGTTCTTCTACTCACCAGGGGAGGGAGAGAGAGAAAGAGAAAAAAAAATTAAAAAGATTGAAAAGTATCAATATGTCATAATTCAAAGCTATAATAACATTTTTGCGGTAATGGTTAACGCCAAAAAAGTTCATTTGATATACAGTCTTATTTCAACGAAATGTACATATTCTGTAAGTCCCCCCCCCACTCTTACGGTTTGCAAATGATAAAAAAAATGATTCAAAATGAAGATGCTTTCTCAGGCTATTCCCAGAAAATTTAAAATCTTATTTTTCATGCAAATGTCTTTAGCACACGGTATTCTAATAAAAAGCGATCATTTTTGAGAAAATATAAAATAAACTTCCATGTAAAGGGAAGCTTGAGATGGATTTCTCTTCTTTAAAATAAAACACACGGGCATTTTTCTGATTTTTTTTATTTATTTATTCAGAGCCTTCAGAACACGTATTTAAGGTGAAATTCCGAAATTGAATGTTGGTAGAATTTAGTACTTCCTCTACTTATTGTAGCTATCTAGCAGAGAAAGTAGTATTACTACATTTTTAAAAAAAACGTGTAAAATAAGTATGCGAGTTGGAAAAGTAGAGTCTGACGGAAAAAATACGAGCTATGGCATTGAATTTTTCAGTCTGATTTTACCTCTACAACTTTAGCTTAGCATGACATCTGGAAGAACAATTAACTGATTTGAAAAGTTAACTATGAACCTCGGGACTTAAGGGCCATTCACATCGAAAATCAACCGTAGACGTAACGTAGACACAGAAGCTTGCTGCCAATATATGTATAGGCTCATTCACGATGGTTACATTGTTATTGACGTAGACATAACCTAGTACGTTAACATAGAAGCTTGCATACGCCAAGCTTTTACGTCAAAGTTAACATGCAACGTAGAAATCAACCAATGAGAACACTGCTGGATGTTTTATTGAAATGGCTTCGCGTGATGATTCTCTTTCATTTCTCCACCGATAATTCGTCTTTGAATTAGGGGATGATGGGACAACAGTTCTTTAAAAATTAAATACCAAGCAAATTGGCTATTCTAGTTTGCATGTGCACGAATGCTACCACACTCTCGTCTCTGACAGCCATTTTAATTTGCTATTCACTCACAAGACACAGTTCACTTGTCTTAAATTGGTGCCTTTAATTCTGCGTCTATATTCTAAGTCAGTGCGTTTACGGATAATTTTCGATGTAAATGGCCCTTTAAAGTACTTACAGGGTAAGTCGCCATTGGGATATGAATCTGAGAACGCCTTGTGATTTTTCAAGAAAATGTCATGCTCAGCTGGTTAGAGCAGCGGCGCAATATTTTCATCCGTGGTTGAAATCCGGAATATGAAAGTAAACTTTTCAGTCTCTCATCATACCTTTCCAACCTTAGCTTATACACGTCATGGATGAAATTACAATTATTTAACAAAGTATGTAAGCTATTAGCTTATACTTTATTACAATTTTTGCTCTTCTATTACGTTTGCCGACTGTTTCTTTTGGTATTTTTGGCATTAAAATGTATACATGGGCGGATTACTGGCTAACGCGTAATCTCCACTCTGTAGGGCCGGGTTTTCTTCCCGGATGCGACACATCCATTTATAATCTAAATCAATACATAGATAACATAAAAACAAATGTAAATCAGTAAATAGGTGCATTAATATTGTATTAATAGTAGGGCGGCCGATGACCAGAAGAAAGGTTAATTTTTTTTTTTTTTTTTATTATTATTTGCTAAAGTTCCTGCCAATCTGAGTTGCCAGAAAACGACAGAGCATAATAACATAGTTTAAAACCTTTGGCGTGGAATGGGACTAAACTTCCAAACCTCGAAAATATAGAAGAAGAAGAAGAAGAATAAGAAGGAGTATGTAAGTTATTTTTTCGAATTTTAACCTAAGGGACTGAGTGCCTAATCAGCATAATGCTGGGGCTCTTTCGTATTAGATAAATAGAGAGCACAAATGGGGTAACGTTTGAGGGGTTACACGTTAACAGCGCTCGGGGATTAGTGACGTCAGAGGCAGTGGAGTCTGTACATTCACTGTCCCTTTACGACTAGTGAGACTTCTACATCCACCTTCCTGCTCTATATTCTTCTTTCAAGATTAAATGTTATAATCACCTGTTCCTGTCTATCATCCATCCACCTCTTATAAAGTCTACCCTGATCTCTCTTTCCAGCCGGCCGAATTCTTTATTATTATTATTATATTATTATTATTATTATTATTATTATTATTATTATTATCATCATCATCATCATCATCGATCTGACCAGATTCTTCGCTTTAATCTTCTCTTATTTGTAGATATAGTTAAATCGTACTGTATTGGGGTTCCGCTTAATCTATATTCTCCTCTTTATAAATTAGCATTTGTTTACTGAATACTTATCTGGTCATCAGCGTATTATTGAGTGTTCAGGGTAAGTTGTTTTGTGTTTTCTGTTGGGATATTACGTGCTCCTTACGTCTACAGCTTATTGTGCAGTGAACTTCAGGCTTTACGTACCCCAGATGCGCTCACTATTGAAAAATATTATTACGTTATCATTAAGTATTTCAGAGATTTATAGTTCTTAGTGTAAATAATTTTCAGTGTTTATTATCAGAGTAACTATAAGCTTTTGTCATTTGTGAAAGTAAGAGCAGTAAAACGGTGGGATACGAGTGATTCCCCAAGAGGAGCGTTGTTTTAATGTAGGGGCTATCAAAGTGACGAACACTCGAGGGAATGCCTTGCTGGCAGGTATTTATTTTTATTGCCCCTACTTGTTGCACTGCGGTGGTGATAAATACGACTTTTACCGAACAGCTTCGGACTTGCACCAGGTGCAATATAGCTTCCCTGTTTCTGACACTGTTCAATATTCTTTCCTCTTCTCTTTACACCTTCCTAGGTCACCGTTGTTCGTCATTCGTAGCCTACATTTTCTTTCCCCTTTATCTTAATATTATCATCAATGTCGCCTCTAGTTTATGAAAAGTGGGATTACGTTATTTCATAACTATAGGTAAGACAGGAATGTTAAGAGCGTATCACAATTTTGGCAAAACACTCGTTAATAAAAAAAAATTCTGATGGGTTACACTCACATGACTTTCTCTAGCTGTTCTACAAACTTCTTACAACAGATTATTCTTCATTCTACACCATGCTAATCGAGATAAACATTTGTATAATGTTCTTATTACTTAGTTCCTTATAAGTAGAAGGGAATTAAAGGGTACTAGCCTAAAGTGATAGTCAAATGTTTTAAAAGCTCTCGTTATAGATTGTCATTGCAAATCGCTTCTTTGCTTGGCCGGAAGTAAAACAAAAGAAATATGGTTACTTCCTGTCTGAGAAAAGTATAAGTACCTTATAATTGTAACCAACAACCTTTTATTTCGGATGTAAATGCCTTTAATATACGGGATTTTAATGAAAATCGTTTTTATAAGGCCATTTTTGAGAAAATCAAAATTTTCGAATTTTTTTCTATGTAAAGATTAGTTTGTGGTGAGCGGGGGAGGGGGGTCTTGAAAATTTTCGTGTCGCATCCTTGCTAAGCCTAAATACCAAGTTTGGTATTTAATAGTGTTTTCGTTGTTCACAGCACACAGACACACACGGACCTTTTTCTAGAAATGATTTTTTCGGACTCAGGGGACCCCAAAACATATATTTCCGGTTAAATCTCGTCATCGAATTTTTGGGTGGAATACAATACCTCCTCTATTCACCATGTACATTGTATGTGGTGAATGTACAATAAGACATTTTTACCTAGGTGTTCTTCAAACGAGGGACGTATCAAAGTAAGATAAAAATAAGAACTGAAGCTTTCCTGACGACGTGTTAATTCAAAATCTTCTCGGGCTTCTAGCCAGGTAAAAACTTGGTTTGACACCAACGTTTCGAAGAAGTGCATCTTCCTCGTCTTCAGGATGCACTTCTTCGAAACGTTGGTGTCAAACCAAGTTTTTACCTGGCTAGAAGCCCGAGAAGATTTTGAATTAAGATAAAAATGTTTAAATGTTTGGTTTGTTTAAAGCATTCTTTTGTATTATTCATTATAATAATTTCCTCTCTGATAATTTTGAATGGCGTGTTATTATTACTATTATTATTAATATTATTACTATTATTATTGTTATTATTATTATAAACTCTATAATTAAGTGTCGCTGAATACACTGTGCTGAGTATTCATTAAAGTAGATTTACTTGCACTTATCCCTTACTTACATTTTTACATTCTCTATTACGCATAGTATATAGAAATGTTGCAAACAAGACGATGCCGAATTTCAACAGAAATATGTTTCAGGCCCCTGAATCCAAGAAAAGCGTTTTTATAAAACAGTCTGTGCGAGAGAGAGTGTATTTGTTTGTAGACAGCAGAAGTCAAAGAATTACTATTAAAAAAGTAGTATGTTTTGGATAGTGTTTAACGCCCGCTTTTACTATATATGGCAACGCTGGCGATGATACTGATAATACGTGGAGTGCGGATGGAGCACCGGTAGAATACAATGACGGGGAGGACCTTAGAACCCGTAGAACACCCGCCCTTGCTCCGCTTTGTCCACCACATGGAATTGAATCTGGGTCTCCTTGGTGAGAGGCGAGTGGTCTAACCCTCGGCCACGGCGTGGCTGGTTTAGTTTGCTATGGACATGCTTGCCACATAGGAGAAGAAAGACTACTAAACATGGACAATAAGTAGATTCCAAGTTGAAAAGGAAAACGAGGATATTCACGTGATACTTGAAAGAAGGGAATCACTATCTCTTTGATGCAGAGAAATCTTCAGGAGGATGAATTGAATGATTCAACAAAAATGGTAACTAGGAACCGAAAACAATCAGATTCACTGTGAGAATGGATACATACATACATACATACATACATACATACATACATACATACATACATACAGACAGACAGACAGACAGACAGACAGACAGACAGACAGACAGACAGACAGACAGACAGACACATACATACATACATACATACATACATACATACATACATACATACATACATACATACATACATACATACATACATACATACATACATACACACGTACGCATACGCATACACACATACATACATACATACATACATACATACATACATACATACACACACATACGCATACGCACAGCACACGCACACGCACACGCACACGCACATACACATACACACACATACATACATAGAATATTTGCATCAAATCTGTTATACAACTGTATTTAAGAGTTTTAAAGCAATCATTTGTTATTTAAAATGCCTGTTTACCTAAGACACATGAGTCCGTAACAAACAAGAAACACATTTTTGCTTTCTCTACATATCATATGGAACGTAGAAAGAGAAGGTAATTGCACTCCACCCAAAAATTCGATACCGATATTTAACCGGAAATACACGTTTTAGGATCCCCTTTATCCCAAAAATATTGTTTAGAAAAAAAGTGCGTGTTTGTATGTGTATTTCCTTATTTCCCTTCTACTTATAAATGAATTAAATAATAAGACCTTTTCTGCTAATGTTTTAGCATTAAATAGATAGACAAATAGGTTTTATTAACAATAATTTGTTACAGAGTTGTAGAGAAGGTCATGTGAAAGGAACACAACAAATTGTTTAGTAATTGTTGCAGAATAGGTAAAAAATGACATGTGAGTGTAATACATCAGATATAAATCAATCACATGCTACTACTACTAATAATAGTAATAATAATTATAAAAGTTATAATTTGATAATGGTACTTTGGGATGTAAGGCCCATACGTTAGAGATAGAAACGTGTTTCAAGCCGCCGACTAACATGCACGAGTTGATATCATAGCTGTGGAAATCACCGTTTCACAACGTTCACTTCTCTGGATGCATTTTAATCAAGGAGAAAAAGCGCGGAGAGATTCGACTTTTCCGGAACATCTCATCTCTTGTGTCTGGACTTGTCATTTCCCTTTCCCTGCTGTCGCTTCGCCATCCACATGTGATAAAACTCATACGAGGTGGCTCTCCGCAAAATGAAACTGTGCGTAAGATGGGACTTCGGGGAAAGACTAGGATTCGTTATGTCGAAAATCCAAATGGCTTCCGAAGTTGAATAGAGGAGGGACGTGAGGTTCGAAAAAAGTTTCTCCGTGGTTCTCTCTTTCTTTGTTAACAACAGCGTGGAGAAACAGCTTTCAAAATATGTAGGAAAGGAAAGACTTTTTACCGTTTTTACTTTACATTCTCTATCTCCATGAAAGTGTGTTCTTGATGTACAGTAAGTCATATAGGCTGAAACATTGATGTCTGAACAAACCTCTGTTTTCTTACATGTGATAAATAATATTCCTTTACTTTATCGTTTCCCCTTTCGTTTGTTCAAACGCTTCTTTGTCTTTTTATTTTATCTGCACAAACAAAGTAATTGTAATCTACCCAAAAATTCAATACCGAGATTTCACCGGAAATATACGTTTTAGGGCCCCAGGTATCTCAAAAAGCCTTTTTAGAAAAAGGTCCCCATGTGTATGTGTGCGCGTCCGAGTCTGTAAACTTGATACCTCAAAAACGAATAATGTGTAAAATGCCAAACTTGGTATTTGAGTTTGGTATCTTCTAAAAATGCAACATGAAGATTTTGAGGAAAAGCCCCCCACCTCAAACTACCCCTTTACATGGAAAAATTTTCGAATTTTTTTATTTTCTCAAAAACGAATAACGAGTTTGTTAAAATGCCGCACATTAAATAGATGTACATGGCAAATAAAGTGTATATCTGGAATATTCTTGGAATAGTCTCTGAAGGCCTCTTATTCTGCAAAACTGGTACACCGTAAGAGACAGACAAAAACTTACTACAAAATATATGTAGATCTTGCTAAAACACACAATTTATGTCATATACATTTTTTTCGTGTTGTAGGCCATTTCCGAGACATTCCTTGTTATTGGTTTCAGTTTTGAAATACTTAACTTTTCTCGTACGGGAAACTGTTGGCCATGCAAAGAAATGTATTTCAACCACATGGCAACCAGCTTTTAAAAGATTTGAGTATCACTTTAGCGTAGTGTACTCCCTTATTTTCCTTCTACATACATGGAAGCAAGTAATAAAACAATTTCTGCTAATGTTTATCTCAATTAGTTTGAACTAGATGAAATAATAAGTTGTAATAATAATTTGTTACAGGGATTTAGAGAAAATCATAGGAATGGAGCACATCAGGTTTTTGTCTATGTCACATACCTATGATAAGCGAGGTGTTGAATAATTTTACCCAAAAATTCCAAATTGAGATTTTAGCGAAACTTTTTGAAATAAAGAAAACATTCTCAGAAAATAAGTGCGCACGCTAATGGGTTGTCTGAGAGAATGAAAAGCCATGAACGATCCAAACATCGCATTCAGCATCTTTCAGGGATACAACACAATGATCTTCAAATGTCCCCAAAACTACACTACTTGTAATGTCTGTAACAATTATGATTAAAATGTCATACAGAGCGAGGCATAAACATCTGACGGCTTTTAAACCAATCGGTACAATGGGTGCTTGGTCAAATGGGTATTGTAACAATGCTGTGCGTGTCCGCTCTAGTTTGCGGCAGCTACTGAAATGTGGTAAACACAGAAAGTGCAACGCACTGGTAACCGGGGGCTTTGGAACATGATACTTTTGGCAGCCAGATTCTTCTAGTAACTTCGACAAACTTCTTGAAAGTTCTGTGATGTCATTTCTAGTTATAAAAAGGAGTTACAACCCGGGTTGAATCGTGAGTCAGACTTTGACTAGAGCAGTCACTGTCACCAAGTTGTTCTGTGACGTAATCACGCACAGCAAGTTCGCCCGGAAACAGGGCAACGCCTTTACTCAGCACACAGCCCCATCTGTCTAAACGACACATTTTCTATTACATATTGTATGTTCTGAATCTTAAACTATTGGTGATAGCTACATGATCTTCAATAACATTAATTTAGTACAAAATTACTGTAAACAGAAATAGCATTTATTGCACCCGAAATAAAATACTTATCACGTAACGAAATTGTACATAAAGAGCACTGAAAATTGTTTACAGAATAACATTCTCTATTATCTTCATCAATGAAAACAACTACTAACTAAAATATGTAGATGCGAACATGCTGAGATACCGGGAAGCAAAATGATGAAGTCTGAGAAGCGTGATCGAGGAAAATGCGGTCACTCAGACTCTTTCTATTCTTGAATTTGTGTTTGAGTTCTATGTCATTTATCATTTCTAGTGGCATTGTGGTAAAAATACTATCAACTGCAACATAGAAAGGTGTAGCAAATGATTTCATATCAGGTTTCAGGTCTATCATTTCTTTAAATGTGGAGTCGAATTCGTCAATCACTTCTCGAACCGTCATTGAACAAATAAGAACTGCACTGCGTTATCGCCACTACAGTACACCTTCCTTTCTGCCCTGTCCGTGTTTGCCCGCACAGTCATTGCCTACCCAAACGTCACTCCGCTTCGTTATGACGGCCACTGGACTAACGTGTTAGTCCACAGTGGCGTGAGAAAGCCCAGAACTAACTACCCGTCGAAGCCGAGTGAATTGTTTGCAGCAGTGAATTAAATACTTTTTAACCAATTTTTGAGTTAATAAAGTCATTTCTTACAATTTTTTAGTTATGTTGCAATGTATACAATTGCATGAATATTCTACGGATACTGAGTGGCAAATCTTGGGGATCGGATCGGACAATCTTGCTGCGACTTTATCGCGCACTGATCCGAGCCAAGTTAGATTACGGATGCATAGTTTATTCTTCGGCAAGACCATCTGTGCTTAGAAGATTAGACACTGTCCATAATCAGGGTATATGTGTGGCTGTTGGAGCTTTTCCAACCAGTTCAGTAGCCAGCCTTTATGCTGAATCGGCAGAACCCCCCTCTGCAGTGTAGACGCGATATTCTGTTAACAAATTATGGCTGTGGGCTAAAGTGCATGCCTTCGCATCCAACGTTCACTCCTTTTTTTAACACCCAGCTGGACGAACGTTATAGAAATATCTCAATTAGCCCACGGCCCCCAGGTGTTCGCTTCCGAATGCTTCTTCATAAGCACAATATCGTAATGCTTAGAATATTTCCCAAGAGGGAAAGGGTGCACGCACCTTGTTTACTTACAACATCCCATGTAAACCTCGGAATGACGGCATACCGAAAGTCCACAATGCCTTTTTCTAGTATCCGTAGATGTTTTTTTTTTAGAATTTTTGTCAAACTACAATGACCGAACTTGTATATATACTGACGGAAGTAAGTGTACCGTTGGTGTTGGGTGTGCCTTTGTTTATGATACCAATATTCGGTTTTCATAGTGGCACATCTATTTATAGTGCGGAGCTATACGCAATATATCGAGCCATTCTGCACGTTGGCCGTCGAAATTTAAGTGACTGCCTTATATTGAGTGATTCCCTGAGTGCACTTCAGAGCCTTGGTAATCTCTACACTATCATCCTATCGTGCAGCGTATCCAGGATGCCCTCCACGTTTTATCTACTCCCGGGGTTAATTTGGAATGTGCATGGATTCCTAGTCGGGGAATGAACTGGCAGATTTTGCAGCAAAGACGGCAACCACCGAGCCCAGTACAACATTTTCTTGTATAACATCGGAAATCTTCAAGCTTGTTGTGCGCAGGGTGACACTTTCGTGCTGGCACGAAACAAGGACCTTCCAACAAACTGGGTACTTCCTCTCGTCATTCTCGACGGGAGGAAGTAATTTTGGTTCGTTTGCGTATTGTCCACTGCAATTTTACACATAGTTTCCTTTATAAGAGTGAATCTGCTCCATCGAGCCATTCTGCACGTTGGCCGTCGAAATTTAAGTGACTGCCTTATATTGAGTGATTTCCTGAGTGCACTTCAGAGCCTTGGTAATCTCTACACTATCATCCTATCGTGCAGCTTATCCAGGATGCCCTCCACATTTTATCTAATTCCGGGGTTAATTTGGAATGTGCATGGATTCCTAGTCACATTGGCTTGCCGGGGAATGAACTGGCAGATTTTGCAGCAAAGACGGCAACCACCGAGCCCAGTACAATATTTTCTTGTATAACATCGGAAATCTTCAAGCTTGTTGTGCGCAGGGCGACACTTTCGTGCTGGCACGAAACAAGGACCTTCCAACAAACTGGGTAACTTCCTCTCGTCATTCTCGACGGGAGGGAGTAATTTTGGTTCGTTTGTGTATTGTCCACTGCAATTTTACACATAATTTCCTTTTTAAGAGTGAATCTGCTCCATTGTGTCCGCTTTGTGGAGAAGATTTGTCTGTCCGTCATGTGTTGCTAGATTGTGTTAATCTAGCACATATTCGGGAATCACTGCAACTGCCGGTCAGTCTTGCAGAAGTCCTGGCGGACAATAGTCGAGTGGTAGCTAAGATGTTTGAATTTATATCGAAGATACCCTTCAAATTTCGGATTTAGTTGTTTTTATCCTTGGTTTTGTATTATTAGTTTTGAATATTTTTTTTCACCAAATTGTGGCTTTTTCTATGATTACTTTTTACATTAATTTTTAGACTAATCCTTCGTTCTTATTAATAATAGTTCTTATTGAGCTTTATCTCTGGCTTTTGCCATGATTTGTTTAATAAGGGCGCTGATGACCTTGTAGTTGAGCACCCATAAACACTAACCATCATCATCATCATCATCATCATCATCATGGATTTCACATGACGTTGTTCACTGTAATTTTATTTTATTTCTGTGGTTATAGGTTGGTGGCACTTTTGATCGTTATGGTTATGGTCTGAAAATGCGCTGCCTGCATTCCACTTATGGTAGCAGGATTTATACGGAAAAAAACTCATAAGATACCATGAGAAAAATATCTTATCTGTGCGTTATTTTGGAAAGGTCCAATATCCATTCGTTCTTACATATTTTAAGGGATATTATAGCTCTATTAGTTCGCGTACGTACTTAGCTGCAAACATTAGTCACATAAAACAGCAGTTGGATATAACATCATAACTTTAATGCTGATGTGGCAATAACCGGAAAGGCGAAATAATGGAGAACACGTTTCAGTGATTAAACTGTGCCCATAATGTGACCGCTGGTGCCAGCTATTGATATGAAAACTGGGTGTTATTTACTGGGGATGTTAATATTTTATTGTTACTGTCGGGCAGTCCTTTATGGGATAGGGGGACGCTACCTGCGGCAAGAGATGGGGAAGGGTAGGTGTTCACCCACGCTGGTCGACCTTTTTGTGGACGTTTGGGCACTAATTACTCAATATTTGCTGCATCGATTAATGTTAGCAATACCGTACTGCTGATATGCTGCTGTCCAGCCTGAAATGAGAAAGCGATTTAGTATGTATGGCACGATCTCGTTTTTCCGACTTCAATTTCCATTCCAGTTCTCTTTTATCTCTTCCGAGTCCTCGATTCTCTTTATTAAAAAGTATTACGTAATATCGCCGTTGTTACCATTATTTGCATTTTAAATTTTAGTTAGCTCACATATCCTCCGAAAAAAGCAAATGTAATGTATATAAGCGTTAGCTCTGCTACAGACACTCTTAAATAATGTGTTTGAAATCACACGAGTATGTTCATTAAGTCAAATTGTGTACTCGTAGCAATTCAGTTTGCTGAGACAAACTTACGTAGTCAATGTTGCAGTGCTACGATCAAGACATGTACCTTATAGTATCAAAAGCTAAAAGCATGGCTAATGTTATACGGATGTAAATAATACAAACATTGACTGTTGTATATACTTCGATAATACAGTGTTTATTTAAACTTTCTCTAGTCCCGTAGATGCACAATGTACATAAGGATAGAGAAGTATTATATTCCCCCAAAAATTCCATGTATAAGGACCCCTGAATCCAAAACAAACAAAAAAAATCAGAAATAGGTCCGTGTGTGTGTGTGTGTGTCTGTCTGTCTGTGCGTGTGGGGTGGGGGGTCTGTGGACAGTGTAGCTTAAAAACAAAAAGACAATTAAATACCAAACTTGGTATTTAAGTTTGGTCTCTTCCGAAGATGCGAAACGAAGATTTTCAAGAAAATCCCCCACCCTTTATATGGAAAATTTTTCGAAATGTTTGTTTTTCTTAAAAATGGCTCTAACTATTTGGATTAAAATACCACATATTAAAGCCATTTCTACCACAAATAAAATGAATATTTTGAATTTCCTGCAAATAGATTACAAAGACCTGTTTATTCTGGATGAATTATGCTTAATTTGGCTTAACTAGTAAACCGTAAGAGATAGACAAAAACTTACAATATAAAAAACTTAGATTTTGTTAAAATACACAAGTTGTCATATATATTTTCTTCGTAGAGCTTACCGTTTTCGAGATATTCCTTGTTACTAGTTTCAATTGTGAAGTACTTAAATTTTTCTCACACGGAAGTGTCCGTTTTTCTTATGGTCTACTCCTGGCCAAACAAAGAAGTGATTTGCAATGACTATCGCATAATGGCAGCCTTTTAAAACATTTGACTATCATTTTAGTATATGCATTTCCCTTTGTTCCATTCTTCTTATAAGGAACTAAATAATAACATCCTGCTAATGTTTATCTCGATTAGCATAGTGTTGAAAGAAGAATTATCTTTCTTAAGAAGTTTGTTTGTAGAGTAGCTAGAGAAAGTCATGTGAGTGTAACACATACAACTGAATGCTCAATGAGGGCCTTTTAGATTCAAGCCCAACATATTTTCACTGCTTTATTACCATGGTATATATGAATAAATGTTCAAACTCCAAAGTTGTTCCTATAAGCTTTCTTTCTTTTTACTTTTTGGACATGTACTTTGTACATAGTATATAACGAAGGTATTGTGCTCCACCTAAAAATTCGATTCCGGTACATCACCGGAAATGCATGTTTTGAGAAAAGCTTTTTAGAAGCATATCCGTGTGTGTGGGCAGCATAGCTCAAAAACGAAAACTCAGTTAAATATGACATGTAAAGTTTAGGTTCAGTGTCTTCCAAGAAAGCGACACGAAGATTTAAAAAATACTCCCTCCCCCAATTACAGCTCATATGAAACATTTTTTTTAAATTTTTTATTTTTTCAAAGTGGCTCTAACGATTTGTATAAAAATGCCATGTGATCAAGATATTTTCATGACAAATATATATATATATATATCTTGAATTTTTTGGCTATTCAAAGGATATTCCCAGAAAATTGAATATATACAGTTTGTCATGAATATAACTTTAATATATGGTCTTTTAATCAAAACCGTTAGTCATTTTTTGTAAAATCAAAACTTTAGAATTTTTTACTATGTAAAGAGTAGTTAGGAGTGGGGGATGTTCTTGAAAATCTTCGTGTCGCATCCTTGAACTTAAATACTAAGTTTGGTATATAACGGAATTTTTGTTTCTGAGCTATGCTGCACACAGACACATACACACGGACGTTTTTATAAAAGGCTTTTTTTTGGACTCAAGGTGTCTCAAAACATGAAATTCCGGTTAAATCTCGGTATCGAATTTTTGGGTGCAGTACAATACCTTATCTATACACTATGTACATGGTACGTTTAGAGAAAGTAAAGAACGGCTAGATTGGTCGGCCCACGGATTTGAACCCAAGATGTGGGCCACAGACATTACCGCCCAAACCATGCCCCTTGGTTCCTTTCTGTTGTACATGCAAGCATAGCAATCTCGACTCTATGGGTGTGTCCACGAGGAAGCAATTCCACCTTAGTTTTGTAGAATCACATAGAAGACCACTTGCGTTAGTCTATCTCAGTAGGAGTAATATCCGTGTAGCGTCTCCAAATTAAAATCATTGACAGAAAGCGGACTAATTTAAGCCAAAACAAGGAAAATAAATCGGTTTTACGCAAGAGTACAAAATCTGTATGACTTTCCCCACATATCTTTAACCAGTTATCGTTAAAAGCTTATTCTTTATCGACTTCATGATAATCGAAATTAACTTTAGCAGAAATTATTTGTATTACTTGCTTTCTTATAAGTGCAAGGGAAATAAGGGAATACACTAGGCTAAAGCGATAGTCAAATATTTTAAAAGCTGGTTGTCATGCGTTTGGAATCTGTTTCATTGCCAGGAGTTGGCAAATTCTCGTATGAAAAAAGTTAGTGTATTTTAAAACTAAAACTAATAATAAAGAATATCTCCAAAATGATCACTCCACAATAAAAATTGCATATTGCACAAATTGTGTGTTTTAACATGATCTGCATTTTTTGTGCAATAAGATTTTTTCTATCTGTTGCGGTTTACCAGTTATGCAAAATTGGACTAGAATAAGGAGGTCTTCAGAGGGTTTTCCGATAAAATTCAGGATATAGATTTTATCGTGTTCATATACACGCACACACATCTCAAGCGCTTATAAACGTTGTAGTTGAGCGCTCTAAAGGCCCTACTACTACTACTACTACTACTACTACTACTACTACTACTACTACTACTACTACTACTACTACTACTACTACTGCTCCTGCTGCTGCGACGACGACGACACACTTAAATTGACCTTTTTCTAATTTTTTTTATACAGAGGACCCTTTAACGTGTATTTCCGGTGAAATCTCAATATCGAATTGTTGGGTGGAATGCAAATCTTCTCTACCTACGTATCATGTACTATGTGGAAAAAGTAAAAATTGAAAGGCTAACTATCCGGATAGTACATGTCTATTGGCTGTCGCAATGCTTAGTTGTTCAACATTAGTATATCACTAGGCGCCAAAGAACCAGGAACTCTTTGTTGGCACACGTAAAGAAAAACTATAAAATAAAAATCTGTGTTTCGTTCAGATTACTTTCTCTACCCGTTCTTAAACCAGTCACACTTAAAAAGCATAATTTTGTCTACTTCATGTTAGTCAAGATAAACATTTCAACTTTTCTTTTATTACGCACTTTTTTGTAAATACAAGGGGAATAGTTTAATGCAGTAGGCTAAAGTGATAGTCAAACTTTCTAAGAGCTGATATGTTCTAAATCTAAAATCCTCTAAAACCATCATAGGTTTTAACATTCTGTTTTGTAGAGGATCAAGAGAAAGAAAAAATAATGACTATTTCTTATTTGAGAAAAGTATAAATATTTGAAACTGAATAAAAACATCTCGGAAACGGACAATTCCATAAGTACGACATAAATTATATTTTACATAAATTGTCAAAATATGTTCTTCGTCTAAATCAATATGTTTAAATAATTTATACCAATTGTTAAAGGCTTGATTAAATTGGAACTTCACGTTTCTCCTTATGATTCTTTTTAATTACAATTATTTTTTTAATGTTTGATGTTGATATTGAATTAGTTCTGATCTACATATGTTTATGCAGTATGATTTTTCTATTGCTTGTGGTTTACCAGACATGAAAACGTCATTCAGAATAAAGAGGGTTTATGGGAATATTCCAAGAAAATTCAAGACAGGCAGTTTATTTGTCATGAAAATGCCTTAAATATATATTTTAATTAAAATGGTAAGAGGAATTTGTGAGAAAATCAGAACATTTTTAAAATTTTTCCATATGAATAGTAGTCGTGATCAGAGGGAGGGAGATTTCTTCAAAATCTTCGTGTCTCATCTTTGGAAGATACTGAACTTAAACGAATTGTGTGTGTGGGTGTGTATGTGTGTCGGTAACTTTGGCATTTAACTGATTATAAACAAACATACATATACTATATGCGCCACAAAGAAACCAACAGACCCTGTTCTAAAAAAAGTTTATTTTTTGATTCAGGGAACCATAAATTGTGGTGAAATTCCAGTGAAATCTAGATATCCAATTTTTGTGTGGAATACAGTACCTTCTATACGTACTGTATATGTGCAGAGTAAGTAACGAATAACAAGTGTAGATATTTAGAAATTATAAACCATCTTTTTTACGCAATATGTACCTGAATTGGATTATTTATTTTTATTACGAGTAAAAAGGTTTTGATTACGCGTCCAGCTCATGGTGTAAATTCCAGGTTATAAAAAGATATATTAAACAATTAAAACCCAGGTCCGCATTATGTACACTATGTTTTAAAGCGTTTACTAAATGCCCAAAATATATGGTAGTTCTGCCAAACTAAAATGAAAATACTATGTGAAATTCAAATTTAGGGCGGTATTGGGCATAAGCAATAGCTTATACAGCATAATTTAAAGAGGAAGATCCTATTTTAGACCCTGAATTTGAAAAATCTGCACTTCTCATACTGGGAACTATTTTATTGTGCTCTTTCTTTGTTATGATGTACTTGTAAATAAACTCAATTTATGCACAGTATTTAAAAATGTTCTCTGGTTCTTAATAAACTGTTTCATCATGCATAATATGAATTAGTTGCTGTAGTGTTATTTTATAAGTTTGTATTCAGAAAGATAAAATATAAATATTGGTTGTATTGTCTAAGCATGCATAGCTCACAGGTCCATAGTCCATTTATAATGTTTGATACTTGTTTTCAGCACATAATATTATAACTGTATCTCATCAGTACATCCTTCTGCAGAGACTGATTGGTTAATCTTGCTTCAGAGGCAATTTTTATTTGTGCCTTACAGTTCGCAAATAGAATTTTTAGTGCTGGATGCAAGATATGTGTAAAATGTCAAAAAGTATCACATTAAAAATAAATTGTGTTTTATTTATGGCCGCTCTTCACTGCTGTGCTTCGTTTATGTGCCTTAAATCTATGACTCGGAACCAACAGCTTTAATTGCCTTCTGAAGGAAAGCATTCTAAGGATTTTTAAGTCCGAAAAAAATGTACTGGCCTTCGCTGTGGGTTTGAACCTGCGATCTTGAGAACTTAGCATGTTACTCCTAGACCACGGAAAACGACAAGTATCATATTGTATTTCCACCTGCATATGATGTTAGGTAATTACAGAGTTAAAACGTTTTCTAACCGTATTGCTCTTTTCAGCATTCTTACTATAAATGAGTTACCTAATCGACATGTGATATAAACTTTAGAAACAGGTAACTTATGCACATTATGATCAGTAGTAGTAGAAAGTATTATTGCTGTTATTATTATTATTATTATTTTATTATTATTATTATTATTATTATTATTCCGAACCACTAATTGAACTCTGTACCAGTTATAAAGTCCGATGAAGTAGGTTTTGAAAAGCATCAGCATTCCTGCTCTCGCCCTCTTTCATTCAACATCTTTTATACTAAAATGTTTTATTTATGTAACGGAATGTAGTTGTGGTCCAAGATTTTCTCGATTCTTTTTTTTTTTCTGTTTACTTATGGTCCGATTTATACGTTTGATTCGCAACTTGGCTCTTTCAAGCTGGTGTTGCATATTCTCTATAAAATACATTGTTTATTCTCAATATTTCTTTGAGACTTCTGTTGGCATTTCTGCTTCTAATTTGATGGAACTTATTTCTTAAAATAATTACAGAATTTTATTATTTAACCGTTTAAGTTTGTCACATTTTTTTGTTGTTCTTCTGACAGCGCTTCAAATTCTTTCTCATCCTATAGTTCTGTTATTTATAATCTATGCATTCCACTTTATATTGCAGGGAAGAAATCAGCAAGCTAGTTGGGGCACTTCCAACAGCATCTTACCCTAGCGAACGACTAAGGATTTTTCCTTATCAGCAACTTGAAGCAAAGAGAGGGCATAGAATTCCGAGATCGTCAGAGTGTTTGGAATGGTCTCTAAGATGCTGACTAAATTTTTACTTTCTCTACACTTACGAACTACGTACATAGTGTAGAGAGAAGGTATTGCATTGCACCCAAAATTTAATATCGAGATTTCACCGGTAATGTATGTTTTGAGACGCCCTGAATAAGAAAAAGGAATTTTTAGAAAAATGTCCGCGTGTGTGATTCTCGGTATGTAGGTGTGTGTGTGTGTGTGTGTGTGTGTGTGTGTGTGTGTGTGTGTAGCATAGCTCAACAACGAAAAGTCCGTTAAATTCCAAACTTGGCATATTGGCTCAGTATCTTCCAGGGATGCGACACGAAGATTTTCAAGAAAATTCCTCCACCATCGACTACGATTATGACAAGATATTTACATGACAAATAAAATGTATATTTTGAATTTTCTGGGAATGGCCTATAAAGATATCTTTATTCTGGATGAATTTTGCGGAATTTTGCATAACTGGTAAACCGTTATAGAAACACAAAAACTTACATAACAAAATATGTAGAGCTCATTAAAACACACAATTTACGTTATATACATTTTTTCGTGGATTTGGCCGTTTTTGAGATATTCCTTATATTTGGTTTCAGCTTTAAAATTCGTATACTTTTGTCATATGGGAATACGTCAACTCCTATCAATACAAACAAAACAACTTCAATTACAATGCAACCAGCTTTTAAAACATTTAAAGATCGCTTTAGCGTATGGTTCTCCCTTATTTACCTTCTACTTACAAGGAAGCAAATAATAAAACCATTTCTGCTAATTTTCTTTGGATTAGCATGAAGTAAATAGAAGAATAAGCTTTTCAACAATAGTTTGTTGCAGAAATGTATAGAAAGTCTTGTGAATGGAACACATCAAATTTTTCGCAGAAATATGAACACTATTAAGTAATTCACCCTCAGAATAATGATAGCTGCGTCCTATTCATTAACGCCTGCAAATCAGCTTATATGCAATTCTTCCTTTACTGCTGTCGGAGAAGTTGCCGTGAGTGAAGGACGCATACCTATCCAATTCTATTTCAAATACAGATACAAAACAGCTTTTGATGGTCACAGGAAGCTTTACCAACGATACGAAAACCAAGTTTAATTTTAATACCATTTTCATTACAATGAGTGAACTAAAAATTAAGTGCTAACCTTACTGAAGATTGAAGGAAACGGTGTACCATTCTACTTTCACTAGAGCGAAGCTTTTTCTGCGTGACGGGTCAGTCGCAAAATAACAATCATCGTAGCTAAGCGGTTAAAAGCATGCATGCAATTGTATGATTCATAGATTCGTGTTTTGACTTTCTTAAAGATATGTTATGCCTTGCATTTCATGTGTATACGCAAAATATGTGTCTCGGAGCTATTGCTCATACACTGTTATCCCCAAAATCTGACACAATTTTACTTTGTTTTGAAAGGCCACTCTTTCCTTTTGCTCTCCTTTGTTATAAAAAGTAATTTTAATGGAAATATTCGTTATTAAACATTTTACATAAGTATTATTGCATTTTCATAATAGGGTTATTGTTCTCACATTATTAACATCTTCGTTTGGCGCCCTCCCCTGACTACTCCTTTCTTTCTTTCTTTCTTTCCTTCCTTCTTTCCTACTTTGGCTGTCTTATTTATTTATTCATGTATTCATTCACATATTGTCTTGTTTGGAGGACAACATATTTTGAGCTACTTTAAACCATATACTTATATTTTATAAAATTTTACCTAAAATATCTGCGTATTATGAATGTGTTACAACACCTCAATAACGACAAAGTGATTACGCACACTAGACATACGGGTTCGGTGTATACATTTCCTTCTCACTAAGCCCGGAGTGACCTTACATATCACCGCTGTTTGCTTTTTGCCATGCAGGAGTATATTTTAACAAATTCTGGCGGCAATCCCATAGTAAAGGAAACTATAGTAGGGGAGTCCTACTATAGTTTCTTGCAAACCTTTTTACGAGTAACAGGAAGTAGATACAAGTACAGCTAGTATTACTTTTAAACACATTATTAAATAAATAAAAAGGAACCGCGCGACTGTTACACACCAGTTATTTTGTTAAGTGCGCTAATTAATAGAAGTACATATATAATATATTTGTTAGTAGAATTATACATATTTAGCTATTGTGGCATTATTATTATCATCATCAACATTACTTATTTAAAAGAATGTTTTCTGAAAACTGGCTGAAAGATACTTTTTGCGTATTTTATTCCGTACTTCATTCTGTGGTGTTTATATATTAACAATTCTTTGGTACGCTGTCTTTATGTTTACTTTATTTAAGAATGCAGAAACCAAATGTGGATATACTTTTGTGGTAGGATTTGAGGGACAAAGAAGCGTATAAGCCATGAAGACCATTGGAATGTTTTATTTGTAAGTGTAGCAGAAAATACTTTGGTAATAAGATTCCTTGCGCCACCGCCTCCACCACCACTACTTCCCCATCTCCACCGCCACACCTCTATCTTAGTACCACCACTACTACTACCACCACAACTATTTCCACATCACTATTATTACTGCTACTACAACAACTACAACTAATATTACCAACGGCGCCGCTACTACTATGTACTGTTACTACTGCTACCATTACTACTACAACTACAAATATTCTATTACTGTACACAAAATTCCAGAAAACACATTTAAACCAAAGTTGCGGTACCTAGTTCTAAAACGTTGACTCTTAACAGAAACATCATGACATAAATAGGGTCCTTGCCAGAGTTTAGTAAATATTATAGTGAATATAGTCATTTCTAACAGCTTTGTTAGCTTTTTCTGTACGACTACAGCAATTCTAGTCCATTTCTGTTCTACTACTCAGTCCTCTGATTTGTCATTGTTTATTTTTTATTTATATTGGAAAACAAGCAGGACTCACATGTTTTGTTGCTTTGATGCACAATTTTACCACGTTAATTAATTTCGGTGAGTACATTGTGAAAACAAATGTCTGTTTTTACCTGTAGCTTTATCAGCCCCAATGGATCTCATTTTATCATGTGGCTTGACAGTAGTGTTCTATTTTATTATTCTTCACGCCCAAGAGCTCTAATGTGGAGCAAAGCAACGACATGGACATGTATATATTGTATGTTCCCTCGCACCTGCGAGAGGAGGAAAAAGGAAAAGAAAAAAATGTAGCTTCAAAGCTAATGTTTTGCTGCAGCCCGCGACTGTGAGATTTATACTTATTCTGATGAACAGATAACCAGAACTGTTCTTGTAAGTCATTTCATTTGTATCAGCGGTCACGACACACCTTCGTCATCATCACGGCATGCTAATCCACGTACTCTGTCACATTTGTAACCCTGAGGCGGCCATGAAAGTGAAATACAGCTACATAAATTAATCGACTCGCCTAGCGCTTTATTGGTCTACTTCATCATGTTGTGGTGTCCGTGCATGACCACATTAGGAGCACTTATCTGATTAACAGTGCAAGGAAAACGGAACAAAAACTATCGTAAGCACCTTCTTGCTGTCTTTCTCCAAATAGAAACAAACTGAATAGTTTTCTGCCGGTTAGTCGCATTCACCTAACAGCTACCTACGTGGATAAAGCATTTCCGCGTCAACCTAGAATCGAGCCTAACATCGCCGTATTTGGCATGTGCAGATAACCCCTCGTGCATTGTAAAAATGACAGACCTCCACGGAATAAATCCAAGCATACACAGGCCAGAAACGTTGTAAGCGAGAGCGATATTCGTTCTCCTCCTCTTGCATATCAGCGTAAACGGCGAAGGAATCGCGCTCATTGAGAGGCAGTTCCCAGGCATGTACTAGAATCCGTGATGGTATACAAGAGCAGTGTAAACACATGGAGAAAGTTAACTTACTCTCCATTTCAAGTCACATTTCAGATTCACAAGCAACTAAAAGTATGTTTTTGTAGTTGTGTAATACGCTATTCTTATTAAACATTAGAGACTTGATCCACTATGGGTTAAATCAAAACGATAAGGCGCCGAAACAAAAGTCATATATGACAGCACTTAGTGTATTATTATGATTATTATTGTTGTTATTATTACGCATTATATGCTTGCAGGAAATTAAAATATCAAAGCGTTGTAACGAAAACATGCAAGTTACAAGCATGAAAGCAGGTAGTATTTCACTGTACTACGTGCTCTTATCATTGCATGTTCTTCGTTATGAATATCTCATGTTTTAGTTTTATTCGATCAATCAAATTAATAATGATGACGATAATAATAGTATAGGCTATTCGCAGAACATTTAAATTTAAGATATAGATGCATTTTATTGTAGTGCAGATGTCTTACTGGTACTTCAATATAAACCGTTATAGCCCTTTTTGAGAAAACAAAAACAAATAAAATATGTCCTAATAGAGGAGGGTATTTTAGAACCGGGGAATTTTCTTGAAAATCGTGTCCTATACTAGTAAGACGCTGAGTTTAAATACCAAGCTCGGTATTTAATTGGCTTCGTTTTTAGATATGCTGGTCAACATACGCGCGCGCGCGCGGACTTATTCAAGAAGTCTCAAAACATATACTGATGGTGAAATCTCGGAATACAGTATTTCCTTTATTTACCTTAGATAAAGTAAAACAATGTGAAGGGCTCAATTGAATCTATCAAAATTCAATTGATATATTATATTTTCAAGTTTTCTCTAATAGTTTGTGACTAAAATTTCCGTCGCTAACATGTCTGTATACAAGGTTCAAGCCTAGATTTAAGCTTGTATGTCCTCACCTAATAATTCAACATTCAAAAGGTGCAATAAACGTGTTTTTTGGTTTATTTATTTATTTTTGCACTACTCGCTGCACCACATCAAAATTCACAATTATGAAGAACTTCACAACTTGCGCGGGAATACAATAAGCTCTAAAATGATTTCTAACTGGCATTCCTAATATCTAAGATTGCGAACAATTAATTTGAGGCGGAGATAGACAAAGTGAGATGGTAGCGTAGGCAGAGTAGCTGTGTGTTAAGTTTATGTTGCGCGGGGATCTGATCACTTATCTAAGGAAGGCTAGGAAGTCTATTCGTTGCAAAAAAAAAAAAAGGATGAACCAATGAAAGTTGTCGACTGTTGTCGCGTGGGAAAACTTGATATTGAAGTGGAACCTTGGATCAAGCTTTGGTGCTTCGTGGCGCAGGGGATATTGGTTTCGAGACTGACATGGGCATGAGTGATTGTGGTGTGTTTCTATGTTTGTTCTATCTCAGTCATTGTCTCTCCCCAATGGTCAATTAAGACACGTCTGAAGGACAATATATGTGTAAAAAAAAAGTTGAACCTGAATATTACTATTATTATTATTATTATTATCGTCATCATCAATATAAAGAAATTTACAGCAATGTGGTTCAACATACGCACCATTTGCGGTGAGAAACGAACAGAAATAACATTCGAAGAAGGGGTTAAAATGATTAACTATTGCTTACTTCCTGGATCTCCAAAACATCACAAGAAAAACATCAAAACCATAAATTTACAGAAAGGAAGCACAGGAATTTGAAAATATAAGGTGGTAAACAAAATACATGTACTATATACACCACTTTAGTTTTTTAACGGTAAATTGTAAGCCACATCCCCACTCTTTTCGTAACATTGATTCGCTATCAAATTTCCTCTGGTTCATTCAGTAAGCATAGAGGGTGAAGAAGGGGTAAAGGTTGACAAATCATACTTTTTGGAAAATTTGAGATATTGGCATTTGTGATTTCTCCAATATGTTTTTCTCTCAATCGACTCAATATATACACTTCGGTGTAGAGAAAGTGACAGTGCCTAATTTATCTTTTCCTTTAAATGTATGGTAAAAAAAATCTGATGTACTACACTCACATAACTTTCTGTAACAATGGTGCAAACAACTATACTATCAAATCTTATTCTTCTATCTACTTCATACCTAGCAATAGACAGTACCGAAAATTGCTTTATTACATATTATTTTCTTCAACAAGAATAATGAAATATAGTAAGGTACGAGATCTTTTAAAATTCGGTCGCTATGTGACGCTTTGAACTATCTTTCTCTTTGTTTAACCAGCAACAAGAAATACGTATAATCCCTTCCCATTTAGGAAAAGATAAGGTATTGTAAAACTGAAGCCAACAATATGGAATATCTCAGAAATGGTTAATTATACAAACATTGCGTTTGACATAAAGGGTGTGTTATAACGAGATCTATATTTTTGTAGTACTTTTTGTTTATATATCTCTTACAGTTTTGCAGAATACTTTATCAGTTATGCAAAAGTGATCCAGAGAGAATAGGATTTTTCAGGTTAATCCAGAAAATTCCAGATATACATTTTATTTCAAAAAGTTTTCATGTAAGGGATAGTTTTTGTAGGGGGGGGTGTTTCATAAAATCTTGTTGCATCCTTGAAACATACTGGACTTAATAATAGCAAGCTTGATATTTAATGGTCTTTTCGTTTTAGAGTTATGGTGTTCACAGATACATACACACAACCCCACACACACACACACAGTGCGCTACCGTGCAGGCGGACCTTTCTCTAAAAGTGCTTTTATTGCTTTTAGAGAATCTTAAAAACATATACTTTTGGTTAAATCTCGACTCGAGCTTTTGGGTGAAACACAATACCTTCTCTACCTACAGTGTATATAGTATGCGGTAGAAAAAATAAGTCCAGCTAATTTCTCAAAACGCGGTTTATGTGGGCTATAAAATTTCCCTCATACCCTTCCATTGTTTCGTGTTCGTGAAGCCCTTTCCAGCCTGACTTTCCAATTTAATTTGCAATTGGTATTATATAGTGCGTTTATATTCCTTCCATTCATTGTGGTTGCGTTATGCTAATAAATAGAACAGTCGACGCTCAAACGCTGATTTAACTGATTCCGCTGGGGATTATTGCCTTGTTTATTACAGTGATTTAGCCTAATATTGTGGAGGATTTGCAGAGTTCATTCATGGTCGGTACATTCATGAGGCATATATATTTATTGCATTCCACATGAAATGCATTCACTTAATAGTGAATATTCTGCTTATGATTCTCTCAGTTGTAATATAGCGTAAATTACGATGCGTACAAATAAACCGTGCTAAAATTTTCAGAAAACAGGGATTTAAGAAAAATTCGGATGTTACATTATTATTATTTTTATTATTATTATTTATTTATTGCTTTTGTTAGCTTAACGTGCTTTAGCCTGGTTGGTCATATGGGACGATGAATGAAATCGGTGAAAATATGTTCAAATGATCTCGGAGTCTATGGAGCTTAAAAGTTACTCGACATTCGTCTTTTCAGAATAAGGGAAAACTCCGGAAAAAAATACTTATCCGGGTAACTCTTCCCAAGCGAAATTTGAACTCATGGTATACTTCTATTTATTTCTAATCGTGAAAAACATTAGCAACAACGGTCTTATTATTTATTTCCTTCCATATACAATAGAAATACACTAGGCTAAACGAAGGTTAAATCTTTTAAGAGATTGTCACTATGTGATGACATCCATTCTCTTTACATGTCCTAGAAGTAAATAAAAATGAAAACACTTCCCGTTTGAGAACAGTATAAGTATTGAAAAATGGAAACCAATAACTAGGAGTATCACGGCGCTGAGAATCACGGCAGTTAAAGAGCGTCCATAAATAAAAAATCTCAAACTCCTAAAGAATAAAACGCATTCCCCTTCCATTCAGTAAGAGATGTGTAAAATAGAAATGAAACCATTTTATCGAAATGATAGCTTTTAAAAAGCGCATGTCCTAGATGTAAAAGTATATATAAAAGTAAGAATTTTGACGAGCTAAAAAAATGCATAAAGAATAGAGGAGGACCATTGAGGAAAGTAGCCTATATTGGAGTATGAATTCGGAAACTGCCTCATACCAGGTGGCCCAACTGCCTCGTATTTCATGTGTACAGATATCCCTTCTTGCGTTTAAAGAGTTGCAGAACTTAAAGGGGCCATTTGAGTTTAAGCCGCCAGTTCACTGCGGAATTTTAACTTGAAATAGCTCCGCTGGGTTCTGCAACCCTTTTAACGCACCAGATGATACGCATAAACAGCAGATGTCACCTATAACAGCCAATATAACTTGTGATTCTGTATATTTTAATTATTGATCATTATATCTGTAAAACATTGACCGATATCAAAAGCATATAAGTACCTATGTGATTGTTTTTGTTTTATATAAATCTATATTCCACCTTTTGGTTCTTCAATAAATATTGTTATTATTATTACTATTATTATTATTATTAAGTTTGAAGCTGTTTTTGAAAACTCCTATGCTCTTATGCTATATGTTCGTTTTATTAATGTTACAGTTTAGTGTTTTGCTAAATAGGGTGCAAAAGAATCTTATAACCTATTCCTAATTAGATGATAAAACTCTTTAAAACTCCTTTAATATCTGACATCATTTTGAGTAAATATTATGATGGATATCTATCAGCAGCAATGGTGGGGGCATTAAGTATTCCTGTCAGTGGCACGTTGACATTTTTATGAGTGTCCTAGGGGAGATCATTAATCCATCACTTTATGGAAAGCTAATAAGCGCATGCGCGACTGTTACTCGCATCTCGGAATAAGGAAGAGGAGGCAGACCTAATTTCCCCAGGGAAAATGATGTCATTTGCCGTAACAATAATAATGATAATAACAATAATAAATTAACGTATTTATTATCACAATACAAACAAATTGTTACATTTCATACAGTAATATAATTTTCTTCCTTTATTTTTTCTTTAAAACACATTCATCTAAATTTGTATCCTTGAGATTTGCTTGTTCCTTTGGACTTTATATACATTAACACCCGGTTATTGGTGTATAAGAGTCCTGTTTAACTGTTACTATATAATCCCATTCTCTTCTCAGCTCGTTTCATCATCTTTGTACTGCCTCACAATTCTATACCATTTCTCAGGCGCCTTTCTTAAATATTTTCCGCGCACTATTATAATGTATCTTCTATTATTTGTAAACATTCCTTTTTCTAATTCCTCTATCCCTAGTTTATCGCGTTTATTAAATCTCAATTCCCTCTTCCATACTTCTTTTTCATGCACTTAAAAACACAATGCAGTACTTATTCATTTTCCCAACATTGCGCCTATATTGATGTTATAATCCTCTCTGAGCCCTTTAAATTTTAACACATCTGTTTTTGTCCACGAAATCTTCCTTTCCATACTTTACCACATAAGTTCACATATCTCTCATTGGCTCAATCTGTTTTTAGATTTCTGTATAGTTCCGCAAATGTTTTTCTCTTAGACTACTAAATAAAATTTGTTTTTCAGTATTCTCAATGCCTATTCTTATACCTGTATTTTCATCCCAAATATTTTCCATTCCTGCTTGTTCCAAAATAATAATAATAATAATAAAACCACTAGTATTTGAGTCTATTTTTTTATTTATTTATTTGTTTTTGGATTTGCAGCGTAAAATAGAAAAGTCAACAGAAAACTAGACATATAAAATGCACAGAGAAAACCAAGCGAATTCTGCCTTTTTAAGTTGTTTATGTAACCTACAGAAATTTAACTCTCTAAACAACGTTTTGAGAATAAACGAGAAGACCCGTTTCTTATTTGTGTACAGTAGCCATCCTCCCTTTCTCTTATCGGCAGTGTAAACAAAGAAACGATTCCAATTATTATTGCTTTGGTCTCAGTAGAACAATCACAACGTAGCATTCGTTTTACAAATTTGCAAGGACTGCTGTAAAGTATTCTGCCAGTTTTATATCCAGAATCAGCAGAATAAGTTTTTCAGGCATTTTTTCCATTTTCGATATAATGAAATGAAACGTTTCGTATGGCATGTTCTACTGAAACGCATTGTTAGCACGGAATTAATACAAATGAACTTCCATAATTCATGATAATAACAGCACGGCTACGTTTGTAGGTTCAAGATCGGGTCCTGCATAGGTAAATAAATGGCTACCGTTCACGAGATTGAACTGTATGTCATTTGAAGTTTCTGTACCCGTATCTTCATGCTTATGTTTATTGAAATATATATTTTTAAAAAGTGTTCAATGCTTTTCATGTTCCAAGTAAATTAATTTTCAGTAGCTTTTCTCGTTATTTATCGGACGTTTTCATGCATTGTGCGAAAATTCATATGTATATATTTTATTCATTAAAGATGTTCTTAAATCATTACTCGTAAAATTTGAAATGTTGATCACACATTAATGGAAGATTTTTTTTTTCCATTTTTCACTATATTCATAAGCCAAAGCCAAAGTTTAGTAAGCTATAATAAACAAATGGTTCACTTGTTCGTAAATATTAGTTGCCATATCAAAATTTGATTAAATCTATTAATATTTCAGAGGACGTTAATCACAACTTTGGGAATTTTGTATGTATATTGCACCTATGCTATATTCTCATACTGAGAATAACGCTTCAAAGTTATCAATGATTAATAACAGGCTTGTGCGTTTGTACAATGTTGTATCACATTAATATAAATTATAATTTAATTTAAATATCCTTCTATGTTCAACTAACACTTTCAACTTTAGTTTTCAAAATTTGTTGTGAAATCTTAAGGTTATTTTGAATTTTTCATATGAATAACATGTCCTGGTTAGTTTATTTAAAATAATATTTTATTATTATTATTATTATTATTATTTTATGCTTCTAGTAACGCAGAAAGGTGATAAGTATGAATAGGAGATTTGGAATAATACTGTGTGTATTTTATTTTGTATCACATGAAATGTTAAAATCCTAAAGGGTGAAGCGTCACCAAATACTTTGCTTACAATGTTTCGTTGAGAAAGATTCCCTCTATAATGTATAATTTCGCATGGCCATTTTATTATTATTATTATTACTTCAGACATCAAATTTTGACAATGCGAAAAACAAGGTTTCAGATATTATATAAAATACACGAGAAAGAATTAATATGCTTAGAAATAGCCGGGATACCACTGGTGATTACTCAATTTAAATCCCAGATGAACTTTGTTTGCTGGAAATAAGTTATTTGTGCCGATTGGAGAAAAAATCGAGGTTTTGAAGAATATTTTATTACATATGTGGCCGATTTTAAATGGCTGTAGCCAGAATATATATTTTTAAATATAACAAGTATGTGAAATGATACGAACAAAGAAAGAAAAGAGCGGGAAAAGCCGCCAAAATGCCGCCACAAATACCATTACGCGCTATGTTTGCACGAGTAGAAATGTTGCTTAAGCAATATACCTACGGCAAATGCTTTAAAAGGGATAGTATGTTGTAAAGATTTATCACGTTACATAAACAGTTTTAGAGTATTTGTATATGCTAATTATTTAAAAGAAATATAAAAGTTAATTTAAAGTGTACGTAAAGAGAAAGCATTGTAGATGCCCCATTGCATCTTGGACATAGGCATTTAGTAGTTTGCGTCAGCTTCCTCGGGAGAGGACGCTATATGAGTGTGGTGATGTAATCAGGTCGGCACGATTGCTAATGTGTATTATAAGTTCTTAGAAAGCCATTAACTTCAAATTGCAAGTTTAAAATAAACAAAATCGTGGAATTATTGTTGCCAAAATGTGTTCTTATTTAATATACAATAAGATCCAAATGCCTGACTCCGAGACTAATCGCTCTGAGACAGCAGCCGCACAAGAAAGAAGAGACGGAGTCCAGACCGAGGCATGCATTGTGACGTATTGTAATAAATATTACACATAGTACACTGCTAACTTGGCGGACTTAGTGTGGAGAAAGAAAAACAAAACACTTTTATCATAGATTCGTATTTATGACTGGGAACACTTTCCAATGTTCCTTTAGAGTTTTAAAAGTGGGCGAATAAATAAAACAGAAATACCGCAACCCAAAGCGCATACAGTACAGAGAATTAGTCTTCATCAGCCTGTTGCAGACCTCAACGTATTGTGTCAGTGTTTCGGAAATGGCTTTGTTGGCGCCGGAGGTGGAGGAGGAGAGGGAGAGTCGGCTGTATCTGGCAGCAAGGTTTGAGGGAAACCACATAAACCTCAATCAGCTCCGGTTGGTATCCTGTATGGAAATCGAATTTGGAACCCTCTCTATATTAGTAGCAAACAGAGTAGTCTTGTTTCTCCAGCAAACACGGCTAAAACTGTTTAGTTAATAACACAGGCTGGCATATACCTTGTTATTGCCTATCTGTGAACTGTGATGATTATAACTGGCTAGACGCCTGTTGCTGTAGCTGGGCTACCCTCTCAAGTTGGCGTTCAAAATCTAAATCTCTATATTTAGAATAAATAACAAAAAGCATAAAATAGTATTTTCTCTACATGTACTATGTGCATGGTGTATACAGAAGCTATTGCATTCCACCCAAAAATTCGATACCGAGATTTCCCCGGAAATACACGTTTTAGGTCCCCTGTATCCAAAAAAAAAATCATTTTTGGAAAAAGGCCCGTGTGTGTGAGTGTGTATCTGTGGACAGCATAGCCCAGAAATAAAAAGTCGGTAAAATACCAAACTTGGTATTTAAGTTCAGTATCTTCCAGGGATGTAACATGAAGATTTTGAGCAGAATTTCCACATCCCAAACTACGCTTTATATGGAAAAAGTTTCGAAAATTTTGATTTTCTCAAAAATGTCTCTAACAATTTTGATTAAAATACCGTATACTAAAGATATTTATGTGGCAAATGAAATATACAGCTTGAGCTTTCTTGGAATAGCCTCTAAAGACCTCTTTATTCTAAATAAATGTTGCTGAATTTTGCGTACCTGGTAACCGTTAGAGATAGACAGAAACTTACTACAAAAATGTAGAAAGCGTTAAAACACACAAAGTAAGTTATAATTGACCATCCTTGTTATTGGTTACAGATTTAAAAAATCTAAACTTTTCTCACACAGAAAACTGTTAACTCTTGGCCCTGCATAGAAACGGATTTCAACCACATAGCAACCAGTTTGTAAGAGATTTGACATTCGTTTTAGCTGAGTGTATTCCCTTACTTCCCTTCTATTTACAAGGAAACAAGTAAAGAAGATAAAAGAATATGCTTTTTAACAATAACTTATTACAGCGGCTTAGAGAGTCATATGAATGGAACACATCAGATTTTTAACTGTTTGTCTTTCTAAATGTTCATGGTGAAATTCAACTTTATTTAAATATAAGTTGTTGTTTTTTTTTTTTTGTTTTTTTTTTTTTTTAGTTTAACATCCTCTAACCTGATTAGTCGTATCGGACGATGAATTAAATTGATGAGATGATATTCAAATGATCTTGGAGAGTCCATGGATCTTAAAGTTACTGGATATTCGTCTTCTCAGGATAAGGGAAAACCCCGAAAAAACCCTTATCCGGGTAACTAACCCTAAACGAGATTCAAACTCGCCACCTGCTGAATGTGAGGCAGACACTCTTACCATCACACTGTTAATTGTTATTTAATTTAATTGTTAATTAATTTTCTCAAGTATTATGGAATAATTATTATTCTCGTCCCGTTTTACCGACACGATAGCCTAGGTCATTAACACATGAACAGGAGGTATGTATTCAAATCCCGCCAGGATCTTTCTCCCTGAACTTCAACCTTTTCAGGGTTCTCTCAGTCCTCATTACTAGAAAATGGCAGGGAGGAATCCTAAACTTATTATTGGAACGTTTTCTTTCCATTTTTACTTTCTCTTGCCCCGTATGTACAATGTACATTGGGATAGAGAAGTATTGCATTCCACCCAAAAATTCGATGTCGAGATTTCACCGGAAATACGTGTTTTAGGACCCCCTGAATCCAAAAAAAGCATTTCCAGAAAAAGGTCCGTGTGTGTGTGTGTCCGTGTGTCCGTGCGTCTGTGAACACGATAACTCAAAAACGAAAAGTAGCTAAAATAACAAACTTGGTATTTAAGTTCAGTATCTTCCAGGGATGCGACACGAAGATTTTGAGAAAAATCCCCCCACCCCAAACTACCCTTTGCATGGAACTTTTTTCAAAAATTTTGATTTTCTTAAAAATGGCTCTAAAGATTTTGATTAATATATCGTATATTAAAGATATTTACCTAACAAATAAAATGTATATCTTGAATTTTCTGGGAATAGCATCTAAAGACCTGTTTATTCTGGATGAATTTTCCTTAATTTGGCATAACTAATAAACCGTAAGAATAGACAAAAACTTACTATACAAAAACTGTAGGCCTTGTTAAAATACAGAATTTACTTCATATACATTTTTTTGGTGGAGCTTACCATTTTCGAGGTATTTATTGTTATTAGTTTCAGTTGTGAAGTACTTACACTTTTCTTAGACGGGAGTGTCCGTTTTTCTTATGTTCTACTCCTGGCCAAGAAAAGAAGCGATTTGTAATGACAATCGCATAACGACAGCTTTTAAAACATTTGACTATCGATTTACCCTAGTGTATTCCCTTATTTTCTTCTTAATTATAAGGAACTAAGTAATAAGAACATTGTGCTGAATACCTCGATTAACAAGATGCAGAAAAAAGAATAATCTTATGTAAGAAGTTTGTAGAACGACTAGAGAAAATCATGTGAGTGTAACACATCAGATTTTTACTTTCTCTATACTCATTATGTACATAGTGTATAGAGAATGTATTGCACTCCACAAAAAAATTCGATACGAGATTTCACCGGAAATATATGTTTTAGGGTCCCCTGTGTCCAAAAAAAGTATTTTCAGAAAAAGGTCCGTGTGTGTGTGTCCGTGTGTCAGTGTGTCCGTATGTCTGTGAACACGATAACTGAAAAACGAAAAGTCGGTAAAATACCAAACTTGGTATTTAAGTTGAGTATCTTGCAGGGATGCGACACGAAGATTTTGAGAAAAATCCCCCACCCCAAACTACCCTTTACATAGAACTTTTTTCGAAATTTTTTATTTTCTAAGAAATGGCTCTAACGGGTTTTATTAAAATATCGTATATTAAAGTAATTTTCCTGACAAATAAAATTTATATTTTGAATTTTCTGGGAATAGGCTCTGAAGACTACTTGACTCTGGATGAATTTTTCATAACTACTAAACAGTAAGAGATAGACAAAAACTTAACCCACAAAAAATGTAGAGCGCGTTAAAACGCACAATTTATGTTACATTTTTTTCGTGGAGTTGATCGTTTTTGAGATATTTCGTTTTCTTGGTTTCAGTTTTGAAAAACTTATACTTTTCTCATACAAGAATTTGTCAACTTCTGTCCATACAAACAAAGGAACATCAGTCACATAGCAACCAGCTTTTGGCTTTTACTTTAACCTATGGTACTCCCTTATTTCGCTTCTACGTACAATAAAGCAAGAAATAAGACTATTTCTGTTAATTTTTCTCGATTAGCATGAAATAAATAAAGGATAAGCTTATTAACAATAATAATTTACAGAGATATAAAGCAAGTCATTTGAATGGAACACATCAGATTTTTCTAGATTAGCATGAAGTAAATAGAAGCATAAGCTTTTTAAGAATAATTTGTTGCAGGGATATAGAGAAAGTCATGTGAATGGTACACATCAGATTTTTACTTTCTTTATAGGCACTATGTACATAGTGTATAGAGAAGGTATTGCACTCCTCCAAGATTTCACCGGAAATATGTTTCAGGGTCCCATGTATCCAAAAAAAGTATTTTCAGAAAAAGGCCCGTGTGTGTGTGTGTGTGTGTGTGTGTGTGTGTGTATGTGTGTCCGTGTGTCTGTGAACACGATAACTCAAAAACAAAAAGTTGGTAAAATACCAAATTTTGGTATTCAAGTTTAGTATCTTCCCACCCCAAATTACCCTTTAGGTATATGGAACTTTTTTTGAAAATTTCGATTTTCTCAAAAATGACTCTAACGATTTTGGTTAAAATATCATATATTAAAGACATTTACTTGACAAATAAAATGTATATATTGACTTTTCTGGGAATAGCCTCTGAAGAGTAGTTTATTCTGGATGAATTTTATGGAATTTTGAATAACTGCTAAACCATAAGAGATGGACAAAAACTAACTGCACAAAAACTGAAGAGCACGTTAAAACACACATTTTATGTTATACACATTTTTTCGTGGAGTTGGTCGTTTTGAGACATTCCTTATTTTTGGTTTCTGCTATGAAAACCTTATATTTTTCTCATACAGGAATTTGTCAATTGTTGTCCATATAAACAAAGGAACTTCAGTGACATAGCAACCAGCTTTTGATTATCACTTTAGCCTATGGTACTCCCTTATTTTACCTCTACTTACAAGAAAGCAAGTAATATGGCTATTTCTGCTAATGTTTTACTGATTAGCGTGAAGTAAATAGAAGTATAAGCTTTTTTAAGAATAATTTGTTGCAGGGATATAGAGAAAGTCATGTGAATGGTACACATCAGATTTTTCTTGTTTGTTTCATTTATATAGCCCCCTTTAACTTCTAAGATCATATTGGGAACTTTGCTTTAGAAACAATTGCTGGTGTTTACCTGCTGAACTGTAGGGTTTATTAGCGTCGGATTTTTCACTTTTAAACACTCACACAAATTCATTCTCACATGCATACTTCCAGACTCGTGGGAGATAGGGAATGGTTCTAGTTAAAGAAAACTTCCCCACCTCAGTCTTATTAGATCAGTTTGATGGAGGAAAAGTAGATGAACTATTACTGCAGCGGCAACAACAAATGGAAGGACAAAATGGAATGTGAAACATCGAATTAAATTTGCATTATAACGGCAAATCTAACTCAAACTCATGTAAATGCATTTTGAAGTTTCTAAAAGAGATTTTTGGTAGTATAAAGATAGCTGTAGAATAATTTTATTGATATTAAATTAGTTTCTCGTCCCTTAATAACATTTAAGGTTTTTTACTTATAAACTAAATTCCATTAAAATAAATATAAAACAGAATTCGGATCGAATCCAGTGCCTTTGGGTAAAACCCCAACCCCAAAATTTCCTTTCCCACTTATTAATTCATTTCACATATCAGCATCCACCGCCTGTGGTGCCGTATGCAGTAAAAAACCAGCGCGCCCGTTTCCGATTGAGCTTGGCGTTAAGTTTACTATTTTTTTTTCTTGTTTATTCTACCTTTAATTCAGACAAAGGCTATTGGAATAATTTTAAAATCCAGTTGACCTATCAAGCTAATTGTAAAACTAAGATAAAACAAGTGATTCCTCAACAAACTGAATTTAAGAGAATGCCGTAAATTATAACAATGAGATCGAAAATAGTACGTCTATTCAAAATAAATGTAGGTACCTAATTCATTCGGATGATAGACAGTAAATTCCAAAACGCACATACATTGGCATAAAAGATAAAATAAACCAGTATTCATCTATGATTTTAAAAGGGTTATTTTTAATCTGAAGATCCGATAAGTAGCTAATATTAACATTAACTGGTAAAGTGCTTCAGTTATAAACATATAAATAGGTTGATTCACTAAGATAATTTACTTTATCATCACCATATCTCCATCAGTGTAACATTATTGAAAAAAAAAATAATATGCTACATCCACAACTTTCTATGGTGCAACAAGCCATTCAAACAAAATCTTATTCTTCTATCTAGTTCACGGTTATCAAGATTAACGTTATCAGAAATTGGATAGGTAGAGTCAGACTGAAAAATTCAATGGCATACCCTGGATTTGAACCAAATATCTTCCAGTCTCTAGCCAGTTGCTCTACCACTGAGATATCATGGCAACATGCCGACACCGCATTAACCGGGAGATCCGTGGTTCAAATCCTGGCTATGGCATTGAATTTATCAGTCTGATTCTACCAATCCAACTCCCCTTCTACTCACGGCTTGGTGAAAAATACAATTACATCATATGAGCAGAAACTGTTTTATTACACATTTCCTTGTGTAAGAGGAAATAAGGGAATACAATAGGTTAAAGCGATAGTCAAATCTTTTAAATGCCGATCGCTACATTTTAAAATGTCGTTCTGTTTACTGGACCTAAAGAAAGAAAAGCGATTAACGACTTCCCATTTGAGAAAAGGTTAAGTATTGCAAAACAGAGATAAATATTAAGGAATATCTCAGAAATGGTTAACTCAATAAACTGGAGTAAATTGTGTGCTTTAACGAGATCTACAATTTTATATATTAAGTTTTTATCTATCTTTTACAGTTTAGCAGTCATCCAAAAGTAATGCAGAATGAATAGGGCTTCATTCAAGATATACGTTTTATTCGTGAGGAAAACATCTTAAACATATGGTATTTTGTAAGCAAAACTAGTTGTAAAGATAAAGTAAAGAAAATGTCAATTTCAGCCACAGATTACGCATATTAATTATTTTGAAACACGACTCTAAAAGTGGACCCCCTACGAAGTGAAAAAAGACCATAAAACGAGTCTCAAACAACACGTTGTATTTTGATTGTGCAAGTTTCAACAGCAACTTTCAGGACTAAAATCAACATTCATTTCAAAGTCATTACAGAGCGACTGGCTTTGAAAGATTTGACTATCGCTTTAGATTGGTGTGCGTATTCTTATACCTACATGAGAAAATGTAAATGAATAATGAACTTTAATCTGTATTAACAATAAGTTTGTAGAAGTATGAGGTTTTGTAAGAATAATTGCAGAAGACTAAGTGAAGAAAGTTATGTGAGTGAACCACATCCGATTTTTAAAATTAAGGTATAACTCACGAATACGGACTAAAGAGGATATTTGAAACGTATGTGTTTGTGCGTGACAATATATGTATGACATCTATGGTATTTCATAGAAATTTACCTAATAGGCTTACGCGGCATTTCACCGGATTAGGATTAGTCACTCTGGGGCAGGACCCCGGACACAGATCCTTGTGGCCCTTTGCCACTTACGTGATCCCGTGCTGGCAGGAATGAAGGGAGAGACAGAAAGGCAACCAGATCCGGATGACGACGAGCGCAAGTATGGATGGCATCCCTATTGTTTACATTTGCAATACCTCCAATGAAGCCTTCCCGACGAGCCCCGAGGAAGTGCTGAAACCGAAAGACTGGTCCCGTTCGAGTGTTCCCAGCGATGACGCCAGCACCGTCGCTTGGTCCTTCAACCCTAAAAGAGATGATCAGGAAATGATAGGAACAGGAAATATTGGGCCGGAAAATTAATGAATTAAATTAATCTATCCTACATTCACCTGGCGACCCGGGGAATCCCCGAAAAAGGCATGGGTCAGGTAAGCCGGCCACGAGGATCGAATCCACCTGTGCCACCCTACTTGGTTATTTTACCGGAATCGATTGTAATCAGTGCGAATGTGCTACAGCTCTGTGTACCTCAAAATGCCATTTGCATACCTGAAATTTTGCTAACCTACCTGCTGTTTGCTAACAATTTATTTAGAAGTGTGAAAAGCTGCAATACAAAGCTTTACATCTTTGTCCGGAGAAGTTTGGTCACCCAGTAAATTCGTGGCATCTTGGATGTGGCCTGAACGGAAGTAAAGAAGAGCAACATATATCTTTCTGCAGCACCAATGTAACTGTGGCAATTATTTTAGACGGGATCATGGATTTCATGCCCTAATTCCTATATCCTTAATTAGTTGTCCTTCGGGAGAAGAGCAATGGCTTCGTCCTCTGAACTGTTTTCTTCTTTCTCTTTGTGTGATTTTCTGCTCATGAGATATATTCTTGCAATGCTGAGCAAAACACTCCTTATTTGGACCTTGTTATTTCTTAGTTACGGATATTTAATAATATATTATTTCGTAACAAAACAAAACCACACATTCTTTTTCGCAGTCACTTATTGCTTTGAAAGTATGGTAACCATAAGAAAATATATAAATTAAAATTTACTGTGCTACATTTACATAACCTCTTTTAGATGTTCCATACACAAATTATTTTTACTAAAGATTGAACCAGTATTTATATCCCCACACAGTTAGTTTATATTTGATGGCCTTGTAATCCATTATGTATTAATTTTTTATTTTATATGTTCTTTTGTTTCGTACTGAAATCTGAATCACGAAAGGCACAATTAAGTTTCATGGCGAAGTATTTTCTTGGTTGTGAAGTTAAAAATGTATAAAATAGGCTAGTCAAAAGCAAAGATAAAGGCACTCGAGGATACTTTATGTTTGAGTGAGTGCGATCGTGTCTTCCACTGGGTTATACTTCCCAGGTAGGGAACCCTAGGAAACGACGCATATAGTTGCTCTTACGCGTTACCTATATATATATCTATTATACTTAAGTAGAATACATTTTACCTCCACCAACATAAGATAGAAGCCGGGAGTAATGCGACATTATTTGGATAAGAAAGTGAATATATTTTGTCGGAATCGGCGAAATTAAACCAGGAAATAGAATTTTACATTAATGAAACACACAATAACACTGGTGATTGCCATTTCGTAGTTCATTCATCCAGTTTGAATAAAATAAACTCAAATTGTATGAAAAGAAAGAAGTTCAGTAATGATTTATTCAGAAAAGAAAGCCTACCTACATTTACGACGCCGAATTATTAATCCACAAAACCCTGATAACGCCCTGAGAGAAAGATCTCGTCGCTTCTTTCGACTATAGTACTACTTCAAGAATATTTTATATACATCATAGATAATTGAGATAGACATTAGCGAAATTGGTCTTATTACTTGCTTCCTTGTAATTAGAAGGGACATAAGGGAATGCATTAGGCTAAAGCGATTATCTAATCCTGTAAAAGCTGGTCGCTATGTGAAACAATTGAAATTCGGTTTGCTTTCCATGGCGCCGTTTAAGAAAATTTAGATGCTTTAAAATTGAAAGCATTAACAGATGACATCTTGAAAACGGCCTACTCTACAAGAAAAACACATATGACATTGTTTGTTTTTGTGCAATAAGTTTTTGTCTATTCCCTGTCAAAATATACATTTTAATTTTAATTTTTATGTGAATATCTTTAATATACGGGATTTTAATCAAAGTCGTTAGAGCCATATTTGAGAAAAAGAACATTTTCAAAAAAATGCCCATGATAACCAATAAAAAAACGTTTTCATTGATTAGTTCCTTTTAAGTATTAAAGGAATGCATTATGCTAAAGCTTTAATCAAATGTTTCAAAATCTGTTGCTATGTGTGAGAAGCGAACCTACATTTTGCCACAGCGCTACAGAGAACACACATGCAAGATGGCAGGTTTAGTAATGCCGTACATTACAAACTGTTTAATGTTGGTGTTAATATTGATAGCTTGTAGTTGAAGAAGCTTAATTTACATTTTTGATATGACTTTTTATTATATGTGTTAATAGTATTAAGATTTGGAACTTGTGACAACTTGTTGCTGCCGCTACGTAACAGTTTCGCGGATGGTGTACACGGCGCTGTGCCGTAGGACTTAGACAAATTTGGTGTTCAGACATGACTTTTTTACTTTCTCTACATGTACTATGTACATAGTTTATAGAGACGGTATTCCCTTCCACCCAAAAATTCGATATCGAGATTTCATTGGAAACACATATTTTGGGTCCCCCTGAATAAAAAAAAAAAAAAGCACTTTTAGGAAAAGGTCCGCGTGTGTGTCTGTGTGCCTGTGGACAGTATAGCTCAAAAACGAAAAGAGCGTTGAATACCAAACTTGGTATTTAAGTTTGGTATCTTCCAGGGGTGTGACACGAAGATCTTCAAGAAAATCTCCCCACCCCCTGCTATACTTTACATGGAACTTTTTTCGAAATTTTTATTTTCTCGAAGTTGGCTCTAACGATTTTGATTAAAATATCGTATATTAAAGATATTTACCTGACAAACAAAATTTATATTTTGAATTTTCTCGGAACAGCCTCTGAAGACTACTTTATTCTGGATGACGTTCACGGAATTTTGCATAACTGCTAAACCGTAAGAGATGCACAAAAACTTACCACACAAAAAATGTAGAGCACGTTAAAACACACAATTTATGTTATATACATTTTTTTGTGGAGTTGATCGTTTTTGAGATATTCCTTGTTTTTGGTTTTAACTTTGAAAAACATACTTTTCTCTTACAGAAATTTATCAACTCCTGCCCATATAAACAAAGGAACTTCAGTCACATAGCAACCAGCTTTTGACTATCTCTTTAACCTATGGTACTCCCTTATTTCGCTTCTGCTTACAAGGTAGCAAGTAATAAGACTATTTCTGCTAATTTTTTTAGATTAACATTAAGTAAATAGAATTATAAGCTTTTTAACAATAATTTGTTGCAGAGATGTAGAGAAAGTCATGTGAATGGAACACATCATATTTTTGTCCACGGCTGTACATAGTACGCATGGAGAAAGTAAAAATGGATCTTGGAATTTATTTTATTTTGGTAATCCTATCTCAGAACAAATGGAGATTGCCCACAGAATGTCCCTTATTAACGGAGAATAGAAATGAAAACTTTAATTAGTAAAATTTAACTGCACCCCTCTCATTTGCGCTTTCAGTATGGCGTTAAAAGATTTGAAAAATGCAACAAGTACGGACTCTCAATATTTCTGGCACACTCTGTTTCCGTCGAGTGCATGTGCCAGTGAAATATGGACAACGGCCAATTAACTTAAGTGGTCTGGCTTAAGGGGACAGAAGGGGAGGAATGCGTGTGAATGAAATGAAAACTGCTCTAATATAGTAATTAACTTATATGCCGCTGTATTATTAGAAAGTTTTACATATTGCTCGTTTTGCCATTACTCCCTTTAGTGTAATATTGCTAATGCTCATACAGACTTCAAACATGCACATAGAATTTGTTATGTAATATCGTGTATGTGTTGAGTAATTTTTCTTCTAATGGCAAAAGATTCATTTGTTTGTAGCGTAAAAAGCAAACACTGGTGATTGTCATCAAATATGAGTTATGGCGACATAGAATCAAAATTACGAGAAGATTATTTTATCTTTAATTAACTTAGATTTAAGTCTGCAACAAATTAATAATTCTGCTTTTAAATGTTACCATTAGTAACAAATAAATATTGAGGTTTGTGAGGAAGGTATTGGTTCAGTTTGTAAGGAAGGTGTTGGATCAGTTTGTAAGGAAGGTATTGGATCAGTTTGTAAGGGAGGTGTAGAATTGGTTTGTGAGGGAGGTGTTGGATCGGTTTGTGAAGGAGGTACTGGATCGGTTATTGAGGGAGGTGAGGATCGGTTTGTGAGAGAAGTATTGGTTCAGTTTGTAAGGAAGGGTTGGGTCGGTTTGTAAGGAAGGTATTGGATCGGTTTGTAAGGAAGATGTTGGATCGGTGTATTAGGGAGGTATTGGTTCGGTTTGTAAGGGAGATGTTGGTTGGGTTTGTGAGGGAGGTATTGGATCGGTTTGTAAGAGAGATGTTGGATCGATTCGTGAGGAAGGCACTGGATCGGTTTGTCAGGGAGGTATTGTATGTACTAAATATAATAGGTACTTAATAAAGAAAATATTAACGAAATATAACAAAGCATGTTGACTAGTATATCATAAACCTTAGATACTCTTATACAACACCACAGGCAGTGCTTCCATTTTATTACCATTTGATAAATGGGGAACAGAATTGAATATATTAATATACTATTTGTGCGTACTGCCTGTTTTATACAGAAAAAGTAGTATATATTTATTTATTCTTTTATTTTGAATTGCATTTCAAAGAAAATGAAAAACGTTATTTTTTTCAATGATAATAATCTCTTTTTCTTCTTCTTGTTCTTCTTTATTTATCAGACTTTGGATTGATTTGTAGCGATTCTCCATTCTGATTTTCTCTCTGCTGTCCTTTCTAATTCTCGTTCTTCTGCAGCTCATGGCGTTCTTAATTTGTTCCGCCTTGCTCTTCCTGTGCTATTCTTCCTTCAATTTTTGCCTTCCATCATAATTTTAAAAATATTTTGATGTCTTAGTAAAATCCTACTAATTTTCAGCATTTTCCAGTAGAAGCATGTTTCAAATACTTCTATTTTCTGCTTTTTGATTCTTAGTATTGACTAGATCTCACATCCATTTAACATTACGCTCCTTATATGTTTTCAGAAAATTCATAATAGTTTCTAAGCTAATAGTATTGGGCGTAAGTAATTTATTTTTCTCACTGAAGGCAAGTTTTGTTTCACATTACCCATTAATAATTAATTTTTAATTCTTGCATTAGATTTTACTTTTCTACCTAGGTATTGTTACAAATGTCTTTATTGACTCAAAATGTTACAAATAAAGTCTTAAATTCACTTCTGCAGCAATTAAGTGACTTCGACGCGTAGACAGTTAATGGCTTCTCACGTCACTGCTCGCTAACACTCAAATTGAAGTCTGACTCACAACTTTCTAAATTGGCTTGTAGTTCTGCCTTACTTGTATAGCTAGAAATGAAGTCACAGAACTTTCTAGAAGCTTGTCTAAGCTACTGAAAGAATCTTGCGTGTAGCGTTCTAAAGTCACTGGTTACCGACGCGTCGTACTTCCTGTGTGTACCACATTCCAGCCCCACCACCGCATACCAAAGCTTCTGCGAAGCTGAGAACGACCCCAAACAGCACTGTCACAGTATTGGAATTCTTCAGCTTAACCTAATAATTTTCTATTTAACCCAATTTGTGTTCTAATTGCGTCAAAATGTTTGTTTTCGATTTAATGATATTTAGATGACTGTTATTCCTTAGTATGTTTCGCAGTTTATTAATAAATGCTTACAAATATATATATATATATATATATATATATATTTTTTTTATTAAAGCTGCAATGTCATCTACAAATCGGAGCATGTTAATTTTAAATGCCTGTGTGTTTTACTTTATGACTCCATTCAGTGCTCTCTATATGTATACAATGGAGAGTATTGTCATAATCATTATACGGCGACACGAAGGTTTTGAGGAAAACTGCCCCCTTATCAAACTACCCTTACATGAATAAAGTTTCGACAATTTTCATTTTCTCAAAAATGGTTTTAACGATTTTGATTAAAGATATGTACATGGCAAATAAAATGTATATCAGGAATTTTCTGGAAATATCCTCTGAAGACCTCTTTATTCGATGAATTTTTCTGAAGTTTGTATAACTGGCGAACCGTAAGAGTTAGACAAAAACCTACTGCACAGAAAATGTACATATCGCTAAAATACAGAGTTTATGTTATATACATTTTTTTCTGGAGTTGACCATTTTTACATATCCCTTGTTATTGGTTTCAGTTTTAAAATATTGGACTATAGTAATTTGTTAACACCTGGCAATGCAAAAAGGAAAAAAACAGATTTCAACCATAAGGCAACCAGCTTTAGCCCAGTGTATTCCCTTATTTGCCTTCTGCTTAAAAGATGCAAGTAATACGATCATTTCTGCTAATTCTTAGATCGTTTAGCAGGAAATAAATAGAAGATTAAGCTTTTTAACAATAATTTGTTTCAGAGATGTAGAGAAAGTCATGTGAATGGATCACATCAGATTTTTCATCAATGTACCCACACGTTGCACTAAAAGCCTTAACTAAATAGTTGTTTTTCTTCTTTTTTTTCGAAATGAAGTAGGTACATTATATAAAAGTGAACATTAAAAATGAAACGTGTTACTGTGGGTTTCTGACTTTCTCGATAGTTTGGACAAATGACAGTTATTTTTAGCATTCCATGCCTGTGGAAATGACACAAAGGAGATCAAATAAACTGGGCGGCCATAATTAGGGTCGACATAAAGCAACAGCAATCTTCAAAAAGAAATAGTGGGGGGATGGGAGAGTATAATGGAACGAATCAGTGTTGGACGTATGCTCGCTTTGCGTTTTACTCTCTTTTTGTGTAATTAATGAAACCGTCTCTTTCGTTCCCCGAAGCTTCATTTTAACGTAGCAGTTATAATGGCAAACATTTGATGTAACGTTATTCATCTGTTGTCATTTGCACAGCGGGAAGGGGCTGTGTAGATTATATTATCAACTTTTTCGTATTTACAATTTAATTTTCCCATTTATGCTGACATTTTGCTGTAATAACTGTGAATGGAAGCATGGGTGATATACACTCAAACAGAATGCGAAACAGATAACTTGCACTTTCAGTAGTTATACAGCTGTGAAAATTATTGTTAGTTCCGTTGTTATTACTAGGAAAACTTTCTGATAATGTGTAGCACATTATTTTCTTTCTAGAAAGTTGAAACGCACTGCAAAAAATCTGATGTGTTCCATTCGTACGACTTTCTCCATATCTCTGTAGCAAATTATTCTTAAAACGCTTATATCTACTTCCAGCTAATCGAGATAAACATTATCAGAAATGATCTTATTACTTGTAAGTAGAATTCAAATGAGGAAGTCATTAGTTTAAAGCGATAGACAAATTGTTGTTTGAAATTCGTTTCTTTACATGGCTGGAGTTGACAAATACTCGTATGAGAAGTATTTAAATATTTCAAAACTGAAACCGATAACAAGGGATTTGTTTATTGTTTCATTTGTATAGTCCCCTTTAACTTGTACGGTCATATCAGAGGAGCTTTGACTTGTGAAATAACTCGTCTGATCACAGTAGGGCATTGCTATTAGGTTTATCATTTTATATCACCAAATTCACTCTCATATGCATAGTTACAGACTCAGTGGGGGATATGGAATAATTCTGGATAAAGAAAAATTACCTTAATTATCTTTTTGTTATTCGAGATGGTCAACTACGAAAAAAAAATCTGATGTGTTCCATTCACATGACTTTCTCTACATCTCTGCAACAAATTATTGTTAAAAAGCTTATGATTCTATTTACTTCACGCTAATCGAGAAAAAATAGCAGAAAAAGTCTTATTACTTGTCTACTTGTAAGTAGAAGTGAAATAAGGGAGTACCATAGGTTAAAATGATAGTCAAAATCTGGTTGCTATGTGACTGAAGTTCCTTTGCTTGTATGGACAGGAGTTGACAAATTTCTGTATGAGAAAAGTATACGTTTTTTAAAGCTGAAACCAATAACAAGGAATATCTCAAAAACGATCAACTCCACGAAAAAAATGTATATAACATAAATTGTGTGTTTTAACATGCTCTACATTTTTTGTGTGGTAAGTTTTTGTACCTCTCTTACAGTTTAGCAGTTAGCAAAAGGCCGTAAAATTCATTCAGAATAAAGTAGTCTTTAGAGGATATTCCCAGAAAATTCAAGATATACATTTTATTCTACAGGCAAATATCTTTAATTCACGATATTTTAATCAAAATCATTAGAGCTATTTTGAGAAAAACAAAATTTTAGAACTTTTTTCTATGAAAAGAGTAGTTTGGTGTGGGGAGATTTTTCTGAAAATCTTCGTGTCGCATTCTTGGATAATACCGAACTTAAATACCAAGTTTGGTATTTAACGGTGTTTTTGTTTTTGAACCATGCTGCCCATAGACACACACACACACACACACACACATACATACACTGACATTTTTCTGAAAATGTTTTTGTATGCAGAGGGTCTCAAAACATATATTTCCGGTGAAATCTCGGTATCGAATTCTTTAGTGCATTACAATATCTTCTCTATACACTATGTATACATAGTATGTGTAGATAAAGTAATATATCACATAGATTGTGTGCTTTAACGAGCTCTACGTTTTTTTTTTTTTGTTTTTTTTTTAGCTAGTTTTTGTGATCTCTTACGGTTTATCAGTTATGCAAAAGTGATCGAGAATGAAGAGGACATCAGAGACTAATTCAAGAAATACATTTTCTTTGCGATTAATTACCTGTAACATACGATATTTGAATCAAAATCGTTAGAGCCATTTTTGAGAAAAACAAAATTTTCAATAGTTTTTCCATGTAGAGGATAGGTTGGGTTGGGAGAATTTTCTTGGAAATCGTCTTGTCGTATCCTTGAATACGACACGATGCTGAACACCGAGGCGTGCGGGTATATGTATTTGCTCTACACCTACTATTTGCACAGATAGGATAAGGTAGTGTATTCCACCCAACAATTGGATGTCAATATTTCACCGGAGATATGTTTTGAGGTCCCCTGAATAGCAGAATTTAGAAAAAGGTGGTACATGTGAATATGCAAACAGCATAGCTCAAAAACAAAAATTCGACTAAGTACCAAACTTGACATTTAAGTTGGGCATTTTCCAAGGATGCAACTCCCTTTACATGCAAAATCTTTGTGAAATTTTGATTTTCTCAAAAATATTTTTAATGATTTTGATTAAAATATCATAGTTTTAAGCTTTGTTTATGCTAAATGAAATGTATCCAAGTTCATTAGCGTGGCATGTGCACAACATAAATGCGGAAGAACTAAATCAAAACCTTCTTACATGAGGGCTATTATAAGATTTTGTCATCCAGCAACGTCAATGTGACATCTACATAGTAAGAATTTAGGTTATTCAGATGTTTTGAGACTATTTCATTACATACACATATGCAGTAGGTGATAAATGACAGTAAAAATAACTACAAGACGGATTGGAAGAAACCCGCTTTTGTTACATTTGATTGCAAGGAACTCTGGGCGCAATATTTATACTCTGTGGAGTAACAAGAACTATTTTCTACATCGTAACATTCCCAACTAAGGGTCAAAGGGTCAGGTACATCAACGTTTATTAATGCCTACCGACAGTAAACAGTTATAAAATGTTTACACTTGTTAATACAAAACATGGTGCATCAAATTTAAAGTCCGTTTACTGACTTTGTTCAGCTGGCATGCGCTCACTATGGTGCGACCCGCCCAGGAGCTGAAAGAAACACATCTTATCTAGTTTGAAAGAAGTTATGGGTCACTTATTTCAAATACAATAGGTCGCATTCGCTAATTCAATCATAGATCATCTTGAAAATCATCTCTTTGAAACAACTCCGCCTTTTATTCCAACTTAGCCCTTGTAATCGGCAGAATATCTCCGTCTAAAGTTTAGAGGTGTTAGGAATGTATTAAACCATGTTAGGGTTGATGAAGTGACTTTACAGGTGATAACTATCAACTTTACGGCCGTAAGTTATTAGCAGCAATTGGTGCACCTGGCCCAAGTCTACCTTCGTAGGCAACCCTTTGTAACTGCAGTATGTTCGTATTCATATACAAAGACTTCGTAAATTCGTTTTCATCTTTTAGTAATTTTTTAAATGAAATTATAGAATAAATTGGTGTTTTTTTTTTTTTTTTTATTCTGAATGAATAATCAAGTTCAGTTGAATGCTTTTTGGAGTTACCTCTCCCCCCCCCTCCAATACACAAACAAATGTTCTCTCTTTTTACTATAATAGCTAATATCTCAATTTTGTTTGGCATGTCGATCTAAGCTAGTTACATTTGAAAGCATACGGTCGTAATGTTTCAGCACCGAACGCGCCTACCATCATCCCTGAGGAGTGCAGCGCTGAGAACAACAGTGTGACGGTGGCCTGGCAACCCCCTCCCACGTCGTATGTAGAGGGTTACGTCCTAGAACTAGACGACGGCAGCGGTGGCGAGTTTAGGGTAAGTAAACTTTATGTGCTCCCTAGCCATTACTCGCAACAGCCAAGTTTATAGCTTGAGAGCGAGTTTAACAATACTACACTCTCAGCATTATCGTCGGTATGTTCACTGTCCGTCTTTTATGGTGTTACATCAATATGAATGTACATTTAAGGTACGACAGTCATTCAAAATTAATAAACAAAAAATATATGTTGTGTTACACTCATAGGACTTCCTCTATTCTATCGTTTAATAGTGGGTGTGCAACTAGTTCTTACGAAAGTAATCTTAAATAAACCAAAAAAGGTATTCAATTTACCGAATTATTTCTTATTCCCAATTGTAGTAATTAATTTAACATTTCTTCCTCAATATTTCCTAGGGTTAGCGGGAATACCTCTACGATTTTCAGACTTATATTTCTATTTACTTCAATTTAATTCAGATAAACCTCTGCAGAAGTAGCTACACTACACACTTCGTTATAAATACAAAGGGAATAACGATAGTCATATGCTTAAAAAACGATGGTGCCTTAAAATTCTATACCATTTGCCGTGCAATCACGAGGAACAATGTAATATCGAAAGGACTTTTAAAAAATGAGCAAGTATTGAAAACGTTGAACCATTAAATAACTGATATCCTGGATATAGCTTACAACACACACACACACAATATATATATACTTAAAATAATACTGCTTAAAATATGTTAGATGGGCCATAGACACGCGCAGCAATTCCTAGCGCTTCCACAAAGACCAACCCACTACAGGAACCGCCAAAGTGAGCAATAAATGACCCATAGACCAACCTTTCCATTAAGAAAAGATCTGCTCAATATGTCCGGCACTGCCTCGCACTGCGAAACATGAAAGCAACTTGAAGCATGTAAAGAAAACAGAATGAGAGGTAAATGAGAGAATAAGATTGTGTTAGAAGAAAATCCACCACTGCATCGCTTATCAACTAAATAAATCTACGAAAAATCCTAGGTTAGAGTGCGGGAATTGAATGTGGGACCTCACGAAATCAAGAAATGTACCGCTGCTAAATCACATTACTAACGGTTATAAATAACCATTGTCCCTCTCTGCTAGCTGAAGCTTACTCAATATAACCTTTTGATCCAATTTGTGAAGTAACTAGAGGTTGCCAAATATTACGCCGGCCTCTCTGTTGGTAGTATTGCTCCTTGCAGTGCAAGGTGACACAAGTTCAACATCTAGCGCTAGGGATAAAACTTCATGTATCAATTGGACAGATATTTGGTTGGTCTTCTTTAGCGAATCTTACGTCAGAACAAACTAAAAGCCCTATCCCGCCAATAATCAGAAACAATATAATTAATTTGAAACTTGTACACAATGTAGATGAATGTGTTTGACATATACCACCACGATGCGTGTGTTGACGCAGGCAGAAGATGCAGTATGCAATAAGCCGCGGTTAACATGACAGGCTCTGCTGATTAATTAATAGAAAACAAACTTCTTGAACAGCCACCATTGCAGGTAAAGCCGGAAAGCTCTCATCTGTTCATCACAAACTTCAAGCTTAGCATGGACGTAATTCTTAGAATGTGTTTCGACGTGCTATATTTATCATACATGGAAACAAAGAAACAAGCAAATAACTTTAATTGCTATGAATATGCAAATATATGAAGTTACATAAAAATATTATATGTTCCATTCATATGACTTTCTCTACTTGTTCTGCAAACAAACTTCTTGCAAAAGGGTAGGTATTCTTCTATCTACCTCATGCTAATTGAGATGAACATTAGCATAAATGGTCTTAGCACTTAGCTCCTTGTAGGTAGGATAAAGCGCTAACACATTAGTCAGATCTTTTAAAAGCTGGTCGCTATGTGATACAATTGATATTCGGTTCTCTTTGCATGGCCAGGAGTAAAACAAAAGCAATATAAACCGAATGATGACTTAGAGTTTAAGTATTTTAAATCTGAAACTAATAACAAGGCTCGGAAATAGTTAGCCCTACAAAAAATGTATATTACATAAATTGTATGTTTTGAAGAGATCTCACTTTTTGTAAGTTTTTGTCTCTTACCAGTTATGTAAAAGTCATCCTGAATAAAAAAGTCTCGAGAGGATTTCCCAAAAAATTCAAGATATACAATTTATTTATCATCTAAATATCGTCAAAATGTGGTAGTTTAATAAACATCGTTGGAGCCATTTTGATAAAATAAACATTTTCCATATAAGGGTAATTGGGTGTGGTTGATTTCCCTGAAAATCTTTGTGACGCATCCATGCAAATTAGTAAAATTAAATACTAAGTTTGGTATTTAAATAACTTTTTGTTTAAGAGTTATCCTGACCACACACACTTACAGAATCTTTTGCTATAAAAGCTTTTTTTGATTAAGCGGTCCTCAAAACATATATTTCTGTTAAATTGCGGTATCGAATTTTGGGTGAAATACAATACCTTCCCTGCCTACTATGTAGGTACGCATATAGTATTCGGTAGAAAAATTAAAAGTCTACATTTTTTATACAGAACTACATCGCTCTTACACGTTTATTTGCTCATTTTATATAAAATGTTGTGTGGTTATTTACAAAACATTAAAATATAATCCAGTTTTAACTTTTATGCATAGAATCTAAATCCTTTTATTACAAAAAATTTGGAACTGGAAAGAAGACCATTGACCATGTTAATTCTAAAAACAAATGGCAATTAAATAAATTCTTAAATAAAAAGGATTTAACTAAATTTACAGCAGCTTTCTTTCTCTTATGAAATATTTGAACATAACACCCTATATTTTAAAGAAACAAAACCGAAAATAACGCATCATTTTTAACTAATCGTATTATTTTTATAAGCATTATGTACATAGTGTATAGAGAATATATTGCACTCCACCAAAAAATTCGATACCGAGATTTCACCGGAAATATATGTTTTAGGGTCCACTGTATCCATAAAAAGTATTTTCAGAAAAAGGTCCATGTGTGTGTCCGTGTGTCTGTGAACACGATAACTCAAAAACGAAAAGTCGGTAAAATACCAAACTTGGTATTTAAGTTTAGTATCTTCCAGGGATGCGACGCGAAGATTTTGAGGAAAATCCCTCCACCCCAAACTACCCTTTACATGGAACTTTTTTCGAAAATTTTGATTTTCTAAAAAATGGCTCTAACGATTTTGATTAAAATATCGTATATTAAAGTTATTTACCTGACAAATAAAATGTATATTCTGAATTTTCTGGGAATAGCCTCTGAATTCTACTTTATTCTGAATGAATTTTTCATAACTACTAAACCGTAAGAGATGGACAAAAACTTAACCCACAAAAAATGTAGAGCACGTTAAAACACACAATTTATGTTATATACATTTTTTTCGTGGAGTTGATCGTTTTTGAGATATTCCTTTTTCTTGGTTTCAGCTTTGAAAAACATACTTTTCTCATACAGGAATTTGTCAAATCTGTCCATGCAAACAAAGGAACATCAGTCACATAGCAACCAGCTTTTGGCTTTCACTTAAACCTCTGGTACTCCCTTATTTCGCTTCTCCTTACAAGGAAGCAAGTAATAAGACTATTTCTGCTAATTTTTCTCGATTAGCATGAAATAAATAAAAGATAAGGTTACTAACAATAATAATTTATAGAGATATAGAGAAAGTCATGTGAATGGTGCACATCAGATTTTTTATATTTTTTTCTCAATAACCTTTCCATGTTTCAAAATGTGAATACAATTTTAGATTACTAACAAATTTTGACTTCGCTAATTTGTCATCATCTCATTTACTGCCGCCAGTGCAACTCAACAGTATCTGTTGTTTTTGGGCCATATTTAGGTTATTTGAGATCGCCTTAAGGATTTTCTGGAATACTTAAATCAGACGAGAGGTTTAATCCGCTTATAAGAGACTAGCAGAAAGTAATCGTAAAGGGACGTCTAAGATTCTAGCTCAAACTCCGGCCATAGCATTGAATTTTATTTGCTCTACCTCGTACTTATATATTGTCATTAAAACCTTTTTCAGATTTTAACGGAAATATATTTTTTGAGGCTTACGAATCCAAAAAAGCTATTTTAGAAGAAGGTGCCGGTGCAGGTATAAAACAAATGATCGAATAAATACCAAGCTTGAGTTTTTTTACACAGAATATAAAGGGCGACACGAAGATTATCAAGATAATCTCACTAACCCAAATTTCCTTTTACATAAGTTGTTCGAAATTTGTAAATTTCTAAAAAAAAATAAATAAATAAATAAATAAAACAAAAAATAGCATTATGATTTTATTTAAAAATATTTGTTTAACAAATTGACCTCATAAGTAAAAGGTATACCTTGAATTTTCTGGGAATAGCCTATGGAGTCCACTCCATTCTCTTAAAAATAAACAACAACAAAAACGCGCACACAATTTATTTCAAATAACTCTTTTGTGACTAAAATTATTCGCGATATATTAGTTGTTATGGTTACTATATTTATCTTTTTTTAAAGTGCTATCGCTATTTAATTGTTTGTGACTATATTACCTATGTAAAAAGTATGGAATTTCAAGTCCAGCATATAGTAACGGAGGAGAACCTTCCATCTCTATCCTATGCAAAACTTTTGAGCTTACCACCCGAGGGAGGAACGGATGAGGTGAAGGACCCTCAGCAAGCCGGTCGACAGAGATGCGCAGAGATCCTTAACGATACCAAACTTGACGACCGGTCACACCGGTGCTCAGAGAAATTTTTCCTCTGCGGAACTGAAGAGAGCTCAACCCAAATGAGGAGGATTAGAAAAGGTTGTCGTTTGGCAGATTAGAGAAGATTTCCAACCAGCAAACATCTACCATCTGTCCGTCACCGACCGACACTGCAACCACTAAGCGTACTTGAAACATGAAAGGGATAGTGAAATGATAGGAAACGAAGGGGAAATATTCTCGAGAAGTTAAACCACCCCAGAATTCGCCTTGTCAACCAAGTAAAGTCACAAAAGCTCCACTCCAGATCGGCCGGCTCCAGTAATTGAACCCAGAACTTCCCGAATAAGAGTCTCGCACGTTATCGTGGAACCATCGTAAGTTGGTAAGTATACAGCGAGTCGATTTTAAACTTCTGACTGTCGATTTGGTTTCCTCTATGCCTCGAGCTTACAACGCAATGAATAACGTTTAACCAAGTAGAAAAAAAAATGTGTTTCATTCGCATGACTTTTTCTATCTATTGTGCAGCAAACTATTCTTACAAAGCAGCTTCTTCTCTATACTACATCTATAGTAATCGAGAATAACGTTAGCAGTAATTGTTTTATTACATATTTTCTTGTAGGAACAAAGGGAATAAAGGAATATCTTAGGCTAAAGACATACTCAAATCTTTTAAGCGCTGGTCGTTTTGCGATGACATATGATACGCCAATAATAATTTCTCATTTGAGAAAAGTGTTGAGAAATTAAATACTAAGGAACGTGTTGAGAAACCAAGGAATATCTCGGAAGTTGGTAACTCTACAAAAAATAATAAAATAAAATAAAATTACTTGTCATAAATTGTATGTTTTAACAAGATCTACATTTTTGGTGCAGTAAGATTATTTCTAACTTCTACGGTTATGCAACACAATTGGTACCAATTACTCAAACGTCATTTAAAACAAAGAGATCTTCAAAGGCTAATCCCAGAAATTTCAACACATACATTTTTGTTTTCTCTACACATACTATGTATATAGTGTAGCACACCCAAAATTTCCATACCGAGATTTCGCCGGAAATGTGTTTTGGATCACTCTGAATTAAAAAAAAATTTAGAAAAGGTCTTGTGCGTGCGTGTATGTATGTCTGTGGACAGCTTAGCTCAAAAACAAAAAGACCGTTAATTACCAAGCTTGGTATTCAAGTGTGGTATCTTCTTACCCCCAACTAACCTTTACATGGAAAAAATTTTGAAAATTTTGATTTTCTCAAAATTGATTTAATTAAAATCTCTTATGTTTAAGATATTTACATGATAAATAAAATGTATATCTTAAATTTTCTGGGAATAGCCTTTAAAAGACCTTTTTATTCTGGATGAATGTTATTGAATTTTACATAACTGGTAAACCGTAAAAGATAGACAAAAATTTACTACACAAAAGATGTAAATCTCGATAAAACACACAATTTATGTCAAATACAGTTTTATTGTCGAGTTAGCCGTTTTCGAGAATTCCTTGATATTGATTTCAGTTTCAAAACATTAAACTTCTCTCATACGGGAACTTGTCAAATCCTGGCCACGCATGGAAAATTATTTCAATCCCATAGCAAGCACATTTTAAAACATATGCTGTCGGTTTATCCTAATGTATTCCCTTATTTCATTTTTACTTGCAAGGAACTAAATAATAAGACCGTTTCTGCTAATGTTTTAGCATGAAATAGAATAATTAGCGTATTAACAGTAAGTTGTTACAGAGATATACATCAGATTTTTTAAAAAATGATTTAAAATTAAGTGCGTTAAACATTAGACAAGTCGAATGTCTTTGATATAACATCGGAGCTGTATACAGCGTATATACTTGTAACAAAGAAGTCCTGTAGTACCCAGCTACTTTAATAACATTTCACGCATTAGCGATCTGTATGCTCGATACGCCTACGCTAGAGAAATTAACGCGAGACTATAGATGCTATGAGGCTTTTCTCTCTCTGACTCGCATCATGTTGCATAAGCTTAGATTAGCTTTCCTTAATGGGTAAGAGCTAGTTGGCTTTTTTCCAAAGTAATAGGTCGCCTCTACTATACAAAAATTATAATTTGATTATATCCCCTAGAGCGACGGCATACACCAGGCTTAATGAAAGTCCCTGGTGGGTATGGTCCACGATTAGCTCATTAATTCCGTCGTGATTCACGTCCGATTAGCATCAGAATGGTTTTCCTCGCCTCTCTTGCGAGGGGCTAGCAGTACGTGTCTACACCACGTACCTACAGCTTGAAAGCGTTACCATGTTAGTCTACGGAATGGGATTTTGAAAGCAGAACAAGAAAACTCAATAGCGCTATATATACCGTACTTTTTTGTTAGTTATACATTTTCTTTCCTAAATTATGCTGTATAAAAAAATATGTGTTCCAGCTACATGACCTTCTCTACATCTCTGTAACGAATTATTGTTAAAACTCGAGATAAACATTAGCATCATTACTTGCTTTCTTGTAAGTAGAAGGGAAAAAAATCTAACGTGTTCCATTCACATGATGTCCTCTAGCTGTTTGGCAAACAAACCTTTTATTCAAAATATTAATCTGTTATCTACATAGGGTTCAAGCCCGGCGGAGAACGATGGCTTTTTTTCGGGCGTAAAAATCCTTAGCATAGCTTCCTTCGGAAGAGAAGTAAAGCTGTTGGTCACATGTCATAGATTTATGGCACGTAAAAGAACCTCAAGCCTGATAGAGAGACCTATGAGCAAAATTAAGCGATCTTTCACGGCCAATTTAGAATAGGACGCTGAAAACTAAAGCAGTTAAAGAGCATCCATAAATAAAACTCTATTTCCATTTGTTATGTCCAAATGATAGATAAACATAGTCTTAATACTACCTTCCTTGTAAGTAGCAGTAAAATAAAGGACTGCAGAGGCTAAAGCGATAGTCTAGTGCCGGTCGCTATGTGAAATAGTTGAAATTCCGACTCTTGCTTGGAGCAAACAAACGGGGAATAAGAAGAAAGATAGATGTCTTCCCATTTGAGAAAAGTTCGTGCCTTAAAATTGAAACCAATAATCTGAAATATCTCGAAATCAGTTAACTCTAAAAAAAAAAAATTAAAAAAAAAAAAAAAAAAAAAAAAAAAAGTATGGGACATAAATTGTGTGTTTTAATGAGATCTGCATGTTTTGTGTAGCATGTTTTTGCCAGTTATACAAAAGTCATCTAGAATGTAGAGGTCTTCAAAGCCTATTCCTAGAAAACTCAAGATATACATTTCGTTTCATATAAAATATCTTAAACATACGGTATTTTAATCAAAATCGTTAGAGCTATTTTTGAGAAAATCATAACTTTTTAAAATGTTCCACGTAAAAGGGGTGGGAGAATTTTTTTTAACATCTTCGTGTCGCATCCTTGGAAAATACTGAACTCAAATACCAAGTTTGGTATTTAACCGACTTTTAGTTTTTGAATTATGCTGCCCAGAGACACACAGCCACATACATACACACACAAACCTTTTTCTAAAATTTTTTTTTTTGGAATCAGGGGTCTCAAAGCGTATTTCGGGTGCATTTTCGGTATCAAATTTTTGGGTGAATTACAATACCTTCTCTATACATTATGTACATAATACGTGTATAGAAAGTAAAAATGTCTGATATGTTCCATTCACATGACTTTTTCTACATCTCGGTAACAAATTATTGTTAAAAAGCTTATTCTTCTATCTACTTCATGTTAATCGATAAACATTAGCGCAAGTGGACTTTTTACTTGCTTTCTTTTAAGTTGAAGCAAAATATAGGAAATACACCAGGCTAAAGGGACAATCATATATTTTCAAAACTGGTTGCCATATTGTTCAAATCCGTTTCTTTGCGTAGCCAGGAGTTGAAAAGTATGTGAAAAGTTTAAATATTTTAAAACTGAAATCAATAACAAGGAATATCTCAAAATTGGTGAACTCCACGAAAAACTATATTTGATACTAATTGTATGTTTTAACGAAATCTACATTTTTTCTGTGCTATGTTATCGTCTATTTCTTTCGCTTTAACAGTTATGTAAAATTCATCCAGAATAAAGAGGTTTTCAGAGGATTTCCCAGAAAATTCAAGATATATATTTTATATTGATGTAAATATTTTTAATATATCTTTAGAGCCATTTTTGAGAAAATCAAAAATTTAAAAACATTTGTCCATATAAAGGGTAGTTTAGGGTGGGGAGATTTTCCTCAAAATCTTTGTGTCGCATCCTTGGAAGATACTAAAGTTTAATATCAAATTTGATATTGTACCGACTTTTCGTTTTTGAGTTATCGTGTTCACTATCACACGGACACACACTACCCACATGGATCTTTTTCTATAATTGCTTTTTTTGGGTACAGGGGATCCTAAAACGTGCATTTCCGGTGAATTCACGGTATCGAATTTTTGGGTGGAGTACAGTACTTTCTCTACTTAGGGCCATATACTATGTAGAGAAAATAATTAAATGTCGAGATTTCACCTTTAATGCACGTTTTGAAACCGCCTGAATCCAATAAGGCAATTTTGGGAAAGTGTATATGTCTGTCCTTGAACACAAAAACGAAAACTCTGTTACATCCGAAACTTAGTATCAGTGTTCAGGACCTTCCAATGTTTCGTCACCACGATTCTCACCCAAACCACTCTTTATGTGGAAATGTTTGTTTTTAAATATAAAATGACTAACGACTTTTCTTAAACTAATATATCAGGCTGCATGCCAAAACGACTATGCCTACAGCATGCAATAAGCCTCAGCATTGAGGGCAATCTATCGTCATGGCTGAATCAAATGTTGGAATGTAAGCGCTAGCATTGGGCTATCAACTTCGCCCCGTGACGCTTTTTCTCTGGCCCGGCCCTGGAGCGCTGGTTAACGGAGGGGAAGTGGACGTCTCCCCATTCCACACAGAGTTCTTATCAAGACTGTTGCTCAGCATGTAAAGTACAACTAGTCAATTTTAAAGGCTGAGTGCCAAAATATGTCTTGCAGCCTTCTTTCTCAAGAGAGACTTTATACAACTGTTTTTCGGGCGTGTAGTAAAACACATTTTTCTTGACATTAGTTTATCAATGTCATGATTAATTGGGCTTACCCTCCATCCGGGATTTTACGGGACAGTGCTGGTTTTCTTATACTGTCCGAGGCTGAAAAATGTTCGGGGTTTTGAAGATAAAACAGATTATTGCTTTGATCATACATTTGAAAAATTGTATTTGTCTTTGGCGAAAAGAAATAGGGTAAAAGTAAATTGTGAAAATATTGCTCACGTTACCAGTTATAACAGAGAAGCTGCTTTGTTTAGACAAGTGATGGTTGTATTCCGTTTCGTAATCCGTGAATCTCTATCCGATTGGTATTGCTGATGTGAAAGTATGATCAGCATTCACAGAGTAGTTCCAGGGCATTGTATTTTATTAGAAGGAAGAGTAATTTATTCTTTTACTGCATCGAATCTTCTTGTATTTGTGGCATCACCATAGAGAAAAATGCACATTTAATGGAAAACCCCAAAACGAATATTTGTTTTTTAAAAGCCTGTGGTGATTATAACGATCATAAGCAGTGTTCAAGTGCACCAGATAGCCGAAACAACTTAAGAGACTGCTACAGCTATAGAAAGATGGGAACTATCAGAAAACCTACACTCCAATTACGATGCGAATCCAGCACCAGTTTGCTATGAGCATAATAATAATCTTGAGCGATAAGAAACGCTAAGTAGTGGCTTCAACAGGATTTGAGTGATACCGCTACAATGTGCACAAAAAAAAAAAAAAAGACAAAAAGCAGCGTATGACCAGACGGCCCAACTTCGCCGTTTTTCACTTGTGCAGATAAACCTACATAGGTTAAAAGAGTTGCAGAAATCAACGGGGAAAATCCAAGCAAACACCAGATAGTGGCGATGTTAGCGAATAGCGTGAGTGACCTTCGTTTCACAGCTCTTGCAATTTACCAGAAACATGAAGGAATGGCTCTCAATGAGAGGCACTACCAGACTTGTACAAGGGCCCGTGATGATATACAAAACAGTGTAAACAGAGCAAACACGTTAACCGTTTTCCACTACAGTTACATAGGCTTTATTTTTGAGATAGTAAAGTCACTTTTTAGATTGACAAATAATCAAAAAATCTTTATTTCACCTATCAGTATTGACCATAGCTAGTTTTTTAACTGTGTATATGCTGTTTATTTTCAGAGACTAGACGCACTATAGGTTAAAACAAAACTTTGAGGTGCCGCAGTTGTGTTTTTACGTTTTAATTTATTCTGTTAAGGGTTTACTATTAATTATAATAATACCGTGAAACACAACGTGCTCTCGTGTTTTGATGCGTTTCATTACGATATTTTCACATTTTGACTTTCTCTACTTAGCATATACTATTAATAATATTAATGATAACAATACAGTGATACACTATCTGCTCTCATATTTTGATGTATTGCGTTACGATGTTTTCAGTATTTATTTATTCTGCTAAGTGTATACTACGATGATGATGATAATAATAATAATAATAATAATAATAATAATAATAATAATAATAATAATAATATAATTAATATTAATAGTACAGTTAAACATTACGTGCTCTTATGCATGGTTTCTGTTACGGCACCTTAATGTTTTGATTTAACCCTAAAAAGGGTCTAGCACCATACACACAATTACAAAACTAGCTATGTGGATATTGTTAGATGAAAGAATAGCTTCTTAATTATTTGTCAATCTAAAAGATATCTTTATTTTCTAAAAAATAAAGGCTCTGTAACTAAAGTGAAAATTAGTTAGTATTTTCGCTCTGTTTACACAGTTCTTGTATACCATCACCGACTCTTATCACATGTATGAGACCTGCCTCTCAATGAGCACTATTCCCTCACTGTTTCGTTGATATACAAGAGTGTGGAACGAAGGTCGCTCACGCTATTAGCTAATACCACCACGACGGTGTTTGCTAGGATTTTCCCTGTTGAGTTCTGCAACTCTTGTAACGCATGAAGGTTTATCCGCACACGTGAAATACGGTGTTGGGCCACCTGGTATAAATACAGCAGAAGCTAGAACCCTTTGGCGGTAGGTGTTTCCATTGGTGGGGGGGGGCGGGACTTGGACTTATCTTACTTTCCAAGAGGATCTAATCTGAGATTCATTTATATCTGAAACCGCGTTTACAACCAGAACGTGTACTTAAAATGTATTTTAATTCTCCACGAAAACATGGCAGCTGTCTCCAACCATTAGTGATGGGTTTAGTAGATTTGAACCAAGGCATACGTGATGTCTAGCAATTTAGAATGCAACTGCTTTACTTCACTAGCTGTGTAGCCTCTGCGGATGAAAATAAACAAAGAAAGGTAACAGTTTGGTAGGCAGAGGGGTAACTTCTTGAGCAGATCGATGACTTCACTTTGTTTGCCCTTCACTCCTCCTTGGAGGGAATGCTGATGAGCAGATTTACTCAGTTCGGGTGCCAACTTGAGGGATAAAAACAAACAGCGGTAATGACTACATAGGTCTAGTGTGGGAAAACAAGGGAGAAGAAATTGGGAAAGAAGAAGGGTGGGCTAAATCGGGGAAAAGGTTAATGAGGTTACGCATGAGGGAGATTGCTGCATTGGAAGTGATGACTCAGGTCCGACTTCATGTACCTTTTTTCTCTCTCGTTTTAAAATTTAATGAGATTAGAAGATTGTCCGCAGCCGCCGGTTCCAGCTTTGCATAGTAATGATATTCCAAAATTATCACAGAATGAGAGTGAATTTCATGATCATAGCCATGTATTCATTCTTTCTTGTTTGTTTGTTTTTTTTTCTTTCTTCTCCTGAAGCAATTCCTTCCCTTTTTCTTTTATGACTTAGAAGGTTTTCCTGTAATTGATGTATCTCTCTCCTTTCTTTATAGCTGTACTTTTTGTTTGTTTCATCCGTCATGTTTAATTTATTTTAATTATTTCCTATGTTTCTTTCTTTAACTTTTCTTAAAAATGTTGTTTACCGTGTTCTTGTGTTCTTCTTAAACCATGCTCTCTTTTTGTTTAGTTTCCTCTTCCTGCTTCTTTGCTCTTTTCAAACAGAATAAACATGTTCTTTCCAAGAAATCAGTGATGCCTTAAGGGAAAGGAACCGGAAATGCTAGGAAAAGTCTATATGCAGTATGAAATGTATTTAATTCTATTTTAGTTCCATTAGTTGCTCCTGCTTTAACCGTTAGTGTATATTTTTGTGTAACTTGAACACTTTCAATTATTTTTAAATGTGCGATTTTGAATTTAGAGTTTTTTTATTGTTTCATTTATCTTTTAACTTTGAAACAACATTTATATTCCCACACTATTTCTTATACGTTTGGTTTTGTATACATTTTGTATTTATTTATTATTTTATATGTTCTTTAGTTTCGTACAGAAATTGGAACCACTAGAAGCACGATTAAGTATTCTGTGTATTTCGTTACTTAGAAATGTTATGATTTTTCTCTCTGAGATTTTGGTTTTTGTATAAACAGGTTTCATGGCGACATATTTATTTCGTTGTGAGGTTTGAAACGTATAAAAAGGCTATCCAGAAGTTGGGTTGAGGCACTCGAAGAAAGTTTCTGGTCGAGTGAGGACGGTCGCGTCTTCCACCGGACCATACTTCCCAAGTAGGGGATCCAAGGAGCGAAGTATATGGTTGTTCTTAAGCGTTGAACAGATAACGTGAACACATTTTAATTGGAATATATTTTGTCTTCCCCCAACTTAAAATAGAATCCGGGAGTAAAACAACATAATAAACAAATCGATGAAAGTAATCGGGAGTAGAATTTTGCGTTGACGAATCACACGAAAGCACTAGTGGTTGCGACTTCGTGACTCATTCGCCAAGTTTGAATAACATAACATAACATTCAGTTCAGTAAAAATAAAAAGAATATTCAATAATGATTTATTTAGACAAGAAAACCTACCTATGTTGTAGGACCCTGGGTTATTACCCATAAACCCTGAGAGAAAGAACTCTTCGCTTCTATCGACTGACTTACCGCGGCAAGTGGCTCCTGTACAAGGAGATATTACTTCCATAGGCGGGGAAATTATCGCTTCATATTGGCATCATACGTGGGACAAAGCTGATTCACATTGACTCCAGTATACGAAGCTTTACTCAACTTATATGCTCATATCAGCAGCTTTGCTCTAGAAACAACTGGTGTTTTCTTGCTCAACTGTAGCATTTTTATTTTCTCTACTCGTACTATGTGCATAGTGTATAGAGAAGGTATTGCATTCAACCCAAAATTCTATACCGAGATTTCACAGGTAATACACGTTTTAGGGTTCCCTATACTCAAAAAAGGCATTTTAAGAAGAAGGCCCGAAAGTGCCCATGTGTTTGTAAACACGATAACTCAAAACGAAAAGTCGGTAAAATACCAAACTTGGTGTTTAAGTTTAGTATTTTCCAGGGATCCAACACAAAGATTTTGAGAAAAATCCCCCCACCCTAAACTACCCTTTACATGGAAAAAGTTTCGAAAATTTTTATTTTCTCAAAAATGGCTCATACGATTTTAATTAAAATGCCATATATTAAAGTTATTTACATAGACAGTAAAATGTATAACTTGAATTTTCTGGAAATAGCCTCTAAAGTCCTCTTTATTCTAAATGAATTTTGCTGAATTTTGCATAAATGGTAAACAATAAGAGATAAACAAAAACTTACCAAATAAAAATGGAGATCTTGTAAATTCACACAATATACCTACGTTTTTTCGTGGAATTGACCCTTTCTGAGATATTTCAATTTATTTGTTTCAGATTTAAAATACCTAAAACTTTTCTCACACTTCTGCCCATGCTTAGAAACGGACTTTAACCATATGGCAACCAGCTTTTAAAAGGTTTGACTATCACTTTAGCCAAATGTATTCCCTTATTTTCCTTCTGCTTACAAGGAAGCAAGTAATTGAGATAATTTCTGCTAATGTTTATCTCGATTATCATATAGCAGATATAAGAATATTCTTTTTAACAATAATGTGATGTACAGAAAGTGAATGGAACACGTAAGATTTTTTAACTTTTTTTTTTTTTTAAGTCTTTGCCATTAAATGTATACAAATTTACTCTCACATGCGCACTTCCAGACTCTGTGGTGCATAGGGAATGATTCTAGTTAAGGTAAAAATCCCCGCCTCAGTAGGAATCGAGCCCAGGATACATGGGTGAGAAGTCAGAGAGTGCTGACCACTCGACCGCAATTGTTTATTTATTTAAGGAGGATATATGATGGCACTGTGAAGCGATTGATTATATCTACTTCTAAAAGAGAATGCAGAGACTGGTGTAACCAATGCCGAAGCAGAGAGCTAATTTATAATCTCATACTAACGACGCGTGCAGATAGCAATTCATCATTCAACTGACAGCCTTCATCCTGACTTAAAAACAATTTCAAACTCCCTCATCTTTGTATTTCCAACAAAAGCAAACTTTTTTCTTAGGTAAGGAAATAGCATAGTGCGATACCAAGAGTATTTGTTTCTGTCGGTAGCAAAATCTTCCCTATACGAGTACTCTGAAGCAGTTTTGTTATTTAACTAGCATAATCCGCGTTTTACGTTAACTGTGGAAACTCTTCTCTTCCCTCCCTCTCTCCTCTCTCTTTCTTACATTCTATTACTCTCTCCACTCACACACTTTCTCATATTCCGTCTCCTCCTCTCCGCCCCCCGCTCTCCCATTCTCTCTGAGCCAACAGCCTGAGAAACAAGAACCTTCCATCTTTTAGGCCTTCGGAGTTGCACTTTTTACTTTAGCTGCCACATAAATTAGGTGGTGGCTTCGCATTCCATTCAAAACTTCAATATCGAGATTTCATCAGAAATGTACGCTTTAAGGCACCCTAAATCCAAAGAAAGCATTTTTACTTTGTGTCACCTACGTTTCGTTAGAGGAAGTACGAGCATTCTGTTCCATCCCATGTATTCTATATCGAGATGTATAGAAATTACGTGTTTTGAGTCCCCCTGAATAAAAATAATTTTAGACGACCCGTGAATGTATCTGTGTGAATGCGTGCGAGCGCACACCAATGAATAGGATAATTCAAAAATGAAAATTTGGATAAATATTAACATTGGTTTTTAACTTGGTATATTTCAAAGATGCGATATAAAGATTTTCAAGAACTCTCCCACCCAAAACTACTTTTTACATGGAACATTTTATTCGAAATATTTTATTTTTACAAATGGTGATAGTTATTTTTATAAAAATACTATCCATTTAAATATTTACGTAACAAATAAAATGTATTTGGCGAATTTTCTCGGAATACCTATGAAGTTATCTTCATTGTCCGAGGGCGGTGGGTGTGATTTGGTAAATGCAATTATGAAATACATAGATACCTAAATATAGTTTAAAACATGTTACAACATATGTTTACAACAGAGAACTTACTTCAGTAAATTTTTGTTGCCTAGCCATTCGTAAATATTGGTTAGTGTTTTTAAATTCGTTTTTAATTTAATAAAATGCTATTCAGTTGCGAAAAGTATATGTAATTTCACAGTTGGGTATTACCACTTGCTTTTACAAATCTGACTATAGATTCAATTTACTCTACTCCACTTGTACACGAAACTTATTATGTAAACATTTATTTAGCTTAACATTGAAGTACATAGAAAAATAAACTTTCGTAAATGTATATTAAAATAAACTATAGTGAGCAGAGACACTCACGTGGATGTAATTCTCTTAATGCCTGTAAGAAAACAAAAGAATTTATCTGCGTCGTTTGGGCGCCGAGTATGCGTCGGTCCCGTGTGTAATATGTGTGTGAGTTTACTCCCCTACCTAATCATTTATAGTATGTCACTTTCCATGTACCTGTTTATAGCGACGAATACTATTGTTGCCTCAGCTCAACTCAGCTCGTATCTCCGATGACGTCGGCCGGCGAGCGTGAAATTTGATTCACCCAGGTTGGAGCAACAATGGGGGTAGTTAGGAGTTATACACTTTTAACATTGAATATTTAAATTTATTTGTGACTAAAATCTTTAACTATAACAACAAGCACTTTTGCCTCACATATTAAAAGTCCTCCCTTAGCAACTGAACATCACATAGTTTCTCTAGCAACTGATATTACATTGTGAGCCTAGCAGCCGAACTTTGTGTATCTAACAACTGAGCGTTGCGATGTGAACCTAAACTGTCTTCAAGTTTCCATTTATATAGCATAATATGGTGTCATGACTGCTTTATTTCTATTAGTCAAAAAGACCGCGAACTTGGCGTCTATGCGTCCCATAATGCAATTCTCACTACCCATAATGCACTATAAACACCACGTGACTACCTCTATACAATGAAGAAAAACTCATTTCTTAAACATTTTAGACTTCCCCTAATTCACTTTCACTTGTTACTCTATTGCACGCACATGCATAAAGGAGTACGTGACTTTTGCCAACTTCTGCCTTAACAAAGACTTTTCCCCCTTATGCAGCGGCCTAGTTTCGTAAACACCCTAATCTGTGCTTGCTTCTACACATATTGAGAAACATTTCATTTGTACATTAAATTATAACAGATAATTAATAATAATTATAGTAATAATAATAATAATAATAATAATAATGGCGAGGTCGACTAACGGTCTCATATCAAATAGTATGTTTGCTTAGAATGTTTAATGCATCTATAAGAAAAAAACAGCTGGTAGGTAGACATATTTACTAATATAAATAAAATCGGACAGAAAATTATGCAACTAAGATTTTGAAGTGAACAATTTATCACTTAAGCTCAATTATAAATGAGATATTTAGAACTTTTGATTTCTGTGATTGGGACCTAAGGTAGTTAATGGGTCCTGTTTCATAGCAATCGATTCGATTGTTCTTGGGTGAAAGTATAACAATTAACATCATTGTTGGAATATTCATCTTTTTATAAAGCTTCAACATAGTTTTATGACAATAATTAAGAGTTCTTTATATTTCACCACATATTCTAAATTTATTTTGCACATCTCTGTTATTGTTATATGACGTAATATATTCAAAATAATTAAAATCACTCTTTTGTTGGATTATTTTCTTTTATTTTCAATTTATGCTCCGCCTTAACTGCATTGTCATATGCCGGCATTTCCCTTTGGAATATGTTATCTTTCGGCAATGGTGTTAACTCGTATACTGTTGTCATTGTACTTCTGGTTTTCTTGAACGTTATCAATTGGATCACACAGATTCACACTCTCAGGCATACAACCAGGGAGGATAGGAAATAATCTTGGCTAGAGAAAATTTCTCATCCCCAGCCAGGAATCGCGCACGGGACCCCTAGTGTAGCATGCAGTTGCTCTATTGACTGAACTACGGGGACAACCTTCAATGTTATTGTTTATAGAGATTTTTGCTCTTAAATAGTTTATTCGTCTAAAAACCATTATTTTTCTTTTCTCATCTTTTTGCATTATATTCACTTGAAATACAGGTCTTCAAATTTATTTGGTCAATCGTTTGCTCGTGCATGACGTCAGTACTAGAAAGTGAGTTTATCACGCATTGTTTCTTGCAAACGTTGAACAGAAACGGGTGGACGAAATGGGACTTGTATCGCACCTTTCCAATATTTACATTTGGAGCATTCGCTTGCGTCTCTAAACTCGCAACTACAGCACTTATGTTGATAGATAACGTTTCTCCCAGTTCGGAAGTATACTCAAATATGCAATTTTGTGATCGGTGGTCACTTCCATCTCGCGTGAAAAGGCCTCACAAAATGGCCTGGTGAAAAAACAGATCTGCACCGTACAGTACATCAACCTGTTTACGAAGTCGACAAAGCATGCAGTGGAAGGTTCAATTCCGCACCTCCCCTGTGAAACAAGTGCTCGCTGAACTAATAATGACTCGTGCATTTAATGCCACTGACGCTAAAGGCCGAATAAATCTGAAGACCCGGTATTTATTAACTTGTATAGCTATATCATGTTGTAAATTCTCTTTCCAGTTTTCAATCAAAATCTGGTTATCAGTGTCGCCCTCCGTGGTGTAATGGTTACCTGCTAACTCATATACCCAAGGTCGTGGGTTCAAACCCGGCGGAGGACGACGATTTTTTCGGGAGTAAAAATCCTTAGCATGGCTTCCTTCGGAAGGGATGTAAAGCTGTTGATCCAATGTTGTAGATTTACGGCACGTAAAAGAACCTCAAGCCTGATAAAAGGGCCTCTGGGCAAAATTAAGCGGTCTTCACGCCCGGTATAGAATGGGACGCTGAGAACCACAGCAGTTAAAGAGCGTCCATAAATGAAACGCCATTTCATTTTGGTTATCAGCATCGGCGTTGGTATCAATTTTAATGTGCTTAGATAAACTTAGTAATTTATAGTTAAAATAAACAATAATCAAGTAAGATCTCGACAACTGCGCAAAACTCATTCACATAAATCACTAAACTACTCAGTTTATAAAGCTCTGTGCAGCATTTATCCGTTACTTTTGTTAGCAAATGCAATATTCAAATGCCTTTTCACTTGTATGAGTATAAAATCATGAAATGGACAGGTTGAGGACGGAGACTGGCAGGGATAAAGAAGAACACGAGTTAAACAATGCCATATTTTCCGTTGCTGCAGGTCTGGTATAAACCCCAAGCTGTAAAGCAGGGGGAGGTTGTTACCACGGAAAAATCCCAATGGCACAGAGGAGAATGTGCGTGCCGAATGATATCCCTATACAGCCCGCACCCTTGCAATATTTCATGTCGATGCTGACCCGGCCTTGTTTGTTGTCTTCCTCACGGAAAGGTAGTGTGTCATGTGACTTGAATGGAAGGGATAAGTATGGATCCTTCCCAGTGGCGGATTCTATCTGCCAAATATCCTAGATTTATATTCACATGATTTTCTCTGCCCACTAGTTTATTACTTTCTCTAGCGCATATGTACAACGTACATTGTAGATAGGGAAGGTATTGCATCCCACCCAAAAATTCCATACCGAGATTTCACCGAAAATATGTGTTTGAAACCTCTTGAATCCAAAAATTAGAGTGTGTATATGTCTGTCTGTGTGGCTCTGTGCGTCTGAGGATAGTTAACTCAAAAACGAAATATCCGTTAAATACCAAACCTGGTATTTAAGTTTAGATCTCCAAATAATGCAACACCAACATTTAAAAAAAAATTCCCCACCCCAAAAATTTTGATTTTCTCTAATATTACTCTTAACAATTTTGATTATAGTACCGTGTATAAAGATATTTACATGACAAATAAAATGCATAATTTGAATTTCTTGGGAATAGCCTCTGAAGCCTCCTTCATGCTGAATGACTTTTCAATTTCTTTAGCCCGCATGTACAATGTACATAGCGGAGGAATTGTATTCCAACCAAAAATTCGAAGTCGAGATTTCACCGGTTTTGGGTCCCCTGATTCCGAAAGAAGCATTTTTAGAAAAAAGTCCGAGTATGTCTGTCTGTGTGTCTGTGAACAGCATAGCTCAAAAACGAAAGACCGTTAAATACCAAACTTGGTATTTAAGTTCAGTATCTTCCAAGGATGCGACACGAAGAAAATTAAGAAAATCCCCCCACCACAAATTCCCCTTTACATGAAAAAATTTTCGAAAATTTTGAGTTTCTAAAAAATGGCTCTAACGATTTTGTTTAAGTCACGTATATTAGAGATATTTATATCTCAAATAAAATGTATATCTTGAATTTTCTGGGAATAGCCTCTGAAGACCTTTATTCTGGATGAATTTTGCCGAATTTTGCTTAAATGCTAAACCGTAAGAGATAGACAAAAACTTACTGCACACAAAATGTAGATCGCATCAAAGCACACAATTTATGTCCTTAACGTTTTTGTAGTGGAGGTAACCGTTTCCGAGATGTTCCTTGTTATTGTTTTCAATTGGAAGTACTTATACTTTTCCCAGACAGGAAGTATCCGTTTTTCTTTTGTTCTACTCCTGGCCAAACAAAGAAGTGATTTACAATGGCAATCGCATAACGACAACTTTTAAAACATTTGACTATCACTTTAACCTAGTGCATTCCTTTAGTTTGCTTCTACTTAAGTAATAAGAACATTCGCTAATGCTTATCTCGATTAGCATGGTGTAGAAAGAAGTATCTTTTGCAAGAAGTTTGTTTTTAGAGCAGCTAGAAAAAGTCATGTGAGTGTAACACATCAGATTTTTTCATGACTGGCAAACCATAAGAGATAGACAAACCTTACTGCACAAAAAGTAGTTCTCGTCAAAACACACAATTTATATCCTTTACATTCCTTCTGTCAAGAAAGTACCGGAAATTGATCATTTAAAAATCCTGTTTAAAAGGAGATTCGAAATTATTGTTGTCGCTAAGTTGGTACAACGTTCCTCTATACCAAAGTGTTTGATCGTCATCTGTCATCCAGGTTGTTTACAGTACGCCATTTTGTTAGTTTATCTCAAAGGCGATTAGCGATTTTACGATGGATAAAAATATTGAACAAAGAATCTGTCTCAAATTTTGCATTGCAAATGGTATTTCGTGTGCCGAATCGCTGAAAATGTTACAGAGGGCTTACGGTGAATCAACTTTATCAAAAACACGTGCACATGAGTGGTACAGTGCATTCAAAAGTGATCAAGATGTGATGAAAGATTTGCCTTGCTCTGGTCAGCCATCAACGGTTTCAACTGAACTGAACAGCGCTAAAGTGAAGAAAATTATGTCTGAAAATCGTCATTTATATCTGAGAGAGATTGCCGCTGAACTTTCTGTGTCTCACGAATCGATTCGTATGATTTTAAACGGTTGTTTGGGCATGACACGCGCTGCAGCTCGGTTAGTTCTGAAATACTTGAATTATCTACAAAAACTCAATCGCGTAAGGATTGCTGAAGATATGCTAGAACGATCCAGTTCCGACTCCACATTCATGAAACGCATTGTAACTGGTGATGAGACGTGGGTTTATGAGTTTGACACTCAAACCAGTCAACAAGCTTCCGAATGGCGCCTATCAACTGAACCGAAACCTAAAAGGACACGTCAAACTCGATCAAAACTGAAGGTCATGTTGACAATTTTTTTCGATTATCGCGGCGTCTTGCCAGAAGGTCAGATGGTAAATAAAGACTATTATCTGAGCGTTATGCGGCGTTTGAGAGAACAAATACGGCGAAAAAGGCCAGATTTGTGGAACGATAACTCATGGATTCTGCACCACGATAACGCACCAGCTCACAAGGCTATTATTGTGAACTCAAATTTCATCGAACAACCACCGTATTCATCTGATCTGGCTCCTGCTGATTTCTTTCTCTTTCCAAAACTCAAGTTACCACTTCGAGGCACCCGTTTTCAGTCGCTAGAAGACATAAATGAAAATTCGCGGCGACAATTGACATCGATTCCTAAAAGTGCCTACAAAAAATATTTTGATGATTGGATTATTCGTTGGCATAAATGTATAATTTCAGAAGGGGCCTACTTTGAAGGCGATAAAATAAAATTGGATGAATAATTTAATTTTTTGTGTTTTATTGGCAAATTCCCGGAACTTTCTTGACACAGTAGTATATAAAATCCCTTCCGCATGAAAAGGACTTCAGGACTTCAAGATATAATCTATATTTTAGTTACCATGCAATATCTTCAAGCAATCTTTATTTTATTTATTTATTTATTTATTTATTTATTTCTGCTGTGCTAAAATTATCCATAGGATTTGAGTTTCATACACTTCATGCTTTCTTATCATTTTGGATTTAAAAATATTTAGATATTTTTATTACGCTAATTACTCAAAAGCTATACACCATACATAAATTATTTTTTTGGAAAACCAAAAATATTAGTATATTTGTTTCAAGCTAGTAAATAAAATTGGCAGATAGAATATTTATTTCTCTTCAGAAGAAAGACTAAACCTTTGAATATTATTTTACTCAAATTGTTTATTGTTATTTTATTGTGCAATATATCAGGTCATTTTCTTTTGTTTTTATTAATAATCTGAGCTTGTGTTAAAAATTGAAGCAGTTAGGGCATAGTGTGCAAAATAATTAATATTTATAAGTGTAAGAAAATTTAAAGTGGAGAAAAAGACTATTTAAATTTGATCTTGTTACTTTTCTAATAAGAATATTTTTTTAAAATTCTCCTGCCTCGTTTGTTGGTCCTCCCTACTTCTTCTTCTTCTCTTGTTTTCTCCACGTGGGTGCTTCTTCTTGAAGATTGGTGTGATGGCTGTGTTGTTTGTTTCAAGCGACGTCTGTCTCTCTCTCTCTCTCTCTCTCTCTCTCTCTCTCTCTCTCTCTCTCTCTCTCTCTGCAGCAATCTTCCAAGTGGCAAGTGAAGTTTTCACTTCTATAGTTTGTTCTATCATGCTGATTACTTGCAATGCAGTCCATGACTCCTGTCGCAGCTGCTATTTCCAATATTTTCTTAGCACAAATATTTCCTTTGGGCATTTCTTCCACATTACACTATGTACTCTTTCATTCGCATTCTGGGTCCTTCCCAAGGCGCATTTTTTCAGAAGTTCTTCAGAAGCTAGGATTGGTATTCTGGTAGTAATTTGGTACTACCTCTTCTCGCAGTATACAGATTTCATATTTCATGCTTTGGAATATTCTCATCCTTCGCAATTGCTCTTTTGTAAAAAGGTGATGTTTGACCACCAGGGCATTTTGAGTGTTGTGGATTTGTGTCAGTAGGTATGGCATGGTATAACGTTGCATAAATTGCTCTCTTCATGCACCTACATTGGGAATATTATCTAGATTTGTTTATCTATTGTAATTCTGTAGGCGAGGAATCATTTCTTCAGGTAAACTTCCTTTTTTTCTTCTTTTTTCCACGTAGTGTAACATTTTTCTTCTTCCATTCTTGCACCATTGTCCTCAAACTTTATTCAGTCTCTTTGCCACATGGTTTAGGCATTCTTACTTAACAATTTCAACTTCACCAAGAAAATGTCTGCGTAAGAGCCAAAAAATGTTCAGCATCTCCAACTGAGAGGATACTTGTATACCTCATGTTATGTTTATCGGCAGCCTTATGTCGCAAACTTGTTGCCTCTACTTCCATGGTATTAGTAGACCCATTAAAATGTTGTTCATATAATCCTTCCTCTTGAAGCTTTCGTTACCATGCTTTGTATTCTTCTTGTTTCACATTCATTATTTTGCTTTTTTGTGCACTAATGTTGCAGTATCGCGAGAGAATTTCATAATCTAAGATTATGCCTGTGAGGATATCAATGACAAAATCTATGCCATAATTTGATATGTTGACATGTTTCTAGAATCCCATCAGCTGTTGCAATGTCCATTGTGTCCATATGAGTGTAGGTAACTACAACTCTAACTTCATCCACAATTTTATTTTTTATGGGTATTTTTTCTCTGATATTTTAAAAGATGATGATTATATACGGTTGCACTTATGCCTACCATTCCAACTGACATGCAAAATTGTTCCATTCCAGCATGACCCCATTTTTCTATTTACTTCAAATGGTCTAAACTCGGAGAGATCCATTGAAATCGCTGACAGTTGCCTTACCTCGTGGCCGCTCCGTCACTCTGTTGCCACTTCGTCCCGTCCATAGCTATAGCACCAAACCTCTCAGTCGCTTGGCAGTGTCTCTTCTCCTAAATCATCTTCATCATTTCTTCTAAAGTCATGTCACTGTCATTATCATTGCTTATATTTATAATTACATTAGGATACTCGGCGCCAACTGAAACAGCATTGAGGAATATCTATTACATCTTGCAGCAAGGATGATATCATTGCTTACGTAGCATGAATCTGTGGGCAGAGTGGCACACATCAGATGCGACAGCACGCTGGCTGTCAGGGATCACTATGGATCTTCCCGAGTTTAGAGGATGCATCTGAATTTACACGAGGGCTTGTATACAATTCATTGTAGCTCTCACATTTACATTAATTTTACAAACAACATCAAATTCTTGACTTATTTCTGCCTTTTCTGCAGTACAATAGCTGTAGGTCAGTCCTTTGTACATCTCACTCCACACACTTGAATGCACTAAAGAAAAGTCAGCACTACTTCTTTTTGTTTCCTCAGATGAGGAGGGTGCAACTATTTTTAATTTTCTTTCACTAACACTCACTGTATATTGTTCAGAAGCACCTGATGTAGATGGAAGTGCGGCATCAGGAAGCAGAATGGCATATACGAATATTTATAGTCCCTTAAATTCAAGTCTATAGATTTCTCATGCAACTTATGACTGCTAATAATCACATACCTTCGTAAAGAAGATGTTAGAAATGACGTCCAGCCAGAATCTCTCACACCTTTCAAGAACAATTCAATTAACAAGCATTAATTATTCATTATCCATACAAATAAAATTATGTTTCGTTCGTAAAAAAAGTAACGTCTTTAGGATCACTAGAACGATAATCAGTATTGTCTAACATCCAATTGAAATTACGTTTTATTTATGGACGCTCATCGGTTCTCATCGCCCCATTCTATTTTGGGTGTGAAAGACGCTTAATTTTGCTCAGAGGCCTCTTCAACAGCCTTGAGGTTCTTTTATGTGCCGTAAACTACTACACAGGACCGCCAGATTTATTTCCTTTCCGAATGAAGCCACGCTAAGGATTTTTACTCCTGAAAAAATGCATCGCTCTCCGCTGAGTTTTTACCCGAGACTTTAGGAACAGAGGCCAGCATGGCAATTGCAGAAACTAACTCTGCTCACAATATTATGTAGCTGTAATTCCAAAACTACAGTTACCTTATAAGGGTTTCAATTTTTAAAAGTTCAGTGGATTCCAAGCTGAGGTTCCCGGTTCCCCTGCAAATTTGCTCACAGATTTCTTTAGACTTCGTTCTATCTCTTCTTCAGCACTTCTTGAGTTCTTTAGCTGTAAGAAAATGCAGCTTAATTCCGGTTTCTTTTCAAGGATAGAACCCATTTTCTAAACTATTCACAAGATTACGAACCGTTTCTTTGTGAGGCGGATATAAGTTTGTCACATAGGATTAAGGATTATCGCGAACGGGTCCTTAGTCACTGGGGCAGAACACCACTCGTAGGTCCCTGTGTTCCTTGCCGCTTACTTGACCCCAGGGAGGAAAGGAGGGATGAGGAGAGAGAGCCCCGCGACCAGATCCGGATGACCGCGATCGTGGTTATAGAAGGAATGCCTCCGATGGCGTCCGTCCTGCTCACAGAGCCCAAGCTTTCGGTGGTTTCCCTGACCTAGCCCGAGCCCAAAAGACCCGAAAGTGGGTCCGGATTTAGCGATACGACGACGCCGGATAAACATTCACAGGCTTAAATTCCATCAGCCGCAACCCACCGAATACTGTCGCTGATGCTGCAAATGATGGGAACAGAAAATGGTGGGCGGGTAAATTTGGGGAATGTAATGAACGTACCCAGCATTCGTCTGGTGAAAACCCCGATGGGTCTGGTAGGCCGGCGACGGGAATCGAACCTACGACCTACCAACATTCACAGGCTTAAATTCCATCAGCCGCAACCCACCGAATACTGTCGCTGATGCTGCAAATGATGGGAACAGAAAATGGTGGGCGGGTAAATTTGGGGAATGTAATGAACGTACCCAGCATTCGTCTGGTGAAAACCCCGATGGGTCTGGTAGGCCGGCGACGGGAATCGAACCTACGACCTACCAAATGCGAGTCGCTCGGTCATGTCACATAGGTATCATGCATGCAGATTGCATGTTCTAAGGTATATTACATTTTTGCCATCATAATAGCACTAATACACATAATACTGAAACGCGTTGTCTAATGGTATGTCATTCTCTGTGCAAAGACTTCGTGTTATCTGATTAGCCGCCTCTTGAAGAAGGAACAGAAGCGTGTAGCTGGAAACAGCGCACTGTAGGGCAAGCAATTCCCCATAGTACAGCCACACATTAAACAAAGCCTTTATATTATATACATCATAAAGAAGTCTGAACATTATTTATGGAAATGCATACACATTCTCTGAAGTATAAACTCAGTGTAAAAGTGTTAAACTGCAAGCGATACTTTCTGGAAATTATTCAAAACTATCTGGATAAGCGACATATGCATGACCGATTTACCGAAAATGCATCTTTTATATTGTACTTACAAGTGCTTTAGCGTCAATTACGATTGGATTGCAATAAATTTTGACCTATGTAAATTTTTGGAGCACAGTCTACTACTGCAAGACCCTGGCCGCGCCGTGGCCGAGTGGTCAGACCACTCGCCTCTACCTAGACGGCCCGGGTTCGATCCCAAGCGACCGCATGTGAGATTTGTGGTGGACAAAGCGGCGCAGGGGCGGTTTTTCTCCGGGTTCTCCGGTTTCCCCCGCCATCACATTCCACCGGGGCTCCATTTTCATGTATCATCAGTGGCATCGCCTGCGGTGCCAGAGCAGTGAAAGCGGGCGTTAAACACTACAAACAAAAAAACAAAAAACAAAAACTGCAAGATCCTGGGTTTGATTCCAGTCTGGAATCGAAGGCGTTTTCTTTGAAAAAGCGTTTGATATCTCCAGAGGCTGATTTTAATGCGAGCAGATTACTTAATAGCTGTAAGTAGTTACTTCAGGACTGGACTGGAATGCCGCAGGGCAGATTCCTGAAAGAAAGTTCGGCAGTCTTTCAAAATGACATTTTTATTATTATAATCAGGGTTAGGTTTTTAGATGCAAAATTCATATGGAAAAAGTAAGGAAAAAGATGATAAAATAAGGTAAAAAAGAGACAACATGAGCTGTTTTATTCAACTGATTAAAAGTATGCACATATTTGGAAACAAATACATCAAATCACCACTCATCAGAAATAGGAAAATACAGGTAGCTGTTGTATTTCAGGACATTGAGTATATCTAAATTTTTAAAACTGTGTTTCAATTAGCTGATGAAATGTCTTTGTAAATGCTAAAGCTTTTTTCAACATCCACAGAGACCATGGGGCAAACTTTGTATTCATTCAAAATAGCAACTCTACAGATGTGGCAAATTCTTCAACATACGGATTCTTCTGAAGAATAGACTGCAGTTTGTCCTTGGCAAAGTCCTCTAACTGGTCCATCATTGAAGTAAAAGTATCTCATTGCCTTTACGAAACCATGTTCTTCCAATAAAATTGCTTAATGTTGCAATCCGGTACCTGTAACCATGAATACAACATTTTTCTGTCTGAAAAAAATGTTGTTTTTTTTTTTTTCCGGTAGTAGAAGTTAATAAGCCTTGGAAGTTACACCTGCATCGGCTGGATTCATTGAAAGAAGAAACTCCTTAATCTTGTCAAAGTTCACACAACATAGCGCACGATCCCCAACGAGCAAAGACTGGCAAATTTAGAAGGGCAGGCCAGAGATTTCCTTATAGACAACAACATGACTCGGAGCTTTCCGTAGCATCTTCTTCAGGGCAGAGATGAATTCATTTGCGATATCGTTTTCATTTCTAATGAATTCACAAATCCTATGAAGGGCATGGAATAGTTATACCAGATACTTTAACTTAGAGAACAAAGGTTTAAATTGAATAATTGCTGAAACCTTGTACGGAACATGGTACATAACCACCAGAAGAAGTTTTGACCAAAGCTTTTGACAGAGGCCCATGGTTGATTGCATTACTGTACTGGCATTGGCTTCTCCAGTTCATACATTTTAAATAACATGAGCTTAACTTTCTCCCCTTGATGGAGGAATAACTGAAATGTTCAGAATATATCGTTCCATTGAATTTTTAGTTTTATCAAAACTGGTTCCCATATCATAATGTCACTTTTACCTTGATTCTTAGTAAGTCTTCATGTAGCTTTTGCATAGTACTTTCATAGGCCTGACACCTTTGTGTATTTTTAAGGAATCCTTTAAAGGATGGTTTACCTTATTGAGTGGAATTCCCCCTTGTGTATGAGCAGCGCACAAGTCAATGTTGAATTTCTTCAAGTTTTGAATTTTTGAAGAACAATGTTCAAATGCATTTCATAATAAAGATGCCACGCTGTATTTGTAGAAGAATCTTGTTCTTTTGATGCTTACAATTGGAAACATGTTGTTTGATGCGGTCTTTCTGGTATTTTTCATCAAACAAAATTCCCGATTCGCAAATGCTACAACATAGTACAGTTTCATCTGTGTCTATGGAATCTTGTTTGAATTCCTGAGACAGAGGAACGGCAAAATTGAGTAATACACTCGTTTAGTAACAAGCTTGCACTCACGATCAACAGACTAACTGATTCCAGTCAAACTAAGATGTAAGTGAGAAAAAATAGGATTTTAACATACATAATATTATTTTCTATTGTTGCAGGTGTTGATGGAATGAACACTCGTATTTTGATTGTATCGAGCTATTTGTTTTGGTAAAGAGAAAGAAAGATGATTTGCACATACTCAATACTATTTTCCATTGTTGTAGGTGTTGTTTCAGTCCTGCGTTTATTGGAAGTAAAATGGATGAAACTCACAAGTCTTATCTCATTGTACATTATAAAATGCACTTTAAAAGAGTATTGAAAAACTGCAGTACCTAAAAGAAAAATGGGAAAACCGGGGATTATGGGCACCGTTGAGAAAAAAGGGATAAAAGTACAAAAAAAAAAAAAAAAAAGTGGAATGCCTCCTTTATCAACTAGAGAACAGATCTCACGCTGTGGCAACTTTCCAACGCGCTTTAATTTGCACTATGAGAAAGGCGCGCACCTAAAATTCCTAATCCTTATCATTACAGACAGAACTACATGGGCCTATACATATAATTATTCCTTCCGTACTCTTTTCTGCAACTTATATAGTTTAACGTAAGCATGAATGTTTCGATGTTAGCGACATGCCATGACGAGACAGTGAACATAAATGAAAACAAATGAAGCGTGATTTGTGATATTGTGTGTTGTATAAAACAGGAATCTGTGGTATATGAACATAGTATCAGGGATTCTGAAGCCGCCACTGACAGGTTATCCGCTCAATCCCTTTTTCGCTTTCATCGCTTGGCCGCTGGGACGAAGCCCCCAAGAACGCTCACTGTAATCCACCCAGGGACATGCTCGTTTTGAATTTCCTGAAATTGGCAACCTTCCCATTGGGTTCCTAGCCCATATGCGGGAGTCAACTATCTTGCTGCATCAGCCTACTTTTTATATGCACCTTTTTTCCTCTCACTTTAGCAGTTTCTTTTTCGACTCCAGAGCACATCTTAATCGGAGCTGTAGAAGATTGCATCAGTGGCTAATGGGTATTCATTAGGTAACAGTAAGATTCAGTTCTTTTTCCATCATGAGGTTTGTAAAGTTCATCTTTTTTTTTGATCTGCAATTTTTTTATGATATATGAGCTTCCATATAGTTTTAATTCAAGTATAGAATGCGAGATATAAATTGTAACATGAATATTTGGATAAATTTAGCAAGGCGAATTTGGCATGTTCTAGAAACAAATCCCAGATACTCTCTAATGGCTTTATATTTGGTCGAGTTTTGTAATATATGTATACTTTTGCGGCGCGTAGACAATAAAACTTCAAAAAATGTGTAAGGATTTCACAAATGTTTACTTCGAAGTTACATTTTGTTTGAATTATCCGGTTTTTAAACTTGTGCTTGACTCACTGTATCACTCATCGTCATTACATATGCTGAGTATTTATGATCCTCTTTCTATTTTTACTTTCTCTATACGAACTATGTACATAGTGTATATAGAAGTTATTGTATTGCACCCAAAAATTCGATACCGAGATTTAACCAGAAATACATGTTTTAAGACCCTCTGAGTCCAAAAAATATTTTTATAAAAATGTCCGTGTGTGTCTGTGGGCAGCATAGGTAACTCAAAAATGAAAACACGGTTAAATATCAAACTTGGTATTTAAGTTTGGTATCTTCCAAGGATACGACACGAAGATTTTCAAGAAAATCCTCCCACCCCCAACTATCCTTTACATGGAAAAAATTCGAAAATTTTGATTTTCTCAAAAATGGCTCTAACGATTTTGATTAAAATCTCTAATATATAAGATATTTACATGGCAAATAAACTGTATAACTTGAATTTTCTGGGAATAGCCTCTGAAGAACACTTTATTCTAGATGATATTTTCTGAATTTTGCATAACTGATAAACCGTAAGACATAGACAAAATCTTACTACACAAAAATGTAGATCTACTTAAAACACACAAAAGATTTTTCGTGGAGGTGGCCGTTTTTGAGATATCCCTTGTTATTGATTTCAGTTTTAAAATACTTAAAGGTTTCTCATACTGGAATTTGTCAATACCTGGCCACGCAAAAAAACGGTTTCAATCCCATAGTAACCACATTTTAAAACATTTGAATGCTGTTTAGTCTAATGTATTGTAGAGAAAGTCATGTAAATGGAACACATCACATTTTCCCTTTTGGATTGAAGCTAAATATTATCAAATACTATTCTGTTATCTCTTTGTTTATTGTTTAGATGTTTAATTACTCTCTAATACCTCTGTTTATTATTATAACCTTGTATAGCCTTAAGCGTTACTCGAGATGTGTTTCAGTTGATTTATTAAAATCTTCTGTGCCAGGGCCTAGGTTTCGTTACCATATAGCAACTTGAGCGCTGTCATTATCTTGTAGATATAGTCATTTTTCTTGTTTTCTCCTTTGCTTTGATTAAAACTTCTTTGTACGGCTCCTCATATTCCTTGAAGCTCTTCCTTCTCATCTACTTCTTTGAAATCTTCATAATTTTCATTAAAACCTAAATATTTAAAGTATGAAACTTTCTCTAAATTGCAGCCATATGTAGTAACTTTAGGTATCACATATTTTTAAGTTTCTCTACTCTGCAAGTAGTCAGAGGAAGTGTTGTATTTCACAAAAAAAAATTTAATACTGAGATTTTACCGGAAATATATGTTTGAGCCCCCCTAAATCCAATAGAAAGCGTTTTTAGAAAACGGTCCGTGTTTGTATACTGCTTACGCGTGTGTATCTATGTCTACCGTCTGGAGTTGTGACCCGAAGATTTTCAAGAAACAATTTACATGGAACAATTGTTTATTTTTTATTTTGTCAAAATTACTTTAAGTTTTTGATTAAAATTCCCTATTTTTAAGAAACCGGTGACAAATAAGATGCATATCTTCAATTTTGTACGAATAGCATTGGAAATGATCTTTATTATGAATGATTTTTGAGTAATTCATAAAACGCAAGAGACAAATAAAATCTTACTCAACAAAAATGCAGATCTCAATAAAGCACGCCATTTGTATACGATATATTCATGGCATGAATCGTTTCCGAAATAATCTTTGTTACTAGTTTGAATGCTCAAACACTTTTTTCAAGCGGTAAGTCGATATTTGCTTTTCTTTGTGGTCATGCAAAGTGCATGGAATTTGGAACCCAGGACAGCAACCCATTTTTTAAAAATTTGATTATGGCTTCAGCTTACTGTATCCTTCTATCTTCAGTAAAATGTGTAATGAAAGTTTATATCCATTAACCAGAAGTAGACAAGTTAGTTTATAGAGTCAGTAGATTAGTGTGTAGTAACATAGGTCCAAAACGTTAAATTTTTAAATTTCACGCACACTTTAAAATTACGTCTTAGCATTAATGTTGGGTCAACGCATATAACAGCTTTTGCAAAACATTGCCTAATGAGATTTCAGTAACAGAAACTGGCTAAAAGATTTAATTTGCATAGATAAAGTAATAGTTAAATTGCGAAACTGTATCACTTTCCATACCTATACTGTATGAAAAAAATTGCATGTATTCCATTCACATGACTTTCTCTAGCTGTTACACAAAAACTTTCCTTACGAGAAAAATTATTATTTTATCTAAGACATGCTAATCAAGGTAAACATTAGCAGAAATTGTATTAGTGCGTGCTTCCTTGTAATTATGAGGAACATAAGGGATGACACTGGGCTAAATCGACAGTCAAATATTTTAAAAGCTGGTCCTATGTGAAACAATTGAAGTTCGGTTCACTTTGCATGGCCTGCAGTAAAACAAGAAAGATGAAACGAAACGTCACTTCCCTTTTGAGAAAAGTTTAAATAGTTTAAAATTGAAACAATTTAGAAAGGAATATCTCAGAAACAGTCAACTCTACTTAAAAAAAAAACAACAACAAAAAACGTATATGACATAAATTATGTGTTTGAACGAGATTACATTTTTAGGCAGGAAGTTTTATTAAATCTTTTACGGTTTAACCGCTATACAAAATTCTGCAAAATTCCACCAGAATAAACAGGTCTTCAGAGGCTATTCCCAGAAAATTCAAAATATACATTTTATTTGTGATGTATATCTCTAATATAGGTATTTTAATCAAAATCGTAAAGAGGAATTTTTGATAAAAACAACATTTTTCAAAAATTCCCGTGTAAAGAGTAGTTTGTGTTGGTGTAATTTCTTGTAAATCTTCGTGTCGCATCCTTGGAAGACACTAAAGATAAATACCAAGTTTGGTATTTAACGATCTTTTCGTTAATGTTTTTTTTTTCTTTTTTGACCCTAAGAACCTCAAACATATTTCCGGTGAAATCTCAACATCAATTTTTTTAGTGGAATACAATACTTTGCACTATGCACATTGTACATACGGGCTAGAGAACGTAAAATACAGGAAAGGAAGACCAAATTGATGCTGAATAATTAGAGCAAGCGTAGCGTAAATATGCGTTGGATAAGAAAAAGTGAAGAAAGTGGAAAAATAGTGGAAATGTTATGTACTAATTTTAACATTGAGGAAAACTATAGCCATTTAGAAAGTCCTAATATATACTATTCTTCTTCATGCTTTTAAATCTAGGAATCCTGTACAACCCATTATCCTTCCATCTTTTACTTGGACAACCAACACTTCTACCTTTGGAGCTGTATCCCGAGCAATATGAACCAATATATCAGAATTCATTCTGTTTTTATGGGTATTGCATTCATTTCTTCTTTTTTTAAAACCCACTGTCTCATTTGGTTTAATATTCTATATTGGTCTTACTATTCTTTATTTATATATAGGACACGCCATCAAAAGATGTATTAACATGGACATTTTTGTCGTTTGCAGGAGGTGTACTGCGGCAAAGAGACGATATGTACCGTTGATGGTCTGCACTTCAACTCTATGTACAATGCCCGAGTCAAGGCATTCAATAGTACTGGCGAAGGGGAATATAGTGAACTGATCGGGCTCCAGACTGCTGAAGGTAAGTCCTGGCAAACTATCTGAGCCTCAAAATAACGACTATGGTGTAAATCATACTTTATCAACTGGCGTTCATCGAGCCAGGGCATCCTGAACCGGCTCAGGGCTCGGCTCAGAGCTGTTCCCGCCATTTTCCTCAAATGTTTAAATTCAATTTAACATTTTAATATACCAATTAAATAATAATTACCTTTCGTAGTAAGTATCGAAACAATTAGTAATGTTATCCGACCTGGTAGCCATTACCTTCCTCCGTCTTATTCGGTGGCACCGCTACGCGGAGTGATTGACAGACTGCACTGTATATGCACAGGTATGCCGAATTGTAATATTTAGCTCCAATAATGAACCTAAATAAATAAATAAAAAAAATATTAAGATTCTGATGCAGCTTTGGAAGCTAAATTCCGTGTTTAATACGCATTCTTCCATTTTTCCTGACATAACTAAATGGTAGAATGCGGGAGGTGCCAAGTTTCTACTTGAAACAAACGAATTACATTCAGAAGGCAGATGTGGGCTGGCAAATGAGAAGTTGAAAAATATGATTCTCACTGCATAATTTACATGCGTTAGTGATATATTTAAAATATCGGATTTCATGGAATTTGGGAGATAAAATCATTTACCATTATACATTTTTTAAACAAATTGGTGAAATGATGGTTTCATTAGATTAAAGTTAGTTTTTACTTTCTCTAATTAATACACGGTACATAGATAAAGGAGGCATTTCACTCCACCCAAAAATTCGATATCGAGATTTCACTGGAAATACGTGTTTTAGAGTCCCCTGTTTAAAAAAAAGCATTTTTAGGAAAAGTTCCTTTGTGAGTGCCCACGTGTCTGTGAGCAGGTTACTCAAAAAAAAAGTCAGTAAAATACCAAACACGAAGATTTTGAGGAAAATCTTCCAACCCTTTACGTGGAAAAAATTTTGAAAATTTTGTTTTTTTCAAAAATAGCACTAACAAATTTGATTAAAATACTACATATTAAAGGTATTTGCATGACAAATAAAATAATAATCTTGAGTATTCTGCATCTGAAGACCTCTTTATTCTGGATGAACTTTGCTGAACTTTACATAACTGTTAAACCGTAAAAGAAAGACAAAAACACAATACTCAAAAATCTAAGTAGATCTCGTTAAAACACTCAATTTACACCATACATTCTTTTGTGGAGTTAACCATTTTTTAGATATTCTAGTTATTGGTTTTCAGTTTTAAAATACTTAAAACTTTTCTCATAAGGGAATTTGTAAACTCCTGGTCATGAATTTCAACCACATGACAGCAGCTTTTAAGAGTGTTGACAATCACTTAGCCTAATGTATTCCCCTATTTCCCTTCTACTTACAAGAAAGCAAGTAATAAGATAATTTCTGCTAAAGTTTATCTCGATTAGCATGAAGAAGAGAGAAAAATAAACTTTTTAACAATAATTTGTACAGAGATGTAGAGAAGAGATAATGGAACATATCAGATTTTTTACTTTCAAACAATACTCCCTTTTACCCGCCTCGGTAGCGTGGGGGTAGTGTGTCTGCCTCACATTCAAGGTCGCGAGTTCGAATCTCGATTAGAAGAATAATCTTAAAAACAGTTTGTTTGCAGAGCAGGTAGAGAAAGTAATGTGAATGGAACAAATCAGATTTTTTGAAAATGTCATATTTTATCTAGTCTCTAAAAATGTGTATTTTCTGTGAAATCTCGGTATGGAATTTTTGGTGGTATACAGTAATTAGACGAAGTTAAAACCAAAATATGTTATTCTACTTTTGCAGCTTATTCAGTTGAGGGGTTAACAACGTTTAACGGAAAACAGTGCCCATCAAACCACAAACTTCCCAGTAATCCTACAATGCGGGAATTTTATGTGCAAAATAAACTTGAAGTTGGCAATGACTGCATTAAGGGAATAAATGATTCCTTATAGTCAGACCATTGTTGAAATGTTGCCACCGAGTGTGTTATATCGTTTGCTTTAACTTTAAAGTTCTAAGTAGTGTTGCAAATATATCTCTATCAATTTTTGTTCTAGTCTGTACCATCCTCCACTTGAGGCAGGAAAGAAAGGTCCCTCCCCTGGAGTAAGACAACCCTCCAGGAGTTGCTGGAGAGCCTGCAATGTGTCTCTGTTGCGTGCCCCCCCCTCATCCAAAAGACTGTATCATGATATAATTGGCGAGAATAAGGTTGTCAGAACTTTGTGTCTAGTGAAGCCACTCTCCCTACTGGTGGTTTTGCTGGCAAGGGGTTGTCAGAAACCCTCCAGGCTGTGCAGGGAGGGAAAAGTATCGGAAGTCAAAGGAGGGTTAAATGATGACGAAACAAGAGCTCCTTGTACGGACATGTGCAGTGTCGTAACAAAGAGGGAATGTGCCTGACATGTTTGTAATTACAGGTAACCCTCGTGTTGTAAACCGTTTTTGAACCGTCACTCTTACGAACGGTTCGTGCTAACGAGGACTTCGGAATCAGAAATGCCAAATGACGGATATATTCAAAGATCTATACTACGTAAAATACGTCATACCTTTTAGCCACCGGCTCCCTCACTAATGATTTCGGTGAATACTGTGACGGCGGATTATATCTTCGCCTTCAGAAATATCTCCACCTCAAAACGCATTTGCTTTCAAATACCAAGAAATATTCACTGTATACATACTTAGCGTATAAGCATGTGATGCATTTCTAAAGTGAAGTCTGCGGCTTATGAGCTTTCAGCTATTTTACTGCTGAAGAACCATGTATTTCTTAGTCATACAAGAATGCAGCCCATTTCTGTTATGTAACCTTGATCATTGGGCTGCCCGGAATATCTTATTAAAATCTGATGTGTTCCATTTACACGACTTACTGTACATCTTTGCGACAAATTATTGTTAAAAAGCTTATTCTTCTATTTACTTCATGCTAATCGAGATAAACATATGCAGAAATGGTCTTATTACTTGCTTCCTTGTAAGTAGAAGGGAAATTAGGGAATAACATAGGCTTAAACGTTAGTCAAATGTTTTAAAAGCTGGTTGCCGTGTGATTAAAGTTTCTTTGTATGGCCAGAAGTGGACAAATTCGCGTATGACAAAAGTATAAGTATTTTAAAACTGAAACCAATAACAAGGAATATCTCAAATACGGTTAACTTCACGAAAAAAATGTATAGGTGTAACATAAATTGTGTGTTTTAACGAGCTCCACGTTTTTTGTTTTTTTGTTGTTTTTTTTTAAGTAAGTTTTGTCTATCTCTTACAGTTTACCAGTTATGCCATACAATTCATCCAAAATAAAGATGTCTTCAGAGTCTATTCCTAAAACATTCAAGATATACATTTTATTTGCCATGTAAATTTCTTTAATATGCGACATTTTAATCAAACGCGTTATAGCCATTTTTGAGAAAATGAAACTTTTCGAAAATTTGTCCATATAAAGGGTAATTGGGGGTGGGGATATTTTTTTTTTAAATCTTCGTGTCGCATCCTTGGAAGATACTGAACTTAAACACCAATTTTGGTATTTAACAGACTTTTCGTTTTTGGATATGCTGCCATAAGACACACACAGAGACATTTTTCTAAAAACAAATTGGATTTAGGGGGTCTCATAACATGTATTTTCGTTGAAATCTCGGTATCGAACTTTTGAATGCAATACAATGCTTTCTCTATATATACTTAGTACGTCTAGAGAATGTAAAAAGGTAGTATTATCATGACTTTCTCTACTCTCTTTCGTTTATTAGAAGTCACACAAAATATTCTTACGAAACCGAGTAGGTAGAGTGAGACTGAAAAATTCAATGCCATAAGCCGAGATTTGAACCACGGATCTCCCGGTCTTTAGTCAGTTGCTTTAACTACTTAGCTATAATGGCAACGTGCTAGCACACGCCTTGCGTGAAAAATCAATTAATCAACATTAATTGAACTAATGGTTGGTTAAATTATGAAACCACAGAACTTAAGGTACTTAACATTCTAAGTTGCCATTGTGGTACATCTTATCAAAATAATTTTAGATAACGTTATGGTTTGCCGGGAAACATGCGAGCCAGTTGGGGAATTTAATGTTGTGCTGGGATGTTACCATGGTAGATCAGTGATTAGAATCAACGGTTAGAGGTATGTGGTTCAAATCCTGACCATCGCATTCAATTTTCAGTCTGACTCTACCTATCCAACTTGTGTCCTACACACGGCTTGTATGGGGGAAAAAATGAATATTCTTACGGATGTTTATTTTTCTAACCACTTGATTTCAATCGAGTTAAACTTTTGCACAAATAGCTATATTATTCATTTCTTTATAAATACAAAGAGAGCAACAGGCAATACCAAATGTTTTAAGAGCTGGACGCTATAAACTGGGCTTAAAATTTATTTCCAAACAATCGCGAGAAACCGCTGAAAAGGACAACAAACTTATTGAATTCAAAACATTGAAATCGAACCTCTGAAATGGCTAGTAGCACAAAACATTAATTGAAGGAAGCTGTGTTTTGAAGATATTCACATTTTTTGAGCAGTACGCTTTCGCATATCGATTAATGTACACCAGTTACATAAGGCCATACAAAAGTTCTTTTGAATGAAGAGTAGTTCATAGGCTAATCTCAAAGAATAAATATATACATTTGATTTTCCTAGTAAATACGTATCTTTAATATACTAATGAAAGCCGTTAGAGCCATTTTGTGAAAATAAATAAATTCGAAAAATGTTCCATGTAAAGGTGATTGGAGTGAAGAGATTTTCTTCAAAATCTTTGTGTCACATTCCTGGAAGATGTTTAACTTAAATATCAAGTGTCTTTTCATTTTTACTTTCTCCATACGCACTATGCACATAGTGTGTAGAGAAAGTATTGCACTCCACCAAAAATTCGATACCGAGATTTCACCGGAAATATATGTTTTAGGGTCCCCAATATCCAAAAAAAGCATTTTCACAAAAAGGTCCGTGTGTGTGTATGTGTGTCCGTGTGTGTGTGTGTGTGTGTCCGTGTGTCTGTGAACACGATAACTCAAAAACGAAAAGTCGGTAAAATACCAAACTTGGTATTTAAGTTTAGTATCTTCCAGGGATGCGACACGAAGATTTTGAGAAAAATCCCCCCACCCCCAACTACCCTTTACATGGAACTTTTTTCGAAAATTTTGATTTTCTCAAAAATGGTTCTAACGATTTTGATTAAAATGTCGGATATTAAACATATTTAGCGGACAAATGAAATGTATATCTTGAATTTTCTGGGAATAGCCTCTGAAGAGTAGTTTATTCTGGATGAATTTACTAAATTTTTAATGACTGCTAAACCGTAAGAGATGGACAAAAACTTACTACACAAAAAATGTAGAGCACTTTAAAAAACACACTTTATAATATATACATTTTTTTCGTGGAGTTCGTCGTTTTTGTGACATTCCTTATTTTTGGTTTCTGCTATGAAAAACGTATACTTTTCTCATACAGGAACTTGTCAACTCCTATCCATATAAACATTTTCATTGACATAGCAACCAGCTTTTGACTATCACTTTAACCCACGGTTGTCCCTTATTTCGCTTCTACTTACAAGGAAGCGAGTAATAAGACTATTTCTGCTAATTTTTTTCTGATTAGCATAAAGTAAATAGAAGTATAAGCTTTTTAAGAATTATTTGTTGCAGGGATATGGAGAAAGTCATGTGAATGGTACACATCAGATTTTTGAGCTATGCAACACACATGGATATTTTCTAAAATGCTTGTCTCGGGTGATCACAAAACATTATTTCCGATTTAGACATTTTGAGTGGAATATACTTTCTCTACTACGTACTACAGAAAGCAAACATATTTTTTTATTGTTTCTTTATTTACTTATTTATTCATTCAGGGAGCCTGCAAACGTAATTACTGGGAAATTCGACATCGAATTTTTGGGTGAAATACAATAGTTGCTCTGCTTACGGTAAGTCCACAGCACAGACTATAAAAATAAGTGTCTCAACTCAAAAGTCCTCAGGTCGATTCCTGACTAAGACAGTAGCATTTATGTTAGGAAAAATCATTTCTGCTTGCGCAGAGTCTGGAAACATCTATGTGGGAGTGAATGTGAATTTGTTTCAAGGCAAAATGATTTAAGATTACTTGCAAGACAAAATTCTTATGATCAGGGATAGAAATAAGTATATAATCCAATACAAAAGGAAATAAAGTTGAACTTTATTGGTGTTTACTTAGTGACGTCGCGGAATACATTCCACCCTTATCCTTCTAAAGTCTATTAGAGTTTGCAGATACCGTAAGATATCCTGCAGGTCATCTTACCTGTTATTTATATTATTACTATTGACAAACGGTTTGAGTATTGATAACTTGAGGCCAATTGCTTAAAAATATCTTAAGCCTGCTATTGGTAATTCATGTTATTTTCTCCAGTCATATTTTTGGTAGATTATTATTTATTCGATATAATCTCCTTTTAGCTTGATACACTTTTCCCAGCGTTTGTTCAACTGGTTTAAGCCTTCCAAAAAGTAAGATTTTGGAAGGTCCTCAAAATAGGTATCTGTTTGGGAGATGACCGCTTCGTTAGGCGTGAATCGTTTTCCGCCAAGCCACTTTTTCAAGTTTGTAAATAATAATAAAAAAAAAAAAAACTCACTGGTGGCTAAATCTGATGAATACGGTGGATGTTGTAATTTAAACCTTAAATCTACAATTTTCGCATCGAAACTCCGCAGGTGTGTACCCATACATTGTCTTGATAGAAGAGAATATTTTTCTTTCCCAGATGAGGGCGTTTTTAAATAATTACTCTGTTCAACCGGTGCAATAACAACGCATCGTTCTTCCTTTCTGCCATTAATCAATTTAGATGATTCCATGTGCATCCCAAAAAACCGAGGCCATCACCTTGTCTGCAGAATACACCACCTTTGCCTTCTTCGGAGCCGGTTCACATTTAAAAACCCACTGTTTCGACTGTACTTTTGTCTCTGGGGTGTGGTAGTGTATCCATGTCTCATCCACAGTTATGTATCAACGCAGAATTTTATTAGGATTCGGATCGATCACACGATTGTGTTTATTCTCCTTTGAGGACAAACGCATCACCCATGCTGCCGAGACTTTGTCAGACGTAATTTTGGTGCAAAATTGAAAACACTGTATCTTGTGATATGCCTGTGGCCTCTACTATTTCGCAAACTTTGATTCGTCGATCACTCAAAACCATAATTTCGGAGGAAGTCACTTCTACTTCCGGAACGATGTTCATCGTTTGTGGATGTACGGCCACATTTAAATGAATTTATCCAACTTGTAAATTGTTGCAAACGCAGGAGTAGAACTTCATCCAATTCGGCTTTTATCTCTATCGGTGTTAAACCTTTTAAATAGAAGTGTTAAATCACCGCGCCACGCCGTTTTTGTTTTTGTTTTTTGTTTTTTCTCATCTTTCTAAATAAGCTCAAGACTGTTGATTCAATCGTATATGGCAACGAAACTACGTGATAGATACAGCTGAAACTTTAACTGCCATCTAATAAGAGACGGCGGTTACTAAATACAAACTGTTTTCGATGCTACGAGAGTAATTTCTAGGATTGTATAAAGACTTATTGATCGCCCCTTGTACATACGATTATTATCGAACCTTATATTTTTACCTACTTCGTGTTTATCTGGATAAACGTTTGCAGAAGTAGTTCCATTATGCATTTAATTGTAAATATCTGGGTCTGAAACTCCATAATGTTTCCATGACATTGCGAGCAGCAACTAAATTGTGAAAGTACCTCAAAATATTAAAACGTTCATTACATGTGATTCATTTGCTTGAACACGTGCCTTGCGTTTGCTATACCATCTACATGGATTTAAAGCAAACGTTTAATTTGCTGCATGCCAATAATTGTCTCTTGAAAGTCTTGAAGGTGATCGAGTTGATCTTCTCTGCGTGAATGGTTCCAATAATGGCTCCCATCATCGTAGTGGATCTAAAATCTAAATGAAGCTTCCACCCAAGCAGTGTGCCGGAGTCAGGCACTGTCCATAGTTTAAAACAGTGGTATCGATCAATTGCATGTGTCATTGTATCTAAGACAACAAAAAGTTGCTACACAAAAATGCTGTTACAGCACACAATTTATGCCAAATTTTTAGATATTCTTTGTTATTTGTTTAAACGTTCCAATAAATTATTTTCTTAAATAGAAAGTAGTTTATTATTATTATTATTATTATTATTATTATTATTATTATTATTATTATTATTATTATATGACTCCTGGCCAAGAAAAGAGAATCTGCTAATGTTTATCTTGATTAGGAAGAAATATAAAAGAATAAGTGTAAGAATAGTTTGTTGTAAAATTGATAGAGAAAGTCACGTGGGCGTAACACATCAGATGTTTTTATATCCAAGTAATTACTGTGTAATACTACCAATACCATGCATACGCCACTGTTATGTTCTGTTTAAAGAGAAATAAAATTTGAGAGGGAAGGCGAATGGTTTTTGTAGGAAGTTTTCTTTTGTGTGTCACTACAGTGTGGTGGAAGGGATGGTAGCATGTGGGGGCTGACTCTGGAAGCACACAAAGAACTACAATCTCCGGGGGTAGAAAAATCGATTACATTTTAGCACGGTAGAGGGACTGCATGCAGTTCACCGGTAAATGTCATAGGGGATTTTTTTTTAGTTGGGGAGGGGAGTTTAAAAGGAGGTTTATGAAACTCGAAAAGCTATTGCCCAACCTGACCTTTGTCAAATCCTCAATTTTTGTCCCCTACATGCGTGTTGTCCTTCATTACTTTTCTAAAATCTGAAGTTACTTTTTCATAAAGGGATACCGTTGGCCTTATAACAGCCAGCAAAAAAGAGTGGAAAACTTTTGTTAAGGGAAGGCTTAATCTTTATTCTCCAGAAAGCAGCGAAAGTGTCCTTGAGGCGGTAAAAGTAACATTTATTAGTATTTAAAAATCTGTTGTGTTCCATTCACATGACTTTCTCTAGCTGTTCCGCAAACAAACTTTTCTCTACAAAAGATTATTCTTTTGTCTAGATCATGCTAATTGAAGTAAACATTAGAAGAATTATTCTTATTACTTGGTGCTTTGTAAGTAGAAGGTAAATAAGGGAATACGCTAGGCTAAAGCGGTAGTCAAATCTTTTAAAAGCAGGTCGCTGTGTGAAACAATTGAAATTCCGGAGTAAGCAAAACAGAAATGAAAAGAAAAGTGACTTTCCGTTTCAGAAAAGTTTAAGCAGCATAAAATTGAAACCAATAACATGGAATAATTTGGAAAGAGCTCCAAAAGCTGTATATGACATAAATTGTGTGTTTTAACCATATGTACACTTTTGTGTAGTAAGATTTTGTCTATTTCATACGGTTTATCAGTTATACAAAAGTCATCCAGAATGAAGAGAGGTTCAGAGACCATTCCCAGAAAATTCGGGATGTAATTTCGTTTGCCATTAACATTTCTTAAACATGTGGTATTTTAAGAAAATTAAGAAAACTACTACCACTGCCACCACCACTAATAATAATAATAATAATAATAATAATAATGATACAGTGAAAAGTTATATGCCCTCATGCATGGTTTTTGTTACGGCACTTTAATAGTTTAGCTTAACCCTACAGTGGAGCTAGTCTGAAATGTAAAAGTCAACAGCATATGCATAATTTTATTAATTACAAAACTAGCCTTTAGCGGATACGGATAAGTGAAATAAAGACAATTTAATTATTTGTCAGTCTAAAATGTGACTATCTCAAAATAAAAGCTCTATAACTGAAGTTGAAAATATGTGAACCTCTTTCCCCTGTTTACACTGTTCTTGTATATCACAGACACTAGTACAAGTCTGGAAACTGCCTCTTAAAGGACGCGACTCCTTCACCGTTTCTATTCATATGCAAGAGGCTTAGAATGAAGGACGCTCACAATAACATCGCCTCTGACTGGTGTTCCCTTGGAATTCCCCGTTGAGCTTTGCACGACGGGTTATCTGCATACAACGCTCTTGGGTCACCTGATACGTATAGCTAGAAAAGGAATGTATACAATTAATCAGTTTTAATTGTTGTACAACTGTATTCATAATTGGCAACAATATATTATGTAATGATCATGTGTTCTTAAATTAATGTACTTTATTTGGTTTCAATTAAAAGATATATAATCCTACATGGGTCTCCACTATTTGTAATAAGATATTTTAGTGTTTAGAGTAAGGATGTGCTCCTTATTTTAATTTGAGATTGTGGCAGCCCTAACCAGGAAGGTAAAAAGTAATTTTATCATGTCTTGTTAGGAAGGCTTCTGTTATATTTCACTCAATGGTGTCCTCAATCAATGCCTGACTAAGTGGAGGCAATGGGGTGGGCCGAAATAATCGTAAATATTTTATAACTAATGATACATAATGGCTAGCCATCTAGTTAACAGCCACGCCAAGAGGTCACACTATTGTTACGTTGGGGCTATGTAATTTAGTCCAATCAGAGCTTCCACCGCTCAGCACGTACATTGTCTCCCGGCACAATGCTCTCAAATTAATTTATAAGGCTGCCGTTCTCATAACTAATAAACCGACCCTGCAGCAGTCGGCATCAAAGTAAAAAAGAATTGATAATACTCGCTTGGTATGAATACAAACTACGCGTCCTGACCACCAAATTGTTACTTCATTTGCGGAAAGTGTTACATGTGAATGCATACATTAGTTTGATAGAAATGTGTGCGCAATGGCAATGCAATAATGTGAAAGGTCTTTCAACATAGGCGCTTTTTTGTACCGCGTCAACTTTGGTTTTAGGATCTAATAATTATGTTTTTGAGTAAATGTAACGCATGGTAAGAGACATTAATAAATGGCTTGCCTAGGGTGGAATTCATTAGAACAGCGAACCTGCTGGAAAAGCTTTCTGGAGTTACAAATAGATAATAATAATAATAATAATAATAATAATAATAATAATAATAAATGGTAATAACCAGTGCTCAGCCAGCCATAAACAATTAATAAAACCATATACCCGAAAGTCATATGTCTATCATACGTTGAAGAAGAGGTAGAGTTGTCTAGCACCAAGGCCTCTGTGGACATATAACGAAGCAAAATGTATGGTACGGGGATGGGAACTAGAAGGCTAACTTTCCCACACACCGATCCACGAGGTATCTCCTAACGGATCCGCAGCAACATAATCATATACTTAAAGCGATGTAATATGTATTACAGAGAAGATAAAAAACAACGCAGTATTTTTGCAAGTATAATTATGCACCTACACTCCATAAGAAGCATACCAGTCTCGTTTTATGGTGAAAACAAACATCCTATGCAAATTCACTAACTGATTTCTAAGTTGCGCTACGCTGAGTGCAAAGTTCTCCGCGACTCATTAACTTAACTTTCTGCCTACCTCATCCACCCTTTGTTTGAACAGCAAAGGTGAGTTTTCATCACAGTTGGTAGTGTAAGATTCTAAGAGTTTACAGACAGTAACATTCAGTGCTTCCCGTTGGCAAAGATTACGTCTCTGGTGTCCTCAGTGTACACTAGTCTTGCACTTATCTTATTTTTCGTTAAATATCCTACATCCTAAAGTCACCACTTTACTTTGGGGATTTTGTGTTCAAGCACTCTCGCCACTTATGTTACATCTAACAATGTGAAAGATAGAGTGTGTATGTGTATTTTCTTGTGCAGTCATTCGACAAAGAACTGTTGAATTGAAAATGTGATGCGTTCCATTCACATGACTTTCTCTACATCTCTGCAAGGAATTATTGTTAAAAGGTTATGCTTCATGCTAATTGAGAAAAAAATAGCAGAAGTAGTCTATTACTTGCTTACTTGTAAGTAGGAGTGAAATAAGGGAGTACCATAGGTTAAAGCGATAGTCAAAAGCTGGTTGCTATGTGATTGAAGTTCCTTTCTTTGTATGGACAGGAGTTGACAAATTCCTGTAGAGAAAAGAACAAGTTTTATAAAGCTGAAACCAAAAACAAGGAGTATCTCAAAAACGATCAACTCCATGAAAAAATGTATACAACATAAATTGTGTGTTTTAAAGTGCTCTACATATTTTGTGGGGTAAGTTTTTCTCCGTCTCTTATCGGTTTAGCAGTTATGTAAAATTCCGTAAAATTCATCCAGAATAAAGTAGTTTTCAGAGGCTTTTCCCGGAAAATTCAAGATATACATTTTATTTGTTAGGTAAATATCCTTATATATGATATTTTAATGAAAATCGTTAGAGCTATTTTTGAGAAAATCAAAAGTTTAGAAAAAAGTTCCAAGTAAAGGATAGTTTGGGGTGGGTAGATTTTTCTCAAAATCTTCGCGTCGCATCCCTGGAAGATACTAAACTTAAATGCCAAGTTTGGTATTTTACCGACTTTTCGTTTTTGAGTTATCGCGTTCACAGACACACACGCACACACACGGACCTTTTTGTGAAAATGAGTTTTTTTGGATACAGATGACCCTAAAGCACTTATTTCCGGTGAAATCCTGGTATTGAATTATTGGGTGGAGTGCAATACCTTCTCTGTACACTATGTACTCATGGTACATGTAGAGAAAGTAAAAAAGAAGGTACTAATGAAATAATTTATATGAGGTGTATCTAAATTTTACCTTATTCCCAGTCGCGGCATATTGAAATATTTAAAACTGAAAACAGATTAGGAAGTGGAAAATAAACTAGCTGGAATATTACAGAAATATTTTGCCAAGAAGTGGAAAGAAGTTCATTGGGATAAAGCAGAAGGCGGACAGTATTATTAAATATTAATATGTTAAAGAAAGAAAAGTTCCTCTCTTCCCCTCCCCTTTCTTTGTTTATCTCCCGCTTCAAGGTAATCTTGAAAATTCTTAATTGATTATATGTTCTTCTTATTCATGTCACAATTCCATTTAAGCTTTTGTGACAATTCTAACTAATAATATTGCGAATTTTCTGATATTCCAGCTCTAAGGGTAAAACTAAAGACATTGAACCTTGGATCTGCAATAAGAAATAGCACCGAATTATCCTGACCTCGGAGGAACATCGTTGGGAAATACTTTTAGTCTGATATTGGCAAACTTTAAACAGCAGGATGTAGGTGCTGGTAAAATATAATCTGCCCAACAGCTTTGAAACACCTTCACTAACCTTGTTTTCCACGCCTCAGAAAAGAAATCCATTCTGTTTGAACCCAGCGTAAAAGTTTGTAGACTTAAATCATAGGGTCGAACGAGCATTATTGACTGTCTTAAAACTTGAAGAAACTAACTTTGTGTAGACATCTGCATCGTTTGGCTCATGTGAACCTTTAGACCGGTGCTTTAGGACACAAAAATATTACTTACTTTCTTATATGTTCTAAAAATACCTCTTAAGTCTTATTTTCAATAAAACACCAGAACTTTTAAAATATCATTACACATATTTTCGTCGCCTTCATACAAACCTATATTTTTAATAATCAGGAGGAACTTGAGCATTTCCCCAAAATCGTATTTTCAGTCCTTTAATTACGAATCTTAATCTTGTGATCTATTTTAACGCATCTTTGTGTGCTTATGCCGTAGATCCAGATAGTAAACATGAACTTTACTTTACAATTTTAAAAATCTGATGTGTTCATTCACATGACTTTCTCTACATCTCTGCAGTAAATTATTGTTAAAAAGCTTATGCTTCTATTTACTTCATACTAATCGAGAAAAAAATTAGCAGAAACAATCTTATTACATGTTTACTTGTAAGTGGGAGCGAAATAAGGGAGTGTCATAGGTTAAAGTGAAAATCCAATGCTGGTTGCTATGTCACTGAAGTTCCTTTGTATGATCAGGAGTTGACAAATTCCAGTATGTGAAAAGTATGTTTTTAAAGGTGAAACCAAAGAAATAGGAATATCTCAAAAACGATCAGCTCCACGAAAAAAATGCAAATAACATAAATTGTGTGTTTTGACGTGCTCTACATGTTTTGTTTTGTAAGTTTTTGTCCATCTCTTACGGTTTAGCAGTTTTGCAAAATTCTGTAAAATTCGTCCAGAATAAAGCAGTCTTCAGAGGCTATTCCTACAAAATTCAAGATATACATTTTATTTGTCAGGTAAGTATCTTTAATAAACGACATTTTCAACAAAATCTATTAAGCCATTTTTGAGAAAATCAAAATTTTCGAAAAAAGTTCCATGTAAAGGGTAGTTCGGATTTTTCTCAAAATCTTTGTGTTGCATCCCTGGAAGATACTGAATTTAAATACCAAGTATATATATATATATATATATATATATACCTAAATATTCTTCCGCGACCCCGGGTAAGACGGTATGTATATATGTGTGGATGTGTGTGTGTGTGTGTGTGTGTGTGTGTGTGTGTGTGTGTGTGTGTGTGTTTAGAACTTGTGCGAGGTGCCTATACTCGTATATGATACATCCTTTTTAAAGACCTTAGCACATGAAAAATAAATTATTATTAATAATAATAATAATAATAATAATAATTTCATCAAGTGATCAAGTAATCATATATCCTGAAACTATACCCACATTAAGGAGCATTGGTTTTGGGTCAGTGAAGGTAAATAGTAAGCAGACGCTTAGATACAATCTTTGTCAGGAATAAAATACAGACATTATGGAAATAACCTGCTGTTATAAATTTAACAAATCAGAATATAAAACTGTTGATTATATATTGCTTAAATCTACAGTTTTGAGTTATTTTAGAACATAGTCGCTGCTTAGTTGCCATAGCGTTTCATCAATTTATGAAGTCCTGGGTACCTAGTCAACGTTTCACGGCAGTCAAAGGTTGCCGTGGTTATCAAAGTGCTGCAACGCAAACTACTTCATGAGTTTCAAGCGGTGGAAATCTCTCGGCGTCAAATCCGAGCTGTAAAGGTATGATAAAAATGTTGCCCCATTTAAAGTTATACAATGGTTCCTGAGTCTTTGGAGCTCTGTTAGAGTAGCGTTGCCATACAAAACTTGTCACGCTTGTGTTGAATGGCTCCCTTAAACTTTAATTTTTAATTTTTATAGAAATCTTTTAATACTACGTGCTCTTATTTGGCGGGAATTTCTAGCGGGACACTAATGTTGTAAGGTTATGACAGGACGCACTGAATTATGAGTTAGAAATTGCAGTACTATACCACTACTTTGCGCGGAATTTAGTTTCCAAACTGCCTTCGTATTTTGAGGCTAGAATTCAAACGTTAGTCTAAATGCTTTACGATGAAAAATGATTACAATCAATATAAGAAAAGTCGTAAATCATAGCATCAATCGCAGATCGAATTGACCACTTTTAAAAACTTTAGGTTTATGTGCCAGAATTAATCTTTTTTACTTTCTCTACACGTACTATGTACATAGTGTATAGAGAAAGTATTGTATTCCACACAAAAATTCGATACCGAGATTTTCATCGGAAATACATGTTTTGAGACCTCCTGAATCCAAAAAATAGCCTTTTTAGAAAAATGTGTATATGCATGTGTGTGTGTGTGTGTGTGTGTGTGTGTGTGTGTGGGTGTGAGTCTGTGTCTATGGGCAGCACAGCTCAAAACGAAAAGAACGTAAATACTAAACTTGGTATTTAAGTTTGGTATCTTCCAAGGATGCGACACGAAGATTTTGAAGAAAATCCCCCCACCCCAATTACCCTTTACTGGAACATTTTCCGAAGATTTTGATTTTCTCAAAAATGGCTCTAACGATTTTCATTGAAATACCGTATGTTTAAGACATTTTATGATAAACAAAATGCATATCTTGGATTTTCTGGGAACAGACTCTGAGGACTTCTTCATTCTGGATGACTTTTGTATAACTGGCAAGCCGTAACGGATATACAAAAAATTATTCTACAAAAAATGTAGATCTCATTAAAACACACAATTTGTGTTGTATACATTTTTTGTAGAGTTAGCCGTTTTTGAAACATTCCAGATTACTAGTTTCAATTTTAGCCACTTAAACTTTTCTCAAACGGGAAGACATCTTTCTTCTCGTTTCTTGTTTGTCTACTCCTGGAAAGCAAAGAGATTAGCGTTTCAATTGTTTCACATGGCGACCAGCTTTTAAAGGACGAGACTGTGGCTTTAGCTTATGCATTTTCTAGTAGTAAGACTAATTCTGCCAATGTTTATCTTGATCAGCATGATGTAGATAACAGATTAATCTTTTGAATAAAAGTGCCGAACAGCTAGAGGATATCATGTGAATGGAACAATTAGGACCAAGTAATAAGGACAATTTCTGCTGTTTATCTCGAGTAGATAGAAGAATACGCTTTTTATCAAGAGTTTGTTACAGAGATGTAGAGAAAGTCATGTGATTATGACACATCAGATATATATGTGTGGTTTTAGAAGTAGATGCTTTGTGGGATAGAGCTTAAGAAGAATAAATATGTTATACGAATTACTTAGATATTTCAGTCTAATACCAAAATCCTTAAAAAAAACTGATTCTGCGCATAAGTAAACTATTATTCAAGGACGATCTCGAGTACAGAATGCATGTACATTTGTAACAGGGTAAAGCAAATGGTCCCTATTCCCCTAAGCATTCTATTGGTCTCTGGGGCTTACAGTTGCAGTGAACATAAATGTTAAATGGACCTTCGCCGATAGCAGGGCCTGTTGCCTGTTCCAAATCAACTGCTGGAAACACAGGGAATTGCAGGTAGTCAATAGGTTGTTGGAAGAGGGGTGAAAACCGTGTCCTCTTTACGCTCACTTTAAGTTTCAATTCTTTCAGTTGTTTGCCTTTTACTGGATGGTTTTAATCTTTTCCAGAGAAAATAAAGTTTCTGTTGGAGAAAACGCAATTTTCGTGAGGCTGTGAAATTTGCTTGGTTTGTTAGGGGCTTACCTGTATCTATTTTTAATCAGTTTTATATTCCTTTCTTTTTTAAATGCGTTATTTTTGCTTGTTTATTGTTTCATTTATATAGATCCCTTATCATCCACGGTCATATCAGGGGCTTTGCATTAGAAACAATTCGTTGACTGTAGGTTCTTTACGTATTATTTTCCTCAAACACACACGCACATTCACTCTCACATACACACTTTCAGACTCTTGGAGGATAGGGAATAATTCTGGTTAAGGAAAACGTTTCCCACCCCAGCCGGGAATCGAACCCGGGACTTCCGGGTAAGAAGTCAGTTCGCTGACCACTCGACCACGGAGGCAGTCAAGTTGCATTATTATCGGGGTTTTTAATGCACCAGAGTGGATTATTAGAACTCTGATAAAACTGTAGCGTTGGCTATATTTATTGCATTTGGTTTGCATTCAAATAATATTTTTAACGACTCAATGACAAAATCTGTTAATGTGTGAATATATTAATTAATCTTCTCGTAATCGTTTCAGTGAGGCCAATGCCAACTTTGCGTAACCAAATGATGTAAATACATGAGTGAATTCTGAGCGGTTAGAGTATTAAATCATAGAACTCCGCACTGTGCATATCCCTCAGACTTGCTGAAGTTCAGCGTCTTCCAAGGGTGTGACGCGGAGACTTTTAAGAGCCCTACCCGCAATCTATCCTTGACGTAAAAAATCCGATGTGTTCCATTCACACATCGCTGTAAAAAAGTATTGTTAAAAAGCAGATTCTTCTATCTACTCAATGATAATCCAGATAAACATTAACAGAAATTGCCTTAATTACTTGTTTCCTTGTAGGTAGAAGGAAAATAAGAGAATACACTAGGCTAAAACGATAGTCAAATCTTTTAAAAGCCGATTACCGTGTGGTTGAAATCCGTTTCTACAGGAGTTAACAAATTTCCGTATGAGAACAGTTTCAAGTATTTTATATCCGAAACAAATAATGAGGAATATCTCAAAACGGTCAATTCAACGAAAAAAAACGTATATGACGTGTTTTAACGAAATCTACATTTTTTGTAAAGTAAGTTTTTATCTATCTCAGTTACGCAAAGTTCAGAAAAATTCATTCAGAATAAAGAGGTCTTTAGAGGCTATTACCAGAAAATTAAAGATATACATTTTATTTGTCATATAAATATCTATAATATACTTATTTTATCCCAAATCGTTGGAATCAATTTTGAGAAAATCAAAATTCTATGTAAAGGGTAGTTTCGGGTGGGGGTAGTTTTCTTAAAATCTTGGTGTCGCTTTCCTAGAGAATACTAAACTTAAATACCAAGTTTGGTATTTTACCGATTTTTCGATTTTGAGTTATCGTGTTCACAAGCACACGGACACACACACACACGGACCTTTTTCCTGAAAGTACTTTTTTGTATACAGGGAACCTAAAACGTATATTTCCAGCGAAATCTCGGAATCGAATTTTTGGGTGGAATGCAATACCTTCTCTATACACTATGTACATAGTACGTGTAGAGAAAGTAAAGACGTAATTATTGTTTATTTCTTGCACAATTTATAGCAGATGCATTTTTTTTTCTGTGAAGTAAGCCAATTTCAAGAAATTCCTTGTTATTGATTTAAATTATACAATACTTATATTTTTTCAATACTTATATTTTGTCATTATTTTTACTTCTGATTATGTAAACAACGGAATTTCACAGTCATCATTAAGTGACCAGCTTTTAAAAGAGTTGACCATCACTTTAGCCTTGAGTTTTCAATTATATTATCTCATAACTACAAGAAAATACGTAATAAGATACTGTTTTAATGTTTTACTTGATGAGTAGATAGAAGAGTAAGCTTTTGCAGAATAGATAAACAAACACGTGAATATGAAACATGTCAGATTTATTTATATATATATATATATATGAAATTGTGTTTATATATATATATATATATATGAAATTGTGTTTATATATAATTGTACCTATATTATATATAGTCACAATTCATGTTATGGAATGAAGAATTTGGACTAGAATCTTGTAAGGTATATGCAATTTTGCGCTTTGCGTGTTTAGATGTGGATTCAAGAGAAATTGCAACATGTATGAGAGAAAGATGCAGTTCTATCAGTAGTGAAAAATTCTTATAAGGTGGAATTCCATTTATTTTACACGTCATTTTTGTATACTTATGTTCTGAATGTTTTACGCCTAATAAAGTGCATGTCATCACAAAATCATTATGATTCTATGGACGCGAGAAAGCTCATATATGGGTTATATTCATAAATTAGCAAGTATATACATTCATTAAAAAGCTGATGTGTTCAATTTATATGACTTTCTTTATAAACTGATGGTACAAAAGATTATCCCTTTATCTATATCGTGATGATTGAAATAGTTGTATTAGTTTCTTCTAAGTAGAAGGGAAATAAGGTAATATACTAGGCTAAATCGATAGTCAAATCTTAAGCTATGCGAAACAAATGAAATTCGGCTTTGCAGGCCAGGAGTAAAACAAAATAGATATGAAACGAAATATGAAATCCCGTTTGGGAAAATTTTGAGCAGCTTAAAATTGAAACCAATAACAAGGAAGTCTCGGAAATAATTAACTCCACAAAAATGTATTTGATATAAATTGTGTGTTTTAACAAAATACATTTTCTGTGCAGTAAGTTTTTGTCTGTCTCTTACGGTTTTGTCAGTTATGTAAAATTCATCCAGAATGAAGAGTTCTTCAGAGGCTATCTCCAGAAAATTCAAGATATGTATAATTTTTTCATGCAAATATCTTAAATATATGGTATTTTAATTATAATTTTTGTGAAAAACAATCTTTCTTTTAATGTTTTTATGTAAAGGGTAGGTTGGGGGCGGGTGTTCCTTGAAAATTTTCGTGTCGCATGCTTGGAAGCTACTAAACTTAAATACCAAACTTGACATTTAACGGTATTTTCCTTTTTGAGCTATGCTCTCCACAGAAACACATACATACACACATTCTAAAAATTCCTTTTTTTTTTTATTCAGAGACCCTCGAAACACATATTTCTGGTGAATTTCGGTATCGAAATTTTAGTGTAATACAATACTTTGTCTACCACTGTGTACATTGTATATACATGCTAGAGAAAGTAAACGTGTTTTATAGTTTCTCGAGTATCGAAACAAAACTCCTTTAGTGCAGTAACTGATAATCCCTGGCTGTACTTGACTGTTCTTAGTTATAATGTTTTAGAAGTTATCTTCAGTTTGCCTTATATGGTAATCTACGAGGTTCGATGGAATTGTATAATTGCTTATCTCTATTTTGCCAGTACTTGCAGCTTGTTGAATAACCATATATGGGTAAAAATGGAATGGAAAGTAAGTATCTGAATGGAATTCTGTGCAGATTTTTCACCCTGTGGAGCTATTATCGTCTCTCGAAGCTCCGATAAAGAGTTAAATGGCTGAGACGTGTTGAAAACGGCCGACTAGCAGACATAAATCAGGGACAACTAATTATCGCCTCAGGATCATCCCCATCCATCTCGCCATTGCTCCCGAGAGTACCGTTACACGGAACGGCGAATCCCGAAATTGGAGAGCAGAAGAGAGTCTGTGATTGATCGGGAAAACATCGGAATTAAAAATCGCGAGAGGAACGGGTTGGGCACAGTTTGCTGCCATTCAGGGAGAAGCGTATGGGAATATCAAGGGATGCATGGATGTAGGCAGCATCGACAATCTCGTTATAAAGTTTTATTATATATCCAGCTTTCAAATCTTACAGCACTTGACTTTTAATATGGGCTACGTAAAGCTAACAAAGATCACAAATGTAAAGCAAGGAACGGGAATATTTGTTCAGACGAACTCTTTAGAAATGAGTTTGAAGAAAATTAACAATATAAAATCTAACAATACATGTAAAATAATAAACTTAAAAAGTGGAGGTAGCGGACGTGAATTGTTTAGTTTGTATTTAAACTAAAAAGTCCCTTAAACTTCCTTCATTATTAAAAATTCAGAAAATTTAGAGTTAATACATAGTAAGGAAATCTTCAGCTCTTAATTTAAAAAAAAATAGGTTTTAACCCAGTAATAAAAGTAATTAAAGCATTAAAAGAAGCAAAATCTCACATACACACACACAATTATAGCAATATACAGTCTAATAATAAAACTCTGATGTGTTCGATTCACATGACTTTCTCTACATCTCTGTAAAAAGTATTGTTAAAAAGCTTATTCTTCTATCTACTTCATGCTAAACGAAAGAAACATTAGTAGAAATATTTTCTTATAAGTAAAGGGGAAATAATGGAATACACTAGGCTAAAGTAAATAGTCAAATCTTCTAAATGGTTGCCATGTGGATGAAATCTGTTTCTTTGCATTGCCAGGAGCTGACAAATTCCAGTATAAAAAAAAGTTCAAGTATTTTAACACAAAAACCAGTAACAAGATATATCTAAAAAATGGTCAACTCTACGAATATATAGGGCATAAATTGTGTGTTTCAACGAGATCTACATATTTTGTGTAGTAAGTTGATATCTATCTTTTACGGTTTTCTAGTTATACAAAATTCAGCTAAATATGTCCAGCACAAAGAGGTTCTCAGACGCTATTCCTAGAAAATTCAAGATATACATTATATTTGTCGTGTAAATACCTTTATTATACCGTATGTTAATCAACATCGTTAGAGCCATTTTTGGGAAAATCAAAATTTTCTAGAAATTCCTCCTTGTAAAGAGTAGTTTGGGGTGGAGGAGGTTCTTCAAAATCTTCGTGTCGCATCCTTGGAAGATACTAAACTCATATACCAAGTTTGGGTTTTTTACCGATTTTTTTGTTTTTGAGTGATCGTGTTCACAGACATATGGACACACACATACACACGGAGCTTTTTCTAAAAATGCTTTTTTTATATAGGGCACCCTAAAAAGTATATTTCCGGTGAAATCTCGGTATCGAATTTTTGGGTGGAGTGCAGTACCTTCTCTATACACTATGTACATAGTACGAGTAAAGAAAGTAAAATAAAAAAAAGTAAAAAACTGATATACTTCATTTTGTCTCTGCTGCAACAAATTATTCTTGCACAGCTTTTATTCACTTCACGCTTATCAAGATAATAATTGGCAGTAATGGTTATATTATTGCTTATTATCTTGTACAGAGGGAATAAAGAAATATAATAAACTACATCTTTTAAAAACCGGTCTCTATGTGATGGTTTTGAAATGCCCTTCTCTTTGTATGATCAAGAGAAAGAAAAATAATGTCCACCTATTTGAGAAAAATTTAAACTTTGCAAAATTGAAAACAACAAGGAATATCTGTTATGGTTAACTCCACAAAAAACTAGTTATGACACAAATTGGTGTTTTAACGAGATCAACCTTTCTGACTAGTAAAATTTTGTGCATCTCTTACAGTTTACCATTTATACAAAATTCATCCTAAATAAAGAGGTCCTCAGAGACTATTCCCACAAAATTCAAGGTATATACTTTTTGATGGAAATGTCTTTAAACATAGGATATTTTAATTAAAATTTCTAAAATTGCCATTTTTGATCAATTTAAATTTTCGATAAATGTTTCATGTAAAGGGTAAGTTTGGCGTTGAGAAATTGTCTTGGAATTCCTCAGGCTGCACCTTGAAGGATGCTGAAAGTTAAAAGACCTAACGATATCGCGGCTGCAGTACAATTAAAAAAATAGCACAGAATTCTCTGCGATCGAGTAGTGAAATGTTCTGAGTTCTCAATCCAGAAATCGGATTCATTTCCAGGCTTGGGAGTGGGAATGTTTCTTTAATAGGAATCTTTCCTTAACCTCCGTAGAGTCTGAAAGCGTGCATATGGGATTGAATGTAAAATTATTGATTAAAATCCAATGTTAAATAATACAGATTCTACGATTTGTGTTTAAAGCCAAAGCCCCGATATCCATTGAAGTCAAAGGGGGCAGAGTGAAACAATACAAATCACACAGATTTAATATTGATTATTTAAGTTATCAAGGACATAACTAGTATTGGAGCTATAAATTACCGGTCCAACTAGAGGCAAAAGAGTGGCAAGGTAGGGGCAAAAGAGTGGAAAGGTTGCAAGAGGATTCTCGCAAGATAAATGTGTGGTTTGTGAGGGTTCGTAACCTATACATAACAGGTGGTCCAAACATATGTGCAAATATCCCTTGACGAGTCAAAATAGTTGCAGATCTCGATGGGGCTATTTCAAGTTAAAACTCGCCAGTGGGGAACTTCCCTCTAGCTTATCAGCGGAGACGGTGAGAGGGTCACGCTCTTTGAGAGGTCGTTTAAGGCCATTTCCCCACCGGCGGGTTTTAACTTAAAATACCCCCGTTGAGTTCTGCAATTATTTTAACTCACGAAGGGATATCTGCACATGTAAAATACGGGACAGTTGGACCACCAGGTATAAAAATGCTCTCCTTGCCGTTCGTGGACTCTAATCGTACGCATTAAACAATTATTTTCTGTTTGGTGCTCCGAAATTCCGATGTCTTTATGGTGAAAATAATGTTTGTAACTTCTACGTTAACACTGCACACCGGGTGTGCATGCATTCCAGGCGGAAAATATTCTGGCACTTCAATTAGCCAGGGAAATACACCAACTCACATATCCAGTTTCTTTCTAAATCAGTATACAGGTAGATTTTTGGTCCAACTTGTGTGTGCACGTGCGTGACTCTGCATATGCGTGTCATTCTGCCTGTCAGTTTGTCTTTTGTCAGTCTGAAAACATAAGTAAGTCCCATAACTCCAAACTTAGTAAACAACCATGACGTATTTTTAGGATACAAGGCAGTTTTGGTTTTTACTCCCCCATCTTGAAACATTGTTTACATAGTATATTTTGGTTTCTTATATTTTTCAACAATTCCTCTAAAGATTTTGTTGTAAAATCACGTGTATGAGATACTGCCATAAACATGAAACGAGAGTCCCAAAAGTTGCATAAATATCCTGCGACATGTTTATTATTCTTGTTGAATTACACATTAATCGAATAAATGAACAGAAATTTACTTCAAGAAAAATGAAGAGCCCCTTAAAATATTATTTTTAAGCAAAGTTGTTTCGTAGCATTAGCCATAACTGAATTACTCTCAGTTAATGATTTTAAGCTTTACAAGCGCAATATGTAATATGTTTCAAAATATGCAATTTTTCTTCTTTTTTTTCTTGTTCATATTTTACGTTGCATATTTTTCTTGTGCATATTTTACCAGATTTACGTTGGCGTTTCAAGGCAAACATTTATGGTAATGTAGTGTGGTTAGAAAAATGCTTTTTATATGAATAGGTAATACATTGATGATACGTGTAAATCAGTAATGAAAAGAGAAAGTAGTGTAAATGTTGCCCATGATATTACTTTCAGTAAGACTTTAGGCAGATAAGAATTTTGGAAATATACAATTCTCAAAAAAATTGTTTTTTTTTCGTCCGATATGACCTACCAGGTTAAAGGACGTTAGTTGAAAAAAGATCTATATGTTTCTTCTTTGTTTCTATGTTATTTATTATGCAGCAATGTTTTAGCTATTCTGCCTTGCATGCACTTGTCATTTCTGTGTACATACGTGTCTTCATCATGTTTTTTCTGTTTTATTTATTTGAGTCTGTTCTCATCTTCGGTTTTACCTTTAAAAAGTTATGAACAGTTATTTTCAACTGCAACACGAAACTGTCCTCAAAACGAAATACAAGCCTCTTTTTATGACTACAAACAGTTCAATCGACAGCTAATATTCTTTGCTGTTACTATTTATTATGGATATACAAAGCCAGTCACACACGGCAGTACATTTTCTAAAACGTCTTGCGTTCTTCGTATGGTTTAAATGTCTCCAACGAAACAGTGTTTTAAAAGCAAGATGTACATTTTATGCGCTATAAGGTCCACCATAAATAATTAATTCTGTGCGTCACTGAAATACTTTTGTATTTCCCCACTCTATGAATGTGTTGGTTTTATTTTCTCTACACGTACTGTGTGCATAGTGAATAGAGAAGGTATTGTATTCCACCAAAAATTCGTTACAGAGATTTCACCGGAAATATACGTTTTGAGGTCCCCTGTATCCAAAGCAAGCGTCTGTGTCTGTGAACAGCATAGCTCAAAAACTAAAAGATCGTTAAATGCCAAACTTGGTATTTAAGTTTGGTATCTTCCAAGGATGCCATACGAAGATTTTCAAGAAAATCCCCCACCACGAACTACCCTTTGCTTGAAATTTTTTTTTAAAGTTCTTATTTTCTTAAAAACGGTTAACGATTTTCATTAAAATACCGTATATTAACTTTATTTACATCACAAATAAAATGAATATCTTGAATTTTCTGGGAAGACCCTTAGAAGACCTGTTTGTTCACTCTGGATGAATTTTGCTGAATTCTACACAACTATTAAACCGTAAGAGATACCCAAAAACTTACTACACAAAAATTAGATCTGGTTAAAACACATGTTTTTCCAATTGCAGCGATTCTGTAAGGTCTGAACTTGGAAAAAAAAATGTATAGTGATTTTTTTTATTACTGAAGATAGATGATAGATCTAATCATTTTTATTTATTTGTCAAGTGGACATAAAATTAGAAGCTATCCATTTAAAAAACAATCACTTTAAAATAATTATTTTTAATTGTTTTTTAATTTAAGGTATAGTTGCATTCTTCTTTAACCTATTATTATTATTATTATTATTATTATTATTATTATTATTATTATTATTATTATTATCATCATCATCATCATCATCATCTTAACATAGATAAGTGGTCGAGAAAGATAAAAATGTTTCGTCTTCAAGAGAAATGGCACAATTCCAACTCCTCGAATTCCAAAAGGCAAAACGGAAAAAGAGTGGGAATGTATTTCCCCACAATTTTTACAAATCTGGCCATATTAACGTAATCATAAAGTATTATCTTAATTCTGACGTCATAATAGGATACGATAACTCCCAACAGTATCCGTCCACGCAAATGAAGGCACAGGATGTCGCAAAGTTATATATATATTCTATTAGTATGATATCGATAAATAGGAAATAACATTCTGTTGAAATTTCATTTTCCAAGAATTTCTTACTTTAGATAAGCAGTTCCAAACACCTAATTCAATGCACGATTCATAATTTGATAGGTAACGGATATTCTATACTTCATTAATGTCTAATGGTTTATTGATTTGGCGCATATACTTTTACAATACTACCCTGGTTTGTAACGATAGCTTTTGATTGTTTAATTTTTCATGATGAACAGTAAATGCGCGATATATTTTGTTTTCCGGTCATATTTAATTTGTATACTATTATCGTATTGAGAATAATAACGAGGCATACAGGGTTATAAAAAGAGAAGTATAAGATTTTAACTTGGCACCGGGGTAGCTTATTGGTATCGTTCCCGGCTCTCGTGGGTCCGTGGTTCGACTTCCGGCTCTGCGGCAGCGTTTTAAATCTGCTCTGATCAGCCTCTGATAAGCCCAAATGAGATATTTTCAAGCTTCGTAGCGGTCGTAGTCCGTGATAAATGTAGTTCCTCTCGAATCATCGTCAGTTATCTTCATTACACCTCATTTGAGGTACGGACTAGCCTTCTGAATGCCTCCAGTTATTAAGTGGGCTCCATGCATCGGTGGGTGGAACGAGGTTACCCCGAAGGTTATCCACAGTATGGGGAGCGTTGTAAACCAATCAACTGACTGACTAAGATTTCAACTTTTCATGTTAAATTGTGGACGGCAGAAACAGTAAACAAAATTTATGTCGCATACACATTTGTTTATGAGAGGCCGATTTTTGTGGAATCTATTGCGGAAGTGGCATCGGATTCATAGTAGAATGCAAAATTACGCATCCTGGGTTAAATTTGTCTTTAAACAACCAGGGCTGCTTTATACCATTAAATGCAAATTCTAAATCTGATTTTAAAAACGTTGAACTTCCCACGTGTGAAATATGTTTCTGACTTTCACAGTTTGTTTGAAATAAGTATTAAATATGTGTCTTCTTTCTGGATAATCTCGTGCAGTAGGCCACGATGTCCTTCGTCTTGGGCCACAGAATGTCTTCCTTTAACTACAGACGTTACCATAAGCCTGTAGATTTTAGTGTAAAGGCAAGGCATGTGGTTGTGGGGTTCCTAATTGTTTTAATCGCCTTAGACTTTCACTTAAGCCTTCCTTAGCTACGAGCCATGATACAGATTCTCTGCCGTTAAGAGAATTAAACTGAAAATTAATTCTCATTGAATGGCCAGAGTCAGTTGCGCCTAATTACTGAAGGGTGCATCGAAGCGGTTATAGTGAGGTATATCGCGCATTAGTAATACGAGTAGTAATGCTATTTTTTTTTCTGTATTCCGTACTAGTATATGTAGTTCGCAAGAAAATCCCCACTTTGTCCATTCCCCAACAGCTCCAGTGGTTGTATAAGTTGTTGTAGTAAAGTGACAGCAAATAGCAATATAACTGAATAAGTTAAGACTTAGCGTCAGACATCAAGGAAAAAGACACTGAATATAAAATACAAAACTGCTCTAAAATGCTCGAAACCATTAATACGCCTTTAACAATAAATATAAAATGGCATAACAAAAAAAGCTGATGTTTTCCATTCTCATGACTTTCTCTATGTCTCTCAGCATGCTAATCACGACGAACATTAACAGAAATACTCTTTATTACTCGCTTCCTTGAAAGTAGGAGGATAATAAGGGAAGTTCACTGGGCTAAAGCGATAATCAAATGTTTTAAAATATGATTGCCATGTGGTTGAAATCCGTTTGTTTGCATGGCCAGGAATTGACAAATTCCCGTATGAGAAAAAATTTTAAGTATTTTAAAACCAAAACCAATAACAAGGAATATCTCGGAAATGGCCAACTCCACAAAAAATGTATATGACATGAATTGCGTGTTTTAACGAGATCTACATATTTTGTGTAGCAAGTTGTTCTCTATCTCTTATGGTTCACCAGTTATGCAAAAGTCATCCAGAATGAAGAGGTTTTAGAGGTTATTCCCAGAGAAATCAAGATGTGCATTTTATTTTCCATGGGAATATTTTCAATATATGGTAATTACAAAAATCGTTGGGCTGTTTTTGAGAAAATCAAAATTTTCGAAAAAACTTCCATGTAAAGGGTAATTTGGGGTGGGGAGATTTTCCTCAAAATCTTCGAGCCCGCCCTTGGAAGATGCTAAACCTAAATACCAAGTTTGGTACTTTACCGACTTTTCGTTCTTGAGTTACCGAGTTCACGGACATACTGGTACACATACACACACATGGACCGTTTTAAGAATGCCTTTTTACACAGGAGACCTTAAAACATGCATTTCCGATGAAATATCAGTATTGAAATTTTGTGTGGAGTGCAATGCCTTCTCTACTTATGTAACATGTACTATGTAGAGAAAGTAAAAAGTATAGGGTTATAGCTGAGCTTTTTAAGTAGCGTTGATCCTGAAGACGCTGAAACTGTTTTGATATTTGCTTAGTGCGGTGTTGTTCATTATCATTCAAAATAAATATTGAGACATATATGTATGCAATTATATTTTGAAGGTATGCTGTTTCGTATTTCACGTTTATGAAAAGCTGTTCGAAGATTTGACTCACAATAGCTTAGTTTTATTGCCAATTAAAGCAAGTCCATTTAAATCTCGTATGCATTTTTATTGTGCTACAATTGCGTTTTATGTGTCATTCGAGCTAGTGGGGCAGAGAGACACAATGGCTGTGGACCCAGCCTTATTACTCTCGGTCACATGACCCTTGATGAATCGAGAGGCATTTTCTCGCCGGGGGAGGTGTGAGGATTGGTGATTCAACGCTTCGCTATGATCCTCATCGCATCAGCAATGCGAGTGGGGATGGAATCTCGCGTTAGTTAGCTGTGTGGCAATCGTGGCTCTACTGTCGACTTCAATTACAGAAATTACCGTCTAGACCGGCAGCAATTTCTAGGCCAAGTATAGGCTTATTTTGCGCTGCTGAGCAAAGTGACATGAGAAAAATAAGGAATATAGTTTATTGCAAATGACGTAATGTACTCCGTTTTATATTACATGTTACTTAATTACGTTAAATAATGAACTGGCTCATTTATTTTACTTCGATTACACATTGCTCTATTTATAAGACTGATAACCACTGGCACTTAATTTTCGCCTCTGTAGCGTTTTGTTTCACATTCTAATCTCAGGATGAGTTACCCAGCTGAATTGTTTTTTTTTCCCCTTATCCTGAGAAGACGAATATCGAGTAACCTTAAACTCCATGGACCCTGAACTTCTATGAGCATCATTTCATCGATTTCATTCATGCTCCGATATGACCGATAGATTAAAGGACGTCAACTACGGGTAGGCGGGGGCGGCATAAATAGGTATACCGTTGTATACTTATTAAATGGATTGATTTAGATGAGTAATTTTTCTTCTTATGACTACGTATTTCATTGTTAGGCTTCCCAGGCTGCATAGTTTGTCTTTTGTCCATTGTTCCCTGCATTTATTGTATATAATTACTGAATATCTACTGTATATCTGCTTATGCCTCCCCTGTATACAAAAAATCACTTAACCTTCTATTCACGACCAAAGAGACCACAAACTTTTTACAGTATTTGCAGACAAGAATAGGATTTAACTTTGCAGATTGTAGGTTTCACCATGGACATGCCCAGACAGCTAGTATAAATCATTTTGTGTCGTTTAGCTCGTGATTTCTTCTTCTTCTTCTTAATAATAATAATAATAATAATAATATTGTTGCTGCTGTTCTTGATAATAATGAAACTAGCATAATAGAATTAAAGTCTACAGTTATCTGCTGACCCCAGTTCAAACTGAATCTCAAAATATCCCCCACCCCTTTATGTAGCAAAAGCTACTTCTTTACTAACTCGTATTTAACGAGAGAGAGACAGACAGACAGACAGACAGACAGAGAGAGAGAGAGAGAGAGAGAGAGAGAGAGAGGTATCTGTTTTCACCTGAATCGTACATACTAACAATTTTTAAAACCTCCATATAAACGAGTGGCTTAAAACAATTTCAAGTTTAGAACTTAAGTTAAACCCGGCAATGGAGAACTGGTGAGAAGACCTTGGTTTCATCCTCGGCAATGAAGGCGGGTCGCTAATAAGCAAGACGGGAAAAGGGAAGGTCACTCTCGTCAGTTCTCCAGTTGGTTTTAACTTGAAATAGCTCCTTTGAGTTCTGCAACTCTTTTAACCCTGAAAAGAATATCTACACACATCAAATACAGGGCAGTTGGGCTACTGGTAGAATTAGGTTGCATCAGTAGTAATGCATGTTTATAACGACACTTTAATAACAATTTTTTTTTATTTAAATTCTATAATTTAATGTATTGTGCAATCTAAATGGAGCAGTGAAGAATGATTTTTCTGTCATTGAAACTATTTAAATTTGATGTATTATAAATAACATTCAAATGTGCATTTATTACATTATGCATTCACAATTTTACGAAGTGTACGTTTATTGCTGTTATTTTAGAGCCCGATTTATAAATGTGTTTTATGCAATGTTACATAATGCATTTTTGTTTGATTGCTTGAGTTTCCTAAAATTGTATTACTTTCTCTAGCATGTATGTACACAGTAGCTAGAGAAGGTATTGTATTCCATTCAAAATTCAATGTCGAAATTTTATCAGAAATATGTTTTTTGTCATTCTTTTGTCCCCTGAGCCAAAAAAAAACAAAAACATTTTTACTTTCTTTAGCACATATGTACATAGTAGCTAGAGAAAGTAGGTATTGTATTCCACCCAAAAATTTTGTGTTTGTCTGTGACTGTCTGTACAGCATAGCTCAAAAACAAAAAGATAATTAAAGACCAAACTTGATATTTACGTTAAGTATCTTCTAAGGATGTGACATTATTTTCAAAATATCTCCCTACCACAAATTACCCTTTACATGGAAAATTTTTTGACATTTTTATTTTTCTCAAAATGGCTCTAACAATTTTGATTAAAATACTGAGTAAAAATAAAAATAAACAGAATTGGCTCACCTATTCAAATTTATAGTACTTGTTTTGCCTGTGTCTTTTTATGTAGCAGAAAATCTATTATAGAAACGACATATGCCTTATTGGCTTGGTTATTTTTGTTTCAGTGGCATGGTTTACCTTTGATCCCTGCTTGGGTCCTCCAGAACTGCAGTTTTCTGAAGACAATTGCACAGTCTCTTGTGAAGGATATGAACACCGAGTAGCTCTGGGAAGTGTTGGCTTTTCTCGTGGTGTTCACTATTGGGAGTTTTCAGTAAATCGTTTTGATTCAGATACAGATCCAAGTTTTGGAATTGCAAGACTGGATGTTGCTAAGGACCAAATGCTTGGTAAGTGTAATATTAACAGAGACATAAAATTAACTTAATGGACAAAAATTTACATGGTTCTAATGTAATGAAAACATTTTATAGATGATTCATTACTATGTAAAAAACAGTTTATTACAGAATAAGTAAAGAAAATCTTGTGAATATACCATGAAGGTCTTTGTAAAAATACATTTGCCTAAAATTTAAAAATAAGGCAGTAATCAGAAATTTGTTGTGCATTTTAGTTATCTTTTGAGGATCATTCAATCAAAGAAAAACATTTTTAGAAAAAGTCTAATGTGAGAATGACTGCATGTTTGTGTGAGTCTGAGAGTGGGTATTAATGTGTGAACAGCATAGTTCAAAAACAAAAGTCTATTAAATATCAAATTGGCATTTAATCTCAGTGATTCCAAGGATGGAACGCAAAGGTTTTAAAGAGAATCGTCTGACCCAGGTATTATTTAAATAGATGAGTTTTTAAAATGTTGGATTTTCTAAAAAATGGCTCTAACAATTTTGATGAAAACAGCATATATTAAAGACATTAACATCACAAATAAAATATTTATTGCAGTTTTTGGGCAGAGCCTCTGAAGTCCTTTTCATTCCAGATGAATTTTGCATAGTCTGCAAACCATAAGTGATAGACAAATACTTACTACACAAAAAAATGCACATCTCACAATTTATGTCAAAACATTTCTTGTGGAGTTAACTATTTTTGAGATATTACTTGTTTCTAGTTTAAATTTTCTAATAGCTATATTTTTCTCAAATGGAAAGTTGCTATTTAATTTTTCATACTAGTCACGCAAAAAGAACAACATTTCAAGACTATCACATAGCAACTATCTCTTAAAATATTTTACTATCACTCTAGCCTATTGTATTCCCTTACTCCCCTTCACAAGGAAATATGTAATAAAATCATCTTTGCTAATATTTATCTTGATTAGCATGGATTAGATTAGAGATTAAGCTTAAGCAAAATTAGTTTGTTATAGAATAGGTAGAGAAAGTCTGCGAATATAACACATCAAACATTTTTACATGATTCATACAGATATTCGACACTTAATTGTGTGCAATATATTATATTTAATATTTTCAATAACATTGTCAATAGACTAACAATAATGAATGTAAGACATCAATATTTCATGTAACGTACACTATGACACTATAACAGTATGCTTTGCTTTTACTATAGTTGCTGTTGTCTCCCCAATTTTAACATACCAGAGATGCCAATGAAACATTTGAATGTAAAGTTGATGGTTTCTAAATATGAAGCATGATTTTGCACTGCAAAAATATCATTTTTAGATGTTCATCTCTTGAAAAAGAAAGCTCAGCTATGGCATTTTAGTCCTTTATTATGATAAATTGTTACATGCATTTACTTCCATATTTTCAGCTCTGCTCCAAAATATACGCTTAAGTTTTAAATAGTTCCTCATAATCTAGTTAGAAGTCACTGCATCTGTGTGGTATTTTCTCTATGATGACTTTTTTGATACTGTGAGGATTTGATTGATTAAATTATACAAAAGTTAAGCATACACCAAAAATAAACACAACACATTAAAATGCTGTATGCTTTTCAAGTTTCATTGTCTCACTTCAATAAAAATTACAATTTTACTAGCTAAAAACAAAAAGTTTTCATAGATACAGTGTGTTAATTTTGTCAGGAATGTGTTACTTGAGAATATTTATGTTATATATAACTATTTAGTTATTTCTTACATTAATTTAGAGTGTATTTCTTGAAATGACCAAACTATCACACTAAACACACAGTCCATTTATTTTAAAAATGGTCAGCCTATTTTATCTAGAATTGTTTTTTTTTTTTTTTTTTTGTGTGTGTATTTCCGGTGAAATCTTGGTATCAAAGTTTTGGTTTTATTATGTACATAGTACGTGTAGAGAAAGTAAAAAAGAATACAATGCCAGGAGTCCTGACAAAAATCCGGAAATGTATTTTGTTTAGAAAAAAGCTTATGTGTTCCATTCACATGGCTTTCTCTACATCTCTGCAACAAATTATTGTTTGTTAAAAAGCTTATGTTTCTTTTCACTTCATGCTAATCGAGAAAAATTTGGCAGAAATAGTCTTATTACTTGCTTCCATCTAATAAGGGAGTGTCATAGGCTAAAGTGATAGTCATAAGCTGGTTGCTATGTGATTGAAGTTCCTTTGTTTGTATGGACAGGAGTTAAATTCCTGTAAGAGAAAATTTTAATTATTTAAAAACTGAAACCAATAACAAGGAATATCTCAAAAACAATCAATTCCCTGAAAAAAAATGTATATAACATAAATTGTGTGTTTTAACAAGTTCTACATTTTCTGTAAAGTAAGTTTTTGTCTATCTCTTATGGTTTATCAGTTATACCAAATTCCGCAATATTCATCCAGAATAATGTAGTCTTCAGAGGCTATTCCCAGAAAATTGAAGATATACATTTTATTTGTTAGGTAAATATCTTTAATATAAGATATTTTAATTAAAATTGTTAAAGCTGTTTTTGAGAAAACAAACATTTTCGAAAAACTGTCCATGTATAGGGTAGCTGGGGGTGGGGGATTTTCCTGAAAATCTTTGTAATGCATCTTTGGAAGATACTGAACTTAGATACCAACTTTGGTATTTAATGGACATTTTGTTTTTGAGCTATGATGACCAAACACACACACCACAGACAGACATTTTTCTAAAAATACTTTTTTTTGGATTCAGGGGGTCTCAAAACATATATTTTTGGTAAATCTCGGTATAAAATTTTTGGGTGCAATACAATACCTTCTCTATACACTATGTACATAATACATGTAGAGAAAGTAAAAATGCTGAAGTATGAATTATTGCTTCATTTCCCATTTTATATTTCTGAGTAAATAAATAATGCAATAGGAATCTGAAATATACTATTGAAAGGACAGCCTTATATCAAAATGCATTTAGGCACATATTTTACTAAGCAATTTTGCTTTTTCAGGAAAAGATGACAAAGGATGGAGTATGTATATTGATAGACAGCGATCTTGGTTCATGCATGCCAGTGTGCATGAACAGCGCTGTGAAGGTGGCATTCAGCAGGGGACAACAGTTGGAGTGCTATTGGATTTGGATAGACATCAGCTCAGCTTTTATGTCAATGAGGAACCTCAGGTATATTTATTTATTCACTATTAAGACATTCCATCTCTCCATTACCAAATGATCCAACACCGTCAATAGATGAGATCAAATTTTTAAGTGTATACTATATATTCTGACAAAGCAAATGTTGAAAATGTAATATTTCTAAGAACGTCCAACTATCACAAAAATAAAGTGAAATATCTCATATTAAATAAAATCCACTCTCTATATAACATTTCTTTTCAAATGCTCATGAATTTAATATCTACACAGCTTTTGTCTCTGATTCAGATAGAATGTGTACTAATTTACAGAAGTTGCAAAGTAAAATATAGCACATAAAAATCTAAGTGAAGACCATAAGATATTTTGGATCTTCCATTGGTAATCTATACTAAAATGCAGTAGGCTTATTGCAGATATATGAAATGTTAATTTCTGTAATTTCAACAGTTTTGAATGAGCCAAACTTAGTTAAAATATATTATTTTATTTACTATATCATAATACATAAAAATTTGCAATAATATTTCATTTACAAACACTTCTTTTGGCGGGGGGAGCTATAGTGCAGCAAAATTAAAATGATTAGGAATACTTTACCTAATTCAATGAAGTCATACTTCACATCTGCAAGTCATGATTTTGTCCTATAGTGCCATCTATGAGTGATAATCTGATCCATTGTCATGTACACATAGTACCTAGTGAACTTGTAAACTAGAAATTCTCTGATCAAGAAAGAGCTATAGCCGGTGTTCTAAATATGCAGACTTGAATTACTAAATTGAATTGATAAATAAACCTCTGCTATAACTAAATTTAAGAATGAACTGATGTTAGATTAAGATTAGTTTTGGGTGTAGATGTCTATAAACTTGATCTGCAGAGGTATGGCTTAATTTTAGTTCATATTTCATTCTTTACTCCTAAAATCGTTCTAGATCAGACAATGATGTATGTAAAAGATTTCAAGCTTTTGTGTGCTAAAAAAATTAAAACATAGTAGGTATCTATTTTATAAATGTGTTATCTAAGTTCATCACTACAGTTATAAATGTTTAGGAAAAAAACTTAGAATCTTCAGCTTATATTTTAAAACATAATACAGTGTAGAAGATGACTGATTGTCATCCTTTTAAACTATGAAAGAGGTAACATTGTTTTGAGTGTTTTTCTGTAATAATTTTTTTCATAAAGCTTTCCATTCTTTAGATAATCATTATTTTATTTCAAGCATTATTGGTATACAGCAAATTTGGCACATTAACATTTAATTCTTCAGCATCTGCTGCTATGGGAATGAGCAAATAAACACTTCTGGTATGAAAATTACATAAGATGCAACATAACCCTAATATCACATGCAATATGGAACTGAGGGAGCATTTACAATATTCTGTAAATTATTAATAGAGAAAATTATTTATAAAGGTAAACAAAAACTTGAGAAACCTAGATTACAAGATTATGATCTCTTTCTTTGTGAATTATAAAGCTCTGTGAATAATGAACAAAGACAAGTGCAGAAAATCAGTGAGAACTTCTTTTTAATGTTTAGAGAAATTGTTCAAAATGTGCACCTTGAAGCATAAGTTCTTCTTCATGTGCATGCTAAATTTGAACTAAAAGTCTACTCGCGCTTATGCTTGGTTTGGAGTATCAATCAACTCTTCTCAGGGCATTTTAACATGTTTGTTGGGCTTCAGAGACCCAGACTACCTGGCGACTTCTTAAATAATAAATCACTAGATTTTCTTTGTAGAATTGTAGTTTATTTTGTAGTCATTTCATACAATTCTAAAGTGAAGCTGCAATCGCTTGATGTAATTTATGTGCTTTGTTGAATGTGGCAAATATTTGTACGCATATAATTTCACACAAATACATTAATATGCGTAATCTCCAAGTGGCCTTTTCCATGCTTGTGAAAAAAGCCTTTCTTTTTGATAACTGGCTTCACAACGAAGAAAATCAACACTTAACTATTGTTGGAAACAAAATCGCATAGAGAAAATCAAAACACTTATACACGACGAAAGCACAAGGAATAATAAACATTTGCATCCAGCGATATCAGCTTTTGAATGCACCAGAACAAAAACATTTGAACATCATATATTACAAAAATTACATGAAACTCACAAAATATCGGAGATTTTATAGTTAGGATATAAATATTGCCTCAACCTCTTGCCAACACATGTGCTTCACATTTTTTTTTCTAATTTGCTGCACTGTAAAAAGTATGTTCAGTTTTTTTTTTTTTTTTTTTTTTTTTTATTTCTTTCTTTCACTGCTTGAAGTAAGAATTCTTTCTTGCAACGTCTCCACATCAGGTACTTCTGTAATGTTTGTACAAATTTTCATATCATTCCAAAGAAAAAAATGATTTAAATCTAATAATCTCACTGGCAACCTTATTAGTCCACTCTAAACAATCCAGCGTTCTTTGTAAGTGTTGCATAGATGACCACACACGGCTCTACTTATATATGAAGGAGTGCCATCATCTAATAGCCACATAACATTTCTTATTATTAGAGGAACATTCTCCAGTAGAACTGGTAATGCTTCTTGAAGAAACTGGATACAAATGGCTCTTGAAGAAGAACTAACTGACCAATTAATGTCTTCCTATGATTGCTGCCCAAACATTTATAGAAAATGTGTGCTGAAAGTTGTCTTGTCTTGTTGTGTGTGCATTTTCATAAGACCCAGATATAACATTCTGGTAATTAGTTATTCGATTTCTGGTAAACGTTGCTTATCATCCACTGAAAGAGTTTTAAGGGAAAAGTCTTCTTTTTTAAAAAATTTGAAAAATGGTAACCTTGGTGCTGAATATGATAAGGGCATAACAATTCTTCTTTTAATATTCTCAAAACACTCCAATAGGATATGCCAGTAGTTCAAGTTAATATTATGGCTGCTGCTTCCACCAAATGAAGGATTTTTTTCTCTTGCAATATTTGTTTGACCAACTCCTTCAATATGAAGAAATATGCTTCCTATATCTAGAACTCTTAACAGATTAGAAAAAATATCTTATCATGTGGAGCACATTTATTAGGAAATATTTCTCTGTAAATTCTAGACACAGCTGCTGCATTGCACAGTAAATAAATACCTAGCATTTCATTAGTCAGGTAAGCCATTTTGTAACTGATAATCATTATAGTATTGTCATTTTGTATAGTTTCATTACAAATTCTGTAGATTCAACCAAGACTAATTTAAAAAGATTATTATAATAATAAGACTATGAAAAGTTTTAATTCAAAATGTATTTAAACATGCTGCAAGTATTTATTTTTTAATTTTTGCTAAGAATATTTGAAGATGTGTTTAACTTTCATAAAATCTTCATTTAAACCAGAGTTAATATTACAGTTTTTCACTTTTTTCTCTAAAACTACTTTAAAAACAGCAAAACTGCACTAATCTTTCATACTCTATTAGTTACAAAGTGTTATTCTGTTCAAGGATGATCATAGATCATCTTCTACTCTGTATTTGGTGTCATTTTATGTACTGACATAATCAATCAACATTGACATAATCATTTACATAAAGATAAACCAAGATAAAAGGTTTTTATATGAATTGCTCGCCAACAAACAGCACCACACTCCAATCATTGTGTTTCAAGCTGATCAATTTATACATTATTAAGTTAAATATTTGTTAAACATTGTTTTAAATACTTTTAAAATTAATCATTTTTATTTAAATCAACTTTTCTAAAATTTTAAAATTAAATTTTAACATCCTTAAATTAATAACAAATTCTATTACACCTTCCAGAATCATATCTAATTCTCAGAGGGTTAGAAATTTTTCCATTCTAAGTTGCAATAACTTCAATATGCCCACCTGGGTAGTGTGGTGGTAGCGTGTCTGCCTCACATTCAAAAGGTCGTGAGTTCGAATCTCGCTTAGGGTAAGTTACCCAGATAAGTTTTTTTCAGGGTTTTTCCTTATCCTGAGAGGACGAATGTGAAGTAACTTTAAGCACATGGAATCATCTACATTGATTACTTACAGAAAGGAAAACAATAAATGGAGAGTATTATGCATCGTCATTGCACTGGTTGAAGGGAGAAATTAAGAATAAATTGCCCTCATCTGGCACAGACAATGCAAGGGTGAAATGAAATGAAATGAAATGGAGTTTTAGTTATGGATGCTCTGTAACTGTTATGGTACTCAGTATCCCATTCTATACTGGGCATTACAGACCGCTTAATTTTACTCAGAGGCCCTATTATCAGGCTTAAGGCTCTTTTACATGCTGTAAATCTATGACACAGGCCAATAGCTTTATTTTCCTTCTGAAGGAAGCCATGCTAAGGATTTTTATGCCTGAAAAAATCCATTGTCCTCCAAATTTGAACCTGTGACCTTGTATATATGAAGTTAGCATGGTAACCATTACACCCACAGAGGGCAAAGATGCAAGGGTGCACACCTGCACTGTTTCAGTGGTGAAAATTTTAGAATTAAGGTTCAAATTGCTACAGCATTCACCAGATTTGGCTCCCAGAGACTTTTTCTATTTCCAAACTTGAAAAAGTGACTTGGCGGAAAACGATTCACGTCTAACAAAGAGCTCATCTCCCAAACAGATTCCTATTTTGAGGACCTTCCGAAATCCTACTTTCTGAAAGACTTAAAACAGTTGGAGAAAAGCTGGGAAAAATGTATTGAGCTAAAAGGAGATTATGATGAAAAATTAAAAAAAAAAAAAAAAAAAAAAAAAATCTACCAAAATAATTTGTTTTTCTATCTTTTTCTAAGGGCTTATTGATCACCGTTCATGTGGATTTTGTCAGTGGTATATTCCTAAAGTTTGCACATAATTGGAATTAGTAATATAATTTTGCCCTCACAAAACTAGATGAAATATAATTTAAAAAGGGAGGGAGAAAGAACAATTTTAATCCAGTTTGGTGTTTAATATTGTCTTTAACTATCTCCAAAGTAAATTAGTTTTACAGGTTTGAAGAGGTAGTAACAGAATTGAAAATGTGACTACATTTGAGTTATTGTAATATAACAAAAATACATAATAACATAAGATGAATTTTATGTTGCAGGGTCCAATTGCATTTCATGACCTGTATGGAGTGTTTTATCCAGCTGTCAGCTTAAATCGAGGTGTATCTGTCACACTGCACACTGCCATTGATCCACCATCTGACAGTGATGAAAGTTGAAGGGGCATGCTCCAGCATACATATCCAACTCTTAGTTCTATAGACTGACCCATCATACCTTAATCCCAGAAGATTGCTTTCAAAACTGAGAAACTCTTCATGTCTTGCTCTCTGAAGGACCATCCTCTATTCAAGAAACTTGAAATTCTAGCTTCTGTACTTTTTTTTTTTTTTTTTTATATTCTTAATTTTCACATATCTGAATTTATAATTAAGCTTACGTGCACTATGTTGAAGGAAGCCAAATAAGGGAGAGTGAGAAAATTACAATAATTGCAATAAGTGAAATGTTTTAGTGATAAATGAGTCAAGTTTATGTTTTCAATATTTTGCAGCTTTTCAGCAATTAGCAGTTTTTGTTACTAAAGTTTGAACACCTAAAATTTTATTATGGGCATGTTGCAAATCATAGGAATTTATTTAGAATTGTTGTTTTAGATTCATAACTAAAATAACTGGCAGGAATATGGATCATTCATTAAAGTTTATATGGTACCAAGATAAATTAGAAACTTCAAAATCAAATATAAAGGATATGAATAGGGGAAATATAACTGCTAAGTTTTAATTTTGATCAGGAGACAATTTAAACATAGTGCCCAAGCACAAATTAATTTTTATTGACGTTTTTAAGAACTTCTATAGCTCTTTTTGTCAGGCAATCAGTTTTAAATAAGATCATTTGTTCGACTCTTATTATTGTGGTTCATATTAAAGAAAACTTAGAATGTTATAAAGAGCATAATTTAATTGTATATTTTGAAAATATATAAAGCAGCTGTATATAAGAAGTGTATATATTTTTTATACTAAAATGAAGTTAGAGTAATTAAAATTAATGAATAGTATGCAAATATTATAATAAAATTTGAAGTTAGGATCAATATTTAAAATTCTGCATTGGTGCATCAATTACTAATAAATGCAAGTAACTTGCTTACCTAGAATTTCTAATGATGTCCTTCTAAAGCCTTATATTCCCAGAACTGGTACTTTTGTCAGAAGTGAAAGACTAGTTTTCTTATGCTCTCATTTGGTTATTCTGCATATGTTTTTTATTATTAAACACACTAAAAGCTTAATTGAGAATTAGGCATGTTAACCATAAAAATACATATCTAGTGAAACCATTCATAAAAGAGCACAATAAATGAACCCAAAATGATTTCATGATCTTTCCTTCAAGTATGAAGCAAAGCTAATATTTTTTTTTTTTTTTCCTTCATTATTGAAAATAAATGTTTTCTAAATATTTTTAATGCTGTACTAATAATAATTTGAAGTTTGGATTTTATATTGTATACAGTTTCACTATTTGTTCACATTTAACCCTTGTAGTTCATTGAAAGTTATTTATTCTTTAGCAGGTATGAATTGGAGTTGCCTTAAGAATCTTAAGAGTTTAAGGTGAACAGTTCCTTAATTTTGAAGACAGTCTGTTATTCATCCCATTCCTTGTATTCCCTTATCTTTTCCTAGCCTCACTGTACAGTTGTAGATAAATAAAATGATATGAATGTAGAACAGGGTGTGTGAACAGTTGATTGTTTCTCCAAAGTTAAGAAATTTGTGCCAGGTTTGCCAACATCACTTTCTGATAAAATAATAGGAATATATCAACAAGATAGCTTATCCAATTACACCTCTGTTACATTTAAGTTTTTATGATGCATTGTAAATAGACCTTGCTGAACTTAATGCTAATTAGTATTACTTTGTTTTGCATAATCATAACAAACACAGTACAAATACTGCAGACAAGATAATTTTATGCAGTTTATAGAGAAATGGCATTAGGTAGTTAACTCTTATTTGTTATGCAATTTCATTACATAGTTACTTAGTATAGAATTAATGATCCTGTTTTGTTTTCAAGGAGAAAAGGCACAAAAAACTATGTTTTCTACAAATCTTTTGTAGAAACAAAAGCCTTTTAACATACTCAGCTTATTTCCACACAGTTATAATAAACAATCATGTATCTGTTTGTAAAAAGATGCCCCAATGAACATTTTTAATCATGTATAAGAAGCTTAATAAAATTTGTAGTCATGTAAATAAATGCTCCCTTTGCAATTATGGCATCATATTTATGCTTATTTATATAGGGAAGCAATACTTCATAAATCCACTTTCCAATATTGTGAAGTACTGATGAATACAGTTGAAAGCCATGGTGAATGTGTGCTGGGAAGCCTGCAGCAATATATTATGTAGCATAATTTGAACATGTTACTTTCTTCATCAAAATTTTGGAACTAACATTTTATGCATAGAAGGTTATTGCTACCCTTTATACTTCAAAAAATAATATGAATGTTCATATACATTTGCATTTTTCAGCTCATGTGCATTGTGCAACTTCTGGATGTGTTCTGTACACTTTATCTTGTAATGACTATAGAGATATCACTGGTTCATTTCATAGTTTTTAATAAAACTCACCAAATTTCTTTGGTCAAGAATAGGGTTGCCAGATGCATAGCTTTTAAGAAACATTACAGTAATTTTCTTTCTGTTCCACCATGATATAATAAAGGTATCATATTACAAATCTCGTTGTTTTTGCTTTTCAGTCAAAATTTACCTTGAAGATGATATGTAATATATGACAAGCATCAGTTGTCAGATTTTTTTTTTAGTGTTTATGTCCGCTTTTACTACTAAGGCACTGCAACTTCATTGGCTCAAAGCGCGAAATATCAGTTGCAACACTAACATTAATTTTGCATTCATAAACAATCTTAATAAATAACTGCCGATAGTAAAAATAATGAAATTAGATATGCAAATCCTAGATAAAACTTCTGATTAAAAATAGGCCATATGGTTCTTGTAGGACCTGTGTAGAGTTACCAGCTTATAAAATACAATTTTTTTTTGTGCGCTTCATTAATCTTTGTGATCATTAACCTTAACTAAAAATGAATTGACATGGATTCTGCCGTGATTTGACTTTTATTTTTAACTTGATAGAATTTAAAAGGTATGCGGACTTAAAAATCCTTTATTTAGTTAGAATATATCATGTAGAGAATTATATAAGGAACATACTGTTTCCTTGCTTTGTTACATAATAGTTTGGGGAGGGTTTGCCACTAAAAATGTGACTCTAAATTGATTCTTCGCATTCCATTTTGTACTTTCATTCATTAAATATTAAAATGTGTAATTTTCTTGGTTCTGATTTAGCCATTAATATTGCCATAAAATGCTATATGAAGTATTATATTATAACAAATATATAATAATATTATATAAATTAATTCTGAGTTGAAATATGTTAAAAAGTTAATTTTATATTCATAGATAAAGATGCAGCAATTGGAATTAAAACTAGATTTTATGTTTACTTTTTACATTTTAGCAAGCAGAAATTTCAGCACCTGATTCCCCCTCTACATATAGCTAGAAATAGCAGTAAATGTGAAAATTTATTAGTATTAATTTATGTTTATAAATGTATGCATAATTGAAAAATCGTACATTCTGTAAAGATTGTGTAATATAAAATTTCTATAAGTAATATACTTTATTGTTGTTTCAATAAATAAAAAAATAATGATAATTCGACATGGGACTCCATTATCTGCAATCACCTACTTTAGTCTACAGAGTACTGTAATTATAAGTATATATTAATTTTTAATTTGAGAATCTGGCAACCCGAATCAAATCTATAGAATCGCTGAGTGCCCAGAATGGGCACTTGTAAGATATGAGAGTGACGAGAAAAATGAAATAAAGAGAAGCAATCAATTCAATACAGCAATCATAAGAACCAAGGAGTTGAACCTGGAGGTCCCAAATGCTTCAAGAAACACTTAACTGAATACTGATAGATAACTGCTGATTGTTAGGATGGGGTGAATATCATTGGACTAGTACAAAATACACTATCTCTTGTTTAATTTTCCAAAACTAATTTAACATATTTTGCACATATGTATCATATTACAACAACTTGTTGGTTACTACTGAGAAAGTGAAATCAATCATTTCTTAAAGGAGTCCTGTGGTATTTAAGTTACATCATATATGAAGTTTCAATACTACTACTGTGACTCCACAATTACTTGCATGTATATGAAAAATTCTTCCCAGCATTGTGAGTTCTCTTTTTTTTAAATTAATGGCTTATATATTCCTAAAAGTTTTATAGTGAAAAATTCAATCAATTTCTTTATGCTTTTTACGCATGGAAAATGGTGCTCAGAAGCCTGGTGTATCAAAATGCATATAAACTATTAATGTGAAGCAATATTAATCTTGTTTATTTGTATTCTTTCTGAACTAAAACTTAGAGAAAAAGAAAAAAATCTTGTTTCGCACACCCTACATAGTTATACAATGAAATTGGTATTTATCCTAGTAACAAATTAAATATCTCAATAGAATTATGTATATAATTGTAATGTACTTAGTGCTCGTAATATTATGTTGTATTTGTGTTAAACATTATAGTAAGCAGGCCAAAAATGTAATTTATTCCTGAGGTGTTGCATAAATGCAGGCTCATCAATATTTTCCAGGTTATGATACTGATAATGCTATAAATAGCTATAAATTGTCTGTACAATGAATATCTGAAAATATAGTATGCTAGCAACATTGCGTAATTAATTTATGTTTTATATTAAGAGCATGTTGTGATAGGAGCAGTCAAGTTGTTCAGCAATAAATTGTTTGAAATTATTTATAATGCCAATTAATGAGGATGGACCAAGTAGTTATGTGATACACCATCATATTCAATAGGTTTACAGCTTCCTTTTGTCTGTTTACTTGGAGGGCATGTGTGACTTTTGACATACACATTACTGCATTTTAAACTATAATAAGATGTAGTTCAGAGACCTTAAAGATTATTTAAACATAGCATGCAGTAATGTTATGTTTGTTTACCTTATGTCACTTAAATGTTTAGATTTCTACTCAGCGAACAATAGACAAATGGACTTATTAAATAATCACCATCTATCAGAGTAATTTGTTGTCAGCAAGTCACGTTTTGCCATCTATTTAATTGCTATCAATTTAATTAGAAGGTTTCAAAATACGCACAGAATAATGTTTCTATGATTACATATACTGGTTAGATGGCCTTAATTACGTAATTGCCCTCCTGTAAAATCTTTTGCATATATTCATTTTAATCCATAGCCGTAACATAGTTGTGTGATAATTGAAATATTCACTCCTATATTTACCTGATGACCAAGGGGAATACATGAAAAACATCTGATGTGTTTCACTCACATGACTTTCTCTACATCTCTGTAACAAATTATTGTTAAAAAACTAATTCTTCTATATACCTAATGCTAATTGAGATAAACAGTACCAGAAATGGTCTTATTACTTACAGTTCCTTAAAAGTAGAAGAGAAATAAGGCTAAAATGATAGTCAAATCTTTCAAAAGTTGGTTGTCTGTTGGCAAATTCCTGTAAGAGAAACATTTATTTTAAAATTGAAACCAATAACAAAGAATATCTCGGAAATGGTTTACTCCTCAAAAAAATTATATATGTCATAAATTGTAAGATTTAATGAGTTTTTGTGTAGTAAGATGTCTACCTCTTATGGTTTACCTCTTATTCAAAATTCAACCAGAATGAAGAAGTCTTCAGAAAATTCAAGATGTACATTTTATTTATCATATTTATCTATCTTTAACATATGCTATTTTAATCCAAATTGTTAGTCATTTTTGAGAAAATCAAAATTTTTAAAATGTTTTCCATGCAAAGGGTAGTTTGGAGTGGAAGAACTTCCTTCAAAAATCTTTGTGTTGTATTCTTGAAAGATATTAAACTTAAATACCAAGTTTGATATTTTGCCGACACACAGAGACTTTTTTCTAAAATGCATATATATGTATATGCACACGCGCGCACGCACACACACACACACAGAGAGGGAACCATAAAATGTGTATTTCTGGTGAAATCTTGGTATAAAATTTTTGGATAGAGTGCAATATCTTCTCTATGTACCAAGTAAAAAAAAGTAATTAGTAAGTGGGCCACTAATAGGAATAGGACTGATAACCTCCCGAATGTGAACTACAAATTCCTCTGCCTGAGCTATCCGAGATCTCTACATAATAGTAATCACTATGTTATGATTTTCAGAGAGCATGTAAATCCAGCTCTTATACATATTTATGCCATTGTGACATTTAAGTTTTGTAATAAAATACAATTAAAGTAAAATAATAAACGGTGGTGATTAAAATCCAAGAATACTGCAGAAAGTCTCCATTGCATGCCCATTCCTTAGAAATGTGCTTATACTAAGGAAGACTGCACTGAGAAGATAATTGTTTATTGTTTATGCTTCAGATGCAATAATTCAAAAGGTTTATGTTCCTAAAGTTGTACCTATGTATTAACTGGCAGCACACTTGCAGGGTTTTCAATCACATCCCTCTAGGAAGATGAAAGCAGCCAAAGTGTGATGTTGTTAACATCAAATGTTTCTAAAATCTCTTGGCCTGCACTTTAAGGGGCACTTTTTCTAGATTTTAATCTTTAAAATAAAAACAATTATATTAAAATAGAAAGTTATGAGTAATGTAGAAATTATTAATATAGATAGTTCAGCTGAATGTGTGCATTGTATAAAATAATTTTTTGCTTGAAATTGCTCTAAACTTTATTTTAAGTCTGTATGTGAGATGTGATTATTAAGTTTTTAAACTTATGCATCATAGTGAAAGATTAAGTTTTAAAGATAAAGATGAAAAGCACATGTCTACATTTGTTAGAATATTTATTTATGAAGATGAGCCAGCATTTTACCAACATTCACAGCAGATTCAGTGTGATAATTCTATATATGTGTTATATACTATACTGTTGGCACCTGGTACAAACATCTTCTGTTTTGTTAGATTTATTCAGAAGGTGGAATTTATAATGCAGTGTGGATTTTTATTCTATCTCTTAATGGACCGTTAATGGAATTGTTTACTGTTTGCCATAACCATCCTTCATCTTAATATTGTGCAGCTTGGGGCAATCAAATTGCACATACAAAAATACACAAGCACACCAACACAGACACATATACATGTAAATACACATTCACACATAAAGTGTGATCTCAAGACACTCTTTCAAAGAAAATCCATGATGCACATCCTTTATAAAAGCTTCAAAGCCTAAACAGGATTATTGAATCATTGCTTTTCTTTTTTACCTTGCAAGAATTACTAATGTTTTATAAGCACCACTTTGTATCCCTTGTAAATTTGTATATTGCAACATTATTGCTAATAAATATCTTTTTAAAATGTAAATATTTCCTGTATAATATTTAATGCTTAATCAGCTAGAGTAGATTCAATAAAGTGATTAAAAGTGAACCTAGTTAATTTTGTCAGTCTCAGCAAATAGATTCCCATTTGTTTCTTTCATTGTTATGGTATTGCCCTAATTCAACTATAGGTGGAATATTTGTGTTACCTAAGTCTCACATATCAACATCAGGATATAGTTAATAGAGAAACTTAATGGAAATTTTAATAATATCCAAGTATATATTAACAAAAACTTTCCATTTAAGGGCAGGTCCTGCAGTGTAAACCTCACTTTCCCTCTTTACTGCTCTTACAATAGATGCTTGAACCTATTTTCCATTCATATTTTTAGAATCCTATGTTCAGCAACCAATTTCTTGTCATGTCCCAGCCAAAGTATTTTCTTCTTCCTGATAATTTTCTTCACTACTCTTCCTTTGTCCACTGTTTATCAGACAGCTTCAGTAGTAAATAAGGAGGGCATTACCCTTCTTTGCATGCTACATACAGAATGACAAAGTGGCACAATGACTTAACATTGCTTTCAATCTTCAAACAGCATATTTGTGAATAAGAGCACCTGTATATAAATGCCTAATTCACAACAATTGAGAACAGCAATCTGAAAGAGAATGTCCAAGTTTAAATAAATGTATTTAATGAGAGCATTTACAATTGATTGTGCATGTGCGTGTGTGTGTGTGCGCACGCCAAGGGAGGGGGATGGGGAGGGGGAGAGAGTATTCATTTGAATCAGTTGGTGGAGAAAGGAACTAAGTCACTTTTTTATGTTTTTCAGGAGATAGAAAAAACTATTTAGCCAAATGACCTATTTTTAGAAATTTTTATTTGACATTTTATTGTATTCGCTATTGTAATATTGGTAGTATTGTATAGATGTACTCACTCCATTGTTACTAATATTGCAAACGAGTGAGTTTGAAAAAAATTAATTATTTCCTTTCTCCAATCGATGGGCAGTTTTTCAAAGCTTAATACCTTTATTAATTTCAAAATATGCATTTTATTACAATCTTGTAATACAGTACACCTTGTATAATACAGTTACAAAGCCATGCTTCATAAAAGCGATAAAAAATAAAAGAGGCCAAAATTTGTAAGATATTAAGAATTTTGTGTAAACATGAATGGGTAATAAACAAATAACCGTTTTAGTTCCTTTATCCTAAATAAATTATTTATAAATTCACTGGCCACTGCAATATATCTTCATAAAATTTCAGAGCATCTTCTCTGTGTACATATTTCACTAGCTTGTATATGTCCATTTTCTTCTGCTGAATGGGCACTCTGAATATGCTAACTCCAGATCCATGCAAAGCTTTGATCGGGTTTTCAGCAAACAGAATGTATATGTTAGACAATTGTTGTTGAATGCACGTGTGCTTGCTATTCCAGGCATAGCAGTTTCGTAAATGAGTTCCTTATACTGGCAAACATCAATCTGTGGGTGGTCAAAAGTATAATTAGCATTTTCAGAAAAATACTTCCTATAAAAATCATACTTAACATCAAACTCGGGATATTTCTGCCGAAAAAGATCATGCATTACTTTGATATTCAAGCGTGTCCAAGTATTGTATTTCTTTGCCAGCATACTGTGTTATCTGAAGGAGGAATGAATGGATATGATCATTTCAAGACACTTTCTGTAATTTTGATGGTGCACTCATTTTCTCCTCGTTTATCCCTTGGAATTTGTCCTCAAACAAGGAGCTTTGATATTCAAAATACTTGCTTCTGTGATACAGCATAAAAATTAAGAAAAGCTGCACATCCATTCTGCTGTTTCCTTGGTCGCCTTTGCTTCATGTCTTTAGTTGGATAAATGAGGTTTTGTATTGTTTCCATAGCCTGACATTTACTTGATTAAAACTCTTACATTCTCTTCATTTTACCTATGGCTTTTGATTTTGTTAATTACAAACATTTCATCAGAAACAGATACATATAATAAATATAACATGACTTAATGGTCATATTCCATGGGCTAACTTGACTGTCTGTGAAGCCTGGAAAATTTGTGAAGAAGAATTTCTATTAAATTTATAAATAAAGAATTTATTACTCTTGGCAGTTTGTATTCTAGCCTATTGTTATAGTGTAAAATCGGTTCCTTGCAATAAAATTTGATTTTGTTCACAATGTATTCTATCCTGTTTTCTCAGGCTGGAGTAGCATGACTGACTGATATAAAAATTATTTTGATTTAATTGTTTTTTCACACAAGCCATGTATAGGATAGGAGTTGGATAGGTAGAGTCAGACTGAAAAATTCAATGCCTTAGCCAGGATTTCAACAATGGATCTCCGGGTTAATTTGTTTGTTAACAACACTGTCAATTGCTAGTATCATACCAATGACTGATAAGGTATAGTAGCTGTATAACCTGGAAGAGATGAGTAGGGGGAAGTTACTACAAAAATTCTCTAAGGTCTTCTCTCTTCTCATGCGAAGCCTAGCTGATGAGTGTCAAGGACAGCCAAAGCAAACTGATGTGTTGTGTAACCAGTCTAGAGCTCTGTTTTCGTAAATTGGAGCAAAAAAAAAGTAATTTTAAATATATTATGAAAAAAGTAATAATTCAACAAAAGTTGATTTAAGGAAAACTCAGAGCTAAATTAAAGAAATAAAGAGAAAAAAAAATCCATCAATTTGAGCCAGTCTTGGCTGCACTTTGAAGTATTGAGGAGGGTTAACATTATATGAGAAAATAGTCTTAGATAGTCATAATTACATCTCACCTTTGTTTTTTTTATCTCAACCACAAATTAAATAAGCTAAACAAGTTAATGGGTAAGAGGAATATAATGAAACCAAATCAACTAGGTGTACACTTCTTCTGCTACATGCCACCATACTGTTTTGTGAGTTTACGAAAATCGGAAGCTGCTAATGCCTAAACCTCGGCCTTAGTAGCCCTCTTAAAAAAATAATTTTCACAACCATACAACAATGAAACAAATAAGTAGCAAATAATTCAACAAATAATGCAGATGTAAAAGAATTGAAAACAACAACAAAACACAGTAACTGCAAGCTGAAGCCAAGGAGGATTGAACACAAGGTTATCTAGCATCAGCAACTCTGACAGCAAAACAGCTGTTAGTATATCAACAGGCCTGCCCTCCTCATATGTTTTTCCAATTGCAGCGATTCTGTAAGACCTCAACTTGGAAAAATAGAACTATAGTGACCTGTTTATTGCTGAAGATAGCCAGTCTAATGATTTGTATTTATTTGCCAAGTGACATAAAATTAGAAGTGATCCATTTCAAAAGTAATTGCCTTAAAAATAATTATTTTTAATTGTTTTTTTAATTTAAAGGTACAGTTGCATTCTTCTTTGTCCTATCATCTCATCCATATGTACGTATTAAATTTCAATTAAATTATTTACATTTTTAAGGATAGTTTTCATTAAATTCTGAACAAAAATGCACACATAATTGTCAAGTGAAAAAAAGAACTTCCAGAGCTTTGTTCCAGTATATGTCTCTGCATGTTTTCCATGTTGGGAGACTGTGTTCAAAAAATAATTGCCAAATGACATTTTAGCTGTAACTGCGCAGATATCTTCAAAAGTCTGGCTGGTGACTGCAGTTTCATTTCATTTCAAACTATATCTTTACTCAACCTTTAATTGAAAAATCTGAATGTTCCAATTAATGTGACTTTTATCTACCTATTCTGTAGCAAACTATTCTTATAAAAGCTTATTCTTCTATATTGTACTTCATGCTAATTGAGATAGACATATTAGAAATGATTTTACTAATTATTTTCTTGTACATATAAGGGCACACATTAGGCAAAAACAAGTAAAAATCTTTTAAGACCTTGATCAAAAGAATCAAAATACTGGAAGTGGTACACAGTGAAGCATAATTACACATTGTTATAAAATAAGTAAAATTTACACTTGAATTGCTTCACTAATTAATAAATTATCTAGACATGTTTCTCAGATGTTTCTGCTTTAAAATAAAGATATTTTCCCATATGCTTAATTTAAAGCAGAAACATAGCCTTATGAATTTCAGAATTCCCGCCAATGACAACCCGCTCTACAAGTTCATTTATCAGCCACCAGAGAAAGGAGAGGAGTCCACAAAAAAATACCAACAACATGCCGGCCAGCCGAGATCTGTTGATGATGCAGGCAACATACGCCTGCAAAACATGTCCAGGTAATTTATTACTTACTGAAGCAATTCAAGTGTAAATTCGACTCCTTTTATATCAATGTGTTTTAAGACCTTGTTGCTATGAATGAGAGAAAAATGAATGATGACTTCTTGTTTGAGGAAAGTATAATTATTGGACAATTTAAACCAATAACAAGAAATATCTTGTGAATAGTTAGCTCCACAAAAACTATTTTGACATAAATTGCATGTTTTAACAAGATATATATTGAATTAATTAAAGTGGTACTGTAAACACACACTTCACTTACTTTTATTGAGTAGGACAATTGTTCGTGGACCGTTGCCCGCATCCTCAGCTGTTGAACCACTACTGCTTGGGTTTGGATTCCAAGTTGTGGTTGTGGATTTGTTGGTTGTGGTGACATCTGTTGGGCAGGCAATGAGACTTGTTAAGCAATCCTTAGGGGGAACTCCATGTTCATCAATGTGTGGCAGTATATGTTTTGTTCATTAAGTTTTTGTCTATCTCTCACAGATTACCAGTTACACAAAAGCCATCAAGAATGTAAAAGACTTCAGAGGCTCTTCCCAGAAGAGGCAATACATACACTTTATTTGTGATGTAAATGTCATTAACATATGTTATTTTAGTAAAAATCAGTAGAGTCATTTTTGAGAAAATTGAACATTTCGAAAACTCTTATAAAGAATAGTTTAGGATGGACGAATTTTCCTGAAAACCTTCATGTCACATCATTGGAAAATGCTTAACTTAAATACCAAGTTTGGTATTTCACTGCCTTTGTTTTTGAGTTATGCTGTTCACAGACACATGCATGCATACACACAGACAGATTGACAGAAACACATACATACTGGCCTTTTTCTAAAATATTTTTGTTCACAGGACTTAAAAACATGTATATCCAGTGCAATCACAAGACCTGAAGGCTTTGTTACCAAACACCAAGCGTTAGATAACATTTGTGTCAAATAATGTTTGTGGTATTCACTATTTTCAAGATATTCTGTGTTTTTGGTTTATTTCCAAATAATTATATACTTGTAAATCAAAATCCATTTTTCATGCAAAGAGTACCTACAAAGTGTCAAAGCAATCATACAGCAATTTGCTTTTTAAAAATATGATCATTTTTTAGCCTATAGAATTCTTCTTACACTTACAATGAGATCTGTAAAGGTGCAATGAGAGTTTATCTTTATTAACAAGAATCTGATGTGTTACATTCACATGACTTTCTCTATACCTCTCCAACAAATTATTGTTAAAAAGCTTATGTTTCTATTTACTCCATACTAATCGAGAAAAAATCAGCAGAAATAGTCCTATTACTTGCTTCCTTGTAAGTAGAAGCAAAATAAGGGAATACTATTGGTTAAAGTGATAGTCAAAAGTTGGTTGCTGTATGACTAAGTTCCTTTATTTGTATGGACTGGAATTGTTAAATTCCTGTATGAGAAAAGTATGTTTTTTAAAGCTGAAACCAAAAAACAAGGAGTATCTCAAAAACGATCAACTCCACGAAAAAATGTATGCAAGTTAAATTGTGTGTTTTAAGGTGCTCTACATTTTTGTTGTTGTAAGTTTTTGTCCATCTCTTATGGTTTAGCAGTTATGCTAAATTCCGTAAAATTCGTCCAGAATAAAGCAGTCTTAAGAGGCTATTCCCATAAAATTCAAGATATATATTTTATTTGGCGTGTAAACATCTTTAATATACAACATTTTAATCAAAATCGTTAGTCATTTTTGAGAAAATCAAAATTTTCAAAAAAAGTTTCATGTAAAGGGTACTTTGGGATGGGGGGATTTTTCTCAAAATCTTTGTGTCGCATCCCAAGAATATACTAAACTTAAATACCAAGTTTGGTATTTTACCGACTTTTCGTTTTTGAGTTATCGTATTCACAAACACACACACACACACACACACACACACACATGAACCTTTTTCTGAAAAAGCTTTTTTTGGTTACAGGTTATCCTAAAACATATATTTCAGGTGAAATCTCGGTATCATATTTTTGGGTGGAGTGCAATACCTTCTCTATACATTATGTATATAGTGCATATAGAGAAAGTAAAAAGAGAAGAATAGTGCATAGAAGTTTAAAAGAAGGAACTAAGAATAGAAGACCATGCAAATACAACACATTTTTTCTGTCTACACTTTGTTAATTGAACTAAACCTTTGTAGAAATAGTTTCATTATACATTTCATTAGGTAGAACTGAGAAGCTGAATTGATATTCAAATGTTTAAGAGCATGTTACTATATGCCTAACATTGTGAGAAGTAACTGAACAGTAAGCACTTTTTAAAAAAAACTGAAGTATTGAAAAATTCGCACCAATAATAACATGATAATGGCACATAAAGGTTTGTCTTTAAATAGTTATATTATTTGTGGAGTACATTTTAGTATATTTCTTGTAGTTTACCTGTTATGCAACACCACTTCTGAATGAAGTGATTTCACAGTCTATTGCATAAGCTCTCAAGATATTATTTTATTTTTCACATATATATCTTAAATCTGTGATATATTAATAAAAATCATTAAAACCATATTTGATCAAATTAAATCTAATTAAACCATTTCCATGTAAAGGATACTTTTTAGATGGGATGATTTTCTTGAAAATCTTCATGTTGCAACTTTGGAAAATATTGGATTTGAATATTAACTTTGTAATTTCTCAATCCTTTGTTTTTGATAGTAATGTACTATGATTCATTTTTACACAAGGCTTTATCAAGATTGTTATTTACACAGCTGAACTGGTATCTGTCTGTATATGTATGCAGTTGATGATGTAGGACAGATCCTACAATATCGGTTCTACTGAGTAACTATCTTGATGAAGCCTTGTGAAAAACGGGCTCGTACATTACTATTAACTAAGTTTCAGTGTATCACTTCTGATTCATTCATACTTTTGTTTTTGAGTTGTACTATCAGATTCATACCCACAAACAGACAGACACACACATGGATCGTTTCCTAAAAATGTTTCTTTGAATAAGAGACCTAAACCTCAAAGCATACATTTCCAGTGAAATCTTGGCATTGCATTTTTCTGAGGAATACTTACTCTACTTACTATAAATAGTTAGTAAAGAAAGTAAAAATATAAGTTTAGCTGATGTGAGCTATTATACCGATTGCAAAATTTAAGAAAGGAACATGTCCCATCAAGGGTGTGCATTTTACGGTTAGAACCAGTCACTTTGTTAAGAGGCTATAAATGTGGACCTGTCTTTATAGCATGGGACAAGATCTGATTCACCATACCCCTCATAAATTTGTAGTCGGGAAAGAATGGCAGTAATAAATTTCTTTCCAGGGTGTAGCTTTTGAACTTTTTTTAAAATGTTGCACCCACTATAGCAGAAACTTACATACAGATAAAGAGGATGATAATCATTATAAAGATATATATTGATATTGTTGTTAAACTGTAAGATGTAAAAGTTGCCCATGCATCTCACCTTTATTGCTTTCCAAATTTCTAAAGTTATTTCTACAATTATTTTGAAAACAGATCCAAGATTGCCTTTACTTTTACCACTTTGCAAGCCATTTCCCCAGCAATATATTTATGTTTTCTTTAAGAACATGTACAATGTATGTTGTAGATAGAGAAGATACTGTATTCCATAAAAAAACTTGATACTAAGATTTCACCAGCGCTGCATATTTTGGGGCCTTCTGAATCCAAAAAGGGCATTTTAGAGAGGGAGAGAAAGAGAAAGAGAGATAGATAGATAGAGAGAGAGAGAGAGTGTGTGTGTGCGCATATGTGCGTACGTGCATAGCATAGATCAAAAACGAAAAGACCGTTAAATATCAATCTTGGTATTCAAGTTTGGTATCTTGCAAGTATGCGACACAAATATTTTCAAGAAAATCCCCCACCCCCAACTACCCTTTACATGGAACTTTTTTCGAAAATTTTGATTTTCTCAAAAATGGCTCTAACGATTTTGATTAAAATATTGTATATTAAAGATATTTACCTGACAAACAATATGTATATTTTGAATTTTCTGGGTATAGCTTCTGAAGACTATTCTGGATGAATTTTATGGAATTTTGTATAACTGCTAAACCGTAAGAGATAGACGAAAAATGTAGAGCACATTAAAACACACAATTTATGTTTTATAATTTTTTTTTTCATGGAGTTGATCGTTTTGAGGTATTCTTTCTTTTTTGTTTCAGATTTAAGAAACTTACACTTTTCTCATAGGAATTTGTAAACTTGTGTCTATACAAACAAAGGAACTTCAGTCACATAGCAACTAAGTTTTGACTATCACTTTAACCTATGGTACTCCCTATTTCCCTTCTACTTACAAGGAAGCAAGTGATAACACTATTACTGGTAGTATTTTCTCGATCAGCATGAAGTAAATAGAAGCATTAGCTTTTTAACACCTTGTTGCAGAGATGTAGAGAAGTGGAACACATGTTCATATGAACGGAACACATTAGAATTTTTCATCATATTTTCTAGTTTTTAAGCTTTAGGACATTATTTAAATTTTTGTATAATTTTATCATAATTTTTTTCTTTTTACTTCCTTTTGTGGTCTTTTCTTTCTCTTTTGAAAGAAATTAAATTAACTAAAATAATTATTAAATTACTTAATATTTATTTTTAATTTAACAAAAATAAACGGATATTGGAACAGTGGGTCGACAACGTACAAGTTGGGAGTCATTTTCTTATCTATACTGTACATATTGACGCAGCAGGCAAATCTCCTTTTTCCAACGTGCCTGTTGTAGTAAAATTAAAGGCCACTCAACAATGTGCAAGTTTAAAGGCAAGCATTTGATCCATTATTTTTATATTGTCGCAGGTATAGTTAGTTACAGATTCTCTAAGAGGAAACTTTTATGTTCAGTTTTTGTCGTTCCATTCAGCCATGCCAAAGTAAAGCCATCTAATTCTTGTCATTTAAGATAGATTGTATCTGAATTTGGAGATGATATTTTCTCTACCGATGGTGAAATGTTATTTTGTAACTTGTGCGAAACAAAGGTATCAGCCGAAAGAAAATTAATTGTTCAGCAACATGTGGGCCGCAATAAGCATATACAGGCACTGCAACTCACAAGTCAGAAGAAATCCATGCAACTTTTACTGCAACAAAATGTATCCGTGAAGGAGAATAAATCATCAGATTTTTACAGAGACTTTTGTGAAGCTTTATTTACTGCAAACATCCCATTTTGGATATTGAACAATGCTAAATTGAAGAGTTTTCTAGAACTGTATTTTGGATGTCCTATCCCAGACAAATCAACTCTTCAGAAGACCTACTTGTCACAATGTTACAACACCATCAGAAAAGTACATGGAAAGAAATGTTCATGTCCATGATGAAACGAGTGTTGCAGAAAAATGTTACGTAGCTAATGTAATCATTGGCATATTAGAGATCGAGGACCAGGAAAAGTGTTTCTGCTTACAAGTGAGGAATTAGAAACTGTTAGTCACTCCACAATTTGTAGACTCTTCGAAGAATCTGTATTTTTGTTATGGCCTGAGGGGTATCAAAAGTGATGACGTCTTGCTTTTTGTGACTGGTGCAGCGCCATACATGGTAAAAGCTGGAAAGTCAATACAATATTTTTACCCAAAAATAATGCACATTACTTGCTTGGCACATGCTATGCATTGGGTGGCAGAAGGAGCTAGAGAACATTTTTCTCAACTGGATTGCCTAGCGTCAAAGATGAACATTTTTGTCAGGACTCCCTCTTGTAAACTACTCAAGTCCATGGCTTCCAGTATTTCACTCTCACCAGAACCTGTCATCACCCGATGGGGCATCTGAATTGACACAGCAATTTATTATTGTGATCATTTCCAGATAGTGACACATTTTATCTAAACACTGAATTCTGACGATGCTATTGCAATTGATATGGCTAGGTCACTATTTTCAAGCATTGAAATTGAAGAACAGCTAGCCTTTATAAAGGCAAATTTAAGCTGCTTAGCACAAGGAATCACAGGAGAAAGGTGTAAGTCTGGAAAGTTCTCTAACTCTAATGAACAACATTGAATCTGATTCGAAAAGTGTAGGGGGAGATGCTGGAAGAAGGATATATCTAAAAAAGTGGATGCAGTTCATTAAAACTCTGGAAACAAAACTTTATGTCGCATTTCTCAAGTGATAACCAGTGAAACATTTTATACTTCCTGTATTGAAGATCGAAGTGCCAGTGATTTTGTGTATTTCAAGTATGCTCAATTGTATCAGCTGATGTGGAAAGTTTCTCACAGTACAAAAATGTGCTTTCCAACAAGCATTCCCTTATTTTCGAGAACCTGTGCATGCTGCTTGTTATGTACTGCAATAATTCTGAATAAGGTAAGATTCTTTTTATAGGTCCATCTTACTACAGTATAGAAATTCAAGAGTTTAAATTAATAAATTTAATTAACTGAAATTTTAATTTTAATAATTTTATAGATTTTTACCTCATTTTATTGAACAATTTTTAAGTATTTTTAGGTCATCAAAATCCAGGGCATGCCCAATACTATATACAGATCAGTAAAGTGTTTTGTCATGACTTCACACCATGGTTTTGCCCCTACTGAAATGAAATCCTGTGGGTGTGCCCCTGTTAAGAACACATTTACAATTTTTATATGAGTATAGCAAGTATTCAATAAATCCAAATAAATTAAGAACATTTTTTTTTGTAAATTTTACATCATAATCTGCATTTAGTGCAATAAAAGAGAAATTAAGTTACATAATTCAGCATCTCTCTAAAAATGCAACTGATAAATGCTTTAAGTTCTTTAGAATAGACTTTTATGATACAAAGGCATGAGTTTGTTGGCTCTGTGTAAAAAGCTAGTAGGTCCTCAATTTTTACAGGATTCATTCAATAGGAGTGTATCCTGCTTTCCATCTCCATTTTCTATTTGTTGGTCCTACAATTGTCATACAATTATGAGATGTGCAGCGTAACTAATAACATACCCAGCATCAGTTTTGTTTCTTTTTTATTCCTTATTTATTTGTTTTTGCCATCATGCAATATTAAATGGAAGATGAAAGTTTCTAAACTACTACCATTTCAAGAGTGAACTTCCCAACATGCACTACTGTAAGTAAAACAATAATAAACAAGTGTCAATCATCAATACATGCAATTTACCCCTTATATGGAACATATTGGGCGGTATGAATAAAAATGAGACACGTCTTATGAGACACTGCTAGCAGATAATGTGAGACGCAGCTAGTCTTTGAGACGTGTCTCACTGATTTCGTATGAATAAAAATTTCCCCTCTGAAGTGAGATGTGCTACCTGCATCTCATTTACATGCCGTTGTCATCTGTGTGTAAACAGGTCAACAATGTATTGTTACATGAATGGAAAGAGTTTATTTCAGCACTTATGAATCAATTTATACAATTTATAGTGTTAAAATGGAGAAGGAAACATTAAATTTTAATCGTGTTTCATTGAATAAAACCATAGTTGTCAGAACATTAGAACTTTGCAATGACCGGATATAAACAAGAGCTAGGAAAAATTCTTGTCAGGGATTATAATGAAATTTATTTAGGAAAATAAACAATGTGAAAAGCAGAATAAAACAAGAAATATGTTCCATTCACATGGCTTCTTAAGCTGTTTCACACACAAAGCATTCTTTTATCTACATCATGCCAATTGATATAAACATAATCAGAAGTCTTATTTACTTATTTGTGAGTAGAAGGGAAATTAGGTAATATACCAGGCTAAAGCAGTCAAAACCTTTAAACATTGATCATTATGTGAAACAGGAGTTCAGTTTACTTTGCAAGGCAAACAGCAAAACTAGAGTGACATAACGAAGTAGGCTTCCTGCTTTAGAATAGTTAACATACTTCGAAATTGAAACAAATAAGGAATAAATGGAAAACAGTCAACTTTAAAATAAAAACGTATGACAAATTATGCATTTTTAACGAGATCTACAATTTTTATGTAGTAAGTTTTTGTCTATATCTTTATCAGTTATGCAAAATTCATCCAGAATAATTCTGGAGGCTATTCCCAGAAAATACAAGATGTATATATTTTATTTCTGATGCAAATACCTTTAATATACAGTACTTTTATTCAAAATCATTACAGCCATTTTTTGAGAAAAACAAAATTTTCACACATTTTTCCATGTAAACGGTAGTTTGGGGTGGGGATTTTCATCAAAAACTCTGCTTCTCACCCTTGGAAGATACAAAACATAAATACCAAGTTTGGTATTTGCAATTTTTACTTCAATCTATTTAACTTAATAATTGATAAACATAAAATTCATTCCAATGAATAAAAATTTCCTTTGAGCTCTGCTGCCTCCCCCCCCCCCCCCCCGACACACTGACCTATTTCTAATTTTTTTTAATCAGGGGACCTCAAATATATTACGGTGAAATCTCGACATAAAATTTTTGGGTGGAATACCTTCTCCACCTGCTATGTACTTTATATGTAGATACATGCTAGCGAAAGTAAAAAGCAAATACTTTACAAAGAACACGAAAGAATAGAAAAGAAGGTCCTTGCACTTGATAGGAGAAACAAATCCTCTGAAAACAGTTTAAGTTAAGAATATAACATTAAAAGAGTATTATTTTAGTTTACTTTGTAATAGACATGCTTCTATAAAAAGATGACAAAGATGACGAACGTGAGCAGTGCTTTTGTATGTTCTACAAAATAGGTTTTTGCACTCCGTAACACAGGGTTTACTCTACCTGCAGTCAAATGATCAGCATTCTAGCTTCTCACCCAAAGGTCCCGGGTTCGATTTTCGGCTGTAGCAGGGAATTCTTTTTTAAATACAACCATCTTCTATACCTAAAGTGTCTCTAAGTATGTGCACACATGTGTGTGTTTAATATAATGAGTGTACAACTAAACAATGCTGTTAAGAACCTTACAGTTCAGCGAAAAATCGCCTGCAGATGTTTCTAAACTAAAGTCCTCGATATGACTACAGAAGTTAAAGGGGGTTATATAATGAAAAAAATATTGACAATAATATTCTAATCTTTGCTCCTTTGTGTAAAGCTATATCTCTTGCTCCTGTTGCTTCGGGAAGAAAATGTTGTACAAGTCACTGCACATTTTGCTTTAATCTTGAAGTTCATTATAATTTAGTTCTTCAGAATTCGCCCTGATTTAATAAAGCTTCCTTCTGCGCTCAAAAAACACCAAAACTGGTACCAAATCTGCACATAATTTGTCATAAAAAGCTGTGTCTCAAGTGTTGAGACACCTTCGGAGGTGACTTAAAAAACCATGAGATGCATCTCATGAAAGTGAGACTTTTTATTCATTCCAAAACCTGAAACGCACTATGTAAGCGCATGAGATGTTGGTCATGACCAAAGTCGCCTCCATCTTGAGTCATCAAGTTTTATTCATACGAAAGTGAGACACGTCTCGAAAATTGCATTTTTTGACATGCATCTCATCTTTATTCATACCACCCACAATGTTGCATGACAAACTCCTCTACACTGTATGGGGAGTGCACATAGGACTTTTTAAAAATCTTTCTTGAAAACTCTACTTAATAGTTTTAGCTAATATGGAAGTTTATTATAATTTCGTATTGCAGCATAGTAACATCTTTTTGGAACAGTTTTAAGCTATTTGGTGTATGCAAATCAGCTGCATTCCTTTATTGTGATCATTTAGGTCAAGGTTTGTTGTGAAGTTGCAGTAGGTAATTTATATGCAAGATAGTTCACAAGAGAGTATATGCATTCAGCAGCAAAAGTAAGAATTATTTGAGTTTAAATAAGGACCTACATGAATGACTGGGACCAATGCCACTGATGTTGCATATGACCTCTTTTTTTTTAAATACAAACATTGCTGTGAGCTGAATTACTACAGAAGATTCCAAATCACAAAAGCAAGTAACACTAGGCAAAATATGCCTCTCATTAGGCATTTGGGTTAAAGAGCCCTTTTAAGTTTCTTAAGGTAAAGCAAGCAGAGCTAAGTTTTGGTAACATAACATCTCTTTTTCCATCTGAGCTTTTATCAGAAGCCCAAAAAATTTTACAACAGATGTTTTACTAATGGTGTAATTGTTGTAACTAATTGTTATTTCATGTCTTTCTATTCATGCTTTGGACAAGGTAACTGGAAGAGAGTTCCGATTTTGTTGTTCTTGCCGGCGATATTGCAGATTCTAGTTCAGTTTTAGACTGAGCCTTTCCTATTGGTTACTGAAACAACTTGGCAATATTTATCTTCATATGTAGTAGAATAAATATAACATGATTTTTTTTGTCTGTGCATAAATGCGGCAAAAGTGACCTGTAGTAGGCACAGGTACAATAATTTATTTAACATGGTCACTTTATCACTCATGCATAAATTTGGGAAATCAGCACAAAAAAATTAAAAAAAAAAACAAAGAAAAACAACAAAACAAATTACCTATTTAAAACAATTAGCACAATAGTTGTGTTATTTATGAAAATTAGAATTGTTGTTTAAACAATGTCCAGAATTGTCTTATGTCTACAAATAAGGTTTAAGATGGATACCTCTATTAATAGTTACCATGTGAAAACATATTACTTAATGCATACAACTGGAGGTCCTGGCTGGGGTGAGGATCTTTTCTTTAACCAGAATTATTTCCTATCCCCCCAACCCCAAGAGTATGGAAGTATGAATGCGAGAGTGAATGTGTGTGTGTGTGAGGGGAAAAAAATTAATTTAAACCCAACGTAAAGAACCTACACACAAGTTCTTTCTAATGCAAAGTCCCCTAATATGACCTTAGATGTTTATGGGGGCTATATAAATGGAAGAGGGAAAAAAAGAGTATGTGCCAAAAATCTGCTTCCTGCTTTAAGATGAATCAATCAACTATTAATGATGGGTAAAAAAATTGTATTCACTCTTAAAAATGAAAACTGCAATTTAAATAGTGTAAAGCTACTAGGAATACGAGGGGCATACTGAAAGTCATGAGCAACCCATTGTAAAAATTTAAATTTCAACAATGTAACGAAACGAATTGCAGGATCGTAATCTACAGACTTTAAGCCACATGTTGACATATTGTGACGTCATTAGCTTCTATCATGTGACCACAGACGGTATTTGAAAATGGCTGACATTGCATGCTGTCATTGAATTCCTTGTGAAAGAAGGAAAATCTGCTCCTGAAATTCATCTCAGACTTCAACGTGCGTATGGAGGTGTCTGCATGGGTGCAAGCAGTGTTAGAAGATGGGTGAAACATTTCAAAGATGGAAACACGAGTCTGCAAAATGCGCCTCGTAGCAGGCGTCCTCGAACTGCCTCTACAGAACGCAACAAGGAAAGAGTTGATGAGCTCATTACAGGAGATAGGCATTTCACTGTGAATGAAATTGCTGCGAAACTTGGAATAGGACATAGTGCAGTGCAAGAAATGATCCACAGCTTAGGTTATCGAAAGGCCTGTGCCCGTTGGGTCCCCCGTTTATTGACTGAAGACCACAAACTTCAGAGAAGAACCATTGCACAAAACCTTCTTCAGAGATTTCATAATGAAGGTGATGAATTTTTGACGTGTATTGTGACTGGAGATGAGAGCTGGTTCCATCTCTATGAGCCAGAAACGAAACGTCAGAGTATGGAATGGCACCACTTGAACTCACCATCGAAGAAGAAAGCGAAGACAGTGCAGTCTGTAGGAAAAGTTATGGGAAGTGTCTTTTGGGATGCACAAGGTTGCATTCTGGTTGGCTTTCTTGAGCCTGGACAAACCATAAATTCTGCCCGCTACATCAAGACACTTCTGAAGCTCCGTCGGGCTTTGCGTGATAAACGCCCTGGAAAGAGGATCATCTTTCAACAGGATAATGCGCATCCGCATACTGCCCGTGCCACTATGGAGAAGATCAGGGCATTAGGGTGGGAAACGCTTCCACATCCTCCCTATAGTCCCGACTTGGCACCCTCCGACTACCATCTTTTCGGTTCTGTGAAGGAGCAGATGCATGGCCAACGCTACGAGACGCTGGAGGATATTCGGGAAGCAGTGCGTCAGGGGCTGCAGGCAGCTGGAACGGAGTTCTATCACAAGGGCATTTTCAAACTTGTAGAACGATGGGGAAAATGTGTGCAAAACAATGGAGACTATGTCGCAAAATGAAAGAAAGTCTAGATTATGATGATGTATTTGGTTTGGCTTAAAAATAAATATTAAGATTGTAAAACAGTGTTGCTCATGACTTTCAGTATGCCCCTCGTACATCTAGAAAGCAGATTAAACTGGGATGTACACACAAATAAACTTTGCTCTAAACTGACAAGGGTCATATACATGCTTAACAGATTAAAATTTTTGATTACTGAGAAATCATTGTATAATGTGTATTATGCATTGTTTCACTCTCATTTGTATTATGGAATTTTACTGTGGAGTAATGCAAATGGAGCTAACACTGTCTTCAAGTGGCAAATGAAAGACATTCATTGTATTAAAAATCTAAAAAAATCTGATATGTTCCATTCACATGACTTTCTCTACATCCCTGCAAAACATTACTTTTAAAAGTTCATGCTTCTATTACTTCATGCTAATTGACAAAAAATTAGCAGATAGTCTTATTACTTGCTTCCTTGTAAGTAGAAGGGAAATAAGGGAGTAGTATAGGTTAAAGCGATAGTCAAAAGCTGGTTGGTATGTGACTGAAGTTCCTTTATATGGACAGGAGTTGACAAATTCCTGTATGAGAAAAGTAAAGTTTTTCGAACCTGAAAACAAAAACAAGGAATATCTCAAAAACGATCAGCTCCATGAAAGAAATGTATACAACATAAATTGTATGTTTTAATGTGCTCTACATTTTTTGTGTGGTAAGTTTTTGTCTATCTCTTAAGGTTTAGCAGTTATGCAAAATTTAGTAAAATTCACTCAGAATAAAGTAGTCTTCCGAGGCTATTCCCAGAAAATTCAAAATATACATTTTGTTTGTCAGGTAAATATCTTTAATATACGATATTTTAATCAAAATCGTTAAAAATTTTCGAAAAAAGTTCCATGTAAAGTGTAGTTTGGAGAGGGAGGGGACTTTTCTCAAAATCTTCGTGTCGCATCCCTGGTAGATACTAAACTTAAATACCAAGTTTAGTATTTTACAGTCTTTTCATTTTTGAGTTATCGTGTTCACATACACACAAACAGACCTTTTTCCGAAAATATTTTTTTTGGATACAGGGGACCCTAAAACATATATTTCCGGTGAAATCTCGGTATCAAATTTTTTGGTGGAGTGCAATACCTTCTCTATACGTGCAGAGAAAGTAAAAATATGGAACCATTAAAACTTATTTCAAAGAATTCAAAATTTAAAATGCCCTTGTCTTTATATGCTTATTCGTCTACTATATATAAAAGTAAACTACCAAACCTTCCAGGCACACTATGCACAATTATAACACTAGAGACAACAATAATTTAGAAATGCCATATTTTAGGCTGAGCAAAACTCAAAATCACTATGAATACACAGGTCTTAAGCTCTTTAATAAATTACCCCATAGTATCCAACAATTTCCCATAAAGCAGTTTAAGATGTATCTAGAAATTTTATTATAGGACTTGGCTTTTTATAGTATTAGTGAATTTTTAAGACTATACATGGTAAATAACATTGCTGCAACTTTTTTTTTTTTTTAAATGTTATTTAAGACATATAATGTATTTGCTGTCTTTAGTATTCTGTCACACATTACCTATCTATACAGGGATGTGAATGTGTATTTATTTTAACTATGATTGTATGACTATGTCTATAACAGCCAGATACTGATTTTGGACAACTATAAATAAATAAATGTTGGAACATACATCACTTAAGTATAAAATGAAACTATTGTATGGACTGAACTGTACAGCTTTATAGTTAAAGTAGGAGGATACATTTTGAAAAAAATGCATGCAGAAAAAAAAAAGTTGCAAAAGGTAATGGTAGGTAGCAAACATTTAAGCCATATGATGTAGCGCAAGTCATGCAATTTTTAAAGTCTGCATTTGCAGATTTACATGCCATGTCGTATCAGTTTTACTACTGTTATAACTTTACTTAAGCTTTCTTTGCACATGGACAAGGTTAGTTGATATTAATTTCATGTGTCTACCAGAATATCACATTTTTATTATGCATATAGGTGTAGATTTCGATGGATTTCTCATGAAGCTAATAGTTATATTTGTAATATAATTTTACATGCAAGACATTACCGAAAGTGATTTTCAGATTATCTCAAAGGAAACAATTGGGAGACAAGCCTATATAGTATCAAATGGACAAATATGTAGCCTGATTGTTCAGGAACATGATAATAAACAAATTAGCTTTAGAACTACAAAATCTATAGAATTATCAGTTTTCTTAAGATCTGCACATTGTGGCCTACCTTGCCCCACATTGATTCTAAAAGCATCTATGTTATAATAAGAAGAGTATTTTATTACTTACTACACATATACACAAGAAATTTAGTTATTGGTGAAGAAGAAGTGTGCAAAAAATTAATTATACCTTCCTTCTAGCTTAAAGGAGAGATCAGATTTATGTTAACATTCGAAGACTAACTTATTTCCACTTTATGTTCTGCTTACTTAAAATTGTGAAAAATAAAACAAATTGGATATTTGTTAAGTGAATTTTTATTCATTTAAAGTATAAAATCTTGGTTAACTACAGTTTGTTGAGGCAAAAACCATATGGCCTTTCATTTTCCTAGAGATATGTTCTGATCTACACAGTGTGCAATACTATGAGGTGCTGCAGACTTTTCTCTTCTGAGGTAGTAAAGGTGCAGCTTCTTTCACTTTTGAGTAAGCATGCTCCTTTCTAAATTCCAACTTGGGTACTCTTCCAGAAGTCACACATTTTCTTCCTCCACAAGCGGTTTTTCTTCTCATTATAGCTGTAGGCTGAACACCTATCTTTTTGTTACTGCATAACCGAGATTTTGATTTTAAGCCAGAATACTTTCCAAAAGTACTTAATGCTGTGACCAAATTAGCATCAGTTTTAATGTTTTCAAAATTTAAAACCATCTTTTCAGCAGCTTCTAACATTTCTGAACTACTCTGAGCCTTTAATTTTATCAATTCACACATGCCATCAATCATTTCTGCAATGTTTTGTTTGCGGTTTTCTATTGCTTCTGAATTATTTACCTCTTCATTTTTAATGTTTTGTTTGCTGTTTTCTATTGCTTCTGTATTATTTACCTCTTCATTGTTAAGTATATCAAATTTATTTTCAACACAAGAAGGTACGGTTGTGGAGTGACTTATATAGCTAGAGGCTGTAATCTCTGTTAAGTCTTTAAACCAGATTTGAGGTGTACTTTCATTGCCAGTTGCAATGTAATAGAACTGTTTTTTTGCACATTCATTAGTTGGTAAAACTAAATCCAACTGTTTATTATACTTAATAGCAATGTGTTGCTGATGTTTACACAAAGCACCAGACTGCCCTAATATACAGTTACATAAGCCAATTTCAATGTCAACAAAATATATTTTATTGTTGTTTATGTTTGTAACCTCAAAATGGCTGTCAGAAATTTGCTTACTTTTCACTGGAATCAGTTTCTTTTCTTGTATTTCACGTTTTTGTTGCAAATATGATGAGGGACGTCCATTTGCTACATCAATGGCCTTTTTAACATAAAAATTATTCAAATCAGTCATCAGAAAATCTAACAGCTGGGCAACATTATAAGCTTTAGTTCTCAAGAGAACTTTATCTTTAAGAACTCTAATTGCAGCTTCACACAAATTATTGGCATTTTGCCCTCTAAGTATTGTGGCTTTTTGATGGCATAAAGCCCATTCTTCCTGTCTTTTGTATAGCTGTTCTGCATAATTAATAAATTTACAATACTGTTTGCTGATACTAGAGGATGCTAAGGTTTGATACTCAGTATTTATCTCCTCTATACTATCTGCATATACCATCCTTTTTATTAAGAAAAACAGTTCTTGCCTGTCTTTCAAAGATATTCCAGTTGAGCTGTCCCATAGGTAGCTCCAACTAGCCTGTAGCACATGGAAAATGCAGAGATGAACAATGGAGTTGGGAAATGATTTTGCTAGTGCAACTCTCTCTGCAGTGGAGTCACCTGTCATAAAAACTGAGGGCCCTTCAAGCCCCTTTCCACTGAACATTGTCGGTTCAATAAATGTCTTGTACAATGTTAGTGCTTCGTATATCATAGCCTCGCTTTCAGAAGTACTTATTAATATGCCTATTGGAAACCCACCAGCACTTGTGTTAACAATTAGCAAAAATATTCTACATCCAAACCTATCAATATTTCCAAAAGAGTCTACAAAAACAACTTCAGAAGCTGCACTTAATGTTTTCAAAATCCTCTTCATCAAGGGACTCATGATGGCAATAACAAAAGCATTGTTTTCCAAACACTTATAGGCTGCACAATTTTCCCCCACTTCAACATTATAATGTAAAACAATTGTTTCAAAGGATTTTAACATTTCAGCACCACTGCCTGACCCATACTTTTCTTTAAAAACACTATAATACAAATGGTAAACCCAAGAGATGTCTGGACAATGTGCCCTATCACCAGCAATATGGTAATCATCATCCTCATGACCATGATATAAATCTCCTCTATGGATATCCAAAGCGTGTGAAGGAGTATGTCCTGCTTCAAACATTTTCAAAAACTTGCGTCGGACTTCATCGGTTGGCTCCCTATGTTTTAATGCTTCATAATTATGAATGTGATGGTTATGTTTGTAGTGGAGGATGACTAATGTGGGCAACTCAGTAAGATGGACATCCACGCTTCTGAAACAAAACAACATTGACTAATAATAATAATAATGAAACATTAAATATCAAAGCACTTATGTATTATATTGAATCTATGGTAGAAGCACTTTCAGATTTAAAGCTTCAGCATGAAAGGATAATGAAATTTATCTAAATGACTACAGTGAAAATTTGGAGACTTAATGGCTGATTAACAGAGCTCAGAAATACAAACTCTAAATTGCCAAAGTTCCTTTCCACCATGAACATTTCTACTAAGAAGGATTCCAAGGAATTAGTATGGTTAAATATTTTGTTAGCACAGCATGTCAATGGGATAGTATTTGCTTTCTTTTGTGCAAAATAAAAAAATAGCATTGTGTATAACATTGCTAATAATGAGAAACAAAATAAGAATTACATTTTTTTAATCTGTTAAATTTAAAGGAAATTCTTTCTAAAAAAAATTAACATGCCACAGTGATATTTTGAAACTGAACAATGTAACTTATGTAACACAGTTTGGTGTACAAGTTGCTACACGTTTTTATTCTAATAAGTTTGAACTATATCTTAAGGCTTTCCACTATTAAAAAACAAATGAAAATAGAGGATACTTAAATCAGCCTATTTTAAATTGTAATTCCAATAGCAAATTGAAAGAATTTGAAACTCAGTGTCAATGCATTTTTTATCTACTTTGTAGAGTTTTAAATACTGTTTTACAATGATCATTAGAATCCATGTAACACTTATTGCAGAATTAGCAGAATACTTTTATCTTGCTTTTTATTCTTTCCCCTAGGCATACATTTTTGCTTCTTAACTTGAATAATTACAACGCTAGTTCTTAACAATTGATTTAAGCTATAAATAAAATGCTTCACTGTGACCGGTGTTGCAAACTTCTGAGTGTTGGAAAGATATGGAGGAAGTTTACTGTTTTTGCAGCCAAATTGTAATATATTATTAAGGAAGTTTCAGATGTTCCAGGTTGTAAACAAAATGTGTCAAAAGTTCACTTTGAATGGATCATAATTTACCACAGAAAGTGAAAATTAGAAACTTTTGTATTCTACATTAGCTTTAACTTTAATAAACTGAAAAAAACCTGGAATTATTGCAAATGGATTTTTCAGTGATGGATGATATTTGGCTACTTATAAGATATTGATTCTGTGGTAGGTAAAGCAGTAATTAGATTAAATATGCACATAGAAACATACCTTCACCACAAGATTCTACCCTTTTTGTTTTTAGAGAAGCATTAATCTTGATCACAATTACAGAATATTTAATTAAAAACCATTATATATAAAGGCTCAGTATGAAAACAGTATGGTCGTCTCCTTAACACGGTGGTAGCACAGTTGCTTACCAAGCGGGAGACCTGGGTTCGATCCCCAGTACCAGCGTGGGGATTTTTCCCCCACTGGGAGACCTGGCCCGGGGTGCACTCAGCCTCGTAAGGTCTCTGGGGGGCCAATTGAGGAGCTACTTGATGGAGAAGTAGCGGCTCCAGATCATGAGGACCACATTAACCAGCCGGGGGGACTCGAGGCGCTGACCACATATCACCCTCCAATATTGCACCCCATGCATGACGTCTGTAGTGGACTGAGATGGGAGATGCAGCGGCCGGGCGGTAGGCCAAGGTTCACCATGAGCTGTCGTGCCATGGAGTTATTATGAAAACAGTATAAAATAATGTTTATAAGACTTCAGCACAATTTAGCCTGATCATATAGTTTATATTCAATCCAAGTAATGAACTAATAATTATAATAAACTCAATAGACTGCTTGAGCTTTGGTTGTGAATAATGTCTCACTGTACAAACCTTCAAATTTGTTTACATATCCTAAGAAATATGACTGTGATTGGATGGAAAAAAATATTGATACAAGTATTAACTTATTGATCAGAGAGGAAGGATAACAAATCTGATGTGTTCCATTCACATTGCTGTAACAGATTATCAAAAACATATTTTTCTGTCTACCTTATGATAATTGAGATAAACATTAGCAGAAATTGACTTAAATTACTTCATTCAGAGTCTTGAAAAACTACTGCCAGAACTATCAAATTCAAATGTGATTTTTGCTAACTTGCCCATAAAATGACATGCATAAAACTTCTACAATTCATAGAGAGGTTAGTAAAATCAACATAAGTCTAACTGAACTTTGCAAAGGGTTTAGCAATGCAAAATTAATCAAAGTTTCAAATGCATCTAGAAGCTTGTACACCAAGCATGGTATGCATTTAAACAAACATGGCAAAAGAAACCTGGGTGAAACCATCTGTTAAGTTTATCTAGAAGTTGTTAAGCAGACCAAGATTGGTAATACTGAACCAAAAAACTGAATAATGAATGTATTAGTTTTACTGATCATTCAAAGCCCCTTTTCATTTTGACAACAGATACCTTTCCAAGACATTCTGATAACGACCTGATATTACACCTCAATATTCAATTCCTCAGAAATAAAATTGATGAACTCACATTATTTATTGAACAACTGAAGTGTTGTATTCTCAGCTTAAATGAACATTGGCTAGATAGTAATAAGTTAAAACTTTGTATACCCACAGGGTATGTAATAGCTAGTTCCTTCTGTCGAAGTAGCAAAAATGACATACTGTCACATGGTAGAGTTGCCATTATGATTAAACAGAACTTAAACCTAGAACACATTGTAATAGATATTACTCATCTCTGTGAAGAATATTTCTTTGAAGCTGCTGCCCTACAGCTACCTAATGGTAAAATAATTGTAGTTTCTGTATATTGTCTTCCATCATGAACAAAGATCAGTTCATTACTAGATAGAACAATTATATAATTTTTGCACAAATTTAAAAAAAACATAGGGTATATATCTTAGGAGATATTAATGTAGATATTATAGTCCAGAATAATATAGTTAATAAGCTAATTAACTCCTTAAAATTCTTTAATTATTACTGTTTAAATGACAAACCCACCAGAATCAATGCCTGCCTTGACAATATTATAAGTAATGTGCATTACACACAAGTTAAAAATGGGATAATACAATGTTGCTTCTCAGACCATGATTGTTTATGACTGAATTTAGACATTAATAACTTAATTCAGACCTCAAATATAGACATAAAAAGTATGAATAATAATAGGTTAGATAGGTTCAAAAATCAATTACATGGCTTCAACTGGGACAGCATATTAAATAAATGTATAAATGTAAACCATACATTTTCCATGCTTGTGAACACACTGGCATACATGTTTGCTGAAAACTGTCCAAAAACTATAAAAAAAATTCAATCCCAAAAATATTTACAAACAAATGCAAGCAAAAAACTGGTACACTCCCTATTGAAAACAAATTAGAACTTGGTTAATAGTATACCGCTCCATGCATCATACCTATAAATGTAATGAATTTAAAGAAACATAATTAAAACAACACTACAAAAAAGAACTCAAAGCTGCTAAATGTAGAGCTAATGATGTGATCATACAAAACTCCAGAAACAAATGTAAGGCTGCTTGGAGTATTACAAAAACTGAAATAAACAACTCTAAAACTGTTACGGAAATTTCTTATCACAGTTAATAAACTCAATTCCTATTTTGGCAATACACAACCATCCAGTGTAATTAACCCTCAAGTAGCATTGGCATTGGAAAATGTAAGTGTCGCTATGCAAACACAATTTCATTGGTCCTTTATAACTCCAGAAAATATCTGCACTGCCATTAGACAACTTAGTAATTCTAAAGCAGAAGATTACTATGGTTTCTCAAACTGTGTTATTAAATACATAGCTGCAGAAATCACCTATCCACTAACTGTTCTCGCCAATACTATACTGCAACAAGGTATATGCCCAGACTGCTTAAAACTAGCCATAATAATTCCTGTCTTTAAAAAGGTGACAAAACTAACCCAGATAACTATAGGCCCATCTCAGTCTTTTCTAAAATAACAGAATACTGTATACACTAACAACTCTCCAGACATTTTGAAAATAACTCTTTATTAAGCACTTCTGAATTTGGCTTTAGACCTAAGCTATCAACAATAAAAGCTATTGAAAATATAGTAGATCATATCTACTTGAGAAAAAAATCCCAGCCTGCATAACCCCACTGGATTTAAAAATAAGCATTCAACAAAGTATCACATCTAATTTTGATTAAAAAATTAAAGCAGTATAAATTATCTGAAATTGTTATTAATCTAATAAAGTTATACTTAGAAAACAGACATCAAGTAGTACAAATAAAAAATGAAATGTCTGATTCAAGCCAGTAACTAAAGGGGTACCACAGGATTCGGTATTAGGTCCCTTCTTATTCATTATATATGTAAATGATTTGCCCATTAATCTTCCATGTAAAACAGTTTTATATGCTGATGATACTACATTAGTAACAACAAGCCCAAATCTAGAAGAACTTTGTAATTTAAATAAACATATGGTGGGTTTAGCTACTGAATGGTATAATGCAAACATGCTATAGATAAATACTACTAAAACTGAAGAACTGTTATATCAATTAAATGCAAAGAATCAGGATAATAAATCTGTCGAACTTCTAGGAATTTACATAGACAAAAGACATAATTGGGAACATCACATAAATTACATAAGTGGAAAATTAGCTTGCGTCTTATTTCTGTTATACAGACTTCGTCATAGCACATTATGCCTTATTTCATTCCTGTCTAACATATGGTATACTTCTCTGGGGTAATTCTGCAGGAACACAAACTATATTCAAATGGCAAAAAAAGGCAGTTAGATGTATTGCTAATCTAGATTATAACCATCCTTACAAACAATTTTTCAAAAAACTTAAAATCATGACCGTACCAGCATTGTACATTTACCATTTATTGAGTTCATAAAAGAAAACCTACAAAAATATGCACTCCGACTGACAGTGAATGGCTACAAAATAATTATACTATAGACTTATCTTACTCAAGATTATCAAAAATTCATGACAGCCATAAATATCTAGGATTAAATATGTACAACAAACTTCCAATACATATTACCTCATTACCCAATCATAAATTCAAAACATTTCTGGACAATTGGCTGAAAAATAAAGCTTTTTACTCAGTAGAAGAATTCTTTGAATGTTATAACTTTCACATAGATGAGTAATATCTAAGCTAGATTTGTAAAATGAAACCATTATCATAAACATGCTGTAAATAGTTTGTTATGCAAATAGTAGCAAATATATTCATTCGTTTTAAATGGTGTAAATAATTGTATAAAGCTCCAATTTTGTAATTTGATATTTATGTACTTGACGAGACCAATTGCAATGTTGTAAAACAGCTTAACAGTCAATAAATGTTATTCTTATTCCTTGTAAGTAGAAAGAAAATAAGAGAATACCAGACTAAAACGATAATCAAATCCTATCAAAGCTGGTTGCCATGTGGATAAAGAACAATTCTATGCAGGACCAGGAGTTTATGACTTTACATGTGAGAAAGATTTTAAGTATTTTGAATCTGAAACAAATGACAAGTAATATCTCAGAAATGGTCAATTTCATGAAAAAATGTATATGACAAATTGTGTGTTTTAACATGATCTACATTTTTTTGTGTAGTAAGTTTTTGCCTATCTCTTGCGGTTTACCAGTTTGCAAAACTCAGCAAAATTCATCAAATTTCATTCAGAATAAAGAGGTGTTCAGAGGCTATTCACAGAAAATTCAAGATATACATTTTATTTGTCTAACAGATATCTTTAATATATGGTATTATAATAAAAAAAGTTAGAGCCAATTTTGAGGAAATCAACATTTTTTAAATGTTTTCCATTTATACGGTATTTTGGGGTGTGGTTCTCAAAATCTTTGTGTCGCATCCCTGGAAGATACTAAGCTTAAATACCAAGTTGGTATTTTACCGACATTTCGTTTTTGAGTTATCATGTTCACCGACACACGCACACACACCTTTTTTTACAAATGCTTTTTTGGATACAGGGGATATATTTCCAATGAAATCTTGGTATCAAATTTTTGGGTGGAATGCAATACTTTCTCTATACACTACGTACATATGTGTAGAGAAAGCAAAAATTAAGGCAGCTCTTAGGTATGATATGCTTAAACTGTTACTCGTATATCATCTGTAGCTCAGTATAATATAAAACGCACATACACGCAAAAGGTATACTTACTTATTTTTTAAAAAATCTAAAAAATGAACTTAATATTTTATAGTTAAAAATGGAAAATGCCGAGATATTTATATTAAACACATAAAACTAAATTATATCACAAAGGTAACACCTGTCACACAAAACACTATTTTATTGCTGTCTTCTAGCAAATAATGGTAAGGAAACAAAACATTACTACAAAATAGTTTCTAAGGAACAAGAGTTAAAACAGAAAGGATAAAAATATTTTCTGATTTTAACATCTGCCAGGATGATTTGCCTAAGTTTGAAACTTATCATTATACACAGACATACAGTTGGGCAATCAAAGGCCAACTTTAAGGATAAGAAAATGGTTAGATTTGCTAATAATTACTATGGCACAAAAGGACTTGAGTGTTAGCTGTTTATGAAGGCAAAAATATTTTTGAACTTCTAAATATCCATAATGCAATGCAGAATGGGGGCAGATAGTAATACATATTTTTCTTGAATAAACATTAAGAGTCAATTTTAATGCGAGTACCCACTTGTATTGTCTGCTCTTTTCTGTAGATTTTACTGTGATTCTCATTCTTGCAGGACAATCTGTATGTTTATAATGTGGATTTAAAACATTGTGGCTTCGAGGCTGCGTATTATGGTGACAACGCAGGGCCACCTGTAAGAACATAAACATCATGACAATTTCTGCTCCAAACTCAATATATGGCTATTTTCTCTTAAGCATACAAATGCTTTGGCACTAGAGGTAATAATTTCATAGTTGTAAAACTAAAGTATGTTATAATACCTTGTATAAAAACACTTTGGAGTTCTTTGAGAACGTCTGAGAGATCTTAAAAGTATTCTTGGATACTTCTTGAAATTTCCTAAACCACTCATCAACATTGTCTTTACTACAATTAACACGAAATCGTGTATCAAATTGTCCTTCATCATCACTGGGCACGTAATCACAGATTCTATATATAAAATTCTTGGGAAGAAGATCCTGAAAATCCAATAAAAATGCTTTGTTATAAATCTTAATAGATAGAAATGATATCGTATGTCATCATATATCAGCATACCACATTATACACACAAGCTACTCACTCTAAGTGAAGGATAATTTTCCAAATTATTCACCGAGTTCTCACACTTGCAGCATTTAACAAAATCCATTTAAACTTTTAAAGCTTTGCTAATTACTATCAAATCAGATGGAATTTCTGATAGAATTTAGAAACTAGAGGTACCGTCACGAATGTTGGTCAATCGACCAATGGCAGAGAGCTATGTTGGTCAATTGACCAATGACAAAATTCCAGCCTAAAACTGGACTGGAATCATTGATCTCAAAACCTGTCCCGTAGCCATATTATCTCCGTAACCAATAGGAAAGGCTCAGGAAATAGCCTTAATCTAAAACTGAACTAAAATCTGCAATCTCGCCTTACGTAATGCGAACTGTAAGGATAGCCAATCTATCAAAAGCTTTTGATATTCAGGAGGATTGTAACACGTTGGTAGATATATACATAAAACAATTCAAGATTATATTATAATTTATAAATTTAATCTAAAATTACGATTGAGGTGTTCTGCCAAGTTTAGGCATATTAAGTTACAGAAACGTAACTTTTTAAATTATAACATTTTGTGCTGGAATGTTGTTTTGAGGGTAGTAATAACCACATGTTCAATTTTTCAGCGGGAAAGAGGAAAACAGCGTGTGTTAAGGTTATGTTTTGGTTGTGAAAAATAAATAATAATGGTGCGAAGTTTTGTTATGAGTCACTGAACTAAATGAAACGGAGGTGTTGAAAGCATATTAGGACGTTGATTTGGTTCAATACTCCTCGAGACCATTTCAAGCTGTGCTGTGTTAAAATAATTGTAACTTTTAATTTTTTTTCTGAATTCATAAACTGAGGGTTTTCCAATTGAGAATTTTTTCTAGAAAAAGAGTGAATTTTAATGCGTGAATTGCGTACTGTGTAAATATTCAGATAGATATGTTTTAAATTTAACTTAAATCCATAATGACGTTACTACCTTTTCGGGTCCTTTATTGTTGGTTGGTTCGGTCGCACCACGAGCAACGTTCAGGAATATGGAACATATCATAAAATTACGAGTTATGATTGCAAGTTATACAATTATGCAGTTAGGTACGATTCTAACATAATTGGATATGGTGTTTCTTTGATACCTACAGTTCATAGAGAGTGCATTAAAGTATAGCTAAAGTGGTATAGTAACAAACCGCCAGGAATCAGGGCTTTCAACACTGCGCCACGCTTTGCGGTTTAGGATCCTCAAAGCTTAAGTATGATGATATTTGTTGGTCACCTGCAGTTGTGAATAACAACAGCGATAGCTAGGAAGCACATCTGCAGGGGATATCGGCAAACTATTTTCGATGCACAACTTTAGGTATTGAGGAATGTCTGTGTGACATGAAACCTGCTCTGGATCCCTGCCATACAAAGTCCGACCAGACAATTGACACAATTAAAACTTTGGCAGTTTAATTATGGGACATTGTGATGAATACCTTGCATTAAATGAAAGTGTTTTTTTTTTTGTTTTTTTTTCCACTTTGGGTAAAAATTTTTGATTGATAATAATTATGAAATTTTAGTGGCTTCATTATGCATTAATGTTTTCAATATACAGTTGCTCTTTCTAGCAGAATAAATTCTGTCAGAAATGTTTGTCTCTCTAGCTCTTTGTTCTGGTAATGTGCAAAACTGTGGGAAATTAAACATCCTATACTATATACCTTATGGAAACCAAATCACAGCAGTGAATGGATTGTTCGCTTCTACATATTTTAAAAAATAACCATTAAAACTCTAAAAGAAGCATTTAATGATAAACTGTAAAAAGTTTACATTTGTCCATCTGTTTATTCTGTTATTATCTGTAGTCCATCAAAGATGTTCTTTCTGATGTCACAAGGAGTGGAGAAACAAACCAAGATTTTTGCAGAATTATGGGGAGTATGTTTCACTATTCTCAAGAATGTTTAGTGAAGTTACTTTATTTAGTTAGGTTGTTTGGTTTTAGACAGTTATGTACTAACCACGGCCTATAATTTTTCTACTATATTCAGCCTCTCCTCCGACCATGTCGGTTCCTCCACCACTAGAACTTTGACATTGCATGCTGGGAAATGGAAGATCTGGTGTGGCCAGTGCAATAGTGTGATTAATAATTTGCTATTATCTGACAACTCTCACATTTAGTATTCATATATTAAGCACTCTTTATTTCACAGTTTTTTGTTCTGTTTTTGTGCAGTTTTTTATTTATTTTAAAAGAATGAGATAAACAAAAGCAAGTTTGCAAATGAAAGGAATACATTTGAATGAGTTTATTTTAAAGGGATGAGACAAGGAAAGGATAAAATAAGAACTAAAGCTTTCCTGGCGACGTGTTAATTCAAAGGATAGTTTGCATATGAAAAGAATACATTTTCATGTATTTTAAAGAAATAGTGGAAGGAAAGGATAGTTTGCATGCAAAAGAAATAAATTTTATTTATTTATTTTAAAGGAATATGAAGGGAAAGGATAGTTTCCATCTTTGGAAGTATTTATTTTAAAAGTTTGTGGTTGAAAAAAAAAAATTCTGGGTGTGATCACATGATCAAAGAGGAAATAGTGGTCAAAGAACTCATATGGTCAAAGGGAAGGCTGTAAATAGCATAGAATGTGAGGGAACTGATGTGGTTGGAAGGGAGGCTGAAGACGTACCAGGACCCAGATCATATATGGTAGCCATTTTTATATCATAAATAATTTAAAATGGTGGATTAGCATACTGTATCATAATGTAAAGAGTGCCAGGACCCAGATCATATATGGTTGCCATTTTTATATCATAAATAATTTAAAATGGTGGAGTAGCATACTGTATCATATTGTAAAGAATTTCATCACTTGAACTATCCATTTTGTATAACACAGCTCTAGTAACCAATATGAAAGGGACAGTTTCTCATGAAAAAAATCTGATGTGTTACACTCACATAACTTTCTCTAGCTGCTCTAAAAACCTCCTACACAAGATTATTCTTCTTTGTACACAATGCTAATCAAGATAAATATTAGGAGAATGTTCTTATTTCTTAGTTCCTTATGAGAATAAGGGAATGCGCCAAGCTAAAGTGATTGTCAAATGTTTTAAAAGCTATCGTCATGCGATTGTCATTGCAAATCACTTCTTTGCTTGGTCAGTAGAACAAAAGAAAAACGGACACTTCCTTTTTGAGAAAAGTTTAAGTACTTCACAATTGAAACCAGTAACAAGGAATATCTCGGAAACGGTTACCTCCACAACAAAAACATAAAGGGCATAAATTGTGTGTTTTGACGTGATGTACATTATTTGTGTAGTGAGTTTTTTTTCTATCTCTTACGGTTTAGCAGTTAAGCAAAATTCATTCAGAATAAAGAGCTCTTCAGAGGCTATTCCCCAAAAATTCAAGATATATATTTTATTTTGGATATAAATAGCTTTAATATACAGGATTTTAATCAAAATCGTTAGCCATTTTTAAGAAAATCAACATTTTCGAAATTTTTTCCATGTAAAGGGTAGTTTGTGGTAGGGGGATTTTTTTTTTGAAAATCTTTGTGTCGCATCCTTGGAAGATACTAAACCTAAATACCAAGTTTGGTATTTAACGATCTTTTTGTTTTTGGCTATAGATACACACACACACACAGACCTTTTTTAAAAATGCTTTTTTCGGACTCGGGGGACCCCAAAACATATATTTCCGGTGAAATCTCGGTATCAAATTTTTGGGTGCACTACAATACCTTCTCCATCCCTATGTACATTGTACGTATTAGGCTAGAGAAAGTAATTACCTGAAGCTGGCTTATTTATTGATCTATTCAAAGCTGATCAGTTCTGCAGCTTTCTCAACACTAATAAAGGATTCAGGATTGCGCATTTTGGGGAACTAAGAGCAAAAGAATAGGATGAGATACTGGCAACTAAAGGGTCTTTGAATAAGAGTGATAGGATTTTAATATTAAACAAAACAAGAATGGTTTGACATATCAATTTGGTTTTAAGCTTTAATTTGAAGCTTAGACAATGCAGTTATTCCTGGAACAAGATATTGTTCAAATGTCCACCTCAGCTATATTGGCACTGATGCTTCTGATTGTTCCAATTTCCTATAATCCTGTCCAATAATTGCAGCTGTATTTTGGCAATAACTTGGCTTCCAAATGGTTCAATAATGTCTGTGCTTGTTGGCATAGACTTGTGTTTTGAGGTAGCCCCAAAGAAAGTAGTCCAGAGGTGTCAGATCACATGACCTTGGCATCCAATTCACAAATACTTGTCATGAGATGATCCAATCGCCAATCTTTCCATCAGCAAATATAGTGTGGCATTAGCTGCATGTCACATAGCTCCATCTTGTTGGAACTATATCTCTTCAGTTTTGATGTTCTCAAGTTCTAACCACAGAAATTCTCGTAACATGGTCCTATAGTGGTCGCCATTGATGGTTCCTGTTCCATCCTCATTTCAGAAGAAATAAGGTCTGATATGCTGCTATGCCATAAACTGCACCACACAGTAAGTTTTTCAGAATGCAACGGCATTTCATGCAACAATTTGGGTTGCTCTTGCACCAATATTGGCAATTTTACTTATTAACAAAGCCACTTAACCAAAAATGTGCTTTGTGTGAGAAGATGATTTTTTGGCCAAAATGAGGATCTTGTTCCAAGTTCTGAAGGGCCCAGTCGATAAACTCCCAATGCAATCTGTGACCATGTGGCTGAAGTTGGTAAGTCGAGTTTATAAGCCCCAAATCCTTAGACAAAATCCTCCAAGTTGACCTCTGAGAAACCCCCAGTTGTTGTAATCATCTTGAAATTGACAAATTTGGCCCATTGGCAACACAAACCACTGCTGCAATATTCTCGTCACTTCACACTCTTTGTTGTCTTCTTGGTGACTTATTGTCTTGTAAATTTCAAATTTTTGCGCAGTGCGGCATATGACCTGCGCAGAGAACCGATGCCGATGACCCAATTCTTGAATGAATAAATGTTGAGCATCCACAACTGAGCTATTACTTTGTTAATATTTTTTATTACTTCCAACCGTTCAAGAGGCATCAGGTATCAAACACTGCATCATAAACTGTACACTATACTAAATATTTTGAAACCTGGTACAGTAAAAAATATATTTTAGAAACCAAGAAATCTCCATTGAAAATAATAACACTCCAATTGAAAGACCCTTTATAATGAAATTATAGAGATAATTTCTGTTATATGTATTATAATTATTCTGTTCTTTATAATTAATACTTAGTGTGTAATTTAAGAAGTAAAACGTGTGGTCCAGTAAAAATGATGTACCCAAGAAAAAAGAGGACATTACTTTGTAGGAAATGAATGAGCAATGCAATCTCCCATGAAAACTGTCTTTCCACTGGGCATGATGGGACACTTTAAGCCTTCTCAAGCATCCTCCAGCAACACAGATTCAGATAGAAGAGGAGGAGGTCATTTAAAGAATGTTATTTTTATGAAGCTCAAACCATTTTACATGGTTTTACATTAGAATTTTTGCATTTCAGATGAACTTGTGCTTCTGCAGATGAAAAGTGTGTGCTGCAGTTACTATGTCATACAACAGGCCCTTTTAATTGCATGGTGCTGCAAAATGTGGTTCTGTCTGCTGATACTACATAGCAAACTAACCTATAACAGGGCTCCCTGCCTTCTGGTTAGAGCACTATCAGTCCGTACATTGGTCTCTTAGGACTGTAAGTGTTTTTCATGTTTAGTATTTCATTTTATTCTCCTAGTGAAAGATTAAAGGTGAATCAGGCTATAGCAAAATCTAATGTGGGTTTAACTTCAGCTAATTACCTCGATGGTGTTATTATTTAAGATAACTGTCATTTACGGTAGTATAAAACTGTAGAAAGAAAAACAACACTAAGATCTTTAGACCATATGGGCTATTGTCAGTCTATATTGCTAAGATATTGACAGTGCTACTCTAGTGTGCCAGCATGTATAGTTTAAAACCTTTTCTGTTTTTTTTTTTCAGTTCTGCTTGACTATTTCCTTATTTGATAAAATATCTTCTTCATCTTCTGAACAAGAAAAAAACATAATTCCATGTATGTTAAATATTCTTTTTTCTCATTTATTCTACTATAGCCTAAAAATGTGGTTCGTCTAAAGTAATAAGCATAAACATTGATTATTTGAAAGTGAAATTTTTAATTAAAAAGCAATGGTATACTACTTAACACAACCTCATCTAAGTGTATTACTTTCTCTACATGTACTATGTACATAGTGCATAGAGAAGGTAATTGTATTGCACCCAAAAATTTGATACTGAGATTTCACCAGAAATACATGTTTTGGGATATCCTGAATTCAAAAAAATTTATCTCTAGAAAAAGGTCCATGTGTGTGTGTTTCTGTGGGCAGCATAGTTCAAAAATGAAAATACTGTTAAATCTAAACTTGGTATTTAAGGTTGATATCTCCCAAAGATGTGACACAAAGATTTTCAAGGAAATCCCCCACCCCCAACTACCCTTTACATAAATTTTGATTTTCTCAAAAATGGCACTTAATGATTATGATGACAAATAAAATGTATATCTTCAATTTTCTGAGAATAGCCTCTGAAGACTTGTTTATTATGGACGTAAATTTCCATAATTGGTAAACCATAATAGATAGACAAAAACTTCCTACACAAAAAATGTAGAGCTTGTTAAAACACACAATTTATGACCATTTTTGAGATATTTCTTGTTATTAGTTTCAGCTTTTCTCATATAGTAATTTGTCAACTCCTATCCATACAAAGATACTTCAATCACATAGCAACCAGCTTTTAAAACATTTAACTATTTGGCCTATGGTACTCCCTTGTTTCCCTGTTACTTACAAGGAAGCAAGTAGCAAGTCCCTTTCTGCCAATTTTTTCTCAACTAGCATTAAGTAAATAGAAGGATAAGTTTTTTAACAATAGAGATGTAGAGAAAGTCATGTGAATGGAACACATCAGATTTTTTTTCTTATTCATGTTTACTATAGTATTGCAGCATAGTTTTGCATCTCATGTTTCACATTGGCATGCAATACACTGAATTTTGCATAGATTGAGTTTAATTATTTATTTAAAGCCAATTTAGTTTTCAGTAAAAGAAACATTTTTTCATTGATACTTCAATTTCCACGATTATATCAGTCCCACCAATGTGACAGAATGTTATTCTGCAGGAGTTCTTTCACATACCAGTAAATCTACTGACATGGGAATGTCACTTTTAAGCATAGTTCAGACTAAGTTGAACTTGCAACCTTGGGATCAGAAGGCCATCGCTTAACCAGCTTTAACATCCAGACTGATAGTTTTTAGTTTCAAAGTCTCTTCACCATAGCATTGTGATATATGCCCATGTGCTCAGGCCTATACCTTTTCATCCTGAATTGTTGCACATGTGTGGTGGCTTACTTTCCATAGCTCCACTACATTGTTGCACGAGTGTGTAAATTTAACATATGTACCTGTGGGCAATTTACATTAAAGTTCTTTTTTGTCTCACCTTATGTAATCTAGCCACCCTTGCTTGCATGTAATGTTCATGTGCAACAATGACCTCTGCTTTTGGAAATTTCTTGCTACATAATCAGGAGGTATAAAAGAAAGGCAACCAAGCCCGCAGTTATTTGTGAGAGACAGCTCTATGAGTGCTATTGAATTAGACAGAGCCGAAGCATTCATTAGCTAGCAACAAGAAAAAAAAAATGTTGTGCTGCATTGGGACAAAACATTTATTGTAATCAGAATTTGAAATAAATAAAGAGATTTTGTTACAATATTATTTTTAATTATTCCAAAACAAAAAAATTACAGTGCATTGCATACAATTATTATAAACTGAAGACAGCATTTATTTAATGTTCAGAATGGCTACCACTTGTATATGATTGATGAGCTGGGTAACATGGATTGAGAAATGCAATTTCATGAAGAATTGTCCCAATATTTTCTATTGAATCAAGAGCTGGCTTATTTCCAAGTGAGTCCTTATGGCCTTAAATGCTGAATAAATTTGTTGCATGTTCCTCTTGCCATTTGAGACTTAACTGCCTCCTGCTTAAGATCTATCGAGTATATTTCCTTTAAAGGAAAAATATTCAAGGACTTGAAACTTTCCCGGCGCTGGTTATTAATGGCTTCTTGGGACGTCAGCCAGGTAAGTGTTGGATTAATTTCCCAGCTTTCAACAGCGCACTCTTGTCACCATCATCAGGGAACTGGAGAGTTGTTCTGGTGGTGGTATTTATACATGGAGGGGAAGGTTGAAAGATGCCAGTGCAGACCAATAACAGAGTGTGATGCGATTCTGTGCTTTGCTATATAAATGCTGGCAAAATGGACAAGCAAATTTAAAGAATTAATCAAAAACTTCTTGCAATATGCATGTATAATAGGACATTCTTATTTTTTTCCATTTTTATATAAAAATAAACTCTTTTCTTTTCTTTTTGTGCTTTCAGTGCTTAGGCAGAAATAATGCTTGTGATTGCTAGAGCTCAGGAAGATGATGTCATCATTAGAATGTTCAGAGCCAAACGCATTAACTGCTAAGGAGCAGCATCCATCACATCAGACAGTAAGTATTGTATACTGCTTTAAACTTAAATTAACATTTCTAGTCATTCAAATTTAGAGGGATGTGATCACTTTACTTATTTTATTGTAAATTGCCATTGGAGTACATCATCTCAAAATAATTTGAGATCTCCTTGTGGTTTACTGGGAAACTCGCAAGTCAGTTGGAGAATTAAATGTTTTGTCGATATATTGCCATGGTAGCTCAATGATTATAGCAGCTGGATGGAGACCTGGAGATCTGTGGTTCAAATCCTGGCTATGGCATTGAATTGTTCAGTCTGACTCTACCTATCCACTTTAATTATGTTTGTTATTATCAAAGATACATTGTAACAGTGTATCAGAAATAGGGATTTTATATTTGACAGGTTTTGGTTCTATTTAGAATGAAGTCTTCACAATATCTCACTATGTCAGGTGCTGTGAAGATTATCGTTATTCTGCCATATACTGCTAATTATTTCACATGCAGCTCAATCCTTACATTAATATTATTATATTTTTATTAGCTGGATACTTTGCTTTATTCAAAGTGTTAAAATTCATATTATCATAGTTCTGTAATTAAAATTGTTCAAATTGAGCATATCTTTCTAAAATTTTCAATTTGAAGATGTTTTAGCTTTGAAACCTTTTAAATTAATTATTTTGTTCAACCTTTATTGTGATTTCTAACAATTTACACTTCATACTGATACATAACCATATTTTCTTTGTTTTGAAATAAATTAAATAATTTTGATGTTTTCAAATTTACACGCTCCTGGACTAATTTTATCATACTTCATAAGATTCCGTGACTTAAATGCAAGCAAATACAGATTTTTTAAAAATATGTTATATTTGTTTAAAATAACTGAAGATTTTAAAGACTTATTTTACATTGTGGAAGATAGCAAACATATGGCCAAGTACTGAGACCAGCATAGGTGTACCTAAAGGGGATGTGCCCAATTTAATATTTCATTCTGAATTACTGCAAACAAAAGCATGCAGTTTTATGCTGTTCATTATCATCAACTCTTGATGGATTAGGAGAATTCTCCTGTTCCAGCCTCATATTTCTTCCCATCTTTTAACTAGCCTTCCTATTGTTCTGTAGCCTAGAGATTTATATTTATATGAATGAAATGGAATGCGAGAGTTATCCATTCTTTGTAAATGGCTTTTCCATTTTTCTCTATTTATTTGTATCCTTTCTTTTAAGGAAAAAATGTCTAATTCTTTCCTTATGTCTTCATTTCTAATATGATCTTGTCTGGTGCATCCTTTTACTGCTCGGAGATATTTCATTTCTGCCGCTTGTATTTGGTTCCAATCTTTCTTTTTAAAAGTCCATGTCTCCGAACCATATAGTAAAACTGGAACAGCCATTGTCTTATAGAATTTTAGGTTTGTATATTTTTGGGTTTTCCTTTTCAAGGTACTAGCTATTACTCCACAAATATATTGGAACTTACTCACTTTATTATTTATTTCTTCATTGTTTGTTTTAAAGGTTACATTACAACCCAAGTAGTTAAATTTTTCCACCTGTTCTAACACTTTATTGCTTAACACTATCTTAAATGCCATTACCTTTGATTTTTCTATTGATATACTTAAGCCATAATCCTGGATCAATTTTTGTAGCTTGTACATACTTATTTGCAGGTTATCTTCTCTGTCTTGTATTGACATCATGTCATCTGCAAAGAGTAGCATATTTAAGGCATTATTTTTATTTATTTTTATTCCTAATGGTATTTCATCTTTTATTTTTCTGAGAATATCATCCATATAGATATTAAAAGCGGAAATAAACTACATCCTTGTCTTAAACCATTATTAATTATCATATCTTGTGATAATCGTCCATTTCCTAAAACTATTTTTATTTTTGCTTCTTGATATATATTCCTGAGTACATCTATCAATTGTTTTGGGTATCCTTTTTTGTCTAATATATGCCAGAGTCTAGTTCTGCTTACCTTATCAAAAGCTTTTTCTAAATCTACAAAAGCTATGTGTGTTTCTAAATTATATTCTCTTCTCTTTTCAATAATTTGGTTAATAGAAGATATATTATCGGTGCAGGATCGTCCTTTTCTAAATCCCATTTGGTTTTCTAATAATAACGGTTCTGTAATTAAACTTAAGACGTTTGTTTATGATTTTTGTATACAGCTTATAGCCTTTGTTCAGGAGACTTATACCTCTGTAATTACTGCATACATTTCTTTTGCCCTTTTTAAAATATATTGATAACATGTGCAATGTACCAGCTTTTAGGAATTCTATTCGTTTTCCAACATTTGTTGATAAAATTAAGTAGTCTTACATTTAATTTATCTCCTCCATACTTTATTAATTCTACATTTATTCCATCTGGTCCTGGAGCCTTTCTATTTTTCATGTTTTGTAAAGATAATTGTAATTCTTCTTCGGTGATTAAATCTATAGATGTTTTAACTATTACTTGATCCTCTATATACTCCGTTTTCTTCTAATTTATACTATAATTCCTTATAGTATTTCAACCATTCTTCTTCAGATATATTGTTTATTCTCACTTTGTCTTTCTCTTGTTTTGTTAACGTCTTAATCACTGTATAGGCAAATTGTTGTCTACCATGTATGTCGTTTTCTATCTGGCTTATAAAATTCTCCCATGAATTCTGATGTCCTCTTCTTGTAATTGCCTTTGCAATGTTTCTTTTTTCTTTATAATTTTGTCTTGACTCTTCAGTTTTATTTTGTAGAAACCTTTAATACACTGATTTTTTATTGTCAATAGCTTGTTTAATTTCTTCATTCCATATTCTTAGGCCAATTTTTCTTCTATATTTATTTCTTCTTCCGATTGCTTCTGCTGCTCCTTTGATTGCTTTAATTATATTGGACCATTCTTTATCTATATGTTCTTTTTTTGTATCTTCTAGGCAAATGTTTAATCTTTCTTGATAAAGCCTCCTGATACTAGGTTCTTGAAGTAGGTTTATTTTGAAAACCGTTTTATGTTGTTTTTTGTTTGCCCTTATTTTTTATTTTTTCCATCTTGTCCATAATTCTATTTTAGATATCACTAAATAGTGGTCAGAGGATATATCACATCCCCTGTAGACTCTAGTATGTGTAATCTGTGATATTAATTTTTTATTTACCATAATATAATCAATTAATGATCTTTGACCACGTGCATTCCATGTATATTTATGAAAAGCAGGAAGTTACAGTTTAAAATTAGTAGAATATTTGTGAACTAAAATATCTTTGTTAACTTTTTATCATAATTACCCTGTGACAAAGCTATCAGACATGCTGACCTTAGGTCTACAGTCTAGTTTATGTTTATATTTCTGTATGAGTAAGGTGTAAGCAATGTAAACATACTGCTATTAATATTTTAACATATTCTGGGATGCTAGTGTTGTAGTGGAGGTAAGTAGGGTCACAGAATGAATATTGGGATCTCTTTGTTTCTTATTAGGTTAAGAAAAGTAGTTTTAACATCATGGCTTACATAATTATATCAACTAGAATTGTTCATGAAAGGATTATGTCTTCTAATGTAATCAAGATTCGTGTTAATGTATTTATTCAGAATTTTCAAGATATTTGTTTTATAGAAAACCTATCAATTTATGTATCTTTAAGTTTGAATTGTAACATCAAAACTAACATAATTATATCAACTTGCTATCTGTAATTAAACAGGTATTAGTGTTTGAAACCACTTTTTGCAAATCTTTATGATGGATAACAGGAAACAGAGGATTAAAAGTAAAATTGTTTTCATAACTGATAAACTAAGAGAAAGATTGTGCACCCATTGCATACAGGGTTTTTTTTTTAGGCTGCTTATTGACAGAAATTAGAAAATAATGGATCATATGCATAACATCTGAGTATTACCTTTTACTTTAGGAAAACCAAAAGTACATACTGAGTCACATATCTATAAACATAAATCTGCAGCTATGAAGTGTAATCTTCTGTGGCATAAGTTTTATATTTTGATAATTGTCAATTTTAGGTTATTCATATATTTCTGTTAACATTCGGCTGTACACATAAATTATTTAGTTGATTCTTCCTTACTATAAATCATAACAAATAAATGTTTTGAAGGCCAATAACTTCAAATAAACCAAATATGTAATTATATCTGAAACTGAATTTCAATCAAAAGCAGAAATGATCAGTGTACAAATAATTTTTTAAATCTACTGAAAGATTATGCTATATTTCTGAATAAGTGTCAAACAGCAACTCTAAGGAATGAAAAATCTGTAACAATTCAAGAAGTGAAATAAAAATTACAAGCTACTCAGGTAAAATTATAAACAAAAAGACATTTTTTAAGAAAATTTAACGGCATGAAAGTGAAAATGCAAATTAAATCTTAATTGAAAAGTTCTGTATTAACCTGCGAGAAAGAAGTGTTAAATTTGCCATCCAAGGATAAAAAAAGTGCAGTGCAAATGTTTTATTTTATTATCTGTAAAACCGTAATTCATCATAAATGTGATATAAATTAATATTACAACAATGATGTATTATAAAATGAATGCAAGTAATAATTTGTAACCTGTTATAGGTGCTCTGGATGTACATAACTCGTATCGGATTCAGTTTCAATTTACTTAATTCATCTACATGTTTTAAACTATATGATGCTACCATCTAGCCTAGTAGATTAACTCTAGACTAGCTTGTATTCATAGTTACAGGTCAATAGCTTGTTTAGTTTTCGAATGACAACATTTTAAACAAGACAGACAACTTTAGAGTTTTCTCAAAAATGAGGTTTTGGAAAAACGAGCAGTAATTAAATACCTCTATTTGAAAGACTTAATTGCTAAAGAAATCAAGGAGGAATTGGACAGCACATTGAAAGACTCTGCCCCTTCATATTCAATAATTAAAAGGTGGGTTGCAGAGTTTAAAATGGGACATACGAGCACTAGTGATGCGCGTCACTGTGGATGCCCTGCAGAAGTGACAACTCACGATATCATTGAAAAAATTCATTGTTTAGTACTGGAAGACCACAAATTGAAGTTGTTTGAGATAGCAGATGCTGTAAATATATCAAAAGAACATGCAGGTAATATTTTAAGTAATGTTTTGGGCTTTCACAAGGTCTGTGCAAGATGGGTGCCGCATTTGTTGAGACCTGATCAAAAGTGGCAAAGAAAACTGTTTCTGTTAAGAATGAGGAGCTCTACCATAAAAATCTCAGTTAATTTTTGAGATGGCTTATTATCAGGGATGAAACTTGGATACATCACTACACTCCAGAAAGAAATCACAGCCAAAACAGTGGCTTGCACCAGGTGAACCAACTCCAAAAAAGGCAAAGTCAATTTTGTCAGTTAACAAGGTTATGGCTAATGTTATCTGGAATGCACAAGGAATTATTTTTATTGATTACTTGAAAAAGGGTAAAAGTGTCACTGGTGACTACTACGCAAGCTTACTGCAACGTTTGAGTGATTAGGTGAAAAGAAAAGGCCCTCATTTGGCAAAAAAAATGTCTTGTTTCATCACGACAATGCTCCAGCCCATCATTCAGACATTGCAATGGGAAAAATGTGCGAATTAAAATTGGAATTGTTTGAACATCCACCCTATTTGTCAGATCTAACACCCAGTGACTACCACCTGTTCCCAAACCTCAAAAAATATTTTGGAGGACAAAGATTTCACAGCAACGAGGAGGTGATTGATGCGGTAAACAGATATTTTGAGGACTACAGAGATGGTTTAATTAAATTAGAACATTGATATGACAAAGGTATTAGCCTTTCTGGAGATTATGTTGAGAAATAAAGCAAAAAAAAATGTTAAATGCTGTTTTCATTGAAAGGTCTGGGACAATTCAGCCATCCCTTGTATTGGCCTTTTCTTTGATATATTCATTATGAATGCAATGGTCCTTGAAATGGTGCTTTAATGCACCCACCCCTATTTCTTCACCAATTCTAATTTGGAGTCCAGGATCTGCCACATATATTAAGGAAAATTCTCATTTGCTGCTTGGAGTTTCAGGCTGCTCCAGGTCTTAGGCCTTACCCTATAAAACTATTGATCCAACTATTCAACATTTTCTTTACAAAATCTATACTGATACTTTTAGTCACCCATGTTGTTGTTCTCTCTAAGTCTTTCTGCCTTGAATTTAAAAATGTCATTCATTTTTATTTAGACTTATTTAAAAAAAACATTTAACAAGAAGCAAAGCCTAGATAACATAATCTAAGAGTTTATATAGGATTAACTGCAGAGTAGAAGCTTTTTGTATATTTTATTCATTAAAATGAGTAAATTAAATTTATTCTAAGACTAAAAATAAAATCTAATCACAGCCTTCTGGATGTTTTTTTTTTTACTAAGTATACCTATCATTGTATTTCCTTTGAAAATCATGAAGTACTATTTACACTATAATATTAAGTTTGTGTAATATGTTGTGGTATTAGTGTTGTTGTTGTTGTTGTTATTATTATTATTATTATTATTATTATGCAGTACATTTGTGACAAAACTTGGCTGCCAGGAGCATGGCCCATTGACCTTCACTGCGCATCCTACATCCATTCTGTTGTCACATATGTGTCAGTCTTACTTCTATTCCAGTCCATTTCACATGTGAATAACAGTAGGAATATTTAAAAGTGTTTATTTGCTTGAAGTGCTTTTAAAATGCTGTATGCAGTACCACAAAGAGTGTTTATTAACAGTACGTATATGCTTACATCATCTTGTAGGGAAGTCGTAAGGTAATTTTAAACTAAATTTCATGGCATGATTGTTCCAAGTAGAGAGACTGTTCATTTGCTTGTAAATAAATGGGATGAATTTGTGATAAGAAAAGAAAGGTAAACAGGCATGTGCTTATGGAGCAGAAATTAGACGAAATTGGAGAAGGGTTAGAATGGTCCTCATGAATAGCTCTTAGGCACTTTGTACAAGAAACTGACATTTCGAAAGCTAGCATGGAAAGCAACATAATGTTTAAAACTCAAATCATAGAAGGTTATTGTTGTCTAGGAATTGCTACCACATGAGTCAGGTATATTTCTGTAACTGGATTTTGAAGAATGTTAATGATGGAACAATCAATCCACGATTGATACTGTTCAGTGACAAAGCATGGTTTCATTTACATGATCATGTGTCATCACAACACAACCAATATTATGCTACAAACCCAATTTCATTCATGAAATTCCCTTGCATGATCAAAAATTGGGTATGGTGCGCATTAAATGGATACAGAATAATAGGGACTATTTTTTATGAGTGTTCCATAAGTGTAGAAAGATACAGAAATAATATACTGGCATCATGTTTTGAACAGCTGATAGACATTCAGTGTCAGTCTGGATATTTCCAACAGGATTCTGCCAAGGCACTTACAGCTAAAATTTATTGCAGACATTTTTTAGAATAGAATCATTAGTAAAGGTTTATGGCCCTCTCGGCCCTCTGATCTTAAGGCATGCAGTTTTTATTTATGGGACAACTTAAAAAATAAAGAATACAGAACTACTCTCCACACATTAGTAGAATTAAAACAACAGGTCAGGACAGAAATTAATGCTATTTCGGAAGCTGAGCTAATGTGTGTGAATGAAAATATCCTCAGAAGATGCCGTAGATGTATTGATGCAGGTGGATGGCATTTTCAACATCTCCTGTGGTTTATACTGATAATTGTTAATGTGATTTGAGATTTTTTTTTACATCCACGCATATTGACTGGGTGACAAACAGTGCAACTGCCATCTAAGTGTACATGAACTGGAGATGGACCATGTGCTTGACAGCCAAGTTTTGTAGCAAACTTACTGTATTTAACAATTCAATGTTTTCTTTTCTAAAAAGTGACTGAAAACTATTTAAAACATGCTTTATATTATATTTCATTGTACGATTTGAGATTTTCTACCCCAAAGTTTGATTCCAAATTACATCCATGAAGCAATAGATAGATACCTCATTGCTCTCTACAGCAAAGAACGGCTTCTGTGATAGCTTTTCCTTGGAAACAGAATGCAGGCCTGTATCAACATTATAATGCTGCCATAGGATATGCGTTTACTTGATTAACCCTTAAATGTGTAAATTAATTTGCTACATATGCCATTCTTCCTCAATTTCATAAACCAGTTTCATATCCCTTTCGATTTTACCCGGTGTGAAGGTGGTTTAAATAGTTGTGATTCTTAATGCAATACATAATGAGCTGGCCATCCATTCAAAGCCGAATGTGTCAAATTCAAATCCCAGCAACTGCAGTCAAATATGCCTGTGGCAGAGAATGAAGAGGGCCCATGTAAAATAGTTGGTGTGATGGCACACTTGGATGATGACGGTGTGCGTTTGATTGCAGTTGCATGGATTTTGCATTTTAATAAAAAAAAAAAAAAAAAAAAAAAAACACTGCAATATTATTGAAAGAAATTAATATTTTTTTCAACTCTTATTGTTTAATCAAAACTGCCAATAAAAAGTATTAAAATATCCTAAAACATTGCCTAAAATCACTTTTGCATATATGTAAAGCAGTGCATTTAAGGGTTAAAATTCTTTTGAATGTAATTATCCTGCCTTGATGCAAGACTCACAAGATTTCTCATCACTTTGCTATCTAATGGAAGAGAATATAAATTAAATGAAATGTGAGTTCGTTATAAAGAGCCTATGAATCAGTGTGCCTTTGTTGCATCAAACATCCTTGAAAATGCTGCTTTTTAGTGCCTGGTGAACATTGTGCATAAACCATGTATATCAGTGCATTTATTCATATCTGGTTTTAACTATGAACACCTTAATAACACCGCCTTACCCACATTATCGGCTTCTTAATAATACTATGGGGTTATTTTTAATGCAGTGTTTAATAAAATTCCAAAGATATTTAAAGTAAGTAAAAATTACATACAGCTTTTTGTGAGTACTATCAAAATAATTGTTATATACCATGATAAAATAAAAACTTCTGTTTACAAAATAGAATTTGGTCCAATATTCTGCAATGAAGGGTTCTGGTGATATATATTCTTAAAACAGCACAAAATAAATTACTGTGCTAAATGGGTTAATAGCAAGTTAGCTGTTGGGTTTTGGATGCCAGTAATTGACAAGTGTGCTTTCCTTAGCACTTCTTAATAATAGAAAAAAATCTGATGATTTACATTCACTTGACTTTATCTACCTATTCAACAACAAAATATTCTCACTAAAGCTTATTCATCCATATACTTAAGCTAATCAAGATTGAGATTAGCAAACAACAGTGTATTTCATACTTCCTTGTAGGTACAAGAGGAATAAGAGAAAACACTAGGCTAAAGAGATAGTCAAATCTTTTTAAGAGAGGTCACTATGTGATGTCTGAAATTCTGTTCTCTTTGCATGGCCAGGAGTAAAACAAAAATTAATTATGACTTACCATTTGACAGAAGTACAAGTATTGCAAAATTTAAACAAATAACAAGGAATATCTCAGAATTGGTTAACTCCACAAAAAAGTATCAGACATAAATTGTGTTTTTTAACAAGATCTACATCTTTTGTGCAGTAACATTTTGTTATCGCTAATGGTTTAACAGTTATACAAAAGTCATTCTGAATGAAGCAGACCTTAGAGACTGTTTCCAGTAAATTCAAGATCTACATTTCATTTGTCAGGAAAAATATATAACACATGGTATTTTAATCAATATCTTACAGTTGTTTAGAAAAAATCTGATGTGTTACACTCACATGACTTTCTCTAGCTGCTCTACAAACAAACTTCTTACAAAAGGTTATTCTTCTTTCTACACAATGCTAAGCGAGATAAACATTAGCAGAATGTTCTTATTACTTAATTCCTTATAAGTAGAAGGTTACTAAAGGAATGCACTATGCTAAAGTGATAGTGAAACTAATATCAAGGAATATCTCGAAAATGGTAAACTCTACGAAAAAAATTTATATAACATAAGTTGTGTGTTTTAACAAGATCTACATTTTCTAATGAGTATGTTTTTGTCTATCTCTTACGATTTACTAGTTATGCAGAATTCCACAAAATTTATCCAGAATAAAAATGTCTTCAGATGCTATTCTCAGAAAATTCAAAATATACATTTTATTTGTCATGTAAATAACTTTAATATACAATATTTTAATTTAAATTGTTAGAGCCATTTTTGAGAAAATCGACATTTTCAAAAAATGTTTCATGTAAACAGTAGTTGAGGGTGGGAGGATTTTCTTGAAAATTTTCATGTCACATCCTTGGAAAATACTGAACTTGAATACCAAGTTGGGTATTCAACAGACTTTTCGTTTTTGAGCTATGCTATGCTGCGCGCGTGCGCATGCATGCACACACTCACACACAGGCTAACATACACACACACACTGACATTTTTCTAAAAATGCTTTTTTTGATTCAGGGGGTCTCAAAATATACATTTCTGGTGATGTCTCGGGGTCGAATTTTTGGGTGCAATACAATACCTTCTCTATACACTATGTACGTAGTATGTTTAGAGAAAGTAAAAATCAACATTTTCAAAAAATGTTTCACATAAATGGCAGTTGGGGTGAAAATCTTTGTGTTTTACCCTCAGAAGATGCGGGACATAAATATTAAGTTTGGTATTTAACAAATTTTTGGGTTATTCTGTTTGCACACAGATCTTTTATTATAAACACTTCTTTTTTGGATTCTGGGACCTCTAAACATATATGACTTGTAAAATCCCAAATAATAACAGTTTGGTGCAATACAAACTTCAACTTGGTATGCATACTAGAAGAAGTAAAAATTACAATTGAAACAAAAAATGCGTGGTTCTTTGCCATTCAGTTTCATATTGAATGCCCCACATATGTTTATTATGAAAAACAAACAGAAATGATTTATCTCAGTTCCTGTGAGGGTTTTTGTTTTTTGTAATTGTTTTTATTTCTAAACCGCAAGAATTGCTTTATTTAGAGTATTTAGCAATGAACTGCTGTCATATATAGTTGCGTAATTTTCTGTTATATTGAATGTGATCATGTCACATTAACTAGCAATAGGAACAGTAAGGTCCATTGATATCAAATATATTTTCTGTCATATTAGATTTGTCCTATTTTTCTTTATTTTTGTCTTTAATTTTATGATCATTAATACCCTATGTGAGAGAGTTATACACTTTTAATTTAGGTTTTTTTTTTTTTTTTTTTTTTTTGGTTTGTACAAGTATAGGTGTTTATACATAATATTGACTTTCTCCACATATACTATGTACATACATAGTAGGTATTATTGTATTCTACCCAAAAATTGAATAAATAAAAAAATAACATTTTTGAAAAAAGGTCTGTGTGGGTGTGTGCGCGCGCGCCATATCTAAAAAATGAAAGGAAATTAAAGGATGCAGTATGAAGATTTTCAAGAAAATCCCCCTATCCCAAACTACCCTTATATTGAAACTTGTTTAACTTTTTTTTTTTTATTTCTCAATAACAGCTTTATTATTTTGATTAAAATGCTATATGTTTAAGATATTTCCATCACAAATAAAGTTTATATCTTGAATTTTCTGGAATAGCCTCTGAGGATCTCTTCTCTAGAATTTTTGCATAACTGGTAAAGAATAAGAGATAGACAAAATAGTAAGCAAAAATTGTAGGCCTCATTAAATACAAAGTTTGTCATATATATATTATTTTGTTTGTTGAGTTAACCGTTTCTAAGATATTCCTTCTTCTAGGTTTTAAATTTAAAGTACTTTTCTCAGATGGGAAGTAGTGTATCATTTCATATCTCCTTTGTTTTACTCCAGACCAAATTTAAATTGTATAGTATAACAGCAACTTTTAAAGGAATTGACTATTTCTTTAGCCTAGTATATTCGCTTATTACTCTTTTGGTTACAGGAAGCAAGTAATGAGATTACTTGTGCTAATGTTGTTTTTAGTTAGCATGGTGTAATCTTTTTTAAGAATAGTAAGAGGTACAGAAAGTCCTGCAAATGTAATATATCATATTTTATTTTCTTTCTTTCCAAAAATAGGTCCAACACAGGGTGAATCCCTTATACCCATAAAAGATTATGTGTAACCCAAATACCTCTAAGTGCCATTTTTGAAAACAATTAGTTTTCACATTACAACCCATCTATGTACTATTACCAACACACCCAAGACACGGCTATGTGCCACAGTGGTTAGTTTAGTTCATACATTCATCACAAGATGAAGCTCTACTGTGTTGCTCACTTGTTTACCCAAAAGTCTGGTAAGTACCAATAGCTAATTTCAGACATGGAGGGAAACAGCTCAGGAGCTTGATGATGATGACGACTACGATGATGATCTTCCGTTTGTTTATCTTCTTGTGTCACTTGGAGTCTTTGACATCATTGAACAAAAGTTCCTAGAATCTGGCCATAGCTATATGCCATACAATAGGGACTTTGCCCACATTGAGAAGAGCAAGAGGCATTTGTACCTGAAGACCTACATATTGTAAGATCTGATACATATGCTATCCAATTGAAGTCTTTGCCAAAACTGAACAACATATGTTCAATATTCAGTCTGCTGCTGATTCCTTGATGACAACGAAACATTTACAGATCTCAAATGCATCAATCTTACACCTCTCAGCAAGGAATCCTGGAGCCATAGGTGCGAAATATACCTTTAGCATCAGAAATGCAATATTCCATGGAATCAAAGGGCAAAGACTACTTAGCAAAGGAAAAAAAAGTCCACTGTTATCAATGATACCATATTTGGATGTAAAATACAGACCATTCTGTGAGAACTAATGGTCATTCTAATGTCAACTGATTTGTTTGTGAGTTTCCTCGCAATAGCCTATCGGTACTAAGACTGAAACTACCCTGGCACTTAGCTGATTTTTAGTAAATGAGTATAGGCACTTTGTGTGTTTAGTATTTCTGACCTTAACAATGTGATACTATTTATGTGACATGCAATAATGTTAATTACACATAACAATCTAGTTTTAGTTGTCCTGTATAGTGCACACTATATTATATAGTAAAATTTAAAATGAAAACTCCTGTGATACGTTTTTTCACTAATTCTCCTAAACAACTTTTTGGCACTTAGCAGGTTTTTTGGTTACACTCTTCATTTGCTATCACCATTTCTTCCACACAGCTACCTATTGAAAAAGGAGCCTGCCCCTATCTGTCAGCTGTGCAGGCAACATTTGACGGTCCACCATTTGTCGCTAGAGTGTTCTCTTTTAGCACATGCCACTCTGTCGGACAGTTTTAACGAGCTCCTGGCGGATGATGCTGATGCTGTAAATAGGATTTTTACCTTTTTATTCCACTTACCTTTTACTATCAGAATCTAAGCTTTTTATTTATTGTGGCTTGATCCAGCCGTGGTAGCTGTAGTTTTTTAAGTTTTTAACACATGTGCGTTTTAGGAATTGAGATTTGCTTTTAATGCCTACCTTTTAGTTCCTCTGTGTAAAAAAAACTAGTTTAGGTCCCTCCTATGGTTTCCGCCATAGGAGTTTTAATTCCGTTTGATTTTATCTTGAATTTTGAGCATCACTGCTATGGAATTTTATCGCTTTTATCTTTTGGTTTTAAAACAGTTTTAAACAAAGGCGCTGATGACCCTGCAGTTGAGCGCCCTTGAACCTCAACAATCATCATCATCCATTTTTTCAAAATTTCCATGTTTGATTTGCAGCTTTGAGGAGATGAGAGAATTCTACTTGTATAAAGACAGTGGATGCACACAGGTTGTCATTAATGATGTTTGTATTGTTTGTTCAATAAGACTGAAAAATGACATTTTATATAACTTGGCAACGTGAAGTTTACACATTTTGAGCCGTATGAGTAAAGAAAAATTTTATACAACAGCAATACAACTTGTTCTATTCATAACTAATTCTCAGATGCCAATTTATTTATATAAAAGCTATCCTGTTTTGTATTAATAATAAATGTAGAAGAATTTCATACTGAAGTACATGTTTAAGTGGAAGATAAATAATGCTACTCTGTGGTCTCTCACCTATTTGGCCTAGTCTTGTGTACTTGTGTATTCAGAATAATGCATTAATTTGAGAGCAGAATGTTGAGAATCTTAAATATTTGTTTTAGGAATGGAAGAGGATTGTGACAGACCTAACCAGCCTGGGTGGTGTCATAGGGTCACCTCCCAGTTCTCCTCTCAGTATCTCTTGGAGCTCTTCTGGCAGCAGTGTTGATAATGAAACCAGTGTCCCTCCAAAACTATTTCCACATCACCATGTAGTCACAAAGTTAAATTTTGATTCATGTGTTCCACAAAATACAGTGTCACCACATATTAGGGCCAAAGTGAGTCGCATTGTAATTAACTGTGCTTCTAACTCGCAGGAAGAAAACCGTAAGCCTTTCTCTGACCACATCGAGGAAAGTAAGACACATCATATTGCATCACAAGATCTTATTTGCAGTATTTCACAGAATAATAAATCTTCCCAAGAGGGTGTAAAGCAACATAAGTCACAAAATGTAGCATATGTTGCATCTCAAGATGTCTTCTGTGGTGTCTCCCAGGAAAAGTGTAACGTCTCCTCAGAATATACAGAACAAAATAAGACACAACATTTAGCACAAATTGGATTCCAAGATGGTATATACAGAAGTCCAAATAAAAGTCATAATGTTAATACAAAGCAGTTAGGCAAAGAGTGTAGAGATGATTTCCAATGCCATGAAGAAAAAACCAAGAACTTAACTGTTTGTTCTCCAGTGACCTCACCAGTCATTGTTAGAAACCGACATGTTTATTTTGCTTCACACAAAAGTAGATCCAATAGTGACAGCAAGATGTGTGCCTGTAAGTCAAGGGCATTGTCGGGAGAATTTTCAAAATCACCATTACTTGGTACCTCTATTAAGATTAAACCTTTAAAATCATCTAAAATACACAAACTATCGAGAAAAATAATCTCACCAAGCAATCAGGCAGACAATAGCATGTATGCTTCTTCTGGTTCCCCTATTCTGCAACATAAACGCAGGAGAAAATTAAATTTTGAAAACAGTTGTAGAAAGGGTAATGAAGTATGTCTCAGTGAACATCATACCACTAATCTTAACCTACCTGCAGATTATAATTCAACAGAAAATACTGGAGAATTAACAGCTAACCTACATTTACAGGTAAACTTAGAGCATATGAGTTCCATAAATCAAAACTGTCCTGCAGAATCATTGATTACTGTGAGTCAAATAGACAAACCTGCATCACCTGTGTTGCTTCCAGTCAAGAGCAAAAACAGAAAAAGGAAGTGCAGGAGAAGGATTCAAACATGCAACACTGTTGTAGATTGTACTAACAGTGAAAATGCAGAGCAACTTTCATCACATTTTAACCAAGGTGATATATGCAAGGAACTAAATAACATTCCTCAAATGGGATTACAAACCCCTAATAAAGAAGTTAAGGAAAGAAATATTCTAAGAGATATAAGTGACAGCTATGCATTTAGTCCAAGTTGGAAGGAAACAAGGTCAGTAATATCATTGAAGAAAACTCCAGAAAACCTGAAATTAAAGCAGAACGTGAATAGAGGAACATCATTTGAAACAAAAGAAAAAATATTTCCCAGAAAACATGTTAGAAGAAAAATTATACATGTTGAAGGAATAAAAGAATTAGTTCCTGAAAATTACTTTGTTGTTAGTAATGACACACATGAAGAAAATATTCTAGTCCTAAAGAATGAAGTAATTTCTCAAGAGTTGTTTATTAGTGCTGCTGTAGATGCTGTGAATGATGATGAGCCGAAGAGTAGCATTGTTATAAAAAATAGGCCAAATTTGGTTTTGGAAGAAAGTATTTCATTGCAAAAAGATACTGTTAGCAAAAGTGACCTTATAAATATGGTGCAAATTCAGCAGGATGATCAGAAAACAGGGGAAGAATGTACACACATTAGTGGTGTAACAGAGTTAGCCAGAGGTGGAGGAATGAAAACATCAAAAAAAGGTGAAGATTTCTTGAGCAGTTCTGCATGTTTGGTACTAAATGAGAGCACAAATTTGCCAAAGCAAAATCATATTCTGATAAGAGGAACTGTGAACTCAGTTGAAAAAACACAGGTTAGTGATCCATTTGTACCAAATACAGCTTCAGAGGAGCAACAGTATATTGCTCATGATAACATTGCTACAAGTCCTGCATTTAAGACCGGAAACCTCAATAAGATAAAAGAGAAGAAAATGATAAAGAATCACAATAGATTGCCTCACTTTGAAATAAGGGATTCTATTGTGCGACAGGTTAACACTCCAAAACCATATAAATTAACTGATTTGGAAGAAGAACTTATAAAGTTCTCATTTGCAAAAGCACCAGTTTCAGCATTAGCAATAACATCAGCTACTAGATATAAAGAGAGATTGAAATGGTTAAGAGAGCAGAAAAGTAACTCTATGGACCAAAGCTACCTAATAGAACATGAATCTCAGGAAAACTATGCAGAGAAAGAGGCTGTACAAACAAATTATCATAGTACACATGTGGAAAATGAAGTAAATGTGCTTGACACATTTAAGGAAACTCATCCTATAAACAAAGTTGAAACAAAGCCTGGTGTGCGTGTGCTGGAAGCGAATAGAAGTGGCAAAAATGTTATACAGGAAATTAATGTTGAAGGACAAAAAGAAAGCCCCATGAATTCTGACTTGTCTGAATTATGTATAGAAAATGAATCTTCCCAAGAAGTTACTTCTGTAAAAATAAGTGATAATAAGGAGCAGCTTCCTTCACAGGTTAGTATTATTCTCATAGATTAATCTATATCATTTTATAAGACTGGGTAGTAGTAAGTGAAATATTGGCTTTTCCTTCAGAATATTCCAGATTCCATTCTAGCCAATTATATATTCACTCTTAAGTTGATCCACACCAAAACAGATATAACTGTGATATAACACAGTAGCAATGTGTACAAGAAATAAATTCTATGCTAATAATCTAAATTTCAAAATGAATTTATTCTTGAAGGTATAATATTCCCCACAAATACCTAATACTTTAATTAATGCTGACTTATGCTGTTAAATAGAGCTACAATTCTAACATGCAATTTGTATGAGTCACCTGATATCTGGAATTTTGTTTTTATTTTCTGTTAGTATCCTGGATGGCAGTTGCTGTAAATTTACTCTTGCATCAATGTCAACTTATGTAAAGCATAAGGCTGGCCAACCATTGACTGGTGGTGAAAAACTAATAGTAACTGTTTGTAAGAAATATTCTACACTTATGCAAAAGAAATGGTGAAATTAATTCCTGAATTCAGGGTTTCGACTACAGGTACAAACAGTGCTTGTAAAAATGGGAAAAGTGATTTACAACCAGGGAAAAATAAGAAAGCATGTGAAATACATGATGCAAGAATGTGACTGTTTTTTGGAGATTGCAATTCAGTGAACAATTTCTATTGTAAAAATTAGCTGCCACAGTTGATAAAGTTTAATAGCAGTTAATGTTGATCCAGATTTGTTGAATTTCAGGAGAATGCCATTTTATAACATTTTGTGTGAGTTGGGCTTGAACTTGTCAAAACAGACTGTAACTTAAGTTAGTGCATACCTGTTACTTTCTTTTCGTTTGTTGCTTTTAGAATTATTATGTATGCACCCATTTATTTTGTTTTAACTATCAGTATTACGATGGTCAGTTAATAACTAATGCCTCCTATTTTTTTTTCTCCTTAACTAAGTTAGTGATGTGAACAATTTGAATTTGGTGCAATTCCTCAAACCGTCTTCTCTAATCCACTGCAGTAGCAACTTCCTAAGTCAACAGGTGGCAGCACTGCTGTCTTTTGCAAAATGGCTGACATTGATGTGTGTATTAGACAGCATTCCGTAGTTGAATTCTTGCATGCAGTAGGTGAAATGCCCATTCGCATTTATGAAAGGATGAAAAATGTGTATGGTTATGCAACAATGGATGTCAGCACTGTTAGAAGATGGTTCTGCTGTAATGAAGCAGAAGAGCAAACACCATTGGTTGATGAAAATCGGAGCGGTAGACCGGTGACTGCAGTGACTCCACTCAACATTGAGCGAGTGGATGAGATCATTTGTACTGACTGCCACATATCAATGGATGAATTGTATTGCATTATGTCCCTCAGTAAAGGCAGTGTGATGATTATTCGACAACTGGGGTACTCAAAAGGTTGTTCACGGTGAGTACCAAGATGTTTACTGACGAGAATAAGGAGACAAGAAAAACAATAGCCACCAAACTCTTACAGTGTTTCAATTTGGAGGGAGAGGAGTTTCTGGAAAACATTGTGACTGGAGACGAAACATGGGTTCATTTTTTTTTAACCTGAATCAAAAAGACAGTCAATGGAATGGCATTATACAACCTCGCCAAAGAAGAAAAAATTTAAAACTGTGTCATCAGCAGGGAAAGTGATGATGACAGTGTTCTGCAATTAACAGGTGATTCTGGTTGAATTTTTGTAGTAGGGATGCACAATAAATTCTGTCAGATATGTCAGCACCCTCAAAAAACTAAAGCACATCTTCGTCGAGTTCACCCAACAAAAATCATGATGGATGTTCTTCTTTTGTATGACACACCAGTCATCACACCACTGAAGCGATTGTGAAAATTGGATGAGAAGTCTTTCCTCATCCTCCATACAGCCCTGACTGTGCACCATCAGACTACCATCTGTTTGGGCCGCTTTGAAGATGCAGAGACTGTGAAAACATCTGTGTGTCAATGTCTTTGGAAGCAAGACCGTGCATTTTACCATACTGGAATACATGCCCTTGTTAAAAGGTGGACGAAAACTGTGGAAAAGGATGGGGATTACATTGAAAAGTGACAATTTAATCCTCAATGTTGTGATTTTCATGCTGTGTATTCAAAGTTTAATTTTCTTACAAATTAAAAGAGAGAGAAAAAAAAAAAAATATGCATTAGTTATTGACTGACCCTCATATCACCTTTAACCAATAACAAAGTATGCTAGTCACTGTTATGTTGTTAGAATAAGGGTTCAATATATTACATGCCATATGCACTCACCACAAGGTTGTGAAACTATGACAGTATTTTAGGCATAAATGGCAGAAGCCTACATTATCTTGGTCCATTGGTCATCTGGATTTTGTTTTGGCACAGATCAGCTTAAGGATGAGTAAATAATAGAATGACATTTAAGGGTGCCAAAATAGTATGATCTCATGTCTTAAGATGTACTAAAACCTGCAGCAGGAGTGGAAAATGCTGCTTGTCTGGTCCAGTTCAGTCGGTAGAACTTTGCTTAAGCAGTTAATGGTGCAGGAACTTACTTACAGAAAGGATAACATTCTCTTTTACTTTCAAACAACTTTGCTTTTATTGGTATTTTTCCAACATCGAAATAGTATCAATATGAACAATGGCCTTTTTCTTTTTAAACAAATTAAACTGTCTGTAATTATTAACGATTGTAGCTCCGAAGAAATGTATGTCTTATCATCAAAATATTCAACTTGTCTCATATATTTTCTTTAATGTAATATACTTTCTTTCTCACTTGGATGGAGGTATTCCAGACAGTAATTTCAATAACTCCAGGGATATACTAATTATCAAAGAGTGCAAATACTCTATTCTCCAATGCAATATCAAATCAAAGCACAAATTTCTTTCATATAATTAACTTTCTTCCCTGACAAGGTCAGAAGGAGAGATTATCTCGTCTAAGTACACTGACCTTCTACCCTGATGAGGTGGCATTTTTCAAGGATTGAGAGCAAAATGTTAAACTTAATGTCCTACCCCAAACTATGCCTTACATGGTAAAACTTCTGTTACTTTTTTTTTCTCAAAAATAACTTCCATTTTGATTAAAAGGTCATGTGATTTAATATCCTACTCTGTAAAATAAAAGGTACTTAGTGTTGAAGTTTCTATGAATAAACTATGAGTTCCCTTTATTTGAATTAATTTTAGCAAGGAAATTTTAATGGATAGACATAATATTACCACAGAAAAAACGTACACTTCATTAAAATACACAATATCTGTTATGTATATTTTCCCCTTAGGGATTTTCAAAATATATCAAGTAGACCTATCCTAAGCATCAATTAAGAGCTATGCTTGGAAGTAATCACAAAATTCTATGCCAAGAATAAACAGTTGAATGCTCTTAGTGCATGTTGAAACCTTTTTGATTAATTAAAAACAATTCCTAGATTAAAATATATCTTCTGAATGTAGCGAGGATAGAAGGATAACCTTTTTATAAATAGTGTAATATATAATGAATATGTGTGAATTCATCAGTGGTAGAGGAAGTTGAGTGAATTCATTTCAATAGATTTATTGTTTTTTAACTTGGTTTACTTATACTGAAGGAAGTAATTTTGAGTCAATATATAGACATTTTAAGTTTTACTAAACATTTTATTTGAACATGTTTTGAGGAACCTTCATCCTGATTGTCAGCTGTATATCGACTGAAGCCTAGGGCAGTTTTTCTGCTGAAGTGATTGTGCTTCTATCTGGATCTTAAAGTTTAGCAAAAATTAAATAAATTCAGAGGTCATGTTGCATTATATAGGTACCTCCACAAATAAAGTGAAATTAACATAGCAAATGATAAATACCAAAGCAAATGGATTCAGATATATTTTTATTTTGAAACTTACTTGCTGGAAAGAGAAAACAGTTAATAACTTAACTTGTCTTTTATTTCATTGTTGTAGTATCTTTCAAAGCCATCAGAATGCTATACTTAACTCCAAACTATAAAATGCTGGACAATGACTGCTTTCCCTGGGCCTTTTATCGCAATTGATTTCTCCCTTATAGATACTGAACACAAGTAGTCAACATCTACTTGTATGCACTCATGGTCACAACAGGAATAGCATTTTACTTTACAGAATTTTTCAGGAAATCAGTGAAAAAAGCAGTAGGAGTGCAAGTGTATCACCTGTTGCACAGCATGATATCAGTAATTGTACAACTCCTACAAAGACATCAACATCTGCATCAGGCGAAGAGTTAGTGCCTTATTGTGATTCAGCTAAGAAAAAGAGACGACCACGATTGAACAAGTATGACTTTTTTAATTAAAACATTAATGGGAATGCACAGTGAAGTAACTAATTAAGAGTAAAATCATCACACTCAAACCTCCTAGTTGAAATAAGCAACTTATTTTGGACATGTTTCGGTGGCTGTTGCTGTGTTATTGCAGTGGTGATGTGTTTTTACTCTTAATTAATGACTTTTTAAATTTATATTACATTAAACATTCAGGTTTCTTTGATTGGTAATTTAATTTTGTCAAACTTTGAATACCCATTTAGAAGAAAATGGCTGGAATATGTCTATTAATATGACAACTACTTTGCTAGGATTAAGGGGACAAGGTAGTCTGAACATATGGGAATTATACCTTATGTGAGTTAAATTACCACTGCTCTTAAAGTTCTCAAAGGTTTTTTCCTGAAATTTTTATGAATTATTCTACAAATCACGAAAATTATTTCAAATGTTTGTTTGCATTGATAACTTATGGGTTGAGTCTGTAAAAAGTATTTCAATTGGCTTTTTTTCGTAAAATCAGCTATCTTCTGAGCCTTAATTATCTAGTTATGTATATATATATTTCACTAGAAATTTAAAAAACAATTATTTGCAAGGTCAAAAAAGTAAAAATGTGGAACATCTGCAATGTCATTATTTTTTTAATATCAGTAATATGTATTATAAAATTATAATTGTGGTTCAGAAAGTTCAACTATATGTTATATACTCATACTGAAAATTTCAACTCTCTATCGCTTATACTTTCTGAGAAAAAGGTACACAAGTATTCAAAAATGTTGTTTTGAGAAAACTGAATTTAAAGATACAAATATTTTACAAAGGAGCGTTGCACAGCTATTTAAATGCCTTAAAATCCTCTTAACCCCCAAGAAGTATATATTTTCTGAAACTGAATAGAGATTTTATTAGTACCTAAAACAAAAAACTTGATTTTTTACCATTTCAGAGTACCTTGTCTCCTTAAAGCATTGTACTTACAGTTTTAAGAAGGTTGACGGAAATCTGAAAGATGTGTGTTTGCTTGGTTGCTCTTGTTCATAAGGTGAGTCAAGGTCAAGGATATTGAAAATGCCATCTAAATGTTACCTTCAAACCAAGCTACTGAAACATACTACACTCTCATGTGGTGTTTGTTTTTATATTTTTTTTCTGTTTAGTGCACAGTACACAGGTAGAGAAGGTATTGCATCCCACCCAAAAATTTGATATCAGGATTTCATTGGAAATACACATTTTAGGGACCCCTGTATCAAAAAAAAAGTTTAGAAAAAAGTGTATGTGCACGTGCATGAAAACATAACTCATAAACAGAAAGCTGGTTAAATACCAAACTTAGTAAATAAGATTGGCCCTTTACCTGGAAAATAATAATAATGCAGTGAAACACTATGTGCTCACATGCATGGTTTTTGTTACAGCTCCTTAATGTTTGATTTAATCCTAGTGCATCTGGTCTCAATATTAATAAGAACAGCATATGCACAATTCAAAACTAACTATTGGTGGATAATAATAGTTCAAATAAAGACTTAATTACTTGCCAATATAAAAGCTGATATTACTCTCCCAAAAATGAAATCTATGTAACTAAAGACGAAAATATGTTTAAAACCTCCTCCATTTGGTAACTAGCTCTTATCAAGAACTCATTTGCAAGAAGTTAAGAATGAAGGTTGCTCACCGCCACTGACCAGCATTTACTTTGAATTACCCTATTGGGTTCTGTAATTCAAATAATGCACAAAGGATTATCTGCATATGCGAAATACAGTTCTTTGGGCCTTGTGGTATATATTGTATTTGTTTCATTTATATAGCTCCCTTTAACTTCTTTGGTCATATCAGAGACTTTGACTTGAGAAACAACTGCTGCTGTTTTGCTGGCTGAACTGTAGAGATTCTTAATGTTGGTATTTTTAGTATATTATGCTATTAAACACACACACACACACACACACACACACACACACACACACACACTTCCAGATTCTGAAGGGGATAGGGAGGAATGGTTGTGGCTAAAGAAAAATTCCCCACTCCAGCTGGGAATCAAACCAGGACCTGTAGGTTGAGAAGTCAGAATGCTGACCATTTAACTGCAGATGCAGTGTAATATTTTGTTGTACAAAGGTAGAATCAGATCAAAAAATTCATTGCAACTAGATTTGAACCACAGATTTTGGATGGTGTGGAAGAACTATTAACTATCAGTGATTGGCCTAGTGATTAACTAATGTATAAAGCCCAGGATTTTATAAGTCACCATTAGGGATGCTATCTCAAAAAAAGAATTTGAGAACATCTTTGATTTACTGAGAAAAATGCGAGTCAGTTGAGGAGTTTAATGTCAAGCCAGATTGTTACCATGGTAGATCAGTGATAGAGCAACTGCATATAAAGCTGAAGACACATGGTACAAAACCTTGCAGTTGCATTGAAATTTTCAGTCTAATAATACCTTTTCAACTTTAGTATAAATAGCTTATGTGGAAGAGCAATTAATATCATACAATTTGCATGAAATATATGGTATTTTCTCTCAATTTTCTTGGGCTTCTTAATTTATGTGGTGTTTTAATCAAAATTGTTTAAGCTATTTTGGAGAAAATAAAAATTCGAAGGAAAAAATAATTTTTCCATATAATGGGTACTTTGAGATAGGGGGATTTTATTCACATCTTTGGAAAATGCTGAACTAAAACACTGCATTTGGTATTTATGTAAAGTTTTGTTTTTGTGTTGTGCTGTTCTTAGATATTCCACAGGTTGCTTTTCTAAAGATGCATTTCTTGGGTTCAGGTAGCCTCAAAATATGTACTACTCACATACACTCAGATCTCACTAATAGCATTGTTGCCTTAGACAGCAATGCCTTTTATGCAGTCATTTAATTATATTATAGAGGGGGTTGAGATGCAATTTTCTGTCATTGTTCTATTTAGATAACCAACCGTTGAATTAAAAGGCCATTGTGAGGTATTGTTCTGACATTTAACAAATTAACCACTATTATTTAGATTTATTTCATGACAATTTAACCACGTTTTAAGTGCTGTGTTAATGTAGATAGTCCTGGATCTGCTTCAGCCATATAGAGATTAAAATTATTGTTTGAATTAGTTAAACACAAAGTAAACTGAAATAAAGTAACGCAATACAGTTACATGACAATTGATAACACTGGAGAATGATAACATTATTCAGATGTTTTTTTGTCAAAGCACAGGCCTTATTGAGTCTAGGACTCAAGAAAAAGTGTGCAAAAACAATTTTTAGTGAAATCTTGACAACAAATTATTTGCTTGAATACAATACTTTCTCTGCTTATTTTAAGCAAGTAGTAGAGAAAGTAAAAATTGTATGATGATTACTTTAAAAATTCTGAAATTACAAACCTGGCACTCCATATTGGATGCAAGAGAAATTTGCCCATATCACAGTTTCATCTTAAGAAATGAAAAGGTGTGAGGAATTCATGAACTATACTACCATTCCAGTATGCTCTGCTCATTTTGCATCATGCATAAAACTTGTGAATGAGATAATAAATATTATGTAATTGCTTTGAGGCATCCCAAGAAACATTGGAAAGAAAATTCTCCCTGTTATGAGATTGTAATGGCTTAACACTTATTTGGATGATATATAACTGTAGCGTTTTTTAAGTAAAAATCTTTAAACTATTTCAGTTTGTTGGAGACACCTGATGTATCAGAAAGTATAAGTTACCAACTGATGTATATTAATTATTGCTAACTAAATTTATTTAATTTTGTATCATTGAACTTCTTTCAAATAATAAATGGAAAATTATATGTTAATTGAATTAAGCTTTGTACAAATTTTAAATCTTTTTAGTTCTTACGTTACTTTGAAGTGAAGTTGTATCATGCCTCTGTGAAAACCCAAATATCCACAGTTTTTTTCTGATTGCTATGACTTTTTTTTTTATACCATATATCTAGAATATAAAATACAACATTTTAACAAACCATGTCAAACTATTATTGTGATACTGATTTTTTTATTAACAATTAATCACTTTTTGATATGTAATATGAAATGCTCCTTGAACCTACAATTTATCAGGTCACTCTGAAATTTGTATTTTGAGCTACAAACATAGAGAAATTGATGTACAGATATTTCCTAATTTTAGTTGATTTAAGAGAGAGAAAAAGATTTCTTCACATATGTATTTTTAAGCTTTTTCAATTGGAGTTGCAAAACTGAATTATTTCATATCTTTTCACAAGTACCCAAAAATGTTACAGCTATCCTGAAATTTTAAGCTAATATGTTATAAACTGTAGCTCAAGGAACATTGTGGAAAAGAAAAGAAAAAAAAAGAGAAGGAGCTTACTTAAATGGTACAGGACCAATTAAACAACTATTTGTGGCTTTAACATTTTTTATATTAGCAATTTGTTTAGTATGAAAGTACAAGCTGTAAGTATAACACAAATAATAATGCAATAAATAAGAAATTTAAAATTGCTGAATTTTTTACCATATTTTACCAATGCAATGCCATCGTCCTCCGTGGTGTAATGGTTACCATGCTAGCTTCATATACTCAAGGTTGTGGGTTCAAACCTGGCGGAGGACAATGTATTTTTCTAGCATAAAAATCCATAGCATAGCTTCCTTCGGAAGGGAAGTAAAGCTGTTGGTACCATGTCATAGATTTACAGCATATAAAAGAACCTCAAGCCTGATAAAGAGGCCTCTGAGCAAAATTAAGCAGACTTTCATGCCCAGTATAGATTGGGACGCTGAGAACCATAGCTGTTAAAGAGTGTCCATAAGTAAATAAAACTCCATTTCCAGTGCAATGCTTTAATATGTTGAGATTTTAACAAAAAATTGTACATAAATTTTACTGTATCAATCAAGTTTACTGTTCATTCATCTTATAACACAGTTGCTCTGAGAGTTATGTTTTGATGAATGTGTTTGAAAGGGATGGCCTGGCAGCACGTCTACAGAAGCTCCTGTTGCGGCAGCATTCCTCAACCCGAATTTGGCAGCATGAGTTGAGCAGAGGAGATACACACTGGAGGAAGACAAGCGTTACACTTACTGTAACTTCAATAAAAAGAGAGTACTCACATGTGCTTCTCCAAGGTACATTTATGATATAAGTTACTGAGTAAGTAAGAGTCTAAAAAATGTGATGTGTTCCATTCACATGACTTTCTCTACATCTCTGCAACAAATTATAGTTAAAAAGCTTATCCTTCTATTTACTTCTTGTTAATTTAGAAAAATTAGCAGAAATGGTCTTATTACTTGCTTCCTTGCAAGTAGAAGGCAAATAATAGAGTACCATAGGTTAAAGTGATAGTCAAAAGCTGGTTGCTATGTGACTGAAGTTCCTTTGTTTGTATGGACAGGAGTTGACCAATTCTGTATGAGAAAAGTATAAGTTTTTCAAAGCTGAAATAAAAAACAAGGAATATCTAAAAAAACGATCAACTCTACGAAAAAAATGTGTATGACATAAATTGTGTGTTTTAATGTACTCTACATTTTTTGTGTGTTAAGGTTTTGTCCATCTCTTACGGTTTAGCAAATATGCAAAATTATGTAAAATTCATGCAGAATACAGTAGACTTCAGAGGCTATTTCCAGAAAATTCAAGATATACATTTTATTAGTCAGGTAAATATTTTTAATATTTGACATTTTAACCAAAATCGTTAGAGCCATTTTTGAGAAAATATAAATTTACGAAAAATGTTCCATGTAAAGGGTAGTTGGGTATGGGGGGATTTGGTATTTAATGGCCTTTTCGTTTTTGAGCTATGCTGTCCACAGACACACACACACACACACACACACACACACACACACACACACACACACACACACACACACACACCTGCGTGGACCTTTTTGTAAAAATGTTTTTTTTTTAATTCAGGGGGACCGAAATCATGTATTTCTGGTGAAATCTCTGTATCAAATTTTTGGGTAGAATACAATACCTTCTCTATACACTATGTACATATTACGTATAGAGAAAGTAAAACTCTGTTTATTAGTTATTCTATTTTATTCAATAGAATATAACAAAATATATTATAAAAGGGCACTAAGTAGCCATACATGGCTATCATCAACCAGGCTGTTATCTTTGCCATATCCTAAACCCATTGTTTTCCTTTCCTTTGTATCTGGAGCATTTTTTGTTTTCTTACTAATACCAACACTACTGCTACCACCAACAATAAAATTAATAGTGATAAATAATAATAGTATTACCTACTTGTACAAATAATATTAATAATTAATGACAATAATGAGGATTTAAGACATATACAATGTTTGAGAATGGAATGTTAAACTTGTGTTTTCACAACCCATAAACTTATGGTTCATTTGCCTCCCTTTTTATAGACCACAACAATTTCTTTCTAACTTGGTCAAGTATTCCCTTATCTCCTTACTGTTTTAGCAAAAAGTTTAACTAAGTCTACCTTTCTGTCTAATTTCACCTATTTCCCATTTATACACTGGTTTCTGCAAAGCTCACTCTCTTTACATTCAAAAATGTATGCTCCATACGTTCCTTTCTTCTACATATTGGACACAGATTCTGTTGGAACCCTTTTCTCATCCCTTTTAATCTCCACACCCTCCCAAGCAATACTCTTTCTTTGTTCTTTTTTAATTTATTCATATATCCTTCTCTTCCATGTATTTTTTATTTGTACATATGATTCTAGAGATCTTTTATCCAATGTTCCTAACTATTCTTGTTTCTATGTCTAAATATCTCCTAGCATCTTTCCAAAATCCATATACATTGTTTTCCTTCCCCCAAATTTCTTCCAGTCCATTTTTCTCCATCCACTTTGAAATTCTGAGCATTACCGTAAGATACTCCTTTCTCCTGTATTTAGTATTCTATACCAGTATTTAAGGGTTCTCATCATAATGATACCTTTCCTTCTCAGTCTTCCCATTTCAATTAGAGCAAATTCCTTTACTGTTGCATTTGATAAGCTTAAAACTTATCTACAAACATCCTGTGTACCAAGTCCACTGTTTTCCATTCACCATCTAGTCCCCATATTTCAACTCCATATATCATTTTTGCTTCAACTACCATATTAGGCATATATTCTTTCTAGCCATTTGATGTTTATATCTGATATCCTATATTTACGTGTCTGTGACCAATGCTCCTTTCCCTTTCACCAGAGCCAGTTTCTTCTGTTTCTCCCATTTCCCACCATCATCAACTTTGACCTCCAATTTTGCCCCTTGAAAATTATAGTTTGAGTATTCTCTTGGTTTACTCACAAATTTCCATTCTTCACAGTACTTGTTTATTTGCTGAAAGGATTCATATTTTATTAATCTAGCATTAAAGTTATCAAGCACAAATAATTTTCCTTTTTTTTTATTTCTAATTTTATTGAATATTTTTTTACATTTTTACTGGGCCAATTACTAAAGCAGGAAGTAATAGGAATTTGTTTACATATTTATTTATCATGGACATCATGTTTAATATTATATTAATTTTATTTTCAACTTTCTTGTATAATTTTATCTTTCTGTTAACTGTGCTGCATAGTTTATATAATTAATACAAATCTTTGGAATGTGTAGCCAATTATAATAAGAGATTATTTCTTTGAGTGTGTACATAATATTTGTCCTTATAAATTTTATTTATTTTTCCTACATTTTAAACTTTTAAAATTTTGAGATTTATATCTCTTTTTAATTAAATTTTCTATTTCTTGTCCCAAACTTTTGAAATATTATTGTTAAATTCTCCCATTCTTCTTCAGTATAATTTGTATATATGCTTTTAAGATTTGTAGATGTCTTTTTAATTAAATCTTCTTTTTGAGAATTTATTTAGAAGATGCAAGGCTGTGAATATGAGTATAGATTTTATTCTAACTAGTTTTATTTGAAAATTAAATTGGCTTTACTAACAAATTATTGTAATGAAATGAGAACTATGTGTTCTAACATCATCAAATAATATTGACCACCTTTTCATCTACAAAGACAAATTGTACCCATACACATCTTTTCAATTAAAATATATGTTCATAATGCTTAATTTGTTTATAACTTATAAAATGTCTCGGTATCCTACCAGTTTCATTAATTATTAGCTATCCTTGTGAGGAAGTAATAACAAATGTTACGTTTGTAATTGAGCTTCTTCTTACTCTTAAATTCAAGTCTCCTGTTATAATTATTTACATTGCCATTGTTGATTTTTCTTGTTAATGATTATAAAATCTTTCAATTTCTTCTTGGCTTGTTCCTTCTGGAGCATAAATGCTGATCATGGAAAACAAATCTATAAATTTTAAATCTCATTTGTGTAATACATTTGTTAGGCCATTTGTAGCAGTAAAGTGTGATATTTATAATTAATGAGGCATTTCATATTAGATTTAGAAAATTTACATTATCAAACTGGACATGTTTGTAGGCATGTTATATACTTCAAGTGTCAGTGAAGAGAAGAAAATTGATGAGAACATGGTTTCTGCTCAGCTCGTTGTTGTACTTGATCCTGCTTGTACACCACAACAACTTAAAGAAGGCTCAAGGATCAAAATATATCCTCCATGGTAAGTATAATTACAGCTTTAGAAAATAAAATAAACTGTAGCAAAACCTGCCTAGAGATCTTGGATTCATTTCCTGGTGGGGTAGGGAATTTTTCTTTAATCAGAATTGTTCTCTACCTTCACATAGTCTGAAAGTGTGAATGTGAGAGTGGATATGAGTATGTTTAAGAGTAAAAAGTAATAATAAGTATAATAATCAATAAAAGTTAATAATAAATTAATAAAAAGTGGTTTAGTTGTCTATGCAAAAGGCAACTGTCCATTTCAAGTAAACATGTAATAGAAACCAGGAAGCACGGAATAAAAATATGGATATGTGTAGATGCTAAAAATGTATATTTATGTAAGTAATCTAAAAGTATACCTATATTGTGTAAAAATGACTTGTAGTGCATTACTAATAAGTGAACTTCACAGTGTATCACTTCCAAATCATTATTATCATTATTAGGGCTAGGAAGTTATGTAATAACACCTTTTTTTATTTGAGTAAAAACATATGAATAATGTTAAATGTGCAAGAAACAATGTTTCCTGAGTCCGAAAATGTAAATTTTATTGTAAATGCATATTTTAGATTTTTTTTTGTAATTGCATAATATTTAGAGAATGTCGTTACAATTATGATGTTTTCAATTTTTCACAGGAAAATGTTTAAAAAATGTAATTGATTATGTATTTCAAAACAAATTAATAAAATAAACGAAATGGCGAGCGGTAGGTCTCATATTTTCAAAGAGTTTCTGTTTGTTAATGCAGTGAGTCTTATATCAAAGAACTGCCAATGTAAACTTATTCATTGGGATGATAATACACATGCAGTTTGGTTTTGTTTGTGCGTGTAGAGTGATTGCGTTAATCTCCAGAGTTCTCTAGTTATAGCAGATAAAATGCCACCATTGAAATTAAGTTTATCTACTCAACTAAATATATTTGTATGTGAAAACAAAGGTGTGCCTACTATAAATGGACTAGTTTTATTTTGTGTTGTGGGTGAAAGGTGTATAAGTGTAGACACTCGTTTCCAAGTGATGCAGCATTTAAAAACAGTAAAACATTTTAAAAATGTTTCATTAAAAAAAGTGCTAAACAGTCAATGCTAAATGTCAATATGGGTTATCCCAAATGAAGCAACTTGTTCAACTTCAGGCGCCCAGTTGTCAACCTTTAATAAGGACCTATGTGAAGTTTTCACTTCTGCTGACATTCTGCTCTATAAATTAGAGCATCCTAAATTACTTACATTTCTAGAAATGTATATAAAACAGGCTATAGCACATGAGTCTACTCTTTGCAAACATAATGTTCCATTACTTTATGAAAAAACAATACAAAAAATTTGTCACTCTATTGAGGATACTCTAATCTGGGTTTGCGTGGATGAAACTCCAGATGCGTGTAAACGATCTATTTATAATATAATTGTCGGTATGCTCAGTGAAAATGGACTGTCAAAGGCTTATCTTCTACCATTATAGAAACCATTATAGCAACCACATAACATTCAACAATTGCAAAAAATATTTAAATCTTAAATCATTTAAACAGATGAAATAATACAACTTGATAGACTCAGTAGTCTTGCAAGAATCGAGATACTCAAGACACCCATATGCTCTCTGGTTAACCTCTCTCATGTGTCCAGCTGCATCTACTGGCTGCAAGACGCAAGCTAAGTGGAGCGAGAAACAAACGAGACTGAAAGCTGACTCTAGTTCAGTACTATGCCCACTTTTCATCACATGTGACAATTCTCCTGATAAATCTATCATCCCGGATATTGGCGATAAGCCGACGACAGATTGAGCCTGATCAAGTGTCAATTCATGTAAAGATCTACAGCTTCTGAATGATTTTTAAATTCTTTAATATGGCAATATGTGGTATCTTTTGAAGCATCAAGTTCTTCCAACAATTTCCGTCTGTGGATTTTCTTCCTAAACTCTGTGTGTTTTGTCAATATTCCATAATTTCGGTCTTCCTGAATGTTGTAAATGTTTAATGTTTTCGTCTCCATTATTGAAACGCTGGAACTGTCATTATGCTTCTTGCTCATTAACAACACCATCACCTTCGACTTCATATATTCTTTGAGCTGCCGTAGCAGCTTTATAATCTTTTTTCCAGTATTACTTCAGAAGGACTCTAACCTCAAACTTTGTTGCCTACATTTTAAAATCTTATCAACTGCTGGTTGCCAACACATTGAAATTATGGAACAATAACCACAAGACCCTATAACTAGTATTGACAAAAATAAAAACATACACATTCAGTATAAACCAAATTAAAAAACTGTCATTACTTATGAAACAATCTAATTCTTTGGAAGATTATATGTAAATATGTATTTACATAGTTTTATCCAAAACATGTATTTTTATTTAAAATAAGATTTTATATTTATACTCATGATCCTTTATTCAGAGTTTTTGCCTTTGGCATTATTTTTTATAGAAAAGATAACTTACAAATATGCTCCCTAATTATAACAATTCACTATCAGTATGTTACAGTATTATATTGGGAAATAGTTTTAATAGTGAATAACATAAGACCTCATGTGAATACTTTCATTAAATAACAAGGGTACAAACTCTTGCACTTATGCAGCATCTGAACTTATGTTTCATTGTGAATGGTGCTTAAGATTTGAAATAAATTTATAAAAAAGTACTTTATAAAGTTAATTTTCTTGTATTACAGGCAGACACTCAGCATCACAATGTTTGACATAACTCTTGTGCTAGGAGTAACTTGTGTAGAGGAGTTGCCTATTGAGCACAAAATAAAGTTAAATCCATTAAATCCACACAAGGAAGAACTAGTATATGCTGCTAGTTGCTCCTGCCTCAACCAAGGTAAGTAGAGCTCACACCTTCAATACTTACTGAGAACATTTTTTAACACTTTTGCTGTATTATGCCCAGTTTGTGAATATAGGGTGGTGGTAGTAATTGCAATGGCAGGAAGGCATATTGTTGTTGTTCTCCTGCTTTACTTAGTATCAATTGTGTTTACTTTTGCAAAATATGTGTATTTTTTTTTTTTTTCCTTTTTCTTTTTTTTTGCTTAATGTCTTTTAACCTGGCTCTCTGAAGATCTTTTTTTTGAATATTGCAAATGCCCTAGGGTAGTAAGTGAACTTTCTGAATGTGTTATCATATGTCTCTCTGTGGTCTCTCCATTTTTGGCAAATTTATTTGCGAGTCCATTCAAAACCACATCAACAAGAGATCCCATGGATGTCTTCTTGATGTGTGGATGACATCTTTGTAATGTGCAAAGCAGACATCTAGATGACACCATAAAGTTACTTAATCTACAGAAAAAAAAAAAACAATAAAATTCACAATGGAAAAAGAAAACAATGAACAACACATTTCTAGGCTTGAACATCATCAAAAATGGTACAAACATATATTTTGGAATTTACAGAAAGCCAGCACATTCTGAAAATTGTGTTTAAAATGAAAGCTACAACCCATTATCACCCAAACATGCAGTAATAAATGCCTTACATAACACCTTGGCTGCCATAAACAGATTTCACAACATAAGAAAATATCTTATTATGGAAATTCAAAGACCATTTAATAAACTTCAAAATTCTGCCAGTTGACAACTTTAGTTAAGAGATTCATCATTCCGCTGCCAGAGAAGAGACTGCTGGCAGGAGCAATCAACAATGGCAGTTGTACCCCTAAGGTTGAAAATGAAAGCAATGTCTTTTGAAACTAGTATCTCATAATTAAAAAGTGTAAGTGACGTAGTATTAAAAACTGACTCCACACTTATACTTGTATATGAAAAATTATCTGTAAAACTCTTTTTATCTGACAGGCATACAGGAATTAGAAGCATGATAAGAAAAGGTTTCCTAGCATCCATTATGAATTTGATGTTTGGAATGTGAGAAAATCGTTAATGAAAAAAGTAAATAAACATTTTGGCTAAGGTTTGGCATACAGGAATTGAATAAATAAATATATATATAAATATTATATCTGATGGTCCTCTGTCACTTGTGAAAATGACAGTGAATTGCTCATAGAAAAGTTCAACTCTATTTTGCATCATATAAGCTACATACATTCATGGGAAAGCAACAAAAAATTCACTTCTTCCAATCCAATAGAATATAGCAAAGAAGATGTCTATTTCTGGAATTGGATGCAATATACTGTAGTGATAATGTAACCTTTATCAAGAATTGTGAAAGACAAACAGTTTTTATGACCTGAGCTATATAAGCAGTTTCAAACTCACTGAATGTTACCACAACGAAAGACTAAAGTATATATCAAAATCAGTGTATTTTAGTTTTGAGGGTATGTATGTGAGGTTCAAGATTGCTCTTGAGAATTGGTAGGTATCCTTAGTGTTTTCTTAACCTTCAAGTGAATGGATGTGTAAAAGGAGATATAGCAATAAATCAGTAAATTGGAGACAATAGTTACTTGCTTCTATAATAAGGATGTGGCACAAAATAAGGTTGGTAGTTATGTAATTTCTGGGGTTACCGATAGAGGAAGGGTCAACCAAAGGATTTAAGTTCACTAAGTAAGAAGAAGCCAACCAAAAAAGCAGCCAAAGAACAGTGCGTTTTATGATTTGGAATGAAATATATGGGATGTAAGGTGACAAGAAAGGCCTAGTGAGGCAGTACAGCGTTACAGATATGCAGTTCCATGCATAAAGGTATGTAACTTTGGAAGTGTTAACCATAAAAAGTTTCACTATTATGTTCCTAATAAAACTTGTGGTTTACAATTTATGATCTCATAATATTGTTTTTACTTTCTCTATATGTACTATGTACATAGTGTATAGAGAAGATATTGTAATACACCCAAAAATTTGATACCAAGATTTCACCAAAAATGCATATTTTGGGTCCCCCTGAATTCAAAAAAAAGCATTTTAGAAAAAGGTTTGTGTGTGTGTGTCTGCATGTGTGTACAGCATAGCTCAATAATGAAAAGACTGTTTAATACCAAACTTGATACTTAAGCTCGGTATATTCCAAGGATGCGACACAAAGATTGTCAAGAAAATCCTCCCACTCCAAACTACCCTTTACATGGAACATTTTTAAATTTTTTTTTTTTTTTTTTTCAAAAATGGCTCTAATGATTTTGATTAAAATGCCTTTAAGATATTTTTATGACAAACAAAATGTATATATTGAATTTTCTGGGAATAGACTCTGCATTCTGGATGACTTTTGTATATCTGGCAAACTGTAAAAGATATACAAAAATTAATACACAAGAAATGTAGTTCTCATTAGAACATGCAATTTATGTCTCATATACATTTTATTTGTAGAGTTAACCATTTTCAAGATATTCTGGATTATTGATTTCAATTTTCTCAAACAGGAAGACATCTTTCTTCTCGTTTCTCATATGTTTATTCCTGGCAAGCAAAGAGATTGAAATCTCAATTGTTTCATATAGTGACTGGCTTTTAAAGGACTACACTATCGCTTTAGCCTGTGCAGTTTCTTATTTTCCTTCTGCTTACAAGGAAGCTAGTAATAAGGCTAATTCTGCTTATGTTTATCTTGATTAGCATGATGTAGATAACAGATTAATGTTTTGAATAAAATGTCTATTTCCTGAACAGCTTTAGGACATTATGTGAATGGAACACAATTTCTGATAATGTTTATCTCAATTATCATGAAGTAGGTAGAAGAATAAGCTTTTTAATAATAATTTGTTACAGAGATGTAAAGAAAGTGATGTGAATGGAATACATCAGATTTTTTGATTCAATGTTTCTTTAACTGAAAAATCACATATATCCAATTGCTTTTTCATGCCTCTCAAAGTTTCTCATGCAATTTGTATAGGTAAAATGAGAAATTTAGAGAATTGCTATGAATTTCTTTCAGTCCATAATTTTCTGAAAATGATCAAGAAGTCAGTAGTCCACAATGATTCAATTAGATATACTAAATGGCCCATACACTTTTCTTCCAAAGCAACTATTATCATACATCCCCAATATGACTGAGAACTTGAACAAATTATTGCTATATTAAGAGATTCTTTACAAGTGTTATTTTGATAACCCCTGGATTTAGAGTGGTACAGTAATTGTGTTTAAATATTTCAGAACCAAGTGCACAGAGGAAATGTCAGTTCCATTTTCCACTTGGTGGCACTGAAATATTCAGTCATCTTTTGCCACACACTGAGAGCATCAAAGGATCCTTACTCTGCAGTACCAAGTCAGAACCTCATCCTTGGCATGGCACCATTACAGATATTGTCACTCGTCATGGATGTTTACTTACAGGAAGTGTTTGGTTGCAGTTGCGTATAACCAGAGTTTTTCATTATATAGACAGGTAGGCAGATTATAATGTAATCTTTATATTAATTAACTAGAGGCTTATGAACAGTGATGCGTTATGGATGTATTACTAGTAAGTTGCAAATTTTAAACACTGAGCATCGCTTAATAAGAAATACTGAACTATTTTTTTCAGGTACTATATATATTCAAACTTAACTGACGTCCAATTAATTCCTGGTGTAAGAATTTCTTGTGGAATAAATCATCTCATCTAAACCTCTTAGATTCATCCTGATATATGGTGGACTTTGTGACAGTGATGTGTTTTAACAATTGAAAGTTAGTTGAGTCGATTTTGTAACACTACATCACTTACTTTTTATTTCGGAAAACATGTTTCAGAAGCCATGTGCTTCCATTGTCAATTCCTTTGGTCGACTGCCGGCATTGCTTGCTGTGGTGGTTGTCTCTGTCCCTGGTGGTGGTTTAATGAACCTCTGAATCAGTAGATCGCCTGGCGAGATTTTAAAATTGAAAACGCGGTTCTTGTTTTTCCAAATATATATGTTTTCCCAAACTTTTAATTCTGTCTTCCTTGTGATGTTTTTGAGGATTTTGGGCTTCTATTTATGGTGTGTTTCTCTTTCCAAAAATGCCAAGCTACTGCAGATTTGTCTTCTTGTTTGAGTTTAATATTTCTGTGGTGTTCTTTTGCCCTTGTTTTTATATTTTTTTTTGTATGGCCGATGTAGATTTTTTCAGTCATTACAGCTGAACTGATATGGATATCCGTTTTCTAAACTTATGTAGAATTAAAAAGGCCACGCCAAAATTTGTCAGGAAAATAATAAAAAATTATAACAATAGTAAACTACAAAAAGCAGCCATAAAAAAAGTCTTGGAAATGGAGAAGAACAAACATTACAAAAGTAGAAGTGAAGTAGAATTACAGCTATATGAATTACACTTGAAACTAACCAAAAAATTAGGAAGCATCATTTGGGAAAATTTGGAAAGCAATCTTTTGGCCAAACTAAGCATCAAAATGAGAAACAAAACTTAAACGCAAAAACGTAAACTTGAAAAGCTGTGCAAAGAACAAGGGAAAAGAACACCAATTAAAAAACCTATACCACAAATGAACGTCAAAAACCTATCGGATAAAACTTTCACCAAATCAGAACTGGATTTCTTAAATAAAGGGATGAAAACTTGCGTCGATTTTTCAGATAAAATTGGTGATTACATTGCGGCCATACAAATAGCCACCCAGCACATAAATGACATTGATAAAAGCATTATAAAAAGTGAATGCTGCCAATTTATCGAAACAATAGAAAACTAACCCCCCAAAAAATGTAATAAGAGCACTAAAAAGCAAACCGGTAATTTATAGCAAAGCTGACAAAGGAAACACAGTAGTAATTATGGAAAAAACTGAATATGTACAAAGAATGGAAACACTTTTAGAAAAAGAACAATACTCTGCAGTACAAAAGAACCCCCTAAACCAATGTATAGTTAAATTAAATGCCAGTATTCAAGAATGTAAACTAATAGACAAAACAGAAAAATGCAAAATTAAAGTTGATAATCCAGTTCTGCCCAGTATTTATGGCCTTCCAAAAATACACAAGCCAGGAAATTCAATGAGACCAATTATAAACAATATAAGTGCACCTACATATAATCTAGCAAAATGGTTAACAAACACATTCTCTTCCTTCCCTAAATTTGAAACAGCAAGCATAAAAAACTCTCTAGATCTAATCGATAAAATTAAAGACATGAAATAGAAAAAACTGATATGTTAGCTTCCTTTGATGTTACTGCTCTATTTCCAAGCATACCTACAGAAAGCATACAATCCCACATCAAAAACTGGTTACTTGCAATAGGGAAAGCAACAGAAGTAGTCCAATAATACATCATATTAACAAATCTTTGCATAAATCAAAATTTTTTCACATTTAACGGGAAATATTACAAACAAACATCTGGTTTAGCTATGGGCAGCTCGCTGTCACTAATATTAGCAGATCTCTTCATGAGCACTATGGAAACTAGGATTAAAAAAGCATTCTCCTGGATGTTCAAAGTATGGTACTGCTATGTAGATGACATCTTTGCAATAGTCCCAGAAAAACACCTAGAAGATGCACTGAAACTCCTAAATATGCAAGAAAAGTCTATAAAGTTCACAATGGAGAAGGAATGTGATAGACAACTACCATTCCTCAACCTAAAAATCATCAAAAATAATAATCACCTTACATTTGGCATCTACAGAAACCTACCCACACCAACAGCTATATAAAACAAAAGCGTTACAATCCCATTCCCCATCAGCATGCTTTACTCAACAGCCTTACACACAGATTGGTAAATGTACCAATGGGCAAAACAGAATACCAATGTGAACTTACTAAAATATTGGACATAGCTACAGAGAATGGATTCCGGGCAGAACTGGTGTACAAAAAAGTTAATAAGGCCAAAAATAGGAAGAGAATTAAAGAAGTCAGCACACTCACTCAAAACCAGAAAGAAAACAAGATCTACAAGAAGTTTACACACCACCCTACAACTTTCTACAAATTCCAGAGGATCTTCAAACAACATAACATCCTTCTAGCCCCAGAAAGCAATTACTCTATAAAAAACATTTTAAATTTTAAATTAAAAGATGATATCCCACAAGAAAACAAACCAGGAATATATCAGTTCAGCTGTAATGACTGTGAAAAAATCTACATCGACCAAACAAAAAAAATATAAAAACAAGGGCAAAAGAACACCACAGAAATATTAAACTCAAACAAGAAGACAAATCTGCAGTAGCTTGGCATTTTTGGAAAGAAAAACATACCATAAATAGAGGCCCAAAAATCCTCAAAAACATCACAAGGAAGACAGAATTAAAAGTTTGGGAAAACATATATATTTGGAAAAACAAGAACCGCGTTTTCAATTTTGAAACTCCGCCAGGCGATCTACTGATTCAGAGGTTCATCAAACCACCACCAGGGACAGAGACAACCACCACAGTACGCAATGCCGGCAGTCGACCAAAGGAATTGACAATGGAAGCACATGGCTTCTGAAACACGTTTTCCGAAATAAAAAGTAAGTGATGTAGTGTTACAAAATCGACTCGAATAACTTTCAACTCTTAGATTCAGTTTAACATTTTAATATGAAAATTAAATAACAATTAAAAAAAATTAATTTTTTACTCATTAACTTACAGAATTGATTTGATGGTAACAAATCAAAATTAAGCAATTCTTGTTTCTCATCCTAAGTATTCCTTCCATGTACAGTAGACTCCTGATAACCATTATAATGTAGGAGGTAGGATTGTGGTAAACTGAAAATGATGAATAATCCATCTTACTTAATATAAACTGGTTTAATAAGTAATTACAAAAAAAAAAAAAAAAAAAACTAAGAATGTGAGTCCTATATTGATTTCTCGTATATTAAAAAAATTATGAGTTTTTTTCGATAGGGCAGAGCTAAGCGTTAAGAGATAAAGATTTTTGTTTCAAAAACTAATATAGTACAAAAGTTAAAGCAACTTGCACCTATTTTTCGTCAATCTTCTGGCCTACATTGTTAGGCAACAACAATGCATACTACTGTTGTCTGATTGCAAGATAATATATGTTGATCTGGCTAGCTTTCTGATCCCATCACAATATCAAACACAGACTAATGGTTTTTAAGTGTACTTAAAAGTGACAGTCTCTTGTCAGTAGATTTACTGGTATAAAGAACTGCTGTGGCAATGAAATTTGAGCACATCGGCAGCACTGGTATAATGCTGGCAATTGACAGCATGGTTAACAATTAAATTTATTGATTGCCAAGACCACTTTGTGATTTGAAATTAAACTTAAATAATGTACAGCTGAAGATTTCAGAACAACTTTTGGACTACAGTACATGTTTGTTCTATATTCATGTTATAATATTAATGCCATACTTACATGGGAAGTGCTGAAACATAAAGGTTTGTTCCATTATTACTTTCTCAATAAGTACTATGTAGTGTATAGAGAAGGTATTGTAATGCACCCAAAAGTTTGATACCAAGATTTCACTGGAAATACATGTTTTGAGACTCCTTGAATACAAAAAAAGCGTTTTTAGAAAAATGTCTGTGTGTGTGCGTGCGTGTGTGTTGGGGGGGGGGGCATGCGTGGGCACGTGCGTGCAGGCACCTAGCTCTAAAACGAAAAGTGTATTAAAAATCAAACTTGGTATTTAGGTTTGGTATCTTCCAAGGATACGGCACGAAGATTTTCAAGAAAATCCCCCCACCCCCAACTACCCTTTATATGGAACTTTATTTCAACATTTTTGATTTTCTCTAAAATGGCGCTAACACTTTTGATTAAAGATTATATTAAAGATATTTACCTGACAAATAAAATGAATATCTTGAATTTTCTGGGAATAGCCTCTGAAGACTACTTCATTCTGGATTAATTTTACGGATGTTTGCATAGCTGCTAAACCGTAAGAGAGTAGAAAAACTCACCACTCAGAAAATGTAGAGCACATTAAAACACACAATTTATGTTGTATACATTTTTTTCGTGGAGTTGATCGTTTTTAAGATATTCCTTGCTTTTTGTTTCAGCTTTAAAAAGCTTAAGCTTTTCTCATACAGAAATTTGTCAACTTCTGTCCATACAAACAAAGGAACTCCAGTCACATAGCAACCAGCTTTTAACTATCACTTTAACCTATGGTACTCTCTTATTTCACTTCTACTTACAAGGAAGCAAGTAATAAGACTATTTCTGCTAAAGTTTTCTCAATTTGCATGAAGTAAATACAGGCATTAGCTTTTTAAGAAAAATTTGTTGCAGAGATGTAGAGAAAGTCATGTGAATGGAACACATCAGATATTTTTTAAAGAGAATTTTCAGAATACTGAAGCCATGTGTTGGGATATAACATGCTGCTCACACTACCTGCACATATATGTCCAGAACAGATTGTAGATGTTTGTTTCATGAATAACTCAACTTTTGAACAAAAAAAAAATTAAGTTTTATTTTTGGATGCTATGATTCTTAGTGACCCATTTTATATTGGGTGTGTAAAACTGTTTCATTATGCTCAGAGGTCTCTTTGTTATTCTTTTACATGCCATAAATCTACGACATGGAACCAAAGACTTTTCCCTTCCAAAGGAAGCCATGCTAAGGATTTCTAAAATCCATTGCCCCTCGACCAGGTTTGAACCTGTGATCTTGGGAACCAGAGGCTGGCGTATTAACCTTAGGCCACAGAGGATGATATCTTTTGCAAAATGCAACAAGCATGTGCTCATGTATTTATTTCACAGCGATAGGCCGGTGTCAGTAGATTTATTGGCATGTAAAGAACTCTGACAGGATAAAATTCTGCTCACCAGTAGTACTGATATGATTCCTAGCAATTGACAATCAGTTCCCCTTCCCCCTCATATGATTGCAAATCACGCACGGTTCATTTAAAGAAGTCTGTAACTTTCTTTTAAACTTGGGCCACACTTAATGACGATGCTAATGAACTGAACAGTTAACAGAGTGACAGATAATCAGGGTTTTAATGTATCTAATTCAGCTGTATAACTGGTGGTCTTTAGGAGAGTTATGTTGCATGTGATCTCATGTTCAGTTGACCAGAAATAATCAGCTACAGTGAATTTATGGATCTGTTCAAACTAATGTTGATTTGCTACCACCAAACCACCTCTGAAGGTTAACAATGTCACCAACAGCTGTCACCACTTTTGGTGATTCCAGATCAACTCTCACCAGATGGGTGCAAACAATACCAGAAGCATGTGAAGTTATTTCTTACTAATTGATCTTAGTGTTTAAAATTTCCAGCTCACTAATGCATAGATAATGCAAGGTTAATGTTCTTTATCAAAACTGTTGTTTATGTGTTCAATGGTAAGTGTACTGTATTGTCTGTATTTCAGAACTTCAAAAAAGGCTATATGGTCTTTATTGGGAAGAGACAACATTGGAGAGAGTTGTGAAGTAATTCTTAGTTCCTCACTAACAGAAATGGATGTTTTAAACTGTTGGACTGATATTATAACTCAGCATGTTATTGGTCATCTTCATAGATTTACAGGATTCACACTAACTGATCGAAGACATAAAAGCAGGTAAGGTTGTGAAAATTTTAATTGCTGTAAATTTAGCAGATATGTGTAGTGTAAAGAAAACTAGAGGGTTCTCAGAACACAATTTTAGGGAGAGCAGTCTAAACCTTAGAACTGAATATGTACAAAAATGTGCTTCACAAAAATTGCTCTAAAGAACTTCTTTATGGGAAAACATAAATGTGCAAAAGCTGTAGATGGAATGTTTTGGCACCCATCTCACAATATGTTCTTTATGTTACCTTAGTTACTACTACTTTTTACATTTAGATCAGTAAGCATTTACAAAATATAAAGTCTTAAGGGAAATGTGACCTGCTACAATCATTCAACTAAAACTTTTCAGGCATCATCAAATTATTTTCTTTAATCAAACATTTTGATATTATTAACAGATTACATTATTATATATTTATTATTATATTTACTGTTGATTTAAAACATGAGGTTAATTTCACCCACAAGGGACCATCATCACATTTATGTTACAGAGGGAGCGGTGATTTATTTTAGTGAATGATGACCAAAAATAAAAATAATCAAATCTTGTGTTTTGTCTCCCATAGGCCCAAGTTTGACAAAAAAAAATTATTTACAAATTAGAATGATTCACAAATAATATTTCATTCCTTGCATAATTAAGTGTTTAAATAGTGTTAAATAAAAGCAGATAAAATATGCAAATTTTATCAAATATGCTAAATGTATGGAGTGATAACTTAGCTCTATAAATTTTTTTGTAATATGTGGTTAGTGATGTTTTGAAACGGGAATATGGCAGAATGCACATAATGTTTATTTTGTTAACTGTATATCTGGATTTATAAAGTTCCTCAAACTTTACAAGTTAACAAATTTTTATTGTGAAACAAGAGTTTACAAGCATTTATATCTTTCCCTTCTTATTTGTAAATTGTTAATATGCAAACTGTAAATATTGTGAAACAGACCCCTGGTAGGTCATATTGGATAATGAATGAATGTTGGAGTTATGCACACCTTCACTTGTTGAAAAACATTGAAATATTTTCAAGAATATTTGCCTTTGTCTTCAGCAGTTTCGTGACTGATGCTCCTTTTCTGCTTCCTCCTCCTGTTCCTGTCGTTTCCAATCTTGTTGCCATCTGGTGTTGGGGATGCAAAGTTTTAATTCTTCACTTAGTGGCGGCATTTCAACATTTATTATGTAATTGCTGTTTTTTATTATGTGTATTTTCTCCCAGATATCTTATTCTATTGGTGACGCCAGTGGTTTTAACAATTTTATATTTTGTCCAATGTTCTGGTTTTATTTTATTTTTATTTATATTTTATGTTTTGCCTGATGTTGTGGCGATCTTCTAAAAACAATATGCTGTAACAAGGCTTGAGTGAAAACACAATTAACGCAGATTGACCTAATAGTTAAACTATGAAACCTGGGGCTTAAATTAGTTGCAATATAGGTCGCCATTCAAGTCTGTCATCTCAAAATAGTTTGAGATCTCAATGTGGTTTACCAGGAAAAATGAGATTGAATTATGAAATTTAAAGTTGTGTTGGCATGTTGTCAGATAGTTTTGTGGTTAGAGCATCCAGATGGAGACCAGCGAATTCATGGTTCAAATTTTAGTTATGGCATTGAATTTTTCAGTTTTACTCTACCTTTCCAATTCTTTAATTCTCCATACTCCTGGTATAAGTCCTTCCAGCTTCAATGTTATCCCTAAGATTGAGCCATATTGAAGGATTTGCTTCCATGCAGTTGAAGATGTTTTACAGGCAACTAACTACGCTATTCATAGCATCAAGAGATTATGCAGTGGCAACTGGATCCAGCAGCTTCTGCATCGCTGGGAACAGTTGTACACAATGCTGGTGACTACAATGAAGACCTATAAAAACTTAGAACCATGTACATATGCTATGTATGGAGAAATAAAATAGTTGACAGAACTAAAAAAATCACTTGTTATGTTTTTGGAATTTATATTTGATTTGCAGTTTACTGATTATGTATCTAGTTAGTGTATTCTATACATATATTCCATCTCCAGTTTTTTGGTACCACAAATACTAGACAGTCAAAGCATTTCTGACTGCTATTTGATTTGCAGTTTACTGATTATGTATCTAGTTAGTGTATTCTATACATATATTCCATCTCCAGTTTTTTGGTACCACAAATACTAGACAGTCAAAGCATTTCTGACTGCTGTAATGGTTTTTGGCAAGAGCTCATACATTATACAATAGGGTAGATAAAGTTAATAAGTACATGTTTTAGCAATTTATGATTTATGAAATCAAACTTTCTGTGCAGGCACCAAGATCTGTGGACAGTTTTGGAAGATGTACAAATGCAATTCAAAGAAGTAACTAGGAAAAGTAACTCAGCAAATGCCAATTTGAGTACAACAGCACAAGAAGAAACTGAAAAAGAATTGAGTAACCAAAAAGGTATTTGTTTGAAACAAGTCAGATTATTAGACTCCGGAATAATAATGATATTTGTGCTATATATCAGTAAAATAAATATAGTTAAAATTCTGTTAAACTTTCATACATGCTGACACAACATAAACATCGCACTTGAAGCTCTTAATTCAATCTCGTAACTTTTTGCATAAAGTTATTGGTCTTTTAATATGCATTTTTATTAGTAAAGTAATAAATAAGATATTATTGGTTGATTGATCATATGGCTTTATTGAATCCATTAGGTAACTGACATCTGATTACAAATGAATTGAAATGTACAATTATAATACAAATATAGCAATATAATATACTAACTAATGATATAATCTTAAAATAAATTAACAAATAAGTCAGTAGTTTAAAGGACTAGCTTCTATTGTCTTCTTGCTCCTTAATCCATTTTGTTCCTGCTGGCAATTCTTTCTGTTTCTGTAAATTGGAATCAAGTCCCATGCAATGCAGAAGGTAATCAGAGTCCAATCTTGTTTCAGGCTCTTTGCAGATGACACATTCTTCCATCTGGTATATTCCTATATAGATATGCTGCTAATTAGTCATGTCCAGTTTTCAGTCTAACTGTTGCCACCACTTTTTCCTTGATTTGTTTTTGTTTTTTCCCATAAGTCATTGAATTTTTCCCCTTTTTCCCTTTTGCTTGCTGACAGGCTTCCTCTTTCCATGATTGGCACATTCCATTTTTGATGAGCTTATAATATACTCTATTTAATTTGCAGTTTTCAAGTTAATCATAGTAAAGGGAAATCGAATACTAAGAGTCCATTTCTGTGAAATTTCTACACATAGATTTTTATTCTACAGATATATTATTTAATATGACAGCTGGAGGGCAGTGTGCAATGATATCTGGCCAAGTCCATTTCAGAGAAATTGGCAATTGGAGGGGAGAGCATGTTAATTACCAGCAAGTAAACAAGTGCAGAACTACTGAGTCAGGTTGAGTCATGTTGTTACTCAGCCCTACCATGTAAAATTTTTCTCGAGATATATTGATACATCTATCTTCACTTGTAATTGCTTTGGAGGCTCAGTGGGATTTATGAACCAGATACAAAATTTCATTGTGAACTGGGGGATGGGGATTAGGAGGAGTAGGTTAGTTGTACACTAGCTCTGAACCATTTGACATGCAACACACCAAGTCAGGTAACATCACTTAGTTTGAAACAAACTGGTAGATGGAGAAACAAAGAGACAATGAGTGCAGTGGCGGTTGTGGATTTTTCAATAAATAGTATCTATTGATTTCTTTTGTATACAGTTTAGACTACAGTAAAATAATAGAACAACATAATACTTTTAATTACGAGGGCCGTTCAGAAAGTAGCCTCCGATCGGTCACAGTGTGGGTAGTGGGGGGAGTAGCGACGCCATCTGTGCATTCACGCACTCAGCAGGTCAGTCGGCATCAAGCCGTGGTCGAGTGAAAGTCGTACCTGCGCTAGTTTAGTGTTTGTGGCCGTTTGAAATGTGTACTGCAATAGAAAACCCCGCCAAATGTGAAGTGCGTGCTGTTATAAGGTTTTTTACAGCCAAAGGATATTCTGCAGCAGCTATTCATCGTGAGCTTTGTGCCGTGTACGGACCAAGAGTTATGAGTGAAGGAGTGGTCCGTGAATGGGTACGTTTATTTAAAAGTGGACGAGAAAACGTTCATGATGAAGAGAGGAGTGGTAGACCATCATTGGTCACGGACGAACTCGTTCAGACAGTTGATGCAAAAGTTCGTGAAAACCGACGTTTCACAATGTCGGAGTTGTCTACTGATTTTCCACAGATTTCTAAGACTCTCTTGTACGAGATAGTGACAGCAAGATTGGGTTACCGTAAGTTCTGTGCACGATGGGTGCCCAAAATTCTTACCGACCACCACAAAACTCAAAGAATGGCCTCTGCATTAGACTTTCTGTCACGTTATGAGGCCGAAGGTGAACCATTGTTAAACAGAATCGTGACCGGGGACGAAACCTGGATTAAGTACGTGAACCCTGAGGCAAAAGAACAATCAAAGATGTGGGCACATTCAAATTCGCCTACCAAACCAATAAAAGCCCGGCAAGATTTTTCTTCCCGAAAATTGATGGCAACGGTGTTTTGGGATGCAAAAGGGGTGTTGTTGGTTGAATTCATGGAACGTGGGACGACCATTAATCAAGACGTGTACTGTGAAACACTAAAACAATTACGACGGGCTATACAGAACAAACGCCGTGGTATGCTGACTTCCGGTATCGTTTTTTTGCACGATAACGCCCGTCCTCACTCTGCTCGCAGAACAACAGCCCTTCTTGAGTCCTTCAAGTGGGACGTTGTCAACCATCCCCCTTACAGCCCAGATCTGGCGCCAAGCGATTATCACCTCTTCATGCATATGAAGAAATGGCTCGGGTCCCAGCGGTTTGATGACGACGAAGAGCTCAAAGATGCGGTCACAGGCTGGCTCCAGGCACAAGCGGGTGATTTTTATGCAGAAGGAATTTCAAAGCTTGTGAACAGATATGATAAGTGCTTCAATCGTTATGGAAACTATGTAGAAAAATAGTGCAAAGATGTAGTTGTAAGATGTATATATTAAAATATTTTTATTTAACTTGGTGAATTTCTTGCAATCAACCGGAGGCTACTTTCTGAACGGCCCTCGTACATTATTTTAGATTTATAATTATTTTGTTAAAATCTGAGTTATCTCAGTAGAGCTATTTTCAGCTGCGCCAACACATGTTTGTCAGTCAAATGAGACTCCCTGGCATAGTCCATATGTGAAAACATTTGCTCACACAAATATGTAGAATCAAACATGACCAAAACTTTAGCTGCAAATAATGTAAACTGCATATGTTTTGTAACTGATAACTGCTTAACAGATCAACAGTATGTTTACTATGGCACAAATATTTTAAAATGTATAATTTTTCATTGATATATTGTAACTACAAATCCATTTTTTCGCCTATGGGTTTGGTACGCATAGGATTTACAAAATGATCTAAATCATTTCCCCAGGAAAGCATTTACTCTTCAGATTATCTAGTAAGGGAATATACTTATTAAATTCTTTGTTCTGAATCGTATTTAGGAGGGATTGCAAAAAGGGAAAATGATTCAGCTGCCCTTTTTGTAATTATTCCTCTACAGTTCCAACAGCATGGCAAAGGTTTTAGGTAATTGCATCATATACATACATTTATCGAATACAAGACAATGCTTTTTTACAAAATATTAATGTTCAGAACAATTTTGCATTTGCTTTTTTACAAAATACTAATATTCAGAACAATCTTGCATTGCAATATACTTTACATGAGGGAAAAAAATAAGTTTCAAACATCGCAGAATGGCAGTAGCGAAGCCTGGGGAAATGGTATACATTACTGTCAAGGTCATGACGAATACGGCAGATTTTGTGCATTTCATTTCATGCTAAAAAATATCTGTTAGACAGGTCTATGAGCACTTTCATTGGAAAAAGAGTACTCTCCAATACTAAAATAAAATTACAGGACTTCCTTTCATGTTGGTGGCTGTATGAAATGTAGTATTGGAAGCAAACGATCAAGCACAAAGTGCATTTCTCCTCCTCAGGTCTCCACTGAATACAGACATACCAGAATATTTCTGTTCTCCCTTCTCCATCTCCCTCCCACTCGTAAAATGAATTTCTGTGTTCAGCATATTTTTTAAATAGAAAATCATATTCATCTTCGTCGTTACAGCTATGCTGCTGCCACCACTACCATCATGTTGTACCATCATACCCATACCATACATTTTCATATTCTCCTCTCCGTTAACTGCTCAAAACGTGAATTCAAATTAAGTAAAATAAAAATAATAAGTTAATCAGCTTAAGTGTTCATTAGTTTGTTTAAAATATATGGCAAACCATTGGATTTCATGTAAAAATTAAGTTATCATATCTTCTTTTTATACATGAAGATGGTATGCTAAATTCCAAAATTAAGTTCTGAAAAATGAGGATTGTCTTGCATTCGGATAAATATGGTATTTAATATATTTTTATTTTTTCTTGTTGGTATTTATTTACTCCCTTTCAGCAGATATAAGTCCCAACTACAGGAGCTCTCAACAAGGAATGCCATATGTTTATTACACAGGCTTAGAATCTGCCATTATGACTTTTCAATTGGAACCTCTTGTAGCCTGGCACTGCTGACTAATAGGCTAATGTCACAAATTGGCATATACTTAAAATAAGAACAGAAGCTTTCCTGGCGACGTATTAATTCAGAATCTTCTCGGGCTTCTAGCCAGGTAAAAACTTGGCTTGACACCAACGTTTCGAAGAAGTGCATCTTCCTCGTCTTCAGGGTGAACTGATGGTTTGAGCTTGCGGAGACTGGTATTTATAAGAGCTGGGATGAAGCTAATATCTGATTGGTTCGTGTGATATTATGGCCTGGTATTTAAGATGACTGAGACATGGGCACGGACTTCGTAGAAAACTATTTATAGCAGTTATTCGGCTAATGTTTTGTGTTTGAGCACGCACCTGCTAGAAGATAAGTCTTGGAAGACTGCAGGTAGAGGATTGGGTATTAAGGCTCTTTAACATTGGTGTCCATGCTGAACTTAATTGTAGGCCAGAATCGCGATTTAGATTATTTGTTTCAGATGAGATGGCTAAAGCTTCTTTTACTCTCCTTTCCCAGTAGTTCGAACACTTTGCCACTATCTTGGTGTTGGTAAAGTTAGCTCTGTGGTTTTGTTCTATACAGTGTTCAGCCAGTCCAGATTTTTCGGGTTGCATAAGCCTTATTGATCTTTGGTGTTCAGAAACGCGTGTGGCAATAGTGCGTCCTGTTTGGCCAATGTATGCTGCGCTGCATTCGCAATGAATGTGGTAGACACCAGGTACTCTGAGAGCTAAATTATCTTTAACTGGCCTGACCAAATTTTTTATTTTAGGTGGTGGCTTATGGATGGTTTTGACATTATATTTGTAGAGTAGTCTACTAATCTTTCCTGAAAAATTGCCGGTAAACGGTATATAGGCTATGGCGGCTGGCTTGTCTTTTTGTTGAGTGTTCTTGCTGGGGTTTCTTTTTCGTCCCGCTCTTTTTAGCGCTGAAGTGATGTCCTTGGTTGAATATCCATTTTGTTGGAGTGTGAATTTTAGGTGTTGAAATTCCGTTTGCAGATTATCTGGGTCTGATACAGAAACTGCTCTATGTGCCAATGTGTTGAGAATGCCCATTCATTGTGACTTATGGTGGAAGCTGTTTGCGTTGAGATAGAGATCCGTGTGTGTAGGTTTTCGGTAGACGGCATGACCAAGAGTTCCGTCCGCTTTTCTGGTAACCAGAATGTCCAGAAAGGGGAGGGAAGCATTTTTCTCAACTTCCATTGTGAACTGTATTTGTGATCTGAGGCTATTTAGGTGTGCAAGAAAATCTGGAAGCGTGCGCAGTCCATGCGGCCAAATTACAAATGTATCATCTACGTATCTGTAAAAATGTGTAGGTTTTAATGGGGCTGTGTTAAGTATTTCATGCTCCAGAAGCTCCATATAGAAGTTGGCAATAGCTGATGACAGAGGAGAGCCCATGGCAACACCATCTGTCTGCTCATAGTAGGTGTTGCCATACAGAAAATAAGTGGAAGTAAGTGCGTGACTAAACAGTGCAGTAATACCAGGTGGAAAGTGTTCTGACAATAGTTGTATTGTTTCCGCAAGGGGAACTCCGGTGAAGAGAGATAGTGGCAAAGTGTTCAAACTACTGGGAAAGGAGAGTAAAAGAAGCTTTAGCCATCTCTTCTGAAACAAATAATCTAAATCGCGATTCTGGCCTACAATTAAGTTCAGCATGGACACCAATGTTAAAGAGCCTTAATACCTAATCCTCTACCTGCAGTCTTCCAAGACTTATCTTCTAGCAGGTGCGTGCTCAAACACAAAACATTAGCCTAATAACTGCTATAAATAGTTTTCTACGAAGTCCGTGCCCATGTCTCAGTCATCTTAAATACCAGGCCATAATATCACGCGAACCAATCAGTTATTAGCTTCATCCCAGCTCTTATAAATACCAGTCTCCGCAAGCTCAAACCATCAGTTCACCCTGAAGACGAGGAAGATGCACTTCTTCGAAACGTTGGTGTCAAGCCAAGTTTTTACCTGGCTAGAAGCCCGAGAAGATTTTGAATTATGGCATATACTCTTCAAGTACTTTGAACTTCCAAAACAATATACAGGAAAGTCAAGAGTCACATGTGGTTCATGGACCAGCAATGCCCATGCCTATTGTAGAGTAAAGAAAGACATCCATGGTTCAATCCCCCACATAACATTGAAATTTGCGTGCATAATTCAACTTTCTGGCCTTAATCACACACAGCCATTGTGAAATAGTAATTTATGTATAGGTAGAGTCAGACTGAAAAATTCAATGCCATAGCCGGGATTTGAACCCCGGATCTCCCAGTCTCTAGCCAGTTGCTCTTCCACTGAGCTACCATGGCAACATGCCAGCATAGCATTGAATTTCTCAACTGACTTGCATGTTTACCGGTAAACCACAAGTTGTTCTCAAATATTTTGAGATGACAACCCCCATTGCAACTTACAATGTCATAAATTTTTCAGTCTTACTATCTATCCAACTCCTGTCCTACACACGGCTTGTGTGAAAAAACAATTAAACCAATGCCAATTGACCATAATAGTTGGCTATACTATGAATCCTGGGACTTAAGTACTTACAACATTGTAAGTCGCCATGGGGGTTGTCATCTCAAAATAATTTGAGAACAGCTTGTGGTTTACTGAAAAACATGTCAGTTGAGAAATGCAATGTAATGCCGGCATGTTGCCATGGTAGCTCAGTAGAAGCACAACCAGCTAGAGACTGGGAGATCTGTGGTTCAAATTGGCATTGAATTTTTCAGTCTGGCTATACCTATCCAACTTCTGTCCTACACACGGCTTGTGTGAAAAAACAATTAAACCAATAGTAATTAATGTATTCTATTTATGAGGTGTTATACATTCATATTTACTTAAAATTTAGGCATGAATATACGAGGGCCGTTCAGAAAGTAGCCTCCGATCGGTCACAGTGCGGGTAGTGGGGGGAGTAGCGACGCCATCTGTGCATTCACGCACTCAGCAGGTCAGTCGGCATCAAGCTGTGGTCGAGTGAAAGTCGTACCTGCGCTAGTTTAGTGTTTGTGGCCGTTTGAAATGTGTACTGCAATAGAAAACCCTGCCAAATGTGAAGTGCGTGCTGTTATAAGGTTTTTTACAGCCAAAGGATATTCTGCAGCAGCTATTCATCGTGAGCTTTGTGCCGTGTACGGACCAAGAGTTATGAGTGAAGGAGTGGTCCGTGAATGGGTACGTTTATTTAAAAGTGGACGAGAAAACGTTCATGATGAAGAGAGGAGTGGTAGACCATCATTGGTCACGGACGAACTCGTTCAGACAGTTGATGCAAAAGTTCGTGAAAACCGATGTTTCACAATGTCGGAGTTGTCTACTGATTTTCCACAGATTTCTAAGACTCTCTTGTACGAGATAGTGACAGCAAGATTGGGTTACCGTAAGTTCTGTGCACGATGGGTGCCCAAAATTCTTACCGACCACCACAAAACTCAAAGAATGGCCTCTGCATTAGACTTTCTGTCACATTATGAGGCCAAAGGTGAACCATTGTTAAACAGAATCGTGACCGGGGATGAAACCTGGATTAAGTACGTGAACCCTGAGGCAAAAGAACAATCAAAGATGTGGGCACATTCAAATTCGCCTACCAAACCAATAAAAGCCCGGCAAGATTTTTCTGCCCGAAAATTGATGGCAACGGTGTTTTGGGATGCAAAAGGGGTGTTGTTGGTTGAATTCATGGAACGTGGGATGACCATTAATCAAGACGTGTACTGTGAAACACTAAAACAATTACGACGGGCTATACAGAACAAACGCCGTGGTATGCTGACTTCCGGTATCGTTTTTTTGCACGATAATGCCCGTCCTCACTCTGCTCGCAGAACAACAGCCCTTCTTGAGTCCTTCAAGTGGGACGTTGTCAACCATCCACCTTACAGCCCAGATCTGGCGCCAAGCGATTATCACCTCTTCATGCATATGAAGAAATGGCTCGGGTCCCAGCGGTTTGATGACGACGAAGAGCTCAAAGATGCGGTCACAGGCTGGCTCCAGGCACAAGCGGGTGATTTTTATGCAGAAGGAATTTCAAAGCTTGTGAACAGATACGATAAGTGCCTCAATCGTTATGGAAACTATGTAGAAAAATAGTGCAAAGATGTAGTTGTAAGATGTATATATTAAAATATTTTTATTTAACTTGGTGAATTTCTTGCAATCAACCGGAGGCTACTTTCTGAACGGCCCTCGTACTTGTAACTGTATAAACTATCCTCCACCACAAATTAAGAATGTGTGTTTTCATTAGATATGAAGGTTGTGAAGTCTGCAGTCTCTATTGCCATAGACAAGCAAGTAGGAGAAGAAAACCGCCAGTTATTTTTCTATGTCCTCTCACCATGTGCAGAGAATTGGCAGATGAAATGTGTAACTGAAGAAATTATTTTGGAGTGGCCTAAGATACATATCACTTCTCTACATGATATCTTGCAACAGGTAAATAAGAACACTTGTAATTGCCTTATGTGCGTACTCCATTTTAAATATTGCAACCATGAGTTAGAATTTACAGTAGATGATTATATTATTTCATTGTTGTATAGTACATTTATTCAGTCAGTGCTCTGTTAGAAGTATTTCTAAAAGAAAATACTAAATAGTATAGAAATGTATTAGGGATACTTTTAAGATGCATATGAGGGTAACATTGAAATCATAAAATCAAGTAAGTGTTACTTTAAAAAATTTTGAATGATTTTATTGTTTTTCAAAATATTCCCCATTTATATCAATACAGTTTTGCATTTGATGAATTCAGTTCTTAAATAAAACACACTATTCTTTCTGAGGCAGTTCAGAAACCAGGTTTTTATAGTGTTCCACTTCATCTGATTGATGAAAAATGATTCCATGCATTTCATACTTAATTTTTGGAAACAGAAGGAAATCACAAGGCATTAGATGTGGGCTGTATGGGGGAGGGTCCATGGTGCTGACCTTTAGAACATTCAGTAATCAGTTGTTAGTTTTGCTGTGTGACAATACATTGTCATAGTGTACCTTTTTTTTTTTTTCTTTTAAGCATTTTTCATGAACTTTTTCAAAAGTTTGTGATAAGCAGACATCTGTGTACTAATCAGTAGTATTGGTACATCTCTCTTCTAATGCTATAATAAAAATTTAGCTCATTTTAAAAATAAAGCTAGCAACCATCTTCTTATCAGCACTGCAAATTCGTCGGACCCTTGTAGGTTTGAGTTATATTTGAAGACCCATTTAGCTACTCACATTTATTTTAAGGAAAATAAATCCAGAGATTCATCTCCAAAGACATTCCAAACCAAAGTTGATGTGCAACGTTGGAATTTTTCCTGAGTTTTTCTGCACCAGCTAATGTGTGTTTTGATTGGGAGTCAGTTTATGTAAATTCCATGTTTTCTCATGTCTAACTTTTGATGCAAAATATTATGGGTTTGATTCATACCAATGCTGAATGTTGTTTAATAAATTTATAAGATGTCTATTGATCTTCTTCAATCATTGTTCAAACAGCAGCAATATATCTTCAACAATAGCAGTTTTTGGGCATCCTTCATTAATGTACTAAGGCTTTCATGCCCAGTGCCTATTTGAGGTAAAATTTCTTCTGGGCCTGTAGGCCGTTGCTGAAAAGTAGAATTTACTCCTTATGTTCCCCTCAAAACTGTGTTGAGCATCATCAGAGAACTCTAAGAATGAAATGCACCTGATGAGTACCACCTCCTCGGCACTGATTGGCTGGTGGATGTCCAATTGCCTGTGTTCCAGTTACACTATTGAGAGTATGTTCCTCCAAAGCAGCCATGACAATTGTTTTAGAGACTTGGAACTTATCAGTTCTTCGGAGAAATTTCACACTAGATTTTATTGTGAGCTAATAGAGATATACACGCATAAAGACAATTTTAATCATAAAGAAGAGATGGGCATGGATATCAGCACTTAGAACACCTACAAATAATGAAATAACCAGAACCAATAATAGGGGGGGGGAGAAGATAGTGCAGCTGGAACACAGGCGATTGGAAAGTCCACCAGCCAAACAGTGATGAAATGCATATATGCATATATAAGAGAGGCAGGTAGTCTGCATTTCACTCTCAAGTCCTTTGATAATGCTCAACACAGTTTTGAGTGAAATCTCAGGAGTAAATCTTACTTTTCGACTATGGCCTATAAGCCCGGAAGAAATTTTATTTTAAATCCTTCATGAAATTCATCACTAAGAGAAAACCAATCTCATTTAATTTACTGTACCAAATATAAATAGGGCTTCTTTGCTAAATGCCTTTCTAAGACGATCCTCACATTGTTTAGCATTAGTGACAATTGAAAATTGGTCATTGACCAAGAACATTCTCTAGTCAAATTAATTTTTGGGTGAGCACAAAATCTTTAAATGATAATTAATAAACTGTTAGAGAAAATTGAACAAACTACATAGCAATCAACTCACAAAACGTTAGAGAGTCTATAAAGACATTTCATTTGTTTTTTGAAACATGTCATTCCAAAAATGTTCATTGTTGCTCTTGTAGCCTGGTGAGATTTTTATTTTTTATTTTTGTACCAAATTTTACTAAGAATGAACTTGATATTTGAACTCACTCATGAATGATATCTAAACTCACACTAAAGTAACTTACTAAGTTCAGAAAGAATGAAAAAATAAATCAGGGACTCATTTTCCTTAGATTGTCACATTCTTGGAAGATGTTGAATTTAAATCTCAAGTTTTTAGTTAATGCTGTTTGCAGTACATGCACATAGGCATACACACAGAGAGCTCCTATTTCTAAAAATGCTGTTTTGAATTTTGGGAGTATTATAATGTGTGTTTTGGATAAATTATTGATATCAAAGCATAAGTCTGTTGGATTGCTTATATCAGCAGACTTTCTTCATATATATTAGGGATTTAGCTGTTTGCATAATATGTATTAAAATGCAATATAGAAAAGTAAGAAAGCTGTAAAATACCAAAACATATATGTACCTATATCTTATTTTAGTAGCCCTTTCTAGCCAAGTAAAGCATCATAATGCAATCCTGTTTATAAAATCCTCTAAAAAGTTACAAGTGTGCATAGAGATGTCTACCTTCCTTTTTATAGTGTTAGCTTACTCCGCTGATTACCCAACTGCTCTGTTTACTTGTGACGGATTTAGCAGAAAAGAAAAGGTTATTAATGCTGACGTTATTAAACAAACAGGCATATTTGTAGTGTTCTTTTTCTTGTATCTCTTTAATTTTTGTTTTTTTAGGTTTTTCATACAATCGTTGATAAGGCAAAAATTCTATAATCATACTTGCTTTCATGATCAAATTAAAAAATGTGATGTGTTACATTAACATGCCTTTTTGTACTCACTCTTCTGCAAACTATTCTTACAAAACTAATGATCTTTTTCTTGTTAATGAAGAAAATCATTCAATTCACACTCATTTCATTGTAAGTTAAAATGATGGTCAGATTTATTTTTAAAAAATCTGACGTGTTCCATTCACATGACTTTCTCTACATCTCTGAAACAAATTATTGTTAAAAAGCTTATGCTTCTATTTACTTCATGCTAATTGAAAAAAAATTAACAGAAGTAGTTTTATTACTTGCTACCTTGTGAGTAAAAGCAAAATAAGGGAGTACTATAGGTTAAATTGATAGTCAAAAGCTAGTTGCTATGTGACTGAAGTTCCTTTGTTTGTATGGATAGGAGTTGACAAATTCTTGTATGAAAAATCTGATGTGTACCATTCATATGACTTTCTCTACATCTCTGCAACAAATTAGTCTTAAAAATCTTATACTTCTATTTACTGCATGCTAATCAGAAAGAATTAAAAGAAAGTCTTATTATTTGCTTTCTTGTAAGTAGAAGCGAAATAAGAGAGTACCATAGGTTAAAGTGACAGTTAAAGGCTGGTTGCTATGTGACTGAAGTTCCTTTGTGTGTATGGACAGCAGTTGACCAATTCCTGTATGAGAAAAATATGTTTTTCAAAGCAGAAACCAAAAACAAGGAATGTCTCAAAAACGATAAACTCCACGAAAAAAATGTATATAACATAAATAGTGTCTTTTAACGTGCACTACATTTTTCATGCATTAAGTTTTTGTCCATCTCTTACGGTTTAGTAGTTATTCAAAATTCTGTAAAATTCATCCAAAATAAAGTACACTTCAGAGGCTATTCCCAGAAAATTCAAGATATACATTTTATTTGTCAGGTAAATATCTTTAATGTACGAAATTTTAATCAAAATTGTTTCAGCCATTTTTGAGAAAATCAAAATTTTCGAAAATACTTCCATATAAAGGGTAGTTGGGGGTGGGGAGATTTTTTTCAAAATCTTTGTGTCGCATCCCTGGAAGATACTAAACATAAATATCAAGTTTGGTATTTTACGGACTTTTCGTTTTTGAGTTATCGTTTTCACAGACACACGGACACACACACACACACACACATACATGGGCCTTTTCTGAAAATGCTTTTTTTTTTAGATAAAGGAGACCCTAAAACATATATTTCTAGTGAAATCTCAGTATCAAATTTTTGGGTGGAGTGCAATACCTTCTCTATACACTATGTACATAGTACGTATAGAGAAAGTAAAAAAGTATAAGTTTTTCAAAGCTGAAACCAAAAACAAGGAATATCCCAAAAACGATCACCTCCACGAAAAAAAAAAAAAAATAACATGTGTGTTTTAATGTGCTCTACATTTTCTGCGTAGTAAGTTTTTGTCCATCTCTTATTGTTTAGCAGTTATGCAAAATTCTGAAAATTCATCCAGAATAAAGTAGTCTTCAGAGGCTATTCCCAGAAAATTCAAGATATACATTTTATTTGTCAGGATAATATCTGTAATATACAATATTTTAATAAAAATCGTTACAGCCATTTTTTAGAAAATCAAAAATTTCGAAAAAATATCCATGTAAAGGGAGTTGGGGGTGGGTGAATTTTCTTGAAAATCTTCGTGTCGTATCCTTGGAAGATACTAAACCTAAATACCAAGTTTGGTTTTTAATGGACTTTTCGTTTTTGAGCTATGCTGTCCACAGACACACAGATCCACGACACACACACACACACACACACACACACACACACACACACACACACACACACATGGACCTTTTTGTAAAAAATTCTTTTTTTGGATTCAGGGGACCCAAAACATACATTTCTGGTGAAATCTCAGTATCAAATTTTTGGGTGGAATGCAATACCTTCTCTATACACTATGTATATTGTACTTGTAGAGAAAGTAAAAAGTATTTTACAGTGTGATCGCTTGAAACTCCAGACTCTTTGCATGACTAAAGTCCAATGATTGCACTCACGTGACTTTCTCTATGTATTCTGCAATAAACTTTTTTTTCTACAAAAGTCTATCCACTTCATTTAATCAAGGTAAACATTAGCAGAAATGGTTTTATTACAAATTTTCTGATGGGCTCAAGGAGAATAAATACACTAACCTAAAGTAGTAGTCCAAATCTAACAGAGCTAGTGGCAGAGTGATGGCCTAGAAATTACATTCCATTAGCATGACCAGCATATAAGGAAAAATAAAAATCGAATGAGTTCACATTTGTGAAAAAAATTACTATCACAAAATTTAAAATAAAATACAAGAAATATCTCAGAAATGGTTAATTCCACAGTTAAGAAAACAAAATTTAAAAAGTATTTGATATATCTGCATGTTTTAATAAGATCTACATTTTTTGTGCATTAAGATTTTGTTTATCTCTTATGGTTTACCAGTTATGTAAAAGCCATCTGGAATTAAGAGGGCTTTAGAGGCTATTCCCAGAAAGTTTAAGATATACATATTATTTGTCATGGAAATGTCTTTAAACGATTTTACCAAAATCATTGAGAGCTATTTTTGAGAAAATCAAAATGTTCAAAAAATCTTCCATTAAAGTTTAAAATGAGTAGGGAGATTTTCTTGAAAATATTTGTCTTGCATCCTTGGAAGTTACTGGACTTAAAAACCAAGTTTGGTATTGAATGGAGTTTTCATCTTTTAGTTATGCTGTTCAAGGAAACACGTAAGAACCTTTTCTAAAAATCCTTGTCTTGGATTCAGGGATTCTCAAAATTTGTATTTCTGGTGAAATCTCATCATCAAATCTTAAGTGGAATGCAATACCTTCTATACTTATTATGTACATTCTATATGGTAGAGAAGGTAAAAACTGAATAATTTTCCACATGAGAAAAGTATGCATAAGTATTTGAAAATTCAAACCAGTGACAAAGAATATCTAGAAGATGATGAAGGCCAAAAAGATTTTTATTTTACATCAATTTTGTGCTTTAAGAAGATGCACACTTTTTGTTTAGTAAGATTTTGTTCTTTCTTTGGGTTTCCCAATTTTACAAGTCATTCTGAATAGGGGTATTCACAGATTATTCCAAAAATCTAAGATATACATTTTATTTGTGATGCAAATATTTTAAGCATGTTATATTTAATCAAAATCATTTGAACCATTGCTGAGAAAACAAAAAATAACAAAAAATTTTCTATGAAAAGGGTAGTTTGGAGTTGGAGAATTTTCTTTAAAAATTCAAGTTTGATGTTTAACCAAGGTTTTAATTTATTTATTTATTTATTTATTTATTTTTTTTTTTTTTTTTTTTGCTGCTTGCTCTCGCTCAATCTGTCTATCTCACACACATGTAAATCATTTTCTAAAAGTGCTGTTTTTGGATACAGGGAGCCTCAAAAACTATTTATAAGTGAAATCTCCGTATCAAATTTTATATGTATTTTTAGATAAGTGGTAGAGAAGGTAAAAGGTCATCATTAGACATGTAATTTTGGTGACTTATAATAAAAGCTGAATGCACAATAGTATGTTAATGAATTCATTCCTGCCGACTGGCCAGGAAATGCACTCCATCAAGCCATTAGTGAACCGAAGTCACCACATTTGTCATTGTAAGCCTAGCGTTCATTAATGGGTACATTAAAAATGCTATCTCTACATCTCTGTGAATGAGCTTTTAATCTCATAGATTCCAGTATAAATTTTAAGCTAATTTATTTGTTTAGTGTAAGGGATTCAGTTGCAAATTTTTGCTAAGTTGCTTGGTGTATTAACATCATGTATATGCATGTTTTCTTTATGAGTGCTATAGAACTGTAAAAATGTATAAAAAGAAAGACCTATCCATTGATTTCTGAGATTGTTGCTTTCAAACAGATGGCACAGACATTTTTGTATTATGCAGTGTGTAGAAGTATGCCTCCCATGTAATGATTTTCATCTTTGTTTTATTAAACAGAGAGATGATGGCCTGAGCAGATATTCCTGTCTAGTTAAGTTGCTGTACAGTGCTACAGAAAATCTGTATGTTACTGATGCTTCTCTGGGACAGGGGACTTTACCAACTTACATAACTGTAGCTGTTAAGCCTTCATGCTTTTTACCTGCAGATGTTTTGAAAAGAAAGATTAAAACTGTGTTTCTCCAAGATCTATTGTATGATCAAGGTATGTTTTATTATGCAGTTCTCTAAGTGTTATAGAGATAATCTCTTTTTATAAATCTGTGATTAATATAATTTATTAGGTATTTAAAACAAGAAAATACATAGTCTGCCAATATTATCTATCCATCCTTATTTCACTGGCAATGACAAAAAAAACCAGAATGTATTCTTATGTGAGTACTTGTACTGGGACCGCACATGGTTATCTAATTTGACAGAAAACAAATACTTATATACTTTCACTGTTCATAGATAAAGATTAAAGCTATAAATGTATAATAAAACACAATAAAACAAGTTGACAAATTGTAATTCAGTATGAAATGTGAAATTTGCTATAAACTTACAAAGTGCAGACATGTTGCTGGTGTATTGCTTGCATTTATCACTCCATACACTTTTTTGCAAATTTTAGCATTCACATGTGGAGAGCCATATACCGCACATTTCTTTAATATACTGCCATAATACTGTAACAAATATCTTTATTGCCTCAAAAATTGGCTAAAATAGAGTTACAAAATAGTTAAAAACCAATTGGAATTAACATTGTGAAGCACTGTAATAATTTATAAAATGATACAGATTGAGTCGACCAGACACTCTATGGCTTCACATACCTAAAACTTATCCCGACTTGTTTCACCTTCCGTTGGGATAAGTTTTAGGTATGTGAAGCCATAGAGTGTCTGGTCGACTCAATCTGTATTATTTTATAAATTACAAATAGAGTCTTTAATTCACTGCTGCAAACAATTCACTCAACACTTTGACGCTTAGACAGTTAATGGCTTTCTTACTTCATTGCTTGCTAACCACTGTGCACTAACACTTCTGTATTCATAATACACAACTTACTACATATATATAGCTAGAAAATTACATTACAGAACTTTCTGGAAGCTTCCAGACTTGCCATGTTCCGGTTTCCAGCATGCAGCACTTGCTGTGTTGTTGCACATTCCAACTGTGCTGACTCAAATGCCAAAGCGAATGTGAGAGCAGCAGCTCACAGATGGCACTGTCACAATACCCAAATGAGCTAAACTGAAGATGAAAGTAGTTCCACTTTTTTTCAAGATACAAATCATTTGTTGTAGTTGCACTCAAAATATGTTGAGCCATCACCAAATTGATAATTAATAGGCCAATATCCCACTTTGCTCTTTCCAAACAATGTGCGATATACATACTTACATTTTTTAGCAGTCAGGTGCGGTGGTGACTGTATAATGCATGCATATTGTTATGTAAAGGAATAATTATTAAAATTAGTAAATTTCTATTCCTTACACATTCACACTGTTATTTAGTCAACATTGCATTGTTTAATATGATAATTGTGTACTTCTCTCAGCAATTTATAAAGAACTATTTTATGGAGAGCAGTGGTAAAATGTTTAACAATCAATCAGAGCCATTGCAGCATGTTTGCTTTTATTTACATTACTGATGAAATAAGGATGAATGGAGAATAGAACTTTAGAGCTGTTTTATCAATTCCAAATCGCTATTTAATGAGCTTAAAAGAAATAAAAAAAAAAAAACCTGTTAAACTGCCCGCCCCCCATCCCCTAACATACAGAAATGAAATTTAACTAAAGTTAAGAGAAATTTAAATTACACATCACCATTATTAGCTTATTCAAATATAATACAGAACTGAGTTTATTTTTATGTGACTCTTTAATATGTTTATCCAGATAGAACAGACATTTAAGTGCTATTGACAAGAAAATGCTTTTTCATTGGTCTGTTCAAAGAATATAATACCCAAACATGCAGAATCAATTTTTCACATTGCTTTTCATGTTTAGTTAATCTTGAATCAGAAGTTCTAAATAAATGCCAAAGTATTTTTTTCTCTCTCTTTTTATTCTGGTTTCTATTTCTGTTATTCTAAGCAAACTTTAGAAACTATTCAATTGTAGTTAGTAATTTTGCTTTGTGTTCTCATTTTGGTTTCATTCTGCATAGCATATTTACCTTCCTGTTCTGCTTCTCAAATTCTGCATAGCATATTTACTTTCCTGTTCTCTTGAGTTTCCCATCCCAGGCAATTGTGCACAAGGTTTTTACTGCTTTCAAGTAACTTTTTCTCTTTAATGTTTGTTCTTTTAAAGTTTACACTTTTTTTTTAGAACATGTCCACACAAGCAAATTTAGGTTTACAAGATAGTGCTTCACCTTTCATTATGATTTCAAGACATAAGCTTATTCATTAAGTTTATAACTTATTTAATTATACATGCAACTTTATCAGCAAAAACCAGAACAAATCTCTTTCAATCTAAATCTTACAAATCAATATAATAAATGACTAAAATTATGTTGATCAAAAGTTAAACTGGGGCCATCATAAAAATTATATTTGCAATAAGCTAGCACAGAACATTTTTACTGTATAAACTTAGAAAGAATATAAATGAGGACTGGTTCATACATTTGTATTATACATTTTTTCATTTATGGTTAACATATAGTATTCTTTTTTGAGGAAGTTCTGTAGGAGAGAAATTAATTTTTAAATGGCAATAAAAGGAACATTGTAAAGATTATTTTAAGTGATTGCAAATCACGACAATACCAGGATTATATGTATTCACATTAAATTTTATCAAAGAAACTGTGGAGCAATATACAATAAAATATATAACTAATATTTACAAACCCTCGGTGAATGTGCCATATCCCAACTTCCTAAAACACATCTTGGTTACAAACATCTAGGATTAATTAAGAGTAAAAAAAATAGATTACACTCAAACTTCACTCTTGAAATAAAGTATTGGACATCTCAAAATTCATCTATCCAGAAGAAACACCTCCACAGGCCGTTGCATGAGTTCATTAGTGAATCTGTTGAAAATGGTGGCAACAGCCACCGAAACATGTCCAAAGTAAGTTGCTTTATTTCAATAATGAAATTTGAGTGTAATCTATGTTTTTCTCTTAGTTGATTAGTTGCTTCGCTGGGCATTCCCATTAATGTTTTAATCTAGGATTAAATTTATATAACAAATTGCCAGTGAATATCAGTTCACTTACAGTGAATAAATATAAATCTTTTTAGATAAATGGTTAATAGACAAGGTTGTATTCAGCCGAGTGTTTTTATGTCAAACCAATCAGTTCAATAATTCTATTACACTAAATACTCTTATATATTTGTATATATTGTTTTATTTATGTTATTGTTACCATTCTGACTTGCACTGTTCAAGAAATTGATAATATCAATTGCCTGTAAATTGTCTGAACATAAATAAAAATGTTATCTTATTTATACCCATAGGAAAACTGTGTGTGGACAAATACAGCTGGGTTGTATCTTTAGAAGATACAGAAACCAAAATAAGATGGTTAGATTACGATGAAAGTCTCAAGTCAGAAATTGAGAAATTAAATATCACAATTCCAAATTTAGGCTTGAACTCCTCAGTCAATCATCTAGTTACTGTTACTGGTAAGTGCTAAATAATAATTTTATTCTGTTAGTATACTGCTGCTGTTCAGACATCTGGAAAGTGTGTTGCTCCTATGTGCAGAAAGTCATAATGAAATGAAATAATGATCTCTTACAATTTTAGTTTTGTTTCCTTACACAAGGTGAGTTTGTGGTTCACTGATAAACTTTTGGTGTTATTCCTGACTGGAAATGGAGCACAAAGGTTCATATAATCTTGTATTCAAAAATGCAGTTTTCGCAGTAGATGGTGCTGAAGAATGACATCAAATAAAGAGCCTTGCCTCACAGTACATGCCCTGAATCCCATCCATGTCAAACAGATATTCACTCGTTCACATACCTCATCATGGATTGCCTTACTTGTTTGAATATTCCAGACCATGTCTGAATACCATCATAGGCTATGTGGATACACTATTAAATGGTCTGAACATCAGGAACAGACTCACCGTACGCAATGCTTTTCAGATGCTCCCACATGTAAAAATCAAGGGGATTTAAGTCCAGAGATCAAGCAGGCCATGCAACAGGGCCTTACATCCTATCCAATGTCTGGGGAAAATGACATTGAGATAACAGCAAACATTAATACAGAAGTGACTAGTGCTCCATTGGCTCCATTGTGCAGCAGCCACATTGTCATACTGCAAAGACACATTCTGCAACAATGGAGACAGTTATTACTGATATATGGTGTACTTTAAGACAGTGATGTGTTCTAACAATTGAAATTAATTGAGTCGATTTTGTGACAACCACCACAGCAAGCAATGCCAGCAGTTGACTAAAGGAATTGACAATGGAAGCACATGGCTTCTGAAACAGTTTTCCGATAACAAAAGTAAGTGATGTAGTGTTACAAAATCGACTCATCTAAATAATTCCAAAGGAGACTGATTTGCAGGAAGTCCAGAAGCATTTCTCCAGGGGTTGTGGAAGAAGAACTAGTCCAAATAGAAGGTCGCTAATAATCACTGTCCAAACATTGATGATGTTGAACTGCTGCTGATGAGATGCTTCAAATATTCCTTGAGAATTTTCTGTAAATCAAAGATGATAATTATGCAGGTTAATGATGCCATCTCTACCAAAGGTCACTTTATTGTCGAAGAGGACTGAAGATAGAAATCCCATAATGGCATTGGCCTGTTGCACAACCAGCAACAAAATCTTCCCTGTGGAAGAAAATCCATCCATGATAATCCCTCATACATTGAAGGTGAAAGGGATAATACTGGTGTCATATATGATACAGGTAATTGTCCTTTGGCTTACAACATATTGGCAGGCCTTGAGCTTGTACCAGGGTTGTTCTCAGTATAATGGAAAACATATTCCTCCACATCAATCCATGGCCACCTTGAACATTTGTCTGCCTCAAAGGACCCCTGCACATACAAATACCAAAAATTGCTCCAAATGTGTGTTGTGGGTGTTGCTGTCTGTTAGGGTACATGGCTTGGTTCGTCTGTGCTGCCTCTTAGCCATTTCCACCTGCTCTGTCATACATGAAAACCATTTTGGCTTCTTCCTGAAATGAATATCAGATCATTGGCTTCTACATTGCTTAAATTACGTCATCTGCAACACACAAAAAGTACACTAAAATTTATGAGAGAATGTTGTTAGAGCCATTTACTGTGCAAACTATGCATTTCTGGAGTCGCTCTCCATGGTTTAATGGTTACCATGCTAATTTCATACACCCAAGGTCGCGGGTTCAAACCTGGCGGAGGGCGATCAATTTTTTCAGGTGTAAAAATCCTTAGCATGGCTTCCTTCGGAAGGACAGTAAAGCCGTTGGTCCCGTGTTGTAGATTTACGGCACGTAAAAGAACCTCAAGCCTGATAGAAGGCCTCTGAGCAAAATTAAGCGGTCTTTCACGTCCAATATAGAATGGGATGCTGAGAACCACAGCAATTAAAGAGCATCCATAAATAATGCGCCATTTACATTTTATGCATGCATTTCTGGACATAAGGTGATATGAACCTTTGTGCTCCATTTTCAGTTAGGAAGTAGACTTAAAACTCATGCTGTATAAACACACCTGTCTGTATGGAATTTCTTGCTAGGAAGGAATGCATACCTTATATTCTGCTGTGTTGACAGAGAGTGGAATATTATATATGTTGCAATATAACTCCCTTTTTAGCATAAGAGATACTGCAGAAAACTCTATTGAAGAATTTCTCAACCAAAATTTAAACTTGGATCATAATTAATAGGCAAGCAGGAAGGTGAGGCATTAATAAAACATCAGATTTCTCAGTGGACAAAGGAGTTGCAAAAGTCTGATAGCAGGACTGTTGAACACGCATATACCAGGTGCTCTGTGTTTATAATTTAGCTAAATTGCTTTATTCTAAAGCAATAAAAAACAGCTTTTTACAATGAATGATACAATTCTTCCATCAATTTTCTCTTTGCCTCACCTGCATAGCTACTATATATCTATTTTCAGTGGATATTTTTCTAATGTGTAATCCTCTCAGATATATTCCACCCACATAGAGGCCATGGCATAGCATTTATTTTTTGTGTTACAGTATATATTTCTATCATTAACATGATCTTTGCAGTTTGGTATGTCATGTAGGTCATGTAACAACAGTAATACATATTCTTATTGCATGCATCCACTTCATCAAATACTTAGTGATTTAATCATTAAGACAGCATAACAGAAATGGAGAAATTGACATTTCAATATATAGCTGTTATGTATGTCTCAATACAAGTTCACCTGAACTTACCTGAACTTGTTTTGTAGATGATGGCTGCTGATTATATAGAGAACATCACCTATGAAACATTCAGGTAACTTATACTTAGTGAAGCAACTCAAGTATAAATTTGATTCACATTGCAATTTATAATTATAATTATCACCTCACTGTGTACCACTTCCAGTTTTTTGTTTCATTTTTACCTAGATCGCCTTAAGTCTACACTTATTAGCATTTACCAAAACTTATCAAGTGTTAACTTTTGGCTGAATTTTGACCACAGGATTGACATAACATGACAATTAAGTGTGTTGTGCTTGACACTTTTAAGATGTTAGGTAGTTTTCTGCTTTCAATGTTGGATAAAGTTCAGTTTCACCTCTCAGGGTATTATTAACAGGCAGATCTATCATTACTGGGCATTTAACTAATCCAAATAAGTACATTTTCCTTTGATGAGGTTATGTTTGATGTGTTGCTGTATCTACTTAGATGATTGGATCATGCCTTTTTGAAAATGAGCTTCAGAGGGCTGATCTTTATTATCACATACTAAATAATTTTCTGATGCCACATTGCAACAAGGGAAAGATATACTAACCATATTTGGTTTCAGTAAGATCAAATGACATCACCATCCAAATAACAGTGATGAGGCATCCTCACATCATTTCTACTCATTTCATTTCTAGTTTTGGAAACGTTGCCAGACCACCTGACTTAACCTTTTCTGTCTTCTTGTGGATCAGCTTGAAACTACACTAAACCTGTGAATTTGAAATAAAGCTTTGCTCAAGGTTGTGCAAAATTTTGTACATTGTTTGCAGAATTGTGTCAGTTAAAATGATAACTATCTGAAAGACTTTTTAAGAAGTGAGTTTTGTATAGAAACTGCAAAAATCGGGCAATGACATGTCAGTGATTGAAAAATAAATCTTACTGACACATTGTAGAGGCTGTTTGTACATAGCTCTTGCGGTCTGACTTTAAAGAAGAATTTTAAAATTTATTACATTATTGTGTAATATGTATATTCATTTGTGATTTTAGGGGCTGTGATTGGAGTGGATGAGGAAACAGCATTTGCATGGCCAGTTTGTGCCAAGTGTGAAAATGAACTTTTGCTAGAGGTCAGCCCAAATAAATATGTGTGTCAGCAGTGCAAGAAACAAGTAGAAACATATCAAAAAATGTCATTGGAAATGTTTATATCATGCCTGTGTCTTCCACAATCAAGTAGTATCAAAGTGAAGGTAAAGAATAATTTAATATAAATCTGAACATATATCATGTAAAACATTTCAGCATAACATTTACTGTATTTATCCGAATACAAGATGATCCTCATTTTTCAGAACTTAAATTTTGGAATTTAGCATACCTGCATATGTTTAAAAGACATAGTGTATAAAAAGAAGAATTTTTAAATGAAATTTAAAGTTTGCCATATATTTTGAACAAATTAATGGACACTTAAGCTGATTAAGTCCCTTAATTATTTATTTATATATTGTACCTATTTTGAATTTGCATGGAAATTTTGATTGGTGCTGGAGAGGGGAGTATGGAAATGTACAGTATAGGTGCAATGGTACGTGGCGACAGTGACAGCGATAGTGTAACTGTAATGGATATGATTTTGTATTTACATGACATATTTAATATAACACATTGTAAATGTTTTTACCTAATTTGCATTTGTGAAGAAATTCACATTTTGAGCAGGAGAGATGAAGAAGGGAGAATGAAATATACAGTATATGCGATTATAGAATGTGATGGTGGCAGTGGCGGCGCGATAGCATAACTGTAGTAACAATGATGGATATGATTTTGTATTTAGACAACATACTTAATATAAAACATCGTAAATATTTTTACCTAATTTGAATTTATGCAGAAATTCACATTGCAAGCAGGAGAGACAGAGAAGAGAGAACAAAATGTATAGTATATGTGATGATAAAATGTGACAGCAGCAGTGGTAGCAGCATAGCTGTAATGACGATTATTTATGGATGCTATTTCTTGTTAAGACAGCATACTTAATATATTGTAAAACATTTTACCTATTCGAATTTGCATGTAAATTCACATTGTGGTATATGTGTAACCCAAGGAGGGGAAATGGGCAGCTAAGACCTCTCTTTCTGTGTGACCATTGATATCCAATACAACATTGTGTGCAACCACCGATGTGAGATGAAAAAGAAATGGCATTGTATTTGTGGACGCTGTTTAACTGCTGTGATTCTCAGCATCCCATTCTGTATTGGGCGTGAAGGACCGCTTAATTTTGCTCAGAGGCCTCTCTATCAGGTTTGAGGTTCTTTTACATGCCATAAGTCTACGACACAGGACCCGCGGCTTTACTTCCCTTCTGAAGGAAGCCATGCTAATGATTTTTATGCCCGAAAAAATCCATTGTGGTCTGCCGGGTTTGAACCCGCAACCTTGGGTATATGAAGTTATCATGGTAACCATTACACCACGGAGGGCGACTCACCGATGTGAGAGGAAGTCCTTTCATTTTATTTTAGTCTTGGAGAGTAATCTTTTTTCCAATGAGAATGCTCATATGCTCCTTATTAGCTAATTTTCAGCATGAAATGAAACACTGAAAATCTGCTGCATACATTGTGACCTTGGCAGTAAAATAAATGTAAATGCTGTGTTATTTATGGATGTTCTTTAACTGCTGTGGTTCTCAGTGTCCCATTCTAAATTGGGCGTGAAAGGTTGCTTAATTTTGGTCAGAGGCCTCTCTATCAGCCTTGAGGTTCTTTTACGTGCCGTAATCTACAACACGGGACCAACAGCTTTACTTCCCTTCTGAAGGAAGCCATTCTAAGGATTTTTACACCCGCAAAAATCCATCGTCCCCCGCCTGGTTTGAACCCGCAACCTTGGGTATATGATGCTACCATGGTAACCACTACACCACGGAGGACAACCTTTGGCAGTAATCTATGTTATTTCCCCCAGGCTTCTCTACTGCCATATGCATAAGTTTGAAACTTACTTTTTCCCCGATATGGTATTCAGAAAACATATATTGTGAATGCAAGATGACCCCAGCTTGTATTCGGATAAATATAGTATGTATTGGTAAATCTTCTATCTCACTGTTACTTCATTTTTTTCTCAATTTCTAAGTTAAATATTAACTAAATTTCACATTCCTTAACATAAGAATGTATTATTTCGGTCTACTAGAACATAAAAGATACTTTAACTGTTCATTATTTCAGTTATTGTGTGTTTTATGGAGAGGAAAATACAATCTTCTTTAAGAGATCATTACTTGCTTTTCAGTCATCTAATGATTTTTTCAGATAAATTGGCAATTCACTTATAATATCATTAGCTAAAGTGGATTCAATTACAATTGGTCTAAATCTATGGCTTGCACTATAAATTTCTAAACATTGTCCATAAAATACTCCAGGACATTTAAATCAGAAAAAGAATAATGTTATATATAATTTTCCACTTATTGCTATATAATAATATAGATAAACCAGTGTTTTGAACTACTCTTAAAAATCAAACTTTGGGCCAAATTTGATTATTTTGGAAAGATAGACCTTTTTTCTGTTTTACTTAACACACCCACACAAACCAATCCAACACATCCCTCACAAACTTCATTTGCAGCATTTTAAAACAATTAAACACATCTAAACATCTGTACATGTTTATTTTATTTGTTACAGTTATTGCAGGAGTCAATACTGAAACTTCTTCCACCAACAGAAAATAATAATGAGGTACGTAATTTTTGAGAGTAAATGCAGACAGTTTGAAAGAGGCAAGAATAATTATAAATATATATTTGGGTTATGAAATATTGAGCTAAGTACTCAAAATTGAACCCCAATCAATGGAAGCAGATGATAGATAGTTAAAGTTGTTAAATATCATTTAGAAAAGTTGCTGTAAGTTAATTTCTCACAATTAAAGGGGATATTTAGGTAGGAAATTTAAGAGTGATAATAAACTCTTGAAGTTAATTCAGTTGTTACTGCAGAGATTCTGCTGCAAGGTGAAAATTTGGATAGGGGGAGCAATATCCCCTGCACTGAAACTGTAGATCCATTGAACATTCCCAATTTTGATCTGATTTTCATAAACATCTTAATCAGGCTCTGGACTGTGAGGTTGAAAGCTCCACCAATTTTGGAAATTTGCTCTCAAAACGTGAGGGCTCTTTGGAGAACAGTTGCTAGGTACTTATGCAATAGAAGGGGAGCTGTCACCATCTCCAGGCAGGATTCATGTGCTGCCCCATCCTGTGTAGGGGACAGTGTTGCAGAGAGGTTTTTCTTATTAATTTTAGCATTTATGTTTTCTGAGCAATTAGTCCCTGATAGCCAACTTAATCAGCCTTAATGACAGTAGTTCAATAAAAGGTTGCTCAGTTCCCTTAGCAGCTTCATCAGCTGTTTCAGTGTCCAGAATTCCATTATGCTTCAGTATCCACTTCAGTTGTACCAAACTGAGAGTGGCTGGTGCCATGAGGGACTACAGCACAGGATTTAACCAAATGACCAAGGGTCCTTATACGTGCCTAATGAAGAATATGAATCTGTTTATTCCTATATCTTTTCTCGCACTCTTCCAAGTACTGGCTAAAATAGCAGCTATAGTAAAATGTAATTTATATATTTCAATTTATATGTTTTTATACTACTTATGCTTTTTTTTTTATAATCCCAGTCCTGGTAGGATTCCTGAGTTACCACATAATTTTATTTTAAAATAAGAACTGAAGCTTTCCTGGCAACGTATTAATTCAAAATCTTCTTGGGCTTTTAACCAGGTAAAAACTTGTCTTGATACCGACATTTCAAAGAAGTGCATCTTCCTCGTCTTCAGGGTGAACTGATGGATTGAGCTTGCAGAGACTGGTATTTATAAGAGCTGGAATGAAGCTAACATCTGATTGGTTCGTGTGATATTATGGCCTGGTATTTAAGATGACTGAGACATGGGCACGAAATTCTTAGAAAACTATTTATAGCAGTTATACGGCAAATGCTTTGTATTTGAGTACGGACCTGCTAGAAAACAAGCCTTGGAAGACTGCAGGTAGAGGATTAGGTGTTAAGGCTCTTTAACATCGGTGTCCATGGTGAACTTAGTTGTAGGCCAGATGTTAAAGAGCCTTAACACCTAAATCCTCTACCTGCAGTCTTCCAAGGCTTGTTTTCTAGCAGGTCTGTACTAAAACACAAAACATTTGCCGAATAACTGCTATAAATAATTTTCTACGAAGTCCGTGCCCATGTCTCAGTCATCTTAAATACCAGGCCATAATATCACGTGAACCAATCAGATGTTAGCTTCATTCCAGCTCTTATAAATACCAGTCTCCGCAAGCTCAATGCATCAGCTCACCCTGAAGACGAGGAAGATGCACTTCTTCGAAACATCGGTATCAAGCCAAGTTTTTATCTGGTTAGAAGCCCGAGAAGATTTTGAATTAATTTTATTTTATTTTATAAATTTTTTCCTTTTGACTTTTTTATACTCATACAATCAAATATGAAATCCTTAGAAAAGCAAATCATCATTCAAATTTTAGGACTGGTTTCACAGTTTTTTACTGAAGCTTTAATAAGGTACTAAACATTGTTAGAGCAAGCTAATCTATAGTTTGCCCTTTGAGAATTATACAATTGAGCATCCATGTTTGTATTTATTGAGCTTAACAATTACATGGAACTGAAAAGTTGATAATGATTGTGTATACTCAAGTGAATTCCCATTGTTTGTTTATGACGACCGCTCCTAATGAAAGTAGAGAAAACATAAATGGCAGATAGTTGTATTTATGATCCTTCCGTTGTCATGTAGTCTTTGATGTGCCAGTCTTCACAGCAGCACACTAACAACCTTGAGATTTATTTGTTCATAGTAAATGTTTCTGTGAATGGTATAAAAACAGTCCAACTGTCCAGTCTGGTGCATCATAATAACTGAGGGGTGTATGATGCAGTATCATGAAAAGGCAAAGCTTACAAACAACAAAAGCAATCTAATACTATGGAACTTTTTTTAGAAAACAAGAATTATTTGGATTTCTTATACAAAACATTAGAGTATTTTTATCTCATACAAAGTTTGTATAATTTTGCTTCTTCTCTATTCATCCCTTTTTTTACTTTCTCTATAGGCACTATAAACATAGTGTATAGAGAATGTATTGCACTCCACCAAAAAATTTGATACCGAGATTTCACCGGAAATATATGTTTTAGGGTTCCCTGTATCCAAAAAAAGTATTTTCACAAAAAGGTCCGTGTGTGTGTGTGTCTGTGTGTATGTGAACACGATAACTCAAAAACGAAAAGTTGGTAAAATACCAAACTTGGTATTTAAGTTTAGTATCTTCCAGGGATTAAACACAAAGATTTTGAGAAAAATTCCCCCACCCCCAACTACCCTTTACATGGAACTTTTTTCGAAAATTTTGATTTTCTCAAAAATGGCTCTAACGATTTTGATTAAAATTTCGTATATTAAAGATATTTACCTGACAAATAAAATGTATATCTTGAATTTTCTGGGAATAGCCTCTGAAGACTACTTTATTCTGGATGAATTTTTCATAACTACTAAACTGTAAGAGATGGACAAAAACTTAACCCACAAAAAATGTAGAGCACGTTAAAACACACAATTTATGTTATATACATTTTTTTCGTGGAGTTGATCGTTTTTGAGATATTCCTTTTTCTTGGTTTCAGCTTTGAAAAAAGCTTTTCTCATACAGGAATTTGTCAACTCCTGTCCATACAAACAAAGGAACATCAGTCACATAGCAACCAGTTTTTGGCTTTCACTTTAACCTGTGGTACTTTCTTATTTCGCTTCTACTTACAATAAAGCAAGAAATAAAACTATTTATGCTAATTTTTCTCAATTAGCATGAAATAAATAAAAGATACGCTTATTAACAATAATAATTTACAGAGATATAGAGAAAGTCATGTGAATGGAACACTTCCGATTTTTTCTTCTTCTTCTTCCTTCCTTCCTAGTGCATACTTTCACATTTGAAACTAAGGCCCCTGAAAAGTGTATAAACAAAAATGTACTATATATATGCCTGCCATGGCATATTTGCTCAAGCCAAATAAAAGCTTGGTACCATTGCCGTAGAATGTAGGTCTGTTCAAAATCTGGTTTTAGAACCATTGATATACCAGATTTGGCCTTCATTTTCTACAGGTTTAGCCTATCCTTCCTATTCACCATTTAGGATAAGAGACAAGTTCATTGGTGTACTAACTCTAGCATACTAAGTCAAACTTGGAATTTTTAATGCCTCTACCAAAAAAGGTGGAGCATAAACATCTGACAGTTTTTAAACAAGCCGGAAAACCATGTCTTTGATCAAAGATGTAATTCAGTGATGTTGCAATGCACATAATGGCATGGAATTTCGGATGACATGATTCTATTTGAGTTACCTGACTGTTTTTAAATGAGCCGGAAAAGGATATGTTAGTCAACGCATATAGTTCAGTAATGTTGCAATGTACATAATGGCATACAGTTTTAGATGACTAGTTTTAGTCAAGTTTCCATGGAGCATTGATATGTACCTGAGCATATCTATTGAGTTTATCAGAATAAACTTGATTACAGCTGTTCAGAGGATATTGGAAAACATTTCATTCCAAAAACAAGGCTTTTCTTGGGCAATTTGGTGGACTTGCTCAATACCTCCTATTGCATTTTATAATCTAAAGATCCTGTACTTTGTAAAGATAGCCCAAAAAAGTACACATATTTGTATGTACCTATGATTGAATGCATATAAAATAAAGTTTAGTAGCATTTCTCTGGAGACTAGTTTGCTAAGCAGTATTGATTTGTTTCCTTTTGTTCTACTTTGACAGAATTATTAGCCTCCCTTTGGGGTATATAGGGAATGTGTGACTCAGATTCAGGTGCTTCTTGAACTTGAATCTGGGTTAGGGTGGGCTATTTAGATAAGCTTTTAGCACAGTTTTCATTTGGCCTCAAATGTGGCACAGCACACACTGTTGTTATGAGCCAAATTTGCCCTTGATACACCACAATGCTACAGAAAATATTTATTACAAGAAATTACTTTATTTTAGATTTACTATCAACTGATGCATCTTTTACTCAAAAGTAAGAAGATATGATAAATTATGTATTAGAAACAAAGTGGCATTTAGCATCCATCCATCTCTATTGCTGAGGTATTTTCAATGTTACTGTTAATAGATCGACAGCTGAAAATACCAACAGAAACTTGTTCTTAATTAATGCCATTAGTCCAAATTGGCTCATAAAAATATTGGTATATAATTAAGTATTACATATTGTTTGCATAAGATGATGACTAAATCATTATGTACCCAGCCAAAATATTGACTATTTTTTCATTTTTTATTTTATTGTTTATCTTGTTTCAGGGTTATTCTTTAATAGCTGTGCTGGGACAAGAGGTAGGACCTCTCACTTGCTTGGTAGTCAGTGCAAGAAACAACAACTTTGTTTTGGAAGAAATAAAAATTTCATAGCTTCAGAGTAATTTGAGTTTCTGTCCAAGTAACAATTTTTCTTGCAGAAAATGCAGGGGAAATTGAGGTGTTTGCACATTTCAGTGTGATTTGTGGTTCTATTCTTCAACTGCAGAGGCTAACAACTATACTAAACATAAATTAATTTTTCTAATGCTCCAGTCAAAACACAGTATTCTTATTATAACTATTTTACATTGGAAGATCCTTTTTCTTTTTTGCCAATTATATTGACTTTGGTTATGTTCTTCACGGCTCTGTTAATAAAAGTAAGATGAAATATCTCTGTTACTTACGTTTATTCTTTTAAGGTTTAAGAGCAAAAGATGACCTAGGAATTCAGGATTATATTATTGGTTTCATAAATATTAACAACACATTATAACAAAAAGTATGGCACTCCCTGTTTTAATCTGTAACAACATAGTGAGACAAAAGAAGAGCATTATCGTAGACTATATTTTGCCCATCTATTGACACAATTGCTTATCGCCATTTTGTGATCTTTGAAGTTGTAAACTTCAAATAATAAGCCAAATCTTGCCCTTGTAGACAAGCTTCGAGATACACTGGTCATTTCAGACCATATTATCTGCCATATCCACATGAATCATAGATTTCTTTTGCAAAAATTTTTCACATGGTGTAGCCTTAAATTTTAATATTTTTTTGTTAATTACACTGAATGATTGCAGTTGCCATATGTCACTCAATGACTGTCATATCTCAGCATGAATGAATGTATATTTGCTGGGAACCATTCAGAGAGTAGTTGGAGATTGATTGATGTTTGGAGGAATTTAGTGACAGTGACGGTCAAATTAATAAAACATTTAGTTGGAGATTACTTCTTCCCTCCCTGGCCCCAAAGTGAGAACTTGTTTTGAGGATAATCATTATTGTATTAATAATTGTGTTCATGCTTTCTGATATAATCATATCACACCTATTACATTTAAAAATTAATTGGAAATTCATTCAACCCTGTATGCTTTCATATTCAAGACAATTATGCACTTTTTACTCAATGCAACGTTTCTAGTTTTTGTATTTTTTCTTTTCTGTAAAGTATTCAATTTTGGACACTTTAGAAGTCTTATTGATTCCTTCCAAATGTGTACAATAAAATGGATGTACAAACTGTATTTACTAAAAATATTATTTTCTTTTCTGTAAAGCATTCAATTTTGGACGCATTAGAAGTTTTTGTTGATTCTTTCCAAATGTGTGCAATAAAATGGATGTGCAAACTGTATTTATATAAAATATTTTTACAGCTTTGGCAACTCACATGTAAAGGGCACCTAACTTATATTAATCTCAGACTAAATTGCTCTTTTTTTATAAATTAAAAGCATAGAAACCAATGTTACTCTCGGAAGAATTAGAGATAATGATAATAGATTTTTTCTTAAATAAATTATCTTTTTTAATAATAAAGCTAAGTAATGTAGCTCATCTTTCCTTTATACTTCCTTTCTAAGCCTGTACCTTAATATTTCATATTTTTTATTACAATGAGCTTTGTAAATACTAAACTGCATCTAGCTATAAATTAATTTTAATTCATATTTTGCTTTCTAAGTATGGCCTCCTAATTTAAATGCCTTATGAAAAATGTACATTAGGTTTAGAATGAGATAATTACTCCAAAATTAGCATTTCAAAAGGAATATTGATGCAATATTGCAAAGATCAGGGAGTAACACAACTCTCAAAATATGCTCATTGTGCCTGTATGAAAATATTGAAATTAATTTCAGTGGACTAGTAATGCATATATACATAGATTTTTGCTAATGAACAAAATAAAAGGTGTGTGACATAAAGTAAATAAAATTGACATATTAAATACTCATGAATTTTTCGTTATTCAGCTTTCGCTTCTTTACCCAAAACTTACAGAAACATGTTTCAGACTTTTGTCTCAATCACTAGACGACTAGTCTTAATGTTGTGCCTTCTGGGATTTGTATGAATGAATGAGTGCATTTATTTAAATGACAGTAATAATGTATTGTTCTGTATTAATAGCATGGGTGTACAGACCATACTTGCTATTATAATACACAGAACAAGGTAAACTATATTGCATTGCATTATTATGCTATATTATAGTAAATAAAGAACAGGTAAGAGAAATAAATAAACACAACACTAACAATAAGTGAAAATAGATGAGATAAAACATATAAAGCACTAACACCATTATTTAGCTCTTAATATACCTCCCCCCCCTTCCAGCTGCACCGTGATCGAGTGGTTAGACCACTTGTCTCTCAGCTAAATGGCCCAGGTTCGATCCCAAGCGACCGCATGTGAGATTTGTAGTGGACAAAGTGGTGCAGGGTGGGTTTTCTCTGGGCTCTCCAGTTTACTCTGCAATCCCATTCCACCGGTGCTCCATCTTCATTCCATGTATCATCAGTGTCATCACCTGCAGTGTCACAAGTAGTAAAAGTGGGCATTAAACACTACCCCAAAAAAAAATCCTCCCCCTTCTTTACTATCAGCCTTCCAAATCTCAGTCTAGGGTTTATAAGTCACTGTAAGAGGAAGCACAGGAATAGACTAGACTGATGTAGAGGCAAAAGTCTCCAAAACATGTTCTAATAAGTGCTTGATAAAGAATTAAAATGATTAAGAAAAGTTATTTTAGGTAAGTATTTAATATGTTAAAAAACTTCACTATATTTTTCAAAAGAGAAAAACATTGGTGTTACTACTAACAATATTTGACTGCTCTATTGAGAGCTAAAAGAAGAGAAGCTTATAGATTACCTACCAATATAGCCAGGTTACTTGAAGTCAGTGTATTTGTTATATATATATATATATATATATATATATATATATATATATATATATATATATATATACATAAAAAAAAAAAAAAATAAGTGGATTGATTTTAGGCAACACTTGAGCCTAATCTGAAGCACCAGACTTATTTGTTGGACATCTCATGGGGTAGCATAGTATTTAATAATCTGCTTGGTTTTTCTTACTATAAGCAGCTGTAATATATACAACATAGTACAAAAAAAGAGATAATGAGATGAGCAATTAAGGTTTTTATTAATGTAAATAAAAGTTCTTAATGCAAAAGAAGAAATTTATAAAGCTGTTTTTGAAATTGTATGTTTTATGCACGTGTGTTATCTAGCTTAGAGTATTGGAGATTTATAATATTGTTTTCATTCTATGCTAGAGAATAGTTTCCTAATTCATTTTGCTCCCTGTCACATCTAAAAAGTTCAATGAATGTTACACTAAATTGCTAAATGTTATATTTATTTAAAATTGTGATAGAAATAAAATATAAAGCTTAGCTTAACAATTAATATTAACATAGTCTATGTATACTAAGATACTGCAAGTTATATAAGCAGTAAACCTTTTTAACATAATGAAATTGTGAGTGGATTGGTGGCACTTCAGTTTGTTACTGAGTTTTTACTCAGAACATGTTTGAAGAAGTTCGTCCTCATTAACTATCTGTTCACTGACAACTGAAGTGTCAGTTGTACTACCATGCTCTCTAGTTTAGAACTTCATTATTGTCAGTCAGCAAAATTTCAAAATGCATTACTCTATGTGATTTTTGGTGATGTGAATTTTTTTCTATACTGTGTATCCTGCTGGTGTTTTGACATATTTTGAGAGGTGCATTCTCCTCGCTTCTAACGTCTCCTGTTGGGGACACTTAAAGCATTTTTTCTCTGTAATGTGATTGGGCCACAGAGGCTGAATTGCTCCATAGATGGCAGCAAGCAACAGGAATGTATGTTTTATTGTCTACAGAATGTGAAGCCAGCTAGAGCTATACAAAATGGTGAACATGAGAGAGCAGAAATTTACTGGCACAGAGTTAGATAATCCAGTAGAAGGTGGTTGTAGGCTGTAGTTCAGTAAATGAAATATCACCAAATATTTTGCTCATGATTCCACCGGGTATCATTGGAGGGTAATCTCACTTGCCGATTTACAACTGGAGTGGCACTTTGTGGAGCGCCAGACTATATATAGGCAGGAGGGACCACTCATCTTTATTGGTTGCTCTGCTCATCTGCCAATATGTGGCTAAGGAAATGGTCATATGATTTGTCCAGCGGGTTATTATGGTGCTTTACTTTTGCCTTATCAGGCAATGACATGTACCATTTCTTCTTTCCTATTAAAATTGTTTTGGTGTCTATAAATTTTAATGGCCGTTCATAGTAGTAGGCTGTGTTGTCTAGTACTTTAGTCTCATCAAAATGTTGTGGCCCATTAGCAATGCATGCTCAGTTATTGCTGATTTTTCCACGTGTATAGCTCAAGTGCCCCACAAAGTGCCACTCCAGTTGTAAACTAGCAAGAGTCATTATTCTGCAAACATGTCTGGCAGAGTCATGGGCAAAACGTCAAGCAACATTTCATCTGCTATCCCACAGCCTCCAATCCCATAAATCACATGGATTAATACCAGCTATGAAAGCCTAGTATGTATAGAGATAAATAAGTTTAATTTTTTATGAATGTGTGATTTAAAAATTTAAAATTTTATTTTAGAACTAAATCCTTTAAATAATAGCATAATACAAGTAGGACCTCACTGTGAATATTCATGGTTCAGAATTAAGCTTTCATGAGGTAACTTACTGGCCTTTACAAACCGTGCAAAAATGATTTAAGTGATAATTGTATTACAAACTTTTTTACTGGTATAGTGACTATTTAGCTTTCTATAATTAAATTATACACTTGATCATTTACTCTTATGTTTATATATTTATTTTAGACTCCAAGACCTTTTATTAGTTCATTATTGTAGAATTAAAAGGAGGATTTCAGAATCTCAGATGATGAACTGAAAAATTAATTTTGAGTCTCAATAATCCAAACTAGGATGTAGATGATTTGGAATCTGATGCTGATGAGAACCAACATATTGAAGAGATACTAAGGTAACCCAAAGTAGTCGTAGAACATATTTGAAACACAGTAAGCCATTCTTTCCTCTTCCTGCCATAGCAGATCACACTGAGATTCTCGCTAATGCAGCAAATTGCATCCTAGATTATTTTATAAATGGGTACCTTCACAAATTATACACATTCAGTCTGTTCATATTCTTTTTGGCTAGGGCTTGAAGGAAGGGAAAGAGGTGCCACTTGCTGCACAAACCTGTCCTTTCTACCCTTAATTCACCTGCTGTCTGAAAAGAATGCGAATAGACTATACATAAAGAATAATGCCCTTGAACTAAATTGTGCTGTCCAAGAAATGCACATATTTTTATGAATAACAATAATTAAATACCTGAGAAATACATGGATAGAGGGAGAGAATCAAAGACAAGGTTGTTCATATTGCAGATGCAGTGGCTTAGGTACAGATATTTTAAAATTAAGAAAAATCTAAAATGATGATGAAAGTCACAAAGAAGAGAAGCATTTAAATGATATTGGAAGATACAGCCGTTGATTCATTCTGCACAAAACAGTTATGGGTTGAGCCCAAGGCCATCAAATGTTTCATTTGATAAGCACATATTCTCATTTTGAGGTCAATTGGGAGGTAGGCATTTTGTGAAAGGAAAACTGAATTCCTAGGTTTGAAAAAATTAATTGTTACAGCTTCAGCTAGTGTTCCCCATGACTTTTTTTATATACTAAGGAAAAGGAGACAATATGAAATGATGCTCACTTTAAAAAGTAGGATTTAGGAGGCAAAGCTGTTTCACGACTCACTAAAACATTACTACCTGGAGTGACATGTACTGCTATTTCACTTCACCGAGGCTCCTAGATTTGCTTCATTCAAGAGCTGAATGCCAAGGCACTAGTACCTTTCAGAAATCAAGTATTCTATCAAAATGCAGAATAACAAATGAAGCCATGAGCAAGGAGGGACGTGGTTCGCTTAGCCAAGCCATAGGAAGTGATGCGCAGATAACAACAATACTCCATGGCATGACAGCTCACAAGGAACCTTGGCCTACCACCTGGCCACTGTATCCCCCATCTCGGTCCATGACAGACGTCATGGATGGGGTCGAGTATTGAAGGGTCTTGTAATCATTTTACTTTCCATACTATTTTAGCAAGATTTTTATTGTGTTTTTGAATTTTATTGTGTGGGTCTAGTGCCTCGTTTTTAACCCCCCTTTTACCTCCTTGTTGCTTGGGCACTAATAACCCTTGTAGCTGAGCGCCCTAAAGCCCTACTACTACTACTACTACTACTACTACTTGTATTGGAGGGTGAGACATGGTCAGCACCTCGAACCCCCCTGGCTGGTTAATGCAGTCCTCATCACCTGGAGCCATTACTTCTCCATCAAGTAGCTCCTCAATTTGGCCCCTCAGGGACTTCACGAGGCTGAGTGCACCCTGGGTCAAGTCTCCCAGCAGAGAAAAATCCCCAGGCCAGTATCAAAAATCAAAGCCAGGTCTCCCGCTTGGTAAGCAACTGCGCTACCACCATGCTAAGGAGACAACCGATGGGCAGATAAGTATAGTAAAATGATTTGACAGTAAACTGATCAAAACCATATCTAGTACAGGACAGTTGTCCATTGATGTATGTAAAAATGATTTAAGAAACATGCTTCTTATATTCAAGTGAAGAGACTAGCAATAATAAAAACCTTGCAACTCATACATGGGTGGAGAAGATTTTTTTTTAAGACAGATTACCAATTAGTATCTACCAGAAAGTGGACAGTAAGGCTATTGATGAACCTCATTGACTTTGCAGTGGCATTTTCCTGGATAGAGTACAGAACAGACCCAGCTGCTTTGGGCACACAGAGAAAAAAAATTCTTGACTATTTTCATTTCAGAGAGAAAATCAAGGAACAGCTAATGCACCAGGCAACTCCAATGAAACAAACTAATTTTGATTGCTACTTTACTTTAGATGCACCTACGTCATCAAAGCATCCTAGGACCAGACAGTCTCATGACAAAGTCTGTGCTGCATTTGCCTGTGTTTCTGTTGCTGTTTATATAGTTATTGTTAATATAAATCCACAGACTGATTTACAGTTGTTTTACTACTAGTTTAGATACTTTTTTTACCAAAGGAAATAAAGAGTGCACCAAGTGCACTCAGAAAGGTTAATGCACGCAAAATGATGTTCAACAATGTTCCTCTCCAGTAATGCATATATCTATGATTGAGTAGTTTTACATGTTCATTTATAAGAGTGATTTTATTGACTATCTTCATAAAGAGAATATAACTATTAATAAAATTCATTTTTATTTATTGCTTCCTTTCACTTTACTCATCAATTCCTTAATTAAAAATATAGTTAAACATACTAGCATTTGATTATAAAAAGAATAAGAATTTGACAAGTTAAAAACCAATATGTACCACATAGATATAAAATTGTAAAGCCTTCTGAATAGCCTAGTTAGTTTTTTTTTTTTATAAGTACGTTTTAAGTCAATAATTCATTATAAAATAAATAATATTTGCTAGCTGTTTTTTTCTTGGAAATGAGGTTAGTTTTTCAATGTGCGTAAGTTTTAAATTTCTTAGATATACCTTTAGTAGGTCATTTGTATGGAGCCAATTTTATACCATTATCTAGAAACAGTTTATTGATTTTGCTATGAATTTTTGGATGAAATGTGAACCTACTATAACTTTTGTGTAGGATACCTCTGCTGATCACATGTGAATCAAGTATCAACCTTTTTTGTATTAAATGTCACTCACTATATGTGGCTAGCTCCAGAGGATATTGATATTCCCTGCTGTATTCATTTTCTTGGAGTGGTAAGTCTACTAATCTGAAGGTTAAGCTGAGGAATGTTGCAAGTTGGTGTGACAGGATTGTGATTATTGTTTTTTTTGTAGTTGTTCACATGGGTAGGTTTTCTGAATTGAATTTGGTTTTTGTGTCTCATAGTTTTGAGTTCCAGAAAAGGTAATACTTGTCTTTTTCTGTTTTCAAGATGAATTTTATGGTTTGGCCTTGCAAAATTAAAAGTTTTGGTTGTCTTCTAAAGGCTTCTTTGGTATGAAGGCAAACATGTCATCCATGCATCTCATCCAGACTTTAAACATGTGAGAAAAGAATTTCTATAATGGTTGTTAACAGAGGTGGCAGTGCATCATTTCCCATTAAAAAACCAAGATTGCTGATAAAATTTGTGATTGAATGTGAAAAAGTTACCAGACATATAAAGAGTGCTAGAGATTAATCTAACAAAATCCTTTCCACACATGTCTAAGGGATGGGTGAGATGCATGAATGACATTTTTTCCATCAACCAAAGAAGCATTTAGAAGACACCTGAAACTTTTAAATTTGTAAAACCAAACTATAAATTTCACCTTAGTAATAGAGAAAGGTACTACCTTTTCTGGACATAAAAACCAGTAATCACAATCTGATATAATTTCTTCTTCGTATTCCTCTGTTTACTTCCTTGTATATAGGACTTACACCCTCAGGGCTTAAAAGCGAATACCTGGAGTCGGAGGCCTGTTGAGGATCAGAAAGATATCAGGAGGGGAGATCAGTCTGACTTTCGGAAGAGGAGGGGGAGAGAAAGAGGATGATATAGAATGGCAATGAAATGGATAAAAGGATAGGTGATTTTGGAGCAGGCAGTGAAATGAATGGCAGGGGACGGAGAACCCAGAGAAAACCTACCAAGATGCTGCTTTGTCATGTGTCACACCAACTTGCAACAGGGAATATTAACATATTCTGAAACTAACCACACAAAATGAATTTAGCATAACATAGTGGACATTTAATACAAACAAAAAAAATTTGAAGGAATAATGTGTCATCAACAGAAATACCTTGCTGATAAGCTATAGCAGGTTCATGTTCCACCCAAAAACTCATAGCAAATTAAAAAAAAAAAAAAACTGCTCCATATCAGTAAGCACACCCTAAGAAACTTGCTTCATCATCCACTAAAGGATACTATGCAAGTACAAAGAAATTAGATTTGCCAGTTCATCATAAAGATGTCAGGAAACATGTATAGGAAATGGCAAGAAAAACCTACAAACTAGACAAAAGGAACACCTAAGAAATTTAAAATTTAAGCAAAATCTGTAGCAGCCCACCATTTTTGGCTAACAAAATACAATATTGAACAGGAAATGAAGCTTTTAAAACTGTTAAAACAATGGTAGAACTTCCAGTACAGGAAAACTCTGTATCTCCAAAAAAAAATACACAGAATAATTAATTTTAAATTCTGCCTATTGATAACTTAGTAAAGTCTTCCATTAATAGCTATATGGGAATATAACCCACAGTAAAGTAGGAATCCCTTTCCAGATATCGGCCAATGGCAAACAGCTTCAAAATGTTCTGAGTGAAAACTAGTAAGATTCATCAATCTACTCCCAATTCCAATATAGTTTCTGTATTCAGTGAACAGTACACAACGACAGTGTGTCGGGGATGGACTTTACAAATATCCATGTGGGGCAGATCATTGGTAATACGATGTGTTCATTTTTATCTGTGATCTCCTGCACAAGAAATGCATTATTGCAAAAGGAGAAGGATATGGGAAGACTGAACATAGTTACCAAAGAAACCACATTGTGGTTTGCTTTCTCTTCTGTAAATCATCATTGGTTTTCTAGGTAAAGGTTGTTACAACTACTTTCTCTTCTGCAAATGATCACTGCTCCTTGGTGGAGCATGCTATGGTTTCATTGTAGACTCACCAGTCAACTGTGATGTCATTCTTTCTGTAGGCATGTAGGAAAACAGGGATGAAAATGAACACCCAGTATATCACTAAGAGATATACAAAAGTTTAAAGAGTGAAGTCCATTCCCCAGATGGGTTATTCACAGACTGTATTGTCACTATCATGTTAAAGAAAATTAGAATGGTATGCATACTTTGCTTTTATAAATAAAACAATCTGATATGTTATATGACTTTTTCTACCCACACTTCCACAAACTATTCATACGATCATTTGTACAGCCCCCTTAAATTTCTGTGGTCATATTGGGTAATGATTTTTCACTAACCTGTAAATGAATTCATTCATATTATTAGACTCTGCAGAGAATAGGGAATGATTCTGCATAAACAAAAATTCCTAGCTCTAGCCAGGAGTGATACCTGGGACCACCGGATTGAGAAGCTAGAATTTGTATGTGTAAGAAGAATACAGTATGCTAAAGCAATAGTCAGATTTTTAAAAAAGTGGATCATGTGATAACTTTGTAATCCCAAGCTCTGAATAGGAACAAAAGAGAAAATGAATAGTGCTTACCACTTGGACAAACTATAGTTTAAACCAATAACAAAGAACATCTTGAAAATGTTAAAAGCCACACAAATTTTTGTTTGACATAAATTGTGTGCCTTAACGAGTGATGTTTTTTGTGCAGACTGATTTTGTCTATCTGTTATACAAAACTCACTCAGAATGAGTGCATCACAGACTATTCACAGAAAATTCAGATATGCATTATTTTTTGCCATGCAACTATAAACACATGGGGTATTAATGAAAACTTTTGAAGCCATTTTTTAGAAAATAAAACCAATACATTTCTGTATAAAGAGAAGTTGGAATGTATAACTTTTTTTTTAAAATCTTTGTATCACACCTCAAAGTGCTGAATATAAATACCAAGTTTGGTATATAACCAATTTTTTGGTTTACTGTTTATAGACAGATATTTTTTCCCCCCCTCCAAGGAGCTGAATGTGTGTTATGGCAAAATCTCAATGTCAAATTTTTTGATGGAATGCAACACTTCCTCTACTTACTAAAAGTACATGAGTAGTAGAGAAATTAATTATGGGAACTGTTTTATGGTAGGACATAAGTATATTATTTGAGCTTTGTAATATTTTAATTATCCCTTTATGATAAATTTATCTAATTTCCTTTATACCCTCATCTTAAGAATTCCTTGTTATTCACTGGAAAAATTAATGTCATACTGACATGTGGTAGCTTAGTTGGTTAGAGCAACAGCAAGGAAAACCAAAGATCCGTGGTTCAAGTTGCAACTGTGATATTGAATTTTTCATTCTGATTCTACTTTTCTAAACCTATCCTATATAAGGAATGTTAGAAGAATTATGATTGGCTGACCGAAGCCCAGGATCTCAGTACCTACAAGATTATAAGTCACAATAGGACTATGTTATTTTAAAATTAATTTGAGAATGCCTTTAAGGTTTACAGAAAAAATGCAAGACTTGGGAGAATTTAATGTCATACCAGCATGCTGCCTTAACGCAACTAATTTGGTTAAAGCAACAGTATGGAAAGGTGAAGATTTGTGATTCAAATTCTTACTTTGTCATTTTCAGTGATTGCCTAGTTAATATTAATAAATTTGGAAATAATACACTGTGAAGCTCAAGTTAATGCAATGAACTAATGAGTCACTTTTACACACAACTTCATTATACTGAGTAACAGTTTTGATGAAGCTTTGTGTAAAAAGTAAAATAATTATAATAAAAAAAACTCATTACTCCATCATATCGCGAAGTTAATGTTCCATAAAAGAATAGATTGCTCTTATCAAAAAAGTGACAAGTTATGGCAGAACAGAATGCATTTTTTACTTCTGTGCACTGAAATTGGTAAAACTGACACATTTATTTTATATTTAAAAAAAATTGTTTATTCCTTGTGCTGTTCATATCTTGATGAGGATGATAATAATTATTGCATTATTTATGTGTTTATCACACATTGAAAAGGAAAAGAAAGAAGGTAATAGATCATTAAAATGTAAATATATAATATCAAAAACTGCATTTCAAAAAGTGCTACATTTATTCACAATACTAGCATTGGGACATAAGACAGTATACAAGGTTAAAAAGAAAGACTGGAGCATGGAACATAGTAGTACATCTTTATACATTTCAAACAAAGAAAGTATTATTCTCTGTGGAGGGTTCAGGAGTACAGCAACCTCTTCAGCTTACCTGGAGAAAGAAAAGTGCATTTGAGAAGTTATTACAACAAAAATCCAAATCAGCTAAAATGTCATACAAATGTGTATTTATTTCAAATATTGGAATCTGGAATATCCCTCATTTTTTTTATAAGTACCAAAGCTATGAAATAATGTTCCTTCTTCAGGATATGCAGTGATACTTTACATGAAGAGCAAATTGATTTGATTGCATCATTATTCTTTATCTGTTGTAATTCATGTTGTATATCTGTTTTTATTCTTGGAATAGATGCTTTTGGCATGTCAATTTTACCCCTTAATTCTTACCACCTTTGTATTTTAAAGCACTAGCAATAATACTGTGGTTATTTTAGTTCACTGTTAATTCTGTTATTCCACAATAGTTACCAAATCTCCATTGGTAGGTTTTAACTTGAAATAGTCCCATTGAATTCTGCAACTCTTTTATGCACAAAGGTATATTTGTTGGGCCACCTGGTATATCATAATTGATTAACCTTTTATTGCTAGAATTATTTTGCTACATGTGTTGATTTTTCTCTAATTCCTATACAGGCTTTTATATCCCTTCAGCTGCACCACAACAAAAGCGGTTGGAATAGCTGGGAGCCTAAAGTGATATATGCAATGGATACTGACCATCCTTTCAAAGCCAAACATTGCGAGTTCAAATCCTAGCAAATCAAACATCCCTGTGGTAAAGGACAGGGAAGGTCCAAGTAAAATAACCAGTGCAATAGAAGCTGTCAGAATTACATATAACTGCAGTTGCATGGATTTTGCTTCCTTTTCATTATAATAATTAAAAAAAAAAAAAAAAAAAAGCTCTGCAAGTATAAGATTTTTGCAACATAAAGCAACTATAAATATTTGTATTTTATAATTGAAGGTTAGTATAGCGTGCAATTTAAAGAAAAAATACTTTTAAAAGATCCAAAACCCTAACAATACATACATTACACCAGGCTATAAAGGATTAAAGCTATTATATTTCTAAACTAGCTTTCTTATGTGTCTTGAATAATTTTCTTCCATTGCAGGTATCAAATAGCCTCATTTTCCATACCCATTGTATAAATTTAAACAAGCAAATGATTACTGCACAAAATATTTAAGATAAGGGTAAAAATCTTCTTCATGCTAAAACCAATATTTCCACTCCAAGTTTTTTCTCTATGCATTGTTCAACATGAAGTATAAACAATTAATACAAAATCAAAGAAACAAGTGTTATTTTATTTTTACTTTCTCTACCTAGTTTATAGAAGTATTGTATTTCATTCAAAATTTCAGTATGTATTGAAATTTTATTTTATTTGTAATTCAGGTTTTGTATATGTGAGAAAGAGCAAGAATAAGAGAGAACATCACTATTCAGAAAGAAAAAGAAAAATAGATACTACATTTTATTTTTGAGTCTGCCTACATGCAAAGATAAAGATTTTCTAATAAAGTTTGCCATGCAAACAAGCATTGTAGAAAAACATTTTAACTATTTCCTCAAAAATATCCTGAATAATTCTATTTCTTTCTATACTGCATATATTAAGTAGGGAAAGTATCATATTACACCCACAAATTCAATCCCATTTCATCATAAATAAATAGGTTTTGAGGTTCCCAAAAAAGGTATTTTTACAAAATGGTATGTATGTCTGTGAGCAGCATAACAGAAAAATGAAAATTTGGATAAACATGAAACTTCATACTTAAGCCCAATATTAACAGTAAAGTATGGAGCTCCACAAGGTATAGTGTTAGGTCCAATTTTATTTCTTATCTTCATTAATGATATAGGAAATGTAGAACTAATAGGTAAAATATTTCTATTTGCAAATGATATTTTTCTATTTTATGAAAATAAATCTTAATCACAGGTAATGAAAGATATGCAAACTGACCTTACAACACTACAGACATGGTTCACAAATCACAAGTAATATGTCAATTAAGATCAAAGATGTTATAGAAAGAGTAAACAGATTTACATACCTAGGGCTAACGCTAGACTCATCTTTGACATGGACATACCATATTGAACACATTATCAGCAAAACAAACTCTATTATTCTCATACTGTACAGACTAAAAGACCTAGACTTAGATAACAGCTTTAAAGGAGTCTTTATTTCGCACTCTTGCACCCCAATTTTCTGCATTTAAATGCAGTAAGGTCCAATAACAATAAAGAGCAGCTAAACTGATTAGAAATCCTACAAAAGAGAGCTATTAAAATACCTTATGGATTTCATATTTTAAAGCCTTCCGCAGAAGTATTTAAGGAAACAAATATACTGCCCATTTTCCTATCTCTGTCAATATAGTGAATCTTTGTTCATGTACAAAACTGAAAATAACCTCCTATGTACCAACTCTGTAATCTAACACAAAAGAAATATTCACTCCTACAAAACTAGGTCAGCCAATTACATATGTATAGAATCAGTTAACTCTACCAAATATGGAATAAAAAGTATATTACATTGGCCACCAAAACATACAACAGTTTCTCACTTAACATTAAAGAATCACTTAAATCCCAATTTAAAAAAAAAAAAAACTCTTCAAATACCTACTTGAGCAATACTGCAATTCCTAAAACTTTGACAACACAAAATCCCTATGTTGTTTTTTGAAATATTGCATTAAGTTTAATCACACGCCCACACAAATTATGTTAAAAAGTGTTATATATCTACTCCTTTTTATATATGATAATGTGTTTATTTTATTCTTTGCATTTTACTTACCTTTTATTGCTCATTGGAAATTCTATGTAAATAAATAAAAATAAGTTCTGCATCTTGCAATAATACAACATGGAAAGTTTTCAAGAAAGTTCCCCCTTCCAAAACTGATCTTTATATGGAACATTTTTAAAGAATTTTAATTTTCTCAAAAATGTCTAATGGTTTTGACTAAAATACTATTTGTTTAAGATATTTCCATGAAAAATGAAATTTATACCTTGAATTTTCTTTGAATAATTTCTGAAGTCTTCATTTTAAAAGACTTTTGCATAATTGGTAAACCGTAACAGATGGAATCGTAATACACAAAAAGAATAATCCCATTAAATCAGACAATTTATTTTGGATACATTTCTTTGTGGAGTTAATTATTTTTGAGATATTCTTTGTTATTGGTTTAAATTATCAATACTTCTATTTTTCTCAAATGGAAAATCATAATTCTTTTTTTTTTCATCCTGATCTTGTACAGAACAGAATTTCCATGTCATCATATAGTGACCTGTTATTAAAAGTTTTGACTATCACTTTAGCCTAGACGAAATAAAACCATTTCTACTAATTAACTAATCTTTGAATACATGAAATACATCGAAGAATAAGCTTTTATAAGAGTAGTTTGTTGTAGAATAAGGTGAATGTTGTACATCTGATTTTTTAAATTTAGAAATCTTAAGAAACGGATACAAACTTATTGCACAAGAGTTTTAGGACTCAAACAGTATGTGTAAATATTTTTTTTGCAAAACTAAACAGTTCCCAAAACATTTCATATTTACATTTACATTTCCCCCAAGCAGAAGTGCTTCATCAAACAAATCTCTTTACTTTCTCTACACATACTATGTACATAGTGTATAGAGAAGGTATTGTAATGCACCCAAAAATTTAATACCGAGATTTCATCGAAAATACACATTTTGAGACCCCCCAAAAAAGCCAAAAAAATAAAAAATAAAAAAAAAAAATAAAAAAAAAAAAAAAAAAAAAAAAAAAAAAAAAAAAAAAAAGCATTTTTAGAAAAATCTCCATGTATGTGTGTCTGTGGGCAGCAGATTGTTAGATACCAAACTTGTAAGTTTATGTAAAATAAAGTTAAAATACACAATTTATGTTACATATATATATATAACATAAATATTTTTTGTGGAGTTGACCGTTTTTGAGATATTCCTTGTTTTTGGTTTCAGCTTTGAAAAGCTTTTCTCATACAGGAATTTGTCAACTCCTGTCCACACAAACAAAGGAAATTGTCACATAGCAACCAGGTTTTGACCATCACTTTAGCCTATGGTACTTCCTTATTTCACTTCTGCTTACAAAGAAGCAAGTACTAAGACTATTTGTGCTAGTTTTTTCTCGATTAGCATGAAGTAAATAGAGGCATAAGCATTTTAACAATAATTTATTGCAGAGATGTAGAGAAAGCCATGTGATTGGAACACATCAGATTTTTTCTTTTACTTTCCAAGAAGTCATTGCCAAGAAAAATGGCCTTATAAAATATTGAATATTATATGTCCATGTTGCAAAAAATTAAATCTGTATTTCTTAGTTTGTAATTATTATTGGCAAACATTTATATATGCAAACCAATTTGGATAGACAAATTATTTTTTAAAATAGTAATATTAAAACACTTATGTGAATCCATAATGAGTGGAATGTATTACGTATAATAAACTACTCTTTCAGTTTTGCAGACACTGAGCTGTTAAAAGTATGTGCCTTTTCAGAACTCATAAAATTCTTTGGTTGAAAAATGAGTAATTAAGTTAATTCCAGCCCCTTTCATGGAATCCAGGTCTACTGGTCAGCAAAATTATACTTATTTATGATTAACTTACCAATGAAATTCTGCATATTAAATGACAAAGAAGGCCTGAAAAAGAGAAAAACATGTGTTATACTTTTCATTTCCATATCCAAATGTGTGTGAAAGTTTGAAAAATGCCTCAACTTCTTAATGTAATCCTAAAATACAACAAAAAAAAAGCTATACTTTCTTTGACATTACAGCAAACATTCAGACTAGAAACTCACTAAATAACATAGATTGAAAAAAATAGTTAATCTTGTGGAATGATTCCATGTTATAAATGGAATAAAATTTTGTAGCAACATTTTTCGTGTAGATAGTACATATAAACCTTTTCTTGGGCACTACTTTTACACAGTAAAAGTCATCCAGCTGTCTTTCTGCAGTGTTGTCGACCAAAGAAAGTTTTGTTTTTGAGGCCCTAAGCTATTATGGTGGATAAATTATTTATTTACTATGATCTAACTGAGTTCATAGAAACAGAGCGCACAAGAATGTGCACAAACTCTGGGATCTACAGCCAGAATAAAACCTTAGCATTGAAACCAGTAGATATCAGGATGCATAGCATACACCATATCCCAATGGCGTTGCTCTGCACTGCTTCCAAAATTGCATGGCACCTACTGAATGAAGACTAGGGAACTAAGCACCCAAGAAAATGTGCGCAAATGGTGTGCAGTTTACCCACCGTTACCAATGCAATTGATATATGCATTCATTTTTAAGAACATTAAAATGTTTTAATTCCAATTATCTATGTATTAACATAATACATTTTCTAACTTCAATTGAAGGTAAATTATGGCTAGACAAATAGAAGCCAGAATATAATTATCCTTGATATGTAGTGCACACTGACAATATTTCAGCTGAAAACTTTTTTTTGTAAATAATTTGGGTTCATAAAATTATATCTTTAGCTGAACTTTGATTAGCTGAAGCAAAGCACTAAAAGTCAAAAATTAATAACGGGAGTGCCTCAGTATCATTGCCATATATTTTGAGTTAGAGTATACATTATGTTCAAAATTGTATATGAACAGTATAGAAGAAGAATGTATTTTAATCTTATAGTTGTCCTTACTAACAATGTTTTTTTACGACATTGAATGAGTTTTATAGTATTAAAAAAGTAAGAAACACACTCATGTAGAGAAAAAATACTAATATTCACATTTTTATCAAGCCTATGTTTTTCAAAAAGTATTTTATGATATTAAGAAGAACTGTGAAATACTTAAATTTAATTATGTGCAAAAAAACCTGAATTATTTTGTGGCATTATAAAGTATTAAAATTCAAATTGTTAGTGTTGACGTATTTATTAAGCTTGAAATGTTTCAGTGTTATATTGTGGTCCAGTAAATAAATAATCAAGCACTAAAAGCAAAATTTCCCAGATATGGAATTTTTAGCTTAGGTTCACTGTACAATATTGCAATATGTCAGATTTGCTATAGATTGTTAAATGTAACAAACCTTACAGGTAATTAATTACAACTAAAGACTAGAATTGAATATTTAGTCAATTAACATTAAGTATTCGTAATGATTCATCATTATCAGTCCTATGTAATGATATAAAATACATTGCATAAATACCTTAGGATCTGTGTTATACAGACACTGGTTGAATTTAAATGCCACCTCAGGTGCTCCATTGCCAGCTGCAGAGAAGAAAACAATACTTATACTCCTCATATGGTGTTTAATATTCTTATATATACAGACTGTTTCAAAACAACACCAAACCAAGATATGAAAGTTTTGCTCAGATCCTATGTGATATGTAAATATACATTTTCACCCCTAGTAAAGTACATCAACAAAAGGCCTCTGATAAATGTGGAATAGGCAGTTACCCAGGAACAAAGCTGCATGCCTGGCTCATGCCTGAAGGTAACACAGGTATGCTGGGAAGCACAGGGTCATATGCTTTTACAGTGTTCTTGTAAACATACCAACAGGCTGCACAGTGGTTAACTAACATTAAGGGATTCCTTGCCTTACAAAACCCTGCAGGAGAGCCTATACCTTTAGTTATTTGTTTATTCTTCAAACATAGAATTTCATCATATAAGATGATGAATGAAAAGAAATGACTCTGAAAATAAATTGGGGTACATGCACTGCTAATACTATTTTTACAGACAAATGTTAGTGATGTTGAGGATGGAGGCAAAGAACTCATAAAAATAACAAATGCAAGAATACTATCAGAATACTACCAAAGGATTGTAGATAAAATTAAACAAAACTAATTCCCTTTTCAGTGAGATAAGAAGTATATTTTATTGTTTTTAACTCTAATACTAAATGAATGCAGCTTACTGTTGTCAATTATTAAGGTCAACAAAAGCCAGATACTGAAACAAAAGATGTCATATGCCCATAAGACAATGCTAAGCCTTACACTGCAAATTTGACAAGGGACATGCTGGGAAACTATGAACACCCTCCCTACATTCCAGATTTGTCCCTCCCCCCAACTATTTTTTGTTTGCACCCATGAAAGAATCACATGGAGGGGAATGATTTGAAACCAATGAAGACAATTAGAAACATGTGCGCAATTGCTTGACGATGCAGCCTCAAACTTTTTTGAACAAGGAATATTTAAGCTTCCAAATCATTGGTAAAAGTGAGCAGAGTGTGAAGCAGGCTATGTAGAGAAATAAAAGTGTCACTTCTGCATGTTTAATCAATAAATTATATATTAAAATAATATCACTATATTTATATCACCATTGTAAATGGCATAGGTATCATTATTCAGGAGTTAGAACAGAGGTATAGTGAAGTGCTGACAAACTGGTTGGCTGCCAGGAAGGTTAATTTTAGGGGTATGAAACAGTTGATGATACTCATGATAGTTAATTGCTTGTGGCAGACTGGCTACCTTACATTAATTTAAAATTTATGAGGAACATTTCTTTAAAAAAATTTCCTTTCGCAGTAATCATTTCATTTCTTGCAACATCAGTGTCTACTGTGGTGCTGTATGCAGTAAGACAGGAAATAAATACTATTAAAAATGACTGAACCAAACTTACAATATATTTATATTTTTATATAAACAGTGTTGATATAGCAAGTAACAAAGAATTTTTCCATAACTAATGAAAAATTTGTATGTTCTATCTCTATGAATTGCCATTAAAATAATAGTATTTAATTTTATATATATATATATATATATTTTTTGTAATATACTCATACTAAAGTGATAGTTTGGATATATGCAAGTGCAAAATAATTTTATTTTTCAAAGCCATCACTATTTTTTTGCCAGGATAAATGTATACAGCTAAGTGTTAATGAATTTAGAAAAAGTGCTGTTGTGAAAACTGGCAACTGTTTTCCTTCTTGCTATTCATCTCTACTCTAGCTAAACAATTTTGCAATTATGTAACGAAGATGAACAGAGCTACAAGGTAGCGTGTAAATGCTATTTGCAAATTTACAATTCCAAATTAATAGAAGTTTTTTATTCAGGTAGTAAACCAAAATGAAGCTGCTTACTTACCAACATTTTTGCAACCATTTATCATTTTGCCATATTTATCCTGTATAGCATCAGGAAGCATAGAAATCATTGTCTCGGTATCCAAAACTCCATCATCACTCAACTGCAAACAAAAATATACAGTAGAATATAACTGTTGAATACAAATGAATGTTTAGCCATTGAATTCGTAACTGCTAATTTTGAAAACCACAGTTACAATATTTGTTTTATCATTAGCATGACACTGGTGGATATTTTATGGACTTCTTGTCTGAATATTATACCTTAAAAAAAATATTAACTCACATTTTCAAATATTTTGAAAGCTTCTTCATAAAACCTCAAATAAAATATTAAAAACATAAAATATGCAAAGCTAAATTTATTTTTTGCAATATAACATTGTACAAATAATGATAAGTGTTTAAGGAAGTTTACAGAATTAAACATATGGAAGGTTTTCTAGTTTTGAAGCCATAGACTAGCTGTCCAAATAATGTGCATTAAAATTCTTTTGATATTTACTTTCTCTAGCATATATGTATAATGGATATAGTAGGCAGAGAAGCTATTGTACTCCACCCAAAAATTTGACACCAAGATTTCACTGAAAATACAAATTTTGAGGATGCCTGATCCAAATAAAGTACTTTTAGAAAAAACTCTGCCAATGTATCTATCTGCATGCGTGCATGCATGTATGCGTGTGTGTACAAAATAACTCAAAAATTAAAAGTCTGTTAAATACCAAATTTAGCATTAAAGATCAGTATCTTCCAAGGATGTGACAAGAGTTTCAGAAAAATCTCCCCTCCTAAACTACACTTTACATGGAATATTTTTCAAAATTTTTGATTTTATAAAAATGGCTCTAATGATTTTGATTAAAATCCTGTATATTAAAGATATATGCATGGCAAATAAAAGGTATACTCTGAAGTTTTTGGAAATAGCCCCTGAAGTTCTCTTCGTTGTGAATGAAGTTTGCATTGATGGCAAACCGTAAGATATAGAGAAAAACTTACTTCACAAAAATGTAGATCATTAAAATACACAATTTATGTCATATACAGTTTTTATTGTAGAACTAACCATTCCAAATATTTCCTGTATAGTTTTCAATTTTAAAATACTTAAACTTTTCTGAAACAAGAACTTCTCATCCATTTAATATCTTTTGTTTTACTCCTGGTCATGGAAAGAGAATATCTTTTGTAACAGTAGTTTGTTTGCAGAACAGATAGAGAAAGTCATGCGAATGGATACATACAATTTTTTAAATATATAAATATGTGTTTTGTTTGTTTCAGTTCACACACATCATACTTTGTCTGCTCTGTATATTATCCTACAATTATGTTGTTTCATTTTAAAAATAGATTAGTTCAGCAGTAAGGTTGTAAAATAGAAATATTGTAATATTGCTTGTTTATGAAATTTTTATTTCCAGCAACTATTACAGGCATTAATTTATGAGACAATGCTTATGTTTATATCACTAAAATGTAAAATTAGACAAAACAGTCCAACAAATTACACAAAACAGTCAAACTAGTTTAGGATGTAAAACAAAGTCTAACAAAATCTAGCAAGTGGCAGTAAATTTTAATTTAAACGATAACATTTTCAAAACAAACACACTTTCTGAAAAAAAAAATACTTCAGAGAAGCAAACTGTAAAAGTAAAATTATTTAGAGGTTTACTCACCGATCCAGTTTGTTGAAAAACACAGGCCATATAAGTCTGTAAAAAAGGAGGAAACAAAAAATATTAGGGAAAAACAAACAAACTAAAGAAATGTGTATACATTACAATTAATAATTTTAATTTTCTCTACTTAGTAGATTAGTACCCATAGGTAGAGAGGGTATGGCACTCCATCCAAAAATTTGATACCAAGATTTCTCTGGAAATATGTTTTAGGGTTCTCTGTAGGAAATAAAAAAAAGAAAAGAAAACATGTTTAGAAAAAGTTCCATGTGTGTGTGAGATGGAGAGAGAGAGAGAGAGAGAGAGAGAGAGAGAGAGAGAGAGAGAGTGTGTGTGTGTGTGTGTGTGTCCATATGTCTTTGAACATGATAATTGAAAAACAAAAATTCTGTAAAATACCAATTTGGCATTTAAATTTAATATCTTCCAAGGATGCGACATGAAGATTTTGAGGAAAATTCCCCTACCCCAAACTACCCTTAACATGAAAAAAATGTTGAAATTTTTTATTTTCTCAAAAATAGTTCTAATGATTTTGTTTAAAATGTTGTACATTAAAGATATTTATATGAAAAGTAAAATGTATATCCTGAATTTTCTGGGAATAGCCACTGAAGACCTCTTCATTCTGGATGACTTTTGCATTACTGATAAACCATTAGAGATAGACAAAAATGTAGTACACAAAAAGAGTAGATCTCCTTAAAACATAATTTATGGCATATACATTTTTTTGTGAAGTTGACCATTTCTTAGTTATTGCTTGTTATTGGTTTAAGTTTTAAAAACTTTTCTGATATGGGAATTTTCCAACTCCTGCCCATGCAAAAAATGAAATTTCAATTACATAGCAACTAGCTTTTAAATGATTTGACTATCGCTTTAGCCTAATGTATTATTCCCTTATTTCCCTTCTACATACAAAGAAGCAAGTAATTAGATCATTTCTGCTAATGTTTATCACAATTAGCATGAAGTACCTAGGTAGAATAGAATAGAATTTATTCACCTTAAGAAATACAATGAATTCATGGCTTCGTCAAAAACAAATAATACATAATTTAACAAATCTCTTACACTTCTATATACATTATATTTTACAGTATTGATCAAAACGAGTACAATTGTTGCTAAGCTAATCTTGTCTTGAGGCTGTCGTTAAGGTTTCTCTTGTGCCGAAGTACATCCTCAGATGAACAAGACCCATGCAACAAACAATGTTTCAGTGTTAGAGAAATCAACTTATTTACACATACATAGCTGGATGGCTCATGTGGCAAAGTTTTCCAAATAAACAAGTATTTTTAGCACATAATCAAAAAGATGTATTCATGAATTCATCAACGGAATAAAACATATAGTTTAGGAGTAGATTTTTAACCTTCTTCTTAAATGCTTTGCTCTGTGGAACTTTGATCGCATCAGGGAGTTTATTATATAAGTTAACACCTTTGTGGGAAACTGAATTTAAGCTTTTAGTTAACCTGTGTTGTTGAAGATGGATTGCTGTTGATGTTCTTGATTCTCGAAATCAATTCCAAATAGCCGTGTATTGGATTCTGTAATGACATTTCGTCGTTACTCAGTACTTCAAACCGATTTTTCATACGCACCTCCGGACTATTTTTGGAATGTACATATGGAATCCCCTTCTGGGGATCTGCCAACAATTGTATTAAGGTGTTGTAAGAATGGTATTCATTGTTGAGCTTAAAAATTCTCTTATTGTCGTGTATAAAGGAAACTGTCTCTAAGATATATATATAATCGTCTATTCTGATATCTTACCTCAGTATAGCCGTTATTCACGTTTGCCATCTGTGTTGGAAGATCCATGTTTGTCTGCTTCAATTTTTAGATTTTTTATTTCACTTCTTAAGGCGTTAACTGTTACTTCCTTATCTCTGCTGGTTGAGCATTCTCTTTTTTCACTGTTTTTAGGACATCTAAGCTGCACGTGCTAAAAAGAGAATACGTCGATTTCCCTACGTAGACTTGTGTTTTTCTTTTGGGCTTCTCTTAGGTCTTTGTTTAGGAGATCAATTATAACATGGAGCGATGCCGCAATTTCCTTTTCGCGTGGCTTTTCGACCACCGTTTCGGCTACTCGATTTTTGGCCTGTTTCTCGGGAGAGAATTTCTCCCCGGAATTCTCTCCATTTGCACAACTTACCGCACTATTATTGTTCACATTTACATCATCTTCAGATACTGATTCGGCGTATGTTCTAACTTTATTACACATTTTGAGTTGCTTGCTCCGTGTTACTACTCCTCCCGCCGCCATCTTGAAGAATATGAGGATAGAGGAAGAAGCTTTTTAATAATAGTTTGTCATACATAGGAGGAGAAAGTCATGGAATGGATCACATTAAATTTTTGCTATTGCATTTTCAATTTAATATTGTGTTATTACAGCTTTATTGCAAGGTATGACATTGTTGCAGCATGATAAATGTTGACTAGTTGAGTGGTGCCTAATGTGAAGCAGTTGGCAATGAAGCCATTTTTATTTAAATTGATTAATAGTTTTATAATTTTGTGGCATTCAGGTATTTGGCTATTATATCAAGTGTTAAGGATGTTATAGTTGCAACTCTTAAATTTGTTTATTTGATATAGAAGATGTTTTAAACTGAAAAAGATTGCTAAAATGCCAGCATAAAAGTAAATAAAATTTAAACTTTTTCTTATATGAAAATAAAAAATTTGACCAGCGCCAGTACCTCCATTATTTAGTTAACCTGAATCCATAAGTGTAAACAATATAAACATTCATTTTCAGAATATTTTAAATTTATTATTTCTAGCCTCTGTTGTTTCGAAACACAGAGAGAGGTTCCAGATTCTTTTCTGTTTTTCTGCTAACTATAGATAGTGTTCTATATCAAATTGGTTTAAAAGATTGATGTTTTGATGAGGTTTTCTTCTAACTAAAGGAATTTTGTTTGCGCTTGATTTCTTGGACTTCATTAAGGAAGTTTTATTGAGTTTTTAAATTCACTTGTGTTTTTATTTTTTCACAGTTAGGGTAATTTATTTAATGTTTCATATTTTATAGCAGTTGCTTTTTCATTATTAAGGCTAAGTCTTGAATTATTGTTAAAATTTTACTGAGCAACTATTGGAATGGTTTTAACATCTCCATAAGAATAATATGACAAATGTAATAAATACTATTTATGGTTCTTACCTTCAGCTTGTCATCATCTGCAAAATCTCCTATCCTGGCTTTATTTATAAGATCTGTAAAGTAATAATAACTGTAATATAATTTAAATCATGTTTAATTCAAATAATTTATAAATAGAAATCTTTGACTTATTATTTTCATTAAAAAAGCATCAACATGTTTAAGGAAACCAATAGAATCACATAAAGAAGTTTTTTGATGTTTCTATATAGAGGAAGAGAAATAAAATTGATAGGGAAACACATACCAATCACAACAACGATGGAAACAGAAAAGGAGAATCAACCGAAGGCTCGGAAAGAAACTCAGAACACAATATCAAGACTATTAGACCAGATAAAACAAGACAGATCCAGAAAGCAAATATCAACAGTGAGAGGAAGAATAAAGGAAGGCCATTTGGAATTAGCCCTTGATTTGACAAATGATTTAATAAAAAATGCAAGCCAACAATGACAAGCCATGATTTGACAAGATCTGCTATGAAGGGCAAAAAACAACTCTGCAAGCCCTAAGAATAGCAAAAACTACAAAAAGAATAGAGAATATACATGTTTACAGCACAAAATGAAGACAGTACAAGGCAATAATTGATACAGCAAGAGGAAACTACTTAGCAGAAGAAGTCTAAAATTTTGCAGAGGAAGCAGAAAAAAAATCCTTTCTTTCCCTTAAAGAGGAAAACAAAACACGCAATGAAAAAAGATCCCAATAGAAAACTGGGTAAATCACTTCTCACAAATACTGAATAAAGGCAACCAAAGTAAAGCATATGATATGGACACAGAGGAGAAGGATGAAACACCAGGGAACAAAATGTAAATAACAGAGAAAGAAGTAGCCAACTGCATCAGAGAGGCAAAAAACAAAAAATTAACTGGACCAGATCAAAGAGCATATGAGAATTTAAAAATCACAGCTGACATTCTGATATTAAGTTGGACCAAACTTTTCAGTAGGTGCCGGAGTTCAAACTCTATCCCAGAAAAATGGAGAAGGACAACACTAAGATATATAAAGGGAAGAGTAATACAGAGGACTTGAGTTCATATGGAGGAATAGCACTTGAAAACACAACCTACAACATTTTCATGAAGATAATCACAAGTAAATTGACAAATCTCATACAGCAGCACATACCAGAAAATCAGTTTGGTTTCAGAAGAGGGTGATCAACACAGCAAGCAGCAAAAGTACTTCAAGAAATTGAAAAAAACTCTTAATAAACTAAAAGGAAAATATTACCCTATGTATTCATTGATTATGAAAAAGGTTTGTCTGTATAAACAGTTAATCCATAAACTGAAAGACATGATTAGTAGATGTAATATAAGATGTCATGAGCTGCAATATATTGCAGATACCAATGAAGAATCAACAGCAGAAAACATAATCCAGACAGAGCTATGCAAAGTGACACAATAAGTCCATTGCTCTTCAATATAATGACAGCAGATATCGGGGAGAAACTGAAAGGAGCCACACTCATAATGTATGTGAATGAATGGTTCTAGGATCATCAAACAAAGAGGAACTGCAGGAACATATACATATTTTGTGGCAGTGGGCTTCAGAAAATACGAGGGTTGAATGAAAAGAAATGCCTACATTTTCGTAACTCTTCAACAGATGGGAGCATTGGTATGCGGCAGGTACTGGCTTGTTCCATAGCCTCTTCTCTACAGCTCCAGTTGGCAGGAAGCCTTAGCACTGAACGGTTGTGTTGTTACAGTGTAAAGTATGGAACCCTGCGCAGACGGTTGGTCAATGCAATTTAAGCAACGTGCAGTCATTGAATTCTTGTAACTTCATTATAAACAAAGACAAAACAGCGCAAATGGTGTATAGGAGAGAAGAAAAAACATTGAAGAAAGGCATCCTAAAAATCCAAGATGAACCACTGAAAATAATCAACAGATTAGTATTTAGGCACCACTTTACAGACAACCGCATCATCATTCAGCACACACATACAGGAAAAAAACCTCAGCAGATGTTACAATGTGCAACTCAAAAACATCATATCTCTGAAATTAGAAACAACTATGAGACTGTTTGCAACTACACCAATTGCTAATTATGGAATTGAACTGATATGGGGGAAACTAAAAACCAGTGACATGAAAAAAATTTAAAATGTTAAAACAAGATTTATAAAGAAGGCAGTAGGGGTAAGCAAGTATACACCAAACAGACTGACATATGTACTAGCAAGAGAAACATTATTCTTAGAAGCTATAAGGATCAACACACTGCTACCAAATTCAGAAATATATAAAGAAGCAGTAATAAGAAAGAAACAGAAGCAGAAAGAGATAAATGTTGAATTCTTCATCACAGTTGCCGTTATAAACAGACAGTGGATGAACAGCAACAAAATGTACAGACACACAATCATAGGATTTGCAATACACAGCTTCCACCATTTAATATGCACAAAGAAAAAATACCATCAAGCTCAAGAACATGTGTTTGCAAATATGTGGTCACTACTACTTCAACAGGTGTAAAAAATGGACATGCACTCTAAATGAACTTATAAAAGCAAGTAAATAGCCAATCAAAACTCTGTATTTGTATTCTGTATGCCTATTCAAGCTCACTTTGATTTAAATAAAAAAATAAAAAAGTTTAGGAATTTTGGTGAAAGTTACACCACAGATGTTGTTGTTGTTGCTGAAGAAGAACAAGAAGAAATATTGCTGTCATTGATCTTAGTAGAAATAAACAACTTCCAGATGCACATACAGAGTTAAGGTACAATATAATATTAATGATTAAAATTATCAACATACTATATTACTATAAAAAATGTACAATATTACATGTCACAGATTCAAAGTACTTGCATATTACATATCTAAACATTCTAATATAAAGTAACATATATAGAATAACAATGATGATTATGGATTGACATTACTTGTTACATTTCAAAATATTCTTGTGTTGAATAGTAAGATGTGACAACCAGTATTCATGTAGCTTATGTTTAAATGCTGATGCAGGGCAATAGTAACTTTTTATAGAATATCAATGCTCTTCTGAGTTGTGATCAATCTATGAAATGGGATGTAATAAGTCAACTTGTTCTAGTATTATATGAATGGATTTTGTGGAGCTTAACAGAGGAAGATGGAACAACATTTTGCTATAACCATGCAGTGAAGAATAACAAGAGAATATCTTGTTTAGTGTTCCCTGAATTAAAAACAAAATTAAAAATGGTCCATGTGTGTGTCCATGTATTCGTGAAATTATAACTAAAAAACAAAAAGTCTGTTAAATACCAAATTTGGTATTTAAGTTAATCGTATTCAAAGGATGTAATATGAAGGTTTTCAAGAAAATCCCCCACTCCAAACTACCCTCTACATGGAAAATGTTTTGAAAATTTGGTTTTCTCAAAAATGGCTCTAACAATTTTGGTTAAAATACCACATATTAAAATATTTACAAGACCAATAAAAAGTATATCTTGAATTTTCTGAGAATAGTCTCTGTAGCCGTCCTCATTCTGGTAAACCATAAGAGATAGACAAAATTCCACTGCACAAAAAATGTAGATCTCATTAAAATACACAATTTATGTGATATAGGATTTTTATGCAATAAACTATTTCAGTGATATTCCTGATTATTGGTCTCAATTTCTTAAATGGGAAGGCACTGTTAGTTGCATATCTCTTTTGTTTTACTTCTGGTCATTCAAAGAGAACCACACAGCGACAGCTTTTAAAAGATTTTACTCTGCCTTTAGCCTAATGTATCCCATTATTTCCCTTTTACCTACAGGGAAATAAGTAATGAAACCATTCTGCTTATGTTTATCTCGATGAGCAAGAAACAGATAGAAGAATAAGGTTTTGCAAGAATAACTTGTTGCCAAATAGGTAGAGAAAGTCATGTGAATGGAATATATCACTTTTTTACTTCCTCTATTATGAACGTAGGACATATTAGCTAATGAAAGATTGTATTTCATCTAAAAATTCGTTAACGAGATTTCAACTGAAATGTATGTTTTAGGATCCCCTGAATGCAAAAAAGAAAAAGGTCCATGTGTGTGTGTGTGTGTGTGTGTGTGTGTGTGTGTATGTCTATCTGGCTGACAGACAAAAAGTCGGTTAAATATCAAAACTAGCATTTAAGTTCAATATCTTCCAAAAATGTGACACGAAGATTTTCAAATAAATCCCCCCACCCTTTTACATGGACAAATGTTCATAGCATTAATATGTTACAGAGATGTAAAGAAAGTCACGTGAATGGAACATATCCGATTTTTACTTTCTCTACACGTGATATAGTGTATAGAGAAGGTATTGTATTCTACCCAAAAAATCGATACCAAGTTTTCAACGGAAATATATGTTTTGAGGTGCCTGAATAAAAAAAAAGTTTCAGAAAAAGTCAGTGTGTGTCTGGGACCAGCATAGCTCAAAAATGAAAAGTTCGTTAAACACCTAATTTGGTATTTGAGTTTAGTAATCTAGCAAGGATGCGACATGAAGAGTTTCAAGAAAACCCCCCACCCCAAACTACTCTTTACATGGAAAAACTTTCGAAAATGTTAATTTTCCCAAAAAGGCTCTATTTTGATTTTCTCAAAATGGCTGTAATTAAAGATATTTATATGTTATATGAAATGTATATCTTGAATTTTCTGGGAATAGCCTCTGAAGACCTCTTTATTCTGGTTTTGCTGAATTTTCCATAACCGATAACTCATAAGAAATAGACAAAAACTTACTTTACAAAAATGTACATCTCATTAAAACACATAATTTATGTCATACACGTTCTTTTTAGTAGAGTTGACCGTTTCTGAGATATTCGTTGTTATTTGGTTTCAGCTTTAAAATACTTTTTACTTTTCTCATGGAGGAATTTGTCAACTTCTGGCCATACAAAGGAATTTCAATTACATAGCAACCAGTTGTAAAAAGATTTGATTATCGCTTTAGCCTAGTACCAATGCTCCCTTATTTCCCATCTACTTAGAATGAAGCATATATTCAGACAATTTCTGCTAATTTTATCTCGATTAGCAAAAAGTAGATAGAAGAATAATATTTATACTTTCTCTACACGTACTATATACATAATATATAAAGAAGGTATCGTATTGCACCCAAAAATTCGATACCGAGATTTCAGAGGAAATACATGTTTTGAGACCCCCTGAATAAAAACATTTTTAGAAAAATATTCGTGTGCGTGGGCAGCATAGCTTAAAAAAGAAAAGACCATCAATACCAAACTTGGTATTTAATTTGGTATCTTCCAAGGATGCGACACGAAGATTTTCAAGAAAATCCCCTACTTACAAAACTACCTTTACATGGAACGTTTTTCGAAAATTCTGATTTTTTTTAAAATTGGCACTAGCAATTTTGATTAAAACACCCTATGTTTAAGATATTTTTATGACAAACGAAATATATATCTTTGATTTTCTGGGGGATAGCCTTTGAAGACCTCTTCATTCTGGATGACTTTTGTATAACTGGCAAACCTTTAGAGATATACAAAAACTTACTGCACAAAAAATGTAGATCTCATTAAAACAAACAATTTATGTCATATGCATTTTTTGTAGAGTTAACTGTTTTCGAAATATTCCGGATTATTAGTTTCAATTTGAAACACTTAAATTTTTCTCAAACGGGAAGACATCTTTCTTCACGTAGCGACCGGCTTTTAAAGGACGAGATCACTTTAGCCCGTTCATTTTCTTATATTCCTTTTACTTACATTAGCTCTGCTTATGTTTATCTTGACTAGCATGATGTAGATAACAGATTAATCTTTTGAATAAAAGGTTTGTTTGCCGACATCATGTGAATGGAACACATTAGATATTTGCCCTTCTTCTTATAAGGGACCAAGTAATAAGGACAATTTCTAGTAATGTTTATCTCGATCAGCATGAAGTAGATTAAAGAATAAGCTTTTTAACAATAATTTGTTACAAATTATGTGAATGGAACACATCAGATTTTTAATAATAAATTTGTTACAGAGATGTAGAGAAAGTAATATGAATGGAACACATTAGATTTTTTAAATTTATTTTTACTTTCGCTAACACGCATTTACATAAATCTGATGTCGAGATTTCACCGTAAAAATATGTTTTGAGTTTCCCTAAATCCAAAACATTTTTTTTTTTTTAGAAAAGGCCCGTGCGTGTGTCTGTGGACAACATAGCTCAAAAACAAAAAGACTGTTAAATACCAGTCTTGGTATGTTTGTTAAGTATTTTCAAATGATGTGATTCGAAACGTTTCAAGAAAATATCCCCACCCTTTACATGGTACAATTTTTGAAAATTTTGTTTTTCTAAAAAATGGCTCTAACGAGTTTGATTAAAATACTGTATATTAAAGCTTTTATATCATAAATATTATACATATCTTGAATTTATGGGAATAGCCTCTGAATACCTCTTTATTTTGGATGAATTTTGCTGAATTTTGCATAACTCACATACTGTAAGAAATGGACAAAACCTGATTACACAATAAATGTAAATCTCGTTAAAACACATAATTTATGCCATAGACGTAGAGTTGACCGTTTTCATGATATTCTTTGTTATTGGTTTCAGTTTTAAACTACCTAACTTTTCTCAAACGGGACCATGCAAAGCGAACCGAACCTCAATTGTTTCACATAGCGATCAGCTTTTAAAATATTTTACTGTGTGTGTTTACACATACATATCAGTTTGTTGTATGTGTATGTGTGTTTCAGTTCCGTCAGCAGTGACTCTAGTTTCGGGTTTGGTGTTGTGCATTTACATACCAGTGAGTTAGTGCACAACTTTTCGTTCCTTCACCGACTCTGGATATCACCTGAACCTGATTTTCATGATGCGAATCAAATTCAGCAACCTGGAGCTTTGTCACACAAAATGTCCGTGAAAAGTATACTTCCATTAATGGAAGAGGTTTTTAGGTTACGGTTAGGTACGAGAACTGACGAGTGAAAAACGTAAGACCTTTCTCCGAAATGTTCTTAATAGTGTGGTATAATAAACAGTAATCATTTTAATAAAGTCGCATCAGAGGCAACAGACTTTATTGTAACCGTAAAAAAAATGATTCATCTAAATTAAGTTAACGCTTACAGGTCGCGCACCAGTTCTTGACGAATTATATTTTTAAATGAGAGATTAGTTGCGAGTCACTCACCTTTATTGTGAAAAAAAATGAAAATGATAGGGCGTGAAGACCGCTTAATTTTTCTCAGAGGCCTCTCTATCAGGCTTGAGGTTCTTGTACGTGCCGTAAATCTACGACACGGGGCCCACGGCTTTACTTCCCTTCCGAAGGAAGCCATGCTAAGGATTTTTACACCCGAAAAAATCCATCGTCCTCCGCCGGGTTTGAACCCGCGTCCTTGGGTATATGAAGTTAGCATGACCTTTATTGTGCATTCTCGAAACGCAATTATATGGAAGTAGAGCTGTTTATCATTGTAACATAAACTATTTGTTGACCTGTTTATCAAGAGTCATTCTTCTAGAAGCAACGAGCAGCCTGTACCATGCGCCAACAAAAAAGAAGTGAATACAAATAAATACTAGTTCGAGAGAATTGATAATTTTACTTGAGATTTACTTCGTTGTATAGTTTTTGGTTTCTAAAGAGATGATCAATTTCCAACAGTACTCTAGTAGAACCCTTGAGACAAAAGACAACTGATACAGATTAAGAATTTGCTTACTCGGTTAGATTTCATCGTACTCTGCTAAGCATGGGTTTTAAACGTAAATCAAGATCAAAAAAATCAATCAGAGCCGAAGCACCGGGAATAATTATATGGAGGTATCCGTGTCTTCAGGTTATTGAAATGTTTCACTTGCAAAGAAATGACGATGTCTATCTACCTTGATAAAATGTGATAGTTACCCTTGTAGAAAGAAAAATCTGATGTGTTTCATTCATACGACTTTCTCTGTCTGTTCTGCAAATAAACTATATTTACCAAAGATTATTCTTTTATCTACTTAATGCTATATCGAGATAAACATTAGCAGAGAGTGTCTTATTATTTGATTCTTTGCAACTAGAAGAGTAAGAGGGAATACGAGTATATTAGATTAAAGCGATAGTCATATTTTTAAAATTTGGTTGCTGTGTGATTGAAACTCTGTTCGCTATGCACGGCAGGAGAAAAACAAAAGAAAAAGAAATGACAAATTCTTGTTTGAAAAATGTATTTTAAAATTGAAACGAGTAACACCAATATCTCAGAAATGGATAACTCTACAAAAAAGTTCTACAATATAAATTTTAGGTATACATTTTTTGTGTAGTAAGTTTTTGTCTATCTATTACGGTTTACTAGTTATGTAAAAGACATCCACAATGTCTTCAGAGGCTATTCCAGAAAATTCAAGATATATATTTTACTTGTCAATGTAAATAATATATTTAATATACGGGTTTTAATCAAAATCGGTTGAGTTATTTTTGAGAAAATTAAAATTCTCGAAAAGTTTTCCATGTAAAGGATAGTTAGGTAGGGAGGAATTTTTATTTTTATCTTCGTGTCACATCCTTGGAAGATTGTAAACTCAATTTTCGAGTTTAAGTTAAGTTGTTCACACACGGACCTTTTTCTAGTTATATATATTTTTTTTTTTTTTTGTACAGGGGGTCCTAAAGCGTGTATTTTCAGTGAAATCTCGTAATTTTGGGGTGGAATGTTAAATATTCTCTGCTTATGTAGTATGTACTAAGTAGAGAAGGTAAAAACTAGACACGATTCTGCCAATTGTGTTGCCACAATGCTATAGAGTAAAGGCGACAGAATTGGCACTGTGGTGGACATTTTGACTTTGTCATTTGTGCCTTAAATGCTACTGCAGTGTAAACCCGGATATTATCGAAACTTGATTAGAAGAAAGATTATTAAAGCGCCTTGAAGAACCTGTAACTTTAACCATTCCGTACCCTGTAGGTACGAAATATTAAGTCAAGCTCATCCTGGAAGAAAATAACGCAATATATAATCGAAAAAAAGCTGTCCTGTACAAAACATAAATTAAGTCTTAAATATCTATTTTCAGGTGTGCCACCCAAGAATTGCGACCCACAGTTTCAAAATCATTCAAGTTTTGGCAGCTAAGAGGTTTGCTTGACACCATAAACCTTGTAAAACCAACTCTCAAAACTCAGCCAACTTGAACAAAGATCGGAGAGAAGGTCGGTATGTTTTGAAAAATACTTTAAAATGCAAAAATAATGAAACTGCCAATAGTTATACTATGGTCAATTTATTCTTATGCAGTCATAACAATAAACTGTCATACCTAATTATGATTTTTGTAGCTGTGGTATAAAAAAGAAACAAGTCTTGTTATAGGTAAAGGCTATATTGTTTAGATATTTAAAATGAAACTTTGATTATTGTTTTATTTATTTTGCAACATAAACAACAAGAAATTTTGCTCAGCTAAAGTTTATAAACCAGCATAGTCCTTGTATTTGAGGTTATGTCACTCCAACGCTCATTAATCGCATTCAAGTACTACCAACTTATGATTATAAATGTTCTTACATTTTGGGTTAATCGGGTCAGTAAATTAAGGGTTAAAGGGGTCAATGCTGCTATGAGTGATTTAAGTTTTTATCGTTATTGTTTTATTACAGATGCCTAGTAATGCATATAAAACGCTGTTGACATTATGAACGGCAGAGGGTCTTTCTCCTGCTCGTTGTGATGGTCTCAACAGAAAGGATGTAGCTGACTTCTTCAAACTCTTGGAGGAGACTTTACAGGCTTGTGATTTACTTAATAAGCCTCAACTGATACATAATGCCCATAAATCTGGTTTCTAGATGAACAATAAACCTACAAGAAAAAATTTTTGCTCAGAAGGGTGCTAAGGCAGTGTACTCTCAAACTTGTGTTGAGAGAGGGGAGCTTGTCACGGTATTAGCTTGCACAAATGCAACTGGGAACTTTATTCCTCCATTGGCTATTTTTAAGGGAAAGGAATATCTCAAGAATTTTCGGATGGCTTCCCAAATGAATCTCTTGTGACCACGTCAGATTCTGAATGGATCAATGAAGAATTTTTTTTTTGCAGTGGCTGCATCGCTTCCAGGCCCATCGAGTGCCTGGAACATGTTTGCTGCTAATTGATGGTCATGGATCTCACAAGAGTTTGTCTGCACTGCAGTTTTGTAAAGAACACGACATTCATACGGTATGTCTACCAAGTCACACTACTCATTGACTCATAGATCATTCTTCAAAGCCCTCAAAGCATATTATGACAATGAATGCAATAAATTTATGCGTAACACACAGGGGGGGGGGGACGAAAGATTACAAAAATAATATTTGGAAGAATTTTCAAAGAAGCTTGGCGCCAATCAGCAACACCAGCGATTGCTGAGTCTGGATTTTTGTCAACAGGTCTGTTTCCCCTAAACGAAAATGTGGTGTCTGATCATGAATATTTATCAGGAGAATGTATGATTACACTAGAACGACATATTTCAGTACTTGAGAGTGCAACTTTAAAGCTTGAGGATACCTCATATTCCTAATTTTAGTCCAGAACACGCATCAACATCCACGATGACCTTCCGTGATCTGCCTCCGTCTCCAATAAAAAGACCGCAACGTAAAGAGTCAGCAATGAAACAGAAAGTGGCTCTTTTAACTTCTCCAAAAAAATATAGAAGTAAGATAAAGACTGCGACTGAGACGTAAGTCTAGAAAAGAAACTATTGTCCTGCCTCAGTCAAACAAGTATGGAACAAAAAGTGGAAGAAAACGACTGTTGCCACCATCTTCTGAAGACGACGATCCGTATGAGGACATGTAAGAGCAAAATAAAAGCGCATATGCATTCTGTTTTGTAAAATACGATGATCGTCGCTCAGAAAAATTGGGGGACTGGATACAGTGTCAGAGAAGTGGGAAAGAATGGTACGATGAAGACTGTTGGTGTCAAAGGAAAGAAGAACTTCATTTGTGGCAAATTCAGGTTATGTGACTAATTTTTTTCCATATTCAAGTGTGTATTTTTCAAGAAGCAAACTATTTTAGACTGACCCTATTTACCTTGATGACTGACCCGATTTAGACTTAATCCTTAGGATAAATCGGGTCGTGTAGAGAAGTGCTATTAACCTCAGTGTTTCGTGTATCCTTATTGTTAATAACAATATGTCTATTGGGTTTTGTTGCCTAAGGTCTTACGTAATCAAAAATATATTGCTATACTTATTCACATGAACGCTTTAAGCGCTGTTATTATTTTTATAATTTTTGACCCGTTTTAGACTAAGTTACCCTATATTTGCGTAAGTAAAAATAAGAATATATAATTACACCTTGAAATTGTTGTTTGTGCTATCACCGTGGCCAAGCTAATAAATATTTATTCAAATTTGACATTTGAACATCTAAATTTAGTTGATACGTGTAAAAATACCTGGGATTCATAAAAGGAATTATAAAATTAATTAATAATTGAGTCACTTTAGAGTAGCAGATTTATGTAAAATGATAATAATGGAACACTTACCTTCACTAACACCGGTATCTCCAACACACTGTCCATGAAGCATTGCCATCATCTGTTTTGTGTCGTCATCCAGGGCATCTAATGACTAAAGAAAAACACCCAAATCATAAAAAAAAAGTTTACTGTTCGGAAACACGCGGTTACTTAAAAAGCAGTAGCATAACTGTAGATTATAGATCCTTTGGAGAACTGATATATATGTGGGTATCAAATTAACACAAGGCATGCGGTTTCCACAGTTTCTTATTTTGCAACTTAGAAATTCAGATCTCACTTGTGTTGGTAACGCAATGTTTTCAATATGTCTGGTATAATACAAAATCTGGCAAACAAAAAAAAAACGTGGTTGGACATAATTAAAGCAGATGTGGAAATAAAATATGGAAGGTTTTAAAACTGTAATATCTTTCGTTTCATCTGACTGTAGATTTATCTTTAATGTGTCTGGAAGTGATGCAAGAATAATTTTTAATTTTATTTATTCAATTTTGTTTCCACAGAAAATTAATAAGATAATTAATAAACTAATTATATTTATATGATATTAGTAGGTTCCAGTGGACGGTTCACAAATTTTATTTTATTCTTATATGTGTAGTAAAGAAGCCAAAGAAAGAGCAAAACAAAAACAAAACTTATTCCGTACCTACTATAAATTTGATACTTTACCCTAGTTTGGAATGAATCCAAATAAAGTCTCAAATTTGAAATCATCCGGCAGTAAACAGTTTTAATCCTAATTTGCTTGAAGTAAACTTCCTTTAACTGGTTTTGTTCAGTATCTTTCACTGTACTATAATTGCATTATGAATGAGGTATATGTTTGGTCGTTCCATGGAAAAGTGAACTGAAGTATATCTAACATGATTTTTGTTTCCAGTATTCGGCAAAGAAAACGGCTATTTAATTATTTCGTAGCCCCCACGCTCAGATGGTCAAATTTGCTCAAATATCAAAATATAAAACGGAGAAGAAGAATTTTCTCTGAGAATTTACGATTGCCAAAGCTGTAGTACAAGTTAGGTAAACTTTTAGAAGTGGTTTTATGATTTAAAGAAGGAATTTGAATTACTAGCAAGTTATTTTGTAATGTATTTGCAATCTACAAATTTAAATAGCACTGAATTATATTTAAAGCACATAATATTAAATTTATTTAGAAAATCTGAAGTACTATACTAAGATAATGTAGGTAAGTTACTGAAAGTCGTTTTATGTTTACGTTCTATTCCTCTGTTCTAAGTTGACTTTTACAGTAAAAGTAAAATTTCCACTAAAAATGTGCTTTGTACTGCAATCGTTTTGTGATGTGCATTACAGGAAAATGGCTCATAGAACAATTAAAACAATATTTATTTGTTCAATAAACATAGTCATTTAAAGGATCTGGCTAGTTTTAAGGAGATATGTTAAAATAAGTAAATAAAACAACACGAAACGTTCATATTAGCGTATGCAGTTGGTAAAAATCATCATTCTTGACGAATTTAGGCTTTAAAGATTTGTAATAAAAGATTACTCACCACTACAGACGGACAGTTTTTAACTCCACCTTAAAACGTCTTAAAATCATTCATACAATTTATTTAAAGTCAAACTAAGTACGAATTTCATTACATTAACATTATTTTATATTATTAATATAAAACTAATATCTTATGGGAACTTATGCCATCTTTGGCCTTTATTTATTTAAGTATAATGCAACCAAATATTTAAAAAGTGAAAGAATAAAACAACTGATTTGTTACAAATTGGTTAATTTAACATCAAAGTATCATGCCATTTGATATGCATACTATTTCACAGTACAGAAAGTAAAACTTACGCCCTCGACGTTGAGTGTGAGCCCCAGGAAAAGGGCTGCAGCGATACCGAAGGAGCCAAACATCATGATGAGATCAGTCAAGGAACAGTGAACTACCTGTGTTTACCCTTCCTCGCGTCCATTTATGTGGTAATCCAAGGACGTCTTTAGACCGCCACATAGTAATAATGACATTATATGTTTTCCACAAGCTTCGTGAGTTTGTTTTTCCTAAATATCATACTTTGGTATGATAACCCAATGGTTATTGCTTATAACAGTATTCTGAGGAATTGCTGCTCTTGTGGTAAATAACTCAATGTCGTTATTAAATCAAAATATATTTAATTATTTACATTTAATTTCACTGAGGAAGATTGCTGACTAAAATGTGATTAACTTCCGCTTTTCATTTAAATACATGTAATAAAATTAAATAAATAATTGTATTAATTAAACAGGAATTTCGCTCCACAGGTTCTGCACGAAATAAATAAATAACCCTTTATGTCGTCCTGTTTTTTTAACTTCCTTTTTGAGAATAAAGGAATACTTTAGAGAACACACTAAACTGTAACTAAGGAAATAGCCTACCAAGACTAACACATTATTCTCAGCAAAACCACGGTTTCCAATATTTCGTTTTCTCCCAACATTATCCCACAGTCATTTCCCATGACCATTGTAGGATTAAGTACAATTGAAAAAAAAAATCTTCATTGAGGTTAAATATGATTATCGATCCTTAATAGAAATATTTAAACACAATTTTTCTTTCTTAATTTTTACTTTCTCTACACGTACAATGTACATATGTAATACGTGCAGAGAAAGTTTTGCATTCCACTAAAAAATTCAATGCTGAGATTTCACCCGAAATAGATGTTTTAGGGTCTCCTGTATCCATGAAAGCATTTTTAGAAAAAGGTCCGTGTGTGCATCCGTGTGACCCTGTGTCTTGTGAACACGATAACTCAAAAACGAAAAGTCGGTAAAATAACAAACTTGGCATTTAAGTTAAGTATCTTCCAGAGATGCGACACGAAGATTTTGAGAATCCCCCCTCCCCAAACTAACCTTTACATGGAAAACATTTCGAAAATTTTTATTTTCTCAAAAATGACTCTTAACGATTTTCATTAAAATACCAAATATTAAAATATTTATATGCCAAGTAAAATGTATATCTTGAAATTTCTAGGAATAGCCTCTAAAGATCTCTTTATTCTGAATGAATTTTACTGAATTTTGCGTATTTGGTAAACCGTAAGAGACCGATAAAAATCTACTGCACAAAAAATGTAGATCACGTTAAAACACACCGTTTATGTCATATACTTTTTTTTTTTTCTCTCGTGAAATTGACCATTTCTGAGATATTCCTTGTTATTTGTTTCAGATTTAAGATACTTAATTTTCTCATACGGAAAGTTGTAAACTCCTGGTACTGCACAGAAACGGATTTCAACCACGTGGCAACCGGCTTTTAAAGTTTTGACTATCGTATTCGCTTATTTTCCTTCTATTTACAAGGAAGCAAGTAGTTATGACAGTTTCTGCTAATGTTTATCTCGATTATCATATTATGCTTTTTAAAAATTATTTGTTACAGCGATGTAGAGAAAGTCATGTGAATGGAACACAACAGATTTTTAAAAGAAGGTCGGTGTGTGTCCTCATGTCTGTGATCACCATAACTCAAAAACGAAAAGTAGGTAAAATACCAAACTTGGTATATAAGTTTAGTATTTTCCAAGGATGCGACACAAAGATTTTCAGAAAAATCCCCTCACTTCAAACTACCCTCTACATGGAAACATTTTCGATTTTTTTTTATTTTTTCAAAAATATATAAAAATGAATCGCTGAAATGAATGCACGCGTATCACTTCCGAACTACTGCATCAAATTGAACAATTTTTTTTTATCGTGTTCGTTATTGTCACGACAAGGTTTGTGGAAAAGAAAATGATTAAAAATACTACGGGAAAGTATTTAAAATCTCATAAAACGAATAAAAACTGTGCCAAGCGAACGCATTTCGATTAATAGCTACCAGATGGCAGTGGTATCACGGTAATTTGTTGCTAAATGGTCGTAGTACTGCTATATTTTCCCTCCCCATTCAATGTTAAGGTAACGCACCAGTTGATCGACACAATGACGCAACGCAGCAATGAAATTCAAATACATTTTCATATATTAACTGTCCTTTCCTTACTCCTGTTGTTTAAAATAAAGCAGCAAAGAAACTTTCCCGGCGACTAACAGCTAGAGTAAGTACTTATTTATTTGCCACTAGATGGACATAGTGGTATTTTCCCTCCACATCCAATGTTAAGGTAACGAAACAGTTTATCGAGATGACACAACGCAGCAGTGTAATTCAAATACATTTTTAGGTATTAACTGTCCTTTTCGTATTCCTATCGTTTAAAATAAAGGAGCTTTCCTGTCGACGAATACGTTAAATACGTACTTATTATTTGCCACCAGATGGCCGTAGTACCTCCTGCTCTATTTTTCTTCCTCAATGCTAAGGGAATGCACCCGGTTATGAAGACAATGACGCAAGATAACTGTGAAAATCAAATATATTTCTTATGTATTAACTATCGTTCCCTTGATCGTATCGTATAAATAAAGAAATAAGTATGTTTTTGTTGCAATTCTTTAAAACGAACAAGTTATAAACAACGCACAGAACCATTAACCCTTCTTAAATGGCGGAGAAGTAACGGGATCCGTTTTAGTTTTAACTTCCTATTGCAGATGTTGGCTATTTGACGTTATGTGGTACATGAGCTAGCTAAAGAACATGCAGATACCCGCGTCACCATCACACTGCAATTGCGCTGCTCTTAATACATTCGATCAAGTAATATATTGGGTTAAATGGAGACATTTAATACACAAAGCTTTCATCAAATGAAAGCTTATCAATTGCCCAACCAGATCAACTTGTTCTTCGACGAACACCTAAAATACGTACTTATTTATTTGCCACCAGATGGCCGTAATACCAATTGCTTTATTTTTCTTCCCCATTCAGTGCTAAGGGAATGCACCCGGTTATGGAGATAATGACGCAAGATAACTGTGAAAATCAAATATATTTATTTCTTGGCGACGAACACCTAAAATAGGTACCTACTTATTTATTTGCCATCAGATGGCCGCAGTATTTACCGCTTTATTTTTTTTCTTCTTCAATGCTAAGGGAATGCACCCGGTTATGGAGACAATGACGCAAGATAACTGTGAAAATCAAATATATTTCTTATGTATTAACTATGATTCCCTTGGTCACGTCGTTTAAATAAAGAAATAAGTATATTTTTGTTCATATTCTTTAAAATGAACAGGTTATAAACTATGCACATAACCATTAACCCTTCTTGGAATCTGAAAATGGCGGAGAAATGACGGGACCCGTTTTAGGTTTAACGTCCTATTGCAGATGTTGGTTATTTGACTTATGTGGTACATGAGCTAGCTAAAGAACATGAAGATACCCACGTCACCATCACATTGCAATTGTGGTGCTCTTAATACATTTGATCAAGTAATATTTTGGGTTAAATGGAGAAATTACACAAATCTGTCTAATAAAAGCTTATCAATTGCCCTACCAGATCTACTTGCTCTTTAGTTATGTCATTGTTAGCCTTAAAAATGGCTGTTCTGACTTAGGTGAAAATAGAGAAAGATGTGGAAAACATTAGGAGTAAAGGAAAGAAAGAGATTCAGAAGAAGCATGAATGTTATTGTGACTGTCTCCTTAATGTAATTCATTACCTATGTCAGCGTTTACCCGCCACGCTATGAAAGGGCTGCCATTACTGTTTGCCAATGACATCCTTGCTTACCCACGCTGTTAACCGTATGTCATCCTTTCCACAATACGTTATGGGCGCGCTGAGTTTGTCCTTTTCGTAATACCAACTATATATGCTACATTGCGCAGATTATAGCACTTTATTGCACTTTTCAGATGCTTTAAAGACATTATTAGACATTTGCAATGGTAAATTTTTGTTGACACTTCTACTGGCCTCATTTCGTTTCCATCACATTTAAGTGTTTCCAAATATTTGTGCAAATTACAAAAACTATGCTTGGTTGAGCGAACGAACCATTTTAGCAGAACTAATAAGAATGTAGATTATTTGAATATAAAAATTCAGGTTAAAATTGATGGACAAATGCATTCATTTAAGTCGATTGATTCCATTACCAATCCAAATGAAGTTGTCAGTTATCTTACTGAATCCCTAAATTCATTGGATTTACCAGGAATACTGTCACACAATTTACAGCTCAAGGTTGACTCGCTGATAATTATGCTACGCAATCTCAATCAGCCAAAATTATGCAGCGGAACAAAACTCACTGTTGAAAAAATTATAAAAAATGTATTTAAGCTACTATAACATAGGAAAGCTCAAAGGCGAGGATATACTTATTCCAAGAATACCACTAATGTCAACCGACTTTCCTTTTGAATTTAAGCGTGTTGCTTCCGGTGCGCCTTCCATTCGCAATGACAATAAATCCCAAGGTCAATCGTTAGAAGTGTGTGGAATATAGGTACCTTCAACTGTCGGGTTTTTCGCATGGATAGTTGTACTTTGCGTGCTCGAGAGTCGGCAAAACATCGCCGCTATTTTTCTCTCCGGAAGCAAAATTGTACATTAAAAGGCATTACAATAAAGTATTGTCAAATTATGTAATTGTAATTTTACTCCATTACAGATTCGTACTGTAAACGGAAGATTTTGACTGAGTTTTTTTTTAATTGGTTACACCACCCATGCGAAGCCAGGGTGGGCAGCTAGTTTTGAATATTCTGGGAATAGCCTCTGAAGACCTCTTTATTCTGGATGAACTTTGCTAGATTTTGCATAATTAGTAAACCGTAAGAGATAGACAAAAACTTACTACACAAAATATATAAATCTCGTTGAAACACACAATTTATGTCATATAAATATTTTCGTAGAGTTGACCATTTTTTAGATATTCCTTATATTAGTTTCAGTTTTAAATTACTTAAAACTTTTCACATACGTCAATTTGTCAACTCCTGGCAGTGCAAAAAAAAAAAAAAAAAAAAAAAAAAAACGGATTTCAAACGCATGGCAACCAGCTTTTAAAAGATTTGACTACCATTTTAGCCTAGTGTACTCCATTATTTCCCTTCTTTTTACAAGAGGGCATTTCTACTAATGTTTATCTCGATTAGCATGAAGTAGATAGAAGAATAAGCTTTTTAACAATAATTTGCTGCAGAGATGTAGAGAAAGTCTTGTGAATAAAACACATCAGATTTTTCATTTGTCCATTGTTTTTAACTGCAACGGTCATATCGACGATCTTTAGAACATATTGCCTATTGGCAATTGAGTAACTCGTACACAATTGTTTCTTTGGATTTTATACATTATATCACATACGTATTCACATTCTCATTCATATTTTCAGACGTTGGGAAGGATAGCAAACAATCTGACTAGAGAAACATTTCCATCCCCAGAAAATCGAACCCGGGGTACCTCAGAGACGTTGCCTGTTTAGGTGTTTTTCACTCGCTGAACTAGAAGTTCCCTATTGAAGTTTGTTTTTATTAACTTTTGTCATCAATCATATTCTTCTCACTTCAACTTCACACTTTCAGACTCTACAAAGGATAGGGATAATTATAGTAAAAGAGACACACTCCTCCTAGGAAATCGAAACCGGAACCCCTGGGTTGAGAAGTCAGAATCCTGATCACAGCTCCGAAATGTAGCGTTTTAGGAATTCACTAACAAGCAAAACTTGTTTTACAATATTTTGATTGGAGTTTATTCGCAGTATTGAAATGAAACTACGACTGGATTGCTGATGGGGAAAAGAAAAAAGTTCAAAGTTATGCAAAAGTTTAGATTTTATTATATATTACTTGTAAAAATGAAACATCTCAAATAATATTTAGGTAGATATAGCCACTTAAATATATGTGGAGCGGAATAAGGAGCACTCTTTGATATTTTTATTTTTAATTTCTCTATCAGCTGCCAAGATAGATGTACAGATTTCATCGGAAATACGCAAGAAGACACTAAACAAAATGCCGAGAGGGTTCGAAAGTTACAGAATTTTATACACGAGTCAGGTTCTGTTTAAGTGATCCAGACGAAAATACATATTTAGAACATCCTCCCACCCTAAACCACCCTTTATAGAATTATTTTTCGTTATTTTTAATTTTCTCAAAACTAAAATTAAGTGTGTTTTTAAGAAATGTACATTTTTTGTGTAGTACGTTTTGCCTGCCATTAGCATTTACAGTTATACAAGATTACACAAGGTTTCTTTCAAATGAAGTGGATTTCTCAGGTTATTCCCAGACAATTTAAGAAATACATCTTAATTTTAATATAAATATATTTAATTTGTGGCATTTCAATCAAAATCGTTACAGAAATTTTTGATAAATTTCGAAAAATGTTCCATGTAAAGAATAGTTTAAAGTAAGTGATTTTCTTAAAAATCTTCATGTTGCATCTTTGGAATATACAAACTTAAATACAAAGTTGGTACTTAACCGGCTTTTCCTTTTGAGTTATGCGGGTCACAAACACACGCGGAGCCTTTTCCGTTTCCTTTTTCACCGATTTTTGGGTTCAGGGAGTCTCAAGATGTGTACTTTCGGTGACATCTCAGTATCGAATTTTTGGGTGGGATACAATACTTCCCCTACTTTTATACGTAGAAGAGAAAGTAAACATTAAACAGATAGAACCCTTTGGTTGTAATATCAAGAAATGTAAAAAAGTCGGATGTATAACATTTCATATATGTGCAGATATTAGTAGTATTCTGTTCACGCACGGTTTGGCCTCTATCCATGTTACTGTTGTTGTAACAGTAAAATAAGTGTTTGCTTAGAAAAAATTTCAAACTAAGTTGCGTGGACTTAGTTATATGAAACATGCAAACCCAAATGTTCGAATTACAAAGTGATTATAGCTTGATAATTATCGGGAACAAAGGAAAAAGAAGAGGAAGAAGATGGTGTTGGTGTTGATAATGATAATTACTACCATGATTAAGATTAAAAAGCATGTTTTTAACCGATTTCAAATTGTAAAAAATAAATAAATAAATAAATAAAAATTAAAAAAAATTAATTTTTATAAAACCTAAATGAATTTAAATCAGGACAAATTTAAATTGCCAAGAAGAAATTAATATAACGAAATTTATAAATGATAACGATATTCAATCTAAAACTTAAACATAAGTACAAAAATAAATGATTCGAAAACAGAAAATGCAACAAAAACTATTAATACACATAGGATCGTATAATGATTTCTACATTTTATTCAAGGTAAAATAAGTTTATCTCTATTATAGATTGATTTGTGCAAAACACAAATTTTAAGCGCTTTACTCTATGTGATAGTTTTGAAATTTAATTCTCTTTGCCTGGCCAGGAGTAAAAAATAAATAAAAGACTTCCCATTTTGAAAAAGAATAAAATCTAAACCAATAACGAAGAATATCTCAGAGAGGTTAACTTCACAAAAACTGTGTATATGATATAAATTGTGGTTTTAACGAGATCTATACTTTATTGTGTAATAATATTTCGTGTATCTTACGTTCACTAATTATATAAAAGTCATTCAGATGAAGAGGGCTTCATAGCTGAGAAAAAAAACATGTTTCATTTATCATGGAAATATCTTAAATATATAACATTTAATTAAATTCATTAGAGCCTTTTTTGAGAACATGAAAATTTTCGAAAAACTTTCCAGTAAATGATAGCCTGGGATGGGGCAATTTTATTGATAATATTGCATCCTTGGAAGATGCTGAACTTAAATACCAGGTTTAGGATTTAACGGAGTTCTCTGTTTTGGATTCTACTTGGATTCACACTCTGGGGTCTTTTTACTTTCTCTACACGTACTATGTACATAGTGTACAGAGGTGTTGTATTGCACCCAAAATTCGATACTGAGATTTCATCGGAAGTAGATGTTTTGATATCCCTGAATCCAAAAAAAGCAATTTTAAAAAAATGTCCGTGTTTCTGTCTGTGTGTGTCTGTGGACAGCATAGCTCAAAAACGAAAAGACCATTAAATACCAAACTTGGTATTAAGTTTGCTATTCTCCAAGAATGCAACACGAAGATCTTCAAGAAAATCCCCCAACCTCAACTACCCTTTACATAGAACATTTTTCGAAAATTTTGATTTTCTCAAAAATGGCTCTCACTATTTTGATTAAAATACCGTATGTTTAAGATATTTTTATAACAAACGAAATGAATATCTTGACTTTTCTGGAAATAGCCTCTGAAGACCTCTTCATTCACGATAACTTTCGTATAAATGGCAAGCCGTAAGAGATATACAAAAACTTACTAAATAAAAATGTAGATTTCATTAAAACACATAATTTATGTTATATACTTTTTTTTTTAGAGTTAACTGTCTTCGAGATATTCCGGATTATTAGTTTCAATTTTAAACACTTAAATTTTTCTCAAATGGGAAGATATCTTTCTTTTCGTTTCTCGTTTTCTCCTGGAAAGCAAAGAGATTGGAATTTAAATTGTTTCTCGTAGCGACTGGTTTTTAAAGGGCGAGCTATCAATTTAACCCGTTCATTTTCTTATTTCCCTTTCACTTATAAGGAGCTAGTAATAAGATTAGTTCTGCTTATGTTTATATTGATTGACATGATATAGATAACAGAATAATCTTTTGAATAAAAGGTTTGTTTGCCGAAGAGCTAAAGGACATCATGTGAATGGAACACATTATATTTTTTTCCCTTCTACTTACAAGGAACCAAGTAATTAGGATAATTGCTGCTAACGTTTATCTCGATTATCATGATGTAGATAGAGGAATAAGCTTTTCAACAATAATTCATTACAGAGATGTAGAGAAAGTCATATGATTGTAACACATAATATTTTTAATGCTTAGAAATTGATCAAGTATGCATTCAAACTTTTTGTGACTTCAAGGTTATTCACAGAAAATTCAAAAAATATATTTTATTCGACATACCAGTGTATTATATAATTACAATACACATTGTTGTATTAAAGCAAGTTTTGTAAAGATGAAAAGTCGTTGAAATAGTTTTTTGTCCAAAGGGTCGTTTTGGGTAACTGACATAGTTAAACAGTTTCAGACCTAATACAAAATATGGTATTTATTTCAGGATTAGTTTTTAAGTTATATTGATAGAGTGACAGAAAGACAGATATGCACTAGATTTACATAAAGCACATAAATGCGAGACTTTCTGCATTTCCAAATACATTTTGACATAGAATTTTTGGATGGAGTGCAAAAGTTCCTCTAACTAATAGATCAAGTGGCAGAGAAAGTAAGTGCACAACAAAGAGTGTTTGTGTTCTGAGAGCATGAGAAAGTGAAACATCTTGTAGGTAAATTACAGTGACACAAAATCACTGAGGTATGAGCATCGCTACCCTAAAAACCATATTTAATCATTTCCTGTGGGTTTTTGATTAGGGTTATTATGATTATTTTGTTTAGTTTTCACTGAGAATAAAGGTGACCTTCTGCTATTAGTCATGCAGAATACCTTGCATACGTTGAGGAGATTGTGAAATTGACGAAATTATGCATCTGTTTATACCTACCATTACTCTTCGCTTATTCCTTATGTCTTATTCTTCTGCAAACTTTTCTACTTTTTTACTTTTTTTAGCTCAGTATGTACAATGTACATAGGGGATAGAGAAGGTATTGTATTCCACCCAAAAATTCGATGTCGTAATTTCACCGCAAATAAATATCCCCTGAATCCGGAAAAAAAAAAAAAACATTTCTAGAAAAATCTAATGTGATTCATTCGCACGACTTTCTCCACATTTCTGCAACAAAATATTGTTAAAAAGATTATGCTTCTTTTTACTTCATGCTAATCGAGAAAAAATAGCAGAAATAGTCTTATTACTTGCTTCCATTCAAGTAGAAGAGAAATAAGGGAGTAGCAAAGGCTATTAGTCAAAAGCTGGTTGCTATGTGACTGAAGTTCCTTTGTATGGACAGGAGTTGACAAATTCCCCTGTGAGAAACGTATAAGCTTTTTAAAGCTGAAACCAAAAAATAGGAGTATCTCAAAAACGACCTACCCACAGAAAAAATATATATATAACATGAATTATGTGTTTTAACGAGCTCTACATTTTTTGTGTGGTAAGTTTTTGTCTATCTCTTACGGTTTGCCAGTTATGCAAAAATCATCCAGAATAAAGTACTCTTCAGAGGCTATTCCCATAAAATTCAAGACATACGTTTTATTTGTCAGGTATATATCTTTAATATACGATATTTAATGAAAATCATTCCATTTAAAGAGTAGTTGGCGGTGGGGAAATGTTCTTGAAAAACTTCGTGTCGCACCCTTGAAAGATACTGAACCTAAATACCAAGTTTGGTATTTAACGGACTTGTCGTTTTTGAGCTATGCTGTCCACACACTCATACACACACACACACACACACACACACACACACACACATACACACGAACGCACGCACATGGATCTTTTTTCAGAAATACTTTTTTTGGATTCAGGGGATCCAAAACATGTATTACCGGTGAAATTTCGGTATCGACTTTTGGGGTGCATTACAATACCTTTTCTATGTACTATGTACATAGTACGTGTAGAGAAAGTAAACAGGTCCGGGTGTGTGTGTCTGTGAACAGCATAGTTCAAAAACGAAAAGACCTTTAAATATCAAACTTGGTAATTAGGTTTGGTATCTTCCAAGGATGCGACACGAAGATTTAAAAAAAAAATCCCCCACCACAAACTACCCTTTACACGGAAAAATTTTCAAAAATTTTGATTTTTTTAAAAATGGCTCTAACGATTTTGATTAAAATCTGGCATATTAAAGCCATTTACATTCCAAATAAAGTGTATATCTTGATTTTTCCGGTAATAACCTCTGAAGACCTCTTTATTCTGGATGAATTTTTAAAAATTTTCCTAACTGCTAAACCGTAAGAGATAGACAAAAACTTACTACAAAAACACGTAGATCTTGTAAAAACTCACAATTTATGTCCTTTACGTTTTTGCTGTGGAGGTAACCGTTTCCGAGATATTCCTTGTTATTGGTTTCAATTGTGAAGTACTTATACTTTTCTCAGACACGGTGTCCGTTTTTCTTTTTTTCTACTCCTGGCCAAACAAAGAAGCGATCTGTAATGACAATCGCATAACGACAGCTTTTAAAACATTTGACCACCAGTTTAGCCTAGTGCATTCCCTTAGTTCCCTTCTACTAAGTAATAAGAACATTCTGCTAATGTTTATCTCGATTAGCATTGTGTAGAAAGAAGAATACTCTTTTGCAAGCAGTTTGTATGTTGAGCAGCTAGAGAAAGCCATGTGAGTGTACCACATTTAGATTTAAATTTTGTTGTTTGTTTGTTTACCGTTTTCCTTTTACTTGCAAATACATATACATTTATAAGCACACTAACGCCTATGCCCTTTGAAAGCGTAACAGTTTAGTTGCTGGCAACAAATAGTGTGGTCGAGTAGTCACTGCTCTAGATTCACAATCGAGGGGTGTTGGATTCGATTTCTAGCTGAGAAGAGGGATTTTTTTTATTAGAATCAATCCCAACCCGCTGCTGAAATAGAATTAAGAGGGATGTTTACCGAGCCAGGTGGGTCTGGCTTTTCGTCTGGAACCGGCATTCGGAAGGTCATGGAATTGGTTCTCTGACCCATGGGTTTTTCGTGGTTTTCCCGGATACTAGGCGAATGCTGGGGTGGATTCTTCATTCCCCTAAACTTCATGACCCTTCATTTCTCCTTCATTTAATCCCGACGGGTCTCTTTCAGGGTTGTAGTGTCAACGAGGTGAGCGGCTTTCATGGAGGTGACTGCGCTTTGGAAATACAGCTCTTGGCGGCGGGATGGCGTTTCCGGTTGTCTGCGGACTTAGGTCGTCTATTCTGGCGCTCCCCGCGTCGAGTTGAAGAACCGCTTTGAACTGTTAGGGTCCTCCACGGCGGCTCTCTCCCTGCCCGGATGTCGGTCGCCTTTTGAAATTACACTCATCTCATCCTTCATCCAGGGTTCTTACGTACAATAAACCCACGACTGCAGTGTGGAATACCCCTCCGTAACATACACACACATACACACACACTCACACACAATACTTTTAAAATAAGATCCCTTGTGCAATAAAATAAGAACTACTAAATATTTTGTATAATTAATTTTTATTTCATTCTGTATACCCTAAGCTTTTTACTTTCTCTTCATCTGCTGTGCACATAGTAGGCAGAAAAAATACTGTATTCCACCCGAAAATTCGATGTAGATTTCACTCAAAATACATGTTTTCAGGCACCCTGAGTCAATTATTAAAAAAAAAAAAAAAAAAGTCCGCGTGTCTGTGTGTGTGTGTCTGTACACAGCACGAACGAAAAGTTCCTTAAACGAAAACAAAAGTTCATTAAATACCAAATTTGGTATTTAAGTTTAGCATTTTTTTTAAAAAAAAAACGCTCCTCAAGCTAATCTTTACGTGGAACATTTTCCGAAAATTTTGGTTTTCTCAAAAACGAGTCTAACGATTTTGATTAAAGTACCATATATTAATGATACTTACATGGCGAATAAAATGTATATTTTGAAATTTCTGGGTATAGCCCTTGAAGACCTGTTTATTGGACTTTTGGATAACCGGTAAACTGTAAAAGATAGAAAAAAATCTTACTGCACAAATATTACAGATATCATTAAAAGACACATTTTTTGTAGAACTAATCTTTTTAGGTATTCCACGTGTTTGGTTTCTACTTTAAAATACTTTAACTTTTGTCAAACGGGAAATCCTCATCCGTTTGTTTTACTCCCGGCCATGGAAAGAGAACCGATTTCAATGATAATCGCATAGCGTCAGGTTTTAAAAAAAGTTATTATGGCTTTAGCCTAGTGTATTCCTTTATTTCCTTCTACTTATAAGAAACTAAGAAATAATATGATTTCTGATAATATTTATCTTGATTAGCCTGTGAATGAAAACGGTCTTTTGGAAGAATAGTTTGTTTGCAGAGTACTTAGTGAAAGTCATTTGAATTGGACGCATCATATGTTTTCTGTTTAAGATACCATGGCAGAAGAAAATGCATTATAGGCAGTGATGGGTTGAAGGAGTCGGAATCGTTTCAAAAGAAAGCTTCCTTTTTTGAACTGTGGAGTAACCAGACCACTATCCGGAACTGGCATGTCGTTACTTCCAATTCTTTCAGACTTACTTCCACAACAATATAGGAATTGTATGGGATATGGACATAACTAGAAATTACAGGTTTTAAGAGTTTGACAGTTGAAATAGTAAATACATAAATACATAGTAGATACATAGATTGTTGTCGTTTTAATTATTCGTATACAGGAGTAATTCAGGTTTGATATGTCAGGAACACAAAATATTTTATTAATGTGTTTAAATGAAGAGAGTTATAATTATAACAAAATACGTAGTCATATAATTACCCTTCATCGATTCAATGATATTCTTCCATTCGACATAAGAGGCGCAACATTTATTCCTATTGCAACTAAAAGATAACTTTTACACAAGGAATATTAAGTATAATATGTTGATGAATATATATATATATACATATATATCCATCAAGATATAGTATATATACATACTTTGTCAGAAAAGTTCCAGGACAGAGTTCATAAAAATTAGAAAATTGTGCTAACCAAGTAATGATTCTATCGAAGTAGTTCTCTTGGCTGTCTATACACAGTTGCCAATGCTTTTGGCGGTCTTGGAAGCAAGCAGGAACATTTTCAACTGCGATGCTTGTAAGCTCATTTGTCACAGCTGGTTGGATGTCTGCGATATATTGATAGAGCTTTCCTTTTAGTCACCTCTTCAGTTGTGGAAACAAGAAAAAATCTCAAGGTCGGGCGAATATGACAAAATTGGGATGACAATAAGAATGTCTGGCCAGATACTCGGTAACAGGTAAACCGTGTGGGGTCTTACATTGTAATGTAGTAAGAACCAGTTCTGAAAATGACGCAAATCTGTGCGGTGATGAATTGCTTGTCGTAAACGTTTCAATACCAAGGTAAAGAGTTTGGTTCACTGTTAGACCTGGAGAACTGAGTACATATTCATGATGAACTATTCATTTACTATACCTGTCCTGGAACTTTTCTGACAAAGGAAGTGTATTAGTTGAAAATAAAATTATACAGATAAATGATTTTCAAAAAAAAAAAATCCTCTGCCACGAACTACCCTTTATATGGAACATTTTTAGAAATTTTTAATCTTCCTGAAAATGCCTCAAAGGAGATTGATTAGAATACTTTATATTAATGATATTTACAAAACAAATAAAAAGATTATCTTTAATTTTCTGTGACTACCCCTCAAAGACCTTTGCATACTCTTAACTTTTTGTATAACTGGTAAACCGATATCTACACGAAAAATGTAGATATCGTTAAAACACACAGTTTATGGCATACACATTTGTTAGTAGAGTTAACCATTTCTGAGATATTCCTTGTTGTTGGTTTCAGTTTTAAACTACTTAATCATTTCTTAAATGGAAAGTAAACTTTAGTTTTATATATATTTTGTTTTACTCCGGTCTCACAAAGAGAACAGAATTTCAATTATTTACATAGCAGCCACCTTTTAAAATATTTGACTATCGCTTTAGCCTAGTGTAATCCATTAACTCCCTTCCTTAGAAAGAAGCAAGTAATAAGACAATTTATGCCCAATGTTTATCTCGATTAGCATGATGTAGATTAAAGAATAACATTTTGTAAAAATACTTTGTTTGCAAAACAGGTAGAGAAAGTCATGTGAATGGAATGCATCCGATTTTTCATCCTTGTCGTTCATTCTAAGTCTTTTAAGAAAAGGCAGTTTCAATTGCATGTCTTAACGATCAGCTTTTAAAAGATTTGACTATCGCTTTAACCTAGTGCATTCCTTTATTTTCCTTCTACTTACAGGTGATCAAGTAATAAAACCATTTCTGATAATGGTTATATTTATTACCATGAAGTAGAGAGAAGAATAAGCTTTTTCACGAATAGTTTGTTGCAGAATAGATAGATAAAGTCATGTGAAGGCAACACATAATATTTTTTGAAATAAGAAGTTGTTTGTCGTGGTGTGATTGAAAATGATGCAATTTCAACCCCTTCAAAATACGGCCTCTCTTTTCACTTTTAGAACTGCTTATAGTAAGTAGGGGAAGTATTATATTTCACCCCAAAAATTAGATACTCAGATTCCACAGTAAATTCAAAAAGGAAAAAAAAAAAAGAAAGAAAAAAGAAAAAGGGCCATCTGTGAATGTGCTCGTGTGTGTATGTGTGTATAAGTGTGATTTCGTGTGTCTGTGAAGGGCATAATTCAAAAACGAAAAGTCAGTTAAATACCAAACTTTCAGCATCTTCCAAGAATCCGAAACGAAGATTTTGAAGAAAATCCCCCATCTCAACTTCTGTTTACATGAAAAATGTTTGAAAATTTATATTTTCTCAAAAATGGCTCTAACAATCTGATTCAAATACCACATCGTCGAATGGAAGCACTAACACAGATTTAAATGCCAATATCTTAGGTCTGTGTCGCAAACAGTGAGAATTCTAATTACACAATTTACTGGTATTTTATATGGTCTTGATCCTGCAGCATCTTTGCAGCACCCGATGTCAACTGAGCTGCATTTTTTTTTGTTATAATTTTTATCACATTTAACTGAGCTGCATTTTTTTTGTTACCGTTTTATGATATTTAAGTGTGGAGGAATGCAATTTCACTCTTGGAAATTATTTTTACACGTATAACTGCATCTGATGTGTTCCATTCACATGACTTTCTCCTCATCTCTGTAACACATTATTGTTAATAAGCTTAGGCTTCTATTTACTTCATAAAAAAGGACTATCTCAAAAACGACCAACTCCACAAAAAATGTATATAATATAAATTATGTGTTTTAAAGTCCTCTACATTTTTTGTGTGGTATGTTTTTGTCTATCTCTTACGGTTTAGCATTTATGCAAAATTCCATAAAATTCATCTAGAATAAAGTAATCTTCGGAGGCTATTCCCAGAAATTCAAGATATACGTTTAATTTTTCAGGTAAAATAGCTTTAATATACGATATTTTAATTAAAATCGTTAGAGCCATTTTTAAGAAAATAAACATTTTCTAAATTTTTTCCATGTAAAGGGTAGTCTGGGATGGGAGGATTTTTCTCAAAATCTTCATGTCGCATCCCTGGAAGTAAACTTAATACTTGGTATTTTAGCGACTTTTCGTTTTTGAGTTATGGTGTTCACAGACACACGGATACACGGACACACTGACACACGAACATTCGGACACACGGACACACACCAACGGACCTTTTTCTGAAAATTATTTTTTTTGGATGCAGGGGACCCTAAAACAAATATTTCCGGTGAAATCTCGGTATAGAATTTTTGGGTGCAGTGCAATACCTTCTCTACATACTATGTGCATGTAGAGAAAGCAAAAATTCAGTTCATCACTTAACGAAAGTAGCAAGACAACACTGTAAATCCGCCAGAACTTTCTCTGAATTACTCCTAAATTCGCCAGCAAAATCGCTAGCCACTTTCTTTGAAATTAAGTCGCTCTATATGCACAAAAAAGCTCCAAAATCTAATTACTTGTCACTGGAGTTGGCTACATAGTCCAAGGTATACTGGTAATCGAGTCTATATAGAGGCTAATCCAGGGATTCAACACAGCCTATACAGCGGAGATGGTTTCCGGCAAGACGGTTACGTTAAACCAGGCCGTTTCAATTTCCTTCGGCTGAGTCAGAGTACTCGCGCGTTTGCAGCAACATTTGTTGGGGCCCAACTGAAGGAGATTTTTATAGCCAAAACGGCAATTATCGAAATACTGGCTCTTCCTTCCATTCATTGCAACACCTTATTCAACCGTGATGACAGCTTGCCCTCAATTACGAGTTTTACTGCTTGCTGCAGGAGGATTCTGCGAGTCATGAGTATTCTGGTGCTCTCTGGCGCCCACCCACGCTGAAATAGCCTATATTGGACAATAGAGAATGTAATAATCTAGCGTCCTGCCGCTTAGCAAAGGCGGTAGTGGGTTAAAGCACAAAAGCTATTTTCTGTATATGTAAAGAAAAGAAACATTTGACATCTTACTGCCATTCTTCAGCCTCTGTTTAGTGTGTAGTATGTAGTATTTGCAGATGGCAAACCTTCCTTTGTGATAATATCACATGGCTTTCTTCTTGACTCTTGAATGTCAGCAGGCACTTGTTAGTGACGTTTAGGAGTTCACAGTGAACCATTTTACTGACTTTTTGCAATGGTTTTAGAAATTCTAATTTGTGCTACGGGGAGGTAGTATTGATTGATTATCTCTTTTTTAGGATTAGAAAGTTGCAGATACAGTTAATCCCGTAATTTGAACTAATTGGGTCTTAGGCTACCTCGAATTACTCGGATTATAAGGATATATATAAAATTTAATCAATGGGTAAATCATGAATAAATGTTTAATTAGCACAATAATGATTAAAAAATAAACAAAACAATATAATACATTCCTGTGTCAAATTGTGGGCTCACTGCAGTACAGTATGTAGCATACACACCATTTACGTCAATCTGTTACTGCTACAAAATGTGTATTTTTTACTTTCTCTATACGTACTATGTGCATAGTGTATAGAGAAGGTATTGTATTGTACCCAAAAATTTGATACCGAGATTTCACCGGAAACATATGTTTTGAGACCCCCTGAATCCAGAAAAAGCATTTTTAGAAACATGTCCGTGTGTCTGTCTGTGAGTATGTATGTGTGTGTCTGTGGACAGTATAGCTCAAAAACGAAAAGACTGTTAAAAGCCAAACTTGGTATTTAAGTTTGATATCTTCCAAGGATGCGACACGAAGATTTTCAAGACAATTCCCCCACCCAAACTACCCTTTACGTGGAACTTTTTTCGAAAATTTTGATTTTCTAAAAATGGCTCTAACGATTTTGGTTAAAATCCCGTATTACAGATATATACATACCAAATAAAATGTATATCTTGAATTTTCTGGGAATAGTCTCTGAAGACCTCCTTATTATAGATGAATATTGCGGATTTTGCTTAACTGCTAAACGATATGAGATAAGTCAAAAGTTTACTTACACAGTAAATATAGAGCACGTTAAAACACACAATTTATGTATATATATATATATATATATATATATATATATATATATATATATATATATATATATTCGTGGAGTTGGTCTTTTTGAGTTATTCTTTGTTTTTGATTTCACCTTTCAAAAACTTACATTTTCTCATCCAGGAATTTTCCAACTCGTGTCCATACAAACAAAGGAACTTCAGTGACATAGCAACCAGCTTTTGATTATCACTTTAACCTATGGTACTGCCTTATTTCGCTTCTACTTACAAGGAAGCAAGTAATAAGGCTATTTCTGCTAATTTTTTCTCAATTAGCATGAAGTAAATAGAAGTATAAGCTTTTTAACAATCATTTTTTGCAGAGATGTGGAGAAAGTCATATGAATGGATCACATCAGATTTTTACTTAAGCGTCTCTTAATGACCACTGTCACTGAGTAGGAATTACTATACCAATACAGTATTTTTACTTTTTCTTTGTAGTATGTACTTTATATAGTGTATAGAGAAGGCATTGTAATACGCCCAAAATTCGATACCGAGATTTCACCGGAAATACATGTTTTGGGTCCCCCTGAATCCAAAGAAAAGCATTTTTACTTTCTCTGCACTTATTATGTACTTAGTGTATTCAGAATATAAATTGGTTAGTTGGATAATAATCTAACCCTCGGGAATTTGTAATAGTTAAAGGTATAAAAAATAAGATTGCAGAAGGTATTGTAATGCACCCAAAATTCGATACCGAGATTTCACCAGAAATACATGTTTTGGGTCCCCCTAAATCCAAAAAAGCATTTTTAGAAAAAAGGTCCGTGTGTGTGCGTGTGTGTGTGTGTGTGTCTGTGGACAGCATAGCTCAAAAATGAGAAGACCGTTAAGTACCAAACTCGGTATTTAAGTTTGTTATCTTCCATGAATGCGACACGAAGATTTTCAAGAACATCCCCCCAGGCCAAACTACCCTTTACATGGAAAAAATGTCGAAAATTTTGATTTTCTTAAAAATGGCTCTAACGATTTTGATTAACATATTATATATTTAAGATATTTACATGCCAAGTAAAATGTAGACCTTGAATTTTCTGGGAATATCCTCTAAAGACCTCTTTATTCTGCATGATTTTTATTGACTTTTGCATAACTGGTAAACCGTAAGAGGTAGACAAAAGCTTACTACACAAAAAATGTAGATCACGATAAAATACACAATTTGTGTCATATATTTTTTCGTGGAGTTGATCGTTTTTGAGATATTCCTTTTCATTGGTTTCAGCTTTAAAAAACTTACACATTTCTCATACAGGAATTTGTCAACTCCTGTCCATACAAATAAAGGAACTTCAGTCGCATAGCAACCATCTTTTGACTGTCACTTTAAGCTATGGTACTCCCTTATTTCACTTCTACTTACAAGGAAGCAAGTAATAAGACTATTTCTGCACATTTTTTTCTCCATTAGCATGAAGTAAATAGAAGCATAAGCTTTTTAATAATAATTTGTTGCAGAGATGTACAGAAAGTCATGTGAATGGAGCGTATCAGATTTTGTCTGAAAGAATGGTATGCACTGTACAATGGATTGACAAGCTGTCCCAATTAGTGAAGGATCGACAAGAAAGAGCGAGCGCACTCCTACAAACCTAACCGTACCTGTTAATCTGTAATAGGAATGCAGTAGCGGTCTACGGCCAAGTTTATTTCTGTGCACTATGAACGAAAACCCTGAGTGGACAGTTTTAAATGTATTGAAATGGAAAATTGAAAGACGTTTTAAAATGTAACACTTTCCGAAGTGCGTATAAAACGGACTTTTACTCTAGTTTTATGTAACATTTTAATTTTATTAAAACCAGCTCAGAGTATACGGAACCTCGAAATATCGAGGCTCGAATTATCGGGGCTCTACTGTCAGCAGAATTACCTGAATGGGCGGTTACATAAGTTTTTCGCGGTGATATAATACGATGTATTCTCTCCCTCTTCTCCCCACTCTCTAGGGATGTAAGTAGTAAATAATTATACCGGCAACTAGTTGAACAATTACTGCTGTTTTACAAACAATGTACCGCATTTTACAACTCCCTGATTAGCGCGCTTCTAACCTACTTCTGGGAGGCAACTTCACATTAATTCCAGTTAAAGTATCTGCGTACAACCACGCGCTATCACAAGTGATAGTAAATCGAAAATGTATAGGCTCTTTCGAAACGACACCGAACAAATATAGCAGTCTTATAGCTTATTCTTGAATTAATTTGAAGTTTGATGTAGGTTCAAAACTCTTTTAGGTATGTGTTTATGCAAAACTGAAAATTCCATCATTTTGAGCGCACGAAGCACTAGTGTGTGATGCCACTCATACCTCAGAGGTGTTCTTGTCAACCACGTGGCATGACAAGCACCTGTTCTAACTTTCAGGTAAAGAGGCAAAGGGCAGTTGCCTACCCAAAAGACTACTCATGACTGAAACAATATCGAGGTTTATTGAATGCGAAACATACGCATTGTGCCCTAACCAGAGCATCTTTGTTTATATTCCTAATCATGTGGTAATTATCCTAATAGAAAGCTCCCAAAAATTTACTGTAAACATCAACAAGAGCTTGCTTTCAAATATTTAAAAATTTAATTTAATATTGCGACATAAGTACATAAAGTAAACTTCTTGTCTTTCTAATGAGGATCTTGTCTATTCATACTATGTGCACAGTGTTAAGAGAAGGTATTGCACTCCACCCAAAAATTCGATACCGAGATTTCAGGGAAATAAACGTTTTAGGGTCCCCCGTATAAAAACAAAATTTTTAGAGAAAGGTTCGTGTGAATATGTGTGTGTGTGTCTGTGAACACAATGACTCAAAAACGAAATGTCGGTAAAATACCAAACTGGGTATTAAAGTTTAGTATCTCCTAGGGGTGCGACACAAAGATTTTGAGAAAAATCCCCTTACCCCAAACTACCCTTTACATGGAAAAAATTTAAAAAATCTTGATTTTCTCAAAAATGGCTGTAACGATTTTGATTTAAATAGCGGATGTTAAAGATATTTGAAAGGAAAATAAAATGTATATCTTCAATTTTCTAGGAACAGCATCTAAAGACCTCTTTATTCTGAATGAATTTTAGTGAATTTTGCGTAATTGGTAAACCGTAAGGGATAGACAAAAATTACTACACAAAAACTGTAGATCACATTAAAATACACGAATTATGTCATATGCTTTTTTTTCCGTTGAATTGACCATTTCTGAGATATTCCTTGTTATTTGTTTCAGATTTAAAATTTAAACTTTTTTTTACACGGAAAGTTGCGGCCCTGCATAGAAACGGATTTCACCCACATGGCAACCAACTTTTAAAAGATTTGACTCTTTTTAGCCTAGTGTATTCCCTTATTTTCCTTCTAGTTACAAGGAAGCAAGCAATTAAGACAATTTCTGCTAATGTTTACCTCGATAATTATAAAGTAGATAGAAGAATATGCTTTTTAACAATAATTTGTTACAGTGATGTAGAGAAAGTTATGTGAACGGAACACATCAGATGTTTTTGTTTAACTTTATCTAAGAATAATTAAGTAATAATAATAATAATAATAATAATAATAATAATGTAAACGACAATATGCGCATTGTTATTTGAAATACGGAAGATTCAAGTTGCTCAACACCCAACTGCACAACTGCATTACTTATTTAGCATATTCTCGTTTATATTTGTGTTTAACAGATTTGTATTCCAAGACCCACTCACTACATGCTTAATAATGGGTACATTGCAGCTAAATGGAATAGAGTACTCTTTATGATATACCCGTGTTTCCTGTGCCATTCATTATTACGCTACAATATTGCTGTATTGGACTGCTAAAATGGGTGCAGTAAGTACTGATCACGCTTACCGTTTCCATCATAATTAATTTTGTTTCAATATCGGTGAGACATTCTGCGAGTGTCTTTTCAGCTTAAATTTGCCTAGCCCAAAACGATACTTGGTGAAATGCGAGGAAGTCCCATCAAATCTAAAATGTTTTTCTACATACTCCTTTAGTTTTCTATTAACGCGTTTTCCAGATGTTTCTTTTTAAGCAAATTCCCCAGATGCTATATTTTCCCTTTCTCTCTGTACATTTAAGTTGTTCCAAAATTATTTTACAAAACATATGTGTATTTACAAGATGAAACACATATAATCTTCAGCCTCTTATGTTGAAATTGCAATCGAAAATGAAAGAAACATTGACGAAGATTTGCTTAAATTATGCACTGGACGCTACTGCTGTTTATGATATAATAATAGTAATAGTAATAATGATATAAACATATCAACATCACTATTTCGTAGTAAAATATGAACCATACTACAGGTGCTCTAAATTAACAATAGACTGAAATCGCTTACAGGATAGTGGAAAGCAGCCATATTTGTGTTTTGTGACGAGTGCACAAAATATGTACTCTCTAGTTTCGCATTCATATTTACTCCAATTAATATATATATATCAGAAGTCTGAGGGGGGGTCAATGGCACGAAACCACAGAAGAGAACCTGGAACGAGTGGTCGGTCTATAGTCATGAGCGCGAGGAAGTGGATGATATGAAATTCAAGCGAAAGGGAAGAAATGAGTGGCGGGGGAAACCGGAGGACCCGGAGAAAACCCACCAGACGCCGCTCCATCTATCACAAATCCCACTTGTGGCTGCTTGGAATCGAACCCGGGCCGCTTAGATGGAAGGCAAGCAGTCTAACCATTCGGCACGCCGCCGCCTAATGAATAGGTATTCGCTCCTGGTGAAAATCCTGTCCTGGACTTTTCAATATGGAAATTGGAAATGGAGTTTTATTTTTGGATGCTCTGTAACTGCTGTGGTTCTCAGCGTCCAATTCTATATTGGGACGTGAAAGACCGCTTAATTTTGCTCAGAGGCCTCTTTGTCAGGCTTGAGGTTCTTTTATGTACCGTAAAAGATTTTTCAGCCCGTTGTCATGAAGTGTTGCACATCTTCATCTGAAGCGAATTGTCGGCCTCCTAGTGAGGAAAAAGGTAAAATGCACCCTACACCTAAATAGTCACAACTGTAACTAGGCACAAAAAACCCCTAAGGCATTGCAACACTATGACTGTGTTGCCTCAAAAATGGACAGCGATTCGAGAACATCTGTATTGCGCATTCAATCAACGCAATCCATGTTTCGGACACAGTTAAACTGGTGGGGAGAGTGGTTAAGACAGAGTGGTTTGATAAAACGGGGTACCGAGATTTTCTCGGTTGGTGTGTGCCACCATTTTCCGTTCAATATACTAACTTCTTTGCTGACTTCTTACCGCCAGTCGAGCAGTAGTAGCAACCAGCCTCAGCATGTGCTCGTTCTGACTTTAGAATGTTGTCTTTAGGTGTTGTAGTAATTTTTGGTTGTGACATCTGAGATTATATCTGGAAGACGTCATTTGAAGATTTAAAAGTAAGTATACCATAAAACATTCTTTATTCTACACAAAGATGTATGTTTCAAAGTAAACATGGGGTTACTTTTATGTTGAGGTCAATGTCTTCATAAAATGGCGCAGTCCGGTAAAACGTGTGGGTACTACCGAGTTGGACACAACAGAGTTTTATCCAATCGACTTAAAGTTTCGGTTTGAACTTTGTGCATGATTTACAATCAATACCTATTTAATCCAAGAATAAATTATTTCTGTTGTTTTTATTATTGTTATTCTTACTTTCTCTACACGTAGGTCCTTGCATTCCACCCAAAAATTCGGTACCTAGATTTCACCGGAAATAGACGTTTTAGGATGCCCTATATCCAGAAAAAGCATTTTTAGGAAAAGGTCCGTGTGTCAGTGTTCCGTGTGTCTGTGAACACGAATACTCAAAAACGAAAAGTCGGTAAAATACCAAAGTTGGTATATTAGTTTAGTATCTTCCAAGGATACGACACTAAGATTTTGAGGAAAATTCCCTCACTCCAAACTACCTTTTATAAGGAAAATTTTCCGAAATTTTTCATTTTCTCAAAAATGGCTCTAATGATCTTGACTAAAATACCATATATTAAAGATAATTATATAACAAATAAATTGCATATCTTGAATTTTCTGGGAATAGCCTCTGAAGACCTCTTTATTCTGAATAAATTTTCTGCATTTTGCATAACTAGTAAACCGTAAGCGATAGACAAAAACTTAAGACACAAAAAAATGTAGACCTCATTGAAACGCACAATTTATGTCATATGCACATTTTCATGGAGTTGACCATTTTTGAGATTCCTTGTTATTAGTTTTAAAATACTTAAAAGTTTTTCACATATGGGAATTTGTTAACTCCTGGCAATGCAAAGAAACGGATTTCATCCACATGGCAACCAGCTTTTAAAAGAAGCTATTTCGCTTCTACTTAAAGGAAATAATTATTAAGACCGTTTCTCTAATATTTATCTCGATTAGCACAAATTAGATAGAAAAGTTATTAACAATAATATGCTACAGAGATGTAGAGAGATTCATGTGAATAGAACGCTTCAGATTTTTATTGTCTTCACAAGGCTTCTATTGTCTTTAGGTGCTATTATGGTTCCCTATAAAAGGAAGACAGATCGACAGTCCTGGCCTAAAGAAAGCACGAAAAATGCCGTTGCAGCTGTTTTAGCAGGTACAATGGGTTATTTAAAGGCTTCCAAATCATTTGGGGTTCCACAGACTAACCTGGAAACACAAGTTAAAGGAGCCCGAACTGGGATATCTGTGGCAGATGCGACAGAAAAGGTATTATTAATTTGGTAAAGAAAAACTTACACTCCATCAATATTATTACACTTATTGCTCTTATATTATTATTATTATTATTATTATTATTATTATTATTATTATTTTAGGACTGGGCCACTACAAGGCTATTTTTGATCAGGAGCTAATTCCTTCACCTTAGTTCACGTAATGGAAAGTCGACTGTCTGGATTATTGAATAATTATCAATATATCAATTCTTTAATGTATTTAAAGTGTGAATTATCAATCATTTAATGAATTTAAAAGTGTAAAGCTAGCTTCTAGCAGGCACAGCTCAAAGTTGTTTACCAAACTTGGCTATTGGAGAGGGAAAGGCTCTTTATGAAAAGGAACTCAATTTTTGGTCACATATTCTGGTGAATGTACGTGCAATAGAGAAACAAGTGAGGCCGCAATTTGGTGAAGACCCGAATTGCAGAGAAACGATGGTCACGAGGGAGTTATGATGGATTCTAGGTAAATAAAGATGCATTATGGCTATATCGATGCAAAGTTCATGGTCTTTCTGACCAATCAGAATGAAGCAGCCATGGCAGTAAATCTACTATATAAGTAGCAGATTGTAGGATGTCAGGGCACTCTTAGATACACTCAGTTGATATGTACGCGTAATTGCTATTGGGCAGTCAGTCGGTTACCTAAGGTCGTGTACGCGTAATTACTGTTGAGAACACTCACCGCTAAGCTCAAGGCGCATACTCGTTGTCAAGCTATTGTACGGTGAAAGTAATAAGTGAGAAAGTAATCAGTTTAATGAGTGGAGTTAATGTAAGTCGTTAAAGAAGGAAAGCTCCTAGATATAAGGGCTTGTCTACATGTCTTACATCTAGTCAAGAATAAAACGAATAGATAAAGTAAAAGTGTGTGTAACTATTTCGCAAGACCATCTTAAGCTATTCTCATTGTTGTTACCATCCGAGTGAGTCAATCTCCATGCAGGCTGAGCTACGCCGCAACACCATGGGTAGTGGATCTTCAGAACCAGGTACGTGGGAGATCTACTCTCTTGGCAGTGGAGTGAGTCCAAAGGCACCCGTCAATGTAAGAGTAAATACACTTCATACGGGGTGTTATGAACATCACATACTAGGCATACCTAACGTGGGACAATAAATACCACGCAAACTTTACCAGAAGAGTAACGTTGATGAGACAGGAATACGGACTGTAACCACAAAAAAATCGAATGTCCTTGCTTTGAGGGGCAAAAGATAAGCTGGAGGTTTGGTTCTGCAGAGAGAGGCGTTCTAGTGACTACAGAGACTTGTATGAGTGCTTCAGAGGATTACATGCCAACAATGTTCGTGTTCCCTCGTCAGAGAGCTAAACCAGAGCTGCTTGATGCTGCTCCTCCAGGATCTACTGCAGAATACCATTCCAGAGGATGGATGCAAAAGGACCTTTTCATAACGTGGTTTCAACGTTTTGTTGAATTTCCAAAACCAACCAAGGAGAAACCAGTGTTTTTTTTGTTTTGTTTTGGATGGTTACGCAACGCATATCAAGAGCATCGAACTGATTGACATAGCACGAAAAAACAATGTGCATCTTTTTTGTTTTTCTTTGTTGATATTGTTTAACGCCCGTTTTTACTACTTGTGGCACCGCAGGCCATACATCTGTTGTGCTTTTCACCACATTGCACTCATCGTATGCATCCCCTATATTGGCTTTCATGACACCGTTGAATAATTACTACTCTCAAGAGGCAAGAAAGTGGCTCAATGTCACTCTGGGTGCGTGATCACAATTAATCAGGTTGTAGAACTATATGGAATAGCGTTCATGAAATTTGCTTCCATTGAGTCTATCTACAGTAAATGGATTCCGGAAGATCGGAATTTTTCGGTTGGATACAGATGTTTTCCCTGATTGGATGTTCGATACTACTCCAGGACGATTAAGTCAAGCAACCTTTTGATTTAATCGTCCTGGTATTTTATGGACAATGCCAGAAGCTTTAAAATGCAGAAATTTACATATAGATTCATGTAATAATGAACAACTATAAGCAAGAATAAAACTCGTTTTGGTGAATGATGAATTGGATTGGTTGGTGAGGGATGAATTGGATTGATTGGCAGCCTGCTGAAACAACAGAGACGCCACTTGAGAAAGACGATGTCCATTCTCTGGATCCACCCCAGAGTCACCGAAATATGATGTCCATTTCTCGGCAACCAGTTTCAGAGCCACCGATGAAAATACCTTCCGACTTCTCGACATCACGTTCTACACAATCCAATGATCCTACTACACCACTTCAGCATTCCAAGTCTCTCCAAAAGACATGAAAGGAATGCTGAAGGCAAAAAGAAGAGATGGATTCAACGAAGAAGAAAAGGAAAGACAGCTATACTAACAAGGACTCCTTACAAGGCGGAACTGATTACAACTTCACAAAATGGAAAGACTACCGACGGAAACTTCGGATTGACTCTAACCCTATTCGGAATTCTGCTGGTGATATTGGAAATAGAAGTGGCGAGAAGCAGAAGAAGAAACCAAAGAAAGCTACTGCATCACAGGTCTGTGAGTCTTCATCAGAAGATGAAGAAGATAGTGACACAGCTTGCGTTTACTGAAACGATTTCTTTTTTCTTTTCAAATTCGAAGTCCGAGGAAGGGGATTAAGTGTTTTAAATATGATGGATGGATTCATGTAGAGTGTGCTGGTGTAGACAATGTAGACAGTGAACGATAAAGTGTGATTTTTGTGAATAGAATTGTGATAATGTAGCTTGAGTTTAATATACTTTACTATAGTTCTGTTTTAAAATCCACTACACCGCTTTATCAGACCTGTTTGATAAAACGGGGTACTTGACATGACATCAGCAAAAACAAATTATATCTGCTTGTATTCATTATGTCGTCTCCTTAGCGCAGCGCTTACCAAGCGGGAGACCTGGGTTCGATTCCCGGTACCGGCATGGGGATTTTTCCCCTACTGGGACACCTGGTCCGGGGTGCATTCAGCCTCGTGAGGTCTCTAGGGGGCCAATTGTGGAACTACTTATGGAGAAGTAGCGGCTCCAGGTCATGAGGACCACATTAACCGTCCGGGGGGTCGAGGCGCTGACCATGTCTCACCCTCCAATGCTGCACTATATCCCTGACGTCTGCCATGGACCGATACGGGGGACGCAGCGGCCGGGTGGTAGGCCAAGGTTCCTTGAGAGCTGTCGTGCCATGGAGTTATTATTGTATTGTCAATTAGAAGCAAAAAGACGAGGCTCCTAAAATATTGACGTAGAATTGTATTTAGTTTATGTGATATTGTAATTTATTTGTTAAGTACCCTGTTTTGTACTAATCTCCCCTAGAAATGAGCACGTTCCAATTTCCTACTTCAGAGAGAGGCAGTACATTCAAATGGACAAAATTGGATTAACTTATGAGAAATTGAAAAACATGATTTTCAGTGCCTACTTTCATACCTATAATGGTTTCCTCAGATTAGTTTTCGCTTTTAAATACTAATCCTTTGGTATAATTTGTGTTAAAATTGAAAACATTTATGCGTTATTTTTGATTTATTGGAATAAAATATGATTTGCATTTATACTTTGATAGAATAATTACTTTGTTTATATATGTCATAATTGGATTTATCGAATATTTTTTTTGATTTTGGCATAGACATTTATTATTATTATTATTATTATTATTATTATTATAGAATAATCACCTTTGTTTAAATGTTTCAAGTATGTAACATTTATTTAGTTTTAAAACACATAAAGTTTGTGTTTAAATGAATGTTTATTATGAGAATTTTAGGCTGGATAGTCTCTCTCTTGTTGCTCTATGGGGTGAACACTTGTCTGACCTTGCAGGTTAGTTTCTCCGTCATATCTACTCGCTGAAGCATAGTTTATCTCAATGACACTAAAAGTATTAATGCGATATTAATCTTGATCTTATTGATTTTTTCACCCCATGTTACCCTTAATAGTAGGAGTTGAACTTGGATTCAAATGAAATTGGGAGTGTCACCATTCATCGCAATGATCCTGATTCGATACATATTTATTAACGTTTTTTGTCGTTTTACAGATTATAAGTCATATCATAAGTGTCGAGTTTAATTGGAATGTCCCAGGCATTGAAAAGTTTTCTGGAGCACAATCCATGTTATATTATATATTGATTGCAGAGACTTTATTAAGTACTTGAAACTGCTAATTAGCTAAAGGGAAAAGTTATAATATAATGCCGCCTTCTAAAGTAAAAAAATTAATTATTGTATTAACGTTTAACATATGTATTTTTACTAGAATCTGCCTATCAAACACTGCTCAAATTGGCTTTAAAAGTATGAACCCTCAAAGTACGTCATTTGCGTATATATAGATACCATCAGCGAAAATAAGAACCATGGAAATGATGCATGAAAAGCGAATTCACAGTCATTCAAACCCTTTTGTGCTTCAATATTAGATACGAGTGTTGTATCAAGAAGATTGAAAAGGACAAAACCTGAAGACTTAATGCAGTGATGTGTGTTTTTACATGAAAAAGGCAAATAGCAGAATTTATTCATTGGAATAAATTACTGCCAAACAGTGACTGATTATGACAATGAACTTGCTTGATAAGTCTTGCAATTAGTTGCAGTAGAATGTAATGTTTTTAGCATCCTAAAAATGTTGTTCTTTAAAGAACAAAACTAGCATGTAATGTTCGTATAAATCCCAGCTGTAGGAACTACTTAATCATGCAAATAAACGCTAATTTTGAAAGTTAGCTCATTGAAATGTATAGAGCTCTTGATTCCTCGAAAATCTTACTGTTGGTACAAGTGTTTCCTACCGGTGCTTTCTATATCTTACATTAAAGTTACTGACGTTTCCTTGACCCTATTTCTCTTCGAATTGAACTGAACACAGTTAATAAACACAGTTTTTGGAACACAAACAACATTCGCGAGCTTCTTGAGTGGCTATGTCAAATGGGACAAGAAGTGGTTGCTGCTCCAATACAGGTATTTTAGGACGTCTTCGACAAACTCTTAGAAACGATCGATATCACAGAAAGAACTTTTTTGTCAAGCAGCCATCATCTCCGAGGCATTGGGTTGGCGTTATAGATCTTTATTGGGCAACATTTGCTCACTGGTGAATCATTTAACAGGTCACGCAAAAACAGAGGGCAGTTCAGTATGGAACGTGTTCAGAATATATCTCTGAACACAATTACATTCATTGTACCGTCGTAGCACTGATTGTCGGACACGTTCGAGCAACTCAGGCATGTGTCGAGTTTCCCCAAAGTAACAAGTAGCGTAATCAATTCCTCCCTGTTTTCAATTTGAGTAACGTATACGATTTCTTGACATGCCTCCAAAGAAAGAAATCTAGTGAACTTAAGTCAGACAACCAAGCTGGCCGTGCAACAGGTCCCTTCTCCCCACCCAGTACCCGTCAAGCTGAAGTGTGCTGGAGCGCCATCATGTTGCAAAAGGTGACTTCGAACCGCAAGAAGTGCATTCTCCATGAGCGGAAGCGGGTTTTCGGTACTTTAAGATAAGCTGACAAAACGAAATATTCCAGCAGATGATCCCAAACGAATACAGCGATTGTAAACAGAGAGTCAAAATGTACTGGCATTGCCTCTCAAACCTATCCTATCGGATATGCTTCAAACAAGGGTAAATAACTCTGAAACGATGCATTTGAGGATGGTAGTTGTTTGACAATAATGTTCCCCCTCTGCGAGATTTATCGATTCTCGGACTTTGTCGCAGAGGTCCTGAAACACGCTGTATGAGTAATGTTATTATCTGTTTAGATTCTCAGTAATGACGATCGTTTTCCAATCTGAAACCTGTAAAATTCACAGCTAAACTGACTTATGCCCTCCCTTATGCCCTCCCTTTGACGAAAGGAAGTTAGGACACTTGAGGAAAGATAAGGGAAAGGTAATAATAAAATAAAGAATATCCCTGCCACAGAGTTATCTTTTATTCTTAGTGCATCAAGATTTGAATTTTGTTAACAGGTATGAAAGTTGACAATCTAGTATACATTCCAGAGCTTTTTGCCAATATCTTGGAGGTGTAGAGATCAAGTAGTGCAAATCTGTGTTCGCTGCTAGTCAGTGAGACCTAAATTTTACTGAAGGGAGAGAAACAGAGAGAAAACGAAAAACTAATATAGTAAAAGCAGAAGTGTGTTGAATTTTAAAGCAGGCATAATAGAAATACTTAAAAGAGAGAAACATGTATAGAGTGATTGATATGTATAGCATATTAGAAAATGTATTTGTGAAGGGGCATAGAGCCTTTGTATTATACATATTTACATAAAAATTATATATAATCTTTTCGGTGCGTGTTGATGAAATTCAAAGAATATTGTAAACCAGCTACTCTTTTATCTTCTTTTGTTTTACAATATGTGCCTTTTTCAAAAATCTTATATTATTAATTGCACCCTATTCATTTTTCTCACGTTACCACAAAGAGATTAGAATAGTGAATTTAATAAGAACAATGGAATGAGTTGTATTATATTAGAAACTGAAGTTTATGATCTCTAACAGGTAAAAGACTAAGAATAAGAACAAGAAATAATTGCAAGTATGAGAAAATCTATTTAATTTCAGGTCAGAAAGTGTAAGCAATGTGCATAGTACAGCGCTTGTTTGTTACAAGAAGAACTTTTGTTCAAGTGTTTCGTTAGTTAATCTTAGGCTCGAGGCCCGTCGTCTGCAATAATTGCTGCATTATTAGTTTGGTGATCTCTTTATATATTACTCCAACTGCTGTTCCCAGTGATGCATCACCAGTTCATAGAGCTGAAAAAAGAAATATAACATTTATAAATTACATGTATTATAAATGTGTAATAGAGTATTTTTATATTTATGAACTCGTTTCGTTATTAAAAATAGAACATTCTAGAAACACCTACAGAAAGAATTTAAACTCTTGATGATAAAAAAGGAAACTCTAGACTGTCCCAGAAATAGTTGAACTGTCTCTTGTTGATAAAAAGGCAAACAAAAGCTTCCAGAAATAATTAGTTTATACAATCTCGTGTTGATAAAAAGGGAAAACTCAGAATACATCGAGAAATATTCGTAGTTTAAACAGTATATCATGATAAAATAAAAGGAGAAAACAAAATTATATAATTTAAACAAACTTATATTGATTAAAAAGTAAAGCACAATATATCTCTAGAAATAATTCGAACAATCCCATATTAATAAAAAAGGAAAACACAAATTATGTGTAGAAATAAATAATAACCCCATGTTTAAAAAAAAAGGAAAACAAAACTTGTCTAAAAGTATTTCAATCTCATGTTATTAAAAAAGAATACACAAAATATGCCCAGAAATAATGTAAAGAATCCCATAGCGTATCATAAAATGTATAGGTTTGCACTGCTTTGACACTAGTGTCAATTGTATGGATGGCACTAGTAAAAATAAATAACAATAATAAGAGTAAAAATCTGAGTATTACAATTACACAGCTTTCTTTCTCCACTATCACATATTTTCAATGTTCTACAAATTATTAATTTAAAGTGTTTTTACTTCATACTGATCATGATAGATATTGGTCTAAATAGTTAAATTTTTTTTAAAGTAGACGTAGTGAAACATAGGAGGCTTAAAGGAAGGAACGCTCCAACTATCGTAAGATTCAAGTATACAGATTAGTAGCTTTTATTCGATCAACATTTATTTTTAGTTAAAATATAGGAGTTTAATTGTATCATTAACACAAATATTCCTCTATTTGATTTCAAATAATAAATATGGTTATTAATATATCTTAGTATCAGAGCGAAATGATTACAATAAATTTGCTACTTATTTAATCTTATAATAAATATATATATTGATATAAAGACACAAAACTCTTTTAACACAAATTTTATATTTTACTAGTTGGTATATTTTTCTAAATCAAGTGTCTGCATATCTCTAATTGTTTCCCAGCTGTATTAAATTGATTAAGAAGGGACAGGATGCAGACTATTTACAGAAAATTCAAGGTAGCACTTAATTTGTCACGTCGGCATCTGATATATGTGACGTTTTAATTGAAACCATCAGAGATATATTTGAAAAACCAAATAATAAAGATTATTAAAATATTTATTCATGGTGGCAAACATTTCCTGAAATATTTTTCATTGCATTCTTGAAAAATTCTGAACATAAACATTAATTTTATATTTATCCCTTTCGTTTTGAGTTGAAACAGTTCAGGAATGTACAGCTGGGTACTCGCTGACTGTTTTATAGAAATGCATTTATTTGTTGAGGGTGTCAAAGCGTGTGTTTCAAGTGAAATCTCAATATCAATTTTCTTGGTGGAGTACAATAGTCCTCTACAGTAACAATCGTGAAAAAAGGAATAATTGCTCTATAAGTGCATTGTATTTAGAAAATAAACCACTGCCTACAAAAGCTCTAAGTAAAGAAACTAATATTTAAGCCCTGAACATATAAGTAAACAATTTTCCTCGCAGACTCCAAAGTTTTATTAATAATGTATATTGAAATATTACAGGGAACAAATGCCATTCGGAAACTTAAGATACTAGTCAATAAATGTCAAAGTGTTGCGAATCTACAAGCTCGTCCAAGTATGTCTATGCCAGAAAAATAAGTTTTCTGAAAACTTCCCGTTTACGGAAATATGCAGTGTTTTACATTTCTGTAAATTTTGAAGAAAGGGGAAGAAACCTTAGTTTTAGATATTGAGAATGCATACATTAGCAGCATTGTCGTTATCATCATTTTCTCTAATATCTACTTATAAAGTAACAAATAATTGCATTTCACCAGATATATATGTTTTGACGCTCCCTCAATAAATAAAAAAAAATTAAAAAGAGTTCATGAATTTGTCTATAGAGAGCTTAGCACAAAAACGAAAAGTCGAATAAATATAAACAAAGATGTGACACGAAGATAATCAACAAAATATCGCATCCCTACCTACCGTTAATTTGAAAAAATGCTCCCTTTGTTAGTTTCTCAAAACTGGTGTCAAAGATTTTCATTAGAATACTACATGGTTTAAAATATTTGTATAAAAACAGTCAATATTTGAATTTCCTGCTTATAATTTTGTAAAGTCGTCTTTAATTTTATATAATTAGGAAGCCATACAAATAGATAAAAGCATCCTGCAGTAAAAAATGTGTAACTCATTAAAACCCACATTTTATTCAAAATACATTTTTCACACCGTTATATGATTTTGAAAAGTTGCAAGTTTATACATTTTTAAGTGCTGTCATTTAACCGACAAGCTTGAACTATTTTCCTGTTTACCTCACTTTCTCTCTCTCTCTCTCTCTCTCTCTCTCTCTTTCCCTCTCTACCGCCATTTCTAGGAATTTTCCCAGCATAAATTGCAATTCAATTTATAACCCAAGCTCCGTCTTTCTTTCCATCGCTAGATGTTATTAACTACGAATAAACATTCGAATGCTGTTTTGTTTGCGACACTTCTTGCTTACTTGACACCACCGAAAAAGACGAAGACCCAACCATCTGCTGAATGTTTTGGGGGTTGACATGGTGGGTTGCTAACAGAGTATGTATGATTCACGCCATCACAAGGACATACTACTGAAATGATCGAAATCTGCTGACGAGGTTAGGGAAGGCTGTCAAAATGAAGCGTGGCGGAAAACTGCCCAAGGAAGTGTTCACAACGCTCCAGGTCATTCTGCACAGGACGTAGTGGTATATACTGCTTTTTGTTTTGCCTTACGCCCGATAATCTCCTGACATGACACCTCGGATGAAGCAACTATTATATTTTTGTCAGGCATTTCCAGAATGAGAGGTGGTTTTCGAGATGGAACGATTCCTGGACGCCAAAATGCAAACCCAACATTGGGGAAAGTGTGTCGCATTGAATATGAGGTATATGTTCTGTTTTATTTCACGTCGCTTTAACTTCTTGATCATATCGTGACGGAACTGTTCTGTAAGATACCTTGTTGAGGTAAGTGGTGGACAGTAGGCTACCCCTTTATCATACCACTTCCACTTTGGTCTAAGCAGATACCGATAGGGTGTCACAGTCTGACTGAATTCACCATCCGTAGCCAGACATCATGACCTGCTTACACCATCCGTAGTCAGACGACAGAGCTCAGCCAGTCCTTCCCATGTACCATAGTACCTACTTTCCTCCGCGACAAACAGATGGCCTTAAGACGCCACTACAGCTGCTTTAACAATCTGAGGCTAGATGGTTGCGGAGTCGCTACTACCACTTATTTTCAGTTTAATTATTGCTTTAGACTGAAAGTGGAGCTTTGGGTCATGGTATTTAATATCCAATCCGGATATTTACCTTGGCGACTAAGGGAAATCAGAAAACAGAACTAGCCAGAGTGGTTGGCTCACAGGATTTTAAATCGGAACCTCCCGAATGTGTGCCACAAACATTGCCGCCTGAACCATCCTGATCGATTCTCTTTTATTTTTAAGCACTAGGTCGTCATTGTTTTGTTTTTCGAGATATCGTGCAAAACGTGTTGAATCAAAGTCAGCATATAAAGATTTTACTAGTGATTCAGCCTCCTGCATCTTCCTAGTCCAGCAACAAAGGTGTATTGAAAACATTTCTGTATCTTTTTTTCTCGATTAACATAAATTGTAAGAGCAAATTATAAACGATATATAAAATGATAGTGGGGTAAAGAAAGTTATGTGAATGTAACGCATATTGTAATATATATCACGACAGATCATTATGCAGTGCGTTACTAATAATATTCTGTTTATGTATATTTTGTACTTACCTCTGGGTTTTGCATGTAGTAACACTTATGGATCTCATAGGCGGTATCACAAGCATCTTGTCCCTCTGTAAGAGGAAGAAATAAGTAATACATTAAGAGTGTAAAAAAACACAATACAGTAGGTATCATTTCATAAATTGTTATGCATATACTGCTTATAGAAATGACTACAGCTGATAAGGCAGTCGCCTTATGCATTTCAAAATAACTATTTTTAATGACAAACCTAAAGTTACTTGGCGATGTAAGAACTTACAATAAATTACTAACTATCATCTATTTTAAGCTAACAACGACAGTTTTTAAGAGATTAAATTTAAATTCTATGTTTTAATCCTTGCTTTAAACTAAAGCTTGTATGAATATAATAACAGAAAATATGTTTAATATGGGCAGCAGACCCAAAGAGGCCAGTTATAAGCTCAAAGTCAGAGATTTATCTACCTTATAATAAATAGCATATAGTTTATGACGTATTACTTTCTCTAGCGATATGTATAATGTACATATAAAATGACAAGGTATTGTATTTCACCCAAAAATTCGGTACCGAGATTTCACCGGAAATACATGATTTTAGGTCCCCCAAATAAAAAAGAAAGCATTTTTAACAAAAGGACATGTGCATTTTGTGTGTCTGTGGACAGCATAGCTAAAAGTTCGGTTAAATACATAAATACATTGGTATTTAAGTTCAGTACCTTTCAGGAATGCGACAAAATATTTTCAGGAAAATCCCCCACCCCCAGCTACTTTTTTCATTAAACATTTTTCGAACGGCTGATTTTCTCAAAATTGGTTTTAACGATTTTGACGAAAACATAGCATGTTTAAGATATTTTTATTACAGACGAAATGTATATTTTGAATTTTCTGGGAATAGCCTCTGAAGAACTCTTCATTCTAGGTGACTTTTGTATAACTGGTAAACGGTAAGAGATAGACAAGAACTTACTCCATAAAAATACCGATCTCGTCTGTCGCTTTAGTGTGTTCCCATATTTCCCTTTCTGCTTATGAAAAGGGACTAAGTAATAAGACCATTTCTGGTAAAGTTTATCTTGTGTAGTAATATAGAGATATAAGAATAATATTTTGTAAGAATGGTTTGTATACATTACAGATAGATAAGGTTATTGAATGGAACACATTAGATGTTTTTAATAGTTTAACGACAATTAATGAAATGGGTGAAATGACTCTCAGATCAGCCCGGGGTCCATAGAGCTTAGTCACTCGACATTCCTCTTCTCAGGATAAGGAAATCATTATCCGGGTAACTCACCCTTACCGAGATACGAACTAGAGACCTGTTGAATATGAGGCAGATACGGTACTACCACTCTACAGTCGCGGGAAATTTAATTTCTGTTTTGGGGGATTTTAAATTATTATTTAATTTGTAAATTTAATCCATTAATATCACAAAAAAAATAACCAGAGATAATCCTCTTAATCGAAATAGTGTATCACTATTGCTTGACCAAAGTCCTTCGCAGGTTTCCAGCCAGGGGCGTATTTAAACGCTTAAAATTATAGACTATAGAATTTACTTTTCTAGAAATATCAGCAGCACGATTGTTTCAACCAAGGTTAGTGTCAGCAATAACAGCTAAAACTGTGGTCAATTCTGTCAGAGAGATACCAGAATGATTCATTTCAACTAAGTTTATCTAGGTCTTAATAAGCGTTTATATCCACCAGGAATGACTGTTATCCAGCCTATACCACGTGCCCATGAGTGAACAGAATATATTTCATGGTTAATTTTCAACACTACATTGTGAAGGTTGTCAGATCGTAAATGTATGTATAGTTGTAGGTCATTAGCATAAAGGCGATAAAAACAATTAGCCTATAATTATGTACACTGTGTTGGCTCAATGTGTGTGTGCATGTGTGTGATGTCGGAGATAATTTCGCATTGCAGCCCTTGACTTATTTTACGACATACCCTAGAACGATAGGATGAGATGAGAGTAATTTTAAAGGGCGGCCGAAATCGAATGGCAGACGAAGAGCCACCGTGGAGGGTCCATAACATATTCCAAGCAGTTCTTCATCCCTACGCGGGGAGTGCTAGAAGCCCGCGTCCCTGGTCTGACCGAACTCCCTTGATCTACAGACGACTTCCAACCCCTTCCCGCCGCCGAGAGCTGTATTTCCAGAGCCATCAAGAAAGGACGCCCCCACCGCGGTCCTCGCCGACACTTACAACCCTGGAGATGAAATGAAAGAACAGGAAGTTCGGGGAATGAAGAAACCTCCCCAGCATTTACAGATAATCAAAAAATCACAAAAAGGAAACATGGGTAAAAGAGGCCGCACGACCTCCTGAAAGCCAGTTTCAGAGGAAACGCCTGAGTCACCTAGCTCGGAGTTGCTGACTCAATACGGACATATGTGCCTCTAAGCCATATTATTTGTCATCTTAATGAACACAGCCACATAACACTATGATGTTTAATTCAAAGGTAACATAAATTAAACCAATTGATCCAACATTTTAGAGTATTTATATTTTTCTCGATCATTCTTCCTGTTGCAGAAAATATATTATTGACTCACTTGTTCCATGGCAGGCCTTGATGACGCGATGTCCCTCCTCTAAGATCTCAGGTGGAACGTTATCCAGTTCAGCATCAATATCAAAATCTCCATCTTCGTTTAGCTAGAAAAATACACAAAAGAAATGAGTCTTAGATCTAACATATGCAATTATGAGCTTAATCTAGGAAACTCATGTCACAGGAGATGCAATTCTCAATGTACAAGTGCCGTTTTTTTTTTTTTTTTTTTTTTTTTGGTTTTTTTTCAACCTCCGATAGGTTATAAATAAAAGACAAGTTCTTAAGAAACAATTATTTTATTACTAAAAGTTTTGTACACTTATGGTTACTTTTCAACATAATCACTGAAAAAATTGAGATATTTATCGTACCTGTGCACAAGCTTTGCAATACCCGCTTCAAAAAATGTTGCCGCCAATGATTTCAAATGATCATTGGTTTGACGTTGGTTTGAAAGTGCTGCCCTCCTAGTCATGTCTTCAGTTCAGGGAAAAGGTGAAAGTCGCTGGGTGCCAGGTCAGGACTATAAGGCGGATAATCGAAAATGTCCCATTGAAATTGTTCAAGGAGCCGATGGGTTGTGCCAGCAGTGTGTGGACGAGCGTTGTCATGGATCAACACAATTCCTAAGTCAGCATTCCTCTTGTTTTGAATTGATCTCCGCAAAGATCTTCAAAACAACTTCAATGCTCATTTGAAATCATTAGCGGCAACATTTTTTGAAGCGGGTATTGCAAAGCTTGAGCACTGGTACAATAAATGTTTCAATATTTTCGGTTATTTTGTTGAAAAGTAACCATAGGTGTACAAAACTTTTGGTAATAAAATAATTGTTTTCTATTAACTTGTCTTTTATTTATAGCCTATCGGAGGTATTTACTGATAATGGGATGCTACACAAGGTTGAAGTGTCCATTTACCGGTGAATGCTCTTATCTTTGACACAATATTTTCAATTTTTATATAAAGCATTGAAACTTTTTGGCTAGACAAGCTTATCCGTAAGAGTTTGTTTCACTGTTTGAAGGAAAGTTTCCGTAAAAGTTCAGAAGGGCAGCTGCCCCTAATTTGTTTCGAATGTCGCAACCTCTTAGACTCAGATAAGCGTTATAACCGTCATTGTTGCCAACTTGATATCGACACGGCTCAGTATCTTGAGAGAAAACTGACACACCCAGAAATAGGTGATGGAGGAAGGTATGGACGGGCTCTAGTGAAAATGCTTCTCCTTTTCACTTCGCCACTATCAAAAAGGAAAAAAAAAAAAAAAATACCTGTTGAGCCTACCCACCCGTTCCCAAACTCACTCACTGCTTTGTGTTCCAATGAACTGACATTTATCCGGTAAACAATAAGCCGTCCTCAAATCCATTTTGAGATGACATACCTCAATGAAAAATTAAACTGAGTTTGATTTATAAACACTTTCTAACTGCGGTTCTCAGCATCTTATTCTATATTGGGCGTGAAAGACCGTTTAATTTTGCTCAGAGGCCTCTTTGTCAGACTTGTTCTTTTACGTGCCGTAAATCTAGGATACGGGACCAATGCCTTTTAATTCTCTTCCGAAGGAAGCCAGGCTAAGGATTTTACGCCCGAAAAACAAAAAAATCAATCCTTCATGTTTGAACCCACGATCTTGGAAACCAGAGGCTAGTATGTTATTCCTAGACCACGGAGGACGTTATAGCTCAATGGAGACTTACAATCTAGTAAGTACATAGACTTCATAGTTAATCGCTATAAGGCTAACACAGGACAGAATTTACTGTGGTGTCGGCATGTTGCCATGGTGGTTCAGATGGTTAGAACAGCTGCGCGGTAAGCTGAAGATCCAAGGTTCAAATACCGGCTATGGCATTGAATTTTCCGGTCTAATTCTGAGTTCTTAACTTGGTATACACACTATAGGTGTGAAGGAAGAGTTAATTAACTTTGATGTTTTCAGTTAGTTCCGCTATCACGGCATCGGAAGCACAAAAGTATCCAAGCTATGTATATGGTTCCTTCTTTTCAAATATATATTTCTCTTCATTTTTACTTTCCATTTACATATTTCGATTGACAAAGCCACTCAGTGTAGAACGATTTAAAAAGTTACTCTAGAATGCTAACTATCCTAAATATATTATAGAATGATCCAAAAACAGAGCTGTACTTGAGATTCAGTATTAAATCAGCCAAAAATAAAAGTAATGGTCTGATAAAAAGAAAAAAAAAAGCGAAATCTTTGCCAAGATATTTAGATTTAAATAAAATAAAATGATAGCTCACCGTTTAAAAATCTTCTTTTATAGGTTTAGTTAAGTTTTTTAAGTTCGAATTTTGGGCAATTTTTGGGGGGAAGGAAAAGACTTTGTTTTATTTTACTGAATCCACCCCTCACCAACGAAACCAATTCAGTGATAACGTTTTGTTCCACTTCGATTTCAAAAAGACAGGGTGAGAAAATGCTTGAGGCTCAACAGATGAGATTCTTGAGATCCTTAATGAGATTCACTCTTAGAGACCGCATTCACAATGAAATCTATGAGAAGAGTTGGGAATTTCAAATATAGTCAAGGAAATAAAGTGGCATAAACAAAATAAAAACAAGAACGGAAGACCAGAGAATACCAAAGTGTCATTTCAGTATGCCAGATGGCCCAACTACCCCGTATTTGACGTGTACAGATATCCCTTCGAGCATTAAAAGAGTGCAGAACTCAACAGGGCTATTTCAAGTTAAAAACCCCGCTAGTGGAGAACTGGAGAGCGCGACCCTCGTTTTACACCACGCAATGATAAGCAAGATGGGGAAAAGCGAAGGCCACTCTCGTCAGTTCTGCACAGGCGGGTTTAAACATGAAATAGCCTGTTGATCTGCAACATGTTTAACGCACGAAGGAATATACGTCAAATACGGGACAGTTGGGTCACCTGGTATGCAGTAGGAACGAGAGATGTGGGTAGAGCGTTGGAATTGGGACTTGGAACATATACTGGTGAAAGACAGGAGGAGGAAAAGAAGAAGAATGGTCCGAGTTCTTAGGAACTATTGAAGATAACTTCATTTCTTAGGATGATTAAAATGCAGAACTACTATAGTAGTTTTAATAAGATGATTTGATTATGTTTTATAATAACTACTAACAAACTTTAATAAAATTGATACTTAAGAAAAATTAATATCTTTCTTAATATGACATAATTGAATAAAAGTAGATTGATGAACTAAAAAGTCAAGCATCTACGCCTGAAAAAATTTCAGTCTGATATCTGAAATGTTTCTAAGATAACGGGTCATGAAGTTAACAAATGGAATTGGTAAGACAAGGCATTAAATCTATCCTTCCATGCTTAGATTTCGAATGTTTAAATTCACAATACTTAAATATCAAAATAAATACTTACGGACATCAACTCCACCATGACGCACTTGACAAAGCACTGTAAACAAAAAATAGTACAAATGAACACACTTGCTATAAATAGATTCACAAAATCGATATTACACAAAAAACTATATTATTTTTATATTTATTCTATCCTCTCTTTAAATTAGCAAATACTTTCACCTGCCGAGTCAATTTTGGTAGCATACAGAACCTGACGAATTGTTATTCTTGTGAAGTAAGCGGTATTGGCAACTTTATTAATTTTTGTAAGTTTACACCACAAAAATGGAACAAATAACTTAGCAATAGTTAAAGCTAGCTGTGCAATGAACTCCATACTGCATACTAGTATAATAATTTGTATCATAATAACTGTGTTAATTTAACAGAGAAGATATGAACTTCAAAAATAACAAAATAAGCCATGGAAACTTTTATATTTCGCAGCCTCTATGATGAATGTGAACGAAGAATGTTAAGCTGTCAATGTATGAATTGAAGAACTGTTCTCTAGATTGCTTCTTCAATCAAACATTGGACATTTAACCAAGTATTTATAAAGGTTTAGACTTTTATAGATTATTTGTTACCACATAATACTGTGCAGAAAGTATCCTAGAGAAAGCGAAGACTGCTCAGAACATTTAATGGAATTCTAGACATACTCGCAACAGAGTCACTAAAAATTATGTAATAGAAAGGGTGCAAAAGCGAGAAAGGAAGAGGAGAGAGAGACAGATAAATGTCGAGTTACTGGATTATAGGAAATATTAAGCTGTACTTATGGAATACCACTAATGTTATGAATATTGTTAAGGGGATAAGGTACTCTAAAATGGTAAAAAATAACATTTTTTATTTTAGACACTAATAAAATCTATATAATTTCTAGTTTCAGAAAATATAAAGAAAAATGCAAAGATGAAGTTTAAATTGTTTTATGTTTTAATTATATAATAATATTCTTAAAATTATTCTTGCAATCATTAAATTAAGGTAGAACGAAATATTTAAGCGATTTAAGCCGTAATGAAGATTAATATCACACCAAAGGAAATCGAATATTTCCTGAGTTCAAAATATAACTTATATCCTTACAAACAGTATATTTCAAAATGTGTACTACATTCATAGACATACACATCGTCAGCTTAAATTTAATTTACAGTAGCGCTTAATTCAAAACAAACATATATTTCAAAATAGTTTATATAGTTAGCCTATATAGTTTAACGTTACCCGACATTTGTCTTCTCAAAGTAAGCGCAAACGCCGAAGGGGAAAAAAAACTTCTCTGAATAACTCGTCCTAGCCGAGATTCGAACTCGGGATCTCTTGAAAGTCGTACTCAAAACAATCACCACCCTAAGAAAAATATATTTGCTTATCTTTTTTTCATTTACGGGACATTATATAACGGTAATAAATGGTTCATGTTCTTTTATTTCCACTTCGTGATATTCGTTGCCTTTTTCCTATCATTTTGGATTTTCCTTTAAAAACAAATGCACATACTTTCAGACTTTCATAATTTCTTCTAGCCTAGAAGACAACCCTAGAAAATGTAAATTACCATTCTCCAGTCGAGAATCGGAGTCTGGACCTTTGGGTTTATAGCCTAACATGTTAATCTCTACAGAGATAGTCCAATGTTGTTTGAGATCTCAGAATAAAAGAAGTGAGTTCATTCACTTGTTAATAACGTCATGTATTTACTTTGTGTAATTTTAGGGAAATACCCTTTTTCGATTAGCCTGGAATGATTTGTTTTTCATAATTATTATGCCCACATGATATGTAAATATGCAAATTATAGTTTTAAAAGTCGCCTCAGCGTATCGTTTTTAAACTGTTACATTTCTAATGTGTAGCGATATCACTCTGATTATGGCGTATAAATCTATCATATAATTTTACCTTAGGTAAAAAACCACAAAGATTAGAAATATCACAATAATCTCACTTTTAACAATGTAATACCGAAAGAACTCTGCATTTCAAATGAAAAATGTTTATCAGGAAATAAGAATTTAAAATTAAAAATATTTTGGCAGATGTTTTGCATATTAGGACTTATATTATTTACAAATTCTCATTAAATAAAGAATGGACCAGGATTTTTTACAGATATTTTGCATGTGAACTTATATTATTTACAAATTCTCATTAAATAAAAAATGAACCAGAGTTACGAACACCTCTAGAATGTTTACATTAGAGTTCATTTTTCGAAGCTTTGATAAATTTCAGTACTGTGTTCTCTCACCACATTGCTTTCAAATAACATTCAGAACTTTATTCCTGTTACCTATTTTTTACCAGACTTACCTTGAAGTTATCTGTAGGGACGAAAGCTCGAGGATCAGGCTTAATGACTTTGTTGAAATATCCTAAAAATACAACATTGAATTATTAACATTTTAATTAAATATTTTATAATAACAAGTATATAGCATAAAACAATTTGAATTTGAAGTCTTATGACTAGAGATAGCATCTTGGGGACCGATATCAGGACAGAATCGAAGTTAGTGCAGCATGGTATATAGTTGTGTTGACAATGTAGTGCGTGGTTCTAATAGAAGGAAAACAGGGCAGTGGTTTCGTGGTAGACTATGATGTTTTCATTAGCAGTGGATTGAGGTTGGGTGGGTGGTAAACATAAATACCACTGATTTACGAGAACTAACAATTTTAATATTTACATAATTCAATTGCTATTGTGCAGATAGTCATCAGCATCATTATTCGTTTCATTTTCTCTCAACTTACATAGATTACAATGCATAACAATATACATTCGTAACGTCTCAAATGTGAATCATCTCCGATTGGCACATAAACAGGCTTTATGTTGTGAAAAACTTCGCTCCACACCACAAGATGTGATTGGAGCAAAACGGAAATAGGACCGTCATCGACTATTGGGTAAGATACTCCATCAGTATTATTTCCGTAGCACCAATTCGTAGCACATTTCGTATTTCACGCATTATTGAAATTCAGATATTTTTTCCAAACACTGTCTTCACTTTCTTTTTCACGTGGTCCAAAACAGGAGTCATGGGTCTCTGATTAACTGTTTGCACAAGTTCATCGACAGCTTTTGGGGCTCAAGGCATTTCAATGTTCGATGTTGCCAAATAAGTTCTTGTCATAGATATGCAAAGTTCTTCTGTATGAATTGTAAATCTTCATGCAATCCATTTGAAGTAAGAGTTTTTACAATTTTGATTAAAGAGTATGCACTATCATCGAAGTATTGTAATAGATAGCATAGTATAATGCTGCGTCGAGCAGTTGCTACTTGATGTTTTTTATATATATGCGGCGCGTGCAGTTGCCAATGCGGATCAGTCTCTACTCGGTAGGTGTGCAACTGGTATCCTCATGTATCCCTCTATCAGTCCCCAAGATGCTATCCCTACTTATGGCAAAAATGGAAATAGCAGCCTAGCCTAGCTTTTCTGCGAGTTACTGAATGGTATGCAATGTGGATTAAAGCAGGTTAAAAATGTTGATAACTATACGAGTACTTACCTTTTTCAATATCATGGTCACCCCTACACTTGGTATCTATTTCTTTTGCTCTCTCCATGGCCTTCCCTGACAAACCCTGAAAGGGCAATCGATTACATATGATTAAAATCTATTTATTGAAATCTTTGAGTAAATAAGGTGTAAATAAACTTTTAAATATTATATGTGAGTGATTAAGATTTAGTAAAAAAAAAAAAAAGTAGACGATAACGGTACGTTTTTTGGTTCAAGGCGTCTTTAAAGAAATATCAACTAACACAGAAAAGCTAGAAAATATGTATTTTAATATGTTTATATTAATTTCCAATTGCCAGGATCACGAGCGCCACCGGTGTGCCGAAATTCCGTCCCGCAGGATTTTTGTAACATACGTAAATCTATTGGCACGGGGCTATCACATTTAAGCACACTTAGCCATCGGTCTGGGCCATGCTTGAACTACAACCTTGGAATCAGAAGACCAGCGACAAACAGACCGACTTGAAAATAGATTAGTGTTTAGTTCATTCCCAGGTTAGTCTTAGTTTGTACGAGGAGCATATTTTGCACTCCAAATGAGAGCTCTGCAAATGTGGTACATGCATGATGTGACATTGGCCTATTTACTCGTAGTATTAGGCGATAGCTAACATGAGTATTTATGAACAATCGATGGGTCGGATAGGGTCAATACTTTGGCCTTCCCGTTCCCCTGACCTTAAGGGGGGACACCTGATTTTCTAAAACTAGACTAGACTAGACTTTTGTACAGAAATTATCAGTAACAGAAGAAACATTCAATGCAAGTTTATTTCAAATAAGTCTATTCATTCTGGATATATCAATTAATTTAATCAATATAATTAGTTAAAATAAAGCTCTATCTCCTTCAGATTTTGAGCTAATTTCACAATTTTTTTTAAAATTTCATTTCTTAATATCTTTGTAACAAATTATTTGTTTGAATCTTTCCTAAATTGGATTATATTTTTAAAAAATATATTTTACATCGGAAAGTGGTAAAACTGCAAAACCAGCGCATGCTTTACCAAATATATTTTTAAGAACTAATCTATGACTAGTATCAAAATTCCAGTCAAATATTTTATTACACAACTTTTGCAGTGATTTGGGAAACATTTTAGAGATCCAGCTGTATTTTTATGGGGGAAGATAAATTTTGAATATGAGAAAACCGCAATAAATTCGACCTGAGAAAACTGGCTTCAAATTTGACAGAGAGGATCATTTAACAGCGCAACGCTTTAAAATAGCTTTCAAAACATGCATTACATCCGCTCTAGGAGAATCAAACATTGTAAATATACACTTTAAAGTTTGGTGCATTTTTGCGCTAAAAATTAAAAAAAAAACAGGAATTTTTTTCTATAATTGATAAAATAAAAAAGCACTGCTATATCCCCTTAACCCATCAGTTTTTTGGCTTTATGGAGATTCAAAGACCATGGACGCAGTTCCCATAAATGAAGTGCATACACTACCAGAACGCGTATGCAATGCCTGTGACAATCCGGTAACATCCGGAAGTGCCCCAAAGAAGAGAAATTCCAAGATACGCAGGGTAGAAGGCTGAATTGAAATTGATGGCGGCCACATCGATCATGTATTATGAAGATAGATAAAACAGATGGTAATCATTAATTAAAAGAGTAGCAAAAATCAACGGAGCTATTTCAAGTTAAAATCTAGCAGTGGAGTACTGGCGAGAGTGACCTTCACTGTACACGTCTTGCTATCAGCGGAGACTGTGAGCGTGTCGCGCTCATTTTGAGGTGTAAAACGAGCTTCTTTTGTTATATACCAGTCCACTTCGCCGGTTTCACCAAAAAGTCAATACAAAAGTTTTTTAACTGCAGTTGCGTTGTGTAATGCTTTACTTTAAAATAGTGAAATTTGGACGGTATTAAATCCAGTCTTCATCACAAAATGACTGAAGAGCTCTAAGTCACCCTTAGCAACAAAGTGGTTTATTATAGATGTTTTGAAATATAATATTGGTTTGTTTAACTTATTTCGTTATTCGTTAGCTACGCATAACTCCCTCTTGAGTACCTAGTACAATCCTTAAACAATTGTACTGTCTAATACCTCGTACCTACTTTCTTAAATACGATGATTTACTGCTACAAGTATAAGGATTCTCTATCCAAACTTCTATTGTTCACGTATTACTTTCTCTACACGTACTATGTACATTGTGTATAGAGAAGGAATTGTATTGCACCCAAAATTTCGATACCAAAATTTGGACGGAAATACATGTTTTGAGGTTCTCTGAATCCAAAAAAAGCATTTGTAGAAAAATGTCCGTGTGTTTGTCTGTGGGCAGCATGACTCAAAAACGAAAAGTCCGTTAAATACCAAACTAGGTATTTAAGTTCGGTATCTTCAAAGGATGCGACACGAAGATTTTCAAGAAAAACCTCCCACCTCCAACTACCTTTTACATGGAAAAAAAATTTGATTTTATCAAAAATGGCTGTAACGATTTTGATTAAAATCCCTTATATTTAAGATATATGCATGACAAATAAAATGTATATATTCAATTTTCTAGGAATACCCTCTGAAGACATGTTTATTCTGAATGAATTTTGCATAACTGTTAAACCGTAAGAGATACGCAAAGACCCACTACACAAAAATGTAGATCTCGTTAAAACACACAATTTATGTTACACACTTTTTTTCGTGGAGTTGACCGTTTTTGAGATATTCCTTGTTATTAGTTTCAGCTTTAAAATACTTATACTTTTCTCAAACGGGAATTTGTCAACTCCTAGCCTTACAAACAAAGGTACTTCAATCACAGCAATTAGCTTTTGAAAGATTTGACTATCGATTTAGTCTATGGTACTCTCTTGCTTACAAGGAAGCAAGTAATAAGGCCTTTTCTGCTAATGTTTCTCGATTAACATGAAGTAAATATAAGAATACACTTTTTAACAATAATTAATTGTAGAGATGTAGAAAAGTCATGTGAATGAAACACATCAGATTTTTTTCACTTGTGAATTGTAGATATTTGTCACTTTGTACCCGCGGAAGAGAATTCTCACACATTCCTAGCGCCTCTCATATGCCCATTCCCCCTCGCCGGACTTTTCATAGTTGGTCACATCTCCACCTCTGTAAATATTGGAAACTTTTTCCGGTCATTTTGTACATACCGCTAAGAAACATGCACAGTACACACACGTATGGTTAAAATAAATCAAATTTCAATGATCTGGCATGAGACACGTTCGAACTCTCCAGTTCTGGTGCTCTTTCCAAGTAATTATCAGAGACGAGAATTACTGTAATGAATCTTGCTTTTTGCTCCTACAAAAGAGAAATACTTGCACTAAAAATCCAAACAATTTTACAAATGAAAGTCTTTTCACATACCACAACAAGTTTATACAATTCTTAACGAAAATCTGTCAATAGATCTTTTCCTGATTTGTTTTTTTCTCAAAATGTTCTCCAGAAAACGAAGTCCTATCACCGTATCGGAAACATATGATGAAGAATGACATAGAACATAATTATTTTAATTATTTTCAGAAAGATTTTGGAAGATTTCCAAAATCTCTTGTACATTTTGATATAGCAGGGATAAAGTATTTTCAAAGTGCAAAACGAACGGAATTGTAATTGCTCATCTGAACTGTATCACCAATTGATAGAATCGTTGATTTATTGAGTGTTTATGGTTTCACAAGTTGAATATATATTATTTATATGTTAAACAAATACATGGTGTTTGTAAATGTTTATAAATAAACACAAATACTTGTAGAATTTTGATGGTAATGAAATATGATTTATTTTAATTGTAATGGGTGAGAAACGCTCAGATACAAACTAATGGTGCATATGAATCCTTTAATGGAGAATATCCTAGCTCTGGTGTTTTTGATTCTGTCACCATTATAATGCAATTATTTGTTCAAAGAACACTTAATTGTTGTGCATTTTCCTGGCCTGCTGCTACTTATGTATTTTCAATTTTTAACCTTTGGTTAAATATTAATGTCTTCCGCGCTTTTTTCTTTCTCTACCAGTACTATGTACATAGTGCATAGAGAAAGTATTGTATTCCACCTAAAACTCGATACCAGATTTCACCGTAAATATATGTTTTAAAGTCCCCTGTGTAAAAATTATTAATATGTGTGTGAGACTGTGAACAGCATAAATCAAAAATGGAAAGATCGTTAAGTTCCAAACTTGGGACCTAAGTTTAGTATACTCTAACGATGCAACACAAGATTTTCAAGAAAATCCTCCTACCCCCAAACTACATTTTACGTGGAAAAATATTCGAACATTCAGTTTTTCTCAATGAGTATCTTGTCATGTAAATAGGAGTGACCTCTGGGAATAACCTCAGTAGACTTCTGCATTCCGGATGAGTGATGCATAACTTATAAACCGTAAAAGAACAGACAAATAGTTACTGCACAAAAATGTAGATCTCGTTAAAACACACAATTTATATCATATGCCTACACCTTTTGTAGGGTTGACCATTTACGAGATATTTCTTGATATTGGTTTCAGTTTTAAAAAATATAATTTTCTTAGACGGAAACTCACCTTTTCTTTCATCTCTCTGCTAGCCGTGCAAAGCAAACCGAACTTCAATTGTTTTCATAGCGACCATCATTTAAATGATTTGGCTATCGCTTTAGCCTAGTGTATCCCCTTATTTCCCTTCGGCTTAGAAGGAAGTAAGTAATAAGAGAATATCTTCTAAAGTTTGTCTCGATTAGCATGATAAAATAAAATAATATTTTGTGATAATTGTTTGTTTGCAGAACAGGTAGAGAAACTGATGAGAATGGAAGACATCAGCTTTTTTCACTTAAAACTTCTTCAAAACCCCCGGTGGAACTATACTCAAAGTAACAACGCTCTGTAAAACTATACTCAAAGTAATAAATGATTCTCAACATGAATGCAGACGCTTCCTTTTATACTATATGCTGATGTAATATGTATGAAACACACTTAAATGTGACAATTTAACTATTTTTATTTTCTCTATTTTGTAGAGCTAGAGAAAGTCGGATTTGTAACACATCAGATTTTTTCCCCTGTGCACTAAAATATGTCGACGGCAACTGACAAATTCAATAAAAATGGCTGTCTTGAAGCTAAAGTACACCAAAGTAGGCCGCTACGGTGTATATTTTTACATGAGGTAGGGATAACATCCTACAGATCAGACTTCTGCTATCCAGGCTCCTATATATAGGTAAATATACATAACCAAAACTACTGGACGCTGCGGATCGTCTGCAAGAGTTCGATATTGCAATATTGATAGCAAACTTTCTCTGTAAAACTGGATGGATGTCGGCCATGAAACAATACCTATTTTTTACAGTTATTGTCATTCAAATTCTTGTAATGCTTCATTCCGAATATTGTGATAAATACTAACTTAACTGCAATATTAGGTGAAAGATTGCAACGTATCTATATGTGTCTAAAATTACTCTGCAATGCTCGTAGATTTGGCCACACAACGCTAAACGCATTTCATTCGTGGATTCGCCTGCGGGATCCTATTCGATATCTCCATCCCAGATTACTTAACTTTATGCTTTCAGTTTCTCACAAATACAAGCAGAAAACATTAGGATTCCTTTCGATTAATCATCGCAAAGCATTCATTACTTCCTTCATATCTACGTATCTCCTGACATGAGGTGTTGTTAACATCTGTCCGAATTTAACATTAAATTACAGCTGTAAATTTGGAACGAATTTAGATGCTAGCTTTGTCCGTGTGTGGTACCTTCATATACCAGGTGACCCACCTGTCCCGTATTTGCCGTGGTAGGTTTCCCTTGGTGCGTTAAAAGAGTTACAAAACTCAACGGGGTTGTTTCAAACAAAACCCTGTCGGTGGGGAACTGGCGGAAGAGAAGGAACTGACCTTCATTTTACCCCTGTTACTTTTCAGCAGAGACGATGACTGGGTCGCACTTATTGAGAGAGGTAAAATAAAGTTTCCCACTGACCGGTTTTAACTTGAAATAGCCCCGTTGATTCCTGCAACGCTTTTAATGCACGAAGAACTATCTGCACACCTCAAATACGGGGCATTGAGCCACAAATGTACATGTTTCTTATTAGATGACAAATGAAAAATCAGATAAACGTTACAAAACTTCAAAGTTCCCTCCTTCAAATGGTGGTGTGACAATTTATTTATGCCAACTATTAGAAAAATAGAGCCTTACGAAATCGTTCAATAATTTGTAGACTCCCCGAATTTATGACACATTTTCTTTAATTTAGTAGATATGAGAACATTATTTGGATTTATAGTGATAAGTTTTCTTTCAGAAATGTTACATTCGTGTGTATACTTTGATAGTTTATTGAATTATTTTGGTCGCATAAGTCATTAATTTTTATTCTATTTTCTTTTACAGAATTTGCATTTCTAACAATGAGGAACAGAAGGCTGATGGTTTTAAATCCACCAAAATGAATAAATACTAAAATAAACAAGTAAATGTTCATTTTGTAGTGCATCCCCGCAGTTATGGAAAAAATAACAAAATTCAAGAGTACTTAAAGTACAATTAGTTGAACATTTGGAGACTACCATTAATTCTAAAATATTAGGAATGTCGCGTAGATGATTTAGCATCGTCAAGCTTCCTTTGTGCTACATGATCAAAAAAATTATAAACAATTGGAACCATTAACAATAGATAACTTAGAAATGGCTTATGTCACATAAAAACTATTTGGAATATAATTTGCGTTTTAAAGAGATTACATTTGTGTGCAATAAGTTTTCCTCTATCATTTAATCTAAACAAGTTATATTGGCTTATAAAATCTTCTTTCGAATGAAGTTGCCTTTCCAAAAAAATTCAGATATGTAGATAAATATGTAAATATTTATAAACGTAGATAAATATATAAATTGTAAATATCTCTGACATTTAATCAAAATTATTAGTTATTTTAGAAACAATAGCTAGCTGGGATGTGAAGAGTTTGTTGGAAGCTTTCCTGTCTTTGTAAGACACCAAACATAAATATCAAACTGTTTGGTGTATATACGACTTTTAGTTTTTAACTATGCTATTCACAAACAGACAAACACTGAAAGATTTTGTGTAGCATTCCTTTTTTGTTCGCTAAGGATACTCAAAATATGTATTTTCGATGAAATCTTTGTGTAAAAATGTTGTGTAGCATGCAATACCTTTTCTAACTATTATGTGCATGGTAGAGAAAGTAAAAATTTACTTCGCTATCGTGAAATAGAACGGAATTAATCTTACTTAATGATATATTCTTCGACCATTGCTTATAGAATGGGTTTGGGTTGACTTTATACCCAGTTGTATTACATTTGTTATTTCTTGCTATAAGGATTTTGAATATTTTGCAACAAAATGTTGATTATGACGACTTCCATACACGGGACCTAGTGCTTTTTACAAGAAAACAATTATTTGTTAATTCTTCAAACATCAAATATGTGCTAGCATTTATAGCTCATTTTTCTTAATTTTTACTTTCTCTACAGCTACTATGTACATAGTGTATAGAGAAGGTATTGTAATGCACCCAAAAATGTGATACCAAGGTTTTAACGGAAATGCATGTTTTGGGACCTCCTGAATCCAAAGAAAACATTTTTGGAAAAAGGTCCGTGTATGTGTGTGTGAGTCTGTCTTTCAATGCGTCTGTGGACAGCATAGCTCAAAAACGAAAATTCCATTGAATGCCAAACTTGGTATTTTAGTGTCGTATCTTCCAAGGATGCGACACGATTTTCAAGAAAATCCCCTCACCCCCAACAACCCTTTACATGGAAATGTTTTCAAAATTTTTTATTTTCTCAAAAATTGCTCTAACGATTTTGATTACAATATAATATATTAAAGATATTTACCAGACAAGTAAAATGTATATCTTGAATTTTCTGGGAATAGCCTCTGAAGACTACTTTATTCAGAATGAATTTTACGGAATTTTGCGTAGCTGCTAAACCGTAAGAGATAGACAAAAACTTACGACGCCAAAACTGTAGAGCACGTTAAAACACACAATTTATGCCATATACATTTTTTCGCGGAGTTGATCGTTTTTAAGATATTTCTTGCTTTTGATTTCAGCTTTGAAAAACTTGTTTTTCTCATACAGGATGTAACAACTCCTGTCCATAGAAACAAAGGAACCTCAGTCACATAGCAACCAGCTTTTGACTATCGCTTTAACCTATGGTACTCCCTTATTTCGCTTCTACTTACAAGGAAGCAAATAATAAGACTATTCCTGCTAATTTTTATGAATTAGTATGAAGTAGATAGAAGCTTAAACTTTTTAACAATAATTTGTTACAAGATGTAGAGAAAATCATGTGAATGGAACACATCAGATTTTTGGATTTGAAGAATTTTGGTAACAAGTATCACAACATTTCCTTCATAGCTGTTTGTACTTCTTTGAAGAGCAAAGAAATTTAAAACTGAACTCCAGAGAATGTCCTCTTCAGTAAGCATGTATAGATATATCAATGTTGTTTATAAATCTAATTCTCGCTAGAAAAATCCTAACAAGGCTTATATTTTGGAAAATACAAGTTTATAAAATAAAACTGTAAGTTGTTGAGAAGATTTCTGCGATAGGAGAACTATTGACTTACCAGGGCGAGGTCCACGGCGACGCCAAGAAGGACAATTACGATTATGTTGGTGGAGCCCATGATGGATAGTCTAATGATGGTAGTGTGTGCAGGTGAATCATTTTATAGTGGCAGAGGATCGCATGTGACAACCCCACGTCATTTGAGTGATCATCAGCACAAATAATTGCCCCTCCTTCGGTAGCTGTCTGCGTTATTGTGGCATCAGAATTAATGATTACCTAACGTTACGCACAACGCGCATTGCCCACATTACTAACTGGATACACAAGGTCGACGAGCTAAGTAATGCCATATAAAATGTCAAGTAATTAAAAGGTACTCGTCATAACATCCGATAACAGCAATTTATTCCTATATAATATCTATAATTTAATTCTTGAATACAAAACGCCACAAATATTATTATAACATTTATAAAACAAAAAAGATATTTAAATTAGATAACATATGAAATGTGAAATTCTAGGGTTTTTCTATTGCGCTTGTGGTAATTAACCCATTCCAGCCCAATGATGCCATATGACATCATTATCTGTATTTGTTCTTCGAGATACGTAAATCTTAACGTTCAACAATTCTCTACCTTCATTGTGTATATTTTTGTACTTTATTTAAATTTATTGATATTAACATAGCTTAGGAAAAGTAAAAGAGAAAATAAAATCCCTTCATAGATGTACTTTTTATGACGAATAGAGAACTTTATTCAGCTAGAATGCTTCCGAGATCCTGTCAACACTTAGCTATGCCAATCAGCATTTATTTTACCTGGGCCTATCCTTTCCTTTATCACAGTAGCATTGTAGCGAAGATTCCAACGTAGGTTAACCAAGACATTGAAATATTGATCAATATATTCAGTGCTTTAGAAGTTTAGACAACGGAGCTACCAATAGAAGATCAGGTAAGAGCAATTTTTTAAGGTAAATATACATTCTATGGTGTCAATATTCAACATTTTCAATTGAAAATAAATTGGGCTTGAAAGGGTTAACGATCTTCTTTGTGTAACTATAAAGCGTTTGGGTTCACTTGAGGTTGTAATCTAATAATATTGTTTCATAACCCCCAAAATGGATCATAATATACAGGATGTTCCTACTTTAATAAGGTATGGGTATTTCTGACCCTGCGGGTCACTGCGTGTCAAGCGCTCTTCAGCTCTCTTCTCGTTTGCTGTTTACGACACACAAGCGTCTTTTAATTCAGTGGTGAAACACTGTTATACGCAATTACAAGATACATTCCACAACAGCTGATCGGAAACTTACGGAAGAATGGATTCTTTATACAAAGATGCTACAATAAAAATCTGATGTGTTCCAGTCACATGATTTTCTCTACATCTCTGTAACAAGTTATTGTTAAAAGCTTATTCTTCTATCTACTTTATAATAATCGAGATAAACATTAGCAGAAATTGCGTTAATTACTTGCTTCCTTGTAAGTATAAGTTAAATAAAGGAATGGCAACGATAGTCAAATATTGTAAAAGCTGGTTTCCTTATGAAATCCGTTTCAGTTTATTAACTCCTGCATGAGAAAAGTATTTTAAAAGTAGGTAAAACCACTAACAAGGAATATCTCGAAAATGGTCAACTCCACGAAAAGAATGCATATAATATAAATTGTGTGTCTTAATGAGATCTATATTTTTTGTGTAGTTGAGTTTTTGTCTAACTCCTACGATTTACCAGATATGGGAAATTCAGCAAAATTGATCCAGAATAAAGAGGAATATACATTTTTTATGAAAATTTCTTTAAAACGCTGTATTTTAATCAAAATCGTTAGGGCCATTTTTGAGAAAATCAAGCTGTTCCATGTAAAGAATAATTTGTGTTGGATGGTTTTTCTCAAAATCTTGTGTTGCATCCGGAAGATACTAAACTTAAACACCAAGTTTGATATTTTAACAAATTTTCGTTTTGGAGTTATTCTGTTCACAGACACACGGATACACGGACACACAAACACACACAAGAATCTTTTTCTAAAAATACTTTTCAGAGGACCCTAAAACATGTTTCCGGTGAAATCTCGGTTTCGAATTTTAGGTGGAATACAATACCTTCTCTATGCACTAAGTGTAGAGAAGGTAAACACTGAAAATCATACATAAATTTATGATATGTAATTGTATAATATGGATTATCTAATATCTAGGGTGAGTTACCCTAATATGGTTTTTTCGGGGGTTTCCCTTATCCAGAGAAGACGATTGTCGAGTAACTTTAAGCTCTACAGACCCTGATATCATTTGAGCATCATTTCACTAATTTCATTCATCGTCCGATATGACCAACCTGATTAAACGTTAAGCTACTTTGAACGACTAACTGAAATGTTGGCAAATTCAAACTAACCTATGAATCAGTACCAAAATTGTTTTGGTGATGTGTAAAAAATGGCAGTACCGACTGTAACACCAAATTTGCCTTCGCAACATCATCTATTTTGAAACATGGGTACATATTGAACCGCCCTCATGTGTGTGCGTGTATATATGATAATGTATTATCAAATTCATAAACAATACAAATAATTGTTAAAAAGTTGCAACTGTATAACACACTACCGGATAATAATTATAATCTACATAAAAATGGAAAGGATTTACCTAAAACACAAAATGTTGTACATAAGGGACAATTAGTTTACGTGCAAGGTAAATGATTACTCAATATAGTTAGTTATCCACTGCTTTTTAATAACTGGATTATTTAATTTATATCTTCTGCAAAATGATACAAGGAAAGAGTGGGATGGTGCCCCTGGCTCCAACTAATAAATGAAAAACCTAAGTTGAAGCAAGATGATATTTATCTACTATAAAATATGCTGAAGATATTGTTATAACAAATGAAATGTATTTCTTGAATTTTCTGGGAATATCACGGGATTCCTCTTCATGCTGGATTACTTTTGCATAATGGTAATAATTAGTAAAAGTAATAGAATTACATTATTTATGCTGTCACGATAACCTTTTAAATCAAGCATTTATATATAACAATATATATTTTTTTTACCTTTTTCGTATTGTGAAGGGGCTTTGATTTATCAATTTTAGAGTCAATAATGACTAAATATTTGAGGTGTTGGTAGATCAGGACGATTAAATAAAACATTTGCTTGATTTAATCACCCTGACCAAGATAAAGTTACTGTGGGTTTGGAATACTTTAAATTCGAAATAAACAAAAATGTATAATCCATTTGAATGTAAACCGTAAGAGAAAGACAATACTGTGCTACACAAAAATGTAGCTCTCTTAAAATACACAACTTTATCAAATATATAATTGTTTTTGAGTTAACCATTTTTGAGTTATTCCGTGTTATTGATTTAAATTTTTTCATACCTATTTTATTATTATTTTTAGCTTAATTTCCTTTAACGGTTGATCATATCGGACGATAGATGAAATCGGTGAATTATCAGGTAACTCATCCTAAGCGAGATTCGAACTAGCGACCTCTGGAATATTAGGCAGACACGCTAAGGATGTTAAAATTTAATTCTTGTTTTTTATTTTTATTTAATTTATATTTTAAAATGTTAAGTATAATTTCAGAATTTAACACTACCAACACTACCAAGGCGGGTGCAAGTTATTTTTATACCTATATTTAAAAAGGCCGGAAATGGTATACTACATTTCGCACTTTAACATACATCAATTTGAGCAGCGTATGATCTTTCAAATAAATTCATATTTTAGGGGACAATGCATATTTTATTTTTAATGCGAACATGCGTGGTTTTCTGTTTAATTGAGTATAATATTACAGTATTTCCTGTTAGCTAATCAATAATTATGGAATTAGTAAATTATCAGCAATCAACATGTAATATAAAACTAGGTGTATATACATACGTTCCAGTATAATGTTGGGGCACCTGGAGCGATTTCAGCCAACCTCGGTAGACATAATTATGACTAACAATCAAGAAAACAAGACTGTGGGAAGGTCAATCTGTTGTCCGAGGGTTCGATTCCCAGTTAAGCAGTGGGCATTTTTCTCTAGCCAAGAATATTCCCTATTCTACCCATAGTCTGGAAGCATGAAGGAACGTGTGAATGTGTGTGATCTAACGTACGAAATTCCAAAGAAATACATCCACTTCAATTCCAATGAAAACTCGAGTTAACACCATTACTGATAGGTAATATGCTCCAAAGGTAAAAGACCGCCGATATGACCATTGTAGTGAAAGGCGAGGTATAAATGGAACAACAATATTAGTAATAAATGTATCGAGCCATTTACCTATTTTGTTATGATAGAAAATATGTTGTTGAAAATAAAATGTGTAACTTCGAGAGAATATGTGTAACAACTAATCAATATTTCGAAATAATGTGCGTAAAGAAACAAAACTATTATTGTGTAAAATTATAGCTTTATCTACTCTATCATATGAAGCGAAGCTTGGACACTAACTAAAAGAATATATATATATATAAGAAAACAGAAATGAAAGCACATGAAAGAGAAAAACCTAAAATCTTTAACAGGAATGAAAGGTTAAAGCATTTAAAAACCAATCGAAGGAACAAGTTGAAGGAATATCTGACACTAGAATTTCAAAGGAAAGAGATCTATGGGTGACCCAGGTAATGATGGCTGGAGGATCTTGAAGACAGAACAGGTAACTAACTCTTATACAATGAAGTGGAGAAAAAGAAGGTAAATAGAACAATAATGTATGGTGGGAAGGCATAACGTCTAGAAAGATTAAAACGTGACTCATATAAGTGTCAAATCCATAGTTTTTATGGTCATTTTAATGAATAGTGACATTCATATTCCATAAGTCCTAGTACAGCAACATCAGCATGGGGGATGAGAAGGACTGAAGAAACTGTACAAAATATCCAAAATTATGCCCAATCCATATTCTCTGAATCATTTAGACGCACAAATTTCCAGTTAATAAGTGTCAAGTCAGTTCAGGTTGATATTCATTAAATCACAGAACCAAGATCCCCGTGATTTCACGGCGGCTCGCTACGGCCTGACCCCACCGTTAACTGCAAAGATGATGCCGGCAGCATTTTACCTTGTATATTGTCTATCGCAATGGTGTTAACTCATGTACAGTAATTGTCATTATTTCGTTTGAGTTTTATACATTGCATCATACGCAGTTCATAATCTCGTTCATGCTTCAAGACTGTAGAGAATAGGAAATAATATTGTTTAGAGAAAAATTCCCTCCCGCCAAACGGAAATCAAACCCGGGATACTTAGCACAGCAGGCAAGTGCACTACCGACTGAACTAAGACCACAACCTCTTATTAATAAGAGATTACCCACAAAGCATTTAGTTTATTTATTTTTATCCATTTGTTTTTGAATATTATGAAGTGTATATTTTAAATCGTGTGTGCATTTTCATTATGCGTGTCTATCATCTAGGCTCTAATGATTAAACAAAAGAGTTGGCTGTCTGTTAGCCTTCCGTACCAACATACCTATAACAGAATGCGTGGAAACAACTTTTGATTGAATATTTATAGCGATTAACAGAAAGGAGCTAAAAAAATAACATTTCTTATAAATAAGATCAATAGTTATGAAATTAAAGCTTAATCGTTGGAGAAACTTGGGTAATTTTAGGCATCATATTCGTTTCTTTTTTCATTCTTTATGAACATGAACATAATGACATGATCAAACTGAATTATATTGTCACTTGTATCGCTTTACTTCACAGAATTTTCTGTTACAAGTTTAGCATCCACGAGCATGAATAGTTAATATTGGATTGGCAGAAGAGATACAGATTTATGGCTTCTACAGCCTTGTTGGGCGTTGCAGATCGAATGCTTTACAAAAATATTTAAAATGATGAAAGGAAACACATTTAATTTTTAATTCTTTGCTTGCCAATATAAGGATGATCTAAATAAACCATAATAGAAGGTAGTCTATTCTACCTATTTAATAAATGACTAAATTAACACTGAAAAGAAAAGTGTAATGCCACTTAACCACTATTCTTAAATACATCATGATCCTCAAATTTATGCAACCGATACCAAATTGCCCAACTGTGCCGTATTTGACGCATGTAGAGAAGAGTTGCAGAACTCAACGGGGCTATTTCAAGGTAAAACCTAACAGTGGGGAACTGACGTGAGCGACGTTCATTGCACCCCACCCGCCCGCTCATCGTCTCCGCTTATAAGAAGAGGAATAAAACGAAGATCCCTCTCGTCAGTTCCCCGCTGACCAGTGTTAACTTGAAATAGTCCGTTCCGCTCTGCAGTTCTTTTAACGCACGAAGGGACATCTGCACACGTCAAATATGTGGCAGTTGAGCCACCTGGTACGGTCGCGCCTTACAGCAACCCGGTCTACATACTATTCAATTTGTAAAGTTTGTAAAAATGTTGCAGTTTATAAAGACAATGATGCTGAGAAAAATAACAGAATATGGTGTTAATGTTGCGTAAGCGTTCAACACCAACATATAAGGAATAATAAATACCAGCGTTATCTTTCTAATATTGTGTGGGGAGGAATTACCTCTGCACTGCGCATCCTAGTGTGTAGTAGTTCAGAGGTAAAAGCTGGTTGCGCATATCAGAGGGAAGCAGGTGGCTTCAGGGTTAAAGGTGCAGGAGGGTGTACATTTGGTTAGAAAGCTCAGGATTGGTAAAAGTTGGTTGCGCATATCAGAGGAAAGCAGGTGGCTACAGGGTTAAAGGTGCAGGAGGGTGCACATTTGGTTAGAAAGATCAGGATCTATAAATAAATATGCAAGGGTGCTAGGAGACACAGGGCTTTTACTACTAAGAAAATAAAGTATGATTAGGGATGAGAAACCCAAGGATTATACAAACTCCATCAACTCACCCATGCACCGTAAATCTTGCAGTTTACACGTTTTAAATAAAACTAGCACGTTCATTGGATGTCGGTAAGTACGTCTCACAACGGTAACAACTCTGATGAACAAGACGCTTGCGACGTATTTATTGGAGTTTTTATTATAAAAATCATGATTATGCCAGCATTGCTTTAAGAGAACAAATCTGTGTCAGCGTTTCGACATCTTGCCACTAATATCGATTGCTGAAACTGGTGCAACATTACCTTTTGCTTAATGAAATATAACTTATTCAAAATGAACATATCAGATACCCTACGAAACAGGATGCCCTGAAACGAAAAATGCAGGTGTCGGGTGCATAAAAATAGAAAAATTAAACGTCCTGCATAGTTTTGGAAGAACGCAGGTGTAATACCTTTAGCGGCTGAGTGGGACAGAAGGAAAAATAGCGAAAGGGAAGTATGGATGTGAAACTGATGAAATGCATGAAAAACCAAACTCTGGCCTGGAATATATGGAAGATATTGTATGCCAACCAAAAATTTCTTCCCGAGATTTCACCGGAAGTGCATACTTTGAGGACCACTGAATCCCAAAAAAAACCTAAAAAAAAAAAAAAATAGAAACATTTTGTATGTGTGCGCATGCATAACTAAAAACCGAAAAGTAGTTAATACCAAACTTAGCATTTAAGTTCATATCGAAAAGGATACGACACGAACATTTTAAGAAAAATCTACCCACCCTAAACTAGCCCTTACATGGAACATTCCTCGAAATTTTCGATTTTCTAAAAATTATTCTAACGATTTTGATAAAAAAAAAGTTGTATATTAAACATATGTACATGACAAATAAAATGCACAGTTATCTTGAATTTCTTGGGAATAGCTTCTGAAGTCCCCATCATTCTGAATTATTTTGTATAAAGGTAAACTACAAGAAATAGACAATCACTTTCTACATAAAAATGTAGATGTCGATAAAACAAGCAATTTATGTTCGCATATATCTTCTTCTTCTTTTTAAGAGTTAACATTAATAAGATATTTCCTGTTATTGGTTTCAGTTTTTAATTCTTTTTAAATGGGAAGTCCTCATATGTTTCATATCTATTTTGTTTTATTCCTGACTACAGAAAGACAACCGAATACCAATAACAATCGGAATGCGACAACTTTAAAATACTTGACTGTCACTTTAGTCCAGTGTATTCCGTCAGTTTGTTTCTACTTATAAGGAACTAAGTAATAAGAACATTTCTGGTAATGTTTATCTTGATTAGCACATAGACGTTCACATACAATTGAACCTTTTTTTCTAGAAAAACTGTTTTTAATTTAGGGGCCTTCAAAACATATATTTGGAGTGAAATCTATCTATCGGATTTATTAGGTTAAACGTAATAACTTCTCTACCTACTGTGTATGTGATATAAATGTAGAAACCTGATTTGTTCCATTCACATGACTTTCTCTACATCTCTGCAACAAATTATTGTTAAAAACCTTATGCTTTTTTTACTTCATGCTAATCTAGAAAAAAATAATTAGCAGAAATAGCCTTATTACTTGCTTCCATGCAAGTAGATGGGAAACAAGAGATTACCATAGGCTGAAGTATTAGTCCAAAGCATGGTTGCTATGTAATTGAAGGTCCTTTATTTCTATGGACAGGATTTGACGCATTCCCGCATGAAAAAGTATGTTTCTTTAAAGCGGAAATCAATAACAAGGAATATCTAAACAGCGATCCACTCCACGAAAAATGTATATAACATAAATTGTGTGTTTTAACGTGCTCTACATTTTCGTTAAGTATGTTTTTGTCTATCTCTTACAGTTTGCCAGTTATACCAAATTCCGTAAAATTTATCCAGGATAAAGGATTCATCCCAGAAAATTCAAGATATACATTTTATTTGTAAGGTAAATATTTTTAATATACGATATTTTAATCAAAGTCGTTAGTCATTTTTGAGAAAATAGAAATTTTCGGAAATTTTTCCATGTAAAGGGTAGTTGGGGGTGGGGCGATTTTCTTCAAAATCTTCGTGTCGCATCCTTGGAAGGTACTGAACTTAAATACCAAGTTTGGTATTTAACGGAGTTTTCTTTTCCATGCTATGTTGTCCAAACACACACATATGCACACACACGGACCTTTTTCCAAAAATGTTTTTTTTTATTCAGGGGACCCAATATATGTATTTCCGGTGAAATCTTGGTTTCGAATTTTTGGGTGCATTACAATACCTTCTCTATACACTATGTAATAGTACGTGTAGAAAAAGTAAAATTTAGTTTTTAATATAGTTCATTCCTATACGTGCAGTGAAATAAACAAATCACGCAGATAGTGTAGGCTACCAGCACCTAACGCCAAAAATTCAACTTTCCATCTCAACAGTATTATGTGAACTGGATCAAAAACATTATCGTCTATAAAATTATTTAGGTGATAAGGAGTTTTTAAATGACCTGCATAAATATAATAAGTGTATACAATGAATGTATCTCCAGAATTCACCTGCGGTGCCATAAATAGTCCATATATATATTCAGAATAACTTTGATATTAATAGAATGAATTGTTACTGAAAAGTGCTTCTGTTACTATTCTGTCTCCCCCATCAATTATCTGCTTTTGTTTATTTTTTCTATTATATTGTTTGTAAAGTGTTTGCTATTGACATATTTTATTGCAATCAATCTAATTTGCCATTATTGAACTGTCCATTTCTTTAACGCTTCTTTTGTGAAGAAGAATATTACAAATAATAGTAATTCTGAAAGCTGATCCTTTGTTGTGATTGTCACTTATGGTGATTACAGTGAACCTGAAGTGTCATCGTTATTATAGTAATATTTTCTTCACTCCAGAAAAGGTCACGTAATGACAAGGATGGTTCCCATGATAGAAATGAGGAGGTCATCACAGACTGACAACCTGTCTAGTGCGGTGACTAAAAACAGTGATTTCACAAAGGGGCGTTACATTTCTGTTCACATTCAGAGGCAAAACGTGCACTAACCTTAATAAAGGATAGCCCATTCTCTTATTATTTTCCCTTCGTAACATTTACACTTAGGCGGCCTGGGTTCGATTCCAGAGACCGATGTGGACATCTGGGCGGGTTTTCTCTGGGTTCTCCGGTTTCCCCACCATATATTCCATCAATTGTCCCATAGCCATCGTTCCTGTCATCTATTTCACCGCCATTTCATGTCATTTATCTCTTTTGGCTTTTCTCTGGTCCAGAGCTCTGCTCAACAGGCGTCTGACTCCAGCCGCTCACTTGTAAGTCATACTTACGAAGAGAGTAAATAGAAAAAGAAAGATTTGTACCTTCTGGTAACCAATTTCTGGCTCCACCCAGCCAGTATCAGTTCCCTATGTGATCTCAAAAACAATCCAAAAAGATTCAGTGAACTATGTGAAATAAAGTGGAGTTCGGTTACCGCCTCAAAGAAAAGAGTTTAGATACAATTCGTACAAAAGGTATACTAGATTAATATGACGTAAGTATTTCTTCTAATGGAAGAGCTGAAGAATTATTTCCTGTGTCGTTAAATTGAAGAAAACTACGTCATTTATATGAGAGCTTTCATGAATGGCATGGGACGAAGACCAAATGTATGCTTATTTATTTCTATATTACATAATATTTTATTGTTTTTTACTTTCTCTACACGTACTGTGTACATAGTGTATAGAGAAGGTATTCTATTGTACTAAAAAATTGATCCCGAGATTTCAGCGGAAATACATGTTTTGGGACCTCCTGAATCCAAAGAAAGATTTCTATAAAAAGGCCCGTGTGTGTGTGTTAAATACCAAACCTGATATTTAAGTTCTGTATCTTCCAAGGATGCGACACGAAGGTTTTCAAGAAAATTCCCCCACCGCCAACTACCCTTTACATGGAAACAATTTCGAACATTTTGATTTTCTCAAAAATGGCTCCAACGGTTTTGATTAAAATCTCTTATATTTAAGATATTTTCATAACAAAATTATATCTTCAATTTTCTGGCAGTAGCCTCTGAAGACATGTTTAATCTGGATGAATTTTGCGAAATTTTGCATAACTGCTAAACCGTAAGAGATAGGCAAAAACTTACTTAACAAAAAATGTAGATCTCGTTAAAACCACGATTTATGCTATACGGATTTTTCGTGGAGTTGATCATTTTTTAGATATTTTATTTGCTTCAGCTTTAAAATACTTATATTTTTCTCGTATGGAAATTCATCAACTCCTGTCCATACAAATAAAGGTACTTCAATCACATAGCAACCAGCTTTTATAAGATTTAACTATCGATTTAGCTTATGGTACTCCGGTATTTTCCTTCCATTTACAAGGAAGCAAATAATAATTCCCTTTCTGCTAATTTTTTTCTTGATTAGCATTAAGTAAATAGAAGAACAAGCTTTTTTTAACAATAATTTATTGTAGAGATGTAGAGAAAGTCATGTGAATGGAACACATAAGATTTTTTGTTCTAATTTCAATGAAATATTGCCTTAATGACACGCTTCTAGTGAGAACATATAGTGTGTAATGTTACTGTTTGACAGTTCGACCATATTTCGGGAGAGTGAAGGTACCTCTGCAATCCAGCGGTTACAAATTGTTCTGGAGTAGGGTGGTCCCCGTGGCAGCGCTCGCTGAAGCCCTTCGCTTTGGTGCTTCGTGGCACAGGGGATCGTGGGTTCGAGTCCCGCCTTGGACATGGGTGTTTGTGAATGTATTAATGTATGTGTATCTGTCATGAAACTGAAAAAATAACCGTAAGCAAAGGAAATTTAAGGAAAAGAAAGGTAGAGTAGTAGTAGAAGTAGTAGTAGTAGTAGAATTAAGAAAGAAGGAATACAGTACAGGAGTCTCGATCAGACTCCGGAGCTGTTTCTTTTATTTAAAAAAAAAGGAGCTCACGCTAGTAAAGGAAGGCGTTAAGTTTGTCACTATCAGGTTAAGAAATGCTCTTGTAGTTGGTTTCAAGTTAGTTATTTACACTCAACTATCATCAACACAGAGCATACAAAAGACCATTAGTCATGGATACATGTAAACACGTGGTCTGCGCACGTCAACAGACATGGTGGAATGGTGGTTTTGTCATCTATCATAGCATGCCGTAACAGTTCAACCCAATTTCCTTTCTTCCTCGCTTTAACGCTTGGAAGTTCCTTAGCCTGGGCATTACCAACCTATCATCAGCTACATCCAAATATGGGTCACATTGTTTTGCTCGTTTGTGTACATAATGAGCAATATACTTTATGTGCTATTGGCAAAAACAATAGTAAGTATTAAAATATTATATTTGTTTATTTTATATTACTTTAATTCCTACTACAGAGGCTTTTCTCAAGCCTAGCCACATATACAGTTGTAACTATAATTTATCTTTTCATTTATAAGTGTTCTGCACTGTTTAATTTCTCTACCGAGTACTATTGTACATGCAAAGTAGGTACATAGGGTAGTATATTCTATCCAAAAATTCGATACCGAGATTTCACCATACTTTTTGGATCCGGCATAAAAAAAAGACATTTTTAGAAAACGGTCCATTGGTTTGTTTGTGGTGTATCTGCACGTGTGTATGAACATGACAGTATAACTAAAAACGAAAAGTTGGTTAAGTACTAAACTTGGTATTTAAGTTCAGCATCTTCCAAGGATGCGACACGAAGATTTTCGGGAAAATCCTCCACCCCTAACTTCTCTTTACACTTTTTGAACATTTTGTTTTTCTCAAAAATAGTTGTAACCGTTTTGATTAAAATACCGCATATTAAAGATAATTACATAACAAATTAAATTTATATCTTGAATTTCCGGGAATATCCTCTAAAGACATCTTCATTCTGGATACTTTTGTATAACTGGTAAACCGTAAGAACTAGACAAAGCCTTACTCATAAAAATGTAAATATCGTTAAAACACACATTTTTGTCATCTCATACATTTTTGTTGTGGAGTTAGAAAATTTTGAGACGCTCCTTGATATAAAATACTTAAACTTTTCTCATATGGGAATTGTCAACTCCTTGTCATGAAAAAGAACCGAATTCCAATCACATAGCGACCAGCTTTTAAATGATTTGACTATCGCTTTAGCCTAGTGTACTCCCTTATTTCCCTTCTACTTTGGCATTAAGTAATAAGACCATATCTGTCATTATTTACTCGATTAGCTTGAAGCATATAGAAGAAAGAATAAGCTGTAATAAAATAGTTCGTAACAGAATAAGTAAAGAATGTCATGTGAATGAGACACATCAGGATTTTTATCTTGTGAGCACATCAAATGTAAATGTAAATGTCGTGTTGTTTATGGACGCTCTTTAACGGCTATGGTTCTCAGCGTTCCATTCTAAATTGGGCGTGAAAGACCGCTTAATTTTGCTCAGAGGCCTCTCTATCAGGCTTGAGGTTCTTTTACGTGCCATAAATCTACGACACGGGACCAACGGCTTTACTTCCCTTCCGAAGGAAGTCATGCTTACACCCGAAAAAAACCCCTCGCCAGGTTTGAACCCGCGACCTTGGGTATATGAAGTTAGCATGGTAACCATTACACCACGGAGGGCGACAATGTGAGCACATCAAAATTCCACATTGGTACCTGTATGCTGTGTCCCCAAGAAGTCCGTGGTTGTTCTCTTCCTCTTCTTCTCTCGAATTCCCATTCGTAGGCCATTTGAGAAATCTGCTCACCATCCATCCTAAGTAATGGCCATGTATTTATTTCTTCTATTTTCAATGGTGTCTGCTATTCCTTCTTGATCACCCGCTAGTCCTGACCTTATGTAAATGTGATTTTCTTGCAAATTTTCTTCAGAGGTCCAGTTTATCAAGTTTCTCTACTGTACTTTCCAGATGTCAGTGCCAGATATGATTAGACTTTCCAGGATCGCTTTATATATTAATATTTTGATTCTATTAATTATATTCTGTTCTAAAGTGTAGAGTTAAATATTCCTATAACTTTCCTAACACTACTTACTCTCTTCATCATTTCAATTTCTGAATTTCCATTATTATTATTATTATTATTATTATTATTATTATTATTATTATTGGCGGCGCCTTGGCCCAGTGGATAGACCACTCGCCTCCCATCTAGGCGGCCCGGGTTCAATCCCAAGCGCCGCATAAGAAATTTGTGGTGGACGAAGCGGCGTCTGGGCGGACTTTCTCCGGGTCCTCCGGTTTGCCCCTCCACTTATTCCACCGAGTGCTCCATCATCAGCTTTTCTATCATCCATTTCGCTTGAATGTTATATCACCCACTTCTTCGTGTTCATGCCTGGCTTCGGGCCGACCACTCGTGCCAGGTTCTCCATTCTGTGATTTCATGACCCCTAAGCAGCTGCTTATAGGTTCTAGGGGGTGTTAGTCCTACATAAGGGGAGGATAAGCCCACTACGAAAACGAAAAAGGTATTATTATTATTATTATTATTATTATTATTATTATTATTATTATTATTATGTTATTATTATTATAATTACACAATCGAAATATTGAAATATAAATTTGTAATTTCGCAGTGATAGCAAAATTATCTGCTGCAGCTGATTGTTTTTGAATTAAACTTGATGTATGTAAATGTTAACGCTAAAATGTATTACTTTCTTTAATTGTTCAATTTTTACTTTCTCTATACTAACATGTCCGTACATAGTGCATAGTGTATAGAGAAGGTATTGCACTCCACCAAAAAATTCGATACCGAGATTTCACGGAAATATATGTTTTAGGGACCCCTGTATCCAAAAAAGGTATTTTCAGAAAAAGGTCCGTGTGTGTGTCCGTGTGTCAATGTGTTCGTGTGTCCATGTGTCTGTGAACACGATAACTCAAAAACGAATAGTCGGTAAAATACCAAACTTGGTATTTAAGTTTAGTATCTTCCAGAGATGCGACACGAAGATTTTGAGAAAAATCCCCCCACCCCAAACTACCCTTTACATGGAACTTTTTCCGAAAATTTTGATTTTCTAAAAATGGCTCTAACGATTTTGATTAAAATATCGTATATTAAATATATTTACCTGACAAATAAAATGTATATTTTGAATTTTCTGGGAATAGTCTCTGAAGGCTATTTTATTCTGGGTCAATTTTACGGAATTTTGCATAACTGCTAAACCGTAAGAGATGGACAAAAACTTACCACACAACAAATGTAGAACACTTTAAAACACAGAATTTATGTTATTTACATTTGTTTCGTGGAGCTGATTGTTTTTTAGATATACCTTGTTTTTGGTTTCAGCTATAAAAAACATACTTTTCGCATACAGACTTTGTGAACTTGTGTCCATACAACAAAGGAACTTCAGTCTCATAGCAACCAGCTTTTGACCATCACTTTAACCTATGGTACTCTCTTATTTCGCTTCTACTTACAATGAAGCAAGTAATAAGAATATTTCTGCTATTTTTTTCTCGATTAGTAGGAAGTAAATAGAAGCATAAGCTTTTTAACAATAATTTATTGCAGAGTTGTAGAGAAAGTCATGTGAATGGAACACATCAGATTTTTTTAACAAAAATTCTGTATTTCCTACTTGAATGTTATATAACTGATAGAAATAACCGGACTTATAAAACACTAAATAGAACAAAAAGCCCAGAACGGAGAGTACTTACAACTTTGTAAGTCGCCATTGGGGTGTGTATATCAAAATAACTTGAGATCTTCTTGTGGTTCCGGAAAAAGACGAGTTATTTCGGAAATTTGATGCCTATGTATGTTGGCAGGTATCTCAGTGGTTAGAGCAACTGGACGGAGATAGGGAAATCCTTGGTTTCAAATCCCACAATGGCATTGAAATTTTAAGCGTGACGCTGCCTTTCCAACTTTTGTCTTACACCCGACTAATCTTAATAGTAAAAATTGTGTTTACAACAGTAAGAGACATTTTAAAATATTTCAGTGTATTTATTATTTTTTCGGAGCCTAAAATATTGGTTTGCGAAGTTTTGTCCAAATTAAACCATATTCCGTGATGTCATTCTCATAATATCAATGTTAATTAATATTTTAAGCATCTTTTTTTACCCATTACGGCCGAAATGCCATTGAACATAGAGTTGCTAAATGTCATAAGTTCAAAGTTGGCGTCCATGAAATTATGCTGTAAGTAATACGATAGATAGATAGTGGAGATAAGTTCCGATTTAAAAAATTAAGATAATAATTTGTTTAAATGGAAAAAAACGTTAACATTAACTAATGTATTGGTGTTCAAAATTTTACAATATAATATTATTATTGTAAAAAATTATAATGTAACAAATTTTGGAAATGTAATAAGAATAACGTAATCAGGAAAGGAAATACTCTAATGTATATATAAAATGGATTGCAGTATGAAGGAATAAAAACATATCAGGAAAAAAATATATTTTTATGGAATATCAAGAAGAAAATTGTTATAAATAAAGTGAAATTAAGTTTGAATTTTTTACAAAACACAATATAGTTATTTAAGTGTAAAATGAGGCCTTTTATCTTAAATAGAGGCAAAAGCTATAAAGCATTAAAACAGATTGTATTACGGAAACATTAGGTACTAAACCTAGAATCACAAATATATAACAGGTTAACAGACTAACTGAAAAAGAAAAAGAAAAACAAGAGGGAGTATAACATATTTGTCTGTGAAACGAATTAAGAATAAATAAACTGGATAAGTCAGATTGAAAGCTGTAATGCCATAGCCGGGATTGGAACCACGAATCTTCCAGTCTCTAGCCAGTTATTCTAACAACTGAGCTACCATGACTACATGCTAGCACAGTATTAATTTCTCCAACTTTCGAGTCAGTTCGATCGACCGATTGACGGGCATCTTATGAATTCATTTGGCCACATTTGACATTTTAAAGATTCAAATTCAAAACATTTTATACTAGTGGTTAGATGTGAGAAAACGTTGTCGTCTATATATTTCATATAGCCTGAATGTCGATCAAAAACAAATACGCATTAATTAGTGCAGAAAAACTTTGGAAAAATTCCAAGGCGGAACTTCAAATATAATTTGGAATATCATTACTGGTGATGAATCATTTATTTATTGTTACGATCCTGAAAAGCAAAGCCAATCGGATCATTAGGTCTTTCGAACAGACACAGACACAGCCTAAAAAATCTGATGTGATCCATTCACATGACTTTCTCTACATCTCTGCAACAAATTATTGTTAAAAAGCTTATTCTTCTATTTACTTCATGCTAATCGACAAAAATTAGCAGGAATAGCCTTATTAGTTGCTTCCTTGTAAGTAGAAGTGAAATAAGACAGCACCATAGGTTAAATTAATAGTCAAAAGATGGTTGCTATGTGACTGAAGTTCCTTTGTTTGTACAGACAGGAGTTGACAAATTCCTGTATGAGAAAAGTATTTCAAAGCGGAAACTAATAACAAAGAATATCCTAAAAACGATCAACTCTACGAAAAACATGTATATAATGTATATTGTGAGTTTTAATGTGCTCTACATTTTCTGCATGGTAAGTTTTTGTCCATCTCTTACGGTTTAGCAGTTATGCAAAATTTGGCAAAATTCATCCAGAATAAAGAGGTCTTCAGAAGCTATTTCTAGAAAATTCAAGATATACCTTTTAGTTAAGGTGCAAATAGCTTTAATATACGTGATTTTAATCAAAATCTTTAGAGCCATTTTTAAGAAAATCAAAATTTTCGAAAATTTTTCCATGTAAAGGATAGTTTGTAGTGGGGGAATTTTCTTGAAAATCTTCGTGTCGCATCCTTGGAAGATACTATACCTAAATACCAAATTTGGTATTTAACGGCCTTTTCGTTTTTAGCTATATTGTCCACAGACACACAAACGGACCTTTCACTAAAAATGCTTTTTTTGGATTCACGGGATCCTAAAACACGTATTTCCGGCGAAATCTTGGTATCAAATTTTTGGTTGGAATACAATACTTCCTCTATACACTATGTACATAGTACGTGTAGAGAAAGTAAAAAATGTGATGAATTCGCAGGGATGGTAAGAAAGTGGGTGCCAGTATATACTTCCACTAAACCTGTTTACCTCAAAATATTGTAAATGTTAGTGATAAAACGCCCAAAATTAGAACTAATACCACATAATGATAACACATCGTCTATATAGCGAAACTAACAACTGAGTATCTGGATGCCCTAAAGGCCAGTGGACCTAGCAATTTGTGATTTATTTTTGATTCCATAAATTGAAGATAAAATACGTGGAATCGCAGTGGTATCGGAATATCAGAAGAGTGATATCGTTGCTTTCAGGATTGGTTTTATAGAATGCAAAATTGTATTGATGTTATAGGGGAATATTCTGAAAAAACAATCTGATGTGTTCCATTCACATAACTTTCTCTGCATCTCTGTAACAAATTATTGTTAAAACATGTTATTCTTCTATTTACTTCACGCTGATGGGGAAAAAATTAGCAGAAGTGGTTTTATTACTTGCTTCCTTGTATGCAGAAGGGAAATAAGGGAATACCATAGGGTAAAAAGATAGTCAAATCTTTATCAAACTGGTTGCTATGTGGTTAATGTTACATTGTATGATCAGAAGTTGACTGATTCCCGTATGAGAAAAGTTTAAGTATTTTGAAACTAAAACCAATAACAAGGAATATATCAAAAACGGTCATCTTCACGAAAAAAATATATGTAACATGAATTACGTGCTGTAACGAACTCTACAGTTGTTGTATAGTAAGTTTTTGTCTGTATCTTATGGTTTACCTGTTATGCAAAATTCCGCAAAATTCATCCAAATAAAGATATCTTCAGAGGCTATTCTCAGAAAATTCAAGATATACATCTTATTTGTCATGTGAATGTCTTTAAAATACGATATTTTAATCAAAATCGTCACAGCTATTTTTGAAAACATAAACATTTTCAAAAACAAATTCCATGTAAAGGGTATTGAGGGGATTTTCTTGAAAATATTTGTGTCTCATTCTTGGAATATACTAAACTTAAATACCAAGTTAGACATTTAACAGCCTTTTCGTCTTTGAGCTATGATGTACATAGACACAGACACACACAGACACACACACGCACACACACTGACAGACAGACAGACAGACACACATAAATAGACGTTTTTATTTTGGATTCAGGTGGTCTCAAAATATATATTTCCGGTGAAATCTCGGTATCGAATTTTTGGGTGCATTACAATACTTATCTATACGCTATGTAGATAGTATGTGTAGAGAAAGTAAAAAAAATAGTTTAATTAAATTCTCTACAGGTTCTATATGCATAGTGAATAGAGGAAGTATTGTGTTCCACACCAAAACTCGATGTCGATATTTCACCGGAAATATGTGTTTTGAGGTCCCCTGAATCCAAAAAAAATTTAGGAAAAGATCCATGTGTATGTGTGTCTGTGGACAGCATAGCTCAAAAACTAAAAGACCGTTAAATACCAAACTTGAAGATTTTCAAGAAAATCCTCCTACTCCATACTACCCTTTACATGAATTCTTTTTTTAAAAATGTTTCTCTCAAAAATAGCTCTAATGATTTTGACTAAAATGGCATATGTTAAAGCTATTTCCAGGTTAAGTGTATATCTTGCTTCTTCTGGGAATAGCTTAAGAAGACCTGTTGATTCTCGATGAGTTTTGCCGAATGTTGCATAACTGTAAACCGTAAGAGATATACCAAAACTTACTACAGAAACAATGTTAAAACACCCAATTTATGTCATATATATTGTTGTTGCAGAGTTAACCGTTTCCGAGATATTCCTTTTTATTGGTTTCAATTTTAAAATACGCATCTTCTGAAAGGGGGGTCACTTTTCGTTTCATCTCTTTTTTGTTTTCTTGGAAATGCAAACCGAACGGGACTTCAATTGCTCAAATATCGATCGGATTTTAAAAGTTTTAATTATCGCTTTAGGCTGGTATGTTCCCTTATTTCGCTTCTGCTTATAGGGAATTAAGTAGTAAATTGTGTTGATGTTTACCTCGTTTAGCAAGATGTTGATAGAAGAATCTTTTGTAAGAATGGTTTGTTTGCAGAACGGGTAGAGAAATCCATGTGAACGGAACACATCAGGCTTTTTTTTTTAAACTAATGCTTGTTTTATTTCTAAAAATTGTCAGTGTTGCCCTCACATATTGTCTGGGTTGTTTTTTAAAGTTTGCATTGTGGGTGTATACAAAATCTGTTTTTCCTCCTTTGGTGAATGTATGTTTACCCATTACCTCTTGTGCGACTTTTAACAATCCTTTGTTTTACTGGTAAGGTTTGAGTTTGTCTGTGAATTATTGAGCAGGTACACATAAACTAACTCTCTTTAGCATATTTGTACTCTTTGTTTACTTTATGTCATATTTGTAGGGACTTTACAGATAGCTGCATCAGTCTTTCAATATTTTCCTTTTTAGGATCGTGCAACTCAATTCATTGCAATATATAAAAACTTATAATAAATTGTGAAAAATCTGATGTGTTCCTTTCCCTACATCTCTGTTACAAATTATTGTTAAAAAACTATTCTTCTATCTATTTCATGCGAATTGAAATAAAATAAGCATAAAATAAATGGTCTTATTACTTGCTTCCTTGTAAGTAGAAGGGAAATAAGGGAGTGCTATACGCTAAAGAGATAGTCAAATCTTTTAAAGTCTGGTCGCTATGTGATTGAATTTTCCTTTGTTTGTATGGCCTGGAGTTGACAAATTTCTGTAGAAAAAAAATATAAGTATCTTGAACCTGAAACCAATAATAAGGAATATCTAAAAAAACGGTCAGCTGTACAAAGAAAACGTATATGATATAAATGTGTTTTAATGAATCTACATATTTTGTATAGTAAGTTTTTGTCTATCTTTTACGGCTTACCAGTTATGCAAAATTCAGAAAAATTCGTCCAAAACAAAGAGGTCTATAGGGACTATTTCCCAGAAAATTCAAGATATACATTTTACTTGTCATGTAAATGTCTTTAATATGAGATATTTTAATCAAAATCGTTAGAGCCATTTTTGAGAAAATAAAAATTTTAGAAAAATGTTCCATGTAAAGGGTAGTTGGGGGTGAGGGGATTTTCTTGAAAATCTTCGTGTCGCATACTATACTTGTTTTAATTCAGAGGGTTTCAAAACATGTATTTCTAGTGAAATTTTGGTATCGAATTTTTAGATGGAACACAACACCTCTATACACTGAACATTCTACGTATAGAGAAAGTAAAAGAGCAAATACAAATTTAGAGATACAGGAGGGTGTTTCAAAAATACGGGGCATAATTCCAGGTATGTATTTCCCACATGTAGACAATCAAATTAGTTCACTATAACATGTGTCCGGAAATGCTTCATTTCCGAGTTATGGCCTTCACAACATTGAAATTCACTGGAACGTTTTTCTTTCCGCAGGTTGTTGTCATTACAGAAGATGTTCAAAATGTCCACCTCCTGCTTGAATACAGACCTCACATCGATGTCTCATTGACCTGCGAACACGATCCCAAACTCCAGGAGTATTGCGTATGTCCTCACAACTTGCCACAATTCGATTCCGAAGGGATTCCAAATCCGGCACCGGATTCGAATAAACCAATGATTTTAAATGGCCCCACAAGTAGAAATCGAGAGGGTTCAGATCAGGTGAACGTGGAGGCCAAGCAATTGGGCCACCTCTACCTATTCATCGATCAGGAAACCTTCGATCCAAGTACCGGCGAGCCGTAAGACTGAAGTGTGCAGGAGCGCCATCATGCAAGAAGTGAATGTGTTGATGATTTATCAGTGGAGTGTCTTCGAAAACGTCAGATATGGTGTTTTCCAGGAAGTTTCTGTACGCCTGCCCCGTAAGTCTGTATACAAGTACATGGGGTCCAAATAATCGATCACCAATGATACCGGCCCACATGTTGAGGGAGAACCGCACCTGGTGATGAGATACAACAGTTGCACGTGGGTTTTCATGCGACCATACATGCTGATTGTGGAAATTTGTTATGCCATCTCTTGTGAACTGTGCTTCATCTGTAAATAATACGACGGCAGAAAAGTTCGGATTTACACCACACTGCTGCAAGAACCACTGACAGAACCTATATCGTGCAGGGTAATCTGCTGGTGACAAGGCCTGTACACGTTGCAAAAGATAAGGATACAATTGATACTCGTTCAACAGTCTCCAGACAGTCGTATGAGGAACATTGACTTGCAACGCTAACCGTCGTGTGCTGATAGAAGGAGTCCTGTCCACAGCCTCCAGAATCTCCTCCTGCACTTCTGGAGTTGTAGATCTTGGTCGTCCCCTTCCCAAACCAGGAGAGGTGAATGTTCCATACTCGCACAAACGGGAATGGAGACGTACAAATGTCTTCCGATCTGGACATTGTCGCTGTGGGTACCTCTCCTGGTACAAACTACGAGCCAGCGCAGCATTGCCGTCCGCCTTACCGTACATGAAGTGTATCTCTGCCAGCTCTTGATTTGAATACATGTCGCACAGTCTTAACGCCTAAAGAACACTGAATGTAACCTTCCTCAGAATGAACTATCAGAGCGCCCTCCTAATGTCTCCTTTGACGGCAAAGACCTGCGGAAAGAAAAACGTTCCAGTGAATTCCAATGTTGTGAAGGCCATAACTCGGAAATGAAGCATTTCCGGACATGAACTATTTTGATTGTCTACAGGTGGGACTTTCAATGTTGTAAAGGCCATAACTCGGAAATGAAGCATTTCCGGACACATGTTATAATGAACTATTTTGATTGTCTTCATGTGGGAAATACATACCTGAAATTATGCCCCGTATTTTTGAAACACTCTGTATAGTGCTTAAACATGATATTGCATATATACAGGTTATACTTAAATAGTCTTGCACACCTGTAGTATACTGACACTATAACTGACAATCATTTAAAGCAGCAAAAATAAATATCTGTCGCGCCTTACTCCTTGTGGTCTTTTAAACGGTTGCCTGCCTGAAGCAAGGCAGAGGTGGATGATTATTATCCAATTGGTACGGAGAGATGGGGTGGTCAATACAATGCTCTTCCAGCCAGAATATGACTTAAAGACCACTTACCTTGTCGTCGTGGTGGATGCCACGCTTGTCGTCATGTCCAAACAGGCTACTCACATAGTATTGTTTACTACTCTATGATGATTTATGGTGTGAGAAGGCACTTTCCATATGCTAGCCTAGGAATGTCAGTTGAGTGATTTACTGACAGCATTTCACCAAAATCGATGCTAGGACCCGAACGTATGACGTATCTTTTTCTGTAAACGAAAATCTTTTCTCAGCCTCAGCGACGCTAACTCAAGAGTTCGTTGTCTCTGTAGAGCATGTAAAGTTTTCGGGGTGCTACAGGAAAGATTTTAGTACGGATACCTATTTTAAATGAATAACTGCAGCAGGATCCTATTTCACTCAACTATTTATTTGGAGAAACATCTACACTCTTATAAATGTAAAAAGAAGCTAGTAACAGTGAAGTAATAACACAAATATTAATATAAAAATAATAGTTGCAACAAATCTTCACTTATCTTTTGGAATCCTTGTTGACTAGTTTCGCAAGAAATATATATGGCATTATCAACATTAATTTCCTTTTGGTCTGGTTTTTGATGTTGTTTATTTACACTGTTATGGTTGCTGCTACTAGGTGGATTGTGTACTAATGCATTGCTAACTACTGGAATCAAAACAAATTTGGTGAGAGAGTCAATTGGAGGTATATCAAAATTCATTGCATGATTTTTAAACTTTAATATAAATATTTTCTCCCAAACCATTAAATCTATGGGTCCATTTAAGGATTCCAAAAGATAAGTGAAGATTTGTTGCAACTATTATTTTTATATTAATATCCACACTCTTGATGAAGTCGTCTCGACAATACTGTTGAACTTTGTACACTTTGGTAGATTTGTGTACACACTTTAAGAATTGACAGTTTACAGTTGAGTAAGTCTTTACAGTTAACATTTATAAACATTATGCTCGCGTCACACTTTGATACTTGTTGCGTAGAGGCAAGATGGGTGTCTTTACCTATCTGAATTTTCACTGGCGGAATTTTCTCTCCAAAACTGAGGTCCCCTGAGTATAAACTATATAAGAAAGTCAAGAATTCTCAAGGCTTTTGAGGACAATGCAAGGCGTTTTTTGTTAGATTCAACTACTTGTAGCTTTGACTTGGAAATGTTAACATAGTTACAGATAAAACTTATAAACTAAACATAAGAAAATAGCATACATTACGGATACAGACATATAATTATAATAACAGAACCATTAGTAATTGTTTATAAACCCTTTAATATGAAATGATAACTATTTAGGAGCTGTGACGTAGAGAAATACCGTCTTAACCTATCGTTACCCCTCAAACACATACAACACCCCTTCAATAGACGGGCCGAACAATCCGCATGTGTACGGATGGGCTCCATCCAATAAGCATTCAGTGGTTGCAAACCGGAGTACCTCTGTCTGTTATTCCATTACGCTACGGAGCAATATCGAGCAGAACTGGTCTCAGCCCTGTCAACAGAACACCTGTCTTCTGTGCGATGGATTTCGTACTATATTTTTCTTCGGCCAAGATTATCACCTTTCCTCCCCCAGATTCTGAAAATATGAGATTGCGATATGATGAATAAAAACCAAGAAATAATAAAACAAACTGATATAAAAATCTGATGTGTTCAATTCACATGAATTTCTCTACAAACGTCTTAAAAATGATTCATCTACATCATCTTAATCGATATAGTTAGCAGAAATGGTTATTTTAGTTCCTTTTAACTGTAGAAGAGAAATGAGGCAATATACTAGGCTAAAGCGATAGTCCAATATTTTAAAAAGTTTTCGCTCTGCGATTGACATTGAAATACTCTTCTTTTCATGACTCAGAGTAAAACAAAAGAAATATAAAACGAATATGTCGTTTCCATTGAAGAAAAGTTTAAATATTTTAAAATTGAAAAGAATAGCATAGAATACATTTGAAATGGTTAGCTATACAAAAATATGATGTGTTCCATTCAAATGACCTTCTCTGCAAATTATTGTTACAAAGTATTATTATTTTATCTATATCGTGGTGACTGAGATAAGCATTAGTAGAAATGGTTGTATTAGTTCCTTCTAAGTAGAAGGGAAATAAGGTAATGCACTACGCTAAAGCGACACTAAAATCTTATAAAAAGCCGGTCGCTTTGTGAAACAATTGAAATTCGGTTTTCGAAAAGCACGGTTAGGAATAAAACGAATGAGAGATGAAAGGAAAAATGACATTCCTTTTGGGAAAAGTTTAAATAGCTTAAAACTGGAACCAATGACAAGAAATATCTCGGAGACAATTAACTCTACAAAAAAATTACATAAATTGAGTGATTTAACGACAGCTACAATATTTGTATACTCGGTTTTTGTCTATTTCTTACAGTTTACCAGTTATCAAAATTCTCCAGAATGAAGAGGTATTCAGAGTCATTCAAGACATAAGTTATATTTGTCATGTAAGCATCTTTAATATACAATATTTTAATCAAAATCGTAGCCATTTTTGCGAAAAATAACATCTTGAAAAACATTCCATTTAAAGGATAGTTTGGGGCGGAGGAATATTCTTGAAAATCTTCGTATCGCATCCTTGGAGGATGCTAAAATTAAATGCCAAATTTGGTAATAATGACATTTTCATTTTTGAGCTACGCTGTTCACAGACACAAACACACATACACGGACCTTTTTCTAAAAATATTTTTGGACTCAGGGGACCTCAAAACAAATATTTCTACACCAAGTTTGTGGTGGAATACAACACCTTTTCCACGTATTATATGCATCGAATGTGTAGACAGAGTAAAACTCTGATGTGTTCCATTCACATGACTTTCTCTAGGTGTTCCATAAACAAACTATCCTTACAAAGGATTATTCTTTTATTTATGTCATGATAATCAAGATAAACATTGCCAGAATTATCTCATTAATTGCTTCTTTGTAAGTAAAAGGGAAATAAGGGAATAAACTAGGCTAAAGCGATAGTCAGATCTTTTAAAATCCTGTCGCTAAGTGAAACAATTGAAATTCGGTTCTCTTTGCTTGCTATGAAAAGAAAGATGTCTCCCGTGTGAGAAAAGTTTAAGCAGCTTAAAATGGAAACCAATAACTCGAAATATCTCGAAAAGGTTAATTCTATAAAATATGGCATAAATTGTGTGTTTTAATAAGATCTACATTTTTGTGCAGTAGATATGAAGAGGTTTCCGGAGGTCTTTGACAGAAAATTCAAGATATATATTTCTTTTATCAGGAAAATGCTTTATGACATATATTTTAATGAAAATCGTTAGAGCCATTTTTGAGAAAATCAAACTTTTCGAAAAATGTTCCATGTAAAGAGGAGGGTGGGGGATTTTCTGAAAATCTTCGTGTAACACTCTTGAAAGTTACTGAACTTATATACCAAGTTTTGTATTAACCGACTTTTTGTTTTTCAGCCACAGACAGACAGGCATACACACACAGAGACACAAAGGATAATTTTCTAAAACTTCTTTTTTGGATTCAGGGATCTTAGAACACGTATTTCTGGTAAAATATCGAACTTTTGGGTGAAATACAATACCCTCTCTATCTACTATGTACATAGAGCTAGAGAAAGTAAAAAAATATTTAGGATACGAAACTCTGTTCATTGGAGTTAGTACATTATACTTAAGACTAACACATTAATTTTTATTTCTTTGGTGCAAAGTGCAATTTTATGTTGGACAGCCATTTGGACTTGGCCAAGTGGTTACACCTCTCGCCTCTCAGCTAGGCGACCCGGGTTCGATCTCGAGCGACTGCATGTGGGACTTATGGTGGACAAAGAGGCGCAGGGACGGTTTTCCGGGTTTTCCGAATTCCCTCGCCATCGCATTCCACCGGTGCTCCATCTTCATTTCATGTATCACCAGTGTCATCGCCTGCGGTGCCATATATTGTAAAAGCGGGCATTAAACACAACAACAAATATAGGTAAATTCTAGAAAATATGTGGATTTTTATCAGAGGTTAGCAAGGAAATCAAGAATGGGAAGAATTAGAAACTAGAAAATTAGAATGTAATGAATGCTAAGTCTGATATTGAAATTAAAAAAGAAACAAATGTTAAATGGTTTTGAACACGTAAAGAGGATGAAGAGTAACAGAATTCCAAAAATAATACTGGAGTGGAAGGTCGAGGGAAGAAGGAAAGGGAAGACTTGGAAATAATTGATGAATGTAGTAAGAAAAAACATTAAAGGAAAGAACTTACAGAAGAAAATGAAGAACGCAGAAATACGTAGAGAAATAAACTTTCTTTGGGTTGAAGGATAACCACTATATTGTAGAAAAATCATAATAAAAATTAAAAAAAAAAAATTAAAATATTTCATATCAGGGAAGGACGTGTGCCTAACCCCATAGAGAGGTTTTAGGCTTTGGTCAGAGTGCTTTGAAATAGGTAGAAAACAGATCCTGCACGCGACATTCTTATTTTCCAGCTTTCACTGTCTCAAAAGATTCTGACCGATATATGTATACATGAAACAGAAATTACCCATAAGATACCATTGAATTGTATGTACATAACCTAATGGACTCTTTTGATTATTAAATATATAAATGAACGGGATTAAGTTTAGGACTACGAGTCTCTAAACTTATTTTGCCAAGTTTATTATGAAACACCAAACTAATTTACAAGAAATAGCCCTCTATAACCTTCCATAACACACAATATTTACATAGGCTAAAGCCTACTGATTCATATGGGATAGTTTCAGCAGATGGGGTAAATGAACGAAGAATATTAATTTACTTAACTTACAGTCTTAATACAGGGATAGAATTAAAGTACAGTTATATGGCTGTTGATATTAGTTAGTGGTATTATAAAGCAAAAAATCTGATGTGTACCATTCACATGACTTTCTCCATATCCCTGCATCAAATAATTCTTACAAAGCTTATACTTCTATTTACCTTATGCTAATCAGAAAAAATTAGCAGAAATAGTCTAATTACTCGCTTCCTTGTAAGTAGAAGCGAAATAAAGGACAACCGTAGGTTAAAGTGATAATCAAAAGCTGGTTGCTATGTCAATAAAGTTCCTTTGTTTATATGGATAGGAGTTGACAAGTTCCTGTATGAGAAAAGTATACGTTTTTCATAGCAGAAACCAAAAATAAGTAATGTCACAAAAATGACGAACTCCACGAAAAAAATGTATATAACATAAATTGTTTTAATGTGCTCTACATTTTTTGTGTAGTAAGTTTTTGTCCATCTCTTACGGTTTAGCAGTTATTCAAAATTCAGTAAAATTCATCCAGAATAAACTACACTTCAGAGGCTATTCCCAGAAAATTCAAGATATGCATTTCATTTTTCAGGTAAATATGTTTAACATCCGAAATTTTAATCAAAATCATTAGAGCCATTTTTGAGAAAATCAAAATTTTCGAAAAAAGTTCCATGTAAAGGGTAGTTGGGGGTGGGGGGATTTTTCTCAAAATCTTCGTGTCGCATCCCTGGAAGATACTAAACTTAAATACCAAGTTTGGTATTTTACCAACTTTTCGTTTTTGAGTTATCGTGTTCACGGACACACGGACACACGGACACACACACACACACACACACACACACACACACGGACCTTTTTGTGAAAATGCTTTTTTTGGATATTGGGGACCCTAAAACATATATTTCCGGTGAAATCTCGGTATCGAATTTTTGGTGGAGTGCAATACTTTCTCTATACACTATGTACATAGTGCGTATGGAGAAAGTAAAAACAGTTTTACAAGAAATTCTCTTTTTAATATTCACAAGATGTTAGTGCAATATTCACTTAACCAAAGAGTCAGTGTAATATCTACTTACTATTCGCGCACCTTTTCTTTGGGCGCTAGATTTATGGGAAGCGAGGGCCAGGATTAAAAGAACTCGCTCGCCTTTCACCACTGTTGTCAACCTGAGGCCCTCAGCCATTATGGTGAATAGGTTATCTAACTTACCTCAATCTAGCAGAAGAACTCTGCGTTCTATATACAGAATGAAACCTTAGGATTGAAACCACTGTATAATAGGGTGTATAGCGTGCTTCATATATCAATGTTGTCACTCTGCTCTGGCTCCGAAATTAAGCGCAAATTACCGAATGAAGACTAGGGAGCCGAGCTCTCAAAAAAGGTGCCCCCATAGAATACAAGATGGGGTCCTGCTAGGATCGCTGTGTCGTCCTCCGTGGTGTAATGGTTACCATGCTGACTTCATATACCTAAGGTCGCAGGTTCATACCCGGCGGAGGACGATGGATTTTTTTGGGCGTAAAAATCCTTAGCATGGCTCCCTTCGGAAGGGAAGTAAAGCCTGGGTCCCGTGTCGTAGATTTACGGCACGTAAAAGAACCTCAACCCTGATAGAGAGGCCTCTGAAGAAAATTAAACGGCGTTATCACGCCCAGAATAGAATGGGACGCTGTTAAAGAGCGTCCATAAATAAAACGTCATTTCATTTTCCTGGGACTGCTCTCGAATGGTGCGTGGATGTTCAATGAGATACGTTAAGGACTTCTGCGCATCTCTGTGTGTCTGTTTGCCTACGGTTCCTTCACCCTGCCTTCTGGAGGTGTTAGTCACCTTTGATTAACAATGGTGTCACGGGGAGCGAGATGTCTCCCTGCGTTCCAATATACTACATCCTACAAGATTAGGTAATGAACTGTAGGGAAGTTGTGCAATAGGCTGCCGAGGTTACGCGCAATCTTATGTAATAAAATGCAGTTTTATATTAATACATCTCTGTAACTACGTTAAGAGTTAGTGCAGCACTTAATCTAAAGAGTCACTGTATTAGTTTTACAACATGAGGTTACAAGTTACAGGGCTACTGATGTTTTTTGCCAGTGCAGTTATAAAACGCAAATCTGTTGTTACTATTAAATTATTCTCTGTGAGTACCCATAAGGTATTAATACAATATTTACGTTAGCCCGCCTGGGTAGTGTGGTATTAGCGTATCTGCCTCACATTCAACAGGTCGCGAGTTCGAATCTCGCTTAGGGTGAGTTACCCGGATAAGATTTTTTCGGGGTGTTCTCTTATCCTGAGGAGACGAATGTCGAGTAACTTTAATCTCCATGGACTCCGAGATCATCTGAGCATCATTTCATCAATTTCATTCATCGTCCGATATGACCAACCAGGTTAAAGGTCGTTAAGATACAATATGTATCAAAGATATCCTTCAGATGTAGGCTTAGCTTCACTGCCTCTCTCAGACCCTTGCTCTCACAGTCACAGCGAATAGTACAAATGGAAAAATCTGACGTGCTCCATTCACATGACTTTCACAACTTCTCTGTAACAAATTATTTTTAATAAGCTTACTCTTCCATCTATTTCATGCTAATCGAGATGAACTTTAGCAGAGGCAGTTTTATTACTTTCTTCCTTATAGGTAGTAGGGAAATAAGGGGATACATTAGGCTAAACCATTAGTCAAATGCTTTAAGATGTGATTGCTATACTATAGCAATCCGATTCTTTGCGTGGTCAGTTGTTGACAAGTTCCTGTATGAGAAAATTAAGTATTTTAAAACTGAAATCAATAACAAGGAATATCTTAAAAACAGTCAAATGCAGGGGAAAAATGCATATAACATAAATTGTGTGTTTTAACGAGCTCTACAATTTTTTTCTGGTAAGCTTTTGTCTATCTCTTACGGTTTACCAGTTATGCAAAATTCATTCAGAATAAACATGTCTTCAGAGGGGTTTCCCAGAAAATTCAAGAAATACATTTTATTTGTCATGTAAATATCTTTAATATATGATATTTTAATCAAAATCATTTAAGCCAATTTTGAGGAACTCAAAATTTTCGAAAAATATTCCATGTAAAGGATAGTTAGGTGTAGGGAGATTTTCTTGAAAATCTTCGTGTCGCATCTTTGGAAGATAATGAACTTAAATACCAAGTTTGGTATTTAACGGACTTTTCGTTTTTGAACTATCTGTCCATAGGCACACACTTGCGAACCTTTTTCTAGAAATCTCGGTATCGAATTTTTGGGTGCAATACAATACCTTCTCTATACATTATGTATATATTACGTGTAGAGCAAGTAAAAATTTGATGTGTTTCATTGACATGACTTTCTTTACATCACTGTAACACATTATTGCTAAAAAGCATATTCTTCTATCTACATTATGATAATGGAGATAAACAGTACAAGAAATTGTCTTAATTACTTGCTTCCTTGTAAGTAGGAGGAAAATAAAGGAATACACTAGACTAAAGAGATAGTCTAATATTTTAAAAGCTGGTTGCCCTGTGGTTGAAATCCGTTTCTATTTATGACCAGGAGTTTACAACTTTCCGTGTGAGTAAAATTTAAGTATTTTAAATCTGAGAAAAATAACATTGAAATATCTCAGAAATGGTCAATTCCGAGAAAAAAACGCATTGAACATAAATGTGTGTTTTAATGAGATCTACATTTTTTATGTAGTAAGTTTTTGTCTATCTCCTACGGTTTACCAGTTATGCAAAGTTCAGCAAAATTCATTCAGAATAAAGAGGTGTTTAGATGCTATTCCCAGAAAGTTCAAGATATACATTTTATTTGCCATGTAAATATCTTTAATATACGGTATTTTAATCAGAATTGCTAGAGTCATTTTTGAGAAAATCAAAATTTTCGACACGTTTTCCGTGTAAAGGGTAGTTTAGGGTGGGGAGATTTTTCTCAAAATCTTCGTGTCGTATCCCTGGAAGATATTAAACTTAAATATCAAGTTTAGTATTTTATCGGCTATTCGTTTTTGAGTTATACTCACAGGCACACGAACACACAGTCACACACACATACAGATTTTTTTTAAAAATTGCTTTTTTTGGATACTGGGGACCCTAAAACGTATATTTACGGTGAAATATCGGTATCGAATTTTTGGGTGGAATGTAATATCTTCTCTATGCATTATGTACATAGTACGTGTAGAGAAAGTAAAAATTATAGTTTTAAACTGTTCAAAAACCAATGCTTTCCATAACTATACTAAGAAAACAGAGATACAGTAACATAAAAATTTGCAAGAAATTGAAATCGTGAACTCTCGCGGTGTCAATCACATTCAGACTCGGGAGACGCTAGCTTGTCTACAGGTCTGAAATTACACGCAGGGCAACCCTAGAAGGCATATATTGAGGGATACCAGCGAGTATTGGCACTGACATCACTGAGCCCCGGCAAATTCCATGCTCCCCTTGTCTCCCGCTGACATCACGAGTGCAAAAAGCATTTTTAGAAAAAGGTTTTGTCTAAAACGAAAATTAGGTTGAATATCAAGCTACGCTTCATTTATATATTAAATAAAGCTTCTAGAGTAAATTGGGGTTAGAGTTTCAAGAAAATTGGCAACTCAAACAAACCTTTACGTTGATTTTTAATATTTATTGGATAGAGACATTTTATGAAACATTGACTGATTTTTAAACGTGCCATATGTTTGAGACTTACATAAATAAATTGTATATTTTGAATATTATATAAATGTGAAGTTCTTTTCATTCTTATTGGATGATTTTATATAAGTTACAAAATACATGTTACAAAAGAAAGAAAAGAATAAAAGAAGATCTTATTTCATAATGCTGTCGCAGTTTCACGGTTCATTAAGAATGAAGAGATACACCTAATTTTTGAAGTTTAGATACATCATTTAAAATGTATTCAAAATCGTCACCACATTCTTAAAAGGTATAGTGTGGTGACAGCGGGTCAACGTTTAAGAGGTTCCGAGTTTGAATCTCCATTATGGAGATAAAGGTTTTTTACTTTCTCTACACCTACTATCTACACAGTGTATAGAGAAGGTGTTGTATTCCACCCAAAAATTCAATGTCGAGTTTCACCGGAAATACATGTTTTGAGTGTCCTTAAGTACAATTAAAGCATTTTTACTTTCTCTACTCGTGCTAAGTACAATTTGTATAGGTATTTTATTGCAGCCAAATATTAGATAGCGAGATTTCACCGGAAATACATGCTTTCGGGGATTGCACAATTAAAAAAAAAAGTTTTTAGAAAAGGATCCACGTGTGTCTGTCTCTATGTGAGTCTGTGAGCGGCATAGCTCAAAAACGAAAAGTCCGTCAAATACTAAACTTGATATTTAAATTCAGTATCTCACAAGGATGTGACACGAAGATTTTCAAGAAAATCCCCCCAACCCCAGCTACCCTTTACATGGAAAAATTTCGGACTAAAATCTCTTATATTTAAGACACATGACAAATAAAATATATATATCTTTAATTTTCTGTGAATAACCCTTAAATACCTCTTTATTCGAGATGATTTCTTTTTGGATTTTGCATAGCTAGTAAACGGTAAGAGATAGACAAAACCTTACCTAACAAAAATGTAGAGCTTGCTAAAACACACAATTTATGTTATGTATAGCTTTTTCGTAGAGTTGACCGTTTTTGAGATATTTGTTATTATTGGCTACTGTTTTAAAATACGTATACTTTTCTTATGTGGAAAATTTTCAACTCCTCGCCATACGAACAAAGGAATTTCAATCACATAGCAACCAGCTTTTAACATATTTGACTATCGTTTTAGCCTATGTCCCTTCTACTTACAAGGAAGCAAGTAATAAGACCATTTCTGCTAATTTTATTTCAATTAGCATGAAGTGCGTAGAAGAATAAGCTTTTTAACAGTAATGTGTAACAGAGATGTAGAGAAAGTCATGTGAATGGAGTATTTTTAGAAAAAAGGTCTGTATTTGTCTGTGTGTCTGTGGACAGCATAGCTTAAAAACTAAAAGACTGTTAAATACCAAATTGGTATTTAAGTTTGGCATCTTCCAAGGATGCGACACGAAGATTATCAAGAAAATCCCCCAAACTACCTTTTAGATGGAAATTGTTTTCTTTGTTTTATCAAAAGTGTCTCTAACGATTCTGATTAAAATGCCGTATATTAAAGATATTTACATGGCAAATAAAATGTATAGCTTGAATTTTCTGGGAATAGCCTCTAAAGACCTCTTTATTTTGAATGAATTTTGTTGAAATTTGCATATTTGGTAAACCGTTAGAGATAGAGGAAAGCTTACTACCAAAAATGTAGATCTTGTTAAAACACACAGTTTGTCATATAATTTTTATTGCAGAGTTGACTTTATCCGAACTATTCCTTGTTATTGGTTTCAATTTTAAAATACGCATCTTCTCGAACGGGTTCACCTTTCGTTTCATCTCGCTTTTGTTTTTCTAAAAATGCAAAGCGAATCCAACTTCATTGTTCACGTATCGATCAGCTTTAAAAGGAGTTGGCTATCGCTTTAGCCGGCTATATTCCCTTCTGCTTATAATGAACTAAGTAATAAAACCAATTGTGTTCATTTTTATCTCGTTTAGCATGATGTAAATAGAAGAAGAATCTTTTGTAAGAATAGTTTGTTTGCAGAACAGGTAGAGAAAGTCGTGTGAGTGCAACACATCAAAATAATTTAGAAGCTAGTCGCCATGTGATTCAAATCTGTTTCTATGCATTGCTAGCAGTTGGTAAATTCCCGTATCAGAAAGGTTAAAATATTTTAAAATTAAAACCAATAACAAGGAATATCTCGGATATGGTCAACTCCACGAAAAAAAACTTATATTGCATAAATTGTGTGTTTTAACGAGATCTAAATTGTTGCGTAATGACCTATTTAGGTTTACCAGTCATAAAAAAGGTCTTCAGAATGTAGAGGGCTTCATAGACTATTCCCATAAAATTCAAGATGTGCATATATTTACCTTGTAAATATCTTTTGCAAAACGTTTGAAGCATTTTTTAGAAACTCGAACATTTGAAAAATATCTCATGTAAGGATAGTTTTCAGGGAGAATTTTCTTAAGCTTCCTGTCGCATGTTTGAGAGATAGTAAACTTAAATACAAAGTTTGGTATTTAACCGAATTTTCGTTTATGAGTTATGCTGTTCACTGATATCCAGATACTTTCTCTGTCCTTCTTTTTCTCACTTTCACGCACACACACACGGATATTTTTCTAAAATATACTATTTTGGATGCAGGTGTCCTCAAAACATCTATTTCCGATGAAATCCCGGTATCGGAATTTTTTCATGCAATGCAATACCTCTTAGAGAAAGTAAAAAATTAAAAAGAAAATGCGTCAGTTTAGAAATACGGTGTGGAAAGAATGAAAGACATTGGTCACAAATAAGTTTTACAAAGACCTCTGGAAAAGTCTGAGTTAAACTGTCGTGGTTGGAATACCCTCATTCCCCGAGTTCCCGTATAGGATTTATAACAACATGTAAGCGCACATAAATACAAATGGAAACCAAGTTGACTACAGACCTGACTCGAAAGGATAGAGAGAGAGAGAGAGAGAGAGAGAGAGAGAGAGTATAAATATAATCACTGCCTCGCCACACATGGAATAAATAATTAAAATACACGCACTACATGTTTAAATTGTGTTATGTGACAGATTTATTTTAATATCACCACCAAATTATATACTACAAATTCATACATAGAGTGACTGACCCATAATTGTAAGAATACAGAATACAGTTTCAAATATGCATACTAATCTTCAGGCTTCGTACTTGCATACAGGTCCTGAATAGGGCTTCAGGCTGCATCCTAATAGATTGAAAAGAAGAAAAAAATAAGTTAGAATAGTTCATCATTAAATAGTTTAATTTTGTATTTTCTTAAGTTTCACTGTCATCTAAATTAAACCACGTTGTTTCGTAAATATTTGAACTCCTGTTTTTTCATTTATATTTCAAGGCAAAAAAAAATGAATAAAAAATAATAAATAAAAAAAGAAAGAATGAATAAACCGGTGTATGGAACTCCTAGGTTTGTAATCCGCGTAGGGCTTATTTATACGAACTGTTCACTATATTTCATGGTTATTAAAATAACCAACTTGTTATAGTCAAAATGTATTGTTCTAATAAAAATGCTTTACACGATCGCTTTTTAAAACATTCATATCAAAAATTCAAATTAACAAACGAGTTTACAAATAGATATATCATATTTTTATATTACCCCTAGTTGTTATAGAACATTTTAAAAGTTGTTGTTCCTTCCAGAACTCCTGTTTTTTTTCCAGAAATTAATAATTTATTTTTCAACATTTGAGGTTTGTTTCGAAAAAGTATAGTACCATTTTCCATAATACACCTCTGAGAGGCAGTGTACACATTTTGAAAGAACTATTTAACAATTGCATAGTGTGGAGCATTTTGAATATAGAAAAATGTTTTAAAAAGTTTGGGAAAAACCAAAATTTAAGCTTATTCCAGGGGGAACAAGCAAGAGATACCCTTCATGTTACCCTTCTCAATGAATGCGACCCATCTCACCGTCTCCTTGATAAGCATGAGGGGTAAAACGAAGGTCGCTCAGTCCCGTAGAGTTCTGCAACTCTTTTAACGACGAAGGAATATGTTATTAAGTTTAGAATTAATATTACTTAATTGTGATTTTGTTCACAATTTTGGTCAAATTTCACTAATGCATTAGATTGTTCACTAGTGCCGTTCAACACATTTTTCATTTATTTATCAGGTTAAGGAATTTTACTGCTATAAAATATAAAACAAAACTATAGGCTATTTGTAGTTTTTGGTTCTTTAAGTACACTCAACTTAGTATTTATCAAAGGTTTTTGGTAAACTGATATAAGTTAGCGAAAAAAGTAAATGTTTAAAATTTAGCTAACGCCCATTCATAATGGGTTGAATAAATTTAGCATTTTCTTATAAGGGAGACTTTGAAGTTCCAATAATTAAAACATTTCGTAGCAATAACTATAGAGCAAAATTAATCATCGAGTCAATTCTGTGTAAATAGTTCATGTATCGTCATTAACAATGTGTACATTTTTATGTGAAAGTGTGGATGTTTTGTCCTCTATACAATAAAATGACTATTTATAATGAAAAACATAAATTAGTCTTCATATACTGCATTCTTATAGTGTATATGTAACCTGTTTTCGAAAAAGAAGATCGAATTGTTTAGCTCATGTAAAAAAGGAATTCCACGTCTGATTGTTTTCGTTTAATTCACTATAGAAAGCAGGCAGCTCATGTATATGCTTCGATGAGTGTATTAATGAGAAATTCAGAATACTGTTAAAAGTTGATATTTTTTACTTTCAAGACGGTTAAAACAATTGTTTTAGTCTTGATTAAAGCTATCTGCGAAGCTGTAGTATCTAGACGTTTTACATGAAGCTAGATAATCCAGCATATTTAATCAGACTGAAAGAACTCGTCACTAATAGAAAAAGGTATTTTGTTTGGATTGCAATGTTAGTGGTTGAGATGGTGTACTTCTCAAAAAGTGAAATAATTTTAGTCCAAAGTAATATTCAGGGTTCTTATCGGCTTTTTGTTCAGCGCGTTTAACCGCTTAAATTTGATTTAGCCGCCCCTCTGCTCTAACCTTAACGCTCGAAAAAGACCATAAATATAATTATTTAAGTGTCGGTCTGAGTGGCTCAGTTGGTTAGACGGTCTGATTCCACGGTCGCGAGTTCAAATTGGCCCATACCGATGGTTTTTAAGTTGCTTAAAAGTAAGAGTTCCATTTCAGTAGATTTACTGGCACGTAAAATAATTTCTTCTGGCCCTCTGGCGGCTGAAATGAACTTGGTAATGGAAAAAATATATATAAACTATACCTTATAGTTCATATATTTGAATTTTTAATAAGTATACCACCTGACCAATTACACGTGAACTCGAATGAATGCAATGTTCCTTATTGGCAATTTCTGGCGTAGCGTGGTCTTGGCGGTAGTCAAGAACGAACAAGAAATCTTTCGTTATGGCTATTACCGAGTCAACGAGAAATTGTTGGTTTACCGCCAGCTAAAATGCAGGCTAGACATTCTGCTGCAGCATTCGATTATTCGGTGTGAATGTTTATTGACAATAATATTTAAATACTCACTTTCTTTATTACTACAGATAATTTACCAATCGTATCGTTATAAAAGATGTATATGTCTAGGATCTCAGCTGTTTAAATTTTTTTTCAAATAAATGTGAAAAGCATTAAAAAAAATACATAATAAGCAAAAGGATACCAATAATTATCGTTCTCCCTTGAGATTTTAAATTAAATTCCTTAAATTGTGCGTTTTACAATTATTTATTAATTGCAAAATATTAAAATAAAACTGAACATATGGAGATTACACCGCAGTCATGTGACAGGTAAATCGCCTGCTTTATAGCCTCCGAGCAAAATAGTGAATCAGAAATAGTCGAGGAAGACAAATACATACTGTAACAGTGTTGTGTGAAATCCCACATAGCGGCGGTTGAGGAAGTTAAATGAACGAAAGTTTAGATGTATGTACTGGATAATTTAAAGGAAAACATATACAGAAAAATATTTGTTGAACTTTGTGAAATTTGGAAAATCCACGGTATGTAAGTAATGTTACCGAAATGTATACGAATTGTTATACATAATAACAGTGATATTTTTCCATGTATCAAAATTTTAGCTTCATTGCCTATTTAAATCATAATTTTTATTTTCTAAACTCACTGCCTAACAAAAATTATCAACATGGAACGGTTTTAAAACTAATCACATAAAACTTCAAATTTTACAGTAGATAATGAGTTTAAAATACATGTTCACATAATGTTTGTTTTTATATTCATCATAATTATTGTTAATAACTTTTATTTTTCGTACACTACAAAACTCTTGATTTTTCAGAATATAATAATTTATTTCTCAAAATTGCAACATTATTTCGAAAAAAATTACGACAATTTCATTTAATATCCTTTCTAGAGGCAATATATCGATTCTGAAACAATGTAGTAAAATTGCATCGTGTGGAACATTTTGAGTATGGAAAAGTGTTGGGAAAATGTTTGCGAGGAAACAAGGTGAGTTGGGCGTGCCTATTAATAATCATGCGCCTGCCCTTTTAAAGTTTCAATTAATTGGTAGTGAAATTGCGACAAATGGGGAAAACGATATCAGTAATTTCTTACATTTTACAACTAATATTTTATTATGACAAAGATATTTTTTAAAATGCTTCACAGACGCGTTACCTTGATCAAAATCGCATTAGAAAAATCTCACAACTTGATCAAACTTAAGCAAATCATACTCACTATGCTTTATCTGCATTAGTCTCCCAGTGGTGAAGAACAAGAGAATACAACTGTGAACAAATAAATTAGAGTGTTACATTTTAGATAGTAAATACAGAAACAGTAAAACAAAAAAGGCTCACATGCAAGAAATTTTACATAGTTAAAATTTTCAAAGGCTTTTAATGATTGGCGATGATTAAAATGGTCTCTTGACGTTCCTGTTTCCTCAAAGTTACTAATATTAAATAAATTAGAAACAGATAATTGCTAAAAGAGATTAATAAGTGTGAGTGAACAAAGCAGCGGTAACTGAAGGCTAGAAAGAAAATAACTTACCTCGGGATTCTCGTTATGATAGCACCTATGCATCTTGTAAGCTGTGTCACATGGATTATCTCCCTCTGAAATAATAAGAGATGTTTGCGTAAGTACATTTAAAGAAAAATACAATGTGTAACAATTTGAAGGGCTGTGTAACCCACTGTCTCCGTCATGTTCTCTTCTCTAAAATATATGTATGCCGCAATTTATTTATTTTTTTACAAAAGCGGCCCAGAAGAAGGTTTAGGTGTTAAAACAAGTTTAAATTTTATCTCTGACACTAAAAGGTTATCCTCAAGCAGAGTACCAAATCCCTTTCTCAAACGTCATGATGGCATGACTAAAATATGTCAGTAAATACCTTGTGGTAAAGCCCAAAATCTCTAGACGTGATTTTGTATTTACGTCAGTGTGAACATAAAGTAAAATTATATTTGCATACTTAAAAGTCACATGTAATCTTTGTTACTGCAGCTAATTTGAATTGTAGATATAATCTGCTCATGACTTAAAGTACATCTTTGGACTTAGATGTACGATGTATTCAGCAATTTTGATTATTTGATCGTCCACACAAGTGAGCTACAGATGCAAAAGCAGAATCAAACTGAAAAATTCATCGACACAGAAAGCCGAAGATACGTGGTTCAAATTTCGGCTATGGTACTGACATTTTCAGTCCGATGCTACCTTCCAAATTAAGAATACTTTTTACCTTTGGCTACTTAATAGACGTTACTATGAATCTTGGGGCTTTACAATTGGAAATGTCATCTCAAAATTAATTTGAGAATACTTGCTTGTGATTTACAGGAAAAAAATGTAGGTTGGGGACTTAATGCCTACCGGAATATTGTCATGGTAGCTCATTTGGTTAGAACAACGGCAAGAAAGACGAAGATCCCTGCTATCATTGAATTGTTACATGTGATTCAATTCCTTTGTGCAGCAATTGTTTATACTTGATTTCTTACTTACTGGTATTCTGACAAGTCTTGACAATTCGGTGTCCCTCTTCAAGGATTTCTGGTGGTACATTCTGCAGCTCCTCTTCTAGATCGAACTTTCCATCTTCAGAAATCTGTTCAAGAGCAGAGAAATTAATGTTAACAATAGCAAGAAAAATAAAAAATTGATGTTACAAACCGTCCCCTGATCCAGCAATAGAACTGAGGAAAATAAGCGCCGAATTGGTTCGTATTCCAATTTTGGTTTGAACAAGCCGTTTGGAGCAAAATGTTCTATGCTATGATGTAGTTTGACTTGTGTTTCCTTATCTATTTTCTCTACCATAATCTCCACGAATATTATTCTCCAGAATGCTAATTTACAGAATACACAATTCCGTATACAAGTTCCCGAAGTTGCTACTTCGAATTCGAGCCCTTTTTTATTATATTTTCCGAAAATCGACCAAAAATTTCTGATTGGAGCTAGGAGATAATATATAATATAAATAAACATAAACATCTAAATCATTTAACTTTTAAAGTCACAAAAAATGAAAACAATATAAATATTATCATGTTACTGCAAAGAGGGGAAAAAATCTGCTCTTGAATATTTAATTACAAATCTTTTTTTTTTTAATACGATTTAGTTTATAAATTATATGGTTTAGACTCACATTAAGCATATATAGCACAATTTGAGACGTAGACATCTCCAAGTAAACCGTAGAAGAAATATTATTGAAGCACTTTCTAGTTGTAAGTTTACGTTACCGTTTTTATGCAAGAACTCTCCTCTCTTTCCCCCTTTTAACTGCAGTTGAATATTATGAAGAAATAAAGGCAAAGCAGAAAGTAAGAAAACCCTTTATTTCAGTAATATTCTAAGTATCTTTATGAGTATTGCCAATTCATTTGTGGACAATGAAATAGAATATTAAGAATGAAACAACATACAACACTAATTGAACCAAAACCAAAGTAAGTGTGCTGCAACTTATAGAAACTGAGCGAAGTGGCACCGCAATTACTTAGACGTTGGCTGGTGAGCTTATTCTCCACGAATTCCTTTCCCTCATTACACGTCATTTCCTTATCATCTTTCAGGTGCGTGTGCATCTGCACTAATGGTGTGTGGTAGGGCAGGCATGCGCTGTTTAAATGATAGTTTCGGCGTTAAGGCGGCGTTGTGGTCTCTTTCCTTGCGGGGGTGGGAGCGAGTGCCTTGCCGACTCCCGGAACCCGTGGTTGGCGGTTAAGTGGTGCTCCTGGTACCGAGAAGAAACACTTCGCTCTCTGCCTTCACAGAGTAAGCATGGGAGGGAAACGCCGCAAGCCTGCCGCTGCCGCCCAAGAGCCAATCAAGGAGCCGCCGGAGACCGTCACCGCCAACGCCGACCCAGTCTCCCAGCCTACAACCTCCGCCGAGCCTGAACCTGCCACCACGGAAACTCACGCCGCATCTTCCGCCGTCGAAGCCTTACAATCCCCGCTGAACATCACAACCGACAACACACCGCCTACACCTCCTACGTCGTCACCAGTACTAGACCTCTCCTCGCTGCTGCGCTTCTGCGCAGTGGTGCGTGGAGTTCACCGGCAACTACCGGACGGTCTAGTACTCAACGCTGGCTGTCTTCGTTGGCCCTCACTCATGAAAGCCACAAGAATCCACACAGAGAGAGGACCGTCTCCACTTGTCAGGCTGGAGTTCTGGAACGAGGCGGACTACCGCGCCACCTTAGCTGATGGGTTGCCTGCCCTCGGGCAGGTACTCGCAGTTGAACCCGGACGAAGCGTTCGTGTCTTCCCGTGTCGCCGGTGCTGCCAGTACGGGCACTCCTCAGACGCCTGCACAGCCTCCGCCCGTTGCCACTACTGTGGCGCCGGATGTCTCACCTCCGCCTGCACCTACCATGATTTGAGACGCCGGCCCGTGTACTGTGCTACTTGCAACAGCGCAGGTCACTACACGGGTCAAGCGGTGTGCCCACAACACCCACGCAGACAGATCCCAGCCATTCACCAGCCGCACGCCGCGCCACCACAACCAGCCTCTCATCAGCCACACGCAGCACCACCACAGCCAATCTCTCACCCGCCAGCGCCCATCATCAATTCCTCCCAGACAAAACAGCCACCGCAGACCTCCACACTCATCCAGCTCCAAAATGACCTTGCGACCAACACAGCCGAACTCCAAAATCTCCGTCTTGCAGTCAACACCTTAACCGAACGTATCGCCACGTGGGAGGAAGCACTGACCCGCTCTCTGGTGGAGCTTCAGGCAACCGCCCGCAACCTTCAGTCTACACCTCAAGAAGTACACCGGGAGAACGCCGCCTTGCGAGACCACTTCAACAGGAGCCTCGAGAAGGTGGTGGACTACATCAACAATTCCCGAATCTACAAAGTCCACAAGCAGCTCGATGAGCTGCTTCAGCAACAGACTCGAGGACTGACAATAAGACTGCAAGATATGACACAGCAACTAACCTCACCAATACATCATCGATCAAACGCGCTAAGCTTTGGAGCTATGGCTACGTCACCCAGAACTCACCTGGGAAAAGCTCCATCACCCCAATAACATGCCTTCTTGGTAAAATTATGCACCTCAATTTTTGTAGGTCGACGTCAGGGCATTGCGCCATGTCGTTTGCCCCTACACCCCACGCTTCACAATACAGTTACCCACAATCACTCGGTTTGCTTCGGCGGTACAGGGCCCCATGACACCACTTATGCCCCAATAAATAGTGACACCACAATATTAAATCCTTTCTCTCCCCTTTCCTTATTTCCTACCCAAATACCCTATATACCTGTTATCCTTATAACCTTTATTCCTGTTTTCCAAATAAATAAAAAATTAAAAAAAAAGAGAAGAAGACTATCATGGATTTCCGCGTGGCTTTGTGGCCTGTCTGCACCCGGTCCCTCACTTCATCCCTTCCTCTTGGGGAGTGTTAGCGCATAATAGTTCTCTACAGGTCACAGTGCATGGGACGTTCCCCGCCGTTATCTAACATTTACCTTTACACATTTAGAAGCATTTCTATCATCATTAATTATGCTTAATACTATAATTTAGTCTTAAAGGAACAGAAGCTAAGCCTAGACCATTTGGCCATAACGAGCCACGGTGGAGGCTCCAGTATCAAGAACGGCTGATTATGGTCTAATCCTTATCCTAATGAAGGACTCATTTTTGAGCGCAATAAATAGGGTGACGATAAAACACAACGATTTATGCAGAACGCCAGCTGACAAAAATAATATATTAAAATAATTAAGGCACCTCAAGCACAAGGGCGCGCCTGTAGCACAAGGTACTCGGAATCGCGTGGAGATTTTTTGCCCTGCTGGGATCATCTCCAGGAAGAAAATGGCAACATCACCGCAATATAATTCATCGTTTGAACCCCCAAGGGCAAGTTTTGGCATCTCCGGCAATTCCATCCCGACCATAGACCGACTTTCGGGTCGAATACACGTCATTGTCCCAAGTCAAGCGCTATTTGTTTTCGCTGATCAGAAGAATTGAGCAACTAATCGGGCACTATAGTTTTAAACAGGATTTTTGTAACGCTATAATAAGGAATATGTTTAACAATAAAACTACGCTCTGAAAACACGTGTTTTCACGAGTTCGCCTCCTGGACAATGATCAGTAAGAATCAAAGGCCTACTGGCCAAAGGCAGAGTTTTAGATGAGGATGGGTCATTCTGCCATTAATCTTTTTACGACGAACGATTAATATTCTAAACGGAGTTTCAATCTGTTTTGAGTTCCAATCTGAGATGCAACCCTATAAAATGAAATAAGATAATGTGCAAGTGATTGAAATTATGCTATGCATTTAGGATTTAAATAAACTAAATAAATATTATTTATCATAATACAATAAGCAAAATGAAATGAAACAAAAATGAATAAAATTAAACTTACTGCAGCTAGCTCCATCATTACGCACTTCACAAAGCACTGAAAAATGAGAAACAATAAATATATTAGTTTTCAGCAAAATCCAAGAGTGAAACGAAAAGAAATAGAAATTAAGTACTCGGAACAGCTTCATCTTTTTACATGAATTTATTTAATTTTAAACAATGTTATAGATTATAAATTTATGTGATCATGCCTTAATGTGACTCTAGCATCAAATAAAATGCGAATACGGCTAAAATAAGCATAAACCTGCACAAAAAATATAACCAGGACGAAGTAAAATATTTTCATATGCTCAAAATGGTTATTATATATCTCGTGCTTTACATCATTACAGTATAACATGTATGGAACTCGTTACGTATACTAGTGTACTTTCATGTGGTTGTAAAAGTGTATTTTAATATTAAAAGCTACGCTGTGTTATATTATCATAAGAATATCTTCCGGTTGATTGATTCTGTAACTGATATTTTCGAGCTATAAACTAGTTGCAAGGTAAAGACCTAGCAGTTTTAAATAAAAGCAAAGATAATTAAAGGAAAAAATATTCTTTAAATATGATGCATAATTGAATATTTTTTCAAAATTTCTGAAACTGTAGAATTTTAAATAACTCGTAGCTCATAATTTTGAAAGAAAGAAACAGCTATAAAGCTTAGTCTGTTAACTATCTAACCAAAACCAGGTTCTTTTGAACATGATCATTAAAATATTATTGTTGTAGATTGCTTAATTATATGTCAATGCTAACCTTATAGGTATCCAGGTCATCGTCCTCTATTTCTCCCTTGATGAACTTAGAGAAATATCCTGAAACATTAACACAATAAGATAAACACTTAAAGTATTGGAAATAAACATATGCATGCCTATTAATACGCCCAATTCCACCAAAATATTATACTTGTTGGCAGAATCATTTGAATTGTTATAGTTTGATTCATAGTTATAGTGCTGCAATATATTCCTATTTGTGACATGTGCCAGTTCTTACAATTGCTTATATAAATATTCATTACATTTTCGGTGATGAGCTATAAAAGTATTCAATACTGATACCAAACCGATTGCCACTTTTGAACTCCTCTGAACGGCCTAACTGTCTAAGATTATTGTCTAATTACTCCATTTTATTCCTATTACAGGCATTAAGATGATTTTTTTTCTGTGTGAAAAGTAATATGCATGGTGAAACTCCCTGTATTACCTCTGATTTTATATTTATTGCTATGCTTTGATCAAAATAAAATATTAAATTAATTTTGCATTTTTTTTTTTTTTTTTGTAAATTGTATTTCAAAATAGCGCATTCAATTTTTTTTCGGAGCTGAATAATCCAATCATGGTGAATGAATCCTTGGATTTCCCATTTGAGAAACGAACAAATCCTAACACCAGGGAAGCAGATATTAGACATTTTGTATCAGACGTTGATTAATAATAAAAATTCTCCAGGGAATAGCACTGTGAAACACGGTTTAGGGAAGACAGCAGAGTTTTTAACTTTAAAACTTTATTGACTGTGCTCTCTGTTTAAATAGGACCTCAAAATCAGTTTGTTAGTTAGAACCATCAGAGTAGGGAATTCCTTGGGTGCATCTTAGTTTAGCCTTGGTTTCGTCCTGGGAAAGTGGATTATATTTGGCATGCGTTAGGTCTAGCATGAGAGTTCTGGTTGTAGTTATCATTTGGTCTACACTAACATTCCAATTGTTATGCTGAAAAAATGTGTTCCCTTTAAGGGAACCAACCAGTGAAAATTGACCAAAATTCTTGATGTTGATTTTTGGATTTTAGCACATTAATATACCATGGTCCTTGTAGATTAACATACCGAACTTATTTTCAGCCACTTGAAATTAAAACACTTTTCGCATGATCTTTTTAATAATAACAAATGCCACTTCAAAGATTAGCAGACATGTTTCTCTAAATGCATTTTCAAACCATTCAACTGTTCAAAATGCTACTTGCGGGTACGTTTCAGCCAATTATGATTTTCTATCATAATAATTGAACACTGTCGAATTAATTTTATATGTAATTAAAATGAATTATATATTTGTATTAACTAAGTTAATTAGTCCACAAATATAATGAAAAAGTGAACGAATAACTTATGATACCTTTTCCTGCTGTGATATGTAATTAATTTGAAAGGCATCCGCTATTTTTAAAGTGATATTTCTGGAATGTAAATATGAAGTATTGTTACAAAAGTTTAAAAACTGAGGCACAAGAAACTTTTTGGTAGAGGAGTTAAAAAAAATAGTTTTTTTCTCAAAAACTACTTGACACATTCGTCTCAAAATTTCAAAATAAGTTACACATAATAATAGAGATATGTGGTAAAAATGAACATAATTACTTATGAAACATATAATTTAAATTTTCATAGGTTGGTCCCCTTAAATATACTATCCGATAACTCTGCCTGCTAATGTCATGTTGGAGACAGGGTCACCGTGACCGACATGAAACATTACCAATATATGTCATGAAACGTATTATAAAAGAACAAGAAGAAACTATTGAAATATGATGCTTCATCTAAGTTTCGTTTCAGCAGTGTTAAATATATAGGCAGTACCTGTTTGGTTGAACATTTATGTACAAATGAGCTAAAAGGAATGTTCAAAATAGCTCCTTAGATTTAGCAATCTGTTCAAAGACAGAAGCACTTAAAACTGGGGAATATAGCGAGTATCTGGGTATTTATTTCTCAAAACCCAAATGCAACATCAATATATGAAGTATGTAACTGAAGGTTAACGAAATGATCGGTAAGCTCAGCTAAAAGTTCTCAGCTGAATGTTGGGGATGTATTACAAACCATTTTATGCTGTTTATTCTTGCTACAGTATATCAGGGTAACAAACAACAGCGTACACAATCAAACTGTCAGTGAATTTAGTTTTTGGAATACAATAACGAGCCGTCCTTCAGAGAGAAGCAATAGGACCCGTGACAGCGCTTGAAGTTGAGCTTAGAAAACTGAAGTAGCCTCTGCTTTAAATAGCTAATGATACACTCTCCAACACGTCATCCTAAACTGACCTCAGCCTATTCCTATTTACCTCGTTTGATTCCTAAGGTGAAGTAACTACTTAGGCCAATCATGGCCAGCACCAGTTAAATATACCAAACTAAATGGCAAAACAGAACGGCTACTTTACCTTTTACAAAAGAGAAGAACCGATGTTAGCAATGATAGTATTATGGGTTTACCCATTTAGCCGATCCCTAATACACTTTGATTCACATCACGTGCAGATTTTTAAATCTTTGTTCTTTGTATTCAATAATAATGTAGCTATCGATGTAGCAATTTCATGTTTGTGAGCCAAATAAAACAAAATTATATTGAATATATTTGATAAACTGTATCCATAGTATGAAAGTACTTTTCGTGCAGAAGGATCTCGCTGTTATGTTTCCTATTTATATGAATCGTAGCACAACCAAACATGAAATGACACTACTAAACTAGCAATGTTGAATTCATCAAGAGTTTATATCAATATGGACAGTAAAATCAGCGATTCCGTAGAGTTATAAAGGAATAATTTCCGTTATTCTTACCTTTGTCGACCCCACCAACTGACTGCCTGCATTTGGCATCTACTTCTTTGGCCTTGTCCATGGCTCTTCCTGTCATACCCTGTTGACATAAACATATTTTAGTGGTATATCTTTACATTGGTAAAGGCGGAAAGAAAAAAGTGTGAACAGAGCTTCAGTGATGACTTTTATTACACATTTTAATTTTCATCCAAACATGTGTTGGTGATCTGAATACAGTTTAAATGCCAAACTTTCAAGAATGACTTGGAAAAGAGTCTTAATTCTGAGTTCAAAAACGGTATTAGCAACGTATCTATCACACCTACTAATATTCTCAGTTGGAGACTCAATGTGAGGCGTGTGTTGGATCGATTTTTGAGGGGTGTGTTGATTAAAAAAGAACAAAGGCATGTAATATTATCAAGTGAACATTCGTGAGAAAAGTATTTAATAACTGAGCAGCTTTTGGCATCTAAATAATCTAGCTCATGTAACAACTTTTCTGCCTATGTAACTTCCAAGGCCTTAAAGTCCAATTTCTATATGTCATTAAGTGTGCAGGGTCTCAAACACTTTAACTAAAGAGATCCCAAAAAGAACACGCATATTAATTCTTAAGCAGTTTTAAGCTACCTATACTCAAACAATTACTACTAAAGAGAATGTAAGCAACCGTGTCACTGACAGACAGATAAAAAACGGTCTGAATGATCTCTGCCAACTACAAAAGACTGCACGAGGGATGATGGTGGTTGGTTACCTACAACCTCCCTAGTTATAGTCTAGTACAGTTTAACATTATTTCTCTCCGTCCTGGTTTAATGCTTAGAAATTACTATGCAGTTACGTGTGAGGTTTAAGATATAGTTGCATGATATCCGCAGTGACAAGCGCTATGTTTAGTTTCTCGTCGACTATTCCTTTAAAAACGTTCCTCTCTACACACTCAGAAATTCATATTTTAACATGACGGAAATATCGAGAATGACACCGGAAAACTAGTTCCAGAAGATATTCTACATTTACTAAAGCTGAAAATAAACGACCTCGACTCTTCTTAAAGACAAAGAATCCCTTAAAGAGACTGCAGAATCGTAGTGCACAAGTACATAAAATTTTCGCGTTATACAACTCAGTTGTTTCGAAACAAAACTTGCTGGTTAACTGCATCTAGCGGTTGCTAAGCTAGTGGAATGTGTGTTAGATATGCCAGCGAATATTTTGAAGATCTATATTATATTTTATATACATATTTACATAAATTCCATACATTCGTAAATTAACTAAGCAGCTCAATGGCACTCTATATTGTTTGTAAATACAAATTAACTGACGACTCATACTTGAATAGTGGCTGGCCCTTGTGATGAATGAATTAAGCCAAGACACGAGGAGTTGCTTTAGAGTTATTAAAAATGTAAATGACGAGTTATTTGTGGACGCTCTTTAACTACTGTGGTTCTTAGCGTCCCATTCTAAATTGGGCGTGAAAGACTGCTTAATTTTGCACAGAGGCCTCTCTACCAGGCTTGAGGTTCTTTTATGTGCCGTAAATCTACGACACGGAACGGTTTTACTTCCATTCCGAAGGAAGAAGCCATGCTAAGGATTTTTACACCCGAAAAAATCCATCGTTTGAACCCGCGACCTTGGGTATATGAAGTTAGCTCTTTAACTACTGTGGTTCTTAGCGTCCCATTCTAAATTGGGCGTGAAAGACTGCTTAATTTTGCACAGAGGCCTCTCTACCAGGCTTGAGGTTCTTTTATGTGCCGTAAATCTACGACACGGAACGGTTTTACTTCCATTCCGAAGGAAGAAGCCATGCTAAGGATTTTTACACCCGAAAAAATCCATCGTTTGAACCCGCGACCTTGGGTATATGAAGTTAGCATGGTAACTATTACACCACGGAGGCGACTTAGGGTATTAAAGGAAGAAGCTCTTTTTGAGATTGCTGAACGCTAACCTTGCAGACATCACAGCTATGTATGAAAGAAGTCAATGTTTCCATCAAGTACATTACTTATACAAAGATTGGTGATATAATCACGGCAAATGATATGGCAATATGTTCATCGAAAATCATGAAAACTTCAGCTGGCTTAGACACCAAGGTGAATCTTAGTTGCAGCTAAATCTATTATTCCAGGCGTTTGGTGATTTTTCATCTCTAGCAAAGGAAATCCAAGAGCAAAAAATATGCATATACACAGTACACTCGGATTATCCGTGCATCCAAAAATATCATGCACATTATTTTTCTCTAAGGAACAGCAAATAAACAACCCGCTGGATGATGTGCCATTTTCTTTGCTTGACGGACCGCCGCATGACAACGGAATACGTACCATTTCCATTGTTATGGACCAGCCTATTCCGTTTAAGTAAACAACAAACTGTTTTATGGTGTTAATCAGTGTGTATCAGTGAAGCAATTTGTAAAAGAGATGGCGGAGAAACGGAAAAAAATGTATTGCACTAAAAACTTAGAACTGCGAGCTGACTTCTGATCCGAAGGTCCCGGGCGGGTAATATTTCTTTAACCAGAATTATTCCTCATCCACCACAGAGTCTGTAACTATGTATATGAGAGCGAATTTGCGTAGGTTTAATGATATAAAATGATAAACCTAATGAAAATAACCTACTGTTATCAGACAAGCTGTTTCACAAGTCAAAGCTCCCGATGTGACCATAGAAGCTAAAGGAGGCTATACAAATGAAACAATAATAAAAAATGGAATTAATTGACAGATTTTAAAAGGGGTAAACTGCTGCCAAACTGTGTGCTGATTATAGTATTGGAATGCGACCGTATGGGATATTAAAAAGAATAACCAGGAAATACAGGATTTTGTCGCGATTCTAATTCTGGCCTAACTGCGCAAGGAAACATAATCTACATTCGATGAATATGATGTTCTTTTGCAGTGATTTAACCAAAAGCGAGCAGAAGATGACAAGGCTACATTTTTACATGAACCTCTAGAATTAGAGGGAGAATACCCATTTGTACCTTAAAAGCATTAGATTACAAGTTTCTCGATGTTTCGATTATTCGTGCATCTTCTTCCCCACATTATCCTGAATAATCGGGAGTATATTGTGGATCTTAAATAGTGATAGGAAAATGTCACAGCATAATGTCAATTGCCACAGATAAAATCAGAAGCTTTGGAGTCACTCGTGTTTACATGAAAGCGAAGGCGTTGGCACCATACTTTATTTTTGCACCTGTTGTAACATTTAAAGACATTGCCGTTAAAACTCTAACTTGTACTTCTGTACAGCTGTTTAAGCTCTTCAAATGAATGACACTAAAAGAAGTCTAATGCGTTACATTTGCATGACCAAACCTTATATATAGGCCTGATATAGGGACTTCTGAGCAAAATTAAACGTTCTTTAATGGAATGGGATGCTAAGAATCGTAGCAGTTAAAGAACGTCCTTAAATACATTGCTATTTATTCCTACCAATTCGGCAACAAACAGTGCTTATAAAAGCTTATTTTTCTATCTACCCCAAGCTAAATCAAGATAAAACATTGGTATAAATAGTTTTAGTACATCTTATAGTATAAGGAAAACACTAGGTTAAAGCAATAATCAAATCCTTTAAGAGTTGGTCGCTTTGTGAAGCTCTCTATGATTGACAAAGAGAAATAAAATCTGATTCCTTCCATCCACATGACCTTCTTTACCTATTCTGCAGGAAACTATTTATGAAAATGTATTCTCTTATCTCCTTCTAGTTAATCGAGATAAACATCTGCAGAGATATGTAGATTTATTGAATAAGTAGACATATTTACCTATTCTGCAGCAAACTATTGATATGAAAATTTATTCTCTCATTTACTTCATGTTAATCGAGATAAACATCTGCATAAATATGTAGACTTATCGAATAATTTATTGTATGTACAAGGGAATTATGGAAATACAGTAACTTTAAGTGAGAGCAAAATCTTCAAAGAGCTGATCGCTATATGATGGCTTTGAAGAAAGAAAAACAACTTCCCATTTGAGAAAAGTCTAACTATGGGAAAATTGAAATCAATAATAATGAATACCTGGTAACGGTTAACTACAGAATAAAAAAATATACTCACAACAATTGTGTGTTTTAACGAAATCTTATGCAAAAGTCATTCAGAATGAACAGGTTTTCAGAGGCTATTTCCTAAAAATATATAGATATACAGTTAATTTGTCAGGAAACTATCTTGGGGATGTGGTATTTTAATCAAAATCTTTAGATATTTCTAATCATTTTCCATATAAAGAGTAGATGCAGTTTCTTAATAAATTTCGTGTCGTATCCTTGGAAGATTCTGAACCTAAATAGTATAACACCAACTTTTCGTTTTTCGTTATACTGTTATAAACAAACACATACACTCTCGGACCCTTTTCTAAAACTATTTTTCGGTGGGCCTCAAAATTAACATCATGAAATCTCAACATCCAGTTTTTCGGTGAAAAGCAAAATCTTCTTTATCAATTATGTACATTCCACATAGTAAATAAAGTTAAAAACAAAAAACGATTACTTCTCATTTTAGTAAAATATAAACATTGGCAAATTTAAAGAAAAAAAAAAGCGAATTAAAAAAAAAAGATGACTAACTCCACCAAAAATGCATTTGACATAAATTGAATGTTTTAACGATCTACAGTTTTTTGTATAGTTAGTTTGTTTATCTCTTCTGTTTACCAATTATGCAACAGTAATCCAGAGTGAAAAGCGCTTCTCAGAATCTTCAAGATGTATTTGCCATGTATATATCTTTAATATATGGCATTTTAATCAAAATGGTCAGATCCGTTTTTGAGAAAGTCGAAATTTTCGAAAAAGTTTCCATTTAAAGTATAGTTTTGGGTGGGGAGAGTTTTGCTTGAAAATGTTCGTGTCGCATCCATGGAAGATGCTGAATGTAAATAGCAAATATATAAATAACAAATTTGGCAATACCTACTCTTCGTTCTTGAGTTATTCTGTGCACAGGCACAGCTTACTGCATCTACATATACACACAAGTGCGCGAAGACCTATTTTTTTAGAACGTTTTATTGATTCAGGACTCCTCAAAACGTGTGTATTTGGTGAAATCTCGGTATTGAATTTTTATGAAATGTCCACTTACTATGTACATTGTATGTGGTAGAGAAAATAATCGATGATAAAAGTAAACTTATACATATTAGACGTGGAGAATTTTGAGTAAGTTTAGAAAAAAATGTGGTTTTGTTTTCAAATTATTAATTTATTTGTTAATTATGGAGGTGGTTGTCAATTCTTACTTCATTGATGGTTGGATTACTAAATAAAAATCATTAATATAAACACCAAAACTGGGAACTGCTCGGGAAGTCATTTATACCCTGGGTAAATTGCAAAAGGAGTCCTTTATAGGGCACAGGAGAACTGGCGGGCTTTAACATAAAATAGCCCCGTTTAGTTCTGGAACTCTTTTAACGCACGACTGGATATCTGCGCATGTCAAATACAGGGCAGTTTGATCACCTGGTATTAGGCAATTAATTTTGCTCAATAGCCTTTTTATAGGATTGAGGTTCTTTTATGCCGTAAATCTACGACACGGGACCACCAGCTTTACTTTCCAACCGAAGAAAGCATGTTAGGGATTTTTACGCCCGAAAAAAAATTCATCCTCCTCCGCCGGGTTTGACTTCCAGAAACCTGAAGGAAATAATTATATTCGGAACTGTCAGGTGAAATCCATAATACACAAAAAAGTAATACTATGCATATTTAAACGGTTTTCATTTGAGAACGTAGGCATAATTTAAACATAAGGAACTTTATTACAAATACTTTCATTTTGTTCCAAACTTCAAATATACGAGTTTATATAAAACAATTCTAGACAAATCTTTATAATACACCCTTATAAACATATAGTGTATTATTGAATTGACGTAAACATACGCACAAGTAACACATTGAGGTGCTTCAGCAGTTGGATAATTCATAATTAATGCAATTATTCCCAATTAATGTTAAGGGAGAATTAAAACACACACCATGCTGCATGGTGACAGAACAAATAGAAAAAAAAAACACTATATTCCTTCGTCAAAAGTATTAGAATGTGCGCGCAAGACCACACTAAAGATAACAAAACTAAGATTTTATGTTATTTTCGGCTACAGTTACGTTTAATTATTTTCCCACTGTTGGGTGTCTCCAAGAAATACAAAAAATGAAGAGATAAAAATTGTATATTTTTGTAAGTATTAATACTTTTGACGCCGATATACTCAGGGCATTAGACATTATTAGTGAATCAATATAACCGGTAAATACTTTTTCTTGGCAATCTTGGACCTAACTTGGACCGAAACTCAGAAATATTTATTTTCGATCTACTTTCGCTAAAACAAAATGTTAGCGGGATTTTTAACACCAGTGAGACAATATCCTGTCGTCAGTAAGAAAGCTAGCCTCTGGAGTACCTGAGAGAATAGTAAAGGTCACGGTAACTGTGGTCGTTGGTGCGTTTGGCGGTGACGTTCTGTTGCGAACGATTCTCGGGATCGAATCCCGCTATGGGCATGAATGTTTAGTATTGTGTGTTTGTGTACCTACTTCAATTCATTCTATCCTCCTGTTGGCCAGTAGGTTACGCCTGGAGGCCAACATATGTATATTAAATAAGTGCACAACGGATCAGTAATATTCAATGTCAAGGTGCTGAGGGGTTTGTTAGCCTACCCCTTCTAAAGCTAAACCTTACACGACCACTGTACTGTGCAAAATCTTTGTGAAACTTACAAGAGCGACGTCGATGGCCGCAGCCAGGATAACGATGACAGCGATGGTCTTCTGCATGTTGACAGATACGAGATGGTGAACTAGGGTTAGAAAACTCTGTTTATAAACCTAAGAGCACAATAGCGACACGACTAGGAGGATCCGCAATAACAGCAATCATTTGCGAAACGCCTCTACGCGTGCTCTAGGTCACATTGTAAATGATGGCTTCATTCCTTTAAACTCTTATTTCTGCAATCAGCTGAACGATACACGCCATCTTTTTTGACCTCATCGCAGGAGAGGCGTGAAATAATGGTCCTCTGGAACAAAGAGGAGTAAGTCATGCAGCAGATTGGAGGCATAAAGGACCTATTATGCGGTAAATGATTGCAATAAGAGTCTTAACCGCATCACTTATTATTGCTATTTACCTCTCCATTTTGTGGAAAGCTACAGTGGTTACGAAACATGGTGTACATACAGGCACGTTTTAAAATGACAACCCATGAGTTACCTACTTGGAGGAATCTTAATATTTTTCCTATGTTATATTATCAAGTTCAGTAAAATAATTTAAAATGTATGACGAAGTAAGACCCGTCGAGGATATTACTGTCTCAAAAATCTTTCATCACATTAAATTTATAACGTTTGATGAAGGATCGAAAACTGAAAATAAATTAGTTATCATGTTCATGAATAAATTATTTCATCATTTTATCAATGCAAAATATTGAATCTATTATTACTGTAATATAAATTACTCCATAAATCTATATGAAAATTCCTTAAAAGTAAAAATTAATTCACATTTTAAAATTGCTCAGAAGCATCATATTTATGTCTTACAAGAGAAAGTTTCCGATGTGGTGAATTTACATTTTCTCTACTCACTATTATTATAATTTTAATTTTCAGGTATTAGCCCTTGAAGCCTTTTTCATTCTGCACGACTTAAACAACTGGTAAAGTATAACAACGAAAACACAAAATAAAAATAAATTATATTCAATCTACGAAAATAAAATATATAATTAGATAAATAAAGTATTAATTAATACACAAAATATATATCTTTAAGCACACATTTTATGTCAAATACATTTTGTGGAGATGAATTTTTGAGATATTCCTTCTGTATTGTTTAAATTCCCCAATGTTTAAACTTTATCTCAAATGAGAAGTCCTGATTCGTTTTCTTCCCCCCCCCCCGCTTTCTTTCTTCATCCTAGACATAGAGATAATTTCAAAGCCATCACATAGTACAATTTAAGATATAACTATCGTTTTAATCTAGTATATTTCTTTATCCCCATTGAACCTATAAAGTGTGCATTAAAACCATTCCCCGTAATGTTTATCTTGATTAGCAAGACGTAGATAGAACAATAAGCTTTTGCAAGAATAATTTGTAATAGAATATGTAGAGAAAGCCATGTGAGTGGAACACAGCAGATGTGCATAGTAGGTCGAGAAGATATAACATTCCAACCAAAATTATATACCGAGATTTTACCGGAGATATATTTTTGAGGTCCCCTAAATAAAAAGGAGCAACAATTTGGAAAAGTAGTTTGGGTGGGGTGATTTTTTTTTTTTTTAAAACCTTGATGATGTATCTTTAGAAAATAGTTGACTTATTTATCCAGTTTGGTATTTAATAGACTTTTCCTTTTTAGATTTTGAGTTATACTGCCTACAGACACATACATACCAATACAGGTTTTTTTAAATAAAAATCCGTTTGGATTCAGGAGCCTAAAAAACATGTCTTTCCTGTAAAACCTCGACATCGAATTTTTTAATGGAATCCAATATGTCCTCTACTTGCGTGGTGGAGAAATTAAATTGCAAAATATAATTATTTTCACCGTTATTGCATAGGTTGTGACGTCATCCACAGCACTTATAAATATTAACTTGTTGTTTTCTGCTTTCTCTAACCCTAATCTATTCTATTCAACCTTTTAAGTCTGATTATGTGTGTGTGTGTGTGTGTGTAAGCACGTTTTCAAGTGAGTGTGCACCAACCAAACTAATTCCACCCTCACCAGTGAATAGTATAATTCAAACTATTAGCATCGATCTTCTAAGGATGCAATATGAAGATTTACGAGAAAATCCCACAGACCCCAACTATTCTTTACATGGAAAAGTTATCGTTATTTATGGTTTCGTTATTTAAGATATCTATAGAGTGTAACTTGGTGGTATTCGGTTGTATATTTCTGAAGCTATGGAAATTGGTTCCATAAAGGGGAAGAATAGGATGGGAACAACTAGTGGAAACCGTTCTTAAGGTATAACTGAGCATCAGTAGCTTTCTTCTGGTGTTTAGTAATATCTCACTTGAATAATTTTTCTGCAGATCTTAGGCTGGAATACTGTAAGATTTTCCAGTAGCTATCCTGAAAATAGTATTTTGAATAGAAAATAGCATTTTGAAAGTGATTTGTTATTCTGAATAGTAAACAATTGGACCATACTCGTAGTGCATCTTAGAAGTATTACTGAACTGTTCTCATTCAGAATAGTTCGATTAGTACTATTCTATGAGAGTGTTCTAAGTTTTCGAGTCTTCTTTAGCATTAGATCTTTAATGCGGTAAATCCATGTAATTTTTCTATCAAAATTATTCCTGATATTTAATTATTTCTACTGTTTTTATTGTTCCCTCGTCAATATACAGGGCTTTAGAAGTATGCATGCGCAGATTTCGCGTGCTGGAAAATACAAATATGACGAATATTAAAGTCCAATAACAATTTCATCTATCTTGAAAGCTAATTGAGATAATTGAACATATTGAATACTTTATCTACAGAATAGGACTTATGAGCCGAATGTTTTGTTTGGTTTATGCTTGAAAACCGGTTCGCCATGTGCCCGTCTGCTTATTAGAGGGGATGGGTGGTTTTCTTTTAAGCTGAGGGGCTAATATTGGCGTTATTATGTTTGAGTATTGGTATGATCTATTCGACAGTATTGCCAAAGATCTACAAAATACCGAGTGGCCCAACATAGACGTAATTCTCGTGCGCTTAAAAAAACTGAACAGATCCAAGCAAACACGGTCGGTGTTAGCACAGGCGATCTGCTCATAGCGAAGCATTCTCGTTCATTGAGAGGAGTTCCCAGTTTTATTAGGGTTTGTGGTCTCATATACAGGAACAAAGCAAACAGATCGAAAAGCTTAACATGTTTTCCACTTCAATTACGAAGATTTTATTTTTAAGGGAATAAAACTCCATGGCACGACAGCTCACAAGAACCTTGGCTACCACCCGATCCTGCTCCCCCCCCCCATCTCGGTCCATGATAGACGTCATGGATGGGGTGCAGTATTGGAGGGTCAAACTCCCCGGCCGGTTAATATGGTCCTCATGACCTGTTTTAAGAGGATAATATAGTAAAATACTAATCTGTTATCGTGATTGCATTTTTTTTTTTGTTACAGCACTTCTGGTTATGCGTATAGTGCGAAAATAATAATAATAATATAAATAATAATATAGTGAAACATTACGTGCTCTCATGCATTTTTAAGGTGTCTTAAAGCTTTTATTTACTCTATAATGGGTCTTTTCTCTAGATGAATAACGTATATACAACTACAAAACCTGTTATCCGGGGATACTGAAAGCTGAAATAAAGACCTTTTAATTAGTTTTCAATCTAAAAAGTTACTTTATTCTCTTAAAAATAAAAGCTCTACAATTGAAGTGGAAAACATGTTAACGTAACCTATTCAATCTGTTGCCACTGTCCCTGTATACGAGAGCGCGGGCTCTAATGCAAACCCGGGAACTCCTCTCAATGAGCGAGATTATCACACCGTTTTCACGATATGAAAGAGGAGTAGAACGCTCGTCGCTTTCGCTAATGCCAACATTGATCGGTGTTTACTTTGATTTGTCCCGTTGAACTCAGCAATTTTTAAGCACACGAAGACATGTGAAATACTGCGCTATTGGGCCACCTGGTATAATCCAGAAGCTAAACAATTACAAAAAAAAAAAAAAAAAGCCGGCGCATCGTTGAACATGAACAAGACATTCCAATCACATTGAGAATAAAGTACTACAGCCTGTAACATAATACGGATACCTAGGAGTGGAAGAAGAACTAAAAAGTAGAATAGCAATAGCATGGACATCAGTTTTGGCCCTAAAATTAATTCTATTAATTCTACCGAAAAATAAAAACACCATGCACCTGCATCTTCCCGTCATTGCATATGTGTGCCAAACTCGGAACTTGACGGAAACAAAAAAGAAACGCATACAATTATGCCAGAGGAAGATAGAGATGAAGGTGTTAGGCTTACCTCTAAAAGGTAAATTGTTGCTCTCCATGGAGTAATGGTCACCATGCTGACTTCATATACCCAAGGTCGCGGGTTCAAATCCGGCGGAGGACGATGGATTTTTTCGGGTGTAAAAATTCTTAGCATGGCTTCCTTCGGAAGGGAAGTAAAGTCGTTGGTCCCTTGTCGTAGATTTACGGCATGCAAAAGAACCTCAAGCCTGATAGAGAGGTCTCTGAGCAAAATAGAGCGGTCTTTCATGCCCAGTTTAGAATGGGACGCTGAGAACCACAGTTGTTAAAGAGCGTCCATAAATAACATGTCATTTACATTTTCTAAAAGAGAGCCCAAAACCAAGTTAAGAGAAATAGCAAAACTGGAAAAGATTGTTACGGTACGGGATTTTACATTATCAATTGACCAAAGTATGCATCGCAAAGGGTTTGGTACTTGAGACATTAATTTATTTCCCCCAATTGTTTAGCTCCCTTTAACTGCTATGGTCATATCGGGGCTAAATAACTCATATTAACTGCAGGTTTATGACATTAGGTTAATAATTTTATGTCATTAAATACACACACAGTCCACTCTCACATTCATACTTTCAGACTCTGTGGGCATAGGGAATAATTCTGGTTAAAGAAGGATTCCCCGTCCCAGCCTGGAATTGAACCCGGTATCTCCGGGTGAAAAGTCAGTTCGCTGACCACTTGACCATTAATTAAAAGTGCTATTTTTTTCTCTCCAATCTGACTGTTAGAGGTTACAAGCGCATTTATACTATATTACTACCACAAACGCAGGACAAGTTTGTATGGGGTTTTGTTAAATATTCAGTGAGTCAGATAATGATCGGTGGTGATACTCAATAAAATATGAGTTATTATGAGTGATATGCGCAACCATTTTGAATTGGACGTACCAATTTGAAGACACATGCAGCATCTATCAATTGAGGAAAGTTTGCTTGGACTGCTGCAACTGTTTATTTGTCTATAAATAGAATAGTCTTAAACACATTTTTCAACTCAATATTGAGTTATATTAAAAGGGAATTTTATTGTTATTATCATTAATGCCATTTTATCATAATCATTAATGTCATCGTTGTTAACTTCTGGTAAATAACAAATACATGCAGCATACAAGAGGTTACTAAAGTGCAACTTAGATATTTTTTCATCATTATGAGATAACTCAGTAGAATCTGGTGATATTCAGGTTGTTAGGTTCCATTCACAGCCAGCAAATCTCTTGTAAATGTGCGGCTATTACATACATTGGGAAGGTTAGTTATACTGTATCTGTTACGTTGACGCTATAGTATGTTTTTCGTAGGTGTACAAGCTTAGGGTTCCGACCAATGAGTCTCAAATAAACACATTAATTATAATATTTATACCACTGTAACGTAACTTCATGGCACGAGGGTCCACAAGGTACCTTGGCCTATACCATCCGGCTGCTGCATACCCCATTTCGACCCGAAGGCGTCATAAATGGGGTGTAGTGCTGTATGGTGAGACGTGAATCCCTCCCGGCCGGTTGATGCGGTCTTCTCGATCTGGAGCCGCTACTTATCAATCAAGTAGCTCCTCAATTGCCCTCCCAGGGGAGGCTGAGTGCACCAGGGGAATATTCCCCACGTAGATAGCGGGAATCGAACCCAGGTCTCCGCTTAACAAGCAGGCTACCACCGCGCAAAGGAGACGACTATTACACCACTGTGTTTACCTATTATAATATGGGACTACTTATACGAGCATTTAATTACTTAATCATTATTATTAGGTTAGCCTATTAAGTTATCATTAATTCACTGTCCTGAAAATTTTATATTTTGTTCGCCGGTTTGCGATCTGAAAGGTGATATTATCTAACTTTGATGTGCTAAATTGAATGGTGCTTTCCGTTTTTCTCTATCACGTAAGGTTTTCTCACAAATAACAAATTAAAAATTATGAAAATACTGTTTCTGGTGTAAAAAAAGTGCGTTATAAAATAAGTACATAATGCAAAATGTTTGTGTAATAAATACATAACAACATCTACATACCTGCAAAAGAAGGCATGAAGCTACTTTTTCCTTGGCCAGAAGAATGGCTGCGTTGATTTACGTTTATGTAGTGGTTGAGAAACTTCCCTGTTCAAGCACCAACAGTAGTCCGCTAACATCGCAATGTTCCACCGACCCTGATATCTCCTCTCCATCTCCTTGATTTCTTGATGAAATCTTTCACCTTGTTCATCACTGAGGGTTCCCAAATTATCAGGAAAATAGTCTAGGTGAGAATTAAAGAAGTGAAGCTTTAAACTCATATTACATCCAGGAACTCGCAGGTTTTGTAGCATATTTCGCACAATTTCTTCAAATCGCGGATCTTTTATATTTCCAAGAAGCGTATTCACTACCTTTTTGAAAGTACACATGCTTGCAGTTCTCTATCATTCATGCTGTCCAAAAATGTGTTGTCCTTCATTAATTGTCTTCTCTGATGTCCATCAAATATACCCTCTTTTATCTTGGCTTCGGACATAAAAGAAAATTTACTACTCAGGTATTTGAAACACGGACCATTCTTGTCCAGTGCTTTCACGAATTGTTTCATAATACCTAATTTTATTTGCAAAGGAGGCAATAATATTTTCTTGGAATCAACTAGCGTGGCATGAATGACGTTTTTTTCTCCTGGCGTTAAACTTTTTCTCTTAGGCCATTCTCGCACTGTCCAGTGTTCAACCCTGTTTCTACTGTCCCATTCGCACAAAAAGCATGGATATTTTGTGTATTCTCCTTGTTGCCCTAGTATAATACTGGATACCTTAAAGTCTCCGCACAATGGTCATTGATGTTCCTTGTAATTAATTCTTTCTAAAATGGTTTGAAGATTTTCATATGATTCTTTCAGAAACACAGAATATGCAACAGGTATTGAGGGAAACTCGCTTCTATTGTGCAATAAAACTGCTTTTAGATTTCTTTTTCGAAGCGTCAATAAATAAACGCCAGTCTTTACTATCATATATTGGTATTCCCAGTTGTTGAACTAAACCTGGTACATCACAAACAAATAGATCTTGCATCTTAAAGAACTTCGTAAGTTTTTCGTCTCTATTCCTACACCAGGAAAATGTGGTGTTTGGAGTCAGATTTTCTTCTCTTTCAACCTTGATCCAAGTAATTCGCTCTTCTCTTTGGTAAGTCCTAAATCTCTTACTAAGTCGTTCAACTCTTCTTCTGTAACATGTTTTGACTTGTCTTCATCAGTGTGTGCTGAGAAATCCTCATCGGTATTGGAATTTTCTGTTGACCCAGAGACTGAATTCTCAGTATCCTCTAGTTGAGCTGGTGGAATAGGAATAGGGACGTCTGCTCCATGTGGCACAGGTCTAATAGCTGAAGCAAGGCCATCTGGGAATTTAATTTTTGTTTTATTTGTCTTATTGTACCCCGATACTTTACAAATGCGGAAGTAACAATCATCATAGCGATTGTTTGTTCACGCCATATCATAGGAATCCCGAATTTCATTGATTTCTGTTTTCCATCTGTGTTAGCAAACTGTCTTTGCAAACAGTATGAGGTGCCCATGTTTGACTTTGATCTCCTAGCTTAACTTTAAAATATGCGAAATACACTTTCTTGAAAAACGCTGAAATGTTAGTTTTCTGTCTCCGCAACAAGAAAGAACCACATATGTAACAAAAGTTATTTGGATTGTTCACACATTTCCTCTTAGAAGAGGTAGAAGCCATTGTGAGCAGTATATAACTACACAACACGTACTAACAATACAAAATAACAATGAATGTTTTCCAGAAACCGCAATACTGATCACCGCAGGTTCTAGAAAGCAACTTAAGTTCTGAGATTTTAAGACGTATAAGCGCCTGAAGGGTGAGTGTCAAGTGGCTGTTTATCATGCAATGGTTGATAGTTTTATTGCCTACACAGGGTCACGCATTGATAAATAAACCCCAGCCGCTCGGTACTGAAGCTGTCTTTCGTCTGTCAGCTCATTGCATTATGAAGATAAGGGATGCAGAACAGGGAAACCCACAAGGGGTGGTTTGTTTTTATATATAAATATGTGTATATGTTACATTCTTATTCATCCTTTGCTGCAAAAATATATTTATAAGCGCAATTATATATATTGTACAATATATTAAAAACATATATAAAATATCGAATTGCATAAAAACTGTACGTATTACGTGAAAATTTTTGTCATTTTCGAAATCAGTGCATTTTCTTCCATATAAGTAGCCTATTTTCATCAAAACCGGGAAAGTGTTGTATATTAGTGAGGTCTTGCCTTTGCAGTTAACTAGAAATATGAATTTTGGTTCATGCGTTGTATTTCTGTGTATGGTTTTATTTTTAGAGAAATAAAATCTGCGTAGAAGATAAAAAGAAATGTAATTGATTCAGTAACAATGCCGACACCATATTAAAAGTAACGTATAGGATAGTCTTCATATTGAAGTTCATTAATTTGCAAAGTTTAACAACATTCGCGTGCTATGTAAATGATGTCTATAGTAGTACTTAATTTAACATTTAAGATACATCCAAGGTAATTAGCTGTAGGTAGTCAACTATTATGGCGGAGAAGGAAGGTGATTCCAAACGAATTGTTTATTTTCAATTTTAATGTAGGAAATAGGTAATGAGCAGAAATATTTGATACGGCAATGGCTCAAATACTATCATATACAAAAGCAGTACCTCTTATGTATATAAATAGGTTATCTAGTGATTTTTCTAGTTATAAATCTTAGTGACTCAAGTCAGAATCATTTCACTTCCGGCGATGGACTTTTTATGTGTTTAACGCTCGCTTAAGTGCCTCGCTTTAGTGCTTCGTGGCGCAGGGGATCGTGGGTTCGAGTCCCATCTTGGGCATGGGTGTTTGTAAACGTGTGTATGTCTGTGTAAATGTGTGTATGTCTGTGTATGTATATATGTGTGTTTGTAAAAAAGAAAACGTTAAATGAACAGTCCTGACAAGCCTCCGGAACTGTATTTTTTTCTATAAAAAATCGCCCGCGTTTACTACATATGACACCGCAGGCGATGACACTGATTATGCATGGAATGAAGATGGGGCACCGGTGGGATGCGATGGCGGGGGACACCGGAGAAAACTCGCCCCTGCGCCGCTTTGTCCACCACAAATCAAACATGCGTTCGCTTGGAATCGAGCCCGGAGCGTCTAGGTGAGAAGCGATGCCTAACCATTCGGCACGGCGATCATGCAACTCTAAACGTTCTCATGCAGCAGTCAACGAAAACGTATTCGAGTCCAATTCGGTCAATGAAGTTGGTAAAGTATTGTAGAATCGTATTCAAAATGAGTATTATGCTTCAAATATATGTTTAAACTTAGATTTCAACAATACTTCCAAACACTTAAGACGCGTTGCGATACGGGTTGCATCACTGCAGAAATAACGGTTGAAAGGCAAATTATGATAAAAATACAATATTTTAATTCCATTTTATCATAAGTCTCAAATTTTCTGAAGCTGGTATGTACCTACGTATATGATACTAGGAGTTTCCGCATTTTTATATTAAGAAATAAAAGTATATTATTTCGGGCTAAGGCCTTCATTAAAGCAGACAAAGGTTTCTTCCAATGACAATCATTGAGCGTGATATAGTATATATACCTACTTTTATTTCTAGTATGTATAAATAACAATTGTAGAATATCTTATCGAAAATTGTTATGCATGCGAAATTTTAGATTTAAAGTTGACAAGATTATGTTCGATTTTCAGTAGAATCTTAAGGGCGTATGTACACTATACAGCTTCTAGATTTAAAAAAGAGTATTCGTATTGTAAAATAAAACCTGGCATACTATCTTTCAGAAAAAAGTAAATACCCATCTTCTGTTTGATAGCGCGAAGGGTCATTTAATTCTCAGGCGTTGCTAAAAGTATCATATGTTTCCTTGCGGTTCAGAGCTCATGACGGCCATTCGCCCACCTCGTAGTTGAGAAAAAACAACATTTCAGCAATCATTGTAAACTAACGGACACATATTGCAAGTTCCACTTCAATACACTAGTAGAAATTGAGTTGTTATTGTGCTTCGATTAAGTAATAGACCAGAAGTAAAAACGATTCCAGTGTTTTGCTTACAAACCTAAGTTCAATCAGCGACAGCAACTGATAGAGCTTAGGTTAGCTGACTACGTTAACATATGCTGCCGCTGCTGAATGGCAGAGGTACGAAACGTGGATCGAATAACACCTAATATCGAATGAATTAACAGAGAAATAGGCTAGGTCGTTGCGTCACTATCCGTAGAAATCTAAAGTACCCCAGCTTTCGGTGGTTTGATCCTAGCAACCGGCGTACCTATTTTCTGAAATGGAATTTTTGATAAACTTTTCATTCGTTGGATAAGAAGAGTCAGATTGAAAAATGCTATAGCCGGGATTTGAACCACGGATCTCCCGGTTGCTCTACCACTGAGCTAACATGGCAACAAGCCGATACGCCATTAACTTTTCAGTCTGACCCTTCCTATGCAACTTCTGTTCTACACTCGGTTTCTGTGAGTAAATAATTACAATATTACAATTGCCCTTAATCTTTGGCTAGACTGTACTATTAAGTACTTACGGCACTGTAAGTCGCCATTGGGTTTGTCATCTCAAAATAATTTGAGATCAGCTTACGGTTTACCGGGAAGCATGCGAGTCAGTTGAGAAATTCAAGGTATTTCAGTGGTAGAGCAATCGGCTAGAGACCGAGGATCCGTGATTCAAATCCCGGCTAGGGCATTGTATTTTTCAGTCTGACTCTTCCTATCCAACACCTGTCCTACACACGGTTTCTGTGAGAAACCAATTAAATTGGCACAAACTTTTCATTCATCTGGAATATCTATTTTTGTCAGGAATGGAGAGTAAGGACAAAAACACTCTATCAGACCTTCCTTAATGGGTACATGGCAACATTGTATAATGCTGGAAATAAACAAACTGATAACGCTCCTAGGTGCTTCGTGTTCAAGCAATCTGCAACTATATTACATTCTGTTTAACATATCGTTGTTTACTTTATTCACTGGCATCCGATACTTATAGCAAGCAATTTTGTGAACATAACCCAATCTTTTAGGCTATTAAATGCTTTACTATTGTATGTAATGTATTAAATTCATTTGCTTTAGACACGTTGAGTCATATTCTCATATGGCACTGAATTTGTATCGCGTTACTGCATAATTAACTATAAAAGAATGTAATCGTGGGGAACTTCATTTAACGTTTCTAAAATAGTTGTTTTCGTTACTTGCGCCGGAAACATTTGCGAGACCTTTTGATATGAGGATATAAAGCTTCCTTATATCAACTGTAAGCTAATGTAAGCATTAACAGTGCATGGTGAAGTAAATTCTTTAACTTGGTAAGTATATGAGATTTACACAGATCCTTTTGAAGTGTCTGTTTAAAAAAATATATTATTAATTTTGTGAGGAATGAATGATACTGAGGTAGACTATTTAGCTGCTATATTTGCAACCTTTGTAGTTAATATTATATAAAATATTTAGTTGTAAAATGGCAATGGTGTCGCTGCGTTCGTAACACGGGGATAAATATTACAACCCTATGCGAAACAAAAACTAGTCATATAATTTTCCTCTAACGAAGGAAGTGCATCAGAAAGACGTTTAAATTGTATATTATGGCCTAGATTATAAACATAGAGATGTTTCCTTTAAAAAATGAAAAACACACGGTGCAGGGGATTCGGTCTACGTTTTTTTGTTTATTATTTTATTTCCATTTATAGATAACATTGCAACATTTTTAGTATAAAAGCAAGGATATAAACTTGAACAATAAATTGACTCAGACAACCATGGTAATTTCACTGAGTTACACTGGTGCTAAATGGTCACGTTCCCTCCATCTTTCCCTGGTTTGGATGCTCCATCCTAGTGGTAGAAGCAACGGCCCTGGGAGTCTGGTGATTATATTATCGTTAGAGCTAGGTGATCTGGATTCTCCTTTTCTGTACAGAATAGAAGCACAAAACATTAATCGCAAGCTACCTGTAAGGAAGTCATTGAATCTCGCTCCGTGTCACACATCGAGACATGCAATCTGTGCCGCGCACCGTTTTGCCATGGGCGTCGTTAATTTAGCAAAGTGTAGTCGCTCTTTTCTCAACAGCCTTTTGAAAGTGACGACGTTCTTATTGGTCTCTGTGAACACAAAATACTGGTACCCCATGGCAAACCATATTTGTAAAAATTCATATTTTGCGCCACTAGATTGCAACTGGAGAAAGAGGCCATGTAGTTCTGTACGCATCTGCGTTGGGAACAGTTTTGCAAATTTTGTTGTTGTCCAGTTCCATAGTTGTTGGACTTCCACACATTGTGTGAGTCGATGCCTCGGTGTGTCTAGTCTTCCACATCGTTTTGAAACCTTTGTCGTTCAGCAACTGCAGCAGCAGTTAACTGTTAACGCAGTCAGCTGACCTAAGCTCAGACAGTTACTGTCACTGATTGAATTTAGGTTTGTAAGGAAATCACTGGAATCGTTTTCACTTCTGTTCTATTACTTAATTGAAACACAATAACAACTCAATTTCTACTAGTGTATTGAAGTTGAATCTGCTATATGTGTCCGTTAGTTTACAATGATTGCTGAAATATCGCTTTTCAAAACTGCGAGGTCGGCGAATGGCCGTCATGAGCTCTGAATATTCAGGAAGCCATAATATGATAACTTTAAGTCTCATACCATCTGTACAGAAACGCCAGAGAATTAGATGACCCTTCGCGCGGTCAAACAGAAGATGGGTATTTACTTTTGTGATAGATAGTACGTTAGTGCTATTAGTGAGTTTTAATAGTGTTTGCTCATGAACTGTATTACAAACGAATATTTAAATATGTCTTTATCATTCCAAATTTTACGTGACAATAAGATAGGTTTCATTTTAAACGCATTTTTGGATTATATAGTTGTGACGCAAAACATAATGACGAAAATTAATGATATTGAGATGTTATTTCCTGTTTCTTCTTTAGCATGACGTAGAAAATAGAAAAAGAGATTTCACTAAACATACACTTCTTGAGGTTTCCTGCGTAAACATGTTTAAAAAAATGTCCGTGGGTGTGTATATGCACGCCCTTGTCCGTAATTTCGTTTGAACAGCATAACACAAAGCAAAATGTCGGTTAAATAACAACATTTATATTTATGTGAAGCATCTTCCAAGTATTGTCCATGCAGGGCAATTTTTGCTGAAAGAGGTGGAGATACTACTCAACCTGTATCTGCTTCTCTTTCAACAGTTCCTCTAATAATTAATAAAATAATAGAGGGAGGTAGGAGTCAAAATCTTATATTGTTTACTAGAGGAAATGCTATATCTGGTGCTCCTAATATTAAAAGCACTAGTCAATTACCAAAACCTCAAATTGCGACTAAAAGATGCTCATAAAAATCCACTCAACCTAAATTACCTTTTACATATATTTTCTCTCTCAAAATAGCTCTAACGGTTATGATTAAAAGATCATATGATTAAGATATTCCCAGGACATATGGTGTGTAAATCTTATATTTTCTGGTCATAGCTAATGAAGTTATCTTCATTTTGAATGATTTTTATACAACTGGTAAACGGTAAGAGATTGGCAAAATTCTACTAGATAAAAAAAATGAAGATCTCATCGGAGGTCACAAACTATGTCAAATAGAGTTCTTGTGGAGTTAACCATTTTTGAGATATTCTTTGATTGGTTTACATTTTTAAATACTTGAATATGTCTTTCTTAACGACAAATCACAAGTTTTCTTTCTTGTTACTTTTTCTATCACATAGACTCTCGTGCAAAATATGTGGTCCTTAATGGAATGTAGCTGTTTATGTTGGTACTGGCCAAATCTCGCCCCACCCTCTATAAATATGGTCATTTCTTTTATCCGAGCTTATTTCTAGCCACTGGATTTGCAGGACACCGATAAGGTTTCTTCTGAAGTATTCCTTTGTCCTGATAAGAAGAATGTTCAGCAACTTTAGCTCCTTGAACCCCGAACTTATTTCAGCATCATTCGTCGACGATTTCATTCATCGTCTAATATGCCATACCAGATTATATTGTAAACGATAAACTACAAATAATAATAATAATAATAATAATAATAATAATAATAATAAAACGACTTCTGTAAATAATTATTTCGATTAAATAAACATTTTTGTTACTTAGCAACGCAGTGACTTGTCAGGACCATACCAGCAGCGCCGTGTTGTAGAATTTCGTTTCATAGAAAATATTTTACAATGAAGTAAATCTACTAAAATGGAGATATTGCTATGAAGCATAGTTAAATACAATCGATCTGGGCCGGTTTTTGACCTTAGGATCACAAGGCCTGAGTCATTCAGACTGACATCATCTCGATTAAAATGGATTATATGGTAAAATAAGCGTTCGTGAAAAGGCTTATATAGTCTCTAATAAACATTACAGGGTAAAGAGAGGCATATGAATAAACTTCGTCAGATTTGTTACTTTCTCTACTTCTTCGTATATAGTGTGTAAAGAGGTATTCCATCCCAACAAAAAATAGATACCGATATTGCATCGTAAATATATTTTGAGATCCCCCGAGTCCAATTTTTTTAAAAGAAGATCCGTGTGTGTGTGTGCGTGTGTGTGTGTGTGAGTGTGTGTGTCTGTCTGTGGACAGCATAGCTCAAAAGCGAAAAGTGCCGTTAAATACTTAACTTGATATTTAAGTTTAGTATGATAAAAGGATGCAATACGAAAATTCTCAAGAAAATCACCATATCCCAAACTATCCTTTATTTGAAAAAAAAAATTATCCCAAACTATCCTTTATTTGAAAAAAAAATTATCCCAAACTATCCTTTATTTGAAAAAAAAATTAGTTTTTCTAAAAACGGGTCTAACGAGTTGGAATTTAAATACCATATATTAAAGTTATATATTTGAATTTTCTGGGAATAGACTCTGAGTACCTCTTCATTGTGGATGAATTTTGCATAACTGGGGAACCGCAAGGGATAGATAAAATCCTGCTACACAAAAAGTGGATTTCGTTATAACACACAATTTATGTCATATACATTTTTATAGAGTTGACCCTTTCCGAGATATTCCTTGTACTTGGCTTTAATCTTAAACTACGTAACTTTTCTTAAAGTTGCTTTTTGGGTTGTCACTTTTCGTTTCATCTCCCTTTTGTTTTACTGCTGGTCGTGCAAAGCAAACCGCACTTCAATGGTTCACATAGCGACCAGCTATTAAGGGATTTGATTATCGCTTCAGCCTAATATATTCCCTTAATTCCGTTCTGCATAGAAGTAAGCAAGTATAAAAGAATTTCAGTTAATGTTTATCTAGATTAGCGAGATATAGATAAAAGATTATTTTGTAAGAATAGTTTGTTTTCAGAACAGATAAAGAAAGTCATATGAATGGAACACATCGCATTTTTTCATGCAAAGGGAACGGAATTTCAAACCTATCATATTGGATAGGTGTTCTCTGGTGGGTTAGCATAATAATAATTAGTAGAAGCTATATAATAAAAGTGAAATGGCTCCGCAGAGACGTGTGAGGCTCACATTCGGGAGCTTCGGATGGAATTAAACGGAATCTCATTTCATTTCCCTTTAAAATTTTAGGTGTGCTTTCAGCTTCTAAGATAAATGACACAGTTGATGATGTTAATAATAGCAATGATGATGATATTATTATTATTATTATTACAAAGAAAAGAGTATTTCTATAAAAACATCAGCGTATGTGTGAATGTGCGTGTTCGTGTACTTGTGTTCCTGGCTGTGTATGTCTGTGAAGCTGCGTGGATTGTTCCTGTAGATATTTCTTTAATGTTACCTTAAAGGAAGAAACCAAATAAGGTCAAACGTTTATCTTGTGCACAGCACAATTAAAAAATCAAGTCAGTTCAACAATAAACTTAGTGTTTAAGTCTTTCAGGCACGCGACACGAAGAAAATCCTCCAGCCCACACTTCCCTTTACATAAAAATATTTTTCTTTGATTTTAATTTTCTCAAAAATGTTTAACGATTTTGATTAAAATGAGTTCTCTTTAAGTTATTTGACGAATAAAATATATATAATATTATCTATAATAAGAAGTAACAATTAATATTCCCACAGGGGTATTATTTCACGTCTTAAGTTCTGATTTGTCTGTTTGATTCACAGATTTTGGTGAGTAGGTAAATGTAATCACTGAGAGTGAGTCACTTGGCCAGACTTTTGTAGAAAATGATTTGTTGCGTCAACTAAATATGCTTCATTCACAACCCACTGCACTTGCATGACGCCTTCGTTTTTATTTTGTATGCTTTCATTTATACTCAAAAGTCTACAGAAAGTGCAGTCACCCACAGAAAACACGACAATGCCCACCAAGATAGTCCAATAACTCTTTGTGAAGACGTGCAAGGCAATAACCTGAAGTTTCGACTCCTTTCATTAAGACCTTCAACAAGACAAAACTTATAAATAAAATCTGATGTGCTGCATAAATGCATATGACATAAACTGTACGTTTTATCGTTATCTACATGTTGTGTGCAGTAAGTTTTTTTGTCTATCTCTTACGGTTTACCTGTTATGCAAAATTCAGTAAAACTCATCCAGAATAAAGCGTGATTAGAGGCTATTCCCAGAAAATTTAAATATACATTTTATTAGTCATGTAAATATCTTAATTATAAGAGATTTTAATCAAACTCGTTAAAGCTATTTTTGAGAAAATCAGAATTTTTCAATTTTTTTCCATGTAAAGGGTCGTTTGGAGTGAGGAAAATCTGTTCTTGAAAATCTTCGTGTCGCATCCTTGGAAGATAATAAACTTAAATACCAAGTTTGGTATTTAACGATCTTTTTGTTTTTGAACTATACTATCCACACACACACACACACACACACACACACACACACACACACAGATGACCGAGCCTTGGCTGAGTGGTTAGACTACTCGCCTCTCACCTAGACGGCCCGGGTTCGATCCCAAGCGACCGTATGTGAGTTTTGTGGTGTCCAAAGCGGCGCTGGGGCGGATTTCCTCCGGGTTCTCCAGTTTCCCCTGCCATCGCATTCCATCGGTGCTCCATCTTCATTCATGTATCATCAGTGTCACACCTGCGGTGCCATAAGTAGTTAAAGTGGGCGTTAAACACTACCAAAACACACACACACGTACAAACACGGATCTTTGACCAAAACTTCTTTTTTTGGATTCAGGGGCACCCAAAATATATATTTCCGGTGAAATCTCGGTAGCGAATATTTGGGTGCATTACAATATCTCCTCTATATATTATGCATATAGTACGTGTAGAGGAAGTAATAAAAGTATCCTAGATTTATCTCAAGGTTTTGGAGACGCTTCTATACCACCGAGTTCAGACGATCAAAGCATCGGCGATTTTGAGATCCCACTCATCCGACTCCTAGTTTTGTAATGCCAGTATACTATAAACGTTAGACAAAAACTTACCTCACGAAACAAACAGATTTATTTCGCTACACCAATTATGTCAATGACCTTTTCTCTAGAATTAGTGTTTTTTTTTTATATTTTCGTTGATATGCTTTATATTTTCCCAGATGGACCGGTAACTGTAAACTATATAACACAATTCGTAATTTTCCCCCTCAGGGATTTGTTAGTAACTTAGACTTAAAATATGCAAAGAATTGTGTTCTGTTTACCCTATCATTCACATATTTACTTCCCTAAAGCATGGTTTGGAATTATTTATAGCCAACAATTTATATTTCAAATGGATTTATGGATTGCATAAAATCACAAACGACATTTTCGGTTTAGCGTTACGCTGATAAGCTGAGAAGTTATTCTAACATTCAAAATCTGATGTGTTACAACTCATAACTTTCTCTACATCTCTGTAACAAATTATAGTTAAAACACTTATTCTTCTATCTACTTCACTATTCGTGATAAACATGATCATAAATGGTTTTATTACTTGTTTTCTTGTAAACAGAAGGAAACTAAGAGAATAGACTAGTCTAAAACATAAAAGCGATAACTTTTAAAAGCTGGTTGACGGATGGTTGAAACCCGATTCTTTGTATGACCAGGAGTTGATAAAGTCCCGTATTAAAGAAAGATAAACAAAAAATATTTCAATAATGGTCAACTCAACTGAAAATTTGTGTATGACATAAATTGTGTATATTACCTAGCTCCACATTTCCTTTATAGTTAGTTTTTCTCTATATCTTACAGCTTACCAGTTATGCAAATTTCAGTAAAACTAATCCAGAATAAAGAACTCTTCATAGGCTATTCCCAGAAAAATAAAAATGTACATTTTATTTGACATGCAAATATCTTGAATATACGGTATTTTAATCCAAATCGTTTGAGCCATTTTTTAAAAAAGAAAAATGTTCGAACATTTTTCTTGTGAACGGTATTTTGAGCTGGGGGATTCTCCTTTATATATTTATGTCGCATCCGAGGAAGATACCTAATTTAAATGTCAAGTTTGGTATTTTATCGACTTTTCGTTTTTTGAGTTATCGTGTTCACAGACATACGGATACACGGACTCAAGAACACACACACACAAACACATAATTACACACGTGGACCATTTTTAAAAATACTTTTCTTGGACCCAGGGGGCCATAAAAGGTGTATTTACGGTGAAATTTCGGTATCGAAATTTTGGGTAGAGTGAAATATCTCCTCTACCTATGTACTATGTACAAAGAAGAGATAGTAAAACTCAGTTTAAAAATGACTTCTAAAATTACAGTTTATGCAAGTTCTATCTATAGGTCTCTAGTCTATCCTTGAAACTTCTCGCTAAGGAATGTTTAACCATGTTAACCATTCGTCTGAGATATTCTGAAAAATTACCGAAAATAATATCTACTTTTTACTTTCTCTACACATACTATATACATATATTTATATGTATATATAAATATATATAGAGAGAGAGTGAGAGAGAAAGAGAGAGAGAAGGTATTGTATTGCACCCAAAAATTCGATACCAAAATTTCACCAGAAATATGTTTTGAGACCCCCTGAATCCAAAAAAAAAAAAAACTGATTAAAAAAGTATCCGTGTGAGTGTCTGTCGTCTGTCTGTCAGTATGTGTGTGAGTGGTGTGTGTGCGTGTGTACCTATGGGAAGCATAACTCAAAAACGAAAATTCTGCTAAATATCAAACTTATATTTAAGTTCAGTTTCTTCCATGGATGGGACACGAAGATTTTCAAGAAAATTGCCCCACTCCCAACTACCCTTTACATGGAAATTTTTTCAAAATTTTGTATTTTTTCAAAAATGGCAATAACGACTTTTATTATGATATCGTTTATTAAAGATATTTACATAATAAAATGTATATCTTGAATTTTCTGGGAATATCCTCTAAAGACACTTTACTGAATGAATTTTGCAAAATTTCGCATAACTGGTAAACCGTAAGAGATCGACAAAAAGTTACCATACACAAAATGTAGTGCTTGTTAAAACATACAATTTATATTTTATATTATTTTGTGGAGTGACCGTTTTTGAGATATTCCTTATTATTGGTTCACTTTTAAAACACTAGTACCGTTCTAATACGGGAATTTGCCAGCTACTGGCCATACAAACAAAGGAACTTCCATCACATAACAACCTGCTTTTAAAAGATTTGACTATTGCTTTACCTACGGTACTCCCTTATTTACCTTCTGCTTACAAGCAAGCAATTAATAAGACTTTTTCTGTTAATTATTTCTCGATTAGCTTGAAGCAAATAGCAACATAAACTTTTTAAGAATAATTTATTGCAGAGATGAAGAAAAAGTCTTGTGAATAGAACATAAGAGTATTAGAAGCATGTTCGTGTGTGTGTGTGTCTGACTGTGGGCAGCATAGCTCAAAAACGAAACGTTGGTTAAATTACAAATTTAAGTTCAGTATCTTCCAAGGATGTGACACAAAGGTTCACAAGAAAATCTCCCCACCTCAACTGCACTTTACATGGAACATTTTATGAAAATTGTTATTTTTTCAAAAATGCCTCTAACGATTTTGATTATAATGCCGTATACCAATGATATTCATATCACAAATAAAATATATATCCAGAATTTTCTGGGAATAGGTTCTGTATTTTGCATAGCTGGTAACCCAAAGAAATAGGCAAGGCTTAGTATACCAAAAATTTAGATATCGTTTAAACACACAATAACTATTCCCTTTCTATTGCCGTCTCTAAGCTCTAGGTTATATCGGCTGCTTCTTCGTTTAGACCAATTGCTCATGGCAATGATATTCACTCGTTTATTGTTGATAGTATCTTCAGTGAATTAACTTTTCACACACATTCATACTCTAATTCATATTTCCGGAATCCGGGGAAGTTGGGGAATAATCTTGGCATGCAAAAAATCCCCATTCCAAGCCAGGAATCGAGACCGGGACCCTATGCACTGCAAGCAGGTGCTCTACCGATTGAGCTATTGTGCCAGTCTGTTCATCTTGTTTACATTCATTATCACCGCCTGCGATCAGAAGAATTCACATTTACACATTCGCTAATTTCTTTTACACCAATTATCTTCTTCTTTCGTAAGGATTTAATACTTTGCAGTTAACGTGTTGTTGTCTGGACTAAGAGTAAGCACAGGAAATTGTTTCACGAAATTTAATTGTTCCATCACTAGCCTTATCTTCCTGTTCAGTTCAAATGTTAACAAAGTCCTTTTGATGTATGCATTGTTTATAATACCAATGTCAATTTTATTCAGTATATTTCACTAACAGCTTCGCAAATTTTCACTTCCATATCGTTAGGATTTTCCTGTTTATTGCCACACCTGCAAATTTTCACTGTATTATCTACAAGATTTTAATGTTGTTAACTTAACTGTTACAAAAAAAATTCACCCATTTTATACCACTATTTTTATTTTTATAAATACAGTTCCGGTGTCTTGTCGGGACTCCGGCGCTGTATTCCCTTTTCCTCTTTTGCCCCCCTTTTTGCCATTTCCCATTTCCTTAGTGTTTCTCTTTGATTACCGTTTTGGCTTTTTTTGTTCTAACTAATATACACATTTACAAACACATTAACATCCATGCCCGAAGCGGGACTCGAACCCACAATCCCCTGCGCCACGAAGCACCAAAACGAGACACTTAAGCGAACGCATTCATGGGGACCGTCGGGCCCTAAAAACTCTGTTCTTGCATCGCTTAGAAGTTTCCCATGAATCAGTCGTTCCTCCACAAATTAGGTTATTTACAGAAACAAGAACGAATACATGGCACATTCCTTCATTGGATCGCTCGACACCGAATATTGCGGATGGAACACCCTCGCTCGTGCAGATTACTGCACGTAGGCATTGCGATTTACGTCGATCCTAGTAGGGAGGGATAAGGGAGAGACCTGAAGGGTGACCAGATCCGGCTGTCAACAGCGAAAGCATGTACGTGTTCAGATCGAACGCAGCCGACGCCGCCCCGGCCCTACCCACATCACGAAACTCCGAGGGTTTTTCAAAAGCACCCAAAGACGATTCTGACTGAGTTGCTCCGCAACGATCTCTACAAAGAACACAGCAACCGCCCAGCTGCAAATCACCGAACACCCTCACCTGATTCTTCACCCTGAAACACATGGCAAGGAAGTGATGAGTACATGGAATTATGGACAAGAAATCCTTGGTAGAAGATGAATCACACCAAACCTATGGGTCGGAGTAGCAGAGATTGAGCCCGAGACCTCTCAAATGCGGCCCACAGATGTTATCAAATGATGCATCTGCTCGGTCATTCTTGTAAAAATCATTCAAATTAGTTCGTTGTATTTGTCCTTCAGGAACGCATTGCACTCTACACCAATTAAAAATATACGCGCTTAATGTTATTTAATAATTTGTATTCGTGTATAAATTAATCTAATATACGGACCGTTTCTTTTGAAATCTGTTTTTTAAGTTTGTCGTGTTTGTGCATGACTTTCCCTACCTATTCTGCAACAAACTATTCTTACAGAGGCTTATTTTTCTATCTAATTTGTACTAATCAAGATAAACATTACCTGAAACTAGCTTATTACTTAGTGTCTTATAATTAGAAGAGAAATAACGAATATATTATGCTAAATAACTTATTAACTCTTTTAAAAGCTGTCGCTAAGCGAATGAAATTCGGTTCCTTTTACATGACCAGGAGATTACTCCATCTAAAAAAACCTGAAACACAACTTGTGAAAAACATGCCAAGTTTCCTTATGGAGATAAAGCATAATGCACAAACAGAATCTTAAATCGAGTGATATCATGAACATTATCATGGGTAAACAGCAACTCTATAGATCGAACACTAGCTGAGACCCCCAATGTTTGACATCTGAAGCGTACTGGGCGAAAAGAATAAGTATTTTTGATAATTAATTCGGATTTTTAATTGTTACTTAATTTGTATACTAAGTTGAATTTAAATTTCATTGCGTAATAGCTTTACGGCTGGCCTCGTTCTTCAGTAAGTAGAACAGCTGCTTGGCGTACGAGATGTGCCGGGTTCGATTCCCGGCGGAGGGTGTGAATGTTTTCTCTAGCACGATTATTATCTATCCTCTCCCAAGTCAGGAAGTATGAATAAGAGTGTGAATGTGTGCATCTAAAGCTAAAGATAATACTCCAAAGATACAAACGGAAAACGAGGGAGCACATTGCTATGGGCATTTGTCCCAAAGGAAAAGACGCCGATATGCCCTAGATGTTAAACGGAGGATATAAATGGAACAAATGAAATAAATAGTCTGAGCAGTGTTATATATAAACAAAATATTAGAGCAAAAGTTGCAATATCGCAGGAATAATAAACACCTGCTTGAAAAACACAATACATGCTAATAGAATACAATGTAAAATTGTGATAAGATTATAAAACCCATTTGGAGGAAATTTTAAAGCATCCATTACTTGATGTTAAATGCTTATAGATTTACTATAAAATTTAGAGTAGGTGTTATTTGAACTTCAAAAACTTTAACTATCTAATAAAACCCTCGTATGTTACATTCACATCACTTTCTCTACCTATCCAGTAACAAACAATTCTACAAAAATGTATTCTTCTATTTACTTCATGCTACTTAAAATAAGCATTAGCAGAAATGGCCCTATTACTTCCTTCCTTGGAAGCAGAAGACTTTAGCCATAGTCAAATATTTTATGGGACTGAAATTCGATTCCCTTTGAATGGCCAGAAGTAAAACAGGAGAACCGGGAATATCTGGTCCCATTTGCGTAAAGTTAAATGTTTTAAAATTGAAACAAATAACAACAAATATCTCAAAATAGTCTACTTCACAAACAATTGATGCGACATAGACGTGGGTTTAACGACATCCACTTTTTCTGTGTATTACGTTTTATTCTATCTTACGATTTACCAGATATGAAAAATGTATCCAGAATGATGAAGTCTTCAGAGACTATTCGCAGAAAATTCAAGATATATGTTTTATTGTTATGTAAATATCTTTTATATACGGCATTGTAATCAAAATCAGTTATTTTTGAGAAAAATAAAAATGTTTCAAACATTTTTCTATGTACAGGGTAATTTGAGCTGGGGAATTTTCTTGAAAATCTCTGTGTCGCATCCTTAGAAGATGCCGAAATTAATTATCAAGTTTGGTATTTAAACGACATTTCGGTTTTGAGTTAAAGTTGTTCACAGGCACAAAACATACATACCATACAACCGGGCCTTTTTCTGAACAGGTTTTTATATACATATACGAGGGCCGTTCAGAAAGTAACCTCCGATCGGTCACAGTGCGGGTAGTGGGGGGAGTAGCGACGCCATCTGTGCATTCACGCGCTCAGCAGGTCAGTCGGCATCAAGCCGTGGTCGAGTGAAAGTCGTACCTGCGCTAGTTTAGTGTTTGTGGCCGTTTGAAATGTGTACCGCAATAGAAAACCCCGCCAAATGTGAAGTGCGTGCTGTTATAAGGTTTTTTACAGCCAAAGGATATTCTGTAGCAGCTATTCATCGTGAGCTTTGTGCCGTGTACGGACCAAGAGTTATGAGTGAAGGAGTGGTCCGTGAATGGGTACGTTTATTTAAAAGTGGACGAGAAAACGTTCATGATGAAGAGAGGAGTGGTAGACCATCATTGGTCACGGACGAACTCGTTCAGACAGTTGATGCAAAAGTTCGTGAAAACCGACGTTTCACAATGTCGGAGTTGTCTACTGATTTTCCACAGATTTCTAAGACTCTCTTGTACGAGATAGTGACAGCAAGATTGGGTTACCGTAAGTTCTGTGCACGATGGGTGCCCAAAATTCTTACCTACCACCACAAAACTCAAAGAATGGACTCTGCATTAGACTTTCTGTCACGTTATGAGGCCGAAGGTGAACCATTGTTAAACAGAATCGTGACCGGGGACGAAACCTGGATTAAGTACGTGAACCCTGAGGCAAAGGAACAATCAAAGATGTGGGCACATTCAAATTCGCCTACCAAACCAATAAAAGCCCGGCAAGATTTTTCTGCCCGAAAATTGATGGCAACGGTGCTTTGGGATGCAAAAGGGGTGTTGTTGGTTGAATTCATGGAACATGGGACGACCATTAATCAAGACGTGTACTGTGAAACACTAAAACAATTACGACGGGCTATACAGAACAAACGCCGTGGTATGCTGACTTCCGGTATCGTTTTTTTGCACGATAACGCCCGTCCTCACTCTGCTCGCAGAACAACAGCCCTTCTTGAGTCCTTCAAGTGGGACGTTGTCAACCATCCACCTTACAGCCCAGATCTGTCGCCAAGCGATTATCACCTCTTCATGCATATGAAGAAATGGCTCGGGTCCCAGCGGTTTGATGACGACGAAGAGCTCAAAGATGCGGTCACAGGCTGGCTCCAGGCACAAGCGGGTGATTTTTATGCAGAAGGAATTTCAAAGCTTGTGAACAGATACGATAAGTGCCTCAATCGTTATGGAGACTATGTAGAAAAATAGTGCAAAGATGTAGTTGTAAGATGTATATATTAAAATATTTTTATTTAACTTGGCTAAACGCTGTTTAAGATCAGAGCGTCAGTTTGTGCAATCTTTTAGTTTCTCTACTTCATACATACTACATGAGTAGAGAAGGTATTGCATTTCACCCAAAAATTCGATTTATAGATATTTCACTGGAAATTTACGTTTAAAAAAGCATTTTAGAAAAACGTCCGGCGTGTATAAACAAAATCCCCCAACTCAAACTTCCCTTTACATGGAAAAACATTTCCAAAATTGTGATTTTCTGAAAATTGCTGCTAACGATTTTGAACAAAATACCATATATTAAAGATGCTTAGTGACAAAATGAATAGCTAGAATTTTCTGGGAATAGTCTCTGAAGTCTTCTTCATTCTGAATGACTTTTGCATAACTGGTAAACCGTAAGGGATATGCAAAAGATTACTAAACAAAGAACGTAGAGCTCGTTAAAACACGCAATTTATGTCACACTATATTTTGTAGAGGTAGGCATTTCCAAAATATTCCTTGTTATTGCTTTGAGTTTTAAAATACTTAAAACTTTTCTCATATGGGAATTTGTTACCCCTACTTTCTTTTTCCCAATATGGAACTGAGTAATAAAACCATTTCTGATAATCTTTATCTTGATTAGCATGAAGTAGATAGAAGAATAAGCTTTATAAGAATAATTGTTACAGTGGAGAAAGTCATGTGAATGGAACACATCAGATTTTTAATTCCTATTCCTAGAGAAACAAATGAGTATAATCATTGAAACCAAATCATTATTTTAGAAACATCGTTTAATTATGAGCTATCCGGTCGATGCCTTTCGTTGACCTTGAGTTTGGTTTGCGTTCTCAGTGTACTTCATTCATTTATTTGCATTGTTATAACAATGTAAAAGTATTGAGCAATAGTATGCGCATCCTTCAATGAGTATTGTTAATGACAGAGGTAGCATTACTAAGCATATTCTGAGCAGCGTCCTTGAAACATGAGCGGAAATCTGTAGTGAAATGATTACTATGATCTAGCATAGAGATGATGATAGTGTATGCCGGAAACCGACTAAGGCCACGGTGACTGCCAAACAACTCCTCTTCCGGTGTAGTGCCACTGCTAAACCAGTGATCTTCTTTCCCTCCTGATGCCTTTCTTTTTACGTTTCGCTGCTTAGAAGGTTAAAAGGTCTATTCCGCCAATATTAAATCTCTTGAATTCATTCTTCCCTAAAACTATTTAAGACGTCAATTGAAATGTTTACAGGATCTAGATGCTTACCTTCTAAGGTTATTGCTGGTGCAATTTTATACAATACATTACTTTATTTAGGAAATTAGAAGTAATTTTAAAATATGTAACTTTTTATTAAACTTTATCAGCAGTTGTATTTAAAAGAGTAAATATTATATTCACATGATTTTCTCTACCTATTCTGCAACAATCGTTTTTAAAAAAAATCCGATGTGTTCCATTCACATGACTTTCTCTACATCTCTGCAACAGATTATTGTTAAAGAGACTATGCTTCTATTCACTTCATGCTAATCGAGAAAATATTAGAAGAAGTCTTATTACTTGCTTCCTTGTAAATAGAAACGAAATAAGGGAGTACTATAGGTTGAAGTGATAGTCAAAAGCTGGTTGCTATGTGACTAAAGTCCCTTTGTTTGTAAGGACAGGACTTGACAGTTAGAGCCATTTTTGAGAAAATCAACATTTTCGAAAAATGTTCCATATAAAGGGAAGATTTTTCTCATAGTTGTCGTGTTCATAGACACACGGACCTTTTTCTGAAGATGCTTTTTTTATACAGGGGACCTTAAAACAAATATTTCCGGTAAAATCTCGGTATCGAATTTTTGGGTGGAGTCAATACCTTCTCTATGCATTATGTACATAGCAGGTGTAGAGAGAGTAAAAGGTTTATTCTTCCATATTGATCCAGAAAAACAGTATGTATGCTTTTGTTGTATATTTCTGTGTAGGCAAAAAAAGATAAGGGAGTACACTTGGCTAAATCGTCAAATATTTTAAGAGTGACTTCTTTTTCTTCTTCATTTACGATACAGATTCCGTCATTTCTCCGGACGCACTTCAGCCTGGGGCTTATTGTGTTATCTGTACGTTTAGAGCCAACCCATTACACTTGCATCCATTAAAAAGGAATGCAGATTTGCAATGGGTAATGATGATGCTTCTTCTGGTTCAATAAACATTTCCCCAAAAGCTTTGTTTCTCTTGCGAGCCAAAGCTTCGCAGGAGCATAAAATGTGCTGGGCTGTTTCATTATCCTTCCTGAAAAATCTGCAGTAAGTCGCCCTGGAGCACCCCAATTTAAGAGTGGCTTGCTATGCAGTAGTGTTGAAATTCTATTATCTTTGCTTGAGCAGGATATGAAAACTAAGGAAAGCAAGAAAAAGGGAATGACTTCCTATTTGCGAAAAACATAATGAATGGACAGTTTCATTCAATAAAAAGGAATACGTCAGAAAACGTTAAGTCCACAAAGAATATATATTTGACCTAAATTGTGTGCTTTAACGAGATCTATGTACATTTATTATGCAGTAAAATTTGGTTTATCTCTTATGGACTTCAAATGTTATCCTATAAAATTCAATAAATAAATTTTATTTGTCATGTAAATATCTTTAATATACTGTTTTAAACAAATTCATTATTACGATTTTGAGAAAATCAAATCTTTCGAAAAATGCTGCATATAAGGAGTAGTTGGGGTAAGGGAGCTTTGTTGAAAATCTTCGCATCGTTTCCTTGAAAGATGCAAAGCTCAGTTTGGCATTTAACTGACGTTCGTGTTTTTAGTTATGCTCTTTACAGATAGACACACGTACATACATACCCAAATCCACTGACAGCAAACAGTTCTCACACGAACGTTTTTCTAAAGCTGCCTTTTTCGAGTTAAGGGTCCACAAAACATGTATATCCATAAATTCTATCCAATTTTTGGGTGGCATTCAATACGTCCTCTACTAATCATATTTAGTACATAAAGTAAAAACACCCAAGCATATGATTAGCACTAGAGTAGAACAACAACACTTTATCTCAATACTTAGATATTGTATTAGCGCCCTAGAATTTAAATACCCTATCATTCAACACTTTTTTTAAGGGCGTGTCATTTGTACGATAAAATAGCACAAAAGCAGTTCAAAGCAAAAATTAATAAAATAAATCGTATGTACGTATTTGCAAGGAATAGAACGCAGCTTAGGCACAGAGAAGCTCCATATTTAACAAAAGCACCAATTTACAGAGAAAAACTTCCCGTAAAAGCTAGATTAACGCTTACCTTTCTGCTCCAAAGTGAGTAAAAGATATGAATTTTTCATTGTAGATGTGCATTTTTAAAATAAATGTTTAAAAAGTAAGTTTTATGCGTAAGTTGATTATATATACACACATATGCCGGAAATTTAAATTTTATAAGATTGCGCAAAAAAAGTAAAACATTCTTTTACAACTTTCATCACTTTATTTCGCCTTAAAATATACACGATGAATATATTATTTCTAGAAAGACATTTTCTTTTTAATTTCGTTTTATAGTTATTTTACAATTACTCATATAAAGGTTTTTATAACTTACTCTAATACATGCTTATAAATGGTGGAGTATTGCATTCCATCCAAAAGTTTATAACATCTCATTGGAAATTAAAATTCTGAGGTGCTATGGATTCAACCAGCATTTTTGAAAATTCTGCATTGTATGTATATTTCTGTTCGCTTTTTGTTTACTGTCATCAACAACCGCACCTGCCCTGCTATACCAACCGCAAACAGCACGTCCTTTACTGTATCAGTGCTCAATTCTATACGCAGTTAGGCAAACTCCAATTGACAGTGTTTTGAAAACTCGGCGTGTTAGGCGAGTGAGAGAAAGTGAGCTAATGAAAATATTCAGCAAAGAAATAACAGTTCAAAAAATGTATAAATTTTGGGAATTTTTGAGAGGTTGTGTATACTATAGATGTAAATCCAGTAACAACCATTAATAATTACAACCACATAATATTATGTAGTAATGTATTCATATGCTTATAAGACTTTTATTACCTACTTAACTACTAATAAAATACTTTACGTTTTGAGAAAAAAATACATAAAAATCAGTACTTTACAATCTTTTTTGTAGGATAGTTTAAACGTGTAAATATGAGTACTCAAAGTATGTAGTATTACTTCAATTTAATGCAGCATTATATTAATAAAACTAAAAAGTCTGATTTTTTCCTTTCACATGACGTTCTATACCTGTTCCACAACATATTCTTACAAAATATTGCTTTTTTATCTACAGCAAGCTAATCGAGATAAACATTAGCAGAATTGGTATTATTACTTAATTCCTTAAATGTAAAGGTGATAATCAAATCTTATAAAGGCTGGCCGTCATGTGAAACAATTGAAATTCGGTTCTCTTTGAACGAACAGCAGTAAAAAGAAGCGAGATGAAACGGAAGATAACCTCCCGTTTGGGAAAGATTTAAGTTGTTTAAAATTGAAAACTTTAACAAAAAATATGATGTGCTCCGTTCAAATGCCTTTCTCTACATTTCTGTAACAAATTATTGTTAATAATCTGAATGAAATAAACATTAGAATAACGGGTTTAATTATGTAGTTCCTTATACGCAAAAGGGAAATAATGTAATACACTAGACTAAATCGACAGTCAGATGTTTTAAAAGCTGGTTGCTATGGGATTGAATTCTGTTTCTTTCAGTGGCCAGGAGTTGACAAGTTTCCGTATGAGAAAGTTATAAGTATATTAAAACTGAAACCAATAATGAGGAATATCTCATCTTGATTAGTATGATGTAGATAAAAAAAATATTTTTGTAAACAAACTCTGATGTGTTCCATTCACATGACTTTCTTTACACCTCTGTAATAAATTATTGTTAAAAAGCTTATTCTTCTATTTACCTAATGCTAATCGAGAAAAAAAGGGTATTATTACACGCTTCCTTGTAAGAAGATGGGAAATAAGGGCGTACCATAGACTAAATCAATGGTCAAATGTTTTAAAAGCTGGTTGTTGTCCATTGATATATCTTTGTTTGTATGGACAAAAGTTTAAAATGTCCCTTATGAGAAAATATAAATATTTTAAAGCCGAAACTATTAACAAGGAATATCTCAAAAACCACCTACTTCACGAAATAAATTTAAATAACGTAAATTGTGTATTTCAATGAGCTCTACATTTTTGTGTACTGAATTCTTGTCTATAGCTTATGGTTTGCCAGTTATGCAAAATTCCGCAAAATTCATCCAGAATAAACATGTCTTCAGAGGTTATTCCAAGAAAATTGAAGAAATACATTTTGTTTGTCACAAAAATGTCTTAAATATAAGAGATTTTAATCAAAATAAACTTAAGCCATTTTTGAGAAAATCAAAATGTTCGAAAAATGTTCCATGTAAAGAGTAGTTGGAGTCGGGGATTTTTTTGAAAATCTTCGTGTCGCATCCTTGGAAGATACCAAACTTAAATACCAAGTTTGGTATTTAACGGTCTCCTTGTTTTTGAGCTATGCTAGCCACAGACACAAACACGGACATTTTTCTAAAAATGTTTTTTTTTTTGGATTCAGGGGTCTCAAAACACGTATTTTCTGTGAAATAGCGAAATCAAAATTTTTGAGTGCAATACAATACCTTATCTATATACTATGTACATAGTACGTTTAGAGGAAGTAAAAGTAGTTTGCAGAATAGCGACAGAAAGCTATGTGAATGGAACACATGGTAGTTTGAAGTGACGGAATATTCTTGAATTTTTTGCTACGCCTCTTTGGAAGATACTGAACTACAATATCAAGTTTGGTATTTAACCGACTTTTCATTTTTGAGTTACGCTCTTTATAGACACACACGGACACACAGACACTGTGGACTCTAAAACGTGTATTTCCAGTGAAATCTCGGTACTGAATTTTTAGGCGGAATGGAGCTATCTTCTCTCCCTATACATTATGTATGAAATAGAGAAAGTAAAACGGGACTTTCTTTAACTCTTGGATATTAGAATAATCCTTGCATTCGTACTGTAAATGAAGTAATTATGGGAATTGGTCTATTCTCCACTGCAAATAAAACATTTCTTCCTCACAAGCATACAAGCTAATTACTAAGTTTGTGAAAAATGTGAATCGAGTAAGGTGCTGTAAGATGCCACACGACAGTTAAACCAATATAAAGATGTATCCATCAATACTTCGCACCGGTAATGTTACAGTCAAATATTTTGGTCATCGATTATATATTTTAAAATACTGTGTAGTGTAGTATAGTAAACTAGTTATTGAAAATAATACAAGATAAATAGGATATTATAGGTGCAATTTCAACAGCTGAGCACATATCATGTTAATGCCTTAAATATATAGAATTTTAATCAAAATCGCTTGAACCATTCTTGAATTAACAAATACTTTAAAAAGAATGTTTCCTAAATTATAGTTTGGCGTTGAGAGCAGTTTTCTTGAAAATCTTGGTGGCTAGATTTTGATATAGCCAGTTTTGTATTTAGCCTGTTTTTCATTTGACAAACGGTGTCGATACAGAAAGTACTTTTTTTTTACTTTCTCTAGCCCGTATGTATAATGTATATAATGCATAGAGATGATATTGTATACCACCCATAAATTCCATGTCGAGATTTCACTGGAAATATGTTTTGAAGTCTCCTGAGTCCGAAAAAGCATTTATTCTTTCTCTATACGCACTATATACATAGTGCATTGAGAAGGTATTGTATTGTACACAAAAATTCGATACCGAGATTTCACCGGAATTACATGTTTTGAGTCCCCCTGAATCCAAAGATAGCATTTTTAGAAAAAGGTGTATGCCTGTAGCAAAAAAATTATAAGACCGTTAACTACCAAACTTGGTATTTAAATTTCTTATTCTTTTAAGGATGCGAAAATCCCCACACCCGAAACTGCACTTTACATTGAAATATTTTTGAAAATTGTGTTTTTCTCAAAAATGGCTCTAGCGATTTTGATTAAAATATCCATATTAAAGCTATTCACAGAACAAATAAATATACTTTTGAATAGCCTCTGAAGAGCACATTATTCTGGTTGATATTTGCAGAATTTTGCATAACGTTAAACTGTAACAGATGGGTAAAACCTTACTACACACAATGTTGTTGTAGCGTTGACCATTTCAAAGATATTCTTTGTTATATCCTTCAATTTTAATATACTTATACTTTTGTCAGACAGGAAGTATCCGTTTCTATTTTTTCCTATTCCTGACCAAGTAAAGTAACCAATTTGAATGACAGTCGCATAACGATAGCTTTTAAAATGTGTAACTATCACTTTAGCATAAAGCATCGCTTTAGTTCCTTTCTACTTATAAGGAACAAGTAATAAGAACATTCTGCTAATGTTTATCTCGATTAGCATTGTGTAGAAAGAAAAATATTTTTTTTTAAGAATTCTGTTTGTACAATAGCTTGAGAAAGTCACGTAGTGTAGCACATCAGATTTTAAGAAAGAAAAAAAAAGGTCCTTGTGTGTCTGTGGACAGCATAGCTCAAAAACAAAAGACGTTTTATACGAAATCTTTTTTAACAATTTTGATTTTTTCAAAAATGACTCGAATGATTTTGATTGCGATATCGTATGTTAAATATATTTACATCACAAATAATATTTATATTTTGAATTTTCTGGCAATGGTCTCTTAAGAGCTCTTTATTCTGGATAAACTTTGCAGAATTTTGCATAACAGTTATACGATAAGAGATAGACAAAAACTTACTGCACAGAAATTGTAGATCTCGTTAAAACACATAATTTATGTCATGTACGTTTTAATGTAGAGCTGACCGTTTCTGAGATATTCCTTGATATTGGTTTTAATTTTAAACTACTTAAACTTTTCTCAATCCGGAAGTGACGTTTTGTATCATCTTTCTTGTTTTACTGCGGCCATGCAAGGGAACCGAACATCAATTGTTTCACATAGGACCAATTTTTAAAAGATTAATCATAGATTTATCCTAATACATTCCCTTATGTCCCTTCTAGTTACAAGGGAGCAACTAATATAACAATTTCTGCTAATGTTTACTTTGTTTAGCATCTCTAGATAAAACTATTATCTTTTATAAGGAAATTTGTTTGTGTAACAGCAAGAGAACACATCCTTTTTTTCTCTCTCTAAACGCTTTGGTTTTGCGTTCAGACACCTCAAAATGCAAAATTTCAGTGAAATCCCAATAACGCCTGATATACTCACTATACGTATAGGGTAGAGGCAGCAAAAAAATAGAGGCGCCTGGTATTGAACCGCCGCACAACAGGCTAATGAAACGCTCACACTGACGGCCGGGAGCGGTGGCGAGCTCCTGTAATCCAGTGTCTGGAGGCCGGGTGTCGAGGATGGTTTGAGGACAGGAGTCCTGGTGTTCAGTAATCCCACGTCGACTGGACGTCCGCACTAAGCTGGGCATCAACATGGATGTCCTGGGGGAGCTCAGAGTGTCCAGGTTGTCTAAGGAGAGATGAACCGGGCCAGGGGGGAAACCCGGCAGCCAAAAGTCTCCATGTCCAGCAGTAGTGGGATTGTGTCCGGGAGTGGGAGCTGGACAACAGCCTGACCAACATAACCAGACCCACATCTTTTTTTTTTTTTTTTTTTTTTTCTAATTTCAAAATCTTCATTTAATTCAGTACAATCCATTCATTAGTCAAAGATAGCCTTTTACTCAATTTAAACAATGTATATAAGGACACAGATTCCTTTGTCGGTCATTACAATGATTCAAATTACCGTTACATTCAGAAAATGTATCGCTAAGTCAATACAGATTCATACATTGAAGAGATAAACTCCATCTCAATAGAGTTTATTAGTTTCTCTAAACGTACTATGTACATAGTGCATAGAGAAGGTATTGTATTGCACCCAAAAATTCGATACCGAGATTTCACCGGTTATACATGTTTTGGGTCCCCCTGAATCCAAAAAAAAAGCATTTTTACAAAAAGGTCCGTGTGTGTGTGCGTGTGTGTGTGTGTGTGTGTGTGTCTGTAGAGAGCATAGCTCAAAAACCAAGAGACCGTTAAATACTAAACTAGGTATTTAAGTTTTTTATCTTCCAAGGATGCGCCACGAAGATTTTCAAGAAAATCGCACCACCCCCAACTACCCTTTACATGGAACATTTTTAGAAAATTTTGATATTCTTAAAAATGGCTCTAACGAATTTGATTAAAATGTCAAATATTAAAGATGTTTACCTGACAAATAAAATGTAGATCTTGAATTTTCTGGGAATAGCCTCAGAAGAATACTTTATTCTGGGTGAATTTTACGGAATTTTACATAACTGCTAAACCGTAAGAGATGGACAAAAACTTAACACACAAAAAAGTAGAGCACATTAAAACACACAATTTATGTCATGTATATTTTTTTCATGGAGGTGATCGTTTTTGACATATTCCTTGTTTTTGGTTTCAGCTTTAAAACACTATACTTTTCTCATACAAATTCCCATTATGGTTATCAGTTTAGCCTATAATACTATTTTATTTCGCTTCTACTTACAAGGAAGCAAGTAATAAGACTATTTCTGCTATTTTTTTCTCAATTGAAGTGAAGTAAATAGAAGCATACGCTTTTTAACAGTAATTTGTTGCAATGATGTAGAGAAAATCATGAGAATGGAACACATCAGAATTTTTTATCACATTTCTTTCGTCAAAAGAATATATGATTTTAAATCTCTATGTTTCATCACTGCTTTTCTCTGCCTTTCTAAAAACAATATTCTTACAGAAAACTGTTCTTCAATCTACTTCATGCTAAATAAGAAAAATCTAATGTGTTCCATTCACATAACTTTCTCTATACCTCAGCAACAAATTATTCTTAAAAAGCTTATTCTTCTATTTACTTCATGCTAATCAGCATAAAATTAGCAGAAGTAGCCATATTACTTGCTTCCTTATAAGTAGAAGCGAAATAGGACGTACCATAGGTTAAAGTGATAATCGAAAGCTGGTTGCTATGTTACTGAAGTTCCTTAGTTTGTATGGACAGCAGTTGACAAATTCCTGTATGAGAAAAGTAAGTTTTTCATAGCAGAAACAAAAAACAAGGAATATCTCAAAAACGATCAACTCCACGAAAAAAATGTATATAACATAAATTGTGTGTTTTAACGTGCTCTACATTTTTTGTGTAGTAAGTTTTTGTCCATCACTTATGGTATTGCAGTTATTCAAAATTCCGTAAAATTAATCCAGAATAAACTACTCTTCAGAGGCTATTCCCAGAAAATTCAAGATATACATTTTATTTTCTAGGTAAATGTCTTTAATATATGATATTTTAATCAAACTCGTTAGAGCCATTTTTGAGAAAATCGAAATTTTCGAAAAAAGTTCCAGGTAAAGGGTAGTTTGGGGTGGGGGGATTTTTCTCAAAACCTTCCTGTCGCATCCCTGGAAGATACTAAACTTGAATACCAAGTTTGGTATTTTACCGACTTTTCGTTTTTGAGTTATCGTGTACACAGACACACGGACACACGGGCACACACACGGACCTTTTTCTGAAAATACTTTTTTTGGATACAGGGGACCCTAAAACATATATTTCCGGTGAAATCTCAGTATCGAATTTTTTGATGGAGTGCAATACATTCTCTATACACTATGTACATAGTGCCTATAGAGAAAGTAAAAATCTGATGTGTTCCATTCACATGCCCTTCTCTATCTCTCTGTAACAAATTATTGTTAATAAGCTTATCTTTTATTTATTTCATGTTAATCAAGGAAAATTAGCAGAAATAGTCTTATTACTTTCTCTACACTCACTATGTACATAGTGTATAGAGAATGTATTGCACTCCACCAAAAAATTCGATACCGAGATTTCACCGGAAATATATGTTTTAAGGTCCCCTGTATCCAAAAAAAGTATTTTGAGAAAAAGGTCCTTGTGTGTGTGTCCGTGTGTCCGTGTGTCTGTGAACACGATAACTCAAAAACGAAAAGTCGGTAAAATACCAAACTTGGTATTTAAGTTTAATATGTTCCAGGGATGCGACACGAAGATTTTGAGAAAATCCCCCCACCCCAAACTATCCTTTACATGGAACTTTTTTCGAAAATTTTGATTTTCTAAAAAATGGCTCTAACGATTTTGATTAAAACACCATATATTAAAGTTATTTACCTGACAAATAAAATGTATATTTTGAATTTTCTGGGAATAGCCTCTGAAAATTACTTTATTCTGGAAGAATTTTTCATAACTACTAAATCGTAAGAGATGGACAAAAACTTAACCCACAAAAATGTAGAGCACCTTAAAACATACAATTTATGTTAAATATATTTTTTTCCTGGAGTTGATCGTTTTTAAGATATTCCTTTTTCTTGGTTTCTGCTTTGAAAAACTTGAAAAAGTTTTCTCGTACAGGAATTTGTCAACTCCTGTACCTACAAACAAAGGAACATCAGTCACATAGCAACCAGCTTTTGGCTTTCACTTTAACCAATGGCACTCCCTTATTTCGCTTCTACTTACAATAAAGCAAGAAATAAGAATATTTCTGCTAATTTTTTCTGATTAGCATAAAGTAAATAGAAGTATAAGCGTTCTAAGAATAATTTGTTGCAGGCCTATAGAGAAAGTCATGTGAATGGTACACATCAGATTTTTTCTTGATTTATTGTAATTACAAGCGAAATAAGGGAGTACCACAGGTTAAAGTGAAAGCCAAAAGCTGGTTGCTATGTTCCTTTGTTTGTATGGACAGGAGTTGACAAATTCCTGTATGAGAAAAGTATGTTTTTCAAAGCTTAAACCAAGAAAAAGGAATATCTCAAAAACGATCAACTCCACGAAAAGAATGTATATAACATAAATTGTGTGTTTTAACGTGCTCTACATTTTTGTGTTAAGTTTTTGTCCATTTCTTACGGTTTAATAGTTATGCAAAATTCATCCAGAATAAAGTAGTCTTCAGAGGCTATTACCAGAAAATTCAAAATATACATTTTATTTGTCAGGTAAATATCTTTAATATATGATATTTTAATCAAAATCGTTAGAGCCATTTTTTAGAAAATCAAAATTTCCGAAAAATGTTCCATGTAAAGGGTAGTTAGGGGTGGGGGGATTTTTCTGAAAACCTTTGTGTCGCATCCCTGGAAGATACTAAACTTAAATACCAAGTTTGTTATTTTACCGACTTTTCGTTTTTGAGTTATCGTGTTCACAGACACACGGACACACTGACACACGGACACACACACACGGACCTTTTTGTGAAAATTCTTTTTTTAGATAAAGGGGACCCTAAAACATATATTTCCTGTGAAATCTCGGTTTCGAATTTTTTGGTGGAGTGCAATACTTTCTCTATTCACTATGTACATAGTGCGTATAGAGAAAGTAAAAATTGGCAACACTGACCGGTCTTAATACGTAGTACCTTGTTAAGTAGAAGTGAAATAAGGGATTACACCAAGCTAAAACGATCCAAATCCTTTAAAAGTTGTCGTTACATGGCGGCATTGTAATTCCATTCTATTTGCATGTCCAAAAATAATACTAATTAAAATCGAATGACAACTTTCCGATTCAGATAAGTATAACAATTTTAAAAACTATACCAATTACAAGCTATATATCGGAAATAATCAACTCACCAAAAAGTTGTACCTAACATAAATGGTGTTTTTTAACTATATCTACATTTTTATGCAGTAGGATTTAGTGTATCTCTAACGGTTTACTAATTATGCAAAAACCCTCCAGAACAAAGAAGGCATCAGTGATATTCCCAGAAAATTTAAGAGCCATGAATCATTTATCAGCCATGTAAATATCTTCAATTTTAAACAAAATCGTTAGAAACAATTATGATAAAATCAGAATTTCGAAATTATAAACGGTCTATGTAGATGGGGTTGGAGGACTTAGCTAAATTTGTTTGTGTGGTATCCTAGGAAGATACTAAACTTTAATTCCTGAGTGAAACTTAACGGACTCGATGTTTTCCAGCTATGTTGTCCACAGACACGGAGAATTAGAGAGAGAGAGAGAGAGAAAGAGAGAGAGACAGAGAGAGAAAGAGAGAGAGAGAGAGGGAGAGTAATACACAGACACAAACATCGGTCATTGTCTAAAAATGTGTTTATTTTGTTTAGGTATCCTCAACAGTCTTGTTTCCGATAAATTCTCGGTATCAAACTTTTACGTGGAATGCAATACCTTCTCTACGTACTGTGTATATTGTACGTTCTCATGTACAGTGTAAGCATAGAAAAATTTAAAGAAATAGAAGGGAAAAACTCTAAATAAGTGTATCTAACATAAATAGCGTGTTTGAATGAAATCTACCTTGTTATGTAACAGGCTTTTTTCTATCACTTACAGTTTACGGGTTATGTAAATGTCATACAAAATGTAAGGAACCTTAGGGGGATATTACCAGAATGTTCAAGATAAGCGATTTATATGCCATGAAAATATTATATACAGTATTAACCAAAAATGTTAAAACCATTCTTTAGAAAAACATCATTTTATAAAATTTTCCATGTAAACAATAGTTTAGTGTGGCGTGATTTTTTTGAAAATATTCGTGTCGCATCCTGTCGTAAGCTGAACTTAAACATTAAGCTGAATATTTCCTGAATTTTCATTTCTGATTTATGCTGTTCTCAGACACACAGGGTAACGGACGTAAGCACATCCGCGCGGAATCGTTTTTCTAAATATTTTTCTCAGAGTTTAGAGAATATCAAAATGTTTATTTATAGTAAAATGTTGGTATCGAATTTTGAGTGCAATGTTATATCTTCTCTACCTGTTATGTACGTTGTAGAGAAAATAAAATTCCTATGTCTTTCTGTACACATTATTTTATTCTTACTCACATCTTATTCTGAAACTCCTATTTCATTTCAACAATAAGCTGTTCTTCTATCGGTTACTTTAGACGGTTCATTTTTAATAGAACTAATATCAAATGAAACATTTAACGCATAGTTTCTTGCACAATGCGTGAAAAAAATACAACAGTTTAGACATTTTAATTTAAATTACATAATCAGTTTTGGGTTCCGAAGCGCACACAGTTACGAACACACAAGGCAGTTAGAAGTATAAAGACAGAATAATGGGGAGGGATTTATAGTGTAAACATGCACACGCTAAGGTATAATCGGTTCCAAAAGTAGTTCATTACATGTATTGAGATAATAAATAGCGCTCTAATTTATAAAGTAACACAACAAAACCATTATTTCATTATATGAGTAGTAAATAAAAACGCTTTGTACTTTACAAATAGAAGTATAAATTTTCACACAAAATTCAGGATAATAATACGCAGATCTTTGAAAAGACAATAAACATAAAAGAGCCAAATTAACTCAGACTTCATTGCAGTAATTTACAAGACACATCTTTACGTATCGAAAGAAAAGGCTCTCCACCTGTCACTTAAAAATTCTTTAAATCATCCACAAGCTTGCTCATGTTGAACGCCTATAATTTCATAATTTCAACATGTTTAGTTTCTCTATCACGTATGTACATATAATGTATTTAGTCGCTAGAGAAGTTATTGTATTCCACACAAAAAGTAGGTGTCGAGATTTACCTGGAAATATAAGTTTTATGGTCCCCTGAGTCCGAAAATGGCATTTTTAGAAAAATGTGTTATGGGCAGCATAGCCTAAAAACGAAAAGTGGGTTAAATACCAAACTTGGTGCTTTAGTTCAGTATCTTCCAAGGATCCGACATAAAGATTTTCAAGAAAATTTCCCTACCCCATATTACCCTTTATATCTAACATTTGTTTAGCATTTTGATTTTCTCAAAAATTGCTCTAACGATTTTGATTAAAATACCTTATGTTTAACATCTTTTTATGAAAAACGAAAAGTATATCTTGAATTTTCTGGGAATAGTCTCTGAAGATCTCTTCATTCCGTATGACCCTGTTTGACTGGCAAACCATAAGAGATATGCAAAAAAAAAAAAAAAAAAAAAAAAAAAAAAAAAAATATATATATATATATATATAGAGAGAGAGAGAGAGAGAGAGAGAGAGATTTCATTGAAACACAATTTACGTCAAACGCTTTTTTGTAGAGTTAATCGTTTTCGAAATATTATGGATTATTGGTTTTAATTTTACGCCACTTAAAATTTTCTCAAACTGTTAGATATCTTTCTTCTCGTTTCTCGTTAGCATAAAGGCAAACTCAAATATACAAAAACTTACTATACACAAAATATAGAATATCATTAAAAACTCAACCCATACATTTTTTATAGAGTTAACCGTTTTCGAGATATATCTTATCATTTTACGCCTCATAAACCTTTCTCAAACGGGAAAACATCTTTCTTCTCGTTTCTCGTTTGTTTATTCCTGGAAAACAAAGAGATTGGAATTTCAATTGTTTCACATAACGATCGGCTTTTAAAGAACGAGAATATTGCTTTAGCCTGTGGAGTTTCTTATTTTCCTTCTACTTACAAGGAAGCTTGTAATAAAACTAATTCTGCTAATGATTATCTTGATTACCATGTTGTAGATAAGAGATTAATCTTTTGAATAAAAGGGTCATGTGCCGAACAGCTAGAGGACATCATGTGAATGGAACACATTAGGTTTTTTTCCCTTCTACTTACAAGGAACTAAGTAATATGGACAATTTCTATTAAGGTGTATCTCGATTAGCATAATGTAAATTGAAGATAAGCTTTCTGACAGTAATTTGTTACAGAGATGTAGAGAAAGTTATGTGAATAAAAAACATAATATTTTTTAATTACACTGTTCACACAAGCACCTACACGAACCGCCTTCTACAAATGTTGTTTTTGGGTTCGGGTAATCTCGATAACATTTCCTATATTTACCAAAGGTAAGCAGTAGAGAAAATAAAAATATCAAGACGACGCCTGGTATTCAGCCGCTGCACAAGAAGCTAATGAAATCTGCTGTTTGATGGCCGGGAGCGGTGGTGTGCTGTATAATTCTGTAATCCATGGACACATAGGTGCGCGCGTGCACGCATAGGGGTTTTTCTAAATATGCTTTTCTGCATTTAAGGGATATCAATTGGTATATAATTATTGAGTAAAATGGTATATCTTCTCTGCCTATTATGTACGAGTTAGAGAAAGTAAAATTCCAGTCTGTAACACTCCTTGGCACATTATTTTATTCTTACTCAGCTCTTATTCTGTACTCGTATTTCATTTTAACAAAATGTTATTCCTGTATCGGTTACTATAGAAAATTTTAATACAAATAATTTAGAATGAAACATTTGGCGTTCAGTTTCTTGCACAAACGTGAGAAAAAATACGACAATTTAGACGTAGTTTTATTTCTAAAGTTCGGTTTTGGATTACGATGGGGCTGGGTTTGTAGCATAAACATGCACACGTTCACATGGTTCTAAAAGTAGTTCATAATAGGTAATGAATTTATATGCATCGTTCTAATTTATAAAGTAACACAATGAAACAGTTATTTCAATATATTATTACTAGTAAATAAAAACGCCATTTACCTTTACAAACAAGAGTATAAAAGCTTGACAAAAAAAAATTTAGGATACCAAAAATGTATAGAGCATTGAAAAGACAATGAATATAAAGGAGCCAAGCTAACTCAGGATTCATTGCAGTGATTTACAAGATACATCTTTTTTGTATCGAAAGAAAACTCTCTCCTCCTGTCACTCAAAATATGTTTATATCATCCACAAGTTTGCTCAGTGTTGAACACCTTCACTTTCGTATTTTCGAAAGTTTTACTTTCTCTACCATGTACGTGAATAAAATGTACATATTAGCTACATAAATTTGATGTCGAGAATTTCCCGGAATTATATGATTTGAGGTCCCCTGAATCCGAAAACAGTATTTTCAGGAAAAGGTCCACATTTGTCTGTGTCTGGTGTGGGAACATAGCCTAAAAACGAAATCTCAAGTTCAATACCAAAATTGGTACATATTTAAGTTAAGTATCCTTCAGGGATGCGTCATAAAGATTTAAAAAAAAATCCCCACCCCTAACTACCCTTTATATAGAGTACCTTTAGGGCATTTTAGAAGTTCGCAAAATTTGGTCTAAAGATTTTGATTAAAATACCTTAGGCTTAAGATATTTTTCTGGGAAACGAAATGTATATCTTGAATTTTCTGGGAATAGCCTCTGAAGACCTCTTCATTCTGGATGACTTTTGTATAACTGGCACAGTAAGTGACATACAAACACTTCTACAAAAAGCATATATCTCATTAAAAGCATAATTTATGTCACATACCTGATTTTCTTTAATGTTAGCGTTTTCGAAATATACGGAATTGTTGGTTTCAACTTTACGCCACTTAAACTTTTCTCAAACGGAGCACGTTTCTCGTTTGTTTACTCCTGTCAAGCAAAGAGATTGGAATTTTAATTGTTTCACATAGCTACCGGTTTTTAAAGAATGAGACTATCGCTTTAGCCTGTACAGTTTCTTATTTCCCTTCTAATTGCAAGGAAGCTGGTATTAAGATTAATTCTGCTAATGATTATCTTGATTACCATGATGTAGTTTGTTTGCTCAGCAGCTAGAGGATATTATGTGAATGGAGCGAATTATATTATTTACCTTCTACATACAAGAAACGAACAAATAAGGACAATTTCTGCTAATGTTTATCTGGATTAGCATGATGTAGATAGAGGAATAAATTTTACCATAGTGTTACAGCAATTAGAGAAAGTCATGTGAATGGAACACGTCAGATTTTTAATAACATTGTTCACACAAGCACATACACAACCGCCATCTACAAATGTTGTTATTGGGCTCGCGGAATCTCGGTAACATTTCCTCTTTTTAGCAAAGGTAAGCAGTAGAGAAAATAAAATATTAAGACGGTGCCTGGTATTGCACCGCTGCACAAGAAGCTAATGAAACATTCACTCCGCCGGCCGGGAGCGGTGGCGAGCTCCTGTAATCCAGTGTCTGGAGGCCGGGTGTCGAGGATGGTTTGAGAACAGGAGTCCTGGTGTTCAGTTATCCCATGTCGACTGGACGTCCGCACTAAGCTGGTCATCAACATGGATGTCCTGGGGGAGCTCAGACTGTCCAGGTTGTCTAAGGAGAGATGAACCGGGCCAGGGGGGAAACCCAGCAGCCAAAAGTCTCCATGTCCAGCAGTAGTGGGATCGCGTCCAGGAGTGGGAGCTGGACAACAGCCTGACCAACATAACCAGACCAGCACCTTTTTTTTTTTTTTTTTTTTCTAACTTCAAAAGCATTTATTTCATTATGCAAAACAACAGCATATATTCATATTTTTTACTCTATTTGAACAATGTATTTAAGTAAACTGAATTCCTTTGTCGATCATTACAATGATCCAAAAGATGGCGAAGTCCATAGAGATTCATTCATTTGAAGAGATAAACTCCATTTTCAAGAGTTTATACATTTCATTATTTTTCTTTCCTTAAAATAATGTATAATTTAAAAACCAGATGTGTTACATCACTGCTTTTCTCTACCTATTCTAAAAACAATATTTTTATAGAAAACTGTTTTTCTATCTACTTCATGCTAAATCAGAAAAATATTATCACAATTGGTGCCTTAGTACCTTACTAAGCAAAAGGGAATTAAGGGAATACTCGTACACTCGGCTAAAATGATTCAAAGCCTTTAAAACCTGAAACTATGGGGCGACATCGTAATTCGATTCTATAGTAAGACAAAAAGTAATGAAAAAAAATCTGATGTAATACATTCACAATACTTTCTCTATATCTCTGCAACACATTTTTGTTAAAAAGTTTATGCTTCTAGTTACTTCATGCTAAGTTAGAAAAAACTAGCAGAAATAGTCTTATTACTTGCTTTCCTGTAAGTAGAAGCAAAATAGAGGAGTAACATAGGTTAAAGTGATAGCAAAAGATGGTTGCTATGTGACTGAAGTTAATTTGTTTGTATGGACAGGAGTTGACAAATTCCTGTATGTGAACAGTATAAGTTTTTAAGGCTGAAACAAAAAACATGGAATATCTAAAAGACGATCAACTCCACAAAAAAAAAAAAAAGTGTATAACATAAAGTGTGCTTTAATGTGCTCTACATTTTTTGTGTGGTAAGTTTTTGTCTCTTTCTTACAGCTCACCAGTTACACAAAATTCCGTAAAATTTCATCCAGAATAAAGTAGTCTTCAGAGGCTATTCCCAGAAAATTTAAGATATACATATTATTTGTCAAGTATATATCTTTAATATATGATATTTGTATCTAAATCGTTAGAGCCATTTTTTAGAAAATCAACATTTTCGAAAAAATTTCCATGTGAAGGGTAGTTGGGAGTGGGGAGATTTTCTTGAAAATCTCTGTGTCGCATCCTTGGAAGATACTGAACTTAAATACCAAGTTTGATATTTAACAGCCTTTTCGTTTTTGAGCTATGCTACCCACAAGCACACAGACACACACACATACACACAGACAGATAGACAGACACGGACATTTTTCTAAAAATGCTTTTTTTTTTGGATTCAGGTGGACTCAAAACATGTATTTTCGGTGAAATCTCGTATCGAATTTTTGGGTACAATGCAATATACACTATGTAGAGAAAGTAATAATGGGCAAGACTGTAGAAGTTTTGGTATCAAAATCGTAATTATTGCAAAATTCAGAATATGTCTCCACGTTAACAAGAGTATTTTAAACTAAGTAAAATTTAAATAGTTACTTCCAAATTATAACATTATTTACTTTCTTAAGCAATGATAACATTAAACAATTAGCAGAGGAAAAAATAAGTTATATGAGACCCAGTAACTGTTATTCGCAAACATTGTGCATGTTTGATAAAATGAATATTTGTATTTAAAAAGCAATTTAAAACAATGCGCTGCCTAAACTATACTATGGTATAAGCTTTAGTATTGGCGTTTGTAATTAGCTGACAGACATGCCACTTTTAATTTTAATTTAATTCATTTTATTAACAAATGAATTTGCTACATTTTAGGATTTTAGAGATATCTATGGTGTATCATAATATCAAAAATGTGGCGTGAAGTTATTTAATCAACTGCCTCGTCATCAAAGCTTTAATTAAGGGAACAAATACATCAAATTGGTATTATTTTGTCACATTTTGAATGCATTATATAAAATCATATTTGACAGGAACTACAAAAGATATCAAACTGCAATTTTACAGATAAAGCCTTACTATACAAATTATACTTAAACGGATTAAATGTAATGGAGACGGAAAACATATATACGAATATCTGAGTTTAAAATGCCCCGTTTAGTTTTCTAAGGGCGCTGATAGCCTAGTAGTTGAACGCCCTACAATATTATCATCATCATCATCATCATCTGAGTTTAGAGTGTTTTCATAATAAAAAATCTGATGTGTTCCATTCACATGACTTTCTCTATATCTCTGCAACAAATTATTGTTAGAAAGCTTATGCTTCTATTTACTTCATGTTAATCGAGAACAAATTAGCAGAAATAGTCTTATTTACTTGCTTCCTTTAAAGTAGAAGCTGAGTAAGGGTGTACCATAGATTAAAGTGATACTCAAAATCTGGTTGCTATGTGACTGATGTTCCGTTGTTTGTGTAAACAAGAGTTGGCAAATTCCTGTATGAGAAAAGTGTGTTTTTTAAAACTGAAACCAAAAACAAGGAATATCTAAACAACGATCAATTCCATTAAAAAAGTGTATATAATATAAATTGTGTGTTTTAGCGTGCTCTAAATTTTTGTGTAGTAAGTCTTTATCTGTCTGTTTCGGTTTAGGAGCTATGAAAATTCCGTAAATTTCATCCAGAATAAAGTAAGCACCAGAGGCTATTCCCAGAAAATTGAAGATATGCATTTTATTTATTAGGTAAATATCTGTGATATACGATATTTTAATCAAAATCGTTAAAGCCATTTTTAAGAAAATAAAAAGCTTCAAAAAAATGTCCATGTAAACGGTAGTTTGGTGTGGAGGGAGTTTTCTCAAAATCTTCGTGTCGCATCCCTGGAAGATACTAAACTTAAATACCATGTTTGGTACTTTACAGACTTTTCGTTTGAGTTATCGTGTTCACAGATACACGGACACACACATACAAGGAACTTTTTCTGAAAATACTTTTTTAGGATACTGGGGACCCTAAAACACATATTTCCGGTGAAATCTCGGTATCGAATTTTTGGGTGGAGTGCAATACCTTCTCTATACATTATGTACATAGTACGTATAGAGAAAGTATTAAAAACGAATACCAATTTCCATTTTCAGAAAAAATAAACATTTAAAAAATTGAACTATTACAAGGAATATGTCGGAAATAATCAACTTAACAAGTATGTATCTGGCATAAATTGTGTGTTTTAACATCTACATTTTTGTGCAGGAAGTTCCTGTCTATCTCCTACTCACGCAAAATTCAGCAAAATTCATTCAGAATAAAGAAGTCTTTAGAGGCTATTTCTAGATAATTCAAGATATGCATTTTATTTGCCATTTAAATATCTCTAATATACGGTATTTTAATCAAAATCGATAGAGTCAGTTTTGAGAAAAACAAAATTTTGGAAAATTGTTCCATGTAAAGCATACTTTGGGGTGCGAGGATTTTCCGCAAAGTGTTCGTGTTGAGTCCTTGGAAGATAATAAATTTGTATATCAAGTTCGGTATTTTTTCGACTTTTCGTTTCTGAGTTGTCGTGTTCACGGACACACATGGACCTTTTTCTGAAATTTTATTTTTTTTATTATTTTGGTTACAGGGGACCCTAAAACGCATATTTCCGATGAAATTTTGGTATCAAAATTTTGGATGGAATGCAATACTTTCTCTATACATCATGTACATGGTATGTATGGTGAAAGTACAAATGCAAGAGCTTGCACGTTTTAAGTTTAATACTAGAGCTCGGTTTTGGGTGCCGAAGTGCACGCAGATATGAACACGGAGTTTTTAGCAGAATAAAGGGAGAATAGTGGGGCGGATTATTTGAGGGGGGGGCAGGTAGTGTTTAACGCTAACTATATGCAGCACCACAGACGATGGCACTGATGATACAAGAAATGAAGATGGTGGAATACGATGGCGTGGGCATGCGGAGAACCCGAAGAAATCTCGTTCACCACAAATGCCGCATGCGGTCCCCTGGGATCGAATTGAGGCTGAATTGGCGGGAGACGAGTGGTCTAACCGTGGGATCAAAAACCAAAACTCGGTTAAATTCAAACTTGGTATTTTCGTTGAGTATCTTCCAATTATGCGACACGAAGATTTTCAAGAAAATCCCTCACGCTTTACATGGAACATTTTTCGAACATTTTAATTTTCTCCATAATGTCTCTAACGATTTAGATTAAAGTACCTTATGTTTAACATATTTTATGACAAACGAAATGTATTTCTTAAATTTTCAGAGAATAGCCTCTGAAGGCTTTTGCATTCTGAACTACTTTTGTAGAGATGGCAAAGCGTAATAGATATACAAAAACTTACTATACAAAAATGTAGACCTCATTAAAAAAGAAACAGAATTTAGTCGGTACGTTGCTTTTTCTTTATTGTAGAGTTAACTGTTTTCGAGATATTCGGAATTATTCAATTTTATGCCACTTAAACTTTTCTCAAACGGTTAGACATCTTCTCGTTTCTTGTTTGTTTACTCCAGACAAGCAAAGAAATTGGTATTTCAATTGTTTCACATAACCACCGTCTTTTAAAGGAGGAGATTATCGCTTTTAGCCTAGCTTATTACCCTTCTACTTACAAGGAAGCTAGTATTAAGACTAATTCTGCTAAGTATTACATTGATTAGCATTATGTAGAAAAGAGATTAATCGTTTGAATTAAAGGTTTGTTTGCCGAACAGCTAGAGAACATCATGTGAATGGAACACATTAGACGTTTTTCCCTTCTACTTACAAGCATCTAGGTAATAGAAACAATTTCTGCTAATGTTTATCTCGTTTAGCATGATGTAGATAGAAGAATATGCTTTTTAACAATAATTTGTTAAAGAGATGTAGAGAAAGACATGTGAATGGAACACATCTGATGTTTATTAACACTGTTCACACAAGCACATACACGAACCACCATCGGGCAATCTCGATAACATGTCCTGTGTTTACCAAAGGTAAGCAGCAGAGAAAAAAATCTGATATGTACCATTCACATGTCTTTCTCCATATCCCTGCAACAAATAATTCTTAAAAAGCTTATAATTCTATTTACTTTATGCTAATCAGATAAAAAAATTAGCAGAAAAAGTCTTATTTCTCGCATCCTTGTAAGTAGAAGCGAAATAAGGGACCACCGTAGGTTAAAGTGATAGTCAAAAGCTGGTTGCTATGTCAATGAAGTTCCTTTGTTTATATGGATAGGAGTTGACAAGTTCCAGTATGAGAAAAGTATACGTTTTTCATAGCAGAAACCAAAAATAAGGAATGTCACAAAAACGACGAACTCCACAAAAAAAAATGTATATTACATAAATTGTGTGTTTTAATGTGCTCTACATTTTTGTGTAGTAAATTTTTGTCCATCTCTTACGGTTTAGTAGTTATTCAAAATTTAGTAAAATTCATCCAGATTAAACTACTCTTCAGAGGATATTCCCAGAAAATTCAAGATATACATTTCATTTGTCAGGTAAATATGTTTAATATCCGAAACTTTAATCAAAATCGTTAGAGCCATTTTTGAGAAAATCAAAATTTTCGAAAAAAGTTCCATGTAAAGGGTAGTTGGGGGAGGGGGGATTTTTCTCAAATATTCGTGTCGCATCCCTGGAAGATACTTAACTTAAATACCAAGTTTGGTATTTTACCGACTTTTCGTTTTTGAGTTATCGTGTTCACAGACACACACACACACAAACATACACGGACCTTTGTGTGAAAATGCTTTTTCTGGACATTGGGGACCCTAAAACATATATTTCCGGTGAAATCTCGGTATCGAATTTTTGGTGGAGTGCAATACTTTCTCTATACACTATGTAGTGTGAATGGAGAAAGTAATAAAAATACCAAGACGGCGCCTGGTATTGAACCGCCGCACAACAGGCTAATGAAACATTCGCACCGCCGGCCGGGAGCGGTGGCGAGCTCCTGTAATCCAGTATCTGGAGGCCGGGTGTCGAGGATGGTTTGAGAACAGGAGTCCTGGTGTTCAGTTATCCCACGTAGACTGGACGTCCGCACTAAGCTGGGCATCAACATGGATGTCCTGGGGGAGCTCAGACTGTCCAGGTTGTCTAAGGAGAGATGAACCGGGCCAGGGGGGAAACCCAGCAGCCAAAAGTCTCCATGCCCAGCAGTAGTGGGATCGCGTCCAGGAGTGGGAGCTGGACGAAAGCCTGACCAACATAACCAGACCAGCACCTTTTTTTTTTTTTTTTTTTTTCTAACTTCAAAAGCATTTATTTCATTATGCAAAAAAATAGCATATATTCATATTTTTTACTCTATTTGAACAATGTATTTAAGTAAACTGAATTCCTTTGTCGATCATTACAATGATCCAAAAGATGGCGAAGTCCATAGAGATTCATTCATTTGAAGAGATAAACTCCATTTTCAAGAGTTTATACATTTCATTATTTTTCTTTCCTTAAAATAATGTATAATTTAAAAACCAGATGTGTTACATCACTGCTTTTCTCTACCTATTCTAAAAACAATATTTTTATAGAAAACTGTTTTTCTATCTACTTCATGCTAAATCAGAAAAATATTATCACAATTGGTGCCTTAGTACCTTACTAAGCAAAAGGGAATTAAGGGAATACTCGTACACTCGGCTAAAATGATTCAAAGCCTTTAAAACCTGAAACTATGGGGCGACATCGTAATTCGATTCTATAGTAAGACAAAAAGTAATGAAAAAAATCTGATGTAATACATTCACAATACTTTCTCTATATCTCTGCAACACATTTTTGTTAAAAAGTTTATGCTTCTAGTTACTTCATGCTAAGTTAGAAAAAACTAGCAGAAATAGTCTTATTACTTGCTTTCCTGTAAGTAGAAGCAAAATAGAGGAGTAACATAGGTTAAAGTGATAGCAAAAGATGGTTGCTATGTGACTGAAGTTAATTTGTTTGTATGGACAGGAGTTGACAAATTCCTGTATGTGAACAGTATAAGTTTTTAAGGCTGAAACAAAAAAACATGGAATATCTAAAAGACGATCAACTCCACAAAAAAAAAAAAAAAGTGTATAACATAAAGTGTGCTTTAATGTGCTCTACATTTTTTGTGTGGTAAGTTTTTGTCTCTTTCTTACAGCTCACCAGTTACACAAAATTCCGTAAATTTCATCCAGAATAAAGTAGTCTTCAGAGGCTATTCCCAGAAATTTTAAGATATACATATTATTTGTCAAGTATATATCTTTAATATATGATATTTGTATCTAAATCGTTAGAGCCATTTTTTAGAAAATCAACATTTTCGAAAAAATTTCCATGTGAAGGGTAGTTGGGAGTGGGGAGATTTTCTTGAAAATCTCTGTGTCGCATTCTTGGAAGATACTGAACTAAAATACCAGGTTTGATATTTAACAGCCTTTTCGTTTTTGAGCTATGCTACCCACAAGCACACAGACACACACACATACACACAGACAGATAGACAGACACGGACATTTTTCTAAAAATGCTTTTTTTTTGGATTCAGGTGGACTCAAAACATGTATTTTCGGTGAAATCTCGTATCGAATTTTTGGGTACAATGCAATATACACTATGTAGAGAAAGTAATAATGGGCAAGACTGTAGAAGTTTTGGTATCAAAATCGTAATTATTGCAAAATTCAGAATATGTCTCCACGTTAACAAGTAGTATTTTAAACTAAGTAAAATTTAAATAGTTACTTCCAAATTATAACATTATTTACTTTCTTAAGCAATGATAACATTAAACAATTAGCAGAGGAAAAAATAAGTTATATGAGACCCAGTAACTGTTATTCGCAAACATTGTGCATGTTTGATAAAATGAATATTTGTATTTAAAAAGCAATTTAAAACAATGCGCTGCCTAAACTATACTATGGTATAAGCTTTAGTGTTGGCGTTTGTAATTAGCTGACAGACATGCCACTTTTAATTTTAATTTAATTCATTTTATTAACAAATGAATTTGCTACATTTTAGGATTTTAGAGATATCTATGGTGTATCATAATATCAAAAATGTGGCGTGAAGTTATTTAATCAACTGCCTCGTCATCAAAGCTTTAATTAAGGGAACAAATACATCAAATTGGTATTATTTTGTCACATTTTGAATGCATTATATAAAATCATATTTGACAGGAACTACAAAAGATATCAAACTGCAATTTTACAGATAAAGCCTTACTATACAAATTATACTTAAACGGATTAAATGTAATGGAGACGGAAAACATATATACGAATATCTGAGTTTAAAATGCCCCGTTTAGTTTTCTAAGGGCGCTGATAGCCTAGTAGTTGAACGCCCTACAATATTATCATCATCATCATCATCTGAGTTTAGAGTGTTTTCATAATAAAAAATCTGATGTGTTCCATTCACATGACTTTCTCTATATCTCTGCAACAAATTATTGTTAGAAAGCTTATGCTTCTATTTACTTCATGTTAATCGAGAACAAATTAGCAGAAATAGTCTTATTTACTTGCTTCCTTTAAAGTAGAAGCTGAGTAAGGGTGTACCATAGATTAAAGTGATACTCAAAATCTGGTTGCTATGTGACTGATGTTCCGTTGTTTGTGTAAACAAGAGTTGGCAAATTCCTGTATGAGAAAAGTGTGTTTTTTAAAACTGAAACCAAAAACAAGGAATATCTAAACAACGATCAATTCCATTAAAAAAGTGTATATAATATAAATTGTGTGTTTTAGCGTGCTCTAAATTTTTGTGTAGTAAGTCTTTATCTGTCTGTTTCGGTTTAGGAGCTATGAAAATTCCGTAAATTTCATCCAGAATAAAGTAAGCACCAGAGGCTATTCCCAGAAAATTGAAGATATGCATTTTATTTATTAGGTAAATATCTGTGATATACGATATTTTAATCAAAATCGTTAAAGCCATTTTTAAGAAAATAAAAAGCTTCAAAAAAATGTCCATGTAAACGGTAGTTTGGTGTGGAGGGAGTTTTCTCAAAATCTTCGTGTCGCATCCCTGGAAGATACTAAACTTAAATACCATGTTTGGTACTTTACAGACTTTTCGTTTGAGTTATCGTGTTCACAGATACACGGACACACACATACAAGGAACTTTTTCTGAAAATACTTTTTTAGGATACTGGGGACCCTAAAACACATATTTCCGGTGAAATCTCGGTATCGAATTTTTGGGTGGAGTGCAATACCTTCTCTATACATTATGTACATAGTACGTATAGAGAAAGTATTAAAAACGAATACCAATTTCCATTTTCAGAAAAAATAAACATTTAAAAAATTGAACTATTACAAGGAATATGTCGGAAATAATCAACTTAACAAGTATGTATCTGGCATAAATTGTGTGTTTTAACATCTACATTTTTGTGCAGGAAGTTCCTGTCTATCTCCTACTCACGCAAAATTCAGCAAAATTCATTCAGAATAAAGAAGTCTTTAGAGGCTATTTCTAGATAATTCAAGATATGCATTTTATTTGCCATTTAAATATCTCTAATATACGGTATTTTAATCAAAATCGATAGAGTCAGTTTTGAGAAAAACAAAATTTTGGAAAATTGTTCCATGTAAAGCATACTTTGGGGTGCGAGGATTTTCCGCAAAGTGTTCGTGTTGAGTCCTTGGAAGATAATAAATTTGTATATCAAGTTCGGTATTTTTTCGACTTTTCGTTTCTGAGTTGTCGTGTTCACGGACACACATGGACCTTTTTCTGAAATTTTATTTTTTTTATTATTTTGGTTACAGGGGACCCTAAAACGCATATTTCCGATGAAATTTTGGTATCAAAATTTTGGATGGAATGCAATACTTTCTCTATACATCATGTACATGGTATGTATGGTGAAAGTACAAATGCAAGAGCTTGCACGTTTTAAGTTTAATACTAGAGCTCGGTTTTGGGTGCCGAAGTGCACGCAGATATGAACACGGAGTTTTTAGCAGAATAAAGGGAGAATAGTGGGGCGGATTATTTGAGGGGGGGGCAGGTAGTGTTTAACGCTAACTATATGCAGCACCACAGACGATGGCACTGATGATACAAGAAATGAAGATGGTGGAATACGATGGCGTGGGCATGCGGAGAACCCGAAGAAATCTCGTTCACCACAAATGCCGCATGCGGTCCCCTGGGATCGAATTGAGGCTGAATTGGCGGGAGACGAGTGGTCTAACCGTGGGATCAAAAACCAAAACTCGGTTAAATTCAAACTTGGTATTTTCGTTGAGTATCTTCCAATTATGCGACACGAAGATTTTCAAGAAAATCCCTCACGCTTTACATGGAACATTTTTCGAACATTTTAATTTTCTCCATAATGTCTCTAACGATTTAGATTAAAGTACCTTATGTTTAACATATTTTATGACAAACGAAATGTATTTCTTAAATTTTCAGAGAATAGCCTCTGAAGGCTTTTGCATTCTGAACTACTTTTGTAGAGATGGCAAAGCGTAATAGATATACAAAAACTTACTATACAAAAATGTAGACCTCATTAAAAAAGAAACAGAATTTAGTCGGTACGTTGCTTTTTCTTTATTGTAGAGTTAACTGTTTTCGAGATATTCGGAATTATTCAATTTTATGCCACTTAAACTTTTCTCAAACGGTTAGACATCTTCTCGTTTCTTGTTTGTTTACTCCAGACAAGCAAAGAAATTGGTATTTCAATTGTTTCACATAACCACCGTCTTTTAAAGGAGGAGATTATCGCTTTTAGCCTAGCTTATTACCCTTCTACTTACAAGGAAGCTAGTATTAAGACTAATTCTGCTAAGTATTACATTGATTAGCATTATGTAGAAAAGAGATTAATCGTTTGAATTAAAGGTTTGTTTGCCGAACAGCTAGAGAACATCATGTGAATGGAACACATTAGACGTTTTTCCCTTCTACTTACAAGCATCTAGGTAATAGAAACAATTTCTGCTAATGTTTATCTCGTTTAGCATGATGTAGATAGAAGAATATGCTTTTTAACAATAATTTGTTAAAGAGATGTAGAGAAAGACATGTGAATGGAACACATCTGATGTTTATTAACACTGTTCACACAAGCACATACACGAACCACCATCGGGCAATCTCGATAACATGTCCTGTGTTTACCAAAGGTAAGCAGCAGAGAAAAAAATCTGATATGTACCATTCACATGTCTTTCTCCATATCCCTGCAACAAATAATTCTTAAAAAGCTTATAATTCTATTTACTTTATGCTAATCAGATAAAAAAATTAGCAGAAAAAGTCTTATTTCTCGCATCCTTGTAAGTAGAAGCGAAATAAGGGACCACCGTAGGTTAAAGTGATAGTCAAAAGCTGGTTGCTATGTCAATGAAGTTCCTTTGTTTATATGGATAGGAGTTGACAAGTTCCAGTATGAGAAAAGTATACGTTTTTCATAGCAGAAACCAAAAATAAGGAATGTCACAAAAACGACGAACTCCACAAAAAAAAATGTATATTACATAAATTGTGTGTTTTAATGTGCTCTACATTTTTGTGTAGTAAATTTTTGTCCATCTCTTACGGTTTAGTAGTTATTCAAAATTTAGTAAAATTCATCCAGATTAAACTACTCTTCAGAGGATATTCCCAGAAAATTCAAGATATACATTTCATTTGTCAGGTAAATATGTTTAATATCCGAAACTTTAATCAAAATCGTTAGAGCCATTTTTGAGAAAATCAAAATTTTCGAAAAAAGTTCCATGTAAAGGGTAGTTGGGGGAGGGGGGATTTTTCTCAAATATTCGTGTCGCATCCCTGGAAGATACTTAACTTAAATACCAAGTTTGGTATTTTACCGACTTTTCGTTTTTGAGTTATCGTGTTCACAGACACACACACACACAAACATACACGGACCTTTGTGTGAAAATGCTTTTTCTGGACATTGGGGACCCTAAAACATATATTTCCGGTGAAATCTCGGTATCGAATTTTTGGTGGAGTGCAATACTTTCTCTATACACTATGTAGTGTGAATGGAGAAAGTAATAAAAATACCAAGACGGCGCCTGGTATTGAACCGCCGCACAACAGGCTAATGAAACATTCGCACCGCCGGCCGGGAGCGGTGGCGAGCTCCTGTAATCCAGTATCTGGAGGCCGGGTGTCGAGGATGGTTTGAGAACAGGAGTCCTGGTGTTCAGTTATCCCACGTAGACTGGACGTCCGCACTAAGCTGGGCATCAACATGGATGTCCTGGGGGAGCTCAGACTGTCCAGGTTGTCTAAGGAGAGATGAACCGGGCCAGGGGGGAAACCCAGCAGCCAAAAGTCTCCATGCCCAGCAGTAGTGGGATCGCGTCCAGGAGTGGGAGCTGGACAAAAGCCTGACCAACATAACCAGACCAGCACCTTTTTTTTTTTTTTTTTTTTTTCTAACTTCAAAAGCATTTATTTCATTATGCAAAAAAATAGCATATATTCATATTTTTTACTCTATTTGAACAATGTATTTAAGTAAACTGAATTCCTTTGTCGATCATTACAATGATCCAAAAGATGGCGAAGTCCATAGAGATTCATTCATTTGAAGAGATAAACTCCATTTTCAAGAGTTTATACATTTCATTATTTTTCTTTCCTTAAAATAATGTATAATTTAAAAACCAGATGTGTTACATCACTGCTTTTCTCTACCTATTCTAAAAACAATATTTTCATAGAAAACTGTTTTTCTATCTACTTCATGCTAAATCAGAAAAATATTATCACAATTGGTGCCTTAGTACCTTACTAAGCAAAAGGGAATTAAGGGAATACTCGTACACTCGGCTAAAATGATTCAAAGCCTTTAAAACCTGAAACTATGGGGCGACATCGTAATTCGATTCTATAGTAAGACAAAAAGTAATGAAAAAAATCTGATGTAATACATTCACAATACTTTCTCTATATCTCTGCAACACATTTTTGTTAAAAAGTTTATGCTTCTAGTTACTTCATGCTAAGTTAGAAAAAACTAGCAGAAATAGTCTTATTACTTGCTTTCCTGTAAGTAGAAGCAAAATAGAGGAGTAACATAGGTTAAAGTGATAGCAAAAGATGGTTGCTATGTGACTGAAGTTAATTTGTTTGTATGGACAGGAGTTGACAAATTCCTGTATGTGAACAGTATAAGTTTTTAAGGCTGAAACAAAAAAACATGGAATATCTAAAAGACGATCAACTCCACAAAAAAAAAAAAAAAAGTGTATAACATAAAGTGTGCTTTAATGTGCTCTACATTTTTTGTGTGGTAAGTTTTTGTCTCTTTCTTACAGCTCACCAGTTACACAAAATTCCGTAAATTTCATCCAGAATAAAGTAGTCTTCAGAGGCTATTCCCAGAAATTTTAAGATATACATATTATTTGTCAAGTATATATCTTTAATATATGATATTTGTATCTAAATCGTTAGAGCCATTTTTTAGAAAATCAACATTTTCGAAAAAATTTCCATGTGAAGGGTAGTTGGGAGTGGGGAGATTTTCTTGAAAATCTCTGTGTCGCATTCTTGGAAGATACTGAACTAAAATACCAAGTTTGATATTTAACAGCCTTTTCGTTTTTGAGCTATGCTACCCACAAGCACACAGACACACACACATACACACAGACAGATAGACAGACACGGACATTTTTCTAAAAATGCTTTTTTTTTGGATTCAGGTGGACTCAAAACATGTATTTTCGGTGAAATCTCGTATCGAATTTTTGGGTACAATGCAATATACACTATGTAGAGAAAGTAATAATGGGCAAGACTGTAGAAGTTTTGGTATCAAAATCGTAATTATTGCAAAATTCAGAATATGTCTCCACGTTAACAAGTAGTATTTTAAACTAAGTAAAATTTAAATAGTTACTTCCAAATTATAACATTATTTACTTTCTTAAGCAATGATAACATTAAACAATTAGCAGAGGAAAAAATAAGTTATATGAGACCCAGTAACTGTTATTCGCAAACATTGTGCATGTTTGATAAAATGAATATTTGTATTTAAAAAGCAATTTAAAACAATGCGCTGCCTAAACTATACTATGGTATAAGCTTTAGTGTTGGCGTTTGTAATTAGCTGACAGACATGCCACTTTTAATTTTAATTTAATTCATTTTATTAACAAATGAATTTGCTACATTTTAGGATTTTAGAGATATCTATGGTGTATCATAATATCAAAAATGTGGCGTGAAGTTATTTAATCAACTGCCTCGTCATCAAAGCTTTAATTAAGGGAACAAATACATCAAATTGGTATTATTTTGTCACATTTTGAATGCATTATATAAAATCATATTTGACAGGAACTACAAAAGATATCAAACTGCAATTTTACAGATAAAGCCTTACTATACAAATTATACTTAAACGGATTAAATGTAATGGAGACGGAAAACATATATACGAATATCTTAGTTTAAAATGCCCCGTTTAGTTTTCTAAGGGCGCTGATAGCCTAGTAGTTGAACGCCCTACAATATTATCATCATCATCATCATCTGAGTTTAGAGTGTTTTCATAATAAAAAATCTGATGTGTTCCATTCACATGACTTTCTCTATATCTCTGCAACAAATTATTGTTAGAAAGCTTATGCTTCTATTTACTTCATGTTAATCGAGAACAAATTAGCAGAAATAGTCTTATTTACTTGCTTCCTTTAAAGTAGAAGCTGAGTAAGGGTGTACCATAGATTAAAGTGATACTCAAAATCTGGTTGCTATGTGACTGATGTTCCGTTGTTTGTGTAAACAAGAGTTGGCAAATTCCTGTATGAGAAAAGTGTGTTTTTTAAAACTGAAACCAAAAACAAGGAATATCTAAACAACGATCAATTCCATTAAAAAAGTGTATATAATATAAATTGTGTGTTTTAGCGTGCTCTAAATTTTTGTGTAGTAAGTCTTTATCTGTCTGTTTCGGTTTAGGAGCTATGAAAATTCCGTAAATTTCATCCAGAATAAAGTAAGCACCAGAGGCTATTCCCAGAAAATTGAAGATATGCATTTTATTTATTAGGTAAATATCTGTGATATACGATATTTTAATCAAAATCGTTAAAGCCATTTTTAAGAAAATAAAAAGCTTCAAAAAAATGTCCATGTAAACGGTAGTTTGGTGTGGAGGGAGTTTTCTCAAAATCTTCGTGTCGCATCCCTGGAAGATACTAAACTTAAATACCATGTTTGGTACTTTACAGACTTTTCGTTTGAGTTATCGTGTTCACAGATACACGGACACACACATACAAGGAACTTTTTCTGAAAATACTTTTTTAGGATACTGGGGACCCTAAAACACATATTTCCGGTGAAATCTCGGTATCGAATTTTTGGGTGGAGTGCAATACCTTCTCTATACATTATGTACATAGTACGTATAGAGAAAGTATTAAAAACGAATACCAATTTCCATTTTCAGAAAAAATAAACATTTAAAAAATTGAACTATTACAAGGAATATGTCGGAAATAATCAACTTAACAAGTATGTATCTGGCATAAATTGTGTGTTTTAACATCTACATTTTTGTGCAGGAAGTTCCTGTCTATCTCCTACTCACGCAAAATTCAGCAAAATTCATTCAGAATAAAGAAGTCTTTAGAGGCTATTTCTAGATAATTCAAGATATGCATTTTATTTGCCATTTAAATATCTCTAATATACGGTATTTTAATCAAAATCGATAGAGTCAGTTTTGAGAAAAACAAAATTTTGGAAAATTGTTCCATGTAAAGCATACTTTGGGGTGCGAGGATTTTCCGCAAAGTGTTCGTGTTGAGTCCTTGGAAGATAATAAATTTGTATATCAAGTTCGGTATTTTTTCGACTTTTCGTTTCTGAGTTGTCGTGTTCACGGACACACATGGACCTTTTTCTGAAATTTTATTTTTTTTATTATTTTGGTTACAGGGGACCCTAAAACGCATATTTCCGATGAAATTTTGGTATCAAAATTTTGGATGGAATGCAATACTTTCTCTATACATCATGTACATGGTATGTATGGTGAAAGTACAAATGCAAGAGCTTGCACGTTTTAAGTTTAATACTAGAGCTCGGTTTTGGGTGCCGAAGTGCACGCAGATATGAACACGGAGTTTTTAGCAGAATAAAGGGAGAATAGTGGGGCGGATTATTTGAGGGGGGGGCAGGTAGTGTTTAACGCTAACTATATGCAGCACCACAGACGATGGCACTGATGATACAAGAAATGAAGATGGTGGAATACGATGGCGTGGGCATGCGGAGAACCCGAAGAAATCTCGTTCACCACAAATGCCGCATGCGGTCCCCTGGGATCGAATTGAGGCTGAATTGGCGGGAGACGAGTGGTCTAACCGTGGGATCAAAAACCAAAACTCGGTTAAATTCAAACTTGGTATTTTCGTTGAGTATCTTCCAATTATGCGACACGAAGATTTTCAAGAAAATCCCTCACGCTTTACATGGAACATTTTTCGAACATTTTAATTTTCTCCATAATGTCTCTAACGATTTAGATTAAAGTACCTTATGTTTAACATATTTTATGACAAACGAAATGTATTTCTTAAATTTTCAGAGAATAGCCTCTGAAGGCTTTTGCATTCTGAACTACTTTTGTAGAGATGGCAAAGCGTAATAGATATACAAAAACTTACTATACAAAAATGTAGACCTCATTAAAAAAGAAACAGAATTTAGTCGGTACGTTGCTTTTTCTTTATTGTAGAGTTAACTGTTTTCGAGATATTCGGAATTATTCAATTTTATGCCACTTAAACTTTTCTCAAACGGTTAGACATCTTCTCGTTTCTTGTTTGTTTACTCCAGACAAGCAAAGAAATTGGTATTTCAATTGTTTCACATAACCACCGTCTTTTAAAGGAGGAGATTATCGCTTTTAGCCTAGCTTATTACCCTTCTACTTACAAGGAAGCTAGTATTAAGACTAATTCTGCTAAGTATTACATTGATTAGCATTATGTAGAAAAGAGATTAATCGTTTGAATTAAAGGTTTGTTTGCCGAACAGCTAGAGAACATCATGTGAATGGAACACATTAGACGTTTTTCCCTTCTACTTACAAGCATCTAGGTAATAGAAACAATTTCTGCTAATGTTTATCTCGTTTAGCATGATGTAGATAGAAGAATATGCTTTTTAACAATAATTTGTTAAAGAGATGTAGAGAAAGACATGTGAATGGAACACATCTGATGTTTATTAACACTGTTCACACAAGCACATACACGAACCACCATCGGGCAATCTCGATAACATGTCCTGTGTTTACCAAAGGTAAGCAGCAGAGAAAAAAATCTGATATGTACCATTCACATGTCTTTCTCCATATCCCTGCAACAAATAATTCTTAAAAAGCTTATAATTCTATTTACTTTATGCTAATCAGATAAAAAAATTAGCAGAAAAAGTCTTATTTCTCGCATCCTTGTAAGTAGAAGCGAAATAAGGGACCACCGTAGGTTAAAGTGATAGTCAAAAGCTGGTTGCTATGTCAATGAAGTTCCTTTGTTTATATGGATAGGAGTTGACAAGTTCCAGTATGAGAAAAGTATACGTTTTTCATAGCAGAAACCAAAAATAAGGAATGTCACAAAAACGACGAACTCCACAAAAAAAAATGTATATTACATAAATTGTGTGTTTTAATGTGCTCTACATTTTTGTGTAGTAAATTTTTGTCCATCTCTTACGGTTTAGTAGTTATTCAAAATTTAGTAAAATTCATCCAGATTAAACTACTCTTCAGAGGATATTCCCAGAAAATTCAAGATATACATTTCATTTGTCAGGTAAATATGTTTAATATCCGAAACTTTAATCAAAATCGTTAGAGCCATTTTTGAGAAAATCAAAATTTTCGAAAAAAGTTCCATGTAAAGGGTAGTTGGGGGAGGGGGGATTTTTCTCAAATATTCGTGTCGCATCCCTGGAAGATACTTAACTTAAATACCAAGTTTGGTATTTTACCGACTTTTCGTTTTTGAGTTATCGTGTTCACAGACACACACACACACAAACATACACGGACCTTTGTGTGAAAATGCTTTTTCTGGACATTGGGGACCCTAAAACATATATTTCCGGTGAAATCTCGGTATCGAATTTTTGGTGGAGTGCAATACTTTCTCTATACACTATGTAGTGTGAATGGAGAAAGTAATAAAAATACCAAGACGGCGCCTGGTATTGAACCGCCGCACAACAGGCTAATGAAACATTCGCACCGCCGGCCGGGAGCGGTGGCGAGCTCCTGTAATCCAGTATCTGGAGGCCGGGTGTCGAGGATGGTTTGAGAACAGGAGTCCTGGTGTTCAGTTATCCCACGTAGACTGGACGTCCGCACTAAGCTGGGCATCAACATGGATGTCCTGGGGGAGCTCAGACTGTCCAGGTTGTCTAAGGAGAGATGAACCGGGCCAGGGGGGAAACCCAGCAGCCAAAAGTCTCCATGCCCAGCAGTAGTGGGATCGCGTCCAGGAGTGGGAGCTGGACAAAAGCCTGACCAACATAACCAGACCAGCACCTTTTTTTTTTTTTTTTTTTTTTTTCTAACTTCAAAAGCATTTATTTCATTATGCAAAAAAATAGCATATATTCATATTTTTTACTCTATTTGAACAATGTATTTAAGTAAACTGAATTCCTTTGTCGATCATTACAATGATCCAAAAGATGGCGAAGTCCATAGAGATTCATTCATTTGAAGAGATAAACTCCATTTTCAAGAGTTTATACATTTCATTATTTTTCTTTCCTTAAAATAATGTATAATTTAAAAACCAGATGTGTTACATCACTGCTTTTCTCTACCTATTCTAAAAACAATATTTTCATAGAAAACTGTTTTTCTATCTACTTCATGCTAAATCAGAAAAATATTATCACAATTGGTGCCTTAGTACCTTACTAAGCAAAAGGGAATTAAGGGAATACTCGTACACTCGGCTAAAATGATTCAAAGCCTTTAAAACCTGAAACTATGGGGCGACATCGTAATTCGATTCTATAGTAAGACAAAAAGTAATGAAAAAAAATCTGATGTAATACATTCACAATACTTTCTCTATATCTCTGCAACACATTTTTGTTAAAAAGTTTATGCTTCTAGTTACTTCATGCTAAGTTAGAAAAAACTAGCTGAAATAGTCTTATTACTTGCTTTCCTGTAAGCAGAAGCAAAATAGAGGAGTAACATAGGTTAAAGTGATAGCAAAAGATGGTTGCTATGTGACTGAAGTTAATTTGTTTGTATGGACAGGAGTTGACAAATTCCTGTATGTGAACAGTATAAGTTTTTAAGGCTGAAACAAAAAACATGGAATATCTAAAAGACGATCAACTCCACAAAAAAAAAAAGTGTATAACATAAAGTGTGCTTTAATGTGCTCTACATTTTTTGTGTGGTAAGTTTTTGTCTCTTTCTTACAGCTCACCAGTTACACAAAATTCCGTAAATTTCATCCAGAATAAAGTAGTCTTCAGAGGCTATTCCCAGAAATTTTAAGATATACATATTATTTGTCAAGTATATATCTTTAATATATGATATTTGTATCTAAATCGTTAGAGCCATTTTTTAGAAAATCAACATTTTCGAAAAAATTTCCATGTGAAGGGTAGTTGGGAGTGGGGAGATTTTCTTGAAAATCTCTGTGTCGCATCCTTGGAAGATACTGAACTTAAATACCAAGTTTGATATTTAACAGCCTTTTCGTTTTTGAGCTATGCTACCCACAAGCACACAGACACACACACATACACACAGACAGATAGACAGACACGGACATTTTTCTAAAAATGCTTTTTTTTGGATTCAGGTGGACTCAAAACATGTATTTTCGGTGAAATCTCGTATCGAATTTTTGGGTACAATGCAATATACACTATGTAGAGAAAGTAATAATGGGCAAGACTGTAGAAGTTTTGGTATCAAAATCGTAATTATTGCAAAATTCAGAATATGTCTCCACGTTAACAAGAGTATTTTAAACTAAGTAAAATTTAAATAGTTACTTCCAAATTATAACATTATTTACTTTCTTAAGCAATGATAACATTAAACAATTAGCAGAGGAAAAAATAAGTTATATGAGACCCAGTAACTGTTATTCGCAAACATTGTGCATGTTTGATAAAATGAATATTTGTATTTAAAAAGCAATTTAAAACAATGCGCTGCCTAAACTATACTATGGTATAAGCTTTAGTATTGGCGTTTGTAATTAGCTGACAGACATGCCACTTTTAATTTTAATTTAATTCATTTTATTAACAAATGAATTTGCTACATTTTAGGATTTTAGAGATATCTATGGTGTATCATAATATCAAAAATGTGGCGTGAAGTTATTTAATCAACTGCCTCGTCATCAAAGCTTTAATTAAGGGAACAAATACATCAAATTGGTATTATTTTGTCACATTTTGAATGCATTATATAAAATCATATTTGACAGGAACTACAAAAGATATCAAACTGCAATTTTACAGATAAAGCCTTACTATACAAATTATACTTAAACGGATTAAATGTAATGGAGACGGAAAACATATATACGAATATCTGAGTTTAAAATGCCCCGTTTAGTTTTCTAAGGGCGCTGATAGCCTAGTAGTTGAACGCCCTACAATATTATCATCATCATCATCATCTGAGTTTAGAGTGTTTTCATAATAAAAAATCTGATGTGTTCCATTCACATGACTTTCTCTATATCTCTGCAACAAATTATTGTTAGAAAGCTTATGCTTCTATTTACTTCATGTTAATCGAGAACAAATTAGCAGAAATAGTCTTATTTACTTGCTTCCTTTAAAGTAGAAGCTGAGTAAGGGTGTACCATAGATTAAAGTGATACTCAAAATCTGGTTGCTATGTGACTGATGTTCCGTTGTTTGTGTAAACAAGAGTTGGCAAATTCCTGTATGAGAAAAGTGTGTTTTTTAAAACTGAAACCAAAAACAAGGAATATCTAAACAACGATCAATTCCATTAAAAAAGTGTATATAATATAAATTGTGTGTTTTAGCGTGCTCTAAATTTTTGTGTAGTAAGTCTTTATCTGTCTGTTTCGGTTTAGGAGCTATGAAAATTCCGTAAATTTCATCCAGAATAAAGTAAGCACCAGAGGCTATTCCCAGAAAATTGAAGATATGCATTTTATTTATTAGGTAAATATCTGTGATATACGATATTTTAATCAAAATCGTTAAAGCCATTTTTAAGAAAATAAAAAGCTTCAAAAAAATGTCCATGTAAACGGTAGTTTGGTGTGGAGGGAGTTTTCTCAAAATCTTCGTGTCGCATCCCTGGAAGATACTAAACTTAAATACCATGTTTGGTACTTTACAGACTTTTCGTTTGAGTTATCGTGTTCACAGATACACGGACACACACATACAAGGAACTTTTTCTGAAAATACTTTTTTAGGATACTGGGGACCCTAAAACACATATTTCCGGTGAAATCTCGGTATCGAATTTTTGGGTGGAGTGCAATACCTTCTCTATACATTATGTACATAGTACGTATAGAGAAAGTATTAAAAACGAATACCAATTTCCATTTTCAGAAAAAATAAACATTTAAAAAATTGAACTATTACAAGGAATATGTCGGAAATAATCAACTTAACAAGTATGTATCTGGCATAAATTGTGTGTTTTAACATCTACATTTTTGTGCAGGAAGTTCCTGTCTATCTCCTACTCACGCAAAATTCAGCAAAATTCATTCAGAATAAAGAAGTCTTTAGAGGCTATTTCTAGATAATTCAAGATATGCATTTTATTTGCCATTTAAATATCTCTAATATACGGTATTTTAATCAAAATCGATAGAGTCAGTTTTGAGAAAAACAAAATTTTGGAAAATTGTTACATGTAAAGCGTACTTTGGGGTGCGAGGATTTTCCGCAAAGTGTTCGTGTTGAGTCCTTGGAAGATAATAAATTTGTATATCAAGTTCGGTATTTTTTCGACTTTTCGTTTCTGAGTTGTCGTGTTCACGGACACACATGGACCTTTTTCTGAAATTTTATTTTTTTTTATTATTTTGGTTACAGGGGACCCTAAAACGCATATTTCCGATGAAATTTTGGTATCAAAATTTTGGATGGAATGCAATACTTTCTCTATACATCATGTACATGGTATGTATGGTGAAAGTACAAATGCAAGAGCTTGCACGTTTTAAGTTTAATACTAGAGCTCGGTTTTGGGTGCCGAAGTGCACGCAGATGTGAACACGGAGTTTTTAGCAGAATAAAGGGAGAATAGTGGGGCGGATTATTTGAGGGGGGGGGCAGGTAGTGTTTAACGCTAACTATATGCAGCACCACAGACGATGGCACTGATGATACAAGAAATGAAGATGGTGGAATACGATGGCGTGGGCATGCGGAGAACCCGAAGAAATCTCGTTCACCACAAATGCCGCATGCGGTCCCCTGGGATCGAATTGAGGCTGAATTGGCGGGAGACGAGTGGTCTAACCGTGGGATCAAAAACCAAAACTCGGTTAAATTCAAACTTGGTATTTTCGTTGAGTATCTTCCAATTATGCGACACGAAGATTTTCAAGTAAATCCCTCACGTTTTACATGGAACATTTTTCGAACATTTTAATTTTCTCCATAATGTCTCTAACGATTTAGATTAAAGTACCTTATGTTTAACATATTTTATGACAAACGAAATGTATTTCTTAATTTTCAGAGAATAGCCTCTGAAGGCTTTTTCATTCTGGACGACTTTTGTAGAGTTGGCAAAGCGTAATAGATATACAAAAACTTACTATACAAAAATGTAGATCTCATGAAAAAAGAAACATAATTTAGTCGGTACATTGCTTTTTCTTTATTGTAAAGTTAACTGCTTTCGAGATAATCGGAATTATTCAATTTTATGCCACTTAAACTTTTGTCAAACGGTTAGACATCTGCTCGTTTCTTGTTTGTTTACTCCAGACAAGCAAAGAAATTGGTATTTCAATTGTTTCACATAACCACCGTCTTTTAAAGGAGGAGATTATCGCTTTTAGCCTAGCTTATTACCGTTCTACTTACAAGGAAGCTAGCATTATGACTAATTCTGCTAAGTATTATATTGATTAGCATTATGTAGAAAAGAGATTAATCGTTTGAATTAAAGGTTTGTTTGCCGAACAGCTAGAGAACATCATGTGAATGGAATACATTAGACGTTTTTCCCTTCTACTTACAAGCATCTAGGTAATAGAAACAATTTCTGCTAATGTTTATCTCGTTTAGCATGATGTAGATAGAAGAATATGCTTTTTAACAATAATTTGTTAAAGAGATGTAGAGAAAGACATGTGAATGGAACACATCTGATGTTTATTAACACTGTTCACACAAGCACATACACGAACCACCATCGGGCAATCTCGATAACATGTCCTGTGTTTACCAAAGGTAAGCAGCAGAGAAAAAAATCTGATATGTACCATTCACATGTCTTTCTCCATATCCCTGCAACAAATAATTCTTAAAAAGCTTATAATTCTATTTACTTTATGCTAATCAGATAAAAAAATTAGCAGAAAAAGTCTTATTTCTCGCATCCTTGTAAGTAGAAGCGAAATAAGGGACCACTGTAGGTTAAAGTGATAGTCAAAAGCTGGTTGCTATGTCAATGAAGTTCCTTTGTTTATATGGATAGGAGTTGACAAGTTCCAGTATGAGAAAAGTATACGTTTTTCATAGCAGAAACCAAAAATAAGGAATGTCACAAAAACGACGAACTCCACAAAAAAAAATGTATATTACATAAATTGTGTGTTTTAATGTGCTCTACATTTTTGTGTAGTAAGTTTTTGTCCATCTCTTACGGTTTAGTAGTTATTCAAAATTTAGTAAAATTCATCCAGATTAAACTACTCTTCAGAGGATATTCCCAGAAAATTCAAGATATACATTTCATTTGTCAGGTAAATATGTTTAATATCCGAAACTTTAATCAAAATCGTTAGAGCCATTTTTGAGAAAATCAAAATTTTCGAAAAAAGTTCCATGTAAAGGGTAGTTGGGGGAGGGGGGATTTTTCTCAAATATTCGTGTCGCATCCCTGGAAGATACTTAACTTAAATACCAAGTTTGGTATTTTACCGACTTTTCGTTTTTGAGTTATCGTGTTCACAGACACACACACACACAAACATACACGGACCTTTGTGTGAAAATGCTTTTTCTGGACATTGGGGACCCTAAAACATATATTTCCGGTGAAATCTCGGTATCGAATTTTTGGTGGAGTGCAATACTTTCTCTATACACTATGTAGTGTGTATGGAGAAAGTAATAAAAATACCAAGACGGCGCCTGGTATTGAACCGCCGCACAACAGGCTAATGAAACATTCGCACCGCCGGCCGGGAGCGGTGGCGAGCTCCTGTAATCCAGTATCTGGAGGCCGGGTGTCGAGGATGGTTTGAGAACAGGAGTCCTGGTGTTCAGTTATCCCACGTCGACTGGACGTCCGCACTAAGCTGGGCATCAACATGGATGTCCTGGGGGAGCTCAGACTGTCCAGGTTGTCTAAGGAGAGATGAACCGGGCCAGGGGGGAAACCCAGCAGCCAAAAGTCTCCATGTCCAGCAGTAGTGGGATCGCGTCCAGGAGTGGGAGCTGGACAAAAGCCTGACCAACATAACCAGACCAGCACCTTTTTTTTTTTTTTTTTTTTCTAACTTCAAAAGCATTTATTTCATTATGCAAAAAAATAGCATATATTCATATGTTTTACTCTATTTGAACAATGTATTTAAGTAAACTGAATTCCTTTGTCGATCATTACAATGATCCAAAAGATGGCGAAGTCCATAGAGATTCATTCATTTGAAGAGATAAACTCCATTTTCAAGAGTTTATACATTTCATTATTTTTCTTTCCTTAAAATAATGTATAATTTAAAAACCAGATGTGTTACATCACTGCTTTTCTCTACCTATTCTAAAAACAATATTTTCATAGAAAACTGTTTTTCTATGTACTTCATGCTAAATCAGAAAAATATTATCACAATTGGTGCCTTAGTACCTTACTAAGCAAAAGGGAATTAAGGGAATACTCGTACACTCGGCTAAAATGATTCAAAGCCTTTAAAACCTGAAACTATGGGGCGACATCGTAATTCGATTCTATAGTAAGACAAAAAGTAATGAAAAAAAATCTGATGTAATACATTCACAATACTTTCTCTATATCTCTGCAACACATTTTTGTTAAAAAGTTTATGCTTCTAGTTACTTCATGCTAAGTTAGAAAAAACTAGCTGAAATAGTCTTATTACTTGCTTTCCTGTAAGCAGAAGCAAAATAGAGGAGTAACATAGGTTAAAGTGATAGCAAAAGATGGTTGCTATGTGACTGAAGTTAATTTGTTTGTATGGACAGGAGTTGACAAATTCCTGTATGTGAACAGTATAAGTTTTTAAGGCTGAAACAAAAAACATGGAATATCTATAAGACGATCAACTCCACAAAAAAAAAAGTGTATAACATAAAGTGTGCTTTAATGTGCTCTACATTTTTTGTGTGGTAAGTTTTTGTCTCTTTCTTACAGCTCACCAGTTACACAAAATTCCGTAAATTTCATCCAGAATAAAGTAGTCTTCAGAGGCTATTCCCAGAAATTTTAAGATATACATATTATTTGTCAAGTATATATCTTTAATATATGATATTTGTATCTAAATCGTTAGAGCCATTTTTTAGAAAATCAACATTTTCGAAAAAATTTCCATGTGAAGGGTAGTTGGGAGTGGGGAGATTTTCTTGAAAATCTCTGTGTCGCATCCTTGGAAGATACTGAACTTAAATACCAAGTTTGATATTTAACAGCCTTTTCGTTTTTGAGCTATGCTACCCACAAGCACACAGACACACACACATACACACAGACAGATAGACAGACACGGACATTTTTCTAAAAATGCTTTTTTTTGGATTCAGGTGGACTCAAAACATGTATTTTCGGTGAAATCTCGTATCGAATTTTTGGGTACAATGCAATATACACTATGTAGAGAAAGTAATAATGGGCAAGACTGTAGAAGTTTTGGTATCAAAATCGTAATTATTGCAAAATTCAGAATATGTCTCCACGTTAACAAGAGTATTTTAAACTAAGTAAAATTTAAATAGTTACTTCCAAAATATAACATTATTTACTTTCTTAAGCAATGATAACATTAAACAATTAGCAGAGGAAAAAATAAGTTATATGAGACCCAGTAACTGTTATTCGCAAACATTGTGCATGTTTGATAAAATGAATATTTGTATTTAAAAAGCAATTTAAAACAATGCGCTGCCTAAACTATACTATGGTATAAGCTTTAGTATTGGCGTTTGTAATTAGCTGACAGACATGCCACTTTTAATTTTAATTTAATTCATTTTATTAACAAATGAATTTGCTACATTTTAGGATTTTAGAGATATCTATGGTGTATCATAATATCAAAAATGTGGCGTGAAGTTATTTAATCAACTGCCTCGTCATCAAAGCTTTAATTAAGGGAACAAATACATCAAATTGGTATTATTTTGTCACATTTTGAATGCATTATATAAAATCATATTTGACAGGAACTACAAAAGATATCAAACTGCAATTTTACAGATAAAGCCTTACTATACAAATTATACTTAAACGGATTAAATGTAATGGAGACGGAAAACATATATACGAATATCTGAGTTTAAAATGCCCCGTTTAGTTTTCTAAGGGCGCTGATAGCCTAGTAGTTGAACGCCCTACAATATTATCATCATCATCATCATCTGAGTTTAGAGTGTTTTCATAATAAAAAATCTGATGTGTTCCATTCACATGACTTTCTCTATATCTCTGCAACAAATTATTGTTAGAAAGCTTATGCTTCTATTTACTTCATGTTAATCGAGAACAAATTAGCAGAAATAGTCTTATTTACTTGCTTCCTTTAAAGTAGAAGCTGAGTAAGGGTGTACCATAGATTAAAGTGATACTCAAAATCTGGTTGCTATGTGACTGATGTTCCGTTGTTTGTGTAAACAAGAGTTGGCAAATTCCTGTATGAGAAAAGTGTGTTTTTTAAAACTGAAACCAAAAACAAGGAATATCTAAACAACGATCAATTCCATTAAAAAAGTGTATATAATATAAATTGTGTGTTTTAGCGTGCTCTAAATTTTTGTGTAGTAAGTCTTTATCTGTCTGTTTCGGTTTAGGAGCTATGAAAATTCCGTAAATTTCATCCAGAATAAAGTAAGCACCAGAGGCTATTCCCAGAAAATTGAAGATATGCATTTTATTTATTAGGTAAATATCTGTGATATACGATATTTTAATCAAAATCGTTAAAGCCATTTTTAAGAAAATAAAAAGCTTCAAAAAAATGTCCATGTAAACGGTAGTTTGGTGTGGAGGGAGTTTTCTCAAAATCTTCGTGTCGCATCCCTGGAAGATACTAAACTTAAATACCATGTTTGGTACTTTACAGACTTTTCGTTTGAGTTATCGTGTTCACAGATACACGGACACACACATACAAGGAACTTTTTCTGAAAATACTTTTTTAGGATACTGGGGACCCTAAAACACATATTTCCGGTGAAATCTCGGTATCGAATTTTTGGGTGGAGTGCAATACCTTCTCTATACATTATGTACATAGTACGTATAGAGAAAGTATTAAAAACGAATACCAATTTCCATTTTCAGAAAAAATAAACATTTAAAAAATTGAACTATTACAAGGAATATGTCGGAAATAATCAACTTAACAAGTATGTATCTGGCATAAATTGTGTGTTTTAACATCTACATTTTTGTGCAGGAAGTTCCTGTCTATCTCCTACTCACGCAAAATTCAGCAAAATTCATTCAGAATAAAGAAGTCTTTAGAGGCTATTTCTAGATAATTCAAGATATGCATTTTATTTGCCATTTAAATATCTCTAATATACGGTATTTTAATCAAAATCGATAGAGTCAGTTTTGAGAAAAACAAAATTTTGGAAAATTGTTCCATGTAAAGCGTACTTTGGGGTGCGAGGATTTTCCGCAAAGTGTTCGTGTTGAGTCCTTGGAAGATAATAAATTTGTATATCAAGTTCGGTATTTTTTCGACTTTTCGTTTCTGAGTTGTCGTGTTCACGGACACACATGGACCTTTTTCTGAAATGTTATTTTTTTTATTATTTTGGTTACAGGGGACCCTAAAACGCATATTTCCGATGAAATTTTGGTATCAAAATTTTGGATGGAATGCAATACTTTCTCTATACATCATGTACATAGTATGTATGGTGAAAGTACAAATGCAAGAGCTTGCACGTTTTAAGTTTAATACTAGAGCTCGGTTTTGGGTGCCGAAGTGCACGCAGATGTGAACACGGAGTTTTTAGCAGAATAAAGGGAGAATAGTGGGGCGGATTATTTGAGGGGGGGGGGGCAGGTAGTGTTTAACGCTAACTATATGCAGCACCACAGACGATGGCACTGATGATACAAGAAATGAAGATGGTGGAATACGATGGCGTGGGCATGCGGAGAACCCGAAGAAATCTCGTTCACCACAAATGCCGCATGCGGTCCCCTGGGATCGAATTGAGGCTGAATTGGCGGGAGACGAGTGGTCTAACCGTGGGATCAAAAACCAAAACTCGGTTAAATTCAAACTTGGTATTTTCGTTGAGTATCTTCCAATTATGCGACACGAAGATTTTCAAGTAAATCCCTCACGTTTTACATGGAACATTTTTCGAACATTTTAATTTTCTCCATAATGTCTCTAACGATTTAGATTAAAGTACCTTATGTTTAACATATTTTATGACAAACGAAATGTATTTCTTAATTTTCAGAGAATAGCCTCTGAAGGCTTTTTCATTCTGGACGACTTTTGTAGAGTTGGCAAAGCGTAATAGATATACAAAAACTTACTATACAAAAATGTAGATCTCATGAAAAAAGAAACATAATTTAGTCTGTACATTGCTTTTTCTTTATTGTAAAGTTAACTGCTTTCGAGATAATCGGAATTATTCAATTTTATGCCACTTAAACTTTTGTCAAACGGTTAGACATCTTCTCGTTTCTTGTTTGTTTACTCCAGACAAGCAAAGAAATTGGTATTTCAATTGTTTCACATAACCACCGTCTTTTAAAGGAGGAGATTATCGCTTTTAGCCTAGCTTATTACCGTTCTACTTACAAGGAAGCTAGCATTATGACTAATTCTGCTAAGTATTATATTGATTAGCATTATGTAGAAAAGAGATTAATCGTTTGAATTAAAGGTTTGTTTGCCGAACAGCTAGAGAACATCATGTGAATGGAATACATTAGACGTTTTTCCCTTCTACTTACAAGCATCTAGGTAATAGAAACAATTTCTGCTAATGTTTATCTCGTTTAGCATTATGTAGATAGAAGAATATGCTTTTTAACAATAATTTGTTAAAGAGATGTAGAGAAAGACATGTGAATGGAACACATCTGCTGTTTATTAACACTGTTCACACAAGCACATACACGAACCACAATCGGGCAATCTGGATAACATTTCCTGTGTGTACCAAAGGTAAGCAGCAGAGAAAAACATCTGATGTGTACCATTCACATGACTTTCTCCATATCCCTGCAACAAATAATTCTTAAAAAGCTTATAATTCTATTTACTTTATGCTAATCAGATAAAAAAATTAGCAGAAAAAGTCTTATTTCTCGCATCCTTGTAAGTAGAAGCGAAATAAGGGACCACCGTAGGTTAAAGTGATAGTCAAAAGCTGGTTGCTATGTCATTGAAGTTCCTTTGTTTATATGGATAGGAGTTGACAAGTTCCAGTATGAGAAAAGTATACGTTTTTCATAGCAGAAACCAAAAATAAGGAATATCACAAAAACGACGAACTCCACGAAAAAAATGTATATAACATAAATTGTGTGTTTTAATGTGCTCTACATTGTTTGTGTAGTAAGTTTTTGTCCATCTCTTACGGTTTAGTAGTTAATCAAAATTTAGTAAAATTCATCCAGATTAAACTACTCTTCAGAGGATATTCCCAGAAAATTCAAGATATACATTTCATTTGTCAGGTAAGTATGTTTAATATCCGAAGCTTTAATCAAAATCGTTAGAGCCATTTTTGAGAAAATCAAAATTTTCGAAAAAAATTCCATGCAAAGGCTAGTTGGGGTGGGGGGATTTTTCTCAAAATCTTCGTGTCGCATCCCTGGAAGATACTAAACTTCAATACCAAGTTTGGTATTTTACCGACTTTTCGTTTTTGAGTTATCGTGTTCACAGGTACACACACACACATACACGGACCTTTGTGTGAAAATGCTTTTTCTGGACATTGGGGACCCTAAAACATATATTTCCGGTGAAATCTCGGTATCGAATTTTTGGTGGAGTGCAATACTTTCTCTATACACTATGTACATAGTGTGTATGGAGAAAGTAATAAAAATACCAAGACGGCGCCTGGTATTGAACCGCCGCACAACAGGCTAATGAAACACTCACTCATTCTGCCGGCCGGGAGCGGTGACGAGCTCCTGTAATCTAGTGTCAGGAGGCCGGGTGTCGAGGATGGTTTGAGAACAGGAGTCCTGGTGTTCAGTTATCCCACGTAGACTGGACGTCCGCACTAAGCTGGGCATCAACATGGATGTGCTGGGGGAGCTCAGACTGTCCAGGTTGCCTAAGGAGAGATGAACCGGGCTAGGGGGGAAACCCAGCAGCCAAAAGTCTCCATGTCCAGCAGTAGTGGGATCGCGTCCAGGAGTGGGAACTGGACAACAGCCAGCCAACATAACCAGACCAGCACCTTTTTTTTTTTTTTTTTCTAACTTCAAAATAATTTATTTCATTAGTCAAAAATAGCATATATTCATATTTTTTGCTGTATTTGAACAATGTACAACGAATTCCTTTGTCGATAATTACAATGATCCAAAAATTGCATTCAGAAACGTAAACTACATCTCAATACATTTATTCTTTTTATCACATTTCTTTCATCAAAAGAATGTATGATTTAAAAATCAGATGTGTTACATCACTGTTTTTCTCTACCTATTCTAAAAACAATAGTTTTATATTAAAAACGTTTTTCTATCTATTTCATGCTAAATCAAAAAAACATTATCAAAATTGGTCTTTTACTTAATACCTTCTTAAGTAGAAGGGAAATAAGGGAATACTCGTACACTCGATTCAAATCCTTTAAAATCCTTAAGGATTCAAATCCTTAATCCTTTAAAAGCTGAAACTATGAGGCGACATTGTAATTCGATTCTATTGCATGACCAATAGTAAGTCAAAATATAAACGAATGGCTACTTCGCGTTTTAGAAAAGTATAAAGATTTTAAAAATTAAACTAATACAAGGAATATGTCGGAAATAATCAACTTAACAAGAAGAATGTATCTGGCATAAATTGTGTGTTTTAACCAGATCTACATTTTTTGTACAGCAAGGTTCTGTCTTTCGCTTACGGTTTAACACTCACGCAAAATTCAGGAAAATTCATTCAGAATAAAGAGGTCTTTAGATGCTATTCCCAGATAATTGAAAATATGAATTTTATTTTCCATATAAATATCTTTAATATACGGTATTTTAATCAAACTCGATAGAGCCATGAAATTTTTTTGAAATTTTTTCCTTGTAAAGGGTTGTTTGGGGTGAGGGGTTTTCCTCCAAATTTTCGTGTCACATCCTTGGAAGATTCTAAACTTATATACCAAGTATGTTACTTTACCGACTTTACGTTTTTGAGTTATCGTGTTCACACTCGGACACACACGGACCTCATTCTGAAAATGCCCTTTTTTTGGATACAGGGGACCATAAAACTCATATTTCCGGTGAAACTTTGGAATCGAATTTTTGGGTGGAATACAATACCTTCTCTATACCATGTACAAGTATATAAGGAGAAAGTAAAAATGCAACAGCTTGCACGTCTTAAGTTTTATTACTAGAGCCGAAGCGCCTACAGCTATGAACACGACGCAATCAGCGGTATAAAAAGAGAATAGTTGTGAAGGTTATTTTGGGGGCGCGGGCAGGTAGTGTTTAACGCTAGCTATATGCGGCACCACAGGCGATGACACGGATAATACAGGAACGAATAGGGAGCACTAGTGGAATACGATGGCCGGGAATGCGGAGAACCCGGAGAAATTTCGTCCCTGTGCCGTTTTGTCCACCACAAATGCCACATGCGGTCACCTGTGATTGGACCGAGGCCGCATTGGTGAGAGACGAGTGGTCTAACCACAGAGCCACGGTACGGCTGAGGGGCCAAAAACGAAAAGTCGGTTAAATTCAAACTTTGTATTTAGGTTGAGTATATTCCAAGGATGTGACACGAAGATTTTCAAGAAAATCCCTCACCTTTCAACTTCCATTTACATGGATCATTTTTCGAACATTTTGATTTTCTCAAAAATGACTAACGATTTTGGTTAAAATACCTTATGTTTAAGATACTTTTATGACAAACGAGATGTATATCTTGAATTTTCTGGACGACTTTTGTATAGCTGGCAAAGCTTAAGAGATATCAAAAACTTTACGATACAAAAAATGTATATCTCATTAAAAAAGAAACAAAATTTAGTCGGTAATATTTTTTTTTTTTTTTTTTTTTTGTAGGATTAACTATATTTGAGGTATTCGGGATTTTCTATTTTAAAACACATAAATCTTATCAAACGGTTAGACATCTTTCTTCTCATTTCTCCTTAGTTTATTCCTAAAAAGCAGAGAAATTGGTATTTCCAATGTTACATATAGTGACCGGCTTTTAGAGGATAAGACTATCGCTTTTAATCTGAGCATTTTGTTATTCTTTTCTACTTACAAGGAAGCTAGTAGGAAGGCTAATTCTACTGATGTTTATATTGATTAACATGATGTAGATAAAATATTAATCTTTTGAATAAAAGGTTTGTTTGCCGAACGGCTAGAGGACATCATGTGAATGAAACACATTAGATGTTTTTCCTTCTTGTTACAAGAACCCAAGTAATGGGAACAATTTCTGGTAATTTTTACCTCATTTAGTAGGATGTAGATAGAGCAATATTCTTTTCTAACAATAATTTGTTACAGAGATGTAGAGAAAGACATGTGAATGTTTATTAGCACTGTTCACTCAGTGAAATACACGAACTGCCATCTAAATATGTTGGTTCGGGGAATCTCGATAACATTTCCTCTATTTACCCAAAGTAATCAGTAGAGAAAACCGCCACACAACAGGCTAATGAAACATTCACTCTTCCGGCCGGGAGCGGTGGCGAGCTCCTGTAATCCAGTGTCTGGAGGCCGGGTGTAGAGGATGGTTTGAGGACAGGAGTCCTGGTGTTCAGTAAACCTACGACGACTGGACGTCCGCACTAAGCTGGGCATCAACATGGATGTCCTGGAGGAGCTCAGAGTGTCCAGGTTGTCTAAGGAGAGATGAACCGGGCCAGGGGGGAAACCCAGCAGCCAAAAGTCTCCATGTCCAACAGTAGTGGGATCGCGTGCTGGAGTGGGAGCTGGGCAACAGCCTGACCAACATAACCAGACCGACACCCTTTTTTTTTTTTTTCTAATTTAAAAATCTTCATTTATTTCAGTCAAAAATAGCGTTTACTCTAACATGGTATATAAGGACACAGAATTCTTTTGCCGATCATTATAATGATTCTTACATTATGTATGGCAAAGTCGATAAAGGATCCTATAGTGAATCTCAATCCAGTTTATTTTTTATCACATTTCTTTCGCCAATAGAAAATTAATTTAAAAATCAATGCGTTGCATCACTGCTTTTCTTTACCTATTCCAAATACAACATTTTTACAGAAAAGTATTCTTATATCTACTTCATGCTAAATCAGAAAAACATTAGCAAAATTGCTCTTATTACTTAGTTCCTTGTTAAGTAGAACGGGAATAAGGGAACACACTCGGCTAAAACGATCCAAATCCTATAAAACTGTCAGTATGAGGCGACATTATATTTCGATTCCATATACATGACCAAGAGCTATACAAAATAGAAACGAATGAGAACTTCCCGTTCAGAAATGTATAAACATTTTAAACATTAAACCAATAACAAGGAATTTGTCGGAAATGATAAACTCTACAAAAAGTATGCATCTGATATATTTTCTATGTTTAACAAGATCTACATTTTTATGTAGTATGATTTAGTCTATCTCTAACGGTTTACCAATTATGCAAAACTCCTCCAGAACAAAGACGGATTTAGAGATATTCCCAGGAAATTCAAGATATACATTTTATCGGCCATGTAAATATCTTTAATTTTAAACAAACTCGTTAGAACTATTTGTAATAAAATCAAAATTTCGAAAAGGTAAATGATCCATGAAGATGGAGGACTTTATTGAATTTGTTTATGTCACATCTTTGGAAGATAATAAAACTTTAATGCCTAATGTGGAACTTAACCGATTGAATGCTTTTCAGTTATACTGTCCACAGTTTTCAGAAGCTCAGAGAGCGAGAGAGAGAGAGAGAGAGAGAGAGAGAAACTAATACATAGACACAAACATTGGCCATTTTACATAAAGTGTGTTTTATTCAGGTACCCTCGACAGTTTTGTTTCCTGTAAAATCTCGGTATCGAATTTTTCATGGATTAAATAGCTTATCTTCATACTTTGTATATTTTATGAACTCATGTAAAATATAAGCATCGGAAAATTTAAAGAAATAACAGATGATATCTCGAAATAAGAGTATCTAGCACAATTTGCGTGTTCTAAAGAAATCTATATTCTATGTATTAGGCACTTTTTCTATCACGAATGGTTTAAATGTTATGCAAAGGTCCTACAAAATGAAAGGAAATTTACTCGGCTATTACCAGAATATTCAAAATAAATTATTTATACGTCATGAAAGTATCTTAAATTTAGTATTGATCAAAACGTTAAAAACATTTTTTTAGGAAATCATAATTTTCTAAAATTTTCCAAGTAATAAATAGTTTAGTGTGGGGTGATATTCTTGAAAATCTTCGTGTCCCATCTTTGGAAGAAGTTGAACATAAATATTAAGTTGGGTATTTCCTGACTTTTCATTTTTGAGTTATGCTGGTCATAGATATACGGATCACAGAGGTGCTGAGACATTTTTCTAAATACGTTTTTTTCAGAATTTAGAGGACATCAAAGCGTTTAATTACAATAAAATGTTGATATAAAATTTTTGAGTGAAATGTTATATCTTTTCTACCTGTTTTGTTCGTGGTAGAGAAAATAAAATTCCAATGATTTTCTGTACACATTATTTTAATCTTACACACATCTTATTCTGAAATCCTATTGGATTTTAAAAAAAGCTATTACTCTAACGGTTACTTTAAACGGTTCTTTTTAATAGAAGTAATATTAAATGAAACATTTAACTCTTAGCTTCTTGCTCAATGCGTTGGAAAATACGCAACAGTTTAGACATTTTCAGTTTTATTACATAATCGGTATTGCGTTCTGAAGCGCATATAAATACGAACACATAGAGCAGTCAGACGTATAAAGAAAGAATAGTGGGGAGGGATGTAGTGTAAACATGCTCATCTTGAGGTATAATCGGTTCCAAAAGTAGTTCATTACACGCAATGATATTGTATACATAATTCTGATTTATGAAGTAACACAATAAATCAATTATTTAATTATAAAAATAGTAAATAAAACACATTGTACTTTAACAAATAAATGTATAAAGTTTAGCACAAAAAATCAGCATAATAATGTGCAAATCTTTGAAAAGACAATGTAGATAAGTGAACCAAACTAACTCAGTATTTATTGCAGTGACTTACAGGATAAATCTTTACTGTATATAAAGAAAAGGATCTTTTCTTGTCACTCAAAATATGTTTAAATCAACCACAGGTTTCTAAGTGTTGAACACCTACTTTTTCGTTTTCGACATATTTACGTTATGCCTATACAATGTACACAGTAGCTAGAAAGGTATTGTATTCAAATAACATTTTGTTCAGATTTCCCCGGAAATATATGTTTTGTTGTCCCTTGAGCCCTAAAATAGAATTTTAGAAAATGTGTGTGTATGAGTTTGTCTGTTGTGTGTGTATTGTGGGCAGCATAATGAAAAACGAAATGTCGATTAAATAGTAAACTTGGTACTTAACTTGAGTATCTTACAAGATGCGAAACGACTATTTTCAAGAAAAGCTCCCACCCCCAACTGCTCTTCACATAGAACATTTTTGCGAATATTTTGATTTACTTAAAAATAGATCTAACAATTTTGATTAAAATATCTTATGTTTAAGGAATTTTTATTACCAACTAAATGCATTTTCTAATTTTCTGGGAATAGCCTCTGAACACCTCTTCTTTCTGGCTGATTTATGTATAACTGGCAAATCATAATAGAATTACAAAAACTTACCTACAAAATATGTAAATTTCATTAAAAACACAATGTCTTTAATATATTCTTTCTTGTAGAGTCAACCGCATTCCATATATTCGGGATTATTGGTTTCAATTTTAAACCACTTAAACTTTCTTAAACGGGAGGATATGTTTCTTTTTGGTTCTCGTTTGTTTACTTCTGGAAAGCAGAGAGATTAGAATATCAATTGTTTCACATAGCGACCTGATTTCAAAGGGTCAACCTCGCTTAAGCTTGTGCATTTTTTTTATTTCCCTTCTACTTACAAGGAAGCTAGTAATAAGGTTAATTCTGTTTAAGTTTATCCTGATTAGTATAATGCAGATAAAATAATAATTCTTGAATAATAGCTTTGTTTGCCGAACAGCTAGAAAGCATCAAGTGAATAGAACACATCTTATTTTTTTCTTATTCTAAAAGGAACCAAGTAATAAGAACATTTCTGCTAATGTTTATCTGGATTAGCAAAATGTAGATAGAAGATGTAGGTAAAGTTTTTAACAATAATTTGTTACAGAGAGGTAGAGAAACACGTGTGAATGGAACAGTTTCTTTAATGTATGTGCATGTGTGAACAGCGTTATTAAAGAAACTGTTACATTATACTAATCAGGATAAACTTAAACAGAATTAACCTTATTACTAGCTTCCTTGTAAGTAGAAGGGAAATAAAAAAATGCACAAGCTTAAGCGAGGTTGACCCTTTGAAATCAGGTCGCTATGTGAAACAATTGATATTCTAATCTCTCTGCTTTCCAGAAGTAAACAAACGAGAACCAAAAAGAAACATATCCTCCCGTTTAAGAAAGTTTAAGTGGTTTAAAATTGAAACCAATAATCCCGAATATATGGAATGCGGTTGACTCTACAAGAAAGAATATATTAAAGACATTGTGTTTTTAATGAAATTTACATATTTTGTAGGTAAGTTTTTGTAATTCTATTATGATTTGCCAGTTATACATAAATCAGCCAGAAAGAAGAGGTGTTCAGAGGCTATTCCCAGAAAATTAGAAAATGCATTTAGTTGGTAATAAAAGTTCCTTAAACATAAGATATTTTAATCAAAATTGTTAGATCCATTTTTAAGAAAATCAAAATATTCGCAAAAATGTTCTATGTGAAGAGCAGTTGGGGGTGGGAGCTTTTCTTGAAAATAGTCGTTTCGCATCTTGTAAGATACTCAAGTTAAGTACCAAGTTTACTATTTAATCGACATTTCGTTTTTCATTATGCTGCCCACAATACACACACAACAGACAAACTCATACACACACATTTTCTAAAATTCTATTTTAGGGCTCAAGGGACAACAAAACATATATTTCCGGGGAAATCTGAACAAAATGTTATTTGAATACAATACCTTTCTAGCTACTGTGTACATTGTATAGGCATAACGTAAATATGTCGAAAACGAAAAAGTAGGTGTTCAACACTTAGAAACCTGTGGTTGATTTAAACATATTTTGAGTGACAAGAAAAGATCCTTTTCTTTATATACAGTAAAGATTTATCCTGTAAGTCACTGCAATAAATACTGAGTTAGTTTGGTTCACTTATCTACATTGTCTTTTCAAAGATTTGCACATTATTATGCTGATTTTTTGTGCTAAACTTTATACATTTATTTGTTAAAGTACAATGTGTTTTATTTACTATTTTTATAATTAAATAATTGATTTATTGTGTTACTTCATAAATCAGAATTATGTATACAATATCATTGCGTGTAATGAACTACTTTTGGAACCGATTATACCTCAAGATGAGCATGTTTACACTACATCCCTCCCCACTATTCTTTCTTTATACGTCTGACTGCTCTATGTGTTCGTATTTATATGCGCTTCAGAACGCAATACCGATTATGTAATAAAACTGAAAATATCTAAACTGTTGCGTATTTTCCAATGCATTGAGGAAGAAACTAAGAGTTAAATGTTTCATTTAATATTACTTCTATTAAAAAGAACCGTTTAAAGTAACCGTTAGAGTAATAGCTTTTTTTAAAATCCAATAGGATTTCAGAATAAGATGTGTGTAAGATTAAAATAATGTGTACAGAAAATCATTGGAATTTTATTTTCTCTACCACGAACAAAACAGGTAGAAAAGATATAACATTTCACTCAAAAATTTTATATCAACATTTTATTGTAAATAAACGCTTTGATGTCCTCTAAATTCTGAAAAAAAAACGTATTTAGAAAAATGTCTCAGCACCTCTGTGATCCGTATATCTATGACCAGCATAACTCAAAAATGAAAAGTCAGGAAATACCCAACTTAATATTTATGTTCAACTTCTTCCAAAGATGGGACACGAAGATTTTCAAGAATATCACCCCACACTAAACTATTCATTACTTGGAAAATTTTAGAAAATTGTGATTTCCTAAAAAAATGTTTTTAACGTTTTGATCAATACTAAATTTAAGATACTTTCATGACGTATAAATAATTTATTTTGAATATTCTGGTAATAGCCGAGTAAATTTCCTTTCATTTTGTAGGACCTTTGCATAACATTTAAACCATTTGTGATAGAAAAAGTGCCTAATACATAGAATATAGATTTCTTTAGAACACGCAAATTGTGCTAGATACTCTTATTTCGAGATATCATCTGTTATTTCTTTAAATTTTCCGATGCTTATATTTTAATGAGTTCATAAAATATACAAAGGATGAAGATAAGCTATTTAATCCATGAAAAATTCGATACCGAGATTTTACAGGAAACAAAACTGTCGAGGGTACCTGAATAAAACACACTTTATGTAAAATGGCCAATGTTTGTGTCTATGTATTAGTTTCTCTCTCTCTCTCTCTCTCTCTCTCTCGCTCTCTGAGCTTCTGAAAACTGTGGACAGTATAACTGAAAAGCATTCAATCGGTTAAGTTCCACATTAGGCATTAAAGTTTTATTATATTCCAAAGATGTGACATAAACAAATTCAATAAAGTCCTCCATCTTCATGGATCATTTACCTTTTCGAAATTTTGATTTTATTACAAATAGTTCTAACGAGTTTGTTTAAAATTAAAAATATTTACATGGCCGATAAAATGTATATCTTGAATTTCCTGGGAATATCTCTAAATCCTTCTTTGTTCTGGAGGAGTTTTGCATAATTGGTAAACCGTTAGAGATAGACTAAATCATACTACATAAAAATGTAGATCTTGTTAAACATAGAAAATATATCAGATGCATACTTTTTGTAGAGTTTATCATTTCCGACAAATTCCTTGTTATTGGTTTAATGTTTAAAATGTTTATACATTTCTGAACGGGAAGTTCTCATTCGTTTCTATTTTGTATAGCTCTTGGTCATGTATATGGAATCGAAATATAATGTCGCCGCATACTGACAGTTTTATAGGATTTGGATCGTTTTAGCCGAGTGTGTTCCCTTATTCCCGTCCTACTTAACAAGGAACTAAGTAATAAGAGCATTTTGCTAATGTTTTTCTGATTTAGCATGAAGTAGATATAAGAATACTTTTCTGTAAAAATGTTGTATTTGGAATAGGTAAAGAAAAGCAGTGATGCAACGCATTGATTTTTAAATTAATTTTCTATTGGCGAAAGAAATGTGATAAAAAATAAACTGGACTGAGATTCACTTTATGAACCTTAATCGACTTTGCCATACATTATGTAAATGCAACCCTGTTTAGAATCATTATAATGATCGGCAAAAGAATTCTGTGTCCTTATATACCATGTTCAAATAGAGTAAACGCTATTTTTGACTGAAATAAATGAAGATTTTTAAGTTAGAAAAAAAAAAAAAGGGTGTCGGTCTGGTTATGTTGGTCAGGCTGTTGTCCAGCTCCCACTCACGCACGCGATCCCACTACTGTTGGACATGGAGACTTTTGGCTGCTGGGTTTCCCCCCTGTCCCGGTTCATCTCTTCTTAGACAACCTGGACACTCTGAGCTCCTCCAGGACATCCATGTTGATGCCCAGCTTAGTGCGGACGTTCAGTCGACGTGGGTTTACTGAACACCAGGACTCCTATCCTCAAACCATCCTCTACACCCGGCCTCCAGACACTGGATTACAGGAGCTCTCCACCGCTCCCGGCCGGAAGAGTGAATGTTTCATTAGCCTGTTGTGGGGCGGTTCAATACCAGACGCCGTCTTTGTATTTTTATTTTCTCTACTGATTACTTTGGGTAAATAGAGGAAATGTTATCGAGATTCCCCGAACCAACATATTTAGATGGCAGTTCGTGTATTTCACTGTGTGAACAGTGCTAATAAACATTCACATGTCTTTCTCTACATCTCTGTAACAAATTATTGTTAGAAAAGAATATTGCTCTATCTACATCCTACTAAATGAGGTAAAAATTACCAGAAATTGTTCCTATTACTTGGGTTCTTGTAACAAGAAGGGAAAACATCTAATGTGTTTCATTCACATGATGTCCTCTAGCCGTTCGGCAAACAAACATTTTATTCAAAAGATTAATATTTTATCTACATCATGTTAATCAATATAAACATCAGTAGAATTAGCCTTCCAACTAGCTTCCTTGTAGGTAGAAAAGAAATAACAAAATGCTCAGATTAAAATCGATAGTCTTATCCTCTAAAAGCCGGTCACTATATGTAACATTGGAAATACCAATTTCTCTGCTTTTTAGGAATAAACTAAGGAGAAATGAGAAAAAAGATGTCTAACCATTTGATAAGATTTAAGTGGTTTAAAATAGAAAATCCCGAATACCTCAAATATATATAATTCTACAAAAAAAAAAATATTACCGACTAAATTTTGTTTCTTTTTTAATGAGATATACATTTTTGGTATCGTAAAGTTTTTGTATATCTCTTAAGCTTTGCCAGCTATACAAAAGCCGTCCAGAAAATTCAAGATATACATCTCGTTTGTCATAAAAGTATCTTAAACATAAGGTATTATAACCAAAATCGTTAGAGTCACTTTTGAGAAAATCAAAATGTTCGAAAAATGTTCCATGTAAATGGAAGTTGAAAGGTGAGGGATTTTCTTGAAAATCTTCATGTCGCATCCTTAGAATATACTCAACTTAAACACCAAATTTGAATTTAACCGACTTTTCGTTTTTGGCCCCTCAGCCGTACCGTGGCTCCGTGGTTAGACCACTCGTCTCTCACCAATGCGGCCTCGGTTCAATCACAGGTGACCGCATGTGGCATTTGTGGTGGACAAAACGGCACAGGGACGACATTTCTCCGGGTTCTCCGCATTTCCCGGCCATCGTATTCCACTAGTGCTCCCTATTCGTTCCTGTATTATCCATGTCATCGCCTGTGGTGCCCCATATAGTTAGCGTTAAACACTACCCGCCCCCGCCCCCAAAATAACCTTCACAACTATTCTCTTTTTATACCGCTGATTGTGCCGTGTTCATAGCTGTAGGCGCTTCGGCTCTAGTAATAAAACTTAAGACGTGCAAGCTGTTGCATTTTTACTTTCTCCTTATATACTTGTACATGGTATAGAGAAGGTATTGTATTCCACCCAAAAATTCGATACCAAAGTTTCACCTGAAATATGAGTTTTATGGTCCCCTGTATCCAAAAAAAAAAAGGCATTTTCAGAATGAGGTCCGTGTGTGTCCGAATGTGAACACGATAACTCAAAAACGAAAAGTCGGTAAAGTACCATACTTGGTATAGAAGTTTAGAATCTTCCAAGGATGTGACACGAAAATTTGGAGGAAAGTCCCCTCACCCCAAACAACCCTTTACAAGGAAAAAATTTCAAAAAAATTTCATGGCTCTATCGATTTTGATTAAAATACCGTATATTAGAGATATTTATATGGAAAATAAAATTCATATTTTCAATTATCTGGGAATAGCATCTAAAGACCTCTTTATTCTGAATGAATTTTCCTGAATTTTGCGTGAGTGTTAAACCGTAAGCGATAGACAGAACCTTGCTGTACAAAAAATGTAGATCTGGTTAAAACACACAATTTATGCCAGATACATTCTTCTTGTTAAGTTGATTATTTCCGACATATTCCTTGTATTAGTTTAATTTTTAAAATCTTTATACTTTTCTAAAACGCGAAGTAGCCATTCGTTTATATTTTGACTTACTCTTGGTCATGCAATAGAATCGAATTACAATGTCGCCTCATAGTTTCAGCTTTTAAAGGATTAAGGATTTGAATCCTTAGGGATTTTAAAGGATTTGAATCGGGTGTACGAGTATTCCCTTATTTCCCTTCTACTTAAGAAGGTATTAAGTAAAAGACCAATTTTGATAATGTTTTTTTGATTTAGCATGAAATAGATAGAAAAACATTTTAATATAAAAATATTGTTTTTAGAATAGATAGAGAAAAACAGTGATGTAACACATCTGATTTTTAAATCATACATTCTTTGATGAAAGAAATGATTTGAGATGGAGTTTACGTTTCTGAATGCAATTTTTGGATCATTGTAATTGCTATTTTTCACTAATAAAATAAATTATTTTGAAGTTAGAAAAAAAAAAAAAAAAGGTGCTGGTCTGGTTATGTTGGTGAGGCTGTTGTCCAGCTCCCACTCCCGGACGCGATCCCACTACTGCTGAACATGGAGACTTTTGGCTGCTGGGTTTCCCCCCTGGCCCGGTTCATCTCTCCTTAGACAACCTGGACACTCTGAGTTCCCCCAGCACATCCATGTTGTTGCTCAGCTTAGTGCGGACGTCCAGTCGACGTGGGATAACTGAACACCAGGACTCCTGTTCTCAAACCATCCTCGACACCCGGCCTCCAGACACTGGATTACAGGAGCTCGCTACCGCTCCCGGCCGGCGGAGTGAATGCTTCATTAGCCTGTTGTGCGGCGGTTCAATACCAGGCGCCGTCTTGGTATTTTTATTACTTTCTCCATTCACACTACATAGTGTATAGAGAAAGTATTGCACTCCACCAAAAATTCGATACCGAGATTTCACCGGAAATATATGTTTTAGGGTCCCCAATGTCCAGAAAAAGCATTTTCACACAAAGGTCCGTGTATGTTTGTGTGTGTGTGTGTCTGTGAACACGATAACTCAAAAACGAAAAGTCGGTAAAATACCAAACTTGGTATTTAAGTTAAGTATCTTCCAGGGATGCGACACGAATATTTGAGAAAAATCCCCCCTCCCCCAACTACCCTTTACATGGAACTTTTTTCGAAAATTTTGATTTTCTCAAAAATGGCTCTAACGATTTTGATTAAAGTTTCGGATATTAAACATATTTACCTGACAAATGAAATGTATATCTTGAATTTTCTGGGAATATCCTCTGAAGAGTAGTTTAATCTGGATGAATTTTACTAAATTTTGAATAACTACTAAACCGTAAGAGATGGACAAAAATTTACTACACAAAAATGTAGAGCACATTAAAACACACAATTTATGTAATATACATTTTTTTTTGTGGAGTTCGTCGTTTTTGTGACATTCCTTATTTTTGGTTTCTGCTATGAAAAACGTATACTTTTCTCATACTGGAACTTGTCAACTCCTATCCATATAAACAAAGGAACTTCATTGACATAGCAATCAGCTTTTGACTATGACTTTAACCTACGGTTGTCCCTTATTTCGCTTCTACTTACAAGGATGCGAGAAATAAGACTTTTTCTGCTAATTTTTTTATCTGATTAGCATAAAGTAAATAGAATTATAAGCTTTTTAAGAACTATTTGTTGCAGGGATATGGAGAAAGTCATGTGAATGGTACACATCAGATGTTTTTCTCTGCTGCTTACCTTTGGTACACACAGGAAATGTTATCCAGATTGCCCGATTGTGGTTCGTGTATGTGCTTGTGTGAACAGTGTTAATAAACAGCAGATGTGTTCCATTCACATGTCTTTCTCTACATCTCTTTAACAAATTATTGTTAAAAAGCATATTCTTCTATCTACATAATGCTAAACGAGATAAACATTAGCAGAAATTGTTTCTATTACCTAGATGCTTGTAAGTAGAAGGGAAAAACGTCTAATGTATTCCATTCACATGATGTTCTCTAGCTGTTCGGCAAACAAACCTTTAATTCAAACGATTAATCTCTTTTCTACATAATGCTAATCAATATAATACTTAGCAGAATTAGTCATAATGCTAGCTTCCTTGTAAGTAGAACGGTAATAAGCTAGGCTAAAAGCGATAATCTCCTCCTTTAAAAGACGGTGGTTATGTGAAACAATTGAAATACCAATTTCTTTGCTTGTCTGGAGTAAACAAACAAGAAACGAGAAGATGTCTAACCGTTTGACAAAAGTTTAAGTGGCATAAAATTGAATAATTCCGATTATCTCGAAAGCAGTTAACTTTACAATAAAGAAAAAGCAATGTACCGACTAAATTATGTTTCTTTTTTCATGAGATCTACATTTTTGTATAGTAAGTTTTTGTATATCTATTACGCTTTGCCAACTCTACAAAAGTCGTCCAGAATGAAAAAGCCTTCAGAGGCTATTCTCTGAAAATTAAGAAATACATTTCGTTTGTCATAAAATATGTTAAACATAAGGTACTCTAATCTAAATCGTTAGAGACATTATGGAGAAAATTAAAATGTTCGAAAAATGTTCCATGTAAAGCGTGAGGGATTTTCTTGAAAATCTTCGTGTCGCATAATTGGAAGATACTCAACGAAAATACCAAGTTTGAATTTAACCGAGTTTTGGTTTTTGATCCCACGGTTAGACCACTCGTCTCCCGCCAATTCAGCCTCAATTCGATCCCAGGGGACCGCATGCGGCATTTGTGGTGAACGAGATTTCTTCGGGTTCTCCGCATGCCCACGCCATCGTATTCCACCATCTTCATTTCTTGTATCATCAGTGCCATCGTCTGTGGTGCTGCATATAGTTAGCGTTAAACACTACCTGCCCCCCCCCCTCAAATAATCCGCCCCACTATTCTCCCTTTATTCTGCTAAAAACTCCGTGTTCATATCTGCGTGCATTTCGGCACCCAAAACCGAGCTCTAGTATTAAACTTAAAACGTGCAAGCTCTTGCATTTGTACTTTCACCATACATACTATGTACATGATGTATAGAGAAAGTATTGCATTCCATCCAAAATTTTGATACCAAAATTTCATCGGAAATATGCGTTTTAGGGTCCCCTGTAACCAAAATAATAAAAAAAATAAAATTTCAGAAAAAGGTCCATGTGTGTCCGTGAACACGACAACTCAGAAACGAAAAGTCGAAAAAATACCGAACTTGATATACAAATTTATTATCTTCCAAGGACTCAACACGAACACTTTGCGGAAAATCCTCGCACCCCAAAGTATGCTTTACATGGAACAATTTTCCAAAATTTTGTTTTTCTCAAAACTGACTCTATCGATTTTGATTAAAATACCGTATATTAGAGATATTTAAATGGCAAATAAAATGCATATCTTGAATTATCTAGAAATAGCCTCTAAAGACTTCTTTATTCTGAATGAATTTTGCTGAATTTTGCGTGAGTAGGAGATAGACAGGAACTTCCTGCACAAAAATGTAGATGTTAAAACACACAATTTATGCCAGATACATACTTGTTAAGTTGATTATTTCCGACATATTCCTTGTAATAGTTCACTTTTTAAAATGTTTATTTGTGTCTGAAAATGGAAATTTGAATTCGTTTTTATGTACATAATGTATAGAGAAGGTATTGCACTCCACCCAAAAATTCGATACCGAGATTTCACCGGAAATACGTGTTTTAGGGTCCCCTGTATCCTAAAAAAGTATTTTCAGAAAAAGTTCCTTGTATGTGTGTGTCCGTGTATCTGTGAACACGATAACTCAAACGAAAAGTCTGTAAAATACCAAACATGGTATTTAAGTTTAGTATCTTCCAGGGATGCGACACGAAGATTTTGAGAAAACCTCCTCCACACCAAACTACCCTTTACATGGAAATTTTTTTGAAAACTTTTATTTTCTTAAAAATGGCTTTAACGATTTTGATTAAAATATCGTATATCACAGATATTTACCTGATAAATAAAATGTATATCTTCAATTTTCTGGGAATAGCCTCTGGTGCTTACTTTATTCTGGATGAAATTTACGGAATTTTCATAGCTCCTAAACCGAAACAGATAGATAAAAACTTACTACACAAAAATGTAGAGCACACTAAAACACACAATTTATATTATATACACTTTTTTAATGGAATTGATCGTTGTTTAGATATTCCTTGTTTTTGGTTTCAGATTTTAAAAACACACTTTTCTCATACAGGAATTTGTCAACTTTTGTTTACACAAACAACGGAACATCAGTCACATAGCAACCAGATTTTGAGTATCACTTTAATCTATGGTACTCCCTTACTCAGCTTCTACTTTAAAGGAAGCAAGTAAATAAGACTATTTCTGCTAATTTGTTCTCGATTAACATGAAGTAAATAGAAGCATAAGTTTTCTAACAATAATTTGTTGCAGAGATATAGAGAAAGTCATGTGAATGGAACAAATCAGATTTTTTATTATGAAAACACTCTAAACTCAGATGATGATGATGATGATAATATTGTAGGGCGTTCAACTACTAGGCTATCAGCGCCCTTAGAAAACTAAACGGGGCATTTTAAACTCAGATATTCGTATATATGTTTTCCGTCTCCATTACATTTAATCTGTTTAAGTATAATTTGTATAGTAAGGCTTTATCTGTAAAATTGCAGTTTGATATCTTTTGTAGTTCCTGTCAAATATGATTTTATATAATGCATTCAAAATGTGACAAAATAATACCAATTTGATGTATTTGTTCCCTTAATTAAAGCTTTGATGACGAGACAGTTGATTAAATAACTTCACACCACGTTTTTTATGTTATAATACATCATAGATATCCCTAAAATCCTAAAATGTAGCAAATTCATTTGTTAATAAAATGAATTAAATTAAAATTAATTCTGTCAGCTAAATACAACGCCAATACTAAAGCTTATACCATAATATAATTTAGGCAGCGCATTGTTTTAAATTGCTTTTTAAATATAAATATTCATTTTATCAAACATGCACAGTGTTTGGGTATAACAGTTACTGGGTCTCATATAACTTATTTTTTCCTCTGCTAATTGTTTAATGTTATCATTGCTTAAGAAAGTAAATAATGTTATAATTTGGAAGTAACTATTAAAATTTTACTTAGTTTAAAATACTACTTGTTAACGCGGTGACATATTTTGAATTTTGTAATAATTACGATTTTGATACCAAAACTTCTACAGTCTTGCCCATTATTACTTTCTCTACATAGTGTATATTGCATTGTACCCAAAAATTCGATACGAGATTTCACCGAAAATACATGTTTTGAGTCCACCTGAATCCAAAAAAAAGCATTTTTAGAAAAATGTCCGTGTCTGTCTATCTGTCTGTGTGTATGTGTGTGTGTGTGTCTGTGTGATTGGGGGTAGCATAGCTCAAAAACGAAAAGGCTGTTAAATATCAAACTTGGTATTTAAGTTCAGTATCTTCCAAGGATGCGACACAAAGATTTTCAAGAAAATACCCCCACTCTCAACTACCCTTCACATGGAAAATTTTTCGAAAATGTTGATTTTCTAAAACATGACTCTTACGACTTAGATGCAAATATTATATATTAAAGATATATACTTGACAAATAATATGTATATCTTAAATTTTCTGGGAATAGCCTTTGAAGGCTACTTTATTCTGGATGAATTTTACGGAATTCTGTGTAACTGGTGAGCTGTAAGAGAGGGACAAAAACTTACCACACAAAAAATGTAGAGCACATTAAAACACACTTTATGTTAAATACATATTTTCGTGGAGTTGATCGTCTCTTAGATATTCCATGTGTTTTTTTTCAGCCTTAAAAACTTATACTGTTCTCATACAGGAATTTGTCAACTCCTGTCCATACAAACAAATTAACTTCAGTCACATAGCAACCATCTTTTGCTATCACTTTAACCTATGTTACTCCTCTATTTCGCTTCTACTTACAGGAAAGAAAGTAATAAGACTATTTCTGCTAGTTTTTTCTAACTTAGTATGAAGTAACTAGAAGCATAAACTTTTAACAAAAATGTGTTGCAGAGATATAGAGAAAGTATTGTGAATGTATTACATCAGATTTTTTTTCATTACTTTTTGTCTTGCTATAGAATCGAATTACGATGTCGCCCCATAGTTTCAGGTTTTAAAGGCTTTGAATCATTTTAGCCGAGTGTACGAGTATTCCCTTATTTCCCTTTTGCTTAGTAAGGCACTAAGGCACCAATTGTGATAATATTTTTCTGATTTAGCATGAAGTAGATAGAAAAACAGTTTTCTATAAAAATATTGTTTTTAGAATAGGTAGAGAAAAGCAGTGATGTAACACATCTGCTTTTTAAATCATACATTATTTTAAGGAAAGAAATATAATGAAATGTATATACTCTTGAGAATGGAGTTTATCTCTTCAATGAATGAATCTCTATGGACTTCGCCATGAATGCAACTTTTGGATCATTGTAATGATCGACAAAGGAATTCAGTTTACTTAAATACATTGTTCAAATAGAGTAAAAAATATGAATATATGCTATTTTTTTGCATAATAAAATAAATGCTTTTAAAGTTAGAAAAAAAAAAAAAAGGTGCTTGTCTGGTTATGTTGGTCAGGCTGTTGTCCAGCTCCCACTCCCGGACGCGAACCCACTACTGCTGGACATGGAGACTTTTGGCTGCTGGGTTTCCCCCCTGGCCCGGTTCATCTCTCCTTAGACAACCTGGACACTCTGAGCTCCCCCAGGATATCCATGTTGATGCCCAGCTTAGTGCGGACGTCCAGTCGACGTGGGATAACTGAACACCAGGACTCCTGTCCTCAAACCATCCTCGACACCCGGCCTCCAGACACTGGATTACAGGAGCTCGCCACCGCTCCCGGCCGGCAGAGTGAATGTTTCATTAGCCTGTTGTGCGGCGGTGCAATACCAGGCACCGTCTTAATATTTTATTTTCTCTACTGCTTACCTTTGCTAAAAAGAGGAAATGTTATCGAGATTCCGCGAGCCCAATAACAACATTTGTAGAAGGCGGTTCGTGTATGTGCTTGTGTGAACAATGTTATTAAAAATCTGATGTGTTCCATTCACATGTCTTTCTCTATATTGCTGTAACACTGTGGTAAAATTTATTCCTCTATCTACATCATGCTAATCCAGATAAACATTAGCAGAAATTGTCCTTATTTGTTCGTTTCTTGTATGTAGAAGGAAAATAATCTAATGCGCTCCATTCACATAATATCCTCTAGCTGCTGAGCAAACAAACTACATCATGGTAATCAAGATAATCATTAGCAGAATTAATCTTAATACCAGCTTCCTTGCAAGTAGAAGGGAAATAAGAAATTGTACAGGCTAAAGCGATAGTCTCATTCTTTAAAAACCGGTAGCTATGTGAAACAATTAAAATTCCAATCTCTTTGCTTGACAGGAGTAAACAAACGAGAAACGTGCTCCGTTTGAGAAAAGTTTAAGTGGCACAAAGTTGAAACCAACAATTCCGTATATTTCGCAAACGCTAACATTAAAGAAAATCAAGTATGTGACATAAATTGTGCTTTTAATAAGATATATGCTTTTTGTAGAAGTGTTTGTATATCACTTACTGTGCCAGTTACACAAAAGTCATCCAGAATGAAGAGGTCTTCAGAGGCTATTCCCAGAAAATTCAAGATATACATTTCGTTTCCCACAAAAATATCTTAAACCTAAGGTATTTTAATCAAAATCTTTAGACCAAACCTAATGTGTTCCATTCACATGATTTCATCTAGCTGTTGTGCAAACAAACCTTTTAATCAAAAGATTATTCCCTTCTGGTCACAAGGAACCAAGTAATAAGGACAATTTCTGCTAATGTTTATCTCGTTTAGCATGATGTGATAGAGGAATAAACGTTTTGACAATAATTCGTTACAGCAATATAGAGAAAGTCACGAGAGTGGAACACATCACATGTTTATTAACATTGTTTACACATGTGCATACACGAACCACCTTCTACAAATGTTGTTTTTCGATCCGGAAAATCTCAACAATATTTCCTATATTTACCAATGGTAAGCAATAGAGAAAATATAAGACAGCCGAACAACAGGTCAATAAAACCTCCACTGTGCAGGCCGGCCGGGAGCGGTGGCGAGCTCCTGTAATCCAGTGTCTGGAGGCCGGGTGTCGAGGATGCTTTGAGGACAGGAGTCTTGCTGTTCAGTAGACCCACGTCGACTGGACGTCTGCACTAAGCTGGGCAACAGCATGGATATCCTGGGGGAGCTCAGAGTATCCAGGTTGTATAAGGAGAGGGGAACCGGGCCAGGGGGAAAACCCAGCAACCAAAAGTCTCCATGTCCAGCAGTAGTGGGATCGCGGCCGGGAGTGGGAGCTGGACAACAACATGACCAACATAACCAGACCCACATTTTTTTTTTCTAACTTCAAAATCTTCATTTATTTCATTAGTCAAAAATAGAATATATTCATCTTTTTTACTCTATTTGAACAATGTATATAAGTACACTGAATTCCTTTGTCGATCATTACAGTGATCCAAAAGTTGCATTCAGAAAGTTTATGGCGAAGTCCATAGAGATTCATTCATTGAAGAGATAAACTCCATTCTCAAGAGTACATTTGATTATATTTCTTCCCTTAAAAGAATGTATGATTTAAAAATCTGATCATCACTGCTTTTGTCTACCAATTCTAAAAATAATATTCTTATAGAAAACTGTTTCTTTATCTACTTCATGCTAAATCAGAAAAATATTATCACAACTGGTCTTATTACTTAGTGCCTTATTAAGTAAAAGGGAAATAAGGGAATACTCGTACACTTGGATAAAACGATTCAAATTCTTTAAAAGCTGAAACTATGAGGTGACATTGTAATTGGATTGTATAGCAAGACAAAGAGTAATGCAAAATAACAACGAATGCCAATTTCCATTTCCAGAAAAGTATAAACATTTTAGAAATTAAACTAATACACAGAATATGTCGGAAATAATCAACTTAACTTCAGCCATGTATCTGGCTTAAATTGTGTGATTTAACATCTATATTTTTGTGTCGGTCACCTGGGATCGAACAGCGGCCACATTGGTGAGAGACGAGTGGTCTAATTACACAGCCACAGCACGGCCGTGGGGCCAAAAACCAAAAGTCGGTTAAATTCAAACTTGGTATTTTCGTTGAGTATCTTCCAAGTATGCGACACGAAAATTTTCAAGAAAACCCCTCACCCCCTAACTATCCTGTACTCGAACATTTTTCGAATATTTTGATTTTCTCCAAAATGTCTCTAACGATTTAGATTAAAGTACCTTATGTTTAAGATATTTATATGACAAACTAAATGTATTTCTTGAATTTTCGGAGAATAGCCTCTGAAGGCTTTTTCATTCGGAACGACTTTTGTAGAATTGTCAAAGCGTAAGAGATATACAAAAACTTACTTTACAAAAATGCAGATCTCATTAAAAAATAAACACAATTTAGTGGTACATTTTTTTCTTTATTTCTTTTTTGTAGAGTTAACTGTTTTCGAGATATTCGGAATTATTCAATTTTATGCCACTTAAACTTTTCTCAAAAGGTTAGACATCTTCTCGTTTCTTGTTTGTTTACTCCTGACAAGCAAAGAAATTGGTATTTCAATTGTTTCACATAGCCACCGGCTTTTAAAGGACGAGACTATCACTTTAGCCTGTGCATTTTCTTATTACCCTTCTACTTACAAGGAAGCTAGTATTAAGACTAATTCTGCTAAGTTTTATATTGATTACCATTATGTAGAAAAGAGATTAATCGTTTGAATTAAAGGTTTGTTTGTCAAACAGCTAGAGAACATCATGTGAATGGAACACGTTAGACTGTTTTCCCTTCTACTTACAAGCAACCAGGTAACAGAAACAGTTTCTGCTAATTTTTATCTCGTTTAGCATGATGTAGATAGAAGAATATGATTTTTAACAATAATTTGTTACAGAGATGTAGAGAAAGACATGTGAATGGAACACATCTGATGTTTATTAACACTGTTCACACAAGCACATACCGTCGGGCAATCTCGATAACATTTCCTTTGTTTACCAAAGGTAAGCAGCAGAGAAAGTAAAAATATTAAGACGGTGCCTGGTATTGAACCGCCGCACAACAAGCTAATGATACATTCACTCAGCCGGCCGGGAGCGGTGGCGAGCTCCTGTAATCCAGTTTCTGGAGGCCGGGTGTCGAGGATGGTTTGAGGACAGGAGTCCTGGTGTTCAGTAATCCCACGTCGACTGGACGTCCGCACCAAGCTGAGCATCAACATGGATGTCCTGGGGGAGCTCAGAGTGTCCAGGTTGTCTAAGGAGAGATGAACCGGGCCAGGGGGGAAACCCAGCATCCAAAAGTCTCCATGTCCAGCAGTAGCGGGATCGCATCCGGGAGTGGGAGCTGGACAACAGCTTGACCAACATAACCAGATCGGCACCTTTCTTTTTTTTTTTTCTAACTTCAAAATCTTCATTTATTTATTTCAGCACTATTTATAGTCAAAAATAGCATTTTCATATATTTTGCTTATTTGAACAATGTATATAAGGGTCCAGAATTCTTTTGTCGATCATTACAATGATTCAAAACACGGTTGCATTCATAAAATTTATGGCGAAGTCGTAGAGATTCATTCATTGAACAAATTAACTCCAACTCAGAGATCACCTTGTGGTTTACCGGGAAACATGCGAGGTTGAAAGATTCAATGCTGTGCCTGCATATGGCCATGGTAGGTCAGTGGAAGAACAACCGGCTAGATCGTGGTTCAAATGCCGGCTATGCCATTGCATTTTTCAGTCTGACTCTGCCTATCCAACTCCTGTTCTACACACAGCTTGGGTGAAAAATAATTAAACCAATACCTATTGACCATATTAGTTGGCTACACTATGAATCCCGGGACTTAAAGTACTTACAACATTGTAAGACGACATTAGGTTTGTCATCTTAAAACAATTTGAGATCACCTCGTGGTTTACCGGGAAACTTGCGAATCAGTTGAAAGATTCAATGCTCTACCGGTATGTTACCATGGTAGCTCAGTGGAAGAGCAACCGGCTAGAGACCGGGAGATCCATGGCTCAAATCCCGGCTATGGCTTTGGATTTTACAGTCTGACGCTACCTAACTCCATCTCAAAGTTTATTCTTTTATCACATTTTTTCCGTCAAAAGAATATATGATTTAAAAAGCAGATGTGTTACATCACATCTTTTCTCTACCAATTCTAAAAACAATATTTTAAAAGACTGCCTCCGTGGTCGAGTAGTCAACTTACCCGGGGTTCCTGGGTTCGATTTCCGGCTGCGCCGGGCACTTTTTCTTTAATCAAAATCATTCTCTATCGCCTACAGAGTCTGGAAGTTTGAATGTAAGAGTGAATGTGCATGTGTTAAATGATAAACACAGTGTTCTTAAAACCTACGAGTTTTTTCACAAGTCAAAATCAAAGTTATATGACCATTGAGGTTAAAGGGGGGCTATACAACTGAAACAATAAAATATACATATATATTTTTTAAAGAAAATTGTACTTCTATCTACTCCATGCTAATTCAGAAAGCATTACAAAATTGGTGCGTTTACTTAGTTCTTTGTTAAGTAGAAGGGAAATAAGGGAATGCACTCGGATAAAACGATCCAAATCCTATAAAACTGTCACTATGCGGCCATATTGTTCTTCAATTCTATATGATGACCAAGAGTAATAGAAAATAAAAACGAGTGACTACTTCCCGTTCTAGAAATGTATAAAGATTTTAAAAATTAAACCAATATCAAGGCATTTTTGAAATAATAACCTTACTAAAATGATGTATCTGACATATTTTGTGTGGTCAACAAGATCCAAATGTTTATATAGTATGATTTATTCTGTCTCTAACGGTTTACCAGTTATGCAAAAACCCTTCAGAAGAAAGAAGGCTTTAGAGATACTCCCAGAAAATTCAAGATATACATTTTATCAGCCATAATATTAAACAAAATCGTTAGAAGCTTCTATGATAGAATTAACATTTCAAAATGGTAAATGATCCATGTGAATGGGGTTGGAGGATTTTCCTGAATATGTTTGTGTCGCATCCTTGGAAGATAGTAAACATGAATGCCTAATGTAGACGTTAAACGCCTCGATGTTTTTTTTTTGTGTTTTTTTTTCAGTTATGCTGTCTACAGACACGCAGCAACTCAGAAAGAAAGAAACTAACACACAGGCACAAACATTGGCCATTGTGTAAAAATATGCTTGTTTTATTCAGGTATCCTCGAAGGTTTTGTTTCCGATGAAATCTCGGTATCGAATTTTTACATGGAATAAAATGCTTCTCTGCGTACTATGTACATTGTACGTACTCATGTAAATTATAAGCATAGCGATATTTAAACAAATAATAGGGAATATCTCGAAATCAGTGTGCCTCACATAAGTATCATGTTTTAATGAAATCTACACTGTTATATGGTTTTTTTTTTCTATCACTAACACTTTAAGATTCATGCAAATATCATAGAGAATGATATGAACTTTAGGGGGGACATTGCAGGAATATCCCAAATAAAGGATTCATATGTCATGAAAACATCTTATATATAGTATTAATCAAAGACGTTAAAACCATTTTTTTTTAGAAATTCATAACTTTTTTAGGTTTTCCAAGTAAAGAATAGTTTATCTTCTTGAAGATCATCGTGTCATACTCATGAAATAAGCTGAACTTAAAGACTAAGCTGCTTATTTCCTGACCTTTAATTTTTGAGTTGTGCTGTTCACAGACACAACGACACAGATGTGCGCGCTTCCACGCGGATTCGTTTTACTAAAATGTTTTTCAGAATTTATGGGGCATCAAAACGTTTACTTACAATAAAATTTTGGTATCAAATTTTTTAGAGCAATGCTATATCTTCTCTACCTGTTATGCATATGTGGTAGAGAAACTACAATTACAGTCTGTAGCTCTCAATGATTTTCTGAGCACATTATTCTAATATTACTCACATAACTCCTATTTCATTTTAGCAAAATGCTATTCCTGTATTGGTTAATTTAGTCGGTTAATTTTTAATAGAAACAATATTAAATGAAACATTTGGTGCTTAGGTTTCTTGCATAATGCATGGGAAAAAATACAACAGTTTAGACATTTCAAGTTGTGTTATATAACCGGTTTGGGGTCCGTAGGCGCACAGTTACGAACAACACACAGAGCAGTCAGCAGTATAGAGAGAGGATAGTGAGGAGAGGCTTGTAGCGTAAACAAACACACGTTGAGGTATAATCGGTTCCAAAAATAGTTCATTGCATGTATTGACATTATATACATCGTTCTAATTTATAAAGTAACACAATTAAACGAGTATTCCATTATATGAGTAGTAAGTAAAAACCCTTATACTTTTATAAATAAAAGTGTAAAGCTTGACATAACAAATTCAGAATTATAATGTGCAGAGCTTTAAAAACACAATGAACATAAATGTACCAAACTAACTCAGAATTCACTGCAGTGATTTATAAGATAAATAATAAGCATGATAATAAATAATAATAAGTTGAGCCATTTATCGCACCTGTGCACCAGCTTTGCAATACCCGCTTCAAAAAAATGTTGCCGCCAATAATTTCAAATGAACATTTACGTTGTTTTGTAGATCGTCGTTGATTTGAAAGTGCTGCCCTCCTAGCCACGTCTTCAGTTCAGTGAAAAGGTGAAAATCGCTGGGTGCCAGGTCAAGACTGTACGGAGGATGATCGCAATATCCCATTGACATTGTTCAAGGAGTCGATGGGTGGTGCCAGCAGTGTGTGTACGAGCGTTGTCATGGATCAACACAGTTCTTGAAGTCAGCATTCCTCTTTGTTTTGAATGGCTCTCCGCAAACGTCGTAAAGTACGAAGATCTTCAAAACAACGTCAATGCTTATTTGAAATCATTGGCGGCAACATTTTTTTGAAGCGGGTATTGCAAAGCGTGTGCACAGGTACGATAAATGTCTCAATCTTTTCGGTAACTATGCTGAAAAGTAACCACAAGGGTACAAAACTTTTAGTAATAAAATAATTGTTTTCTATGAACTTGTCATTTATGTCTAGCCTAACGGAGGTTGAATAAAAAAAGACCCTCATATCTTTATTATATCGAAAGAAAAGGCTCTCTTCCTGTCACTCAAAATATAGTGCTATTCAAAAAGAAGGAACAGATTTCAAACATTTATTCTTTCCAAACAACAAAAGATAGAAACACAATTCCAATATTTCTGGAAAGAGAACAGCTCAATTCTTTTTTAATTTTTATGTATTGAATATGAGCACCATATGTTAAACGACACATAACAAAATTGTAGCTCATTCTTGCAACACACAAAGCATCTGGTCCCTAGTTTTTTTAATTTTCAGCCTCAACTATTCAATGCGCATAAGCAACAACGCCAATGGATTGGAACTTTTACCTGAACTGATTTAAACGTTTGTCTGTCCAAGAATGTTGGAACTATGGTTCTACCTTTTGTTATTTGGAGGAAATAAATGATTGAAATCTGCTCCTTCTTTTTGAATAGCTCTGTATGTTTAGATCAAACACAAGTTTCTTCAGTGTTGAAAACAAACCATTTTGTATTTTCGACATTTTTACTTTCTCTAGCCCGTTTGCACATACAATGTACATACAAGCCAGAGAAAGTAATGTATTCCACCCAAAATCTAGTGTCTAGATTTCCCCGGAAATACATGTTTTGATGTGCCCCGAGTCCGAAAATTGCACTTTTAGAAAAAGGTCCGTGTGCCTGTGTGGTGCGGGCGGAATAAATCAAAAGTCGTTCACATACCAAACGTGGTATTTAAATTGAGTACCTTTCAAGAATGCTACACGAATATTTTCTAGAAAATCCCCCACTCTAAACTACATGGGGAAATTGTTGGAACATTTTGATTTTCTCAAAAATAGCTCCAACCATTTTCATTAACTATCTTATGTTTAAAATATTTTATACAAAGAGAATGCAAGTACTGAATTTTCTGAGAGTGGCCTGAAGACCTCTTGAATCAGGACGACTTTTGCATAACTAGCAAACCGTAAGAGATATACAAAAACTTACTATCAAAACATGTGGATTTCATTAAAAAAACAAAATGTATGTGATATGCATTTTGTTTAGAGCTAATCGTATTCGAGATATTCGGGATTATTAGTTTAAAGTTTTCTAATACGGGAAGACATCTTTATTCTCCTTAAATTACTACTGACAAACAAAGAGGTTTGAAATTCAATGGCTTCACACAGCGACTGGCTTTTAAAGGACGAGACTATCGCTTTAGTCTTCAGTTTCTTATGTCCCTTCTACTTACAAGGAAGCTAGTAATAAGACTAATTCTGTTAATGTTTATTTTGATCAGTATGACGCGGATAAAAGAATAATCCTTTGAATAAAAGGTTTGTTTGCCGAACATCTAGAGGACATCATGTGAATGAAACATATTATACTTTTCCCTTCTACTTACAACGAACCAAGTAATAAGGACAGTTTATGCTAATGTTAATCTAGATTAGCATGATGTAGATAGAAGAATAACCTTTTTAACAATAATTTTTTACAGAAATGTAGAAAAAGTCATGTGAATGGAATACATCAGATGTTTATTAGCATTGTTCACACAAGTACATACACAAACCGCCTATTACAAATGTTGTTATTGGGTTCGGGTAATCTCGATAACTTTCCTGTATTTACCAAAGGTAACCAATAGAGAAAATAAAAATACCAAGACGGTGCCTGGTATTGAACCGCCGCACAACAGGCTAATGAAACACTCACTCTGCCGGCCGGGAGCGGTGGCGAGCTCCTGTAATCCAGTGTCAGGAGGCCGGGTGTCGAGGATGGTTTGAGGACAGGAGTCCTGGTGTCCAGTAATCCCACGTCGACTGGACGTCCGCACTAAACTGGGCATCAACATGGATGTCCTGGGGGAGCTCAGAGTGTCCAGGTTGTCTAAGGAGAGATGAACCGGGCCAGGGGGGAAACCCAGCAGCCAAAATTCTCCATGTCCAACAGTAGTGGGATCGCGTCCGGGAATGGGAGCTGGACAACAGCCTGACCAACATAACCAGACCCACGCCCTTTTTTGTCCTTTTTCCTAAGTAAAAAATAACCTTTATTCGTCTTTTTATTCTATTTGAACGATGTAGTAAGTGTAAGTATACAGAATTCATTAAGTTTTGAGCGAAGTCGATGGAGTTCAATTCGTTCATTGAAAAGATGATCTCAATAAAGTTTATTCATTTATCATACTGCTTTAATCAAATGCATATAATATTTAAAAATTATGTGCTTCGTCTTATTCTAACTTTTCTGCTACAAACTATTCTTACAAAAACTATGATCTTACATTTACTCCATGCTGGTGGTGATGATTCTAAATAGAAATCTTCTTATTTCTTTCTTGTAGGTGCAATGGAAATAAAGGAATACACCTGGCTAGAGGGATGGTCAAATCCTTTAAAAGTTAGTCGCTCTCTAATGACAGGAATTTGGTTTCCTTAGCTTGCCCAAATTTAAAGAAAAAAGGAAATAAATAAATAAAAAGACTGATAAAGACTTTCCATTTGATAAAAATATAAGTATTTCATCATTTAAACACAAAAAACAAGCAATATCCATAAAATGGTTAAATCTGTAAAATATGACATAAATTGAGTGCACTAGCGATAAGTACGTTTTGCCTAGTTAAGATTTTGTATAATTCTTAGAGTTTATCAGTTGCGCAAAAAGTCATCTAGAATGAAGAGGCTTCAGAGACTATTCCCAGAAAATTCAATATATACAGTTTATTCGCCATACAAATATTTTGAACATATGGCATTTTAATCATAATCTTTAGAGTCATTTTACTTTCATCTGTTTCATTAGCGTTTCTTTTTAATCAATATATTTATATTTAATTAGGTTATCTATGTTTTATAAACATTCTTTTCACTTATTCTTCTATATGCTGTATTTTAAATTATATAAATCATATGTAATATAGTGGTCTAGTGCTACAACATATCTGAATTGCATTTAAATTTAATATTATTAACCACACTTTTTTCGTAACAATACATCTTTACTCTTTTGAGGTTAAAACAATGAACTGAATATATTTTAACTAGTTTCTGAGCAATATTAAACAATTAATATAAATATGTATGAAATGGTTAAATGTCGCGTTTAATGTTTATTGTACACCATTCCAGACTATTGCGATATAATAAACACATACGGGATTCAATACTGCATGCATATTTACCTGGTAAAGGAGACTGACGATATAAGAAGAATTATATGAGGAATCTGTTGCCTCTTCGACGCAAAATTGGGATTTTTCATAAGCTGTTCTTACACTTTGTCCTATATCCTCTGAAGCAGAATCCATTACGTTTATGGAAGGAATTGCTGCTCAATTGAGTTTGTATTAAAACATAAAATGATTTACATTTCTATAAATAAACCTTACCACTTATTTTTGAAATTAGAAGAACTAGATTTAACTCATTTATATTTACCCCTGACATATTTTGAGTGACAGGTGGAGCTCCTTTTCTTTTGATACAGTAAAGATGTACCTTGTAAATTGTTGCAATGAATTCTGGGTGAGTATGGTTAATTTATATTCATTGTCTTTTCAAAGCTCTGCAAATTATTATCTTGAATTTTTTGTCAAGCTATATACTTTTATTTGTAAAAATATGAGGCGTATTTATTTACTACTCGTATAATGAAATAATTGTTTTTGTGTTACTTTATAAATTAGAACAATACATATAATGTCTGTACAAGTAATGAACTACTTTTGGAACCGATTATACCTCAACGTGTGCATGTTTACGCTACAAACCCCTCCCCATTATCCTCTCTTTATACCATTGACTGCTCTGTGTGTCTGTATATCTGTGAACAGCATAAATAAAAAATGAAAGGCCAGGAAATAATGTAACTTAATATCTAAGTTCAGCTTATTTCAAGGGTGCGACACGAAGATTTTCAAGAAAATCACCCCACACCAAACCATCGTTTACTTGGAAAATTTTAGAAAATTATGATTTTATAAAAAAATATTTTAACCATTTTGATTAATACTATATATATACACAACATATTTTCATGTCATATAAATCGTTTATCTTGGATAGCCCCTCAAAGTTATTTTCGTTCTGTATGACCTTTGCATAACTCGTAAACCGTTAGTGATAGAAAACAACCTACTACATAACAATGTAGATTTTATTCACACATGTATGTATAATAGGTGTCTTATTTCGAGATATTTTCTATTATTTCTTTAAATGTCCTTATGCTTGTACTTTACATGAGTAGGTACAATGTACATAGGTATTTTATTCCACCTTAAAATGCGATACCGAGATTTCATCGGAAACAAAGCCTTCAAGGACACCTGAATAAAGTAAACACAATTTTAGACAATGGCCGATGTTTGTGTCTGTTTATTAGTTTCTCTCTCTCTCTCTGTCTCTCTCTGAATTTCTGCATGGCTGTGGACAGCATAACTGAAAATAATGAGTCAGTTAAGTACCACCTTAGGCATTTAAGATTATTATCTTCCAAGAATGCGACACGAACAAACTCATGAAAGACCATTAACCCCATTTACATGGATCATTTACCATTTCGAAATTTTGATTTTATTATAAATGTTTGTGATAATTTTATTTAAAATTAAAGATATTTACAGGGCTGATAAAATTTATATTGCGAATTCCCTGGGAATATCTCTAAATCCTTCTTTGTTCTGAAGGGTTTTTGCATAACTGGTAAACCGGTACAGATAGGCTAAATCCTACCGTACAAAAATGTAGAGCTTGTTTAAACACACAAAATACGTCAGATACATAATTTTTTGTAAGTTGATAATTTGCACAAATTTCTTGTTATGAATTTAATAAAACCTCCATACATTTCTGAAAGGAACGTTGCCATTCCTTTTTATTTTGTGTTGCTCTTAGTCATATTTATAGAATCAAAATTCAATGTCGCCGTATAGTGACAGTTTTATAGGATTTGCATCGTTTTAGCCGAGTGTATTCCCTTTATTCCCTTTTAATTAACAAGGTACTAAGTGATAAGAGGTCGTCTCCTTAGCGCGGTGGTAGCGTTGCTACTTACCAAGCGGGAGACCTGGGTTCGATCCCCAGTACCGGCGTGGGGATTTTTCCCCCGCTGGGAGACCTGGCCCGGGGTGCACTCAGCCTCGTAAGGTCCCTGGGGGGCCAATTGAGGAGCTACTTGATGGAGAAGTAGCGGCTCCAGGTCATGAGGACCGCATTAACCGGCCGGGGGGATTCGAGGCGCTGACCACGTCTCACCCTCCAATACTGCACCCCATCCATGACGTCTGTAGTGGACCGAGATGGGGGACGCAGCGGCCGGGCGGTAGGCCAAGGTTCCCCGTGAGCTGTCGTGCCATGGAGTAAGTAAGTGATAAGACCAATTTTGTTTATTTAATGAAGTAGATACAAGAACAATTTTCTGTAAAAACATTGTTTTTAGAATACGTGGAGAAAAGCAGTGGTTTTAAATCATATATTGCTTTGACGAAAGAAATGCGATAAAAAATCAACTCTATTGAGAGGAGTTCGAAATTAGGTTATTTACGTATTAGTATCTCTTAGTTTATTCCATACAATTATTCAATAACGAGATTTCCTAATTCTCATGTTTGATTACTCTCTGAATAAAAATCTGATGTGCTCCATTCACATGACTTTCTCTAAATCTCTGTTACAAGGCTTATTCTTCTTCCACTTCATGGAAATCGAGATAAACCGGGTGGCAAATTGATTCTTTAAGTAATATATAAGAATCCTTTGACACTGTTATTAGTGGAGAAGTCTATAGCTACACGCAGGGTAACACAAAAAGGCGTTCTTACGACGTAGAACATAACTGTTAAAGGATTATATAACGCCGTACCCTAATGGTACTAAGACTTCTTTTTTGTTCTAGAATATCTACAGATACTTAAATTAGAGGAAATGGCCCAAAACTGACGAGATTTTACTACGAAATTGATATTTTGAGCTGAACTGCAATCCAATCACCGAAGTTAAGCAGTATTGGGCGTGGTCTGCAATTGGATGGATGATCGTTTTTTTTTTTTGTTTTTTTTTTTAAACGCCGAGGGGAAAAATGCATTACTACATTCAACCCCAAGCCTTAGTCAATACCTTGGGGGATATGTGGAGCCCCCCGCAGAGTGCAGTTTATCCACTAAAACCTCCTCCACGTGTTAATCATTATATAGAGTAGTTTCGTGCAAACATGCATTAGTCGGGTCCCGCATAGCACCCCGGTTAGTAAGTGAAAGCTACTTAGCTGGCATGCTTTGCATGCGAGCGCGTAAATGCTACTTCCTGGGATTGTCCGTGAAACCTGAACAATACCACTGGATAATCATGCGTTATTTTATAAGTGTTTTATTCGTTAATAATTATGTTCTACTTCTGCAGGGTGTGCCTGCTTGTCATATTAGGTAAAATGTTATTCTCATTGCACTGAATTTAGTCTTATAGTATATGTTTAGAATGAGACATATTTGGAGTTACGCTTCTGCACTGTTGCTTCGCGAGATTGCTCCGTCCGTCAGTGGTTGCGCAGCCGCTCGTCGCTGGTAGTAGTACCGGGCTCTTAGGCCTTCGTCGTCTCGTTTACCGTGTAGTTGCCAAGGTCGTCTAAGTGAATGACTCCATATTGTAGCTGCCCGCGTCGCTGTATTCCCCGGTCCGCCTCAGCTGTAGCTGAGAGCTTTAGGGCGCTGCGACGAGCTGGTACTGAAACATATGAGAAGAGAAAAAGAATAAATATAGTTGTGTGTTAGAAAAGAGGAGAGGTTTTAGGAAAGGAGGTTTGTAAGGTATTATCGCTTGGAAACACCACGTGCCGTATGCATCGAACACTCTTCCGCCCCCCCCCCCTTTCCCAAATGTGAAAAAAAAAATACAACTATCTCTCAATTACTCAATTTAACGAAAAAATGTATATGACATAAATTGTGTGTTTTATCGTGAACCAAATATTTTTCCCTATAATATCGCACAGGTAAAACCGCTTTTAGCGGTTAGGTACTGTGGCGATCTTACACTCCGTCCAGATAAACCTGGCGGACCTGTTCTTGGACTTGCATCTACCTTTCTTGTTCAGTAAGCTTTATTCTATCCAGGAGGGTTTGATAGTCTTGCAAAATTCAATAAAAATTATCCACAAGTAGGAGGTCATTAGAGGTTATTCCCAGAAAATTCAAGATATATAATATACCGTATTTTAATCAAACTCGTTACAGCCATTTTTGAGAAAAACCAACGTTTTCGAAATTTTTCTATGTAAAGGGTAGTTTCGGGTGGGGACGTTTTTCTCAAAATCTTTGTGTCGCATTCCTAGAATACACTAAATTTAAATGCCAAGTGTGGTACTGTACCTAATTTTCGTTTTTGAGTTATTGTGTTCACAGACACTGACTGACACATGGACACACACGCGGACCTTTTTCTGAAAATACTTTAGTTTTTGATACAGGGGACCCTAAAATGTCTATTTCCGGTGAAATATCGGTATCTCTATACACTACGTACGTAGTACTTGTAGTCCGCTCCGTGGAGGCTTGATCAGACCACTTGCCTCTCACCTAGACGGCCCGGGTTCGATCCCCAGCGAAAGCATGTGGGAATTGTGGTGGACAAAGCGGCGCAGGATTCTCCGATTTCCCTAGCCATCATATTCCACCGGGGTTCCATCTTCATTTACCGGGAGTTTACAGACTTCCGTGTGAATAAAGGTTAAGTATTTTAACTGAAACAAATTACAAGGAATATCTCAGTAAGGGTCAATTCCACGACAAAATGTGTATTACATAATTTGTGTTCTTTAACGTCATCTACAACTTTGTGTCGTAAGATTTGTCTCTATGTTTTACGATTTAACAGTTACGCAAAATTCAGCTACAATCATTCAATAAAGAGGTATTTACAGGCTATTTCCAGAAAATTCAATATGCTACATTCTCTACACGTACTATGTTCAAAGTGTATAGAGAAGCTATTGTACTGCACCCAAAACTTCGATACCGAGATTTCTTCGGAAATACATGTTTTTTGTCTCCTTGAATCCGAAATAAGCATTTTTGGAAAAAGCTCCGTGCGTGTGTGCGCGTGTGTGTGTCTGTGGACAGCGTAGCTCAAAAACGAAAAGACCGTTAAATACCAAACTTGGTATTTAAGTTTCGTATCTTCCAAGGATGCGACACGAAGATTTTTAGGAAAATCCCCCAAATACTCTGAACATGGAATTTTTTTTCTAAAATGTTGATACTCTCAAAAATGGCTCTAATGATTTTGATTAAAAGATCGTATATTAAAGATATCTATTTACCGGACAAATAATATATATCTTGAATTTTCTGGGAATAGCCTCTGAATACTACTTTATTCAGGAGGAATTTTGCATAACTGCTAAACCGTAAGAAATGGACGAAACCTTATTCCATAAAAAATGTAGAGCACGCTAAAACACACAGTTTATGTTATTTAACTTTTTTCGAGGAGTTGATCGTTTTTGAAATATTCCTTGTTTTTGGTTTCAGCTTTGAAAAACTTGTACTTTTCTCATACAGGAGTTTGTCAACTCGTGCCCATACAATAAAGGAACTTCAGTCACATAGCATCCAGCTTTTGATTATCACTTTAACCAATGCTACTCCCTTATTTCGCTTCTACTAACAAGGAAGCAAGTAATAAGACTATTCCTGCTATTTTTTTTTTCTCGATTTGAGGGAGCAAATAGAATGATTTGTTACGGAGATGAAGAGAAAGTCGTGTGAATTAAATACATCAGATTTTCTTAAACATGCTTTTTTGATTCCATTGCCTGAAAGCAAATATTTTCAGTGAAAGGAAGTATTTGGATGGAATACAATACTTCCCCTACATACTAAACATAAGAAGTAGAGAAAAAAGCATTTTATTTAACTGTTTTACCTGCATATTGAACGTTGCTTGGAATTTAGGCGAAATTAGGTTATTTACTTATTAGTAACTCTTAGTTTGTTCCATACAATTATTCAATAACGAGATTTCCTAATTCTCATGTTTGGAGACTCTCTGAATAAAAATCTGATGTGCTCCATTCACATGACTTTCTCTACATCTCTGTTACAAAGCTTATTCTTCTTCCACTTCATGGAAATCGAGATAAACCGGGTGGCAAATTGATTCTTTAAGTAATATATAAGAATCCTTTGACACTGTTATTAGTGGAGAAGTCTATAGCTACACGCAGGGTAACACAAAAAGGCGTTCTTACGACGTAGAACATAACTGTTAAAGGATTATATAACGCCGTACCCTAATGGTACTAAGACTTCTTTTTTGTTCTAGAATGTCTACAGATACTTAAATTAGAGGAAATGGCCCAAAACTGACGAGATTTCACTACGAAATTGATATTTTGAGCTGCACTGCAGTCCAATCACCGAAGTTAAGCAGTATTGGGCGTGGTCTGCACTTGGATGGATGATCTTTTTTTTTTTTTTTTTTTTTTACGTGGAGGAGAAAAATGCATTCCTACATTCCACACCAAGTCTTAGTCAATGCCTTGGGGCATATGTGGAGGCCCCCGCAGAGTGCAGTTTATCCACTAAAAAACTCCTCCACGTGTTAATCATTATATAGAGTAGTTTCGTGCAAACATGCATTAGTCGGGTCCCGCATAGCACCCCGGTTAGTAAGTGAAAGCTACTTAGCTGGCATGCATTGCATGCGAGCGCGTAAATGCTACTTCCTGGGATTGTCCATGAAACCTGAACAATACCAGTGGATAATCATGCGTTATTTTATAAGTGTTTTATTCGTTAATAATTATGTTCTACTTCTGCAGGGTGTGCCTGCTTGTCATATTAGGTAAAATGTTATTCGCATTGCACTAAATTTAGTCGTATAGTATATGTTTAGAATGAGACATATTTGGAGTTACGCTTCTGCACTGTTGCTTCGGAAGATAGCTCCGTCCGTCAGTGGTTGCGCAGCCGCTCGTCGCTGCTAGTAGTACCGGGCACTTAGGCCTTCGTCATCTCGTTTACCATATAGTTGCCAAGATCGTCTAACTGAATGACTCCATATTGCAGCTGCCCACGTCGTTCACAATGGGAGGCCCCTTCCCCCGGTCCGCCTCAGCTGTAGCTGGGGGCTTTAGGGCTCTGCGACGGGCTGGTACTGAAACATATGAGAAGAGAAAAAGAATAAATATAGTTGTGTGTTAGAAAAGAGGAGAGGTTTTAGGAAGGGAGGTTTGTAAGGTATTATCGCTTGGAAACACCACGTGCCGTATGCATCGAACACTATCCCCCCCCCCTTCCTTTCCCAAATATGAAAAAAAAAAAAAAAATACAACTATCTCTCAATTACTCAATTTAACGAAAAGATGTATATGACATAAATTGTGTATTTTATCGTGATGTACCTTTCTTGTTCAGTAAGCTTTATTTTATCCAGTAGGTTTTGCCAGTCTTGCAAAATTCAATAAAATTATCCACAAGAAGGAGGTCTTTAGAGGCTATTCCCAGAAAATTCAAGATATATAATATACGGTATTTTAATCAAACTCGTTACAGCCATTTTTGAGAAAATCTAAATTTTCGAAATTTTGTCTATGTAAAGAGTAGTTTCAGGTGGGGACATTTTTCTCAAAATCTTTGTGTCGCATACCTAGAATACACTAAATTTAAATGCCAAGTGTGGTACTATACCGAATTTTCGTTTTTGAGGTATTGTGTTCACAGACACTGACTGACACATGGACACACACACATGGACCTTTTTCTGAAAATACTTTAGTTTTTGATACAGGGGACCCTAAAATGTCTATTTCCGGTGAAATATCGGTATCTCTATACACTACGTACATAGTACTTGTAGTTCGCGCCGTGGAGGCTTGATCAGACCACTTTTCTCTCACCTAGACGGCCCTGGTTCGATCCCCAGCGAAAGTATGTGGGAAAGCGGCGCAGATTTCTCCGATTTCCCCAACCATCATATTCCACCGGGGATCCATCTTCATTTGCCGGGAGTTTACAGACTTCCGTGTGAATAAAGGTTAAGTATTTTAACTGAAACAAATTACAAGGGATAACTCAGTAAGGGACAATTCCACGACAAAATGTGTATTACTTAATTGTGTTCTTTAACGTCATCTACATTTTTTGTGTCGTAAGTTTTTGTCTCTAGATTTTACGATTTAACAGTTACGCAAAATTCAGCAACAACAATTCAGAATAAAGAGGTGTTTACAGGCTATTTCCAGAAAATTCAATATGCAACATTCTCTACGCGTACTATGCACAAAGTGTATAGAGAAGGTATTGTACTGCACCCAAAAATTCGATACCGAGATTTCATTGGAAATACATGTTCTTTGTCTCTTGAATCCAAAATAAGCATTTTTGGAAAAAGGTCCGTGCGTGTGTGCGCGCGTGTGTGTCTGTGGACAGCGTAGCTCAAAAACGAAAAGACCGTTAAATACCAAACTTGGTATTTAAGTTTCGTATCTTCCAAGGATGCGACACGAAGATTTTTAGGAAAATCCCCCCAATACACTTAACATGGAATTTTTTTATAAAATTCTGATAATCTCAAAAATGGCTCTAATGATTTTGATTAAAAGATCGTATATTAAATATATCTATTTACCGGACAAATAATATATATATGTTGAATTTTCTGGGAATAGACTCTGAATACTACTTTATTCTGGAGGAATTTTGCATAACTGCTAAACCGTAAGTAATGGACGAAACCTTACTGCATAAAAAATGTAGAGCACGTTAAAACACACAATTTATGTTATCTAACTTTTTATCGAGGAATTGATCGTTTTTGAAATATTCCTTGTTTTTGGTTTCAGTTTTGAAAAACTTGTACTTTTCTCATACAGGAGTTTGTCAACTCGTGCCCATACAAATAAGGAACTTCAGTCACATAGCATCCAGCTTTTGGTTATCACTTTAACCAATGCTATTCCCTTATTTCGCTTCTACTAACAAGGAAGCAAGTAATAAGACTACTCCTGCTATTTTTTTTTTCAAGATTTAAGGGATCAAATAGAATGATGTAGAGAAACTCGTGTGAATTAAATACATCAGATTTTAAACATGCTTTTTTAATTCCATTGCCTGAAAGCAAATATTTTCAGTGAAAGGAAGTATTTGGATGGAATACAATACTTCCCTTACATACTAAACATAAGAAGTAGAGAAAAAAGCATTTCATTTAACTGTTTTACCTGCATATTGAACGTTGCTTAGAATTTAGACGAAATTAGGTTATTTACTTATTAGTATCTCTTAGTTTATTCCATACAATTATTCAATAACGAGATTTCCGAATTCTCATGTTTGGAGACTCTCTGAATAAAAATCTGATGTGCGCCATTCACATGACTTTCTCTACATCTCTGTTACAAAGTTTATTCTTCTTCCACTTCATGGAAATCGAGATAAACCGGGTGGCAAATTGAGTCTTTAAGTAATATATAAGAATCCTTTGACACTGTTATTAGTGGAGAAGGCTATAGCTACACGCAGGATAACACAAAACAAAGGGCGTTCTTACGACGTAGAACATAACTGTTACAGGGTTATATAACGCCGTACCCTAATGGTACTAAGACTTCTTTTTTGTTCTAGAATGTCTACAGATACTTAAATTAGAGGAAATGACCCAAAACTGGCGAGATTTCACTACGAAATTGATATTTTGAGCTGAACTGCAGTCCAATCACCGTAGTTAAGCAGTATTGGGCGTGATCTGCACTTGGAGGGATAATCGTTTTTTGTTTTTTTTTTAAACGTGAAGGGGAAAAATGCATTCCTACATTCAACCCCAAGCCTTAGGCAATGGCTTGGGGGATATGTGGAGCCCCCCGCAGAGTGCAGTTTATCCAGTAACAAACTCCTCCACGTGTTAATCATTATATAGAGTAGTTTCGTGCAAACATGCATTAGTTGGGTCCCGCATAGCACCCCGGTTAGTAAGTGAAATTTTCTCAGCTGGCATGCATAGCATGCGAGCGCGTAAATGCTACTTCCTGGGATTGTCCGTGAAAGCTGAACAATACCAGTGGATAATCATGCGTTATTTTATAAGTGTTTTATTCGTTAATAATTATGTTCTACTTCTGCAGGGTGTGCCTGCTTGTCATATTAGGTAAAATGTTATTCGCATTTCACTTAAGTTAGTCTTATATGTTTAGAATGAGACATATTTGGAGTTACGCTTCTGCACTGTTGCTTCGGGAGATAGCTCCGTCCGTCAGTGGTTGCGCAGCCGCTCGTCGCTGCTAGTAGTACCGGGCTCTTAGGCCTTCGTCATCTCGTTTACCATGTAGTTGCCAAGGTTGTCTAAGTGTATGACTCCATATTGCAGTTGCCCGCGTCGATCACAATGGGAGGCCCCTTCCCCCGGTCCGCCTCAGCTGTAGCTGAGGGCTTTAGGGCGCTGCAACGAGCTGGTACTGAAACATATGAGAAGAGAAAGAGAATAAATGTAGTTGTATGTTAGAAAAGAGGAGAGGTTTTAGGAAAGGAGGTTTGTAAGGTATTATCGCTTGGAAACACCACGTGCCGTATGCATCGTACACTCTTCCGCCCCCCTCCTTTCCCAAATGTGAAAAAAAAAAAAAATACAACTATCACTCAATTGGTCAATTTAACAAAAAAATGTATATGACATAAATTGTGTGTTTTATCGTGAACCAAATCTTTTTCCCTATAATATCGCACCAGTAAAACCGCTTTTAGCGGTTAGGTACTGTGGCGATCTTACACTCCGTCCAGGTAAACCTGGACGACCTGTTCTTGGACTTAGATCTACCTTTCTTGTTCAGTAAGCTTCATTCTATTCAGTAGGGTTTGCCAGTCTTGCAAAATTCAATAAAAATTATCAACAAGAAGGAGGTCTTTTAAGGCTATTCCGAAAAAATTCAAGATATATAATATACGGTATTTTAATCAAACTCGTTACAACCATTTTTGAGAAAATCTAAATTTTCGAAATTTGTCTATGTAAAGGGTAGTTTCGGGTGGGGACATTTTTCTCAAAATCTTTGTGTCGCATCCCTAGAATACACTAAATTTAAATGCCAAGTGTGGTACTTTACCGAACTTTCGTTTTTGAGGTATTGTGTTCACAGACACTGACTGACACATGGACACACAAGTAGTGAGGAAAGGGGGATTTCAGGACTCAAAGGATGCCGCCCATGTAAAACATCATGTACATATGTAACACTTAAGATAAACATCAGCCGACAGACCACCCACACAGCGCTGCCTCTTTGCCAAGACAACAGTCTAAAAGCTTCCCCATGTACCTGTCAATCAAAGTATGTGCTGCCGGCTACTACCCCCTCCCCCTTTGCCAAACCACCTGTCCAAAAGATTTTACTTGCAGGGCTCTTAATCACTTGAACAATCGTCTTTCACATTCACAGATCAAATTCAATTTAATCGATTGACCACGCCCACTCGAATTTCTAATTTTTGAGCTACAAGGTTCATCTGCATATCAAATCGATCTAGTTTTTCACGAGGAATCTGAATCTCTAATCATAAATACAAAATTCTTTTGATTTCAATTCGATAGTCTCTTTTAATTAAAAACACGTAGGATTTCTCTATCTCTGGCAATTCGAGAGCTACAAGGCTCATTTGCATGACAAATCAGTCTAACTTTTCACAAAGAATCTGAATATACAAACATAGTTCAACTGTCATGGCGAAAAAACTCGATAAAATTACTGAGTGGAATATTTGATATAAATTATTAGATATCAATTGAACATGCGTTAGCGGTGATATTTTTGCAAGGAATTATAACACTCACACGATTGAACATGTTAAAAGCTTTATTATTCAATACCAACATATGAAATGAAAAATAGCAAGAGAGAATTGCTTTTATAAAACATACTAACTTATCACATCAAAAACCAATATGGCGGCGAAGTGATTGTGTTTCCAACGAGCAGAGGGCACCCAACAGGGAATTGAACCTGGGACCTCTCGAACACTGAGAATGCCAACATCATTACATCTCCAAACATTATAAATCTTAATATCTGTTCTTAAACGAGGACCTACATTCGACTTTCAGTGAGGATGCAATCACATGACTTTACGACTATGTATAATTAAACAACTGCAAAAAGGATTGAATGTAGAACGCAATTATAACACTCGCTATAAATAAAAGCTGTTCTTATTCCCTTATAATCCCCTATCCAGTACAAGAATTAACTTCACGAATAATCAATAAACTTTAATTACAATTACACTAATTAAAATGACAATAATGCTTAAAGAATTGAGGTTACAATAAGACGCCATAACACTTTTCTTATTCCTTTATCAGCCCATACCCAGCACAAGTACAAGACACACGATTGGTTAATTTTAAGAAATTTGAATTACAATTACGCTAATTAAAATTTTAATAACGGTTAAATAATTGAGATTACAATAAAATACTATGAGACTTTTCTTGCTCATTTATCACCCTTCATCCAGTACAAGAATGAATTCCAGCTATCCAACACTCGAGAAACTTTAATTACAATTACGCAAATTAAAATGTCAATAACACTTAGAGAATTGAAGCTACAATAAAACGCCGTAACACTTTCCTTATTCCTTTATCAGCCCATACCCATTTGTGATTGGCTAATTTAAGAAATTTTAATTACAATTACGCCAGTTAAAATGCCAATAACGCTTTGAGAATTGAAGTTACAATAAAACGCTATTAGACTTTTCTCAATTCTTAACCATCCTCTATTCAGTACGAGTATTAGATTCGGGATTAATTCAATAAATTTTAATCACAATTATACCTTTACTTTAAGTTTAAAAATGCAAATAACAACCCAATTTGCAACGCTATAGCGAAATGAGTGATACAAATTCTTCACGAAATTACATCTACATGTCAACTACTACTTGGATTATACGCCCAGTGTATTCAAACATTATTCGTAACTATCACAAGACATATAAAATGTTTTTATTTACGCAAATGTCAGACCTATACCAAAATATGGTGTGTTCCATTCACGTGACCTTCTATACCTCTCTGAAACAAATTATTGTTAAAAAGCTTGTACGTCTTTTTACTTCATGCTAATCGAGTAAAAACTAGTCTTCATACTTGCTTCCTTGTAAGTAGAAGCTAACTAAGGGAGTACCATAGGTTAAAGTGATAGTCATAGTCAAAAGTTGGCTGCTATGTCACTCTCCTGTAAGAGAAAAGTATATGTTTTTAAAGCTGAAACAAATAACAATGATTATATCGAAAAAAAAGGGTTCACTCCACAAAAATCATGTATTTAACATAAATCGTGTGTTTTAATGTGCCCTACATTTTTGTGTGGTAAGCTTTTATCTATCTCTTATGGTTTACTAGTTATAACAATTTATTCAGAATAAAAAAGGTCTTCAGAGATTATACTCAGAAAATTCAAGTTATACATTTTATTTGTCCGGTAATTATCTTTAATATGCGATATTCTAATCAAAATCGTTAGAACCATTTTTAGAAATAAAATTTTTCGAAAAAACGTTCCATGTAAAGGGTAGTTTGGGGGTGGGGCTTTTCTCAAAAATCTTCGTGTCGCATACCTGGAAGATACTAAACTTAAATACCAAACCGAATTTGCGTTTTGAGCTATGCTGCCCAGTCACACACATATACCCACCAACACACGCAAACACACAGACATGCAGACACACACGAATCTTTTTCTAAAATGGATTATTTTGGATACAGGGGACCCTAAAAACATATATATTCCCAGTGAAAAATCAGCATCCGATTTTGGGTGGAATACAATACCTTCTCTATACACTATGTACAAAGTACGTGTAGAGAAAGTAAAAACAACAGCTAACACAATTTGAAATCACTTAGACTGCCTACAACTAACTGAGCTGTATTCTCTAATTTTCAACACTGTACATTTTCAACAAGGAGATACCATAGTAAAACCGACAGCTAACATGGCTTGAAATCACTTAGACAGCCTACAACTGACTGAGCTGTATTCTCTAATTTTCAACACTGCACATTTTCAACAAGGTGATACCATAGTAAAACCAACAGCTAACATGGCTTGAAATCACTTAGACAGCCTACAACTGACTCAGAAGTATTCTCTAATTTCAACACTGTAGTATAAACTATAGCTTGAAGCATAACGTACCTTGACGATTATGCATAAATAAATACCTTCAAATGAAATACCATACCAAAATAACAGCTAACATTGCTTGAAATCACTTAGACGGACTACAACTGACACATCAGTATTCTCTAATTTTAACACTGAAGTATAAGCTATAACTTGAAGTACTCTCCACATAACTTGACAATTATGCATAAATAGACATCTTCAAAAATAAATACCATACCAAAAATAACAGCTAACATTGCTTGAAATCACTTAGACAGCCTACAACTGACACAGCAGTATTCTCTAACTTCAACAGAGAAGTATAATTTATAACTCGAAGCACTCATCACATAACTTGAGGATTGAGCATAAATAAACATTTTCATAAAGGGGGGGATATTTAGTAGCCACTTATCACAATCGCTATGAAAGAAAGCCGCGCAAGGCTGCTCACCTCTTGGCTAACATATAACACAAGGGAAAACGGAAACATACTACCTATTACAAAAAGCGAAGCATGATCCGACCAGTTCCAGACGATAAAGAAGGCTGGCAACATTTTGAACAAAACATCCTAGCTTTCTGTTAGAAAAACATCCTCACTCGGCCCCTCTAGGCTAAGAACAGGCAGATACACGCATTCCCCTTCCTTAGGTATACACTGAAGAAAACATGTTTTTATGTGAGCAACTATATAAGCCTGAGGTCTGCAATATAGAGCTACTTATTCGATATAACCGCCGTGAAAAAGCATTCTTGAAAACAAACGTCAAAGCTTTTGATGATATGAACGAATACAGGAGAGAGTGTGCTGAAGATTCGCATCATTATACATACTTTCACAAAGAATCGTGCAATGGACGAATGCATACGATTACATGCATATACCCTGCTTACCATAATCAGATACCTTCAAGGAATCCCTGTACCGAAGAGTGCTCTGTCTACAAGATAGATATATTGTAAGTACAATACATTCACGTCTTTCTACTATTATAAGTACTACAAATGTATTCGAGTAATGATGGCTAATTCCAATACATTTTTATATATCAAGGGGTCGGAACACACAAGAGCTTCACGATTCAGATACCATAGATGCAACGGATATGTTTAGATCAGCACATGAGATTGAAGATCACTTAGAATTATGCAACGGTCGCACTCATGTGGTGATTTGTTCAAAACCCGCAGTGCATGATAGAATAACATCATACTTCATCTGCAACTTGACCTGTAGCGTGTATTGGTCAAGGCATATGAGACAAAGGTAATTACAAACTAAAAATACGATGAGTGACCAGCACATCACACATTTATTTCTTGAAAAAGTTAATAACCCTCATTGTTCTTTCCAGAGTTCGAGAGTCAATCCCCATACCGCCAGAGCTCATAGACCCTGTTAGGACTGACGTTGACGAGGTGGATGTCTGCATTTCAAACCCATGGAACACCTGCCCTGTACAAGATTATGATGACATTCCGAATACGAGTACGTCGAATCAAGCATCAATGTGAGTATAATATATTGCTATTACATCAAGAAAGAAACTAACCTTATTTCCATTGCAGTGATCGAGTCAAAGGAAAATTAATAACATTTACTAATTTTCAATAATTCTAATGTTCCAGATCCAAGGAGATATAAGAGGAGAAAGACCCTTTTGCTAATCATCTCAGGAAGCTGAGATTGCTGGAAGACCGCATGCACAGCATTTGTAAACGAGAGGCAAGCATAGAGAAATATGAAACCCAGAGCAGACCAACTGAACGTATCCATCCAATTCTACATATCCAAAACAAATAGTTCTAGTGTAGCGCTTTATTATGAACTACCAGTGCTTCTCAACACCAGTGATCCTAATGGCTTTGTATATACATGACATATATAAAGCGCGCCTATGACTCCCTAAATTCTGCATGTGCACAAAAGACAAAGTGCGCACATTGTGAATATATTGAAAAATATAGTGCTATAATATATAATTGCATTCATGAAAAAAAACGAAGCCGCTAGACCCTTTTAATGAAATAAAACAAAGGATGAGTAGGATTTAAAAAGAAATGAAGATGTAAAGAAGCTGGCACATTTATAAGCAAACATTTATTTAATCTAATGAAAATAAAACATTTTGAAGAGGCATGGACATGGAGAAGGAATGTAATGAAAATACTTATAAATAAAACTATTATGTACATATAATCCCACTAATGTTTTTATTCCACAAAAACAAATACAAATGTTCAACATCCTATTCCTTTGCATAATTAGGCATTTAAATTATCGATTACATGACAGGTGATAAGGGCTTGTAGATAAATACCTCATTGTGTATAATCAGACAATTTAATATTGTAATTTCTGGTGATAGACGTCCTGCATGCTTTAAGGTTGAGAGCGAAAATACCCCTTTACACCAGCAAAACAGGAACACCAGGCTGAGTCGCAAATATCTAGAGGGCACTTCTGTTTACTAGCATTCATACAGGAAATAATCCGTTTCTTCAGCTTTACCTTTATCACACACTTCTCTAACAAGAGTGTAAGTAATACATAGCTCGACCAATGAAAAACAGTTTCAATGCTAAAAACCCAATCAAGTTTACGGTAGAAGCCCATCTATAAAAGTGGAACAGGCAGATATCAGATAAATCAATTTAGAGAAAAGGTCTCAGCGCAGTGATTGGTAGGAATCATCTGAAAAACTACGAGCTAATTCGCAAAAAAGAAGATACCTAATCAATCAAGAACCTTGAAACGGCTGGTAGGATTTTTAAAAAATTCGCTCTCCTTGTTCTTAAATGTATAATATACAGCGACAGCTTAATTTACTTATAATGCTTTTTCAGAAACTTTACAGGTGATTGGCTAGCTTCATGAGAAAAAATTGCATTACATAAGAACTTCATATATTTCTACAAAAGAGAATTTGTACAAGTAAGTTCGATACAAAAGGTTTTTCACACTGAATACACGATTTGAGGGCAACCGAACACTTAAAAAGCAAGTTTTAGACAAAGTATAGTGTGCGAGTGAGTGCATGTGAAGCAGCGTACCTCTAAAAATACACAAATTCGAAGTGACAATTGAAGTGCTTTGGCACATTAAATTTCTTATTTCTAATGTACAACGGAGTAACATGTAATGAAAACATTCTGCTATTATTTAGAATTATAAGCGTGAATTATATATAAAAGAAAATCTCATCTTACTGATGGGCGATTCGTTCAAGTCATGGGTGCAGGAGCACAAGGACACTAATCGGTTGAAAATACCAATTGAGCATTTTCAGAAAAATATTAGTGTTGTATGTACAGTATAACTTAAACACTCAATTTTTATTGACTTCAGATTTATACTACTTCAACTCTATTAAACAGGAAGTGATGTTTCGTTTCATCTTTATTGGTTTACTCATGTCAATGCAAATCGTGAGGCCGCGCCATGGTCGAGTGGTTAGACTACTCTCCTCTCACCAAGGAGGTCCGGAGTCGACCCCAGGCAACAGCATGGGGGATTTGTTATGGACAAAGCGGCGCAGGGGGCGGGTTTTCTGAGGTTTCCCCCTGCCATCACATTCCACCGGTGCTCCACGTTCATTCCATATATCAGTAGTGTCATCGCCTGCGATGCCACAAGTAGTAAAAGCAGGCGTTAAACACATAAAAAAAGTGAACGAATTTCAATGAGAATCGCAGGGCTAAACATTATAAAAGATCCGACTAACCTAGTAATTTCCGCTAATGTCCCTAATTATATGGGGAACAATTGAATAAGAACATTTTTTTTCTGGAAAATGTTTATCTTGAATAGCATGAAGTAACAGAAGAATATAATTATTTTAATATTGTCTATCATGAAATCTCAACCCTTGTGCACGCTTCTGCTAAAGAATGTTTCCTTACACCTACATCACGCCGAAAATTATACTACAGGTGAACTCATGGTTTCACTACAGAATTTCATGTCTAGTTCTTTATTACATTAAAACTCTTATAAAGTGAAGGAAATGAAAATCCATTTATGTTGATAGAACTAAACCGAACACGCAGTTTTAAATGGTCACTCCTACAATCACTGCTTCTAATCAGATCTGCAATCAATACAAAAACAAGGTTAAACATTCAATGCACTTAGTTATAATATCAGAAAATAAGACTGTCTCCGTGGTCATACGGGTAAGTGAGCTGACTTCTCACCTGCAGATACCGGGTTCGATCCACGGCTAGGACGGAGAATTTTTCTTTAACCGCAATTACTCCCTATCCCCACAGAGTCTGGAAGGTATAAATGGGCATGTGTTTAGTAATATAAAAAATTAATTACCATAAAGTTCTAAACCTACACTAATACGAGTTGCTTCATAAGTCAAAGCCCCTATGTGACCATTGTATTGCAACAGGTCCCTAAAGAGATATAATTACACATTCATATATCTCAAGGTTTTTCTCAAGCTCACTCAACATCCAGAATTCACAAATATTAGTTTCTTATATGCTCTCTTTATAACATGGAAAATATTTTAGCATCTTCAATTTCTTCTTCTTTTATTATTATTATTATTATTATTATTATTATTATTATTATTATTATTAATATTATTAGTTTGTCACCTTTCTGGGAAAAAACACGACTGTAACTCAAGTACAAAATTAAAAATCGGATGCTAGCAGTTTTGGTTTGTATGAGAACTGGTAAAATAACTTAAGGATAAACCCATGCGGATTTTATTATATAACGTTACAAACTTATTTGTTGCTTGCCAAGCGGTAGATCTGCGATCGATTCATAGTACAGGCATAGGAATTTTTTCCCCAGCTAGGATACATGGACCGGGGTGCACTCAGCCTCGCGAGGTCCCTGGAGGGGGCCGATTGAGGAGCTACTTGATGGAGAAGTAGCGGCTCCAGGTCATGAGGACAGCATTAACTGGTCAGGGGGGATGGGAGATCGAAGCGCAGTCCACGTCTCACCTCCTCAATAGTGCACCCCATCCAAGACGTCTGTAACGGAGCGAGATGGGGGACACAGCAGCAGTCCAAGGCTCTTAGCTGTGCAAGGGAGTCACAAGCTTATACTAAAAAGCCTGCGATTTTCACAATGCACACAATAATTTTCTTAATAAGTAACATTTAATTAGTTGACCCATCCTAACCTAAATAACCTAAATTAACCTAACCTTCCTAAACTAATCTAACATCATAGCCAATAATAAACATCAGACACACCACATTCATTATAGAAATACATTACAACATCATATGACCTCATTTGTCAATTTTTCGCTCTATTACAGCAGAATCATTCATCTCACGCATATTCAAGAAGATTTCTTTTGACTGCTTCCCTTTGTAAGCTGCTTGCGAGTACATTAGCAATCGTAGCCGATCTACCAGAGAATTTACATCATCATAAGAAGATGTTTTATCTACACCGCTGACTTGGTCCAACCACTTCATTGCTGAGACATGTAGCTTCTCTTTAATCTTGAATAGTAATAATCATGGCTAACACAAGACTCGTGACTTTGAATTATATACATCATTAAAATGATGTTGCCATGCATGTTGCATCAGGAAGGCAAATCACAGCACAGGCAAACACAATTGCAATGAGATACTTGCACAGCATTGTGCAAAACATAGCATAGAATTCTATCAGAAAATTACAAAAATAGTTGCACAATGCTAATTTAACAAATGAATGTATGATATCCTAAGGACAACTTAACCTCAGTCATCATATTCAACATAACGCAAGCGATAACATTATACGTTAAATGAAGAAAATCCATTCTGTATATATTAATTATGACAGACAATAGACACATCTTTATCTACCAATACGTTTAATTCTTGGAGAACTCTTCAAATGGGGTATACACTTTACTAAAGGAACCGAAGTACATACCACTATCTGACCATTTCGTTCTCGAAGAGAGTATCGTGTTTCTTGGAAAGCTTGTGACTCCCTTGCACAGCTAAGAGCCTTGGACTGCTGCTGTGTCCCCCATCTCGCTCCGTTACAGACGTCATGGATGGGTGCACTATTGAGGAGGTGAGACGTGGACTGCGCTTTGATCTCCCTCCCCCCCTGACCAGTTAATGCTGTGCTCATGACCTGGAGCCGCTACTTCTCCATCAAGTAGCTCCTCAATCGGCCCCCTCCAGGGACCTCGCGAGGCTGAGTGCACCCCGGTCCATGTATCCTAGCTGGGGAAAAAATTCCTATGCCTGAACTATGAATCGATCGCAGATCTACCGCTTGGCAAGCAACAAATAAGTTTGTAACGTTATATAATAAAATCCGCATGGGTTTATCCTTAAGTTATTTTACCAGTTCTCATACAAACCAAAACTGCTAGCATCCGATTTTTAATTTTGTACTTGAGTTACAGTCGTGTTTTTTCCCAGAAAGGTGACAAACTAATAATATTAATAATAATAATAATAATAATAATAATAATAATAATAATAATAAAAGAAGAAGAAATTGAAGATGCTAAAATATTTTCCATGTTATAAAGAGAGCATATAAGAAACTAATATTTGTGAATTCTGGATGTTGAGTGAGCTTGAGAAAAACCTTGAGATATATGAATGTGTAATTATATCTCTTTAGGGACCTGTTGCAATACAATGGTCACATAGGGGCTTTGACTTATGAAGCAACTCGTATTAGTGTAGGTTTAGAACTTTATGGTAATTAATTTTTTATATTACTAAACACATGCCCATTTATACCTTCCAGACTCTGTGGGGATAGGGAGTAATTGCGGTTAAAGAAAAATTCTCCGTCCTAGCCGTGGATCGAACCCGGTATCTGCAGGTGAGAAGTCAGCTCACTTACCCGTATGACCACGGAGACAGTCTTATTTTCTGATATTATAACTAAGTGCATTGAATGTTTAACCTTGTTTTTGTATTGATTGCAGATCTGATTAGAAGCAGTGATTGTAGGAGTGACCATTTAAAACTGCGTGTTCGGTTTAGTTCTATCAACATAAATGGATTTTCATTTCCTTCACTTTATAAGAGTTTTAATGTAATAAAGAACTAGACATGAAATTCTGTAGTGAAACCATGAGTTCACCTGTAGTATAATTTTCGGCGTGATGTAGGTGTAAGGAAACATTCTTTAGCAGAAGCGTGCACAAGGGTTGAGATTTCATGATAGACAATATTAAAATAATTATATTCTTCTGTTACTTCATGCTATTCAAGATAAACATTTTCCAGAAAAAAAATGTTCTTATTCAATTGTTCCCCATATAATTAGGGACATTAGCGGAAATTACTAGGTTAGTCGGATCTTTTATAATGTTTAGCCCTGCGATTCTCATTGAAATTCGTTCACTTTTTTTATGTGTTTAACGCCTGCTTTTACTACTTGTGGCATCGCAGGCGATGACACTACTGATATATGGAATGAACGTGGAGCACCGGTGGAATGTGATGGCAGGGGGAAACCTCAGAAAACCCGCCCCCTGCGCCGCTTTGTCCATAACAAATCCCCCATGCTGTTGCCTGGGGTCGACTCCGGACCTCCTTGGTGAGAGGAGAGTAGTCTAACCACTCGACCATGGCGCGGCCTCACGATTTGCATTGACATGAGTAAACCAATAAAGATGAAACGAAACATCACTTCCTGTTTAATAGAGTTGAAGTAGTATAAATCTGAAGTCAATAAAAATTGAGTGTTTAAGTTATACTGTACATACAACACTAATATTTTTCTGAAAATGCTCAATTGGTATTTTCAACCGATTAGTGTCCTTGTGCTCCTGCACCCATGACTTGAACGAATCGCCCATCAGTAAGATGAGATTTTCTTTTATATATAATTCACGCTTATAATTCTAAATAATAGCAGAATGTTTTCATTACATGTTACTCCGTTGTACATTAGAAATAAGAAATTTAATGTGCCAAAGCACTTCAATTGTCACTTCGAATTTGTGTATTTTTAGAGGTACGCTGCTTCACATGCACTCACTCGCACACTATACTTTGTCTAAAACTTGCTTTTTAAGTGTTCGGTTGCCCTCAAATCGTGTATTCAGTGTGAAAAACCTTTTGTATCGAACTTACTTGTACAAATTCTCTTTTGTAGAAATATATGAAGTTCTTATGTAATGCAATTTTTTCTCATGAAGCTAGCCAATCACCTGTAAAGTTTCTGAAAAAGCATTATAAGTAAATTAAGCTGTCGCTGTATATTATACATTTAAGAACAAGGAGAGCGAATTTTTTAAAAATCCTACCAGCCGTTTCAAGGTTCTTGATTGATTAGGTATCTTCTTTTTTGCGAATTAGCTCGTAATTTTTCAGATGATTCCTACCAATCACTGCGCTGAGACCTTTTCTCTAAATTGATTTATCTGATATCTGCCTGTTCCACTTTTATAGATGGGCTTCTACCGTAAACTTGATTGGGTTTTTAGCATTGAAACTGTTTTTCATTGGTCGAGCTATGTATTACTTACACTCTTGTTAGAGAAGTGTGTGATAAAGGTAAAGCTGAAGAAACGGATTATTTCCTGTATGAATGCTAGTAAACAGAAGTGCCCTCTAGATATTTGCGACTCAGCCTGGTGTTCCTGTTTTGCTGGTGTAAAGGGGTATTTTCGCTCTCAACCTTAAAGCATGCAGGACGTCTATCACCAGAAATTACAATATTAAATTGTCTGATTATACACAATGAGGTATTTACCTACAAGCCCTTATCACCTGTCATGTAATCGATAATTTAAATGCCTAATTATGCAAAGGAATAGGATGTTGAACATTTGTATTTGTTTTTGTGGAATAAAAACATTAGTGGGATTATATGTACATAATAGTTTTATTTATAAGTATTTTCATTACATTCCTTCTCCATGTCCATGCCTCTTCAAAATGTTTTATTTTCATTAGTTAGATTAAATAAATGTTTGCTTATAAATGTGCCAGCTTCTTTACATCTTCATTTCTTTTTAAATCCTACTCATCCTTTGTTTTATTTCATTAAAAGGGTCTAGCGGCTTCGTTTTTTTTCATGAATGCAATTATATATTATAGCACTATATTTTTCAATATATTCACAATGTGCGCACTTTGTCTTTTGTGCACATGCAGAATTTAGGGAGTCATAGGCGCGCTTTATATATGTCATGTATATACAAAGCCATTAGGATCACTGGTGTTGAGAAGCACTGGTAGTTCATAATAAAGCGCTACACTAGAACTATTTGTTTTGGATATGTAGAATTGGATGGATACGTTCAGTTGGTCTGCTCTGGGTTTCATATTTCTCTATGCTTGCCTCTCGTTTACAAATGCTGTGCATGCGGTCTTCCAGCAATCTCAGCTTCCTGAGATGATTAGCAAAAGGGTCTTTCTCCTCTTATATCTCCTTGGATCTGGAACATTAGAATTATTGAAAATTAGTAAATGTTATTAATTTTCCTTTGACTCGATCACTGCAATGGAAATAAGGTTAGTTTCTTTCTTGATGTAATAGCAATATATTATACTCACATTGATGCTTGATTCGACGTACTCGTATTCGGAATGTCATCATAATCTTGTACAGGGCAGGTGTTCCATGGGTTTGAAATGCAGACATCCACCTCGTCAACGTCAGTCCTAACAGGGTCTATGAGCTCTGGCGGTATGGGGATTGACTCTCGAACTCTGGAAAGAACAATGAGGGTTATTAACTTTTTCAAGAAATAAATGTGTGATGTGCTGGTCACTCATCGTATTTTTAGTTTGTAATTACCTTTGTCTCATATGCCTTGACCAATACACGCTACAGGTCAAGTTGCAGATGAAGTATGATGTTATTCTATCATGCACTGCGGGTTTTGAACAAATCACCACATGAGTGCGACCGTTGCATAATTCTAAGTGATCTTCAATCTCATGTGCTGATCTAAACATATCCGTTGCATCTATGGTATCTGAATCGTGAAGCTCTTGTGTGTTCCGACCCCTTGATATATAAAAATGTATTGGAATTAGCCATCATTACTCGAATACATTTGTAGTACTTATAATAGTAGAAAGACGTGAATGTATTGTACTTACAATATATCTATCTTGTAGACAGAGCACTCTTCGGTACAGGGATTCCTTGAAGGTATCTGATTATGGTAAGCAGGGTATATGCATGTAATCGTATGCATTCGTCCATTGCACGATTCTTTGTGAAAGTATGTATAATGATGCGAATCTTCAGCACACTCTCTCCTGTATTCGTTCATATCATCAAAAGCTTTGACGTTTGTTTTCAAGAATGCTTTTTCACGGCGGTTATATCGAATAAGTAGCTCTATATTGCAGACCTCAGGCTTATATAGTTGCTCACATAAAAACATGTTTTCTTCAGTGTATACCTAAGGAAGGGGAATGCGTGTATCTGCCTGTTCTTAGCCTAGAGGGGCCGAGTGAGGATGTTTTTCTAACAGAAAGCTAGGATGTTTTGTTCAAAATGTTGCCAGCCTTCTTTATCGTCTGGAACTGGTCGGATCATGCTTCGCTTTTTGTAATAGGTAGTATGTTTCCGTTTTCCCTTGTGTTATATGTTAGCCAAGAGGTGAGCAGCCTTGCGCGGCTTTCTTTCATAGCGATTGTGATAAGTGGCTACTAAATATCCCCCCCTTTATGAAAATGTTTATTTATGCTCAATCCTCAAGTTATGTGATGAGTGCTTCGAGTTATAAATTATACTTCTCTGTTGAAGTTAGAGAATACTGCTGTGTCAGTTGTAGGCTGTCTAAGTGATTTCAAGCAATGTTAGCTGTTATTTTTGGTATGGTATTTATTTTTGAAGATGTCTATTTATGCATAATTGTCAAGTTATGTGGAGAGTACTTCAAGTTATAGCTTATACTTCAGTGTTAAAATTAGAGAATACTGATGTGTCAGTTGTAGTCCGTCTAAGTGATTTCAAGCAATGTTAGCTGTTATTTTGGTATGGTATTTCATTTGAAGGTATTTATTTATGCATAATCGTCAAGGTACGTTATGCTTCAAGCTATAGTTTATACTACAGTGTTGAAATTAGAGAATACTTCTGAGTCAGTTGTAGGCTGTCTAAGTGATTTCAAGCCATGTTAGCTGTTGGTTTTACTATGGTATCACCTTGTTGAAAATGTGCAGTGTTGAAAATTAGAGAATACAGCTCAGTCAGTTGTAGGCTGTCTAAGTGATTTCAAGCCATGTTAGCTGTCGGTTTTACTATGGTATCTCCTTGTTGAAAATGTACAGTGTTGAAAATTAGAGAATACAGCTCAGTTAGTTGTAGGCAGTCTAAGTGATTTCAAATTGTGTTAGCTGTTGTTTTTACTTTCTCTACACGTACTTTGTACATAGTGTATAGAGAAGGTATTGTATTCCACCCAAAATCGGATGCTGATTTTTCACTGGGAATATATATGTTTTTAGGGTCCCCTGTATCCAAAATAATCCATTTTAGAAAAAGATTCGTGTGTGTCTGCATGTCTGTGTGTTTGCATGTGTTGGTGTGTATATGTGTGTGACTGGGCAGCATAGCTCAAAACGCAAATTCGGTTTGGTATTTAAGTTTAGTATCTTCCAGGTATGCGACACGAAGATTTTTGAGAAAAGCCCCACCCCCAAACTACCCTTTACATGGAACGTTTTTTCGAAAAATTTTATTTCTAAAAATGGTTCTAACGATTTTGATTAGAATATCGCATATTAAAGATAATTACCGGACAAATAAAATGTATAACTTGAATTTTCTGAGTATAATCTCTGAAGACCTTTTTTATTCTGAATAAATTGTTATAACTAGTAAACCATAAGAGATAGATAAAAGCTTACCACACAAAAATGTAGGGCACATTAAAACACACGATTTATGTTAAATACATGATTTTTGTGGAGTGAACCCTTTTTTTTCGATATAATCATTGTTATTTGTTTCAGCTTTAAAAACATATACTTTTCTCTTACAGGAGAGTGACATAGCAGCCAACTTTTGACTATGACTATCACTTTAACCTATGGTACTCCCTTAGTTAGCTTCTACTTACAAGGAAGCAAGTATGAAGACTAGTTTTTACTCGATTAGCATGAAGTAAAAAGACGTACAAGCTTTTTAACAATAATTTGTTTCAGAGAGGTATAGAAGGTCACGTGAATGGAACACACCATATTTTGGTATAGGTCTGACATTTGCGTAAATAAAAACATTTTATATGTCTTGTGATAGTTACGAATAATGTTTGAATACACTGGGCGTATAATCCAAGTAGTAGTTGACATGTAGATGTAATTTCGTGAAGAATTTGTATCACTCATTTCGCTATAGCGTTGCAAATTGGGTTGTTATTTGCATTTTTAAACTTAAAGTAAAGGTATAATTGTGATTAAAATTTATTGAATTAATCCCGAATCTAATACTCGTACTGAATAGAGGATGGTTAAGAATTGAGAAAAGTCTAATAGCGTTTTATTGTAACTTCAATTCTCAAAGCGTTATTGGCATTTTAACTGGCGTAATTGTAATTAAAATTTCTTAAATTAGCCAATCACAAATGGGTATGGGCTGATAAAGGAATAAGGAAAGTGTTACGGCGTTTTATTGTAGCTTCAATTCTCTAAGTGTTATTGACATTTTAATTTGCGTAATTGTAATTAAAGTTTCTCGAGTGTTGGATAGCTGGAATTCATTCTTGTACTGGATGAAGGGTGATAAATGAGCAAGAAAAGTCTCATAGTATTTTATTGTAATCTCAATTATTTAACCGTTATTAAAATTTTAATTAGCGTAATTGTAATTCAAATTTCTTAAAATTAACCAATCGTGTGTCTTGTACTTGTGCTGGGTATGGGCTGATAAAGGAATAAGAAAAGTGTTATGGCGTCTTATTGTAACCTCAATTCTTTAAGCATTATTGTCATTTTAATTAGTGTAATTGTAATTAAAGTTTATTGATTATTCGTGAAGTTAATTCTTGTACTGGATAGGGGATTATAAGGGAATAAGAACAGCTTTTATTTATAGCGAGTGTTATAATTGCGTTCTACATTCAATCCTTTTTGCAGTTGTTTAATTATACATAGTCGTAAAGTCATGTGATTGCATCCTCACTGAAAGTCGAATGTAGGTCCTCGTTTAAGAACGGATATTAAGATTTATAATGTTTGGAGATGTAATGATGTTGGCATTCTCAGTGTTCGAGAGGTCCCAGGTTCAATTCCCTGTTGGGTGCCCTCTGCTCGTTGGAAACACAATCACTTCGCCGCCATATTGGTTTTTGATGTGATAAGTTAGTATGTTTTATAAAAGCAATTCTCTCTTGCTATTTTTCATTTCATATGTTGGTATTGAATAATAAAGCTTTTAACATGTTCAATCGTGTGAGTGTTATAATTCCTTGCAAAAATATCACCGCTAACGCATGTTCAATTGATATCTAATAATTTATATCAAATATTCCACTCAGTAATTTTATCGAGTTTTTTCGCCATGACAGTTGAACTATGTTTGTATATTCAGATTCTTTGTGAAAAGTTAGACTGATTTGTCATGCAAATGAGCCTTGTAGCTCTCGAATTGCCAGAGATAGAGAAATCCTACGTGTTTTTAATTAAAAGAGACTATCGAATTGAAATCAAAAGAATTTTGTATTTATGATTAGAGATTCAGATTCCTCGTGAAAAACTAGATCGATTTGATATGCAGATGAACCTTGTAGCTCAAAAATTAGAAATTCGAGTGGGCGTGGTCAATCGATTAAATTGAATTTGATCTGTGAATGTGAAAGACGATTGTTCAAGTGATTAAGAGCCCTGCAAGTAAAATCTTTTGGACAGGTGGTTTGGCAAAGGGGGAGGGGGTAGTAGCCGGCAGCACATACTTTGATTGACAGGTACATGGGGAAGCTTTTAGACTGTTGTCTTGGCAAAGAGGCAGCGCTGTGTGGGTGGTCTGTCGGCTGATGTTTATCTTAAGTGTTACATATGTACATGATGTTTTACATGGGCGGCATCCTTTGAGTCCTGAAATCCCCCTTTCCTCACTACTCACACACGGACCTTTTTCTGAAAATACTTTAGTTTTTGATACAGGGGTCCCTAAAATGTCTATTTCCGGTGAAATATCGGTATGTTTATACACTACGTACATAGTACTTGTAGTCCGCGCCGTGGAGGCTTGATCAGACCACTTTTCTCTCACCTAGACGGCCCTGGTTCGATCCGCAGCGAAAGTATTTGGGACTTGTGGTGGACAAAGCGGCGCAGGTTTCTCCGATTTCCCCAGCCATCATTATCCACCGGGGCTCCATCTTCATTTGCCGGGAGTTTACAAACTTCCATGTGAATAAAGGTTAAGTATTTTAACTGAAACAAATTACAAGGAATAACTCAGTAAGGGACAATTCCACGACAAAATGTGTATTACATAATTTTTGTTCTTTAACGTCATCTTCATGTTTTGTGCCGTAAGTTTTGTCTCTATGTTTTACGATTTAACAGTTACGCAAAATTCAGCAACAACAATTCAGAATAAAGAGGTGTTTACAGGCTCTTTCCAGAAAATTCAATATGCTACATTCTCTACACGTACTATGTACAAAGTGTATAGAGAAGGTATTGTACTGCACCCAAAAATTCGATACCGAGATTGCATCGGAAATATATGTTTTTTGTCTCCCTGAATCCAAAATAAGCATTTTTGGAAAAAGGTCCGTGCGTGTGTGCCCGTGTGTGTGCCTGTGGACAGTGTAGCTCAAAAACGAAAAGACAGTTAAATACCAAACTTGGTATTTAAGTTTCGTATCCTCCAAGGATGCGACACGAAAATTTTTAGGAAAATCCCCCCAATACCCTTAACATGGAATTTTTTTTCTAAAATTTTGATATTCTCAAAAATGGCTCTAATGATTTTGATTAAAAGATCGTATATTAAAGATATCTATTTACCGGACAAATAATATATATATCTTGATTTTCTGGGAATAGCCTCTGAATAGTACTTTATTCTGGAGGAATTTTGCATAACTGCTAAACCGTAAGAAATGTACGAAACCTTGCTCCATAAAACATGTGTTGCACGTTAAAACACACAATCTATGTTATTTAACTTTTTTTCGAGGAGTTGATCGTTTTTGAAATATTCCTTGATTTTGGTTTCAGGTTTGAAAAACTTGTACTTTTCTCATACAGGAGTTTGTCAACTCGTGCCCATACAATAAAGGAACTTCAGTCACATAGCATCCAGCTTTTGATTATCACTTTAACCAATGCTACTCCCTTATTTCGCTCCTACTAACAAGGAAGCAAGTAATAAGACTATTCCTGCTATTTTTTTTTCTCGATTTGAGGGAGCAAATAGAATGATTTTTTGCGGAGATGTAGAGAAAGTCGTGTGAATTACATACATCAGATTTTTTTAAACATGCTTTTTTTATTCCATTGCCTGAAAGCAAATATTTTCAGTGAATGGAAGCATTTGGATGGAATATAATACTTCCCCTACATACTAAACATAAGAAGTAGAGAAAAAAGCATTTCATTTAACTGTTTTACCTGCATATCGAACGTTGCTTAGAATTTAGGCGAAAATAGGTTATTTACTTTTTAGTATCTCTTAGTTTATTCCATATAATTATTCAATAACGAGATTTCCGAATTCTCATGTTTGGAGACTCTCTGAATAAAAATCTGATGTGATCACATAACTTTCTCTACATCTCTGCTACAAAACGTATTCTTCTTCCACTTCATGGAAATCGAGATAAACCGAGTGGCAAATTGATTCTTTAAGTAATATATAAGAATCCTTTGACACTGTTATTAGTGGAGAAGTCTATAGCTACATGCAGGGTAACACAAAAAGGCGTTCTTACGACGTAGAACATAACTGTTAAAGGATTATATAACGCCGTACCCTAATGGTACTAAGACTTGTTTTTGGTTCTAGAATGTCTACAGATACTTAAATTAGAGGAAATGACCCAAAACTGACGAGATTTCACTACGAAATTGATATTTTAAGCTGAACTGCAGTCCAATCACCGAAGTTAAGCAGTATTGGGCGTGGTCTGCACTTGGATGGATGATCGTTTTTTTTTTTTGTTTTTTTATAAAACGTGGAGGGGAAAAATGCATTCCTACATTCCACCCCAAGCCTTAGTCAATGCCTTGGGGGATATGTGGAGCCCCCCGCAGAGTGCAGTTTATCCACTAACAAACTCCTCCACGTGTTAATCATTATATAGAGTAGTTTCGTGAAAACATGCATTAGTCGGGTCCCGCATAGCACCCCGGTTAGTAAGTGAAAGCTACTTAGATGGCATGCAATGCATGCGAGCGCGTAAATGCTACTTCCTGGGATTGTCCGTGAAACCTGAACAATACCAGTGGATAATCATGCGTTATTTTATAAGTGTTTTATTCGTTAATAATTATGTTCTACTTCTGCAGGGTGTGCCTGCTTGTCATATTAGGTAAAATGTTATTCGCATTTCACTTAAGTTAGTCTTATATGTTTAGAATGAGACATATTTGGAGTTACGCTTCTGCACTGTTGCTTCGCGAGATTGCTCCGTCCGTCAGTGGTTGCGCAGCCGCTCGTCGCTGGTAGCAGTACCGGGCTCTTAGGCCTTCGTCATCTCGTTTACCATGAAGTTGCCAAGGTCGTCTAAGTGAATGACTCCATATTGCAGCTGACCGCGCCTACAAAATGCTTTAGGCTCACTTGAAACATGGTTCAAGAAGTGGAGAATTAAAGTAAACGCGGAGAAGACCAGGCTATAGTCTTCACTAAAAGAATACAGCACCGTAAATGCAGAAACTTGCTACGACCACTTAACTACCAAGGCGAAATTATCGAGTGGAAAGACCAAGTGACCTACTTAGGTCTTGGCATGGACCAAGGCCTAACCTGGAGTAGGCATATAGCTAAGGTCAGAGCCAAGGCTAATGGTCAACTAATCAGACTATATCCCATCATCAATCTCAACAGCTAATTAAAATTAAATATGGAAATTACCCTATATAAAACGCTAATAAGAACGATCATTACGTACGCATCCCCTGTATGGGGCTACGATGCAAAAACGGACATACATAAATTACAAACACTCCAGAATAGAATAATTAGAATAATTGCCAAACAACCCCCAGTAGCGCCGGCTTATCTCCTTCATGAGGAGCTAAAACTGCATTCAATTGAGCAGTTCATAAAAAGCCAAAGTTACAACCTGTATAAGCGTAAAGCAAGAAACAACAATGAACTAATACAAGAACTAGGCACCTATGAAGCAGAAAATAACAAACACAAGAGACCGCTCTCTCTATTTGACAGAACCCTCGGCCTGGGGGAACCCGATTTAAATATACAAGAATATCTAGAATCGCTAGTAAGAATTCTATAATAAAATTACCCATGAATGTGTCTACGACATTAGTTTGGAGGCCCTGGAAATCCTTAGTTTCTGAGTCAAGGCGGATCCGGGGGTTTGAGGGACCCCCACTCTACAGCGACCTGGCAGACCACTAACGGACCTTCTCTGGTATTTAGATAATAGAATGTAAGTAATAAGAATAAGTGTTTTATTGCAGGTAAAGCAGCATTGGGCATGGCCATATCTTGGATGGGTGACCACTAAGGCCATGAGAAACCAATGATGTCTCTACTAAATGACTACGCCCTCTCTAGTTAAAGGGTTGAACACAACTAATAACTTCGCCAGACAGGGCAGCAGTAGTTGTAAAAATATAACTAGCTTAGAATTTATACCAAAATGAAATATATAAATGACTATGTCCTTATGTTACAGGGCTACAGATATACGAAATATACTAACGACTTTAACCGAAAGGGCAGAAAATGTTATACTGACTACGTCCTTTTGTTACAGGGCTGCAGATATATACACATGCAATATGTACTTATTCCTCACCACAAATCTTCCAAGGGCGCAATCAGGGCTCCGGTCATGTTTGCGTCCTGCCCCTCACTCTCTCCTGGCTATGGCTTCTGGCCAGCCATAACACCCGCTCCTTGAATCCGCAGGTGCAACAAGCGGTACTGCAGCATTCCTACACCCGAATTCTCTCCGGTGGAGTGATTTTTTAGTGGGTATTGCCAGTTTAGGGCGACCCCCACACTTGGCAGAGCTATCCCCTCTGTCGCCTGTAGATTGGGTTTTTCCACTCCACTCGAAAAAAAAAAAAAACCGCGTCGATCACAATGGGAGGCCCTTCATCCGGTCCGCCGCAGCTGTAGCTGAGGGCTTTAGGGCTCTGAGACGGGCTGGTACTGAAACATACTACCTGGGATTGTCCATGAAACCTGAACAATACCGGTGGATAATCATGCGTTATTTTATAAGTGTTTTATTCGTTAATAATTATGTTCTACTTCTGCAGGGTGTGCCTGCTTGTCATATTAGGTAAAATGTTATTCGCATTGCACTAAATTTAGTCTTATAGTATATGTTTAGAATGAGACATATATTTGGAGTTACGCTTCTGCACTGTTGCTTCGGGAGATTGTTCCGTAGGTCAGTGGTTGCGCAGCCGCTCGTCGCTGGTAGTAGTACCGGGCTCTTAGGTCATAATTTTTTTTTTTTTAATTTTTTAAGTTATTTTTATCGTATGCATTTTTTTAAATTATTTTTTTGTGTAAGTATTTTTTTTCGTTCTTTTTTTTAAGAGCATGTTTGGTGTCATTACTTTTTTGAATTTTTTTCCAATTTGTCATGAGTATAAGTTATTTACATATAGTGTTTGCTGTTAACATAGAAATTGTCAGTTAGTTACATTATCTTAATTTAACAGAATACATCATTTTTGTGATTTTCCGTGATACAGTTTGTGTACTATTTATTCTAAGTTTCTAATTTACTTGTGCTCCAAGGTGTCGGATTCGTTAGGTTCCTTGGATGTCATAGTCCCTCTGATGTTCTAGAAGTGCTCTTATGTGTTCCTCTATTGCCGCATCTTCCTCTTGCTTGGTGGCGTCGTGCAGCTGGATGAGTGAAACGATCGGGGGGGGGTGGCTGGTGTTACTGCTTTCTTGAATGTTGCTGCGTTCCGGATGAGTTGTTGTCTATGAGGTCTGTCTGCTGCTTTTGTTATAAAATTCAACATTTGGCGTTTGATGTGGTCGCTTATGGGCTTTGTGTTGGTCGTGTCATAGATTTCTGAAGTTTTGTACCACAGTGGGAGCTTGTTTGCTATTCGCAGGCATTTTCTCTACACTTGGTGTATTCTGTTGAGCATAGATGGGGACGTGAGTGGTATTGTGGCTATTGCTGCCTATGTAAAATACGGGCGGATGATGGTCTTGTACAGTTGATTAAGTATATCTGTAGACAGTCCGATTTTTCCAAATTTTGATAGATACCACAGCGTGCAAATGGCTATCTTTGCGTCTTGTATCTTCTTCTTGATGTGGGCTGTCATACATAGGTTGGGTCTTAATGTTATTCCCTGGTAGGTCACGGTGGTTGTCATTCGGATTTCTCATGTTGTACCGGATTGTTGCCTCTCGGTGTTTCCGCTTCAGTGACTTTCTGAACACCATCACTTGTGTTTTTTCCGTGTTCACCGCCAGTCTCCATTTAGACGCCCACCGGTGGAAGTTACTAAGTGGACGATTGTGCCTCGGCTTTTTGTGCTCTATTTTGGGTGCACTGCAGATTTATGGGGTATCGTCCGCATATTGGGCCAGGGTGATGCTTGGGTGGATTGGCTAAGGGGTGTCGTGTGTGAACAGAATGTACAGTAATCCGGAGACTGCGCTCCTCTGCGGTGTTCTTGCTTGTAGAGTCAAAGGTGCGCTGAGCGTGTTGTTAATCTAGATTCTGGCAGTTCTATTGTGGAGGAAGCTGGCCACCCATCTGCACATCCGTTGAGGGATACCCATTCTTGTTAGCCTATACAATAAACCATCCGTCCAGCAGCGGTCGAATGCGGTCTGTATGTCAAGGAATGCTCCTATGGTCGTAAATCCTTTGTTTAGGTTGTTTTGAATCAGAGACAGTACTCGTATCTGCTGGTCTTGGATGGTAACTGTTCTCCTGAAACCGGCTTGGGTGTCAGGTATAAGCCTATTTTCTTCAATGTGCGATTGCAGTCGCTTAACTGTTATCTTCTCTAAGACTTTGGAGAGTGTTGCCGTTAAGGAGATGGGTCTGTAGTTTCCGTGTTTGGTGTTGTCCTTTCCTGGTTTCTCCAGCAGTATCATATGTGCCTCTTTCCAAATCTGCGGGTGGTGTCCATGTCGAAGTATGAGGTTATAGAGCTGTGTTATCTTCGTCATCATCTCCTGCGGGACATTTTTCAGCATCTGATACCTTATGGTGTCTGGGCCTGGTGCTGAGTGACCAAGATGTCTCACTGTCTCGATGAAATCCTTGCGGAGTAATGGTTTTTCTAAGTTGCTGCCTTCGTCAAGTTGTGGTGCTTGAAGTTGAGGCCGGTAGAGGTCAACATGGTTTTTTATGTGCCTCTTTATGGTTTGAAGGTGGGTCTTGTTGAACTTCAGGTCCTCAGGCGTTTGAAAAACTTTGGAGTAGTGATCGTGGAACATTTTTAATTTGTCCTCGGTTAAGTGCACTAGTTTGTTGTTGACTCGGAGGGGGTAGGAGAATTGTCTCTTCCGGCGAGTGGCCTTGATGAACCTCCAAAACGTTTTTGGTTCTGCTGTTCTTGCCGTCGTTATGTCTGTTATAGTGCTTCTCCACATTGTCGTGTTGTGCTCTTGAATTTTTTTCTTTACTTCGTTCCGCAGGTGGTTCAAAATTTGCTTGCGAGCTCGTCGTGGGACTTTATATATCTCCTATGTGCGTGCCGTTTCCGCTTTACTAGCTGGATTATGTGCTTTGGCAGGGGCCGGCTGTTATTGTTGAATTTCTGGACCTTCCTGGGGATGGTGGCGTCCCTGGCCTGTATGATTTGCAAGGTTGTCTATTGCATTTAAGTTTGCGACCTGAAGCTCTCTAGACGGTTTCATGTGCTGGCGTATATGATCGGTGTAAAGCTTCCAGTCTGCGTGGGTGTAATCGTATACTTCAGTTTTGTTGATTGTCTCGGTGCTCCATTTGTTGGTGGCGATTGTAATTGAGATAGGCAGATGGTCAGAGCTGATTGGTGCTTCTATTGCGGTGTGTATTATTTTGTTCACCAGGGCTGGGTCCACCAGAACTTTGTCGGGTGACGTAGGTTGCTCTCGGTCTTTCCAGCCAAGTCGTGTCAGCCCGGGTAGGAATATGTTTTTCAGTGGTACTTGGTTGAGCAAGGCTCGCAGTAGCTTCCCATTGGCGTTCGTTATTTCTTCTAGTAGGCCAGTGGGGTTGGCGTTGAAGTCCCCGGCGATTATTAGATTTTTGTAGTTCCGGTACATGTGTGTCAGAAGGTTTGTGTTGAGCTCCCCGCTGGAGTAAATAGTAGCCACATGCATAATGCATTTTTGGATGGTTATTTTCACTACCAGCGCCTCCTAATGTTGGTACGTTGGTGGTACGGCAATGACTACTGGGTTCAGCTCTGGGCGCACTAGGATAGCCACTCCTCCTCCGGGGGTTTGCGGGCGGTCCTTCCGGTAGCAGGTGAATGGTCGAAGCTCAAACTTTCGGTGCGGTTTCAGCTTTGTCTCATTTATTGTCAGTATATCTGGTTTGAGGTTGTCAACCAGATTTTGTAGCTCCTCTCGTTTGTTTCCGAGTCCGCACACATTAAATTGAACCAACTTAATGTTGTGATGTTGGATGCACGTAACGCCAGCCATCATGATTGCGGTCCAGTCTATTGGTTTCCATTTGTGTATGTTACGTTTCCACCACTTTGGTCGGCGGCGATTTTGGCCACCACTATAGCTAGCTGACCGCATACTCTGTAGGTGTTGAGGCTTCGTTGTAGCGTTTGTCTGGTGGTGTCAGCGAGTTGCTTTAGCATCTTCTGTCGGTATCGTGGGGTACTAACCTCGTACACTGCCATGGTTATTGTTTTAAATAGTTGCTCAGTAATACTGTCCACCAGCGTTTCGATGTAGTTTAAGGTGTCTGCCTGCATTTTTCCGACTTTGTGTTGTATCTCCTGTAGGCTTTCCTCGGTGTTTTTCGTGATGTCTCTCAGCTTTTGTGTAGTTTCTTCCGAGGAGAGCTTCCTTTTGTCCTCCGGAATTTGGCTGATCTGTAGTGGTGGCCAGCTTTGTTCACACACTTTAACAGGTGCGGGCGGCTTGTCATGTGGGTAGATCTTCGTTGGCGCCACCTGTTGGATCTGTGATGGAGCTTGTTTTTGGTAATTGGCGCACTTTACTTGCCCGGTATAGTGGCCTGTGGTGTTAAACGTAGCGCAGTAGGCTTCGTTGCGGGGAAATTTCCTATGATCGCACTGCCATGTAGGTGTCTTGTCTCCACAGTAGAAGCAGCGGGGGTCGTCTTTGCAGTCGTCTACACTGTGGCCGTATTTCTGGCACCTTTTGCATGGTGTGTGTTTTTCCGTGTGGCGTGAGGGCTCAGTGTAATAATACTGGCCTTAAATACAGGTGCCTTCCTGTAATATCATTCTTATTGTGTCTGCTTCTTGTGTGAAAATTCTTACCAGCGTAGTGGTCCTCCCGTTGCTGACAATTCTGGAGAGTTTGGTGATTTCGGGGTAGGTTTTGTTTATGCTGGATAGCAGCTGCTGCTCTCCAATGTGTGTTGGAATCCCTTTTACCACCGCGGTTAGCGTTTGCCGGGCTCTCACCCCGGTGTTCTTTCCATATGTGGGTTGCGGTATTGTGGTTGTGAATGTTGACCTTGGTCCAAACTTCCCTTTGTTGGCCTGAGTAAATGTAACGGCGTTTTGCGCGTTGTTGTACAGTAGTTTGTATGTGTTTGGTGGGTTGTTGATCCTGGTCTTGAAGAGAATGGTGTTTGGGTCCTGCTTATGCGCTTCCATAAGCTTGGTAACATAGAAGGCGTCTCGGTAATTGTTCTTCGCAGTTTACGACGTACACTGCATGACTGCCGTGTGGGTCACCAATACTTTGACGCTGTAAGCGAGGATCACGTTGTGACGAGCTGCTTCAACAACAGACTCGAGGACTGACAATACGACTGCAAGATATGACACAGCAACTAACCTCAGCAATACATCATCGACCAAACGCGCTAAGTTTTGGAGCTATGGCTACGTCACCCAGAACTCACCTGGGAAGAGTTCCATCACCACAATAACATGCCTTCTTGGTAAAACTATGCACCTCAATTTTTGTAGGTCGACGTCAGGGCATTGCGCCATGTCGTTTGCCCCTACACCCCATGACACCACTGATGCCCCAATAAATAGTGACACCACAGTATAAAATCCTTTCTCTCCCCTTTCCTTATTTCCTTCCCAAATACCCTATATACCTGTTATCCTTACAACTTTTATTCCTGTTCCCCCCCCCCCCCAAAAAAAAAGAAATCACGTTGCGTGCGAGGGGCGTTGTTTTCTTGTAGGAGGTTTTCGTTGATCTTCTTTGCCGTGTCGGTAATGAATGAGTCCGTGCTGGTATTATGACCGTCATCTTCGTCATCACTGCTGTCTTGGTGGGGAGGCTTAGGTGGTTTTCCTCTTGAAGGGGATGCTATTTGGGAACTACTGGATTGGTATTTAGGCACTGCTAGGATAGGTTAGTTTCAGTAAGGAGTAACTGCGCAAAGGCACGATTGGTGTTGTGTCTAGCCGAAGCCGCCTAAGTGTGTTTCCGGTGAAACACAGGACAAAGTCCTTTAGCAAGGTGTAAACACCCAGTGACGCACCAATCTGGTTACAGAAAGGGTTTTGTAGAGGAATAAGGTGTAGTGGTTAAATGGTAGGCAAGTAGGCAAAGTGTGAAACTCAACCACTCAGTTGCTGGTGTACGATGCCGAATGCCGATGCTCCTGTTGAGTTACCAGCTGTTGCCGCGGCGATCGCCGGTGTCCTGTGGTCTGGGAGTGCGGTGGCTTCCGTCGAGTCTGCCCTGTTGGTGCTGTTTGCAAACAGCTTCTTTGGCTACCTTCCTGTAGCCTGCTGCTGTTGTTTTTGATTCTTCTCGATGGACGGTTCTTCTTCTGAAGGTACTTCCGAAGACTTCTCAACCGCTCTCCACAGCCGCTCAAACCCGTGTGTACGCCAAGGTCGTCTAAGTGAATGACTCCATATTGCAGCTACCCGAAGTACGCTGCCCGCGTCGATCACAATGGGAGGCCCCTTCCCCCGGTCCGCCACAGCTGTAGCTGAGGGCTTTAGGGCTCTGCGACGGGCTGGTACTGAAACGAAACATATGAGAAGAGAAAAAGAATAAGTATAGTTGTGTGTTAGAAAAGAGGAGAGGTGTTAGGAAAGGAGGTTTGTAAGGTATTATCGCTTGGAAACACCACGTGCCGTATGCATCGAACACTCTTCCCCGCCCCCTTCCCAAATGTTAAAAAAAAAAAAAAAAAAAAACTATCTCTCAATTGGTCAATTTAACGAAAAAATGTATATGACATAAATTGTGTGTTTTATCGTGATCTACCTTTCTTGTTCAGTAAGCTTTATTCTATCCAGTAGGGTTTGCCAGTCTTGCAAAATTCAATAACAATTATCCACAAGAAGGAGGCCTTTAGAGGCTATTCCCAGAAAATTCAAGATATATAATATACCGTATTTTAATCAAGCTCGTTACAGCCATTTTTGAGTAAATCTAAATTTTCGAAATTTTGTCTATGTAAAGGGTAGTTTCGGGTTGGGACATTTTTCTCAAAATCTTTGTGTCGCATCCCTAGAATACACTAAATTTAAACGCCAAGTGTGGTATTTTACCGAATTTTCGCTTGTCAGTTATAGTGTTCACAGACACTGACTGACACATGGATACACACACATGGACCTTTTTCTGAAAATACTTTAGTTTTTGATACAGGGGACCCTAAAATGTCTATTTCCGGTGAAATATCGGTATCTCTATACACTACGTACATAGTACTTGTAGTCCGCGCCGTGGAGGCTTGATCAGACCACTTTTTCTCTCACCTAGACGGCCCTGGTTCGATCCCCAGCGAAAGTTTGTGGGAATTGTGGTGGACAAAGCGGCGCAGGTTTCTCCGATTTCCCCAGCCATCATATTCCACCGGGGCTCCATCTTCATTTGCCGGGAGTTTACAGACTACCGTGTGAATAAAGGTTAAGTATTTTAACTGAAACAAATTACAAGGAGTATCACAGTAAGGGTCAATTCCACGACAAAATGTGTATTACATAATTTGTGTTCTTTAACGTCATCTACATTTTTTGTGTCGTAAGTTTAAAAGGCCGTATATTAAAATTGTTTGCATGGTAATTAAAATGTATATTTTTAATTCTTGGCGATGACCTTTGTGTAACTGCTAAACTGTAAGATAAAGACAAAAGCTTAATGCTAAAAGATTTATATTCTCTTTGACACACAATTTATTTCAAATACATTTTTTTTATTTCCAGAAGCAATCATTTTCAAGACATTCCTTGTTATTGGTTTCAATTTCATAATACTGTTCACAAACGGGAAGTCCTCATCCATTTCATATGTCTTTTCTTTTACTTCTGCCTATGGAAAGAGTACCTAAATTCATTAACAATCGCATAGCGGTAGGTTTTAAAAGATTTGACTGTCACATTAGGATAGTGTAATCACTTATTTTACTTATAAGAAGCTAAGTAATAAGACTATAAGAGGTAATATTTATCTTGATTACTGTAATGTATAAAAGATAATCGTTTTTTTAAGCTTCGTCGGACATACAAAATGTTTCAGGAAGTGTGTTGTGTGGTTCTCAAGATATATAAAATAATACAATACTCAATCAGAACAGAGAGGATGTTATAGGTTGTTTATATAAATTTCAATATATACACAAATAGCTAGCCAAATAAATTTAACATGTGGAATTTAAACAAAAATCTCTAGCGCCATTTTGCAGAAAACAAAAATTACCAAAAAAGAAAGTTTGGAGTTAAGTCCATGGTACCTCTGCTGGTTTTTATATTTTAGTAAGGTTGTTTACACATACAAATTATGTTCTAAAAATTAGAGAAAATAAAAATATCAGGACGGCGTCTGGTGTTGAACCGCCGCTCAAGAGACAAATGAAACCATCACTCTCTCTGGTTTGAGGTCAAGAGTCCTGGTATCCAGTAATCCCACGTCGACTGGACGTCCGCACTAAGCTGGGCATCAACATGGATGTGCTGGGGGAGCTCAGAGTGTCCCGATTGTCTAAGGAGAGATGAACCGGGCCAGGGGGGAAACCCAGCAGCCAAAAGTGTCCATCTCCAGCAGTAGTGGGATCGCGCAGCCTGATCAACATAACCAAACCGATATCTTTTTTTTTTTCTTCTTCTATCTTTCAAATCTTCATTCACTTCATTACTTTCTATTCATTAAAGTAGGCTAAATGTTTATATTTGGTCCAATATTTCAGCTATTGATTTATGTGCATAGAATTAGTCTGCTGTGAATTGTGGGCGAAGAAAATAGAGATCAATTCACTGAAGATTTGTCTCAAGGTTTATTCCTTTATTATATTGCATTCGTCATGTGTACATACGAGTTAAAAAGCAGATAAGCTAAATCACATTGCTTTTTCTACGATTCTGCAACAACTATTCTTAAAAAGCCTATTTTTCTATCTTCTCCATGCTAATCGAGAAAAGGATTAACAGAAAATGTTTTATTTCTTTCTGTAGATTCTAGGTAAATAACGGTTAAAGAGATAGTCAACCCCTTTAAAAGCTGGTCACTATGTGAATACCCTGAAATTTGGTTCTGTTTGCAGGACCAAGAATAAATAAAGAAAGAAACAAAAATGAATGAATGAATGAATGAAAAGTAAAAGACAAACGAAATACGACTTCATATTTTCGTAAAGTATTGGACAATTTATACCAATAACAATGCATATGTCAAAAATGATTAACGTCATTAAAAATACGTCTCATATAAATTACATGTTTGACAAGATCTACATTGTTGTGCAGCAAAACTTTCTATCTCTTATAGTTCAAGAGTTATCCAAATGTCATACAGAAATATCAAGACCTACATATCATTTGTCATAAAATATCTTGTACCTACACGTGGTATTGGTCAAAATCGTTTGGTAAATTTCTGAGAAAATCAAAGTTTTGGAAAAAAAAATCTGATGTGTGCCATTCACATGACTTTCTTTACATCGCTTTAACAAATTATTTATTGTTAAAGAGTATAGTCTTCTATCTACTTTATGATAATAGAGATAAACATTAGCAGAAATTTTCCTAATTGCTTCCTTGTAAATAGAAGGCAAATAAGGGAATACACTGCGCTAAAATGAATGTCAAATCTTTTAAAAAGCAGTTTGACATGTGGTTGAAATCCGTTTCTATGCATGGCTAGAATATTACAACTTTCCGTGGGAGAAAAATTTAAGTATTTTAAATTTGAAACAAATAACAAAATATATCACAAATGGCAATTCTACGAAAAAAACAATATATATGACATAAATTGCGTGTCCCGACGTGATCTACTTTTTTTTTTTTTTTTTTTTTTTTTTTTTTTTTTTTTTTTTTTTTTTGCAGTAAGCTTCTATCTCTTGCGGTTTAGCAGCTACGCAAAATTCAGCAAAATTTATTAAAAATAAAGAGGTATTTATAAACTATTCCCAGAAAATTCGAGAAATACATTTTATTTGGCATATAAATATCTTTATTACTCAGTGTTTTAATCAAAATTGTTAGAGCCATTTTTTAGAAAATCAAAATTTTCGAAACTTTTTCCATGTAAAGGGTAGTTTGAGATGACAGGATTTTTCTCAAAGCCTTCGTGTCACATCCCTGAGAGATACTATACTTAAATACCAAATTTGGTATTTTACCGACTTTTCGTTTTTGAGTTATCGTGTTCACACTCGGACTCAAACACACACACACACGGATTTTTTTCTGAAAATACTTTTATTTTGGATACAGGGGACCCTAAAACGTATATTTCCGGTATCGAATATTTGGTTGGAATGCAATTCTTTCTCTATGCATTATGTATATAGTACGTGTAGAGAAAGTAAAAAGTAAATGCAGTTTGGGACGGAAAGGGTTTCATAGGTCGCTATGTGGTGTCAAGAAAATTCGGTTCGGTTTCCAGGGCCAAGAATGAAGAAAGGAGTAAAAAGGCAAACGAGCAACGCTGCTATGGGTCGACACCCTAGTTGGGAGGGACTGAACTATACTGGACTACTGATCGGAGGAAATTCCACATTGAACACTATTTTGCTATTGTATGTCAGACCTCTGGGTGAAAGCGCGACAGAAAGGGAGACATCAGGAGTGCCGAGCAAGTGCGCGGCCGAGGTGGACCCTACACGATGCTAGTAGTTGTTCATCCCTTCGGTAGGTTTCGCCTGTCACAATAGTTTCGAAACTGGCACTTACCCCCACGCAGGCAGTGACTTACTGGCACTTACCCCCACGCTGTGAGCCAACTGCAGTAATGTAGCGAAAGATCATCAACTCGCCGCAGCACAAACGCCGACACTCTACCTGGGAAGACCGGATTGAAGGACGAAATGGAATGAAACGAAAAGACGTAAAATTTGGGGGATGAAAGAAATCTTCCCCGCATTTGCCTGGTGGCCCGGGAAAACCCCGAAGAAACTCATGGATCAGGAAGATCAGCCGTGAGAATCGAATCCACGACCTACCGAATGCGAGCCTCTGGCGAGCCATTTCTCTCGGTTAGTAGGGAGGGAAGGTGCCGCACTCAGCCCACAATCTGTTGTGCAGTGGCGAGGAGTAACGTACTTTCTTGTTTTGCTACAAGTAAGAGTAGTACTGAGTTTGTTGTCCACTCTGCCTATCAGTAATAACTTCTTTGTTGATATTTAAAAAGGTATATTTATATTAAGCATATGTTTCATACAAGAATTACTACAGCGCCGTAGCCGAGTTTCACCTAGACGGCCCGGGTTCGACCGCATATGGGATTTGTGGTGGACAAAGCGGCGCAGGGGCGGGTTTTCTACCCGCCATCGCATTCCACCGGTGCTCCATCTTCATTCCAAGTATCACCAGTGTCATCAGCTACGGTGCCACTAGTAGTAAAAGCGGGCGTTAAACACTACCCAAAAAAAAAAAAAAAAACCAGCGTCTTCTGTGGTTAACCTATTATATAATCTTCAAGTTTATAACTATTCCTATGTCTTTTGCACATAAAATTCTTAAGTTAAATTGTTATCCCTACAAAACTTCGGTTTCTTTTAGCCTGCCGGGATATTCGATAACTTGCGCGTAATATTTTCTCTCTCTGAAATTTCATACTTGGGTGTATTCGACTTCAATTTGATTTCGTTAAGCTTACGCAATTTCCCCAAACCTATCAGGGTACATTCGCGAGGTGTCTCACATTGAAATAAACTCATTACAATGAATATGTCGGATGAAACCAATACTTGCTGCACCAATTTTAACTGCCCCGAGCCGTAATTATATATGTTGGTACGCCTTAAAGATATTGGTGTATTAATGAATGGGACAGGAAACACAAACATAACATAGTATTCTATTACCTCTAGTTGTACGTGCCTAATATCAAGCATGTTTGTGGGTCTTGATGCAGAAATCAATTAAATCAATTTAAAGGGCAATACATACGTGGAATAAATGACAAATTAGTGCAGCTGGTTGTTTTTTTTTATATAAAAAAAATATGATGTGTTCCATTCACATGACTTTCTCTAATCTCTGCAACAAATTGTAGTAAAAATGTATGCTTCTATTTACTTCATGCTAATTAGCAGAAATTGTCTTATTACTTGCTTCCTTGTAAGTAGAAGCGAAATGAGGAAGTTCCATAGGTTAAAATAATAGCCAAAAGCTGCTTGCTATGTAAATGAAGCTCCTGTGTAGTAAGTTTTTGTCCATCTCTTACAGTTTACCAGTTATGCACAATTCCGTAAAATTCATCCAGAATAAAGTAGTCTTCAGAGGTATTCCCAGGAAATTCAAGATATACATTTTATTTTTCAGGTAAATATTTTTAATATACGGCATTTTAATCAAAATCGTTAGAGCCATGTTTAAGAAAAGCAAAAGTAAAAAGTTCCATGTAAAGGGTAGTTGGGGGTGGGGGGATTTTCTTGAAAATCTTCGTGTTGCATTCTTGGAAGATACCAAACTTAAATACCACGTTTGGTATTCAACGGTCTTTTCGATTTTGAGCTATGCTATCCACAGACACACACACACACACACACACACACACACACACACACACACACTCACTCACACGGATCTTTTTATAATTTTTTTTTTTTTTTTTTTGGATTCAGGGGTACCCAAAAAATGTATTTCCGGTGAAATCTCAGAATCGAATTTTTGGGTGGAATGTAACACCTTCTCTAGACACCATGTACATAGTACATGTAGAGAAAGTAAAAATCTGATGTGTTCCATTCATATGACTTTCTCTACATCTCTGCAAAAAACTATTGTTAAAAAGCTTATGTTTCTATTTACTTCATGCTATTTACTTTTTGAGAAAAATTAGTAGAAATAGTCTTATTACTTGCTTCCTTGTAAGTAGAAGCGAAATATGGGAGTATCTTAGGTTAAAGTGAAGTCAAAAGCTGGTTACTAGGTGACTGAAGTTCCTTTGTTTGTATGGACACGAGTTGACAATTTACTGCATGAGAAAAGTACAAGTTTTTCAAGGCTGAAACCAAAAACAAGGAATATCTCAAAAAACGATCATTTCCATCAAAAAAATGTATATAACATAAATTGTGTTTTAATGTGCTCTACACTTTTTGTGTTTTAAGTTTTTTTCCATCTCTTACGGTTTAGCAGTTATGCAACATTCCGTAAAATTCATGCAGAATAAAGTAGTCTTCAGAGGCTTTTCCCAGAAAATTCAGGATATACATTTTATTCGTCAGGTATATAGCTTTAATATACCATATCTTAATCAAAATCGTTTTAGCCATTTTTGAGAAAATCAAAATTTTGGAAAAATGTTCCATGTAAAGGGTAATTTGGGATGGGGGATTTTCTTGAAAATCATCGTGTCGCATCCTTGGAAGATACTAAACTTAAATACCAAGTTTGGTTTTTAACGGTCTTTTCGTTTTTGAGCTATGCTGCCCACAGACACACACACACACGCAGACAGACAGACAGACAGATGACACACGGACATTTTTCTAAAAAATGGCTTTTTGGGTTCAGGGGGTCTCAAAACATATATTTCCGTCGAAATCGCTGTATCGAATTTTTGGGCGCAATACAATACCTTCTCTATACACTATGTACATAGTACGTATAGAAAAAGTAAAAAGCATTTCTGGAAAAAAGGTCCGTGGGTGTGCGTGTGTGTGTCTGTGGACAGCATAGCTCAAAACAAAGAGACCGTAAAAGGCCAAACTTGCTATTTAAGTTTGGTATCTTGCAAGGATGTGACACGAAGATATTCAAGAATATCCCCCCACCGCCAATTACCCTTTACATAGACCTTTTTTTGAACATTTTGATTTTCTCAAAAATGGCTCTAACAATTTTGATTAAAATATTGTACATTAAAGATGTTTACCTGACAAATAATATGTATATCTTGAATTTTCTAGCCTCTTAAGACTGCTTTATTCTGAATGAATTTTACGAAATTTTGCATAACTGCTAAACCGTAAGAGATGGACAAAACCTTATCACATAAAAATGTAGAGCACATTAAAACACACATTTTATGTTATATAGTTTTTTTCGTGGAGTTGATCGGTTTTTTAGATATTCATTGTTTTTGGTTTCAGCTTTATAAAACTTACTTTTCTCATACAGGAATTTGTCAACTCGTGTCCAACAAACATTTTCTTCTGCAACTGAAATAATTGTATTAGACTATTACTCTAATTATGTAATACCAGGTGGCCCAACAGCTCTGTATTTCACGTTAGCAAAATTGCTGAGCTCAACGGGACAAATTCAATTAAACACCGCTCAGTGGCGTGATAGCGCGAGCGACCAGTGTCCTACCCCTATTGCATATCAGCAGAAACCGCTAGGCATTCTCGCTCACTGAGGGGAGTTCCCAGGTTTGTAATGGAGTCTATGATCTCGTACACAAGAACAGTGCAAACAGATCGAAAAGGATACAATATTTCCAGTTCAGTTATAAAGCTTTTATTTTTGAAGGAATAAAATCACTGTTAGATTGGGAATTAATTAAACATTATTTATTTCACATCTAAGTATCCTGTAGTAGCTAGTTTTGTAATTTGTATTCCTGTTCTTATTTAACATTACAGACTATACCCACTATTGGGTTAAACAAAAACATTAAGGCCCTAACAAAAAACCGCATGAGAGTAGCGTTTCACTGCATTATTATTATTATTATTATTATTATTATTATTATTATTATAATTATTATTATTATTGTTGTTGCTATTATATATTGTGAAGTGACGCCACGACAACGCGTGCGGCTTGCATTCTAGAGTTTGATGCCCGCGACCACTTTACTCAGAGCCATAGGTTTTGGGGGTTCTCCCCCCCCCCAGATCACAAGGTAAATGATGTAGTTTCTTTTATTCACGGGATGTTCTGCCTCCATGTATGTTATTCCGTTAATTATTTCATTTATCTTTCACTGTCGATTTGTTTCAGGGTTGAAAGGTTCGACAATGGTTTTTCGGTGCGGCGTGGAGAAAAAAGAGTGCTCTCCAAAACTTCCACCATTCCTAGGCCTTCAGTTTGTGTATTAAATTAGAATAAAGGGGTTAATTTACAAGAAATCCATTTTCATAAGAGCTGTTCATTTATTGTCACTACTACATTAACAATAAGTGTAACTACACAAACCTCACTTAAAAATAAAATTACATATTACTTCCGGACAAACATACATATATGTTGAGTTTATTTTTGTGTACAATCATTATCGTCAGTTTTAAAGCAAAATATCGATATAATTAACTCCATCCCAGCACCACTAATTCATAAATTCGCGAGCCGCCACTGCTAGACATTTTTTTTTTTAAATCACCGCTAAAGCCGCAACCTAAACAAACCCTTTCATAAAACCGTAATTTAAAGTTCTTTCTAAAAACATTGTTTCACTTTCTGAAAAGCCATTTAAATGTTTGCAAAATAGTTTTATTTAATGAATCCGTAAGCCGACAGAGCATACCATCGAGTTCGGTTTTATGTATAAAAAACAACAGCAGCATAAATAACAATAATAATAACAATAATAATCGTTATTATAATCATGTTATTATCGTTTTCATTTCCTTCGCTTTTTTTCGTTCATAAAATATTCTCAGAAACATTGTCTTATTACACAGGGTTACTACAAAAGAAATAGACATCTTCAACTGTCTGTAAAACAAAAACTATTAGAGATCGCAACCTAATTATTTTGGAGGTATGTTGAGAAACTCTCAAAGTTTTGTTTGTTACTATTGGTAACGCTGTAGTATTTTGTTTGTTGTTGCAGAAGCTGAAATGGCGGAAAATCCTGTGGAAAAGGCATATTGCGTGTTGGAATTTGCTAGAACGCAATCAGCAATTGTTGTCCAACGACATTTTAGAACACGTTACCACAAAACGCCACCGACTATACAGTCAATCTACGACTGGTATAGAAAATTCGAGACAGCGGGATGTTTGTGCAAAGGGAAGAGCTCGGGAAGACCAAGAGTTTCGGAAGAAAACGTTGAACGTGTTCGTTCTGCCTACATAAGAAGCACACAGAAATCGACATCTAGGGCAAGCATGCAATTACAAATTCCACAGCAAACTGTATGGAAAATCTTGCGGAAGCGACTGCACATGATGCCTTACAGATTACAGATGTTGCAGTTTCTGAGTGAAGAAGATAAGGTCATACGGCGTGACTTTTGCATCGACATGTTGCGACATGATGAAGACGATGCTGGTTTTTGTGAGCGCATCATTTCATTTTTGTGGTAACGTGTTCTAAAATGTCGTTGGACAAGCAAATTCCAACACGCAATATGCCTTTTCGACAGGATTGTCCGCCATTTCAGCTTCTGCAACAACAAACAAAACACTACAGCGTTACCAATAGTAACAAACGAAACTTTGAGAGTTTCTCAACATACCTCCAAAATAATTAGGTTGCTATTTCTAATAGTTTTTGTTTTACAGGCAGTTGAAGTTGTCTATTTCTTTTGTAGTAACCCTGTAGGACAAGGAGAGGTTCATATTTGTACCACTGAGAGACATGTTCTCTCTCTCTCTCTCTCTCTCTCTCTCTCTCGAAACGTAGTTTAATAATCCTAGAAATCGCCTTGCCTTAGTGCAAACAGAAAGAAACAGGCTATGTAACCAGTCCGATGTTTGATATGAAAGTGAGGAAGTGGTTATGAATGACGGTGAAGTGGATGATAGGAAAGATGATTATAGAGCAATTAGTGGAATGCATGACAGGGGAAACCGAGAGTCCAGATATCGCTTCGTACACCTGGGATTGAACCCGGGCCGCCAGGTGAGAGGCGAACGGTCTATCCACTTGGTCACGGTGCCGCCCAGAGTAAATATGCTATAAATATTGAATAATCTTACTTTTGGCTTACAGTCGAGGCAGGATTCCTTGAACTTCTCTTAGAGCATAATTTTAACTTCATGGCAATGCCTGACCGACACGCACAACCTGCACATTACGCACTCATCCACCGTTCCCATTGTCCTGAAGTGTACCCACAGAGCGAAATGGATCCGATAATGGACTATCACAGTAATGCAGCACCAAACCCGGAACTTCCTCCGCAGATACATTCATCATTTCTATTTATATTCCAAACAGTAGAGATAAACAGGCACTCAGTCATACCCAACTCTGCTTTATTCGCTGAAAATACTGAGCAACATTCCGCACTCCCTCCATCCATAGGGTGGCGAAAACAAGAGCCCCCAAACACTACGGCATGCACGCGCCATTCCCTCTCTGGTCAGCTGCTCATTTGTTTTTCACATGCTATTCAATGTTGCATTTTACACCCAGTTAACTTGCCAGTCTTATTCTGCATTGTCACAGAATTGTTTACGTGTTTCCTTGTAGTCCTATGCTTGGGGAAAAAAGTATACTACATACTTTAACATTACTATGTTTTACAACTGTTTTAGTTAAGTTTAAAACAATCTTAAAATTGTTGTTTACATGACAATTCAGGAAGTATAAAACGATAGATTCCATCCTATGTTTTATGAATTAGAGCAAGAAACTAAATATGTGACTAATTAATTCTGAAAACAGACATTTAAAAAAATTAAATTCATTAAGTATTGTATTGACTTGCGATCGATTTATAACGGGGCCACAGATCCTGTACATGCGTAGTTCGCTTTCACTGCAATGATGTTGGTATTTTCCGTTGCGTACAGTGATGATTAACCCACTCAAGGTTACGTTTATCAGCTGTGTTATATTCGTACTGCGTCAATTGCTACCTTCTGTTCGTGCTGTAAAACTGGAGTTTGTGCATCTCAAAGGTGAAAGTTTATTCAAGACAACTGTATTGTGTATATTTTGTTTAAGAGTGCTTTTGTTATCGTTACTGTTCTTGTCTTGTTATTAGTCCAGAGAAATGCCTACTGACAAGATCACGCTTGAACAACGAATTCATATGATACATTCTAAAAACCAAATCATACAAATAATAAATAAATAAATATATATATACATATATCTATATTGCAACAAGAATCTTTATTGACTCAAAAATTGTTTGCAAATAAAGTCTTCAATTCACTGCTGCAACATGTAGACAGTGTTCGACATCCATGACTCGCGCACAATGCCCGCTTACACTCCAGTCACTCGCGACTCAATATAATTCACAATACAACTAACCTGGCTTGCAATTCTTCTCCCTTTATAGCTAGAAAACGGCGTCACAGAACTTCTGGAAACTTATACAAGATACTGGATGCTTCTAGACGAATCTCGGGTGCCTCTTCCGAAGTCGCCTGTTTGCGTCGCACTGCACTTACTTGTTTACGCATTCCAAGGTTTCCAAAGGCGAATGTGAGAGCCGTTGGAGGGGACAGCACTGTCACACTGCTCCCTCCTCAGGGCTGGACGTCCCGAGCAGCTCCTCCGCAGCGGGCTAGACGATCCAAATATTCTACATGTTACTTCCCTGATGTAGCATCTGGATGCGGTTAATGACATTTATCCTCTTCACCCAAACGTATAGCTCTGGGGCTTGGGGCAACGTCTCTTGGGCCGGGTACGACGATATAGCCACATCAAATCACCTAGCTGGAAAGCTGGGCCTGCCGGTTATAATAGGTCTTCAACCGATCGCTCGCTACCTAAATGTTTTACGGGCCATCCCATGCCTGTCATGAAGTTGGTCTTCGAGATGATCCACGTAGTGGACTGCTGGCTGTTCTGTTCCAGGAGGACTCTCGAACACCAGGTCGCATGGTAGCCCCAGCTCTCTGCAAAATACCAAACTTGTTGGTGTAACCCGGCAGTGTCGTGGGTTGAAGAGCGGAGGCCAGCAAGAAAAGTGGCACCTTCACATCCCAGTCTCTCTGGTGATTGATCACAACCTTCTTCAAATGTTCTTCTAGAGCCTTGTTGTACCGCTCAACCATGCCGTCTGACTGTGGGTGAAGAGGTATAGTGTGCGTTTTGTGAACTCCGAGTCGCTCCAGTGTTTCCTTCATGAGGTTGGACTCAAAGTTGGTGCCCTGAAATCTGTGTAACTCCATATGGTACTTACAATGTCGATATGGTACCCCACATGGAGTGGATTCATTTACAGTGAATTTAAATCAATTGTCCACTGCGCACTGGCATTCCAGTCACTCACGATTCAGTATAATTTACAACACAACCAACTGGCTTGCAATTCTTCCTCCCTATATAGCTATAAAATGACGTCACAGAACTTTCTAGAAATTCGTAGGGATTATCGGACGCTTCTAGACAAATATCGAGTGACATGTTCTGAAATTTCCTGTTGTTGCGCCGCACCTCCTTGTTTACACATTTCAGTGTCCAATTGCGATGACACATACCAAGGCGAACGTGAGAAGCACTGAGAGAGACGGTAATGTCGCAATAAATAAATATACTCTTATATATAAGAGTAGCCAATTTCAGAAGAAATTTCTTAATATTCCAATTCTAGGTGAGAAACTGTTCTACGTCTGATTAATAAGTTATGGATAACGGGATTGCTATGAAGCGAGAACAAAATGTTCTAACAGAGGAACAGGTAAACCTAAAAAAATAATTTTATAGGAACAACATCCATACCATAGAGGCAATTAAGGACAATATAGAAACATTAACTGTGAAAATATTATGCCTGTAGATGGAAACTTCATCCGAAGGTGCCAGGAATGTTTCAATGCAGACGGGCACCATTTCAGTACTATTTATAACAAGGAAAGTACTTGTTATAATGCATGTTACTCTCTCTCTCATGTTTAAGTAACGCGAGATATAAACAGGCTATTTCGAAACGACACCGAACGCTATAACATCTTATAGCTTATACATGAACTATCCGAAATGTAATGTTGCAGCTTCGAAAATTTTTAGTATGTTTTATGTAGCACTGAAAATTGCATCATTTTGAAGTGGTAGCGCACGAAGTACTAGTATATGATGCCTACATACATCTCAGAAGGTGTTCTTGGTAAGTGCGTGTCATGAAAACAAACATTTCCTCCTTGTACGGTATCAGAAAACCTGTTGTAGCTTTAAATAAGAGGGCAAAGAGCAGTTACCCACTCAAAAGACTACTTAAGAGTCAGTTTCGAGATTGTAAAATGCGAAAAATCCGTATTTTGTCCTAAGCACGAGTATCTTATGGTGATTGTCCTGATCATTTTATAGTTATCCTAAAACTTACTGTAATCAACAAGAACTTGCTGTTAAATACACATGTGTTTAATTTAGTGTTACGACTTAGACATCAAAATAAACTTCCTATCTCATTGCAAAAGTGATTTATTTTTTGTTTAGCTTTATCTACAATCCTTTGGTACTGCTCTGATAGTATTGTTGCATTTGTTGTCATCAGTTCCTTGCCTTCATCCCAAAGATCATCAACGTTAAATTGCCTCTAAAAGATAACATTAACTGGTATGTATCCCAGCTTATTTTTCCAGTAATTTCCTTTCATTCACTGTTGTATGATGGAATTTGTTGGAAGAATAAACAAATAAAAAGAGGAACAGATTGGAAAGTTAGAGTCATCTGGAAAAATTCGAACCAAATATCTCCTGGTTTACATCCAGTTGCTATAAGAACTGAGTTGCCATGGCAACATGCCGACATAGCATTAAATTCCACAGTTTATTCGAGATTTTTTTCGGTAAACCACAAGAAGATCTCAATTTACTTTGAGATGACGTACCTCAATGACGATTTACAGTGTCCTAAGTACTTTAAGTTTCGGGCTTCACAGTTGAACTACTATTATGTCAAACATTGTCAATTATTTGTTTCTTCCATACTAGCATTCTGTAGGATCGGAGTGGGAAAAATAAGAGTCAGACTGAAAAATTCAATGTCATAGCCCGAATCGAACCACGGAAAATAAAATGTAAATGGTGTGTTATTTATGGGCGCTCTTTAACTATTGTGGTTCTCAGCGTCCCATTCTAAATTGGGTGTGAAAGACCGCTTAATTCTGCTCAGAGGTCTCTCAATCAGGCTTGAGGTTCTTTTGCGACACGGGACCAACGGCTTTACTTCCCTTTCGAAGGAAGCCATGCTAAGGATTTTTACACCCGAAAAAATCCATCGTCCTCCGCCGGGTTTGAACCCGCAACCTTTGGTATATGAAGTTAGCATGGTAACCATTACACCACGGATCTCCTGGTTTCCGTACATTTGCTCTAATCACTGAGGTATCATAGTAACCTGCGGAAATAGCATTAGAACCGATCCCCAACTGACTTGATATTTTCCCAGTGAACCACAAGGAAATCGCAAATTATTTTGAGGTGATGTACCCCAAAGGCGACTTAACACTTTTTGGGTGGAATGAAGTATCTTCTCTACTTATGTATTATGTACGGAGTAGAGAAAGCTATATTGAGAATAATGTGAAATTTATCATCTACGATAATGTTAGAATACAGTTCGTTAATAATACCAGAGCTAATTTTCCTGCAGACATTGATCTTCATGGAAATCGAGATAAACCGAGTGGCAAATTGATTCTTTAAGTAATATATAAGAATCCTTTGACACTGTTATTAGTGGAGAAGTCTATAGCTACATGCAGGGTAACACAAAAGGCGTTCTTACGACGTAGAACATAACTGTTAAAGGATTATATAACGCCGTACCCTAATGGTACTAAGACTTGTTTTTGGTTCTAGAATGTCTACAGATACTTAAATTAGAGGAAATGACCCAAAACTGACGAGATTTCACTACGAAATTGATATTTTAAGCTGAACTGCAGTCCAATCACCGAAGTTAAGCAGTATTGGGCGTGGTCTGCACTTGGATGGATGATCGTTTTTTTTTTTTTTTTTTTTATAAAACGTGGAGGGGAAAAATGCATTCCTACATTCCACCCCAAGCCTTAGTCAATGCCTTGGGGGATATGTGGAGCCCCCCGCAGAGTGCAGTTTATCCACTAACAAACTCCTCCACGTGTTAATCATTATATAGAGTAGTTTCGTGAAAACATGCATTAGTCGGGTCCCGCATAGCACCCCGGTTAGTAAGTGAAAGCTACTTAGATGGCATGCAATGCATGCGAGCGCGTAAATGCTACTTCCTGGGATTGTCCGTGAAACCTGAACAATACCAGTGGATAATCATGCGTTATTTTATAAGTGTTTTATTCGTTAATAATTATGTTCTACTTCTGCAGGGTGTGCCTGCTTGTCATATTAGGTAAAATGTTATTCGCATTTCACTTAAGTTAGTCTTATATGTTTAGAATGAGACATATTTGGAGTTACGCTTCTGCACTGTTGCTTCGCGAGATTGCTCCGTCCGTCAGTGGTTGCGCAGCCGCTCGTCGCTGGTAGCAGTACCGGGCTCTTAGGCCTTCGTCATCTCGTTTACCATGAAGTTGCCAAGGTCGTCTAAGTGAATGACTCCATATTGCAGCTGACCGCGCCTACAAAATGCTTTAGGCTCACTTGAAACATGGTTCAAGAAGTGGAGAATTAAAGTAAACGCGGAGAAGACCAGGCTATAGTCTTCACTAAAAGAATACAGCACCGTAAATGCAGAAACTTGCTACGACCACTTAACTACCAAGGCGAAATTATCGAGTGGAAAGACCAAGTGACCTACTTAGGTCTTGGCATGGACCAAGGCCTAACCTGGAGTAGGCATATAGCTAAGGTCAGAGCCAAGGCTAATGGTCAACTAATCAGACTATATCCCATCATCAATCTCAACAGCTAATTAAAATTAAATATGGAAATTACCCTATATAAAACGCTAATAAGAACGATCATTACGTACGCATCCCCTGTATGGGGCTACGATGCAAAAACGGACATACATAAATTACAAACACTCCAGAATAGAATAATTAGAATAATTGCCAAACAACCCCCAGTAGCGCCGGCTTATCTCCTTCATGAGGAGCTAAAACTGCATTCAATTGAGCAGTTCATAAAAAGCCAAAGTTACAACCTGTATAAGCGTAAAGCAAGAAACAACAATGAACTAATACAAGAACTAGGCACCTATGAAGCAGAAAATAACAAACACAAGAGACCGCTCTCTCTATTTGACAGAACCCTCGGCCTGGGGGAACCCGATTTAAATATACAAGAATATCTAGAATCGCTAGTAAGAATTCTATAATAAAATTACCCATGAATGTGTCTACGACATTAGTTTGGAGGCCCTGGAAATCCTTAGTTTCTGAGTCAAGGCGGATCCGGGGGTTTGAGGGACCCCCACTCTACAGCGACCTGGCAGACCACTAACGGACCTTCTCTGGTATTTAGATAATAGAATGTAAGTAATAAGAATAAGTGTTTTATTGCAGGTAAAGCAGCATTGGGCATGGCCATATCTTGGATGGGTGACCACTAAGGCCATGAGAAACCAATGATGTCTCTACTAAATGACTACGCCCTCTCTAGTTAAAGGGTTGAACACAACTAATAACTTCGCCAGACAGGGCAGCAGTAGTTGTAAAAATATAACTAGCTTAGAATTTATACCAAAATGAAATATATAAATGACTATGTCCTTATGTTACAGGGCTACAGATATACGAAATATACTAACGACTTTAACCGAAAGGGCAGAAAATGTTATACTGACTACGTCCTTTTGTTACAGGGCTGCAGATATATACACATGCAATATGTACTTATTCCTCACCACAAATCTTCCAAGGGCGCAATCAGGGCTCCGGTCATGTTTGCGTCCTGCCCCTCACTCTCTCCTGGCTATGGCTTCTGGCCAGCCATAACACCCGCTCCTTGAATCCGCAGGTGCAACAAGCGGTACTGCAGCATTCCTACACCCGAATTCTCTCCGGTGGAGTGATTTTTTAGTGGGTATTGCCAGTTTAGGGCGACCCCCACACTTGGCAGAGCTATCCCCTCTGTCGCCTGTAGATTGGGTTTTTCCACTCCACTCGAAAAAAAAAAAAACCGCGTCGATCACAATGGGAGGCCCTTCATCCGGTCCGCCGCAGCTGTAGCTGAGGGCTTTAGGGCTCTGAGACGGGCTGGTACTGAAACATACTACCTGGGATTGTCCATGAAACCTGAACAATACCGGTGGATAATCATGCGTTATTTTATAAGTGTTTTATTCGTTAATAATTATGTTCTACTTCTGCAGGGTGTGCCTGCTTGTCATATTAGGTAAAATGTTATTCGCATTGCACTAAATTTAGTCTTATAGTATATGTTTAGAATGAGACATATATTTGGAGTTACGCTTCTGCACTGTTGCTTCGGGAGATTGTTCCGTAGGTCAGTGGTTGCGCAGCCGCTCGTCGCTGGTAGTAGTACCGGGCTCTTAGGTCATAATTTTTTTTTTTTTAATTTTTTAAGTTATTTTTATCGTATGCATTTTTTTAAATTATTTTTTTGTGTAAGTATTTTTTTTCGTTCTTTTTTTTAAGAGCATGTTTGGTGTCATTACTTTTTTGAATTTTTTTCCAATTTGTCATGAGTATAAGTTATTTACATATAGTGTTTGCTGTTAACATAGAAATTGTCAGTTAGTTACATTATCTTAATTTAACAGAATACATCATTTTTGTGATTTTCCGTGATACAGTTTGTGTACTATTTATTCTAAGTTTCTAATTTACTTGTGCTCCAAGGTGTCGGATTCGTTAGGTTCCTTGGATGTCATAGTCCCTCTGATGTTCTAGAAGTGCTCTTATGTGTTCCTCTATTGCCGCATCTTCCTCTTGCTTGGTGGCGTCGTGCAGCTGGATGAGTGAAACGATCGGGGGGGGGGGGTGGCTGGTGTTACTGCTTTCTTGAATGTTGCTGCGTTCCGGATGAGTTGTTGTCTATGAGGTCTGTCTGCTGCTTTTGTTATAAAATTCAACATTTGGCGTTTGATGTGGTCGCTTATGGGCTTTGTGTTGGTCGTGTCATAGATTTCTGAAGTTTTGTACCACAGTGGGAGCTTGTTTGCTATTCGCAGGCATTTTCTCTACACTTGGTGTATTCTGTTGAGCATAGATGGGGACGTGAGTGGTATTGTGGCTATTGCTGCCTATGTAAAATACGGGCGGATGATGGTCTTGTACAGTTGATTAAGTATATCTGTAGACAGTCCGATTTTTCCAAATTTTGATAGATACCACAGCGTGCAAATGGCTATCTTTGCGTCTTGTATCTTCTTCTTGATGTGGGCTGTCATACATAGGTTGGGTCTTAATGTTATTCCCTGGTAGGTCACGGTGGTTGTCATTCGGATTTCTCATGTTGTACCGGATTGTTGCCTCTCGGTGTTTCCGCTTCAGTGACTTTCTGAACACCATCACTTGTGTTTTTTCCGTGTTCACCGCCAGTCTCCATTTAGACGCCCACCGGTGGAAGTTACTAAGTGGACGATTGTGCCTCGGCTTTTTGTGCTCTATTTTGGGTGCACTGCAGATTTATGGGGTATCGTCCGCATATTGGGCCAGGGTGATGCTTGGGTGGATTGGCTAAGGGGTGTCGTGTGTGAACAGAATGTACAGTAATCCGGAGACTGCGCTCCTCTGCGGTGTTCTTGCTTGTAGAGTCAAAGGTGCGCTGAGCGTGTTGTTAATCTAGATTCTGGCAGTTCTATTGTGGAGGAAGCTGGCCACCCATCTGCACATCCGTTGAGGGATACCCATTCTTGTTAGCCTATACAATAAACCATCCGTCCAGCAGCGGTCGAATGCGGTCTGTATGTCAAGGAATGCTCCTATGGTCGTAAATCCTTTGTTTAGGTTGTTTTGAATCAGAGACAGTACTCGTATCTGCTGGTCTTGGATGGTAACTGTTCTCCTGAAACCGGCTTGGGTGTCAGGTATAAGCCTATTTTCTTCAATGTGCGATTGCAGTCGCTTAACTGTTATCTTCTCTAAGACTTTGGAGAGTGTTGCCGTTAAGGAGATGGGTCTGTAGTTTCCGTGTTTGGTGTTGTCCTTTCCTGGTTTCTCCAGCAGTATCATATGTGCCTCTTTCCAAATCTGCGGGTGGTGTCCATGTCGAAGTATGAGGTTATAGAGCTGTGTTATCTTCGTCATCATCTCCTGCGGGACATTTTTCAGCATCTGATACCTTATGGTGTCTGGGCCTGGTGCTGAGTGACCAAGATGTCTCACTGTCTCGATGAAATCCTTGCGGAGTAATGGTTTTTCTAAGTTGCTGCCTTCGTCAAGTTGTGGTGCTTGAAGTTGAGGCCGGTAGAGGTCAACATGGTTTTTTATGTGCCTCTTTATGGTTTGAAGGTGGGTCTTGTTGAACTTCAGGTCCTCAGGCGTTTGAAAAACTTTGGAGTAGTGATCGTGGAACATTTTTAATTTGTCCTCGGTTAAGTGCACTAGTTTGTTGTTGACTCGGAGGGGGTAGGAGAATTGTCTCTTCCGGCGAATGGCCTTGATGAACCTCCAAAACGTTTTTGGTTCTGCTGTTCTTGCCGTCGTTATGTCTGTTATAGTGCTTCTCCACATTGTCGTGTTGTGCTCTTGAATTTTTTTCTTTACTTCGTTCCGCAGGTGGTTCAAAATTTGCTTGCGAGCTCGTCGTGGGACTTTATATATCTCCTATGTGCGTGCCGTTTCCGCTTTACTAGCTGGATTATGTGCTTTGGCAGGGGCCGGCTGTTATTGTTGAATTTCTGGACCTTCCTGGGGATGGTGGCGTCCCTGGCCTGTATGATTTGCAAGGTTGTCTATTGCATTTAAGTTTGCGACCTGAAGCTCTCTAGACGGTTTCATGTGCTGGCGTATATGATCGGTGTAAAGCTTCCAGTCTGCGTGGGTGTAATCGTATACTTCAGTTTTGTTGATTGTCTCGGTGCTCCATTTGTTGGTGGCGATTGTAATTGAGATAGGCAGATGGTCAGAGCTGATTGGTGCTTCTATTGCGGTGTGTATTATTTTGTTCACCAGGGCTGGGTCCACCAGAACTTTGTCGGGTGACGTAGGTTGCTCTCGGTCTTTCCAGCCAAGTCGTGTCAGCCCGGGTAGGAATATGTTTTTCAGTGGTACTTGGTTGAGCAAGGCTCGCAGTAGCTTCCCATTGGCGTTCGTTATTTCTTCTAGTAGGCCAGTGGGGTTGGCGTTGAAGTCCCCGGCGATTATTAGATTTTTGTAGTTCCGGTACATGTGTGTCAGAAGGTTTGTGTTGAGCTCCCCGCTGGAGTAAATAGTAGCCACATGCATAATGCATTTTTGGATGGTTATTTTCACTACCAGCGCCTCCTAATGTTGGTACGTTGGTGGTACGGCAATGACTACTGGGTTCAGCTCTGGGCGCACTAGGATAGCCACTCCTCCTCCGGGGGTTTGCGGGCGGTCCTTCCGGTAGCAGGTGAATGGTCGAAGCTCAAACTTTCGGTGCGGTTTCAGCTTTGTCTCATTTATTGTCAGTATATCTGGTTTGAGGTTGTCAACCAGATTTTGTAGCTCCTCTCGTTTGTTTCCGAGTCCGCACACATTAAATTGAACCAACTTAATGTTGTGATGTTGGATGCACGTAACGCCAGCCATCATGATTGCGGTCCAGTCTATTGGTTTCCATTTGTGTATGTTACGTTTCCACCACTTTGGTCGGCGGCGATTTTGGCCACCACTATAGCTAGCTGACCGCATACTCTGTAGGTGTTGAGGCTTCGTTGTAGCGTTTGTCTGGTGGTGTCAGCGAGTTGCTTTAGCATCTTCTGTCGGTATCGTGGGGTACTAACCTCGTACACTGCCATGGTTATTGTTTTAAATAGTTGCTCAGTAATACTGTCCACCAGCGTTTCGATGTAGTTTAAGGTGTCTGCCTGCATTTTTCCGACTTTGTGTTGTATCTCCTGTAGGCTTTCCTCGGTGTTTTTCGTGATGTCTCTCAGCTTTTGTGTAGTTTCTTCCGAGGAGAGCTTCCTTTTGTCCTCCGGAATTTGGCTGATCTGTAGTGGTGGCCAGCTTTGTTCACACACTTTAACAGGTGCGGGCGGCTTGTCATGTGGGTAGATCTTCGTTGGCGCCACCTGTTGGATCTGTGATGGAGCTTGTTTTTGGTAATTGGCGCACTTTACTTGCCCGGTATAGTGGCCTGTGGTGTTAAACGTAGCGCAGTAGGCTTCGTTGCGGGGAAATTTCCTATGATCGCACTGCCATGTAGGTGTCTTGTCTCCACAGTAGAAGCAGCGGGGGTCGTCTTTGCAGTCGTCTACACTGTGGCCGTATTTCTGGCACCTTTTGCATGGTGTGTGTTTTTCCGTGTGGCGTGAGGGCTCAGTGTAATAATACTGGCCTTAAATACAGGTGCCTTCCTGTAATATCATTCTTATTGTGTCTGCTTCTTGTGTGAAAATTCTTACCAGCGTAGTGGTCCTCCCGTTGCTGACAATTCTGGAGAGTTTGGTGATTTCGGGGTAGGTTTTGTTTATGCTGGATAGCAGCTGCTGCTCTCCAATGTGTGTTGGAATCCCTTTTACCACCGCGGTTAGCGTTTGCCGGGCTCTCACCCCGGTGTTCTTTCCATATGTGGGTTGCGGTATTGTGGTTGTGAATGTTGACCTTGGTCCAAACTTCCCTTTGTTGGCCTGAGTAAATGTAACGGCGTTTTGCGCGTTGTTGTACAGTAGTTTGTATGTGTTTGGTGGGTTGTTGATCCTGGTCTTGAAGAGAATGGTGTTTGGGTCCTGCTTATGCGCTTCCATAAGCTTGGTAACATAGAAGGCGTCTCGGTAATTGTTCTTCGCAGTTTACGACGTACACTGCATGACTGCCGTGTGGGTCACCAATACTTTGACGCTGTAAGCGAGGATCACGTTGTGACGAGCTGCTTCAACAACAGACTCGAGGACTGACAATAAGACTGCAAGATATGACACAGCAACTAACCTCAGCAATACATCATCGACCAAACGCGCTAAGTTTTGGAGCTATGGCTACGTCACCCAGAACTCACCTGGGAAGAGTTCCATCACCACAATAACATGCCTTCTTGGTAAAACTATGCACCTCAATTTTTGTAGGTCGACGTCAGGGCATTGCGCCATGTCGTTTGCCCCTACACCCCATGACACCACTGATGCCCCAATAAATAGTGACACCACAGTATAAAATCCTTTCTCTCCCCTTTCCTTATTTCCTTCCCAAATACCCTATATACCTGTTATCCTTACAACTTTTATTCCTGTTCCCCCCCCCCCAAAAAAAAAAGAAATCACGTTGCGTGCGAGGGGCGTTGTTTTCTTGTAGGAGGTTTTCGTTGATCTTCTTTGCCGTGTCGGTAATGAATGAGTCCGTGCTGGTATTATGACCGTCATCTTCGTCATCACTGCTGTCTTGGTGGGGAGGCTTAGGTGGTTTTCCTCTTGAAGGGGATGCTATTTGGGAACTACTGGATTGGTATTTAGGCACTGCTAGGATAGGTTAGTTTCAGTAAGGAGTAACTGCGCAAAGGCACGATTGGCGTTGTGTCTAGCCGAAGCCGCCTAAGTGTGTTTCCGGTGAAACACAGGACAAAGTCCTTTAGCAAGGTGTAAACACCCAGTGACGCACCAATCTGGTTACAGAAAGGGTTTTGTAGAGGAATAAGGTGTAGTGGTTAAATGGTAGGCAAGTAGGCAAAGTGTGAAACTCAACCACTCAGTTGCTGGTGTACGATGCCGAATGCCGATGCTCCTGTTGAGTTACCAGCTGTTGCCGCGGCGATCGCCGGTGTCCTGTGGTCTGGGAGTGCGGTGGCTTCCGTCGAGTCTGCCCTGTTGGTGCTGTTTGCAAACAGCTTCTTTGGCTACCTTCCTGTAGCCTGCTGCTGTTGTTTTTGATTCTTCTCGATGGACGGTTCTTCTTCTGAAGGTACTTCCGAAGACTTCTCAACCGCTCTCCACAGCCGCTCAAACCCGTGTGTACGCCAAGGTCGTCTAAGTGAATGACTCCATATTGCAGCTACCCGAAGTACGCTGCCCGCGTCGATCACAATGGGAGGCCCCTTCCCCCGGTCCGCCACAGCTGTAGCTGAGGGCTTTAGGGCTCTGCGACGGGCTGGTACTGAAACGAAACATATGAGAAGAGAAAAAGAATAAGTATAGTTGTGTGTTAGAAAAGAGGAGAGGTGTTAGGAAAGGAGGTTTGTAAGGTATTATCGCTTGGAAACACCACGTGCCGTATGCATCGAACACTCTTCCCCGCCCCCTTCCCAAATGTTAAAAAAAAAAAAAAAAAAAACTATCTCTCAATTGGTCAATTTAACGAAAAAATGTATATGACATAAATTGTGTGTTTTATCGTGATCTACCTTTCTTGTTCAGTAAGCTTTATTCTATCCAGTAGGGTTTGCCAGTCTTGCAAAATTCAATAACAATTATCCACAAGAAGGAGGCCTTTAGAGGCTATTCCCAGAAAATTCAAGATATATAATATACCGTATTTTAATCAAGCTCGTTACAGCCATTTTTGAGTAAATCTAAATTTTCGAAATTTTGTCTATGTAAAGGGTAGTTTCGGGTTGGGACATTTTTCTCAAAATCTTTGTGTCGCATCCCTAGAATACACTAAATTTAAACGCCAAGTGTGGTATTTTACCGAATTTTCGCTTGTCAGTTATAGTGTTCACAGACACTGACTGACACATGGATACACACACATGGACCTTTTTCTGAAAATACTTTAGTTTTTGATACAGGGGACCCTAAAATGTCTATTTCCGGTGAAATATCGGTATCTCTATACACTACGTACATAGTACTTGTAGTCCGCGCCGTGGAGGCTTGATCAGACCACTTTTTCTCTCACCTAGACGGCCCTGGTTCGATCCCCAGCGAAAGTTTGTGGGAATTGTGGTGGACAAAGCGGCGCAGGTTTCTCCGATTTCCCCAGCCATCATATTCCACCGGGGCTCCATCTTCATTTGCCGGGAGTTTACAGACTACCGTGTGAATAAAGGTTAAGTATTTTAACTGAAACAAATTACAAGGAGTATCACAGTAAGGGTCAATTCCACGACAAAATGTGTATTACATAATTTGTGTTCTTTAACGTCATCTACATTTTTTGTGTCGTAAGTTTAAAAGGCCGTATATTAAAATTGTTTGCATGGTAATTAAAATGTATATTTTTAATTCTTGGCGATGACCTTTGTGTAACTGCTAAACTGTAAGATAAAGACAAAAGCTTAATGCTAAAAGATTTATATTCTCTTTGACACACAATTTATTTCAAATACATTTTTTTTATTTCCAGAAGCAATCATTTTCAAGACATTCCTTGTTATTGGTTTCAATTTCATAATACTGTTCACAAACGGGAAGTCCTCATCCATTTCATATGTCTTTTCTTTTACTTCTGCCTATGGAAAGAGTACCTAAATTCATTAACAATCGCATAGCGGTAGGTTTTAAAAGATTTGACTGTCACATTAGGATAGTGTAATCACTTATTTTACTTATAAGAAGCTAAGTAATAAGACTATAAGAGGTAATATTTATCTTGATTACTGTAATGTATAAAAGATAATCGTTTTTTTAAGCTTCGTCGGACATACAAAATGTTTCAGGAAGTGTGTTGTGTGGTTCTCAAGATATATAAAATAATACAATACTCAATCAGAACAGAGAGGATGTTATAGGTTGTTTATATAAATTTCAATATATACACAAATAGCTAGCCAAATAAATTTAACATGTGGAATTTAAACAAAAATCTCTAGCGCCATTTTGCAGAAAACAAAAATTACCAAAAAAGAAAGTTTGGAGTTAAGTCCATGGTACCTCTGCTGGTTTTTATATTTTAGTAAGGTTGTTTACACATACAAATTATGTTCTAAAAATTAGAGAAAATAAAAATATCAGGACGGCGTCTGGTGTTGAACCGCCGCTCAAGAGACAAATGAAACCATCACTCTCTCTGGTTTGAGGTCAAGAGTCCTGGTATCCAGTAATCCCACGTCGACTGGACGTCCGCACTAAGCTGGGCATCAACATGGATGTGCTGGGGGAGCTCAGAGTGTCCCGATTGTCTAAGGAGAGATGAACCGGGCCAGGGGGGAAACCCAGAAGCCAAAAGTGTCCATCTCCAGCAGTAGTGGGATCGCGCAGCCTGACCAACATAACCAAACCGATATCTTTTTTTTTTTCTTCTTCTATCTTTCAAATCTTCATTCACTTCATTACTTTCTATTCATTAAAGTAGGCTAAATGTTTATATTTGGTCCAATATTTCAGCTATTGATTTATGTGCATAGAATTAGTCTGCTGTGAATTGTGGGCGAAGAAAATAGAGATCAATTCACTGAAGATTTGTCTCAAGGTTTATTCCTTTATTATATTGCATTCGTCATGTGTACATACGAGTTAAAAAGCAGATAAGCTAAATCACATTGCTTTTTCTACGATTCTGCAACAACTATTCTTAAAAAGCCTATTTTTCTATCTTCTCCATGCTAATCGAGAAAAGGATTAACAGAAAATGTTTTATTTCTTTCTGTAGATTCTAGGTAAATAACGGTTAAAGAGATAGTCAACCCCTTTAAAAGCTGGTCACTATGTGAATACCCTGAAATTTGGTTCTGTTTGCAGGACCAAGAATAAATAAAGAAAGAAACAAAAATGAATGAATGAATGAATGAAAAGTAAAAGACAAACGAAATACGACTTCATATTTTCGTAAAGTATTGGACAATTTATACCAATAACAATGTATATGTCAAAAATGATTAACGTCATTAAAAATACGTCTCATATAAATTACATGTTTGACAAGATCTACATTGTTGTGCAGCAAAACTTTCTATCTCTTATAGTTCAAGAGTTATCCAAATGTCATACAGAAATATCAAGACCTACATATCATTTGTCATAAAATATCTTGTACCTACACGTGGTATTGGTCAAAATCGTTTGGTAAATTTCTGAGAAAATCAAAGTTTTGGAAAAAAAAATCTGATGTGTGCCATTCACATGACTTTCTTTACATCGCTTTAACAAATTATTTATTGTTAAAGAGTATAGTCTTCTATCTACTTTATGATAATAGAGATAAACATTAGCAGAAATTTTCCTAATTGCTTCCTTGTAAATAGAAGGCAAATAAGGGAATACACTGCGCTAAAATGAATGTCAAATCTTTTAAAAAGCAGTTTGACATGTGGTTGAAATCCGTTTCTATGCATGGCTAGAATATTACAACTTTCCGTGGGAGAAAAATTTAAGTATTTTAAATTTGAAACAAATAACAAAATATATCACAAATGGCAATTCTACGAAAAAAACAATATATATGACATAAATTGCGTGTCCCGACGTGATCTACTTTTTTTTTTTTTTTTTTTTTTTTTTTTTTTTTTTTTTTTTGCAGTAAGCTTCTATCTCTTGCGGTTTAGCAGCTACGCAAAATTCAGCAAAATTTATTAAAAATAAAGAGGTATGTATAAACTATTCCCAGAAAATTCGAGAAATACATTTTATTTGGCATATAAATATCTTTATTACTCAGTGTTTTAATCAAAATTGTTAGAGCCATTTTTTAGAAAATCAAAATTTTCGAAACTTTTTCCATGTAAAGGGTAGTTTGAGATGACAGGATTTTTCTCAAAGCCTTCGTGTCACATCCCTGAGAGATACTATACTTAAATACCAAATTTGGTATTTTACCGACTTTTCGTTTTTGAGTTATCGTGTTCACACTCGGACTCAAACACACACACACACGGATTTTTTTCTGAAAATACTTTTATTTTGGATACAGGGGACCCTAAAACGTATATTTCCGGTATCGAATATTTGGTTGGAATGCAATTCTTTCTCTATGCATTATGTATATAGTACGTGTAGAGAAAGTAAAAAGTAAATGCAGTTTGGGACGGAAAGGGTTTCATAGGTCGCTATGTGGTGTCAAGAAAATTCGGTTCGGTTTCCAGGGCCAAGAATGAAGAAAGGAGTAAAAAGGCAAACGAGCAACGCTGCTATGGGTCGACACCCTAGTTGGGAGGGACTGAACTATACTGGACTACTGATCGGAGGAAATTCCACATTGAACACTATTTTGCTATTGTATGTCAGACCTCTGGGTGAAAGCGCGACAGAAAGGGAGACATCAGGAGTGCCGAGCAAGTGCGCGGCCGAGGTGGACCCTACACGATGCTAGTAGTTGTTCATCCCTTCGGTAGGTTTCGCCTGTCACAATAGTTTCGAAACTGGCACTTACCCCCACGCAGGCAGTGACTTACTGGCACTTACCCCCACGCTGTGAGCCAACTGCAGTAATGTAGCGAAAGATCATCAACTCGCCGCAGCACAAACGCCGACACTCTACCTGGGAAGACCGGATTGAAGGACGAAATGGAATGAAACGAAAAGACGTAAAATTTGGGGGATGAAAGAAATCTTCCCCGCATTTGCCTGGTGGCCCGGGAAAACCCCGAAGAAACTCATGGATCAGGAAGATCAGCCGTGAGAATCGAATCCACGACCTACCGAATGCGAGCCTCTGGCGAGCCATTTCTCTCGGTTAGTAGGGAGGGAAGGTGCCGCACTCAGCCCACAATCTGTTGTGCAGTGGCGAGGAGTAACGTACTTTCTTGTTTTGCTACAAGTAAGAGTAGTACTGAGTTTGTTGTCCACTCTGCCTATCAGTAATAACTTCTTTGTTGATATTTAAAAAGGTATATTTATATTAAGCATATGTTTCATACAAGAATTACTACAGCGCCGTAGCCGAGTTTCACCTAGACGGCCCGGGTTCGACCGCATATGGGATTTGTGGTGGACAAAGCGGCGCAGGGGCGGGTTTTCTACCCGCCATCGCATTCCACCGGTGCTCCATCTTCATTCCAAGTATCACCAGTGTCATCAGCTACGGTGCCACTAGTAGTAAAAGCGGGCGTTAAACACTACCCAAAAAAAAAAAAAAAAACCAGCGTCTTCTGTGGTTAACCTATTATATAATCTTCAAGTTTATAACTATTCCTATGTCTTTTGCACATAAAATTCTTAAGTTAAATTGTTATCCCTACAAAACTTCGGTTTCTTTTAGCCTGCCGGGATATTCGATAACTTGCGCGTAATATTTTCTCTCTCTGAAATTTCATACTTGGGTGTATTCGACTTCAATTTGATTTCGTTAAGCTTACGCAATTTCCCCAAACCTATCAGGGTACATTCGCGAGGTGTCTCACATTGAAATAAACTCATTACAATGAATATGTCGGATGAAACCAATACTTGCTGCACCAATTTTAACTGCCCCGAGCCGTAATTATATATGTTGGTACGCCTTAAAGATATTGGTGTATTAATGAATGGGACAGGAAACACAAACATAACATAGTATTCTATTACCTCTAGTTGTACGTGCCTAATATCAAGCATGTTTGTGGGTCTTGATGCAGAAATCAATTAAATCAATTTAAAGGGCAATACATACGTGGAATAAATGACAAATTAGTGCAGCTGGTTGTTTTTTTTTATATAAAAAAAAATATGATGTGTTCCATTCACATGACTTTCTCTAATCTCTGCAACAAATTGTAGTAAAAATGTATGCTTCTATTTACTTCATGCTAATTAGCAGAAATTGTCTTATTACTTGCTTCCTTGTAAGTAGAAGCGAAATGAGGAAGTTCCATAGGTTAAAATAATAGCCAAAAGCTGCTTGCTATGTAAATGAAGCTCCTGTGTAGTAAGTTTTTGTCCATCTCTTACAGTTTACCAGTTATGCACAATTCCGTAAAATTCATCCAGAATAAAGTAGTCTTCAGAGGTATTCCCAGGAAATTCAAGATATACATTTTATTTTTCAGGTAAATATTTTTAATATACGGCATTTTAATCAAAATCGTTAGAGCCATGTTTAAGAAAAGCAAAAGTAAAAAGTTCCATGTAAAGGGTAGTTGGGGGTGGGGGGATTTTCTTGAAAATCTTCGTGTTGCATTCTTGGAAGATACCAAACTTAAATACCACGTTTGGTATTCAACGGTCTTTTCGATTTTGAGCTATGCTATCCACAGACACACACACACACACACACACACACACACACACACTCACTCACACGGATCTTTTTATAATTTTTTTTTTTTTTTTTTTTGGATTCAGGGGTACCCAAAAAATGTATTTCCGGTGAAATCTCAGAATCGAATTTTTGGGTGGAATGTAACACCTTCTCTAGACACCATGTACATAGCACATGTAGAGAAAGTAAAAATCTGATGTGTTCCATTCATATGACTTTCTCTACATCTCTGCAAAAAACTATTGTTAAAAAGCTTATGTTTCTATTTACTTCATGCTATTTACTTTTTGAGAAAAATTAGTAGAAATAGTCTTATTACTTGCTTCCTTGTAAGTAGAAGCGAAATATGGGAGTATCTTAGGTTAAAGTGAAGTCAAAAGCTGGTTACTAGGTGACTGAAGTTCCTTTGTTTGTATGGACACGAGTTGACAATTTACTGCATGAGAAAAGTACAAGTTTTTCAAGGCTGAAACCAAAAACAAGGAATATCTCAAAAAACGATCATTTCCATCAAAAAAACGTATATAACATAAATTGTGTTTTAATGTGCTCTACACTTTTTGTGTTTTAAGTTTTTTTCCATCTCTTACGGTTTAGCAGTTATGCAACATTCCGTAAAATTCATGCAGAATAAAGTAGTCTTCAGAGGCTTTTCCCAGAAAATTCAGGATATACATTTTATTCGTCAGGTATATAGCTTTAATATACCATATCTTAATCAAAATCGTTTTAGCCATTTTTGAGAAAATCAAAATTTTGGAAAAATGTTCCATGTAAAGGGTAATTTGGGATGGGGGATTTTCTTGAAAATCATCGTGTCGCATCCTTGGAAGATACTAAACTTAAATACCAAGTTTGGTTTTTAACGGTCTTTTCGTTTTTGAGCTATGCTGCCCACAGACACACACACACACGCAGACAGACAGACAGACAGATGACACACGGACATTTTTCTAAAAAATGGCTTTTTGGGTTCAGGGGGTCTCAAAACATATATTTCCGTCGAAATCGCTGTATCGAATTTTTGGGCGCAATACAATACCTTCTCTATACACTATGTACATAGTACGTATAGAAAAAGTAAAAAGCATTTCTGGAAAAAAGGTCCGTGGGTGTGCGTGTGTGTGTCTGTGGACAGCATAGCTCAAAACAAAGAGACCGTAAAAGGCCAAACTTGCTATTTAAGTTTGGTATCTTGCAAGGATGTGACACGAAGATATTCAAGAATATCCCCCCACCGCCAATTACCCTTTACATAGACCTTTTTTTGAACATTTTGATTTTCTCAAAAATGGCTCTAACAATTTTGATTAAAATATTGTACATTAAAGATGTTTACCTGACAAATAATATGTATATCTTGAATTTTCTAGCCTCTTAAGACTGCTTTATTCTGAATGAATTTTACGAAATTTTGCATAACTGCTAAACCGTAAGAGATGGACAAAACCTTATCACATAAAAATGTAGAGCACATTAAAACACACATTTTATGTTATATAGTTTTTTTTCGTGGAGTTGATCGTTTTTTAGATATTCATTGTTTTTGGTTTCAGCTTTATAAAACTTACTTTTCTCATACAGGAATTTGTCAACTCGTGTCCAACAAACAAAGGAACCTCAGTCACATAGCAACCAGATTTTGACTATTAGTTTAACCTATGGTACTCCTTTATTTCTCTTCTGCTTACAAGGAAGCAAGTAATAAGACTATTTCTGCTAATGTTCCTCGATTAGCATGAAGTAAATCGAAGCCTAAACTTTTTAACAATAATTTGTTGCAGAGATTTAGAGAAAGTCACGTGAATGAAACACATCAAAAATGTATTTATTTTATTACTGTTTTTTTTTCTTCCCCCTCTTATACACACGCATTTACAATCACTAAAACACCCATGTCCAATTCGGGACTCAAACCCACGATCCAAAAGTGTAATCCTTGCCAACAGCCGTAGTGTTCCCAAGCGGAAACCTATCCAAGTACTGGACCAGGTGTCTTCCATATTCCAGATAATAATGCGCAACCATGTGTAAAAAATTGGACTTAAATATCTATTTTGGTATAAGCAAGGTTTTAGTTTTTGAGTTTATTGCTGAAGGACACAGACATGGGCTTACGCGTGCGCGTACAGACACACCCAAACACAAAGATAGTACATTCTCTAAAAAGAAATTGTTTTTGTTTCATGGTGCCTCAAAACAGTATTTTTTTGTAAAATCCCGATCTCGAATTTTGAATGGAATGTAATAAATTCGCTGTCTTTTACGTAAGTAGTGGAGACAGAAAAATAGTTTTTTTAATCTGCGGATATTTCAAAACTCCATGCATTCATGTTAATACTGAAGTGGCAATACGTGTCTCTTCCACCCCTTCTAACGCACCCCTTCCTTATTCTTCTTTCGTTTACAGTTCACAAGCACATAGTGATTTGGGGGAGGGGAGGGAATCGTGTTCCATTCACATGACTTTCTCTGCATCTCGTAACAAATTATTTTTAATGAGCTTATTCTTCTATTTCTTGCTAATCGAGATAAACATTTCCTTATAAATAGAATGGAAATAAAGGAATACAATAAGCTAAACCGACAGTCAAATGTTTTAAAATGTGGTTGAGATCTGTTTCTTTGCGTGGCCAGGAGTTGACAAGTTCCCGTATTTTAAAGCTGAAACCAATAACAAGGAATATCTCGAAAACGGTAAACTGGATGAAAAAAATATATCTGTGTGTGTATATTAAGTCACATACAGGGGCGGCGCGTCCTATGTGTTCACTGGGTCAGTGAACCCCCGAAAAAAAAAGTTGCAATTTAAAATACATACATTTATAATTTACATAATTATTCTTTCTCGTATTATTCATTTTATTTGCATTTTCAAACTATTTTATCGTATGAAAAGCCTTCAAGTCTTTGCAATAGCCGCATACGTTCCAACGCGCTGCCCGGGTTCAATCTCTCTTCTGAACCTCCAAGAGAGAATAAGTTTGTTGGTGCTTTTCGGTGAAGAGGGGTAAGGGGAAACGTCGCTAACAATACTGGATTTGAGCTGGAGTGATGACCAGCACTGCTGCGAATCGGCTCTGGCGGAAACGCACGAATTAATCCAAAATGAAAAGCTGCAGGACTGCAACAAACAGCACGTGTGTATGTAACAGTGCATTCGGTTATATACTTGTGCTTTGGTGTTCATATGCATATTCATCTGTTCGAGTTTGTTTTCAAAGAAGAATGAACAACGTTCAATACCAATATATGCGTAAGCTTTCACGGCCGGTGTCCATAGTTTTAAAATTTAAAATTTTCGGGCTATTTTGCCGTGGTCTGTAGGTTAAAATATGTTTAGTTAAAATATTTCTACCTAACGTTTCGTCCCTGTCTGTGAGGGACATCTTCAGAGGAAATGTGCTCACGTCGCTAACTCGAAAGGCAAAATAGCCCGAAAATTTTAAATTTTAAAACTAACGTTCAATACCCTTTAAAAAAAAAACTTCACAGCTTTAAGCTTGGAAGAGAAGTATACATTTAAGAAGCTTGACAGGCCAGTACCTCAGCTCGAATTAAAACAAGCGCAAGTCAGTCGAGGTAAGACATTTTGCAGTCTTTCAATGTAAATATATACAAAAGAAATAGTTGGATTTGCAGTTGCATTACTGCAAATAAGCTATTTTGTTTTCCGTGCTTACTGTTTGCTAAGGGCAAAGATACAAACTGGACATGCCATGCGTGTCAGATCTAAGTCATCTAGCACAGAAAATTAAAAACCACGAGGAATCTATTGCACATAAGAATGCTTATTTAGATTTATCAGTCCTTGGAAAAACGGAAATTAGGCGGCAACTTAGCTCGGCTTTTAGACAGAACATAGAAAGACACAATGACAACGTAAGGGAAAATCGCGATGTTCTTTCCAAAATAATTGATTGTATTAAGTTCAGCGGTGAGTTTGAACTTGCCCTATGTGGACATGATGAAACAGCAGAATCTAACAATCCTGGAATATTCAGAGGGCTAATTTTTTTTTTGGTAGTATTTAACGCCCACTTTAACTACTTAAAGCACCGCAGGCGATGGCATTGATGATACATGAATGATGATGGAGCACCAGTGGAATGCGATGGCGGGGGAAATCGGAGTACCCGGAGAAAACCCGCCCCAGCAACCAAACGACAACTGTGAACCAAACCTCTGGTCTAAGGTTGAAACTGCAACACCCAAAATTTTCCTTTTGGTTAGAGGTATTTTATAAAATAATGCCCCACGTGGATATCTTGTACAGCCAATTACAAAAGCGCACCACTGATCCTGTATCAATAAAGCAAGCAATAGCAGCATTCGAAAATTAGAGATAATGTTGATAATGTCATAATCAAGGAAGAACCAAATGTAACAAAAAGAAGATGCGAGGACGTGTACATAACAAGGAATGCAGCAACTAAAGAAGTATGTGACATAATAGTTCAACAGAGCAAACAAATCTTTGAATTCTCCAGCCAATTATTGGCCTCTAATTTACTTGAATAGCACTTCTTCCCTACACTGAAGAATAAATTTCCTGAAAAAATGCTTTCTGCTGTTGTGCAGTCTTATCCATCTTTAAATAAACCAAAGTTAAAAACAGAACTTCAGGCCATTTATTCTCGAGATGATTTTCAGGAAATGAAAAGTTCAGTAGCACTTCTGAAGTTTTTAATTGAAAATAGCCTCAAGAACCCTTTGGAGATGTTATGAAATTGCTGAAATGTGTGAAGCAGAGAGGTGTTTCTCCACGTTGATGCGGATCAAAACGTTTCTTAAAAACCCCATGGATGAAGATAGGTTGTCAGTTCTTACCATGTTATCTATTGAAAAGGAAATGATCCACAATCTTCCACATTTCAACGACAGTCATAGACAGATTCGCCACGAAAAAGGAAAGGAGGATGGATTTTCTCTATAAACATACCTCTACAGGAGATTCAAACCTATCAACGTCTTCAGGATCATTTTAATGTAATTTTAGAACTATAGATATATTTTAAATAATTTAGAAAGTCAAATAATTTGGAAAGGTAAACTTCATTAAGCAATAAAAGTGTAGAACCTCCTGTCAGCTAAGTCACCAGCCGCCACTGGTCATATATATGACATAAAATGTGTGTTTTAACGAGATCTACATTTTTTGTGTAGTAAACATTCGTCATTTTCTTATGGTTTACCAGTTAGCAAAATTCATTCAGAATAAACTGGTCTTTAGAAGCTATTTCCAGAAAATTCAAGATATACATTTTATTTGTGATGCAAATAGTTTTAATATGCGGCATTTTGATCTAAATCGTTAAAGTGATTTTTTAGAAAATAGAAATTTTCTAAAAATATTCCATGTTCTTGAAAAGCTTCGTATTTAACCGACTTTCATTTTTGTCCTTTGCTGTCCACAGACACACAGGGAACTTTTTCTATTTTTTTTTTTGGACTGAGGGACCTCAAAACATATATTTCCTGTGATATCTCGGTGTTGAATTTTTGGGCGGAATACAATACTTCCGCAGTACACCTTATACATAATACATAGTACGTGTAGAGAAAGTGATAAGAATAGCATAAATTGCTTTAAGATGCCATATGATACGTTCAACCTGGCAAGATTTAACAACCTACGCTTCAAACATGGCTAATGGTATAGAAAAATACTTCACACATAAAGTGTACGTTTAAAAGAACTCTGCAGTAAGTTATAATTTGACACTTATTGAAAGAAATAGATCTGGTACTTAAAAATCCAAAGACTTTCTCGACTTCTTCTACAACAAACTCTATTAACTAAAGCGCATTCTTCTAAATTCTTCATGCTAATCGATATAACCAGTGGTTTCATTACTATTTCCTTGTAGATACAAAGGTCGCTAGATGGTAACTGTGTATTTCGTTTTCTTTGCATGACAAGAATGAAAAAAGAATAACAAAATTTCTCTTTAAGAAAAGTATTAAGCGTTAGAATATTTTAACAATGTCAAACAATATCTCGAAAATGGTTAACTCCCGAAATAGAGCATTTTATATAAATTATATGGTTTGAGGAGATCCACACGTTTTGTATGTTAAGATTGTGTCCGTCTCTTACGTTTTACCTGTTATGTAAATATCATCCAAATTGAAGAGAAATTCAGATACCACTTCCAGAAAGTTCAAAATATATTATACTTCATTTGCCATAAAATATCTTAAACATATGATATTTTAATCAAAAGCCTTATGACTATTTTTAGAAAATAAAAATATTTAAAAAATATTCTATTTAAAGAGTAATTAGAGGAGCGGGTTCTTGAAAATCTTCATTTCACAACTTTGGTAGATGCTAAACTAAATATGAGGTTTCCTATTAATCGAATTTTTATTTTTTCAAGCCAGCATGTACAATTTACATAATGGATAGAGAAGGATGTGTACTCCACACAATAATTCGATGTCGAGATTTCACCAAAAATATATGTTTTGATGTACCCTGATGTTTTATAAAAATGCTGTTTTTTTGCAGGGGAAATTCCATTGAAATCCTGACATCAAATTTTTGCATGGAATGCAATAGTTCCCCAGTTTACTATACGTAGAAGAGAAATTGACAAAATTCAATAAGAATAAAGAAGATTTTTTTGGTTCTTCACAGAAATTTCCAGATTATAAATTTTATTAGATTTTATTTTATTAGTCGTATACTGTTGTAAACGAATGGAAGTTTAATAATGATCGCTTTAAGCGTCTTTTGTATATCCAAAAATATCTAAGCATTTGTTATGTAAAGGGCAGTTTTAGTTGGCGATTTTTGTTGTTGTTGCAAATACCCGTGACCGTATTTAACTGAATAACCCAATTTGGTATGCATCTATGTCCTCAAGTATGGGGAATACTGTTCACACCCTTATAAGCAGGCAGCAGCATCATAATAAAATGCTCTTAGAGTAATTGAAGTTCCAGATCGAAAATAGCTTTTGATCATGAAAATACAATGCTCGGTCGTGCAACAAAATGCAAATAAAAATATTAAGACGGCGCCTGGTATTGAACCGCCGCATAACAGGTTAATGAAACATTCACTGTGCCGGCCGGGAGCGGTGGCGAGCTCCTGTAACCCAGTGTCTGGAGGCCGGGTGTCGAGGATGGTTTGAGGACAGGAGTCCTGGTGTTCAGTAATCCCACGTCGACTGGACGTCCGCACTAAGCTGGGCATCAACATGGATGTCCTGGGGGAGCTCAGAGTGTCCAGGTTGTCTAAGGAGAGATGAACCGGGCCAGGGGGAAAATCCAGCAGCCAAAAGTCTCCATGCCCAGCAGTAGTGGGATCGCGTCCGGGAGTGGGAGCTGGACAACAGCCTGACCAACATAACCAGACCGACACCATTTTTTTTTTCTCACTACTTGTGAAAAATATTTGTTATGCAAACATAAATTCTCACTAATAATTTGCATGTTACACTTTTAGTTTTAGAGTCTGCTGAAGTTGTTTACTGGTCTTATTCTTGCGTTATTCCTTTGCACATAAGCAACGATTATATTCTTCATACTCGTATTAAAAAATCGACACAAGCTTAGATCTACAACTACGTTGTTATCCTATTTGCGATTACCTTTTTTCGTATTTAAGATCTCTATTGACTGCTTCCGTAGTCGAATGGCTAGAGAGCTGACTTCTCACCCGAAGGTCCAGGTTCGATTCCCTGTCAGGGCGGTGAATTTTTTTTTAGTCTGGAATTAGAGTCTGGAATTATCAGAATGAATGTGCGTATATTGAGGAAAAGAAAACGATTAAAACCCTACGTTCAACGAGTTGTTTCTTAAGACAAAGCACACATACACATAGGCACTAAACTAGAACTAAATTAAAATAATCTTTCAAACAGACAATTTGTTACAAAGCTATTAAGGAATAACTATTTTAGAAAAAAAAAACCCTATGTCTTCCATTCACATGAATTTCTCTGCATCTCTGTAACAAATTATTGTTAAAACCCTTATTCTTCTATCTACTTCATGCTAAAACAAATCTGATGCCTTCAATTCACATGACTTTCTTTATATCTCTGTAACAAATTATTATTAAAAAACGTTATCCTTCTATCTACTTCATGTTAATCGAGATAATAATTAGCAGAAATGATCTTATTACTTGCTTCCTTTTAATTACAAGGGAAATTAGGGAATACACTAGGCTAAAGCGATAGTCAATTCTTTTAATAGCTGGTTGCTATGGGATTGAAATTCATATCTATGCATGGCCAGGTGTTCATAATTTCCGCATGGGAAGGGTTTAATTATTTTAAAACCGTAACCAATAACAAGGAATACCTAGGAAACTGTCATTCCATGAACAAGACGTATATTATATAAATTGTCGTTTTTAACGACATCTAAATTTTTGTACAGTAAGGTTTTGTCTTATCTCTTACGGTTTACCAGTTATGCCTAACTCATCTAGAATGACGAGGTGTTCAGAGCCTATTTTAAGAAAATTCAAGATATACATTTTATTTATCACGTAAATATATATATAATATACGGTATTTTATCAAAATCGTTAGAGTCATTTTTGAGAAAATCAAAAGTTTCCAAAATTTTTCCATGAAAGTCTCCATGGGTGTGGCGGGATTTTCTTGAAAATCTTCGTGTCGCATACTTGGAAGATTCTGAAATTAAATATAAAGTTTGGTATTGACCTATTTTCGTTTTTGACAGACACACACACACACACACACACACACACACACACACACACACAACCAGATACTCATACGGACATTTTTCTAAAAATGCTTTTTTTAATCAGGGGTCTCAAAATATGTATTTCCTTTATTGCACTATAGACTCTTGATGACTGACTAGAGAATATGCTACAGATTTTAGAATAAATAGAATTGATGATAACCTTGAAGCGTCAAGGCGCTAAAGTACTTGCTGAGAATATACAGGCACTCTGACGCAAGCGAAAACCAAGCAGCCAGAGACCGGCAAAATTAGAGAAAAGGTTGATGTTCGCAGAAACAGATAATATAGGATCTTTCAAAAGTCAGTTCAAACATTAACGTTACACTCACATAAGTTTATCTAACCTCTAATCACTTATTAGTAATTACGGAAACTACTTTTATGAAATGTTATTTTACTGAGTATTTAATCTTAATCTTTTATGTTGGTAGTGTTTAATGCCCGCTTTTACTATTTGTGGCACCGCAGGCGATGACACTGGTGATACATGAAAGAAGATGGAGCATCGGTAGAATACAATGTCAAGGGAAACCGGAGGACTCGGAGAAAACCCATCCTGCGCCCCTTTGTTCATGCGGCCGCTTGGGATCGAACACGGGAAGTCTAGGTGAGACGCAAGTAGGTCTAACCACTCGGCCACGGCATGTTCTAATCTTAATCGAGATAAAGCTTTGAAGAAATAGCTGCATTACACATTTCTTAGATACAAGAGCATTAGCGATAGTCAGAGACGGTCAAATGTTTAAAATCTGGACGCTATATAGGTAGCGACCTTAAAATATCATAAAACTGCAAGAAACAACTGAAAATCTACGGGACTTAAAAATGAAAAATAATGAACAACTCGAACTATTAATACCGAATGCATAAGAAAAGGCATGATATTTTGGAATAAATGCCTGTCTTTTAATTCTACATTTTAGTTGTTTTTTTTTTTTTTTTTCTGATGCCTACATGTTCTGTATCGTTTGACGTTTAGCAGTTATATAACATTATGTAAAATTCCCTCCAACTTGAAGCCATATAAATAAGTCGAAGGAAAAAACTGGTTTTAAGTAGCAATAAAACGTTTAATTTCATCAGGCCAACAATGTGTGATTTGTTTATTAGAAAAAAATCTCATGTGTTACACTCACCTGACTTTCTCTAGCTGTTCTACAAACTTCATACATAAGATTTTTCTTCTCTCTGCACTTTGCTAATCGTGGTACTCATTAGCACAATGTTCTTATTATTTAGTTCCGTATAAGTAGGAAGAAAATAAGGGAATACACTAGGCTAAACCAATAGTCCAATGTTTTAAAAGCTGTGTTTATGCGATTGTCATTACAAATCGTTTCTTTTCTTGGCCAGGAGTAGAACAAAAGAAAAACGGACACTCCCGTCTGAGAAAAGTATTAATACTTCACAACCCAAACTAATAACAATGAATACCTCGAAAACGGTAAGTTCCACGTGAAAAATGTATATGACGTAACTTGTGTATTTTAACAAGACCTACATTTTTTGTGTAGTAAGTTTTTGTTTATCTCTTACGGTTTACTAGTTATGCCAAATTAAGCAAAATTCATCCAGAATAAACAGGTCTTCAGAAGCTATTCCCAGAAAACTCAAGATATACATTTTATTTGTTTATATGTTTGTTTATTCTCTAATATATGATATTCTAATCAAAATCGTTAGAGCCATTTTTAAGAAAATCAAAAATTTCGAAAAAAGTTCCATGTAAAGGGTAGTTCGGGGTGGGGGGATTTTTCTCAAAATCTTCGTGTCGCATCCCTGGAAGATACTAAACTTAAATACCAAGTTTAGTATTTTAGCTACTTTTCGTTTTTGAGTTATCGTGTTCACAGACACACACACACACGGATCTTTTTCGGAAATTGCTTTTTTTGGATACAGTGAGTCCTAAAACATGTATTTCCGGTGAAATCTCGGTATCGAATTTTTGGGTGGAATACAATACTTCTATATCCCTATGTACATTGTACATATGGGACTAGAGAAAGTAAAATTAGGCGCGAGAGTAGCAGGAGTGGCGCCGCATCTCACAAAAATTTTCCAAAAAGTATAACATAGTTTTGATAGAAACAAATTAGAAAAAAAGAATACTTATAAGAATTTGTTATGTAGAAATATTGTATACTTTGTGTGTATTGCCTTGTAATGTTTAAGAATAAAAAATGAATATAAATATTTTGTAAAGTAATTTAAATTGAAAAAAGACTTAGATTTTTTAAAAGTAAGGAATACTGGGTAATGTAGGGAAGCTAGCGGTATATGATTTTTCTTGTGATTTGGGTATGTTTATGTATTCAATAATACTTTCTTCTCGCATGTGCGATAAATAATCATAAAAATAATGGTTTCAGTGACTAGTGTACATAAAGTAGTATATGAGTTATAAAAATATAGTTTATTCTTGAAAAGAGAAAATTGGGCATTATAATTTATATTACACAATCATTCCTTAGCATCCTCCCCAAGACTAATCGACTGAGATTAAAGATCTTGTTGGTTTCTACGACTGGCTAACCAGGGCATCGAAAGAAAGGTTTCACAGTTGGCACCCAATTAGGGGCAAGCCGAAAAGCAATCCAAAAGTATTTCAAAACGAAGTAGAGTTTACAGGCTATTCCTAGAAAGTTCAAGATAGAACATTCTTTAATATATGGTATTTTAATCAAAATCATTAGGAACATTTATGAGAAGATAAAAAGTATCAAAAATCTTCCATGTAAAAGAGAGTCTGAAATGGGAGATTTTCTTGAAAACCTCCGTGTCGTATCTGTTGAAGATACTGAACCTTAATACCGAGTTTGGTACTTAGGCGACCTTTCGTTTTTACTTTCTCTACTTAGTAGAGAAGGCATTCTATTCCACCCAAAAACTCGATACCGAGATTTCACTGGAAATATACCTTTTAGGAAAAAAGCCCTGTGTACGTGTGTGTGAACTCTGTTTACATAGAAAAAAAATCGAAAATTTTGATTTTCTCAAAAAGGGCTCTAACGATTTTGATTAACATATCGTATATTAAAGATACTTACAAGACCAATAAAATGTACATCTTGAATTTTCTGGGAATAACCTCTGAAAACCTCTTTATTCTGGATGGAGTTTATTGCATTTTGATTAACTGGTAAATCGTAAGTGATAGACAAAAACGTACTACATAAAATATGTAGATATCGTTAACACATAATTTATTGATTTAATTTTTTTTTCACAAAGCCGTGTGTATAGGTAGAGTTAGACTAAAAATTGCAATGTCATAGCCGGGATTTGAACCACGGATCCCCTAGTCTCTAGAGCAACCGGCTAGACACTTGGAGAGATTTGTTTAGAATAGTTTTAACGTCCACTTTTACTAGTTGTGGCACCGCAGGCGAGGGACTGGTAGATCTGAGGTTCAAATCCCGTCTATGCATTGAATTTTTCAATCTGATACTACATATCCATACAATTTATGTTATATACATGTTTGTAGAGCTGACCGTTTTTGAGATATTCCTTTTTATTTGTTTCAGATTTAAAGTAATTACTTATACTTTCGCATAGGGAGTTTTCTAACTCCTAGCCGTACAAAAGGATCTCAATCGCATAACACTCAGCTTTTGAAATATTTGACATGACTATTGATTCTGCTTTCCTTATTCTCCTTGTATCCACTATGAAAAATTAATTAACTTATTTTTGCAAAGGCTTATTTCGATTAACTTAAAGTATGTAGAAAAGTAAGCTTTCAGAGGAGAAGTTTTTGGAAAATGTATAAACAAAATTGTGTTGCATTCACATGACTGTCGCTACTTATTCTGTAATAAAATATTCTTGCAAAAGCTTATTCTTCTATCAACTTCATGCTAATCGAACATTAATGAGATAAACATTATAAACATGGTCTTATTACTTAGTTCCTTGTAATACAAGAGAAATGAGCGAATAGGCTAGGCTAAAGAGATATTCAAATCTTTTAGAAACTGGTCGCTCTGTGATACTTTGGAATTCAGTTCTCTGTGCATGAACAGGAATAAAAGAAAAAGAAAATAACGTCTTTTCGTTTAAGAAAATTCTAAGTACTGGAAATTTAAAAATATTATTTTCCAGTTATAAAAGTCATTCACAATGAAGAGGGCTTCACAGGCTATTCCCAGAAAACTCAAAATATATTTTTATGTCATAAAATTATCTTAAATATATGACATTGTAATCAAAATCATTAGAGACATTTTTTTCGGAAAATACAAATTTTCTAAAAATTGTCCATGTAAAGGATAGTTTGGATTAGTAGAGTTTCCTGTAAAGCGTTGTGTCGCAACCTTGAATAATACTGAATTTAGATTCCAAGTTTGCTACTTAACGGACTTCTCGTTTTCGAGTTATGTTGTTCACACACAAACGGACACACACACATACACACATACACACACACTCGCAAATGCACACATGCGCACGCACATTTTTCTTAAATGGACTTTTTTTTAGATTCAGGGGATCTAAAACATATATTTCCGATGAAGTCTCAAAATCGAATTTTGGGTGGACTGCAATACCTTCTCTGCGCACTATATGCATACTACGTTGGAGAGGAAATAATGAACGATAGTGGGTAGAGAAAGGCATATAGCGTAATCTTTAAATAAAAGATTATGAAAAGTTCTCAACATTGTATCTCTATTGAAAGAAAGTTTACCACTTTGTTTTTATTTTGTTTCTTAACGATGCTATTGCCAGGAACATGACATCAGCATCACCTGTGTGTGTGAGTCTGTGTGTGTGTGTGGGTGTGTCTGTGTTTTTTTTTGTAGAGTTTAACGCCCACTTTTACTGCAATGGCACCGCAGGCGATATGTCTGTATGAGTCTGTGAGTGTCTTTGTGTCTGTGAGTCTGTGTGTCTGTGTGTATCAGTGTGTGTCAGTGTGTGTGTGTGTGTGTGAGTGATGGAATCTGGTCCTGTAGTTGTTTTATGTGTTAGTAAAAATAGTGACAAGAGATTTCATTTTTCAGCAACTTAAAAACCATTGGCCTGTACGGGTTCGTATTTGAGACCTTGGGATCAGAGTGCCAGTGCTTAACCAATTGAGCCATCTAGATCGATGCTTTCTTTTACATACACACCCACCCACACACACACATTAAGCGGTCACTGCACTGGCCTTCCATTACTTCACTCCGCTTAATGTTTTGAAATGTCCTTCTAAATAAGATTGGCAAACTGTCATATAAGATTAATGGGAGCGGAAACACTAGCTAATTATCTTAGGAGCTCAGGAGCTATGTATATTTGTAGTAACCTTCCAAATGTTAAAATAAACATAGTAGTAGCTATTTTTATGGTCTGGTCTCCACCCAAGATTAGTGAATGAAAGAAACTTGTCTTTTCTGGAAACTCACAAGATGTTATATGAATAATGTTGGTCTGGAGATAGTGGTTCAAGAGCAGTTAAATGCCACACTTAGAACTTCCCTAACAAATTAAAATGATATTAAAGAAGCATGCACTTTTACTTCATTTAAACGTTTCAAGTTTACATGCCGCAATTGTTAATTTCGAAAATTAACTTTATTTTTCACGAGACGCAGCCAAATGAAATACATTTTACAATTTGATAATTTAATAAATTACTTACAAAAGTATCAGTACTTGTGCTAATATATTAAATAAATACCAGATGGCCTAACTGCCTCGTATTTGGAGTGTGTAGATATTCCTTCGTGCGTTAAAAGGGTTGCCGAGCTCAGCGAGTTAATATAAAGATAAAACCTCTCAATGAGCCCGATCGCCTCACGTCTCCACGATAAGCAAGAAGATAAAAAAAAGATCGCACTCGCCAGCTCACCACTTGTTGGTCTTTTAACGCCAAAGGGATATCTGAACGCGTCAAATACGGCGCAGTTGTGCCACCTGATATATATATATATATATATATATATATATTTATTTAAACTTAGAGACTGTAGAGAGAGAGATATTCACGGTAACGTGTGAGACTTGCATACGGGAGGTCCCGGATTCGATTACCTTCGGGCAGGCCACTCTGACCATGGACTTTTTTTTTTCGTGATGGTTCTGAGGTGGTGATTCTACTATGAATTTCCTGTCTCCATCACTTCTTTTCATTTATTTCAGGGTTGAAGTACCAGGCGATGGCGTTCGGTGTGCTGCGGCAGGACGGTGAGTTATGCGCTTCGGAAAGTTTACTCTTGGTTGGTACACTGGACCTCCTTCCTGGAGGTAGCTCGGATCCCTGAGAATACCGGGTAGAACGGGGCCCAATGGGAGTCAGAATACGCTTATCTGAAATCGTTAGGGACCCCGCTTTTACAACTTGTGGCACCGCAGGCGAAACCCCTTTTTTGTTAACGTACATTGGCGTCCGGATGTGATCGCCTTTCGGGTCTGCCACTTATCTTTCCCTCCGGGTCACCTTAGTCTTCTATAAGCAAAAGAATGTTGCAGATTACTTGTGGTGCATTGGTCCAGGATTCTGGAGGCCCCTATTCCCACTTCTACCCCATTCCTACAATGTAATCCCTTGGACTTTGTCTGATGCTGGTTTGTGGATTATAAACAAAGTTTTGTTTTTGTGTTGGAAGATAACTAACATTTGATGATGAAGGAAGTGTACCTAAGTTACACGTCTAGATACTCATTTCCGCTTTAAGGTGGTACATTTTTGAATTTTTGGAAACTCCACAGTATATAAGACATCCTTTTTTTTTTTTAATTTATTGTTGAACTGTATGCCGGCTATTTTATACAACAATAGTGCCCGAGAAGATTTTGAATTAACAATAGTGATATCTTGTCGTGTATCACAATTCTATCCTGCATTGTTATTTAAATAAAACTTTTTGTTTTCTAAATTCATTGTTATAATAAAACTGACCCACGTTATGCATTTTTGATAATATCCAATTATAAAATCCAGTTTTAAAGCAAATGAATTTACAAACGGGTCCGTCATATTACATATTTATTGGCCTTAATTAGTGTAGAAAATTCTGATGCGTTACACTCACACGATTTCTCTAGCTGCTCTACAAACTCCTTACAAAAGATTGTCCTTCTCTCTACACAGTGCTAATTGAGATAAACATCAGCAGAATATTCGTACTACTTAGTACCTTATAAGTAGAAGGAAACTAAAGGAATTGCGCTGTGCTAAAGCGATAGTCAAATGTCTTAAGCTATCGTTATGCGATTGTCATTGCAAATCGCTTCTTTGCTTTTCCAGGAGTAGAACAAAAGAAAAATGGACACTTCCTGTCTGAGAAAACTATAAGTGCTTCAAAATTGAAACCAATAACAAGGGAATACTCGGAAACAGTACTGCCACAACTAAAACGTGAAGGGCATAAATTGTGTGTTTTGACGAGATCTACATTGTTGTGTAGTAATATTTTGTGTATGTCTTACGGTTTAAGGAAAATTCGGCAAAAGTCCACAGACACACATGGACTCAGAGAATCTCAAAACATATATTTCGGGTGAAATCTCGACATCGAATTTTTGGGTGGATTACAATACCTTCTCTATACAATGTATGTTGTACATGTGGGCTAGAGAAAGTAAAAAGTATAGGTATATTTTCTTTAATGTGCTTTTAAGAGGCAGGTTAACTATTTTAAAACAAATTAGTGAAAAGCTGCATCCTTTATAACATTTTTATTAAGTATTAATTTGTGCTGGAAAAAGGTTTAAAAAGAAGTTTAAAGTTGGGAATGCCTATTAATAAGCATGCGCCTACCCATTTACAGTTTCAGTTAACTGGTAGTTAAATGTGCCAAGTAGAAAAAAAGATATATATTCTTAAGCTTTAGAACTTTCATTTCATTATGAAATATTATGTTTACTTTTTCTAGCACGTATGTGCATATAATGTACATAGTAGCTAGAGATGGTAAGTATTCCGTCTAAAACTTCGATGGCGAGGTTTCACTTGAAGTACATTTTAGAGGTCCGGTGGGTCCAGGAAAAGCATTTTTTTTTTTAGACAAAGGTCTGTGTATTTGTCTGTGGGCAGCATAGTTCAAAACAAGAAAAGACCGTTGAATAAAAAAATTGGTATAAATGTTTAGTATCTTCCAAGGCTGGACGCAAAGATTTTCAAGAAAATCTGCTCACCACAAATTACTCTTTACATAGAATTTGTTTTTTAAAATTCTGTTTTTCTCAAAAGTGGAGTTAACGATTTTAATTAAAGATATTTGCATCAGGAATAGAATGTGTATTTTGAATTTTCCGGTAATAACCTCTAAAACCCTATTTATTCTGGATAAGTTTTATAACATTTTGCACAACATTACGGTTAAACCACAAAAACTTACAACACGAAAACTGTGTGATTGTTTTCGAAATATTCCTTGTTATTGATTTCAATTTTAACCTAACTTAACTTTTCTCATACGGGACCGTGCTAAGCGAACCAATGTTTCACATAGTACCAGCTTTTAAAATATTTGACTATCATTTTTAATATAATGTATTCCCTTATTTCCCTTCTATTTACAAGGAAGCAAGTAATAAGACAAATTCAGCTAGTGTTTATCTAGATCATCATGATGTAAGATAAAATAATAATCTATTGTAAGAAAAGTTTAAGTAAGGAACAGCTAAAGAAATTTATGTGAAGGGAACACGTCAGATTTTAGGCAGCATAGCTCAAAAAACGAAGAGACTGTTGAATAACAAACCGGTATTTATGTCTAGTGTCTTCCAAGGATGCAAGACGAAGATTTTCAAGAAAATCCCTCTCTCCACCACAAACAACCCTTTATACTCGTGATTTTTTGAAAATTTTGTTTTTCTTAAAAATTGCTGTAACGAGTTTGATCTAATTGCCGTATATTAAAAAATTTACATCACAAATAAAATATATATTCTGAATTTTCTGGGAATAGCCTCTGAAGAGCTCTTTATTCTGGATGAATTTTCCATAACGGTCAAACCGTAAGAGAGAGACCAATACTTGATGACAAAAAATGTATATCTTATTAAAACATAGTTTATGTTATATGTTTTTCTTGTAGAGTGGGCCGTTTTCGAGATATTCTTTGTTATTGGTTTCAATGTTAAGCGAACCAAACCTCAATTGTTTCACATAGAGACTTGCTTTTAAAAGATTTTACTATCGTTTTAGCCTAATGTATTCCCTTATTGCCTTTCTACTTACAAGGAAGCTAGTAATAAGACCAATTCTGCTTCTCGATTATCATGATATAGATAAAATAAGAATTAATCTTCTGTAGGAATAGTTTGTATATGGAGCAGTTAGAGAAAGTTATATGAATGAAACACATCAGAGTTTTTAATTTTTCACATTTAGGTCAAATTACATTTGGCAAATAATTTAGTATTTGACACATAATATAATTTGCTTCAGCTTTGCACCCACTGTTTGTACTCTTTATCGGCTGCCATCTGGTTAGGCAAATTACATTTGGCTTAATACCATGCAGCTTAACCCGCCTTAACAACCCAGCGTGCCTTAAAGCGTCGAGTAAATTACTTTTGGCTGCAAAGTAATTCTTCTGAGCTATAAAAAGAAAAACTAGGGAGAGAGGAGGGAATAGATAATGTTATAGTCTTGGAATATTATTTAGAATTAAATTGAATTAAATAATTATTAAGACAGTATCATATGCTTGCATTGTTTATAAGATAAGACTAAGTGTTACAAATAAATAAGAATGTATCAGTTCTGTGCTATTATAAGCTACATTTAATTAGCCTTGGTACTGTGATAATGAATACTGAAACAATAAATAAAATAATGTTTTATACTGTTTCATTGAAAACGAAAACTAAAAATTTAAGTTATCTTTTACATTGTCAAAAAGAAAAGACAAGAATACATTTCTTACCTGATATCAAGTAACTATTTAGTGCTTTCACATATTCAAAATGTGTCAAATATTTATACTAGATTCAAAAAATAAATAATTCCGAAATAAGTTACCGAACCTTCATTTACACAACAATACCTTCAAACTAGTTCCTTCCGCTGTGGCACACTTTTGCCAATATGTGTAAACTGTCTGAAAGCATTCTTAGAAACCGTTTTTAGAAACTTTCTCAGCGCTCTTGTCGCATTTTTCAACGCAAATCGTCGGAAATCGTTTATGTCAGTTTAGTTTAGTTGCTCTTTCATTACAAGCATCTTGTCAACTCCTGTCCATAGAAGCAAAGGAACTTCAATCACATAGCAACCAGCTTCTGACTATCGCTTTAGCCCATAGTACTCTCTTATTTCCCTTCTGCCTGCAATACTACTTTTTCTCGATTAGCAAGAAGTAAATAGAAGAATAAGCTTTTTAATAATAATTTGTTGTAGAGATGTAGAGAAAGTCACGTGAAAGGAACACATAATTTTTTTTTTTTTAATATTATTCATTAAAGTTCCAGAAGCACTTCTGCGCTGCATATAAATCCAATCATTTAACAATCCTTTCACTTTCTGTAATTCCCAAACACATCTTTGTCTCAAAATTATGAGCTAGAACTAGTTTCGTTTTACCAAAAGTTGGAAGTAGCAGAAACTGACTATGATACAAAAGCTAGTAGTGAAACAATTGCGGTCATGTAAACTAGCCCTAAGGTGATGCATCTGTGAAATTTGTAAAAATAATATCATATGTAAATCATATGGAATCTATGAGTATAAAAATAACTAAAAGTATATAAATAGAACCAATGTTTTTCTTTATTCCTAAATTGTTATTTTGTCATAGTGACATTCTGCTTGCAAGGTTATTTAAATAATATGTCTGACTTTCTAATTTCATTGTTATAGTAAAACGAGTCACATGATGAATTTTTCAAAATATTCAAATAAAAATCCAATTTTATAGCAAACGAGTTAAACAAATAGATCTGCCAAATTATATCACTTGCTCTAGCGAGTATGCAAATACAATGTACATAGTATAAAAGAAAGTATTGTATTCTACCCAAAATTTCGATGTGGAGATTTCAACGAAAATATATATTTTGAGGTCACAGAGTTCAAAAAACGCAGTTTTAAAAAATGTCCGCGTGTGTGTATGTGTGTTTGTGTGTCTGAGGGCAGTATAGCTCAAAAACGAAAAGTTCGATAAATACCAAACTTACTATTTAAGTTCTTTGTCTTCCAAGGATGCGACACGAACATTTTCGAGAAAATTGCCCACCCCCAATTACCCTTTTCATGGAAAAAATTTCGATTATTTTGATTTTCTCAAAAATGGCTCTAACAATTTTGATTAAAATACCATATATTAAATATATTTACGTGAAAAATAATATATATTAAATTTTCAGGGAATAGCCTCTGAAGTTCTCTTCTCACTGGATGAATTTTGCTGAATTTTTCATAACTGGTGAACCATAAGTGATACACAAAAGCTTACTAAACAAAAAATGTTGATCTCTTTAAAACAAGCAACTTATATCATATACATTTTTGTTGAGTTGATCATTTCCAGGATATTCCCTGTTATTGGTTTCAGTTTTAAAATATTTAAAACTTTCTCATGTAGGAATTTCAATCCTATAGCAACCAGCTTTAAAAAGATCTGACTACCACTTTAGCCTAGTGTATTCACTTTATTTCCCTTCTGCAAGTAATAAGGAAGCAAATAATAAGACCATTTCTGTTATTGTTTATCTCTATTGGCAAGAAAAGAATAGAAAAAAAGCTTTTTAAGAATAATTTGTTACAGAGATGTAGAAAACGCCATGTGAATAGAATATATCAGATTTCTTTACCTACTTTATACATACTATGTACATGGTGTATAAAAAAGGTATTTTATTCCAACCAAAACCTCGATACCGTGTTTTCATCTGAAATACATGTTTTGAGACCCCCTGAATCCAAATAAAATAGAAAAAGGTAAGTGTGTGCGCACGAGTGTTTTCTGATTGCTCAAAAACGAAAAGTTCTTAAAATATAAAACTTGGTATTAAAGTTAAGGATTTCCCAAAGATGACTCACGACGGTTTTTAAGAAAATCTCCTCACCCGAAACTACCCTTTACATGGAAAAAGTTTAGAAAATATTGATTTTCTCAAAAATGTTTCTAACGATTTCGATTAAAATATCGTATATCAAAGGTATGTACATGTCAAATATAATGTATATTTGGGTTTTCTGGGAACAGCCTCTGAAGATCTCCTTATTTTGGATGAATTTTGCTTAATTTTGCATAAGTGTTAAGCCGTACGAGATAGATAAAAACTTACCACACACAAAATGTAGATATTGTTAAAATACATAATACTATATGTCGTATACGTTTTTCTTGTAAAGTGGATCGTTTTCGAGATATTCCTTGTTATTGGTTTCAATTCTAAGTTACCTAACTTTTCTCAAGCGGGACCATGCTAAGCGAACCAAACCTCAATTGTTTCACATAGCGACCAGCGTTTAAAAGATTTGACTATCGATTTAGCCTAGTGTACTCCTTTATTTTCCTACTACTTATAAGGGAGTAGATACATAATAACATCAATACAGATTTAGATAAAGGAATAAGGAATAAAGGAATAAGGAATAAAGGAATAAGAATTTTGTTTATCGAACACTAGAGAAAGTTATATGAATGGAACACATCAGCGTTTTATGTTAGACCTAACTAGTGGTTAATATAAGAAACTCTTGATTTTTCAAAATTGATGCATTATTTCAAAAAAGTATATAACCATTTTGTTTACTGTTCTTTTGAGAGATAATTTATAAAGTTTGAAACAAATTAGTTCAAAGCATGCAACGTGTGGAGAATTCTGGGTATTGGATTGTTTGGAAAATGTTTGCGGGAAAATAGGGCTTAATGTTTGGAGTCGCTGTTAATAAGCATACGTCTATCCATTAACTGGTAAAGTGTGTCAAGTGGGAAGAACGATATACGTTCTTAAAGTTTAGGATTCATATCAGTTTATTACTAAAAACATATTTTTATTTTTTAGCAATTTTTGATCAAATTTTAGAGATGCATTAAGAGTAAAACTAAAGTAGGTAATTTCCTGATTTATAAATACACATAGATGCACATCATCTTCTACAGTAACATAGACTTATAATAGATGCTACATTTTTGACTCAGAATAACCATAGAATCAAATTTGATTACGGTAATATTCTTATTGACTCCATCCTGCATCATCCATTCCGTTCTTTAAAATGTTATATATGGCAATAAGTACACGCATGTTCAAGCAATATTTCTGGGGAATCCCTGCCCTACCCTTTTAATACAACTTATTCTCATAACTGTTAAAGGGAGTTAAGGATCTCAGAATTCCTAACCTGAATACGGGCTGCAGGGTTTTAATTCACCATAGTTGTAACTTGTTGAAATCTTGAGAGCTGTTCATATCATTAAATTTTCTGCGACATTAATAATATAAATGATAGAAAATTATGGGACAGAGCGTCAGATTAGGAAATCCTTAACACTGTACCTAATTTTAGCTAATGACTGTTTTATTATTCATTAACATAGAAAGTATTTAGGACATCGAGCTTTTTTTCTGTTCATCTGTTGAAATGAATAATAGTAATACATTTAAGTTACTTAAGCTTCTCTTCTTGGGTGAGGCATCCGAAAGGTTCTCTGTCTTGACATGTTTCAGGAAGAGCAAGGTTTCCAGGATCCTGCTCTGGTGCCGGTTTCCTGGAGGGATGAGGTAGAGTAGGTAGGTCTTGAAGTCTATGCTCCTCTATCCTGATGCAGGATACTGAGGGCACTTGATCACCATGATGGATCTTGGAAAGCACCACGAGGCTGTTGGATGACATACGTTGCCTACAGCCACTGATGCTTGTTCGCCGTGGAGCTCGAAAATAGCGCCATCGTCGAGTCAGTTCCATTCTCACTTCAGAGTTTAGCAAGCAATAGAGCATCGCAACGAAAAACCCCTGCATCAAACATAGAAACAATTTAGTCATTACTGAGGTAGGTAAGTATAATATATTTAGTAGGTAGATTTATTTCTCCACATATTTAGCTACAAATATAATTAATTAAATGTCGTTGTCTCTACTAGTCTAATTACGAGGGTCGGCTGATAAGTCCAGGCCTCACGCAGATATGGCGCCACTAGGCCAGTTAGATGGTAGCAGCATATAGTTTAACTCTAGACTAGCCTGTGTCCATAGTTACAGGTGAATAGCTTGATTAGTTTTCAAATGACAGCATTTTAAACAAGACAACTTTAGAGTTTTTACGAAAATGGAGGATTTGGAAAAACGAGCAGTGATTAAATACTTCCATTTGAAACGGTAACATTCAGAAGCATAACCAATTACGGATATATTAATTATTCATATAATATTTGTTTGTCCCCATGTATAAACGTCTGTTTCAAGAAGTCTTTGCAAATGCAGGATTTGACGAAGCCAGGCAGAATATCTTTGTTTAAGCTAAGGGAAAGTGTTTACAACGTCGACTAGCGGATCTCTCCTACCCCCAAAATTGCATTGAAACATTTCAAACATTCAGGAAAGAGGTGAATGTTTGCTACCTGGACAGAAGGTATGAGATCAGAAGTGAGTTGATATGGTAACGTGTTAAGAATCCGGTTGGATATGCGAAGTGTATATGCTCTACGGGGGATCAGGCGAGGACGGGACTGCCGGGTGCTGGCAGGGTCCTCCCTCTGTTGCCATTTCAGGGCTAGGCCCTGTAAAGTGTATAAGAGTGAATATGCTAGTGTCACGCAGTAATAACATAAGTCCGAATAGCCCTGCATCTTAGAAATTTGTAAGCTCAGTGCTTGTACCAATAAGGATGCTACACGACGACGAACTCTATTTTCAGCTAAATAAAAATACTATATGTAGCAGTTCTGTGTTGTGTTATTTAAGTTAATTTAATGTGTATTCCCATTTGGTTCCCCACTGGGTGAGTCGAAAAACATTCTCTACCATCGACTCCGAACCACACTTCCTGAGTAGCCAAAGGCAACAAGTGTATCAGTGGCGGACTGTAACATCAACCAGGTACGTTACTCTTAGGACTTGCGATCTTGACGTGTACACACACACACACACACACACACACACACACACACACACACAGTATGTCGCACATTTGAAAGGCTTAACGCCTAAAGAAATCAAGGAGGAAATGGTAGTGCATTTGAAGACTCTGCCCTACATGTTCAATAGTTAAAAGGTGGGTTGCAAAGTTTAAAATGGAACGTACGAGCACTAGTGATGAGCCTCGCTCTGGATGTCCCGTAGAAGTGACAATTCCAGAGTAATTGAAACAATTCATCGTTTAATTCTAGAAGACCGCAGATTAAAGTTGTTTGAGATAGCAGAGACTGTAAACATAAAAAAAAAAAAAAAATGTGCATGTAATATTTTAAGTAATATTTTGGGCTTTCACAAGGTCGTCCAAGATGGGTACCGCGTTTGTTGACATCTGATCAAAAATTGTCAAAAAAAACTGTTTCTTTAAGAATGTGGAGCTCTACCGTAAAAATCCCAGTAAATTTTTGAGACAACTTATTACCATGGATGAAACTTGAATACATCACTACACTCCAGAAAGTAATCACAGTCAAAACAGTGGATTGCGCCAGGTGAACCAGCTTCAAGAAAGGCAAAGTCAATTTTGTCAGCTAACAAGGTTATGGCGAGTGTTTTCTGGGATGCACAGGAAATTATTTTTACTGATTACTTGGAAAAGGGTATAAGTATCGCTGGTGACAGCCCGCAAGCGGCTGGCCAAGTTAAGCAGCATCGGGCCTGGTCCCTCTCTGGGTGGGTGACCACTCCGGTAGGTAAGAACAGCCCGCGCCGGCTGCACAGAGGGAAACACCCTGACCACATTACTTCGACACAGACATAAACGCTTGCACAAGACTACATCTTTTATATCACACGGGTAAATCCGCGAGAAAAGCGGATAGGTACCATGGTGATTTGCCCCTGCCCGAGTACACTCGAGCGACTAGTTCCTGCTCCTGGCTCCTGACGCAAGCTTAGTGCAACATTTGAGTGATGAGGTGAAAAGAAAAAAAAAACTCATTTGGCAAAAAAACAAAAAAAAAAAAAAACGACAATGCTCTTGCCCATCGTTCAGTCCTTGTAGTGGGAAAAATGTGCGAATTAAAGTTGGAATTGCTTGAACATCCACCGTATTCGCCAGATCTAGCACCCAGTGACTACCACCTGTTCCCAAACCTGAAAAAATGTCTTGGAGGACGAAGATTTCACAGCAACGAGGAGGTCATTGCGCCGCTTTGTCCATCACAAATCTCACATTCGGTCGCTTGGGATCGAACCCCGGCCGTCTAGGTGAGAGGAAAGTGGTCTAACCACTCGGCCACGGCGCGGCCCTGTATGATCTATATGTAGAATATAATGTTTGTTTTTTTATACAGTCAACCGTTTTCGAGATATTCCGGATTATTAGTTTCTCAAACGGGAAGACATTTTTCTTCTTTTTTCTCGTTTGTTTACTCCTGGAAAGCAAAGTCATTGGAATTTCAATTGTTTCACATAGCGACCGGCTTTTAAGTACAAGACTCTCACTTTGGCCTATGCATTTTCTTATTTCCCTTCTACTTACAAGTAGCTAGTAACAAGACCAATTCTGCATAGATTTATCTTGATTAGTATAATGTAGATAACAGATTAATCTTTTGAATAAAAGGTTTGTTTGCCGAACAGCTAGAGAACATCGTGTGAATGGAACACATTAGATTTTCCCCTTCTACTTACAAGGAATCAAGCAAGAAGAATAACTTCTGATAAAGTTTATCTCGATTAGCATGAAGTAGATAGAAGAATAAGCTTTTTAACAATAATTTGTTACAGATATGTAGAGGAAGTCATGTGATTGTAACTCATCAACATTTTTAATACCTGTTTCCTAAGTCTTAAACGGTAGTCATACCCAGTTTACAAACGAGTTAACAAAATACACAGTGGCCTACCGCTTTTTGGAGCATCATATACAGACCCGGTTTCGGGTATTTAGTAATTAAATTTATCACGTATCGCGATGAGAACACGCCGAATGTGCAAAAGTTCCAGAAATTCGCGTTTTACGTTTTCTAAAATCACCATATGAATTCTCAATTTCAATGGTTAACAGTTTGCCTTCATTTCACAAGCACAATCAAACAATAATGACACAAAGCTTTCGCAGTATTATTCAAGTAATATAAGGGAGGACAAACCTGCTCAAAGTTCCGTTACCAACTAACCTCAACTACAAGCGCCCGAATTCATAGCAGAGACCCTTTTGAGACATTCATTAGTAAACCCTAGATCATTAAGTCTGCGCGACGAAGGCCCAATATGTGCGCCACTGCATGCAGACACTAAAATACACTGGAGACAACGACGAAAGAGAAAACTATGATATACTTATGAAATAATTCTTAAACAACATCCCAATGTTCACTTTACTGCAAAACACGTTTATAGCTCTGCGCAGTTTATACACTTGCCTGAAATGAAGCAAATAGCTGATCGCAGAATAGCCATATGATCTCTAGGGTTTCATTCTTCCCGGCACTTGGGGACAGCCAGATGAACACTGCATAATGAACTCCAAAGAGAGGCACGAGAATCAGCGTTGATTTTGCCCATCTTCTGAAATATTACAAAATTCAACGGAAGACTCTAAAGGTGTTGGGTTTACTAAATTTTAATTATGCTACGGAAGAGTTTTCTCTCACCTGTAACGTAAACTTTGTCGTACTGTTTGAACTTTGGACTGCATTTTCATCAAGAGCACTCGAACAATGTTGACAAACAATGCGAAACTAAGCTGAAACAAATAAACATACCCATACTTTTTATTAGTTTATATGCCAAAACAGTTCATAAATGTATTGTTATATGCTAATAAACTTCAATTTTACTTAATGCGAATGCTCTCCAAATGCTCAGTTTTTTATAAGGTTCTTTAATTTGTTGGTCATATCGGACGATGAATGAAATTTGTGAAATGATGCGCAAAGGATCTCGGGGCCCATAGAGCTTAAAGCTATTTGACATTTATCTTCTCAGGATATGGGAAACCCAAAAAAAAACTTATTTGGGAGATTTAAACTCCGACCTCTTGGATATGAGGCAAAGACTCTACCCCTTACACTACCCAGGCGGGTGCACAGTTATTGTTAAAGAAAGCAAATGTAATTCAAGTGTACTAGAATAACTTGTTTTTCTTCATTACATTTTCTGAAGTGTGCACAAAAGGTGGAGAAGGTATCGCATTCTGCCCAAAAATTCATACCGATATTATACCAGAAATACATAATTCAGCTCCCTAAAAACAAAGCATGTTTAGAAAAACGTCCGCCTGTGTGTCTGTTAGCAGCATAACTCAAACATGAAATGCTCGGTAAATAGCAAACTTTGTATTTAAGTTGAGTGTCTGCCAAAGATGCTACAAAGATTTTAAAAAATCTTCCCACTCTCAACTCTCTTTTACATAGAATATTTATGACATTTTTATGTTCTCAAAAATGTTTTAACGATTTTAATTAATTGCCATGCATTACAGATATTTAATGGAAAAATAAAATGTTCGTGTTGGATTTTCTGAAAACAGCCTGCGCAGTTGTTCGCTCCGAGGGAAATCTGCATCATCTTGTATAACTAGTAAACATTATGCGAGAGACGAAAACACACCACACAAAAATATAGATCTATTTAAAACACACAGCTTATTTTAAATTATTGTTTTGCCAAGAGCCGTCTCCAAGTTATCCATTAAAAATCATGTAAATGTTTAGTATTTAGTATTGCTTAGAGCCCTGCCGATCTTCAGTTCTTCCTCACGATACTTGGAAGGAGTATTTTTGGGGGGGGGGGTAGTGTTTAACGCCCGCTTTTACTGCTCTGGCTCCGCAGGCGATGGAAGGAGTATGATATGGCGTTTTGAGGTCATTATAAAGTGTCGAGTTCTTAATATTTGACCACTCCTTTGTGTATATAAAGAAATGTGTAGTGCCACTATTTCCGGAAATTTTTATCTGAAAAAAATTTAAATGGAGTTTTATTTATGGACGCTCTTTAACTACTGTGGTTCTCAGGTTCCCATTCTATACGTCCGAAAAAATCCAACGTCCTCCGCCGGGTTTGAACCCGCGACCTTGGGTACATGAAGTTAGCATGGTAACCATTACACCGAAAGGCGACAAATGTTTAACTGACTATACTGAAATGGATAGGAAAATAAACAATCGTAAAAATAATGTCTATACCTACTGCGAGATAGAGAATGTATGCGTTCCAAAAGAGTAGCGAGATACTCGACTTACAGGGATCTTCCTGCAATATGCAGGTGCAGCATTGAGGGCTACTATCGTCAATTCAAATGTTGTAAATGAAGTGACAGGACGCAACCATATTGATAATGATCTTCGTATTGCTTACCATACTCCCCCTCCAGCCGGGCCCCGAAGTTTGTGGTTTAGTCCGTGTGAGTACTTTGCTTTAGACGATTCGAGTTGAAACAGTTTGTGATAAAGGGTAGAGAATGTATCATCCGAACTTTTTAGTTCGTTTAACGGCCTTCACTGTGCAGGTCATGTTGAACGTGGGCGAACTAAATGGTTGAAAGGACATTCAATTTGCTCCGAAATTTCTAGAACTAGAGTTACCCATATCGTCTTCTCAAGATAATAAATAAAAGAAAACCGGAAAATGCCCTTTGACCGCAAGCCGATCTGGATCCAACATATATTAAGCTCCTCAAGCTGACTATGGTTGGCGCCTGAAATTTTTAAAATCTTCGTCTTTCAAAACATGGCGAGCGTATCTCACTGTTGCACTGCACGCTTACTAAATGATCATCTTCTCAAAGTTGATTACGCTTCTGTTATTTTTAACTCCGGCAACTCTTTAAGTCTTAAAATGCTGGAAACTGTTCAGACTTTGTCACTGTAGATTACACTTGTAGCTTTCCATACTAGCCCTACAGATCTGGTGAACCATTTCTTTTTATACTATACCATCAAAGCGTTCATCAGACCTGAATCTGATTCAGATTCTCATATTCCATTCATTACAAGGCAATGCCCACTCTAGAGGGTGCCTGATACTAACCTCAAAGAATGCTTCATACAGTTAATAGTTTAATTAGACAATCCCGTCAATCCCTTCCTGGACTACATATGAGGAACAAAAGCTTGAACTTCTTCATTATTCGATTCCTGAGTATTCTATTGACTCTACAACAACGATCCCCTCGCCATTCTTTGGCATGGTAAAGTCGTCTATTGTATCATTATTTAATGCCATCTGACAAACAACACATCTTTGCATGGATACTATCTCGCCGCAATATACTGCCGATACTGCCGCTAGGAAAGCTGCAAAGCATCTTTGCACTTCACCAGACCTCAAGCTTACTCATAAAAGCCACTAGCACATCTAAGACGCAGTATCTTACAGAAGTGAAAAACAGACTTAACAACTACATCCACATGTTGCCTCCCCAGTACCTAATCTTACTTAAATCCCACACAACACTTAATCCACCTAGATCAGATACTGATATGTATTGGTCATACTACCGTTCACTGCCGTCTCTCACATGGACCTGCTCCTACATATACCCTATGCAATTCTGCTCTCACCATTCACCATTCTGATCACCACTTAACCAGACACATTTCTCAAATATTATTGTAGAATTCTTGAACATCTACAGCTGACCTTGGGTGACTAGCATTTGCTCAGGAAAGTCATCAACTTAATCATTTTTTTCAAAATTATTAGTTACGTTTAAAATATTAAGATTCTTATTTTTATAAACACTACAAGATTAACGTAGCATTTTATAAATTTAACTACAATCACCCTCTGAAGCGACTATAATAAATACATTTTAAGAAACCCTTACCCCTGTCTCTTTCTGCAAATCCTACTCATAAAATCTGCTACGTTTACCGCTTAAATCATAGTATACTGAGCGAAATAACTCGCTGTACAAAAATATTTAAGACTAATGAACAAAAGAAGTTCAAAATCTTGGAACTTTAGGTCGATACCAGATTTTCCTTACCAGCACGGATACAATGACTGGGACTTGAAGGAGAAGAAAAATTCCGTGGTTCTCATGAGTAGTCCAGCACCATGTATCCTCCAGATAAAGACGAGCTGCAGTCCACGGCACTACGAATAACAGCGGCAGTCCTGTACGACAGACATATTTTAATTTGTTAGCATCTTGAAATAAAATAAACACACCTACATATTGGGTGTTAGAGGTATGATTATATGATGGTAGAATCAAATATAGCGAACTAAAATGTCCTTAAGAAAAATTCAGCACTATCAACGTAAAAGGAGATAATTGAACTTTATCGAACACTTCACTTGCATCGCATGGCAACAGAATAGGTCTAAAAAGACGAATGTTTTGTTTACTAGTTTTGCCTCCACTACCATACAGTCATTCACATCTTCGATTGTGTACTAGTAAGGCTCACTAAAACTGGTTCTGCTACATTTTGGTGTAGGTGTTTGTGGTCTTAACAACTACGAAGGTAAGAAGGAGAGGAGTGGCTTTCTTTCACGCTTTACCAACTTGACTCCCAAAGTTGAATTATGTGTGCAGGAGCAGGTTCTGTGATACGATAATGCATACAAAAACGGCATTTTGTCTGATATTGAAATAACAATTGCTGAAATGTGAATTATAAATAAACTATTCAGATGCATCATTGATAGTGAGACAAAGTCAACATAAAGAACTTCAGTACTGGTCAATAACCGTTGAACATCAAGAACACTATAAGATGTTTATTTAGACATTTAGATTAGACATTCAAAATGTTCGCGATTATAATCTATCTCTTTTCTCCAAGTGTCTCCAGAAGTAAAACTTTAAAATATAAAAAATGAGACGCTCAGAACCACAGCAGTTAAAGAGCGTCCTTAAACAAAACCTTTTCTAGAAGGTTGATTCTGGAGATCTTGCAGGCCAGGTAATGGTCGAAATCTCTTCTCCGCCGATCAGGAAACGTGTAATTTAAATCTCATCGAACCACTGCAGTGATGTGGTGGGACACTGTGGCAACCATAAACCACATGATTTTCCTTGTTTGAAGAGGGACATCTTCTAAATAAATGGGCAATATGATTTTAAGGAACTACATATCAGTTGCTCTAGTTTATCTTTTGGATAATGTAGCATAACTTTTCAGCTTATCGTCAAATATTCCAGCCCAGATACTCAGAGAAAATTGAAAATGATCTTATGGTGCTGTGTGGGGATTTTCAAAGCCTGTCTATGGTTATTATGAGGTTCAAAATATATTAACATGTGAGACATGCTTCATCAGCTACCAACACCTGTGACGAAAATTTATGTTTACGCACATTCAGCCACTGACAGAATGCTGCTCTATGTGGATAATTATTTTCACCGAGGTGTTTCACTCGTTAAATATAATGCGGTGAAGTTATTGTCCCTTAATGCTTTTTGAACTATCCATTTGATAATCAGTTGTACTTGCTAAATCGCGGTACTTGCATTTGAATACTCTTTCATTCATCTGCTTGCAGTACTGTATTCAAGCGCTGCGGTCTTCGCTTTTAGGGTCGGCGATCACGCTTCCCGACCCTGTCTCTAGCTAATCTACTGAAACAATTCATCTTAAATTTAGAATCCTCCTGTTAGGAAGCGTATTCCTATATATATATATATATATATATATATATATATATATATATATATATTGGGCTTCACGTTCGTTGCATTCAGCTTTGCCATACGCAAGCAGAATTTCCAGACAGGTATTCCTTATTTGGTTGAAGGGGGGAAATTTCCATAGCTGTGAATGCTCCGTTTGAATTGCCTGGGCATTAACACAACTGAAGCACTGCGTGACCCGACTCTTGTGCAGGTGGCGAGGTAGATATACCCCCGCCGCTGAATCCTTGCACTTGACAGTTCGGGTGATTTCGCGTTAGTTTGGCTATGCTGCCTTTGTGGCGTTGCCAGAGTAACTAGTAAACAACATCAGCTGAATACAAATCTCTTTTGACGAATATAAACAGTGTACATAGCAAATGAATAATGAAACTAATTCGTTATTATTGATGTTAATTGAAAATAACAGTGATTCTATGACACATGTAACATACATTACGTATTTACGATAATATAGAACAAAATAATGCAAAATAGCTTGTTACAATGATGGAAAGGTATAACAAAGTGATTTTCACCAGTTTAGAATTTTAGTGGCCCAATTCCATCTAAGTCTCCGTCATCATCATTCTCGGAAGCATCATCCTCATCGTCACCAAGACAGACCATTAGTGGTTCACATTCACTGATGATTCCGTCTAATTCCTGTGTTTTTCCTATTATTTTGTGCACATGATTCACTTTCTTCCTCCATGAAGCCGCGTCCACTCTCGCCACACTTATAATTATGAAAGTCTCGTTATGTTCCCTCAAGTACAAACACCAAAAACACTATCAAAAATAATAACAAACGTACAGAGCGAATAATACGTAGCTTGCACAGAACAGTTTAACACACATGTTAGGAGTTCACAAGCTGAGCACATGGTTGGAAATCATGAATTGCCTATTTGTTGCAAAATTGCAACGGTGCGGCTCCTAGATTCCATTGTTAGACCGACCGACCGGAATGCTGCATTGTGATTGGTTCAGAAAGTCAAACGGGAAAAGCTTTTCAACTTTTTTTTTTTTGCTGGGGTACCAACTTAACTCCCAACTGTCAAGTGCAATGATTCAGCGGCGGGGTTATAGTTACAATGTCAACATGCCTGGCCTTTCTCAACCCCAGCATTGCGCAAGCATGTTCTCACGAGTTTATTTCAAAACACGTCTAAACCAATTATTTAACACAAGTTTTGGTTAAACATTTCGTTTTAGCAGCAAATGGTAAAGGCATAAATAATTTATATTTTAAAGGCCTACTAATTATGCTAATTTCGATAGTAAAAAGCTGAAGGAGTGGTGAAAATGTAATTCATTTATGAACAATCCCTAGTAGTCAGTCAAACTGTAATACATTTTTTTTTTTTTATTTAAGAAACAATTCCTTAAAAGCGAGAAGGGAAAAGAAGTAATGTTTCGGTTTAATAATACGAAGCAGCTCTTAAAGATTGTGCAGTAGTACAAGTAACACCTTGTATATGTTTACGGTATAACCTTATTTATAAGTTTTCCAAGGGAAAGGACTAAAATAATGTGTAGTATTTAAAATAATAACATTTTCTTCTGCAACTGAAATAATTGTATTAGACTATTACTCTAATTATGTAATACCAGGTGGCCCAACAGCTCTGTATTTCACGTTAGCAAAATTGCTGAGCTCAACGGGACAAATTCAATTAAACACCGCTCAGTGGCGTGATAGCGCGAGCGACCAGTGTCCTACCCCTATTGCATATCAGCAGAAACCGCTAGGCATTCTCGCTCACTGAGGGGAGTTCCCAGGTTTGTAATGGAGTCTATGATCTCGTACACAAGAACAGTGCAAACAGATCGAAAAGGATACAATATTTCCAGTTCAGTTATAAAGCTTTTATTTTTGAAGGAATAAAATCACTGTTAGATTGGGAATTAATTAAACATTATTTATTTCACATCTAAGTATCCTGTAGTAGCTAGTTTTGTAATTTGTATTCCTGTTCTTATTTAACATTACAGACTATACCCACTATTGGGTTAAACAAAAACATTAAGGCCCTAACAAAAAACCGCATGAGAGTAGCGTTTCACTGCATTATTATTATTATTATTATTATTATTATTATTATTATTATAATTATTATTATTATTGTTGTTGCTATTATATATTGTGAAGTGACGCCACGACAACGCGTGCGGCTTGCATTCTAGAGTTTGATGCCCGCGACCACTTTACTCAGAGCCATAGGTTTTGGGGGTTCTCCCCCCCCCCCCCAGATCACAAGGTAAATGATGTAGTTTCTTTTATTCACGGGATGTTCTGCCTCCATGTATGTTATTCCGTTAATTATTTCATTTATCTTTCACTGTCGATTTGTTTCAGGGTTGAAAGGTTCGACAATGGTTTTTCGGTGCGGCGTGGAGAAAAAAGAGTGCTCTCCAAAACTTCCACCATTCCTAGGCCTTCAGTTTGTGTATTAAATTAGAATAAAGGGGTTAATTTACAAGAAATCCATTTTCATAAGAGCTGTTCATTTATTGTCACTACTACATTAACAATAAGTGTAACTACACAAACCTCACTTAAAAATAAAATTACATATTACTTCCGGACAAACATACATATATGTTGAGTTTATTTTTGTGTACAATCATTATCGTCAGTTTTAAAGCAAAATATCGATATAATTAACTCCATCCCAGCACCACTAATTCATAAATTCGCGAGCCGCCACTGCTAGACATTTTTTTTTTTAAATCACCGCTAAAGCCGCAACCTAAACAAACCCTTTCATAAAACCGTAATTTAAAGTTCTTTCTAAAAACATTGTTTCACTTTCTGAAAAGCCATTTAAATGTTTGCAAAATAGTTTTATTTAATGAATCCGTAAGCCGACAGAGCATACCATCGAGTTCGGTTTTATGTATAAAAAACAACAGCAGCATAAATAACAATAATAATAACAATAATAATCGTTATTATAATCATGTTATTATCGTTTTCATTTCCTTCGCTTTTTTTCGTTCATAAAATATTCTCAGAAACATTGTCTTATTACACAGGGTTACTACAAAAGAAATAGACATCTTCAACTGTCTGTAAAACAAAAACTATTAGAGATCGCAACCTAATTATTTTGGAGGTATGTTGAGAAACTCTCAAAGTTTTGTTTGTTACTATTGGTAACGCTGTAGTATTTTGTTTGTTGTTGCAGAAGCTGAAATGGCGGAAAATCCTGTGGAAAAGGCATATTGCGTGTGTGTAGACAGTGTTCGACATCCATGACTCGCGCACAATGCCCGCTTACACTCCAGTCACTCGCGACTCAATATAATTCACAATACAACTAACCTGGCTTGCAATTCTTCTCCCTTTATAGCTAGAAAACGGCGTCACAGAACTTCTGGAAACTTATACAAGATACTGGATGCTTCTAGACGAATCTCGGGTGCCTCTTCCGAAGTCGCCTGTTTGCGTCGCACTGCACTTACTTGTTTACGCATTCCAAGGTTTCCAAAGGCGAATGTGAGAGCCGTTGGAGGGGACAGCACTGTCACACTGCTCCCTCCTCAGGGCTGGACGTCCCGAGCAGCTCCTCCGCAGCGGGCTAGACGATCCAAATATTCTACATGTTACTTCCCTGATGTAGCATCTGGATGCGGTTAATGACATTTATCCTCTTCACCCAAACGTATAGCTCTGGGGCTTGGGGCAACGTCTCTTGGGCCGGGTACGACGATATAGCCACATCAAATCACCTAGCTGGAAAGCTGGGCCTGCCGGTTATAATAGGTCTTCAACCGATCGCTCGCTACCTAAATGTTTTACGGGCCATCCCATGCCTGTCATGAAGTTGGTCTTCGAGATGATCCACGTAGTGGACTGCTGGCTGTTCTGTTCCAGGAGGACTCTCGAACACCAGGTCGCATGGTAGCCCCAGCTCTCTGCAAAATACCAAACTTGTTGGTGTAACCCGGCAGTGTCGTGGGTTGAAGAGCGGAGGCCAGCAAGAAAAGTGGCACCTTCACATCCCAGTCTCTCTGGTGATTGATCACAACCTTCTTCAAATGTTCTTCTAGAGCCTTGTTGTACCGCTCAACCATGCCGTCTGACTGTGGGTGAAGAGGTATAGTGTGCGTTTTGTGAACTCCGAGTCGCTCCAGTGTTTCCTTCATGAGGTTGGACTCAAAGTTGGTGCCCTGAAATCTGTGTAACTCCATATGGTACTTACAATGTCGATATGGTACCCCACATGGAGTGGATTCATTTACAGTGAATTTAAATCAATTGTCCACTGCGCACTGGCATTCCAGTCACTCACGATTCAGTATAATTTACAACACAACCAACTGGCTTGCAATTCTTCCTCCCTATATAGCTATAAAATGACGTCACAGAACTTTCTAGAAATTCGTAGGGATTATCGGACGCTTCTAGACAAATATCGAGTGACATGTTCTGAAATTTCCTGTTGTTGCGCCGCACCTCCTTGTTTACACATTTCAGTGTCCAATTGCGATGACACATACCAAGGCGAACGTGAGAAGCACTGAGAGAGACGGTAATGTCGCAATAAATAAATATACTCTTATATATAAGAGTAGCCAATTTCAGAAGAAATTTCTTAATATTCCAATTCTAGGTGAGAAACTGTTCTACGTCTGATTAATAAGTTATGGATAACGGGATTGCTATGAAGCGAGAACAAAATGTTCTAACAGAGGAACAGGTAAACCTAAAAAAATAATTTTATAGGAACAACATCCATACCATAGAGGCAATTAAGGACAATATAGAAACATTAACTGTGAAAATATTATGCCTGTAGATGGAAACTTCATCCGAAGGTGCCAGGAATGTTTCAATGCAGACGGGCACCATTTCAGTACTATTTATAACAAGGAAAGTACTTGTTATAATGCATGTTACTCTCTCTCTCATGTTTAAGTAACGCGAGATATAAACAGGCTATTTCGAAACGACACCGAACGCTATAACATCTTATAGCTTATACATGAACTATCCGAAATGTAATGTTGCAGCTTCGAAAATTTTTAGTATGTTTTATGTAGCACTGAAAATTGCATCATTTTGAAGTGGTAGCGCACGAAGTACTAGTATATGATGCCTACATACATCTCAGAAGGTGTTCTTGGTAAGTGCGTGTCATGAAAACAAACATTTCCTCCTTGTACGGTATCAGAAAACCTGTTGTAGCTTTAAATAAGAGGGCAAAGAGCAGTTACCCACTCAAAAGACTACTTAAGAGTCAGTTTCGAGATTGTAAAATGCGAAAAATCCGTATTTTGTCCTAAGCACGAGTATCTTATGGTGATTGTCCTGATCATTTTATAGTTATCCTAAAACTTACTGTAATCAACAAGAACTTGCTGTTAAATACACATGTGTTTAATTTAGTGTTACGACTTAGACATCAAAATAAACTTCCTATCTCATTGCAAAAGTGATTTATTTTTTGTTTAGCTTTATCTACAATCCTTTGGTACTGCTCTGATAGTATTGTTGCATTTGTTGTCATCAGTTCCTTGCCTTCATCCCAAAGATCATCAACGTTAAATTGCCTCTAAAAGATAACATTAACTGGTATGTATCCCAGCTTATTTTTCCAGTAATTTCCTTTCATTCACTGTTGTATGATGGAATTTGTTGGAAGAATAAACAAATAAAAAGAGGAACAGATTGGAAAGTTAGAGTCATATGGAAAAATTCGAACCAAATATCTCCTGGTTTACATCCAGTTGCTATAAGAACTGAGTTGCCATGGCAACATGCCGACATAGCATTAAATTCCACAGTTTATTCGAGATTTTTTTCGGTAAACCACAAGAAGATCTCAATTTACTTTGAGATGACGTACCTCAATGACGATTTACAGTGTCCTAAGTACTTTAAGTTTCGGGCTTCACAGTTGAACTACTATTATGTCAAACATTGTCAATTATTTGTTTCTTCCATACTAGCATTCTGTAGGATCGGAGTGGGAAAAATAAGAGTCAGACTGAAAAATTCAATGTCATAGCCCGAATCGAACCACGGAAAATAAAATGTAAATGGTGTGTTATTTATGGGCGCTCTTTAACTATTGTGGTTCTCAGCGTCCCATTCTAAATTGGGTGTGAAAGACCGCTTAATTCTGCTCAGAGGTCTCTCAATCAGGCTTGAGGTTCTTTTGCGACACGGGACCAACGGCTTTACTTCCCTTTCGAAGGAAGCCATGCTAAGGATTTTTACACCCGAAAAAATCCATCGTCCTCCGCCGGGTTTGAACCCGCAACCTTTGGTATATGAAGTTAGCATGGTAACCATTACACCACGGATCTCCTGGTTTCCGTACATTTGCTCTAATCACTGAGGTATCATAGTAACCTGCGGAAATAGCATTAGAACCGATCCCCAACTGACTTGATATTTTCCCAGTGAACCACAAGGAAATCGCAAATTATTTTGAGGTGATGTACCCCAAAGGCGACTTAACACTTTTTGGGTGGAATGAAGTATCTTCTCTACTTATGTATTATGTACGGAGTAGAGAAAGCTATATTGAGAATAATGTGAAATTTATCATCTACGATAATGTTAGAATACAGTTCGTTAATAATACCAGAGCTAATTTTCCTGCAGACATTGATCACTAGGTCCCGCCCCTCTTCTCAAAACCAACACATTACTTACCCCAGCCTAGAGCTACGTAGACAGTAATGGCACTGGAATCGGAGAATAGAGCCAGGAAAATCAGGTTATGTAAATATAGGCCCTCCATAAGGATCCAGGCGTAATTAGCAATGATGCAATAGTTCCACACGGAGATCAATGTTTTGCACTCCCATCTCTGCAGATCATACAAAATATTAGTATTAGTGAGAAATGCCACGTTTTGTAACAAATTATATCTACATTCATTAAATAGGAAATAAACAAATTACAATTCAACAAGAAAAACCAATCACTTTATTAATACAACGAATATATGCGTTCAATCCACATAACTTTCTCTAGCTGTTCTGCAAACAAACTATTCTTACAAAAGATTATTCTTCTATCTATATCACGCTAATTGAGGTAAACATTAGCAGAACTTGTCTTATTTCTTGCATCCTTTAAGTAAAAGGTCAAGGAGGGAACACACAAGAGTAAACAACGGATACCAAAAGTAATATGGCTCCTCGTTTGAGAAAAGTGTAAGTAGTTTAAATCTGAAACCATCAAAAAAGAATGTCTCGGAAACAGTTAACTCTACAAAAAAATGTATACGACATAAATTGTGTGTTTTAACGACATGTATATTTTTTGTGTAGTAGGTTTTTGTCTATCTCTTCGGACAACCAGTTATACAAAAGTCACTTAAACTGAAGAGTTCTTCAGAGGCTACTTCCAGAAAATTCAAGACATACATATCATTTGTCATGAAACTAACTTAAACATATGGTATTTTAATAAAACCATTAGAGCAATTTTTTATGAAGCCGGCGGATATTGCTGCAAATGTTCGTGTCGCACCCTTGGAAGATACTGATATTAAATACCAAGTTTGGTATTTAACCTACTTTCATTTTTGTGTAATACTGTCAACAAAAACATACGCGAACCTTTTTTAACTTTTTTTAATTCAGGGGTCTTCAAAATATGTATTTCCTGTGAAATTTCGGTATCGAATTTTCGATAGAATGCAACACTTTCCTACCTTATCTGTGCATTGTATATACGTGGTAAAGAAAGCTACAAATGTACTTATATGGAAGAAGAAGAATTTACACACTGAAAGAAGTTCTTTAGTAAAATAAGGAAAAAAGAGGGGGGTTCGACTGCTATAAAACTTAAGTTGGTATGGGCAAAACACTGATACGAATCTTTCTTAATGAGAACTTTAAATTCTAAAAGAAAATATTTGGAACCACTACTAAGCCAGACATGGCACACTGCTGGTTTTTAATGGATATTTTCATTACATTTTTAGAGCACAAAAGGATCAAAACTAAGGAAATTTTGTCTGCAATGAAAGTGAACATTGTTAATAAATAAATGGATTTTTTTCAGCTATACTGTTCTGCTCCTGGCAAGCAAAGTGAACCGAATGTCAATTGTTTCACATAGCAATCATCTTTTAAAATATTTGACTATCGCTTTAGATTAGTGTATTCCCTTATTTCCCTTTAATTATAAAGAGATAGTAATAACAATTATGCCATGGTTTATCTCGATTAGCATGATGTCGATAAAAGAATAATCTTTTGTAGAAAAGCTACAGAAAGTCATGTGAATGGAACACATCAAAGTTTTAAAAAGGAAAGTGCGTTTTGCAATAAATTATATTCTACTGAATATCTTGAAAGTTTATTTTTAGCCAACTTTTCAAAATGTACTGATTTTTCTCTCTGTTATAAATGCTTTTCAAACGCTCTTTTAACAGCTCGTCACCAACTTCCATCGCCGGTCCATTTAGGAAACGGTTGCTGTTTCCGAAGTTGAAACTTTCTCTATTCAAAATTAATGTTCATAATATTTTAGAGTATATTCGTGCGTATGTACCAAAGCTTCTAAAAATAATAAATATCTAATGAGTCGCCTATTTTAGAGAAGATTAGACTAATAATTATTTTCTGAATTGTGATGAAGATTGGACTGACGCATCACGAGTTTAATTCCTCCTGAAAGCATACCAATAAAGCATTTTCTTGTGCTATGATATTTTAAATAAAAAGAAAATGCATGCCACAAACAGTACACGAAGGTTATATGCTATGGCGACAAACTTCTATGAGATGGAGTCACGTAAAATACACACACTACAACGAGAATTTCAATTATTGTAAAAACTCTATAGAGAGGAAGCACAAATAATGCAAAATTAAATAAATAATCTGATTGTTCCCTTCACATGACTTTCCCTACATCACTACTGTAATTTATTGCTAAAAAGCGTATTATTCTATTTACCTTATGCTAATCAAAAAAAAAAAAATCGACGAACTGGTCTTATTACTTGCTTCCTTGTAAGTAGAAGGGAATAAGGAAGTACCATAGGTTAAAGTGATAGTCAAAAGTTAATTGCTATGTGACTGAAGTTCCTTTGTTTGTTTGGATAGGGGTTGGCAAATTCCTGTACGGGAAAGGATACGTTTTCTTAAAGCTGAAACCAATAACAAGGAATATCTCAAAAACGATCAGCTTCACGAAAAAATGTATATAACATTAATTGTGTGTTTAAACGTGCTCTACGTGTTTTGTGTGGTAAGTTTTTGTCCATCACGGTTTAGCAGTTATGGAACATTCCGTAGAATTCATTCAGAACAAAATAGTCTTCAGAGACTATTCCCAGAAAATTCAAAATATACACTTTATTTGTCAGGTAAATATCTTTAATATACGATATTTTAATCAAAATCAAAATTTTCGAAAAAAATCCATGTAAAGGGTAGTTGGGGGTGGGGGATTTTCTTGAAAATCTTCGTGTCGTATTCTTGGAAGATACCAAACTTAAATACCAAGTATGGTATTCAAAGGTCTTTTCGTTTTTGAGCTATGCTGTCCACAGACATACAGACACATACCACACGGACCTTTTTCTAAAAATACTTTTTTTGGATTTAGGGGGACCCAAAACATGTATTTCCGTTGAAATCTCGGTATCCAATTTTTGGGTGGAATGCAATATCTTCTCTAGACACTATCTACATAGCACATGTAGAGAAAGTAACAATTAGTATCCAAAATATTTGACAGTTATTCTTTAATATATAACGAAACCTACTTTAAAAAGCTAATCTATTCCATTCACATGGATTTCTATACAAAAATGTTACAAAAGATTATTCCCTTATCTACATCATGGTAATCGAGATTAACATTAGCAGAAATGGTTGTATTAGTTCCTTATAAATAGAAGGTAATAAGCGATATTAAAATCTTTTAAAAAGATGGCCGCTTTGTGAAACAATTGAATTTGGATTTCGCTTTGCACGGCAAAACAAAAGAGAGATAAAAGGAAAGAAAATGTCTTGTTGGAAAAAGTTTAAGTAGCTTAAAATTGAAACCATTAAAAAGATTATCTCGGAAACGATTATCGCTACAAAAAATGTGTATTGCATAAATTGTGTATTTTAACGATATCTCCATTTTTGTGTAGCAAGTTTTTGTACATCTTTTAAGGTTTACCAGATATGCAAAATTCATCCAGAATGAATAGGTTTTCAGAGGCAATTCCCAGAAAATTCAAGATATACATTTATTTGTATATAAATATCTTTAATATACAGTATTTTAATCAAAATCGCTAGAGTCAATTCCATGTAAAGAGAAGTTTGGGGTGAGGGGATTTTCTGAAAATCTTCGTGTCCCATCCTTGGAAGATACTAAACCTAAATACATTTGGTATTTAATGGACTTTTCGTTTAGCTATGCTGTCAACAGACACCATACACACAAACATAAACACACACACAAACATTGATATTTTTTTAAAAAAAATGACGGTATTTAGTGGTCCACAAAACATGCATTTCCGGTGAAATATCTGTAACAAATTTTTAGATGGAATACAATATCTTCTCACACTATGTATATATTAGACAGTAAAAATAGTCTTCGTGATTATTACGCTTCGGGGAAATTCTTTTGAGATTTGATATTTGGAAACTAAGGAGTAGGATAACAGCTTTTGAGAAAAAAGTATGTGCTCCATTCACACGACTTTCTCTACACTTCTACAATAAATTATTGTTAAAAAAACTTATTCTTTTATTTACTTAATGTTAATCCAGAAAAAAAAAATTGGCAACAAGAGTCTTATTACCTGCTTCCTTGTAAGAAGAAGGGAGATAAGGGAGTACCATAGGCCAAATCGATAGTCAATCTTTTAAAAGCTGGTTGCTATGTGATTGAAGTACCTTTGTATGGACAGGAGTTAACAAATTCCTGTACGAGAAAAGTATAAGTATTTTAAAGCTGAAACTAATAACAACGAATATCTCAAAAACGGTGAATTCCACGGAAAAAATGCATGTAACATAAATTGTGTATTTTAAAGAGCTCCCAATTTTTGTGTGGTAAGTTTTTGTCCAACTCTTACGGTTTTACAGTTATGCAAAATTCCGTAAAATTCATCCAGAATAAAGTAGTCTTTAGAGGCTATTCCTAGAAAGTTCAAGATGTACATTTTCATTTATCAGGTAAATGTATTTAATATATGATATTGTAATCAAAATTGCTGTAGCCATATTTGAGAAAATAAACATTTTCGAAAAAAGTTCCATGAAAAGTGTAGTTAAGGCTGGGGGGATTATCTTGAAAAGCTTCGTGTCGCATCCTTGGAAGATACCAAACTTAAATACCAAGTTTATCATTCAGCGGTCTTTTCGTTTTTGAGCTATGCTGTCCACAGACACACACGCACACGGACCTTTTTCTAAAAATGCTTTTTTGGGATTCAGGGCGACCCAAAACATAAATTTACGGTGAAATCTAGGTATCGAATTTTTGGGCCCATTACAATATCTTCTCTATACACTATGTACTCTTCTCTACAGCGTAGACAGGGTATAGAGCTCTGCTATAAATGTATCGAAATCTAAAAATATATGTACTCACCAGAGTATTGTGTGGCAGGAACTGCAGTAAACCCGTATCTTGATCTCTGACCACATCTTTTGCAAGCCCGACACCTCCCACCAGAAGGATATCCATCAACAGAGATAAGAGAGCACGCAGCATGAAGGACAGGAACAGGTTTAGATGTAGCATGTTGCGTGGACAACGTAGCTTCCTGTAACAGGCCTCAATATGTAAATAATCATCATTATTATCCCAAATGTTAGAAGGCGGCGAGATATTTAGGGGTAAAATAGACTACACCTGGTAATTTCAGAGATTGTAGCCTACTCTAGAGGCATACAATATATTGCCCGTTGACTCTATAATGCGTCACACCGTTAGATGATAAGTCATGACTTCGGTTCTTGTCATACAGTTAATTACTTTCTCTATACGTACTATGTGCATAGTGTATAGAGAAGGTATTGTATTGACCCCAAAAATTCGATACCGAGATTTCCCCGGAAATACATGTTATGGGCCCTCCTGAATCCAAAAAAAAAAAGAATTTTTGGAAAAAGGTCCGTGGGTGTACGTGTGTGTGTCTCTGTGTATGTGTGCGTGTGTGTGTGTGTAGACAGCATAGCTCAAAAACGAAAAGACCGTTGGTATCTTCCAAAGTATTTAAGTTTGGTATCTTCCAAGGATGCGACACGAACATTTTCAAGAAAACCCCCCCACCCCCAATTACCCTTTACATGGAAAAATTTTCGAAAATTTTGATTTTCTCAAAAATGATTCAAACGATTTTGATTATATTAAAGATATTTACCTGACAAATAAATTGTATATCTTGAATTTTCTGGGAATAGCCTGAGAAAACTGCTTTATTCTGGATGAATTTTACGGAATTTTGCATAACTGACAAACCGTAAGAGATAGTCAAAAACTTACTGAACAAAAAATTTAAAGCTCGTTAAAACACCAATATATGTTATATGCATTTTTTTCGTGGAGTGGATCGTTTTTGAGATATTCCTTGTTGCTGGTTTCATCTTTAAAAAACATATTTTTCTCATACGGGAACTTGTCAACTCCTGTTCATACAAACAATTGAACTTCAGTCGCATAGCAACCAGCTTTTGACTACATCTTTAGCCTATGGTACTCCCTTGTTTCCCTTCTACTTGCATGGAAGTAAGTAATAAGACTATTTCTGCTAATTTTTTTCTCGATTAGAATGAAGTAGAAAAAGCATAAGCTTTTTAACAGTAATTTGTTGCAGAGCTGTAGTGAAAGTCATGTGAATGGAGAACATCAGATTTACTTTTATTCATACGAGAAGTGCTGAGGAACATATACTTAGGATATAATTCTGATTGACCAGTGTGTGTGTGTGCGCGTGTGTGTGTGTGTGCGTGTGTGTGTGTGCGTGTGTGTGCGTGTGTGTGTGCATGTGTGTGTGCGTGTGTGTGCGCGTGTGTGTGCGTTCCATACTGCAGCAGTGGGCTTATTGTACGTCAGACCCCTGGAGGAAGGATGAGATCATTCCTATGAAAATGGTGCACAGGTTCCAGTAACAAATCCCTGTTCTCAAGTCCGCCTGGGTAGTGTGCTGGTAGCGTATCTGCCTTTTCAACAGGTCGTGAGTTCGAATCTCGCTTGGGGTGTGTTACTTGGATAAGGTTTTTTCGGGGTTTTCCCTTAGCCTGAGAAGACATATGTCGAGTTGTTTTAAGCTCCATGGACCCCGAGATCATTTGAGTATCATTTCACCAATTTCATTCATCGTCCGATATGACTAACCAGGTTAAAGGACGTTAAGCACATACACAAAAAAGAAAAATCCCCATTCTCACTTCTCTATTCTCCCTTGCATCATGCTAGCTCAATGTCCATGCTGCAAGCTGGAAGATCCACGCTTTAATGTCCTTGTATAACAAAATCTCACAGGCACATATGATCAACAACATATGTTTTTGGTTTTCGAGGGCAAGTTCATAATTGAGGAACATTTTAATTGTGCCCGTAATGATAAATAAACTGGCATATATGTGAGAGGGGGATTATAAGCATAATGTCCTTATTTTACGTAAATAAGTCAAAATCGACATTTCGATCTTACCTGCTGACAATAATTACGATTATACTCGCACTCCAACAGATATATGTATCATATTGGGATTAAATGTTTTTTATATTAAGTCACTCTAGTGGCGTAAGGGGACACGAAAGTAATAAAAGTGATTTTCTATTTTTTGTACAGAAATTACTGGTAACCAAAGATATATTCATACCAAATTTCATTCTAATTGTCTTTTGTTTCCGGATGTATAATTAATGAAAACAATTTAATTCGCTGAAACCAACATACACCTCTCCCCCAAGACACTGAGCTACATATTTACCCTCCTTAGTACCTTTGTAAGAAATTGCCTGGTTGTAATTTGCCCATAGTTGATAGTTTTTTAGTTACATATTTTGAATCACAAAGTGGAAATAAACCACAAAAAACGGCGCACGACTATACCATTAAATTTTACTTTCTCTACATGTACTATATGCATAGAGTATAAAGAATGTATATATTTCGCCCAAAAATTTTATACCGAAAATATATGTTTGAGGTCCCATGGGTCCAAAAAATTTTAGAAAATATGTGTGTGCGTGACTGTGCTCAACATAGCTCAAAAACAAAAATACCGTTAAATAACAAACTTGTTATTTAAGTTCAGTGTGCTCCAAGGATGCGACAAGAAGATTTTCAAGAAAAGTTCCCCTTAGCAAACTGTTCTTTACATGGAAGCATTTCTAAAATGTTTTCTCAAAAATGGCTCTAACGATTTTGATTAAAATACCGTATATTAAAGATATTTATATGACAAATAAAATGTATATGTTGAACTTTCTGGGAATAGACCCAGAAGACTTTTCATTTTGGATGAATTTGGCACAACTGGTGAACCGTAAGAGGTAAACAAAAAGTTAGTACACAAAAAATGTATATCTCGTTAAAATACACAATATATTTCATATACTTTCGTTTATCTCTCTTTTGTTTTACTGCTAGCCGTGCAAAAGCAAACCGAACTTCAATAGTTCTCGTAGCGACTAGTTTTTAAAAGATTTTACTATCGCTATAACCTAGCATATCCCCTCATTTCCCTTCTGCTTATAAGGAAGCAAATAATAAGAGACTTTCTGCTAACGTCAATCTCATTAGCATGCTATAGACGAAAGAGTATTTTTTAAGAATAGCTTGTTTGCAGAATAGGTAGAGAAAGTCGCGTGAATGGAACACAACATACTCTATTAAAACTTGTCTATGACCAATATAAAAATTACAACCAGATATTCTATTAATCTGCTGTGCTTGAGGAAAGTTTTCAGATCTCTAATTGTATTTGTATGTTTGGGGGAGGGGAGGATAGCGTTTAACGCCCGCTTTTACTGCTTGTGGCACTGCAGAAGATGAACACTAGTGATATATGGAATGAAGGTGGCGGGGGAAACTGGGGAACCCGCTTTGTCCACCATAATCTCACATGCAGTCGTTTGGGATCGAACCCAGGCAGTCTAGATAAGAGGCAAGTGGTCTAACCACTCGGCCACGGAGCGGCCGTATTTTTATGGTATAACGAACATTTTGAATATGGGAAAATAATAAAAAATAAATTAATTAATAAAAAAAAACTGGGCTGAAAAAATGGTTTTAAAGGTTTAACTATCGTACTGCTTTAAAATGGCGTTTATAACTTGTTTTATTTCTGTTTTAGGATAATAGAACATTTCAAATATGTGCTTTAAACTATGGTGCATATTTTGAATTAAAATTTCCTCCGGGGATGTACGCCGTGTTCGAAGAGTAGCGTGTAGTAGGGGGCAAATCCTGCGCTTCTACCATGGCTTACATGCCTGAAAGAAATTTTACTTCAAAAGGACGCCGGTCGTGAAGGCCTTAGTACATACATTACCAAAATCGCTAAAAAGCTACTTCTGTGTCCCCTTAATTTTTAATCGGCTAGGAGATTTCGAAAAATTTAGATTTTAAATTGTTATATTGGATAGAAAGAATATGGATGTTCACGTTTAAATTGAGAATTGAAAAATCCTCCATTATTTTTGGTCCATCTCCAAGGACTATAAGAATAATTTGCAACACAATATATATATATATATATATATATATTTTTTTTTTTTAATACAGTTCTGGAGTTTGGTCGGGGCTCCGGCACTGTATTCCCTTTTCCTCTTTTTTCCTTAATCTCCTTTGTTTACCGTTTTCTGTCAAATACACATACATGTACACATTCACAAACACACAAACATGCATGCCCAAGGCTAGACTCGAACCCATGATCCCCTGCGCCACGAAGCACCAAAGCGAGGCATAGCAGCATAGACCTTATCGGTCCTACGAATGAGGTCTACTACAACATCCTCGCTCGGGGGGAGGGAGTAGTATGTATGAAGGGTTCTAAACGCTTTAAACAAGAATCACAGAAAACATATTCGACGCCAAACGTATGTTATGAAGTGAAATAAATAATATTCAAGTTGCGTATTAACCAAGTAATGTGCAAGAAATCGAAATGAAACATTGGCATAAATTGTTGGCAAATTGCTCTGGGAATGTGCTTTCCCTAAGGAATGCTTATTTCCATTTGTGCTCTTAAAAGTGCTATCAAATTTGAAAGCACTACAGTTTGAACATTGCGGTTCATTTGTGATGGTATCTTATGACGGAATTTTGGTATTTATGAAGTAGTGATTAACAAAGCCTCTCAATCTATCTCTTTCATTGGGATATGTCACACATTTATAGTCTTAGGGTCACTTGTTGGCATCATATTATGAAATTTCAGTAAAACAATTCAGTAAGGAAGTTCAACCATCCAAGCTAGGTTCCAGATATTACTCTCACAGCAATAGAAGATATGTTTTGAACCAAAACTATATGGAAGGTTCACACTTTTGGTGAAACTAATCACATATAGAGTCAGGTGGCTCAGATGTTTGTCTGGGACTGGTATTCTGGAGGTCACGAGTTCGATCCCATAGCCGACCTTCCGATCCATGCGGTTTTCGTGGTTTTCCAGGGTCGCAGGTGAATTCTACGGAGGTTTCTTCATTCTCCCAAACTTCCGCTCCCTTCACTTAATCTCCATTTTATTCCAAATGATCTCTTTCAGATGTTGTAAGTGTCGGTGAGACTACGGTGAAGACGCCATTCCGTGGTAGTGAATGCCCATGGGAAATGCAACTCTCGGCGACATCTGCAGGACTTTGGGAAGTTCAGACCAGCACAGGGTGCGAGCTCCTAGCGCTCCCCGCGTTAAGATGAACTGATTGGATTAGGTTAGGAACCCACCACAGTAGTTTTTTCTCCACGATCTGTTTCGGCCTCCCGTCGAATACTCTCATATCATCCTAACCTTCTGGGGCCTGACCCACAATTAGTTCAGGGTAGCAGCAGTTTGAAACCCTCTTCCGAATGTACCAAGAGAGGCAAGTCTATTTTTAAATGATGACCTATCATAGCAATATATCAGAACAAAATTAATAAGTTCCCTTACCGTCGTGACGTGAATTTTCCCTCTGAATTACCGCCGCGATGTGCATTTGTTTATATCTCAGCTTCAAATAACTCGACATTCGTCTGTTGTAAGATAACTCAAAAAAGTTAAGTAGTTCTAATGTTATTATTTTATTATTATAGTTATTATTATCATTATTATTGTCATCACCATCATTTGAGGCTTCGCTACTTTCGTAAATTATTGGTAATCTCAGACCCTCTTGATATATTATTTGTGCATCCGAATTCTACAAGATCAATTCTAAACATCGCCTATATGCGAAGGTCTTTGTAATTAACCTTTTACATTAAGTGTGATCTATTTCGCCTCGGTGCAAAGTGCTAGTATTATCCACTGAAACCACAGACATACAATGCAGGTTATAGATGCGGCTCGATGACAGCTCCATCTTTCGAAGCTTATGCTAGACGTAGTACATTCGAAAGTTACTATGCTGATGAAACTTTAGTAGCGAATTTTGTGAAAGCTTCGGTTCGATAAAAATCAAAATAATGTAAAGAAAAAAAAAAACAGATGAGGTATTCCCATCAAAGGGGCTAGCATTCCTTCCTTCGCGAACCTCAGGTTACTCTGTCCCGTGTATACTACCTGGATGAAGGGCCCCTTACACAAAGTAACGAGGCAGCAGCCGGCTTTTTGGGGTAAACTGGGTAAAAAGCTCTAAAAAGGCAGCCGTTTCACTTACCTTTCCTTACTCAGCGCTCGTAACGCGGCCACAGAACATCTTAAACTATTGATACTTATCAAGAGAGAAGCTCGATCCCTGATATGGAAACAGGCCAAGAGCCTTCTATGAAGTAAAAGTAGAAGAGAAAGTTATTCCATTTCATTTAAACTGCTCGTAACCCTAAGATTGCCTTTATTCTAAACCATATCTCAGAGTAATCCGTGATAAATGTCTCATAAGACAACCTTTACGGTAATCGAAAAGGGAAAAATGTACCTAATGTTTATATTCAGTATAACCTAAAAAGGCGGCACCGTGAACGAGTGGTTAGACCGCTCCCCTCTCACCAAAGCGGCCCAAGTACGATCCCAGGGCAGTGCACGTGGGATTTGTGATGGAGAAAGCGGCGTCTAGACGGGTTTTCTTTAGCTTCTCTGTTTCCTTCGCCGTTCATTCCACGACCTGCACCATATGCACCTCTCCTTTCATCCATTTCACTGTCATTTCATATCATCTATCTCACTCATATACCAAGCATCGGGTTGATCATTCACTCTGATCCAGATTCCGTTGTTCCTCAGGCGCTGGTTTATAAAAGCCCTGAGTAAGTCCTCCGTATGAGAAGGGTAAATCACGATAAAGGTTACATATAGAATCATATGATGAGCTAAGGTCGTGTATATTCCTTCAAGCCTGTACTGCTTATGAGTAGTTAATATATCCATATTATTTCAGAAGTTGTTTTACTTACCTCAGCGTTGATAGCAGCAGGAAAGCTATAGTTAATGTTGCTAGGGAAACTCCATAACCTATCTGAGACATCCTCTTCAGCACTGGAATCCAAAACTGCAATAAGAAATAATGTCACATACCGCAAACGGAAAAATCATTTAATATAATACACCGATTCCAAACTTATCATTTTGTAAGAATTTGTGCTGAGTACTATACATAAGATCTAAGCTATTTCGATTTTACAGTTGCTAAATTATAAGAGTAGATTTCCAGGTGCTTGAAACGTAATAAAGTTAGTAAGCTGATTAAAGTTCACCTACGAATTTATAAGATGATATATTTCTAACAAGTTATAATAAGGAAACAGTCTCTGATCTGATAATATGATGCGTAAGAATCTTGAACTGGTTCTTAATATTACACTTACAAACGAAAGTTGGCTACAGACTTCTCTTCCGATCAAATCTGGGAGTCTTGATATAACAAAACTAAGCGACATCTACGCTCCTTTATTCTTAGCTTCTACCTTTTGGGAGTTTACTTCATCAAGTCTTATTTTCATTTTCACGGCAATGTTGTCAAAATCTGCTTTTTGAAAGAAGCCTTGGACAGATGGAACATTTTATCCAATAACTCTGATCAACCAGATAATCCAAAGGTTCCGAAATACTGGTATGAATTAATTACCAAACAGCTCCTGGAATCTCTTGTACAAGCTCACACATCAAGCCAGAATTCTAGCTCTACAAGAAAAATAGGCAGGCCCCTGGATACATGCAACACCTTTTCCTAACATCAGAACCCTAATGGACAGATCTTTTAGAACAGCATTATGTTTTGGGTGTAAAAATCAGCCAAGTGCACAAATGAATTTGCGGAAAAGTTGTGGACTCTTTTGGTCGCAACACGCTTAGCTAAGTCAAGAGTAGTGGTCGAATTGTTAGATATGCTGAGCTGAATGACATAATTAAAAGGGCATTAATATCTTCTGGCCATCCTTTAAAACCCTGTAGGATCAATCGCTCAGATGGAAAGAGACCTGATGGGATGACCTGAGTTCCATGGAGCAAATGATATCGCTTATATGGGATGCAACATGTGTCAATACTCTAGCTTCATTCCAACATTCAATGGTGCAAGCCGCCGAATCACTGTACTCATAAACGACGTAAACATGAGCATCTGCTTCATAATTACATATTTGTTGCTTTTGTCGTCGAAACACTAAAGAACTAAAGGAAGCTAAAGAACTGCTATCCATCATAGGAAAACTCTTGGTGTCTCTTTCACGGGATTATCGCTGGTCTAGTTTCTTACATTAGCGACTGGTTTGGCAATACAATGTGGTAATTCAAATGCTGCTAGCATTTTAGGGAGCTTTCCACAGTCTACTTCCATGACTGAAATTTTCTTTCTTTAATTTTCATTGCTAGCATACATACATTTCACAAATATTTCGGTTTCTTTCTTTGATATTAAAAACCTTTTAGATCCTCTGAATAGTTTGCCTAATGTTTGTAAAGATATGCATAATACCTGTGTTTCCAGTTATTTCTGTTTGGTTAAATGTATCATCATTTGTTTTGTTTATACAGACTTTTTAATAACATTACACCATTAAGGATTAAAAAATTTAGTGAAGAAACAGTGAGACTGAAAAATTCAATGCTATAGTCGGCATTTGAAGCATGGATCTTCCGATTGCTCTTTACCACTGAGCTAGCTACCATGGCAATATGCCGACATGACATTTAAGTTCCCAACTGACTCGCATATTTCTCAAATTATACTGAGATGACATACCTCAATGCCGACTAAAAATGTTGTAGGTATTTTAAGTTCCATAGTTTAAGCAACTATTACATCAATTAATTACCAAATTGTGATTAATACCGCAGAATTGTAAAATAATGCGGTCATTACTTCTTATTATCGCAAAATGTTACATTTTTAAACGAAGAGGGTTATTATTTATAATCATTTTGAGATAAAAAGCTAAAATATCACCGGTAGTGCAAACATTGCAACACTCTAATGATATGGAACTGCCCTTAAATAGATACAAAACCGGTTTGACGCGGTAACAATGTATAATCTAAAGACCACATAATAAATATTGTAGATTGGCTTCAGCTAAGTTTTGTTCGAGAATGGACCTCTTCCGTTTGACTCGACGTTGCACAAGTAGATAGAATGAATTGGCATGCATACATACAATCAAGTTACTGCAATTCCTATTGGTTTTACGCGTTCTATAATAGTTCTATCTTCTCTCACGATCATTTTTACTTTCTCTGCCATGTACAAAGTTGTATTCCACCCAAAAATTCGTTTTCCTGTTTTTACTGAAAACACATACCTTGAGGTCTCCTGAAACCAAAACAGCATTTGTACTTTCTCTATCCTGTGCACAATATACATAGTGGATAGAGAAGGTACTGTATTTCGCCCAAAATTCGACATCGATACCAGAAATAAATTTTTGAGACTCCCAGAATCCCAAAAAGCATTTTAGAAACATTTCCGCGCGTGCGCGCGCGCGCGTGTGTGTCTGTGTGTGTCTGAGGGCAGCATAGCTCAAAATCGAAAAGTCCGTCAAATACCAAATTTGGTATTTAAGTTCGGTATCTTCCAAGGATGTGACACGAAGATTGTAAAGAAAATCTCCCCACCCATAACTATAGTTTACATGAAACATTTTTCGATTTTTTTTATTTTCTAACGCTTTTTACCAGTTATGCAAAATTCAGCAAAATCCATCCAGAATAAGTAGTTAGAGGCTATCACCAGAAAATTCATATATTTTATTTGGCATGTAAATATCTTTATGGTACAGTATTTTAATCAAAATCCGTTAGAGCCATTTTTAGCAAATTAAAAAAACGAATTTCTTCCATGTAAAGGATAGTTTGGTGTGGTGGATTTTTCTCAAAATCTGCATATCGCATCCTTTGAAGATACTAAACTTAAATACCAAATTTGGTATTTTACCGACTTTTCTTTATGGGTTATTGTGTTCAAGGACACAGGGCCACATACACACACGGATCTTTTTCTAAAAATACTGTTTTGGATACAGAGAACCCTAAATGGTGTATTTCCGATGAAATCTCGGTATTGAATTTTTGCGTGGAGTGCAATGCCATCTCTATAGTATGTACCATGTACTATGTAGAGAAAGTAATAATATAAAAAAGGACAGATGGTTGGCCACAGAATTTGAATCTAGGACCTGTAGGGCTGTAAACCGTTCAGTACAAGTCGGTTTTGTGAGGTCAAACGACTCGGTAGGTACATCGAGTAAATAACCGGATAACTTATTTGGTGGCAGGTTTGTTTGAAAAAGATGGTAATATGACATAGGCTATTACATTAATTGTTAAGGTTTCCTTTTTGCTTGTGGGTTGCAGAAATGTCAGCAGTTAGTAGCTTTCCTGTCTGGCAACTTCCAATATATCCATTGTGAGATCTTACTTGAAGAGTCGCATAGAACATTTTTCTTGAAATTGGTGTATGACTTTACAAAATTATATTATCATTAATAGTTTTTACATGCAATAATTGTTAAGTTTTACTTTTTGCTTGTGCATAGTTCCACGAAATTAGTTATGGTTTTATGTAATAATTACATTACCATTAATAATTATTTAATATTTGTATATTTCCTTTAACTAGGTTCATACTACTTACAATGTATTTTTACTTTCTCTACACGTACTATGTACGTAGTGTATAGAGGAAGTATTGTATTCCACCAAAAAATTCGATACCGAGATTTCCCCGGAAATACATGTTTTAGGTCCCTCTGAATCCAAAAAAAGCATTTTTAGTAAAAGGTCCGTGTGTATGTGTGTGTGTGTCTGTGGACAGCATAGCTCATAAACGAAAAGACCGTTAAATACCAAACTTGGTATTTAAGTTTGGTACCCTCCAAGGATGTGACACGAAGACTTTCAAGAAAATCCCCCACCCCCAACTACCCTTTACATGAAAACTGTTTCGATAATTTTGTTTTCCTCAAAATGAATCTAACGATTTTGATTAAAATTTCTTATATTTAATATATTTACGAGGTAAGTTAAATTATATCTTGAATTTTCTGGGAATAGCCTCTGAAGACTTCTTTATTCTGGATGACTTTAATTGAATTTTGCAAACCGTAAGAGATGGACAAAAACTTATCACACAGAAAATGTAGAGCACATTAAAACACACAATTTATGTTACATACTTTTCTTCGTGAAGTTGATCGTTTTTAAGATATCCCTTGTTTTTGTTTTCAGCTATGGTTTCTGCTTTGAAAAATATACTTTTCTCATACAGGAATTTATCAACTCTTGTCCATACAAACAAAGGAGCTTCAGTCACATGGCAACCAGCTTTTGACTATCACTTTAAGCGTACTCCCTTATTTCGCTGCTGCTTACAAAGAAAGAAATAATAAGACTGTTTCTGCTATTTTTTTTTTCTCGATTAGCATGAAGTAAATGGAAGTATGAGCTTTTTAACAATAATTTGTTGCAGAGATGTAGAGAAAGTCATGTGAATGGAACACGCCAGATTTGTTTGATAATACAATATGTTGGTGAGATGATGCAGTGGATTGTAAATATTTTCCTATTTTATTGCAAAAATGAACGCTATTGGAAGCAGGATACTAGACTATCAGGGAAGTGTTTAAATATGAGTACCTTTTGTGATTTGTAACTATTTTCTACTAAAACGGATGAAAAAATACTTCGTTTCATTGTCTAGTAAGCAGAATATATAACTTTTTTCACACCCGAAGAGAATTGAATGTGTTATAATGTTTATGTTAAGGTGTCGTTTGTTTTTTTTTTTTTTTTTTTTTTTTTTTTTTTTTTTTTCAATATTGCGTCAAGTTGGTTTTCTATAACATTTTCTCCTTTTCTCTAGAATATCACACTATTTTACCCTTCGTCAAGGGACAGTTATTACACAATAGTTAAATTTTGCGCTGTGCTTGTTAACAAGTCGCCAGCATAATATGTACATGGATTTCATAATTAATAAACTAAGATAAAATTTGAACCCCCAAGAAAAAGTTGAAGCTATTCTGTGAAGTAGGGAGTACAGAAGAAGAAGATAAAAGTAAATGGTGAGTTAGTAGGCATTAAAAACTATATCACCACATTGTTATATCAGAAAAGAGTAAATAGCAATTAAGGTAAATGTGCCACATAAGGACATGTAGACCAATAAGGTAAACTAGTAGTTTCTGGAAAATTCCGCATAATATCAGTAGTGGCAGCATCTACTTGATCGGAATGTTCTGTTTACTCTTGGAACGCATCAACCGTTATTTCCTTCTCATTTCTGAGTATGTGCGCGAATAGAGACGAAGTAAGTTATGTGTATTGAACTGATTTAGTTTACACTAACAGTTATTGCTAAGTAAATTGACGTTTATAGCGCCATGTATTCTACATTAATATATGTTGTATTATATATTATTAAATGTTATTTAATGTATTACACATTTATAGTGCCTAAGTAGTTTTATGGTGGTATTATATTTGTGATTCTCAATAAAGAGAGGGAGAGCGAGAGAGAGAGTTAGTCCTATAATGCTAGGGATGTATTTGTACAGAGGATAATATTTTAAATCTGATAATGGATGAAAGTTGTCACAGATATGTTCATGAACTTTGTGCAGGTAAACAAATAAACAAAAAAGTTAACATTTGTTAACATATTTATTAATTTTTGGATTTGTATAAGTAAACTTATCTTTACTGAGCTTTCATAGTGCGTTAATAATAGTTTGTTTAATAAAACATATTTTGTTTAGAAACTTAATTATCCACATGGTCACTTTTGTCTTATACATTCTGTCAAGAAAGTACCGGGAATTGATCATTTAAAAGCCTTGTTTAAAAGGGGATTCGAAACTATTGTTGTCACTAAGTTGGTACAACTTTCCTTTATACCCACGCGGAGTTTGATCGTCATCTGTCATCTAGTTTGTTTACAGTACGCCATTTTGTTAGTTCATCTCAAGCGATTTTACGATGGATACGAATATCGAACAAAGAATCTGTCTCAAATTTTGCATTGCAAATGGTATTTCGTGTGCCGAATAGCTGAAAATGTTACAGAAGGATTACGGTGAATCGACTTTATCAAAAACACGTGCATATGAGTGGTACAGTGCATTCAAAAGTGATCGAGATGTGGTGGAATATTTGCTTCGCTCTGGTCGGCCATCGACGGTTTCAACTGAATTGACATCGCTAAAGTGAAGAAAATGGTGTCTGAAAATCATCATTTAGGTCTAAGAGAGATTGCCGCTGAACTTTTTGTGTCTCACGAACAGATTCCTACCATTTTACACGATGTTTGGGCATGACACGAGTTGCAGCTCGGTTAGTTCCGAAAGATTTGAATTTTCTACAAAAACTCAATCGCGTAAGCATTGCTGAAGACATGCTAGAACGAGCCAGTTCCGACCCCACGCATGAAACGCATTGTAACTGGTGATGAGACGTGGGTTTTTGAGTTTGACACTCAAACCAGTCAACAAACTTCCGAATGGCGCCTTCCAACTGAACCAAAACCTAAAAGGGCACGTCAAACTCGATCAAAACTGAAGGTCATGTTGACAGTTTTTTTCGATTATCGCGGTGTCGTGCACTCAGAGTTCTTGCCAGAAGGTCAGATGAGCGTTATGCGGCGTTTGAGAGAACAAATACAGCGAAAAAGGCCAGATTTGTGGAACGACAACTCATGGATTCTGCACCACGATAACGCGCCAGCGAATTTCTGGCCAAAAGCTCAACAAATTTCATTGAACAACCACCGTATTCACCTGATCTGGCTCCTGCTGATTTCTTTCTTTTTCCAAAACTCAAGTTACCACTTCGAGGCACCCGTTTTCAGTCGATAGAAGACATAAAGGAAAATTCGCGGCGACAATTGACATCAATTCCTAAAAGTGCGATCAAAAATGTTTTGATGATTGGATTACTCTTTGGCATAAATGTACAATTTCAGAAGAGACCTACTTTGAAAGCGATAAAATAAAATTTGTTGAATAAATCATTTGTTGTGTCTTATTGACAAATTCCCGGAACTTTCTTGACATAGTAGTATACTCCAACTTGTTAGAGGACAAAAGTACTCGCTTTCCTCATTCAATTGGATCATCTACCATATCTGTAACATATCAAAGTATCTAATTTCAGTAAGTACTTTTTCTGCAAAAATGAATAGGTCAAGTATCTTCATGTGAGAAACCGCAGAATACACATTAATTTTAGGATAGTTTAGAATGTTTCACTATAGTTTTCGTATGTTCAGTTCCCCATGTACGAACATTCTGTTTATTCAATGTTTCACTCAACTGGAAAATGATTCATCGCTGAAAATTATCTCACCACATTCATTACATTGCAACAGGTCTATGTACAGATATCGAAATTTTACCTCTTCTTCATTTAGACGGTGTAAGAACTGCAGTGTCTTGCTTGTGCAGTCACTTCCAACAATGTTCCATTGGTTTTTGTTTAATTTGTAATTCCAAGCTTTCCCTTGTTGTCCATCTAATGGACTCCTTACGAAAACATCATGAACACATTTAATTTCCTCTACTAATACACCCGGTCTTCCCGTGGTCTTTCCTTTATCCAAACAACTGTAGTCTCAAATTTTTGTGCCAACCGTAGAGCGACAGTCTCTTCGGTGGTGGATATGGGAATGTTTTAAAAAATTCCTTGGGCAACTAAAGATTTTATCATAGAAAACGTTACCCCTCAATGTTATTTTTTCCACGGGATTGCAATTTCTCGTACTGCTTGGGCAATAAAGATCACATACATATGAATACCACTACCATACATTCAGAGATGTTTAAAACAGCTGCAAAATATATGCTGATATCATATCATACATAGGTTTTGTTTTATAGGACTTCAAAAGGTCCATTTCTTTTATGTTAAACTATGTGACTACAGAATACCTGATATGCTATGTCACGTATTCCATTCTTCTGCTCAGAGGCATGCAGAAAACACAGCGCTTGTTTTTTACTGTTCTATTTGCCGTTCAAAGCCTTCGCGTAGAAAAACTTACAGCTCTGCTGTAAATAATCGCCATCTTTACCTTGATCAAGGTATTTTGAGACAGTGGAAGGCGGAGTATAAGAATGTCACGTGGACGCACCGGGGTTCTCACAAACTGCGACAAACGTAAACAAACCTGCCGCACGAGGAATGTTTTTTCTATCCATCTCAAAAGAGTCTGACCAAAGTAAAATGAAAAACGTTTTGATTAATTTGAGAAAACGAGTACAAGACTGCTTTACGTTTCACACTCGTTATTTAGGTTAACGAAATAAATGCAAAAGAAACAGACGATTTGAAGTCCTATAAAAACAAATCTTTGTGTGATTTTAGTGGCCTACGGTGACCACTCAGACGCCAAAGCAATAGGCAAATTACCAGCCTTGATGAAAATCACCACCGGTAATGGTATAAATCAAAGAAATAAGTAAAGTACAGCTAACACTAATTAAAATGAATATATAAATGTTGAAGTAAAAATCACAACTAGAAATGAGTTAAAATAAAACAATCAAGATATTTTTCCGCAGCCAAGGTCCCATCGAAAAAATAGGGGTCTATTCTTCCTTTGCTGCAAATTCCAGCCCAAACCGTAACTCCAAGAACATTTAACTTCTCTCAATAACAAATCGTGTATTTTCAGAAGACCAATACATGCAATTGTGTTTGATCACTCTCCCATTTAACTTAAGAGTTTGCTCCATCAGATGATAGAATTGTTTTGTAAAAGTTAGAATCACTTTACAGCGGATCACATACCACTCATAGAATTCATATCTTCTATCAGGATCATCCTCGTTTAGGACAAGTAGCAATGTAGGCTTATAAGACTTTGATGTAATGTTATTAAAATCCTTCTTACACTTCTGTCAGAAATTTAAAGTTCCATAGAAGCTCTTTTTGCATATTTCTTTGGTGATTGAATGTATACCTTTGCAACCAGCTGCAACTTGTCCTGGGCAGCCACTGCGGGATAAGTCAGCTACAGAACCTGTCACCTCAATCCCTCGACTTAATTTGTAGATAGCTTGCCTGTTTGGCGTCACTATATGCGGGAACTTTTAAATAAAAGATTGTCTTGTATCTTCATAATCACGATCAAATTTCCACCACATCTGTAAAGCAAACGCACGCTTTCTACAGACAGTTTTCTATTCGTAATTTACAATTTTCTCGTAAACAATGAATGCACAAATGATGCCAAAGCGCGATTGTCACTTGTTAATAACAATAACAAACCAATCCTGCCATCTCGCTTTCAACAAAACAAATTCCACTGCAATTCCGGGTAAATTCCATTTAATAATGTAGCAATCATGCCCTGCGTAGTGGTTAACTGACTTATACCGGACCCTGGACTTATTTCTGGACTTAAATTCCTTTTGACGATTTGGTAGGTCATCTCTGAGATCAAAGGAATTGAAATTCATCCTTCTCGCCTGGGAAACAAATTTCTGTTACTGCACCTAGAGCGTAACTTTGAATAGAGCTACACACATTTCTGACCCTCTGTAGAAGATGTCAAAGCACTAGTGCTATAATGACTTACCAACATAAGTTCAGAATCTTCCATAGGCACAGATATGGTAATTTCGTGCATTTCAGAGTGGAAGCACTGAGAAAAATTGGTCCAGGTGCCATTAGGGTTTAGTGGTATTGAAAACCACGTTCCATTTTCTTGACAGAGTTTTGTGGCATTTTCCTGAAAATGCAAGGAAACATCGTTAAAACAGGATACAAATTAAAGTAAGCTGTTGTTTTGTTTGCATGCAAATGCTTTCCCCAATAGATGGAAAAAACTAAACATACAGCAAAACCTCGAGAATGTATCAAAAACTATTCTAAATTTATGATATGATGTAACATGATAACATAAGAAAATTAATAAGAAATATTCTAATACATTCTGTGTATAAATTTCCAGGTATTGACGATTGCCCTCGTGGTATAGTGGATACCGCCCTAGCCTCTAATGCCCAAGATTGTGGATTCACACCTGGCGGAGGGTGATTTTTTTTTCGGTCGTAAAAATCCTTAGCATGGCTTCCTTCGGAAGAATCCCATGTAAAGTTTATTTGCACCTATACCTTAAAAGAAAAGGTCTCTGGGTTAAATTCTTCAGTTTACTTCCACAATCCTAATTTCGTCCTTTGGTGCCATATATGGGCGATGAATTGATCCCTTGTCACCATGTGTGTATAGTGACGAACTCGCGAACTAAAAGTTTCTATTAACGAAGAAAGCGTTAGAGGAGACCAAATCTCGAATTTGGGTTGTTGTGCCTTAGTAATGATATTCTATGACGCAAGTGCAGTATCTTCATATCTGATCACAATTTATACCAAAAAATTTAGTTCTATTTATGGACGCACTTAAACTACTATGGATCTTAGCGTCCCATTCTATACTAAGCGGGAAAGATCAGCACTTTTGCTCAGAGGCCTTTTTCAAGCTACGCTTGTCATAAATCTGACTAAGGGATCACCTGCTTTACTTCCCTTCCGAAGGAATCATGCTAAGGAGTTTTACACCTGAAAAACTTCATCGCTGGGGTTGAATCCGCGACAACGCGAACTAAAGGCTAATATGGAACCCAATTTCTACTCAAGTACTAAGTCTCAAACCAGACAATTTAGACTAGATTGGACAGCTTGAATACATCGATGCGCAAATATTACCACCCCTTCTTTACCCACCGCACTGTGCATGCAGCTGTGTACATGACGCTTAACAACAAACCGCGGGCAGTCAGTGATGTTTCATTGACGGAAACTATAAGTATGGAAAAACTTATGCAAATATTTTGCAATCCATGTTTTAAATGTAATAGATTTTAGTTATAGTTATACCTAATTACATTACAGCACAGTATTTCTCGTAAAACAACAAGGAAGCACGGTTTCCAACTTTACCAAATATCACCAGCCAATACATACTCCAAATTGAGAGATTCTGCAGGCCGTATTTTTGCAATGTTTAGTTCCACATAAGCATGTGAGAAATCCTTTTCTAAATTGAAATGTATAAAGAGAAGCTAACTCAATTTTTTCTCGGGATTCTGGCCAGGTAAATATATGGATTGACTCCAACGTTTCGAAGATGTGCATCATCTTCGTCCTCAGGATAAACTGATGAATTGAAAGTCCGGAATCGCATATTTATAGTGCCGGAATGAAGCTAGCATGCGAACCAATTTGATGCTAGCTTCATTCTGGTACAATAAATATGCGCTTCTGGACTTTCACTTCATCCTGAGTTAATACTCGTCAGGAAAGCTTCAATTCTTACTTTATATTAAGAGTGATGCACGCTACCTTCTATCATTACCACGTCTCTTTGGATCTACAGTTAAGCTTGGCATTGGTTAATCAGTGTCGAGAAAAAGGTGTCAGCGTTCTACTATACACATGGAAGGTTTGTAAAGCCTCATTTGAGGAAGAAGCACTACTAGACATATTTTAGTACTCAGCCTTGCTGCACTTTAGCTGCCGGATAAAACTCTTAATAACAACTCCAGGTGGAATGCTGAAACGTCACACTTCCCCTCCGTTTACCAGCTCTCCAGGACTGGTCTAGGCTCCATTAGTAGAAGTCACTTTTCTACTATGTAAACACCAAATCAGTGGCACATACTAAGCCTTATGGTATGAAACCACCCTTCCTACCATTTTCACGTGTGTGTGCTCTGTTCTATTATGTACAAAAACCATAAATTTATTACTCTTGCTGATGATAGCTCTAGTTACCCAAATAATACTTACTACTACTCACCTTAGGGTCGAAACCTATGACGTATTCAGGACAAGGAAGGTGAAGTAAGGTGCCCGAAAGGGTGCGTGGCCAGCACATCAGGTTATCCCACACAGACTCGCAGAAAACATCACCAGTCATTGTTTCTAAAAAGTATACAACATGGGCAATCAATGTGAACCATTTAGTTTGAGCATATAAAAATTCACAACAAATGTTTGTTGGATTTTGTAAAAACTAACTGGTTACACGTGGTCTAAAACGTAGAAGCTGAGTAAGTCCTAAAGTAAGTAGGAGAAGTATTGTTATTTTAGCTATAAATTCCATACAAGATTTCACCCAACGTCTTGATGTTACCTGCATAAAACATATTTTTTGGGAAAAAAGTATTTGTTAGCATTAATCAGAGTAACTCAAAAATGAAATGTCGGATAAATATCAAACTTTATATAAAAGTTAAACATCTTCCAAGGTTACAATTATAATGTTTTCATTAAATTCCTCCAGCCCAAATTATCCCTGTATATAAAGATGTTTCGCTATTTTAATTTTCTCAAAATGACTCTAATCATTGTAACTAAGTTACCATAATTTTAAGACGTGACAAACAAAAAAGACGTTCTGTTTTTTTTTTTTTTGTTTTTTTTTTTTGTTTTTTTTTGCCGTTAGCCATTGAAGTGCTTTTCATTCCGAATCACTATTTTACATGTTTGTATAACAGGTAAACTATAAAATAAACACCTTACAACATAAGATCGTTAAAACATTTAAATTAATATTCCGAACAAATTCATTTGTAGTATTAAACAGTTTCAAGACATTTGTTGTTATTGTTTTTAATGTTCAAATACTTATAATTTTATGAAATTCTGTGTTGCCATTCGGTTGTTTCTATTGGTTACAAACGAGTGTGGCATTTCAAATCTAGCATATAGGACTGCAATTTAAGTATTTGAATGTCGCTTCAGTCACCTATAGTTTACTTCTTACTAAAACAAAATGCATAATTAAAACAAAGAAGAATATTTTCTCAGAGTAGGTAATGAGTGAGTAGAGAAATGAATGTGAATATATTGTAATATGTTTTTATTTCTTGTATTTCTTATCTAGGCCACGCGACACAAGGAGACAACAAGCGACAAGACTTCACTACTTTACTGTTACTGTCCATCTGCACTTCCTGCAGACCCGTTCAATATTCTGCATATTTCACAGAACTATTGAATGTAAATGTTTATGCAAATGAACGTTTCGTAAGTGTGATAATATTTTTAACGCCACCATATTTCCACGCAGGTTGTCTGGAAGGTTTTAATAGGTTACTTCTAATCTCGTATTGATCAGGTTAATGTAATATTATAAAATCAGATTTTGATAACACAAACATATAATAAAAATATAAATCTAAGACTCTATGCCTATTCAACTTCCGTTTTATATTAACTTTTTGAAGTTACCATAAATTGATTACCTGTGCTGTTCGTTGCTTCACATTTCTTTTTCTGTTCATTCAAAATTTTAATCTGTTCCTCCTGTTTTTCCTTCCGCACTCTTTCCTGAAGCAGTTTCTGCCTTTCTTCTGAAAACAGCAATAGTGTCAGTGAATGTAAGGAAATACGAATATTATAGCCTAAAATAAGTAAAACATAGCATTACGAAAGCAAATTTTATCAGAGCGTTATAACAATATACTTTCATTGATAAGTTTTAGTTCTTGTGGTACTCGTATATAACATGAGTGTACATCTAACAGGATGTTAAAGCCTATTCCAAATTAACCTTGCCTGTATAACTGTGCTCAAGTAACCTCTTATTGGCTGCTGTCGTGCTGGGCAATACACCAGTTCCTTATTGAATATTATGATTTATGTTTTAAATTCAAAGAGAACTGTCAAATTTATATTTCCATACAGCATCAACCAAATAAGGGTTACAGATATACTGCAAATGTCTAATTCGTTTTAAAAATGGTGTATTTCGGAAGGCGTAGATTAGGGGTTTCGGGTTAGACTCCCCAATGTACAAAGTAATAGAAAAATATAATTTTAATTATTGCACTTAATATATGAACTTAAAACTATTTCTTTTTAATATTTCAACTCAGGGTAAATTTGTATTTATCAAATGATTTTATATAAATTTAAAAACAAAACTGTACACATAACCACTACCATTTATGGTTTTCTGACTACGATGCTGCTATATATTCGTAATCATTGCACGCAAAATTATAATTGATACATACCCTCATCAATATTTCCTCACACTCTACAAATGCTCTATGTGTACCCGGCGGAGGACGATGGATTTTTTCAGGCGTAAAAATTCTTAGAATGGCTTCCTTCAGAAGGGAAGTAAAGCCGTTGGCCCTATGTCGTAGATTTTCGACACGTAAAAGAACCTTCAGCTTGATAAAGAGGCCTCTGAGCAAAATAAAGAGGTCTTTCATACCCAATATTAAATGGAATGCTGCAAATCACAGTGGTTAAAGGTCGTCCATATATAAAACTCCATTTCCATTTGTTTTACTCGTATTCCCCTTACTTTCTCCTTTTATCTATTACATTTCTTCCTGATTTAACTTTCCTATTTTTACTTGCTCTACATAGTACACGGTACATAGGCAGAAAAGGTGTTGCACTCCACCCAAAATGATGCCGAGATTTCACCGGAAATACACGACCCTGTATAAAAAAGTCTGATGAGTTCCATTCACATGAATTTCTCTACATCTCTGTAACAAATTCTTGTTAAAAAGCTTATGCTTCTATTTACTTCATGCGAGTAAAAATTAGCAGAAATAGTCTTATTACTTGCTTCCTTGTAAGTAGAAGCGAAATAAGGGAGTACCATAGGTTAAAGTGATAGTCAAAAGCTGGTTGCTATGTGGCTGAAGTTCCTTTGTTTGTATGGATAGAAGTTGACACATTCCTGTTTGAGAAAAGTATAAGTTTTTTAAAGCTGAAACGAATAACAAGGGATATCTCAAAATCGATCAACTCTATGAAAAAATGTATATAACATAAATAGTGTGTTTTAGTGTGCTCTACATTTTTTGTATGATGAATTTTTGTCCAACTTAAATACCAAGTTTGGCATTCAACCGTCTTTCCGTTTTTGAACTATGTGTCCACAGACACACAGGCACTCACATAGACACACACACACGGACCTTTTTCTGAAAATGCTTTTTTTTATTCAAGGGAACCCAAAACATGTATTTCCGGCGAAATGTCGATATCGAATTTTTGGGTGGAATGCAATACTTTCTCTATACACTATGTACATAGTACGTGTAGAGAAAGTACAAATACATTTTAAGAAATCGGTCCGTGTGGATCCATGTATCTGTGAATACAATAACTCAAAACTGAAAAGTCGGAGAGTTAACAACTTGGTATTTAAGTTCAATATCTTCCAAAGACGCAACACGAAGATTTTAAGCAAGGCCCCCCCAAACTAGCCATTACATGGAAAAAAAAATTAAAAATTACCCGGATAAGGTTTTTTTCGGGGTTTTCCCTTATCCTGAGAAGACGAATGTCGTGTAACTTTACGCTCCATGGACCCCGAGATCATTTGAGCATCATTTAACCAATTTCATTCATCGTCCGATATGAACAACCAGGTTAAAGGACGTTAAAGTACAAAAAACAAAAAAACAAAACAAAACTTACTATACAAAAAATATAGATCTCGTTCAAACACATAACTTGTGCCATATACATTTCATTTTTCGTGAAGTTGACCATTCCGAGATACAGGAATTTGTCAATTCCTGTCCATACAAAGGAACTTCAGTCACATAGCAACCAGCTTCAAACTATCACTTTAACCTATGATACTTCCTTATTTCCCTTCTACTTACAAGGAAACAAGTAATAAGACTGTTTCTGATAATTCTTCTCAATTAACATGAAGTAAATAGAAGCATATGCTTTTTAACAATAATTTGTTCCTGAGATGTAGAGAAAGTCATGTGAATGGAACACATCAGATTTTACTATACACATGTCCATAAATTATATGCTTTAATTTTTACTTTCTCTATCATGTATGTACAATGTATATAGTAGTTAATAAAAAGTATTGTATTTCACCCAAAAATTCGACACCGAGATTTACTGGTATACATGTTTCGAGATCCCTGGATAAAAAAGTTAGAAAAAAGTGTGTATGTATGTGTGTGTGTGGGGGGTGTGGGGGGTGTATGGACAACATAACTCAAAAGTACCAAACTTGGTATTTAAGTTTAGTATCTTCTAAGCATGCGACAAGCAGATTTTTTTTTAGAAAAATCTCCCTATCCCAAACTACCCTTTACATGGAACATTGTTGGAAATTTTCGATTTTTATAAAAATGACTCTAATGATTATGATTAAAAGGTCATATAGTAAAGTTGTTTACATGGTATGTGAAATCAACACATCACATTTTTCCCCCATATGTACGGAGATGTATAGAACAAGAGAGTGTACATCGGCCATGCTAAGGTTTCAATCACTGCAGCAAACCATCTAAAAACCTTCCAATTGACGAGGAAAACATAGATCTAAGAACATAGACAAGCTAGAATATGTTTAAAGAAGACTTATTACTTCTTATTACGTTTATTGCCAGGGTTCTCTGAGAAGGCTAGAAGAATCTGAGTGTGAAGTTTGATTAATGAGAGAAGACATTTGGTAATGTCGCTGCAATCAGAAGGAGCGGTTGTTTTCGCTAAGCACTCTTTTATTCAGCTCATTGGCGTCTGCAGAAGGGTCAAGTGCTACTTCATCGTTTGACCTCAAAGCTTAACCATGCGCTCCTATAAAGATATTTTGTGTCATGCCAAAACACTTCATCACGTTATCGCGGAGCCATCTCGCTCGATATATCTGCCTATCGTTAACAAACTGCATAGTATATTAGTATTTCGAGTAAGTTGAAGTCCTTAAAAAGAAATTACTGCCATCTGAAGTACATGTGAACAGTGAAATGGAAAGGGATCGGGCGCCTAAAAGTATGAATTCGAAGCAAGTGTATACTACTAGCAGATACAAATCTGATGTGTTCCATTCACCTGACTTTCTCTACCTATTCTGCAAACAAACTATTCCTACGAAGGATTATTCTTTCGTCATCATGATAATTGAAATAAACATTAGCAGAAATTGTCTTAATACCTGCTTCCTTGTAAGTAGGAGGAAAATAAGGGAATATACTAAGCTAAAGTTATAGTCAAATCTTTTAAAAGCTGGTTGACACGTGAAACAATTGAAATTCGGCTCTCTTTGCATGGTCAGGAATAAAGCAAAAGATATATGAAACGAATGGCAACTTCCCGCTTGAGGAAGGTTTAAGTATTGCAAAATTAAAACCAACAGCAAGAAATATCTCGGAAATTGTTAACGCTATCAAAAAATATGTAGGACATCAATTGAGTGTTTTAATGGGTTCTAAGCTTTCTGTGCAGTCAGTTTTGTTTATTTCTTACAGTTTGCCAGTTATGCAAAACAGTCCAGAATGAAGAGGGCTCTAGAGGCCATTTTCAAGAAATTTAGAGACATTTTTGAGAAAGCGAGAATTTCAAAAGATCTTTGACGTAAAGAGTAATCTGAGGTGGGAGGACTTTCTTAAAATTTTTCCGTGTCATAACCTTAGAAGATACTAAACATATGCGTGCACAGAGAGAGAGAGAGAGAGAGAGAGAGAGAGAGAGAGAGAGAGAGAGACGGTTACAGATACACACGGGCCTTTTTCTAAGAATGTTTTACTACATTGAGGGCCCTCAAAACATGTATTTCCTGTGAATTGTTATAATAATTTTTGGGTGTAACACGATACTTTCTCTACCTACTATGTTTATTGTGCACAGCGCTCAGTAGAGAAAGTAGAAATGGCCCATTTCATCCTTATAGTAGACCTTTGATAGGAAGTTTCCCTTTTGGCAGTGAAATATGTTACGAGTTCGCAACATGTGACACAAAATAAGCAATATAACGTATATTTAATGCAACAATACTTCATGCACGAACAAATGATTAGTACACAGCATGTCATTAAAGTCATTATACTGTCTCTACCACATACAATGTACATAGTGGGCAGAGAATATAATATTGCTTTACACTCATAAATTCGATACCGAAATTTCACCGTAAATACAAGTTTTCAGAACCCCTGAATCCAAAAAATGATCTGTGTGTGTTTATGTATGAACAGCTTAACTCAAAAACGAAAAGTCGGTTAAGTACTCAAGTTGGTAATGAAGTTCAGTATCATAAAAAGATAAGACACGAAGCTTTTCAGAAAACTAGCTATAAAATGTTTTCGAAATTTTCAATTTTCTCAAAAATGACTAACGAATTTGATTCAAATGAATATATTAAAGATAATTACATCACAATCAAAATGTATACCTTGAATTTGATTCATTGATTTTTACTGGTTAACCGTAAGAGATAGACTACTCAAACTACACAAAAATGTAGGTCTGTTATAACACACAATTTACATACATCAAATACGTTTGTGTTTGATGTGTATGTGTGTGTGTGTGTGTGGGTGAGGGGGGGGGTTGGTTGGCTGATTTGTTATTTCCGAGACATTCCCAGCTTTTATTTTAAATTCCCAATGTTTACTACCTTATGCTTTTCTCAAAGAGACGTTGGCGTTTGTTTTTTCTTTCTTTATTCGCATCTCTTCCTGTAAGGAGATGTGTCACATAACTACCAGTTCTTAAAAGATTTTACTATCATTAGAATCTAGTGCATTCCCATATTCTCCTGTACCTACAAGCAAATATGCAATATAACAATTTCTGCAGATATTTATCTCGATTATCATGAAGTAGATAGAGGAATAAGTTTTTGTAAGAAAAGTTTGTTACAGAATATTTAAAGAAAACCATATGGATATAACACTTCATATTTTAATGTTTATTACATGCTATCAAATCACCCAGTTTTTAAAACTTTAAAGAATTTCTTATCATTAATTCCCCAAACTAATATTTTGTTTTAAACTTAATACAAAGATAAGAAATGGGGAGACTTACAACAATATTATAGATATTACTAACAAAGCAGTAAGATGCATTATGAACTTATTTGGTATAAGATAATTTATGAAAATTATATATTCGAAAGTGCAAAAAGTGCAGCTCATTCTAAGTTAAATCTAGGCCTACCTTTGGACTAGATCACCGCCATATTTGGAAACCGAAGTTACAAAAGACAAATCACCCAAGACGCAGATCACAGAACTCCAAAAATGCTAAAGAAATAGCATAAGCTATTCAAAGGCTAATGAAATGCTACTCTTCTAGGGTGGCGAAATTTGGAGGAGTTTGTATGTTGAATTTTATATATAGTGCTTTTTGTGAAAAAAAAAAAAAAAAAAAAGTATTTACGAAATGAATAAGGAGTCGCGGTATATATTCTACGAATAGATTTTATATCTTCATTTATTGTAGTTCTGTTTCTTCTAAAAATTCTCACAGAAACCTTTTTAAAACAACTAGCCTTCGAAAGCTAACACTTAATAGTCGAAATATTTAAGAATCTCTTTTCCTTATAGATAAACTGTAAGAACATTACTTTATGGAAAATACATGAAAGGTGTAACGCCATTTTCTTAATGCTGATGACTTTTCTGCATATACATGTTTTTTGAGGCACAGGCATTAAATGCAGATTCTGTTGGAGTAAAAAGCATGACCGAGGGATAGGCCTGATGCATTGAATTGCAACAATACAAGGTTTGCAACTTGACAAACATTTTGAAAAGTATTTTCTTTTAATATGAAAATATTGATGTATTTTTATTAGCACGTAGTTCATTAAAATCGTCGTTAAAACTGGAGAAATGCTCGCGCCTCTTTTTGGAAATTTTGGCACTCCCTTGGAAGTTACGCCACACATCACGAAGGGGAGCATCTCACGCACTGCAACTATACAACCTGTTGCGCTACAGGAGGCGCACATGCAACAGAGTCGCACGGAAGTCTCCAACAGTTCCTGGCTCGAAGTCTATTGGAGCTTCACGGAGAGGGCGATGAACGACCCATTCAACCAAGCAGACTTGAATTGTCCGGTGGAATAAACCTTCCGCGCCATTTGTCCGGCAAAGCAATATACGAAACCTTCAAGCACGCCTGAAAAACGAGAAGGAATGAAAGTAAAATTTGGAAAGGAAATCGGCGAAGATTAAAAGCCAGGCTTTTGCCTATCAATAAGGAAACCTACAAAGGTCAGGATGAGCAAACAAGGAAATCGAACCCTGGACCTAACGCATTTTGCCACTATATAATAGTTTTTTTTATTCCTTCCAATCATTATTTTCAACTCAAATCCAAGGTATGGCGCTTTAATATAGTGGTAAAATATCCATAGATTCTCGAATTATGTAACTGTACGTTTTCACCACTAGTGACATTTCTTTAAATAAGAATGTTCATGTTCATTAATCATTGATGAGGCATGTTTTGGTGACTCTCAGTTACAACCGTTGACATTGTCCACACTGTTCTTAAAATGTGAGAAGTAGTATCACGTAAAATATAAAACCACTAGCAGCTATAATTTGACACCTTTTAACTCTGCGGATGCTCTCTAGGAGCTTTTTGGGTCGTTGCTCAGTGTTTACTCTGACTGAGCTGTCAGTAACTTCGAATTTGTGTTCTCTTGGACATAATCCAGCAGTTGTGTACTATTTCAGATATCTGATGACGAAAACTTAATCACTTTGCATGTTCATCTAAATTGAAACTGTAACTTAAAATTGCTTTTGCAGATTATTCAAAACAAAAACAAACAAAAACAAAAAACAAAAAACAACAACAACAACAAAAAACTCAGTAACTGAGCGGGATGACTCTGGCGGCAACACCTGTGGCCCGTATTTGGGAGGTTCTGGGTTCAAGTCCCGTGAGCCGACCAATCTGACTTGAGATTTTCCCTCAATCACCAAAATAAATGCCGGATTGCATATTTGGTATCATGACTCACAGTTACAACTTAAGTCTAAACCAGTAGCAAACACGAAAATAGATGGTAATACCGAATGCTTTACTGAAATAGGGAGATCAGTGTCATCTGCCAGACACGTGTAGCAGCCGGGGTACAGATGCTTGGCACTAAGTATTCTGTGGGCAAGTATCGACGCTGCCATCTGCTCGTTACATATAGAAGCAGAGGTATAGTTGCCTAACACTAAGGCCTATGTGGTCACGTAACGAAGCAAGATGATTTGGTACAGAGATGAGATTAAGAAGGTTAACTGTCCGCCACACACCGATTCACTGAGCCAGGTGGCTCATGTGTTTCGTTTCTATTCCCGCGGCCGACCACTCTGACCCAAATGCTTTTCAGGGGATTTTCCCGGGTCACTAGGAAAATTCTGGAGGTTCCTTCATTCCCCGGATTTCCTCTCCCGTCATTCCATCTCCATTTCTTCCAACCGGTCTCTTTCGGGGCCGTAAGTGCCGGCGAGCACTGCGGTGGTGGCGTCCGTCCGTGGTGGTGACAGCGCTCTGGAAATACAGCTGTCGGCGACGGAATGGCGTTCTACGTCTTCTTTAGACTCAGGGAGTTTGGTTCCTAGTGCTCCTCGCGTAGAGCTGAAGAAATGCTGGGAATTTGTTTGGGACCCTACACGGTAGCTTTTCCCTCGCCGTCCGGTTTCGGCCGCCCTTTGAAACTACTTTCATCTTTACTCTAACCTCCTGGGGTCTGTCGCACAATAAGCCAATGGCTGCAGTGCAGAATCCTCTCCGACATCACACACAAACACACACACACACTGATTCATCGGTTTGCTAACAATCATCGTAATATGATTATATAGTTAAAGCGACGTAAACTAAATAGAGAGAATCTCGGTAGCTCACAATCAGTTGGAAAAAGTCGTACATAGTACAGCATCCATTTATGAATATTCTTTGCTATACACTAACCAATCATGTCTAATGAACTAAAAATACAATCACTGCACCCTTCTCCACTTCATAACCTATTTGTCACGTCCAGATTTCGGATGGTTGCGATTTGGTTGCACTCTGGCTGGAAAATAGTGCACACAGGGTTTAATTGAGACCTCTCCTTCTCCAAGTACTGTCGGTCACTCACACTAAGCAAGCTGTGACTAACTACATGTACAGCCCGTTTTGAAGGTAGCCGGTCCCCATGGCCACGCTCGCTAAAGCGTCTCGCTTTGGTGCTTCGTGGGCAGGGGATCGTGGGTTCGAGTCCCGCCTTGGGCATGGGTGTTATATGTTTGTACAATGTGTATATGTTTGTAACAGAAACAGTAAAACCAGTAATCAGTAAAACCTGCGGGGGGAAATGTAAATAGGGATACAGTACCGGAGTCCTGATCGGACTCCGTTACTGTTTTTTAAAAAAAAAAAAAAAAAAAAAAAAAGGTACAAAGTCCAATATAACTAACAGTTTTGCTTTTGATTAATTCAGAAAAGATGTTTTTGTAATCCATTTTAAATAAATCGTATATTAAACTGATTATTTCATCTGCCACAGTTCATATTTATTATTTTTTCAAGATACTTATATTTTTAATAAAAACTGTAGGTATACTTACTTCTGTGCTCACCTATAACAACAGCACAGAAGTGAATGGTAATCCTGCCTCTCCCCTATTCCCTCGCTTGTAAACAACGTACCATAAACTAGAAGTTAACTTATTATGACGCCTATTCATGTTGTTCACTTCGTATTAGTACAAGTCGCTGAGCTGCACACGGGAGGCCAGACTAGCGTGAAAAACAACAGCAGTTCTGTCATGAATGTGAGCGCGAAGTTTAAATACGATATTTTATGTAAATTCTTTTACAGGTCATTTAGATAGCCACGATTGATTTTTTTTTTTTTCTACCACGAAACGGCACTTAGGGTCATTGTATTATTCTGCAATACTTCATGAAACGAATTATATATTTAAGTTGAACGTCTTCCAAAAATGTTTGAGCAAAGTAGTTAATCACAATGACTTAGCCGCCGGGTGCCATAAGTAGTTAAAGCGGGCGTTAAACACTACAAAAAAAAAAACAACAACAAAAAAACAATGATTTACATCGGTCTCGATGGCTCAGTTGGTTAAGCTGTGACCTTCTGGTTCCAAGATTGTGGCTCAAACCCGACCCAGATCAACGTGAAATAGTAGAATAAGATTTTTACTTGCTCTACACGTAATGCACCCAAAAATTCGATACCGAGATTTCACCGGAAATGCAAGTTTGAAACTCCCTTAATCAAAAAAAAAAAAATGTATGTGTATGTGTGTGTCTGTGTCTGTGAGCAGCATAGCTCAAAAACAAAAATTCCATTAAAAACCAAAAATGGTATTTAGATTTGATATCTTCCAAGAATGCGACACGAAGATTTTCAAGAAAATCCCACAACCCCCAACTGCCCTTTACATGGAAAATTTTTCGAAAATGTTGATATTCTCAAAATAGCTCTAACGATTTTTATTAAAATATCGTGTATTAAAGATATTTACATGACAAATAAAATGTATATCTTGGATTTTCTGGGAATAGCCTTAAGATTACTTTATTCTGGATGAATTTTACGAAATTTTGCGTAACTACTAAACCGTCAGATATGGACAAAAGCTTACCACACAAAAATACAGAGCACGCTAAAACATACAATTTATGTTATATACATTTTTTTTTCGTGGAGTGGATCGTATTTCAAATATGCCTTGTTATTAGTTTCAGCTTTGAAACACTTATACTTTTCTCATACAGGAATTTGTCAACTCCTGCCCATACAAACAAAGGAACTTCAGTCACATAGCAACCAACTTTTGACTATCAGTTTAACCTATGGCACTCGCTTATTTTGCTTCTATTTACAAGAAAGCAAGTAATAAGAGTATTACTGCTATTTTTTACTTTATCTACACGTACTATGTGCATAGTGTATAGGGAAGGTATTGTATTCCAACCAAAAATTCGATACCGAGATTTCACCGGAAATACATGTTTTGGGCCCCCCTGAATCCCAAAAAACAAGCATTTTCAGAAAAAGGTCCGTGTGTGTGCGTGTGTGTGTCTGTGGACAGCATAGCTCAAAAACGAAAAGACCGTTGAATACCAAACGAAGATTTTGGGAAAAATCCCCCCACCCCAAACTACCCTTTACATGGAACTTTTTTCGAAAAGTTTACTTCTGCTCACAAGGAAGCAAGTAATAAGACTATTTCTGCTAATTTTTTCTCGATTAGCATGAAGTAAATAGAAGCATAAGCTTTTTAACAATAATTTGTTACAGAGATGTAGAGAAAGTCATGTGAATGCAACACATCAGATTTTTTTTCGATTAGCATGAAGTAAATATAAGCATAATTTTTTAAATATGTTTTTTGCATAGATGTAGAGAAAGTCGTGTGAATGGAACACATCAGATTAAGATAAGTTCGCTGGAGAATGATTAGAGAAAGTTATGTGTAGTACCATACACTAGTACTTTAAAAACTTATTTTTTCCTTTTTTTTTTTTTGGTACTCATGCAAGGAGAACAGGATTTTGAAGTCATAATGACCTATTTTGAAAATATTTGACCATCGCCATAGCGTATTATTTTATTCTCATACCCACAAAGAAATATGTAAATGAATAATGAAAGTATATCTGTAATACAAATAAGTAGATAGAAAAATAACCTTTTGTAAGAATTGTTTGTACGAGAGAGAATAGAGAAAATTTTGTTAGTAGAACATATTGATTTTTTTAAAATAATGTTCAACGGCCGTTCTTGCTCCTACGGCATAACAGGTGGTGGGCAGATACGTAACATGAAATAATAACGGGGAAAGGTAATTTGGAAAGGTAACTTTCCCGCTCTACGTTTAAGGTACTTTTCCGATATTGATAAGATAACTAAGTAAAACCTGAAGGAAAAAAATCTCCATCAAGAACCGAAGATTTGAACCAAAGACCTTGATTTACGAGTGTATCCTAACGTATTCCGCTAACCCAGTCTGTTAAGTAGTTGTAATATAATTTGAAAACGATCAAGATGATGATGATGTTAATAATAATAATAATAATAATAATAATAATAATAATAATGTGTTCCTGTGTCTGGCACAGAGTGAGCCTGTGGCGTACGGTATCGAAATGCTCCCGGGTTCGATCCCGCTCAAGGGAGTGCGAAGTTTTAAGTGCCCACTCAGCATCAAGAGAGAATTGAGGAGCTGCGATAGGCAGTGATCCCGGCAACGAAAGCATTCCGGCTAGAGAATGCGGGATGCTGACCATATCCCTTTCCCGTACGCAAAGTGGGACGTGAGCGTGAGGTCGACAGTCAGGTTGCTAGCCCAAGGTCCTGGACGAGCTATGGCACCCCGAGATAATAATAGTCACACTGCTAACGACGCTTTTGGAATACAAAAGGATAAGTCCTGCAATCAAACACGAAAGTGGCAGTTAACAACTTTCCTTTGTTGGCCTTGAAAGTGCCGTGACAACTCTCCAACTACTACAGCTTTTTTTTTTAAACAGTAACGGAGTGTGATCAGGACTCCGGTACTGTATCCCTATTTACATTTCCCCCGTAGGTTTTACTGATTACTGGTTTACTGTTTCTTTTACAAACATATACACATTGCACAAACATATAACACCCATGCCCAAGGCGGGACTCGAACCCACGATCCCATGCCCACGAAGCACCAAAGCGAGACGCTTTAGCGAGCGTGGCCATGGGGACCGGCTTCTTCGTCATACCAGTATCTTCCCTTCCTTCCCTTTTCTTTTTATTCTGCTTACAGTGTAGAAGCAAGAAAGGAAAAACTGATCACTGGTCGATCACATCGCCCTAATAAAGACATAAACCTGTAAATGCCACGATACTATGTAAAGTTGTACCTTTTAAACATGTGCTAGTTAACATATATTTCTTTCAAGGTCAGCTGAAGGAACAATGAACTTAGGAATAAGAACACTCCACAATAGTTTCTAGATGATTACTTGTGTTTGATACTGGCTGAAGCAAGCGTCATGCTGGGGCCTTAAATTGCAATTTTGTCTCCTTTCTTTTCTTCCATATATCCCTACTGTTTGGTTGGGAATTTCTGGGGCGATCCTAAGAAAGTACACAATATATGGCTTTCTTTCTTTTTTGTATTACTTTTACGTTTCAGAAGACACTTGAAAAGTAATTAAATGCATATAAAGCAGTAAGCCATTTTTATCAACCCACAAATATTTTCCGCAAAGTTAGCTGATTTAAAATCTTAAACAAAATAAAGCACGAAGGATGTTCATACCACATTAAAAGTTGTTTTGTAATTACTTTTATTGCAAATTTGATCCTAAATGCTGGAGATGGCTATTCGTTTATTAGTTCATGAGTTGATCTACCACAAAAAATTATCTGTTCAAATTATTCTTGTTACTACATCTGTTTAGGTAAAAAAAGTATAACATTCCACCCAAAACTTCGATATCGTTATTTCACCGGAAAAACGCGGTTTTGGATCCTCTGTATCCAATATCTTATGTGTTCCATTCATATAACTTTCTCTAGTTTTTCCAATACAAAATATTCTTATAAAAGATTATTCTTGTATCTATATCATGCTAATCGAGATAAATATTAGTAGAACTGGTCGTATTACTTGCTTCCGTATAAATAGAAGGGAAATAATGAATGCATTATGCTAAAACGATAATCAAATCCTTTAAAGGCTGGTCACTATGTGAAACAAATGACGTTCGGTTCGCTTTGCATGGTCCCGTTTGAGAAAAGTTCTACCTAACATCAAATATCTCAAAAAACAGTCAACTCTACCAGTAAAGCGTATATGACATAGATTGTGTCTACAACGAAGTCTACATTTTTTGTGCATTAAGCTTTTGTCTATGTCTTACGGTTTAACTTTATGCTTAATTTTGCTAAACTCATCCAGAATAAAGAGGTCTTCAGAGGCTGTTCCTAGAAGACATAATATACATCTTATTTGCGATGTAAATATATTTAATTGATGTATTTGAATCAAAATAGAGCAATTTTTAAGAAAAAAAATTCAGAACTTTTTCGAAGAAAATGGTAATTAGTGCTGGGGGATTTTTAAAATCTTCGTATCGTATCCTTTGAAGACATAAAACATAAAAAACAAGTTGGTATTTAATGGTATTTTCGTTTTTGAGCTATGCTGTCTACAGCCACATACAGTGACCTTTTCTAAAAATGTTTTTTTCGGACTCGGGAGGGTCTCAAAACATATATTTCCGGTGAAATCTCGACATCGAATTTTTGGTTGGAATACATTCTCTAGCTAATGCACATTGTATGTACATACGTGCTAGAGAAAGTAAAAAGAATTTTAGAAAAAATCTGCGCGTGTGTGTGTCCCTCTGTATCCATGAACATGAGAATTCCAAAACGAAAACTCGGTAAAATATCAAACATGGTATTTAAGTGTAGTATCTTCCAAGGATGCGACACGAAGACCTTCAGAACATCCCCCTATCTCAAACTACCCTTTGTATGGAGAATGTTGTGAAGTGTTTGTTTTTCTCAAAAATGGCTCTATAATTATTAAAGATATTTTCATGGCAAATAAAATGTATCTATATCTTAAATTTTCTGGGATAGCCTCTGAAGACATCATCATTCTGGATTGATTATGCCTATTGTTAAATTGTAGAGATAGATAAAACTTACTGCATAAAAAAAAATTACAACTCTTTAAAACACACAATATATGCCACATACTTTTTCATGGAATTGATCATTTACTTCTTACTGATTTAAGTTTTAAAATAGTTAAACTTTTCTCATACCGGAATTTGTAAGTTTGTTCCAGATCATGTAAAGAGAACGAATTTCAATCACATAGCAACGAGCTTTTCAAAGATTTGACAATCCATTTAGTCTTCTATATTAACTTATTTCTCTTCTACTTATTAGGAACTGAGTAATAAAACCACTTCTACTAATACTCATTTTGATTACCATGTAGCAGTTATAAGCATACGCTTGTTAACAATAATTTGTCACAGAGATGCAGAGGAAGTCCTGGGAATGAAATACATCAGATGTTATGCTGAATGTACATTAAATTCTAGCATATATTTAAAAGAAAGAATATCGCGTTTTAATTTGTACCTTATGGATACATTTTCCAGTATCACCAAAGAAAATTGTTGTATAACATAACAGCACCACAGACCTTAAAAGCTTGGCCGAATATCTGAATATTATCCAAGCGCTTCGATGTGTTCTTTGACATCTATTTGAAAAAGGATACTGTGGGGGGAACTCAAGATTTTTGTATAGTTAGTGCGAAGAGATCTTCAGAGACTATTCTCATAAATTTAAATATACATTTCATTCGTCATAAAAATGTCATAAAATTATGGTATTTAAATTAAAATCTTTAGAGCAAGTTTTGAGAAAACAAAACATTTCGAAAAATGCTGAATGTAAAGAGTAGTTTGGGATGGGTGACTTTCTTAAATATTTCTGTGGTATCCTTGAAAGACGCCGAACTTAAATACCAATTTTCGTAAATTATCTTTTTATTTATGCTGTTCATACACACGCATACAGAGAAGATCTGCACACAAAAAATTTTTTCTTAAAATATTTTGATTCAGGGAGTCACAAAACATATATTTCCGATGAAATATCAGTATCAAATTATTCTATGGAACACTTCCTCTGTTTACTATAGGTAGGTGCGTCGAGAAAATAAAAATCTGATGTGTTCCTATCACATAACTTTCTCTACATTTCTGCAACAAATTATTGTTAAAAGCTTATTCTTCTATTTACTTCATTCTACTCAAGAAAAAATTAGCAGAAATAGTCTTATTACTTGCTTCCTTGTAAGCAGAAGAGAAAAAAATCTGATGTGTTCCAATCACATTACTTTTTCTACGTCTCTGCAACAAATTATTGTTAAGAAGCTTATGCTTCTCTTTACTTCATGCTAATCGAGAAAAATTAGCCGCAATAGTCTTATTACTTGCCTCCTTGTAAGTAGAAGCGAAATAAGTGAGTACTATAGGGTAAAGTGATATACAAAAGCTGGTTTCTATTTCACTGAAGTTCCTTTGTTTGTATGGATAGGAGTTGACACATTCCTATATGAGAAAATCATTTTTTATAGCTGAAACCAATAACAAGGAATATCTCAAAAACGATCAACTCCACGACAAAAATGTATATGACATAAATTGTGTGTTTTATCGTGATATACATTTTTTCTGTAGTAAGTTTTTATCTATTTCTTGCTGTTTGCCAGTTATGCAAAATTCAATAAAAATCATCCAGAATAAAGAGGTATTTGGAGGCTATTCCTAGAAAATTCAAAATATACATTTTATTTGGCATGTAAATATCTTAAATATAAGATATTTTAATCAAAATCTTAGAGCCATTTTTAGAAAATCAAAATGTTCGAAATTTTTTCCATGTAAAGCGTAGTTTGGGGTGGGGGATTTTCTTGAAAACCTTCGTGTCGCATCCTTGGAAGATACCAAAAGTTTGGTATTTAACGGTCTTTTCGTTTTTCAGCTATGCTTTCCACAGACACACACTCACACACGCAAACACGGACCTTTTTCCAATTTTTTTTTTGGGGGGGGGATTCAGGGAGACCCAAAACATGTATTTCCGGTGAAATCGCGGTAACGAATTTTTGGGTGCAATACAATACCTTCTCTATACATTATGTACATAGTATGTGTAGAGAAAGTAATTAGGGACTACTCGGCTAAAGTAACAGTCACATTTTTTAAAAGCTGTTTGCTACATGATTAAAGTTCCTTTGTTTGTATTACCAGGAGTTGACAAATTCCCGCATGAGAAAAGTAAGTGTTTTAAAACTGAAACCAATAGCAAGGAATATCTCAAAAACGGTCAACTCCACGAAAAAATGTATATAACATAAATTGTGTGTTTTAATGAGCTCTACAGATTTGTTAGTTAAGGCTTTTTCTATCTCTTACCAATTATGCAAAATTCCGCAAAATTTATCCTGAATAGTGATCTCTTCAGAGGCTATTCCCATAAAATTAAAAATATAAATTTTATGAGTGATGTAAATATCTTTAATGTTCGGTATTTTAGTCAAAATGGTTATAGCCATTTTTGAGAAAATCGAAATTTCGAAAAATATTCAATGTGAATGGTATTTGGGAATGGGGGGATTTTCTTTAAAATCCTTGTGTCTCATCCCTGGAAGGTATTGAACTTAAATACCAAGTTTGGTATTTAATTGACTTTTCGTTTTTTGAGCTATGCTGTCCATAGACACCTAAACATTGACCTTTTTCTAAATGTTTTTTTTCGGATTTAGGGTTCCTTAAAACATATATTTGGGGTGGAATATTTGTATCGAATTATTCGGTGGAATACAATACTTGCTCTATGCACATTGTACATGTAAAAAACATTGTACATGCGGGCTAGAGAAAGTAAAAACGCTGTAATTGTTAAACTTTAAAAGGTGTTGCAGTGATGAAGTCAGTAAAACAAGTGAGGTTCAGTACGTACCTCTGTTTGAAGCAGAACACCCCATAACGCCGCATGTCAAGGCTAATATCAGCAGCAGTTGTTTCTGTGGAAAGTAGCGGCCTCTATCTGTCATCTTCAGCAAGCAACTGGCCGTCTGCTCAACACTTCAGCTGGCACCAACCTAGGGTGGGGGCCACATCTACTGTGGGCGTAGCCAAAGGGGTATCATATATTTCTTTTGAAACGGATACCAAGAAAACACAAACACAATCCTTCCTTGAAAGAAAATTGACTTAAAACATATTTACACTGCTGAAGCTACAGTTACGTATGATAAAACAGGGGGGGGGGGCGAAACAAACAAATTATCCTGATGGAAAACGCTCGAGAGGTCAAGCGATTTTTCTCCTAGGTACATGTCATAATATCTAACAAAATAATGTAAGCTCCAGAACTTATCGAGTTGTGTTTACCTTTACTGGTCACTAATAATATTACAAAAGCCAAATAATACACTCATAATATACGTTTCAAAATATATTATGCCCGCCTCTGTAGAATGGTGGTAGCGTATCTACCGCATATTCAAGAGGTTCCGAGTTCGAATCTCGATTAGGGTGAGTTATCCAGATAAGGTTTTTTTCCAGAGTTTCCTTATCCTGAGAAGACAAATGTCGGAGAGTTCTAAGTTCTATAGACCCTGGACTCATTTAAACATCGTTTCACCGAATTCATTCATCTCTTGTCCGATATGACTTAACTGAAAAAATTATATTTATCAAAGAGTCAAAAACTGAAAATAAATTAGTTATCATTTTATAAATTCGGTTTAAGAGTATTTTTAAACATTGGTTTTCATAACAATACTTTTAGTGATAATTTTAATTTTCACATAGAAACCGTATATAGAACAAGTGGAGTCTGAATGAAAAATTCAATGCCATAGCCGGGATTTGAACCACGGATCTCCCGGTCTCTAGTAGCCGGTTGTTTTACCACTGAGTTACCATGCAAACGTACCTATACAACTCCGGTCCTACATTCCTGTCCATAATAGTTGGCTATACTATGAACCCTGGGACTTAAAAGTATTTACAACATTGTAAGTCGCCATTGGGGTTTTCATCAATATAATTTGAGATCACCTTGTGGTTTACCGGGAAACATGCCAGTCAATTGAAAAGTTTAATGCTATGTTACGGCATGTTGCCATTGTAGCTCAGTGGTAGAGCAACCAGTTAAAGGCCGGGAGATATGTGGTTCAAATCCCAGCTACATCATTAATTTTTCAGTCTGACTCTACCTTGCCAATACTTTTAGTGTTATTTCATACTACAGAGATTCCATTTAATATAAAGGAAGTAAAAATTACAAAAAAATATCTTATATTTCACTCACGTGATTTTCTCCACTCAATGAAATACAAATTGCTCTTACAAACTTCTACCTACTTCATGCTAATCGATATAGACATTTGCAGAAATTGTCTTATAACACATTTTCTTGTAGGTACAAGGATTCGGGAATGCGGTGGGCTTTAAGCGATAGCCAAATCTTTTATGAGTGGGTCGCCAAGTGACGACATTAAAATTCCCTTCTCTTTGCAAGGCTAGGAGGAAAAAGAAACAAAAAAAAACTAATGACTTCTTATTCGAGAAAAATAAAATTATTTGAAAATTTAAACCAATAACAAGAAATATCTTGGAAATTATAACTGTAAAAAGAAAAAAGTGAATCGTTTACATGATTTTCTCTACCTTTTTTTGAATAATTTATTCTTTGAAAAGCTTATTCTTCTATTTAGTTCACGTTAATCGACATAAACATTTGAATGTGTTTTTATTGTACGAGGGTCGGCTGATAATTCCCGGGCGCCACTGGGCCAGTTAGAGGGTAGTTTAATTCTACACTAGCTTGCATCCACAGTTACAGGTCAATAGCTTGTTTAGTTTTCAAATGACAGAATTTTAAACAAGACAACTTTAGAGTTTTTACGAAAATGGAGGATTTGGAAAGACGAGCAGGATTAAATAGTTCCATTTGAAAGGCTTGACACCTAAAGAAATCAAGGAGGAAATGGACAGTACATTGAAAGACTCTGCCCCTTAATATTCAAGGGGTGTGCAGAGTTTAAAATGGGACGTACAAGCACTAGTGATGAGCCACGCTCTGGACACCCTGTAGAAGTGACAACTCCAGAGATCATTGAAACAATTCATCGTTTAGTACTGGAAGACCGCAGCTTAAAGTGTAGATAGCAGAGGCTGTAAACATATCAAAAGAATATGCAGGTCATATTTTAAGATGTTTTGGGCTTCCACTAGGTCTGTGCAAGAGGGTGCCGCGTTTGTTGACACTGATCAAAAGTTGCAAAGAAAAACTGTTTTTGTTAAGAATGTGAAGCTCTATCGTAAAAATCCCAGTGCCTTCTTGAGACGGCTTATTACCATAGATGAAACTTGGATACACCACTACATTCCAGAAAGTAAATCGGAGCAAAACAGTGGACTGCGCTAGGTGAATCAACCCCAAAAGAGGCAAAGTCAATTTTGTCACTAACAAGATTATGGCGAGTGTTTTCTGGGATACACAGGGAATTATTTGTATTGATTACCTGGAAAAGGGTAAAAGTGTCACTGGTGACTACTACGCAAGCTTACTGCAACGTTTGAATGATGAGGTGAACAGAAAAAGACCTCATTTGCCAAAAAAAAAAATCTTGTTTCATCACGACAATTCTCCGGCCCATCGTTCTGTCGTTGCAATAGGAAAAATGTGCGAATTAAAGTTTGAATTATAGAAAACAAAACCGACTTATATACTGTGCCGGCCGCTCCAGACAACGTACCAGTCGCTATTGAGAGGCCAAGGAGATGTATACGCCATTGAAGATGCTTGCCGCAGACGCAGGCGAAATGTCTGGGGAACAAGGGGAGAAGAAGCCCAGTGGATCACAGCCTACAAGCCCGGTTTTGTTTTCTATAAGTGATTCTAACACCGGCCGTGAAAGCCTTCGAATTTCAATAAAAATCTTGAATTGCTTGAACATCCATCCTATTCACCAGATCTAGCACCCAAACCTCAAAAAATGACCTGGAGGACGAAGATTTCGCAGCAACGAGGAGGTCATTGATGCGGTAAACAATTATTTTGAGGCTCTTGATAAATCGCACTACAGAGATGGTTTAACTAAATTAGAACACCAATATGATAAATGTATTAGCCTTTCTGGAAATGATGTTGAGAAATAAAGTAAATAAATAAATGCTGTTTTCATTGAGAGGCCCGGGACTTATTAGCCGACCCTATCATATTTACTTATAGAGAAGTAAATAGGTACGTATACACGTACTCAAACGATAGTCTAATCTTTAGAGCAGGGCTGCCCAGACTTGTTTACATGAAGGGCTATTAACTATAACCAATAATGTGGGCTATGTAGCAAATTTATATAAATATAATATTTTATGGAAAGGAAAAACAGCAAAATAGGGTATAAAATTATAAATAATGCTTTTTATTGCATTTGTATGGGGTGTTTGACATTTCTACAGAGCTAATGTTATACTCTACATAGAGTATAACACTTCAATGAAACCTACTCACCTAATGAGAAATGTGAATTGGTGTTTTGAGCTTAATACATTGTTGATGTCTGGTTTTAGATCAGATGCGTTCAGGAGCAGCAACACATCTTGAAGATGCCCATCACTCATGCTAGATCTGGATGCTAATTTCTGGAGGTTTATTTTGAAAATTTTTATTCATATATGTGTGTGTGTGTGTGTTGAGACAAACATACAAATTTTGGAAAAGTGTTGAATGTAAAGGGTAGTTTGGAATGGGGGACATTCTTAAATCTTCCTGTGGTATCCTTGGAAGTCGTTGAACTTATATACCAATTTCGGGCTTGTTTCTTCAGTACTGGATATTTTTCTTTAGGCAGTAAAGTTGTAGAAACTGGGAAGGTCCTTAGGACTGAAGGCTCCTTTCATTGCATCTCACCACACTGCAAGTATAATTGTAGCAGCTCTGGTGTTCTATCCACATCGAAAGTGAAAGGCGATATAAACAGACAAATTTCCGATTCCATTTTTACAAAATCGCGAACCTACTTGCAAATCCTTCTTCAATGTCCTGAATTACCTTTGCAAATGAATTAATGTCAATGCATACTTCTGGATATTGGTCTTTACGGGCACTAAGTATAGGAAAATGCGCACAGTTTTCCAAAGAAATTTGTCTCTTGAGCAATTTCAATTTCAGTTGCAACGATTTAATAGCACTGTACGCATCACTGATAAGTTTTTCTTTACCTTATAGTGTCAGGTTTAAGTCACTGAAATGTGTGGTCATGTCAACCAGAAAGACAACCACTCGGGGTCACCTAACAATTCACACGCGTTTCCTTTATCTTCCAGAAATTCGCGAATTTCCTCCCGCAGAGTAAAAACTCCAACCAGCGTTTGACCACGACTTTAGCCACTTCGTCTCTGAATGGTAAATTACGTCGCGATAATCGCTCTCCATTTAATCAAGAAAATCTTAAAGCTGAGGTGGTTTAATACCCTTCTACGGAAGAAGTTAATTACTTTCAAAACCGTCTGCATAACATCACAGAGATTATCTATCATTGCACATAGTGCCTCCTGATGAATAACGCAATGCAACTTCTGCACTTGCCCACATAAAATTCCACCTTTTTTTATCAGCTCTGTCGTTCCGAGGTTGACTCCTGCCTTGTTGCATGCACCATCTGTAGTTATGTTTAGGAATTCAAATCATAATAGGTTTATCTTTAGCAATGCATATTGATCTAGCATTTCCCAGAGTAGCTCACATTTGCCGAGACTTAAATTATGGTTGACTTTTACGTACATTTCACGCAAATGGTGCTTCAATATTTTTGTTTACATTTATTTACACATCAGGCGAAGAATATATATTATGGCTCCACAATCTTTCCTCTTTAAATTCCATGCTATCCACAGTTTGTACAACCTCATCAAACGTCACTCACTACCTTTTGTGGTTCCGTGCATACTTCTCCCTCCTATAAGTCGTGTAGGTGTGTCCACACCCCAATCAACACCAGTAATTGTGCAGTACCCATCGCATCAACACAAGCACTCGAACATGTTCCTCTTCTCAATCAGTTGATGCCTAACACTAGAAGTTTTGGGCCGCGCCGAGTGGTTAGACCACTTGCCTCTCACCTAGACGGCCGGGGTTCGATCCCAAGTGAGAATTGTGGTGGACAAAGCGGTGCTGGGGCGCGTTTTCTCCGGGTACTCCGGTTTTCCCCGCCATCGCATTCCACCGGTGCTCATCATTCATGTACCATCAGTGTCACCGCCTGCGGTGCCATAAGTTAAACACTACCAAAAAAAAACACTAGAAGTTCTACAACACTTCGGCTTATGGTATTTCTTGGTAGAGACACAGATTTAAACAAACGTGCTTTTTCGGGAGACTATGACAGTATTTTACAAATTTTCCTTCGACAAACGGTTTTGTATGCTCGGCGGTAACTTTTGAAACCTCATAATTAGATTTCGTAACATCGAGCCAACACTCATTGTATTTCCAGCACTCACTATCAATTTTGCATTTTTTCGAAAGCATTTTTTCACTTCTTGCAACACACTGCGCAAGTAAATACACTGAGAACGAAACAAACATTGTTGGAAAATACAGGCACCCACCACGCAGGGAAAGAGGCGCATAGATAAGGGTAAATAAGGGACGAATGATCTGCTAGTGATGTTTGTTCTTGGCTGGGACTGTGACTTGTAAACTTAGCAATCCACCTCCTGCTTTCACTGCCCTCTGCTGGACGAGGATGCACAAAACTCAGGTTTTCCTAAAAGTATTTTTAGCCATTCGCTATGAATTTATAAGATAAACTTTTTTGAGTAACCATGCTCGTTTTGTGTCTCGAAATCCGTTCAGGTGGATTAGTCGGGTAGCAAAAACGTCCTGGCGGGCCGGACATTGCCCGCGGGCCGTACTTTGGACCCTATCAGGTGGTTTTGAAATAGTGTTTCCTTATTTTAACAGGAGAAACAAATACGAATAACGACTTCCCATTTGAGAAACGTATAACTAGGGGATAATTGAAACCAATAACGTGAAATATCTCGAAAATGTTTAACTTCGCAAAATAATGTATTTTAAATACAGTATGTGTTTTACAAAGATCGACATTTTTATGCAGTAAGTTTTTGTCTATCTAGCAGTTATGCAAAAGTGATCCAGAATGAAGAGGACCTCAAATGCTATTCCCAGAAAATTCAAGATATACATTTCATTTTTCATTGGAATAGCTTAAATATTTCAGTAAAAATTTTCCAAACCATTTTTGAGAAAATCAAAATTTTCGAAATGCTTTCCAATTCGAGAGAACTAAAGTGGTGAAATTGTCTTAAAATCTTCCTGTCACATACTTGAAAATGCTGAACTTATACCAAGTTCACATACAAACACGCATTCATACATGGACTCTTTTTCTAAAAAGAAAATTCGATTCAGGGAGCCTCAAAACATATTTCCAGTGAAATCTCGACATGGAGCTTTTAAGTAGAATACAATATTTACCATTAGAGCCCAACTACGCTTCTTCTCATCGTCATTCGCATCTGGTCACCCTTCAAGTCTCTCCCCCCATACCACCCTCTTGTTGTCGCGTAAAACGTGTAGGACCATAGTTATCTACGTGTGGTGCTCTGCCCCAGTGACTGGGAGCCCCATCTGCAATAATCCTTAATTTCCTATTTATTAAACATCTTAGAGAAGTAAAAATACCCTTCGTTAAGAATGTGAACTCGAATACTTGAAGGTTTCATTACAGTGAAATGGATGAAGATAGTTTTCTGCAATCCTACTATTCGCACATCAAAAAATGAAATTGCACATTGAGGTTATAAAATGAAAACGATACAACTTACTGTCCATATTCAAAGAATTTCCATCCTAGAGTGGGATAATTGAGCTATAAGTGAAATTATATTCAATAATACCATAAGTATTGATAGTTTTTCGGTAGCTTTATTAAGGTTAACTAATACATCAATATTAGAAGCCGAGGGGCGAGAAATAATAATTAGACAAGCATAAGTTTGAAAGTTCAATGGAATTACCTAATAAACTATAAAACAGGGGGCTTCGGTAGAGTTACTAAATTACAAGAGCAATGTCGTTCTATTCCTTTTTCTCTACTTAGTACATAGTATATAGGTAGAGAAGGTATTGTATTCCACCGAAAAATTCGATACCAGGATTTTGTTTGAAATACACATTTAGACTCCTTTATATCCAAAATAAGCATTTTTAAAAAAGCGGCAGTGTATTTGTGTGGTGTGTATGTGCCCGTGTGTCTGTGCATGTTTCTGTGAACAACAGAACTCAAAAACGAAAAGTCGGTAAAATGTTGATAATCAAGTTCAGCATCTTCCAAGGATACGATACGAAGATTTTCAACAAAATCCTCCATCCCAGACTACTATTTCAAAAGTTTTGAAATGGTTCCAATTATTTTGATTTAAATACCGTATACTAAAAAAAATGGCAAATAAAATGTATATTGAGAATTTTCTGGGGACAGCCCCTTCATGCTGGACGACTTTCATACATTAGAGAACTCTGTCTAGTTTGAATTCTCTACATTTAATTAAGTAAAGTGTTATGCTTTTTAAATAAAAGGATTGAAAAAAATGCTATACCTGTGTAGTAGAAAACTCAGGCAGCGATAAACCCTTTTGTTATTAAGTTTATAACGGGGATCAAGCAAGAGAAAATGCTAATGATGATCGGATAAAGTTTTTAAAATAAGCCGAAATCCTGTAACTTCTTGCATTCTTTAGCTATGACAAAAATGTTTCAGCCATCTATTCAGCACGCAGCCGCGAGGGAGAAGGCAGATGGTGTTCAGAGGTAAAGATTAACATGAGTTTGTAAACAAATGTTTAAAAAGTTTGGAAAACTGTGAAATGTTGTGTGGATTGCTTATTTTATATGTTACATATTTATAGTAACGTTAAGAAGAGCTTGAAAGAGAAGAAGTGTTAGTAAACTATGAAGAAACGCAAAATAATGAATGCGTTAGATTATTCTAGTAAAATGGCAGTAGGAAGAGAAATGAAACATCTAATGCTATCGGGTGTACTGAAACAGTTGAGAATAGATAAAAAATATCGAATGAAAAGACCTAAGGACACCATTAAAATGGAAGGCAAAAAGGGTAAGGGAAACCAAAGCACGCTAGGTTAATGCGGTATAATGGAATAGTGCAAAACACATTGGGCGCATCGTTCATTTTTGCCATTTTAAAACATTCCGGTCATCTGAATATAATTTTGTAAGAGTAAATGACAAGGCTCTACAAAATTTAAGCCTTTATATATATATATATATATATATATATATATATATATATATATGTGTGTGTGTGTGTGTGCGTGTGTGTGCGTGTGTGTGTGTGCCTTTAAAGTCGCATTTCGAAATACTAAAATATAAAGAGGAGAGATAAGATACAGTTGGAAAATGAATGTCTTACAATAGCCTTAAAAATCAGTGCATATATTTCACTATTTAATGATACATAATTCAGAAAATGGCATTGAATTGGTAGACCGGTCGCAGCTGAGCGCCAAAGTTCGAGCATGCGTATGCTCCTTTTAACCTGTATTGTCTTTTAGGCGCGAGTCACGTTTTAAAATATCACATTATGGACTTTGTAGCCTGCTTTTACATATGTGCACTATCTTCGGTTGAATGTAATACTACAGAACTATTTATATTTACTACATAATCATTGTTTACTACCCCGCCCTTACTGCGTCATAGTACCTACTTTTGAACAAAAGAGAGACAAAAAGAAAGATGATTTCTTTGATGGTTTGAGAAAAATTTTATGTAGCTTAAAACTGAAACCAATAACACGAAATATTGCTAAAAAAAAAGTATATGACATAAATGTTGTGTTTTAACGAGATCTACATTTTTCTGTAGTAAGGTTTTGCCTATCCCTTACGGTTTACCAGTTATACAAAAAAGTCATCCAGAATGAAGAGGTCTTCAGAGGCTATGCCCAGAAAATTCAAAATTTATATTTCGTTTGTCATAAAAAGATATTAAGTAGATATATGGTATTTTAATATAAATCGTTAGAGCCATTTTTGAGAAAATCAAAATTTTCCAGAAATGTTCTATATAAAGGGTAGTTGGGGGTGAAGAGATTTTTCTAAACTCTTCCTCTCGCATTCTGGGAGGATACTGCACTTAATTACCAAGTTTGTATTTAACCGACTTTTCGTTTTTTAGTTATGCTTTACAGAGAGAAAGAGAGAGAGACGGAGAGAGAGAGAGAGAGAGACACACACACACACACACGGACATTTTTCTTCTTTTTTTTTTGTATTCAGAGTACTCTAAAACATATGTCTCGGTATCGAATTTTTGGGTGGAATGCAATACCTTCTCTATCTACTATGCACATTGTGCATACGCTCCAGAGAAAGTAATAATATCTCATTCCTTATGTTAATGAATGCTAATGAATTCATTGCAATATTCTAAATGTTCACTATTTTAGAAAATAAATTGAAATTGACCAGTTGGTGCATATCGATTGCCAGTAGCGGTTCGTGAAAATATATTTAAAAGTCGGAGAGCCCTGGAGATGTGAAACAGCATTTGCTCCATAATAGAAATGATTGTGAACAAGTTGACACAACTGCAGCAACAACAAAAATGACGACAACGACGACGATAATCATAATAATGAAACATAAGTTGTCTTACGAAAAAGTCTGATGTGTTCAATTCACATGACCTTCTTTACATCTCTGCTACAAAGTATTGTTAAAAAGCATATGCTTCCATTTATTTCATGCTAATCGAGAAAAAATTAGCAGAAATAGTATTATTACTTGCTTCATTGTAAGTAGTAGCGAAATAAGGGAGTGCCATAGGTTAAAGTGATAGTCAAAAGCTGACAGATGCTCCTTTGTGATAGAAGTTCCTTTGTTTGTATGGACAGGAGTTGACAAATTCCTGTATGAGAAAATTAGAAGTTTTTCAAAGCTGAAACCAAACAAGGAATATCTCAAAAACGATCAACTCCACGAAAAAAATGTGTATAAAATATATTCTGTGTTTTGACGTGCTCTACATTCTTTGTGAGGTAAGTTTTTGTCCATCTCTTGCGGTTTACCAGTAATGCAACATTCCGTAGAATTCATATAGAATAAAGTAGTATTCAGCGGTTATTCCCAGACAGTTCAAGATATACATTTTTTGCGAAAATCAAAATTTTCGATTTTTTTTTTCCATATAAAGCTTGGGGTGGGGGGATTTTCTAGAATATCTTCGTGTCGTATCCTTGGAAGATACCAAACTTAAATACTAAGTTTAGTATTTAACGGTCTTTTCGTTTTTGAGCTAGGCTGTCCACATACATACATACATACATACATACATACATACATACATACATACATACACACAGACACACACAATACATACATACATACACACACACAGACACACACACATACATACATACATACATACATACATACATACATACATACATACATACATACATACATACATACGGACCTTGTTCCAAAAATCTGATGTGTTACACTCACATAACTTTCTCTAGGTACTCTACAAACAAACTTCTAACAAAAGATAATTCTTCTTTCAACACCATGCCAATAGAGATAAACATTAGCAGAATTTTGTTACTTAGTCCTTATGAGTAGAATGGAACTAAGGAAATGCACTAAGCTAAGTCAAATGTTTTAAAAGTTATCGTTATGCGATTGTCATTGCAAATCGCTTCTTTGCTTGGCCAGGAGTAGAACAAAAGAGAAACGGACACTTCCGCCTGAGAAAAGTAGAGGTACTTCACAATTGAAACTAATAACAAGGAAGTTCTCGAAAACGGTAAGCTCCACGAAAAAAATGTATATGATATAAGTTGGGTATTTTAAAAAGATCTACGTTTTTTGTTTACTACGTTTTTGTCTATCTCTTACGGTTTATTAGTTATGCCAAATTAAGCAGAATTCATTCAGAATAAACAGATCTTTAAAAGTTTTCCCGGAAAAATTCAAGATAAAAATTTTATTTGTGGTAGAAATGGCTTTAAAATGTGGTATTTTAATCAAAATCGTTAAGAGTCATTTTTAAGAAAAACAAAATTTTCGAAAATTTTTCCATGTAAAGGGGATTTTCTGAAAATCTTCGTGTCGCATCCTTGAAATATATCAAACTTAAATAGCAAGTTTGGTATTTAACCGTCTTTTCGGTTTTGAGCTATGCCGTCCACAGACACACATGCGCGCACGCGTGGACCTGTTTCTGAAAATGCTTTTTTTGGATTCAAGGGGTCCTATAACATGTATTTCCGGTGACATCTCGACATCGAATTTTTGGGTGGAATACAATACTTCTTTATACACTACGTACATAGCACATGTAGAGAAAGTAAAAATAGAAGTTGTTTTGTATATCAAGTACCCACAGCGTTCACAGGCAAGAACGGTGTAATGTGTAAATTATATTGCGTGTGAAAATATGGACAGTTGGAAATATGAGGTTCCCCACTCATTTGCGTTATCTGATTCAGCCAAGATCGCAAGTTGGCAAGATTAACAATGCTTCATCTAACGACCTTGAGGGACACTGAGAGTGAAATGTTAAGTAAAATTGGTTAAATGATCAAAATTTGCTTTTTACTTTCTCTAGCCCCGTATGTGCAATGTACATAGCGATAGAGAAGGTATTGTATTCTACCCAAAGATTCGATACCGAGATTTCACCGGAAGTACATGATTTGGGTCCCCCTAAATCCAAAAAAAAAACATCTTTAGGAAAAGGTCCGTGTGTGTGTGTGTGTGTGTGTGTGTGTGTGTGTGTGTGTGTGTGTGTGTTTGTCTGTCTGTCTGTGGACAGCATAGCTCAAAAACGAAAAGACCATTAAATACTAAACTTGGTATTTAAGTTTGGTATCCTCCAAGGATGCGACACGAAGATTTTCAAGAAAAGCCCTCCACCCCAAACTACTCTTTACATGGAAACAAATCGAAAATTTTGATTTTCTCAAAAATGGCTCTAACGATTTTGATTAAAATCTCTTATATTTAAGATATTTTCATGCCAAATAAAATGTATATCTTGAATTTTCTGGGAATACCTTTAAACCTCTCTTTATTCTGGATGTTTTTATTGAACTTTGCATAACTGGTAAACCGTAACAGATAGACAAACATTTACTGCACAAAAAATGTATATCACGATAAAACACACAATTTATATTATGTACATTTTTTTCGTGGAGTTGATCGTCTTTGAGATATTCCTTGTTATTGGATTCACCTTTGAAAAACTTATACTTTTCTCATACAGGAATTTGTCAACGCCTGTCCATACAAACAAAGAAACTTCAGTCACATAGCAACCAGCTTTTAACTATCACTTTAACCTATTTCGCTTCTACTTACAAGGAAGCAAGTAATAAGACTATTTCTATTGCTAATTTGTATGAAGTAAATAGAAGAATAAGCTTATTAACAATAATTTGTTACAGAGACGTAGAGAAAGTCATATGAATGCAACACATCAGATTTATATAGCAAAATCGTAATTGGAACCTTCGTGCATTAATAGAGAATCAACATTTAGTATCCTCCCTTGCTTCGGGCCCTATAGCCTTTTAAATATGTTTCGTTTCGTAATCGGCTTACCCTCCCCGTATTTGTAGGACTGATACCCCCCCCTAGGACTTACAAGCCAATGCTTAGGGTCAGAAGCCAGTCGGAGAGCCAACAGCACGAAACCATAGAATGGAGAACCTGTTAGGAGGGGTCGGCCGTAGGGGCTTGAAAGTGGATGATATGAAATGGAGGCGAAATTGATTAATGGAAAGGTCATGATGGAGCAATTGGTAGAACGAGTGGCGGGGAAAACCGGAGGATCCGGAGAAAACTCACCCAGACGACGCTTCATTTTAAATATGGTACAATACCCAAACCTGTTTCCTAACATACTATGTTATAAAACAGCACTTTTCCCGAAACTATATTTTAACACTTTCAACATGTCTACCGCTCTCAGTTTTGGTCTAAATGTAATTAAAATGTCCCAGTATGTATTTATTATAATATTAGAAACGACAAACTTCAATAATAATCCCAACATCAATAGTAATTTTTTCAAAAAGTATATTGTGCGAAAAAAGGATTTATTATTTGATATTAAAATGTCTAATTTTTAAATATATATATAATTCAGTCATCAAAGTCATTGAAATGTCACCGTTTAAAGTTTTTGTGTGGGGTTCAAAGTTCCAGTTCAGAAAATGCTAACCAATTTTCTAAAATTTTGAGACGCGTGAAACATGTTTATTATACAAAATATTTACGTAATAAAATTGATTAAATAATTTATATCCTGCACAGGTTTATCCAATTTAAATGCAATTTTATTTTCATATTAACATAACAGCAATGCACTCACAATAGATAAGATTAGCAATCAAAGAAATATAACCGATAAATCCGCAGGGTGTTAAAATTGAGGGTTTTCGCGTGTTCTTGTGCTCTATAGATTGCATTATTCTGTGAGCATGTTGTAGAAGTAATAAAAAAGTGTGCCAGTCGTCAGTTTGTAAATGTCTTTGCTTTCACTCTGACACTCATAAATCTTTGTACTAGCGAAGCTGAAAAAAATGTACATGTAACAAATGTATGCAAACATGCTCACATTGTTGAAATCACTGTAACTTTAATGGCAAAAAGAGCATAGTAATAAGTATCTGAATTGTTCAGTTCTACGAGTATGAATGAATTTATTTCCTTTTGATAATAAAATTAGTTCTATAATACTATTTTACATTTTTTTTTTGACTACACAAAGAAAATAAGCAATACTAAATACAAGTGAGTTGCTGTTAAACCAAATAGTTGTTCAATTGCTATAACGTAGGCGATGCAATTATGGTCACCCTAATTTGAATTTTTATTTTGGTGGTTATGGTACTCACTAAAAGAAAAGTATGTAATTAAGCATATACTATGTCTAATTGGCTATATACCAGAAGATGTAATGACTTACTTAAAACCGTACTCTTTTTAATTTCATTTTTTTAAGAACGTTGCATAGCGCATGTAATATGTCCATGCGAAGGTAATATGTCCAACTTAAATAAAAATGCATTATTGTAGGAAAAATAAATTTTTATTTTATTCTAATCTGAAATTAAGTGTAGTAGCATTATCTGATATATAATTATTACATTAATGCTAGCATACTTAGAACTTATTGTGACATGAGTTACAAATAAATCATCATGCACACACACAGAGTTGGAAAAATTATTTAACTTTCAAAGTTACAGGATGAAAACAAACAGGAAAAAAAACAAAAAAACTTTTGGTCACATGTGGGACTTATGAATAAGTCTTTGTCGCTTTTAGTACGACCAACTCATGCTTGTGTAAAGACTGTAGATGACGTCATAGCTAAAGGCGACACTGTGGCAACAGAGTCGCTCATCTTCGCTGGAGACTGGTCTCTCGCTAACGGCACTACGTGTAAAAGCTTTTGGTATAGCGTCTGGAATTCCTGCTTTGATGTTTTCAGGTTTTATAGCCTTGTCTCAAACTTTTGAAGAAAAAAAATCCCACCAAATCTGGGTTTCATGATCTCATCGTGATTTGTCCGATCAAAGAACAGTTGAACTACTCGGTCCCAGAAAGTCTCGAACGGTCCGTAGCAAGAGTTGTCCAGGGGCTGAAACTCATGTACGAGTATTTTGTTTGATGGAAGACAAAACAGGCAAGCGTCATGCTCTTCTCTTTCGCAACAAAAGTATAGTCAAGGTGGTACATTGCTTCATCAAAAATCAAGAGTTACCGTTCAGTTTAAATCTTGCAAAATGCTCCAACCACTTACAAAATGTCTCTGTAGTAAGATTCCCTTTTGGGGTCATCTCACAGGCTGCTCCAGGAGGCAGATTATCTTTCCGGCTTCATACATTGTCTCTGGAAAAGAATCATAAGTGGGACAACAGTACCAATTGCATTCCCCCAACCGACAATAGTGACACTTTCTCCATGTTCTTTAGACACAAAGTGTACCATTTTCGAACCCTTCTTGACATAAACGAGAGGATCTTTGTGCAAATGAAGTCGGCATCCATTTTCGTCCATATTATAATTTTTTGGGGGGAATGCCATCAGATTCTTTTCTAGGAGAATCTTACAAAGTGCAGCAAAATAGTCATTTACGACGAACTTATTTCATTGCTCTGGCTAGATTCATCCTCTGGATTTTCCCTTTAACTACTGCCGGATTTCTACCTAAAAACCTTTTAAGCCAATACCTTCCAGCGATGTTTTTTTTAGTTGAAAAACTGTTATATATATATATATATATATTTTTTTTTGTCACATTGACTCGTAAGAGTCTTATCGCGACTGAAACATTGATACATTGTGATAATAATTATTACAGAATGGTGATAAAGATACATTGGAATATAATACAAATTGTGCTAATTAACATTGTTGGCAAACAGGCAACAATGAATGCAAAATGACATCTTATGAAGTTAATGTAGAGTAATAATAAATTGTATAGATATATTTAATTTTAGTGATCTATAATGTATTTCTTACATTTTGGTGAATGAACGCAAATAAAATCTGTGTTACAATTATTAGATATTACAATTATGATTATAATTGCTACCCTGCCTGTTGACAAAACTCAAATGCAAGTTTAGTACAGTTAAGACTCAAATGTCTTTGTTCCATCGGCTGGGTTTTCAAATTATCCCGCAAGTGGCGCTGTCTAAGGAGACTACATACCTCATTTGACATGGTAATGCCATCTCTTAGAAAACCTAACAATTACCAGCAGGGGAGCAAATTGGCCATATTCACATCAAATATCCGTAAACGTTTTTTAATAAATTCCAAGTTTCTTAAAATCGGTTCATAATTAGGGATAGTTTTAAGTGGCGAGCCCTAAAACTTAAGGATTTTGGAGGAAAAGCAATCCATACATGATGTTGAATTTGTGTATATGTATAAAGGTTGTTATTACTGAAACGAGTGCGAAATTAAGAAATCTGTTGTAGATGTAGAGCTGATAAATTTCTCTTATTTAGATCAACCTGCTCCACGTTAGAAGTTGAGAGTTTGAAGTTTGTTTACTCGAGAATTTGTGAATGGTTTTACATTGATTCGAAATTGACACAATATTGTGGGCTTCTTAAAATTAATGAGTTTTAAGATTATTGTTAAACTTGCCATAAAAAATATATAACAGAATCAACTGCCTTTGTTTCCATCACAAAAAGTCGCCTCTGAATTTTAGAGCTACACATTTCGCTATACTAAATCATGTTTTGTTGAATGATCTTTAAAGGTATCGCTTATCTGAGTACAAAATAGAAGATAACAGTATGCCTCCAAACCATGCACAAAAGTGTGAATTATCTTTAACATAGGTTGTTTTTTTTATTATTGTTATTATTATTATCCCCCACCCATTCTGCGACCTATGAAAAATGTGATGTGTAACGAAAAGAAATGGTTGCTTAACCCGACTGCTCATAAAAGGCCACTGAAACCTTCACTTTACCGGCCAGGAGCGGTTGCGCGCTCCTGTAATCCAGTGTTCGGAGGCCGGGTGTCGAGGATGATTTGAGGACAAGCAACCATCCCGCTTCGACTGGAGGTCCGCACCAAGTCAGGGCATCAGATGGAAGTCCTGGGGGAGTTCTGAGGCTGTATAAGGAGAGTGAATCCAGCACCAGAAGGATAGGGTTTGCGTCCGGTACCTGGGAAGTCGGTCGGCAGCCTGGCCAACATGACCAGACCGGCACCTCTATATTTTTTCAGCCCGTGTGCCTTCAGTGTCATTGCCTGCGATGTAGTAAAAGCGAATGTTAAATACTATTAAAAAAATGTGACATGAAGATTTACATGGAAATCTTCCCACCCAAACTAACCTTTACGTGAATAAACTTTCGAAAATAATGATTTTCTCAAAAATGGCTCTACCATATATTAAAGATAACCATATGATAAATAAATGTGCATGTTCACGATGAGGTCTGTCTACACAGCTACTATCATAAAAAATTAGAATTTTTTCACTTTCATTCATCAGATCAAACATTATTTAACACACTAAGATAGATTCAATGCATAAATTAGTAAATCAATCAATATCAGTAAAAATATTTCCAGCCCACCTCTGTAGTGTAGGGGTAGTGGGTCTGCCTCTCATTCAAGAGGTCTCGAATTCACCTCAAGTTTGAATCTCAGGGCAAGTTACAAGGATACATTTTCTTTCTAGAGTTTTCCTTTATCCTGAAAAGACGAATTTTGAGTAAAATTTAGCTCCATTTGAGCAGCATTTCAAATATCATTAATTCATCTTCTAATATAACGTACCAGGTTAAAGAATGTCCAAAATACCAAACAGAATGTCCATGGATATAAACAAACAATAGTCAAAACTTTTTTCCATTGATAAAAACAAGACGGTTAAATAAACACGCTTTAATGGCTATAAAGAACAGTTAAATAAAAATAAAAATAAATAAAAAAAAAAAAAAAAAAAAAAAAAAAGCACTCCAATTTAACAGTTTTGTTTTTATTTTATTTTTTAGCTCCACTTGAGAACTGACCATCAATTTCATTAATTCATTATTCACTATTACCTATCAGGTTAAAGAACATTAAAATACTAAACAGACAATCATGGATGTAAACAAAAACAGTCCAAAAATGGTCCCACTGGTATGAACAAAATTCAGTCAAGTAACATGCTTTAATGGATGTAAATAAAGGCTGGTCAAATCTCAGGAAAACGTAACAGTTCACTTTATTTAACCCACATTTTAGTTGTGTTTTATTTTATTTAATAGTAATGAATTGCACAGAATTATCTATGGGTTCTTGTAAACTAAATTAGAGGTAGATACAATACAATAATACAATTGTTGAGTTCCTGTACTGACTATCTCTGTGCACTGAGTGTTGTATTAATCAGCCACTGCTTCAAAAGCTGAAAGTTGGTTGATATTGGAAAAGAAACGTGGAAGAGACCACAATTCGACCACAGTGGCTAAGCAGGATGCTATTACAGTACAGGAAGGAGGTGTAAAACAAAACTAAACCTGTATATCAGTGTTGTGTTTAGAAGCTGTCTATTCTACTATGAAGTTATTTTTATTATCTATCAATAACTAAGAGACTGGAAATATACACAGTAAGGACTGCTAGCTGGCTGAATTTCTCAGTGTAAATGCTCTGATTCTGTCATTCCAGTCATGTTCATCTGCATGCCTATTTAATACAATGGAAAAAAGTGCCCTCTTTTTACAAATGAATAATTACAATACTTAATACTGCACTATAATGTTAATGCAGATTCAGATATTCAAAAGGACGTACATATTAACACATACTACATGCTAAGTTAAAAGTTAGTCTTTATTGTTTGTAATGGCAGTTTTAAGGATTCAATTAATTGTATAATACTGCTTTTGGTCATACTACAGAGAGGATGTGTTTTGTTATATTTAGCTGTTACCTAAGTAAAATTGTTCCATAACTATAGATCTACAGGAAATCAAAATTAGTTTATATTTTTATTCAGAATCGTTTATTATTGCACACAATTTTTCTTTTTAGGAGGGAGTTTTCTGACATTCAGGATCAATTAACAATCAAAATATTATATTTCTTACTTCTTTAAAATACTTTAACTGTGTAAATCATATAAGATAGTGAATGGATAAAATGGTTGAAATGATGGCTTTAGAACTTAGAGTAATTTGACTTATCTTTTCAGGATAAGAAAAACATCTTATCCAGTAATTCACTCTAATTGAGATTTGAACTTGAGGCTTCTTAAATGTGAGATGGACACACTATTCCCACACCACACAGACCTTTTAGCACTTAGAAACGACAAAACAACAGAATAGGTATATATATATAAAATGGTAAAATTAAATTCTCTTTGGCTTATTACTCATTGTATGGAAGTATATTCAGTAAATTTTATCATTTCACTATATAGTCATAAAAGGTAATTGCTTATTTTATGTGTAAGAATACTAAATGACCACCAGTTAATGGATATTGTTTTAAAATTGATTTTTATTGATTGATCAGAACACTTAGCATTTACAGAACATTGAGACATAAAAACATACATATGCACACAGAACAAATATTGTAACAAAAGCATAACAAGAAATGTGGTTGGCTTAGCAGGATTCTAAGTATTAAGTAGCACAATTAGGCTCTGTCACATTGCCGCTTCTATGTTGGAGAGAGAGAATGGTTGGAGCAAAATATTCCACTGTAGCAGACTGTGGATTCTGGTAGGAAGCTGTGATTGTTTGCCCAGAGAAAAAAAAAAAACTGCCACACTGCATCTGAAACTTTTGTATAAATTGCAAAAGAATTTGCGGATGAAATCTTCAATGGTGAGAATACCAAGTTCTTGGTGTGGTTAGGTGATTTTTACAAGTCAGGATGAGTGAGCTAAGAGAGGTTCATTTTAAAAAGACTGGAGTGTCTTAATTTTGTTGGAGGCTGCACCACCGTAACTAGGAAAGCATAGGTGAGAAACGGATGAAGAATGGATTTGAAAATCCATTTATGGTATTGTTGAGAGAAGATTTATAACTTATTAGATAATAAAGTTGTGAGAGTATGAGAGATGAGAATAGGTTAAGTTAAGTTTCTTGTTGATGTGAAATTTTCCAAATGAGTTGATGGTCAAGGTGAACTTCTAGGTCTTTACTATTTTGTTAATGAGCTTCCATTTTATAAGGGTATCATCACTCTTAAGGAAGTGAAGGCGGCCAGCAGAATTTGAAAAGCATAGCTTAACATTTACCATGATATAGCGTAATGTGCCAAGATTTGAGCCAAGTGGATAGAAAATTCAGCATGTTGGAAGGTGAGTGGTATCAGTATTTATATTCTAAGGTGAAGTAAAAATATCTTTTGTGCTCCATTCACATGACTTTCTCTACATCTCTGTAACAAATTATTGTTAAAAAACTTATTCTTCCATTTACATCATGCTAATCGAGTAACAGAAATTATCCTTGTTGCTTGATCAATTGTAAGTAGAAGCGCAAAAATCTAATGGGTTCCATTCACACAGCTATTTGGCAAACAAACCTTTTATTCAAAAAAATAATCTGTTAAAAAATCATGCTAATCAAGATAAACATAAGTATAACTAGACTTACTTTTAGCTCCTTGTAAGTAGAAGGGAAATAAGAAAATGCAGGCTAAAGCAATAGTCTTGTCCTTCAAAACCCAGTCGCTGTGTGAAACAACTGAAATTCCAATCTCTTTGCTTTCCAGGAGTAAACAAATGAGAAACAAGAAGAAAGTTACCGAAAACGGTAACTCTACATAAAATATTTATATAACACAAAGTGTTTGTTTTAATGAGATCTACATTTTTTGTGTGATAAGTTTTTATATATCTCTTATGGTTTGCCAGCTATACAAAAGTCATCCAGAATGAAGAGGCCTTCAGAGGCTATTCCCAGAAAATCCAAGATATACATTTTGTTTGTCATAAATGTATCTTCAACATAAAATATTTTAAACAAAATCATTAGACTCATTTTTGAGAGAATCAAAATTTTTGAAAAATGTTCCATGTAAAGGCTAGTTTGGGGTGGGAGGATATTTTGAAAATCTTTATGTCGCATCCTTGAAAGATACCAAACTTAAATACCAAGTTTGTTATTTAACAGTCTTTTTGTCTGTCTGTCTGTGTGTGTAAGTTTGCCTGTGGGCAGCATAGCTCAAAAACGAAAAGACTGTTAAAGCTCAAACTTGGTATTTAAGTTTGGTTACTTCCAAGGATCCAACACAAAGATTTTCAAGAAAATCTCCTCACCCAAAACTACCCTTTACATGGAAAATATTTCGAAAATTTTAATTTTCTTAAAAATGGCTCTCACGATTTTGATTAAGATATTGTATATTAAAGATATTTACCTAACAAATAAAATGTATATCTTGAATTTTCTGGAAATAGCCTCTGAAGATTACTTAAATCTGGATGAATTTTACGGAATTGTGCATAACTGCTAAACCGTAAGAGATGGACAAAAACTTACTGCACAGAAAATGAAGAGCACATTAAAACACACAATTTATATCATATACATTTTTTTCGTGCAGTTGATCATTTTTAAGATATTCCTGACTTTTCGTTGTCAGCTTTGAAAAACTTATACTTTTCTCATACTGGAATTTGTCAACTCCTGTCCACACAAACAAAGGAACTTCAGTCACATAGCAACCAGCTTTTGACTATCACTTTAATCTATTGTACTTACAAGGAAGCAAGTAATAAGACTATTTCTGCTTTTTTTCTCGATTAGCATGAAGTAAATAGAAGCATAAGCATTTTAACAATAAATTGTTGTAGACATATAGAGAAAGTCATGTGAATGGAACACATCAGATTTTTTGGATACAGGAGATCCCAAAACATGTATTTCCAGTAAATTAAATTTCAGTATCAAAGTTTTGGTGCTTAACATTACCTTTTCTATACACTATGTACAGAGGACATGTAGAGAAAGTAAAAATGCTCTATCATCAGAACACATTAAAAAATCTGATGTGTTACACTCACATGACTTTCTCTAGCTACTCTACAAACAAACTTCTTACAAAAGATAATCCTTCTTTCAACACCACGCTAATCGAGATAAACATTAGCGGAATTTTGTTACTTAGTTCCTTATAAGTAGACTGGAACTAAGGGAATGCACTAGACTAAAGTGATAATCAAATGTTGTAAAAGCTGTCATTATGCAATCGTCATTGCAAATTGCTTCTTTGCTTGGCCAGAAGTAGAACAAAGAAAAATGGACACTCCCATCTGAGAAAAGTATAAGTACTTCACAACTGAAACTAATAACAAGGAACACCTTGAGAAAGGTAAGCTCCACGAAAAAAATCTATATGACATAATTTGTGTATTTAAACAATTCTACATTTTTTGTACAGTAAGTTTTTGTCTATCTCTTACAGTTTACTAGTTATGCCAAATTAAGCAAAATTCATCCAGAACAAACAGGTCTTTAGAAGCTATTCCCAGAAAATTCAAGATATACATTTTATTTGTGATAGAAATGACTTTAATATGTGTTATTTTAATCAAAATCGTTAAAGCCATTTTTTGAAAAACATTATTTTCAAACAATTTTCCATGTAAAGGGTAGTTAGAGGTGGGGGATTTTCTTGAAAGTCTTTGAGTCACATCCTTGGAAGATACCAAATTTATATACCAAGTTTGGTATTTAACCGTCTTTTTGTTTTTGAGCTATGCTGTCCACAGACACACACACATACAGACACACAGACCTGTTTTTGAAAATGCTTTTTTTGGACTCAGGGGGTCCTAAAACATGTATTTCTGGTGAAATATCGGCATCAAAATGTTGTATGGAATACATTACTTCTCTATTCCTATGTACATTGTACATACAGGGCTAACGAAAGTAAAAATTAGAGCTCAAACATAGAAGGTCAGTGGGAAGTCTGAAGTGAAGAGAATAGGTCCCAGCACAGACCCTTAAGGAATGTCAGAAAAAAGTAGCCCAGATTGGGGATTGCTCTGTATGCACTATAGCTGAGAAGGTTCAGTCCATTAGGAAACCATAAATAATATTGTTACTCAGTTGATGCTAAAAGTAGGTCTTTTACAGTAGTGTTAAAAATAGAAACTTCTGTCACTCAATGTTATAAAATTATAACACTCCAATGTAGCCAACTTTGATTTATGCATCAAGGCCTCATTCAAGTAGACTATGACTATTAAAGCTCATATCAATCTGTAAATTGGCAGATGATTTGAATGTCAAGAACATCAATCTGCTGAATCAGATGAAATTATGCAAACAGCAGAGAGAGCAAAATTACAACTGCTACACTGCCTTTTGTATAGAATGTTTTTGTTCTGTACAAGTGAGTCATCATGTTGTCAGCATTGATGCTAAGCAAGACAACTGAATATCACAGACCATTAAGCATGAACTCCATAAAACAGGTAAAACAATCTAATTATAATATATCTACAAATTTTGAAAACTGTCTAAAAAATAATGTATGACATGTATGTTAAAATTGTTTTATATTGTTGGTGGGATTACAAAACAAGGCCCCTACAGCTTCGTTTCACAAGCTTCCTATTCACAATATAAAATGCCATTTTTACCACATGTATCATAAATAACTATTTAGAGCGAATCAGGAAGTCTGATGTAATGCAGTTTGAACAGCAAAGGAAGTATGTGATATTATAATGTGAGAAGCTAAATCATTTTATAAATTTCAACCTCTTCACTCTAAATATGTTTAAGTCCAAATTGTATGGTAAAAATGGATTTTAATATACAGCTTCTTTGACAAAGTGAAGCTTTTGCATGAACTCATGTGCATTTATCAGCAGAGAAATTTTAGTTGCTGTCAGCAGTAGTGGCCCTATTACCGCTCATATTACAGAATAATTTAGAAAAGACATTCAGTGAATCAACAAAAGTTTTAATGCCAATGGAAACTGAACGATGTTTCTCATACTATAGAGATTAAAAACATTCTTTGACAAACTCATTGCCTTAGGAAAGCATGACAGATTTACCTATGATGTGCATTGCATTGCCAGATTTCATCCAATGCATTATTGATAGCAAAGAAACAAGGGTGGATTTTTTGTTTAACCCTCCATATTTTCAAACATGAATAGTCACATGGACTAGATAGATAGATAGATTAGTCAGCCTGAAGAAATAAAGATTCTAAGGCATTTTCAAAATACAAAGAAATGTTGTTACATTTGAGTTTAAATATATACAGAATTAGTAAAAAGAAAAATCCAGAATAGTTTACTGCCAGCACCAGGTTCCTTCCTACTTCTGCAGAATGGGACCTATAATGACAAACACAAAGTGGCAGTATCTGCACAAGAGAAATATGGTTGCAAAGATGATGATGATGATGATGATGATGATGATGATGATGATAGATTTATAGTTGTATAATTTGTATTCTATGAAACAAGTTAGAGTTTCTGATTGAAATATTCATTTATAGTGAGTGGTAAATGACTTTTGAGATGGTTCTTAACACCCATTCTATGTTTGGAAGATGGTTGTATAAATTTATACCCTGATGTGATATAGACTTAAGACACCTGGTGAGCCTATGAGTGTTGAGGTGTATATTACTGTATGCTCTTGTATTGTTGTCATGTAGGGCTGAGTTTCTTTTAAAAAGAGGAAATAACAAACTCTCCTTTGCTATCCATAGAAAACCAACACACACCTTTCAGCTACATCAAAACAGCAGTTACAATCCAAAATCACACCAACATGCTATCTTAAACAGACTAGTACACCGCATCATCAATTTTCCATTAAACAGAGAGGAATATAATCAAGAATTTTTTTTTTTTTTATTTGGTAGTGTTTAACGCCCGCTTTAACTACTAATGGCACCGCAGGCGGTCAATCAAGAATACAAGCTAATAGTAAATACAGCAATCAACAATTAATTTCAACCCAAAAATATTGAACAAAAGGATTAAAAACACAATAACAATAGGAAAATAAAGGAAGCCACCATTCTAACACCAGTAGAAGAAAAGAAAAAGAATTTAAGAAATTTTCATACCATCCATTTTTCCACAAAAAATCTTAGAAATTATTCTCAAAATATAATATCATTCTTGCGCCTCAGAACAAATATAACCTTCAAAATTCATTAGGAGCACATCCAAAGGAAGTATACATTGAAAAAAAAAAAAAACCAAAAGAATCAGCATCCAAACTAAAGAATACAAAACATAAAAAAAAAAACAAACAGACAAGTCAGCAGTTGCAGCACATTTTTGGAGTTCCAACCATGAAAAAAACACAGAGTTAATAAAGCATGTGAACCACCCCATAGACCTACATATTTGTTAAAAAAAATATTTAACAAAAAGAACTTGCACTGTGTCATGAATTTTGAAATACTGCCCCCAGACATATTCAACAAGTACATTATGCCATATCAAGCCATAGATCTGGAGAAGACAATGCCATCCATGCTAGTCCAAAAACTACAGCTGAAGATAAAAGCAATGGCTTTTGAAACATGTCCTGTTTAAAAAAAAAACAGTAAGTGAAGAAATAAGTGTCTACACTTTGACTCACAGATCCAATATCACACCTATCTTTGTTCAGTTGTAAAGAGTGAATATTTTAGCTTATTCACCTCACCTATTTCTGGATCAATAGCATTTTAATGGTGCATAAATGACAGTACAAGTATTGGTTTCGTTTTTCTTGGACAATATGATACTTCAGCCATGTGTCTGAAATCCAAATAAAGATAATTTTACACTGCTATTGGAATTGAATTTGAATTCCTATGGAATTTCTCTTTTATTTTGCTGAATTGTTCTTTTCCATATCTAGTATCTCTACCGTCAATGGAACCAATGTAAATCAATTGTCACCAATTATGTTTTGGTGCCTTTCTTCTGTAGGTTGTATCATTCTCTTCACTACATCTTTAGCTGTATTAGAGAAATGTTAAGCTTTGTCATTTTGGGCAAGCACATAATTGAGCAAATTAAATAATTAAAATGGGTTGATAGATTTTGTGCTAGGTATATTTGGCAGGAAATATATACCAATCAATGTCACTTTTAGCACCTTCATGTAGTACATCTTCTAACCACTGTTGCAGTATTATTTTATTTTCTGCATTGCCTACACAGAAAAATGCTTACTTCTCTGCCATCACATTATTAGTAGCCCAGGAGGATTTAACTAAATACAAAAATGCTATACCTATTGTTGCAGATCCTAAAGCTTTTTGATCTTATGCTAAAGCTACAGAAACCCCCAAGTCTAAATTCACAGCAGCTGTGCATAAATAGAAACAAAATGTCTGGGTCACACCTGTAGCCCTTGCAACTATTCAAGATTTAAATGAGGTGAGTGCACTGCATATAATTTACAGTAGCTATAAATATATTTAAAATATTGCATTAAGACAGTATTGCGGCATGATACAAATTATATGACAAAAATGCTGACCCATGTCTTAATGTGCAACACTTAATGTAAAAGTTGTCCAGCTGCTTGTTGTAAATGTTCTTTATCCCATCAGCATATTAATAACAAATGTATAAGAGAGAAAAACTAGCATTATACTTACTGAAATGGATCTACAATTATAAATGTATAATTTTGAAGCTGCTTACAGTGAAGACATAATCAAATTGAATTAATTAAAGTGGTATTGTTAACACACACTTCACTTACTTTTATTGAGTAGGACAATTGTTTCACGGACTGTTGCCCGCATCCTCAGCTGTTGAACCACTACTGCTTGGGTTTGGGTTCCAAGTTGTGGTTGTGGTGACATCTGTTGGGCGGGCGATGAGACTTGTTAAGCAATCCTTAGGGGGGAATTCCATGTTCATCAATGTGTGGCGATATTTATGAATATAGATTTTTTCCCATGCTGATAATTGAAACGGATTCGAAAGTTCTTTCAATAGTTTGATGTTCGGATTTATTTCATGGTGAGTTTTCCAAAAATGATGTGCTACTGCAGATTTGTCCGGCTGTTTTGTCTTGATGTGTCTTCTGTGTTCTTTATTGCATGTTTCAAGGTTTCTTACTGTCTTTCCAATGTATTTCCAGTTGCAGTCTTGACAATCAATGGCATATACTCCTGATTTTTCTCCGTGGGTATTTTGTCCTTCAGGGAGGAGCCCAGGAGGTTTTTTATGCTGTATTTGTTAATCGGTGCTAGTTTGATATTGAATTTCTTGAATACTTTCTTGAACTTGTTGTAGAGTTGTGGGTTATGTATGTGATTTTGTGAAATTTAGGAGGTTTTTCTTTATGGGTTAAGGTGGTAACTTCTTTGACGCATTTCATTTTTCTGTATTTATTTATCTTTTTGATGATGGTGGATGTATTGAAACCATTGTCTACTGCTGTGCTCAGAATGTGTTTATATTCTTTTTTATATTCAGAAGGATTGAGTGGAATATTAACTAGTCTGAAAGCTAGACTATTGAACACTGCAAATTGGTGTGGAATGGGGTTGAAGCTATTTCTTTTTATATAGTTGTTGGTGTGTAGTTTTCCTGTGTATTCCAAATTCTATTTTGTTATTCTTTCGAATCCGTTTCAATTATCAGCATGGGAAAAAATCTATATTCATAAATACCGCCACACATTGATGAACATGGAGTTCCCCCCTAAGGATTGCTTAACAAGTCTCATTGCCCAACCAACAATGTCACCACAACCAACACATCCACAACCACAACTTGGAACCCAAACCCAAGCAGTAGTGGTCCAACAGCTGAGGATGCGGGCAACGGTCCGCGAAACAATTGTCCTACTCAATAAAAGTAAGTGAAGTGTGTGTTAACAATACCACTTTAATTAATTCAATTGGATCTACAATTACTTTACAGTTTATAGAAAGAACCATAAAACAGCAAGTGTTACTTTTATGGACTTAACAAAAGTTAAAATAATTATTAAACAATGAGTGACCCTGATACCTAGATTATTACACAATGCATTTAGGAGATATGCTTATAGAAACATCCTTTTGGAAAATTCAAATGAGTTAACATTCAAACTTGGCACAAACAAGATTGTTACAACATGAAATCCCTAGAATGCAGAAGGGAGTATTGAGTTGCATTTGTAATTCTGTAGTAATGTAGGGATCCTGTAACTTCAAAATGAAAAAGCAGAACATTTACTTGAAGAGAGAATAATTAGGAAAATATTGTTGTTTGTTGTTTTCCAAAATTTTCCATATGGTCGTTGAGCTTTAATTATCTCATTGCACCAAGCAACAACAGACCCTTCTGAACTGGAAGCTACCAATGGGCAGAGTACCTTAGATGGTAGGATGATGAGGATGGTGATAGAATGAGAGAACTTTAGCTTACTGTGGACTCTGAAACATGTTGGGCTTTGAGAATACCCCACATGACCTTGTTAGAAGTTAAGGCTTGAATAGGACTTAAAATCACCACCCCAAAACTTGGAATCCACCATGGACCCTCAACATGAGAAATAATAATAAAAACATAATTTATCTAAATAACTACAAAAACATATAAATGAAACTTTTTTTTTCTAAAATATGGGACAAATATTAGCCTCACTAGACATTTAGGTGGCATTTGGAACCAAGACTTAAATTTGATACTGTCCTGCCAAAATTTGTATCTATATCTTGGATCTGCAATGGTAATTATTTGAAACAGTTGAAATTCAGAAATTCAAACCAAGTATTTCACAAATCATTATTATTTTTATGACCATGCTAAGTTATAATGTATATAATGTTCATTTTCTGTTAACCTATAAAAAATATAACAAGTACTGGATATGGAAGCTGGATATGTTTGTTAACAACATATCCATCAAAATATGCCTAAAGGTTAAATTTAATTAGTAAATGCATAGGTATTATGCAAACACACATAAAAAACTTTTCATAAATTTTACTTATTTATTAGGAATTCATCATTTCTTGGAATCATTCATTTAGCTGACACAAGACTTTTACTATGGAGGAGTTTATAACACAAATATTTTCCATAACACTAGCAGCTACTCATGAAAATGTTCATTAAAAGAAAATGTTTAAAAGAAAAATGAAACATTCAATTCTATATAAGTAACATTAGATACATATTAAAGTAGCAGGATACACAAATAAGAAAATGCCTTTGCAAAAATAACAAAAAAATAAGTCTTATTCTAACTTACTAATAAATGGTTAAGTTTGCATGCCAGAATCTTAAAGTTCTTTAACCCTTAATTGTATGGTGTAGTAGATGCAACAAAGATGATTAATCAAAACTTTTAGTATTTTTAGTGGACTTTTTTCTATATTTGTGTTATACTAACCCTCAGCAATAAAATTAGGCTAGTTATAGCTGTTTTGAATTGTAAAATTATTAATATTTTTGTAGCTTTTTTTAATAATAAAGAGCAAAATCTAGCATTAAATCTTGACATCACACCAATTATTTTACTTGGGCTATCCTAATCCTTTACCACAAGCACATTTCACTGCAGTTGCTGGGACTTGAACTCGTGACGTTTGGCTTTGAATGGATGGCCAGTCCATTACGTATCACACCAATGATCACGGCTATTCAAGTTGCTTCAGCTGACGTGCCAGTGAATGGTATAAATATGGTTTGCGAATTAGAGAAAGAATGGCATATGTAGCAAAATAAACCATGTAATTAAGGGTTAAATATTGGAGAAGAATATGTGCATATTCCACTCTTACTGGTTAATTTCAATACTTTGTAGTACATCCTCTTTGTCTGATTACTTCTAACAGGCATGTTTTTATATTGAAAATCAGTAACATGCTGTAACATTTTTTGGCAGGGGGGACCAGCAGTAATGGAATAACATGATAATATTTAACAAATTTGCACAGGAAAAAATATAAAAATATTATGGTAATTATTACGTACTTGATCAAAAATACTCCTTCTGTCTCCTTCTGTACATCACAGAGTTTAGCAAATTTTTCTATAACATGTTTATTAAATTGTCTTTGATTTTTATACAATAGAGTCTTTTTGAATGACAACAATGAAAGTCCTGAAAGCAGTTTTCGCATTGAGTGTTCCATATTAACTCTTCATGCATTTTAAATGGAGAATGAACATACTACTGAGGTGCTCATTAGAATTGTAGTTATATTTTTAAAAAGAATACATAGATTCTACTGACAGCTTGGAATATTATTATTGTTTACATTTAGGCCATTATGAAACTGGAGCATAAGCACATGTATAATAAAACACATTTATATAAAGGGAAAATACACAAATGATTTGATGTTGCTTTGTAAAGAGATTTATAAGGGATAACCTCTATGACAGGTTACTTTACTTGAACAATTATGTAATAAAATTGTTACCATTCGTAACAACACAGAAAATTGTTAGACCTCTGTACATTAAAACAGAATATTTGACAAGGATAGTTGAAAATAGTTATTAAATAGCAGTGAAATTTATGAAGTAAGGCAGACAGATCAATTATACATGGTTACAATTTGTTGTAAAATATACATTCGTGCTTAAATGTATAGTTGCCCCTATTCTGTCATAAAATTTAATATTAGTAAACTTACACATGTTGTCAGACAGTCCTTCAGAGTCCTCCAGAACCCAATAATGCAGAACATAATGAAAATAATTTAATCATAGAAAAACCTTCTAAGGATATTAAACAAAAAGCAATAATTAAGGGGCTTCTACAAATACCATGACCAAATGAAGACTTAGATCAGGAAAAGGCTAAAATAATGAAAATTTTAAAAACATCCTGGAGAAAGTTCTCATGAACAGCTCAAATTAATTATTGTTAATACAGTGATGTAGACATTAAAATCAACAATAGAAGCTTGTAAACACAAAATGTCTCTTTCCTTCAGAATCACAGTTGTCAAATTCAAAAGCAATTATATTAGAGCATCAGTGGTGGTTTTATTCAACTGAAACCTAAGAAAAAATTTTCTACATCAAATTAAGACCCAGTGTGAGTGAATAAGCAGTCATTGGTACTTCATTGTTACTGCAATAGTGGGCACTTTTTGTTTGTACAGTAATCCCCTCTCCCTCTGAGAATTCTCCAGTATATACTTCTGGACTGAAACTTTTTAATACTGAAACATCACTTTATACAATCTAAACAAATTGAGGTCCATAATTAAACAATAAGACCAATGAAGGGGTAGGAAAATGCAACAAAAATTAGTTTCATGGTTAAGTGAATACAAATGTGAAATGATCTTTAAAACTGATAACATTCTTCCAACAGATAGGTACAGCATTTTCATTGAGTAACTATATTTACTTCTATTCTAAGTTCTTATTTATATATTTTTTTGCTTCATAACAATGCTGCCAATTATTGTATTTAATATTTAATTTTCTTTGAGGAAAAGATATAAGCTAGCAGAACTACTGACAAAGTGTGCCGAATACTGACCTATGTTGTATGAAGTGGTTGTGCATTGGAAATCTCCCCCAGGTGCCAAAAAACTGGTTTCTTCAAGAGCCCATTTCAAATTTTACTAACCAGTGTAAAATATACAATATTGCTTTACTCTGTGTGACAATTCACAGGCATATTTTCAATACTCAACTAATTATATACAACAAAAATAAATAAACGTACCAACATATTCTTTCTAACAAGAATGGAGACACATAACTTTAATTACCGGCAACATCTGATTGTAACACAAGGAACATATATGCATTCCAGTCAGTCCTAGGCAACCTGATTGGTTCTTGTTTGCAGGAGGGGGAGGAGAATGTTATGTTGAATGAGTCCAACAGTACAGGTGTTGAGCGTGATACAGATTGATTTGGGCTGTCAATACTTGAAAATTTTTAAAGTTTAAATTTGAAATTTAATAAAGTAACTTAAGGACTAGGTTAATCCTACAAATCCATTGATGAACACCCCTGCTCAAAATGTTTTTTCTGGTAAAGACTGTTCAATTCAAGTCCATTTCTCCAGCAGTTTTCTATTAAGATGTTCTTTGGGAGTGAACATCTAACAGTCTCGTGGAATGATTAATCTGACTACAGAAATTGCTTCCACAGATCCATCCAAAGTTGCTATATTATTGTGGACACATTACTTGTCATTAAGGACATCAAAGAAGTAGACTCCCATTGGACCGCCAGTGTTGAGAGCTGCCAATCCAACTGTATGATAAATGGCGTTCCACACCATGATGAATATCATTTTTCCCTTCATTTTCTATTTCTGCTCTATTATATTTCCATGACTGACAAAGTACGCAGATTTTCTTTCATTATAAGTTAAATTAAAAAATAGGTACTGTTCTGTATAAAGATTTCAAACATTATATCAGCACTCTTAATAAATCATAGCTTAGTGGGTCACATCCAGTGATCTCAGCAAATAATGAAAAAGGATATTATTAGAATTATTGGCCCTTTATAGCGTGCATTCCATAAAGGTTGCATAAAACAATGACATACACACACACACACACACAGACTTTTTTCTAAAAATGTGTCTTTTTACTTATTCAGTGGGACTCATAATATAGGTGTATTTCCAACAGAATCTCTACATAAAATTTTTCAGTGGTATAAAATGCTTCCCCTACTCTCTATATGTAGTAGAGAAAATAAAAATTGCTGCCAATTGTAGAATGCCAAATAGGAACAAATTTGAATTAACATACAATTCAAAATTGGTGCATGTGTTTATATACAGAAATCTACCAATAGAAACATAATTCAGACAACAAACTATCCTCCTTACATTTTCTATACAGTGAGTATCAAGTACCAGAGATAAAATATCAATATTGTTTTCAATATTGAAAAATATTCAACATACAGAGGACTTTTTCTCTCAAATTACAAGAAACCTTTTGAATCTTGCTGAGTATATAAAAGCAACTACTTACTCTCCTCCACTCACTTTGCTAGTGTTCTAAAGCTTCAGTTGTATCACAATCAAAAGCATTATGTAAACATTATGTCATTTATATAAATGAATGTTTGCTTAATTTTCTTGTTTTATTAATACAATCGCTTCTTAATACCACTCTTTAAAAAATCAGAAGTGTTGAATGCACATGACCTTCCCTAGCTAGTATTATTTATTTTAAAGTTCTAAAATCTATTCTTATGAAAGATTTTCTTTCATCTACTTCTTTTAATCAATATAAATATTTGCAGAAATAAATTCATTGCACATTTTCTTGAACCTACATGGGGAATAGAGGAAACCTAATAAATGAAAAAGATATTTCAAAACTGGATCACTATATGCTGGCCTAGAAATTCTGTCCATGAAATTTCAAGAAAACTGAATAGCAACAGTAATTGAAAAAAAAATTGATGTCACACATGACTTTCTCTACCACTATTGTTTATATTTATATAGATAATGTATATTATTATATAAAGACATTTTTTTTCCATCCTCACATTAATCGAGAAAAACATTGAAAAATATTTAATAATAATCAAAACTTATTTATACTTCATCTTATCCATTTCAGGGATTGTCATTATAAATAAAATTATAAATAAAACATTGTTTACAAGGCTTGCACTGTAGTTCTGGTTTTTGGATGTCTTATATAGTCCTCTTCTCCAACTGAAATATTCACAAAATACTCAAGTAATCACATTTGCTGATGATTATTGTGGATTATAATTATGTGAACCAAGATGTAAATAACATTTAATGTTGGGTTGGAGACAAAATTAACTTCAATGAAACAAAGACAAAAGTATTAGTAGCTAACAGAAGGAAAAAGAGAATAATGACAACATAAATATACAAGCCCGCCTCGGTAGAGTGGTGATAGCATTCTGCTTCATATTCAACAGATTCTGAATCTCGCTTAGGGTGAGTTACCTGGATAAAGTTTTTTTCAGAGTTTTCCCTGAGAAGAAGAATGTCGAGTAACTTTAAGCTCCCTGGACCCCAAGATCATTTGAGCATCATTTCACCAATTTCACTCATCGTCCGATGTGACCAACCAGGTTAAAAGACGTTAAACTTAAAAAAAATCTACATCAACTTTTCAATAGAACAAGCTGAAAAACTAAAAGTCCTGAAATTTATTTATAAAATAATTTAAATTCAACAGAGATAATTATCATCTACATGATAAACAATAGCCTTAATAAATACCTTTTAAATCACCAAAACTAAACTAGGGTCTAGGAAATAAAGAATTATATGCCATTTATAAAGGAGCCATAGAACCTTTCTCAACTATGGAGCATCAGTATGGCATGAAGCATTAAGACACTCTAAAAATGTTAAAACATTTCAATACGTATTAAATCTTAAATTATCTTATTAAATCAATATTAAATCTTAAAATGACTACTAAAATGTAAAGGATACCATTTGATGCTTCCTGCATTTATGTATAGCCGGCATTCAACCTATAGACATTTCATACATGGCAAAGTAAAACTATATAAAGTAATACATAGAGAGACAAATTACAATTTACCCACAGACCCAAAATATTGGAATCTCCCTGCAGAAAATAGCTCTATCCAAAAAAATCAAGAAAACATAACATGTAATAGAAATACACAGATGGGAGCAATCAGAAGAAAAAGTAGGAGCAGCAGCAGTATTTCAATGTGGAACTCTCGTTCGGCAATTAAAGCACAGATTATATTCAAAATGCACAAACAATCAATCTAAGCTGATAACCATCTGAAAAGCTCTATAAGAACTTCAAAGAATGGAAGAACTATCAAATGAAGAAAGAGTTGCAACTGTAATCACGAGTATCTATTAAAAGAAAACAAAAAGCACATTACACTAATAAATAATATTCAATGTTACATCAATGTTATCAGACAATTCATTTCAGCTGGACAAATGCTCTTGATGGCTACATCGGTAGTGAATTGGCTGATAGATTAGCTAAAGAAGCTTCTACAAGTGAAGTAATAATGCAAATTTCCCAAGTCTACCATCAAATCGGAACTGAAAATACCAGGTATCAAGGAATGGTAGTTAAAATGGAATAGCACTACAAAAGGAGCAGTGACACAATCCTTTCCCCCCCCCCCCTCAATTAAGGACAGACTGAAAATAAAGCTCCCACAATCCCATAATTCCTAACCATTGTGTCAGACCACAAGAAAACTAAATCATATTTTCATTAATTTTGCATAATAGATAACCCTATCTGTATATGCAAAGAGGCTAACAGACAGTTAACCATCTAATATGCAGTAGTACAAACATAGAGCATCAGAGACCAATATTTATAAAATAATTTACACAGAATGGAGAAACCTGACCTGTGAGTAACCAAAAACTAATATTCTGACATTTACCAAGTTTTAGCAAATATGTTAAATCCATCACATCTAAACTAGACAGATATGTAAATATACGTATAATATGTTCTAATTCTGAGTGTAAATTAATTGTAGAAAATAATCTGCACAGTCAAATGTAGTTATAGAGAACCATATTAAATGGAATTTGAGTGTAATAACTATAAGTTTATATTTAAAGAAATTTAATTACATATGTTTTATTGTCTACTGTAATTACCAATGCTGTATAGTGGAAAACAAATGTATTAACTATTGTAATGAATGCATGTACTGTTACTGTTGTGAATCCTTAATTTAAAACATGATGAACAGTATTGAAGTACACATACAAATTGTTAAATATTCATGAAATTACATGAAATTATATAGAAAATTTTTATGAAACAAAAGATTTTTTTTAATATAAATAGAATGCAAAAGTAAACTGAGGAGAGAGACAGATTTGTTGTAAAGGTGATTCCTTAGCATTAAAACTGATTCTTTGGCCATAAGAACCCCTGTTTCTTGTGGTAGGCTTTGATAATTAGAGGTTCATCAGCTCATGCAGTATTATGCACCTAGCTCTGATTAAGTCCCATCATGTGGACGGAGTTGAGATGATATGTCTCTCACGATTGTAGCCTGTTGCAGTTCTCAAACATGAAAATCTTAGCATGGCTTTCTTTGGAAGGAAATTAAAGTCATTGGTCCAATGTCATATAAAAGAACATCAAGCCTGATAAAGAGGCTTCTGAGCAAAATTAAACAGTCTTTCATGCTCAATATAGAATGGAACACTGAGAGTCATAGCAGTTAAAGAACGTCAATAAATAAAACTCAAATTTTTTATAGCCTCTTATCCCACTTTTTCCACATGGACTTCTGGCAGATGTTGTACATTTCATTTTAGGTAAAAGGGAGATAGAATAAAGCTGTCAGATGTTAAAAAGCTAGTTGCTATAAGCTGGGCTTGAAATTTCCATAATGCTTCTTGATATTGTGAGAAACAGCTGTATGACAAAGGGGTTGGAAAAATCTAATGAATAATGATACATAATTCAGAAATTACTGCTGCCATAAACAAAGTTATTTGAAATAAATTGTGTGACTTAATGACCTCTACATTTTTTGTGCAATACATTTTTGCCCATCACTTAAAGTTTACCAGCTATACAAAATTACACAAAATTGCTTTGGAATGAAAAGGCCTTAACAGGCTGTTCCAGAAAATTCAAGGTATACATTTTATTTGTGAACTAAATATATTAAGTATATGCTATTTTAATCAAATAAGCTTAGCCTGTTTAAGAAAATCCAACATTTTGAAAAAGATTTCAAGGTAAAGGATAGTTTGGTATGAGAGATATTCGGAAAGTGTTCATATTGTATCTGTTATATTGCATAAGGTTGGTATTTGAGTTTCGTTTTTTAGTTATGCTGTTCACAGACAACTGAATGAACATGCCTACACAGTAATGCACTCTCATAAACACCAACAGCTGTCCAAAAAGTTACTTCTTTCCTGGATTCAGAGGGCCTCAAAATGTGTACTTCCAGCTAAATCTTGGTATAGACTTTTTGGGTGGAATAAAACATCTTCTTTATCTACTAGTTATGTTGTAGGGGAAGTTTAAAAAAATCAGATATTCCATCACGTGAATTTCTCTACCTATTCTGCGACAAATTATTCTGAGAAAAGCTTATTCTTCTATCTGCTTCATGCTAATCAAGGTAAACATTAAAAAAATGGCTGTATTATACATTTCCTGTAAGTAGAAGAGAAATAGTAGAATACATGCTTAAAGAAATACTCAAATCATTTAAAAGCTGATCGTTAATTGATAGCAAATACATTTAATGAGTATTTCATTGAGGTGGCAGAAAATTTACTGACAAAGAAACAGTCTAAGAGAGATGCAATTTCGTACCTTCAGGAATTCTGTATGGAAAATTTTACATTCTTAGAGATAGTGCCCACAAGTGCAACCGAAATAAAAAAAGTAATACAATCCCTCAAAAGCAAGAATTCATCAGGACACAATGAAATAAATACAAAAACATTAAAGGTATATGCTGACATTATTTGCAAACCTTTAATTCATATATATGTATCATATCCATCTTAACAGGGGCATTCTCAGACAGATTAAAATATTCAATCGTTAAGCCATTATACAAGAAAGGGAAAATCTCAGAAATGTCAAACTATAGACACATTCATACTTCTCGGCTCTGTAGGGGATAGGGAATAATTCTGGTTAACGAAAGATTCCCCGCCTCAGCCGGAAATCGAACCCGGGACTTCAGGGTGAGAAGTCAGCTCGCTGATCGCACAATCACTAGATAAATTGTTGGCATCCTTACGGAATAGTTTCGTTGGTTTATTTTGGCCCAAATGCTGTTGGTCATAACTAAATTATTCGAGGTTTCCTATCACTTCGCTGAATAGTTTTACGTCATGCAGAAACCTTTCTGATGACCTTGTGGTAATGTAAGATGACGTAAAGGGCTGAATAATACTTTAGGTGACAACACCAAACGTCAGAGAAAGCTAACTCCAGAGAAGCGCTTCCATTAATGTTACTGCCAAACGTGTAGAAAGCTTACTGCCGAAGCCTTTGACAAATCTAGTTAGGAAGAGTTCAGAGGTGATAATATTCACTAGCGTCACACATTTTACTTTCTCTAACACGCATGCCCAATGTACATACTGGATAGAGAAGGTATTGTATTCCACCCAAAATCGATACTGAGATTTCAACGGAAATACATACTTAAGGATCCTTTGAATAAATACATTTAAAAAAAATTAGAAAAAGGTCCTTGTGCCTGTGTGTGAGTGTGTGTGTGTATATGCGTGTGTACGGGCGCGTGTAAATAGCACAGTTGAAAAACGAAAAGTCGGTTAAATACCTAACCTGGTATTTAAACCAGTATCTTCCAAGGATGCCACAGGAAGATTTTCAAGCAAATCTCCCCAGCCCCCACTACTCTTTACATGGAACATTTTTCGAAAATGTTTATTTTATCAAAAATGGCTTTAACGAATTTTATTAAAGATATTTAAGATATTTTCATGACAAAGGAAAAAATTGGAATTACAGAAATTGGAATTTGTATAAAGACCAATTTTAGGGGAGATTTTCTTGAAAATCTTCGCGTTATATTTTTTGTGTCGCCTAAGTCATTTATCCGGATTTTCGTTTTTGAATTTTGCTATTCACTGACAGTCGGATAAATGACTGATATGATAGACTATGATAGATATAGAATTATTGGTGGAATGCAATACCTTCTCTACCCAGGTTCGTTGGGGAAAAAATAAACAATGTGATTTGTTCCATACACAGACTTTTTCTATATCTCTGTAGACAAATTATTGTTAAAACTCTTATCCATCTACTTTCTACTTCATACTAATCGGGATAAACGTTAACAGAAATGTAAGTAGAAGGGAAATAAGGAAATACACTAGGCTAAAGCGATAGTCAAATCTATTAGTAGCTGGTTACCTTGAGATTACCTCCGTTCTTTGCATGGCTAATTTACAAATTCCCGTATGAGAAAAGTTGAAGTAATTTAAAACTGAAACCAATATGTGTTTTAACGTGATCTACATTTTTTGTGCAGTAAGTTTCTACCTATCTCTTACGGTTTACCAGCTGCGATAAACTTAGCACAAATTCAGAATAAAGAGATCTTTAGAGGCTATACCCGGAAAATTCAATATATACATTTTATTTGCCATATAAATATATTTAATATACGATAGTTTAACAAAATCTTTAGAGCCATTTTTGAGAAAATTATAATTTTCGAATTTTTTTCCATATAAAGGGTAGTTTCGGATGGGGAGATCTTTAGGTCGCATCCCTGGAAGATACTAAACTTAAATATCAAGTTTGGTATATTACTGACTTTTCGTTTTTGAGTTATCGTGTCCACAGACACACGGCACACACACATGGATATTTTTCTAAAAATCTATTTGGGATCCATGGGACCTCAAACCCTGCATTCCGGTGACATCTCGGTGTCGAATATTTCGATACAATATCTTCTCTATCTGCTATGTATTGTATGCACATGGTAGAGAGTAAAAACCGCTAGCTAACATATACGCTTCAAGAAATTGTGAATGGGGAAAATTTTCGGGAATATCTCAAAATCAAATTAAACATTGTCGGCCCCGGAAGCCGTAGTCGTTGGCTTGATTGGTGTTGACGTTCGGAGACGAAAGGGTCGCGGGCTCGAATCCCGCTATGGATACGGATGTTTAGTGTTTGTTTTGCGCACTATCTACCTATATGTCATTCTGTTCCCCTGATGACCTGGTAAAGTTACGCCTGAAGTCCAATATGTTACAAAAAACCTTGTGTTCCATTCACATAGCTTTCTCTAGCCTTTTCATATATGAACTATTCCTACAAAATATTATTCTTTTATCTACATCATGCTAATCGAGATAAACATTAGCAGAATTGGTCTTATTACTTACTTCCTTGTAAGTATAAGAGAAATAAGGAAGTACACTAGCCTAAAGCTGTAGTCAACTCTTTTAAATGCTGGTCATTATGTGAAACAATTGAGGTTCGGTTCGCTTTGCATGGTCCCTATTGAAAAAATCTGGTGTGTTCCATTCACATGACTTTCTCTACATCTCTGCAACAAATTATTGTTAAAAAGCTTATGCTCTTATTTACTTCATTCTAATCGAGAAAAAATTAGCAGTAATAGTCTTATTACTTGCTTCCTTGTAACTAGAAGCGAAATAAGGGAATGCACTAGACTAAAGAATTAGTCAAAAGCTGGTTGTTATGTGATTGAAGTTCCTTTGTTTGTATGGACAGACAACTTTTTTTAAAGCTGAAACCAATAACAAGGAATATCTCAAAATCGATCGACTCCACGAAAAAAAGAATTATATAACATAAATTGTGTGTTTTAATGTGATCTAAATTTTTTGTGTGGTAAGTTTTTGTCCATCTCTTACGGTTTAGCAGTTATACAAACTTTCGTAAAATTCATCCAGAATAAAGTAGTCTTCAGAGGATATTCCCAGAAAATTCAAGATATACACATTATTTGTCAGGTAAATATCTTTAATATACGATATTTTAATCAAAATCGTTTGAGCTATTTTGAGAAAATCATAATTTTCGAAAAAAGTGCCATGTAAAGCGTATTAGGGTGGGGGATTTTCTTGAAAATCTTCGTGTTGCATCCTTAGAAGATACAAAACTTAAATACCAAGTTTGGTATTTAACGGTCTTTTCGTTTTTCAGCTATGCTGTCCACAGACACACACACATACACACATGGACCTTTTTTCAAAAATGCTTTTTTTGGATTCAGTGGGACCATATATTTCCAGAATCGAATTTTTGGGTGCATTACAATATCTTCTCTATATACTATATACATAGTGCGTGTAGAGAAGTAAACATTTGGTAGTTTAAAATTGAAATCAATAATATGAATATCTCGAAAACGGCCAACTTTACAAAAAAAATCTGCTGTATTCCATTCATATGACTTTCTCTACATCTCTGCAACAAATTATTGTTAAAATCTTATGCTTATTTTTACTTCATGCTAATCGAGAAAAAAATTAGCAGAAATAGTCTTTTTACTTGCTTCCATGCAAGAAGAAGGGAAATAAGGCAGTAGCATAGGCTAAATTATTCGTTAAAAGATGTTGCTTTGTGACTGCAGTTCCTTTGTTTGTATGGCCTGGAGTTGGCAAATTCCCGTACGAGAAAAGTAAACGTTTTTAAAGCTGAAACCAATAAAAAGAAATATCTCAAAAATATTCCACTCCACAAAAAAAAAAAAAAAAAATGTATATGTATATATAACATAAATTGTATGTTTTAACGTGACCTGCATTTTCTTTTAAGTAAATTTTTGTCTATTTCCTACGGTTTGCCAGGAATGCAAATTTCCGTACAATTCATCCAGAATAAAGTAGTCTTCAGAGGCTATTCCCAGAAAATTCGAGATATATATTTTATTTGTCAGGTATATATCTTTAATATACGATATTTTAATCAAAATCCTTAGAGCCATTTTTTAGAAAATCAAAATTTTCGAAACTTTTTGCATGTAAAGGGTAGTTGGGGTGGGGGGATTTTCTTGAAAATCTTCGTGTCGCATCCTTGGAAGATACTGAACTTAAATACCAAGTTGGTATTTAACGGACTTTTCGTATTTGAGCTTTGCTGTCCTCAAATATACACACATGGGCATTTTTCTAAAAATGCTTCTCTTTTTTTTTTTTTTTTTTTTTTTTTATTCAGGGTGTCCTAAAACATGTATTTTCGGTGAAATCTTGGTATCAAATTTTTGGGTGCATTACAATACCTTCGCTATACACTATGTACATAGTACGTATAGAGAAATTAAAAACGTAGATATATGTCATAGATTATGTGTTTAACGACATCTGCAATCTTTGTGTAGTAAGTTTTTGTGTATCTCTTACGGTTTATCCGATATGCAAAATTCTGGAAAACTTATCCAGAATAAAGAGGTCTTCAGAGGCTATTACCAGAAAATTCAAAATGTGCATTTTATTTGTGATATAAATATTTTTATATATGATATTTTAATAAAAATTCTTAGAGCCACTTTTGAGAAAAACGTTACAACTCTTTTTTTTTCATGTAAAGGGTAGTTTGTGGCAGGAGAATTTTCTTGAACATCTTCGTATCGCATCCTTGAAAGATACTAAACATAAATAAGAAGTTCAGTATTAAACTATGCTGTCCAATGACACACACGCGCGCGCACCTTTTTCTATTTTTTTTTCGGACAGGGTTCTCAAAAGGTAATTTCCGAAGAAATCTGGACATCGAGTTTTTCGACGGAAGATAATACTTTCTCTAGCTATTAAGTACATTGTAAGAACACACGTGCTAAAGAAAATAAAAATGTTCATATGAGAAGAGGAAAAGGAACGCGGCATAAAGAGAAGAACATAGTTCCTTGTGAAGGTCTCACTCATTGAATAGAGAATGAGTGTTACAATAGATAAGTACTGGTTATAAAATTCTACAATTTCTGAATAATTGTTAAAATTATTATCAGCAATGCGAAAATATTAGATTCTATATATTTTATGTTGCCGTAATGAAACTCAAACATTTTTCATGTTATTTATGCAATACTATAGTTCTAGATTATGGGCATGCTGCTAAGTGTGCAGGACGCGGACTAACTACATAGATAACCAATGCAAATGTGGGCAGATAGTGGCTTAAGGCCAACGTGGTGCCAGTGATAAAGATATAAATAGGTCGTAGAAGAAAAATGTATCTTTACTTTCTTTACATGTACTATGGAAATTGTGTGTAGAGAAGGTATTGTATTCCACCCAAAAATTCGATTTCGAGATTTCACCGGATCTACATATTTTGAGACCCCCTGAATAAAAATACATTTTTAGAAAAATGTCTGTGTGTGTGTGTCTGTCTGAATGAGTATTTAAGTGCAGTATCTTTCAAGAATACGACACGAAGATTTTCAAAAAGATCCTCCAACCCCTGTCCTTTACATGGAAGCATTTTTGTAAAATTGATTTTCTGATAAATGATTAAAGATTTTGATTAAAATGCAGTATATTAAAGATATTTACATCGCAAATAAAATATATATCTTGAATTTTCTGGGAATAGCTTCTGAAGACCTCTTTATTCAGGATGAATTTTGCATAACTGGTAAACCGTAAGAGATAGACAAAAGCGTATAACAAAAAAAAACTGATGTGTTCCATTCACATGCCTTTCTCTATATCGCTGTAACAAATTATTGTTAATAAGCTTATCTTTTATTGATTTCATGCTAATCGAGAAAAATCTGATGTGTTACACTCACATGACTTTCTCCATATCCCTGCAACAAATAATTCTTAAAAAGCTTATACTTCTATTTACTTTATGCTAATCAGAAAAAATTAGCAGAAATAGTCTAATTACTCGCTTCCTTGTAAGTAGGAGCGAAATAAGGGACAACCGTAGGTTAAAGTGATAGTCAAAAGCTGGTTGCTATGTCAATGAAGTTCCTTTGTTTATATGGATAGGAGTTGACAAGTTCCTGTATGAGAAAAGTATACGTTTTTCATAGCAGAAACCAAAAAAAAAAAAAAAAAAAAAAAAAAAAAAAAAAAAAAAAAAAAAAAAAAAAAGGAATGTTACAAAAACGACGAACTCCACGAAAAAATGTATATAACATAAATTGTGTGTTTTAATGTGCTCTACATTTTTTGTGTAGTAAGTTTTTGTCCATCTCCTACGGTTTAGCAGTTATTCAAAATTTAGTAAAATTCATCCAGAATAAACTACTCTTCAGAGGCTATTCCCAGAAAATTCAAGATATACATTTTATGTTTCAGGTAAATATGTTTAATATACGACATTTTAATCAAAATCGCTAGAGCCATTTTTGAGAAAATCAAAATTTCGAAAAAAGTTCCATGTAAAGGGTAGTTGAGAGTGGGGGGATTTTTCTCAAAATCTTCGTGTCGCATCCCTGGAAGATACTAAACTTAAATACCAAGTTTGGTATTTTACCGACTTTTCGTTTTTGAGTTATCGTGTTCACAGACACACGGACACACACACACACACACACACACACACACACACACACACACACACACACGGACCTTTTTGTGAAAATGTTTTTTTTGGATATTGGGGACCCTAAAATATATATTTCCGGTGAAATCTCGGTATCGAATTTTTGGGTGGAGTGCAATACTTTCTCTATACACTATGTACATAGTGCGTATGGAGAAAGTAAAAATTAGCAGAAATAGTCTTATTTCTTGCTTTGTTGTAAGTAGAAGCGAAATAAGGGAGTACCATAGGTTAAAGTGAAAGCCAAAAGCTGGTTGCTATGTGACTGATGCTCCTTTGTTTGTATGGACAGGAGTTGACAAATTCCTGTATGAGAAAAGTTTTTTTCAAAGCTGAAACCAAGAAAAAGGAATATCTCAAAAACGATCAACTCCACGAAAAAAAATGTATATAACATAAATTGTGTGTTTTAACGTGCTCTACATTTTTTGTGTGTTAAGTTTATGTCCATCTCTTACGGTTTAGTAGTTATGCAAAATTAATCCAGAATAAAGTAGTCTTCAGAGGCTATTCTCAGACAATTCAAAATATACATTTTATTTGCAGGTAAATATCTTTAATATACGATATTTTAATCAAAATCGTTAGAGCCATTTTTTAGAAAATCACAATTTTCGAAAGAAGTTCCGTGTAAAGGGTAGTTGGGCTGAGGGGATTTTTCTCAAAATCTTCGTGTCGCATCCCTGGAAGACACTAAACTTAAATACCAAGTTTGGTATTTTACCGACTTTTCGTTTTTGAGTTATCGTGTTCACAGACACACGGACACACACACGGACCTTTTTCTGAAAATATTTTTTTGGATACAGGAGACCCTAAAACATATATTTCCGGTGAAATCTCGGTATTGAATTTTTTAGTGGAGTGCAATACATTCTCTATACACTATGTACATAGTTCGTATAGAGAAAGTAAAAATGTATATGTTATTAAAACATAATTTATGTCATCACATTTCCTTATACTTCTCTCATACAGGAATTAGTCAACTGCTGGCCATACAAAGAAGCGAATTTCAATCACATCGCTACTAGCTTTTAAAAGACTTGACTATCGCTTTAACCTATTGTATTCTCTTATTTCCCTTCAACTAACAAGAAAGCAAGCAATATGTCCATTTCTGTTGATATATCTCGATTAGCATGAACTAGATAGAAGAAAGCTGTTTAACAATAATTTATTATAGAGATGTAGAAAAAATCATGTGAATGAATCACATCAGATTTTTATAAAAATCTCTCTCTCTCTCTCTCTCTCTCTCTCTCTCTCTCTCTCTCTGTGTGTGTTTATGTGTGTGTTTGTCTATGGTCAGCACAACTCTATAAGTAAAAGTCAGTGAAATACAAACTGGGTATTTATGTTTTGTATCTTCCAAGGGTACGGCATGAATATTTTCAAGAAGCTCCCCTCACCACACACTAACCTTTATATGGAAACATTTTTGAAATTGTTTTTTTTAAAAATTGCTCTATCGATTTTGATTAAAATGCCGCATATTAAATATGTTTACATTAAAATAATGTGTATAGTTTGAATTTTCTGGGAATAGCCTCTGAAGACCTCTTTATTCTAGATGAATTTTGCGTAAATCGTAAGAGATAAACAAAAACTTACTGCACAAAAAATGTAGATCATGTTAAAGCATATAATTTATGACATATGCGTTTTTCTTGTAGAGTAGGCCGTTTTCGAGATATTCCTTGTTATTGGTTTAAATTTTTAACTAACTCCTCTTAAACGAGATCATGTAAAGCGAACCGAACTTCATTGCGTCCAGTTTTTAAAAGATTTGGCTATCGCTTTGGCCTAATGTACTCCCCTATTACCCTTCTACTTAAAAGAAGCAAGTAGTTAGACCACTTCTGCTAATTTTTATCTCGATTAGCATGATGTAGATAAAATAATAATCTTTTGTAAGAATAGTTTGAATACTGAGCAGCTATAGAAATTTATGTGCATGGAATACATATTTTTTGATGAGCATTTAGCACGAGCCATTCATACGAGTACTATAGAAGTTGAAGAGCTTTTGTTTTTAACGATAAATGAGAACGCTGTTGAATCACAGCATAATATTTGCATTTGGTATCATTTTGAAATGATGTAAAGGCCTATTTTTCGTGAATTTATAGAATTGTTCATATTTTCGATATTAATAGTTTTAGTGATAAATGAGAAATGCCTACACTTTTATTTTGCATAGAAAAATTACAAATTATAAGTCACAAAAATAAAACTTTTTCATAGAAAATGTGTATTTATTTTAGGTTTCAAAAATAAAACTGTAATATAACACTTTTGTATTCATACGATGCAGTTCTTCTAGTTCTGATTCCTTAGCAGTTACATTACTTAAAACAGTGGCATTCAACATTTTTTCTCCACGTCCCCCACTGACAATGTTCCATTACAGCCTGTACCCCTAGAGTTTTCCCTAATTTAAATTATATATAACCATATGTAAAATAGATTATAACATTTACAATTATTAAATATTGCAGACAGGAGGATTATGCTGTAAGTGTATAAAATAAATATAGGAACTATGTAAATATGTTGCAGATAATTAATAGACACAAAATTGTATGAAGTTCTGTATGTTTCTGACCTGTTAATGAGATGGCTGAGCTTGTTTTCTTGTCTCTATTTGTGGCTGAATCTCCGTTAGTGCGAGTATCAATGTGGATTCTGGATTCAAGCGATTTCTTTGTTTCGTTTTGATTGCTGTCAATACAGAGAAACTCTGCTCATACAGATAAGTTGAGGGGAATGGAAGAAGGTGTGTAATGGCACAGACTCTAAGTTCAGTGTACTCTTTGCGTGCGTAACACCAGAAATCACAAATTGACATGTTTTCGAATTTTATTTTCAGTGAAATGTTGACAGACATTTCCAAAAGACATTCTTGTAATTTTATGGGAAGATCAGAGAAATTGATGGCAGTGGTGCAAAACGGATTTATAATCCATTCTTGTGTAATGTCTTTCTCAACTTCTGGGAAGTATTTTAAAAGAGATTTTGTAGGTGGAATTTGATTATTTCTAAAAGTCCATCAGCAAAACTAACTTCATTTCATATGTTCCAAAATAGTTGGAAAAACTGCAACATTCCCTTTATTAACGCAATCAATCCAAAATAAAACTTTCCTATAAAACCCCTTTATTTTCTCATGAGCTTTAAAAGTGTTTCCGTCAAAATCTTGGAGTTGAAGATTAAGCTCGTTAAATTTGTTGAATAATATCCGTCTTCAAAATTTCTCACCAGATCGGATTTCAATTTTGTAAGGGAATATTTTACCTCATTTTTTCAGTTCAAAAAGACGAGTTAATACGCGTCCTCATGATAACCAGCGCACCTCGGTGTGCAAAAACATTTGAGTGTGCGTAGCTCCCATCTCCTCACACATTTTTTTGAATAGACGGTTCAGTGCAAGGGACTTTATTAAATTGACTAATTTTATAGCAGTGCTCAATGTTTCAAGTAAATCAGGCGTTATTTTTTGTTTTCGCTACCAAATTTTCTCTGTGTATAATGCAATGTTACCAAATTATGTTGGGGTTAATTTCACGAATACGAGCAATAAGACCACTCTTTCTACCTGTCAAACAAGCAGCACCATCTGTGGATAAACTTACACACCAGTCCCATGACAAATTTAATTTTGATCTTATAAAATTCTCAAGAATTTTAAAAACATCATCCCCCCTTGTATGTTCTGGTATTTTTTTACATCCTAGAATTTCATCAGCAATAGCACTTTTTTTAACGTCAAAATACCGAACATATATAAATAGCACAACTTCACCAGACACGCCTTCCGATTCATCGATTTGAATGGCAAATCTTTTGTCTATTTGAATATTTTCTACTATTTGGTAAACAATATTTTGTTCCATTTCATGAATTCTATACCCTACACTTGTGTCAGGATTCAATTGTTTTGATTACTTTAGCGGAATGTTTGTGTAACAGTTTTTCTGCTATAATCAAAGAACCAGGAATAATAAGATATTCAACTGCGGTATAAGGTGATTTGTTTTTTGTAACCAGCAACGCTAATTCATACGATGTCTCTAGTGGTGTTGCTTTTGTAAAATTGTGGTTCACGTTTGAACTTTTATTCATATTTTCTGCTTTGCGCCGAAAAATTTCGACTGACTTATCTTTACATTCGCCGTGATTGGTTACCAAATGACTGTGAAGTAGAAATGGTTTCATAGAATTGTTCGACAGAGTTTGGTTGCAAATAATGCAAAGGGGCAAAGGTGGATCACACATATTTGACACGAATTCATATTTAATGTAAGATTCCCTGTAATATCTGTATTTCAAATTCTCGGGTTTTTCGACTTGCTCGTAGATGGTTCAACTTCAACACTATTTTCACCAATGTCCCGTGGTGGAACAAGTGTTGTCGCACTTTACTCTTGCGGTGGCTCAACATTATCGGCACTATCACTTGTTCCACTGAGTTTACGTTTTTCTCTTATAACGAATTTGTCCATCCTACAACAAAATTAAAATAGTGGATATCACAATAAAGACATTCAACTGTTCACAAATATAAAGAATGAGATGCTAAACTTCGAGTAAAGATAACGAACCTGCACCCAACACTCACGAAAATATACTGGGTACTGAACTGAACTGTCGGTAGATTAACAGTTAACTAACGTACATTCTCAGACTCTGTTATTGTTGTCGGCATTTGAAACAAACAACACAAATTATAAACAGCGCAGCTTATGTTATTGTTGGTTATACCGGTAGGGCAGATCAAATCTCTCTGGCTGAAATATTTTTCGTTGCTTTGTGATCATTCAGGAAACATATTATATGTACCCCTAAGAAGTCTTCACGTATCCCAGAGGTTATGCGGACCACAGGTTGTATATGGCTGACTTAGAAGATATTAATGAGGTGCCAAGGAAGAAACTCTTGTTTCTGAAAATTGCATAGTGGTAACAAATCCAGTATTAGAATTTCAATCCAAAGAAAAATCTGAGCTCACCTAGTTTTATCCCAAATTAACTCGCTGGGAGCCAAGTGAATACTTTGGAAGTACACAATTGCCTTGCAGAACGTATGCATCCCAATATTAGAGTTACAGAAAAGACGATTTACAAAAGTTGCTGACATATGACTTGGTCCAAGTTATACTCTATTATAACCACAGAAACTGATGATATAACATTAGATCATTTGTTTGAATCCTCGCGGCTAGTTACTAAATCATTTATTGGCGATTTAAATAATGTAATGGCAACATTTAAATAAGTGTATTTAAAACTAGTTGTATTAATTCTGATTTGCTTCTTTGTTACATTAAATGTGTGCCATCCTTGAACAGCTAAACCATGGTGGTTACGTAAATTAGATTGGCATTGAAAGCAAAAGGCGAGTCTTAACACATTTTCTGTAGAAAGTCCCTTCAATATCTTTGGCTAGCATATCAAATGCCCCCAGCGAGAAAATTTTCTCGATGTACAACTTAGTTGTAACCGACAGGACAATGAACATTTTAAAATAAGAACTGAAGCTTTCCTGGCGACGTATTAATTCAAAAGCTTCTCGGGTTTCTAACCAGGTAAAAACTTGGCTTGACACCAACGTTTCGAATAAGTGCATCTTCCTCGTCTTCAGGGTGAACTGATCTTCTTCGAAACGTTGGTGTCAAGCCAAGTTTTTACCTGGTTAGAAGCCCGAGAAGATTTTGAATTAATGAAAATGTTGTTGAATGTTGCAGTTTGGTGATTTTTGATATATGACTTGATTCTATTCATATTTATTTGAAATATATATTATTTTTAATTTGGAAATAAAGGGTTTTGACATTAATGTTACTTTAGTTATCTGTTAATTTCTATCACGTAATTAGTCGTCAATTCTGCCCAAAACTTAGCACAATATTAATGCAAACTTATATATAATATTCAACATAAACACCACTAGTTAACATTATTAATTCTGATTTTTAAAATAATTTTCATTACAAAGTCTTGCCTCTGTTTGTAACACTCGTGAAGTAACATTTTTGTAACACTCATTTGGCAATCAGAGGTTCTATTCTCATCCTCAGAAATAATTTGTATTCATTTTAATATTGATACTATGTAAATTCATTAAAATGTGTTGCGTATTCTAATAGTGTAGAATGTTATTATAACAAAATCGGTATAGGGTAGTGTTTAACGCCCGCTTTTACTACATGGCACCGCAGGCAATGGCACTGGTGATACATGGAATGAAGATGGAGCACCGGTGGAATGCGATGGCGGGGGAAACCGGAGAATTCGGAGAAACCCCGTCCCTGCGCCGCTTTGTCTACCACAAATCTCACAATCGGTCATTTGGGATCGAATCCGGGCCACCTATGTGAGAGGCGAGTGGTCTAACCACTTGGCCACGGCGCGGCCTCAAAAAATGGTATAGGTATGTTATTTACATTAGATGTGAAGTTTATTGTTACTAATTTGAATGTTTATATACTTAGTAATATGTTTGTTTTATCAGGGAACATATTAAAAATGTTAATTGTATAGTTATACTTTGTCTACATGGTAGCCTTCAATTAAGAAAAATATTAAATAAATACCACTCTTTTTGCTTGTGATGGAAATTGCATATATATATATTAAGCGGAGGCGTTATATCGATTAATATAATATCAAATTATATTCAATTGACCCGCAAATGGATTTTGCAGAATCAGAAGAAATGTAAGCAGCGGAAATGAAATTTGCTGCCAAATAAGTTAAGAAAACAGAACGACAACACTCTCACTTATTCTATTTAATTTTGCCTCAGCTTTTTGTATATTACAGAATTTTATGACTCTCTAAGTCACCATGTTATAGCACTGAATATAAAGGTTAAACAGTAAGGAAGGTCATACAACGCATATTAGAGAAGACCACTGTGCATGTCCGAATGTATACTACTATATATTTCCACACAAATTTCAGCTGTATAATTTAATAATCGAAGCTGACTAAAAATAATGCATGACAATCCATATTAACTTTTTTTTTTTTTTTTTTTTTTTTTTTTTTTTTTTTTTTTGTATAGCCGCCCCCTTTAACTTCAATTGGCATATCAAGGGCTTTTGACTTGTGAAACAGCTCAATATTATCTGAAGGTTAAGAACATTATGTTAATCATTTTTATATCATTAAACATACATTCATACTTTCAGACTCTGTGGAGAATAAGGAATAATTCTGGCTAAAGAAAAATTCCCCACCACAGCTGGGAATCGAACCCTGGACACTCGCATGAGAAGTCAGCTGGCTGACCACTCGATCACAGAGGCAGTCTAAAAAGATCTTATTTTTACTTTGTCTATACTTACTATGTACATAATGTATAGAGAAAGTATTGTATTCCACGCAAACATTCGATACCCAGATATCACCGGAAATACATGTTTAGAACCCCTGAATTAAAATGCAGAAAAGAGGATGTGTGTGTGAGAGTGTGTGTGTGGACATCATAGCTAAAAAACGAAAAGGGCGTTAAAACACCAAGATTGATATTTAAGTTTAGTACATTCCAAGTTATATACACGAAGATTTTCAAGAAAATCTCCTACCCCAAACTACCCTTTACATGGAAAAAAAAATTTAAATGTTATTTTTTCCAAAAATGGTACTAACGATTTTGATTAAAATATTCCAAGGTATATTAAAGATAAGTTTACATGGCAAACAAAATGTAGGTATATCTTGAATTTTCTGTTAATAGCTTCTCAAGATCTCTTCATTCTAGGTGACTTTTGCATAATTGGTAAACATAGAACTGATAGATAAAAACTTACTAAACAAAGATGTACATCTCGTTAAAACACACAGTTTATATCATATGCCTTTTTCGTCGAGTTGACTGTGTCCGAGATATTCTTTGCTGTTGGTATCAGTTTAAAATACCTAAACTTTTCTCATACGGGAACTTGTTAACTCCTGGCAGTAAAAAGGCGGATTTCATTCTTATAGCAATCACCTTTTAAAACATTTGACTTAACACTTGATTCTAATGCATTCCCGTATTTTTCACCTACTTATAAGGAGCTAGGTAAGAAGTCAATTTCTGCTAATGTTTATCTCGATCAGCATGAAGTAGGTAGAAAAATAGCTAAGCTTTTTAACAATAATTTGTTACAGAGATATAGAGAAAGTCATGTGAATGGAAAACATCAGATTTTCTCTTAAGGTTGCTTTCAGTTTTTAGCCTCGTTCCCGAAATCTCGCAAAATAAAATTCTGCTTTTAACACCTTGTAACATAAATACGTAATTTATATGTACTAAATGTCTCAAGTATGGTTTGTGTACACTGAGATAAGGGAACAAGGTAGTCTGAACAATGGAAATTATACCTTAGGTGAGTTGAATTACCACTGCTCTTAAAGTATTCAATTGTTTTTCCAGAAATTTGTACGCATTATTTTATAAATCATGACGATTGTTTCAAGTGGTTGTTTACATTAATAGCTTATGTGGTTGAGTCTATAAAAAGTATTTCATTCAGCAGAAAAGTAAACCTAGTCTTAAAACAAGTGAATTCATGTACCTTTTTCTCTGACACTACTTACTTGCAATACATAAATACACTTTTGCATGCTTGTTCTTAGTATAATCAGCCATCTTCTGAACCCCAATTATTTAGCTATGATACGATTTCAGTAGAAATTAAAAAAAAATTATTTGTAGATTCAAAAAATAAAAATGTGGAAAATTTGTACGTTGTTGCTTTCTTAACATGATCAATATACACTGTAACGTCACGATTGTGGTTAAAAATGTCAACTATGTGTTGTATGTATGTGCTGAAAATGTCAGCTTTCCAGCTCTCATACTTTCTGAGAAAAAGGCAGATAAGTATCCAAAAATGATTTTTGAGAAAACTAAATTTAAATATACAAATGTTCTAAAAAGGAGCATTACATAACAGCTTTAAAGAAATGCAGACTAGCATTTAAATTATATTTAAATTGATTAAAATCCTCTTAACCCCACAAAAGTACACATTTTCTGAAACTAGAAATAATAGAGATTTTATTAGTGTCTAAAACAAAACAAAAAATATGTTTTACCATTTCAGAGTATCTTGTCCCTATAAGTAAGTATTTTGTAAACCAATTCACCGTTAATACAGTCCTGTAATTACTGGAAGCGATGCTACTAAGACAAAGGAATTTATTGAGTAATAGAGTAATGTTATAAACAAAGTTCGAGACACTTGTTCTCATCATAAAACGATCATCTCGTGATATTAGAGAAGAATATATTAGATGTTAGAGATAACCAAAGATCCGAACCTCGATAAGGGTCTGGCTAAGGCCTATTATGGAACGTTTCATTTATTTATTTACGAATGTTACAGTTTTGTGTTTTAGGCTCATTTACATATTTGTTTAATTAGATATCATAGTTATCATGAGGAATATGAAAAAAATCAGACGCGTTCCACTCACATGACTTTCTCTGCATCTCTACAACAAATTATTGTTAAAAAGCTTATTCTTCTATTTACTTCATGCTAATCGAGAAAAAATTAACAGAAATCGTCTTATTACTTGCGTGCATGTAAATAGAAAGGAAATAAGGGAGTACCATAGTGATAGTCAAAAGCTGGCTGCTATGTGATTGAAGTTCCTTTGGTTGTATGGGCAGGAGTTGACAAATTCCCGTAGAAAAATATAACCTTTTTGTAGCTGAAACCAATAAGAAGGAATATGTCAAAAACGATCAACTCCACGAAAAACATCTATATGACATAGATTATGTGCTTTATCGAGATCTACATTTGTGCATTGTAAGTTTCTGTCTATTTCTTACGGTTTACCAGTTACGCAAAATTCAGAAAAATTCTTCCAGAATAAAGAGGTCCTCAGAAGCTATTCCCACAAAATTCAAGATAATATCATGCATTTTATTTGCCATATTAATGTCTTTAATATACGGTATCTTAATCAAAATCGTTAGAGCCATTTTTTGAGAAAATCAAAATTTTCGAAACTTTTTCGATATAAAAGGTAGTTTGGGGGGATTTTCTCAAAATCTTCGTATCACATCCCTGGAAGATACTAAACTCAAATACCAAGTTTGGTACTTTACGGACTTTTCGTTTTTGAGTTATTGTGTTCACAGACATACAGATATTTTTCTAAAATGCTTTTTTTTTGGATACAGTAAACCCTAAAACGTGTATGTCCGGTAAAATATCTATATCGAATTTTTGGTGGAATGCAATTCCTTCTCTATACACAATGTACATAGTACGGAGGGAGAAAGTAAAAAAAAAAAAGCTACTTTGTAACAATTCTACGACCACGGATTATTTCTTTCCTTTTCATATTGAAAACTAATCCTGAGAAGATCTTTCTTTTATCTGCCTCCTGTTTATAATATTCATTATCAGAAAGTGATTTAATTAAGAAATAATGGGTATACTGCAGGGGGGAAAAAACCTTAATGAGCTTTCTTTCCGAAATGAAAGCAGAGTAATGCAATGTTATTGAACGGCATATGCACGGCAGAGTAAGATATGTTTACTTTCAAGGGAATTTGTCAACTTCTGGACATATAAAGAAACGGATTTCATCGCATGGCAACCAGTTTTTAAAAGATTTAACTATCGTCTTAGCTTACTGCATTCCCTTCTACTTACAAGAAAGCAAGTAATAAAACTATTTCTGCTAGTGATTATCTCGATTAGCATGACGTAGACAGAAGAATAAACTTTTTATCAATAATTTGTTATCGAGATGTAGAAAAAGTCATTAGATTTTTACTTTCTCTGGCATGTATGTATGTACATATAATGTACATAGTAGCTCGAGAAGGTATTATATTCCACAAAAAAGTCGATGTCGAAATTTCACTGGAAATATTGTTTTGAGATCCCCGAGTCCGAAAAAAGCAGTTTAGAAAAATGTCTGTATGTATGTGTGTGTGCGTGTGCGCGAGCGGGCGCGCGCGCGTGCGTCTGCGCGCCTGTGGGCAGCATAGCTCAAAAACGAAACGACCGTTAAATACCAAACTTGGTAATTATGTTTAGTATCTTCCAAGGATGCTACATGAAGATTTTCTAGAAAATTTCCCACCACAAACTACCCTTTACATGGAAAATTTTTGTTTTTCTCAAAAATGGCTCCAAAGATTTTCATTAAAATATGGTGTATTAGAGATACTTAACATCACAAATAAAATTTATATTTGGAATTTTCTGGGGATAGCCTCTGAAGACTTCTTTATTCTGGATGAGTTTTGCAGAGTTTTACATGAGGGTTAAACCCTAAGAGATACGCAAAAACTTACCACATAAAAAATATAAATCTCGTTAAAACACATAATTTATGTAATACACGTTTTTCTTGTAGAATTTACTATTTTTGAGATATTCCTTGTTAATGGTTTCAATTATAAATTGCCCAACTTTTCTCAAAAGGACCATGCAAAGCGATTCGTACCTCAGTGGTTTCACATAGCCACCAGCTTTTAAAGTATTGGCTATCACATTAGCCTAATGCATTCCCTTATTTCCCTTCTATTTACAGAGAAGCAAGTAATACGAATGTTTTTCTTGATTAGCATGATGTTGATTAAATAATTTTTGATATATGGAAAGTTTGTATATAGAGAAGCTTATGTGAATGAAACACACCAGATTTTTTTTATTACATTGGAAATGTAGCATCAACGCCCTTCTAAGGGTATATGTTTTTCAGCTGATTCTAACAGTAAAGTATGTTTTATTTATTTATATACTATTTATGTATATATTTCGTCTTATACATATCGAGGAACCCCAGTTAAGAACTCTGGACCGTTGGAACTGCAGGTAGTTTACGAGGCGATTGAAACTAACTGGCTCACGCCTTTTTGAACTCAGTTTATGTAAGGTTTTAAAGGTTGAACAGATCTATCATTAAACATCTATACCCAAACAAAACTAATGTTAATTCATCATAGAGGTCACAATCTCTTTATTCGATATGGTCTCTCACAAAGAATTCGCTTTTTGCAGATAAAAAGCTATTGTTATGCTGTTATTTCATTTGGTGAATTAATTAAGTTTTGTCCTTAATTATATCAATATTGTTTTAGTACACAGGAGGCTACGGAGCAAGGTGGCTCATATGTCTCATCTAGAACTGGCATTCGGGAGGTCCTGAGTTCGACTTCTACGGCCCTCTCTAACCCATAAGTTCTTTCATATGGTTTCCCTTATCACTAAGCAAATGCGGGTGAGGTTTCTTCATTCTCCTGAACTTCCTGTCCCTCCATTTCATCCACCCGGTCTCTTTTAGGGTTGCAAGTCGGCGAGGACAGCGATGATGACGGCCTTCCGAATGATAATGCGTTTTGGAAATACAGTTTTCGGCGAGGTGGCGTTAGAGTTGTCTGTAGGGTACAGGGACTTCGGTCAGACCTGCGACACAGGCTACTTCCCGCGTCGAGATGAACTGATTGGACTATGTTAGGGACTCTCCACAGCGACTCTTTCTTTGCGGTCCAGGTTCGGCCGCCCGTCGATAATTTCCCGGGATTTTCCTGTTTCAGTCTTATTGTATCCAATCTCCCGGCTCGCCTATTTTAGACTATTTCTCCCGTATTTCATACACTACCATGAATTCTGGGTTTTAGAGGGATATTTGGAATATGCGATATATCGAAGTGGAGGTTCCTTTTTCCCAATTTTGACAGCAATATTTTAATTAGCTGTTGGTAGCAATGGTAGCACGAGTCTCGTTCACTTGCATATTTGAATTGAAGAGAGGAACGCGAGTTTTGTTTGTTTGTGGTTCTACAAAGCAAGTAAACTTATGGAAGGCGATGTCTGTAATGAACGGTAGGCCGTGTCAAGGTGTCAGGAAACTATTCCTGAAATCTCCCTTATTTTCAGTTAGAAAACCTGGCAACCCTACTCCCAAGAGAATGACGCACTAGTCCATGATGGCTACAATGTGAACTCCCTTTTAGAAATCACATACACGCATGCACACACAGGAGACAGATAATTGCAGCCGGTTAACAATTTTAGCCTAGATATTACAAAGGACTTTTGACAAGTCGTTCCCATTTAATATTTCAAAGTGTACTGCTTAAAACGAGATAGAGACGTGCGGAACTATGTCTATCACGTCCAACAATGAATGAGAGTTTGAAATAAATCTTGTATTCAAAAGTGCTAAATCTGCCTAGTATTTATCGGAGGACTGTGGGAAACATTTTAGGTTAGTAGCTTGACTCATACGGGATTGGTATTAAGATCTCAGTGTGAATACGTTTGCTATTGCTATCCCTCTGCTAAATGCAAAACTTTTCCAGAAAAGTTTCACTAGTATCGACTCCTGTCCAGTAATGTTTGTATAGGGCGTGGTATTACATCACTAAATTGCAATCTGTGCGCCTGCATGAAAATAAATATTGACTAGCGTGATTGATATTACTCCGCAATGGTCATTTGATTCCCTAAGAGTATACCTAATATTGTAATAAATTTATTGTGAGAACTACAAATATTTATCACACCCTTACAGTAAAAATCTGATGTGTTCCATTCACATGACTTTCTCTACATCTCACTAACAAATTAAATTACTGTTGAAAAGCTTGTTCTTCCATCTACTTCATGTTAATCGACATAAACTTTAGCAGAAATGGTCATATTACTTGCTTCCTTGTAAGTATGAAGGAAATAAGGGAATACACAACGCTAAAGCGATAGTCAGATCTTTTAAAAGTTGATTGCTCTGTGCTTGAAATCTATTCCTTAGCATGACTAGGAGTTGTTGACAAATTTCCGTATGAGAGGTTTCAAATATTTTAAAACTGAAACCAATAATAAGGAATATCTCGGAAATTGTCAATTCCACGAAAAAATGCCTATATGTGTGTTTTAAATAAATCTACATTTTTTTGTGTAGGTAGTAAGTTTTTTGTCTATCTAGTACGGTTTAACAGTTATGTAAAACTCAGCAAAATACATCCAGAATGAACATGTCTTTAGAGGCTGTTCCCAAAAAATTTAAAATATACGTTTTATTTTTCATGTAAATATCTTAATATATGGTATTTTAATCAAAATGGTTAGAGCCATTTTTAAGAAAATCAAAATGTTCGAAAAAATGTTCCATTTAAAGGGCAGTTTGGGGTGAGGGGATTTCGCGTGTCGCGTCCTTGGAAAATATTAAACTTAAATACCAACTTTGGTATTTTACCGATCTTCTGTTCTTGGATTATATTGTTCATAGACACGAGGACCTTTTTACTTTCTCTACACGTACTGTGTACATAGTGTATAGAGAAGATATTGCACTCCACCCAAAAATTCGATACCGAGATTTCACCGGAAATATATGTTTTAGGGTCCCCAGTAACCAAAGAAAAAACATTTTCAGAAAAGGTCCGTGTGTGTTTCCGTGTGTCTGTGAACACGATAAATCAAAAACGAAAAGTCGGTAAAATACCAAACTTGGTATTTAGGTTTAGTATCTTCCAGGGTTGCGACACGAAGATTTTGAGAAAAATCCCCCCACCCCAAACTACCCTTTACATTTAACTTTTTTCGAAAATTGTGATTTTTTAAAAAATGGCTCTAACGATTTTTATTAAAATATCGTATATTGAAGATATTTACCTGACAAATAAAATGTATATCTTGAATTTTCTGGGAATAGCCTCTGAAGACCTCTTTATTCTGGATGAATTTTACGGAATTTTGTATAAGTGTTAAACCATAAGAGATAGACAAAAACTTACATCAAAAATAGAGCACTTTAAAACACACAATTTATGTTATATACATTTTTTCGTGGAGTTGATCGTTTTTTTTGTTTTTTTTTTAGATATTCCTTGTTTTTGATTTCAGCTTTGAAAAACTTGTAGTTTTCTCATAAAGAAATTTGTCAATTCCTGTCCATACAAACAAAGGAACTTCAGTCACATAGCAACTAGCTTTTGACTATCACTTTAACCTATGGTACTCCTTTATTTCGCTTCTACTTACAAGGAAACAAGTAATAAGTCTATTTCTGCTAATTTTTCTCAATTAGCATGAACTAAATAGAAGCTTAAGCTTTTTAACAATAATTTGTTGCAGAGATGTAGAGAAAGTCATGTGAATGGATCACATCAGATTTTTTTTATACAGGGAAGCTTAAAACATATTTACGTGAAATCTCGGTATCGGATTTTTGGGGTGGAATACAATATTCTATATACACTATGTGCAAGTACATGTAGAGAAAGTAAAATGAATACTTGTTGATCGCCCCTTTACTTTTCAATGGTAGTACCGTATTCAAAATTCAATTATTAAATTGGAAGGTGACAGCTGCCCATTTTATTAGTTTTCAAAATAAATAAACTTTCAGAACAAAGCATGGAATAAAGATATCGGTTTGATTGTGTTTGGCAGGCTGCCACTCTTGTACGTGGTAACACTGCTACTGGATATGCAGACTTTTAGCTGCTGGGTTTCCCCAGAACATCCATGTTGATGACCATGTTAGTGTGGAGTTCAGTCGACATGGGATTATGAATACCTGTTCTGACCTCAAATCGTCCTCGATACTCGCCCTCCATTACAGGGGCATGCCATTGTTCCCTGCTAGCGAAGTGAACCTTTCAACGGTTCAACACGCGGTGCTTTGTGACACATTCATATTAGCTTCTCATTCTCTATAAGCACTGCTTTATTGTCTAAGTCAAGGTGCATGTAAATATCAAGTAATGAAGGAACATTTTATTACAAAAATGCAATTATTTGATTAATGTAACCGCGGGATGGCTTGGGCGGTTTCGTCCGTGACCCGCATTCGGGAGGTTACGGGTTCGATTCTTGGTCCTATGGTTTTTCCGGGATTTTCCTAGGTCGCCAGGCGAATGCCGAGTGGGTTTCCTTCATCTCCTTGATTCCTGTCCCTCCAAGTCGTTTCCATTGTAATTTCGTTCGTCCTTTATTCCGTGGTTTCTTTCAAGTTCGGAAGTATCCGCGATGGTTCTCGGTGCGGCAAGGCAAGTTTAATTCTGTTAAATGTAGTATATGGTCAAATAATTGAGGCTTTGAGATCAAAAAAGGGACATGCCACCAAATAGCAGTTTTGAGATATATCATTTTTACTTTCTCTATACGCACTATTTACATAGCGTATAGAGAAGGTATTGCACTCCACCCAAAAATTCGATACCGAGGTTTCATGGGAAATATATGTTTTAGGGTCCCCAATATCCAAAAAAAGCATTTTCACAAAAAGGTCCGTGTGTGTGAGTGCGTGTGTCTCCGTGTGTCCATGTGTCAGTGTGTCCGTGTGTCTATGAACACGATAACTCAAAAACGAAAAGTCGGTAAAATACCAAACTTGGTATTTAAGTTTAGTATCTTCCAGGGATGCGACACGAAGATTTTGAGAAAAATCCCCCCACCTCCAACTACTCTTTACATGTAACTTTTTTCGAAAATTTTGATTTTCTCAAAAATGGCTGTAACGATTTTGATTAAAATTTTGTATATTAAAGATATTTACCTACAAATAAAATGTATATCTTGAATTTTCTGGGAATAGCCTCTGAAGAGTGTTTATTCTGGATGAATTTTACTGAATTTTGAATAACTGCTAAACCGTAAGAGATGGACAAAAACTTACTTCACAAAAAATGTAGAGCACATTAAAACACACAATTTATGTTATATAATTTTTTTTCGTGGAGTTCGTCGTTTTTGAGACATTCCTTATTTTTGGTTTCTGCCATGAAAAACCTATACCTTTCTCATACAGGAACTTGTCATCTCCTATCCATATAAACAAAGGAACTTCAATGACATAGGAACCAGCTTTTGACTATCACTTTAACCTATGGTTGTCCCTTATTTCGCTTCTACTTACAAGGAAGCGAGTAATAAGACTATTTCTGCTAATTTTTTCTGATTAGCATAAAGTAAATAGAAGTATAAGCTTTTTAAGAATAATTTGTTGCAGGGATATATAGAAAGTCATGTGAATGGAGCACATCAGATTTTTTTTTATATAATTCTGAATAGGTAATAACATTTAAACAGGTTGTAGTTAACTTACATTCTCATTATGACGATATACCAAAATCTGTAAACATATAATAAAGACACATACTAGTAAATGGACAGCATAAAATTACTACGTGTCCCGTTTTTTACTCTCTCTATACTCACTATGTATATAGTGAATAGAGAAGGTATTGCACTCCACCAAAAAATTCGATACCGAGATTTCACCGGAAATATATGTTTTAGGGTCCCCTGTATCCAAAAAAAAAGTATTTTCAGATAAAGATCCGTGTGTGTGTGTGTGTGTGTGTGTGTGTGTGTGTGTCCGTGTGTCAGTGTGTTCGTGTGTCTGTGAACACGATAACTCAAAAACGAAAAGTCGGTAGAATACCAAACTTGGTATTTAAGTTTAGTATCTTCCAGGGGTGCGACACGAAGGTTTTGAGAAAAATCCCCCCACCCCAAACTACCCTTTACATAGAACTTTTTTAGAAAATTTTGATTTTCTAAAAAAAATGGCTCTAACGATTTTGATTAAAATATCGTATATTAAAGTTATTTATCTGACAAATAAAATGTATATTTTGAATTTTCTGGGAATAGCCTCTGAAGGCTACTTTATTCTGGATGGATTTTTCATAACTACTAAACCGTAAGAGATGGACAAAAACTTAACCCACAAAAAATGTAGAGCACGTTAAAACACACAATTTATGTTATATACATTTTTTTCGTGGAGTTGATCGTTTTTGAGATATTCCTTTTTCTTGGTTTCAGCTTTGAAAAACTTATACTTTTCTCATACAGGAATTTGTCAACTCCTGTCCATACAAACAAAGAAACATCAGTCACATAGCAACCAGCTTTTGGCTTTCACTTTAACCTATGGTACTCCCTTATTTCGCTTCTACTTACAATAAAGCAAGAAATAAGACTATTTCTGCTAATTTTTCTCGATTAGCATGAAATAAATAAAAGATAAGCTTATTAACAATAATAATTTACAGAGATATAGAGAAAGTCATATGAATGGAACACATCAGATTTTTATTTAAACAAACCATGTTCCCAAAATTAAGGTGTAACTCAAACATTTGTACAGCTTTATAGTAAAATGTGTTTTTAATCCTTTAATAACCCCTAATGGTCTAATAATGCACATTCCAAATACTGTAGGTGTATACAATACATAATATAATAAAAAATACATATAACGATACATATCAAAATCGACAATGTCATGGAAAGACAAGTCAATAACCTATGAGTATTTAGTTAGAAAACTGTGTTCATATTTGAGCTGGAAGCTAGAATTCGCTCTTGACCAGTGTCAGACTCATTGTTTTGCTCTTCACAGTCATTTCATGAGAGGCACATTTCCTCAGTACAGTATCAAAGTGTTTACGAAACTTCAATGGGATAAAATCAATCATACGCGAGATATCTTGCACTTTTTCAGGTTTCAGAGAATAATGCGCATTCCATGCATGCCCATGCATGCCCTTGGCACATTATACATTGGCTTTGTAGCAGCCCATTTGTTACCTTTCACAATTACAGACTTCTTAAAAAAATGCATCTAGATATTTCTGATAGTCAAGAAAAACATTTTGTTTGCATAGTTCAACATGCACGTGTTTCCTTGCAGTGCGTAGTATTGTAAACCACTAATTGGAAGGGTACACCAGGGTTGCCAGATTCATTTCACAAAATATCGCTATAACTATTTTAAAAATCGCAAAATTCATATTGAAATCGCCCAATTTCACATTCAAATTTTCTTAGGGGGGTAGAAAAACGTCTCTAAGGTTTAGTTTAGAATTTTGTTTGTGTTTTTACTGCATGTTTCTTTCTCAGACCATTGGGCTCCTGGTTGCAAACTTTACAACAACAAAAACAAACAAACAAAACAAAGAGTTATATCACAAGAAACCCACTAAAGCCATTTATTTATTTATTTCCAGTTCAGAACTGCAAAGTCATATCTGCAAGATTTCTCTTTGGAACAATCTGCTTGTCGGCAATGGTATTTTTGATGGTGTTTAACGCCAGCTTTTACTACTTGTAGCTCCACTGGTAATAGCACTGTTGATACATGGGATGAAGATGGAGCACCGGTGGAATGTGATGGAGGGGGAAACCGAAGAACCCGGAGAAAACGCACCCCAGCACCGCTTTGTCCACCACAAATTTCACATGCAGTCGCTTGGGAAGGAATCGGGGCCGTCTAGGTGAGAGGCAAGTGGTCTAACCATCGGCAATGGTGTTACCTCGTGTAGTGTTATAGTTACTGTTTCTCTTTGGATTTTATTCATTAGATTACACACTCTCATCAATATTTCCAAACTTTGGGGGGGGGGATAGGGAATAATATCGGCTGGAGAAAATTTCCCACCCCAGTATATATAAAAGCATTTAAACTGCAGATTCAGTATGATTGTATTATTCAAAAACTAATAGCGTGCATATAATATTAAGATATATTTCATTCAACTGGTGCATTTGATTCAAACAGTTCTCTTGAACTCGGTGCGACTGCATTAATAGCGACGTAGCAATGAAAAGATAACAAGGAAAATAGTATAGCAGTTAATTTTTCTTCTGTGTATGCAGGTATTTTACATTATTTTTATAACACGCGACTTAAAAATCGGTCGAAAAATCCATCTTTTAGTAGCCCAAACCGCGACTTTTCGCCCAATCTGACAACACTGGTGTACACTGTGTCCTGTTTCCTTTTGTGTAATTCTAAAGTTGTAAAATCCGCATTGTAGGAATGCTCACAGGTTGGTACATGTGACAAACGTTGGTAAATCTACCACTATGACCTGTACCATATTATTGACTGACAAGTTTTGTTTTTTACTATACAAAATTTCAACAACAATTTAGACATGGAAAAAGTTGCTGGGCAGGTTCCATTTTAGCATCAACAGATGCGGAATTATATAAAGAAAAGGACTACATTAATAACTCATATACCGACAAAATGATGACTAGTCCTGTTTTTGATCTCAGCTCCTCAATTAGTTATAGTAATAAAATTATATTATTTATGCTATCACGATAACCCTTTTAAATCAGAAAAAAGGTGTGACCCTCTTCGTCCCCCCATTTCGGCTGGTTGCCCGGATGAGGACCGCTCCTGGCGGAGTAGTTGGACCTTATGTGAGGCACGACTGTCGACGTGCTTCAATTTTGAAACTAGGGATCTTGTCATTGCTGTGCCGCGTTCCTGGTTCGAACCTCCCGGTTTATCCTCTCACCTTATCCGTGTTGGACGAAGGTACAATAACCTCAGGTTTGGTGCCAGTCCCTTTAGGTCGTGTCCTCTCCTATCCTAATATATTGACCAGCATGTATTTTGGGTGAAATCTCGGTATCAAAATTTTTAGTGCAATTTAGGAGCTAGTATTCTGATCCCAAGGTCGTGGGTTCAATCCTGGCCCAGACTGGGGCGTTTTAAGTGTGCATTTTTTGGCATGTAAAAGAATCATCGGGACGAAATTCTGGCACACCAGCGGCACTGATATGATCCTGGCAATTGACAGTGTCGCTAACAAACAAACAAACAAGTTTTACTTTTTCTGTTTCTAATTCTTTAATAGTTTCATTAATTTAAAGTCCATTCTACATTCAAACATGTCTCGCGATTGTGTGGAAACAGTATATGTTAAGGCGTCCAGTTCTTGAACATCTTTGTATCTATAATGAAATGTGAGACATAGGTGTTTCTACAAAAGTTTATCTCAGTTAAAATGAAGTCGACGGAAAAAAAAAAATCTTAAGAATAGTTTGTATTTCCGCTAACACACGATATAGAATAGAAAAAGTTATGTGAATGTAACACGTCAAAAAGATTTTTAATATCATTAAAGAAATATATGATTGTGCTGCGAACTGACTGAATAAATTATAAGCAGAGGAATTCTTTTTGTGTCACATCATTTTTACTTTCGTTATCACCTACATAGTAGGTAGAGATGCTATTGCATTTCACCCAATGCAATTCACTGGAAAAATACTGAAATCCCCTGAATCCCAAAAAAGCTTATGTTTCATTCACATGACTTCCTCTATCTATTCTTCAACAAAAGTTTATTCTTCTGTCTACTTCACGCTAAATGAGATAAACAGCAGAGTTAGTCTTAGTAACTCAGTACCTTGTAAGCAGAAGGGGATACAAGAGAACAAAGGCTAAAGGGAGAGAGAGAGCCTTTAGAAAGCAGGTCATTATGTGAAGCAATTGAAATTCAGTTTTCTGTGCATGGCCAGGATGAAAAAAGTGTAATGACTTTCCATTTAAGAGAAATAAGCCTTGGAAACTATAAATCCAATAACAAGGAATATTTAGGAAACTGTTAATATATGACATAAACTGTGTGTTGTATAGATATCTAAATATGTACTTGTTTGTTTGTTTTATTAAGATTTTGTCTATTGCTTACGGTTTACCAATTATGCAGTGTTTAACGCCCACTTTAACTACTTATGGCACTGCAGGCGGTGACACTGATGATACATGAATGATGATGGAGCACCGGTGGAATGCGATGGCAGGGGAAACCGGAGTACCCGGAGAAAACCCGTCCCAGCGCCGCTTTGTCCACCACAAATCTCACATGCGGTCGCTTGGGATCGAACCCCGGTGAGAGGTGAGAGGAAAGTGGTCTACCACTCAGCCACGGCGCAGCCCTTACCAATTAATGAAAATCATCCAGAATGAATGGGGTTTCAACATTTTTTGTGATGAAAATATGTTAAACATGTGGTATTTTAATCAAAATTGTTTAAGCCATTTTTGAGAAAATCAAAATGTTTAAAAAAATGTCCATGTAAAGGTATGAGGAAATGTTCACGAAAATCTTTGTGTCCCATCCTTGGAAGGTCCTGAACTTAAATATCAAGCGTAGCTTTTTCTGCTACAAATGGCTTATTTTATTTATTTATTTATTTATTTTGGTTCATGAGGCTTCCTAACATATATTTCCGGTGAAATCTCGGTAGAGAATTTTAGATGGAGTACAATACTTTTTTTAACTACTATGTACCTAGTAGAGGAAGTAAAGAGCATTTGATGAGAAGCTTCCAGGACGCCTGGCCGATAAGAGGAAATTTTGAAAAACCCATGATGTGGTTCTTGCTGATCATTAAACGAAAGTTCGCGAACTAATGGAGCCCATAGGTGTGTCGACGGGAATGGCAATTCACATTTGGCATGCTAAATTGGAAATGAAAAAGTTGTCGGCTCGATGTGTATTGCGATTGCTCACATTGAACAACAAAAGCCATGTTTGGAACTATTTAAGCAAAATTCAAAGGACTTTTTGCATCGGTTGTCACCGGCGGTGAGATCTGGATTCATCATGATTCATTATACTCCGGAAACCAGGTAACAGTCTAAACAATGATTGCATCCGGTGGATCTGCTCCAAAGAAGGCAAAGACGATCCCATCGGCCGGAAAAGTGATGCCGACAATTTCTGGGGGGATCGAAGAGTGTCATCTCATCGACTTCTTAAAAAAAAAAAAAAGATTACTGGGCAATACTACGTAATGATTGGCCCGATTCAACAAAGTTGAAGGAAATAAAACCTCATTTGGCGAAGAAGATAGTGCTGTTTCACCACGACAGCGAACCAGCACATTAATGCGGAATTGTCGCCGCCAAACTGCATGAACTGCGTTATGAATTATCGCCGCGCCCACCATATTCGTCCGACTTTGCTCCCTGTGATTTCTCCTTGTTTCCAACATTAACAAATGGCTTGTGGAACAAACTGAGATCAAATAATGAGGTTATCGACATGACAAAGGCGTATTTAGCGGAGCTTGACAATTCTTATATTTTTGGGGGGCTCAAAAGTGGTGGGAACATTGGAAGAAGTGTAAGTCCCTAAAAAGAGACTATGTTGACAATAAATAATTTGTGTTTGACAAAAATGGCGTCTTCAGTTCTATCACGTGTAGATATATTAAACCGCCCTCGTATATCCTACAGTGCTACAGGATTAATACCGATTTGTTCACTTAGTTAAGGGGACACAGAAGGGCTTTTTATATTTATTTTTAATAGTGAATTTGGTTAAAAAAAATTATCGATTTTTGGATTTTTACAAAAAATCACCATACTTTAAAGTACATATCTGCAATGTTTGAACCTCCTAGGACGGGTATAACACGTTTTGGAAGCCATTTTATAACGTTGCGCTGGTTAAATGACTATGGCAAACTTAAAAGCCACTTAAGGTTTAAATTTGTTGTTATTTTCCCGTATTAAAATTTTATTTTACAAAAGTACACTTACAACTCTGAATATTTTTCTAAAACCACTGCAGAATATGTGTAATGAAATGTCTGTTTGAAATTTTGATATATGCCACACATTAGTTTTAAACAAATTAATTAGTATAATTATGCGCTGCGTTTGCATGTTTCTTCACTTGTGATGTAAACTAATTTTCTGTTAAATACCATTCACTTTAGGAAACTTTCAAACGGACAATGTGTTACAAAGATACTAAGGGATGTCATTTTAAAAACCGTGCATTTAGCTCAATATGTATAGAAGAAGATTTATAATAAATTAAGTAATATATCCAAAATGAATAGATACATTTGAATGAAACTTGGTACGAATACTTCTTTGTTTACCGGCATTGTCTATAGAACAAAATTAAAGCTTTGGCTTTAATACTTTAGAAAATCACTTTTAGCGCCTCGGTGTCTCCCTGTAAGGAAATGGCCAACATATAGTAAAAGAGAAAAGTTTGATTATAGCAACCGGACTGTTAAAATAGTCCACAGTGTTCGTAGATAAGAACCGGATTTCGATAAGTAGCCTGGAAACGTAATAGATGGTTTGTTTCATAGCATTTTCTACATACCAGGTTGGTAACAGCTTTAGCGTTTAGTGCAAAAAATTATAACATAATGGTTTCAGACGTTTCTTGTTGTAACCTGTCAGAACAGCAATTTAAACTACAAGACAGCATTTTTGCACATCCAGCAACAACGTGAGCTGATATTTGATGTTTTGATGGTGACGAAGCGTTTGACTAACTGGGTTCAGTCGGCCCGAAAGACTTATCTGAAGACTAGCTACCCATGATGGGATTGTTTGACCAAGTTGTAACAAAATAGTGATTACAAGATAACGGGCGTGAATGAGGAAAGGTACGGGTTAGTAAAAGGTAGAAGCTAAACAGCTGCTGCTATGGTAGCAGGCATATTTTATTCCAAAATGTTGACTCACTGCTTCACGCATGCATATAATGTTCAACGAGTGCCCATTCCACTATTACTTCGTGTTGAATTTCTGCACAAGAGTTAATCTGTGGAGGCTGGTGATCCTTGCGGTAATCAGTTTTTCTTGCGATAGTGCGGCAGTTTAGCCAACTGTAGCTTTACAAGTAGATTTAGGGAAGACCTTTTGATGGTAAAATACCTTTTACTCTGATATCAACATTTTGAATATTTTAAAACTAAAGGTAAGAGTAACAGTTCAGTCGCACTGTTCGCATAAAATTTGGCCATTATTAGCAATAATAGTGCAATTTTAGTTATTTTGGTTAACCTATATTGGCACCTCTGCTTCGCGATGCAAGTGGCGTGCGGACGATTGTCTGAGCCAGTGCCAGTAATAATCACGGTGCAAAGAATCTGTTCGCGATTGTAATTCAAATGGTGACTTTTGAGTTGACCTCCCTCTTGGCAATGGATGATTTGCCAGCCAGAGGCTAAAATGAGATAGTACTTACAGAGCAAAAGGAAATGTAATATCTACGGGAGGTCTCGTGTTTGGATTTTAAAGAAATAAGTGTACAGATTTAAGATGGTTAAGTGTTGTTATGCCGTAAAATTACCACTTATATATTTGCCGGCCAAAATATTGAGGATAGAATTGGTAAGCAATTGGAGATTTCGCAGGAGCTCTGGGGCTAATTTTTAAAATGCCGTACATAAAATTGTATATTATATCCTCCGTATGTAACTGTAAAGACTGACGATGTATTTGTTTACTTATTGTGAGCACATGTAAAAATGCTATTAACGAAATTCGATTGCTAGAGTATAACCCAAATTGAGAAAGTCGAGGCAGCGACAGAGTAGTATGAATTTGTTAGGCGGCACTTTCGAATAGCATATACTTTGAGATACCTTTAAGAAGTGTCTGTAATGTGTTTTATGATGTTTCATGGTAATGACATGCTCAAATCCCTTTAAAAACCAACAAGTGAAGGCTTTTCACAGGGTACTGGACATAGATCTTGGAGTTGATGTCCTCTGAGAAAATATTTTCTTACATCTTTATTTTATTAAGTTAATTGTGCTTTACTGTCAGTAGTTCCTTTTTTATTGATTATATTAAAGTAAGTAAATAATCTCAATTGCTTTTTGGGTAAAACTTTCACAGGCAATCCAGATTTGAAAGTGTTGAAAACATAAACATGTTCACAATTAAAATCTCCTAGATTGCAGAGGTTTTGACCTTTTCTTGGGATCAATGCAGTTTTAGCTTCACAGATCCCTTGGCTCCGCCTTATGACTTAGAGCCCTAAAAGTTTATTACATTCCAATAAGTAACTGAGTGGCTTTAATAGCAGAATAACAAAAGTACCAAATCCAGATCACGTATGGAGGAAATGCCATTTTTTGTTAAATTGCATTCCACTCTTATAGGTGTTTAGAGGCTTCAAAAACATAGACCCCTGTAAGGATGTTAAGGGATAAATAGAAATAATGAATGTGGAAAGTATTAAAAGTAATAATGACAGTAAATAAAGTAATTAACAAGTAAAGAGATAAATATAATGAAGATGCAGGACCATTGGTGTATAGTTAATAATGGTAACACGATTCATTCAATGAAATTGAGAAAATGATACGAAGGTCGGCTGATAAGTCCCGGGCCTCATACAGATATGGCACAACGAGGCTAGTTAGATGGTAGCATCGTATAGTTTAACTTTAGACTAGCTTGTACCCAAGGTACAGGTCAATAACTTATTTAGTTTTCTAATAATGGCATTTTAAACAAGACAACTTTAGAGTTTTCACGAAAATGGAAGATTTGAAAAACGAGCAGTGATTAAATACTTCCATTTGAAAGGCTTAATGCCTAAAGAAATCGAGGAGGAAATGGACAGTACATTGAAAGACTCTGTCCCTTCATATTCAATGATTAAAAGGTGGGTTGCAGAGTTTAAAATGGGATGTACAAGCACTAGTGATGAGCCTCGCTCTGGATGCCCTGTAGAAGTGACAACTGCAGAGATAATGAAAAAATTATTCATTTAGTACCGGAAGACTGCATTGTAAAGTTGTTTGAGATAGCAAAATGTCAAAAGAATGTGCAGGTAATATTTTAAGTAATGTTTTGGGCTTTCACAAGGTCTGTGCAAGATGGCTGTCACGTTTGTTGACACCTGATCAAAAGTTGCAAAGAAAAACTGTTTCTGTTAAGAATGTAGAGCTCTACCATAAAAATCCCAATGAATTTTTGAGACAGCTTATTACCATGGATAAAACTTGCATACCTGACTACACTTCAGAAAGTAAATCACAGTCAAAACAGTGGATGTGCCAGGTGAACCAACTCCAAAAAAGGCAAAGTCAATTTTGTCAGCTAACAAGGCTGTGGTGAGTGTTTTCTGGGATTCACAGTGAATTATTTTATTGATTACTTGGAAAAGGGTAGAAATATCACTGGTGTCTACTACTCACGCTTACTGCAATGTTTGGGTGATGAGGTGAAAAGAAAAAGACCTCATATGGCAAAAAATCTTGTTTCATCATGACAATGCAACCTTAAAGTTGGAATTGTTTGAACATCCACCCTATTCGCCAGATCTAGCACCCAGTGCCACCTGTTCCCAAATCTCAAAAAATTTCTTGGAGGACATAGATTACACAGCAACAAGGAGGTCATTGATGCGCTACACTGCTATTTTGAGGACCTTGATAAGTTGCACTACAAGATGGTTTAATTATATTAGAACACTGATATGATGAATATATTTGCCTTCTGGAGATTATGTTGAAAATTAAGTAAAAAAAAAAAAAAATGTTTTAATGCTGTTTTCATTGAGAGACCTGGTACTTATCAGCCGACCGTAGTATATAAAAATGGCTTTAAAGCAAAGAAATTTCTTTTGTAAGATATGAGAGGGATAGTATATAACTATAAAGATGCAGGACCAATGGTATATGTTTGTTAATAGTAACTGAGACTTCAACAACATTTGTTCAATGATATTGATAAAATGTTTTATGAAAATGGGTTTAAAGCAAAGAAAATAATTCCTTTTGGAAAATATAAGCTTAAAATCCATTTTAATGAATTTGATGCAGCTAATGATATTTTAAATTCAGAATTTGATAAGAGGCACTTTTTTTATTAATTAAAGTAGAAATACACAGTTGAGGCAAATTACAAATATCTGTTAAGATCATGACTTTCTCCAGCATAAGGGATAACATGTACCTATCTAAAAGCAGATTCAAAAACAATAAATTTTATTCTACATTGCATAACTAAAGTGTCAATATTGATTTAACAGAAGAAGAGATTAAAACCAAGGCTGAAAACTATTAACTTCAAGCATAAGCATGCATATAGGTAGCCATTGCAGAATTAAGGTGGGTGTGTACTCTACCCCAGAGAATGGAGAGTGGGGAGTCCACTTTCCTCTACAAAATAAATTGTGAAATATTCACAATAATTGTATTCTAAGAGCTTTTTGTTTCAAATCTGTTTTTTTTTTTTTTTTTTTTTTTTCCCCCTAGTATGTGAAAATGAAATTTTCAAGATTGACACACTAACAGTCATTAAATATTGTGTTTAAAATTCCAATTGAACTGAATCAATATGTTCTGTCAAAACAGACATAAAGATTTGGTAATTATCTGTACCTTGCTGTTTAAGTTACATTCTCCTCATAAAATGGACCATCCTTTTGAGTTCTTAAATAGTATCTTCTAAACTAACATTTATTGTGATTGACATATTCTGTTCCATGAACAGTAGTATACATTTTCTTGCTTTATAGTAGGTCTTAGCTTAGTTTCTAATGAATGAAGCTTAGAGAATCCTCTCTTGCAAGAGTAGCTAATAAATGGAATCTTAAAACATTTTCTCAGAACTGTAATGACCAGACATTCACATTTGCATGCATTCGCGACTGCTGACAGGAAGGATTACTCGAAATATGGGAAGGGGGGGAGTATGGTTACAGAATCTTGTCCTATCGCCCTTGAATTGCAGTGACAACACCAATTTTCTAAGCTTTCGATTCCAAACGTCACAAATTTGACACACTCCTCAATGTATGTGTAATGTAAATATTTATTTTTATAAAATAATATACATATATTTTAATACTATTCCTTATCCTGCAATTTTTCTATTTTAGCTAACTTTATTTAAAAGGAAAGAAAGATGTTTCTACCTTGCCCAAGATTCTGTCCATTGGACCAAATTAAAAGCCCAGCATACTCATTTTCACAGGCTATAATCAGTGATGTGCTTTTTTAACTGTCTGTTGTCCTCACCTTTATTTCAGCCATTGGCAGTAATTGTTTGTACTTTTTAATTCAATATGAAAATATTGTAACTTTATGTGAAAATTATATAAACTAATTATCACACTGCATCTAATATTGCAGTAATTTGTTATTGTACTTTAATATGTTTGCTCCTTGTGATTTGGCCCACAGCGTCCCAATGCATTTTATTTGTCCCCATCATGGTCTATTGAACAGCTTCTTAAAAGTGCAAAAGCTATTATTTTGTCAGATTTAAAGACAAGGTTTCAAACGTACACTTTGATTTGAAATGTAAAGGATGCAAATGTTGTAATATTTTATTTTGGCCCACTGATGACTTGAAAATATTTTATTGAAACTTTTATTACTAAATATTATTGGTTCATGTCACCATAATATGCTCTGATTACCGTACTGTAGAAGTGGGAACCTTTCTGTCAGAATGTACAGTATTTGAAAGAACACTGTATTCCACCCAAAAATCTGATTATGAGATTTCACTAGAAATAAATGTTTTGAGGTCCCCTGAGTCTGAAAAAAACATTTATACAGAAAGGGTCTGTGTGCATGTACTTGTGTCTGTGAACAGTATAGCTCAAAAACTACAAACTGTTAAATACCAACTTTGTATTTATCTTTAGTATCTTCAAAGGGTGTGGCATGAAAATTTTCAAGAAAATACCCCCACCACAAACTATTCTTTACATGGAAAATTTTTTGAAAAATTTGTTTTAAAAATAGCTCTAATGATTTTGATTAAAATACTGTATAATAGATATTTACATCACAAATAAAATTTATAGTTTGAATTTTCTGGGAATAACCTCTGAAGATTTCTTTATTCTTGATGAATTTTGTAAATTTTGTATAACTGTTAAACCGTAAGAGACAGACAAAAACTTACTACACAAAAAATGTAGACCTTGTTAAAACATATAATTTATATCATATGTTTTTAATGTAGAGTTGACCGTTTCTGAGATATTCAATTTTAAACTATTTCAACTTTTCTCAAATGGGAAATGGCGTTTCATTTCATATTTTTTGTTTTACTGCAGGGCATGCAAAGCAAACTGAACTTCAACTGTTACACATAGGATCAGCTTTTAAAAGATTTGACTATTGATTTAGCCTAGTTATTCCTTTATGTCCCTTCTACTTACAAGGAGGCAAGTAATAAGACAATTTCTGCTAATGTTTACTATGATTAGTATGTCATAGACATAAGAATAATCTTTTGTACAGAAAGTTGTTTGTCTAACAGCTAGAGAAAGTCACGTGAATGGAACATATCAGATTTTTATTTACTGTAGAACCAGCTGAAAAATTCAATGCCACAGCTGGGATTTGAACATGGCTCTAGTTCTCCATGCAGTTGCTAAATCCTGGCTGTGGCATTGTATTTTTCAGCCTTGTTAAGTAAAATAATATCCCATGGGGTGGTATGAATAAAATTTGACTACTCAAGATGGAAGTGACCTTGATTGCGACCAATGTCTCACTCGCTTGCATAACGAGACGTATCTCAGGTTTTGGAAAGAATAAAAAGTAGACACATCTCATGATTTGTTAAGTCACCTCAAAAGTCTCAACATACAAGACACAGCTTTTTGTGACAAATGTGGGCAGATTTGGTACCAGTTGTGATGTTTTTTTGAGCGCAGAAGGAAGCTTAATTAAACCAGGAGGGATTCTGAAGAATTAAACTACAACAAACTTAGATTGCACAACAAAATGTGCAGTGGCTTTTACAGCATTTTTTCCTGAAGAAACAACAGATGGAGATTTACACAAAGGAGCAAAGATTAGAATAGTATTATTATTTTTTTCATTTATGTAGCTCCCTTTAACTTCTGTGGTCGTATCAGGACATTACTTTAGAAACAAATGCTCATGATTTCTCGTGTCATTTTTTCAGTTTTGTACTATTAAACATACACACATGCAAAAGCATATTTTAGATGCTCTGTGGGCGTAGAAGTTGATTCTAATTAAAAAAAATTCCCTGTCCCAGCCAAAAATTGAACCCAGGAGTTTTGGGGAGAAGCCAGAATGCTGTCCATTTGATCACAGGTAGTAGACCCTAGGTTTCAGTGTGGCATCGCAGGAGATACAGAGGACTCTCAAGAGCTCAATATGCAACAGTTGATTTGCTGTAACTATACAAGTGCACAAGCGTTTGATTGGATAACATTTTTGGCAAATGCTGCTGCATTTTAAATTACTAAGGTGATATGGAAATGGTGCAATACATTCCCTGATGCAATTGGAGCTTTGGATTATACCCATATCAGAATCAAGAACCCGACATTTCATGTAGATGAGACCATTCTCAGGAAAGGCATTGTTTATAAGTGATATAATATGGTATGGCTCTATTCAGGAGCAAAATATCAATGCCTGCAAAATTAATACAAATAATATGAATACGTTATTTCTTAAGTATGAGGGTTATGGACAGCATATGTGTTATAATGCAAAGATATTTTGGCCAGCAAAAGAGAGTTTTCAAATAATTCAATAAAAAGTAACACAAGCTACTGAGTACCTTCATTTATTGCATATTGTATGGTTCTCCATAATTAGCATTTCCAGGAAGATGATTATAAGATTCTCGTGGTCCAAGACTGCGGAGAGGAGTAAGAGCAGGAATGCCGGCTTAAATGTTGATCATGAACATGTTGTTGATGATGATTATGGACAGGAAGCAGGTATATTAGGGACAGAGGACCCCATAAAAGGATCAAATTACAATAATAATAGTATGTGATTAATCAAAGCAATATTACACTAATATATTTAACAGGAGCTACAGATATTTTAATAAATACAAGCATTGAAATTAATTCAAATGAGTTATTATGGAGCTATTAAATTAGTAGTTTCATCAATATAGTTAAAAAATATGTGTGTATATAAACTGCTCAGTTTTGTCATCATCTTTATCTTTTATGGCACATGAGATAGAACATTTCTTATAATCTACAAACATAATTTTTGCATCCCTTACCATAGTGGAATTTTTAGAGAAGCATTTCTATTTAAAAGTAACTAAATAAATAATAGATATGTAAAATAATGCTCTTTTAATGTTTTATTCTCAACTTTCGCTGTTTTCAGAGCATTTGTTTCTCTTATCAGGTGCAAGGAAATTTGTTTCTATTTTTTTTGTGTGTAGGTATAAGCTTGTGCTTTGTAGAGCATTTGCTTTTTACTTTTGCAAGCACTTGTTACACACAATATATATAGTAGCTAGAGAATGTATTGTATGCCACCCAAAAATTTGGTGTTGATATTTCACTGGAAATATATGATGAGGTCCCCTGAATCCAAAAAAAAATAATTTTTAGAAAAAGGTCCATGTGTGTCAGGGATTCATAGCTTAAAGACCATTAAATACCATACTTGGTATTTATGCTTAGTATCTTCCAATGATGCGACACAAAGATTTTCAAGCAAATCCCTCCCTTTACATTTAACTACATTTTACATGAAAAAATATTTGAAAATTATGTTTTTCTCTAACGATTTTGATTAAAATACTGTATATTAAATATATTTACATAATATTTCTGGGAATAGCCTCTGTAGACTTCTTTATTCTAGATGAATTTTGCATGAACTGACAAATTGTAAGAGTCAGACAAAAACTTACTACACAAAAAATGTTGATCTCGTTAAAACATAACATTTATGTCATAATGTTTGTCTTGTAGAGTTGACCATTTTCAAGATATTCTTGTTATTGGATTAAATTTTAAACTACGTTAACACTTCTCACACAGGAAGCCTCCTCTTGTTTCATCTCTCTAGTTCTACTGCTGACCATGGAAAGGAAAATGAACTTCTGTTTCACACAACAATCAGCTTTTAAAAGATATGACTATCGCTTTAGCCTAGTATATTCCCTTATTTCCCTTCTACTCATAAAGAAGCAAGTAATAAGACCAGTTCCATAAATGCTTACATATTAGCATGATGTAGATAAAATAATGTTTTGTAAGAGTAGTTTGTATGTGGAATGGCTAGAGAAACACATGTGAATGGAACATCAGATTTTTTGTTTTATTCTGCTTTTAACATTGCTTATTTTCCTAAACAATCCCATTTTTTTACAATCCCTATGAACAACTTTTCCTAAATCTTGTTTAATTCTAGCCATTACCAGTTTCTAATTTTCTGAGGATTATGATTTAATTAAATAGTTTTTTTAAACATCCGAGAAACAGAATTAAAAATGTAATATTTCCTTCTCCATTTTGCCACTATAAATCGTAAATCGAATCATAAAAGCTGAAATAAGCCTTTCTATACGTGCTACAGCACATTGTTGACCTGTTTACGCACAGATAGCAAAGGCACGTGTATGAGATGAAGGTAGGGCATCTCACTTCGGAGGGTAAACTTTTATTCATATGAAATTGACACGTCTCAAGACTAGTTGCATCTCACATTTTCTGCTAGCGGAGTCTCATAAGACACATCTTACTTTTATTCATACCACCCATGGTAACATAAATATAGGAGCATTACAAATACATAAATAAAATTTCCAGATAGTTGGCAATAACTGTATTAATATTGCCCAGATACTAAGTACTTATGAATGTAAGTCTCCATTAAGGTGTTCTATGAAGGGAGACATACCGGTTGATAGGCCCAATAAAAACATGAATAGTTGAAGGATTAAATGTCATATTGGCATGTTGTCACAGTAGATCAATGGTTAGAGCAATCGTACAGAGAACAGAGAATTGTATTCAAATCCTGACTGAAATTTAATTTTTCAGTTGGTTCAAACAGTAAAGATATGAATCAGGCATTTTTCATTGCTCCAAGACATTAACAAATTATACTAATGTAGGTATATAGACACTATTATTTTTGTCGTTTTGAAACATATTTGTGTTTTAACAGTATAGCAATTTATTAACTAGCTGAAAACCTGACATCACTCGCTCAGTAGCATTTCTTTAGACATTTAAAAAGTATATTATAACTTCACAATCACCTCGCTTCATGCTAATCAAGATAAATGTTAGCAGAAATGGTCTTATTATTTGCTTCCTTGTAAGTAGAAGGGAATACATTAGAGTAAAGTGAAAGTCAAATATTTTAAAAGTTGTCGATCAATGATTAATTCAAGCTCGGCTTGCTTTGCATTACATTACCAGTAAAACAAAAAGAAATAAAAGATAGATGACCCTGTTTCAGAAAAGTTACATAGGTAGTTTAAAATTGAAACCAATAACAAGGAATATCTCAGAAACAGTCAACTATACAACAAAAATGTATGACATAAATGGTGTGGGTTTACTAGATGTACATTTTTTGTGTAGTATTTATATATTTTTTATGGTTTACCAGTTATGTAAATTTCAGCAAAATTCATCTAGAATGAATTGGTGTTCAGAAGCTATTCCCAGGAAATTCAAGATATACATTTTATTTGTCATGTAAACATCTTTAATATATAGTATTTTAATCAAAATTGTTAGAGCCACTTTTTAGAAAATAAAAATTGTCGAAAATTTTGTTATTTAAAGGATAGTCACAAAATTAAGGTTATGTTAGTCACGTGGTTAAGGTTAAGTTAGTCACTACTTTTATTAGTAACAATGCATAATTTTAAAACTAACATTATGAACAAAGTTATTCCTTGTACCACTGTTTTAACTTTCATAGACTTATTTCTGCAATGTGTTGTTAATGAAAAAAACTAACTCTTTTACGTACAACATAACATTGCAAACCTACACTTTCAGTATGTCCAGAATTATTCTAGCTATTCAATAAACAAAAACAATGTGCATTTATAACGAGATTACTTACTCAATTATCTTAATATACAAAAGGTACTGTATTTATGTGTATGTTTTTTTATAGGCTCCTACGTTGTTGCAACGATTTTGACCAAACTTGGCACAGATAACCTTTGACACAAGCCAAAAATTACTGTGAAGCTTAGAATGTGAAATTTCGTTCTATTTCACATGATTAATACAAGATAAATTGTTAATTGCATAAAGTTCTTAATGCTTAACTTATCTTTTTGGGGCTTAAAGTAGTATAGACATTTTACACTTTCTTTGCTTTGTTATTAATGCATTTTGATTGTGGCTGAGAAGAAGATGGCCACCTTAAATTAATTTTACCAAATTCTAATTCTTTGAAGTTTTAGCTTTAAAATGATATACATGTTATCAATCCTGAAAGTTGAAAAAAAGGCTGAGTATTGCAATATTTGGAAAAACCCTACAGGCCTTCCACATTTACGTACTTTAGGGAGCACTCCAAATACTTCACATATTTCTGTGCAGTTTTTGTATAAGGACAAATTCTGCAGGTTTTGTGCTTCTTGTGGTTTCAATTTGCTTCCTTTGGTTCAGTGATTGAGGGTGATCTATATGCTAGTCTGCTAAGGCATTGAAGATTATTTTTGTCAGTTCCTCTGAAATATTTGGGACTTTCATTATTCTTTGAACATTTATCAGTCATCCCAAAATTCTTCATAAAGTCAGATGTTGCTATTCTTCATTTTTTGATAAATTCCTTAATATTTTAAGAAACTCAAAGTACTCCATATCACGGAAATTAACTGTGAAAACCTGTGAAAGAGGAATAATACAACCAATGTTTTGTTTCATTCATTTTCCATGCTATTCAACAGATGTGATCTAATGATGACTTCATAGGATACCAACCAAGGGAAGACAACAGAGTTAGGATGGGTGAAAGCTTGGATTTTTACAACTAATTTAATTATGTTAGTATCCTGTGAGATCATCATTAATAACCAACACAGGGAAGGCTTCAAATCTTTAATTTAAGATGCTATCTAGCTTACTTTCTTGATTAATGACATACAACAAAAGAATAAAATTATTTCTACACATGCACTATGCACAGCACCTCTGCATCTATCTTTTCATGCATGAGATTTTATATGTTTGAGAGACCCAGAGTTATATGTTCTGAGTATATCATAAAGAAGAAAACTAGATTTTTGGTTTTTCACAGATGCATTGCAATGTGTCATTTAACCTGTTTGAAGGGTTTGCAATTCCTTCAGCTCCCTTTCTATTGCAAAGATTATTTCAAACATTTGAATACTGTTTCTGCATGCTGCAACCTGTCGCTGTATTTAATTGAAATCATTACTAAGCAAAAATATATGTGAAGAACATAATGTTTACGAGGCATTATTTTTTATATGAATACTTAGTCAATACAGGGTGTTAATGAACTACACCAAAATAATTTGCGAGGTTGTGCATGTGACAGATATAAGTAATTTGAGATCGGTGATGCATGAACCCCGGATAAACATAACGCAGCTACATAGTGTTATACGTGTGGGTATCAGGTGCTGATAAGTCGGTGTTACAGCAAAGCAGGTTAAAAAAATGGCTTAGAATGTCTTTAAAACTTCTGCTTGAGTATAAAAATATCAATTTTTAATAGCTCATTACTAGCGTTCTCAAAATTTAATGTCGTAAAAATCTGTAAACTCTCAAACTAATCATTTGACAGTGCGACACTGAGCATTTATTAACTACGTTTCTGAGTTATGTAGCCTACCCTGGAGACGTTTTTTCAACTGCTCTGGTGGCTTAATGTGTAGTGCGGGAAGCTGCTATCCCAAAGGTCATGAGTTCGATTCCTGTCAGAGAGTAACTGTTTTTCATTATTATTTTTTTCATTCCAGACTAAGTGCCGCGATATGTGTACTCAGGTCAGATTCTAATTGGCCAGTGCATTAACACTTATCACTTCCTTATTGCTGCTCACTGAGGTTAGTATGCCAAAGATTGTCTGTGAGGCAACATGGAGAACATGTACACCTTCTCTGAACTTGCAGACGTGCACCTCATTTACGGTGAATCAAACACAAATGGCTTAGCTGCTGCAGCACTGTACAGGGAATGGCATCCTAATAGGCGTCAGCTGCAACATTCAATGTTCCAGTCCATTGATAGGTGTTTGCGAGAGTGTGGAACTTTCACGGTAAACAGAGGTGATACGGGTGTTCAATGAACTCAATGCACAATGCAATTTGAAGAGCTTGTTCTACAAATAATTGCAGAAGAGCCATCTACCAGCACACGTGCTATTGCACATGCACTAGGTGCTGACCATGTTAGTGTATGGCAAACCATACACGAAGAATAATTTTGCCCATATCACCATCAAAAGGTGCAAGCACTAACCCCAGAAGACTTTGGCCATCAGGTCTAATTTTGTAACTGGGCTTTGCACCAGCAGCCTGAAATGTTTTCATCGGTATTGATTACTGATGAGGCCTTATTCACCAGGGATGACCTAGTGTGGGACTACGTCAATCCACATGCTGTGGCGGAGAAGTGTTACCAGCAGACGTTTTCTGTGAAGATATGGGTTGGAATTATTTCAGACCATGCCATCGGCTGCCTCCCCCTCAACTAAATGTACGTGTTTATCTTTATTTGTTGCAGAACATTTTATCTATATTTTTAGAAGATGTGCCTCAGCATATTCATGTGGCTACAACATGATGAAGTTCCACCCCATTTCTCTGTGGCTGTGCGAGAGCATTTGAGTCAAGTTTATGCTGCCCGATGGATCGGAAGGGAGAGTCTAACAGTAGCTTGGCCAGCATGCTCTCCTGACCTCAGTCCAATTGATTTCTTTTTCTGGGGCCACATCAAGTCTATGGTGTATGAAACATCTGTCACCAAAGAAGAGGATTTATTCGCCTGAATAATAGCAGCATGTGATGTTATTCGACACATGCCAGACATCTTGTACAGAATACGACAATCATTCCTTCATCGCTGTCAACTTTGCTGTGAAATGCAGGTTGCCATTTCGAGCAGTTCCTGTAAAACTGATATAAAGATATGGAAGTTTTTATGTTTTTACACTTTCTTTTACTCTTTAAACCACTTACAATTTCGAAGTAGGTAGACCATTATGTGTTAGCAAGGATTGTAATGGATGTATGGATATGTTGAAATAAAAACGCATAAACTGAAATAAGAATTTAGAATCTAAGACTGAAACTGCATTAAAAAGTGCAAAAACATAAAGAAAGAAAGATAAAAAGAAACAAAAAAAAGTTGATGTGAACAAGACTCAGAAACTATCCACTTGAAAGCCAGTATTATAACCACTATGCTAGAGAGGTACACTGTAATATGTCCCTTCGTTTTTCATGTTATGCTCTCGAATGGTTGATAAATTAGCCAGTGGCGTACTGACACTTCAGAAACTTATAGCCGTTACTTCGAAATTTCAATAAACAGGCCATAAATCTCCTATCTCAAATTATTTATTTAAGTAATCTACATATTCTGTGAAAATATTATGGTATAAGAAATATACAAGTTTCTATATCAATACTTAGTATATATAATAAATATACAAGTTTCTATTGGTAATAAATTGTATGAATGCATCACATTAGATTTTTACTTTCTCTATACGTACTATGTACATAGTGTATAGAGGAAGTATTGTATTCCACCCAAAAATTTGATACCGAGATTTCACTGGAAATACATGTTTTAGAACCCCCTGAATCCAAAAAAAGCATTTTCAGAAAAAGGTCCATGTGTATGTGTGTGTATCTGAGGACAGCATAGCTCAAAAATGAAAAGACTGTTGATTTTCTAAAAAATGGTTCTAACGATTTTGATTAAAATCCTGTATATTAAAAATATTTACATACCAAATAAAATGTTTATCTTGAATTTTCTGGGAATAGCCTCTGAAGAGCTCTTTATTCTGGATGAATTTTGCTAAATGTTGCTAAACGGTAAGAGATAGACAAAAACTTACCACACAAAAAATGTTGATCTAATCAAAACACACAATATATGTGAGTACTTATACTTTTCTCAGACAGGAGCTGTCCGTTTTCCTTTTGTTCTACTCCTGGCCAAGCAAAGAAGCGATTTGCAATGACAATCGAATAACGACAGATTTTAAAAACATTTGACTATTGGTTTAGCCTAGTGTATTCCCTTATTTTCTTTCTACTTATAAGGAACTAAGTAGAAGGAACATTCTGCTAATGATTATCTCGATTAGCAAGGTGCAGAAAGAAGAAAATCTTATATAAGAAGTTTGTAGAAGAGCTAGAGAAAGTCATGTGAGTGTAACACATCAGATTTTTAAATTAATTTTGTCATACCCTTGTTCTAGGTAATGGAAGGTAAAAGCTGTAATGGGCCTCACTTGTGCCTAAGTCAAGGTTGTTGAATCATCCACAGGGTAAGTAAATATTTTTACTTACCAGCTTATGTACATTTATTTGGTATCATTAAATTGGGCATTGTTTGTGTATTAGATTTAAAACTGGATGAACTGGGAATGCTTTTAAAAAAAAGAGGGAGATCTTGGTTGAAGTGAAAAAAAAGTTTAGAGCACTTTTCTACCCTCTTTCATAGATTTTTAAAAATAGCTTAGAAAAATAGAAATGTAAGGTAACTGTATGCTTTCCCTTCCATTTATGTGAAAGGAATGATGTCAGGTTTGCCTCGCAATGAAATGCACTTTTCCAAAGCTGACTACAAACGTGTCAGTATATTTCACAAATGACAATAGCTGCTGATGGTATGTTGTTTGCTCCAAAACTTTTAATGCTTACTGAAAGAAACTGAAATCCTAGCCACATTTATTTTATCTTTGAACACAGAAAGAAAAATTTTAATTTAACCCTTTGCCCTCCCCATTTAGAGCATTAGTGCATGTCCAGGAATGCTGCATTTTTACTTTCTCTAGCACATGTGTACAATGTACATAAATAGGTAGAGAAGGTATTTTATTGCACCCAAAAATTCCATACTGAGATTTCACTGGAAATGCATGTTTTGAGAATATCTGATAGAAAAAGGTCTGAGTGTATCTTCAGCATGGTAGTGACTAAAGGTTATTGTTCCTCTTTCCTCAGCCAAAGATCCAACTACCATAATCTTCTTTACTAGCAGGATATTAAAAAATTAATAATCCCTTATAATTTTTAAAAAGGCAGATAATTTGTCTTGTGACGAGTTCTAGTGATGTCAAAAGTTTCTTTTTTAGTATTGCAATTTGCTATCCAAAAAATTATGTACTGCTATTTTTTAATTTGTTTAAATTTTGTGTTTATTTTTGCTCTTTTAGTTGATCAAGTTATTCTTGATCATTCCAACATAAGATCTGCCCCAATCATCACATTTAATTTTATAATTGCCAGAATTCATGTCATACAGTCAAGTGATCTTAAGTGGTTTATTTAATATTATAATTATCTAATTATTATAAGAATCAAAGAGTGATTTATGAAAAGATATGTTAACTTAATTGGTAATGTGCATTAATTGGTTATTAATATTATCTCTTCTTTTTATTAAAACTAATTATAGCTTCTTGATTAGGAAGTTCCAACTAGACTGATCTGACAGTTCTTATACATACTCAACCACAGACTAGAACCAGGCTAAAGGGGGGAACATGGTAGGAAATATTCACTTAGTGAAGGTCATACACAATGCTTGTGTCCTGCCACTTCATTTCCAACACTTAAATTAAGTGTGATGATAGCTTTCCCTCGATGTTGTGCTGTACTGCATATTGCAGCTGTGAGTTCAGAGCTTGCTGCTCTTTTGATGTGCATCCAAGGTGGAACAGCCTGTTTTAGATTAATAACATTTAATTGTTGAATGAGATAATCACAAGCATTCATGTAAACTTGTCTTCTTTCAGGATGGGGGCAGCTAGCCCAACAAATGGGGAAGTAGGCAGTACATTACTAGCACGTGTTGGCTCAGCAGTATTTTATGGGGCAGTCAGCTTCCTCATTACTGTGGTCAACAAGACGGTGCTAACTACCTACCATTTTCCATCTTATCAGGTGCTAGGCCTGGGACAAATGGCCACAACTGTTGTTGTGTTCTATGTTTCTAAGCAACTTGGGCTACTCACCTTCCCACATTTGGACCACACTGTCTTACGGAAAATATGGCCTCTTCCAGTTATTTATCTAGGAAATCTTGTTTTTGGATTAGGAGGCACAAAGGTAAGGCGGTTTCTGAATACCTAAACTTTATTTGTGTTACTTTCCTCTTATGGAATTTCAAAACAACCAGCACTTCTATGGGGAAAAGAGCTCTGATTTTTACATTCATATGACATTTATACCTACTATCATTTATTACTTCCTCTCCATGTGCAATTTACATAAAAGGAAGAGAGGTATTGCATTCCATCCAAATTTTAACCCAAAGATTTTATCATAAATACATATTTTGGGAACCCCTGAAAAAAAGGAGTTTTAAGTGTCCATGTGTGCGCCTGCAAACAGTATAAGTCTAAAATGTTAATGTCTTCAAAAAATGTGACAGTTTTCAACAAAATCCCCCTACCCCAAACTACCTTACATGGAAGATTTTTCAAAATTTCTAAATAATGGCTCTTAACAATTATTTTGATTAAAATACCATATATTAAAGATATTTACATCACAAATAAAAGTATATTTAGGATTTTCTGGGTATAGTCTCTGAAGCTCTTTTCATTCTAGATAACTTCAACCTGTAAACCGTATGAGATAGACAAAATGCTACTACACAAAAAAAATAGATCTCATTAAAATGCACAATTCTATGTCCCATGCAGTTTTTTTTGAGTTCATGGTTTCCAAAATATTCCTTGTTATTAGTTTAAATTTTCCAGTATTTATGTATCTCTCTCTCTGTCTCTTTTATTTCCCCTGACCATGCACAAAGACCATGTACATCATTTAGCGATCAGCTCTTTAAAGATTTGACTAGCCTATGTATTCTCTTCTACCTACAATGAAACATATAATAAGACTATTTCTGTTAATGTCTATCTTGAATAGCATGAAGTAGGCAATAGAATAAGTTTTTGTAAGAATAATTTGCTGCAAATCATATAAATGGAGCACATGAGACTTTCTTTTATATACCTTTTGCAAAAGTTTATATTTTGATCTACTTCATGTTAATTGATATAAATGTTTGCAGAAGGAGTTTCATTAACATTTTATTATTGGTGCAAGGGCGATACAGAAGGTTGAAGTGAATGTCAATTCTTTAAATAGTTGGTTACTATATGCTGATTTTAATATTCTATGTTTTTTAGATAACATTGTGAGAAACCAAGGTATGGTTTCAAGACATGTATGAAACAATATTAAAAGATTTTTGCCAATAATGATGCATACTTTGGAAATGTTTAATGCCAAAAAAGTTTGACAAATCATGTGTTTCTATAAGAACTAAGATTTTAATATAACAATTAACAATTATCTCCATTTGTAATACATAATTTACAAGGATCGTCAGATTGATTACAAAAATAAACATATAGTATAAATAATAACATGAGTATACACACTTTACAAAAAAATACAGGGGCTATCATTATTCAACATAACTTATTTAACTTTTCTATTTAACATTTTATACTCCTCTATACAGTAAAATACATTTTCTGGGAGATACTTTTTAGTTGCTTTAAGTTTACATTTTTCTTCATTATCTGTTTTATTTGTTTAGGCAAATGCTACTATGTGAATTGTGTACTAAGGCATTGCCAACTACTGGAATCAAAACAAATTTGGTGAAAGAATCAATTGGTGGTATATCAAAATTCATTGCAAGATTTTTATTCTTTAATCTAAATATTTTCTTCCAAAGCATTAAATTATGGGTCCGTTTAAGTATTTTAATAATTTAACGGCTTATTTTATGATTGAATTTCCAAAAATGTTCTGTCACAGCTGTATTATCAATTTGTTTGTATTTAATATACCTAAAGTGCTCTTTTATTTTGGTTTCCAAATGATGTTTAGTCTTATCAATGTAAACAAGGTCACAATTTAATTGATAAATGCCAGATTTTTTATTTTTTGAAATTTCATCCATTTTAGAAAAGCCTAATCATTTTTTTATTTATTTAGAGGAACCAATATTATACCATGCTCTTTGAAAATGTTTGTGAATTTTTATTTGCCCGAAGGGATAAGTAAATTTTTAAAAATATGACTATCTTTTATTTTCTTAAGAGTAGAAGCCTCTTTAATAGCGTTTTGATATTTAAATTTCTCAATGTTTTTATTTATAAAATCACCATTAAGACCATTAATTAAAGCAGTGTTGATAATGTGTTTATATTCTTTATAGAATTCATGTAGGTAAATTAACATATAAATTCAACTATTAAAAACAGCAAATTTATGTGGAAAAAGGTTAAAACCATTATTTTTATGTAGTTATCTGTATGAGTTTGTTTTCTATATATTCCAAAATTCAATTTGTTATTTTTCATTATTTTTAAATCCAAGAAATGGAGATAGTCGTTTTCAATTTCTAATGTGAATTTTATAGCCTTATCTTGTAAATTTAAAAGTTTTAAAACATCATTTATATGTTTATCAGGAACAATAGCAAATATATCATCTTCATATCTACATCCAATTTTAAAAATTGGAGGGGATGCTTAAGTGACCTGTATTTCAAAATAGCTCATGAAAAGATCACTGCCTCATACATATATTCAGGATAGTTTATTTAGTTCACTCAATAGAGCAATTAGAGTAGACTAACTTTATAAGTTCATGTAGTGGAATTAATGGCTATAGGCATGAGAGACAAACATTAAGGTATGGTCAAAAATCTAATATTTTGCCCTCCTTCAGTTTTAGACCAAGTTATGACCTTGCTGCTACGTTTACTGCAATAATAGCAGTATATCAATAATAATAATTTATCAATGATAACTTCTGACATGCCAAAAAATGTGATTGTTTTAAATATTCCTTGAACTAGAGATCTCTCCCCATCCACTGTCCTTTGTTTTTTACTTCAAAAACTTGGAAACACAATTTGACATGTTGCATATGGTGTATATGGTAGCATATAGTACCACAAGATGGCAGCTGGAACACAAAACATGCTTCAACAAAATGCTAGCTTTTCCACCCTGTGCCTAGGACATCTCCATATTTCAATTCCAAATGAAAGACATGGATATGGACTCCATAATGGAGCATTTTTAGGTGGTTGGTGTCTCAATTGGCTTAAAATGTCTAATTATAAATATTGATTTGCTAATTTTTTTACATATGCCAAATGTTGACCATATATGGCATCCAAATTTATGTGCACTTATGTCTTTTATGTTACAATTATTTATCTGTACATTTATGTGGAAGAGAGTCTTATTTGTCAGGCTAATTTGCATTGATGGCAGTTGTAGTGTGTTACAAAAACTTAGTGAAGATGTTGTCTTATAGTATTATGTATTTTGGTTAATAGATCTGATGTGCCACACTCACATGACTTTCCCTACCCCCTATAATATGGTTTTTATATAGCTTCAAAAGCTATTCTTACAAAACCTTATTGTTCTATCAGCTTCATGTTAATTGAGATAAATATTTGCAGAAATGGTTCCATTATTCATTTTGTTGTAGGTACAAGGGAATGTGATAGGCTGAAGCGATACTCAAATCTTTATAATGATGTTGATGTTCAGTACTTTTTCCATGACATCTCAAGGAAGAAATGAATGATGGCAGCAGTTCAAAAAATGGAAGAGTATTGAGAAATGCAAAGCAGCAACAGTAAATTTGTTGAAAATGGCTGATGCCATAAAAGAAATTATTTGAAATACACTTTGTTTTAAAGAAGTCTTACATCTTTTGTGCAGTACATACTTGTTTTTCTCCTATGGTTTACTAGTAGCAGAAAATTATACAAAATTCATTCTGCATGAAGGAGACTCCATATAGACATTTGCAGAAAGTTTAAGATATGATTTTGTTTGTATCCAGATATTTAAAACATCTAATCAAAATCATTACACTGATTTTCATCTTTCTCACTCTCATAGGGTGCATCTTTATTTGTGTCAGATACTTTGGGGAAGTCCTCCCAACTTTAAAATAGTAATAAAAAAAAAAAAAAAAAGAAGTTCATATGAACATGGGTTTGAAAATCAACTATTGCTGAGTTTCAGGACAAAATTGAAGATGTCAGAAATGCTTGAATTGGCTTCCTTCTGTTTTAATGCATGCCCTAAGGCTTTGTCCTATGCTATCATGTACTCCTGTTGCAAATTCCAGGAGTGTTTCATATTTCATCAAATCCAGTGTGGGTACTCCCTTTGAGTACTCTCTATATCTGATAAAGAAGTTGCATAAACCTTAGATGAACTCCTTTGTATTCAAGTCAAGTCTAATGAGTCTCAATCAATCCATCCAGAAAGTTATAATTTAAGAAATACATCAATTATACAAGCAGGTGACTGAAATGAGCTAGAACACCATCCTGTAAAAGTTGGATTCTTTGGATGACATCCAAAGACATATCATCAATTAAATGATGCAACTCATTCCTGAGAAACTATTTATATCTCTGCATTCAGGTGCAAAGGAATGAAATAGGTACCAACAAAGTGATCATGAATGTGTCCATTTTAAAGGTTTAGGCAGAACCTCCGTTGATGTTTGTCCTGTCATTTTTCATGCAGGTTTTCATAGGTCGAGTTAAAATTATGATGAAAATTGAAGACGCCATTGGGAGAAAACTCAGCTTCATCAGCAAACAAGGGGCATGCTAAGAAATTCATGAAGGTAGCACAAAGTTCTTCTTGACTCAAAGTCTGCCACATTTAATCCTTGTACCTGCATGAAGGTATTATGGGTACAGAAGATTTTCTGTAAATTTCTCTAGTCACATGACTAACACCTTCTCTTACTGCAATGTGTCTTGTGCTGTTTGATGGGTTTACATCCACATCACAAAGAACTTGTTCTTTGTGGTCAATGTTTTGTACCTCCAACACTCATCTCAAATTAGCTATTCTCTCAAGCATTTGTGAGAATGTTTGTAAACAAGGTGGCTGCCTATTGGAGTACCTTTCTGCATAAAGCTCATGCATTTATGATGCATTCCCATCTGCAAGGCTATGCATATTGCTCGGTTCATTCACAGAATACATTTTCTTCTGCCTTCTTTGTTTACAACAAACAGGAAACAATCAGTGGATAGTTTATTTCAATTAATTGTTAATTCTTTGCTCTACAACAATCAATCATATAACACTTTCTTTCAAGTGAAGCCCATCCAAATCGTCCCGACGCTCCATAAAAGCAATAAGAAGTGGTGAAAGTGGTGAGGGAGCATGGAAATAGAAGTGATATAGGAACTCAGATGCAGTCAAATACACAACTCATTGTAAACAGTTCTATATTTACCTTGCGAGAAGGACATACATCAGGCATGCCACCGAGTGACATCCCCCCAATTCGTCATTCCACCTGGTTTTGTCAAAAAGCCACTGCCCACAATGTTGCTCCAAGCGATAAGAGTTCACACCTTCATTCGAACACTTTCGTGTACAAGTAAACAACCCTTCAGGTCGATCAGAGAAACACTGGCAGCATGTCATGGTACACATTTCATCCTTCGTGGGAGGAACTGTTCTTTTTTGTGCTTCACAGTGATAAAGCTTGTTGTTTATTTTGTCATAAGTAGCTAACAGTGCTTTCACAGTATAATATTAGGAGGCAGTTTAATAGCTGCCATTTTCAGCAGCATAATGACTGCATACTGTGAAATGCTTCACTTAAACGTAAATGCAATAAACTAAAAGTGGATTTCTTAAACCACCAATCAAAGCACAACGATCCAGGTTATGAGGTCTTAAATTAACAACAAAGCCAGAACGATTCAGCCATCAAATTGCTATGTGGAAGTTACAAGATGGCTAAATAAATAGCTGAAGCAAATAAGCCCTTCACAGAAGGAGAGTTTATTAAAAAGACCTCGCTAACTTTGCAGAGGAAATTTGTCCTGACATGGTAGAGACATTTAAAAACATGCCTTTAGGACAAACCACAGTGACATCAAGAATATCAGTCATGAGTGCTAATTTAGAAGATCAGTTGTAAACTAAAATAAATGGACTTAATTCCTACTCATTGGCTCTGGATGAGTGTTCAGACCTCAAAGATATCGCTCAGCTAGCAGTATATATCAGAGGTGTTAAATCTAAATTTAATATATTCAAAGTTTTTCTAGACCTGGCACTTTAGGAACATACTCGTGAAGAAGATGTATTTGACACAATTTATATGATAGCCTGTAAGTAAGAATTATCATGGTGTCAATCACAGTGGATGGTGAACCCTCCATGTTAGGTTATCGAACAGGTTGTGCTGGAAGATTGATGATATTTTTGGAACCGATTGGTCTCCCTCGGAACTCTGTGAAGATAATGCACTGTATTATTCATAGAGAAGCCTCGTGTGCTCAGGCAGCAGCTTTAGGGAATGTAATGTCTGTGGTGGTGAAGGCTGTAAATCTAGTAAAAGTGCATCCTTTGCATCATAGGCTTTTTCAACAATATCTGGCTGATTTTGGTTCAAGTTATTCAGACCTAACATATAACAACCAGGTTAGATGGTTAAGCTGGAGAAGTATGCTTAGTCATTTTTTTAGTCTCCATGAGGAAGTTGTCGCGTTTAGAGAACCAGGAATAATTCCATAGCTTTCTGACCAGCAATGGGTTTTGGACCTGGCCTTTTTGACCTTATACTGCCTCAACACAGTTCTACAAGGGAAAAAGAAATTAATCGTCCACATGATAGATGCAATAAAATGCTTTATGAATAATTTGAACGTTTGAAAGGATCAGCTCCAAAATGCAGATCTAAGTTCTTTTTCATATTTAAAGTCTGTCTTCAATAATAGAGTCAATATAACTCCTAAATGACATAAAATGTTTCAGGACCTTCATTTTATGTTTGAAACAAGATTTGGAGAAGTGTTAGCAATGGAAAGTGAACTTCATCTTTGCAGTAATCCATGTCTCTTAGTCCATAAGATGTTCCTGATCACTTACAATCAGAGATTATAGAACTGCAGAAGAACGATGTTTTACGAAATTGTGGAAAGGTGTGGATTGATGTTTATAAAATATTAAATAAATTGTCATTCACCTCTGTGAACATATTGTGACAATGTTTGGAGCCACATATGTGTACAAGCAGTTTTTTTTTTCCATTATGAACAATGTTAAAAACAAAAGCAGGTCAAGAATTAGCAGCTGTAATCTATGTGCTGCACCGAGATTGACTGTAACTACAATTGAAACAGATATCGACAAAATAATAGCCAGTTAATCCTGTTAAATTTGCCTGGACAAACTGAGGCCATATGTTCCAAATAAAACAAATTTATGTGAATAAAAACTTCTATTTTCCATACATTAAACTGTTGGAAAACAATAATATTGAAATAAGAACTGAAGCTTTCCTGGCGACGTGTTAATTCAAAATCTTCTCGGGCTTCTAGCCAGGTAAAAACTTGGCTTGACACCAACGTTTCGAAGAAGTGCATCTTCCTCGTCTTCAGAGTTCACCCTGAAGACGAGGAAGATGCACTTCTTCGAAACGTTGGTGTCAAGCCAAGTTTTTACCTGGCTAGAAGCCCGAGAAGATTTTGAATTAATAATATTGAAGTTATGAATTTTCAGGTTTTATCAATATTTAATTTGATTCATACATAATTGTCTAGAATATAGCCAGTTCCCTACTGGTGCTCTATTGCTACCATGATGTATGTAATGCACCCCCAACTATCCTTTTATTCGTTGTAGCTATGAAACAAGGTAATACTGCAGGCATTGGTGGAGAGACCATCCTCCCCTCCTATGGCATGCCAGACATATACTAACAAACAATTGGAATTGCTCTGGCTAAGTCCAATATAACTGGAATTTTTTTCGAGGTTTGGCTTTACATTTTATTATTTAATATGGATTTAAAATCACTTGTTACTATGATTTCATGCAGGAAAACATTTTCTTAACCTAACTTAAGGTTTATAATTTTTATTGCTTTACTTGCAGCGCATGTAGCCATTCTGAAGAATGCAGTGCAGCCAAATTCTCCATTTTGAATCACATAACACAAGGCAGCTAACAGTCTTTTGTCGTCAGTGTGGCAGACAACAGTTGTTCTTCTTCCACAAATTCTTGAAACGGATCTGCTAAACGGTTTTTGGTGTCAGTATACCACAAATACATATGTGAGCAGCTAAATATTCACATCAAATACCACCCCTATATAAGCGATGCTGTAGAGCTTGCCAGTTTCAAGGTTATTCATGTGCACATTTGTCAGTGGATCTTCAAAATGCACAGAATGATTTACTACCAGGTGGGCAGCAAATCCTACAGCCATCAATCCATAATAGCCCCTCCAGGCATCTGTATGTATTGTGCTGGTGAACCCTACATGCTCTGCAATTAAATTGTAGAGCATGTTTACATCCCAAGGATCCAGTTGCCCTCTACAATGCACCCATTTTCCTATATTATGTTCATTGATTTGAACAAAGTTGCCAGGACTTCCAATTTTCCCTCTCAAAGTGTATTGGTATCATTAGAGACCATGCACACTTCTTGGTAGAAACTGGACCAATCAGATACTGTCCAAACTCACACAATGGTCTACCAAACACTCCATTATTGTCACCTTGAATGACTGCTTGAGTGCAAAGGTATATGAGAAAAAGAATTTGCCAAATTACTTTCTAGATATTATTAATAACAAAAGTCAGAAGAATAGGGCTCTATGTTTTCCTACCTGCACAAAACTCAGGATATGTATGGTCTCATCTCTTAATGGGGTGCAAGACCGCATTGAATTCAGAACACAACATTCTTGTTCTCAGCAGACCCTTATTATATAATAATTGAAGACAGGCCTGCAAACCTTTGAGGTAAACTGACAGATCTGCCTTATAAATCAGACAAGTCTAAACTATTCTAAAACTATTAGAATCTGTAAGAATATCACCAGTAGTATACAACTTCCCCTTCTCACACTACAATAAATTCTCCTTAATTGCAGCCCTGTGTTTGTAGAGCAATAAAACCCGAGAGAAAGTATAGTCAGGATTTTTAGAAAATGACCAGTTCTTAATCTCTTCCAGTTGGTGCTACACACTTTGTTGTTTAGATGTCTGGGGATTATTTGTAAAGTTTGGCTATGCGAGATGCAATACAGATTGCAGTCTTTGGTTAGTTCTGTCTGCTTGCGTTTGCAACTTTTTATACTGTTGGGAGGCCATCTCTGAAATAATTGACATATCATATAACAATGTTATTCAAAAATGTTTTTTTTTTATTTATTTATTTATTCAGGAACCTATAAATATATAAATATATATATATGTAGTCAAATTTTGATATGAAGTAATAAAGCAAAATACCTATTACAGAGTGGATATTTTATGACTTGGCCTGGTCATATTTGTGGTTACTCCACATGCAGTGTACTGCACCAGGGTCCTTTCCATTCAATACTTGAATTAATGTTTCTTTCAAATTCTGACAGCTGCTTTCTTGGCATGTGCATTCCTGCTGTGCCATGTCCAAAACATGCAGTGTTGTTAGTCACTTAGCCAAGTGAAAAATGACATTTTCTGAGGGTTATGTAGCAATGGATAACTAGAAAATGGTTAGATGAATAAAGTAATATGCTATAATATTCTATTCAGTAAATATGTCTCTGCTTCATAATATCAAAAGATATGGCGTACAGCACACCAGTAAAGTAGTAAATTTTTCGTGCTGTATGCGAATAAGCACTTTCTCCACTCTATTTTAATACTTTTATAAGTGCCACCACGTGATAAAATGAAATAGTGTTTTATTAATGAACGCTGTTTAGAATGGGATGCTGAGAATCACAGTAGTTAAACTGGGCATGAAAGACTGCTTAATTTTGCTTAGAGACTTCTATATCAGGCTTGAGGTTCTTTTACGTGCTGTAAATCTACAACATGGGACAAATGGCTTTACTTTCCTTCCAAAGGAAACCATGCTAAGGATTTTTACGCCCGAAAAAACCCATCATCCTCTGCGACCATGGGTATATGAAGCTGGCATGATAACCATTACACTACAGAGGGCAATCTGCTATGTGATATGATTTAAATGTTTATGCACATTATTATATATTATGCCTAATAGACCAAAACTTTCAAGTTTAATTTCTCTCACATTGATAAAATGAGTCGAATTTACACTTGAATTGCTTCACCAAGTAAAAAATTAGCTGGACATGTTTCGCAGGCTTATGTTGCCTACATCATCAACAGATTTCGACTGGCTGGCCTGTTGTTGGTATTTTTTGTGGACTCCTCTCCTTTCTGTAGTGGTTGATAAATGAACTTGTAGAGCGGGTTGTCATCGGCAGGAATTCCAAAATTCAATAAGGCTAGGCTTCTGATGTAAAATAAAAATCTTTTCCCGTATGTTTAATTCTAGCAGTCGCTGTACTGATTTTAACAAGTGGACATTATCTTCGATTCTATGGCTATTGTCTCAAGCACGTGAGGCTACTGCTGATTTCTCCATTTGGTTGTTTCTTAAGTGTCCCAGATGTTCCTTTAACCTGGTTCCTCTGTTTCTTCTGGTTTGTCCTATGTATCTTTTATCACAGTTTTTACAGTTGATTCTGTAAATTCCTGATTTCTTGGATGCAGGTGTTTTGTCCAACTTGTTCTTTAGAAGGTTTTTTTATGCTGTGTTTGTTTTGTGAGGCTAAGAAGACGTTGTGTTCTTTGAAGATCTTTTTAAACTTGTTGAAGTCCTGAGGGTGGAATGTGAGTTTTTTGAAGATATTCTGTTTTTTTTCTTCCATGAGGGTGGTTGAAGCTGCTATTTTTTTCCTTTCTCTCTATTGCTTTTTGTTTTTTTCAGAACAAACGTTTTGTTAAAACCACTGTTTTTGGCAGTTTTTATTATTTGGTTAAGCTCTTTTTCATATTCTATTTTTCCCATAGGGATGTTAAGTAATCTGTTAAGCAAACTATGTAAGATTGCATATTTGTGGCTAGTTGGGTTGAAGCTGTTAGATTTTATGTGGTCTGTATGTGTGTCCTTCCTGAAAATTCCAAATTCCAAATTTTCAGTTTTTTATAGTTGCTGACAATTTTGAGGTCCAAAAACAGAAAAATTATCAGGAACTATAACAAAATTAAAACCAACCGCCCCATGCCAGTAGATTTATTGTCATGTAAAAGAACTTCTGGAATTCGGCACACTGGCAGTGCTAATATGATCTTGGTAAATGACAGTGCTGTTAAATAAAATATTAATTTATTTTTATGATAACAAGAATTCTGCTAAAACAAACAGAACTTCTCATGTGGCCATCTTTGACCTGGTAACTTTATCTCTGAGCATAGGTGAAAGGCTTAAAGGGTGGCTACTTCAAGTTAACCCATGACAACGTCCATATTCCACACATGGTGTGCAAATGAGGTAAGCTGTCAGAATGTAGAAGTAATGCTAATTGAAGTACAAAACTCTTTGTGTTGTGTGTTGCATATGTATGATTAATAGTAACATGCGCTATTATGAGTATCAACCTTATTGAAAGCAATGCCCTCTGACTAGAGAAATTGTTGGCTTCCTCATCATGAGGTGGCAATTCTCTGCAGGGTTTAAATTTTAAAAGTTAGCAGCCTTATGAACAAAGATTTTAGAAACATCCATTCAAAGTAATTACAAATGTGCTAAATATATTGGTATTTTAACTAAAAATGCTATAATTATTGCAAGATAATTTTAGCGACATCTTGGATACTTCTGTTGTTCCTAAAAATAAATATAGATACCTCTGAGCGAATTTTCCAGTCTCTCACACCCATATTGAATGTGGGGGTTAGCAGTTAAAAAGCATCCATAAATAAAATTCAGTTTAATTATCCTAAACTTACTAACCATACATCTGACAATTTCTCAGATCCTGGAACTGGAATACCAGCAAATGTCTCCTGAAGTGTATGTATCGTGCATAAAATTTATTTCTACAAGAATGAATTTTTTGGTGGCGTTACACTGAATTAATAACAAGTCAAGAATAGCAATAATAAGAAAACTATAAAACAGTTCACACCAACACAGATGTTTGAATAAGATATCACTTTTAGATGCACAGTCAACAACCTAGCCTTTACAGCATGAACAGAAGGGAGCAACTGACAGTTCACTTTCCAGCTATTAAAGCAGGTTCTTGGGTGGGTCATTCATTGCTGGTGAATTATCAAAACATTCTGAAGTCACACAAATGCAGCTGAATCTTGCTTGCACATGATTATGGTCAGGTCACAAAACAACACTCAGTATAAGTAGATGTTAGAGAAAGAAACTCTTTAAGTTATCCCCTGGCAAACCTCCATAACACTGTGGCAAAGAACTACTTAATATGTAAATATAAAGTGATAACCAATAGCTGAAGTATGTATGATGGATTGATGGACCATCAAGGTCATTCTGTAACGTTTTTCAAGGCTTAACAATTTGCTAAAGCTGCAAATCAATTGTTACACTTAGTTCAGTATTCAGTAACTTCCTAACAAAACAAAATGTTGTTAAGGATAAAAATGTACTTGTTGATTGCAACAAATGCAGAGACCCTCCTACTAAAGCATTCGTTATACACCAGATGTAGGCATGCTTTTGATGCTGCTGTAGTGGTTACCATGCTAGCCTCTGGTACCCAAGGTTGGGGTTTAAACCTGGTGGAGAGTGGTGGATTTTTTGGACATAAAAATTCTTAGCGTGACTTCCTTTGGAAGGGAGGTAAAGCCATTGGTTCCATGTCATCTTTATTTGCAAGTAAAAGAACCCCATACCTTGAAAGAAAAGATTCTTGGACTAAATTTGCCATATTTCAAGTCAGCAGGTCTGACTTCATCCTATGGGCAATGATTTGATCCCTCATCACCATCTGCACATAATAGTGAACTCTCAAACTACAAATTTCCTGACCAAGAAACCACTGTAAAGCTAGCCCAATATGTGCTGACTGAAATGATGGAACTTGAATTATAAGAGGAAAAGCACGATAAAAAAGCTATATTTTAATTATCAAATGTTTATTTTTTTGTAGTAGCATAAAATCACAGATTATGCTTTAGTAAGTAATAATTCATATAACAGTTTGGTGAATAATGCTCTCAACTAAACTTTTAAGATATGAATTTTAATAACAAAATAAATATTGTACAGTCTTACATCATCATAAAAAGCAACTGTTATTAATTTAAGAATTTTGCTTTGACTACATAATGGATTTTGGAGTTTTACACTTGAACATGTATTCTGCTAAGTATCTGAGAATTCAACACAATGAAAACAACTTAGTTTACATCAACAATCCAGACAACATCGTATGTCTGGTCCCTTTAGCTGCTGTTAACCAACTAAAGCCACCAAACTAATGCATGATCATATCACCTTAACAAATCTTCGAACATATTGACCATAACATCATCTCATACTATTAGGCAGAACAATTAACCAATGAGATGACAATATAATAAACATCTGAAGCTGTATGTTCTTCTCATCAGACAGGAATGTTTCCTAACTCGTGAGATATTGGCAAAAGGTATAAACATATATTATTCATACATATATTATTCATAAATCAAACATTTCTGAAATCTAATCTACACAGTAATATGGCCAAAAAATAATAAGTGCATCTCAACCTTGGAAAATGAACATCATTCTGTAAACAAAGTAAAATTTTACTTCAAATAGGTTTTAATGTTGTGTGATTTGCATCATTCATGAATATAATTGATTTATTTTGAGGTTAAGATTAGTAATTGAGCACTTTTGGATATGGCTTTGTTTATGTTCTCAGAATCATTTTAAGAGAATTTATCCAAAGTGCTATAAGGCCACACCATGGCCGAGTGGTTAGACCATTCGCCTCTCACCTAGACGGCCCGGGTTCGATCCCAAGCGACTGCAAGTGAGATTTGTGGTGGACAAAGCGGCGCAGGGTCGGGTTTTCTCCAGGTTCTCCAGTTTCCCCTGTCATCGCATTCCACCGGTACTGCATATTCATCCATGTATCACCAGTGTGGTGCCTTGGTAGTAAAAGCAGGCATTAAACACTATAGAAAAGCTGCTATAAGAGGTTATTACCAGTACCTATGCTATTTACCAACTTCTCATATGGAATATGTACTGATGTAGCTGGGAAAAATATAACAGAAGGCAGCCAGTTTGGGTATAAAATTTAATTTATACTCAATAAATTTGCATATGACAAATAATCCTAAATAAAATACTAATAGCAACATTTCCATGATAATAGACTAATGAAAACAGCCTTTCTTTTACCATAATCTTCCACGTAATGAATACCTAAAGTAATGTGGAAAATTAACAGATATAATTTTTTAAGATTAGGATACAAGGACATTTCTACAGAACTGATTGAGCTGAACATTGCCAGATCATGAAATAAGTAGCTGTTTATACTTGATGGTATACCTTCAAATTTCAGAAAAATCTGCACGAAACTAGTATCTTTAAAAAATATTACTAAAAGCAAAAGCAATAAAAATTTGAAGCAATAATTCACTGATGTCAATCAAAATAATTTGAAATTTCAAATCTGCTATAAATTATTTTGCTTACTCTCCTAAGCTAAATAGAAACTGATTTTACAGGACCACTGCCTCAGCTGTTTTATCGCTGGGTGAGTTTTCCCCATTTTTCATATGAAATTTTCACATGATGCTTTCCATCTTGTTAGCCTGTATTTCGGTGCTGACAGTGATAAAATAAAACAGTTTACATAGTCCACACATATTTGATTAGTCATTGTCTAGCAAACCATGAGGAAATTAACTTTGCAATAACAAACTAATTAAAGAATGCCGAATAGTGTTAATTTTGTTAAGAGAAGCTCAAGAAATAATTGTAGCTGCTTTCTTAATAATAAGGTTACAGAAGAAGCCTGTATATATTACAAGATTACTACTTTTGGAATTCTCAATAATACTAAAAACTGTCAGAAAGATCATACCAATTGCTTCAGTCCCTCAACAAGATATGCAGTGCATTTGAATGTCTTATCAGTCAATTCAGCATCTAGAATAGAATTCAAAGCAGACAACAGCATTGTATGCATGGTTAATCCTTCTTTCATTAGGAAGAACAGAAGTGCAGTTGTGTAGCATTCTGGGTAAAACTCTTTTGTTGCTTGTAAGTTGTCCAAAGAGACTCAGTCTGCATTTATATCAATGTGTATTCATAAATGTCTTATATACTTTTGTGTTTCATTCTAGGAATTGAGTCTACCAATGCTAACAGTGCTGAGAAGGTTTTCTATATTAATGACAATGCTAGGGGAAATGTACTTCTTGGGAGTACGTCCAAGTGCAGCTGTTAGGATATCTGTTTGTACAATGATTATAGGTAAGTGATATGCTACTGTCTGAGAGTTGCATTTTACACTGCTGTTTTGATGTAATTAAAATTTGTGCAAAACTATTATGCTGATATAAATAATACTGCTTTAGTGCTTATTGATCATCTTCTGTAATCTTAACCTGCTTGATGTCAAATTCAAGATAATATTGCTAATGAATTTCATTGTACTTATCCTCGAACTATGTGTGTACTGTATTCATATTTTACCAGTTTTATGGTTTGCCTGTAAAATAGGCCTTTTTGTGACTGTGCAGCTAGAGAAGCGTTTTACAGCTTTGTGGGCACATTCAAATTTATATATAGTTTCACCATGGACATGACAAAGCATTAAATTCTATCTCATTACATTTTAACTTAAGATTACAGTGATATGATAGGCGAGATCTTATCTGTGCATCTATCCATCACCACCATCATGGTTTCCCTTCATTGCAACAAAATGTATAGCATGTATATTTAAATTTTGATTTTGCATCTGTAGTAAATAGTAACAGTAATGTGTGCAAACTTCAGTAATGAATGACACATTTACAAAGTCAACTTCCTAGTGCATATTGTTCATCTTATTCATACTCTATGGCTGCAGGCATGTCCCGCTTTATTGTGACAGTTTGTGTGTGTATTTCATGTATGAAGTGTAAAAAATGGACTAGAAATCTGTATATATCCTAGGCAGTGGTGCCATGAATTTCAGCATGTGTGTTAGAAAGAAGCAGTAATAACAGATTCTCAAGTATTCTCATAAACCGAAATTCCCATTTGCTTTTGTAATTTTTGTAAATTTACTATATTGGAACATTATATGCAATCTAAATTTCATCTCATCACAATTATAATGCCTTGATGGACGAGAGGAAGTTTTATGGGTTTCAGTTTCAGGGAATAAGCAAGTATGAATGTTAAATGTTTTTATATATAACAGTTCTTGCTTAATTTTTTAGCTGATGTTTTGTAAATTTGTTAAGATATTGTTTACTATGTGTTAACAGGTATCCATTAACTGTATATTGTCGCCTTCTGTGGTATAGTGGTTACCATGCTAACTTCATGTACCCAAGGTCGCGGGTTTAAACCTGGCGGAGGACAATGGATTTTTTTGTGTGTAAAAATCCTTAGCATGGCTTCCTTCGGAAGGGAAGTAAAGCCATTGGTCCCATGTCATAGATTTACGGCACGTAAAAGAACCTCAAGCCTGTGAGCAAAATTAAGCAGTCTTTCACACCCAATTTAGAATGGGACGCTGAGAACCACAGCAATTAAAGAGCGTCCATAAATAACATAACATTTACATTTTTTTTATTGGCTATATTAGTAACATATTTTACAAAAATTAACCATTTCTTCATGTTGAATCATTTATTTAAAATAAATGCATCTATGTTTATATGTACCAAGCACAACTCTGCTTAAGGAAAATTACATTAAGGAACACTTCAGGCATTTAAAATATAAGGAATTAGAAATCATTGTTTCCAAACTCGAAATCTTGATTTAAATTTAACTCATATATTTTTAAAACAATTAATAAAGCAACAGGAACTGATCATTTTAGGGCAAAACTACATTTGGAAAAACAAAGAGTTTTTCAGTTATTAAGTTCTACCGAAGGACAGGTGATTTGCAATGAGGGGTACAAATCAACTACATGCAGCCAACATTGTATTCATGATGCAATGGATGAAGAAGATGCAGTGCTCATGCAAGTAGCAAATATTTCTGAAGGATAATAGATATTAATAAAGTTTAACTAAACTGAAAGAAAAAAAAAATTACAGTATCGATGGGAGCAATTTATACATAAATTAAGGACTACTTGAAAAACAAAATGTGCAAACCATTCCACGTGTTCTTTCCTAAACCAATAGAGATCTTTATAATCATATTCAAGATATTCTCTCTATATTTTACAAATATTTCTTCAATGTTGGTGAACCACTATAAACATGGGCTTCATGATTTCAACTTATCCTCTCTAAGTCCCCTACTGGGCAGTCTCAAGAAGTAGGGAGATGCATTGCATTTTGAGACGAAAATGTATATTCATATACAATTTGAGATACATCTCGTTAGCACATTTGCTTTGCAATCCATCTCAAGGGGCAGCTGACACTGCTGAGACAAATCATATTTATTCATCTACAAGCAAGATGCATCCCAAGATTTGTGAAATGGAAAATACTTCTTAAAATTTGTGAGATATAAGATGCATTTTGGGTTTATTCATATCACTCAATGAATCAGCTACCAAACATTAGTTGAAAATGGATACAATTGATCTTTGAAACATACTCCTACTTTATCTGTGTAAATTGTACATAAAGGAATTAATTGACTCAAATAATTCTTCCCCAAATATGGACAATGATTTTTAGTATGTTTAAGAATGTGATGAAACTAAAATTTAAAGGTATCCAATAGTACTAATGAAATTCCTTCGGTTACCATAGACATAGCAAACTAATATTTATGAGGACAAGAAATTAACTGAAATAAGAAATATAAGGGACATTATTAGGAAATATTAAAGAAAAATTTAATAAAATATCTACAAAAAGATGCCCTTTTAAAAATTGGTATATTACTGTGTACCATAGTAGTGTTAAGATAACTGGTGTGCAGTATATCAATAACCACAGTGTTGGACATATTCATGCTAGAGGCAATGTGTGTAGGTAGGAGTAACAAGAAGTTTGTATCCAGAGTATTGCAAATTTGTTTATATATTCTATAGTTGAAGAAGCTGAAATAAGTGTGATTATTCAATAACAGTATTTAGTAGATTTCAGATTTAGGTAAAGTCTTATTTTAATCCTTAAATGATATATGCACAAAAACATGTATGTGTGTACATATATATATATATATATATATATATATATATATATATATATATATATATATATATATATATACGTACATTCGATTGTTCATTTATATTCATGTCCAAAATTGATAATTTTATTGGACCTAAAACAGCCTATTTTGATGTTAGAACCTAATATTGTCTGTTTACATCATTTCCTCTTAAAGTTCCAAAAAGTTTATTTTGTTTTTTTTATATTTGTTTCATAAACTTAATCAAATTGATGTTTATATTTAGTTTTGACATTGACTACCATATTTAATGATATAGTTAAAGAGCACTTTTGTCCTCATGACAAGAATTTGTTGAGCTTCTTGAGAATTATTTTTTTCCCAACTCCATTATCCAATAACAAAAGAGAGAGTATTTCTTTGAATGACGGGATATAATATTAGGGGATACATAATGGTAAAACCAAACAATGTTTGGGTGGGAGGAAGGCATGTTGGACACTGCTATATACAGGGTGTTTCAAAAATACGGGCATAATTTCAGGTATGTATTTCCCACATGTAGACAATCAAATTAGTTCATTATAACATGTGTCTGGAAATGCTTCATTTCCGAGTTATGGCCTTCACAACATTGAAATTCACTGGAACATTTTTCTTTCCGCAGGTTGTTGTCATTACAGAAGATGTTCAAAATGTCCACCTCCTGCTTGAATACAGACCTCACATCGATGTCTCATTGACCTGCGAACACGATCCCAAACTCCAGGAGTATTGTGTATGTCCTCACAACTTGCCACAATTCGATTCCGAAGGGATTCCAAATCCGGCACCGGAGACGAATAAACCAATGATTTTAAATGGCCCCACAAGTAGAAATCGAGAGGGTTCAGATCAGGTGAGCGTGGAGGCCAAGCAATTGGGCCACCTCTACCTATCCATCGATCAGGAAACCTTCGATCCAAGTACCAGCAAGCCGTAAGACTGAAGTGTACAGGAGCTCCATCATGCAAGAAGTGAATGTGTTGATGATTGATCAGTGGAGTGTCTTCGAAAACGTCAGGTATGGTGTTTTCCAGGAAGTTTGTGTACGCCTGCCCCGTAAGTCTGTTTACAAGTACATGGGGTCCAACTAATCGATCACCAATGATACCGGCCCACATGTTGAGGGAGAACCGCACCTGGTGATGAGATACAACAGTTGCACGTGGGTTTTCATGCGACCATACATGCTGATTGTGGAAATTTGTTATGCCATCTCTTGTGAACTGTGCTTCATCTGTAAATAATATGACGGCAGAAAAGTTCGGATTTAGACAACACTGCTGCAAGAACCACTGACAGTACCTAACTCGTGCAGGGTAATCTGCTGGTGACAGGGCCTGTACACGTTGCATAAGATAAGGATACAATTGATACTCGTTCAACAGTCTCCAGACAGTCGTATGAGGAACATTAACTTGCAACGCTAACCGTCGTGTGCTGATAGAAGGAGTCCTGTCCACAGCCTCCAGAATCTCCTCCTACACTTCTGGAGTTGTAGATCTTGGTTGTCCCCTTTCCAAACCAGGAGAGGTGAATGTTCCATACTCGCACAGACGGGAATGGAGACATACAAATGTCTTCCGATCTGGACATTGTCGCTGTGGGTACCTCTCCTGGTACAAACGACGAGCCAGCGCAGCATTGCCGTCCGCCTTACCTTACATGAAGTGTATCTCTGCCACTCTTGATTTGAATGCATGTCGCGCAGTCTTAACGCCTAAAGAACACTGAATGTAACCTTCCTCAGCATGAACTATCAGAGCACCCTCCTAATGTCTCCTTTGACGGCAAAGACCTGCGGAAAGAAAAACGTTCCAGTGAATTCCAATGTTGTGAAGGCCATAACTCGGAAATGAAGCATTTCCGGACATGAACTATTTTGATTGTCTACAGATGGGACTTTCAATGTTGTAAAGGCCATAACTCGGAAATGAAGCATTTCCGGACACATGTTATAATGAACTATTTTGATTGTCTTCATGTGGGAAATACATACCTGAAATTATGCCCTGTATTTTTTAAACACCCTGTATAGCTGAAAGGTTTGCCCATTTCAGTTTAGTGTTAGATTGTTATTTTGGTTATCAGTGGTCAGCTCTCAGTTATGTTGTGGTTGTCTTCACTAAAGTGTAGACTGCAGTTTTTTAATTTTGAAATGCCAAAAATAAAGTCTTCAAAGGTTTTTCTAATACACCAATGACTACAAACATTTATGCATTTACTTCTCATGCCAACCATGTAATAAACAAGGAATACATTAATTTATTTTATTTATTTAGCTGGAAGGTATAGTATACCTTTAGGTTTCTTCAAACCAGTGCTTATTGGAGTTTTATACCATATAGCTAAGATAGTTTATATACATTTCTTAAGATTTTAATTCTAAAAACCAAATCTTATTTGAAAAACATGTTTAATAAATATAATCATTTTATTTTAATACAAACCTATTAAATTGGCTTCATTTAGTTTTTTGTTCTGCTTTTGTATGTGTCCATCAAGAAAAAAATCTTATTTGTCGCAAAATGTACAAGGTGCTACACATCAAGGAAAAACAATGCCAAAAGCAAAATTGAAACAGTCTTTTCTGATGTAACCAAATTATTCAACAACCAAAAATGAATTAACGCTAATATCTGCCCAGCCATCCTTGCAATAAATATTCTATGTAATACCCTGGAGAATCCTCATTTTAAAGAGTTCTACAGGAATTGTGTGCATTAGGAATATTCCATGACAATCCACCATAAGAAAAAGTTATGTGGACTGTACATTTGAAGAAACTCTTTGTATGATGCATTCAGAGATTGATTTACATATACAGCTTTTAATAGGTGAAATAACAGATTACCTGGGATGCAACATTGCTCATTTAATTGTTGGAAAGCCTATTTAATATGTAGCATTCAACCAACCTGAACTAATAGAGAGACAACAGGTCAATTTGTGAACAATGGTCTCAAAGTATTATTTCCCAACAATATTGATGAGAATTAAATACTATTAATTTATACCTATATCTTGCTGTAATACAGTTACTGAAAGTGTTTTATCCATCTGTAACTCACGTTACTTGCCATGCTCATGGTAGAAATTGTGTAGCAGAGCAGATTAGGTTACAGTTTCCAAATATCAATAAATTGATTTCAACTGTAAAAACATATTTGTCAAGGTGCCAATATGTGTGTTAAGTTTTCCAAGAGAGATGACCAAATATTGCTCTTCCACCATGTGCTTAGGAGAACATGGCTGGAGACTGCTGAATATTACGGTAACCACTGCTATATAAATATAGAAAATTTATATTGAAATTGACACAATTTTCTTAAGGCCTCTTCCACCATATGCTTACCCACTAAAAACATGACTGGAGGCTGCTGAATATTAGTTACCGCATTGAAATTGACACCTTTTCTTAAGGCCCCAACATGCTATGACTCCCTGGTCATCTGCATGCATTAGACCCCTATTTTAACTACCTTCTTAATCCATTTGCTCCTTATTCTTTCTAAATATTCATCCAACCCCTGTCAACATTTTTATTGTTACAGTATTGTTTTCCATTTTACCCCATTTTGGTTCTGAATGCCCTCTCTCCTTGCTTCTTTGCACTACATCAAACAATGGAACATACACACTTCCATTTTATTTGTTCCTAAAACCTTTAAGATCGCATCCAAGCTAATCCCTCTTGCCTTGCTTATCACAGCTGTCAACGTACTTCTCCCTTCCACATTCTTACTTTCATTCAAAAAACAATTTAATTAATTTATCCCCTCTGCCATACATCCCCCATATCAATCCCTTCTGAGTTTCTTTCAGTTTCTTCCCCCAGTTATTCTGCAAAGCTGCATTTGGTAATTCATGCAAGTTTTAACTATTACCATTCCTTTAATTTCAGATCTCTGAACCATTATTTTCTCTTATACTTTTTCTATGATTATTCCTTTTCAACCCATTCTGAACCATTTATTGAGTTTTATTTTTATGCCGTATTTTCTAGAAGTTAATTCCCTTCAGTAATCCCACAATTGTTAATTAGGTTGTCAGCATAGAGTAACTCCAGCATCTGTCTGGTTCCTCTCACTGGAATATGCAGATTGATTTTCTTAGCTCTTTTCAAAATGTCATTGATAAATAAATGAAATAAGATAGAGAGTGCTAAGCCAGCAGTGATAGAGGAAGGTTGTGTTTTGAGAGGTGCTCCTGCGGTGAAGGAAGAAGGATCTAAGTCACGATGGGAGTGGACATTACAGTGTATAGAGCAAGAATTGGACAGTTTAGAAAAGTAAAATTGGTGAATAGTAAACACAGTTTTGGAGAGAAGATGACAAACATATTGGTTTTAGCAAGTGTTATAACTTTGTTGCTAGTGATTGGAGGAATTGAGGTAAACCCCGGCCCTGCAGATATAATAACAATGCTGGAAAACCTGACTGAGAAAATGAACAAAATAGAAGGTATGGAACAACGAATAGGTAAACAATTGGAAAAGATGGCAACAGATATCAAAGAAGATGTTAGAGTTGAGGTGCAGGAAGCAAGAAGGGAAGTTGAAATGGTTAAGGAAAGAATGGAAAGATTGGAAGAAAGGGAGAGAAGATTTAATTTAGTGTTCACAGGAGTTAAGGAAAGAAGGTATAAATGGCCAGCAGAAGAAATATTAGAAATAACGAAGGAAAAGCTGAATTTGGAATTGTACAGATGGGAAATTATTGAAGCTTATCGAGTTGGAAGACAACTTGGCAAGAGAACAATTATAGTGAAATTTGCAACAGCCCAATTAGTACATGAAGTACTTAAAAGAGCCAAGAAATTAAAAGGAACAGACATTTTTATTAATAAAGATTTATCACCTAAGAAGAGAGCTCTGCAAAGAAATTTGGTACAAAAAATGAAAGAAGCAAGAGCCCAGGGAAGAAGAGCTTATATTAGAAATTTCCAATTGTGGATTGACGGAGAAAAGACATCGCATCTGGACAAGAAGGAGCTAAGAGAACCCCAATCAGGCACAGAGGAAATTACTCAGCAAATGTCAACGCCAACTTTAGGAAGCACAACAGGAAGATCAAAGTCCAAACAAAAAGGAATGGATGTGGGTGAAGACAGTGAAAGTGTGTGTTGGAACCGAAATCTGCCTGTCAGCATGGATATGAGGACGGCATATGCAGATAGGACGTCATCCAACTTGCCTACGAGAGAAATAACAGCTGACGAAGAAATGACGTCAACAGAGGAAGCAACAGGAGGAGGAGCCACCAGAGTGACGTCACCTAGGAAAATAGTGTCACCGAGAAGAGGGGAAGTAATAGCCGCACGTAATTTGGCTGCGAAGGGAAAGAAGGCGTGGCAACAGAGTAGCGGGGAAAATACAGAAGGGGAAGAAGACAACATCATATCATCTGAACATGGCAGCGTGCTAGTTTTAGATAGAAATAAAACTATTTCTTCCCGAGAAGGGATACAATTAAGGAGTGAGAAGGTATTGCATGGCTGAAAGCAGGAGTATGGAGATTAAAAGGTCTAAGGAAAGGTATTCCACAAAATCAATGTCCTATATGTGGCGGAAATGAAGATATAGAACACATTTTATTTAAATGTAAAGGAACTGAAATTTGGAGAAAAAAGTATATTAATAAGAAATGGTTTAAAATAGATAGAAATGTAGTAGTAGTTGAAATGTTTCAAAAAGATAGTAAGAAGATTGGACAATTCTTATGCAAAGTGAAAAATAAATGGATATGGACAGTAAATAGACAAAATGGTGTAATAAACTAGAATTAATAAACTATTGTAAAATATGAGTATGACCGGTAAAGAGCCAGGGCTGAATACCGATCATATTCACCTGTATAATGCTTAGCATAAATAAATAAATAAATAAATAAATAATAAAAATAAGATAGGCATCAACTTACACTGTCTTAGCCCTAGCTTTTGATTTAACTATGTCCAGTATTCCATTTCCATCACCTCAAATATAAAACTTCATCCCTTCGTATATTTTCTTATATTGATATTGAATGCATTATTTACTCACCCTTTTCCTTAACTTCCATCATAGTGCCTCCTTGTTGATAATGTCAAATATTTTTCAAAATATGCAAAAAAAGCATATGTGCCCTTCCTCATTTGTAGCTAGTGCATTTGCTAAACACTGTGTAACGCTCATGCTGTTTTACTAAGTACTTAGTTGACCCTACATATCAACTCTGAAATTCTTGCTTTGAAAGAAATTTCAGTGAACCATATAGGGTTTGTATGATGGATATAAAATTTATTTGTAAAATAAAATACAATTAATTTTCATTACATTAAAATGTTATTGCCTAATATTTGTTTTTATGCTGAATTATGAGAAAAGTTATTAATTTATTGCCTGTATTTGTGCAGGAGCTCTAATTGCTGCAAGCAATGATCTGGCATTCAGCCCAGAGGGCTACACATTGGTGCTACTGAATGATGCGTTTACTGCAGCAAATGGGGTGTGCATGAAGTGGAAACTAGATTCTGCAGAGCTGGGAAAACATGGCCTGATGTTTTACAATGCACTATTCATGCTTGGGCCTGCTACTGCTATAGCTTGGATTACAGGGGACCTTGAAAAGGCCCGTATGTATGTAAGATGGACAGAACCTTATTTCTTATCTCAGTTCCTGTTATCATGTGCCATGGGGAGTGTGCTTACATATGCCATAATTCTCTGCACTATGCACAATTCTGCACTAACAACTACTGTGGTTGGTTGTCTCAAAAATGTCTGCATTACTTATCTTGGTATGATTATTGGTGGTGATTATGTGTTCTCGATTGTCAATTTTGTGGGGATAAATGTGAGTGTCATTGGAAGCCTACTCTATACCTATGTTACGTTCAAGCGTCCAGATAAGCCTGTTGCTAAACAACAGCTCACTGTTGTCTAGCATTGCATTTACTCTGCACAGAGATTGGTGCACTTTCTCTGGCCAAAGTAAACTTCTTTCAAAAGGGTTGAATTCATCATACTGCATCGGTAGCCTAAGACTACTCGTCTTGTGTATAAATTCTACTTTCCAAACTGGAAATGTTATCAGTGCACAAAGCCAGAACTATAAACATACCTCAGTGTTAGCAGTAGTGGTAGTCATTGAAGACAATAACTAGCAGTTGACCAAAGATAGAAATTATTCCTATCATAGCCACAAGAGAGTGTTAGAAATCTAATGTGTACTCTTTGAATTTATCTCAAATATTAATCAGTAAGTGAAAACTAAATTTGGGCTCAAAGGAATTATGATAGTGCATGTATTTCTTGTGGACTGTATTTATTTTTTAGCCTGTAAAATGTATAAAAATATTTTATGCAATGTGAAGAATGTACAGCTTAAGACAGAAAAAATGGTCTGCTTCAAAACTTGATCTGCATTGCAGAAAACTATAGCATGTAAGATTCATGATGTACACATTTGGTTTATGTATGGTGAGTACCTACTATTTTCAGTTCTCATTTCTACCCCACCCTTAAGTATACAGACATATTGGCAGCATTTGTCTTTGGAATGCATTGTCTGTCTGCAATGGTGTTAACTTGTGTAATGTTGTCATTGGTTCTCTGTTTTCTTTGGATTTTATTTATTAGATCACTTACATTTACACTCTCATTCATACTTCCTGACTCGGGATGATAGGGAATAATCTTGGTTAGAAACCCCCCCCCCCAGCCTGTTATCAAACCCGGAACTCCTCACAGGCAAGTGCTCTACCAACTGATCCATAAGGCCTTTATTATGCTTTGACAAAAACCATCTCACATATAACACAACTTAATTACTAAATATTATATTTTTCCTAATTTACTTCTTGCACATCAATCTCAAAAAGTGCTGGAATAACTTTGGTAAAGTTTATGGAGCTGGGGATTTTGAGAATATAACTAGGGTCTTTCGAACATTAAGTTCAACAATAACTGTAGGATGTTGAAGGCCCTCCCCCTCCCCCTCCATAGAAGAGTGCCATTAGACTAGGTAGAGTTTAAAGTAAGAACTGAAGCTTTCCTGGCGACGTGTTAATTCAAAATCTTCTCGGGCTTCTAGCCAGGTAAAAACTTGGCTTGACACCAAGTTGTCAAGCCAAGTTTTTACCTGGCTAGAAGCCCGAGAAGATTTTGAATTAGGTAGAGTTTGTTGCAATGCTGCTCTGAAGCTATAAGCTGCAAGTCCTGTTTGAAACATTGCAACTTCCTGTCTAAATAAATCAATTGTGGATATAGTTACAGCAAAATTTACAGAAGGTTCAAATGTTATGCTTCTTGAAAGAAGTGATAAAAGTTGCCACTCTTTCTTCACCATATAGATTTTTATTTTCACTGTAGATCCTATGCCATGCAACAAATACATGCATACTTATAGTTTCTTTCAAAGAAGGGTATAGCATGGCTTACTGAGAGTTTGCATTTATAACCTCTTAGAAAGAAATGGCATATCATTTGTAACTTTCATGAATTTTCACAAAATATATTATTCTCCAATGTCCCTTCATAGTTTGATGAGATCTACAATTTCTTGGCTTCTTCCTGCCGAGGAAGAGTAATTTAACCTTTTCAGTGCTATGGTCGAGATAACTCGATTGTGGAGAAACATCCTAGCCGTGCTACGGTCAAGTTAACTCGACCATAGGTTTGAGCAATTGTAAATCTTAGAATTTCATATTCCTGCAGCAATTTTTAAATCAATTATATCTGTCAACTTGCATAGACAGTTTACACTAATTCCAAGTAATATATAAAGCAAGGGAAAATTGCAAGTCATTTGGTCTGAGTCAAGTTGCACTCTGCCACCAAAACAGCCTCTATTTCATGGCAAGAAATATGCTGTTGGTGGGGTGTAGGGAGGCCCGCCGGATGCTCTATCTCACCTGTGGTTTAGGATGGGGAGGGCCAGTTTAAATAATCAGTGGTACAGCATGCCTGAATGGTGACGGGGCAGATAGAAGCACCTGTTGTGAGACATGTTTTATACATTTGAAACATATTATTAAACTCACTTTTTTAATTATTAGTGCATATTATTGCATTTTCAACTTGAAATACACAAAATTCATGGCGAAATGTTATCAGTCAAAACCAAATTTTGGTTTTTTAGTAATTTTTCACCATATGGTCCCCTTAACTCAGAAAGGAGGTGTTCCTCACATAAAAATATGTTAGCAGTGAAAAGGTTAAAACATTAATGGGAATGCACAGAGAAGTAACTAATCAATTAAGAGTAAAAACATAGATTACACTCAAACGTTACTCTTGAAATAAAGTAACTTACTTTGGACATGTTTCTGCAGCTGTTGCCACCATTTTCAATGTGAAAATTCACTGATAAGCTCGTAGCAGAAGTGGAGGTCTCTCTTCTGGATAGATAATTTTGAGACGAGTCCATTTGTTTGTGGTATGTCAAAATTTGACTTTGTTTTTGTTTTTTATACTTAATAGATTTTCCCAAACTGTTATCCAATCGGATACTGCACTATTTTTAATATATTGGGTTCACTGTGAAAATTATGGTTTTGAGTCCAAAAATGATGTGCTACAGCTGAGTCATCTGTATGTTTATGTTTTAAATACAGGGTGACACTAAAGTCAGTTTCCTCTTCATCAATTTGGATTTTTGTAGGTAAATGTCGAGAATATGCGGGAATAAAATTAATTACAAGGTATCCTTGGCAACACTGTCTGTACAATCATTTGTTTATGAGTATTTGGTTTTTGTTATTATTGGTCTATTGAGCATTATTAGCAATGGCAAATAAATTTAGTAAGGAACAAAGCATTTACATGTTTCATTTAATGTGGAAGTATGATAAAGCGACAGCCAGAGTTCATGATGACTTACAAACAAAGTTTCTTAATGCACCATTACCAATTCAGCAACATATGCGGAAATGCAACATAAAATTTGAAAGAACTGGGAGCATTGAAAATGCTTTGAGACCCAATCACGTAATGTCCAAAATAAAGAAAATTCGTAAATAATTAAGACAGTGTGAGTCAATTGTTATACACTTGCTCAGCTTCCCATATTACTGTGGTGCAAACATATGCTGGTATGGGGAATTCTGGACCTCTGGTTGATTCTGTGGTGTCCTCTGTTGAATAATCATTGAACTTTATGATGAAATCTCATTCTGGCATTATTTCGAAGTTCATTACACATTCCTGAAACTTTTTTTGTGTTTATCTCTCTAATAATTTCCTATTTTCAATTTTTTGATTCTCATCTCAGTTTTTGACAAAATCCAAAATTTCAAAAAATACTGTAGACTGTTTTACTTTTCCACCATAAAGGCAGGTGAATCCAATCAAAATTTGCTTAAATAAATTTCTTTGTTAAATGTGGCGAAATAAGGAGTATATAATAATTTATATTTGCCAATGATATATAAATATTGTCAGCAAAGTAGCAAAGCTAGAAAAATATTACGGTTGGTGGGATCCATTTTTCAAACAATTTGTATAAAATAATTAATATTAATTCTGAGTTGAAATATTTTTTAAAAATTTATTTTACATACATAGCTGCTGCAATTGGAATTAAAACATATTTTGCTATTCTTAAATTTTTTTATTGCTGTGGTTAGCCTAAACATATTTGGGCTATTGCAGTCAGACCATCTTTTCTGTCTTAATGTGCACCAGCACCTTCTATGGGTCTGGTTTCAGATAAATATATAACAAAATTTATAAAAGTAGAAATTTATAAGTTAAAAGAGAATTAACATCAGCCCTGCTCTGTTTCACTATAGATGTAGTATCATTGATTACAATATTCTTGGAATGCTTCTGTCAAAATGAGAAAAGGAGAAATGTGCTGTTAACACATCGAGGAAATTAAAATGCTAATATTGCAATTAATTGAACATGTATGTACAAAAATGAATCAAAAGGCTAGCAGATACAAATCATATGTAATAAACTGGTAAAATTAGATGAAGACGTTAGCATTTTTTCCGTCTTCAGTAGATACTATGGTTTCTATGGAATCATCTTAAATGTGTTTGCACTACTGTTTTGAATTTTGGTACTATTTAGAACTTCATTTAATTCTGAAATGTATAAACACTCACAACAAGAAAGAAATCAGATTTTTTTAATTTCTTGCCATCACTGGAAAAGAAAATTGGATTTAGAAAACTTGCATTGTGGCCAAGATTTGGACCACTCATCTTAGAATTTTAGTCAGTGCTCTTACATCAAGACCAGGCCACCTCCTTAAACCTAACCATAAATTTTACTTATTTGATTCTAAACATTCCAAAAACCTCTCAAGTGAAGAAATGATGCCCTACAAGGTGATTTGAGATACTGCAGGGCTTAATTTACATCCTTGTTTACCCACTCAATGACTTTATCCTATATCTCACAGAAAATGTATTCATATACCCTTTGCAATAACCAAGCTGTTTACCCCTTTGTCCTCCGCTTAGTCCAGACTGCATCTCTTTTAATAGTAACAAATGCCTTTTCTGCTGATAAAAGCAATGCATATTACCTTGCTCTCTCTGACTTGCTATGGTTTCATTATCAAATAAGGAATGTGCACATCATGAGTATATGGATAAACCGATAATGTCAAGATAGTGTTTCCCAAACTTTCCCAATCGAGATCTGACAAATCTGCAAAATGTGTGTCAACTCACTTTTGTTGGCCAAATATTTATTTTATTTATGATTGTTTATTATAAATTATTATTCTACTGTGGTTCTCCTCCTGAATTCTGTTTCTAGTTCAGATAATTTTCTATATTTTTTTTTTTTAGTTCACCCTTAATTCTCCTATGTGTAATTTGTTTATTACTTACATATAGCTTTATCTGTCTGGCTACTATAATCCTTTAATTTGCTGGAATATGTGTATCTCCTTTTCATTTAAATTTGCACTATCAACCCCAGTTTCTAATTATGAAGAAACTTCCTACCTAGTAATATGTTGCACAGTTTTACAAGTGATGACCTTCCCATTACCTTCATACCACATCTTCTAAAATTCCCCTGGTATCTCACATATTCTATCACCCTCCATGGTATTGTGGTTACCATACTGGCCTCTAATACCCAAAGTTGAAGGTTCAAAACCTACGAAGGTTTTTTGGGATGTAATGGAAGGGAAGTAATGCCATTGGTCCCATGTACATAATCATGTATTTGTACATAAACAAACTCCATACCTTAAAAATGGGTATCTGGCTAAATTTGCCATGTTTAACATCTGCAAGTCATGATTTCATTCTATAGTGGGCAGATAACCCTCATAACCACGTGTACATTAGACATTTCCTGATCAAGAAACCACTGTAATGGTGGCCCAATATATATCAACATGGCCTGATGAAACTTCAGTGAATTGATTGAATTTCATATATTTCACTGGCTTTGTTGCTTTTCAATTTGTGATGTGCTCACTTGCCTCATTTTGAACTATTTCATAATTTAAAACTTCCACATAAATAAAAGTGGTTGTAAAAAGTGGTTCTTAATAAAATTATTGTTATTATTATTATTATTATTATTATTGAAATTAATGAAATATTTTTCTAATTTACTGAAAGAAAGTTGGAAGTAGAAACAAGTTATATTTATTTACATTTTGAAAGCTTGATTATTAATAAGACATATTTCTCATGTGAAAGAAGAAAGAAAGAAAAAGAGACAGTACTACTGGGTAAAACAACAGTTTCTTGCCATCTTAATCAGTTCAAAGCAAATTTTAAAAAGTTGTAACTTTGATTAAAGTTTACTGGCAAGAATGGTTGAGCATAGCCTTTTACAACAAAATATTCAAATGAAGTTCTAGATGATCATATACATATGATATTCCCATTGTCTCAGGGCTGATGATATGTTGTTTTCTAAAGGGAAATAACTACATGTGCCACTTAATGGTCGGATATGATCTCCTTTGTATGTTTATGCTAAGTGAATAAGTTTATTATTTCTGTATTTCTTTTTTATTGTATCTTTTGGTTTTTAAATCTATGTTTGAAGAGAAGTATACCATGTGTTGTATAAGTTTATGGTCCGCTGCAGGATGATGCAAGAAGGAAGAGAAGAGCATGTTATTACTGAATAACTGTGCTGCAGGTTTTTTATAGATGGGTAACTGCATGATGAAAACTCATTATCATAGTTGCAATTCACTGAAATGCTGTATATTTATTTTTTCTTTAATTTACAGCTCTGTATCCTACAGAGAAATAAAAATAATTTTGATACTATCAAGGTGCTCAGCATAAAAAATAGCTAACTGATTTATCCCTGGTAATGTTGCATCCTTTGCGTGCAGGTGCCACGTAATCTTGCTAAATCCTTCCAACCGTAGGAAGGAAGAAATCGCTATGGTCATGATTCGGTTGGCAAATGATGAAAGGGAATGAAAGTGATGTATATCTGGAAGTATAATTTTAAGCTTGAATGTAGTTAATTAACCAGTTATAATAATGATGTATAAAATAATTCCTTTTTACTCCTTTTATTCATATGAATTTAAAAATCACATTCTAATCCCCAGCAGTTGGTAAAATTTAATTTCAATTATATTGATCTGTGAAAGCATAAAATATATCAACACACACTATAATAAAGCTTGTATTATTTGTTAAATATATTATGAAATATTGAGATTTTAAAGGTAATTAAATATTGCAGGATTATGTGAGATTATGCTTTAATAATTATTTTGGGTCATGTGGCACACTGCCATGTGTAACAGTACTTTTCGGTTGTTAAATATATCATGAAACATTCAGACTTTAAGATTAATTTAATACTGCAGAATTGCATGAGGTTATGATATGATAGTTCTTTCAGTTGTGTTGTAAATGAGTTATTCTATTTCATCACTGAAAGGTAGCCCTAATTTATCCTATATACATTTGACCAATCACTTATATGTATTTAAATAGTTGTTTATGTACATAAATAGTTTATTCCCTTTACCTTATTCACCTGTTAAGGAATCTATTACCAAGTTCATACCTTATAGATGACAGAAGCTTAAAATTCTGCCATATTTGTTCATAGGTTGTCTGTCATGTTAGGCAGATTTTGACTCAAGGATGTAACATTACCATATCCCTTCTCTTTTGTACTATTATCATGCCTATACTTAACGAAAATGTTTTAAGTCATTAATTTATTTGAGAACAGCTGTAAATCAGTTTAGTAAATTAGCTTGAATTGTAGCACCTTTTTTGTTTAATTAGAGCCTAAAGTGATTGCATCCTTGGGTAGATTATCACCTGGTGGATGATAATATTTTAAAATAAAAAAATTACTATACTTTTTCAGAAAATGTGAGAGATTAACTGTAACCAATTAATGCCCCTAAACCGTTCTACATGAAGCCTATGCCTGCTAATTCTCACCAATATGGCTGTATGAATAAAGTGTGTGCCCATTATGTTATTGTGATTTTGGGCATTTATAATGCAGAAGATTGTATGATTTACAGTCTTTAAGATATTTTTACTTCATTTTGTTTCAGCATAATACATTCTAAATTTGTAAGTCCTTCTATATAATGAAGGTGATGCGCAATCATTTATAATGTTGAACTATAGGCATCAGACTACGACAAATGTGCTTGTAAATTATGAATAAATCATCACAATACCTTTGGAAACCTTCTGCATTATTTTGTTTCTGTTATTGTGATCTTATTAGCATTGCTATGTAAAAGTTCCCACATAAGTTACTGTGTTCAGTGTTGATAATATTATTTTGCTAAATAAATGTTATAAAGATTAAAATACTTTAAAAGTAGCTAAACAAAATGAGTTTTACATGGAAATTGATTCTTTTTTTTTATCCTCTAATAATAACCTAGTAATTGTAAAGGTATCCAGTCAACAGTAATCAGTTTCAGAAAATTTATTGAAATAAGCTGAATAATTAAGTGACTTTTATGCACATAACATTATAAGTGCTGTTTAGAAGACATGAAAAAATTTAACTCTCAATTTGCAACAAGTATAATGACCAGGCTTCACATTAAATGAGGCAAATAGTAACAGATCTTAGACGTTACTATTTTACATAGAAAAAGCCAAATGATTTGAATTGTAATATTCATAAATGTCATATTCACTTATAGTTTTTGCAGCACAAACACAGCTCATATTATCATTCTTTGTATTTTAAAGAAAATATGCAATTGCTCTGAAACAGTTGCCACCAGCTACTCAGGATTTCTTAGCTTAAATTATTGCTGTTCAATTGTTGCAGAATTAATTTTAATATAAATGCAATAAAATTCAAGGAAAATCCATGATCTGAAGTAATGGACAACTAATATTAAAAACTGACTGGAGGACAGTGAAAGCTTTTTGTGAATACATTTTTATATATGGATGTTCCAACTGCTTTCAGAGGTATTCTTAGGAGCACAAATGTGCCAGGAATTACATGTTGGTTCAGTGTGTTTCAGGTTTAATGATGAAATAAACTCATGTTTGTTACTAAATCTATTATTTTTGTTTATTAAATTTACACAGATTATGTAACTACTAATCATTAACACCATTGTGGCCATGATGGTGCTTGATTCTACTATTGCCTTACAGTTATACACGCCATGCTTGTTCACAAATGAGGTAGAAACTGCTTCCACACAACACAGAGCACCAACTCCCACCAGGGCAAGCACTAAACATGCCAACACATCTAAATGTGTCACATTTAAAAGGTTAACAACAAAGACAACAGTAAAATCTGTAAATCAGAAGTCTTCATGAAGAACCAATGGTTCCATCTGATCTTGACAGTGGATTTCATATGGCCATACATTACCAAAGTTTTCATGCTGATCTTTAATGTCACAACCATTCATAAAAATATAGCCTAATAAACACATCATCCAAAATGGAAGTCAAAAAATACAATTTGAATTGAGCACTGGAGAGAGTTTGCATATACAATGCTTCAGGTTCCACTGCTAGAGAACAGGTACTCATGTAAACGATACATGTGCACAAAAGCAATTCATTGACTGATGCCACATATTACAAGATACATAGTCACATAGTAGTTCGTTGAGTACTAATAAAAACCAATGGATCTCCTTTGTATTACATAACAAGGTATGCTTAGCATATGATTATGTAGAGTTGCAGCAAAAAAATCTTAAGTAAACAATCAAATTGGACTCATTAGAAATTGAGCAAACAGGATGAGCAAACAGGATGCACAGATTGCCTTTTGCTGATGAGTTTTGGAAACATTAGTTCATAAACCATAATAGGCGAACAAGTGCAGTTTGTAAAACATTGCAGAGGTAAGACTTATAACGAGTGGTGAAAAAGTTGTAATTTTAAATTATTTCACAAACTGTGTAAGAAGTATCCCACGTTAACCATCAAGGATACCACTACCATGACCAGCAGAGTTTACAGGTGCGGGTGTATATGTGCATTAAGTATAAATGTCGTGCACAGTGAAAGGTTAAAAACATGCATTTTCCATTCCTGGAAAAGCAAGTAAACGTAATAAGCCAGTGCTAGAAGTTCAGTGTGTCTAAAGAATCATAATTTTGTCCATATTAATGAGCCATCTACAATCAAGAAACCTCTTGTGTTTGTGAACTTCCTATGTTCAACCAAACATATTTTTATAACTTGACATGGATTTTGAATTCCGGAAAAGAAACAGTAGGAATGTCATTATTGGCCGTGTGAATGTATTGTTAAATTCCTGCACCAGACAGGAAGGGCTGAAGCTGTGTTTTCTCAATGAAATATGGGTAGAAGGCCACTCAAATTCCCAGGTATGGTGAGTAAAATGCAAGCAAAAGACAAAAGATGGTGAAGGAAAAGGGAGGAGCAAAACTCTGACCTTGATGGAATACAGTCTCCCTGATTCAGATTAGGTATGTTTTTCATATAGTGATTTTTGTATTTCTTATTATATCTTTAGTTCAGAGTGTTATATGCAATTCATATCTAATCAGTACCATTTTTCTAAACTATCCTATGAAGAAGAACAGGTAGCAGGAAAGCGATGACAGTTCCAAGGCTCCTCATAGTAATCTCCCTTGGCACCACATGGTTACAAAAGTAGACCTGTTATGTGCCTCCAGTCAGAGCAAGTAAGTGGAGTACTACATTTTGTGCTTTGTTTACATGAGGACAAATTCATCTGGTGAAAAGGGTCTAGTGCTGATGAAACTGACTGGACTCATCCATCCTTTCCAGGAATGACTTCCTTGATGACTGCCAGTCATCGCAATAATAGAGGGAGTTTGTATCATCCTTGCTGATCAAATCATACCAGGAGCAATTCGGAATGACTAGCTTATTACTTAGGTCATTACTTTAGACTGTTAAAGATAGTCATTGCTCTCAGAATCCTTGTTGCAATGGCTGAATGAAGCAGCACCATGTAGTTGCATGGCAGTGAGCATCTAGCATCCAGTTATGTTCAGGAATAGATAGAAGGAAACATCTATCAGGAAATGGCCAGGACTAAGGCATGCTAGGTCATCAGTCATGTGAAAGTCTAATGCAGAGCTTTTCAAACTGGGTGTCCTGACACCTTGGTGTTGCATAGTAGATCAGTTGTCTCATAAAACTGATAAATTCAGAATATAAAACAAATAAAGAACTTGTGGCAAATTAATACAAAACATCCTTCTCTTCTTCAATGAAATCATAGATCACATAAAACAAGGAGTGATTGATATAATATGGCTGGCTTCTGGTTGCTGCCGCATCACATAATCTTCTGCCAACGTTTTGACCTCTTGTCGAAACCGTCTTCAGGACTACAAAGCGCCATATGCTGCTGATTGTCACCCTTTTATACTAGAGGACTCAAGAATTCCATTCTTGTTATTTGTCCGGATGACACCACCAATCACAGCCGCCAGAGCTTCCTTGTTCCATGATTGGCCGGTTGTTTGTGGCTGTTTTCTAGTGGGTCCATGCCTTGGGGTTGGGCGACCATCCTGGCACATGGTCTTCTTTCTCGCTTCTTGCCAAGTTGCTCCAAATGTGTTAATTTGTGCCCCCTTGTCAGGTTCAAGTTGTTAGGATGCCCCTTGTAATTTTTAGGGCCTCCTTAATCTTCCTTGCTTGCCATCTATGTTCTCGAGCCAGTATCCTTGTTTTATCAAAAAGAATTGAGTGCTTGGTGTCTGCTGCATTCAAGACAAGGGCTGACTTTTCAGTGTCGTTCTGTTTGCAGTGGCAGATGTACATTTTTCTTTGTTCCTCCACTGTATGGCTCATTTCACCTATATAAAACTTCCTGCAACTACAGGGAACTTTATACACCCTGGATACTGAAGGGGGGGTAAAGGATCTGTTGCATACAAGAGATTGGTGTAATTTTGGTGGCACACTGAAAATAGAGCAAATATTTTCTTTACATAGCAGTCTCGCTATTCTATCCATGATTCCTTGGATATAGGGTAAAAATGCTATCGTTTTATCATTTTCCTCTTTGTTTAACCTTGTGTCAAGGCGTGTGGTTTGTTCTGCAGTTTTAAGCGCAAGGTTAACTAATATCTTGGAGTAACCATTTGCTTGAACACTTCTGAGCATTTTTCTTTCCGTCTGCATGCTCTTGTTATTGCACAGCCTAATAGCTCTGGTCGCCAAGTTTGCCCCTCTTTTTGTGGGTGGATGGTGATGTGATGCTACATTTAGGTATAATGGTTGACGTGCATTTATTTCCTATATACAGTGTCCCAATGTACCATCCTTATGCCTTGTCACCAGGACATCCAAAAACAGCATCTGACCATCCACCTCTACTTCTATTGTAAATTTAATGTGTTGATGTGCTGCATTCAGATGGTTAAGAAAAGAGTTCAATTTTTCACATCCATGAGGCCATTTAACAAATGTGTTATCCACATATCACACCCATAAAGGTGGTTTGGGACTGGGGATTTTCTAACATCTTGTTTTCAAAGGCCTCCATAAACAGGTTGGTAACTATTGGCGAGACTGGCAAACCCATTGGTACTCCTTGAGTTTGAGAGAAGAATCTCTCTTTGTATTGGAAAAACGTTGATTTTAGGCAAAAAAAGCCAATAACTCAGCTCACTCCATTGAGTAGTTCTCCAAATTGACATGCTGTTTAATAACCTCAATGGTTTCATTAACTGAAACTTTAGTAAATAATGCGATGACATCGAAACTAACCAGTAGACCAGACTGATTAAGTCGTAAATTGTATATTATTTCGGTAAAATGCACTCTGTTCTTCACAGCTGATGATGTCTGCCAATGGTTTCAATTTGTTTGCAAGAAAGCGTGCTAAGGGTTGCATTGGCAAATTAATAGCGCTCACTATTGGTCGTAAAGGGGTACCTATTTTGTGCACTTTTTGTAGACCATACAATCTAGGAGTGCTATAATTATATCTTTTTAGGCCGGCTTTTACTTCTGGTTGTATGGCAGAAGATCTGTTGACTAAATCAGTTACTTCAATGTGTGTTTTTCTTGTCGGATTAACTTTAAGAGGAACATAAATGCTCTCTGACAAAATATCTTCTAATTATTTGTGATAATCTTCCATCCTCATTAAAACTGTCACATTACCTTTATCTGCTTGAAGAATTACAAGATCATCTCGAGTTTTGACATTCTTTGCGTGACAAATTTTGCTTGGGCGGTCTCCAATGTTTTAAGATTTTGGTGATCTTAAAGCGTATTTCATCTGCCCTCTCACTGGGAATTCCCTGCAGGAAGCTTTCCACACTGGAGATAATATCAAACGGGATATTTTTTGGAGTCACTTCAAAATTCAAACCTTTATATAGCACTGCCTAGTATAAAAGGATGACAATCAGCAGCATATGGAACTGTGTAGCCCTGAAGACAGTCTCAACAAGAGGTCGAAACGTTGGCAGAAGATTACGATGACGAAGCAGCAACCAAAAGCTGGCTATATTATACACAACACTGACTGCATGAGAACAAGTGTAAAAAATCAACATATGTTGATTTCAATGATTTTCTACATGTAACTTCCAATTATGGCACTAAATGTCTCTGTACTGCTGCTGTACATCGGCATATTCTATTGGTCCATGTTTTAACAAGCTCTTAAAACAGTGATTGTGGGAATGAGTGGGATATTGTTCACTGTTTCTTCAATCTGTTTCTTTATTTTGTTTATGATATGTGTCATTACTTCTCTCAAAGTGATGTAGTTTATAGAAGCAATTAGAAATTGATAAATTTACTGTCAGAATGAGATTTTTGGCTGTTTATGAAACTCAGATGCAGAGCAACTCTTAAATAATGTGTCTGAAACTACAGTGATACAGAACAACAATCAAATGTGCATCTCAAACCTCTTGTTTGTTCTTTGCCACCATGCAGTAGCAAGAACACAAAAATGAAGCTGTACAATGAAGAATACTAAAAATGTGGTTCACATGTTGTAGAGATGAAGGATGTCCTTTCCTGGAGTTTGTGATATGTGGAGAAAAACTTTCCAATACATACATATTGTGGAATAAATTGTCATGCCATATTTAAACAAAATGCAAAACCTTCACAAGGAAAAAGTTTTGACCATTTCAAAGAAATTCTAAGGCAGAAGATACAACAGAATTCTTTGTGTACTAAGAAATTTAAGACCTCTGATAAAGCTGAAGAAGCTAGTTATCTTGTAGCTGAAATTATTGCAAAAAATTCTTTACCTCATGTTGTTGGAGAGAAAGTTATCATTACAACTTGATGTGCTATGGCAAAAACAATGTTTGGCCCTGAGTATGAACATGAAATGAAAAATATCTTGGGTAATAATACAGTTAGAAGATGTATTACAATATGTGTGAAAACATTAAACGTTCTATTAAAACTCAATTTGGTGAAATAAATTTAATAACTGGATGAATTTACTGATGTAAGTGGCCTAGCTCAACACACTTCTTTTATTATTTAATTGATGAAGAAAACAGTGAAAAGTATATCTTTTACAAGGAAATTCCCTTAACTACCAAAGGCAAAGGCATTTTTGAATACATGGAGACAGTGAATTAATTTGCAAGACTTGTTGGGATATACACAGTTGGCACCCTTCAATGACAGTTCCATACAAGGATTCATCACACTGACAAAACAACAAAACAAAAATTTGATTATTACACACTGCTTATAACATAGAGAAGCGTTCATAGCAGAAACCATGGGAAAGGATTTAAAAGCAGTTTTGGACAAGACTGTTAAAATGATTAATTGCATTACCAGCAGGTCTCTTACTTAAAACTGTCCACTCAAATATGTGATGAACAAGTATTGCAACATCCTATTCATATAGTAGTCCACTGGCTATCCACAGGGAGAATACTTAGTTGTGTGTATAAACTAAAGGATGTAACGCAGCAGTTTTTTATATATATTTTTTACTGGATTAACAATATGTCAGTTACTTTATATGTTTTATGGGATGATTTTAATTATATGAGGATAAACCAGTATGCCTAGAGAAATCCTTTCACACTTTTCAGTACTTGTGAACTTCAAAAAGTTGAAGAGAAGAAACTGGCAGACCTGAAGAACAACTTCACTTTAAAACTTTTAAGTACAATGAATCTAGATTTATACAACTCCTGGATTTCTATTTGCAAGATTATCCCTATCTTTTGCTGCAGTCTTTTGCTGCAGTTTTCTACAGCATATTACTGTGTAAGTGCATTTTCGGTTATGGCTAATGCAAAACGTTAAATATGAAGGAAAGTTAGATGGGAAAATGCGTGTGAATTTGTCTTACATTCAAGCTAATAATATAAGACAGATTTGCAATGCTTGTCAAGCTCATGTGAATCAATGAATTCATAATAGTATTGAAAAGTTTAATATTGCATAATTATACTGTACTTGGAAATGAAATATAAAAATTGACATATTTTACAAAAGAATGTTTGTTATTAATATTAGTGAAGGAATTTGTATATGCTAGAAGGGTGTTTGCCATGAGGAAAAGTTTGGAAAGCTGTGGTCTAGTGGGTGGCCGAGAGTTTAGATGCTTTAATTTGACATAGCAATGTGTGCATTTAATCATAATTGAGGCAAGCATTCCTAGCAGTTCTTTGCAGATGATCCTTCATGGACTTGATCCTGCCTTCCATAGCCCACCACAGTAAGGATCATTTGGAGATATGAAGTGCCATCTGAATCCTTCCTGAGCAGCATTATCTTAAATGTCAGTTGTATACTCCCTTGATTTCAAAATCTCTTCTAGCTTGTTTTCGCTCCGAAAAAGTTGGTGATATTATCTTTGTATATGCATATGTATTTCCCTCTTCTGGCTGTAAATCTCTCTAGAGCAGCAATAAAACCTTGGTAGCTTAAGTCGTGCACCACCTTGGTCGAAGAGCTATCAAATAGACTATGTACACTTTATCTGAGGTTGTTCCTTGCGCTACCTTGTTTGTTGTTTGATATGGAGTGGGCGGCATTATGCCAATGTTCAGTAATGGGTGGGAAGACCTAACCCAAGAGGTTGGAGTTATCCGATGAACTGTGTTGCTGTTGAGGCCTTCAGTTTGATACATCTTGCACATTTGTAAATGATGGCCTGCACGAGTTGTCTAATATTCATTATCCAATATTTGCATCATAGTGAGGCAACCAAATGTTGACTGCTAGTGTGAAACAGTCATTCATGGTCTGCAGTCATGATTAGCTTGATGGGTCTTTGAGGAAATAGGATTGGTGCTGCTCCACAAAAGGCTGCAGAGAATTGTGCAGTCACCTGCCTACTCTAAGGTTCCATGGCCATCAAGAAATGGGCTTAGGCTTGTCAGGCTTTTTGTTGACACTTCTGAATTGTCTTAAACGCATTTATCTTTGTTGCATAGACAAAGTGTGGTGCCTGTCTTAGGTAAGCATCCAAGGGTGTGGGTAAGTCTTCACTAGACAGTGATCCCATGCTCTTTGTATCCCTTTTCCTGGCATTGGACAAGAATTGGTTACAATACACATCACTCTTTGCAATCAATTTAATTAGGAGAACTGAGTGGTGATATCTTTGTTGAGAATTTAAGTGTTGTGACTCCAATATTTTGGATTGAACTTTCTGTAACATGGAGAGGTGTATCCAAGTATGCCTCGGTGCTCTTGGCAATCACTTTCAACATTTTCTTTGGTGTCACTAGGCTTCTCATATACCAAGGTATGTTCTTAGCAAACTTTATTAAATTATGATCATTATTTTGAATTGTATAAGTATAAATCTGGGGGAGAGAGTTCCCTGATGATGGCGACAGAGAACGTCATTGAAAGCTTGAAAATTAATCCAACATTTACCTGGTTCACATTCCAAGAAGAAAGCAGTAATAACCAGTGCCAGGAGAGTTTCAAGTCCCTGGTTAACCTGGTTAACAGCCAAAGAAACTTTTGGAACATATCATCTAACCTAGGTTTTTGTTTGTGTGTATGTTTAATCTCCAAAAAGGAAATCCTCATTGCAGAGAGTCCTTTTATATTTTTATTGTGATAAAAATAAACTTGTTTTTCTTCAGTATGAAAAAACTTTAGTTCTGTATTGCTTATGTTTAAATATCCATTAAAAGATTTAGGAAATAAATTTATGCTCAAAAAGTTGTTGTATAATTGAATTCTTTCCCTTTTTACGTTGTTTAAAAATTATGTAAAAATGATACATATTACTCATTTATACAAGTCTATAAGACATATTGCACCATAAAAATATTTTATCATCTCAACAGTAACCTTTGAATGTTTGTTGAACATTATTTTGTAATTGTTATTGTAAGTAGCTTAAGAAACCAGTTTTTGTTATTATCATACATTTTATTTTAAATCCAATATCCATAATTTGTGAAATAATTGCTCAATTATACAGGATGGGCAGACATTTCCTATACAGTGTGCAGTGTATACTCATATAAGACACTATTTTTTGCAAATGTTTATCCTTGATTAACATCAAATCAATGAAGGAACCCACACAGATGTTTTGGACTGTATGGTGGACGTTTACATAGTCAGTGTAAAGGACTTTCTACCCACTCTGTAGTTTTAATGTACTTGTGCCATTAAATTGTTAATTTCTGTCACCTTGCAGATTAATGAAGGGAAGACTGAAATGCACTTTTGTTACTTCCATTATGTTATGCATTAATGTTACTGCCATATTATATGCTTCCAAATTTACTATACATTTGGCCGTAGCAGTAAGGTTTTTGTGATATGGGAAAGTGTGAATGATCAGAAATTCTATTGCAGATGCTATGACTAAATAAAGAACTGGATTATTGAATGGTATTAAGTGTTTTCTGAGAAAAGAACATAAATTATGTATAAAGGGGTCCTAAAGAATCATGCATATGTGAAGAACGTGATGTTCAGATTGTGTATAAAGGCTAGTAGCATTTTCAAGCTGTATCTTCAAGGTTGAATAATTGCTTATAAAGTGGCCTTCTTCAAACATTACATCAGCGTAACATTCCTAGTTTAGAAGTTACTTTTTCAGTTTTCAGGAATGCAAAGGAACTGTGCCAAAGGTTTTTGGGTAATCCGCACCATAACAGCATAAATGTTTTAAACACTGATTTAGGCTTTGGTTGGTTTTTTCATTGGTAAGTGGTGATTAAACTAGATAGGTACTTGAACTTAATGTAGACATAAAGTAGATATTGTAATCAGAACTCAATGAATTAGGGAGTATATTTGTGGTGTCGGTTTTTAAGACTACACCACTTACACGTTTGCTTTATGAGGGACTAGTTTCAAAAGCCATTACTTCTATTTTCAAATCAGGGGGTTCAACTATGGCCATGCCATGGTCGAATGGTTAGACTACTCACCTCTCACCTAGATGGCCCTGGTTTGATCCCAAGTGACCACATGTGAGATTTGTGGTGAACAAAGCGGTGCAGGGGTGGGTTTTCTCCAGTTTCCTCTGTGCTCCATTTTCATTCATGCATCATCACTGTCATCTGCAGTGCCACAAGTAATAAAAGCAGGTGTTAAACACTACCAAAAAAAGGGGGGTTCAACTGCCATTGCTAATTGTAGTTGCCTGCAGTCTCTTCTCTAGCGGTGGAACAAACTTCTTCACCAACCTATCAACTGGTAGGATTTCAAACTTTACTAGGTGTTATTTATGTTTTCTCACGTTTTGAGTTCATTATGGCCTGTCATGCTTTTTAATAGAAGTATTGGATTCAGCTCTAAAGAAAAAGAGTTTCATTTATGGACACACTTGAACTGCTGTGGTTCTCGGCATCCCATTCTATACTGGACATTAAAGACTGTTTAATTTTACTCAGATGCCTCTTTTTCAGGCTTGATGTTCTTTTACGTGCTGTAAATCTATGACATGAGACCAATTTCCCTTCCAAAGGAAGCCATTCTAAGAATTTTTACCCTCCGCCAGGTTAAGTTATGAAATTGAAATGCTGAGGATTTGTTCCCTTGCTTGAATTTAAGATTTCTGAGGTGTTCTTTTGATATAGTTTTTAAACTTCTTTTGGTTTGTCCTATGTAGAGCTTTTCACAGACTGTACAGTTGATTTTATATGTACCAAATGGATTTTCTGGTTGAATTTTATCTTTTGTTTTCAAATTTCACTAGAAAATTGGCTTGGAATATATCAAATCAATTGTAAAGACTGTGAAAAATTCAAATTAGGACAAACCAAAAGAAGTTTGAAACCTAGATCCAAAGAAGAGGTCAGAAATCTTAAATTCAAGCAAAAGCACAACTCACAAACATTTCACTTTTGGCAAAAATACCATAACATAGATCCAAATACAAAACTACTATAAAGCACAACGGGCCACAGCAAACTCAAACGTGGGAAAACATCTTAATATGGAAACTAAAGATTGCCTAATAAACTTTGAAATCTTGCCAGTTGCTAGCTTAGTGAAGAAGTTCATTGTTTCACTGCCAGAGAGGAGATTGCTGGCAACAACAACCAGCAATGGCAATTGGACCCTAGAGGTTAAAATGGAAACAATGGCTCCCAAAACTAGTCCCTCATAAATCAGAAATGTAAGGACATAATGTTAAAATTGACTCCTCAAATACACTCCTGTAATTTGGATGTCACTACTACTATAATCCTCTAAACATCAATCAATGAATTAGGCTAATTGATGTTCTTTATGATGGTGTTTTTAAGGAGGCAAGAGAAATGTTGATAAATTCTTTAAATGGATGATAAACCAATTCTGCAGGAATGTAAAATACTTTTTCTCAGTAGGTGACAATTCTGGAAGATGTTTTACTCTCTGCTGTTATGAAGATTCCCCAGCCTCATTTTCACCCAACATCCTGCAAACCCCACATTCCCGTCACTAGACACATGGTTAAATTCTTACAAGAATAGGAACATGTCCAGCTCACCAACAGGCTGCCAACTGCTTGTGTCATATTATGGAGAGGTAATGTTTCACTCCTAAGTCAGGTAAACAATTATACAAAATATAACTATATAAATGATCAACAGGCTTCAATATTTCAAACATTAAAGCTAAGACAGAGGGAAATAAAGTTAAACTAACATTAGGCAGCTTTTTATTCTAATAGTATGTTTTATGAGGGAAGGAAAGAAACTGTCTTTAAATCAAAGGGATGGATATCATTACTTAAGATTGTCTCATTTTATCTTCAGTAACAGCCACAAAGGTTTCAAATGTGGTTTTGGATGAATACAGAAGTTTTTGAATTTATTTGACATCTGATATAGTAAAAAGTACAGAAACAGAATTGTTACCTTAGAAACTGCTGTTGGCTTCTAGCAAAATCTTAGAACATAGACGCATGTATCATGTACAATTTTTATTCTTAGCTTAGCATTTCTGCGGTTGTTTTTTAACCATTCCAGTGTGTGATTTATATAAAAGTTTTTGACGTAAATTATTATAAGTACTTGTTTGTGCCCTCTAATACACCACCAAAAAGATTATTGATTTCTCAGCATGAGTATATGCAATCTCTCTCTCTCTCTCTCTCTCTCTCTCGCTCTCGCTCTCTCTCTCTCACACACACACAGATATATATATATTTTTTTTCTTTTATTTGTCCTTTAACCTGGTAGGTCATATTAGATGATGAATGAAATTGGTGAAGTGATGCTCAAATGAGGTCATGATCCATGGAGCTTAAAGTTATTCAACATTCATTTTAGAATAAGTTACCTTATCCTCAAGATTTGAACTCAGGATCTCTTGAATGTGAGGCAGACACACTTCCCACTTCCGCCACACCACAGAGGCAAGTCATTCCATCTTAACACAAGAGTGTGTTTTAGATAATATATTTAATCTTGTAGCACTTGGAGGATTTGTATCCTATGAAAATAGCAGAGAGGAGTAGGTGACAAGTGCTAGCTGTGCTGTCTTCATTTGATATAAAATCATGTTAATGGCACTAGTAAAAATAAACCTGTGAAGAAGAAAAAAATAAATTGACTTGATTATGAACTTAACATCTCTGTGTTCAACGCTGTAATAAAAGCATGTAGCTATAGATGCTATATTATATAGTAGAAAAGAATAGGATATGGATGGATGGAGAGGAATTAGATCAAACCTTATGTTGGTTATAGTACTTTTACCCCAAAGAGGGCACCACCAGGAGAGAGGTGAGGTGAGAGGATATACTGGGTGGCCAGAACCAGAACCAATATCAGGGTCCCTACAGTTTTCAGATAGAAGCACCCTGACAGACAGGAAGAGGTCCCCATCCCATTACAGGGAGTAATCCTTATACTGGCAATCAGCCAAAGTTAGGGATGCAGAAATCACATTGATCATCCTTTTTCCCTGCCATGCTGTACCGAGCATTTCCAGCCCTGAAAGAAACCATTGGGATGAAGAATGAATGAAATGATAGCGAAAACAAGATGAAAGGATAGGAAATTTAGGGGATGAAAGAAACTGACCCAGGATAACCCCTAAAGAAAACCATAGGTCTTATATGCAGGCTGGCCACAGGATCGAACCCATGACCACCTGAATGTGCCACAGACAAAACTACCTTAGCCATACTGTATTAATATCTTTCATTTTACTTCAAAAGTCCTTAAATTTTACTACAGCCCTCAGCCCTGCATGCTTTGGTTAGACATGTGTTTTCTTTTATGCAACCTTATTCCTTGGCCAGCAATTTCACAACTATTGCGGCTATTTTAATAAAAGCATGCCTCTATCTGTGGGGGTATACAAGACATTTCTAATATCACTAAAACACGGCAGTCAGGGTGCACAGAAATGTTGTATATTTTAGGATTCCAGTTTAATTCTATTAAATGCAGTATATGGTCAAATAATTTATGATATTTTGCTTTCAGATGGGTGAAAATTATGAGTCTTTATATGGGCTAGTAAGTGTAACAAAATGTGGGCAGCATTTTTCTAATATAATTGGTGTTTTTTTTTTTTTCTTTTTCTTTCCAATAACTGAGAAAGTAAAGAAGCAAGATCAATATTGTTTTTGCACTATATATAGTTTATAAAAAATTTTGGTTGAATATAGCAATAATTTTAAAAGTACTTATGTAATGGAATCTTCAATTAAATAATATGATTTATATATTTTTTGAAAAATAAATAGCATTCAAACTATAAATATTCTCAGCAAATTTATACACCTAACAGACTAATAAAATGTCAGAAAAGGGCTGATAAAATTTGGAAGTTCCGCAGTTCTGATATATGCCGTTCAAATTTCCCTTAAATTCTCTCAAATAAAGAATCTAAATTTATTTTCATGCAGTGGTAAAATATTATACGTCCTAGTGTAGCTGAAAGACAACATTAGCAAGTTTTTAGAATAAGCACTTGACTCCAGATAATTTTTTTTAAACCAAAGTGATTTGTATGAAATCCTTCAGCCAAATTTGTGTCTGTAATGTTCTGTGTTTTTTAAAAATATTACAGATTACTGATTGAACAAATGGTGAGACTTTCTATTTACATGTTTATCTCTCAGACAAATAACAAGTAACTGCAATATTCAATAGTGAACCCTGCTTTAGAATACCAACATCTTTAAGTGCATCACAGTTTTATGGATTGTAAAGAAAATGCCCAACATTTATGAAATGTTTTTCACAACATGTGAATGACTAGCTTTAGCCATAAGATCACAATTTGCTATGACTTTCTTCTTTTTGTATCAGTTATAACAATTAGGAGTAATTTTAATACTGCCACATGCCAGATAACTCTGTACAGAAGTTTGTCTACTGGCAGAATATGATTTAAAAATGTATATAATTTACAGTATGAAATTGCCCGCTAAAGCAATTATATTTTATTCCCTTCATTTTGCATCAGTTTTGAATAAAAATTCATCATATGGATTTAAGCATTTATAAAACTAAGAGCATTATCTGGTATGTTAAATGAAGGACAAATAACTATAACTTGTTACAGATCTTTCTTTGTTCATTGCTGAGGTTTCCTGGGTTTAACTCAAATAACTTGTTGCAGATATTTGTTTATTGCTGAGGTTCTCTGATTTAAACTAACTTACTGACAGGTTATGATCAGATAATCGGCAGAATATCTTTATAAATGTGTTAAATATAACTTCAATTTGAAAGAGAATCTATAGAATTTACTTATTTGTGATTGAAACACTGGAGTTTTATGTTGCTTTTTTCTGCCTTTGTTTTTATAAATGTCATTTGTATTTTTATTATTATTATTTATTCCTTTAGTATTGAAAATAATAATTGAGTGTGCTGTAAAAGAAGGTACCAGTAGATAAGGGTTCTAATTATCGCTTGTGTTTACTTGACTTCCTATCAAATCATACCTCCTTCAAAAAGACGAGTGCTGGAGCTAAATGTGGTTTCATTATTGTTCTGATTTTTTTTTTTTTCAATTTTTATTGTGAGATTGATATGCAAGTATGTGTAATGAAACTATTTTATTTCTTAACACATCAGTACAACCAAACAAAAAAATGCAGTTTCCAAAGATATTGGAAAATTTCTTTGCTTCCAACAGCAATTACAACATTGAATCGAAAATCACAATTTGAATTTGACTTCTGCAAGGCATTTTAAAAAAAATAGCTTTCAAGAAACATTTTCATTTTTGTGTAAAATACAATCAGCATTTTGTTTATAACAATAAAGTTACTCTTAAAATATAATACAACATGATGTGAACCTAAACATATTGATTGAATAGTGCAATCTAGTAAATAAATAGGCATAGTGTAAGGTTTTATCTATATTGCATTTTTATATCTATTTTAGCTATTTATAATGCCTTTTTGCCTGCCTATTTTAATGATTTATAAATAGAAGCAACAGAGATATTAATTAATAAAAGTAAATAAAAAATTATGGTTTATAAGAATGGGAATAAACTCAGCAGAGAAGAGAGATGATGGTAGGAGGGGAGTGAATTCGAAGCTGTAAACAAAGTATGATTACTTAGGAGTAAGATTAAATAATAATGGGAAAAAGACAGAGCAAAGGAAAAATGTGCTAGGTATGGGGAAATTAGCTATTTATAGCATAAGAACATGAATACATCTTTTTGATTATGTGCTAAAAATACTTGTTTATTTGGAAAACTTTGCCACATGAGCCATCCAGCTATGTATGTGTAAATAAGTTTATTTCTCTAACACTGAAACATTGTTTGTTGCATGGGTCCTGTTCATCTGAGGATGTACTTCGGCACAAGAGAAACCTTAACGACTGCCTCAAGACAAGATTAGCTTAGCAATAATTGTACTCGTTTTGATCAATACTGTAAAATATAATGTATATAGAAGTGTAAGAGATTTGTTAAATTATGTATTATTTGTTTTTGACGAAGCCATGAATTCATTGTATTTCTTAAGGTGAATAAATTCTATTCTATTCTTAAAGAAGATACCAAATATGAGAGTAAATTGGCTAGGGAGAATATATACAGCTACAGTGGAATCAAGAATGATGCATGGAATATAAGTTTGGAGGTTATGTATTATTTGTTTTTGACGAAGCCATGAATTCATTGTATTTCTTAAGGTGAATAAATTCTATTCTATTCTTAAAGAAGATACCAAATATGAGAGTAAATTGGCTAGGGAGAATATATACAGCTACAGTGGAATCAAGAATGATGCATGGAATATAAGTTTGGAGGACTGAAAAAGAGTGGGAATGTATAGATCAAATTCATGTCTTTTTGCAAAGTGATGTTGGGATTACCAAGAATAGCTCCAAATGGAGTAGCATTAGTTGAATTGGAAAGAGCTGGGAGGAAGGGATCAGTAGTCAAATGGGGAGTGAAATATTGGAACAGGATTCAAGTACTAGAGGAAGAAAATATTCTCAAGGACTGTTTTAGGTCACAAATATCAGCAAAATGGGAAAGAAATTGGTTATGTCAATTAAAGGAAATTGTAAGAGAAGTTGGATTGGGGGAGCTAGACAATCAACAAACAGTAGAGGGACAAATATGGAATAAAGTGAAAGCAAGGATAGACAATATAGGGAAACAAGAAATAATATGTGGCTTAAGGGATAAGAGTACCTACTTTAATATTATATAGGGATGTTAAAGTATAGGGAAGAGAAAAACACATTGATGTCTGGAAAAAGAGGGGTCTAGCACAGGTAAGAACAGGAACAATGTTACTAAAATGTCTAAAAGTTGATAAAGATATATGCCCACTATGTGACAATGTCAATAACAATTTACACTGTATAATTGAGTGCGAAGAAACTAAAATGTGGAGAGAGAAAAAATATGGAATAAAAACTAGGAAAAGTTAACACGAGAGATAGTGCATTAAAAACTTTTTGGAAAAAATAAGAAAGAATTTCTGAAACAACTAGATAATTATACAGTGAAAGTAAGAAAGAAATGTGGGAGGAAAATTACAAAGAAAGAGAGGATCTTAATAATAAAACTTATGAGGTAAGTTATAAAGAGATAAATAGATTAAGTTGGCAGGATATAAGAAAGGTACAATTAGAGGGAAAGGTAATATATACATAAATAACCAGGGTGTTAACTGTATATGATACCAACTCCAGGAACGTAACTGAAAAGATGAAATAAATTGTCTATGTAATGATTTATAATGCCTAAAGTTCCAGTCTCTGGTTATGCCTAACTAGAATCAGTAGATACTGTGTGCCTCTTCTGGAATAATTATTTCGTAACACTGAGAAAAAAATTGTAATGGCTTAAAAGTTGTGATGGTACACATTACGAAGTTGTCATTCAAACATGAACATAGATTCCAAGAGATATAAGAAATTACATTTATTGTATAACAAGCTGTCTTTGGTTTTATCAGCTATTGGAAAAAGCAAAAATGAATATCTTAAATATTCTTTTATAACATAAAGTCTATTTTAAAAACATAACTATATGAAAATGAACAATGAGAAAACTTGGAGTGTGCTTCCAAGTTTAAATATAATCAGGTTTTTATCTGAGTGTGCTGTGTGTAACAGTCTTTACTGACATAACGTACTTTAATTGTGATATGCTGTTGAAATTAATACAAAACCTTATACAGTAGGTTTAGTCTTTTTCTGTATAAGAAAATAAAAGACAACTAGTTAATAGAATTTTATCAATTTATACGGCATGGAAATATTTTACTCTCTTGTATTTAAATATTCTTTGAATTTTTATAGGGAGAGAAAAAGATATCTTTCACCTGCCTCAGTCTCTGTCTATCTCCTGTACATGCTGATATCTGTAAGTAATGAGTGAAGTCCCTAAATTGGAAGGCTATGAAATTATTTGCAGTGAGAAAATGTGCAATCTAGAAGAAACCTTGATCTATAAAATGTCAAATTAAAGGTGGATACCTTTTTCTAATATTAACATGTAAATTGTTTTAAATCGCGCGCGCGCACACACACACACACACACACAGATATATATATATATAGTAGTTAACATACAAATACATACGTGGAATACATAGAACTGTTAAATATATAAATATCTAATTGTTTTTAAAAAATGAGATTATTACTTTCAGAATTATATTATATTTATTTTAAGAGGTATGCAGTTCCAATTTCTTTCATAGTACTCCAATTTCAGTGTAGTATATCTCAATGAAAGCATCTTAAAATAATGTGTATTACAAACCAACCTGGATGTATATATTGAAACAATAACACGGGCGACACTGTCCGGTCCAGAGATGACTATCTGATATGCTCAGCTCGCTTAACAATAGCAGGAATGGACATAATAGCTGTACAAACAATAAAAAAATCCTTTTTTATTACTTTCCTTCAGTTCAAGTAAAGCAAATCCGAATTTTCAGAATTTGCTGTCGAGTCATCGAGAACCATCTATTTCTGGAACCTTTGAGACGTGACTTCATCGACTGGAACCTTCGGAGCCGGACTATGGGAGTGTAATAACCATTCTAAAAATGACTGGCTAACTCAAGGTATAAAAATATCATGTAGACATAAAAGAGAACTTTATTTAGCAACTAGAGAAAGTAAGTGTAGTAAAGACGTAGATAACACTATAAAATGTACTGCAGAATTCTAAAAAGGGTTATAAATGCAGCTAAAAAACTTTGTTATGAAAAACAAGTACAGTCCTCTCACAATAAGCCTAGCACTATATGGAACATTATTAAAGAAGAGGCTGGTAAATGTCACTTGAAAAATGATATAAAAGAAATTAAAGCAAACCAAGTGACCACAAATGATCCTCACCAGATAGCAAATGTATTTAATATATATTTCATTCAGGCGGCAGAAAATTTACTGACAAAGAAACAGCCTAAGAGAGATCCAATTTCGTACCTTCAGGAATCCTGTGTGGAAATTTTTACAACCTTAGAAATATTACCCACAAGTGCAACCGAAATAAAAAAAAGTAATACAATCCATGAAAAGCAAGAATTCATCAGGATACGATGAAATAAGCACGAAAACATTCAAAATATGTGCTGACATTATTTGCAAACCTTTAAGCCATATAGGTAACATACCCATGTTAACAGGAACATTTCCTGACAGATTAAAATATTCAGCCGTTAAGCCATTATATAAGAAAGGGCAAATCTCAGAAATGTCAAACTATAGACCAGTATCTTTACTTACAGCTTTTCCGGAAATATTTGAAAAAATTATGTTTAAAAGAATTTATCACCATCTAGATAAGTATAATATTTTAGCAAAAGAGCAGTTTGGATTCAGGAAGAGCATACCAACTATTGATGCCATTTTCAAGTTAACAAATGGAGTTCTCAAGTCATTGGATAGCAAACTTAACACACTAGGAATATTCAGCGATCTATCAAAGGCATTTGACTACGTTAATCATGAAATACTTCTATCAAAATTATTACACTATGGAATTAGGGGCAAAGGGTATCAATAGATTACCTCTTATCAAAAAGAAAGCAAAAGGTTATAATAAATAACTTCAAATAACAGCAATGCATATTCTGAATGGTGTGTAATAAAGCATGGTGTCCCACAAGGTTCTATTCTGGTTCCCTTATTAGTAGTGCATATAAATGATCTACCTGCAGTAATAAACAACAATGCCTATCCAGTTCTTTTTGCGGATGGTACAAGTATTATAATTAAAGAACAATGTCAGTCAGCTCCCAGATTCATCTAATAAAATCTTCAAAACACTAATGATTGGTTTGAAAGTAATAAAATTCACATAAACTTTGAAAAAAATGAACTATGTAAATTTTTGCACAAAGCATAAAAACATGGCAGACCTAAGGATAGAATATGAAAATAGCCTGATTGCAACAGCCTGTAATATAAAGATTCCTAGGTGTTATGATTGATCGTAATATGAATTGGAAACACCATATTGATTACACCTTACCCAAACTGAGCTCTGCATACTTTGCAATCCAATCTTTAATTCAGCTTATAAATAAGAGCTTACTAAAACAGCTTATTATGCACATTCATTCATTGATGACCTATGGAATAATATTTTGGGGAAATTCAGTAAATGCAAAAAACAAAAAAATATTGTCATTTGTAATAAATAATCCAAAAAAATTTACAAAAAATACAGATATTCATAACAAAGAACCAGACATAGGCAGGACTTACATAGACCAACAAATAATTTGCAGTTATTCCAAAAATGGTTTAATACAAAGGAATAGTTTTGTTTAATTCACTTCCCTCTTCTATAAAAGAATTGTAAATGAACAAAAACAAGTTTAGATCAGAATTAAAAAGTTACCTTATTACTCACACCTTCTATACAGAGGAGGATTTCATTCAATAAAAAACACTGGTAATAATGTAACATTGTAAATATTATAAACATGAATATTCTAAGAATGCAAATGTACGGATGGGCTTTTGGAAACTGGCATGTAAATTGAAAATTATGCAAAACTGACACCTCTGAAAATTCATTGTCAGAGTTATTATTTGTAAATAAATGTATTAATAAGTATGAATAAATGCAATTGTTGACATGATCTACATCCTACAGATTGGACTAATGATTAGAGTCTAATCTCATGATAGAATCTACAGAGTGCAATGTTATGTAGATGGACGTACGGCAGAATAGATGGATGGATAAGCTCACTGACAAGTTCCGGCTGGGATTCCTTCTGAGCGCCCTCGTTGTCTTTTGGAGATTATAACCCTAGAATAAACCACTTCAAGCTACATTGACTTCCCCGCATGGCATGCGGGTATCTCCGGTAACAAGAGAGAAATTCCACCAGCCTCTATACAGTCCTTCCTAGAGAAGCTTGGACTTCAAAATTGTAGTACCCTCCCCCAAATAAAATAATTTAATAACTCATACCTGCGTTGCACAATGATTGGCAAACGTTTAGGATCAATCTTGTTGCATCCTGTGACTCCGAACCTCATTTTAGCCATCACCCTGCAAAACTCACATTTCCGTCAGTTAAAACCTAGCAAGGGTAAGTACACGAATAACACTTACGAGCTGCCCTCGTCTCGCTATCGGTCGTTGACCGGCCGGAAACCTAAAACGGCAGTCGGCGCAAACAATGGGCTAATAGGTGACAAGCTAAAGAAGTGAGCGTGCAGTGAAGTGAGGACAGCGAGTAGGCGTTTACTTATAAGTCTAAAAGTAGTCTAGTGAGTGACAATGTTAAAGCAATGAAGTCCATTATGAGTCCATTTAAGTGAACCCAGTGAGAAAGTGTGCAGTGGACAGTGCAGCCAGTCAGTTTGACTCGGTGATGTTATTCAGTATGACAGTGTTACAAGTGTAACGTGTTGTATTATTTAAATGCCTTAGTGGCAATAAAGTAAGTTTAGCAGAAACCGGTGTTCTCATTTGTTACAATTCGAACAGGTTATGTGTTATTTCCTGATAAATGATATTTCATATTATGTGGCGCGTAAAAAGAAATCAAGGCTACCAACAACGCAGCTGTGTTCATTTTTAAACATGGCTGCAAACTTGTTTTGTTGTTCAGTGACTACTTGACTAGGGCTATTGTAGTTTACGAGAAATGGTGACTTGTACAAGTAAAGAATGACAGTAGTGGTTTCGTAGGTTATGAAGTTGCAAAATACATCTTTGCAATGTTTCAATCGCGGGGTTATGTTGTATTACCTCGGCGTAGTTAATTTTGTGTTTTAGGATTTGAACACCAAGAAAGAGTGCGTGTGCAGTGGAACACGAATGTTTGAATTATTAAGAACTGCAACAAATACTTTGTAATTCACCAGTGAATGGCATGTGCAGTTTTTTTTAAAATGATCGACATTTGAAAGGCATAGTGTATAGTCATTTCTGGAATTTGAATTTCTAACGTAAAGTATTAACAGCGGTGATAACTGTCATTTGTTGGTAGACTACGTTTTAGAGTAAATCCTGTGAACTCTCAAAATCGAACAATGTATAGTTTCGAAGGAGAATTTCGACGCAGGCCCCAGCAGAACTTGGCGGGTGCAAGCAGAAAGCCTGAACGAGGCGAGCTCTTGTTAAGGGCTCAGAATGAAAGACACAAAAGAGAGGTTTGTCATAGTCATTACCAATCGTACATACAAAATAAGAACAACAGGTTAGGTGACAACCCGGAAGGAAACAAATAAGATAAGTTAGGTTATTGCACAATGTTTCCCATTAGTCAAAGTAAAATTCATTATAGACTAGATTGTACAAATGTAAATCATAGTTCGACATCGTTTTCTCACTTTGACTATTTCCGCTATAATTACATGGTATGAAATTGAACAATCGCAAATGCTGTGGTGTTGTGCATGACTTATCATTTTTTGTGTTTGTCCATTACTTGCACCCATTCATTTTTAATTTGGTAGTATAATGATATGGGGGGTTACGTATCAAGGTAACCACATAACTCGGAGGATTCTAGTTCGAACTTTCTTTAGGCGCGCATAAATTTTGTTTGTTTTTTTGTTTGTTCATAGTTGACGTAGTAAGACAAATGCCTTAACCATTCCCGACATTATTTTCTATTTATCACCACTTAGAGTGCTGTGCAGCACATAACCGTTATTGCTTGTATATGACTTACCAACATTGCAGAAAGAAATTACAATATATTTAAATATATAATTTGCATGCAACTAGTGCTTCTCAAGTGTGTGCAAATAAATTGTAAACCAAAGTTTTTATTTCTGAATAAAATAAAAAAAAGGCTCACTTGTTTGGTTATTAACAACCCAGAGCTACAAGTCATTGTTTTACAGCTAGATTGCAATGTTATTTGGAGACAAATCAAACCTTGGAATGACCACATACTTGCCTATTATAGATGTGCCAAAATATTTTGTGTGATTAAATATACTGGCACTCAATTGTGAAATTTGAAACAGATAGCACATGCTCAACATAGGTTGTGTTGCTAATTTTGTGATCTTGAAGGCAGTAAATGATGTTACATAAATCTACCATGTGCATGCATTTTTTTGGATAAATGGCCTTAATTTGGTAGATTTCACACAATTTTGGAAGCAAGGCGACCACATTGAGACATGCATTATTCTATTCACCGTGACATAAAGTGACTTCAATGCTAAGATTTCATTCTCTCTGTAGATTCCAGAGTTCACGCACATGCACGTGCACTGTGTTCTCTTTAATAATTCAGCTAGTTCACAGTAAATTAGATAATCTGTTCACCTAAGGATGAGGGCCTCAATAAAAGAAAGCTTCTTTATTGACAACACTGTGGGAAGACTGTCTCTTCTTCCTCTGGCTCTTGCTTCCACATAAAACCAGCATCTAAGAAAAGTTGTGTGCTTAATAGTGTTGGAGCTTCATTGCAGTAATTTGAAGTGGTGTGGATTGCAGAGATGGAAATTTTGATGTGTAGAATTAGTGAATAAAAAATCTTGTGTGTTCCATTCATATAATGTTTTCTACCTGTTCTGCAAACTATTCTTACAAAATATTAATCTTTTATATACATATCATACTAATCTAAATAAACATTAGCAGAAATTTTCGTATTACTTATTTCTTTCTAAACAGAAGGGAAATAAAGGAATATGCTAGACTAAGCAATAATCAAACCTTTTAAAAGCTGGTCGCTATGTGAACAACTGAAGTTTGTTTCACTTTGTATTACCAGCAATAAAATAAACGAGAGATGAAACAAAAGGTAAAAATGGCATGTTATTTATGGACACTCTTTAACTACTGTGGTTCTCAGTGTCCCATTCTAAACTGGCCGTGAAAGGCCCCTTCATTTTGCTCAGAGCTATCAGGCTTGAGGTTCTTTTACGTGCTGCAAATCTATGACACAGGACCAACGGTTTTACTTCCCTTCCGAAGGAAGCCATGCTTAGGATTTTTACACCCGAAAAAATCCATCGTCCTCTGCTGGGTTTGAACCCGCGACCTAGGGTATATGAAATTAGCGTTTTAACCATTACACCATGGGTAATGATAAAAGATGACCATGTTTGAGAAAAGTTATGTAGTTTAAAGATGAAATTAATAACAAGAATATCTCGGAAATGATCAGCTGTACAACAAAAATTAGTATAACATAAATTGTGTGTTTTAACAAGATCTAAATTTTTTGCTGTAAATTTTTGTCTTATTTCCTATGGTTTGCTAGTTATGCAAAATTTATCCAGAATGAACAGATTTCCAGAAGCTATTCCCAGAAAATTCAAGATATATATTTTATTTGTGATGTAAATATCTTTAATACAGCTACAGTATTTTAATCAAAATCATTAGAGCCATTTTAGAAAAAGAACATTTTTTCAAAATTTTCCATGTAAAGGGTAGTTTGGGGTGTGAGGATTTTGTGGAAAATATTTGTGTCGTGTCCTTGGAAGACAATAAACTTAAATACCAAATTTGGTATTTAATGGCTTTTAAGTTTTTGAGCTATGCTTGCCATAGTAATAGACCTTTTTCTAAACATTTTTTTTTATTTATTCAGAGGACCCTAAAACATGTATTTCAGATGAAGCCTTGATATCAAATTTTTGGGTGGAATACAATAGGTGGAATACCTTCTCTATCCACTGTGTGCATTGTACTTACATGCTAGGAAAAAAAGAGAAAAAACCAAGCTTTTGAATGTTTATGCATCTTATCAAACTAATAAAGTGGCACCCTGATTATTTTAATTCAAACCAGCATGAAAATGAGCTGAAAAGCTTTTGTTGCATTTTTAGATAGTTTTAATAGGTGTATTGTTACACAAATGTTGCAATATATTTGTCACTCCTACAACAGGAAAGCATTAATTATGGAACTTTCATTAGTAACAACATTACAATACCTCAGTTCCAGTGGTTGGCCAAAAAGTTTTATTTTACTACTGAAGTGTGTACAAGAGTCTCAAACAGTTAAAATTCAATATGTTATACAACTGTTTGTCTTGCTCGTTCTTCAGTAAAATAAATATTATCAATAAGAAAAGATGCTCCTCCACTGGTACTCAGGCTATCTTACTTTGGCAGGAAGTATGTATACCATTTTACTATCGTGCAAAGCATAGCAAGCAGAAAAACTTATCAAAGTGAAGTTATGTATAGACTACAACTTTTCAAATTTTATCGTACAATGTCTCCTACATGGATAAAACTGTGTGAAGAGTGTGACATGTTGCAATTCTTATTAGTATAACAGTTCTTTCATCACTTTTATAGGTTAGTCATGTCATCATTGAAAAATCCCACTTATAAATTAGAGAAAGTTAAGACTATTTGGCAGACCGATATGAGGAAACTGGAGGTGGATACTTGTGCATCTTATCAAATAAAGCACCTATAAATTACATTTAAGAAAAACAAAGAACATCGTGGCTATGTTGAAAGCAGAAACATTTAAACTATCATGTTCACCAAATCCATCCTCAGTTCTGCTATGTTGCAAAAATATCAGAAACCTTCTATAGAGAGTGCATCGAAGAGCAGTTCTCCGAAAAGCTTTCTTTTTACAGCTAGAATCCTTAACCTTACCCAAACAGTGATTCATCATTAAGTTTTTAAGTAGAGTTTAATCCCCTTGTTGTACCACTCATGGCTCTCTCAATACTACTGTGTGACCCAAAAATATCTAAGCCATTGCATGTTGCTTTTCCACTGTGCACATGGAAACATGATAACACACATAGCTGTGTACACAAGATCATGGTGCTGACTTGTTTTTCTCTGCTCTGAAAGTGCAATATTGAGTTGACATGATATCGTGTGGTTGAGTTATTAGTCCTGTGCTTAGTCGCAAAGTACATTATAGCTCAGCATTTGTTTTCTACTGTACATGTATTTATTTATGATTTATATGTGTTAACGCATTTTGTGAGAGGAATTAATATTGTTTACAATGGCAAAATTGACCCACATTTAATATTTTTCACCGACGAGGCTTGGTCCCACTTTCATGGATATGTGTGTACACAAAATAATTGTTATTGGAGCTCTGAGAAACCTAATGTTCTTCATGAAATACCCCTTCATGATGAAAAAAATTAGTGTATGGTGTGCCATTAATGGAGAAAGAGTTATAGGCTCAATTTTTTTTCAAGTTAACAGTTGATACCCGTACATACGTGAATACAATTTTGCCCCATTTATAGAGAATTAACAGACAGGGAGCATCATTTTGCCTTTTTTTCAACAAGAAACAGCTCATGCAGCCAATCTTTCGATGAGAGTAATTGTGTTTCAGGACAGAATTATTAGTAGAGATTTGTGGCCCCCCTCAGTTGCCCAACCCAACTCACTGCAATTTCTATCTCTGGGGTAACTTAAATCATAAAATAAACCCACACATCCTGGAAGAATTAAAACAAAATATCCGCCAGGAAATTGTCAGCATTTCTCAACGTTAACTATGGTGAGTGATGGATAGTTTCCTAAAGAAGTGCCACAAATTTATAGACAATGGTGGTGGCCGGTTTCAGCAGCCGTTTTTGATGTTTTTGGGTCTTCCAGTAGTTACAGCAAGAAATGTTGCTAAATGTAATACCTCACACAGTGTCTTTGTCATTTAGATATAATCAAATACTGCAGTAGATTGTGGTCATATGCTTTTGCTCATCTTCATAAAATTTTGTTCCTAGGAAAGAAGTGCCACAAATTTATAGACAATAGCGGTGGCCGGTTTCAGCAGCCGTTTTTGATGTTTGTGGGTCTTCTGGTAGTTACAGCAAGAAATGTTACTACTCAACGTAATACCTCATACAGAGTCTTTGTCATTTAGATACAATCAAATACTGCAGTAGATTGTGGTCATATGCTTTTGCTCATCTTCAAAAAACTTTGTTCCTAGGAAATTCTTTCTTATTTTGCATGCTGTAAAAACATGTAATAGACAAAGCTAAAGCACCATCCACTCATGTAAAACATATGTTTTCTACATTTTATTTTTTCAAATTTAAGAAACAGGACTTCTGTAGGCAAAGCTTCCAAGTTTTTATATAGATGCACTTTATATTAAATAAGGGAACAATAAATGTCAAGACAAACTAAGCTAGATTCAAATTAAAACCAATTTGAAGATTTTTCAATTTGAGTTTTTGCTTAGCATTTTTCAAATTATTATAGAAAGAAAGTTCCTACACATTTTCTTGACAGCTGAAATGCACATACTTGCATAAATGAATGTAAAACATATTTGAATTGTTATTTATTACTGGATCAGTGATGAAAAGCCACAAAATGTGATGGAGCCAATCCATGATCATAAAGTTTTTCATATAATTTAGTTCTTGTGTTACTAGTTCCAGGTTTCTTTTGACACTTGTAATACCTCCAAGTCTTTAGTTTTTTACACACTTTCACTACTTGTCCAATATAACGCAAATGCATTGAAAACAAAACTGCACTTGTCTAAGCTTTCTCTCCCATAGGGGTCCTTATTCTTCAGAAAAAAAAAATAGTTGTAACAGCTGACCTAAGGTCTATCTTCCACTCATAAATCAGCTGCCTGAAAGTGGTTGTTAATTGTAATTGCGTGTTATTTATGGACACTCTTAACTACTGTGGTTCTCAGCATCCCATTCTAAATTGGGTGTGAAAGACCACTTAATTTTGCTCAGAGGCCTCTCTATCAGACTTTATCAGACTTGAGGTTCTTTTACGTGCTGTAAATCTACGACATGGGACCAATGGCTTTACTTCCCTTCCGAAGGAAGCCATGCTAAGGATTTTTATACCTGAAAAAATCCATCGTCCTCCGCTGGGTTTGAACCCACGACCTTGGGTATATGAAGTCAGCATGGTAACCATTACATCACCGAGGGCGACATTGGTTGGTTGGTATATCTAATGTTGAGCAGCTGGCAGTGAAGTCATTCGCTCTCTTGCATTCCAGTGTTTTGATGTCATATTATCATGTTGACTAAAGGTTGAGCAGTGCAGTAGATGGTTTCCATCCATGTCTTCTTTACGTGCACAGAAAGGACACAGAGGAGATCTCACTATACCAATCCTGAATAAATGCTTATTGAGACAGTCATGGCCTATTAGGAATCTAAAAGTTGCTACAGAGTATTTTCTTGGTAATGTAGTGATTCTGGTCATGTTCTTGCATAAATTTTCCCATGGTTTTCCTTTTGTTTGTAATACATTATCTTCTTTAATTTTGTTATTATATGTTGATATAATGATTCTTTTGATAGAGTGATAACTTACTGGATCAGAAGAATTTGAAGTAATTTTACTACCTTTCTTGGCTAGAAAGTCAGCTGTTTCATTACCCTGTATTCTGCAATGTGCTGGTATCCTTTGAAGTATTAATCTTTTATTTAAATTCATTAGTTGTTTTATGATTTTGCAACATTCTGTAATATTGGAGTTATTAGGTGTTACATCAGATGTTACAGATATAATAGCTGTTTTAGAGTCAGATAATAATACAACTTTTTCAAATTTATTTATATGATATAGTAGATTTTGTAAGCTCTGAAGTATTGCTGAAATCTCTTCATCAACATTTGTAGTATTTAAACTTAATCTTTTGTAGAAAGAGAAGAGAGGGCATATTGCACCTGCAACACTGTTATTTGGTAAGCTAGAACAATCAGTATAAACATGTAGCCATTCATTGGTAGGGTATCTTAAATTTATTATTTATAGTATCATTTGTTTCAGAACACACAAAGAGGTTTCAGATTTTGTAAATTCTTCAGCTAAGGGTAGATAGTGTTCAATATCAAATAGTTCTAACAGGTTAATATTTGTTTGTATGTTTTCTTTTAAGTAAGGAAGTTTTAATCTATGTTTGATTTTGACTTTAGTAAGGAAAATTTGTTGAGTTTTTAGGTTTACTTGTGGTTTTCTTTTTTCCAGTCATTAAAAGGTAGTCTGATTAATTGTTCATATTGCAAAATGGCTGCTTGTTTAATGTCAAGTTCAAGTCTTGGATTATTTGTTAAAATTTGTAGAGCAAGTAGTAGTAGTGGGGTAGTTTTAACAGCTCCAGTTACTAGGCGAAGAATTTGATTTTGTAGAATATTAAGTTTTTCTATATTTAGCTGTCTGAAAGTATGTCAAGATGACGATAATGAACTTTGCTTGCTCCAAGATAAAAGTACCTGCCTATTGGAGAGAAAGCCAAGACACAGTTATCTTTATTTTCATCTACTTTCACTAAAAAAAAAGTCCCAGCTCGATTTGTAACATCAATATAATAATGGACCCTTGTTGGATCAAGAGGCAGTGCTATTGTTTTTAATGTATTTAAAATATCTTCAGCATTGCAATTTATTTGCAGATCACCAACTTTTCTCTTAATGAATCCTTGAACCCTGTCTTTTTTTCTTAAAAATCCTCATATATAGTGATCAGTTTTTAATGTAAGATTTAAGGCAGCAGGACAACATATTCCATCAAACTTCTCAGGGCAGGTTTATTGATTGTCTTCTTAATTTTCATTGGCAAATTTGGTTATTTGCAAATTATTTCAGAATGTTCTTGAATGTGTTGGTATGATCCTGAGACCGAAGATTTGCAGCCATATGTAATTACATCAACATCTTTCCCCTCTTCAAGAGCAATCTTAACTTTTGCCATGTTGCTTGCAATGTCTATATCATTACATTTTTATTTGCTCTCACAACTTTTCATAGAATTCATAGCATTTGCTGCATTTATAACAAGTACAATTGGGTAGTTGTATGCTCAAAGGTATCAATTGTGTTGAATGGCAGTATGTCCCCATTTTCACTGATCACCATAATGCCCACTTAGGCTCATCAATTTGACTACTCATGTAAGTGCATACAAAATTTAATCTCTCTCTGATGATAAACTTCAAGGAGGAGTCCAGCTACTGCAACAGTTGGAGGGATATAGTCAGGTTGCAGCATACATGTGTATCTTCCGAATCATTAATGCAGTGGAAGGAACTATTTGTAGTAAAACAGAGTTTTGCAATCTTGTTTTTCTGTTTTTCACTTTGACAAACCAGGCTATACTTTATCTCAGATTTGAATTATCCTGATGCAAACAAGGAGGAGCAGACTCGACTCGCTATGTGTTGACACTACAGTGAGCACATTAGCTTTGCAACACTAATTCATTACTAGCTTCTTGACGATAACTGAAGTAAGACATTGTCAGCAACTTATAAAATATTACATAATTAATATTGTGCATTACCATAAAGGATATGCTTTGGGATTTCATTCTTAAGTATCACAAAACAGTGCATGTTCATTTTCCTCTTGCCATTTCTCAAGATTTGCATCAGTTGTGCTTATTTTGATAGATTGACAAAACTGCTGTGTGATAATCTACTGTTTTAAATTGCTTGCAAGTGCTCTAGGCTTGTGAGGAATGTGTACTTAGGTGTCTGCCACTCTGTATCTGAATCAGCATTCACCTCAAGACCAACTTTGTTCTAAGAATGGCTATATGTCATAGGAATATAACGTATATAATGGTTTCTTTAGTAATACAAAGCTCTGTGTATTATTGAACAATAATAAAATAATAGTGTATTACTGCACTGTCTTCTGTTTAATGTATAGCAATATGCTTGTAAACATTCCTTTCAGCATTCACGAGCACAGGACACATCTGTGATGTGTGTGAAGGATGCAGAGATGTGAGTACAAACATTTGTGTACCTTTCTTTCCCCAAAACTATTTGTGCTGAGCAGGTGTACAAAACTATTTACTACACCACCAACATATCTCTGCATAGCTTGAGTATTTGGTATTAGCAGTCAGCAAGAAGAGGGAGAATGGCAGGCCCTGCTTGTAAGGAGGGGTAGTGTACAGTCACTGCATGTCTAAAATTGTGAACTTTGTCTTACCTTATTTTATTGCTCATCACTGCTGCTGTCATTCATTTCAGCCTCAACATCGGTATTTTCTTTATCACTGGAAAATCCACCGAGTTGGATTATAATTCTATTTTTTCCTCTAGCATATTGTCCTCTAGATTGCCAGTATTCCTGTTGGAATTTTCGCACATATTCATACAAAGCTTTCCATTCTTACGCACTAATTGAATTTATTGCATCCACTGTGAGGCTTTTTTATTTCACTTGCAGTATGTATTACACGTTTCTCTGCTACCCTCCTCTTGACAATGTTCCATTTAACTTCAATTGGATTCACATCACAGTGAAAGTGCAGAAGTCTCACAACTTGGTATCCATGCTGGTGAAATAATGTGCCAATTTTATAAAAAGTTGAAGGCATAGGAATTTTCACCAAATCCAGTAGCTCTGCCTTCATCATGAAGTCTTCAAACTGCATTCTATTTTCTGTAATCCAGTTTTTAATTGTTTATTATGCAATTTATTTGGTATATTATTTTCCACAACACTATAATAAGACACACTGTCCATGACAACCAGTCCATTAGATGGCAGTGCAGTAATTTCTCCTTTGTCCATTTAAGAAAATTCTCGTAATTTATCTTGTGTGATAGTCTCATTTTTTCTGTTTGGCTTTGAAAATTGAAGTTGATTTGAAATGAAACCATTTTCTCACCTGCATGAGCGATAATTAATCTATTGATATGCTGTACATTGGTTCTTCTTCACTCCAAATTCACAGTCACTCTGCCAATACATAGTGAGGGTAAATTCATGTCTCATCAGTGTAAGTCAGTTTCTCATTTTGTTTCATTGTTCTTAAATAATGCCATATTCATGCAGCTATATCATTTTTTCCATTAGAATCAACTGTGAGTTTTTAAAGTTCTTACAACTGAAACCAATGCTTTTTACAATTTTGTGAGACTTTCCCAACCTCCTTTAAAACCAATTTGTTCTCTAGCAGTGACAAGTATTTTATTTAAAGTCTTGTTTCACTGCACAAATTGAATTGATTACATTCCGCAAAATGCTTTTGTCAAAATTGAGTATTACTTTTGTATGTTTTTTCCTCTTCGTTCCTGGTGGTGTTAACTTGCTGCTTATTGCTTTGGCCTTTATACTCCCTCTTGCCTTATCTGCGCAATTGTCAGCTTGCTGAATAGTTCTGTGGCAGCTTTAAAGAACTAAGTTTTTACTTTCTCTACATGTACTATGTACATAGTGTATAGAGAAGGTGTTGTATTCCACCCAAAAATTTGATACGGAGATTTCACTGGAAATACATGTTTTGGGTCCCCCTGAATCCAAAAAAAGCATTTTTGGAAAAAGGTCTGCGTGTGTATCTGCGGACAGCATAGCTCAAAAACGAAAAGACCGTTAAATACCAAACTTGGTATTTAAGTTTGGAATCTTCCAAGGATGTGACACGAAGATTTGCAAGAACATTCCCCCACCCCAACTACCCTTTACATGGAACTTTTTTAGAAAATTTTGATTTTCTCAAAAATGGCTCTAATGATTTTGATTAAAATATTGTATATTAAAGATATTTACCTGACAAATAATATGTATGTCTTGAACTTTCTGGGAATTGCCTCTGAAGACTACTTTATTCTGGAGGAGTTTTGCATAACTGTTAAACCGTAAGAAATGGACAAAAACTTACCACACAAAAAATGTAGAGCACATTAAAACACACAATTTATGTTAAATGATTTTTTTTGAGGAGTTGTTTGTTTTTGAAATATTCCTTGTTTTTGGTTTCAGCTTTGAAAAACTTATACTTTTCTCATACAAGAATTTGTCAATTCGTGTCTATACAAACAAAGGAACTTCAATCACCTAGTAACCAGCTTTTGACTTCACTTTAACCTATGATACTCCCATATTTCGCTTCTACTTACAAGGAAGCAAGTAATAAGACTATTTCTGCTAATGTTTTCTCGATTAGCTTGAAATAAATAGAAGAATAAGCTTATTAACAATAATTTGTTACACAGAAGTAGAGAAAGTCATGTGAATGGAACACATCAGATTTTTTTATTCATCAAAGTAATTAAACTATATATGATGCCTTGTCTCGTTACTTTATTAGACAGTCGCTGGATAGCTAAAATATTACATAAAGAAAATGAAGGGAAAAAGGAACAAAAGCAACTGTTGACAAAATATAGAGTTGTGTTGGTCGCATGGTGCACAGCTCTACTTCTTAGAGGCAAATAAAAGACAACACCCAATCAGTGGCCCAAGAGTGTTCCATGTCACTATCACTATCTCTCTCTCTCTCTCTCTCTCTCTCTCTTTTTCCCTCCTATATATTCCCTCAGGAATATTCTTGGATGAGACAGATTATAGGCTGGATGTGTTGTGTGTTGTGCTTAATGGGATCTACATTTTTTGTGTAGCAAGGTTTTGTTTATCTCTTATGGTTTATCAGTTAATCACAAGTCATCCAAAATGAAGAGGAATTCAGATATACATTGCATTTGTCATGAAAAATCATAAGCATATGGTATTTTAATCAAAATCATTAGCCATTTTTGAGAAAATGAACATTTTTGAAAAATATTTCATGGAATGGGTAGTTTGGGGTAGGGGAATTTTTCTTGGAGATCTTCTTGTTGGATCCTTGGAAGATGCTGAACTAAATATCAAGTTTGGTATTTAATGTAGTTTTTGTTTTGTAGTAATGCTGTCCACAAACACATACTTCACACAATGCCTTTTTTGGATCAGAGGCGATTTCTGGTGAAATCTTGGTATCAAAATTTTGGAGCAATACAATACCTTCTCTATGTGCTATTTACCTACATGATAGAGAATATAAAAATGCATGTTATGGATATTCTGCAAAAAGCCTGTGATTAATTTTGAATGACTTTTGTATAGTTGGTAAACCATAAGATATGGAAAAAAAATGTATTACACAAAGAATGTAGTCCCATTAAAACACACAAATTATGTTGATGTAAATCATAAAGATCCTGAAAAATAATTATTCCATAATATTTAAATAAATTAAAATAATAATTTTTCTATATTTAAATAACATTTTTCCTAACCATAATTCTGAGTCATACAATTTTTGTTTGGCATTTAATCATTTCTAAAATGGTCTTTCTTATTGATTTTAATTTTATATTACTTAAAAGGTTTTTCAAGTGGTAAGTTACTGTCCCCTTTTTCTTGTAGTCATGCAAAAAACAATAAATATCAAAGCCATCACATTTCAATCTTTTACCTATTGTATGTTCATTGTATCTACAACAAATGCATACATGTGTAATGGCAGTTTATCTTGATTAACATAAGCATCTACAAAGAAGCTTATTTCAGTTAACAAAAAGAATAGCTTTAAGAAGAATTGGCAGTAAAAGTCATGCAAATGAAATGCATTAGCTTTTTAATATTCTAGATCCCTAAACCAATTTCAGGCAATACAGTAGCTTTAAAATATGTTGTTTCAAAGATATCTTATCCAAACCATAGCATATAAATATTACACAGTCAATATTAATTAAAATAGCTTTTTTATTCAGAACTTTCTTTGGGCAGTAACATTGTCAGCTTTTCTGATGATAAACTTTGTTTCATTCCTACACGACAGATCACGCAAATGTATGCTCTGCACACAATCTTCTGTGCTGCAAGGTTTTCCATGCCGTAACTCCCTCCTTACTACTTACTCACAGTGTTAGTAACATTTATGTAATGAGTACTAACTTTAGTGTTGTCCAAAGTAGTCCATCTGCACAGACATTCTTGACATTGTTGGATAAATTAACATTCACATTTTTCTTGTGTAAGGTTCTTAATATCTGCACTATAGTCACACAGTAGGGATTCAGTTTTAAAATTTTAGTAGCTGTATGAACAGAGGTTTGTGAAACACCATATTTTTTATGCAATATGACTGAGAATTTCTTAGGTCAGTGTTTGAATGCAGCATCAATTTTGTCTAGTTTTTCCTCCATTAGAATGTCTCTTCACTTCTAAGGTTTAGCATTTAGTATTTCCATTGTTCTAAATTTATTGATAAATGGCTCACAGTGCATCTATCCAGAATTGGATAACCAGAAAATTGTTGCTGCAATAGTTCACACACCATCTACAATGTTCAGTTTTCATCCAAGCATGAATTTGTTAGTAGGCATTTCCAAGGACTATAAGAGAATAACAATCCTGAGGAAGTGAAATAATGTTCAAACAATAAAGTTCATTGAGATATACCATTATGTCAGAAGGGTTATTTTATAGCATAAGCTGCTTTTTTAAAATATGGTTTGTTATGTTTCCTCTTGGAAACGCTAGAGTTCATTTTTAACAAATTATATGATACTCAAGTAACTGATTTTATTTTACATAATGTATGTAACCAAGCCTGACTTTAAGTATGAAATTATTTCTTGTTAAGTATGTGTGTATGTACTTTATATTAATGGTAAAAATTAATTTTACAAAATCATGCTACTACTGCTTTTGAGCTGAGGGTAGTAGCAAGGTCAAAATAAAAGGTTCCACCACATTATTAAGTTTACCATTAGAGAGTGAAGTTTTTGACCTGCTCCTCCCCAAGCCTGCTTGCTTATGCAAAATGGACGAGATCTTGTCCTGATACAAGGGGAGGCAATATCTTATCTTCTCCATCCCTCTCCTTCAGTGTGGCCTGGACCTAACATTTAGTTGAGGCCTACAGGACCTGAAACTTTGCTAGATGCATACATAGAATAAAACAATGCTTGCTTTGGAGATACACTAGGGGTTAGTGAAGCACTAACATTATCATTATCATCATCATCATCATCATCATATTTTCATACTAACTTATATGGCATATTTTGTGGGACTCTTTAATGGGGAGAATGATTTTTTGTTAATATCTTTGAAAACATTTTCATTCTTTTAAAATAATTTTCAACAATTTTTTTTAAATGTTTACATTTCTTTCTGATTACCACATTATTGTGCAACCAACATTTATTACATGTTTTTGATATTGTTAGATGCTTTAACTTGTTATAAATTTTGCTAACTTTTATTATTTTTTTCATACTTAAGTTTTTGACCCTTTTATTAGATTTCTCCATTTCAAAAGGGATTTTTGTAATGACAAGCATTAAAAAGCCTTTTGGTATGCATATTATTAAACCAGTTACAATTAATGTTGTCCTCTGTGGTGTAATGATTACCATGTTAGCTTCATATACCGGTCGCGAGTCAAACCCAGGGAGGATGATGGATTTTTTTCGGGTGTAAAAATCCTTAGCATGGCTTCCTTTGCAAGGGAAGTAAAGCTGTTGATTCCAGTATTTATGACATGCAAAAGAACCTCAAGCCTGATAAAGAGGCCTCTGAGCAAAATTAAGTGGTCATTCACGCCCAGGATAGAATGGGATGCTGAGAACCACAGCAGTTAAAGACCATCCATAAATTAAACTCTGTTTCCATTTTCAGTGACAATTAAGGTGGAAAAATTGACAAATAAATAATTGTGGAATAAATAAAAAAAAACCATTTCAGCTCGCTTTTTAGTTTTGTTGAATGCATACATTTTGAACAGTTGTAAGCTTCATGATATAATAGTAATAATAATAATAATAATAATAATAGTGAAGATTAAGAAGAGGTTATAATATAAGTTTTGTTGAAAGCATACATATTGAACATTATTATTATTATTATTATTATTAGTATTATTAGTATTATTATTATTATTATTATTATTATTAAAACATATCAGCTTGTAAATCTGAAAATGTTTGCAAATATCTCAAAGTATTATAAATGATTCAAATAATCCTAATGAAATCTTTATGGACAACTCCAAAGTGGTGAGGTTTTATTATTTCATACTAGTTTGGAGCACATAATGACAAACATTTTTAAATATTAGTAATAAAGATTAGGACACAAAGCATTGTACTGTAAGGTCATGCATGAAATAATGCTTAGTCTTGGAAAAACCAAAAGTAGTAATGAAAGTAAAGCTGTTTTATTAAATATGTTTGAGCGTTATTACTAAAAACATAAAATTCCACTTACTTTTTGACAGTGTAAAAATCTGTGAATATTTTCAGAAATATTACATTTCCTTCTTCAGCCTTATTGACAAGGTTACAGTCTTCCTTGTCTCTTCTTCCCTCTGAGACAAGATGGAGGACAGTAACCACTTATCAGTAATGCTGAAGATGGAAACAACATTTCTGAAACATTCCTGGAACGCTAAACTTAAGGTCCCAGCTAACAAAAGCACTACTTCTAGATTACAGGACCAACATACTCCAGAAATTAGCCCAAACTTTATTTTTAATTGTGTTTTTAAAATCGCCATTCTGTATTTTCAATCCCTTATACTAGGTCTTCAAATTTATTTGGCCTTTAGCACCAGTAGGTTTAAACACATGACGTGGTTAGCAAGCCCCTTGTCTCAAAGGGGAGGTGGGGAATTGAACCTTGGACAGCTGCCAACTCAAAACAGGTTGATATACTGGGCGGTGCATAACAGATTTTCACGAGAACATTTTGTGCATTCATTTGCATGTGAGATGGAAGTCACCACTGATCACAGAATATTTGTGTACATCAGTTTTCATTTACTGCTGTAAAGAGTATGAACAAGCATTTATTACAATGGGGAAGTTGTGCCATTAAAGCCCTCTACGTTACCTTAACCTTCAATTATCAGAGTTACTTAGCATAAATGCTGTGATTGCAAGTTTGAGTCACAAGCAAATGCTCCATATGCAAATATTAGAAAGGCACAATACAAGTCCCATCTTACTAAGATGACTTCAAAACTGTCGATATCCAACCCTTCTACTCATTGTTAGCTAGTCCTCTGCAAGAGGCAATGCATGATAAACTTGCTACCTAGTATTGATGTTATGTGAGGACAAATGTCTGCCAGCAAAGGTCAAATAAATCTGAAGACTTGATATATAAAACTGCATGACTGGCCAGCTGAGTAAATACTTGTATTTACATATCAGTTAGCAGCACTGATGTCTTTATAAACGAAGGGCTAGACAAAGCAGCAAAACTATTAAATAATATCATCAATGCATTGTGTGTGCTATTTCTAAAAGTCAAATGATGAATAGGTTTCAGAGCAGTGATTCTGAAGTATCAGTAGAAGAATATTTGTTTTAGCTAAAGATAAACACCTTGAATTTATAAATTAACTCATTTTACAATAATTGTAGTGGAATCTATATAAATGAGAAAAAATAAACTATTTGTGTAAACGAAATCATTCTTTGTTACAGGAACAGCGAAAAAGACAGAACAGTACAATTTTAATTCAAGCTTTTGTGCGTGGCTATCTTATAAGACAGAAGCATAAGAAACTACAGAGAGTTGCCTTCGATGAGACAGTGCAGCAGTATACAAGTAGTGGCTGTATGCCAAGTGACCAAGTTCTTGCAGTTTTGGTACGGCAGTTAAAATTCTTTTATAACAATGAACAGGATGTTGGCAGACTGGTAAGAAAAGAAATTTAGTTTTTAAGTGATAATTTTTTGCATCAATTTGTAAGTTTAAATATTTGCATTCATATGGTGAGGAACATCACATTGAGGTTAATTGCCAGAGGATGTAGTTGTGAAACTAGATTCACATCTAGCAGAAGTCACTTAGTTACAAAAATATACAATTGTAATTTCATAAATTATTTAACTAATATCTATTGAGCAGCATATATGTTTAAGTACTAATGCAGAATGACATTAAATGAAATATACCTATTTAGCACTTAACATTAGGAATGTATGGGGGATTAGATACTAGAAAGTGCTCAGTTTTTAACAACAAACCTGTATGATGATTTATCTTCATTTATTTTTGTAGTTGCATTTTTTTTTTATGCTAGAACATTGATATTTATATATTCATCCTTTGAGACATATACATGTTATTGGACACATCAAGTTTAAAACAGTACACACACATACACACACATGGATACTATAAATGCAGCCACATTAATAACATTAACGGAAAATATTTGCATATATTATAAGAATAGCTTGTAGACCTATATTTATTATGTCATTTATGCAAAAACAAGAGTAATCATAAAGTATAAGTAAAATGATGAGAATTGTATTCAATTTCATATTCAGTTCCTGTTAGATGCAAATCAGATACATTTGTGTTCCCTGCTGCTGTGTTTATGTTGAAATTATATTTCTTTTATAAAGTGTTAGGCTACTTTGGCATTTCAAATAATGGCAGTGAGTTAAGGTGAGTTTATTAAAAAATTTGAAGATCTCGTGAATTGTGATTTTAACCCACAGGACAGTCCAAATGTTAAGTTCATTTTTTTGCCAATAGGGGGGCATAGGATGCTATATCACTCACCAAATCTGACAGTTGTGAATAGCTGAAAATGCTGGCAATAGCATGAAACTTGCTTCTATTAAGAAATCTAAATAAGTGAGGTTAATATGTAAACTGTGATTCATTATTTAATATTTATTCAATTACGCTTCATTGTGTTAAATTCAGACTTTTACTTATTATTATTTTGAAGTCATTCATAATTTCCAGGTCATTAGTTAAATAGCAAACCAGCAAAAGTTTAGCACTAGAGACTTTTTGAACAAACTGTATAATAAATTAGTGCATATAAGATTAATTAAATTACTAGTGACCCGACATTTATTTCTGTGAATTTTGTGTGTGTATAAGTATTTTATTTATTGGAAGGTTTTATATTCATAAATAATGTTTTATGTTCATATTATGGATGAAAGTTTTAAAATTTACTATTAATAGTTTCTCTTTCTTGCTTTCTCTTTTCCAGATATGGATCTGCCAGTTACTTTTGAAACAGCACACAAAAATAATAACAGCAGCAGAACGTCCAGGTGAAGTTTGGACTTGGCGATTATGTTGGTTACTGCACATGAACATGTCACACTTAGCAGCTGCTACACAGCAGATTAATAATAGGGAATCAATGGCAGTTCCTCTTAGAACAGTCGAGGTATTCACCTCTTTGGAAACATGTCAGCATATTCTGGGTGCAGCAAAGGTAAGTTGTTTTATAAACACTATTTATACTTTGAAGGTTTTACGTGATCTGATTATTATCAGTGAGAGAAATAGAGTTTGGATTATACAATACATCAAGTAATATCTTTTTAACTATTTTAAATGTTCAGAATTTGGCATCACTATGTTGACAAAATCTTTACAATCATCCAAATCACATGCAGAGGCTGCACTGAAATTTCTGCACCTGCAAGACCATCCATCAAATTCAATTATAGCTAGAACAATGTTCCAAATGAAGCTGAAAATTTTACAATAAAAATTTGAACAAGCAAGGCTCTGGGAAGAGCAAAGCTCAGTGAAGTGTAGCTGAGGGATGTGTGAGGTTGCTGATGTAATAGCTAATGGTTTGAGGGCTCTAAGCCATAAAATGTTGCCAAGGGAACTAGCCAAGGGATGTTTTTGTCGGTAATGCTTTACGGCTTAGGGTCTTCAATCCATTGGCTATTGCATCAGCAACTTATATCCCTCATCTACATAGGATTCATTAGGATTTGCTCTTCACAGATCCCTCAGCTCACTTTGCGTCTTAGGACCCTCAAGCCCACAATCCGTCAGCTTAGAGCCCTCAAATTATTGACCACTACATCAGGGACAATCATTTAAGATGTTGGCTGCCACATTTTCTATATTCATATTGTGAATGTTGGCAATACATGGAGAGACAAGGTCTATAATGTTCATATGATGCCTTCGGTCGGACATATGTTACGTTTAAAACAAAAGAGATAAAAGTGAAAGTGTGATAATATAAATACTTAATAAGTTGAAAAAAGTGCAAAATATAAATGAACAAGTGCTGTAAAAGTTTTAGTAGAGTTCTTCAGATTAGAATGAATGTTATTCTTGAAATCGTACATAAATTAATAAAAAATATTGATTTGTAGCAGCTACCATTATTGGGAGTTTATCCAGGACATCATACCCAAATAGAACAAATCAGAATGCATAAAATAAACTGCAGTTTCACATATTCTATATCAGTAAAAAAAAAAAAAAAAAAAAGTATAGAAACATTATCAAAGAACATCTCAGGAACATAAAATACATTAAGAAGAAAAATCTGCAGTAAAGGTGCAGTTTTGGCAAGAAAGTCACAAAATAAACCCATAATCAGAACTGTTCAAATATTTTTCTGATAACAATGAATTCAACTTGGAAATGTATATTGATCCTTAACCATCAATACCAAATTTTCAGCACTGACTGAGATATGTGTTAGAACCAGCTGAAATTTCTTAGTAACCATTCTGAGCAATATCTATTGTGCCTTTAAACTTTCTTAAGTTTGCATATATTCTAGTTGCCTTTTAATAACTTTATTTGTCCAAAAATCTGAAAAAGTTAACCCTGCAGAACTCTTTCCTCTTTATTGCTGCTCCATATATTTTCTGAATTTATTTAGTTTAGCATCAATCTCTTCATTTGTTTTGAAGCAATGTGAAAAGCACTTCTGCAGTTATTGCATTTCTTACTCCTACATGCTTTTTAACAAAATAGTTTTGTCTTATAATGAACAGTAATAACATCCTCTGCACATATACTAATGTATTTTTAGTTATATACATAATATTTATAGTCTATTCTAACATAGAGTGCCTTTGCAATGATTATCTCATGATGCTATTTCATACTTTTTAATTTTATTCTTACTAAAGGAAAAATTATAATTTATCATTACTATTAGCATTGTACAAATAAATCTTGTCATCTTCTAAGCCACATAAGGTGAAGTAATAAAGAAATTGAAGAAAAACTGAAATGGAATACAGATGGGCTAAGGAAGAAGCAAACTAAAATTTCTTGTGAATTTTAAAAGAAAAATACAGAAATTAAATTTCTTTCAGGGAAGTACATATCTGATGCACATATTCTCATATCTGGTGAGAAAAGGATACTTCAAGGAACTGCGATGTCTCCTAGACAACAAGCTTCCACCATTGTTAGAAGCAAGTCCCAGTCCCCCGACTGCACTAGCTGGGTGCCTGTTTGACATGATAATACGTCCTCTTCAACTGATATCCCTTTCACCTACTAGCAATTCAGACTTCAGGTTGGTATTTCGTAACTATTGTTCATAATCATTGATAGATTGAAACTTAAAAAATGTCCTGGCATATAACAAAGTATAACTATTGAATATTAGAAATAAACTTAGTTTTGTATTATCAACAAGATTTTAAAGAACCCCAATACCTTGAAAGAAAAGGTCCCTGGGCTAAATTTTATGTGTTTCACCTCAGCAAGTTGTGATTTCATCCTATAGTGTCATCTGTGGGTACTGAGTTGATCACTCATAACTGTGTTTGAATAGTGGCAAACTTGCAAACTAGAAATTCCCTGATCAAGAAACCACTGTAATGGTGGCTCAATATAAGCCAACATGAACCATTATTAGAGCTAATACATGCAGTAGAGGAGAGAGAGGATCTCAATCTTCTAATTCATGATTTTAGCATAGAAATTAAATTTCTTACAATAAAATATTACAATTAATACTTATTAATTATACAAATATGTGTATGAATCAGGTTTATTTTAAATTTTGGAATTTGCTGAAGTAGTAAATCTGTAACAAAAATAATGATTCGCAACTTTTAGGGATTAATAAGTTCTAATTACTTTGAAATATATTAAGTCTCGTAACTAGTCGTCCAGATTTATTTCTAAATAATCAATTGCTACTGTATACTTATTTAGCTTATGTATTTTTTGAATAATACTACTGATAAATACATTATGTTATTTGTAGCTAATAACTTAGAGTGTATTCAGTCATATTTCAATTCCTTATTTATATGCTGTAATAGCAGATCAAAAAATAAAGTTGCACACTAGAAAAATAGTGAAAAAATGAGCTTTATATAGCTAAGTCATAATTTTATAATTGTACTTGATTTTGCAGTAGTGCCATCCTACGTGGTCTTTGTGAGCATATCCTTGCTCCACCATTCACAGAACCTGTTAAATTGTTTGTGATACCAGCACTGACAGAAATGCCCCAGTTTCCATTTAGGCAGTTTCTTGAGACTTTATGCTCCAGTGGTGATATACCAACAACGTCATGGCTGCTATTTACTGTATTGTCTTTGGAGCAGAAACATTTTGGTAAGAACAATAATGCTAATATTCAGAAGTAATATAAAAAGTATATGCATCACGTTTCAGTTGAGATTATGGGCAGGATGAGGCCGACAGATGTTATTGTAGATGTGTAATTTCTTGGGTATTTTACTCATAAGCTTTCATTAACCATAGCTTGCACACAATCATCATTTTATTTCACTAGCATGTGAAGTAGTTACTCAAAGTGGTGTCCTTCAGCTTTCTGTCAGGGAATCTACAAGTATTTATAAATTTTCTATAAGTCAGCATGGATCTGTTTTGATGTTTCGCACATAAATATTTTTTGTTGAAGAGTAAATTTACAGTCAGGATTTCAGTTAATCTAAATAATTTAATGTGTATACAATACATATGCTTTAAAAGTAATTTGAAAGTAGTATACAAGAAAACATGTTTTCAAATACTTCAAACTGACAAAACAATGACTGGTAATATAGCCCATGCCAACACCTTAACTTGCACTAAGCATTCAGTGGAAACACATGGACTCGGGCAGCATTAAAGGAAAATTATGACAACTAAAACATTGTTGTTTATCTCATGCTCTACCAGCTTTCTCCCGCCTGCATTCTTGGATCAAGAATGACTTGGACACTCTGTAACAGTAATTAACACATTAAAACTGTTGCTGCACTAGTCTACACATATAGACAATCACTTCAAACGACAGGACCAGACCTGCTGACAGGTTTTGCCCAGGTTTTCCTAGTCCTCATTACTGGGAATTGCCAGGGAGGTACCCTAAATTTAGCCCTCCTCATAACTGGAAAATGTCAGGGAGGCATCCTAAACTTACAAGCAAACATTCTCATGGGGTAGATAAAAAATGTGATTTTTTTTTCCCCCCCAACATGTTTATAATACCAAAACAAGTCCTGATATATGGTGGACTTTGTGACAGTGATGTGTTTTAGCAATTGAAAGTTAGTTGAGTCGATTTTGTAACACTACATCACTTACTTTTTATTTTGGAAAACATATTTCAGAAGCCATGTCAATTCCTTTGGTCAAGTGCTTATACAAATTTTTGTAATGCAAGTGTGATTACTTCGCAAGTTATTTACGTATTAATAATGGTGGGGGAGGGGGTCACAGTTGGATTCATGTGAGAAGAAATAAAATTTCTTACCTTAGTTGAAGTTTCTCTGCAGAACTACACACATCTAAATGTGGTTATTATTCCTGAACACATACCCTGCAGTAATGGTATCCCGCAAAAAAGAGTGTGAAACATAATTTCATTGTACACCATCCACACCTAACAACTGCCACTTTTTTTCACATTTATCATATAGACCTTTCAGATTCTTAAAGCAATAATCCATTGTGTTTTTGAAATGGTTTTGGTTTTTTTCTGTTAGTCCAGCCAGCAGCCAATTGTACCTGTTTAATCATTGATTGAAAACAGTACCTCAAACAATTAGTTGTCAAGAATATATTCTGTTGATTATGAATATTGTCAAAAATTATATATTGATAAAACATAAAACAAAAAGAGACCTTGAGGCAAAGATGAAGGAACATGCAAGAATAATAAAATATAAGCTGATGGACAAATCAGCCTTTAATCACAAAAATGTTAATATAACAGTATTTTTATGTATTAATGTATTCTTGCAGTATCCAGCTATTTGCTGACAACACATGTTCCACAATCAGTTTCTACAAACAATGTATATAGTTTATGGTATATTTCTGCAGTCGCAGACCAAAGAAGAAGAGTATTCGGTATATGTTGCAGAGGTCTTTCTAAAGTTAAAAAGAAAACGAGGATGAACATTTTTTTCACACAAGCCTTGTGCAGGACGGGAGTTGGATAGGTAGAGTCAGACTGAAAAATTCAATGCCATAGCCAGGATTTAAACCATGAATCTCCTGATCTCTAGCTGGTTGCTTTATCACTGAGCTATCGTGGCAATATGCTGGCATAGCATTAAATTTCTCAACTGACTCGCATGTTTCCCAGTAAACCACAAGGAGGGGCCGAACAACCCTTTATCAACAAAAGTATATTGGACACATTTGTGAACTAATCATGTAGAATACTAATTAACATCTAGCTGAAGCAGTATCTTTTGCTCTACATATTGTGGTACTATACCACAGGTGCATATGACTCTCATTAATTGAATAGATTAGCCTAGTCATCTTTTTCCTGTAATTTATTCCATTTCCTTTATTAAACACCTTCTCTTAGTATATACATAAAATTATTAAAATATGTCAATAAAATAAATTATTAAAATAAATCATAGATGAAGTAGAAGTTGATAGAGGAGACCCAATACTAAAAGAAGAATTCGAACAGGCTCTAAACAATCTAAGAGATGGAAAAGCAGCTGGGGAGGATGGGATTCCTGGAGAACTATTGAAAAATGCAAATGAAGAACTACACAAGACACTCTATGAACTCATATTTGATATACTCATATTTGATATATATGAAACTGGAATACTACCAGAAGATTTTAAAATGTGTAAAATTATACCAATCCCAAAAAAAGCAAATGCTGAAAAATGTGAACAGTACCATACACTAAGTTTAATGTCGCATGAATCCAAAATATTAACAAAAATAATATATAATAGAATAGAAAAGAAAATAGATATATACATAACAGATGATCAATTTGGATTTAGGAAGAATACAGGCACACGAGAAGCAATATTAGCAATGAGACTAATACTGGAAAAAAGGCTAAGAAAGAATAAAAGAACAATTATTGCTTTCATAGATATAGAGAAAGCATTTGATAATGTGGGTTGGGTCAAAATGTTTGGAGTGCTTAGAAACCTGGGAATTAAATTTAGAGATTTTAGGATTATATGGAATCTATATAAAGATGAAAAAGCAATTATAAACTGTGGGAGAAACCAAGAAATAGTCCATATAAGAAAAGGAGTTAGACAAGGACGTGCACTATCCCCAATACTGTTTAATGCATACATACAGAGTGCACTAAATGAAATCACGGAAGAAATAGACACTGGAATAAAGATACAGGGGATAAAAATTAATATGCTCTGCTTTGCAGATGATATTGCAATATTAATGGAGAACAAGAAAGATTTAGAAACATTCATAAACAAATTAGAAAATACATTAAGGAACAACTGCAACTTAAACATTAATAAATCAAAAACAAAAATTATGACTTGCAGGAAGAAAGGGAATAGTAACACAAAAATTAAACTAAATGGACAACTATTAGAAGAAACCGAAATATTTCAATATCTAGGAAGCAAAATAACAGCTGATGGAAGGAGCAAAACAGAAATAACCAGTAGAATACAACACGCAAAACTTGCTTTTAATAAAAAGTACCAGCTATTTACTGCAAAGAATATTAGCCTTGAAACCAGGAAGAATTTATTACAAACATATGTATGGAGTATTATGTTACATGGATGTGAAACTTGGGACAATTTTAAAAGCAGAAAGAAAGAGAACAGAAGCATTTGAAACATGGTGCTATAGGAAAATGCTAAAAGTTAAATGGAGTGACAAAATTAAAAATGAAGTATATAAAAGAGCAGAAGCGGAAAAACGAATTTGGAACCAAATTAAAAGAAGAACAAAATTAATAGGCTATTTATTAAGACATCAGAGCACACTGAATATTATAATAGAAGGTATGACAGAAGGAAGAAGTGGCAAAGGAAGAGCAAGATCACAATGTATAAAACAAATTATGGAAGATATGAAATGCAGTAAATATGAAGAACTCAAACGGAAAGCAGAGAGAAGATCTGAATGGAGAGTCGCTGCAAAACAATCCAGGGATTGAAGACTCCTTAAAAAAAAAAATAAATAAATAAATAGAATTAATTAATAGATTTGTGATTATATATTTTTAGGTCCATGTTGTTCATAGTTTCAATTTTTCCCTCCAATGTTAGAGTAGTCATAACATTTTTTACTTAGTGGGTATTTGTAAAATTTAACACTTAAATTCTTATATTTCAATTAAATAGATCATTTTGTGTTTATTGACAGTTCCAGGACAAAGTGTTGGATCAAATAATGGCCTGCTGCTCATTTATCTGCAGATACTGGCAACACTCACTGTGCACATAAACAAGATTTATAATGCCAGTATGAAGCGCTTAGCACAGGAAAATGCAGACTCTGATATGGATTCAGATAATGACATGGAACATGAAGAGAGCAATGTGGAAGAGCTACAGGTATTATTTATTATTATTATAATAATTATTGTTGGTATTATTATTATTATTATTATTATTATTATTATTATTATAATAGTTTTTTTAGAAGTAAATATTTATGTTCAATGCCAAAAGTCAGAGTTCATCTGAATTGTTCAGTTGATATCACATTTATGTTTGTTACATCGAATGTTTCATTTATTATGCCACAGTTGTATTCAGAGATCTCCATACTATGTGTTGACAATTATGGGTAATCCTGCAAGTAAACAGAAGTGTTTCTCAATTAAAACATTAATGGGAGTGCTCAGTGAAGTAACCAATTAAATAGGAGTAAAAAGGTAGACTACACTCAACTTCACAAACTTATGAAATAAATTATTTTATTTCAAGAGTGAAGTTTGAGTATAATCTATGTTTTTACTCCTATTTAAACAGAAATGTGTTATTCAAGTAATGAGGATAAAGAAATAGAAAAACAATTGGCCTAAACCTCACCAAACAATCTTTTGTGTAAAGTCTGCAATGAAGTGGTGCTGCTAATAAATCAGAATCTCCTCTTATTAGAACCTGTAGTAAGACCCATAGTAGCATTTAACCCTAGTATATTCCTTAGCAGTGAAGTTGTAGCCACTGACAGAAGATATTCACTGCCGCTTGAAAAATTCTAGTAAGTTTGTCTATGCTGACCAGGGTTTGAGTTTGGATGAAAATCAAATTTGCTACATTGAACTGCTGTTTATTAAGATACCAGTAAATCAATCCATAGAGGTCATTTGAGAAAAATTTGAAATGCAAAACTTGCCAAATGAAAGGGTCCGAAAGTGTCCCATATCCTTAGTCTGCTTTCTTCCAACACAGATGTAAGTTCTTATCCTGAGACAAGACCATTATTGCCAATTATACCCAATGTCTTCTTGTAATCCTTTGGACAAAACTTATTAAGACTGTATAGTACAGGACAGATAGGCTTTGTGATTAATGGCTAACAATATAATCCATTTATTAACCATCTGAATGATGGAAATAAAAGAAGGCAGGAAAAAACATGACACAGATTGCAGAACAGCAACAAAAACCAAGTGTTGCGTAATGTGCTGATTCCCATCATCACTAACTCATGTATGAAGTAATAATGAAGCTCCTGGCCATCAGAACAATGAGGATCTGTAACTTGATAAGTCTTCTGGGGTCAAAGAAATAGCTTATAGATTAAAAAAGGATCACAGTAAACTTAAGAACTAAAAGCTGCGCGAAAATTATCAGTACATTGTTACAAAATGACAACAAGAAAATGGCTTCTTTATGTTCAAGAAGCAATGGGTTAACTGAAATGAGCAAACACGTTTGTCTAATTGTTTGCCAAAAGGTGAAAGATATTCCAAAACTTGTATGGTAACATGAACCAATATTAAATCCATTTACAATGTTGTATTAATTAAAACTAATGTGGTTGTTTTCTCCAGCTCTTGTTTTTTTTGTGCAACCAAGAGGGCAGTTGCCATTACTGTGAACATATACTATTTACAGAAAGTTATTGTTGTATGTAAAAAGCACAGAATTTTTCTTTTATTTTTATATATGATACTGTAAAAGTGCACAAATGTAATTATTTTTTGGAGATAGGTATAAAAAGGAAGAAAAAAAAACTGTTTCAGGTATTGGAACAATGTGTGGAGATGCTAAATGAATCTTCTCGTGTACAAACTCTGCTCCTTGCAGTGGATCAATCTGGAGATCCCCATGTTTTGCAAGCATTATGTCAAGTATGTCATAACCTCCTTGTGTCTCACAAATTTGCAGTTCATAAATACAAGTAAGTTTGTAAAATGTAAGAGGTTTATATGCTTTATTGTTTAAAATATGATGAATCTAAGAAAAATAATGTACCAAATTTTAAAATATCACTGCTGAAGTACAGAAAGAAGGATTCAAACAATTAAAATGCAATATTGCATATACCATATTTATCTGAATGCAAGACAATTTTTTTTTTTTCCAAAATATTAATGTTCAGAACTGGGGCTCATCTTACATTTGTGATATGTCTTTTCCAAATAACATATAGGAAAAAGTAACTTTCATACTTTTTGCCTATGGCAATGGCAAATACTGGGGGGTAATGGTATAGATTGCTGCCTAGATTGCAATGTTTATGGCATATTCTGCGCGTTTTCATTTCATGCCATAAAATTAGCTGTGACAGTTCTATGAAAATTTCTGCTGGAAAAAAGATTTCTCTCTGAGACAAAATTAGAGGACTTCCTTTCACATTGGTGATGGCATGTAATGTATTGGGAGCCAACAGTCAAGCAGAAAGAGAGGTTAGCTCACTTTTTCCTTCCTCCCACCTCGATATATTATGTTGTCTTAATAGAAAATTGCATCCATAATAGTCATCACACCTACACTGCTACCTCTGCTGTCACATTCTACCATTGCACACATAGTGACATACCATACACCTCCATACTCCCCTTTGCCTCTTCCCACTCAAAATGTGAATGACATGCAAATTCAAATTGGGTTAAACATTTTACGATATATTATATTAAGTATATTGTCTTAATAGAAAATCGCATCCATAATGGTTGTTACAGCTATGCCGCCACCATCACCACTGAGCACACACATACCATCTGTATATATATGTTTTCCCTGCTCCATGTCTTTTCCACTTCCATTGTGAATTTTTGAGCAAATTCAAATTAAGTAAGAATGTTAACCATGTATTATATGGATTATGTTGTATAAATAGAAAATCATATCCATCATCATTGTTAAGCTATGCCGTTGCTCCTGCCACCGTCACCATCGTCATGTTCTACCATCGCCCACATACTATACCTTTCTGTTCTCCCCTCTAGTCTCTCTTTCTCTCTCTCAAAATGTGAATTTACAAGCAAATTTAAAATATTACTTTGGGCAAAACTTTTTACAGTGATGTGTTATATTAGGTGTGTTGTCTAAATAGAAAATCTCGTCAATTATCGTTGTTTCAGAAGTACTGCCATTGCCACTATCACCTTTTTTGATTGCAAGCATACCAGTACGTCATTTCCATTCTCTCTCCCTCCTACCTACCTGTGAAATTCAAATTAAGTAGAAAAAAGGGAGGATTTCATCAACTTAAGTGTCCCTTAATTTGTTCAAACTATATGTCAAAACTTTAAATTTCATTAAAAAATTAAGTTATCATGTCTTTTTTGTTTTTATATAGATGATACGCTAAATTTCAAAATTAAGTTCTGAAAAATGGGGGTCATCTTGTGTTCAGATAAGTACAGTAACTGAGTCTGTCTGTCTTGCATGTACTTCAGTAGCAAGATAAACACTATCAGTAGGCCCTGGATTCCATGACTAAAAATGTCTATAAAAAGATCAATAAAATGACCTAAAATCTATAAAATTATCTAAAAAACTGCCTTTAAAAATTTTGTCTTCATTCCAAAGTATGAGAATACAACACAATCCTTACTTCTGTAACGTTAGAACTGAAATTAAAAATTAATATTAATTTAAACTCGCAAATTTCTATGTTGTTGGCAGGTGAATGTATAAAAAAATCTTACCTTATTCAGAATTATTGCAGTGGATAATCAAATGCATGTGCAGGTTTCGCCTGCGGTCGGAAAGCACATTTTTGTACTGTGAGAACCTCCACATCAGCTGATACAACTGTAGCATACTTGAAATATGCAAAATCAGTGGCACTAAGATCAATACAGGAAGCATCAACACTATTAGCACTTGAGAAATGTGACTCAAGGTTTTGTACCAGAGTTTTTATCAAGAACTGTTTCCACTTTCTTAAATGTTCTTCTTCCAACATCTCTCCCTACACTTTTCAAATCAGATTCAATTTTAAACAAAGAGCTGAAGCTTTCCTGACGATGTATTAACTCTAAGTGTGCATCTTCAAAACGTTGGAGTCAATCCATGAACTTAAAGCCAGAGAACACTTACAGTTAGATTCAATTTTGTTCATTAGAGTTAAAGACCTCCTCATTCTGAATGACTTTTGCATAACTGGTAAACTTTAAGACAGAGACAACATCATAGTACTCAAAAAATGTAGATCTTGTTAAAACACACAATATATGTCAGAAAGATGGACTATCACTGTAGCTTAATGTATTTCCTTATTTCTGCTCTACCTGAAAGGAAATTATTAAAATACCCATTTCTGCTCATGTTTATCTTGTGTAGGAATAATTTGTTGTAGAATAGGAAGGGAGCAAGTTATGTGAATGGCACATCAGTTTTTACTTTCTCCATACGCACTATGTACATAGTGTATAGAGAAAGTATTGCAGTCCACCAAAAAATTCGATACCGAGATTTCACCGGAAATATATGTTTTAGGGTCCCCAATATCCAAAAAAAGCATTTTCACAAAAAGGTCCATGTGTGTGTGTGTATTTGTGTCCATGTGTCCGTGAACACGATAACTCAAAAACGAAAAGTCGGTAAAATACCAAACTTGGTATTTAAGTTTAGTATCTTCCAGGGATGCGACACAAAGATTTTGAGAAAATTCCCCCCACCCCCAACTACCCTTTACATGGGACTTTTTTCGAAAATTTTGATTTTCTCAAAAATGGCTCTAACGATTTTGATTAAAATGTTGTATATCAAACATATTTACCTGACAAATAAAATGTATATCTTGAATTTTCTGGGAATAGCCTCTGAAGAGTAGTTTATTCTGGATGAATTTGACTAAATTTTGAATAACTGCTAAACCGTAAGAGATGGACAAAAACTTACTACACAAAAATTGTAGAGCACATTAAAACACACAATTTATGTTATATACATTTTTTTTCGTGGAGTTCGTCGTTTTTGTGACATTCCTTATTTTTGGTTTCTGCTATGAAAAACGTATACTTTTCTCATACAGGAACTTGTCAACTCCTATCCATATAGACAAAGGAACTTCATTGACATAGCAACCAGCTTTTGACTATCACTTTAACCTACAGTTGTCTCTTATTTCGCTTCTACTTACAAGAAAGCGAGTAATTAGACTATTTCTGCTATTTTTTCTGATTAGCATAAAGTAAATAGAAGTATAAGCTTTTTAAGAATTATTTCTTGCAGGGATATGGAGAAAGTCATGTGAATGGTACACATCAGATTTTTTGTAGTTGTTTCATTTATATCCCTTTAACATCTTTTATCATATTGGGGGCTTTGACTTAGTCAACTACTTGTTGACTATAGGTTCTTGAATTTGGATTTAATCATTTTCTTTTCTTCAATCACATGCATATTCACTCTCATATACATATTTCCTGACTCCTTAGGGGGAGGGAGGGATTACTTCTTGTTAAAGAAAAATTCCTCACCCCAGCTGGGAGTTGAACCCAGGACCTCTAAGTGAGAAGACAGCTTGCCAAGCAACGAGACAGTCTCATCAGTTTGGTTTTTTGAGTTGAATGCTTATATTCGTTGTTATATGTTTTAATTTTAGAATATTAATATTTTTATGGGACGTCATTATTCATTTTTATTTCAGCTGATCAAGTGAAGAAAAATAAATTTCAAAGCAATCACATGTGATTAGTTCTAAAAGATTTGACTTGTTTAAGCCAAATGTATTTCCCTATTCTCATATGTACAAGGAAATATGTAATTAAAACATTTCTTAAAATGTTTATATAAGTTAACATAAAGTAAAATATACTTTTGTAAGAATAGTTTGTTGATGAACGAGTAGAGAAAGTCAATTTTTTTTATTATAATAAATATAATATTACTTGTAATTAATGCATGTAGTGGGTTTTGATTAAAACATAGCGTGTCATTTACAGTGCATATGGCTAAATGCCAACCCATTGTTTAGTTTGTAGGATATGAACTCTTTTTAACAATCAATTGCACTTAGAGCCATTAATTTTGATACCTTGTTATTTTCAAATTTATTTTATAAAAGTGTAAGTTTTCTGTTCTTTTCTGTGCAGGTTATTATATATGTTGGCTTTCAAGCCTACATTTCTACGTCACCTATGGTCGGCTATTCTAATGGTTTGTCAGACTTCATTGTTTGGCAGTGCTACACCTCTTCTCCATGTGATCTCTAGGGGCATACCCATGTCTCCTGAAGACAGTGACCGTATTGTTCCTCTACTGGCAGTCTTTTGTTCTCTCTTTAGTCTGCTTATAGCTACTTTGCATGACTCAGAGTTTTATGCAGACGACAATAATCATTCAGGTATTTTAATTTAGGTAGTTATTAGTCATATTTTAAAAAAAATTCCCTTAACTATTGTTATATAGCATGTTAGTAGAACAATATCAAAATTAAGAGGAAGCAAACAGCAAATAAGAATTAAAATATATGGGATATCTAAGGGAAATTAATATGTTAATAGAGAAGCATGTGTTATGATATATATTTCTTACATAATATAGCATGGATATGAGGCAATATATGCATACAAGTTAAAAAGAATTAAGTATTGTCTTCTGTGATGATTCCTCAGAATCTTCACTATATGCTGTTATCATTGATTAACGGGAGCTTTAATGCTGGCAAAAATTACAAATAGGTTCTCATATTACTGCTTAGTTTAAGAAGCATTAGCACAGCAATTATTTAATTTTATAGCATTTCATTCAGTAGAGAGTTAAATTTTATATTGGAAATACTATAAAGCAAAATAAATGAGTGGGTAGGGAACATTGGAAAAGTTAAGAGGGGAATACTCAATTTCTTGGATACAGTAAAGGACCATTATTTATTTCCAGTACATTTGAGAAAAATTAACATGAATGTAATATTTAGAAAACTAAAGGCATAGAACAGCTTTCGACCATTGACAATAAGTCATAAAATAATAATATTTGGGAGTTTATAAATTAAATAAAATTACAATTAAAAGCAATAACAGAATTAATCTATATTATAAGAATGATGAATGTGATCTTTTGTATTAGAAATGAGTTATGGATTGTGGCATATTCTGTAAATGATCCAAAAAAAAATGGAAATGGGTTATTTTTTATGGACGCTCTTTAACTACTGTGATTCTCAGCATCCTGTTCTAAATTGGGCATGAAAGATCGCTTAATTTTGCTCAGAGGCTTCTCTATCAGGCTTGAGGTTCTTTTATGTGCCGTAAATCTACGACACAGGAGCCCACGGCTTTACTTCCCTTCCAAAGGAAGCCATGCTAAGGATTTTTACACCCGAAAAAATCCATTGTCTTCCACCGGGTTTGAACCTGCGACCTTGGGTATATGAAGTCAGCATTGTAACCATTACACCATGGTGACCGTAAATGATACAGAACCACAAGTTGCATAAAATTAAGAATTTTGATAACTCGTTACTCTGTGTGAAATCCTCTGTATTTGGGAGCTGTGAGTTGCTCATCTGCACGGTTGGTGGATGGGATTTCTAAAACAAGCATTAGCGAGTATGATTTTATCCTCGGATTTCCTTCAGCTTGATAATCATGCTGGCTAAACTAATAACAGAGATTGTCGTCATGAAAGTGATAGTTGCAAACCGTTTTGCTGTATAAAGAGGCTCGGTTTCTCATTATTATTTGAGAAATTTTGTCAGCTGGATGCTGTAGAACAAGAATCACTTATCTCTGCTGATGTTGGAAGATAGGATATGGAGGTAATGTACTAATTGTTATTTAATTATTGTATGGAATAAGCTTTTTATTTTGAAGTAATGGAATAATGATGTTATACAATGCTTATGTACCATATTTATCCGAATACAAGTCAACCTGGAATGCAAGAGACCCTCATTTTTCAAAACATAATTTTGAAATTTAGCATTATCATCTATTTAAAAAGATGACATAACTTAATGTTGCAATGAAAATTGAAAGGTTTGCTAAATATTTTGAACTAACTAATGGACACTTAATCTGCTTAAGTCCATTACTATTATTATTATTATTATTATTATTATTAGCATCATCATTATTATTTTATTTTTATTTTAATACTTAATTTGAATTTATGTGGAAATTCATGTTTTGAGACATTGATAAAAAGGGGAGTACAGTATGGGTGCGAACGTACAACATGACAATAGCATCAGTGTAACTGTAACAACAATGATGGATATGATTTTATGTTTAGACCACATACTTAATATAACATACCTCAGGGATGCAAGTTAAGTCCAATTTTATCCAATCTGTTTATTGATGACATACCAAAGAACATAAGTAATAGTAATAAGCTTTTGCCTGTAATAAATAACATACAAATCCCTGGTCTCCTTTTTGCAGATGATTTGCAAGTGGGTTCCATTACTGTATTGTCTTTACAAGAAATAGATAATTACTGTATAGAATGGGGACTAAATGTAAATATAGAAAAAACCCAAATTATAGTGTTTAAGAGAGGGTTTAAATTGAGCTAATATGAGAAATGGATAAAAGGAAGTAAAAATTATAAAATAGTGCATGATTACACTTATTTAAGAATAAAAATAGATGGAGGTAAACGGGAGAAACAAAAGAAAGTAGCATTAGCCAAAGGAAAAGCAGCAATAATGGCATTCAGAGGTTGTTTATGTAAAGCACCAGATGGAAGTGAAATGGTTAGAAAGAGCATATGATTCAGTGGTCAAAATTTCAATGGTATTGAAATATGGCGTCTCGAAAATGGATGGGAATTTGTAGATTTTGTCCACAGGATGTTTTGTAAGGAAGTTTTGGACTTGCCAAGAGCAACAGCAAATGAAGTAGATCAAATTGAAATGGGGAGAGTGGCAAGAAAAGGATTAGTTATGGAGAGGGTTTTAAAATATTGGTATAGGATCCTAAATTTAGAAGACTGTAATTTGCTTAAACAATGCTTGATATACCAAGAAACAAGTTTACATAGTACAAGTTGGGCAAGTAATTTAAGAAAATAATAGCTTAGGCGATATTTGGAGGAAAAGAGAAACAAATTATAAAGGTTTTTGGAAGGGAGCAAGAAAAAAATTTGATGATATAGAAATTCAAAAATTGTTTAGTCAGCTATCAGAGAAGAGATCACTTGTACTTTATATACCCATAAAAATAGCTGGGAAAGAGAAACATAGATAACACCAGCCAGGGAGATAGGAAGGGGATAACATCGTTAAGAGCAGGAACATGGAGGCTAAAAGGACAACAAAACGGCACCCTTAAGGTGAATGTCCATTATGTAGGGGAGAGGAAGACATTCAACATATAGTTTTTGATTGTAAGAAAACTGAGAAATGGTGAAAAGAAAATATATGGTCAAAAATGAATAGGAAATTCGATATAAGTAAAATTATAGAAAAAAAAAAACTGTAAGACATTGGGACAATATTCGGAAAAAGTCAAAAATAAATGAAAATGGACTGTCAACAGAGAAGAACTATAGTTCATGAGCATTTAGAGTAGTGGTAGTCACAGCAATATGTTCTTTTTTTGTATAACTTATACTGGACTGCCCAATGAAAAAGTGGCCTGGGCCAAATTCTATTGGGCAGCACAAGATATGTATTGTACAATAATGTAATTCCTAGTGCTTCAATAAACCTAAACCTAATATAACACATCGCAAGTGATTTTTACCTAATTTGAGTTTGCGCAGGAAATTCACATTGTGAGCGGGAGAGACGTAGAAGGCAGAACAGAAATGTACCGTATGTGAGCAATAATAAACCGTAGTAGCAGCAGCATAGCAGTAACAACAATTATGGATACAGTTTTCAATTAAGACAACATACTTAATGTATATCGTAAAATGTTTTACCTAATTCAAATTCATGTTTAGAGCAGGAGAGACAGAGAAGGCAGTGCAGAGATATGTGCAATGCATGCAATGGTAGCATAACTGAGATGCGGATAGTAGAACGTGATGGTGGCAGTGACGGGAGCGTAGCTGTAACAACGATCATAGGAGTTATTTTGTATTAAAACAACATACATAATGTAATATGTCACAAAATGTTTCACCTCATTCGAATTTTCTAATAAATTCACATTGGGGTGGCACAAGAGAAGCAGAGGGCAAACTGGAAATGTAGGGAGGAGGAAAGTACACAGCTAACATTGCTTGACTGTTGAAGTACAGCAACCGATGTGAAAGGAAGTCCTCTAATTTTATTTTAATCTGGGGAGTAATCTTTTATCTAATGAGAATGCTCATACGCCTATTATAATTTTTGGTGTGCAATGAAACGCACAAAATCTTCCACATACATTGCGGCCTTGATGGTAATCTATACCATTTCCCCCAAGGTTAGCCACTGCCTTACCTGCGAAGTTTGAAACTTACTTTTTCCCCCCAAATAGTATTCGGAAGTATATATTGCAAATGCAAGATAATCCCCAGTTCTGAACATTAATATTTTGGAAAAAAACATTGTCTTGTATTTGAATAAATATGACATATTCTACTTAAAATTCTCTTGGGGCAATAAGAAGATCCCACATTTAGGTTTTCTATTTACTTATATTAAACAAATTTAATATAAATTATGAATACCATATAGGCCAGTTGTCTCGTTCAACTGACTGTATTATTGAAATTACTTAGGTATATGTAATTTCCAACTTTGCCTACTGACACTATCACAGTTTTTATAAATATCTCTAACTTATCCCATTTACTCACAAAAACTGAGTATATTTAGACTGCCACTCAGTCCTGTGTACTGGCTTTATTGTAGCATTAATAATTAAGTAATTCTTCCTCTTTTTCTACAAAATTGAAGAACTATACTGTTTAACTTTTTCTTCTGCATCCAGGAATGCAAAAACTGTTGATTCCTCTCTCTTTTGTTGTTGCTATGATGACAAACAAAATTAAAACATGAATTTGAATTTACATATTACATACAGTGTAACTTAAAAGAAAATAACATATTAATAAAGGTTATTTACAATTTTGGCTTATTTACTGCCTTTTAAATTGTGTTTTAACTCTCTTATTTCACATTCATTATATTTTTGTCACATATGATGCATGAGAATGCATCTCGCTAGATCCTGACATTTTCCCTTTCTCATTTTTCCCTTTAAGTTACATTTCCTTATGCATTTATATTCTTTACTTTATATACAAATGCTTAGTGACAATTCATGTAAAATGCATATAAATACAACCTAATCGTAATTTCAATACACAAATAAGTATCTTAAAGCTCATGTACATATATTAATGAAATAGCTTTTACATTTTCATTTCTTGTGACGTCATCTTCTGACATTTTGCATAAATTTTAATTGTCCTGTATTTGTCATACTAACCATATAATTTTAGCTTTCTTATCCCTGTATAACTGATTAAATAACAATAACTTTGCCATAGTAACTTAATTAAATAATAATATTGTTCCATTTTCCTTTATAATCCAAATACTTGTACATAAATCCGGCTTCAATCTTAGGCAAAAATAAAAATGCTGTACACAAGAATACTGGACTTTTTTTTTTTGATTTTGTGGAAATAATGATGATGTTCCCATTACGTAATTGCATTGTTTAATTCTTCTTGCCTTGTAAATAATATCTAAGATAGCTTTTCATTAGCTGTAGACTGTCTTGAGTGCTAGTAATGAGGGAATAAACCCGTGAAATATGTCTTGAATTTTTTTCAGCTATTAAGTAAATTACGTTAGTAATGAAGCTTTAATTCAGTTTGATCCGGCAATTACTGCAGCCAGCTTCAAATTAAAATTGTCTGTACAAGTTAGTTATATTTACATGAGCAAGGTCATTTACAAATGCAGGGCAGTGTGTAATAGAAAAAAGAGAGGGGTTATACAGTTTAATGAAATCAAAGGCTAATTAAGTACATATTAGTAAGAAGAAAATGTATGAGTTGCATAAAAATACTTCAGTCCCATTTGAGCTACCATTGCTGAAGATGAAGACAAAGGTCTTCAAAACAAGTCTGAAGGTTTAAAAACTACTCTTTATTGGAATGCTGACTCATCTTCTAAATCATTTTTGTTTGTTAGTTTTTGCATAAATGAGTCAAAGACTCGTATCAATAATATTTGGAGTTTATGATAGCCATTCTGCAATGTGAAATTACTTATGATTTAATGTGATGGGCCACAATTCTTGCGAGTTGTAATGACATTCAGCATTTATATGCTTTAGATTGCAGCAATTACGAGTCTTTGGTTTTGTAATTTCATTTCCTGAAAAAGTCCAGCTCATTTTCATCCATCATTCTTAAAGTGAATTTCTTGTATTTTCTGCTTCTTACTTTGCATCATGTTGATAATATAGTGCATTGTAAGTGAACTATAAAGCCATTTATTTGGAAAATAAAAAATTATATCAATATCTTGAACATTAAATCCTCTTTTTTCCCTTTAATCAGCAGGATCATCTTCAACAGCAATGCCTTTTCCTGTATCTGCACTTGTGTCCTTGAGTCTCACACTCAAAGAAGTTTGTATAGGATTGGTGGAGTTAGCATTTCCAGATTCTCGACCCAGTGTGAGGGATGATTACCGCACAGCTGTCCGAGTACTTGAAAGGGAACAGCCTTCTCTAAGTACTCAGGATACTCAAATGTGGGCACATTTATTCAAGGTAATATTAATATATATCCATTAATGGGACTAAATTCATCTATCAGGTTATTTTTTTGTGTTTTGTTATTTAAGCTAAATGTTTTTGCAATGATTTTTGCTTTGAAGCAGGAGTAACATTTGAGCACTCAGAAGTATACAAGTTTCAAATTGACAGTAATATAAATAGCTTCCAATGTTGAGTAAAAATCTGAAGAAAAAAACATTTGGCATGGGGTTGTAGTTACATTGTTCCTTGCCATATGCTTTTTAAAATGAATTTTCTCTTTTTCTCCCTTTAAATATGATTTTAAATGTAGATTGATATAATTGCAGTCATTAAAGCATTTGCAGGAAGCATTTCCAGATTTCTAAATTTGATGTGTAGTTTACTGGAGACTTAGCATGGCAGGTCACTTCTAAGAGTGAATTGACCTCTAACTTTTGTGATCTAAGAAAATATGATGGCTGTTGAAAACACTTTGCACAAGGGTAGAGTATAGGCATTGTTTTAAAAATAGATGACATTACTATCCTGCCCTCAGCTCGGGACAAGGAAAGTTGTTACCAGTGCTGCATTGGTATCAGAAACCATCAGCAAGAAAGCACTAGTGGATAGAAGTTGCAAAGTGATCAAAGATCTGAAAATTGGACTGTGTAGTACAGGTTATAACAGGCAATGAAAATTGAATATACTAGTGTGAGTAAAAACTACTGTCAATTGCCTATGCAAATCAGAGTAGATTTTTCTTCACATAAAATAAATGCAGCAATAGCTGCAAATGTTTTCATTTTCTTCCAGAAAAATGGCTGTTTGACAACTGTCCTTTTAGAGGAGAGAAAAATAGTTAACCTCCAGCTGGTAGTTGGTGCACCAGTTTGCATGACAGACATTTTTAAGAACTGTTAGAGAGGTGATCCAAGAGAAGTCTTCTCAGCCACCAAACAATGCACTGAAACAGACTGCAGTATGAACAATTGGGAATCAGTTATAAGAATTAAAACTGAAAGTAGTACACAATGATAATTTTATAGAAAACTATTTTCACTAAACCTTGTTACAGAACATGTTTTATAGACATATCTGCATCCTCATCTGTGCTCGACTGTAGAATATGTATCTTGGATTTTCTCTGCTGTATCTTAAATGAACTTGTAGAGTATGTTGGTCTCAGCAGGAATTTCAAAATTAATTACATCTGTTTTGTGCGTACAAATATCTTCTCACATGTATCCAGTTCTTTTTGACGTTAAACATATTTTAGAAGTTATTTTATTTTCTATGTTATGCTTCCAGAAGAGTGCTGGCTTTTCCATTTATTTGCATTTAGTATGCCTAAGATATTGTCTAACACAGGTGCCAATATCTGGTCTCATTTTGTCTTTCATAGATTGTGTTGCAATCTTCTAATTTGATTTGTATATTCTGGACTTCATGGAGATTGATGATTTTTAAAAATATTTGATTTTATTAGGATTTTAATATTAATACAACTCAAATTAATGTACATAGTTCTAGCCCCGTGCGTACTCCTGGAACCACAGCCAGAACATAAAAACAAGTAATTATCTTTCAAAATATGTTCAGCTTCAAAAAAGAACTGGACATCTAGGAGTCATATTTGTAAAGAAACATAAAGCAGATTAAATGAATTTTCAAATTCAGCACTGGTGTACCAGAGAAAATGCAAGTCTGGAGCTGATGAATAAGCAATTATAGCCTTTATCTCAACTTGACATAAGTATATTAATCTAACTAAAAACCAAATCACAGTTTTAATTAAACTACTTAAATAATTTGAAATCAAACTAACAAAAATTATTTTTCAAATTAATACACATAAAAGTAATCGAAAGACTAATGATTTAGAACAATGTTTCTGGCAGTGTATCATAGTTGAGGATGCAAACACTATATCTGAGAAACACGTTCTTTAGCAGCAAATGTTATTGAAACTAGTTAAGCGTAACTGTAACTTTGACTCTATAAGTACACTGTAAGCATGCAAGCTTGGTTTCTATAGATGATGTTATAACGCCAACTTAAAACTTAGAAATTGGTGTTTAAAATAGTTAATATTAAGATGTGCAACCAACCTTTGAGAATACGTAATTGTTTCATTAGAATGCACTACCTCTTTACTCACACTTTAGGTGGAAGAGACAAGGCATTGGCTGGCTCTAGGTAACTTATCCAAGACAGGGTAATGGATTGCCCCCTCCCCCAAATTATATGTACAAGATACACCCATTATATAAGACCGCTCTTTAATTTATACTAATTTAGTGTATATCAAAAAATGGATAACATAATGTAAATAATATATGCAAACATGAATACATAACTAAAAACTGCACAAATTTTCTTAAACATTGGCAACTCAATAACTTATTATTGAATTAATATTGCATCACTTACTGTTTTTTGAACAGACATGATTCAAAAATGGTAAGTGAAGCAATAAGTGTCTACACTTTGACTCATAAATTTAATTCAATGTGCTTTGCTGTCTCTAAAATTCTACAATATTATTTTATTACTGTGACTTTAAAAACAAACAAAGTTTACATCAGGCATAAGGCCAGCCAACTTAATCTTTCCTCATAAAGTTTGTCTACCATGTAACCTTTACTCAACTCACACAGTTAGATAAGCAATACCTTGCCATAACATTTAACTGTTTTGGTAACTTACAAAGTTTTTGTAGTTGCAGTAGTCTTTTGAAAATATATCAATTCCCATAAACATTTACATAAAATAGAATCTGAATAACTTAACAATAACAATAAAGTATCAGTTAGGTATAATAAGAAACTGTGAATAATATTATAACTATTTAGAAAATAGAAAAGGAGCCCCAACAAATGTAATAATTAAGAATAAATTCTAAAAATTGTAACAAAACCATGAATAGTATATGCTTTTAGTGATGCCCATAAACATTAATGCCATTTAACAGATTATAAAGATTATTACAATTGAACGAACTCCGGTGGTACAAAAATTTTGTGAAGTTATAAAATGCAGTCGCCAAAGAATACTAGGAGAATAAATTCATCGCTTTATGGCAATGACTATTGATACAAATTAAAAACCCTTTTGCACAACAAGCAAATTGAAATGCAGAAAAAAAATGCAGCAAACAAAATTCTTTCAAAGACAAATTGTCAGTAAGACCTACAAGCATAATAAAGGAAATCAGCAGTCTATGCCATTATGGGACTCTTACCATACCATGATCGCTGTACATTAGTAGGACACTTCGAGCTAACCAACTAACCTGTTTGAGAGTAGATGCCAGAAGATTGACAATAGTGACAAGCATGGCAAAAAATAGAAATATAAATATTATCAAACTTGGGCATGATGTTAACCATTACATATTTCCTTCATTATGAAATATGGTGAAATGGCACAAGAATCAGCCTAAATAGTAGATCTTTTACCTGACAATTGCTTGCTATGTAATTGTTTTGGAAGTCAGATTTCCTGGAAAGTTTCTCTTTGAAGTGCTTGTCAGCGAAAAAAGTAGTGGTGGTGGTGGCAGTGGCAAACTTTGAAATTTGCAGAAACATATCATAGATTCCATGTCTCGAGAAGCTTATTTAGGATTTCTTTAAATCCTTGCAGTTTGGTTATATTCTTGCACATCCTCTATAAATAGCAAGCTTACTTTCAACACTTCTTCTGCAGAAAATGGTTTGTTTAATGATTGTGACTGAATATTTTGCAATTAAACAAAGAGTATATTATGTTATATAGAAGATGTTATATTATTGGTAAACTGTTATTTCTATTGAAGATATATTTTATACAGGTCTTATAATTTTAGTACTAAACAAGGAATGAAGTACAAAAGAGTAATTTTGTTAATGCAGGTGACAGTGGGCCTTGTAAGGCAGCTTCATTCAAGGGACAGTAGACGTTCATTTTGTCCAGAAGGTCATTGGATCTCAAAGCAAGTTTCAGTACGTCTTGACAAACCGTCAGATTTTGCAATCAGAAGATATAGTTCACGACTATATCGTCCATTTCAAGGACTGAGAGTTTTTACAAAAGAAGAATTAGGTAAGATAACATAATTATATTTAATACAGGTGATGATACAGGGTGGTGCATGAAAAACTGGCCCCGAGTACAGACTGCTTGCCCGCGATTACAAATTGTTGCCAGCCATGAACAGATACAATAACAAATAAATAAACATTTAATAGTTAGACAGTAAAGAAATAACAAATAAGTTAATAAAATTGCTGAATTGATCTTGTCTTTGATATTACATTAGGTCTGAAAATGACCTTGTACTTCATTGTGCTTTTGTGCATACTCTAACATGTCAATATACACTTTGCGCAATTCTGCTGCATCAATTCTCAAAATTTCATTACAAATATTGTCCTTCAAGTCTTCTAACGCTTTGGGTTATTTGCATACACTTTTCCCTTTAGACTGCGCGGCAGATAAATCACAGCTGGACAGGTCTGGCAAATGTGGCAGCCACAATCCTTTGCTAACAGTCCCTTCTTCTATGAACTCATGAGAATGACTTGTGTGAAGTGTGACAGGTTGCCTCATCCTGTTGAAAGACAGCAAACAAATGTTCAGAGAGGGTCAGCTGTGCATAAAATTCCTCAAAGAATCTCCTATTCATATCACTGTTTACTGTTTCAAAAAATATGGAACTCACAATCTTACTTGCTGACATGGCACACCACACTCTGATTTTTACTGTGGAGAGGTTCCTTATTAATTATGTAGGAATTGTTAATTGATTAGTATCTGAGAGTTCACATGTCCTGTTAGATGGAACCAAACTTATTACTCATGAAAAACAGCAACGGATACAACATTCCACTCTCAGATGTTTGACATAGTCATGTACAGTAACTCATACATTTTGCCGTATCTTTCTCCTCCAGTTCTTGGATACATGTTATTTTGTGGGGTTTCATCCCTACACAGTATAAACATGTTAACAAGACCTACATGAAACATTCACTTGTTACAACGATTTGTGTTGACTTCTTTGGACTCTTCTCTGGACACTCTTTCATTTGTGTGCGAATATCCACAATCACAATAGATGTTGTACAGATGGTATTCAGTTCTTTTTTGCATTTGCAACTGACCTTGTAGTGTGCTACTTTGTCAGCAAATCCTGTATACTGCTCTTTGTTCATATGGAAATGCTAGAAAACTTCTTTGTTAAAATGCCCATTTCCTTAAAATGAACTGGCAGACACTTAAGCCTCCACTATTGAATTCTTTCTTGAAGAGAATACATCTTGCTGAGATATTTACTGTACTGACAATACAAAATGTAGTCACAACAATAGATGACAATTGGCAGGCAGCAATGAGCAGTCTAATACTCAAGGCCGGTTTGCAGAATTGCTTTTAGTTGGTTATACGTTAGAAAATTAACTGTAGTGTGTACTAATATAGGAGAATCAGAAACATTTAAAAATATTGAGGGACTTACCTCAACAGAAATTATGTGTAGTAAATGTGGCACTTGTTATTTAACACTTGCTTGAACATTTAATGCTTTTATGGCTTGAAAATGCTAATGGCATGCAATCAAAAGAAAGCTAAAATTTTGAAAATCTTGCACATATTGATTTTTAACAACATATGTGTTAACTTCATTTAATTATTTAACAGGATTTCAATGTATATTGCACTATTTACTGTTACTTCTTATTTTTAGAAAACAATCCATGTAAAGAAATGTTAAATACCAAAATTATTGCAAAATTTTTGCCCTGTGGAGCAATATAATTTATTACTAAAATTGATTTGACCACTCTTGTGCTGCACAAACCTTATTTTCCTTTAGTGGTTTCACCCTCCTTGAAGGCATCTTCGGCCATGATCAAATGGCAGAATTTCCGGAATCCTCTAGGTTAGGCTAAGGCGGCATCTGGTGTCGATTCAATGAGTCCCTAAAGAATGTTGTCTTTTTTGGCTGATCAAACTTCATGACGTTTCCTCCAAATTTTTTCAACTAGATTTTTTCAAATCTGCTGTCTTGATCAAATGGCAGAATTTCCGGAATCCTCTAGGTTAGGCTAAGGCGGCATCTGGTGTCGATTCAATGAGTCCCTAAAGAATGTTGTCTTTTTAGGCTGATCAAAATTCATGACGTTTCCTCCAAATTTTTTCAACTAGATTTTTTCAAATCTGCTGTGTTATTTATGGATTTTAAAAAATGAGATTCATTATTAATATTGTGATTTTTCTACCAAAAATGTGCAGTAACAATGGATGTGACAATCTCTTTATTCCTTACATTTCTAAAATATTCTTTTAGACATGTGTCTATGTTTTGTTTGTCTAATGTATATATATATTTACAGTCGGAGCAACTAATTTTATGTATTTCCTTCTTTTTTTTTTTTTTTTTTGAGTGTTTAATGAGTTTTACATGCGGTAGTGGGTTTTGGATGCTAAAGTGATATTAAGTCTTTAAAGATCTTTTGAAATTTATGGATACTCTAGAAACATTTAGATTTAGATTAGGCTCACAATAGGGAAGGGAGAATATAAGGAGGCTTGGATTCTGGAATTGTGAGGGAGTTAAAAACAAAATATATGCGGGGAGTTTAAATCAATTATTGACAAAACTTGATTATCTCGCGGTAGCTGAAACATGGCTAAAAGAGGACCAGGTTTACGTAAAGGATTTTGATTTTGTAGGGATAAAAGGAGATAAGGTAGCAAGAAAGGGGAGGGCATCTGGAGGCATAGGCTTTTTTGTAAAGAAAACGTTAAGTAAAGGAGTTAAAGAAACTTGGTCAAGGAGAAAAGAAATACTATGGATTGTATTAGAGGAGAAACAAATAGTTGAAAATGTTATATGTATAGGCATAGTATACAATCCTCCTCTTCCTTCGCGCTTTCATAATCCGGACCTCCTTAAACACCTAGAGATAGAAATAGAACATTTAAAGGAGAGATATGGTAATTCTGAGATTATATTAATGGGAGACTTTAATATTAGGATTGGCGAAAATGATGTTATTGGAGGGAATAGGTGGATGAGCAATGATACATTAGAGAAACCTGAGAAAATTAGATACAGCAAAGATAAGATAGTTGACAAAGGCTATATGAAATTTATAGAATTCTGTGAATTGAATGCCTTTGATATTTTGAATGGGAAATATGGAGAAGATGTGAATGGAGAATATACGTATGTTAGTAATAATGGTCAAAGTGTGATTGATTATGTATTATGGCCAATTAATATGGGGTATATTTTAAGTAATTTTAAGATACTAAATTTAAGTTCCAACAGTGGGCATTTTCCATTGATAGTAGACATAAAAACATGCACAGAGCAAATAGTCTATAATTTAAGGGAGGAAAAGTGCAACATAGAAGAATACAGTAGATACAAATGGAAGGAAGAGTATTGCAATAAATTTAGGCAGACACTAAACTCTAATTATGGCCAGATATGTCAGTGTGGAATAAGTTTTATGATAAAGGAACAAGAAATTGAAAGTGCTATGGATATCTTAAATATCATTATGCTAAGGGCTGGGGAGGAAATGAAAATGAGAAAGAAGGTTTACAAAAGAGATGAGGGCTGGTTTGATGAAGAATGTAGAGTAACTAAAAGACAAGTCAAACAGCTGCTCATAAAGTGGAGGGAATTAGGAAACATAGAATTAAAGAAAGAGTATATGCAAGGGAGGGATTTATATAATTTATTACTGGAACAAAAGAAAACAAGCTGGATGAAAAAATATGAAAGTAATTTGATACGAATTCTAAATGAAAATAATGCAAATGAGATATGGAAGGTTATGAAATCAATGTATAATAAATATGTAACAAAACCAAGTATAAAACCAGGAGAATGGATGGAATATTTTAAAAATTTGTATGGGGAAAAAAAGAGTAAAAATGAGATAGGAAATTGGGAAATAGGTAATAACTATGTAGATATACTCGATGATATAATAAGAAGTGAAGAAATAATCCAACAGGTGAAAATAATGAAAAGAAATAAAGCAACGGGAATAGATGGAATCCCTCCAGAGTTCCTTAAGGAATGGTGCACTGAAATAAACAGAGTTAAGGTTTTAGTAGACTTATTTAACACAATTAAGGTGAAGGGGTATATACCAGACAAGTGGAGGAAAGCAATCATACATCCACTATACAAAGGCAAGGGTAGTGTTGACAAACCAAACAACTATAGAGGCATTGCATTATTATCAAATGTAGGAAAAATTTTTACTGGTATTATGGCAAGCAGGATACAAACATGGGTTGAAGAATATGATATCCTCTCGGAACTTCAGATGGGCTTTAGAAAAGGGAGGAGGACAGTTGATAACTTATTTATTATAAAAACACTGGTAGATAAATACTTGAAAGACAAAAGAGGAAAGTTATATATGGCTTTTGTGGATTTAGAGAAAGCATACGATAGGATAGAGCTTCAATTGCTGTGGCATAAGTTGTTGACTAAAGGAGTGAGTAAACAAATGGTGGACACCCTTAGAGCATTATATAAGGAAAATACTTTTTGTATAAGAGTGGAGGAAGGGGTTGTAACAAGAGAAATCCAACAAGAGAAAGGCCTTAGACAGGGATGTAAGTTAAGTCCAGTCCTATTCAATTTATATATAGATGATGTATTAACAGAAATTGGGAGAAATAATAACTCGATGCCAGTAATTAATAATATTCAGATTCCAGGATTACTGTTTGCAGATGATCTAGTTATAGGTGCAATTACAGTGAATGGCTTGAAACAATCCTTGCAAACATTAAATAATTACTGTAAAGAGTGGAGTTTAAAAGTGAACCAGGACAAGACGCAGATTGTAGTGTTCAAAAAAGGGGGAAAATTGAGCAAATATGAAAAATGGAAGAATGAGAATGAAAAGGAGTACAGGGTAGTGAGAGAATGTATTTATCTAGGAGTTAAAATTGATAGTGGTGGCAATTGGGAAAAGCAAAAGAAATTTGCATTGGCAAAAGGAAAAGGAGCTTTATCAGCTATTAGAAGTTGCAAATACAAAGCACCTAATATAAATATTAGATGGTTAGAAAAAGTGTACAATATGGTGGTTGAGGCAAAAATGCTATATGGGATAGAAGTATGGGGATTAGAAGGAGGATGGGAAGGCATAGATGAGGTGCATAGGAAATTTTGCAAAGAAATACTGGGGTTACCAAATGCAACTGTTAGGCAGGTAGCACAAATAGAGCTGGGTAGAGTGGCAAGTAAGGGAAAGATTATGGAAAGGGCATTGAAATTTTGGCATAGGATATTGAAATTGGAAGAAAGGAATTTGTTAAAACAGTGTTTAGTATATCAAGAGAAAAGTTTAAAGAACAAGGGATGGGTAGACTGTCTTCGAAATAACCTGGAAAGTAGTGGGTTAGGGGAAATGTGGAGAAGAAGAGAAAATAATGTGAATAACTTCTGGAAGTTGGCAAGGAAAAGATTTGAGGATATAGAAATACAAAAAATATTTAGTGAAATAACTGAAAAGAGATCTTTAGTTTTCTATATACCAATGAAAGTCTCATGGGGAAGGGAAAAGTACATTGATGTGACAAATAAAGAGGAGCGAGAAGGTATTGCATGGCTGAAAGCAGGAGTATGGAGATTAAAAGGTCTAAGGAAAGGTATTCCACAAAATCAATGTCCTATATGTGGCGGAAATGAAGATATAGAACACATTTTATTTAAATGTAAAGGAACTGAAATTTGGAGAAAAAAGTATATTAATAAGAAATGGTTTAAAATAGATAGAAATGTAGTAGTAGTTGAAATGTTTCAAAAAGATAGTAAGAAGATTGGACAATTCTTATGCAAAGTGAAAAATAAATGGATATGGACAGTAAATAGACAAAATGGTGTAATAAACTAGAATTAATAAACTATTGTAAAATATGAGTATGACCGGTAAAGAGCCAGGGCTGAATACCGATCATATTCACCTGTATAATGCTTAGCATAAATAAATAAATAAATAAATTTATGGATGGCCTACGGATGATATGTGAATTTTCTTAATGCTTTCTTCTCTTTAATGGTGAATAGCATTATGGTTATTTTTTGCTTTCTCTAGCCTGTATGTACAATGTACATAGTGGATAGAGAAGATATTGCATTCCACTCAAAAATTAGTACTGAGATTTCGCTGAAAATATATGTTTTGAGAATCCTTGAGTCCGAAAAAAGCATTTTTAGAAAACGGTGTGTGTGTGCATGTGCATGTGTGCAGGGAGGGGGCAGAGCTCAAAAATGAAGTCTTAAAATACCAAACTTGGTATTTAAGTTCCATATCTTCTAAGGGTGCGATACAAAGATTTTCAAGAAAATCGCCCCACCTTTAACTACCCTATACATGGAACATTTTTTTGAAAATTTTGATTTTCTCAAAAATGGCTCTAACGATTTTGATTAAAATACTGTATATTAAAGATATTCACAGAGATTGAGAAGGCCGTGAAATAAGTAAACATCTTGTTTGTTATTCTCCGGAATTTCTGGTTATTATTATTTTTCCTAGATATTTTATCTTGCTTGATGTGGTTTACCATTAACTTTAGAGTTTTCTTTTAAGTTTGGTACCATATGTAAATAATAACTGTGAGTATTGTGGTTTAAACTCGGATTTCGAGTTGCCTAACCTAAAAATGGATTCCATCACCCAACGAGCTTAACAAACTACCAGCACAAGTAAGTCATCAATTAGTTATGCTCAAGCATCTCAAAATATGTTGTTCCCTAAAAAGGAAAACGCCATTGTAATTGATTCAGCTGATTATGCTCCCACCATTGAATTTGTACAACAGTTAGCTACTAAAGTTAATCCATCTCAAATAAAATTTGCTTCAAAAATCACAAACAAAAGACTGTGTTTATCTTAGCAATAACGAAATCACAGAGGAGCTTATAAACATAGTTAAGGCAATTACAGTAGGAGGTCAGGAGTTTCCAATTAGACCACTATTATCCCATAATAAACAGATAATTCTCTCTAACGTGTGCCCGAGCATTCCACATTATGTGCTAGAGAACTAACTGTTGTCTTTCGGTATTCAAACCCTTGCACCAATGTCTTTCTTGCGAGCGGGCTTCTCCGACCCCAGACTGTCTCATATATTGAGTTTTCGCTGGCAAACTTTCATTGCACCGGAAGATGAAGAGAAGCTCCCTGAATCATTTCAAGTGCTAGTAGATAATCTACCACATTGGATATATGTATCCTCTGACATTCCTATTTGCTTCCAATGTAAACAGCAAGGCCATATAGCAAAAGACTGTTCCTCTGCGGAAAACCAGGATTCAAACCCACATAGCATAGAACTTAATAGTGACACAACAATGAATAATAAACATTTTATTCAGTCACCCACGACTAAAACAATAGGTGCTAGTGAAATGCAATAATACAAAACAGCATTACTCCCCAGTCTCCCTCTTGTAACACAGTTGGTACTAGTGAGAGTGCAACAATGCAAACCAAGGCCCCCCTCCAGCCAACTGCGATTAATACAGAGGGCACTGACAAGGTTTCTAAGCTCACTTTACCTTCTCTTTCACCTAACCTTTCAAACTTCTCAATACTTCAGTCTACAGTTACATCATTGGCAGTCACTATGTGTGGCGACAACAAAATAGAAACCGAAAAACATGGCAACCTCACTGCAAAGACGAAGAGACCATTGTCATCCACAAACTCTGTTATGGCCTCTTCTATTTCCTTATCTGAAAGTGAAAAAGAAACCACGATTTCTGATTTTTCTGATTCAAAAATTGGCACTAAAGTATCAGGAAAACCAAGGAAAAGTCAAATAAACAATCAAAGAAAAAGAGAATCAGATCAGGTAATCTAGATCAAAACGTGTGGGATAATACCAAGATAATGATTGAATCTCAGGATGCAGAATTTCCCTTTTCAATAAACCAACTTTTGAACCTTTTCGACTGAACCAGGGGTGTCAAAAATGTCACTGATATTGCTAAAGATTTCACAGAAGATCTACCAGCCTTAGTAACCATGTTGAAACGCATACTGCCAACTTTACCTAGCAAAGGAGCTAAAAACCAATGTTCACGATTAATTAAAAAGTTAGAAGCTTCACATATACAATCATAATGGATCTGATTCAATGGAATTGTAATGGATTTTATGCAAGAAGAGCCAATTTAAAACTACTTATCAATGATTTCAGACCAAAGGTACTATGTCTTCAGGAAATCAACTTTTAAAAACAACATTGCGCTAAATTGCGTAGCTATACAACATCTTTCTCTAACAGACAAAATGCCAAAATTGCGAGTGTTGGGGTGGCAAATTTTGTACAGTCAGAACATTTTCTAAATGACATTCCTCTTCAAACCACACTTGAAGCCGCAGCAGTTAGAGTTAAATTAAATTTCATTGTTACCATTTGCAATATATATATTCCTAATAGCCATGATTTAAATATCAATGAACTGGACAGTCTACTTGCGCAACCTCCTAGGCCTTTCTTACTCGTTGGAGACTTTAATAGTCATAATATCCAATGGGGATCTTCAAAAAAAGACAGAAGGGGACAAATTATTGAACAATGGCTGGATAATCATGATCTCGTTCTTTTAAATACAGGTTTAGCCACGCACTTTAATGTGAGCAACGCTTCGGAAAGTGCAATAGATTTAACTTTTTCATCTAATGGCATTGCAGGAAAAATATCTTGGTCTCGTAATCAATATCTATATGACAGCGACCATTATCCTATAAACATACAGTTTACGGATAATCCCTCACTTCAGGGACTTAAAACTCACAAAAAATGTCTCATCAATAAAGCAAACTGACCTTTATTTCAACATTATGTAAATGAAAATATTGATAGTTTAACTAAGCCAGCGTCCTTGCAAAGTCTACAATGACCAAGTCTTTTAATGATTTCACCTCCTCCGTCACCAGTGAAACTTCCATCTCAACTATTTGGGCTAAGATAAAATCAGTTAGTTTTCCTTCCCTAGGAGTCTAGAGGATGATAATGGTGCAAAATACAATGATCCCTTAGCTATTAGTAGGGACACTCAAATTTCGCGACTCGCGAAACTCGCGAAAATTTTTAAAATGCTTAAAATTAGGGAATAAATGTATACGAAGACATATTTGATTAATTTAAATACTTTTTGACACACCATCTACTCGCGAAATTTTGAAATTCCCGCTCTATATACGAATTTTTAGGTTCACTCGCGAAATTTATCGCATATAGCAAAAAGATCACACATTCTTGTTATCAAATTTCGGTTAACGTTTTTTGCTTCCAGCTTAAGCTTTGTTAAGTGCCATGGGAGTCTGTTAGCACGGTATTGGCTATCTTGTCAGCGTTCGATCGATAACAACAGCAGTCTGCAGTATCGGCGGACCAGCGAAGCCGTTGAACCAGCGAGATAGGAGCGCTCATATCCGGTATGTGCTGCGCATGCATTCTGTTACTACCCTAAGTAACTTCCTCTACGCGTATCCCACTAGTTCCTGTTCACCCATGCGTTCAGTTCGTTTTAACTAGCAGTAGCGTAGTTCTGAAATATCGTACAGCATGCCACCGAAAGTGAGCTTAGATGAGCGGGTAAAGCAATTCTCGCAGGACGGAATGAAGAGGTCGGGAGAAATAATGCTTTGCAGCTTTTGCAATAAAAGAATTCCATATGAAACTTCGGATGCTGTAAAAAAACATATTGCTAGCCAGAAACACGTGGATGCAACGAAAACGCGTAAGCGACAAAGAACAATGTTCGAGGCGGCTGAATGTTCAAAAGGAGCAAAGGTATGTAATTTCCACATTTTCTGCATTTATCTACTTCAATTCTGTGACAATTTTTATTTTGTTACTTAGAGTTTGAAACTTGTGTGTAAAGAGGTAAAGATGTATTACCTATTTAAAATTAAATGCCAGTTTACTTCCTTTTAAAGCACATGTTTTTAGAAATCATAACATTATTTGGCTAATAGTAAAATATTGTGTGTAGTTGCACTCATCGCTTAATCGCATATACTTATTTTGCTCAGTTATATGTTTTACATGAGTTTATATCATATTTCAAATTTATTTTGGTTTATAACTTGACATCGGGTGTATAACACAACGCTGCTTTAGGTTCGCGGTGATTTAGCCGGTTGTATGACGCACGTTGAGGGACATGCGAGCACGCTCTCACAGATATGAAGTGTAGCATACAAAATACGCGGGTAGGACATAATTTTTAGTTCTGTTAGGCCTGTTGCCGTTGAAAGCTAAAGCCTCCGATATCACCAAAGAAGTTAAAGGGGGCTATAAAAATGAAAAATAAGGCAACAAAAGACATCTTATAAAAAGGAACATAGACTGCAGCATTTTAATCTCAAAGAATCAATCTTAGAGATTCGCTTTCAAGATTTAACACATTTAAAAAGACATTTTGCAAAAGTTCTGGTCTATGCTTATATGTTTTCTTTTCTACTTTTACCAGGCTGCCAAACTGGATTTTGTCACTTCCACGGTTGAAATGATGATTTCAACCAATATTCCATTGGAGAAGGCAGATCACCCAGCCTTGAAGGAATGGGTGAAGAAGAACGTTATTGGCGGTGGAGACCTTCCAAGAAGCAATGTTCTCCGTAGAGAATATTTACCTCTCTTGGCAAACTCCAGGAAGGAAAAAGTTGTTGCAGCCCTACAGAACAAGAAGGTTGCTGTTATGGCTGACGAAACAACAGACAAGATGGGCGGGGCAATTTTCGTTGTTCTGCTGTCTACAGTGGAGCCCTCCAGATTGCAGGAGCAATATGTGGCTGCTGTCACTTCACTGGAGGTAGTGAATGGACGGTCCTGTGCTCGAACAATTACCGAGGCACTACGGAACACAGGGGTAAACTTTGACCAAGTAGTGGCTTTAGTAAGTGACTCAGCCAGTTATATGACCTCCTGTTATGCTGGGTTATCACTTCTCCTGCCAGATGAGTCCCTACATATTCAGTGCTGGGCACACAAAATAAATCTGATTGGTGTGGTGATGAAGGACTACTTGTCATCGCTAAATAAACTAGTCATTTCAGTCAAGCAGACTTTTCTGCATGCCCGGAAAAAAAGACATGCATTTCGGCAATTCATGCAGGAGAAAGGATCTGCAGCAGGAATGTTTCCAATTCCAGTGGCCACAAGATGGAATTCCTGGGTGGAAGCAGTTGAGTGGATGGCAGATAACTGGACCGTTCTTTTTGATTTTTTTCGCTCCATTGGTGGCAGAGAGTCATTTACTGCAGCATCTTCACACCTGCAGAATATTACTGATTCTGAGCTACAGATGCTTTATGTGCAAGCTCTGTTTGTGAAATCTTTAGCTTCAGTGATGAAGCAATTGTTGCTCAGCCTGGAAACAAATTCCAAACCGATGGCTGCAGAAGTGTATCCCAAACTTCAGAATTTGAAGAAGCGCTTACAAATAGTTGCTGCCGGAACTTTCAGTGACAGAGTTCAGGAGGAGCTTGATGCCCTGAAAGGAAATCTCAGGGGAAGTTCGATGCAGGACATAAAAATTGCAGCAGGCCATATGCACACCAAGCTGGACAATCTTATGTTGGGGGACCCTGCCCGTGCATTTTTGGAGCCTGTGGCTGCACTCTTCTACAGGCAGAATGTGCTGTCACAGCCTGCTGCAGGAGACGAGCTGAAAACCCTTTTCCACAAAGTACCATCAATGAAGGGTATTCCCATCGATGAAGGACTGCATGCTTACAGGGATCTTCAGGATATTCTGAAGAGCAATGTAAATATATCAGTAGAAGATGCTCTTCATGCAATGCGTGATGATCATCAACTTTTTGTTGATGTTGCCTTAAGGGCGCTGTGGGTTCCTGTCTCAAACGTGAACTGTGAAAGGTTTTTTTCCAACTTTTCGTGTGTGTTGACAGACCTCAGAACAAATCTCACAATCACAAACTTGGAGATGCTATCAGCTTATAATTATGAAAGTAAACCATAAGAGTGTGTGTAAATTATGCTTGCTATTTGCGTTTTTATATTTTAGATTGTATAAATTAATTATGCATTTATTAATTATGCATTTATTTCTATTTTTGTAGGTGAGTAAGTTAATATCCAAGAATTACCGTATCCAAGAATTTTCCTTTCTAACTCAAGAATTTTACCTTCTCACTCATGAATTTTCTCTCTTATTACTCAAGAATTTAGCAACATTTTATTCAAGAAATTTGAGTGTCCCTAGCTATTAGCATGCTGTTTGCTAACGTCTTTGCCAATAATTCAAGTAACAACAACTTAGATCCATTTTTTTCTAAACGGTTCTTAACTTAAATGCAATGAAGATCAGTTCAACCAACCATTTGCTATGGACGAACTTCTTCAATGGTTAAATAAAAGCAACCCTTCTGCTCCAGGACCAGATGATATCCATAACAGTTTCCTTAAAAATCTTCCACAAAAAGGAATTGACTATCTTTTCCAGTTGTTTAATTTTATATGGGAGACTCAAACCTTTCCTGACCAATGGAGGGAAGCCATAGTTGTTCCCGTTCCCAAACATAACAAAGACCACTCCAAAGCAGCTAATTATCGGCCAATTTCTTTAACTTGTACCTTGTGCAAACTGTTGGAGAATATAGTCTCCAGTCACCTCAGATGGATTTTGGAAACAAACAATCTAATTTCACCCTATCAAAGTGGTTTCCGGCCGTTTCGTTCCACAGGTGATCACTTGGTCAATATAGACACTGAAATTTGTGACGCCCTGGCATTGGAACACCATACAGTTGCAGTTACCTTGGACATTGAGAAGGCTTATGAAATGGTCTTCAGACCTAGGCTAATAGAGATTCTTTTAAACATGAAACTTAAAGGAAATATCTTAGCATTCATCATAAACTTCTTGGCTCATAGATACCTTAGAGTGTGCATCCAAGATAAATTGTCTCCCTCGATGGAAATGGTGAACGGTCTTCCTCAAGGTTCTGTAATGAGCGTACTTTTATTCCTTATGGCTATAAATGAACTAAGTGACCTGATTAGACATCCAGTAAAAGTATTCCTCTTTACAGATGATATTACTATTTTTTGTAGTGGGAAAAACTATTTGACAATGCATATCATTCAGGAATTCGTGAATAAAATCTACAACTGGGCAAGTAATTCAGGTTTCATTATATTTAAAAGAAAATCTGAATATATGGCTTTCTCTAGGACAAAAAAGGATTTACAAGCCGACATTAGTCTCAGGATTGGTGGCCATAATTTACGTAGAACGAATACTTGTAAAATCCTTGGTATGACATTCGACCAGAAACATACGTGGAAACAACATATTATGTCTCTCAAGGCAGAATGTGCATCCCGATTAAACATCATTAAAATATTCTCATCTTCTAAGTGGAGCGCTGACACACAGTGCTTAATCAACTTGTATAAAAGTCTCATCCAGTCCAAACTAGGTTATGGGTCTGTAGTGTATAGCTCAGCAAGTAAACGATTCCTTCAATTATTTGATCCTATTATCAACGCTGCATGTCGTATGTTTGGGAGCTTTTAAATCTAGCCCAAGCAACAGTTTACTTTTGGAGTTTGGCCTTTTTCCCTTGGACCTATGACGCAAACAATTGTGCCTCAATTTCTGCTATTCAACGTTCTGCTCACCAAGTAACCCGGCAAACAAATGTCTTTTTAATGCTCCAAAATCAGAATTATATTGTTCGCGTCCTTGTTATCCAAAACCACTGCAAGAAAGACTCTTGGAATACTACACCGAATTCCAAATTGAAAAACCTGCTGTTCTTTTGAGAAAACTTCATCCTATCCCTCCATGGAAGTCTTTTACACCATCCATTGATTTGGAGGTGTCGCAAATACCAAACTATTCAACAATTCCCAGATCAGTAATACTGCCAATGATCTCTTTGCTTCACCAGAAATACCACAAACATTACAAAGCGTACACCGATAGATCTAAACGAGACTCAAAATCTGGATGCGCCATAATTGCCTCCTCGTCTTCAGAAACCAACTATTATCGTTTACCAGATTACTTCTCTATCTTTTCATGTAAAGCCTTGGCCGTCCTCAAAGCAATTGAAATATGCACCAAAAGTCACAAAAATCTACCACTTGTGATCTTCTCTGACTCCATGTCAACACTTACTGCTGTTGCTAATAGATTCTCTAAGAACCCGCTCATTCAAAGTATATAAGAACGATTATATTATCACTACAATAACGGCTATCAAATTTCGTTGGTATGGCTTCCATCACATAAAGGCATTACCATAAATGAAAAGGCAGATGTGGCAGCTAAATATGCTATGAGGCTGCAACAAATTGAAGCTGGATTAAGTGGTACACTTCAGGATGTTAAAAAGATGTTTAAAAGCTACATCGCCGACCACTGGGACAAACAGTGGAAATCTACGCCCTCAAAACTGCAACTGATTAGGAAATATATTACAGAACCGGCAATATCACACCTTAAATTCCGAAGAAAACAAAAAGTCCTACTTACCAGGTTGCGCATCGGCCACTTCAACCTCAGCCATGGTTATCTGATGAAAACAACCAAAGATCCATGCCCGAAATGTTCAGCCCGAGAAGTCGTCTTAACATCTCACCTTATCCTCGAGTGCCCTGCTTTACTGAATGACAGAAGGAACTTAAACCTTAAGAGTGATCTGTATTCCATCTTTAACACCACCGAAGGATGCAGAAAAGTTATCAAGTTAACAGAGATGTCACAAATGTCTTTTATATAATGTGATTAAATTGTTATAACCACAGTGTGATACTATTATAATTGTTTGCCAATTTACATGTACTATACTTTACTGTTACCAATGTTCAATTAGTTAGTTCATGACCATATATTTGATTTAATTTTGTATATACAGTGATCTTGTAAGAATACTGTGGTCGCTGATGACCTCTGTTGTTATAGAGTGACTTTAAATAAATAAATTAAAAAAAAGAAAAAAAAAGATATTCACATCACAAATAAAATGATTATTGTGAATTTTCTGAGAATAACCTCTGAAGAGCCCTTTATTTTGATTGTGTTTTGCAGAAGTTTACATAACAGTTAAACCGTAAGAGATAGACAAAAACTTACTGCACAAAAAATGTAGATCTAATTGAAGCACATAATTTATGTCTTACACATTTTTCTTGTTGATTTGATTGGTTTTGAGATATTCATTGTAATTGATTTCAATTTTAAACTAGTTACTTTTCTCAAACAGGACCATGCAAAGTGAATTGAACCTCAATTGTTTCACATAGTGACCAACTTATAAAAAAATTTGACTATTGCTTTAACCTAATGTATTCCCTTATTTACCTATACTTACAAGGAAGCAAGTAATAAGACCAATTCTGCTGATGTTTATGTAGATTAGCATGACATAGATAAAAGAATAATCTTTTGTAAGAAAACTTTCTTTGTGGAACAGCTAGAGAAAGTTGTGTGAATGGAATCAGATTTTTATCTCTCAGTTTTTATATTTTTTAATTTTTCAAGTCGTCATGCTGATTTTACTCTTTGTATATATTTCATATTATATTCTATTTCTTCCAATGAAACATTAGTTATCCTGTAAGCTAACCTATTGACTATTGCATGTTTATGTGAAATAGAATTTAAAAAATTCTGCTGTCAAACTGTAACACATAGGACAAAATCTTACTACACAAAAAGTGTGGATCTTGTTAAAACACACAATTTATGTTGCATACATTTCCAAGAAATTCCTGTTATTGTTTTCAATTTTAAAATCTCAAAACTTAAATACCAAACTTGGTATTTAATTTGAGTATCTTTCAAGGATGCAACATGAATTTCAAGAAAATCCCTTGACTCCCAATTACTGCCTTCATGGAACAATTTTCGCAAATTTTGATTTTCTCAAAAATGGCTTTATGTTTTAATCAAAACTCCATATGTGTAAGATATTTTCATGACAAATCAAATGTATATTTTTAATTTTTGCGAATGGCCTCTGAAGACTTCTTTATTTTGGATGCCTGTTGCATAACTGGTAAACCAGAGACAAAATTTTAGTGCACTAAAATGTACATCTTATTAAAACACACAATTTATGTGCTATATATAATAAATTTTTCCACTTTCACAATTATATTTTCCACTTGTAATTTTTTATATATATATTCCAATACATATACTTATCTCAACTGGGAAGTTGCCACTTGCTTCATTTTATTCTTTTAATCCTGCCATGTAAAAAGAGTCTAATTTCAGTATGAACACATGGTGATCAATTGAAAACTTGCCAATATGCAAAGAAGCTTGCAACAGTGATGTGACTAAATTAAAAACAAAAGAATTGGAGTCGGTTTTTGTAAGACAAACATCACTTATTTTTTCTTACTGGGACTGATTTCAGGAACACTTGTTCCTATTTTCAACCCTTAATTCTGACTAAATCTGGCTTCATTGGCATCAACGATAGGGGTGGTGATGTAACACTTGTGGAGGCATCTGTTGCTGGAACAATGAACTTCCAAAGGCTATCTATGAAGGTGAATCAAAATTCATGACGTGGCTCTTTTTCTTCATGATGTAGATCTTCTCCCAGACATCTAATTCTAATGATTTATACACGGGTTTTATCAGTTTTATATTAGTTGTGATTTTGCGTCCAGATGCCTAAAAATTATAGGCAACTGCTGATCTTTCTGTTTGCTAGTATTCTAGGTTTCTCATATGTTCCTTTAATCTGGTTTCCAAACTTCTCTTTGTCCTTCCTATATATACTAGATTGCATTTTGAGCATTTGAAGTTTGTTGTATGCCCAAGGATGATATATGAAATTTCTGAACTGAGATTGGTATTGGAAGTTCTGTAGGGTGGTTGTGTGTGTTATGCGGTTCAGTTTTTTGTATTTGTGTATTCTCTTGATTCTCTTGTCTATTGCACTTTTTTTGGAAATCGTCATTGATAGCTATTTGGAGTTTGTCAGGACAGAAAATCATACCTAATATAAAACTGTTAAAACCAGCATATAAACCCACAAAATTAGGTGTCTGGGAGGAGATATACATCATGAAGAAAAAGAGCCATATCATGAATTTTGATTTATCACCATACAGTAAACCGTTGAAAGTTCATAGATCCAGCAATAGATGCCTTCACAAGTGATACACTACCATCCCGATCGTTGACGCCAATGAAGCAAGATTTAGTCGGAATTAAGGATCGAAAATAGAAACAAGTTTTCCCGAAACCAGTCCCAGTAACTAAAAATAGGTGATGTTTGTGTTACAAAAACTGACTCAAATTCTTTTGTTTTTAACATGGTGATCAGCTTTTAAAAGATTTGTCTATCACTTTAGCCTAATGTATTTACTTATTCCTATATATGTAATAAAACCATTTCTAGATTTGTATTCCTATATATGTAATAAAACCATTTCTAGATTTGCAGGAAATAGATGGAGGATTAAGCTTTTATAAGAATAGCTTGTTGAAAATAGGTGAAGAAAGTCAGTGAATGTAACATATCAAGTTTTTCGTGAAAGTATTGTCTGTGTGGAGTTTTATTTTTAGAGGAAGATGATTTGTGTGTAAGAAAACCAAGAATTTTAATATTTTGGTTTCAGTAAGCAAGCTGAAGAAAGGAGATTACACTGTAACTATAAGCTGTACTCCATAATATATCAGTACAGTAATTTGCAATGTCTAATGACAAAGTGTAACAAAAACATTTTACTCCAACAAACTGATAACATCAGAATCTGCTCACAAATATGCATGTGCGCATGTGCACGCATTGGTTAAAAAACTGAAAAACATAGTTAATTAGCATAAGAAACACACGGATATCTATATACATTAATAAATTTGGTGATTAGAGTACTTAACTGTCTTTCTTCAATGCTTTTGTAACAATTCTGCTGTATAGTTTCCTTTCATTCATTGTGGTGACAACTACTAACTACTACTGCTCGCTATGAATTTCTCACTGAAACTTAATTCTGGGCAGGGCTTTATTCCCCTTATACCTGTCAATCACTTGGAAGGAAAATGGAAATGCGTGTTATTTATGGACGCTCTTTAACTACTGTGGTTCTCAGCGTCCCATTCTATTTTGGGTATGAAAGGCCGCTTAATTTTGCTCAGAGGCCTCTCTATCAGGCTTGAGGTTCTTTTACATGCCGTAAATCTACGACATGGGACCAATGGCTTTACTTTCCTTCCGAAGGAAGCCATGCTAAGGATTTTTACCCGAAAAAATCCATCATCCTCTGCCGGGTTTGAACCCGCGACCTTGGGTATATGAAGTTAGCATGGTAACCATTACACCATGGAGGACGACACTTGGAAGGAAGTTTGCATAAGCAGTCACACATGCAAACCACTGCAGGTGTAACAATGCCCAGCTTGAATATCCAAGAACCTTCAAACAACTCATGTGTCCACTCGCACCAGTGTAAATATCACAGCTTCAATGTCAAAAGTAAGCCGGCACATGTGTCCACTAATGCAGCTGACATGATGTAAACACTCTACCCAATCACATAGCCAGCCAAATCTGTCATCTTGTTATAGTGATAGCAAAACTGTGTTTTAGGACAAGCCAGTTTGGTTTGTTCCAGCACACACAGTCTGTGATTTTCAAGTTGGTGTCCTTGACAGAATTAGTAACTGCTACTTGAATGCATTTTGTGTCCGCAGTCAGATTTTTGGAATACATTATCACTTGAGATCTTTAATGTGCATACTAAACTAACAGTGACTATTGTTGGAACTAATCTAATGAAACAGGGCACACTGGTAAGATATTGTTCTTGAAATCAGAATTAACAGCTGAATGATCCAGATGGAAATAAACAATAATGCATGGCTATGATGTATGATGTCACTCAATCATTCAGCCATTCAAGAACAGATAAAAATATGAGATGTGCAACAAAAGTGCTAGATTCAAGCTGTAACACCTTATTGAGAAGAAACAAATTTTAATTAATGTCATTATCCCCCTCAATATAGCTCCCTCCTTGGACCCTACACTGCATCACGAACCAACAAGGCAGCCACAGTATTTTACAATATGAAACTACTGTTTTGTTTTTACTGTAATGCCATTCGAATGATAGCACATGTAACCTTAATAGAACATGCACTTTGTAGATTTCTATCTGGGTGTAACACATGAAGCAGAAAGGAATAGGCAGCATTTGCTTCCCTCCACCTGCCCACTATCCGCAAGTTCAACCTTCCCCATGTGAGTTTATTAATATAATTATAACAGTGCATAATTATGTTATCAATAATTATTCCTCATTTAATTGCACCTTTTCTTTCTTTATTTACAGTATAATATACAGGGTGTTTCAAAAATACGGGGCATAATTTCAGGTATGTATTTCACACATGTAGACAATCAAATTAGTTCATTATAACATGTGTCCAGAAATGCTTCATTTCCGAATTATGGCCTTCACAACATTTAAATTCAATGGAACGTTTTTCTTTCCGCAGGTTGTTGTCATTACAGAAGCTATTCAAAATGTCCACCTCCTGCTTGAATACAGACCTCACATCGATGTCTCATTGACCTGGGAACACGATTCCAAACTCCAGGAGTATTGCATATGTCCTCACAATTTGCCACAATTCGATTCCGAAGGGATTCCAAATCCGGCACCAGAGACGAATAAACCAATGATTTTAAATGGCCCCACAAGTAGAAATCGAGAGGGTTCAGATCAGGTGAGCGTGGAGGCCACCTCTACCTATCCATCGATCAGGAAACCTTCGATCCAAATACCGGCGAGCCGTAAGACTGAAGTGTGCAGGAGCGCCATCATGCAAGAAGTGAATGTTTGATCAGTGGAGTGTCTTCGAAAACGTCAGGTATGGTGTTTTTTAGGAAGTTTGTGTACGCCTGCCCCGTAAGTCTGTTTACAAGTACGTGGGGTCCAACTAATCGATCACCAATGATACCGGCCCACATGTTGAGGGAGAACCGCACCTGGTGATGAGATACAACAGTTGCACGTGGGTTTTCATGCGACCATACATGCTGATTGTGGAAATTTGTTATGCCATCTCTTGTGAACTGTGCGTCATCTGTAAATAATACGACGGCAGAAAAGTTCAGATTTACACCACACTGCTGCAAGAACCACTGACAGAACCTAACTTGTGCAGGGTAATCTGCTGGTGACAGGGCCTGTACACGTTGCAAAAGATAAGGATACAATTGATACTCGTTCAACAGTCTCCAGACAGTCGTATGAGGAACATTGACTTGCAACGCTAACCGTCGTGTGCTGATAGAAGGAGTCCTGTCCACAGCCTCCAGAAGCTCCTCCTGCACTTCTGGAGTTGTAGATCTTGGTCGTCCCCTTCCCAAACCAGGAGAGGTGAATGTTCCCTACTTGCACAGACGGGAATGGAGACGTACAAATGTCTTCCGATCTGGGCATTATCGCTGTGGGTACCTCTCCTGGTACAAACGATCCAGCGCAGCATTGCCGTCCGCCTTACCATACATGAAGTGTATCTCTGCCAGCTCTTGATTTGAATACATGTCGCACAGTCTTAACGCCTAAAGAACACTGAATGTAACCTTCCTCAGAATGAACTATCAGAGCGCCCTCCTAATGTCTCCTTTGATGGCAAAGACCTGCGGAAAGAAAAACGTACCAGTGAATTCCAATGTTGTGAAGGCCATAACTCGGAAATGAAGCATTTCCGGACATGAACTATTTTGATTGTCTACAGGTGGGACTTTCAATGTTGTAAAGGCCATAACTCGGAAATGAAGCATTTCCGGACACATATTATAATGAACTATTTTGATAGTCTTCATGTGGGAAATGCATACCTGAAATTATGCCCTGTATGTTTTAAACACCCTGTATAACAAAGTGCAGGAATTTTTCACACTGATATTAATGTCTGCACAAAATCATTATAGACATATCTATTTAGAGGTTCATTTATTGCTAAAGTTTTTTCAGGCTTACATGCTTATATTTCTTGCCAGTTACATTTAGCTTTCTTAATATGCAGCTCATTTTAATAAGAATACATTAACAATGACAATTTCATTTGAAAGCAAACATTTCTAAGTTTTATATAATGCATAAAATAAATACAGAACAATGTATGATTTGTTGTTTGAATTTATTATCCCATTTCATTTATCTCTCAATATATTGTTGAACGCTGGGCAGAGATTGGGAATACTAGTAATTCACTTTTTAATCCATTATTTTCATGGATTTGTTGACCTCCCTCACAACTCCCAATAAGTTAATCAGTTACATTCTGACAATATGAAAATAACATTGTTTTTTAGGAAAATAATACTCATTTTTCCTAAAAAATATCCCAAACTCTCACAAGCCTCTTCTTATGTCTCAGCTCAGTTATAACAAAATGCAGAACCAGATATTTTTAAAAAAGTTATTTCCAGTTTTACTTAGCTCCAAATCCAACTCATTCTTCCTAAAGCAAAACAGCTATTTCCAATGATCAAACAACTTGAATTAGTTTGAGTGCATAAAACAGATTTTGTCTTTTGTATAGAATTATTGGAAAATTGGTAATGCACTGGTTGGATAAAATGTTTTAAAGATCTCTTACAACATTATTGTGAAATTGAGCAATTGTTTGGCCGCTATTCCCTTAAATTAAAGGCAGAGTAGGATTTATTATTTATTGTATGGATATTTGTACTGTATCAGGAGTAAAGTTTACTTTTTCTTTCATTTATAGAAGAAGGTCCTCCATTGTCAACAAAGGAGGTGCGCTTGATAACAATATTACGAGAATTACCATTTTTGGTGGCATTCCAAGAGAGAGTCCTCGTGTTCCAAGGTTTAGTTTTAAAGGATAAGATGCATTATCAAGGGGATGTCCACATTTTACACAGTGGTAACATTCAAATAACTTGTAGACGTAACTACCTGTATGAGGATGCCTTTGACAAACTGTCTTCTGAAAATGGTGAGTATGGGGTTTAAATTACTATTTGTAAGAATATGTTGGCAAATTTTTGGAATTATGGTTAGGAATGTCAAATGAAACAATATTGTGTGAAGAGGCATAATTATCAAAATTGTTAGTTCATATGTAAAAACTGAAGCAGGTGACAGTGAAGGAATACAAATTATTAATATAACAATACAATATTTGTGATGATTCTTCAGTTTATAAAATAAATTCAAAACCAACATGAAATGTTTTATAATCAGTTTATTAAATCTTCAGCTTTAAGTTCCTTGTTTTTTGTTTACCTCTTGCTAGGTGATGGATTATACACCATTGCCATCTAATGGAAGTATTTTCTTTATTTATTATTATAGTGCTAAGTTTAATACATAGGTGGCTACCATTTGTGGCCCAGGCCATTATCCATGTCTGTCACCATCCTTCATTTAGCATGTACACTTATTCACTATAAGAGCTATACATTAAAATTTGTTCACAATGAGATCCCTTGAATCACAACTTTTCTACTCACCTTTCCATTTCATCCTAACTCTCTCAATTAAGATCTGTTAGATGATGATGATGATAAATAGAGGATAAAATTGAATAACATTATAAATCTGTTAAATTTAAGTTTGAATATTACAAAGCAGTGAAATAATAGTTATATCTATATTGTTGCTGGTCTTGGGCATTTGCATCTGTAACATAAGGTGGTTAAAAATGTGCATCAATTAGTAAATAGTAAGAAATATAGTAATTTACGATATGAATATTGTAACATATATTACAATATAAGTTTGGAAAATTTACAAACAAGGCTGCAGGCTGATAACCTAGCATTGTAATATGTAGTTATGTGTGTCACACAATGTTTTACGTACTTTAGTTACATATATGAATTTTTTTTATGCTTTGGTAAATTACATTTTTATTTCAGATGTATGTTAGGAACTACTGAATCCGTTCACCATATTAATACATAGTTGATACTTTTGTAGTGCACCATGCATGGTGTGATAAACGATTTGTTTGTTAGGTTTTGTTTAAAACAGAAGAATATCAGTACTAGGTGAATTAAACATACATCGAAAGTTGAGTTCTGACGAAGATATTGCAAATGCAGCTGATTCTGCTATATATATATATATATATATATATATAGTTTAATTCCTAAGAAATCCTATATGAAGGGGAATTTAAGAAATTTAAAGATTTGTGTTCTAAGAACAATTTTCAAAGTATAACAGAAAATGTAATGCTGGCTTACTTTAGTGAGAAAGCTGTAACTGAAAATTCCAGTACATGGACGTATTCCATGGTAAGGAGTGTGCTATTCTTGAAAAACAAGTTGGATATAAATATGCATAATTACATGCATTTTTGAAGCAAAAAGGTGAGGGCTACAAACAAAGATTGAGTGTGTTTTCAAAAGAAGAAATTGACAAATTTCTAGTGGAACCAGATGATGATAGTTACTTGATTTATAGTTATAGTTATAATGATAATAGTTATTTGATGATGGAGTATTAATCATTGGTATATTTGGAGCTTCTTGTCATGGAGAACTGAAAAACTGAGACTAGACGACATTGAAGATAAGAACATTTCATGACAATACCATTATCTAAAACAAAGACTAACGTTAGACAACTTGTCATCATGAAGGGAAATGTTTAAGGTGCTTGGAAAATGTTTAGAAATATTTTAACTTTTGGCCACCATCTACAATATATGATTGTGTTTGAAAAACATGAAAAATGTACATGCCAACCAGTGGGCATAAACAGCTTCAGCAGAATTCCAAAAATTGATTACAACATATCCTGGTAAATCCTGGAAATTATTCTGGGCATTGTTTTCAGAGGTCTTCCATTTCTTTGCTAGCAGACAGAGGTGCAGATATTCAAACTCTAAAGAGACATGGATGGAAATCATCTTCCATAGCAGTGGGGTATGTGGAAATATCTGTTGGAAAGAAAAAATAAATTACAAAAATCATTACATAATGGAAGTTTCATTACAAAACTAGTTGTGTAATGAGGTAACTTTACAAAACTGGTTAGGTAGTAAATAGGTTTACATTTTTTTTACTATTGTAAAATCCATATTATGTAACTAAAGTAGATAAACTTAATTTGTTCATGCTTTACAAAAACATCAGGCTAGATTACTTGATGGTACTTCAGTCATACAATTTGTAATAAACTACATGAATAAGGAATAGAAAACATTTGTATATCCAGCCATTAATAGTAAATTAAACCTTTGTTATGTGTCAAATAGTGTATTGAAATTGATAAAGCTTTTGTTATTTTAAAAGATCATCTAGCTCAAAAATGGAAGCATTAAAGTTGTTTATGATAATATGCAGAACCAGAACTGAGGCCGAGAATGCGTGTACAGTTGACGAGCGCATTAGGAGTAGATGAGCCAGGTGTTGATGGAGGTGGAGTCTTCAGAGAATTCCTCTCTGAATTGCTAAAGACTGCTTTTGATCCCAACCGGGGTTTTTTCCGTCTCACCAAGGATAACCAGCTATATCCTAATCCAAATGTTCATCTTTTAGTAGAGGACTTCCCAAGACATTATTACTTCATAGGACGTATGTTAGGCAAGGTGAGTAATTTAGATAAACTTTAACTTTGTTATCTTAATTAAGTTACATTTATTAAACATCATTATTTTTCACATGGACAGATTTTAAAAATATTACAATTCCATCCTCAACTTTAAACTATCCAGCACACTATTATTATTATCACCATTGTAACTGTTATAAGCTGATACCATTGTCAATTTTTAAATAGGACATATTTTAGAAATGCATATCCTTGTTTAGTTTTAGGTCTCCCAGGTCTTGTTTTGCAAATTGCCTGAAATTAAGCAACCTAAATACAAGCTTCAAAGAGATTACTCCCTGTATTTAATAAAATGTGTGCTCCAGTTAGCCACAATAAAGCCATATATTGTATTTAAGTTGCAACATCTTCATTCATATGTGCTTCATTCATTCATTCATTCATACTTTACACATATGTATCATATGCATGGCAGTACAAAATTAAAATAAAAATAAATATTAGAAAGGAGTAACCATTTTCACAGACATATACAATGAATGTTGCCATATGTGTTTAAATAAAGATTGGAAATAATTGAATAAAGAAAGCCATGGAGTTTCGTGGACTGAGAACAATTGCTCTGCTTAGTTGTTTTAAATAAGCATTGAGTAATTAAAAAAATATGACTCATGTAGAAGATTTTGTAACATCCAATTACAATTCAGCAGAAATAGATGATGTAATGTAATTTGCTATAGGAGATTTATTTATTAAAAGTTCAATAAATATTGTATGTTACATCAATAAATATTGTATGTTACATATTGTATTTTTTCATGATAGTGTGTAAATTTACAACTTGCCATGTTTACAATTACATGTTGCAAAACTTCATTTTATGCATTGAGAATTATCGTACAAAAATTCTTCCAGTGTAGCTTTAAATGGATCTATAATTTAATCAAAAGCAAATGACATTGCCACAAGATTAGACATTCAATCTTAATATTGAGACACTTAAGGTTAGATTTATTTCTATATTGCTGATATTTTATAAAAGGAATGCTACAAAAAATTTCTGGGTATCAAATCCTATATATCATTTATTTTTCAGGCACTGTATGAGAATCTTCTGGTGGAACTTCCTTTGGCAGAATTTTTTCTATCAAAGTTGGTGGGACGTCATTCAGATGTTGATGTGCATCACCTTGCATCTCTTGATCCCATCATGTATCGTAATCTACTTTTTCTTAAGAGTTATGAAGGTGATGTGACAGATCTTGGTTTGGACTTCACTGTGATGAGTGATGAGCTGGGTGAAACAAGAGTGAGTAATAAGAACAGCATCTGAAGCTGCAAAGTTAACATTTTGAAAAAATGAATAACCTCCCTTATTGGAAGTTAATTAGTATTAATGTTGCCATCAGCCCAAATTCAGTTAAATGTCTATAACTATTGTAGAAAAGTATGTCTTGTGAGTCATATTTGTGTTTCAATTATCATACAGTAACAATAATTGTTTAAGAAAGTTTTAAAATCATATTTTTCAGATTAACCCATTTTAAGATCATGCACTTTAGAACCAGACAGTTTCTTATTTTTGAATGCTGCTGGAGGCTTAGAAACGAACAGATAATGTAGCAAAAGTGCCATTACCATTGTTGAAAATTAATAGTACTAATATTGAGGTTATGCATTGACTGAACTCAGCAGCTGCTGTAATTTTGGAGGTTAAAATGAAATATATTGTACAATGCAGTTTCAAGTTGGCACAATAATCAATATTCCCTTGATTAGATACTGGCTTCAAATTTTGGATACCTACACTTTGAACTTCTGACAGTTGCTGTTGTTTACTTTCACTGTATAATTTATTTCTGGTTTTCTGCTTTTAATCATGCAAGGCAGGTCTTTGACATAGATATAATTAGTATTGTTCATATTAAACTTCATTTTTTTGCAGGTGGATGAACTGAAATCGGGAGGTACCAACATTCCTGTAACAACAGCTAATCGAATTGAATACATTCACCTCATAGCAGATTATAAGCTTAACAAACAAATAAGAGCACAGTGCAATGCTTTCAAGCAGGTAAGCTGAACTTTTTGTTTGGTTAATATTCTTGGGAAGCATGATAAACTTACTTTTCTTTTTGTGAAAGTTTGTAAACAGTGTTGTTGTATTCATTTATTTGATAATGAGTCAGTTAATTACACTTAACAATACTTACTTGGATTTTTGCCAGAACATGTTTCGAAGGACTAGTTTCCTTCATTTTCAACCAGATATCAACTAATTCCTTGCAGTGAAGCTGGCAATGTTGTAAGTTAGGTCTCCTCTAGTGGTGGTTCAATGAACTTGCTCAACACTCCTTCTGTGAAACGTCAAAATTGAAAACCCTGTTTCTATTCTTTACTATGAAGATGTGTTCCCATGTGGCCATTCTTGTTTTCCTGTTAGGTGTTTTAGAAGTTTTGGTTTTGAATTTATATTGTGGTGTTTTGTCCAAAAGTGGGTGGCAACTGCTGATTTTGTTCTTGCAGTTTAGATCTTGCAAGATCCACAGAACACTTCAGAAATATAAATCAAAAACAATTCAAAAAATTATTAGCAATTGTTAAGTAATATTAGAAAAACTGTCACGGATGTAAATCTTTGTATACCTACAAGACAGTGTCTTCTAAGCAATATAACAGCTATCTTTTATTTAGAGCTAACAGCAACAAACTTCTCGAATAACTGAACAACTCCGCAAACATACACTGTGGTTCAAATTAAATAACTCAGAAGTTTGAGACAAGTGAAGTTTTAATAAATGTGATAGTTGAAAAGTCGGACTTCAACTGAAGAAGAGGGCAATTGCCCTTGAAACATATTTTTTGAACATAATTACATATAAGTGAGGTGAGTGTTACTATTCCGACTCATTTTCAACTATCACATTCACTGTGGTATCTGGCCATATGCTTATCAGAGTGAATTCTGAATTCAGCATAGTGAATGCAGTGCTAATGCGACCTATTTTTACTTTCTCTACATGTACATAGTGAATAGAGAAGGTATTGCACTCCACCCAAAAATTCAATACCAAGATTTCACTGGATATATATGTTTTAGGGTCACCTGTATCCAAAAAAAGCATTTTCATAAAAAGGTCCGTGTGTGGGTGTGAACATAACTCAAAAATGAAAAATCAGTAAAATACCAATTTTGGTATTTAAGTTTAGTATCTTCCAGGAATGCGACACAAAGATTTTGAGAAAAATCCCCCGACCCCTAAACTACCTTTTATATGGAACTTTTTTCAAAATTTTTGATTTTCTCAAAAATGGCTCAAATGATTTTGATTAAAATATCATATATTAAAGATATTTACCTGGCAAATAAAATGTATATCTTGAATTTTCTGGGAATAGCCTCTGAAAACTTATGTTATTCTGGATGAATTTTATGGAATTTTACATAACTGCTAAACCGTAAGAGATGGAGAAAAACTTACCTCACAAAATATGTAGAACCCTTTAAAACACACAATTTATGTTAAATATACATTTTTTCGTGGAGTTGATTGTTTGTGAGATATTCCTTGTTTTTGGTTTGAGCTTAAAAAAGCTAATACTTTTCTCACACAGGATTTTGTGAACTCCTATCCATACAAAGGAACCTCAATCACATAACAACCAGCTTTTGACTAACACTTTAACCTATGGTACTCCCTTATTTCGCTTCAACTTACAAGGAAGCAAATAATAAGACTATTTCTGCTAATTTTTTCACGATTAGCGTGAAGTAAATAGAAGCATAAGCTTTTTAACAATATTTTGTGAAGAGATGTAGAGAAAGTCATGTGAATGGAACACATCAGATTTTTAACTTTACAGTCCAAAATACCATTTCAGCCTATTAAAGATACGTATGAAGGTGCAGCTGCAGAAGCTGTTCTGATGTTGTTTGTAGTTAATCACTTCCCTTGAGTATCTTTCAGACCTGACCAAGAAATTGTTCCAAAGTGCTGACCTTGAATTTTAATTTTTATTTTTGAAAGAAAATACAGAAATTACTAATTTTGTTAGATTTTGATGGATTTTTATGAACTGGTCTGGTGGAAAAGATAATCATGTGTTGTCAACTCTGGTGAGCAATGCACTCAACCTGATCCAGCAGAACACGCTTATTGTAATAAAATGCAGTTCAAAACAAACACATGCGCTGCTTTCGGTTATTCAGCTTCATTTGATAGCTGAAAGGTGAATGTAAGTCACAAGGTCAAGGTGTTTAAAATAAACCAGCGCCAGGGAAAAAGATTTTGTTCTACTCAAATAAATGTGCTTAGATTAGAGCGGATAACAGAATTACTGCTTCAAATAATGTTAACATACTGATTTATAACAAAACTATAGATCATCTGCATTCTGACTCTGCAAGTTTCCGTGCATTACACCGCAGTTTGCTATTAACAAGACTTGTGAGTCTTGCGAGTAAACGAGAATCTCGTAATCTCAACTCTCTTCCTGCCAGCCATACATTCAGCTGCATCTACTGCCTGCAACAGGTACAGTTAGCGGTAGCGAGAAACGAGCGAGACTGAAAGCTTTTTTGACTGGCTCTAACCACAGTCTTGCTATTAACGAGACTCGTGAGTCTTGCAAGAGGCACGAGAATCTCTTCGTGCCAGCTATACGCTCAGCTCCTTGAGTGGCTACGAGAGGTGCAGTTAACAGCAGCAAGAAATGAGCGAGAGTGAAAGCTGTTTTGACCAGCTCTAGACGAAGCAATAAGTACAAATTGTATATCTGCAGTGTATAAAAATTGAATTGAATATGAAAATTTAATAATATATTTAGGGCTGGTATTTTAGGAATATTTTTTGTGATCAAGCAAAATGGTTTTTGCCAGCTAAAGAAAAATTAAAGATAGTTTTAAAATTTGGTGATAATTAATTTTAAAAAATAAATTGATAATATGCAAATATAAATGAACTGTTACATAAATAGCATTTAAATATGCTAATATTTAGCGCAGAATATATTCAACTCGCCTCATTTAGCTACCACTATTGTATCTGTGCACTTATTTTCAATTTAGGTTTAGGCCTTCCATTCTTAGTTACTTGTTTTTTCTCTTTTTCATTATGGGAATTAAAGATTCGTTTTAAAATAGTTTCTACAACATTCTTTATCTGAAACTGTTCAGAGTTCATGATAGCCATAGTATTCATAGTTAAGTTTATGTGCATGCATGTAAACACTGTTATTATATTCAAAACAAATGTGTAAAGTGTTAATAAACACTGTGCATCCTTACAGCCATTAAGGTTGCACGTTTGAAAACTGTTTTTAGGTCATTGGTACATTTTGTAGTGTGTTTCTGTGTTGCACAAATATGTAAGCAGTTTTTTAAATGTAAATCTAGAAAAAAAAAAAACTGGGAAGGTGGTTAGCAGTGGTGTCGAGCTGTGTAAGTGTTGACAAGATGAAGTGGGAAGGGGATTACAGAGGAAGTTAAGCCATTTAGAACACAACATGCCAACATTGGCAAAGCACACAAAACCCAAACTGGTTGTTGTTTTTCATTGTTTTGTAACTAAGGAATACCAATTAAACACGGTAAATAATTTTTTTTAGATAAGTAGTGCTTATCTTGCTTCCATGGAATATCACCACCAGTATTTTGAAAACAAAAACTAAAGACAGCATTGCAGTGTTGTAATTCAGTAATATATAATGTTTTAGTAGTGATAGTCAACATGCAAATATCTAAGCATCTGTAACATTTGAAAAGTTAAATCAGAAATGTAAACTTTATTGCAATGACCAAAACTTCAATCATGTATCTTTAGCACTGTAATATACTGTTCCATTGAGTGACGTAACTGATGACTTCAAACAGGCATTAAACTTTTCTTATTTGTTTGATGTTGGTACCTTGAGGCACTTGAGTTGGTTTCACAGTTTAAGCTTAAATTTCAAATCAAGCTTAAGAAGAGGCTTAAGCTATGATGGAGTCTTATAATATGCAGTGGAATAAGCTGAGCTTATATTACTTTACTCAGCCTATAAAATTTATACAAAAATAATAAATAACAGATTATCAAAAACAGCAGATACATCATTAATGGAAGATCAGACAGGCTTCAGAAAAGATAGAAGTCTTAGAGATAATGTCTTTTCTCATAAGCAAATAATAGAAAAAAACTAATTAAAAACTTTTGATAAGGTGCATAGAGCAAAATTATGGAAAATATTAGAAAACAAAGGAATACCAATGCAATTAATAAATGTACTTATAAATTTGTATGCAAAAAAAATAAAATTAGATAAACGAGAACCAATAATGATTTCAAAAGCTAGTAGGCTAGGTTGGTGAATATCAACCACTCCTTTTAATTTATACTTTGAATGACATGATCAGATCATGGTAGCAACAAACAGTAGGAGGAATTAATTTGAGGGCAAGAATAATAAAAACAATGGTTTTTGCAGGTGACTAACCACTAATAGTGAAAAGTGAGGATGAACTCCAAAGAATGACAATCAATTAAACTTAATATCAGAAACATGTAATATTAAAATTTTATTAAGAAAACAAAAACCATGGCATTTAAAAGTGCTCACTTAGTCCGGTCCAAAATAATTGTAGAAAACAACGCATAAAAATCTAATGTGTACCAACCATTCACATGACTTTATATCCCTGCAACAAATTATTCTTAAAAAGCTTATACTTCTATTTACTTTATTCTAATCAGAAAAAAAATTAGCAGAAATAGTCTTATTACTTGCTTCCTTGTAAGTAGAAGAGAAATAAATGACTACCATAGGTTAAAGTGATAGTCAAAAGCTGGTTGCTATGTCAATAAAGTTCCTTTGTTTATATGGATAGGAGTTGACAAGTTCCTGTATGAGAAAAGTATTCGTTGTTCATAGCAGAAACCAAAAATAAGGAATGTCTCAAAAACGACGAACTCCACGAAAAAAATGTATATAACATAAATTATGTGTTTTAATGTGCTCTACAGTTTTTGTGTAGTAAGTTCTTGTCAATCTCTTATGGTTTAGCAGTTATTCAAAATTCAGTAATATTCATCCAGAATAAACTACTCTTCAGAGTCTATTCCCAGAAAATTCAAGATATACATTTTATTTGTCAGATAAATGTCTTTGGTATACAAAATTTTAATCAAAATCATTAGAGCCATTTTTGAGAAAATCAAAATTTTCGAAAAACGTTCCATGTAAAGGGTAGTTGGGGGTGGGGGGATTTTTCTCAAAATCTTCGTGTCGCATCCCTGGAAGATACTAAACTTAAATACCAATTTTGGTATTTTACCTACTTTTCGTTTTTGAGTTATCGTGTTCACACACACACACACACACACACACACACACACACACACACACACAGACCTTTTTTCCGAAAATGCTTTTTTTAGATAAAGGGGACCCTAAAACATATATTTCCGGTGAAATCTCGGTATCGAATTTATGGGTGGAGTGCAATACATTCTCTCTACACTATGTACATAGTGCCTATAGGGAAAGTAAAAATAAGTGTCTGCAGTTAGGGAAAGTAAAAAGAAGTGTCAGCATTTAATTTCCATGAGTGCAAACAAGACAATGGGTCTGAAATAGACATTAACAAAAAACTAAATTAATTTAATTATGTAACAGGCATCACAAAGAGAACATAACAAAATAAAGCTTAGAAAATCTTAATAATAAAACTCTATAAGGCAATGAAGCTTATACAAATAGCAGACAAAAAACTGGCCCTGAATACAGATTGCTCGCTGGCAATCAATGTGTAAATTGTTACCTACCACAAGCAGATATCTACAACAACAAATAGATAAGCATGCAGATAAGGACTGATTAAAACCTTTAAAAACAAAAACAAACAAAAAAAAAAAGAAAAAAAAAAAATCGATCAGGGAGGACAGTCCTGGATTTTGAACAGCAGACCACCTGAATTGGAACATGCCTTTTCTGCATACAAGTATTTAGTAGTGATTGGAGGTACGGCCTTAAAAAAAATCAAAAAAATAATAAAAAAAAAATCAACATTACCTGTTTTAGCAACTTTTCTTATTAGTACCTTTAAGAGTGTTGGGCTCTGACTTAAGCAGACTTTTGATACATGACTCTTTTTGCAAAGAATATTTAAATTTAAATATGCAATTTTAGCATCTTATTTAACAAAATTAGGTACTTTTTGTACCAATAATTTTGAAAATTCCTAGCTGTAAATTACTTCTGCTCAACTAGTGTGAAACTGGCCTTTATAGGCATTGTTTTGTCCAAGATGTCATACATTGGTGTTAACTTGCAGTACTTTAAATTGTATTTAATTTTCAGATTCTAGTGAATTCCACTATAAGATTTAATTAGAAAGCCTAGGGATTAAATATAGATAGTATTTAAAGCACTGCTAATTGCCTTTGCAGTGTGACATCTTTGGACAAATGCCTTGAAAATGTGCTGTGTTTTGTGACAATTTCAATGAACATATGAAAGCATGAGTAATAAAAGAGAGCATTCACATGGCAATTCTAAGATCCTTAGTTAACTTTCCAATCTTAGCATACTATGTTTTCATGGGTGTGAGTGGGTGCGTGAGTGTGTCAGAGCAATTATTGTACTTTCTTCTTTATTTATTACTTTTTTATGCTTAGTATTTCAGTTATTCAGAAGAAAAAAATTGTACTTATATTGCACCCTTATTCATTCTCTTGTATATATTTTAGGGCTTGGCAAATGTTGTACCTCTGGAATGGCTACGGATGTTCAACAATAAAGAGCTTCAGGTGTTGATTTCAGGAGCACAAATACCTGTTGATGTTGAAGATCTGAAGCAGCACACAAATTACACAGGAGGTTATGCTACAGATCACCCCACAATCTGTCTTTTCTGGAAGGTTAGAAAAAGAGATTTACATTTTCTAATAATTTAAACTTAAAAATCAGACTTAAGGAGAAATAAAAGCATTAATATATAAACATACATGAAAAATACAGTCTTACAAATAGGAATTAATTTGCTTATGTTATGAAAATCATCAAAGCATATCTGAGCATATTATTAGAGATTGTTATTATGCAAGTATAAAAATCTGATGTGCTCCATTCACATGACTTTCTCTACATCTCTGTAACAAATTATTGTTAAAAAGCTTATTCTTCTATCTGCTTAAAGCAAATTGAGATAAACGTTAGCAGAAATGGTCATATTACTTATTCCCTTATAAGCAAAAAGGAAATAAGGGAATACACTAGGCTAAACAGACAGTCACATGTTTTAAAATGTGGTTACTATGCAATTGAAATCTGTTTCTTTGCTTGACCAGGAGTTGAAAAGTTCCTGTATGAGAAAAGGTTTAAGTATTTTAAAACTGAAACCAATAACAAGGAATATCTCGAAAACGGTCAACTCCAGGCAAAAAATGAATATGAGATAAATTGTGTGTTTTAAGGAGCTTTACATTCTTTATGCAGTAAGTTATTATCTATCTCTTATGGTTTATCAGTTAAGCAAAATTCAGAATAATTCATGCAGACTAAAGAAGTCTTTGGAGACTATTCCCACAAAAATTCAAGATATACATTTTAATTGCTATCTAAATATCTTAAATATAAGAGATTTTTATCAGAATCGTTAGAGCCTATTTTGAGAAAATCAACATTTTTTAAATTTTTTCCATGTGAAGGGTAGTTGGGGGGGGGGGGATTTTCTTGAAAATATTTGTGTCGCATCCTTGGGAGATACTGAATTAATATCAAGGTTGGTATTTAAAGACTTTTCGTTTTTGAGCTATGCTGATGATGATCTACAATGTTCTCCATGTAGTTGACTATTGGCTGTTCCTTTCCTGTTGAAGGCTTCCCAACATCAGGTTTCGTGGAAGATGCAGTTCCCTGCCGAAGACCAAAATTTAAAATGAGGTTTATTTATGGATACTCCTTAATTGCTGTGGTTCTCAGTATCCCATTCTATGTTGGGCGTGAAAGACTGCTTAGATTTGCTCAGAGACCTCTTTATCAGGTTTAAGGTACTTTTGTGTGCTATACAATTGCGACATGGGACCAACAGCTTTACTTCCTTTCTGAAGGAAGCCATGCTAAGGTTTTTTAGGCCAAAGACAAGACCAAAGACCAAGCTGGCTTGTATCAACCTAGTGGTGTGTGCATAGATAAGCGGTGGGCCAGCAAGAAAAGTGACACCCCAATATCCCCTGATGATCAGCCACTACTGTCCTTAAGCATTCTTCAAGAGTCCATGTCATCTGACTATAAGGGACATTATGCACCTTGTACACTCAAAGCCAATCCAGGGCCTCCCTCATTAGGCTCAACCTGAAGTTGATGTTCTGTTCGCTATGCAGCTTTAGCAGGACTCCCAAAAGGTGGAAGATCTCTCTGCAACCATCTTGGCCTCCTAATTAGGGATGGTGTACACTTTTGGTCACTTGGTAAAGTAATCCACGAACACTAGTAAATACTTCAGACTCTTGTTACCCCAATCGTTAACAGGTAACAGTCCTGCTATTTGATGGTAATGTGTTCCCACACTGTACTGCTTGTGGCATTGTTGATTGTTTGGTTAGATCCCAAGTTTCCTCCTGAAGTTTTCAAGTGTACCTTCTCTAGATCTGCTACAACTTCAAGGGAGGAACAAATGATCTCTCTGGATCTTCCCATCAGGTGACTCCCAAACTCTGAGAGACACTATTTCTGGGTGCAATATCCTCCCAGCTGGGCCTATCCCTAACTCTACTTTTCTCAGAAGCAGCCCCAAGTCAGTGCCCACCAGCTGCACCTTCAGGCCTGTGCTATTCCATTCGTCTGCAGGCACCATCAAAATCACTCAAATTGTTATGACTGCTTTCTCCTCCATCCTAGTGTAGTGTTCGCACTCCTCTGGACAGGGTTTTCTTTTCATTGCATCTACATTGAAAAGGTTCCATCCTCTCTGATGTTATGATGTAAAATTTTACTCTTCAAACCACTGGTGAGGGCATACTGGTCAGTCCTCAAGTGGAATGGCCGACTACACAGGTACTTGTGGAAGCATTTTGAGTACCTTTATTACTGCCAAGAGCTCCCATTTAATGCAGTTGGAACATATTAGTACACTATTACCTGCTCATCCTGGACCTGGGGTAGCACACCTCTGATATCACTGTTGCTGGTGTTAGTATTCATGATAAAATCATCACCTGGTTGTCGAAACCTAAAACAGGCATACTGTAGAGTGCTGACTTAGGCTTCTGGAATGCGCCCTTGGTTTCTTATGTCCACAAGTAAGGATAGTGTTCTTCCATCAGACAGTGAGGCAGCAGTAGTAGCTGTATAGGCCCTGGAAACTACACAGCTCCTACTTATCTTTCATGTGAGACCAATCTTTCACAGCCCAAGCCTTCTCCACCTCCCAGTTGGTGAGAGAATATGGCCCATGTAATTTACTTCCTTACAGAAGAGTTGGCAGCTTTTTGCAGTCATTTTCAGGTTGGCTGCCTGCAGGCTTTACAGTACCTTAATCAGGTTAACAAGATTGTCCTTGAAGTTGCTGCCCATGATGATGTCATCCAGTTACAGCAAGCAGGCAAGTCAGCCCCCTCATCACTGACTCTATTAAGCGCTGGAAAGTGGGCCAAAGGGTATTACTATAAACTGCTAAAACCCTTGGCTGGGCAAGTGTTCTCCTTGTCCTTGAGATCTAGAGCTACCCACAAGTATCCCTATTTCAAGTTCAACATTGAGAACCAATGGGTATGAACAAGGGTGTCTAGAGTGCTGTCAAAGTCAGGATATCTGTCACTCTCTTCAGCAAGTTTTCAAGCTAGGGCCCCAGAATTTGGGTCAGTACTAGCCCATTGCACAGTGATAACTTGCAGCTGGCTTGCATTTTCCCAACTCCACTCAGATCTGTAGGCGTGGATCAGTGTCCAAAGGGTTCAAGTGTCACAGGCACTTCCTCTTAGTAAGGCAACAATGGAGTGTTTCCATTCAGTGTTCCACTGCTAAAGTATGTTCCTTGACTGCTGGCCTTTTAGATGCTTCTCCACAACTACCTTGCCTTGCATATCCTGGTTGTAAATTGGGGCCCTGAGGTGTCACTGTGTCCACTAGAACACACACAGCTTGCCTGTCATCCAATTTTCTGCTCTCAATGCATCAAGACATTACTCAAGGGGATGGTGATACAGCCTTGTAGTACCCTCACTGTTTCGGTACTTATTTGTTTCCCGGCTTGGCGTGGACAGTCCATCAATAAGTGTCCTCAGGCCACATTTCCAGTAAATATCTGTAAATCACTGTCGACATCTCTCGGTTGAAGCAAATGCCCCTGGTTTTTTGAGGTAGGGGCAGCTGTTTTCTTGGTCACCTCCATCGATACAACCGTGGCACCTCATGGATTGCCTTGAAGTCATTGTGTCATCATGCAAAGGAGTAGGCATCTTGCTGAGTTATGTGTATGGTCAGAAAGTTCACCAAGGCTGTTTACCAACTTTTCAATGGCCAGGGAAAACTCCTAGCTGTTGCTGCCTTGACTTAAGCAAAGTATGATAGGCTGCAGCCAAATAATGGTTCCCAAATTTGTTTTTGAGGGTCTCCTAGATTTCCCTGGACAACACTGATGTTGGTATTGCATTCAAAATTTCTATTGCCTATTTCAGGAGGCTAGCTGAGGGCTACCTTCTCTGATGACCAAAGGTTGTGGGAGGCGACTGTGGCAAATGTTGGCGAATTGTCAGTGGAAGACTTTGAAAGTTAATGTTCATCATATTTTGGCTTGATGCTTGTGGATGCTATGTCATATCCAGGCATCCTGACCTTCAAATCCTTAGTCTTCCATTAATCATTCTTCCATCATAGTGTTCAGCTCCTTGGCATTACTGTTCACTTTTCCCTCTGGAATACTAATGCATTGTCCAAGGTATTTCAACTTACCACGAGCTCTTCTATGTCTTTCTGCATGCAGGCTGAATTGTGGTAAATAGCTCAAGTGTTCATCTTGGATAATTCTGTCTTCATTTCTTCCTTTACACTCTTCATTTCTGCCTTCATCTTTTCCATTGTAGAATTCACTATGGTTATTTCACTTGTCATATTCTCTGTTGCAGAATTTATTGTGAGCTTGCCGTTAATATTATAGTATTTTTTAATTTACTTAACTTTTAAAATTTTCATCTCGCATATTTTGAGCTAATCAGATTTCAATTTTGGTGTGTATTACAGGTTGTGGAAAGCTTTACAGATGTCCAACGTAGCCAGCTATTGAAATTTGTAACCAGTTGCTCAAGGCCACCACTTCTAGGCTTCAAGGTTTGTTACAATAAAGTTTTTCTTAATGAGCACACATATTTTTCTAGACTCTATTTTGATTTAAGTTACCAACGTGCTCCTATTACAGCTTAATTCACTGAGCCTTTAAAGGAAGATTTTACATGATGCATACTAGTCTATATACAATTGTGACGATTCCTATAGTTAAATGTAGCAAATTTGATTAGGATAATGCACATAATATAGTGGTAGGTGTGCAGAAACAGAGGTGCATTTTCTAAATGCTTTACTTTTAATTTTGATTATATGGCATGCTGCAAAGAAAACAATTATAAAATTCCTTGGTTTATCATCGTTTAACTTAGTTTATACAGTAGAAAATGGATAGGGTCACTGTTTATTCAATCATATTCTATGAACCACCATGTGAATTGTGATTCATGTAACAATTTTATTGATTGTCTGAGTGCAAATACATTACCATAAGAATACCAGAGTTATGTGCTGCAGACAGCAGTAATAATATGTGGAACAGTGTGAAACTACATGGAGTTCCCCTAATTCTTCTCAGAGAGGACTGTGGTCCCCCCCTCCCTCAATATTTCCAAAGGTTGATGATAATATGTGCTAGTGTTATAAAAGAGATATAGTAAAACTTTGTTTATATGTTTTTCTGGGATCTTAGGAAAAGAAAAATGTATAAGTGCGAAAAATTCATGAGTGAAGGTATACATTATTTAGGTAAAGAAAAAGGAGTGGGTGGAGAAGAAACAAATTATGCAAACTTGATGACTATTTATGATGACCGCAAATAGTGTTAAATGAACTATCATCAGAATGGTGTCTTTGTTGGATGCCAGCCACCATGTAACATCGCTAACATCAAACAGGTGTGTGTTTTCTGTGGAGAAATAAATGTTAAATGTTCATTTACATCCTATGGGATGCATAAATATGTGTGGATTGCTTGCAAAAATACAAATGAAGCTATAAAACAAAATGCATAGGTCAAACACAAATGATATTTAAAACAAAGTATCTTTCACTGCATCAGAACATTACAAAGATGATAAGATAAGAAGCAATTTCCTAAACTCACTCTCTACAAATTTTTTACTTGTATAAGTGTGGAGTCTTTTTTTTTTCTTCTTTCTTTCCTTTATTTTTTATTTCTTTGTCTGTTAACACTATGCCACTTACACTAATTTATGAGAAAGTAGTTTCAGGAGCCATTGCTTTCATTCTCAGGATTGCGATAATTGCGCCATACACTCCTCAAAGATATGACACGTCAGAGAGCATTTGACTGTCTTCAGCATTCATGGCTTCATTAAAATCCATGGAAACATTTAGTAAATGCTGATTTATTGCCTAATGGCTGGAAGAGTAGCATGAGGTGAACAAATAAATCCAGAAAGTGCTCTTATTATACTGCTGTAAAGACTGCATCTTTGCATCTTTACTAAATGTGAAATAAACAGCAATCTGCCATTATATTTTCTTTGCTTTCATAGGCAGAAGCTCATTGGTGCAGTGCAAAAAAGCATTGAGTATTTGTTACGAGTATAAACAATGCAATACAACATCTGTTGATTTCTGACGTGGTTAGATATGTACCTACCTTTGCTAGGAACATATCTAACACATCTTCAGGTTGACCTTAGCCTGCCATCGCTTGTTACATCATGTTGATTTCTGAGAATCAAAGCAAATCATCTTGTGTAACCAATTTCCAGGTATAAAGTAATAGAGTTTGTTTCAAGGTTTTTAGTTGCAAGATGGAAACAAGTCGAATGCGTCTAAGCCATTCTAAAGTATGGAATGACCATACACGAGATTTTGATTAAGTAAATAGTCGGCAATTATGGTACAATTGATGCAATTTAATGTAATACCAATGGGTAAGCAAAACTTACTTTGAAATTTATATTTCAAACTTTTATTGAAATCTTTGTCATAGTCATACTGTCACATACATAATGCTTTATATTTCAGTATTTAAATGTATTTTTTTGGCATTTTTAACAGTATCTCAAAATCTACAGTATGCTGTCAAAATTGTTTCACACCATTCTAATTTACTCTTCGCGTTGCAATTTTCCCCAAGTTGTGTTGATTTTTTTCCCTTCATTTTAAGTATATGTGTCGAAGGCGCATAAAAGGAATTTCAGGAGCAGCACATCATAAATGATGGAATTTATGTGCAGTGTTATCAAGTTCTCAGTTCTATGTAATTGTTCAACTCATAATCAATGTAAAAAACTTACACAGCATAAACCTAGCTTTAGTGGCATTCATTCATTTATTAAAAGCTTCAGCTTATACTTAAACTGTGAAATTTATCCTAAACATACAAACTGCTTTGCTCTTCTAAGGACTTCACATTTGTTCATATAAGTGCAAAATATGCATAAGTAAAAAAATAAATAAATAAATAAAATTTTGTGGTCACTACAGGAATTCTGCAGGTACCCCAACAGAACAATGTATAAATGTGAAAAGAATAAACATTTTACTGTAATGTTTATATGTGGCTATGTGTCCAAATTGATCTCGGAAACCACTCAACTTTCAAGCCATCCAATTGCGCTATATGAAATCAACAGCATTGAGAAAATGGCATATGTGTTTGATATTTCAGACCTTAGGATAAAACAAAGGACTTAGTCTTATATCGCATTAGAATGTCTCATTTTCGTACTAATAATTTCCTTTTGATTTTGTTGAATATTTTTAATGTGAAAATAGGCTACTGGGCTATGACAATGCAGGCATCTTCTGGCTTCCAATAGCTACTACCTATATACCAATATTTCCAGCCCCTTAGATACAGATTGATACTAAATACGAGTTACGTCCAGAAAGTAAGTTCCGTTTCAATTTATCTCCGCTGCAGTGCTGCGATTGCAGTTCCGCACATGCGCGGTAGATGCTCTATATCAAGGAGAAGAAATATGCTCCATTTTGAGATCGCTGTCAGCCACATACGCTGTGTTGTGCCTGTTTACAATGTCAGTGTTGATTGAAAATCCCGCTGCTTGTGAAATCAGATCTGTGATTCATTTTCTGAATGCTAGGAAAGTGAAACCAGTTGAAATTTATCGGCAAATTTGTGAAGTTTACGGAAAAAAATGTGATGAGTGATTCAATGGTGAGAAGATGGTCCGACAGTTCAATGAAGGACGTAGTGAAGTGCACAATGAAGAACAAAGTGGGCGTCCATCTTTGGTTACAGAAGAACGGTTCACGTGATTGATGACAAGATCCAGGAAAACCGCAAGTTTACAATTAGTGCTCTCGCTATGGAATTTCCCCAAAGCTCACGATCACTAATTCACGAAATTGTTACCGAAAAACTGAAATTTGGTAAACTTTGCTCACGTTGGGTACCAAAGATTCTTACTGAACAACACAAAACAAAACGGATGGGTAGTGCACTTCAGTTTTTAACCCGTTATGATGAAGACGGCGAAGAATTTCTGACACAGATAGTCACAGGAGATAAGACTTGTGTTTCTTACGACACCCCTGAAAGTAAGCGGCAATCAATGGAATGGAGGCACACTTCATCCCCAGAAAAGGTTAAGCCGAAACAAATCTTGACACCTCGAAAAATGATGTGCACAGTGTTCTGGGACTGGCAAGGCATCTTACTCATTGGTTTCTTACCACGTGGTCAAACAATCAAAGCAGATGTTTATTGTGAGACACTTAGGAAATTGCGCCGCGCAATACAGAATAAGCGCCGAGGATTGCTGTCAAAAGGTGCTGTTTTTCTTCATGACAACGCACGACCACACATTGCAAATGTGACGAAAAACCTCCTACAGGGATTTGGCTGGGACGTGTTTGACCATCCTCCGTACAGCCCTGACCTCGCTCCTAGCGACTTTCATCTGTTCTTACATCTAAAGTCTTTCCTTGGTGGTCAACACTTCAACAATGACGAAGAGCTGAAAGAAAATGTTTCCAAGTTTTTGAAAACACAGGCGGCAAACTTCTATGAAGAAGGTATACAAAAACTTGTGCCTGGCTATGACAAATGCCTGCAAAATTTCGGCAGTTATGTGGAAAAGTAGTTTAAGAGTTGTAGAATTTTGTGCAATAAATAATTATTCTGTATCTGTACACAATTTAAGTTTATTACCAAACGGAACTTATTTTCTGGACGTAGCTCGTGCTATAGGCCTTTGCACATTTATGCTTTAGAAACCAGCTACAATTGAAGGTTATTTCACAAATAAAAAAATTATATCAATGTTATGTTTTCATCCCTTAGGTACAAATCTGCACTATTGGACATTGGACCAATTTGGAGAATCTTTGTACTTTTTGTAGTAGCTTTCATAAAAAAATTATACAACTTTAGGAAATTACCTATATATAAATTATGCAGTATCAAGCTTACCCTTGACTTGATAAATTTGATTTTTTTAGAAAATTGTCGGAATTTTTATTTTTTACAAAAGCCAAATTTTAAAAGGTTGTGGTTGTGATTGTGGTGTACAAAGTCTATTGTTTACCCTTATGCAGCTATTGCAAACAGTTGCAAAGGTAAATGATTTGTGCATCTAATGTCTTTAGAATATTTTTTTGCAGGATGACAAGACAATTGTCCTGGATATATTTATTTACATAGTTATTATTTGATTGATTAACCATATACACAAATACTGCTTCTCTACATAGTCTCCTTCAGGCTCTACACACTTTTGCCAATGATTTGGAAGCATGAACATACCTTGTTAAAAAAAAAAAAGTTTGAGGGTGTGTTGCCAACCAATTGTGCACATACTCAACATCATTGGTTTTGTATTGTTCTCCAAGCAATTCTTTTATGGGCACACACAAAAAATAGTCTGGGAGTACAAGTCTGAACTGTAGGGAGAGTGTTCAAGGATTTCCCAGTGCATATCCTCCAATGCGTCCCTTGCTAAATTTGTGGTGTGAGACTTAGCACTGTCTTGAAGAATGACATCCCTAATGGGCATATGAATGTCTTTTGTTTCAGAATAGTAAGCCACACTCTCTGCATGTTTTTTGTGAAGAACACAGAGTAAAACTTCTCTATAGTAAAAAAAACACTATCACAAGAACTTTTCCGGCTAGAGTTTTTGGCATTCACTGGGAAGGCTTCATGCTTTCTTTGCCTGCCATTTTGGATTCTGGAGCGAAACGATGGACCTATGTCTTGTCACATACAGTGATGCATTTAAAAAAAATCATCCCCTTCTTGCCAGAATTCAATTCAAAAGTCTGTCACAAATCTCAAACCTGACCTGTTTTTGCTGCTCAGTTAATACTTTGGAACCCATTGAGCACTAATTTTTCTAAATCCAAGACATTCACTGAAAGTGTCTGTCATCTATGAGACTTGATCTCAGGCATCCAGCATGACCCCTTAGTTTTGTAAATTCCTCGGCTTCCCTTAAATTATCTGACCCATGTAAATATTTAATTCTGGGGCAGTGTAGTATTCCCATACTGTGCCGCCAAATGAGTTAAAATCTCTGAGGGTTTAATCCCTTCATTGGTTAAAAAGTTCATAGTAATGCATTGCACATAATGCACAATAGATGAAGGAACCTCTTGCTCACACATGGCTGTGCTGACACCGAAACCTATCAAAGAAACTAACCAAGCAACCCTAACATACAACCTTCAAGCCCTCCACTCCATCTATTTGTTCTGGCACCATCCTGGAGTGGTAGCTGGGTTTTTTTAAATTTTTACCACAGGTACCTTTTAGCAATGGGGATTTTTGTTTTAGTTACACCATTTTAGCTCCATTGTTTTTAATCGTTTTTAGCATCTCTATGATTTCTGCCATGGGCAGTCATACTATGTACATAGTGTATAGAGAAGATATTGTAATGCACCCAAAATTTGATACCGAGATTTCACCAGAAATACATGCTTTAGGACCCCCTGAATCCAAAAAAAAAAAGCATTTTCAGAAAAAAGTTTTGTGAGTGGGTGGGGGGGGGGAAGTGTGGGTGGATGTGGATAGCAGAGCTCAAAATCGAAAAGTCTGTTAAATACCAAAGTTGGTATTTAAGTTCAGTATCCACTAATGATGCAACACAAAGATTTCCAATAAAATTCCCACACCCCTAACTACACCTTCACATGGAAAAATTTTCGAAAATTTTGATTTTCTCAAAAATAGCTCTAACGATTTTGATTAAAATCAGTATATTAAAGATACCTGACAAATAAAATGTATATCTTGAATTTTCTGGGATGAATTTTACGGAATTTTGCATAACTGGTAAAGCATAAGAGATAGAAAAAAAACTTATTAAATAGAAAATGTAGAGCTTATTAAAACACACAATTTTGTTGTATACATTCTTTTCGTGAAGTGAATCATTTTTGAGATATTCTTTGTTATTGGTTTCAGCTATAAAATACTTATACTTTTCTCATACAGGAATTTGTCAACTCCTGTCCATACAAACAAAAAAACTTAAGTCACATAGCAACCAGCTTTTGACTGATACTTTAGCCTATGCCACTCCCTTATTTCACTTCTACTTACAAGAAATCAAGTACCAAGACTATTTCTGCTAGCTTTTCTCCATTAGCATGAAGTAAAAAGAAGTATAAGCTTTTATACAATAATTTGTTGCCAAGATGCAGAGAAAGTCATGTGAACACGTCAGATTTGTTATGATTCGTTTTCATTCATTTTTATTGATCTTCTCTTTTGGTTTTACCAATGATTGTTTCAATAGGTCGGTAATAACCGTGAAGTTGAGTGTCCCTAAACTCCAATCAATCACCATCTCCACCTCCACCTCCACCTCCACCTCCGACTCTGACTCCACCATCACCATCCTGCTCAGATCGACTGCACTGTATTCTGGCTCAATTACCATTTGTATCTGAATCACCCTCGTACTATAAAGAAGATAACAAAGATATTATTTTGCTACATTTTATAACATAATACAATCCCTCAGAAATCAAAAATAGTCAGGTATAGTTTATAATGCCTTAGTTGTTACAGTAAAACACAACAGTTACTCTTGTCATTTTAACTATGCTTTAATTCATCACATGCAAGTATACATTACATTTGAATTCATAGATCTCACTACTCAGAGAGCAGCACCAGCATTCAAAACTGTTACCAATTCCGTATTCTTATTGTAAAGTATTTGCTTAGTGCTAAGTTTCAGTTGTTCTATATAGCAGCATGTGCTTAAAATATTTTAAAACACATTAAAATGGAAATATTACAGGTTATATATTCACCTCCAGATTATTTTTTCTATCTTGCAAATTGCAATGGGAGAGATTATATTATAAGTGTCAAAACTATCATAACAAAGTTTGGACATACCCATCTGCAATTACTTTCACTATAATTTGCTACCTTTTGGATTTTTAATTGAACAAAAATCAAATCTGTCAACTATTCTGATATTCTGTAAACTGTATGAATTTGTGGCATGTTTTAATATTTGACTGAAGTATGTTATTTTACAATTTTTTATTATTCACACATAAAAATCTTCTGCCCATAGATGGTGTTCCAAATTAACAATTGTTTTCCACGGTAGCAGTTGCAAGGTGTAGCAATTTTTCTCATTCTCTGCCTTTCTGTTTTCTTTTTTATAAGTAGCCAACGAAAGTAAGTTGGCTTTTGAGGCCCTCTGCATGACCAGCAGGTCTATTAAAAAGCATGTAGTAGAACATTTATATCATGTCCCCATAATGCATCCAGAATGTTCAGCAATGTGGAGTACGTGTTAACAGAGCGCCATAGAATAACATTTCAAGATACAGAGATCGGTAAAAACAAAAGGACATTTCAATCTTCTAAGGAGAGAAGCTATTAAAATTAGAACATCATCTGAAAAACCTGAACAAGGATGGTGGTTATGAGATAAGCAACACATGGAAACAAACAGCAGCTGGTTGACGTTCACTTGCCAGCTGGACACACCTGTGTGTTACCTATTACCCACCTCCATCCTAAATGAAGAAAATAAATAGCCTGCTTTTTGTTCCAACCTTGCATTTACCTATTACAGTTATTGCCTCTGAAGATGCAGACATGTAGAAGTTGGCAAAACATCTGGCTTGGATTTTAACCTATGACACAACAGCCTGCAAAATACATTTTTTAAATTTAATGAGCTGCTTGACTGACATTACTAGTAATGACCATGTTCAGGAAGTAAATTTTAAATAGTAATGTGAGTGAATATCAGCTAAATTTTCTGCCTCTGGTAATCATTAAGATTATGATGGATCTCTGCTGTACATGAATAACTCTGGGATGACACTTTTTAATATGGTTGTATATTCAGGACTGAATTTCTCAAACGTCTTAAGTGTGAAAACATTGCTTTTTAGTTATAAATGTATGTTTTTATTATTTTCATTGATTCTTATACAAGGAGCTATATCAAACTCTAAACAGACTTTATCATATTAAGTATATGTAAATAACATGGAGTTAAAAAGCAAGTTCAGGACTGAATTTCTCAAACGTGTTAAGTATGAAAACATTACTTTTTAGTTATAAATGTATGTTTTTATTATTTTCATTGATTCTGATACAAGGAGCTATATCAAACTCTAAACAGACTATTTACCATATTAAGTATATGTAAATAACATGGAGTTAAAAAGCAAGTTCAGGACTGAATTTCTCAAACGTGTTAAGTATGAAAACATTACTTTTTAGTTATAAATGTATGTTTTTATTATTTTCATTGATTCTTATACAAGGAGCTATAGCAAACTAGTAAACTCATCTTTGGGATTCTTCTGAAACGTGTTATGTCATTGAACTTACAAAAACATATTTTTCAAGTAATAGTGTAACTAAAATGTCAATATCAGTTGTATATAATTTGGCACTAATGAAATGAACTATGTTGAAATTAGAATTACCAACATTAGTAATGTGAATTTCCATCTCACTAGTGATAATGTCAATGTGGTGGTTAACCCTTTACAAAAGACCAAACTGCTGAAATTAATACCAGTGCTGTCATCATCAGTTTCAGTTCCAAGATGCTGAACACAGATATAGCAATTTTGAGAGGGAAATGGCCTTTGCCATATAAAGCTCCTTTCTGAAAAAATGCCAAATTTGGTACCTAATGCCTTTGAGAATTCCAGTCTCTACAATTATATTTGCATTTTGGAAGCAGTATTGGAATAGATTTAGACCAATAACAATTATTTACTAATCTGGATATGTTTGTAGGAATTGGACCCACCTTTCTGCATCCAACATGCAGGCTCGGTAGATAGGTTGCCAACAGCCAGCACATGCATGAATCTGCTCAAGCTTCCAGAATTTGCAGATGAAGCAGTGCTTCGGGACAAACTCCTATATGCAATCCAGGCAGGAGCCGGCTTTGAGCTGAGCTAAATTTGCCCTCCAGAATCACACTGTGGCCTTGGTCCTTCAGCTCTTCCAGCTCTATCCACAAGTTTGATTTTTGTCATTGTTACAGTGGTAGGTGTCCCATTCGAATGAACATACTCATAGTTGTGATATTTTTGTGGCCATTTTTGTGCGTTTGTTCAATGCAAATTGGCAGTTAAGTTGTTTGGATGACACTGTCTTGCAGTGAGACTTAGTTTGTGCAGAAGAAGAAAGGCATATTTCTTGGGACAATTTCCAAATGTATTTTGGATGTGTGTTTTATTAGCTATGCTGTTGTACAGTGAATGCTCCAGGTAAACACTCGTGCACTTTGGTATTGTTCCTATAGATAGTGTTATTTAACTTAAGATTTATGAAAAAAATAGCTTATTTACCTAGGTAGTTTCTTGTTATTTATATACATCTTTTTTCTAACTGTACTAGTCATGATCAAAATGTTTTCTTGGTAAATTATGCTCAGCAGATTGCAAAACTCAAGCAAGAGCTTGAGTATAATTTTTTTTAACTGTCGTTCTTAAATAATGGAAATTTAACAGTGTATAAGAACTGTATGTCTTATTTTTCCCCTTTATTTGTAATATATCTACAAAGTGAACACTATTTGTTTTTGTATGTTATTTTTCTGTCAAATGGTTAACCAGTGTTTGGTTACTTAATGAATCCAAGGTTCGATGTTCTTATAAGTGAAGGAAAGAGACATTGCCTAAAATTTAAGTTGGTGTACAGATAAATTCATACTTTGTTTGCTAAAATATTTTGATGCACTACATAAGTCTGAGGATGCAAAATTCAGGTTATTAAGGTTGACTTCATCAGATAAATTTTACAAGCAGTAGTTGATGAGCTTTGAATTAATATGCTCTCAAATTGACACCTTCATGCCAACTAATAAGCATTTGAAAATGTGAGGAAAATGCTAAATAACATTTTAACTATTAGCTGATCCAGATTTCTTCACTTTTTCTTTAAGGAGAAATTGTGTTCTCTGATATGCATTTCCAAGATGTAGGAGTTTTATTCCTCTAATATTCAAACTAATCATTTGCATTCATACTTCACATAAAATGTAAAAATACATTAATAATTTAATTGCATAAATATATAAATTTCATAATAACTTATAGTAAAATCTTTGGGCCTATGGATTAGAAAAAAACTAAAATGTTCAGGTGTTTATTGTCAAAGGAAAAATAACAATGAATTTCTTTAGGCATTTAATGTGAGGAATTGTCTAATCAGCTTATGTCCATGGGATATTTTTGGTGGCAGTGAAAAATTACTGAAATTTTGCTGGAAATTACTCTTGATTTTAGTTCAAATATTATTACAATTATCTTTGATTTTCCCTTTATTGTTCTTGGAAAATGTTATTTAACTGAGAAAGTATAAAATACAAACACAAACCTATTGCTGGAAAGAAATAGATCATGCTGTAGTATGCAATTAAGAATAAATATGTTTTTGTGACATTAGCTTTATAGCATCCATGCAGAATATTGGTAAATTAAGAAATAAATGTATTTAGTTTTGACATTAATAATCTTTTAAAATACTGTTGAACACCTACTTTTCACTTTTCTGCGTTCTAACAAAAGATGTAAATGAAAGGAAATTAAGGATTTTTATTTACCCATCCTGTGTAGATATGTATTTTTTTAATATGAATGCTTATTGTATTTTATTACAGTTATTACTGATGAGTTCTAAAACAAATTAAGTTATATTTCAGTCAACCATAGTTTTCTACCCAAGGGAGCTGCTTCATCTACCTCCATTCTTCCTTCTTTGACTCTTACTTATTATGAACTATTTGTCTTGGTTACCTTTCATCTTCCAGTACATCTTTTAGCAAACATTCACATCTCTCCTCCGTCAACCAGTTTGTTTTGCTCTTCCTGATCAATTTCAGTATTCTTCTTCCTTCACTCACTTTTTCTAAAATAACTTATTTATTTTTTCTGTTCATTTTACACATTTCATCACCATATGAAGGCTAGTTTGGGTCGTGGGGATTTTCTTAAAAATCTTTGTGTTGCATCTGTAGAAGACACTGAACTTGAATATCAAGTTTGCTATTTAACCAAGTTTTTGTTCTTAATATTTTGCTGTTCTCAGACACATGGAGAGAGACACACACATGGACCTTTTCTAAAAATGCTTTCTTCAGAAGCCAGGGGGAGGGGGGGGGGCTTTGTTGTTCTCAAGACATACAATGTTGATTCAGTTTCAGTATTTAGTTATGCTTATTTTTTAATTTTTCCACAAGACAAACAATTTTAAATAAAAATTAGCTTTTCTCCAATGATCTACATTTCACAGTCTGATGCACCTCTACCAAACTTTTCTTAAATTGTCACATTCCATACAAAGCACTGAGGAAAAATGATTGGATGCATTTGAAGTGTGAATTTTGATGCAGGAAATCAATTTAATAAATGCTTCTTGCCTATTATAGATATGGTATGTTAAATTCACAGTTTTTAAATTATATGTGAATTAAACCATCACAAAATACTATACTGTTAGGTACACCAACTGTGTTCTCGTGAAATATGTTCTTTCAAATTTCAACATAATGCCATCTAGATCATGTATGCATCAATCAGTGTTGTTTTCCATAGCTAATACCATACTAGCGTCCAGTTCCCGAGGTTGCAGATTCAATCTTGGCAGAGGAGAAATGGAGTTTTTTGGGCATTATATCTTTAACATGTCTTCTTTCAGAAGGGAAGTAAAGCTGGTGGTCCCATGTCAATAGATTTATGGCACATAAAATAACCTCAAGCCTGAAAGAGGCCTCTTTCACACCCAATACAGAATGCGATGTTAAGAACCATAGTGGTTAAAGAGTGTCCAAAATTAACTCATTTCATTTTTATATGTATCAGCAGAAAAACTATGTGGTCTACTGTTCAGTGAATGTAAACCTGTAATAAACTGATTTCTGCCTAATATTGTGTTGCAGAAATGCTGCAGTGTCATGTATATGAGAGTTAAATTTTTATTTTAATTCCAATTTGCTTTACAAAAACAAATATCACTTGAGAGGTGCTTAAATTAATGTTGTGGTGAAATTAGCCATCCATAGTAGGCCAAAATTATTATTCCTAAAAAAAGCAGAGCTGGAGTAACATTCTCATTATTTTACTTAGTATACAGTATGAAAAAAAGAAAAAAAATCAGAAGTTGGGTACTAAACCTTGTTTTTTATAAGCTTATACAGCATGTAAACACATCTAAATGTATCCATCTGCATTTTATACTTGCTGATTGGCTGAGATTGTTCCTGTCATAAATGTGGCTTATATAGCACGTGGCAGGAACAGATGTCATAACAAAATGCCTCCTGCCAATAAAGTGTTGGAATAATTTGTGTAAAGAATATATAACTCACAATTATGGAATATTCGATAATGGAGCAACCCCTTTCATATTGGAATCTGATTCCGTGAAGTCAGTTTCACTGTCAGATAAACTTTCAACAAGGTTAATGGCAATACTCTCAATAATATCCATATTGTCATCCAGCTCCCATCTTTTGTTTTCCTCCTTGACCTCATGTCTAATTGCTCTTTTCCAATTGTTATAGTTAAACTATGACAATCCTGAACTAAGCAGCAGCCTAATCTCTGGCAGTTTGAATGTGGTGCTATTTCCTGCCATGAAGCCCTTAATTTTACTCCAAATGAGTTCAATAGGATTTAAAAATCAGTGATGCGGAGGAAGTCTAAGGACTTCATGGACAATGGCTTTTGTTGATTTGTCAACAATGTACCTATTACAGTCACATACTTTTGCACTATTTGGAGCAGTTCTGTTTTACAAGTGATATAGCAATTTCTTTTATTGTTTAGCCAATTAATATCATTTTTCCAAAAATTATTTGGTCTCCTTTCTACATGAGCACTGTGGTACAGATCATTGTCCATCAAAACTACTGTTGAAACATATAACATATGCACAGCACTTTTCACAAACTCATCAGTCATCACACTTGCCGAGTACAGGTATTCTTCTTCTTGCCTGAGTTCTTAACTTGCCCATCATTTTTATTTTTCTTCAAGATTTTCTGACACAACTAATGCTAACACTTGGAAGCTCCTATGTGAGCTCTGCTAATTGTTTTACTGAAAGAGAAGGATTTCTTTCCAAGAGCACATAAAAACACGTATTATTATTTGTTTTTCTTCTCACCACTATGTAAGGATTTCCCCTTATGATGTTTTGAGTTCAGAAGGTCCCACAAGTTCTGCCATTATGCAAGATTTACTCATGCAATAAGAAAAACCCTTGCACTTTTCACTATCTGTGAATAACACAACTGTTAATAAACCTAAGCTTGGTCAGTGAATATGTGGAGTAATGACACACATGCTGCTGTTACAAACACTCTAGTATAAACAAGAAAGGTAACCTCCCTCATAGCTTAGAATATTAATCTACAGCTGCAGTATTGCTTCCATACACATTGTGCTTAAAAGAAAACTATTTTTTTGACTGAAGTACTTTGAATGTGCAGAATGATCATTATTTTAAGTATGGAACTAATTTGCTAGCTGTACATGGGGCTTATTAGTTGTGGTACCCAGTTATAAGTCCACCAGCCAATAAGAGAAGACCATAAGCACGTCATACTGTTGATATGTGGGCTATGGTAAGAAAAACATAATTAGGTGAGTGAATAGAGTCCTATAAAAATTAAAGTTGTAAGTAACTATTTATGAAGTGCCTCTACTTTGCACTTTTCTAATATTTTGCCGACTACAATGGTTTTTATCCTACATAATATGCAATATTTTATTATTGAAAGGAAATGAAGTATATTTTCTTTAAATAGAATTGAAAATTATAAATGAAATACTGTAATTTTGCATGACATACTTATGCGGATAATAGTATCAAATGGAACAGTGTTGAAAGACAGTAGAGATGTTTCTTCAATTTTGGGGAAGGGTACCTTCTTATCAGTTTTATTTAAGTGCCAAACAAGGTTAACATTTAAATTGGTATCTTGTGCAATATATAACCAGCCACAATAGTGAGGCTATTAACAGATGGTTCTGTAGTCCTTAAATGTATCCAGCTGTGCTATAAACACATTGTTTACCATTGTTAATATTAAAAAAGTGTCCATACATTAGTTTTGCTTGATTTTCATTTTTTTTTTTAAACCATTTTCCCTGCAATTAGTATATATGATATTTGCGCAGATATTCCATTGCCATTACTGTTGTTGCTTTGTAATTTGGTGTCACATTGTTTTAAAAATTTACATTTATTTTATGCATGACTGTTTTCTGGAGCTTAATCCAATATTTTAATGTAAATACTACCTTAGTACGTGTATATAAAATGCTCTGTTAAAATCTTGAGTTTTCTTTTGTACTTTTATCATAAGCATTAAAGAAGAATGTTTTGGTATCTCTGCAGGTAGTTATAACAGGTCTGTGGTATGTAGGGGCTGTAACAACGTTATATTTTAATGTGTTTATGCTTTGCAGAGCATTTTGAAGGTAACCAAAGCCTGTAAAATAATCTGTTTATAGAAGGTAGCTTTTGTTATCCTTCTTATTTCCATTTCATTAGCAATAATCTCATTTTCTTTAATTAGTTATAAATCCATAGACCTTTATGCATTTTTTTGTATATTGCTGTCACATTTAAATATGGCAGGCTTTTTATATTTGATGACAAGCAAAATGCCTCATATAACAAGTATTAATGAAATACTTCACTTAATTTGTTTGTATAATTTGAAATGTTCAAATAAGAAATTATGTATAACTTCTGCTTCAATTTGTGAGCAAACTATAATAATCCAGTTGATTATGTATATTTTGGGTTTAAACTACCCTCTTTATTTTGGACATTTTTAGCTTTGGTTTAATAATGAAAAAAAATACAATTTGTAGTATGATTTTCTGTGTTCACTATCACAAAAAGAAGAAGCTATTAGAAGAATTTCTATTCATTTCTTGTTAACACAGATAAACTTCCATTACACATTTTGTTGTAAGTATAAGAAGAATGCACTAAGCTAAAGCAATAGTCATACTGTTTCAAAGCCTGTCATTATATATTAGCTTTGGAATTCCTTGCATGAACAGGCGGGGAAAACAAAAAATAAAATTTCCCATTTAAGAAAAGTATAAGTATTGGAAAATTTAATCCAATACTGAATAATATCTCAAAAGTGATTAACTAATGATATATAGGGGAACCAGGGGTGGGATGGAGCCCTGGAGCGAGACAGAACCATGCTTTTATTTTCTTTACTCTGAGTACAATTTCATCAATTAATTAATGTAGCGGTAAGAAAAAGAAGCCATTGTGACTGTGTACTTATTGTAGATGAAAGCTGTATTGCATGTTTCTTGTGCTACTTCTGTTTGAATTGTAATGTCTGTGAACATCTATTAAGAAGGAACATAAAATATATTTCATTGTTACTTTTTCCTTTACATGTCATTACAATGTACATTACTGGCTGTAGATTAAAATATTTATTATTGTTTCATTTTGCTAGGACTTTTGTAGATTATAAACTAAACTTAACCTTAACGTATTGGGCAAAGGGACCTGGCAGAATGGTCCAGGGTTCTGTTCTACCCAAACAGAACTATGCTAGGTTTATTATCTTTCCTTTTTTTTTTTTTAAATATGTTTTTCTTTACTCATTGATATTTATTTAATACTCTTATCTAAATGATAATAAATGGGGGAATATAGGCCTAATAAATAAATAGATTTCTTAATACTGTTAGTGGTGATAGTTTTAATTTTCAAGTTTTGCAGATGGTATTATGAATGTAAGACTAATCACCAGAGTGGTCTGAAGAAAACGTGAAGAAAGCTATGATGGAGTTATAAAACAGAAATGGGTGCTGGAGAAGCTAGTGCTCAATTTAATGTGCCTAAAACGACACTGCAGAGAGTGGTAGAAAACAAACTTAAAGATGATTCACACTAAATTGGTAAGACCAGGGGAAAATGTAGAATATTTTCAAAAGAACAGGAAGCAGAGCTTGTCACTTATTTGAAGGACATGGAAGATTTTTGGTTTTAGAATGAAAGAGTTTAGGGGTCTTGCTCTTGAGCTGGCAGAAAAAGACAAATTGAAGCATTACTAAGGAACAAAAGATGGCTAGGGAGGACTTTTGTTTCAAGGCATCCAGATTTAAGTATTAGGAAACCCAAAGCACATCTGGGGCTTGAGCAATGTTTTAATTGGCTAAATGTTACAACAGTTTCTGAGCTGCTTACAGAAATAGTAGACAGGTTTCAGCATAATGCAGATTGATTTACAATTGTGATATCCATAAATCCAAGGATACTCTAAAATAATTGCTCCACAAGGAAAACATCAAATTGGAGTTTTGACATCTGAACTACAGAAATATGCATTTCAGCAGCTAATGCCCGCATGCTCTCCATGATAATTTTTCCAAGAAAGAGAACACAGAAGGCAATTGAACCTTCACCTGAAGGTTGAGCGAAATGCCATGAAAAAAGGTGAATAAATACAGAATGTTTAATAAGTGCTTTTAAATAACTTCCAATACAACAAGGAAAATGTTAATATACTATGAATTGTTGTACACAAAACTTCATCAAGATTGTTACTTATACAGCTGAACTGGTATAGTAGGACCTGTACTACATCATCAGCTGCATACAACTTTTTATTATTTTTAAGGTAAATGTGCTACTGGTTTTAGGTGGCCATGCAACATGCACCAATAATCTCCTAGTGATTGACCTAGCACGAGAAAATAGGGTTGTAATGTTGTGTCTTCCTCATTCTTCCCATAGGCTTCAACCACTTGATGTCTTTATTTAAACCCACCAGTTTGTATACTATGAACAAGAGACATGGAAGTGGCTTAGGTCACATCCAGGAAAGGTTATCACACTTAGGCAAGCAGTATCCCTTACAATGGCATATAATCGGCAGTCAAAGGCTTCCAGGCTACTGATAGTTGGACTGTCACATGAATGTCCTCACAGATGCAGATCTTTTACCATCATCACCAGCAGTTGCAAAAAGCTTAGCAAACATTGCAAGTTCTTCTGCACATCCTGATGAACCTGCCTTGACTACAGCCTCAGCTCAGAATACACAAAAAGAAGATACTGCAGAGTTAAATTCTGCAAAAGATGTGGGCAAATGTTCTCCATCAACTTCAACAACATTTTCTCAGATTTATCCACAAGTTGCCATCATTTCAAAGAGAAGAGAAAAAGAAAGAAGGGATGTGCTGCATATTGACTTCATCCCATTACAAAAAAAATCTGATGATGTGTTCCATTCATATGACTTTCTCTACATCTCAGTAACAAATTATTGTTAAAAAGCTTATACTTCTTTCTACTTCATGATAATTGAGATAAACATAACAGAATTGCTTTAATGTAAGTAAAAGGGAAATAATGGAATAAATAGCCTAAAACTATAGTCAAATCTTGTAAAAGCTGGTTACATGAATGAAATCGTTTCTTTGCATTACCACAAGTTGAAAAATTTTAATAAGGAAATCAATAACAAGAAGCATCTCAAAAATGGTCAACTCCACGTAAAAAATGTACGTAACATACACATATATTATGATATATTCTGTGTTTTAACAAGATCTACTTTTTTGGGTAGCAAGTTTTTGTCTATCTCTTATGCTTGACTAGTTGTGCCACTTCCAGCAAAATTCAGTGAGAATAAAGAGTTCTTCAGATGCTATTCACAGAAAATTTAAGACATACATTTTGTTCGTATAAATATCTTTTAATATGCAGCATTTTAATCAAAATCATTAGAGCCATTTCTGAGAAAATCAAAATTTTTAAATATTTTCCATGTAAAGGGTAGTTTGGGTTGGGGGGGGGATTTTCCTCAAAATCTTTGTCATATCCTTGGAAGATACTAAACTTAAATACGAGGTACGTCCAGAAAGTAAGTACCGTTTCAATTTATCTCTGCTGCAGCGCTGCGATCGCAGTTCCGCACATGCGCGGTAGACGCTCTGTATCAAGGAGAAGAAACGTGCGCCATTTTGAGATCTCTGTCAGCCACTTACGCTTTGTTGTGCTTGTTTACAATGTCGGTGTTGATTAAAAATCCCGCCGCTTGTGAAATCAGATCTGTGGTTTGTTTTCTGAATGCTAGGTAAGTGAAACCAATTGAAATTTATCGGCAAATTTGCGAAGTTTATGGACAAAATGCGATGAGTGATTCAATGGTGAGAAGATGGGTCCGGCAGTTCAATGAAGGACGTAGTGAAGTGCACGATGAAGAACGAAGTGGGCGTCCATCTTTGGTTACAGAAGAACTGGTTCACGTGATTGATGACAAGATCCAGGAAAACAGCAAGTTTACAATTAGTGCTCTCGCTATGGAATTTCCCCAAAGTTCACGATCACTAATTCATGAAATTGTTACAGAAAAACTGAAATTTCATAAACTTTGCTCACATTGGGTACCAAAGATTCTTACTGAGCAACACAAAACAAAACGGATGGGTAGTGCACTTCAGTTTTTAACACGTTATGGTGAAGACGGCAAAGAATTTCTGACACAGATAGTCACAGGAGATGAGACTTGGGTTTCTTACGACACCCCTGAAAGTAAGCGGCAATCAATGGAATGGAGGCACACTTCATCCCCAGCAAAGGTTAAGCTGAAACAAATCTTGACACCTCGAAAAATGATGTGCACAGTGTTCTGGGACTGGAAAGGCATCTTACTCATTGATTTCTTACCGCGTGGTCAAACAATCAAAGCAGATGCTTATTGCGAGACACTTAGGAAATTGCGCTGCGCAATACAGAATAAGTGCTGAGGATTGCTGTCAAAAGGTGTTGTTTTTCTTCAAGACAGCGCAAGACCACACACTACAAATGTGACGAAAAACCTCCTACAGGGATTTGACTGGGACATGTTTGACCATCCTCCATACAGCCCTGACCTCGCTCCTAGCGACTTTCATCTGTTCTTACATCTCAAGTCTTTCCTTGGCGGTCAACACTTCAACAATGACGAAGAGCTGAAAGAAAATGTTTCCAACTTTTTGAAGACACAGGCAGCAAACTTCTATGAAGAAGGTATACAAAAACTTGTGCCACGCTATGACAAATGCCTGCAAAATTTCGACAGTTATGTGGAAAAGTAGTTTAGGAGTTGTAGAATTTTGTGCAATAAATAATTATTCTGTATCTGTACACAATTTAATTTTATTACCAAACGGAACTTACTTTCTGGACGTACCTCGTATCAAGTGTGGTATGTTGCTGACTTTTTGTTTTTGAGTTATGTTCACGGACTCTCACATAAACACACACACACACACTGGCACCATTTTCTAAATTTTTTTTTTGGATACAGGGGACCATAAAATGTCTATTAACAGTGAAATCTCGGTGTATCAAATTTTTGGGTGGAATGCAATACCTTCTTTATACATTATAGATAGATACTTTATTTCACTGCTTAGGGCGTGGCCCGGTGGCAGCGCTGTCAATGTAATAATACAATGAGTTAAATAAACAATAATGTGAATAATACACTGTTAAAATGCCAATGACATCATAGTATACTAATACATACATAATTGTAACAACAGTAATGATAACACAATATTTTTATTTACTATCCTGACTATAAATCACTCCTCTTTAGTCTCTTTTTAAACCTATTTACACTTTGAGGCAAAGTCTCCAGTAAATCTGCAGGTATTTTGTTCCATTCGTTTATTGTTCTATTTGTGAAGGAGAATTTACCTATGTCTGTTTTCTGTTCCCTAATTCTTATTTTTTCCGAGTGATCATTCCTCCTACAGTATAATGGCTTTAATAATCGTTTGGATATGTCTTTCCATGCAGGTTCCCCCTTATAGGCTCTAAAAATTGCACATAGCCTTGCTCGTCTCCTACGTTTTTCTAGTGCTTCCCAGGAAGTAGCAGTGCTGGTATGATTTTCGAATTGTTTACTTCTGTCTACAAATTTAGCTGCTCTTTTTTGAACTCTCTCTAGTGCCAGTTTTTGCCCCACCCGATACGGATCCCAGCATGCAGCACTATATTCTAATATTGGTCGAACTAAAGAAGTGTATGCCAAATTTCGCAACTTTCCATTGCTGTGTTTTAAAATCCTCATTACGAAATGCAATGCTTTCCATGCCTTCCCAGTGATTGAGTTTACATGTTCCCCCCACTCCAATCTTTGATTTAGTATTACCCCTAAATATCTGGTGCTATTTACTCTCAATATTTTCTAATTGTCTAATTTATATATTACGTTTTCTACTATTCTTGCCCTTGAAAATATAATTGTTTTACATTTATTTGGAATTATCTCCATTTTATTATATTTTGCCCATAGTTGAATTTTGTTTAAATCTTCTTGTAGATCTATTGTGTCACATTTACCGCTAATATTTCTATAGATTATACAATCATCTGCAAATAGGCGAATCTGAGATGTTATCCCTTCCCGTAAATCATTTATATATGCTAAGAAAAGCAACGGCCCGATCACGCTTCCCTGGAGCACACACCAGAAGTTACATTTGTAGGAGACGATAATTTATTTCCCACCCGCACTCTTTGGGTTCATTCGCTCAAGAATTCCCGAATCCAAGTTATCACTCTGTTGTCTATTTGCAGATTACAAAGTTTTTCTATTAGTCGTCCATGAGGTACAAGGTCAAACGCTTTCGAAAAATCAATCATTATTGCATGTACTTTTCCACCCGCGTCAAGTGTATCGGCTACATCCTGACAAACAGCTACTAGTTGACTCTCCGTCCGTTCCGGAAACCATGTTGGCCTTCAAAGAGCCAATGTGTTTTATCCCATTCGCGTCTTAAATATTGTGCTATAAGATGCTCAACTTGTTTGCTTACTACTGATGTCAAACTAACTGGTCTATAGTTTGCCACATTTGTTCGATCCCCTGCTTTATAAATAGGCACAACTATAGCCTGCTTATAGACATAGTATGTGTAGAGAAAATAATGAAATCAAAGCAGCTTTTGAAAGATCTAATAGAAAAATCTGATGTGTCCTATTCACATCACTTTCTCTACTTCTCTGTAACAAGTTATTGTTAAAAAGCTTATTCTGCTATCTACTTCATGGTAATCAAGATAAACAATAGTAGAAATTGTTCTTATAACTTGATTTCTTGTAAGTAGAAGGGAAAAACTCTAAGGTGTTCCATTCACATGATGTCCTCTATCTGTTCAGAAAATAAACCTTTTCTTCAAAACATTAATCTGTTATCTACAGCATGCTAATCAAGATAAACATGAGGAAAATTAGTCTTAAAACTAGTTTCCTTGTAAGTAGAAAGGAAATAAGAAAATGCAAGGCTAAAGTGATAGGCTAGTATTTTAAAAGCCAATCGTTATGAGAAACAATTAAAATTCCAATCTCTCTGCTTGCCGTGAATAAACGAACAAGAAAAAAGATGTCTACCCATTTGAGAAAAGTTTAAGTGGCTTAAAATTGAAAGCAATAATCCGGAATATCTCAAACGGTTAACTCCACAAAAAAAAAAAAATGTATGTGACATAAGTTGTGAATTTTAATGACATCTACATTTTTTGTGTAGTAAATCTTTGTACATCTTATGGTTTGCCACTTATATAAATCATTCACAATGAAATTTTCAGAGGATGTTCCCAGAAAATTCAACATATACATTTTGTTTGTCATAAAAATATCTTATGCATAAGCTATTTTAATCAAAATTGTTAGATTCATTCTTGAGAAAATAAAAATTTTCTATATAAAGGGGGGAATGGAGAGAATTTTCTTGAAAATCATATTGCAACTTTGGAAGATACCAAACTTAAATACCAAGTTTCGTATTTAACTTTGTGCGTGTATGTGCATGCCCAAAAAAAAAACCACACACACACACACACACTTTTTTCTAAGAATGCTTTTTTTGGATTCAGAGAGTCCCAAAACATGTATTTCTGGTAAAAATCTTGGCATCAAATTTTTGGGTGCCATACAATACCCTCTGTATACACCATGTACGTAGTACATGTACAGAAAGTAAACATCTGATGTACTCCATTCCATGACTTTCTATACATCTCTGTAACAAATTATTGTTAAAAAGCTTATTCTTCTATCTACTTCATGCTAATCAAGAAAAACATTAGCAGAAATGCTTTCTTATAAGTAGAAGGGAAATAATGGATTTCACTAGACTAAAATGATAGTAAGATCTTTTATAAGCTAGTTGCCATGCAGATGAAATCCATTTCTTTGCATTGTCAGGAGTTGTGAAAAGTTAAAAGTATTTTAAAACTGAAACCAATAACAAGGAATGTCTCAAAAATGGTCAACTCCACACAAAAAAGTGTATGAAATAATTTGTGTGTTTCAATGAGATCTGCATATTTTGTGTAGTATATTTTTTTCTATCTCTTACGGTTTACCAGTTATGCAAAATCCAGCAAAATTTGTCCAGAATAAAGAGCTTTTCCGAGGCTATTCCCAGAAAATTCAAGATATGCGTTTTATTTGTTGTGTCAATTTTAATATATGGTATTTTAATCAAAATCTTTAGAGCCATTTTTGAGAAAATCAACACTTTCAAAATTTTTCCATATAAAGGGTAGTGTCTCATCCTTGGAAGATACTAAACTTATACACCAAATTTGGTACTTTACCGACTTTTGTTTTTGAGTTATTGTGTTCATGGGTACGCACACACACGCCCTCATGCACACGCACATGCTCATGCGCGCACACACTCAGACCTTTTTCTAATTTTTTTTTTTTTTTTTTATGCAGGGGATCCTAAAACAAATATTTCCAGGGAAATCTCAGTATCGAGGTTTTGGGTAGAATGCAATCCTTTTTCTATACACTATGTACATAGTATATGTAGAGAAAGTAAAAACGGGAAAAAAAGGAAGAACACACTAGATAAAGGTTGAAATTTGTCCGAGGGGAAAAAGGAATAGAAGCAGAATGCAAACAAATCAACAAGAGAAAAGAATAATGAAGAGGAAGACAACAGTGAAAATGAGAGCAATGCAGAATATTTCTACTGCAATGACTTAATATTCATGTCAACAGAAGAATGGGTAGCCTTAATGGGGCACATAATTCTTGTGCAGGAATAGATAGCGAAAATGTGTTCATTGTGATAATTTTTTTTTTTGTTTTTTTGTTTTTTTTTTTTTATTATTAAATAACTACAATTTATAATGTTTTTTTATTTCAATGCATGATGTTAGTAATACGCTCATCCTCATTAATCTTTCCATACATAGCTTCCAGGTAGCTAAATTTGCACAATTGTGTGGAATTTAGCAGGTTTGGGACAGAATAGACCACTTTCTGTTTATTTTACATTGATTTATTGGTTATTCCTATATATTTCTGTGTGTACCATTTATGCTTCTTAGTGAAGAGGACACACAAAAGAACATATATTCAAATTTTCACTTATTTAAATATAATATTAAAAATTTTAAGGCCATTTTAAAATTAAAGGTTCTGTTCTGCCACTGGTTCCCTACACTGTACAGTTTATCAGTTATGCTGAAGTCATCGAGAATTGAAGGTCCTCACAGGTTGGCTCCAGAAAATTCAAGATATACATTTTATTTGTAATGTAAATATCTTTAATATGTGATATTGTAATCAAAATTAATCATTTTTGAGAACATTTAAAAAAAATGTCCATTTAAAAGGAGTTTGGGATGGGAAATTTTCCTGAAAATCTTTGTGTGGCTTCTTTGGAAAACACTAAACAGTTTAAATTATATTCAACCGACTTTTCATTTTTGAGTTATGCTTTAACACACACATACACACCTTTTTTCTTAAAATGTTTGTTTTGAATTGAGAGGACTTAAAACATTTCTGGTGAAATCTCGAGATCAGATTTTTTTATGCAAACAATACGTCCCCTACTTACTATATGCAGCAGATAAAGTAAATAGATGGCTTGCATTTTTGTGTGTTAAATTGTTGGAGCATTGGCAAGTCATATGTTTACTGGAATTAAATATTAAACAATACAAGTCAATATGGATAAACACACTATGAGCAAATAGTAATACAAAACTGACTAGAAATTGCTGCTTAACTGAAAATATGAATTTTGTAAACAAAAACAGCAAGCAAGTGATAAAAATTATGTTAACTCATGAGTGGACAGCAAATCTGCTCAAGTACAGGATTAAATTATGAACACCAATGTGAAGGGAAAAAAAAATATTAAAATGGTAATGCTCTTAGCATCCCAGTGTTTGTTTACCTCTGAGAGTAGTGTAAATGATTTGGTTCATAGGGCAACATTTTGAAAAATAGACAAACTATGTAGAGTTGTTACTTTTTAATATTGAATGAACTCTGAAGATGGTTGTAGATTTGACATATCTTTCCACAGTTTCCTTGAGGAAAAAATAAATAAGTGAAAAGTGTGACTGATGTTTTCTTTTTTATTCTGTAAAGATAAAAACAAAACAAAAAGGTAAGCTCTTCATTAATTTAAACAATACTTTAATCACTCACATTCAAGATTAATGATGATAAATATAATTCAAGCTTATGAAAAAAGTAATGTTCTGTAAATAAAATTTGTATGACAGTTGAAATGGTGATTGAACAAGCTTCAATGATGCTTCAGTATGTTTATGGTCAGACGATTTTAAAGCAGAATGCCCAGCAAATGACCATATCATTTTAACATAACATTGGCCCACTTTTTAATTCATGAAGTCCACTATTTCAGTCAGTTTTCAAACTTTCAAAATATTATGTAGCTCCATAGTGTGTACAAGCTTTATGGAAGGTAAAAAGATGCAGTCCCTGTCCGAGGTAATGAGCAAACAATTTTTGGGCGAGTTGTGTCACACTTGAAAAATCACTGTCATGGCCAAGATATAAGCCATGAATTTTTATTCTTCATTTCTCATGTTCTACCACTAAGTTACTATGACAAAATACCGAAGTGCACCAAATGAATATTGTTACTTTTTTATAATATAGGAATTTGGATATTTTAAGGTGAAATATTTATAATCTCTCATCATATTAATATGTATTAGTAAAGTTTCAATCAAATATTTTGAAAAAGTTGGATCGGGCCTCAACCATGGGATTTTATTTATTAAATCTGATCCAACTCTCTATCTGTAACCTGCACATGACCATCACGAAAGAATAGATTTTTTCCAAAGGAATTCTTGGTTGCTATTGATGCAACCTTGGCAATCTGTTAAACTTCACCTGAAACTATTATGATGTTTATAAACAGTGATACAGCAGATTATTTATAGCAACCTTAAGTGAAATAGGCCTACTACAGCAAGCAACTCTGTTCCAAAAATTGAAGGCTGGACATCAATAATGGGCTAAGTGCCAAAAAGTTGATTTTGAGTTATTCAATGTTTTGTGTTTTGTCAAAAAACTTTTGATTTAAAAACCTGCATCAAATTGTTCAGTTATTATCTAGGGTAAGATTTATATTACCATTGCAAAAGTTTTTTAAATTCCTTCCCCTTATGAGTGAAACAAAATATTTTAGGCAGACAAACGTAGAACGTGCTAAGTGCCATGTACTTATCTGCAAAAATGAGGTAATTGCCAATGAAAGATGGTTGGTAATTTAACTGTTTATTAGTTGTAATTTGACAAGAAGAAACATTACATACTTACATTGTCATGTAAGCCCTTCATTTTTATTTTTAAAGAATACAAAGCTATTTTAATTGATTAATTCTTCAAAGAACGCTCTATTTTCTTCTTTCAAATACGGCAGCATCTGTCGCAGAGCCCTCTTCTTCTCAGCTGACAAGTGGTTTTGACACAGTTGTGATGGTATAACCAAGTCCTTGATTATATTAGTGGTAACCCCTTTCTTGAGAACTTTGGAGGTGCTCCATGCGTCTAGCTCATTAAGCATTGTTCTCGTCTTGACAAATCCAGGTTCGCCTTTTTCAATTCTAATCCAGCTGCATTTGGAAATATTAAGTTTTGTTGTATTGATGTATGACTCAGCTGCTTGTTTGAAATCAAAGAAGTCTTCAGGTTGGAGCATAGTAACTGCAAAGGGATTGTTAGGTGTTGCATTCACCATCAGTTTTACCAGGTCCTTAGGAACTGGACACTGTTCAACCCTTTTGCATTTCTCAATCTGGGCAAAATCCCTGTCACATGACAAAAATGAGTGGCCAGGGACCAAAAACTTATGGCTTATCTCATTATACTTGCCCGTGATTGTTAAATACATCCAGAGAAATACCATCATTTTATTTTTATTCTGAAAAAATGGAAATGGCGTGTTATTTATGGACACTCTTTAAATACTGTGGTTCTCAGCGTCCCATTCTAAATTGGGCGTGAAAGACCGCTTAATTTTGCTCAGAGGTTTCTCTATCAGGCTTGAGGTTCTTTTATGTGCCGTAAATCTACGACATGGGACCAACAGCTTTACTTCCCTTCCGAAGGAAGCCATGCTAAGGATTTTTACATCCGAAAAAATCCATCGTCCTCCGCCGGGTTTGAACCCGTGACCTTGGATATGTGAAGTTAGCATGGTAACTACTACACCACGAAGGATGACTTTTTATTCTGAACAATGCAGTTATCAGACCAGATGTTAAGTTTTCGTTTCCTCATAAATTCAGCACTACTGAGTGCTTTAAAGAGGCATGAAGCAATTTCATTACCGCCTCGGCCACTCATACCCTCGTGCCACAAAAATATGAGCCCTTTGTTGTCACCAATATGGCCACACAGGTTGTAACATGAAAGCTGACATGAATAAAACATCTGACCGTGGGTTAGGGAAGGCAGAGATAGAACTTGTTCAAGATCCATCGAACACATAGATTCATCACTAGTAGAGCTGAGATGATATAGTATCTTGTTTCATTACTTCTCTTGCCTTCTCAGCTTTTCTGTGGTGTAAATCTAAAGCAGTTTTTATTGTTCTATCACCAGGGTTTGCTAACATTTCTGCTGATAATAAGTCACATTTGGAGCATGTATCAGTGCGTGGTCGATGGAATGCAATTTGTGGAAATTTTTTTGTAAAGGTTCGATAATAAAAACTAAATATGTAATCATGGAGCCTGGGTGCTTTTCCTTAAAGACACAGTACAGCCTGCTGATATGCAAATCTTGGCTCAAATACTCCTTGTTACTGTTTCTTCTCCCATAATGACGTAAGTCTCTTGGAAAAGAGTTAACATGCTCGATAACAAGATCTACATCTGCTTCTGTGAACTTACTTTTCTAGGCCTTATTGCCGCACTTTTCTGTGAACACTACTTCACCTTGTTTTTTGGCTGACACAAGAGTTTTGATTCTGCATTTGGTTATTGCAAAAACATGCATAAAAGTATTCCTACAGACCTGTACCACATCACCCTTTCCATCTGGCAATGAAAAACAAACCATAGCTTGCCGTCTGCTGTCTTTTGCATCATCATACTGACCATGACGCCTTCTTTTTACAGGAGTACCTAAATATGGAATGTTATGAAATTAAAATAATAAAAAATGGAATAAATGACCACTATGGCCAACAAATAGTAAGTAAAACATTAGGTAATTTAAGACTTGCTCCTGCTATTGATATTGGATCACTTTGACCTCCTTTAAGAATTATTCCTTTTAATGCCTAGACACAAAACTAATAAACTAACAGAGGCCAAAAGAATAGTAAACAAAAACACACTAGAAGCATTACGATACTACATCAAAGAAGCACAATGGGAAGAAATCTATGAAAAATATGAAATAAATGAAAAATTTGAATGTTTTGCTAAAATTTTAGAAAAATGCTTAAACACAGCAATACCTATATGCAAAATAAATTGTGGTATGCAGAAAAGTAAAAACTGGTCAACCAAAGGTATAAACATCTCAAAAAAACGCATGCAATTCCTAAACAGCTTAAAACATCCAAAACTAGACCATAAATCATACACATATATAGAAAATTACAAACAAATGCTCAATAAAGTAATAATTGAAGCAAAGAAGCAGCACAACAAAATACTGATACAAAATGCAGAAAATAAAACTAAAGTAGCATGGAATATAATAAAAGCATCACATAAAGAAAATAAACAAAAATGGGTAGAAAATATATGTATTGAAGTAAACAATAGGTTAATAGAAAACCCAATAAACATAACAGAAAAATTTAATGATTATTACATCAATATTGTAAAAACTTTAGGCCTCAGCCAAGGTCAAAACCAGCAAACAACTGAAAACAGTATATGTAACTCAATGATGTTACGAGAAATAACAAATGAGGATGTTATTAAACAGATAAACACATTAAAATGTAAACGATCTTTTGGGTTAGATGGACTTACAAATGAAATGGTTAAGCATTGTAAATCTGAAATGTCAGAGGTAATGACGCATATAATTAATCAATCTTTTATAACAGGTACATTTCCCAATGCACTAAAAAAAGTAATAGTAAGACCAATATACAAGAAAAAAAATTCAAAGCATGTAATGGAAAATTATAGACCCATATCATTATGTTCAACATTTTCCAAAATAATAGAGGGATTGTTTTTAACTCAACTGCAGAGCTTCTGCAGTAAGTATAAAATAATATCAGAGTACCAATTCGGTTTTCAAAAAAAGAAATCAACAATACAAGCTATCTGTAAAGGAAATGACATCCTCGTAAAGGCAATAGACAGGAAAGAATAATCACAATCTTTCTTGATCTTACTAAAGCATTTGACTGTGTAGATATACATAAATTAATAACTAAAATAGAAAATTATGGCATCCGGGGTCTACCATTAAAATGGCTTAAATCTTATCTACAAAATACAGAACAATGTGTGGAAAGTATATACAATTCAAATGGTAACCTAAATAAAATCAGATCACCTTTTAACAAAGTGACTCACGGTGTTCCACAAGGATCAAAACTAGGGCCATATCTATTCCTTATGTATATAAATTGCTTATTCAAAATAATAAAAGAAGCAGGTGAAATAGCCATTGGATATGCTGATGATACCACAATTATAGTGAGGGGAAATACAGAACTTGAAGTACAAGATAAATCAAATATACTACTGGAAAAAATTAGGGAAGAGCTAGGAAACCTAGGGATGGTAATAAATACTAATAAAACAGAATGGATGCAAATCAGCTTAAAAAAGAAAATCCCACCCAATATTCAATTGGTCCTAGACAATAAACAAATACAACAAGTAACAGAAACAAACTTCTTAGGATTAATAATAGATAACAGATTAAACTGGAAAAACATATTGAAAAAAATAGCAAAAAAAATAAATACAGGACTATACATCTTAAAACAAGCAGCGCAACAAATGGATAGAGATAGCTTAATACAAATATACTATGCCTTCATACATTCTCATTTGAGCTATGGGGTTGTATTATGGGGTAATGCACAGAAAAAAACAATGCAAAGAATATTAAGACTACAGAAGCATGCCATTCGAATAATATGTAAACTAAAGAAGACGGATACTTGTAAAAATTCTTATAAAAAACTAAATATATTAACATTTCCGGCACTGTATATATATATATATGAATGCATTAAATACTCAATAAAAAATCATAGTAATCAAAGTAGAAACATGCACATACACGAACATGACACAAGAACAAAACAAAATTATTTCATTAACAGACTAAGAGGAACGATAAGTAACAAAAGTATAGAAAGTAAAACCAAAGATTTGTACAATCATTTGCCTAAACAAATAAAACAGATAACCGAAGAAAAATGTAAACTTAAAGCAAGTAAAAAGTATCTCTCAGAAAATGTATTTTACTCTATAGAGGAGTATAAAATGTTAAATTAAGTAAGTTTGCTGTATGATGGTACCCCCTGTATATTTTTTTTTATAAAGTGTATATACTCATGTTATTATTTATACTATATGTTTAGTTTTGTAATCAATCTGACGATCCTTGTAAATTATGTATTACAAATGGAGATAATAAAGAAATAGAAATAGAGTAATGACCATCAGACCCATCAAATAGGAGTTTTGCTTCACATTGTCTTTGAGGCCATAGAAGTCATGAAACAGAACTTTTCTTTGATTATGCAGAATGCAAACACACCAAAACTTACACTTGCAGCTGAACTGAAACAAAATAAAACATAGATTCAGTCATCATACAGGCTACAGAATTGAATTGATGAGTCATTTTTGTAAATAATCCATAAAATAGTCAAATATTAGGTAATACCATTGCATATTATAAGTAAATTCTCTTTACATACCTCTGCTGTAGGCTCAGTTTTTCCTCCCACCATCACGTTTCTATTGTTGACATAAGGTTTCCTTCACTTCTACTACCTTCATCCCGAATTGATTCCCCCTTGTTTCTTTTTTTGCTTGTATCACTGTTTAATTCCATCATTACAATCTACTGTTAATAACAAACTACAGGCACAATCACAACAAGTGTTGATCACAATAATTACAGTGGTGTTGTCATTGACGCTAAGAATCAACAGTAAAGCTCATTGGCACATAGCCTGTTTCAGCCTCAATAATGGCCCAGCACATACCTCGCGCACCATCTTTTGGGCCTTGTATGTACTGTGATTATGGTCGTGGCAGTTAGCCCGCTTGTTAAGTTGTTGGCGATGCCACTTAGCCCATTATTGATGTCCAGTCCTCAACTGTTCATTTATACAGTATGCAAGCACAAAAGAAGTAGCGTCCAAGTTTTTGTTAAATGTATAACTGGAAACATAAAATGCAAATCTGAAGATTATTCTGTATGGATAGTCTACAAATGTCATTTGGACAGAAAACAGTTATATATTTTTATCTGCAAATGAATATCCATCAAATAAACTACAACATCAATAGAGTCACAATGCTTTTTGTATAAAATTTACTATCATTATCATCATAATATGCTCCTTATTTGTGCCAGATTAGTGTGGCTGATGTGTGTGTGACTAATACAGAAGTCAGTTGTATGTTTTTAAAATTCGTGATAGATTGATAATGCATCAATAAAATGATAACAAATAGAGCTTGTAAAACAGGTAAAATATTGGGCTTAAATAATATATTCAAATCTTTTGCCAACTATTCAGACACCATTTCAGAGAAGTATATTGTAATGTTCATTGCAAAATTGAACTGATTTCAGTGCACTTATAGAGAATTTGTAATCTTGGAAAGATATTTTCATTGTCATTCTGGACTCTCTCAGCCTGCTACAGCACAGAATCCAAAAACTCATCAAGGGTTCAATCCTAGCAAATTCATGTGGAATTTGTGGTGGACAAAGTGGCAGAGGACTGAGTTTTCTCCAGTTTCCCCACCATCGCATTCCATCACATTCATTCCATGTATCATCAGTGCCATTGGTTAAAACATTATGTAAAAAAAAGAAAAAAAAAGAAAGAAATAATTCAAAGAAATGTTAATATATATAAAAAAGAGTGGAAAATTTACAGGAAGTCCCTTGAGTAGACAGGTTTCAAAGTTTTGGACATGTGGGCATTAAATTTGCTTCCTGCTAGTCATTCATAACAGCGCATTTCTTCTCTCATGTTTTTAAAACATCACAATTTGGTTAGAACTTATCTGCATTTCAGCATCAAAAAAGCATTCCAAGCAAGATTTGGAGGCAATTTAAGGGAGTGAAATGAAATTGTGTTGAATTATAATTATAGAAAATGTCCAAGAAATATATAAGATAAAAAGTGCATACATTATGAGTAGAATTTCATTAAAAAGACTTTGCTATAGTTGATAGCACCTCAAGAAAAATGTTATTTTTTATGAAGTTATGATGTATGGAGCTGCTTTGCAGATTGATTTTTCTTGTCATGGATTTGAATTGTTGTCCATATTGATTTTTCTTATTAAGGATTGGAAAACACAATTCCCTGGGAAAGATAGTATAGATCCAAAAATCTGAGTGTTCCATTCACATAACTTTCTCTACCTATTTGACAACATTCTTCTTCTTCTTAGTCAGCATACCCTCCCGATATTTAGGACTGACACCCCCCCTAGAACTGAAAAAAAATGAATGCCTAAGGGTCAGAAGCCTGTTGGGTAGCCAATGGCTCAAAACCACAGAATGGGGAATCTCAAACAAGTGGTCAGCCCATAGCCAGTTATGAGTGTGAGGAAATGAATGATATGGAATGCAAGCGAAATAGATGATAGGAGCTATTGGTGGAATGAGTGGCATGGGAAACTTAAGGGCCTGGTGAAAACTTGCCCAGATACTGCTTCGTCTACCACAAATCCCACATGCAGACGCTTGGAATCAAACCTGGGCTGCCGAGGTGGGAGGCAAGCAGTCTAACCACTCTGCCATGGTGCCACCAACATTATTCTTACAAAAGCTATTCTTCTATCTGCTTAAGTTAATCAAGAAACATTAACAGAAATGGTTTTATGATTTCCTTGCAAGTAGAAGGGAAATAAAGAAATACACTAGGCGAAAACAATAGTAAAAATTTTAAAAATTCGCTATGCAGTTCGCTTTTCATAGTCAAGAGTAAAATAAAATAGAGATGAAACAAATCATGACTTCCCATTTGAGAAAAATAGTAAATTTTTTAAAACTGAAATCAATAACCAGAAATATCTCACAAGTCATTAACTCCACAAGAAAAATGTATATGACAAATTGTGTTTTAACAAAATCTACACTTTTTGTGTAGCAACTTTTTACTTTCTCTACACATACTATGTACATAGTGTATAGAGAAGGTATTGTATTGCACCCAAAATTTTGATACCAAGACATCACCGTAAATATATGGTTTGAGACCCCCTGAATCCAAAAAAATTAGAAAAATGTCTGTGTGTGTATGTGGACAGCATAGCTCAAAAACAAAATGATCATTATAAACCAAACTTGGTATTTAAGTTTGGTATCTTCTAAGGATGTGACAGGAAGATTTTCAAGAAAATTCCCCCACCCTCCAACTACCCTTTACATGGAAAACATTTCAAAAATGGCTATAACGATTTTGATTAAAATCTCTTATGTTTAGTATATTTACGTGACAAAATGTTTATCTTCAATTTTCTGGGAATAGCCTTTGAAAACATATTTATTCTGGACAAATTATGAGGAGTTTTGCATAACTGGTGAACCGCAAAAGATGGACAGAAACTTACAACACAAAAAATGTAGAGCTTGTTAAAACTCACAATTTATACTATATACATTTTTTTATAAGGTTGGCCATTTTGAAGATATTTTTTGTTATTTATTTCAGTTTTAAAATACTTTTCTCATTCAGAAACTAGTTAACTCCTAGACACAAAGAAATTGATTTCAATCGCATAGCAACCACATTTTAAATCATTTGACTCAGTTTAGCCTAGTGTATTCCCTTATTTCCCTTCTACTTATAAGGAACTAAGTAATAAGACCGTTTCTGCTGTTTCAGCATTAAATAGAAGAATAAGCTTATTAACAATAATTTGTTACAGATGTAGAGAAAGTCATGTGCATGGAGACCATCAGATTTTTATTTTTTGTGGTCTACCAGTTGTACAAAATTCATCCAGAGATCTTCAAAGTCTATTGCCAGAAAATTCAAGATATACATTTTATGTATAGTGTTAAATATCTTTAATGTACATTACTTTAATCAAAATCTTTAGAATCATTTTTGAGAAAACAAAATGTTTTCCATGTAAAGGGTAGTTTTGGGCAGGGTGGTTTTCTTGAAAATCTTATGTTGCATCCTTGGAAGACTACTCTCAAATCCAAATTTGGTATATAACAGTCTCTTTGTTTTTTAGTTATGCTGTCCACACACAGACCTTTTTCTGGAGGGGAGGGGGGCAATTCAGGGGTGTTCAAAGCATGTTCTGGTGAGATCTGGTGTTGAATTTTTGGTTGGAATTCAATACCTTTTCTATACACTGTGCATAGTATGTGTAGAGAAAGTAATGATGTAATTTTTCAGCAAGTGTTTCAGATAATTCTCACAAATAGCTGCCTCACTTTTCAGCAAGTTTATCAGCATCAAGGTTTAAATTACTATCAGTGCGATAATTGAAATCTGTCCACAACCATCTTGGACTTTTCTTGGATTGATTCTGAGTATATTATAAAAGTGTAAAATGTAATTTTTGGACTTAATACCCCTTTCCCCGGGCCCTCGAATTATTCATAGCACTATGGTTTATGCAATTTTTCTGTTTAAATTTTAGCTGCTTCATAGGTATAGCTTTACAATTACTACATAAGAAATTGATTTATAAAGTTATTCTAATGTTAGTGAGTATATCTTGTTTAAAAAATGTAGCTTTTGTTTTAAAATATGTATAGTAATTTTGAGTAAATATGAAAATTACCAAACTTTGTGGATATATTGCTTGCAAATAGGAATTTCTTGAAATTGCATGTTAAGAAGTTAATTTTCAGCATTTGTTTAATAGATAATTATTTTAGCACTGAAAAAATAGAATATATTAGGAAATAATAAAATAATTTTGATAGTAAATGGTTGGAAATTGATTGTGTGAGGTGTGAAGAAAAACTGTTAAGTCCTGCAATTTCAAACAGGCTTTATGATGTCATTCTGATAATATGGGATGATGGCGTTATAGTTCAAACATTTCAGCTGTATGGATGTATGAATGAGCTATATGTGGTGTTTGTTTATATAGAAGAAATGAAAAATGTCATACCTTGTGGCTCAAAAGTCAACTGGCTAATGCACATATTTTCTGTGATGCAAAAATGTTACAATTAACCATATCAAAACTTGTCATGTTCATTTAAGAGGTAATTCAGATGTTCAAAGTGACATCCATCAACCAGAACAGAATATTTCATTCGATCCTGGACTTCAGCACTCACATTGGAAAGTGTAACTGGTGTAATATGCCTAAAAATGACTGATTCATACTTTCAGCCTTCCAACGATGCAGGTTGAATCTGGGAGCATGTTTTTGAATTAAATCAGATGAGAGTGTTGACCATCCCATGATGGACATCGAAGAACAGAATAATAAATTATTTTTGCCAGAACTGTTGGAAACAAAGTTATGAGAAACAGTAGAAATAATCATGAACTAGTATAGTTAACAACATAATATACATTAGGAGGAAAAAAAAAACCTAAATTGCTTTGTGATTCTGCTTATCAGAGCAAAGTTTATGACATTTTTGGGGCAAAAAATGTAACAGTTTATTAAAAAAACTCTGGTTTTGTAATAAAACTGTTCCTTCCGCAAAAACAATTGGCTGCCAGCTGCAAGATGTTTTTGTGCTGTGAGAAAGTAATTGGTGCAAAATGCCAAAGTGTTGGCTGTTGTACATTGTTGTACAATGTTTTTGACTGATTATGTGATATGTCAATTGTAGACCTTGTGTAGTATCTAATTATTCCCAATAGCACGTGTATATAAGAAATAAAGAACAGTGTATTTATAGAATATTCAATTTTATTGTTGCTGACATGTTTCTTTTTTAGAAATAATACCTAAAATAAATGAGGAATAAGGTAGGCATATGTAACAGAAATGTGGATGACACTGTTGCATGCTTCTTTGTAAGACTTAAACCCTCAAGGACTTGTATACAATCTGATGCAAGCAAACTTTGGATCATGGCATATCAGATGGCCAATCAGTCCTCTGACTGGCAGGACGGTAATTAAAAAGGAAATGAGATGTAACAATAAAAGGCATGATACAATTTTCAGATCAAAATATTCAATCCAGCATTAACTTAGTGCCTGAGAAAAACAATGAAAAATCTTCGGTGAGGTTGGTCAACCCTGAAGATTTGAACCTGGGACCTCCGACATGCGAGTGGTACATGTTACCACGGTGCCAGCTCAGTATGATAATGTCCATGTTTTCTATTTCTTTTACTGTTTACCAGGGTAGTGAAAGTACTATATTTCATTCAAATCTTCAATACTGACATTCCATCAGAAAAACACATTTTAAGACCATAGAATCCAAAAATATGATGTGAACCATTCACTTAACTTCTCTACCTGTACTGCAAACAAACTATTATTTATTACAATAGTGTTAATTTGTTTTTTCAAACCGTATATAGCACAGGGGTTGGATAGGTAGTCAGACTGAAAAGTTCAATGCCATAGCTGGAATTTGAACAATGGATCTCCCGGTCTCTATCCGAAGTCTCTAACCACTGAGCTATTGTGCAACATGTTGGCATGGCTTGTGTGAAAAAACAAGTTAACACTAATTTGAGATCGCATGTGGTTATCTGGGAAACATGCGAGTCAGTTGAGGTTAATTCATGTTGAATGTTGCCATGGTATCTCTGTGGTTAGAGCAAGCAGCTAGAGACCGGAAGATCCATAGTTCAAATCCCTGCTATGGCACTGAATTTTTCAGTCTGATTACCTCTTATTACAATAGATTATTCTTCTATCTAGTTCAAACTAATTGAGATTAACATTAGCCAAAATGAAGTTATTACTTAGTTCCTTAGAAGGGATAGAACAGAAATAAGGGAATACATGCTAAAGCGATTGTTACATTTGTAAATGCTGTCTCTATACAATAAAACTGAAATTAGATTCTCTTCACATGACCAGAAGCTAAACAGAAAAGATATGAAATGAATGACTTCCCATTTGAGAAAAGAATAAGTATTTTACAATTGAAACAAGGAATATCTCAGAAATGATTAGCTCTAAAAAAAAATATATAGATATATATTTGAAGTTGCGTGTTTTAATGAGATCTAGATTTTTCTGAAGTAATTTTTGTCCATATTTTACGGTTTACTAGTTATGTAAAAGCCCTGCAGAATGTAGAGGTATTCAGAGGATATTCTCAGAAAATTCAAATGTACACTTAACATGTCATATAAATATCTTTAATATATGGTAGTTCAAAATCATTAGAGCCATTTTTGAGAAAATGAAAATTTTTCTATGTAAAAGATAGTTTAAGGTGTGAGAATTTTCTTGAAAATTAACGTGTCACATCCTGGAAGATTCTGAATTTAATTATCGAGTTTGGTAATTAACTAAATTTTCATCTTTTGGATAAGTTGTCCACAGACATACATAAACACATGCATGCAGATCTTTTTCTAAAAATACTTGCTTGGGCTACAGGGGACACTAAAATTGTATTTCCAGTGAAATTCTGGTATCAAAATTTTGGTAGAATGCAATATCTTCTCCATCTATGTATTATGTAGAGAAAGTTAAAGTAGCATTTTTACCGCCTGCGATGCCATTAGTAGTTAAAGCGGGCGTTAAACACTACCAAAAAAAAAAAAAAAAAAGTAGCATTTTTAGAAAATGTGCATTTATGCGTGCATGTGGTTTTTTAATTTAATATCCTTTTACCTAGTGGTCATATTGAACGATGAATGAAATCAGTGAAATAATGCTCAAATGATCTTGACTTCCATGGAGCTTAAAATTACTCAAAATTCTTCTTTATGGGATAAGGAAAAACCCCCAAAGAACCATATCCAGAAAACTCACACTAAGCAAGATTCAAACTCGCAAGCTCTTGAATGTGAGGCAGCCAAGAGAAGGAGGGAGGGGGGGGGGGAGCTCAGCTCAAGAATAAAAACTAAGGTTTGCACATATTTCAGTCCATCATTTAAGGCTGCAATGCAAGGGTTTTCAAATAGCCAATGAGATGCTTTTCTTTCTGAGTGAATTTTACATAACTGGGAAACCAAAGAGTCAAAAGTTTACTAAAATACTGTATTTCTCATTAATATACTTTTTCTACAATTACCTGTTTTTGAAATATCCATTGTTGTATGTTCAAGTTGTACCACATTGAGTTTCATACAATCTAACATTTTGAAAATGTACATTCTCCTTAATGCCTTCAGCTCATTACTAACAAAAATCAGCTTCTGTATTGCTTGTGTTCTGTATGTAACTACATCCATATTGCTCATTTGATTTAATTTTAAACATACTTTTATCATGATTAACTTGAATCACAATAACTTTTTACTTTCTCTACACTGTACATAGTGTATAGAGAAGATATTACATTCCACCCAAAAACGTACACTGATATTTCCGTGGAAATCAAGTTTTAGGATCCCCTATATTGGAAAACATTTTTTGAAAAAGGTGTGTCTGTGCGTGCATGCCACACACAGCAACTCAAAAACAAAAAGTTGGTAAAATACCAAACTTGGTATTTAAGTTTAAGCAGCACAAAGATTTTGAGAAAGTCCCTCCACTCCATACTATCCTTTATATTGAAAACATTTTGAAAGTTTTGATTTTGTAAATCTTGTTAAAACACACAATTTATGTTTCTTACATTTTTTTCTTGGAGTTGACCATTTCTGAGATATTCCACTTCAGTTTTAAAATAAACTTTTCTCATAGAGGAATTTGTAAACTCCTGGCCATGCAGAGAACCCGATTTCAATCACATGGCAACCATTAAAAGATTTGACTGTCGCTTTAGCTTAATGTATTCCCTTATTTCCCTTCTACATACAATGAAGCAAGTAAAGCAAGAAATAAAAGCAATTTCTGCTAAATGTTTATCACAATTATCATGAAGTAGACAAAAAGATAAGCTTTATTTGTTACAGAGATGTGGAGAAAGTCATGTGAATGGAACAGACATGTAATTTACATAAATGCTCACCACTTAAAACTTTGTCCTTCGTTGTTTGTAATAAGTACAGTCTACCTGAATGTGTCATTAGAAAATATACACACATAGACACATACACGCACGCACACAAAAGTAGCAGACTGCAAGTTGTGTGGAATGCAATACCTGAGGTTTGCATTGACAAAACATTTAGGTTGTTCAAAATTCAGGTGGTTGGCGATGAAGCAGCACATTTGGAGTAAGTAAAGGCTGAAGTTCACTCTACATTTACCTGTAGATGCAGGTAGCACATGTTCTCCAAACCAGTTTGAAAAGAGAACACAAAATATAGGAGGTGGGAGCAGTAGTGGGCTTTGTGTGTAGCAACCCTGCACCTATATTTGGCAATATCAACTCCCACAGCATAGTTAACTTCCAATCTCTTAAACATTACCTAGTTTATGCGCTCTAGTGATGACTTTCCTAGAAAGTCTGTGCACCAAAATTCTACCTCAGCACTTGCCTTCTAAGCCTGGGTAAAATTCATGATTAGAGTGAGAATTCTTTAGTTAGAATAATCCTCTACCTTCCCTAGTCTGGAATGTATGAAGCTGCAGTAAATATGAGTATACCTGTTTTGAGAAGAGGCATATAAGAGGGATTCATGGCTCCCCCCCCCCCATAGATCTCCTAAATCATAATATTGAAGCAATGTACTGTCATCTCTGTTTTCTGTAATTCTCCCTAGTACTGACTGGGTATGAGTTCTGGATAGGGAAGTCGGACTCTATGTACTGCTGTTATTACTTTGGTTCTCAAAACACCAGCTTTTTTTTTTATCATGCTGACCTGTCAAATCCTTTACTTAGTCATATATCATGTTCAGCATCCAGAGTGTATGCCCTTCACATGGATGTAAAATAGCTATATAATACACAGCATTCATTGAATTCTCTTAGCAGAAGGAATGTCTTGCAGAGCTGAGCACCTGTCCTATTTCTGTTCTCAGAGTTTTGCAACTTTGATTTTAATATTATGGCTACAATGCGACAGTTACGGCGGCCTATAATCGCCGCACATGTGTGAAATCCCTGCTTCAGAAGTCAGAGCTGATTGTGTTATCGATTGTTACAGCTGTGTTAGTGGATATGTGTGCCGTCAGTGAGTTATTTTGACATCAAAGCTGCGACTGTTACAACTATGTGAGTCATCATGTGTGCAAGTTCTTTGAAATTGAGGCCGCGCATTGATTGTTACACCTGACTGACCTGCGGTGGTTTGCTCGTGCGACTGTTTCTGGAAGTTTCCTGCCACATGATCGACAGTATAAAAAGGAGAATGAGCCCTACAGAGAGTTGAGTTTCAACTGGGAATGCATAATTTGCAGCATTGAATCAATTTCGACGGAAATTTCGTAGCGAGCAGTTGTAGCCGCCGCAGCGAACGTTGAAGGAAATTATTCGGCAGAATAGTTGCGGAACCATTGAAGAAACAGTTATTTGTGAACAGATTTGTATTTGCATTCAGTGGAAGAAATAAAGAGCTATTTGTTGGAGCAATAAAACTAGAGTTTTTGTTACACTGGAGTTAGGAGTGGGAATTAACGTCACGATGGAGATGATAACTTTACTCGCGGCAATAAACAACATGCAACCCGGAATAGAAAAATTGAAATGAAATCCCGACCGGAAAAAATTGGAGGAAAAAAACTCGGAATGGACGAAATGAAAACAGAGATGCACTCCAAATTGGATGAGATGAGAATCGACATAACGACTGCGAATAGTGCGATGTGAAAGATGGAGGAAAAAGTGTATTCTAGTATGGACAAGACGGAAGAGAAAATCAAATTGGGAATGAGAAGATGCAGGCAGAAATTTAGACAGAAATCTGAAGAAAGAAATATCGAACAAAATCGATGAAAGACTTAGTGCCTTGGAGGGAAAATTCGACGGAGGCGCCAAAGAACACGATAATGGAAAATATGGTAGACGGAAGGCTCGAGACGACAGGACGCGAAACAACTGCATGCATCAAACCACCCAAGTTCGACGGAACATCCACCTTCGAAATCTTCCACCAACAGTTCGCCGCCGTCGCCGCCCACAGCCGAAGGTCAGCAGAAGAGGAAGTTGCATAACTGAATAGAAGTCCCCAAGAATTGGGCGCAGAAGTACTGTATGCGATTCCGACTTCGACGATATCCGGAGAGATCTTGGAAGCCCCCAAGAAATGCTCCGGGACCATCGCCTGGCTGCAGCCTCCGCACTCAACTTAAATCGAAGCTACAACAGCCAAGGAAAACGATGCAGGAGTTGCCCTGGGATTGAACAGATGGTGAGCAAAGCCACGGTGAACCTACCACGTAGTTACGTGTCCCAGGAAGCCAACTTCCAGCGCCTCATGAAATCGGTGATGAGAGGGTTGACATACGATGCCTGCCTGAGACCACCTCGAGAACCCGCTCGAGATACTGCAATTGCTATAGGCAAGTAACCTGTAGATTAACACAAAGAAATGCCAATTCTTCTGCAAGGAGGTGTGCTACTTAGTCTCTCCATCTGGAGTGGCCACTGACCCAGAAAAGTCTCGAGCAGGTAGGGAAAGGCCTTGCCCTAAAGACAAACGTGAACTGCAAAGTTTTCTGGGCCTATGCAGCTATTACCGCCGATTCGTCTGACGGAAGACAGTCGGACTTATTCCTGGTCAGAAGAGGCAAAGAGCGCGTTCTAGGCGCTTAAGTCAACACTCTGCAGTGCTCCTATTGTAGGATTTCCACACCTAACAGTGACTTCATTGTGGACACTGACACCAGCGACACTGGAATTGAAGACATTCTATCCCAGGTCCAGGATGGCCAGGAGCGGGTTATGGTCTACTACAGCAAGACGCTCTCTAAGCAGAAAACAACTACAGCGTTACTAGGTGAGAGTTCCAGACAGTAGTAAAGGCGCTAAAGTACTTCCACAAGCACCTGTATGATCAGCCATTTCACCTGAGTATTGACCACTCTGCCCTCATCTGGATGTTGAACTTCAGGAACCTGGGCTCAGAGGCTCCAAGAATACAACTTCGTTTAAGAATATCGTAGAGGAAGAGCCAGAACAATGCAGATGCCGAGTCACAAAGACTCTGCCAAGTGGAGCGCAGTCACTGCACCAAGGTTGAGGAAAAAGAGCGCGCTGCAGCTATCCGTGTCATTTTGGTGGTGCCTGCAGCTGGATGCGATAGCGCAGGCCTGAGGAGGGAGCAGCTGACTGACGCTGACTTGGGGCTACTCCTGACAGAAGCGAGGGCAGACGGAGGGAAGGCGGAGCTAGATGGACATCGCATCCAGGAATGGTATTTACAATCCCTACTGGATCCAATGGTACTCATTGAAGACCAAGGAAGGAATACTGTTCCGGGCATGGGAATTACCTGATGGGAAAGCCCAGAGAAAGCTGATCCTCCCTCGAGGTAATCCAGGGGGAAGCACATAGTGTACTTCGGGAGGACATTTGGGACCCAACCGAACCATCGAAAAGCTCCGTCGACAGTACTGCTGTCTGAGGCCACGAGCAGATACTGAGAGGTGGTGACGCCAATGTAATGTGTGTGCAGCAAATCGCGGCCCACAGATCATGAACTGGGGTCGTATTCAGCATTATAATGTGGGAACACCTTTCGAACGCGCAGCAGTTGATGTAACTCGACCATTCCCTGTGCTAGACAAGGGCAACAGTATAGTTGGTTGCCATGGATTACTTCCACCAAGTGGCCGGAGGTATATGCCATCACCTAAGAGGCCAAGTACATCGGAGTTGCCTCGTAGAAGAGCCTTTTGTCGCTATGGGGTACCGTTGGAGCTCCATAGTGATCAGGGCAGCAAGTTTGAATCCAACCTGATGAGAGAGACGCTGAAGCGAACTTGGAGCTGTGGTGGGAACTGAAGATGTACCTGGTGATGCTGGGCTGCGCAGCGATCACTGGTCCTCTCCAGCGTTGCAGCTGCTAAAGTCAGTTCTCGATGCTCCTCGGCTATTGGTGGACTCAGCGACGAGCAATTGAGACCTATTTATACCTAGCACAGGTATTTAGCTCCGGTGATCTCCAGGGAGTGGTACGGAAATTAACTTAAAATAACGACGGCACTCTTCGTTCAGTCAAGGTTTATTTCTCTTCACAAGCGTTCCCGAGAATGTTCCTGGCGCGATTGAGTTCCGATAATTTCCCTCGAACAAGGGCATAACGCGCATAAAGGTAACTAAACTTTACGCGGCGACGAGTACAGCTGTTACGTCCAGAGTAAATGTAAACACTTTAAATTTCCGCTGTGACGTCCTTTTTTTCGGCGTCGCAGGTTACGCGTGATATTTATTTCAACTGTGTGAATCACTGTAATAACTTTACTATGTGTACGAGGATTCTTGTTTCGAGCATCTCAGATTCTGCGTGTAGTTACATTCCAACTGCGTCAATCACTATAATAACTCTGCTAATTTGCGCATAGGTACTCTTGTTTTGGGCGTCGCAGATTCCCCTGGGAGTTACATCTCAACTGCCTGAAAATTACGGCGAATACTCTATATAGCAAATTCTACCCACGCGCAAAACTCTCAACTTGTAATCTTGGCCCATTTTTGGCGCCGAAAGTGGCTTGGGGTGCGCTTCTGCCGTGACGTGATTAATTCTAATTGGTCAATGCGTCTTTTACGTGATTCTTGACCTAAATTTCATCGTGGTTCCCCGGTTTATATGCCGCCTTCACTTTCTCTTGCAGAGATGTGACCACACAATAGCGTCTTTCCCCTCTTGCAATATACAAAGAACTAGGCAAACAACAACTGAATTCGTTGCTGGAGAACTCTCGGGTTAAAGTTTGGAACGCTTTCCAGGAACAATCTCTCTGAACATCCAATATACAATAAGTACATGATATCTTACTTACTAACTAACCTAAACAATTTAATCAATTAAGATGTAGGCTATGCGTTTATTCACCTGGGCGACAATCCGTCTCAGAGCACACTACACCTCTCCACCCACAAGCTAGACGGCATGGTTGAGCGGTACATCAAGACTCATAGAAGAACATTTGAGGAAGGTTGTGGCCAATCATCAGAGAGAGAGACTGGCATGTGAGGAAGCCACTTTTCGTGCTAGCCTACCAGCATTTGATACTTGACAGGGAGCTGCGTCTACCATGCGACCTGATGTGTGAAAGTCCTCCTGGGTAGCCAAAGTCGACTATATGGAGACTCTTGTAGACCAGCTTCACGACATGCATCAGGTGGCGCATCTATATGTGCAGATAGCGAGCGACCCGTTACGCCTGATAGGCCAACAGTCTAGGTTTCTAGCAGGTAACTTGGCGTGGTTACTCGTCCTGCCGGACCATGGGACGCTGCCTCAAGCTACAACCATGGCAAGAGCCATACTTTGTGGTGAAGAGGTTAATGATGTTGTCTACAGCAGCTAAAGGCTGTCTCGAGGGAAGAGACCGGTAATACATCTGGTTCATCTACCCCAGCCCTGAGGAGGGAGCAGTGTGACTACGTCCTGCGGCCGTAATCGCCGCACGTGAGCGAGTGGTTTGGTTCGGAAGTCATAGCTGATTTTTGCCATCCATTGTTACACCTGTGTTAGTGGACACATGTGACGTCGGCGAGTTCATTTGGCATCGGAGCTGTGGTTGTTGCGCCTGTGTGAGTGGACACGTGTGCTGTCGACAAGCTTTTTGATATTGAAGTCACACAATGTTACGCCTGAGTGAGTTTGTAATACCTGCAGTGGTTTACTCGTGCGACTGCTTCTGGAAGTTTCTTGCCACGTGATAGGTATAAAAAGGAAAACCAACCTACAGAGTTGAGTTTCAACTGGGAGTGCATAGTGAACAGTAGAAGCCTCCGCCGCAGCGAATGTCGAAAAGAAACTATACGGCAGAATTGTTGCGGAAAGCAACGAAGAAACAGCTATCTGTGAACAGATTTTTATTTGTAATTAATGTAAGAAATAAAGAGTTGCTTGTTGGAGCAATAAAACAGTTTTTTTACAATATCTTGACTTGGGAAGAAGTTATTTTTTGCACCAGATCCTTCCAGAGTAATGATATCAAATACCAATTATCCTGTTTTTCAGGCACTTGTTGGAATTCCCCACAATTTGTACACGCTTTTTAACAGAGACATAGCCTTTTGCACTGAATGCTAATGTGGTTTTAGGTATAGGGATGGTGCAGCAACCAGGCAACATTTTGGAAGAAAAATGCTTGGGAAACTGATTTTTGTTTTGTTTATTAGTGTATTAGTTTCTCTGACATACACAAAAGGTAGAGAAGATGTTACGGCTTTCTTAAAAATTGTTCTAACGATTTTTTTATTAAAATACCACATATTAAACAAAATTTTTGTGGCAAATATAATGAATATTTTGAATTTTATGGGAATGACTTCTAAAGCGCTCTTCATTTGGAATGATTTATGTAGACTTGCATAACTGGTAGACGTTAAGCGTTAACATACTATTAAAAACATGTAGATCTCTTTAAAGCGCAAAGTTTGCTTCAAATAACCTTTTTTATGCAATCATCCATTTCTGAGATACCCGTTATTAATGGTGTAAATGTTACAATGCCTGAGTCATTCTTTGAAGTTTTGTTGATTTTCAATGTTTCTCACGATATCATGGAAAGTGCATGGACTTTCATGGCCAGTATATGTGTATCCAGTTCTAAAACAGCTGGCTATTGCTGTTCCTTTTGCATCTGTAATGAAACCTGTAATCCAGCTTTTTCCAAAAAGGTTTATCTTATTAACGTAGGAGAATAAACTTTTGTAAGAATAATGCGTGTTCGCACTAATAAGTGTCGTTGAAAAAACGTGTGATTATATCACATCATTTTTTTTTTCCTTCTACACCATCCATTCTCTCTAAAATATAGCACCTGATTATGTTTACACATTAGTTTATCCACAAAGTTCATCTTTGCAATTTGCATAGATTGACGCCATTTATTCTCTCCTTGCCTGCAGTGTATGTAAATAAGGTTTTCTTTTCAATATTACCACTATTTCCATTTGAGGTACACATGTATAGCAAATTTGAATAGCTGATATGAGAGCAAATAAATAAGAAGTTTCCTTTCAGCTTCTTTCTGCCCTCATCTTTTCCCAATCTGCTGGCTAGAGAAGACATTAATTGGTAAGCCTTATTTCAGAAAACGTTCTCTGCACTATTGCAAATTAGGTTTAGATATAACTCAGCCTTCAAACCCATTCCCCCTAATTTCTTGTTGTTCTGTAAATCAGGCTGTTCCAACTCTGCTCAGCTGAGTCATAGTACTTGCGTGTACGCAGGAACCCTTCTCAGAACCCGGTTGGAGGGAGAGTGTGATAGACAATAGAGTGAAGGTCATAGTTCAAATGCTTGTATTTTCTACTACATTTAGCTTGCTCACAATTAGCTTGCTACGAAACTTGCTCATAATTTCGAGCTGTATGGTATGATTTTAATTTTAGTTTGTAGTTTAATTAACTATCTGAAAAAATAGATAATTGATAAAATTGTGTAATGTTTTTGAGAATAAATTTAACTTTTGAGTATATGCCACAGTTGCCTAGGTCTCAGAGTAGTATATTCGGATTTTATTTATTTGTATGATGCAGGCAGACTCATGTGAGTTGTGAGTATTCTGCTGCTCTGTCGTGCATCCAAGCTGGAACAACCTTTTGTAAATGTTTGTTTCCGTAAGTGCCACATATTCTCTGGATATACGGGGGTACATCTTTTATTATGCCGCCAATTACGAATACATGCGGAAGAGCATAATAAGAATTAAAACTCAATTCTTAAGCAGCGGCTAAAAGAAACTTGAAAGATAGGTCTCAATTTTTATAAAAATTGGCCGACAGCACAGATGATTCAGTGGAGAACGGTAAGGATGAATCACTGGGTGGTGTTCAATATGAGCAGCAGTGTGGCATCATCATGAACGACGACATAATCGGACCGATTCGAGGATGACATCTCCAGAACTTGCGGCGATGTTTCACAACGGTAATGAGGCATTCGCACATCCTGCGCGAGAAATGGCAAAGGTTCACTGAGCTGAAAGGCAACTTGGATTAGTCAGTCTAATGACCATGCTCTTTTCCTCCTATACATATAACAAGGAAAGGCAGCTTGACCTCCAGATTTTGCACCCACATAATCGCATTTCTCCTAATTGTAATATTGCCTGAAAAAAACATTGGAAACGATCACCTCTATTCTCATAAAGAGGACTTAACAGAAATGGCGTTAATCTTTGGTTTCGCTGGGCAAAATAAATTAATTGCAACTTCTTACAAGAAAGAAAAAAATCTGATGTGTTCCATTCACATGACTTTCTTCATATCTCTGCAACAAATTATTGTTAAAACGCTTATTCTTCTATTTACTTCATGCTAATCGAGAAAAAAATTAGCAAAAATGGTTTTATTAATTGCTTCCTTATAAGTAGGAGGGAAATAAGGGAATTCCATAGGCTAAAAATCTGGTTGCCATGTGATTGAAATTCCTTTGTATAGCTTGGAGCATTGACAGATTCTCGTATGCGAAAAGTATGTGTTTTAACACTGAAACCAATAACAAGGAATATTTTAAAAACTACACGAAAAAATGTGTAAACATAAATTGTGTGTTTTAACGAGCTCTACATTTTTTGTGAAGCAAGTTTTTGTCTATCTCTTACGATTTACTTGTTATGCAAAATTCTGCAAAATTCATCCAGAATAAAGATGTCCTCAGAGGCTATTCCCAGAAAATTGAAGATATACATTTAAGTTGTCATATAAATATCTTTAACATACATATTTTAATCAAAATCGTTAGAGCCATTTTTGAGAAAATAAAAATTCTCAAAACTTTTTCTATGTAAAGGGTAGTTGAGGTAGGGGGATTTTCTTGAAAATCTTTGTGTCGCATCCTTGGAAGATACTGAACCTAAATACCAAATTTGGTATTTCACGAACTTTTCGTTTTTGAGTCATGCTGCTCACAGACAGAGAGACAGACACACAAACACCACACACACGGACATTTTTCTAAAAATTCTAATTTTGGTTTGAGGAGGTCTCAAAAGATATATTTGGGTGGAATACAATACCTTCTTCCTATATACTATGTATATAGTACTCGTAGAGAAAGTATAAAAGGAAATTTATTAAATTTATTTGCATTGCAGCAACTCCACTGTAATATCGAATCGTTTGAATGCCAGCATTAAAAGACATTTCGTGATGCATTAATGCACATGCTATTATATCTAATGCCACGTCCAACTCAATATGCAGATTGACATTGATTAATGTGTATTTTTACATTACATAGTTTTTAGAATTGCTGTTGTGATACAATCTTTGGTCAGCTTCAGTGGTTACTTCATTTTTCAAAAACACTTTTAATAAAATATTTCCAAAAGAAAACAGAATATCGCTGGATCCAAGGAAATAGGAAGCAGAAGCCCAAGCCATTCATTTACTGGTAGTAGACAATGATGCAATCCTAGCACTAAGGCATTAGATGAAGTTGAAAACGTTTATCATTACATCCAATAAAGTGGGACTGAATAAAGAGTTCCGTTACTTGTCAAATGCAATTAGCGAGGGCTAGAAAAGGTAAAAGATTAAAATTAAGAGAAACTAATACGGAACTACCATTGCAGACCTGGCCAAAAAGGCCCCTGTAGTTTGAATCCTACAAACAATATAGTTTTACTTCTTCAGAGACGAGCACTTGTGCTACTAGCAGTATCGGTTCCGCTTTCTCCTGTTATTTAAATCATGTACAAACACTCCTAAGAGAGTGTTATTTAAACTAATCAACTTACACCAACTTAGGGTTATAAACCATAAAAATCTTATGGGTTACACTCACATGATTTTTTCTAGCTACTCTACAAACAAACTTATTTCAAAAAATAATTCTTCTTTCAACACCATGCTATTTGTCATTGCAAATCGCTTCTTTGCTTGGCCAGGAGTAGAACAAAAGAAGGACGCTTCCGTCGGTAAGGGCTACGAAAAAATGTATACGACATAACTTGTGTATTTTAACAAGATCTAAATTTTTTTGTATAGTATGTTTCTGTCTATCTCTTAGGGTTTACTAGTTATGTCAAACTAAGCAAACTCATCTAGAATAAACATGTCTTAAGAAGCTATTCCCAGAAAGTTGAAGATATACATTTTATTTGTGATAGAAATGACTTTAATATATGGCATTTTAATCAAAATCGTTATAACCATTTTTAAGAAAAACAAAATTTTCGAAATTTTTTCCATATAAACGGTAGTTAGGGGTGAGGGGTTTTTCTTGAAAATCTTCGCGTTGCATTCTTGGAAGATACCTACCAAACTTAAATACCAAGTTTGGTATTTAACCGTCTTTTCATTTTTGAGCTATGCTGTCCACAGGCACATACACACACACACTGTTTTTTTTTTTTTATTCAGGGTGTCCTAAAATATGTATTTCCGGTGTAATCTCGACATCGAACTTTTAGGTGGAATACAATACTTCTCTATCCCTAAGTACATTGTACATATGGGCCTAGAGAAATTAAAAGGTTATAAACATTATAAAGTTATAAAATATAAAAATTATATAAAGTTTTCTAATAAATTAAAATTTCCCTTACACTAAAAACAGTTTGCTGCATTAATCTTATATATATATATTAATAATTATTTATTTTATTGCAATCAATTAAGGGGATTTAATTAGGATTTCAAACAGATGATTTAAAATCTTAATTAAATAGTTTTATTTGTATTAATTTTCATTATATTAATTATGTATTCAAACATTTTATATGGAGTATAACACTGAGGCTGTTAGATGTCCCTTTTATTCAATTCTTTTAGGTATGTCTAAAATTGATGTAGATTCAGCATTTTTATGATCATGAGTTTATTGGCTCTTTATGTTCTCTATCACGTACGAAGCAGGTAGAAAAGATATTGCTTTCCACTCAAAAATTCGATCCCGAGATTTTACTAGAAATACAGTTGTGCCCATCTCTTTGTGATCAGCATTACTCAAAACCGAAATGTCGGTAAAACACTAAACTTGATTTTAAGTTCATTATCTAAGGATGCGACATGAAGATTTTCAATAAAATCTTCCATCCTATGTTATCCTTTATTTGGAAACCTTCGATAATTTTGATTTTCTCAAAAAGGACTCTAACGGTTTTGATTAAAATTCTGTATGCTTAGATATTTTCATGCCAAATAAAATACATATCATGAGTTTTCTTGAAATAGCTTCTGAAGTCCTATTCATTTTGTTATGAATCAATCCTTGGATGTAGGTTCTGGGGGTTTTAATTCATTTCTCACGTGCATGCTTCCAAACTCTCTAGGAGTAAGGGAATGATTCTGGTTAAAGAAAAATTCTCCAGCCGGGAATCGAACCTGGGATCTCCAGGTGAGAAATTAGCTAACTGATCACGACCACAGAGACAGTCTTAATTGGCATTATTTTGTTGCCCACTAGGAGATAGAAAAGATAAGAAAACAAAAATGAATGTTGGTTGATATAATAAAGAGCAAGTCCTTTTCTATTTCTTTGTAAAATTTATTATACGCTAAAATTATAGTTGTATTACACGTGTTCTGATTGTGTTGAACATTTCATTCTTGAATATCATTATATAGTCTTGTTAAGTTTTCCCGTTGTACTTCTGCTCAGCAAATGATTAAAAGCAAGGTAAAACAGGCGATCCATTAAAGTTTTATCTTCACAAATTACTGGATTGCACTATACGGCTTAGGGCTGTTAAAGTTTATATCGCACCAGCAAATAATTACAAAGAGGTTCTAATGGCAGAAAAACAAAAGTATCAAACCCGGATAACGTATGGAAGTAAGTGGAAAAGAACCATGAAAGAAAGAAAATACAGTTTGGTTTCAGTGACCATGAAGACACTGATTAATGTGTAAACTGCCAATAGTTAAACCTCAAAGGAGAAATTTAAAATTAATTTTATTGCTTGAGGGCTTTAAATCTCGGGTTTATTTCAAGCATTTGTCGATTTCTTTTTAGAGAAACTTTTGGAAATTTAGTTAAGCACAAGAGGTGACCTTTTAGGATAAAATAATTGCTCAGAATGAAGTGAATGATGAGTAACGTCTTTAAATAGCATTTAATAAATAACGTACAATTCAGCAACTTCTATTGAATAGTTTCTGAGAAAATGGTCACAAATTTGCGCATTTTCACACGACTGAGACCATGCAGCAACTACTTGGATATTTGACATGTTCCCCAGGTTCAGTAAGCGAAAAGCAGGATTACCAGATTTTAAAATTAATTACATAAAAATGCTGCCAACCACTAATTAAGGCTTCTGAATCCATGATGAGTCCTTAGTATTCGATATTATTCTATAATATTGTTACCTTAATATTGGTTATTTTTCTTTTGTTTGAAATAATATTAATAACAACTTCTTGGCATATATAAAATTTCTTATAAAAGAAAAAAATCTAATGTGTTCTATTCACATGACTTTTTCTGTTCCACAATCAAAATTTCCTTACAAAATATTATTCTTTTATCTATCTGATCGAAATAAACCTTAGCAGATATAATCTTATTTCTTGCCTCTGTAAGTAGAACATAAAAAGGAATACACGAGTTTAAAGCGATAGTCAAATTTTTTTCACCTATGTGAAACAATTGAAACTCGGATTTCTTTTGCATTTCCGGGAGTAAAACAAAACAGATGAAACGAAAGTTGACTTCCTACTTGAGAATAATTTAAATTGGAATCACTAAGAAGGAATATTTCGGAAACGGTTAACTATACAGAAAAAAATCTATGCTATACAAATTGTGTGTTTTAGTGAAATCTACATTTTTCTCGAGTAAGTGTTTGCCTATATCCATGGTTTACGAATTATACAAGTCATCCAAAATGAAGAGGTCCTCAGAGGCTATTCCCAGAAAATTCAAAACATACATTTCGTTTGTTATGAAAAACATATGGTAGATTAATCAAAACCGTTAGAGCCATTTTTGAGAAAGTCCAAATTTTCGAAAAAAAAAAAACCCATATAAAGGGTAGTGAGGTGGGGCATTTACTTGAAAATCTTCATGTCGAATCCTTGAAAGTTACGGAACTTAAATGCCAGGTTGGTATTTAACGGCCTTTTCATTTTTGGGCTAAGCTGCCCCCACACACACACACACATACAGACATGTTTCTAAACACGCTTTTTTGAATTCAGGGGGTCTCAAAACATGTAGTTCCGATGAAATTTCGGTGTCGAAATTTTGGGTGGAATAAAATACCTTCTCAATATTACATATGCATTGTACATACGTGGTAAAGAAAGTAAAATGGGACAGTTAGCATTGGGCCAATAATTACAATTGTATTTCGTACATGGAAATCTATGGATGTATTAAAAATATAAAGAGGAATAAATTAATAATAATAATAATTATTATTATAATAATAATAGTTATATCATTAAAGTCAAATATATTTACGTGGTAACAGGAAATCGTGTTTCGTATATCATGCATATCTTCACCATTATGTCTCTGTCATGGAAATGATCATTAATATGTATAAGTTAAACTGAGTTTTATTTATGGATGCTCTTTAACTACTGTGTTTCTTCTTCTTCTTCTTCTTCTTCTTCTTCTTCTTCTTATTATTATTATTATTATTATTATTATTACCCGCCTTTTAATTGCATGGTTCTATCGACAATGGTGTTGGCTCGTATACTGCTTGTTATCGTAGGGTTGCTGTTTTCTTTAATTTTGTTCATTATATCAGCATTCACATTCCCATTCATATTTCCAGACTCTGGGGAGAATAGGGGAATCATTTACGTCCGTAAAAATCCATCGTCCTCCATCAGGTTTGTTGTAAGTGTGAGATGATTTCAAATGATATGCTTTCACAACTTTTGTAAATGTTTACATCAGACAGTAGAGGCTTATGCCACGGCTGACGTTAAAGAGCACGGCCAAGTTATTTTGAGCCACGAATACCTTACATAATTTTTTCATAAATTGTCAACTCAAAAAATATTATAGAATTTAGATGCCAATCCGAATATTTAAGTAACTGAATTGTAGTGTGCAAGAGAAGCGATTTAAGCGGCTTCTCAGATGAATGCCAACTCTTGGGGTATGAAGAGAAAGGACCAGGACACATTCATTTTTTTATCTTTAATTTATGTAGTTGACTACAGAGGCCTTATTGCGACAGACATACATGAATCCACTGCATGATAATTCTTGGTTATATGAATTTTATACAATAATAAAGTACTATACATTGCAAATTAATTGACAAGGAAATAGTTTTTATACAAATGTTGGGTTATTAGGATGGTGTTTTCTTTTCTGGCTGATGATGTTCATATTTGTGTCGACACTTAGCAGGACAACAACGAGCAGTTAGCGGGCCAATGGTGTGTTAGACATCTACCCATTTTTGCTAGAATAACCACGTTCTGACAGGAATGTGAGGTTTGCAGGATGACGAACGTCAGTGACGTTGGGAGTGAAAGAGGTGACAAGATTGCCAGTAATGGTGCAATGCTATTGCTAAATGTGTTCAATTTTGACGTCCAAGCAATTCTTGGGAGGCTTGTATAGGAGATCAGCCGTAGCAGCTGAAGGAGTTGCTCCTTAATTAACGGATATACCCGCAAGCCATGCGGGAATACCAGTATCGCCTGGAGTGGCGGTTTTTGGGATTGTAACACCCAAGAGACCTAACGAGGACGCTCCGATGGAAGGGAAAGTCGTCGTTAACCGCGCGGCGCCTAATCTCGTCCTCCACATATGGTAGGCCAAGCTTCATGCAGGAGTCTCACAAGAAAAGACAGAATAAATAGCCCGGAGACATTTATTCTGCACCCGTTGAAGTAGTAACAAACTAGAATCTGCTGCCAGGCCCAGATTCGCAGACGTAGATTAATATGGGGATTATGAGAGCCCTCAAAAGGCGCAACTTAATGGGAACCGGCATCGTGGACTTCAGCGTTGGGTACAAGGAGGCCGCAGCCCCAGTGCTTCGACACTTCAGCTCCTTGATGGGCTCTTCAAAAGTTAAGCCCTTATCCGGGAAGTTTGTGGTAAATTGGCTCTTGGTGAAGAGAATGGCGTGGCTTTTCTCTGGATTGATGACAACCGCCAACCCTCGCATCACTCTTGAAGGAGGCACAGGATTTGGATTGAACATTTAGCAGGGTAGAATGCTTTGGTTTCAAATGAGTTGCTTATGTAGCTGAGGGGCAAGGAGGGATGACGCAGGAAGATTCAGGAAGGCCCCGGAGACTCAATGGACTTTCGTCGAACGTGCACACTGAGCTTGTCGTTTCTGTCCGCAAAGCAGCTTCCTTAGGCTATTTGTCGTGAATCAATGTTATTATTCCTCATCAACCGCTTGTTCTTTCACACCATCGATTTATGGGAAACCTTAAACTATAAAGGTAATTCAACTAATGAATTGTTAAAATTCTACAGGTTTTAAAACAGCCAGAGTATCATAAATCTGAGTGTTGAGTGAGAGAAGGATTGCAGATCGACATACCTAGATAGAGAGGTTAATTAGTATTCTTTAACGTTATATTTTGGGTCGTCTCGTTAGTGCGGTGGTAGAGTAGCTCCTTACCAAGCGGAAAGATCTGGTTCTAATCCCGGTGTTGGCGTGGAGATTTTCTCCGCTGGGGTGCACTCAGCCTCATGAGGTCCCTGGGGGGAACAATTGAGGAGCTATTTGAGGGGAAAGTTGCGGCTTCAGGTTGCGTGGGCTGAATTAACCTACCGGAGGGACTCGGAACGCTAACCAACCTCTAGTATTGCACCCCACTCGTAACGTCTATAATTGGCAGAGGTGGGAACGTAGCGGTCAAGTGGTAGAACTTGGCCTAGTTTCGCTATAGCGTCACGGAGTTTAATTTTACGTTACATTTTACTGTTTTAAATACAATTTAAAATGCGCTCTGAAAAATACAGGCGCCGTCGTGGACAGTAACGTTTAAATTTGCTGCTCCTTCCTAAGTGATCATGTTTATTATCTACTAAAGGGCGGAGGAGAGTGCTCCATATACGATGCACGCTAGATGGACATAAAGTATGAATGACATAATAGTACCGCACAGCTGTCAAATATGCACCTTTGCGCACTAAAACATAAGCAACAACGTACACTGCTAAGCCTGTTATTTGTTATAGACATTAATTCATAAAGTTAGCTTCTGAGCAGGCGCAGTACGTGGTGAAACATTTAATAAAGGTCTAAAATGAATGAAAAGTTAGGTGACTAGAAAACGTGAAGATGCAGTGAATATTTTACGACAAATAAAAATTGAATACCAATACATAAAATTACCCTTGACTATAATTGTTTTCGAAAAGAGTAAAAGCTTTTTACTTTCTCTACACGTACCATGTGCATAGTGTATAGTCACCCTCCGTGGTGTAATGGTTACCATGCTGACTTCATATACCCAAGGTCGCGGGTTCAAACCCGGCGGAGGACGATGTCGTAGATTTACGGCACGTAAAAGAACCTCAAGCATGATAAAGAGGCATCTGAGCTAAATTAACCGGTCTTTCACGTCCAATTTAGAATGGGACGCTGAGAACCACAGCAGTTAAAGAGCGTCCATAAATAACACGCCATTTATTTGCATAATGTATAGAAATGTATAAAAATTCGATACCGAGATTTCACCGGAAATAGATGTTTTAGGGTCCCCTGTATCCAAAAAAAAAAACATTTTTAGAAAAAGTTCCGTGTGTGTCCGTGTGTCTGTGAACACGATAATTCAAAAACAAAAAGTCGGTAAAATACCAAACTTGGTATATAAGTTTAGTATCTTCCAAGGATGCAACACGAAGATTTTGAAGAAAATCCCCTACCCCAAACTAATCTTTACTTGGAAACTTTTTCGAAAATTTCGATTTTCTCAAAAAATGGCTCTAACAATTTTGATTAAAATGCCGTATATTAAAGATATTTACACGACAAATATAATGTATATCATGAATTTCCTGGGAATAGCTTCTGAAGATCTCTTTATTCTGGATGAATTTTGCTCAACTCCTGACAATGCAAAAAAAAAACAGATTTCATCCACATGGCAACCAACTTTTAAAACATTTGCCATAGTTTTAGGCTAGTGTATTCTACTTACAAAAGAGCTTTCTGCTAATGTTTATCTCAATTACCATTAAGTAAATAGAAGAATAAGCTTTTTAACAATAATTATCTAGTTACAGAGATGTAGAGAAAGTCATGTGAATGTAACACACACGATTTTTTTCTTCTACCCCGTTAGAGTTTTGCAGTGCGCTATGATATATTCATGTTCTTGGTGTCTTTGCGATATTATTTTCCAAGCGGTGGCCCACCAACTAAAATTTGCCTCCGCTGGTTACAAATAGTCCACAAGAGTGAAGTTCATTTCTATTGTTGTTTCTTCTGCGTCAGCGACCTCCGCTTCCGCCACTCTACACACTGGCGTACATGATTGTATTTTTTATGGGCTTATATTCTTCCGTTGGATAAACGGCGGAATGCTAAGTATGTCATACCGCGCGTTGCTTCTGTTTTTTAGAATGCCAGAGTAGGGGAGGTCGAGAAAATGGCGCCAACTGAGGGCGTCCCGCTAAGTCTTTGTCTCTTATGAAGGTCTTGCCCTGTTTTAATATAAAGAACATTTATAGAAGGTTATTCTGCTGATTTAACGTCAGTAACGAATATTGTGGTATTTGTATTTACATTGAACTTTTACCCAGAGAAAGCTTAGGGTGAAGGTTGTCCTTTTGTATTAAACATAATATAATAATTATCATTTTAATTAAAAGCATAGCATATTTGAGGAAATTGCCTTATATGGTCTGCAGTGCCTACGAAACGAAATCTGGATATTTCCTTTAAACCTCTTTAACAGAGCAGAAGATGCACACAACTGAAAAGTCTTATGTTTTCTACAAGTGCTTTTGTATCCAAAAACAGGAATACCAGACAGATGGTTTTAGTTGCGGAATCGCCTTCCTCCTGATCAATAACTTGCTAATAGGTCACTTCAGTTGAATAAGCACCGTTCTATCCTACTGGTAGTGTTTTGAAGGAAAATAGACATTTTTTATGTTGGGCAGAGTTGATAGCTGTAGATATATTATTGAGCCATGAACTTTATATTATTTTATTATATTCTGAAAATTACTTCCTGGTATTTACGTGGAACTGTGAGATTAAGCGAACACATCTAGATCAGAAGTACTCAGGATTTCGACCAGAAATCTCCCTAACGAAACACAGATAAGTCAGCTTGCTAGGAAATAAAGATTATTATTATTATTATTATTATTATTATTATTATTATTATTATTTTCACCATCATCATTATTATCATCACCCAATGAGGCAGATGGCATTGAAAGGTCTTTGAAAGCATTTTTTGTTCTCAATCCGGCAATTACTTACCATAATTTTTTTTCCGTTTTATTAAAACTGATTAAAATATTCGCTTTGATTTAGTAGTGTTATTATTCTAGAACTATTTTGGTATATATGTTTAAAAATCTAATGGCAAGTGCAGTGAAACAACTATACAATTGTAATAACCTCAAGCTTTCCTGTATCTTGCAGTTTCGCTTTTTCTGAAAAGTGCCCTGCACTGGTTCTTACAGCTCCAAAGCTGGTTGACTCGAAGATATATTAAATGAATTACATATAACTGGGAAAGGAAATTCGGAAAGGTAGCCTGAGAGGGAACATTCGCCATTTATGAAGTCTGAGGAAATCTTGGAACAAACTTGAGCCAAGGAGGAAGTCCCTGGCAGTGTCCGAACACAAGGTCATAACGAAAAATTTCTGCCAGCCGGGAATCAAATCCAGAGCTTCTGGGTGAGATTCGGCAAGTTATACTGATAATTTGAAAGTATTATTATCAGAAATCCTTAATGCAGCACATTATTTTAGAATGAACTATACTTACAGTAGCATCTGCAAATGGTTTGGGGTGGGGGATGTTGTTAAAAATCTTCATGTTGCTTCTTTGGAAGTTATTGAACTTCTTTACTCTTATTCTTCATGGGCTAGGCTCAATAGCCTGTTCCAGCATAAATGACCATCTCGTTCTTGGGCGTCCTCTGCTTCTTTTTCCTCGGGGATTATAATTAATAGCCAGATTTGATATCCTACCATCTTCCATTCTGTTGAGATGTTGATGCCAGTTATTTCTATATTCATTAATTTTATCTTGTATTGCATATACAATATGAAGTTCTTCTCGTATGGAATCATTTCTTATATGCTCCGTTTTACTAGATTCTTTCACCCCTCTCAGAAACCTCATCTCAGCCGTATGAATCTTTCTTCTATCATTCTTTCGTATTACCCACAATTCACAGTCTTATGTCAAGCTAGGCATTGCCATAGCTTTATAAAATGTTAGTTGGGCTTCCCTTCTACAATTATGTAATGTTCTGTGAATTGTGCCTAACATCCGTATATTCTAATGTTCTTATCTATATCTTGGTCATAGGTATACGACAATTCGCAGTACAGATAGTTAAAAGAATATTTCAAATTATATGTATATATATTGATTTCAGAAGTTTAAGGCATACGAAAATTTGCAGCCCAGATATTTAAAACATTATTTCCAAGATATATATATATATATTGATTTCTGAAGGTTATCTTCTGTTGTGGCGATTATAGCTTGATCATCGGCAAAAGTATTGAATTTAAGGTCTGGTTTTGTTTTAAGTAAATTCCTGGAGGGACTTCTAATTTCCACTTCTTAATTAAATCATCCACATAATTATTAAAAAGAAGAGGTGACAGGCAACACCCGTCGTACTCCTTGATTAATATGTATGGACTCAGATATTGAACTTAAATACCAAATTTGGTATTTAATCGACTTTCCGTTTTTGATATTCTGTTAACACATACGCGCGCGCGCGAGGGCGCGCATTTACACATACGGGCTTTTGTTTTTCTGTCTTTCTTTCTTCAGGGAACGACCTCAATCAACCCTGTCTATCGATATATATACTTATATATTTTTCCTTAGAGAAACATGTATTTCCGGTATTGGATGGAATACAATATTTCATCTACTTCTACTATATGTAATAGAGAAAGCAACACGCTGACATGTATACAATCATAAAGTATGTTATAAGCCTCACTTATAATTAAGATGATGTGGAAAAAAATTAAATATGTTATTCAAAAACACAGTCTCGCCTTAAAATGAACTATTATTAGCCATTATAACTGGATCATCTTCTGCAAATCTTGGTGTACCTCTTAAATCTCCTGAACAATTTGAAAAAGAGATATCTATATCCATGTTCATACACAATATACGGAAAGCCGCCTGGAACAGCACACCAATGAGGAAACAAAAATCGAGTGACAACGATTACCCATTAGAGATACGAGTAATGGTAACAGAAAAGAGAAAGGCTCGCAAAAAGTGGCAACGTAGTAGAGCCCCAAGGATAAAATAACCCTAAATCGTCTAAGCAACAAACTCAAACAAAAACTTCATGAATTAAAAAATGAATCCACCAACAAGTTCCTACAAAACCTAACAGCCGAAAAGGATACCGACTACTCGTTGTGGAAAATGATGAAAAGGCAGAAAAGACCTCAAGTACATGCCCCCTCCTCTAAAAAAATCTAACAATGAATGGGCAAAAAGTGACAGAGAGAAGGCAGATGTGTTCTCTAATATCTGCAAGAGACTTTCCGATCATTTCCTAGATGGACAGCTGACGAACACCTTATAATTTATCCCACTAAAAATATTGGAAAGATTAAACCAATTACGATGAATGAATTAAAAGAAGTCATAGTAAAAGACCTGAATGTCAATAAAGCTCCTGGTTATGATCTGATCACTGGTCAAATACTGAAAGAATTGTCCCCTCAAGCACCTATGAAACTGCTACATACATTTTAAATGCTTCCCTTCGATTAAAATATATCCCTAGGCAGTGGAAAAATGCAGAAATTATAGTGATACCCAAGCCTGGGAAAGATCCTCACGATAGAAAACCATATCGAACAATCTCTTTGCTGCCAACAATGTCAAATTTATTTGAGAAACTGCTCTTAAGACGTCTCAACCCTATTATTAAAGAACACAAACTAATTCCACAACATCAATTTGGCTTCCAAAGCAAACATTCAACCACGCAATAGGTTCATAGGTTCACAGAGTTGTGGGAATAATTGAAAGAGCTTTCGAAGAAAAGAAAGTGTGTGCAAGCACTTTTTAGACGTATCTCAAGCCTTATTTCTAAATTAAAGAGAGATCTTCCTGAGGAATTTAGTGTAATCTTACAATCCTATTTCCAAGATAGAACATTCCGAGTTAAACAAGGAAGTGAATTCTCCGCTTTAAAGATATCACAGGATAGTGTACTTGGGCCGGTATGTACCTGTTGTATACACGAGACATCCCACAAGATGAGGAAACTGAGATGGCGACTTTTGCTGACGACATGGCAGTAATGTCAGTGAGTGGTACTGTTGAAGAGGCTACAGAAAAACTTCAAAGAACAATCAATAAAGTTAGTACTTGGACAAAAAAATGGCGAATAAAATTAAATGAAACAAAGTCAGTCCATATAAACTTCACAAACAGGAAAACAGAAAAGATACCCATTGAATTAAATGGACAAACTGTTCCCTGCATAAAAGAGGTAAAATATTTAGATTTGGTACTGGATGAAAAAGTTAACTAGAAAAGAAAAAGAAGTGAATTAGATCTAAGATTTAGAAAATTGTATTGGTTACTGGGACATTACTCAGAACTAATTCAACACAATAAATAGTTGATTTATAAACAAGTGCTGAAACCTGTATGGATGTATGGCATACCCCTATGGGGTAGCACCAAGAAAACGAATGTCGAAATCATTCAGATATTTCAGAATAAGGTACTAAAGACTATAGTAAAAACACCTTGGTATGTACGCAATGACAATATCCACAGGGACTTGATTGTAAAATTTGTCAGAGAAGAAATTAAAGCTGCAGCGGTGAAGCACGAAAGACGATTATGTGTACATGAAAACACCGAGGTGCTGCGTATGCTGGCAAACAGTAATACAGTACGAAGACTAAAAAAACCAAACCCTTGGATTTAGTGTTTTAAAACCAGTGTGCTGAATCTGTTGTAATAGAACTACTCATAGGAGCAGTATATAATAAATGTGATTATACAATGAAGACTAAACTATTAGATAAGTGTAAAACTTAGCTGTAGTTAAAAAAGAATCTTCTGCAAATGTTCATAAAATGAATGCTGGTTAATGGATACATCCGTAATGATAAATCGGAGACGATAGACAGCTATGACTAGTAACGATTCAAATATCCCTTTCCATTTATTGAAACTGGTTTTACACCAGTCCATCTTACCTCGGGGTCCTTCGCAGCATTTATCTTCATGCGATCATTACATGTTATATGTTCATTAAGCTTTAATTTTGAGTTTCTCTTTGTTTTAATAGATAATATTGCGGTTACTAAATTACAAATGCCATCTAATTTATTAAAACTGATTGAAAGAACCGCCATTCAGATTTAGTACTGTGTTATTATTCTAAAATAATATATATATTTAACTATTTAGAAATCTAATGGCAAATGCAATTAATACAACCATACACTTTATAATAACTTCGAGCTTTCCTGCATCTTGTTGTTCCAGAAAGTGCTGTACGCTGGTTCTTATAGCGCCACAGATGGAAGACTCATGAAATTAATTATCTATAACTGGGAAATTTGAGAAAAAAACGCCACCAATGAAAATTTATGAAACCTTTCTGACATTCGTCATTTATGAGGTCTGAGAAAGCCCAGAAAACTTCCATCAGAAAGGAAGTCCCTGACTGTATTCAAACCCAAAGATGTATTTTAGCAATTATGATGTGTATGAATATATATATCAACCATGTCGGTTGACATATATTCATACATACATACGTTTCTCAAGTGGGATGTCTTTTGTTTTACTCTCGGAATGCAAAGGAGAGCCGATTTTCAATCGTTTTACATAACGATGAATTTTTAAAAAGATTTGACTATCACTTAGCCTAGTGTATTGCCTATTTAATAGATAAGACTAACTCTGCTAAAGTTTATCTCGATTAGCATGATATAGATAAAAACGTATTATACGAGGTACATCCAGAAAGTAAGTTCCGTTTGGTAATAAAATTAAAATGTGCACAGATACAGAATCATTATTTAGTGCACATAATTCTACAACTCTTAAACTACTTTTCCACATAACTGTCGAAATTTTGCAGGCATTTGTCATAGCGTGGCACAAGTTTCTGAATACCTTCTTCATAGAAGTTTGCCGCCTGTGTCTTCAAAAAGTTGGAAACATTTTCTTTCAGCTCTTCGTCATTGTTGAAGCATTGACCACCAAGGAAAGACTTGAGATGTAAGAACAGATGAAAGTCGCTAGGAGCGAGGTCAGGGCTGTAGGAGGATGGTCAAACACGTCCCAGCCAAATCCCAATAGGAGGTTTTTCGTCACATTTGCAGTACGTTGTCGTGAAGAAAAACAACACCTTTTGACAGCAACCCTCGGCGCTTATTCTGTATTGCGCGGCGCAATTTCCTAAGTGTCTCGCAATAAACATCTGCTTTGATTATTTAACCACGCGGTAAGAAATCAATGATTAAGATGCCTTTCCAGTCCCAGAACACTGTGCACATCATTTTTCGAGGTGTCAAGATTTGTTTCGGCTTAACCTTTGCTGGGGATGAAGTGTGCCTCCATTCCATTGATTGCCGCTTACTTTCAGGGGTGTCGTAAGAAACCCAAGTCTCATCTCCTGTGACTATCTGTGTCAGAAATTCTTCGCCGTCTTCATCATAACGGGTTAAAAACTGAAGTGCACCACCCATCCGTTTTGTTTTGTGTTGCTCAGTAAGAATTTTTGGTACCCAACGTGAGCAAAGTTTACGAAATTTCAGTTTTTCGGTAACAATTTCATGAATTAGTGATCGTGAGCTTTGGGGAAATTCCATAGCGAGAGTACTAATTGTAAACTTGCGGTTTTCCTGGATCTTGTCATCAATCGCGTGAACCAGTTCTTCTGTAACCAAAGATGGACGCCCACTTCGTTCTTCATCGTGCACTTCACTACGTCCTTCACTGAACTGTCGGACCCATCTTCTCACCATTGAACCACTCATCGCATTTTGTCCGTAAACTTCGCAAATTTGCCGATGAATTTCAATTGGTTTCACTTTCCTAGCATTCAGAAAACGAATCACAGATCTGATTTCGCAAGCGGCGGGATTTTCAATCAACACCGACATTGTAAACAAGCACAACAAAGCGTATGTGGCTGACAGAGAACTCAAAATGGCGCACGTTTCTTCTCCTTGATACAGAGCGTCTACCGCGCATGTGCGGAACTGCGATCGCAGCGCTGCAGCGGAGATAAATTGAAACGGAACTTACTTTCTGGACGTACCTCGTAATATTCTGTCGGGTAGAGTTTCCAATCATGATCGTATACGGAAAATCTGATGTGTCCCATTCCCATGACTTTCTCCATCTTTCCCACAAAAAATTTCCTTATAAATTATTGTTATTATTTCGCGATGTATAATTCATAGATTGGCATTGATTTCGTAGACCGAACGGAGGTGAGTCCAAAATTCGAAGCGTACATGTACATATTTGGCAGCAGTGAATTCCATTTAGCATGTACTGTCTTTTAAGTGGAGTCGAAATGCCCTATCTTGCCAATGTTAAAGTTTGGCCCATTATCTCAATAACTTTTAAGATAGTGAGCTACATTTTTCAAGGTATATTTAGCAATGTCTTTACTGTAGCTGATGAAAAATCGGATGTGTTCCATTCACATGACTTTCTCTACATCTGTACAAAAACATATTATTAAAAAGCTTATGCTTCTATTTACTTCATGTTAATCGAGAAAAAAAAAATAGCATAAATAGTGTTATTACTTGCTTCCTTGTAAGTTGAAGCGAAATAAGAGAGTACCAAAGGTTAAAGTGATAGTCAAAAGTTAGTTGCTATGTGACTGAAGTTTCTTTGTTTGTATGGACAGCAGTTGACAAATTCCAGTATGAGAAAAATAAGTTTTTTAAAGCTGAAACCAATAACAAGGAATATCTCTAAAACCATCAACTTGACGAAAAAAATCTGTATTACATAAATTGTCTGCTTTAACGTGCTTTAGATTTTTTGTGTGGTAAGTTTTTGTGTATCTCATACGGTTTAGCATGTATGCAAAATTCCGTAAAATTCATCCAGAATAAAGTAGTCTTCAGAGGCTGTTCCCAGAAAATTCAAGATATACATTTTATTTGTCAGATAAATATCTTTAATATATGATATTTTAATCAAAATCGTTAGAGCCAGTTTTGAGAAAATGAAAATTTTCGAAAAAAGTTCCATGTAAAGGGTAGTTGGGGTGGGGGATTTTTCTCAAAATCTTCGTGTCGCATCCCTAGAAGATAGTAAATTTAAATACCAAGTTTTGGTATTTTACCGATTTTTTGTTTTTGTTATCATGTTCACAGACACACGGACACACATGGACCTTTTTCTGAAAATGCTTTTATTTGGATACAGGGGATCCTAAAACATATATTTCTGGTGAAATCTCGGTATCGAATTTTTAGTTGCAATGCAATACCTTCTCTATACACTATGTACATAGTATGTATAAAGTAAAAATAGACATCTTCTGTTGATTAGAAGGAAATGTATGATTTTGTTTAATAAAGCTCTTAAAATGATATTGAAAATGATCATTTTAAATTAAAATAAACTAACCCATCTACTTAAAATATTTTTCGTTAAAATAAAGCCTATTGAGATGCAAATTTGTGCCAATTAGTTTCTGAGATAATGGGGTACTCTATAGACAAATTCACTTCTTCAGAAATTGCTTTCAATCATAACATTAAAAAAATATATATAACCTAAACAATTTTGCAGTACTTCGAAACTCTCGCATGAAGGAAATATGAGCCATATGCCAATGCTATGAATAGCCAAAGTAAAACTTTCTGATCAAAATAAAAAACAGTAAAAATCTCTTCTCTAACAATAATATTTACACACTTATTGATATTTTACCAAGCGAGTGTACCACAATGTTCTAAAAATTATTTTCAGCAATGTTTTGAAACTGTTTAAAATTAGCATACCTCTACGAAAGTTATACAAAAATAAGCAGGAGACTTGAAATATTCAGAGGCAATTAAAACACGAAAGTGGAAAAAAATTATGAAAATTCCGTTTCGACTCCACTTAAGCATAAGACGCGCACTAAAGCATGCGTGCAGTGGAACTGATAGACAAATGAAATTAATGAAAATAATTGAGTTCAAATATTGGAATTCAAAAGGCTAACCGTGCAACGTCGGGTAGGGCAGCTAGTTATATACATCGTAATTCGAATATAACTGTGAGAGAGCAATTTCAGTTCTAGGTTCACTGCTTTGCGCCAGGGAGAATTTCTTGTTAAGTACACATACACTCATTGTCAACATAAAAGCCCTTGGCATGTGATGTTTGATTAGCCGCTATAAGGATGTTGTGTGACTCAACATTTCCTTTTATGTAAGACTTAGACAAACTGGCTTTTCCTTACATTCTGTGAGTAATCTTTTTCTGGTAGCTGCAGGCAATCCACGGAACCTAGCAGACGTATTTATGGAAGAGATAATGTTGAACAGACATTCGTTTCATCAAAATTAAATATAGTTCTCTAAGCACCATTCTCAGTACTGTTAAATTTTCTTCAAGAAGGCAATTCATTTTTACTGAGCTTGCAAATTATTTGTGCATGTATAAAAATATCTATTATGCACTCACTTTCTCCCAATTAAGTACATGAATATAATTTGGCAATCGTGCACGAATGCTCAGTTAAATAAATTAGAAATATTGTAAAATAGAGCTATTAAAATACTTTATTATTTAGATTATTATACCCCGACTAAACATGTATATCTATTAATAGAAATTGCTTCACTGTGTAAAAGCTTGAAACAGTCCACGATTATATTTGCTTTAAAAATCATTAATAAACAGTTCCATATAAACATTAATATATTGAAACCGAATGAAATACATCATCATCACACCAGGAGTTCTAACAATATAAATGTGAAACAAATGGCTACCACTAAATATGGATTGAGGGGCATAATTTATATAGTGACAAAGCTTATAATTAGCTTCCCATACCAATTAAACAAATTAATAAATTCACATTTCTTAAGAGGGAGGTAAAATGGCATTTACTGCTGGAATATCAAAAAAATCTGATACGTACCACTCACATGACTTTCTCTACATCTCTGCAACAAAGTGTTGTTAAAAAGCTTATGGTTCTATTTACTTCAAGCTAATTGAGAAAAAAATAGCAGAAATAATCTTATTACTTGCTTCCATGTAAGTAGAAGCGAAATAAGGGAGTACTATAGGTTCAAGTGATAGTCAAAAGCTGGTTGCTATGTCACTGAAGTACTTTGTTTGTATGGACAGGTGTTGACAAATTCCTGTATGAGAAAAGTATAAGTTTTTTTCAAAGCAGAAACCAAAAACAAGGAATGTCTCAAAAACGAGGTACTCCACGAAAAAAAAAATGAATATAACATAAATTGTGTGTTTTAACGTGCTTACATTTTTGGTGTAGTAAGCTTTTGTCCATTTCTTACGGTTTAGCAGTTATTCAAAATTCCGTAAAATTCATCCAGAATAAAGTACTCTTCAGAGGCTATTCCCAGAAAATTCAAGATATACATTTTATTTGTCAGGTAAATATCTTTAATATACAACATTTTAATCAAAATCGTTAGTGCCATTTTTGAGAAAATAAAAAAAAAATCATTTTTCAATTCCTTTTTCTGTTTCAGAGGTACTGCATATATACTGTAGAAGTTTTAGGTCAGTCACTCTGAATAAACAAACATATGTTATTCGTCATTGTTAGAGAAAATATTGTGAATGCATCACATCAGATTTTTAAAGATGTATCATTTACATGTTTCTTTAACCTACACAGTGCTGAATGTAATTTTTGCTTTCTTATATAGTCACGCAAGCATGTTTTAGCATTTTTACATACAGTCCATTCGTATTCTTTTCGGCCAGGGCTTGTAGGAGGGGCGGGGGTGCCGTTTGCTACAGGACTGTCTTTCTCGCTCTGTCCTACCTGCTGGCTGAAAAAATGCGAATAGATTATAACATTTATTGTTAATTTACATATCAAGTTTTACTTTTTCCATATTGAACACTTCATCTAGATTCATAGTAAACATGCTAACTCCTTGTCTTATAATTTGGTTTCTAAGTTAGTCTGGTATTATATATTTATAATTATATTTAAAAGCAGGGCGTGAAGATGTCATAGTTTTCAGCTAAATACCAGGCGGGATTTCTTAGGCAGTAACGTCTATGACCTGCATTCTGAAGTCCCCGGGCTCGATCCCCGGTGACTGCCCACTCTGACCCACGTTTTTGGTGATTTCTGCGACAAAAGCTGGGCATGTTTCATCTTCTACCACAACTTTCCTGTATATCATTTTCTGTGCCCATTACTTCCTTGTCATCGTCTCAGGGTTAAAAGACCAGCGGTGGGTTGCGCTCTGTAAAGGTTTATTTCTGGCGTCGTTATGGGATCACTGTCAGGACTCCACTTATGTGCATTTCGGAGCCTCAGGGCTTGTGGGTTGGTCTCGTCGGTGGAGGATTTGTTTGATCTGAAAACGTAGCACCCGTTCGTGATTGCACTCTCGTCATCCGGATCTGATCGCCCTTCGCCTCTCTGCCCTCATCCTTCTCACGCAGGGATCACGCAAGTCGTAACGGGCCCCAAGGATTGCCTGAAGTGATCTGCCCAGTGTCTACGGGCCCCATCCGCGATGACCCTAATCCTTATCTTCAATTATTAGAACACTACAGATTCTTTTATTTGTTATTCTGGAAACAGCTCCAAGTTTGAACGATCAGTGAAATTAAATATAGTAAGGAACAAGTCTTTAATGTTTATTTTCTCATTATCTTCAACAAATATTGCCAGAATTGTATTTGGTCAGTTCACTGCCGAAGTATGACACATTGTAGTATTCTATAGGACAACTCTGACCACATGTACTCAGTGGTCTGTATGTTATATAACCGCTTAAATCAATATTAACCTTTGTTACTGCAACAACATGGCTTCCCTCGAGAGGCTAACTAAAACAACAACAACCTGAAACCATCTACATTGGAATGAAGCGGGGAAGAATGCTGCAAAATATAATTTTACGCCAACGCGTTCGCACTTGCCCGGATCCATCCGTTTCTTGCAGACCTAAAATTAGGTTGTTGTAAAGTATTTACAACAATCGACCTCCCGACTTGGTGCGGCTCCCCTGTAACTTGTAAAGAACGATATTTCTGGCCAATTGATGATAGGACCTATGAGAACGGGTACACATGTACATCCATGAAGATCATTACAGATTCGGAGTATGGTCACGCCGTTAAATCCATTCAAAAAGAATATAGGAAAACTGAAAGCCATTCATAGTATCGTATCTTTGTGCAATATAAGGAAAACAGCTAAAATGGAGGTGAAGCAAATTGGACGACTTCCACTTTTTGAGACACAATAGCAGGGGATCAGAACTTCGGGGCCAAGATTGTGAGGCGTTTTAACTCTTTCATGTGACACGTTTCCTCTATCATAAATAGACAACCTGCGTTCCTAAAGATAATGAACTATCGTAAAAAGTCTCATGTGTTCTATTCACGTGTCTTTATCGTTTCCAAAAAGAAATATTCTTACAAAATTTCATTTTTTACCCACATCATGCTAATTGGGCTAAACATTAGCAGAATTTGTCTTGTTGCTTACTTCCTTGTAAGTAGAAAGGAAATAAGGGAGTACACTAGACTAAATCAATAGTCAAATCTTTTAAAAACTGGTCGCTATATGAAAAATTGAAAATAGGTTTTCTTTGTATGGCCAGGAGTATACAAAATAGAGATTAAACGAAAGGTGACTTCCCATTTGAGAAATATTTAAGTAGTTTAAAATGAAACCAATAACAAAGAATATCTCGGAAATGGAATTATGACATAAATTGTGTGTTTTAACGATATCTATATTTATTGTTCTGTAAATTTTTGTCTATCTCTTACGGTTTACCAGCTATACAAAAGTCATTCAGAACGAAGAGTTCTTCGAAGACAATTCCCAGGAAATACAAGATTCACATTTTGTTTGTTATAAAATATCTTTAACAACTGTATTTTAATCAAAATCGTTAGAACCATTTTTGAGAAAATTTCGAGAAATGTTGCATGTAAAGGATAGTTGGAGGATGAAAACCTCCTTGTTGTATTCTTGGAACATACTAAACTTAAACACAAAGTTTTTGAGTTATACCATCAACACTCTCTTACAAACACACACAAGGACCTTTTCCGAAAAATGTGTTTTTTTTTTTTATCCACGGGACCTTAAAATGTATTTCCAGTGAAATTTCAGTAGATAGATGGTAGGAAGGTAAATGGTGAGTAGGTAAATAACAGGAAGGTAGGTGTGTAGGTGGGTAGGTAGATAGGTAGGTAAGTAGGCAGGCAGGTTGGGAGGCATGTAGATAGGTAGGTGGGTAGATAGGTCGGTCAATAACGTATGCAGAAACACCTTCAATACATATATTGTTCTTAGTAGAAGGGGCTACACTGTTTTGAAATTCTAGCGGAGGGTGAGTTATTTTTTTCGGGCTAAAAGTACTTAGCATTCCTTCCTTCTGAAGGGAAGTAAAGTCGCTGGTTCCGAGACGTAGATTTACGGCACGTAGAAGCAACTCAAGTCTGATAAAGATACCTCTGAGCAAAATTAAGCGGTCTCTCACAACCAATATACAATGGTGCACTGAAAACCATAGAGTTAAAAAGTGTTCATTAATAAAACTCAATTTCAAGTTTGAAATTCCTCTTCTTCTAAGATTACGGGAAACAAATCAATAGCAACTTAACAATTCAAATAATTACTACAAAACAATTGTTTTACAAATTTGAGTATTTTATCGGGATCCATATTTATTTTCTAGTAAGTTTTGTTTATTTCATATTATTTTTGTATTCAAACGCAGCTTCCTATATATACAGACTGCCACTATGGACAAATCATACTTGAAATTAGTAACCAAAAATTGAAATGATGCTTACAGAGAAAATATACAATGATGATAACAAATAAGTCTGAGTTACAAAGTGAAGGTTAAATATTAAAAGCAAAAATAAAAAGTGAACAATAATAGTAAAAATAACAGTAAATTAGAAACAGTAATAATAAAAATAATAGTTCACATTTTTTTATGAATCATATGCGACAAATTAATTGGTGTACTAATGTTTTGCGAGCTATTTACATATGCTTTAATTGCCAACTTAACATAATATGGTATTTTAATAAAAATAATTTGTCATTTTCGGAACAATAAAAATAACGAAACTTTTTCCATGTAAATGGTATTTAGGGTGAGGGTTTTCTAGAAAACCCTTGTTTCACATCTTCGAATTTAAGTTCAGCTACCTCCGGTACGACAAGATTTTCTACCCGAAGGTGCCCTTAATGTGGATATTTTTATTATGTATTTTTTATTTTTTAAAAATGACTCCTACTATTTTTATTAAAATACCATATTTGCATAAGATATATGTAAACTTTGAATTTCCTGCGAATAGCCTGTGAAGTCCTTTTATTTTGGAATGCATTTTGTATACTTTTGTATAACTGGAAAGCTGCAACAGATACCCAAATTACCACGCAGAAAGTGGGATTTCGTTAAAACACAATTTATACTTAAATAATTCTAAAACTAACAATTTCTGAGATATTCGTTGTTATTGTTCCGAAATGTCCAAAAAGTTTGTATTTTTTGAGCCCCCAAGTCATCACTCGTTTGTTTCTCTTGTTCTTGCAAAGAGTACGGAATTTCAAAGCCAGCATGTGCGATCCACCTTAACATCTGTATTTCCTATGTATGTACTTAACAACGGAAACGTGCAGAGGAACCATTTCCGTGAATACTTATTTCAAAATGATGATGTTGCGGAACTGCTGTAGGAAATTTGTATCTAAAAGTTCTAAAGGAAAGAAAATGGTAATGACAAGGTGATAATTAAAAAAAGAACATGAGTATCAAATATATTCTTCTGGTATACTTTTTGAAGAACGAAGAAACTGGTTCCCCCGTTCATTTTTTTTTTTTTTTTACTTTCTCTATACGTACTATGTACATCGTGTATAGAGAAGCTATTGTAATGCATCCAAAAATTTGATACCGAGATTTCACCGGAAATACAAGTTTTAAGACACCCTGAATACAAAAAAAGCATTTTTAGAAAAATGTCCGCGTGTGTGTGTCTGTCTTTCTGTGTGTCTGCGTGTATGTGTGTGTGTGTCTGTGGGCAGCGTAGCTCAAAAATGGAAAGACCTTTAAATACCAAATTTTGTATTTAAGTTCAGTATCTTCCAAGGATCCGACACGAAGGTTTTCATGAAAATCCCTCCACCCCAAACTAACCTTCACATGGAAAAAATTTAGAAAATTTTGATTTTCTAAAAAATGGCTCTAAGGATTTTTATTAAAATATCGTATATTAAAGATATATACCTGACAAATAATATGCATATCTTGAATTTTTTGGGAATAGCCTCTGAAGACTACTTTATTCTGGATGAATTTTACGGAATTGTGTACAACTGGTAAACCGTAAGAGATAGACAAAAACTTACCACACAAAAATTGTAGAGCACATCAAAACACATCATTTATGTTATATACATTTTTTCGTGGAGTTCATCGTTTTTTAGATATTCATTGTTGTTGGTTTCAGCCTTGAAAATCTCATACTTTTCTCATACAGGAATTTGTCAAATCCTGTCCATACAAATAAAGGAACTTCAGTCTCATAGCAACCAGCTTTGGACTATCACTTTAATCTATGGTACTCCCTTATTTCGTTTCTATTTACAAGGAAGCAAGTAATAAGACTATTTCTACTAATTGTTTCTCGATGAGCATGAATTAAATAGAAGCATAAGCTTTTTAACAATAATTGGTTGCAGAGATGTAGAGAAAGTCATGTGAATGGAGCACATCAGATTTTCCTATATTTAAATTCTTCCGAAATATGGAGCAGGTTGGTAAGTAGGGTTGAGCTCTCTTCATATGTCAGAGCAGTGTTCTCATGCTGTGAGAGATTTCAGCGGACTACTTGTAGAGAAAATATATCATACTATTAGAAAATAATTAAAACATGATTTTTTCGTCTATAATAACACTGAACCAAATTTTCTGACACAATTTATTTATAAATCATTTAAACTATAGAAACGCATATTGAACATTTACTTTTACTTTTGAGAGCTTCTCCACTTTTTTTTTTTTTCCCCTGTTTCATTCTTCTCTGTCGTTTCAATCCCCGCAATGTAGATTGTCCTCTCACCATCTGGTTAACAATGGATCTCCATGAAGCCTTAGGTCGTCCTCTTTTCCTGCGTCCACAAAGCGAGTATTCTAACAGTGCCATAGACCATCTCTTTTCATTTATATGTTGATATGTCCATACATCCTACATTCAATTCTATAACTGACTCCTCCATTTCCATCATCTTATTTCCACATTTCTCTTTTTTCAACTTTTGATAGTCTCGTTTCTCTATGTATTTCAACCATCACCACTGCCTGTATCTTATTACTTTCTCTACACGTATTATCTACATAATGTATAGAGAAGGTAATGTATTATACCCAAAAATTAGATATCGAAATATCACCGAAAATACATGTTTTGGGACCCCCTGAATAAAACAAATTATCCGTGTCTGTGTAGCATAACTCAAAAACGAAAACTCCTTTAAACACCAAACTGGATATTTAAGTTTGTTATATTCCAAGGATGCTACAAGAATATTTTCAAGATCCCCCACCCCCAACTGCCTTTTACATAGAAAAAAATTCGAAAATGTAGGTTTTTGCAATAGTTTCTAAAGATCTCTTTCTAGATTATTTTTGTTGAATTTTGCATAACTGGTAAATCGTAAGAGATAGACAAAGACTTACTACACAAAAATGTAGATCACGACAAAGCACACAATTTATATCACATACATTTTTTCGTGGAGTTGGTCATTTTTTAGATATTCCTTGTTATTGGTTTCAGCTTTAAAAAACTTAACTTTTCTCATACAGGAATTTTTCAACTCCTGTCCACACAAACAAAGGAATTTCTGTTACGTGGCAACCAGCTTTTGATTATCACTTTAACCTATGATACTTCCTTATTTTGCTTCTACTTACAAGGAAGCAAGTAATAAGACTACTTCTGCTAATTTTTTCTCGATTAGCATGAAGTAAATAGAAGCATAAACTTTTTAACAATACTTTGTTGCAGAGATGTAGAGAGAGTCATGTGAATGGAACACATCAGACTTTTCCTTTTCTTTCTTTCGTTTTTTATTATAATCAGAGTTGGTATACTATCGATATGATGGAATGATTTAATTTTTTAGTACTTTTATAGCTATATATGCTGTAGATGTATTGCGTGTGTTGCAGACAGCAAGCACAAACGTTTCTCGTGTTGTGAAGGATGTCAAGAAATACAAATGTTCCCCTGTGGACCACATGTTCTGAGGGGGAAAGTGTTTAGATATTCACGTTAAAACAAAACGCTGCTCAGAGCGTTTGCTTCAGCCAAACTCCCCTCCACCGCGCCCCGGCCCAGATCGTGCCCACTCCAGGCCGAGAGCCTTGGCGCGTTTCATCTGTCAGTGTGCAACCCACGACGTACAACTACGGGCGCACTGGTTTGTGCAACGAGTAAATACTCCCTGTTACTTTACTGTGCTTCAACAACAGGTATGTCAACAATTTTGTCAATAGGCCTAGTCACAACGTTAAGATTGTTGTAAACAAATCTTTGATTTCATCTATTTTAGCTTTAATAACAGTTTAAGTCTAATTTTAGATTGCTGATTTTTCTCCCGCACATCTCTGTTGAGTTGCATGTGGTCCGTTTTACTTTCTCTACACGTACTATGTACATAGTGTATAGAGAAGGCATTGCATCCCACCCAAAATTTCGATACCGAGATTTTACCAGAAATACGCGTTTTCGAGTCCCCTGTATAAACACATTTTTATAAAAAGGTCCGTGTGTGTCCATGTGTCTGTGAACACGATAACTCAAAAACAAAAAGTTGTAAAATATCAAACTTGGTGTTTAAGTTACGTATTTTCCAAGGATGTGACACGAAGATTTTGACGAAAATCTACCCACCCCAAACTACTCTTTACATGGAAAAAATTTCGAAATTTTTTATTTTTCCAAAAATGGCTCTAACGATTTTGATTAGTCTCTTATATTTTAGATATTTACATGACAAATAAAATGTATTTCTTGAATTTCCTGGGAATGGCCACTAAAGACCTCTTATTCTGGATTATTTTTTTTAAAATTTTGATTTACTAATAAACAGTAAGCGATAGACAAAGACTTATTACACAAAAAATGTAGAGTTCCTTAAAGCGTACAATTTATGTCGTATTCATTTTTTCTTGGAGTTGACCGTTTTCGATATTCCTTTTCATTGGTTTCAGTTTTAAAATACTTAAAACTGTTTCATACAGAAAGTTGTCACCTCCTGGCCAAGCAAAGAAATGGATTTCAATCCCATAACAACCACATATTAAAACATGTGACTGTCGGTTTAACCTAGTGTATTACCTTATTTCCTTCTACTTATAAGGAACTAAGTAACAAGACCGTGTCTGCTAATGGATATCTCGATTAGAATGAAGTAGATAGAACAAGCTTACTAACAATATATATATATATATATATATATATATATATATTTTTTTTTTTTTTTTTTGGTTGTTGTTGGTAGCTTACGTCCTTTAACCTGGTTGGTCATATCGGATGATGAATGAAAATGGTGAAATGATGCTCAAATGATCTAGGGGCCCATGGAGTTTAAACTTACTCGAAATTCGTCTTCTCAGGATAAGGGAAAACCCCGAAAAAAACCTTACCCGGGTAACTCAACCTAAGCGAGATTCGAACTCACGACCTGTTCATTGTGAGGCAGACACGCTACCATCACACTATCCAGGTGGTCTAACAATAATTTGTTACGGAGATGTAGAGAAAGTCATGTGAATGAAACACATCAGATTTTTAGAAAAAGGTTCTCGTGTGTGTGTGTATATCCATGTGTCTGTGAACACAATAACTCAAAAACGAAAAGTTGGTAAAATATCAAACTTAGTATTTAAGTTTAGTATCTTCCAGGTATGCGACACGAAGATTTTGAGAAAAATCCTCCCACCACAAACTACCCTTTTTATGGAAAAAGTTTAGAAAAGTTTGATTTTCTCAAAAATGGCTCTAACGATTTTGGTTAAAATACCGTATATTAAAGATATTTACGTGACTTAGATGTTTAAGGCGGCATATAAATAGGGGAAGGGGGGGGGGGTCTGCAGTAGCTATTAACAGCTGTGATTTATTTACGCACCTCATCTTACTTTATAATCTGACACAAATTTTAGCAAACGTTTATTATAAAAAAGTAAAATATTTACTGAATTAATTTTAATATGAGGAGTATAATGTAAAAACAACCCGATTAAACATTGGTAGACAAAAAGTTTTATTTCCCCTTCCTTACTTAATATTACTTTAACATCTCGATATCATATCGCAACACTTACTATATGTAGTTTGTAGCGTTCTCTACTACATGTTTATAATAAATAGGGGAAGTAATGTATTCCACCCAAACATTTCACCTCACCGGAATTATGTTTTGAGGTTCCCTGAATTGTTTAAGAAAAAAAAGTATGCGTGCCAGTATATGCTGGGAAATAATGCTAAATTTTATTTTGTACAGCTTTCAGTTTGGGAACGATTACGTTTCCATGTAGTATCAAACAAAACATATTTCCGAATTAGTAGGAAAGTTAAGAGGAAGAGGGACCAATTTTTGTCTTTTGTAAGGAAAGAGCCTTTTAACCAAAATGTTCCTGTCTTTTGGATTGTTTATTAGAAAAAGGTACTCTGTAATGGTAAAACGTCACAATTTGTTATTTTAACCACTAGTAAAATATTGATTATTTCCAATTTCAGCAAAAATATACTTTTTGGGGGTTAAGAGGTTTGTTTATAGTTGGCTTACCCTCCCCTTGTGTAGGACTGACATCCCCTAGGGTTTACAAATGGGCGCCTAGGGGAGTCAACGACACCTAACCACAGAATGGAGAAATGGAACGAGTGGTTGGCCCGTAGCCAGGCATGCACGTGAATAAGTGGATGATATGAAATGCAAGCGAAATGGATGATAGAAAAGGTGATGATGGAGCAATTGGTGGAATGAGTGGCGGGGCAACCCCGCGCAGACGCCGTTTCGTCCACCACAAATCCCGCATGCGCGCATTTGCTATCGAACCCGGGACGCCTAAGAGGTTTTTAAGGTATTTAAATGCTAGTATGCATTCCCTTAAAGTTGTCATGTAATGCCTATTTTTAGAGCATTTGTATCTTTAAATTCAGTTTTCTCAAAACAAAATTTTTGGATAATTATGTACATTTTCCTCAGAAAGTGTGAGAGGTATAGAGCTGAAATTTTCAGTACATGTATACAGCACACAGCTAAACTTTATTAACCTGAACTATAATTTTATAATGTATATTAGTGATATTAAGAAAGCAACAACATTGCAAAATTTCCACATGTTACTTTTTTGACTTTGAAAACATTTTTTTTTTCAATCATTAGTGAGCTGTATACATAAATAAAAAGAACGATGCAAGAGTGAGATTTGGTATTGTAAATAGTATCAAAGGTACAAGAATTCACATGTTTTAAGAGTAAATGTTTGTATTTTTCTGCTGAATGAAATACTTTTTACAGACTCAATTATATAAGCTATCAATACAAACAACCAATAGAAATAATTTTAATGGTTTATAGAATAATTCATAAACATTTAGGAGTAAACCATTGAGAACTCTAAGAGCTGTGGTAATTTAACTCACTTCTGGTGTAATTTCGGTATGTTCAGACTACCTTGTCCTTTAACCCAGTAGCAAATGATGAACAAGTGTCTGATTATACCAGTAATCATGGAGCTCATGAAGGACGCCCAAGGCGAGTAGCCAATTTGATCTTAAGTCAGTTTCTCTTCTCCAACAGCAAAATAGCAAGGGAAGTGCGTCAGTTACGGATTTAGCTTGTAGGAGGGAGATTAAAGGGATCAGTGAAGTTTGTTGGGAGTAGGGGCAGTGTGTATTCAGTGTAAACCATTCACCAAACGATAGCCTTCCAACGCATCAGATCAGTATGAGCCAACTCTTACAATATAAAATGACTTTATATTGGACTGAAGGTTTTCGGACAGTGTCGCTTTCAAACGCTGTTCAGTTTGCACACTTAGAAAGTGTATATAACGATTAGTTGCATTTAATTATAAAGAACATGTAAACACACCTAAAATGAATTTATTTATTTTCATTTACTGTCATAGAACATCGGCTGCGCTGTGGCCGAATGGTTAGACATTTGGTGGACATATGATGGACAAAGCGGTGCAGGGCTGGGTTTTCTCCGGGCTCTCCGGTTTTACCAGCCGTCGCATTCCACCGGTGCTCCATCTTCATTCCATGTATCATCAGTGTCATCGCCTGCGGTGAAATGAAATGGACATTTTTATTTATGGACGTCGTTTAACTACTGTGGTTCTCAGCGTCCCATTCTATGCTGGGCGTGAAAGACCGCTTAATTTTGTCAGAGACCTCTTTATAAGGCTTGAGGTTCTTTTACGTGTCGTAAATCTACGACACGGAACCAACGGCTTTGCTTCCCTTCCGAAGGAAGCCATGCTAAGGATTTTTACGCCCGAAAAAATCCATCGGGTTTGAACCCGCGATCTTAGTCCCATATGCAGTAAAATCAGGCGTTAAACACTGTCAAAGTGGCAGCGTGTCTGCCTCACATTTAAAAGGTCTCGAGTTTGAATCTTGATTAGGGTGAGTTACCCGAATAAGTTTTTTTTTTTTTTTTTTTTTTTTTTTCGGGGGTTTCCCTTATCCTGAGAAGACGAATATCGAGTAACTTTAGGCTCCATGGACTCCGAAATCATTTGAGCATCATTTTACAAATTTCATTCATCGTCCGATATGACCAACCAGGTTAAATGACACTAAGCTTAAAAAATCACTATCAAAAACAAAATAAAGCAAAAAACAAAACAAAACAAAAAACGGAATGTCGCTCCAATTACGACAGCGTATGGAATTTGTTACAATGAATCTATGTATGTACATATGTGAAATACATAGAAAATACATATAAAATATAACGTTGACAAGCACGACTTTCTCTACTCACTCTTCTACAAACTATTTATACCAAAGCTTATTCTTCTATCTACTTCTTATTAATCGAGATAAGAGTTTGCAGAAATGGTTTCAGTACACAATTCTTGGCAGGCTTAACCACGAAGCTGAAGTGATAGTAAATCTTTAAAAATTGGGTTACTATATGCGACTATTGAAAGTCTATACTTTCTGTATATCACGAATATCGAGTGGGATGGCTGAGGCGGTTTTGTCTGCACAGCATCTTTTTGCTTTCCCTGTACGTACTATGTTCATAGTGTATAGAGAAGGTATTGTAATGCACGCAAAAATTCGATACCATGTTTTCACCGGAAATACATGTTTTGGGACCTCCTGAATCCAAAAAATAGCATTTTAGACAAATGTCCGTGTGTGTATGTGTGTGTGTCTGTGGACAGCATAGCTCAAAAACGAAAAGACCGTTAAATACCAAACTTGGTATTTAGGTTTGGTATCTTCCAAAGATGCGACACGAAGATTTTCAAGAAAATCCTACACCCCCAATTACCCTTTATATGGAACTTTTCTCGAAAATTTTTATTTTCTAGAAAATGGCTCACACTATTTTGATTAAAATATCGTATATTAAAGATATTTACCTGACCAATAAAATGTATATCTTGAATTTTCTGGGAATAGCCTCTAAAGATCTCTTTATTCTGGATGATTTTTATTGAATTTTGCATAATGGGTAAACCATAAGGGATAGACAAAAACGTACTACACAGCAAATGTAGAGCACGTTAAAATACACAATTTATATTATATACATTTTTTTCGTGGAGTTTGTCGTTTTTGAGTTATTTATTGTTTTTGATTTCACCTTTCAAAAACTTATATTTTCTCATACAGGAATTTGTCAACTCCTGTCCATTCAAACAAAGGAACTTCAGTCACATAACAACCAGCTTTTGACTGTCACTTTAAACTATGGTACTCCCTTATTTCGCTTCTACTTAAAAGGAAGCAAGTAATAAGACTTTTTCTGCCATTTTTTTCTCGATTAGCATGAAGTAAATAGAGGCATAAGCTTGTTAACAATAATTTGTTGCAGAGATATAGAGAAGGGCATGTGAATGGAACACATGAGATTTTTTATTTATTTATTCATTATTATTATTATTATTATTATTATTATTTCAAAAAATACAGTTCCGGCGTCTTGTCGGGACTCCGACGCTGTATTCCTTTTTGTATTTTCCCAACATTTCCTTTGTTAATGTTTTTGATTTCCGTTTTGCTTTTAATACACACATGTACACATTTAAAAACACAGAAACATCAATGCCCAAGATGGGACTCGACCCTACGATCCCCTGCGCCACGAAGCACTAAAGTACTCATTCGGAAGGTTGCGGTTTCGATCCGTGTAGACTATGAACTACTCCCTTCTCTTTTGGTACGGAATCAGGGCAGCTCTGAATTATTCGCACAGCTAAGGCTTTCAGAACTTGACTTATAATATGTGCATGTAGTGAGCATTGGAAGAAAAGGGTAAGCTAACCCCAATAGTATACAAAACCAGACGTCACACGGGTATGCAAACGTGCTAAAAACTGCTTTCATAATACGGCGTCTAATTTATTAAACATATTTGAGAATCGTTCTGTAGAACTGGAGACATGAAATAAATATTATTCATAAAATAAATTTATGCAACTTCAAAAGTATATGTCTACAGGCTTAACGTCCATTTAGTCTTCCAATTTCTTACAGCTTATAGCAACACACATTTTAAACCTTTCAAACTTGAAGCACCTTCTGTTATTTAAGGGGACCCGGTAAGGCATATAATGACAATGTTAAAATTTGAATTTTCAAGGAAAATTTTCTCAGAAACTATTTATTGTATCTACTTCAAATTTTTACAGCACAGTATATGGACTTTTGTACATATTTTAACATGATTTTTTTGGTAGAATAATTATTTGAAGAGTAAATAATTTTTTTTCAGTAGTATATTTTTTCATTAAAATATCATACTAATCACTTCAAAACTTCTAAACCGTAGATAATTTTAAAAAAATTACCCTGTTAAAATGTTTATCATTTATATAAACATAATGCCTGAAAGTATGAGTTTCCTAGAGCAGTTTTTGAGAAAATGTTCCTTATGTATCAAAAAAGGGGTAAAGCTATACCAGAGGATCAGCACAAATATAAATCTTTAAGAATTGAAACTAACCTTATAATCCACTTCAGAGTATGTAGGAGCTAATATGTGTTCATCTAGAATTGGAATAACCCACCACTCCCACCTTGTAAGTGCACTTTCTTAAATAGCAAAATTCAGGAAAATGTTCATGGTGGGGGAAGATTTAATAGCTGTTGCTAGACGGGAAGTAAGTATTTATGGTCTAGAAACAATGAAATTACAATGCTACCAACGTAGATAAAGTCACCAAACAACAATGAAAGAAAAAAAAGGTGAAGCTCAAAAGTCACCAACATTCACACAGTAATAATGGAGTGCCAAGGCTGTAAATATGTGAAAATAAGTTAATTCACACACGCACTAACCTAAACCTAACACAGCGCATGCTCGCTTCGCTCGCATGCTTTGGTAAAACCGGTAGCAATTATTAAAACAAAAGTACATGAAAATAGGTTTATTTACACACACACTAACCTAAACCTAACACAGCGCATGCTCGCTTCGCTCGCATGCTTTGGTAAAACAAGTGGAAATTATTGAAACCAAAGTAAAGGAAAATCACTAAAAATAAATTACACGAAAATCACTTTTTACACAAGAATAATTGATTCAGAACTCTAAACACAGAATGACTTTTAGAATCGCGGTATCTTTTGTATCAATGCTGGCAATCACCCTCATGTTGCAACAAATGCCTCAAAATCAACTATAAAGGACTCTAGTGGCCGAATAGTGAACAGTTCATTGATGGTTCCACAACCTTTTAATGGCTAGTGATAACTAGTTTTCAAATATTGGTAGTTTTGAATTTTGCAATATGAACGTCAACTATGCACGAGTTAGACGCCACCTGTCTGTTAGCTACTGAAACAATAGAAATTGCAGTAAAAACGTACAGAAAACAAATACTTCTGGTATATTTTAGTATAAATCTCGTACTTTGTTGGAAAAAAAATAGACAAGATACATTTTTAAAACTTTGTAATACGATATTACGGCGAGTAGAAGTGAAAAAACTAATACCTAAATAGTTAAAATGGAAGTTTAGGTGGTGGAACCAAGATATAGTAATAATAAAAAGGTAGTTTTGAGATATCAAGCTTAAAAGTTAGAACCAATCTTTTCATTACATTCCAGCACCATACGAGGGATTGTCAGGTTATGAAGAATATCTTATAATATTTGAATATTTATTATTTCAATAGCAATACTTTTCTCACCATATTTCTATTATATTCATCTCCATAGTTTTGCAGTTTCTTTTTAGAAGAACTATTACACTTTACATCATCACAGTGTTTATTTCAACATCCACATGTGGATCTGTAATATCAACATTATTTGCAGTGATATATCTTTTGGTTTTCTAATATTCTTCCGCTTTCTAAAAACCCTATTACTGTGTCGTGGCATTGTAAACAAATTTAAATAAGAACCAAACACAACAATAAAATATTCACAATCACATATATAACAAACTAACATGTTTACAAAAACAAACTGGCTAAGTTAGGTTGTCATGATAAATCAGTAATCAGTGTTACCAAAAATCAGTATAGCAATTTCAAAAATATCCCACAACACTTCCCTTCTAAAAAAACGGGAACTTTAAATATATTAATTTCGTTCATAGCAAACACAAATGCCAATAAATTGACCGACCACGCCCACTAAATGCAGCCCCTTTGTAAATATTATATAAAAATCCTTAGAATAGTGATATCAAGGTAAACATTGAAACATTTTACTCAGAAAATCCCCTAGTACTTTTACATACAAAAATAGAAAACCAACAAAAAATGTATTTTTACCAATACTTGCCTTACCGGGTCCCCTTAAATAATGTTAGCAGTTTGGTAATCTTCTCTCCACTTCATATAAAATGTTGCAGATGATGTTTGCGTTGTACGCGCTATTTCATTACTAGCTTGTAATGATATTTAATATTTACCATCTTCAAATTCCCGAATTTTTCTCATAGACAGTTTTCATTTTATACTTTACATTATCCGCCACAAACCGCTGCTCTATCAATCTTTTAGGTTAGTTCTTCTAAGAACCCTATCGAATTAAGTATTTTATAACCTAACTTTTCTTCATATATTATTGTCTATTTTCTTTTTTTAACGAACAGTAAATCTGCAGAAGTAAGATCGTTGCCCAAAAATCTAAGCAGGAGTTGTAACAGGCTGAGGAGATAAAGACATATTTCATGCAATTTCTTTAAATGTTCCCTTTCTGCTTGGAGCTAAGATAATAAATGTTTGTGTTTGCGATTAAACTGTCTACACAATGTAACTATTGCAATTGCCTGGTTGCACAGTAAAACACTGCCTCCATACATGCTAGCCTGCCAATAATGGTAGCTCCAGTGATTGTACAGCCCTGAGTGTGTTGCTGACGAATGACGTTAGTCTGTGTCGCAAGAAACTGGTAGTTCTCGACGAGATGCTAAAAGTCCTGGATCTAGTTATTCTTCAGAGGCGCTAGGAGATGCCTGCAGGTCTGTCTCCATTTGTAAACTTTATGGACCCCGTAATATCTGCACCTGCCGCTACTTGGTCCAGGCAATGTCATCCCTTCCTCCCAGAGTTTGCATACGGCACAATAGATCTTTGGCTGCAGTGCTTAAATCTTTATTATTAATGTTCCATTTATACCCCTTGAGTCTATCGGTGGGATTGCCTTTGGAACACGTGTATTGTGTACTGTTGTTTTCTAATGTTCTACATTAGGTCACACACACACACACATTCACACTCTCATCCATACTGTCAGATTCTGGGAAGGATAAAGAATATTCTCGGCTAGAGAAAAATTGACAGGTGTTCTGCTGACTCAGCCAACCTATTTAAATTCTCCGCCCTTTGCGAGAGAAGAAATACATCTCGAGTGCGACTTAGCGCTTTAAAATATAGGTATATAGTATTAGAAATTTCAAATCAAAGTCAATGCAAGTATCTAAAATCGTTAATGTCGCGCACTTTGCTCAATTTATCTTTCAACTAAATATAACTGTTTCGCGTTTTAAGCTTCTGTCTATTTATAAGCTACACACTGTTGAACAAAATGCATCCAAAAAAAGAGAATTCACGAGCTGTTCACAGAAAGTTCAACATGTGCATTCTGTTAGTTAAAATGAAATGGTGTTTTATTTATGGACGCTCTTTAACTGCTGTGGCTCTCAGCGTCCCATTCTATATTGGGCGTGAAAGGCGCTATTTTGCACAGAGGCCTCTGTATCAGACTTGAGGTTATTTTACGTGCCGTAAATCTACGACACGGGACCAACGGCTTTACTTCCCTTCTGAAGGAAGCCATGCTAAGGATTTTTACGCCCGCAAAAAATCCATTGTCCTCCGCCGGGTTTGAACCCCCGACATTGGATACATGAAGTTGGCATGGTAACCATTAAACCATGAATGCGACGTTCCGTTGGGCATTCAGATATCTTACGCATACGACATCTTAAACAAAACTATTAGCTATTTTGGAATAAATACGTTTTCCATGTAAAATCTAGTTTTTGGTGGATATATTTTAATGAAAATTTTCGTGTTGCATCTTTGGAAGATGTTGAACTTAAACACCACGTTTAGTATTTATACGAGACTTCATTTTGACTTTATGCTGTTTTCAGAGGGACACATGGATTACTGTCTAAAAATTCTATAGGGAAGTTCCATAACCTTAAAATCTGTTTTTGTAAAGTCTCGATATAGAATTTCTGGGTGGAACATAATACTTCGTGTGCCATAGACAAGTCTGTGGTAGAGAAAGTAATAATGTTGACAGCTAATGTGTATTTGTCGTGTATATAAAAGTGACTACTTCGTACAGGGGAGGGGGAAACAACAGAAAAATGGGTTTCATTATAAAGGTCGAACTCATTTTTACTTTCTCTAGCACGTATATGCAATGTACACAGTAGACAGAGGAGGTATAGTACTTCATCCAAAAATTCGAGACTTAACCGGAAATACACGTTTTAGAGTAGCCTGTATCCAAAAAAAGCATTTTAGAAAAAGTTCCACGTGTGTGTGTGTGTGTGTGTGTCCGTGCCTGTGAACACGATACTCAAAAAAGAAAATTCGGTAAAATACCAAACTTGGCATATAAGTTTAGAATCTCCAAGGAAGCCACACGAAGATTTTGAGGGAATATATATATATATATATATATATATATATATATATATATATATATATATATATATATACATATAAATATATTTAAATTTCTTAAAGAAACTACTTCTCAAATGATATCTTTAGAATAAAACCCAGCTGCATTATTAGGAGGATTACGTGCAGTAGCACAGACTATTTCTTATGAGGTAAGATTGGCTTTGATTTTATTATCTTTTACATGGAAAAAGTTTAGAATTTTTTTTCAAAACGATTTTGATAAAAATAAAATGTATATCGACTTTTCTGGGAATAGTCTCTGAAGACTTCTTCATTCTGAATGACTTCTGCATAACTGGTAAACCGTAAGGGATAGACAAAAACATTATTGTACAAAAATGTAGATATTGTTAAAACACATAATTTATGTCCCACACAGTTTTTCTTGGAATTTACCATTTCAGAGATGTTCCTTGTTATTGGTTTCAGTTTAATATGCTTAAAATTTTCTCATACGGAATTTATCAATTCCTGACCGTCGTAGGAAGTTGAATCATACAACAACAGCTTTTAAAACATTTGATTATCGCTTTAGTCTAGTGTATGCCCTTATTTTCCTTGTACTTATAAACCAGTAATTTTAATACATAATTTCTGCTAACGTATGTTTACTTTAATTAGCACGAAGTAGAGAAAGTGATCAGCTTTTGTAAGAATAATCTGCTGCAGAATAGCTAAAGAAAGTCATATGCATTGAACACATCAGACTTTTTATAAATATTGCTGAAATCAGAGACTAGCGTACATCAGAGTTTGCTAGACTTATTAAACCACGTCAAACAAAACATACCTAACATAATACATATTCAGGAAAAAACAAGACCTAGTTCAAGATAGTTCTTGAAAATGAGAGCCTAGAAGTATATAAAGTAATTGTGCCGATGAATGATTATTTTAACATTGCATTATCTTATTAAATATAACACGTTTACAAAGTTATTTTCTACGTCACCAAGTCTTAGAGCATTAAATCAATGATTTAAATCACATTTGTAATTTTCACTTCAGACAAAAAGTGTCAATATCAATTCCCCTTGCATTATAATAATAATCATAATAATATGGATATTTAAGTCTTCCTAGGTTGATAACTCTTTATATCCAATCGTAGCACTGAATAAGAGGTTCAATTTCATAAATCACTGCCAAGCCGTAACCCACCGAACACCATCGTCTGCCCTTTCAGCTTGGAACAGATGACAAAGAAATGGGATAGAGGAAGCATTGGACAGAAAGGTCGAGTTAGAAGATGAACTATCTAATATTCGTCTGCCGACCCGAGTAGACCACAAAAAATCCATGGGTTGAAGGTCTCTGGGGATCGTACCGGGATCTTCCAAATACAGGCTTGCCGCAAGTGCCATCCCTCTCGGCCTGAAATTATAATTACTATGCTGTGCAGATGATAGTCTAATTACAGTCCATAAGACCAAATCACTTCTCTCTCACTGAGAAAATTCTTGCAAGTGGCTTCAACAGTTTTTAATAAGAATACATATGAATTCCTAAGCAGTAGGCTTCAAGTTATCTACACTCAAACCATTTCCACTACAAAGATTGTAAACCAGAGCCAACAGTCACTGACTGGCAGGTAAAAATCGGTCCCAGTGCTGCCTGCAAACGCCAAAGGCTATGTGGGATTCGGTGTTGTATATTACCTGCAATCTTGCTGCCATTGACACTTCAACCTTATTTCTTTACGTGCTGGGTTTAATGCTTAGAAATTCCTATCCCAGGTAATGAATGAAATGCAAAGAGAGAAACTAACGTTTCATTTATGAGCATATGAAGACGTTCTGTTTTAAGTCAGCTGTGGATGTCGAATTATTTTTCACGCTGAAGCACGTGATATAACCGTCCACTGTTTGACCTATGTACTCACTGCAAATTGTTGATATCCCGAAACGTGGTTCTTTCTTTGTTGATTTTTCAGCCCCTCAGCGTACTTTATAGTGAGAATTTAGAAGTAACTATTTCCTACATTCACGAGTAGACTTTCTCTTAAGAGCAAATGTTCACGCAGTGACGGCGTCTAACTAAAATTAACATCTAGTTGCAAGAAGACATCAATTAGCCTTTTGTTACATTCTGAATATTCGCTGATATGAAATCTCGTTTCCTGCCAAGAACTGCATTATGCAGAATGTAACTGCATGCATCCTGTCGTATTAGCGATGACACATCTGTCGCCTAGATAGCTGTTAGTAATGCTCTGCTATGCAGGCTTTAGTCTTGTGCTCTCAAATAATTAAAATCGCATGTATTATACTTGCATGACTTTCTCTTCCCTATATCGTTTACTAGTGAGTATACAAATTATTTTTACACAAGTTTATTTTCCTATCTAGTTCATTTTAATTGAGGTAAAGTTTTAAGGAAATAGCTATATCACGGATATTTCGTTATAGGTACAAAACATATCGATTGACAAATGTTTAAGAACTAGTACCTATAAGCTGTCTTTAAGAATCTGTAGGTTTCCATGCAATCACAAAAAATAAATAAATAAATAAATAAAAAAACTGAATATTTAAAATACTTTACAAGAATAACAGAGTATTAAAAATTCGAACCATTAATAACAGATTATGATGTAAAAACTTGTAGAAATTGTGTGTTTTAAAGATATGTACTTTCTCTGGTATGTATGCACATTGGACTTAGTAGGTAGAGAAGGATTTGTATTCCACCCAAAAATTCGATATCGAAATTTCACCGCTCGCAAAGACATGTTTTGAGATGACCAGAATCCATAAAAAGCCTTTTTAGAAACATGTCCATGTGCGAGTAGGGGAGCAACATAACTCAAAAAGAAAAGTCCTTTAAATAGAAGAGTTTAATATCTTCAAAGGATGCAAGAAAATCCTTCCACCCCAAACTACACTTTACATGGGAAAATTTTCGAAAATGTTGATTTTCTCAAAAATGGCGCCAATGTTAAAGATATTTCTCTACGTTACAAATAAAATTAATATCTTACATTTCTTGGAATAGCATGTGAAGTTCTATTGATTCTGAATGACTTTCATTAACTGATAAACCATAAGATATAGACAAACACTTACTAAACAAAACATGTAGATCTCGTCGAAGCACACAATTTATTTCCTTTACATTTTTTTGTGAAACTAATAATTTCAGAGATATTCCAATTTGAATTAAGTATTTAAATTTTGAAATACTTGAAATTTTATCAAACAGAAGTTGTCCGTGTTTCTTTTATTTTATTTCTGGTTATGCAAAGAGAGTCAAATTAAAATGAAAATCGCATAGCGGCACCTTTTAAATGATTTGACTATCGCTTTAACCTAATGCATTCCCTTATTTCCTTCTACTTACAAGGAAGTAAGTAATAAGACCATGTCTGCTAATGTTTATCTCGATTAGCATGAAATGCATAGAAGAGTAATCTTTTGCAAGACATTCACAAAATTTGTATGCAATAAGTTTTAGTCTATCTCTTAGCATAGGCTCTTCCAATTTAGCAGTCTTCCTCTAGCCAAAAAGCAGCGAGTTACTCATAGGGACATGCCTACAGTATGCATTATCTTCCCTCATTATTGACGGAAAGCTGTTGTCAGGGCTGAAATAAGTGAATAAAAACACAAACATTTGTCTTATCATCTTCGCCCAGTAACACACTGGCTATCAACTCCCCACCCCAGCATGGTTCAGAACGTTGTAGTTGAATTAAATTGAGATTTTTATTTATTGACCCTCTTAAACTGGTGTTGTTCTCAGTGTCTATTCTACATTGTAGTACAAGACCGCTTAATTTTGTTCAGAGGCCTCTTTATCAGGCTTGAGGTTCTTATTTCGTGCTGTAAATCTGCGATCGGAAACCACCGTTTTTACTTCCCTTTCGAAGGAGGCCATGCTAAGGATTTTTACGACCGAAAAAAAAGCCATCATCCTCCACCGGGTTTGAAGCACAACCTTGGAAACCAGAGGCTATCATATTACACTTAGACCACGAGAGGGGGCGGCGGAGATGACATTTGTTTTGAGTACGCGCAAGTACTCGGACTCACACGAGTAAAGTTGGAACAACGTTGCTTTGCATCTACCAGTTATACAAAACTCCTTCCGAATGAAAACTTCTCAAGCTATTCCCAAAAATTGAAGATATACATTTTATGTCCTGGTATTTTAATCAAAATTGTTCAAGCCATTTTTGAGAAAATCGAAAGTTTCCAAAAATGTTCCATGTAAAGGGTAGTTCGAGATGTAGGTCTTTTTACATTCTCAAACACGTATGTACATAAAGGTATTGTATTCCGCCCAATAATTTGATGCCGAGATTTCACTGGAAATATATGTTTTGAGGCCCCTTGAGTCAAAAAAATTTAGAAAAAGGTCCTTGTGTGTGGACAGCATAAACCAAAAACGAAAAATCCCCTAAAAACTAAAGTTGGCATTTATCTTAAGTATTTTTAAGGATGCCTCATGAAAATCCCCCCACCACAAACTACCCTTTTCATGGAAAAAAATTGAAAAGTTCATTTTTCTCAAAAATTGCTGTAAAGATTTAGATTAAAATGCCGTATATTAAAGGTATTTACGTGATAGATAAAATGTAAGTTTATTTTGAATTTTCTGAGGACCTTTATTCTAGATGTGCTTTGCAGAATTTTGCATAATGGCTAAAGCAATAGGCAAAAACTTTCAACACAAAACATGAGGATCTCGTTAAAACACATAATTTATATCATGTGCGTTTTTCTTGTAGGGTTGACCGTTTTCGAGATATTCTTTGTTATTAGTTTCAATTTTACACTACATTTTATCAAACCGGTCCATACAAAGCGAACCGAACCTCAATTGTTTCATATAGCAATCGGTTTTTAAAAGCATAATGTATTTCCGTATTTTCCTTCTATTAACAAGGAAAAAGTAATAAGACCAATTCTGCTAATGTTTATCTCGATTAGCATGACGTAGATAAAAGAATAATCTTTTGTAAGAATAGTTTGTATATGGAAATGTACTAGAGAAAGCACATGAATGGAGCACATCAGAATTTTTAATTTTCGTATCGTATCCTTGCGATGCGAAGATGAAATACACTGAACTTAAATACCACGTTGGGCATTTTATTTATTGTATTTGTTGAGTTATGCTGTTCGCACGCACACACACACACACACACACACACACACACACACACACACACACAGGCGAGTGTTAAACACTACAAAAACACACACACAGACAAACATGCAGAAAGATATACACACACACTCACGAAACTTTTTCTGAGTTTTACTTCCTCTACCGTATGTACAATGTACATAGGGATAGAGAAGTATTGTATTCCACCCAAAAATTCGATGTCCAGATTTCACCGGAAATACATGTTTTAGGACCCCCTGAGTCCAAAAAAAAAGCATTTTTAGAAACAGGTCCCTGAGTGTGTGTGTGTGTGTGTGTCTGTGTCTGTGTGTGTGTGTGACTGTGGACAGCATAGCTCAAAAACGAAAAGACGGTTGAATACCAAACTTGGTACTTAAGTTGGTATCTTCCAAGGATGCGACACGAAGATTTTCAAGAAAATCCCCCCTACTACCCTTTACATGTAAAAATTTTCGTAAATTTTGTTTTTCTTAAAAATGGTTTTAACGATTTTGATTAAAATATCACATATTAAAGCCATTTCTATCACAAATAAAATGTATATCTTGAATTTTCTGGGAATAGCTTCTAAAGGCCTGTTTATTCTGGATGAATTTTGCTTAATTTGACATAACTAGTAAACCGTAACTTACTAAACAAAAAAATATATGTCTTGTTAAAATACACAAGTTATGTTATATACTTTTTTTTTCGTAGAGTTTACCGTTTTCGAGTATTCCTTGCCATTAGTTTCAGTTGTGAAGTACTTACATTTTTCTCGGACGGAAGTGTCCGTTTTTCTTATGTTCTACTCCTGGTCAAGCAAAGAAGCGATTTGCAATGACAATCGCATAACGACAGCTTTTAAAACATTTGACTATCACTTAAGCCTAGTGCATTTCCTTAGTTCCAGTCTACTTATAACGAACTAAGTAATAAAATGCTGCTGATGTTTATCTCGATTAGCATGGTGTTGGAAGAAGAGTTATCTTTTGTAAGAAGTTTGTAGAGTAGTTAGAGAAAGTCATGTGAGTGTAACACAACACATTTTTTAAATCAGCGAGTTTCTAAATGTTTACTTCCGGTGAAACCTTGGTATCAATTTCTTAGGTGGAGCTCAATACTCCTTACTATTCGCAGTAGATAAAGTAAACCAATGACAGTTTAAAATACAATATATCTTATCTGCTCAAATACTTCCTTTCTGTCTTTAATCTGTAATTCATTTGTAGTTTTATCTTCATGGGCGTTTAAACAGCAGAGCAGGGCTGTAAAATTAATAAAGTGGTGCTAATAGGGGCTATTGCGATGACGTAAGGCCATATGGCGAAGAAAATTAGGCAAGAGATTGCTACTTGTAGCAGGGTTGAGTGTTACTGTCCTCGCAGCAAGCTTCCGGTAAGTTTCCAGGAACCTTATTTTGCTGACGTTGGTCAACTCAGCTAGGAAGTGACGGAACTCTATTCAAAGTAACCTCCTGTTTTGTAAAAGGATGCACCAATACCACAGAGAGAGGACGTTTTTCAAACGTTGCTGATCCAGAGCAAATATTTGGTGTTCACATGCGAAGAAAACCTTGTACAAAGGCATATATATTTTGCCCTGCTAAAGTGAAATTTCTAGCCTCCCTTACAGGTCCTTACACAGAACAAGGGGAAGCCCTAAGTAAAATAGAATAATCTCGAAATTTAAACCAAAGGCTGATCCGGGAGTAACCTATGAATCTCGATGGAAGAGATCACACTCAAAGATATGTTATAGTGGCACTATTTACTTCTTTCCACGTTCTCTAGCACATATGCGCAATGTAATAATAGAGAAGTTATTGCATTCCACCCGAAAATTTGAAACCGAGATTTCACCGGAAATGTACTTTCAGAGCCCCTGTATCAAAAAATAAAAACTTTTTTAGAAGTGTGCATGTGTGTCTGTGGACACAATAACTCAAAAACGAAAAATCGATAAAATACTAAACTTAGCATTTAAGTTTAGTATATTCCAAGGATGCCACACGAAGATTTTGAGGGAAATGTTCTCACCCCAAACTACCCTTTATTAGCAAAAAAATTCGAAAATTTAGATTTTCTTAAAAATGGCACTAACGAGTTTGATTAAAATGCTGTAAATTAAAGATATTTACATCAGAAATAAAATGTATATCTTGAAGTTTCTGGGATTAGACTCTGAAGACCTCTTTATTCAGGATGTCTGGTAAACCTTAAGAGATAAACAAATCATGCCAAACAAAAAATGTGGATCTCGTTAAAAAACACGTGGAGTTGACCATTTCCAAGATATTCCTTAAACTTTTCTCATGCAGGAATTTGTCAACTCTTGGCAATGCAAAGAAACGAGTTTCAATCATATTATAGCAACAGATTTTAAAACATCTCACAATCTCTTTAGCCTAGTATATTGCTTTATTTCCCTTTTACTTACAAGAAAGTAGTTAATGCGACCATTTTTGCCGTCTTCTGTTAATCTTAATTAGCATAAAGTAGAGAGAAGAATGAGCTTTTGTAAGAATAATGTATTGCAGGATAACTAGATAAAGCCATGTGAATGTAACACAACAGATTTTACGAACCTATTGTTTTGGAAAAATTGCTTTCAACCAAAAGCTTAGGACATTGCAATTTCATTATAAAGGCAGGTATTCTAATGGAAGGTTTAAATAAAATTTGTTGTAAAACTTTATTTTTACATTCTCTAGCCCGTATGTAGAAGGTATTATATTTCACCCAAAATTTGTTACCGAGATTTCTTCGGACATACATGTTTTGAGGTCCCCGAGACCGAAAAAAAGCATTTTTAGAAAATGGTCCTTATGTGGTCTGTCTGTGTGTGTCTGTGGACAGCATAGCTCAAAAACTAAAAGTGTGATATTATCGTGTCGCATTTCAAGAAAATCTCCCCACCCCCAAATACCCTTTACATTGAACATTTTCTGAAAATTTTTATTTTCTCAAAAATGACAGTGAGATTTTGATTAAAATACGGCATATAAAAGATATTCACATCGCAATAGCTATTCTGGGAATAACCTCTGAAGAATTCTTTATTCTGGTTGTGTTTTGCAGAATTGTGCATAATAGTCAAACCGTAAGAGGTTGGCTGCTGACTGGACTATCAGAAAAAACACAAAACAGATTAGTGCTTTAAGAATTTGAAAGGACTGTGTGATAAATGTGAAAAAGTGGCTATTATTAGGTGTGGATGGTGTATAGTGAAATTATGTTTTACAAATATTTTGTGGGATACTATTACTGCAGTATATGTTCAGGAATAATAACTGCATTCGAGATGTGTAGTGCTGCCGAGAAGCTTCAACTAAGGTAAGACATTTTATTTCTGCTCACTTGAAACCAAACGTCACACCTCCCGCGCTCTTATTAATATGTCAATAACTCGCGAAGTTATCACACTCGCGTTATACAAAATTGTACAAGCACTTGTTTTGACATTACAAACATATTGGAAGGGAAAAAAATCACATTTTTCTCCACCCCACGAGAATATGTATTTGTAAGCTGTTTCAGCTTCCCATTTTCTCTATATTTATATCACATCGTAGCAATCCTGTTGCACCTCTTCTTACCACGAGAATTCCTCCTGCGTTTCCCAGATAGCTCAGAGATATCAGAAATTCAGTCACGGATTTAAAAGGGACTAAAGGTTAGACCACTCACCTCTCACCAAGGCGACTGGGTTCGATTCCAGGCGATCACATGTGGGATTTATGGTGGACAAAGCGGCGTAGGGTGGGTTTTCTTCTAGTTTTGCTGTTTCAGCCGCCATCGTATTCCACAGGTGTTACGTCTTCATTCCATGTATCATCAGTGGCATCGCCTCAACGGCCGTCTGTAGTAAAAGCGGGCGTTAAACACTATCAAAACAAAATCTGATGTGTTCTATTCACATAACTTTCTCTATATCTCTGCAACAAATTATTATTAAAAAGCTTTTTCTTCTATCTACTTCATGATATTCAAGATAAACATTAGCAGAAATTATCCTTATTACTTGGTCTCTTGTAATCACAAGGGAAATAAGAAAATTCACAGGCTAAAGCGATAGTCTTATCCTGTAAAAGCCTGTCGCTATGTGAAACAATTGAAATTCCAATTTCTTTGCTTGTTAGGAGTAAACAAAAATTGAAACCAATAACACGGAATATCTCGAAAATGGGCAAATCTATAAAAAAAATGTTAATGATATGAATTGTGTGTTTTAATGAGATCTACATTTTTTCTATCTTACGTTTTTTAATATCTCTTACCATGTGCCATTTATAGAAAAGTCATCCATAATGAAGAGGTCTTCAGAGGTTATTCCCAGAAAATCCAAGATATATATTTGGATTGTCATAAAAATATCTTATACATGAGGTATTTTAATCAAAATCGCCATTTTTGAAAAAATCAAAATTTTCGACAAATGATCCATATAAAGGGTAGTTGCGGGTAGGGAAATTTCTTGAAAATCTATGCATACATACATACATACTAACATACATACATACATACTTACGTACATACGTACATGCGTACATTACGTACATTACGTACACACATACACACATACATACATGCATACAAGCATACAACCATACAAACATGCATACAATCATACAAACATACATGCATACAAGCATACAAGCATACATACATACATACTTACGTACATACGTACATGCGTACATTACGTACACACATACACACATACAGACATGCATACAAGCATACAACCATACATACATGCATACAAGCATACAAACATACATGCATACAAGCATACAAGCATACAAACATACATACATACACGGAAATTTTTTTCTAAAAATGTTTTTTTTTTTTTGATTCAGGGTGTCCCAAAACATGTACTTCCGGCGAAATCTCAATATCGACTTTTTGGGTGTATTACAATACCTGCTCTATACACTACGTACATTTTACGTGTTAAGAAAGTAAAAAGAAAAGAAAAAAAAAAAAAAACTGGTGGAGGCACCCATTCTTACAATGGAGATGATCGGCAACATTTCACTGTGTGGAGTGTTCATTTATATCTAGAGATGCGTCATTGATGAACGAATAGTGGCAGGTAATGGTGCTTCTTAAAATGGTATTATTAGAACATCCCACCCTATCAAGTAAACATATCTATTATATCCTCTTTCCCTTAAGCTAGCCTTCAAATATTCTCTCACGCTTTTACATAAAAGAAAACCTTCTCTCAAAGAGAACGCATTCATCTCACAAGTATGCTACACTGGCCCATAACGCACGTGCGTGCTATGCGTGTTGGTGGGCGGAGAAGATTCAACAGTATCTATAGGCGGTATGGCAGTACGTGAAGGGATTATATGCCGGAGGAGCGGATACAATATATTATAATGAACGTATCAACTGGCATGCATAAGTGCTACAAATGCTCTCTTCAATGTAACAAACATTTTCAGTTTCGTACGAGCACCATAGCTAGAAATAATATAAATCAGTCGTCATCAACTCCCTTGATTTTGTGGCGGAGCAAATTGGCTTGTTCAATCTATGCAGTTGGGAAACACAAGACAGTAGGGATTATCTCTCTCCTTGTATAGTGTGTCGTGTGCCAGTTTATAATGTCGGGAACAGAAAGTAATCCAACACGCGAGCCATCAACTACCTTTACACACCCAAGAGGAATATTTTCACTTATAGAAAGTGGCAGAGTAAGTGTTAGGTTTTAGGCAAAGTTCTGGTCTCAGAAATTAAAGTTGTAGCGTTATTTCGCAACCCATGCAAGTGAGCATGACAGTAACCCAGGAGAATAACGGTTCTTTTTTACTTTCTCTAGCCCCGTATTGTCAATGTACATAATGGATAGAGAAGGTAATGCACCCAAAAATTCGATACCGAGATTTCACTGGAAATACGTGTTTTGAGGTCCCCTGAAGCTAAAAATAGCATTCCTAGAAAAATGTACGTGTGTGTCTTTGGGCAGCATAGTTCTGTGGTATTTAGGCTGGGTTGCGACACGAAGATTATAAAGAAAATCCTCCCACCACAAAGTACCCTTTATATGGAAAAATGTTCGAAAATTTTGATTTTCTCAAAAATGGCTCTAACGATTTTGATTAAAATACCGTATATTAAAGATATTTACATCCCAAATAAAACGTATATCTTAAATTTTCTGGGATTGGCCTCTGAAGACCTCTTTATTCCGGATGAATTTTGCCGAAATTTGCTTAACTACTAAACCGTAAGAAATAGACAAAAACTTCTGCACAAAAAATGCAGATCTCCAGTTGTGAAGTACTTTTTTTTTTTTTGTTCTACTCCTGGCTAAGCAAAGAAGCGATTTGGACGTACAATCGTATAACGACAGCTTTTAAAACATTTGCCTATTTTTAGCTTAGAGTATTCCCTTAGTTCTCTTCTACTTATAACGAACTAAGTAATAAGAACACTCTGCTAATGTTTATATCTCAATTAGCATGTGGAAAGAAGAAGAATATTTTGTAAGAATTTTGTTTGTAGAACAGTTAGAGAAAATTATGTGACTGTGACACATCATATTTTTAAAATTGTGTTTGATTCCAATTAATTACCAAGATGCCTGTTCATATTCATTGCTATAAATGTGAAAGTTCCTAATTACAAATTAATGCTCACAGTGTTGGCGATACAATGCTATTACAATTGAACTTAATCAAATTAAGGAGCTTATTGTTTCATTTTGCTAATGCTATGAAAATTGTCATTATTTCTTTGCAAGCATTTATGCTATGAATATCAATTTCCAAAAACCTATAAAAATGTGTATATGTTCATATCCGAAATATAAATTCAAGTATAATACAGCAACCATAAACATATAATAGGTTTATTAAACTAAGAAAGGTGAATTACGTATTTCAAACGCAAAATATTGCACACTGCCACGGCACTGAATGGATTATCTGTTCTTAATTTCCGCGCAGTTGGTCGCGCAGTGCACAGTAAGTGAAATACTGGAAATGCATTTTCTCTCTTTGCTTTATTCAAAGAACAACCAGTTGGTGACCTATGATATAAATTGAGCAAACATTTCTTTAGATATTTTCCTTGTTTAATTTAAACACCTTAATTTGAGTTTTCAGTCTCTCAAAACAAGAAGAAGTGACGAATGCTCGTTCTCTTGTAATACCATACATGTAAGTTACGGCATGTCTTTAAGTTTTATTTAAAATATGCGAAGTGCAGTATATACTATTAGATATTCTACCTATTCTGCAACAAACCATTCTAAACCTTATTCTTCTATCTACTTCATACTAAGTAAAGCATAATCAGACATAGTGTTATTATTTACTTATTTGCTTTAGCTTCAAAGGAAATAAGGAAATACACTAGGCTAAAGCAATAGTACAATCTTTGAAAAATTCTGTTTTTATAACCAGGAGAAACAAATTTTTTTCTGATGTGTTATTCACACCACCTGCTCTTGCCATCATCAATAAAAATTCTTACAAAACTTTTTTTTTTATCTACTTCATGTGGAGGAAATAAACATTTTCAGAAATGCTTTTATTCCATATTTCCTTGTTGATACAACGAAAACTTGGAATACATAGGGCTAAAGTGATAATCCAATCTTATAAGGGCGGATCACTATGTGGTGGCTTTGAAATTCTGTTCCCTTTGCTTGACTGGTAGAAAGAAACTGAATAAAACGTTCCCATTTGTGAAAAGTATAAGTATTTTAAAATTTAAAGCTATAACAAGAAATATCTCACAAAATATGTGTTTGACATAAATCGTGTGTTTAACGAGATCTACATTTTTTGTATAATGAGTGTTTGCCTATATCTTAAGATTTACCAGTTACGCAAACGTCATTTTGGGATGGAGAGATTTTCTCGGAAACTTTCGTTTCGCATCCTTGAAATTCTTTGGTATCAAATTTTGGTATTTAATTGTCATTTCGTTTTTGAGTTATGCTGTTCATAGCCACACATGGACACACACACACACACAGACGCGCGCGGACCTTTTTCTAAGAAGGCATTTTTTATTCAGCAGTTTTGAAATAACGTTTCCGGTGATATCTGTTATCAAATTTTCGACTGGAATACTATACAACCCTATTTATATACATACCAGAAAATGTAGAGAATGTGTTACATTCACATGACTTTCTCTACCTATGCTGCAACAAATGATTTACACAAAAGCTATATAATTATTCATCTATATAATTATTTCAGATAAGTAGTATTTATTTTTGTGTTTAGTACTATCAAAATATAATGAAAATACATTTCTTGAAAACCTTCATCAAATTAAGAACAACTAATACTCTTTTACCCCTCTAAAATGAATAACATTTAATTTTAAGCGCTTTTCTTTCAAACGCATTATTTCCAAGTTAAACAGCTGAAGTAAAAGAAGCACAGTTGCGATACAACGTAGATGGTAAACAGATCTTAAGTGCATATTATAAAAAAAAGTATGATGTGTTACACTCACATGACTTTCTCTAGCTGCTCTACAAAACTCCTACAAAAGATTCTTCTTCTTTGTACACAATGCTAATCAAGATAAATGTTAGCAGAATGTTATTACTTAGTTCCTTATAAGTAGAAGGGAATAAGGGAATGCACTATGCTTAAATGATTGTCAAATGTTTTAAAAGCTATCGTTATGCGATTGTCATTGCAAATCACTTCTTTGCTTGACCAGGGGTAGAACAAAAGAAAAACAGACAGTTCCTGTGTGAGAAAAGTTTGAGTACTTCACAATTGAAAACAATAACAAGGAATATCTCGAAAAGGTTACCTCCACGACAAAAATCTAAAAGACCTAAAAATTGTGTGTTTTGTCATGAGGTAAATTTTTTGTGTAGTGCGTTTTTTCTATCTCTTGCGGTTTAGCAGTTAAGCAAAATTCAGCAAAATTCATCCAGAATAAAGAGGCCTTCAGAGGCTATTCCCAAAAATTCGAGATATAAATTTTATTTCGGACATAAATAGCTTTAATATACGGGATTTTAATCAAAATCGTTAGAGTCATTTTTAAGAAAATCAACATTTTCGAAATGTTTTCCATGTAAAGGGTAGTTTGTGGTGGAGAATTTTTTTTAAAATCTTCGTATCGCATCCTTGGAAGATGCTAAACCTAAATACCAAGTTTGGTATTTAACGGTCATTTTGGGGGTTATGCTGTCCACAGACACACACACACACACACACACACACACACACACACAGGGACCTTTTTTTAAAAATGCTTTTTTCGGACTCTGGGGACCCCAAACATATATTTTCGGTGAAATCTCGGTGTCGAAATTTTTTGTGCATTAAAATGCCTTCTCTATCCCTATGTACATTGTATATATGGGGCTAGAGAAAGTAAAATCAGTAAATTGTGCGGGAAACACAAATTAAAATCGACTATTTTAATTAATCCTCTAAAACAGAAAAGTAGGTCACAAGACACTTCAATAATGCCCTTTAAGAACTATATTTATATTATATATTAGATGAATTATAAAATATATATTATAACGATATATAATTATATACATTATAACACTCACTTGTACGAACTCGGAAAATATCTTGGAATAGTAATATTCTGAATCCCTGTCAATGGACGGCATAAATGTAACGACGAGTTGTACGTTGCAGTTTTATTCTTTAGATATCTATTTGGCTGTGCGCAGATTGAAACTAAAGTTGGCTATATAAGCCATTCATTGCTAGTTTTATACTTAATCACTGTTTTTGTTTTTGTTTTTTTTTTGTTTTTTTTTTATTTTGTTGAAAAATATATAGCAATTTGCACAGTTTTCCCAATTAGCTACTGTTAAACTACCATATATTAGAGCTATTTACATCACATCCTCTGAGGACCTATTTATTCTGGATGGTTTTGCATAATTTTGCACAACGGTTAAACCGTATGAAACAGACAAAAACTTACTACACAAAAAACGTGAATCTGGTTAAAACACATCATTTATGTCATATTCGTTTTTTTATAAAGAGATATTCCTTGTTATTGGTTTCAATTTTAAACTACTTAAACTATTCTCAAACGAGAAGTGACGTTTCGTTTCATCTCTACTGTTTTACTGCATGCTATGCAATTGTTTCACATAGGACCAGCTTTTAAAAGATTTGACTATCGATTTAGCTTAGTGTATCCCTTCTACTTACAAGAAAGCAAATAAGACAATTTCCGCTTATGTTTTACCTTGATTAGCATGTCGTAGATATAATAATAATAATAATAATAATAATAATAATAATAATAATAATAATAATAATAATAATAATAATGTGGTTTGTGTAATATCTAAAAAAAACAAAAAAAAAACATGTAAATGGAACAATAAGATTTTTAATGTTTATTTTTAATTTATACGGATATTTGAGACTAAAATAAGCGTTGTTAAAAAGGGAAATAACTGAGAAATTGAAAAAGCACCAGAGCGGTGTTCAAGCTGACATGAAAGACTCAACATCACAGAACTGGCCTTTCTGGGTTTTCGCTCTGTAACCACAAGGAGTTACGTCATCAAGTTTATGATCTGAGCAGACGCCGGAAGGAGATTCATCATCGCTATTCATAACCAACACTCTTGGCGAAGGGAGCAGGTTGCTGAATGTGGGTGTGTCCATTATGTCATCGTGAATGGGCGAGAATGTCTCTTGTTATTTGTTACGTGTGCCGTCGCAAACACATGTGGCATTACTCTGATCAAAGCATTCTTCGAGGAGTAGAATATAATGATATTACATCATCTCCAAGCTAGGTGTCTTAGAGAAACAGAATTAAATACCATGGTGTTACCAATGGTCTGATGTTTTGTTCTGGCTGGACAGGTCCAAGGACTTCCAGTTCCATGTTGCGTTGGCGAGGATTACCATGTTACACATCTGCAAATGCGGAAGAAAGAAATTTCCATGCTCTGTCGAAACCAAAGCTGCTAATATTGCGGTTGTTGAGAAAAGATACACTGATGTGCTGCATTCACATGGCTTTCTCTACATCTCTGTAATAAATTATTGTTAATAAGCTCATTCTTCTATCCAATTCATGCTTATCGAGATAAACATTAGCAGAAATGGTTTCATTACTTAGTTCCTTATAAGTAGAACGGAAATAAGGGATTACACTAAGCTAAACTGACAGTCAAATCTTTTAAAATGTGGTTGCTATGGAATAGAAATCCCTAACGTGGCTAGTTGACAATTTCTCGTATGAGAAAAGTATAAGTATTTTAAAACTGAAATTAATAGCAAGAAATATCTCAAAGACGGTCAACTCCACGCAAAAAAAAAAAAAAAAAAAAAAAAAAAAAAAAAAAAAAAAATGTATGTATGTAACATAAATTCTATGTTTTAATGAGTTCTATAATTTTTTGTTAAGTAAGTTTTTGTCTATCTCTTACGGTTTATCAATTCCGCAAAACTCATTTAGAATAAAGATATCATCAGAGGCTTTTGTCAGAAAATTCAAGATATACATGTGAATATATGTAATATACGATAGTTTAATCAAAATCGTTAGAGCCCTTTTTGAGAAAATTACATTTTTCGAAAAATTTTGCATATAAAGGGTAGTTGAGGTGTATCGCATCCTTCGAAGATATTGAACATAAATTCCAAGTTTGGTATTTAACGGACTTTTTGTTTTTGAGTTATGCTACCCACAGGCACACACACACACCGGACATTTTTCTAAACACGCCTTTTTACTTTCTCTACACGTACTATGTACATAGTGCATAGAGAGGTATTGTATTCCACCCAAAATTCAAACCGAGATTTCACCGGAAATACATGCTTTGGGTGCCCCTGAATCCAAAAAAGAAAAAAAAAAATTGTTGGAAAAAGGTCTGTGTGTGTGAGTGTGTGTGTGTGTGTGTGTGTGTGTGTGTGTGTGTGTGTGTGTCTATGGACAGCATAGCTCAAAACCGAAAAAGACCGTTAAAAAATCAAACTTGGTGTTTAAGTTTGGTATCCTCCAAGGATCCGACACGAAGATTTTCAAGAAAATCCCCCTACCCCGAACTACCCTTTACATGAAACTTTTTTCGAAAATTTTGATTTTCTCAAAAATAGCTATCGATTTTGATTAAAATCTCTTATATTTAAGATATTTACATGCCAAATAAAATGTATATCTTGATTTTCTGAGAATAGCCTCTGAAGACTACTTTATTCTGGATGAATTTTACGGAATTTTGCATAACTGCTAAACCATAAGAGATGGACAAAACTTAGCACACAAAAATGTAGAGCACGCTAAAACACACAATTTATGTTATAAGCATTTTTTCGTGAGTTGGTCGTTTTTGAGATATTCCTTGTTATTGGTTTCAGCTTTGAAAAACTTGTACTTTTCTCATAACTGGAATTTGTCAGCTCCTGTCCATACAAACAAAGGAACTTCAGTCACATAGCAACCAGCTTTTTACTATCACTTTAACCTATGGTACTCCTTTATTTTGCTTCTACTTACAAGGAAGGAAGTAATAAGACTATTTCTGCTAATTTTTCTAGATTAGCATGAAGTAAATAGATGCATAAGCTTTTTAACAATATGCTGCAAAATGAAATGGCGATTATTTATGGACGCTCTTTAAGTACAGTGGTTCTTGGCGTCCCATTCTAAGTTGGGCGTGAAAGACCGCTTAATTTTGTTCAGAGGCCTCTCTATCAGGCTTAAGGTTCTTTTACGTGCCGTAGATCTACAACACGGGACCAACGACTTTACTTCCCTTCCGAAGGAAACCATGCTAAGGAGTTTTAAGCCCGAAAATATCCATCGTCCTCCGGCGGGTTTGAACCCGCGACCTTGGGTATATGGCAACCATTACACCACGGAGGGCGACATAATTTGTTGCAGAGATTTAGAGAAAGTCATATGGATGGAACTCATCAGATTTTTTGAATTCAGGTAGTCGCAAAACATATGTTTTCGGTGAAATCTCGGTATCGAAATTTTGGGTGCAACACATTATACATTATGTAAGTACGTGAGGAGAAAGTATTAAATAAATAAATACATTTAAAAATCCGATGTGTTCCATTCATATGTCTTTCTGTACTTTTTCCGCAAACAGCTTTTCTTATGGATCACCTGGTAAATGTATTAGGCACTGTAATTTTACTTCATCGGGCCATGACTCGACTAGAAGAATCGCGTTATTTCAATTTGCGCTTGAGCCTGTCTATCCCATTAGCCATGTATTTTACAAACCATCCTTATCTCTCGTCCATTCGGTTAGCAGAAAGTACTCACCAACCGTTGTTTATCAGCATCAGTAACCCATGACTGCCTCTATTTAAATTCTTTTTATTCAGATTAGTGTGAGTGGAGATTATTTGGAACCAACGTTTTAAGAATTTCTGGCGATTAACGTGCACTGGGAAGCTAAATTACGCGAGAAAATGTTCTTTATCGAAGTGGATTTATCAGCATGTCCTGGCTCTGGTGTAGCCCATTTATCTGCTACTAACTTTTCTTAAATAATGGAATATATTATAGGCTAAAGCAATAGTCAAATGCTTTAAAAGCTCTCACTCTGCAATGATGTTGAAACTTGGTTCTCTTTGCATGGCCAGAAGTAAGAGAAAAAAGTTATGAAACGAATGAAAAGTATTTAAAAAATCGAAACAAGAACAAGGAATATCTCGGGTATAGTTAGCTGTACAAAAAATACATATGACATAAATTGTGTGTTTTAGGGAGATTTTTCGTGCAGTAAGTTTTTGTCTCTCTTGCGGTTTAAAAGTTATGCAAAAGTCATTCAGAATGAAAAGGACCTCAGAGACTATTCTCAACAAGTTCAGGATATACAATTGATTTGACATGTAAATATCTTTAATATGTAGTATTTGAATCAAAATCGTTAGTCATTTTTAGAAAATAAACAATTTGAACATTTTCCCATGTAAAGTATAGTTAACCCAGGTTTTTTTTTTTTTTTAAATCTTCTATCACATCCTTGAAAAATGCTAAACTTAAATACAAAGTTTAGTACTTAACGGACTTTTCATCTGTGAGTTATGCTGCCCACAGATACACAGACACACACGCGCGCGCAAACGCACACACCCATTTACACAACAAATACTCACATGTATCTTCTTCCAAAAACTTGTATTTTCGGCGAAATCTCTGTATCAAATTTTGGGTGAGATACAATACCTTTTCTACACACTATGTACATACATACATAGTACTCGGCATGGAAAGTAATAAATGTTTCCCAGAATGAACAAGAAAAAGCAGTGACTGCCTCTGCACTTGAGTGGTCAGCGTTCTGGCTTCTCATCTAGAGGTCCGGGTTCGATTCCCGGCTGGGGCAGGGAATTTTTCTTTAATCAGAATCATTCATTATCCCCCACAGAGACTGGAGGTGTGAATGTGAGAGTGAATGAGCGTGTGTTTAATAGCATAAAGCCGAAAAACCAACGTTAAGAAACCTACAGTTTTGCGAGATAAACACCAGCAGTTGTTCCTCAAGTCAAACCCCTCGATATGACCATAGAAGTTAAAGGGGGCTATACAAATGAAACAATCTGATGTGGTACACTCACATGACTTTCTCTAGCTGCTCTACAAATTTCTTGCAAAAGATTCTTCTTCTTTCTACACAATACCAACCGGGAACAACATTAGCAGAATGTTCTTATTACTTAGTTCGTTATAAGTAGAAGGGAACTAAAGGAATACACTAAGCTAAACTGATAGTCAAATGTTTTATAAGCTATCGTTATGCGGTTGTCATTGCAAATCACTTCTTTGCTTAGCCAGGAGTAGAACTTCTCCTGTCTGAGAAAAGTATAAGTACTTCAAAATTAAAACCAGTAACAAGGAATATATCGGAAACGATTACCTCCACAACAAAAAGGTAGAGCACATAAATTGTGTGTTTTGCGTTTTTTGTCTATCTCTTACGGTTTAGCAGTTAAGTAAAATTCGGCAAAATTATCCAGAATAAAGAAGTTTTCATAGGCTATTCCCAGAAAATTCAATATATATATTTTATTTAGGATGTAAATTGCTTTAATATACATGACTTTAATCAAAGTCATTAAAGTCATTTTTAAGAAAATAAACATTTTCGAAAATGTTTCCATGTAAAGGGTAGTTTGTGGTGAGGGGATTTTCTTGAAAATCCTTGGAAGATACTAAACCTAAATACCAAGTGTGGTATTTAACGGTTTTTTTCGTTTCTGAGCTATGTTATCCACACACACACACACACACACACACACACACACACACACACAGACTCACACACATGCACACACGGACCTTTCTCTAAAATTTTTTTTTTTGAATCAGAGGGTCCTAAAACGTGTATTTTCCATGAAATCTCGGTATCGAATTTTTGGGTGGAAGACAATACTACCTCTATACACTGTGTATATTGTACTTGTAGAGAAAGTAACACTTAAAAAATCTAATGTGTTCCATTCACATTACTTTCTGTACATATCTGCAACAAATTATTGTTAAAAAGCTTATGCTTCTATTTACTTCATGCTAATCGAGAAAAAATTAGCAGAAATAGTCTTATTACTTGCTTCCTTGTAAGTAGAAGCGAAATAAGGGAGTACTATAGGTTAAAGTGATAGTCAATAGCTGGTTGCTGTGTGGTTGAAGTTCCTTTGTTTATATGGACCGGAGTTGACAAATCCCTTTATGAGAAAGGTATACTTTTTTTTTAAAGCTGAAAACAAAAACAAGGAATATCTAAAAAAACGACCTACTCCACGAATATATATATATATATATATATATATATATATATAACATAAATTGTGTGTTTTAACGTGCTCTACATTTTTTGTGTGGTAAGTTTTCGTCCATCACTTAGGTTTAGCAGTTATGCAAAATTCCATAAAATTCATCCAGAATAAAGTAGTCTTCAGAGGCTATTCCCAGAAAATTCAAGATATACATGTTATTTGTTAGGTAAATATCTTTTGATTTACGATATTTTGATCAAAATCGTTAGAACCATTTTTGAGAAAATGAAAATGTTCAAAAAAAGCTCCATGTAAAAGATAGTTTGGGGTGGGGAGTTTTCCTCAAAATCTTCGTGTCGCATCCCTGGAAGGTACAAAACTTAAATACCAAGTTTGGTATTTAACTAACTTTTCGCTTTTGGGTTATCGTGTTCAGAGACACACGGGCACACGGACACACACAGACACACACACATACATACGGATTTTCTCTAAAAATGCTTTTTTTGTACACAGGAAACCCTAAAACGTATTTCCGGTAAAATCTCGGTATTAAATTTTTGGGTGTGTGTAATACCTTCTCTATAAACTATGTACATAGTACGTGTAGAGAAAGTAAAAATCTGATATGTTACACTCACATGACTTTCTCTAGCTGCTCCACAAACTTCTTACAAAAGATTATTCTTCTTTCTACACAATATCTACTAATCAAGATAAACTTTAGCAGAATGTTCTTATTACTTAGTTCCTTATGAGTCGAAGGGAACTAAGGGAGTGTAATAGGCTAAAGTGATAGTCAAATGTTTTAAAATCTATCATTATGCGATTATCATTGCAAATTGCTTCTTTGCTTGGCCAGGACTAGAACAAAAGAAAAACGGACACATCCTGTCTGAGAAAAATATAAGTACTTCACAATTGAAACCAATAATAAGGAATATATCGGAAACGGTTACTTCCACAACAAAAACGTAAAGCACATAACTTGTGTATTTTGACGAGATCTAGCTTTCTGTGTAGTAAGTTTTTGTCTATCTCTTACGGTTTAGGAGTTAAGCAAAATTCGGCAAAATTCATCCAGAATAAAGAGGTATGCAGAGGCTATTCCCAGAAAATTCAAGATACACATTTTATTTGGGATGTAAATAGCTTTAATATATGGGATTTTAATCAAAATCGTTATATCTATTTTTAAGAAAATTAAAATGTTCGAAAATTTTTCCATGTGAAGGGTAGTCTATGGTGGGGGGATTTTCTTGAAAATCTTCGTGTCGGATCTTGAAAGATACTAAACCTTAATACAAAGTTTGGTATTTTTACGGTCATTTCGTTTTTAGTTATGTTGTCCACAGACACACACACATACACACACACACACACGGACCATTATCTAAACATGCTTTTTTCGGACTCAGGGAACACCAAAACATATATCCGGTGAAATCTGGACATCGAATTTTTGGATGGAATACAATAGGTACTTCTCTCTCCCCTATGTACATTGTACATACGGGTTTAGAGAAAGTAAAAAAGAAAAAGATCAGTAACACTTTTGTCCACACTTACGCACAGAGTTAATGGTTATTTCTCATCATTAGATATCAGTTTTAAAATCACCACATTATCCAATAAGGCATTATTGTCTGCTTTTGGAATACTGTTGAGTTATAAAATCTAAGGATACTTATTTTGTTTTGAAATACCAGTTTAAGCAGCTGTCGAATATACATTTTGTAAGCTTGATCAGAGCTTAACGATAGGATTGTTGTAATGTAAATATGGATTTTTACAAGACGGCAGAGATGTTAGCTTTGATATTAGGTGTATTATGTAAAATTTAAAATAAAGTGTATAATATGAAGTGTAAAACCAACATAAAGTAATGATTGAAGGGTGCATCCAATTTTCTTACTCTATTTGAGACACACGCTACGTTTAATAATGTTGCATCAGACACATCTATTTATTTTTATATAGGCACTTATCTATCAAAATAATGTTACAACGGGTTCATGTCGATCAATTGCTGCACTCTCAAAAGATTACATCATCTGGTTAAAATTGTACTTAGATTTTCGTATTCCTTATAGCAAGCTCTAGCATTTAAGTGTCGTCGATGATTTTAATAATTAATCTATTCCCTCCTCAACAAACATGAGCTTGTGAAGATTAATTACGAATTATCCAGGCTATCAAAAGTAGCACTCTATTTTGTGCAAAATAAAATTTTACTTCGACAAGGTAGTGAAAATCTTTAAACGCATATTGTTTTAGAAGCTTGTAATATAAATAATTGACTGGAAGGTTCAGCAAAATGGGACCTAGCAAAATAAATATATTGAATGTTATTTGTGAAAACTCTATAACTGCTGTGGATCTCAGTGTCCCATTCTGTATTGGGAGTGAAAGACCGTTTAATTTTGTTCAGAGGCCTCTTTATCAGGCTTGAGGTTCTTTTACGTGCCGTAAATCTACGACACGGGCCAACAACTTTACTTTCCTTCCGAAGGAAGCCAGATAAAGATTTTTACGCCCAAAAATCCATCGTCCTCCGCCGGGTTTGAGCAACGCGAAGTGTTAAGTGTTCTCGATAATGAAATATTTTATGAAAAAAATAATAAAGAAAAACAAACATGCTGAGTACTTCATAGTTCTTTCTCACCAACTTTCAATAATTGGCGAAACTGAACTTTCCTCTCTGATACTTCGTTATTCAGACACTACCGCTCTGCAGGTAAACAAGATATTTTGCTGTCTCACTAATGCATGAATAGTTTGTTTAGAAAACGAGTGACATCATTTTCTTACAAAACATAGCTAATTGTTAAGTCAAGTAGCAATTCTTTCACATTAACCACGTGCAGCTAAGGAGGTAGATTAATTTTGATAAATATACAGACTACTAGGGGTGTATGTGGAGATGTTTTTATTGTAATTAAGAACAGTGAAATGAACAATATTGCATCAATATTTGCTTCATTTGTGGACTTATAACAGGTTTTGAGATAGTTAATAAATCTAAATAGGGGTAGCACACGCAAGACACATCTATGTGTTTATTTTCTCTGAGGAAGGTGTAATCTGAGTGGGCGGGCCTCGCTATAACGAATGTTATATTGGAACTGAATTTGAATGATTTCTGCAAAACCAATGACCCCACACTATCTATGTCAGTAAATCACGTATCGAGGTGTGAAAGATAGAAGCAATATGGCTAGTCTATACTGACAGGCGTTGTCTTTTCGCCGCTCAGTTCAAAACACATCAGAGAGTAAATTATGTGATTGGTTTGTGGGAAAACTGTTGGACGAAGAGAAAAAATAACTAACATAGCGAAATGGATACATACTAAGTTGTTATTTATACCCCTAACTCTCTGCATATTGTGGCCAAGCTTCAGCCTAAACAAGGACTCTGGAGAAGAACGATCATTAGACAAAAATTGGTGCAGTTAACCAGAAGTTAGGATATTAGAAGTTATCGCAGTGTTGCAAGTTGCCTTTACGATACTGGAATTTAGAACATGAATCAAATATGGGAGGTTTAGTATAGGTTCGGACTCATCTCGGTAACTCGTTAGGACATTGACAAGGAAAGCCGGAGTTCTCTATTTTGTATCGCTGCTGTGATGTTGATTTTTTTAAAGGGTTTATATATATATGAGAGAGAGAGAGAGTTATAGCGAGAGCTATTAATTAACTCTAATATCATATTTAATTAGAAACCCGAAAATTAAAGTATTTGCAGGATTCAAAAATCACTTTAGCTTATGTGTTCCCTTATTTCCTTCTACTTATAAGGAAGCAAGTAATAAGACCAATTCTTTTTATGTTTATCTCGATTAAAATTCTGTAGATAAAAATAATCTTTTGTAAGAAAGGTTTGTTTGAGAAACAGCGAGAAAGTCATATGAATATAACGTATCAGATTTTTATTCAGGGGGGCTCAAAGTGAGTAGGTATTTCTATATCGAGATTTCGGATGGAATACAATATTTCCTCTACTGACTGTGAGTATGAACTAGAGAAAGTAATTAAGAACGATTGACATTGACCTAGAAAGGCAAAATAATTTGTATAAAAGCTAACATGGTGGACATAAAAGGAAGAAATATTGCTTTCGATTGTTGTATACAAGAGTGACCTTTCGGTCTGTAGTTACTCTGCGCGGTCACGAAGAGTTCCTCTTGCAGAAACCTGACTATTTCCTTTCTTGGATGAAGGGCGGTGTCTGCGTGTAAAATAACACTTAAGGATCGGGTTGCTCAATAAAAGACTGAGTAAAGTGAAAGCGACCGTGCATGAAAGATGCTATGAAAGGAGCTGTTATTGGCTTCATCACGTCTTCATTTTTACTGAATGAGCTTAATTTGGCTAATTGTTACTTAGTTGCAAGTAAATTGAAGCAATGAGCCAGATTTTACTTTATCTACCATCCACTTATGTAGTGGAAGTATTATATTATATCCAAAAGTTCGGCACAGAAATATCGTATGTAAAATTCTCTCATTTTCACACATTAATCATATTGGATGAAAATTAACAGATATAAGTACATGCTTTCACTTTGAAAGAGATGAGGATCAATGAACTAGAACGCTGTATTTTATACGGGGAGAAAGACAAGTTAGTTTAACTGATGTAAATAGGTAAGAAATTGGAGGAAGGAAATTGGGGAACAAAATGAGATAATATCTAGGAGAGATGGTAGCAATGGAAATGTTGAGTGTCAAAGGAAAGAGAAGAATTAATGAAATAAAACAATATTTGAGAAGGATAAAAAAAGTGAATAAAAAGTAGGAAGAGCGAGAGAACAGCAGGGATAACAGAAATAACAGGGATGTTTAAGAAAAGCTGTAAATAAAACTAGGAGGGACAAAATAAGAAATGAGAATTAGAGAAAAATGTGATTATTAGAGAAAAATATGAGAATTAGAGAAAATAGGCCGAAGACCACGGAAGAAATGGTTGAGTAAATACAGTTAAGGTGGTGGGGACCCTCTTTCAGAATGGCAAAGGAAAGTAAAGTTAAACACACACTAGAAGTGAAGCTACAAGGAAAAACAGGAAAAGGAATGCCTCGAATAATGTTAGACAATAAAAAAGAAAACTAAAGACAAAAAAGTAAGACGGTGGGAGAAATGAAGAGAATAATAAGGAAAAGAAAAGAATGGGTAGAGGGTACCACGAGGGAATAAGGAAAAAGAAGAAACATTTTACTTGAGACAAACCTTTGCACAAAAAATCTTATGTATTCCATTCACAAAACTTTCTCTAGCTGTTCCACATACCAAATATTCTTATAAAAGTTTATTAATTTATCTGCTTCATGCTAATCGAGATAAACATTAGCAGAATTGATAATATTATTTGCTTCCTGTAAGTAAAAGGGAAATATGGGAGTGCATTAGACTAAAGCAATAGCCAAACTTTTAAAGGGTTGGTCGCTATGTGAAACAATTGAAGTTCGGTTCGTTCGCATAGTCCCGTCTGAGAAACGTTAGGTAGTTTAAAACTGACCAGTTTTGTTCTGGCCTGCAAGTGCAGTATTGACTTGATTGTGATATGGTGTAGTTTGCTATTGCGAGTTATTTAATTTTTTTTATCCTGTATTTAGTCATACCTACTATGGCTCAGTATGTTTTCTACACAGATTGTATTTATTTATGATTCGTAGATATGTTACACAGTCAGCTCATCAAGTGAATGTAGGATTTGCAGCAAGATTTCCGGGTGTAAAAGTTCCAGGCCATACGCCAATCCATAAACTCTGCAATACATTTCAAGTCACAGGAAGTGTTCAGGCCAAGAAATCCAAAAGACAGCGTAGGGTTCTTGCCAAAGAAGAAGTAAAAAGTAAAAAGAAATTATATGACACAAATTGTGTGTGATCTACATGTTTGTATAAAAGTTTTTCGGGTCTACCTCTTACGCTTTGCCAGTTACACAAAAGTCATCCAGAATGAAGAGGTCTTCAGAGGCTAGTCCCAGAAAATTCAGATATACATTTCGCCTTTCATAGAAATATCTTAAACATAAGGTAATTTAAGAAAAATGTTCCATCTAAGGGATCGTTGGGGTGGGGAGAATTTCTTCAAAATCGTCGAGTCGCATCGTTGGAGTATACTGAACATAAATACCAAGTTTGGTATTTAACCGGCTTTTCGTTTTTGAGCTATGCTGCCCACAGACAGACACACATACAAACACAAACACACACACACACACACACACACACACACACACACGGACATGTTTCTAAAATGCTTGTTTTAATCAGGGGGGTCTCAAAGCATGTGTTTCCGGTGAAATATCGGTAAATAATTTTGTGTGAAATATAATACCTTCTCTATACCTACATACAATACACTACATATAAGTAAAAATGTTATATGGTTGCATCCGCGCCATTCTTTGGTAAGGGTACATGGCAACGAGCGCCGATAACGTAGTCAGGAAAAACACCACTCACTCGGCTGCCAGTTCATTGGCTTTCTCTGTATTATTACTATGCTACTGAAAAGGTTAACGTGCGCTTTGTCTTTGTTAAAAAAACCTCTCAAATAACGCACTGATTATTCTGAGAAGTCGCCGACGTTTTGCAGTGCACTAATGAGCGCGTCACTTCAGCCAATGTATGCATAGAAATCAAAAAGTTGACAGAAAGACGTTAACTACACGTGGAGTAAAACAGCGTTGCAACGTCCTCGCTGCTTTCTCTCTCATTCATGTAGTTTTCTTGAGAGCTTCACAGGTGCAAGTGGTGTTTACTGTGTATTCTTAAATATCTAGAGACCTTGGGACGTATCTAGCTTTGATGCTAGAAGTAATAGAAATAGTCAATAATCCAAATATTTTTCCTTACAAAAAGGATTCGGTTAGACAGTTGTAAGTGAAGTTAGGGTTCCGCTTTCGCACGTTAAGTATGAGGCGCGTGATTATGGAATCAGCAAGGATTGTGGCATGGAGATATCGGTATTTGAGTAGACTAAACTATTTCAGGCAGAAAGGGTATCATATAGTTTATTTAGATGCACCTTGGTACAATATTCATGATGTAAGAAAAGGTTGGGATGTTGCAGTTGCTCTTGTTGTTTTCAGCCCCTGTGTAACGTGGAAATAGGACCATGATGCTACATGCAGGCGGTAGCCAGGATTGAATTGAGGGCTGCTTATATTTGTCTTCTACAAATATTCGGGAATCCTTGGCTGATTCACATCACGTGAATATTTGAAGTTTGGTTCAAGACACACGTTTGAAAAACATTCCTCCTAAGAGTGTTATAGTGTTAGAAAATGCTAGTTATTATTCCCGGCTAAAGATCAAAATTCCCACCATGTCCAGCAGAAAAGATGAAATGATAAAACTCGTGGAAGAACATAATTTAGATTTACTCACAACAGTTCCTATAAAAGCTGTGCTTTTGGAGAAAATTCGGGAAGCCAATATACATAAAGTGTATGTAAAAGACGAAATGGCAAAACATCATGGCCAGAAGTCCTCATATTATTTTTGTCTCAATCTAATTGAGCTGACATGCCGTAAAAAAGTGGAATGTGACTCCTTCTATGAGCGACATTGTGTGCAAAGTGTTGAGAGAATGTGTACCGAATGTAGAGCCGAGTGTGTGGGAAAGATGTGTTCAGCACACATACAAGAACGAAAATTTCAACTGCGGGATGTTTCACATGATGTTTCGTTTGTGATACATGTGAGTGAAAATGGCAGTGACACCGAGGAAGGCGATGACACAGCGTAATTCAAGTAGAAAAGTGGTTAGATATTATTAGCATTGTGTAGTACTCTCGTTGTGCTTAATAAGAACATTACTAATGTTATTATTCACTCGGTGTTCTAAGAGATAAATATCCAAGCGTGTAACGCAAGTTTACTTGGAGAAAACGTGACAACGTTGCATTTTGTACACTTGAATAGCTGCAATCTTATCGCAGCCTGTGATGCCGACGATGTTAACCTTTTCAGCAGCACGACAATACAACCATTATAAATGCAATGTTGATTACACCCATATATTCAAAATATTCTGATGTGAAACACTTTGAAGGGTTGAATTGTCCTAAGTAAGAATACATGCAACTTTACAAATCTCACGACTTCCTTTTATTTCAGCCATGTTGGAAGTGCTGTTCTTGGTTTTGGCAGTCATCAACTGTCCGTTTACCGATGGTGCCGCAGCATTACCGCAATCACCCCACCTGCCGGTCAAAGTTTACGATCTGAGCCATGGTTATGACGAGAAAACTTTGTCATGGATAACCAGCCAACATTTCGAGTTTACCAAGAAAGAAGAGAAAACCTCAAACGACGGCACTTGGTAAGAGTGTTAAATCTTAGTTATTTATGTGGCTAAAGGGGCGTGTATCATTATCGTTCAAATGTGTTTTGCAAGAATGAGGCTTTAATTCTATTGTTTTCATTCTACGAGGTACATACAATTTATCCGTGACAAATTAATAATGACTACTTACCTTATATCAGGTGGCCCAGTTGCTCCGTATATGTGTATAGATATTCCTTTGTACGTTAAAAGAGTTGCAGAACTCAATGGGGTTATTTCAAGTTAAAACAGGTAAGTTGGGAATTGGCCTGAGCAATTATCAGCGGAAACAGTGAGCAGGTCACACTCTTCGAGAAAGGTAATATGGAGGTCACGCTCACCAATTTTCCACTGACCGGTTTTAACTTGAAATAACCCAGTTAAGTTATATTCTTTTAATGCACAAAGGGTTATATGTACCCATCAAATACAGGGCTGTTAGGCACTTGTCTAATTAAGTTGTTTTCATTTCTAAGTGTATTTTTAAATCTGTAATTATAAGGCATGTTTGTTGCTCTATTTCCACTCTATCTTTGAATTGCTCCTTAACGATGTTGTTCATTTTCTTTATTTCTTCCTATTTTCTGTTTATTTCTTAATTGCTTCTTTTAAATATGGACATTATATACTTGTCATCTTACCAGACCTACATTTACGGAAGTTAAATAAATGAATATATTCATTTGTTGTGATAGCAATATAATGGTATAGATGTGGAATAAAAAATAAATCAGCTAATTCGTTCTGAATAATGAGTGATTCTGAAAAAAATATTTCCTCAAATATTGAAGTAGCACATTTTTGAATCACTGTTGTTAAATAAACAACTACCATGACGATATGGAGATGGTGGTTGATATGAGGGTTTCTGTTTTACTTGCTAAGTGCTGATAATTGTGTTCTGTTTCATTAGGTACGCATCGAACGAGTTCAAGACAGCAGAACACAGTGGAACGCATTTGGATGCGCCGTATCATTTTTCAAGGATAGGCTGGAAGGTTGGAGACATTCCACTGAGTAATTTCATTGCTCAAGGTTAGTGATGAGCCATTTTTATGTAATTTGCATCTCCCCACTTAAGGCAAATAGAGAGGAAAAAATCACTGCTCCCTGGTTTGTATAACATAGCCAGCAACTAGGAAAAGTATTACGCAAGCAAAGCAAAAGATATCTCAACAACTGTGCACTGCTAATACAGAAGTAATAATACAAGTTTCTTAAATCTTTACAAAATATTTCTGGCAAATTTTGATTTTTGACAAACGGCTAATGTTAAATGATACTGATACTGACCGAGACCAAACTCACGTTTTTAAAAAACTTGGTATGTCTTTATGTATATTTTTTAGTGTTTAACGCCCGCTTTTACTTCTATGGCACTACAGGTGATGACACTAATGATACATGGAGTGAAGATGGAACATCGGTGGAATATGTTTGCGGGGGAAATTGAAGAACCCGAGAAAACCCACCCCTGCGTCGCCGTATGGATGGATGGATGGATGGATGGATGGATGGATGGATGGATGGATGGATGGATGGATGGATGGATGGATGGATGGATGGATGGATGGATGGATGGATGGATGGATGGATGGATGGATGGATGGATGGATGGATGGATGGATGGATGGATGGATGGATGGATGGATGGATGGATGGATGGATGGATGGATGGATGGATGGATGGATGGATGGATGGATGGATGGATGGATGGATGGATGGATGGATGGATGGATGGATGGATGGATGGATGGATGGATGGATGGATGGATGGATGGATGGATGGATGGATGGATGGATGGATGGATGGATGGATGGATGGATGGATGGATGGATGGATGGATGGATGGATGGATGGATGGATGGATGGATGGATGGATGGATGGATGGATGGATGGATGGATGGATGGATGGATGGATGGATGGATGGATGGATGGATGGATGGATGGATGGATGGATGGATGGATGGATGGATGGATGGATGGATGGATGGATGGATGGATGGATGGATGGATGGATGGATGGATGGATGGATGGATGGATGGATGGATGGATGGATGGATGGATGGATGGATGGATGGATGGATGGATGGATGGATGGATGGATGGATGGATGGATGGATGGATGGATGGATGGATGGATGGATGGATGGATGGATGGATGGATGGATGGATGGATGGATGGATGGATGGATGGATGGATGGATGGATGGATGGATGGATGGATGGATGGATGGATGGATGGATGGATGGATGGATGGATGGATGGATGGATGGATGGATGGATGGATGGATGGATGGATGGATGGATGGATGGATGGATGGATGGATGGATGGATGGATGGATGGATGGATGGATGGATGGATGGATGGATGGATGGATGGATGGATGGATGGATGGATGGATGGATGGATGGATGGATGGATGGATGGATGGATGGATGGATGGATGGATGGATGGATGGATGGATGGATGGATGGATGGATGGATGGATGGATGGATGGATGGATGGATGGATGGATGGATGGATGGATGGATGGATGGATGGATGGATGGATGGATGGATGGATGGATGGATGGATGGATGGATGGATGGATGGATGGATGGATGGATGGATGGATGGATGGATGGATGGATGGATGGATGGATGGATGGATGGATGGATGGATGGATGGATGGATGGATGGATGGATGGATGGATGGATGGATGGATGGATGGATGGATGGATGGATGGATGGATGGATGGATGGATGGATGGAAATAACTACTATGAAACTTAACAAAAGAATCGTCTAGTTACAATTTTAAAATATGTTATTAATAACTCCATGGTACGACAGTCCACAAAGAACCTAGCCTACCGGCCGGCCGCTGCGTCCCCCATGTCGGTCCAGGACAGACTCATGGATGGGGTGCAGTATTGGAGGCTGAGACGTAGTCAGCGCCTCGAATCAAAATAGGTTATAATGACATTTTAATTTAGGTCGTTTGTAATTGGGTACCCACAAAAACCTCTAAATAATGGCTTATCAGTTTTGTAGAAACTGATGAATTCCAAAGCTTCCAGTCAGCTTTTTCTGACTAAATTTGAAATTTAAAATGGTTTATATGATAGATATTTAGCATTTATATTTCAGGGTACTGATCCAGAGAAAAAGAGACGTTAGAGGGGGTGGAGAATGGAAAAGGGAAAAAGGAAAGGCGTGAAAGACAGAAAGCGGGAGAGAGGATGAGGATACGGTTACAGGGAAGAAAATGAGAGAGAGAGAGAGAGAGAGAGAGAGAGAAAGAGAGAGAGAGAGAGAGACGAGTGGAACTGAGATATATGCTAGCTTCCATTATATAGCTGTGCCTGTCCAAAATGGACATATCGATTCAACTCTTTAAAGAGAACACTTTCAACAGGCCATGTGCTGCTTTTCTTTAAACTAAGCTAATTATAAACTAATTATTAAAACCTGAGCACCTTGAATGTTTTAGCAATGTTTATTTCTGCTAAACTAACGCCTCTTTTCGATTCTATTTTCGTAGATCATTTTATTGATCAATAAATCACTGCTGTTTAATAGACGTACTGAAGTCTCTACGCAGTTCGTAAACAATTGTTCTCCTTTATTACAAGTCATTTCAACAGAAACATTTCCAAAAGCATGTCATTTAGATAATTGCTATTATCATCTTGAGTCGCCTAGTATAACACTACTCAAAAATGCATTTAAGTTGTTTGCCTAGCTGTGTTCTCCATTAAACTATCTATAATAATTAGGAGCAGCTGCTTTTTTGGAACACCTGAAACCAACATCTTTCGAATCATATACAAGTCCTCATTGCTGTTGTGTATCACTTCGTTTACTCTCTGACTCAAAAATATCTGAGGAAAGACAGGAAGCCGATTCGATTTTAAGCAATAATTTATTTGCAAATATACTAAGTATATTACTCCTGCGCCGTGGCGCGGTGGGCTAGAGTGTGGAACATGCGCCTGGGTTCGATCCTATTCATGGGGTGCGGACTCGTTATCCTGGCCTCATCACCTCCCCCGTTGTATCCCTTGAATGCTCGCACATCTCTGCTATGCGTAAATGGGCGTGAGGTCGGTAGTCGGGTTGATAGGCTCAGATCCTAAAGTGCTGTAGAACCATGGGATTACTATTATGAAAAATATCATCGCTAAATAAGGGAATTAAATGGTTACCATTTAAAAACATTGCATTTCTATTTGCTTATGCAGTTTTATTAATTGGAATTTCCTTTTTCATTTGATGCATAATCTTACCACTGTAGGCGTAACATCTATATTTTAAATATACTTTTAAAATGTTACTCTATCTCCTATTTTGTACTGCGAATCTGTACCTCTTCACAGAAGAATATAACTCCTAAACTTTGGAGTAAATTGATAAACTTTAGTCTATCATATAGAGAACTTTAAGTCTAGTGAATACTCTGCTGCTCTGTGTTTAACCCAACGTTTCCAGTGACGAAACGTAAATTAATAATATCTTACGCAATTTCTTCTCTTTCTTTTCCTCCTGTTTTGGGAGAAGCCTTTTTCCAAAAACAGTCTGCTCGCCCCAATAAACGCAACCACGAGCCAGTTTGTGTATAAACTTGTAATGCCTAGCTCCAACAGAATTCATTCAAAGTAAAAGGCGACAAAGGTCAGTCTGTCTAATGGACGGAAATCTGGCTACGGGAAAACACGGGTTTTACAGCCACCGCTCTCATATGACGTCTCTTTTCCTCATTCACAACCCTCGCAATAAAATCTCATGTGTTCCATCCATGACTTTCTGTACATATCTGTAATAAATTATTGTTAAAAACCTTATTCTTCTATCTACTTCATGCTAATCAAGATAATCATTAGCATGATTGTTATTGTTTGCTTTCTTATAAACAGAAGGGAAATAAGGGCATACATTAGGCTAAAGCGATAGTCAAATATTTTTAAAGCTGGTTATTATGTTATTATGTGCATGGTCAGGAGTTGAAAGTTTCCTTTGTGTATTTTAATACTGAAACTAATAACAGGGAATATCCACGAAAAATATGTAGGTATATGACATAATTTGTATATTTTAACGAGATATACATTTTTTTTTTGTGTAGTAAGTTTTTGTCTATCTCTTACGGTTTAACAGTTATGAAAAAGTCAGAGGCTATTCCCAGAAAATTCAAGATACACATTTTATTTGTCATGTAAATATGTTTAATATATACAGAAATGTAATAAAAGTCTTAGAGGCGTTTTTGACAAAATAAAAATGTTCGATTTTTTTTCTATGTAAACGGTAGTTGGGGTGGGAGAATTACTTGAAACTCTTCATGTCGCATTCTTTGAAGATTAGTATTTTACGGAATTTTCGTTTTTTTTTAGCTATGCTGCCCACAGACACACACACACACACACACACACAAACACGGACATTCTGCTAAAATGCTTCTTTTTTGGATTCAGGCTATCTCAAAACATGTGTTTCCGGTGAAGTCTCGGTATTGGATTTTTTTGGTGGAATACATTACTTCCCCTATACTTTATGTACATAATACGTGTAGAGAAAGTACCTAATTAGGTAAGTATATATGAACTAACATTTACCAAGCCACAAAGTTGCGTAATTTTATGTCCTTATCAGAGATTAACTCCCAAAGATAGTTGAGGACTTGCTAAGTCGGAAATACACCTAATGGATATATAGATATATCTATATATAATGCAAAAGGTAATAAAATGGCGTAACAACGCAATGGAAGTAATACATTTCATTTACAAGATATCTTGGATAGACTCCCTCTATATTTTCTCCTCTGACGCTTTTCCCCTGGTGGTTTCTTTCTTTGCAAATACACGTGAGTTTTTTTCTCAATTTTTCTTTGAACGAATTTTTTTGTAAATGACACTTTCTGGTATAAATGACCTGTTTTTTCAGAAACTAATAAAAACAGTTAAACTAAATTTTAGAATGATAAAAACAATTAATTATTGTTGTGGATCTATTTTGATATTAATTATAAGTTTTTTAAATTGCTGATAAATTTCAAACAAGAGATGGTACAATATAAAAATAATCCTATATTATTTAGTAAAAAAATTATATATATGTAGTAAATATAATAGTGAAGTTAGAAGACATTCATCCTATAAAGTTTTATTCTTATTTCTTAAACAGTTTCTGAGATGTCATAAAAAGCAGATTCAACATGGCATAGGGCGTTAATCTCCCCTTAATAAAATATTATCGTTGGGAAATTATTATTGTTATACTACCTCCTCTCATATAACAATGAAATTGCAGAGTAGTGTAAGTTTCGCAGTCTTATAGCAAGACGTCCCTACTACAGCCCTGCGAACCACGTGGCCATTCGCTCATAAGCGTGCGAGGAAATGATCTATACGTGGACGTACTGTTAAGAATTCAAGAAGGAAACAAATGACGATCGGTATTCAGAGCTGCTAAACGGAAGTGTACTATCCAATTCAATAGGGGAATTCTCTAGTATGATTCGAGAACAAAGTATTCTTAAAAAGAGGTCTTTCCTGTTAATTCCTCAAAAAAAATGGGCACAAGTTAAAGGTTCAATATTTAACTGCCTAAAATAAACAAATAATACCCATGAAAATAACAATATTTTTAAACTGAAGAGAGGCTCAGTGGTAACGCAGAGGCTTGTGTTCCGAATGAACTAAGGTTAAAACTCCTATTTTGACCAACTTAACCAGGCTTTTTAATAGCTTTGTAAATACAAGATGATACGTAACCCTTCTCACGCACCCAAACTTTTGTGGGAACTAAAAGGAACAATGTCAAAGAGAATATTCATTGGGGAACCCTAAGACCGTGAAAAGAAACCCTAAGACCGTGAAAAGAAACCAAGCGCTTTGGTCCAGCAAGCAAATCTAAACCAACTTATCTGTCTGGCGTTAGCTTTCCCACACACCTTTTCAAATAACGCTCAGACCTGCCTTAACCATGCATGTTATAGCGTCAGGAATAAGTTCAAGCATGTGTTATTAAATTACTACTACATTTTTGTGTGCTAACATTTGCTCTCATTATAGATTTCTCTCTTTTTTATTTTCTCAAGCCCTCATGTGCAATATCATAGTGGATAGAGAAGTTAACTAAAAATTTCATGTCGAGATTTCACCGGAAATATATGTTTTGGGGTCCCCTGAGTCCAAAATAAGCATTTTTAGAGAAAAGGTTCGTGTGTGTTTGTGTGTGTATTTGTCTATGGACAGCATAGCTTAAAAACGAAAATACTTAAATACCAAACTTGGTATTTAGGTTTAGTATCTTCCAAGGATTCGACATGAACATTTTCAAGAAAATCCACATAGAAACATTTTCGAAAAGTTTGATTTTCTGAAAAATGGCTCTAAATGTTTTGATTAAAATCGTATGTTCAAGATATATACATCTCAAATAAAATGTACATTTTGAGTTTTCTGGAATAGCCTCTGAAGACCTCTTTATTCTGAATGAATTTTGCTTAACTGCTAAACCGTAAAAGATAGACAAAAACTTACTGCACAAAAAATGTAGATCCCACCAAAACACACAGTTTATGTCCTTTATGTTTTTGTTGTGGAGGTAACCGTTTCCGAGATATTTCATGTTAATTGTTTCAATTGTGAAAGTACTTATACTTTTCTCAGGTTCAAAGTGTCCGTTTTTCTTTTGTTCTACTCCTGGTCGAGCAAAGATGCGATTTGCAATGATAATCGCATAGCGACAGCTTTTAAAACATTTGACAATCACTTTAGCATAGCGCATTCCTTTAGTTCCCTTCAATATAAGGAACTAAATAATAAGAACATTCTGCTAATGTTTGTCTCGATTAGCATGGTGTAGAAAGAAGAATAGTCTTTTGTAATAAGTTTGTTTATAGAGCAGCTAGAGAAAGTCATGTGAGTGTAACACATTCGATTTTTTTTTTTGTGGAAATAACCCTACAAATTGTAAACTTTTGGAAGCTCTCTGTGTATATCTCCTTAATTCAGTAGTTTTAAGCAAATTTAAAACGAGTAAAAGAATTTATGGTCTGCACGATAGCAAGGGAAGACAATCCAAAGGTGTTAGTAGATGTGATTATATAATGGATTAGCCTGTCCTCTATTTTAAGTGTTGCTGAGTAATCTATGACTAATTTATAATAGTCCTTGTGTACATTCTTGGAAAACCCTGTGCAAGATGATATAATTTTCTGTCGTATACCAGTAGTTGTATGTACAGAAATATACTTTTGGAATTCACCGAAAAACACGATTGTTACTGTGTGAAAACGTTGTTCCTTTCAGTATATACCATATTTCTATAGTAGATACGTTATATTGACATTACCGAATTATTTTAAATCAAATAATGGTGATCTGTTTGACGTTATCTTACGCAATTTATGCACACACTTACTTTAATGTTTTCTAAATTACGTCACATTCTTGGCTTCCCGCTCAATAAATTATTCCGTATTCGATCAATAAAATTATAAGAGCTCAATTTTGGTCACAAGTGTGCAGTATGATCATTAGTATAGACATATTATGCAATCATATCATCAATAAGATGATAACTGAAATTTCAATTTCATAGATTAAAAAATTTGATTTAATTTAAACAAATAATTTTAATAAAATTTCAAAGATCTGTAGCATAGAGTTAGTTTGTCTTGCTCCGTTCAAGAGGTCTGGAGTTCGAATCTGGTTAAGGTGAGCTAGGCTTCTTCCGAAACTTTCCTTATCTTGAAATGCTGAATTCGTTTTTAAGTTATCGTGGTTACAGACACACGGACACACAAACACACCCACACGCACACATACACGAATCTTTTTCTGAAAATGATTTTTTTTAGTTTCAGGAGAACCTAAAAGTGTATTTTCCGGTGAACTTTCGGTTTCGAATTTTTTAGTGGAATGCAATACTTTCTCTACCAAATAAGTAGAGAAAGCAAAAGTGCATCTTAATTTGAAAATTTAGAATGTATAATTCTATTTTCACGTAGGGAATGTGCCCTTCCTGAAAAGGAAATTATTATCTTTCCAAAATATTCTTCCACCAAAAGCTAATTTTATTGCTTTCATTAAATTTTGTTGCATTGGTTCCTAGTGATTGTAAATTTGAATAAACACAGTTTGAAAGTCAACAATATTACGATTCTTAAGGTAATAGTAGCAAAGCCAAACGTACATTCATATTGCATACAAGCTGTAGTAACTTGAGTAGATTAAAACATAAGGGTGGTTTGGAAATTCTGAATTCCATAAATATGCAAAGAACGATATCAAATTACCTAGAAATATTACATATCTCAAAATACGACTTTTTCGCGATTTAAACATCGAATTATCGTTTTTTTTGGTTTTTTTTGTTGGTTTTTTGTTTGTTTGTTTGTTGTTGTTCTTTTTTTTTTTTTGGTTCCATTTATACCCTGCCTTCAACTTCAAAAGTTACGTCTATGATCTTTCAACTCTGGAACATAATGCTTGGGGCAGAGGTGTTAATTCGTATACAGTTGCCATTGGATTTCAATTTTCTCTACTGCATATAGTAAGTAGGTGAAAAAGAAAGAAGCAATTGAGTTTTATTTATGGATGCTCCTTAACCGTTGTGGTTCTCAGCGTGCCATTCTATGATGTGATTGAAAGACCGCTTACTTTTTCCCCAGAGGCCTCTTTTTCAGGTTTATGTACTGTAAAACTACTATACGGGACCAACGGCTTTACTTCCCTTTTGAAGTCATGCTAAGGATTTTTACGCCCGATAAAAAAAACATTACCTCCGCCGCGACCTTGTGCACAAAAGGCTATTAGGGTAACCACTACACCACGGAGCGTGACAAGTAGGTGAAGTATTGTATTCCACTCAAGTATTTGATACCAAATTTCACCGGAAATACACTTTTTGAGACGCCGTGAATAAAATACAATAATTTTACATTGATGTCGAGATTTCATCAGAAACTTTTTATTTGAGGAATGAAGAAAATATAAAAAGTATCCGCTCGTGTATATGTCGGTGCCCGTTTGTAAGTGTACATGTGTCACATAGACTGTGAAAAAATCTAAAAATAAAAATAAAAAGCCGGTTAAGTATTTTTCAGTTGGCATTCCAAGGATGCGACAGGAAGATTTTTGAGAAAATCCTATCGCTCCAATCTACCTTTTCCATGCAACATGTTTCTAAAATTTTAATTGATTAAAAATGACTAACGATTGTGATTAAAATGTCATATGCTTAACATATTTTCATGACAAATGAAATGTATATCTTGAATTTGTTAGGAGTAGCCTCTGAAGTCTTCTTCAGTCTAGATAACTCTTACTTAACCGTAAGAGGCAGACATAATCTTTCCTGCTACCGAAAACGTGCACATCTCGGTAAAATACGCAATTTCAGGTTTTCAGTATTCCTATTGGAACATTCCTATACGTTCTTCAAATGGGATGTCATTATTCGTTTTTCTTGCTCCCAGTCAAGCAAAGGAAGTGGAATTTCAAGTTCATCATAAAGTCTCATGTTCTTAAAATATTTGACTATCTCTTAAGCCTAGTGTGTTCCCTTATTTCTTTATATCAGCATGGAAGCATGTAATAAAACATTTATCAAATGCTTATCTGGAAGTAGATAGACAAATAACCTTTTTAAAGAATAGTTTACTGAAGAATAGGTAGAGAATCCATATGAATGTAACGCGTTGTTATCATTATTTGTTTCTTTTGGGTTTTATACATTAGAACACAACACATTCACACTACCAGACTCGGGAGAGGATAGGGTATCGAACCGAGACCCCTCGCATAGTAGACAGCCGCTGTACTAACTATCGGAACCAGCCCAAGTTGTATTTATCATTATCGTGGTACAAACACACAAACAGCCATGTCCAAGGCGGAACTCAAACCCACGATCCTCTGCGCCACGAAGCACCAAAGTGAGGCACTTTAGCGAGCGCATGGGGACCGTCATTGTTAAACTCATTGTTTTTTCACGCATGCCATGTGTGGGCTAAGGTTGAAAACATAGAATCAGTTTGAAAAAACATGATGCCTTAAACGGGATTTGAACCACGGATCTTCGGCTTATCAGGCGCTGCTATAACCAACTGAGCAACAATCCGGCATGAAATGAAATTCCCCTTCTGACTCACTTTTTTCCCGGAAAAGCAGGAGACGTTCTTAAAATTAAATTTGATATAACATACCCCAATGACGGTTTACAATATCATAATACTTTTATGTTTCAACTTCATAGCTAGCCTCTCCCAGTTCAATCAAACTAATTTGATAGTTCTTCCACGCATGTCTAATGTAGACAAATGGCTGAAGATGTGGAATCAGACTGAAAAATTCAATACCTTAATCGGGTTTTGAACCTCGTTTTCGGCTAACCGTACCGCTGAAAACGCCTTATGGTTTACTGGAAAAAATGCGAATCGATTGGGAAATCTAATGTCGTACCGGTATGTTGCGATGCTAGCTCAGTTATATGAGCAGCCATAGGCATTGGCATTGAATGTTTCAGTATGAGATCCTTTCCATTGTTAGGCTCAAATAGAAACTTTGTTGTTTAAACCAAGTCACCGTCACGGCAACAGTTAAGTGTAATCAGGAAAAATAAGAACATGCTTAGCCTTGAAAGCAAGAGAAGCTAGAATATAAGAAAATAACACATAAACGTATCACACAAGCATGTACAAAATGTTTGTCCAAACCTTCGCTAATGACGGTCTAAAAGCCACTGCAAAGAGATCCCTGACTTTGTAAAAGTCTAGAGGAAAGATGCAGATGAAATGGAAATAGAATTTTATTTATGGACGCTCTTTAACTGCTGTGGTTCTCAGCGTTCTCAACTGGGCGTGAAAGATCACTTAATTTTGTTCAGAGGCCTCTTTATCATGCTTCGTGCCGTAAATCTACGACAGGGGACCTACAGCTTTATTTCCCTTCCGAAGGATTTTTACACCCGAAAAAATCCATCGTCCTCTGCCGGGTTTGAACCCTCGGCCTTAGGTATATAAAATTAGCATGTTAACCATTACACCACGGAGGGTATTGATGCAGACGATTTACCACTTTTGGGGAGGATGCATCTTCAATCTATCATGAACAAGATTCGTCGTAAACCAACGCTTTTTTGTAAATGATTGGTTTTTATCATATGATGCAACCATTTGCGGAATCTCATGCGCAGGCAACTTTGGCTCTACTAGCTAAGTAGTGGTTACGTTCTAATACCATAGTAGTCGAGCGCCCTTAAACACGAACCATCATCTTCATCATAAGTAGTGGTTTATCCGCTATAAAATTAAAGCTGCAGGCGTGCGGAACAAAATTTTACCTACGTTGCCAAATATATCATATATCTCATGGTGACGCCTGTATGCTTCACATAGTTTGTCAGACCGCGCCGTGGCCGAGTGAATAGACCACTCTCCTCTCACCAAGGCAGTACGGGTTCGATCCCAGGCGACTGCATGTGGAGTTTGTGACCCAGGGGCGAGTTTTTTCCGATTTCTCTGCTTTCCCCGACATCGCATTCCACTGGTGCTCCATCGTCATTCCATTTATCATCCAGTGACCACGCCTACGGTGACTATACTGTAAAAGCGGGCGTTAAGCACTATCCAAAAAAAAAACAAAAAAAGAAAGACAGATGTGCTCATTCGCATAAGATTCTCTAGCTGTTCCAAACACTAACTATTCTTACAAAAGATTATTCTGTTATCTACTTCATGCTAAGTGAGAATTAGCAGAATTGGTCTTATTACTTGTTCCCTTTTAAGTAGAAGGAAAATAAGGGAATACATTATGCTAAAGCGATAGTCAAATCTTTTAAAAGCTGGTCGTTATGTGAAACAATTGAGGTTCGGTTCGCTTTGCATGATCCCGTTTAAGAAAGGTTTGCTATTTTAAAATTGAAACCAATAACAAGCAATATCTCGATAATGGTCAACTCTTAAAAAACATAAAGGTATATGTGTTTTAAGGATATCTACATTTTTAATGTATTACGTTTTTATCTATCTCTTATGGTTTGACCGTTATGCAAACTTCTGTAAAACTCATCCAGAATAAAGAGATTTTCAGAGGCTAATTCCAGAAAATTAAACATATTCATTTTATTTTCTATTTAAAGATAGTTATATCTTTAATATACAGTATTTTAATTAAAATCGTTACATTTTTGAGAAAAACAATATTTTCAAACATTTTTACATGTAAAGGTTGTTTGTGAGGGGGGGATTGAAAATCTTCGTGTCTCATCCTTGGAAGGTAGTAAAACAAATGCAAAGTGTGATTTTTAACGGTCTATTTCTTTTTGAGTAATGGTGTCCACAGACACACATGGACTTTTTTCTACAATATTTTTGGACTCAGGGGACCTCAAAACATTTATTTCCCTAAGATTCTGACATCCAATTTTTGGGTGGAATACAATACATTCTCTAGCTACTATGCACATTGTAAACGTTTACGTGCTACAGAAAGTAAAAAAAAAACAACAATGTTGGTACTGCTCGACTCATCGATTTTCGCCCCTGGAGAAAGTTAATGCAAAAGCGGAGACGAGGCACTTATCAAGCCAGGCAACTGGGGAAACGGATGTGGTGTGTCGGCTTCATTCATGTTTCAGGTTATATTAATGCTCTAGCAATCTCCGATTCAATAATTTTCCTGCTTCTTATTTATATAATTATGTCTATGTAAGAGACGATGGACTGCTGCATCCATTCTCTTGCGGGAGCTGCAGTTGTCGAAGGGGACCCGACCCTGAACTTGAGGTTATTATACCTACGCCCCACGAAGGTGCATCCACGAGAGGGAGGGATGAGGTGAGACGATACATGGGGACCGGAACCGGAGCGATGGCACAGCAATGACACAGTCCCTACAGTTTCCAGATTGAATCACCCCGACAGTCGAACAAGCAGACTGGGACTCTCGCCCCATATAGGTCCTACGCCCGGCCAGGACAGAGATGGTCACTTTGAGCATCATTTTTTCCCCGCCATGCCGCGCCGAGCACCATCGTTGACACTTCTCTGAAGGAAACCAACGGGTTGAAGGATGAATGAAATTATATTGGAAACGACATGAGGGATGGGAAATTCGAGGGATGGAAGAAACCTACCTAGTACTCGCCTGGCAACCCGAGGAAATCCCCAAAGAAACCCATGGGTCAGGCAGGCGGCCACGCGAAGTGAACCCGTGACCTCCGAATGCGGACTCAGACGAAACCGTCCGAGCCATCCCCCTCGGTTTCTTGATGTAACATACGCCCTCTTTATCCTGCATGAATACTTGGAAACTTCTCTCCTCTTCCACTTCTTTCCAAACTCTTCAACCCTTGCCCATAAGCAGAAGCACGTTGGACTACTGAGGTGGTCAACGATGGTGGATTGTCAGTCAGGGATAAATTTTCGTCAAATATAGATCTAGTAAGATGTTGAACTTTACCTCTTCAATCAAATGTCTTCGCCTCCACACAGGGTTGTGCGATATCAGTTATTTCTGACTTTTGGTGCAGATAATCTAGCAGAGATCTTTCACACAAATCGGGATTTTAGACAAAAAATTGATCAAAACCTATGCTCTCAAGGCGGCTAACTTTTAATCACACACTGTCGAATTCATGCAAGTGAGCCGATATAATGATCAGTGATTTATGTTGATAAGCTAATAAACCCAACTGCCACGCCCAGTCCCCACTCCTTACCTGATTCTAGCATTACACGTAACATGTGTCTTATTGCCGCTTTTCCTTCACTCCTGAGTCTGAAACCGACCTGTGCTTATGGGTAAATGTACTTTTGACATTAAACCAATACAAGATGGACTCATGCAGCGAAGCATGACTTTCAGCATCCAGGTGAAATGTTTCTATACTCCTCCCTTTCGCCACTCACCTATGTCTTCATTTGTTCATAGGCTGTGCGAGTTTGTCAAACTTGAATACAAACCATACAAGCTTGGCTTATCCTGGGATGGAATGTAACAGATGATGCAAGTTTCTGCCAACATTAAATAAAAAACACTATAGGAAACCAGATGGTATGTTTCCGGGCACTTGACTGCGCACTAAGGGAAGAATGTAATGGGTCGACACTTCAAGCTGCACTCACACATGGAATAACATTTCTGTTCTCTGTATTTCCACTCGGAGTAGCATGTCAAGATAGGTAATGCTAGTCTGAAAACTTCGCTTAGGGTTTGTATTATGACCTTCGGTTACAGTTATTGCTGTTATTTAAATCGAGTTCTCCTTGAGAAAGCTACCTGTATTTAAAATGAGTTTGTTATAATTTTGAATGGTTGGCAATGTTTTGCGCGATTTCACGTCACTTAGGCGGAAAGTTGTAGCATTAGATCTTCAAAACAAATTTTATGCTGTAATTTTCTTCAGTCCGCCGTTTTATTTGTGTGTAGGTATAATAAATATATAAATATGTGTTAAATGAATGTGGTGAATTTCGTGACTAATTCTAGGTATTCGAAAAATAATGGCAACTTCACAAAACATTATTTAGATTACTTTTGACATTGCGAACTTCAATTATAATCTCCTGACAGATCAACAATACGTTGCCAATTCCTTGGAAGTCTGCACATTCCATCTGCAGCACCATTTCTGGATATATCTCTCACCGATTGGTTTAGAGTTCTCTGAATGTCAATTCCTCATTGAAATCAAATGCCTCGTAGAAGTTCTTTGATCTTTAAGAATAAGTAATAGTCAGAAGAACTCAGGTCTGGTGAATTTGGTGGATGTTCAAGTACTTCCCAACTCCACCCTCTAAACAAATTCCTCACTGTTGCGGCTACGTAACAACGAGCATTATCATGTAACACAATCGGACTCCCAATGGCCTGAGGTCGTTTAGAACGCCAAGCTGGGCGCAAAAGATGTTCTAAATAACGCGAGTAGTAGTTCTCATTTACGCTTATACCATGCACTAGTATGCACACACAGTATGCACTAAGATTATGCCTTCATAATCATAATACAAGTAATTATCATTTCGAAGGATGCTACAATACTCGGCACCTTTTTGGGCATGGTGATTCGCCATTCATTTGATTGTCGTTTCCGCTCAAGCGCATACATTCTCAGCCATTGTGATAACGCGACGAAGAAAGGCCTCACCTCCGTGTTCATATCGCTTCAAATGTATTCTTGCTGTCTCCATTAGCTGCCACTTTTCAGTTTCAGTTAGAGTATGCAGAATCCAGTGGTTTCAAACGCTTCGCATTTTTTTCGCAGTTTTTCTTAAATGGTATGGCCAATCGACTTTGCAATACCAAGTTCCCTGGAAATATTCACACATGTCCAGCGTTTCTCACCTTTCAACAAAGCCCTTACAGCTTGAACTGGAGATCGTCAGTTGCAGCAACGGGTCTGCCATACGAGTTCTGTGTTGATATTTTTCTCTTCCTTTGTGGAAGACTTCCACCAATCTTCCAATATTCGATAAAGTAGGAGTACTTTCCCGCATGCTTCTTGCAATGGTCTAAAGCACTGAAATGTACGTTTTCCCCTTGCAACTTTTGAGTTTTATGATACACGTTTGTTGATATCTGCTGCATCGTTTTAGATTTGAGATGTATTCACAAAATATTACCTACTATTTTAAACTTTCAATGTTACAGATTTATACCACAAAGGCTGCTCAACAGTTAATTTTCAAATGCCCTAATGTATGCGCGCGCGGAGTGTCCCAAAATTAGATCGACAAACTTTGGGAGCTGATAAATAGCATTATGTTTCAAAATTAATAATATGTTTCAAAATTTACAAAACAGGTTTCACACCGGGGGCTTCTACCTGTCCCGTCATGATCTAGGAATGCCGTACCACCGATTATTTAACCTGGGCCCTCCCCATGCTAAACCACAGGCGAGATAGAGCACCCTGCGGGCCTCCCCACACCCCACCAACAGCATATATCCGGCCATGAAATAGAGACTATTTTGGCGGCAGAGTGCAGCTTGACTCGGACCAAATGACTTGCAGTTTTTCTTTGCCTTATATATTATATAAATATTATTCGAAATTTGTGTAAACAGTCCGAGAGAGTTGACAGATATTCATGGTTTTAAATTGTTGCATGAGAATATGAAATTCTAAGACTTACAAACAAACGGTGTTAAATAGTATGTTAAACCTTAAGCGCAGTCGCAGCGTAAGCGTAATATTTTGCATCCACGCTATTCAATGGAAGCATTCACCTATACTCATGCAACGCGCTATGCAATGCTAGAGTTTTCAAACGCCATACTTTATGCTTGCGTTGCATACATAGAAGAAGACTTCTGCATTCTTTCCTGTATGCATTGCCTGCTGTTAAAAAGTCATGACAGACTTAGCAGCAGCAGTACAAAACCTGCTCTTCCATTTAACTGTGCCGCATCACGTTTGAATCGCTAACGCTAGAAGTTTTTAAATACATTGCTGTTGCCATCGAAGTGTAGCGATAGATCTGCGTGTTTATCTTTTATGAACTATTTATTTATGAAATAGATATTGCGGGTTATGTTATTCAATTTGAAATTTGCTGTGAGCTTGGAAGATCTCTACATGTAATTTACAGATGTAGAAATCCTTACCAACTTCTTGGATAGGCTTATCACTTCATTTTTAATGGTCTTAACTCGCGCCTGCACTTATGTTGCCTTAAGTCAGGGCTGTGGCTTCATTGTGAATGTAGCTGTATTATTACTGTTAAAATATTCTTTCTTTTTTGATAGTTTTTAACGCCCGCTTTTACTGCCATGGCACCGTAGGCAATGACACTGCTGATACATGGAATGAAGATGGAGCACCAGTAGAATGTGATGGCAGGGGAAACCGGAGAACCCGGAGAAAACCCTCCCCTGCGTCGCTTTGTCCACCACAAATCTCACATGCGGTCGCTTGGGATCGAACCCGAGTCGTCTAGGCGAGAGGTGAGTGGTCTGACCACTCAGACACGAATACTTCGCGGGGTAGACCAAAGTTGCGGGTTTGAATCCTTGGCCTCACTCCTATACCACGGAGGTATGATAAAATAATGCCGGATGTATTACAGAACAGAAATGTAATAGCAATTAAAGAGCCAGGACAACTTTCAATATTTAAAAACGTTTACGAAATTCGTCCTCGTACCAAACCTGGATTTTAATCCTTTATTTTGGCTTTCCTCCTGTCATAGTAAAAATATTTCATCATAGAATCGAGTATCAATTGAGGCCGAAGGTACACCATTTTTATATGATTACCTCCAAGTTAATACCCTGACCACCAAGCGCGGTGGCACCGCGGTAAAGTGTGGGACTCGCATTTGGCAGGTCGTGGGTGATTCTCGGGACTAGTTTACTTGATTCATGGGTTTTTTCGGGAGTTTCACGGCTGCCATTTCTTAATCCTAACCCCTAAGAACTGGTTTTGTTTTTACCAAAGTAAAGCAACACCATAACCTTAAATATAACATATTTTATATTTGTTGTGTAATTAGGGGGAAGGTACAGCCTCTCTCTGGTTTCACCTGTGTAGGCACTTACCCAAATATCTTGGCAGTGCTTTCAGAAAAAAGTGTTTTGAAATATGTTTGACACCATGGAAGACTTATTTATTGCATATCGCTTCTCAGCGGAAAAGTGAATTCACTTTTCTTCTTCTTTGGGAAATAAACTCATCAGACGTTTTGTTTTTGCAATTTGTTGGTATACAATGTGTCATTTTCCCTTTAAATGTATGTGTTTATCATTAAGCACTCCCACTACATCTATAGATTTTTAGACCCACAATTACCATTATATAACTCCATGGCACGACAGCTCACAAGGAACCTTGGCCAGTTAATGTGGTCCTCATGACCTGGAGCCGCTACTTCTCCATCATGTTACTCGCCCCTACGGACCTCGCAAGGCTGAGTGCACCCCGGACTAGGTCTCCCAGTGGGGGGAAAAATCCCCACGTTGGGAATCGAACCGAGGTCTCCCGCTTGGTAAGCAACTACGCTACCACCGCGCTAAGGAGACGACCGTCCAAAATTGCTATCGCCACAGATAATTATGGTAGCGTGACCAGAACTGTTTCTATATCCTTGGATATCCAATGATATTATAATCTGTTCAACACAAGCGTAAAAAATATTTTAAATGTGATTTTTGGTTTCGGGTCAGTCCATTAAGGTATACATCAATTATTTGTTCAGAACTGAAAATCACTATAAAGTGTAGCTAACAGTTGAATCAATCGATTCATTTTAGACTCTGATTACAGGAGTTTTGCTGGATGTTACATCGGAAGTCCGCAGTAATGCCGATTTCGAGCTAACGCCGTATCACCTGCAGCAATGGGAGAAGAAGAATGGACCACTGCCACAAAGAAGTGTACTGCTGATAAAGACCGGTTGGTCATCGCGCTATCCCAACAAGGGAATGTACTTTGGTACAACAACCAACGATACGTCCAAGGTACACTATCCAGGTTAGTCTCCCGTATCAAACCATTCATTTATTATTGGTACGTAGATTGTCCATAGAAGTATATTTGTATATTGGACGTTGCTAAGGGAAGATTCCACCTATGTTAAGTATCCTTACTTCATCATCAATTCATTATCTCAGAAACTGAGGTTTCAGATACGAAACTGTAACGTTTTAATGTTTTCTTGAGTCATTCATTCTAAGTTTATAAAATGTGTGGTTTATTAAGAAGATAGAGCTTTTTAAATACATATTGTATTAAAATTAATTTTTAACGTAAATGTCCAACTTATTTGCATCAATTAGATCAATAACATAACCGAGGAGCCGTTTTTCACATATAAAGTTTCATTCTATTATTTTCAATAATTAGAAGTAGTTTCTGAGTGAACAGGTAATTTATATACGAAAGTGTTATTCAGAGTAAAAACTCATAGACTGCAAAAAATAAAATGTTATTAACATTCAATGTAGCCCGCCTGGGTAGTGTGGTGGTAGCGTGTCTGCCTCACATTCAAAAGGTCGTGAGTTCGAATCTCGCTTAGGGTAAGTTATCCCGGATAAGGGTTTTTTCGGGGTTTCCCCTTATCCTGAGAAGACGAATGTCGAGTAACTTTAAGCTCCATGGACCCCGAGATCATTTGAGCATCGTTTCATCAATTCCATTCGTCGTCCGATATGACTAACCAGGTTAAATGACGTTAAAAAAAATTATCCCGTTTTATTTAGACAAAATGTTCAGGCTAGAATCAGTCATATGTTTTAAAGTAGACTGACAAGGGGAATATATTAAAAGGTATTGAAAAAAATTATATAAGTTAATCGTTAGCAAAGTCGTTATAATTTCAACTACTTTCATAGCCAGTTTCTCAACGAGGTAGTTGAAATGACATATTAAAATAACATGAAAGCAACTGGAAAATCAGATAAAGGAATGTGAATTAAATAAAAAAATTAATATTTAAAATATTTTCAGCTTTTTTTGTTACAGTATGGGCCTTTTTAAAATGTTGCAGAGTAGCGATATCTAAATAATAGTACAGAGGCATTAAAACATTAAGCCTGTCTTAGCATTCCTGATGTAGAAGGCCAATATACTTTGTAAAAGTAAAATGTCATAACATTGTCATCCAGGTATCTCAATTGAGCTTGCCAGGGAGCTGGCTCGACGCAGAGAGTTGGTTGGAGTGGGCTTAGACACACCCTCACTTGATGCTGGCAGGACCGGTAAATTTTCATCTCATGTGGCCATACTTGGTGCAAACATATACGGCCTCGAGAACCTTAAATTGCATCATGCATCAGATCTACCAGGTAAGTATATCGTGGTTTACAATCAATAATGTATATAATAATTATTATCTTATTTATCTAAGATGAGCAAAGAAGTATGAGGGGCTTCCAGGGTTTCCTTTTCTTTAGAAATTGTGTATTTGCTCTTACAACGCTTTGCGTACCTGTGATGAAAGTCATGCATATATAATTGTGCTTTTAGTCTCTCTGCTTGAGTATTTTATCTGCACTCATTGAATTTGATGGATCAAAGATTGTGATAGGAGCTTATGTACCACTTTGAAGACCGAACCAGGTGGCTCAGGCGCTTTGTTGGAATTCGGGAGGTCGTGGGTTCGATTCCCGCGGCTGATCTCTCTGACCAAGTGTCATTTGGGGGATTTTCCGGATCACTAGGCAATTTCTGAGGAAGTTCTACATTCCCCCGAACTTCATGTACCTTCATTGCAATTCCATTTCATTCCATAGGTGTTTTTTTGGGTTCGGCAAAGACTGTGGTGGTGGCGCTCTTCCGTGATGGTGAATGCGCTTAGGAAATACACCTCTCAGCGGCAGGGTAGCTTTGGAGTCGTATGTGGGCTTGGGGTACTAAGTGGCTGTTTCCATGCGGTCGGTTTCAGCTGCCCGTCGAAATTACTCTCATATCATCCTATTCTTCTGGGTCTGACGCACAATGAGCCCAAGGTGGTTGCTGTGTGGAACCCCTCCGGAATGTAACAATTAACCATATTGATGAATTTGCATAACGCATAAGAGTTAGTCATACCAGTTTGTTTATTTGCCCACCTCTAGTGATGAATAGAGAACACTAAATCTTCTTTCATTTTTACTTTTTCTACACTACAATGTACATAGTGTACAGAGAAGGTATTGTATTGCACCCAAAAATTCGATACCGAGATACATGTATTTTTGTTTAAATACCAAACTTGGTATTTAAATTTGGTATCTTCCAAGGATGCGACACGAAGATTTTCAAGAAAATTCCCCCACCCCAAACTATGCTTTACATGGAAAAAATTTCGATTTTTTCAAAAATGGCTCTAACGATTTTGTTTAAAATATCTTATATTGAAGATATTTACATGCCAAAAAATGTATGTCTTGAATTATCCTGGGAATAGCCTCTAAAAGATTACTTTATTCTGGATGAATTTTATGGAATTTTGTATAACTGACAAACCGTAAGAGATAGACAAAAATTTACTACACAAAAAATGTAGATCACTATAAAAGACACAATTTATGTCATATAAGTTTTTTTCGTGGAGTTGATCATACATCAGGTATTCCTTGTTATTGGTCTCAGCTTTAAAAACCATACTTTTCTCATACTGTCCATACATACAAAGGAACTCACATAGGAACCAGCTTTTGACTATCACTTTAATCTATGGTACTCCCTTATTTTGCTTCTACTTACAAGGAAGCAAGTAATAAGTCTATTTCTGCTAATTTTTCTCGATTAGCAGGAAGTAAATAGAGGCATAAGGTTTTTAACAATTATGTTGCAGAGATGTAGAGAAAGTCATGTGAATGGAACACAACAGATATTTTCCTCTATGAGTTTAGTAGTAAAAGAGGAATTTGTAACTCTCTAAGAATCTGTCGTAGCCCTGGTCTTACCTATAAGTGAAATCTACTTGTGGCATTGGATACTTTGGATTATTATAGAGAATTTAATTTTTATAATTGTTTCTTCTAAAAAAATATCCGATTATATGCCTTTTAAGAAGCTTTTCTTGCCCCATTTTCAATTTTAATTTTCATCCATGTAAACATCTACATATTGTGGATTCGTCAGATACAACAATTATTTACAAATACAATTTATTTGTAAATCTTAATTAAATGTCCAACACTTAAATTCTTCTAGATTATAAAACACATTAAACACTAAGTACATTTTTACTGCTTTCATAATTAAATCGTATTTTTTTTAACGTTTTATTTCTTCAGGTAGTTTAAAGTTCTTTTCCCAAGTTTTTTATACAACGCCTGTTTAATGTGCCACTTAGTTACCGATCTGAAATAATCATAACTGTGTCTTAGATTATGTGTGTATACCGTCATTTTTGGTTAATTTTCTTGTAAAATATGTTTTATAGTTTCATAAATATATGCAAGGAATTGTTTTCTTTGTGTAATTGAATGAAAGATAAAGTATTTGCATGTGTTTTCAGCACGTGGATTTGTGTTGTATGTGATGCCGATGAAGATCCACGAGGGAACAGGTGCTCCTTGCCGAGTGGTGGCGGTACTCGACCCTTGCAAGTCAGGCAGTTCACCAACTGCCTCCAGTATGTACTTAGTAACATTGCTGGTCTCCATAGCGACTGCTGTGCTCAAGTAGTCTCTTTATGTGCAGGACACTAGCGAGACTACCTGAACAACCAGGTGTATATTTTTTCACAATTAGTAGGTATCTAATGAATAATGGAGAAATGAGGAGAAAACTGCACAACGATCACGGCATTGAGCTTTAAACACATGACTCTACGGTAATTAGAATAACGTATTCAATTGGAGAGTTAAGTGCTAAAGGATCTGCAAATATTAAAAAGCCAACACCAATCAACCGATGAAGCTGAGTGACAATAACAATAGATATATTTTCTGAGTTATGCTGAAAGATGTGAAGAAGAAACTAATACATTTTTAGAAATCTGTCCTGAAACCTCATAGTATAATACGAGTCGTTATGACTGCAAATTCAAATCTCGACGTTGCAAAACAGGGCCTATACATTTTTTATTTGCATAAAACCTGTATTATACAATACATATCGGATGGAAGGGAAGTCATTACATTAATTTAAACCAGTGATTGATCTCGGCATTTGAAACACATGTTGTATCTTACGTTTTCGTCTCTGACCCTTTCCTACGGAAATAATTTCGAAAACAAGAGACAGACAAGCTCGCAATGCTGCAGTTTGAGTGGGTGTCACTTACACTAGGTCATTGCATAAACAAACACGCCTTATTAATGCTGCAGCACCAGTGTAGGCCAATCAGAATGCCAGTGTATTCGTTATCTCCCAAAACATTACACACCCTGCGTTGTGTTTGCAAGCGACCGACGTGTTTACATCAGAAATCGGTTCAAAAATCTGACCAATCTCAACGCAATGTTGCCGAGTTACTTCACGTCTGAAAAGGCTGCTCAGAAGATTCCTTTAATACTTTTAAATGATTAATTATTTCGAAACTCTGAGTAATGCCCTATAATTACTACCGAAACTAATGACAGAAATACACTATTCTACGCATCTTGCAAGTAACAAACTATTATCTTCGTACATTCTTGTGGAGTTACGCATTCCACTTGGAACAAAAACCATTTATTTTTTTCCAAATCTGCTGATCCAAGAACAAAATGATATCAGACTTTGCAATGCTTCTATGAATATAGCAAGTTCCCTTCCACCCGGTATATGTCACTAGTTGTTAGGACTTTCTCCTTCAGCTCCAACTTATCAAAGGTTAACGCCATAGGTGCATATTGTAACCTCTATTTTATTTTGTACGCCCTGCTAGCATTTTTGATTGTTGAAATTCTCCCAAGCCCGTGGATTATAAGAAAGTAAGATGGCACTGGAAAAAAATATTGGGTTAAAACACTTTACCGCGATATTCAAACAAACAAAAAAAAAATAATCAACTAGTTTAACAAGATTTTATTTTAAAACAATGATTACATAAATGCACATAGAATTCTAGTAATTGCTTTCCACTGAAGGTAAAAGGTGTAACCGTTGCATTTACAAAAGATCTTGTAAATATTCACAATATAGGTATATGGTTTATACGTAAAAGCACAAACAGCTTAAACATCTAAAAATATAATACAGTTCATAGTAATAAATATGTCTTTAAACATGGCATGTCTTTCAAGATGGCTTTGGATTTAAATTCGTTCCATTCAACAATGTATTACAAAGTATACTGAGTTAAAGCTTTTCCTAGAATACTGCACACGAGAGAGAGAGAGAGAGAGAGAGAGAGAGAGAGAGAGAGAGCTCGACAGAAAGATTGAAAATTTTACCAAGAAAACTACCGAACAACAAAATGTTTTTAAACTTTGAAACTCCGAGGACTATCTAGCTCACCACCGGGCACGCCTACTCAAATTCTCTAAGCTGGTTTTCTCTATGATGACTCTCGCGGCGAACCTGTGTGTTGCTAGATGTACACACTCCCCGAGGACCTTCTGCTATTGCACATCCACACTACGCAATCCCTACTCCAAATCCAGTCCAACGAGGATATTTCTTAGAAGTAACATATGAAACCTTATTGCTACCAAAGAGATTATGTCGCCGCCATTATTATGGTGGGTTGGAGACTAGCGATCTACTAAAGACAATACGCCATAATAATGGACACAGATGCCGTGTTTCATGTCTATGATCTCATAGCTTCCACACCATATATAGTAGCTTAGTTTAAAAACTGGTATTTCTAAATCCCTTTCATTTAATTAAAAGATGTGCCATTTTCGCTATTTTAAAGTTGCAAACATGAAACTCGTTAACTTTTGGAACGAACAAACTACTTTTTTTATTCTAAATACATTTTATAATTTAAAAAAAATTCAAGAGCTTACAAATTTGTGCAAATGCTAAATTAAAGCGCTTTGCATTTCGAAGTATATTTTGGTGTTAATTCTATGCATTCTCTCAAACAAAGATGGAAATCAGCTGAATTACGGCAAAGAATGTAATTTGAGTGGGAAGGAGATACCTCTAATCAAATACCAGTAGTGTCTCGTGAGTGTTAATTCTGAGTGTTCATAAAGTTGAGCTAATATTATTTAATGTGGCTAAAAATATTTAGATTAGATATGCTTCATTGAACTTGTAAGCGAATGCATTAAACACCAGCATTAGTAAATGAACACGCGCATTGAGTGGTGGGCTAATTGCACACTGGTATATAAAATGTCAATAAGAACAAAATTATATTATTTCCATAGTTTTAAGAGTGTTTAATAAATATGTGTGTGAAGTTAACAATAATATACATACATATATATATATATATATATATATATGTGTGTGTGTGTGTGTGTGTGTTCTTACACTGGTATATAAAATGTCAATAAGAACAAAATTATATTATTTCCACAGTTTTAAGAGTGTTTAATAAATATGTGTGTGAAGCTAACAATTATATATATATCTGTGTGTGTGTTCTTACACTGGTATATAAAATGTCAATAAGAACAAAATTATATTATTTCCACAGTTTTAAGAGTGTTTAATAAATATGTGTGTGAAGCTAACAATTATATATATATATCTGTGTGTGTGTTCTTACACTGGTATATAAAATGTCAATAAGAACAAAATTATATTATTTCCACAGTTTTAAGAGTGTTTAATAAATATGTGTGTGAAGCTAACAATAATATATATATATATATATATATATATATATATATATATATATATATATATATATATATATATCTGTGTGTGTGTGTTCTTGCAGACGGGTTATTTTCATTGGTGTCAATGGACTTCTCAAATTCACGGTTCACCGTCTCCAAATTACATTAATTTCTTTACGCACATCAACATTCGGAAATCGAAAAAAGGTGAGCAAGAAGTCTCCGAAGAAGCGATAAAGAAACGAAACCTCCAGAACATATAATATCTCTTCATTGCAAACATCCAAAATGCTTATCAAATATGGGGCTCAGTCCTTAAAGCGTTGAATTTACTTCAGGTATTGTTACAGTTCAGAGTCTTAGTGATGAAAAAATAGATTTCAGGGTTTTCAATGCTTCAGTGCAGTTTTCTCCTACATATGGTTAAGTTAGAATCGATGTTGTTGTGCAGAGCTAATTGTCAGAAACAAAACACAGATTCAGACTATAAAAGGCATATTGCACTTGAAATGTGTATAATTTCTATATTGTAGCATAGTCCGTGTATTTGAAATAGTAATGTGTATTTTTTGATACAATTTAAAACTATTTTTTAACTTTTTTCGACCAAAGGCTCTTTAAAGAAGTGCGAATGATGCATCAAACAATAAGATTTTGTGTAGTTATAAAAATAAGCGCAGTGTTCAGATGCAACATTCCTATTTTTAAGACAATAGAATATATCTTATTTATTGATGTGAAGATGTCAGTGTAGTGCATAAATCTTTGATTTGAATGCATTGTCTATGTTAAACAGAAGCTTCTACACAACAAACCTATGAGCATTTCTATACACTACTTCTCAGAAGACATCTTCCTTTTCCTTCGGTCAATATAATATATTGTAAGAGGAAAAACACAATCCACAACCTTTAACAACATATAAGAATGAAATATATCAAGATGTTTATTAACAGCGCTACTTACTAAGTCATGGCAACCAGGTATTTATTTTTTACAAATGTATAACAGAGATTCCACACACATATTGAGTATGTGTGTGTGTGTGTGTGTGTGTGTGTGAGTGTTGAGAGGCGCAGAATACTCTATCGATTAATTTAAACAAGATAATTTATCTGGAAGGAGTTACCAGATAGGAAGAAAGGTAAAACTTGCTTTTCTATAAATTCTCAGGAAACCTTTAAATACTAAATCATTCAAAATAAGTTCTTGATATTATTACCTGTTTAGTGCCGAGAGAAGAAATTCACCACTGTTTAGTAAGGCAAACTCACGCTTTTCTTCCGGGACCAGGCCCTCCTTGAAAACATCGAAACTTTATAATAATACTTTTCCGTAGTTACTTTTTTTTTTAACCTATAGCGTCCTAAGGTATCATAAGGTATAGAACACTTCAGGTTTCGTTTTTTTTCTCTCTCTTTCTTTTTTTCCTCGCTCATTGGACTAGTCAAAAGTAATGACGACCAGTAGTATCAAGTTTGATACATTCTGCACTGCATACTATTTTTTTCTATCTCTGCGCGAATTAATGAACCCTCAAAATGTGGTACAATCAGAGATATCATATATGATATCACCCCTAAAATCCTAAGTACTGCCCCTTGACACAAAATAAAAGTTTGATCTCTTGATCATCGGTATTGCTTTGGCCGTTAACAGCACACATTAATTCACAGAATAAAATGTATAATTGTATACATAGTTTTCATTGGCAGCAGTGGGTATAAGATCACAGCCAACTCAATACGTGTGACGTAACACGGTTTCGGAGAGTAGGGATATGGAAGCAGGAAAGGATGTGCTTTAATTTAAAAGCACGTAGGTAGAAGTATAAGATTCAGTTCCCTTGACCAGCTGGTTCTCCCTTAAAAATAATTTTCCCTATCCTACTCTACTCAAGAGTTCTTTTGATAGAACTGAAAACAAGAAATTGTTAGTCTCCGACAACACAGCGGTTTCATTTGCTGGCATTGTACTAAAGGTTTACAATTTCCCCTGAGCTTGATTTCCACATAAAAAGGAATTCTGTCATGACTTAGCAAGTAACCCCGTAAATGAATTCGGAAGATTTTCCTATATACGGTCCGAAATTTTCCTCACAAGCAAAATAAATAATACACATAACTCCTCAATATGGTACAACAACCCGATACAGCTTTTGGGCACGATTGCTGTATCGTTTACCTTCATTCAGTATAGACTATCATGAACAGAGGTCAATTTTTAGGTCGCCATATGACCAACTTCTCTGTTTTCAAGACCGAAATAAAAGTAAATTTATACCTTAGAGCATATTTGAGATAATTCGATGCCAAAGCTAGAAGAAATAAAACAGGAACAGCTTGTTAACACAAATGGGTTAATACTTAAATAAGGAGATATTTTGAGAAGAATGGGTAGTTCTGAAATGTAATGTATGTTTGTTCTGTTTGAAGGTTTAAACTAAAAGTGTCTTATATGGATATAATTATATTTTCAGTGTTTTTCTGTTAATAATGTAGTCCTTTGGAATGCCGAAAATAATACTCTGTGAATGTGGAATATTTTGCATAAAACACAATACACTTTTGTTATAAATGAATGGAAAGATTCAGTCATTTCTAATCTGTAATTCAGATACAATTTTGTAATGGAGTGACATCACAAAAAAGAAGAAGAAAGAAAACAAAGAGATTAGTGACTGGGTTATTTTTAAATAAAATCCTTGAATCCATTCATTTCCTATTCAAGTCCTCATGTGTGATTGCAAGGTTATTAACATTTCACTTTTTCATTATCTTAAATTCTATTACAAACAACAGTTGTGAAGCAATTCGCTTGAAATTTCCTCCAGATCTTTTTGAGCTACTGCACGCTTCGAAAATGCTTAGTTGCGAAACGTTTATACCTTCAGAGGAGGACTCTGTCAGTGTCCCATTTGTGGAGGGAAGGATGATCTATATTTCTAGAGCATATAGAATTTGAGTGCCAAGGAGCAGATTAATTGAGGAAAGAATTCCTAGAGCAGAAGTGGGACCAGAAGATAGGAGAACAGCTTTAAGGGGAGTGTTTAGAAAGGACGGCAAAAGCTTAGATCGGTTTCTAAGCAAATTTAAGAAAATGGAACTGATCTGTGCAAAGGAAATTAGGATTAACATAATTGTGTTTTCAGACAAGCCGTGTATAGGACAGGAGTTAGATAGGTAGAGTCAGACTAAAAAATGCAATGCCTTAGCCGCGATTTGAATCACAGAATTGAATTTTTTAGTCTGACTGTACATATTCAACTCCTATCCTATTCATGACTTGTGTGAAAAATTAACACTAATTGACATAATAGTTGGTTAAACTAAGAAACCCGGGATTTAAAGTACTTACGATACTGTAAGTCGCCATTGGGTTATGTCATCTCAAAATAATCTGAGACCACCTTGTGATTTACCGAGAAACATGAGAGTCAGTTGAGGAATTTAATGTCGTGTCGGCTTGTTGCCATGGTAGCTCAATGGTTAGAGCAACCGACTAGAGGCCGGGAGATCCGTGGTTCAAATCTTGTCTATGACATTGGATTTTTCAGTCTCATTCTACCTATCTAATTTTCTCTTGGCTATTAATGATTTGATAGTTTTAGGGAACTAAAATGTGTGTAAACGTAATTAGGGTGGGTATGACGAGTTTGGGATGAATACCCGTCATACTTAAATATGCATTAGTTTAACACAAATAAATAAGCTAAATATTTTAAAATTATGTAGGTAAGTAATGTACTCTCTCACATTTATTTACTTATCTTTTCAAACGTCTTGACAAAATAATAATTTTATAAAAATCTGATGTGTTACACTCACATGACTTTCTCTAGCCGTTCTACAAACTTTTTACATACGATTATTCTTCTTTCTGCACTTTGTTAATCGAGGTATTCAGCATAATGTTCTTATTACTTAGTTCCTTATAATTAGGAAGAAAATAAGGGAATACACTAGGCTAAATCGATAGTCAAATGTTTTAACTGTCGTTATGCGATTGTCATTACAAATCGCTTCTTTTCTTGGCCAGGAGTAGAACAAAAGAGAAACGGACACTCCCGTCTGAGAAAAGTATAAGTACTTCACAGCTGAAACTAATAACAATGAATACCTCGAAAACGGTAAGCTCCACGAAAAAAATGTGTATGACGTAAGTTGTGTATTTTAACAAGGCCTACGTTTTTTGTATGGCCAGTTTTTGTCTATCTCTTACGGTTTACTAGCTATACCAAATTAAGCAAAATTCATTCAGAATAAACAGGTCTTCAGAAGCTATTCGCAGAAAACTCAAGATATACATTTTATTTGTCAGGTAAATATCTTTAATATACGATATTTTAATCAAAATCGTTAGAGCCATTTTTAAGAAATTCAAAATTTTCGAAAAAAAATCCATGTAAAGGGTACTTTAGGGTGGGTGGATTTTTCTCAAAATCTTCATGTCGCATCCCTGGAAGATACTGAACTTAAATTCCAAGTTTGGTATTTTAGCTACTTTTCGTTTTTGAGTTATCGTGTTCACGGACACACGGACACACACACACACACACATACATACGGACCTTTTTCTGGAAATGCTTTCTTTGGATTCAGGGGCTCCTAAAACATGTATTTCCGGTAAAATCTCGACATCGAATTTTTGGGTGGAATACAATACTTCTCTATCCCTATGTACATTGTACATACGGGGCTAGAGAAAGTAAAAACGAACCCATTGCATATGTTTTAATTTACCATACATAATTTAAGATAAACGATTCAAAATTACTGGAGCGATCCATTACGCAATTTGGAGCATGTAGTCAAATTTGCAGAAATATTAGATTAATATTTTATATTATAGAAACTTTGGATGTTTGTCTTCTTAACCCGCTCATGCCTGTCATTTCAATTTCGATTATTACTTTCTCTACATGCACTGTGTGCATAGTGTATAGAGAAGGTATTGCACTCCACCCAAAAATTCGATACCGAGAAATATATGTTTTAGGGTCCCTTATATCCCAAAAAAGCATTTTCACAAAAAGGTCCGTGTGTGTGTGTGTGTGTGTGTGTGTGTGTGTGTGTGAACACGATAACTCAAAAACGAAAAGTCGGTAAAATACCAAACTTGGTATTTAAGTTTAGTATCTTCCAGGGATGCAACACGAAGGTTTTGAGAAAAATTCCCCCACTCCAAACTACCCTTTACATGGAACTTTTTTCGAAAATTTTGATTTTCGCAAAAATGGCTCTAGCGATTTTGATTAAAATATCAAATATTAAAAATATTTACCTGGCAAACAAAATGTATATCTTGAATTTTCTGGGAATAGCCTCTGAAGACTACTTTATTCTGGACGAATCTTACGGAATTTTACATAACTGCTAAACCGTAAAACTTAGATAAAAGCTTATTACACAAGAAATGTAGAGCACGTTAAAGCACACAATTTATGTTACATACATTTTTTTCGTGGAGTTGATCGTTTTTGAGATATTCATTGTTTTTGGTTTCAGCTATGAAAAACTCACTTTTCTCATATAGGAATTTCTCAACTCCTGTCCATATAAACAAAGAAACTTGTCACATAGCAACCAGCCTTTGACTATCACTTTAACCTATGGTACTCCCTTATTTCGCTTCTACTTACAAGGAAACAAGTAATAAGACTATTTCTGCTAATTTGTTCTCGATTAGCATGAAGTAAATAGAGGCATAAGCTTTTTAACAATAATTTATTAAAGAGATGTAGAGAAAGTCATGTGAATGGTACACATCGGATTATTTTTATATGTGTTTGCATTATAGAATCCCGAGGAATCAGACCTTGTAACCAAAATTCACTTATTAAGTCCGAATCATTGAAGTTGTTTGCATTCAAGGAAAGGATCTAACAAGGAATCTGAGTTACAGACTATCTCATAATAAGACCAGTAGACTAGAAATTAAAGCATGGTGAACCAAAACATGTGAAATGGGTTCTCCGCATTATATGAATGAAACAAGACAAAACTCCAAAGCGTAGAACAGTTAAACCAAAGTTCACATTATTAGACATAATAGAATCAACTCAACAAATTAGATAGTTATCAGGATGTATTACTTCTTATATTATTTATGACTAAACAACTTACAGCCTTTGTCCCGAATAGTATCGGGACTGAGGCTATAACAATCTGATGTGTACCATTTACATGACTTTCTCTACATCTCTGCAACAAATTATTGTTAAAAAGCTTATGCTTCCATTTACTTCATGCTAATCGAGAAAAAAGTATTAGAAATAGTCTTATTACTTGTTTCCTTGTAAGTAGAAGCGAAATAAGAGAGTAGCATAGGTTAAAGTAATAGTCAAAAGCTGGTTGCTACGTGACTGAAGTTCTTTTGTTTATATGGACTGGAGTTGACAAATTCTTATATGAGAAAAGTTAAGTTTTTGATAGCTGAAACCAAAAAAACAATGAATATCTCAAAAACGACCAACTCCATGAAAAAATGTCTATAACATAAATTGTGTGTTTTAACGTGCTCTACATTTCTTTTGCAGTAAGTTTTTATCTAAGTTTTACGGTTTAGCAGTTATGCAAAATTCCGTAAAATCGTCCAGAATAAAGTAATCTTCAGAGGCTATTCTCAGGAAATTCAAGATATACATTTTATTTGTCAGGTAAATATATTTAATATATGATATTTTAATTAAAATCGTTAGAGCCATTTTTGCAAAAATCAAAATTTTCGAAAAAAGTTCCATGTAAAGGGTAGTTTGGGGTGGGGAGATTTTTCTCAAAATTTTCGTGTCGCATCCCTGGAAGATACTAAACTTAAATACCAAGTTTGGTATTTTACCAACTTTTCGTTTTTGAGTTATCGTGTTCACAAACATACGGACACACGGACACACACACGGACCTTTTTCTGAAAATACTTTTTTGGATACAGGGGACCCTAAAACATATATTTCCGGTGAAATCTCGGTATCGAACTTTTTGGTGGAGTGCAATACCTTCTCTATACACTACGTACATAGTACTTATAGAGAAAGTAAAAATATATATTGAAGACTATATGTAAAATACAATTATTCTATAAAATATGTATCTTCTGCATCAATTGGCTGCTGCCAGCGCTTTTCAAGTCGGCAAGTTCAAGGGTGTTCAAGTATATCGTCGAAGTCGCCTAGACTTCACCCTTTTATAATGATATCCTTTCAGGTGCCTTTTGATCCGAGAGTACAGAAAGCCGGGGGAGTCATGTCGGGACTGTAGGGTGGTTGAGGCAGCGTTGCCGCTTTGTTTTTGGCCAATGCCTTACAATTGTCGGCGTGTGACTGGGAGCATTATCAAGATGGGGGATCCGGTATCCTTTAGATACAGCGGCCATAAGCCGCGTTTGCATCGTTTTCGTATCGATGTTGGGAATCCCAGCCATTTTCTAATTGGGAGTCCCAGCCACTCAAAAACACGCGTTTTGAACATTGTCGTTGTAAACCTCACGAATCATATCAAAAGTCTCCTTAGAGGATTTGTTCAGTTTAACGCAACATTTGATGACACTGAATAGTTCGGTACATCTTGACTCTTAATGCAAACACACTTTCACTTCAGACGTGATCTAGACATTTCAAAAGCTCGGAAACAACTGAACGAGGTAGAGTTTACTATATGGGAATGATTCTACTGTATTATATTACACCTGGGTAATATTTTTATTACTAGAACCAGCTGAAAAATTCAATCCCTCAGCCGTTCTCCCGCTCTCCGTGCTGTTCCTCTAACCATTGAGCTGCTGGGACAACATACCGGAATGACATTCAATCTTCCATCTGATTCATTTGTTATTTATTTTAATCCTGTCAGCCAACCGGTATGCTTCCTCTCAGAGAATACCTTAATGGCGAGCATGACCCATATAATAAGAATACCTTTATAGTTGGTTGTAACTATATTAATTTACCCGGATACTTAGAACTTATGAATGCGAGTCCCCATTAAGATGTTCTCCGAAGGGAGACATACCGGTTGGTTGACCGGGTAAAAGAACATGGATCGGTTGGAAGATTGAATGTCATTCTGGCATGTCTCAGTAGCTCAATGGTTAGAACAACCGCACGGAGAGTGGGAGAACCGTGTTCATACCCCGGCAGTGCGTTGACTTTTTCAGATGGTTCTTATAATACAGGTAGAGTTTGTCTAGTTAACGCGTATGCAGTTAGGCCATCTCTTTAGGAGCATTTATAATCGTTTTATAACACACATCTCTCCAGTCCTTTCTGCAGAATTTCAACCTCTTCACCATCTGTTTCTAGAGCTACTATCTCTTTATACAACACCTGAATTCGGAATTTTGGTAACTGTAACTCCAAAGGGAGTCAACATATGAACCAAAATCAGGGTTTCTAATGGTGTTCAAGAAGCTTTCTTTTTCTGGTGCATGGAGACGATTGAAGGTAGTCATGTTGTGGGTAGGATGCATTTCTTTGTGAAACAATTACACATCTGCTCACCAGACAGATTATCCTAGCTTACGTGATACTTCTCACATTCGATCCAAAACAAAGAGCTCTCTCTCCACTCTTCGAACTTATCGGACAAACTCTGTACGATGGTCGGCTGATAAGTCCCGGGCCTCACACAGATATGGTGCCACTAGGCCAGTTAGACGGTAGCATCGTATAGTTAAACTATAGGCCAGCTTGTATCCATAGTTACAGGTCAATAGCGTGATTAGTTTTCGGATGACAGCATTTTAAGCAAAGTAACTTTAGAGTTTTCACGAAAATGGAGGATTTGGAAAAACGAGCAGTGATTAATACTTCCATTTGAAAGGCTTAACGCCTAAAGAAATCAAAGAGGAAATTGACTGTACATTGAAATACTCTGTTCCTTCATATTCAATGATTAAAAGGTGCGTTGCAGAGTTTAAAATGGAAAGTGCGAGCACTAGTGACGAGCCTTGCTCTGGACGCCCTGGAGAAGTGACAACCCCAGAAATCATTGAAAAAAATGCATCGTTCAGTACAGCAGACTGCACATTAAAGTTGTTTGAGATAGCAGAGGCCATAGACATATCAAAAGAACCTGCAGGTAATATTTTAAGTAATGTTTTGGGCTTTCACAAGATGAAACTTGGATACATCACTACAGTCCAGAAAGTAAACCACAGTCAAAACAGTGGACTGCGCCGGGTGAACCAACTCCGAAAAAGTAAAGTCAATTATGACAGCTAACAAGGTTATGGTGAGTGTTTTTTGGGATGCACAGGGAATTATTTGTATTGATTACTTGAAAACGGGTAAAAGTATCACTGGTGACTATTACGCAAGCTTACTGCAAGTTTGAGTGATGAGGTGAAAAGAACAAGACCTCATTTGGTAAACAAAAAATCTTGTTTCGTCACGACAATGCTCCTGCCCATCGTTCAGCCATTGCAATGAGAAAAATGTGAAAATTGAAGTTTGAATTGCTTGAACATCCACCCTATTCGCCAAATACAACACCCACCTGTACCCACTTCTCAAAAAAAATCTTGGAGGACGAAGGCAACGAGGTCATTGATGCGGTAAACAGCTATTTTGAGGACCTTGATAAATCGCACTACAGAGATGATTTAATAAATTAGAAGACCGACATGACAAACGTATTAGTCCCTCTGGAGACTAAGTTGAGAAATAAAGCAAAAATATTTTTTAAATGATGTTTTCATTGAGAGGCCCGGGACTTATCAGCTGACTCACGTATAAGGTGGACTTGTTCCTTCAAGTGGGACGTCATTCAAACATTAATGTATTAAATAAACTATGTACAAGCTGGTGCCATAGTTCAGTCGGTAGAGGACCTTCCTGCTGTGTGAGGGATACCGGGTTCGATTCCAGATTGGGTGTGGGAATTTTTCTCTAGCTAAGATTATTTTCTATCCTCCCCAGAATCTGCAAGTATAAATGATAATATCATTGTTTGTGTGACCTAATGTATCAAAACCGGAAGAAATCCAGAAATTTAAGGGCGTGCTATAGCTGGAACAATAAAAAGAACAAATACCTTATATATAGCATACAGAGTAAATTAATGCGTAAATGGGCATTTTCGATAGTATTATTTCTATCTATTTTACTTAGGATTTAAAAATGATAATGTTACATTACATTTGAGTACGCTGGAAACTGCAATGTTGCCTTTTTAAACATTATATTTATCATTAAATTCAGTGTTTTTGATGGGGGTGGGAATTTTAATGAACCAGACTTCCGGTAAGTGTTACTTTTTAATGTATTTGATGTTTCTTAGCTGTAAGAAGTTACATATGGGACCAACAGTAAATGGCGCTTTAGAGAATGTATCTGCTGCTTAAGCGTTTTACTTATATACATATATCCAACATGGAATTTACTATTCTGGTATTTCAAGACATCGGAACATAGGATTCTTAAAAATGTAAATGTTTTAACACTCTCTGAAAATCATACAAATGAAATATTTCAGGCTATATTACTTGTTGAAAGCTCGTTATTATATCTCAAGACTATGATGATTCAATATCGACCGTATGGGTAGCCCAAGAGTTAGGCACTGGCCATCTAAACTAAAGATAGCGGGTTCAAACCGCTTAACTGTGTTTAAAAGCAAATGCCCCATGTTAGCAGATTTACTGGCATGTTAAGTTCTGCGGGATGCAATTTTAGCACACCGTCGGCGCTGATATGACCCTGGCAATTGACCAGGTCAAAATATGTATTTATTTATTTTATGACTCAATATCTCCATATTTTAAGACATCTTCCAATTTTATAATAAGCTTAGAGCGTTACTGTTTTCCTATTCTAAATATCGATTATTTTTTAAATAATTCCATAAATCTGTTAACTTCTTATGAAATCTGAGCTCTATACATCACCGAAAGAAAGCTATGGTTAGTACAATTGATATAATTACACCTCTATAAAGACATCAAATATACATTGCTTTATAATCAGGTAAGACAGTGTATAATACATAATTTAATTCAGATTCTCTGTAATGGGTGTTTTATAGAGGATCTTTTCATAGTCCAGTATTAATTCATGTTGATTATATGATGTGCCCAAATGAAATTCATAATTCGGGCCCGGATTTTAAAGTTTTAACCTCTAATTTTCTTCCTATTTAATTAACAAATTTCAAGATATACATATATTCGCTACACATTTTTTGAAGCAAAATATATAAATTTCATTGCACCTAAAAGAACCTAAATGAGGTTTTGACACTTAAAATAACTTAAATAGCTGTTTTACCTTCCTCAAATAAAGAATTTTATTTTCTCTTTGAAACTCGTCAATGACGGACGAAACAAAAGCTTTCTGCATCACCAAGGCCAAGAAATTGCCGAGTCTTCCACTGTTATCTCCCTTGCATATATTAAGACACATTTTCAATTTATATACCAGAAGCTATTCGCCGGCTACAGTGCGCAATCCTGCCACTCAACGATGATCTGAATATCATTGGCGATATTTCTTCCTGAAACAGTGGGAGTTGCATATTCGACAAAGCTGCAGAATATTCTTCAACACTATCGTGGTTTTGATAACGTGACTTTCATGTTATCAAAATTGCCCATAGAACCTGCTACATTAGCATATACTAGGTAGCCCAACAGCACCGTGTTTCGCGTTAGTAAGTGGTGTCCAAACTACAGTGGCAGAAGGGAGGGCAGATTTACCTCCACCCATTTGTTTGGTAGCGGTAGGCAAAAACCTCTCTATGACGTCGCCTTCTAGTAGTGGCGTGGGCTTTAGCAACGTTAATATTATATGGGATAGTACAAATACTAAAAGACCTTCTTGAACGCTGTTCTTGTTAGTGACTTGGTTAGCACTGTTACTTGAAACCACTTCATCAATGTTTGCCGACAGGGATGAACAACAAAGTCTTAAAAGGTAGATCAAATAATCCTGCCATCCCTTCCCTAACACAACATTTGCTTTTCATTTGATTCATTTTGGAGAACATTCATTTTGATTCATTTTAGAGAACAAATATATGTAGAACCGAATATTGATATATGCTGTCCAGCAACATTTCGTAATCTGTGAAAATTTTCATTGGGACTAGATTTAAATAAATCCGAATCTTTTTTCAGAGAATATTTAAAGCAATATTTGAATATTGCAAAGCAACTAGTTCCATTTGAAGATCTGGTAAAATTAATTCAAACTCAAGTGATGTTGTTACTGATTGCACACCTGATAAAAATGTTTGCCATAATGAGTATGATGGTATTTTTCGTAAACCCCAAGATAAGTAATGCTTATAAATAAAACATTTCACATTTAATAAAAAAATTCTTCCTTCCATTCTTTCTGGATTACGATATGTTTGTTCGCTTGAAACCATTGTGTCGAGAGTCGAACCCAGTTAAACGCCACTGAATGATTGAAGGAGAAATGCTTCCTAACTGGCCATGTGCAAAACGAAGGAAGCGGGGTAATGCTAGGGGACGCAATTAGCTCCTAAGAGCAGAGGTTAGACACCCTAGCGTTAGCAGATAAACCTTCGTACGTTTAAAGGTTTGAAGAGCTCAACGGTGCAAATTCAAGTAAAAACATTGCTCAGTGGAGGTGATAGCGCAAGCAACCTGCATTCTACTCCTCTTGCATATCAGCGGAAACGCTCAGTGAGGGGGATTCCCAGGTTTGTATAAAGAGTCCGTGATCTCGTATACGGGAACAGTGCAAACATGTTTTCCACTTCAGTTACAGTTTTTGAGAGAATATAGTCAAATTTTAGATTGGGAATTAATCAAAAAGTCTTTATTTCACCTAAAAGTACCTGCCAATAGCTGGTTTTATAATTGTGAATACGCTGCTCTTATTTAATATTAGAGGCCAGACACACTAAAGGGTTAAATCAAAATATCGAGGTGCTGTAACAAAAAGCATGCATCAGTATTTGAGCACCATTTTACGCATTTCATTCATCGTCCGGTATGACATACCAGATAACAGGACGATAAACTACAAAGAAAAAAATCTGATGTGTTCCATTCACATGACTTTCTCTACATCTCTGAAACAAATTATTTTCATAGGCTTATTCTTCTATTTTATGCTAATCGAGATAAATATTAGCAGAAACAGTTTTATTGCTTAATTCCTTATAAGTATAAAGGAAATAAGAGAATACACTAAGCTAAACTAACGGTCAATTGTTTTAAAATGTGGTTGGTATGAGGTTGAAATCCGTTTCTTTGCCTGGCCAGGAGTTGAAAGTTCCCGTATGAGAAAAGTATAAGTACTTTAAAACTGAAACAATAACATCTTAAAAACGACCAAATCCATGAAAAAATATATGACATAAATTGTGTATTTTAACGTGATCTTCATTTTTTGTGCAGTAAGTTTTTGTCTACCTTTTATGGATTACTAGTTATGCAAAGCTCAGTAAAATTTATCCAGAATAAACAGGTCTTGAGAGGCTATTCTCAGAAAGTTCAAGATATATATTTTATTTGTAATGGAAATTGCTCCAATATGTGGTATTTTCTTCAAAATCGTTAGTCATTTTTGAGAAAATAAAAATGTTCGAAAATGTTTCGATGTAAAGGGTAGTTTGGGGTGGGGGAACTTTCTTGAAAATCTTCGTGTTGCATCTTTAGAAGATACTGAACTTAAATACCAAGTTTGGTATTTAACGGACTTTTCGTTTTTGAGCTATGCTGCCCACAGACACACACACACACACACACACACACACACACTCACTCACTCACAGATTACATATGGACATTTTTCTAAAAATGCTTTTTTTTTTGGATTCAGGGGTTCTCAAAACACATATTTCCGGTGGAATCTCGGTATTGAATTTTTGGGTGCAATACAACACCTTCTCTATACACTATGTACATAGTACGTATAGAGAAAGTAAAAATGGAGGAACAATTTTAGAAAACAGTGAAGAAGCGTATGTTAAGTATTTATTCTGATTCAATATTTCAGCTTCAAACACAAACACAATCATATATTGTATAAAATCATGCAACACTAGCCAGGAAAATTCAGACGCATGAAAATGGAGATAATACAAATCTTTTCTTAAAAAGTGTCAGATAAAGAGTTATTTCAGAAATTGTTCAAAGTTATTTTTTCTATTGTTTATTTTATATAGTTCCAAAGTGAAACCGTTATCAAGACATCTCTTCCTCCTACCTTTTCCCTTTAAAAAGGTTCTGTCATTTAAGTTATGTGACGTCACCTACCCTTCATCGTATTGAACGTATTGATGGAATGAACATCTCCATTCTTCTAGTTAGCTCTCATTCTTTCTGTTTTTGACTCCTCTTTACCTTTAGTATTTGAGCGAAAGGAAGTTTCAAGAAAGGAAAAGAAAATTACGCAGAAAGGAATAAAAAGCTTTTCTTTCATCTCGACATGCTTCCCCCATTCCAGTCTTTATGATTTGAACTTTTGACTTTTTATACTGTCTCTATCTTTGTTGCTTCTGGAGATAAGGGGAAAACCGAGCTTACAAATTCATTTGCTTTACTTAATAGAAGTCTCTGTTTTGCTAACAAGTAATGGCCCTCTGTTCGGAAACATTATATCATTCACTTCACTGCTTTAATAAGATAACAGATAAAGTTACTGCTTTGAACTCAACAGTTTCAACCTTTTCTGCTCTCTGTTCTCTACTACAGAGATGCTCATTTTTCTTTCTCTATATAGTGCATGGTACATGGGTGGAGAAAGTATTGCACTCCACCGAAATTTCACCGGAAATACTCCATAAACATAAACACATTTTCGAAATGTTTGGTTTTCTCCAAAAGGCTCTAACTTCAATTTTCTGGGGATATCCTCTGAAGAGGTCTTCATTGTAGATGAACTTTGCTGAATTTTGCATAATTGGCAAGCCGTAACAGATAGACAAAAAATTACCACACAAAAATGCACCTCTTGTTAAAACACACAATTTATGTTACATGATTTTTTTTTTCTTTTCGTGGAGCTGTTTTTTTTTTTTTTTTTTTTTTTTTTTTTTTTAGATATTCCTTATTATTTGGCTTTAGTTTTATCATGTTTAAATTTATTTTTATACGGGAAATTTGTCGACTCCTTCTGGTAATGCATAGAAATGGATTTCGATTACATGACAACCAGCTTTTAAAAGATACGACTATCGCTTTAGCCTAATGAATTTCCTTATTTCCCTTCCACTTAAAGAAAGCAAGTAATAAGGACAATTTCTGCTAATGTTTGTCTCAATTAGCATGAAGCAATAATTTATTAGAAATATGTGGATAAAGGCATGTGAATGGAACGCATCAGATTTTTAATTTTACATCTTACTACATTTAGTGTGGCAAACTATTAAGCTAATGAAGATTAAACTGGGTGAAGGTAAAGCTATATATCACAGAGGAGTCCCCAAAACAGGGACACAGCACCGCCCATGATCACATGGTCAGTGGGATCTTTTGTGCTTCGAACGTGTCCCCTGGGATGAGGGAGAAACCTGAAGACAGACAGATCCTGGAGAGGACTCGTGCAAGCGTGGACAATGTCTCTTAACGATTTCAGATTGAACGATTTCGACGCCATTCAAGCGCCAAAAATAATAATAATAATAATAATAATAATAATAATAATAATAATAATAATAATAATAATAATTGAGACCCCTGGGTGATTATTAAGGGAAGCCCCCCCCCCCCCACAGAGACCATTCCAATCTAACGCCAGAATCTCAAAGCGCACCGCCCTTCCTCAAAACACTAAACACCCTGCAATCGGTGATGGATAAGGGAATTGTGTGCACAGAAGGTTGTGGACAGGAAAGTTATGGTAGAAGAATTTTGAACAGATTCTTTAGCAATCGCCTAACGACCAGGGAAACCGCGAAAACCCTTGAACGGGAACTGCCGTATGCGAGCCTTACACGTTACCCTGGAGCTCGTATTTAACAAAGACATTTAGTTGTTAGGTTTCTAAGGTAACTGCTCGTAATTTAATGGGAATTTACTTGATATGGAAGATAATTTCTTTAAAGCAGATGATAATGACGGTTAATTTGAAATTGATTTCAACATTTTATTGAGCGCTTAATTTCCTTGAGTGCAGTTTGAACTATAGGAAAGAAAAAGAAAAGTTCACATAATATAAAAGATAAATAAATAAATAAATAAAATACACGATTGGATAGGTATATCAGCATCTATTTCAATGCTTATTTTAGAATACAGCTGATTTTACATCCTTCTCCTTCCGCTATTTACCTTCCTCGTAGAAAGGACTTACATCAATTCCCAGGACTTAAAAGCCCGCCTGGTGTGAGATGCCTATTTAGGAGGAGACGAACTCTGGATCAGAGAGGTAGGCCAAGATAACTTCCAATATTGAAAATATTAGTTAATACTTTGTTATTTTAAATTATATGAAGAAGACACAAATATTTGCGCTTTAAATATGCACAATTTAATTTCTCTTCCACATTTAATTTGTCTTAAGGACAGTCGAAATAGGATTTTCATAATTTTTTTCCATTTTTATGTTTTAATTCCATTTGGATATTTCGAATCTCCCACTCATTTTGGTGTAACTTTCGTAGAATTACATTAATTGTAAATATTGATATTTTTAAAATATTCTTGAAAATAATACTGCATAGTACTTTTTACATTATTTTGATATACCCACTTGGTAGAACATCAATAGGTTTGTAAATATAAGGATTTATTTTTTTTTTTATTTTGATCGAAAAGCTTTAGCCGTTCATAGCATTGGTATCCCTCTCATATTTCCTTAATGTGGGAGTTTCAAAATACCGCGAAATTGTGTTTGGAAAGATAGCTTGCAGTTTTTTTAAACGTTACGTTTGAAAGCAATTTCTGAAGAAGTAAAATTGTCTATACGATTGCCCTGTTATCTCAGAAACTAATTGACACTATGGACTTAAATTTTTACCACACCTTTTCACCTAAATGGGCTTTGTTTTATCGAAACTATTTTTATGTATATAGATTAGTTACTTTTTAAAAATTTAAAAATAATAATTTTTCAATAAAATGTTAAGAGCTTTATTTAAAAAAGAATCATTCCGCTTCTTCTAATGAAGATACGTATTCTATTTTTCATCAATCGTCTGTAAAGGTATTGCTGAATATACCTTGAAAAATTTAGCTCATTATCTTAAATAACTGATGAGATAATGGGTCAGACTTTAACATTGGCAGGATAGGGCATTTCGACTCCCCTTAAGGCATTAAATTTGAGGCAGTTTCTTGAAGTTTCATTGCTAAGCATGCATGCTCCTTGTGATATTATCAATTTAAAAACAAGAACAAAACACACACAAGAAAACCTAACAATCTGACGTAAGGTTACTGAGACACACACACACACACACGTGTGACACACACACACATGAACCTTATTCTAAAAATTTGATGTGTTCCAATCACATGATTTTCTCTTTAACTCTAATAAATTATTGTTAAAAAGCTTATTCCTCTAAGTACTTCATGCTCATTAAGATAAACATTAATAAAAATGGTCTTATTACTTGCTTGCTTCCTTGTAAATAGAAGAGTAATAAGGAAACACACAAGACTAAAGCGACAGTCAATTCTTTTAAAAACTGGTTGTCATGTGGGTGAAGTCCGTTTCTTTTAATTTCCAGGACTTGAAAAATGCCCGAACTTGAAAAGTTTTAATTAGGTACTTTAAGACTAAAACAAACAACAAGCAATATATAAAATAGTCAACACTACGAAAAAATGTATATAGCATTGTGTGTTTTATGGAGATCTTTGTGCAGCTAGTTTCTGCCTTTCTCTTGCGGTTTACCAGTTATGCAAAATTCAACAAAATTAATTCAGAATAAAGAGTTCTTCTGAGGCTATTCCCTGAAAATTCAAGATATACATTTTATTTGTGTTGTGAATACCTTTAATAAACGATATTTAGAACCATTTTTAAGGAAATAAAAATGTTCTATTTTTTTTTTTCATCTAAAGGGTAGCTTGAGTGGGTGGGGGTGTTTCCGCCAAATCTTCGCGTCGCATATTTGGAAGATTCTAAACTCAAATACTAAGTTTGATGTTTTACCGAGTTTTCGTTTTTGAGTTATCGTGTTCACAGGCACACGCTACATATATACATGGACCTTTTTTTAAAACTGTTTTTATACAGCGGACTCTAAAACCGTGTATTTACGATGAAATCTCGGTATCGAATTTTTGTGTGGAATGTAATACATTCTCTATACGCTATATACACTGTACGTGTAGAGAAAGTAAAAATGCTTTTTTTGAATACTGGGAACCGTAAAACTTGTATTTCCAGTGAAATCTCGGTATCGAATTTTGGGTGGAATGCAATACTTTCTCTACTTAATATCGTGTACTATGTAGAGAAAGTAAACGGCAACCTGATGCTTATTTTGAATTATAAGGCTCTCGACATTTTTAAAAATCAAGCCTTACTTTATGTTCAATCTCAATAGATATGAAATTATACTGCCTGATCAACCAGAGCACAACGTTATTGGATACTGTAGAGCTTCAAAATGCTACTCGTACTCATATTTTCAACCATTTGTGTAAAAGGTACATTATTTGAACAATATGTGTACAATATATGTATAAAAGTTTGCATCTTTAAGCTTTAGGTAGAGGAACATTGCTAAGTTGTTTACTGCCTTCGTTGCTGGATTCGCTATAGACACTGTCTATCTTGCAAACAAGTTGATACGAATTTATAAAATAATATTATCCGATTCAGAATCTTTATACTTGGGAAATGCTTCGGATGTATAAAGGTAAGATTATCAAATGCAGTCTGCTTTGGGATAAATTTCCTGTCCCAGTACATGATGCGCCGGTCCGCAGCTTCAACCTATCAGGAGCTCAGTTGAAGAGTTATTGACCCTGACCTGTTTCCATGTTCCAGCTACCCCAACAGACCTATCCCTGGAATTAAAGACGAAGCCCACCTATATCAAGCAACCTTGTCACTGCCTTGTCAAGCTTGAGAGGCAGTCAAAGAAAAACAAACTTAAAGGCATTTAAATTCTGAAAGGAAGAAACCAAAGGCTTTGCTCTGTTAGTCAACAGTAAACTTTAATTTTCAGAAAACACTGAGTATATGTCTGAATACTTTTATTCAATTATAGTTTCTCAAATGCTACACACAGAGACTTTCAGTAATCTTTTGGAATTTTCCTTTTCTTAGTGACTGCACAATATGATGAATTCCTATTAATGTGTATTTTCTTTGTACTGAAGACTGTCTATATTGATTTTATTTGAGGATGGAGAAGTAAACTTCTTTGCATATCTGCTTCAGAAATAGACTATGAGATCTTTCTCTTCGGGTATGCTTGAGTGGGACTAATTGGCAATCCAGGTAAATTTGCTTAGAATATTTAATGGGGGTTAAGAACTGATTTGTTTCGAACGGGTTTCATATTATTTTAAGATGAATAATTAAAGTTTCCTGAATATAAGCAAGAGGAAATAGCTGCGAACTTCCAGAGTATTAACATTACGTTATAGGCAAAATTTGTTTCCGCAGTAAAATAGAGCAATTGACTCCTTAAACTGGTTTGTTGTAAATCTCTTACCAATTCCGCTAAACGTGTGATAAGTTTGGCACCTCGCTACGGTTCAACTTTAAACAAATATCCGAGCTCCGATAAATTATCTGATTTATTTAACTAATAATTATTTGCCTCGAAAAACTTTTATTTATGGCACTTAATAAATAAAAGCTATATAAGCAGAAATATTAATCTTAATATTAAATAAAAATCAATGATAACGATGTGTTGTACGAGAGAGTACTTACATCCATTTCACAAAATTTTAATTCATTAAATGGCAAAAAAATAAATAAATAAATAAAAATAAAATGAATTCACATTATTCATCTAACTTTTCCGTAAACACCGTTGGAGGAGTAACTTGAAGCTTAAGAAGCGTAAGGAAATATAACTTAAAGCGCAAGAGGTGTCAGAATAACTAAATTTTAGCGAGGCATGTACTTTTGTTAACCCAAGCCCCGTCTACTACTGACTACACCAGTGTTATGTAGCCAAAGTTTACATTTCATATTAGCATCTGAGAGACACTTAATTTTTACTGCTCAATCTTGAGCATCCCTTTTCTAAGCGCTTTCCTGTAGTTTTTAAAACTATTGACTTCCCAAAAATTGGACCTTGAGTTTAATGGAGTTATTGCTATAGATTTTGCCGCATTTTAATTACCTTCATTACTCCAACTTCGAGTAAAATAATTTCTCCAGCGTACTAATGTCTCTTACCTTACTGCAGAATTCTGACTTATTACTAGTTCACGGTAGTACATAGATAGAGAAGGTATAGCATTCCATCCAAAAAATCAATACCAAGATTTCACCGGAAATATTCGTTTTAGAGCCATTTTTTAAAAAAAGGTCCGCATGTGTGTCCGTGTGTTTATGAACACGAAACCTCAAAATTGAAAAGTCGGCAATTTACCAAACTTGGTATTTAAACTTATATCTTCGGATGCGACACTAAGATTTAGAGGAGAATTCCCCAGATCAAACTACCTTTCACATGTAAACAATTTTCAGAACCTTAATTTACAAAAAAATGACTAACAATTTTGACTAAAATACCGTATAGGTATTAAAGATAATTACATGTAAAATAAAATGTATATCGAATTTTCTGGGAATAATTCGTAGACCTCTTTATTCTGGATGAGTTTTGCACAGCTAGTAATCTGTAAGATATAGAAAAACACTTACTACACCAAAAATGTAGACAATTTATGTCATATCCATTTTTTCGTGGGGTTGACCATTTCTAAGATATTCTTTGTTATAGGTTTCATTTATAAAATATTTAACATTTCTTCATATGGGAATTTGTAAACTCCTGGTCATGTAAAGAAACGGGTTTCAATTACATGGCAACCAGCTTTTAAAATAGTTGATTGTTGCTTTAGCCTAGTGTATTCCTTTATTTCCCTTCTACTTACAAGGAAGCAAGTAATGAGACTATTTTCAAGCTTTTTAACAATAATTTGTTACAGAGATGTAGACAAAGTCAAATGAATGAACAAAAAAAAAAAAAAAAAAATAGGACCAATAGCATTTTTTTTATTTTCGTTTCTTTAATTCTAATACCGTTTTTGAAAGCCACTTCTTGATGCCACTGAACAATTTGTTAAACAAATATAGAATTTACGTAGGATTGTTATTATAAATCATAAAATTTGATTCATCAGCATTCTGTATAGTTGTAGCGGACACATTCGAAAGTATCTTTTTCGGAACTTTGTTTATATCACAATTTATGTTAATGTTTTGAAAACAACTATTATCTCTTTTGGTTGACTTTCTGTAAGACTACGTAAATGCTATTTTTGTCGTGCAGAACCTCCCTATCTTTCACCACAGTGGTTACGGCGTTATTTAAGCAAAACTGATAGGTTTTTTGTCTTTCTTTACTCCTGTGCCATCGCTCCTGGTTCCGGCCGCCCGTTGTATCCTCTCACCTTATCATGGGGGATAGGTACAATAGCCACTTTAGTTCAGTACTGAGTCCCATTCCCGGAAAATTAAAGATATATCACGGGCATTTTTAAGAAGAAAATAGCAAACAAAATTTCCCTTTAAAGTGTAGATAGCTTTAATTGGGCGAATTTTCTTGATAATCTTGTTTCACAGTCTTGGAAGATCCTGCACTTAAATATCATCATGGTATTTAACTCTTTTTCTGTTTTTGAGTCATGCTGTTCACAGACACACACAGTTTTATTTATTTATTTATTTATTTATTTACTCAGGACTCAAACCGTATATTTCCAATGTCACCCTGCATGAAGTAGCAGAGAAAGTAAAAGTTGAACGAGAGGTAGCCCTAGAACTTTCTCTAACCAGTACACTTCGCATACGTACTTTATATTATAGTAATAATAGTATAATATAATTGTATTGTATAGTAGTAATAGTTTGCATAGTAATACTAAGCAGTTGATTTTCAATCAAAAAATCTAATAATTTAAAACGATGGCTTGATGGATTGATTATGATTAATTACTAAAAATAAAATGTGATTGTTCTATCTACCTTGCGTGTTTACGATACATTTTGCCTGAAATTATTTCGAACTAAGCAATTAGTAATGATGACTCATGGAATATCCAACACCGAGAAAGGTTGATATATTTAATAAGCAGTTAGTGTTTAGTACGTACGATATACAGAAATGGCGGCTTTCACTTGTTTATTGAGAAGCATGGAGGAATAAAATCAAGTCGTAGCAACGAGCTCTTGCAAAGGAAAAGAAACTTCCATTAGATGATGTACTTGCGGAATATGTAACAATATAGTTGTGCAACGTTACGAAAGCTTAACACGAATTATTTTATATTTAATGAAATTTATATTTTTACTTCAGTAAGTTTTGAGCTCTCCTGATTAAAAAAAACAACAAACAAACAGACAAAAAACAAACAAACAAAAATACAATATTTATAAAAGATAATGACTGTTTGTGTGTATGTGTGTGTGAACAGCGTAAATAATAAACGGGAAGTCAGAGAATGCCAAACTCGGTATTTAAGTTCAGCATCTTAGGACATTTTCAACAAAATTCTTCCATTCCAAACTATCCTTTATATGGAAGATTATTGGCAATTTTCGATTTTCTCAAATAAGTTTCTCAAGATTTTGATTAAAATATCACGTATTAAAATGCTTTCATGATAAATAAAATATATTTTGAATAGTCTACGAATAACCTGTGAAGTCCACTTCATACCGAAGGAATCTTGTTTAACTGATAAATGTTAAGTGATAGTGAAAACTCTGTTTTTGGGCCATAAGCCATTCCGAGATATCTATTATTAATGGTTCGAATTTTTCATTAATAATAATAATAATAATAATAATAATAAATAGTAATACTGTGAAACAATATGTGCTCTCAAACATGGTTTTTGTTACAGCACCTTAATGTTTTGATTTAACCCACAGTGGGTCTAGTCTCTAATATTAAATCAGAACAGCGATTTACACAATTACATAATTAGTTCTTAGTGGAAAATGATAGCTAAATAGACTTTTTTAAGTATTTGTGAATCTAAAGGTGACTTTATTCTCTAAAAAAATAATGGATCTGTAATAGAAGAGAAGAGCATGCTAATTTTATACATGTGTTTAAACTGATCTTGTATATCACCACGGACTTTAGTACAACCCTGGAACCGCCTCGCATTTCTTCAAAATTTAAGCCGATATTCAAGAGGAGAGGACCTTCGATCTTACATGGCCACTGACTGACCAGTTTATGCTTGGATTTACCCCGTGGAGTTCTGCAATTTTTATAACGAGGAGTTATCTGCACACGCGAAACACGGCGCTCGCTGTTGGCTCACCTGCTATAACGGTGTGTATTGTAGCTTTTTCTGCAAATTTAATACAATTAAGGTGAAGAAGATAGAAATTTAAGTTTTCGTACGAATAGTTTGTATATAAAATTAACGATAACGGGTAGAGAAAGTCATGTGAATATAGCACATTCGATTTTTTTTATTATTTCAAGTGCATAGCCCCTTTTAATTGCTGCTGTTATATCGGGCTTTGACTTAAATAATGATGGTAATTTTACTCTCTGAACTGTGGATTTGCTCAACATTAATTTCATTAATTTATAGTTAACACACTCATATTTACCACCACATTCATAATATGAACTAGAGTATAGGGAGTATTTGTGGATAAAGGAAGTTTCCCTGATCCAGCCGGGTATCGAATCCGGGATGTCAGCTGAGAAGCCAGAATACTGAGGCAGCATGCAATAGTCTTTAACCTAATCAAATGAACTGCAGATGTATTTTCTTGTATTTTCAAATACTTTTCGTTAAGTAGATGAAACGTACCTAAATAAAATATTTCAGTATCAATAAGTTAGAAACTTAGCCTTAGTAACTCGTAGGTCTTAGAAATCTCAACCAGTCGCGTTCTAAACTGGCCAACTCGTGATCTCATGTAAATAGTTATCTAATTAACTATTGTCTAAATTGATGAGTGTCCTGTTCGTAAAACTAAGCATAAGTAACCTAATTATGTTTTCTTTAAGGTTTTATATTTTAGTGCCCCTTTATTGTTTTATATAAATGTATAAATTTAGCTAACATTACAGGTCATTGAAATCAGACATATATTCGGATATCTTATAACTATTGTATTGATATATGAAATTTCCCAAAATCTCTACCATATGGATTTATAAGCAACAATAATCACCTTTCTGTTGATGCACAGATGACTGAAAAGTCAATCAGTTTAGTGCAAGGTATGCATATGCATATCCGTTGTTTCGAATTCACGATTCCCTCAAATGCTTATTCTCGGAAGTTTGATAGTCTAGAAAAGGGTGAGTACTCCATTAAAAACCGAACAAGATGGCTCAGGCGTTTCTTCTGGGACTGACCTTCGAGAGGTCGTAGGTTCGATTCCCGCGGCCGACCTTCCTGACACATATTCATTTCGGGATTTTCTCAGGTCACTAGGTGAATACTGGGAAGGTTTCTTCATTTCCTCGAACTTCCTGCTCCCATTTTATCTCAATTTCATTCCAAATGGTCTCTTTTAGTGTTGTGTCGGCGAAGACTGTGATGGCGGCCTTCCGTGGAGTTGAATGCGCCTTGGAAGTACAGCTCTCGGCAGCAGGGTGGGGTTGAGTCATCTTTGGGACTTGGGGAGTTCAGTCAGATCCAGGGTGTGGGCTCCTAGCGCTTCCTGCTTCAAGATGAATAACTGCTTGGGCTATGTCAGGGATCCACCACGGTCCTCGGTCGCCCGTCGAAAATACTCTCATTTAATCCTCTCCTCCTGGGGTCTAACGCACAATAAGTCCATACTAGTTGCAGTGTGGACCTACCCGGAATGTACTAACCGACGACCGATCGAACAAGTGCCCTGGCTTAAACTTGAGAAGATAGTAATTTTTACTTTCGGAAATACACATTTTGATGTCCCTTAATAATAAGCATTTTAGAAAAAGTTCCATGTGTGTCTGTAAACACGTAACTCAAAAACGAAAAGTCAGTTGGTATTTAAGTTCAGTATCTTCCAAGAATGCGACATGAAAATTTTCAAGAAAAACTCAACACCTCCAACTAACCATTACATGAAAAATTTTTCGAAAATTTTTATTTTCTCAAAAATGATTTTAACGATTTTGATTAAAATATAGTATATTGCAGATATTTACACGACAAATACAATGTGTATATTGAATGTTCTGGGAATATCCTCTGAAGATCTGTTTACTTCGGTTGAATTTTGCGGAATTTTACATAACTGGTAAACTGTAAGAGATACACAAAAACTTACTTAACGAAAATGTAGAGCTCCTTAAAACACATAATTTATCTTATATTCATATTTCTTTCGTAGTGTTGGCCGTTTTTGAGATATTCCTTGTTATTGGCTCCAGTTTTAAAATACTTATACTTTTCTCATACGGGGATTAGTCAACTCCTGGACAAGTAATAAGACAATTTGTGCTATTTTTTTTTCTCGATTAGCAAGAAGTGAATAGAAGAATACGCTTTTTAAAAATAAGTTATTGCAGAGATGTAAGAAATAGTCATGTGAATGGAACACATCAGATTTTTAGAAAAATGTCCGAGTGTGTGTGTCTGTGTGACTGAGAACGCGGTAACTCAAAAACGACAAGTCGGCAAAATACCAAATTTGGTATATAAGTTTAGTATCTTTCAAGGATGCGGCACAAAGATTTTTAAGAAAATCTTCCCACCCCAAACTACCCTTTACATGGAACAATTTTCGAAATTTATATTTTCTCAAAAATGGCTCAAATGATTTTGATTAAAATGCCGTATATTAAAGATATTTCCATGCCAAATAAAATGTATATTTTGATTTTTCTTGGAATGTCCTCTAAAGAGCTTTTCATTCTGGATGAATGTTGCTGAATTTTGTATAACTCGTAAGTCGTAACAAATGGGAAGAAGATACTACACAAAAAATGCAGATGTCCTTCAAATACATAATTTATGTCATATATTTTTTTCATGGAGTTGATTATTTTTTAAACATTCCTTATTATTGGTTTCAATTTTAAAATTCCTTTCACATGCCATCTCCTCTCAACGATTTCAACCACATGGCATCCACCTTTTAAAAGATTTGATTATCGTTTTAGCTAGTATATTCCATGATGTCCCTTCTGCTTACAAGAAAACAAGTAATAAGACCATTTCTGCTAACGTTTATCTCGATGTCGCCCTCCATGATGTAATGGTTACCATGCTAATTTCATATACCCAGGGTCGCGGGTTCAAACCCGGAAGTGAAGTTAAGCCGTTGCTCTGTGCAAAATAGAGGTCTTTCACGTCCAGCATAGAATGGGACGCTGAGCACCACAGCAGTTAAAGAGCGACCAGAAATAAAACGCAATTTCAATGTTTATCTCGATTAGCATGAAGAAGAGGGAAGAATAAGCTTTTGAACAATAATTTTTACCAAGTTGTAGAGAAAGTTATGTGAACGGAACACTTCAGATGTTTAATTTACGTTACGTGCCAGTAACAATGATGCCAAAACTTAACAGGCAATTGCCACATTTTAAATGCTATGTTCATACATGTATTTCACCCTCACCTCATTATAGATATTCCTTATTTTCCTGAATTTAAAAATAGAGCATTAATCTAAACTCACTTGAGCTATAAGGTAAACGATTTAACCTAAATAAATTGGACAAATAGCAAAACTTTTTTAATTAATTGAAGAAGAAACAAATATTTATATGGATATTAAAAACTTAAACTACCTATAAACTAAAATGTTATGATGTACAGAAACTAAAAACATATGTTGTGCTATATTCCATAACTTTCTCTGCTTATGTTGCAACTAACTATTCTTACAAAGGCTTACGCTTGTATCTGTTTACGCTTATCAAGTTACACATTAGCAGAAATGGTTTTATTATGATATTAGGAAATGAGGAAATACAATAAGCCAAAGCGATAATCAGCTAATTTAAAAGCGTTCGCTATGTGATGGTATTTAATTCTGTTGTCTTTGCTTGACCAGATTGAAAAATATTAATAACGATTTCACATTTGAGAAAAGTATAAGGTTGGTAAATTTAAATATATACAAAACAATATTTTCGAAATGGCTAGCTCCACAATAACAATATATTTGGTATAAATTGTGTGTTTTGATAAGAGCTACATTTTTGTGTTGTAAGTTTTTGTCTATTACAATTTAACAGTTACGCTAAAGTTACTCGGAATGAGCTCGACTCCAGGACCTGTACGGAAATTCAAGATATTCATTGTATTGTCATGTAAATATCATTAATATATGTTATTTATATCAAAATCGTTAGCCATATTTTGAAAAAATCTACTTTTTTGAAAATATTTTTATGTAAAGGGCATTTTGGGGTGGGGGATTGTTCTGAAAATCTTCTTGTCGCATCCTTGGAAGATGCTTAACTTAAATATCAAGTTTTGCATTTAACTGATTTTTCGTTTACTGAATACATGGATATACAATCACATACACGCATCTATTTCTAAATTTTTTTGGCTTCAGGGAACCCTAAAACGTGTATTTTCAGTAAAACCTCGGTATGAAATTGTGAGTGGAATGCAATACCTTCTGTACTGTGTAATATGCAACGAAAGTAAAAATGAATGAAATGCCAACTTTTGGAAACCAAATGATACTCGAGATTCAATCAAATCACTTAGATTTAATAGTGACTACTTCGTTCATGACATATGATCGTAGAAAATGGCCGATTCAGTGCATTGGCGCGTAAAATTCCAACCAATTGGAACTCATTATCTTTGCATTTTAGTAATTTTTATCACACCCATGTGCAATTGTTTTTCTAAACCTATCGCACCCACGTGCATTTGTTTTCTCTCTGAATTAATGTTCGTCTCATAAAAAAGTGTGCAATGATATTCTCGTAAATAATGACAGAAGTTCCAAAACGTTTTGGGGAAAGACCTCTCGCTGAAATAGACATATTAATTGAAAAGTCAAAGTCGCAGAGTACTAAAAACAACAGAGAGAGTGTGTAGAACCAGTTCAAAGAATCTGTAAGCAAAGAGGCCATGATTTATGACATGGACATCAAGTTGCACTGATTTTGATGCAAATATACGTCAAGACAAATGGAATTTTAAGAATATTATTCTTCATGTCCATATAGGCTAATCATTTGTTATTTTATTCACAAAATAGTCTCATTAAATGCAACTCGAGCTACAAGTTTTCTCTAGATAAAAGTTGGAGTTCTCGTTATATTTACTTATGATAATATTGTACAATAAACATAAGTATATTTAAACAATGCTTATGCTCTATAGTACGGGAATACAAAAATTCTGAAAGTATTATTCCGGTTTTACTGGAATAGCTGTTTGCTAGTATGTATTTTCTTTCTTTTCGACCTTTATATCTTTCCTTTTCCTTTGTTTTCTTTTATTAATTCACAAACCGGAAAGCATGTGCAAGATTTTCACACACGTTTAAGAGGAAATGAGGATAAAGGATGTGAAGCAAGGAAATTTTTAGTGCTACTTGTCAAAAGTGACTCCTTAGGGCTTCACTCTCATGGGTCTCTCAACTTTAAGGCCCTGTGCACAGTCGCAGATCGGTTTTGCTGGAAGCAGCATGCACGGCCGTTTGCATCTCACCAGAAGCAAGCCACATTAACTGTGACAGATTCTTGGCACTGTTTAAACAAGGTATAGACAGAATTAAATATGTGCTATATTTCTTACGTCTGTAATTTTATGTTATGTAGCTGTGAATGTGACTTTCAACAGTTGTAGTGCTCTAGGTGTTACAGAACATGTTTTCGCTGCATTGGCAGTTTAGAAGTGTTTGTGATTTTCAATTTATGCACCTATATTTAGAGATAATTTATTTTTTCTTTAGTTATTTTACTCATATTTGTGGTAGCCATTATTTTTCTTATTTTTTTTTATCCTCATTATAAAATATTTATTCTGAATTTGAAATGTGTCAAAATTTTAATACTCAAAAACCGCCATTGCTTTGTTCAAATGCTTTACATATGTTTTGACTTTCTACATTAATTATCTATAGTAAGCAAGGAAGCATTGCATTCCATCCAAAAATTCATTCTATGATTTAAGTGAAAATTAATTTTTGATAAGCCTTAAATAAAAGAAAAGCATTTTTAGAAAAAATTCTGTGAATATTCTGTCTTCGGGTTATGTATGTGCATAACTCAAAAACGAGAAGTGGGCTAAATTTAAGTTCAGCATCTTCCAAGGATGCAATATGAACATTCTTAAGAAAATCTCAGACCACAAACTATGATTTACAGGAAAATTTTCCTTTTTTTATTTTATAAAATGGCTCTAAATATTTTAATTAAAATATCACACCTTTAAGATATTTGCATGACGGATAAAACATATATCTTTAATTTTCGGAATGCCCTGTTCTCTTTATTCTGGACGACTTTTGTTTAACCAGTAAACCATAAAAGATAAACAAAATCTTACTGCATTAAAATGTATTAACTTTAAGACATACAATTTATGTCCAGTAAGTTATTTTTGCTTTAACCATTTCTCAGATATTCTGTGTTATTGGCCTAAAATGTTTAATACCTGTTAAACTGCAAAATCTATGCTTTTTTATTGTAGTTATACAAAGATAACAAATTTTCAAAACCTTCACATGGAATTGACTCTCATTTTATCTGCTGCATTCTTCATATTTTCACACTTATGTCATGCTCTAGGGTTTAGGGGATCAGGTCGTTTTGGTTCCCAGGGGTACGGATTCAAACATGGCGGAGGACGACGTATTCTTCCAGGCATAAAATTACGTAGCAAGGCTTCCTTTTGAAGAAAATATATTCCGGTGGACCCATGTTAAAGATTTAGGGCTGATAAATAGGCCTCCAAGCAAAATCAAGTGGACTTTCATGCCCAGTATGCAATGGGATGCTGAGAACCATAGAAATTAGCGATGGTCAATAAAAAGTTAAATTATATTATACATCTCATATCTTCATGGAAAGGGTAAATTTTTAATGGCAGTTTAACTTTATTATCAAGAAGTACATTAAAGAATAAACTTTTGTATGATTAGCCTATAGATGAGTCAGTTGCAAAAGTCATGTGAATACAACGCATCAAATTTTTCTTTTATCACGTTGTCCCTTTGTTCCTTTCGTAAACGTTTGCCAAGAATTATCACATTCAACAGTACTATTTGAATGTGTTTAATTTACGCCAAAGTATTTTAGTACCTAATATATAGATGTAAACAACGTTAAATGTTCATCAGCAGTACAACCACTACTGCCAGTACTACCAGTACAACTACCATTATTACTAAACACTGGTAACTGTTTTCTCCATCTAAGTTCATTCTTTAAATAAGTCAAATAAATGAAGTAACAAGGACCTAAATGTCTCCCTCTAAAATCAGTGTTCTGGCTTCTCAACCCAGAAGACCCCTCGTAGATCCCCTGCTGGGAATGATTATTTTCTTTAATTACAATCTTTCCCTATCCTCCGCAGTTTAGAAGTATGCATGCGAGATTGAATATGAGTATGTATCCAGTTAGAACTGATTACAATTCACTGCTGAAAGACCAGTCAACAAAATTTTCCCAAGTCAAAGCTTCGATGTGGCCGTAAAAGCGAAATAACATAATATAAGTGAAAATAATAATATAGTAATAATAACAAAATTCTGATGTGTTCCATTAATATGACTTTCTGTAACTAATATTCTTTAAAAGGTTATTCTTCTATCGACTTCATACTAATCAACATAAATATTAGCAGAAATTGTCATATTATTTAGTTCCTTGGAAGTAGAAGGGAAATATAGGAATACACTAGGCTAAACAGCTTGTAAAATGTTTTAAAAGATGGTTGCTATGTGATAGAAATGCGGTTTTCTTTTTTTTTTTTTTTTTTTTTAAAGAACAGTAACGGAGTCTGATCAGGACTCCGGTACTGTATCCCTATTTACATTTCCCCCCGTAGGTTTTTACTGATAACTGGTTTACTGTTTTACTGTTTCTTTTACAAACATATACACATTGCACAAACATATAACATCCATGCCCAAGGCGGGACTCGAACCCACGATCCCCTGCCCACGAAGCACCAAAGCGAGACGCTTTAGCGAGCGCGGCCATGGGGACCGGCATCTTTGCATGGCCATGAGTAAAACAAAATAAACAAAATAAAAAGGAATGACACATCTCTTTCGAGAAAAGTTTAACTATTTTAAAATTGAAATCAATAACAAGGAATATCTGAGAAATAGTTAATTTCACAAAAATGTATGTGGTATAAATTATGTGTTTTGGCCAGATCTACATTTTTTGTATTATGAGTTTTTGTCTACCTCTTACGATTCACCAGTTATGCAAAAGTCATCAAGAATGAAAAAGACTATTCCCAGAAAATTCAAGACATACATTTTATTTGCCATGTAAATATCCTTATAAAACGGCGTTTCAATCAAAGTCGTTGGAGCTATTTTTGAAAAACCAAATTGTCCAAAATTTTTCCACGTAAAGGGTACTTAGGGATGAGGAGGTTTTACTGAAAATCTTCGCGGCGCATCCTTGGAAGATACTCATCTTATATATCAAACTGGTATTTATTCGACTGTTCACAACACACGGGCGCCCACAAGATGCGCGTATGGACATGTTTACTTTCTCTATATGTATTATGTACATAGTGTATAGAGAATGTATTGCATTCCACCCAAAAGTTCGATACCGAGATTTCACCGGAAATACACGTTTTAGGATCCCTTGTATCCAAATAAGGTCCGTGAGTGTGTGTCCGTGTGTCTTTAAACACGATAACTCAAAAACGAAAATAAAATACCAAACAAAAAAAAATACCAAACTTGACATTAAAGTTTAGTATCTTCTTGTGATGCAATCGAAGATTTTGAGAAAAATCCTTCCACTCCAAACTACCCTTTACATAGAAAAATTTTCGAAAATTTTGATTTTCTCAAAAATGGCTCTAACTATTTTGATTAAAATGCCGTATATTAAATATATTTATATGGCAAATAAGATGTATATCTTGAATTTTCTGGGAATAGCTTCTAAAGACCTCTTTATTCTGAGTGAATTTTGGCGAATTTTGTGTAACTGGTAAACCGTAAGTGATAGAAAAAAAAAAACTTACTGCACAAAAAAATGTAGTTCACGTTTAAACACACAATTTATGTCATATAATTGGCTATTTCTGAGATATTCCTTGTTATTTGTTTGAGAAGTAAAATACTTAAACTTTTCTCACACGAGAAACTGTAAACTCCTGACCCTGCATAGAAATGGATTTCATTCACATGGCAACCGGCTTTTTAAAAGCTTTGACTATCGTCTTGGGCTAGTATATTCCCTTATTTTCCTCCTACTAACAAGCGATCAAGCAATTAAGACAATTTCTGCTAATTTTTATCTCGTTTATAATAAAGTAGATAGAAGAAGATGCTTTTTAACAACAATTTGTTACAGCGATGTAGAGAAAGTCATGTGAATGGAACACATCAGATGTTTACAAAAAGCTCTCTACTTTCTCTACATATACTATGTTAAGAACATAGTAGGTAGAGAAGGAATTGTATTCTACCCAAAATTTCGATGTCGAGATTTCACCGAAAATATACGTGTTAGGTCTCATATAAATGTACAAAAAATGTATTTTAAGAAAATCATGTGTGTCTCCGTGTGCCTATGAATACGATAACTCAAATCGAAAAGTTGGTAAAACCTCAAACTTGGTACTTAAGTTTAGCGTCTTCGAAAAAGATTTTGAGGAAAATCTCCCACCTCAAACTATCCTTTCATGGAAAAAAAAAAAATCGACATTTTTTATTTTTTCAAAAATTGCTCTAACGGTTTTAATTAAAATACCGCATATTAAAGATAGTTACATAGCCATCAAAATGTATATCCTGAATTTTCTGAGAATAGCTTCTAAAAATATTTTCATTTTGGATGACAAGTGGTAAACCGTAAAAGATTGGAAAAAAAAAGTTATTACACGTAAAATGTAGATCTCATTAAAACACAAAATTTATATCCTATACATTTTTCGTGGAATTGGCCATTTCAGAGTTATTATTTGTTATTGATTTCAGTTTTAAAATACATAAACTTTTCTGATACGGAAACTTGTCAACTTTTGACCATACAAAGTAATTACATAGCAACCAGCTTTTAAAAGATTTGACTATTGCTTTAGCTAAGTTCCCTTCTACTTACAAGGCAGCAAAACTATTTCAGCTAATGTTTATCCCGATTAGTATGAAGTAGAAACTTTTAACAATAATTTGCTACATAGATGCAGAAAAAGTCATGTGAAGGGAACACATCAGACTTTTTTTTTATACGGAGGACACTAAAATGTATATTTCAAATGAAATCCTGCTATCGAATTCTTTGGTGGAATGCAATACCTTCTCTGCTCTGTACCAAGTAGAGAAACTAGCAAGAAAATAAATATGTGAACGCCCGTTAAATTTTAGGTGCGTTCTATTGTAGAAGAAGATAATGCGTTAACATTTTTTGTTAGGAATATTATGGGAAGAATGTTAACTTTTAGGGAGGTATTTATAGTATCTCAGTGCTACAATAATATAAAGGGTATTTAATTCTGTCAATGTATTTTCTTCAAAGTCTTACATCAATTAATTTTGCTTGAGTGTTAACAAAAAGTTTAACAGAATTGTTCTTATTACTTAGTTCCTGATAATTAGAAGGAAGCTAGGGGAATTCGCTGTCCTAAAGCGATAGTCAGATGTTTAAAAGCTGTCGTTATGGATTGTCATTGAAATTCACTTCTTTGCTTGGCCGGGAGATAGACAAAAGAAACGCAAACGATTTTCTGTTTCAGAATAGTGTATATATTTTAAAACTGAAACCAATAACAAGGAATATCTCAGAAAAGGTTACCACTACAATAAAAATGTAAACGACTTACATTGTGTGTTTTGACGAAATATACCTCCTCAATAAAATGTTTCATTTCGTAATCGGCTTACCCTCCCCGTATTTGTAGAACTGACGCCTCCCCCCCTAGGACTTACAAGCCAAAGTCTAGGGGTCAAAAGCCGGGGAGCCAACGGCACGAAACCACAGAGTGGAGAACCTGTTACGAGGGTCGGTCCGTAGCCAGGCATGAACATGAGGAAGTGGATGATGTAAAATGTAAGCGAAATTGATGATTGGAAAGGTGATGCTGGAATAATCTGTGGAATGAATGGCGGGGAAAACCGGAGGACCCGCAGAAAACCCGCCCAGACGACGAAGCCACTTCGTCCAGATGCGGGCTCTTGGGATGGAACCCGGGCCGCCTAGATGGGAGGCGAGCGGTCTAACCACTCAACCACGGTGCCGCCCTCAATAAAATGTGAAGGACATAAATTGTGTGCTTTGACGAGATCTACATTTTTGTCTAGTACGTTTATCTCTACCTCTAACGGTTTACCAGATACGAAAAGTCATTCAGAATGAAGAGGACTTTAGAGGCTTTTCCCGAGAAATTCAAGGTATACATTTTATTTGAAATGTAAATATCTTTAATATACTGTATTTTAACCAAAATCGTTAAACCAATTTTTTAGAAAATCAAATTTTTCGAAACTATTTCTAAGTAATGGATAGTTTGAGGTGGGGACATTTTTAAAAATCCTCGTTCCGCATCTTTGGGAGATACGAAACTTAAATTACAAGTTAGATATTTAACGGACTTTCCATTTTGTGAGTTATGCTGTCCACAGACACACACGCACACAGACATACACACTGACCTTTTTCTAAAAATGTTTTTCTTGGGATTAGGTTTATGAGTTATGCTTCCACAGGGACGTTTCTCGAAAAATGTTTGTGTTTACTTTCTCTAGCCCGCAAGAACAATGTACATAGAGAAAAAATACACCCAAAAATTCGATACCGAAATTTCACCGGAAATATATTTTTTGCGATCCCTAAGTCCGAAAGAATGCTTTTTAGAAAAAGGTCCGTATGTGTGTCTGTCTGTTTGTGTGTGTGTGTCTGTGAACAGCATAGCTCAAAAACGAAAAGACAGTTAAATAGCAAACTTGGTATTTACGTTTGGTATCTTCCAAGGATGACACACGAAGGTTTTCAAGAAGATCCCTCCACCAAAAATTACCTTTTATATGGAACAATTTTAAAAAATGTTATTTCTCACAAAAAGGGCTCTAACAATTTTGATTAAAATACCGTATATTAAAGATATTTACATCCCAAATAAAATGTATATCTTGAATATTTTGGGAATAGCCTTTGAAGACCTCTTTATTCTGGATGAATTTTGCTTAACAGCTTAACCGTAAGAGTTAGAAAAAAAAACTTCTACACAAAAACACAAGTAGATCTCTTCAAAACACCAATTTATGTGCTTTACGTTTTTGTTGTGGAGGTAACCGTTTTCGAGATATTCCTTTTAATTATCTTCAATTGTAAAATGCTTACACTTTTCTCAGAGGAAGTGTCCATTTTTCTTTTGTTCTACTCCTGGCCAAGCAAAGAAGCGATTTTCAATGACAATCGCATAACGACAGCTTTTAAAACATTTGACTATCACTTTAGTGTAGCTCATTCCATTAGTTTCTTTCTTCTTATAAAGAACTAAGTAATAAGAACATTCTGCTAATGCTTATCTCGATTAGCAAGGTGTAGAAAGAAGAATAATCTTTTGTAAGAAGTTTGTTTGTAGAGCAGCTAGAGAAAGTCATATGAATGTAACAGATAAGATTTTTTGTATTCAGGGGATCTCAAAACATATATTTCCGGTGAAATCTCAGTATTTAATTACTATTTCTACACGTGCTATGTACATAAAGTATAGAGAAGGTATTGTATAACACTCGAAAATTCGATACCGAGATTTCACCGGAAATATATGTTTTGAGGTCCCTGAGTCATTTGTAGAAAAAGATACGTGTGTGTCTGTGGATAGCATAGCTCAAAAATTGAAATGCCGTGAAATACCAAAGTTGGTATTTAAGTTTATCTTTTAAGGATGCAACACAAACATTTTCAAAAATATCCCCCGCCCCAAACTACTCTTTCTTTACATGGCAAAGTTGTTGAAAAGTTTATTTTCTCAACAATGGTTCTAAAGATTATGATTAAAATACCTTATATTATGCATATTTACACCTCAAATAAAATGTAGGTATATCTTAAATTATCGGGGTATATCTTCAGTAGACTTCTTCGTTCTGGATAGATTTTTCTGAATTTTCATAGTTAGTAAACCGAAAGAAATAGACAAAAACTTACTACATAAAATGTAGATCTCGTTAAAACACACAATTTATGTAAAATACAGTTTTATTGTGGGGTTTACCGTTTCCAAGACATTTCTTGTTATTATTTTCAATTTTAAATTACTTAATACTTTTCTCAGACAGGTAGAGTCAGGTTTCCTTTTGCTCTATTCCTGGCCAAGCAAAGAAACAAATTTCAATGATAGTAATAAGTACACTCCGCTAATGCTTATCTCGATTAGTATGGTGTAAAAAGAAGAATCTTCTGTAAGAAGCTTGTTTGTAGAACAGCTAGAGAAAGTCATATGAATGTAACACATCAGATTTTTTTTTGTGGAATACAATACTTTCTCTGTCTAATAGTACATTGTATATACGTGCTGGAGAGAGTAAAAATAAAAAGACACATGTTTTTTGGAAAATGTATAAATGTATTTCCTCATAATGCATTTGGAAGAAAGCTCAGCAAGTTATTGGTGTAAACAAATTTTCTTATGTAAAAATACACAGTACAGCTGTGTGAAACTTAAGTTAAAAGTAGATTAAGGTGAAGTAGAATACTAACGCTGCAACATGTAGCGTAAAATCTATAAATATTTACTTTTTCGATGGAGGTAAATATTTTATAAACATTGTACTTTAAACGATTGCTTGAAAAATTGTCCTGGTGTTATACTTTACCATCGCCGAAGTTTTAAAACCACCTTTATCAAATACTAGAACTGTTTTACTTACTCTACCACGTACAATGTACATAGTAGTTAGAGAAGATATTGCATTCTACCCGAAATTCGATATCCAAATGTTACCGGAAGTATATAGTTCGAGGGCCTCCGGATAAATAAAAGTAAATAAAAACATATGTTTAGAAAAAGATCCTGTGTCTTTAGCCAGTCTCTGTCTATCTGCCTGTCTGTGTATACCATAACTCAAAAGCGAAGAGTTGGTTAAATATCAAATTTTATGTTTAGGTTCATGGACTCGATACGAAGATTTTCAAGAAAATCCCCCACACAAATTTTTTGATTAAAATACCAAATGTTTAAGATAACTTTTAGACAAATGAAATGTAAGTCTTGACTTTTCTGGGAATAGACTCTTAATTTCTCTTCATTTTAATTTATCTTATCGTAGCTGGTAAACCGCAACGGATAGACAAAATCTTACTCTACAAGAAACATAGGTCTAGTTAAAATACACGGGCTTTTAAGAGTTTTTTTTTTTTAAGTTTAACGCCCTTTAATCTGGTTGGTCATATCGGACGATGAATGAAATTGGTGAAATTATGCTCAAATGACCTCGGGTTCCACGGAGCTTAAAGCTACTCGACATTCGTCTTCTTAAAAAAAAAAAAAAAAAAAAAAAAAAAAAAAAAAAAAAAAAAAAATTATCCGGGTAACTCACCCTACCCAGGCGCTCTAAGAAACATTTTGATGTGTGTTGTTATTGCTTTAAATTTTCCAATACTTATACTTTTCTCAAAGGCAATGGTCATTCGATTTTCTTTTTGTTTTACTCCTGGTCAGGTAATGAGAACCGAATTTCAGTGTCATCATATAGAGGTCAGTTTTTAAAATATTTGACTATCACTTTAGCCTTATATATTCCCTTATTTTCTTGAACGTACAAGGTATTAAGTAATAAAACTATTTGGAAGAAGCATGTGAATGGAATACATCATATTTTTTAAAATTGTTTCACGTATATAACCTTTAACCTCTATGGGCATAGCGAGGGTTTTTACTTGAGAAACAATTGGAGGTATATTACTCGCTGTACTGTAGGGTTTTATTAACGTTAGATTTTCAATAGTTTTTAGAATTAAACACACTCACATTTACTCACATATTCACACTTAATTTCTGCGAAAGATAGGTAATGCTTCTGATGAAAGGAAAATTCACCCGTTACAAGAGGATTTCTTTATTGATAAATACGAAGGAAAAATACCCTAAAATAAATCATAAATATACATAAATCCCCAAGCTGTCCCAGGATTCGAATCCGTATCCCCCACACCATAGGAACATGTGCCATCAGTGCGATAATGGGACAGATGGAGAAACTATACTCGATTTATAGTATTTTTGTTACGATATGTAGTCGGAATTCATGTTGGTTCTAAAACCAAAATGTTTACTACATAAGCTATTCAAAAACTGCCCTTAACCACACTGTGCACTAAAATGAAAGATGAAATAAATATCCTGAGCCTTTGTTTTACACAACAAAATGTTTTTAATTCTTTCTGCTCGGAACCCGGTATAGATGATGACGTGAGACCACTTGGAATGCGATGTTTCTCATATGACCTTCGCGATTAACTTATCAGTTAGTCATGTTTAGAGTTATTATTTTTGCTTTCTGATATTGTTTTCGGATTCCAAATTGCTTCTTTACAAAAGCATGCTCCCAGTTCTAGGTATATGGTTTATGCGATTAGCGCAATAATGAAATAGAGCACGTTTCGGATCACGAAAACTCATGACAGGTGAAAAATCTACTATAATGAGTTTAGCCGTGTTTTATTATAAGTAATATCATAGGACGTCTGACCTAACCAATAAATTCTCGAGCGCAGCGAGATGTCTATGTAAAATATTATTTTAAGTTGTATACCGCAAAGATTACATCATAAAATGCTAAATTCTATAAAAAAAATCTGATGTGTTCCATTCACATGACTTTCTCTACATCTCTGCAACAATTCTTGTTTAAAAGCTTATGCTTCTATTTACTTCACGTTAATCCAGACAAAAGCAGCATTAGTCTTATTACTTGCTTCCTTGCAAGTAAAAGGAAAATAAGAGAGTACAATAGGTTAAAGTGATAGTCAAAAGCTGGTTGCTATGTGATTGAAGTTCCTTTGTTTGTGTGGACACGAGTTGACAAATCCTTGTATGAGAAAATTGTAAGTTGTTGAAAGCTGAAAAGAAAAGTCTTAAAAACGATCAACTCCACGAAAAAAATGTATATGACATAAACTGTGTGTATTAATGTGCACTACATTTTTGGTGTGGTAAGTTTTTATCCATCTCTTACGGTTTACCAGTTATGCACAATTCTGTAAAATTCATCTAGAATAGTCTTCAGAAGCTATTCCCAGAAAATTCAAGATATACATTTTATTTGTCAGGTAAATATCTTAAATATACGATATTTTAACCAAAATCGTTAGAGCCATTTTTAAGAAAATAAACATTTTCGAATTTTTTTCCATGTAAAGGGTAGTTTGGGTGGGGGGATTTTCTTGAAAATCTTCGTGTCGCATCCTTTTAAGATACCAAACTTAAATACAAAGTTTGGGCTTTAACGGTCTTTTCGTTTTTGGGCTATGTATCCCACAGACACACACACATATACACACAGACGGACAGACAGACATACAGACAGACACACTCACGGACATTTTTCTAAAAATGCTTTTTTTTTATTCAGGGAGTCTCAAAACATATATTTCCTGTGAAATCTCGGTATCGAAATTTTGGGCGCAATACAATATCTTCTCTATACACTATGTACATAGTTCGTATAGAGAAAGTAAAAATATGTGTTCCATTCACACGGCTTTCTGAGTGAAACAAACTTCTTACAAAAGATTATTCTTCTTTCTCCTCCATGCTAATCGAGAAAAGCATTAGCAGAATGGTATTATTATTTGTCTTCTTACAATTACAAGGGAACTAAGGGAATATCCTATCATAGGCCATAGTCAAATGTCGCTTCATTGCATGGCAGGAGTAAAACAAAAGGAACACGGACGACTTCCTGTTTGAGAAAAGTATAAGTGTTTTAAACTTTAAATCAATAACGAGGAACATGTGTTAGAAACAGTTAGCTCTACAGCAAAAATGTAAAGCACATAAACTATGTGTTTTGACGATATATATATATATATTGTACCTCTTAAGGTTGGCCAGTTATGCATAGTCATCCAGAATGAAGAGGTTTTCAGAGCTATTTCCAAAATATTTCAAGATATACAATATGTAAGTATATTTAATATTCGGGATTTTAATCAAAATCGTTAGAGTCATTTTTGAGAAAATAAAAATCTTGGAAAGTTAGTCCAAGTAATGTGTAGCTTGGAGTGGGAGGATTTTCTTGTAAATCTTTATGTCGCACCCTTGGGATAAACTAAACTTAAATACCAATATAAATACCACACACGGTGACGTTTTTCTAATTTTTTATTATTATTCACAGGGTCTCAAAACATATCTCCGGTGAAATCTGGATATCAAATTTTGGGTAGAATACAATACCTTCTCTAACTACTATGTACACCGTACATACCTGTTAGAGAAAATAATAACCTGGCGACTCTGATTAATCAAAAGAATAACCTGGTATAAAAGGGGGGGGGGAAACGATCAGGCAGTAAATAGTATGTGATAAATAAACATCTCTGTGTATGAAATAGTGAACAAAAATCTACCTACTGATGTAGAAGGTTGTAGTGCTTCCTTTGTAAGCAGGTCTTTCACTTATTGTGCTGCTGTTGCTGCTAATCGACTATTCCCGAAATAACTTAAAAACCCAAAGTAGGAAGTAATTAAATAATTATACTCATGACTCGTTTAACGCTAAACCAGGTATGAAACGTCAATTGTGTCTTTTATTGCTGGAGTTTTAAATTACTACTTCGTTCATGACACGTGATCGTAGGAAGTAGCCAATTCAATGCATTGGCGCGAAAATTCCAACCAATCGGAACTCATCTCTGCATTTTAATCGTTTTTTATCACACTCACGTGCAATTGTTTTCTAAATTTATCGCACCCATGAGCATTTGTTTTCTCTTTGAACTAATGCTCATCTCATAAAAATAGTATCAGTGTGCAGAGATATTCCCATACATAATGGCAGAAGATCCAAAACGTTTTGGGGAAAGTTCTGTCGCTGAAATAGAATCATTAATTGAAAGCTCAAAGCCTCAGAATAGTCAAAACAACAGAGAGGGTGTGAAGAACTAGTTCAACGAATTCTGTAAGCAACTATTTATGACTCGTACATCCAGATAAATGGTTTTTTATCAATATTCGTGTCCATATAAGCTATTCATTGTTATTTTATTCATGAAAAGGTCTTATCAAATACAACTCTCGCAACAAGTTGCTCGCCAATTTATCGATAAGCTCTCGTTATGTTACTTATGATAAATGAATATGGCTAATATCGTGACCACTTATTTTATGTTGCAGACATGCTGGTGAGGTCATTTACAGTCTTCGCTCTTTTAGGATGTCAGCATTCAAGTGATGCATTTTTACCTCCACTGCCAGAGCTTCCAGAAAAAATTCACGATCTCAGTCACGCGTACAATGAGAAAACCTTATCTTGGATTAACGAAAAGGAATTTCAGTTTTCCAGAAAGGAACACAAAACGCTACCAGATGGCACATGGTAGGTTGTGTGCGTATGCCATATATTTAGGAGAAAGAAATAATCTAGCAATGTAACTCACTTTCGGTACTTCTCAGGCACGCAGAAAACGATTTCCAGACCTCGGTGCACAGTGGCACTCATCTAGATGCACCCTACTACACTTCCAATGATGGCTGGAAGGTGGGGGACATCCCACTACTACACCTGATTGGTGAAGGTAAGGAAGTTATCTTGGATAAGTGGAGTGAGACTGAAAAATTCATTGTTATAGCCGGGATTTAAACCACGGTTCTCCCGGTCTCTAGCCGGTTGCTCTACCATGGCAACATATATTTAAGATATATGAAGGTGTATTTTATTTGTCATATAAATATCTTTAATATACGGTATTTTAATTAAAATCGTTAGAGCCATTTTTGAGAAAATCAAAATTTTCGAAGTTTTTTCATGTAAAGGGTAGTTTGGATTGGAAATTTTTTCTCAAAATCTTCGTCTCGTATCACTGGAAAATACTAAACTTAAATACCATGTTTGGTATTTTATAGACTTTTCGTTTTTGAGTTACCGTGTTCACAGACACACAGACACATATACATGGACCTTTTTCCAAATATGCTGTTTTTCGGATACAGGGGATCCTAAAACGTATATTTCCGGTGAAATCTCGGTATCGAATTTCTGGGTGGAATGCAACACCTTCTCTATACACTATGTACATAGTACGTGTAGAGAAAGTAAAAAGAGCCCTTCTCCTTGGCAACTGCCATACTCACATGTATGGTTTGCTTAATGACGGTGCAAAATGGATTTTCTGGCTGAGTGAAGAACTTCGCAAACTATACACTTTATAAATCTGCCAATTTCTATAAATAAGAAGTTCCTCCTAGGTAGATATAATCGTAGGAGTCGATGGCCTGCACGTTGCATTGCTCTCTGTTTCCGTCTTTATAAACTGGCACACGCACACTGTGCAAAGAACAAGAGATACCACTCTGTCAGAAGTCGTTACTAACTGATATTTCGTGTTTACTCCCTGCAGTGCTCGTATCAAGTATTCGTTGTAGCACAAGTACAAGCGTGTTTATGCTGGGACCAAAACTAGTTAGCATTTTATCCTAATTCGATTTTAATCGATATATCTCGCGTCTAACCTTTAGAAGCCGCTTTTAGCTAGTTTTGAGGAATTCGTAAATCACGTTTTAGTGTATGGCTATTCTCTAGGTTTCCGGACAACCGAGGCTATCCCAGTAATCATGTAAGAATAAACAATTTATATTGCACGCAACTTATAAAGATTGTCTCAACTTTTAAAGGCTGTATGGAGTTCAATGGGATACAAGGTGGCTTTAAAACGACGTATTCCACGAGTGCAGTCAATCCTTCGTGCTTTAAAAGAGTTGCATATTTCAACGGGGCAATTTCAAGCACATTTCGGTAGATGGCGCTGTTAGCAATTAACGTGAGCAACCTTCGTTCTGCTTCTCTTGGATATCAGCGAAAACGGTGAGGGAATCGTGTTCATTAAGAGGCAATGCCCAGGGTGTACTAAAGTCCATGATTATATAAAGAACATCGTAAACAGACCGAAAAAGGTTGTTAACAGTTTTCCACTTCAGTTACAGAACCTTTATCTTTGAGAACATTAAGTCATATTTTAGATTTTCATGTACTTAGTCTTCATTTTGCTCATCAGTATTCGCCAATTGTTAAGTACACGCTGTCGTATTTAATATTACAGATTAGACCCATTGTAGAGTTACGTCAAAACATTAAGGCGCCGTAACATAAACCATGCATGTGAGCAGTACTGCTTTACTATATTATTATTATTACTATTATTATTATTGTTATTATTATTATTATTATTATTATACAGACGTTACGATTCCTTATTTCTTTTATTTTTCCCCCATTTGTTCTTTCTCCTTATAGGTCATTGTAACATTCTCTGCAGTAATCATACTCCCACATTCACATCGTATCCCCACAAAATATTGGAAGACATTCATTAATTCATTAAAAGGGTACTTAGCGTAAATAAGGGGAACACAAGGCTCTTTCCTCTACTCCTCTCTTCCTTTACCCATACAAGTTTGGAGGAAATAAATGTTTTATTCCTTACGTAAGACAATTCTGTCAAGACAATATTCCCACATTTTAAAGAAGAGGAAAGACTTTCGCTTATCTTGTGTGACAATGGAATTCATAATCCGAAAGCTTGACTAATTATAATCATAAGTGTTTTTTTTTTTTAACTTAACCTGGTTGGTCATATCGGATGATGAATGAAATTGGTGTAATTATGCTCAAATGAAATCGGGGTCCATGGAGCTTTAAGTTTCTCGACATTCTTCTCAGGATAAGGGAAAACTCCGAAAAAAAAAGTCTTATCCGGGTAACTCACCTTAAGCGAGTTCTTTTTCTTTAAAAACAAAAAAACAAAAAAAAAAACAAAAACAAAAAACGCACGACCTGTTGAGCTTGAGGCAGACACGCTACCACCACACTACCAAGGCGAGCCATAGGTGCCTTTTGTGACAAAAAACCTGTTATCAAAATGGTTTTAGAACATTGTTCTATTTGTACTCATTTTATGGAACCACACCATTCGGTTATAACGCAAAATCACTTTCAATCAGCATGTCCTAACTTTATTTAAGAGCACAAAAGTGCTTCAAACTGGACAAAACCAACCCTAGTCACACTTCATGACAAAATAGCATAAATTAATTTGAGTTAATTGTGTGTTAAAAATGTAATATATTAAAAGTTCCAGATGGTTTGATTGATAACATTTTTCCTAGGAGTTCTGCTCGATGTATCAAAAGAAGTTGGCAACAATGCAGATTTTGAGCTAAGACCTGAGCATTTAGAACAATGGGAGTATGACAATGGAGCGCTTCCGGAAAGGAGCATATTGATGGTGAAGTTTGGTTGGTCTTCACGATATCCCAATAAGGAACTGTATTTCGGCACGCACAGCAACGATACATCTCAACTTCATTTTCCAGGTGAGAGTTTAAGGCAGGTTGAAAATCTTGTTTATCATATTAGGAGATTTACACAGAAGCATAGTGTAATTGATAGGAAATTATTTATAAAATACTACTATTTAAGTTAAATTCATGTTATGTTAAAAACATTTTAATGGCATCTATGAAGGGTCTAAATGATATTAAAGCATATTTTAGCAAATAGTTTGTATTTTCATATCCAAAATAATAGAGCGTCTAAGACGGCTAGAAGACAATCATTGTAATTGTCGTATTTGCTGACCCTAGGTACATATTAAAATAAACCTCACAAGACATTTTAAGTCATATGGAAAAATCAAAAATATATTTCATTTCTCTTAATAAATGCTGTTATAGCAAAATCATCATATTCTGTACCAAGTTATATAAGGGTTGAGGTGCATGTCGATTAGTGTAAGTAATGCCAATAGAGAAAAGCAAAATACAGGTTTAACGATCATAAGTGAAAATATAATGTTTTTCCCTCTTACTAGTTATAATAGAAACACACGTACATAACTTAAAATCTAATTTTAATTTTAAAATGTTATCGGAATACAAAGCAAAAGAACAAAGCTACAATATTCTTAAAACAAAACGATGCAAAATTATCGAGAAATGTGGCTATGATTGGTTGAAACTTGACACTGAGCTATACTTCGTTGATCGAAAGTGGAATGACGGCATTTAAATAACACATAAGTAATATCACAGTCCAACATTGCCGATAAATTCACGAATATAGTGAATATATATACTCTAAGAATGATGTTCATCAAAAGTTATCAAGGTAGACTATATCACATAAACATCAATTTTTAATATATGTTTTAATAATTACATGTCTATATATTTATTTATAGTGTTTATAAGCAACCTGAACGTACAAGATCTAGAGCCAAAATTAATCATTGTTAAACCATTTTCATGTAAGAGATATACATTGCAAATATAAATATAAGTATTAAATCACTAAGGTATGCCCAAATCTTGTGTCATGTATTATACATTTAGTTTTGATATAGTAGAAAATAAAAAACACATGTTTAGTAAACATCCTGAGCTCACAAGTTCTACAAGTCAAAATATATTACAATTAAATAATAAGTAATGTAAGAATTTTGCTGCGACAGTTCAAAGTTACATTTTATGAAAATGTGATAAATTTGCATAACTACAATCAGGAGGATATATGTATTGCAATATACCAAAATATGTAAACATGTTAAAATAATTTTAAAATAGTATGACAATTTTTCCTTTTGCCTTGTATGATTTAAACTTGAATAAATTAAATCTGTTCGCCTTGTTTATCTATATTATTCCAATAGATATATAAAATGCTTATCCGCCTTTTATTTTAAACGGTCATCAGGTACCTGGAATTGATAGGATAGGAGGCGGTGAGCACGGCTTTTAATAGTGTTATTTCTGTGTTATTAAAAAGTGCAATATTTCACACCAGCTAAACCTGTAAGTAATTTCGCTTATAGAAGTTTTCCCCAAACCTTTTAACAAGCAGTGTAAATGTTAGAAATTCCATGCGTTGTACATAACGCATTATTTATTATATATTTAATTTCATTTGGTTAGCTCTCTTCAGAATTGCCTTTTGTTAAAGAAGCAGATCGTCAGTTGTCTACGAAGCAGATCATCAGTTGTCTGCAAAGCAGACTGTCTTTTGTCTGGTTGCCAACACCATGCAATCTAATCAACAAGAACAAACATTCTCAGATTCACATTCTATTAATCCTGTGGAAATTTCTACTACATCTCGTTCAATCTTACAAACACCCAAATTACTTCATAAACGCCCGCTTGAAGATCTCAATCAAGGTAATGCCTCCATGTCAAGTGACGGGTTTTTCACTCCTAACAAAAAGCATATAACTTCAGCCTCAGCTGTAAACTCTAAATATATTGTGGACTTAAGCTCCATACACAATAAATTTTCCCCTTTGGAAACAATGGAGGAAGCTAACGACACAGTCGCTGAAGTAAATTTTACTACAGCCTCTAAAACTAGGATCCCACCCATTTTTCTCCATGAAGTGAACAACTACCAGCAGATTATCCGCGACATAGGCACTATTGTAAAAGATGACTACTCAACACAACAGCAAAATAAAGTCCTTAAAATAAATACAACTTCAGTCAATGACTTCCTAGCCCTTACGAAATTCCTGGAAGAATCAAAGCTCCCTTTTCACACCTTCCGTGATCCAAATTTCAAAAGACTTGAAGTTATCTTGAGAAATGTTCCCTACTCTCTTACAAACGACGACATAACCACAGAATTAACCACTCTGAAGTTACCAGTGATAAAAGTTACAAGAATCTTTTACAAAGATCGTCAACCTATGCCGCTATGCGCTGTTGAATCAGAAAACAATGAACAAGGAAAGAAGATCTTTGAAGTCAAACACATTCACCATGCTTTAATAAAAGTTGAATACCGTAAGAAACCCACAAGCATCCCACAATGCACACGATGCCAGTGCTATGGGCATACTAAAAACTTCTGTCGACTTGCACCTCGATGTGTAAAGTGTCCCTCTAACCATCATTTCTCTGAATGCCCAAAACACAAAGATACTCAGCCCTCCTGCGTGAACTGCGGAGAAGCTCATCCGGCAAATTTTAGAGGTTGTCGTATTTACTTGGAATTAAAAAATAAATCCAATGCAACTGTAACCGAACCCGTAAAAACACCTACACCACCAAAGCTAAACCTGGAGAATTTTCCAAAGCTGACACCAACTTCTTCTTGTTCTGTTCCTGAAACTCCTCAGTGGCCACGCTCAGTTCCTCCAGAAGATAAAAGTTACCGACATTCCACACAGCAAGCATTTGCACAAAATTCTTCTTCTACTTCTTCCTCCGATGACACTGGAAACCTTATTCAGCTAGCTATTAATTTTCTAGCACCATATCTACCAAAAATCAAATCCTTTTTATTACAGCTTTTTGCAAGTTTGTTTACTAATGGCCACTAAAAATCAAGTATATACATTCTCTCAACTAACTATACTAAACTGGAACGCTAACGGAATCAAAGCCAAGCGGGAAGTGTTTCTGGAATTCATCTCAAGACACAACGTCGCAGTAGCTTGCGTCACTGAGACTCATCTAGCAACACAGGAAAAGTTTTCAGTACCTGGTTATGCAGCGTATAGGTCCGATCGCGAAGCTCTCGTCGCCTCGCGTGGAGTGGCCATCTTCATTCGAAAGGAAATACACCACTACTCGGTCCTACTACCCCAACTAACTAGCCTCGAAGCTTGCGCAGTTCAAATATCCATGCAAAACTCCACTAAAACGACAATAATCTCAGCATACAAGCCACCAGGACTCTGCCTCAATGACCAGGATATTACTACTATATTCTCTGACACAGTGCCAACCCTTCTCGTGGGAGATCTAAATAGTAAGCATGAAACATGGGGATGCCGTGTGACAACTCCAAACGGAAGACGACTATTAACAGCAGCTGAACGCAATGCAGTTAACATCTTAGCCCCACCTGGTCCTACTTTCTTTAGGCAAAATGTAGCACCTGACATACTAGACATAGTACTTTACAAAAATTTATTAGGCTTTCCCACCATGGCTGTTCTACCTGAAATGGACTCCGACCACTCCCCAGTCTTGATATCATTTGACAACAATCTGATTTTACGTCCACAGTCCACTAGGAGACTCAGCAGAGGTTTCATACATTGTGAAACCTTCCAACATGTAATTGATAACGAGCTAAAACCTGTGTGCAACCTGAAAAGTCCCAGTGATGCAGAAGCAGCAATTCTTGAGTTCACAAAAGTCATAAATTCAGCCATAGACAAATCCACAGCTCCAGCTAGACCTCAGCAACAAGGAAAACCCTATCACGAAACTTTGCCCTCTAACATCAGATCTCTCTTGAAAGAAAAATCAAAATGCGCCGGCTTTGGCAGAAGTACAGAGAAACCTGGCAACTTCATCGCTTGAACCAACTCACAAGAAAGGTAAAAAAACAAATGGATGAGTACCGGAACTCGACTTACCAACGGCACCTCTCCAGCATTTCACCAGAAGATTCATCCTTGTGGAAAGAAACCAAAAGAATATTAAAAGAACCGACCGTCGGAACTATTCGCAAATACTCTACAATGTATCTTCAGCCCAAACCCAGTGATAAACGAAGAATTCAACCACGAAATTGAACGTTTTCCTGGTTCTTATACCACTGCTCCACTTCCCATTGACTTCACTTCGCCAAAAGAAATCTTGTTCATAGTCCAGCAACTACCAGCAAGAAAATCGCCTGGTCATGACCTAATTCCAAATTTTGTATTAAAACATCTGACTCGCAAAGCACTTGCTATTCTAGCCTCACTCTTTAATAGTTTGATACGTATGGGCTACTTCCCCAGAATCTGGAAACACGCTATAATTATTGTTATTCATAAACCTGGGAAAAGCTCCTCAGACCCAAGCAATTATCGTCCTATAAGTCTGCTACCAACTCTGTCCAAAGTGCATGAAAAGATTATACTGAAGCGTTTAACAACATTTCTCAATGAAGCATCAGTATTACCTCCCTTTCAATTCGGTTTTCGTCGTAAACATTCAACCACCCATCAAATTCTCCGGATTACAGAGCAAGTGGCACAAGGCTTCGAGAAGAAAGAACACACAACTGCAGCTTTCCTTGACTTCACTCAGGCATTCGACAGGGTTTGGCATCAGGGTCTTCTATACAAACTGTTCATCAACGGCATTCCAGACTACCTCTATAAAATAATTTCCTCCTTTCTGTCACAACGAACATTCTCAGTCCGCATAGGTAGTTGTCACTCTTCTACAAAACCTATAACAGTCAGAGTTCCTCAAGGATCTATCCTGGGACCAGTTCTGTTCAACCTGTACACCTCTGATATGCCTGCAACGCCTACAGCTCAAATCGCTATGTATGCGGACGATACTGCAATCTTCTCAACACATCGCAATATCCACACCGCCAGAAATCACCTTCAAGAGGCCTTAAACTTAATTATACCCTGGCTAGACAACTAGCGTATTTCGCTCAGCCAGCAAAAATGTAAAGCAATGGTCTTTACACTATGCAGACAAAACTATCCACCACCAGTAACGCTCCCAGCGAAACAGATACCCTGGAAAACTAATGCAGAAACAGTGAAATATCTCGGTGTACTCCTGGATCGACGACTCACATGGAAACCACATATAAGCAACAAACTTAAACTAGCCCGAGCAAGACTGGCAAAACTCTAGTCCCTCCTCAACAAAAGATCTTCACTCAAACTAAAAAACTGCACACTACTTTACACGACTCTATGAAGACCACTGCTACTATACGCTTGTCCAGTTTGGGGAGGAACTAGTCCTTCTGAAATCGAACGTATCCAGACATTTCAAAACAAAATATTGCGAATCTCAACGAATGCACCATGGTTTGTCAGAAATAGTCAACTACATAGAGAAACTGGAATCAGCATCATTCAACAGTCAATTTCTTCACAAGCCGAACAGTTTTACAGCAAGCTAAAAGACGTCTCAGGAGCCATTCACTATTCTCTTGGCAGAAAATCTAGCTATCCAATTCGCATCAAGAGTCGCCTACCACTGGACCAGCTCTCACAGCAAGATTTTCTGTAAAATAAAAACAAAAAAAATGTACCTACTTATGAGGGGCCCAATGGGGCTTACCTCATTTCAATGTTATTCAGTATCATGCATGTAAATAATGTCTAAAATCAATTATCTGTAGAGCGCACATGCGCTGATCGATCAATAAATTATTAAAAAAAAAAAAAAAAGGTATCTGGAACTAACCTTTACTTCGTACAACAGTATATCTCAGTTTGGAAATTAATAAAACATGTTCCCCAAGGATCAAGTTTAGGTTTAATTTATATAAATTACTCCCCCCCCCTCATTGTACGTACACAACATTCCTAGTATCGATTTGCGGATGACACCGTGTTCTAGTAATAAGCAAGAATTTAAATAAATGTGTTATAAAATTAAATTATGTTCTAAACTATATGTCAGATTGGTTTAAACCGAACAAACCTTCTGTAAGCTTCAAAACATAAAAGTAGTTAAATTCATAGCTAGCCATTCATCAGTAACTCATATAGAAATTGGGATAAGCGATGCATTATTATAACAACCTAATGAAGTAAAATTTCTAGGTCTTCTAGTAGACTAGCACTTAGATTGGAAGTCGCACGCCTAAGCTTAATGCAGCATGTTATGTCATTCGAGCTCTGGTTAACCTTCATTCAATCGATACACTCAAATTAATTTATTTTGCGTATTTTAATGCCACTGGGGCAATTCAATAGATAGTAAAAACATATTTCTAATACAAAAGAAAGTTATAGTAATGTGCAACCTCGTAGTAAACGGTCATGAAAAGAAACCTCTTGTAAAGATTCCCTTGTGCATACACATTATCCGTTTCAAAATTGTATGCCAATAACGGACACAGCTTTATAACAAACATGAAAATACGTACTTTTAACAACAGGCAAAAGGGAAATCGTCCTAAAGCAAAACACTCTTGCTTCCAGAAAGGTGTATACAAAGAAACAATTAAAATATTTATTGCTCTTTCCAGTAATCTCGAGGAAAAAGTTAGCAAATACAGCATTTTTAAATCTTCTTTTAAACAGTATCTTTGTGATAAGTCATTTTATTTTATAGAAGAATAACTAAATCAATAAAGAGCTTAATTTTATTCTTGTAGTCCCAGTATAAAGTGAAGTGGCACAGGCTGTTAAAGCCAAGCGAAGTGATTTTATGTTTGATGTATCTACATACTCAATATATTAGAATGTATATCTTAATTTCAAATGTTGACACACTTTGCATAAAGTAAGGGTGTAAACATTACGCGCCTTTAATATGTCAATGTACCCACATTTTAATCTAAAAAAGTTATATTTTAATACCAAATTTTGGCATTTCGTGCACATAAATAAAGATGCACACACTAAGTGATATGACACAGACTAAAAATCAAGTGAAGTTTTTATTTTTAGTAACTGTTATATTAAATGGACTAGAACATTTATATTTATTGCATATATATATATATATATATATATTTTAATACTGTAATTTGAAATAGCATACACTTTGCACATGTAGTTTTGAGATAAATAATTTAACAACTTAGAAAGTTATTGACAAAATTTCTATGTACATATTTAATATCTTTAGAATGTAGGGTTTTAAAATTGGTACTCTTTGTAAATAAGGATGTAAGCACAGCATAGTGACATAAGTTGTAAAAGCCAAGTGATATTGAAAGTTTAAGGTAGATGTTATTAGTTGTAACGTTAGAGCTTTAAATTTTATGTAATTGGTGTATTTAATTGTGTATGCTTTGACATGTTGTTTGTTTAAGAACTGATCAGCTATCGTGAACCTACAGAATACAGTCTAATTTAATATAATCTAATCTAAGAAATCAAGATTCCTTTAACCGAGGGCAACACATTTTGAAACATACTTTGTCAATGGAAAATGCAGTTAATAATAGAGCACTTTACCTTTTTGTATTTTTAAACTTTATTTAAGTGATCCCAGATCATTCTTTGGACTCACAAATTTATTTAAATTTAAAGAAAACTTATAAAATGTTTATAAAATAAACATAATCTAAGCATTACATTTAACATTTTAGTACCCTGTTTTACTATAAGCTTTTATTCTTGTTATATCAGAGCTTAATTCTTATTTATAAATTACTTCTATAAACTTAATGAGTTTTGAGATAGCCTACCATTAAAATAAACTCATTTACTGTTTCTAAATGAATAGATGTTAATCTGGTTTAAGTAAATAGGTAGAAAAAAAATGATGTGTTCCACTCACATGCCTTTTTCTACCTGTTCTACCAACCATTGTTACAAAAGATCATTCTGTTATGTATTTCATACTATTCAGGATAAACATTATCAGAGGACTACAGCATTATTATTATTATTATTATTATTATTTAGTTCATTATAACTAGAAGGGAAATAAAGAATACGCTAGTCTAAAGCGATTATAAAATATTTTAAAAGCTCTCGCTATGAGACGATATTTCGGCTCTCTTTACATGGTCAGAAGTGAAAAAAATTAAAAAATTGTGACAACATCCGGTTTGAAAAATACGTGCATATTTCAAAAATAAATCCAATAGCAGGGAATGTCTCAAAATAGTAACTGGACAAAAAATGTAACTGATATAGATACATTGTGTATTTTAACGAAATCTAATTTTTATGTTGTAAGATTTTATCTATCTCTTACAGTTTATTAGTTATACAAAAGTCCTCAGAAGTGAAGAGGTGTTCAGTCGCTATTTCCAAAAAATACAAGATATACAATGTATATGTCATGTAAATACCTTTAATATGTGGTGTTTTAATCGTTAAAATGCGTTAGAGCCATTTTTGAGAAAATCGATAATTTGAAAAACGTTTCATGTAAAAGGTAGTTTGAGAAGGATAGATTTTCCGAAAATCTTCATGTCGTATCCTTGGAATTTCTAAACTTGAATAATAAGTCCAATTGAATTTTCAAAGGTTTTGATGGGGTTTTTAATCATTTATTTAATTTCTGTGTAATCTCGTATCGAATTTTTGTATGAACTATAATAACTTCTATGCCTACTATGTATATTGTGCATAAAGTGTAGAGAAAGCAGTAAAAACTGCTGCTGATTTTGATTTTACTAAAGCAAGAACATAACCCTTACTAATAACAAACTCCCATATATTTTTTTTTTATTTAGGGGCCTATAGCTCCTTTCAACCCCTCGCTGGGCCCATCCATGCTTCATTACATATGTTTGTGATATTGTTTACTGAATGCAGGTATTTCTGAAGCACTCGCTAAACAGCTGGCAGAGAGCAATGTTTTGGCAGGAGTAGGTGTGGACACCCCTTCACTTGACGCTGGAAAGACGGGGAAGAAATCTGCTGAAGCTGCAATACTTGGTGCAAGCCTCTACGCTATTAAGAACCTCAAATTGGATCATCTACCGAACCTACCAGGTGTGTTCAGTGTTCAAAATAGAGTTTCCGCAAAATTATAAAGTTAGTTTATTTGCATCTGCTTCTGCTCTTTCCTCCTCCATTGCAAGTTATATCGATCTCTATAATCGTCGTAAAGCTTAAAGACATATGAACGCAGGCCATTGTTCGCCCGGAGCACTGTTGCCAAACGTTGCGGACGTATACTGGTGGTAACTGTGTACGTGAGAGCACTTTTGACATCCCAGTCGTGGCGTCCATGGTTCCCTAGTTAAACAACACACTAAACACCACCAAGGCAAAACTTTAATGTTTAAAGGGTGTTTAGACGTTACTTCAATGGAACAGCAAGCAGTTCAATAGTATCTTCGTCTTCTTCGAAAGCACTTAACTCGGAGTCGTCACTTTCATCTCTTAAGTAAATGATAACTGACTTTATTGTGCCGCCTCTGGCTATTTCTTTGTTGAAATCTTTCTCCTGAAGCCGTTCTACATGCTTAACTCGTGAACCCCAATCGTATATTGAGTTACACTCTGATTACCTCTTGCATATGCTTTTCTACATCTGCTAATTTGATCGTAGTATTTATCTCGGCTACTGAGAATGAATCAATTTACATTTGTTAATCCAAAAATCACTTGTCCCAGCTTCAATGGATACATTCACACACTCGTATCACAAAGAGAAATACAACAATAACATTTATATTAACAATATTTCAGCTCAAGTTTGGAACACGACTTACAGGCCCATTCACTTTAATAATGAGATAAACACCACTGCTGTGAAAGCCAACCGAACTTAAAACAGATGTCTTTTCAAACTGCGTGATTTGTGTGTCATACTCATACTGCACTATAATTTATATTATTTTTCAGCCTGTGTATGTTATAATGGATGTTGAATGACGATAGTCACATGAAGTTAAAAGGTGCATAGCTCACGTTCTGAGTATCGTAGAGACAGGATTTTTGTACGGCCGTGATCAAAAAAAATAAAATACTGTCTAATTATAGCATTGGCATATATCATTTTCTAATATTTATCCGAGAGTAATTAATGAAGATAATGTTCTCAGTCCAGACACATAAGATGTGAGTACCAGAAGCGACAGCGCTGGTAGGTGGAGCTAGTATCTCATTCGCTGGAGGCATTCAGTAAGGCCAGCTTCCATATGCCTTTAACTTCTGCAAGCACTAAGACCCTCATCTGGAAATATGTTTTTATGCAAAACCATGATGACTTTGTGGGCATCTCCCCTTATATGCTGAAACTGTAGTGGGCTTCTGTTGTTGGCCGCTTTCAAAACAAAGCTCTTCCAATTCAGAGGAGGGGAGATTGATGATGAATGTAAGTATGAGGTATCCTAGGAGGCATATGCCATTCCCCACGTGTACATATTTTTTTGGAAGTGTTAATATACCTTTTTACAACTAAAGTCTGCAGGAACATTAAATGAAATGGACGACATAGTGCTCATATTATATTACTGCAGAGGCCACTGAGGAATACACGAGTAAAAATTAAATAACTAAATGAAAAATGTCTCTATGTACTTTTCCCTAACCTCAGCTCCTATTCCTTTTTGGATGGGAAGTCAGACACAGTACCTACCTCAATAACACGGAGGTTGAGTCCTTGGATATGCCCTCTACATGCACTTTGTTAACATTTAAACGCATTTTTGACTTACAGAATATATTATTAACTGCCTCTGCGGTCAGTGTTCTGCCTTTTCATCCATAAATTCAGGGTCCATTTCCCGGCTGCGGTGGGGAAGTTTTCTTTAACCAGAATCATTCTTTATGCCCCAAGAAGTATGGAGGGATGAATGTGTGAACATGTGTATAATACTGAAAAACCCAACTCTAAGAAACCCTACAATTCAGCAAGCAAAACATTAGCAGTTATTTCTCAACTCAAAGACCCCGATATGACCATAGAAGGGGCTATACAAATGAAACGATAAAAAAGCTTGTCTCTCTGCTGTGGTGGTAACGTGTGTGGCTCATATTCAAGAGGTCCCGAGGTCGAGGGCGTTTCCCTTTTTCTGAGAAGAAAAATGTTGGATAACTCTGAGCTCTATGGACCCTAGGCTCGTTATGACCTTCTAAGTCTTAAAAACTATGAATCCTGTGGAATTTCTATCCGAAAGACAACTTGTTTCTCAATATTTCTTGGAAAACACCAACAATGTTTATGCTTTATAACCTACTGTTGATAGATAATTGGACAGGTGGTAATTTATAATAATTAAGGCTTGACTGTCTCTAAATACATTACACATAAGACATTCTAACATGGAATTTCTGTTATAATAATTAACTCTTCAATTTTAAGCAATATGGGACGGGTTTTTTGCTAATTACATTAGGTCAACAAATGTACAGCATCCCTGCTATTGTTGATAATTTAGTATAAATATATGAAGTGAAATCATACCAAGTGGCCCAACTGTCCCGTATTTGACTTGTGAAGACTCGTGCGCTAAAAGAGTTGCAGAACTTAACAGGACTATTTTAAGTTAAAACCGGACACTGGGGAACTGCGTAACAATGGGTGGGTCGCGCTCATTGAGAGCAGTAAAACGGGGGTCGCTCTCGCGTTTCCCACTAGCGGGTTTTAACTGCAATAGTTCCGTCGAGTTCTGCAACTCTTTTAACGTACAAAGGGATCTCTGCACACGTCATATACATGGAAGTTGGCTTCCTGGTATTACATCATATATGCTACATGCAATTGAGAAACACTAAAATTTCTATAAGATGTTTTGACGCATTTAATTTTCTTTTTCACAGCTCGTGGATTCACATTGTATGTGATGCCTATTAACATCTTGGAAGGCACTGGTGCACCATGCCGAGTATTTGCAGTTATGGATCAGTGTGTCTGGACCAGCGAAAAACTTCCCGGAGGCCGGATAAAGAAGAAAAAACACAAGAAGTCTTGGAAAAAGAAAGTAGTTAAAGAAGCAGTCAAGCACAGTATCCTTGGTTAGGAATTCTGCCATGGATTTCGAATTAAACTAAGAACCCTTTATAAGTGTATGTACCTGTTATAACATAAAATGAGGATAAAGAAAGAGTTTCTCTGAAAATTGTAAACAGAATAACGAACAGTATCAAAGAAAAGGCTTTCTGCAGTGGTCTGAAAAAACGTTGTTTTGCAGTCACGTGTTCAAATGTTTAAAAGCAACCAACCGATTGCCCAAAAACGACATTCCTAATATTAAAGTTGAAATACTCGAATAAAAAATAACGTACATAAACCTTTACAATATTCATACCCGCACAATTGCCGGGAGCGGAACGGAAATGTGAACCAGAACAGCCGTGTTCAAACGTGAGCATGCACATCCGTAACCCAGGTGCAGGAACGCAATTTTGAGTATATTTCAAAGCTCCTGTTCCCCTCGCCGGTCGTAGCATATATATATATATATATATACTATATGTTAATTTTTCTCCGTGATTTCCCACGCTCCTTTTAACAAAGAATGTCATGTGGCTGGTGAGCCTGTATTGAAGACATAGCGCTCTCTAACGAGATGGAGCGGTATTCGTTTCCGGAAGAAAAATATATTACAGCAAATTCTCCTAGAAGTTCTTCTACAGCGGAAGAGTGGTAATGGTTTGTGAAAGAGAAAGCAAATACAGCACTCCGGATGTGGTTGCATTGCTAACTAATACAAACTATTCAAAGGTGTTTTGTTCTTGTTAACAAACCGAATATGAACACAAGATACCTTGTGATTGTACTTGAGCGTTATTATAATTCTGGTTTCACCATAGGAGTAAAGTATAAATATAATTTATATCACGCATAGATCGACGTTACTCCGAATTTGACGCTACAGGGTCAGTGTTTTTTTATATAGTATTTAACGCCCGCTTTTACTACTATGGCACCACAGGCGATGACACTGATGATACACGGAATGAAGATGGAGCCCCAGTGGAATGTGAGGCGGGGGAAATTGGAGAAGTCGGAGAAAACTCGCCCCTGCGCCGCTTTGTCCACCACAAATCTCACGTGCGATCGCTTGGGCCGTCTAGGTAAGAGGTAAGTGATCTAACCACTCGGCCACGCCGCGGCCAGGGACAGTGTTTTCAAATCGCCTCATCTGTATTGTATCACATGCAGTAAAATCTCCTATCGCTGGAGGGAGAATACATAAATTCGCTTCATCAGCGACGACATTGATGATGACATGTCATGAGCGGAAAATCACGGATAAAAATGAGCACTGGTACTTACTTCACGCTTTCAATGTAGAAGATACTCGAGGAGAACGTGACTCCCATAAGCAGCTAGAGCTGCCTCTAACACCTAGCTTTGAAAAACAAAACTGGAGTGACTTTCGCCCTTGTACGTGCTTTTGTTTTAGTCTCGTTTCTGCTATTAATAATAATATTTAGTTTAAAAATCACAAACAGTGATAGCATCACTTTTTAAAAATGTTTGTAGTACTGCAATTCAAAGTTGGCTAACCTACATTCGGATGAAAAGGCATTATTAGCATCGATTAATGAATGTAGAATATTGATTTTTAGTTATTTACAATAACTAGACAAGACTTTGCGTTAAAAACGTTTGGTTTATTATTATTAACCTCTAAGTCTCTGATCTTTCACTTTCTGTTCTCGTATCATTTTCAATCATCTCCAATTATCATGTACCAGCGTTGAAAATCGATATATTTACAGTATTAAAATAAAGTTAACAGGTGGCGCCGTAGCCGAGTAGTTAGATCGTTCGCCTCTCAATACGGTAGCCCAGGTTCGATCCCAGGAAACCACATGTGGAATATGTTTCAACTCGCTTGGATCGGTTTTCTCCGAGTTCTCCGGTTTCCTCCGTTCATTCCTGATCCACAATTACCTTTCCGTCATCCTCTAGAGGGTTGTCTGGTTCTCAAGGTCGCGAGTTCAAATTCGACGGAGGGTGATGTATAAATACTTAGCATGGCTTCCTTCGGAAGGGAAGTAAAGCCGCTGGTGTCGTAGATTTATGGCACGTAAAAAGAACCTCAAGCTTGATAGAGAGAGGCCTCTGTGCAAAATTAAGCGCTCTTTCACGCCCAGTATAAGAATGGGATGCTGAGAACCATAAAAGTTAAAGAGCGTGCATAAATAAACTCATACTCACCTTTCCTTTCCTCCTTTTCATGTCGTTTAATACCATCTTCCTCGCTCTCATACCAGTCATCCAAATGAACACCCAATCTGGTTACTCTTTCTGACCCAGATTCTATCTGCTCCTCAACAGGTATTTCACTCCAGGCAGGGGTTTATAAGTCCTGGAGGGTGTTCGTTTCCGCACGAGGAGGGTAAATAGCGAAAAAAAAATCTAATGTGTTGCATTCACATAAATTTTTCTACCTGTCCTGCAAAAAAAAAAAAAAAAAAAAAAAAAAAAAAAAAAAAAAAAAAAAAAAAAAAAAAAAAGGAAACAAAAAAAAAAACATTCCAACAAAAGATTATTCTTCTGCCTGCATCATGCTAACCGAGATCAACATTGACAGAATTGGTATTACTACCTAGTTCCTTATAAGCAGAAGCGAGATAGGGGATTACAGCAAGCTAAAACGATAGTCAAATCTTTTAAAAGCCGGACAAACTCTGAACAATTGAAGTTCGATTCGCTTTGCATTTCTAGATAAACAAAAGAATGATGAAACGAAAGATGGCCCCGTTTAACAGGATGCGTAGTTCAAAAGTGAAACAAAAACGAGGAATATCTCGGAAATGGTGAACTCTGCAACAAAAATGTGTGTGACATAAAGTGTTTGTTTTAACCAGATCTACATTTTTTTTACAGTAATTTTTGTCTACATCTTACGGTTTACCACTTATGGAAAATTCAGCAAAATTCATTTAAAATGAGCAGGTTATAGAAGCTATCCCCATAAAATTCAGGTTACATATTTTATGTGTGATGTACATACTTTAATATACGGCATTTTAATCAAAATCGTTAGAGCCATTTTTGAAAAAATAAAATGTTCAAACATGTTTCCATATAAAGGGTAGTTTAGGGAGGAGGGATTTTCTTGAAAATCTTCGTGTCGCATCCTTGGAAAATGCTAAAGAGAAATGCTAAGTTTGGTATTTAATCGTCTTTTCGTTTTTGAGCAATACTGTCCACAGATATACATTCATGGACCTTTTTCTAAAAATGCCCTTTTCAGATTCAGGGGGCCTCAAATTATATATTTGCGGTTAAATCTCGACATTGAATTTTTGGGTGGAATACAATAAGTACCTTCTCATATACAAATAAAAGCACATGGGAAAGAGAGATGTATGTGGATAAACTAAATAAAGAACAAAGGGAGAGTATTGCTTGGGTACGAGCGGGAGACTAAAGGGTATGAGAAAAGGATTCGAACAGACTCAATGCCCAGTATATGATGAAAAGGAAAATATGGAACATATAGTTTTTGACTGTATGGGGACACAGCTTTGGAGGAAACAGTGTATAAATGGTAAATGACTAAAAATGGACAGAAAGATAGCCTTAGTCAAATTTTTTGGCAAGGATAGCAAAAAAGTAGGTGAGTATTTGGCTAAACTAAAAAAGAAATGGATGTGATCTGTGAAAAGAGAAATAGATGAAACATAAGTTTAAAGGTTTTTTTAAGCAATCTTGAGTGTGACTGTTGTACATTTTATTATTAATATTAATATACTTATTGTTATTATTAATTATTATTATTACTATTATTATTGTTATCATTATCTTTATGATTAAAATAAATGTCCTAGATTGTAAGGAAAATTTGGCTAGAAATATGGCAAGATAACAGCCTTGGCTGATGTATAGCCATATTCCTTGTATGAGTGATTAGTACAAATAAACAAATAAATAAAAATAAACAAATAAATAAAATAATAAAACATATACTTCGTACATACGGACTAGAGAAAGTAATAAAAAAGTATAAATCAAGGTTACTGTTGATGCTTGTTGTTTCAGATCTTGATTGATTGCGCAATACCGTAATCCCCTGCTGTTCCGCTCTTGTTCTGGTTCCCGTTCCCGGACAATTAATTGTACACCGAGCGCAACTAATACTCAGGTATTAGAGTTTACAAATAGCTGCAGCTGATGTGTTCACGTTTTAAAATAGAGATTGATGTGGAAGTATTTTTAAGTTTTCTGAGATGCCGAAGCGCATATTTCTTCTTCCTGTTTGTAAAGCTTTCTTTACGTTTATATCGGAACTTTGGCATAGAAGAATTGGTAGTGTTTTTACGAACTAAATAAAGGTTAGTTATCACCGCCTTTTATTCATTACTCCACACACTTAATTTACTCAATCTCAGGCTATGTGTTAGGTAAGGAATGATTCTAATAAAAGAAAAATTCCTCCGATTCGGTCGGGAATTGATATCGGAACATTTGAGTTTAATATTGATTCTAAGATAACCTAAGCAAGTGTGTTGATATTTTGTAATTTCGAAAAAAAACTTATTTAAAAATTACGATATGTTAACTTTTTTGAAGATATGAAGCATTATGAATCCATTGTTTTCTAAGTCACAAGTAGCAGGTAGTGTAAAACGTCTTGTCGGACAATGTTATATGAATGCATTTAGCATAACATCACCCGAGATACGGAGTGTTCGATATAAGTAATAAAATTCTTATTGCAGAGAAAAAATCGCAGGAGTAGTTACTATTAACGAAAAACTTTAGTAAAATTCATATAAGCTTGTACTTTGTAAAACATTGCTGTCAGCCAGTCTGCATTTCCTTTCGCAGCACTTATCAAGATACTTAGAGACGGTTCCGTTGCTCTATTCTTATGTCATAATGTCTCTACGACTTCACATGACATCCAGTTGGCTGACCATGACTTAGGAGTTTGTAAATGAATCAACTGCAACGGCGTAACAAAATCCTAAATAAGCATTTTTTCACTGAACGGCTGCAAAAGATTTACATTAAAATTCACTTTTGTATACTATAACTCAAGAAATGTGCTACAAAATATAAAACTTATACTGCAGCGCTTTAAAATACATTTCGGTTTTGGGATTTCCAATACAAAAATCAAATTGATGTAGATGAATTTGTGTAAATAACAAACTATTTGTGTATATATATGTTATACACACACAAAAGTGAATATATGTATAATGCAATAGAAATACTTGTTACTATATTATGCTCATTATTATTATTATTATTATTATTATTGCAAACCACACCATTAATATTTTAATTATCCATTATCCTTTTGCAAATTATGCTTAGTTTATGATGTGCTTGGGATGTAGAATGGAACAAAGTACTAAACAACTTATTCATTTGTTTATTAATGGTATGTATGTAGATTTAAATAAAGCGCTGTACAAAGAAGATCTGAAGTAATGTGACTTACTAATTGACTTACAATTACACATCGCAGTAATAAAATAGAGGTTTAGTTACTCTATTTGGTGAAATCTGCATCAGCATAGATAGGCAATTTAAGGGCATCATCGGTGAACATTGGAAAAAAAATTGCAATTTAGTCTTATTTAGCTTATTACGTCTAATTTTCTAAGAATTTTTTCGTGTAAATATTTTTCTAATCGGAGTGAAAATGAGAGAGTTGGGTGACTAGTTAAATCATCCTGAGAGAAGGGTGTGGTTCACATTTCAGGCATTTTCTGTATTTCTCACACTTTTTTTCAACGTTTCAAGAAAATGTTTTGCAAAACTCGTTACATGTATGTTAGAGAGTTTCTAAATTATATATTTAGATAAAAATATACGTTATAAAAAATCTGATGTGTTACACTCAAATGACTCTGCAACAAACTTCTTACAAAATATTTTTCTTCTTTCTGCGCCATGCTAATCGAGATATCATTTGCAGAATGTTCTTATTACTTAGTTCCTTATAAGCACAACGCAACTATAGAAATGTTCTATGCTAAAGGCGTAGTCAAATATTTTAAAAACCGTCTCTATGCGATTGTCATTGAAATTTGCTTCTCATTTCTTGTTTAAGAAAAGAATAAGTGTTTTAAAATTGAAACCAATAACAAGGAATGGCTCGGAAACGGTTACCTCAATAACAAAAATATAAAGGATATAAATTGTGTGTTTTGACGAGATCTACATTTTTTGTGCAGTAAGTTTTTTTTTTATCTATTACGGTTTTTCAGTTATTCAAAATTCATCGAATGATCAGGACTTCAGAGGCTATTCTCAGAAAATTCAAGATATACATTTTATGTGTTACATTAACATCTTTAATATATGGTATTTTAATCAAAATCGTTAGAACCATTTTTGAGAAAATCAAAGTTTTCGAAAACTTTTCCATGTAGAGGAAAGTTTGGAGTAGGGAGGGTTTCTTGAAAATCTTCTTGTCGCATTTTTGGATAAGTTTGACGGACTTTTTCATTTGAGTTATGTGTTCACACACACAGGCAAACTCACACACTGACTTTTTTCTCAAAACATTAATTTCCGGTAAAATCTCGGTGGGTGGAATACAATATCTTCTCTATATACTAATTACATTGTATATATGTGCTAGAGACCGTAATTGGTGTTATCTAGAACCTCATAACTAATGTTTCATCCTGGATATCAACCACATCTTTAATGTTCGGTTCACAATGGAGCGACACGATGAACCCGTGCGACGAAAGTTGAACTGGTAAAGTTTGTTTGTTTTCTTGTTAAGAAAGCATCAACCTCCGAGAAATTATGCAATATTTTGCTGGAGAAATATTAAATTACCCCAAGAGATTGAATTCAATTCAAGTATTTAGATGCAAATATCCATCGAAAAAGCGCATACTTTTGCCCGAAATTAATGAGTTATGTCACTGTGAACACAACATTTTTAGGAGCAATATCATGTCGCTTATCGCTCATGTCACGTCGCCAGTTGCACTCTATTGTGAACTAGACATAAAGCCTTGTATTTTCTATGGTTTGGGATTTCTCTAACAACAATCATTAAAATTGCACTATTTATTTCAGTATTATCTTTGGGTTGATTACCACCATTTTTAGGATTTTCTCCTTAATGCATTACAATTTAAACATAGTCCAAATTTCATATTTTTATACCAACTGTTCTAATTACATCCTCATTACTCACTCTATTAAACTACATACTCAACACTAATAACTGCAAACTCAGAATGTTGATACCTGCTGCCTGATAATATTAATTACTCACGTGACGGATCACCCTAATCTTGGCTATTCCATTATAGAGGGAAACTTTTTGTAGATTAAATATAGTTTATTTGTACTTAATTAGAAGGAAGTGTAATTCCTACACAATTTTTAGTTTTGCATATATTCTGTTTGTCTTGTATAATCTGTATTTGTATCTTTAAGGGGAGTCGAATGGGATATTCATAATTTTTTTTTTCCATTTTCATTTTTTAACTGCAGATTGTATCAATTTTATTTATAATGTAATATGTAACTGATGTTTTAAAAATATAATACAGGGTCTTTCAAAAGTCACTTCAAACTTTGAACCATTATAAATATTACAATATTAGAGATAGGAAAAAATGTAAAAGTAAATTTCTCATATTGGTTATGTGATTATTTTCTTATAACGCATCGTATTTCATACAATTTTGTCTCAACCACATGCGAAACTCCTCCGGTAAACTTATACGATTTCAGAGTTGTTACGTAAAGATGGGAAGAACTGTTCTGCACCTTGTAAGATTTCCTTAAGCTACATTCACAATTCTTTGGCGTTAAATAAGGGAGGGAAACAGCTGTGTTTATCCTTGTTATAATTCTTACCCATGTGACCTCCTTTCAGTTCAAGGCCATATTCAAAAGTTTCAGTGGCGTTAAACTCATTTCTGACAGCGACTATACAGAAGCCATGTTTTTGTTAAAAAAAATTTAACACTACTTCAGTTTTGACGTACATATAGCAGTAAACTTTTAATACCGTTTTTAGAAAAACAATTAAATTAATGAGTTTTATAAATTTACTTACTCTACTCAGTTCTGGTTCTTAAACGTTTGCATAAATACATACATACATTACATTACATACATATATACATACACACACCCACCCACCCACGCACGCACATAGCTGTAGATTTGAAACAATAAAATACTCGTATATAGATGAGAAAGAAAACTTCAAATCAGTAATAATATGTACAGTCAGCCATAAAGAACGCCATAACCATTACATACACTTTGAAACAATACAAAACATCTTAAAACATCAATTAAGAATAAAATAAATCAAAGCACATGTTGGTACAGTTGGCAATTACCAAGCAGACAATTTGGCAAAAGAGCAATGAGAATATGTACAACTGAATGTTACGACAAAGTCCGAAAAAGTGCAATTGCCATTAAAACAGAAGAGGACGGCAGCGTGGTAGCGTGTCTGCCTCACATTAAACAGGTCGTGAGTTTGAATCTTGCTTATGATGAGTTCTCGGGGTTTTCCCTTAGCCTGAGAAGACAAATGTCGAGTAACTTTAAGCTCTAGATCATTTGAGCATCATTTCACAAATTTCATTCATTAAAGTACGTTAAGCAAAAAAAAAAAAAAACCACATGAAAGGAGATGTGACGAGGGCATTTTTCCCAAGATGTCATCCAGGTTGAAAACGAATATTATTAAAACATCTGACTTCACCTCGATGACAGTCGGGCAAGGAATAATGGAGAATACTTCCTACACATCATAACCGTAAAAAGTGCTGAGTTTCTAAGTAATAATGGTGTACAAACAGTAGATTTTTTTTATAATGTTCGATACTGGAACAACAAAGTGAAATACTAAGAAAAAACATATTTTAAGATGTAATGTATAACCAGTGAGTAAAAGTGAACTAGTGACAAAATATGTTAAACACTTTATCAACTCAATAGACATACATAGACATGTTAAAATTCACCGGTATTTGGGGTAGAAGTCCAAAATTGTAATTTTAGTATCAAAATAGAACATTCTGATAAATAACCATTTCACATTTCAGTAAGTTTATTGACACCAAGATTTTGGTTAACCATCTGTGATAGCTGAAAACTATCCACGAGCAATACTGAATTTTTCTAGACTTGATTCTGAGTATGTAATGCAAACATATAAAGCGCAATTTTTGGACTAATACTATCGCTTTCCTTAGGCACCGATGAATTTATCGTGTGCACGCAGAAGTAAATTAAACATTAGAATATGCATAATTTACTCTAATACACCATAGCGTGTCACATGTATTAAAATAAGATGATCTAACAGCAAAATCGCATGTCCGAATCGTATCTACTCCCTATGAATTAAGAAGCCTGAAGGATAGTCATAGACAACAAGAATGAAACCTTCTTTACAATAATCTGAGAATGGAAATAAAACGAAAACAGGAACATTAAGGTTCACAATGAAGCGAAGAGAACGGCAACGCATTGAAACCAATATTGACAGCAAAATGAAAAATCTGATGACTTTCTCTACATCACTGTAGCAAATCATTGTTAAAAATCATATTCGCCTATCTACTTTATATAATTGAGATAAACATTAGCAGAAATTGCCTTCATTAGTTGCTTCTTTGTAAGTAGAAGGAAAACAAGGGAATGAATGCACTAGGTTATAACGATAGTCAAAGCTCTTAAAAGCTGGTTGCCATGTGGTAGAAATCCGTCTCTGTACAGGGCAAGGAGTTTACAACTTTCCGTGTGAGAAAAGTTTAAGTATTTTAAGTCTGAAACAAATAAAAAGGAATATCTCAGAAATGGTCATTTCCACGAAAAAACGTATATGAAATAAATTGAGTATTTTAATGTGATCTACATTTTTGTGTGGTAAGTTTCTGTCTAACTCTTACGGTTTATTAGTTACGTAAAATTCAGCAAAATTCATTTAGAATAAAGAGGTCTTTAGAGGCTATTCCTAGAAAATTCAAGATATACTTACATGTTATTTTCCATATAAATATCTTTAGTATATCTACAGTGCTTTAATCAAAATCGTTAGAGCCTTTTTTAGAAAATCAAAATTTTTGAATTGTTTTCCATGTAAAGGGTAGTTTGGGGGAGGGGATTTTCTCAAAATTTTTGTGTCGCATTCCTGGTAGATACTAAACTTAAATACCAAGTTTTCGTTTTTGAGTTTGCGTGTTCACAGAAAATTACTTTTTTTAATGCAGGGACCCTAAAACGTGTATTACCGGTGAAGTTTCGCTATCGAATTTTTGGGTGGAATGGAATACCTTCTCTATACAGTAAGTAATAGTGCCTACTGTAGAGAAAGTAAAATTCGATTATGCGCATTTGGATGTTGTTTGTTTACCTATACTGAACAATGCTATTTTACCTATACCCGTTTCCAATTCAGCCAACAATGCAAGTTAGCCAACATCAAAATCCAATACAGCAAATATTTTTAAAAGCACATCCAGCACTGTTCGCATTTACCATGTGAAATGGTTCCACGGTAATGTATGAGATTACCGGATACGATTCCCGTCGAAAGCCCAATCTGACCTTTGAGTTAATATCATCAACAGGAATTCCCGACTGAACGAACATTTTAATTTCAGATTGAACAGCAATAATTACTGATAGTTGCTCCCTTAAAGTATGCCAGTGTATCTACTTCTACTCTAATTGTAAACATATGATGAGCTCATACAACAGCATTTAAGAAACTAGAGGCTGATATAGCTCAAGTTATACCATGTCATGGTTTTCCCTGGTCCGATTTTTCATCTGCTATGGTTTCTCATCTTCCAGATAACTTCCCGTTCCTCGTTTCCTCCTCTCACTTTAGGTTTCGTGGCGTATGCGGTGCCGAACGGATGGTGAGGATGCTTGCTTCATGATAGAGTTTCCCTGTGGACATTGAATGTTTGCCTGGTTCGTTCATCATTCATCACCTCTTTGGGTAGCTCCAGTAGTAGGACACGTCTTCGATCTAGGAACGTCTAGAGTCTTCCGAGCGTCTCTATGGCTTTGTATATCTGCGGTCTGTAGTCTCCTGTGGTTCCTTCATTTCATCCCTTCTTCCTGGGGAGTTGATAACAGCCGTAAATAGGCGTGCGCGGGGTGTCCCTCTTCGCTGTATGTCCTATAGCTTATACTATTCATATTAATCTAGCGAAAGTCACACCAAACATCATTCCTTTATTAGTAGCGTACGTTAAACTTATATTTTATCAGATAAACCATAAAGATCTGCAACAACAACTGCTACTATTACTACTACTAATACTACAGTTCCACGGTTTGTTGTTATTTTTGTAGTTTTTGCTATTGCTTTTGGTGGAATGATCAGCTTTGAGCTGGATATAAACAAACTGCAAGAGGTGTTTTCGCTAGCAGGAGCGACTCTCTGTGAATCTGAGGAAGTCGGGGCACACAGTTGCTGGAATTTCTTCCGGTTTCATTTTTCCAGTTTGAGACAAAAGAGAACTCATGTCATGATCGCCTTGAATAGTTCCTATAGTGAAGTTTCTGATCTGAACAATATGTATTCAATATTTCGTTCCCAGAAAAGAGAACGACTATTTAAAATTGGATAAAGTATTTATTGCCATTTTCGGCACCCGGGGAAATGTTTCTTTAATTGTGATTATTTACATTTGGTTAGTTGGTGCATTCCGGAGAGGGTTCCACACTACACCAGCATAGGTTTATTGTGCGAAACTGATCACAATCAATTTGCTTCTTACTCAATTTAAAGTATATATCTTACTATCAGGTCGATAGGATAGGATTACACGAGAATATCTAACGGGTAGCCGAAAGCGATCGCGGAGAAAAAGCCACGCGGTGGGCACTAAACATAGTCCAAGCAATTTTTCATCTCAACGTTGAGAGCGCTGAGCTTTACTGAACTCCTCAAGTCCTACTGATGACTCCAGCGCCAACCTGTCACCGAGAGTTTTATTTTCAAAGCGCATTCACCACCACGAATTGGCGCCGCCACCGCAGTCTCACCCACACTTACAACATTGAAAGAGACTGTGGAAATGAAATGGAGGAACAGGAAGCTATGAGGAACGAAGGAACCTTCCCAGCATTCGTCTGGTGACCCGAGATACCCCTGAAAAAACCTAGGTCACCACCTTCCGAATACCACTCCAGACGAAACTCCTGAGACACCTGGCTCCGTACGCTGACATTTACACGGATTTCAACCCTTTTGTCTCCGTTCTGGTTTCCGTTCTCGATATTATGAAGCAAATATATTATAAAGGCACCGAAAATAATCTTATACACTGATTTAGAAACATTCATTATTTAGCAATTATGTTACATCCTTAAATCTGCAACCCTGCTTCATTAGAGCATTAAATTTGACCCCAACTAACCTCTATGCAGTTTACCAAATGTTTAGGATCTCTTGAATTAATACGAGTCTATTCGAAAATGGCATATAAAGATAAAGACCAATTAAGCAAAGGCCACAATACTTAATATCCAGATAGTGAAATGTGCATCTTAGAAAACAGTCTTAAAATGTGTATATTTCCTGTTTTCAATTTATTTACATTGTTTCCGATAGTTACCCTAAGTATACACAAAGAAGGTATAGACACAGGACATCAAGATTTTGGATTTGTCCATTAGAGCTTAGGAAGAAAGCGGCACAGAGAGAGACAGAGGCAGAGAGAGAGAGAGAGAGAGAGAGAGAGAAACTGAAAGTCGGAACTGTACTAATTTTCATATTTCTGTCAGATATTCTTTAATATGTTATTTCTTCTTCTTCTCCCTCTTCTTCGATAGATTACCCTCCTCTTTGTAGGACTTACACCCCCAAGGAATTAAAGCAAAGGGCTTGAGCCAGTAGCAAACTGTGTATCATAGTGTATCGAGGATGAGAAATATATTGAGATATTGGTAAAGTGTCTGTAAACTCCTCATTATTCTCGTTGAAATTTACGTAATTTAGAAAGATAAGAGACTATAAAACTTGCTACCACAAAAATATGGTCTTAGTAAAGTACAAATTTTATCCCAAAATAAAACGTTTGTACACTAAAATTTTAGAAATATTCCCTGTTTTTCGTAAAAGAATTCCCTGCATTTTTACTTTCTCTACGCGTACAATGTAAATAGTGTGTAGAGAATGTATTGTATTGCTTCCAAATATTCGATAACAAGATCTCACCGGAAATGCGTGTTTTGGGTACTCATGAATGAAAAAGTATTTTTAGAAAAAGGCCCGTGTGTTTCTGTGGACAGCATAGCTCGAAACAAAAAGACCGTTAGATACCAAACTTGATATTTAAGTTTGGCATCTTCCAAGAATGCGACACTAGATTTTCAAGAAACCGCCCCCCCCCAAAGTACCCTTTATATGAAAAAATTTCGAAAATTTTGATTTTCTCAAAAATGGCTCCGACTTAGATTAAAATATTTTATTTTAAGATATACAGGATGTTTCAAAAATACGGGGCATAATTTCAGGTATGTATTTCCCACATGTAGACAACGAAATTAGTTCATTATAACATGTGTCCGGAAATGCTTCATTTCCGAGTTATGGCCTTCACAACATTGAAATTCACTGGAACGTTTTTCTTTCCGCAGGTTGTTGTCATTACAGAAGATATTCAAAATGTCCACCTCCTGCTTGAATATATACCTCACATCGATGTCTCATTGACCTGCGAACACGATCCCAAACTCCAGGAGTATTGCGTATGTCCTCACAACTTGCCACAATTCGATTCCGAAGGGATTCCAAAGCCGGCACCGGAGACGAATAAACCAATGATTTTAAATGGCCCCACAAGTAGAAATCGAGAGGGTTCAGATCAGGTGAGCGTGGAGGCCAAGCAATTGGGCCACCTCTACCTATCCATCGATCACGAAACCTTCGATCCAAGTACCGGCGAGCCGTAAGACTGAAGTGTGCAGGAGCGCCATCATGCAAGAAGTGAATGTGTTGATGATTGATCAGTGGAGGGTCTTCGAAAACGTCAGGTATGGTGTTTTCCAGGAAGTTTGTGTACGCCTGCCCCGTAAGTCTGTTTACAAGTACATGGGGTCCAAATAATCGATCACCAAAGATACCGGCCCACATGTTGAAGGAGAACCGTACCTGGTGATGAGATACAACAGTTGCACGTGGGTTTTCATGCGACCATACATGCTGATTGTGGAAATTTGTTATGAACTGTGCTTCATCTGTAAATAATACGACGGCAGAAAAGTTCGGATTTACACCACACGGCTGCAAGAACCATTGATAGAACCTAACTCGTGCAGGGTAATCTGCTGGTGACAGGGCCTATACACGTTGCAAATGATAAGGATACAATTGATACTCGTTCAACAGTCTCCAAACAATCGTATGAGGAACATTGACTTGCAACGCTAACCGTCGTGTGCTGATAGAAGGAGTCCTGTCCACAGCCTCCAGAATCTCCTCCTGCACTTCTGGAGTAGTAGGTCTTGGTCGTCCCCTTCCCAAATCAGGAGAGGTGAATGTTCCATACTCGCACAGACGGGAATGGAGACGAACAAATGTCTTCCGATCTGGACATTGTCGCTGTGGGTACCTCTCCTGGTACAAACGACGAGCCAGCGCAGCATTGCCGTCCGCCTTATCGTACATGAAGTGTATCTCTGCCAGCTCTTGATTTGAATACATGTCGCACAGTCTTAACGCCTAAAGAACACTGAATGTAACCTTCCTCAGAATGAACTATCAGAGCGCCCTCCTAATGTCTCCTTTGACGGCCAAGACCTGCGGAAAGAAAAACGTTCCAGTGAATTCCAATGTTGTGAAGGCCATAACTCGGAAATGAAGCATTTCCGGACATGAACTATTTTGATTGTCTACAGGTGGGACTTTCAATGTTGTAAAGGCCATAACTTGGAAATGAAGCATTTCCGGACACATGTTATAATGAACTATTTTGATTGTCTTCATGTGGGAAATACATACCTGAAATTATGCCCCGTATTTTTTAAACATCCTGTATACCTGCCAAATGAAATGCATGTCTTGAATTTTCTGGGAATAGCCTCTAAAGACCTCTTTATTCTGGATGATTTTATTGAATTTTGCATAACTGGTAAAGCGTAAGAGATAGACAAAACTTACTACACAAAAAATGTAAATTACGATAAAACACATAATTTATGTCATATACATTTTTCGTGGAGTTAGCCGTTTTCGATGCATTCCGTGTTATTGATTTCAGTTTTAAAATACTTAAACTTTTTTCATACGGGAACTTGTCAACGCTTTAAATCATTTGACTGTCGGTTTAGCCTAGTGTAGTCCCTTATTTCCCTTCTACTTATAAAAGAACTAAGTAATAAGACTTTTTGTTAATTTTTTAGAATTAACAGATAAAATAACAAGTTTATTAACAATAATGTTTTACATGGATGTAAATGGAGCACACCAGATCTTTAAATAATAGTTTCCTTCAGATGGCTGTTTTGTTTCTCATGAGCTCAAGCAAAAAATTTGATTCGTGACTACCTTTTGGCTCTCTTTTTAAATAGTTGCATTTGTCTCAGCTTATCACGGTATTCCTATATTATTACGAAAGGGTAACCAGTTTTTTTTTTAATATTTATGATTAAAAAAATAAGCAGAAAATCTGATGTGCTACACTCACATGACTTTGTCTATTCTTCAACAAGCTCTCCTTACAACAACTCATCTTCCATCTATTTAATACAAATCGCAATCATTAGAATAAGTAGTTTTATTAAATATTTTCTTATAGATACAAGGGAACTAAGGGAAGTCATTGGGCTTACGTGTTAGCCAAATCTTTTAAGAGTGTGTCACCATGTCATCATATTGGAATTAGGCTCTTTTTGCATGGCCAATAGTAGTAAAACAAATGACGACCTCCCAGTCAAGAAAAGTATTTGAAACTAAACCAAGTAGTTAACCAAATAGTTAAATACAAAATAAATGTATATGACATAAATTCTTTAATTTACCGAGATCTAAATATTTTGGATAGCAGGCTTTTGTTTATCTCTTATAGTTTACCAGTTATACAAAAGTCATTCAGAATAAAGAAATCTTCAGAGGCTATTTTCAGAATGTTCAAGATACCTATAAGCTTCATTTGCCATGAAAATATCTTAAACACATGTAAAATATTTTAATGAAAATCATTAAACCCATTTTTGAGAAAATCAACATTTTCGAGAAAAAAAATTAGTTTAAAGGGTTGTTGGGGTCTGAAACTTTTCTTGAAAGTCTTCGTGTCGCATCCTTGGAAAATGCTGAATATAAATACAGTTTGGTGTTTAATGGACTCTTCGTTTTTAATTATGCTGTTCACAGATAAGCGCGTGCACAGGCGGACCTTTTTCTATTTTTCTTAATCCAGGGGATCTTAAACATATATTTCCGGCGAAAGCTCGGTATGTATCGATGTTTTGGTTGAAATACACCTACATGTACATACATTTTACGTATTTACATGGTAGGGAAAGTAATAAGCTTTTGAATGAATAGGTTATAGAGCAACCACAAAAATAAGAATTGGTAGTATAGCATCTATGACTGTTACACATTGGGTGTTCTGGAGGAGTACCTTTTCATTGAAACAGAGTGTACTTTACTATAACTTTATGCAGCCATAGAGATATCGAATTGACAGGCCCGTCAGGTATTGCATTATGCAGTAGTGATTGTGGAACAAGCTTTATTTAGAAACCAAAAGGGAGAGTGATGTGTAAGACTTAAATAATACTTACCTATTTGAGTAGAAAGTGGAAATGCAGCAGTTCGATAAAAGTATCAGGTGCGATTAAATATAACGCTGTTAGAAGTCCATTCGTTTTAAAGCCATGAAGATGCATTGATTTAGCTATTACGTTTATTACTTTCTTTAGTCTGTGTGCACATATAATGTACATGATGAATAGAGAAGGTGTTGTACTCCACACAAAAACTCGATACCAAAATTTCACCGGAAATATATGCTTTTCGATTCATTGACTAAAAAAAAGATTTTTAGAAACATATGTGTGTGTATGTGTTTGTGGGCAGTATAGCTAAAAATGACAAGTCGGTTAAATGCCAAACTTGGTATTTAAGTTCAGTAACTTCCAAGGATGTGACAAGCAGATTTTCAAGAAAATCTCCCCACCGACAACTATTCTTCAGAGGAAACATTTTTCGAAAGTTTTGATTTTCTCAAAAATTGCAATAACGATTTTTGTTGAAATGCCATATGTTTAAAATATTTCCATGACAAATGAAATGTACATCTTGAATTTGCAGGGAATAGTCTCTGAAGACCTCTTCATGAATGGTTTTTATAACTGGTAAACCGTATGAGATAAACAAAAACTTACCACGCAAAAATGTAGATCTTATTAAAATACACCATTTATGCCATGTACATTTTTATTAGGTTAACCGTTTTTGAGATATTCCGAGTTTTTGTTTTCAGTTTTAAACCATTTCAATTTTCTCAAACGGTAAGTCATCTAGCAAGCAAAGAGAAATGAGTTTCAATTGTTTCACATAGCGACCGGCTTTTAAAACATTTGACTATCCCTTTAGCCTGTGCATTCCCTTATTTCTCTTCTACTTACAAAGAAGTAAGTATAAGTCAATTCCGCTAATGTTATCATGGTGTACATGAAAGAATAATATTTTTTAAAAAAAATGTTGTTTTACGAAGCAGCTACAGAAAGTCATGTGACTGGAACACATCAATTTTTATAGTGTTTTTACTACAATGATACCGCAGGCGATGATGCATGGAATGAAGATGGAGCATCGGTGGAATGTGATGGCGGGGGAAACTGGAGAACCCAGAAAAAAACCCATCCCTGCGCCTCTTTTTCCACCACAAAGCCCACATATGGTCGCTTGGGATCGAACCCGGGCCGCCTAGGTGAGAGGCAAGTGGTCTAATCACTTGGCCATGGCGCGGCTCACACCCCAGAATTTTTTCATTATTGCTAGTAAATATGGAACTACTTTGTTGTCCTCCATATAGCAACCTAAGTAGTTATAAATCCAACATGTGGATAATTTTGATAAAAATGATAAGAGTGAATGAAATTTTTCACGAACGTCAGATTAAAATTTTCCGTGAGTTGCATACCTTTTAAATAAGCTTAGCATTATAAATATAGGAAAGTTAAAAATAATTCAGTATTCGTGGCTTATATAAATGAGTGTTTTCATTTGTTCGTAGATAAGACATCACCCTGCATTTCATTTGTTATTAACTGGCATGCTGAACAACAGTAAGCAAATTTCTAAAATTGTCCCATGTAGAGGGTAGTTGGGGTGGGGGGATTTTCTTGAAAATCTTTGTGTCGCATCCTTGTGAGCTACTAACCTTAAATACCTAGTTTGGTATTTAACGGACTTTTCGTTTTTGAGCTATGCGGTCCACAGACACACACGGACCTTTTTCTAAAAATGCTTTCTTCGTACTCACTGGATCTCAAAACATATGTTTCCAGTGAAATCTCAACATGGAATTTTTGGATGGGATACACTGTATCCACTATGTACATAGTACATACGGAATAAAGGAAGTAAAAAAGTGCAAAAAGGTGAATCAAAAGTAGTTAAGAGCGCTTATTTCATGATTTCTTTGCAAGGCAAGTCATGTTGGGTATTTATTAGCAAAAAATTTGATGTGTTCCAGTCACATGACTTTCTCTGCATCTGCTTAGCAAATTATTGTTAAAAAGAATATTCTTCTATCTATCTATTTTATGATAATCAAGATAAACATTAGCATAAATTGTCTGAATTACTTGCTTCCTTGTAAGTAGAAGGAAAATAAGGGAATGCACTAATCTAAACCGATAGCCAAATTTTTCAAAAGCCGGTTGCCATGTGTTGAAATCCGTTTCTATGCAGGGTCAGTAATTTACAGCTTTCCATGTGAGAAAAGTTTAAGTATTTTGAATCTGAAACAAATAACAAGGAATATCTCAGACATTGTCAATTCCACGAAAAAAAGTTTATGACATAAATTGCGTATTTTAACGTGATCTACATTTTTTGCATAGTAAGTTTTTGTCTATCTCGTACGGTTTACCAGTTCAGCAAAATTCATTGAGAATAAAGAAGTCTTTAGAGGATATTCCCATAAAATTGAGATATATATTTTATTCATCATATAAATATCTTTGATTTATGGTATTTTAATCAAAATCGTTAGGGCCATTTTTGCAAAAATCAAAAAGTTTCCATGTAAAGAGTAGTTGGGGTTGAGGGGATTTTCTTTAAAATCTACGTGTCGCATCCTTGGAGATACCAAACTTAAATACCAAGTTTGCTATTTAACGGTTTTTTCGTTTTTGAACAATGCTGCCCTCACACAGACACACACACACACGCACGCACACACACGGATTTTTTTTCTACATTTTTTTTTATAATTCAGGGAGACCCAAATCATGTATTTTCAGTTAAATCTCGGTATCGAAGTTTTGGTTGCATTACAATACCTTCTCTATACACGATATGCATAGTATAAATAGAGAAAGTAAAAAAGATGAAGGTGCGGCACCTATAAGTCTAGCTCTAGTCATTACCTTCACAGTTACGAAACCTTGCCGCACCTAGCACCATCTGGAATCAAGCCATGGCACACCTTTACATTAAGTTGAATGTCAGCAGAGGAGACCGTGGCGCGTTAAGACAACTCCAGTTAATGATGATTATTTCAGATCTTTTACTGTAAAACCTGATCTTCTGTCTATTGCTTTCCCCGCGATGTGTATATGGTATGTGTGTGAGAGGTTTCTATTTACTTTCCCTAGCACTATATACAATGAACATAGTAGAGAAAATATTGTATTTCACCCAAAAATTCGATACCGAGATTTCACCGAAAATACATGTTTTGAGACCATCTGATTTCTCCCCCCCCCAAAAAAAAACATGTTTAGAAAAATGTCTATGGGCACCATAACTCAAAAACGAAAAGTCGGTTAAATCCAAACTTGGTTTTTAAAGGCAATATCTTTCAAGGATTCGACAGGAAGATTTTCAAGATAATCTCCACACCCCCAACTACCCTTTACATGGAACATTTTTCCAAAAGTTTTGTTTTCTCAAAATGGCTTTAACGATTTCTATTAAAATAACATATGCTTAAAATACTTTCTTGATAAACGAACTATGTATCTTGCATTTTCTGGGAATAACCTCTGAAGAGTTCTTCATTCTGGATGACTTTTGTATACCTAACTGGTAAATCGTAAGATATAGACAAAATGTAATTTTCAGTTAAAACACATAATTTATCTTGTGTGCAATTTTTTGTGGAGTTAACCGTTTTTAAAATATTCCTTAGTATTAGTTTCGAATCTATATTACTAAAACTTTTATCAAACGGGAAGTCACTATCATTTCATCCCTCTTTTGTTTTATTCCTGGCAAGCTAAGACAACAAAAGTCAATTGTTTTACATACCGACCAGATTTTAAAAGATACGGCTCTCGCTTTAGTTTAGTGAATTCCCTTATTTCCTTTCTACTTACCAAGAAGCAAGTAATAACACCATTTCTGCTTACGTTTATCAGCATTAGCATGATGTATATAGCAAAATAATATTTTGTACGAACATTTTTGTCAAACAGCTATAAAAAATCTTGTGAGCGGAATGTATCCGATTTTTTTCATGTATTATTTAGATTGTTTCTTTGTACCAATCAGCCCGATTCTAATAATTGTGCCGTTGCAGCCAAACTCTCAGAAATTACTCCTTGAAGCCAAAAGTATGCAATCCAATACAACTACACTAAGGTTGGCTATAATACTTTGCTTTATAGTTTCTCTAATTCTTAGCTATAGTAAGAGGTATTATATTATACTAAAAAACTCGTATCGGTATTCCATCGAAAATATGCACAGATTTTTAGACTTCCTGAAAACAAGATAAAGGCATGATGTACCTGTCTACCTGTAAACAACATAACTCGTAAACGAAAACTCGGTTAAAAATTAAATGTATTAAGAAAACTTGAAAAGTTTTTAAGAAAATCCCTCAACCCCAAATTTCCCTCTACATAGGAACGTTTTCTTTATTAATTTCTCTACATGAAATATGTACATAGTGTATAGAGAAGATATTGCACTCCATCCAAAAATTCGATACCGTGATTTCACCGGAAATATATGTTTTAGGGACCCTGTATCCAAAAAAAGCATTTTCAGAAAAAGGTCCGTATGTGTGACCGTGTGTCAGTGTGTTCGTGTGTCCGTGTGCCTGTGAACACGATGACTCAAAAACGAAAAGTCGGTAAAATACCAAAATTGGTATTTAAGTTTAGTATCTTCTAGGGATGCAACACGAAGATTTTGAAAAAAATCCCCCCACAGACTACCCTTTACATAGAACTGTTTTTGAAAATGTTTTATTTTCTTAAAAATGGCTCTAACGATTTTGATAAAAAAAGCGTAGGTATATTAAATATATTTACTGACTAATAAAATGTATATCTTGAATTTTCTGGGTATAGACTACTTTATTCTGGATGAATTTTACGAGATTTTGCATAGCTGCTAAACCATAAGAGATGGAAAAGAACTCAAAACACAAAAACTGTATAACATGTTAAAACTCAGAATTTATGTCATACTCATTTTTTTCGTGGAATTGATCGTTTTTGAGATATTTCTTGTTATTGATTTCAGCTTTAAAAATCTAATACTTATCTCATACAGGAATTTATCAACTCCTAACCATACAAACAAAGGAATTTCAGTCGCATAGCAACCAGCTTTTGATTATTATTTTAACCTATGGTACTCCCTTATTTCCCTTCTGCTTGCATAGAGGCAGGTAATAATACTATTTCTGTTAATTTTTTCTCGATTAGCTTGAAGTAAACAGAAGCATAAATTTTTTAAAAATAACTTATTGCAGAGATTTAGAGAAAGTCGTGTGAATGGAACACATATAAGATTTTTGAAATTTGATGTCGCTATTCTCTTCATACCTATACTGAAATGTGTAATACCACTATTTTTGCAAAGATATATTTATATTAAAGTGAAATATACTCGTATAACAACATTTTACTTTCTCTACACGTACTATGTTCACAGTGTATAGAGAAGGTATTGCACTCCACCCAAAAATTCGATACCGAGATTTCACCGGAAATATAGGTTTTAGGGCCCCCTATATCCAAAAAAGAAAAGTATTTTCAGGAAAAGGTCCGTGAGTGTGTCCATGTGACTGTGAACACGATAACTCAAAAACGAAAAGTCGGTAAAATACCAAGCTTGGTATTTAAGTTTAGTATCCTTCAGGGATGTGACACGAAGATTTTAAGAAAAAACCTCATCCCAAACTACCCTTTAAATGGAACTTTTTTCGAAACTGTTGATTTTCTTAAAAATGGCCCTAACGATTTTGATTAAAATATCGTATATTAAAGATATTTACCTGACAAATAAGATGTATATCTTGTATTTTCTGGGAAAAGCCTCTGAAGACTATCTGGATCTATTTTACGGAATTTTTCTTAACTGCTAAGCCGTAAGAGATGGACAAAAAGCTACTGCACAAAAAGTATAGAGCACTTTAAAACACAGCATTTATGTTATGCACCTTTTCTTCGTGGAGTTGATCGTTTTTAGATATTTTTTTGTTTTTTATTTCAGTTTGGAAAAACTTATACTTTTCTCATAAAGGAATTTGTCAACTCCTGCCCATACAAACAAAGGAATTTCAGTCTCATAGCAACCAGCTTTTGACTATCACTTTAACCTATGCTACTTCCTTATTTTGCTGCTACTTACAAGGAAGCAAGTAATAAGACTATTTGTGCTAATTTTTTCTCGATTAGCATGAAGTAAATAGAAGCATAAGCTTTTCAACAATAATTTGTTGCAGAGATGTAGAGAAAGTCATGTGAACGGAACATATAAAATATTTTTTACTCATCATCCAAAGAATGTGTAATTTCAAAGCCATTTTACAGCAACAGCCCTTAGAAAATCTGGATTGAAAAATAAGCGTTCGTAGCAATAGCTTGAAGGGGAGAGAAAGTCATGTGGTACAACACTTCAGATTTTGACATTTATTTTTAAGGTGCCTAACATCCTTAATTGTGAAAAAGAAGGAATGCTATTCAATTGAGATAAATTTCTAATGAACTGATAGTTTCGACATCTGGGCTGCTCCTGAATAGTTGAACTTGAGCCCTTTGAATAAAACAAAAAAAAAAAAGTGATGTGTTCCATTCACATGACTTCCTCTACCTATTCTGAAACAAACTATTCTTACAAGTACTTATTCTTCTATCTACTCCATGTTAATCAATAAACATTAGCAGAAATGGTGTTATTAGTTAGTTCGCTGGGTATAAGTAGAAGGGAAATAAGAGATTATCTAAGCTGAAGCGATATAATCAAACCTTTTAAAATTTAATTGCTATGTGACTGAATTTCGGTTTGCTTTGCGTGGTCAGGAGTAAGACAAAATAAAAAGGAATGACAAATTGCCCTTTGAGAAAAGTTTAAGCATTTTAATATGAAACAAATAACAAAGCATATCTCGGAAATTTTAACAGAAATATGTAGATGATATAAATTGTTCTTTTGATGATATCTACATTTTTGTATAATAAAGTTTTGTCTATCACATATGGTTTAACGGTTATGCAAAAGTTATCCAGGAAGAAGAGGTGTTCAGAAGCTATTTTCAGAAAATTTAAGATTTCCGTTTTGTTTGTCATTTAAATATATTTAATATACGGCATTTAATTAAAATCGTTAGTGCCATTTTTGAAACAATCAAAAGTTTCCAAAAAATTTCCATTTAAAGGGTAGTTTCGGGGTGGGGATATTTTTGAAAATCATGGTGTCGCAACCTTGGAAGATGTTGAACTTCATTTTTAAGTTTTATATTTAACCGACTTATCCTTTTAGGCTATGTCATTTACACAAACGGACACACGGACAGACACACACACATACACACTGACCTTTTTTCTAATTTTTTTTATACAGGGTAGTTACTTAAAACTTGTATTTCTAATGAAATTTCAGCATAGAATTTTTGGGTAGAATACAACACCTTATCTACCCATGCAATATGTACCAAGTAAAGAAAGTAAACAAATATAGTGTGTTCCATTCACATGTGTTTCTCTACACATCGGTAACAAATTATTGTTAAAAATCGTATTCTTCTACTACTTCATGCTAGTCGAGATAAATGCTGACATAAATATTAAGTTTTATTACTTGCTTTCTTGTGAGTAGAAGGGAAATAAGGGAGTGCACTGGGCTAAGGTGGTAGCCAAATCTTTTAAAAGTTGGTTGCCATGTGAATAAAATTCGTTTCTTTGCACTGTCAGGAGCTGACAAATTCCCGTATGTGAAAAATTAAAGTATTTTAAAACTGAAACCAACATTAAGGAATATCTCAAAAATGGTCAATTCCATGAAAAAATATATATGGCATAGTAAGTTTGTGTCTATCTTTTACAGTTTACCACTTATGCGAAATTCATCCAGACTAAGAGGACTTTAGAGGTTATTCGCAGAAAATCAAGGATATACATTTTATAATTAATGTAAATATGTTTAATATGTTTTCGTATTTTAATGAAAATGGTTACAGCCATTTCTGAGGAAATCAACATTTTCAAAACTTTTTCCATGCAAGAGGTAGTTTGGAGTAGGGTATTTTCCTTAAAATCTTCGTGTTGCATCCTTGCAAGATACTAAACTCAAATACCAAGTTTGGTATTTAACTGACTTCTTCTTTTTGAGTTACCGTGTTCAATTCACACGGATACGGACACATGTAGACCTTTTTCTAAAATTGCTCTCACACTATAGAAGAGTGTTATGACTTATTTCCGGGCCAATGCTACTACAGACATACTATTTCAAAAACAGTGTCAGCGGGGAATGTATAGCCACTTTTCTCATTAAATATTTTCATTGACTGGTCTTGTTTTGTACTCTTTTGAAAGTTTTTGCGTAGATATGAAAAGATAATTACACTGTACATGCGGTATAATAAATAAGTAATTAGTAATATAAATGCTACTATTTTTTCTTCTCTGCCACCTCATTTAGCAGGTAAAAGGTAGGAGGAATTTTTATTCTATACAAATTACCGAAAATTCATGTATTGAAAATTTGTTCTCGCATTTCGATTTTATTATTTGTTACATACATTTACATGATAAATAAACTGTATACCCTGAAATGCATGGAAATACCCGGCGAGGTTTTCATCATACGGAGAAGAATTATATAGCTTTTTGGTAATTGATAAAACATGAGAGAGAGAGAGAGAAGAGAGAGAGAGAGAGAGCGAGAGAGAGAGAAACTTACCACATAAAAAAAATAAAAAGAATTATTGTGGCATCAGCTATTTCCGAGATACTCGTTATTATTGGTTTTGAGTGTTTCAATACTTTGTCATTATTAAACTATTGTCGCTATTCAGTTCTTTATTGTATCCCTTGGAAAGAGAAGATAACGACTAGCGATCCGCATTACAAGATTTGACTATTGCGTCCCCTGTATTCAACGTGTACTTATAACGAAAGATGCAGTGAAATAATTAATGAAAGCGATAGAAAAATAAAACCTTTTAACAGTATATTCCGGAACAAATATAAAAATAAAGATAGTGCGCAGAGGAAGGCATGTGAGTATAACAAATCAGATTTTTTTAATTACAGCGACGTCAATCCGAGTCCCAAACATCAAAACTGCCGATATGAATAATTTCCGATTTTGTTTCTTAATATATTTTGAAGGGATTTTCAGTTCTGAAATTAAAATTAAATTGACTTAACTTTTATTTGTGTTCTTTAACTTAGCGATTTTTAGCGTCCCCTTCTACATATATTGTGCGTGAAAGAGAGCTTAAGTTTGGTCAGAGGCCTCTTTATCAGGCTTGAGGTTCTTTTACGTGCCGTATATCTACGACGCGGGACCAACGCTTTACTTCCCCTCCGAAGAAAGCCATGCTAGGGAGTTTTGCACCCGAAAAATCCATCGCCCTCCGCCAGGCGACGGAGGACTACTTCAGGTGTTTGTTGTTTACGTTGTACTCCTTTGTTACCGAACTAGTTACTATTATGTAATTAACAGTATAATATCGATGGCCATTTTGATTCTCTTTGTAGCTCTGAGAGAAATCCAATGATACCTGTAAGTTATACAAGTGTCAAAAGAGGACTTGCATTCTTCTGGATCTCAGGTTCGGTAGGACACAGTCCTTCCACAAATGCTCAGGATGCAGGTTCAATTTCATCCTTATGCTTATATTTATTGAAGTCTAAACGATAGTTCCATATTTTAGAATTGACGAAATGAATAGCAAGTTATTATCCAGCAAGTGTTCAAAAGAGTCATCCCACAGTTTCCATTTTGGAGCCTGTAGATAGTGGCTACTACACTTCTTCCCAGGATATGCAAGAGGAAGGTTTAAAAAAATAAATAAATAAAAATAAAATAAATAAATAAAACTTCTGCCACTCACCTAACCTTCCCATACAAAACGGTAGAAAATGCAAAAAAATATGACTACCAGCTACAAACACTCATCTTCATACATTTCTAACAAATTGTTACTGTTGGTAGCATCTTTCTTGATGTCTGCAAAAGTAATGTGTGTGTTCTTTTGTTAATGCCACCTGTAACAAAGACTCAAACCTTAAATAAAACTATTTTTGTATGAATGTAATCAGTGTGTGTATGTATGCATGTTCCATCACGCCATGTCGGCGATTTGGGACACCTAACGGTGTTCTCTAAATTATGTGAAATTTATTATTCGCGATTTTGCCACTATATGTGGCAAATCATAGAACACATAAAACTAAATCGCGACTTGCGGAAGGAAAACAGTGGAGTTTTGCCCAGAGACCTTCTCTTCCAAGATACAGGATTCTTTTACATGCAAACAAACACTACACGGAACTGATGTCCTTAATTCCCTTCCGAAGGAAGCCATGCTTAGGATTTTTACGTCCGAAAAAGGTCCATCGACCTCCGCCAGGATTGAATCCGTAACTTTGGATACTAGAGGCTAACCAGAACTTGAAGGACGACCAATAATAATACGAACAACAATAATGACCTAAGTAACACTTCCAAATCCTGGATTTTAAAGTTCTAAAAGTTAAAACTAGGTTCCATCTTTCAGTACATTAGGATTTTATAGGATATTATATGTTCTATTTAGGAATTTATAGATTTTTGGAATATATATATATATATATATTAATATTAATCACTAGGTTTGACGTGTTAAAAACACTGTAACATTAAATCGTACAAACATAAATTAACTGTAACCTTAGCTTCTATTTGAAAGTGCCAACTTCAATACACCTACGATTAGAATGGTACTGAAAAACACAATTTAATTTCGAACACTGCAGGCGCAAAAGTTCTCAGTATAGTTTTTGTTACTACACCGTCGGCCGTAATCGCCGAACGTGTGTGAACGGCTTGCTACGTAACCCATAGCTGAATGTTGCCATCCATTGTCTGACATGCGTTAGGGACACATGCGTCGTCGTCAATTTCTTTTGTCATCGAAGCTCCAATTGTTGCACTTGTGCGAGTGGACACGCATGGTGTCGGCAAGTGCTTTAACATCGAAGTCGGATATTGTTAACCTGAGTGAGTTTGTGACATGAGACTGCTTCTGGAAGTTTCCTGCCACGTGACAGGTATAAAAAGGGAACGAAGCCTACCCAGAGTTTAGTTTCAACTGGGAATGTTGAAATTTGTATAAATTCGGAGCGTGCAGTAGTAACCATAGCCACCGAGCGTCAAAGGTGAATCATTGCGTAAGCATCGTAGACAAACGTTATTTGTGAACAGAGAAAAAAATAATGATTAGTTTGTTGGAGCAATACGGAGAGTTTTCTTACATTGGTTTGTTTTAGTAGACGCTGAAAACACACATCATTAATGAGCAAATGTTTTAATACTTATTTTGTACTCCTAGTATGGCACTGAAGATTGAAGTACTTTGAAGGACTTACAGATGTAAACGCTCCTCTGTCTTCCGGTAAAATACAGAGAAACTGTGTTCCGCAACATATGAGGCAGAGGTACGAACATCATTTCCTTAGTGTTCCAATGATTTTTGCACTTTTTCTCCACAGGTCGCGACCGATTATGAACTTGAAATCTGAATTGCGCACTAAAACCACTTCTAACTTATTTCATATATCGACTCAGGTTCTGGACCTGGCATTCGGGAGGACGAGGGATTGGTTCCCCGCGTCCAATCTTTTTGACCCACGGGTTTTTTGCGGTTTTTTCCGGGTCACTAGGCGAATGCTGTGGAGATTTCTTCATCCCCCCAAACTCCTTGTCCCTTAATTTCATCTCCATGTCATCCAATCGGTCTCTTTCAGACTTGTGTCGGTGATGATTGCAGTGGTGACGCCCTTTTGTGGAGGTGTCTGAGCTTTGGAAACTCAGCTCTCGGTGGCGGGATGGAATAGTCTGTAGACTCAGGGGCGTTTGGTCCGACCTGAGAAGCGGGTTCCTAGCGCTCCCCGCCTTGAGATGAAGAACGGCTAATAGACTGTTCGGGATCCTCCACGCTGGCTCCCTCCCGCCATCCGGTTCCGGCTCCCCGCTGAAATTACTCTCATCTCATCCTATCCTCTTGGGGTCATCCAGAGTAAAGAGGTCTTCAGAGGCTATTCCCAGAATATTCAAGACATACATTTTGACATGTAAGTATATTTAATATACGTTATTTTAATCACAATAATTTGAGTCATTTTTGAGAAAAAATATTCAATTTTTTTTCCATGTAAGGGGTAGCTGTGAGTGGGGGGATTTTCTTGACAAGTTTCGTGTCACGTCCTTGGAAGATATTAAACTTAAATAATAAATTTGGTATTTAACGGTCTTTTTGTTTTTGAGCTATGCTGTCCTCACACACACACACACACACACACACACACACACACACATACACACACATACACTTGGATCTGTTTCTAAAAATTGTTTTTGTTTTGTTCTTTTTTAACTAAGGTAAGCTCAAAACATATATTTTCGGAGAAATCTTGACATAATTATTGGGTGGAATATAGTAAATTCTCAATTATATGCATAGTGTAGAGAAAGTATGGTTTATAAAATTGAAGTATATTATTTGTTACTACCTAAAGCATTAAAATAAACTGAAATTTAGAGAGAGGCAAGCTAGAGATTAAACGGGTTTTAATCTAAGAATCCTGGGCTTGCTTACAACTATCACCTCTAGAATGCCCTTTTCCTTTAATGCCCCAATAAGCTAGCATTAGCATTTACAGCAGAAAGCATTTATGACAAAAGACATAAACATGTGCAAAGACATGAAGTAATGTCGAAATATGGAAAGTGTAACATTTATCACGATTTGAGGAGACCAAGGAGGAAGAGGAGGAGATTCGGATATGGTCTATGCATTAATATGAATTAAAAAATCTGATCTTTTTGTAGCGTATAATTACTATATTTACTGTGTTTGTTCACAAATGTATTGCTTTTAAAATAGCAAACAGAAAACCGTAAATGTAAAAAAAAAAAAAAAAAAAAATAAGTTTTACATTCACATGTTTTCTCTGCCCATTTAAATAAACTATTACCAAGAATGCTTATTTTTCTATCTGTTTTGCATTAATCGAATTAAGCGTTTATATAGAAATACTTTTATTGCATATTTCCTTGTAGATATAACGGGAACAGGATGCTCACGCTAAAGCGAGAATCAAATATTTTAAAAGATGGTCGCTATGTGGTGACTTTGTAATTCCGTCCTCTTTGCTTTACCATCACAAAGAAACAGGAATAACGACTGCGCATTTGAGAGAAGTACATATAAGTGAGGGAAAATAGATAAATCAATTACAAGGAATATCTCAAAAATAGTTCAAAATTGATATAAATTATGTATTTTGTCGAGATATATACTGTTTGTGTAATTTTTTTCTCTATCTCTTAAGGTTTACCGTTATAAAAAGTCATCCATATGAAGAGGATTTCAGAGGATATTTCCAGCATATTTAACATATATACATATTTTATTTGTTATAAAAATATCTTACACATACGGTATTTTAATTAAAACCGTTTGAGACATTTTTGAGAAACTCAAAATTTTCGAAAAATTATACAAATAGAGGCTAGTTGGAAGTAGAAGGTTTTTCTTGAATATTTGATGTGACATTTTCGGAAGGTGCAAAATATTAAATATCAAGTTTAATATATAACCAACTTTTCATTTTTGAGTTGTGCTGTCTGACACACAAAACACACATACACACACACCTTTTTCAAGTTTTTTTTTTTTTAATTCAGGGGATCAAAACAGATATTTTAGTGAAATCTTGACATCGAACTTTGGGTAGAATACTATACCTTCTCTACCTACTATGTACATTCTATATACGAGTTGATAAGATAAAAACATGGTGAGGCATTCCATAATGAGGTTCTGCTCAGTTTATCATGTGTTTGCAGCTGCCTGCTACCAGCGTACGCCCCCACATTCTCTCCGCCAGTTGCTTTAAGTTTTATTAGCTTTGTTTTTGTTTTTTACATTCTCTACTTAGTACACACTACATAGATAGAGAAGGTATGGCATTCCATCCAAAAACTCGATATCCAGTTTCGCCGTATATACACGTATAAGGGTTCCCTATATATATAAAAAATCTGATGTGTTCCATCCACATTGCTTTCTCAACATCTCTGTCACAAATTTTTGTTAAAAAGCTTGTTCTTCTACTTCATGAAAATCGGGATAAACATTAGCAGAAATGGTCTTATTATTTGATTCCTTGTAAGTTGAAGGAAAATAAGGGAACACACTAAAAAGATAGTCAAATCTTTTAAAAGCTGATTGCCATGTGTTGAAATCCATTTCTATGCAGGACCAGGAGTTTACAGCTTTCCGTGTGAGAAAAAGTTTAAGTATTTTAAATCGGACATAAATAACAAGAAATATCTTATAAATGGTTAATTCCTCGAAAAAACATATACGACATAGCTTGTGTGTTTTAACGAGATCTACATTTTTTGTATAGAGCGTTTTCGTCTATCTCTTACGGTTTATCAGTTACGCAAAATTCAGCAAAATTCGTTCAGAATAAAGAGGTCTTTAGAAGCTATTCCCAGAAAATTCAAGATATATATTTTATTTGGCATATAAATATCTTTAATATAAAGTATTTTAATAAAAATCGTCAGAACCTTTTTTGAGAAAATTAAAATATTCGAAATTTTTTCCCTGTAAATGGGGGAATTTTTCTCAAAATCTTCGTGTCGCATCCCTGGAAGATCCAAACTTAAATACAAGTTTTATATTTTACTGACTTTTCGTTTTTGAGGTATCGCTTTCACAGACACACGGACACACACTTGGACCTTTTTTCTAAAAATACATTCTTTTTGGATACAGCGACTCTAAAGCGCCTATTTCCGGTGAAATCTCGGTATTGAATTTGTGGGTGGAATGCCATACCTTTTCTATACACGTGTAGAGAAAGTAAAAAAAGAAGTACTTCTATTAAAGGTTCCGTGTGTGCATGTGTTCGTGTCACTGTGAAAACGATAACCTCCACCCCAAACGAAAAGACGGTAAACAAACAAACTTTGTATTTAAGTTCAGTATCATCCAAGGATTCAACACGAACATTTTCAAGAAAAAAAAAAAACACTACAAACTATCCTTATATGGAAAAATTCGAAAAGTTTGATTTTCTCAAAAATGATCTTAATATTTTGTTTAAAGTATTTAAGATGTTTTTATCTTAAACGAAATGTAAATGCTGAATTTTTTGGAAACAACATGTGAAGACCTCTTCATTCTGGATGACTTTTGTATAATTGGTAAACCGTAAGAGATAGACAAAAACCTGAACACAAAAGATGTAGGAATCGTTTAAACGCTCAATTTATGTTATATACACTCAATTTAAAGTTAACCGTTACCGAGATATTCCATTTTATTAATTTCAGTTTTAAGATACTTTAACTTTTCTCAAATAGGAATATATCTTTCTTTTCTTCTGTTTTGTTTTACTCCTGGCTAGCAAAGATAACTGAATTTTAATTGCTTGCCATTGTTTCACATGGCGACCGGCTTTTAAAAGACTTGACTGTCTCTTTAGCCTAGTGTACTTCCTTATTTTCCTCCTACTTACAAGGAAACAAGTAATGAGACCAATTCTGTTAATATTTATCTGTATTAGCATGATGTAGATGAAAGAGTAATCTTTTGCAACAACAGTTAGAAAAAACTGTGTGGAAGGGGGTTCTGCTTTTAGTAACAAATACAGGTGTTTTCTCGCCGAACTGTAGGGTTTACATACATTAGTTTTTGTTTTTTTTCAGTACTATACTATTAAACACGCGCACATTCACTCTCACATGAATACTTACAGACTTGAAGAGGGATAGGGAACGATTCAAGTTAAACAAAAATTCTTCCCCAGGTGGGAATCGAATCTAGGACCTCTGGTTGAGAACTATTAGCTTTTTCTTATAGATAAAAAAACGCAGATGAAACAGATAATCACTGAGTAATCAATAAATATGTATATATTTTCTGATTTTTGGGATAAGAAACAAAGAGTATTGCAGACTTTCTTACATTAAGAGACACTGGGGATGAAATATTTACTACAATCGGTCAAAAAATTGAGCATCTCTTTTTATTGCAGATAGTTGTTGGGACCTTTGGAAATTTAACATTTAGATGTTCCTGCTTACGTCGGGTTCTACGGGCCGCGCCAAGGCCGAGTGGTCAGACCACACGCCTCTCACCTAGACTCGCCTCTCAGTCTAGGTTCGATCCCAAGCGACCGCATGTGAGATTCGGGTTCTCCGGTTTCCCCATCGCATTCCAACGGTGCTCCATCTCCATTCATGTATCATCAGTGTCACTGCTTGCGGTGCCATAAGTAGTTAAAGCGGGCGTTAAACACTACCAAAAAAAAATCGGGTTCTACAGTCATTTAAAGACCTTTACAACACACCTGTCTCCTAGCATAGTATTTCATAACACAGCGTTGTTCTCAAAACTTCATTTTCACACTTTCAAAATGTTCCAAGCCTCTCAGTTTTTATTTAAATACAACAGCAATTTTTCAGAATATGCAGAAGTATATATTATATTACCACAAAGTTATCCTAACACTAATCAAAACAAATTTATGAAAATATGAGTAATTTTAGGAACTAAAATACAAACCTTTTTAAAAATCTGATGTTACACTCACATGACTTTCTCTAGCTGCTCTACAAAAAGATTAATCTTCTTTCTAAAAATCTAAATAAACTAATCGAGATAAACATTAGCAGAATGTTCTTATTACTTAGTTCCTTATAAGTAAGTAGAAGGGAACTAAGGGAATGCACTAAACTGATAGTCTAATGTTTTAAAAGCTATCGTTAAGCGATTGTCATTACATATCGCTTCCTTTCTTGTCCTGGAATAGAACAAAAGAAAAGTATAAGTACTTTACAATTGAAACCAATAACAAAGAATATTTCGGAAACAGTTACCTTCACAACAAAAACGTAAAGGTCATGAATTGCGTGTTGTGACGAAATATACATTTTTGTGAAGTAAGTTTTTGTCTATGTCTTACAGTTTAGTAGTTAAGTAAAATTCGGTAAATTCGTCCAGAATAAAGGGGTCTTCAGAAGCTATTCCAAGAAAATTCAAGATATACATTTTATGTGTGGTGTAAGTATCTTTAATATACGGGGTTTTAATCAGAATCATTAGAGCCATTTTGAGAAAATAAACATTTTGACAATTTTTCCATAGGGTGGTTTATGGTGGGGGGATATTCTTAAAAATATTCGTATCGCGTTCTTGGAAGATATATACCTAAATACCAAGATTGGTATTTAACGCTCTTTTCGTTTCTATACTGTCCAAAGACACATGCACACACGCACACACATGGTCATTATTCTAAAAATGCTTTTTTCGGACTCAAGGGGCTCCAAAACATATATCTCCGGTGAACTCTCGGTATAGAATTTTTGGGTGGAATACAATACCTTCTCTATTCACTATGTGCGTAGTACATTCGGGCTAGAGAAAGTAAAAATTATAATAATGCAGTGGTCGAACTTACTGAAAGATCACCGCTTAAAGATTGTGTGTGTATGTGAGAGTGAGAGAGACAGAGAGAGAGAGAGAGAGAGAGAGAGAGAATCAAAACTCCAATTCAGAAAATGGAAACGTATATATATATATACAATAAATTTTATGAGCAATATCTTGCAAAGTACATATCTAGTTTGAATGAAATTTGGTATCCATATTGATATAACAGCAATGAATCACAGTAAAAAATTAAGAAACATTTGCACAGAAATATAACAATTTGAAATTTAACTCCCAGGGACATTGGGAGTGAAATTGGTAAGCGTTAAGCAAAGAAAACTGATATCATAAAAATGTCTACTCTTTGTAGGTATATAATTTTAATAAGCAACAGTGGAGAAGCATTCCATCACTCACGCAAACTCTTTCAGTTTGTAAAACACATGTAGTATCAATGAAAGATCGCTGCATACTTTGATTGGTTCAACTCACGCCATGTCACCGCGTCTCAAATTCCTTTTAAATCGCTTATCATTCTATCAGGAAACGCTGTTACCATTTCCGAATCAATATTTCCGTCATCCACATCCACGAGTGCCGCATTTAACCATAGACAAGTTCATGACGTTAACGGAAATGTATGTTCATTTTATCGGACGATTCGGGACAGTGTCGCTGTTTCGGGGCAGTTGATTTGTTGTTACTTTAGCTTTCCTCGAGTTTTAATGATCATTGTGCTTTTCACTGTGATTCGTCTTTAGATAATACATCAATGGTCAGACTGGAACATCTGTAATTCCAATTCTGTAGCTAACAAAATCGTAAGTACAATGGTCGAGTGAACAGCGCTCAGGCTTCTCCTACCAGAGGCACAGGCTAATTCAGACTGGGAGGGGGGGAGGATTCTTACTTTCTCTAGCCCCGTATGTACAATGTACATAGGAATAGAGAAGTATTGCATTCCACCCAAAAATTCGATGTCGAGATTTCACCGGAAATACATGTTTTAGGACCCCCTGAATCCAAAAAAAGCATTTCGAGAAAAAGGTCCGTGTGTGTGTGTGTGTATCCGTGTGTCTGTGAACACGATAACTCAAAAAAGAAAAGTAGCTAAAATACCAAACTTGGTATTTAAGTTCAGTATCTTCCAGGGGTGCAACACGAAGATTTTGAGAAAAATCCCCTCACCCCTACCCTTTACATGGAACTTTTTTCGACAATTTTTATTTTCTTAAAAATGGCTATAACGATTTTGATTAAAATATCGTATATTAAAGATATTTACCTGACAAATAAAACGTATATCTTGAATATTCTAGGAATAGCTTCTAAAGACCTGTTTATTCTGGATGAATTTTGCTTAATTTGGCATAACTAATAAACCATAAGTGATAGACAAAAACTTACTATACAAAAAATGTAGAGCTTGTTAAAATACACAATTTACGTCAAATATATATTTTCGTGGAGCTTGCCGTTTTCGAGGTATTCATTGTTATTAGTTTCAGTTGTGAAGTACTTATACTTTTCTCAGACGGGAGTGTCCGTTTTTCTTTTGTTCTACTCCTGGCCAAGAAAAGAAGCCATTTGTAATGACAATCGCATAACGACAGCTTTTAAAACATTTGACTATCGATTTAGCCTGGTGTATTCCCTTATTTTCTTCCTACTTATAAGGAACTAAGTAATGAGAACATTGTGCTGAATACCTCGATTAACAAGGTGCAGAAAGAAGAATAATCTTATGTAAGAAGTTTGTAGAACGGCTAGAGAAAGTCATGTGAGTGTAACACATCAGATTTTTTTTTAAATTCAACTGTTCCCTTTCCTTGCATAGAGTTTGGATGTGTGTGTGTGTGTGTGTGTGTGTGTGTGTGTGTGTGTGTGTGTTTAAGATTAAAACAGGGATGTCCCCATAGTGATGAGAACAATCCATTATTCGATTGTTACCTAGGTATTAGGTTTTCATTCGGTTTTAAAATCTTACGATACCATTGGTTGCTTGGCATTCGATAGTCATCAATCACTTTTCATGTCGATTTCATCGATGAACGAATACCCATTTTGCGAGAAGATATTAGGCCAACCCGATTCCTGACAGTATAAGGTACCTCTTGTTTTATTTTCTTTATTTAACAGCTTTGACAATTTGCATAAACATTATACTAAAGAGTGTTACATGCCAAGCAATAAATAAATACGTAGTTAGTCTACTAGCAGGTCGAGCCGTGGGCAACGGATCAGATCACCCGCCTCTCACCTAGATGGCCCGAGTTCTATCCCAAGCGACTGCATGTGAGATTTGTGGTTGACAAAGCGGCGCAGGGGCTGGTTTTCTCCGGGTTTCCTCCGCCATCACATTCCACCGGGGCTCCATCTTCATTCCATGTTTCATCAGAGTCATCGCTTGCTACTAGGGCACACAGTTTGTTATAAACATGTGCATTAATAAAGTAATGCTGAAGGAGAAGTCAACATTTTGTGGCGGATACCCACGTAAAAACATAAAAACAAAACTTAAATTCCTGACCTTAACGTAATCTTTTTCATAACAGAATTTAAACTTGTAGTAATATTGCCGCTTTATGGTTTCTAGTTAGTTAACAGCCACAAAAGCTTCTGTAGCTCCCCACCTGTGTGTGATTTAAAATCGAGAAGTAGGTAAAAGCTCATATGGAGCTCTGTTCAACCGAAAATATCGTATAGCCAAGTTTAGGACCGAGTGCCGCAAATGCAGAACAAGAGCAAGGTCTCCCCATATTGTGTGGGAATAATGTTTGCTCGTTTATTTTAATCTCAGATTAAATGGATGTGAAATATTACATATAACATAACCACAAATTACTGAACCCCAGCAACGCATAACTCTGAATTAGGTAAATAAAAGGGAAAACATATATTTTCGTATCTTTATTTTAAAAAACACAAAAGTTCCATTCCAGAGATTGAGAAACGGTATTATTTTACAGTCCGATATGCATGGAATTAATTATCGCTTTAATTACCAGAGGATACCTGCAAGCATTTGTTTCAATATTGTAAATACTGCGCACTTAAGTCTATTCATATTACTCGAGGGTTAGAACGCCTATTACATTGTACTTTTTTACCCGAATAAAAATTGGTTACTTTAGTTACTTATCTGTGTCAGTACTTCACGCATTTTCCGAAAGTAAACAGCTTTTAAATCCGAATGAAAAACCGAATCATTCGTTATACATTTTTCACTAGCGTAATATAGTCGATTGTCGAAAACATTTGATAATGCACATAACTTCCCAAAGATCAGTCCGTAGAGAACCTGCTTGCTTTGAAAGGGAAAAAAATGGCGTGTTATTTATGGACACTCTTTAACTGCTGTGGTTCTCAGCGTCCCATCTAAATAGAGCGTGAAAGACCGCTTGATTTTGCTCAGAGGCCTCTCTATCAGGCTTGAGGTTATTTTACGTGCCGTAAATCTACGACAAGGGACCATCGGCTTTTCTTACCTTCCAAAGGAAGCCATGCTAAGGATGTTTAAACCCAACAAAATCCATCGTCCTCCGCCGGGTTTGAATCCGCGACCTTGATTATATGAAGTTAGCATGATAACCATTATACCACGGAGGACAATGCTTGCTTTGAAAAAAGTTCCGAGTTCGAATCCCATCTGGTAGGTGAGATATTTTTTTAACTAAGATTATTCCATATGCTATCCAGAGTCTGGAGGTAAGAAAAACAGTGAATGTGTGCATTATGTGTAATCTACTGTACAAAACCGAAGACGAATTAACCCATTGTCTTTAGGCAATGGGTTCCAAAGGTATAATTCGCTGATATGACCATTGCAGATATAAATGGAATAATAAAATAACAAAGATATATATAATATATACATTGTGTAAAACCAATCTTAACCTACTTTCACCGTATTGTTTCTAAGACAAACCACAGTTTGACAGTTAAAGTGGTTAAACCAATGAAAACATCCAATATGTTCAATTCACATTATTTTCTCTTCACCTCTGAAACAGATTATTGTTAAAAAGCTTATGCTCCTATCGACTTCATGCTAATAGAGATAAACATTAGCAGAAATGCTTTTTTGTAAGAAGTGAAATAATTGGATATAATAGGCCAAAATGGTAGTCAAATCGTCTAAAAGCTGGTGCCATGTGGATATCCGCTTCTTTGCATTGCAGGGAGTTGACAAATTCCCATGTGAGAAAAGCTTCAAGTATTTTAAAACTGAAACCAATAACAAGAAATATCTCAAAAAATGGCCAAATCCACGAAGAAAATGTATATGCCATTGCGTCTTTTAGTGAGATTATCATCTTTTATGTAGCAAGTTTTTGCCTATCTCTTAGGTTTACTATCTATGCAAAATCCAGCAAAATTCGGCCTGAACAAACAGGTATTCAGAGGCTATTCCCAGAAAATTCCAGATATACATTTTAATTGTCATGTAAATATATTTAATGTAGCGTCTTTTAATCGAAATCGCTAGAGCCATATTTTAGAAAATCAGAACTTACGAATAGTTTTTTCATGTAAAGGATAATTTGGGGTAGAAGAATGCTCCTCAAAATCTCCGTGTCGCATCCTTGGAAGTTATTTAACTTAAATATTAAGTTTAGTTTATTGCGGACTCTTCGGTTTTGAGTTATGTTCAAGAACACACGGACACAGACTTTTTTTCTAAAACTCTGATGTGTTCCATTCATATGGCTTTCTCTACATCTCTGTCACATATTATTGTTAAAAGCTTATTCTTCTATCTACATTATGATAATGGAGATAAACATTAGCAGAAATTGTCCTTATTTCTTGGAGCCTTGTTAAGTAAAAGACAAAAATATGTGTTCCATTCACATGATCTCCACTACCTGTTCGGGAAAGAAATCCTTTAGTCAAAAGACTACATCACGCTAATCAAGATAAACATAAGCAGAATTAATCGTATTACTATTTTCCTTGTAAGTAGAAGGGAAATCAGAAAATACACAGGCTAAAGTGATAGTCTCCTCCTCGTCCTCTAAAAGCCGGTCGCATGTGAAACAATTGAAATTCCGCCTCTTTAATTGCCAAGAGTAAACAAACGAGAAATGCGAAGAAAGATGTCTTCTCGTTCGCGAAAAGTTTGTGACTTAAAATTGAAACCAATAATCTCAAAAATGGTTAACTCTACAAAAAAATGTACATGACATAAAGTGTGTTTTTTTAATAAGATCCACACTTTTAGTGTACTAAGTTTTCGTATGTGCCTTACGAGTCATCCAGAATGAAGAGGTCTTCAGAGGCTCTTTTCAAAAAATTGAAGATGTACATTTCGTTTGTTATTAAACTATCTTAAATATAAAGTATTTTAATCAAAATCGTTGCAGTAATTTTTTGAGAAAATCAAAGTTTTCGAAAAATGTTCCATTTAAAGAGTAGTTGGGGTGAGGGTATTTTCTGAATATCTTCGTGTCGCAACCCTGGAAGATACACAAATTACCAAGTTTGATATTTAACGAATTTTCGTTTTTGAGCTATGTTACCCACAGTCACTCAAACACACATACACACACAGACAAACACAGACAGACAGATGTACAGACACACACAGATGTTTTTAAATATGCTTTTTTGGACTCAGGGGACCCCAAAACATATATTTCCGGTGAAATTTCGGTATCGAATTTTTGTGTGCAATAAAATACTTTCTCTGCACTATCTATATAGTACATATAGAGAGGGTAAACATGTTTTTATATAGGGGACATTAAAACGTATATTTCCTGTGAAATCTCGGTATCGAATTTTTGGGTGGAATGCATTACTTTCTATATACACTACTTAGTAGTGTAGAGAAAGTATACATCTGATGTGTGTCATTCACATGACTTTCTCTGCATGTTATAACAAATTATTGTTAAACAGCTTCTTCTTCTTCTGCTACATTATGAAAATCGAGATAAACATTAGCAGAAATCGTCTTAATTACTTGCTTCCTTGTAAATAGAAGGTAAAAAGATAATACACTAGGCTAAAGACAGTCAAATCTTTTAAAAGCTGTTTGCCATGTGGTTCAAATCCGTTTCTATACATGGCCAGAGTTTACAAATTTCCGCGAGAGAAAAGTTTAAGTATTTGAGATCTGAAATAAATAACAAGGAATATACACGAAAAATATGTTTATGACATAAATTGTGTTTTTTTAACGAGATCTATATTTTTTGTGTAACAAGTTTTTGTCTGTCACTTACGGCTTACCAGTTAGCAAAATTCATTCAGAATAAAGAGATCTTTAGAGGCTATCCCCAGAAAATTCAAGATATACATTTTATTAGTCGTGTAAATATCTTGAATATACGCTATTTTAATCAATATCGTTATAGACATTTTTGAGAAAATAAAAATTTTCGAAAATTTTTCCATGTAAAGGGTAGTTGGGGAATGGGGATTTTCTTGAAAATATTTGTGTCGCATCCTTGGAAGATACTAAACTTAAATACTAAGTTTGGCAGTTTTCGGACTTTTCGTTTTTGAGCTGCCCTTACAAACGCACACACACACAATGGCAGATAGACAGACACACACTCATGCGCATGTTTCTAAAAATGCTTTTATTTTGGATTCAGGAGGTCTCAAAACTTATATTTCCGGTGAAACCTCGGTATCGAATTTGTGGATGCATTACAATGCCTTCTCTATACACTGTGTACATAGTAGTTTGAGAAAGTAATGCACCCAAAAATTCGATACCGAGATTTCACCGGAAATACATGTTTTGGGTCCCCCTGAATAAAAAAAAAAGAGCATTTTTAGAAAAAGCTCCTGTGTGTGTCTATGGACAGCATAACTCATAACGAAATGACTGTTAAATACCAAGCTTGGTATTTAAGTTTGGTATCTTCCAAGGATGCGACATGAAGATTTCAAGAAAATCCCCCCACCTCCAACTACCCTTTATATGGAGCATTTTTCAAAAATTTTGATTTTCTCAAAAATGGCGCTAATGTTTTTTATTACAATATGGTATGTTTAAGATATTTTTACGACAATGGAAATGTATATCTTCAATTTTCAGGGAATGCCTCTGAAGACCTACTCATTCTGGATGAATTTTGTATAACTTGCAAACCGTAAGAGATATACAAAGTCTTACCACACAACAAATGTAGGTCTCATTAAAAACACAATTTATGTCATGTACCTCCATCTTTATTTATTTATTGTTTAGAGTTAATCGTTTTCGTGATATTCCGGATTATTGATTTCAATTGTAGCCACTTAAGCTTTTCTCAAACGGGAAGACATCTTTCTTCTCGTTTCTCGTTTGTTTATTCCTGGCAAGGAAAGAGAATGGAATTTCAACTGTTTCACACAGCGACCGATTTTTAAAGGTCGAGACTATCGCTTTAGCCTGTATTTTCTGATGTTTCTACTTATGTTCATACTGATTAGCATGATGTAGATAACAGGTTAATTTTTTGAATAAAAGTTTTGTTTACCGATCAGCTAGAGGACATCATGAGGATGGAATTCATTAGATTTTTTTCCCTTCTACTTACAAGGAACCAAGTAATAAGGGCAATTTCTGCTAATGTTTATATCGATAATGAAGTAGATAGAAGAATAAGTTTTTAACAATAATTTGTTACAGAAATCTAGAGAAACTCATGTGAACTGAACACATCAGATTTTTATACAGAGGACCTTAAAACATGTATTTCCGGTGACATCTCGTAATGAATTTTTGGGTGGCATGCAAAACTTCTTTATACTATGTACATAGTACATGTAGAGAAAATAAAAACAAATCAATGGAAAGAAAGAAAGAAGGAAAGAGATAAAGAAAAAAAGAAAGAAAGAAAGAAAGGAAAAAGTCGTGAACCTTATTTGTTTGAGTAGTGCCCTGTTAATAAGTAGCACTAAAATGTTCCTACAATATGTCGAAATAGGCTTGTTTCAAAACAGATATATTACAAAAAATGTAGGTTTCATTCACATGAATTTCTCTACTTTTCGATAGCAAATTCTTCCAACAAAAGTTTATTCTTCTAAGTCATGCTAATTGAGATAAACATTTGCAGAAATGATCTTATTACTTATTTACTTGTAGCTAATAAAGGTATAAGGTAATACGTATACTAGGCTAAAGCTAAATCAATTCTTTGCTGACTTTGAAATTCCGTCTCTTTGCCAGGAATAAAAGAGGAAAATAGAAAAACCGAATGACTACTTCCCATTTGAGAATTGGGAAAATTGAAAATGTGAGATTGAAGACAGTAACAATGAATATTTAGAAATAGTGAATTATACAAAAAATGTACCCGACTTAAATGATGTCCTTTAATAAGATCTAAATTTGTTTGTGTAGAAAGTTTTCTCTATCTCATATGGTTTACCAATGCAAAAGTCGTCCAGAACGAAGAAGGCTTCAAAGGTTATTGCCAGAAAAGGCAAAATTAATATTTTATTTGCCATGAATATATCTTAAACATGCGATACTTTAAATAAAATCTTTAGATCATTTTTGATAAATTCGTGATTTTCGAAAAAAATAGTAGGTTTAAAAGTAGATTTGCTGTGGGCGAATTTTCTTCAAAAGCTTCGTATCACATCAAGTTTAGTATTAAACGGACTTGTATTTTTTGAGTTATGCTGTTAACCTCCCTCTCTCTCCCTCCCTCCCTCCCTCCCTCTCACACACAGAGGATCTCTTTATAAGTTTTTTTTCTGTTTTTCTTTCTTCCCTTTTCTGCTTGCTTTTTGGATTCAGGGTTGCTGGAAACATATATCAGGAGATATTTCGGCATCGAATTTGTGGATGGAATGCAATACCTTCTTTTGCTTTTATTGTTCCATTTATACCTGCCTTTGGCTGCATGGTCCTATTGACGGTATTTCCCTTTGGAACAAATTGTCTAACAGCAATGGTGTTAACACGTGTACCAATACCGCTGGTTTTCTTTTTATCTTTAATTTTAATTATTAAATCACACACACACACACCCACACCCACACCCACACACATACCCACACACATACATACATACATGCATACATACATACATGCATACATACATCCATGCATGCATACATGCATGCATACATACATACATACATACATACATACATACATACATACACACACACACACACACACACACACACACACACATATTCATACTTCCAGACTCTGCGGAAAATAGGGAATAATCTGCAGTAGAGAAAAATTCCTTCCTCCAGCCGGAAATCGTACCCTGAATCCTGGCATAGCAGGCAGGTGTTCTACCGACTGAGGTATAGGACCAGCCGCAATTTTAACCTACTGCGTATGTAAATAACGTAACAATCTCTTCTACAAACTATTCTTATAAAAGCTTATTACTTTCTCTGGCCCGTATGTACAATAGTAGAAAAAATTTGATATTGAGATATCACCGGAAATATGTTTTGAGGTCCCCATTTTTAGGAATAAAAAAGTTCGTGTGTGTGTGCGTCTGGTGTCTGTGGACAGCATAGCTCAAAAACGAAAAGACCGTAAATACCAAACTTGGTATTTATCTTTGTTATCTTCCAAGGTTTCAATACGAGGCGGGGGGGGGCCTCCACAAATTAGTCTTTACGTGTAAAATGGTTTGAAAAGTTTATTTTTCTCAAAAATAGTTCTAAAACTTTTGATTAATATTCCGAATATTAGAAATGTGATATGTCCTATTCACATAACTTTCTCTACCTCACCGTAAAAAATTATTGTTAAAAAGCATATTATTTTATCTACTTTATGATAATCGAGATAAACATTAGCAGAAATTGTCTTAATTACTTACTTCCTGGTAAGTAGAAGGAGAATAAGGCAATACACTAGGCTAAAATGTTAGTCAACTGTTTTAAAAGCCGATTGACATCTGGATGAACTCCGTTTCTATGCAGGGCCAGGAGTTTAGAGCTTTCCGTGTGAATAAAGTTAAGTATTTAAAATCTGAAACATATAGAAAGTAATATAACGAAAACGGCCAACTGTACGAAAAAAGGGTTTATGACATAAATTGTGTGTTTTATCGTGATCTACATTTTTGTGCAGTAAGTTTTGTCTGTCTCTTATGGTTTACCAGTTATGAGAAATTCAATAAAAATCATTCAGAATAAAGAGTTCTTTAGAGGCTATTCCCAGAAAATTCAAGATATACATTTTATTTGTCATGTAAATATAAGGGATTTAAATAAAATCGTTACAGCCATTTTTGAGAAAATCACAATTTTCGACATTTTTTCTATGTAAAGGGTAGTTTGGGTTGGGGAGATTTTCTTGAAAATCTTCGTGTTGCATCCTTGGAAGTTACCAAACTTAAATACCAAGTTTGGTATTTAACGGTATTCGTTTTTTAACTATGCTGTCTACAGACACACAGACATACTAACACCTTTTTCTGAAAATGCTTTTTTTGGATTGGGGGGTCCTAAAACAGGTAATTCCGTTGAAATCTTGGTATCGAATTGTTGTGTGGAATACAATACTTCCTCTATACACTGCGTATATCGTACGTGTAGAGAAAGTAAATATATTTACATCACAAATAAAACGTATATTTTAATATTCTGGGAATAGCCTCTGAAGACCTCTTTATTGTGGATGAGTTTCGCAGAATTTTGCAAAGCGGTTAAACGTAAGAGATAGACAAAAACTTACTGTACAAAAAATGTAGATCTCGTTAAAGCACAAAATTTAAGTCAGATACATTTTAATGTAGAGCTGAGATATTCCTTCTTATTGGTTTGAATTTTAAACTAGGTATCTTCTCAGACAAGGTCACCTTTCTTTCATCCCTCTTTTTTTTTTTTCTGGAAATGCAAAGAGAACTGAACTTCAATTGTTCACATACGACCGGCTTTTAAAATATTTGATTATGGCTTCAGCCTAGTGTATTCCTTATTTCCCTTTTATTTACAAGAAAGCAAGTAATAAGACTATTTAAGCTAATGTTTATCTAGATCAACTGATGCTAACGTTTGGAGAATAGGAAGAGAAAGTGTTGTGAATGGAATACATTAGATTTTCTATAATTTTAAGGATCAGAAGCAAAAAAGCTCAGTACAGTAAAATATTTAATAATCTGATGTTTTGCACTCACATGATTTTCTCTAATTATTAGGGATAGCATTTTGGAGGCCGATAGTGGGATGGAATTGAAGTTACCGCAGCATGGTATATGTATACATATAGTCTGTGTGCGTAGTGAGTGATACTGACAGAAGGAAACGGGGGAATAGTTGCGTGGTAGAGTTGTTTTGAGTAGCAGCGGAAGACAATTAAAGTTGCGTGGGAGGTAAACATAAATACTACTTTGTGATCTCACATTAGTGTCCAGCAACATACATTATTAACGTCTCAATTGTAAATCGTCTCTGACTGGCACGTAAACAGTTATATTGTGAAAAACTTCGCGACACCGTTCAGAAAAGTATACATAATAATGTTGTTTACAAGCAGCGGTCTAAACCACAGACCTGTCTCATTCCGGTTGGTATGTAACGTGTATCGGTTCCCCTGCATACCCCATTTCAGCACGAAGGCGTCATGAATGAGGTGCAGTGCTAGAGAGTGAGACGTGATCAGCGCTTTGAGTCCCTCCCGGCCGGTTGATGCGGTCTTCTTGATCTGGAGACGTTACTTCTCAATCAAGTAGCTCCTCAATTGGCCCTCCCACGAGGCTGAGTGTACCCCGGACCAGGTCTCCCGCTTGGCAAGCAGCCGAGCTATCACCGCGCTAAAGAGAAGACCATAGCGTAATCTTACAAACGCTTATTCTATCTACATAAAATGTTAATAAATTGGCCTGTATTTCCTTGTAGGCAACAGGGATTAGGGAATTACAGTATTCAAGTGATACTCAAATCTTTTAAGAGATGGTCGCTATGCTTAAAATTCCATTCTCTTTACATGACAACATCTGAAAATAAATAACAACTTCCCTCTGAAATAAGATTAAGTACTTGAAAATTGAAACCAATAACAAGAAATAAATTGAAAATGGTTTACTCTATAAAATAATATTTAACAAATTGTGTGCTTTGACGAGATCTTCATTTTTGTACATTGTGTAGTAAGATTTCTTCTATCTCTGATGGTATACCAGTTATATAAAATCATTCAGTAAACCAAGAGATATAAGCCCTATATAAAGTGTTATAGGTCAATGTCTCTTAAAATTAACAGAAATGTCACTAATTCCAAATCTTATAGGAGCAAGGGGGCTTTGAAATTGCGATATAAGCAATTACCGTAGTTTCATTTTAAATTCTGAGGTTGGGCCCCATGAGCCCCATAAGGGGCCCCATGAAAATATTTCCATATCACAATTTGGAAATCCCCTTTGCTCCTATAAGATTTGGAATTCTTGCTATTTAGTTTTTTGTGTTCGTTTAAGATATAATCAGCTGTAACATTTTATATGGGCCACTCTATATATTCAATTTTCCATGAAAATATTTTAAACCCTTTGTATTTTAAGTAGATAAGTCATATTAAAAGAATGAATACACAAATATATTACCATTCCATTTTATTAAACATAAACCAGTAGGGAAAAAAGATGTGGAAGGCCAAATAAAAGGTGGCGTGAACAAGATATATAAATTTTACGGACAAAAATGTCTAATGAGCTTTGGCTACAAAATTGCAAGAATTTTTTGACTATACACTAACTACATAAGTAACTATTTTGGAGCTGTGCCAAAGTATTATATTAGCATTAGTATAGCATTGGGTAAGTGTACACGGCCCGGGCGACCGTATGTGAGATTTGTGGACAAAACGGTGCAGGGGTAGGTTTTCTCCGGTTTCCCCACCATCCCATTCCACCGGTGTTCCATCTTCATTCACGTATCACCAGTTTCATCACCTACATGCCATAACAGTAAAAGCAGGCGTTAAACACCATCAAAACAAAAAGAAAAAAAAAAGGTAAGTGTAGCTGTAGGCCAATATTTAAAATGCCATGCGTAATGTAACTCTTCATTGTAAATTGTTTTGGTTAAAAGAAGGACAATTCCATTTATAAACAAATATTTTTCTTTTTATGGAAATTTTAAATGAAAAATGATAAGAATAAAAAATGATGACTTCCATTTATATGTCCTACTCTATCTGTTCCTTAAAAAAAAATCTTACTAAATATTATCCTTTTATCTACATCCGTGGTGTACTGTTTACTATGCCAGCCTCTAAACCGAAGATTCAAACCTAGCGGAAGATGATGGATTTCTCCGGACGCAAAACTCCTTAGCGTGGCTTCCTTTGCAAGAGAAGTAAAGGGTGAAATGTTTATTTGCACGTATAAGAACTCCCATACCTTAAAAGAAGAAAGTTGCTGAACAAAATTTTCCGCCATTTCGCGTCCGTAAGTCGTGATATCGTCCTACAATGCCATCTGTGGGCGACGAACCGATCCCTCGTCACCATGGCGCATAGCGGCAAATTCACGAACTAGAAATTCAAATCCGATCCCTTTGGTCCACTTAGGAGACACAGGAAATACTACTACTTCATGCAATCGAGATAAACATTAACAGAAACGTTCTTATTGCTTGCTTCCTTGAAATAAGGGAACACACTAAAATAAAATAGCCAAATATTTTAAAAGCCGTACTATGTGGTTGGCATTTAAATTTAGCTCGCTTTCCATGGTCAAGAGTAAAACAAACGAATAAGGGATTCCTGTTTGATAAGTATTTTAAAAGTGTAACCAAAAACAAGGAATATCTCGAAAATAGTTAATTCTACAAAAAAGAGTATCTGATATTAAATTAAGATATCTGATCTACCGTATATTCTTGTATAGTAACTTTTTGTCTATCTCGTAGAGTTTGCCAGTTATGTAAAAGTCATTCAGAATGAACAGTCCTTAGAAGCTATTCCCAGAAAATTCAATAAATGCATTTTATTTGTCATGTAATTATCTTTAATATGCAATTTTTAATCAAAATCTTATAACCAAAACGTTACATTTTTTCCATTTAGAGTGTAGTTTGGGGTGGGGGATTTTCTTGAAAATCTTCCAATCGCACCCTTGGAAGATGCACAACGTAAATATCAATGTTGGCATTTTTGAATTATCGTGTTCATATAAAAATGACACACACAGACAAAATGTTTTCTTCGGACTCAGGTGGCATCAAAACATACTACTAAGTCACGAAAAATCCAGGAATTTGCCAATAAAACACAAAAAATGAATTATTCATCCAATTTTATTTTATCGCCTTCAAAGTAGGCCCCTTCTGAAAGTATACATTTATGCCAACGAATAATCCAATCATCAAAACATGTTTGTAGGCAATTTTAGGAATTGATGTCAATTGTCGCCGCGAATTTTCCTTTATGCCTTCTATCGACTGAAAACGGGTGCCTCGAAGTGGTGATTTGAGTTTTAGAAATAGAAAGAAATCAGCAGGAGCCAGAACAGGTGAATACGGTGGTTGTTCGATGAAATTTGTTGAGTTTTTGGCCAGAAATTCGTTCACAATAATAGCCTTGTGAGCTAGTGCGTTATCATGATGCAGAATCCATGAGTTGTCGTTCCACAACTCTTTCAAACGCCGCATAACGCTCCGATTATAGTCTTTATTTACCATCTGACCTTCTGGCAAGAACTTTGAGTCCACGACACCGCGATAATCGAAAAAAACTGTCAACATGACCTTCAGTTTTGATGGAGTTTGTCGTGCCCTTTTAGGTTTCGGTTCAGTTGGAAGGCGCCATTCGGAAGCTTGTTGACTGATTTGAGTGTCAAACTCGTAAACCCACGTCTCATCACCAGTTTCATGAATGTGGGGTTGGAACTGGCTCGTTCTAGCATGTCTTCAGCAATCCTTACGCGATTGAGTTTTTGTAGAAAATTGTTTAGTTTCGAAACTAACCGAGCTGCAAAGCGTGTCATGCCCAAACAATCGTTTAAAATAGTACGAATCAATTTGTGAGACACAGAAAGTTCAGCGGGAATCTCTCTCAGACCTAAATGACGATTTTCAGACACCATTTTTTCACTTTAGCGATATTCAGTTCAGTTGAAACCGTTGATGGCCGACCAGAGCGAGGCAAATCTCGACCACTTTTGAATGCACTGTACCACTCATATGCACGTGTTTTTGATAAAGTCGATTCACCGTAAGCCCTCTGTAACATTTTCAGCGATTCGAAATACCATTTGCAATGCAAAATTTGAGACAGATTCTTTGTTCAATATTTGTATCCATCGTAAAATCGCAAATCACCTTTGAGATGAACTAATAAAATGTCGTACTGTAAACAAACTAGATGACAGATGACGATCAAACTCCGCGTGGGTATGGAGGAAAGTTGTACCAACTTAGCGATGACAATAATTTCGAATCCCCTTTTAAACAGGAGTTTTAAATGATCAATTCCCGGTAATTTCTTGACAGAAGGTATATTTCGGGTAAAATCTCGACATTGAAATTTTGCGTGGAAAACAATACTTTCTCCAACTACTATGTACATGCTAGAGAAAGTAAAAATTCTATTTGTTGATATTTCAATACATGAAGGACTAGACAAATTCCGATATTAAGTAATTTAGCTAATTTAGTTTACATTAATGTAATGCTTAGGCACGGCCACTTGTCAGTTCATTGTCTTTAGATGTGTACTCTTCTCAAACTAAAGAATAGCTCGTAAATAAATTACGGGTTTGGAAATTATTAAGTAGGCCACAAAATTCAAATTGCTTGACAGTTTAATGTACGGTGGGAAACCACTACCGTTTAAGGTAAAAGCCTGTCATGTATATTCCTTCAACATTACTTGGAATCAATATATTTTCGTATCTAAGTGCCGCGGAAGAAAGGCGCAGTATGTATACACACCTAACTGTCCACCTATTCATAAATATCAGCGATAAATGCTCTCAACATTCCGCCAGAGGTCACTCTAGGCAAACAACATTCAAATGTGTCTGAGTCATGGTGTTAAACTGAACAGCTGTCAGAGAAAAGGTCCTTGGTTGTGATTGTAAAAGACTCACACAATTTATACACTGTCGCCATTTTAACACTAAGCATAAGTAATAGAAGTAAAATCCTTTTCGTTTAAGCTCGCATTTTTGTAGCCGCTTATGCTACATTTGTATGAGTATTTAAAACAGAATTTTATTACAAAATTTCTATTTTCTCTTCCTCTGCCTACAGTAAACAGAGGAAGTATTGCAATCCAAACCAAAATATCATGTATAGATTACATTGAAAATATACCTTTTAAATTTGTACGAATATCTCAAGCATTTTAAAGATATATGTGTGTGTGCGTGTATGTATGTGTGTGTGTGTCTGCCAGGGATGCGTCACGAAGATTTTCAAGAAAATCCACATCCCTAAATATCCTTTACATAGAAATATTTTACTTTCTCTACACGTACTATGTACAGAGAAGGTATTGTAAAGCACCCAAAAACTTGATGCCAAGATTTCAATGGAAATATATGTTTTAATGTCCACCTACTGCAAAAAAAAACATTTTTAAAACTTAGTGCATGTGTGGAAGTGTATGTGTGTGTGTGTTTGTGTGTCTGTGAACAACATAGCTGAAAAACTAAAAGGCCGTTAAATAGTAATGGAATTTAAGTTTAGTATTTTCCAAGGATGCGACACGAAGATTTTAAAGAAAATCCCCTCACCCCAAACTAACCTTTACATGGAATTTTTTTTTAAAATTTTGATTTTCTCAAAAATGGCTCTAATGGTTTTGATTAAAATACTGTATTCGTCACAAATAAAGTGAATTTTCTGGGAATAGTCTTTGAAGAGCACTTCATTCTGGTTGATTTCTGCAGAGTTTTGCATAACGGTTAAGCCGTAAGAGATGTACAAAAACTTACTACATGAAAATGTACATCTCATTAAAACACACCATTTATGTCATATGCATTTTTGTTATAGAGTTGACCGCTTCCAAGATATTCCTTGTTATTGGTTTCAATTTTAAAATACTTCTATTTTTCTCAGACAGGAAGTGTCCGTTTTTCTGTTGTTCTATTCTTGGCCAAGCAAAGAAGAGAATTTCAATGACAATGGCATAACATTAGCTTTTAAAATATATTTGTCTATCGCTTTAGCATAGCGCATTTCTTTGGTTCCCTTCTACTTATAAGGAACTAAGTAATAAGAACATTCTGCTAGTGCTTATCTCGATTAGCATGGTGTAGAAAGAAGAATAATCTTTTGTAAGAAGAATGTAGAGCATCTAGAAATAGTCATGTGAGTGTATCACATAAGATTTTCAATTTTTATTTTCTCAAAAAGATGCCCATCGATTTTTTATAAACAGTATATTGTAACAAATGAGAACAACAGTTTCTGTTAAATTCATTTGTACACAACAGTACACAAATAACTACGCTAACGCCACTTTCTTAATATTTGTCATCCACTAGATTGACGTTTAACTAACTCCCGACAGTGTCGGTCACAAAGTCCAATAACGGGTCTCCGAAAGTTCCAGTCTTGTGAATTACTGGAAATATACGTTTTATCAATTTTCAAAGAGATTGCTCAGGAATGTGAATTTTCTGGATTCATCAATAAAAATGTTGGTGAAATCTTGCAGGGAAACACACAAAGGTCATTGTTTGCCCGGCTATTGTATCAATTCGCTCTATTGTTAGAGCGGGCCAGGCAGCTGTGCCCTCGGGTGGAAGTGGGACTTTATATGTTTAATACAGGGTTACTACAAAAGAAATAGACAATTTCAACTGCCTGTAAAACAAAAACTATTAGAGATAGCAACCTAATTATTTTGGAGGTATGTTGAGAAACTCTCAAAGTTTTGTTTGTTACTATTGGTAACGCTGTAGTGTTTTGTTTGTTGTTGCAGAAGCTGAAATGGCGTAAAATCCTGTGGAAAAGGCATATTGCATGTTGGAATTTGCTAGAACGCAATCAGCAACTGTTGTCCAACGACATTTTCGAACACGTTACCACAAAACGCCACCTACTAGACAGTCAATCTACGACTGATATAGAAAATTCGAGACAACAGGATGTTTGTGCAAAGGGAAGAGCTCGGGAAGACCAAGAGTTTCGGAAGAAAACGTTGAACGTGTTCGTTCTGCCTACATAAAAAGCCCACAGAAATCGACATCTAGGGCAAGCATGCAATTACAAATTCCACAGCAAACTGTATGGAAAATCTTGCGGAAGCGACTGCACATGATGCCTTACAGATTACAGATGTTGCAGTTTCTGAGTGAAGAAGATAAGGTCATACGGCGTGACTTTTGCATCGACATGTTGCGACATGATGAAGACGATGCTGGTTTTTGTGAGCGCATCATTTCATTTTTGTGGTAACGTGTTCTAAAATATCGTTGGACAACAGTTGCTGATTGCGTTCTAGCAAATTCCAACACGCAATATGCCTTTTCCACAGGATTTTACGCCATTTCAGCTTCTGCAACAACAAACAAAACACTACAGCGTTACCAATAGTAACAAACAAAACTTTGAGAGTTTTTCAACATACCTCTAAAATAATTAGGTTGCTATCTGTAATAGTTTTTGTTTTACAGGCAGTTGAAGTTGTCTATTTCTTTTGTAGTAACCCTGTATATGTGAGTGCCAAATAAAATACGTATCTTAAATTTTCTTGAAATAGCCTCTGAAGTCCTTTTTCATTCTGAATGATGTTTGTATAACTGATAAACCGTAAGAGAGAGAGTGTGTGTGTGTGTGGGTGTGTGTGTGAGAGAGATAGAGATAGATAGAGAGAGAGAGAGAGAGAGAGAGAGAGAGAGAGAGAGAGAGAGAGATAGATAGATAGATAGCAATGGGGAGAGAAACAGACAGGCAAACAAAACCGCCTAATACAAAACATTAAAATCTTTTTAATGTATTGCAAAGCATTTGCTTTAAGTGTTTCCAAGATAATCTTTGTTATAGGATTGAAATCTACTTTTTACTTTCTCTTGCACACATATACAATATACATAGTAGGTATATTGTACATACATTCTAGAGATAATATAAATAATAAAATAGTACATTTAATATTAATATGTAAATAAAACATAGTGAATAGTAATTTAGTTAAATATACATAATAAAATATTATTCATATGTGGTTATAAGAATAAGTTTTACATAGAATAAACTCATTGTAATCTATATACAACTTAGCTAGTGCTATATACCAGCATCGTTTATAGTGTATAGTTTAGTATACAGAGCAGCTGGGTACTATTTGCAAACTGACTGACTTTCCAGTAATATTTACTTTCTCTAGCACATATTAACAATGTACATAGTGGTTAAAGAAGGTTTTGTATTCCACCGAAAAACACGTTTTAGGGTTCCTGTATCCAAAACAAAAATTTTTTGAAAAAGGTACGTGTGAGTGTGTTTGTGTATGTGTGACTGTTTGTCTGTGAGCTCGACATCTCAGTAAATAGTAAGAATACCAAATAAAATAGTAAAATGTCAAACTTGGTACTAAGTTTAGTATCTTCCAAGGACACGACACGAAAATTTCGAAGATTTTGATTAAAATACCGTATATTAAAGCTATTTACATGGCAAATAAAACGAATATCTTGAATTTCTGGGAATAGCCTCTGAAGACCTCTTCATTCTGGATGACTTTTGCATAACACATTAGTAGCGGACATAAACTTACCACAAAACATGTAAATCGTTATAACACAGTCGTTGAGTTAACATCTCCAAGATATTCCTTGTTGTTGGTTTCAGTTTTAAAATACTTAAAACCTTTCCCACGTGGAAATTTATCAACTCTTGGCCATGCAAAGAAACGAATTTCAATGACATAAGAACTAGCTTTTAAAATACCCATAGCAATAGGCTAAAAGTTTTAGCTTAGTGTAATTCTTTATTTCGTGTATGTAAGGAACTAAGTAATAAAACAATTTTGGTAATGTTTATCTTGGTTGGTGTGTAGATAAAAGAATCAACTGTTGTAATATTAGCGTTTTTGCAGAACAAATACAGAAAGTAGTGTGATTGTAATACATCAGAGTTTTACCTTCTCTACACGTACTATGTACATAGTGTATAGAGAAGGTATTGCACTCCACCCAAAACTTCGATACCGAGATTTCACCGGAAATATACGTTTTAGGTTCCTCTGTATCCAAAAAAAAATATTTCCAGAAAAAGGTCCGTGTGTATGTGTGTTTGTCCAAAAGTCCATGTGACTGTGAACACGATAACTCAAAAACGAAAAATACCAAATTTGGTGTTTAAGTGTAGTATCTTCCAGGGATGCAACACGAAGATTTTGAGAAAAATTACCCCACCCCAAATTACACTTTACATGGAAAAAAATTCATAAATTTTTATTTTCTTAAAAATGGCTCTAACGATTTTGATTAAAATACACATATTAAAGCTATTTATGTGGCAAATAAAATGTATATCTTGAATTTTCTGAGAATAGTCTCTAAAGACCTCTCTATTCTGGATGATTTTATTGAATTTTGTATAAATGTTAAAGCGTAAGAGATGGACAAAACTTACCGCACAAAAAATGAAGAGCTCGCCAAAAAAAAAAACACACAGTCTATGTCATACATATCTTTTTCGTGGAGTTTATCGTTTTTGAGATATTCCTTGTTACTGGTTTCAGCTTTGAAAAACATACTTTTCTCATACAGGAATTTGTCAACTCCTGTTCATACAAACAGGAAGTTCAAACTGAAGTTCCTTACTTCAGTCACATAGCAATCAGCTCTTGACTATCACTTTAACCTATGTACTCCCTTATTTCGGTTCTATTTACAGGGAAGCAAGTAATAAGGCTATTTCTGCTAATATTTTCTTGATTAGCATGAAGTAAGTAGAAGCATAAGTTTTTACTTTCTCCATACGCACTATGTACATAGTGTATAGAGAAAGTATTGCACTCCACCCAAAAATTCGATACCGAGATTTCACCGGAAATATATGTTTTAGGGTCCCCAATATCCAAAAAAAGCATTTTCACAAAAAGGTCCGCGCGCGCGCGCGCGCGTGTGTGTGTGTGTGTGTGTCCGTGTGTCCGTGTGTCTGTATACACGATAACCCAAAAACGAAAAGTCGGTAAAATACCAAACTTGGTATTTAAATTTAGTATCTTCCAGGGATGCGACACGAAGATTTTGAGAAAAATCCCCCCAACCCTAACTACCCTTTACATGGAACTTTTTTCGAAAATGTTTATTTTCTCAAAAATGGCTCTAACGATTTTGATTAAAATTTCGTATATTAAACATATTTACCTGACAAATGAAATGTATATCTTGAATTTTCTGGTAATAGCCCCTGAAGAGTAGTTTATTCTGGATGAATTTTACTAAATTTTGAATAACTGCTAAACCGTAAGAGATGGACAAAAATTTACTACACAAAAAATGTAGAGCACATTAAAAAACACAATTTATGTTATATACATGTTTTCGTGGAGTTCGTCGTTTTAGTGACATTCCTTATTTTTGGTTTCTGCTATGAAAAACGTATACTTTTCTCATACAGGAACTTGTCAACTCCTATCCATATAGACAAAGGAACTTCATTGACATAGCAACCAGCTTTTGACTATCAGTTTAACCTACGGTTATCCCTTATTTCGCTTCTACTTACAAGGAAGCGAGTAATTAGACTATTTCTGCTATTTTTGTCTGATTAGCATAAAGTAAATAGAAGTATAAGCTTTTTAAAAATTATTTGTTGCAGGGATATGGAGAAAGTCATGTGAATGGTACACATCAGATTTTTTAATAACAATTTGTCCAGAGATGCAGAGAAAGTCATGTGAATGGAACACATCGGAGTTTTACTTTCTCTGCATGTACTATATACATAGAGTATAAAGAAGGTATTGTAATGCACCCAAAAATTCGATACCGAAATTTCACAGGAAATATATGTTTTCAGACCCCCTGAATCCAAAAAAAACATTTTTAGAAAAATGTCCAAGTATGTCTGTCTGTGTGTATATATGTGTGTGTGTGTCTGTGTGTGTGTCTATGTGTGTATGTGTGTGTGTCTGTGTGTGTGTGTGTGTGTCTGTAGGCAGCATAGCTCAAAAACGAAAATACCGTTAAGTTTGGTATCTTCCAAGGATGCGACACGAAGATTTTCGAGAAAATCCCCCCACCTCCAACTACCCTTTACATGGAAAAAAATTCGACAATTTTGATTTTCTTAAAAATGGCTCTAACGATTATGATTAAAATATCTTCTATTTAAGATATTTACTTGTTAAATAAAATGTATATCTTGAATTTTCTGGGAATAGCCTCTAAAGACTACTTTATTCTGAATACATTTTACGGAATTTTGCATAACAGCTAAACCGTAAGAGATGGACAAGAATTTAACACAAAAAAAATGTAGAGCACGCTAAAACACACAATTTATGTAATATACATTTTTTTCGTGGATTTCATCGTTTTGAGATATTCGTTGTTATTGGTTTCTGGCTTTATAAAACGTATACTTTTCTCGTTCAGGAATTTGTGAACTCTGTCCATACAGACAAAGGAACTTCAGTCACATAGCAACCAGCTTTTGACTATCACTTTAACCTATGGTACTCCCTTATTTCGCTTATACTTACAATGAAGCAAGTAATGCGACTATTTCTGCTATTTTTTCTCGAATTAGTATAAAGTAAATAGAAATATAAGTTTTTTAAGAATAATTTGTTGCAGATATATAGAGAAAGTCATGTGAATGGAACATATCAGATTTTTTGAGTTATGTTCTTAAAATCGTGTTAAACAAATTTAGATTGAGACTTCCTCTACTTTTTATGGGTAAACGAGAGGGAAATAAAGAATAAGATATTAGTAATTTTACTTGCACATATTATATATATATATATATATATATATATATATAATTAAATATTAATAAGTGTTGCATACAATTTACATTGTTTTGAAAGCAAATTTAATCATGCTTTATAGCACTTTTGTTTATAATTAAATTGAACAACCTGTATTTGTGTTCGTCACAGGCTTGTTGGCATTCTCATCCATTATTACTACAATTCGATGTGCAACTCCCGACGTTGTTGCATACATTGTACCTATAAATGCTATAAAGTCGCTCTATCACTTCTGGTGTCTCTGCAAACTCTTGTGCACCAACAAACAGCTCCATAGGAAAAGTTTAAATGGAGCGAAATCCGATTATCTTGGAGGCCATGTGATTGGACTAACCCGGCCTATCCATCTTTGTTCAAATATTTTCTGCCTAAATGTTCCTGAATACCAGGTGAAAGGTGAAGGGGTGCACCGTCAAGCCGAGACAGTATGTTTTAACGGACGTTCAATAATACATCGCCCATCAATACGCTCAATACCTGTTTTAGGAAGATCAAGTAGATGGAAACCTTAGCTTGGGTGGATGAACGCATGATACAATCATATGACCATCCAGAATACCTGCCTACTCATTGATGCCAAATCTGTGTTTTAATCACTGGACATGCCTGGCACGAGGATTTTCGTCTGCCAGAACCTGGCTTTTTCGGGGATTGAGAACATCATTCTTAATGAACTGGCATTCATCTGTGAAAAAAATGCGCCGCTAACAGAATACAACACGTGGTGCAAAATTGGATGGTAGTATTGAATATATCTATCCTTTGGAAGAAGCTCTTGCAGAACATCCTACGCGGTGCTATCTAGCTCACAGCATTCTTACATGGACACAAACACTTGCACATTACTACACCTACCATATCACCCACGTAAATCCGCAAGAAAAGCTGATAGGTACCGTGGCGATTTACCCCAGCCCGAGAACACTCGGGCCACTCGTTCCTGGAGTTTCAAGAAAATCCCCCCACCCCCAACTACCCTTTAAATGGACATTTTTTCGAAAATGTTGATTTTCTCAATAATAGTTCTGACGGAATTTTGCATAACTGGCAAACCGTAAAAAACCTACTTAACAGAAAATGTAGAGCTCATTAACACACACAATTTATGTTATATAATTTTTTTCATGGAGTGGATCGTTTTTGAGATATTCCTTGTCATTAGTTTCAACTTTAAAAGCTTATACGTTTCTCATATGGGAATTTGTCAACTCCTGTCCATACAAACAAAAGAACTTCAGTCACATAGCAACCAGCTTTTGACTAATAATTTAGCCTATGCTACTCCCTTATTTCCCTTCTGCTTGCATGGAGGCAGGTAATAAGTCTATTTCTGTTAATTTTTTCTCAATTAGCATGAAGTAAAAAGAAGCATAAGCTTTTCAACAATAATTTGTTGCAGAGATGTAGAAAAAGTCATGTGAATGGAACACATCCGATTTTTTTAAATCATTTTTCACTGATTTCACCTTTTAGGTCATATGTGTTTAATTATAAAGGCAGTTTTGATATTTTAATATAATTTAAGGTTATTTTTAGTCATTCTAACAAATGTTATAATCCTTAAAGCGTATTTGATTCGTGAATACGAAAATAAGGTATATTTACTTTCTCTACACGTACTATGTACACAGTGTATAGAGAATCTCGATACCGAGATTTCACCGGAAATATACGTTTTGGGTCCCCCTGAATAAAAAAAAAAACATTTTTACAAAAAGGTTCGTGTGTGTGTGTGTGTGTGTGTGTGTGTGTGGACAGCATAGCTCAAAAACGAAAAGACCCTTAAATACCAAACTTGGTATATTTTTCGAAAATTTTGATTAAAATGTCAAATATTAAACATATTTGCTTGACAAATAAAATGTACATCTTGAATTTTTTTAGGAATAGCTTCTGAAGAGTACTTTATTCTGGATGAATTTTACGGAATTTTGCATAACTGCTAAACCGTAAGAAGTGGACAAAATCTTAACATACAAAAAATGTATAGCACATTAAAACACTCTAATTATGTCTTATAGATTTTTTTCATGGAGTTGATCGTTTTTGACATATTCCTTGTTTTTGGTTTCAGCTTTGAAAAACTTATACTTTTCTCATATAGGAATTTGTCAACTCCTGTCCATACAAACAAAGGTACTTCAGTCACATAGCAACCAGCTTTTGATTATCAGTTTAGCCTATGGTACTCCCTTATTTCGCTTCTACTTGCAAGGAAGCAAGTATTAAGACCATTTCTGCTAATTTTTCTAAATTAGCAAGAAGTAAATAGAAGAATAAGCTTTTTAACTATAATTTGTTGCAGAAATGTAGAGAAAGTCATGCGAATGGAACACATCAGATGGTTTTAATTTGCCAGTCGCTTTCAGTAGCTGTACGCGCAATATATTGCAACATCTTTACTCACGTGTCAATAAGCTGTGTTCCAGACATAGGTAGTCCCTAAATCTGTTTGTGTGTTTTCGCTGCATGTGTCTCACTGATTCAGTGAACAAACAAAACTCTGGCTACAAGTGTTATCTTTGTTTCTTTCTTTATGACCAGGTATTTACTTATCTTCAATAATGCCAAAAGTGAATTCTAGCAAGGCTGCTAGTTTAAAAAATATCGTTAGTGAGTTTGGAAGGAAGTGTTTTCAAAGGATGGTTCTATATTAGATCTTTTGTAAACTTTGTGAGGATAAGGTGGCGGCTGAGAAAATATTTAGTCTAACAACATTCGGCCGTGGAAAACATATGCGTGCAGTAGAAAATTCTGAGAAAAAGAAAAACTCACAAGTACTGCTTGCTCGGTGTGGCGTTGGATAAAAACTGGCACATTCTTCGATTTTTATAAGGAATTATTGTGACGTCTTAGTATTATCGATAACTGCCAATCATTCACATTCCAGAATCTTCAGATATACATTGTCATCTATTGCAATGGAAAGGAGAGCTATTAATATAAGGTACAATTTTTAAGAACATTTTCTTACTATTAAAGGTAGAGTCAGACTGAAAATATTAATGACATAGCCGGTATTTGAATCACGGATCTCCTGGACGATATTGTCATGGTAGTTCAGTGGTTAGAGCAAGTGGACGGAGAGCAGGAGATGCGTGGTTCAAATCCCGGCTATGCATTGAATTTGAAATCTGACTCTACGTTCCAAATTCCTGACCTATGCGACGCCCTTGGTGCACGGCGGTATATTACGATTCGAGTTATAAAAACTATCGTCTTCACGTTACCTGGTGTTGGTGCGAAGATCTCGTGACTGACAACCTCACCTTCATTCTGGAAGTCGAAACAAGAAGCTGGAACGCTGAAAATAAAATTGTGGGTTGCCTTTGGCTTGTTCAGGATTCTGTAAATAGTTAGTTTCAGGGTTGTGGTGCGCTTGAAAAAACAATATTTGCACGAGATTTGTTCCGGGTTATTTATTGACTTCACTTGAATTCTGTTACTAATGATCACTCTGAAACACATTTAATAAACGTGATCTTCACTCGCTATAGGATTGTACTATAATGCTTCAACATCGTGACTAGTTACATTGTTTCTAAATTAAGCGCCAAATCACGGAGCTGATTGTCGCAGTAACGACGTTAGAAACTTTTACAAGCCGAATTTAAGTTTGGGCTCCAACCTCATCTTATATAGTAGTTTACTTATACGCTTAAAACTCGTTCTAAGACTGCCTCCGTGGTCGAGTGGTCCGCGAGCTGGCTTCTCACCCGGAGGTCCCGGGTTCGATTCCCGGCTGGGGCGGGGAATTTTTCTTTAACCGGAATTATTCCCTATCCCCATAGAGTGTGTTTAGTAATATAAACTTTAACCTAATGTTCTGAACCTACAGTTTCACAAGTGAAAGCCCCCGTTGATGTTAAAGGGGGCTATAAAAAAAAAAAAAAAAAAAAAAAAAAAAAAACTCATTCTAAATTTTCCTATTGGTTCTGCACAACCGGGTGTTTTGAAATTTAAACCTTCTCTTAGTCACGCCCTAACATTTGGATGACTACTTCTTGGGCACATGGTTTCAAACAATGAACTCTTACCCTATTTTCTAAACACCCGGGGTTTTACTGCAGATGTGCCTCTCTTGCGCCAATCTTTGGTAATTGACCATGTCTCTCAACAACACAAAGGAATAGGGCAACAAGTAGCTCAAGTGGTTAAAACAGTATAATACCAGCAAATGGATAAAATCGAAGTAATAGCCTTAAGTGCCTCGCTTTGGCGCTTCGTGGCGCATGGGATCGTGGATTCAAGTTCCGCCTTGGGCATGGATATTTGTGTGTTTGTTAATGTTTGTATGTATGTGTAGTTGGAAGCAAAAAGCAAACAGTAAATCTAACAGGTCAATTAAGGAAATGTAGGGAAACTGGAAAAAAGAATGCAGAAAAAATATTAAAAAAAAAAAAAGGGCTGCTTGCAAATGTTCATATGTTATACAAAGATGCGTCCCAAACGAGGAAGTGTCACATACACACTTTTCTACTGATACAATTTTCCCTGTACGCACAGACTAATGCTAGTAAAGCTTATTACAAGCATACAAATGTGAATCAAAAATATCAATGACTATACATAACCAGATTATAATAATAAACAATAACACTTGACACATAAGACATGTTGGTGCACCTACACACAACTAGTGTGGAAGAAACAGTTGATTAACACTATTACTTTTTTATATTTATTTTAGATAACTTTTCAGCTTTTTTTTTTGTCATTTCCTAACAATTATTAGGACATTTATAGGTATTTTTTTTAAAGATTTTTAGGCCATCAAAATTCACACCCCGGTTATCATATTTCATTCAATTATGCAGAATCTATAACTAAACTATGGTCATCCATACCGTTTTCATATCTTAATAATGCACTAGTTAGCTTAATAAATAGGTATATATCTTTGTATGTATATATGTATGTATGTATATCCGGTTGAAATTTATCGTACGCAAATCGATTTATTTAATTGCTCGACGGTAGCAATAAATGGACCGAAGAAAGGGGAATAATGGATATCAGGTTATTGATTTTTTTATAGTACTGACGTGTCTCTTGGTAATAGGCCGAATAATGAACTCTAGACTGGAGCTGGAAGAAGTGAGGGCAATGCTATAAAAGGTTTAGTAGAGGATATGGTACAAGTTAGAACATGCAAAAGAGAATAATAGACAGGGTGGCGAGAAATACACAAGAAACAAAAACCGTGCTAAAGATTTCAGATCTCAGCTAAACGTGTGCCATTGTTAAAATTGTATAAAATAGAAAGTCAACGCTTTTAATTGTGCAGAGAAAACTCTGGAATTGCAGGTAAATAGATGTTGAAAGTCAAACACTTTTAGAGATAAGGCAATTTATGGAAGGAGGGAAAAGCTCTAGTGTTTTTTTTTTTGTAAAGAGATGGTACAAAGAATGGAGGATATTGATAAACAATAAATTTTCTGCAGAGGAATTAAAAGCTTCACTGTTGTATAGTGTAATAAAATATGAATGGAAGTTGGAGAAAGTATAGAAATATTCAACAAATTAGGTAGAAAAGGCTGGGCATGGTGTAGAACTGGTGTGAGAAAATGAAGGGACATAAGTGAGGGAACTGGCTTGGATATCTCTCAATTATACGGTAACAGACTAGGATTTTCATCATGTTTTAGAACGTCGAGAAGCTAAAATATGAGATATCAATAATTAGTAGCAATGAGATTTCTTCCGTTACTTATAAAGATACAAGGTAAGCTTCATGGGGACAAGAAAGTAACTGGCATTAGAGGGACATGGGAAATTATTAGAAAACCTTAAACAGCAAACCCAATGTATTACATTCACATTACTTTCTCTACTCTCGATCTTTATGATTTGAGCATGCAAAGAATTCTTGCGAAAATATATATATCTATCTAAATCAGCTAAATTGAAATAAATCTTTGCATGAATAGCTACACTACTTATTTTCTTATATATTCAAAGGAAATATCCTTAAAATTACATGTTGTTTCCATGAAATCGCGATAAATAACGGAATATCGATTGGACATTTAAAAGATAAGCCGTGTATTGAACAATTCGAATCATTTCCGAATCATTTCCGATTGTAAACATAGCTACACTTTTGTGGTGTACGTTTCCGCCTATTGCTTAACGCATACCGGTATTAAAAGATTATACAAAATTCCCTCGAAAAAGTGGACTTTACAAGCTATTCCCATAAAATTCAAGATATTAATTTTATTCATCAAGTAAATGTCTTTAATACGTGGAATTTAAAACAAATATAAAAAAATAAAAAAATGTTCCATATAGTTAGGTGTACAAAGATTTCATTTTAACTCTTCGTGAACAGGTTGGGAATGTATTAAACATAAATGTGAATTTTGATTTATCCGACTTTTCGTTTATTGAGTTATCCTGTTCAAAACGGATCTTCTTCTAAAATATTATTTTCACATTCTGTATTTCACCGGAAATACATTTTTGAGACCCCCTAAATCCCCCTCCCTGCAAAAAAAAAAAAAATTAGAAATACGTTCGTGGTGTGTCTGTGGGCAGCATAGCTCAAAAATGAAAAGTCGGTTAAGTACCAAACTTGGAAATTCAGCTAAGTATTTTACAAGGATTCGACACAAGATTTTTAAGAACATCCTCCACCCCCAACTACCCTTACATGGAACATTTTTCGAAAATTTTAATTTCCTCAAAAATTGCTAACGATTTTTATTAAAATGACATATGATTAAGATATATTCATGACAAACGAAATGTATATCTTGAATTTTCTGGGAATAGCCTCTGAAGACCTCTTCATTCTGGATTACTTTTGTACAACTTGTGTATAACTGGTAAACTGTAAGAGATAGACAAAAACTTACTACACAAAAATGTAGATATCGTTAAAACACACAATTTATGTCATATTTTTGTAGAGTTAACCATTTTTAGATATCCGTGTTATAGGTTTCAAATTCAAGCAAAGAGAATGGAATTTCAATTGTTCCCATAGCAACCAGATTTTACAAGATTTTATTATATTTTTTGTTAAATACATCCCCTTATTTCCCTTCTACTTACAAAGAAGTAAGTAAAAGAAGAATTCTGTTAATGTTTAGCTCGAATAGTATGATTTAGATAAAAGCAAGGTTTGTAAGCAAGGTTTGTTTGTGAAACAGCTAGAGAAAAGCATATGATTTTTTTTTATCTTATTCAGGGGGCTTCAAAATACATATTTACGATAAAATATCGATTTGAATTTTTGGGAAGATTTTATTATTTTGGGAATTTTGGTTTAGAAAGTAAAAGTAGAGAAGAAAGATTTAATATCGTAGATCTACGATAGGATCTGTATTTCAGAACTAGTATACTACTGTGTACTGACGTAATGGTGACTGGCTAGGAGTGACTCTGGCCAATAACTTCACTGGTGCATATTTTCACGCTAGACCTAGAGGTAAATAGAGTGGGTAGTTAGCATTGGTAGTAGTGACAAGAAGTTTATATTCGGAGATTTGCAAATTTGTTTATGTATGAACTGCATAGATTAAGAAGCTGAAAATGAATAATTCATTTATATTTGTGCCTACATAATGTAATATAACTTTATGAATGTATGCACATATGTATGTACGCACGGACGAACGTGTGCATATATATCTGTATGAATGTGTATATGTATATGTGTAAGTATGTATGCATGTATATACGTGTGTATGTATATATGCAACTATGTACGTACGGACGTGTGTATGTATGTATCGGTGCGTATATGTAGTAAAGACATATTTGAAAATAACCGAATAAGGCATTTTACTTTCTCTACACGTAATATGTTCATGTGTATAGAGAGGGTATTGTACTGCATTCAAAAATTCGATACCAAGATTTCACCGGAAATACACGCTTTAGGGTCCCACACGTTTTAGAAAAAGGTCCCTGTGTGTGTCCTGTATCTGTGAACACGATAACTCAAAAACTAAAAGTCGATAAAATACCAAACTTGGTATTTAAGTTTAGTATCTTCCAGGGATGCGTCACAAAGAGTTTGAGAAAAATTTCCCACCTCAAACTACCCTTTACTTGGAAAAAATTTCGAAAATTGTTATTTTCTAAAAAATGGCTTTAGCGATTTTGATTAAAATACCATATATTTAGGACATTTATATAGTAAATAAAATGTTTATTATGAATTTTCTAGGAATAGCCCCTAAAGACCTCTTTATTCTGGATGAATTTTTGTTCAGTTTTGAGTAACTGGTAAACGGTAATAGACAACAAAAACTTACTACATAAAAATGTAAATCTCGTTAAAACACAATTTATATCATATACCTTTTTTTCGTGGATTTTATCATTTCTGGGACATTCCTTGTTACTTTTTTCAGATTTAAAACACTTAAAACTTTTCTCGCACGGAAATTTGTAAACTCCTGGTCATGCATAGAAACGGATTTCAACCGTATGGCAACCAGCTTTTAAAAGATTTGATTATCGTTTTAGTCCAGTGCATTCCTCTATTTACCTTCTACTTACAAGGAAGCAAGTAGTTAAGACAAATGCTGCTAATATTTATCTCGAATATAATAAAGTAGATAGAAGAATAAGCTGTTTAACAATAAATTGTAACAGCGATGTAGAGAAAGTCATGTGAATGAAACATATCAGATTTTTACTTCATCTTTTGAACTGTGAAATGTTAATAAAAGAGTGACTTTATCTTTCCCAAGCCTTCCGTAGGATGACGTAGTTCTAATCATACAGCATAGGTATATGCAATATTATGAAATGAGTAATGACACGAAAGAAAATCTATTTCACGAAACTGTTAAATTCTGCAGTTTCTTTTGTTAAGGGCTTATTATTATTATTATTATTATTATTATAAATGTTGTTGTTGTTTCTCATCTCAATATATCAAACTTAAAATATTTTAGCCAAACCTGTTGAACTTTTTTGAGAAAATAATCTATAACGAATTTTTTTCATGAAAGGAAAGTTTTGAGGGGTGGAAATTTTGTGAAAATCTGTGTGTCTACTATCATTGGAAGATGCTGGACTTAAATATCAAATTTGGTATTTATGGTATCTGCATCTCGTAGGTTATGCGTTCACACGCATATGCGCATGCGCATCTTTTTCTATAATGGTTTTATTGGATTTTGTGAGACACAATACACATAGTACTTCCGGTGGAATCTCGATACTGAATTTTTGGATAAAGCATAATGCTTCATCTGCTTATATACCATGGCTAAGTAGAAGAATACGTAAAACAAGCATTAACAATGTACGTAAAAATGCAAGTTCTTACATCATCCCATTCGAATGCTTAAAATTCCATCCTAACTATAGACAATCAAGAGTTCTTTCTAGTAATTTGACTCTCCTGGTGTAGGGTGGTTGTAACGCAACATTTATGGTGCCATTTAACACAAAAGGGGTGTATTTTGAGCATCTGAAAGCGGAGTTGTATGGGAAAATAAGGTTTTGTACGCTCTTTTTCATATAGTGTGCTTTCATACTCTAAACATTTTGTTATATTATATATCTAAAATTAAATGGTATGTTTTATATTTTCTGTGCATATTGCGTAGTTTTTTTTTTCTTTTTTTTTTTTCTTACCGGGGGTAAGCGAGATTCGAACTCGCGACCTGCTGAACGTGAGGCAGACACGCTACCACCACACTAGAGGCATATTAGCTAATTGATAATGCAGAAAGCGAGACTTGTTTCGTCCTAGTTGAAACATTGCCTGCTTTAGCAGTCTAGCATCAAATTGTGTTGGCTGTTTCTTTTCCCCCTTACCTTCCTCGTCCCTTTTTTGCATCAGCAGAATCAAGATAATGCATCTACGATACAATTGTATACATAGTAATAATAGAAAATAATAATACACACTGTGAAACAAGCGCTTTATAGTTCATCTATGTTATGCCAATGATTCATCTCTGAATTACAAAACAGCCCTTCCCTTCTAATTGAAGTGCATTAATAATTTCATTCATATTTAATGAAGATCGATTTGAACAGTCACAGTAGCGTATCGAGTTCAAGTCGTAGTGACTGACACGAAGGTGTTGAGAAACGTACAGTTTAGCAAGCGCGACACGAGCAGCTTTGGTAAGTTTTCTTGAAGTAAACATTTTAATGAGCACAAATCTCAGTGCCGTACTCTTCGAGAAATGATGCAAGTATCACTCCACTTAAAACATGTGGCTACGATTCAAAACAATATCGATCATTGTATAAAAGAGTGTATTATTTGAAACTTTTAACATCCTTTTTTTTATATTCGAGATCATTTATTAAACTTTAAGTTTCGAAAAAAATGTTCTTTCTCAAAAAAATAGATTAAATAAAAATATACGTACAAAATCTGATGGGTTTCATTCACAGTACTTTCTCTAGAAACTATTATTCTTTTATCTACATCATGCTAATTGATATAAACATTAGCAGAAATAGGTCAACTTTTAAAAGCCGATCGTTCTGTGAAACGACAGGAGTTCGGTTCGCTTTGTATGGCCAGCAGTAAAACAGGAGAGATGAAACAAAAGTTTTTTTTTTTATAGTGTTTAATGCTCGCTTTCGCTACCATGGCACCGCAGGCGATGCGGTGGTTTGCGATGGGTGGGGAAACCGGAGAACCCGGAGAAAACCTGCCCCTGCGCCGCTTTGCTCACCACAAATCGCACATGCGGTCACTTGGGATAGAACCCGGGCCGTCTAGGTGAGAGGCGAGTGGCCTTACCACGGCGCGGCCCTGAAACAAGAGGTGGTTTCCTGTTTGAGAAGAGTTAGAGGTAGTTTAAAATTGAAACCAATAATGAGTTTCTCGGAAACGGTAAACTCTACAGTAAAAATATATGACATAAATTGTGTGTTTTAACAAGATCTACATGTTTTGTGAAGTAAACTTTTGTCTGTTTATTACGGTTTACCAGCAAAACTCAGCAAAATTCATCATTGACAAATAAATCCTCAGAAGGTATTTCCACAAAATTCAATATATACATTTTATCTGTGCAGTAAATATCTTTAATCAAAATCGTTAGAGCCGTTTTTGAGAAAAACAAAATTTTAGAAAACTGTCCATGTAAAGCGTAGTTTGGGGTAGGGGCATTTTCTAAAAATCTTCCTGTCTCACCCTTGGAAGATACCACGCTTAAATACCAAGTTTGGTATTTGATGGCCATTTAGTTTTTGAGCTATGCTGTCCACAAACACGCACGCGAATTTTTTTCTATTTTTTTTTTTTGGACTCAGGGGACCTCAAACCATATATTTCCTATAAAATATTGACATCGAAGTTTTTGGATGGAATACAATATCTTCCTGAAACACTATCAACATAGTACGCGTAAAAAAACTTATTCCTCTACCAACTCCAGCTAATAGAGATAAACATTAACAGACCTGATCTTATTACTTAGTTCCTTGTAAGTAGGACAATAAGTGATCAAATTAGGCTGAGGCGGTAGGTCGTCCTCATTGGTGTGCGGGTAGCATGCTAGCACTCAAGGTCCTGGGTTCATTTTTCCGGGGTCGTAAAAATCCTTAGCATGGCTTCCTTCTGAAGGGAAGTAAATCCGTTGGTCCCGTGTCGTAAATTTATGTCATGTAGAAGAACCTCAAGCCTGATAAAGAGATCTCTGAACAAAATTAAGCTGTTTTCACGCCCAATATAGAATGGGATGCAACTCTAATTTCTAAGGGGATAGTCAAGACTTCTGAAAGGTGGTCGCTAAGCCATAGCCAAAAGTAAAACAAATGAAAAATGAATGACGTTAGAGAAAAGTGTAAGTATTTTAAAATTGCAACCAACAACAGATAGCTCGGAAATGTTAGCTCCACAGAAAACTGAATAGGATATAAATTGTATATTTTTGCGAGATCTACGCACTATGTACACAGTGTATAGAGAAGGTATTGCACTCCACCAAAAAATTCGATACCGAAATTTCACCGGAAATATATGTTTTAGGGTCCCCTGTATCCAAAAAATGTATTTTCAGAAAAAGGTCCGTGTGTCAGTGTATCCGTGTGTCCGTGTGTCCGTGTGTCCGTGTGCCAGTGTATCCGTGTGTCCGTGTGTCTGTGAACACGATAACTCAAAAACAAAAAGTCAGTAAAATACCAAACTTGGTATTTAAGTTTAGTATCTTCCAGGGATGTGACACGAAGATTTTGAGAAAATCCCCCCTCCCCAAACTACCCTTTACATGGAACTTTTTTCGAAAATTTTGATATTCTAAAAAATGGCTCTAACGATTTTGATTAAAATATCGTTTATTAAAGATATTTACCTGACAAATAAAATGTATATTTTGAATTTTCTGGGAATAGCCTCTGAAGACTACTTTATTCTGAGTGAATTTTACGGAATTTTGCATAACTGCTAAACCGTAAGAGAGAGAAAAAAACTTACCATACAAAAAATGTAGAGCATATTAAAACACACAATTTATGTTGTATACATTTTTTTCGTGGAGTTGATTGTTTTTGAGGTATTCCTTGTTTTTGGTTTAAGCTATATAAACTTATATTTTTCTCTTACAGGACTTTGTCCATAAAAACAAAGTAACTTCAGTCACATAGCAACCAGCTTTTGACTATCACTTTAACCTATGGTACTCCCTTATTTCGCTTCTACTTACAAGGAAGCAAGAAATAAAACTATTTCTGCTATTTTTTTTTCTGGATTAGCAGGAAGTAAGTAGAAGCATAAGCTTTTTAAAAATAATTTATTGCAGAGATATAGAGAAAGGCATGTGAATGGAACACATCAGATTTTTGTAGTAAGCTTTTTTCTCTCTCTTACGGTTTCCAGTCGTGCAAAAGTTTTCCAGTGAAGGGTACAATTCTCTCCAGAGTCTGAAAGTATGAATGAGATTGTGAATGTGTACGCGTAAACCTACAGACAATAACCAAACGTTTGCAAATAGTAATGTGGATGAACACCGTTGCCATTATCAATTATTGTTCTAAAGGAGAGGCCGCTTACAATTGAGGGAAAAGAAGTCATACAGAGTGAAACGGACTTCAGAGGCTATTCCCAGAGAATCCAGGATATATATTTTATCTGTGATACAAAGTTCTTAAAACTATGGAACTTTAATCAAAACATTAGGGCCGTTTTTTAGAAAATCAAAATCTTCGAAAAATGTTCCATTTAAAGGATTGTTTGGGTGGGGAATGTATTTGAAAATCTTCGTGTGCTGAACTTAAATATCAAGTTTGGCATTTAAGGACTTCTCGCTTATGAGTTATGCTATTCGCTGACACACACAGACACACACACACACTCACACGCACACACATGGGTTTTTTTTCTAAAATACTTTTGTTGGATTCAGGAGACCTCAGAACATTCATTTTCGGTGAAATGGTCTCGAATTTTTAGATGGAATGCAATAACTCCTCGACTGCCTCGGTGATCGAGTGATCAGCGAGCTGATTTCTTACCCGGAGGCTCCGGACTCAATTCCCGGCTGGGTCGGGGAATTTTTCTTTAATCACAATTATTCCCTATCCCCACAGATTCTGGAAGTAGTACGTGTGTGTGTGTGTGTTTGAGGAAAATAAAGCGATTTAAACTCAACTGAAAGAACCTACAGACAACGAATTGTTCTAATGCAAAGCCCCCAATATGACCTTAGATGTTAAAGGGGACTATATAAACGAAACCACATAAAAAAACTCCTCTATCTACAATATACATTGCACATTGGAAGAGAAAAAAATCTGATATGTTCCATTCACAAGACTTTCACTACATCTCTCTAACAAATTATTGTTAAAGAGCTTATTCTTCTATTTCATGATAATCGAGATAAACATTAGCAGACATTGCCATAATTACGTGGTTCCTTGTAAGTAGAAGGGCAAAAATCTAATAGAAGGGAAATAAGAAAATACATAGGTTAAAGCGATAGTCTCGTCCTTTAAGAGCCGGTTACTATGTGAAGCAATTGAAATTTAATCTCTTTCCTTACCATGAATAAGCAAGCGAGAAACGAGAAGAAAGATGTCTTCCCGTTTGAGAAAAGTTTAAGAGGCTAACATTGAAACCAATAATCCGAAATATCTTGAAAACGGTTACCTCTACAAAAAATGTATGTGTGTTTTTAATGAGATCTACAGTTTTGTGCAGTAAGTTTTTGTATATATTTTACGGCTTGCCAGTTATACAAAAGTCATCCAGACTGAATAATTCTTCAGAGACTACATACTTCCAGAAAATTCAAGATATACATTTCGTTTATCATAAAAATATCTTAAACATAAGGTATTTTAATCAAAATAGAGTCATTGCCTTCTCTATACATATGTACATATATGTAGAGGAAGTAATAATATAAGTATTGCATTAATAGAGCAATTAGAGCAATATATAATCAAGAGTTACATTTTCATTGTCCAGTTTAATTAAAAAGCCTATCTCAAAGAGCATTCAAGATATACAATAACTAATAAATGTTGTAACACTGAAATTAATATATTCTTGTGCGTATGCAAAATAAAGTCACCCATAGTTTTAAACCCAAGATTTAATAAGTGCAAAAACATCAACAAACAGCAACTATTATAAGCACTTAACAGACAGCAATCCGTGATGTAACAGATTATTTTATATGCCTTTATTGTTAATTTGTTGTAAACATAGGATGGTAGTGATGATGAAATGATGACAGGCAAAAAATGTAACGCCTCCACTACTTACAATATATATATAGTTGCATGTGCTGGCCTAAGACGGATTAATATCATTTGGATTACTGGCACGCGGAAGAATTTAGGGACAAAATTTGGAGTCCGCGGCGATAAGTATATGATCCTGTAAGTTGCCCAAGTCGTCAAATAAAGAAACTATTATTAACTTTCCCTATATTATAAAAATGCGTGGCAGAGTCAGATACTCTGAACATTTTTATATGTAATACTGTTTGAAAATGTTGATAAGTTCCACTCACATGATTATATGTTATACAGCAAAACTAGTCTTTTTTTTCTTTCCTTTTTTTTTTTTTTTTTTTTTTGTAGCTAACATCCTTTAACCTGGTTGGTCATATCGGACGGTGAATGACATTTGTGAAATAGTGATCAAATGTTCTCAAAGTCCATGGAGCTTAAAGTTACCCAACATTCGTCTTCTCAGGATAAGGAAAAATCCGAAATAATCTTATCCGTGTACCTCACACTAAGCTAGATTCAAACTCGCGACCTGGTAAATGTGAGGATGACACGCTACCAGCACCCTACCCAGGCGGGCAAACTAGTCTTACAAAAGCTTATTTTTCTATTAGTGCATGCTAACCGAGATAAGCATAATAAAAATGGGCTTTTGCTTATTTTCTTGTAGGTACATTGAAAATAAGGGAACTCTATATGTAGTCAAATCTCTTACAATCTGGTATTAATATAGGTATTAAACATTTAAACCAATAACCAGGAATATCTCGGAAATTGTTAACTTTTCAAAAAAATGTGTAGGACATAAATTGTGTGTTTTAACGAGAGCAGCATGTTTTATGTAATAAGATTTCATCTAACGGCTTACAAATGAAGCAAACGCTGTCCAGAATGAACAGGACTTCAGAGGCTATTCCCAGAAAATTAAAGATATACACTTTATTTTTATGAAAATAACTTAAACATTTTGGTATTTATCAAAAGCATTCGATCCATTTTTGAGATAATAAAACTTCCGAAATTTGGGTTAGTTTTGATACAAGGATTTACTTGAAATTTCTGTCGCATTCTTGGAAAATGCTGAATTTAAATATCAAGTTTGGTGTTAAATATACCCACACAGACGAAACCTTTTCTAAAACTATTATTTGTTATTCAGAGTGAATTCAAAGTGAATCACCAGTATCGAATATCAGTATCGAATTTTAGAGTGGAATGCAATACATCCTCTACCTACTAAGTACGTGGCAGAGAAAGTAATAATTATTGTTCATGCACCTTCTCATCTAATCTGCAATATATGATTTACCAAAAACACTTGTTGCTCCTATTATATTATAGGGTATTATGTTACACTATACTATATTATACTTTATTATATTATATTTTATTAGATCCAATCATGCTAAATCGAATTAGAACATAACTGGTAAATTATTTCTGAAAATGTGCAAATTAACGAAAGTAAAATGAACATGCGTAGATAAATGTAAAAAAATATAGGTCAACACTAGTACTAGGTACTGCTGTAGTACTACTAGGTATCACTGTATACCTATACATCTGCTGCTTTCAAAATGTTTTCTTCTACTTACATGTCAAATCCTTGCTATTTGTCTTTTCTCAAAATGGTAGAATAGGTCAACACTAGTACTAGGTACATGCATCCGCTGACCTCAAAATGTTTCCTTCTACTTACATGTCGAAAATCAAGCAAAGAAATATATTTTTAAATTTCGTAAATCAAGTCCCCGTTATTTGGTTGTCCTCTCAAAGCCCTCTGATCCTTTTACTTAAGTGAGCGATGTCAAAGGAATATGTTTTATGACGACGGCCTCATTGGTGCTAGGTTTGCAAACGTTGGCGCTTTCCTTGCGAATGGACAGGGACACAGGGGTCCATTACAAGACAAGGCTAAGGGAGAACTTAAAATATATCAATCAGCTCTCTCACTCTCTCTCTCTCTCTCTCTCTCTCTCTCTCTCTCTCTCCCTCTCCCCCCTTTCCACTCACTTTGTCTACTTGACATTGCTTTAACATTGTTTAAAATAAATTACGCAATAAGGCAATTGGTTTGAAATAAGGGTTCCACAAATTTCCATTCCAAATTATACGTCTTCGGCACAGTTTACTACTTCATTGATTTTCTTGTTCTTTTTGAGTTAATACATACTGTTTACAGACACACACACATTCATACACACAGTCACACACAGGCAACACTCGAACCATTTCCTAAAAATCTGATGTGTTCCATTCACATGACTTTCATTACATCTCTGCAACAAATTAGATTTAAAATGCTTATACTTCTATTTACTTCATGCTAATCGACAAAAACTTAGCATAAGTAGTCTTATTACTTGCTTCCTTGTAATTAGAAGGGAAATAAGGGAGTAGCATAGGTTAAAGCGATAATCGACAGCTGGTTGCAATGTGACTGAAGTTCCTTTGTTTGTATGGACAGCAGTTGACAAATTCCTGTATGAGAAAAGTCAAGTTTTTCGAACCTGAAGACAAAACAAGGAATATCTCAAAGATCAACTCCACGAAAAAAAATGTATACAACATAAATTGTGCGTTTTAATGTGCTCTACATTTTTTGTGTTGTAAGTTTTTGTCTATCTCTCACGGTTTAGCAGTTATGCAAAATTCCGTAAAATTCACTCAGAATAAACTAGTCTTCAGAGGCTATTCCAGAAATTTCAAAATATACATTTTATTTGTCAGGTAAATATCTGAAATATACGATATTTTAATCATAATCGTTAGAGCCATTTTTTAGAAAATCAAAATTTTCGAAAAAAGTTCCATGTAAAGGGTAGTTTAGGGTGGGGGGATTTTTCTCAAAATCTTCGTGTCGCATCCCTGGAAGATACTAAACTTAAATACCAATTTTGGTATTTTACCAACTTTTCGTTTTTGAGTTATCGTGTTCACAGACACACGGACACATGGACACACACACGGACCTTTTTCTGAAAATACTTTTTTTGGATACAGGAGATCCTAAAACATATATTTCCGGTGAAATCTTGGTATCGAATTTTTGGGTGGTGTGCAGTACCTTCTCTATACACTATGTACATAGTACGTGTAGAGAAAATAAAAAACTGATTATTCCATTCACATGACTTTCTCTAGCAATTCCGCAAACAAACATTCCTTTCAAGAGATTATTTTTTAATCCTTTTCATGCTAATCGAAATAAATATTGGCAGAAATTACCTTATTACTTATTTCCTTGTAACTAAAAGGGAAATAAGGGAATAAACTTGGCTAGAGCGATAGCCAAATGTTTTAAAAGCTATTGCTATGTGAAATAATTGAAATTCTAAAATTCCCGAGAGTAAAGTAAAAGAATGAAACGAAAATTGAGTTACCGTTTGAGAAAAATTTAAGTAGTTTAAAATTGAGGCCATTAATAAGGAATATCTCGCAAAAGGCTACCAATACAAAAAATGTATATATATATATATATATATATATATATATATATGATATAAATCGTGTGTTTTAATGAGATCTAAATTGTTTTGTTGTAAGCTTTTGTCTATCTCTTGCGGTTTACGAGTTACACAAAAATCATCCAGGATGAAGAGGTCTTCACATGATATTCCCGGAAAATTCAAGATAAACATTTCGTTTGTCAAAAAAATATCTTAACCATATGGATTTTACCCAAAATCGTTAAAAGAAAAATAAAAATTTCAAAAAATAGTCCATGTAAAGGATACTTGAGGGGGGAGGAATTTTTTGAAAATCTTTGTATTGGATTCCTGGAAGATATTGAACTTAAATACCAAGTTTGATATCTAACAGACTTTTCATTTTTGAGCTATGCTGCCCATAATCACATACACATGCAGACAGACACACACGCATACACGGACATGTTTCTAAAAAGTTTTTTTTTTTATTATCATTCAGGATGTCTCAAAACATGTATTTCCTGTGAAATCTCGTATCGATTTTTTTATTGGAATACAATACCTTATCAATCTACTACGTACATTTTACATACTATGTGTTAGAGAAAGTAAAATGCTGTTTTGTAAGGTTCGGGCGTAAAAATCCTTAGCATGGCTTCCTTCGGAAGGGAAGTAAATACGTTGGTCCCGTGTCATAGATTTACGGCACGTAAAAGAACCTCAAGCCTGATAGAGAGGCCTCTGAGCTAAATTAAGTGATCTTTCACGCCCAATTTAGAATGGGACGCTGAGAACCACTGTAGTTAAAGAGCGTCCATAAATGAACCGCCATTTCCATTTTTTCTCTATACATTATGTACATAGTACGTACAGAAAAAGTAAAAATCTGATGTGTTCCATTCACATGACTTTCTTTTCATCTCTGCAACATATTATTGTTAAAAAGCTTATGCTTTTATATACTTAATGCTAATCGATAAAAAATTAGCAGGAATAGTCTTATTACTTGTTTCCTTGTAAATAGATGCGAGATAAGGGAATACCATAAGTTAAAGTGATAGTCAAAAGTTGGTTGCTATGTGACTGAAGTTCCTTTGTTTGTATGGACAAGAAAAATTCCTGTAGGAAACAAGTATAATATCTTTCAAAGCTGAAACCAAAAACAAGAAACATCTAAAAAACAATCAACTCCACGAAAAAAATGTATATGACATAAATTGTGTATTTTAGCGTGCTCTACATTTTCTTTGTGGTGAGTTTTTGTCCACCTCTAACGGTTTAGCAGTTATGCAAAATTCCGTAAAATTCATCCAGAATAAAGTAGTATTCAGAGGCCATTCTCAGAAAACTCAATATATAAATTTTATTTGGCATGTAAATATCTTAAATATAAGAGATTTTAATCAAAATTGTTAGAGCCTTTTTAAGAAAATAAAAATTTTCGAAAAAAAGTTCCATGTAAAGGGTATTTGGGAGTGGGGGGATTTTCCTGAAAATATTCGTGTCGCATCCTTGGAAGATATCAAACTTATATATCAAGTTTGGTATTCCACGATCTTTTCGTTTTTGAGCTATGCTGTCCACATACACGCACACATACGGACCTTTTTCTGAGAATGCCTTTTTTGGATTCCGGTGAAATCTCGGTATCGAATGTTTGGGTGGAATACAATACCTCCTCTATACACTATGTACATAGTACGTGTAGAGAAAGTAAAAATCTGAGTTCCATTCACATGACTTTCTCTTTATCTCTGTAACAAATTATTGTTAAAAAGATTATGCTTCTATTTTCTTCATGCTAATCGAGAAAAAATTAGCAGAAATAGTCTTATTACTTGCTTCCTTGTAACTAGAAGCGAAATAAGGAGTACCATAGGTTAAAGTGATAGTCAGAAGATGGTTGCTATGTGACTGAAGTTCCTTTGTTTGCATGGACAGGAGTTGACAAGTTCCCGTATGAGAAATGTATAAGTTTTTTAAAGCTGAAACCAATAACAAGGAATATCTCAAAAACGATCAACTCCACGAACAAAAATGTATATGACATAAATTTTGTGTTTTAAGGTGATCTACATTTTTGTGTAGTAAGTTTTTGTCTACATCTTACAGTTTACTAGTTACTCAAAATTCAGCTAAATTCATTCAGAATAAAGATGTTTTGGATTCTATTTCCAGAAAATCCAAGATATACATTTTATTTGTCAGGTAAATATCTTTAATATGCGATATTTTAATCAAAATCATTAGAGCCATTTTTAAAAAAATAAAAAATTTTGAATAAATTTCTATGTAAAGGGTAGTTTGGAGTGGGGGATTTTTCCCAAAATCTTCGTGTCGCACCTCTGGAAGATACTAAATTTAAATGCCAAGTTTGGTATTTAACGGTATTTTCGTTTTTGAGCTATGCTGTCCACACACACACACACACAGATTGACAGATAGACACACACGCACGGACATTTTTCTGAAAATGCGTTTTTTGGATTCAGGGGTCCCAAAACATGTATTTCGGTGAAATCTCGGTATCGAATTTTAGGTGGAATACAATAATTCCTCTATACACTATGTACATAGTATGTGTAGAGAAAGTAAAAATCGTATGTGTTCCAATCATATGACTTTTTCTACATCTCTGTAACAAATTATTGTTTAAAAACGTTTGCTTCTACTTCATGCTAATCGCCACAAACATTTGCAGATATGCTTTCTTGTAAGTAGAAGGAAAATAATGGAATAGACCAGGCTAAAACGATAGTCAAATATTTTAAAAACTGGTTGTCATGTGGATGAAATCCGTTTCTTTGCATTGCCAGGAGTTGACAAATTCCCGTATGTGAAAAGTTTAAAGTATTTTAAAACTGAAACCAATAACAAGGAATAGCACGAAAATGGTCAACTCCACGAAAAAAATGTATATGACAGAAATTGTGTGTTTCAACAAGATCTACACATTTTGTGTAATAATGCTTTGTCTATCTCTTACGGTTTACTACTTATGCAAAATCCAGAAAAATTCATCCAGAATAAAGAGGTCTTCACAGGCTATTCGCACAAAATGCAAGATTATTTGTCGTATAAATATATTTAATTTACGGCATTTTAATTAAAATCGTTAGAGCCATTTTTGAGAAAACCAAAATTTTCAAAACATTTTCCACGTAAAGGGTAGTTTGGGGAGGGTGGATTTTCTTAAATTCTTCGTGTCACGTCCTTGGAAGATGCTAAACTTATATACCAAGTTTGTATTTTACTGACTTTTCGTTTTGGGGCTAACGTGTTAATAGACACACAGACGCACACGGAATGTTTACTAAAACTGCTTATTTTGGATTCAGGGGGTCTCAAAACATATATTTCCGGTGAAATTTCGGTATCGAATTTTTGGGTGTAATACATTACCTTCTCTATACACTATGTATATAGTACGTGTAGAGAAAGTAAAAACAATAACTTCACATTTCAAAAGGTGTTATATAACAAAGTCAACAACAGCGTGTAAAAGGTCCACCGTGGTCCTAGAGAGGTGAACTGACCACCATCTTGCTTCACGGCTCGTACACTACTGTTTCAAAGTTGCATTCCAAAAGAGAAAAGAGGAGATACGCGGAATTTATAATTTATGCTTTAATATTGTATATTTTTAAGCGATTCCTCTGAGGTGTCCATAAACTTTTCATAACAGAAAACATTCGCTCTCCTAGAGTAGAAGTTCCGGGCAGACAACAAACAAATTCTATAATTTTCTCGAAATATTTACATTGACTTTGACTTACATACAACCGTTTGAAGAGCTCTGCCCACAAGTCAACGCCTTCTATACCAGTAATTGAATCCTTGATGCTGTATAATATTGTGTTAACAGTGACAACTTCATTAAACAGCTTGTCAACGTCAATCACACCCAAATTGTAATCGTTGTTTGGGATGATATTATTTATGAATTCTGTTGATTTCTGAATATCCTGCCAGAATAATTCACAAGTTTCTCTCAAAGAAAACCAAAGATATTAATCTGCCCATCAAAATTATTTCCCCAGATTTCTAAGTAAGAAATACACCTATCATAAAAATAAATCAAGTTTTTTTCAACAACCCCTAAGGTTATTAGTCCTTCATAAATAGTGAAGTGAATTTCTGTTTAGCTATTTGTAGAATAAAAATGTGATTTTTCCTAGCATTAAGTTTTTGTTTTAAATCATTATACCTAATTGAAACCTGTGTTGTATTGATGTTATTTTTATTCCATTTCAAGAAAATGTGTAGAACGCCATGAATAAACCATATATATGCCTCGTTGACAGGACTATCAAAAAAGCCTCGTATAGTTTTTGGGCACGAATTTTGAGAAAAAAGAAGTCTTTTAACCCGTCAAGAAGTAAAAGTATTCCATTTATAGTAGGTAAAAGTCTGAAAAATCTAGTTGAGCTATGCGAGAGAAGTTTATGGTATTAATCTCCGCATATTCACAAAATTCTTTTAATTGCTGAACTCTTACTGTGTAAAATAAAAATATTTGTAAATCTTAACAACAGTTATTTCAGTGTCAAAGGGGAGTTGGTCAACGCCATGCTGAACACAATTATGAATAATGTGAGTACCACAGCCTATACTGAGTACTTCTTTCCCTAGTCTTTCTTGTAATGTTCTAAATACATTAGATTTCCCTTGTCTATTAACACTTCCAAAATTAGTGTTCATGTTATTGGCACAGAAGCATACTACTTTATCGGTCAGATTATGAAAGCGTAAGGTTTTCAGAACATGAGTTGTTAATGTTTCTAAGGTTAATATTTTATACATCCCCCTGAAAAGTACGGACATTTTAACATTTTTCGCGAAGTACGGTACGGTAAAAATACAAACTGTCCGTACTAAATATGGACATAAGGTTATTAGTTCTTCATTGATTAGTGAAGTGAATTTCTGTTTGGCTATTTGTAGAATAAAAATGCGAGGTTTCCTAGGCATAGAGCATTGATAAAGTTTGTAAGTTCGCCGGCTCGAGTAGCCATGGTCGTTGCGCGTTTGACGTTGACGTTCTGCCGCGAAAGGGCCGCGGGTTCGAATCACGTTTCGAGCGTGGATTTTTAGTATCATGTGTTTCTGTATCTGTGTTCTATGTAAGTCATTCTTAACAAGTTTTTTTTTTTTTTTTCCACAGGATTTGTTGCTCTGCAACTTTACCAGCATTATGCTCAAATAATGAAGACTGAAGGCTACAAAGAGCGATAACTGAAATGGAGCGCCCGGAGTCCAACGAAAGAATTTGCCGCCTCTGCTTGGGAACGCTGGGGTACTTTGTTAACATTTTTGACAATTGCCTAGAAACGGACAACTTGGCTACTAAAATCATGCGATGTGCAGCTATAGAGGTTAGTACTATGCTTTGTAAATAAACGTTGAAAATTGAGCTATTTCACTGTCTCTGTGTTCTGGTGGTTAGATGTTAACCTCCAAATTTGAGGTACTGCTTGGAATGTTTTCTTTAGCCAAGATTATTCTCTATTTTCCCTAGAGCCTAGAACTATGAATGAGAGTTTGAACGGGATGAACTTAATGTAATAACCAAGAGTAATAACAATGCAAGCCAATTAACATAATTGCCGAAGAACAACTATTCAAAAGTTAAAACATTGATGCGTCTAATTCACATGGCTTTCTCTACATACTATTGTTAAAAATATTATTCCTTTATATACATCGTAGTAATTGAGATAAATATTAGCAGATCTATTATATTCCACCCAAAAATTGGATGCCGAGATTTCACCGGAAATATATGTTTTGAGGTCCACTGAGCCCAGAAAAAACATTTTTAAAAAAGATCCGAGTGTGCATGTGTGTGTATGCGTGGTCAGAATAGCTCATAAATGAAAAGAGACCGTTAAATACCAAACTTGGTATTTATGTTTAGTACATTCGAAGAAAATGACCAACATGAATCCCTCCCCCACCTCAAACTACCCTTTACAAGGAAAACTTTTTGAAAATGTTGTGTTTGTCAAAATTGGCTATAACGATTTTGATTGAAATACCGTATGTTAAAAATGTTTACAAGACAAAAAGACGTATATCTTGAATTTTATGGAATTAGGTTCTGAAGACTTCTTTATTCTGGACGAATTTTGCTGAATTTTGCATCACTGGTAAACTGTAAGAGATAGACAAAAATTTACTATACAAAAAATGTAGGTCTCGTTAAAACACATCATTTGTGCCATGTAGGTTTTTAAGTAAAATTGGCCGTTTATGATATACTCTTTGTTATTGGTTTCAATTTTAAAATTCATTAGTTTTCTCCAAGAGATACCACCTTTCGCTTCATATTTCTTGTTTTACTGCAGGTCATGCAAAGTGAATCGAGCTTTAATTGTTTCACATAGGACCAGCTTTTAACTATCGCTTTCGCCTAGTATTATCCCTTACTCCCAATCTATTTATAAAGAACTAAGTAATAAGACCATTTCAGCTAATCTTTATCTCGATTAGCATGAAGTAGATAAAAGAATAATCTTTTACAAGAATAGTTTGGTTTCTATGTGAAACTGCTAAACAAAGTTATATGAATGGAACACATAAGATATTTTACTTTCTCTAGCATACATGTACAACGTGAATACTAGACAGAGGAGGTATGTATTCCACCCAAAAATTCGATACCGAGACTTCACCGGAAATATATGTTTTGAGACTCCCCGGATAAAAAAAAAGCATTTTCAGAAAAAGGTGTGTGTGTGTGTGTGTCTATGGACAGCATAACTCAAAAACGAAAAGTCCGTTAAATATCAAACTTGGTATTTAAGTTCAGGCAGACGAGGTCCTAGGTTTAATAAACGGGTTTAAGAACAAATATTCCACAGGGTGGGATGCATTACTTCTAAGCTGTTGAAAAAAATGTAAATCTTTTTGATCACCCCTTTGGACTATCTGATAAATGAATCACTAAAGTAGAGCATATTTCCAGACTGATTTTAAAATCAGCATTTTTATTCCGATACATAAAAAGGTGACAACAGAACTATGCAAAACTATAGTCCAATCACTCCTACTCCTGAAATTGCAAAACTGCAAAAAATAGTGAAGAAAAGAAGCGTTGCTTTTTTAGAAAAACTTATTGTGATCAGTGACTTTCAACATGGCTTTAGAGCTAAAATATCGTCTATCACTGCACTGGTAGATTCGGTACACAATATACTAAACAATTTGGATGACAAAAACAAAGTTACTGGCGTTCGACTCTGTCCAGCATGATACATTGTTATTTATTTTAGAAAAGTATGGAATTAGGGCGTTGCTAGCATGTTCATTTAATCATACTTTAAGTCTTTGAGCCGCAGTAATAACCCTGGAAAAACTAATATAATTAAATTTGAATTAAGAAATAAGAAAACAGATACTTTCCATATTAAATCTAAGACATGGTTATTCAGGAATCCAAATCACACAATGTCTCAGATGTACAGGTAGACAAATATATATATTTCTCCAAGAAATGTATTAGAACAATGTTCAAAATGGAAGATGTGAATCTTGTAATGAAGTCTTTAAAAGAGAAGGAATGTTCACTGTGTGTCTTTGTATATATATATATATATATATATATATATATATATATATATATATATATATGTGTATATATAGGGTCATTAGTCTGATAGAAATACACAAACCAAAAGCAAATAGGGAAATCATAGTCATGACATTAAGTGTAAATTGGATTTGCACCGAAATAGTTATCATTTAAAATCTATAAACAAAGATCCTTTGAAAATTGGTTTATATATGCACAATAGACTGCCAATAGTGAAAACAACAGCTTTAGATTTAAAGTGTAAAACAAATATTCTAAACAATCCTGTATACAATATTAATGATCCAAACTAATTGTAATTTTTAACTTTCTAATTTTGTGATTGACAATACTCGAAACTTGCTTTTGAGACTATGGGCAATTAATAAGTTGTTTTGTTGTTATTATTATTATTATTATTATTGTTATTAACATCTCCCAAGGATTCAACACGAAAATTTTCAAGGAAATCTCCCGTCTCAAACTACCCTTTATATGGAAAAATTGAACTTTACATAACTGGGAGAGAGAAGGAGAGAGAGAGAGAGAGAAAGAGAGAGAAAGAGAGAGAGAGAAACTTACTACTCAACAAAATATGTGGATCTCATCAAAACACAAGTTATATATTTTACATTTTTGTCGTGGAGGTACCGTTTCAAGGTAATCCTTGTATTGGTTTCAATTTTAAAATTCGTATACTCTTCTCAGAAAGGAAGTCGCCTTTGTTTCTTTTGTTTTACTTCTGGCCAAGCAAAGAAGCGCATTTCAATGACAATCGCATAGCGACAGCTCTTAAAACCTTTGACTGTCACTTAAGCATAGTGCATTCCTTTAGTTCCCTTCTGCATAAAAGGAACTAAGTAATAAGAACATTCTGCTAATGTTTATTTCGATTAGCACGATGAAGAAAGAAGAATGACCTTTAGTAAGAAACTTGTTGTAGAACAACTAGAGGAAGTCATGTATAACACATCAAATGCTCATTTTGCTAGCTTAAAGTCGTTTAACCCGTTTGGTCATATCGAACGATGAACGAAATCGGTGAAATGATGCCCAAATGATCTCGGGATACTTCGAGCTTCAAGTTACTCGACATTCGTCTTCTCAGGATAGCGGAAATCCGCGAAAAAAAATCTGATTAGTTCCATTCACCTGATTTTCTCTAACTATTCTGCAAAAAACGATTCTTACAAACGATCATGATAATCGAGATAAACGCCAGTAGATATGGTGGTATTATTTGCTTTCCTTCTATAGAAGGAAAATTAGGGAATACACTGCTGGTTGTTATGTGAACTTGAAGTTCGGTTCGCTTTGCATTGCCAGTAAAACAAAAGAGAGATGAAATGAAATGGCGTTTTATTTATGGACGCTCTTTAACTGCTGTGGTTCTCAGCGTCCCATTCTATACTGGGCGTGAAAGACCGCTTAATTTTGCTCAGAGGCCTCTCTATCAGGCTTGAGGTAAATCTACGACACGGTACCCACAGCTTTACTTCCCTTCCGAAGGACAGGTGACCCCGCATGAGAAAAGTTACGCAGTTTAAAATTGAAACTAATAACAAGCAATATCTAGGGAACGATCAACACTGTAACAAAAATGTATATGGCATAAATGGTGTGTTTTAACGAGGTCTACATTCTTTGTTTAGTAAGTTTTTGTCTATTTCTTACAGTTTACCTGTACCGTTCATCAGAAGCTATTCCCAGAAATTTCAAGATATACATGTTATTTGTGTGTGTGTGTGTGTGCGTGTGTATGTATATATATATATATATATATATATATATATATATATATATTGTTGAAAATCTTCGTGTCGCATCCTTGGGAGATATTCAACTTAAATACCAAGTTTGGTATTTTAGCTTTTTAGTTATGCTGTCCACAGACACATACAAGCACACACGGGCCATTCTGTAAATTTTACTCAGGGAACCTCACAATATGCATTTTCGGTGAAATCTCGTATCGAATTTTATGTGGAATACAATATATTTTGTACACTATACACCTAGTATATGTGGAGAAAGTAAAAAAAAAAAAAAAAAAAAAAAAAAAAAAAAAAAAAAAAAAAAACTTATCGGGATAACTCGCGACCTCTTGAATATTAGGTAGAAACGCTACCCCACACCGTGACACATTCTAGATCTTGTGTTGTGCATATGCATTAAAATAATTTGCGCTTCATCACAATACCGTCTTTAGAGAACATGGCTTCTTCTTAGTTTAAACACCAGTTCAGCACAGTTAAAGCCAGGCCACAAAAGCTCAGGTTATCACTTGAACTACGTACTATAAAACGTTAGTGTATCTTCGGTAGAACTATTGTACGGTGAATGAATCAAATGGGTAAAACGATGCTCAAAGGAGCCTTGGGTTCTAAGAACCAATAGTACTCGACATTCGTTATTTCAGGACAAGGAAAACCCCCGAAAAGACTTCATCCGGTTAACTTAATCTACTATACTTGAGATTTGAACTCGGGACCATCTGAGTGTGTGGCAACGCGCTACCCCCGCATCACAGATACGGGATGCTTATTACTTCTTCTATACGTGCTATGTACATAGTTTATAGAGAAAGTATTGTTAATGCACCCAAAAATTTGATACCGAGATTCCACCGGAAATACATGTTTTGAGACTTCCTATATAAAAAAAAAATCTTTAGAAAAATGTCCGTGTTTATGTCCGTCTGTCTGTCTGTCTGTCTGTGTGTGTGTCTGTGTATATGTGTGTGTGTCTGTGGGCAGCAAAAACGAAAAGTCCGTTAAAAACCAAACTTGGTATTTAGGTTTGGTATCTTCCAAGGATGCTACACGAAGATTTTCAAGATAATCCCCCACTTCCAACTACCCTTTACATGGAAATTGTTTCAAAAATTTTGATTTTCTAAAAAATGACTCTAACGATTTTGATTAAAATATCGTATATTAAAGATATTTACCTCACAAATAAAATGTATATCTTGAATTTTCTAGGAATAGCCTCTGAAGACTACTTTATTCTGGATGAATTTTGCATAACTACTAAACCGTAAAAGATGGACAAAAACTGAACACACACAAAATGTAGAGCACGTTAAAACACACAAATTATGTTATATACATTTTTTTCGTGGAGTTGATCTTTTTTTTAGATATTCCTTGTTTTTGGTTTCAGCTTTGAAAAACTTAAAACTTTTCTCGTACAGGAATTTGCCAACTCTTGTCCATACAAACAAACGTACTTCAGTCACAAAGCAACCAGCTTTTGGCTTTCACTTTAACCTATGCTACTTCCTTATTTCGCTTCTACTTACAATAAAGCAAAAAATCTTATATGTTCCATTCACATGACTTTCTCTACATCTTTGCAACAAATTATTCCATTTACTTCATCTAATCGAGAAAAAATTAGCAGAAATAGTCTTATTACTTACTTCCCTGTTAGTATAAGTGAAATAAGGGGGTACCATAGGTTAAAGTGATAGTCGAAAGCTGGTTGCTATGTAACTGAAGTTCCTTTGTTTGTATGGAGAGGAGTTCACAAAATTCTGTATGAGAAAAGTGTAAGTTTTTTATAGCTGAAACCAAAAACAAGGAATTTCTCAAAAACAGTCAACTCCACGAAAAAAATGTATACAACATATATTGTGTGTTTTAAGGTGCTCTACATTTGTTGTGTGGCAAGGTTTTGTCCATCTCTTACGGTTTAGCAGTTATGGAAAATTCCATAAAATTGACCCAGAATAAAGTAGTCTTCAGAGGCTATTCCCAGAAAATTCAAAATATACATTTTATTTGTCAGGTAAATATCTTTAATATACGATATTTTAATCAAAATCGTTAGAGCCATTTTTTAAAAAACAAACATTTTCGAAATTTTTTCCATGAAAGGGTAGTTAGGGGTGGGGGATTTTTCTCAAAATCTTCGTGTCGCATCCCTGGAAGATACTAAACTTAAATACCAAGTTTGGTATTTTATCGACTTTTCGTTTTTGAGTTATCGTGTTCACAGACACACGGACACACTGACACGGACAAACGGACACACACACGGACCTTTTTCTGAAAACACTTTTTTTGGATACAGCGGACCCTAAAACATATATTTCCGGTGAAATCTCGTATCGAAATTTTTGGTGGAGTGCAATACCTTCTCTATACACTATGTACATAGTACCTATAGAGAAAGTAAAAATAAGGCTATTTCTGCTATTTTTTCTCGATTAGCATGAAATAAATAAAAGAATAACCTTATTAACAATAATTTGTTACAGAGATACAGAGAAAGACATGTGAATGGAACACATCAGATTTTATTTTTGCTGTGTGGAACATTAACAATATTTTAGTTTCTAGTTGCACTAATGAAATTTTGAAATACAATATTTTTTTATGATTGCATTTTTTGCATTGGCATTTAAATCAACCGTTTTCGTTGCAATTGTTCGCATGAATGCTTCGATAAACATGTGGCCATTTTTACTTTCTCTACATAGTGTATAGGGAAGGTATTGTAATGCACCCAAAAATTCGATACCGAGATTTCACCGGAAATATATGTTTTGGGCCCCCCTGAATCCAAAAAAAAAGCATTTTTGGAAAAAGGTCCGTGAGTGTGTGTCTGTGGACAGCATAGATCAACAACGGAAAGACCGTTAAGTACCAAACTTGGTATTTAGGTTTGGTATCTTCTAAGGATGCGACACGAAGATTTTTAAGAAATTTCCCCACCCCCAACTACCCTTTACATGGAACTTTTTTCGACATTTTTTATTTTATCCTGAATTTTCTAGGAATAGCCTCTGAAGACTACTTTATTCTGGATGAATTTTACGAAATTTTGCATAACTGCTAAGCCGTAAGAAATGGATAAGAACTTACCACGCAAAAAATGTAGAGCACATTAAAACACACAATTTATGTTATATAATTTTTTTTCAAGAATTTGGTCGTTTTTGAGATATTCCTTGTTTTTGGTTCAGGTTTAAAAACCTTGTACTTTTCTCTTACAGGAATTTAACAACTCGTGTCCATACAAACAAAGGAACATCAGTCACCTAGTAACCAGCTTTTGACTTCACTTTAACCTATGATACTCCCATATTTCGTTTCTAGTTACAAGGAAGTAAGTAATGAGACTATTTCTGCTATTTTTTTCTCGATTAGTATGAAGTAAATAGAAGAATAAGCTTATTAACAATAATTTGTTACACAGAAGTAGAGAAAGTCATGTGAATGGAACATATCAGATTTTTATATCTAATAGGAAAAAACTACACCCGCCCGCCCGTCCGTCTGCAATATCTGTCATTAAAACTATGTTTTGGTATTAATTCCATTAAACATTAAGGATTTCACTGGAAATGCACAAAAGGATCAAATTGGAAGTTTAAATGCCGCTGGCGAAAGTAAACATCATTCTATTAATGAGTGAATCACACAATATTCCAACTGAATAATGATAAACATAATCATCGCACCACAAATAATCAACAATTACGCAGTATAAATCATAACACAACATTGTTTGAACATAGTACATAGCTTAATTGCATTAGTTTGTACAATATACTACCTCAATCAGTGAGGGCAATTACACGTTTAAAAAAAATCTGATGTGTTTCATTCACATGACTTTCTCTACCTGTCTGCAACATATTATTGTTAAAAAGCTTATGCTTCTATTTAGTTCATGCTAATTGAGAGAAAAATTAGCACAAATAGTATTATTACTTGCCTCCTTGTAAATAGAAGGGAAATAAGGGAGTACTATAGGCTAACTAATAAATAAATGCTGGTTGCTATGTACTGAAGTTCCTTTGTCTGTATGGACAGGAGTTGACAAATCCCTGTATGAGAAAAATATAAGTTTTTCATAGCTGAAACCAAAAACAAGGAATATGTCAAAAACGATCAACTCCACGAAAAAATGTAGCTAAGATAATTTGTGTGTGTTAATGTGCTCTACATTTTTTGTGTGTTAAGTTTTTGCCCATCTCTTACGGTTTAGCTGTTATGCAAAATTTCACAAAATTCATCTAGAATCAAATAGTCTTCAGAGGCCATTCCCAGAAAATTGAAGATGTACATTTTATTTGTCAGGTAAATATCTTTAATGTACGATATTTTAATTAAAATCGTTAGAGCCATTTTTAAGAAAATCAAAATTTCGAAAAAAGTTCCATGTAAAGGGTAGTTGGTAGTGGAGGGATTTTCTTGAAAATCTTCGTGTCGCATCCTTGGAAGATACTGAAGTTAAATACCAAGTTTTGTATTGAACGGTCTTTTCGTTTTTGAGCTATACTGTCCACAGACATACAAACACACACACATGCACATACACACGGATCTTTTTCCGAAAATGCTTTCTTTTTGGATTCAGGGGGACCCAAAACATGTATTTCCGGTGAAATCTCGGTATCGAATTTTTGGGTGCAATACAATACCTTCTCTACACACTATGTACATAGTACGTGTAGAGAAAGTAAAAATTCAAATCTAGTGTGGTATCTTTTTTACAAAAAAGCTGGTATATCTGTGATCCTGGATCAGGTTGTTCGCATTTTATGCCTAATGATCTGTACTGATATTTTATTGTAAATATATCACACTTGTAGCTATCTGATCTTAATTGTAAACTTTTATTGTAAATAGACCACACATTTTGCTTACAGAATTTGTACTGTGCTTACTATTGTAAATATTTTACTTTCTCTACACGTACTATATACACAGTGCATAGAGAAGGCATTGTATTCCAGCCAAAAATTCGATACCGAGATTTCACCGGAAATACATGTTTTGGGTCCTCCTGAATCCCCCCAAAAAAAGCATTTTCAGAAAAATGTCCGTGTGGGTGTGTGTCTCTCACCTAGACGGCCCGGGTTCGATCCCATGCGACCGCATGTGAGATTTGTGGTGGACAAAGCGTCGCAGGGGCGGGTTTTCTCCGGGTTCTCCGGTTTCCCCCACCATTACATTCCACCGGGCTCCATCTTCATGTATCATCACTGTCATCGCCTGCGGTGCCAAATCAGTAAAAGCGGGTGTTAAACACTATCAAAAAAAAAGAAATGTGTGTGTGTGTGTCTGTGTGCCTTTGGACAGCATAGTCAAAAACGAAAACACCGTTGAATACCAAACTTGGTATTTAATTTTAGTATCTTCCAAGGATGCGACACAAAGATTTTCAAGAAAATCCCCCCACCCTCAACTACCCTTTACATAGAACTTTTTTCAAAGATTTTTAATTTCTTAAAAATGGTTCTAACGATTTTGATCAACCTATCGTATATTAAAGATATTTACCTGGCAAATAAAATGTATATCTTGAATTTTCTGGGAATAGCCTCTGAAACTACTTTGTTCTGGATCAATTTTACGGCATTTTGCGTAGCTGCTAAACCGTAAGAGATGGACAAATACCTACCACACAAAAAATGTAGAGCACGTTAAAACACACAATTTATGTAGTATACATTTTTTTCGTGGAATTGATCGTTTTTTAGATACTCCTTGTTTTTGGTTTCAGCTTTGAAAAACTTATACTTTTCCCTTACAGGAATTTGTCAACTGCTGTCCGTACAAACAATGGAAGTTCAGTCACATAGCAACCAGCTTTTGACTATCATTTTCACCTATGGTACTCCCTTATTTCGCTTCTACTTACAAGGAAGCAAGAAATCAGACTATTTCTGCTAATTTTTTCTCGATTAGCATGAGGTAAATAGAAGCATAAGCTTTTTAACAATAATTTGTTACAGAGACTTAGAGAAAGTCATGTGAATGGAACACATAAGATTTTTTACCTCTAACTGTAATTGACGTATCCAAATATGTACATGATCAAACTGGACAAAATAAATTGAATTTAATTGAATAATCCAAACGTGTGCAGGACACTTGAAAGCAACGTACACGCACTGTACGAAGGCCTTAACCTTGCCTCGAGCGTGATATACTCATTTACCCGCAACGGAAGGTGCACTGTTGGCAAAGTTCTCAGTGTTTCAAAGTCATTTTCTACAAACATGTGAAACGCATGGGGAAAAAAATATCACATATTTTTACTTTTTAGCACGCAAATACAGTGTACATAGTAAATAAAGAAGGTGTAATATTCCACCCAACATTCCATACAGAGATTTCACCAGAAATACACGTTTTGAGGCTCCTAAATCCAAAAAAAATTTAAGAAAATGGCCAGTGTATATGTGTTTAGACAGAATAACTCAAAAACGAAAAGTCGGATAAATACCCAACTTAGTATTTAGGTTCAGTATTTATTTACATGATGAGACATGAAGATTTTCAGGAAAATATTCTCACCCCTTTGAATTTCCTGGGAATAGATCTGAAGACATTTTCAATCTGGATGGCTTTTGCATAACTCATAAGCCGTAAGAGATAGATAAAAACTTACTACACAAAAAAGTATAGATTAAATTAAAATACCCAATTTATGTCATATATATATATTTTTTCTTAGAGCTAGTCGCTTCCGAGAAATTTCTTGCTATTGGTTTCAGTTTTAAACTATGTAAATTTTTCTCAAACGGTGTCATCTTTCGTTGCATCTCTCTTTTGTTTTACTGGCATTACAAAGCGAACCGAACTTCAATTATTGTTGGTATAGTAACTAGTTTTTAAGAGATTTGACTATCGCTTTAGCCGAGTGTATTCCTTTTTTCGCCTTACTTACCTATAAGAAACTGACTAGTAAGTCCATTTCTGCTGATGTTTATCTCGATTAGCATTTCTTACAGAATAGTATACGAATTCTTTTCTTTCCTTTATGGGGATGTTTAGCATTATAATCTTCAGCAGAATTTTCTGTTGCAGGTGAAGAAATTCGATGGACTTCCAGAGAGTGCTTGTCATCGCTGCGTTGCCAAAGTTGAGAGTTCCTATGAATTTCGTCTACTCTGCGAGTCATCAGATGCTAAGCTCAGGAGACTCCTGCTGCCAAAAGTTAGAATTTTATATGTTTTTCATTTCCAGCAACTCTCGAAGTTGTAGTTATATTGTATGTAATGTATCTCACAATATAGATTAATCAAGCATTTCCAAAGCTTCAAAAGTATAATAGTGAGTCATTCTGCCTAGATTTCAATATGAGATGGGCTAAATCACAGTAACAATTCACAAATTCGCAAATGCATTAGATTAAAAACTACTTACGGAAAACAAGTTGATTTTAAAGTAGGAAAAGATTAAGCATCTAGTTGGCAAAGATTTTAAACTTTTATTTTTATAAGCTTTAATGTAGTTAACATTATTTGCAAATCGGTCTGTGTGGTAGTATAATTACTTAGGTAGGTTTAGAAAATGAAATGTAACAATGCTTCATAAAGTTAATTTAAGCAACTGTATTTTGTTTGAATCTCGACAGATACTCCCACTTTAGGAGCATGTTGCCACAAGTGAGCAACATTTATTATAACGAAAATAACACAAAAACTAAATTTAGTGAATCAATAATTCAAAAACATGAAAAAGATATCATTTGCGTTATATAATTGTTATAAATAGAACTTGGTTTTGGTTCTGAAGATTTTGATTAAAATATTATATATTAAGGATATTTATATAATAAATTAATTAATTTCCATTTCATATCATCCACTTCCTCATGTTCATGCCTGGTTACGGGCAGGTCTCCATTCTACGGTATCGTGCCGTAGGCTCCCCGACAAGCTTCTGACCCTTAGGCATTGGCTTGTGAATCCTAAAGGGGTATCAGTCCTACAATTACGGGGAGGATAACCGATTACGAAGCGAAGATGAATTAATTTTTATCTTGAATTTTCTGGTAATAGCATCTAGAGACCTCTTTATTCGGGATAACCTTTTACATAACTGGTGAACCGCATCTAATTTAAGACACAAATATTATCACACAGGAGAGTTTTATATCGTATAGTCCAACTTGTATGCCTTAAGATGCAATTTTACACGATAAGCCGGATATGAGGTTAATTAGAGAAAACAAAGCAACATACATACTTTGAACATAAACATAGAATCAGTAATAGTGTGCAAAAAATGCAAGCCTTTCTGGAAATTATTACACAGTTTCTGCAAAACCAAACTGGGTGAAACAGGATCATATTTTCCAAACATCAGTGTATAAACGCCCTTCTTTGGTTTGGACAGGGAGAAGAGTACGAGTAGCTTACAGTAAGTGACATGCACGCTGTTTCTCCAGTTACATGAAATAGAAACTAATGCAACTTGTGATTTGTAACTTGTGAACTCGCAGTTTGTGAACTCACAGTTCCTGATGTGTAATATAGGCCCCAGGTCCATTGCTCTCTAGATCTGTAGAAGAGACACAATAGCTTCAGCCGTGAGATACGCCGGGTGACCAAATAGCAGCTTCCTCCGTCTCCGAAGGGCGCCTGTAGGTACTCCAGAAACCGCTATCATCACACATCGTGCACCCACTGAGCTGCCGTACGAAACAGATTCCTTCCAGGATCTCCATATCCTGAACATAATAATTATACCCAAAGCGACCATCATCACCGAGCATACAGCTGCGCCGACAGTGATGCCGCCAGACTACACTGAAGAGATCCCACAACACTAGCAACTCGAGAAACACTCAATAACATCCACTGCGATTCATTCATTTGGCAGGAGAAACTGATCTTGTTCTCTTTTTACTTTCTCTAGCCCCGTATGTACAATGTACATAGGGATAGAGAAGTATTGTATTCCACCCAAAAATTCGATACCGATATTTCACCGGAAATACATGTTTTAAGATCCCCTGTATCCATAAAAAGGATTTTCAGGAAAAGGTCCGTGTGTGTGTGTGTGTGTGTGTGTGTGTGTGTGTGTGTGTGTGTGTGTGTGTGTGTCCGTGTGTCTGTGAACACGATAACTCAAAAACGAATAGCAGCTAAAATACCAAACTTGGTATTTAAGTTTAATATCTTCCTGGGATGCGACACGAAGATTTTGAGAAAAATCCCCCCAACCCAAACTACCCTTTACATGGAACTTTTTTCGAAAATTTTTATCTTCTTAAAAATGGCTCTAACGATTTTGATTAAAATATCGTATATTAAAGATGTTTACCTGACAAATAAAATGTATGTCTTGAATTTTCTGGGAATAGCTTCTGAAGATCTGTTCATTTTGGATGAATTTTGCTTAATTTGGCATAACTAGTAAACCGTAAGAGATAGACGAAAACTTACTGTACAAAAAATGTAGGTTTTTTTTAAAATACACAAGTTATGTCATATACATTTTTCTCGTGGAGCTTACCGTTTTCGAGGTACTCATTGTTATTAGTTTCAGTTGTGAAGTACTTATACTTTTCTCAGACGGGAGAGTCCGTTTTTCTTTTGTTCCACTCCTGGCCAAGAAAAGAAGCGATTTGTAATGACAATCGCGTAACGACAGCTTTTAAAACATTTGACTATTGGTTTAGCCTAGTGTATTCCCTTATTTTCTTCCTACTTATACGGAACTAAGTAACAAGAACATTGTGCTAATGAGTATCTCGATTAGCAAGCTACAGAAAGAAGAATAACCTTATGTAAGAAGTTTGTAGAACAGCTAGAGAACGTCATGTGAGTGTAACACATCAAATTTTTTTCTTTTGTAGTGTTTAACGCCCCTTTAACTACTTATAGCACCGCAGGCGGTGAAACTGATGATACATGAATGATGATGAAGCACCGGAGGAATGCGATGGCGGGGGAAACCGGAGTACCCGGAGAAAACCCGCCCCAGCGCCGCTTTGTCCACCACAAATCTCGCCTACGATCGCTTGGGATCCAACCCCGGCCGTCTAGGTGAGAGGTGAGTGGTCTAACCACTCGGCGACGGCGCGGCTGTATCGTTGTTCTCGCAATCCAAGAAGAGCTACTACGGAAAGTGAGAGAACTAGGTTATCGCGAATTGTCTCAACTCTTCCGAGGACGCTAAACATAAACATTATAAGTTTTAAGCAAAGCAGTCTTCTTCTCAACCAACTTTTGCAATTCCCCATATCCTTTTCCATTTTAGGGCCAGTGCCATTTAACTCACTCTATTTCCATTAACTCCTATATTTCATTAATGCAAGAGAAGTAAAGTGATGCACCTGCTTAGACCACACCAAAACAGCTCAAAAAGTTAGAAGATTAAGCTACAGATTTCAGCCATAATGGTTCAAGCATATGTTTAGTAGTATTAAGTATATGTTTTAACTACCCCTTTCTTATTTACCTTTATAATTTCGCAATTTAGAATTTGTAGTTTACAGCATTTAGTTTATCCATTAAGTAGTGGTAACGATTCAGTTAATATCAGCAACTGTAATATTGTGTAAAGGGACTATAATTATCTCCAGCCAGTTGTGAAATTTTATTCCTGATATTGGTTCTTTTTATTTTAGATTCTGGATGAAGAAAGATATGATGATGTGGGGAGAGAGCAAAAGCAACTACTTAACTGTGAAATGAATGAGCAGACATTAAATGAGACTTCATCAGAGGAGATAACAATTTTGTTTGTGTCCTCTAAACGAACCAGCGTTCCAAGAGGAAAAACAACGATAACCTCCGAAGCCAACGAATCTACATCCGAATACAAGAGAAGGGAATCTATCTGTAGCATATCTAAGTTTTGTTGTAGTCCTGAACCTCCTCTGAATCATCAACCAGTGCTGGAAAACGCCATCGAAAGTGAATCTGAACCACAAGGATATTCCGTATCCAACCAGCAGGTTCATATTGCTGTCAATCAGTGCCTGGAATATGCAGCAGAGGAAAGTGACCAGCAACATTTTAATACAGACCACAGCAGTATTAGTGAAGACAATGTGCAGGTACAATGCATTCAAGAAAAACTGTCTAATGAATGTTACAGTTTTGCTTCCTCACTCGAAAATGTGCCTGAAATGAATCCCATTGAACTTCACGAGAAGCAAATTAGTACTCATTTTATGGTAAAGGAAGATGTCATTCAGTCAAAAGAATCATTCTCACACGTGTCAACTGCTAGTTTAGAAGTTCTCTCTGATCACGCAAAATCGGACCCAATAGTTGATACAAGTATTATGTTTATTCCTGAAAGAGATTCCTCTCTTCCTTTAAAGTGTCCAAATAGTGATAACATTTCCGATGAGGATGCACAGAACAACAAATATGAAACGACTTATTCACCAGCGCCAAGTGAGCACACGTCATACTCAGAAATGATAAGTACAACAAATAACGCTAGTAGTATGAACTCTGAATTAATGTTGCCTTCCATTGCATTATTTAGTGATCAAGAAGATGTGTTACACAGCCATTCTAGAGATATTTCAAAACTTGACTGCAATAGCGAGATATGTTTACAGAAAATGGATTCTGTGAATAATATAGGTTTATCCCAGAATCAATCAAACATTAAGAGACCATTAGAACTTCTTCGACAGGCAAGCCATGCATCAGCTGAGAATGCAGCACAAGCTTTAATTATGCTGAGTCACAGCGCTGAAAACAGCACTTCTCTTCCGGATAATAGCATACAACCAAGCACCCTTTCCGCTGACAATCTTACAACTAAAATAGTGCATACTGAAAATGTTGAACGTACCAAGGAGAGCAATACAAATGATTTGTTTGATACCTGTTTGACGACCACATTATCGATAATGCAGGTGGAAAATAACTTAGTACGCAGTGTAAAAAGGGATATGACAAGAAAAATTGTCAGTGAAAGCTCAGAAAAAACCTTGAACAACGAAAATATTAACGTCAAAATAAAATGCATTTCAGGAAAATACTCTGTCGAGAAAGTTAGTGATTATCAATTCGGTGCGTCCACCTGCGTAACCACAAATCACACAGAAACTAGTAAGAGTGATACCCAAGCACAAATTGGTGCTAGAGTCCCTAGTGAGACAAAAAGTACAAACAAAGATATTTGTTCTAAAAGAAGTCGTGTATCAGCAAAAGTTAATGGCTTTTTGGGCTCAACTACTCGCCGACGTAAGATTACTGAACCTTTGTCGCGAAATGGTATTCTTTCGGAAGAAAAGTCCAATAGTGCTGATCTGAGTAGATATTCAGTGACATTAACAGATTCTGTAGCTAAATTCAAATCTTCAGATTCTCAAAGCCAGAAAGAAGACGAATTGTCCTGTAAATGCATTATTGATAATTCAAAAATGACTGATACACCCAATTCAGAAGAACTAAGAAATAATTTACTACCAAGTACAAGCAGTGAAATGCTTGTTCAACAAAAGAATTCCGCTGACATTAATAAGCCTCCTGATAAGAGCGAAGTTACTGGTACTGATATTCATGCAGATGCATTTTGGTTGGTAAATGTTGGTGTAGGAAGAAACAGCTTAAACGAACAAAGAGAGAGTGCAGGAAATATATCACAAACCGCAGAGAGTGAGCTATACTTCAGCATAGCTGATTCTGGTGGTAAATCCATAAACGAGAAAAAAATGTGCAAAAGTAATTATGAAAACAAAGGTAATTCGAACAGAAAGAAAAAACCTCGTACTAAGCGTAAACATTGCGATAGCTCTGTGGATTTAAGTGATAACCAGCATTCGACTGAGAAGAATTCAAAAGCCACTTGCCGTGCAGTTAGTACTACGAAGGTATCTGCACAAGAACAAAATAAGTATGTCAAGCAACTGGCAAACAATGCTGAAGCTTTTTCTGCACCAAACCACAATGCTGTTTCCTGTGTAAACCGAAGAACTAAGTCCGTGCACTGTGACGAAGTTAGCTCCTTAGAAGAACGAAAAAGTCTTGCCAGACCCTCTGAAAGCGAAATCTCAAAAGTCAAAAAGCAAAATGGCGACATTTATGGTTTGTCTGTAAACTGTGTAACGAATAAACATCGATGTGTAAGTACTGCCACTAGTACCAATCCTGTAAATTCAAACAACTCGAAAATTGACTGCAAAATGGATCTGCCTCTGAAAGAACTTAGAGTGCTTTTGGTGCGTCTTGAAATCGATAACAATGGTCATTACTTAAACAGTGGTAATCGAGATAACATTTACTCTGAGTCATCACAAATAAGATTGCAAAGGCAGGCTTCCATTTCAAATAACTCTCAACAAAATACCTTAAGCAACTCTTGTGCTCAGGAAAGTAGCGCCAAAAGGCAAACGTTGCGTACCAGGCCATGTTCACAAAAATCGGAAAACTTAGAAGCGTTTGGTGCAGCTTCAACTAAAGTGAGTTATAGAAGAGATAGAAGGCATAGACATAAAAGTACAATTAGGACTGCAAAGAAGCGAGATAAAACATCAAAAATTCTAACTACATCACAATCAGTGCCCAGCAGTTCAGTTCCAAATTCTGATTTAAGCATATCAGCTATCAAATTACATAAAAACCAAATTTCAAAATATTCCCAAAAAGCAAAAAGTAGATTACCGAGAGAAGATGAATTTTCCAACAGAAGTGCAGATGATTCTAATAGAGTCGGATGGAAGCCTCCTGGAATCAATTTGGAGAACTCGCTGAATACTTTAGTCGAAACACGGAAAGCTCGGAGGAACGTAGGCATATACCATGATGCTACATCAAAAGTAACATCTCCTTTTGATAACATGAAAAAAACTGAAAAATCCAAGCAGCACTGCTCCGAATTTTCGAAGGAACAGCTAGTTACCTCAACTGATTCCGGAAAAACAACTTCAAACTCTCAAGTTCAGTATGATGCTTCCTATAATTTGATTGACAAAATGGCTCAATTAAGTAATTATAAAATGGCTTCCAACAAAAATGACATTTATACAAATATATGCTCTGAAATAAACAATCTGTCTAGTAGTAAATGCAGAGAATCATCTGTAGTCAGTAACGCTAACAAGCAATCGCACAAAGGAATTAGAAAAGTAGACTTCAAACTCTGTGAACAAGTTAATAATCAAAGCAATAACCATGAGTCTTTTACGCCATCACAGATAAACAACGATAGGAGCCTGGATGTTGCAAAAAACTATGATTGTGCCAAAGGCAATGTAGAGGTGAGTAAATGTAACAATGCTTCATTAACAAAGGAGTTGAATAACAGAGTTGAAAATATCACACCACGGCCTACCGGTAGAGAAAAATGTCGCAAATCTAAAACGCTGACTATTGAAAGTTACAGAAAACGACGACAGTCAGAACTAAGCAAAACTTCTAAATTAAATACTTCAAATGACAAGCATGACATGAACATCGTTCAAGCTTATGCTTCTTGTTTCAGTGCCAAAACTTGCCTCCCCGAGAATGCAAATACAATGTATAGGCATACGGGCACAAAAGCTAACATAACTCCGAGTCTAGAGCGTTTCTATGCGGATCAAAAAGAGTTTGCTATCAACAACAGTATCAGTTCCTTGAATCATTCTATTAATTCAAACCATACTAACTTAGAATCCGGGGAAGTTCCTCGAAACTTCCTTGAAAATCTTTGTATAACAAATGAAAAAGAGATGATTTCATTCAATGAAAAATATAAAGCGTCCGATAATTCCAGCTCAATGTTCCATAAAGATAAACGAAATAAGTGTCAGCAAATATTACAGTCTGCAAATCATAGCACTCCAGCTTACAAACAAATGATCGAAAAGTGTAAAAATATTATATATGGTATGAAAACGACACATCACCATAACATTGACGACGACAACGATGATGATGAGCAATGTAAAATAATCAGAAAAGAAATACTTAAATCCGCCTATAAGACCCCTCAGATAGCAGTAGTGACTGCAGATTCTCCAATACAAACCCCTACCTGCTGGTTTGCAGAAAAACATGCAGGGATAGGAACAGTTTTAAGTACTGTTGCAAAAGTGCGTTATAGCCCTCTTTACAACAATTTAAAGAATTGTGAATCTATTGAAAATGTGGTACCTGCAAAATTACATGAAAATGAATATCATGCTAAAATTTCCCGGAACAAAAATAGGAATACGCAAACTATTAATAAGAATCCTTTAGAAATGGAGACAGGAATTCCGCATTTAAATTTAAAAGAATCTAATGATCCATCAAAGGACGTAATTCCAAATAGTAAACTAATTACGAATGAAAAGGCGGATATTAGGTCTCTGGAAGTCGAAATCAACAATAGCATATCACTGAATGAACATAATTTGAGAGAGAAATCTGAACAGTCTGGTGGGAAATGTGTGACTTCCTCTTCAACCCTGAAGGAACAGTTATGCAAAAGAAAATATGATACAGTTTTGCAAAATCGTTCTTTGAGCATTTATTGTAGTACAAGTGGACCTGCATCTCTATCATCGCAGAGGACATCAAATGAAGCCAAAAGGGTAAACCCTACCGTTCAACACAACAACGGAAAAGACACCTGCTTTGTCGAAAATCTGTCAACAGCCTTTCTGAGAGATGCGTACTGCTATGTTAAACCTATCGGAAATGGAAATATTAATGCGAAGTCGAAAGTAGCTAATAGTATGACAATACATGATTCAATAATGGAAGAAAATGTATCTGGAATCCGGAATGGACCGAACACATTGAACGTTGGCTCATCTTGGGAAAAGGAGCATGATGCATTCAGATCTGATGCAACATCAGAGAATATTTTTGGAAATGTAACATCTGTGGATAATTCAGCAGAACATAAACCTAGAAAAGACTTGAAATGGAAAAATGAGTCAAATGAGGAGAACGTTGTGGGAACTTCAGAACAGGGCAAAAGCAGTAATACAAAAGCAACAGTACAAGCGGGTTTACTCATTGAGAAAGAAGCGAGTATTCCAAAAGTCACAGAGCACATATGTTCCGATGATCCTGTTAAGAAAAATATCTCGTACAATTATGCTACGCAAGATGTACAGGAACGCACTGTGCACCAAAATAGAGAAAGTAGCACACTGCATCAAAGTACAGAAACCAATAATCCTGTGTCACTGTCTTTCTCGGAAGTAAAGTCGCAGGAAACATTCTCAAACACATTTGACTCTGTTATTGCCGAAGGAGAACCTGAAAGTTCTGCCGATAAAAACAGCACCGGACAGATATCTAAATCCGTTGTTTTTGATCCACATTTGGAATCACCGTCTATAGATGACACTCATTTCGTTCCAGACTATGAATTGTCAGACAGCAACAGCAGGCCCTGTTCAGAAAACAACAGTCAGGCAGCAGTTAATCAAGGACATTTGCTAATGTTCCCCGCAAATACACCACACTTTGTAACACCATTTGAATCTTCATTTGCTAACCAGTTACGACGTGGTAAAAATATTTCTTCTAATAATGACAAAAATAACGAAAATCGAGCACCAAAGAGAGTTTGTTATACATCTAATTTTATTCGCAAGGATCTTTGTAACCATAACGTTCTCCCCAATGCTGAATCTAAACAGTTCGTTCAGTCTAAAGTACCTTTCTCATTCGGGAAAGCGACAAGAATCGATAAAAGATCTAAATCTCTGGAAAGTCGTTCAAATAATAAGCCCGACAGTAAATTACGGATGAATCTTATATGCCGAAAATCTGAAACAATATACACTAAATTTCGTGGTGGTAATGCACTCAGGGAGATCTCACATCAACAAGGAGAAAATGACAGGACTATTTTATGTGAACAAAAGCTAACTTCTCAGTCAGTTTCAACTTCAGTTTCTAGCACTGCAAAAAGTACATTCGTGAACCAGAGTGTTTCAAAGAATATCAGTGATGCAAAAAACACTTCTGAAATAAATCCCGACATTGACCATAGACAAACATCGGATACTCTTAATTTGTTTAACTGTAAAAATAGTTCTAGTCTCAACAGCTTCACAGAGGAGATAAAAACAAGAGCTGTTGAAAGTACAAGGAAAGTAAATGCAAGCTTCTTGTCAAAATATCTAGATAAAAAATCAAGTTATATTACTCCTAAAAAATGTAAACTCAGTGACTGGGTGGAAGCAAATTCCTTGTTTGCTTTAAAAGGCAAATATGTTTTCTCCAGCTTACCAGACAACTTAACCAGAAGTGTTAGGGAGCAGATAGAGTATCCCCAAAAGACTGAATCGACAAAAACAAATACTCTCTCCCTGCAGAAGAAAAGAAATCAGATGAATACAGCCGTGAACGATATCCGTAACGAGCGGCTTCCTTCACAACATTGCTTTATAAAACATCAGGTAAGCATTGCGGAAACATTTTACACATATCTGTACATAGCAATGAGTTTGTATGTTTGGTCTGGGTATGTCGTTAATTGTTAGGAATGATTTAATCACAAAATTAATCAAATTAATAAAAGTTAAAGATATTAGGAACACCTTAGCTTTCAGTTGGTACAAATTTTAATCTTGGGTATTGGTGAGAAAAAAAAATTTAAACAAACTTCTTGTTTTATACATATTTTGTTTTAAATATTTTAAGAATACAATGACATTTAGGAATTCATGACCGTCAATACCTTGAATGTTCTGACATTTTTTCCAGCAATTACGCTACCGAGAAAGACCCTACACGATCAACAATTATTATTACAAGATGAATGGTGCAGTTAGAGATCAGCCGAGGGTCCGTGAAGCATATCCTCTCTACAAGAGGACAAACGGTCCACTTCGACAATGCTGGAGAGCTGCTTCTGATACCAATGCACGTTTTAGAACAAAGGTTAGATTCTTAATTTTTACTCTTACGTTCATTATCCCAAACAATTTTTTTAACTGTGTTTACCTTATCCATTTATCCTTTAAATGTTATTTCTGGGAAGCAATAAATGGTGTTATATGCTTTGAATTAGTAAGAAATCCTGTTTAAAAGAATTCGTAGATCAACTTCATATGAGTTATTGTTGCAAAATTAGATTAAGAAATTTCAGTTTATTATGCTATTTCTGATATAATAGTATATACATCTGTACACTTTTTCTATATTACGTCCAAAAAAATCCGAGGGTTTGAACCCGCAACCTTGGGTATTAGAGGCTAATACTACACCATGTAAGACGACCCACTGATGTTCTGTGTCTGCGAGCTGTAGAACAAGACAGCAGACTCCTGGTTTCTCTTGTTACAGCGGATTCAGAATATGGGACTGCTGTCCATCTGCTGTTTCTGCCGCCGTTTCCTAGGGAGCTACTACATAAAACTTCGTCATTTCCGTATGTGAGTAGCTGCCGGGCATAACATTTCTATACCAGATTGGCCCATCATAAGAACGCCACTGCAGGTAGTAGCTGGTCTCCCGTACGGCTTTTGGATACCCCGTTAACGAGGGCATTAAGCCAACAAAGAGCTAAAAAACTAAATTAAGTATTCCCCCCCTTCCCACAGGAGTCGCCATAAAAAATCAAAATACTTTTGAAAACATAAGATACCAGCGCAGCAGCAACAAGGATGCTTGCTACTCTTGAAAAGAGAACCGCGAGGAAACTACACGATAGTGCTACCTCCTTAAAATCCTCAAATTTAAACCCGCAACACCAAATCTACAACCATCCAAAACATTTCTGTGGATACCCCAAGCAAGGTATACGGTAACAACACCTAGGCTCACTACGAGCCTACCAGATAGCGACGGGTGGATGGATGGCAACAAGCTAAAATGTGTCCAATAGTTGTAATAAGCTTAATAGTGCAGGTATAACAAACATACAAGTAAGCACGAAAATAGTGCTATAAGTGTATTTGTACTGACATCTCTTCTACTATTCCCTGTAATATTGTTCTTCGAAAAGGTAAAGAACCAACTTTCCACTAGCAATATTCTCTAATACTAACCCTTATCTGTTTCAAAATACTGCTACATGAATGAGATTAAAATTCTGATCGGATTGTTGTGATTCTATCCTATTCCATCAAATGTTTAGCATTTGAGTGATCTTTCAGGAACTTATTCAAATAGGAGGCAACTTCGTGAGAACCACAAGCCGTGTGGAATCGTTCCATAAAAATATAGTTGCTTGGTCTATTGCTAGATTGTGGCCGCAGAAGTTCCAGGTCCATAGTTGCCTCATGTAAAATGCTTTATGGGTGTTAAAAACAAGAGGTTTAATGATTTCTGAAGATCAAATGTAACAGCTAATAGTGAATCTCTTGAGTCTCTCAGGCAATGACTTGATACGTTCTTTTCAGTCAGCATTTTGTTGTTCGTTTAACCTCTTTTATTTCACTTTAATGTTGAATGCCATGTCATTTTCTATCCCAAAGATATACACCCATTTCATTAGTTGTATTAGTGTCTGGTAAACCTTCAAGAGTTTAAAAAAAATAACTCTTTAAACACCCTCTGCCCCAATATCCGGATGTAAACCTAATAGAAGCAATATATTGTGTTACAATGATTTTAAAAATTAATAATTTCAATTAGTGCTGTTTTGCGTTGAACATTTTACATACATTCGCATTAATTTCCTGCTAATTTTCAGAAGAATTAATAAGTAATGAATGACTGAAATGAAATTGACAGTAACTAAAGTAAGATTAACATTAAAACAGCTTATTTTCAAATTCATAACCTTTCATTGCAATCAATATCAGGAATAGAACCAAATATCAGATATCATACATCGCCAAACGATCCGCTCACGTCTCCGCTCTTAAGTAAAAGGATTAAAATGAAAATCGTCCTGGGCAGTTCTCCACTGGAGGGTTTTTACTTGAAATAGCCCCGTTTGGTTTTGCAACTATTTTAACGCACGAAGGAATATTAGCAAACGTCAAATACGGGGTAGTTGGGCCAGCGGTATAGTGTGAAGGCTTCCATGTATTCAAATATTTTAGAGATGCCATTATTTATTATTATTTGAAATACTAAAGTCATCTCGCGACATCTTCTTTAGACTATATTAACACACAGGTATTTGAATTACTCCACTTATGTCAGAAAAATGGCAACTGATCTTAGAATTTGTTTTCGTTCCAACTGCTTAACTTCTTTTGTTGGTGAACATTTTCATCTCTTTATTTCCCTATAGATGTTTTTGGAGTCGGTTTCGAGGGTGCCGGAAGACATTAGAGCCCCACAATCATTTGCGCACATAAGCCATGGACAATTCTAATCAAGTTAATTGGGGTTCCTCTAATTTATTCTGGTGTAAATGTTTGTGGTGAGATGTAAGAAAGGTATTTTTCTTTCTTTCTTTTTTTTTCTTTTCTTTTTTTAATTGAGGTGTTCTGATTATGCATGTTTCAATCACATATCTGCTATGCTGAATACAGAGTCTCAAATGATACCTTGTCCCAAAATTTTGCAAACACTGTAACATTTACTATAAATAAATATTTGGAGGTTTAATATTATTAACAATAATAATGTTAGGCAATGTTTTAGCATTATTAAAAGGTAATATTAATTATTTTAATATTATTAAAATGTTTAAAATAAATTCAGAAGTAAGCTGAAACTTTATGGCCTCCCTTATAGCATTGTGGATTTTCTCCAACATTCCTATTCTGCGAAAATGAAGAATTTCTCCTGTTTTATACATTTATTATTTTTTCTGTTACAGAGAAATGGTAGGCAACCTTTTTACCGAAGAACTGGGGCAAGAAACAACGGAAATGGTGCACTTTCGAGACTAAATGAAAACCTACCAAATAGACAATCTAAAAGATGCAAGACCTGTGGTAGGTGGTTTGCCAATGCCTTCCAGTTCTCTCGTCACTTCAAAAGGGGCTGCAACTCACTCCAAAGCTCCCCCATTTTCTAAAGATGAATACATCCATACATTTAAATTCACTACTCGCTGTAGGCTTCAGGTGTACAGCGCATCTATTTAGCGAATCAAAACAAGAGCATAATTTATTCTGATGAACTTTAGTGACAAATGACATCTGGTTTCCAATAACCAAATATGTATATGCTCGTACCATAACTATTTGGCTGATGACTTCAAGGACGCCATGTTTTGTCTAATACTGCGCAGTGGTTATAATTGTGTGTAACAAAGTGCATTATTTGTAGTGTTACTTCTGCATATGTATTATTTATTTATTTATTTAGAAGTATTTGTAACTTTTTGTTCTGTAATTCTTCAGAAGTGCTGAAATGGTACAGCATAACGTTATACATAATAGTTTTAAAAGTGAATCTAGACTTAATGCAATGTATAATATGTTTTTCATTACTTTTTATTATTTTATACATAATCTACACACCAGTAAATAATTTTATCAAAATAATGCGTTTCATTCTTTCTTCAGAAAAATGAAACTTATTCTAAAGCATACTCTCTTCTTAAACGTAAGTCAAATAGTTACTTTCCTGTAGCTCCTAATGGAGCATAGGGCATCGTTACGATGTTTCCTTGATCGGATTTGAATTTTTAGTTGTGAGTTCGCCGATATGCGCCATGGTGACGATGGATAGGCTCTTCGCCCACAGATGCCACTGTAGGACGAAATCACGTCTTATGGATGCGAAATGGTTAAATTTTGCCCAGAAACCTTCGTCTTTCAAAGTATGGAGTTGTTTTACGTATAAATAAACATTACATGGGACGGTGTGGGCTTTACTTCGCTTCCAAAGGAAACCATGCTAAGGATTTTTGCGTCCGAAAAAAAAATCCATTACCTTCCACAAGGTTTAAACCTGCAATCTTGAAATCTAGAAGCTAGCATGGAAACCACTACACAACTGAGGGTGACTTTAGTCAATGCAGCTGTTAAAAAATCGCGGGCATCGATCTTTCTTTGCACAGGACTATTAAAAGTCCCGCACTACTCTTTAAGGTATAAGTTTTACATACTCAAAAACTGATACTGGGTTAAACAAATAATAGGAATAGTAATATAATGCCAGCTTTAAACGGTTTCCGATTTTACCAAAGTAATCCAAACACATTCTCTCTCTCTCTCTATCTATCTATCTATCTATCTATCTATCTATCTATCTATCGATCTGTCTGTCTGTGTCTGTCTATCTGTGTCTGTCTGTCTATCCATCCATCCATCCATCCATCCCTCCACCCCTCCATCTCTCCATCTCTCCATCTCTCCATCCCTCCATCTCTCCATCTATCTCTCTTTCTCTATCTATCTATCTAGCTATCTAGCTACCTGCCTGCCTGCCTGCCTGCCTGCCTGCCTATCTCTGGAGTCTTTCAAAAATATAGAAACTAAGTTTTTAAAGAACCGAGTTGGAATAATTTCCGGTAAGTTACACGATGAATTTAAATACTCGTCTACAGAATCTGGTTCATATTACTGTGTTATGTCTAAATATCAACATGTCAAGTAAACAAATGAATACTTTAAAATATACTTAGTGGTGCTTTGTATTTAACTAACCCTATATATACAGGGTAAAGCGTAGATACATAGGAGTATTGCAACATTAGGGTTAGGCTCATTGCTCCTACTAAACCTACAGGCAGAAGGGATGAGTCGAGGAAGACCATAGAGTCCCAAACGCTTCCATATCAAATATCTACAACCGTCCCTTCCATGAAGGGAAAAAATAGTTGTCTTCTTAAAATACGTCCATTGGTTACCATAGAACGGAATGATAGGAAATAAGAAAACTCATGATAGGAGATACTTCGTACAGTGTGTGCTTACCGAGAAAGACCTACCATCACAGAATCAATCCTGAAACCTCATCTGGAAAGGCATTTTTAGACAAAGGTCCCTGTGTGTATGTATGTATCTGTGGACAGCATATCTAAAATAGACCATTAAAATACCATACAAACTTGATATTTAAGTTTAGTATCTTCTAAGGATGCGACACGAAGATTTTCAAAAACGTTACCTCATCCCAAACTACTCAATACAGAGATAAAGATTTAAAAATTTTGTTTTTCTCAAATATGGCTCTGACGATTTTGATTAAAATACGATTAGTATAGATATTTACATCACAAATAAAATGTATAATCTTGAATTTTCTGGGAGTAGAATGAATACCTCTTTATTCTTGATAAATTTTGTTGAATTTTGCATAATTAGTAAAACGTAAGAAATACATAAAAATTACTACAAAAATTGTAGATCTCGTTAAAACACACAATTTATGGCATATGCAGTTTTGCTGTAGAGTTTATCGTTTCCAAAATATCCCTTGTTATTGGTTTCAAGTTTAAGGTTGCCTTTCCATCTCACTTTTGTTTGCTGCTGCCTGGCAAAGCGAACCGAACTTCAATTTTTCACATAGCAACATAGCCATAGCTTTTAAAAGATAACTATTGCTTTAGCCGTATTTCCCTTCTGCTTACAAGGAATCAAGTATTAAGACCATTTCTGCTAATGCTTATCTCGATTAAACAGGTAAAATTGATTGTAGTAAAAGAGTCTATTTTGTTAGAACGTTGTTGTTTGTTTGTTTGTTTGTTTGTTTTCAGAACGGGTAGCCAAGTCATGAGAATGGAACACATCAGATTTTTGTTTTCCGCTAGTATTGTCAATCTAAATAACTGTTCTTATAATGAATACTTTTAAGGTTACAAATAGATATTTAATTGATCTTGTAACCCCTGCATTAGGGTTTTAACTCACTCTTCCCGATTTCCTTTGTTCAGCATTTTGTTTATTTTTCAAAGTGTTCCTTGGTTCACAGTTAATGATTTAGCTTGAAATTTTAAGAAGAGCTTCAGCAACGACTTTAAAAATTGTTGTGCAGCATTAACATATGTTAAATGGTTCAGTTGCAATTTTTTTACCATAACCGCTGTGAAATAGTTGGAAAATTCAATAGCATATACACAAAAGCTTTTTCTCTTTCACTGATTAAAATTAAGAAATGCCTGCACAAAAAGAAGTATATAAACTTTATAAAGTAAGCCAAAATTAAAAATTTGGGAACGCAACGATATACTGCAGAGTCCAAGGAGCCATAACAACGTAAGTTAATTATGAATGAAAAATCTGATGTGTTCCATTCACATAACTTACCATGTACATTGTACATAAATGCTAGAGAAAGAAACATAAGACCTAAAACGGTGTACATAGTTCATTAGAGTAATGTGTCCATCCTATGCTTATCTTCTGGTAAAATACAATAATCAGAAGAAAAATGAATTTTTTGGATTTTGAATATACTTTGCCTAAACAGTTCTTACGAAAACTACACAACTAATATTTGTTTTATATAATTTAGTTTATATGTTTGTATTTTATAGTGCCCACTTTAACTACTTGTGGCACCGCAGGCGATGACCCTGATGATACGTGAATGAAGACGGACCACCGGTGGAATGCAATGGCGGAGGAAACCGAAGAACCCGGAGAAAATCCTCCCCTGCGCCGCTTTGTTCACCACAAATCTCACATGCGATCGCTTGGGATTGAACCCGGGCCGTCTATGTAAGAGGCGAGTGACCTAATCACTCATGTAAACAACATGAATGTGGACAAAGAAATAATACATACAATCATTATAACCACTCTGAGAATGAAAACAAGTTTATTTGTTACATTCACATGGCTTTCTCTATCTGTTCTGCAAACAAATATTCTTACACAAAACTCCATACATAACAAAACAACTACATAATGCTAATTGAAATAAACATTAGCAGAAATGGTCCTATTACTTTCTTTCTTCTAAGTAGGCGAGGAATAAGGGAAATCACTAAGCTAAAGCGACAGTCAAATCTTTTAAGCTGTCGCTATGCGATTGTCACTGAAATTCAGTTCTCTTTCCGTAGTCAGGAGTCAAACAAAAGAGAAATGGAATGGAAGAGTACTCTCCGTTTGATAAAAGTTTAAGTACATTAAAAATGAAACAAGTAACAGTGAATTTCTCGGAAATTGTTAGCTCCATAAAAATAAAAAAAAAAAAAAAATGTATGTGACATAAATTGTATATTTTAACGCGAACTACATTCTTGTGTAGTACGTTTTTGTCTAACTCGGTTTATAAATTATGTATGGCATTTAAATTAAAATCATTAGGTCATTTTTTAGAAAATCGAAAATTACAATATATGTTCCATGTAAAGGGTACTTTGGGATAGGGTAATTTTTCTGAAAATCTTCGTGGTACATGCTTGGAAGATGCTAAACCTAAATACCAAATTTGGTATCTAAGTGCTTTTCGTTTTTGAGTTATGCTGCCCACAAACACATACACACACAGACACGCACACACAGGCTATGTCTTTTCCTAATTTTTCTTTCTCTACACGTACTATGTACATAGTGTATAGGGAAGATATTGTATTGCCCCCAAAAATTATATACCGAGATTTCATCGGAAACACATATTTTGAGACCCCCTGAATAAAAACGAAGCATTTCTAGAAAAATGTCCGTGTGTGTCTGTATATGTGTGCGCGCACGCGCGCATGTGTGTGTGTGTGTGTGTGTGTGTGTGTGTGTGTGTCTGTGAGCAGGTTAGCTCAAAAACGAAAAGGCCGTTAAATACCAAACTTGGTATTTAAGATGCGACAGAGAGATTTTCAAGAAAATCCCCCACCCCCAACTACCCTTTACATTGAACATTTTTAGAAATTTTTGATTTTCCCAAAAATGGTTTTAACGATTTTGATTAAAATACCTTATGTTTACGATATTTTTATGACAAATGAAATGTATATCTTGGATATTCTGGGAATGGTCTCTGAAAACCTCTTCATTATGGATGACTTGTATAACTTGCAAATCGTAAGATATATACAAAAAAAGTGCTACACAAAAATGTAGATCTCATTAAATTACACAATTTATGTTATATACACTTTTTTGTGTAGAGTTAACCGTTTTCGAGATATTCCGGAGTATTAGTTTCATTTTAGCCACAACGTTTTTTCTCAAATGGGAAGACAAATTTCTTCTCGTTTCTCGTTTGTTTACTCCTGGCAACCAAAGAGATTGAAATTTCAATTGTTTCACAGAGCGAGACTATCGTTTTAACCTGCGCGTCTTCTTATTTCCCTTCTACTTACAAAAGGTAGAATAGGACTAATTCTACTTATGTTTATCTTGATTAACATGATGTAGATAGAAGAATAAGCTTTTTAACAATAACGTGTTACAGAGGTGTAGAAAAAGTCATGTGATTGTAACACATCAGATTTTTTTATTCGGGGCTGCCTAAAACATGTATTTATGGTGAAATCCTGGTATCCTATTTTTGTGTAGAATATAATACCTTCTCTATCTACTATATACGTTGTACATATGTGCTAGATAAAGTAAAAAACTAAATTACCATTGGATCAGAGACTAGCATAAGAAGGAAATATAATGATATAGAGGCTGCTATATGAGAGAAAATATAAAGTGATGAAATTATTTTAAAAACAATTATTGCTTAGTGAGTCAGATCATTACAAAGCGTTTTTAAGAATCGAGTATTGCAAGTATTTAAGAGGCGACCAGAGCAATGGTGCCACCTAAAAATGTTTTTTATTTATCTAGGATATTCCAGTCCTCGAAACGATGCAATTACTTGAACTTAGTGAAGTTCAGTTTTACCTTTGCATAAAATGATTTTAGATATTTTACAAGTATGACAGGATGTTGGTTATAACTGTTTACATGATAATAAGTAAAATGGCGGAATTGTCCTGCTACCCGGAATATACAGGTTGGACAATTCAGATTGAGACTAAACAGTAACTCCAAAACTAAGCGTTGAAGAAAAACTCTGATGTGTTTCATTCACATGACTTTCTCCACATCTCTGCAAAAAATTATTGTTAAAAATCTTATGCTTCTCTTTACTTCATTATAATCTAGAAAAACATAGCAAAAATAGTCTTATTACTTACTCCATGCAAGTAGAAGGGAAATAAGGGAGTAGCATAGGAAAAAGATGTAGTCAAAAGTTGGTTGCTAGGTGACAGAAGTTCCTTTGTTTCTATGGACAGGAGTTGACAAATTCGAGTACGAGAAAAGTATAAGTGTTTTAAAGCTGAAACCAATAACAAGGATAGCTAAAAAAAGATCCACTTCACGAAAAAAATGTATATAACATAAATTGTGTGTTTTAACGAGCTCTGCATTTTCTGTTAAGTAAGGCATGTCTTACGGTTTGCCAGTTATGCACAATTCCGTAAAATCCATCCAGAATAAAGTATTCTTCAGAGGCTATTGCCAGAAAATACAAGATATTAATTTTATTTGTCAAGTAAATACCTTTAATGTACGACATTTTAATCAAAATCGTTCGAGCCGTTTTTTGATAAAATCAATTTTTTTTAAAAATGTTCCATGTAAAGAGTAGTTGGGAATGAGGGGATTTTCTGGAAAATCTTCATATCACGTCCTTAGAAGATACCGAACTTAAATACCAAGTTTAGTATTTAACGAACGTTTCGTTTTTGAGCTATGATGTCCACAGACACACACACGCACACACATGGACTTTTTCCAAAAATACCTTTTATTTATTCAGGGGGCCCCAAATTACGTATTTACGGTGAAATCTCTTTATTGAATTTTTGGGTGCATTACAATACCTTCCTTAAAAGGAAATGGCCTGTTATTTATGGACGCTTTTTAACTGCTTTTGGTTCTCAGCGTCCCATTCTATATTGGGCGTGAAAGATCGCCTAATTTTGCTCAGAGGCTCTCTTATCAGGCTTGAGGTTCTTTTACGTGCCGTAAATCTGCGACACGGGACCCACAGCTTTACTTCCCTTCCGAAGGAAGCCATGCTAAGGATTTTTACGCCCGAAAAAAGCCATCGTCCTCCGCCGGGTTTGAACCCGCGACCTTGGGTATAAGAAGTTAGCATGGTAACCATTACACCACGGAGGGCGACTAATACCTTCCTTATATCTACACTATGTACATAGTACGTGTAGAGAAAGTAAAAACTGTTTGATGTTACGGGGGAAAGTAAAAGCCATTAGTCGGTTTTATGTGTAGGACGTTTTTATGGTAATTTAGGGTTAATTTAATTTTTACATGTTTTGGGTTCCCCTGAATAAAAAAAAATGTTTGGAAAAAGGTCCGTGTGTGTTTGTGTGTGTGTGTCTCTGGATAGCATAGCTCAAAAACGAAAAGAATGTTAAATACCAAACTAAGCATTTAAGTTCGGAATCTTCCAAGGATGTGACACGAAGATTTTCAGGAACACCCCCCATCCCAAACTATCCTTTCCATGGAAAAAATTTTGAAAAATGTTATTTTCTTAAAAATGGCCCTATCGATTTTGATTAAAATCTCTTATGTTTAAGATATTTGCATGCCAAACAAAATGTATATTTTGAATTTTATGGGAATAGCCTCTAAAGACCTCTTTATACTGGATGATTTTTGTTGAATTTTGCATAACTGGTAAACCATAACAGATAGACAAAAACTTACTGCACAAAAAATGTATATCACAATAAAACACACAATTTATGTCATATATATTTTTCGTGGGGTTGATCGTTTTTGAGATATTCCTTGTTATTGATTCAGTTTTAAAATAAACTTTTCTCATACGGGAATATGTCAACACTTGTCCACGCAAAGAAACGGATTGCAATCTCATAGTAACCATATTTTAAAACATTTGACTTTCGGTTTAGTCTACTGTATTCCCTTAAGGAACTAAGTAATAAGACCGTTTCTGCTAATATTTTAGCATTAAATAAATAGAAGAATAAGCTTATTAATAATAATTTGTTACAATTGTTGAACAAGTTACAATAATTGAGAAAGTCGTGTGAATGGAGCACATCGTATTTTTTTTTTAAATGGAAACCTACCTGTTTTAAGTTGTTTTCTCATTCCTCATAAAAAACTAAAAAAATATTTGTATAAAGCACTTTGCAATTGTTATTTACATCAACTAATTAACAACGAAACTTCTGTAAGGTTTTACGAAGAGGGAATGCATGGCTGGACCATTCATGGATGGTCATATGAGGTTCAGTTATGTTTCGCAATTGGGAACCAACAAGTCTTTCTAGTTTCGTTATTCCTCATCGCAAAATAACAGTTTTTATAAACCATTTTCTGGATAGTACATGGCTGTTTCACTGGTATAGACAATTAAGCACCGATGAACAGTATGAACACAGAATATCACACCTAGGGGTAATAAATGTTCAAAATGCCCTTCTACCTCAATACATCTTCCAACTCTGTGAATGACGATTGATGTCTCAGTAAAAGCAGTATCTTTTAGTACCACACAAGCATTTCGTATGCCCGCCTTCAAGTCCGGAGTCATTGGTGTTCCACAATACACGTTTTTCTTACGGTATCCCCATAAGAAAGAATCTAATGATGTAAGGTTAGGAGATCGAGCTGGCGAATGGGACCTGCACATTCTATCCAACGATCATTGTAATTGTTATTTTAAAAATCCCTAGCAGTGCGTGCACAGTGCACAGGACATCCATTCAGGTTTATAAAGAAGACATTTTCTTGGGCTGGACACTGGTTTCTTCGGAGAATTGTTTTATCACATGATAACATGAAGCTCTTGATGCAGTTATTCTATCATGAAAGCCGTCCACGTACAGAATAATAGCCTAGATTCCCCGTAAACCATTTCCACTTTTTTGATGAGAAACATAGCCCATTTCATCCCAATGTCATATGAGTATACTTCAAATAGTATGCGATTTGGATGGAACTGATGGTTGTTACTCGGTGATCCTAATTGTAGGTACGTACTAACAGTGGATCCACCAGGACTCGAAGGCTAATGAGAGATACAAGGAAACCGCCCTACAGTGGAAAGTAAACAAAACAACAAACACAATGTCTCATTGCCTTCTCGCATGCTGTTATTATACTTCACTGTTAAATAGAGGCGACCATTTATTGCGCTCTTTGTACACAACCATTTAGAATTTTCGTAGCCATTTCCGTTGGTAACAACAATTACAAGGTGCTTTTATATAAAACGTGTTTAGTTGTTATTGCTTTTATGGGGAATGACAAAACAACATACAAAATATATATTTGCATTTTAAAAAATCTGATGTGTTCCATTCACATGATTTTCTCTACATCTCTATAAAAAATTATTGTTAAAAAGCTTATTCTTCCATCTATTTCATGATAATCGAGATAAACATCGGCAGAAATTGTCCTTATTTCTTGGTTCCTTGTAAGTAGAAAGGCAAAAATCCAATGTGTTCCTTTCACATAATCTCCTCTAGCAGTTTGGTAAACAAACCTTTTATTCAAAACCTTAATCTATTATCTACATCTTGCTAAACAAGATAAACATAAGCAGAATTAGTCTTATGACTAGCTTCCTTGTAAGCAGAAGGGAAATAAGAGAATGCATTGGCTAAAGTCTCGTCCTAAAAACGCCGGTCGCTATGTGAAACAATTGAAATTCCAACCTCTTTACTTGCCAGGAATAAACAAATGAAAAACGAGAAGAAATATGTCTTCCCGTTTGAGAACATCTGAATTCACAAAGACTTATTGTACAATATATTGGAGATGCAGCCGTTCACGACGACATTATCGAGAAGTAAGGCCAACCGAAAGGACAAGAGAGTCAATATAATAAAGGAAATAGGTAAGCTGCATTGTGTGAAAAGGTCTTCGCCTATTGTTTATTATATATACCATGTTTTAATTTAATTGTAGAACACGAGAAATATCACTATACAACAACTATGAACCTTTTTCTGCCCTCTGATTACAATCCAGTAATTATATTGTTATGAATATGGGGAATTAAAATTTGAAAATAAAAGAATTCTATCACATACCGTTTTTACAAACGAGAGGTTTTATTCTTTCTACGAATACATGCATTGTGAAAACTTGGAAAGACATACATTTGACCCAGAGGAAAGTTTAGAATGACTTTTTTTTTATCGTTTGTTTTTACATTCATGCTCAGCAGTGTCCAGCAGGACCAACAATATTCCGCCAACATACTGTAGTTCCACCGTCCCACAAATCGCTTTTCCATTATCAGGTTAAAACGTTCCTCATGTTCACCACTTGTTCCCCCCCCCCCCCCAAGTTCTGACGGAAAATATCGAGGTGACAATCCACGAAATGTAGTATTGGTGACATATGGCACTGGAAACATCTTATCATGTTATGCAAAATTACTTTATAGTCATCAGCTTTGTGATTCCCTAGGAATTTTGTACTGACGGACTTGAAGGCATTCCATGCATTCTGCTCAGTAGCACTTAAGAGGTTGGAAATTTTTTTATCATACATAAGCTGTCGTATTTGGGGACCAATAAAAATCACCCTCTGTAATCTTAGATCACTTAGTTTGAGAAACTAATAGCAAAAGCTTCTTCTTCTTCTCTGTTCAGGGCTTTTACAAAAATCTTCATTAATCCCAGTTTGGTATGCAACGGTGGAAGATGTATATTTGCAGGGTTTACTAACGTTGGATGTGACATACTCATTTTATCTGGAATGTAAGCCTTTCGCTGAGGCAATTCCTTACGAACATAATGTTCTTTCGTGTTTCGACTGCCCCACTCGCAAAGAAAGCAGCATTACTTCGTGTAACTTTATTGCATACCTATCGATAGGCCTCTTACTTTTAGATATGCACACATTTTCCACTTATTCAGATCATAGTCTATGTAATGAAGCAAATCCCGCATCGTTTCATAAGTTTCTTTCTTGTGAATGGAGTATCCGACTAGAACGGAGGGATATTTAAAACTATTATGTAGGAGAACTGCCCTTATGCTGTGTTTGAAGGCATCCACCCCTCTGGGCTATGAACGCGACGCAGTACTCCAAATAAACCCTAATATCACTACAGTACACAAGCTCGTTGAAGGAAGAGAAATATATTTGAAAGTCAGACTGGCGCCTCCAAAATAATGTCACTTTTAAATCTTCAGCGAACAAACTCCATCCTTGTCATCGCGAAGCCAGTAACTCAGATTGTGTCTGTGAATGATTCAAGTCCCTACAAATGTTCTTGCTGAGTTATCAGAAGATGTGATTTTGTTTGTAGTGGCAAATACTCCGGATCACAACCTACTGTGTTGATTGCCGTAACGCTTCTACTGTAGCATACCATATCTGCATCTTCTTCGTCAATAGTGCAATCATGTGGTGGCTTAGGAGGTGAACTAGCGTCATGAGGAACTGATCGCATGGCTGATGGCAGGTTTGGGTATTGAATGACATACTTTGATTTTGCAGAATACCCTTTAAATATGATCAAACAAAAATAGCAATCAGTGATGTGATGCCTCTGTTCACGCCATATCGTGGGTGCCATAAATGGCATTGATGAACGAGAACCGCGTAGCCACTTACGCAAGCTATTTGCACATGTGCCACAACAAAGATGAGGAGCAAAAGGATTATCTTGGTTAGCAAATTTGTACCTAAAATGCAACTCATAAGCCTTCTTAACTAGAGGAGTAAGATTACGTCTCTGGCTTTTCATTGTATCTACACCACATACGTAACAAAGCACATTGGGGCTGTTTGCAAGACAGACTTGTGAATTTCTATTTGGGATGTACTGCGCTAGATGAGCACACACAGATCAGAAGAGAACGTAGAGAATCATAAATCCCTACTGCATGCGAATTTCCTGCAAAAAAGTAATAAAAGAATATAATTACAACACATTTTCTTCAAAATATTAAAATGCTATGTGATGAAGAAAAACTAAAATCATATTTGAATTCCCCATACGCAAATTAGTTATAATTGCCTATTTTTACATAGTGTGCAAAACGAGTGTTGGTCACATTAATTATAATTAATTGCAATTCTTTCTCACAAAGGTGATTCCTGCATAATACAATTTTCACGTGCTGTACTTCGAAAAGGGGTTGGTTTAAAGGGTGAACGAACGTAAATAAAATGACAAATATTAAATGCAAGTCTTTATGTCTGTTTGGCAGGAACTCGAAATGGTGATATGCGCTTACAATGCAAAGTTGGCAGCGCGAAGGAATGATTGTCGTACTCTATCCAACATTTCTTGTGTTTGTCGAATAACTTCACCTGTTACTATTATTCGGGCAGCTAGGTCCTCTTCTGAGGTGGTAGGTGTTGCCGACACCTTAGACTTGAGGTGACCCATGAAAAAGAAATCAATTGGGTCGAGATCGGAAGAGCGTGGTAGCCAAGCTACAGTTGGACATCCATCGGACAGCATAAACATGGTTCAAATGCTCTCGCTCAGCCAGGGAGAAATAGGGCGGAGCTCTGGAATGTTGTAGACACTTTCGACGACACGACCATGAAGGAGTGAGTACAGCTTCAAAAAAAAAAAAAAAAAAAAAAAAAAAAAAAGTAAAATGTCCTGTAACACATGAAGATAAACATGTCCATTTAACCGAGGGGGAAGTAGATATGGACCAATGACATGGTCTGAAATAATTCCAACCCTTATGTTCACTGAAAATATCTGCTGGTGACTCTTCTTCACGATAGCATGTAGATTGGCATAGTTTCACACATAACTGTTTCTTGAATTCTGAAAACTAGACCATCCTGGTGAACGCGGCCTCATCAGTAAACAATACTGATGAAAAGAAATCAGGTTGCTAGAGTAAAACTCAGCTACAGCTGAGAGCCAAAGTCTTCCGGCCTTGGTGCTTGCACCTTCTGACGGTGAAATGGGTGAACTAATTCTTCATGTATGGCTTGTCATAGGCCCATATGCTAACATGTTTAGTCCTCAGTACACGTGCAATAGCGCTTGTGCTTATAGATGACTCTTCTGCAATGCCTCGCAGAGCATGCTCTTCAAATTGCTGTGCGACGAGTTCGTGTAACACCCGTATCGCCCCTGTTGACTTGGAAGACTGCTCCCTCTCGTAAACGTCTATCGAGGGATTGGAACGTGGTGTGGTGTGGTTGGCTCCTATTGGGGTACCATTCCCTGTACAGTGTTGCGCAGCTAACCCATTACATCTTGAATCACCGTTAATAAGGTGTATATTTGCAGGTTCAGAAAAAGCCATATGCATTGGCCCGAATCACGGAAATCATAGAATTGTTGTTACACTGTCCAATCAGAATCATATCCTGAGTTTCGAATCACGACAATCCTTCGTATGGAGTTTACATATAAAATGACGAAGAAAAAAAATTGATAACATGAAGAACCGAACTGATGACCTTTGAGATATCAATTTTCGGTAATACAGACTACGCTACCAAAGTAGTTAAAGTAGGGTGTATAGTGCAAGAAGGCAGTTAATTCCATTCCAGATTAGTTCGAGATTTGAGAGATTTTTGTGGCATTAAATCTTGAGAATAGTGATGGTGAGCTGCTGAAAATCGATATTTCTAAACTTGAGGAGCAGACTTAGAGACATTCTAAGCCAATTTTTCATCCGGCTTTGCTTTAACATCGGGTTATCAGCATCTAAAAGCAATACGTTTACCACCAGATAACTGTGTTATGTTTGGCCACGGACCATACATTGCCTGTCTCAAATTATTTATATCAGTTACATCTACAATACCTCAAGTTATTTCGGTATAGTTCATTAACATCCTATGGTGTGTATATATATAGTACAACTCACACATCAACTCACAAGACATCACTCACACAACTCAAAGTCTATTGTCACCAAGCTCCCCACAAATTATGCGCAATTCCTTGCTAGCTTCAACCATGCCATCTTCATTGTCACCATATAGTAAGGTTTCATCTACTTCTTTTGTCGTGGTGTAATGGTTACCATGCTCACTTAATATATACAAGTTTGCGAGTTCAAACCCAGTGTAGGACGATTGCTTTTTTTTCAGGCGTAAAAATCCTTATCATAGCTTTCTTCGGAAGGGAAGTAAAGCCGTTGGTCCCGTGTCGTAGATTTACGGCTCGTAAAAGAGCCTCAAGCCTGATAAAAGGGCCTCTGAGCAAAATTAAGCTGTCTTTCACGCCCAGCATAGAATGGGACGCTGAGAACCACGGCAGGAGCGTCCATAAATAAAACTCCATTTACATATAGTTCATCTACTTCCTCATCTAATTTAATGTTTCTTCTACATGTCATTTTCACACGCCTGGTCTTCATATTGGTATTTTTAGCTTATTATTTTCGTTTAGATCTTCTTATATGTTTATTTAACTAGTGGAGTACTTTATTTTCTGGCTCTTTCATGCTTTGGAGCTTTCTTTTTATTTTTTTCAGAAACTGCTTTCATAGATGATCCAGGTAAAAAGGCAAAATGACGTTGCGTCTTTTTCTAATCTCCGTGTTTCCTGCTGACACAGGAGAAATTGGAGACATCTCCATTAAGAGTCGTTCAAACTCCTAATAGGAGATATTTTATCTGCGCAATAATTATAATTTCAATTTTCACCTCCATAATTGGAGGTTGAAGTTAGCTTCGTAACTGGGAGTTCCATGGAATCTGTGGATGGGGTGTGTTAGGTTCTTAGTTTCCTGGTTTTCTTCTGAGTTTCTATAAATAGAGACTGCAGAATCTGCTTTGCCGCAACAACGCCAAATTCATTTATTTTACCGAGTATAAATGGGTAAATATAGGTTTGTCAAATCTAGATAAGGCTTTTTTGAATGTAACTACATGCACGAAGGCCTTATTAAAAATGCTTGCTTGTCATATGGGATGATTTTTGGAATGCGTTTCTCTTGATAGAGCGTTTACGTTCTCCATTAGAGGTGGTCCATAAGCGTTAAATCTAACGGCTACAGTGGATGGGACATGTGTGGTGGAATTAAAGGCACATGAATGTGGTTTTGCCTACAAAACTCACAACTTGCTAACGAAATATGACTCCCATAATAATCTAGAATCAAAGGACTGGTTTCCCCAGAGCAGGCTTGGAAAACTGTTTAAACTGAACAAGGCACTCTTCGAACACCTCTTCGTTAGACCAGTCGTTTGTACGAGCATGTGTACAAAGCTCCTGTAGGACTTACTCTTTCCAAAAGTGAAGTCTTCGTTTCCGGAGGAAGAAACATAGGAGGTATGTACACCTCTGACGCGCCGAAATAGCAAATTACTATGTATTATTCTCCCATTTCTAACTGCAAATAGCTTCAACTTGTGTCCGCCCTTTTGCAATAAAGATTTTGCTACTGCAGTGATGCCACTTTCATCCATATTGTAAACTCGAGCAGCAAAGAAAGTATGTCAATTCATTAACGGTTCAAGATGATATCAAACTATGTCACTTTTGTGATAAAGTTTCAATTCTATTGAGGCTGGTGTCCTCAGGTTTTCTTAGGCGTGGTTCAGAATTTCTCTTCCTAACTGTTGTCTTCTTCAGCCATTTTTATAAATGTGACGCAAAATTAATATTTCGGCTACGCTGTAGCAATACACCTCAGCTCTGTCAGCATTATACCGTGAACCGCCTGCGGTGCCATAAGTAGTTAAAGCGGGCGTTAAACACTACCAAAAAATAAATATACCGTAACATTATTGTAACATTAATAATAGATACCTAAGTTTTGATTCTTGATCTTCGGTATTTATGCTTTCTTTCCTATACTTGGTTAACTCAAATCATTTGATTTTATCCTATAAAGCAGCGTCATTCATGGATAGATTACTGCAACACTTTCTACTAATCTGCCACTTTTTCGACATTTCTAGTTTGCCGAGGACTGCCGGCAAAACGCACTATCATGAACCAATTTTGTTTTCAATATACAGAACATTAGCTTAAAATCTAAGCTTTTGATTAAGATTTAGATATATCGTTCGATCCCATGACTCTCCCCATCATTTTAACAGTGTGATGAAAACCTCACTCTTTGTTGTAATATAGTTGTGAGGAGTATGGTTCCGACATTTGAAAATTTAGTATGGTTCCGACATTTGAAAATGTAGTATGGTTCCGGCATTTAAACATTTAGTATGGTTCTGACATTTGAAACTTTAGTATGGTTCCGACATTTGAAAATGTAGTATGGTTCTGACATTTGAACATTTATTTCACATAAATTCTTGTGTAACTTGCACTACCTCTCACCTTTAAAAATTCTGGTTCGTTTTGTCTCTTTTAATCCAGAAATGATTATCCTTACCTTTATTTTTGCGTGTCAGAAATTTAATTTTATGGGTCCCAAAGCATGTTAATTGCATGAATCTATTGTCACAATTTTCTGGTTATAGTCCAATTAGCACTGAAATTTGTCATCTTATTATACATGAACATTGACAAAGTCCAGACAGTAATAAACAAACATGAGATTAAACTAAAAGATATTAGGGTAATGCCATCTGATCTTTTAGACATATACAAGTCTATGTTCAAATCTCGACTACGTTCGAGTCGTCGACTAAAGGGTACTACTATTTTCCGTTACGGCAAAATAGTCTTAACTTAGGCGATTTAATTCCGATGACTTCCCACAACCCTCCCAATTTTCCCTCAGTCCAGTAGCCTCCAATGAATCTATCGAAAATGTAACTATGGCTACTACCTCTGCATCCACACAAGCTAAAGGTGGTCCTTCTAATACCAAATCCATACTTTCAACCCCAGGTCCCGCTTCATGTCTCTACAGCCTGGTATGTTTAGTGGTGCTCCTGGAAATATGTTGTCTTCTTCTACTTCATGGACTAAGCTCAATAGCCTGTTCCATCTCGTTCTTGGATGTCCTCTGCTTCTTTTCTCTCGGGGATTATAATTAATAGGCAATTTTGATATCCTACCATCTTCCATTCTGTTGACATGCCGGTACCAGTTATTTCTATTTGCATTAGTTTTAGATTATATTGCATATATATGCAGTTCTTCTCGTAAGGTATCATTTCTTATATGCTCCGTTTTACTACAACCTTTCAGCCCTCTCAGAGACCTCATCTCAGTCGTCTAGGTTTTTCTTCTAGGTATCATTTTTTCGTATTACTCATGTTTCACAGACGTGTATCAAACTAGGCACTGGCATAACTTTATAGAATATAAAGTTGTCATAAGCGTAAAGACAATATGTTGTTAGCTTTTTATATAACTTTGATACTATTTCCAATGTAAACGTGTGGACAGGTGAATACGAAATGCAAGCCCTCCCTTTTTACTTGAGAGATGCAGCCTCAAATTGGTACAAAAAATGTGCACCCCGCCATCTGAATTGTGCATGGCGTGACTTAAAAATTGAACTAGAACAAGCTTTCACACAAGCAGCGCAGGACGATATTCTGGAAATTTGTCTTCGTCAAAGAATACAGGACTTTTGGAACCTACAGAGCATTATATCTATGATATTGCTCTCTGTGATCAAGTGATCTTAAAATGCCATCAGACATGTGATTCCGGGACTCAAACCCTTTCTTTAGGAACAAGTTTTGCCCGCAGATCCTAAATAGTGAACGAGCTTGTTAAGTATGCAAGACGTATTGAAACCTTTAGATTTTTGTCTGGTCATAGAGCAGATATGGCTACCAAAACCCCAAGCATATTCTTCAGTGTTTTCAGTAAATAGTACTCCTCCAACAAGCACACTCCAGAATTTGGTAAAACATATGCAAAAGTCTTAAACAGCAATTTCAGGCTTATAGTTCTCATAAACCCCAGCTCCAACTTTTGGAGTAAACCGAGCTCATCAGAGCCGAGTGCCAGGGCGCGGCCGAGAACATTTCAATGGAAATTCCCGAGGCATCAACTGCGGTTCTAGAGAACACGGGTGAGCCAGAACAAGGGGTACTCGTCCAATTTGTTTTCGATGTACTAGATCAGGAAATATTGCACTTAATTGTAGAATTTCAGATCCCCCAAATGGGTAAGTCCATCAATCCCGTGACTGCTAATCATAATTTCCCTCGACACCAGTTATGTCAAGATAAGTAACCAGAAATTCATACATCTCGCAAGCAACAAAGTGAGGCAATGACACACAAAAACGTATCAGTTTAACTATTAACTGCTAACTGTATTGTAAATGACAAAGACTTAGTTAATGTATTGTGTGATACAGGTAGTGCAGTAAGTATTGTTAATTATAAGCATGTGCATTCTTCTACGCTTCCAGTGCAGAATGATTAAATGTTAAGTTAATAATAATTTAATGTTAAGAACGGCTGGTAACAAATTGATGGATGTGTCTAATTCTACTATATTGAAATTAGAACTAAGCTATTTCCACTTTTCAGAACAACTTTTAGCTGTCAGAGATTTTAGACATGATCTTCTTTTAGGCATGACTTTTCTTTATAAATATCAATCCATCATTAATGTAATTCAGTTAATCGTTTCATTATGTAAGCCAAACAGTACACATATACAGGTGAATTGTAAAAGTGGATTGCTACTTTGCTCAGATATTATTAGAACCAGGTGATATGCTGGAACCCTCAACTGCAATAAAGCAGAAAAATCACATTGAGCTGTCTCCTATTGTATGTTGAGCACAAGATGAAGGTACGTTTCCGCATATAATAATGCAGCAGAGTCAAAAACTATTTTTGCTAAAACAACCCTAGCTTATATTCAAGAAGTACCTTTAAGAGATTCGCCAACGGAATTCCAAGTTGAGCAACATAAAACCTAGAACAGATCTATTCGTAAACCTTGCGTATTCAAAATGATCTCAATTCGTATTGAATTTAACATGTCAAACGCGGATAGTATTGAAATGGAATTGGACTCAAATTGATTTCATTTCCCCATGGAAACGTGGTAATTGTTCTAAATTGGCAACCCTGAGCTGCACCGCTACAATGGTTAAAAGTTTAAAACTGTAATACTTTTGATCATAGATAAAAAGCTGCCGGATTCTTCCGCCTTGTTTCTCCTTGGCGCTGACTTAAAAATACTTAACCTTAAACCTGTGATTTTGTACGCATACGAATCTCAAAGGTGTGATAGTACTACTACTACTACTTCTGATACTACTAGAAGATTTATCTTCATAGACAATAATTGGATAAATAATTAAGAGGTTAAAATAAAACACATTAGTGACTTCTGATTGATGAGTGATTTTGTTTCATGACAGTGATTTTGAAAACTGACTTTACAACCTAAAGTGCGTGAGAAAATTAATAATTTGCATTTTATTCAAATATATGTGTAAAACAAATTCAGCTAAGGTAGTCTGATTCGCTGTTGTGGGCTTCAAGGGCGAGTAGTTAAATGTTCCGTAAGTCTTACCTTACTGCTTACTGGAAGAACTGCCTACCACATTTATTCAGAAATTTTGAGTTTATAGAAGGCAGTTCAGTGTTGTTAGGCTTTGTTCGTTAGACGCACAGTGAACAAAGTTTGGTGAAATTAAACATGTCATACAACATTACGCATTATCATCAAATATATGCAATTAGCCCTCCACGGTCATGATATAAGGAACACAAAAGTCACACTGGGGACCCTCTCTTTATTTGACATAACTTGATATGTTATCTCCATAAGTTGTGACTAATTATTTAATATTATGTTTCAAGAACACACTGAAGTATTATACATACACATTCAGAAACAAGTAAATACAACTAGAATAGAATTTTAATAATTCTGAATTAGAAGCACATCTTTCCTATATGTGTATGTCAATTAGTTTTGCATGACATCATTAATACTCTGTAACATTTAATCAATATATCATCAATAAGCATGACAACACCAAAATACAGTTGAATTAACCATTTAAAACTGAATTTGCACATTCTAAGCACATTTGTGCATATGTTCATCACACAATTGCTCTTCTTCATGAATGACAGGTGTTTTTAGTTTTACACTCTCTTGATCTTGAACAGAAGCAAAAGCAACACTGCTATTTCTTATTTGAGGGTGGTTCTTGTGGGCCTTCTACATTTCCGCAATTAGTAATCGTAAGCTCCTCAGTGTGGGTAGCTTCAGATGTTCCAGCAAAAATGGATCAATGATGAGGCTAATGGCAAAGCTTTCCAGAAAATGTCTGCTTCTTAGTTTTTCATTAAATGCTTTGTGAGTATACAGGACATTGATTTTACCAAGCTAACATACTGAGCCAGAATCATCACTTTTGCATTTGACCAACTCAAAACGCTTATATCCTACACTCCAAAGAGCATAAAGTCTTATCTAGTATACAGAAATTGATCCCATTACTGGGAAACCACATATTACACTCTTTTATAACAGCTCCAAAGGAGGAACTAATACTTTGATCAGTTGTGTTATTCTTATCCAACAATAAGAAACAAATTCTGGCTCTGTTCAGAAATATAGGAGGCATTTCAGGATTATTCTTTCTTAGGGTACTGTTCATTCCTTTCAGCAGGTTTCCTCAATGGTGTACAACAGTCTAAGAAATGTCTTTTTCCCTCGTTTCACTGTATTGTAGTCTGAATGTACTTCAACGTAATCAGGATTGTTATGTGAGTCATCACCTCCAAAGTCACTTAGTTCCCCAGAACTTCATAAATGGCCTTCTAGATCTCTTTCATAGTTCTTAAAGGACATCTCAAGTTCTCCATTTGATGTTTGAAAGTAGCAACAGTACCTACATTTAGAATTTAGTTTATTTTCTCCCCGCTATAATATTTGGCTATATAAATGAAAGAAAATAAGATAAACTGAAACTACATAGGTACCCGAAACTACAAAAAACAGAACTTCAACAATCATAAAGAAGTATTTTGTACCCCAGAGCGTGCAGCACTTCTTATACATTCACTAGACAATGGGCTGAAAAGTGGTTGCACTGGCAGCACAAGAATACAAACTGAATTTGTGTAAACTATGTCTTGGAGTTATTGTAGAAAGAGTGGCAATAAAAAGAAAATCAGCTGGGGTATCAAAGACCCCAACGTTAAATGCATCATCTTTCGTTCCATTCCCGTATATGTGAGTCAATGTTTTACTTGTTAATAATTACTTCTGGAATCTGGTAAATAGTATATAATATCCAATATAATTCTGAAGTAGTTATGGCATTAAGCACAAGATGTAAAATTTCTACAGGTGATCCAAATTTAAAGTGTTGAAAACATTAACCTAGATAACCTATACCTGAAAATTTAGAAGAAAAAGAAAATTTTAAACCTTTTGCATGGATGCATATGCAGTTGCGAAAAATATGTAAAACAATTTTGCATTTATTTTGTATTACTTTGTTAAAAACAAGGGTCCTTTATAAAGGACAGTAGGAACAAGGCATTTACCTATCAGCATTTAAAATACAGCAATTGTGTTTTGTATGGTAGCTAGTGAAACATGATATATGAAATGCAACATTATACTTCTGGCATTTATTAGAAACCTTTTTATGACAAAGATGGCATCTTGTTTGTTTTTCTTGGGTTGTGATGAGGAGATCAATTCTATCATTTCTTGAGATATTTCCAAGCTAGATGCTCAGCTTCCTGTTGTAATCTATGCAGGAAATACTTTTCAGCATTGTAACCCCATGACAGTATGAGAGCTGGTATAGTTTTCCATCATTGAAACAATGTAACTGCCAGGCTTTTTGCATAGCAACATTGATACAGTGCGTAATCAGTGGCATGTACCACTTTTTACCACAAACTGAAACATGGTAAATACTTATATTTCATCAGACTGGTCCTCTGTGCAAATACTCACCTCTCCTAGCCCATTACTTTACAAGTTTTTTCAAACGAAGACTGTTTGCCTATCTACTAGTTCTTAACATTTAAATATGTCCCATATACAAGGAGGAACGTTTGGAAAAGGAAAGTAGTCAAAACTGCCAAAACAAGTCTTTTAGAGCTGTAATTGTCTAAGCAAGGTAAAGTGGCACCTGCGTTGCACTATTGTTCCGAGGACTGGTTGTTAATCGACCCAGCCAGGTTCAGGCAGGCTGCATTTTCAGCAACCTGCAGATACTTGACAGGCTGCTGGTCACATTCCTCAGGACAGGTCGTCCCAACCAGCACTATTATAATGGACTAGACAATCTAGGTGTACTACTGTATCTTCCCTCGGGGTAGCTTCTGGATGGGTATTACATCACTGACTCCTGAGCAGATCCAATCCCAGGGTCACATTTTCAGCCATCTTCACGATAAACACCCACCAACCTACAAGGGTCAACTCAGAGGCCTCCTCTAGAGATGTCTTAATGCCTTCGCTATGTGGTAAAGCTGATTTATTCTCCCTGACAATAAGCCAAGGGCGACCCTGTGTGTGCTAATATCCAGCACAGCGTCTTTTGTATCCAACTGTCCACGATGAGGTTGTCATCCACTCTTCTGTTCAAAACATACAGCATCACATGAGGGAATAGTGATGATGATCTGACATGTCCCTCATCACATCAGGCTTCATTTGTTTTCTACCTCTTTGTTGGCTTGGTTGTGGACGGTTCTTTGCTAGGTGCTCTGGCCAGTCATACCCCCCAACATATACCACTTAATGCTTATTGGCTACTGCATCTAGTATCCTAACTGACTACATCATCAACACACACCAATAGAAGATCATTTTGATACCCGTAGTTTGATTCTCTGACTCCATTGTATCAAATACATCTTATCTCCATGAGCAGTTGTTACATCGGCCACTGGGTGCTTCCTCCTCAGACTTGTACAAGGTGACTCATGAAAAACCGGCTCCAAGTGTATCTACTCATCACCCACCAATTGTCATCTATTGTTGGGAAGAAGTTGTGACTTATGTTTCGTTTTGTTTGTATAAAAACTGTTGGGTCTTTATTAAGACATGTGAAGTAAATATCTCAGCAAGATGTATCTTCTTCAAGAAAGAATCACAGTAGTAGAGGCGTATGTGTCTACCGGTTCATAAAGAAACATAGAACATTTTTGCAAAGATGTTTCAATACCAGCAAAGAGTAATATACAGGTTTGGTGACAAAGTGATATACTACATGTCAGTTGCAAATGCAAAAAAAGAATTAAGTCTCCTGCTGTAATCTTGGATAAATAGTATAGAAAGTCATGTGAATGGAACACATTCAATTTTTGCATAAATAACCTTTTCTTGGAAACATTTTCCTGACACTCATGAATATATCTTCTCATTTTCATTTGCCATTCTCCTCTGTTGTATCATGATCTTCCTTGTTTTCTCATTCCATCTTTGCTTCTAAATTTCTTGAAACCATGTGCAAGGTGGTTTGTCTTTCTCTTGCTTGTATTCATTCCATTACTCTCTTAGGTAATCTTTCCTCTGTCATTCTTTTAGTGTGTCCTTACCATGTTAATTTTTTGCTTTCTCTACACATGCTATATACATGTACCTAAAAATTAAATGTTGAGCTTTCATCAGAAATATTTGTTTTGATGTCCCATGAATCTGAAAAAAGCATTTTTAGAAAAAGGTCTGTGGACAGCATAGCTAACAAATTAAAAGACTGTTAAATGCCAAACTTAGTATTTAAGTTTGGTATCTTCCAAGGATGCAAAATGAAGATTTTAAAAAAAAATTCCCCACCCCAAACTACCCTTTACATGGAAACATTTTTGAAAATTTTGTTTTTCTCAAAAATAACTAACAATTTTGATAATTACTGTATATTAAAGGTATTACATCACAAATAAAATGCATATCTTGAATTTTCTGGGAATATTTTTAAAAAATTGTTCATTCTGGAGAATTTTGCTGAATTTTGCATAACTTGTAAACAATAAGAAATAGGCAGAAACTTACTACATGAAAAGTGTGGATCCCTTTAAAACACACAATTTATGTCCTATACATTTTTGTTGTAGAGTTAAACTGTTTCCAAGATATTCCTTGTTATTGCTTCAATTTTAAACTATTTAATTCTTCTCAAATGGGGTCACCTTTCATTTCATCTATCATTTGCTTTTACTGCTGGCAATATAACGTGAACTGAACTTCATTTGTTCACATAGCAACCAGCTTTTTAAAGGATTTGACCAGTGCTTTAGCCTAGTGTATTCCCTTATTTGCCTTCTGCTTACAAGAAAGCAAGTAATAATTTCTGCTAATGTATATCTTGATTAGCATGATGTTAATAAAAGAATAGTCTTTTGTAAAAATAATTTATTTGTAGAACAACTAGAGAAAGTCATGTGAATGGAACACACAGTTTTTTTTTTTTTTTTTTAAATAAAATAAAAAATTGAGTTTTTTAGATTCATTTCCTCTATTTTGTCTCCTAGATATTCTGACAGAGCATCTCCAACATCTATTTCTATTAATTTCCTGTTTAATTGACAGTTCAGAGTCCACATATTGGAGCCATAAGTTATTACATTTCTAATTATTGTTCTAAAAATATGAGAGTTTTATGGTAAATATAGAGTCGGTCTGGGTGGCTCAGTTGCCACTGGCCTTCTAAATCTCAAGGCCACAGGCTCAAACCGGCCCGAACTGATGGTTCTTAAAGTGTGCTTTAAAGCAACAGTTCTATGTCAATAGGTTTACTGTTATGTAAAATAACAAAATTCCAACATACCGACGTCGCTGATATGAACTTGGAAATTGACAGCTCATTATCAAACAAATAATTTGTAGTAATTTTTTTGGGGTAAATATAGCAGAGTTCTGAATTTATTTATTTTTTTTTTTTTTTTTTGCTTCTTGTGTAATTCTTATGCCTAGATATTTAATTCTCTACTTGTGTAACATACAGCATTAATTTTTTTTTTTATTTTAAATGTTAAAAAAGTCATTACATACAGTGAAGCTGTCAATTTTATTAAAATCTGGACATCTATTACCAACATGTGCTTACCAAGTGAAGCATGTGTTGTTAATAGAAGTCCAGATTTTAATAAAAATACAGCACTAATTTTATGAATAATTAAAATATCTAAAGCAGAGAATATCCTTTTGTGAGGAAACTATGAACAATAAAAGTATAATTTAATTAAGATTTTGGTTAATGTCCGGAAGTTAAAACACAGGATATAGTGTACCAGTTTTCACTTACTGTGAGCATGTTATCATTTCAACTGGGATCTCTGCTTGGTTAAAGTGGATTGTATAAGATAAACATTATTTTGAGTGTCATTGACAATGTATAAACAAATCATTTTGTGGTTATTATTGCTCTTTTATTAATACTGAAGTGCTTTTATGATTTCAGATGTCAGACAAAGAAAGCCAGAGGGATGAACTAATAGCACTGGAAAGTATATACACCAAGGAAGAATTTCAGATAATTGAAGAGAAAGATGCACTTGGAGGAAATTTCTTTGCAAATGTGAAGTTACCACCAGATTTCAAAGTAACTTTCAGGGACTTGCGGAATGAAGGTAATTCACATTTAAGATGGGAGGGGGGGGTCGTCTACATATGCTGTTTCTAAAGGAATATTTCCTCAAAGCACATTCTACTTTTTAGTTAATTCTGAAGCTATATTTCTACTGCATACATTCTACTAATGCCTCATACATTCTTTCCAACCATTTAATGGACATTTACAATTAGTAATTATTCTTAATGCTGTGCAGCTCTGCCTTTGCTATCATATTCCTCCCATGTGCTTCACAACCTCCATTGTTACGTACTTAATCTTGCTCCTAGATAATCCAACTACTATATTACCCTTAACTGGACCCTGTAGTTAATCTTTTCTTGGTTGATTTCCTGTTTTGAAAATTAATAGTGCAATTTATTTATATTCACTCAAATTCCCCATTTTGTAAAAAAATTCTGTATTATATTATCGGCTCTTTATAAACCTATTAACCCATTAAAGCCCAATTTATCTTTAATTAATGTATATTTTTAATTTTTGAAAACTATAGTGGCAATCCAAATTATGAAAATGCGAGGAAATTTTATTCTCTTAGGGCCTAAACAGGAAATTTTAGCCGTTCTCATTTGAGGATGCCAGTGCTTGGCAGTTGTTTTATCCTAGCACTGCTTATTAGAAAAATGACAAGGGATAAGGTAATTTGTTAATAAACTCAAAATAACATTTAAAAATTAATATTTATTTTAGAATAACTTGCATTTACAAATTTCTCTCATAAAAACTTCCCAAAACTAAAAGGCCTCATATCATATTTAGGAAAGCATTTAATACAGAGCGCTGCCCTACACTTCCCATAATATGTCCTAGGCTTTCCTCTACAGTTCTCAATCTGGCATCTTCTTTGCTTTTCTTACCTCTGGATGATGTACAGCTTTTGACCATTATCTTATATCTGGTACATTTGTCCTGGGAGGTGAGATATGTTTTGTTGACCTTTCCTTAGTTGTCCTCATTTCTAGACCTTTCTTCAGGCATGTTTGTGCAATCTTGTCTTCTGAATTCTTTCACTGAAAGAAAAGTTACTTCAGTGCACGTCTTGAAAGCCAGGTAGGCATTTACCAAGTCCATCCTGGTAAAAGGGCATCAGCACCATATTTTACCATACATTTGCAATTGTATGCTTCTTTAATAGTAAATCATGAAGATTAGCGCCTCCCATGAAATTCTTATGTGTTATTGCATGTGGTTGTGAAACACTGTTCTTTTCTTTCTGGGATGAATTCCAACGTTGGACTTTAATAGTAGGGACCGCAGTGTCAAAATTAGTTGCTAGTACAACATACTTATCATCCATTTTGATCAATATTTCCTGCTTTGCATTAAATTTGAGCTCTTAATGTTCTCTCCCTTTCTTTTTCATTACAATATCTGGTGATAGTGACACTTTCTTGTTCTGCCTTCTCTTATGGTTTCATTTGCACAAAATCCTAGTTCTTTTAGTCAGACAAGCAGGTCGTGACTAGTGGAATAATTGTCAAAAAAATACTTTTTACTGATCAGTTCATTAGTTATGGACAACATTTTCAAAACTACTGTGGAACCCAGTAATAGATCCTCCTTGTTATCCTTCTGGCCCTTCCCACAATATAGTTATAAGTTTAACAGTAGCCATCATTACCACATAAGGCCCATACTTTATATCCAGAATTTATTGACTTGATTCTAATAATGGGGTGATGGTCCATAATGTATAACAATCATTTTGTCAACTGATAGATTATCCCAAAAGACTCCCCAAATCTGATTAGTTTTTACCAGAGCCTTTGCTAACAGTTTTATTTTGAAAGATTTGTCACATTTGTTTTTATTGGCCTTTTTATTGTCATGAAATGTAATAATTTCAATTCAAAATACCTATTACAGCTCGTTGCATCTTTCACAATTTGTACACTAAGTTCATCAACCTCAGATATCCTCTCTTTCACTGGACAATTTGTAATAGCTAGTAAAGATCAAGAACCCAACAAATACACAAATTTTATCAGGTGCAATTGAAAAATGTATTTTATATTTATTCTCCCTAGCGTATCTTTCAGTTTCCTCTACAACCATGCATAAAATTTCTTCTGAAAAAAATTCTTCAAAAGTGAAACAATGTGAAACAATGTAACTTATCATTCAGTTCGTCTGAAGCTCTCTTCCCCAAGCCAGGAAATGAAAAATTTTGGAACCTGATCACCCCACATAACTTCCTCTTTACGGGCTCTTTTAGAAGAAACCTGAGGAGTGTCAATATCTGCACTGTCTCTTTCATGTAATATTTCGGTAGTACCTGCAAATCCTGTATGGGTATTTTTTATCAGGTCATCTTGAATATTTTTTCATCCATCTGCACATCTACATCTGGAGGTACAGCTATCATGTCTGCTTCTATTTCTTCAGAATAGATATTCTATTGCCTCTTCGACAGTTTTAAAAATATAGCTAGCCATGGAAAGAAATCTTAAAACATTAAGAAATATAAAATTTACTAGAAAACTGTCCAGTATCCTCAAATGAGGACAAGTTTTCATGCACTGGAACATAAAATACAATTAAGTATTTTGGACAAGTTTTCATGCACTGGAACATAAAATACAATTAAGTATTTTGGACGTTACTAGTACCAAACACTACTGGAGCATTACGTTATGCAGTAGGCAGAAAATGGTAGTGATCTTACCATAGATTCAGCCATACTAATAAAAAATCTGATGCGCTCCATACACATGACTTTCTCTAGGTGTTACACAAACAAATTTCCTTATAAAAGATTATTCCTTTATCTTCAAAATGCCAATCAAGGTAAACAGCAGAAATTGTCTTATTACTTCCTTCCTTGTGGTAGGAGGGACATGAGGGAATATCTTTTAAAAGCTGGTCCTATGTGACACCGAGGTTTGGTTTGCCTTTCATGGCCTGCAGTAAAACAAGAAAGATGAAACAAAACATCACATCCCATTAGAGAAAAGTTTAAGTAGTTTAAAATTGAAATCAATAATGAGGAATATCTCAGAAACGGTCAGCTCTATATAAAAAATGTATATGGCATAAATTATGTTTTAACGAGATCTACATTTTTTGTGTAGTATGTTTTTGTCTATCTCTTATACTCTAACTACTATGCAAAATTCTGCAAAACTCATTCAGATAAAGGTCTTCAGAGGCTATACCCAGAAAATTCAAAAATGATTTTATTTGTAAATGTATTATTTAATATATGGTATTGTAATCAAAATTATTAAGAGCCATATTTGAGAAAAACAAAGTTTTCTACAAATTTTCTATGTAAAGGGTAGTTTGTGGTGGGGGGATTTTCTTGAAAATCTTTGTCACATCCTTGGAAAGATGCTAAAGATAAATACTAAGTTTGGTATTTAATGGTCTTTTGATTTTTGAGCTGTGCTGTACGTCCCTACCTCCATATGCGCACACACACACACACATCTTCATATAAGCAAGGTCGCAGGTTCAAACCCAGCAGAGGTCGATGGATTTTTTCGGGCGTAAAAATCCTTAACATGGCTTCCTTTGGAAGGGAAGTAAAGCCGTCGTAGATTTACGGCACTTAAAAGAACCTCAAGCCTGATAGAGAGGCCTCTGACCAAAATTATGCGGTCTTTCACGCCCAGTATAGAATGGGACGCTGAGAACCACATTAGTTAAAGAGGGTCCATAAATAAAATGCCATTTACATTTTTTCACACGCTCTCGCTCTTGCTTGCACTGTTACTCTCTCACACTTTTAAAAAAAAAATTTTGCATTGAGTGGACCCCAGAAGATATATTTCTGGTGAAATGTCAACATCCAATTTTAGGGTGGAATACAATACCTTCTCTATCCACTTTGTACATTGTACATGCAGGCTAGAGAAAGCAAACATTTATAGACTTTTTGAAAAAAGATGAAATTTCAAATAATAAAAATTCTGGCATTTATCAATTAAATAGTTTAAATTGAACTGGTTTACATTGGTAAGACCAAACATCATTTGGCAACCAGAGTTAAGGAGCACTTTAGAAATATTAAATACAAACAGACTGATAAATCAGTTGTAGCAGATCATTTTTGAAAATTTAACTGTGAAATAAATCCAGATACTTAATGGACCCATAAATTTAGTGGTTTGGGAGAAAGTATTAATTTTAGAGAATAAAAATCATGCAATGAATTTTGATGTACCTCCAATTGATTCTGTCACCAAATTTGTTTTAATTCCAGTATTTGACAACATCTTAGTAGACAATCCATCACCTAGTATTAGTAACCATTACAATGCAATAAACATCAACAAAAAGAAGTTAAGTTGATTTTGCAATAAAATTTTGATTACAAAACTAGTCCTTTGAATTTGAGTTTATTCATAAAGATAAAAGTAGTTTTGTAACAAATTATTAATTGTTACATAAGTAATTGAAGTCAAACGTCCACACTATAATTTCACTTACTTAGTTTTTTTTCTGGATGCATTTCAAAGATGTTCATCTCCATAGTCGGCAGATGTTTGACCGGCTTACCTCATAGGACTGCCCCAAAATGTACATTGGACAGATTAAGAGAAACCTTCAAACGATATTTAAAAAAACACCCCAGGAACACGAAACTCAAGCAAAGAGACAAATCTGCAGTATAAAATCAATTCTGGACATCACAACACATCAAACCAGACATCAAACTTATTAACACATGAAAACTGCAGCAGAATCAGCAATTTGGGAAAGGATAAGGAAAAATGCACACGTAGCTATGAATTTTTAAATACCACTAGCAGATGACATTTTATGATTACCCCGTAGGAAACCAGATAGCAACACGGATGAAATTACAACAGAAACTTCCCCTTCTAGAGCCAGTCAAATACCCACCAATGATGAAGATAACATCTTTAAAATGTATCCTGGAAAAAACTAAGTAAGTGAAACTATAATGTCCATGTTGGACTCAAATTACTTATGTAATCATTTAATGAAAAGTTTCACTGTATAAGTCACTTCATACACATATCTTGTGATAAATTATTGTTATATGAATATTTGTGTTACTTCATTGTTACTAGTCTCATTTTTTACATACTATATTTTCTGTTGTTTGCTTGCCTTTCCTAAAACCTGTTTGAAAGTCAACTTTCCCTGTGATTCTACCTACTCTTGTAATCTTTCTGCCATTAGGATTAGTTACTACAATGAACAGCAAAGCATACAACAGTTAAAATTGTTTCTTTGTTCTTACAGAATCTGTTGCCCAGACAATAATGGTGCAGTTCCTACCACCAATTTGCCTTCGTTTCACACTTCCAGATGATTATCCTTCAGTCTCACAACCCTTTTATAAACTCTCTTGCAGTTGGCTAAATATGTCACAGGTATGTTTCAACAAATATATCAAACAAAAGCATTTTTGCCGGCCCCAATAGTCATTAACACATTTGCCTTGACACTCTGCCATGAAAAGGCCACAGTTTTGAATCCCACTGTGGCCATGAATGTTTAGTGTCACGTGTTTCTGTATTTATATTGTATGTAAGTCATTCCCTCTCCCCTGAAAGCCAATTAGGATATGCCTGAAGGCCAAAATGTATAAAATTAAAATAAAAATTTTGATGTCTCCATTCACATGACTTTCTCTACATCTCTGTTAATGAGCTTATTCTTCTGTCTAATGCTAAACCATTAGCAGAAACAGGCTTATTAGTTAGTTACTTTATAAGTAGAAGGGGAATACGGAAATACACTAGGCTAAACCGACAGTCAAATGTTTTAAAATCTGGTTGCTATGGGATTGAAATCCATTTCTTTGCATGGCAAAGCTTGACAAGTTCCCATAAGAGAAAAGTTTAAGCATTTTAAAACTGAAATCAACAACAAGGAATATCTCAAAAATGGCCAACTCCACAAAAAAAAAAGTATATGACATAAATTGTGCATTTTATCGTGAACTACATTTTTTTGTGTAGTTAGTTTTTGTCAATCTCTTACAGTTTACCAGTTATGCAAAATTCAGTAAAAAATCATCTAGAATATCTTTAAAGGCTATTCCCAGAAAATTCAAGATATAAATTTTATTTGCCATGTAAATATCTTAAATATAAGAATTTTAATCAAAATTGTTAGAGCCATTTTTGAGAAAATCAAAATTTTCGGAAATTTTTCCATGTAAATGTAGTTGGAGGTGGGGGAATTTTCTTGAAAATCTTTGTGTCGCAGCCTTGGAAGATACTAAACTTAAATACCAAGTTTGGTATTTAACAGTCTTTTCGTTTATGAGCTATGCTGCCCACACACACAGGTATATATATATTTTCTAAAAATGCTTTTTTTGTAGGGGAGTTCAGGAGTCTCAAAACATGTATTTCCAGTGAAATCTCAGTATCAAATTTTTGGGTGCAATACAATACCTTCTCTGTACACTTTGTGCATAGTACGTGTAGAGAAAGTAAAAATAAAAAGTAAATAAAAACCATTTTGCATATTAAGTCCTAAAGAAGTAGATTATACAGTAACATTTTAACATTTAAAAGTAAACCCTGAGTCAGTTAATGACACTGAATACTCAGTTTATGAATTTCTTGGAACATGTGTCAAAGCCTAGTTTCCATCTATCATCAACCAAACATCGACTGATCATTGATGGTGAAGCTGATCTATCCATGGTGGTTCTAGCAACTTGTAAAATGGGGTCACTCCGGTGAATATCAAAATTGAAGACTCTGTTTTTTGTTTTTCCAGATTAAAATTTATTCTATGTTGACAATTCTTGCTTTTTTGTTGTGTTTTAGTAGTTTTGATTCCAAAATTATGCTATGGTTTTTAGTCCAAAAATGGATTCTACTGCTAATTTTTCTAAATGTTTCTTTGACTCATGTTACCAAGTTCTGTTTGGTTTTTCCAAAATATTTGGTTGCAGCTATTGCATTCTATTTGTTAAATTCTGGAATTTTATTTAAAGAAATTGATATTGAGTTTTCTATTTATAGATGCTCTTTAACTGCTGTGGTTTTCAGCTTCCTATTCTACATTGTGTGTAAAAACCGGCTTATTTTTGCTCAGAGGCCTCTTTATCAGGCATGAGGTTCGTTTGTGTACTATAAATGAGATCACGGTACCTCCAGCTTTACTTCCCTTCCAAAGGAAGTCATGCTATGCATTTGTATGTTTGGAAGAAAAAAATCTATTATCCTCTGCTGGGTTCAAACTCATGACCTTGGAATCAGAGACCAGCAGGATACCCCTAGACCAGGCGTCCCAAACAGTCCGCGCGCTCAGGTGGCAGAAAAGCCCTCAAGCCCTGACCGTCCGGTTGCGAGCATGAAATGGAGGTGCTACAGTGGCGGAACTGCGATTGTGTAAATGAACTTACACTTTCACTGATGGCCGCACCGTGGCCGAGTGGTTAGATCACTCGCCTCTCACCTAGACGGCCTGGGTTCGATCCCAAGCAACCGCATGTGTTATTTGTGGTGGACAAAGCGGCGCTGAGGCGGGTATTCTCCGGGTACTCCGGCTTCCCCCGCCATCTCATTCCACCGGTGCTCAATCATCATTCATGTATTATCAGTGTCACCGCTTGCGGTGCATAAGTAGTTAAAGTGAGCGTTAAACACTATAAAAAAAAATACACTTACAGTGACAATTACATAATTATGATAGCAGTATTTTATACACTCTAATGCTGATATCTAATATAATACAAAATAAAATCTAATGGGCAGGAAATTCAATTAACGAAATACAAATGCTCATACACAACTAATAAACTAAATAAATATTGTAATATGACTTAGACCTTGTTGATACTATGCAATTCAATGAAGTAAACAATACAAATAAACACAATATTCTTCAAATAAATGTCTCTATGAAAACTGCTCTTTCTTAGCCATCCGACAATCGCCGTTATTTTTGCAGTTGTCTGTTTTCAACCAGCTGTTCAATACATGGGACTATTGTTTGCAAATTACCCAACTGCAAACATGCTTTCAAGTGTTCATCACTTAATTTGCTTCTGTGACGTGACTTTGTACACTTCATTAAGAAAAACAGTGATTAGCAAACATTCGTTATCCCGAACATGCAGAAAATTCTTCCAGCTAGATTGTGGAGTTTAGGAAATCTTTCGCGTATTACAGAGGTGTAGAAATGTTGATACTTTTTCTATTTAAAATGTATCTTTTAACTCAATATTATTTTGCGTATCTATTACTTCCAACTGCAGTTTAACAGGACTATCGAGGATATCCCCTAAAAATAGTGTTGCAAATAACTTAAATTGGTCCTCAAGTGGTATAATGTCCTGGAATCTACGTTCAAATTCTTTGCGTAATTGTCGCAATATGGTTATATATTCATCAAAGTCCAAGGTTTCTACACACTAAATCACTGAGGTTATGATTGGAAAATGTAACGTCACGGCGAGTAATGTTGTTGCAAATTATATTTAGTTATTTTGTTTAGAAGTTTGTAACACACTAAAAATTTTGCCATGTCATTTTCTTCCATAAACAGAAAGGTTTCTTCCCATTCTGCTCGAAACATCACAGGTGTGGACGACCGTCTTCCCAACACGGATGTGCCAGCCATCGTAAGTAGGACACCACAGTACTAATATGCAGCATTACACCACCACTGCATGGATATACTGTGTATATGTGTGGCCCGCAGTGAGTGTAATGTTAGCCTCAGCGCCTTCAAGCGACCTTGACTCGACTTGGCGGGTGCCTGCCCTAGACATGGAGAATGACTAATTGAAGGATGCTGTCCTTAATGCTAAGGCTAAGTACATTTTTATGGTGTACAAGTAGGTAGGGAAAGTCTTGTATTTGACACTGAGATATCATCAAATACTGTTTTGAGGACCCCTGAATCCAAAAAAAGCAATTTTAAAAAAAGTCAAGTATATGTGTGTGGGTGGGTAGGTGGGAGTATTTGTGAGTTGGAGTAGCATAGCTCAAACACGAAGAGACTGTGAACTATCAATTTGGTATTTAAGTTTAATATTTTCCAAGAATGCGATAAAAGATTATGAGAAAAATCCCCCTACCCCAAACTACCCTTTACATGCAACATTTTTTGAAACTTTTCTTTTTCTCAAAAATCGTTCATAACAATATACATTAAAATACTGTATATTAAATATATTTACATGACATATAATATTAATATCTTGAATTTTCTGGAAATACCCTCTGCAGACTTCTTCATTCCGAATGAATTTTGTATAACAGGTAAACTGTAAGAGATAGACAAAAAGTTACTACATAAAAATATAGATGTAGTTAAAACATACAATTTATGTTATTTATATATATATATATATAATTTTTTTTTGTAAAGTTAATAATTTCTGAGATATTCCTTGTTATTGGTTTCAATTATAAATCACTCTGGATTTTCTCAAACAAAAGGTCATCTTTCATTTCAACTCTTGTTTGTTTTACTCCTGTCTGTGAAAAGCAAACAGAGTTTCAATTGTTTCATATAGCGACAATATTTTTAAAGGATTTGAGCATTGCTTTAGTCTATGTATTACCTTATTTCCCTTCTATTTAGGAGGAACTAATATAAGCATTTCTGTTAATGTTTATTCCAGTTACCATGATGTAGATAGAGGAATAATCTTTTCTAACTATGGTTTGTGAAGAAAGTCATCTGAATGGAACACATCAGAGTTTTTTATATTCTACTTTTTTATTAATATGCAGAATGTGGTGTGTTTATAATCCTGTGCATTAACCTATTCAAACTAATTGTTTGTGAAATTTTGGGTTGTAGCTGATAGATTTTATGTAATTTTCTGTCTGCATTGGTTTTCTGTAATTGCCAACGTTTATTTTGTTTGCACTTTTTAATGACTTTTAGGTCTAAAAATAGCAATTTTTCATTGTTTATTTGTTTTATACATAGATTTAATAGTTTTAAGTGCATCTTTTAGGTTTTCTTTGGTAATGATAGTTTCAGTCACATAACTGAGAATACCAAAAATCACATAACACGAAGCAATACTAAGATTGCTGTTATATAGGGGGTTTGGCTTCATTGGTACAACCTTTAGACATCTTTCTGAAATCAATCAAAGATTACATGCATGAACAAGGAACAATTGGATAAGTGGCAAAAAGCCGTATACGAAAGTTGGAGCTATGCAGGCTGCATCACTTGAAGTTTTGTGTGATTTCGTGATCAAATCATGGGAAAAAGTGAAAATGGAAACAGTGATCAAATTCTTCAAAAAGTGTTGGATTTCCAGTGCTATGAATGGCACATGGCATTGAGGATGATTTGTTATGGAATACTATGACCAAACAGAAGTCATTTCACCAGGTGTAGAATGGGACTCATATAACAACAAAACGAGGATGTACTTGAGAAGCTGCTTTCCTTAGATGATCATTGTGAGGATTTTGCGAGTTTAAAATGTATTGGTGAGTGATTTATTTTATAATGAATTGTTATTGTGTAAGATGACCCGGTTTTGGTTGTCATAAAAAATCTGGAATTTATCATAGAACTGCAACCAAATTTACATTGGAAAATGCAAGAAGAACTTGGAAACAAGAGCCAAGGAAAATTTCAGATGCATAAAATGCAATCGTCTAGAAAATGCAGCCGCTTAAATCCATTTTTGGACACATGCCACAACATAAATGCAGAACCAAAGCTACTAGAGCACAGCAGGAAAGCAAGAATTGTCAATAGAATTAAAAATTACTGAGTTGGAATAGTAACACTGGAACTTCACTAAAAGGTTATTTTACCTGGAGATGTTTCAAAGCATGTGCATTTAATCTTCAACTAGTTCCAGTGTTATTATTCCAACTCAGTAATTTCTAATTCAAATACACATCACAGTTACTACTATACACCAATTATAAAAATGGAATCTTCAATGTTGATATTCCCCAGGGCAACCCATTGTATAAGTTCCTAGAACCACCGCGAGCAATCTATGGATGGATCTGCTTCACTATCAGTGATCAGTTGATGTCCGATTAATAATGGAGGAAACTAGTCTCCAAATTGTGTTCCAGGAAATTTATAGAGTGAGTGTTGTTTATTGTCGTTAATCAACTTAGTTTTTACTATTTATTGATTTCATCAGTCATAAACATTTGAATTTGAAAACTTTTTAACATGTTTACACTTAACTGGAAAATTCAGGAATTAAAAAATCTCACTGAAAGACAAGGATACATCCAATATGACCTCAGTCCTGGTGCAAATTTGAACATCTCGATAACTGAAGAAGCTCAGGACCTCAATACCAACTTTAAATATTGTATAAGTGTAGAATCTATACAAAAATAAAAGTTGTAACAGCAGAAAATGTAATCCTTTGTTGTATAAAATGCCCTGGATATCCCACATTCCAGATTCTTCAGTCGCTGATTTAATGTTCATCTGCTCCTTGACAGACCTTTTTAAGAGGAGTGATGTAAATTAAGTTCCCCCCCCAGTTAAGTAAAATGCACTCTGACTTTGCAGATGTGATATTAAAAAAGTGTTTTTTATGTATGTTTGGTAATTAATGTTGATGAAATTGCAGGGATGTAAAGCATCTAAGTAAACAAGTTAAAAATCACAAACTTGTTAACAAACATATAAATACCAGCATCAAGTATGGAATAAGGTGAAGGGGATATTAGGCTTCAGTTAACTCACACACTGAAGATAAAGAAGCATAAAGAAAGTACAAAGAACCATTATATTCTCAGTAAGCTGATGAATTTGCATTAAGTTCTGCAATAATTTGAACTCTTCACTTAAACAGTATGATGAAATGAATACATCTGGCATTTTCCATGGGTTGATTAATTTAAATAGCTGAGCTTGTTAGTATTTTGAAGCAACACGTTAAAAGAATATATAACTGGTACTGTCTAAACCGTATAGAAAAAATTGTTAGATTTTATGCAGTCTATATATAGTCTGACAGAACCTTATCCATGAGGAAATACTTTGGGCAGATTACACAGCAATCAAGAATGACAAAACTGCAGATATTGCAACCATCACAGTTGATACTTATTTGATACAAATTGGGCCTTAAAATTTAGGAAAGATTTATTTTCTGTGTAATGCCAAACAATGCCACAGCTGAAGAAATTATTAATGCTACATTTAGTGAGTTGGAAAAATAGCAAAGAAACTGTTCATTTTTCTTTGTCTTCTAAAAGAACTTCCATGTTTACCAGTTAGTTAGAAAACAAGTATTAAAAATCTAATGTGTTCCATACACATGACATTCTCTACAAACTATTGTTACAAAAGATATTTCTTTTTCTACACCATGGTAATTGAAATAAACATTTGCAAAAATGCTGTATTAGACCCTTTTAAGCAGAAGGAAAATAAGGTAATACACTAGGCTAAAGCAATAGTCAAATCTTTTAAAAAGCTGATAGCTATGTTAAACAATTGAAATTTGGTTTTAGCTTTGCATGGTCAGGAGTAAAATTACAGAGAGATGAAACAAAAAAATTACCTCCTGTTTGAGAAAAGCTAAAGTGGTTTAAAATTGAAACTAATAATTAGGAATATCTCAGAAATGGGGAACTTTACAAAAAAAATGAGCTTTATTGACATAAACTGTGTTTTAACAGAGTCTATATTTTTAGTATAATGAGTTTTTGTCTATGCTGTCCACACAGTGTCAGTTGGTCTGTGAGTCTAATTTCAATTGTTTCACAAAGCAACTAGCTTTTAAAAGAATTTAGTCATTGCTTTAGCCTAGAGGATTCTCTTATTTCCTTTATACTTGCAAGGAAGCAAGTAATAGGACATTCTGCTAATGTTTATCTTGGTAGCATCATGTAAATAAAAGAATAATCTTTTGTAAGAATTGTTTGTTTGTAGAACAGGTAGAGAAATGCATTAGAATGGAACACATCAGATTTTACAGAAATGAGTTTTCTTTGGTGCTGAAGTACAAGCATAAAATTGTCATTTGTTAAACAGGCAATAGCATCATCAGAATCTTGCATTACTACACATTTTAATAAACATAAGGGGTTGTTAAAAGTATAGTGTATAGGTGGGAAATAAAAAAAACATATAAATAATTGTTATTGCACTTCAAGAAAGTTTCTAAGATACTGATCCAAATATTTAATGTTTAATCGCACAACATTTAAACATTTCTTCCCATTTCAGCTGCAATACCTGTGCAAAAAATTGAAAGCCTTATGGCTAGAATACAAAGGTTCAGAGATACTGTATATGTGGATGCAGTTTTTGGTGGGGGAATCATTAAGTTTTCTTGAGGTAAGTAAAAAGTTGTTATTAGCTAAGCATATTGACTATCTATGTAATAAAATTAGCAAATCAATATATCTAATTAGACATTTTTAGCCAATTGGTGACACCAACCTCCTAAAAATTATCTACTTTGGGGGTTATATATCCATATCTCCCATATGGAATTAAAATATGGGGATGTTGTCCAAGGATTCATCTAGACAGAGTATTAGTCCTACAGAAAAGGTGCATTAGGATAATTTTTAACTTAAAAAATACTGATTCATGTGTAGATATTTTCAAACAAAATAAAATTGTTCACATTGTATTCACTATATGTATATAAAGCTATTCTTTTTGCTGTAAATAAGCTAAATTTGAAGATTTCTGATGTTCACGACTGCAATACCAGACACAACAATGACTTATTTCAGAGAACATACTTCTAAAAGGTCAAGTGATAAAGATGTTTTTGTGATGGGTCAAATTTTATTTAATAGATTTCCAGCAGCAATTAAGTCACTAAATGGTACTAAACAGTTACAAAACAAGCTAAAGTACTTCTTAATTGATAAATGTTTGTATAAAGTTGATAATCTGTAAATATCTCTTAGTTGACGCGTGTGTATATATTTATATGTTTAATTTTATATACTGTATATCCTATGCTTATATATTGTACTCCTTTGACAATGTCAGAAGCTTGTAAAAGTGCATTGACAGCTAATAAAGAATTGAATTGAATTGAAAATTCAGATGAAGGAAACCAGTTATTTAGCAAAATCATGTCATAATATGCATGCCAATTGTTAGAACAACGGTATATTAAACTGCATTAAGGGTATTTGGACATATAGACAGCTCAAAAAATCTATTTTTTTGTTTTGTCCTTATAAAAATCTATGAGATTTTATGAATCCAATGAAATATTATACTATGGGTATTCTTAATATTTAAGCCCTTTAAACAGTGGTTAAATATGGAGCTCTGTCCCTTTTAAATAACATCCCCATCAATATTAATCCCCCCCAGGGGCCTACTACGGTAGGTGCGGGTTTAGCGTACCCGGGGGTCCCCAAGCCACTTGCCGCCATGTCATCCTCCCCATTGCCATTCACTGGGCCACGTTTTGTGTTCGTGTCTGCGTGTGTCTGTGCGCATTTGTTTATGTTCTTGTGGGTGCGAGTTGACTTGCCTCATCTTTCTCTTCTAGGCTTATTCCTTGTATATTTAGTTTTAAGGCTTTAGGTTTATTAACTCCTGCCTCACCAACAGGGAGCTTTCTTCTATCTCAGTAGTTCCTGTCCCATGGTTCCAGCGCGGCTTCCAACTTGTGTGCTCTTCATAGGTCTCAGGCGTGACGGTTGAGTGGACCCTTCACACTGCCCCTATGTGTAAGCTTTAGGTGCGGAACACGCTTCTCTGGGAGCCCGGCCATGCTAATCTCCCGACGAACGCAGGTCACGGGTTAGAATCATGGGCCGGATGTGTTACCGCTATCGGAAACCCGGTGTAATCAACCACAAGTCCCCTGAATCTATGGATGTGTCATTACACACCATGGCCTAAAGTGGGGGGGCACAGGTGGTTATACCTGTGGTAGGGGCATAACGCTGGGTTGTGCATGCTGGAGGGCTTACCCGTATGGACCAGCATTGGAGGCTGGAGGGTAAGTCCTCCTAAGTACTCCGTGAGATCGGTCTGGGAGGGGTCTACCAGGCGGCACAGACCAGAAACTATTTTTGGTGTCTTTCTTCTCTTTCCCCTGGATGGCAGGCTGACGCCGACAGTACCAGAAGGGGGCCTTTTTATAATGATTCCTCCATGCAAAACCTCTATTTTTGACAAATTTTTGGTGATGACATTGGCTTGTGATTCAAAGACAATGCAAGACCTTAACCCCTTTTACATTCAACATGAACTCGACAGGAATGTGGCAAAGTGACCAATGCAACTAGGACTAGAGACGGTAGATTGGTAGTTGAAACCAGGACCGAAGACCAGTCCAGAAAGCTCTTGAAAGCTGGTTTATTGGGTTCCTACCCAATAACGGTGGTACCACACAAATCGTTGAATACCTGTAGAGGCGTGGTGACTACCACGAGCTTAGACGGCCTTTCCGACCAGGGTGTGTGTCAGGCTACCGCCTTCTTGGCAAACGTAATGGTGAATCGGTTGCGTTCCGGACAGTCTTCCTAACGTTCAAAGGCACCAACTTGAGGCACTCTACTGTGGATACGAATGCGCTGCTGTGAGGCCCTATATACCGAACCCTATGCGTTGTTTCCGCTGTCAGAAGTTTGGTCACACCCAAAGCCGGTGCACTTTCGACGCTACATGTGAACGTTGCGGCCAAGCTGCCCACGGAGAAACTGCTTGTGCTCGAGACCCTTGTTGTGTCCATTGTAAAGGGAACTATCCATCTCGCTCCCGGCAATGTCCACGTTTTCTCGAGGAAAAGGCCATCCAGGAGCTGCGGGTTAAGGGACGCCTGACTTTTCCGGAAGCCAGGCGTCGTTCCAACAGCTGCAGCCTGCGACCATCTCAGGCTGCGCCTCAGCGCTCCGCCGCACTCCTGTTTCCTTAGTGGCACTACAAACCGTGCCTGTAGCCGACGCGTGTATTCAAACGAAACAGACGCCGACCACAACAACCTCGCAGTCTTCAACATCCACAGCACCTACTGCCTCAAGTTCTATTTCTCCAGAACCTGCTCGCAAGCCGCTAGTTAGACTGACACCATCTGTCGCTATTCCTCATGAACGCAGTCGTAAGAAACTCAAGGCCACTTATAAACCTTCCAAGTCCCGTTCTCGTTCTACGAACCGTAGGGGATCTTCCGCATCCCGAACATCAGCGGATAGCGCCGACGAAAGTGGCTGTTTTCTTGTGGGTCCAAAGAACAAGAAAGGCCCACTCCATCTACTTCGTTTTCGCCAGTCGTTTGCTTCCCAGCTGCAAACTCATAGTTTGATTCATCGATAACCTTTCACGCCTCTAACTGTGCTCCATGACTCTCCTGACACGTGGAATATCCGCGGTGTGCGAACCCATAGATCTGTTACTGTTACTACGGTCCTATAACCCTCTGGTTCTGTGTTTGCAGGAGACAAAGCTTCGCCCCTACGATGCCTTTGCCCTGCACCAATACCTTCCTGTGCGGTTTGATGTTACACCGGAGGAGGGCTCTCCTGCTCATGGGGCTGTTATGATCCTAACGCGCAATGACATCTGCGGTCAGCCGGTCTCGCTTACCACTACCTTGCAAGCTGTTGCTATCCAACTTACTCTTCCTGGTTTCTCCTTCACTGTTTGTACTGTCCAAGTTCCGCCTTCATCTACCCTCTGCACCGCTTACATGCTCCATCTTTTGTCTCAGCTGCCGGCACCTTTTCTTCTGTTGGGTGATTTTAATCCCACCATCCCCTATGGGGTTCTCCGAGGGCCTGCGCGTGGGGGACTATTCTTGCTGACCTTTTCGTTCAATATAGTCTTTCTGTTCTGAACACCGGTGAACCTACTTTCATTTCTGATTCTTCTGTCACGCTCTCCCACCTGGACCTTTCTGTTTGCTCTGCACAGCTTGCTCACCGCATACAGTGGAACGTAGTATCAGACACTCATTCCAGTGATCATTACTCTGCTATCACACCACATTTCCTCCTCGCGTGCGATTTCTCGGCAGCTGTCTAAGTCGAATTGGGCTCTTTTCTCCGCTCTGGCTGTTTTCAGCGACCGCCTGTTCGACTCTGTTGACCACATGGTCGAACATTTCAACTCTGTCCTGATCTCCGCTGCCGAGCAGTCCATACCGCGGTCGTCTTCCTGCCCTAGACGTTTACTGGTCCCTTTGTGGACTACCGAGTGCCGCGATACTATTCGTGCTCGCAGGAGGGCTCTTCGGGTATTTCGCGATCACCCTACTTTGGAGCATTTGATCAATTTTAAACAAACACGCGCCCGAGCGCGGCGCATTATTCGAGATAGCAATCGGATTTTAGCATCTTCTCGACACTCCGCTCCAGGACCGATGGTCTCCATATCGCCATGCTACAGAACCTCTCTTCTGACAGCAAGCAATATCTCCTGAACCTGTACAACCTCGTTTGGCGTGAGGTTTTTCCTACAGATTGGCGCGAAGCCACCGTTGTACCCATCTTAAAACCGGGGAAGGATCGTAGTCTTCCTCCCAGTTACCGTCCTATCTCCCTCACCAGTGCGGTGTGTAAGGTGATGGAGCGTATGATCAATGGACGGTTACGATGGTGCAACATACAGTGTGGCTTTCGCAGATACCACTCCACGATCGACCACCTTGTCTCCCTCTGGACTCACATCCTGAATGGTTTTCTTCGGAAGTGTCAAACTGTGGCCATATTTCTCGATCTGGAGAAAGCTTATGACACTTGCTGGAGGGCTGGCTTACTGCGTACCTTGCATAGTTGGGGCTGCCGTGGCCGCCTTCCAGTGTTCCTCCGGGAGTTCTTAAGGACCGGGTGTTTCGTGTCCGTGTGGGCTCTGTTTGCTCTCGTGTTTTTAGTCAGGAGAACGGAGTGCCTCGGGGGTCGGTACACAGCGTCACTCTCTTCACTGTTGCCATCAATCCCATAGTGGAATGTTCCTGCTGGCATCTCCTCCTCCTCATTTGTGGACGATTTTGCAATTTATTGCAGTTCTCTGCGCACGTGCCTTTTGGAGCGTCGCCAACAGGCATGTCTTGACCGTCTACATGCTTGGAGTGTTACAAATGGCTTCCGTTTTTCTTCCGAGAAGACAGTTTGTGTCAACTTCTGGCGTCGGAAACCATACGAACCGCCTTCTCTACATCTCGGGACCGAACCGCTGCCTTTCGGCGAAACTGTGAAGTTTCTTGGCTTGGTATTCGACAGGAAGCTTAAGTGGTCGTCCCATGTCTCTTCTTTGAAGAATAGATGTGATCGTGCACTTTATTTTACGTGTTTTATGTGGCACATCCTGGGGAGCAGATCGCACGTGCTATTACAGCTTTACCGTTCGCTTGTTCGCTCTAAACTTGAATACGGGTGCATTGTGTACTCTTCAGCTTGTCCTTCGGTTTTACGACGTTTAAACCTAGTCCACCATCGAGGGATTCATCTGGCGCTGGGTGTGTTTCCGACTATTCCGGTTATTAGTCTGCGGAGGCTGCTGAACCTCCGCTGTCTTATAGGCGTGACCTGCTTCTTTGCAGCTATGCTATCCGCCTCCTTGCCTTGCCAGATTGCCCGTCTTTCAAGTGATTCTTTGACGAGTCTCTTGACCGTCAACAAGCTGTCAGCGCGGTTGCCTTGCTTCCCACAAGAGTTCGTTTTCGCCTGCTTTTTCGGCTCTTGGATGTTCGCCTATCGCCTGTGTTTCCACGGGGGGGGGGGGATGTTTATTCCTCCCTTGGTTACGATGCGACACCTAGTTCCACCTTGGGTTGGCATCCATGCCGAAATCAACGACTGCACTTTCAGTCTTCCGCTCCGCATTTTTAGAGCTGCAGACCAAGTTTTCCAACCATTGTTTTATTTATATGGATGGTTCCAAGGAAGACCGTGGTGTGGGATGTGCTTTCGTTTTTAATTCGCGGAGTTATACATTTCATCTTTTAGGGCAATGTTCGATTTTTACCACCGAACTTTTTAGTATCTATCAGGCTCTTCTTTTTATCCGGGGACAGGATTTAAGGCAGTTTGTTATTTGTAGCGATTCCCTCAGTGCACTACACGGCCTGCGTGAGCTGTATCCCTGCCATCCGTTGCTACAGCGTATACAGGACGCCTGCAATCTCTCGCTGACGCTGGCGTCAGCGTATCGTTTGTTTGGGTTCCTGGTCACGTAAGTGTGAGCGGAAACGAACAAGCGGACACAGCTGCCAAGTCTGCAATTTTATTGCCTAAAGATTTTAGCACCACCGTTCCTCCAGGTGATGTTCGTGTTCACCTGCGCCAGGCCATTCTTTCGCGCTGGTTCGCGGAATGGTCCGGAGTGCATGACAACAAACTGAGAGCGGTCAAGTTCCTTCATGTACCCTGGCCTACTTCCTCGCGTGCATGTCGCCGCGATGAGGTGGTTTTAGCGCGACTGCGTATCGGGCATTGCCGTTTTAGCCACCAGCATCTTTTACGTAGGGAACTCGCACCTCCATGTGCTTCGTGTAACGAGCCTTAGACGGTGCGTCATCTTTTGTTGGAGTGCCACCTTTATACTGTGCTGCATGCATCCCTGTGTCTGCCTACTAACATCCCCACCCTTTTGGGCGACAACCCTGTTTCTTGTGACAGACTTTTTAATTTTCTCTGCCGCTGCAAGATGTAGAGTATTTTATATCTGGGTTTTACATTTTACCGACTTGTGTTTTTGGTCCCTCATTTTTAGTCTGGCTTTGGTAGCCTTTTTATGCTATCCCTGGTTTTAACCCTTGTGTGATACTCCTGTTTTAGAGGTTTTTATACCTTGTAATATTTAGCTCTTTTATTTACCCTAGGGCGCTAATGACCTTTGCAGTTGTATGCCCTAAAACTATACTACTACTACTCAATATTAATATAACAATTAATAATTGTAACAATTCTCCACTTATCTTTTTGAAATCCGAGGACAAGTTGTGCAATAAAAGGATATATTGCATCATCAGCTCAGTGTATGTTGCCAATGCAAATAAACAGGAGCAAAAAGAACTTGAACTGACGATGCAATAGATCCTTTTATTGTGAAATTAGTCCTTGGATTTCAAAAAGTTAAGTGGAGAATTAAGAGTAAAAACATAGGTTACACTCAAACTTCACTCTTGAAATAAAGTAACATGCTTCGAACATGTTTCGGTGGCTATTGCCACCATTTTCAACAGACCTTCACTGATGAACTCATGGTAGCGGCCTGTGAAGGTCTCTTCTAGACAGATGAATTTTGAGATGAGTCCATTTGTTTTTGGTATGTCAAAATTTATGACCTTGTTTTTGTTTTTTAAAATTAATAGATTTTTCCAAACTGTTAATCCAATTGGATTTTGCACTAATTTTAATAATTTGGGCTCACTGTGAAAATTATGGTTTCAAGTCCAAAAATGATGTGCTACAGCTGAATTATCTGTCTGTTTATATTTGATGCTGATCTACACCATCAAACTGCCATCTGTTTGGACTGCTAAAGGAAGCTCTGGGGGATTCACTTTTAAGATGCGGAGGCCATGAAAACAACTGTGTATCAATGGCTGTGGAAGCAAGACCATGTATTTTATGACACTAAAATACTTGCCCTTGTTAAAAGATGGACCAAAACAGACTATATTGAAAATTGACAAATTAATGCTCAATGTTGTGGATTTCATACTGTGTAATTGCAGTTTAATTTTCTTGCAAATTAAAAGAGAAAGAGAAATAATAGGAGGTGTTAGTTATTGACTGACCATGTACAATTTATATGAAATTAGTTGAATTGTTTCTAAGGTATTTTAAAAGCAAACAAATTTCCTCTTTTTATGTACTTCATAGATTTATCAGCTAATTAAAGTATTCATTTGTTGAAATAGAAATAATTTTGATTCATATGGAAGGGATTGAAAATGTGAGTTAAAATGAGAGTCAGTTTTGAAAATTGTTGATAATTTTCCAAAGACTCATTAGTGTATTTTGTCTAGAGGTTGAAAATAAAAGAAGCGCATGTCTTTGAAAATTTTAGGAAACCTAACATTTTTACTGGAATGTAAAGCCCAAGTATCCAAACTTTTCTACAAATCACACCAAAATAATTCATTGATATACTCAAAGAAACCATTGAATAATTAGATAAATGAGCATGATAGAAACTCAACATTCAAATTTCTCTCTCTTATGCATATGTGAAAGTATCTATTTAATGGTTGTATAAAGACAATGGATTAAGTCAAATAAAATGTCATTCAGCATAAAAAATGTTCAAGAACATTATGAAGTATTATATATTATATTTAACCAGAAGTACATTATTTTCAAAGCATCAGCATGCACAGAAGAGGGGAACAGAGAGGCTTAATGGTAAGAAACAAAGCTCAAATATGCCAAAAAGCTGTTGCCACAATTGAAAGATGTAGGATCCCCTGTATACATGTAGGTTTAGTGTAAATACAGCCAACGATCCAAAGACCACTTAATAGAAATAATGTCTAATATTAATTTATTTTAGCCTCTTTTCTTGCCTTCCTAAGTGTATAATATTTTCTGTTTTTAAATAGATAAAGGACACTTTGGATATCAGTAAATTGGAGACACTGCACTTGAGAGTGAAAGAGAAGGAGCAAGAAAAGAAGGTAATTAAATTGTTTTTCCTGCAATGCTGTGTTAATCAGATAATAGTTACTAACAGGAAAAACTGCTGAAAAATTGTAGATGTTTAGAGAATTTGTCAAAATATTCCGAGGTAGATTTAAGAAAAATACTTTTTTTGACCAGGGAGCTTCTTAGTCAAGTTTATAAGTATGTTATTTTTCCTTAATTATTGTACTCAGAAGTGCAGAAGCTGTTGGGATACAAATGGTACTTTTGAGCCAATATTATATCTGATCATTTCAGCAGAAGTAACAATTTTTTATAAACAGAAACCTGTTAGTTCTTAACTTAAAACTTCTTTTGTGTTTGCTTTGGAAAACTTATAGCAATCAAGGTAGTTAGAATTTGTGATGAGCAACAAATCTAACAATGCAACAATCTCTTGCATTCCAGTATTTTGATGTTATGTTATCATGTTGACTAAAGGTTGGGCAGCGGAGTAGGTGGTTTCCATCCATATCTTTAAGTGTACAGAAAGGACACAGAGGAGATCTCACTATACAATCTTGAATAAATGTTTATTGAGGCAGTCATGGCCTGTTAGGAGTCTAAAAGTTGCTACAGAGGATTTTCTTGATAGTGTAGTGATTCTGGTCATATTATTACATAAATTTCCCCATGGTTTTCTTTTTGTTCATGTTATTTTATCATCTTTAATTTTTTTTTATTATATGTTGATATGATTCTTTGATAGAGTGATAACTTATTGGGTCTGATGAATTTGATGTAATTTTACTACCTTTCTTGGCTAGAAAGTCAACTGTTTCATTACCCTGTATTCAGCAATGTGCTGGTATCCATTGAAGTATTAATCTTTTCAAAACTTGCAAATATGCATAGAAGCTTGTGACAGTGACGTGATGAAATAAAAAATAAAAGAATTTGAGTTGGTTTTTGTAACACAAACATCACTTATTTCTACTTACTGGGGACCGGTTTTGGGTAACAGTTGTTCCCAGTTGAGTCAGAATTAAGGGTTGAAAATGGGAACAACTGTTACCCGAAACCGGTCCCCAGTAAGTAAAAATAAGTGATGTTTGTATTATAAAAACTGACTCAAATTCTTTTATTTTTCATTAATCTTTTATTTAAATTAATTATTTGTTTATGATTTTGCAGCATTCTGCAATATACAGATTATTAGGTGTTACATCAGATGCTATGGATATTATAGCTGCTTTAGAGTCAGATAATAATACAACTTTTTCAAATATATTTATATGATGCAGTAGGTTTTGTAAGCTCTGAAGTATTGCCAAAATCTCTCCAATATTTGTGGTATTTAAATTTAAGCTTTTGTAGAAAGAGAAGAGAGTGCATATTGCACCTGCGCCAATACCACCATTATTTGCTAAGCTAGAACCGTCAGCATAAACATGCATCCATTCATTGGTAGTAGGGTATCTTAAATTTATTACTTTTAAGGCCATTTGTTTCAGAACACACGAAGAGGTTTCAGATTTTGTAAATTTTTAAGTATTTGTTTGTATGTTTTCTTTGAAAGTAAGGAAGTTTTAATCTATGTTTGATTTCTCTGACTTTAGTAAGGAATAGTAAGCACTGGTCATCTTGGTGAGTTATGAGCTGGATTGATATTTCTATCTCTCTGCATATCAGATCCCCTCTTTTACCTTTCCTATCCACTCTTGCTTGACTCAACTCTTGCTTTCTTCAACTCCAATGGTATTAGAGTATTCGAGTCCTAGGGGATCACTTCAGTTTCTTTCCTATCCATACATTTCTTTACTTAGATGATGTAACCACCATTTATGGTGTTTAATTTTAAACGGTTACACAAAGGTTAAATAAAAACATCTAAATGCTGTGTAATATATATTACTTTCTCTACATATATCATGTGCATAATGTATAGAGAAGGTATTGCACTCCACCCAAAAATTTGATACCGAGATTTCACCGGAAATATATGTTTTAGGGTCCCCTGTATCTAAAAAGGGTATTTTCAGAAAAAGGTCTGCATTTGTGTGTGTGTGTGTGTGTGTGAGAGAGTGACTGGTGTCTGTGAACAGCATAGCTCAAAAATGAAAAGACTGTTAAATACCAAACTTGGTATTTAAGTTTGGCATCTTACAAGGATGTGACACAAAGATTTTGAAGAAAATCCCCCCCCTCCCCAACTACCCTTTACATGGAACTTTTTTCGAAAATTTTGATTTTCTTAAAAATGGCTCTTAACAATTTTGATTAGAATATTGTATATTGAAATATTTACCTGACAAATAATATGTATATCTGAATTTTCTGGGAATAGCCTCTGAAGACTACTTTATTCTGGAGGAATTTTGCATAACGGCTAAACCGTAAGAGATGGACTAAAACTTACCACACAAAAAATGTAGAGCACATTAAAACACACAAGTTATGTTGTATACATTTTTTTCGTCAAGTTGATTGTTTTGATATATTCCTTGTTTTTGGTTTCAGCTTTGAAAAAACTTAACTCTTCTCATACAGGAATTTGTCAACTCCTGTCCATACAAGTAAAGAAACTTCAGTCACAAAGCATCCAGCTTTCGACTATCACTTTAACTTATGGTACTCTCTTATTTCTCTTCTACTTACAAAGAAGAAAGTAATAAGACTATTTCTGCTATTTTTTTGTCGATTAGCATGAAATAAAAGAAGCATAAGCTTTTTAACAATAGTTTGTTGCAGAGATGTAGAGAAAGTCATGTGAATGGAACACATAAGATTTTTTTATCTAAGAAATATTTTTTTTATTTCTGGTTTAATATCAGATGCATAATACATGTGTTTTAAAGTTCATCTCAACCTTCGAGTATAGCTTATGTTAAATGTTGCATACTGTTGCTACATATACAGGGTCATGAGATTAAGTGGGCATGGTTTTAATGGCACCTGGGTCGCAGTCGCACACTAGTTCCCTCCTGACTGTTTTTTCCTCAGACATTCTGTCTTATGTATTGAAACAAATAGAATGATTTCTTCCCATCTGTTATTTTGTAGTTCTTGTAATATTTGGGGATTAGATTTACACCTTTTAACTGTCCCACAAGTATAAATTGCTAAATTCGAGAAAGACTTTCTTGGTGAATGTTTTAACCGTGCACCAATACCATCAATCCGTTCCTTTATTAAAATGTGATTCCCTCCCCACCCCCAGTCTATCACTGATTCCTTACTTATACCTCTCGACTATTTTATGAACTGTACTTCTGTTAGGCAGATCAATATCAGGAAAGCTTTTCCAAAATGCGCAAAGACAGATTCATGTTTAAAGTTGCAACAAATGAAAACTTTTTCTGTAGCATATTGAACCATGTATATTCTCTACTGCCTTTTTTACTTTCTCTAGCCCCGTATGTACAATGCATATAGGGATAGAGAAGGTATTGTACTCCACCCAAAAATTTGATACCGAGATTTCACCGGAAATATATGTTTTAGGGTCCCCTGTATCCAAGAAAAGCATTTTAAGAAAAAGGTTTGTATGTGTGTGTGTCCTTGTGTCTGTGAACACGATAACTCAAAAACGAAAAGTCGGTAAAATACCAAACTTGGTATTCAAGTTTAGTATCTTCCAGGGATGCGACACAAAGATTTTGAGAAAAATCCCCCCACCTCATGGAAAAAATTTCGAAAATTTTGATTTTCATAAAAATGGCTCTAATGATTTTGATTAAAATATCGTATATTAAAGATATTTACCTGACAAATAAAATGTATATCTTGAATTTCCTGGGAATGGCCTCTGAAGACTACTTATTCTGGATGAATTTTACGGAATTGTGCATTACTGTTAAACCGTAAGAAATGGACAAAAACTTACTGCATGAAAAATGTAGAGCATGTTAAAACACAATTTAAGTCATATACATTTTTTTTTCGTGGAGTTGATCATTTTTAAGATATTCTTAGTTTTTCATTTCTCCTTTGAAAAACATACTTTTCTCATACAGGAATTTGTTAACTCCTGCCCATACAAACAAAGGAACTTCAGTTACGTAGCAACCAGCTTTTGGCTATCATTTTAACCTATGGTACTCTCTCATTTTGCTTCTACTTACAAGCAAGCAAATAAGACTATTTCTGCTAATGTTTCTCAATTAGCATGAAGTAAATAGAAGCATAAGCTTTTTAACTACAATTTGTTGCAGAGATGTAGAGAAAGTCATGTGAATGGTACACATAAGATCTTTTATCATAAGCATGGTGTGAGTCAGAGGTCATGTCATATGTGATGCAATAAAAGGAACTGCAATCTTAGCAGGCAAGTGGCATGTGCCTGAGGCCTAAGTGCTGTTGAGAGTGTGACCACTTAATCTGATGGCAACATACCATATGTACGTTAGAATTTTGCCACTCAGTCTATCAATTTAATGTCACCTTGTGAATTATACATCACCAAATAGCGAAATATTTGTACTGCTATTTAAGGCTGTGTAAGACATTTAGTTTTCACCTGCACTTTTATCTCTTTTCTTTATAGCTTTAGTACTTCAAATTACGGTTTTAGAGGCATAAAAAATATCAAATATGGAGATATAAAATCATACAAATTTTAATTTTTTATGGCTTCATCATTGTTTGCTCTTAACAAAATGACATTCAAATGAGTGGAATGTTTTAAAACCATAAAGAATGAACACTATGCTGCACTGTTTTGCACTTTTCTATTGTAATGAGGTATTAGCGTTAATCTAGCATGTTTTCTTTCCCTTGCTGTTTTTTTTTTTTTTTTGCTTTCTATTTAATGGCATCCATATGAGTTCTTTCTTTCATTTCTTTTTTGTCCTAAACACCATTTCTGAACATCTGGTAGCTTTAGCTGTTTCATTTATTCCCTTACTAACACTCAATTTACTTAAATAATCTAACTTATACATTATTATTTTGTGTTTGCCTCTTCCAAGCTTCTCCTGCCATAACCATAAATATTTATATAAATACAAGATAAATAACCTACATAACATTGTTTCACATGCTATAAACACTTCCTTACAACTTTATGTTAACTTTTACTTTAACACACCATCTGCTTGCTGCCTGGTAACTCGAGCTGAATGAAAGATAACTATTTATTGTTATGGACAATGAGTACTAGTAATTACAGGATTCCAGCTTGTTTTAAAAACTCTCTCCAGCCTTTGTCAACATATTCTCTCATTTGATCCCCTTTTTAAACCCTACAACAACAAAATATCTTCTTGCCTGATTTTTCTACTGAATAGGTATAGAATTTTCCATGCTCATCTTATAAAAGAAAGAGAATCCAAATTAGGCAGTATCAGCATTCAGGTTTAATCTTGCAAAGAAAAACCTAATGTATTCCACTCACATGACTTTCTCTACATCTCTGTAATAAAGTACTGTTAGAAAGCTTATTCTTCTGCTTCATGCTAATTGAGATAAACATTAACAGAAATGGTATTATTACATGCTTCCTTGTAAGTAGAAGGGAAATAAAGGAATACACCAAGCTAAAGCAACAGTCAAATCTTTTAAAGGCTGGTTGCCATGTGGTTGAATCCATTTTTTTGCATGGCCAGGAGTTAAAAATTCCCATGCGAGAAAAGTTTTAAGTGTTTTAAAACTGATATCAATAACAAAGAGTATGTTGGAAATGGTCAACTCCATGAAAAAAAATGTATGGCATAAATTGTGTGATTTAATGAGATTTACATTTTTTGTGTAGAAAAATTTTGTGCATCTCTTACAGTTTAATAGTTATGCAAAATTCATCCAGCTTAAAAAGGTTAATTCCAGAAAATTGAAGATGTACACTTTATTTGTCATGTAAAAATCTTTAATATTCAGTGTTTAATCAAAGTTGTTAATAGCCATTTTTCAGAAAATCAAAATTTTCTAAATTTTTTCCACGTAAAGGATAGTTTGGAGTGGAGGATTTTCCTCAAGAGCTTTGAGTCTTATCCTTGAAAGATAAACTTAAATACCTATTATGGTATATTACAGACTTTTCATTTTTGAGTTATCATGTTCTCTCTCTCTCACGCACACGCGCACCCACATACACTTTCCTAAAAAAAATTTGTATACAGGGGATCTTAAAATGTGTATTTATGGTGAAATTTCAGTACCAAATTTTTGGGTGGAGTCCAATACCTTCTCTACCTAGGTACTATGAAGAGTGTGTTCTGATCTGTAGTTCATTAGTTACTACGTGATAAGCATAGAAGCAACAAATATGGGTATTTATTCAAAAACACAGTTTCTTTAAAAACTTGGACCCACAGAAATCAAAAAGGCTCTAAATATGATGAAATTTGATAGTGAAAAAAATTCTGCATAGGATAATGTGTTCAAAGCTGAAAATTATAACAACTGAATATTTACATCATATTATTATCAACTTGGCGACAGTGCCAGAGTAGAAAAGGACAAAGTTAATGGGAACATGCATTAGATGGAGACAAAGATAACTTATTTAACTCTATACTGTCTTTTAAGGTTGAGACAGGCTATATTTATATTTATTTTTATTTTATTATTTATGCTAAGCTGTATACAAATGAATATGACTGGCATTCTTTATCGGTCATACTCATATTTTACAATAGTATCTTAATACTAGTTTATTACATAATTTTCTCTCTATTTACTGTACATACCCATTTATTTTTCACTTTGTGTAAGAATTGTTCAATCTTCTTACTGTCTTTTTGAAACATTTCAACTACCACTATATTTCTATCTATTTTAAACCATTTCTTATTAATAAACTCTTTTCTCCAAACTTCGGTCCCTTTACATTTAAATGATATATGTTCCATATCATCATTTCCGCCACATATAGGACATTGATTTTGTGGAATACCCTTTCTTAAACCTTTCAACCTCCATACTCCTGCTTTTAGCCATGCAATACCTTCTTGCTCTTTATTTGACGCATCTATATACTTTTCCCTTCCCTATAAGTCTTTCATTTGTAAATAAAAAGTTAAGGATCTCTTTCTCTTCACTAAATATTTTTTGTATTTCTATATCCTCAAATCTTTTCCTTGCCAACTTTCAGAAATTATTCACATTTTCTTTTCTCCACATTTCCCCTAACCCACTACTTTACAATTTATTTCTGAGACAGTCTACCCATCCCTTGTTCTTTAAACTTTTCTCTTGATATACTAAACACTGTTTTAACAAATTCCTTTCTTCCAAATTCAATACTCTATACCAAAATTTCAATGTCCTTTACATAATCTTTCCCTTGCTTGCCACTCTACCCAGCTCTATTTATGCTACCTGCCTAATGATGTATTTGGTAACTCAAGCATTTCTTTGCAAAATTTCCTATACACCTCATATATAACTTCCCATCCTCCTAATCACCATAATTCTATCCCATATAGCATTTTTGCATCAATCACCATATTGTACACTTTTTCTGACCATCTAATATTTATATAAGGTACTTTGTATTTGCAGCTTCTAATACTGATAAAGCTCCTTTTCCTTTTGCCAATGCAATTTTCTTTTGTTTTTCCCAATTGCCACCAATGTCTATTTTAACTCCTAGATAAATACATTCTCTCACTACCCTGTATTCTTTTTTATTTTCATTCCTCCATCTTTCATACTTGCTCAATTGCCCCCCTTTTTTAAACACTACAATCTGTGGATAGGTAGAGTCAGACTGAAAAATTCAATGCCATAGCCGGGATTTCAACCATGGATCTCCTCTGTCTTACACACAGCTTATGTGAAAAAAACACTTAAACCAATACCCTTGATCATAATAGTTGGCTATACTGTGAATGCTGGGACTTAAAAGCACTTGCAACATTGTAAGTCGCCATTGGGGTTGTCAGCTCAAAATAATTTGAGAGCACCTTGTGGTTTACCAGGGAACATGCAAGTCAGTTGCAAAATTCAGTGCTATGCTGACATGTTACCATGGTAGCTCAGTGGAAGAGCAACCGGCTAGAGACCAGGAGATCCAAAGTTCAAATCCCAATTATGGCATTGAATTTTTCAGTCTGACTCTACCTATCCAACTCTTGTCCTACATATGGCTTGTGTTAAAAAAACAATTAAACCACTACAATCTGTGTCTTGCCCTGGTTCACTTTTAAACTCCATTCTTTACAGTAATTATTTAAAGCTTGCAAGGATTGTTTTAAGCCATTCACTGTAATTGCACCTACAACTAGATCATTTGCAAACAGTAATCCCATTAATTATTGGTAAAGAGATATTATTCCTCCCAATTTCCATTAATACATCATCTATATATAGATTAAATAGGACCGAACTTAACTTGCATCCTTGTCTAAGACCTTTCTCTTTTTGGATTTCTCTTGAATGACATTTTTATACATTAACCATTTTGGAAATGATCATTAATTCATTTTTAAGTTTTACCTGCATGGGTTCAGCTGTAGCAAAAATGGACTTTAATATGTGAATTTTGTATTTTGTTTTCTTTGTTATACATGCTACCAAGTCCATATCGATTATTTTAAGATTGCTTTTAGTAAAATATTTATTATGAGCAAAGTAATGTAAATAGAATAAGTTATTGAATGATTACTATAATATGTAAGGGATTAGGGAATATATAATGAGTGGAGAAAGTTATGTGCATATACATTGTGTGGCATATCAAATTTTTATTAATAAATGATCCAGCTGTGTTAAAGTTGTTCAAATGAAACTAAGGCTTATGTAGGAGTACCATTGTGCTAGTCAAAAGAAGCAATTTGATTTCGCTAGCAGAAATTGCTAGCTTGCTGTAACAAATGGCAGTACCATGGATTTATACAAACTTGCCCACATGTGAACAAATTTACTGTGGCACTTTTGATGGGAAATGTCACTATTCACGTGACAGAGCTGATCTCTTGCCCTATGACTACTGCTTCCACATTTGTTCTTGAACAATTACTCTCATCCAGAAAACAGCAAACCCAGATCTATCCATCTCTCTCCTGAAAGTTGCCCTCTGTGATGTAACGGTTCCATGCTAACTTCATATTCCCAGGCAGGGGACAATGGATTTTTTCAGGTGTAAGAATCCTTAGCAAGGCTTCCTTTGGAAGGGAAGTAAAGTTTTTGGTTCCATGCCATGGATTTATGACATGTAAAAGAACATAAAGCCTGATAAAAGAAGCCTCTGAACATAATTAATCAGACTTTTATGCCCAGTATAGAATAGGATGCTGAGAAGCACAGCCGTTAAAGAGCATCCATAAATAAAACTCCATTTCCATTTTCTCTCCTGTATTCAGCTAACTTATGGCTTGTGTTACTTAATGCAATGTGTATTGTGAATAGCCTGCCCCTGAGTACAGTTGTGTATAAAAGTATGGTCATTTGGATGTTACTGTGCATATGTTGAGTTAACTTTAAGATAATTCCTCCTTTGAGAGGAGAAACAATTCATAGAGAAGCTCATGAAGTGATTGCTATTATTTATCAATACATGAAGGAGTGATACTCTCCTGAGCTTTTCAAAGAAATCCAAAAACTGTAAGAAATATTTCTTGCAGCAGCTAGCATTTCACATAGTTCTGTTTGCAGAACTTTGTAAGAAAATGATGAACATGAAGACAAGGGCATCTTTTTGGACTCCTATAAATAAATGTAATGTTCCAATATAGTAAATTGTCAAAAATGAGAGAAACTTGGGCATAAAAAACTGAAAAGTTTGCTCAAAGGCCTCTATCAGGCTTGAAGTTGTTTTACTGCCATAAATCTGTCGCCCTCTGTGGTGTAATGGTTACCATGCTAACTTCATATACCCATGGTCATGGGTTCAAACCCGGCGGAGGACAATGGATTTTTTCCAGTGTAAAAATCCTTAGCATAGCTTTCTTTGGTCCTGTCATAGATTTACGGCACGTAAAAGAACTTTAAGCCTGATAGAGAGACCTCTGAGCAAAATTAAGTGGTCTTTCACGCTCAATTTAGAATGGGACGCTGAGAACCACAATAGTTAAAGAGTGTCCGTAAATAACTTGCCATTTCCAATTCCTTTTCTCTGTAACACTGGACCACTGGCTTTACCTAAGAAAGCCAAGTAATGGATGTTTACATGAGAAAAAGTTTGTTTTCTGCCATGTTTGAGTTTGCAATGGGTGGAAAGCAATGATGAGGATAATGGCATAGGTAGTAATTTCACAAAAGGCAAAGATGTGCCAGGCATAGAAGTGTTACAATGTGATAAAAGACTAAACTACATTTTTTTCTTCAATAAGAAGTGTTGTGTGGAATTGAAATAGTTATTGGAACTATGATACTTAATTTGGTAATGACTACTAATTCTCTGTATAGAGACATGTGAAATAAACATTCCAATGATACTTAATCTGATGACTTCATCACAATGAGATATCGTTGCTACTGAATGCAATTAGTGAATTCCAATAAAGCTTACAATTAAAAGTCAGTGTTCAAGAACATTTGCACAGACATTTGGAAAGACAGTTGAATTATCCAGTAGCCAAACATGAACATTTTTCACTTGGGGAATATCTCAACTAATACCTGCTCTAGTACCTACCTAGAGATATCTGACTGATAAACCAATTGTAAATGTATTATTTCTGTATGTATATGTTACAGTCACTAAAGCTGGGGTTACAATAAATTTAACATGGCCTGCTCAATGCAATATAACGTGAAAATCTAAGACAGTATATTAAATAGAGTTTAAACTTCCCTTAATGTCGTTTAACGTAAGAGTGTGGCAATGTGAAATATACCTTTCTGTTACATTAAATTGGGTGTCACATGACTAATTGACAATTGGCTTGAGTAATAAAATCACCTAAAATCATTTCGTTAAGTGCTTCTTAATTAGATCTTCAGTTTAGGACCATATCTTAACTTCATGCTACTTCCCATCATGCTAAGTTTATTCTAATCCCAGCGTAAGGAAATCTGCACAAGTCTCAGTTTCATTTGGGCAAAAATTATATATTTATTAAATTAAAGTTGTATTAAGACATTTTGTTAAATATTCCAGTTTGAATCACAAATAGAAACACCACTAGTGCAGCAACCGGAAAAAAAAAGGCAACCACATAAGGAGTCAGGCATGCATGAAAAATATGATAATAGATACCCTGTTAAAAATAGATACCCAAATGAAAGACAGAGATTTCACAACTTTAAAGGAAAAAAATATGTAGAAAAGAATTCACATCCACCTGAAAGACCTGCAAGTGGAACTGAAGTAGATGTTGACAAGAAGAAATTTAAAGATTATGAGCACAGACAAGACAAAGAACAAACAAGATTCCGCAGAAAACGGTTATGCTATCCTAAGAATGGAACTAACTCACAGAGACCAGGCAAAGGGAATCCTTGGAGTTTTACAAATGTAAAATATTCAGTGATGCAGTTAATTAACGACTTTGATGCAGCTCAGCAGCATATGGCATTTTTAAGAAACACACATCCTTGTTACATATGCTTTGAGGTAAGTGTCAAGGTTTCCCGATTTAGGGTGCACTGGTATTTTATCTATAATACTTGTAAGTGTAATTTATATAGATCTTTAAATAGAATGGAGAATTTAATCATTTATAAAGTATCTTCACTAATATTATAGAAAAGCTATTGTTTACATTTCAATGTTTAACTAATAACTTTCCATCAAAAAGTATACAAACGTTAAAACATAAAACCAACAATGTACTCTTTTGCAGACAATTACATTTGTTAAAGCTCTGGTGGTTAAATATATATGTATGGTGTGCAAAACCTAACGACAAAAGCAGCATAGTTCAATGAAACTTACATGAGAGAATTGCTTCAGTGTACTGTAGTAGGCCAACTAAACAAAGTATACAATGAGACGAGTAGAAATGACAGTTTTATTCATAGAAACTACACTAAAGTTACTAAAGTTACTATGTAATATGATGATCCTCTAGATTTACAAAAATAGAGACATGGTGCTTAAAAAGCTGTATGATCACCATGAACAGCAATGCATGTTCTGCATCATGTTCCCATACACAGGGTTAATAAGGAATTCTTGTGGTAGGACGTTTCAATCCTCCACCAGCGCTGTGTTTGGTGCATGAGGACTTGCTGCAGTGCATCTCCCCAAGTATCCTATACTTGTTAAATGGGACTTAAATCAGTTGAATGGGCAGGCCAGTCGAATATTCTCTTGTTCCAAGACATCTTCCATCTGCGCTGTTCAATGCAGTCGTGCATTGTCATCCATAAAAATGAAGTCAGGATCAACTGCACCCCTGAAAAGATGCATTTCCTAGGAGTACAATATCACAATAATGTTGACCAGTGAGCGTACTGTGCTCAAAGATTCGGACATTGGTATGCCCATGTAATAGGCTCTTCTTTCGAACATGTGAGGTGAGTTTTTTTCTAAGCGAATGTGAGTGGAGTATCTTTTCAGAGCACAGCTTACATTTTTTTTATATAATATGTATTTAAAAGCACTTTGAACCATTATTTCATGTCAGAGAACATTTTTTAAACATAACTTAAAGTTTATAGTCCTGTACTTTCTACTCTTGTAGCCATACTGAAGATGCAATGCAGCCAAATTATCTATCTTGTAATCACTTAATGTAATGCTGCCAACAGTTTTTTTTCATCAATAAATTACATTAATTCTATAATAATATACACTGTCTCTAAATTACAATAACTAGCTATGTACACTACATTAAATAACCTAACCTAAACCTAAATGCTTTGTATTCCACAAGTTACTGGAAAGAATGTGCTGAATGGTTTTTAGTGTCACTGTGTCACAAGTACTCACAAATATAAGCATTTAAATATTTCCATTGAATGCGGCCCCTGCATAGATGCTGCCATAGAGTAGTAGTTGTTGTTGTTTTGTTGTTATTATTATTATTACTAATACCTAGAAGGTCATATCAGAAGATGAATGATAAGCATTTAAATATTTCCATTGAATGCGGCCCCTGCATAGATGCTGCCATAGAGTAGTTGTTGTTGTTTTGTTGTTATTATTATTATTACTAATACCTAGAAGGTCATATCAGAAGATGAATGAAGTGGATGAAATGACGCTCAAATGAACTTGTGGTTCATCTTCTCAGGATAACAGAAAACTCTGGGAAAAATCTTATTTGAGTAACTCTGAGATTTGAACTCGGCACCTCTTGAATGTGAAGCAGACTGCATAATAATTAAAATGTATCTTTTTAACCACATACATAAGTATTAGGTGTGCTCAAACCTTAAAACCCTCTATCAGAATAAGCCAGATATTTGGCCTTTTAAACATATCAAACAAAAAATTATGCAGAAATGTAGAATTCAAAGTTATGTTTACGTACAGTGTAGTGAGCAATAACCTCATTTTTCCTGGAATTTTCTGGTATCTCGCACACCAAAGACAAAACATCAATTCGATACATGGCCAATGTTACTTAAATGGTTTTATTGGGCATTAGAATAATTCAAAGTGCTGCCAGTTGTGCTACTCAATAAGTTACACCAAGTTGCCAAATACTCTTACTTTTTAATGCTATTACTTAGTTGCTGGTGCATTTAGTTACATCAAGGCATTAGAAGCTTTTGTCCATTTACATCCATTCTCTTACCTTCAATCTGCAGGATTATTTCACTTTCACCTTATTCACATGTGTGTGTGTAAGAGCATATGTGATCTTAGCCATGCACTCTCTCATGCACTTTCACCCCTTCTATGTAACATGATGCAAATAAGGGTCATTGATAACCTAGACAACAGGCTAGCTGCCTGCAGCCTTGCATTATGATTCTCGAGATGGTCTTTGAAAAAAAAAAAAAAATGGCATGTTATTTATGGATGCTCTTTAACTGCTGTGGTTCTCAGAGTCCCATTCTATATTGGGCATGAAAGACCGCTTAATTTTGCTCAGAGGCCTCTCTATCAGACTTGAGGTTCTTTTACGTGCCGTAAATCTACGACACGACACTAACAGCTTTACTTCCCTTCCGAAGGAAGCCATGCTAAGGATTTTTACACCCGAAAAAATCCATCGTCCTCCGCCGGGTTTGAACCCGCGATGGTCTTCGAAGATGTTGCCTATGATGATGATGTCATCCAAATAGAGCAGGCAGGTGTTGTAAGTGAACCCTCTCATCAGTGATTCCATGAGGTGTTGAAAGGTAGCTGGTGCATTGTAGAGGCCAAGGAGCATAACCGTAAATTCCCAAAGCCCTATTGTGAGTGCTGTCTTCTCTTTGTCTCTGGGATCTACGGCCACTTGCCAGTACCCAATCTCATATCCAAAGTTGAGAATTACCTGGCATTAGCAGGTTGTCCAGCACTCCTTACTGTGATAGCATTCAGCTGCTTATAATCTACGCAGAAGCGTTGCTCACTGTTCTTCTTAACCAAGACACATGGGAGCACCAGGGTCCGCCACTCTTCAGTGATTTCCCTAAATCTTATGTACTGCAGTATGTCCCATGCTTCCACCTGTTTTGCCAGAAGAACATGTCTTGGTGGTCGGGTACTCTTCTGCCCAAATCACATAGTGTCACTCGAGTTCTTAGTGATGACTGCCCCTATTGTATTCATCCTGCTTGTTGGCTTTGTTGTGTAGGTTCTTAGTTGGCCACAACCCCAGCACACATCACAGAAAAATCTTTGTCATCTCTGGGTTGTTTCTCTGTTCCAATCATAATACTCATCTTAGAGGTCAGTGCAGCAATTATCTTGGAGCCTCCATCCTTAGTACTGCTAACGCCTTGTGGATTGTCTTGTAGTTGCATAGCATCTTACACTTCTTATCTCGGTATCATTTATCATGTCATTATACAAACAAGAGATGTTATACAGCAGAATAAAGTAAAATAGTAATATTAGTGCATAATTCACATAATACATAACACACATACATAATAAATTACTTAACTAAACAATTTCAAAAAAAATCTATTCACTAAATTAAAACAATATTTAGGCATTTAAAGTACATTAAAAAATGGAGCTCAATATTTATTTGGATTTTAAATATTATATTGCTCCTAGCAACTTATTTGTAGGTACACAGTATTGAATTGGATAGACAATATTGATTAAATTCCTCAACTGAGTAAAATTTGTTAGAAAGCAAGCATTTATTTAAGTCAGTTCTGAATTTTTTGAAAGACCCTATGTTCCTCAGACTAAATGATAAATTATTATAGAGTTTTAGGCTATTTATTAAACAAGGTTTCAAATAGTTTATTTTTATGAGTATATATGCAACTAATTTTTATTCCCTGTGTTATGAGTATGGATCACTGAGTTTATAATGAGATCATTGAGATTAAATTTAACATATGTTAGGATTTCTTTTAGTAAACACAGGGCATAATTAATTTTTTTTTTAATCTGGTTACTGTTTATATTATTTCACCATCATATTATTCCGTATTGTAAACACAATGAAAGTAGGCAAAGTAACTACATTTTAGCACATCTAATGTAGTGAGTGACTTCATTTAACAGGGAACAAAACAAGCCCTTCTATATGACTGCCACAGCAGAGATTGAAATCTATCTATAACTCCAAAAATTTGGTTTCAGGTTTGCAATTTGTAGTTTTGGTTCCAAGTTTGATACAGGCTTGATTGATGTATTTGTTATTTTTGTGTTGAAAGTTGATTCCCACTGTTTTATCCTCATTGAGGATGAGTTTATCAGCTCTAAAGCAAGAAAATATGGAGTCTGTTACTATGTTTAATTTTTCTTTATGCTCAATAGAATCTTTCCCACTTATGAATAGGCTTGTGTCGTCTGCAAAAATGGTAATATCAGTTATATCATTTAAACATATTGGCAGATCACTTAACAAAACTATGAGAGGTCCTAAGATGAACCCTTGTGGGACTCCTAGCAATGTATTTCTTCTATCTGAAGTAGCCTTTATTATTGCTTTTTTGTTCTCATCTTTAAATTCGAATTCAACTAACTGTCCAGGTTCTTCCAAATAACTTAAAAACCAATTTAATACAATGCCCCTTATTCCACAATTGGACCAGTTAACTCATAGTATATTGTGGCCAACCATATCAAAAGCTTTGGAAATATCTAAAAATAGTCCCATCGCTAATTCGCTACTGTCTAAATATCATAAATGTTGTCAACAAAGTTCATTATGTTGAATTAGTTACTTGTTTGCTTGAAAGCCATATTGTCACTTGTCAGGTACATTGTATTTATTCAGAAATGTAATTAATGTTAGTAATTAGTAATTAATTTTAGTATGGGAATAAAAGGAAGGGCTGCAATTGTAGGGATAAGAATATATAAAAACAAACTAGAAATGTCAACAAGTGGCTAGAGATGATGTATGAGGAGTTACTACAAGGGCCGTTCAGAAAGTAGCCTCCGGTTGATTGCAAGAAATTCACCAAGTTAAATAAAAATATTTTAATATATACATCTTACAACTACATCTTTGCACTATTTTTCTACATAGTTTCCATAACCATTGAGGCACTTATCGTATCTGTTCACAAGCTTTGAAATTCCTTCTGCATAAAAATCACCCGCTTGTGCCTGGAGCCAGCCTGTGACCGCATCTTTGAGCTCTTCGTCGTCATCAAACCGCTGGGACCCGAGCCATTTCTTCATATGCATGAAGAGGTGATAATCGCTTGGCGCCAGATCTGGGCTGTAAGGTGGATGGTTGACAACGTCCCACTTGAAGGACTCAAGAAGGGCTGTTGTTCTGCGAGCAGAGTGAGGACGGGCGTTATCGTGCAAAAAAAAACGATACCGGAAGTCAGCATACCACGGCGTTTGTTCTGTATAGCCCGTCGTAATTGTTTTAGTGTTTCACGGTACACGTCTTGATTAATGATCGTCCCACATTCCATGAATTCAACCAACAACACCCCTTTTGCATCCCAAAACACCGTTGCCATCAATTTTCGGGCAGAAAAATCTTGCCGGGCTTTTATTGGTTTGGTAGGCGAATTTGAATGTGCCCACATCTTTGATTGTTCTTTTGCCTCAGGGTTCACGTACTTAATCCAGGTTTCGTCCCCGGTCACGATTCTGTTTAACAATGGTTCACCTTCGGCCTCATAACGTGACAGAAAGTCTAATGCAGAGGCCATTCTTTGAGTTTTGTGGTGGTCGGTAAGAATTTTGGGCACCCATCGTGCACAGAACTTATGGTAACCCAATCTTGCTGTCACTATCTCGTACAAGAGAGTCTTAGAAATCTGTGGAAAATCAGTAGACAACTCCGACATTGTGAAACGTCGGTTTTCACGAACTTTTGCATCAACTGTCTGAACGAGTTCGTCCGTGACCAATGATGGTCTACCACTCCTCTCTTCATCATGAACGTTTTCTCGTCCACTTTTAAATAAACGTACCCATTCACGGACCACTCCTTCACTCATAACTCTTGGTCCGTACACGGCACAAAGCTCACGATGAATAGCTGCTGCAGAATATCCTTTGGCTGTAAAAAACCTTATAACAGCATGCACTTCACATTTGGCAGGGTTTTCTATTGCAGTACACATTTCAAACGGCCACAAACACTAAACTAGCGCAGGTACGACTTTCACTCGACCACGGCTTGATGGCGACTGACCTGCTGAGTGCGTGAATGCACAGATGGCGTCGCTACTCCCCCCACTACCCGCACTGTGACCGATCGGAGGCTACTTTCTGAACGGCCCTCGTACAATCAAGAAAGATACAGCAGAACCTCACTTATACGTTTTTCAAGGGAGACTACTAAAATACTGCATAAATGAGAAAACGTGTAACTGATTTTTTCTTCTGGTATGGACCTCATCCAGAATTTTAATTTTTCACCAAGAGTTAAGGATTTTCTTGTTTTCTTCTTTGCTGGTTGATAGTCACACAGGTTTCTTCTCCTGTTTGTAACTCAAAACTCCACATAAAATAGATGAGTGACTGTTGAAAAGATATGACAACAATGAAAGGATAAATGACAATGAAAACAGCACGCAAGTAGTACTTAAAGCAGAGAAGTAATATTGGAACCAAGGTTAATAGATTGTTGAAGCAATATGACGACAATGAAACAATAAGCGTCAATGAAAACAGCAAACCAGGCAATTCTAAGGCTATATACAGCAAGCATACCACCATATTTTTTTTTTTTTAAAGCATACGTATAAATGGGTACATTTTGTGTATGGGGATCAGAAAAAGTGATGCATTACCGAGAAAATGTATAATTGAGCAAAATTTTAATGGAGAATGACTGGTCCCTAAAATTTTAGCGTATATGTGCAAAAAATGTTGAAGTGAATAACGTATAAACAAGTTTCAACTGTATATGCATTGAAAATCTGGGGTGAAGGGGGAGTTGCACCAGAATTAGACAGAGAGAGATAGAGATATAGATGGATGGATGGATGGGATGGGATAGATCTGATATATAGGATGCTTTGTCAAAGATGTATTAATTACGAAGATTAGACCAAGATAAGTAGCTTTAGTAAAGCTAAGAAGGAAAGGGATAATTTATGGAAGGAATCTTAAAATTTTGGTTCAAAACTGCCTGTGACTGAGAAAACAATATGAAGCCCCCTGATTTGTATATTTCTGAGATTCCTTAAAAATAAGCTTGGTCTCTTATTGCATGCATTGATTGCAAAGAAAACACCCCTGCGCTAAGCTCTTTTAATCAACAAAATACTTGTAGCTTTGTACTACATGGGGAAATGACAAAAACAAGTTGCTGCATACTATGTTATGTATTAATTTTAGCTGAAATATATCTTGATCTGCACTATTATACATTTGTAATTAATTACTCTCTCTTTGCATAACTATATGATTCTATTTTTTATATATAGGTGTTCCAAAATTAGACCGACAAGCTTTGGGAGCTGATAGATAACAGTATTTTAAACACTTTTTATTAAGGAAAAGTTTTTGATGCAGTGTTTCGTTTAAGCGCTAGACAAGTTAATGTCATTATGCCGCCCACCCAGATATGTAAATTACATTTGTGTATGTATCTTTTAAAGGAAACGCACAAAAGAACAAAACAAAGATGCTTCAATTTGTATGTATCTTTTAAAGGAAACAAACAAAGAAACAAAACAAAGACGCTTCAACTTGTATTTATCTTTTAAAGGAAACAAATGAAAGAACACAAAACAAAGACTCTTCAATTTGTTTAGCTATGTCTGTTTACTTCCTGAGCGTTAGCTTGCTGGAATGATGCTGCATACTAGTTTATTTATAACATGGAAAGTGGAATGACATCATGGACATGCTGTTGGTGTATGGAAAAGCTGGTTTGAGTCATGCGCCTGGTGGCTTTACCAAGAACAGTTCCAAAACCAAAGAATTCCTCATCTCACTACATTTGCCAGCATTGAAAGTAGGTTTGGTGAAAGAGGCTCCTTGAATAAACAAGCAGAAGATCTAGGATGGCCATGTATGGATTCCTGAGAATGAGGAAGAAGTGTTGCAGTGCATTGAGAAAATCCTGCAGTTAGTATTTGTGCTATCGCTTGACAATTACACCTAAGTCGTAGCACTGAAAGGTAAGAATTTTGCAGGAAATGTTGTTGCACCTTTTCACCTTGAAAAGGTCCATTAATGAGGCCTGAAGACTATCCTCTGCAACGGCAATTTTGTCAGTGGTATCTGTCTGTTTGCATCCCATGTCATGTTCACAAATGAAGCAATTTTCACATATGAGCAATTACTTAACTGTCGGAATTCACATGTTTGGGCCTTCGAAAATCCCCATGCTACATTTCAGAGGTCACATCAACTGAGACTTGGTGTTAATGTGTGGACCAGTATTGTGGATAACTTCTTAATAGGACTATACATTTTGCCAGCCTGACTGAATGCTTACAATGCCTTATTATTACTGCAACAAGTTTTGCCTGTTCTAAGGGAAACCGTTTCCTTTCATATCAGACAGGATATGTGGTTTCAACATGATGGGGCATCAGCTCACTTTGGCGCTGAAGTACATCGCCATTGTTCGGCTACATATGGCAATCACTAGATAGGCAGAAGTGCACCCATTGCCTGGCTGGCATGCTCCCCTGACCTTACTCCACTTAACTTCTTTTTGTGGGTGCACATGAAGACTGTAGTGTATGAAACACCTGCTGAATCTAAAGAGGACCTTGTGGCATAAATAACCTGTGCAGCCGACAAAATCAGAGAAATGGCTGGTGTCTTTGCGAGACAGAATATGGCACGCCGATGCACTCTTTGTGTTAATCGCAATGGGCATACATTCCAACATTTGCTTTGAATAGTAAAGATGTGATTAACTATAAACAATGAGATGTTTGTGTTTTATGTTTGTTTCTTGGATTAAAATTTTGTGCCTTATTAAGATAAATGCAATGCATTGTTGATTTTGCCATAAATACTTAAACTGAGTGGGAGGCAGTAATGACATTAACTCGTCTAGTGCTTAAAGAATCACCTCAGCAAAAAACTTTCCTTAAAAAAAAAAGGGTTTAAAATAATGTTATCTATCAACTCCCTAAGTTTGTCGGTCTAATTTTGGGACACCTGTGTGTGTATGTGGGTGTGGGTGTTGTGTCTATATATACATACCACACATACATATGAATGACATACCACTTCAACACATTGTTGCTCAAGTTTATCCAAATAATATTAAAATTTCTTTGCTTCTTTCTTATGATGCTTAGGATAAAGTTGGGACAGACTGCACAAAGTTTAAGGAGTGTGGGCATGTGTTCTGTAAATCATGCATCACCCACTATTTTACAATAAGGATAAAGGATGGAACTGTGCACACAATCCTATGTCCTGGAGATAAATGTACTGCTCAGGCAACACCAATGCAGGTAAGTAATTTTACAAATACCTACTTAATTTAACAGCAAAAAAATATATATCTTATTTCTTATGCATTGTTCTTTAGTCAATAGTAATGATCCTCATCTCTAATAGAACAGAAGCTTTGGCTACTAAGCTCAAGCAAGTCCTATACTTAAATCTTTGATTGGAGCCAGTTGCCTATATAAGATCTTCATTTTCGTATTTTTTCTCTTCTTCTTGGACCTGGGTCTTATTATCTAACTGATTTCTTTATCCTTTACACATTATGTTAAATACTACTATTCTATTTTATGATATTGGCATGTACGTTACTGTGGAACAGCAATTTAAGTTTAAGGGGTCTAGAGATTAAATGAGATCTGAGTTAAGATGAAATTTTGTTAATTTATGTCTCCGAAACTTTCTTGTTAATGAAAATTTGTAAGAGCTAGTATTCCAGGCAGCAGTCAAGATTTACTAACTTGAGCTGAGTGCACCATATTGATTGCTATGTTGCTTAACCTGGAAGTTTGTTAATTTTATTTGGTATGATTGGCAGGGTTTTTGTAAGTAATTTTGTCCTCTAGATAGAAACTTAAAGCATTAGATCCTCAAAGAAGATCCTTCAACAAGTAGTTTAAATTAAGTTGCAAACAATTGACCTTCTGTGTTTGGAGTTTGGCAAGGGGTGGGGGGGTTAACATCCTTTAATCTGATACTTCATGTTAGATGACGAATGAAATGGGTGAAACTGTGTCCAAATAATCCTGGCATCCATAGGATTTAAAATTATCTGAGGTTTGTATTTTCAGAATAAGAGAAAACCCTAAGGAAAGAAATACAAAAAAATAAAAATTAAAACAAAAACCTTATCCAACTCACCTTAACCAGGATTCAAACTCGGGACTTCTTGAATGAGATATGGACATGGTACCCTAGATCCCAGAGGTGGTCATCAATACTGATATTACAGTATGCATTTAGCAAGAACAAATTTTTTTTAACCATTCTTTGAATTGTCTTGAGCATGCAGTTTGATTTACTATAATTCAAGCTAAACTTCTAATTTATTTTTTTTAGTTTAATGAAAGTGAAGGGAATAAATGTCCTATGCAGACAAGCAAATGTGAATTGTTATGCTTCCCTCCATTTTAATCTACTGATCTTTTTCTCTTTCATAACTGCAGCTGTCTTAAGCCCTACATTACAAACGAGGTTTAAATCCTTGATAGGTTTAAACTATAGTTTTAAGTTGTACTTTGTATTATAAATTTTTATCTTAAATTGAACTTCAGTTTAATTTTATTGGGACTTAACTTCTGTTGAACTACAATTTAATGCTATATTGTATACATAGGACATGAAACTAAGATGGCAATCCTGGCTGACATGTGGGGGTATTTGAGGAATTCTCAGTGATGATAAAGTTATTCAGATAATTGAAAGACCTCAGAGACCCAGAATATTCTTAAAAAGACTGATCACTTTGAAACTTGGAATGACCATGAATTTTTAAAATGATTCAGGCTTAGCAAACAGTCGTAACCTTGTTTGGTCAAATTTGAAACCTGATACAGAATTAAACAAGAAGGTATAAACAAACTTTGGAACCATATATTTACTTTCTCTACACGTACAATGTATATAGTGTATAGAGAAGGTATTGTATTGCACCCAAAAATTCAATACCAAGATTTCATTGAAAATATATGTTTTGAGACCATCTGAATCAAAAAAAAAAAAAAAAAAAAAAAAAAAAAAAGCATTTTTAGAAAAATGTCCATGTGTGTCTCTGTGGGCAGCATATCTCAAAAACGAAAAGACTGTTAAATACCAAACTTGATATTTAAGTTTTGTATCTTCCAAGGATGGGACATGAAGAAGCCCCTCACCCCATCTACCTTTTTTTTACATGGAACATTTTTAAAAAATTTTGATTTTCTTAAAAATGGCTGTAACGATTTTGATTAAAATACCTTATGTGTAAGATATTTTTATGACAAACGAAATGTATATCTTGGATTTTCTGGGAATAGCCTCCGAAGACCTCTTCATTCTGAATGACTTTTGTATAACTGGCAAACCATAACAGGTATACAAAAACTTACTACACAAAAAATGTAGATCTCATTAAAACACTCAATTTATGAATAGGAGTAAAAACATAGATTATATTCAAAACTTCACTCTTGAAATAAGGTAACTTACTTCGGACATGTTTCGGTGGCTTTTGCCACCATTTGTAATGGATAAGTGAATCTCCATTGAAAATGGTGGCAAAAGCCACCGAAACATGTCCGAAGTAAGTTACCTTATTACAAGAGTGAATCTGCATTGAAAATGGTGGCAAAAGCCACCGAAACATGTCCGAAGTAAGTTACCTTATTTCAAGAGTGAAATTTGAGTGTAATCTATGTTTTTACTCCTATTTAATTAGTTAATTCACTGTGCATTCCCATTAATGTTTTAACTCAATTTATGTTATGTATATTTTTTTATAGAGTTAACCGATTTTGAGATATTCCAGAATATGGTTTCAGTTTTAGCCACTTAAAAGTTTCTTAAAGGGAAGACACCTTTTTACTCGTTTCGCATAGGTACCATCTTTTAAAAGACAATACTATTGCTTTAGGCTGTGTATTTTCTTATTTCCCTTTAACTTACAAGGAGCTAAAAATAAAATTAATTCTGCATATGTTTATTGTGATTAGCATGATGTAGATAACAGATTAATCTTTTGTATAAAAGGTTTGCTTGCTGAACAGCTAGAGGACACCTTGTGAATTAGATTTTTTGCCTTCTACTTACAAGGGACCAAGTAATGACAATACTTTCTGCTAATGTTTATCTCGATTACCATGATATTAGAAGAATAAGTTTTTTTAACAATAATTTGTTACAGAAATCTAGAGAAAGTCATGAGAATGGAACACATCAGAATTTTTTATTATTAGATTTCTTTTAACAATGCATGCCTGAAAATTAAGCATAAAGTAATTCAATTCATTTAATTTTCATCTAAGACATGTTTCTATAAACATTTGTCTGTCACCTAGCTGACTGGCAAGAATAATCTTTTGGGGCTACTGATGATATGTCATAACTTTCCACTGTTTGACTGTTGTCATATTTGATATTGATGTGTTGAATATGATTTATTCTGCAATTTTTGCCTCCATTTTCCAAAACATTTTAATATTACGAGATGTATAATATTGTGAAGCTGCATACAGTAAAGGCTAATCAGATTGATTAATGTAGTTGACTTTTACACACACTTCATTTAATTTTATTGAGTAAGACAATTGTTTTAGGCTCTTGCCTGCATTGCCAGTTGTTGAACCATTATGCATAGATCACAGGCCTAGCCATGGGAAACCCACTTTCATCATTTTTGTCAAAACTTTATATGGATACATTTGAATCACACATAACCAAATCCTTGACACACATCTTCAAAACCTGGCATAGATATGTAAACAACATTTTTGCAATAGCTTTAAGTAAACTCACAAGAATGCACTCAAACTTCCCAACATACAAGAGAAAACCATCAAATTCACAATAGAAATAGAAAATAATGGCTGTCTTTCATTCCTAGATATTGAATAATTAGAAATGAAAAAGTACTGAATTTGGAATATACAAAAAAGCAAAATACACATATAACTACATACAAAAGAATAAGTTTAACCCCATGTCACACCAATATGCAGTTCAACAGCTTAGCAGATAAGTCAGCATCCTGCTCAATACCACTGAATACAGATTTGAAACAAACATTCTCAGTACAGCAGTAACCAATGGGTTTGACAAGTCTAATATAAAAGACACTATCATCCTAGAGAAAATAGAACAAGTATTACAAATTCACGTACAGTCCACAACTCCACAACAAATTTAACAAAATATTCAAGAAATTCAACATAAAGTAGCTCCAGTGAATAGATATAATATGAAACATCTCTTAAGACTTTTCTTTAAAAGACAAAACACCTCCGGAGAAAAATATGCACCATAGGTTTCTTAGATTACAATATAAAATACAACAGAAAAACCAAAAGAAACCTGGAAACATGCAATGAAGAGCTCAAAAGAAATATAAAAAATAAACTGGTAATCTGCAGTGGTATATCATTTCTGACACCATAACCTGAAATTAATCCAATAATCAACCTACGTAAAGAACCATCCATTTGAATTAACAGCATGGGAAAACATTTTCTTCTTAAAATACCATCAATAGCTATAAATTTTGAACTACCCCAGACAGATTGTATATACAACTTCATTGCCCATCCACCAGATGACACCAGATCAACCCATCAACAGAAAATAAACCTGGTACAAACAGTAGTGGTTCAACAGCTAAAGAATTGTTCTACTCAGTAAAAGTAAGTGAAGTGTGTGTAAACATCAACCACAATAATCAACATTTGGATGTGTTTATTTTAAAACATGGGACAAAGGAAAGATGATTTACCTGTGAAAGCAATATACAGGCATATTTTTACTTTCTCTATATGCACTATGTACATAGTGTATAGAGAAGGTATTGCACTCCACCCAAAAATTCAATACCGAGATTTCACCGGAAATATATGTTTTAGGGTCCCCAATATCCAAAAAAAACATTTTCACAAAAAGGTCCGTGTGTGTGTGTGTCCAAAAATCCCCCCACCCCCAACTACCCTTTACATGGAACTTTTTTTGAAAATGTTGATGGCTCTAACGATTTTGATTAAAATTTCGGATATTAAACATATTTACCTGCCAAATAAAATGTATATCTTGAATTTTCTGGGAATAGCCTCCGAAAAGTAGTTTATTCTGGATGAATTTTACTGAATTTTGAATAACTGCTAAACCGTAAGAGATGGACAAAAACTTACTGCACAAAAATTGTAGAGCACATTAAAACACACAATTTATGTTATATACATTTTTTTCGTGGAATTCGTCGTTTTTGAGACATTCCTTATTTTTGGTTTCTGCTATGAAAAACATATACTTTTCTCATACAGGAACTTGTCAACTCCTATCCATATAAATAAAGGAACTTCATTGACATAGCAGCCAGCTTTTGACTATCACTTTAACCTATGGTAGTCCCTTATTTCGCTTCTACTTACAAGGAAGCAAGTAAGAAGACTATTTCTGCTAATTTTTTTCTGATTAGCATAAAGTAAATAGAAGTATAAGCTTTTTAAGAATAATTTGTTGCAGGGATATAGAGAAAGTCATGTGAATGGTACACATCAGATTTTTACTTAAGGATTAAAAACAGAAGCACCATTAATAGTGATGTATTCTTCATGAAGGAGTTTTGACAAGTCACACTTACTCCTTCACTTTTAAATGTTGGAAAACATTGAAACCTTTACAAGGACATTTGTTCTCATCTTCAGCGACTGGGTGACTGAAGCTCCCTCCTCCTTGCTTGCTCTTCCTGCTGTAGCCGATCATGTGGCTATCTGGTGTTAGGTACATTTAAAAGTGAAGGTGAGTATAAAAAAGTGAATTGATAGGTTGTGTATGAATGGAACATATTTCAATGTATGTATTCATTAAAAGAAATGAATAGTTTGCACATGAAAGGAATACATTTTTATATATTTATTCATTTAAAGGAATGTAGCTCTTCCTTTTCCCACCAGGCAGTATTTGTAAATAGTATCAGCATTGGAGTAACACAGAAAAGGCAGTAGATGGCTGATTAGTGCAGGACCCCAACAGATCACTATTGTTGCCTGGACTTTTTGTATCTTCTATAGGTTTATGGGCAATTGTACCATTTTGCCCATGTTTAACTTGTAGCCGATGGAAGTAGAAAAATTAGTTTTGTTAAAAAAATTTGTAAAATTTCATAAAAAATCGCTAATGAAATCTAATATTTTCAGAACACTAAATGATTGGTTTGAAAATAATAAAATCCACATAAACTTTGAAAAATTAATTTTTGCACAAAGCATAAAAACATGGCAGACCTAAGGATAGAATATGAAAATAACCAGATTGCAGAAGCATGTAATACAAAATTCCTAGGTCTTATGATTGTAACATGAATTGGGAACACCACATTGATTATATCTTACCCAAACTGAGCTCTGCATTTTGCAATCCGATCTTTAATTCAGCTTATAAATAAGAACATACTAAAAACAGCTTATTATGCATACTTTCATTCAATTGATGACCTATGGAATAATATTTTGGGGAAATTCAGTAAATGCTAAAAAAGTATTCATTATGCAAAAAAAGGTAATAAGAATAATGGCAGGGGAAAGACGATCAACTCACTGCAAGCCACTCTTCAAATTTTACCATTAGCCTGTGAATATATCCTAGCCATATTGTCATTGTAATAAATAACCCAGAAAAGTTTGCAAAAAATAAAGCTATTCATAACAAAGAGACCAGACATAGGCAGGACTTACATAGACAAACAAATAATTTGCAGTTATTCCAAAAAGGGGTTTACTACAAAGGAATAGTTTTGTTTAATTCACTTCCCTCTTCTATAAAAGAATTACAAATGAACGAAAACAAGTTTAGATCAGAATTAAAAAGATACCTTATTACTCACACCTTCTATACAGAAGATTTCATTCAATAAAACAACACTGGTAATAATGTAACCTTGTAAATATAATAAATATGAATATTCTAAGAATGCAAGTGTATGGGTAGACTTTTGGAAACAGACATGTAATTGAAAATTATGCAAAACTGACACCTCTGAAATTTATTGTCAGAGTTATTATTTGTAAATAAATTTATTAATAAAAATGAATAAATGTAATTGTTGACATGATCTACATCCTAGAGTTTGGGCTTAGAGTCTTAGCTCATAATAGGATCTACAGATTGCAATGTTGTGTGTGGGTGTGGGTGGGTGGGTGGGGGGGGGGGTGCGTGGGTGCGTGCGTGTGTTTTGTCACTGTATAAAGTACTGTTTTTTGTTATGAATGATAGCCTGCCACTTTAATTTAATGCTAAACTGTTATGCTTAGTTGTCATCATGAAGGCCAATATTCAGTGGCGATTCGTGGTCATTAATTGACGTACCCCACTCCCTTTGTCATCATTTTTCTTAGTCTATAAAATATAGTCATCCCTAGTTATACACGATCTCACTTTACGTGTTTTCGCTGAAAGCAATTTTTAAAAAATGCTGATTTTAACATTGTACAAATGACTTAAATAGATGTATCTGTTTAAAGCTATTTTATTTTCATGTTTACCTTGAAATAGCTCATATCATTATCCCATTCACTCAATGCATTTTTTGTGTTACGTGATAATTCATGAGATTGCTTAATTCCAGGGACACCTGTATACATAAATTATTGTTTATTTAGTAGTAGTACGTGCAAGTTTACTAGAATGTCATCCAATCGACTAGATTTCTTCAGAAATAGTTCCATAACAGCTTGCGTGAAATTTTCATCAACATCCTTCCGAAGCATATAAAGTAACTGCTTTTCTATGGACTCATTGATAGAGATGATAATCGTTCTTGGCCTGCTGTAGATCTACAGAGAAATTTTTCTCGTTTTAAAGTGGAAAATGACTGTTCAACAGAAGCTGCAGTCGCTGGTACAATTAGAATTAGACAAGCTAATTTGTAAACTTCAGGCATAGCCTACACCAGATCTTTTTCGTTTATCATTTTCACTATTTCACCTTCTGACTTTCCTTCAAAATCTTCAGAAGAGTACACAACACCAAGTTCATTTTTCCGAACTACTGAAACAAAATTTGAGCCACAGGTGTCCAACAATTTTTAAGCAATAGTGATCAGGAAAAAACGTTCTGTAATTCTTGAATTTTGAGGAATCAAGGAGAGCAAAGAAATGAAAACTTTCGTAGTCTGAAAACCTATTTTGTATTTGGTAGAGCACATTATCCAAAATTTCATAGAATATCCTCCTGAACATAACTTCAGTAACTTCACTTGGTTCATTGTTCTTCCTTTTCTTATGTGCATGTTCATTTATCATTTCAGTAGAAATGCTTCGCCAAATATTTTGGAACCCTTCTCCTCTTAGCTCTTCTAAAGTGTTTTTGTCTGGATTACCCTTGCATGGCAATATGCAATATTGAAATATATTGGAGAACGTTGGTATGAGCAAATATTGTCGAAAAACGTTTTGAGGAGGAAGAGATTACCTAATTGTCAAAAACTAAAGAAAACCTTGTGCATTAACTAATGTATCAGATTCCCAATCAACATTGTTTTCTGGTTCTGTCATGAATTCAAGGAATAAAATCAGGTTATCTCATTGCTCTTGTACAGTGTTGACAAGGCATTAATTGAAGTTCCAGTGTGTTGGAGCCGCTTTTGATAACTTTTTATTCATAAAAGCCTGCAAAGTTTCCGTTCTTTTAGTGGAATGAGAAAAGAAATTAGAATGCCCTGAAAGAATTTGGAAAAAAAAAAAAAAAAAATGTGCAATTATCAATACATATCGCAATACATTCTGCATGTTGCAGACAAAATTCAGGATATGACAGTAATCGTGAACAAATAATGCCCCTGTAAAAATGCCACTTTTACTTTAGATTGCAGACCACTTAATTGACCAGACATAATGGCCGCATCATCATATGTCTGAGCGACAAGGTTCTTACAAATATTAAATTCTTTAACTGTTGTAAATACATAGTTGTAAAGTGCCTCAGCAGATCTGTCTGCACTGACATCTGTAAAGCCCATGATCCTTTCTTTAACTTTCCCCGATTTGTCCACATAGCGTAAAATGGTAGAGTTGGGATTTGTTCACTATGTCTGAGACAACATCTAGAAGAATAGCCCAAAAATTAGCAGATGCAGGTTCTTTTGTTATACAGTTAATGAAAACACCCCTATCAGCTTTTATTAAATATTATGACTGGATGACAAAGTTTTCCAGAAAACTTAAGCATTTTTTAGATGATCATTTAAAAGTTGATAATACGTACTGAGTAGATTCAGTGTTTCTGTGTAATTGCCTCTACTAATGGAACTTTCTGATTCCTCGTGTCCTCTAAAAGCTAATTCCTGGTTCCCTAAGTGACAAACATCAATGAGTCTATTAAATAGTTCTCAGTTCTTTGTTATCATTTCATTATTCTTTGAAATTTGTAATGATTTCTGAGTATTTAGCTGCAGGTCTACTCACGTATTGCCAAAATTACAAAGAGTGAATGCACAAAATATGTGATATTTTGTTTTTTCATGCTTACTTAATGAACCTGTTAGAGCAACTATATTGTTGACCATGTGGTACTGCTTTTATCTTTACTAAAAAGAAGATGGCAACAATAGAGTTTATATAATTTGGGGCAACCAGTTAACCATTTGTACCTAAAATAACTGCTAATGCAGAAATGTCTGTTATACTCTCATTTTACAATCAGACCTGGTAGTTCGGGAATGGGGCTGCCATTTTTTTTTTTATTATAAGTTTTCAGAAAATTCAAAATTCCGAAATCCAGTCTTAATTACATGTTCTACTACACAATCACAAGACCACTAGCTTCAGCAACACTTACATCGGTTCATTTTCACAACTACAAGCGAAACAACACTAGTACAGAGTAAAAATGACTGTCAATCGCAAAATTTAGAGGTGCATTTCTACAGCTAACGGCTGGCATCTAAGCTTCCTTCCCCCTCGCCTCTCTAGTGGAGAAGTGGGAGTGAGTGTCTATCACTTCAACTTGCAGTGGAGTAGATGTGTGCGCACACCACCGCTGGCCTTGCCTAGCTAGCGGAGAATGCTGAGAGCATGGTTGTCTTTTTAACTTGCGGTGAGGTAGTTGTACATGTGCACATCATTGCATATATGTATATATATAAAAGGAAAATTGAACCACACAAATTTGTGATCATTTCATATTTAGTTAAAATGACATACAAAACATTCTGTTTATTTTGTATGTTTATTAAGAGTCGTTTTGAACACTCAAGTTTAGTACACTGGCAGTATATGCAGTATATAGGAGAATTCGCCACTGCCAATATTTCAGAACATTAAATATTTGATTTTGTTTCACAAATTACACTGTTGAGTTTAGTAAAAGAAGGAGAAAGAAAATTTATAAAGTGTATGTGAGGTCTAGTAGAGCAAGGAGGAAATGGACAGATCACAGCAAGTGACAGGACAGAGAATAAAGGAAGATGTTAGAAGTGAAAGGGGGGATTAAGAACTATATCAAATGAAACATGATTAAGGTGAAAAGAAGGGAAAGATAAGTGAGAAGTAATAAATTATTCTTATCTAGATTTAGGATCCTAAACCAATATTTCAGTGCTCTTTCTAGAATCATACCCTTTCTCAGCAGTCTTCCCATTTCCATCTGCGCTACTTCTTCTGCCACCGTTCTTGGCTTCTTGTACATAGACTGGTATGAAAATGGGACATTTTGAACCCTAAGCTCCATACGGTTCACTGTTTATATTCTTTATATAGGTTATGTTAAAATAGATGAGCTCTTTTGTGAATATTTGGATATTTGTAACATATATATTTAAGCAAGCATTACAGCCATGCACACTAAATAAGAATAAGTAAATAAAATTGTAGCAAACTATGTCCAGAAGTAATGTTGGAAATATTGCACAGCAACAATGTAATAGAAAATAAAACAACCAACACAATTGGTTACAGCCTTGAATATTTTCTGAAATTCCTCTTTGCCTTAGACTTTAAAATTATTCTCCCAAGGTGTAATTATTTTGGCTTTCCTCCTGTTATACAAATATTGTTTAAAGATTTTTACTTCAGAATCGCTATTGATTTCAATTGTGGCTGAAGGTATGCCATTTTTATATAGCCATTTTCAAGGCTTAACTACTATGAAGATAGTGATTAATATTCTATATTTGATATAAGTTGCATAATAATTTAGTTTTATTTATAATTTTGATGTTAATATTACATTGCAATTTTTGTAGATAAGCTATAATTTATTTTATTTTTTCTTTGAAGGAAATCCCTACTTTTACATTTTCGAATGAGGTTACCAGCCTAAAAGGTTACAGGCTGGTATTTATTTGCTTCTTTACCATTGTTATATATTAGGAATTATATATCTTTATAATAATTAAAATTATTTGGTCTTTTTCATAGTAAGGAATAAATCCCATTATGAATATCTGGCTTAACTCTCAGGTAGCAGCTAAGCTTAACTGGAGATCATTAATATGTACCATCACCTAAGATAAGAATTATATCACATCTGCATAAAGCTCTGATTATGATTTTGTAGCAGCTTGTAAATTAAAGGTACTTCTAAGACTTGTTATTTCTGATGGGCTCTTGCCATAAGAATAATATCCTACAATTTTGGAAAACTTTATTAAAGAAGTTGCTGCATATGATATCGGTTTGCAACTGTTTTTTGTTTTTTCATCAGATACAAGAATTGGTTACTCCAGAGCTGTATGCACGCTATGATTCAATTCTGCTCAACTCTCTATTGGACACATTGGAGGATACATATTACTGCCCTCGCCAGTTTTGTCAATACCCTGTTGCTGTGGAAGAGGGAGAGAAAATGGCCATTTGTCCTTCTTGCAACTATGTGTTCTGTGTTTACTGCAAGAGGGTGTATCATGGAGTGGAACCATGCAGATTTAAAGATAGTAAGCTATCTTTTATTAATAAACAGAAGCATTTTATCTGTGACATTTTCATTTTAATTTAAATTATTTTTAAAATATTAAGGAATGATGATCATACTTAAAACTTTACTTAAGCCTAAGTGTAAAATCTCGGAACATCCTCTAAGACATTCATATCCATCCTGAGCTTGATGGTAATTAATAGTTATCTATTCTTCCTCAATCCTCAGCATAAGCATCTAATGCTGCCGTCTGACAGTAAGTTAATAACATTGTGAATGGCATGATTTTGAAATTTAAACTTGTAGGATTTTTTAAAATGAAGATCTTTTCCCAAGTGACAAGTTCTAATGTGGTTGTCAATGGTTTTAATAATTCAATTTCATTTCTAATATTGTAGTTACCTAACCGAAAATGGAAAACTAGTGCTGATTTGTTAATTTGTTTAAATTTGATGTTTCTTTAATGCTCTGTCAATCTGCCATTCAAGTCATTCCAATATAAGATTTTATCAAAATCATTACATTTAATTTGATAAATGCCAGAATTCAAATCATATGATATAGTGTTCTTCAGTGATTTATTTAATAATATTCTCAGGCTGAATTTATTTTTGGAGCCAATCTGATATTGTAGTTTTTGAAATGTTAAAATGTCTTAATTTCCAATTTTATCATTTATTTTCTTTAAAATAGTAATTTCTGACAATCTCTATCATGGTTAACCATTTTGAATATGGAAGCAGGGTTGAAACCCTTTAAATTTGTCTTCAGCATGTTAAATCAAATTAAATTTCTGAACACTGCATGTTGATAAGCAGTTGCAAGTAATCTGTTTTACTATACTTATGTATATGTTAGGTTTTCTGAAAATTCCAAATTTAGAATGTATGATCTTTGAAGATTTTAATTCCAAAAAAATAAGTATATATGAAGTTCTGGTGTATGGACATAGTCATCTGTGTGATTTGGTCTCTATGGCACTCACCTCTCTTAACAGCATCAGAATTTTATCGGTGGGAATACATAAATATTGCTTTAACTTGAACACCATAATATAATGACAATGCCATGCAGCTGCAATCGCCACATGTGTATGAGCAGTTTGCTTCTGAAGTCATAGTTGATTGTTGCAGTCCATTGTTACACCTGCATGAGTGGACATATGTGCCTTCGGCGAGTTCTTTGACATCAAAGCTGTAATTGTTACACCTGCATAAGTTTGTGATAGCTGAGGGGATTTGCACATGTGACTGCTTCTGAAAGTTTCTGGCAACGTGATCAATAGGTATAAAAAGGAGAGAATAAGCCCTGGCAAGATTTGAATTTCTACGGGGAATACAAAGCATTCAGCAGTTCAATCATTTTCAACGGGAAATTCATAGCATATAGTAGAAGCCACCGCAGTGAGCATCAGAACCACCAACAGCTGCTACGGCTAAGCTCCTTATTATCCTTCAAGAGTTGCTTGGATTCAAAATTTAATCTCAAGAAACATTTTGATAAAAACACACCAGCGGTGCACAAGGGCCGTTGCACCATCTAGGCAACCGTCGAGGAGCAATATTCGCCTCCTCCTGTCACTCCACAACCCCAATACACACCCGCCATCCTACAAAACCCACAATCCCGTCAGAACGTGGTTAAGTTCTCTCTGAGAACAGGGACACGTCTAACACACCTCGGGCTGCCCTCAGCCTGCCAATCACACTGGACTGGAGCATCAAAAGGAAACTATAGGTAGAATTGTTGCGAAAGCATTGGATAAAGACATATTTTATTGGTGAACAAATTTTCATTTGTAATCAGTGGAAGAACTAAAGAGTTGTTTGTTGCAGTGACAAAGAGCAGTTTTTGTTACAATATCATATTTTTACATTTTAAAGTATTTAAATGTTTTCCACTAGGTTTTGGACAATGTTGATTCCTAGACTTTTTTATTTGGTGAATGAGTTAAACTTCTTCACTTGCATCTGATTATATAATAGGTTCATGAGTTAATCTCATTGATGATTGATCTCATGCTATTGTCTTTATGTAGTCATGGTAAATAATATATTCTGGGTAGGATAGGGTTGAGAGATTTCAACAGTTTTGAATCATCTTTAGGTACTAAATTATTGTTTTCAGCACCTTACTGACCAAATTAATGCATGTAGTCATAGGATGTTTTCGAATTTCAATACAGTCATTCCCTACCATATCCCTACTTTCTTCATTTTTCACAATAACCAGTGTTTCCCTTATCTGCTTTGAGATAAACAAGTGGCTTCTTATTGAGATTTTCAGTGGTATAAGCATCTAAATTAAGGGCACAACATATAGGCACAAGATTTGGTAATGGGCAACTCGCTGTTGCCTATATTTGCTTATCTCGAGGGGTGAGAAACCCGAAGGTTGGTGGGAATTGGGATTGAATCAGGGAGAGAACACAATCTGACCATAGAAACTTATTAGGTTGATACCAGTGATTTACCAATGCCTTCAACGAATTTAAAAATTCACATAAATAAAGTTTCCCCTCACATGCATTTTTGCATAGTTCCCCAAAAAGTAAAAGATGATCCTTTGAAATTGTTGAGCTTGCAAGATAAACACATTATTTTATGAATGGGAAAAAAAAAAAAAAATGTTACTTATTTTTTTAGGACTTTAAAACCCCTTGTACAATCACCCCTGGGTTTTTAGGAGATTTGAAAACATTTTCAAAAACTATAATATCAGAATGGCCCCACGAAATAAATTAAGTTTGAGGAAATTAAACCACTGAAGAACACCACACCTTATGATTTGAAATCTCCTATTTATCAAATTAAATGTGATTGTAATAAATCTTATATAATGGCCAACAGGAACTTGAATGGTAGATTAAAAGAGCATAAAAGAAACATCAGATTTAAACAAATTGGTAACTCAGCAATAGCACACGATTTTCTGACAATCACAATATTGGAAATGAAATGCAAGTGTTGAAATCACACTATAACTCACTACTTGGGGATAGATATTCATTTTAAAAAATTCCAAGGATTTCTTAAATTTTGAAATCAATAATAGCAGAAATTTTATAAAGTTTACTGATATGCTCATGCTGACGAAAGAAGAAGAATAGATAATGACATCAGTCACCACCATGCTAAGGATGGAGAGAAATGCCTCCAAAAATGTTCCAAAGTTTACAACTTGGGATAAGCGAAGTTTTAAGTGTGATCATTGACTCATATATTTTAAAAGTAAATTAAATTAAAATAGTAAAATATATTCCTTATATTTAACATTAAATTTGACTTATTAATGTTTTCATTGTTGCAGAATTTTTCATTGACAGTGAAGGTAAAGAGCTGCAATGGTGAAATTATTTTATGGTTTATTTGTCTTGCAGTATACTAAGCAACTGCATATCACAGGGGGAGTGGCATGGATTAATTTGCATTTTGCTCTGAACAGAATTTTTTGTTAGGATCCTTTTTGCATTGACCATAAGAATTAAGCTTATTCTTTAGGAAATCCAAAGACTTGAGTAGTGAAATCTTTGAATTTCAGGTCATTCCAAAACACTGTCTATTTCGACCAATAATTATAATTAATAAATAGAAGTGTTATAGCTAAGTGGATAGACTGCCTTCTTTTCACCAGTATAACAAGGTTCTCACCCAGGAGCAGCCAGTACAATTTATGGTGAACATGGCAGGTACTCTAATACCTCAAGCAAATCATTGCATCATCAACTTCTTCATAATGAACATCATTCTTTTTTCCAAAGGCCCTAATAATTCATTCAATCTATCTGCTGAAGTTATTGTCTAAATTGAAATTCTACAAAACCATTCCCACTGTCTGCTCCTGGAGGAACTCCATGTCTTACTGATGGTTGTCATTAGGGACCACCATCACCACTGCCGCCACCGATCCAGGAGTAGTATGTACCAGTCCAACTGGGCCCAATGGATTCATTGAAGACCAAGGAAGGAGTACTGCTCCAGGTATGGGAGTCACTTGATGGGAAGACCCAGAGAGAGCAGCTGATCCTAGCACTGAGTTAAGGTCACAGAAGTCCTGATGAAAGTATACATAGGGATTTTGGGAGGACAGTATCCAACCGAACCTTCGATAAGCTCTGTCAATGGTACTGCTGGTTGAGTGGTCTGCCAATGTCATATGTGAAGCAAGTCATGGCCCACAGACCAAGATCGGCCCGGGTTCGATCCCAAGCGACTGCATGTGAGATTTGTGGTGGACAAAGCGGTGCAGGGGAGGGTTTTCTCCAGGTTCTCCGGTTTCCCCCGCCATCTCATTCCACCGGGGCTCCATCTTCATGTATCATCAGTGTCATCGCCTGCGGTGCCAGAGCAGTAAAAGCGGGCATTAAACACTACCAAAGAAAAAAAAAAAAAAAACCAGACCAAGAATGGGATTGTATGCAGCAGTATAACGTAGAAACACCTATTGAACACATAGCCATTGATTATTTAGCCCATTCCCTGTGTCAGACATAGGCAACAATTACATTGACCAACAAAAAAACAATTTTTGAATGTTTCCTGCACTTGATGAGTCAATTCTTATTATTTTTGGGTCGAGAAAAACGAATCTGACGAGAAAATTTTTTCTTAGCTCTAGTTTTTGTGATAATACTAGGTGGAAGAATTTCATATTAATGGATTAAGAGAAAAGGATACATTTTAATTACATATGCTAACAACATTAAAGTGCATTTTAATTTTTTTAAATGGTAGTTACATTTTAAGAATTCTAAATTGCTAGAAGAATACCTTGCAGATGGTTTGGTCTGAAGAGAATCATGTGGTGGCTTCATGAGATCGTTGTCTTTCAGCTTACCTCTTGTAAGGGAGTTCTGGAGCATTCCTACCAACAGTAATCCATAAGCATTGCTTCATTCCAGTGGCCCTGATATCTTTGTTCCATAATAGAAATGTCCTGATGGAATCTTTCTCCATATTCATCATTGATATCTCCACAACTAGGAGGGAAAAGGTCTGTGTGGGAGTGGAGAAAATGGATTTTAAGGGACATATTGGATCCAGGTTATGGTATTTTTTGCTGAAGTACTGTACCAACTGAGCGTAATTATCATCTCTTTTGTTGCCTAAAATCCACAAAAACTCCCTTGAAGGCTTCCGAAGCTTCCTTTTCTTTCCCCTCCAAAACTTGGTCAAATGCAGGATCCTTTACATGTTCTCGAACTAGTGGTTCGATAAGAATACCTTCCTTACTTTTGCATCATTTAATTTCGGAAATTCCTCCTTTATGTATTTAAAGGCCCAGCCTTCTTGGTTTATACCTTTGACAAAACTTTTTCATAGTCACCGCAAAAGCCATAGATTGTTTCTTATTATTCAGCCGTTCGCGCAGTGTAACTGAACATGTGTTGCAACGTATATGTGGAGCCAAGGCTTATCCTGGTTCCCTACTTCGTTACCGAAATAATGCTGATAGGCAGTTTTCAATAGAGGCATCAGATTGTATTTCTGTGAGGAACATTTTATTTCACCACAAATGCAACAAAAATTATTCATCATATTTACAGCAACAGTATCTATGTTTATGACTTACAAACAGCTTAAGAGCATTTGTGTTTTGTTATTGGACAGGTACACCAAATCTCAAAATTTTTCCCAAATTAAAAATGATGATATAAAAGTGAAATATCACTTTATCTCCAAAGCAAGAGCTAATCCGTCAGTTGTATGGCGATTTCTTAATTCAGCTGATGGAAATACATAAGAATTAACTACTTTTGAGTCTGAAACATTTTCATTGTTGGCCAGTGTTTTCAGTTGGTTGCCATGAATTATTTCACCAAATGGCCAGAGGTGTACACCATCCCTAACCAGGAGCCCAAGGCCATCATAAACTGACTGGTAGAATTGTTTAGTTGTATCGTGCACCATTGGAGCTGCTCAGTGATCAGAGCACCAACTTTGAGTCTAGGCTGATGAGAGAAATACTAGAGCGACTTGGAGTGCCCAAACTTGCACAACACTTCTCCACCCACAATCAGATGCATAGTTGAGAAGTACACAAGACTATAGAAGAACATTTGAGGAATGTTGTGGTCAGTCATCAGAGAAATTGGGATGTGAGGGTACCACTTTTCTTGCTAACCTACGGCACCATTGCATGTTACCAGCCAGTTTGTCATTTGACAGGGAGCTGCTTCTACCATGCGACCTGATGTTTGGAAGTCCTCCTGGGGCAGAGCAGCCAGCAATCGACTGCATGGAAATCTTTAGACTGGCTTCATGACATATATGTGATGGTGCATCAATCATCCTGATATCAAGCAACCAGTTGAAGATCTGTTATGGCCGGCCAACACCATGGTTTGGTGTTGCTGTAATGCCCTACTCGGACCAAGGGACGCTGCCTCAAGTTTCAGCAATCATGGTAAAGGTCATTCCTTGTGGTGAAGAGGATAAACGATGTTGCCTACTGCATCCAGAGGCTGTTCTGAAGGAAGAGGCTAGTAGTACATCTGGATCATCTAGCCCATTACGATGGTGTGTTTGGGATGATCAGCCCTGAGGAGGGAGTAGGTGATTGCACCTTGCAGCCATAATCATCGAACCTGTGTGTGGGTGGCTTACTTTGTAATTTGTAGCTGATTGTTGGCATCCATTGTTAATGGACATATGTATCAGCAGCATGTTCTTTTGACATTAAAGCTGTGATTATTACACCTGTGCAAGTGGACACGTGTGTTATTGGAAGGTTCTTAGAAGTCAAAGCCAGCATTGTTACACCTGTGTGAGTTTGACACGTGGTTGGCACATTTGAATGCTTCCAGAAGTTTCCAGCCATATGACTAGAGAGGTATAAAAAGGACAACAAAGCCCTGTCCAACGTTCTGTTTTTCACTGGGAATGCATCGTGTTCAACAGTTGATCGAATTTTGACAGCAAATTCATAGTGAGTTGTAATCATCACTACAGCAAACATCGAAAAGAAACTATACGGCAGAATTGTTACAAAAGCTTGAAGAAAGTTATTTATGAACAGATTTTTATTGTAATCAGTTTGTGAAAGAAATAAAGCTATTTGTTGTTGGAGAGAAAGAGAATTTTTGTTACAATACTCAATACTCTGAGGGTCATGAAGATTTTGCACTTATGGTGGTTAAAGCAACATCCAGATTAGTGTGAGAATGCCAAAGGAAGTTGTACAGACAGGTTACCTCTATCTGGGTTCCGGGTCATGCAGGCATCATGCTGGCTAAGTGGGGAATAGGTCTTGCAATTATAGGACCCTAGCCCTTCTGCAATGTTTCCCTCAGAAGTATCAAGTATGAGATAACCCAGCTTACATCTAGGGCTCATTTTAAGATTTGGGAAAAGCAAAGTACTGCCAGAATGAACTGGGTGGCACACTAATTGAGGCTCATTTGAACCTAATTAGAACCAGGCTCAACATAACACTCTTGAGAAGACATTAATGCATATTATGGATTAATGAGGACCCCATGTGTAAGAAGTGCAGAATGGATTTTGAAACCTCCCAGCATATTTTAAGTAAATGCAGGCATTCACTTTTCACACATCGTAACTCTAGGTTCTTTCTTTTTGGAACCCGGTAGTATAAGAGAGGCACACACCAGGGGCAAGTCCGATTTATTGGGACACTCAGACTTGATTGAAGCCCAGTTTATGAGACACAAAGAGCTCTAGAAGCCTAAATGCGAGGCCTCATAAGAGGCCGCTCAGTTTTCATCGTGATGCTGAAAGTCATCATCGTGATGCTGAAAGTCATGAGCAACCCATTGTTGAAATTCAATTTCTAACAAAAGTTACTGCAGGATTGTAATCTACATACTTTACACCACATGTTGCCATATTATGATCTCATTATCTTCCATCATATGACCTCAGGCAAACTGATGAACATCAATGTTTCATTTTAACAGCATGCTGTGATTAAATTCCTTGTTAAAGAGGAAAACTTCTGCTCCTAAAATGCAACTCAAACAACATACCTCTGAAGACACCAGTCTACATGGACACCAGTAGTGTTATGAGCTGGGTGAAACATTTCAAAGCCCTCCAAGGAGCGGAACAAGGAAAGAGTTGATGAGCTCATTAAGAGAAGACAGGTGTGTTGCTGTGGATGAAATTGCTGCAAACTTTGCAGCAGAACATAGTGCAGTGCAAGAAGTGTATGAAAGCATAGGCTATTGAAAACTTTATACCTATGGAGTCCTATGTTTATTGACTGAAAATCATAAACTTCAGAGAAAAACTACCAACCAAAACACTCTTCAGAGATTTCAAATAAAGTTTGATGTTTGGCTTTTAATGGATGGCCACTTTCACGGCTATTTAAACTACATCGGTGCTGTTCCTTCTGAAGAGATGTGAAAGCTGGTTTTAGAGGAAGAGCGGTGTATATAGAAATGTTTGAAAAGATGAAAATAGCCATAACTACTACAGGGTGATCACATAGAGCAGGGGCCGCGCCGTGGCCGAGTGGTTAGACCACTCGCCTCTCACCTAGATGACCCGGGTTCGGTCCCAAGCGACCACATGTGAGATTTGTGGTGGACAAAGTGGCATTGGGGTGGATTTTCTCTGGTTTCCCCCACCATCACATTCCACCGGTGCTCCATCTTCATTCATATATCATCAGTGTCACTGCCTGCTGTGTCATAAGTAGTTAAAACGGGTGTTAAACACTACCCAAAAAAAAAAAAAAAACAGAGCAGGACAGATTTTGCTGCTATTAGCTGGCCAGCGGTGCTGCTTGCTATGCAAATGACAACACATCTGCAGTAAATATGCAATGGTTTGCCACATAAGTTATTTAAAACAAAAAGAAACACTTAAAGTAACAGTACTCACATAATATCAACTCAGAAAATGTGTAAAGTGTCTCCCTTCATTGTTCAAGAAGTACTTCTGGTATCATCCTGGAAAATTCGCTTCTATGCTCAGCAGTTCCCTCTGAGAAATGGCAGCAATTTGTTGACAAATGTTATTTTTAAGGTTCTCTAAAGTGTGTGAAGTTATGGTATTTATCCGAATACAAGATGACATCGAATGCAAGACGACCCTCATTTTTCAGAGCTTAATTTTGCAGTTAGCATATCATTATATAGATAAAAAAATACTTGATAACTTAATTTTTAAATGAAAATTAATGGTTTGCCATATATTTTAAACAAACTAATGGACACAACCTGATTAATTCCATTATTATTATTATTATTATTATTATTATTATTATTATTATTATTATTATTATTATTATTATTATTATTATTATTATTATCATCATCATCATCATCATCATTATGATTGTTGTTATTATGATTGTTATTATGATTGTTATTATTATTATTATTATTATTATTATTATTATTATTATTATTATTATTATTATTATTTTACTTAATATGAATGTACACAGAAATTCACGTTTTGCACGCTTCATGGAGAGGGGAGTATGGAAATGTACGGTATGGGTGTGATGATACAACATGACGGCAGTGTAACTTAAACAACAATGATTGATACAAGCTTGTATTAAGACAGCAGAAGGGAGAACGGAAGTGTGTGTTATATGTGCAATGATAAAACCTGATGGCAGCGATGGTGGCATTGTAGCTGTGACCACCATTTTTTACCTAATTTGGATTTGTGCAGTAATTCACATTGCGAGCAGGAGAGAGATGGAGAACAGAGAAGGAAGTTTACCAGTATTTCAGTTTGGTGGTGATGGTGACAGCTTAGCTGTAACGACAATTATGGATATGATTTTCAATTAAGACAACGTTCTTAATATAATATATCTTAAAACGTTTTATCAAATTTGAATTTGTGTGTAAATTCATGTCTTGAGTGGGAGTGGGGAGTATGGAGATGTACAGAATGTGTGTGATCAATGATAAAACGTGATGGTGGCCTTATGTATAACGACAAAAAGAGATGCTATTTTCTATTAAGACAACATATTTAATATAATATATGTATTTTAAAGCATTTTACCTAATTTGAATTTGCCCATAAATTCACATTGCAGGCAGTGCAGAGAGGCAGAGGGGAAACTGGAAATGTACTGGTCTAAGTGCGACCCAAGGAGCAGAAATGCGCTTTCTGCTTCACGTTGGCTTCCAATACATGTTACATACAGCCACCAATGCGATAGGAAGCCCCTAAATTTGTTTTAATGTCAGAGAGTAATCTTTTTTCCAATAAGAATATTTATAGACCTGTTAACAGATACTTTTTATTGAAAAATTGGCTACATACATCATGACCTTGGTGGTAATGTATACCATTTCCCCCAGGCTTTGCTACTACTGTACCTGCAAAGTTTGAAACTTACTTTTTCCCGGCATAGTATTTGGAAAAAAAACTTTGTGTTGTATTCGAATAAATACAGTATTTTGCATATTTTCTGTTTGAATGACCTCAGAGACAAAAATTCCAGGGGTTTAAATATGGGAACAAGGGAGCCATATTTTATTGGTGATAACTCTATCTTCATGGGGAACAGAATACTGGTACTCAAATAGAGCCATTTCACTTAATACACACTGTATTGTGTCAACTAACAAACACATGCCACCTTTGCAAGAGGTCAACTCACAATGAAGCATCATGCTTCATTCCTTGCGGTATGATAGAGAGGCCTCTGAGCAAAATTAAAGCGGTCTTTCACGCCCAATTTAGAATGGGATGCTGAGAACCACAGTAGTTAAAGAGCGTCCATAAATAACACACCATTTCCATTTCCTTGTGGGCTATCTGTTTTCTCTTTGTTGATCACCCAGTAAAATATAGTATTGGAAATCAGTAATTTAAGAGTACTGTTGTCAATGTACTCAAAATATGTTGCTTATAATGACAAGATCAAAATTTGTTTTCACTTTGAAAGTTTAGGTCATTGTTCTTGTTTGTGGCTTTCATATAACTGAAGTTTTTAGCTACAAATAGCAGCTATGTGTTGTGCTTTAGGTCAATAAACTGTCCAGGAGAGAAGAATCAATTTGAATAAAGATGAACATGAAGAAAAATTGTTACAATAATGCAATGTAGTGATAATAATAATGAGCATCATATACTCCTGAAAGAGTCAAGAGGATGCTTTGGAAATAAAAGTGAAAATTTTAAGGGAACATCTATGTATTCAAGGGCTTGTATTACAATCTCTGGTTAAGGTATCAATTGGATATTAACTGGGAGCCTGAGCAAATTTTCATATTATGACCTACGGTTAACAGCTAACCAGGAGTTATACTTAGCAGTAAGCTAACCACCACCTTGGGTAATGGTTAGGCTACTAACTTGAAGTAACCATACAAAAATGGTGTACCTTCGACCACAAATGTCATAGTGATTTTATGATGAAATATTTATGTAGCAGGAGAAAAAGGCCATACCAGGTTTGGAATGAGGAGAGATTTTGTAAATGTTATAAGATTATTGAAAGTTGCACTAGTTACTTTAATTAACATTACACTTCTGCTACATAATGCATCCAGCATTTTACTTTGGCATACCTAGTTTGGTTATCGTTTTCTTTGATTTTTTTAACATGCATGGCAGTTATATTTGCTTAAATGTAATGCAACCAATATTAACCTGATATTTATAAAGGTATCTAACATATTTTGCTGGTATCCTTTAGAAAGTAATTCAACAGTGAAACTAAACCCCAAATTTCAAAATGGAAAATAGTGTGCTATCTGGGTCCCATCACTTCATTTTCAGTCTCCCTGTCAACCATAGGAGTGCGTTCTACCACTATTTCCACTCTATGTTATTGCACCTTCTCTGAGCATGTGCCTTTTAAAATACATACATTAATATGCAATTTATGCAATCATTGTACCATTTCTTTAACATAAATGCATAAAAAGGTATTCTTTTCACATGCAAACTATCTGTCCTTGTCTCCATTCCTTAAAATTAATTAATAAACATGTATGCAAAAACAGAAGGGGAAAATGCGAATGAAGGACGTGTATTGAATTTAATACTTGAATACAAAATGTGCAAAATTTGCCAAACACTGACAAATCAATCATATTATTTGGAAGGTTTCAATCTACCAGAAGCTCTCTATATTATTCCTTTTGTATAACAATGCAGAGAATGAAGTGCTGAGACATTGTGCATGTAATAGAAACAAGATATCAAAATTTAAATTTGAGGATAGGAATTAATTCAGGTTTACAAAACGTGCACTATGACTTTATTTTCTATCGAACTTATGCTCTATAACAATTTCTACTAGCTTCACAATCTCTCTGTGAGTTAATGGTGTTTTTGTCACAATACACCTGCCAGTACGGTTTCTTTCTGTACCATTGGTCGAAATAAAATAAGTACATACAATACTTATACATCAGGTAAACTATTTCATTCCTGCCCTTACCAATGTATTTCTATTTATGAAAAATAAATTATTTTCTATTAGTCTAAGTACATTGAGAATGAAATACCATATAACCGAGCTCCGAAATGCCCTAACCTACTTTCAGATTATGCTACATGAATAGTTATCTTATTTGATACTGTCTATAAAAACTACATTAAAGGAAAAATATGTTTTAAAGTATTCTGAAATTCACTTTGTTCATTCTAAATTCCTTATGCAAACAAAACTAATGGCATAACTCATATACATGTGTCCCAGAATTTGACCACACAAATGGGCAAGATTGTAGAGGGGTCCTAGGTAAACAGTTTGAGATAGGGGACCTATTGTCCCTTTTGCCAAATGTCAAAACTATGGCATGTTTTTAGATAGCACATCTATGGTGTGAGTGAGTGATATTCTCATTGAGAATACATCATTTGTATGCCAGTAGTTGAAGGAATGCAGTATTTATGCATAATCAATACAACATTTAAAACTATTGGACTTGAAATTTTGTCAAAATTACCAGTTCTTTGAGGGTATGCACACTTCTGATAAAGTTCAGTTGATTTCAGATTATATGTAGTTAGTTAGAGCTCTCCGCCGAAACATGCGTCAGCGCGTTGGTATAATGCCGATCATTAAATCCCTCGAAATAAAGATTGTACCACACTCTGAAGCTTCCATTTTTTTAGTCTTTCAATTTTCTTGCTTTTCTCTTTTCTCAAGAATACATATTAGAGGAGTACTAATATGCTTGGTTTACATTTCTGAAGCCAAAACAATAAACCCTTCAGTATAAATTACTTTCAAAAGACAGTGAATGATAACTATTAAATGCAGTAATTATTAAGGAACCTGCGCAGATTAATGCAATAAAACAATTTTTATTGTTGAAAACATTTATGTGATTTGTGCTTTGAAACATAACTGAACTATGATTTTAGCAGTGGAATAAAAAATCTTGGCTATTGCCAGGATTTGAACTCTGATTTTATCCATATGTAGTTATTAGGCATCAGTTGAACTAATTTGGCCCTGCGACCCGGAGCCTCTGAAAATCCTGTCTAATGCCTACATATGACTACTGTGATAACCAGGAATTGCAAAACATCATGTTCATCGGTATTGTAAAAGTATACGCATTATGTGTAAGAAAATAAATTGTTTCAATGAGGTGCAAAATGGAGAACACATAGACTAATATCTTAAGATGATATAAGCTGCGAACTTCAGAGCCCATGTGCTTTTAGCTGCCACGTAGTACCATTGCACAAGCTTAAGAGACTCACTCAACAGATTTCTGTCGAATCAGATGAATGATTACAGACAAACTTTTTAACTTCTTGTGGTGAGGGTCACAACACTCCAGAAATGTTTGATGGGCATAAGCTTCATCTCTTTATAGATGCAATCTCTGCAGGGATGTTGTTGATCGTTACATTGGGAAGTTCCTCTGGTGAACTGTTGTATTTAGTGCTTTTGAAATTGCATTATTTATCAAAGTCTCTTTCTGTTTGCCTTTCATGCAAAGATGAAAAGGTAGAATTCGCTTTTCTGTCTAGTACATAATTCTTAATTCATTTTATGTAGGTATTTATATTACTACAGATATAGATGTTCATTTTTATTTCTTTTGAACGTCATTTAACACAATGATAATATTGCTCTGTTAATTGTAATCTGTGCCTACAATGTAATGTATATAACACTGCATTTTAGAAACTCCTTAAGGGGTACGAAAAAGTGTACTCCTTCAGTTGTTAAATGCAATTGTTATTGAAATGTTCTTCATTGCACCTATATGAAAATTGTACATAGCATTTATTTTATTTGCCAGTATGAGTAAATCATATTGATTAATGCAGCAAAAATGCAAAATATGAGATGACTTAAAAATAATTGTACCTAGGAAGGCTTGAACCCTCAACTCACTGAATAATTTAACCTGATGCCCAAACGGTAAGCATAGCACTAAATAATGCCACTTTTCTACCCTCTTCAAAATCCAGGTGCTCACTTCATGGTCCACTGTGGTTTGATCATTGGTGTGCTAACCCGTAATACATTTTATGTTGAAGCAAATAATTTAAAACCCATAGCCCATAGGTTCCATATCTCAAACTGTTTATTTTGGACCCTTCTACAACCCTGCTAATTTGTGCAGTCAAATTCTGGGACACCTGTATATGTATCTTAATATTTAGAAATATACTGCTACCTAACCTATAGAAATCATAATATTATAAGTAAGTTGGTAGTATTACTATGTTCCTGAATGCATCTAGCTTATTATAAAACTACCCCAAACAATTGTGATTAATAATCACAAAATAATACCAATTTAATAAAGCTTTAGATTTTATTAAATATAAAAATAAGACAGCAGGCTCAAGAAAATTGCACCAGAAAATCTATTTTGAAGATCTAATGCCACAACTTTTAGCCAAGATAGCGTGAAATTGTGCACAAAAACATTGCAAACTATACAAAATTGTTAATAAACCCCAGGCTAATTAAGCTACAGGTACCTAACATTCGTAATACTGGACACTCAATTTAACTAATATTTGGCAACTACTAATGTTTCGCAAACTTATCTTTTATCTGTAGATCATAATACAAACCCTAAACCTCTGTGAGACTGTAAAGCGGTAATGTATGTAAAATATCAAGACTAAAGGCTGTAAGTGTAAAATTTACAGTAACTCTTAAGGCTAAGAAAATGTAATGGGGTTAAATAATACAGTTAGTTACAAAGTTAATTTATTTGGGGTCAGATAGTGGGGTAAAGCTTAAGATTATTTATTGTTAACTAATTGATAATGTTGAACAGTCAAAGTATTACCCTACAACATTTTATGATTATCATCAGAGACTGAAAATTTAGGCATTATAAATCATTAAAGGCAAGCAAAAAAGGCAGTATAAATGACTAAAATAGGCAATGTAGAAAACCTTCTATTATGCCTATTTATTTATAGATTGCACAATTACACAATCAACATACTTATGTTCACATTGCATTGCATTAAATTTTTAATCTAACTTTAAAGTTTTAAACAAAATGCTAATTATATTAAAAATGAAAATGTTTCTTGAAAGCCTTTGCATTACAGTGCCTTACATAAGTCGATGCAAATTGCAATTTTGATTCAGTGTGCAATTGCCATTGTAAGCAAAGAAATCTGTCCAGTAACCTTGGAAAGTGCATTTTTGTGCTGATATCTTAAGAAGTGATTTTTTTTTTGTAGTTCATTGACTGCTCACATATTTTACACAGAAGTATTTTACCATCAGTAGAAAATGTGTTGGATCCAAAATTATTATTGTATCTTTGCAAATTACTGGCTAAAGGAGCACTGAATTTCAGCCTACCTTGCACATCATTGTTGCAATGAAACTGAAAGTTCACCACTTAAAATCTGCTCTCTTTCTCAGCATCTCTTTTCTGTCATTTACATTTTCACTTCTTTACCAAAGTAAAATGACAGACAAACTAGCACATGTAAAAAATTGCACCATCAATCTAGCAAAATGTAGACACTTAGTGTTGATGTGCCGGTTTTTGAGTTGCACAGCGGGAAACAATGGATGCTACATTTGTTGTATTACAGAAGTGGTGTGCAGTGTAAATTGAACAATGGGGAGTACCTTAATCCTTTTGACACAAAGTGTCAAGAATGTAAATTTTACAAATCAAATACAAAATGTTAAGTGATATATGTCCAGCAAAAGTGGCATTTAATATTTTTAAGAAAATTTTAAATTGCAAAGCTGTAAGCAGTATACACTATATTGTTCTCAAATAATTATAGCAAATAAAGTAGTCCTTCCCTGATTGTGATTTATTATTGAATATTTTGAGTTAAAAAGGTTAAGGAAATAAAATTACATTCAGAAAAAGTACTATGAAAATCATACTTCTGTAATAATTTTTTTTTTTTTTTTTTCCTTTGTAGATGAAAAGCAGAAATTAGTGGAGGAATACACCAGCTCTGATGATAGCAGGCGCAAATTCCTTGAACAGCGTTATGGAAAGCAGCAATTACAGACACTAGTAGACACATCACTTTCAGAGAAGTGGTTGACTTCAAACAGCAAAAACTGCCCAAACTGTAAGGCAGCAATTGAGGTAATGCAGCTGAACTTCTTTTTTATGCATTTTAGGATCCAGCTAGACTGTAAATTGCAGCTCTTTTTAAACATTTGATAATTTTGTGTCAAATCAGTCAGGGGTTTGAACCTTAATATTTCATATTCACTTGAGTTTTGGGATGTCTGTGCTTATATAACATTCAATTTTAACAGCTTTGGGTTTGCTCTTTTTTACAAGTGTTTTGAAAATGGTCAAATTCTAAAACTACCTAAGAGGAACAAAACGAGGGCTTAAAACTTAAAAAAAAAGTATTACTTAAAAATATTGGAACATTCAAATGAGCAGTAGTAAATATCTTAAAAATGTGATGTGTAGCATTCAGTTTCCTTTTTTCATCATGTGAAATTGTTTTAACAGTTTTAATTATTATAGATTTCTTTATTCTGATACAATAAAATATGCATAATTTCACATATGTCAGTCTGTTAGGAAGAGTAATCAGTCTGTTATGGAGCATATTTTTACTTTCTCTACATGTACTATGTACATAGTGTACAGAGAAGGTATTGCATTCCACACAAAAATTTGATACCAAGATTTCACCAGAAATACACGTTTTAGGGTCCCCTGTATCAAAAAGTATTTTCAGAAAAAGGTCCATGTGTGTGTGTGTCCATGTGTTAATGTGTCTGTGAACATGATAACTCAAAAATGAAAAGTCAGTTAAATACCAAACTTGGTATTTAAGTTTAGTATCTTCCAAGGATGTGTTACAAAGATTTGGAGAAAAATCCCCCACCCCAAACTACCCTATATCTAGAAAAAATGTTGATTTTCTTAAAAATGGCTCTAACAATTTTGATTAAAATACCGTATATTTAAGATATTTATATTGCAAATAAAATGTATATCTTGAATTTTCTGGGAATAGCCTCTAAAGACCTCTTTATTCTTAATAAATTTTGCTGCATTTTGTCTAACTGATAAACAGACAAAAATTACTACACAATTAATGTAGATCATATTAAAACACACAATTTATGTCATATAAGTTTTTTTATCAGGGAATTGGTCATTTCATTGTTATTTGTTTCATTTAAAATACCTAACTTAAACTTTTCTCACCTGGAAAGTTGTAAATTTCTTACCCTGCATAGAAATGGTTTTCAACCACATGGCAACCAGCTTTTAAAAGATTTGACTATCACTTTAGCCCAGTGTACTCTCTTATTTCCCTTCTACTTACAAGGAAGCAAGTAATTAAGACAGAATCTGTTAATGTTTATCTCGATTATCATAAAGTAGAGGATTAAGCTTTTTAACATTAATTCGTTACAGAGATGTAGATAAAGTCATGTGAATGGAACACATCAGATTTTTTAACCTAACTTCTTTAATAATCAATATCTTGATTTTAAAAACTTAGAAAGCTTAAACCTTCCCCTATGAACTGATTTTTTTTTTTAAAACTAGTTTGGATTAAATTTTCACAAAAATGCAGGACAATTGTAGATAATCTTTTTATTAGCGAGATTTTATTAACAATAACTGGTAAAATGCACCAGAGTGAAATATACATATTACAACTGTTTCTATCTTTGTTTATAAACATCAACCTGTGGTAAAACAATATTGACCCCACTAGATCTTAAGTTCCTGCTTAATAAAACAGAATCAACACATCCTGCTGAAACAAACGCTAAGTTATAATACAAAGAAGCCACAACCTGACCAATGTGGCATTCAAATTTACAATTAGAATAATATAAACATATTAAGAGAAGTGACTCCGTAATATGAGAAAATATTTGCAGCAGCTTACATAAGCTGGGCACAAGTCTTGAATGATGTGCACTGGCCACAGAATGTTAAAAGCTAATTGCTGTTTAAACAAACCCAGAAATATCACAAGCGTTTATTGTAAGCCAGACCCTTAAGTCCCGCTAAAAGATATTCAAGAAATAAGTAAAAATTTTAAAGTCTTTAATGTAATTACTGCATGCAAACTGGCCACAATAAGTGAAATATTCAAAGCTGATTGCTGTATGAAAAAGCCAGAAATATCACTAACATCTGTCATAAACTAGACACTAAGTATTGCTGAAAAATCTACACAATTATAAATGTAAATTTTGAAGTCTCTAATGTTAACTATTGCATGTAAACTGGCCACGATAAGTGAAATATTCAAAGCTGATCGCTGTATGAAAAAGCTAGAAATATCACTAGCATTTATCATAAACTAGATGCTAATTCTCATTGAAAAATCTACACAATTATAAATGAAAATTTTGAAGTCTTTAATTTAAATTATTATATGAATCTGGCCACTATAAGTGAAATGTGCAAAGCTGACTGCTCTATAAAAAGGTTAGAAATATCAGTAACATCTGTTGTAAACTAGACACTAAGTCTCACTGAAAAAATTTCACAATTAAATGAAAATGTCTAAATCTTTAATGTTATCATTGTGCCCAGTTTTGAGACATTAATATATGGAAGCCAAGCATTTTCATATCAAGTGTTTTATTTTATGTTAATGGAAGGAAATTTATGCCATATTGATTTATTGATTATGTGGTAAAGGAAAGATTAATTACTGAAAGTAATTAGCCTTTAAGTGTTCTGTGAATATCAGAATACTGAATTTGATGTGTATTTTAAGTATAATTTCATTTATGATGAAAAATAATTATTTAAAAAAATTCAACAATGATAATTGCATTGCTATGCACATGAAATAGGAAGTTGTTCTTTCTAGTATACCACATCCCCAAGCATTGTATACCAATATTTAAATATTCACTAAGCACAAATAGCTTATGAAATAAATATTATATTTACCAAAAGTAGTTTATTTATAAATAAAAGGAAGTCTGTATTATATACTTCCTTAAAGAATGTTTAATAAGGAGAAACGTGTAGAATAAGCTTTGAGCCTATATAAGAGCTGAATAGATGCTCAACCTTTATCATTCCTTATTGGTCAGTCTTCATGTGATCATCATTGCTCGGCACAAGGGTAGCGTGCTATGCATTTGGTGGGAACGCGTGCTGTAACCACGCTAGAGGGAGGCAGTCTTAATTTATCTGTGCCATCCTACAGTGTTAATAATTATTGTATCCAATGATATTGAAGAATATACAAGAACATCTTACAAGTGAAACCAGCGTATCATTTACAAGTATTAATATTACCTGTAATGCATTATCTCCCTCATGGCCATGACCCTGAGATGTAATAATAATACCAATTACAGTGAATACTACTAAAAAAAAGAATCTCAAATTAATTACAGTGAGTCATACAATTAACTCGCCAATTCACCGGCATATTATAATGTGGAATGATAATTTGTAATAGTTTGTATACAATAGTTAATAGATATTCCCAACTGGTAGCTATATGAAAATTCAAAAATATGACTTGAACTTATTGTAAGCTGAATATTAATTAACCTCATTGAAAGCTATGCAAAATTGTATTTGAAAACTTCTTACCTTTAATGTAACTATTATATACAACCTGGGCAGAATGCTAGTAAGATATTCATGGCTGTTTTATGAAAACAGCCAAAAATATCACTAACATTTATTGTAAGCTAGATTCTAAGGACAGGTCTACATATTTATAAATGAACATTTTGAAGTCCTACTGTATGCAAATGGGCACAATGAGAATACAATATTCAAATTTGATTGCTATACGAAAAGGCCAGAAATATCATTAACATTTATTGTAGACTAAACATTAAGTCTCACTGAAACATCCACACAGTCATAAAGAAAAAAATTTGTAAGTCTTTTAATGTGAAATATTGTATGCAAATTGGGCACAATGATGATACTAATTACAAGATTAATTAGCATGATCATTTCAGCCAAAATAGTTTTCTTATTCACAATCAGTAAGGTACAAAATTCTACTCCCTGGAAGAAAACATTAAATACCTAACAGTATAATTAGATAAGGCCAAGTAATACAAAATTAGGAGAATTACTGGAAAGCACAAACCTCCTTGCCTGAAATTTATGATATTTGAATCACCCAGTCCTATGTAAAGTGGTGTGCATGGGTGTGTGTGTGTGTGTGTCTCTCTCTCTCTCTCTCTCTCTCTCTCTCTCTCTCTCTCTCTCTCTCTCTCTCTCTCTCTCTCTCTCTCTCTCTCTCTCTCTCTCTCTCTCTCAAAAAAAAAAAAAAAAAGAAGAAAGTTTGGTATCTTCCAAGGATGCAACACAAAGATTTTCAAGAAAATCCCCCCAACCCAAACTACCCTTTACATGGAACATTTTTCAAAAATTTTGATTTTCTCAAAAATGGATGAAATGATTTTGATTAAAATACCTTATTTATGAGATATTATAATGTAAAGCAAAATGTATATCTTGAATTTTCTGGGATTAGCCTCTGAAGATCTCTTCATTCTAGTTGACTTTTATATAACTGGCAAACTGTAAGAGATATACAAAAATTTACTCTCAAAAAAATGTAGATCTCTGTTCCTGCAAAAAAGGAGTTAATCTACCTGCTTAAATACTGAAATAATAAGATCCCTATTACAAAATCTTTGAATCAAACCAACCCATGATATGATGACTTTTATCTTTCATGGTTTCATTGAGAAAAAGAAGAATGTAATGTGTGTGGGTGTGGGCATTGGCATGTCTGCAATACAAATGATAAACTAGACATAGCATTTTTACTTTTTCTACATATACTATGTACATAGTGCATAATAAAGATATTGTATTGCACCCAAAAATTATATACCGAGATTTCACCAGAAATACATGTTTTGGGTCCCCCTGAATCCAAAAAAAGCGTTTTTCGAAAAAGATCCATGTGTGTATGTGTGCATGCATGGGATGTGTGTGTGTGTGTATGTGTATGTGTATGTGTATGTGTGTGCGCGTGTGTGCGTGCATAGCTCAAAACGCAAAGGCCGTTAAATACCAAACTTGGTATTGAAGTTTGGTATCTTGCAAGGATGTGACACAAAGATTTTCAAGAAAATCCCCCACCCCCAACTACCCTTTACATGGAACTTTTTTTGAAAATGTTTATTTTCTCAAAAATGGCTAACGATTTTGATTAAAATATTGTATATTAAAGATATTTACCTGACAAATAATATGTATATCTTGAATTTTCTGGGAATAGCCTCTGGACGAATTTTGCATAACTGCTAAACCATAAGAGATAGACAAAAACTTACTATACAAAAAATGTAGAGCACATTAAAACACACAATTTATGTTTGTACAGCTTTTTTCGTGGAGTTGATTGTCTTTAAGATATTCCTTGTTTTTGGTCTCACCTTTAAAAAACGTAACACTTTTCTCATACAGAAATTTGTTAACTACTGTCCATATAAACTTCAGTCACATAGCAACCAGCTTTTGATTATCACTTTAACCTATGGTACTCCCTTATTTCGCTTCTACTTACAAGGAAGCAAGTAATAACACTATTTCTGCTAATTTTTTCTCAATTAGCATGAAGTAAATAGAAGCATTAGCTTTTTAACAATAATTTGTTGCAGAGATGTAGAGAAAATCATGTGAATGGACCACATCAGAATTTTTCCAGTTTAAGCTGGTGGTTCATATCTGATAATGAATAAAATTGGTGAAATGATGCTTAAATGAGCACAGGATACATGGAGTTTAAAGTTGACATTCAGGAAAACACCTTATCCAGGTAACTCTCCTAGAGTTATGAACTCAGAACCTCTTGAATGTGAGGCAGACTTATACCCCCATACCACAGAGGTGGACGTATGAATCTTTATTATAACTCACCACCATTTGACTGAAGAACTTAAGTATTATATGAATGCAAAAATGATCTCAAGTAGTTAAAAGTGTCAAATTAAATATTAATTTTAAAGAATGAGGAAAATGAGTTATGTAATTAATATTGTTTCCAGATCCATAGAGCCTTCTTGTCTCTTCATAACATTCGAGTCCTTGTTCTCAAAATCTGAATACAATTACAACAAATACAAGGATTGTAGATAAGTCATGGTAACTATTTTATTTTGTGACAAACTGCATAAAATATTTTGTGTCCTTGGAAGAGATGCAGTCCTAATGTGTATGTACAAAGTCAAATGGTACTGGAATGGCCTGTTGCAGCACAGTGAACAATGTGAAATCAGTCGTCCAGCGATCTCCATCCCAGATGGATGTAATTTGTGTTGGGCAGTGCTCAAAGATCAAATATCCGTTCTCCATGTAAAGAATCAGCATTAAGTTTTTTGAAAACTTCTTTTGTAAACAGAGTCTCTGAATTTAAAGTAAAAGTGACTACATCTGAAATAAAAAATATAATAAATTTGCTCAAGACTAAAATTCCTCTGGATATGATGAAATATCAAGCAAAATCCTAAAAGCTTGTTCTGACCTAATAAGCATTCCCCTTAGCTATTTATGTAACGAATCACTAAAGAGTGGAATATTTCCTGACAGAATGAAGTATTCTATCATCAAACCACTTTTTAAAAAAATGTAAACAAGATAATGTCTAAAATTATAGACCTATATCTCTCTTGTTTGTTTTCTCAAAAGTATTTGAGAAAGTAAGTAATGTTCAATAGGCTTTATAATTACTTAGAAAGAACAACTTTCTTGCCAAAGACCAGGAGAAGCGACAGATAATGCAACCTACAAGCTCACCATAAAGTCTTAATAGTGTTAAATGAAAAGGAATCTTTTGTGACCTACCAAAGGCTTTTGACTGTGTGTTTCATGAGATTCTGATAGCAAAACTACATTTCTATGGAATAAAGAATAACATATTAGATTGGTTCATTTCATACCTAGAGAAGAGAAACAAAATGTCAAAATTGATAACGCCAATGGGTATCAAAACAGCGCCTCAGAATGGAAATCAATAAAACATGATGTTTCCCAGGGATCAATCTTAGGGCCTCTTTTGTTCTTGGTTTACATAAATGACCTCCCATTGTACATTAACAGTATTGTAAGTGTTTATTTATTCGCAGATGACACTAATGTTCTAGTAACAAGTAAAAATTTCAATGACTGTGTAGTAAAATTAAACTATGGTCTAAATTGTATGTCAAATTGATTCAAAGCAAACAAACTCTCGGTAAACCTTGAAAAAACTAAAACAACTAAATTTGTAACTATTTGCTCACCACATACATAGAAATAAGAATTAATGATACATTGTTAGAACAGCTAAATGAAGTCAACTTTCTTGGCCTTCAGGTAGATAAGCATTTGGACTGGAAGTCACATATTAGCTACATCACACCTAAACTTAGCTCATCATGTTATGCTCTCTGAGCACTGGTTAAATTTCACTCAATTGATACACCTAAATTGGTGTACTTTGCCTACTTTAACTCCATCATCGAGTATGCAATAATATTCTGGGGTATTTCAGTGGATAGTAAATGCATATTCTGGATACAGAAGAAAGCTAAACGAATAATCTGTAATGCTTATAGCAGACAGCCATGCAAAGAACTATTTCAAAAATGGGGATACTCACCTTACCTTGTGTTTATATATTATCTAGTTTAAAATTCTATCAGTTAATCAACATAGTTTTATAACAAATATGGAAATTCATAACATTAATACTAGACAAAGGGATATATTCATCGTCCCAATGCCAATCTTCGTTCATTTCAGAAAGGTATATATTATGAAACAGTCAAGATATAAATGCTCTCCCCAGTAATCTCAAAGAAAAATTTGGGAATTTCAGGGCCTCTAAGGCTTCTCTAAAGGAGTACCTTTGCAGTAAATCATTTTACTCTGTATATGAATATTTAAGTGACAAATCTGTCTGACAATACCATAATAATCATTGTAGTTATAAGTATTATAATGCATTGTATTTTGTGCATATTAGTGTGTGTGTGTGTGTGTTATATTCAAATTAAACTGCTGTATACTTTCACTTGCACAAATGTTTCAAATGAATATTTTAATATTTAGCACACAAGGTCTGTAAAGCCTTTTTATACTCTAGTACATAATTATAAATTTGTACATTCTTGTATTGTAAATTCTATAACATACGAGGGGCATACTGAAAGTCATGAGCAACACTGTTTTACAATCTTAATATTTATTTTTAAGCCAAACCAAATACATCATCGTAATCTACAGACTTTCTTTCACTTTTCGACATAGTCTCCATTATTTTGCACACATTTTTCCCATCGTTCTACAAGTTTGAAAATGTCCTTGTGATAGAACTCCGTTCCAGCTGCCCGCAGACCCTGACGCACTGCTTTCCGAATATCCTCCAGCATCTCGTAGCGTTGGCCATGCATCTGCTCCTTCACAGAACCGAAAAGATGGTAGTCGGAGGGTGCCAAGTCGGGATTGTAGGGAGGATGGGGAAGAGTTTCCCACCCTAATGCCCTGATGTTCTCCATAGTGGCACGGGCAGTATGCGGACGCGCATTATCCTGTTGAAGGATGATCCTCTTTCCAGGGTGTTTATCACGCAAAACCCGACGGAGCTTCAGCGTGTCTTGATGTAGCGGGCAGAATTTATGGTTTGTCCAGGTTCAAGAAAGTCAACCAGAATGCAACCTTGTGCATCCCAAAAGACACTTCCCATAACTTTTCCTACAGACTGCACTGTATTCGCTTTCTTCTTCAATGGTGAGTTCAAGTGGTGCCATTCCATACTCTGACGTTTCGTTTCTGGCTCATAGTGATGGAACCAGCTCTCATCTCCAATCACAATACACGTCAAAAATTCATCACCTTCATTATGAAATCTCTGAAGAAGGTTTTGTGCAATGGTTCTTCTCTGAAGTTTGTGGTCTTCAGTCAATAAACGGGGGACCCAACGGGCACAGACCTTTCGATAACCCAAGCTGTGGATCATTTCTTGCACTGCACTATGTCCTATTCCAAGTTGCGCAGCAATTTCATTCATAGTGAAACGCCTATCTCCTGTAATGAGCTCATCAACTCTTTCCTTGTTGCGTTCTGTAGAGGCAGTTTGAGGATGCCCGCTACGAGGCACATTTTGCAGACTCGTGTTTCCATCTTTGAAATGTTTCACCCATCTTCTAACACTGCTGGCACCCATGCAGACACTTCCATACGCACGTTGAAGTCTGAGATGAATTTCAGGAGCAGATTTTCCTTCTTTCACAAGGAATTCAATGACAGCACACTGTAGAAACGAAACATCAATGTCAGCCATTTTTCAAACACCGTCTGTGGTCACGTGATAGAAGCTAATGATGTCACAATATGTCAACATATGGCTTAAAGTCTGTAGATTACGATCCTGCAATTCGTTTCGTTACATTGTTGAAATTTAAATTTTTACAATGGGTTGCTCGTGACTTTCAGTATGCCCCTCGTATTTGTAAATATGTATTTGTAATTTGTTGACATTTATGGAGAGTACATAATACAATAATCATATTTTAGTTTTATATAATTACTAGTATGTCGATAGTTAGAAAACTATCATCTGGCATTACATCAGTGTTACATAATGAAATTATATTTAAACACTAATTTTTGATACTCTTTGTTTATATGTGCCTGCAAAAAAGGAGGAAGTACATATGCTTTTATGGAACATATTAAATATAGTGCAGTGGTGTACAGGCCTCAAAAGCAAATGATGTGTATATATGTCTATTCTGCTGTTTTGTAAACCGTGCTTTTAGCACTAGAGCTTTGCACATTGTTTTCTCTATTTTTTTTTTTCTCCATAGTATATAAACATATGTATACATGTATATCCCTTGACAAGTTCCATGTTCAGTGGCTTCTTGGCCTAAACGAACCTACAGAATGCTTTCTAATCTAATCTAATCAATGAGAGAACTGCCAGGGAATTGGCGGCAGTTTTTGAGAATATGCCCTACTTTAACAGTTAGGGTAGGCAAAGCAGAGTGTGTGGGCGGCTACTCCATTGCTGGGAATGGGAAAATTAGACCACCCACAAAATTGATCTGTCTCAATGTGATGACGAGATCTCATAAGTAAGTAAAAGAACCATTACTTGATGAGCAGTTTGCAACAAGTGAGGAGGATATTGGAATTGTTATGCATATGGTGATGCAAATGGTTGCCCACATTGTTGGCAGCATGTTTTGAATGTTGCAGGGGCTACTTTGAATGGATATGTAAGCATGATGTAATGAGTGTGAAACATGGAACCAATAATGTTATGTCAATTACCTAAATAAGAACTATCTGTGAAGAACAATTTTGAGGTGTTATTCACCATCTATATCATGTGTATATTTCATGTTTTCCACATGCAAATGGTATTCTCTCAAAAAAAAAAAAAAGATGATTGCCGTGACTTATGCTGCAACCACCATATAAAACACTAATCACCAGTGTGGGGAACTCTCTACCAGGAATTTTCACCAATACTGGAACCAGTCCCAGATATGTTACTCCTGTACTACCATTATAGCCATCCTATTGCTGTGAAAGGAATTTAGATACAATCTATGCACAACAGTCAATTTAAGTTATAAGAATATTTTTCTTTCATATTAGCTCTGTAATGCAAATAAGTAAATGTTCCTGGCCAGATGGCATAGTTTGGTCAGCATTGTTCCAGCTGCTGTTAAATAAGGATGGAGTAGGTGAACACTCATATTGCTTTTGCTTTTATTCTGCACCTGTTTGGCAGGTATATTACCAGGACATCCAGTTCCATGGCTGGAAACTCCCTTATCGTTGCAGGTTGAATAATTTGCATATTGATACACTTTCATGGAAATTTCAAGTCTCCTGTCTTCATGCTTTTTAATGAGTTTTTGTTTGTTTTTCCATTTATACATGATCATATCAGCAGCCTTTTACCTTTGGAACATGTTGCCTACCAGCAACAGTGTTATCTTATGTTTAATATTGCATTGGATATCTAGTTTTCTTTGGATTTTATATATTAGATCACACACAATCATACTTACAGACTGGATAGAATAGAGAATAATTTTGGTTAGAGAAAACTCTTACCCCCAGCAGGGTGAACTCTGGGAACCCCCATACAGCAGGTAGGTTTTCTTCTGACTGAGTTATAGGGCCAACTCATTGTTCTTTATAGTTTTATTTTGTCTGTTTATAAAGGATTGTTCCTCAAAACTGAACAATTATCCATTTGTTTATATTCTTTCAGTCTTATACTAAAGTTTCTGTGTATTGTTCCTAAGTCAGTTGTTTTGCAATAATAGCAGTTTATTTGGTGTACTCAAGGTTTTTCTTCTTTGATTTTAAACTTCCAAGAGAGAATCTATTTTGGGGGAAAGGGGAAGCCGAGCATTATACAAGAGTCATTTGATAAATTCTCAGAATGAAACCCAAAATAACAATAGACCTGATTCAAACTTTTTTATTTTTCCATGTAGTCTCCATCGATGTTCCAATGCCTTTATTCCATCTCAATGAGATTTCTCCAAGGCTGCAAAATACTCAACTCTGGCTCTCAGTTCTTCATTTGAAGAGGATATCCATTCACCAAGGAAACTTATGGGCTTAAGGGAACAGATATAGTCTGACAAGACATATCAGGTAAATAAGGCAGGTGGGGCAGCAAATCGTACCTCAGCTCATGTATATTTGTCATGGCAACGACACGTATGCAGGCATGCGTTGCCCTGATAGAAGATGACTTTCTTCCCTGCTAAACCTGGACTTTTTTGGCAAACCTTTTCATGTAGTTGGTCCAAGAAGTTAACGTAGTTTATCCTGTAATTGTTTGACCATTTGGAAGATAATCTATAAGTAGAATCTCTTTCGTATCCCAGAAAACTAATGCAATGACCTTTCCAGCCAACTGTATTGCCTTTGCTTTCTTTGGAGGTGGAGAGTCGGCATGCTTCCACAGTTTCGATTTTGTTTCTGGTGTATAGTAGTGGACCCATACTTCATCTGTGGCTTTTTCTGAAAATGGGCCAAACATTGTGCTCTGATGTGTTTTTGATCTGTGTTAACAGTCACAGCATGGACCTGGAAGATAACTTTTTCATACCCAATTCCTCAGTCAAAATTTGATGTGCCCTTTCATATGATATTGCTATAGGCTCAGGAATTTCTTGTACTTTCAGTAAGCAATCCTCTTACGACTTTTGAACCATTTATGGGGTGGTAACACATCTCAGCCAACCACTACACAGATTGTCTTCTATACTCTCCCAACTCTGAATATGAAAGAGCAGATTCTCCCAATGTGGTCGGCATGAATTTAATTTGCATTCATATCTTTCTTTACAAAGTACATTCTGATAGAATCTCAGCTGTTTCCATCTTCAAAATGTATTACATAGGAACAACAACAATGTTGTCTGCAACACAGCTTTCCAGCCAGAGCATTGAAATGCAACCTGTGCACTCATAAAGGATGACTAATTATTACACTGCGTTGCAGTAGCTTTTTTGGATTCAGATTTTATTCATTTGTAATAATACATTTACAAGGCTTTGTCACTGAAAATAACTAAAAACTATGCTTGTATACATTTTAGGATGAGTTATATTCAGACCATTATTGGTGATTCTGAGAACTTATCAAATGATCCTCATATTTTGTCTCTTGAAGATCTGAAATTAGTGATCTTTACTAACATATTTTGTATGTTTATTAACAATAGTATAATTAGAAGCTTTTGATTATTATTAATGATCTTTTTCAGAAGTTGGATGGCTGCAACAAAATGCTTTGCTGGAAATGCAGTACAAGTTTTTGCTGGCTGTGTGAGAAAGCTCTAAATCCTCGAGCTCCATATGAGCACTTCAGCGATGCTAACTCCAAATGTTTCAACTTGCTGTTTCAAGGTGTTGTGAGAGCAGATGATGATTATGATGATGGCTGGGATGAGTGGTTAAATGAACCAGAATTTTCTGATTCAGACGAAGAATATATATATGTTGATGGTGATGATGATGATGAAGATTAGTGATTGGAGTAAATTTTTTGTTATATATAAAATTCAGAGTAATAATTTGTTTAACAAGTTTCTTTGAAATATTCTGTACTTTAAGAGTGTTACAAATTTAATTACAGGGCAATCAAAAGTGTGTTGATATAAAATCTTTTTCTATAATACTTGGATTATATTTTGATCTTTTGGAACAAAAGCTCTCAGTAAATATTCTGGTGTGAAGTGTAACAACTAAAGTCTATGTAAAGTATGCAGCTCTTAATGTTAAAAACTGCCTAATGAAATTTCCTTCCTGATTTCAGGATGTCTTATCATCCTCATTGTCACATTCTTCAGTTGTGGATTAATATTGTTTCCTAATTCTTACAGCTTGCTATGTAAATTTGTCATTGCAATCAGAGTCAACCTTGAAATTATCCGAGCACACAATAAATGTCTAGAAAAATGTGTTTTAATGTCCTATAGATCTATGAAATTATTCCACAGATTTTTGAAAGGAGCTCAAAAAGATGGTTACATTCAAGATAGCTATATGCTGACATTATTTTTCTTTTAGGAAAAGAGATAGCTGCATATACCCCTCTCTTCCTCCCCATCAAAATTCAATCATGCCCACACAAATGCATGAGATACTATTTTCATTTTACATATTTATCCGAATACAAGACCACCTCAAACGTAAGAATTTAATCTTGGAATTTAGCGTATCAATTTGTTAAAAAGAAGACACAATAACTTAATTTTAAACACATATTTTGAACATGTTTAAACTAAGGTATACTCAAGTTGATGAAGTGAAATCTCCCTCCCCCCAAATTCATATAATGGGCGGGAAGAAAGGGAGGGAGAGAACAGAAATGTATTAGTATGTAGCTGATGGCAGTAGACCTTTATTGATGATTAATAACATTTTCTATTTAGATAATATACCTAACATAACTCATTGTTGTAAACAGTTTTACCTAATTTGAGTTTGCATGGGAATTCTTGTAATGGCTAGGAGTGGGAAGAATATAAATGCTCTCTGCATTGTATGCAATGGGGATGACTATGGCATGGCAGCATACTGCAAGATGACAAGGATAAGATTTTCTGTTTAGACAACACTAAAAAGTATTACCTTGTTTCGATTTGTGCAAAAATTCACATAATGAAAGAGAATGGAAATGTATCTGGTATGTTGCTGTAATATATGCAACTAAACTTTTCTCTTTTCTTTGTTTTACTAGTGGCTCCCAATACACTAGTTGCAATGAAATCAAATCAAATATTGGTCTTGGAGAGAATTTTTTTTTTCTCAATGAGAATGCTTATGATCTTCTGTCTGATAACAGCTGACTTTATGGCACGAAATAAAAAACACAAAAACTGCCGTATTTATCATGATCTTGACAGTAATGTTTAATCTTTCCCCAGTTTTGCCATTGCAATATCTGTGAAATTTGAAACTTGTTTTTTTCCTGCATACTGTTTGAAAACACTTGCAAATGCAAGATAATCCCCAGTTCTCAACATTAATCTTTGGCAGGGGGGCAGAGTCTTGTTTTAGAATAAATATGGTATGCATATTGTACATTAAATGGCCTGGGCGACAAGTGGTTGTCACCATTGTATTGAAGCTGACACTAAAATTATTATTATTACTATTACTATTATATTGTTCATTACTATGCTCATCGTATTATAATATCCCTTGAGACAGCTCCTGTACCACAAGGCAGCAATTAAATAAATCTGTAAACAGTGGAAGTGTTATGAGGGGCCGAAGGGGTGTTGGGCAGTATTGATGGGAATTGACTGTCTCACACGTAGATGCAGGACATAGCTGTTACTGAGTTATCTCAAGGCACAAATTATATGTTGGCGATTGTACTTTGGTATAATTACTTCTCAGTTAACCCACCTTAAAGTTGCAAGCATGTCATCAGCTGTTTGTGGTGCAAAATATAACACCTATTTTAAGAATCTTAAGGAATACAGCAAAAAAGGCACTTCAAAACATTTAAGGGGAGCAAACGGGTGTCAATATGTCACATTTTTGGATTTTTTAGCACAAGTCTATTAAGGTTGTTTTATATATTTCTGAAATGTTGTGCCCCTATGGCATTTCCAGCTTTTTGTAGTTTTAGCATAAGTCTGTCAAGCTTATTTTATATGTTTCTAAGTTTTGTGGCTCTATGTCATTTCTAACTTAATAAAAGCCTGCACCCTTTAATTAAATGCCCTTGACATATAAATTTTAAACTTAATTTTCCCCCATTTCATTTTTTAGCATTTTGTTGCAATCAAAAGCTATGTCCTCTTACATTTTTATGCAGAGAGGCTGAAAATTACACTGGCTAATAAAACCAAGTATTAGATTTTTGATATTTACATAATTTTATATCCGACGAGTCATGGTTACTGAAGTTTTTACTCAACTTATTGTAAACATATTACTTTTTCTGCATGGTTCATAAAATAAAAAATAAAAGCAAACAATACAAAACATTTTGTCATCAGTACACTAAAATATATTTTGTTTATTCTGCTCATGATGCAGATATCAAAAATCTAACACTTAGGTTTATTTATCACAGTTTCTAGAACATTCAGTATTATTTTCAGCCTCATTGCATTAAAGTTAGAGTTGAAACTTCAGTGGGTTTATAATACATGATGTAGCATATGTGTAAAAAATGTAAGTTGCTAGCTTTAAAACTCTAGAAGTTCGATTTTGGCCCTTTAAGATGGAGATAACTGCATTGCATGAGCTTAACGGTGCAATTAAATGTGATTGACTGAAAGGTTTATAGTGGGCATTTAAATTGTTACTATAAATCAGTTGCCATTGGCCTTCCTTTCTCAATGTAGCTTTAACAAGAAGAGAAAAATTAGAAATATCAGTTACATTACAAATCTCCTTCAGTAATTGGAATGCTATGTTTTATCATAAAAGATGCTTCCAAGTGAATGTTTATGCACACACAGTAAGTCCATTATGACTGCATGATTTTGCAGGCTTCATATGAGAAGGTACCGGAAAGCATTAACATCTTGGGGGCTACAGAGTCAACTACTAAAAGAGGTAGCTCTTCATCATACAGTGATTAATTTGTAGCTTAAAACTCCCAAGATATTTGAAAGTCAAATGAAAATGAAGAGGTGCAGAGGTAATGGCAGCAATTTGTAACCTGTTACTGTTTCTGGTAGGAGAGGAAATAAAAACTGAAAGGGATTTGATCTATTCTCTTGAGTGCACTTGGGTCATTTTATGCATTGCAAGTACCTTTTGATCATCTATGCTAAAAGTTATAGCAGGATGTTACATAGCACACTCAGGAAGTTCATTCATCGAAACATTGTTGGCTTTCTGTGAGTCCCAAGACTCTTGTCTTTTGGGGATGTAAATAATTTGTTCCTGCAATAACTTCTATTTGTTTTTTGGAGGAGGAAAAAGTGTTCTTGTTTTTTCTGAATACTTATGTAATCTGTCCAGTTTCTAATAAAAGCTGATTCACAATAACTGAGAATGGTAACCAAAACAGAAACAAGGGCAGGTGCTTACCTATTATAAAGTGGAAAGTTGATTTTACACATTGGGTTTCATTTTTTTATAACTGACCAACTGACCACCTGCTTCCAATTCAGCCAATATAATACAGATCAGCCAACATCAAAATTTAAAAGATTAAACATCATCCTAATGCACATCAATTAATATTCCTGATTCCTTTAGTCTTACCAAGCTTTTATTAATGGCATGCATTAAAGCCATTTGTTCTTTGTTAATTTCTACCTGGTTTTTCTCTTGTTTTCGCTACAAATGACATTTTGTACTAGAAGGACAAATTCTAAAGGTTTCTTCCAGTTTCATATTTTCAGCTTGTGACGAGTGAGCTTTAGCAAATGTTTCATATCTTGGCCACCTCAAACAATCTGCACAGTAGAGTCTAATATATGCAATTTAGATTAATATGCCATGCCCAAGAACAAGAACGCTAAAACTTGGTCAGATTTTCCTTCCGTTCCCAGGGCTTGAGAAAGCTTCTGGCCATTGTGAACCCCTTCCCCCTTTAAAATACATGCAACTTTATAGTTCTTGTACTGGTTACTGTTATCAATTATGTGAACTAAACTTAATTGTGTATTCAACAGAAACAGAAGTACAATTTATTCACCTTAAGAAATACAATGACTTCATGGCTTTGTCTAAAAGAAAATACATATTTTAACAGAATAATTACAGTTCTTTATACAATATATTTTACAGCAGTGATGAAAATAAATAGAATCGATGCTAACTATATTTTTGGTCTCCGGTTCTCTTCAGCTGAAATGCATTCAGATGAGCAGAGCCCATGAAACAAGAATAGTAATAATAATAAGAAGAAGAACAACAACAATGATAACAAGAATGATAACGATAATGATGATGATGACAATAATAATAATAATAATAATATGTATTGAAGCACTAAGTCAATATAATTATTGGACTGCCTGATGGTGTTTGGCCACTGTTCTACTGAGCAGTCCATTATAGGTCCATATTGCAGTAAAAATTGCCCCATGTTCTTGCAGATTTTGTCTATAATTTTGTTTATATCAGTTTTCTCTTAATTTTTGACAATGCATATTCTGTTCTCCAAACCTCAGTTTCTTTGCATTTAAAGACTATATGTTCCAAATCTTCTTTTCCTCCACATTAGGGGCACTCACATTTCATTGACCTCTCAACCTCCATACTCCTGCTGTTAATCATGCTATCCCCTTTCTTTCTTCATTATTTGTTTTATCTATTCCTCTCTCTTTCTCAGCTATCTTTTATTGAAACATAGAAAACAGGAGACCTCTTCTCTGATAATTGGCTGAATAATTTTAATCTCTATAACTTCAAATCTTTTTCTAGTCCCCTTCCAAAAACCTTTGTAATTTGTTTCTCTTTTTCTCCTGATGCCACCTATGGCATTATTTTTAAATTATTTTATGGATTGTTTGTCTATCCTTATTTTGTAAGTTTGATTCCTGGTATTTTAGGCAATGTTTAAATATATTGTCCTCTAAATTCAGAATCATATACCAGTATTTTAAGGCTCTTTCCATAACTAGACCTTGTCTTTGAATGCTCCATTTCAATTTGACCCACTCCACATACTGATGCTATTGGCAACCCAGGAACTGCCTTACAAAATACCCTATATACACACAGTCTACAGCTTCCCATCCAGTCCCCACATTTCAATACCCTATACATTCTGAGCTTCAACCACTAAGTTACACACCCTTTTTATGCCTCCAGCTCTGATATTTTAAATAGATATCCTCCTACAGTTATCATTGTTGCTTTCCCTTTTGCCAGTGCTGATTTCTTTAGTTTCTCCTTTATTTAATTGTTATTCCTTAGTACAGTCATACATCACTTTATATTCTAACCCTTCCTTCTTCCACTTCTCATGTTTGTTCAGTTTGTTTCCTTTCTTAGATACTAAAAATTTGTTTTTCTCTCTCTGTTTACCCCATTCTGAGCAATAGTTTTAATTTCGTGTAAGGATGTTTTTAGTCCATTTAAGTAATTGAATCTACTGCTAAGTCATCTGCAAAGAGTAGATCTGGGATAGGTAAATTAATAGTGGCATTATATTATCTCATTTACTATTATTATTATTAAAACAAACAATGGTTTGATGTTATAAAAGTGGATAGCAACTGGATGGATTATTTACTATATTCAAATTCAATATAACAAGTTGTATGGTGTAGTATTTTTAGTACATGATCAAAACAATGCATTCATGAATTCATCAACAGAATAAAATATGTAGTTTAAGAGTAGATATTTAATCTTCTTCTTAAATGTCATGTCTGTGGGACAGGAATGCCTCAGGGAATTTATCAGATAAATTAGCTCTTTTAAGGAAAATTGAATTCAAGCTTTTTGTTGATTGTGTTGTTGAAGATGGATTGGTGTTGATGTTCTTGTAATCTATGAGCAGAATTTGTGTTAAGCATAAAAATGTTTTGTTTTGTTATATGAATGAACATGTCTGTAATTTATGAATTCATGGTAATGGTAGAATGTTTAAATCCAAAAAAAAGGGTTTACATGAGTACATTGGTTCACTTGCTTAATTATTATTAGTCATAATTTATACTTCTTTCTCTTGTAATTAGACATAAGATAGTGTTATACCCTCTTTTATTTACTGTATTTATCTGAATATAAAATAACCTCAAATGCAATTCATCTAAAACTTAAGTTGATTGATGAAGTTCTTTTTCAATGTTTTAACTTTTTTTTTATTTAATTTGAATTTGTGTGGAAATCCATGTAAGGGATAAGGAGAGGGGAGAATGGAAATGATGTACGAGAATGTGTGCAATCAGTGAAGCACACAACAATGATTAATAGATGAGGTTTTCCACTTCGATAATATACTATTATAGAAGATTTATCTAAATTGATAATTCAAATTCACACAGAAATTCATGTTTTAGCAGGAAACAGGGAGGGGTGTATGAAAATGTACAGTATGTATACAGTGGGAGAATGTGAGCGATGGCAACAGAGCAGCAGCATAGCTGTAACAACGATTTTCTGTTTAGACAACATGCACATCGTCGTAAAGAATTTATGTAATTCAAATTTATGTGTGAGAGAGAGAGAGAGAAGAACAGAAAACAGAACTGTACTGATATATGTAAGTCTAGTGGTTACAATGGCAGCTTGGATGTAATGACAATGACATAGAATTTGCTATTAAAATAATATATCATTATAATATAATCAATATAATAAACTGTTAATATAATTCAATTTGCACATATATTCATGTTGTGGGAAGCAGAGATAGACAAAGGGGAGAACGGAAATGTGTGGTATAGTTGGTATATGTCTGGTGGGAGGAGGGAAACTGCAGCTAAACCTCTCTGTTTCTGCTGGAGGATCATTGCTTTCCAATACATTACACGCAACCACAGATATGAAAGGAAGTTCACTATTTTTATTTAGTCTCGGAGAGATGTTTTTTTTTCTAATGAGAATGTCTTTAGGCCCATTAACATAACTTTTTGGTGCAAAATGAAATGCACAAATCTGTGTATACTTCACAATCTTGATGGTAATCTTTGCCATTTCCCCACTGCCATACTTGCATTCGAGATATGTTTTCCCAATAGCATGCATGAAAGTTTCAAATTTTGCAAGATGACCCCCAGGTCTCAACATTAACATTTTGGAAAAAGACATCATCTTGTATTCAGATAAATACGGTAATAAAAACAAAGCAACACCAGCAGAAATATCAATTAAAATGTGTTGAAGTATGATATGTGGTAAATGAATTCAAAAGTTACAAATGGGTTTGCAGTGTAATTACATCAACCTATATGAGTGTGATAGCATGTAATAATTAATAAAATACTAATTTTGTAACAAAGCGAAGTTATGTTACACTATGCTTTCTTCTTAATGAAATTTTCTAATGTAAACTACATGTAAGCAGTGTTTAATATTAACAGCAACTGATTCTCAAAGAATTTGAGTGAAATATTTTACTAGGCAGCATGAATGAATTTGTAACGAATAATGATGCAAAACAATAATTTTCTGTAATACAAAATGTGAATGGTTCTTTGTAATTTTATGCCTTTTTACCATTTGCCAAAGAAGGAGAATACTTTTTCTTTAAAATGTATATTTGTGTGTTACTTCATTTTGCAGTGTGCATAGTATAAACCAGAATTTGTTTGTGAGAAGCTTTTAAATATATTTTTGTTTCATACAAGTTAATAAAAAAATGAAATTCTGATATAATAGGTATTTTGTTTGTTATACTTTATTCAACTAAAAAATTTCTTGTTTCATTTATTTGAGAAAGGAAAGTGCTAAATACAGATAACAAACATTAACTTAAATGTGTTGCAAAAGGGAAGCATATAGTTGAAACGCATAAATATCTTGAGTATGTTTTTCCTTAAGTTGTTGGTTATCTTCCATTTTTCTTTCATTAAGTACTCCAAATCTTGTGCAGTATATTAAAGTGCCTGAGGAATTTAATCAATAAAATATAATACATTTTAAATTCCATTTTGAGGTCTTTTGGATTCAAGCTTGCTGCCTGTCCCAGCTCATTCTAGCCTGAGATCTCCTTTACCTATATGTTGTATACAGAGTTATTCTAAATGATTGTTGGGGGTTCATGAGTTTTTTTTTAGAAAACATGTAAAATATACTATTTTTATTGTTGCAGTAACGGTTAGACAAACTCAAAATTTCATTTTGCATAACTGTAGTGACATGTACAAGCTCCATCGTGTGTTATTTCTCCACGTTCACCAGATCTTACACCATGTGATTTCTTCCTTGTGGATATGTTAAAGATCAGGTATTTGTTGCTCCTCTACCGGTGGATATTCAGGAACTGAAGCAGCACATCCAAGCCACCTTTGAAACCATCACCATTGCCATGTTGGCTCGTGTGTGGGAAGAGATGGACTTTGAATAGATGTGTGTAGAGTGACAAAAAGTGCACATATCAAGCATTTGTAATGTATGTAAAAAATCTTTGAGTTACAGCACATTCCTACATCAATTGCATTGTGAGTTTTGAATTTTTGTAACCTCGACAATCATTTAGAATAACCCTGTATATCGAAATGTGCTTTTCCCTACTTCACAGGTACAGCAATGGCAAAGTATGGGGAAGTATGGACTAACAAGGTTATGACCTTTTAATAGTTTCCTTTCATGCCATAAAGTTAGCTGTTAAAAACCTGCATTCTCATCTCTGTCGCACATTAAATGGATTTCTCTCCAGATGATGTAAGTTTAATTCAAGAAACTGAGGATGAGTTCAATGTCTTTCACCACTTGAAACAGTTATGTCAACAATATGATCTTAAAATATCAACAGAAATAAAAATAATGCCCTTTTGGTGAAAACAACACATAACATCAAAAAATATTTTAGAAAATAAACCCTTAGAACAAGTTAAAGAATTAATCTATTTAGGATGTAATTTTAACTACATGACAGAAATTGTAAAAGAAATAAAAAGATTTAAAATGATATGCAGAACTAAACATAAAATATTGAGACATAAAATAAGAATGGAAACAAGGCAGAAGTTCTATAAAACAATGATATATGGAAGTGAGACATGGGTCATTACAAACAAATGAAAAGCTGATTACAAAGTGCAGAGATGAACTTTAGGAAAACAAAAGAATGCACAAAATCAGACCATATACAAAATGAAGATGCAAAAGCAGAACTTAATATAGAGTCAATAAATAGCAAAATTTCTGTGCAAATTTGAGTTTATTATAACTTTTTACAATGTGTTATATTAAGCAAGAAAACAAAAAAAAATTACTAGATATAAAGGAAAACATGGGTTTAGAATATGGCAAGATAACATCCAGGTTGATGATAGCCAATGTTCTCTCTATAGGCACTTAGTACAAATATATAAAAAAAATAAAATATTAGGTAGTTATCTAAATATCCATCATTATCATCATCCACACACGCTCCCACAGAACACATATCTCTCTCCCACACAAATTCAAATTGGGTAAAACTTTTTGAAACGTGTTTTATTAGGTATGTTGTCTAAATAGAAAATCTTATTTGGCATTTATAGGTACTGACACTTCCTACCACCATACAAATACCAACTCTCTCTTTGAATTAGAAAGAGTTGGTTCCCTCAAAGTCTATATATGGTCTGTAAATTTTAAAAATGACATCATTTCTTCTTTAATAGATGTGCTGAATTAAAAATTAAATATCAAAAAATGGAGATCGCCTTGTATTCAATTTAAGCACAATAACATGTTTTATCCAGTGTACTTGTGTTTTATTTCGACTATATGCCATTAGTTTATAATGATTGCTGAAATATTGCTTTTCAAAGCTACAAGGTGAGCAGTGGCAGCATTTGCCAACTTTTATTCTCATACCATCTATGCAAGACTGCCTAAATATTAGGTTATCCTTTGCAAGGTCAAACAGAATTTGGTTATTCATCTTTATGGTAGCTGGTGTAGCTGTTTATTACATGCTGTTTCAGTCTGTCCTGGCCAAAACCCTTTATTATAATCAGTCCTATCCTAAGCCCTTTATCACACACCTATTTCAGCCTATCGTTGCCTAAATGCATTTTATTATATGCCTGTCTCAGACTATACTAGCCTACACCTTTTTATTACATTCCTATCTCAGTCTAATCTAGCCTAAACCCTTTTTTATTACATTCCCATCTAGCCTATACCCTTTTTTTATTACATTCCCATCTAGCCTATACCCTTTTTTATTACATTCCTGTCTCAGCTTAACCTAGCCTAAATCCTTTTTATTACATGACTGCCTCTGCCTAATTTAGCCTAACCCCCCCTTTTTTTTAATTACATTCCCTTCTCAGACTTACCTAGCCTAAACCCTTTTACTACATGCCTGTTTGCCTATACTAGCCTAAACCCATTTTATTAAATCGCTATAAGCTTATACCAGCCTAAACCCTTTATTACATGCCTGCTCAGCCTGTCCTTTTCATTACATGCCTGTTCAGTCTAAACCCTCTAGTACATATCTCAGTCTATCCTAGTCTAAACCCTTTTTTATTACAAGCTTGTCCTAGCCAAAACCCTTTTTATTATATACCTGTATCAGCATATATTACTCTAAACCCTTTTTATTGCATGCCTGACTGCCTATCCTAGCATAAACCCTTTTTATTGCATGCCTGTCTCTGCCTATCCTAGCATAAACCGTTTTTATTGCATGCCTGACTCTGCCTATCCTAGCATAAAACCTTTTTATTGCATGCCTGACTCTGCCTATCCTAGCATAAACCCTTTTTATTGCATGCCTGACTCTGCCTATCCTAGCATAAACCTTTTTATTGCATGCCTGACTCTGCCTATCCTAGCATAAACCGTTTTTATTGCATGCCTGACTCTGCCTATCCTAGCATAAAACCTTTTTATTGCATGCCTGACTCTGCCTATCCTAGCATAAACCCTTTTTATTGCATGTCTGACTCTGCCTATCCTAGCATAAACCCTTTTATTGCATGCCTGTCTCAGCCTATACTAGCCTAAACCCTTTTATTATGTACCTGTCTCAGACTTAAATATTCCAGCTTGAAGATACTAGCCTAAACACTTTTTTATTACGAGCTTGTCCTAGCCTAAACCCTTTTTATTAAAGGCCTGTCTCAACCTAATCAAGCCTAAACCCTGTCTATTAAAGGCCTGTCTCAGCCTAATCAAGCCTAAAACATTTTTATTATATGCCTGTCTCAGACCATATGAGCCTAATACTCTTTTTATTACATGCTCTCTCAGGCAAATCTAGCCTAAACCCTCTTTATTTCATGCCTGTCTCTGCCTGTCCTAGCCTAAACCCTTTTTTATTACATGCCTGTCTCTGCCTGTCCTAGCCTAAACTCTTTTTATTACATGCCTGTCTCAGCCTATACTAGCCAAAACCCTCTTTATTTCAGGCCTGTCTCTGCCTGTTCTAGCCTAAACTCTTTTTATTACATGCCTGTCTCAGCCTATACTAGTCTAAACCCTTTTTATTAAATCGCTATAAGCCTATTCCAGCCTAAACCCTTCATTACATGCCTGTTCAGTCTAAACCCTGTTTTATCATTTAGCTACAGTACTACTGTACACATGTATAAAGTTAGTGGAATATTTATACCATTGACATGTCCGAATAACAATGTAAATTGTTCTAAAAAGGTAAAATATATCAAAATACATATCTCAGTCTATCCTAGTCTAAACCCTTTTTATTGCATGTCTGTCTCTGCCTATCCTAGCATAAACCCTTTTTATTGCATGCCTGTCTCTGCCTATCCTAGCATAAACCCTTTTTATTACATGCCCGTCTCAGCCTATACTAGCCTAAACCCTTTTTATTGCATGCCTGTCTCTGCCTATCCTAGCATAAACCCTTTTTTATTGCAGCCTGTCTCTGCCTATCCTAGCCTAAACCCTTTTTATTACATGCCTGTCTCAGCCTATACTAGCCTAAACCCTTTTTATTACATGCCTGCCTCTGCCTATACTAGCCTAAATCCTTTTTATTACATGCCTGCCTCTGCCTATCCAAGCCTAAACCCTTTTTATTACATGCCTGTCTCAGCCTATACTAGCCTAAATCCCTTTTTATTACATGCCTGTCTCAGCCTATACTAGCCTAAATCCCTTTTATTACATCCTATACTAGCCTAAATCCCTTTTATTACATCCTATACTAGCCTAAATCCCTTTTATTACATGCCTGCCTCTGCCTATACTAGCCTAAATCCTTTTTATTACATGCCTGCCTCAGCCTATCCAAGCCTAAACCCTTTTTATTACATGCCTGTCTCAGCCTATACTAGCCTAAATCCCTTTTATTACATGCCTGTCTCAGCCTAAATCCCTTTTATTACATGCCTGTCTCAGCCTATACTAGCCTAAATCCCTTTTATTATATGCCTGTCTCAGCCTATACTAGCCTAAATCCCTTTTTTTTTTTTATTACATGCCTGTCTCAGCCTATACTAGCCTAAATCCCTTTTATTGCATGCCTGCCTCTGCTTATACTTGCCTAAATCACTCTTTTTTTTTTTTATTATTACATGCCTGCCTCTGCCTATCCTAGCCTAAACTCTTTTTATTATATGCACGTCCCAGTCTATACTAGCCTAAACTGTTTTTTATTATATGGACGTCTCTGCCTATCCTAGCCAAAACCCTTATCACAAGCTTGTCCTAGCCTAAACCCTTTTAACTACATGCCTGCTTCTTCCTAATCTAGCCTAAGCCCTTTTGTTTACAAACTAGTCTCAGTCTATTCTACTGAAAGTTTATTACATGCCTGTCTCACAGCCTAATCTAGCATAATCCCTTTTTATTACATGCCTGTTTCAGCCTATTCTAGCTTATATGCTTTTTATTACATGCCTGTCTCTGCCTATCCTGTTTATTACAAGCTTGTACTGGCCTAAACCCTCTTCATTACATGCCTGTCTCAGTCTATTCTAGCCTAAACCCTTTTTATTACATGCCAGTCTCAGCCTATCCTAGCTAATTCAGTGCTGGAAATATTTACACAAATTACAATAGGAAGAAATTCAGGACAGAATAGCTAGCACTCCTAGTATACAAATACTATTGCAGTGGGAGATGTGTTTGTTAAATCCAATTCTATGAAACGTATAGAGCCTTAGAAATATCCTAGGAAGGGATGGAGCTGTGAGTGGTTAAAGTGAACACATCCAAAACAGAGAATTTAGCATTTACAAACACTATATCCCTTATAAGTGACATTTACTGAAAAGGATAGTTTGAGTTAAGGTGACCACATTTTTTTTAATGTTTCCGGGGACAGCATTTTCTAAAAAATTTATTTTCTAAAATGAAAAGGTTACATTCTTGCAGAAAATAATCTTATCTTAAAATAAAATAAAAAAAAATCTGATGTGTTCCATTCGCATGACTTTCTCTACTTTTGTGTAAAAAATTATTGTTAATAAGCTTATTCTTCTATTTACTTCATGCTAATCGAGAAAAAATTAGCAGAAATGGTCTCATTACTTGCTTCCTTGTAAGTAGAAGCGAAATATGGGAGTATCATAGGTTAAAGTGAAGTCAAAATCTGGTTACTGGGTGACTGAAGTTCCTTTGTATGGATACGAGTTGACAAATTCCTGTATGAGAAAAGTACAAGATTTTTAAACCTGAAACCAAAAACAAGGAATATCTCAAAAACGATCAACTCCTCGAAAAAAATGTTTATAACATAAATTGTGTGTTTTAATATGCTCTACATTTTTTGTGTGGTAAGTTTTTGCCCATTTCTTACGGTTTATGCAAAATTTTGTAAAATTCATCCAGAATAAAGTAGTCTTCAGAGGCTATTCCCACAAAATTCAAGATATACATGTTATTTGACAGGTAAATATCTTTAATATACGATATTTTAATCAAAATCGTTAGAGCCATTTTTGAGAAAATCAAACTTTTTGAAAAAAGTTCTATGTAAAGGGTAGTTGGGAGTGGGGGGATTTTCTTCAAAATCTTTGTGTCGCATCCTTGGAAGAAACCAAACTTGAATACCAAGTTTGGGCTTTAACAGTCTTTTCGTTTTTGAGCTATGCTGCCCTCAGACACACAAACACACACATGGACATTTTTCTAAAAATGCTTTTTTTGGATTCAGGGAGTCTCAAAACATGTATTTCTGGTGAAATCTTGGTATCAAATTTTTGGATACAATGCAATATCTTCTCTATACACCATGCCCTTAGTTTGTATAGAGAAAGTAAAAAAATGATAACAGCACTTCATCAAAGTCTCGTCCTCCTAACGCACTAAGTACCAAGTGTCAGTTTTATTATGTTAATGAACATTAAAGAAAACTGATTTACTATAATTTTGAGAACACATACTCTGCAATCTGAATTGGAATTATGTTTTTACTGTACCTAATTTACACTGAAGAGCTTGTCATAGTGTCATGATACTTTTTTGACCAGTGTATTTTCTTCAGGATTCCAGGTTTGAAGCAATTTTTTCACTAAATGTTTCACGTTTATTTTCACTGTTAAAATAGCTTGCACTGTACTCACATTAAATCTAGATTTCTCTTTGGACCAATCTTAATTCATATTTGAAAATACCCTTTCTATGGATACATTACTGCCAGATAAGCATATAAAAAGTTCAGATTGTCATGTCAAATTTCTGCCAGTTGCCTTGTCTGAACCATTCATATTCTTTTTACTTTCTCCATATGCACTATGTACATAGTGTATAGAGAAAGTATTGCACTCCACCAAAAATTCGATACCGAGATTTCACCGGAAATATATGTTTCAGGGTCCCCAATATCCAAAAAAAGCATTTTCACAAAAAGGTCCATGTGTGTGTGTCCGTGAACACGATAACTCAAAAACAAAAAGTCGGTAAAATACCAAACTTGGTATTTAATTCAAAATCTTCTCGGGCTTCTAGCCAGGTAAAAACTTGGCTTGACACCAACGTTTCGAAGAAGGGTATCTCTCTTCACCAGAGTTCCCCTGGTGGAAACAATACAACTATTGTCAGAACACTTTCCACCTGGTATTACTGCACTGTTTAGTCACACACTTACTTCCACTTATTTTCTGTATGGCAACACCTACTACGAGCAGACAGACGGTGTTGCCATGGGCTCTCCTCTGTCACCAGCTATTGCCAACTTCTATATGGAGTTTCTGGAGCATGAAATACTTAACACAGCCCCATTAAAACCTACACATTTTTACAGATATGTAGATGATACATTTGTAATTTGGCCACATGGACTGCACACTCTTCCAGATTTTCTTGCACACCTAAATAGCCTTAGATCACAAATACAGTTCACAATGGAAGTTGAGAAAAATGCTTCCCTCCCATTTCTGGACATTCTGGTTACCAGAAAAGCGGACGGAACTCTTGGTCATGCCGTCTACCGAAAACCTACACACACGGATCTTTATCTCAACGCAAACAGCTTCCACCATAATCACAACGAATGGGCATTCTAAACACATTGGCACATAGAGCAGTTTCTGTATCAGACCCAGATAATCTGCAAACGGAATTTCAACACCTAAAATTCACACTCCAACAAAATGGATATTCAGCCAAGGACATCACATCAGCGCTGAAAAGAGCCGGACGAAAAAGAAACCCCAGCAAGAACACTCAACAAAAAGACAAGCCAGCCGCCATAGCCTATATACCGTTTACCAGCAATTTTTCGGGAAAGATTAGTAGACTACTCTACAAATATAATGTCAAAACCATCCATAAGCCACCACCTAAAATCAAAATTTGGTCAGGCCAGTTAAAGATAATTTAGCTCTCAGAGTACCTGGTGTCTACCACATTCCTTGCGAATGCAGCGCAGCGTACATTGGCCAAACAGGACGCACTATTGCCACACGCGTTTCTGAACACCAAAGATCAATAAGGCTTATGCAACCCGAAAAATCTGGACTGGCTGAACACTGTATAGAACAGAGCCACATAGCTAACTTTACTAACACCAAGATAGTGGCAAAGTGTTCGAACTACTGGGAAAGGAGAGTAAAAGAAGCTTTAGCCATCTCATCTGAAACAAATAATCTAAATCGCGATTCTGGCCTACAATTAAGTTCAGCATGGACACCGATGTTAAAGAGCCTTAACACCTAATCCTGTACCTGCAGTCTTCCAAGACTTATTTTCTAGCAGGTGCATGCTCAAACACAAAACATTAGCCGAATAACTGCTATAAATAGTTTTCTACGCAGTCCGTGCCCATGTCTCAGTCATCTTAAATACCAGGCCATAATATCTCGCGAACCAATCAGATGTTAGCTTCATCCCAGCTCTTATAAATACCAGTCTCTACAAGCTCAAACCATCAGTTCACCCTGAAGACGAGGAAGATGCACTTCTTCGAAACGTTGGTGTCAAGCCAAGTTTTTACCTGGCTAGAAGCCCGAGAAGATTTTGAATTAACACGTCGCCAGGAAAGCTTCAGTTCTTATTTTGGTATTTAAGTTTAGTATCTTCCAGGGATGTGACACGAAGATTTTGAGAAAAATCCCCCCACCCCCAACTACCCTTTACATGGAACTTTGTTTGAAAATTTTGATTTTCTCAAAAATGGCTCTAACGATTTTGATTAAAATTTCGGATATTAAACATATTTACCTGACAAATGAAATGTATATCTTGAATTTTCTGGGAATAGCTTCTGAAGAGTAGTTTATTCTGGATGAATTTTACTAAATTTTGAATAACTGCTAAACCGTAAGAGGTGGACAAAAACTTACTACACAAAAAATGTAGAGCACATTAAAACACACAATTTATGTTATATACATTTTCTTCGTGGAGTTTGTCTTTTTTGTGACATTCCTTATTTTTGGTTTCTGCTATGAAAAACGTATACTTTTCTCATACTGGAACTTGTCAACTCCTATCCATATAAACAAAGGAACTTCATTGACATAGCAACCAGCTTTTGACTATCACTTTAACCTACAGTTGTCCCTTATTTCGCTTCTACTTACAAGGATGCGAGTAATAAGACTATTTCTGCTAATTTTTTCTGATTAGCATAAAGTAAATAGAAGTATAAGCTTTTTAAGAATTATTTGTTGCAGGGATATGGAGAAAGTCATGTGAATGGTACACATCAGATTTTTTGATATATAATTCTACAAATAGCTAAATTCATCAAATATTTCATCATGATGGACAGTTACAATTTCTAGACACTTTGATATCTGTTCAACAGCATTATCAATATTTTCTCTTAAGGGTACATTATCTAAGAGAAGGCAGCCTAAATGTGATAAATCCTGATTGTACTCATTCCAAGAATACAAATAAATTATAGCAGTGTCATAAAATTCTTGATATTTTGAAATAACTTTCCATTTTCAGTTCATAATTTCTACTAGATCAGTTAGCAAATTCTTTACCATGTGCAGAATAACCTGTTCAATACATCGTTATAGAGGTTTTGCATAGCTAGTGTGGATTCTTTTGAGCATTTGTTATCACCTTCAGTCACATAATTGTTTCATGAGCAAAGCTAAGCCATAGCTCTGTCTCATTATTTTTGAAGAACTGTTTTCAGTATTTTAGGGCACTGTGATTCTGACATGAAGAAAGATTTCAGTAATGGATACAGTTTCAACATTCTTTCCAAGGCTGGAAGTAATGACAACCCCTTACATTAGCATAACCAAGTATTTGCTTGAACTCTTGTCAACGAAATGGCAGAAATCTTTCCTACATTAGATACCCATCGGATAGATGTGAAAATACCGAAATATTTTTGTGACAAGCATTTCGATGCCTACAGGCATAGAATCAGACACTGTTTTTGTGTAATTATGCATGATATACACATTGCAGTTAAGACCCATTATACAGTTTCTATTCAACTCAGACTTAATTTCGGTTATTACATTCTCTTTACCCTTTCTCAGCAACCCTCAAAAAGTTAAAGAGTTCATATTATCACCTTTTTGCCTAAGTCAAATATCAATGGATTTCAATACATGCATATACAGTTGAAACTCGCTTATACTTTACTCACTTCAACATTTTTCACACATATACACTAAAATTTTAGGGACCAGTTGTTCTCCATGAAAATTTTGCTCAATTATATGTTTTCTAGGTAATGCATCACTTTTTCTGATCTCCATACACAGAATGTAACCATTTTTAAAAACTTATGGTGGTATGCTTGCTGTGTATATCCTTGGAATTGCCTGGTTTGCGGTTTTCATTGACACTTATCGTTTCATTGTTGTCATATCGTTCCAACAGTCACTTCTCTGCTTTAAGTCGAATACTGCTAGTGTGCTGTTTTTATTGTCATTTATCCCTTCATTTTGTCAAATTGTTCCAAGTCACCTATCTATTTTATGTGGAGTTTAGAGTTACAAATAAGAGAAGAAACACGTGTGAATATCAACCAGCAAGGAAGAAAACAAGAAAATCCTTAATGATTGGTGAAAAATTAAAAGTTCTGGATGAGGTTCATACCAGAAGTGAAAATCAGTTACACGTTTTCTCATTTATACAGTATTTTAGTAGTCTCCCTTGAGAAACGTATAAGTGAGTTGTATTGTACTGGAAGTTTCTCCTGGGATTTCAATAAAAGCAGTAAGTTTGTTCATATAATTGGGGTTTCTAAATCGTAAGCTCGATAATAATGCACTAAAGTAGGGAGTAGCTTTACAAACTTATGATTAGATTATCCTAAGACACAGTTGCGAAGTTGACATATTTAAGATCATTTTTAGTTCGATAGTCCATAGGGCAAAAACATGGGTAATTATGGATTCATACTTTATTCTTGCACAACTACATTTTGTTGCAAATTTTTTTCTGTAGTTTTGTACTATGAAAGCTATAGTTGTGAAGTACCTACAATGTGATATGCATACGTTCCTTTGTAAAGAGCTAAGTTGTATTGTTTTTAATGAATCATTGAAATGACACCTTTTCTTGAAAACATTCTGCAACGTTCTAATTTCTTTCTCAGACTTCACATATAAACTAAACTGGCAGACACCGAGACAGCTGACACAATGATTACAATAGTATCAATCAGTATTTACAAACAAGTCGTGTTCATTGACTATTGTTGAAGACAAGTGGGCGATAACTGCTACCGCTGCACCAGTTAATACTTATATATAATAATTTATGCAAACCTCAGAAAAATAAACTTTATGAATATCAGCACATGTAGAAATTAAATTCATACTATTATTATTATCATATCGGTATATTAAATTATGTATTACTGAAATTGGGGATAGATATAGCCTGGGACATGAGTCTTATTTCAAGTAAATAAAAAAATGTAACCTACTTGAGTATGAGTTATCTGTTTCTTACTTCTGCTCTAAAAAAGAATAAGTAAAGGCCAAAAAAGAAAAAACAAATTTGCTGAAATGCTTATTAGAGTGCTTAAGTTACCCGTTTTTCTTGAAATTCAGATATGTTGTAATGTACACTTTTGTGCCTAGTAGTTGATTAGCAAAGGAATGAAGCTTAAAAGAAGAGTTTACTAAACATTCATATTTCTGACTCAGTTGTGGAAAAGTATCAATCAGGTTGCTCCTAGACATTCCATAACCATAAACTCATTGTGTATAGAACAGGAATAAAATATTTAAACATCATACCCTCTTTCCATGTCCATTGTATTTTTATAATTTTATGCACTTGCCAATATCATTTCTTTCTGTAGTGACAAAAGCCTTGAAGAAATAAGTTCAGTACTTTGTACATCAGATAAACCATTTCATTCCACCATATTCAGTTCCAATGTTTTAACGGGAAAATTAATTGAGTACGTGTTAGAATATGTTGGAATCAAAACAGAACTGCAAGATTTATTTTTCTATTAATCTAAATCAGGCTGTGCCAAAGAGCGGAAAGTTACTCACAGGAGTATGCAAAATGTCTCAGTAATGAGGGAGAGCTGCTGTCAGGACTGTAGAAGTGAAAGCAGGTACAAATACTTGTGCTATGACCTTTGTCCAGTAAGGTATTTGGCTATCAGCCTGGCTCTGAGGTTTGTTGTAGAGATGGAACAGCCTGATCTAATTAACCTGAGATTGAAGTCCTATATAACCTAATACTCTGAAGTACCCTAATCTATACCCTAAGCTATATTATGGTTCATGAATAACATTCATATTTCATACCTTCAAGAACTATTAAATAAAGATATTATTTTTAAGTATTCTGAAATGAACTTCTCTTATTCCAAATTTAGTTATGCAAACTAGTGACGTAACTTTATATACGACACCAAACGAATATAGCAATCGATTAGCTTACACTTTGACTTGTCCGAAACTTGATGTTGCAACTTTCAAACTCTTCTTTTTAAAGCTTTGGTGTGTTTAAAAATCGTACACATTTGGGATTAGGCAACAAAGTATCAACGGTTGTCATACACCATATAAACAACCTCAGAACATGTTATATGAAACACACAACAAACCCACATGCTATGTTTTCCATTACTAAGGTGACCTGTGCCGCGCCAGCATGTCTATCAAAACATGCCTACACTACGCAACTGGGACCTTCGCTACCAACTGGCATCTTTCTTAGAGTGGGTCAGGCACATGCCATTTGGTTATGTACGACTGCCTAATCCATGGTGATTCTGTGGCAGTTCTTGTATGTGGCGAATTTAGAGCTGAAAATTATATTCATGTATCACGTACGGTATGACCAACAAGGTCCACATCTTCGTTTGGTGTCGTTTCAAAACACTGTGTGTGCATGTGTGTATTTTTAATGTTTAGGGAAACATGCAAATCATAATAGGCATAGCAATGCTTTATTACTTCCTGAATGCATCCATTATCAAACCATCTGAAAGGATCTATATAATCAAATCACAATAGCCCACCATATTAATTTAACAAATCTTTAGATTTTATTATACTCGTAAATAACACAGCAGGCGCAAGAAAATTACAGCAGAAAGTTTGTTTTGAAGATCTAATGTTTCAACTTCTCTCTTAGGTGGCACATGAAAAGTTGCAAACCATACAATATTTTAAAAAACTCAAGGATAACTATCCTACAGGTATCTAGCATTCGCAATAAAACATAAAATTTAAACAACAGCAATAACCACACATTAGCAAACTTTGACTTTTAACCACAGATCGTAACACAAGCTTAATAAAACTTAATAAGCTCAATAAACTTAACCCTTTCAGAGATAAACAATTCAGTTAAGGTTAGACAAAGAATTCAACCTATTAGTAACAAATCAGTCCTTTATTATAAAAATAGTGTGTTACATAAAACCTTCAGTCAAAACAGAGTTGTAACAAAAAAACAAGCATTTCAAAATCAAAATTATATAAAGAGCATCAAACAGTTTTTTTACATCATCCATGATTTATGCAAGATACTCAGAATATAATAGCTCCAGAACAGCATTTATCTTTTTACAGAGTGGTTAACTCAACTATTTCACTATCACTATTCATGTATGAAATAAAATAAATTGGGTAGGAAACATTCCAGCACCAAAAATCGATTACAATTTAAAAAATCTGATGTATTCCATTCATATGTTCTTTAAATCTCTGTAACAAATTGTTGATAAAAAACTTATTCTTTTATTTACTTCATACTAAAAGAGATAAACATTAGCAGAAATGGCCTTAGTACTTGCTTCTTTATAGATAGAAGGGAAATAAGCTGATACACTAGGCTAAAGCAATAGTCAAATCTTTTAAAAGTTGCTCGCCATATTGTATGGCAAGGAGTTTATAAATTCCTGTATGAAAAAAGCTTTAGTATTTTAAAACCGAAATAAATAAGGAATATCTAAGAAATGGCAAACTCCACGAAAAAATGTATACGACATAAATTGTGTGTTTCACAAAATCTACATTTTTTTTTTCTGCTGTAAGTTTTTGTCTACCAGTTTTACAAAATTCACCAAGAATAAAGAGGTCTTCAGAGACTATTCCCAGAAAGTTCAAGATATACATTTTATTTAGCATGTAAATATTTTTAATAAACAGTATTTTAATCAAAATCGTTAGGAGACATTTTTGAGAAAATCAAAATTTTCCCATGTAAAGGGGTTGGGAGATTTTCTTCAAAATCTTCAGGTTGCATCCTTGAACGATACTAAACTTGGTGTTTTACCGACCTTTTGTTTTCAAGTTATTGTGTTCACACATGTGTGAACAAACACACACACCTTTTTTCTAAAATGCTTTTTTAAATATGGGACTCTAAAATGTATTTCCAGTGAAATCTCTGTATAAAATTTTTGGGTGGAGTGCAATACCTTCTCTACCTATGCAGCGAAAGTAAAAACCTCAGGGCATAGGGTTCAAAACATGGAGCTCCCTTTCATGGATCCACGGTTTAACCACCTCAACCATCCGTACTAATGAATTACATGATTCAAATACTGAATTCTTCAATGCTTGCTTTTATTACTAGAACATCACAGACTCCTTGACTGAATGTAAGTGTATAATTGCCATGTCCATCTGAGAGTAAAAAAAAGAGGAGAAACTGTGCTTCACAGTTTCATATTGGATAAAAGATGTATTTGACTAAATAAGAATGGAGATTTTTTAAAATTGTAATAGATTTGGTGCTGGAATGTTTATTATGGTGGGGTTACACAGCAACGAACAAAGCACTACCTACGTCACTAATAAAATTCAATTCCTCGTAATGACAACTCTAATAGTATGAATAAATATAGAATATTTCAGTTAACATTAGGATAGGATAAACCATTGTATATTACATGTGGCTTATTAGACTATTATTTGCTCCTGAGAAATTAGAACACTTGTGCTTACACACTCGTGTACTAAGCATCCCACTCACAAACAATAGTCTATTTAAGCCACTTGTAATATAAATAACTATTGGAATAATTTTATTTCCATAAATTTATATTTTTAAAAAATAAAATTTTTAAACTTTTACTGGTTGCTTTAAATATTTTTTAAGGATATATAGTTCACTCTCATTCTCTGTCACGTATTTTTATAATTTTATTGCAATTTTGCACTGTCCACACAAAATAACAGAATGTTCTGAGCATGTAGGCTTGGTACACTTATGACATTTCATTTGGCTTTTTCTATGTTTCTTCTCTATGCATATTCACAATATGCATTATGTTCTCTTCTTAGCTAGATGTTCCACTGCCCTTCCTGCAACAGGTGCTACTAATGTCATCATTGAGTTTTTCACTCCTGCTAGATGCTTTCCCAAATTAGGATGAAAGACTGTCGTTTTTGTATTGGTGGACACCATCATCCAAAAGGTGTATCCATTCATTACACTTATATCAATTATGTTGAAGAAAACCACCAATGGCTGTTTTTCTTTTCACACTATAGCTTTGCGTCTTCTGGTCCATACGATCAAATCATGGCTTTGTATGTTATCATAACTTCAGGCTTTTTTGCTTCTGGTGGTAATACCTTTTGCTGGTCATGAAGAGAGCTAAGGATGGTAACAACTTTGTTCTTCTTAGGAATACAAGAGGCTATAATCACATCTGGTTGAAAACCAAAAAGTGCAGAATGAACTTCACGTACTTTAGGTGTGATAAATTCAGTAGGTAGTTCACCTTTGTTTTTACAATAGTGTTTGACTAGTATCAGATCTTTTGACAGCAAATAAAGAGCTAAATCAAGAGATATAAAAACTTATCACAGATTTTTTAAACTCAGTCGCCAGGGTTTTCACAGCATTTTCTCCAAGTTGTACAGCTCTGGTTTCTTCCTCCTTCCACAAATACATCCTCTTCCAGCAGTAGCTTGCTGCACTACCACAAATTGCCCAGAATTTTATTCCATATTGACCAGGTTTTGGCGACATGTATTGTCAAAATGGATGATACATGCCATATATTGCAACCTCGAAATGCGACCAATTGTTTATCTACCGACATGCATTGTCCTGGAATGTAGGCTTCTCTCAGGGTAGTTTCCCACATCTCAAAAGCTTCTGATTGGTTCCAATTTGCACCTCTTCATTGATACCTTCAGTAGTCGAAGGACTTTCATGAATAAATTGTTTTATTTTATCAATCATCTTTCTTCTCTCAATATATATAGGTACTAAATTAAAATTCATCTGATGTATGCTCATGTCCAGCAACTGCTTTATGAAACAGCAACCCTTTGAGACATGGAAGTGGTTGCAAGACATAATTTTATTAAATAATGATCAGCCATTTTCAACACTCCAAATCTGACTAGTGTCTTCATTTATTGGTGTAAACACTAGTAAAGATAAAAAATCCAAAATCTTTTTAATCTCATGCCAAATCTATTCCCAGTCTTTGTGTACCATTCGACCTGTCTTATTGGTCAATTTTCACACGAAAGAATAACATAAACTCACACTCAGCAGCATTTGCACTAAACTGTTCCTCTCCTTCGTTAACGTATTCATGATGATCTTCACCATAATCTTTGTGTTCTAAGATTTCAATGTTCACCACTAGGAAATTTAAACTCACTGAGGTATGTTTATAGAATCAGTAGATTGTTCCTAATATTTAGCCCTCTCATCTGATAGTCCCTTCTCCATAACATTTTCTGTTTGTAAGACACACAATTGTTATGAGCCAAGATATCAAAATGTGCATGTGCTTATCAAAAGGAGGAACTGCTGAACACTGAAATAACATGCTTATCAATAATAGCAAATGACATAACAGTTATGTGCATGTGTCATGCTACCATACACAGCCGGACAGTTTATTATTGCTTCAAATTTTATTAAAATAAAATGTATGGGTACTAATATAGAATATGATAAAAATCACATACAGGCCTCTTATACCCGATGGCAGTTCAAGGGTTAATAAAAAAAAAAAAAAATAGTTTTATTTATGGACACTCTTTAACTGCTGCAGTTCTTTGCATCCCATTCCATAATGGACGTGCAAGACAGCTTAATTTTGCTCAGAGGCCTCTTTATCAGGATTGAGGTTATTTTATGGGCTGCAAATCTATGGCACAGGACCAACAGCTTTTTAGGCTTGAAAAAAAACCATCACCCTCCGCCACATTTGAGGGAGCATGTTACTCCCAGATCAGGTTGATGACTGACAGGTCACAAATATTGGGCAGTGAAGAAAATGAGCTTTATCCATATAAAATTAACACATTCGTTATTTGCAAAACTTTTGTTTACAATACTGAATCATATCAACACCATCAGTGTGCTAGAATTTCTCCCAGCAGTAGTTCTTTTACATGCATGTCAGTAAAGCTACTAACATGAGGCTGTCACATTTAAGCATACTTAAAAACCATCAGTCTGGGCTGGGTATGAAGCTACAACCTTGGGATTAGAAGATCCACCTAACCAATGAGCCATCCAGAACCAACTCCTTGAGTATACTGTATTACACTTTCTCTTAAATAATGACATCAAATCAAAATGATCTTGAACAAATATTTATATTTTTTTTTTTGCGTAATTATTTTGCATGTGTTTTCCTGTAGGATGGCAATCATTCCAGTCAACCTGGGGACATTCAGTCGATTCTTCAAAGGCTACAAATTCAATATTGATTGAAGAATGTTAAAGAAAATATCTAATGCATATAATTAAATTCTGATAAGTGAATTAACTTAAACAATGTAATAAAATTTGCTTTTGCAGAAATGTTGCAGCTGTCTATTAACTACTATGGAAAACTATAAATGAAACTAAATATAATCACATTTTAGTAATGTGTGGGTGTGCTTAATCATTGCAGTGAAAAAATTAAGTTATCCATTCTGCACTAAAATTGCATGCTGTTCATAGACACCTCCTTAAACATAGTTATTCTATATATCTTAACCACACTATTTCACTTGCAGATCCAACTTATGTCAACTATATCAAATGTCTGTATAGCTCTTAAAGAGTACAAAATATAGTTCAACATTAATGAAGGAAAATGCAAATTAATTGCGAGGTATAGGCATTTTCTCTATAACAAGTAAACATAATTCTATTATACATTACAGAACATATGAATTACAAATAAGGTTGCTTCACTAAACTTGCATTCTCAAGTAAATGTTTTTATCAAAAAAAAATGTTCTTGTCCTATTAGAGGACAAACTTGCAAGGCCACATATCTGAAACACAATAAAACATAATTTATTAAAATAGATGTTAAAGAATACCTAACTGCTTATAGCGTTGCATATACAGGGTGTTCCAGAATCCAATTGCACAAATTGGCAGGATTGTAGAGGAGTTCTAGATAAACAGTTTGAGATAGATAGATATTGTCCCTTTTGCCATATGTCAAAGTTATGGCATATTTTCTGGATCGCACAACAATAGCCGTAAATTTAAAGAATGTGAATGTTTGTGTCCTATTTTCATTCAGAATGCCTCATTTGTATATCAGTAGCCAATGGAATGCAGTGTTGGTGCACAATCAACATGATATTTAAAATTATTGGACTCGCAATTTTAGCAAAATTGCCAGTTCTTTGAGGGTATGCATGTCACTGTTTACAGGTTGATAGATTTCAGATTATATGTGCTTAGCCTAGAGCGTTCCGCTATAACATATTGGTATAGCACTGGTCATCGAATCCAATACAAAGAGCATACCCTGTCTGAAGTTTCCATTTTTTTTAGTTTTTTAATTTTCTTGTTTTTCTCAAAGAGGTTCACAATTTGAGCACCACTAATAAGCTTTTCTAAGGCAAGACGATAAACCCTCCAGTACAAATTACTTCCAAAAGTCTGTAAATGATATCTACGCAGCTTTTGATATTAAATGCAGTAATTGTCAAAGAACCTGCCTAGATTAATGCAATAAAACAATTAGGTTTGTTGAAAACATTTATGTAATGTGAGGTTTGAAACATTGTAACTGAATTATGTTTTTGGGGTGGAATAAAAATAACCTGATATTGCTTAGAATCAAGCAGCAGTAGTTTGAATTTATCTGTATGTAGGTATTATGCCATTTCAACTACTTGAGCTACTGTAGTCCTACGAAACTGCTTCTGAAACTCTTTTCTAACGCCTATGCATGACTACTGTGAAAACCATGAATTGCTAAACATTGTATTCATATTGTAAAAGTATACACATTATGCGTAAGGAAATAAATTGTTTCAACGAGGTGCGAAATGGAGATCACACAGACTAACATCCTAAGTTAGTCTAAGCCATGAACTCCTAAGCTCATGTGCTTTTTGGTGCCATGTGGTATCATTGGGCATGCTTAAGAATTTCACTTTCTGATGTCTTTTGAAGCAGATGAACGATTACTGGCACAAACTTTAGCTGTTTATCAGCTGCTTCAAAACCCCTGGAATTTTTGACAGAGTGTGAGGTTCATTTCTTTGTAGGTGCAATCTCTGCAGGGATGTTACGGGTCGTTACACTGAACAGTTGTATTTTGTGCTTCAGATATTGTATTATTTGTATTTATCCAAAATCTCTTTCTGTTTGTCTTTCTTGCAGAGATGAAATGGTTGAATGCACTTTCCTGACTAGTACATAGTTATTAATTAGTTTTATGTAGGTATTTATTTTACTATAGAGCTAGTTGTTCATTTTTATTTATTTGAAGTTCATTTGGCACGATGGTACTATTGTTCGTAAATTAAGAACTGTGCTTACAATTGTAATGTGTGCGTACATATTACATCAATGTAGATTCACTGTATTTTTGAGAAAACTCTTCAGGCAGGTATGTACCTCTTCCGGTGTTAAATACAATTGTTATTGAAACGTTCTCTGTTATTTTATTTGTCAATAAGAATAAATCATATTTCATAACATAGCAAAGTAGAAACGACCCATTATAAAATACAAAGGAGACAACATAAAAATAAAGGTATCTATGGAGGCTTGAACCTTCATTTCCCTCAACATTCTGACCAGATGCCCACATGCTTATCATAGAGCTAAATAATTCCACTATGACTATGCTCTCAAAAATGTGGTTGCTCAAGTCATGGCCTGCTGCATTTGATCATTGGCATGCTAACCCTTAATACATTTTATGTTATAGCAAAGAATTTAGAACCCATAGCCCATAGGTTCCTTATCTCAAACTGTTTATCTTTCAACCCTCTACAATCCTGCCAATTCATGCAGTCAAATTCTAGGACATTCTGTACATGAAAAGCTTTATGACCATGTGCACCATTCTTGTTTCAGCAACATTTTGCCTTACCAATGTAAGAACTTGTCCAGAATAATTACACAGTGGTGTACCAATATTAACTGCAATTTAACTGACCACAGTTAGCTAGCATGGCTGAGGACACCTTTAAAATCTAATGTGATCTGAGTTTATAAAGTGCTATAAGCTGCAGATAAACTGTACTGGATGCACACTTAATCATGCTGCCCGCTTATCAATTGTTCTAGCTCTTTGCTGAAGCATATGTATGTATGAGGGTGATCGAAGTCACGCATAATAATTGTTTTAGAAAAAGTAAAAATATTGGCAATCAGAAAAAAATCCTTAGTTAAGGTTCCTCGTGATTTTGCAGCTCTGAGCACTAAACAGAATAATGCATATTATTCTAGGAGCAACTATAGACTGGAATTCTCAAAGGTATTAAGTGCCAAATTTCCATAATTAATATTTCTTCAGAAAGGTGCTTTAAGCCAAGGCCATTTTCCTCTCAAAAGTTCCTGTTCATCATTTTTAATTGAAACTGATATGATAGACAGCACTGCTGTTAACTCCAGCAGCCATGTTCTCTTGAAAAGTGTTAACCACCGCATTGATATTATCAATGATTTAATGGAAATTCGCAATAATGTTGGCAGCTCTAATTTCAGCATGGTATTATTAGTGCCAAATTAAATACACTTGATAAAAGACATTGTAGTTGCATTATTATTTGAAAAATATGATTGTGAATGTTCAGTTACATCAACATCTTTCAGAAGTCCAAATGTAGATTTACAACTTTTCCTAATTTCAGATTTAAATATTAGAAATATATCATTGTAATTTACATACACTTAATATTGTAAACAGTCTGGTAAGAATAATTTAATTAGAAATAGGTCCTTATAAGAGCCAATAAAAATAATTAAAACAGGAATTGACAAATGATTCACTTCAGGGCACAGAGCAAAAATGACCAAAAGCTTGGGTAATTTTATTGAATTAACATGACGTGAAAGCTCTAAGTCTTATAATACATCAATTATTTATAACTAAAACTCTGATGTGTTCCATTCACATGACTTTCTCTACCTGTTCTACAAACCAACTTATAACAAAACATTCTTTTATCTATCCATGCTAATTGAGATAAGCATTGCCAGAATGGTCTTATTGCTTAGTTCATTATAAGTAGAAGGGAACACACTAGGCTACAGCAATAGTCAAATGTTTAAAAAAAACTGTCAATATGCAATTGTCATTGAAATTCGCTTCATTGCAGGGCTTGGAGTAAAACAAAAGAAACATGGGCAACTTCTTATTTGACAAAGTATTTTGAAATTGAAACCAATAACAAGGAACATCTCGGAAAAGGTTAACTCTACAAAAAAAGGTACAGGACATAAATTGTGTGTTTTGACAAGATACATTTTTTGGCAGTAAGATTTTGCCTATCTGTTATGGTTTACCAGTTATGCAAAAGTCATTCAGAATGAGGACTTCAGAGGCTATTCCCAGGAATTTCAAGATATACATTTTATTTGTCTTGTAAATATTTTTAATGTGTGGTATCGTGATTAAAATTGTTAGAGCCATTTTTGAAAATACTGATTTTTCAAAAAATTTTCAATGTAAAGGGTAGAATGGGGTGGCAGGAATTTATTGAAAATCTTTGTGTTGCATCAGAAAGAGAGAGAGAGAGAGAGAGAGAGAGAGAGAGAGAGAGAGAGAGAGAGAGAGACACACATACTGACCTTTTTCTAAGAATACTTTTTTTGAATTTGGGGGTCTGAAAATATATATTTCTGGTGAAATCTTGGTATCAACATCATCTCTTTCTACCATACACGTATATATGCGAGAAAGTAAAAAGCAAATATTTTATCACTTATCACCTTTGAGAATTCCAATCCTCATTTAAGCTGTGCTATACAGGTTAAAATGCTGCAATGTATAAATTCAAATAACTAAGAGGTGAACACATTACATTCCTTGTTAAACTATTATATACTGCATGTTATCTACGGGCATGGAAGCACTGGAATACTCTAGTAATGCAAGATTCTTAGTAAGTTACCTTTATTAATCTTTTTTCTCCAGAAAAAGGTTCTTAGTAACGCCCAGTTTACTTTCACGCACAGTGAGACCCATCTGCTGCGCATGTTCCTTAACACACATCTCTTCAGTGGCAGTAAGTCCTGAGGGGAGGTGCATTTTCTTCTGTGTTTCATCCTTCACAAAATCAGCTAACGCTTTTTGTAACTCTGCCTCAAACTCCTTGTTTGAAATGCTTTTCTGCAATGAAAGAGTAACAGTATAAGAAACCTTGTCCAATTTTTCCATACCTGTTAACAAAGTCACTCTTATTTTGAAGTGAGGAAGATTTCCTGTTTAAGAAATGTCTTAAGGAGACATAAGCATGGGGAGACAAGATACTTCCAGCAATTACAACTGTTTAGGTTTGGTAGATTACCTTACAATAAGAATATTGGCTTGCTAGCACTTCTGAGTGCAAATATTGCTGGTGCTACTATTCGTGTACCTCAAACCTATTAATAGGTAGCTAGAACATTAGACCTAACAAGTTGGTTAAATTAGCCTCTATTATAGAAAACAAAACCGGGCTTGTAGGCCGTAGTCCACTGGGCTTCTCCCCTTGTGGACCACGGCCTACAAGCCCGGTTTTGTTTTCTATAAGTGATTCTAACACCGGCTGTGAAAGCCTTCAAATTTTAATTAACCTCTATTGTTCATGAATTAATAACATCTGATATAATTAAAATGTATATTAATACTTTTATTGTTAAAGTTGTTCAGTTAATAGCTATTGCATGAATATTAAATTTTGATAGATGGCTTCTGTCCCAGGTCTCTTAATGAAAACAGCATTTAAACAAAAAAAAATTGTTTTTGCTTTATTTCTCAACATAATCTCTAGAAAGGCTAGTACATTTGAATATTGGTGTTCTAATTTAATTAAACCATCTCTGTAGTGCGATTTATCAAGGTCCTCAAAATAGCTGTTTACAGCATCAATAACCTCGTTGCTATGAAATCTCTGTCCTCCGAGAAATTTTTTGAGGTTTTGGGAACAGGTGGTAGTAACTGATGCTAGATCTGGCGAATAGGGTGGATGTTCAAGCAATTCAAACTTTAATTCACACATTTTTCCCATTGCAATGACTGAACAATGGACTGGAGCATTGTTGTGATGAAACAAGTTTTTTTTTTTTTTGCCAAATGATGTCCTTTTCTTTTCACCTCATCTGTCAAATGTTGCAGTAAGATTGCGTAGTAGTCACCAGTGATACTTTCACCCTTTTCCAAGTAATCAATAAAAATAATTCCCTGTGTATCCCAGAAAACATTCGCCATAAGCTTGTTAACTGATAAAATTGACTTTGCCTTTTTTGGAGTTGGTTCACCTGGCACATTCCACTGTTTTGACTGTGATTTACTTTTCTGGAGTGTAGTGATGTATCCAAGTTTCATCATGGTAATAAGCCGAATCAAAAATTCACTAGGATTTTTATGGAAGAGCTCCACATTCTTAACAGAAACAGTTTTTCTTTGCAACTTGTGATTAGGTGTCAACAAATGCAGCACCCATCTTGCACAGACCTTGTGAAAGCCCAAAACATTACTTAAAATATTACCTGCTTGTTCTTTTGATATGTTTGAAGCCTCTGCAACCTCAAACAACTTTAATCTGCAGTCTACCAGTACTAAATAATGATCTCTAGAATTGTCACTTCTACAGGGCATCCAGAGTGAGGCTTATCACTAGTGCTCGTATGTCCCATTTTAAACTCTGTAACCCACCTTTTAATCGTGAATATGAAGGGGCAGAGTCTTTCAATGTACTGTCCATTTCTTCCTTGATTTCTTTAGGCGTTAAGCCTTTCAAATGGAAGTATTTAATAATTGCTCATTTTTCCAAATCCACAATTTTCATGAAAACTCTAAAGTTGTCTTGTTTAAAATGCTGTCATTCGAAAACAATCTATTGACCTGTAGCTATGGACACAAGCTAGTCTGGAGTTAAACTATATGATGCTACCATCTAATTGACCTAGTGGTGCCATATTTGTTGAGGCCCGGGACTTATCAACTTTGCTCGTTGTGCCTGAAACTATGATTTGGAACTTAAGTACAAACATAAAGAGTTCAAACAGTTCTTATTTTAACCATTAAGAGTTTTAAAGTAGAGTTTACTGGTAATAATAAGTGATGTTTGTGTTACAAAAACCGACTCAAATTCTTTTATTTTTTATTTAATCACATCACTGTCACAAGCTTCTATGCATATTTGCAAGTTCTGAATAAAGTGTTTTATTTGTTGCTCCTCTGAAATCGCTTACTGTGTAGTGTATGATCATCTGCATGTGGAAATAAGGTACAGATAATTCCTCCATGCAGTGGTGGTATGCAACATTTTGTGTCTGAAATACGTAATCCACCTTTCATAGTTAATATGCCTATTGTAGGCTTATGGTTGCTAGAACAACTGCTCTATTAAAATGTCTCTTACATTAGTATTTATATTTCTGATACACACATATTTTTCATAGGTTTGGTAGTTTTAACCTAAATAATTGCAAAAAGAATCCTGCTTCAGGTTAAATGCAACTGAAAGTACACTAATTGCCACTGGACATTTTTCAAGCATTTTAAACTCTACACCATGCATGGCAAACTCACATCATTCTAATCCACTCTTTGCATAGCAATTTTCCTTTGTGTTTCATTTTTCTTGCTCCATACTAATTTGCCCAATTGCTTGAACTCTATTACATGCTTATGAAGCGTCACAATTTCTAGGAGCATACCAACTGGTTGATAAGTAAAATTCACAAAATGTTTTGACTGTGACCTTTTGTTCATTTTAACTATATGTTGCTGAATAACTTACAAAAGCTATTTTAGGAATAGTGTCATCATAAACTGTATTTTCACTTGATCTGCATATGCAAGTGTTACAAACTTTGTTTACTAAATCTTCAGCTTAAGCTTAAAGTGTGAACTGGCCATGAGTAGATTAAAAAAAAATCTGATGTTTCATTCACATGCCTTTCTCTACCTGTTCTACAAGCAAACTTCTAACGAAAGATTCTTCTTCTTTTTACTCCACGCTAATCAAGGTAAACATTAGCAGAATGGTCTTATTAGTAGAAGGGGATTAAGGAATAAATACACTAGGCTAAGGCAAAAGTCAAATGTTTTTAAAGCTGTTGCAATGCAATTGTCATAAATTCTGCTTCTTTGCATGGCCTGGAGTAAAACAAAAGAAACCCAGATGATTTCCTGTTTGAGAAAAGTATAAGTATTTTAAAATTGAAACTAATAATAAGGAATATCAGGGAAATAGTAAACTCTACAACAAAAATATAAAAAATATAAATTGTGTGTTTTGACGAGATCTACATTTTCTGTGTAGTAAGTTTTTGTCTATCTCTTACGGTTTACCAGATATGCAAAAATCATTAGAATGAAGAGGTCTACAGCACCTATTCCTAGAAAATTCAAAATATACATTTTATTTGCCACATAAATATTTTTAATATTAATTGTTACACATTTTTGAGAAAATCAAAATTTTTAAAAATTGTTCTATGTAAAGTAGCGCTGTCCAACACGGTGCCCAAAATGTGATTTCCTGACGCCCTTATGAACCAAATTTTTATTCTGAGAAATTATAATTTTAGATCAAATTTAAGGACAAAATTACTTCCTTCCAAGCATCTTCCTAGTATACACCCATTCCTTTTGTACACATAAAACTGTATTCATTATTTCCCTCAACAAATAGTAGACCTCAATTGCTGGGGATTGGAGAGAATCACTTTAACCCCAGCAAAGCTTTATCGCAAACAGTAAGTTCACTTCTTTAAACATTGCTGTTTGTAACGATAACGAGAAAGGGGGTCGGTTTGTTTACAGTTACACCAATAGCAAATGAAGGAGTCAGGTTTTTAAACAAACATTCAGTGTAACTTGACAGATTGTGAATATAGATTCAGTTATGTGTCTTGTGTTGGATGGATGTTCTTAATAAAATATGGCTGAGAGATAAAGAGTTTACAATTTTAACAGTGATTGGGAGGAGCAGTATTGTTTTGTGGAATTCAGAGGAAAGCCTGTGTGTTTATGTAATAGTAGTGTGTCTGTTCCCAAAAAAAGTAATGTAGAACATCATTTTTTGACAAATCACACAAACTTTAATAGTGAATTTCCTGTTGATTCTGAATTACAAAAACAAAATAAGACATTTAAAATGTAAACTAACATTACAGCAAAGAGTATTTATAAATGCAGTTCAGCAAAATAGTAATGTGACAATGGCCTCTTACAAAGTCTCTTATGTTTTAGCAAATAGGAAAAAATCTAATGTGTTCCATTCACATGACTTTCTCTACATCTCTGCAACAAATGATTGTTAAAAAACCTAGGCTTCTATTTACTTCATGCTAATCGAGAAAAAATTAACAGAAATAGTCTTATTGCTTGCCTCTATGTAAGTAGAAGAGTAATAAGGGAATACCATAGATTAAAGTGACAAGTCAGAAGCTGGTTGCTATGTGACTGAAGTTCCTTTGTTTGTATGGACAGGAGTTGACAAATTTCTGTATGAGAGAAATACAAGTTTTTAAAGCTGAATCCAATAACAAGGAATATCTCAAATTGTGTTTTAACGTGATCTGTAGTAAGTTTTTGTCTATCTCTTACGATTTACCAGATGCAAAATTCAATAAAAATCATCAAGAGGTCTTTAGAAACTATTCCCAGAAAATTCAAGATAAACATTTTATTTGGTATATAAATATCTTGAATATAAGAGATTTTAATCAAAGTTGTTAGAGCTATTTTTGAGAAAATCAACATTTTCAAAATTTTTTCCATGTAAAAGGTAGTTTGGGGTGGGGGGATTTTCTTGAAATTTAAATATCAAGTTTGGTATTTAACAGTCTTTTCGTTTTTGAGCTTTGCTGTCCACAGACACACATATACGGATGCTTTTTTTTTTGGATTCCAGGGGACCCAAAACATGTATTTCCGGTGAAATCAAGGTATCAAATTTTTGGATGCAATTGGAAGTAGTTAAAGAAGCAATGATCAGTGTCATGGAATATCTGTTCGATGGTCACAAAGATAAATCTGCATTCATATCTTCTAGAAAAGGACTTCAATTGTCTCACCAAACTATTGCTAGATTTCCAAGAATTTAGAATCTCAATTATATTAGGACCTGCAATTGTGTGGATATTTTTTGCCTTAATTTGATGAAACCACTGCTATCTCTGATATTGGACAGTTCTGTTTATTTATCAAATTCTCTTTCATGACTTTACAGTCAAGGAGGCATTTGTAAAAGTACTGCCACTTCATGAAGGTACTAGGAGAGAACACATATTTAATGCATTCCTGAAATTTGCAAAAAATAGTAACATTCCACGCTCTAAGCTTGTTGCTACAGACATGGGCAAATTATTATTTGGCTATGATTAACACATATTTTTGTTAAATGTTTAACTTAAAAACACTTTTAAGATTTAAGATAACAACTAGCATCCCTTTAATTTATAAAAGTATCCTGTAATCCCTTTTAATTACTTTGCATCCACTTATTTTAAAATCTGGCAGTATTATGTTAGTAACATTGGTTGTTTATTGGTGGCTTGCATCAAGGTTCAAAATTCAGGTAAGGGAATGTTTATTATATTTACACATCAAATAATCTTTGATATACAATATTTTTAATGCCCAATACATTTTTTATTTCTTAAATTCATTGTTTTGATACAAACGAGCTATAATAATTTATATACTTAAAATTTCAGGTAGAAAAGAGAAAAGTGAGGTTATGGGTAGAAAACAGAATTTATCTCCAAAAAAAGATCAGCATTGCCAGGTATCTTCTTGATAAAGGGCATTACACACAAAAGTAGATAACAGAAAAACTAAAAGGTCTCAAAAATCTGTCAGCAGAATAAAAACAAAGAAAGAATAAGATGTGTATAACTGAGAAATGTGGTAGAAGGGAGAAAGTTGGCCCAAAAACAGTAGAAAACTGCTTAACCTTTCAAAGAAAAACCATGGAGTGACTAATACAGAGATGTCTAAATCTCTGGCTACTTTATGAGTAGATGTATTAGCAACAACAGTTCGGAGACAGCTTTACAGTGAAGGCTTACCTGAAGACTTACGAGAAGACCCAGAAAGAAGGCAAAGATCACTCTTGCCATGGGGGAAAACTGTGATTAAATCAGATGCTAGATGGTGTACACAGGACTGGGAAAAGGTAATTACATTTCACATAAATAGTAAACTTTATTGCATTAATCATCAGATATCACACTCCATACCATAGAATTAGCATTCCAACTTTGAAATCAGTTATGGAAACCGTAAATGTCGGCAAACGTGATGTTTTATCTCTTACCAGCATCTTGAAATCTTAGTCACAGAATTTAGTAACAGGTTTAGTCAGTTTTCAGCACAAGCTAATGATTATGTTTATCAATAACCCATTCGCTTCAGTTGGCATTACTGAACTTGGAGGTAGGATATGCGAGATCTTTGGAAATTTTATCTTGAAGAATTAGAAATGGAAATTTTAAATCTTCTAGAAGATATATCTTTGAAATAATGCTTTATCAAGTTCAAGCAATTACTGAATCTGGTGGACAAGAAAAAACATATCCCCTCATTGGTAGTGTTGCTTTGAAAGCTTATTCTTTTTTTGGCTTGATATATTGTTGTGAGGTCACATTTTCGTCAATGAGCATCATCAAGAATAAGTATCCAGTTTGACTAACTCATATCTAGATGACGCATTAAGAGCAGTTAGCTCCAGCTACAAACTGGATTTTTCTGCACTTACAGCAAACATGCATTACCAAACTACATATTAATTATATAAGTAGCAAACCTAAGCAATTTTAATGAGGAGGGGTAGTGATGTGTGGGCAGTGGATGGCAGTCAGTGACAGTGGCGGTGGTGGTGGTGGTGGTGGTGGTGTGTGGCAGTGGTAGTGGTAGTGGTAGTGGTAGTGGTGGTGGTGGTGGTGTATGGACAGTGGATGGCAGTGGCGGTAAAAAGTAAAAATCCATATAAATAAAAGAACTTATCTTTACCTTAGTTTCTGGTTTATTCTTTACAGTATTCTCATTCTTGAACATTCCTTTGAAGAAATTTGTTGAATCTTCGTTGTACTTCTTCATCTTATTTTCCAGCTGTAAACAAAAAAACAAAATAGTAAATAGTCAAGTGCACTGATAGTTCAAGTAGCAATAAATAGTATGGTAACAAAATTGCATTAAGACACAAGCACCCCTAATAAATGCATTGAATCATACCATTGGAAAAAAAAAATGGAAATGGAGTTTTATTTATGGATGCTCTTTAACTGCTGTGGTTCTCAGTATCCCGTTCTATACTGGGCATGAAAGACTGCTTAATTTTGCTCAGATCAATCTTGAGGTTCTCTTATGTGCCGTAAATCTAGGTCATGGGACACACGGCTTTGCTTTACTTACCTTCCAAAGGAAGCCATACTAAGGAATTTTACGTCCATTATAGTATTATGAATGAGAAGGGACTGGCTAGAGTTTAAGTTTCTAATTATCAGTATTTTCTGGCAACTTAGTGAGAGATGTTGCATAGTGGAACCATTGAAGAGTTTGACAGCCCTTGGTACTCCCCTGTAGTCTTGGTGAAGAAGAAGAATGGTGAGCTACACTTCTGCATGGACTATAGGAAGCTGAAAGCCATCACCAGAAAGGACTGTTCCCCTTACCCTGGATTGACAACACCCTGATATCTGGATGACATCATCGTCATAAGCTACAACTTCAAAGACCAACTCGAGTACCTGAGATACAAGATACTGCAAAGGTTGCAGTCAGCTAACCTGAAGTTGAACTCAAAGAAATGCCAACTCTTCGCAAGCTGAAATACTTGAGCTACATTCTCACTATCTGGGGTGACCAGGGACTCAGAGAAGGCTCGGCAGAATGATATTGGCCTCACCTGAAAGACAAGCGAGAGCGGCAAAGTTTCCTGGGCCTATGTAGCTAGCTACTACTGCCGGGTTGTGAGAGGTTTCTCCAACATTGTTAAACCCCTCCCTTATCTGACAGAAGAGCAATCGCCTTAATGGTGGTCAGAACAGGCAGAGAGCATGTTCCAGATGCTTAAGTCAGCACTTTGGTGTGTCTATATTAGTATTTTTACAACCTGGTAGCGACTTTATTGTATTTTTACAACCTGGTAGCGACTTTATTGTGGACACCGATGCCAGCAACACTAGTATTGGAGGCATCCTAACCCAAGTCCAGGATGGCCAGGAACGGTAATAGCCTACTATAGCAAGACACGTTACAGGGCAGAAAAGAACTACTGTGTTACCCAGTGAGAGCTCCTGGCAGTAGTAAAGGTGCTGGAGCACTTCTACATGTACCTGTACAGTCAGTCATTGCACCTGAGGATTGACCATTCTACCCTCACCTGGCTATTGAGCTTCAAAAACCTCAGGGCCAGACAGCCCATCGGGTCCAGAAGCTCCAAATGTACAACTCCAAATCAGAACATCGGAAATGAAGGAATCATAACAATGCAAATGCCATGTCACAACCACACTGGCCACTACACCAGGGTTGAGGAGAATGACTGGGCCACAGCTTCCATTTCATTTCGGTTGTGCCTGCACCCAGATGGGATAGTGCAGGTCTGAGAAGGAGGCACTGACTAGGAGCCCTTCCTGCCAGAAGTGGAGGCAGGGACTAGACTGAGCTGCAAAGACATCACACCTGTGTGTATAACTCCTACTGGACCCAATGGGACTCAAGTGAAGACCAAGGAAGGAATATTGTTCCGGATACGATAAGACGCAGAGAGAGCAGCAGATCCTTCCACAGAGTAACGTCATGGAAGTCCTGGAGAAGTACATGTGGAGACTTTCTGAGGTCATTTGGGACCCAACTGAACCATCAACAATCTCCGTCAACGGTACTACTGGCTTGAGATTATGAGCCAACTCACAGGTGGTGCCGCCAAAGTCATGTGTGTGTAACAAGTTGCAGTCCACATTTTAGGAGCCAGGGTCATATGCAGCAGTGTAACGTGGGAGCATCTTCTGAACGTAGCTGGTCGTTTCTTGTGTCAGATAGGGGCAACAAGTATCTTTTGTTTGCCATAGATTATTTCCAAGTGGGTAATATTATTCCATTCCTTTTCAGGAGGCCAAGACCATTGCAAACTGCTCAGAGAAGAACTGTAGGTACCATTGGAGCTGCATAATGATCTGGGCACCAACTGTGAGTCTAACCTGATGAGAGAGACACTGGAGCAACTTGGAGTGCACAAATGCTCACAACACCTCTCCATCCACAGTCAGATCACATGGTTGAGTGATACACAAGGCTCTAGAAGAACATTTCAGGAAGGTTGTGGCCAATCACCAGAGAGATTAGATGTGATAGTGCCACTTTTTTTGCTGGCTTGCAGCTCTTCAACCCACAACACCAATGTGTTGGCAACATCCAGTTAGGTATTTGGCAGGGAGCATGCAACCTGACGTTTGGAAGTCCTCCTGGTGCAGAATAGTCAGCAGTTGATACAGGAAGAATCTCACAGACCAGCTTCATGACCGTGTATGAGATGGTCCTTCAAAACATCCAGATAGCAAGCGACCAGATGAAGACTTGTTATAACAAGCAAGGTAGTATGGTTTGGCTATATCACCCTTCTTGCACCAAGAGATGCTGCCCCAAGCTTCAATAAAGGCAAGATCAGCACCATATGGTGAAGAGAATAAATGTAGTCTACTACACTGAGGAAAGAGGCTAGTATAGGCCTAGCCATTACAATGGTGCTAACTGGAACGACTAGCCCTGAGAAGGGAGTAGTGCAAACTCTATCCTTCAGCTGTAATCACCGGACTTGTGGGAGCAGCTTGCTTTATAGCATAGCTGATTGTGGACATCCATTGTTACACCTGCATTAGTGGACACGTGTGTCAGCAGCAAATTCTTTTGAAGCTGTGATTGCTAGACCTAGGCGACATGTGTGCTGTCGGGAAGATCTTTGAAGTTGAAGCTGGACATTGTTATACCTGAGTGAGTTTGTGACACCTGTAGTGGTTTGCATGTGCTACTGCTTCTGGAAATTTCTGGTCACATGATCAACAGGTATAAAAAGAGGAACAAAACCCTACCCAGATTTCAGTTTCAACTGGGAATGCATATCAAGCAGCAGTTGACAGTTTTGATGAAAATTCATAGTGAACAGTAGTAGTCATTGCCACAGTGAATGTTGAAGGAAACTATTCGGCAGAGTTGTTACGAAAGCATGGAAGAAAGACAGTTACTTGTGAGCAAATTCTGATTGTAATCAGTTTGTGGAAGAAAAAGAGTTGTTTTTGGAGTAAAAAGAAGAGCATTTGTTACAATACCTTCTCCGTCAGTGTGACAGCAGCAGTATAACGTGGGAGATCTACACAACCAAAGGTAAGAAACATGATATGGGTGTACACAAATTCAACTCTTTCGTTCCACTGAACCCAATATTCAGATGTAATGTCTTGGTCTTCCAAGATTTTCTTGAACTTCCTCATTGGTCAAGCCATCCAATGCACAAGGAGTTCAAGGTCTTGTCCATCTCAATCTTTAGTAGGTAGGTGGCTAACATATCTGCTCTCAGTATTCTCGCTGCCTGGAATGCCGAATACCCTTCAACCAGAAGCGTGCCAATGAGAGTTCTAATGAACAGCTTAACTGGACCAGCAATCTTATCGAGATTCATTTGAATCTTAAATTTGAATTTCCTTTCTTCCTCTGCTCCAGTAATAACTAATTAGTGAGGAAAACTGCTTTTCCACTCACTATACTTGTTTTGTTTGATGTTTTCGTCATGGTGATTAAATCTTCCACCATCGCAAATGTCTCTAATGATTAGGATGATTTTTATTGATCTATTAAATCATTTGTACATTGCACAGTTGACATTGGGTAGGTCATTTGATAAAAATTCAAAAAATATATATACATACATATGCTTGCACTCAATGGCTGTCACCCTCCATTGTTAATGGTTACCATGCTAACTTCATATACCCAAGGGTCCTGTGTTATAGATTTACGACATGTAAAAGAACCTCAAGCCTGATAAAGAGGCCTCTGAGCAAAATTATGTGATCTTTTATGCCCAATTTAGAATGTGACACTGAGAACCACAGTAGTTAAAGAGCATCCATAAATAACATGCCATTTACATTTTTTTACTCAAAGGCTATTTTACAATTTATCTAGATTATACAGGTACTTATTAGATATTATTTTAGCTTATATTTAAAGTGTGTTTTTGAGGTGTTGACTAAATGCTTTAGTGCTGGTAGCCTATTGAATAAAATTGCCCCTTTTGTACTAACATCCTTTTCCGTGAAAATGCATCACATCCACAGCTTATGTGACAGTCCTGACCTGCACATGCTCACCTCAAAACATAAGACTTGAGGAGTGTTACAGCTCATGCAATGGCCCCTCCCCAGGACTGACTTTTATCAGCAGATATGAACAGACCCGGCTGGGAATTTCACATTCCCTATCATCTCCTGCAATTTCCCTCCACCAACCCATGCAATAGTATCCCTCAGACTTGTTCAGGGAAGTAGATGTGGATCAAAGTTGATTGGGCGTTTTACATCAAGTACTCAAGTAAGAGGAACCTAATCAAGAGTGTGGTCTGGGGCTCTGAGAGAGCCAATCCCATATCTACTGTAGAAGGCCTCTGGGGGTCTCAGGTTGTTCTGTGCATATTTTGAAGGCGCTAACAACAGGTTGTCAGAGTTAATCTATGAAGTATTATGCCACAAAGCATTTTGTCAGCCCCCCCCCCCATTTTTAATTTTAGTCTATGCAGTTTAAATCAGTGGCTCTCAAACTTCTTTAAGACCAAGACCAAATACTTAATATGTCCCCAGTCTTCCCGTGTTACCATTTGCACATTTAACTTTTGCAGATTGCAGTGTTACAAATCCTGGAGCACATGGTGTGTGAAGTAATGGATTTGTATGCCATTATTTGGAAATGAACTGTTCCTCTGAATTAATTCTATCCAGCAAACCAAGCAGCTCATACTGTGTTCATTTCGTTTGTCACTGAATTAAACCTGAATCATAATGGTTAAATTGTTAAATATGTGGGATAATCTCACAATGGCTTTTGATTAAACTGTTGGGTAAGCTGCAAAAAAAATACAGAAAATCCAACTCAATGCATATGCAAGTCTAACATATGACTGTGTATAAAAAACAAAAAAAGGCCTGTTTTCTCCTAGACTACCTTCCCACTGTATTAGAGTTCAAGGAAACATGAGCGAATAGGTTTTACAACTTACAAAAGATAGAATCTCCTTAAACAATTCAAGAATGTTGCTTTAAAGGTAGGATGGGAAAATATTTTGTTTCTGTGCATGTGCATATTTTTACTTTCTCTATATGCACTATGTACATAGTGTATAGAGAAGGTACTGCACTCCACCAAAACATTTGATACCGAGATTTCACCGGAAATATATGTTTTAGGGTCCCCTGTATCCAAAAAAACTATTTTCACAAAAAGGTCTGTGTGTGTGTCCGTGTGTCTGTGAACACGATAACTCAAAAACGAAAAGTCGATAAAATACCAAACTTGGTATTTAAGTTTAGTATCTTCCAGGGATGCGACACAAAGATTTTGAGAAAAATCCCCCCAGCCCAAACTACCCTTTACATGGAACTTTTTTCAAAAATTTTGACTTTCTAAAAAATGGCTGTAACGATTTTGATTAAAATATTGTATATTAAAGATATATACCTGACAAATAAAATGCACATTTTGAATTTTCTGGGAATAGCCTCTGAAGACTACTTTATTCTGGATCAATTTTACAGAATTTTGCATAACTGCTAAGAGATGGACAAAAACTTACTACACAACAAATGTAGAGCACTTTAAAACACACAATTTATGTTATATATATATTTTTTTGTGGAGTTGATTCTTTTTGAGATATTCCTTGTTTTTGGTTTAAGCTATAAAACACATACTTTTCTCATACAGGACTTTGTGAACTCGTGTCCATACAAACAAAGGAACTTCAGTCACATAGCAACCAGCTTTTGACTATCACTTTAACCTATGGTACTCCCTTATTTCGCTTCTACTTACAAGGAAGCAAGAAATAAGACTATTTCTGGTAATTTTTTCTCAATTAGCAGGAAGTAAATAGAAGCATAAGCTTTTTAAAAATAATTTATTGCAGGGATATAGAGAAAGTCAAGTGAATGGAACACATCAGATTTTTAAATTTTTTCTGTAGAAAACTGCTCATGTACCCCCTAAATAACATATGCACACTCTTTGGGTACACTTACCACACTTTGAGAACTACTGGTTTAAATTATATTTAGGGAAAGTAATATATGATATTTTATAACCTAAATGTACTTCTCAATGATCTTAAGTTTTACAAATAAATACACCAAAATAAATGCAATTGTCAATATAAAGCTGACACTTGTAAAAACAAAGTATGAAGAAGCATTTAAATTACGTTTCCACATTGATAACCATATATAATGATATAGTTTCATTATAACAAATGTGCACAACTTATATTTGATTTCCATTCACCAATATTGGTTTTATCTTCTCTTGAAAAGCTGCAAAAAGTCACTTAATGCAGCAATTGGTGTGCAGAAGTTACTAACTGTGATGAATATTTGAATTAGAAATTACCAAGTTGAAATCGTAACACAGAAACATCACAAAAGATAAATTTGAAATTATTTTTAAGTCAAACTTGTCACACAACTTAACTTGCTTTTTTATACTCAATCATGTTTCAAAAGCCATCACTCTCATCTTCAGCTAAGGTAAACTAAGGTTGGTAGCATTCTCAGAATGGACTGGAGTTTGAAGTAGGTAATGACTGTGCTGGATCTGACCTATGTTGCTGCACATTTCTGGGATTTCAATCATAAAATAGATGCATTAGAGTAAGCCAGCCCTCCACTAGCCACTTGGGAGAAAACTTGAATCACCAAATTATGAATTTTTAAATCTTGCCATTGGACTGATTAACCCTATGGATGGTACAAACATTCAGCTGAATATGAGAATGATGGTTCTTTAGAAACATGCTCAAATGTAAAAGTGTAAATGTTACTGGTACAAATTCAATGCAAAAATAATTTCTAAATTATTAAAGCTTCACCTATTGTTATTCCTTTAACTTGAAATTAAAGTAAATGGTATTTTTGTCCTATTATATCATATTTGGAAATTTTACTGTTATATCAAGATTTACTAAATTTAATTATATTCAATTGTTTAGTGAAATCAGTGCTATTATATGGTTGTGAAAAGTTGTTTAGTCAGATAACAGAGAAGAAAACATAGTTATTTTATGTTACAATGAAAAACAATTAGGAAAGAGAAAAGTATACAGATAATACCAATTAGAAAGAAATAGAGGGGGGGATAGCAAGGTTCAGGGCAAGAGTAGGGAGGCTAAAAGGGCAGCAAGGTGAATGACCAATAAGGAAGAAAAATATATCAAACATATTTTATTCACATGCAGGGTAACAGAGATTTGGAGAAAAGAAAGTATTGTCTACTAGAATGAATAATGGCTTTACTAACATAAATCAAACATTGTAAGAACAAATGAAAATGCAGTGTAAAAAAAAAAAGAAAGAAAGAAAAGGAATAATACTTTACAATTATAAGAATTAAAGATTGTTGTAATATTCAATTGTTACTTATGAGGGCAGTCCTGAAAACTAGCCAGGGTAAAATCTAGGTGGCAGTACTTCAATAAAATAAAAATAATAATAATTATAATAACACTAATGATAACAATATGGAAATCATGTAAAATAATTAAAACCAAATTACAGATTATTTTTCAATGGATGTTTAAGAATTATAAAAATAAGAGGGTCAGTTGCAATTTCAAACTTAGAATTATGGAAAATAACAAATCAAAAAGAAATTGCAATACAAATTTTAAAAAATGAAAGTGGAATTCACACAGTAAAAACTAAAGTAGCAGAAAGAATGGCTTTGGATTGGAATCTCCACGGTAGTACAGAAAAAGGAACAAGAAGTCCAAGAAATACACATAAGAAAAAGTTATTGAAGATATTGATAAAGATGGAAAAACATGGAATGAAGAAGTTGACAAGATGTAGGGTCCAATGGAAACCATGCTCCTCATAAGGAAATTCTAAGTAATAATATCTAAGCAGATACCTTTTTCAGTTCCTGAGTAATAAATGGACAATTTGGCTGCTTTTCTCTGGCTGCAAGCAGCTTTACCTTTGCTTCTTTATAATCACTCAGTTCACTGAGTGCTTTTCCAAAACTGCAAGAGACAGACACAGAGATGAATCATGAAATGAAAATTAATAAAAAAGTTCATGTCTACACATTTTGGAAACAGGTGATGAGTATGTAATACAGCAATTAGTACACATTACATGTAGCATTAATATTGCCATATTCTTAAAATTATAATTTTCTGGCCTATTGTGCCATAGTCTGAAGTTAACTATAACCAGACGTTTTACAGAAGCCAGCAACTTCATTTGGCATGTCAGGACCCAAATAATATGTGAGAGCATGATTTTTTGCAAGCATTTATTTGTTTACCAAGTTTTAGTACAACTAGGAACATTCTTGTAGTTTATTGATCACTTGTTTTCATTGAACTAAAAGAAAGGGGGCATGTAAGTGCCAGCTCATACTTTGGATATGAATATATGCATATTTTCACAGATTTGGTGGCAAGGTACTCATAATATGAACAATTTTTTTTTTTTAAATTTATGTGTTACACTCGCATGACTTTCTCTAACTGTTCCACAAACACACTTCTTACAAAAGATTCTTCTTTCTATATCAAGCTCATCAAGATAGACAGAGCAGAATGTTTTTACTACATAGTTCCTAATAAGAAGAAGGGAACTAAAGGAATGCACTATAGTATAGCAATAGTCATATGTTTTAAAAGCTGTCACTATGTAACTGTATTTGAAATTCACTTCTGTGCTTGGCCAGAAGTAAAACAAAAGAAAGACAGGCAACTTCCTGTCTGAGAAAAATGTAAGTATTTTAAAAGTGAAACCAATAACAAGGATTATCTCAGAAACGTCACCTCCATAGCAAAAATGTAGATAACATAAATTGTGTGTTTTGATGAGTTCTACATCTTTTGTGTATTAAGTTTTTCTATCTCTTATGGTTTACCCATTATACAAAATTCACCCAGAATGAAGAGGACTTCAGAGACTATTCCCAGAGAATTCAAGATATACATTTTCTTTGTTATGTAAATATCTTTAATATAAAAGTTTTTCAAAAATTTGTCTATGTAAAGTGTAATGTGTCACATCCTTGGGAGATGCCGAACTTAAAACACAAGCTCTAAACTGGGTTTAAGAATTAATTTGTATTGAAACATTTTCACATTTATAGCAGTGAATGAGAACAGGCATCCTGGTAATTAATTGGGATCTAACACAATTTGACAGAAATGGTTTTCTGCTTGAAAACTGCCATACTCACTTGCATGGTTTGTGTGATGCAAATTCAATTGTTTGAGTGCAGAACTTTGCTGCAAACTAAGCACTTATTCCACCACTTTCTATAAATAAGAAAGATTCCTCCTAGGTAGGCATAAATGTAGAAGTCAATAGTCTGCAGTACTTTCTCTTAGACATCATAAACTCACACACGATGCACTATATAAGGAGGAGACAATCCCTGCTGTCACATGCACAGAGCAAGGCAAATTGCTCCATCACAAAATAAAATCGAGTTGTGACACTAGTAATTTCTTAATTGACCTTCCACTCATACCAATATAAGCATTTCTACATTCACACAGTATTTTATAAATTCCTGTTCTACTTATCCAGTGCCTCAAATCTTTGCCTGTATCATTTACCTATTGATTGACTGACTTAATTGTAGCACTTTTCCTTACATGCTAATTACAATCAACTCTAAACTATGTTCAAATTTTTGCTAACCGTAATAGCTTTGCTATCTCAGTTTGCCTGCTCTTATGTCTCAACTGGATAGCTATCATTAGTTGCTACTTTCTTCCTCTTTATCTCCCTTGTGACCTTCCCTGCTTCTTGTTTCTTTTACCTTTCTAGTCCATTTCTGTTTCATCCTGCTCAAAAATTCACCTATGCTCCTATTTCTTGTTTCCTCCTTTCCAGTTTTTAAAATGTTTTTACTTTCTCTAGCATGTATATACAATGTACATAGTAGGTAGAGAATATTGTATTCTACTAAAACATTTGATACTGATATTTCACCAAAAGTGCATGCTTTAAGGATACCTGAATCATAAAAAAAGGCATTTATAGAAAAAGGTACATGTGTGTTTGTGAGTGTGGACAGTATATCTCAAAAATGAAAAGTCTTCTAAATACCAAACTTAGTATTTAAGTTCAGTAATTTCCAAGGATGCGACACAAGAGTGTCAGGAAAATTCCCCCACCCCAAGCTGCTCTTTGCATGGAACATTTTACAAAATTTTCAATTTTCTAAAAAAAGCTCTAACAATTTTGATTAAAATGCAGTATATTAGAAGATATTTACACGGCAAATAAAATGTTTATTCTGAATTTCTTGGGAATAGCCCATGAAGTCCTCTTCATTCGGAACAACTATTCCATTAACTGCTAAATCGCAAGAGAATGTACAAAAAATTTAAGGCTCAAAAAATGTATATCTGGCTAAAACACACACTTTATGTATATACAGTTTTTTGTACAACTAACCACATCCAAGACATTCCCTGTTGTTGGTTTCAGTTTTAAAATATTTTAAAATTTTCTCATACAGGAAGTCCTCATCTGTTTTATATTCTTTTGTTTTATTCCCAGATATGGAAAGAGAGGTGAATTTTAAAGACAGTTGCATAGCAACAGCTTTTAAAAGATTTGACTATCGCTTTAGCTTAGTGTATTTCTTTATTTTCCTACTGCTTATAAGGAACAAGTACCAGAAATAGTTCTTTATTAATATTTATCTTGATTATCATGATCTACATAAAAGATTATCTTTTTTATGAACAGTTTGTGGCAGAACATATAGAGAAAGTCATGTGAATGAACACATCAGATTTTATTCCTTTATACATTTCATCCAACTAGATAATGCCATACATTCAGTGTTATGCTCTCTTTTTCTCTCTTTCACAGCACAATTACAACTGCTTCCTCTTTTACTCTTAAACCTATCAAATATACCACTCCCTTCCTCATCCATGCTATAACTTCCCTTTCTTCCCTACTACATTGATACGAGGGGCATACTGAAAGTCATGAGCAACACTGTTTTAGAATCTTAGTATTTATTTTTAAGCCAAACCAAATACATCATCATAATCTACAGACTTTCTTTCACTTTTCGACATAGGCCCATTGTTTTGCACACATTTTTCCCATCGTTCTACAAGTTTGAAAATGCCCTTGTGATAGAACTCCGCTCCAGCTGCCCGCAGACCCTGACGCACTGCTTTCCGAATATCCTTCAGCATCTCGTAGCGTTGGCCACGCATCTGCTCCTTCACAGAACCGAAAAGATGGTAGTCGGAGGGTGCCAAGTCGGGACTGTAGGGAGGATGTGGAAGAGTTTCCCACCCTAATGCCCAGATCTTCTCCATAGTGACATGGGCAGTATGCGGACGTGCATTATCCTGTTGAAGGATGATCCTCTTTCCAGGGCATTTATCACGCTAAGCCCGACGGAGCTTCAGAAGTGTCTTGATGTAGCGGGCAGAATTTATGGTTTGTCCAGGTTCAAGAAAGTCAGCCAGAATGCAACCTTGTGCATGCCAAAAGACACTTCCCATAACTTTCCCTACAGACTGCACTGTCTTCGCTTTCTTCTTCGATGGTGAGTTCAAGTGGTGCCATTCCATACTCTGATGTTTTGTTTTTGGCTCATAGTGATGGAACCAGCTCTCATCTCCAGTCACAATACACGTCAAAAATTCACCACCTTCATTATGAAATCTCTGAAGAAGGTTTTGTGCAATGGTTCTTCTCTGAAGTTTGTGGTCTTCAGTCAATAAACGGGGGACCCAACGGGCACAGACCTTTCGATAACCCAAGCTGTGGATCATTTCTTGCACTGCACTATGTCCTATTCCAAGTTGCGCAGCAATTTCATTTACAGTGAAACGCCTATCTCCTGTAATGAGCTCATCAACTCTTTCCTTATTGCGTTCTGTAGAGGCAGTTCGAGAACGCCCGCTACGAGGCGCATTTTGCAGACTCGTGTTTCCATCTTTGAAATTTTTCACCCATCTTCTAACACTGCTGGCACCCATGCAGACACCTCCATAGGCACGTTGAAGTCTGAGATGAATTTCAGGAGCAGATTTTCCTTCTTTCACAAGGAATTCAATGACAGCACGCTGCCGAAACGAAACATCAATGTCAGCCATTTTTCAAACACTGTCTGTGGTCACATGATAGAAGCTAATGACGTCACAATATGTCAACATGTGGTTTAAAGTCTGTAGATTACGATCCTGCAATTCGTTTTGTTACATTGTTGAAATTTAAATTTTTACAATGGGTTGCTCATGACTTTCAGTATGCCCCTCGTATATGCACTTTTCTCTTTCCCAATCCAGTTTAATTTAGCTATAAAGGTTTAATGACTTCTTGTTCTCCAAATTTCCCTAAATGTTTTGTATTTCTGTGTATATCCTGTATTCTCTTTCTCAATTCTTTCAAAAATCATTATTTTCCCCCCTCTAATTTCCATGTATCCCCATTCTTATTCTTTCCATTACTTTTCCTATTTCATTCCACCAATTATTTTCTTTAACATCTTTAACTGTATCATACACAGCTTAAACATTTCACTTTCTTAAATGTTTACTTCTACTTCATAAAGAGGTGTGGCAATTAAATAAGCCTGGTGTCAGAAATATGATTTATTGCAAACAAAGTTACAACTAACTTTTACCCCCTTCAATATACTCCCCTCCCCTATCTATTCACCTCTGCTTACATGTCTTCCACTGCTCAAAACAATGCTCTAGGTCATCTGTCGTCACCCTCTTCAACAACTCTGCCGTTTTTGCTTTTAACTGTTCAAGACACTGAAAATTTGTTCCATTCAATGCACTTTTCACTTTTGGAAAAAGAAAAGTCACATACAGCCAGATCTGGTGAATATGGAGGATGTTCGAGCACGGAAATGCTTGTCCGCTTGTTTCACAGATATGGCATTGTGAGCTGGTGCGTAGTCCTGATGTAGAATCCATGTGTTGTTCTTCCACAAATCCATTCTTTACTTCCTTACTCTTTCCCTCAGCTTGATTAGGACTTCTTTATAGTATTTCTGATTAACAGATTGCCCCTAGGCACCCATCCAGGTATGATAATACCCCTGATATCGAAAAAAATTATAAACATTGCCTTCAGTTTTGATTTGGCCACGCATGCTTTTTTTCATTCTTGGCAATGTGGGAGTCTTCCAGTGCATCGATTGATGCTGTTTCTGGGTTGTACTGGAAGATTCATGTTTCATCACATGTGATGGCACATGTGTGCAATCTGGTTCTTCATTGAGTTGTTCTATGGCATTGGAGCAGATGTTCTTCTGATGGTTTTTTTGTTCCTGAGAGGTTTTTCAGAACCAGTTTTGCACACACTTTTGCCATGTTTGATTCCTGATGAAAAATTTGTCTGTCTCTTTGTTCATGTTCACCTTGTCAGCGATTATCCAAAAGCTCAGACGTCGGTCTTTTCGCACAACTTCATTAATTTTCTGAACATTTCTTTCGGTTCTTGAACTCTGGTCGACCGGCACATTCTTCAACATCAACCTTTTCCTGACCTCCTGAAAACCATTTGTGCCATTTAAATACTCGTGCACGTGATAGTATTATCATCAAACATCTTCTTTAACATATGAAGAGATTCTGTTGGCAACTTTTTTAATTTCATGAGGAATTTGAAGTTAATGCGCTGCTCGATTTTTAAGTTCACCATGCTTGTGGCATTGTTACAAAACAACGTCCTCTACAACCAAGACTCAGAGGCAAACTAAAGCAGACAGCAACACGAAACTAACGGTGGTTGGTCTTGAAGGTTCAAGGTCAACTGCAATCCACTACCAATCTCCCACCATGCGGCAGCGCGATAGGAGATGCACATTCTCGTTATTTAATTGCCACACCTTGTACATAGTATTGCATTCCATCCAAAAACTCTTACCAAAATTGCACCAGAAATATAAGTGTGTATGTGTATGTGTGTGTGTGCGTGCGTGTGCGAACATGATAACTCAAACATGAAAAGTTGGTTAAATTCAGCACCTTCCAAGGAGGCAACAAAGATTTTCAAGAAATTACCCCGTCCCCCCTTCCCCAAACTATCCTTTTAAATGGAAAAAATGTGATTTTCTCAAAAATGGTTCTGATGATTTAGATTAAAATACTGCATATTAATGATACAAGATAAATACGTTTATCTTCAATTTTCTGGGAATACCCTCTGAAAATGCCTTCATTTTAAATGACTTTTGCATATCTGGTAAATCATAGGAGTTTTTTGTGCAGTAACTTTTACTGCACAAAAACATTGATTTCATTTAAACAGAATTTATGTCATATACATTATTTTAGAGAGTTAAGATTTCCTAGATATACCTCATTTTGGGTTTCAGTTTTAATAAACTATTTTAAAACAGGAATTTGTTATTCCTGTTCCTTTGTTTTACTATTGGCCATGCAAATTTAACTGAAGTTCAATTGCATAGCAATAACTTTTAAAAAAATTTATTATCACTTTAGCCTCATGTATTCTCTCATTTTCCTTCTCCTTATGAGAAACTAAGAAATAAAACCATTTCTGCTCATGTTTATTTCGAGTAGCATGAAGTACAGAGAAGAAGAATATTTTGTAAGAAAGTTTGTTTGTAGAACAGATAGAGAAAGCATGTGAATGGAACACATCCTATTTCTCCAGCGGCTAGAGAAAGTATTATGAATGTAATCCACAAGATTTTAAGATATTCTGAACCTATGTGTAAATGAATAAACACTAAAATTAAAAATTCACTTACTTGAAAAGTGCTTTTGCATTGCCAGGATCAATCTTCAGTGCATTCTTGCAAGCTATGCAAGCTTTTTTAGCATCTTTGTTCTTATTGTAGCCAACAGCCATGTTCACATATACGCGTAGGAGTTCATGCTTCTGCAAGTTTTCCTCCTCTTGGTTGTTCATGGTAGCAGCCTCCAAACGATACACAGCTTTGCGATATCTGTGAACATGCCAAACAATTTATTTCAGGTAGAAGAGAGGAAAAGGCAACAAGTAAATAAGATCAGACAACAAAGCAGACTTTGAAGGATAACTTTGTGTTTATATTAAATTTTGAATTTGTACTATTATATTATCATATTTTACATATGTTCACTTTACCCCTAAAAGTGAAGGATGAAGATATTGTATTCCACCCAAAAATTTAATAGCGGCATTTCACCAGAAATATATGCTGAGTCTGAAAGAAGCATTTTTAAAAAAGTGAGTGAATGAGCAAGGTAGGGAGCGTGCATGCGAAGCTTGGTATTTAAGTTCATTCTTTCAAGGATGCAACAAAGACTTTCAAGAAAATCCCCCCACTCCCAACTTTTTAGATGGACCATTTTTCAAAAATTTTGATTTTCTCAAAAATAGCTCTAACAATTTTGATTAAAATCCTGTATATTAAAGGTATTCAATTAACAAATAAAATGTATAATTTGAATTTTCTGGGAATAGCCTCTGAAGAGCTCTTTTATCCTGGCTGAGTTTTGCACAATTTTGTATAACAATTAAACCATGAGAGATAGACAAAAACTTACTATACAAAAAGTGTAGATCTCATTACAGCACATAATTTTTGTCATTTAAATTTATCTTGTAGAGAAAACCATTTGAGATATTCATTGTTGTTGGTTTCAATGTTTAACTACTTAACTTTTCTCAAATGGGAGCATACAAAACAAACCAAACCTTTGTTTCACATAGCGGGTCAGCTTTTAACAGATTTGACTACTGCTTTGCCTTTCTAGACAAGTTTATTCTTTTATCTGCATCATGCTAATCTAGGTAATAGCAGAATAGGTCTTATCACTTGCCATCATACAAGTAGAAGGGAAATAAGGGAATACATTAGTCTAACTGCAGTCAAATGTACCTGTGGTAAAACACAGGGAGGATTGGTGTAATGACATGTTTGGAAGCTGACAGGGTTAAATTGTAGTGCAGTTGCATGGATTTTACCTCTTTTTCTTAAACATATAAAAAAACAAATAAAACAGAAAAAAAGAACAAAATCACTACCATTTTATTGCAAAAATTTAATATTTTTACAATATAAAACAATCTTAATTGTAAGATATGGCTGAAGGTTAGTTTAATTGAAATTAAACTTAGTACAAAATCTATTTCTAAAGAACCGCTAAAAACAAGCAGGACTTACTATGACAACATATTTATTAGGTAATTTCCTGCAATGTTTTACTTTTTATTTTATGTCTTTATTTTGTTTTCTTGCATTTCTTGAGTATATAAATACTTTTATCTACGACTGAGCATAATTGAGTAGTTTACGAGCTCATTTCAGATTGCAAACTTGATGTTTAAAAAATCCACATGCAAGGAAGTGCAGCGAGCGTTAACTAATTTTGTTTCAACTTTACACTTGCCAAAATAATTCACGATATTAGTGTGTACATCAGCTATAGCAGGCCATGACAAATCAATAAATATTATTTGAGAATTATGATATCCTTAGAGCTGCAAAAGAAGTAGAATCAAACTTACTAGCTGCCCTAATGCTGTGAAATAAACAACACACTATAACCCTTGGTGAATGGTTCAAACTTAACTTCAAATTTATTTTACCTTTCATTGCTTTTCTTTAAATATCAGAAAATTCTCATAGAAAAAGCTTTGTATGATATGCGAGCATCAAGTTTCTTTTTGATTCTCGCGTGGTTGTGAAACTTGAGTGCGTCTTGTTTCACAATATACTCACTCGAATCAAAAACCATATATGCTCTTACATCATAAATATTATTGATATTTTGCATAATGTTTTCAACATCCCAAGTCTAGCACAGAGCTCGTTACTTATTGTTCCAGCAAGCTACCCTGAAATGCCTTAGGCACATTTTCACGTTGAAGCCCGAAAGCCCTTCAACATTTACCCTGTGTATTACGGGAAGTATGAGGAACAATTATAATTCAAATCATCCTCACATAAGTGGTAAACTAAAAGTCTAGGTCAAAAACCCATTTTATCTCTTGGTGCATTACTGGAATAATTTTAGACCTATCTGATAAGCTAGTTAACGGTTATATTTACAGAGCAACTATGTAGCATTGAATATCCACCTTATGATGCAAACTTTTTAAATCTGAATCCCCATATTCAGCTTTTGCTTAAATGTTAAAAATTAATTTCAGGAATAAAATTATATTCTTATTTACCTGTGCATCGCTGAGGATATGTGACCACTTTTGAACAAATTGTTGCCTGTTGAAATATCTGCCCTAGAAGCTTTCAGTACTTTACCAAAATCTGCTATCTTTTTTTCCTCTTCTGTTAGAGCCTCATATTCTGCAACTGCTGCATTGTCTATATAATTCACAAGCTCAATCTCAAAATACAGCTCTGCATCTGAAAATAAGATTATTTTGTCAGTCCATGATAATGGAGATGCAGCATTTTAAACCATTAATTACCCATCTGAAACTACATTAAAAAAGCCAATAAGGGGCTGTAGGTTTTGATTGAAAGCCCAAATTGAGAGGCACAAAGTTAGGATCCAGTTTAGACTCAGAGGAATGGACAGTGATTTCTGATATTAAACAAGATTTTTGACAGATATGTACTACGTCAAAAGATAAGACACTCTGAAACTCTTATGCTAGGGTCATTTGGAGAAAAATATTTGGATTTTTCAAACATTGAATTGAGTCTTCTTTGGAGTCAACTGTCACTTTCAAATTAAACTGAGTATTATTTATGGATGCTCTACTATGATTCTCAGTATCCCATACTATTATAGGTGTGAAAGACCATTTAATTTTGCTCATATGCCTCTTTATCAGACCTGATTTATGTACCATAAATCTGACATGAGACCAACAGCTTTACTTCCCTTCCTAAGGAAGCCATGTTAAATATTTATATGCCCAAAATTCATTCTAAATAGGTCCAAAACTCTTGGGTTTCTCAACTCCTCAAATGAAAACATCTGAGGTGTTCCATTCACATGACTTTCTTTACATCTCTGCAACAAATTATTGTTAAAAAACTTATGCTTCCATTTACTTCATTCTAATCGAGAAAAAATTAGGAGAAATAGTCTTATTACTTGCTTCCTTGTAAGTAGAAGCGAAATAAGGCAGTACCATAGGTTAAAGTGATAGTCAAAAGCTGGTTGCTATGTGACTGAAGTTCCATTGTTTGTATGGACAGGAGTTGATATATTCCTGTATGAGAAAAGTACAAGTTTTTCAAAGCTGAAACTAAAAGCAAGGAATATCTCAAAAACGATCAACTCCACAGAAAAAATGCATATAACATAAATTGTGTGTTTTAACATGCTCTACATTTTTTGTGGGGTAGGTTTTTGTCCATCTCTTATGGTTTAGCAGTTATCAAAATTCCGAAAAATGCATCCCGAATAAAGTAATCTTCAGAGGCTATTCCCAGAAAATTCAGATATACATTTCTTTTGTCATCTAATTGCATTTAATATACAATATTTTAACAAAAAGCATTAGAGCTATTTTTTATAAAATCAAAATTTTCGAAAAATGTTCCATGTAAAGGGGTTGGGGGTGGGAGGATTTTTTTGAAAATCTTTGTGTCACATTCTTGGAAGACACCAAACTTATATACCAAGTTTGGTATTCAAACGGTCTTTTCGTTTTTGAGCTATGCTGTCCCTAGACACACATTCACACGGACCTTTTTGTAAAAATGCTTTTTTTGGATTCAGGGGATTCTAAAACATGAATTTCCGGTGAAATTTTGGTATAAAATTTTTGGGTGGAATATAATACTTCCTCTATACACTATGTGCATAGTATGTGTAGAGAAAGTAAAAATGACTGGGTCCAATTATTCATATTGGACAATGAATGACTGAATAAATGAAATTGGTGAATGATGTTCTAATGTACATAGGACCCATAAGTTAAGTTACCCCCATAAGTTAAGTTACCCAACAGACAGATTGTAAGCAATTATCTTTAAAAGATAAATTTTAAGAAAATTGGAATGTCTAGCACAATTAAAGGCTCAGAGGATGACATCATATGGGGACCATGAAAGCTCACATGATTCTGCTAATGAAGACGACATATCAACTAATGTTTCTTCTGATTAAAGTATTGGAGATTAAAATAGCAGGTTATGTTCATAATGGTTAATGTATATTTACTATGCTTTCATGTGCGCATGCATATAGATGCAATGCCTTAATTTAGCATTTATGTTGGTTGGTCAAACTACCTAGTAAGAGCACTGAGACATGCCCCACCAGTGCTTGAAGACTCAACATTGTAGGGTATGTTGAGAAAAGTGGTGCATATTATTTTGGTTATTTTGTTATTAAATGTTTTTTTTTTTTTTATTGTTTCATTTATATAGTCCCCTTTAACATTTAAGGTCATATTGGGGGCTTTCCACTTTGAAACAACTCGTCTGTAGGTTCTTTTACGTTGGTTTAAATCATTTTGTTTTACTCAAACACGCACACATTCACACTCACATACAAACTTCCAGACTCTGTGGGGGATAGGGAATGATTTTGACTAGAGAGTAATTCCCTGCCCCAGCCGGGAATCAAACCTGGGACCCCCAGGTGAAAAGTCAGCTCGCTGACCACTCGACCACAGAGGCAGTCCAAACGTTATTTTTATTAGTACTCAAAAGTTTGACTTATATTTTATGACTAGCTTACTTTATTTTTTGTGGTAATTAGCATATTTTACAAAAACAGGGGGAGAAATAGTGCAAGTAAATATGACATTACATTACATAATCCAGTGAACTCCTTGTATTTTCCAAATGTGACAACAGTACACAATTAGATTTATCCATATAAATATTCAATTTATTAAAAATAAAATACATGAATTTGAAATATTTAGTTCAATATTGCAATATAACATTTTATGCATAAATGAACACTGGCTTGTCCAAAAAGAAATGAATTTGAATGTGACTAGTGGCTTCATTATTGCAGCCAGTTATCAGAGTGAAAATAACACATGGGTGTAGCAATATTTACTATACATAATTTAGAATTAAAATATAGCTTAATAAAGCCATTTGTGAGGAAGGTAAGTTGAAGCAGCTGCAATTTCACTCCCAGGTTAAGACCATAGATACTTCAGTTTATACCACACCTTATACTAAAAGTGATTTTCTTACAGAGGAAATTGAAGTATTAGTACAGAATCTTAAGTTTAACAGTAATTATTAATTTGTTATAATTAGAGATATAAAGTCACGATGATGGGATTTCTTGCCCAAATAATATATTATTTATTTGTTATAAAATATTTTATGAGTCTAATTTTAAAAGGGATTAGCTGTTTAGAATATAATTATAATAAGGTTTAAATGAAAGGATTTTACGAATTCACAAATTGTACTTATCTGCAGTAGCTATAATTTAATCATATGTTTTTGGAATAGATACTTCCATTATTGTCTTAACAAAATTAAATGTTTGTTCAGACAATGTTATTTTAATAACTATAAGAATAGATCAGTTTTTTTATACTGGATCTACTACTTTCAGATCATTTCATTGGTTTCAGATGCTCCCCTCCCCCCAGAAAAAACAGCAATCTTAGCTAAACCTAAGGAAATGACATTAATTAGAAAACTAGGAAACACACAAATAGAATTACTTAGATCTACATTTGCTATGAATGCAATTTATCAACAGGGTACCATTACACAGGCATTTAATGATTTCATGGAAACTAATGCAATTAGCAAGTGGTGCCCTATTTTAAAAGCACAAATGAATAAATAATAAGTGTAACAAATATACCAGTTGGTACATCCCAGAAATATCAAAGATAAAGAACCTTAATATTGATTGCCATCGTCCTCCAGTCTAAGAGTAACATGCTACCTCTGGTTCCCAAGGTCATGGGTTCAAACCAGGCTAAGTGCAATGAATTTTTTCAGGCGTAAAAGTCTTTAACACGGACGGCTTCCTTCAGAAGGAAAGTAAAGCCACTGGTCCAGTGTCATAGATATACAGCACATAAAAGAACCTCAAACTTGATTAAGAGGCCTCTGAGCAAAATTAAGCGGCCTTTCATACCCAATTCAGAATGGGATGCTGAGATCCACGACAATTAAAGAGCGTCCATAAATAAAACTCAATTTAATTTCATTGCTTATGAAAAGTCCAAACTTAATGCATACAAAAACTGCCATAATACTTTAAACATAAAAAAGAAAGAGCAGCTAAAATCCAACCAAATGACATGTTGCTGGCTACCATATTGAATAAACGTGGAATTAGATAGAAAATCCTAACAGAAACACAGCAAATCAGGAAAGATAATTGTCGCCCTCTATGGTGTAATGGCCACCATGCTAACTTCATATACCCAAGGTCGCGGGTTCAAACCCAGCGCAGGACGATGGATTTTTTCAGGTGTAAAAATCCTTAGCATGGCTTCCTTCGGAAGGGAAGTAAAGCCATTGGTCCAGTGTCGTAGACTTATGGCACGTAAAAGAACCTCAAGCCTGATTGAGAGGCCTCTGAGCAAAATTAAGCAGTCTTTCACGCTCAATTTAGAATGAGACGCTGAGAACCACAGAAGTTAAAGAGCGTCCATAAATAACACACCATTTACATTTACAAGAAAGATAATAAAACTTCACTTTCTAGCTCAGTTTTGAATAGTGCATTTATATCACAGGAAATAACTCATTAGCTATCAACTTACCTACCTCACCATATGCTAGTATAAATTATTTACTTCCTTACAATTAAGAAAAATACAACAGAAAAATTTCAGAGGATAGTAGTTAAATCTTATTATATATTAACTGTTGCATCAAAATTTAGTAAATAAAGGTCTGAAGACTGCTTTGAAATATATAATTATATAATTAAGAGCTTTACTGATATATATTGGATTTTTAGAACATTGGTTCAGAAATTTATCCTTACTGCAGGGCCATATCTGCTACCAACCTTTGAAAATGTAGATTGTTTCTGCCAGAACCTATACAATTACAGCTTGGTCAATATTTTGAAACTAAAAATTTGTTAAATGGATTTAGGAATGACCAACACTTTGTTAAAACAGCTTGTATAACTTTGAAAATAAAGAAATAGCCTGCTACATTAATAGATCTTAGCAAAATGTTTGACCTGCTTGAAAAATATAAATTATTGAGAATAAGATATCAAGAGCTAGCACTCATATTATTTTATTTAACAAATAGACAACAAATGGTAGGGATGATGAGTGGAGCTTAGGAGCGCTTAGCAACTAGGTCATTAGTACCCAAACAAATTATAGCAATAACTAGTGTTAGGGCCTTTTCTATTCTTAATTTATGTAAGTTATTTATGTATTATTTACCTTCTGAATCTATTATATATGCAGATGATATAACATTTTTAAATTATGATTAAAAGACCACCTCAAATACAAAATTACCCCAATTTGCAGAACTTAATTTTGGAATTTAGCATGTCATCTATATAAAAAGAAGACAAGATGACACAATTTTTAAATAACATTTAAAGTTTTGCCATAAATTTGAACAAACTAGGGCCACTTAAGCTTGATTAAGTCCCTTTTCATTTTTTAAAAAAATGTTATTTTCTTAATTTGAATTTGTGCAAAAATTCATATGGTGGGTGAGAGAGAGGGAAAGGGGAGAATGGAAATGATGTACCAGTATGTGTGTGGTCAGTGAAGGTGATAGCAGCAACTGCAATAATAATGAATAAAATTTTCTCCTTTGATAACATACCATTTTGAGTGGGAAGAGGCAAAGAGGGGAGTATGGAAATGTACCAGTATGTGTACAATGGGAGAATGTGGCAGCGAAGTATAGCTGTAATGATGATGGACACACAACATGTATGTATGTTGTAAAAAAATCTGATGTGTTCCATTCACATAACTTTCTCTATCTGTTCCGTTCTATTCTTACAAAATATTACTCTTTTATCTACACCATATTAATCGAGATAAACATTAGCAGAATTGGTCTTATTACTTAACTCAACTGTTTCACATAGCGACCAGCTTTTAAAAGATTTGACTATCACTTTAGCCCAATGTACTCCCTTATTTTCAGTCTACTTACAATAAGTTGAAGGGAAATAAGAGAATACAGTAAGCCAAGGGGTAGTCAATCTTCTAAAAGCTGGTCACTATGTGAAACAATTGAGATTCGGATCCCTTTGCATGGTCCTGTTTGAGAAAGTTAAGTGGTTTAAAACCAAAACCAATAACAAGAAAATATCTCAAAAATGGTCAAATCTAAAAGAAAACATATGACATAAATTATATGTTTTAACAAGATTTACATTTTTTGTGTAATAAGTTTCTGTCTATCCCTTATGGTTTAACAATTATGCAAAACTCATTCCAGAGTAAAAAAGCCTTCAGAGGCTATTCCCAGAAAATTCAAACTATACATTTTATTTGTGATGTAAATATCCTTAATTTTTGGTATCTTAATCAAAATTATTAGAGCATTTTTAGAAAAACAAACTTTTCAATATTTTTTTCCTGTAGAGGGTAATTTTCCTGAAAATCTTCATGTCACATTCTTGGAAGATTCTAAACATAAATACCAAGTTTGGTATTTAACAGTCTTTTCATTTATAGTTATGCACGCTCAGATATACACACAACCTTTTTCTAAAAATTTTTTTTTGGACTCTGGGGATCTCAAAACATATATTTCTGGTGAAATCTCTACATCAAATTTTTGGGTGGAATATAATACCTTCTTTAGCCTATTATATGCATATGTGTTAGAGAAAGTAAAAACATGTTATTCAAATTTACATCAAAATTCACATTGAGCGGCAGAGACGGAGAAGGGAAAATGGAACTGTACTGGTATGTCTATGGTTAGTGGTCCTGGTGGCAGCTTCTTAGCTGCAATGATGACAACATAATAAATACATTGTAAAATGTTTTACCATTTCGAATTTGCAAAGAAATTCACGTTGTGGGCAGCAGAGAGAGGCTGAGGGGAGAACATCCAGTATATGTGCAGCAAGAGGAATGAAATGTACAGCTGAACCTTTCTCTTTCTACTTAACCATTGGGTTCTAATGCAGCATTACACGCAGTGAACGGATGTCCTTTATTGTTATTTTAGCCTCTGAGAGAATTTTTTTTTTCTAACAAGAATGCTTATAAACCTGTTAACATCTAATTTTTTGGTGCAAAATGAAACCTCAAAATCTGTTGTATGCCATACAACCCTGACAGTAATGTTTACTTTTTCCCCCAGACTTTGCCACTACCAATACTCGCAAAGTTTAAAACTTACTTTCTCCCACATGCTATTCAGAAAACACATATCAATGAATACAAGACTACTCCTAGTTCAGAATATTAATATTTTGGAAAAAAACATTTTCTTGTATTCAGATAAATATAGTATCTACCATATTGTCAAGAAAGCTATATGTGCAGGAAAAACTGAAGTAGAAGGTTAGCACATTATATTAATGATATGTTATGCCTTCTTCCACACTTATTTACAATACACTATTCCTCTCTGGGAAACTTGAAAGTAGTAGAACAAGTATTTAAATGCCAAAAAGGCAATCAGACATATCAAAGGTCTTAAAAGATCTGCTTCATGTAAAAGTAATTTTATAAAATTAGATATATTAACAGTCCCTAGTTTATATATCTTATATGCCATTTTAGATATTAGGGAACATATAAATACTTTTAAATCTCAGAAGAGATATAAAGGGGGAATATATAACATAAGGGGGGAAAATGAATAAGAATTCCTATACAAGATTACTGATAATAAATTAACATTAAACAACTGAAGCTTTCCTGATGATGTTTTAACTCTAAATGTTCTAGGGCATGGATTGACTCCAACATGCTGTTTACCCTGAAGAGGAAGATGCAATCTTTGAAACGGAGTCAATCCATGTACTTACCTGGCTAGAAGCCCGAGAACATTTAGAAATAAATCAACATTTTTATAACCTATGTGGGTATTAACTTTATAACAGCAAAAAACTACCATGAATCAGTATTACGTATGTATCTCAATACAAAATGACCTCAAATGCAAGACGATCCCCTTTTTTCATAATTTAATTTTGGAATGTAGCATATCTACATAAACAGATAGCATGATAAATTAACTTTTCAACATACATTTTGAACACATATTTTCCTCAAACTAAGGGTCACTTAAGCTGATTAAGCCATTACTACACAGAAATTCATACAATAAGTGGGAGAGTAGGAGGAGCAGAACTTCAATAGCGATCTATTTTGACAATATACCTATACATCATAAAAAGTTTTAGCTTATTTGAATTTGCGCAAGAATTATTGTAATGAGCAGAAGAGAGAATGTACCTTTTGTGTGTGTGATAAGTAACAGTGGATAGCAGTGCAGCTGCAATGATATGAAGGTTAAGATTTTCTATTTAGGCAACATACTAAATGTAATAAATTGCTGTAAAAACTTTTATGTTAATCAAATTTGTGTGAAAATTTACATAATGGAGGGAAGCAAGGAGGCAGAACTGAAGCATACCTGGTATGCCTACTGTGAAGCATAAACTAACCTCTCCTCCTGTTTGACTGTTGATTAGCCATTACCACTGATGCATTAGGAAACCCTTTAGTCTTGGAAAAAAGCATTTTTTTAAGATCAGAATGCCTACAATCTGTGGTCCATTAACAACTAATTTTAAGGTGTGAAATAAAAGGCTCATGACCTTGGTAGTAATTTTTACCACTTCCCCCAGGCTTTGCCACTGCCACTTCTGCAAAACTTGAAGCCTGCATTTTTCCTGCATGCTATTGGAAAACATACTGTAAATGCAAGATGAACCCCAGTTCTCAACATTAATATTTTTGGATAATCCCATTGTCTTGTATTTAGATAAATAAGGTAAAAATTTCAAAAATGTGTTTACCAAATGGTTAAAGATAAAAACTATTATGAATACAAATGAATATATTCACTGTTCTATGGATGCTCTCCGAGGTGTAATGGTTACCATGCTAACTTCATATACCCAAGGTCGCGGGTTCAAACCCGGCGGACGATGGATTTTTTTGGGTGTAAAAATCCTTAGCATGGCTTCCTTCGGAAGGGAAGTAAAGCCATTGGTCCCGTGTCGTAGATTTACGGCACGTAAAAGAACCTCAAGCCTGATAGAGAGGCTTCTGGGCAAAATTAAGCTGTCTTTCACGCCCAATTTAGAATGGGATGCTGAGAACCACAGTAGTTAAAGAGCGTCCATAAATAACGCGCAATTTCCAATTTCACAAGGGTAATTCAGAAAGTAAGTTCTGGTTTCTTACTTCATGTGAACAAGTGGCGCTAGCATCTTCAACTTTGCTCCAATATGGTTCAATACAGTCCTGGAAGCATAATTGTGAGGTTATAATTGGTCATTTTTCTTATCAATACAGGTGTTTAAAATGTGTGAAGCAACAGAAGATCCTATCAAGTGTGAGGTATCTGGAGCATTACAATTTCTGTGGGCAAAACAAATGATATCAACAGCAATTCATCATAAGATTACGAAGAGTAAAGGAACACTATGAGCGACAGTGCTGTTCAACTAATTGATCAGTTGGAATTACTGCACCTTTATTATTATTATTATCATCTCTTGCAGTTTTAGCTATATTGCTCAACGTTGATGTTGTGCATTTCGTGACACACACACTAACATCCATGATGAAGAACGAAGTGGCCAAACTTCTGTTTTGAATGATGCACTTATTGCAAAAGTGGATTAAGTGGTCAGACAGAATTACTGTTTCACCATTTCTGAACTCTCAGCTATTTTTCACAAACTGGTCAGACTGTCCTGAACGAAGTGGTGACACAAAGGTTACATTGTCAAGTTTTGTATTTGTTGGGTGCCGAAAGTTAACTGAAGCCCATAAGAACACCAGCAGCAATGACAATTCTTCAGCGCTAACAGAATGAAGGTGAGATGTTTGTCAACTAGAAAGTCACTGGATATGAGATGTGGGTTTCATATGTGAATTCCAAAACATAACACAATCTATGGGGTCACACCAACTCCCCTTCAAGACCACAAAAATGTTTCTAAACATTTTCAAAGCAAAGCTCTCATGGCAGCTGCCTTTTGGGACAAGAAAGATGTTTTGTTGGTGGATTTCATGGCACAAGGAATAACAATAAATGCAGATGAATACTGTGATACATTAACCAAACTGAGGAGAGTAAACAACATGGCATGTTGAGTTCCAACATTGTTTTGATCCACGACAATACTCAGGCGCATTTGCCGTACACACTCCAACTCTCTTGCAACAGTTCCAGTAGTAGTGTTTCAGCATTCACCACATAGTCCTGACTTTATTCCTAGCAACCTTTTCCCAAGCATGAAGAAAATTGCAATGGTTTCAAACGAATGAGAAGCTCAAAGAGAGCATCAATGGGTGGCTACATTCACAGGTGGTAGAGTTTTATGCAGAAGGGATTTCGAAGTTTGCAAAACGGTATGACGAATATTTGAATGTGTATGGAAATTATGTTGAAAAAAGCTGAAAGAATGTACTGTTCACTGGTATGTAATCAAGTCTCCACAAAACTATTGGAACTTGCTTTCTGGATCACTTGTATATTATTAATGATAAATAATTAGTAATAAATGTTTTAATAATTTTATAATTGTAGTAATAAACCTAGCTAGTATAGTAACAAACCCAGTATCTTGTAAGATCTGATGATGAATAAAAATATGAATATGATTCATTCATCTTTTCACGTTAAATAAACCTCAGAAAAAAATCTTATTAGGATAACTTGCCCTAATCAAGATTCAAATTCATGCACTGGAATGGAGATACACATTACTTGCACAACCAAAACATCAGCTTTTCAAAAATCAACATAAGCTTAAAATGAACATCTACTATTATTCCTACATAAGCATTTTTACAGCATCACCTTACCTGGAGGAATTCTAGGAGGACATCCCATTTTACCAAAAGCCATTGAAGGCTGCAATATGAATCGAGCTTTTTCACCCTTCTTCATAGATGACACAGCAGCATCTAGCCCCATAATAACACTGCCTTTCCCCAGACGAAATTTATGTGGCTGTGCCCGAAGATATGTTGAGTCATATGGTTCATCAGCATACTCTGTGTAGGCATTATAATGAATGGTAACAAGCGACCCGCCAGGAATTTGAAGACCTGCACCATGCTGCATTATCTGTAAAGAAAACACTGTACCATTAACCACAACATTAGGTATAGATTTGGTTTACTCAAGTATCATATAAATTCTGTATTTACAAAAAGAAAAGATTGTATCCCTGATAATATAAAAGAAATAAAATTCAGCATAAGAAATGTACACAGAGTTAATAGGTTTTTACACAAAGCATGTTTTATATTTCCGATAATTCTGTTGTGTAAACAGATGCCTTTGCTTGTTTGCTATAATTCTAACTTTTCCTCATTGTAGCAAAATATCCCATACATTTTTTAGTTAATTGGACGCTGTAATGAGATTAAAGGCTGGTTCACAACAACCAATAAAGGTAACCAGAACGAAATGACAAAGTTGAAATATATGCACTACAATGGGAGTATTCACAATTAATGGGAAGCATTCAAGGGCCCTGGGAACAGGACACAAAACTTGGTCACATTTTATCTTTTTCATTCTCGTTTCTGGGCATAACCTATTAGATGCATTTTCTGCCTATTAGACTCTTTAATGTAGGAATTATTCTAGCTGGCTGTGACATGAGATAGCTGCTTGAGTACACTTTAGTTGCAATTCAACCAAATTATGACGTTGGCTAACAAGCATTATGTTGGCTGAAAATGAAATGGATGAAAAAATGTCATTGTCAGTTAAAACAAATGTCTCAATGCACAAAGCTGAATAGGAATAGAAGAAAAAATGTATTCCCATTCTCGTTTATGGGATGTTTGTGAACCAAAATGTTGTGTCCTGTATGGCTTCCCACTTTCATTTTGATTACCATTCTCACATTAATTGTAAATCAACCTAAAGTAACAGCTGACACTAGCTAAGAGTTTGCTAAGGTGCGAGCCAAACCTCTTGATGTTTGAGGCATGCCCACTAATACAGCAGTAGCCAATAGCAACGATGCAGCATTGCCTCATACGGACAGTACACCTCGCCGCTGGTAAAACTAATTGCAATATCATGTGCGTGCTGGCAATTTCATATTTCAGAAAAGTAACAAGTAGCTAGGATAAAAGGGAATATTTTCCTGAACAAGTACAAAAAAGAATCATATTTTTACACCCAGTGGTTTGTATTTTAAATCACTAATTTATAGCTATCTTTCGTGATGTTTAAATGGAGACTATTACTTAAAGGTTATGCTTTTAATAGTAATAAATCCATTGCTGTCATAGTAATTTTATACATTGTAATACAATAGACATAGTTATCACCTATAATGTGAAGTTCTTCATGTTCTAAAGAAATTTAGAAATAGTTATTCAGCGAGGTTTTCTATGAAGGTATGATCTTGTCATGAAAATTTAAAAAAAAAACCCTCTGAAGCAGCTCTAAAAATAATGTATTTTGTTTCAAGAAAATTAGATTTGGAAAACCAATGATGAGTGCATTTTAACAGTTATTATGCTTATTTCTGCACAATGCAGAGTCCTAGAACCAAGTATTTAGATAGGCACATGTTATACTTTTTACATTCAGCAACTCGTTACTTGGAATGCACTAACAATAACTTTGCGAAGATTCAGCAACTATCATCACAGTGTCAAGGAAGTATAAACGATGGAATGCATTGCACCTGATGTGATAGCTCCAGGTTAAAACATTCATAATGCATAAACAGTAAACACTGCTGATGTGTGTGAGCTGGAACTGGAAGGTAATTGCCTCAGTTGAGAATTAAGTTGCGGTGTATTCAAGTTCGTACAGTGATAGACTTTGTACTAGTGTTCATAAAGCTGACTCTTTCAAGAAAATGTCGCTTAGAAAGCCAAGTATGAGTACCAGTGTATACAGCAGTAAGGTTAGGACTGTTGTATTCAGTGTATATAAATTCTTTAAGAAGTATGCAAACAAAGAAAGCTGCAAAAATCTTAACTTTACCAAATGTCAAGAACTTATGGAGAGACGTGCTCATTAAGTGCATCAACTGTATCGCGCATGTGCGGGGGGGAAGCAAAAAAGGTGCACGCAGAGGGATCTCCGGCATTGTTTACATTGCACAGAAAGCACATATGCGTACCTAAGAGAGTGACAAATCTCGACGATTTCGAAAAAGATATACAGCGTAGTGTTTGTGAATTTTATGATCAAGGAGAATTTCCGACATCAAAGAAAATAACGATGGTGCTTAGGGAAAAGATAGGGTATGCAGGTTCTGTTACTTCTACTAGGAGGCTTCTGAAACATTTAGGATTTAAATATAGGAAAACACTTGATGGGTGACAGTTTTTAATGGAACGAAGGGACATTGTGCTGTGAGACTGAAGTTTCTGCACTACATGCATGATATCAATCAGGTGACACACGACCTAAATATTATTTGGATGAAACATGGGTAAACCAGAATCATACTGTGAGGTATATATGGCAGGACTCTTCTAGAAATGGAGATCTAAAAGTTCCAGTAGGGAAAGGAAGTAGACTTATAGTTTGTTTCGTAGGATCCGCTCATACAGGTTCTCTTTCAGAAAGTAAATGGGTGTTTAGATCGAAAAAAAAAAAAAAACAGGTGACTATCATGAGGAGATGACATTCGACTTATTTCGGGAGTGGTTCTTAAAACAGATTTTTAAATTATCTAGAGGAAGGTAGTGTAATTATTATGGATAGTGCGCTTTATCATTCTGTTACTGTAAACAAAATTCCTAATACTTCCTTCAGAAAAGGCAATATAGTTAAGTGGTTAGAAGAAAAAGGCGTTGTGTTTTCTCCTTTAGAAACAAAAGCCAAGCTTTTAGAAAGGATGCAGCATTTCAAAAGTAGTGAGAAAATTTTTGAACTGGATGTACTGGCTAATGAAATGGGACTTCAGGTTATAAGACTTCCTCCCTATCACTGCAAGTATAACCCCATAGAGCTTATATGGGCTCAAATCAAAAGCAAAGTCGCCAAAAAAATATTCTTTCAAAATTGCGGACGTGGAATAATTAGTTAATGATGAACTTGATAAAGTATCACAAGAAGACTGGGTTGCATGTTTCTTGTAATTTTTAAGTGAACATTGCGATTACATTTATAACAAATGTGTAATGTTCTGACGAAGCGAAGTGAAGCTTGGCAACCGCACAGTTGCACCGTATTGGCTCTCACAAAATAGCAAGAGGTTTGGCCCGCACAGTAGTGTTGATGATTTGTATACTTTTTCTGAAGAATGACGGTATTCTGACCACAGTGTCAAGTAGTCACAAGCCACTAGCCTTTGCTGAGATTTTAATACCTGGTGTGGCTCCTACCTGACCAGTAGGTACAGCCATTGTTACAATTGGCCACTCTTAACAACAGTGTATACAAACAGCAGCCCCACGAACAAAGTCCATTAAGTCATTTCTCTGCAGGTTGAGTAACCAGTTCTAGAAGCTTCTTTTGGCAGTGTCCCATAATTTTCACTATTAGAACCTTTGGCCTAGTGTACAGGACTTATAAAAGGGGCTGATGAGTGCCCAGCAAATCAGTCAAGAAGTGAACAGTGAGGATATCAAAAGAGTGCAGCAACTTAAAGAATTACATTCTGTGAGTCAAATTGTTGTATACTGACTGTGTGACAATAGTTTAAGTGTAAGCACATGTACAGTGAGTGCCCTATTGTTTAATAAAGTATTAATTTAATTGTTTTTTCACACAAGCTGTATGTAGGACAAGAGTTGGATAGGTAGAGCCAGACTGAAAAGTTCAATGCCATAGTCGGGAATCGAAACATGGATCTATGGCATTGAAATTAATAAAGTGTGTTTAGTAGTAACTGGTATTTTCCATTTGTTGCAATGGGTGCATCAACAGGGCAAGAGCTTAAGCAGAGCATTCAAAAACATTTAAAATGGCAAAGTATTTGCAGACAATATTTTAATAGCTGCAAAGACAATAGAAAGATTTAAAATGGCAGTGTGTTGCAGACAATATTTTAATACATGTATCCTGTGATATAAATGGCAGCAACAGGCTACATAAAAACATAGAGAAAAACAGTTTTATTAGGACTGACTATTTAATAGACTGTTAAACCTCATCTAAAAATGTATACAGCAATGACAGTGTCATCTGTTGTTCCTGAGATGACATGTACATTGTAGGTGCTGCATAAAGCTAATAAGATTCAGTTTTTTATGTGTTTCTGAAAAAAACAACACTGTATTTTAGTATTTTAACTATGCTCATTAATAATCTCTGACAGAATACAAATATTGATAAAATATAACTTGTAGGCTGTGGTCGAATATTAAAATTATTATCCTTCTCCGCTGAAAATAAAAATCACCTAGTACTTTCAGAGGCAAGGTCACCCAGGTTATACAGACTGCCTAAAATTTACAAAGATAACATTCCATTAAGACCAATCGTCAGCGATATTCAGTTTCCTACGTATTTAGCTTCTAATTACCTCATTTCACAATTAAAACCTTATATTGGAAGAACAAGCAGCTACATTAAGAATTCCATTGACTTTATAAACAAGCTCAAACAATTGACCTACGCTCCAACAGAAATTCTAGTTAGTTTCGATGTCACTTCTTTATTTACCATGGTCCCATCCCTGAAGTTTTAAAGTATATTAAATATCTTTTCCCGAACGATATAGTGGATCTGTTCAGACACTACCTCATGAACACTTACTTTCAGTGGAATAGAGAATATTTTGAACTTGACAGAGTTGCTTTGAGTAACCCACTAGGGCCTGTAGTAGTCAATTATTTTATGGAACATTTTGAAGCTACAGCTCTAGAAACTGCTAAGAAAATACAGACGTGCTGGTACCGATATATCGACAATGTTTTCGCCACATGGCCCCACAGGAAACGCTGAACTCCAGGCTTTTTGTGCTACACTTAACATAAATCCAAAAATCCAATTTACGATATAGATGGAACACGACAATAAACTCCCATACTCTAGATGTTTTAGTCAGAAAAGAAGCAAATGGCAAACTCGGCCACTCTGTATACAAAAAACCTGTTAGCTGCGATCAATACTTGCACAAGGGCTCCAACCACTATCCACAACAAAAACGAGGGGTTATTAAAACCTTAGTCGAACATGCAAAAAATATTTGTGAGCCGCAGTACTTAAATAATGAACTTAAACAATTAGAACAAGTTTTCACCTATAATGGCTACACTAAAAAAGAATTTACACGTGCCATTCACCCGAATAAATTTCAGAAGGAAAAAACAAATTCAAATTGAGCTAAAGTCTTTCTGCCATACATAAAAGACGTCACCGACAGAATAGGACAACTACTAAATAAACAGAAAATTAAAACAATGTTTCTTCCAACAGGAAAATTAAAACAAATTTACAAATCAGCTAAAGACCTACTGGACCCGTTCTCTTCCGCCGGTGTTTTCAAGATAGCTTGAACATGCGGCCAATCTTATATAGATAAAACAAAACGTAGCATAAAAACAAATATTACCGAACACAAAAGATGTCGCCTTGGCCATACAGACAAACAGCCGTTGCAGATCATGCTCTCGTCCTAGATGAACAAGATATATTATTTGAAAATACAGAAGTCCTCACAACTACCAAACATTACTACCCCAGAATGGTCAGAGAATCTATAGAATAATACAAACATCCCAATAATTTTAACTGAGAAGAAGGATTTAAGCTAAACCAGACCTGGATTCCTTCCTCGCACCAGCCACCGCAACAACGAATCAGAACATAGCAGTCCAATTAATCATCTCCCACTACTCCAACAGTATAAATTACATCCAATGCTCCAGGAAGCTACAGTTGCTAGCCGTCCCTGTCCAGCCTATTTCTGAGGATGTCCTTCACAGTTGAGGACGAAACGGCCATTTTTAATATTGTAATATCCGACCACTACCTACAAGCCTAGACATGTTATGTTTTACCAATAATAACATCGGCCGTGAAAGCCTACGAGCTTATAGAATACAATTATTTTATCCTTTTAATTCTATAAATTCTTTAATGAGTTCTTAGATAGATTATTTTCATTACAAGAAAAAAATCTGATGTGCGCCATTCACATGACTTTCTCTATATCCCTGCAACAAATTATTCTTAAAAAGCTTATACTTCTATTTAATTTATGCTAATCAGAAAAAATGAGCAGAAATAGTCTTATTACTTGCTTCCTTGTAAGTAGAAGCGAAATAAGGGACTACCATACATTAAAATGATAGTCAAAAGCTGGTTGCTATGTCAATGAAGTTCCTTTGTTTATATCAATAGGAGTTGACAAGTTCCTGTACGAGAGAAGTTTAAGTTTTTCATTGCAAAAACAAAAAATAATGAATGTTTCAAAAACGACGAACTCACGAAAAAAATGTATATAACATACATTGTGTGTTTTAACGTGCTCTAAATTTTTTGTGTAGTAAGTTCTTGTCCATCTCTTACGATTTAGCAGTTATTCAAAATTCAGTAAAATTCATCCAGAATAAACTACACTTCAGAGGCTATTACCAGAAAATTCAAGATATACATTTTATTTGTCAGATGAATATCTTTAGTATACAAAATTTTAATCAAAATCATTAAAGCCATTTTTGAGAAAATCAAACTTTTCAAAAAAAGTTCCATGTAAAGGGTAGTTGGGGGGATTTTTCTCAAAATCGTGTCGCATCCCTGGAAGATATACTGAACTTAAATACCAAGTTTGATATTTTACAGACTTTTCGTTTATTAGTTATTGTGTTCACAGACACACACGGACCTTTTTGTGAAAATGCTTTTTTTGGATATTGGGGACCCTAAAACATATATTTCCGGTGAAATCTCAGTATCCAATTTTTGGGTGGAGTGCAATACCTTCTCTATACACTATGTATATAGTGCATATAGAGAAAGTAAAAATCTTATGTCCCATCTTAGGTGGAATACAATAATTCCTCTACTTTCTCTAAGTACATAGTAGAAAAAGTAATACTGTTACACATGGTTATATATTACATACATGGCACGCTATATTCCGCAAATGTAATATAAAGAAATTTATTCAGAAAATAAACATAAGGGTGAATATTAATATAAAAATAATAGTTGCAACAAATGTTTACTTATCTTTTGGAATCCTTGCTTGGACTAGCTTCGCAATGATTTCATTGCATTATCAACATATCCTTTTGGTCTCTTTTTTGATGCTGTTTGTTTACACTGTTATGGTTACTGCTACTAGGTGGATTGTGTACTAATGCATTGCTAACTACTGGAATCAAAACAAATTTGCTAAGAGTGTCAATTGGAGGTACATCAGAATTCATTGCATGATTTCTATACTTTAATATAAATATTTTCTCCCAAACCATTAAATCTATGGGCCCATTTAAGTGTTTTAATAATTTAACATCTGGATTTATTTCATGATTAAATTTCCAAAAATGTTCTGCTACAGCTGATTTATCAATTTGTTTGTATTTAATATTCCCAAAGTGTTCTTTTACTCTGGTTTCCAAATGACGTTTAGTCTTACCAATATAAACAAGGTCACAATTTAAACAGTTTAATTGATAAATGCCAGATTTTTTATTTTTTGAAATTTCATCCTTTTTAGAGAAGCCTAACAATTTTGTTATACTGTATTTATTTTGAGGAACCAATATTATGCCATGCTCTTTGAAAATATTTGTGAATTTTTTATTTGCCCAAGGGTGATAAGTAAATTTTTTAAAACTGTATTTATCTTTTATTTTCTTAAGCGTAGAAATATCTTTAATAGCTTTTTGATATTTAAACTTCTCAATTTTTTTATTTATAAAATCAGTATTAAAACCATTAATTAAAGCAGTGTTAATAATGTGTTTACATTCTTTATAGAATTCATCTTTATTAAGGGGTAAATTAATTAACCTATAAATTAAACTATTAAAAACAGCAAATTTATGTGAAAAAGGGTTAAAGCCATTATTTTTTATATAATTATCAGTGTGGGTTTGCTTTCTGTATATTCCAAAATTCAATTTATTGTCTTTTTTTTTTATTATTTTTAAATCCAGGAAAGGGAGATAGACAAAGATTAGTAAGGATAACAAAATCATTTATTAAATCTTCATTCAGTTCTATAGAACAACCATTTTTTTAAAAATGTCAAAAGTTTTTCTCTAGGAATGCTTGGAAACAAAGCAGTTACATCAAAAGAAACAAGTTTATCATTAGTAGATAATGTAATATTGCTGATCCTTTCGACTAGCTCAAAAGAATTTTTAATACTTAAACTCTCAAATTTTTCAAAATTAGTGAATTTTGTATTTAACCATTTAGCTAGGCTGTAAGTAGGTGAATTTATGCAATTTACAATAGGTCTCATTTTATGTCCAGGTTTATGAATTTTGGGAAGAGCATATATTCTGGGTAAAATTGGATTACTGATTTTTATAATTTGCTTTTCTTTATTTGTAATACTTTTAATTTCATTAAGGGTCTTATTATAAATTGAAATGCAGGCTTTTAAAGGGTTAATATCAATGCTTTTGTAATCTTCACCTTGAAGTAAGAGTTCCATTCTGTTAATGTAATCAATTTTATTTAAAATTACAATGCTGTTACCTTTATCAGCTTTAGTATAGATTACATCTTTTTCTTTTAATGATTTAATAATTTGTTTATTGCGATTTACTTTAGGGTGATTTTTATTCAAATTCTGTCATATTTTACTACATTTTTCTTTAACCAATAATTTATTATTTTCATTTAAATCCTGACTAGCAATTTCTATATCTGCTACATAATAATCTATATTTTTTGAAAAATCTACACAGGTTTTTAAACCTTTATTCAAAAAATTAATTTCCTTCTCATTGAAATTACAATTTGAAAGGCTAATTACATTATCTTTAGGGTTATTCCCTTTAGTTGGTTTCAATTTATTTTGTTTTAAGCATAATTTATTTATTTTTCAGTTTATTTGTTTTATTTTTCATGCTAAAGTTCAAATTTTCAAACAATTTACATTCCAAATTGAACCAAATTGAATTACCTAAAACATTTATAAGTTTAAGATGCAAATTATATAATTTCAATTCAATGTTTATTTAAGTTTTTAAAATGCAAACTTCTTTCAACTTCAATTACCTTCTTCACTGTTACTAGCTTCTTTTTACATTTATAAGGATGAATCTTAATTTTGGAGATAATCTGCATTTGCTTGTGACATTCAAAATCATCAAACAAATGAGCAGTATTGTTTTCTCAAAATACAAGGACGAGTCAATAAAGACTGAGAATATTTTTTTTACACATAAAATACACTAGTCTTGCTCCAGATTGGTATGGTCTTTTTCAAAGTATTCTCCATCGATTAGTAAGATTTCATGTCAGTGTTCTTAGACATAAAAGTACTCTGGTTTGTGGCCTATGGTCTACTGGACATTCTTTTTCTAAATGTTTTGTTCAAAATGTATTAGATATCTTCAGAGATATAGCCGAAGTACTCTCTTGCTAATCGCATCAAATTGCGCCAATATTAGCAAAAGAGTACTTCAGCCATACCACTAAAGATGTTCAACAAAGCTTCAGATGAAATGTCTTGAAGAGGAATACCCACAAGCCCAATGAAGTATACTTACAATATAATATTTACTTAATTACAATAGTTAAAATTAATAAGTTAATACCTCACCTACTGACTTGTAATTGGAGATCATACAGTACCATAAATTATACATAACACTGTATACTAATTTTTACATTTATTCACATTATTTACATTGTCAGAATTCCAAGTTAACTCATACTACTAAGCTTTTTAATTTCAGTTAAAACGTCTGCTTCTTGGAGAGCATCTTTTAGAAGCTTAGCTTTTTTGGCCTCTTTAACATTTTTACTTCTTTTTTCCATAGCCTCTTATCTTTCTCTGTCATAGCCTGAAGGAAGAAATAATTGTTAATTACAGGAACGAACTATCTTACCAGTAAAAATAATTTTGGAACAGATCATTTAAATAAAATAAAACACCCCAAATGGAAACTTGTGACCATCAATAATGTGTTTTTAAGAGTTTATTGATACAATTTTAAAAACCAGTAGTGAAAATAATTTGTAAGTTTTTAAAAAAATCAGGGGCATCATGAAGTGAGGCAGAGGGGTAAACTTTCCCCTAAGCTAGAAAAATAATTAGGATATTGGCTTATAATTGATGATGTACTTATAATATAAATGTGTCACATTTATTAAACCAAAGAAAAATTTATTTTAGGATAAACGTGTCATTAAAATTCACTTAAACTCAAGAAACTGTTTCAGGAACCTCCCCTCACCCCAATTAGAAACTGAAATGATGCTTCTGCACCCTCACCCCAATTAGAAACTGAAATGATGCTTCTGCACAAAATCAATCATTTTTCAGCAGTGATGATAATAAAAAAACAGGGGAAATGGAGCTAATGGTAGATTGGAGGAATTATCTCTGTACAAATGAAAGGCCATAAATTACAGGTAAAATCTTACTCTTGAGAAATGGAAATGGCGTGTTATTTATGGACGCTCTTTAACTGCTGTGGTTCTCAGCGCCCCATTCTATACTGGGCATGAAAGACCGCTTAATTTTGCTCAGAGGCCTCTCTTATCAGGCTTGAGGTTCTTTTACGTGCCGTAAATCTACGACACGGGACCAACGGCTTTACTTCCCTTCCAAAGGAAGCCATGCTAAGGATTTTTACACCCGAAAAAATCCATCATCCTTCGCCGGGTTTGAACATGTGACCTTGGGTATATGAAGCCAGCATGGTAACCGTTACATCACGGAGGGCGATTTAATCTTGAGAAAAACCTATTGTCCGCAAAATATGAACTTTCCGATTTCATATAACGTTTTTAAGTATTGGTCGTTTTATTTGTAATAATGTTTCCCAGAATATACCAGAATAGCAATTTGCAATGCAATCCTCCCCCCCTTGCAATGAAATTAACATAAGTGAGAGTCAAATTGGGACTTTTCAAACATCATCAAAATAAGGTAGCAAATAGATGCTGTGTAGTGATACTGAAATCATTTTACGACAAGTTTGAGACTGGCAGACTCTTATGCAGGCCGTGCCGTGGCTGAGTGGTCAGACCACTTGCCTCACACCTAGACGGCCCGGGTTCGATCCCAAGCGACCACATGTGAGATTTGTGGCAGTTTTTTTCCAGTTTCCCCCACCATCACATTCCACCGGTGCTCCATCTTTATGTATCATTAGTGTCATCGCCTGCGGTGCCAGAACAGTAAAAGTAGGTGTTAAACACTATGGGAAAAAAAAAAAAAAAAAAAAAAAAAAAAAAACTCTTATGCTGGAATTATAATGTACTTGATACAATGTAACTTGAAAGTCTAAAACATTGTATAAAACACACCTATTTAGGGTTAAATTACCGTGACAACCTAATTTCTTGATAGTGTCAAATTGTTCCTTCTCATGTGGCACATATTGTTTAGCATGTAACTGAAATTTTGGTAACTGTAGGGTAACTTCTATGGCATTTATGCACAGTGAAACATACAAAGCCATTGATATTCACCCCATTTTATGGTAAACACAAGGAAATAATGCCGGGATTAGGATGAAGTAACGTGAATTATTTATTTATGAGTGTTTAACGCCCGCTTTTACTACTTGTGGCATCGCAGGCGATGACACTGATGATGCATGGTATGAAGATGGAGCATCGGTGGAATGCGATGGGGCGGGAAACCAGAGAAAACCCATCCCTGCGCCGCTTTGTCCACCACAAATCTTGCATGCTATTGCTTGGAATCGAACCCAGGCTGTCAAGGTGAGAGGCAAGTGGTCTAACCACTCGGACATGGCGCGGCCATGTAACGTTAAGTTAAATGCTGTTAAATTCAACGTCTATTAGGATGCACTTAACCTAACAGAAATGACTCCTGGTGGTAGTTGTTTTCAACTGTTCGTTCTATGCTTCACACTGATCGGTTATCTACCATCACTTAACATATCGTCGCCCTCCGTGGTGTAATGGTTACCATGCTAACTTCATATAACCAAGGTCGCGGGTTCAAACCCGGCAGAGGACAATGGATTTTTTCGGGCGTAAAAATCCTTAGCATGGCTTCCTTTGGAAGGGAAGTAAAGCTGTGGGTCCTGTGTCGTAGATTTACGGCACGTAAAAGAACCTCAAGCCTGATAAGAGAGGCCTCTGAGCAAAATTAAGCGATCTTTCACGCCCAGTATAGAATGGGACGCTGAGAACCAAAGCAGTTAAAGAGCATCCATAAATAACAGGCCATTTCACTTAACATATCGGGAAATTACATCGCGCTAAGTTAAATCACTTTAAGTTAATCCTAAATAGCTCCATTTAATATGTGTTACAGTTTCAAGTTACGTCACGTTAAGTTCATCGTATCCCGGCATAGGCAAGCCAGCGCCGAGATTCAAACTCTAGACCACTTACATGGGAAATGGACATATTAATTACCATGAACACAAGCTGTTTGCGTGGACAAGCACAAAGAATACAATGTGAAAAACGCACGTAAAAATAATACTAAAATAAATATGTACGTAACATGGATTAAAAGTAAATGCTGATTGCGAGTACCATAGCTTGCAAATATGATGCATGCTTTAAGAGGTACACAGAACACTAGAAGATTATATATATACATAAAAACAATTTCTTTTTTTTTTTTTAGCTTAAAGTCCTTTAACCTGGTTTGGTCATATCGGACGATGAATGAAATAGGTGATTTGATGCTTGAATGAGCTCGGAGTCCAGGGAGCCTAAGTTACTCAACATGTGACTTTTGCGGTAAGGGAAAACCCAGACAAAAATCATATCTGGGTAACTCACCCTTAGTGAGATTCGAGCTCGCAACCTGTTGAATGTGAGGCAGACACGCTACCACAAACACGCTTAATTATTTTAGTTGTTTAGCGCTCAAAGACACATAAAAAGGTTCAACAAAATGAAACAAAGGAACTTACCTAGTTCTCTAGTGGCTAAGGACAGTAAAGATGACGCAGGCTATAAACGGCCACATGCAACACAATGTTTGGAGTTATATTTGAGTTAGTTTAGTTGTTTTACGCTAAAATACACATAAAAAGGTTAACCAAAATGAAACAAAGCAACTTCCCAATTTCTTTAGCAGCAAAGGACAAAACTTGTTAGTTCACATTGTCAGAAAAGGATGAACTTAATTTAAACGACAATGCACCATACTAAATAAGTTTACACAATACACAATCACCACTTACCTTTCAGCAATTTTCTCACTTGCATTGATTTTCGAGGAGTGAATCTCACTCGGGTTTTTCTTCTTCTATCACAAGCCAACATTACTTGTAATCACGAGTGACACTACTATGAGCCCGGCACTTGCGCAGTTCACCGTTGGCAGGCAGGGAAATTCTTAACGATTTCATACAATTTTGCACCCGCTCAGGAATAGCTGTCCTGAATTTAAAGCATTGGGGAAACAAAAACGTCAGCAATTTTCCTGATATTTTTATTAAATCCCTGACCTTTCTCTGGCTTTTCCAGAAATTTTAAATTCCCTGACTTTTCCCGGGTTTCCCAGACGCTGGACACCCTGTATATATCAAACCTGATCCGTAACCACAAGAAGAGGTTTTTCAAACTCATAACCAGTAGGCCAGAGTTTTTGGCAGAAGTCCATAATTGATTGCATTACATACTACTGGCATTGGCTTTCTGCAGCTCATACATTTTTAACAACATGGGCTTAACTTTCTCTCCTGCTAAGGGAAAAACTAAAATGTTCAAAACATATTGTTCCATTGAGTCTATGGTTTCATTCGCAGTGATTTCCAAATCACAATCAGACACTTTCTACTTTATTCTTTGTATGGTTTCTTGGTATACAGACTCCATGTAGTTTTTTCTTAAAGTACTCTTATCGGGCATTGACATCTTTGTGTATTTTTCAAGAAATCCCGTGAAAGTTGGATGGTTTACCTTATTGAGTGGAATTTCTGCTTGTGTAAGAACTGCACACAAATTAATGTTTAATTCCTTCAAATTTTGGCTTTTTGAAGAACTCTGTTGAAATGCATTTTGTAATAGAGGTTGCTGCAATTTGTTTGCTTGAAGAGTAATTCATTTGATGCTTAGACCTGGAAATATGTTGTTTGATGCAATCTTGCTGATGTTTTTCATCTAACAAAATTCCTGAATTGCAAATAGTACATTGTATAACAGTTCCATCAGTGACTATGAAATCTTGTTTGATTTCCTGAGCCAGAACAATAAGCCAGGCACTGGACACTTTTCATGGTAAAATCTAGTAGTACACTTGTATAGCAATGTAACAATGAGCTAACACCAGTTCACTTGCTAACTCAATGCAACTGTAACACAACTCACTCTTGCACCCAGTCACTCGTTGTCCTCACTCTCTTATAACACTGCGACTATTACCAGAATGTTCTCATTCATGCTGGAACTGCAGTCTCAGCGATTTCTAGTAGCTTCAAGCAGAACCCAGTCCCTATTTTCAAAACTATGAGGGTGCTGTTACTACCGTCTCTGTGTGACCAGCCTCCGCGTGAACAGATGACGTCTCTCACAGTAACACACACTCATAAACACGAACAGCAGGTTACTGATTCTGGTGGGATAGAATCACCCATTGTCAATTGCATTACTGTGGGCTACTTTACAGTGGTAAAGTGAGAGAAAGAGGTTTTGTCGAACACACAATTATTTTTCATTGTTGCAAGAGCACTTTCAACTCCCACATGGCATTTACTGAAAGAGATAGGCTTACTATTTGCATATACACAGTGTTGAGAAGACAATAATTAAAAAGTTGAAATATTTTATGTTAATTAGAAATCTTAGAATAAATTGGAATGGAACTTAAAAGAAAAAAAGGGGATTATGGGCATGGTTGGGAGAAAAAGAGAAAAAAATGCATGAAAAACTACCTCTTTTTGCAACTAGAAACATAATTTCACACTGTGATATCTTTCTGAACAGTTTTAATTTACCCCGAGAAAAAAGGTATGCATCTAAAAATACTAACCCTGGTAATAAGACAGTGAATTACACAATGAAGAAGATGGAGGCGGAAATGTCCAAGATGGAGCTATTGACCAAAATTTATGAATGACTTGCCAGCATGGCAAACGACATGGAGGAGCTTGTCAGAAAGGTGAAAGACTATAGTCAACAGTTGGATGAGTAGAGTCAGACAGAAAAATTCAATGTCATAGCTGGGACTTGAACTGTGCATCTCCTGGTCTCTAGCCAATTGCTTTGACCACTGAGCTGCCATGGTAACATGTCGACACAGCATTAAATTCCTCAACTGAGTCGTATGTTTCCCAGTAAACCACAAGGTGATCTCAGATTATTTTGATATAACATACCACAATGATAACTTACAATGACCTAAGTTCTGGGCTTCACAGTTTAACAACTACAATCCAACTCCTGCCCCACACATGGCTAATGCAGAAAAACAATTAACACTATAGACAACCTTAACACCTTGGAAGACTTGGGGAACAGCACGGAAGAGTCGATAGCAGCACCAAGTATTGAAAAAATGCTTATGGAAGACTTAAAAAACTTAAAAGGTTGAGACGCCAAGATGTGACATAACATCTGCAAGTGTCAACCCATGGTCAGCAGAGGGTGAAGCTGCACAGTTGATAGCCAGCCTCCAAGACGGGCAGTAGTAAGTTTAAATTTGATTCCAATGATTTGGCAGTGTCCGGAGACGTCTGAAAGGCCCTTGAAGTACTGGTTCCTCATAGCTTGACCACAGTCTACCATAGTCAGTCAGCTATAGTAAGACAACAGGGGAGACAATGTAAGAGTTCACCCTGACATTGAATAATGAGCAAACCCCTGGTGAACTTGATGATGATGGGAGAGATTGGCTAGTGAAATAGTCTTCCATAAACTATAAACAAGTGATATATGTGATGCAAAAATTGCCTAAAATTATCAAATCATAAGGATTACATTAATTTATGTTCTCAAGCTTAAGATCAATAAAAATGTTCCGAAAATTTACAGGCACATTTGTAATGCAGGACCAGTAATGCTCATGGAAATTCAAAAAGGTTATTAATTTTTATCAAATCACTACATATAAATATGATTCTAACATCTACAAACCATATCAGAAAGGTTTAAATAATTAGTAGTTATTTTCTGAAATATGGGAGAAATGCACTAATAGAGGAAGTCACATCAGGAAGATAGTATAATGGAGAGTTGGCCAACCTATTAGGTAGTGTTCTGGATGTACACTTTTTTACATTGAAATGGTTATATTAGATACCAATAATTAAGCCTAAATTACATTAATATTTTAAATTTTACTTACCCTTTTCTTTACTGAACCATCTGGGAAAAGATTCTGCATTTTGGAAGCCAAGCGTTGGAAAGGTGTTTTATCAGGCTCATTTTCATCATCACTTCCTATATCTAAGCACTCAAAGTTGACATTAATCAATTCACTGCTATCAAAATAAGTGTTTTCTTCCTCATAGTTATCCTCTTCATTCACTTCAAATGTCGCAACAGATTTGTCAATAAGTTCTCTAAAACAAGCGTTTGCAGAACATTGTAATCAGTTGTTTTCTCCACATTCAAAATTACTATAATCACTTACTCTAAAGCACTCCAAAAAATTGAAATAAGGAAAGGACACAATAACATGTATAATGTTTGCTAATGCAAAAAGATGAATTAAAAAAAAATCCTTGAAAGAATGGTATAATTTTTCAAACCAAAAGTCTTGCATACTGTTCACCAGAAAATTAATATTAATTCCTAATGTAAGAAGTTATTAATTTTAAGAATACCAGTAACTTCACAGTTCTAAGCTCATGTTGATTTCCTAAGTGAATCAATTTGGAATGAGCCCCAATACCATCAATACTCACTACTGTAATCTTTGATACTTTTACATTTTAAGTTTAGCATTATTGAAGATTGTTGCACTATAGATAAAGAATGAGATGTTAGAACTATGGTTCTTGACAGACCTTGTCTCTGTTATCTCTGGATGAATGAATACAAATTTCACACTCTTGTGACTAAATGAAAACATACAAAACAATGAAGGAAGGCGTAGAGCTACTCGTGTAAACATGCAGTAATAAATGAATTGTGAAGGAAGTTGATTTAGCTGATTCATTAAATCACATTTCTACAACAGCCTGGCTGTGACTCACTCTAACTGTGGAAGTGCATGGAGTAGAGGTGTGGAGGTTGGAGCAAGGAGGAATTTCAAAAAGAATGATAATACCTATTAGAAATAGCAGTGGAAATTGGATTTAACCCTGACTTCAAAAATAAAATGCAAAAAAGAAAGAAAAACTCAAGGAAATATCACTAACTACAATATTAACACCACTACCAAACGCAAACTGGAAATACAAAAAATTCACCTACCACCCTTGGGCATTTAGAAAATTTAAGAATCTTCAACAAATTCAACATAAGACTAGCTCCATAAAACAAATTCAGCCTGACGAACATCCTAAACAAACCTCTTGAAAATACAATTCAAAGCATATTAAAATATGGAATCTATTAGATTAGCTGTGAAGATTATGAGAAATATTACATAAAGTGAAAATAAACTTGGAACACCAGAGAAACATAAAACTAAAATCCGTTGTCACACAATTTTTGGACAGTAAACCTTAACATTGGTCGTCGCCCTCCGTGGTGTAGTGGTTACCATGCTACCCGGGTTCGATCCCAAGTGACCGCATGTGAGATTTGTGGTGGTCAAAGCGACACAGGGGCAGGTTTTCTCCGGTCCTTAGCATCCCATGTCGCACATTTACGGTGCACCTCAAGCCTGATAGAGAGGCCTCTGAGCAAAATTAAGCAGTATTTCATGCCCAATTTGGAATGGGACGCTGAGAATCACAGTAGTTAAAGAGCGTCCATAAATAACATGCCATTTACATTTTTTAGCATTGTTCAAAATATAAAATTGTTAAAACCACTAGCATCATCAATAGAATTGGACATCTGGGAGAAAATACACATAATAAAAAACAGAAATTACATAATAAATTTTGATATCATGCCACTGAATGAAGAGTTAAAAGTTTGCATCCTCAACACAGATGGCAACAGCATTAGAAATAGGAGGAGGAGGAGGAGGAGGAGGAGGAGGAGGAGGAGGAGGAGGAGGAGGAGGAGGAGGAGGAGGAGGAGGAACATTAGTCACCAAGTTGCTGAAGACAAATGTTCTTGAAAAAGTTACAATGTTTTCAACTATATTAAGTGAAGGTGAATGTAAATAGTGTGACTCAACATAACTCCAAGATGATGAATACATCACTGTTAATAGTGCTTCTGTTTTTAATATTTAACTTGTAAATATTTAACTTTGTAAAATTTTACTTTACAAACTTCCATTGTAAAACAGATTTTTACAAATTACAAACAAAGTTTACAATTAACAAAACTTGTAGACATTGTGAAATATGGTAAGCAGCACTGCTGCCAGCTAAAAGCAGTGATACATATTTATCTATATGCTGATCAACCAGTAGTATTAAGTATTGCTGCTCAAAAATCAGTACTGGTATCATCCCTTCACTAGAATAAATGAAGATTTGATAATCAATTTTACTAAAATTTGGCCCTCACCAAGCTATTAACCAAACAGTAATTTAAGATTACAAGATTTTTGCACTATTTCTCTAAAAATCTAACCAGATCAAAACCTGTAATATTTAAATATTTTCTCATCTATTTCTTTTACTGCCAAAAAATAACTTTTTATATACTGGATAGACTAGGTTAGAATGTCAATGTTTAAGCCAGATAAAGACCTCCAAATGTACAATGTAAAAGTTTATGAAGATTGACTGAAGAAAATGGCATTGTGAAGTAGAAATATTTGTCAACCACACATTTTACTCTGCAAGCAAGATAATTCACATTTGAGGCAAGATTTTGGCAAGATGTCCATTTTTGCATGAATGATATTAACTATTACTTTCTCTATATGTACTATGTGCATAATATTTAGAGAAGGTATTATAATGCACCCAAAAATTCGATACTGAGATTTCACCAGAAATACATGTTTTGGGTCCCCCTGAATCCAAAAAAGTATTTTTAGAAAAAGGTCCTTGTGTCTGTCTGTGGACCGTATAGCTCACAAACGAAAAGAACATTAAATACCAAACTTGATATTTAAGTTTGGTATCTTCCAAGGATGCGACAAAGATTTTCAAGAAAATCCCCCCATCCCCAACTACCTTTTACATAGATTTTGATTTAAATATCATATATTAAAGATATTTATCTGACAAATAAAATGTATATCTTGAATTTTCTGGGAACAGTCTCTGAAGACTACTTTACTCTGGATGAATTTTACGGAATTTGGCATAACTAGTAAACCACAAGAGACAATGTAGAGCTTGTTAAAAACACAATTTATGTTATATACATTTTTTTCGTGGAGTTGATAGTTTTTGAGATGTTCCTTGTTATTGGTTTCAGTTTTATAATACTTTTCTCATACGGGAATCGTAAACTCCTGTCCATACAAACAAAGGAACTTCAGTCACATAGCAACTAGCTTTTGACTATCACTTTAACCTATGGTACTCCCTTATTTCCCCTCTACTTACAAGGAAGCAATAAACTATTTCTGCTAACTTTTTCTCGATTAGCATCAAGTAAATAGAAGCATAAGTTTTTTAACAGTAATTTGTTGCAGAGATGTAGAGAAAGTCATGTGAATGGAACACGTCAATTTTTTTTTTATAGTTTTTAACTCTCAAGGCAGTTTTTTAGTGATATGCATTGAAATGTTACTTTGAGGTACAATAAAGGTACAAAAGAAAATAAATGCTTTTAAACTTTACTTATATGCATATAGAACCAAAGTAGAGTACTTCTAACTGCCAGGTGCAAAAAACTGAGATTCACCATGCTTATATTAAACATTCATAAGGTATTTTTGTTTCATAATTTACAGAAGTGTAATAAATAAAAATAAGTTTCTTTATTGAAGCATTTGATAGAAGAAACTTAAGAACTAAGCCTAATGTTCCCTAACCTGGTAAGTAATTTCAGAAACTTAATAAAATAGGTGAAACGATACTCCAGTGTTCTATACACCTTCAGTTAGCCGTCACATTTGTCTTCTCAGGAAAACAAGTAAAAAAACAAAACAAAAAACAGAAAAAATCCAGGCAACTAACCCTAACTGAATTCAAACTCAAGACCTCTTGACTGTGAGGTAAAGCTACCCACTGACCATAGAGGCAGACTATTTTACTTTTATTTAATATTATTATATTCATTAGTTTAGACTTGTGTCTAACATGGTATCTACATACTTCTAAGCAAAGTAATTTTCTAGGAATAGTAGTATTAGTCATGCTCTGTACATCAAGTGTCACCACATCTATTAAAAGTGACAAGTCATGACAGCACAGACTCTCTAGTTGAAACATTGGCTCTCAATATTACTAAAGTATTACACAAAACAAAAATGTTAAGTTGCAGAAGAACTGGCCACCTAACATGGAAAGTGAAGATAAAAGGTTTAGATGAGCTACTGTTCTATTAACCTGTTCAAAAAGGCTTGCCCAACCTCTCTGTATTGGATTTATGATGGAATGAATTGAGCTTAAAATTTTCTTTTCTTTGGTAAAATAAAGGTACAAAGACTTACATGATAGAGAATATAACTTATCATTCCTCTCTGTACATAAAACTGTCTCCCAAAAGAACGACATCAGTACCCTTCTATCCAATATATTAAAGAGAACAGGTACATTTATGATATTCTGTAACGTATGGCTATTAAAATACTTTTATTTTAACATAAATCCTTTTACAAGCTTTGGCACAAGCTGTGCAGCTGGTTTCGATGGCCATGGCCAACCCTTATGTGGGTGTAAGTTAAGAAGATGTCATCCTGAGTAGAGGTAGAAGAGAAAATGTGTTTCCACATATTGTAGTATTGGGCGAAGTTATGAAAATCATGTAGCAGTGATAGCTCACTAACCTTAAGAAGTTGAAAATAAGCAGAATGTTTGTGTATTAGACCATTAATCAATTCTTAGAAACCTGGACTATTGATCACAGACACCAAAGCGTCCATGTAACATTAGGGACAAGCAGGCAGTTAAAGCACAGCACATATTTGATGAAATCCTGTGCGAAAACAAGTCCACCCTAGCTCGAGAGCTGAATGTCAAAAAATTAAATTAAATTGAGTTTTAAGGACACATTTTAACTGCTGCAGTTCTCAGTATTCCATTCTATATTGAGCAAAAAGACTGCTTGATTTTGCTCATAGGCCTCTTTATTAGATTAGAGGTTCTTTTATGTGTTGTAAATCTAGGACACTGCTGTACTTCCCTTCTGAAGGAAGTCATGCTAAGGATTTTTACACCTCAACCAATCCATCGCCCTCTGCCATGTTTGAAAACAAGACCTTGGACAATGACTGAAATGTCAATGTTCCATCCGTTAAGTGATGACCTAGAGTTGAATGCTTACCAGCAGAGTACTGGTCCCCTTCTATCCCAGCATCAAAAGGAGCAGTGGGTGATAAAATCAAAATGCCTGTTCAGTGTTGCACAATGGCCTCAGATTTTTTTTTTTTTTTTTTTTTTTTCCAATAGATGAAAAAATTTACATCAATAAGGATGCTTTCAACCAGTAAATTAACCAGGTCTATGTGAAGACTAAAGGTAGCAATTCTGAAAAATATTGGTGTTCTGTACTTCTACTACATGCAAGTGACCAGAAATCAAAGGATATTAAATTATGTTTAAAACTATGCAAATGGTTCAGGATCAATGTTGCAACAGTATTATAGTAAGACTAGGTAGGTGTCACAACACACGGTCTGCACTTACTTCAGATTAATTCCTTCTTTCAGCTTTACTGGAACATAATCTTCCTTATCACTATCATAATCATCAGTAACCAGTTTTGGGTCAAGGTCTACTGCATCTGTAACATCCATGCTGAACTCTTCTTGGTGTGAAATGAAACTTCAAAATGTTATGTGCTTACTATCTATTTCTCTTCTGATTGCTCAGTTTATCTTGAGCATATTCACTGCATTCTCCTATAAAAAAGTAAAATTTGTGTTAATAAACACTATATAAAAACATTGAAGGAAATTTAATATTCTATTCCATAACTATTTTGCTAGAAACTTGTTTTGTAAAACAATTTATTGGGGTGAAAATGTGTTAGTACTATCATGTGCAGTAGGAATGTATAATAATGTGATAAGCCCAAATAAACTTAGGCCAAGTTTCTGCCTTGCTGTCTACATTGTTACAGGTGTGGAGAACATACCCACCAGGATTATTGGAAATATGAGCACATGCACTGGGACATTGAAAACAAAAACACTTTGGCCCATTTACATAGTCCCCTGATTATTATGTGTGTCTGTCAATAAAGAAACACTTTGGGTTATACGAGATGCATCTTGAGTCTCACAAAGCTTGAGAAGCATCTAACTTGCAAGTGAATAAAAACACTTCTCTCAGCGGTAATCTGTCCCAAATCTGGTATCGAGATGAATCTCAATTTGAATATGAATAAACCACAAGTTTGTTCCACTGAAATTTGATAATTTCTTGAGACTGTTCAACAGCGGACTAAAAGTAATAAAGAGCAGGCTGGGAGCATGATGCCTATGTTTATAATGGTTCACCAACACAGAAGAAAAATTTAGAAAGTTCAGATAGATTCTTTAGAACATAATTATAAATATTGCAATTAGTTTAGGAATATTAGCACAATTTGATTTTCAAATACTCTTTTAATTTACATATAAACTGTACCCATCATTTGAATTTTTTGTTTTAGTATGCTTAAAACTTCATTAATGTCTATTACTTTTCTGAAATATTCAGTGCCTTGGATGAGCACTGCAATTCACAAGAGTTTTTCAAACTATTCTTTGATGAACTATTATTACAAAAGTTTATACTTTTATTGACTTTCATGTTAAATGATATAAGCAGCGCTCAAATTTGGAGGACATATAAAGGTCTAAAGATGAACTACAAAATTACTCATATTAAGTTTTTAATAATTAAACTATTAATTTAATTATTAACCTAGTTAACTATTATTATTAATTGTAAATTTATAAATGATGTTTTTATTCAATTTTTTGAAATTATTTAGTTAAGTAGTTCATTATGAATACGTTATGTGTTATATTTACCATTTTACTTTTTCTCTATAAAAACTCTTATATATATTTATTTTGTTTTAAACTTGATGTGTCCAATAACATGTATATGCTCCAAAGGATGAATAAATAAATCATAACTGCTATACAAGTAAAAAAATATTAGAGTAATAACATATGAGGGCAGATCAAATATAAACAGGAATTATTTTTTTTAAATTTATTGCATCAACAAACAAAAATACTCATATACAGATTACTTTTCTACATAGTGTCCTGCCTTTGATACACATTTTCTCAATTGGATTGGCAAGTTTTTGATGCCATCCCTATAGAAATAAGGAGGATGCATGCAGAATTCTTCTACACTTGCACCCTCATCAAATCGCTGTCCTCCTAGGTCTTGTTTGAGTGGTCCAAACAAACGGCAGTTGCAAGGCGATAAATCTGGACTTTAAGGAGGGTGTTCCAGAAGTGTAATTTTCTCCAGTTTTTCCCACGTTAAAGCAGCAGTAAGTGGCCTCGCATTGTCATGGAGAACAATGAAGTTTTGGATCGGTTGCCAGCATCGCTTGTTGTGATAATGCGACTGTAAAAGGTTGCATTAAATGTGCTTTGTTCGAAGAATATCCACCAGCAAAATGCCTGCGGAGTCCCAGAAAACGGTTGAGAGCACCTTTCCAGCAGATGGGACCGGTCGCCACTCTATGCTTGCTTGGGGTGTAATGATGCACAAGTCACAATGCGATTCAAGAAATCTTCTCCCTCCTCCTCGTAGCGATGCAAGTGTCTCTGACAAATTTCCTGGCGTAACGTTTTTTTTTCCTGGTTGAGATGAGAAACCCACCTGGCAGACAATTTTCTGTAATGGAGTTCATCTTAGATGATTGGTTAAACACTTCTGTACCTTATTTCTAGGGCAAAAACAATTTTGAATATTTTTAGGCACCGATCTTCTTCAATAATGGCACGAATGGCAACAATGTTGTCTGCAGTAATGCTTGTCCGCGGTCTCCTGCTATGAGGTTCATTTTGCACAGCTTCTCTTCTCGCCACAAAAATTTTAGCCTATTCATACACTCGAGTCCTCTAAAGTGTTTCTTCCCCAAACTGTGCACGGAACCGTCTCAAAATATCTGAAGGTTTGGTGCCCTTTTTTGCAAGAAATCTGATGATGCGTTGCGCAACAGACGTGTGTATCTCTTGCTCACTCATGGCATACTGATGCAGCCCCATTCTCCAGGGTGCATGCACTCACAATACCCCTTCTCCAGATACCCCCCACCAACATACTGACAAAGTCTCTCCTCAAAATTATGACCAACAGCGTGTTATATTAAAATTCCCATATATATATTTGATCTGCCCTCGTAAATTATGTGAAGATTAATAATGGAGAGATAATTCAGAAAATTACTGCAGGTATGGAAAACATATTACATTTGGCACTTAGGGCATCTTGGGAAAGTGCCACATTTCCAAGAATAAAGAAATACAAGTAGATGATATCTACTCGTCTTATTTGCATTCATATTTGTTATGCTATTCTCTTCCGGCAGGGATCATTGGGGTTTAACCTCACAGACCTCTTGGCTACACCTGTAGTTGTTCCACAATTTGTGGCCTTTCTTCAGTCACTAAGTGCTTCACCCCCCCAAATTCTAAAAAAACATTCCTTGGCTATACTTTGCGGCTTAGAGCCATCAACAATGGACAATGCTTTTTGGCTTAGGACCCTAACTCCTGCACCTCCAGAATAGTTTTATGTTGGCCTCTGAATATTGGCAAACTGTGAGAATGGCTCGGTGCCCCAAGTTTGAAGACTGTCCAAAAGATGATAATGTTTGGTGGGAAGTTACGTTATTAATAGGTCAACTCCTTTAAAATCTTAAGAAAGAAAAATTTGTTGCAATAGATTTGTGTAACATTTAGACAAGCTAGTAAGAGATGTGAAATTTAAATTTGAGATAAGGTTTTGTTCAGAATAGAAACACTTGCATACTTTCATTTTTTGGTGTCTAACAAATTTCGAGAACTATAAGCTAGACCAACTGACTCCTGTTGTTTGCATCTGTTGTGTATTAGTTGTTTTGTTGACACCTAGTGGTGGAGTGGTGTACTTTCATAGCTGTTTTGGTGGTGGCAATTAAAAATTCATTAAGCAATGTTTAATGTTTTATTTCTATGAATATTTCATCTTGTAACAGGTTTTCCACCCTAGCAGTGTAATCTCCATGCCCATAATAACTAATTTCACCTTTGTCCACTTCTATGAGTATAAGCAGTTTGGATTTTATGCTTTGATGGCTTGTTTGTCTGGGAAATTATTATATCTTATGGTTTGTATATCTTCAACAACCGTTTCACAGAATACCACACATTCGGAAAACTACACAAAAAGCAATTTTTTCAACTCAGTCCCACACAAACTTGCAGCTCTTAAGTAGTTTAACCCATAGATTGGTGCTCACTAGAAATGGGGCGATTCATGAACAAATCATTCATATGAAGGATTACATTCTTTTCGAATGGAGGAAATATTACCAAATATGTTTGCAATAGATGCAAAAGAGTGGGACATCTTTACATGAATTACTGTTTTTATGCTAAAGGAGCTACCATATGAATATCATCCCCGTGTATAAATATAAGTCAAACACAGAGAAACATGCCGATGATGAATCGTGAACGAATCGATGGATCAATTCATATTCCTTGAACAAATTGTATGGATCGATTACTGAAAATGAATCGCTCGACCAATCTCTAGAGCATACTGCATTAACAGATGATGAATACTGACAAGAATACCTATACATAGTGAACACAGCAATAAACAATGGCGTTCAAAAACAAATCAACAAAAATAGCGAAGTTCAAAGAAAAAAACATATCAAGGATACCACTAAAATTGGTAATGTTGCTGCAGAGGTCAACATGTCATATATGGAAGACACTGTTAATGCACAATGCAGAACAGATAAACCAATGCAGATATAAAACACAGCAGTATTATGATTTTATCTTGCATAAACATTGGTGTTTTTTATTTAATTTCAAATATTGTGCAGATTTCAAGTTATTGCATTTCAAAAATTAATTTTACTTTCTTCTCCCAAATCTTCCACAGGTAATAATTTTAACAATAATCTTCCTTTAAGTGTTCATATTATTTATCCAATCATATCAGATTCAACAATACTATTGTCATTTATTTTTATTAAAATAGTTTCTGTTCACAAGAACATAAATTGCAAACAACCTTCATTATAAATTTATCTCTGACCTTTCCTGTTGGTTTTAAAAATTAACTTATAATAAACCCTTCACAATGCAGATTCCACCTAACATTTTTAATTGTTTGAACTTTCAGGATGTGCATGAAGAATTACACATTAATTGGATGAAAATCCTCATCAAGCGGGATACTTTAATAAGGAAATTTTTTATAAAAGTAATCCTTAAAGCAAGTTTTAAATATAAATAATTATGATTTTATAATTCCAACTTGTTACATTTAAAGGTAAACAAACACATGATTAAAGAAAAATACAATTTACAATTCGCCGTTTTATATATTACTATTCTAGGCAATCGGTGTGCTATACAATCTTTAATGGCTGTCGAGCACGAAGCGAGCGGATGAGTAAATGCTGAAGCTATACGAACACCCAAAGGTTTCAACAATCATTTACAACATAAATATACGTAAAAAACTATTTTCGATTTTTTCACCGATTGTGGTCAAAAATTCACTCCTACTGTCCCCTAAACAATTCTCAATCAATTTAGCTACAAGCGAAGCGAATTATCCAGTTTCAGCAGTGCAATCAAGAAACCTACAAACCTGTAGTGGGTAATGCAAATAGCCCGTAAAAAAAGGGAAGATGGCGAGTAGTTAAAAATCGCAAACCTAAGCTATCAACCTCTGAGTTCTTCCATAAAAACGTTCCTTAACTATGTAACACACAGTCTACGCCATTATTCACACATGTTGGACAACAAACAAATGGATGTTTGACGGATGCCGCCAAGACAATGTTGCCATCAACGATATGTTATTATATGTAAATGTTATTATACACGCACTAAATAATGGAGTTATGAAACAAAAATAGTATTTACCCTGTCATTAAAATACTTAAATTATGTAATTAAATAGTGAAATATTGTCTTCTTAGCATTTATTTCAAAAGAAATTAGGACATGTCAACACACAGTGCGTTGCACATTCTGTAAAGTAAAAAAGTTGAAGGTGAGTTAGGGCACCTAAGGAGTAACAACATTCGTGAAGTCATGGATAAATATTTTATTGGTTAAAGCAAACAAAAACAAATAACTTCGGCAGTTTAGTGGTATTACATCAGTGATCCCCTAATAAATATCAAACATATAGAAAATTTGAATTTACTTTCGATTTAAAGTGTAGCACCGCTAAGCTATGAAGAATCTGATGTTTCGTTCAGCAACATTGTTTCGTAAGCATTTTATGAATATATAAGTCGGCACCAGGCATTTGTCCTCAGTTTCATTATTTTACTTACTTTACTCTCCTTATTTCAGGTAACAGCGCAACTATAAACGTTATACCGTCAGCCGGGATAAAATATTTTCCACCTCCAATATCCTATGACCGTAAGTTTGTAATTTTGCATTACCACAACACTTTTATAGCTTGTACATAGGAAATAACTCATACTTAGTTACATGTAGCGGCACGTCAAAGCTTCTGTCAATTTCCAGATATTTAACTCATTAGATTGCTAAGGTTTTAATTTCTTCTTGGAATCAGTGGGACTTAAGTTGCTCTTCCCTGTCGCTCCGCAATCGCAAAGCTAGTCTTGGGATGTTTTATTTCGCGACCGCGTAGCGACGACAGGGTGTGGCCAGGTCTGTGAAGATAAAACACCCCAATGATCCCAAGAAGCTAAAAACTGGCAATCTAGCAGATTTCAAAGTGAACATCTTGTGGAAGCTTTACCAAATGGACAAGCAGTATTTATAATGTGTAGGTGTGGATACTCTATGATGTATTCAATTCCAATCTCACTCTTTTATTTTCAGATGTGGAATTTCCAGAAAGAAGTAGGCTCACCTTCATGCCAAAGGTGCCTCAATTACCACAACACATCAGACCACCCAAGATGATGAAGAATTTGAAATTAATGAGGGGACCAGAAGAAGTTCACAACTTCTTAATTCATAAACAATATGGCATTATAGTAGGCATGGTTTAAAATAATGTATTTGGTGTAGTTGTAATGTTATATTTTCAGTTACCTGTTCAATTTGTGTCCAACATTTAGATCTCTGAAGTAAAGTAGATATTTAGCATCCTTTTTAACAAAATATGAAATATTTTAATAATCTATGCTGATCAGAAATTATCTTTGGAGCACTTAATATCACATGTGATGCAATAGTATGACAGAGTATAGCATATCAAACAAGCAGTATTGCTTTCAGGCTTAATTCTGATCTTTAGAAGAACAGTTTCTTCCTCTGCTAAGTTATGTTTCAAAATATTCTATTTCAGGCATTGCATGGAGGTCGCTTAAAATGGGGTCATTTTGAGGTGATACGTATGGGAATACTGAGAAAGATGAAAGAAGATCGAATGTTTGCAATATGGAGAGTGGATGCACCTTGGCAACCAATCACCAAAAAGGTAAATAGGAAAGAAAGGAAAATAAGATGAATTTGAAACAAATGGAGTACCTATTTATATTGCTAAATGCTTCAACACACTACGTTACATTTCACCTTAATAATATGCAGAGTTGTTACAGGTATTGATAAAAAGCTACTTGTTAACAGATTATTGCACAAATTTGTTTTTATTAAATAATTTAAGCTCTACAGACACCTCCTCATTTGAGAAATCATTTCATACATTCATTCACCACTTATAGTATGGCTAAAGGATATTAAATTTGTTATAGCATACATAAGACTGATGTACATTTTGTCACCCTCCGTGGTGTAATTGTTACCATGCTAACTTCATATACGCAAGGTCGCGGGTTCAAACCCGGCGGAGGACAATGGATTTTTTCGGGCATAAAAATCCTCAGTATGGCTTCCTTCGGAAGGGAAGTAAAGCCGTGGGTCCCGTGTCATAGATTTATGGCATGTAAAAGAACCTCAAGCCTGATAGAGGGGCCTCTGAGCAAAATTAAGCGATTTTTCACACCCAATATAGAATGGGACGCTGAGAACCACAGCAGTAAAAGAGCGTCCATAAATAAAACGCCAATTCATTTTGATATGCATTTAACCATGCAGCATTGAATGATGATAATTACAAAAGATGCTGGAAATGTTGTTCTCTCTCAGGTATACAGACTCTTTATTGCGAAAACATATTCCAGTTGACACAATTGAGTTGAAGCACTGTAATGTTTCTGATTTCATTCCTAACTTTTTCCTTTAGTTGTTCTAGTATACAAAGATTTATCTTATACACTATATTATTCAAACTACCCTATAAGTAAAATTCACACACAGTTAAATCTGGCAAGTGAGAGGACCCTACACCAACATTAATGTACATTAATTGAAACTCTTCCCTAGTTTCATTTATAAACTCTTCTGTTATATCAGTAGTAGCTTATCTTGAAACCACCCTATGATTTTTATTTTTTCATCAGGCATTTTAAAAACTGGGGTTAGAATGTGATTTCATACCTCTCTGAATTTATTGTCCGCTCATAAAAAATAGTATCAAACTCCAACTTTCCTGTCATTATGTATGATATGTATTTTCAAAAAACTTCACTACTTGACTGCTAAGGGTGGTTTACAATAACTCAAAAACAGTAATCAGAATGAAACCGATAACAGGAAGCCATATAGGACACAAGATTTTGCTTCACAAATGAGAAAGGGAATATATTTATTCATCTTTCCCTGCTCAATTTTGTGCACTGCGACTTTACTTATTTTTAACTGATCAACAGTATTTTTTATCTGTCTCTAATTCAGCCAACATAATGAGTTAGCCAACAAAAGAATTGCAATTAAAGTAAGCTATAGCAGCTGTTTCATGTCACAGCCACTTAGAATAATCTCTACATGGAAGAGTCTAATATGCACAATATATATCCAATATGCTGTGCCTGGTAATGAGTACAAGAAACTTAAACTTGGGCAAATCTTGCTTCCCATTTCTGAAGCCTGGGAAGTCTTCCCTTTAATTGTGAACATTCCCATTGAAATAAATGTATTTCAAGATTGTTGTTCTCGTTTTGGTTACCATTACTGGTTGTTGTGAACCAGCCTTTATGAGGGTTCACGCAGTCATTTATGTGAAACCATGTCGCATTGGAAAAGAATAGAAGCTGTGCATTGATAAAACCTTCATTCACTGACAAAAGAAACCATTCACAATAATAAATTTATGCTAAAGGACCATGTATTTTAAATAATGGGCATGTGTACAATTATAGTAATACAGTTTTTTAACAACTTTGTTGCTGTGTATGCAGATGGCACTGAAACCCTCACTTGTGCTAATTTTGATGGTAATTGTTCATGAATGGTGTTAATATCATTTTAATTTTGTTTCCTGGGAGTTGCAGTTCTGGAAGGAGGCAGTTCATCAGGGAAGTCCAGAGTAAATTCTGTGCGAACAAGACATACACATTCATATTTAAAATAATATTACACTAAAAATGATTGATTTAGGGTCAGTCACATTATCATCTTAGCCAGAAAAAGCTGATGTGTTCTGTTCACATGACTTTCTCTACATCTCTGTACCTAACTAATTATTCTTAAAAAGCTTACATCATTGTAATTCATGATAATCAAGATAAACATTAGCAGAAAAGATCTTATTGCTTAGTTCCTAATAAGTAGGAGTGAAATTAGGGAACAACCTAGGCTAAAGCGGTAGTCAAATGTTTTAAAAAATTTGTTGCTCTGTGTTTGAAATTCTTTTCCTTAAATGGCCAGGAGTTGGCAAATTTCCGTCTTAGAAAAGTATACATATTTTAAAATTGAAACCAATGACAAGAAATACCTCATAAACAGGCCACTACAATAAAAATGCTCATGACAAACCTTGAATGTTTTGATGAGGTCTATATTTTTTTGTGCAACAAGTTTTTGTCTGTTTCTTAAAGTTTACCAGTTATGCATAATTCAGCAAAGTTCTCCAAAATAACAGGTCTTCAGAAGATATTCCTAGAAAATTCAAGATATACATTTTATTTGTCAATTTTTTTCATGTAAAGGGTACTTAGTGGTGGCGGATTTTCTTGAAAATCTTTGTGTCGCATTCTTGGAAGATATTATATTTAAACACCAAGATGGTATTTAACCGACTTTAAGTTTTTAAGCTATGCTGTTCACAGACACACACATAGGACCTTTTTCTAAAAATGCTTTTTTTGGACATCAAAACATATTATCAGTGAAATTTCAACATCAAATTTTCAGATGGAATATAATACTTTCTCCATACACCCATGTACATAGTATGTGTAGAGAAAGTAAAAAAAAAATACTAATGTGGGGAATGATGCTGCCAGTAACATAGCTACTTCAAGTTGTGAGCAAACTATTGCATAAACAGAACATTTTTTATGAGCTGCTGCTTTGAGAGCCTGAGGAACAAAGAGTTGTTCAAACAGGGACCTTTTTATTCTAAAACCCTAAACTTTTTAATCATTAATTTAAAAGACATAGGCCTAAACAAAAACAATACCATAGATTGAGCTTATTCAAGCATAAAAATAGAAATTCATTGTTGGTTCAATACATTTCTGGAATAAAGAAACACAGAAAACTGACAGTCAACCTTTAGAATAAGATCAGTCACATAGGACATGCAAATGAAATATAAAATATTGGAGTTTACCGAATTAGTTTTTAGTTGATGCACTCCAGAAAGTATTCATCTCCACTTTAAAACATTTTCACTGCTAAATCAATGGATAGAAAATTCTCAATTTTAATATGCAGAAAGAACAAGGATATTACAGTTTGTTCTGTCAGTTTTCTACATTTTTACTTTCTCTACATGTACTATGTACATAGTGTATAGAGAAGGTATTTTATTGCACCCAAAAATTCGATACCAAGATTTTACTGGAAATACAAAAAAAAAAAAAAACATTTTTGGGAAAAGGTCTGTGTGTGTGTGTGTGTCTGTGGACAGTATAGCTCAAAAACAAAAACCCTGTTAAATACCAAACTTGGTATTTAAGTTTGGTATCTTCTAAGGATGTGACACGAAGATTTTCAAGAAAATCTGCCTATCCCCAACTACCCTTTACATGGAACTTTTTTCGAAAATTTGGATTTTCTCAAAAATGGCTCTAACGATTTTGATTAAAATATCATATATTAAAGATATTTACTTGACAAATAATATGTATATTTTAAATTTTCTGGGAATAGCCTCTGAAGACTACTTTATTCTGGATGAATTTTGCATAACTGATAAACCGTAAGAAATGGACAAAAACTTACCACACAAAAAATGAAGAGCACATTAAAACACTCAATTTATGTTATATAAATTTCGAGGAGTTGATTGTTTTTGAGATATTCCTCTTTTTTTTTTCTTTTTTTTTTCTTTTTTTCTTTTTTTTTATTTTAGCTTTGAAAAACGTGTACTTATACTTTTCTCATACAGGAATTTGTCAACTCATGTCCATACAAACAAAGGAACTTCAGACAATAGCAACCAGCTTTTGACTTCACTTTAACCTATGATACTCCCATATTTCGCTTCTATTTATAAGGAAGTAAGTAATAAGATCATTTCTGCTAATTTTTCCTTGATTAGCTTGAAGTAAATAGAAGAATAAGGTTATTAACAATAATTTGTTACACAGAAGTAGAGAAAGTCATGTGAATGGAACATATCAGATTTTTAATTTTGTTAATGCCTCTACCATTCCATCCAAAATGTTGATAATAAAATTTCACTGGAAATATACATTTTAAACTGAATCCAAGAAAAGCTTTTTTTACAAAAATCTGATGTGTACCATTCACGTGACTTTCTCTGCATCTGTGTAACAAATTATTGTTAAAAAGCTTATGCCTAAGTAGAAGCAAAATAAGGGAATACCATAGGTTAAAGTGATAGTCAAAAGCTGGTTGCTATGTGACTGAAGTTCCTTTGTTTATATGGACAAGAGTTGACAAATTCCTATATGAGAAAAGTAAGTTTTTCATAGCTGAAACCAAAAACAATGAATGTCTCAAAAACGATCAACTCCACAAAAAAAATGTATATAACATAAATTGTGTATTTTAAAGTGCTCTGCATTTTTTGTGTAGTAAGTTTTTATCTAAGTCTTACAGTTTAGCAGTAAAGCAAAATTCTGTAAAATTCGTCCAGAATAAAGTAGTCTTCAGAGGCTATTCCCAGAAAATTCTAGATATACATTTTGTATCTTTAATATATGATATTTTAATCAAAATTGTTAGTGCCATTTTTGCAAAAATCAAAATTTTCGAAAAAAGTTCCATGTAAAGGGTTGTTTGAGGTGGGGGGATTTTTCTCAAAACCTTCGTGTCGCATCCCTGTAAGATACTAAACTTAAATACCAAGTTTGCACATATACTCTATGCACATAGTGCGTGAAGAGAAAGTAAAAATATGTGTACATTCATGCAAGAGAGAGAAAACAGTATATCTCAAAAACAAAAAGTTGGTTAAATACCAAACTTGGTATTTAAGTTCATGATATTCTAAGAATCTGGCATGCAGATTTTCAAGAAATTCCACACATCCCAAAATACCCTTTACATGGAAATTGTTGCAGTTTACAAAAAATTATAAAACTAAAAGTGAAATTTCTTCAATAATAATTAATAATAAATAAAGTGTAATATCATTTGTTTTTCTGCATATTATGAATTTCAATTTTTCTCCATTAACTTAGCTATTAACATTTTTACTCTCTCTACTATGTATAGTCAATTGTATTCCACCATAAATTCAATGTCAAGATTTCACCAGAAATATGTTTTGAGACACCATAACACTAAGGAAAAAAGCCCTTGTGTGTGTGTGTGGGTGCGCATGCATGCGCATGTTTACATGTATGCGTGCATGCATGTGCCAAAACGAAAAATTAATTAAATAACAAACTGATATTTAAGTTCAGCATCTTCCATGTATGTGATTGAGTGGTATGAATAAAAGTGAGACAAGTTTTACAAGATGCCCTAGCAGAAAATGTTAGAGATGCATCTCACATACACGCCACTGCTATCTATGCATAACAGCTCAACAATATATTGTTGAATGAATGGAAAAGCTTATTGCAGCATTTATGATTCAGTTAATGCTGTCAAAACAGAGAAGGAAACATTGCGCTTCTAATCACGTCTTGTGGATATTTTAATAAACTATTTAATGAGATCATAATTGTCAGAACATTTAAAAAGGAATTCTATTGCAATGGCGAGAATTAAACAAGATTTAAGATAAGTACTTGACTTGGATTATATGAAAATCAGTTGCTTAGGAAAATAAGCAATATGAAAAGCAGATTAAAACAAAAAAAAAAAAGCAAGCACTTAATAAAGCATAACAGCAAGCATGTACACCTGAAAGCCTCTTTTTCCTGGCCAAAATATTTTTGTATTATAACACATTCCTTGATGAGATACCTAGTACATATGTATAGGGTCTATATGCTGTCCGTAACCCTCAATCCTAAGAAATGACACTTTTTTTTTCTTCCTTCTTCTTCTTCTTCTTCTTCTTCTTCTTATTATTATTATTATTATTATTAGTATTATTATTATTATTATATTATTATTATTATTATTTTGAATCAACAGTTGTAAATAATGCCTTTCCTGATAATGTTTTTGTTTACATGAAATATTGGCTTCTTCATTAAGATATGGGTATAATTCAAAGCTCTAATTACTCAGGAAGGTAATACCGCTTGAGTTATTTGAAATGCAGCAAAAATTTCCAGAAATCTGATCCAATCAAATGCTTGTACCCATATGCAGTCACAGCAGAACAACTTTACAGCCAGATGAGGTGGAGAATTTGTTTTAACTAGAATCATTCTCTATCAAGAACCAACAGATGTTTCTAAAGTAAAGTCCCTGATATGTCTACAGAAGTTAAAGGGGGCTATATAAATGAAAAAGTAATAACAAATATATTGTAATCTCTGCTCCTTTATGTAAAGTTCCTCTTCTTCCTGTTGTTTCAGAAAGAAAGTGTTGTGAAAGCCACTGCATTTTGTTTTAATCTATAAAGGCCTTCATAATTTAATTCATCAAAATCCCTTCTGGTTTAATAAAACTTCCTTCTGCACTCAGAAAATATCAACATTATGCCAATAACTTAGTGTAAGAACCCGCATCTTGTGCGATGAGACACCTGGTGATTTAACAAATCAGTAGACATGTCTCATGAGAGTAAGATGTGGCTACTTTTTATTCATTCCAAAACCTGAGACACATCTCATTATGCAAGCTAGTGGGATATTGATCACAATCAAGGTTACTCCAACTTGAGTCACAAGCTTTATTCATACCACCTTCAAAAAATATCCTGCCACCTTAAACTACCCTTTACATGCAACATTTTTTAAGATATCTTCATAAGATATATGTTAATTTTGAATTTTCCCATAATAGCCTCTGAAGTTCTTCATTTTGCATAACTGATAAACTATAGACAAAAAATATTGCTTGTTTAATAAATTACACAATTTATGTGCAATCTTTTTTTGTAGAGTTAATCATTTGCAAAATATTACTTGTTATTGGCTTAAATTTTCTAATACACATTTTTTTTTCAAATGGTAAGTCACTAATGATTTTTTTTCATGGTCAGATAAGGAGACCATTTAAGCTTACTGTACTCTTATATCTATAAGTAATGTATACATCTGTAATGACAGTTTCTCTTAATTAACAAAAAGCAGACAGGAACAGTATGTAGAAGATTTAGTAGAGAAAGTAAAATGCACGACATCTAACTTTTTTAAGTGATGTCAGTATTCAATATTTCTCATAATGGAGAGAGTATGGAATTTTAAAGTGGACATTTAGAGAGCCAGTTTTAAATATCTGACTAATGATTTGGTTTCTGTATCCCTCTTGTACTTAAAATGAAGAAGCAGATGTTTATTTCAACTGAAGTTAAATAGATATTTAAATAAGCATTTGCAAATTAATTTGTAGGAGTTAAAGTAAATGATAGTGGATAAACAGAGTCATGTGAGATAATACATCAGATTTTATAAAGTGGAGACATATACTTATGTAGCTCTGTCTTTTATAACTGTGTATATCATCATTAATCCTAAAAAAAATTAGACATGAAAAATTGATATAATATCTGGTTGTGTTTACTTCCAGGGACAAGGGCATCGCATGGGAGGTGGCAAAGGTGCCATTGATCACTATGTCACACCTGTTAAAGCTGGAAGAGTGATTGTGGAAATGGGAGGAAGATGTGAATTCAGTGAAGTAAGTTATACTCCTGTGAAATTCGTAGATAGCATAATATATACTAGTAAAGCCATGGTATGAGAATGTTTGGAGGAAGGCACCACATATTGTACCTCACACATATTGCATATTGGTCTGTTTTTCAACCAGTGAGCATCATGGGCCCAACCAAATTTTTGTTGTGAAACTGGCTGTTTTGGAAATGTGCTTGGCAGTGTTCTCAGTTTTGCAGCATGTTATATTTAGTGTTGTAAGTTCTGTCTGTACTTTCAGTGCATATACCACTAAATAAAACTATGTAAATCCATTAATATTCATATATTCTGGAAGAGCACAAAAAATGCTACAAAATGCACTTTCATTCAAATTGAATGTCATGTACGGCAACAGACAGTGAAGGCCACTCATCAATAACTGCACAAATTGTGTCCAGTGGAATTTTCGTGACAGCTGATGTGATTGATTTTTTTGTATCTCAATATTGTAGTTCCTTTTTTGACATGCTTAAGCTTCTGCCACAGAGAATAATACAATGGATTGAGGCCCAGACTTCTGCTTGGCCAATCAGCAGCAGTGATGAACCATGGGACATTGGTTGCCAACCACTGCTGCATGGTTTTTGCGTTATGTTTTTTCACACCTGGGATTGAACCTGGCATATCTCCTTTAATTTTTCAGTTAGCAAATGCCTTGTGTACGTTTTATGTGCACTAACATGTAAATCAATGGTAAAAAAAAAAAAAAATACATACCTGACATTGTTAATGAAGAGATGTTCATTTCAAGAAACAAAATTGTTTGTTTACACAAAGTAATGTGTCAAATCCTTGCACAAACAACATTCACAGCTTCCTTTGTGTACACACCTAGGATGGCCAGATCTGATGCACTCAACAGTTGCACTCATTTCTTTAAACTGTGCTATTATCCAAAATACAGATTGTTCATTGATACCAAGAGATTTCAACATCAGAAAAATGTCCTTAGCTCACTTACCACAACAAAATAATGTCAATACAGCGATATGATTTTGGTACACTCCCCACTCCATCTTTCTCTCTTACCTGTTACTGGCACACTGCAAGTCGGTTATTCACAGAGTAGTAAAGGTGTTGTCATGTTTCTTCATTCACAATTTCCATACTACAACGTGTTTAAATTTTACTGACAGAACTTATGGTAGTAAATGAGGGGATTTTGACCAGATTTTATAATCATAAAAATTGCTTGAGTATTGAAGTCAGGAGTGAAATCTTTTCTGTTAAGCTGTTACTCCATACTACATCCAACAGTTTTTGTTAGAAATGGAGAGGAGATATTGCTTCACATACTGGTCACTGTAATGCTGTATTGATCTTGACATAGAAATTCAGGATTTCTTCGGCGAGTTATTAGCAAATTGACTGACCCTAATGCATATTCAGATGTAGAAGGATTGGGAATGTCATTCTTAGGTATTGACTGGCACCCTGTCAAACAAAATGCAGCATTTCCAACTAAAAACATCTTAATGGCCTAAGTGATGGATATTGACGAGATGTAACAGGGTGTCCCAACATTGTACTAATGAAGACATTAGACATCCTTACCAGCCTTCATTATACATGAAAAGTAGGCAACAACCTAACCAAATGGTACAGTAACTGTGCAACTGACCATTTTCATTAGAGTGTAAACAGAATCATAATTTTGAGAGAGATTTATAATTCTCATGAAAATATAACACAGCCAACAACCTTTCTTGCTTGTTTAATTATGCTTTTATACAAACAGGGTAGAAGGGGTCAAATATGTTGTTTTTTCATGGGACAATCCTTTGCAATAAACTGAACAAATATTTAATTTTAATTTACTGTGCAAAGATTTGTGTTGACGTAGTTAAAATGTAATTCTTTTATGTATGTGTGCAATTTTCTCAAAATCTTCAATATTTAAATGATAACTACTCATTTGACACAAAAATGATGATTGCAACTATCACTCTTAAGAGCACATTGATGATCATTGCTTAATAGGCTGATTCTATTTATGCATACTATTTGCTCCACTTATCTTAATATATATTGGGCATGTTATTGCAAGAACCTGTTTGGATTCACAGATCCTTTTAAACTGCCAGAAGTTCTTGCAATCCCTGATTATATATGGAGCAAACAAAAAAAAAAAAAATATATATATATATATATATATATATATATATATATATATATATACATTTTTTTTATTTTTTATTTTTTATTCAGGAATTCTCAAAATATGCATTCCCAGTGATCTAAATTTTGGGTGTAATGCAGTACTTCCTTTAAATATGTTTGCATACATGTGTAGCAAAGGCTGTAAAAGTTTGAGTAATTGAGCCTGCAGTTTAGTATTGTAAGAGATTAGTAATATCTCAAAACTATAAAATATAGAATGAAAATAATAGCATTTTGGTTCATCTTGACTTTTCTTTTACATTGCTAAAATGAATATGTCCTAGCTTCCTAGCTCCTTCAACCAATGATATTACCAAATATTTGCATTCCTGTCTTAGATTTAGTAATGTTGCAAGGGTGGAGAGATAACTTTAAAAATACTTTTCTGTGATACACGTTAGGTGTTCCTTTCAAGGCCACAAATAATATTACGTTTTGGAATTCAATTCAAGATTAAAATACTTATGCTCCACTTATAACATGGTTTTAAAAATCTGATATTTTCATTTATTTACTATCGCTACCCATTCTTCAACAAATTTCTACAAAAGTTGTGCTATATACTTCATGTTAATCCAGATAAAATTTCCAGAAATGGTGTTATTACATACTTCCTTGTAGGTGCAAAGGGAATAAGTGAAAAAATTCGGGCGAAAAAATCCTTAGCATGGCTTCCTTCGGAAGGGAAGTAAAGCCGTTGGTCCCGTGTCGTAGATTTACGGCAACCTCAAGCCTGATAAGAGAGCCTCTGAGCAAAATTAAGCGGTCTTTCACGCCCAATATAGAATGGGACGCTGATAACCAAAGCAGTTAAAGAGTGTCCATAAATAACATGCCATTTCCATTTCCAAGAAACAAAAAAAGTCAAAGTATTTTACAATTCAAACCAATAATAATAATATTTTGGAATGGTTAATGACACAAACCATTTTAATAAATTGTGTGATGTAATAAGATCTACATTTTTTGTCCAGTAAGGTTTTGTCTATCTTTTACAGTGTACAAGGTATTAAAAAAAAATCATTCAGAATGGAAAAAAATTCACAGGATTTTTTCAGAAAATTCAAGTATTCATATGATTACTTAAACATGTGGTTCTGTAATCAAAATTGTTGAGCCATTTTTTGGAAATTCAAAAGTTTTAAAAAATCTTGTACATTTAATTTGGAATTGGGGGATTTTCTTAAAAAGCTTTGTGTCACTCTTTGGAAGGTGCTCAACATAAATACATTTGGTATTTATCAGAAATTTTATTTTTCTGTTATGCATTAACAAACACGTGATCTTTTCCTAAAAATTCTTTTCTTGGGTTCAGGGGCCTCCAAATGTGTATCTCCAGAGAAATCTGAATATCAAATTTTTGGAGGGCATATAGTGTTTTTTCTACTTACTGTAAGTGTAGAGAAAGTAAAAAGACTTCTACATATCCCCCACTAAACTGATGTCAAGTAGACTTAAGTGCTTTTGACTCAAATTTCAACATTAATTAATGTTGCTCTGTTATACTGTGTGTTTTCATATGTATACTCAATATTTTAGCATTTTAACTTCGTAGAAATTAACATTAATTTTTTTGCCCTTAACAGGTTAAACCCATCCTGCAAATGATTGCAGACATTCTTCCTTTTGCAGCTAAAGTTGTGAATCAAAAGATTATGGAAAAAGCAGCAGAAGAAGAAAAATGGAAAGAAGAAAATAATCTAAACCGATATACTTTTAAATATTTAGTTCAGAATAATATGGGTGGTTGCCTTAAATGGACATCACCATATGATAGGGTTTGGTTTGGAAAATATAGATAAATGTAAGCTTTATTTCATTTGTACATTAAACATATACGTTCCTAAGATTTACATTTAATTATATCCTGAAATCACACTTCTTTTAAAACAGAACCAACTGCATTGATTTAATTATTCTGGCATAAAAATGACACCAGATTAGTTACAGATTACAAATTTACAGAATGTTTGTTAATAGGTTGTATACAGGTGGAGGTACTAATTGCCATGTTCCTCTTGATAACCCGTTTTCCCTAGCTTAAAGGTGGACTCATAAAACCAGCCCATAAAAGACAGACAAAGCATGCTATTGTTCCCATCTATTTTCTGTATACCACAGGCATCTTCAAAGACTGTTGTCCCGTATGAAGAGGTTTAAACTTTATTCTTTCACTTATATTTTCTTACTTGGGAAGTAATAGTGAGATAGTTAATAAATGTCACAAATTTTAACACAGATCTTCAATACCTGATTTTTTAAATGTTTTAAAATGTAGAATATAACATATCAAAGGTTTCTTCCCTTTGTCTCAGCCTGGTATTGTAATTCCTCATTTTTTTTCCTGAGGATTTTAACACAATGCTACTGTGAGCAAAATTAAGCAATCTTTCATGCCCAGTATAGAGTGGGGTGCCAAGAACCACAGCAATGAAAATGTGTCCATAAATAAAACTCAATTTAAATTTCTTTACTCACTCTTGTACAAACTAATCATGCAAAAGGGTTTTCTTCAACTTTTATTACACATATGAGGGTACAGTAGGTTAAATTATGGTCAAACCTCTAGAAAGCAGCTAAATGACTTAGAAATTTCATGCGCCTTGGATGACCGCAGAAAAAACGTACAGCATCTTACCTCTTGAAAAAGTAGAAGTATTTCAAAATTCAAACCAACAAGAAGAAATGTCATAAAAAATGTATTAGATATAAATTTTGTACTTTAATGGCATCTACATTTTTACTTTCTCTACTACATATAGTAAATGGGGGAAGTATTGTATTTCACCACAAATGTTGATTTCAAGATTTCATAGGAAATATGAATCCTGAATCTAAAAAAATAAAAAAAAAGTTGAAAAAGGTCTGCATGTGTCTGTGTCTGAAGAGCATAACTCAAAAATGAAAAGTTGGTTAAATTCAAACATCTTTCAAAGTTGAGACACAAAGACTCAAGAAAATTTCCCCAATCCAAATTACCCTTCACATGGAACATTTTTCAAACATTGTGATTTTCTCAAAATTCGCTCAGCAATAGCTTCTGAAATCCTTTTCCTGATTGACTTTTGTATAACTGGTCTGCACAAAAAAATGTAGAACTCATTAAAGCACACAAATTCTGCCAAATACACTTTTTTGTAGAGCTAACCATTTTCAAGATATCGCTTGTTATTAGTTTAAATTTTCCAAAACTTATACTTTTATTGTTTTGTTTTTTTTCATCCTGTTCTTGAAAGGAGAACAGAATTTAGAAGTCATCGCATAGCGACCAGTTCTTAAAAGATATGATCTCCTTTCTGGGAATCTGATTCTGATATGTAGTTCTCAGCTTGCTTGTTGATGTAATGTCAGCAGCTTCCAGTTTCTTTGATAGAAAATAAACATCCTTGTTATCATGTAATAATAATAATAGTTCCTGGTGATGATTATGTTTTCCCAAATTTGCAGTTCCAAATGTTTCTTTACATATTTTATCAATCTATTTCTTCTTTTATACTATGATTCTCGGACAAAAGTGATATGCTACTGAACTTGTCTATGTGCTTGTTCCTAATGCTCCCCAAGTGTTCTTTCTCCTTTTTTCTTTGTCTTCCTGATATAAATCTTCTTGCAGTCTTGGCAACTCATGTAAATCCCTCATGCTCAGTTTTGGTGTGGTATCTTTCAAAGGGTGATTTAATAAGTTGTGTATATTATATATATTTTGAGGAGCTAACTTTATGTTAAACTCTTTAAAAATCTTTTCAAATTTTCAGAAAAAATTTGGATGAAAAGTAATTTTGTAAAATTAAACTGATAGTGTTTCCAGTTTTTCTAGAGTTTTTTGGCAACCTGATACATGTATATGTATATCCGTTCTTGTACTCTGTTTTGTTCATTGGAACATTGATTAGCCTGTGAAATATGTCAAATTGGTTGTAATGGATTAAACTAGTTCCATCTTAGTTATTGTCAACATGTGTTGCTTTTCTGTGTATTCCAAACTCCAACCTTGTTTCAGTTCTCATGATTTTTAAATCTAAAAAGTGTAAATATCTATCTTGTCCCTCTTCAGTTGTGAATATTATGGATTTTTCTAACAGATTTAATAATTTTATTGCGTCATCCGGATATTTATGCCAGGATTTGAAGACATGTGGGAAGGCTTTAGTGACATGAACTTTTCTAAGCTACTCATACACTAATCAGCTAAAATGGGATTGCCCATAGTCAGACCTGCAGTTTGTTGGAATCACTATTTGGAAAATATGAAGCTATTTTGTTTTATGATAAGATGTGTCAATTTTATGTATTCTTCAATTTATTCTGGTGTAAGGTTAATTTTCTTTAGCCATTGTTTTTTATAAATTCGGTATTTTTTCAACTGGGATGCTCTTGAACAAGGATTTGATGTCAAATGAAACTATCGCCTCTCAAGTGTATTCAATTTTCTTTATAAGTCAAAAAAATTCTTAATGCTTAAAGTTTCAAATTGCTCAAATTCTTTCACCACCATTTTTCTAATTTGTAAGTTGGGGCCTCTTATATTGTTGATGACTGGACACATGCTATCATCATTTTTAGAGATCTTTGGTAGAGAATATCATTTGGCTAAACTGGGATTGCTATTAAATTATTTTTCACCTTATTTGGAATTGTGCTGCTGTCCTTAACAGGTTTAATAATGCTCTCTATATATAGTAAATCCCTGTGATTATATTCCCAATTATAATGCTATACCATTCATTATGCTCTATTTGTAAAGTCACTGGATGCTCCATATTAATACTGCATGATTTTTACCCCCTTTAACACTTCCAAATCCTGTTATTAATGCTTTTTAGTGCTAAAAAAATACAAATATTGTAAATAAATTGTGAAATTTTGAATGTTTTAAAAGTATGAGGAGAAAATATAGAGTTTAACTGTACTCAGCAGTTGAGAGCTTGAGCACTTTACCTAGAAAACCCCTATAGTGGGCAGTATCTGACAATAACACATTTCAAATGGCATCAACTGCAATCCTTAACTTTTAATCTCAATGTCTGATTGCAAAGATTTCTCTCATTTCCCAACAGCTGTTTGAAACAATACCAAAGCCAGTGAAGCGAGGATGATGAAAGATATCACATTTTCCATATTTCACTGCCAGAAAATAAGTGCAACGTAAACCTTATGTCTTTCTTTGAAATCTATGCACTGTATAGCGAGTTGTCGTACAATAGTACAAAATGGCAAATTGTAAATGTAATAATTAGTGGTAAGAGTATACAAGTATACAAAGATTTTTCTCCATAAGAAATGATCTCTTGTTCTTTATTTTGCACTGTACTCCACCCGAATATTCAGAAACATTTATTATATTGTGTTGCCTATTAAATTTTATCAAAATTGATATTTCTTATCTAATAAATCATATCCCATGTGTAGCACTATCCCAATTAGTGTGTGTTTGGGCCACAGTCCCTTGTAGAGCATAATTATAGGGATTTTTTTGTTACAATAGTGTAATTTGGTTTTTGGGGTAACTTTTCAACTCTTTGGTTATAATCAAATTCATTAATGATTAGCATCTTGTTCCCCTAGTCTGCTTTCAAATATAAAACTGTTTCTTGGTTTAACTTTTTGACCATTTGTTTATATAGGGTAGTCTGGGAAGTAAGGAAATTTGAATTTGGCACCATTTTGTCATATGATGGTTGGCAGCCGTAGTTGTTTCATGTTATCTGCTATCCGTTCCATTAGTAGTCTGATAGCCTTTGTGTGGTGAGCATTGTTGTTTGATGTTCTGTTGCTTTTTTTTTTTTTTTTTTTATGGGGATTTGTGAATTCAAAAGTATACATGAACAAACCACAAACAATACATCAATTGAAGGATGAAATTCAAAGATGTTGGTGAACGCATCATCGAGAACTTCAATGAACACATTGCTCATTGCTGCACGCCGGTGGTCACATGGAGAATATAATTTTTCATACGTAAATGGCAGATGTCATTTAGTGTTTATAAAAAGAACATTACTTTTTCAATAAATTTTGTATGTTTTTTAGCACTTTAATATTCATCCCTATTTCCCGGATGCTTTAAGTAACTTCTTTAAAAGACATTTCCTTTCCATTTGGAAACCAAAAAACTTAAGCAGAATTTAAATGTTTGTAAATACTTAGGCCTTCTCATCCTAAGGTCGCAGGTTCAAACCTGGCATAGACTGATGGTTTTAAGTGTGCTTAAAAACAACAGCTCCATGTCAGTAGATTTATTAGCCTGTAAAAATATTCCTGTGAGATGAACGCATTGATATGATCCTGGCAATTAACAAACAAATAATTTGTTTGTTTATGTTTGCTGCAACAAGGGTTCGAAGCAATCTGCATGGAGTTAATTTTTTTCCATTGCACTTTGAATCTGGTTAATTCAGTGTGACTGAAACACAATTTTATTTGTGCATTTTCCTGATGATTCACATGTTGACATAAATGTGACTTCTGTTCATAGGCTGTAAGTAATTTTACCAAATACTTGCAATAGAAACTATTTATTAATTTTTAGGAGCTTTGTTAAAACTGTCTATTATTCATGCACAATAATTTGTAATTCTGTCATTACTTTTATAACAATTTAAAATAGGAAAGTCAAAATATTGAATTAAGAGTTTCACACTAGAAGCATGAATAGAGATCTGGCAAATCTACAAGCACTAAAATTACACTACTAAGGTATTGCTAACATACCACTTAATAGTACAAATTGTTGAAACATTCATGTATTTACTGACCTCTTTGTTTACATATCCCAATACAGAATCCTGCTGTTTTTAGAAAACCTGGAAAATTCTACTCATTTCTTTATTATATTTGTATCCATTGTTGTTTTAATGAAGCTACTAGATACCGGCACTTTTCGTAAATGCACACAAAAAATACTCTGAAATCATCTATTACAATGGATGCAAAATTCGGTGAAATTAACTTTTATGCTTTTCAACACACAGGTCATAGCAGAAGTTTAACAAACAATAAATGGGGCACATTTCTGCTGTGTAGACATAGTTTTACTGTTGCCAGATGTTTGTTAGGTTCTCCCTTCTGCAACAAAAACCATCTGAATAGTTAATTGTGATTGCGGTCAGAGCTCAAAACACACTTTGGAAAACGTGAAATTTCAATAATCAGCCTTGTTAATGGTTGGTATAAGTAAAAATTTCCCCTCTTCACTTTGCCTACCTATAGCTTGAGCTCGATGATCTTCACCACAACACGTCTATTAAGTAAACAAACATGCCAATTCTTTTCAGAAGGAGATTTAAATCTCTGCTGCACTTTAAATGCCTGTATATGTATTTCATGTTAAACGTACCTTTATCAAATGCAATACACCCAATAGAAACAGAAATATAATGAAAGATTTGGCAAATTAAATGGAAATTGACATTTGCCGACTTTCAAACCATGGCTGTAATCCCTTTTTGGAATTCAATTATTGATTTGTGTGCAATATTAGAACTCCAGTTTACATTGCAGACAATTCTGTAGCGTTCTAGGCAAGGGGAGCTGGGCTCTCAGCAGGTAGTCATGTGTTCACCCGAAAGACGAGTGTTGTCTTTTCCGACGCACGGTCAGTCAAACACTGCCCTTGGCAACAAAGGAATGTCCTTCGGAAAAGACAACACTCACCTTTCATGCAACCTAGTCTTGCATTTTGCTTCTCCATCATGGGTCAAGCATTAGTTTAGATTTATTGCTATAATAATATTATTGGTTATTATATTTCAGTGTGTAAATAAATTAGAAGTTAGGGAAACAGAATTGTGTGTGTCATTGCCATTATCCACGTTTCCGGTCATTTTACTGGCCTATAATTTAACTCTACAGTTATTAGGAGCATGTCACTTAACAAATGGTATATTAGAAGTATATTATTTAGATTTACAGATATTTTTTTTTTTTTGCATCATTATTTATTGTCTACAACTAGACAATTAAAATCTATGTAAAATATCACAAATAGTAATTAGAAGATTTTATAATGTATCAAGAATTAATGTTATGCTGGAAGAAAGTGTGTTTCATTTCGTTGAAAGTAAATTTAGAATCGTTTATATGGGAAATTCTTTAGTTATAATCCAGTTAGATTTGTTCAAGCATTCTGCTCTACATACATTGCTGTGATTATATCAACAGATGTCCTATGTCATAGATTTATGGCACGTAAAAGAACCTCAAGCCTGATAGAGAGGCCTCTGAGCAAAATTAAGCGGTCTTTCACACCCAGTAGAGAATGGGACGCTGAGAACCACAGCAGTTAAAGAGCATCCATAAATAAAATGCAATTTTTTTTATCAACAGATAATAAGAGCCTATCATTAGACTTCACTCACATTCTGTTTGTGCATTGCACATAGCCTACACATTGATGCTAGGAATTCCTTTCCTATTGATATACCTGTTGCCAAGCTCATTTTGTTCTCCTTATTAGAATATGAGTACAATCCGCTGCCCCAATTGCATCAGGGAAATTATAATGTTCTCACCACTCTGCCTTGCCTTCCTGAAGAGCAGCAGCAGTTTTAGGAAATTCTATCCAACTCCTTGTCCTAGCGTTGGTTGCATTCACAACTTCCCAGAAGGTATTTGAGACCATGTCTGTGTAATACCCAGATCCTCCGCAACACCAACTTGAAAACCAGGATCTCCTACATAGTTTAAAAAATCTGATGTGTTACACTAACATGACTTTCTCTAGCTGCTCTACAAACAAACTTCTTACAAAAGATAATTCTTTTTTCAACACCATGCTAATCGAGATAAACATTAGCAGAATTTTATTACTTAGTTCCTTATAAGTAGTCTGGAACTTAGGGATTGCACTAGGCTAAAGTGATAGTCAAATGTTTTAAAAGCTGTCATTATGCGATTATCATTGCAAATTGCTTCATGTTTCGCCAGGAGTAGAATAAAAGAAAAACAGACACTCCCATCAGAAAAGTATAAGTACTTCACAACTGAAACTAATAAGAAGGAATACCACGAAAACAGTTAGCTTCACAAAAAAAATGTATATGACATAACTTGTGTATTTTAACAAGATCCACATTTTTTGTAGAGAGTTTTTGTCTCTTACGGTTTACTAGTTATGTAAAATTAAGCAAAATTCATCCAGAATAAACAGGTCTTTAGAAGCTATTCCCAGTTTATTCAAGATTGCATTTTATTTGTGATAGAAATGGCTTTAATATGTGGTATTTTAATCAAAATCATTAGAGCCATTTTTAAGAAAAACAAAATTTTCGAAAATTTTACCATGTAAAGGGTAGTTAGGGGTGGGGGGATTTTCTTGAAAATCTTCTTGTCGCTCCTTGGAAGCTACCGAACTTCAATACCAAGTTTGGTATTTAACTGTCTTTTCGTTTTTGAGCTATGCTGCCACAGACACACACACACATACACTTGAAACTGTTTCTGAAAATACTTTTTTTGGCCTCAGGGGGTCCTAAAACATGTATTTCCAGTGAAATCTTGACAATACTTCTCTATCCCTATGTACATTGTACATACGGGGCTAGAGAAAGTAAAAAGTCAGCATTTTTCAGCATTGTGAGGAGCTCCACCTCATGTTTTATTTGACCTGGAAGAAAATGTTGTGCAAGGCAATTATTTTCTCTTTCAAAACGGTATAATGATTTGTATCTGTTCACATCCCAGTCCCTACAACAACCTGAGGTAGCTACGTAGGTACCTCAAGAAATACCGAGCTGAAGTCAGCGATCAAGATCAGCCAGCATTAGCTCGCGAGGTGGTTGAGTGGATTTTTATTTTACCAAACCGTACTGTAGCTTGGGATTAGTGAGAATATGCCTCCCATTAAGTCTTTAATACTTTTACTTATTTTAGGTGCTATATGTATATCAATTTTAGATATATTACATAAAATTACTATTTCAGGTACAGTAAGAAGAAATGCAGAAAGAACTGATCCATGGAATTTTAAAAAGCATATTCCATTATTACTCAGAGTTGTTTCACATAGGGCCAGCTTTTAAAAGATTTGACTATTGATTTAGCATAGGGGAATCACTTGACCCTTACAAGGAAGTAAATAATGAGATCATTCCTGTTTACCTTGTATGGAATGCGAATGGAACATATCAGATTTTTGTTGAATCACTCTGCGACCTTAGGAGGAGAAGACCTTAAGTATTTACAAACATTTAAATTCTTTTAAATGTAAAAAGAAGCTAGTAACAGTGAAGAATAACACAAATATTAATATAAAAATAATAGTTGCAACCAATCTTCACTTATCTTTTGGAATCCAGGCAAGGATTCCAAAAGATAAGTGAAGATTGGTTGCAACTATTATTTTTATATTAATATTTAAATTCTGCTTAAGTTTTTTGGTTTCCAAATGGGAAGGAAATGTCTTTTAAAGAAGTTACTTCAAGGCATCCGGGAAATAGGGATGATATATTACATAGCATGTTTTCTTAACAAAAAATTATACTTTTATCTATGACATGCTAATCAAGGTATGTATTTCATGAGGAACAGAATCAATTTTTTTAATAATAGTCTTGCTTATGATTATAAGTTTTTCCTCTCTCATTCTAAATTCATGTTTACTGAACAGACTCTAAAATTAAATGCAATTACGCTTATGAATCCAAGAAGGTAGAGAATGGAATGAGAAATAAGTAGGTTTGGCTCACTTTGCATGGTCTGCAGCAATACAAGAGAGGTGAAACAAAACGTCATTTGGCATTTGAGAAGGTTTAAGTAGTTAAAAATTGAAACTAATAACAAGGAATATCTCAGAAACAGTCAGCTTTACATAAAAAACGTACATGACATAAATTATGTGTTTTAACAAGATCTAAAATTTTTGTGTAGTAAGTTTTTGTCTATCTCCTATGGTTTAACCGTTATGCATGATTCTGCAAAACTCTTACAGAATAAAGAGGTCTTCAGAGGCTATTCCCAAAAAATTCGAAATGTACAGTTTGTGATGTAAATATATTTAATATACCCTATATTAATCAAAATAGTTAGAGCCATTTTTGAGAAAAACAACATTTTCAAAAAATGTTCCATGTAAAGGGTAGTTTGGGGTGGGGGATTTTCTTGAAAATTGTGTCGCATCCTTGGAAGATACTAAACTTAAATACCAAGTTTGGTTTTAATGGACTTTTCGTTTTTGAGCTATGCTGTCTACAGGTACACAGATGGACCTTTTTCTAAAAGTGCTTTTTTTGGACTCGAAGAATCTCAATACATATTTCCAGTGAAATCCTGACATCTAATTTTTGGGTGGAATACAGTATCTCTATCCACTATGCACAATTTCATTTTTTAGAGCTGCTTATACTTTATATTTATATTCTTATAGCCAACATGGAATTTATTATTCTGGTATTTATAGAAGAGTAAGAGGTTATTGTCGTGAATATTTATTGCTTATGTTACATATGGGGACAGCACAAATCAATGATATTTTTCTCAGAGATATTGGCTAATGTATTAACAAAAATCATTAATTACTATAAACATTTAAAAATAATTTTTGTGGTTATTTTGAAAATGGATGTAACAATCATGTGAGTTTATTACAGTCAAGAGAAAGGAAAGTGGATGCTAAAGTGATATTGGAAGAATGAAAATGTAGAAGGGTGGCTGACAAAGAAAATCTCTCCCTCTCTCTCTGATCATCACATTTATTATCTATCATTGATTAATTTTATGTAGCATTGAATAGCTATTCACCTCACCTAGTATTTGTGAGAACGAATTAAAAGTTATGCAAGATATTTAATATCATTGAAGTGAATTGAAATTTGTCTCTTGAATATGCTAAGTATTTGGATAGGTTGCAATTCTGTCAAAGGACATTTGAAGTAGTTAGATTAAATGGTATCAATGTGTGTATTAAAGGAAACAAATATGACTGACCAACACTGTATACTACTTTTGGGTCACCTGTATTAAATGAAACAGAACCAAATGATGTAACAGGAATGAGGGTTTTTTAAAAATAACAAAGCAGCACTGAAAACCACACATAAAGTTTTGTTTATTTTTACGATTTATTATGCATTTACAATTACATTCAGTGGGCACTGTACCACATCTACATACACCCGCTGGCCTGGCCCACCTGTACAGGAGCTGCAGGCAACCCCACAACAAACACTGGTTCATCAATTAAGAAATCATACTGGAGGTTACCACACAAATTACCCCAGTTGCAAAAGTCAATAATCAAAATGTTCAAGATCACATATTCACATCATAAAAACAATAAACTTTTAGACAGCAGGGGTAGGGAGTAGGAAAGAAAAAAAGGGCTTACACTTATAAAACCAGGAAAGGCTCTACAATTTTATGATATATGACAAGTTGACTGTACACTAGAAAGAGCTAATGTTTGGAGTTTGTTTACAGCTAGCATCTCCTCAGGTTTAATATTAATATATAAGTATTTTTAGTGATTGATTGTAGCCTGGTCACTCTTAATAACCACTGAATATATTGCTAAATTTGAGAAGCAAAGTGTTTTGACTTGCAACGAATGGGGGATGCAATGAAACAGACACAAAACAACTACATAAAATGATTACAACAGCTCCCTATTACACAGGGTTTCCTGGTACTTTGATATGATCCATTATTTCTGCTTGTTCATGCTGCTTGTTGCTTGGTACTAGTTCTGCTTCAGAAAACCCACAACCAAATTGCTAAACATCCTTCACCATGGTAAAACATTTTAAATATGCTGAAACAAAAGGGACTGGTTAAAGAGGGAAGCTTGTAATCTGAGGAAGCCATAACTCTGATGTGATACTGTAAATTTACTTTCCAGGTCCATGAAGAAACTAGTCTATATATTGTCAGTCTCTGAGTGCACAGAAGTTGGAGCTGCAAGCAAGATCTTTTGCTTTTCTCTTATAGGCAGAAAAAAGGGTTCCACTCAAAGATATGTACAATTCTTGCTACAGTTCAGATTATAATGAAAAACATAAAAAGTATTGCCTTGTTATAAAGTGGGAGATGAGATGTATGAACGATGTGAGCCACCGGAAATACAAGGCACTGTCAGAAGACACAAACTTCTGGGATAGTATACTTAATTTTGTAGTCACTGAAAATCTAAAACTGAAAACTTATACTTTCATTACTATGGCAGCAATGTTGACTCATATTAAAAACTAATGGAATATTTTTAACCAAGGGACTCGAGCAAAACTAGTGCTTTAAGACTAAAATATTTTTATTTGGAATGCTTTTAATGCAGAGTAGAAACAATACCAAGAACTGCTTCCCCAACTGTATGTGCACAAATTGTTTAACTACCCTTTCAGTCAAGATATGTGATGAAGCAGAAAAAAAAAATTAAGAATTTTAAGGACAAAAAGAAGCTTTGTACTCTACAAGAGTACTTTAAAACAACTGAGAAGGAATTGTCAGTTGGTCCAACTGGTTTCTTAACACTATAGACTCTGACCAGTTTTAAACATTTCCATCATTCAAACTAAAGAGAAATCTCCATAGAAATGAAGATATCTACTTTCAGAATTCATTCAACCATCTAAGTAATAGCATTATAACACCTCCTACCTTATATGGAATACAAATATCAATAAATAGCAGTATACTGCCTAAGAACATTTCTGAAAATCCTTCAGAGATGTCATTAACTGCAACAGTGCACATGTAATGCTCATTTGTATGTTATCTTTTGTTGTCTCCATGACAGCATTACATATTTCACACAGTTGTTCAAGAACATTATACAATAATGTACTCTTTAATAAAACAACAAGAGCCATCAGTAGACTTCTCCTTTTGAGCAGGCTATGCCTGGAGATATGTCTCCATGTTTGTCAAATATGTTTATTCTACTTTTCTGGTATTAAAGTGCTTTCTTCCATCATTAATGTTTTCATTGCTACAGAGGTGCGGCAGCAAGCTTTTCTCTAGATATTATTCCCTTTGTACAAGTGTTTGCTTTTACAACTTCTTTCAGTGCAATAATCAAAGAAGCTAATAATGTCAATACATGTACAATTTTGAGGGTATTATCTACTATTAAGTTGTCCCCCTTTCTTTCATGTTATCATTGGTGATACAATATAAAAATAAGCCCTCCAATGTTCTTGTTTGTATGTTGTCCTTAATTCATTTCCTCACTACAAAATGAGGAAAGACAATATGCTAATCAAGGAACAGGTCTTTGGGGAAAGAATCCCCCATCACATATCCACAGCTATGCTACATTATTAGTATTTATAATCTGTTATAGACTCCAGGAAATCAACAGCAACATTTATATGATTGGGGCAAATAGTTTTTTTTCTTCAAAAAAGATTTTTTTTTCTTTTTTTCTTATTTACTTAATGCTTTGTTTAAATATACCACAATTAAATGAGGGAGGTACATTTTCTTATCACTACATTTAATTAAAAGAATCAAACATGCAACAAAAGACAGCCTAATTTGCTGTCTGTAGAAGTATACAAGTTTCAGGATATATATATTTATATAATCTGTACTTATCTTGCTCATTGTTCTTCTTTCTCTTTGTGAATGATAAACCACTTTACTTCCCGACAAAACCAGGATGAAAGAGCAAGAATTGCATATCTTTTCAAGTTATGTTCTTCAGTCTGTAAGGTTCTCTATTGTTTTAATATACTGGACAACAACTTGCGCCCATTTATATGTTTAAGTATACCAAGAAAATTTATAATTAATATTTATATACATTTATGAGTAGTAACCAATTCTTCCAAGTAACAATGATGATAACTTTTTTCTCAGTAAACTCTGCACTTCGCTCCAGGGTGTGTGCTATGAGGCCATAGTAGAATCACACACCAGCTCTACCTTCTTACTTCACTGTTGAGAAGTTCTGCGTTTGGTTTTGATTGGATGCCACCCAAGAGCTGAAGACGTCTCTGTAACAAGAGCATTATAGGAAAAATCAATATTTGGTTTAGGTTTTTTTATGTCACTTTGAAGTAAACAAACAAGAAATTAATCATCAAATTTTATTTATTACAAGCGTCACTCTGAAACGTTTGAGAATTGGCAGCAAGGAATTGTATTAAGCCAATACAGCTCTTTCTAGCTTTAAATTGAAGTTCACATAGTAACATGCGCAAGCCTGGACATACTGCACTGAATCTCCAGTAAGAGCATTTCTGCACTATGGTTTTCTATGACTTTAAAGTCGGTTTAAGGGAGAGAGAATATCTTGGAAAAACTGCATTGTGCATTTGGAGATCTTTGCCCTTCACAATGCACCATTTATTGATGGTTTGCAAAGTTTACAAGAGGTAGAGATTCCTCAAAGATGAAGATTGCACAAGATGGCCAGCTTCAATAACAAATAAAAATGGTCTCAAATGAGCACAATGGTGCCAGGAAATGACAGAAGCATTTGATGGGAGAAGATCCAAAACATATTTAACATAGTATTAGGGAACAAACACTGGACACCAATATGCTTTGGTGACAGTCATGAGTCTGGGTCTTCCCAAGGGAGAATTTCCTAATAAAAGTGAGGCAAGGTTGGCAAAAAATGATCTGTCCTTTCTTCTCAGCTAGCAGCCATATTTTGATAGTTTCATTTGAGAGACAAAATAAAGTCACTGTCAGATGGTATACCACAAAAAGTCTGCTGCAAGTCTTCAATGAATTAAGAACAAAGCATCCTAAAACTGGTCTGTGTGGAATTTTGTTGCACCATGACAATGCCTCTTCCCACAATACACAAGAAAAATCTCAAATTTCTGGAGGAGTCAGGGGCTGAATACTTGTCCCAATCTCCCTAAAGTCTAGATCTGGCTCCACATGACTTTTGTTCTATTCCCACAATAAAAAAAAAGAAAAAATCTAGGTCGATATGAATAATGAAATTGTAGTAGTTGCTTACAAAGAATGTATTACACTATCTCCAAAGAAGAGTGGTGTTTAATGATTTGAAAGGATGAGACAATTGTATACAATGCAAGGAGAATACTTTGAAAAGGTAAAATGATCAGATCTAAATTTATAAAATGTTATCGTGTTCATTCTCAAAACTTTCAGTGATCTGCATATTAGCTGTTATTAACAAGGATATTTTAGATGTTAAAGCTCATTAACCAAAATGCCTTAACCAAGACATCTAAGTGGTATTTATTTAAATACTGTTTCATTCCAGAAATCTGTAAACTTTGCTAGCAAAATCTATTAATGTTTGCATATCATTCATAAACATTCACAGCAGCAAGGAAAACTGAAATTAAGCTAACAACTGAAGCTTTCCTGGCGACTTATTAATTCAAAATCTTCTTGGGCTACTAACTAGGTAAAAACGTTGGTGTCACGCCAAGTTTTTACCTGGTTAGAAGCCTGAGAAGATTTTGAATTGAAATTGAGCTCTTTAGATTATAATGCATAACTTAACTGTTGGTTAGATGTTGGCCTTCTGATCCCAAAGTCCTAGCTTAAACTAATGGTTTTTAAGTGGGCTTAAAAGCAACTGCCCATATCATTAGATTTACTGGCATGTAAAAGAATACCTAAAGAATAAAATTCTGGCATGCCAGAGATGCTGATATAATCCTGGCAATTGACATTAATTGTTAACATTTTTTTTTTTTTTTTGTTACATTAGTTTCTGCACCAAATTATATTTATAACTGAGTGACTCAAAGTCTATGTTATATCCGTGTATTACTTTTTACATTTTGAATGATCTGATGTTCTTATTAAAGTGTATTAATTTTCTGTTGCGAACATTAAACATAGTAGGTAGAGAAGATACTGCATTCTTTCAAAAAATTTGATACCCAGATTTTCAACCTTTTACATGGACAATTCTTTTTGGAATTTTCTAGATATGTGGGTGGCATTTTAACCAAAATAATGAAGAGCCATTTTTTAAAGAGAACAAATTTTGAAAATTTCTTCATGTAAAAAGTAGTTTGGGGGTGTCATGTGCTTAAATACCAAGGTTGGTATTTATCAAACATTTTATTTTAAGATTTTTTTTTTCTTTCTTACAGGTATCTAGGGTCTCAACATAGAATTATTAGGTGGAATGCAATATTGCAGTGTCATTCAAAGATTCAATAAACTATTTCAATGAATGAATTGATGCAAAAAGACATCAAATGTTAACGCAATTGTTAATTTCCAAAAACAACTGCTTCATCATTGGCTGCAGATATCAGCAGTACAAAAAGTCAAATAGAGGGAATCTAAATAAATGAGCACAAAGGAAGGACTGATGATAAATTAGGCAATTACAAAATATTGCCTTCTGAATTTATATACTAAAAAGGAAAGGGAAGCACTGTCACTAAATATTTTAAGCAATTTATAATATTTGTGTGTTACCCCACTGTTACTAGTTTCATTTTTTATGTTTTATTAGTTTCTAAAATGTTTTGGACACTTGCTAGACTGATATTTTATTTGCAACACGCATTATGCATTATTCCTTATTCCTTATTGATATAATTTATAAGTATCCCTCTCCTGCATAAATCAATAATATAAAGTCTTGTGGAACACATAAATCATAGTCTAAGTGCAGTGTGTGAAAATAATTATTTAGTATTCTTTTTAAGGAAAACCTGAATAAGAACTCTGCTGAACAGCTTGACCCAACTGAGATTGAAAAAAAATGTTAACTCTACTCCACCATTGATCCTCTGCCTTCTTCCTAAACTTATAATTTGAGGACTAAAATTGCAAAGCAGTGTTGCTGTTGCTGAGATTATTTACCAATGGAATCATGATTTTTCTTTAGTTTAATTGTAATATCTAAAAGACAGTAAACTATCTCTCCTCCACCCAAAGTAACTATAATGTCAAACAAGATCACTGATGATTAGAATGCCAATTTCTGAAACATGTTTTGATTCCATAAGTAAGAGAAATAGGATAAAAATGTTAATTTTAACTCAAATAAATGAATTAGAAGCACTTACGGATATTAATAGTTTTCAGCATGTACAACATAATGCTCATTATCGAAGGAGCAATGCAAAGATTTAACTGCACAACATGCATAAAAGAACTTCCACCCATAAATAAAGAAAATAAAGTTAAAAAGAAAGGCATAAAAAGCAAGCCTTTGGAACGACATTCCAGGTATAATTAATTGCTTAGCACCAATAATAGACAAAAAGGAACAAAAATATAGAAAAAGATTACATTCTGAATCTCAAACACCAATACAAGCGTACTATACTAATATAAGCTGATAACCACAAGCAGAAAAAAAGCTTCTGAAATATATATTGTTGTTTCTTTGCAAATGCAAACTTTTCAAAATCAGAAAAAAATGCTGATATTTCATAACATGTAAAAATCAATGCAAATTGCATAAAAAGGCAATTAAAATGAACAAGAAACTAATATCTGTGGCGGAAAAAAAATACGACCACTGAGCATCCTGCAGGTTACTGACCTCATGTAGTAAGTCACTGCATTATCAACGTCACCATCCTATTACGTACACCAGGGGTGCCCAAGCTGGCCTGTTGACTCGTATCCAGTAGACCATGCCATTCTGCATTTTTAAAAACTAAGTCAACTTCCCAATTCAGCATTTTTAAAATCTGAATGCACTAATATAAGTTATCTGTATATGTAAAACAAAGCTTAACACAAGATACAGAGCATTGCTAAAAAAATAACAAAAACCATTTGGGCACCCCTGAAACCATGCTCAGCTTATATACTTTTCATTTTAATGAGAATAATTTCTATTGGTTTCTTTAATAAAAATATGTTCAATAAGGAAAAACTAAATGCTCACATTAGAAGCAATATAAGTACATTTTTAAGAAAGTAACCTTACTAGCTTAAGTATATATAGTAATTATTGTAATGTTTGATATTAGAAATAGAGTTATTGTAGGCAAGTTAAAGTTCATCTGTGTGTAGTACAAACACAAACACAAAAACAAATTAATCTTATATACTCATTACGCTACATCTTTATCCTTCCAGTGCTTATGATTAATTACACAAGTACCATAAAATGTAACTATATTGTTACACCAAATGGGTTGCAAGAGCATTATTCTATAAATAATTGTAATTCTGCCTTTGGTAATCACATCATTAACACGGTTTGGTTTTATATTATAAACTGTCACAGGTGTGACAATTAGCAGTATGATAACAATTCATTAAGAGGGACTGAAAAATGGCTTAGCCAGCATTATCTCAACAATTGCATCCTGTTGCACTGTACCCTATCATGAAAAAAATTGTCAGTAGTATTATCATCTAAAATTTGAGTTTACAGTACAAAGATGAACATTTGCAACAAAGCAATATGGACAAAAAGAAAAATCTGATATGTTCCATTCACACGACTTTCTCAAACTGTTACACAAATAACTTTCCTTACAAAAGATTATTCTTTTATCTACGACATGCTAATCAAGTCTAATTACTTGCTTCCTTGCAAGTAGAAGGGACATAAGGGAATACACTAGGCTAAATCGATAGCCATAATCTTTTAAAAGCTAGTCTTATATGAAATAACACAAGTTTTGTTCGCCTTGCGTGGCCTCCAGTAAAACAAGAGAGATGAATTGAAACCTCACTTCCTGTTTGAGAAAAGTCAAAGTAGTTTAAAATTGAAACCAATAGCAAGGAATATCTTAGAAACGGTCAGCACTACATAAAAAAATGTATGACATAAATCATGTGTTTTAACGAAATCTACATTTTTTGTGCAGTAAGATTTGTCTATTTCTTTAGGTTTACTACGCAAAACTCATCCAGAATAAAGAGATCTTTAGAGGCTATTCCAGAAAATTAAAGATATATATTTTATTTGTCTTTAATATGCAGTATTTTATTTAATTTTTGAAAATTTCTCCATGTAAAGGGGGGTTTTTCTTGAAAATCTTTGTGTAACATCCTTGGAAGATACTAAACCTAAATACCAAGTTTGGTATTTAATGGTCTTTTCATTTTTGAGCTATGCTCACTCTCACTCTCATGCATGCAGACATGGACACACAGACCTTTTTCTAAAAATACTTTTTTTGGACTCAGGGGATCACAAACATATATTTTCATTGAAATCTCAACATCAGATTTTTGGTTGGAATACAATACTTCTCTATCCACTATGTACATTGTACAAATGGGACTAGAGAAAGTTATAAAGGAGAAAGAAAGAAAGAGAGTGAGTGTTGAATTTAATTGGGGTACATAAAGTATGCTCTGGTACTTGAAGCTAAATGTATCTAGCAAAACTTCTTATTTAGTAGCTAATTTCTTTGGTTCTACATGAAAATGTCAGAAGAGAAAAATCAGTCAATAATAATAATAAAAAGATGTATAATAATTACTACTAGGTTTCTTCTTATACTCAATTAATTGCAAAGTTTTGTGTTTTGAAATGAACATGAACTATCTTAATTCTCTCTTAGCTTTATAGTATCCACAGTATTTCAGTTTCCATTTAATAAGGTAAATTATGCTGTGATTTATACAGAGGAAAAGATACAGAAAACTCTTGTTCAGAAAAGAGGATGGAACAGTTTTATTTTTGCTATGATGTGCTCAAATTGCTTTGAAGTGGTATTGGGATAGATATGCAGCTTAAAACAACATAAAAGCATAAGCACCTGAAATTCCAAAATTATCAAATAATCTATGAAATTGATTGATTGATGAAACATATATATATATATATATATATATATATATATAGCTGGCTTACCCTCCCCTTATGTAGGACTGACACCCCCCTCGGACTTCTAAGTGCACACCTAGAGGTCAGAAGCCTGTCAGAGAGCCAATGGTATGTAACCACAGAATGGAGAAACTAGAACGAGTGGTCGACCCATAGCCAGGCATGAGCGTGAGGAAGTGCATGATATGAAATGAAAGCAAAATGGATGATAGGAAAGGTGATGATGGAGCAATTGGTAGAATAAGTTGTGAGGGAAACTGGAGGACCCGAGAAAACTCACACAGATGCCATTTCGTACACCACAAATCCAACATGCAGCGCTTGGGATCGAACCCAGGCTGCCTAGATGGGAGGCAACCAGTCTAACCACTCGGCCACAGTGTTGCTTTCATGAAACTTGAAGGCAATAAAAATATTTTTCAGTTTTATTAGAGATCTCATTCTGCATTGATGTGGATTGAAACATAGTGTTCCAGTTCCTAATCACAGAGTGAGTGTGGATTCAAAAGCAGGTTTTTAGTTTTAGTGTCCCTCAGCATTGTGATGAATTTGAGGAGCTACAATAGCTAGTGCTCTGTCAGTCTAGGGAATCAAAAGTTTGGCTTGGGAAAGAATCGTGCTGAGCATATACAAGGCATATTCCAAAACCAAGGTCTGTTTGATCATAATAAGGTCACTCTTGAGACAAGGTTTCTATTGACAGTAATATATAACTTTGCTTTGCTTTTCCACATAATCAGTGTTCACATCTATATACTGGTTATAATGCTATTCTAGCTTCTTTAAGCTCTCGGCACAGAAGTCAGCCTCTGGGAGTAGAACCAGTTGGTAATGCTCATCTTGAATGTGTTGTCATACACCCAGTCATCGTTTCAAATGCAAGAAGAGGAAATAGTAACTTTGGTGCCAGGTCGTGACTGCATGGAGGGTGATCAAAGAGTTCCCAACAAAACTCTTGAATCTTCTCTTTAGTTTTGGCAGTAGTGTGCAGGTATGTGCTGGAGGATGTTGCTAGACAACAGTTTCCCACAGCGTTAATTTTGGATCGCACTTCCCGGTTTGGTAAGTGTTGCACAGTATACATCAGCTGTAATTGCTATGGTCCATGAAATCGATGACCTGCTCTCACCAACTGGCAAACGCCTACTGCATCACACCAACTCTGCAGTAGGTTTCTCAAAAGTTGGTAGACAGCACTGTAGGCATGAAATGCCAACCATTCGTTAAATGTTGTTCACCACACTAGTTTTGGAACATGTCTCACATTTTCCCATATTGGCTGATGATTTCTGCCTTGCATATGTGAGGTAGACAATAAGGTTGGTCAACCAAGGTCCTTAAGGCTGTTGTGCCACATTATAATTATGATTACTGTAGTTATATAAGATTATTTCCTAGGATTATTGGCTATGATCCAGAGGGTTTCCAAGATCCCAACATTTCGCAGAGCACAATGCTGGGCATCTTCATGGTTGATCTGGTGGCTGGTTGGAGCTGGAGCTTTGAAACCCTGGAAATAATCTTATTCTTCAAGATGCCAGTCATGACAGCATGTACGCACATCAGACAAAAAAAGTAATTTGAGAAATGGCATTGTTGGAGGCTTGCTACACAGTCATGACAGCATGTACACACATCAGATTCAACAAAATAAGTAATTTGACAAATGATATTGTTGGAGACCTGCTACATATTTCTCATACAAGTTGTTTTGAATAAGTGTGCCTAGGTTCTTGAGCATAATATTTGTATCTCTCACATTTAGTTTTGTTTAATAAAAATGCTAAATAAATGAGCTTCAGTCCAGTAATTTAATATATTACCTATTTCCTAGATATTTTTACTTCATTTTTCATTCCTGAGGGCCTTATTTTATTTTAATTTTTTAATTGTTTATTCAAATGCAGCTTCCTCTACATACAGGCTACCACTATCGACAAAGCTTGTCAGTTGACAATAGCAACCAAAAATTGAAATGATAACTGTAAAATTAAACTAACTAGGACTTAGAAAAACTGAATTGAGAAGGTGTGATCTAGTCAGTTGTGATCAGTTACATTTATTTCTTTTAAGTCAAATATTTCATACATATTAATGGTACAAAGTTTTGCTTATCATATGGAAGGCCTGTAAACATGTTCAGGCATCTGACCAACAGTTTTCAGATATACTGATTGGCCAGATTACTTAAACATTGCTTTAGTGAATGGTAGTTCTTGAAACACCAGTTGACATATTAGACATGTTTATGGAGCATTCTTGCAACCCAATCTAAGCTTCACAATCTATTTTGCGATTAAGAAGAGCTAGTGTGGTAATTTTCATCACATCATATGCATAATGATTCTCTAAAACAAAATTATACTTAATCTACAGAGCACAATGGAATTCTGCTTTCACTGTTTGCACTACTTCATTAATGAGAGAATCCAATTATTTTGAATTAAGCATAACTTTTCCTCTTCATTACTGACCTATACACTGTCGTCACCATGATTAGCATTGGAAACTTGCAGAAACTTACTTCTTGCATTATTAATATACAATGATTTAATTGAAAAGATTTAACAGCCTATATTCCTTTCCTAAACAACTTTTCAAATTTATGTAATTAAGATAAAATGAACTTGATTAATGCCAAGGAGAAGCTAACTTAAACAGAGCATTAAAATACTTAAATTTACACTGTGTAATATATTAATAACATTTAATAAACATGGAGTGATCTGGTAACTAATCTCAAGGTATATTATCCTGGATGATTCAAAGATATGCCCATTTCTTGCAATACTATGCAATTAAAATCAGCTGAAGAATCTGGAAAATTGTTTCCAAGTTTAGTAGCAGAACTCAGGGTATTGGACAAAAATCTACATGACCAAAGTGCAAACAAAGTAATAACTTTAATTTTTTCCTGTTAGATGATAATAAGGTTTTTCACAAGATATCTAAACGGCAGTACAACCAACATTAAATTTCAGGATTCCCTCTCAAATGCCAATGGCTGATGATGAAGACATATGTCTTGAAAACATGCTCTGATGAAACCTTAGTACATCAAATTAAGTGTCACCCATCCACTTGCAATTTGCAATTAGGCTAGCTGTAGATGCCTGTTTCCAGACATTTCTGAGTTCAGAAAGTTCTGAATGCCTAGCATGCTCCAAACAATATATAGCTCCTGTAGTTGTGGATGTTATTCCTCTCACCAAGATAGCCAAAAATGGCCAACACACAATGCATCTGATAATGGTGTGACATCCTTCTTATAGCACCTACTTTGATAACATATGAATGTTGATTGACACACCTACACAAAGAGCTGAATTTCAGAAGAATAATGAAATAATTTAAACATTGCTACCACAGCTACACATAGAGAATATGAGAACTCTTATGACTTAAATGTTATTAGTCACCAAACTTTCACAGTTCTTTACCTTCCTCTCTCCCCAAAAAAGGTTGGCTTTAAAACTTTGTTCCACATAAAACATGTATGTTTTATTTTATTTATTTTGTATGTATTAAATGATAACATTTCAACTTAGGAAGGCTTGAAGCAACCAATAGCAGCTTTACATCAAATATAACTGCAAAATAACTATTTAAAATTTTTAATTTTTACGCTCTATTTAGGTTTAGCAGGAATACCCTGACGATATTCAGATTATCCACGCGCTTAAACCTCATGAAATATACTTTCATCAATAGGATCAATAATCTCATTTATTACAGTTCTTATATTCATTCTCATTCTATGAAAAATATTCTGTTTCCTGTCTGCAACTAAGTAAATAATTATTTTTATATGTAGTTGCACTACTCTGATCAGCATTACTAAATACTTTCAGCATTTTGTTTTTAGAAGTATTTTACCATGTCTTGAAACATGATAATGAAAGAGAGCAAAATCCCATTGTGCTTAGTAATGAAGTTAATTTTTAACAGACCTGCAGTGGCTGACAACACATTCATTGCTGCAATATTCATCCTCCCATTCTGAGTTGGAAATTGCAGCATTGGGACAGCCATGGCGGATGCAAGTGTTGGCTGGTCGATGACCACCTGGACCAGGCTGCTGTTGCTGCTGCTGTGGCTGTTGCTGCTGTTGTTGCTGCTGGGGTGGTTGTTGTTGCTGTGCTGACTGTTGTTGCTGCTGCTGTTGCTGGGGTTGCTGCTGTTGTACAGGTGCTGGAGGACCTCCAGGTGGGCCTGCGCCTCCTGGGCCTCCAGGTGGAGGACTGGAAACCAGATGCTGCTCTCCACGAGGAGGACTCATGTGATGTGGAGGTGCAACCTGCAACAGAGGCAATAAATACACTCATTATGCAGACACTGTCACCTATAGAAGCCAGAACAAACTATTGTTGTTTTGCACTTATTGCATTTTACATTTATTGCAAATGATATTTAGCCTTCAGCTCTGGCCTTCAATAATGGTTTGTAGGTTCATATGGCACAGCAAAAAATCATAAGATTTCTCTGTAACAGATGACTGTGCATTATGCTAATAACTGTTTGATTTATGTGACTTAAATAGGTTTTCAGAATTTTAATAGCATGAAAATGTTGGGAATAATTTAGATTTACTACATGCTATAAGTAAATTCAAACCAAATTCCATTTCTGATTCCTTTGGCTAGCAACCGACTTCATCAAAATATGCCCTACCAAAGATTGAAATTTATTAAGCATAAGTTTGTGTGAGTTTTTGGACAAATGCTTCTGGAGTTAGTAAATTACCTGTTGCATATATGTGCCTTGTGGTCCTAGATGGGATTGTTGCATGTGACCTCCCATTGGTGAACCCATCATGCCTTGGGGTGCCTGTCCATTGCCCCTTTCATTCATCATTGATGTGAGCAAGGGTGTTTTCTTTGCCATATTTGTCATCTGCTGCTGCTGTTGCTGTTGTGGAGATGGTCCTGACATTGGAGGAGAGGGTAGAGCTGAAGGTGGAGAGTAACCGCTATATCCTCCCCCATATCCCCCATAACCACCATACATGCCTTCTGAATCACCTGCTCCCTATAGAAACAAACAATTATTTTAGCCTATATACTTGCAGTATGAAATGAATTATTACACATAATGTTCAGATCCTTAAAACCTAAATATTGGCTGACAAGATACATCTTCACCCTTTACTTTTGATTGTTGGTTCTTTCTTACTTAGATAAGGGATCTTTTATACTTTCAACATTCTCTCCTCACTTCGTATTTTAATGTATTTAATGCACTGGAAATTGCTAGCAAATATTAGTTTTTGATGCCCTAGTGGTCCATTAACCAAGTCTTGATACACTAAGGAAAACACTTATGGGGAGCTTACATTTAAATGGGTAAAAGAGTTTAAAAATGCTGATTATCTATTTTATAAAACTTAAATATTAGTAAAATAGCATTTTAGTTTGAATTTTTACTCTTCCTACAACCCTGCTGGTTTTGGTTATGCCCTATTTCTCATTTAAACAACCACATTTTGAGCAGCAATTTCTCAATAACAACTGAAATCATTTTGATGAAAGTACTTTTAAGGATGTTCAAAATAATTCTAATTGCCCACATTAGTCTGCCTTAAGATATGCTCAGTAACTTTTGATAATGGTAAATAAATGTAACAAAAAGCTATTAAACTATTATGTTATAAATAAGCTATAAAGATTACAGCTTATCAGTTACATACAGGAAAATTTGTTACATAATGTCTGGTATAAAAATGAGTATTACAGTTTCTATTTCTTTAAAAAATATTAGTGTGCAAACATCCCATATATTCTTAGGTCAATTGGTACACCTAATGAGGAAAACGAGGAAAACATGAACACCATACAAACAGAAGTTAAAAAAGTACAAGAGCAAATCGCTTCATAAGTTGAAAAACTAATTGACATCATCATAGAGCAAATGATAAAAATGATAATCATTACAGCATATGACATCACTATGTCAGACTACAGACAACAAATTTTGAGAAACTTCTCCGAAACAACTCTAAAGAAATCTTGTCTTCACCTACAAAATAGGCGGGCAGCTTTCAGTAGAAATTTATAAGACTCATACACCTGAAGCCACTGTCACGTAAAAAGAAGAACAAACACAAATGAAAAAAAAAAAAAAATATTGATCGAAACTAAAATCATAAAAAGTGAAGATGACAACTGTTAAACAAAAACTTCACCACAATATAAAAATATTACACATTAACATAAATGGAATTGATAATAAACTAATAGAACTTCAACAAACAATAAGAAGCCACAATCCAGACATCCTCACCATTAATGAAACAAAACTCAAACCACACAGGACACTAGAAATACCACCATACACATGCTACAGAAAAGACTGTAGAGAAACAATTGATGGAGGTGTAATAATACAAGCTCGAAAAGAAGTCAATCCAACAGAAATCCACCTACCCTCAGAATTCAGTGAAGACGAAGCAATCGTCATTCAAATAAATATAAATAACAACACACTACACATCGCAACTGTCTACATCCCAGAAAAGTTATCAACCAATCTAATAACATATATGCAAAATCAAAGACAAAGACCTAATCATCCTCGGAGACCTAAACACCAACCACCAACAATTCCTGAATGAGTATACCAACCAAAACGGAAAAACCCTTAAAAGACTACTAAAAACTTCTCCACTAAATATTGCATAACTTCCAGGTCCTACTAAAATAGGATATAGGAAAAATGATGGACAATCATCCCCAGACAAGATTCTTGCAACACCTACAATCCACAACAAAATCATGGATATTAACATAGAATCCCCAATAAGTACGGATCACCTACCCATCATATTAACAATCCACACAGGAACATGAAAACCGAAGAAACCCTCCCAATGAAAATATTCGACTATACTAATGCAAACTGGAATGAATTCACTGAACACATAAGAAACAACATGCAACCAATACAAGATACAGATATAACTAACACAGACCAATAGACTCCATAGCAGAAGAAATAACATTAGAAATTACAAATGCCAGGAACAGCACAATCATTCAAAAAACAGTAAACACCAACCGTTTCAGCAGACCACTACAAAAAGAAATTAAATGAAGATAAAAGAAAAAAAGAAGAGTATGCAGACAATACATAAAATTGCATGATCCAACTGACAAGAATATACTAAACCACCTAACACAAGAAGTCAAAAATGCTATAATCCAACACAATACAGAAAAATGGGGACAAACACTAAAAGAAATCTCAAATGCAAAGTCAAAAGAACCTAAAAATTCTGGCAATTCATTAAAAGTATTAAAAATAAGAAACAATTCACCTACCCGATTAAAATTAAACAACATTCATACAACAGAAGAGAAATTACACGCCTTTAAAACACATTATGAAATAATATTCCAAATTCCTGACGAACCAACATTTGATAACATACATACTACAGAAATAACGAACTACACCAACGAAAACAAGGAACTCTTCATGCCACAACTCCAAGCACCAGCACTAAACCCACAAGATGAAACTGACAAAATTGAAACTAAAGATTACACTCAGCACTGTTAAAAACCTTGGCAAATCTGCACCCAGACCTGACTCAATAACCTATACAATGCTAACAAACATACCTCAACAAATGATGAAGAAAATAACAACTTTATAGAATATAATACTGAGAACTGGATATCACCCTCGCTAATGGAAAAAAGCAAATCTAATATTACTAGAAAAACCAGGGAAACCAAACACAAACCTTGAAAACTACAGACCAATTTCACTCACAAATATATTATCCAAAATACTAGAGAAAATCCTCAAAATGCCTAAGCCAATTTCTAGAAGAAAATAAACTACTACCTGAAACACAAGCTGGATTCAGAACAACAATAGCAATACCAGATCAACTACTAAGGGTTATTTCCGAAATAAAAGATAAAACCAACAGAGGATTCACCACAGCCCCCACCTACCTTGATATACAAAATGCATTCGATCACTGCTGGACAGAAGGTTTATTATATAAAATGGACATAATGACACTCCCTAAAAGAATAGTATGGTGGACAGCTAGCTTCCTAACAAATAGAACAGCAAAAATTAAAATCAACGGCACCTATACAACTTCAAGCAGGAACAACTCAAGGCAGCACCATATCCGGACCACTATACATAATCTACACCTCTGACAAACCTCAACCAATACATGCAAACATCCAACTAGCACAATACGCCGACGGCACTATATACTGAAGCTCTGCTGGCAAATACCAAGATGCTAAGAATAAATTAGAAAAACAGCTACAAATATTCCAAAAATGGGCAAATAAAGGAAAATTAAAATCAACCCAACAAAATCACAAGCAATAATATTCAGGACTAGTCACAAAGAAAAAGCATAAAAAAGCATACATCAAATATGGAAATCAAGATAAAATACCTTGGAGTCACCCTGAGTGCCAAACTGTCTACCACAACACACTACCAACAAAAAATTAAAGAAGCCAAAACTGCAATCATGCCTCAAATTCCTATCCAAAATTGGTAAAGAAGGACTTCAATCTACAGCATTAATACAGATATATAAAACCCATCCTGACATATGCAGCAATAGCACTCTTCCTGATAACATCAAAATCAATAATAGCAAGACTAATACAATTTGAACACAAATGCCCATGAATAGCCATGAAACTACCTACTTGGTCTCCAAACAATGAAATTTATGACACAGCAAAAACAGATCCTATCGAAGAAACCATCAAAAAGATGATAACCAAATATCTTGATAATAAAACTGATCGATTGTACCGACAGCAAATTATCAGAAAAGCAAATGAATACAAAGAACAACCACTAAATAGAAGAAAACTGAGTGACCCCCCAATCAAGACCATAATTCAATCTTACAACAAAGAAAAAGATAAAGAAAAATGAGAACTACAAGACTACATTCAGCAATTCCAAATTTAACCATGATTCCTAAAAACACCTAACATAAACCCAACCTAAACAACACAAGTCATGATACCATCCCAATAAAAAAAATAAATAAATAAAATAAGAAAAAAAATAAAGTTCCTCCCTGCCATAACTAAACATAAACAACAAGTGAAACAACACACGAAACAAAACACTGCCAAATAAGACTGAAAAAATTTTGGCTGAAGAGAGCAAAATTAAGCCCTTAAACAGCCATAGGAGTGACATGTTGGTTGCTTGCTTGAACACAAGGTGATGTTCATGAGTAAGCTGCAAATGATCTTTGACTTACAAGCCTACCTATAGATTGTGTATCAATTCAACCATGCCAAGATTTAAACAAAAATAGGTGAAGCAATGGGTTTACCTATACTTATGTTTGGACTAATAATTGGAAGTGTAAATCAAAATCTGGAACTAGAAAGACAGGATAATCACAATGCTCAAATCTATTTCAGATCACCAGTGTAAATGGATCAAAGGAAAAATAGAGAACAGAGAGAAAATCAGAAGGAGTCTAAAACAATCAGAAGAAATAAAGAAAGAATAATTGGAGCACAGAAATAAAAACTAGAAGAATTAATGGAAAATCAGTGTGACTTTTGAGTATCGCAGAGAGAGAGAGAGAGAGAGAGAGAGAGAGAGAGAGAGAGAGAGAGAGAGAGAGAGAGAGAGAGAGAGTGTCTAGTAAGAAGCAAAGGAAATCATCTAAGGAAAACTAGGCTAAAACTAATAGCTGTGAAACGGTAGATTCATTTCAAAAGGGTAAACATCCTTCAGACCAAAATCAATTAGTTATTTTTACTTCCATGAGCTTCCCCATCTTTTACCAAACTTTTTCTTTTTTGCTAAATTCAAGTCCCTCACACAATTTAGCAATGAGTGCAATATGGCACCTATAATGAGGAACATATGAGTTTATCCTAAAAGAAAAGCTTTTCTGCCAATTTTCTTATTTGTGAGTAACATTTATTTAAGATTAGCAATAAAAAAGTTGATATATTTACCTTTGACACAAGACTTGCCCTATATGCAGCAAGAGCTTTCAAATACTCCTTCTTGGCAGCCTCTGTCTTCTTTTTGTAAACCTGTAACAGAAAGTTTAACCCTTAGCTGATATAGTGCATTTTTCATAGCACAAATGATATGGTGGGGTCAAGTGAACCCCATTACTTTTTTGACCACTATGAAGGATGAGGATGATAAATCATAATGAACAGAACCTAAATTTAATACTCATATGTAAAAATTACTCAAGCAAAAACTATATTGTAAGATTCTGCATGAATGAATGCATGAATGAATGCAGAATCTTTTTACTATATACATGATTATCAAAAGTCGAAACATAACACTTAAAAATCAGTCACTTAGAATAAAATTACATGGTTTATTATGAGAATAAAGTTTGAAATATAAAATGTTAAAACAAAAGTAACTAATAAAAGAGCTAAAATGAAAAGATCATAACAAATTGACAAAACTGCAGTAGTTGTTTACAAGCAATTCTCACAAATACTTCTTGTACATTCACTACATGTTGGTATCTGCAAGTTACACAGCATACCTACTTCTGTTTTCCTGTTTTTGTTCTAGGACACTTACACATCTAACCAGCAATGTTATTTCTTAACTCTTGTGGTTGATATGGAATACTCATCCTTCCCCAGATATGTGGTTAAACTAGCTGGCAAGCCAGGGATTTCGTACTCAAAGTATGCTTTTTTAAGGTTTTACGCTAATTAATAATACATCACAAATGCATTACTAAAGAAATGTTTGTTATTGCTTAGAAAATAGTAACAATGCCTGTTGGTTGCATAAGCAGTGCATTTTCCATCAGGTACATCTATTCCTCCTTTTGTGGCATTGTAATACTCAAACTATCTCAGGTTTCTTTGTTTTATAATTCACTGAAGCCCTGTAGTGCATAGAGGACTCTTGTCCTTCTTTATTTTGGTATAGAACGGCCCAATGTTAAATTCTCCCCAAATCCAAACAATGAAGAACCAGGATTCCTAGCTTTGCATGGCAAAAGTTTTGTTGGAATTCTTTTTTGCTGTTTTTAATGTTTCTACTTACTGAGGCCCTCTATCATAGTTTATGGGAAAGTTCAATGGAAGAAAATCAATTGTCAGCAGTAATATTCCCATTGGTTTTCTTTCAATTGATCTCTCAAACATTTCCCAATGTGATATGATATATTGATGTATCGGTATGGTTTTTCCCATTGAGGGGAACAACAATAATTAACAGAGTATACTCAATGCAACACATCTACGACACTCAAAAACACAAAGCATATCGTCTGAAAGGTACCGAGACTGCAGCATCACATTGCAGAAAAAAATATGTTTGACACAGTAAACAAAGCTAACTGAGGCACTCCTGGCTGCACCATACCAGTTATGGGGGTTAATACTCAGCATGTATTTCATGCCTTTAAGAGAAAAAGGAAGTTTATCCTCTGTTTATCATTCTTTTCAGCCTTATGACTCAGTGTTAGGTGGTCCACAATTAACTCAGTATGTCCCTATGATTTTTATATTAAGGCAAAAAATTAGTTACTAAATATGCACATTAAAGCTTGTTTGTTTTTCCATTAAAATTAAGATTATCTGAAGGTGTCGCAGTTCTTTGATTCCTTGTGATGCATCATTTCTGAACATTTAATACTTGGCAACTTATTTTAATTTACATAGTTTACTTATACATGAGCTGCAAGTGTCTAGCTAGAAGGACACTGGTTCAATGGAAACAACTTCTTATTCAGTTTTGTCGCATATAGCCTTTTGGCACTTATGTGGCATTCCCCTCCCCCAACCAGAACATGATGAACTGGTTCATTTGAACGGTATGTGTCAAATTCACATCAAAGTAAGCATTTGTGAATTTGTCAAAGTGTTAAATCTGTTTGCTGTTAAATCAATAGGATCAATAATTGTATTTGTTGCACTTCTTATATTTATTCTCATTTTATGAAAAAGTATCATTTCTAACCGACCAGTTCTACCGCAAGTATTTTGTCTTCCGCAATCCTGGCGCCCTTTATAGCTTCGCTATCACATCGTTAATAGAAGACAATTTCATCTAGTGACATAATTAGAATGCCGTCGTCGTAAAATTTCCCTCAAACTCGGCTGAAATTAATAGTTTAAGATGAAATTCCAACAATGGGAACGTACTGTAAGTCTCTGACGACAATACCATTGCGTGTTATGCTCTGGTGGAGTGAGGGGGGATGGCAGCTCATCTACTATCTACATTAAACACATCGCGCAATGTTAGTAACCTAACGTGTATTCAGGAGTGCTGTACACGACAATAAAATTTATAAGACCCTAGTTAGCCTTGTTGATATATGTGTTGAAAGTAGAGCCGCAGTCTTTCTCAGGCTAGAGTTCTTTACGTCAACACATACCTTACAGCCGCATTTTTCTGAGTGGAACAGTAGTTTATACTCTTATCTCACATCCATGCTTTTTGTTGCTTAGTAGAAACATTACGAATGTGAAAGGGGTTCATGTTCTACCATCAGAATCAGCAATCAATCAATATTGGACTACTCTAATTAATAAGAATAAACACGTTAATACCCACTTGGATGACATTTTAATTGAGCCGCATTTTCGTTCAAAAATATGAACAATAACATCCTCTTTCTTATTCTCCCGCCTTAACCATGGACCCTCCATTAAATCTAATTTAGGTCAACTTTCTTCTCGTGCAATTTAGCTCCATTTCTCTTCTGTATTCTTTTTCCTTTCTTCTTCGCAACGTTTTATTTCCTTTCCTTTCACTACGATTCCCCACTCGCCATGAACAGCTGAGAGCCTGAAATGCCTTGCCTTTATTACCATCTGAATAAGAAATGACTTCAAATAGATTACCATTCCGAGCTCCCCTTCATACCGGTCTGCTGCTTCTTTGCATTATCTATTTTCATATTTCTCTATCTCTGAGGAATAGAAGCAGAGTAATGAATGTTTGATCATCTCCACACTTGTATTATGCTCAAGCTTACACTTTCTGCTATTTATCCTTGTCCAAGGTTTAACATTTTTTAATTTGTAATGCATACATTATACACGTTTCTCTGTGTTCATCTTTATTTTCAAATAAGTTCCATTGTTCTGAAATAACCTTTATTTCTCTATGATATTGAATCTTTGGATCTACCATAAATATAAAGCGATAAAAATTACGTTAATACACGCGTTCGTAAGAACGCAAGCGAATCTATACACCACTTGGTTCACATCTACTTATGGTTAAAATTATTGTGTACACCACACGTGTGCAAACAGAGAGATTACTAGAACGATAAATCCGTTTACATCACCATGCATGAACTTATGGGCATATTTTGCATAAGAATTGTGATCAAATTACTCAAAATACCAAGAAGTTTTTTACGTTGCGAATTATTTGAAGGCTGCTTCTCGAAGGCAACAGGCCATACAAAAAAATGGCGTGTTATTTATGGACGCTCTTTAACTACTGTGGTTCTCAGCGTCCCATTCTAAACTGGGTGTGGAAGACCGCTTAATTTTGCTCAGAGGCCTCTCTTATCAGACTTGAGGTTCTTTTACGTGCCGTAAATCTACGATACGGGACCCACGGCTTTACTTCCCTTCCATGCTAAGGATTTTTACACCCGAAAAAAATCCATCGTCCTCCGCCGGGTTTGAACCCGCGACCTTGGGTATATGAAGTCAGCATGGTAACCATTACACCACGGAGGCCATACAACCAGTACCTCCTATGTTTATTTCAAATTTGGACAACTCAAAGAGACACTACTGGATCCTTTAGCACATGCGTAGAATGTAGATAATAGAGAAGGTATTACATTCCAACAAAAAAATCGATACCGCGATTTCACCGGAAATACTTTTTTTAGGGTTCCCTATATCAAAAACATGTAGAAAAAGATCTGTGTGTACCCACCCATGTGTCTGAATACGATAACTCAAAAACGAAAACTTGGTATTCAAGTTTAGTATCCAAGGATGCGACGTGAAGATTTTGAGGTAAAAACCCTATATCCCAAATTATTGTTTATATAGAACATTTTTCGAAAATGTTTATTTTCTCAAAAATGGCTCTAACGATTTTGATTAAAATACCGTATATTAGAGATATTTATACGGCAAATAAAATGTACATCTTGAATTTTCTAGGAATAGCCTCTGGAGACCTTTTCATTCTGGATGATTTTTGCATAACTGGAAAACCGTAAGAGATAAGCAAGAACGTACTAAATAAAAGTGTAAATCTCGTTAAAACACACAATTTATGTCATATATATTTTTTCGTGGAGTTGAATATCGTGAGATATTCCTTATTGGTTTCAGTTTTAAAACACTTAATTTTCTCATACGGGAATATGTCAACTCCTGGCCATGCAAAGAAAGGAATTTCAATCACGTGTCAACAGCTTTTAAAATATTGATTCCTGTACCACGACATAGTAATGAGTACAGACTCTGCATATCACATTACACCAAATAGCATACACAAAATAAATAATGTAAGATATTGTGTTGTTCTTGTAGGGTGACTGTAATACTTTTCTCAAGCAGAGTTTTTTTATATATTATGCAACAGAGCAGTGCTCGCTTCGTTATTCGAAAGAAAGTAAAGCCGTTGGTCCCTGTAGGTTTACGGCACGTAAAAGAACCTCAAGTCTGATAAAGAATAACTTTAATGGTCTTTTCACGCCCAACATAGAATAGGACACAGAACCGCAGCAGTTAAAGAGCGTCCATAAATAACACTCAATTTAATTTCAATTTCGCTTCAATTACCGAAATATGTGAATTCCACCATTGATAAATTGCATTATTAATAATAATAATAATAATAATAATAATAATAATAATAATAATAATAAATCATACAAACCTCTCTTGGGCCAAAGATTAAGTTAGAAGTAATACCTACGATTTTATACCGTCGCTAAATTCTGCAAACGGAAACCAATTTTTGTTAACCCTCTTAATCAAAGCGTATTAGGGTGGTCCTTATTTTTCGAATTTCGTATTTCTTTGCGCAGACCTCCCAGTCTATTTTTTTCTTTTGCTTTAAGAAGAATTTTAATACATATTTTGTTGAAATTGAAGTAGAGGAACCAGTGCCGCAGTTGCAGAGTTACGTTGACTGCTGTCATACTCTTCACCTTTAGTCGAGTCTCTGTTTCTGTTCCTAAACGTTGTGAATGTTTATTTATATCATGACGAATAGTTTAAGCACTGACACAGTTATTTATTTAGTCGGTGAAGCTAAGCACAGTGGACATAAATTACCGTATAATAGACAGGTTATGTCAGTCCTGTTTTATAACATATACGCGAAGTGAAACTATCAGTGAAAGTGCTAATTTACGTGAATGCGTAATATTTTGGGAGAAGGCTAGGATTCCTACAAGAGCTCTACCTCACTCTACAAAGAAACTTATAGACCTGCTAATGCTTTGAACATGATGAAAATAGAAGAAGACAAACTTCCTCTATTGATTAATGAGAGCATGTTTATTCAAGTAACTAAGACGTTATAAATTACGACCGTCATAGCTTAGTTTCTATCCAGGCCATGAAACCCTAATCTAATATACTGATTTATAACCATAAAATAAATATAAATTATTAAAATATTCCCAGTTGTTATACAAATTATAGAACATCCTAAGGCGAATTTGAATCAATTACACCAGACTTCAATCACTCATTGACCATTCATACTCTCTTATTTTTGTTTCTGTACAATTTCCCCCCTAAATTTCTTATTTGCAATTTAACTCCAAAGATCCCCCCCCCCTGATTGAGTCTTGCTCTGGTTCGCGTGCTTTATTGATGCCACAACTAGCTCTACACCAGGTCAAATTAACCTGAAAGCCTGTGACTGTGAAGCCTATTCTACATTTATAGAGTTATAAAGTGCATATATGTAATTACACAACACCTTTCAACAAGTTGATTCATAAGATGTTTGATTAAATCGCCATCAACGAAACTCTTCTTTTTCTGTGCCAATAGCAAATATTTTATAACTGAGGTGAAGAGCTAGTTCATAGTAAATACTTTCCAGTTCGTCTTCCTAAAATTTAAAAACAAATCTATTGAAAACAAAAAGCAATACGATAAAATTCAGTTAATATTAGTATCTTTATTATCATCATTATTTTCGTTAATTAATTAAACTAATTAATGTCCAAACTGAGGCTTTCAGGGCCGGCGTCTTGAATAAAGAAAGTATTTTCCGGGCTTGTAGGCCGTGGTCCATTGCGTTTTGAAGTTCCCGACGTTTTGCCAAGGGCTGCGCTTGGTATCTTCACAGATGATCCGGTGGCTGGTCAGAGCTCGAATGTAAGTTTGCCTGATTTGCTGCAGACCTTTCCTTGAGTTGGCTTATTAGCTCTATGCACACTTCACCAGAATATTCACCATTTTGTTTGCTGTGGCACCCCGTGTAGTGTCGTATTAAATTAAACCTCTGCAGCTGATTTAATGTTTTGCGCCTCCTTCTGTAGCAGAAAAGACAGACAAACTAACAAATCGTACCACTCATGTTTAAAAGGAGCACTAGGGTCGCTTTGTACTGCCGCTAGCATCTTCACCAAGGCTCTTCGTGGTGTAGTGGTTACCATGCTAACTTCGTACACCCAAGGTCGCGGGTTCAAACCCGGCGAGGACGATGGACTTTTTCGGGCTTTTCCTTAACATGGCTTCCTTCGGAAGGGAAGTAAAGCCGTTGGACCCGTGTCGTAGATGAAGCCTGATAGAGAGGCCCCTGAGCAAAATTAAGCGGTTTTTCACGCTCAATTTAGAATGGGACGCTGAGAACCACAGCAGTTAAAGAGCGTTTATATGTTACCAAGAACACATATACTGTGTTGCGGGCCAAATATTGAACCCTCATAGCTGTGATGTGAGCGGTGCTGCTCGGCAAGCCCTTGGCGCCGTCTACTGCCCACCGTTCTAAGACTTCCTTGTATCTTCACACAGCTTCTCTCAAAACTGAGGTTATGTAATAAACATCGAAATAGCCTCTTATGTAGCCTCAAATCATAAGTTTTTAACTTTTTCTTACATTATAATGTGATTTTGGCTGTACATGTAATAGGAAGACACCCCGGCGCAAAATACAGTGAAATTATTCTCAAGAAGAAACCAATGTAAACTATACACCTCTATAATCTGTGTTGGATAGTTGCTTTTAGGTTAAAGTTTAAAGAACATTTTTGCGCATAATTGCTTACGGCTAAAGAAAATGGTCTTAATTTGGCTACCTAGTTGTAATAATAGTAATCTTCATTCATACTCACATGCAAGTTCTGTTTTATTTTTTATTTATGACAGCAACGAAGCCAAGCGAATGTTGAGCTATTGTTATGACACAGGACCTATTTCATTAGTTACAACATTGTACTACATCTGCTTGACAAGCAATATACATGTCTTCTCCAACGCTTCAGCTTCCACTATCCATTCAAACTGTCAACCGTGCAGCAATCCCTCAGAATTGTACTAACTGAAAATTATCATCAATGCATTCATAACGGTCCTCCAATCCATCATTCCGACCTGCCTCATAAGGTGACGGAAAACAAACATTGATTGATGAACGTATCGGATGAATGAATGAACTCGACGAATGAATAAAACGCTTGGAAGCTGAAGGCTCGAGCCGGCGGTAAATTAATGAACCACTATTTACCAGAGTATATATATTTTGTGAGGGTTATCGGTCAAAATGGCGGAGCATCTAACAACTCGACATAAAGCAATTTAAACCACGTCGAAGAACATTGTTTAGGAAACAGATGAATGACATTTATGGGCAATAACGACACAATGCGTTTTAAAAAAATGGCAGGAAAAATGTGTATGCTTTTGCTGCCCTTTTCAATCTGCTTTTCAATCATGTAAATGGGAAGGACGCGTGGCTGTCATTACACTAAAACAACGCCAACTTTTTCTGCCTTTGTAATTCTGAGTGCTGGTTAGGTTTGCTTTTCACGAAAGGAGAATGGACGTTTGTAGTTTTTATTACAATTGCCTGAAAACTCATATTCTGTAAGTGAACATTTGGACTTTCAAACAGTCTCAAATTCATTAACATAATTAAACGAGTGATTTCTCGTTTTACTTTTAAGTTTAACGCACTTTAATGGGATCAATGGGACAATCAGTGAATGCGATGGGTGAAAGTATACTCAAATGAGCCTGGGGTCCATAGAGCTTAAAGATACCAGACATTTATATTTTCAGGATAAACGGAAAACCTCGGTAAAAACTTTATTAGGTTAACACATCCTTATTTAGATTCCAACCCGGTACCCCTTCAATGTGAAACAGACAACCTAATCCCGTGTGAGCTACGAATGAACTTGATATTTCCGATAAATTTGCGAATAATATAGTTGGAGAATTTTATCTAAGGGAATTCAAATTCACTAATTGCATTTATTAATCAATTCCGCAGATGAAATATAATGGATTAAGTATGCATATATCATATGTATTATCAAAACAAAATTACTTTTTCTACTCATTGCTTTCAAACTATTCCTAGAAAAAGCCATTCTTCTATTGTTTATAATAATAAGCCTTCAATACACATTTCATTGCAGATATAAAACACGGTAGGCTGAAGCGAATCAGAGTTTTAAAAAGCTGATGTGTACTATTCACATGACTTTCTCTACATCTTTGCAACAAATTATTCTTAAAAAGCTTATACTTCTATTTACTTCATGCTAATCAGAAATAAATAGCAGAAATAGGCTTATTACTTGCTTCCTTGTAAGTAGAAACGAAATAAGATTAAAGTGATAGTCAAAAGCTGGTTGCTATGTCACTGAAGTTCCTTTGCTTGTATGGACAGCAGATGACAATTTCTTGTATGAGAAAAGTTTGTTTTTCAAAGCAGAAACCAAAAACAGGGAATGTCTCAAAAACGAACTCCACGAAAAAAATGTATATAACATAAATTGTGCGTTTTAACGTGCTCTACATTTTTTATACAGTAAGTTTTTTTTTTCATCTCTTACGGTTTAGCAGTTATTCAAAATTCCGTAAAATTCATCCAGAATAAAGTACTCATCAGAGGCTATTCCCAGAAAATTTAAGATATACATTTTATTTGTCAGGTAAATAGCTTTATTATACGATATTTTAATCAAAATCGTTGGAGCCATTTTTGAGAAAATCAAAATTTTCGACAAATGTTCCATGTAAAGGGTATTTGGGGTGGGGGGATTTTTCTCAAAATCTTCGTGTCGCATCCCTGGAAGAGATACTAAACTTAAATACCAAGTTTGGTATTTTACCGACTTTTCGTTTATCGTGTTCACAGACACACGGACACACAAACACGGACCTTTTTCTGAAATGCTTTTTTTGGATACAGGGGACCCTAAAACATATATTTCCGGTGAAATCTCACCATCGAACTTTTGGGTGGAGTGCAATACCTTCTCTATACACTATGTACATAGTACGTATAAAGAGAGTAAAAAGCGGTTCGCTATTTGTTGGTTTGATATTCCGTTCTATCTACATGAACATGAGAGGGGAAATCAAATAGCGCCTTTTCAATTGAAAATAGTCGATATAAGATTTTGCAAATTCAAATAAATAAAAATATTTCGGGAATGATATTCAAATCTTTAATCTCGGAAATGGTTAACACAGTAAACATTTTCGAGCTAAACTGTCCGTATTAACATATCTTTATGTTTTCTATTTTATGTTAAGATTTTGTCTGATATCTTACGGTTTACCAGTTATCGTTTATAAAAAAAATAAAATAAAAACTCATTGAGAATTAAGTGGTATTCACAGGCTGCTCCCAGAAAATTAAGTTACACTTTCACTTTCCATGTAAATGACTTAAAACTTTTTTAACGCAAAATCGTTGGAGCAATTCTTGAGAAAATTAAAACCAAGGAAAACTGTTCATATAAAGTGTAGTTTAGGTGAGGAGATTTTTTTACAAATCGAAATCTTGCAAGGAGCCTTAAAACGTGAATTTTAGATGAAATTTCGGTATCGACTTTTAATGCCATACTTCCTCTTCTCAATAAAGACAAGTAGAAGACAAAGTAAAGATTTGAAATAGGCCGCGTGTTTTAAAGAGATATACAAAGAGGACTTCACACATGCTATTTGCAAAAAATTCAAAATATACGTTTTACCACAAATGCAAACATATGATAATTAATCAATACCGTTTGAGCAATTTTTAGAAAATAACAAATAACGAAAACTTTCCCATATAAAAGGTAGTTTGGGGTGGGGGAATTTTGCTCAAAATCTTCAAGTAGTACACTTGTAAGTTACCGAGCGTAAATATGTGGTTCGATACTTATCCAAAAGTTCTATTTTCGGATTGTGGGGGATATATTGAGTAAAAAAGAACAAAGACCTATCGTACCGAAATTTTGAGTTATGCAGTTCACACACACCTCCACTCCCACACACAGACCCTTTCATAAAATGTGTTTTACTTTCTCTGCTACGTATAATAAGCACGGGAATTATTGTATTCCATTCAAAAATTCGTTGTGTCTATGAACAGTATAACTGAAAAAACGAAGAGGGTTTGATTTCGAAAATTTGATTTTCTCAGAACTACTGCATTAAAATACGATAGTTTAAGTAATATTTATCACAAAACATTTATCTTGAATTTTCTGGGAATTGCCTCTGAAGTCGTCTACATTTTGAATAAAGTTTGCATAACTAGAACTGTAATAGGTAGACAAAATCTTAATATATTAAACATGTAGATCTCGTTAAACACAATTTAAGTAACATGGTTTTCGTTGTTTTTAATGGAGTTAACCATTACCAGGATATGCTTATAATTGGTTTAAATTTTAAAGTATTTATTTAAGCGGGTATATTTAACAAAATGCGGCGTCTCTCATCCACATTTCCATATTTTTTCCCCACTCCAATCATCATCTGTCACTTGCATATCTTCCACAGATTGTCTCGTACAACTGTCACGGTCCTCCTCTCTTTTTACGTCGAGGAGGCTGCCAATTGTGAAGTTTTAACGGTCATCTCTCTGCTGACAATCTTCTAAGATGCCCATACCATCTTAACCTGCTTCCTTCTATAGAATCAATTATGTTTACTGCTGTCAGTTGCATCTGCTTTCATATAGTTTTATTTTTGATTTTATATAGACTAGAGAGACAGCAGTTTTTCTCCAATACTCCTCTTCCATGTATCTTTAATTTATTTTAATTTTTTTTCAGACCTCCCATAACTCACTAGAAGTATTATACCCAAATATATCTTTTGAAACATTTTCAGAAATAGAATTTTGAGCAAATCTGATTGTTTTGGGAGGGTAGGTCTTTGTTCTTTTTACTTAACACACTCCTCACATACCGATCCATATGGACCAATACTTCTGACTAATGTTTTATAGATTCTCCACTTTATGTTGCATTGTTACAAATTATGGATGTAGTTGTTTTATGACGAAGTTGTTGTTGTTGTTTTTTTTTTTTTTTATGTGGTCTATGCCTAATTTCAGTTTTACTTCTTCCTTTGCCTGATATCACTGTTCCTAAATATTTATAAGTTTTACAACACCTGATGGTAGATCCATTTTCCAACACTATACCACTTCACCACCTAAAAGACGTATATTACTCTCAAACTGTAAGTCGTCATTCTTTTTCTTTCTCCTAGTTAAGCAAGGATAACGACATTTCAAAGTCATCACATAACGAAAGCTCTTAAAAGATTTTACTATCGCGTAAGCCTACTGTATTCCCCTATTTACCATTGTATCCACAAGGAAATATATTACTAATATATCGTTGTAAAGTAATTGCATAAAGAATTGGGGGGGGGGGGAGTTAAATAAAATTAAATTACTGATTATTTAGTCACTGGCGATTGAAAAGCAACCGTGCAACATCGTGAAAGCCAGTTAGTATGTAATAAAACCGTTTCTACAAATGTTTATATCAATTAACGCGAAGTTACCTATGAGTAGAGAAACACATTGCATTTTAAGAATAAAATAAGAACTGAGGTTTTCTCTCACAATATTTATCTAGAATATTAAATCTGTTGAACGGTTAGAGAAATATTTGTTTAAAGTGTTGGAAAAGCCACAGTATATATCTTATTGAAATTTTTACTTTCTCTATACGTGCTGTACATAGTGTATAGAGAAGGTATTGTAGTGCACCTAAACATTCGATACCGAGATTTCACCGGAAATACATGTTTTGAGACCTCCTGAATCTAAAAAAAGCATTTTTAGAAAAATGTGTGTCTATGTGTATGTATGTGTGTGTGTGTATGTGTGTGTGTGCAGCATAATTCAAAAACGAAAAGTCCGTTAAAAACCAAACTTGGTATTTAGGTTTGGTATCTTCCAATTTTTCGCTAAAATGGGAAAAAGTTTAATGTCGTTCAGTAATTCTCTTTTTACTTTTGGATGGGAAAACTTGGGAAGAAATACAAGCGAAATTGGATGCCGTTTATGGGGACCTTTCGCCATCTGTGACAACAGTTAGATATTGGTTCAATGACCTTAAAGTGGCCGAATATTCGTTTTTGATGAGCTCCCAGGACGCTTGGCAGATATTGTTACCAAGAAAATTATTGAAAAAAACCACGATATGATTTTCGCTGATCGTCGAAAGAAAGTACGGGAAGTAGCTGAGGCCATAGGGGTGTCGTCGGGAACGACAATTCATGTTTTGCATAAGTTGCAGTTGAAAAGATTGTCGACCCAATGGGTGTCGCGATGGCTCATAGTTTACAACAATCGGGTGCGGCTTTTAAACTTTGAAGCTTATTTGGAGCTATTAAACGAAATCTGAAGGACTTTTCGCGTCGAGTTGTCACCTTCGATGCTCACTATACTCCGGCAACCAAGCAACAATCAAAACAATGGATTGCTTCTAGTAAATCTACTCCAAAGAAGGTAAAGGCCGGAAAGGTAATGGAGACGATTTCTGGGATGCGAAGAGTGTCATGCTCGCCAACTTCTTAGAAAACGGATAAACGACGATTGGACAGTACTACCGTGAGCTACTGGCGCGTTTCGATAGGAAGTTGGAGACACAGCCGCGTTTGGTGAAGAAGAAAGTTCCTTTAAATCACGATAACACAAGCACATTCGACCGGAGTTATCGCCGCAAACTGCATGAATTGTTATGAATTGCTACCGCACCTTTCACATTCTACCAACCTGGGTCCCTGCGATTTCTTCTAGTTTCTAAACATGGCTCGCGGGAACAAAATTTGGACCAAATTAAGTCATCATCGGGATAGAGGTGTATTTTGCAGCGGCTTGTCAATTCCTATCTTAGAAAGCGTTAAAATGGCAGGAACAGTGCAAGAAGTGCATATCCTTAAAAGGGGACTACGTTGAGAAACTCATAATTTGTGTTTGAAACAATGGCGTTTTCACCCTAACCTGGGTATTTAATAGGATACGATTTATTTAATGCTAAGAAATTTACAGTATATCTCACTGAAGTTGTTCCTGGCCACTCATTCGGTAGACATCCACCCCACATACCTGGGAGTGCTCGGATTGGGTTGGACTTGACGTGGCACAAGCTGGTAAATGTTGCCCCTACCGAGATCTTCGGAAGTCATCCCCTTTGAGAAAAGTTTAAGTGGATAAAATTGAAACCCATAATCCCGAATATCTCGAAAACGCTTACCTCTGCAAAAAATAATGTATGTGGCATAAATTGTGTGTTTTAATGAGATCTACATTTTTTGTGCAGTAAGTTTTTTTTTTTTTTTTATATCTTTTACAGTTTGCCAGTTATATAAAAGTAATCCAGAATTAATAAGTCTTCAGAGGCTATTCCCAGAAAATTCAAGATATTCATTTTGTTTGTCCTAAAAATATCTTAAAGATAAGGTATTTTAATAAAAATCTTAGAGCCATTTTTGAGAAAATAAAAATTTTGGAAAAATATTCCTTATAAAGGGTAGTTGGGGGAGGGGGATTTTCTTAAAAATCTTCGTGTCGCGTCCTTGGAATATACCAAACTTAAATACCAAGTTTGGTATTTAAGGGTCTTTTCGTTTTTGAGCTATGCTATCCAGACACACAAACACACCACACTCACACACACACAAACGGATCTTTATCTAAAATGTTTTTTTTTTAATTCAGGGGACCCAAAACATGTATTTCCGGTGAAATCTCAGTATCGAATTTTTGGGCGCATTAGAATACCTTCTCTACACACTATGCACATAGTACGTGCAGAGAAAGTAATAAACATATTTAAAATGCACTATGGTGGTGAGCCGTTAATACTGTCTTAAGCTCACGAGATAAGCTGAACGAAGATGAGAGTTCTGCTAGGTTTAGTCTAAAACTGAAGAGCATACGACTCGTGGGCTTTATCGAAGTTAAGTTCACAACACTCGGCACATGTTTCCACAAGCCTAGGTATTCTATTCTCTACGGTCACTTTACCATGAAGGTCATTTCGGTGTTCCTTTAGCTGCATCCAAATGCCAGACAAATGTTCTGTCTGTACCAGCTGAGTCTGACCATGAAAAGTGACGGGCAGCTAGGAGGCTGGAAGTAATTAACCACAAACTTAATAAAAGTGATTTATGGGCTGAGAGCAGTTCGCATTGACCTTCACAAATATATCTTAATTGAAAATTACTAGTCTTCCGTTCTGACCTTTATTGCCTCGGGAAATTTACCGGTCACTCCTTGCCCATACGAGATACAATCTAGATCAGAAAACTTAGGTATCTCTACTTCGTGTACACGCCGTCTTAGTGGTAAAATCTATATCAATTCTGTGTAAAATATTCGAATTAGCTGCATAAATAATGAGGGAATGAACAATTGTGAAGCCTATCATGAAAATTTCCCTTACGGGAGGATGAAATCAATCCATGAAGGCATTCATTTCACAGAAAACAAGAGTTATGTCAGAACTAGAGACAAGCAAAATAAGAATAATAACAGTTTACCAAAACATTATGTTTATCAACATATTAAGAAAATTTTCCAAATTTTTATGAAATTTATATTTTACAGGAAAAATATTTTCTACTTTAAGGTTTTGGTGTAGGTTCACTTCATTAGTTTGAAAAAATAGGCTGTAAATTTTTGCGTGGCAGCGCTGTAGCCGAGTGGTCAGACCGTTTGCCTCTAACCAAGGCGGCCCGGGTTCAATCCCACCCGCATGTGGAATTTGTGGTGGACAAAGCGATGCCAGGGCGGATTTTCTTCGGCTCTCCCGCCATTCATTATAACAATCTCATATTTGAGCCCACCTCTATAGTGTGGGGGTAGCATGTGTGCCTCACATTCAAGTCGCGAGTTCGAATCTTTCACAGGGTGAGTTTCTCGAATAAGTCCCCCCCCCGGGGGGTTTCCCTTATCCTGAGAAAACGAATGCCCAGTAACTTTAAGCTCCATGGACTCCGAGATCATTTGAGCCTCATTTCACCGATTTCATTCACCGTTCGATATGTTCAACAAAGGACGTTAAGCAAACTAAATAAAAAAGCTCCATCACCACCTTTCCTATCATCCATTTCGCACTCATTTCACATCATCTAGTTCCCTAACTCTCCTGACTGGCAATGGGCCGATCCCTCGTTCCGGGTTCTTCATTCTATGATTAAATGTTCGTTGGCTTTTGACCCTAGGCAACCACGTGTATGTCTAAGACGGCGTTAATCTTCACACAAGAGGATAAGCCAACAAGTTAATTTTTTTTTTCCTTTGCGTTTAAATAGATTTTTGCCCAAATCTAATAATACATCAAATGAGCTAAACAAATTAACTCGTGCTGTCCTTCTTGCTACTAAAATAACGGCTTCGCAAAAATAAAAAATGGTCAATAATATAGAGTAATTTCGTATACAGGTTACGGGAAATGCTACATTTTCTGAACTGTATTGGCGTGTCGGAAAGAGTTGCTTGGATTTTCTAAATGTGCTTCACAGAAATGCCCGAATAGAATAATTAGTTACAAAACCCAGCTCGTTACTAACAGTAATATTTTTAAAAGCGAAAAATCGGAAATCTTACAAAATATGAAGTTATACGAAACCAAAATATTATTAATATGGCATTTTCTATTAAGGCGTATAAGGATTTTTCTCTTATCCTAACCCAAGCATCACCAACTCGCTCATTTTGTTCAGATTTGCTACGTGCATGCAGTGGGTGAACACGTGGCAGAAAGGATTGTCTCTCTTCCTTGTACAGTACGTCGTGGGTCAGATTGTAATAACGAGAATAGAAAGCAATGCAACACGCAAGCCATCGGCTCCTACGTTCATGCCTGGCTAAGAAGAATCTTTCTTATTTATAGACGTGGAGGAAAAAGTGTTTAGTTGAAGCAAAGTTCTGCTCTCAGAAAATTCAATTTGCAGCGTCACTCTGCAACCCATGTGAGTACAATTGTGTACAAAATTAATGTTATTACTTACCAAGATGCCTGTTCATATTCACTGCTCTTAGTGTGAAACCGTTTCCATTTCAAATTAATTCTCACACCGCTGGCAACACAATCGATTACAATGTATTAACCAAGTTAAGGATCTGATTCTTATTATATTAATACTTGTCATTATTTGTTTGCAATTATTTATGTTACGACAACAAATTATCACCAAACCTATGAAAATATGTGCCTATGTGTTTATATCCGAAGTTTAAATACTAATGCAAGAGCCATAAAGAGTAATTGTTCTACCAATCATGGCGTATTAACCTATGAACGTGGTTTACGCATTTCAAACGCAAAATGGGGGCCGCGCCGTGGCCGAGTGGTTAGGCCACTTGCCTCTCACCTAGACGGCCGGGGTTCGATCACAAGCGACCGCATGTGAGATTTGTGGTGGACAAAGCGGCGCTGGGGCGGATTTTCTCCGGATATTCCGGTTTCCCCGGCTATCGCATTCCACCGATGCTCCGTCATCATTCATGTATCATCAGTGTCACCGCCAGCGGTGCCATAAGTAGTTAAAGCAAAAAAAAAAAAAAAAAAACGCAAAATGTTGCATTCTGTCACAGCACTGAAGGAATCATCTGTTCTTGCTTTCCGTGCAGTTGGTCGTGCGTGCACAGTAGGCGATTCGTAGTAGCTTCAAGCAAGTTTGCTCTCTTTGCTTTACTCATAGGGCAACCAGTTGGTGACCCCTGTCCCAAGTAGACACATTTCGGGTAACTTTACATACATCCATCGTCCAATACCTACCTGATTAAAGGACGTTGAAGTAAAAAATAAATAAATGCATTTTACACGTCTGTATTAGCCGCATAAAAAGATAAAAAGGCGTAAAAGTTGAATACCTTGACATTAATTTCTATAGTATATAAGATGAATAACTTACGTTCTTGTGTTCAGCATCTAGGGCGTCCCACATGGAAGCGACGATCTTGGATACTTCACCAAAGCTAGCATTGGGATTCTGTCCCTTAATGGCTGCCTGGGTATCTCGGAAAAACAGTGCATATGCCGACACTGGCCTGTAAAAATTACAACACACTTGTTATAGCACTTCTATGACTCCCTTTAAGTTTCGTTATTAATACAGTACTTAAAATATTCTTCTCACAGAACTGTAATCGAAATAAATAATTCTGACTGATGTGTGTATTCATAAGTGGCATTAAATGTTTTAATACTATCTTCTAGCTCAACCGCCCCATATATGAACAGCATTTCACCTACATTAAATTAAACAGTATATAATTTCAAAATGATTCGTAGGATATCGAAGGTAATTTCCCAAATGTGTGGGAGCTGGTTGATGCATCCAGAGTTTTCTGTGAAGCGCAGGAGTGGAGCCCCAAATTCTCGGAGTCTGCAATCCTGAGCACTCTTTCGTCCTAAAGGTGAGTAACTTACTATTTCTGAGTAGAGAATAGTGCCAATACAACGCAGTTATACACCAAGAATGAAATATAGACAACAAACGGTTAATGAACAGAGCGGCGTAGCACTTTGAAGTTTTCTTATACACACGATGGTGAATCCATTTGGATGGCGGAGGCATTTCTAGTTTTAAGGTAACTGAATAGACCGAAATTTGAATCATCAGAAACTAAATCTAACATTTTTCAGTTATCACATATGAGTCGTTATCCCCAATATGGGTTTGTTAAGGTCACATTTATTGAATGTTAATTCCTCAAATGACTACAACAAATGTTTAACAAAAACGGAGCATTAAAAACGGTAAATGTTGAATTTGATGAAATGGAATTAAAATCACACTGGATTTTCAACATTTTATGCGCTTATTAAGAATAGTTACAATTTTTTTTATTAAACCAATGTAAGAAAAATTGCAAGTATGAAGTATGAGTCGCCTTAGAATATGCAGATACCTAATTGTGTATTGTTATCAAAGTAATAATCTTGAGACGTCTGACCTAACGGATAAATTCTCCAGCGGAGCAAGACTGGGAAGGTCAGACCGTCGACTGATATTTATCTGGACCTTTCATAAATCAATGTACATACTATATCGCAAAAAATTTTACCGAAAAATATTAAACTCAAAACAAAAAAATAATAATAATAACGTATTCCATTCACTTGACTTTCTCTAGCTGTTCCACAAACAAAATTCCCGTACAAAAGATTATTCTTTCATCTACGGAATGCTAATCGAGATAAACATTAGCAGAATTTGTATTATTACTTGTCTCTTTGTAACTAGCAGGAAAATAAGGGAATACACTAGGCTAAAGCAATAGTCAAATCTTTTAAAATCTATCGTTATGTGCAACAATTGAAATTCGGTTCCCTTTTGGATTTCCGGAGTAATACAAGAGATGAAAAGAAAGTTGACTTCTCGAGTGAGAAAATTTTAAGTAATTTAAAATTGAATCAAATAACAAGAAATATCTCGGAAACGTTAACTCTAAAAGGAAAAGAACTTATATGACTTAAGCTGTGTGTTTTAATGATCTCTACATTTTTTGCGAAGTTTTTTTTTTTTTTCTTTTTGTCTCTTACAGTTTACCAGTTATACAAAAGTCATTCAGAATGAAGAGGCCTCCAGAGGCTATTCCCAGAAAATTCAAGATACATATTCCGTCTCTAATGAAAATATCTTAAACATGTGACATTTTAATCAAAATAGTTTAGTCATTTTTGAGAAAATAAAAATTTACGAAAAATGTTCCATGTAAAGGGTAGATGGGGATGGGGGGGGGGGATTTTCTTGAAAATTCTCGAGTCACATCCTTAGAAAATACTGAACTTAAATACCAAGTTTGGTATTTAACTGCCTTTTCATGTTTGAGCTTTGATACATACACGTTTTCGTTTGTGAAGTTGGCTTATCTTCCCCTTATGTAGGACTGCCACTCCCCTAGGACTTACAAGCGGATGCCCAGGGGTCAGAAGCCTGTCGGGGAGCCAAGGCACGAAACCACAGAATGGAGAACCCGGAATGAGTGGTCGGCCCGTAGCCAGGCATGAGCGTGAGGAAGTGGGTGATATGAAAAGTAATGGATGATAGGAAATGTGATGGAGCAGTTGGTGGAATGAGAGGCGGAGGAAAACCGGAGGACCCGGAGAAAACCCGCCCAGTCATCGTTTCGAACAAATCCCATATGCGGGCGTTTGGGATTAATGCTTACACACATATTTTTCTAAAAATATTTGTTTTTAATTTAGGGATTTCAAAACATGCATTTACGGTGAGATCTCGGTGTCGATTGTTTGGATGGAATACAATACCTTCTCTATCTTCTAGGTTATGTACATTGTAAATGGTGCTAGAGAAAGTAATAACTTAGCGACAGTGATTAAACAAAGGAATGACCTAGTGATACAACGGTACAAAACAAAAGAATTACCAGATAGTAAATCGTATATGATAAATTAATGCCCCTGTGTATAAAATAGTTAAAATGAATGTAATGTAAAACTTTATGCTCAAGTATATTATTGAAAACAAAGTCTTACTTTGAAATTTTAACAGAGTACAATTTCGCGTACAATCGATACTAATATAGGTAGTTTTTTTTTCTCCAAATTGACATTTACAATACCGCTTCCGACCTTCAAAATCAGGGGAGGAGATGCGCTACTACTCTAAACTTCTGACAAGACCACATAAGTTTGAGAACAGCATAAAACAATGCCAGTTTAATCTAGTAATTTTATTGCAGTTTTTGTTCACTGTACACGAGTATTATTTTATATCTCTCGTAACTTTTTATGTTGCGGTAAATACGAAACGTAAGTGTATTTAAGGAAAGTGAAATAAATGTGTTATGAACAGTTTCTTGTAATAAATGTGTTCGATTACCCAACTGGGAAGTGAATGTAGAGGCTAAAGCATCCAGCACCCATACATCTCGATAAACGAAACACAGAAGTAATATTTCTAAGCAGAAAATGACGCCATAAATTTACAAACGTCTAAACAAATGCTCGATCCTAGTTTATGGGGCAATAAAGAGAGTAAGATACAATTCTTTTCCTGTTATAAGTTCCCACCCACACTCGGTATGACAGTAGAGTGATACATATTATAATAAAACACGAGGCAGCGTTATATTTATCTATACTTTACTCACAGCTGTGATGGATGTATGAGGCAATGAGAGAAGACGTTGCTAGGAATCAAATTATCGGTGTTTTCTTTTTGTACGTCGATCCTCGCGGCGGAGAGAGGAAGAGGAGGAGCAACAGAACGTTCTTTCTGTATAATCAATAAAACATGGCCCATTTGAGTTGCAGCATTTCCACTCTACTGTCAACCCTACCATTTCCTTTCAATTTTATTCACACTCTTTTCTTCTTTTTTGCTTACGGCGACATAGAATGAAAAAATGACCAAATACATAACTTACTTTTACACTTTTTGGATATTTGAACTATAACCTAGAATTACGATTATGTTCGTGATTAAAAGAACACTCGCTAATTGGTTTGAAAGAAATATTCATTACAATAATTCCACAGATAAAATGTGGGTAATATTTTCTACTAATAATAGTTACCATAAAATATAAATAAATGCTACAGAAATTGATGCATTTACTTAAGAAAAGTTTATAACCAAGGCGCAGGCGAGATGTAAATTTCGATACTTGTTTAGCATTTGCATGTGATCTCTTTTGTTCCACATTACGTGGTGGAAGAAACATCATTACTCGGATTAAAATTTGAAATGCAGTCTACAATGATATTGGCATTGCGTGCATAAAAATCTGCTGTCTCCTTTCATACTATTCCCTCATACGAGGGAAATCAGGAAATGCACTAGTTTAAAGCAGTAGTCAAACCTTTTAAAAGCTGTCATTGAAAGTTACTTCTTTGCATGGCTAAGAGTAAAACAAAATAAACAGCACGGCTTCCTGATTATAATATTTTAAAATTGAAAGCAATATCTAACAATGAAATATATCGGAAATGATTAACTATAGAAAAAAATGTATACGAGGTGTTTTAAAAATCTAGACTTTTTATGTTAGTTTTTGTCTATCTCTTACGGTTTACCAGTTATACAAACGTCATCCAGATGCAGAGGTCTTGTGAGACTAGTTCCAGAAAATTCAAGATACACATTTCGCTTGTCATGAAAATGCTTTGAACATGGGATATTTTAATAAAAACTGTTAAGAGTCATTTTTAAGGAAATTCAACATTTTCACCTGTTTCGTTTATGTAAAGGGTAATTAGCGGTGGGGAGGGTTTGATAATCTTCTTGCCGCATTCTTGGAAGATGCTCAACTTAAATTACAAATTTGGTATTTAACTTACTTTGAGTTGTGCCGCTCACACGCGCGCCTGAACCTCTTTCTAAACAGGTATATTTGGATTCAAGGGGTCTCAAAACATATATTTCTGGTGAAATCTGAATGTCGAATTTTTGGGTGGAATACCAATCTACTATGTACATTGTACTTCGAGCTAGAGAAAGTAATAATATAAACGTTTGAAGAACTATTCTTTGAGCTGATTTCAGAAGGCTTTGAAAATTATGTTCCTTAAGCGAAATTTTCTCGTAAATTTCTTTTTTGAGCAGCGATTTAAACAACGCAAAGTTGCAATATGTATGAAATAATCACTGCTCTGTAATTATGAATTTTACATTATCATGAAATAGTTTGTAATCTGAAATATTGTTTGTGTGGGTGTGTGTGTGTGTGTGGATAAATCTTCTTTATTTATAACTTTGAAGGATATTAGTTTTTTTAACTTCAAGTCTTTAATATATTAGTAAAATTAAAGTGCTTGGTTACTACCATTTCTAGGGTTTTTCCCAAAATGTGTGTGTGGAACCACTGAAGGTGAAGTTCCTATTTATGTATTGTTTTTAGTCTGGAAGCAACATTTCCATAGCGTGAAACAAAATAGTTATACTCACTTTCAAATAGAAATCATTGTTTAAAACATTATCATTACGATAGAGTCATGCAGGAACATGTAATTTATCTCCACTATAGGGTCCGTGCGAATAAACAGCGCTGTAATCTGGTGAGAACTAATGCAAATGGTTGGCGGGAACATCTTTTTTATTCATTGTTTCATTCCGCATAGTCCCGTTTGATTTCTGTGTGGGCTTTGACTTGAGAAACAATTGACAATGTTTGTAACTCTATAGACTGGGGATTTTATAACATTGATTTTATGCAATTAAACTTACATTCTTATTTCCAGACTGTGGAGGGAAAGGTTACGGATGTGCTTAGTGGGAGATTGGAAGAGTTTGGACCCCCTCCCAATTCTTAGCTCAAAGCTTTTGCTACCTACCTACAATGTCAAATTATAATCGCTTTGGATTCATATTTTGAATTCAGTGCCTCTATCGGAAAGGCGCGTTTTCTGATAAAAGTGTTGACTACACTGACAAGGAGCACTATCACATTGATATCACAGATTGAGCCGCGATTTTTTTATACTGAAAATACATCGAAAACGAAAACACCCATGTTTCGGCTTCCCCATTAAGTCCCTAACCGGCAGAAAAAATAATAAAAGTTTTAAGCTGTAACGGCTGACTTTAGGTCTGTCTTCCACCCAATGATCAGCTGCCTTGTATGGGAGGCACTGATAATATAGTACACAAAGAGGCCCGCACCTGGGCTACAAGAATCTGTGCGCATGACCGCACTAAAGATAACTTACAGTCAAGCTTTTATGTCGTGTAGACCAAATCAGCCACAGTTGCATTTCATTTTTTCGGCTGCCTCTAAGAAAAATACTGAAGACTGCACATTAATGTAAGCTGTTTCGTTTATTAATTATTAAACACCGATGTATTCAAGATATATTAGATGTGATTACTGAGTTATTCTAATTTAATTCTTTTTCTTGTCAAGCCTGGGCTTATTAGATTGAAAGCCGAGACAAGGGTGTTTTTATTTTCGATCTAATTTCATTAAAAAAAAAAAAAAAAAAGTGCCAGCTCGATTTATTACATCATTGTTACAATGACCCCTTGTGAGTCAAGTATTTTTTTTTGTTCTTTTTCTTTTTCATGGTTAGATAGAGTGAAAAATGTGATGCTAGGAATTGAACCTCAGGTCTCCCGGTCTCTAGCCGGTTGCTCTAATTACTGAACTACCATGGCAACATACGACACGACATTAAATTCCTCATTATTTTCGTTATCTCAAAATAATGCGACAGCCTGTTATGGTACACTGGGAATCATGCGACTCAGTTGGGGAATCTAATGCCGTGTCGACATGTTCCCATGGAAGCTCATTGGTTAGAGCAATGGGCTAGAGACCGGGAGATTCGTGGTTCATATCCCGGTTATGGCGCTGCATTTTTGTCTGACTCAACCTATCCAACTCATCCTACACGGCTTGAGTGGTAAAACAGTTAATAGTATTTGTAATTGTTTTACCTGTTTAAGTAAAGAAAATTAGGAATTTATCAACGGTAGAAATTAAAGGTAAAGTAGGAACATGATTTTTTCCCCACACTTGACTGCTGGAAATTATAACCCCCCCTCCCCAATATTTTTTTCAGCCGGGCACGCCGATGGGTAGGGTATGATTCTAATTAAAAGAAACGTTTCCCTGCCCCATTCATAAGAGAACCCTGGGTTGAGAAGTAAGAAAGCTGACATCTCCACCATAGAAGCAGACGAATTAAGTGTTGTACCTTGAGAATGGATGACCATCAGTTAATATGACGTAACATGTGCACGATTCTTTGAAAACAAAACAAAATTGTACAATAGACAGTAAATTTGGTGCAAGTAGCAAGTATACCAAATTACTTGTAAACTGTGCATTACTGTAATTGCAAACACCCCACCGGGAACCAAATTTAAAAGAAATCTGGTGCATTACTAATCTTATCTTGATTTGCATGTTACTTGTGGGATGATTTCCCTCTCTCTTTCTTTCTCTCTCTCTCTTTGTCTTAAACAAAATCCTGAGATTTCCTCGGACATCCTTTCTTTTACTTGAGAGATTGATCCATCATAATATACTCAAATATTCAGCTACACAGATTTACTGGAGACCTAACAATGCAAATTGAATATTGCTTAATCAGATGGACATTTCACAGTAACCTAAATCACAATGCTGTAGCTTAAAGTTCCGAACATAGTTTATCTCGCTCTACTAGAGTTACTCCGTCAAAAATCATATTCTTTGCATGGTCCCTTTATCGCATCCAACGAGTTAATCGCAACATTTCGAAGGCATACCTAACCTTAAAGGTAGGAGAAGTTAAAAGCTTGCAATAAGAAAACAGCATACAAAGACCGCTACATACCATGAGTTGCAACATCTGAAGATCCTTTCTATTATGGAATATAATGCTCAGAGAACAAAGTAACTGTCAGAGAATTGTTTTTATTTTGAGCGAAACGGATCACATTGCTCCCCAAACACAATTGTCCGAAAGCCATCCGGGAAAGGGAATTTTCTTTTCAGCTTTACCATTCCGGCTTGAAACAAAATAAGTCTTTCAGAAGAAAATCTATTTTCAAATAAGCACAAATATTTTCTACGCAACGAAAGCTTGCGAAAATCTAATATTAAAATATAATTTAATTTGTGACAAACGGTGATAAGATTACAAAACTGATTAAAAGTAATCCTTAAATATATATATAATTAAATGAAGAATAGGCTAAGATCCACATATATGTAGCTAATTTGTTTTATTTAATCGTATTTTCATTTTGTAGGGATACACTCTTTGAAGTTAAAAATGCTTACACATTTTTACTGCTATATTTAAAGAACCATATGTGTTCCATTCACTTGACTTTCTCTATATCTCTGCAACAAATTATTGTTAGAACGTTTATACTTCTATTTACTTCATGCTAATCGAGAAAAAATTAGCAGACATAGTAATATAACTTGCTTCCTTAAAAGTAGAAGCGAAATATGGGAGTACCATAGATTAAAGTGATAGTCAAAATCTGGTTGCTATGTGACTGAAATTCCCTTGTTTGTGAGGACAGGAGCTGACAAATTCCTGTATGAGAAAAGTTTGTTTTTAATGCTGAAACTAAAAACAAGGAATATCTAAAAAAACGATCAACTCCATGAAAAAATGTATATAATATAACTTGTGTGTTTTAACGTGCTCTACATTTTTTTTGTGTAGCAAGTTTTCATTTATCTCTTACGGTTTAGGAGCTATGCAAAATTCCGTAAATTTCATCCAGAATAAAGTAAGTCTCCGAGGTTATTCCCAGAAAATTGAAAATATATATTATGTTTGCCAGGTAAATATGTTTAATATACGATATTTTAATCAAAATCGTTAGAGCCATTTTTAAGAAAATCAAAATTTTCGAAAAAAGTTCCATGTAAAGGGTAGTGTGGGGTGGGGGGATTTTTCTCAAAATCTTCGTGTCGCATCCCTGGAAGATACTAAACTTAAATACCAAGTTTGGTATTTTACCGACTTTTCGTTTTTGAGTTATCGTGTTCACACACACACGGACCTTTTTTTGAAAATGCTTTTTTTTTTTGGATACAGGGGACCCTAAAACATATATTTCCGGTGAAATCTCAGTATCGAATTTTTTGGTGGAGTGCAATACCTTCTCTATACACTATGTACATAGTATATATAGAGAAAGTAAAACATATAGGCTAAACTGGAGAGATCAGTCCAACGCATACCAAATAGTAAGAAAAACAAAAGCTGCAATGCAATATACTCAAGAGAGAAGAATGTTGTCCATGCATTTCTCTAGTGATTCTTTGGATGATCGTAATCAAGCATGCATTACATCATTGTGAAAATAGACTGCTTACCTTCCAATCAACCCAGGAGGGCCAATTCCCTTTGGGCGGCCATTCTGATCTTATGTTTTTTTGCGGTTCGTAGGTGAATACTGGGACGGAATAAATTCACTTTATTCAATTAGGCAACCCACACAATGTGTTAGATGGTAAAATACTGTAGTAATGTACTGCAGTTCATTAAATAGGACGATTTGCTTCCGTCACAATGTGTTATTTATAAGCTTTCTCGTATTACTAGAACGTACAAGGCAGCATTAGCCCCAAACTAAATCTGTGTTTAAATTATATTAAATATGTTCATTATTTTTTGTGGTATAATTAGCGGATGACAACTATAAACAATTCACTACGTAGCCCAGTAAATACTTCAACTCTGAGTAAGATTTTATTGCAAAATTGTGTGGCAGGGTAGCAGTAGTGATAAATAACGTAGTTAAAATACCAGTAATTAATTAAAATAAAAACAATAACAATACTAACTAAGAAGAATGTCGGGAATGTTTACACAAAGAGATTTTTAGGCATGTCAAAGGAATTTTTATGGCGGAACATCGCAACTTTGTCCACCATCAACTTCCAACATTCCACAAAGCACATTCCCGCAACTTCATCTTAACAAGTGTACGATAAATAACTTATATTTAAAATATGGCCACTTCTCTTTATAAAATAATTAGTGTTAATCGTCAATAACATTCTAATAAATTCAATTTGTCTTCTCGTTTCCCAAAGTCTATTTTTTACTTTCTCTAGCGCGTATGTACAGTGTACACAGTAGATAGATAAGGTATTGCATTCCACCCAAAAAAATCGATACCGAAATTTCACCGGAAATTCGTGTTTCCAGGACACTTGACCAAAAAATAAAAAGAAAAGGAAAAAAGTATTTTTAGAAAAAGGTCAGTGTGTGCGCGTGAGCGTGTGTGTGTGTATGTATGTATGTGTGCGTGCGTGTGTGTGTAGATAGCATACCTCAAACACGAAAAGTGTATAAACCAATCTGGTATAAGTTTGGTATCGTAGAAGGATGCGACACGAAGATTTTCAGAAAAATCCCACCACCCCAAACTACCCGTTACTAGTTAGATTTCTCGAAATTTTCGATTTTCTCAAAAATGGCTCTAATGATCTTAATTAAAATACCTTGTACTAAACATATTTACACACAAATAAAAATGTATATTTTGAATTTTCTGGAAATAACCTCTGAAAACGTCTTCATTCTGAATGAATTTTGCGAATTGGTAAACTGTAAGAGATGAACAAAACTTACTGTACAAAAAATGTAGATCTCGTTAAAACAAGATTTTTTTTTTAAATAGATTTTAATTGGAGACTTTCCTTGGTATTGGTTTCAATTTTAATCTATTCACATATTTCTCAAACGGTAGATCATCTTTCGTGTCATCTCCCTTTTGATTACTCCTGTCCGTGCAAAGCGAACCGAATTTCAATTGTTTCACACAGCGACCAGCTTTTAAAGGATTTGACTATCCATTTTGCCTAGTATATTACCTTATATATAAAAAGCGCCATGCGTGTTTATGATATACAGATCCAAGCAATGGACGACATACTATATACTGTAGATCAACTTATCTGGGGACCATAAAAGTGGAATAGCGGACAGATCGCTTCCGCCAATCTAGTTAGAGTGGGGGGGGGGGAGAGGTGAAAACTGTTTTGTGGGCCTTATACCTAACAAAAGAGACAAGAGGAGTCAGATTGCATTTCCTTACATTTCAAGGTCGAAAGATCAGACGACTCGTATGATACAAGGGCAGTGAACTTGTTTTGAGAAACTGTCTGCCCTGGCGTTCGGTGTCCGAGGAGCCCTCAGAGAGACTTCTCTGTGGCGATGGCGACTGGCAGGCCTATGGAGCACAGGAAGTAGCATCTGGAGACGTTAGGGACTCCGTCTGTGTCCGTGCCTGCCGTCCCGGACCTGGTCGCCCTCTGTATCCTTCACTTTACCCCTTCGGAGGTTTCCAGGAATAAAATAGGCTTTCATGCGCACTTAAGTGCCGAACCCCTCCTCTGCTCCCTCACATTCATACTATCCAGTCTGCAAGCCCGGGTTGGTATCAATGAATGAGTTTTTTTCCAGAGCTTTTCTTCGCCATACAATTCTGGAGTAAGGTCCCCTGTTTCACCTGTATTATTGATGAATATAGCCGTCACCTATATCGTACTAGTAAAAACCGAGCGTTACACGCCAAAAGCTGAGCAAACTCCATATTTCGTTATGTGAGAACGGATAGAATACGAACAGTGGGGGCTCGACATCAAACCAGTGCGGATTTTGCATCTGTGCCCCACGAGGGGCAACTAAAGGGAGCGATTAGGCGAGAGGATACACCGGGCGACCAGAACCAGGAGGAATGGCATAGCATTGACAAGACCCCAGGGTTACCAGATTGAAACTTCCGGAGACGCCGCCCCGCATAGGGCCCATAGTCTCGAAGGGGCGGTCTGTAACCACTACTGATTTCGAGGGCCAGTTACTGAGAAAATGTTACTCTGACACGCCGCACCGATCACTATCACCAACAATGAAAGAATAAATGACAACGGAGTCACAGGAGGAATCTGCGTATGTTAAGAGCCTTCCCAGCATTCGCCTGGCGTCCGAAAGAGTCCTTGAGTCAGAAGGTCGGCCACGGGAATCGAACCCTCGACTTTCCAATACCAGTCGCACACGTTCGCAACAGTTTATTTTCGTCATAGCTTTGAAATGTATATGGCAACAAAAATATGAAATTGTAATCCCTTCTATAGAGAGAAATTTAAAAGGAATGTTCCGCCTCAAAATTGATTTAATCAGATTGCTAGAGCGGATTTGTCTCAAACGCTGACACGCCACACCGCAATGGAATTAAATTTAAACAAGAATTGAGTACAAAGAAATTCTCGAGCCAACGAAAAGTGAAGATGATTTTAATTAAACGCAATCAGCGGTAGGGGTACCAACACTAACTACGGCTATCATACCCTTCCCATTGCCGCCAGGCCGTCACAACCAGCTACTTCCGTCGCGTTAATTACGTAATAATAAATAATTTATTCTAACTTTTCACTTAATTAAAAGTTTTAAAAGTAGTCATTAATCACTGACGTAATTTGCAGCTTGCTCGAGTTGAAAGAAGTAAAACTAGAAAACTTGAGAACTCAAGCCGCAATATTAACACTGAAAAAATCAATAACGTTACGAAAGCTTCGCTCAGAAATATTAAGCGTAATGCATGCACATTTTAAGACAACACAAGATAAACTAGGTAAGCGGATCCTTATTTATTAGAATCAGCTGAAAAATTCAACGCCACACCCGACGGTTCTCCCGCTCTCCGTGCGGCAGTTCTAACCATTGAGCTACTGAGACAACGTGCCGGAATGATATTCAATATTCCAACTGATTCATACGTTTTTTTTTTTGTTTTTTTTCCATAAGGCATTAAACATTAGCCAAGTGTAATTTAAAATATAGAAGGAGTATTAAATAAAAACCCCCATTTAATAAATAGCTTTATAGTTGGTTGTAACTATATTAATTCAATCGGATACTAGTACTGTCGCCATTAAGGTGTTTTCTGAAGGGAAACATACTGGGTTTTTTTTATAGTGCTTAACGCTCAATTTTACTACTTGTGACACCGCAGGTGATGACACTGGTGATCCATGAAATGAAGATGGCAGGGGAAACCGGAAAACCCGGAGAAAACTCGCCCCTGCGCGCTTTGTCCACCACAAATCTCACATGCTCGGGATCGAACCCGGACCGTCTAGGTGAGAGGCGAATGGTCTTACCATTCGGTCACGGCGCTGCTACTGGTTGGTTGACCAAGTGAAAAATCATATGAATCAGTTGGTTCCGTCATGTTGTCACAGTAGTTCAATGGTTAGAGCAACCGCACGCAGAGCGGGAGAAGCTCAAATCCCGGCTATGCCATTGAATTTTAATGGAATACAATACCTTCTCTATACACTATGTAAATAATACGTGTAGAGAAAGTAAAAATTAGTCAATATAATTTAATGCTTAATGATATCCGTGCTGAAAATCTGGAACACTTTTAATACGTCCATAAGACCGGAAAAACGCATCCTTTGCATTAAAGTAGTAAAAAAAGCCTCAGCTCCCTATATTTTACGACAAACTGTAGAAGTTGGCAAGTCCCTATGATGGAGTTTTTAACGTTAATAAACACTGTTCATAATATATACATACATATACTTGTACATATATACTCATTGGACCGGTTTCAAAGACTATTTTGTCTCTTACATCACATCTTTGACGGGTTAGTGTTACAGTTTCAACAGCTACACACATACACTAAGTTTAATTTCCTCCAGAGCAGTCATTTGCTTTATTTGGTTAGAACTTCCCAAATTTACAGCCCTTGGAAGGCTGTCTGTCACAGATATCGAATAATCAGAATGAGGTGTCCCAGCAGCATATAAGGTGTGAAAAGGCAAGTTCCAAATGCGCCTAAAGCGTTTATCATTAAACACGTCCTTAACTGTAAGCCCAATTCGAGCATCTCTAAAAAGAATGCGCACTAACTTCTACGCCACGGTGACGGTTACGTTTACAATCATTAAAATATACTTTTCCCACCATCCATTAACACAACTAACCACCAAACCTTTTAGTCAACATTCGGGATTCAATTTTTGATATTCAATAATTGATAAAAATTAAAATATGACTACGGGGTTGGTTGTACTGTGCTATATTTTTAAAACGCTGTGTTCTCTTTATTTTAATAATACAAAAGTAACAGATAAGAGCACAAATCTATTACATTTTTTGTGAGATTTTATTATAGTTCTGAAAAACAGAGATATTTCGTACTCATATCAAGTTAGAAACTCTTTAACAAGTTTTTGTAAATGGTAGTGGTGTGTTTAAGACCGTGACCCTGACTCACTCACACTCTCTCTCTCTCTCTCTCTCTCTCTCTCTCTCTCTCTCTCTCTCTCTCTGCGACACGGGGTAATTGTGAAAAGGATACTGTTTATTTAAAAGATGTCGTATAACGGTAGAAAAATACATATTGTTAATTTAGAATTAATATAGAACAAGGTACATCCGGAATGCCAACTACACCGTGAATTGGGAATAGCTAACATCCGGGAGCACATCTAGGCTGAGACTCTTTACTCACCTACCTCAAGTATCTGGTGCTACATACTTTGACCTAGGATCAGTTCGGGTGCAGAGCCACGACTGAAACCGCGCTTGCCTCAGGACATTATCCTTCCTTAAGGATACTGTGATGTATCTATATATTCTTTTCCGTATCTCTCTTCCCATTATACATGCATGCTCTCTTTGGGGGACTCGCATGTGGGCATCCCCTTTACTTTGTATTCTTTAGAGGACATTTTCTATACATCTGCAATTTGTATAGCACGATGACGTGCTGATCAATTGATTTTTACTTTCTCTATACACACTATGTACGTAGTGTATAGAGAAGGTATTGCACTCCACCAAAAAATTCGATACCGAGATTTCGCCGGAAATATATGTTTTAGGGTCCCCTGTATCAAAAAAATGGATTTTCAGAAAAAAGGTCCGTGTGTGTGTCCGTGTGTCTGTGAACACGATAACTCAAAAACGGAAAGTCGGTTTAATACCAAACTTGGTATTTAAGTTTAGTGTCTTCCAGGGACGCGACACGAAGATTTTGAGAAAAATCCCCCCACCCCAAACTATCCTTTACATGGAACTTTTTTAGAAAATTTTGATTTTCTAAAAAATGGCTCTAACGAATTGGATTAAAATATCATATATTAAAGATATTTACCTGAAAAATAAAATGTATATTTTAAATTTTCTGGGAATAGCCTCTGAAGACTACTTTATTCTGGATGAATTTTGCATAACTATTAAACCGTAAGAGATGAATAAAAACTTAACACACAAAAAATGTAGAGCACGATAAAACACACAATTTATGTTATATACATTTTTTTCGTGGAGTTGATCGTTTTTGAGATATTCCTTTTTCTTGGTTTCAGCTTTGAAAAACTTAGGTTTTCTCATATAGGAATTTGTCATCTCCTGTCCATACAAACAACTGAACATCAGTCACATAGCAACCAGCTTTTGCCTTTCACTTTAACCTATGGTACTCCCTTATTTCGTTCCTACTTATAATAAAGTAAGAAATAATACTATTTCTGCTAATTTTTCTCGATTAGCATAAAATAAATAAAAGATAAGCTTATTAACAATAATTTGTTACAGAGATATAGAGAAAGTCATGTGAATGGAACACATCAGATTTTTATAATAAAAAAACCTATATAATTACGCAAGAATGTATGCAAATATGATTTTTTGTATTACTGTGATTTGGTGAGGTAACTATTACACCAAATAAACAAAATATTTGCTAAATACTGAACAAAATTTGATGCTAAACACATGAAGCACGCCTCGTTTTTTTTTTTTTTTTTTTTAAATACAGCTCCGGAGTCTGATCGGGACTCCGGCGCTGTATACCCTACTTTTTATTTACCTAATTTGTTTACTTTGATTACTGTTTGATTACTGAATTTCTGTTTTACCTTTTACACTCACATACACAAACATGCCCAAGGCGGGACTCGAACCCACGATCCCCTGCGCTGCGAAACAGCGCGGCCATGGGGACCGGCGCCTCGTTAGTGTAGTGATGGTAGCGTGTCTGCCTCACATTCAAGTGGTCGCGATGTAGGGTCTCGCTTAGGGTGAGTTACCTAGATAAGGTTTTTTCGATGTTTTTCCTATGCTGAGAAGACGAATATCGACTAACTTTAAGCTGCATGGATCCCGAGTTCATTTGAACATCATTTCACCGATTTTATCCATCGTCCGATATCACCAACCAGGTTAATGGACGTTAAGCTACAAAACTCACATGACTTTCGCTATCTATTCTGCAACAAACTATTGTTAAAAATTACAGAGAATACCGTAAAGTCCCTGCGTGATATTCACGCAACAGCAGAACCTCTGACTTCCTTAACTTCGAAAGTTTTCCAAGTTCTGGAAATGCTCCATTGCCTATACCATGTGCCATTCTTTCTTGGATGCTCCTTTTACGTGGAAGGTGATCCGAGGGGGTGGGGAGAAGAGAAAATGTCTCTTCTTGTTTTTACGCGTGCTGTCAAAAATGTAGTTTCTTTCTTTGAAATCCTCAGTCGTCATAGTGAATTGCTTATCTAATTTACTGCGATCTAATTAAATTGTTATATGAAACACAGCGCACGAGCACGAGCTCTGGGATCTACAGACAGAATGAAAACTTAGCATTAAAGCCACTAGAAGTCAGGATGTATAGCATACTTCGTATCTCAATGTTTTCGCTCAGCTCTGCTTCCAAAATTACGCGAAACCTACCGAACGAAAAATGGGGAGCCAGCGCTCAAGAAAAGCTGCGAGCATAGAAATTACCCTTTGGCGGTAGAAAAAAAGTATCGGTCGAATGGTAGAGTAATTTTGTAGACATGTTCAGTCTTTGTACTTTATCCTTGCCTCCATAGTCATTAATGATTTAAAATGTACAACGTTTTCACATAGTAAAATCCTTAACATATACAACAGAATGGAGATGAAGATGGTAAATATAAAGATTTCTCGCTCCCGAGCCACCAAGTTAATCAACGTTTGGAAAAGACACACAGTCTGGATCATCGAGAAAAATACTCGTATCGATTGTTAATTATAAAATATCAGTTGACTGATTTCTAATGTTAGCTGGATACAACTTTCCCTCTTTATTATTTAACATACACTGCTAACGAACTCGAATGCGACATACAAAGGAAATAATACAAGCTTGGAATAAAATATCCGCTGTGCTTGTTTTATTTTACATTTTTTTTTTTTTTTTTTTTTTTTTTTTTTTTTTTTTTGCGGTACAACAATTATTATGTTCTATTGCATGGTATTCTCTATGAAAAATCGAAACCTTCTTCACAACTATTCTCTTTTATAAGCCCAATATGTACGTATTTTAGAACATCGCCTTAGTAACTTTACGAATTGAAATGAGTTGTTTATAGCCTATGTTTATGAAAGAAAAGCGTTTTTCAACTGTGAAAAAATTATAAAAATCTGTTTAAGTTTTTAAAGACTACATCACTCATACAATTTCTCTCTTTTTATAACAGTGTGGATCAGGCTGTTCCGATTCAACTCATCTAAATCACAGCACTCACCCGCACTCAACCACAGACCTCGGAGCCCGGCTGGAGGGGAAGTGTGAGTCAATATGTCACTGGTCTAACAATACTACTTAATTCCAACATGTGATTCAGCTGTGACAATAGCAATGTTAAGCTGTAGAGCAACGGTTCCCAACCGGTGTGCCCCGGCACCCTAGGGTGCCGTGTGATTGGCTAAGGGGTGCCGCGAGATATTGAGATAAACAAAAAAAAAAACCTTCTACTGAAGCCTTAAGTCTTGTAAGGTCTTGAAATAAAATAAGTCAAATCAATTACTCTCATGCACGGCAGATGGTGATAGTGGTCGATTCATTTCAATAATTCAGTTATACGTATCCCACAGATGGCATTACAGCGATACCCTGCCGAACATTCCTGAGACTACTCGCTTCCTCACGAACATTCCCGAGACTTCGACATGAATACATAAAAGTGTACGCCGCTTGGCGCTTTCAGTTGTCTTCCTCGCGTTGATTCACAGTGTTTAGCTATGGATAAGTTCATTGTTAAACGTAAACGCCAGGACAGTGAAAGTGAACAGTCGGCTCCTACTGCTTGCTTTAAGAAGCCAAATCTTACAGTTTCTCCCGGACCGTCGAATTCACCACATAAAGAAGACAAACGAAGGAAAAGAACATACCAGGACAGTTACTTATCGTATGGATTTAAGTGGAATAACAACGAGGAAAACCCTATCCCTGTGAGTTTAGTTTGTGGCGAAACACTTAGCAATGAGGCCCTGGTACCTAGCAAACTGAAGCGGCATCTTACAACAAAGCATCCTAGTGTGTCACAGAAAAGTGTATTGTATTATTCACATATATTAGAAGGGGAGAAGAAAACAGCTGTGCGAATGGTAAAGAGAATGACCGTAGGTGATACTGCTCTTGAAGCCTCATTTAAAGTAGCAGAACTGATAGCTAAAAAAAAGAAACCTCATACTCTTGGGGAGGAAATCATTGGCCCTGCATGTCAAGTTATAGTTTCAACAATACTTGGCGAAGGAGCAGCTAATCAAATTTCGAAAGTTCCTCTGTCCAACAATACAATCAGCCGCAGGATATCTGAAATGTCATGCAATATCAACGAACAAGTCACGGAGAAAATAAAAACTTATAGAACATTTGCTTTGCAAGTAGATGAGAGTCTCGATATTGGTGACAAACCGCAACTCCTTGGTTTTATCAGATATGTTGATGAACAAGATATTAGTAAACAGTTTCGGTTCTGTAGACCGCTGGAGACTTCAACCACAGGCCATGATATTTTCGTTTCTATTAATTCCTATCTCAATGACCATGATCTTTCAAGGAAAGACTGTTATGGTATATGTACAGATGGTGCACCATCTATGTCTGGGAAAATTAAAGGTTTTACTGCCAGAGCTCTCAATGAAAATCCATCCATTATTACAACTCACTGTTTTCTGCATAGAGAGGCATTAATCGTGAAAGCGTGTAATGCAGATTTTGCTGAAGTGTTTAACCAAGTTGTGAAAATTGTGAACTATATGAAGTCTCGACCTTTAAAGTGCAGAATTTTTGAAGTTATGTCGCGCAACGGATGCAGCTCATACCTCTTTGTTACTTCACACAGAAGTAAGGTGGTTGTCGCGGGGTCGTGTATTGAACCGGTTTCTCGAACTTAAAGAACAGCTAAAAACTTTCTTTAAGGATGAAAATCAAGACACATTTCATGAGCTCTTACTAAGTGATTCTTGGTGTTTTGAACTGTCGTATCTGGCAGATATTTTTCATAAGCTGAATGAACTGAATGTTTCGATGCAGGGTCGACATGAAACAATAATCTCCTCAACCAATAAAATGAAAGGTTTTAAAAGAAAACTTAGTTCTTGGAAGTCTGCAATTCAAAAATGAGATTTGTCGAACTTTCCATCTCTTCTTAATGTGGCAGGAGATAAAGATCTGTATAACTGAAAGACCGCATTTGTGATCAATTATCAAGATTGCAAGATGCAATAGATGCGTACTTTCCAACTATTTCCACTACGAATCTCGAGTGGGTTGTCTCACCATTTGATTTCGTAGATAGTGCAGAGGAAATAGATTCCACTGCTTGCGAACGAGATGAATTTATTGATCTTTGCGCTGATTCCACACTCAAAGGTAAGTTCACCAAGAGTGAGGCGTCGGTGGCTAGTTTTTGGCTTCAACGGAGAGAGGAGTACCCTAACCTAATGAAGAAAGCAATTAACGCATTTTTGCCTTTTTCAACATCCTATCTATGCGAGCAAGCCTTCTCTGCTATGGTGACAATCAAATGCAAAGCTAGAAATAAACTGAATAACCTTGAGGATAATTTGCGTGTTTCACTGTCAACTGTAAGACCCGACATCACATATTTGTGCTCTAAGCATCAATCACAAGTTTCACATTAATCATTAATCGAACAAAATTTATTGATGTATTTTTACTCAGTGATTGTAGTAAAGTTTACTGTATTATGTTATGGTGTACGTTATTATTATATAATATTTCAATAAATTAACATATTAAACTTAATTTTCTTTTAATTCAAGGAAGGGTGCCCCTGGTGTTTAATGTTATTCCCAAGGGTGCCGTGAACTTCTAAAGGTTGGGAAACACTGCTGTAGAGCATATTGCGGAGAGACCTTGAGTCATGAGTAATTGGAAAAGCCTGTGAAGATAACTATCCAATTTAATACCCGCGCCGTTATATCAATAAATGCTTGGCTCCATGGTCTGATGGTTAGTATGCTAACTTCCAAATCCAAAGATTATTCCCCATATCCCCCAGACTCTAGAAGTATGAATGGGTGTAAAAGTGTGTGAATATTCATCAAGAAACTCCAAAGTAAATAAATACAGATATATAATAGTAAAGGAGAGAAAATTGACATCAGCAATTACTGCTCCAAAGGTAAATCCGTGGATATGGCCTTAGAATTAAAGGTGGCATATAGATTGAGGGGCGGGAGGACTAGTTATATTAGTGGACTTCTTGTTTTCTATTTCCACAATTCTAGCCATATTGTCTTCATTTTTTGCTTTTATTAGGTTTAAGAATTCGGGTAGCAACTCCCTTATTTTCGGAATGTTTTCCCCTTGTGTAATTAGCTGTATCAACAAACTTTCTTACATTGCAGAAGTTTACCTTCTCCTCCTGCTCTCTAAACTCTGGTCTTAAACTGTAAACATCTCCTTACGACTGAAGTAGTATTATTTAAATTAACTCTTAGCAAACATTCATATAAAATACTTTATGGCATAATAAATGCAATGAAAACAAAAGCATTATTTTATCCCATAAAAATCTAATGCATTTCATTCACATGGCTTTCTCTACATCTCTGTAACAAATGACTGTTAAAAAGCTTCTTCTTTTATGCACTTCATACTATCGAGATAAACATTAACAGAAATTGTCTTTATTACTTGTTTCCTTGTAAGTAGAAGGGAAATAAGGGAGTACACTAGAATAATGTGATCATCAAATCTTTTTAAAAATTGGTTACGATGTGGTTGAAATCCATTCCTTTGCATGGCTAGGAGTTTACAAATTCCCTTATGAGAAAAGTTAAAGTATTTTAAAACTAAAAACAATAGCAAGGGACATCTCAGAAATGGTCAACATCACGAAAAAAAAATTGATACAAATTGTGTAATTTAATGAGATCTATATTTTTGTGTAGTCCGTTTTTGTCCATCTCTTATGGTTTACCACTTATGCAAAATTTAGCAAAATTCGTCTAGATTAAAGAGGTCTTCAGAGGCTATTCCCAGAAAATTCAAAATGTACATTTTATTTGTAATATAAATATATTTAATATATGCTATTTTAATCAAAATCGTTAGTCTTTTTTTGTTTTTTCCATGAAAAGGGTAGTTTGGGGCGCATCATTGGAAAATACTTAACCTATATACCACGTTTGGTATTTTACCCACTTTTAGCTTTGAGTTATCGTGTTCACAGATACACGGACACACAAACATACTTTTTTTCTGATACAGAGGACCTTAAAACGTATATTTCCGGTGAAATCTCAGTATCGATTTTTTGGGCGGAATTCAATACCTTCTCTATACACTATGTACTTACTTAGTACGTGTAGAGCAAGTAAAATATGTAACAAAGCAAGCTTCTTAAGTGCGTTCTGAATTATGAGAACTACTTTGATAAGCCGTTAACTGGAGAAAAGACTGGAACTAAAAATTGTCATTAAAGTGACATTGCTACACTCAACTTGGAAGTGCACGGTTAATTACACTTATGAACAAAACAAGGGTTGCTGTGTCACTGTATGGTTTCACTCTTAGGGCGCTTTTACTCTTACAACTAGCTTTAGCAAGCAGACACTAGTATTGCTTCAAACTTAGATGCAGATGGAAATACGCATAAATATTACAGTAGAATGTGAATGATCACATCTTGTGTATAATGGTCACATAGGAATGTCTGCGCATGGGCTCCTCTTCATACTGTGCTGGTTTTTAAAGTTACTTAACTTTTCTCTATGCCCCAGTTTTGCAATGACAAATTTTGAGGAAATGAAAAACAATATTTCCTTGAAATTTCGCCTTTAACAACTTAAATAATCTCGGTGACTTCAACTTTATAAGTCATTAACTGTTTAGGTTAATCTTTAGGCTGTCTTTAAATACACACACTCACCTCTCTAAAAATATCCCACTCAACCGAGAACTCTGCAATTGGAGGTTAGGCCATACAAATAGTCTTATTACTTTCTCTACTGAGTACCATATACAAAGTATATATTAGGTAGAGAAGGTATTATACTCCAATAAAAAATTCGAAGATATTGTATTCCACCAGAAATTTCACCGTAAATACATGTTTTTATACCACAGAGTTAAAGCAAAAATAGAAAGAGGTCCTCGTGTGTGTGAAACTTGGTATAAGTTTAGTATCTTCCAAGGATGCAACATGAAGATTTTCAAGCAAATAGAGGCCGCGCTGTGGCCGAGTGGTTAGACCACTCGCCTCTCACCTAGAAAGCGACCGCATGTGAGATATGTGGTGAACAAAGCGGCGCTGGGGCGGGTTTTCTCCGGTTTCCCCCGCCATCGCATTCCACCGGTGCTCCATCATCATTCATGTATCATCAGTGGCACCGCCTGCGGTGCCATAAGTAGTTAAAGCGGGCGTTAAACACTACCAAATAAAAAAAAAACAAGCAAATAGCCCACCCTAAACTACCTTTTATATAGTATAATTTTATAAAATTTTGTTTTCTCTCAAAAATGGCTCTAACAATTTTGATTAAAATGCCGTTATATTAAAGATACTTACATGGCAAATAAAATGTATATATTCAATTTTCTAGAAATAGCCTCCGAAAACCTCTTCATTCTGTGTGACTTTTGCTTGTAGGTAAACCGTAAAAGGTAGACAAAACCTTACTGCACACACATTATAGATGTCACTTAAACACAAATTATGTCACATATATTTTTTGTGGAGTTAATCATTTCCTATTTATTCCTTGTTATTGATTTCAAATTTAAAATACTTGAAACTTTTCTTAAACGAAAGTTGCAATTCGTTTCATATATCTTTTGTTTTACTGCTGGCCGAATTTCAATTGTATCACATAGCGACCAGCTTTAAAGAAATTGAAGACAAGCGTAAACGATTTTTTTTAGGATTCAAAGCGAGCAAAAGCTGAGAAATAAACGATACATTTATAAAATTATACTTACTTTTGTGGTTCGTTAGGATCTCGCTTTTTCTTTTTCTTCTGTACCTTGGGTTTCTTCTGAATCTTGGCAAGTCCATTGTCTGCAGGTTCCGGCGACGGCCGTTTCATGCCAGCCATCTGCACAATAGAAAACAGATTTATCAGTTCACAGTGCATAGGCATATATAAACCTGAAAAATAATATCATCACATGACGGCGAAGAAGGTGATGACCAGTTACAAGTCTGCGCACTATTTTACTCAGCAGTTTATAAACTTTTGCTGTATTATCTTTAAAAAAAAAAAAGTCGCAATCTTAACTGAGTTATTTATTTATACACTAGCAAACACATGTTAGGTTGACTATACAATGGCTTGTAGCAAAGTGTTACAAAGAAAATAAATATGGGGTGGGGAGGAAGGTATAGACGGCATAAGGGCCCTCACAACTGAAGTAGGGCACCACATGTAGGTCATGTGGCAATATGTGCTTCCCCTGGGAGGGAGACCCGAGTGAAAACTTAGACAAACACTAAGGTTAACAGTTCGAATACATCTGCCGCCGTTCAAACCCTCCCAAAAGGCCCATAACCACTGGGTCTCCCATTGGATCCCAAGTCTTGACGATATCAACACACACCGTGGGCCCTCCTCCGAAGCTTTTAATTGTGGTCGCTCAGAAGCGATTCTCCATACACCTCATTATGTGATCAGTTTGCCATCTCATATTAAATTTTCCATCAACGTATTGACTCGCTAACTGCGAAAAAGATCACGAACCAGGAATCACTAGAATATCTATAAAAATCATAGCAAAACAATTTGTGAAGGCAAGTAGGTTTTTTTGTTGTTTTGTTTGTTTTTTGCGAGGGTAGATACCTCCTGTTCCTTTTTACTTTCTCTTTACGTACTATGTACATATTGTATAGAGAATTCGATGCCGAGAGTTCACTGGAAATATGTTTTGAGACCCACTGAATCAAAAAACAAAATCTTTAGAAACCTGTCCGTGTGTGTGTCTGTGGGCAGCATAGCTCAAAAACGAAAATTCGTTAAATATCAAACTTGGTTTTTAAGTTCAGTATCCTTCCAACGATGCGACACGAAGAATTTCAAGAAGCCCCCCCCCCGCTCCCAACTACCCTTTACATGGAAACATTTTCGAAAATTTTGATTTTCTCAAGAATGGCTCTAACAATTTTGATTAAAATATCGCATATTAAAGTCGTGTCTTCTTAACTTCCGGAGAAGGCCGCGTTATCTTGCATGGGACTGCCGACGTTTCGCTCATCTTGCCGTGAGCTTCTTTTGGGCCGTGAGCGGCCTTCAAGTCGTGGAAGCCTACGCATCCATATATTTAAGTCATTTACATGAAAAATGAAATATATATCTTGAATTTTCTGGAAATAACCTCTGAAGATACCTTTATTTTGGATGAATTTTGCGAATTTTGAATAACTGGCAAACCGTAAGAGATAGACAAAGGGTGCTTAACAAAAAATGTACAGCTCCTTAAAAACACACAATTTATGTTATATACATTTCTTTCGTGGAGTCGACCGTTTTTGAAGACATTCCTTATATTTGGTTTCAGTTTTAAAATAATTAAACTTTTCTCATAGGTACGGGAATTTGTCAACTCTTGGCAATGCATAGCAACGGATTTCTACATGGCAAGCAGGTTTTAAAACATTTGACTATCACTATAACCTAGTCCCTTATTTCTCTTCTATTTACAAGGTGGTAATAATACCATTTGAGCAATTTTTTTTTCTCGATTAGCATGAAGTTAATAGAAGCATAAGCTTTTTAACAATAGTTTGTTGCACGGATATAGAAAAAGTCATGTGAATAGAACACATCTGATTTTTTTTACATAACTTCTTTTTTGTATGTTGTTGCTGTTCGCTTTCCAGACCGTAATTTTAGCTCAGCTGTTTCACACGTTTACGATTGCATTCTATTTATATTATATTTAATATGCTATTATATTTATATAAAGCGTTAGCTATAATTGTGATGGCCTCTAACTAACGTTAATTTACACGTAATTCAAAACTCTTTGAAATATATCGACTTTAAAATCATAATTAAAGTGTGAATTCCATGCGCGTACCGCACCATGAATTGTTTCGTGTGTACAAACGAATGGAGGGGCAAAGCTAACGCGCCTAGAACGTACATATCTCAGTGTAGACGCAGCATTCTGACTTGGAAATTGTGTTGGGAATGAAGAAAAATATGAGAGAGCAATGTCGTGTTTTTTTTTACCCTTTATTTTTATTTTATGCTTGTTTTTATTACTAAGGCATGGCAAGCGATACCTGGAATGGTGATTAATGATGGTGCAGATGAATCCGGAGTCCTTGACGTCGGAAAGTTGGTCAACATACCTCCCCCCAAAAAGTAAAGAAAGAACAAAAAAGTAACCTGTATCTATCCGGGAACGGAACTCGCAGTAGCAGGTGAAAGCCAAATACAAGCAAATTACCATTATTCACCACACATTTTAGTCTCTTAAAATTAGCTTAGGTATATGCCAGTTCAAGAAAGGTGGGAGGGATTTCTTCCGATAGTTCCTTGTCTGTCACCTGCAGGGTTAATAAGGTGTAGTATATGTGAAATTTGGAAAATCCACAGTGTCCAGACATCTTATTGCGATTTATGCCAGTTATTACACAGAATAATAGAGATATTTTTTGCCATATATCAAAATCCTAACTTGTATGGTTATGACAATAATTTGTATTGTCCAAATTCATTGAACTTGTAATAAAATGAGTCATGAAATGCATTTTTAAAATAGTAGATGAATTTACAAATAAGTGTGTCATATTATACTTTTATATTAGGCATAATTAGTGTACTCTTCAAAAATATTGATTTCTTAAACTTTAACAATTTATTTCTAAAAACTGGAGCATTATTTCGAAAGAGTATGTGACCATTTTCAATATATTTTTCAGATGCAGTAGTTTTAAACATGTTGATATAAATTAGTAAAAAAAAAATGCATTGTGTGGAGCATTCTGAATATAGAAAAGTGTTTGGAAAAAGTTTGCGAAAAAATAAGGATTAAAGTTGGGATTGTCTATCGATAAGCGTCTATCCATTTATGACTTCAATAAATTGATAGTTGAATTATGCCAAGTGGGGAAAACAATACATTTTCTTAACATTTAAAATTCATATTATTTTAGAATGAAAAAGAAAGAAAGAAAATGTTTAGTTCTTCGCTATTTTTGGTCCAACTTCACACATACAGCATCTTAAGTGTGAATGCGATCTCCCCCCCCCCCCAAGGACATTTTCATATTTAGAGTTGATATTCCACATGTTTTCACAACGGTTAAATCAGAGAAACGATTGACGCAAAGAGAACGGAGAGTCTGCTCAAATTAAATTTTATCTCTTACTGTCAGTGGGTTCGAACTTCGGACAAATAGATTCTGCTCGAATAGAGTTTCGTCTGCTTTGATCTCAGGAAATTATTTTATAATCAATGAGAGACCCATTTAATATCGATATTAAACGAGAATCTTTCATATGACACTTTCAACGTAAGTAAAATCGCTTTGTTTTAACGACGCTAAGACGCCAATAACTAATCTCGCCTTCAAAAGTTGAGAACCTTCATAGGCTGAAAATTGTGTTCAGCGTGGCTCGCTCGCAAAATGCTGGACATTATTTGAATTCGCATTTCGGAAATTATTTTATCCATATAGCCCATTCCAATTCAGGCTACCGCTGACGGCGGTGCCGCTAGTGTTGCTGACCACTGAGCAGCCGCGCGGTTCGAGCGCATGGCACAATCCGTGACGGAATGCTATAAACAGTGGGCAGTTATGTTGACGTTCCATTTATCTCATCAACACTAACAATAGGCAATAGTTATCGATTTATTATAACTCACCTACTGTATTGTCAGCACTGTTGTAATGGAGCATCGTACACGATGAGTGAACACGTTCCTTTAACACACCACTGTACACAAATACTCGTTTAATGTACACTGATTTTCACAGCGTCTGTCCCCAGTATATGACGTAACGGTTAGTGCGAGCGTTCGCCACAGGTAATATGAGGCTGGACGGGTAGTGCATAACATTTTAGAAATCATAATGAAAAGAGAAGAATAAAGCAAAGCTTCCATTCAAAATTGTTTAGAGCTGGCGCTGTTGCATATATATGTCCATTGCAAGTTTCCTATTAATTTACACATTTTAGATAACCTTAAACATTTCAACATATAGGTCTAACCAGAAGCTATGTATACACATATTCGCTGTAATTCTTCCTAATAAAAAAATCCTTCTTGAAAAATTCCGAAAGTACTTTGCTATCTCCCTGTTCAAATTGGGAATTATGCTAACGACGCCGTAAGGATATGACCAGGCATAGGAATTCTTAAGAATTTAGCTTCGGTTTAAGTCATTCAAGTATTAAAACTGTACAAATAGCGTAAACATCAGCGGCATGAGTCACTGACGGGCAGGTAAATCGGTCTGGTGAGTGTTATCTGCAAACGCTAACAAAACTGTACGATGTGTGGGCGAGGTTTGGAACTTGTGACGTCCCTGTGTAGCAATAGCAGTTAAACCCATTTTCTTTCGACCTGGGATTAACGTTCAAGAATTATTTTGTATGGTTATGACGTATTCACCGGCCCTATTAGGGGTGCTCAAATTTAAATAAGAGCTTCCGGCATTTTTAAGTTCACGACGCCATACATGTATACACATAGACATAACAAAAGACAATCATTATAACGTGCGCTCATAAAACACTCGATACAACCAAACCGAACAGTCAAAGAAAAATGCTAAAGGGTTGCTTCCTTTTAATAAGATTCTTTATTTCCTTCTTATGGGTCTAAACTCTTTAAAAAATAAATAAATAAATAAATAAATAAATAAATAAAAAAACTTGAAACCAATTGAACAACTTATCTGTATAGATTCTCATGAATATATGTTACGGGAAACAAAAGACGAAATTAACTCTTTTAGCTCATAATACAAAGACCGAGAAAACGGATCCACATAAATTCGCTCTTCAACACGGAAGTATCTTATTACATACATCCAACCAAATTTCCTTCCGTTCCTTCAAAGTCATTCTAAGGAAACTTTTAAGCCATCTCAAAGTTTTTTCCCTTTTTCCGAAGAAGAAAGAATCACTTAAAACTTTATACATTTATAACTATGCTTTTATTGTCGGACTTTGTGGAACAACCATCACAGAAGCAATTCTGCGACGGAACAAAATCCTTTTACAAAGAAAGAGGAAGGAAGAAAGATGAATAAAAACACGTTATACGGGAATTAAAACATGCAACTATTGAAAGCTTACTTAAGGAACAGACAGGAGCGTCAATGCAAGAGAACCGCAGAGTCCCTACTCTGCAAAATTGCATATTAATGGTTCTTTTTATTTTATTATTTTTTTCATTGTCATTATTAAATCTTTCAGAGTATGACACCGCAGTTTTACAAAGAATATTAAGACGTTCATTTAAAATAAAGATTACAAAGACAGACGAAAATACGTAATTAACTCATTCTGTAGCTTACAGAGAGAGATGAAGGGAGGCACAAACACACTCATCTCCACGTTCTATGGAATACATGAAGTATTCATCAGAGGTTAACTGTACATTCTTTTTATTATTTTTTTTTTATTTGAACGTCCTTTAACTTGTAAAGTCTACTTGTGTCTTATAAAACGGGCGAAAGAAGTTTCCAATGAGCCCGGGGTCCATAGATCTAAGAGCTACCTACCATTTGTCTTCTCAGGATAAGGGAAGCCCTGGAAAACTGTAAATATTTTGTCACATATGGCGAAATGATGTTCCAATGAGCCCGGAGTCCATAGAGCTAAGAGTTACCTAGCATTTGTCATCTCTGGATAAGGGAAATCCCGGAAAACTGCAACTATTTTGTCCCATATTATGTACATATTCATTTGTTTACAAACTAAAACAGAATGTGGAATAGAACTGAAAACTTAAGTATGTATTTTCCATACTAGGTAGTATCAAAACGCTTAAGGAGAAATAAGTGTTAGAATATTTCTGAACAGAATAGTTGTATGACATTACGTCACACTTGAATATTGTGCGTTGTTTTAATCAGTCACAAAGACGTAACATGATTTTTCGTGGGAAATCTATTCCTAAAAGAAAACACTAGTGTTGCAATTTTTATACTATCGTATCTGCCTGCAACTTAAACGTAATTTCCAACCAGATAGTGTGGACCAGAATAAATAGCGCGATTGCAAAGAAGTATCACTTCTTTATTCATAGGAACCTTAGTCAAAACGAAACGTTTCAATTTTGTTACTTTCTTTATCCCATATTAATAGATAGAAAAAATTTTACATTTCATACACAAATTCAATTTCAAGATTTCGCCAGAAATGTCTTTTTGAGGCCATTAAATCCAAAAAAAACCTTTTGGAAAAAGGTCCGTGTGCATCTGTGAAAAACATCAAAAACTTGGTACTTCTAGTATCTCCAAAGATGCAACACAAAGTTTTTGAAAATCCCTTCACCCCAAACTGCGCTTTATTTATATGGATTATTTTTTAAAGTTATTTTCTCTAAAATTAATTGCATTTTAATTAAATTAACATGTGAGATCTACATGACAAATAAAATGTGTATCTTGAATTTTCTACGAACAACTTGAAAGGTCCTCTTCATTGGTAAGAAAAGTTGCATGCTCTTGTACTAGAACTGTAAACGCAAGTGACAGACGAGAACGTACTATATATAAAAGTTCATTTAAAACACACACACAATTTTTGTAGCTGAAAATATTTCTGGGATATCTGTTATTAATGGTTCGAATTATTCAAAGTTTAGTTATTCTTTAAGTCCTGTCACTGTTCAGTTTATCTCGTGATTTAAATTAATAAATAAAATCCGAATATGCATCCCGGCATCTAGGGGCTATATTCAAACTTTAAATTTCTTTCCACAAACAAGCATTACAGTTTTATCCATCTTTTTTCGGATAATTAAATTTTAATTTGTAGTTTAGTTAATTTTAAAACCAGTAGACAAAGAATTATATGTGGACATCATATCATCAATTCATTTATTTATATGTATCTCGTGATCACATATAAATGATACCCCTGAATATTCATTGATTGAACGCAGCAAATATAACAGAACTGAAGAAAAACGCTAAGCTCTGGGGAGATATTGCATTTATTATATTTTAAGATCACAACATTTACGGAAACAGCTGGAGGAGTTGGCAAATATTATCAATAAAGTGGCCTGAGAGGAAGTAATAGGTCAAGGACCAGTGATTCGAAAGAAAATAATATACGAGTAGTTATTTAAAGAAGATTAGAAAGAATTTTAAATACAGTAAAGGAGAAGGTATTAATATTAAGCTAGAAATTGCAAAAGGAGCAACAGAAGAAGAAAACAATTATCTAAACCGATTTTAATTGAAGAAGCTATTTTTGGACAATAACTGGGAGAGTTCGTTAGAAAGAATATGCGAGGAAAAAAGGGAAAGAGGGAGGCCATTAGCAGCAGAAGAGAAGAATGTCATGATAAAGAAACAGAAAGATAAAACACCGTCAATCTTCTGGCTGCCAGGATTTCAGAGGGAAAATATGGTTGGGCTAGTGCGGTGAAAGGTGTGTACACAGTTATTAGTGTTGAAAGCAATATTAAAAAGAGAGAAAAAAATAATTTAAACCTGTAATAAAAGAAGAGAACGACTTGTGTGAAAGTATTTAAAGGTGTTCTGTATTATATTTTAAATTCTACCGGCGTAGATTATGCTGCTAAAAGAATAGAAAAAGAGAATGAAATTTAAAGTGAATTTTCTCAGCACTTTAATTAATATTTAAATTCGTATAAATATAGGCTAATAATAATAATGTGCACGTTTGCAAAATTCTTAAAATAGTTTTAATTTAGCGCATTCATTGTACATGTCTGCAAAAAATATGCAAAAATAACAAAAATTAAAATGCTTTGGTATCTGATAAATGTTAACCTGCGGATAATACGCCCTGATATGGGAAACAAGGTATTGGGATGATTGCGTTTCAGATTTATTGTATCTCGTAATTGCATGGAAAGAGTGTGTAATTTTAAGGCCAGAATATGGGATTATCGCTATTCGCTTTCCCTATTAATGGAATGTATGGTGTAGCTATTTCTACAGAGGTCTGTCTCGATTCAAGCAAAATAGATAGAAAAATAAGCCTTCTTAAGAAATATAGCCACTAAAAACATAGAGTAGAATAAGTCATATGAAAGTCACCTCAAACATTTTTCTCTATATTCTTAAGTAACGAAATTTACGCATGCGCATATTCTTTTAGGCGGAATATGAAACCTTGCATAGAATGAGTTACAGCTCCCTTGTCCGTTACAAACTCTGATAATAAAACGACCAGTTCACGCAACGTTTAGTTTCGCTGCTTTGTTTAGGTAATATTAAAGTGATGTGCTTTATGTCTTTTTGTTTCCCTATTTTCTACTTAGGTAAACCTATTAACATGCCCTACTGTCTGCTCTGTAGCTTGGACATGTCAAGGTTCCATATGTGTCGCAAAAATTAAATGTTGAAGTTTTCAAACGTATTTAAGGTGCAAGTAAAACACACATGCATACACATAACGCAATGTTTGCTTTTTAGTAATAATAATTCTGTAACATACTTAACTAAAGCACTCAGAAAATAGAAAAACAAGTCTGTAATTATACAGTTTTAAGCTTTACGCTTTCCCAGAGGCTTACATGCTTACCGTGCGGCGATGGTGATTGTTTTAATGCATTTTACTAGAGGGCATCTAATCTCTTTAGTTCGTTTGCTAATACCAACTATCAGCTTTATACACACGAAATATCTCGCGAGCAATTGCAGGATGGAGCATTTTAAGAAAATTTGTCAATTCAGTTCTTTGGGAGAGGTTCCTAGATTCACGTCTTTAAGGCGGACCGCCGAAAGTAAAGTTAATGCCGCAAATTAACTTACACAAGAGTTTCTTTTGTTTTGTTTAGTGTTTAACGTCCGCTTTTACATGTGACACCGCAGGCGATGACACTATTGACCATGAAATGAAGATGCAACACTGGGGGAAACCGGAGAACACGGAGAAAACCCGTCCTGCGCCGCTTTGTCCGCCACAAATCCCATATGCGGTCACCTGGGATCAAACCTAGGTGAGAGTCCAGTGGTCTAACCACTCGGCCGTGGCACGGCGTGCACGAGTTTAATTTGGTTTGAAAATATCGACACAAAGTATAGGGGAGCTTATATGCATAATGTGTTAAACATATTTATTTTAAAATAAGAACTGAAGCTTTCCTGGCGACGTGTTAATTCAAACTCTTCTCGGGCTTCTAGCCAGGTAAAAACTTGGCTTGACACCAACGTTTCGAAGAAGTGCATCTTCCTCGTCTTCAGGGTGAACTGATTATTGTACCGCCACTATACCTCCGTTCCTGACGTTTCATGAGGAGGTATATATCGGAATGACCACATTTAACAATACTAGTGCTCTAAATTTCCATATTTAAGGAAGTTATTCTGATTCGTTTCAACAGATAAATCGGACTCAAATTTTATTGCCCGTAAAGTTTTAATATTATATAATATTAAAAACGTTATTTACATATATATATATATATATATATATATAACATTTACTGTTGTTGCTTAGAGCTTTGCTACGTGCAGAAAACAACGCGAAAGAAAGGTAAAGAAAATCAGGCAAGGATTGCAGTTCTAGGTTGATGTGCACAGCAAAGGGTGAAAACCGTCTGTTATGACCAATTAGGTTACTCGACTATGTTGCGAATTCTCTTGTCAGGAGCATGTATGGTGAATAGTTGTTTCGTTTAGATCTGGTGAAGTTGGCTTTGTGCATATGCGATTTAAAGTGTTGTCCTTGTTATAGCTTTAATGTTAACGTTAGATCTTTCATTGTTTGCATTTTATGAAGTGATAAAACATGTATACCCAGAAGTGGCAAGAGCTGTCCACTTCTCTATTCTGGTCACTCAGTAACAGTCGAACACAGGGCTCATATTTTCTCTTCCGTTAGCTCACTAACTACCAAACACAGAAGAACTCTTCTTCTGTCGCACACTAACTGTTGAACACAGATCTCCTCTCTTCCCCTCGTTTACCGTCGACTCAGGACTTCTGTTCTACTACTCGCTAACTCTCGCAAAATCGCAGCGCTCAAAAGCTTACTCGAGAGCACGTATCCTGTAAGTCACGGACTTTCTTGTCATTCACTATTCCTTTCGCATATCTTTTATTTTCTTCTTCTTCACTCTCAGTATTGTTCTTTCCCCATTCGTTTAAAAATACTATTTAATCCATATATTCCATTCATTTCGATTTCCACTCTGAAATGTAGGTTATCAGTGATTTTAGAAGCACATCACAGAAAATAATATATTTCTCAATGGTAGCCAAAATCTGAACAGCGTGAATACACGCGAGAAGCAGTACAGTCTATTTGAATGTGTGATTATGAAGTAAATGGGTTTAATATTGTTGCTGCAGTAATGAGACTTATCACAAAAATATCTAGTATGGGAATGACAAAGAACATACAATTTTTGCTCCCGTAATACCGTAGAATTGCAGTTAGTTCTTGGACACACAGGTATCGCGGAAAATAGAAAAGCTGACGCCCTAGCAAAGAAAGCAGGATATCTGCCCTTTAAACAAATTAGTCTGCAGAATGAACACTTTAGAAAAAAACACACACACACACACACACACACACACACACACAATAAATCACTGGATAAAAAAGAAACTCAAAAGAAATGAAAATAATTTTCCCCCCCAAAAAATCTCTACAGATATGAAATTGAATAACCTTTGTGAAATATCAAGTTACTCACTTATTATGCTAAATAAGCCTTCGGTTAGAAGATGTATATGGCTGGAGTAGAAAGTTTAATAAACGTTTGCAGACAATGGCGCTACATTAAGCAGAACTTTTTTTAAGCTTAACATTCTTTAACTTGGTTGGTCATTTGGATGATGAATGAAATCGGTGAAAGATGTCCAAATTATCTGAGAGTTGCTCGACATATTCATATTCTCAGGATAAGGGAAAACCACCGGAAAAAAAACCCTATCCGGGTAACTCACTCTAAGCAAGATCTTAACTCGCGACCTCTTGGATGTGAGGCAGACACGCTATCCCCACACTACCAAAGCAGGCAGAACCAATTTTCTCACGTGTGATTATGAAACATATTTTACTAGAATGCAAAGACATAAAACGAACGGAAACTACAGCAGATTACTGACTGTAACCGCGTAACTAGAAACAGAGGCTAATCTAGCGATACAAATTACTAAAATGTAGATATTGATCTTTAGATTAGAAAAAGGAAGTACAAAACACAACAAACACACACACACATAAAACCCGCTTCCAAAGTATTAATAGGTACAGTCAACCATAAAAATAATGAGAAAAGAAACCACTTTTCTCTAAAGTAACACTTCGAGCAACCAAGGCCACGTGCTTCATGTGGAAGAAATTTGGCAACACAGTACCTACAGAAGATACACATGGGAAGCGGACCGGTGATTTGTGTTAGCAGACAATTTCACAAGCACCGCAAATCATGAGTGAATTGTTCTACATACTGCAGGTTAATCTCATGGCAGCAAACAGTTTACATTGAAGACTTTTTCAACACATATAGTTTTTTTTTTTTTTTTTTAAAAAAAAAAAAGGCCAACAATTTTTATTAAACTGGCATTCATTTAAGAAATTTTCATGACAATAACATGTATATTTGAATTTTTTTAGAAAAATCTTATAATTTCCTCTTCATTAGGAAAGGGTTTTATAAATATATTGTATAATGACCATAAGAATATAGATAAAAAATTACTACACTAAAATATGTAATCCCTGAAACACACAATTTATTCCACATAATTTATCTGTGGCATCAGCCATTTCCGAGGAATTCTTTATCATTGCTTTGAATTTGGTTGTATTTTGTCATTTTAAATACTGTCGCTAGTCAGTTGTTTCTCGAGATGTCATGGAAACTATGGAATTTCTAGGCTAGTGCATAGCGACATATGCCTACTGCTTCTATAGTTGCTGTATTTTCCTTGTACCTACAGCGAAAACTATTTTTGCAAAGGTTTTTTTTGATTAGCATGATGTAAGCAGAAAAGTAAGTTTTCGTAGATAGTGTGTAGAGCAAGCGAACGTAACACAACTTTTGTGCTACAAGCAGGTGGACTTTTGCGGCTGTTTTCCACATTTATGGTACATTTGACTTCTTGTCGGGCGGGGCACATTGAGCAGAATGATCCCATCTGATGGTCGTTATATTGAACTTCGCGGTCGCATAGTCATACTGCACACACTGCCATCATTTTATATCATTCCATAGTGCGTTGGGTAAGCAGCTTATAGCCCACATCCATACGTTTTAAAACGTATCTAAACAGAGGTGTACATTACAATCAACTCCAACAGCCAGCAAGAAAGACAATCAAAAAGTCTGATCTGTTCCATTCAATGATTTCCTCTACATCGCTGTAACAAATTATTGATAACAAACATTCTTCTATCTACTTTACAATAATCGAAATAAAACATTAGCACAGAAATTGTCTTAATTGCTTGCTTCTTTGTAAGTAGAAAGAAAATAAGGGAATACACTAACTTTTAATCTTTTAAAAGCCGGTTGCAATGTGAGTGAGATTCGTTTCTATGCAGGGCCAGGAGTTTAAACTTTCCGTGTGAAAAAATTCAAGTATTTTAAATCTGAAACAAATAAAAAGGAATATCTCAGAAATGCTTGATTAAAAAAAAAAAAAAAAAAAAAAAAAAAACAACGTATATGGTATAATGTGTGTGTTTTAACGTGATCTACATTTTTTGTGCAGTAAGTTTTTTTCTATTTCTTACGGTTTACCAGTTACGCAAAATTCATTCAGAATAAAGAGGTATTTAGACGCTATTCCCAGAAAATTCAAGATATACATTTTATTTGCCCTATAAATATCTTTAAAACACGGTATTTTACTCAAAATCGTTAGAGCTATTTTTGAGAACATCAACATTTTCGAAATTTTTTCCATGTAAAGGGTAGTCTGGAGTGAGGGGATTTTTCTCAAAATCTTCGCGTCGCATCCCTGGAAGATACTAAACTTAAATACCAAGTTTGGTATTTTACCGATTTGTTGGGTTATTGTGTTTACAGATACACGGACACAAACACATGGACCTTTTTCTGAATTTTTTTTTATTTTTGCATACAGGGGACCGACCCTAAAACGTTCTATTTCCGGTGAAATCTCGTTATCGAATTGTTGAGTGGAATGTAATTTCTTCTCTGTGCACTATGTAAATAGTACGTATAGAGAAAGTAAAACTCACAAATCTCTAGCGAAATTATGCAATATCAGGTGGGATTAATATCTATCTTTAACTTTCTTAAACGAGCTGCATTCCACTACAGCAAACAATAATTCACTGCTCAATATCCTTAATTTTTAATTTGTTATTTTAAAATACTAAAGAAGCAATGTTTAAACCACCGAAGTAATATCAAAACATATTAGCGGTATGTTATTGATTATTTCAAGGTGTAAAGGGAAATTTCATGTTTATTTCAGAAAACTTGAATATACAAGTTTTACTTGTGCACAAAATGCATATGTACTACAGGTGCAAATATGTGTATGTTCGCCAACGACCCATTATTTATCTCAACAAAATAGGCATCTCCCTTCCTTTTTACTTTCTCCATACGCGCTATGTACATAGTGTATAGAGAAAGTATTGCACTCCACCAAAAATTCGATACCGAGATTTCACCGGAAATATATGTTTTAGGGTCCCCAATATCCAAAAAAAAAAGGATTTTCACAAAAAGGTCCGTGTGTGTATGTGTGTCCGTGTGTCTGTGAACACGATAACTCAAAAACGAAAAGTCGGTAAAATACCAAACGTGGTATTTAAATTTAGTATCTTCCAGGGATGCGACACGAAGATTTTGAGAAAAATCCCCCCACCCCCAACTACCCTTTACATGGACTTTTTTTCGAAAATTTTGATTTTCTCAAAAATGGCTCTAACGATTTTGATTAAAATTTCGGGTATTAAACATATTTACCTGACAAATGAAATGTATATCTTGAATTTTCTGGGAATAGCCTCTGAAGAGTAGTTTATTCTGGATGAATTATACTAAATTTTGAATGACTGCTAAACCGTAAAAGATGGACAAAAACTTACTACACAAAAAATGTAGAGCACTTTAAAACACACAATTTATGTAATATACATTTTTTTCGTGGAGTTCGTCGTTTTTGTGACATTCCTTATTTTTGGTTTCTGCTATGAAAAACGTATACTTTTCTCATACAGGAACTTGTCAACTCCTATCCATATAAACAAAGGAACTTCATTGACATAGCAACCAGCTTTTGACTATCACTTTAACCTACGGTTGTCCCTTATTTCGCTCCTACTTACAAGGAAGCGAGTAATAAGACTATTTCTGCTAATTTTTTCTAATTAGCATAAAGTAAATAGAAGTATACATTTTTTAAGAATTATTTGTTGCAGGGATATGGAGAAAGTCATGTGAATGGTACACATCAGATTTTTTTAATTGTTTAATTTATATAGCTCCCTTTAACATCTAAGGTCATATCGGGGCTTTGCACCTGAAACAACTCATTGTCTGTATGCTTTTTACATTGGGTTTAACTCGTATTATTTTCCTCACACACACACACACACACACACACACACACCTTCCAGACTCTGTGGGGGATAGGGAATAATTCTGACTAAAGAAAAATTCCCCGCCCCAGCCGGGAATCGAACCCGGGACCACCGGGGAAAAGTCAGCTCACTGACCACTCGACCACGGAGGCACTCGCATCTCCCTTCTTGTTATCAATTCCAAAGGGAAAATAAGCTATCAGTTTCAGAAAGTAGCTCATACTGGCCCTCTATGGTAACACGTTTACTCGTAAAAATCCACTAAGCTGGGAATATGCCAAATAATTATAGCTAGACAATCAAGCATAAAATATCCAAATAAACCAGAGTAAGATCACACTTGTAACGTTCAAATAATTTCTGAACTGAATGACTCCGGCTTTTCTGTATTCTATATTATTGTGCCATCATTAGATAATAATTACTATTTTCGCATAGACCTAGAATCTGGCCGAATTTTTAAATAGCCAAACAACAATTGGTGCCACGGTTTTACAAATGTATCTTAAGAACGAGTTTCACAATTTACTTTGCAATTAAACCGGTTAATTATTAATTCACTCTCTTCTTTATTTACACTATTTCAATGTTTTTCATCTTCTTTACTTTCTCTATGCGTACTATGTACAGTGTATAGAGAAGGTATTGCGTCCCACCCAAATATTCGATACCGAGATTTCTCCGGAAATATACGTTTTACAGTCCCCTATATAAAAATATTTTTTGGAAAAAGGTCTTTGTGTGTGTGTGTGTGTGTGTGTGTCCCTGAACACGATAACTTAATAGTCCGTAAAATACCAATCCTGGCATTTAAGCTTAGTATCTTCCAGGGATGCGACACGAACATATTCAGAAAAATACCCCCACCCAAACTGCCCTTTATATGGAAAAAAATAATCGAAAATTGAGATTTTCACAAAAATGGCTATTAAACATATTTATATGGCAAATAAAATGTATATCTTGAATTTTCTGGGAATAGTTTCTAAAGACTCTTTATTCTGAATGAATTTTGCGTAACTGAACAGAAACTTGCTACACAAAACAAATTACATCACATTAAAACGCATAATTTGTCATACACGTTTTTTTTTGTTGTTTTTTTTTTTTTGCAATTGATTATGTCATATACGGTTTTTTTTTTTCGTGGAATTGACTATTTCAGATTTAAAGTACTTAGACTTTTCTCACACGGAAAGTGGTAAACTCCTGACCCCGCATAGAAATGGATTTTAACCACATGGCAACCAGCTTTTAAGAGACCTGACATTCGTTTTAGCCTACTGCATTCCCGTATTTTCTTTCTACTTATAAGGAAGCAAATAATTAAGAATATTTCTGCTAATGTTTATCTCGATTATCATAAAGTAGATAGAAGAATATGCTTTTTAACAATAATTCGTTACAGTGATGTAGAGAAAGTCATGTGAATGGAACACATCAGATTTTTTTCTGCTATAGAAAGTACTTCACATATTTTCCAGTAGGCGTATCATTTTATAATTCGACTTCACTTTTTACTTTCTCTACTTATATTCTGTGCATAGTGGGCAGCAAATATAAATATTTCACCTAAAAATTCAATGTCGAGATTTCACCGGAAATATGTTTTGAGGTCCCCGGTATACAAAAAAAAAGTATTTTTGGATAAAAGTTCACGTGAACAGCATAGTTCAAAAACGAAAAGTTGGTTAAATACTACACTTAATATTTAGGTTCATCATTTTTCAATGATACGACACAATGCTTTTCAAAAATTACTGACGATTTTGATTAAAATATACGTTTACGATATTTTTAAAATAAATGAATTGCATATCTTCAATTTTCTGGGAATAGCTTGTGAAGACCTCTCCATTCTAGATGACTTTTGGATAACTGGTAAAGCATAAGAAATAGACAAGAACTTAGAACACAAAAAATGCACACAATTTATGCCATATACATCTTGTTTAGAGTTAACAATTTCCGAGATATTCCTTGTTATTGATTTGAATGTTAAAATACTTATACTTTTCCCCAACGGAAGTCCACGTTCGTTTCATTTCTCTTTTGTTTTACTTCTAGTCCTACAAAGAGAATTTCAGTTGTATCACATACGGACCAGCTTCTAAAAAAATTAACTATCCTTTAGCCGTGAATTCCATTATTTTCCTTTACTTACAGAGAAGCAAGTAATACGACAAATTCTGCTAATTTTGTTCGATTACCATGATATAATCTTTGGTAAGAATAGTTCGTTTGCAGAACAGGTAGAGAGAGAAAGAGTGCCATGTGATTGGAACATATATATATTTTTTTTACAGATGTTTGATTTCTGCTCATGACATTTTGCTCATTTCGAGTATGGTTGGTACCGTTTTCTTTTTGTTTGTTTTTTTTTAACACAAAATATAGTAGGAGATTAAACGTTTCTCAGTTCTGTAGGTACGGTTTTTCTATGTTCGCATTTATGCAAAGATTTTGGTCACTTTATTACATTCTTGGAGCAGTTATATTCTGAGGTAATTAAAGCACATGTTATTGACATAGTTATGGTTATCTTCCGAAATAAAAATTCATGGCTTGATATGAAAAGAATAGATTATAGCAGTACTTATGTTCGACGTAGCTTTCAGTGTTGTCCACAGTGCCGGCGCAGTACAAATGTGAAAACTTTCAGTTATCATGGCTTCAAATTTGGGAATGCCTCTGATAGAATTAAGGGTATTTTGTTTTTATTAAGTTTCACCTCCTTTAGCCTCGAGATCATATCCGATTGTGAATGAAGGAATGATGACTAAATGAACCCCCCCCCCAAAAAATGAATTTATATGCGTTATACTTGCAAGATTGGAATTAATGACATCTGGATGTGAAGCATGCTACCACCACACCACAGAGAGGAGTTGATACAGTTCAACTGCTTCGAAAGCATGAACTATATAATTAATTAACGAAGTGTTATCAACAATTTGGAAACAATGCTTTTTACAATTGTAGCACTTAACTCAATATAAAAAAAAATTAAATATAAATTGGCTTGACCGATATGTTGGACCAATGTGCGACAATACTAATTCTACCGTAATTGTTTAACGATTATTCAAACCAATAAGATGAGATTGAAGATTCTACTTCTATATTACAGTTTGCAGTATTTTCCACTAATTGTCATTTTGAGGCAAGGAATGTGATAGTTATGTAAGGGCGAACTGGGAGAAATGTTCATTAATAGCCGACATTAATGTTAATTTAATCTAACTGCAATTCTGCCATGTCAAGATGGAAATCTCAACATTAACCTTATACACCCTTTTTTTGTTTGCTGACTCATGATTATAACAGGATCGTGTATAAATACATTCGTATAAATAGAGTAATTACATAATATTTTTTCAGCAGCAACAATATTCCGTGGAAATGGAGGAAGAAAGAGACAGACGAATCATCACATTTACACCCCATTCACCATGATAAGATGCAGCATAAACGCAAGATTTTGCACCCATGTTATTCAATGTAAGCATTCACATAGACACACATAACACGCTACGTAATGCAAGAGTTTGCAAACTTCAAACTATATGCTCGCATTGCAATAGAGAAAGAATTCTGCATTATTTCGCTTATGCACTGCCTGCTGTTCCTCAGCAGTCGATCACAATGTGAGATTTTACAGCTCCTACTGAACGTACATGCTGCTCTTCTATTTGGCGTGCCGCGCCTTGTCTCAAGGGTTATGTAGTTTAATTGCTGGATCCTCCAATTGATTTAATGAATATACCCACTATGTGCCTCTACAGTTCTTGGCTCTTACAAATCGTAAGGCGCAAAGATATAATCTGCATTATCCTTTTCGGCAACCTCCAGGCTTGCACTGTTTTCAATATTTGGATCAAACAATTATTGTGACATCACTGCTGCGATAACTATTATTTATTTATAAAATATTCAGTGATTTTTATAGGATATTATTGATTATGCTATTCAATTTGAAACTGATTTTGGGCTTGGGAGATATCTGCATTAATTTACGGATCTAGAAACCCGTGACAACTTCTTGCTTAATGCTTACGACTCCATTGAGAATGGTCTTCCCTCACGTCTGTGCTTATTTTGCGTTATGTCTACACTTGCATCTTATTGCAAATGCAGTATTACTCCAATAACGCGAGCAGAGCTGCTGGTGATTAATAAAGCTGCGGGTAACTTACCTAACTGTAATATCGATGCACATTTCCTTGAATGTAGCGAAAACAAAAACTGGTCCCTTAGCTTAGTTGATAGATCATCAGCCTGCTGTGCGAGGGTAAAGGGTTCGATTCCCAGCTGGCCTCGGGAAGCGTTTCTTTAAACAAGAAAGTTTTTTTGGGATAACCTGAGCCTGGCGCGTGTCTATTGGCGGCCATTCCCATAAATAATAATTCCGGATTCCAGCTGGACAAAATCCTGAATAGGTATATCTGCCAAGTTACACTATTACAAGGTAGTCTACAATATACCAAGAAAGAGAGAAAGAAACTAAAACAACCTAACTCCATAGTGCAAAAGACTGACTTAAATAGCAATCAGGAGCGCTGGAGTTGGAATGTCAGGTTATTTCTTCCACTAATCTGTGCAGACTAAACGGGAATTACGGGTATTAATTACCGAGAGTAAGCATTTCCAAGCATTAAGCCAGAACGAAAGGAAATCAGGAAGTGTTACCGGACTTTACATTGTGACGTCATAGATAAACCACACTGTTCAGTCGTTTGGTAGACCAACCACGAGACCGCGTTTACTTGCAGTTAGTGTCTAATGGTCGTATGCACTGATGATAGATTGAGTGTATCCAACTTAAAGTTAAGTGCTTGAGAGTTCCTTAGTCTGATGGCGATTAAGATTATTATTTATTTATTTATTTCTGTGCTACTTTTTCATGTTCGGTTGTCTCCTTAAAACGCGAAAGTTATTTGTTTAACAAAATTAGTTGTGTATAATTTAAATGAATCTCAGTTTTACTGGCATACTCATTTTTAATGAATGTTGCTTTTATAATTTTTATATAATGTGTCCCCATAACATAATATTTATGATTCAATGAAAATGTTGATAAAATTGGTCATACTAACTTTATATATTAATTTTCTGGCAATAAATACAAGTGTGCCTTTTATGACGTAACAACTGTACTTCATTTATTCGTTTATGTATTTCCTAGCTTGAGTTGTTTTGCTCCTCCCTTACACATACACGAACACCAATGGCCGAGGCGAGTCTTGATCACTGAATCACAGAAAGAAGCAGTCATCTGCTGTCTCCAGGACAGTAAGGATGTTGTTTTGGGTTGCAGAATTGTAACTTAATGGGGAAGTTTGATTACTTACCATTGCCGAATGTGGCGTACTGTCATCACTGTCTTCGCTAGTGGTGGTATTCTCCTGTCCTGTTGGCGGACTAGCTCCTTGCTGTGGGGAGCGACCGTACTGTTGCGGGGGCTGTATCATCATCTGTTGCTGTTGCTGTTGTTGTTGCATCATAAGCAGCTGCTGGGAGCCCGCGCTCGGTTGCGAATATGTTGGCTGCTGAGGGTTGTTGGTATACGATGAGCTGTAAAGAAAAAACATAAGAATAACGTAAACACCTGGCCCATTTCATCGGGGTGTAGGTTTAATACCAGCGGTGCCCAACCTGTTCTCTTATGTGCTACTGACATCACTTTGTCGCTTTACCAAGCATCCTTCGTTTTATGTAAGAGATGGAGAATTTCTCCTTCGCTCAGTGATGCTTCTGCACAATGGCATGTTCCAAGCTAACTTGAATTATTCCAGATAGGGAGGAAGAATATTTGTTTGATAAGTAAAACACGGTGAAATGTCTTTACCTGCAAACATCACTTAACATGGGGTTCCCGTTATAATATGAAGGACATTTTGAAAAATACCTTCATACTGATTATGGCACATATTTTATCAGGAAAGTAATCAGTACCATCACTTGCTGTTATAGTTTGAATATGAACATATCGGTTAAATTGTGAATTGAATGTGTGATTAAAACATTTCACTTGCAGGTGAAGCAAGAATACAGAAACTATAAAATATAAAAGGGGCGACTTCGACGCCATTCGTCCTGACAAGGTACTTAAAGTTTCTTATAGAATCGCTGAATACATTGCAAAGAATATGAAGCGGAGTTCACAAAGAGTTTTCATTATACCCGAGGAAGTATCTCCCAATGTAATACATATTTAAAAATGGAAGAATTGGGGTGTGATATAGAGAGAACACTACAGGAAATAATAAAATAATTAACATTTTTTCTCTAGCATTTGATGAAAGCATGGACATAACTGACCATAACTAGCAGTAAAGGTTTTGAGGCCACCACTGCTGTTCCAAAGTGACAGAGAGGTTTGTGACTGAACTTTTCGCTGAAGGTTGGGCATCGCTGTTTAATACCAAGAGTATGTGCACTTTTCATTCTGTAAAGCAGAAACCCAGTGGAAGAAATCAGACATAATATAATCTAATAATAACATAAATATACATTACAAATAATAAAACAAATGTTCGATTTTAACTTGCGAAACCGCCTTCAAACAAAACTTGATGGATCTTCTGTTTATTGTGTAATTTTCGATTCCATGCGTTAGCACTCTTAGATTAAAAGTTATGCAACTGAATATGAGAACGCTTATTGCACTGTAAATGTAGATAAAAAAACTCGGTGGATAAAGAGAGTAAGGGTCCATCCCACTTTCTGCACAAACTTCAGTCTTCAAATGTATAAATAATTAATGTCTTGGTATTTTCCAGTTGGCAATTTTTCATGCTTAATGGTTCAGTAGTAGGATCTTGTTTAAAATGAGGTATAACATTTGGCGACAGAATGGAAAATGGCTAATCCCAATATCTCTATGTTAAAATCACATATTACTGTTGATGTAAAAGGTAAAGGTGCAGATTTACAGGGGTCCCCGCAATTGGGGCAGAGGATCATAGGAAGGTAATGTGGCCTTCTGTACTTCTAAATTGATCTCTGGAAAGGATGGATAAGGGGAGAGACTCGAAAGGCGACCAGATCCGGAAGAAGGCGAGTTCAAACACGGATGGGGTCCTAACGTTTCCAGTTCGAAAACATGCGACTAAGCCCAGCCCACCCACGAACCCCAAACCACTTGGTGGGACCCTCTTGGAGCGCATCCCGACTGATGCCGGGGAAGTAACCTCTATAAAGTGCACATTCACCGCCCATCCCCAGAATACAGTTGCCTGGATCTACAACTTTAAATGAAGATGATGGGTTCAGGAATGTCGTGGTAAAGAGGAACCACTCCAGCATTCGCCTACCAAACCGGATAAATCGCGGAAAACCCATACCTCAAAGTGGGGAACGCCGAGGATCGATCTCGGGACCTCCCGAATGCGAGGAGCACACGTTATGCGACGCCACCTTGCTCGTTCCCGTTGGTTGTAATGCGGTGTATACATAGTGCACTGTAAAGGCTAACAATTCGATATTAAGAAATAAACATAAGAGTAGAGAATAAGGCGGGAGCAATTACAGAACATAATAGCTATTACAAAAAGAAAGTATAGTTTTTACAGCTGTATAATGTGGATAAACCTGCAAAGAGATAGTGGCAAGATATTCTGTGTATTTGGCCAGTCTTGCAAGCGAGCCTCTGCAGGCTAAGCCTGATTTTTCTCGCCAGATGCTCATTTTTATGCTAAACCAAATGAAAGGAGTAATGAGAACGAAACTCATTAAGAAACGTATGTAAAACGTTGAAAATATGGACTCTAAAATGGTTGATTAAAACTTAAATAACAACGTAAAAATTAAAACAAGTAACAGTTAAAACTACTTTGAATTAAAGTTATCATTCGCAGTCCAGATAGTAATTCCAAGTGCATAGTGTTGTGTTCATATATAAATCACAGGAAAAATATATACTATAGCCACGAAGAGTTTCAGTTTATCACTTACAAAAGAATATATGCTTAACTGAACATAATTGCTTTCAGTCTGCCACACTAGTATGTGAAGCTGTCTGCTTCACATTTAAGAATTGTGAGTTCGAATCTCTCTTAGGATGAGTTACCCGCATAGGTTTTTTTCCCCGAGGTTTTCACTTATCTGAGAAGACGAATGTCGAGTAACTTTAAGCCCTATGATCCCGGGCTCGTTTGAGCATCCTTTCATCGATTTCATTCATCGTCCGAAAATTACTTATCAGGTTAAAGGCCGTTAAACAGAAAACATATTATATGTTCCATTCACATGATATTCTCCAATTATTCTGTAATTTCTTATAAAAGCGTATTCTTCTATTTCTTGTTGATTAAAATAAACATTAGCAGAAATCGTCTTATTTCTTAGTCCCCTATAAGTAGAAAGGAAATAAAGGAGTGCAAGAGCTAAAGCGATAGTCAAATCTTTTTCCGCGAAAAGTAGTTTAGGGTGGCGGATTTTCTTGAAAACCTTCATTTCCCATCCTTGGAAGATATTTTCCGCGTAAAGGGTATTTAGGGTGAGGGGATTTTCCTGAAAATCTTCATTCCGCATCCTTGCAATATGCTGAACTTAAATATCAAATTTGTTATTTAACCAGCTTTTCGTTTTTGAGTTACGCTGCCCCCACACACAAGCGCACACACGGACCATCTTCTAAAAATGTTTTATTCGGGGGTCCTCAAAACATATTTCCAGTGAAATCTCGGTATAACGGTTTGGGCGGAATACAATACCATCTCTATCTACTATGTACATTGTATATACGTGCTAGAGAATGTAAAATATGTTACCTAAAATCACATTCAAATCCTATGGCTCTTCATTCCATTGCGCCGCAACAAGAAACAAATGAATATAGTTTAGGGAGATGCAAGGTATGAGGATAAAATAAAACATACGAATGCGAGGTCCCAGGCTCAAAGCTCGCTGAGAACAGGTAAGTTACCTGGAAAAGGTTATTCGTTCCCTTTTTTTCTCGGGAATTTCCCTTATCCTGAGAAGAGGAAACAAGTAACTATAAGCTTCAACGACGCCGAGATTATTTGAACTTCATTTCACCGCTTTCATTAATCTTCCGATATGACCTACCAGGTTAAAGGGCGTTAAACTAAAAAATCTCTATCTCTATATCTCTGTAACAAATTGTTGTTAATAAGCTTATCTTTTATTTATTTCATGCTAATCGAGAACAATTAACAGAAATAGTCTTATTTCTTGCTTTATTGTAAGTAGAAGCGAAATAACGGAGTACCACACGTTAAAGTGAAAGCCAACAGCTGGTTGCTATGTGACTGATGTTCCTTTGTTTGTATGGACAGGAGTTGACAAATTCCTGTATGAGAAAAGTATGTTTTTCAAAGCTGAAACCAAGAAAAAGGAATATCTCAAAAACGACCAAAGCCACGAAAAAAATGTATATAACATAAATTGTGTGTTTTAACGTGCTCTACATTTTTTGTGGGTTAAGTTTTTGTGCATATCTTACGGTTTAGTAGTTATGAAAAATTCATCCAGAATAAAGTAGTCTTCAGAGGCTATTCCCAGAAAATTCAAAATATACATTTTATTTGTCAGGTAAATAACTTTAATATACGACATTTTAATCAAAATCGTTAGAGCCAATTTTTAGAAAATCAAAAATGTCGAAAAAAGTTCCATGTAAAGGGTAGTTTGGGGTGGGGGGATTTTCCTCAAAATCTTCGTGTCGCATCCCTGGAAGATACTAAACTTAAATACCAAGTTTGGTATTTTACCGACTTTTCGTTTTTGAGTTATCGTGTTCACAGACACACGGACCTTCTTCTGAAAATACTTTTTTTTTTTTGGATACAGGGGACCCTAGAACATATATTTCCGGTGAAATCTTGGTACCGATTTTTTTGGTGGAGTGCAATACCTTCTCTATACACTATGTACATAGTACGTATAGAGAAAGTAAAAAGTCATAACTTGGGCTTATGAGATGTCCAAGAGCGGAAGACATACACTGGTAGACGCTGTAGTAGTTAGGCTAAAGAATATTTAGAGGAACATATGCAGTACCAACAGTTCAAGCTGTTATAAATGGCCTCAAGGTCACTGAACATTAGAAACAGATTAAGGAGTAAAAGCATAGTTTCCCACATTGATTGGCATGCGTGACAAAAAACCCGGATATATTGTATCCACATGACTTTCTCCAACTATTCCGCAGTACACTATTCTTACAAAAGCTTATTCTTCTATTTCATGTTAATCGAGATAAACTATTACTATCTACGTGTTTTCTTGAAGATACTACGGGATTAAGGCTAAAACGATAGTCAAGTCTTTTAAGACCGCCTCATGGAGTGGAGGTAGCGTGTCTGTTTCGTACTCAAGAGGTCCAGAGTTCGAATTTCGGTTAAGGTGGGTTACCCGGATAAGGTTCTTCTGGTATTTTTCCTTATCCTGTGAAGACGAATGTCGAGTACCTTTAAACTCCATGGATCGCAGGCTCATTTGAGCATCATTCACCGATTTCATTCATCGTCCGATTTTACCTACAAGCTAAAGGACGTTAAAATATAATATATATATATTAAGAACTGGTCGCATGGATGGACTTGAAATCCCTTTTTCGTTTCCAAGGGTAACACAGATAACGACTTCCCATTCGACAGAAGATAAGCTTTAAACCAATAACATGGAACATCTCAAAAATGTGTATGTATTGTGCGAGTTTAACGAGATCTACATTTTTTTCGTAGTAACATTTTGCCTGATTCTTACGGTGTATAAATTAGGCAACAGTCGCCCACAATGAAGACTTCAGAAGCTTATTCCCAGAAAACTCAAGAAATAGGTACATTTCATTTTCATGAAATATCTTAAAGTATAATATTTTAATCAAAATCGTTAACGATCATTTTGAGAAAATACAATTTTAGAAAAATATTCCATGTAAATGGTAGGGTGGGGGAATTTTCTTGAAAAACCGTGTCGCATCTTTGAAATATACAAAACATGAATACAAATTTAGATATACACACGAAACTTTTTTTTAAAGTAGATACCTCTTGTTATTCATGAGTCTTCAACAAAACATGTATTTCCGGTGCAATGCCGGTATAGAATATTTGGGTGGAACACAATACTATCCCCTACTTACTATAGGTACATAGTAGAGGAAATAATAAAAGCATTTCGATCGATTTCTAAAAAAAAGATAATAATAATAATAATAATAATAATAATAATAATAATAATAATAATAATAATAATAATAATAATAATAACAATAATATTCAACATATTTTAAGAATGATTGCTGCACCAGATAATCTTGTACTTAACTTTTGATTCCAATGATACTGTTTTGTTGCATTCAGTTGCGAAAATAATCAGACCGAGGGAGCTTGGCTTTGCAGTTTACAAATTATAAACGCTTCTTGTTTATTTTATTTTAAAAGATATTGATAATTTTTCAGCTATAAACATAAAAACAGATAGGAATACTCCTTGAACTATATTCCAAATATTCCGGATCCATGGAGCCTAAACTTACTCGGCATTCCTTTCTGTAAACCAGAAGAGGAATTTCTCGGTATTATAAAATGGGCCTGAGATTAGATAATGAAGATAATCGTTTACTTACGAATAAAAAATTTGAATATACAGAGGCGTTAAGTTTCAACATTATATAAGAATAAGTTTTATATTAAATTGGCAGAAATAACCTTGACATTTATTTCTTTATGAATTATTATTTTTTAACAATTTTAACGACTTAATATGATTCTAGCTAGTACCATTCTGGGAGTCAAGTAGTTTTACGTGCACTGTATTAAGACAGCTAGTTTATGCCAACGAAGTTATTAATTCTTCATCGTCCACATTTCTGTTCACAGTTGGGATAGGTCTTGGATAGGAGAAAATGCTACGTTTCCTACCTAGTTTTATTTCTTTAAAGCGTGGCATGAAATTTGGAGGGGATTTATCAGTGCGATTCAAAAATTACAACATAACCTATTACATCATGAGCTCATCATGACTAATTTGCTAGTCACTTGTCTCAATTCTGAGATACAGTTTGTTTTCGAAAGTCAAATGAAATCTGATGCACTGCGAACAATATTTTGCTATCAATAATATGTTGATAACGTTGAGTATATTTGTTTTAAATAACATTTGTTTTTCTTTGACAGCCGAAAACATTTTAAATTACAAAGTACGCTCAAAGTACTCTGGACTCATTTCTTTGCCGAACATACTATACATAACATTGTTCCTTTAACATTGGTGCGTATATTTCGTTATTTAAACTAATGAAAATTTGATTTTCTTTGTTTTAACATCCCTTAATATAAATATAAGTTGTATTATCCCTGAATATTACACTGCTTCTTTAATAGTTTCTTTGAACATATGTTAACAATTTTAATGGGAATCACAGAAATACATGAGCAACGCAAACTACGGTGCTTCTCTCTGATTATAACACAAATAAAAACATGATTGATAACCTGATTACATAACATATATCTTGGAACCTTCTAGAAGCAACCATTTGAAAGGTATCTCTTATTTTGCTCTTGAAACCTCAAATTATATACAAAACTAGAAGTTCTAAATCTCATTCCAGCGCCCTCTAAATGCTTCAGCCTTCCCCCCTCCCCCCATTCCCACCTAAATTGGATGTAGTTTTGTCCTTAATAACTCATTAAGTAGAGAAAAGAAATAAAAAACGAGGAGGGGCTTCGAATTCAGGCAGGAAGAAGAGGCGACCATAGTTTTCCTCGTGGCTCCACAAGCCTCAAGGTCTCCGATATTTTCATAACTGTTACAAGCAGCTGACAAGCTTTCCTGTGCAATGCTTAACAGAAAACAATGGTTGAAGGTGATCTAGACACAATGAATGATCCTCATATGGAATCCAGGAATGCATGCTACACAGTCATATAAATAATTATTTCGAGGATTACAAGATATCAACATCTGTTCAATCACTGTTTGTAACTTTAGTTTCCAACTACTTTAGCCTGCAGTGCACCCTAAACAGTTCAAAATGACATAGAGAATCTTCTGTTTATTGAAAAACAAGATCACACAGTAAGAATATTGCAGATAAATGAAAGTGATTATTTCTTCATACAGAAAATGAATATGAAGAATGCGAAAAAAAAAAAAAAAAAAAAAAAAAAAAAAAAAAAGATTTGTGTATGAGTGGATAGAATTTAATCATAGTAAAAAATAAAGAATATCCAACCCGCCTGGGTAGTTGGTGGTAGCGTGTCTGCCTCACATTCAACAGGTCCCGAGTTCGAATCTTGCCTAGGGTGAGTTAACCGGATGAGATTTTTTTCGGCATTTTCCCATTTTCTGAAAAGACGAATGTCGAGCAACTTTAACCTCCATGGACCCCGAGATCATTGGAGCATTATTTCATCAATTTCATTCATCGTCCGATATGACCAACCAGGTTAAAGGACGTTAAGCTACAAAAATATAATAATAATAATAATAATAATAATAATAATAATAATAATAATAATAATAATAATAATAATATCCAAAGATACTCCCCTAAAAATTACTTAAGGCTTATCATTATTATTTTGTTTTGAACCAGACATGATGATAAAAATATTTTATTAAGCAGCTATATGATGATACGATATGCCTCTGACCCGCCCGCAGATTTTCTGATTCGGGGACAGTTTTGTCATTTGGGAAAATGCCAGTAGATGGCAGTTGAGATCGTTAAACCTCTGACTATCGATCGCAAGTGGTCGAAGCAATGTGATTAACATAATTTGTAGCCCGCCAGGGTAGTGTGGGTGTAGTGTATCCGCCTCACATTCAAGATGTCGCGAGTTCGAATCTCGCCTAGGGCGAGTTACCCAGATAAGGTTTTTTTCGGGGTTTCCCGTTCTCCTGAGAAGACGAATGTCGAGTAGTTTTAAGTTCCATGGATCCCGAGATCATTTGAGCATCATTTCATCAAGTTCATTGATTGTCCGATATAACCAACTATGTTAAAAGACGTTTGCTACAAAAAACATAGTTTGTTATCCTGTGATGAAGTCAGGTACTAAATGGAGATATACAAGCGTAGTACTTAATAGAAAACAGGCAATGCCTAAATGCTGCGCACATTAAGTGTCATTAGCAATATATGCAGTGTAACTAACAAACCTCAGTTGGCAGGTTTTAAACTAATGCATTTATTAAGCACAGGATGAAATGTAACTCTTGAAACATAAAATAATGAAATTAAGTTAATTGCAACGTTTATTCAGAATTGATTTCTTCTCTCATCCCACCATTTCTTTAGCAGTCAAAAACCATAATTATATGTTAACATTTGTTTATATGTACTAAGAAACTATTTACAGTATTTATATGGCTTGAAGCTAACTTAGGTTCTATATCATTTAAAGTAATAAATATAAATCTAAATTCTATAATTAGCATAAAACTATCAAATTCCTGGCCCTTTCTTTTAAATGGATAATGAAATAAAACGGGAATGATACAACTGTTTAATTATATAATTTTTATGTTCTTATGCATTAAGTAAATTTATGTTGTAGAATAAATTGGAAACCCCCAAAAATAGATTTTAGAAAGTCGCAAATTTCTTAAAATACTTTCATATACTGAATTAAGAGCTTTAGACTTTTAGTATTTATAATAGTTCCCTATTATAGAAAGCTGGCAGTGCATCACTGAAATAGTGGAATAGCTAGATAATGAAAGCTCTGTTATTCAGTGTTTTGTTCTTTAAGATATTAATAGCAGATTCAACAGTTATATCTGCGTTGTTTCTGATACGAGGCCGGTTTTAGCTCCACGACTCTGATTTTTGAAATAAATATTCAGTATACCTTATATAATGTGGATATAAGTTAACAATCAACAGTTTTTAAACACGGAAGTTCCTGATTCACATGCCTTTTTATTATCAGCAATTAATATTTTCTTAAATACCATAAACAACTTCGGCTTATGAACTGCAGTGAAGTCTTTGTTTATAATACATGACGTCATTGAATAGGACACACTGCCATCTGTCGACATTTTAGTATTTTGTTTCTTCTGCCACCTAACGACAATTTTATAAAGTAGCAAAATTCCGCTGAATTTGAAAAACTGTGTGACTGCACAGAAACCAATGTTTATATAAACGGCTAAGTACATTATCGGCAACAGCTATCCTGCTTTCAGTTATATTAACTTTTTGGCAAATTTCACTCAATTATTAGAAGGTTGAAAATAACCTCATTAAAACCCGAGCAAAACTGTAGCAGATGCACTTGTTTTGAATTCTGCAATTCAAATTCTTGCTTTTATTATCATATTGCTTTAATGTAATAAAATTTAATAACATTTTAATTACGAATAAATGATTGCATTAGCTCGTCTGTCTATAGATTCTTAAGATTTTGTGAATTCTAAATTACAGATTATTAAAATGTCCTTAGTAAGCACACGAGAGTGTGTTAAAATAAAGATTTACCTGTTTAATAATATTAATTGTTATTCCATTTTACCGAACTAGTGAACTATTCAACCAAAAGTAAAGAAACAAATTTCTGTAACACACCGATTAGACATTTGTAGTTATTTATGTTTAAGTTCAAATTATAAGTAAACAAACATGAGAAAATTAATATTCTTATTTCTGAGTTAGAAAATCGCTATCAAAGAGTAATGGAAGTCTACAAAAATGCTGAAATGAGCATAAATTACAAGTAGATATCTACTTCAGTATTGAAATTATGTTTTTATCTATCGAAGGAAGAATAAAACAACCGTCTGATGTATGAGAATTTGTTTGTTTAATTCTTAGGTATATATTCTTACCTCAAGGTTATCTGAACGTTCTTAAAGTTAGCAGAGCATGTGTGTTGAGAACATCCATATCGACGTAGAGAGCAAGGAGAAATCCTGCAATGGCTGGTGCATCACTCATTTTCTCGTTTAAAACTCACCGCTTTAAAAACCACACTCACTCAACAAACTCTGCCGACTCTTCATTTGCGTCACACTACTTGTTAACATGCCTTTTCTGACCTCTACCACTTTTTAATTCACCGAGAACAGTTCTTGAAACATGGTCGTTAACACGTGAACTGCACACCACGCCGGCGTTCTCTTGTTATCGGACTACCACACAAACGGTCGCTATTCCCAGCTCACATCCGCACTGACTCACTCAGCACTTACTGGGGCTAGCGGCAAGGCAAAATATTTTCGCCGGGAGCAGCCGGCCAGCGTAATGACGATATTTTTTGTCTTTCCTTTCACCGCCCCTCTTCCAAACACACAAAGGGCACTCTCCCCTCCAGTGGGTAGGGTTCTGCTCCTCAAGGAGGAAGGTTACCTATGCCGGGTTTTCACACGTGCTACTGACGGAGATATGGCAACGTCGCATTCTTCCTCTCCGCGTCCCGCCTTCTTGGCCGCGTGGTTTAACGATCAGCAGGCTGCCAGTGCCTGTGTGGGGCGCGCTGCCTACTGCATTCAATAAAGAATTAGCAGCTTCTCTTCCTCACTTAACATTTAAAACATTCACGCGTGGTTCAAAAAGTCCAGAGTAGCGGGATCGAAATTTGCTAGGGCAAAAAATGTCTTATTCATTATCTTTACTGATAATAGGGCACCATTGTTTAGGCTTACCTATTTATCACAGGCTAAAAGTGTGGACACGAATTTAATCACTAACTTAATTGTGGAGTTAATCACAGCACCGAAAGAGCTGCAGATGTGACCTTGTACTTAAACTGTTTAAGCAGGAGTAGTCCCAATTAAAGCGTACTAAAATAGCAAAGTTCATAACCAAACAGAGCAAACAACACAATAATCAATACGTCCAAATAAAGTTCACCGAGTATTGCAAACTTACTTGCTGCCTTACATAACATTTACTTCGTGAAATGCATTCAAAATGAATATAAAGTGTTTCTTTTAAGCTACATATTTTAATAATTAGGTAATTTCTTCACATACCCACTATTTTTATATTTCTGTCGGTTTGTTTATGAACCGGAAAATTGTTACACTCTTAATAATGTTTTATATATAGTTTTACCAACCCATTTACTCTTGTTAAATAAGTAAATTAAACAAATTGCGTTGTATCTTCCCTTTTGTTTGTTTGTTTTTGCATGGAAATACTTTGTGTATATCTCCGTCATTAATTATATATACTCATGTGTCTTCCATATTTACGAGCGTTAGCGTTCTGTAATACAATCAAATACAAATAAATGAGAACTGTCGAATGTTTCCATGTATAACAAAATGTGGTGGTACTATCCTGAATCCAGCATACTCAATTGCAGAAGACCTGTTACATCATTTAGTTCAATAATAGTAAGCTTAGGAAAAATAAATTATGATACTAAATTGCAAACCTATTCGAAACATGAATTGCTATATTTGGTACCCAGCAAACCATAATGTCGTTTGGTTTGATATTATGATGTTTGCTTTGGATATAAAATTAAGTCAATACTATGTTTCGTTGCAATTATTTCTTCCGTTGAAGACTGTGCTTTCAGGGGGAGAAAAGTCTGCTACTTTTATATATAAACTTGGATTCTACCTGGTTGTCCGAAATATTAAGAAAGATACTACTATATCCTTGCTCACCTCACATTGATTCCCATGTTGTGATCTTGTGGACCTGAAAGATAAAGTGGTTGTTGATAGCCATCATTCATCACCATGCCTTCTTGCTGACTGTTCATCATCTGCTGCTGATAATGCTGTTGTTGCTGCTGCTGCTGTTGCTGTTGCTGTTGTTGCTGCTGATGCTGCTGTTGCTGTTGGTGATGATGCTGAGGATTGATTGGTGGAATGTCAAATTCCTCGTCACCAAAACTCGGCGTATGAAAAGTCTGCAACAAGTAAAGAAATACTGGTAAGTTTAGCGAAAAAAATTCAAAATGTCTATGTCAATTATATAAGTATATAAATCATATGTCATTTAGGTGATAAAAACCATTTGGCTACTTCATACTGTCTTAATAATATTCTTATAAGAAACTTATAAATTACAGTTTACAATATTTTGCTTAAAACCTGCCACTATGTTAGTAATTAGTATTTCCCGTAACTCCTAAGTGGAGCATAGGGCCTCGTTGCGATGTTACTTTGATCGAATTTGAATTTATAGTTCGTGAGTTCGGCTGTACGCCAAGGTGACGAGATATCAGCACGTCGACCACAGATGGCACTTTGGGACGAAATCACGACTTGCGTACGAGAAATGATGGAATTTTGCCCAGGTATGGGGTTCTTTCACGTGCAAATAAACATTACACCGGACCACCAGCTTTACTTCCCTTCCGAAGGAAGCCATACTAAGAATTTTTGCGTACGAAAATATCCATCTCCCTCCGCCAGATGTGAACCTGCAATCTTGGGTTTTAGAGGCTAGCATGGTAACCACTACACCACGGAAGGTGACTGTCATATGTTATATCAGTAAACTTCTATAAGAAAATGTATTATATGAATACTTCACGGCGCGATCGGTGGAAGCAGCCGAGCTAACCATGCCATTATTATTTTAGGCTGGTGACCACATATATTATGTCAGACCATTTGCTATTTCCCTAGAGGTCTGAATAAAGAGTAAACATGAACAAAGGAAGATTATTAATCATTTCACCCTTGCTTAGTAATTGGAAGCAATATAATAGTTCGTAAATAGTAATCACACAACCATAAATTAATCAGAAACGTCAAGCTACGGATGACAGAAGACTAATCACTGAAACCCAACTAAATTACATTTAAATATTTTAGTTAACGGTTAAAAAAGCAGAGCATTCGCGACAAAAGTATAATGAATCTCTTAATATACGCCAAATATTTTAGGTACCGAACGTTGTTCAGTAATACTTAGCTAGTTACATGTTTTTTGGTTATAGATTTTTCATTAATGCAACACATTTTTGCGGTATATATGTACAAAATATATTAATTTACTTATTTGCACATTATGTTTATGCTGTAATAAGACCCATAAATGGTTTCTGTATAATTTTAATTTTTTAATAAAATTTATTTAAGATCGTTTTGACTTAAAGGTCTATCACGACCAATCATTAAAATACATTACACATCAATTTACAATTACATAATCTTAGAGTTAGGTTAACTTTACAAAAATCAAAGTTTTATATCCATTAGAACCTGCAGCGTCTTCAGTATGTTGGATGCGTTAAGCGCATTTGGTCGAACAAAGTCATTCTTCCCCAGTTTATATCTCAGACACTAATGATGATGATGATGAATAAATAGGCGTCACTAATTAAAGTGTTCTCACTGTGCATGAGGTAATTCAATGCGTAAATTATGCCAGCATTTCTGTGATTAGTGTATATAATAGAGGAATATGAGGAAAATTCAAAGAAGTAAAGAATGTAAAGCATCATTACTCTGGATGTTTTTATTGGTATGCATGTAAGTACTCTAAATGCTGTATTATAATGGGTTTGTCTAATTTATAGCTTTTTATATTAAATAATACCAATTGCTTAGAGTATTAATTAAAAAAGATTTCGGTTCCATAACAAAAATCACTTTTACGTTTTCTCATTTATACATCATTTTAGCTGTCGATTTCTGAAAACTCAATATTGGAAGTTCTGAACGAAATATTTACTTGGCGCCAAATTTACGACGAATTTTCATTGTAGAGAATAGGAAAACAACCGCTCTTGATTTTAACACAAGCTAACACGTATTTTACTAAGATAAAGATAACACACTCAAAATTGAACAAGGGAACAAGGAACTGGCATACAACACTAACAAAATCGCACTTGTTTTATTTCTATAAAGAGTCTTCACTCCCGTCACATTCCTTTTGACCACTTATTCCTACAACGAACCACTTGGTAGCAAAATGAATTAAACATCTTCATCAGTATACTTTCTACTTTTTCTACCTACATAGTACGTAGGTAAGGTGTTGCATTGCACCTAAAAATTCGATACCGATAGTTTATCTGAATACACCTTTGAGAGCCCTTAAATTAAAGAAAATAATTAAAAAAAAACAAAAAAAAAAAACGCCCGCGGTGTGTTTATGTTTGTGTATTAGTGTGTATGAAACAGCGTAACTAAAAAACAAAGAACCGGTTATATACCAATGCTTAAGTTCAGTACCTTTCAAGGAAATAACACGAAGATTTTTTGGATAATCCCCAACCCAAACTACCCGTTATATGGAAGATTTTCTGAAATATTCAATTTTCTTAAAACATTACTAACAATTTTAGTTTAAATATCATTATTAACGATATTTACATCGCAAATATATACTTTGGATTTTCTGGGAATGGCGATTGAAGCCCTCGATGAGTTTTGTTAAACCGTAAGAGATTAAAAAACCAAACTACTAAAAAAAAAAAAAAAAAAAAAAAAAGAAGATCTCGTTAAATGACACAATTTATTTCAAAGAATACATATACACATTGATTTTAAATTATACATTTAAAAATTCATGGCTTATATGGTGGAGAACGGGCGACATTATGTCTTGTAAGTGAGTCGCTATATTCTGGTTTTGAAATGCCATACTTATGCACATCAACAGAAATAAAAGGATGGCGACTGAACTTAGACATGTGAAATTTGTTGGAGAATTCAAATCGGTAACAATGACGTGGAAGTATTTGATGCCACATATATTTTGTGACAAAAAAATCTGATGTGTTTCATTCACATTATTTCTCTAGCTGTTCCACAAACACACTTTTCTTAAAAAGATTACCTATTCTTTTATCTATCATGCCAAACGAAATAAACATTAGCAGAATTGGGTTTATTACTTACTTCTTTGTAAGTAGAAGGGAAATAAGGGAATACATTAGGATAAAGCGATAGTCAAATCTTTTAAGAGATAGTCACTATGTGAAACAATTGAAATTCCCTTCTCTTTGCTTGCCAGGAATAAACAAAAGATTGACGAAATCAAGATAACCTACCGTTTGAGAAAAGTTGAAATAGCTTAAAATTGAATTCCATAATACGGATATCTCGGAAACTGTGAACTCTACAACAAAAACGCAATTGATATACATATGTGTTTAACAAGATCTACATTTTTTAAAGGTAAGTTTTGTCTATTTCTTACGACTTACCAATTATGAACATTTCAGCAAAATTCATTCTCAACGAATAGGCCTTCAAGAGCTATCATCAGAAAATTCAAGATCTAGATTTTGCCATGAAAATATATCTAAAATACGGCATTTTAATCAAAATATTAATAACCATTTTTGAGAAAAACTGCATTTTCAAAAATGTTTACATGTAAAGGGTGGTTTGGGATGCGGGATTTCCTTGAAATCTTTGTGTCGCACCCTTGGAAGACAACTTATATACCAAGTTTGGTATGTTACGGCCTTTCAGTATTTGAGCTATTTATACTGTCCACATACACACCACACGCGCGGACTTTTTTCTAAAAATGCTCAAGGGACTCCAAAACATATATTTCTGGCGAAATGCCGATATCGAAGTTCCGGTTGAAATGCAGTACATTGTATATACGTGCTAGTCCGGCGGAGGACGATGGATTTTTTCAGGCGTAAGAATCCTTAGCATGGCTTTCTTCGGAAGGGAAGTAAAGCCGTTTGTCCCATGTCGTAGATTTACGGAACGTAAAAGAACTTCAAGCCTGATAGAGACGCCTCTGAGCAAAATTAAGCAGTCTTTCACGCCCAGTATACAATGGGACGCAGTTAAATGGCGTCCATAAGTAAAAAAAAAAAAAAAAAACAACGCCTAGTAATAGAGAAAGTAATAAATTATTGTTCCAATATATATCTATACAATTAATTCCGAATGAGGGTGTCACACAGGCTATTCCTAGAAAATTCAAGATAAACATTTTATTCGCTTTGCGAATGAAACACTCATGCAACAACAACGGAAATATGCAGCTATACATTATAAAACCTTGCGTATAGGTACAGAAAAATATGAAATATATGAAAAATAATTCCATGTCACAAATAAAAACAATATATATATATATATATATATATATATATATATATATGCATTTGCATGGGAATTCGATGTCTGCTGATAAGACTTTAACCCCCTGACTATACTAGGGGCGTACAATAAGTCCTCAGAAAATCCAAGAGATTACATTCGTAGCATCGAAAAAGGGCTGTATTTAGTAACCGTCGTCTCTTACTAGATGGCAGTCAAAGTTTCAGCTATATCCATCACGTGGTTTCGTCGCCATAGGCGATTAAATCGACAATATTGTTGTTCTTTAGAAAGTTGGGGGAGAAAAAACGAGTTTCGTGCGGTGATTAAACACTTCAATTTATAAGGCTTAACACCGAAAGAGATAAAAGCCGAATTGGATGAAGTTCATGTCATATCTGCTCCTGCGTTTGTAACAATTTACAATTGGATAAATGAATTTAAACATGGCCGTACATCCTCAAATGATGAACATCGTTCCGGAAGTCCAGTAGAATTGATTTCCCCGAAATGCTTGACAAAATCCAGGATAGGTTTTGGTGATCGACAAATCAAAATTCGCGAAATAGTAGAGGCCACAGGCATATTACAAATTACAGTGTTCTCAATTTCGCACCAAAAATTAGGTCTGACAAAGAACTCGGCAAGATGGGTGCCGCGATTGCTCCCAATGGAGAATATACACATTCGTGAGATCGACTCAGAAGCAAGTTTGGTACATTTCCGTCGCAATCCTGACGAGTTTCTGCGTCGATACATACCTGTGGATGAAACATTGATACACTACTACACTCCATAGACAAAAGTACAGTCGAAACAGTGAGTTTTAAAGGCAAACTGACTCCGAAGAAGGCAGAGGTGACGAAATCTGCAGACAAGGTGATGGCTCGGTTTTTTGGGACGCACGCGTAAACATCTACATTGCCTACCTGCAGAAAGGAAGAACGATAAATGGAGAGTATAATGCATTGTTATTGCACCGGTTGAATGGAGAAATCAGGAGGAAAAAAAAACGCCCTAATCTGGCAAAAAAATTATTCTCTTCCATCAAGATAATGTAATGGTGCACACTTGAGCAGTTTGGATGGCATAAATTGTAGAATTAATGTTCAAATTACAACATCCACAGTATTTAATGGATTTGGCCCCCAGTGACGCTTTCTTATTTCTAAACTTGAAAAAGTGCCTCGGCGGAAAACGATTCACATCTAACGAAGAGGTAATCTCCCAAACTGATGCCTATTTTGAGGACATTCCGAAATCTTACTTTTTGGAAGGCTTAAAACAGTTGGGGGAACGCTGGGAAAAGTGCATCGAGCTTAAAGGAGATTATGTTGAAAATTAAAATAAAAAAATGAACCCAAAATAATTTGTTTTTCTATATTTTTTTTAAGATCTAATTGATCCTCTCTCACACACCTCTGTTATATTGGCTGACAACGTATATCCGTGCAATGAAGAAGTATAATGCTTTAAAACAAAGGAAACTATTCGCTAACGACAAATGCCCAACTTTCCAATGTAACTATTTCCACAAGGAATGGGGATCAATATCAGTGTTCATAATAAATACATCTTCTCTATCGTATTTAACGTTAAATACTACAGAATTGGAACACGCCGTTTTCTAAATGCACGTGAAGAACTTAAGCCGAACGACGAACTGCAACTCTATCTTGAGAATGGTACTGGAAATATATCTAAAGGTCATTCGATAACCTTTAGCTTCATGTTAAGCTTCAGTGCAAGGATCGTCTAACAAACAACCCCACAACAATAACAATAAACACTCAATTCCTGATCCATCCACTGAAAATAAAGGGAGGGGGGAATATCTTACCGATGCTTTCACGTTGTGACGTAACTATTAATGAACTGGCAAACCATAACAATTGTGCACCGAGATAATTATCCAGATTGCAGATAGGGAGCAGATGGTTGTTTTCGGTTTCATTGCGGAGGTCACTTTCAGATTTCTCAGGTGGTCCGCATATCCAACTGCAGAAAGGGAAGAAATTACTTTGATATCTGTTATTTATTCTGAAAAACTTTACCAATTTTTCAAACCGTGGATATGAATTTGTGCTGGAAATATCTTGCAAAGTGTGTGTAAAATTAACCTACAACGAGTTAGGAGAAAATCACTTACAGCCTGAACTATTAGCCCGTTTCTTTTATCTCATGATTTTTCTGCAAGCAGTAAATAAATAGCTGCACTTAAAAAATCACACACTTATTATAGAAGCTGTAGCAAACAATATAGCCAAACGTACATCAATTACATCGATCTTGGAAATACAGGTCACGAAACCAATATCGTGCCGTTAGTAATATGCTCTTCTTTCAAGTAACAAAAAGAACACATATAGCAGGCTGATTAACATAATTAAAGAGAAGATTTCAATTTGAAGAATATTATTCAACATTTTGAGCCTGCAGCTATTCAAGCATTGAAGTTTGTATTTCGTATTTTGGTTACAACTATCAATTCAATCAATGTATTTGGAGAAAAGTGTAAGAATTAGAAATGGAAGGTAACTACACTAAACTTCTGATGTGTTCTATTCAGACTACATCTCTGCAATAAATTATTGATAAAGCTTATTCTTCTGCGATCGGATTTATATAATGCTAATCGAGAAACAATTAGCAAAAACATCTTATTAGTTGCTTCCTTGTAAGTAGACGCGAAATAAGGGAGTATCATAGGTTAAAGCGTTAGCCAAATCTTTTAAAATCTAGTTACTATGAGATCGAAATACCATTATTTGTATGGACAGGGGTTGACAAATTCCCATATGAGAAAAGTGTAAGTATTTTAAAGCTGAAACCTATAACAAGGAATACCTCAAAAACGGCCAACTCCATAAAAATGTATATAACAAATTGTGTGTTTTAGCGAGCTCTACATTTTTTGTGAAATTAAGATTTTGTCTATCTCTTATGGTTTACCAGTTAGGCAAAATTCATTCAGAATAAACACGTCTTCGGAGGCTATCCCCAGAAAATGTAAGATATACATTTTATTTGTCACGTAAACAACACCCTTAATACGATACTTTAACTAAAATCGTTAGAACCACTTTTGAGAAAATCAAAGTATCGCATCCTTGGAAGATACTGAACTTGGACACCAAGTTTGGTATTTAACGGGCTTTTCGTTTTTGAGCTATGCTGCCCCCCTCATACACACACACAATCATACACACAGATAAATTGACACACACACACACACACAAACACACACACAATTCTATTTTTATTTTATTCAGGAGGTCCTAAAACATGTATTTCGGTATAGAATTTTTGGGTGCATTACAATACTTTCTCTATACACTATGTACATAGCACGAATAGAGAAAGTAAAAATAAGAAAATCAGATTTCACGTAATAATGACGTGTTTATGCATTAGTTCACCTCCCGCTTAACAAAGTTGACGATGATTACTAATTGTAAAATAAACCTCAACAGGAGGTGAGAAATAGTTTGATTTACGACTATTTGTGCGTCAGAGCCTGATGGTCCTTCAATTGCAAAAGTTAATATGGATTTATTGCGGTAAATGTCACAGAGCCAACAATACAGTCGAAAGTTTCAACAAGATTAATACGTTTCAACAAGATTATGCGCCTAGAAGGATAATGCAGAGTACTTAGGGTTCCTTTTCGACGAATAGAACTCAACTTGGGGGGGGGGGGGACGAAGACAGTCTATTGTTAAAATTGACAAGAGGATTGCCAATAGTTCGAAAAATCTCGAGGAAATCGAAGATATAAGAAAATGTCTCAAAATTCTTTCCAATGTGCAACAGTTAAGTTAAATCACAAATTCTATATTGAACAAAACACACGTGTACCAGAATAAACTTCATGAAGAAATATGAGGCGATGAGATTGTAAATAAATGAAAGGGTAATCACTATAAAGAAAAAAATCCAATGAAAAATTCTTGCAGTCCAAATGTACAATAAATAATATTATTACCTATATATTACAATATATTCATATAGGTAATATTGATATATTAACTATTATTATTATTATTATTTTATTATTTGGGGTGCTATCACCTACACGTGGTATGCCCAAAAACAATATGCTTTTTCAACAAATTAATAAACATGATCGTGAGCAATTAACGCTTATATGCCTTCCTCAATTTCCAGTGCTTGAAACCGGTTTTTCTGGTTGCCTCAACCATGTGCCCAATTGCTATACAAAGTGTTATACAAATGCTAACACTCATTCAATTGTGTTTAACAAACTCTGTTATAGATATGCTACATGGATTAAGGAATTAAAATACATTAGAATGAGCCTAAGACCCGATGCCAACAAAATACAGAGCAGCTTAATTTCTGAACATATTGGGATCGTCCCTCGCCAGCTCACAGAAAGCCACCGGTATGTGGTTCCGCTGGGGTGCCTTGGTATTCTCTCTCCATTTTCATGTAAATCCATTTCTTTCTCCCTCTCGCGCTTACGCAGTATTCCTTTTACCTAATTCCTTAAAAATTGGAAAACGAAGCAAATGGAAGGAAGGGGGCAGACACAACGTTCGCGAATGTCATTCTATTATATACTCAATGCATTTTACATTCATCTCTTAGAAAGGACTCCTCTTATTTGAGAACGCCGTTTCTTTCATCTCTTGTAGCGTCTTTAAAACAGATAAGAGACAGATGGCAGTAATTTCTCAAGAAATGAGTGGTTTGGGATGAAGGAAGAAAACAAAAACCTCTTCGCCTTTTCTTTCTTTTCAAGCCATGCTTATTGCGTCTTTTTTGTTCTCTCCCTCTCTTAAGTGAACAACGGCCACAAAATTCAGTAGACGACACGAAAAACCTACCTTGTTGCAGCGCTAATCCCGAATGCATCATTTTCTTACAGTAGGAAAAATATTCCGTTCATCCTGGCAGGAGTCGCCATATTATATAATGTTGGCAGGAAAAGCATTGTGAGTTTCTTTTCAAGTCTCAATACCGCCAGTCCCCATGGCCGCGCTCGCCAAAGCGTCTCGCTTTGGTGTTTCGCAGCGCAGGGGATCGTGGGTTCGAGTCCCGCCTTGGGCATGGGTGTTATATGTTTGTGTATGTGTGTGTAAAAAGTAAAACAGAAATACAGCAATAAAAGTAAACAAATTAGGTAAATAAAAAAAAGTAGGGTATACAGCGCCGGAGTTCCGATCAGACTCCGGAACTGTATTAAAAAAAAAAATAAAAAAATAACAATAGGGATTTTCAGGGAGTAGTTTTCAGCTTTGTCGCTAGCGCCAGAGGATACACCGCTTTACATCCAGAGGCTAGTTTCTAGATTACCTAAATATTATTTTCTGCGGGTATATAGGTGAAGCTAGTGAAGCCCCTCTTCACTCATTTTTACTTTCTCTGCAAGTACTATGTAAGTATTGTATAGAGAAGGTATTGCATTCCACCCAAAAATTCGATACAGAGAGTTCACCGGAAATAGACGTTTTAGGGTCCTACGTGTCCAAAAAAGTTTTTTTTTTTAGAAAAAGGTCTGTGTATGTCCGAGTCTGTGAACACGATAACTCAAAAACGAAAAGTATTTTACCGACTTGTTTAAGTTTAGTGTCTGCCAAGGATGCGGGACGAAGATTTTGAGGAAAATCCTCCCACCCCAACTACCTTTTACATGGAACATTTTATTTTTTAAAAAATGGCTAACGATTTTGATTAAAATACCGTATATTATAGATATTTACACGACAAATAAAATGTATATCTTGAATTTTTCGGGAATAACCTCTTGAGTACCTTTTTATTCTGCATGAATTTTGCTGTATTTGAGATATCTAGTAAACCGTAAGAGATAGACAAAAACTTACAACACAAAATATGTATATCTCGTTGAAACACACAATTTATATTATATGAATTTTTTTCGGGGAGTTGAACATTTTTGAGATATTCCTTAATATTGGTTTCAATTTTAAAATACTTTACTTTTCACATACGGAAATTTGTCAAGTCCTGGCCTCGCAAAGAAACCACATGACAACCAGCTTTTACAAGATGTATGTATCGTTTTAGCCTAGTGTATCCCATTATTTACCCTCTTCTTACAAGAAAGCATTTCTGCTACGAGTAATGCTGATCTCGATTAGCATGGAGTAGATAGAATAATTTGTTACAGAGATGTAGAGAAAATCACGTGAATGTAACACAACAGATTTTTAGCAAATATGAATTTAGATATTTAATTTGTTTGGGTACTTGAGCGTACCCAATTCGGCTAGAGTACTAACAATTAATCCGGAACATATCTGTGAGTGAAGAAGTTTCGGAACTACTTGTCTTCTGGCCTTAAAGAGTCGCAAAATGAACGAAGGAAAGGATGGCCTAGCCCCTGTGGGTGTGCAGCTATTAATGGATATGTAGCTGCCATGTTTATACGTGGCAGTCATGACAAGGAAACAAATTATGGGGTCTATGTATTACCAAACCGACCCGTTTTAAGGCTACGGTGCAGCTAACAGTACAGGAATTTAACAAGCCACAGGAAGCCCCTTGCAGAGGCTAATCCACCGATTTATTGCCTTGTGAGAGAAAGGCAACCTCCACAAGTCACCCCACGCCCCTCTTTAGGGATGTTTCTGGTAGAAAAGTCAACAATTACCTGTTGAGATGTTATGAGAATCGGAAGGACCTATTTTTCAAGACAGATCAAGAAAATACACCTGCAGTGAATCTTTAGACAACTATACATTCATTCAGGACTTTCAAGCAATGTGTTACACCGACATAATGTGAAATATGATGTATCATTCTGTGTTTGATTCTTTCTTTCTTTCTAATCCGAAACAGTGAAATCAAAATGAGGGGAATGAAGAAGTCTAATTCTGTTTCTTATTGTTGAATATCAAAATATGGTGGTAAAACTGTTAATTGTTACACTTTTAAAACAATTAATAACATTCATTATAATTTTACACTTAATAGAGCAATACAGTCTTCAAAATGTAGGTTGGAGCCAGAAAACAAATCGTCAAGTACAGGACTTAAGGGAAGAACAATAATCTTTGAAGAGTGTATGGGAATCAGAAGAACAAACTTTTGTTTTGCATTATTTTTGCTCACCTATCTTTGCGCACAACAAAGCTAGTGCCGGAGAATTTGGCGTGTGGCTTGCAATGCATTTATAAGCTCTCTGGATAGGAATACATCCAGTCAGCCGAACAGTGAGATTAATCATCGCATAATTATAGTGTGTTTCGACAGTATCAGCGCTAAATATACGAATAAGTTAACTTTGATTTATGACTATCTGCCGCGAAACAGTAAAATAGTATCAGATTTATTTTATTTTGCCTTAAAGAACTGCCTCTTGGAAGCAGTGTATTTGAACCCCTTCTATTCTGTAAGGGACTTTTAAGTCTTCCGTTAGTGTACATTGCTATTTTAATGAAATAAAGCGAAACTGATTCCGTATATTCCGTGGACATAAATGCAAATACGTTTATTTAATTGTACGAATATGTATCCCCAAACCTTAGGAACAACTCCGTTCAGTAATCATCCTCCATAATTGCTTTACTTCATCGTAACTATGTTTAGCATCGACGCAACAGTTACTGCATCCACCAGAATGCATTTTTCAAGAGCTAAGATGGCTGCAAAAAGCACATCAGAGAACATAAAAAAGAAATAAAAAGCAGAAGAGAAAATACGTGTACAACTGTTTTTTTCTTTCTTTCTTTCCCACAGTTATTGCTGCGAGGGTGTTCAAGGAAATTGCCTCCGGAGGTTTCTTTATAAAGGTAACGGCAAGCTGTATGTTGACCTCAGATATTTGAGCACCCCTGTTTGTAACGATGGGGTAGAAAAACGAAGGCAGCCAGTAACAAACGATTTATGAGTCTGCATAAAATACGAGGGGAGGGGAAAACAGCCCGTAAAGGGGCGAGGGGAGAGGCAGCAGTGAAGAATCCATATTTTTTTGCAAACTGCTACACAAACCTGGCATGCAGGTTGAGACCGATCGCAGGTATTTTTGAGCAAGTGTTTCTTCAGAAGGACTGCAATGCACGGCTGTAATGATTAACGTTATTTTTCACATCATGTCTGTACTGTTCAATGCATACAATAAAACATCTATAGATGTGAAATTAATAGTCACATGGCTATATTTTGAGATCAGAATTTCATAGGAGCAAGCCTCAAGAATGATGTTCCGAGTATTTAGTGATATGATTTTCAACATTATTTTAATCATATTCAGATTTAAAAACACCGTTGACCAGTTTCTGATATATGCTGCATTTAAAATAACGGTAGGGAATAAAAGCGCAGAGATATTGACACAGATTCAATGCAAAGCTGTATCTCCTATATGTTATTACATTGAGAATTGCAGATGATTTGTAACAAATGTTACACAAAGTACAAAATGAATTACGTATATGAATATTCATTAGAAGCACTATGCCACGGGGTATATGGCAAATTTAAAAATCCAACATTTAATGACTGTACGTAATAATGAAACCGAATTAAAATAAATTTCAACACTATCCTCTGCAGGGGAGGAATTGGGCCATCTGTTGTAAGATTTTGCTTTTATGGTACAACAATTTGTAGCTGTTTCTATAGCGTAGTTGGTGGTACTGTTGGCATCTATATATCATGTGTCGGTATAACAGCAAGGATCTTAAAATGATGCATTTGCAATTGCGTCAAAGAACATAAATATTACGCTTTCTACTTCAAATATATTTGATGACATGCGCACAAGTATTATAGTCTGGACATTATATGATATCTTCTGGAACTAATGTTGTGCTACAGTTAAACTTACTTAAAATACCTGCTGTGGAGTTTCATAGATTTACAAAACATCTTATTATACAGGATGTTTGGGGTATAGATACAGATATTTTGATAAACTGTGCCTTAATATGTGTGTCCACTTCGTTGTTTAAGTTGTTTTTATCTCTTTGTCTTACAGTTTTCCCATAAACCAACCACATAATTTACCATCTACTGTGTTTTACATGGTCTACTGCGTCGTGAAATGAAAACGCCTGTTAGTATAGATTATCGTTTTTTTTTTTTTTTTTTTTTTTTCAAGTTTACACACCTCAATACGTGACTTGAAAGGAGTGTAACAGTTCTACCCTGTCTACTTAGCAGATAGTATTCACCCGGTGCCAAACGCGAATGTTGACACAACTCTACCTACAAAGTCACCAATGGTGTATTTTTTGTAATGTATACTGTCTTAAACTGAATACAATAGCACCGTTAACAGACAATTGCATACACTAATATTGGGAAACAAATAAGAACCTCACTGTGAATATAAGATCGTACACATTGGTATTATTTAGCACGTTCAAAAGCAATTTCTGAGGTTGAAAATAATTAAAAGCGGACGCTACTTAAAAGATATAATTCACACTTGTACTGAAAGCAACACATTTGCACACAAACAAAATACCTAAGTATGTAAGTATATAATATAAGAGCGTTAGAAGCACATGAAGACAAGATAAACGCAAAATACTACACATTAATAATAAAAATCACAGACTAACTTATTTTGCAATTCCAAATCATACAAGTCCTGAAAACATGTACAAAAATACTTCACGTACACAATCATAGATATTATTAGTAGAACATTCTTTGCTTTAGAAACAACTGCAGATGTTTTGCTCGCTGATTTGTGGGGTTTTCTTAACTTTTTTTTTTTTTAATTCCTCTACCAAGTACCAACAATGTACCTACATAATAGCTAGATAAGGTATTGTATTCCACCCAAAAATTTGAAGCCAAAATTTCACAAAAAACATATTTTGGGGACTCCTGAATACAAAAAGAGGATTTTTAGAAAAGGTTCTTGTGTGTGTGTGTGTGTGTGTGTGTGTGTGTGTGTGTGTGTGTGTGTGCGCGAATATGGGCAGCATAGCTCAAAAACGAAAATTCCGTTAAATTCCAAACTGTATTTAAGCTTAGTGACTTCTAAGAATGCGATACAAACATTTTAAAGAATATACGCTCCCCCACCTCAAACTTCCCTTTATATGCAAAGTTTTACGAAATTTTAGATTTTATAAAAAATGACTCTTTTGATTAAAATGCCTATACTATATTAAAGATATTTGATGACAAATAAAATGTATATCCCGAAATTCTTGAGAATAACCTCTGAAGTCTGCTTCATTCTGAATGACTTTTGCATAACTTTAAAACGTAAGAGATAGACAAAAACTTACTATACAGAAAATGTAGATCTCATTCAAATACACAAATTGTCATACATTTTTTGATAGAGTTAGCCATTTTCGAATTATTGCTGTTATTGATATAAATTTAGCAATATTAATTATTTTATCCAAAGGAAAATTCATTTCATATACATTTTGTTTTAATCCTGGCCATGCAAAGAGAAGCGAATTTCAATTGTTTCACTAACAGACAGTTTTGATAGGATTTCACTATCTTTAGGCTAGTATTTTCCCTCATTTCTTTTCTACTTACATGGAAGCAATTAATACGAGAAATTCGGTTAATGTTTATCTCAATTAGCATGCTGTAGACGAAAGAATAATTCTTTGCAAGAAAAATAAAAACTGTTTGCAGACAGGTAGAGAAATCATGTGAATGGAACTCATCGAACGCTTTTAGTTTTATACGCAAACACACATTCATTCTATATTCATGCTTCCAGATTCTGTGGGGGATAGGGAATGATTCCAGTTAAAGAAAAATTCCCTGACCCAGCCGGGAAATAAAATGCAGATTTTATTTATGGACACAATTTAACGTCTTTGGTTCTCCGCGTCCCATTCTATGTTGGGAGTCAAATACGTCTTATTTTGCACAGAGGCATCTTTATCGGGCTACGACATGGGACCAACTGCTATACTTCCTTTCCGAAGGAAGCCATGCCCAAGAACTTTTACGCCCGAAAAAATCCATCGCCCTCCGCCGGGTTTGAACCCGCATCCTTGGATTCAAGAGGCTGCATGGTAACCACCACACGCTCCAGCAGAAATCGAACCCAGAACATATGGGCTAAGAAGCCAGAACGCTCGATCATATTTTGAACCATTTCTCCGCCCTCTATTGATGAGGACCAAAGGTGTTAAACCGAAAGTGCACGAAATTAAAATATTGTAGTAAAGGAGATGGAAAATGTATACGTTGGAATTTGCTAGCGATGGCTTGGCGGATCACACCGCCAGAAACCGAAATTTGGCAACGTAACCAATAAACGTTAAAATACGGAAGAAGTGCTGCTTAATCTAATAAAGCACGTTATAACTTTCCCGTATCCTATACGCATTAAACAACATTACTTTTAAAGTTAGAAGCTCCATTAAAGCGAGTAGTAATATCTCATCAAATAAGATGTCTTTCCTTATTACTGTTGAGAATCATATATACGGGAAGAAATGATTCTTCAACGATGGTTTTTGTGTGTCTCAATTATTATTCCACCACGAAGAGGGAAAACACAAGAGATGATGATAATAAAGTTTCGTTGTTTTCCACGGCAGATTTTTATTATCAAAGAAGAGAGAGAGAGATGCGGTGATTAAATTGTGCTGCGCCCAAATTAAATTCTGGAGCAGGGCAGCAGGAAATGAGTGGGAGGTCGCATTGAGAGATGCCTCATTAGCTCTCAACCCCTCAAACAAGAGATATAATCGGCAAAGACACACCACTTTCTTCGTATTCTCTTTCTTTGTCGAGTAATAACGTTATGCTTTCAGTTCCATCTCCCTTCCTTCTTTTGACTCGAATGGATTATGATTCCTTCTTCCGTATTGTATAGGTTAGGTCTTCCCCAAACCAGGTGCCACACTTACAGCATCTTATTTCTTACCTTATTTGGCCACCGAAATCTTCTACACGAAAAAAATGTTCAGGCCCAAGTTGTTTCACAGACATGTCTGAATTTAAGCTCGAGGTATTACGAAATATATTTTTGGGTGAAAGATATATACAAATCTTATGAGTTAAATTCATATGGCTTTATTTACCTATTCTGTTAACAAATTATTCATACTACAAGACCTAATTACCTTCTCTATGTAGTACAAAGTACATAGAGAATATGATGCAATCCACCCAAAAATTCCAAATCGAGATTCCACTGAAAATACACTTTCTAGGGGTCCCTCGCATCCCTCCCCCCAAAGCATTTATATCTCCTCTCCATAATACATAGCACATAGGTAAAGAATATATTGCACTCCAAAAAAGTTCGATATCATGATTTCACCGGAAATACTTGTATCCGGAAAAAACATTTTTAGAAAAAAGGTCCGCATGTGTCTGCGCGCGCGCTCGCGTGTGTGTGTCTGTGGGACAGTGAACATGATAACTCCAAAAAAGAAAAGTTTATAAAATACAAAACCTGGTATTTGAGTTTAGTATCTTCCAAGGATGCGACACGAAGATTATGAGGAAACTCCCCCACCTCAAACTACATTTATATGGAAAAACATTTGAAAAGTTTGATTTTATCAAAAATGGTTCTAACGATTTTGATTAAAAAGCCATATATCAAAGATATTTACATGACAAATAAAATGTATATGTTGAATTTCCTGGGAATGTCCACCCAAGACCTCTTTATTCTGGATGAGTTTTGCTGAATTTTGCATAGTGGTAAATCGTAAGTAGACAAAAACTTACTATACAAAAAATGCAGAAAAATTTAAACACTCAATTTATGCCATATACAACTTTTCGTGGAATTGACAATTTCAGAGATATCCCTTGTTATTGGTTTCAATTTTAAAGTACTTAAACTTTTCTCAAACGGGAATTTGTAAACTCCAGGTCATGGGAGGGGGGGGCGGGAGAGAAAGAAGAAGAAGAAAAAGACGAATTTGAACTTCATGGCAACCAGCTTTTAAAATATTTGACTATCGCTTTAAACTAGTATATTCTCTTAATTTCCTTCTAGTAATAAATAAAATCTGATGTGCTCCATTCACATGACTTTCTCTACATCTCTGCAACAAATTATAGTTAAAAAGCTTATTCTTCTATTTACTTTACTTCTACTTCTTATTACTTGCTTCCTTGTAAGTAGAAGGCAAATAAGGGAGTACCATGGGTTAAAGTGATAGCCAACAGCTGGTTTCTATGTGACTGAAGTTCTTTTGTTTGTATGGACAGGAGTTGACAGATTCTGTATGAGAAAAGTATGTTTTTCAAAGCTGAAACCAAAAACAAGGAATATCTAAAAACTACGCGAAAAAAATGTATATGACATAAATTGTGTATTTTAATGTGCTCTACATTTTTTGTGTGTTAAGTCTTTTTCCATCTCTTACGGTTTAGCAGTTACGCAAAATTCCGTAAAATTCATTCAGATTACAGCCCATTCTCAGAAAATTCAAGATATACATTTTATTTGTCAGGTATATATCTTCAAATTTTTTTGTTTGTATTTATTTACATATTGGACGAGGAATATATTATGGCTCATATAAATTCTATTATGCATGAAATAATCTTATTATAATTCCCCTTTTAATAAAAATCCATATTATAAATAACATTTATTGTAATCCATTATTCAACTTTAATATTTGACATTTTAATCAAAATCGTTAGAGCGATTTTTGAGAAAATCAACATTTTCGAAAAACGTTCCATGTAAAGGGTAGTTGGGGTGGGGAATTTTCTTGAAAATCTTCGTGTCGCATCCTTGGAAGATACCAAACTTAAATACCAAGTTTGGTATTTAACGATCTTTTCGTTTTTGAGCTATGCTGTCCACAGACACACACACACACACACACACACACACACACACACACACACACGGACCTTTTTGTAAAAATGCTTTTTTTTTGGATTCAGGGGGACCCAAAACATGGATTTCCGGTGAAATCTCGGTATCGAATTTTTGGGTGGAATACAATATCTTCTCTATACACTATGTACATAGTACGTGTAGAGAAAGTAAAAAACTGAGCAATAAAACAATTCATAATAATGCTTATATCGGTTGGATAAAGTAAATAGAAAATAAGTTTTCGTAAGAATAGTTTGTAGCAGAATAGGTAAAGAAAGTAATGCTAACGGAGCACATCAGAGTTTTTTCTGTCTATTCACGTACATCAATCTAAACTTCTGCAGAAATACTTGAATACACTACGCTGAAGGGATAGTTAAATGTTTCAAGAGCTGGTCGCTAGGTGATGCATGGACATTCCGTCCCTTTTGTTGACCAAGGTAAAAGTGAATAACGATTTTAAATTTTATAAATTGATATTTTATAAAATTGAAACCAGTAACTACGAATATCTCGGAAATGTTAACTCCACAAAGAAGGTAAGAAAAAATAGCATCACTTTTTTTTTTTTTTTAATGAGATCTATATTTTTCTATTTCTAACTCTCATGTTTTACCAGTTATGTAAAAGTAATCCACAATAAGATTTAGAGACTTTTCCCAGAAAATTCAAGATATACACTTCATTTAGCATAAAATATCTGAAACAAATGATATTTTACTCAAAATCGCTATAGCCATTTTTGAGAAAGCCACAACTTTTTAAAAATGTTCCATGTAAAGGATGCTTTGGATTGGGAGATCTTCGTTTCGCATTCTTAGAAAATTCTGAACTTCAATATCAAGTTCGATATTTAACAGACGTATCGTTTTTGAGCCATGCTGTTCACGCGTGCGCGCGCGACGCACACACACACACACACACACACACACACACAGAAAGATTAAACACGCGCGGACGAATAAACGGGCCTTTTATTAAAATTATGTTTCATGCAAAAGTCCTCAAAACCTGTATTTCGAATGAAATCTGGGGATCGAATTTGTGAATGGATTTCAATACCTTCTCTACCTATTTTGTGCATTGTATGTACATGGTAGAGAAAGTAAGGATAGATGTTGTGTTGCATTTGTATCACTTTCTCTAAATTCTTACAAAAACTTATTCTTCTATTTTCTTCACGATAATCAATAGTTTTCATTAGACTTTTCGTAGGCATAAGAAGGATATAGTAGACTAAAGGGATAATCAAATTTTACTCTCTCTGCACTATATATATATATGTGTGTGTGTGTGTGTGTGTGTGTGTGTGAGTGTGTGGAGACAGTATAGCTCAAAAGGTAAAAGACCGTTAAATATAAAACATGGTATTTAAGTTTATTATCCTCCATGAAGATTTTCAAGGAAACCCCCCACCCCAAACTAACCTTTATATGGAACAATTTTTGAAAATTTTGTTTTTCTAAAAATTGGCTCCTACGATTTTAATTAAAATGCCGTGCATTAGAGTTATTCACAACATAAATAAAATGTATTTTGAATTTCTGGGAATAGCCTCTAAAGAGCACTTCATTCAGGTTGATTTTAGCTGAATTTTGCATAACGGTTAAACCGTAAGAGATAGACAAAAATACAGCACAAAAATGTAGATCTCCTTAAAACACACAATTTATGCCATATGCATTTTTGTGGTAGTGTTGACAGTTTCCAAGATATTCCTTGTTAGTGATTTCAATAGTAAAATACTTTTCTCAGACAGGAAGTGCCCGTTTTCTTTTGTTCTGATCATGGCCAAGCAAAGAAACCAATTTTAATAATAATTGCATAGCGATAGATTTTTAAAACAATTGACTTAGCTTAGCGCATTCCTTTGGTTCGCTTCTACTTACAGTACATTCTGCTAATGCTTATCTCGATTAGCATAGTGTAGAAAGAAGAATAATCTTTTGTAAGAAATCTGTTTGTAGAACAGTTACAGAAAGTCATGTGACTGAAACACATCAGATTTTTAAAAAGTGGATCCCTATAAGATGACTTTGAGCTCCATACTCTACATTAAGACGAAATGCCGCGCCGTGGCCGAGTGGTTAGACCACTCGCCTCTCACCTAGACGGCCTGGGTTCAATCCCAAGCGACCGCATGTGAGATTTGTGGTGGACAAAGCGGCGCTGGGGCGGGTTTTCTCCAAGTACTCCGGTTTCCCCCGCCATCTCATTCCACCGGTGCTCCATCATCATTCATGTATCATCAGTGTCACCGCCTGCGGTGCCATAAGTAATTAAAGCGGGCGTTAAACACTACCATAAAGACGAAAAATATGATTTTATTATAAGCATTTTTCTATCCTCTTTTAGAAGTTTTACAATAATATTTAGCCCGCCTGGGTAGTGTGGCGGTAACGTGTATGCCTCACATTTAACAGGTCGCGAATTCGAATTTCGCTTATGGCGAGTTCCGCGGAAAAGGATGTTTCGGGGCTTTACCTTATCCTGAGGAGACTAATGTTGAGTAACTTTAAGTTCCATGGACCTCGAGATCACTTGAGCATCATTTCACCAAATTCATTCATCGTTCAATATGACCAACCAGGTTAAAGAACGATAAACTCAGGAAAAAAGAATTACCAAAGTTTATATTTCCATATACTTCACTTTAAACGACACAAACAAAATTAGCTACAATACACATTTCGTATTAAATACAAAGATAACAGCGAAAAAAAATATTTAACATCTGATCGACATTTATGCTCATTCCATGCAATCGCGAGCAACAACTGAAGATAGAAAGGACTTTGAAAGAATGGCCAAGTATTAAACAATTCGACTCATTAATAACGAATATTCGGAAATGGCCTACAGCAGACACACACACGCACACACATACACACACGTGTGTGTAAGAAGTGATATGTTTAAGAAAAAACCAAACAATTTACACCCAACAGTATTATTGATGAGAAATTTGTTCCAAAAGTCAAAGTCGTATATTACCCGCATGTACAGCCGTGGACACAAAAAATGAATCATCCTCAAATTCCATGTGTCGATCGAAGAGTTTCGTGCATCTGCGTAAAAGTTGTGTTAACAATGCACACGAAAGAACTTTACAAAGTTATGTGACTAACAGCACAATGGTAAGCTATGAGTACCGAAAACAGATATCAAAACGTCAAGATGGCTGAGAGGTTAAGAAGGCCTTACTTCCACTCCTAAGTTCCAAGGTTCAAATCTCATGCTGCATTTCATTTTTATGTTTGTTAATTTTATGAATGGATAGTATTGCATTAATAGAATTTTAGCATTTGAAGTTAGGGGAAAAAAAAACAACAACATAATTCCACTGATGCTGGTATTAAATAACTAAAAACATATTTGTATATAAACTATTATCTTCTAAAACATAACGCAAAAAATAACATGATTAATATCGGGTGTATGAAACCTCAGCGCGTATAACTGCCCTCAATCTTCGGGGCATAGACAAAATGAAATGCCTGCAGTAATTTGGACTAAAAGCTAAAAATCCCAGGTTTCTTGAATTTGTGTCCAGAAGCCATCTTTTGTCCTTCGCCCATTTACAGGTAAACTGGAGTGTAGTCCCTTTTTACCTCAGCCCACAAATTCCTACCATTTTGATATCATGCCTCTAAAAACATTTGAAACCTTTAGAGATATGTGGACAGGATGATTATCCTGTACAAATTCAACAATTCCATCCGAATATATCATCCTCATAGGGGGAATCAAAATATAATGCAGTATCACCGTGTACTGCACACCGCTCAATGTATCGTCAAACTGTCATAGAACACGTAGACCGTCCCTTGATATTCAGCCCCAACATTATACAGATATGTGTAAGTCGCTGTGTCGTGCGACTTAGACGAATTTGGCGTTCCAGACATGACTCTTTTAGTTAGTTTTTTTTTTTTTTTTTTTTTTTGTCCACATATTAGAGGAAGGAAGAGACATTAAATAGTTAATTAAAAATAGTTAATAGTTAAATTAAAGCAAACTATAACGGAATATGGACAGCTGGTTATACCATTAACACTGGAGAGAGCGTAATAGTTTACTAAAAAATACTCTTGGATTATCAATCCAGGCGACGAAGAAATATTTCGGGTTTAAAAAAGAAAATGAGAAGAGCAACACCTGCAACCGGCGATAAATTATTATCAATTATAAGGGATAAACAACAAAAACATTACAAGCACTAATAATAATTATAATAATAATAATAATAATAATAAAATAATAGTAATAATAAATAAATAATTTCACTAATGTTTACCGATTTTCTATGTAGGCACTATCTGTCTAGTTCCAAAATAATATATTTGGGGGGGGGGGATTGGAGGGAGCTTAACCTTCTTTAAACCTGGTTGGTCATATCGAACGATTAATAAAATAGGTGAAATCTCAAACCTCGAGATTGATGCTCAAACAATTTCGGGGTCCATGGAGCTTAAAGTTACTCGACATTGGTCTTCCCAGGATAAGGGAACCCCCCCCCAAAAAAAACCTTATCCGGGTGATTCACACTATGCGAAGTTAGAAACCGCAACCTGTTGAACGTGACGTAGACACGCTACCCCTACACTATGCAAGTGGGTCCGAAAAATTTGTTTTAGAACATGACTTTTGCAAACATATATGGCAGCTCTATTTATAATCTCTAGTAAACTTACTAGAATATTTTATTTACATACTTTCCGAGTGATTAAACTACAGGTGTCTAGAATTAAACGAACGCGTACTTAAAACTATATCATGAATGACACAAAGTATGTAAACATGATCATGAACATGCTGCTAAAGGGTGTATGCGGTTGTATATCTGTGACTCGGGAACGAAGGCATTTTCTCCATTGACATTTCTCACCACAAATCTTGGCAAAATCTTGTGGAGAGCCCCATTTTCATGTTTTAATATAAAAACCTCCATCCCCCCCCCAAAAAAAAACTGTTATATTTCAAGCTACTGCACATTGCATGACGTAGAGAAATATTTTATTCGAGAAGTAGTTCGAGCCATTATGAACTTCCTATGCTTGTCACGTTAGGCTACTATTATCGTGCCAATCAACAACCACGCTTTCGTAGGGGGAGGAGTAAAAACACAAACACATATCATCATTGTTCTATATAGCCCCATCAATCAGAAGGACTAAGTGTCAACAATGTCACGATAAAAATGTATAAAATATTTATACATCTCAAAAACCCACCACGTAATAAATTAACGGAAAATTGAGTCTCAGGGAGGTATTAAATACAGCAGCGCTTTAATCCCCGTCATTTATCTTCGCCCCCCCCCCTTCCCTATGAAGCTTCCGATGCTCTATGGTGATATTTTTACGGCCTGCATATCGATAATTTTAAACATGGGGTCGATCACAACTCAAGTTAAAGCACAAAATGTTTAAAATCTATAACTTCAACTTATGATACAGATAAATATTTATCATGATAACGATTTATGAATAAAACGAGTTCGGGACCACAACTGCTCAAACTAGTAAATTTGCACTTGCGCTCGAAGGAAAGCAGACTGGGAAACCAGAATCTGCAGCTGCATGCAATACAGAATTCGTTTAATGTCTAAACTCCAAAAAATTGTTCAAAAATATGCTTAAAACCTCTTTTGAATGCAGTTATTATTAAAAAGCTTAAAACTAAACTTCTGTAATCAATACTGGGCCTACGTAATTCAGCTAAAATGCTGAGGCAGTACAATTATTTCGAAACAGAAGTTAAGTTCCTGCCGATCTATGAAAATCTGATGTGTTCCATTCACATGACTTCCTTTGCCTATTCTGTAACACACTATCCTTACAAAAGCTTATTCTATCTACGTGCTAATCAAGATAAACATTAGCACAAACGGCAATTTATTTAGTTCTTATAAACATTTTCTTATACAGAAATAAGGGAACACTTACACTAAAGTGAAAGACAAATAATTTAAAAGCTGATTTCTATGTGATTGAAGTTCGGTTCTCTTTGCGTAGTATAACAAATGAAAAAAGGAAAAATTCCCGTTTGAGAGAAGTGTTATATGTTTTAAAATTGAAAACAATAACAAGGAATATCTCGGAAATGGTTAACTCCACAAAAAAGTATAACCTAAGTCGTGTGTTTTAACGAGATCTACATTTTCTGTAGTAAGTTTTTGTATAAGTCCTTCAGAATGAAAAGGCCTTCCGAGGCTATTCCCAGAATATTCAAGGTATAGATACATTTTACTTGTCATGTAAATATCTTTAATATACAGTATTTTATGAAAATCGTTATAGGCATTTTTAAGAAAATCAAAATGTTCGAAAATTTTGCACTAAAAGGTAGTTTGGGCTGCAGAAACTTTTAATAAAAATCTTGGTGTTGCATCCTTGGAAGATGCTGAACTGTATTATCAATTTGATAAGTAACCGATTTTTCGTTTTTGGATTATGTTGTTCATATGCACACACGCGCGCGCGATTTTTCTAAAAAAATGTTTATATACAGAGGACCCTTAAACGTGTATTCCCAGTGAAATCTCGGTATCGAATTTTTGGGTGGAACGCAACATATGCAAAGTTGTTCGCTTACTCGGCGTTACAGGGGGGCATTTTAAATCTGGAATGATGCTTTTAATTCATTTAATTAATCTTCCCCCAAATTCTCTATAAAACTATTATAAAGCGATCAGCCTTTTATGAAGTTTCTCCTTTACTCCATAGAACCGTAATTTCCCAAGTTTTCCGTAATATCCTAACAATGGACCAAAGCCGTGCGATATTAATCAAAATGAGTATGCAATATCAGCGGATGTGTATTTCTGATTTCCTTTAATCCTCCCCTCTCAAAGTCTTCGGGAAATGATGTAAGCAAGGAAACGGTGAAAGGACTCTCGGAATAATCGAGTAATTTTAGATAGATTGCAGTAGATAATATGTTAAACTTTACACCTTCTCTTTGGTCTCTATTTATTTTAAGGACAAATGGTTTAATGTTCATAATACTGAAAACCTGTGGTATCAATATTCAACGAAATAGAGGTGAGAATTTTAAACATTATGGAAGTCCGCAATTATCGAGAAAAATAATAGTTATGCGTATCGGACGATTAGTTTCTGGGAACACACTGAACGAAATGTTCTCTCAGAGAACATATCCAGCCAACTTTACCTACGGAATATCAAAAGGTTTCCATTCCATAAATTCACTATATAAATTGCAGAAGTAGAATAAAACTTATTCAGATATCTAATCATAAAATTCTTCTTACATCTATAGTATTTGAATAAAGTGTCAATAAAATATTAAGTAACACAACATAGCGTAAACTGACACGAATAGTCCAGGTCTTTAAGTCACAGACTCGTGAACGGGATATCTGCCGTTTAAACCCTATCCTCCCTCCCCAAAAAAGAGTATTTTTTTCTCAGTCTCCAATAGACATTAATGCCGGGAGATTAGCCTAAATTTAGGTCTGGAGCGTTTCCTACTCAAATTTCCTTCTCCAGGATCATTAAATACAAGTCTCATCACTGTCACCGTCTGTGGTGCGGATACAGCAAAAAAGGCGTTCGACACTGCTAATAAATAGATATCATGCAGTTATCCATATACAGGATCAGATTGTCTTTTGTTTAATTATTACTTCAGTCGAATGAAATGCCCGTCGACATGTTTTCATGCGCAAATTTTGGTGGTAACTATTAATTACTTCATAATATTTCAGCAAACGTCACAGAGTTTAGCAAGTATGTTATTTTATACAACGGAATGGAGAGATCGCCACCTCCACCACCACGTGAAAACTTGCGTGATTTCATGAACTGCTGTAATAAATACACTAAAAACATATATCTGGCATAAGTACCTATATTTAGTGTTTAGTTCCGCAAACCGCGTTGATGTTTCGAAATCCAAGTCGTAGTTTAGCACGCGCGCTCACACACACACACACACACACACACACACACACAAAACGCGCTGCTCAACGCAAAAGTTTGCAAGCTCCAAAAGCTCCTTGCGCTGCTTACACAGAGACAGAATTCTGGATTCTTTCATCTTTGCATTGACTGCTGTTCAATAGCCAACATTGCAAGACTTTACAGTGACTGCTGTTCATATATGCTGCTCCTCTATCTGTTGTGTGGCGCCATTTCTCATTTGCCTCTAGAGGTTATGGAGGTCTAATTGCTAAATCCCCCTTTGATTTAACCGTGTACCCACTGTTTGCGTCTAGATTTCTTGGCTCTCACAAATTGTAAGGCGCAAAGAAGCAATGAACATTACATTTACATGCAGACTTTCTGTTGTCCTCATGCTAACTTTATTTTCAAACAATTATTGGAAGTCACTGTCTCGAGCGTCAGTTGTGTGTATGTAACTTTTATCACCTATTTGTTTATTAAAGATTGAGTGAATTTTCTTATATCATATCGTTGGTTATGTTATTTAATTTGTAATTTGTGGTGTCTTGGAAGATGTTCGCATGTAATTTATGGATCTAGAAACCAATGACAACTTCTTGCGTTACGTTTACACTACAGTGTGAATAGTGGGCCTGCACTTATACTGCTCTTGTATTTCATTGTGGATGTAGATTCAAGTAAGTCGCCGTGCGCGAGTTCTCCCTTCGTTGTATGTCCTATCTTTTATATTTAATAAATATCTGTTCTTTAAGGTGACTCAAGCGCTGACACAAACCGAAGTTAATGGCGCTAGGAAGACATATTCTACATCAAACCCAGCATACACTCAAGAACGTCCGTACAAAGCATGATTCTAAGACAAGTGTGCTTGCTGATGGAGAGTCGGTTCGAGACAAACGATCCGCCTCTCAGGAAAGGGGAGTTTTCCCACTATTACATTCCTGAACGAGGTCACCGCCATATATTACCGTAGCACTTAATAGCGCCCCGATTCCACAACTTGCGCTTCTCACATAACTCTACAGAGCAACTTCAAGACGGCCGACAGAATTTTAATTCATCTCGGTCATAAACTGATAGAAGATGTTCAAGACCACCAGTAACGAGGAACACATGCCATGACCTTAAAAGCTTTGAGCCGCCAAAACATGGTGTTTAATATTTATTATTGTCAGAGAAATTGTCGTAAGAAGATATCAAAGACAGAGGTCTCGGATTCGATTTCGGCTGCGGCATAGTATTTTTCTTTAACCAGAATTGTTTTCTTTCCTCTTGCTAGTGGGTGCGAGGGAAATTGTTTAGAAAGTTAGCGGAGCAACGTTACGCTAGCCTACAGTACAAAGAGAAATAATACTATCATTTCTCAAGTCTAAGCACGACAGAAATTCAAACGTTAAAGGGTTTCATACAAATAAAATAATTACAAAAAAAAAAATCAAAACTAGTTATTCTTTCATCCACTTGATGGTGTTTTCTTCTTCGGCAAAAACACAAAGTTATAAAAAATCTATTGTGCTCCATGCATATGATTTTCTCTATCTATTCTACAAACAAACTATTCTTACAGAAGGTTATTCTTTTATATACTATTCAAGATAGAATCTCAGTTAGGGTGACTTACCGTGATAAGGGTTTTTTTTTTTTTTTTTTTTTTTTTTTTTAATTTCCCCTTATCCTGAGAAAACAAATGATGAGTAACTTTAAGCTCCATGAAATAGGAGATCATATGAGCATCATGTTACCGACTGTATTCATCGTCCGATATGACTAACCAGGTTAAAGGTGGTTTAGCTACAAAACAAACGGTCACAGTGTTTTCCTTTGGAATATATTGCCTATAGGAAATGATGTTAATTCGTGTATTGTCGCCATTGTCTCTTATGTTTTTCTTTAGATACTATTCATTAGATCACAGTCTCATTCATACTTCCAGACTCTGGGGAGCATAGGGATTCTTGGTTAGAGAAAAATCCCCACCCCCAGCTGAGAGTCGAACCTGGACCCCTCGCACAGCAGGCAGGTATTCTGCCGACTGAGCTACGGGGCCAGAAATGTGTAGTTCCATAACAATAACACAAAATGGACAAACTGTAGTTGTTCTTCAAATCGAAAGCATACGTCTTTAATACTCTCATTGAAAACCAGCGTTTATAGGCAAACTATCCGTGATGAAATAATGTAAACTCTCATCTATGTAAGCTTCAGAACAAGCCAACTCCTTCCAATAACAAATCAGAAATGTGTGTGTTTGAGCGTGTCTCGTGAATATTTAATATGAGCTTTCACTTACGTAAACCTTTTATCGTGTGAACATTTTCTTTTATTAATTTAGGAATCCATTAAATTATATATACAATGATTTATTGAAACAAATTAAAGCAATATTTCATTTGGATTAGACAAAAAACCTTGAAAATGTAAAGATCCATTTACGTTTACATAAGCCTCGACAAAAATATTTCTTCAGAACTTATGGAGTGTGACAACATACACTTACACTTGTGGAACTAGAAATTAATGCAAATTTAAGCAGACTTCTAGCGATGCATTACAGTATCTCTTCAAATAAGCTCTTTCTAAATATATCAATACTTTTTGCTTGAACTTTGCCGCACATTAGTACACGACTAAATTTCAAACTTTACTTTCTCTACTACGTATTTACAGTAAGTAGAGGAAGTGTTAGAAAAATATAATAAAAATGAAAATTTCGATGCCATATTCGAATACCACGAATATTCCGTTTTTGTGCAGTTGCTCTAAACAACGGGCTTATGTGATTGCTCAATTACGCCGGAACTTCAAGTAGCTGGGTTCAGTATAATATGATGGCCAAAAAGTTTATTGTTTTTGAACAATTCATTCAAACATATTAAATTACTAAAAGAACCTAAATAAATATTTTAAAACTCTGATATGCCCATTTACATAACTTTCTCTAGCTGTTCCACAAACTTTCGTTACAAAAGAAGCCATGCCAATCGAGATAAACATTAGCAGAAATGGTTTATCACTTGTTTCCTTGTAAGTAGAGGGGAAATAAGGAAATTTACAAAGCTAAAACAATTATCAAATATTTTAAAAGCTGAACACGTGAACAGTTCGCTTTTGCATTTCCAAAAGTAACAAAAAGGGAGATGAAACGAAAGTTGACTCCCGCTGTGGAAACGTTTTAATTAGTTTAAAATTGAACACAAATAACAAGGAATATCTTGGAAACGGTTAACTCTGCAGAAAAATGTATATGACATAAATAGTTTATTGTAATAAAATCTATATTTTTGTGCAAGTAAGTCGTATCTCTTACGGTTTTCGAATTATATAAAAGTAATCTAGAATGAAGTGGTCTTCCAGAAAATTCAAAATATGTGTATTGATTGTCATAAAAATATGTCTCAAATAATGTTTTTTTTGTAGTGTTTAACGCCCGTTTTCACTACTTGTGACACCGCAGGCGATGACACTGGGGATACATGGAATGAAGATGGAGTACCGGTGGAATGCGATGGTGGGGGAAACCGGAGAAAACCCGCCCCTGCGCCGCTTTGTCCACCACAAATCTCACATGCGGTCGCTTGGGATCGAACCCGGATCGTCTAGGTGAGAGGCGAGTGGTCTAACCACTCGGCCACGGTGCAGCCACCTCAAGCTGAGTACGGTATCGAATTTTTTGGTGGAATGCAATACCTTGTCTATCTACTATGTGCATTATACATACGTGCTAGAGAAAGGTATCATTATTTCTGAACCTACTTCATGTAATCAAAACGTTCTTTTAAACGGATAAAATATACCTAGTAGAGACGAAAGTTTTCTCATCCGAGTGTACACGACCACACACGCTGCTCAAATAAGATGCGCATCGTACTGAACATAACTTATTAGTATTTTCTGGGAGACTCGTAAAGCATCCTAACTTATAATTTAAATAGGAGTGCCTTTAAGTTTCTTTGTCCCTTTATTAAGTCTGGAAGTTAAAATAGGGCAGCAGAGAGAAGGTGGGTGATTGATTGGCCGCCAAGGAAGTTTGGGTCTTGCTTTTATTAGAGGGAGGAGAACTTCTAAGTATCTGGTACCTTAGGGAAGGTTGTTCCTCTGCAGGTAAAGTAACGGTGCCCCTTTCTGAAAACGTTGTAGATTATTCTTAATGAAGTATAGTAAAACTATAAAGAATAGGGAACATCATGAACACACAATTTTTGTAGTTGTTTTTTTTAAATTGCTTACATGTTTCAGTTACATAACAATGTGCAAGGATATTTTTGCAATGTCATGTTACAGCATGTCACCGAGGGGGATGGCTCAGGAGGTAATGTCTGCGGTTCACATTTGGAAGGCCCAAGGTTCAAATCCCGTGTGCCACCAATCCAACTGGAGTATATCGCGGTTTTCCGCATCGGCAAGGTGAATACCGGATTGGATATTTAATAACACGACCTGAAGTTTCACTTTAAGGCCAAAACAGCAGTAAGAATTAGTTAATAAAATAATGTATAGTAATAGCGAATGTGCTGTCATTTATTCTGAGACAACGAAAACAGACAGACAGGACGCTATCCTAATGTAGTCTTCCTGGCGCGTGTCGAAGTAGTTGTTTGACACGAAGGACTCTGTCGAAGTAATCATCTGCCCATCACGTACAGAAGCAGATGCAACATGCATAAATAATATTAGATAATCATGTAAAAAGGAACATAGTTCCAATAATTACGTGTAAACCATTACATCCTCTAGCTACAAAAAAGCTTGAATCAAACACAGAGTCTGTAATGAAACGTGGTGCTTCAAGATAATCATACCGTTGAAGAGCAATAAAATAAATATCCAAAAGGACGATAAAAATCTGATGTGTTCCAATTACATGACCTTCTCTAGATCTATGCAACATATTATTGTTAAAAAGCTTATGCTTCTATTTATTTCATGCAAATCGACAAAAAATGAGCAGAAATAGTCTTATTACTTACTTTCTTGTAAGTAGAAGCGAAATAAGGGAGTACCATAGGTTAAAGTGATAGTCTAAAGCTGGTTGCTATGTGACTGAAGTTTCTTTGTTTGTATGGACAGAAGTTAACAATTTCCTGTATGAGAAAGGTTTAGTTTTAAGAAGCTGAAACCAAAAACAAGGAATCTCTTAAGAAACGATCAACTCCATATAAACATAAACTGTGTTTTAATGTGCACTACTTTTTTTTTGTAGTAAGTTTTTGTCCATTTCTTACGGTTTAAATTGTATGCAAAGTTCTGTAAATTCACTCAGGAAAAAGTAGTTTTCAGAGGCTATTCCCAGAAAATTCAAAATATAGATTTTATTTGTCAGGTAAAGATCTTTAATATATGATATGTTAATCAAAATCGTTAGAGCCATTTTTTAGAAAATCAAAATATTCGAAATTTTTTCCATGTAAAGGGTAGTTTGGGGTGGGGGATTTTTCTCAAAACCTTCGTGTTGCATCCCTGGAAGATATTAAACTTAAATACCAGTTTGGTGTTTTACCGACTTTTCGTTGTTGAGTTATCGTGTTCACAGACACACGGACAGACAGACACACACACACACACACACACACAGAGGATATTTTTGTGAAAATGCTTTTTTGGATATAAGGGACCCTAAAACATATATTTCAGGTGAAATCTCGGTATCGAATTTTTGGGTGTATTGCAATACCTCCTCGATACACTATGCACATAGTGCGTGTAGAGAAAGTAACAATTAATCCTAGGTTGGCTTGATTATGAGTTGCTTTGCGGAGCTGGTATAGCTGCTAGTAATCGTACTGAAAAAGGCATTTGTTCATTTTTGTTATTACCATCAAAACAACTAAAATTAAATTAAATATAACGAATGGACATAAGATATGTTACAAGGATGAAAACTAGAGAACTATCTGTCCGACACACACCGATCCACAAGATATCTCCTAATGATCTCTATCGAGATATGCCCCTCGTATGGCAGAGAACAATTTAGCATATTTTTTTTAACTGTGCTAATAAATCTGACAATGAATATAACCAAAATAAGGAATCAGCTTTCAATATTTCGCTGAGCAATGGATTCCTCTGACCAAGGTAAAATTGAGATTGCTCAGCTACAGTTTTTTTTTAGTATTCTTTCTGAATAATTCATTTAATAACACGAACTAAAGATAAGGATTAAAAGCCTTCACCATCGGTGTTGTAAATAACGTAGAAATTAAAACGTCCTTAAAAATTAAAAGAAATCATATTTAATCCATTTATAAAGCATAAAGAACTTAAACTAAATATAAAATATATCTTAACATTGTAATAAATCGAATAAATCAAAATAATAATTTCCATGAGTTCGAATTATTGAACTAAACTTGGCAGTAAATAGCACATTAGACAACCTAGGTATTCAGTTTGCTGATTTAAGGCCATTAACTTTTGAAATTAGCTAATCTGTAAAGCTGTATATTACCCGTAATATTTTTGATCAAACTTAACCATCTTAATCTTCTTTGCTCATTTTCTATTTCTGGTTAATAACACGGATTTACATGCAGCTTATGTATGCCGATTAAACAGCAAAATTGTCAAATGCCCCAAAATGAATAAAAAGGAGCAAATCAAAATCTAGTAGACAGCCTCTTTAAAATCAAGCAGTTGGGTGCAAGTCAAAAGTGCAGCAACTGGGCAAGCAACAAGCAACCAGCAACCGGGTTCAAGTGTTATTTGCTCACGATCAAGTTTATTATTTTGTTGAAAATGTTTTAAAAGATTCTTCAACAGCCATTTGTGGTCACGTGGAGTTGATCTCTTTCATCATTAAGTTTGTGTTTCCTTCTTGGCTAATTATTTTTTCATTTATTTTCAACTCGTTTAGTAAGAATTCATCCCATGTCTTCGTTATTTAAGTTCAGTCGTTATAATTACTTTCCTTCGAAGTCCGAATTAGTTATGTAACTTAATTTTTTGCACATAAGCTAGAGTTCGAGATATTTTCTTAGAATTCCGGTTTCCTCGAGAACCTTCAAGCTCTTAGCAATGATCTTGTCAATTTTAACCATAGACTTTCTTCACTTTATCCACTCCACTTTGAACTGTACTCTTTCGAAAATGAAATCCCTGGCACTCTATCGTCCTTCAAGGTCTTAAATAGCGCGAATATGTTAGGGTGCGGTCTTGGCACAATCTTGTTGAAACGATGAGTCCATCCTTCGACAACATTATTGGTTCTGTAGAATTTGGCGTGTCAGTTCCATATATCTTTTGGTATTGAAGAATTTCAAGTCACTGTACCACAAAGTGGACGTAGAATGAGCTTATTTTCTCATCTCAAACTTCGTTTTCTTGTATAATAAGCAGCATCATTGTCAAATTTGTTAAGCGCGAGATGAACTAATGCATAACACATTCTACATGAAGATTAATTTCCTAATGTAGTCACGTGTCATTCCTAATTCTTAAGCCTTTCTCCGAATACACTGATTAAAAGCAACAAGAAATTTATACATTTGCGAATACATACTTCAAAGCTTGAATAGCTCCAGGCTCAAAATCTTGATTAACGTTCTTAAAGGTCCAGTCTGGAATGATTTCTTCCACTTAAACAAAGAAAAAAAAAAAAAGTCTCCTTCACAATGAAACCAGAGAAACAATTAAAATCTAGATAATTGTGTGTCCAATTACTAATATGTCCAGCTACTATGCAACCTTTTCTTCGAGCACATATGCAAGACATTTTTCTTGGAATATCTAGATGTTGGTTCTTTAGTTATTACTCGGAGAGGTCTGTTCCCAAAAACTGAAGCGTCTAGAGCCTTAACATCCGCTATCTAGTATCGAGGCAACTATCGCAAGCACTATTGCCAATGAGTAAATACGTACCAATATTTTTGGATTGTAGCCTAATTCCGGGTAGTTGAGTATCCCCTTTGCTTGGTACTGCACTCTTTAGTGTGCTTCAAAAACCGGTAGAGAAGGTCATTCTAAAGCTTCATTGTGAGTTTGGTGCTGGTCCTGTTAACGTGTCGTTTCTCCACAGTCATTATTGTATGTTAGTCAATATTGGAATTTTTTTTTCCAGACTTCGTTTGAAAGTCACTCCTCAGACGCAATGGATCAGTAGCTTGAAGCAAGCTCTTTTGTATCTAGCTGACAAAAGTGTCGTTCACTATTCACTTAAGGGTCTAAATAAAATAATGGATGACCCTAATAGCAGAGAGTAATAGGTTGTTCAATTTAGGGCACGTGTGTAAACCGGAACCTATAAGGAAAGGAGAGAATAAAGAATCAAAGAGTCCCCCCCCCCTATTGAAACGGCGGGATCACGGTGAGAAAGACTCCAACTCAAGTCTTAATGAAATCTTATTCAAAGACTCAACATCTAAATATGAGGGTGCATTTAGTGCAATCAAATGTGGTCAACTAATACCTCTAATGACACCTGGATTAAGTGTATCGTTGGTGCCATAAGCATTGTGCTCGTGTCCACGATCATACTTGGAAATATTTTAAATGAGACTGCTATATAAAATAGCACAAAGACTGAACGTTTTTCTTGTTGTGGCACAAAGTAACCAACAATTGTGCAGCATTCTTTACTTTTGAGACACACAAATTGTGCGAATAAAGACTATGTTATTAACTCATTACATTTTAGTGCTTATTTCCAACTCGAAATTAGGAAACCCGAAAATTAGATATTAGAAACTATATTTTTGTGAGATAAAAAGTACACGTTTTAATTCTTTGTCCTATACATGAATGAGAAAATACTTGGAAGAATTTTAGAAAAGGCAGCATTTAAATATTCTCTGTAATATAATATCTTTTGCACAATTACAGGCTGCTAGTTTACTCGTAATCTTAAGTTTAAAAATGGTAGCCGATAATAGAACACTTTTCCCTACTGAAGGCATCAGAAGACCGTGCTTGGTGCCAGCTGTGTTTTAGTAATACTGCAATATGAATTTACTCAAATTATGAGGTTTATTACATTTTGTTCAATAGAACCATTCTTCTCAACCTTTAAAACAAAAATGAGGATTTGGATACATTGAGGAAGAGTGGGAGGAGGGATGTGCTGAAGTCTGCAGTATGTAGATAGTTTTGTTTCGATAGGGAACAGGGATTTTCCCTTGTTCGAAAAAGTGCAGACGAGGGTAGAGTCGCCCTACGATATGCGATTTAACTGACTCCCCACACTCCCTTCAAATCATCAGTAATCTCCCTAGTGGGGGAAGGGATCTTAGGCTATTCAATGTAACCCATTCCCTCGCTAAATACACAATGATGTAAACATTGTCGTCAAAGGCAGAGGTACTGGCAGTCACTCACTAGATCGATTATTTTGATTTCCTACGGGGATACCTAACGTGCGCGTACAGGGAACCGGGAACATCCCGCTGATGACCCGGGTTTGAATGCCAACAAGCCTGCGATATTTTTCTATTGGGTTGCCAGGTATCCTATATTGCATGGGATTTCCCGTGTTAGTCCTGCAAAAACTTGCCCTAAATCATCTCATACGAAACACTCAAAATGTGTATTTACAGATAAACAATGATAATTTTTAATATTTTCTTCTCGTCCATGCTTTTCCCTAAATATCACTAACATGGAAGTCAACTATAATGACGCATGTTGCTTATGATAATGGAATTCAGTTCTGTTGGCGATTCTTAAAAACTTGGTATGCTATATTTACATGGCTTTCATAATTTGTCTACACTAATCAGCGCTAATATATATAATATGCCAGAAATTACATAAATATAGTAAAATATGTTTAATAATATTTTTATCTTTAATTTTCTGGGAATAGCCTGTGAAGTTCCTTTCTTTGGGCGATATTTAGTATAGGTAATTGGTAAACTATAAAAATAATGTACTACACAACACATAAACTTAAAACACAATTTCTTTCAAATTGTTTTTTTTTTCTGTGGCATCAGGTATCCATTTTTATCGGCTTGAATTTTTCCAGACACCGTCCTTTTCTTAAAGTGATTTAGTTATTCAGTTATTTTTCACGGCACGTAAAGGGTACCCCATCTATTTTCAAGGTCAGCATATAGAGATTAGCTTTTAAAATTTGAATATCGACTCTGTTTCCTCTATCTCTCTTAATAAAACGAAATATGTAAAGAAACTATTTCTGCAAAGGTTCACGATTAACATCTAATAGATACAAGAATATCCGTTCGTAAGAACAGCCAGTAGAAGTTGCGTAAAATAAACGATGGTAGGTACAGAAAGTCCTGTGAAAGTAGCATATTTGTTGTTAATGGCACGACTATGACAAGTTAACGGAGAGGACACCTAGCACCTCACCCCAATGGATCTTTTGTACAAACATCCCCGGGAGCAACAGATGAGTTGAAGAAAATGTAAGAACTATTTGGTGTAGGACAGGTCAGCGCAACTCGTATACACGAGCTGAGTTTTGTAACAGCTACAGGCTTGACCAGCTATCCACAGGAGGGTCGCTCGAGGCTTCCCTCCAAACTGCTGGAGAGATAACTCTGAGCAAGGGAGAATTTGACCCAGCAGTGGAGGCTGGAAAGGCCTCCAGATGTCAGGGCCGAGAAGAAGTTCTAAAGTGCAAGAATCTACGCCATCTGTCCGACACCGACCGTCACTCAGCTCCGTCTGCTCCTTTCATGTTTCTGTCAACCTGAAACACGAAAGAGGGAAATGAAAGGAAATGGAGTGAGGCAGCTGGTGGTAGATTACACCGCACCAGCAATCCCAAAACCAAACAGGGAAAACCACGAAAAACCCATAAGAGTGGGTGATCACTGGGAATCGAACCCGAAACCTCCGGAATGCGAGCCTCACACGGCATACTTGTGCAGTATTCTTTATGATTGATCGCGGAATAAATTATTTGTTTTGTGTCTACACTATTAAATTATCGCAGTTTACCCATCCTCTCAAGGAACCTACACACAACATTTCTCCATAGAAGGAACTGTAATTTTCAGACGAATTACGACAGCATACTAAATATACGTTCCAATGAAACTTCAGATGTGAGCTATTTTACGCGTGTTTATATGACTCGTACTCAATTAACCTACAAAAAATCGCCCATGAGCTTTAATTTGAGGTAATTTGTTCTTTGCTGGCGCCATCTGTTTTAACCGTGCTTATTGATTAAGATGTAAAGGGTTCTTGTGTTTCCCAATTTAGAAATGAAAGATTATGATGGATTTCGAAGTCACAACACTGTAATTCACGTAAGCTCCGATACATGAACGAAACTAATTTGAAGATAATAAGAGTGGTTCAATACGCTATTATCTTTAGTTTTTTTCGTCTTACACTCTTGTCTGGCTTGTAAATGGCCAGAAGCTTTAACTCTGGCCACTACGTATATTTCCAAAGTCTGGGCAACAATTTCTCGGAAGAGGATTGCATTCCAGAGATGAAAATGTCTTAAATTCCAAAAGTTATAATAAACTTATTGTTAGCGACACTCAGAGTTTTCCAATTAATGTATTCTGTGCATTTCAATTGTTTATAATTAATAAAAGCCTTAGACCTGAATTTCATTACTTACGAATTATGTCTTTTATTTTCACTTTGATTTCGCTAACTGTTAATTGTGAATTTTTGTTACGGTTGTAAATAAAATCATATACGCAACTTCAGGGCCGTAGAACCTTTTATACTTACGGAATTTTGCATCAAAAATCTTTTCGCTCCGAAAATATTCCATTTTAGTCACAAATTCCGCAAATAATTATTTTCGGTGAGTGGGGAATTGAAATTCCTGTACTCCGTGCATTTTGCATTTTTATTGCAGATGTTAATAAAATATAATTAATCCTCTTAGATATTGGCATGTTATGTTTATTTCTGCAGAGATGCAATGTTATTATTTTTGATAGTTGAAGTTCATCATTTAAACTTCCGTCGTTACTTCTTCTTATTTGTTAACATTCACTTATGAAGTAATCCAAGTAGCATTTAAATATAACTCATTCGTTGCAATCAGCCATCTCACCTTCAGTTTTTGACTGGCCTGGTCAACTATCAGGCGACCAAGCCATTACCAGTTTGCAAAGATCTTGATACTTGTTTTGAACAGCTAACTTTATTTTCGCGCGACCATATCTATTATTCACTGACGTCGATAAAATAGTATGCAAATACACATAACTTATTGCAGAAACTCGGAAGTAAAATACTCATCGACTTCTCTTCTTCCTCGTTCTAGAAAGATGCATACACCGACTTCGGTGTTGTTTAACCTGATAAACGCATCGTACGATGAATGAAAATGTTGGTTGAAGGATGCTCAAATGAGGCTGAAATCCATGGAGCTTAAAGTTGCTCGACATTCATCTTCTCGGCATAAGAAAAAACTCCTAAAAAAAAAAAAAAAAAAAACCTTATCCGGGTAACTCACCCTAGCCGAGATTCGAATTCGGGACCGCTGGAATAGAGGCAGACACAAACGTCGACTTGTATCTCAACCTCTTTGCTGCTATCGAGGCATACGTACTAATTAATATCTGACGGAGTGTGGTTGTCATCTGCGAATTAAGCTTGGTTTATTCTTCCCTCGCGTGGACATCTATGTGCTCTGGGATGTAACTACTGTTTCTTTTATAATTGATCTATCTACTGCCTTTGGCCCCAGTTTTTGGGGCACTTTCCCGTACTAAACATAGCCATACACACATGGAATGAATACCAGAAAAGAATATAAAACGTGGCAAATTACTTATCATTTCACAAATCCAATTACAGACCCAACTCTGAGGATCACGTGAAAAATAAGGAATAGGCAAAAAAAGTCATACTTTGGAAAAAGTAAAAATCGAGCGAAAAAATCCTTAATTTGGCACACCCTGTGAATGAAAATGTCATGAACAGATAGCAGAAATATGCGAATAGAAAAGTAATATAATTTCAACATCTCTTATGATAAGGCATGTGCTTGTTATCATTCCAATTATATAACTAAGAGAACAAGAGGCGGTTGCGGGGATATTAAAACTGCTTCGGCGGGAGTTTGAGCTACGGCGGCCGGCATGCACGCAGATGTTCAGTGGTCACAGTGTAAAGGAAAAACGCTGTTTAAGCATAAGATTTTGAGATTTACTAATTACAACAACCACGTTTCTATGCACTTTTTACATCCATCTGATTAGTGTTGACATGCAAGCAATATGAGTATCAGCTTTCAGTAGAGGTCACACTTAAGATACAGATAAATGTGCTTTCAAGTCGTAAAAAAAAAAAAAAAAAAAAAATAATTGATGTGTTACATTCACATGACTTTCTCTAGCTGTTCTACAAACAAACTTCTTACAAAAGATTATTCCTCTTTACACACAATGCTAATCGAAATAACCATTAATAGAAGGTTCTTATTAGTTAGTTCCTATAAGTAGAAGGCAACTAAAGGAATGAGCTATGCTAAAGTGATAGTCAAATGCTTTAAAAGCTGCCATTATGCTATTGTCATTGTAAATGGCTTCTTTGCTTGACCAGGAGTAGAACAAAAGAAAAGCGGACACTTCCTGATTGAGAAAAGTATAAGTACTTTACAAGTGAAACTAATAACAAGGAATATCTCAAAAAACGGTAAACTCCACGAAAAAATGTGTATGACATAAATTATGTGTTTTAACGAGATCTACATTTTTTGTGTTGTAAGTTTTAGTCTATCTCTTACGGTTTACGAGTTCTGCAACATTCATCAGAATAAACAGGTCTTCAGAAGCTATTCCCAGAAAATTCAAGATATTTTATTTGTGATGGAAATGGCTTTAATGTGTGGTATTCTAATCAAAATTGTTAGTCATTTTTAAGAAAAACAAAATTTCGATATTTTTTTCCATGTAAAGGGTGGTTTGGAGTGGAGGGATTTTCTTGAAAATCTTCGTGTCGCATTCTTGGAAGTTTGGTATTTAAACGTCTTGTTGTTTTTGAGCTATGCTGTCCACAGACACACACAGACAAACCTTTTTCTGAAAATGCGTTTTTTTTTATTCAGGGGGTCCTAAAACATGTATTTCCGGTGAAATCTCGGTATCGAATTTTTGGGTGGAATACAATACCTTCTCTATACATTGTACACACGGGGCTAGAGAAAGTAAAAAAGCAGTCACATTGCTAGATGCGAATAGTATAAAGCAGCAAAGAGTTAATATAAACGTAAGATAATTTAGTCTAATCTTTGTTCATGCAGAGGCAAGGAAAGGGCAAGAAAGAGACAGAGAACTGCTGCCAAGCATAACTCATAACTCGCTATTATCCCAACACAATGTGAAGGCCTGCCCCTACTGCGGAGATGCATTTTATATGTATTATAAATGACAGCTACGGCCAAGCCAACATATAAACCACTAAATCATCAACTCCATTCAAACTTTAATATCGAGATCAATATAATATCCATAGTTTTATATTATGTACGGACCATTTCCCGGCAGCGGAAGAGCGATGTGAAAGAGCGAGATAGAGTAACTTGCAAGATTTATACACATTCAGATACACACAAAAAGAGCCGAGGAAGGGTATTTTTCCATTATGCGAACTGACCATACTAAGACACGTTCGCAAAGCCAGAGTAAACGGCTGTAATAACAAAAATTGTTTATGAGAGTGTATAATATCAAATAATGCATTATTGATGATCAGTCCCCGTATTTATGCCTTTAACGCAGCTGACTCATGAAAATGTATTAGCCGTGTGCAAAATCTTGCTCTAAGGTTAAACCCATTCTTCTTTATTCACATCAACATGGCTTCTCCAACTCATCAATTACATCCTTCAACGTGCAACGTGCTTTAAATAAAGAATATTCATTCTTTCACATTAACAAGTGTACAGCATTCACTCATCCATCCAAAAACAGACTTGGCAACATAAATTGCTTTTTTTCCGGATACGTAATGAATTCAATTAGCGAAAGTATTTCTACAGGACTTGGGCGTGACGCAAAATTCCAGTTCTATATTTGTTTCTGAACGTGGGTACGTATTTATTTGTTTTTTCCTTTTCTTTTTATCAACATTGAATATCGAGTGAAATTTAAAAATATTGAAAGGGAATTCACCTCCTGTATATACTATGCTCAGTCCTTGTCCTTCAGCATAATTGTCCAAACTATGTACATAATGTATAGATAAAGTATTGCATTCCACCCCAAAATTCGATACCGAGATAATACTCGTTTTCAGGTCCCCTGTATCAAAAAAGCAATTTTTAGAAAATTATGTCTGTGAACACGATAACTAAAAACGAAAAGTCAGTAGAATAGCAAACTCATTATTTCAGATTTAGTATCTTCCAGAGATGCGACACAAAGATTTTGAGAAAAATTCCTAACCGTAAACTTCCCTTTACTTGGAAAAAAATTCGAAATGTTTTATTTTCTCAGAAATGGCTCTAACGATTTTGATTAAAATATCATATATTAAAGATATTTATATTGCAAATAAAATGTATATATTGAATTTTTTGGGAATAGCCTCTAAAGACCTCTTTATTCTGAATGAATTTTTATGACTTTAGTGTAACTAGTAAACCCTAACAGATAGACAAAAACTTACTACACAAAAATGTAGATCATGTTAAAACACACAATTTGTCATATACATTTTTTTCGTGGAATTGACCATCTCTGAGATATTCCTTGTTATTTGTTTCAGATTTAAAATGCTTTTCTCATACGGAAAGTTGTAAACTCCTGGTCCTGCATAGAAAGGGATTTCAACCACATGGCAATCAGCTTTTAAAAGATTTGACTGTCGCTTTATCCTAGTGCATTCCTTTATTTCTCTCCTACTCACAGGAAAGCATTTCTGCTAATGTTTATCTCAATGGTGTATTAATAGTACATTGTGCAACAAGACTACAATTATAGTAATTAGACGCGAATATGTTTATGAAAAAAACAGTAAGGATGTTTCGTACGAGCGTTTTAATTATCAATAATAGTAAGTTACATACGACTGTTTTTTATTGACTAAACTATAATTTAAAAAAATTGCTATTTTACAAAAATATTTTACCTTGTTAATTATGTGTAATCAAATACTAATCAGATGGTAGCACTGATGGCAGGACCTTGAGTATTTTAGCGAGTAGTGAACAAATGGCAGCACTCAACTCCAAACCGTATTTATTTATTTTGCAGAATACATTTTTTGAACCCCACATAATATTTTTCTTAATGATTCCTTGATTCTTGCAGCATTAAACTGTTGTAAACATTCAAAGCGTGTGTCTCAATTTCCGGCGGTGTAAGTTTTTCTAAATTACGTCGCTTTCAAAACTCGCACTTGCCATTTCTGCCATATTGGACTGATGCACTGAATACGTTAAAAAGCACGAGAATGTGGCTGTGAGGCATGTGTTGATATTAATAACTTTAAACTTACCTGAGAAAGATAACGTCTCTACTTTCAACATATAACAGGGATATCTGGGCTCTTAGAAAACATATGCTTGCTAGCAATGTGCGACGTATTTAATAGATCTAGTAATGACATCATCAGGAGCTGTGCGCGCCGCCGAGTAAGATCATGAGGAGTCTTATGGATGCCAAAACAGACACTTACGCTATATTTTATTAACTTAATCAGTGGTCGACAAAAAAACTTGCTTAAGTGAACAATTCACACGCAATCTTTTACGCAAACTTTTGTAAATGAAAAATATAGCATGTCTTTTACATACGGCTACTTGTTAATTCACTGCAAAATCACCGAAACTTACAACAAAAAAAAAAAGAAAAAAAAAAAAAAAAGCGTTTCACAGAAGAATGTATACTAATTTTATCTGACGAAACTTACAGAATATTTTAGAAACTTCAAGCATTTACATGCTTGCCTATGCTTAAGATCTACCCACATCTCTGTCTCACCCCTTACTCTCTTCCCCCATTATCCATTCCTGTTTCTCCCTTTACGTTCTCCCACAACCTAACTCTCTCCCTCTCCAACGTCCTTACAGCTTCCTCTCCCCTTTATCTTGGTACACCTTAGGTGTTTTGTGATGTTTTGGAAACCGGCAATATAACCACATTTTATGAGGGGTTTATAGGAGGGAAAACAGAAGTGAAATGTTTAACAGTGCATAAGGTTCCGCCTCTCTCTAAAGCTTGGAATAGACCGAAACTATAATATTTCTGTTGTTAACTTGTTGGGATGAATAATCTCAGTAGTAATGAAAAATTGTTATCACTCTAATAACAATTAGTAGTTCTTAGAAACGTTATGAGCGCAAACTGTAAGATAAACTTAAAAAAATAGTAATAGGTGGGATATGTCGACCTTTTTAATTTGCCTCCATTAGTATCAACAGCCTCCCCCTCGCTTTGGACACGATAATTAAAATGTTATAAAGCCTATATTTTAAGTATAACCTAATAGTTATTTATGAGTGTAAGAGCGTAAAGTTATGGATTTTTATTCAAGCGGGAATATTGTGAAACGAGACGCAGTCGAGTTTTTTTTTTTTCTACGAGAATTCTGATATTAAAAGAAAAGCAACGAAAGATGAAATAAATTCGAGGTTAAGTTTGAGCCATTCGCCAAGGGTTATAATTCGTTATTTATTTCCCAGCGTTAGGACAGGTAGTAAATTGGATTGTGCTTCTTTGCAGTTCTAAGGATATCATAATTCTCAAAATACATCACAGAACAACAATAACATTGCTTTGTCACGGCCTGCTATAGCCGACGTATACACACTAATATTGTGAATTATTTTGGCGAGCGTAAAATTGGAACAAAATTACTTTACGCTTGCTGCACTTCTTTGCGCGTGGATTCCGTAAAAATGAAGTTAGTGTAAACTACTCAATTACGCTCGGTCGTAGAAAAAATATGTTATATACCAAGTTTAGTAACAATATGTGGGCATTCATGCGTGAAAAAACATACAATAAACGGCACCATATAAAAAGAATTTAAACCACGATTTAGGCCTTAAAATTGCGCATCATATATCTCGTATTCATTTCACAGAAAAGTTTCACTTTTAAGCTAGATAAATTAATCTAGAAGACGATTCATTTTAAAACATACAATATCTATAGAAAGTAAAAATAATGTTACTGGTTTTGTTAGTAATCACAATAAATATGAAGTTAGCCCACCTTTATGTCAGCCACACATTCAAGAGATTTCTTCGAATCTCTGTTAGGGCGCGTTACCAGGATATATATAAATATATATATTTGTTTGTTTGTTTTCGGGGATTTCCCTTATTCTGAGAAGACAAATGCCGAGAAACTTTAAACTCTATGTACCTCTATGAACATAATATCTTTGATTTCATTCATTGTCCGTTATGGCCTCAAGGTTAAAGAACGTTAAACTAACAAAACTATTAAATAAATGTATACAGTATTTCATCCAAAAAGTTGCTTTCATTACAATATGTATCTAAGTATTTAAATCCCCTGAATATAAAGAGACGTTTTTAGGGAAAGGAACTGTGCATTTGTGTGTGTGAATGGCATAACTCAAAAAAGAAAAATATATTAAATACTAAATTTGGTATTTAACATCTTCCCAGAATACAACACAACTATTTTCGGAAGATAGCCCCACCAGATAGTACTTTAAATGGACAGTTTTTAGAAACTTATTATTTTCTCAAAAATTGCTCTAACGATTTTGATTAGAATATCATATGTCTAAGCTATTTGCATGACAAATGAAATGTATACCTTGAATTTCCTGGGAAATACCTCTGAAATCCCCTTAATTCTGGAAGACTTTTGCATAGCTGTTAAATCATAAGAGATAGCTAAACTCCTACTTTATAACAATGTAAATGTACAAACCAATTTATGTGCAATTTTTTTTAAAATATTTAACTGTTTTACGAGAAATGTTTTAATTAAAAGTTTGACTATCGCTTCAGCCTAGTGTATTTTCTTTATTCCTCTTGCTTCTACAAGGAAATATGCAGTAAAACCATTTCTGGAAAGTTTGTCTCGATTATCACGAAGAAGAGAGAAGGATAGGCTTTCTTTTAAGAATAATCAGTTGAATAAGTAGAGGAATTATATGGATATAACATAAACTTCCTATTTCGTGGTCATGCAAAAGAGGATGGAACTTCGAAATATATTTTAAGAGTAGAGAAAGTTATGTGAATGTAATGTATGAGTCATTTCTTTCATACTGATTCTAGCTTTCCAATTTTAATTTTGTTAGCAACAAAGAATACCTCATTTCAAATAAATTTCTAAGTTCAGCCCCAAAACGTTGGGCGACTTCTTGTTTATTTTCTACTGTGCTGTGTAGTATTAGATGACCTACCCCAACAGCATGTAATTAACTAGAGTAGCATCATCGTTTTGTTTACGTTTCACAAATATTTTTATAACGTATTACATATAGTACAAGGAAACGGCAATCCTCAGCAAAAGGGGACGGGGCAAAAGTTCAGCCAGAGAATGTAGAGAAACTGGTGTTTATATTCAAATAATGTGGTCTGAGGTCCTTGTAAAAGAGGCAAACTTTTTAATAAAGGAAGGGAGCGTTGAAGGAAAAGTTAACTTTGTCCGACCTCACCCCCTGCGGTGTAATCCCTTCTCCCACTACCCCCTCCCCATGGCTCGAGTAATCTCCACCGCGACTCAGCATCCTCTGCAGCAACGGCGAGAAGAAACAATGTGGAAATTACCGAATTAAACCTTAATCTACATGCTAATGAAGTGGTGTTACAAAGTAATTAATTTTTTGTTAGCAATTATGAGAAAAATGGTATTTTAATGAATTTTAATGCAAAGACTGCCACACAACGTGCAAATGAAGGGACCAATTAAGAGAAATGCCTTTTTTATGAGGTTAGGACGTTAAGATAAGGTTCAAAGGAAGTAGAAGGTTAAAACTCAGGATTTGTAAAGAAAATTTATTTTTATATGCACGATCACTGGTTTCGTAACGCTCTTCCCTCTATCCTCTGTCCCTCTAATCTTTGAGCGTCAAAAAGGGAGGATAAAATAACCCGAGAAAAAAGTCTTAAGGCGCTCTATATCTTTCTACCATCCTCAATGAAGATCAAAGCAAGCCACTTAAAAACAACAGCTATTATTTGCTTGTAGCGAAATATTCATTGTCATAACACTAATTGTATTCTGCTCAAACAATATTTAAGCTGATATTGATGTGATAAAAGCTATTTTCTAAAATATTAAAGTAGAGCTGTATTGTTTTGTACAGGCATTATTGGTAACAACAAAGAATATTCATATCAATTTTAATTCAAATGAAATTCTTAATTCAGGAATATTAATTTATTCCATTTAATTAGATAAAATCAACCTCAACATCTTCTGCTACAGATACTAAACTGCATGCACAAGGATTAAAAATCTGATGTGTACCATTCACATGACTTTCTCTATATCCCTGCAACAAATTATTCTTTAAAAACTTATACTTCTATTAACTTCATGCAAATCAGTAAAACATTAGCAGAAATAGCCATATTACTTGCTTCCTTGTAAGTAGAGGTGAAATAAGAAAGTACCATAGGTTAAAGCGATAATCAAAAGCTGGTTGCTATGTCACTGAAAGTCCTTTGTTTGTATGGACAGCAGTTGACAAATCCATGTATGAGAAATGTACAAGTTTTTCATAGCAGAAACAAAAAATAAGGAATGTCACAAAAACGACGAACTGCACGAAAAAATGTATATAACATAAATTGTGTGTTTTAACGTGCTCTACATTTTGTGTGTAGTAAGTTTTTGTCCATCTCTTACGGTTTAGCAGTTATTCAAAATTTAGTAAAACTCATCCAGAATAAACTACTCTTCAGAGGCTATTCCCAGAAAGTTCAAGATATACATTTTATTTGCCACGTAAATATCTTTAATATACGAAATTTTAATCAAAATCGTTAGAGCCATTTTTGAGAAAATCAAAATTTTCGAAAAAAGTTCCATGTAAAGGGTAGTTGGGGGTGGGGGGATTTTTCTCAAAATCCTCGTGTCGCATCCCTGGAAGATACTAAACTTAAATACCAAGTTTGGTATTTTACCTATTTTTCGGTTTTGAGTTATCATGTTCACGGACACAGGGACACACACATACACACACGCGCGCGCGGAACTTTTTCCGAAAATGCTTTTTTTTAGAAAAAGGGGACCCTAAAACATATATTTCCGGTGAAATCTCGGTATCGAATTTTTTGGTGGAGTGCAATACCTTCTCTATACACTATGTACATAGTGAGTATAGAGAAAGTAAAAATTACATTCATTAATACATTTGTAATAAATTATATGGTTGAAAATCTCCTATAGTTAATAGTTAAAAAAGCTATACCACAAGGTGGAAAATGCTGAAAAAAATGGCACATGATTATACTAATTAAATTTTAAAAATAATATGACCAATATCAAAATTCACACTAGAAATTTTATTATACTCCTTTTGCTCTGCTTTGGGGAACATTTTCAGAGCTCTAGCTGTCATGGACTTGCCGCTTTTAGGCACACTTAAAACCAACGGTTTGGGTTGGGTTTGAACCAATGACTGAGAAATCAGAAGGGCAGCACCTAACCAACTGAGCTACACAGACCGAAGATTGGAAAGAAAACCTTCCATGCTAACGCCATTGCATTTGCCAGTTATGATTCACAAACATTTGTAGAATACTTGTCAGAGAGAGCGTTTTAGTGGAGTTTGTGCTGTGGACTCTCGCTGACGAGTTCATGCGTTAACGACCTCGGTCACTCGTGTTGCATCTCGAGTATCCTTTAAGGGCGATGAAAACTGAGGAGACTCTCAGTTGTTGTTTTTGAGTGCTTTATGACAAAATTCAATCTCCACTATAAATGCCCCCCCCCCCAAAAAAAAAAAAAAAAACTTACAAAATCAACCTGTAGTATGTTAAACTTGAGATTTTGTCATAACTTGTCAACTGCGTTGCAATAGCTAACAAGGAAGTCTTGTTCAGTTACTGCGGAAGTGAAACGCCTTTGACCTAAGTCACGTTTCGGCAGTACTACACATACTGGCGTTGCTGTAAATGCTTCAGTAAAACCCAGAATGGAACATCGTTTTAGTAAAAAATCATAACCTTACACTGTAATCACCGGCGGTACTACCTATATAAAAATTACGATGCAAGGAATGATCGTTCGGACAGTGAAGAGGTACTATTTTGATAATGACTCAGAAAGGAAGTCCGGGCCATAATTTCAGCTATTAGTCCTTCGAGCCAGATACTGCGTCACATTACTGTTGCAGGGGGATGGAGCAGAAAACCTACAGGAAATCTCGTAAACTTATTCCGGGGGACCCTTGATGGCGCATGAAAACCTCGTTATCCAAAATCCATCTGTACTACCTCTTATGAAGTGACGGAAAAGGTGGGAATTATGATGTCCAACACTCGACCTTTACAGAAAGGAGGCAGGATATACAATACAAGTACTGGTTAATAATCCCTTCTCTAATGAATGGAAGCAAGGGTGCAGCATGTGCCAGAAAGAGCGAATGCGCCAAAAACGTGGTGGATTTTGTCGAAACTAAAACGACAGGTTTATGTAGCATCACTGCGCTTTCTGGGCAACACCTGAGAAATGAATATACTACCAAAACTAATCTTAATCCACCATCGAGACTACAATCTTCTGTTTCTATATGAACTCTCAAAATAAATCATGTTGTCCCTACTGTGTTTAAGCGGACACATAATGCTTTAGAGCCGGTTTTGGCAAAAAAAAAAAAAATCGATTTTTTGGATATTTAATGGGAAAAAAAATGCACCATTCATTAAATTATACATTTGCAATGTTTCATTCTCCTGGAGCGGATGTAATAGATATTTTGGACGCCATTTTAAAGCGTTGCGCTGGTTAAATGTCACTCACTCTATGTTAAACTTTGAAGCTGTTTATCACGGGTTCAGTTTCTTTTTGTTATTTTTCCACATCCAAAATCTATCTTCTCTCAGAAAATTGCAAATAGAGGTCCGAAAATGTTTTCCCTAGCACTGCTGAATATGTGAAATAAGCTGTTTGGTTGGATTTTTATATATTGCGCATAGATTAGTTCTTTAAAAATAAAGTAGTGTAATCATGTGATATTTTTTTTGCAGTTTTTCCACTAGGATATAAAATACTTTTAAAAGCAAAACTATCCACATTCATAATACTTCAACCAGACTACTTGTTACAAAGATATTAGCAAATCTAGTTTTTTTTAAAAATAGTTAACTCAATATCTATAGGAGAACATAGATTTTGATTTTAGCTAATTAAATCGAATAAATTCAATAATATATCCAGCATGAAATTACACATTTGAATAAAACTTGTTATGGATATTTTGTGTTACCAGTTATGTCGGTCAAAAACTTAAAATTTCTAGCTTTATATTTTATAACATCACTTCACTTCGGTGTTCCATTAAGTACTACAAGGACCTCACACAGTCAAAACCCCATTAACTTGGGATCCTAACGTCAATCTCTTTTCTTGTTCATAATCAAATTATGACTAAGCATTTTAAACTCACTCTCTCAGTGTCTCAGATGAATGTGATTCACTATAACATCTAGGAGCAAAAAAGAGTACTGCGAATGTTATTTTACTTCATATGATAAGCATTAACAAGAAACACTAACTAACGATAAGAGGACTACAAATAATGTATACAGAAAGAAATGACATTAAATAAAGAATCCTTTTCGTTCTTACTGAATTTTATGCACAGAGGACATCTTTACCTCTTGCAAAAAATACATATACATGCCAATAAAATATCCAATTCTTGGCAGAAAATATTTTTTAGTATTAATCATTTTCTAAAAACTCCCTACTCTGCTATACATTTTCCCACATTGCAAGACCAGTGAAACTTTAGCCGTCCATTTTTATTTTTTCAGCTCGTTATCGGCATGAAAAGATTTGAAATATAGAAGACTACACGGTATCACTATAATGTAGGTACATAATTGAACTATTTTCAATACTGATGCGGGAAATAAACTGCATTATAATAAGCATTATCTTGTTCCGTTTTCGAACATAAACACAAACGCTGTAAAGGATCATATCAGCGCTGCCGGAGTGCCGGAATTTCGTCCCGCAGTTCTTTTACATCCAGTAAAAAACCATCGGCCTCGGCCGGGTTTGAACACGGAAGTGTAATATGTGCTAATTTTATATTTTAAGTTAGGTATAATATTACTAAAAAATTTGATGTGTTCCATTCGAATGACTTTCTGTAATAAAATAATTATTCTTAGAAAAGTGTTAATAATTTGTTTTTTCACACAGTTAATTGATTGCTTTTTCGGTCGGACTCTGCCTACCCAACTAATATTATTACAGAAGCTCTCTACTTCATACTAACCCAGATAACCATTAGCAAGCATTGGCTCTTATTTACTTAAAAGCAGAAGAGGAGTAAGGGAGTCAGCTAGGCTAAAGCGATAGTGCATGTATTTAAAGCTGTTCGCTCTGTGATGAAATTTAAAATTCCTTTGCATTGCATGACCAGGATGTAAAAATATGAATAACGAATTCTCATTCAAAAGTCTAATTATTGAAAATGTTAAAACCAATAATAAGAAATATCTCGGAAACAGTTAACTGTAAAATAAAAATATGTATGACATAAACTGGATACTTTAACGAGATCTACATTTTTGACAATACGATTATGTGATATGACTTACCGGCCATGCAAAAGTCCTCAAGAATGAAGAGGGCTTCAGAGGTTATTCCCAGAAAACTTGAGATAAACATTTTATTTGTCATGTAAATATCTTTAATATATGACATCTTAATCAAAATCATTGTCATTTTTGAGAAAATCGAACATTTTGAAATTTGTTCCTTGTAAAGGGTAGTTTGGGGTGCGGAGTTTACCTGAAAATCTTCGTGTCGCATCCTTGGAAGAGAGTAAACTTAAATACCAAGTTTGGTACTTAAACGACTTTTCGTTTGAGATTTCTTGTGAAATCTCGGTATGGAATTCTTGGGCGGAATACAATTCCTCTCCTACGTACTATATAAATAGCGCTTGCATGTTTCCTGGCAAACGTTTATAAGATTTACACATTTCATAAACCCAACAAATAATTTTAGTCTAATACCAACAATATTTACATTGAAAGCGATGTTTATAAGGACAAGTCTAAAGGACCATGAGTGAAAGTTGGGGAATGACGTAAGAATATCTTCCATTACCTACTTATGTTATCAGATTTCTTGGGATCAAGACCTTTACGCCGGCAGTCGCTGATGCCAGTGTTGAGTTCGAAATAGCCGATAGCTAAATTGACAAACGACAGAACGTAATCAGTAGAATTGCAGCTTCTATTTCAGTGAATGAAATCTCAGAAATTAAACTAAGTGAATGCTATAAAACGTAATTAATCACCGAGATAAAAAAGGAAGAATAACGCCAGCTCTTACACTCAATCGATGTTACCGCTGTAAACTTTCTAAGTTTTTTTATGCTTAGATAATTTAAGTAATGTTTAAAACTTAAATATTACTTGGTTTACCTGACACTAGAATAGTTTCTATTTGTACTTTGAAATATTAACTGAAGTGTTTGTATACTGAAATTAAATGGACTGTAATTTATTGTTCATTTCTTGCAGTGTTCTTCACTGGAGATATACATAGTTAAAAGGTAAGCCCGGAAAGTGTTGAGTAAAATATAAAGAAATGGAGAAAAATTCTTTAGTGTTACATTAACGTACACATATGTGTCTTTCTCTGCCAGTTTTTCAACAAATTGGTCTTATAAACGCTTATTCTTCTATTCAATTTATATTACTTGATATATACAACTTTCCTTGCAGATAGATGAGCAATAAGGGAATACAATAGACTAAATCGATAGTCAAAAGTTTTAAGAGCAGCTCACTCTGTGATGGTGTTGAAATTCTGATATCTTTGCATGAACCAAAGGGAAAAAATCTGTGCTCTATTCACATGAGTTTCTCTAGCCGTTCTGCAATCAAACTATTCTTACAAAAGAGATTATTTTATCTACATCATGCTAATCAAGATAAGCATTAGCAGAAATTGTCTTATTATTTTATTCCTCGTAAGCAGAAGGGAAATATAGGAATACACCAGGCTAAAGTGATAGTCATATCCTTTAAAAGCTATGCGAACAACTGAAGTTCGGTTCGCTTTACAAGGCCAGCAGTAAGCAAAAGCGAGATAAAGGAAAGGTAAGTTTGAGTAAAGTTACGTAGTTCACACTTGAAACCAATAACAAGGAATATCTTATGAACGATCAAATCCACAACAAAAATGCATATGGCATAAATTGTGTTTTAATAAGATCTACATTTTTTGTGTGGTACATTTTTGTCTATTTCTTAGGGTTTACTAGTTATGCAAAATTCAGCAAAATCAATTCAGAATGAACAGGTCTTCAGAAGCTATTACCAGAAAATTCAAGATATGCATTTTATTTGCTGTATAAATATCTAGAATATACGGTATTTTAAACAAAATCATTGGGCCATTTTTGAGAAAAACAAAATTTTCACAAATTTTTCCCTATAAAGGGTAGTTTCGGGTGGGGGATTATCTTGAAACTCTTAAATACCAATACACGGGTTTTTTTCTAAAAATGTTTTTTGGACTCAGAGGACCCCAAATTATACATTTCCAATGAAATCTCGGTATCGAATTTTTGGGTGGAGTAAAATACTTTCTCTATACACTATATACGTGTACGTGTAGAGAAAATAAAAACCCTAACGGATTTTCAGAAAAGTATAAATATTGAAAATTCAAATCAATAGTGAGGAATAACTTCCAAATGATTAATCCACATATTTTTTTTTATGTAAATTGTATAGGAGATTAACATGTTTTAAAGTAAGATTTTGTTTATTTCTTATGGTTTACCAATTTTTGAAAGATCATTCAGAATGAGGAGAACTTCATGGGCTATTCTCAGAATTTTTTTATTTGTCAGACAAATATATTTTAACGTCTAGTATTTAATTAAATTATTAGAGTCATATCTGGGACAATCAAAACTAACGAAGCTCATGGATGTGGGAAATAAGAACTGGAATGAGAGCAAGAGGCCTGGAAGATATGGCCGTGTGGAGAGGAAAATTCTTTAGGCACAGAAAGATGTACAAACATAAATACTCTGTATATAAATAATAATTATATTACTGTTGTTGTTGATACGGTTCAAGCCTGGACAAACCCAAATCTCACATAAACCGCGCCAAATAGACGATCAAGAAGCGAATGTGCACGTTCTGAAAGGGCAAGCAGTTGGTTAGCTGCTGGCACTGGAAGCTTGTAGGATGTAGACGACAGCGTGTGAAACTTCTACGCGAGAACGGAATAAACTTCACAGTCGTCTTTCTTTTGGCTTCCGTCCGCGTTTTGGAAGGCGAAAACAAAAGGCGACACTTTCTCACCCCTTTGAGAGTTTCTTGCGCTAAGTGAAACATCCACTTACTTCCGTGCACGTAACAGAGCTCTTAGAGGCCGCAACAGAACAAAAGGCACATAAAAACGTTTTGTGTTTATAATAATGTGACATCGGTATTATGCCCCTTCCACCATGATGGACGATTTCATTTGGAGTCACGCGAAGTGTGACACGCGATGGCTCGACATGACACACTGACAATGGTTGCCAGTGCAGCAAAATCCGTGCGGAATGAACAACGCCTGTCGCAGCTTGAGCTCTTTACAGCCGCATTTTGCATTTAAATCTGAAACGAAAGAGTGTAACAAGTTCAAATATTCCATCCCTGTCAGCTCATTGGCAGCGATGTCCATCAAACATGAACTGCACTTCCGCATTTTCACAGCTCGCAATAACCTGTCAACACAAGTACTTTACGGTATTTTCTTCAAGATGAACAATATTTTGTAGCCATAGTATTAAGATAATAACTTTTCGTAAATATAACAGCTTTGGAGCAGTTCGCCTCCACCAAGGCACGTACATTTTACATCATTTTCGCAATCATCTTTGCTTTTATTACCTGTAATCACTTTTCTCTATCGAGTACTATATGCAATGAACATAGTAGGTAGAAAAGGTATTGTACTGCACCTAAAAATTCAATTTTGAGAATTCTACAGAAATACGTGTATTAGGGACCCCAAAATAAAATCATTTTAGAAAAAGTCCGTTTGAGTCAGTGCACATGTGTGTATATCAGCATAGCTCAAAAATGAAAAGTCCGTCAAATACTTGGTATTAAGTTTAGCATCTTCCAAGGATATGATACGAAAATTTCACCCCAAATTACCCTTTACTAGGAAAAAATGCCGATAATGTGTTTCTCCAAAATTGCTTTTTAACGATTTTGATTAAACACTCATCTATATTAAACACATAGCAAATAAAATGTATGTCTTGAATTTTCTGGGAACCTTTTTCAGACCTCTTCATACTAGATAATTTTTGAGTAGGTGGTAAACCGTCAGCGACAGACAAGACCGCATTGCACAAAAGCATAGACCTCATTAAAACACACAATTTATGTCATAACATTATTTTAGAGTTAACCGTTTCCGAAATATTCCTTGTTATTGGTTTCTATTTTAAACTACTTATCTAAACTTTTCTCAAAAGGAAACTCCTCTTTCATTTCATCTCTCTTCTGTTTTATTCCTGGCCATGCAAAGAATTATAAATAATTTCAATTATTTCACATCTACTTACAAGGAAGCAAATAGTGAGACAATTTCTATTAATGTTTATTTTGATTAGCATGGTGTAGATAAAATAATCTTTGGTAAGAATAGGTTGATCGCATAGAGAAAGCCATGTGAATGAAACATCAGTTTTTTTTTTTTACTTTCTCTAGCCCCGTATGTACAATGTACATAGTGGATAGAGAAGGTATTTTATTCCACCCAAAATTCGATAGCGAGATTTCACCGGAAATACATGTTTTAGGACCCCCTGAATTCAAAAAAAGCATTTTCAGAAAAAGGTCCAAATGTGTGTATGTGTGTGTGTGGACAGCATAACTCAAAAACGAAAAGACTGTTAAATACCAAACTTGGCATTTAAGTTTGGTATCTTCCAAGGTACGACACACCGTTTACGAGTCATTCCTTGCTATTAGTTTCAATTATAAAGTACTTATACTTTTCTCAGACAGGAAGTGTCCGTTTTTCTTTTGTTCTACTCCTGGCCTAGCATAGAAGCGATTTGCAATGACAATCGCATAACGACAGCTTTTAAAACATTTGACTATCACTTTAGCATAGCACATTCCTATAGTCCCCTTTTACTTATAAGGAATTAAGTAATAAGAGCATTCTACTAATGTTTATCTCGATTAGCATTGTGTAGAAAGAAGACTCTTTTGTAAGAATTTTGTTTGTAGAGTAGCTAGAGAAAATCATGTGAATGTAACACATCAGAATTTTTTATTTTATTTGTTGTAAATTATATTGCCTCCCTTGTCAATCGTTCGGGCCTCCCAGTTTCGGAATCACTGGTACAAACCAATTTACTGCCCATAGCGTGCATGATTCGGTAGGTGCTAAGCGGTGTACCACATTTTCTTCGATTAATTGTGCTATAAACTAATAAATAGGCACAGCTTAAGCAGTTGGCTTCAAGTCACGTAATTTCCAGCACATAAAATGTAAACAAAGCGGGTATAAATCACTGTCGGGCAGGTAAACACGATCGGGTGAATGCTGTCTGCAAATGCGAGGTCCAGCGAGGGATGGGGATGGTTTATAACCTCTGAGCTCACTGTATAAAACCCAAAAGCACTTCAAGCAATGAGTCGTCATTTCGTCCTAGTTTTAATGACTAAACGTGTAGTAATCCCAAGCTAATTTCTTCTCGAAGGTGCACTTTTGTACTCATAGCCTAGTTTCTATCCCTTAATTATAAATAAACATGTGGGATACACATTCTTAGAAAATGAAGGAAGAGCCTTGCAACCTGGCATTCAAATTAACAACATGTTTACACTAAAATGTTATGTTAAGATTCACATGGCTTTGTCTACCAAATATCAAAATTAATAAATGATCCACTTCACAGGTTATTCGCAAAGAATTTAAGATTATACGTTATATTAATCGTGTAAATATTTTAAACATATGTATTTTTTGAAAAATAATGAAAACTGTCTTTGTAAAGATTGGCGCACACACACATATACCGTTTACTCAAAGCATTTCCGCAAAACATCCATATGGAATTTATGTAGGGCATGCAGTACTTCCTCTACCTACCATAGATAAGTAGCAGAGAACGACCCCCCGGTTGAAAAATAGAATACAGAAAACATAAATGAATCCCTTTTGAATTCCAGAATTATACTACTTTTACCATATTAATTTCAATTTATTTCAGAAAACAATAATGAAATTTCGCCTCTGAAAAAGGCTTATAGGTATATTCTTTGGCCAGAACCTTTTGAACCCGTCCAACAGCAAAATTAGGAAGCAGATACCAGCCCAGGGCGGTTACGTGTGTCGACTGTTTGTAGTAGCTTCCCTTCTATATGCCAAAAGACTCTGGTGGAAGAATATAAAATCTTCATACAACAAAATGAAGTAATATAAGTGACTGTATACCTGAGCACTGATAGTTTGCTAACATAATCCCTTCAGAACAACAAATTATATTGCTGTTGGTATTCTGCCTTCATTTCTTGTCGAGTGCTACACCTTCGAAAAATCGTCTTCCTCTTCTGTTGATATTAAATTCTTCATATATTACTCCGTTTGTAGTGTCAAGGTAACGATTCGGAATGAGGCATTATTGCTTTTCCACCACGTTATCTCGGGATATGTAGGAAGATATGCCGTGCTCCTATATACGTTGTTCTACCTTATCTTTGAAATTCTTCCTATAATTTTCTTTGCTGTTTTGCCTCCTTTTATACCGCATTTAATTTAATTTTTAAAATACTACATCAGTAGTGGCAATGTTTTATTTCCCATTACAATAAATGTAGAAAGATATGTCCGTACAGTTTAAAATCAAACTCTATCAGGTAGCAGTCTTTAGATGGCAGGTTTTCCGGGTTTCCTGCTGTGCCTGCTGGTCCCGGTGGTTTAGGAGGCGTACCACCTGGTGTGATTATGTAAACCGTACAACATTAGCTTCCTGCCGTGACTATGCACATTCTACCCGTCTTGGTAGTTGCTGCAAATTTACTTGATGATGCTGCAAAATTTGTATTTTGTTTTCAATCAACATTTAATTATTATTTTCTCTGTTACCTCAGAGGTATGTCCTCCAAAATAAAGGCCTAGTACTTCCTCTTCTTACTGGTTTACAAAGTATAACCATCGTTTCTTCAATTTTATGGCAGTTTAAGATCTTTGAACTAATCAACATTCATACTTCTAAGTCATTTTACCACCTCTTACTCAATCGGTAAGATTGCAAATTCTGCTGTATTCAAACCACACGCTATATACTCGTAGGTACACTTTGTTCCTGTTGAAGCATCTTTAAACATAACTTTTATTTACTTGTGTTTTTAAATTGTATTTTAATGCCGCAAATTCCTTGCTTTCTTCTGAACAATTTTGATCTGTGTACTTTATACACAACAATGCTAATTTATCTTCTTTGAAGTACAATTTTAGTAAAGCCCTGCAGCTAAATGAATGCATTTAAGCAATCTTTGAAATTTAACTCTCAAATGTTTAGTTCTTCTCTCTTTCTCCCCCCCCCCCTCTTAACTATATACATTTAATGATTGGTACTCTTTTTAGACTATTATATTAAAAGGATTATAACTATGTTAAAGGAAAAATAAATCAAAACTTTTAACAGTCGTGCATCTTTAATAAACTTTAGTAAGTTGTAAATGTATACCTATTTAGTTTTAAAAATGTATTACGTTTTAAATACATGTGTACCACAGTTTTGTTACTTGTATTTAGATGGGCTCACATGTTATTTTATAGAACCGTATTTGTCCATTTTAATAGTTTCTGAGCAGGCAAATGGTACTATCTTGAGCTGATATTATCTATCACATGTGATAGAACTGACAAGGGAAGCAAGGGTATTCTAGAGATAAACCTGTCTGTAAAGCATTTGTCAGATTGTTATTAAAATTCAAACATCAGAAAAAAATCGCCCTATTTACAGCGTAAAACTTTTCTGCAATGTATTGCTGGTATTCAAATGATATTTGTTTAGGTATTACGATTCTTCGTAAGCAAATGTTTTAAACATAACCTTTTAAAGCTCAAAGAATGTGGAATTCTTGCTTACAATAATATGAGTACACAGGTTCTCCAAAATGAAAAATGCAAGCTGAATTAGAAAGTCAAAGTACAGTTGGCTAATAACCAGGCTTATGAATAGAATTCTGCAAGTTTTAATTTTCCCCCGCTTATGAAGAACTGTGGACCAGCTGGAAAATATCTTCACCAGGCCTTTGATGTGGTCCGAAGGTCGACAATATTTTTCATTTTTCATATGCAGTTCAAAGACAGCCACTCCTGGAAAAACTAATAATTTTTTATGGGAGGAAAAGATGTGACCTATTTTCGAAGGCGCATAAAGGTGCATCTTATTCTAAAAAGAGCAAAGGCCTCCTTTCTAATAAACCAACACAGAATTATCATGTAAATTATGTAATAATCTTGGAAACTCACTACAAGCAGTTTTCATTAAGTGGCTACCTGGAACAAGATCAAACAGTACTTGGTAAACATTCAATTTGGTTTCGAAAGGTCATCTATATATTATACATTTTTATTTGATTTTTAAGCCCAGGACCAAGCTCTTTGGATTAAAACTACTCCAGTACAAACCAGTAAAATAATCTTTTTTACATCATTTACATTTTATTTCGGTTTTAATTTCATTTATAAAACTGCATTTGAGAGATTTACGCTTGAAAATTTGGTTAAGAAAATGCATATAAGTAAAAAGAATGGAACTAAAGCAATGAACGAACCGAAAAGACATCATAATTGCTCTAAAAGAAAAAAAGTCTGATATGTTACACTCACATGACTTTATCTAGCTGCTCTACAAACAAACTTCTTACAAAAGATTATTCTTCTTTCTGCACCATACTAATCGAGATAAACATTAGCAGAATGTTCTTATTACTTAGTTTCTATAAGGAGAGGGAAACTAAAGGAATTCGCTCTACCTAAGTGATAGTCAAATGTTTTAAAAGCTGTTGTTATGCGGCTGTGATTGCAAATCGCTTCTTGCTTAGTCAGGCGTAGAACAAAAGGAAAACGGACACTTCCTGTCTGAGAGAAGTACTTTACAACTGAAACCAATAACAAGAAATATATCGGAAACGGTTACCTCCACAACAAAAACGTAAAGGACAAAAATGTGTGTTTTGACGAGATCTACGGTTTTGTGCAGTAAGCTCTTGTTCTATCTCTTACGGTTTAGCAGTTAAGCAAAATTTGGCAAAATTCATCCAGAATAAAGAGGTCTTCAGAGGCTATTCCTAGAAAATTCAAGAATACATTTTATTTGGGATATAAATATCGTTAACATACGGGATTTTAATCAAAATCGTTAGAGCCATTTTTTACAAATTCAAACTTTTCGAAAATGTCTCCATATAAAGGGTGGTTTGAGGTGGGGGATTTTCTTGAAAATCTCGTGTCGCATCCTTGGAAGATACCAAACCTAAATACCAAGTTTAATATTTAACAGTCACAGATACACATACCTTTTTCTAAAAATGCTTTCTTCGGACTTAGGGGACCCCAAAACATATATTTCCTGTGAAATCTTGACATAGACTTTTTAGTGGAATACAATACCTTCTCTATCCACTATGTACATTGTACATGCGTACTAGAGAAAGTAAAATCAATGAGAAGCGCGGATTATTTAGTTTTGAAATTGTAGCCCCGGAAAGAAAAAGATGATAAAATAGACATACATACGAAACGGGTAAAGTGAATATTCCTTTGCCAAAGATAAAAGCTTCATTAATTTTAACATTTCAGCAGCAGTGTAGGTAGAACAGGTTACAGTTGAAGCATGTAAACATCTATAACGTATTCACGTTTTACATCTCTGTCAGCATCTGTGCTCAAAAGACTGAAGAAAAAGAAAACTTAGATTTCCGTGAGCCTCGAGCTGTACCAAAAATTACAAACGGTTTTATATCTTCTGATTAATATAGTAAGCTTTTAATATAATTACACTATAGATTAGAGAGCTTAAACTAAAAATGATTAAATGAAAAAAATGTCAATAATATACTCACTTGGTCCCCCATGTTGTATCCGTTGTGCTGAAACGAATGTGGGACAGAGAGCGACAGGTCCAAGTTCTCGTTTCTCTGCAAAACAGAAAAAAGTAGCATTGCGTTACACTCATGGTCAATTATTTATACTACTGTCATACACGCAGAACATTTCAAAGTCACGCAATGTGGCGTTCCATACTTACATTTCTCTTGAATAACCTTTATCTAACCCTGGTGTGCTATTTAGCTTCAAAATATTCTTTTCAGATACAGTTTTAATACTATTTGCTATGGTTACATATAACAAACGCGTACACGAGACTGCATTGGTACACGAAAGAAAGAACAGCGACATCTACTTTTGTATATGTTAACCACTTTTATGTGGTTAATGCAAAGGACACAATAAACCTGCATAAATTATTTAATGTTCATTGTGGTTATAAATGGTATCATCATGCACTTATTACATTGGCTTTAAAATTACAAACTGTGTGAGGACGCATTAACTATCTTATTCTTATATATTATATAACAATGTTGAAAGAGAGAGAAAGCTATATTTGGTCAATGTACAACTAATAAGACAAAGAAAATCCATTTCAGGAGTTCCGAAACAATAACGCCAATGACTGCTTCTACGGGTGGTTAGCATGCTAGATTTCAAATCCTGAGATTCGGATTCGATTCTGGAGATTGGCAATTTTCCTTTAGTCAGGATTATTCCCCGTCTCTCTCAGAGTCCAAAGTATGAGTTTAAGTACTGAATTTAATGCTTTTAGCGTAGACAAACCCAAAGATCATCAGAATAGCAAACCAGTGACATCACTGCCGATAGGCAATTGTTCCAAAGGTAAAGACACCAACATGACCTTAGATGTAAATATCTCGTTTGTTAACAATTGTCAGTACTTTATCAGCGTCACCGGTGTGCCGGAATTTCATCCCGCACGAAGTAAATCTCGTGAGCACACTTTTAATCACACTTAAAAATAGCATCGTCTGTTCCAGGTTTGAATCCACAACTTTGGTAGCATAAGATCAGTACTTGACAAAATTGAGGCACCCAGACCGACTTTAGATGCTAAAAACGACACACAAATGAAACCCAAAGAGAGAGAGAGAGAGAGAGAGAGAGAGAGAGAGAGAGAGAAAGCAAACAAAAGACACTACGGTAGGTGAGCCAACTAAGTGCGCTGTGACAGCTCAGAACAAGTTTCTCTTGCTCCCGATCAGAGGCGAATGCTGTAATCAAGCTCAATTATGTATTTCAGTGAAATTTAATACAAACAGCCTTAATAATATTATTATTATTATTATTATTATTATTGGGACGAAGAATATAACAATTGTAATCCCCCACCAAAAAAAGCCCCTCCGACTATTTTTGAAATTGATAACTTCCGGTTTTGCATACATTAGGCAAATTAATAATCCCTATTTTTAGTAATAAAATCACAAGATTGGCTATACAACACATAACGGTTTGCTTCAGCTGTCCTCAAGTCTCGTCGGGTAGGCTTCGCATGGCAAGAGAGAAGACCTTTTGTGGCTTGTTCTCGTCACTAACGGTTCCATTGTTATACCACGTTGGTCAGTCATGCTACTTCCGTCTGATAAAGACTTTCACCGCAAGGAGTCCATGCCGTAACATGCTAGAATGCAAACAACCGACTGATTAGGTATACATCCTTTGTTATTTATAAATTTATTAGATATTCCTTCTTCATAAGATTACCGGGCTTCGTAGCTATTCCAGCTAGCCCAGAGAATACCCCTTCCCCTCATTGTCCGGCAGAAAGGTATTACCTGAGAAGTGCAGTGCAGGGGAGGTGAGGAAAGAGACAAAATCAACTAACTCAGGCTAAGATGAAGAGGCTGATAGGGCAAGAGGAAATGCATGTTGATTCTCTTTATACGACGGTAAAACCAGCCTTCTCTTCTGACTAGGTTCTATGGTAATAGTCTGCTATAACGTAGGCATGTGTACAAATGATTCGGCGGACCTCAGATATAATAGATCGAATATAGTTTCTAAAAGAGGATTTCACATTATCTTCGATAAAGAATGTTTATATTTTAGATATATTCATATTACTTTCTATACACGTACTATGTGCATAGTAGGTAGAGAATTTCACCCAAAAAACACGAATCCGTGATCTCACCGGAAATATATTTTGAGACCCCTGATAAAAATTTTTTTTTAGAAAACGGTCTGTGTGCATGTGTCCATATGTAAGGGTGAATGTGTGTGTGTGTGTGTGTGTGTGTGTGTGTGTGTGGGGGGGGGGGATGTGAATATAACTAAAAAAAATATCAAGTGAAGGTTTTCAATAAAATCCCTCCGACTGCCTCAGTCATGTGAGGGTAGTGTGTCTGCCTCACATTCAAGAGGTCGCAAGTTTGAATCTCGCTCAGGTTGAGTTACCCGAATAAGGATTTATTTCCGGAGTTTTCCCTTAAACTGAGTACACGAATGCCGAGTAACTAAGTTCCATGGACCCCGATTTTATTTGAGTATAATTTCACCGATTTCATTTACTGTCGCATATGACAAACCAGGTTAAAGGTAATTAAGCTTAAAAAAAAAATAAAAACAAAAAATCCCTCCACCCAAACCTATCCTTTACATGGAAGATTTTTCGAAAATTTTGATTTTGAATAAAATACCTATCCTATTTTAAGATATCTTCATGCCAAATGAAATGAGTATCTTGACTTTTCTGAAGAATTCTTTACTCTGGATGCTTTAGCACAACTGGTAAACCGTAAGAGACAGGTAAAAACATACTGCACGTAAATATAGATCTCGTTGAAACACACAACTTATGTCATATACATTTTTTGTAGATTCAAGATCTTCTCGGGCTTCTAGCCAGGTAAAAACTTGGCTTGACACCAACGTTTCGAAGAAGTGCATCTTCCTCGTCTTCAGGGTGAACTGATCAGTTCACCCTGAAGACGAGGAAGATGCACTTCTTCGAAACGTTGGTGTCAAGCCAAGTTTTTACCTGGCTAGAAGCCCGAGAAGATCTTGAATTAACACGTCGCCAGGAAAGCTATAGTTCTTATTTTTTGTAGAGTTAGCCATTTCCGAGACATTCCTTGTTATTCGTTTCAATTTTAAAATACTTAAATATAGCCAAACGGGAAGTCCTCGTTCGTTTATATCTTTTGCGTTACTCCTGGCCATGACAACGGAAACGCATTTCAATTGCATCACATAGTGACCAGTTTTAAAAAGATGTTATTATTGTTTTGACAATAACCTACTTTCCTCCTACTTATAAGGAAGCAAGTAATGAAACCATTTTTGTTAATGTTTGTCTTGATTAGCATGATTAGATAAAAGAATAATCTTTTGTAAGAATAATTTGTTTGCAAAACAGCTAGAGAAAGTCGTGTGGATGGGACACATCAGATTTTTGTTGATGCTATGTATGGATTTTGAAGGTATCTAAAACAATGAACATCTGCCATCAAGTGGTTTCCCTTGCAGAAAACTTACGGAATGTTTTCCGCTATTATCTTATAACACTTTATAACAAAAGTACTTTAAGGGCATGAACCATGATACATTAACATTTAACCGAAAGGACAGGATATAAACAGACTGTCATCAGAGCCAGTGTTCCCAGTTAGTAAGTTATAACGCTGTAAGGGCCAGAGTAATGCTCCATTAATTTGTCCTCTTATAATGTTACATAATATAAGCTAACGACATCACTATCAGAAATGGTAAGTGTGCTATTAATGTTCAAAGCACCTGAAGTTGAAGCAGTAACAGATTTCCTCAGTGACTGCTGTCTAAGATAGCTAAAAGAGATACTAGGGGGAAAATGCAAGAGTTCTTTTAAAGTGTAAAGTGGACGCTTTTTTTTATCCTCTCTTTTTGCGATAATATACATCACGAACAGTCCGCAAGAGAGGGCGTTTTTTCGAGTCCACGGTAACAATCGATAGCAACACTTTGAAGAGCGCGTGCGAGAGATGAAGGGGTGAGGAAGCGGGATAGGGGAGGGAGACAGTAAAGGCTGACAGATGAAGGCGATAGTGCTCGCAGCTAAATTATCACCTATAATAATCTAATAAATGGCTCAATCAACGCCTCAGTATGAGCCAATGGGACGAGGCGGCGTTATCGAGAAAGCAATGAATCCTCGTCAAATGAGCGGCCATTAAAATCTTCATGGCCAACACAGCATATGCATTACCGTCGTTAAAATATAAACTAAGTTATTACGCCCTGGAACGAAATAAACCGTACCCACACAAACATTCACAAGCAGTAGGGCCTTTTGATAACTTGACAGAAAATAGTATTAACATTTTACTTTGAATCCAAGAGACATTTTGGTACGTTAACAGAGGCATGAATGGCATGGCAACAGCTTCTGTGGGTGGATGAAATGCGCTGATAATACAACACACAAAAAAGTATTACGGCTAGTATCGTTCGAAAATGGAGTTTAAAGTCGACTAAAAACTTTATTGCAATGTAGATAGCGAACGAGAAGTGTGTCATGTTATATCTAGTCCAATTTTATTACGAATGCTGCGAGCAGAGAATGGTGATACCCTTTAAATTTTATTTTTGTTTTCCGAAAACAGTCAACGTTCTTGGAATGTCAGTCATGTTATAGCAAATAGAAAAAACAAACTAACTTGCAGCACACATTACTGTGTGAATATATTTTGTCTATATGATACTGTCATTCAGAATGACGGTGGAATATGCATTAAGATATCAGCCAAACGACAGCCCTAAAACGGGCTAAGTACATTCAGATAACCAGAATCTAATAAAATCAGAAATTCCGGTAGCTGAATGTGTTAAGAAACCTTCGTCAGAGAAAAAATTCTTAAATCTAACCCGTATTCTTGGAGCATCAAGCGTGTTCTATCAGCCGAGGCCAAGGCCAGGCACCGAAATTATAACCCAGGCAGTCTGATATAATTTAAATGGATGCAATCAAAATAAAGAGCCGGACTGTGGAAGTTAAATGTTATGCTTTAACTTTGAAGCTCATTTTATAAGAATGCAAAGTGAAAGAATAGCTCACCTAATGATATCAAAAATGGTTCACTCCCTTTAAGCGAAATTATGTTACATTGACTCCAATGGAGACCCTTAAAAATCGTGCTTCTGTAGAATAGACAAGTGCTACTTCTGTAGGACCTGTTCCCCTGATTGAGAATTATTAATAAAGCAGGAAATTCCTATTTAGCTGCTGACAAAGATTAATGTTTGTATAAAGAAATTCGCTTTTATTGCCGATTTTTTTTTTTTTTTTTTTTAACTATAGGATGTGAGAGCCAGCGAAACTAAATTCTTTAACATTAAACAAACAAGATGGATTTCTAGATAAGTCAGACATCTTCATGGGAAGTATTAGTCTCCCAAAGCCGCTGGGATAAAATTGCCTATAAGATTCGCTGATATACATTTCCAAAGGATATGAAATCAAGTACCTAATCTCCTTTTTTGGAACTAAGATCATAATTGTTTCTTCAATGGCTTCCAGATATTCTGGACATTCCAGTTCAGATAAAACTTGGGGCCAGAAGGAGAAATTTCTCGGAGAAGAAAGAAAGGGGAGAAAATATTTACGAATAAAACCGTCACTTTCAATCACAACTCAAGTGGTCTTAGAAATCCAATCTCTCTTCTATACGCCCTTTTGACGTTCATATCGTCATTATATCTTGGCAATACAGTAATTATTGGTTGTCTCTGCATTATGTAATACGAAAACAAGATTATCACATCTACTTCAATCTATAGTAGAGATTCAAAACTCGGAGAGTGTATTGAAAAATATAGATACTCCTATACGCCCCACTCTATTTATGTTCTTTATTCTAGTAAACAAGCGAGTGACGAATTACGGACTCGTGGATGTATACGCCATCACTGAGAAATTCGTAACCTATTTAGCTTATAATGTAGGGATAGAATTATATCGTAGTCCTACATGTCTGGCCTAATTTAGGCAAATGTACCACATACAAGTTAGAAAATATGGAGAAATTGCAGACATTAGTATTTGATCCTTATTGGATACTAAGGGATAAAGAAAGTAAACCGTCATACCATCATTTGTATTATTATTATTATTATTATTATTATATCATATTCCTCATGCACTATTAATAAAGCACGAATTTGCTGGCAGGTTTTTTCTAGGTTTACACGAGTGCTCGTAACTGAAAAAAGTCTTGGAGATACCTTAAACTTAAACCTAGTAGATTTTCTTCCAAAATGTCCTTTCCGAATTACCATTTTCTTTCATGTCTTCTGACTACATCGCCTATGGTGTCAAATGTAGTAAGAACGGGCGTTATTAAACCTACAGAAAAGAAAGAAAAAAAAATACTGTGAACCTAGCATAGGGTATCCACCATAGGGTATATGTGTGTGTGAGTCTATCCCCAAACCCACATTTCGATTACAGTCACCATGTTTTGCTTGTTATTCAGAGATATTCATTCACAAGCTCAAACCCGGGCCAGACTGATAGTTTTAATTGAGCTTAAAAGTGGCAGCCCCAAGTCAGTAGATTTACTGATATGTAAAAGAACTCCTGTGGGACAAAATTCTGGCACACCGGCGGCGCAATTGTCAGTGCCGTTAACACCCGTACCTCTGTGTGTATGTGTGTGCGCGCACCCGCGCGCGCGTGTGCGTGTAGACAGCATAACTCAAAAACGAAAAGTTCGTTAAGTACCAAACTTGATATTTATATTTAGTATCTTCCAAGGATTCGACACAAAGATTCTCAGGAAAACTAAGCTTTATTTGGAATATTATTTCGAAATTTTCGATTTTCTTAAGAATGATTACCATGATTTTGATTAAAATGTTCGTATATTAAAGACACTTGCATGACACATGTGTATTTTGAATTTTCTAGGAACAGCCTCTGAAGCCCTCGTCAATCTGGATAACTTTTGTGCCTAAACCGACAAATCACAAGAAATAAGAGAAAATCTTACCAAAAAAAATGTAGATCTCCTTAATGCAGAAAATTTAGCTAAGATAGGTGCATTTTTTTCTAGAATTTTCGAGATACTCCTTTTTATTGCTTTAAAGATTTCAATTTACACTTTTCTCAAAAGAGTAATAGTCATTTTTTTCCCATCGTGACCATGCAAGGAGAACGGGATTTCAATTTGATGAAAAAGAGACTACCTGTTGCTGACTGCTCTTTAGCCTTTCTCTTGACCTCACACGGATATATTTAACAACACAATTAATACTATTGTTTACCTGGATTAGTATGAAGAAGTTAAACGTGTGTTTAAGATGGCCATAGGGAAGAAATGAAATAATGTTACTAATATAGTTTATAAAAAAGTTTGGACTATTTCATGGGAAAATGTGCTGACGTAAACTAACATAATTTTCTCTAGACATTAAAAATTCACAGATACACTTAAGAAAGTATGTTATTCCTTCCACTTTACGCTATTCATGATGCCGTTTTGTACAGCAATTATTTAACATTAAATAATAACAGAGGGCGCCGTGACCAGGTGTTTAGACCGCTCACCTCTTAGCATAACCGGCTGCATGTTCGATCGCAGGGGTACGCATTGGAACTTGAGATGGACAAAGCGGCGCCTGGGTGGGGCTCTTCGGGCTCTACGGTTTTCCCCGCCGTTCATTCCAAATCCTGCATTATCACCTTTCCTTTCATCCATTTCGTCATTTCATCTCATCTTCCCCACTCTCATACCTAGCTATAAATGCACAGGCGCATGCTTATTAGTAGGTAGGTACACCCAACTTTAAATCTTGTTCTCTCGCAAACGTTTTTCAGCATCTTTTCCATACGTCTATGGCTCAACGATGTAATATTTATTAATTTGTTTTACAATTTTTGTAATGTAAGTCAAAAATGCTACACAGAAAATTACTCTATACTTTTTTAAAAATGTTTAATTTTTACATATAAATAATTAAATTTCGAAAAATAAAGAATTTTGGCCAGTACAAACACTAATACTTTGTTCTAAAATAACAATGGATAAATATAAAAAACTCTGATATGATAGATCTTTTTATGAACTCGTTTACTGCAAAAACTGAATTCTTTATGTGAATGCCTTTAAACATGTATCTTGTGGAGAAATTATATTGGACTTTTGAATGTACACAATAAAAATAATATTTAAATAACCATTAAAACTAGACTTTTAAAAACAATAACAGAAAGATGACAGTCGTGTAATAATTGACACAAATTTCAATATATTTTAACTCCGTGTATTTTCCAAATGTTACAAATGCATTACCTTAAACGTATGAAATGTTGATAACCTTCGAATTTTTGCTTTTAGTTATGCTGTTCACACATGTCACAGGGTATTTCTTTAAAACGTTAAAAGTGTAACCCGATATCGAATATTTGGATAGCATGCAATAAAAAAGTAAAATATGGAAAGATAGGTTAAGTGGAAGGAATAAAACTATATCTATGCAAAAAATTAAAGTACAATAATTCAGTAAATATTACATCATTAACTCCTCCGAAATGAGTGAATGAAAAAGTACTAAATATTGCATAAAACAATTATAAGAAAATCTTATGATGTGGCACCAAATGTTTTGAAACTATTAAACTCAATGAGCACATTTAAAAATATTAAAAACCGCTGAAAAAAGTGCTTAATAGTATACAACAAAGTTTCTTCTATGGAGATTTTGCTAATCGTAAATGCAAAATGCATACTTAAGAAAACCATAGAAACGTTCCGGAGTATCAAATAAACCCTCAGATTTCTTAAAATTAAAACAGTCAAAAGATATAATCCTATACATAATAATAAGAAACTCGTTTCATTAGGTCGGAAACAGCCTCGTGAAAAAATCCATTAAAAAAACAACTTATCGTTAAAACAAGGTTTTATTTACCAGCTGGGTGTTTAAAATAAATAAGTAAAATGGAAGTGCAAACAGAATGAATGGCATTCTCACTGCTCCCCTGCTAATTGCCTGGGCAAAAAAAGAGATTTTAATTGACTAAAATGTTCGGACACAGAGTCAAATGAAATCTTCACAAACAAGCACTAACGCAATTGTTCATTAACATAACACGGTAGAGTATAGCCGCCATTCTAATTCTTCTGGATGAAACCGTCGTTTAACGTGTTAGGCTCTTAAATTAAAAAAAAAAATAAAAAAAAATAAAAAAAAAATTTGATGTGCTACATTCACTTAACTTTTTTCTATCTGTTCCATATACATCTATTCTTACAAAAGATTGTTTTTTTATCTAAGTCATGCTAATCGAAATAAACATTAGCAGAACTGGTCTTATCACTTGCTTCCTTATACGCAGAAGCAAAATAAGGAAACACATTAGGCTAGTCTATTCTTTTAAAAGCTGGTCGCTATGTGAAATAATGAGGATCGGTTCGTTCTGCATGTGTCGGTTGAGAAAAATAAGGTAGTTTAAAATTGAAACCAATAACAAGGAACATCTCGAAAACGGTCAACTCTACAAGACTCTATATGACGTAACTTATGTGTTTTAATAAGGTCTACGTTTTTTGTGTAGTAAGTTTTTGTCTTTCTCTTACGGTTTAACCGTTATGCAAAATTCTGTAAGATTCATCCAGAATAAAGAGGTATTCAGAAGCTGTTTCCATAAAATTCAAAAAATATATTTTAATCGTTATTTAAATATCTTTAATATGGGAGATTTTAATCTAAATTGTTAGAGTCACTTTTAAGAAAAACAGAATTTTCAAAAAAGTTTTTTTGTAGAGTGTAGTTTGTGGGGATTTTCTCGAAAATCTTTGTGTCGCATCCTTAGAAAATATTAAACATAACTAGCAAATTTGCTATTTAACGGTCTTTTCTGTTTTTGAGCAATGCTGTCCACAGATACACGGATTCATTTTTAAAAAGGCTTTTTTTCGGACTCAGGGACCTCAAAACATACATTTCTGGTGAAATCTCGACATCGAATTTATGGGTGGAATACAACACCTTCTCTATCAACTATGTACATTGTGTATACGGGCTAGAAGTAAAAATTACCTACTTGCTCATATGAACAACTGTAAATAGATGTTTTCCTACGGATAAATGAGCAACTAAACTTATAGCTTTCAAGAAGTGAAACGTGTTATAGTTTCTGCGTATCGCCATTAAGGTACAAATAGTTCATAATTTCCCCCCCCCATTTATATAGCCCCCTTTAACTCCTATTGTTATATCGACGGTAGTAACAACTGCTGGTGTTATTAAAGCTGAGCTGTAAAGTTTCTTATTTTCCATTATTATACTATTAAACACACGCACATTTGCTTCCCCAGACTCAGTGGAAGATAGAGAATAATTATGATTAAAGAAAACTATCCCGACCCAGTAAGGGAATCGAAACCGGGGCCTCTGGTTTTCCATCCAAAAATTCAATACCGAGATTTCATTGTAAATGCATATTTTAGGATCCTGAATAGAAAAAAATAGAAATAGGTCGGTTGATACCAAACTTTATATTTAGGTTTAGCATCTTCCAAGGATGCGACACGACGATTTTCAAACTACTCTTTATATGGAAAAAATTTCGAAATTTTTATTTTCTCAAATATTGTTTTAATGATTTTGATGAAAGTACGTTCTAGCAAAAATATTTACGTGACAAATAAAATGTGTATCTTGTATTTTCTGAGATTAACCGCTGAAGCTCTCTTCATTCTGAATAACTGGTAAACCTGAAGAGAAATATAAAAACTTTAAACACAAAAGAATCAAAACACACGATTTATTTTAAATATATTTTTGTTGTGGAGCTAACCATTTGTGATATATTGCTTCTTATAGCCAATACTTATACTTTTCTCACATTTGAAATGTTCAAGGAAGCATTCTTGTTAATGCTTTATCTTAAAAGGCGTGAAGCAAATGGAAGAGCAAAAGGTTGTTCCAGCAGAGGTAGAGAAAGTTATGTGAATGTAGCACTTCAGACAGTCCCAATTACAAAGATGACATTGACGTCTTTAGTAAAATCATACATAGCTTAACTAAATTGATTCCCCGCTTTCCTCATCTTATGAGATACTTCCTATGATGCAGTATTTTAAATCTCAAGACTTCGTTTTACCCGAAAGCCAATCAAGAAGATACTTCATCACCACAGGATATTGCTTTTTACTACCCTGAAATTTTCCTTAAGGCAAAAACAAGAGAAAGACGTCACATTTTCACAAATTTCTTGGAACAACTTCTTGACTAAAGTCAACTTGAAAAATATGCAGTTGACACTTCTCATTATTACTTTCTCTACACGCACTGTGTACTTAGTGTATAGAAAAGGTATTGTATTCTACCTAAAAATTCGATACCGAGATTTCACCGCAAATATACGTTTTAGGGTCCCCTGTATCAAAACAGGCATTTTTAGAAAAAGGTTCGGTGTGTCCGTGTACACAATAACTCAAAAACGAAATTTTGGTATTTAAGTTTAGTATCTTCCAGGGATGCGATACGAAGATTTTGAAAAAAATATCCCCACCCCAAACTACTCTTTACATAGAAAGAATTTCGAAAATTCTGATTTTATCAAAAATAGCTCTTAACGTTTTTGATTAAAATACATCATCTTAAAGATATTTACATGACAAATAAAATGTATATCTTGAATTTTCTGGGAATAGCCTTTGGAGACCTCTTTATTCAAAATGAATTTTGCTGAATTTTTCATAACCAGTAAACCGTAAGAGATACACAGAAACTTTCTACACAAAAAGTGTAGAGCTCGTTAGATAGACAATTTATGTCATATATATATTTTGTGGAGTTGACTATTTTTGATGTATTTCTTATTATTCGTTTCAGTTTTAAAATACTTAAAACTTTTCTCAGATTGGAATTTGTCAACTCCTGGCAATCCAAAAATAACTGATTTCAACCACATGGCAACCAGCTTTTAAAAGATCTGACTATCGCTTTAGCCTAGTATATTAATTTATTTCCCTTCTACTTACAAGTAAGCAGGTGATAAGACCGTCACTGTTAAAGTATATCTCAATAGCATGAAGTAGATAGAAGAATAAGTTTTTAACAATAATTTGCTACCGAGATATAGAGAAAGTCATGTGAATGGAACACATAAGATTTTTCATTATATTTCTATTGGACCCGCAGAGTCTAATTACGCTCTTGGTGGAACACCTGCTTTAGGGTGCTCTTTCATTCTTGACCCATCCGCGTGCCAGATGATACCTGCTTGTTATCGTATAAATGGTCTGCCTTCCGCCTATATCGTTAACTAAACTATGAACAGGTCGTGAAAATAATTGGCAGCTCCTATGTCCATAAATGTGTAAAAATGTCCACTTTTCTGCTCCTCCGAACTTCTCTCTGCACCTTAGTTGCGCCGGTCCCCGTAGCCGCGCTCGCTAAAGTGTCTCGCTTTGGTGCTTCGCGGCGCACGGGATCGTGGGTTCGAGTCCCGCCTTGAGCATGGGTGTTTCTGTATTTGTAAATGTATATGTAAAAAGGAAAAACGAATAGGTCAAGTAAGGAAATTTAGAACCTAGAAAAAAAGAGGTAAAAAGGTATACAGCGCCGGAGTCCTGACAAGCCTTCGGGGCTGTATTTAAAAAAAGTTGCAGCATAATCTGAGGCAGAAATTCTCACCCTGCCATACCATTGGTGATGGCAATTGCAGTTTTGAAAAACAAGTTCAAAGAAACAATAAATCACTTCTTTTTATAATGTTTAACGCCCGCTTTTACTACTTGTGACACTGCAGGCGATGATATTGATGATACATGGAATGATGATGGAGCACCGGTGGAATGTGATGGCGGGGAACTCGGAGAAAACCAGCCCCTGCACCGCTTTGTCTACCACGAACCCCCTCGTGCGGTCGCTTGGGATCAAACCCAGGCCGTCTAGGTGAGAGGCGAGTGGTCATATTAAATCAACTTAGAAAAAAGTTTTACATCTAAAGAATGACTGGTTTTGCAGATGCTAAATCACTATATTAGAAATTGTATTCCTTTCATCAGTTGTATTTACACGTTTAAATCTTTTATTCTTGTTAATAAACTTAGTACCCAACGCTAAAATTGTACACTCATATACTACTTTTATTGTGTGTTAATGATTAATTTAGTGAAAATAGCATGCGCGCATCATTTTAGGCGCTAGTTTTTTTATGGGGAAACGAAGGCCAGGGGAGGGGAAGAAGAGCTCGCCCGCCCTCCTCTATTTCCACAGTGTTGTCAACCAAAGAGATTTTCTTTAGTTAAAGCCTTCACCACTATCCTGAATACTCACCTAATTTACCACGAACTAACTGAATTATTAAACGAAGCACAACATTGAAATCATTAGGTATCAATAGCGTAATTCATGCCTCAATGTTGTTCTCCTGCTCTGCTTTCGAAATTGCGCGAAACCTATCGAATAAAGATCAGAAGCCGAGCGCCCAAGAAACGGTACTCGCAGAGTAAACCAACGATTGTATTACAAATCTTAATATAATGGAATAGCTTCTCAAGCTGAATTGGTTCTTATTAGACTTAGCTCCATGTATAATAAAACTCAAGTAAAATGCATCACTGACAAACGGAATTATTTTGCAAGAGCCTCTCATTTCAATGTTTAATGTAACATCACATCTATAATGGGGAGGGGTGTTTAGTTAACAACTGATGTTAATTGGTCCATTTAAATTAATAATGCTAGTTAAATGCATTACCTCAATGCTTCAAAAGGCAAGTTTCGAGTACACTGAATTATAAGCAGGCATAGGGAGTCTTGATTCATTGACTTCAAGTTATCCATACCCAAACCTTATTACTATAGAGCATGCAAAATAACAGCGGTCAAGGATCAGTGATAGACTATAAAAATCGGCCTGAGTTGAGCTTACAAATGCTAAGGGCTATGCTACTTGGTCACCTGCAAGTCCCCAACCATACTCCAGTGAGATTTAATTTTAATTCTTTTCCTCCTGGCTCAGAAATTCCTATATCTAGTTAGAAACACGTGTTAGGATATTTTCTACAAGCATCCGTTCACTCGCCCTTCCGATTGTTAAGCAAATATTGTGAATATGCTAGCAAGGTTATCTAGCTTCGCCTTTGTAATGGAAGTTCTTTTATACAATGAAACCACTGCCTGGGATCCGTCGCTAAAACAATTTCAGTGTCATTATACTGAGCCTAAGTTGTACAGTACAGAAAAAAGCTGCTGCACCCGAAGTTACTTAACTGTAACTAATCTATTCTTTGCTATACCAAATGGCCCAATTGCCGCGCACTAGGCGTGTGTAGATAGATATTCCTTCTTGCGAGATCGACTTCGTTTTACTCCTCTCAGTGAGCGCAACCCGCTCACCATCTCTACGATAAGCAAGAGAGGTAAAACGAAGGTCGCTTAGTTTACCGGTTTTAAGTTGAAATTGCCCCGCTATGTTCTGCAACTCTTTTAACGCACGAAGGAATATCTGCAACATCAAATACGGGGCAGTTGGGCCACCTGGTGTGCGTTGCTACTACAGAGCACATATTCGCAACGACTTGTCCATTATGCAGCTCTGAAGTTGAAATTTTATTTATAATATTTTGAGAAACCATTCCAAATTCAACAATTCATTAACATCGGTACAAAAGTTCATCAATGAAGTGTAAATTGTGAGCGTCCTGAAAACATATTACTTTTGGGATAAAATCAAACTTATCCTTACTAATGCATTATTTCCGTGATGAAACGAATGCATTTGAAATGGAACGCTAAGCTTATCTTCGAACTTTGTATGTATTTGACATTCAGGTTCGGTGCTAAGGCATATCCTTGAATTGCCATTAATGATGTCACTATATAGAGATGTTTAGACTATGAAAAAAAGTTGGCAAGTGCGTTCTCTGATTAAGGTCAAGACGAATGAAATTGTTTCGACTATTTCAGAATAAAAACAACATAAACAGTGTCTATAATACAAATTTATGGAATAAGACATAATATTTTAATACTGAGTCTTAAAAAGTCCGTCTTGCTGGGGGTGATAAGTTTTAAAACATTTTAAAGTTATTTTCGTGTGACACACAGTATTATTTTAACACTGCAAAATAATAATAATAATAATAATAATAATAATAATAATAATAATAATAATAATAATAATAAAGTTCTCAAACAGCACCAGAATTGCATTAAAAATCAATAAAACAGATTAAAATTCTGAGAAAACCCATAAAAATAACTGACAAAGAAAGCATATGACCTTGAAGGGACCCCAAAGGACTGAAAAATACATCTAATACTCTGGGCCTAGGTTAGGATCCTCATCCTCCTCTTAGCATGCCCCGTTGAATTCCCTATCTCTACTATGTTTGCTCACTTGTCCTAGCCCTGATCTTTTGCCAGGATCGTCCTCCACCTTGAATTCCCTATCTTTCCTGTGTATGCTCACTTGCCCCTGTGCCAGCTCTGTCCTATATTAACTACTGATCATTCATCATATTTCGCTGGGCAATCCTTCGTATTAAATAGTGCAAACAATGCAAAAGGTCAGAGGTTCCGCCCCGAAAATTCAGAAATCGGGAGATCTTTTCATTGTGCTCCAGCACGTGGCTGAATTTAGCCAATGCATGCGGGAGTGTAGTAAACGATATCTGACACCAAGTAGGTTACAACCAGAATATGACGACAACTTTCGTTGTGACGCACTAAGACTAAAGGTGGTTGCATTAAGGCCTCTTGACGGCAGTTTTGTATTAGGATGACAACCCCACGTTCGTCAGAGCATTGAAACCATGCGCTTTTTCATAACAATGAGAAAACTGGCAAGTTCAGAAATTAAAAATGCAACTAGCATTTCAATTACCGCGATTCGAACGTGTATAAAGTAAACAATACGCAACAAGCGCGAGAATCAAATTTTCGTTGCAGGAATGAACGTAGTCTTAAGAAAAGCCTCGTAATTTAGGATAAGCCACTTATTTGCAAGTCTTGTACTTATTTAATCATGCAACACGTGTGAATAAATCAAATAGCAGGGGGAATTCGAATGTTTTCGATCCCAAAAATCCGTTCGTCCCACGACCGAGTTCTCGCAAATAGCTCGCCAATGAAGCAGTCGAGGATCGAAGCAATACGAACCTCACCACGACGGTGACAATATCCTGAAACATCACCAGGTACTTCCAGAAACAATAGTCATCACTTCGACACACAGTAAACACACCCGACACGATCGTCCCATATAGTATCATAAATCAATCCATAACCTTAAAAGCAAAGGTAAAATGTTACACAACAGATTGAAAATACAAGTTCTCTGGAACAACATTTATCTTATTTCCCGCGTTCTACCAGAACAAGTCTTAAAACCGTCATTTTGTTTTGTTCAGCATAGACAAAACAAATGACGGACTATATTCACTCCATAAAGCTGTGTTTAAACATGGAGGCATGATTATTATCCGGTGATTTATCAAATTCTTTTAATATTTACACAACCAAACTGCGATTGTTTGAAATTTAAGACGGTCTTAAAGGATATTCACCTGTATATCGAGCTGTATGAGTAAAATATCCACAATTAAACTTTTTATCCACAATTATAATAATCAGCGATGCTTTAGTTCGTAGTTACTAGGCTTTATATTCTAACAAAACACGCTATTAAACATAAAATACAGGTTCAACTAAACATAAAATACACATTAATGATGATCACCTGTATCTTATTTCTCTTGATAATAATATACATACAGTAAAACATATACATACAGCAGAATATGAGATTTGTAATGTCTTTTTTTCTTCTTCTTACAAAGCCTGTATTACTCTTACTCTAAACATACCGTTTCCGGAAAAAAAAATGTAATTAAATACACCAAATATACAACAACATATACTAAAATACTCTGAACGTATATTAAACATTATAGAGTCACACGTTACAAAATTAGGTTTAGTAGCTCTTGACTCTTAGAACACCCTTTGGTTGCGTTCAAACTTGAGCCTCTCGTTATTAAAGCTCTACTTTTGTTAACTAGTCCTCTAAATAATATTGGATATCAGTTAAGAAGTTATTGGAATATATTAGAATACACTGATTATAATGAAAATCAATTCTAGTAAGCTTTATAACATAAGGAAAGGAACAATAGAGAATGCCGCACAAGGACGAGGCAGTTTACACACCCCTCAGCGAAATCAATATTCTGAGAGGAGACTTGTTTTGCTTGTTTGTACAACACACTTTAAAGTTTGACAAACTCGAAAGCAAAATTTACAAAGACCAAACTGAAATACAGGCTGCGAACAGCGCAGGCGCCTTAAATTTGAGTACCTACACTAAATAATCTAGATTAAGGTTTCCAACACAACGAACTTGAAGGCCATATAGCAAGACCGCGGTAGGCTTAGGCTCTACTGAGAGGAGAAAACTCCTGATACTATCAACATAAACTGCGTACAGACTACATGGTTCAGTTTTATCCTATTTGAATGTTGGCGATTCACCGAACACCCTTATGAGAACAGCCTCGACAACAGGAGTGGCAGAAAAAATAATTTTGGTATTTTATTCATTCACACATCAATACTTTAATTGAAGTACAATTTAGAAGTTTAATCTCGACACAAACAAGCAGAATGGTTCTTACAGTGGCGTCAGGGAGACTTATGTAAGATGCACAGGATTCAAACATCCTGACCAATTATTATTAGGAGGTTTCCCTCTTTCCTAGGCGATCGCTGGGGTGGTTCTGAACTGTTCCTGTTCCTCGTTCTCTTTTATCTTGCAGGGTTGAAGAACCAAGCAATGAGCGGTGCGACGGATGTGCTTTGAGGAAAGAACTGTTTCTACCTGGTGTCGATATCTCCGACCCTACGTGCCTTTGTGAATGGTATATAAGTTACGCTCTGTTGGAATTCATCTGGAAATATTAAGTACCCCGCCAGTATTAAATGTCCGCCCTTCGTACTACTTCATCTCAACCCATTCTCCGGGAGGCTAATTAGGTGCAAGAGCGCTAGTTATCACCGCAGGGCTAAACTTCCCTTCAGTATTCAACCCAATCCCCATGCTGTTACTCCGTTTACGGCGCTTTGCCTCATTAAATGATTAATGCACATGTTTCTGTATAATACAACTGAGTAATAGGAAATGCGCATCTAAATATTTATGTTATTAAGTTGCTTTAAATTAATACGAGGGTTGGGGCAAAAGTCATGGCAACTAGTCTTTTTTCTTGTAGATATGTGAACGGATCATAAACGTATATGAGTCGTGTGGAAGTTCTGCAGGTAGTGTGAATACAGAACAACCATGACTCTGTGATAGATGGTAGTAGCACAGCGAGGGCTATGAAATCAGTCAGTTGGCGAGTGTCGTGCGAGATGAAGTAACCCGTGTTGAGCAGCGCGCTTACATTAAAACAGCCGTTCTCCGAGGGAGAATAATAATAACCCCATGGCACGACAGCTCGCGGGAAACCTTGGCCTACCATCCGGCCGCCGCGTCCCCCATCTCGGTCCACTGTAGACGTCATGGATGGGGTGCAATATTGGAGGGTGAGACGTGGTCAGCACCTCGAGCCCCCCGGCCGGTTAATTCGGTCCTCATGACCTGGTCCGAGGGAGAATGTTACAGTGAATTAGTGGAAGCCCTTGGGAATAATGCACTACCATACCATACAGTAGCACGGTGGGTAGGACAGTTTCAGCAAGGACGTGTGTCAACCAGTGATGGGCAACGTTCGGGACGACCTGTCAATGTGCAGACCGACGTGGCACATGCCGTCATCGAGCAGCTCCTGGATGAAGACAGACGATGGACGCTACTGGAGTTAGAGAAGGCAAGTGGCATCGAGAAACGCACCGTCCACAGGATATTGCGTAGTGAGCTGCAATTATGCAAAATCGCATCGCGGTGGGTACCGCGTGCACTGACGGAATTTCAAAGGTGGGTACGCTATGCAATGTGCTCCGACCACCTTGCACGCTGGAAACAGGACGGCGATCAATTCTTGTCACGAATAACCGCCATCGATGAATTTTGGGCCACGACATACGAACCAGAACTAGAGTGGCGACATGCTGGATCACCAAAGAGGCAGAAGTTTCGTCAGAATTCTTCCCCAGTCAAATTGATGGTGATCGTCACATATGACGTCAGGGATGTCATAGCGCTTACGGTGCCATAAGTAGTTAAAGCGGACGTTAAATACTGCCAAAAAAGGGTGTCATGGTTTGCCACTTTGTTCCACATGACAGAACAGTGACCGCACAGTACTCAGGGACTTCCTGGTGCGACAGGTACGACTTGGCATTAAGGAGAAACGTCCGGATCTTGTGGACAGTGCAATAATCCTGCACGACAATGCAAAACCACATAAAGTAGAGTGTGTAGGGCAGCTACTGCGAGTTGGGGATCGGAAGAATTGGAGCACCCACCGTACTCTCCCGACATTTCGCCCTGTGACGTTGATCTCATTTGAAAGATTAAGGAACCACTACGTGGTAGGCGGTTTGCAACACGAGAGGACATTGCTAATGCTGTGCGCGAACAGATGACCCGATTCACACATGGTGCGGGAAATGCTGACCTTTTGTTTTTGAATTATGGTGTTGATACACCAACTTTTTTCTAAAAACGCTTTTTCTTTGGCTTGAAGGGCTTTAAAACATGCACTTCCGGTGAAATATTGGTAACGAATTTTTGGGTAGAATGTAACTACTATACTCGTGTAAGAGAAAGTAATAAGGCTTAAATAAATTTGCAGGAATACTTTTCAGCTGAGCTATTATTGTTGTTATAGAGATATTATGGACTGTATAAAAATATGAATAAAATATTAACATTTATTTTATTTGTTCATATGTTTGCTCCGTCGGGCCTTCGCCCTCGCTTCGTTATTAGACCTGCTCAGAATGAAAGGTCAAAAGCTAAATTTGAACGCAAATTATCAGCAGATGGTAAAATACTATTTTGTTAGAAGAATTAAACATCATAATCGAGGGAGATGGGTCAATGCTGACGCTGAGGCCCATATGCCGGAGAAATTAAGGTTAGCATTCATATACTGACCAACCAGGCTACTAACAACAACGCAATAAAGCTGAAGTGAACAATAAAACAGGAAATACTAAGCCCGATAGCCATCAACAGAAACAAAACACTTCGTCCGGAGGAACCTCTGAATCCATCTGTATGGCGAAAAGAACTATTTTCCTCACGCAAATTTGAGCCAAAGTCTAGTATGTTACGGCTATAGAATCGAGGAAAGTGAAAAAAGTGAGGAGCTGCGATAGGCAGCGATCCCGGCCATGATAGCCAACATTCCGGATGGGGAACACGTGATGCTGATCACAATACTCCGCGTATCGGTTGGATATAAATGGAAATGGCGTGTTATTTATGGACGCTCTTTAACTACTGTGGTTCTCAGCGTCCCATTCTAAATTGGGCGTGAAAGACCGCTTAATTTTGCTCAGAGGCCTCTCTATCAGGCTTGAGGTTCTTTTACGTGCCGTAAATCTACGACACGGGACCCACGGCTTAACTTCTCTTCCAAAGGAAGCCATGCTGAGGATTTTTACACCCGAAAAAATCCATCGTCCTCCGCCGGGTTTGAACCCGTGACCTTGGGTATATGAAGTTAGCATGGTAACCATTACACCACGGGGGGCGACATCGGTTGGATGATCTTCCACCTCTGCAGTGCATAAGGTCGTGAGTGCGACACCTGGATTGAGCCCCTGACTAGTTAAGGCTCTAGAGGCACAATGTTTTTATTGTTATTATTATAATACCAGGTGGCCCAACAGCGCCGTATTTAGTATGTTTAGACCTTTCTTGGGTTATAAAGTTTAACTCCACGATGTAAATCCAAGCATACGCCGGTTAGTGGGATTGTAAGCGAGAGCGACCTTCATTATTCTCCTCTTGCATATCAGCGGAGACAGTGAGGGAATCGCGCTCATTTAGTCTTGTACTAGAGTCCTTGGTGGTGTACAAGAACTTGTAAACACATGGATAAGTCTCTAATTTTAAATAATAATAGCGTATTAAACAATTAAAAAACTAGTTATTGGCGGACATTGATACGTGAAATAGACTTTTTAATTACTTAAGAATTTAAAAGGTGACTTTATTCTCTAAAAAATAAAGGCCCTGTAATTGAAGTGGAAAGCATGTTAACTTTCTCCGGGCCACTTAGTATGTTGCGGTGTGAGCATCGAACTACGAATTATAAGGTATTGTGACAAAACGTACATGTACCCCATGCTTGTCCTATCAGCGTGGGATTTTTCGCAAATGTTTTTATTTTTGAAGCAGTATTATTAAGACAGAGAATAACGTATGCTTGGAAAACAGAAATATATCAATACTTTTTTTGAACGTACATGGACATGAACTCAGTTTTAAAACTCTACCCTGGAGGAAAGATGACAATTGCTTATCGTGCTTGTTTAGAATAAAAATAACTTTCCACTCACTGAAGCTCCCAGTCTCGGTCCGTAGAAGAGGGAAGATACGAAAATACATGAGAAAGGAACGGGAGTAGGGAAAAAAAAAAGGGTCCATGGAATAGAAACAGCAAAGCACTTTCCAGAATTACAAACAACACTGTGTTTGTACCACTCAGCAGCTGACTGCATCTTAGCCAGGGAAGAAAAGCAAAATCAGAAAAGTGCGTTAAGGTTTATTATTCATTCCCAAACAAGTGGGTGAGGATTGACACCAAGTCCCTAGGGATACCAACTCCCGCCCTTGTTGCCCGTCAGAAAGAAAAACCTAACCAGGAACTCTCTGTCACGAAACAAAAGCCTGGAGTACGTTAACTTCGCTTCGTTAAACTGGCGTTTCTAGTTTGTCTTGTTGCAATTCGACTGGGTTTACTTTGGTGGGATCTACATTTGCACTCAATCTCATTTCGACAATCCCTTATACCAAGTCATTTCAGAGGATTGTAGATTAAAGGAAGAGTAAACCGGAAAACAACAGGAAACTCGACTGGAGCTGGAACAGCCCAACTAATTTGTGTTGCTTAGTGCCCTGCATCCATTCGCATCTAATTTAGGAGTCGATACAGCTGACAACTATACCAATTTTGTTAAATATTTCCAATGTTTACATAACTTTTGGAATCTTGTTATATCGGCTTGAGTGACAATTTTTATTGCTAATGTGTTTATGAATTCATTTTAAAAGGCTAACAAATCCTACACTGTTTAATTATTTATTTAAACATGCGACTCGAAATGGGCTTTCCATCAAAGCAAAACACAAAATTCTTACCAAGAAATAACACAGGCTCATAAGGAAAAAACATGAAAGGTATACTTATACATTATTGGTTCTAAACTGTCTGTCCTGTTAGCTCAGTGGTGGCCGCCTGCTTCTGGTAAGGGGATCCAGGTTCGACTTCGGTATGCATGGGGATTTTCTCCTCGCAGGGAAGACTGAGTGTGTCTCCTTTCAGCATCACCATCCCGCGGAAGGGGAATAGCAACATTGCAGTGGTATCACCCTTGAGATTGGGTTGCGGTCTTTACCACGATTCGGTCCTTACCGTTGACCGACCTTCGGGTTGAATACTTGCACTTGTCTTGAAACACATTATAAATTCGTAAACGTACTATTATTTAAATATGAAAATAGATGCGGTAAAAGGAGTAGATTTAAGAACCCCTAATTAACATCATATAAATGCTTTTGAAGAGTAGCAAATAAATGATGTAATGCAGCTTACTATGTCAGTCTACAATCGGTTAGATAGGAATCTCTTCACTTAGCAAAAAGCATTTGAAATGGCACAGGATCCAAAAAAGAGCAGTCGCTTTAATGTGATATAAGCAGTATGTTCAATTTTAAAGACCAAATGAAATATCAACACATGATGAAAGAACACAGTAGACAACAAAAATAAACAACTGAATGTCTGTACATTTTGGCAAGAAAACCACGAAATTAACTGGGACGCCAGTTTATTAGAATCTGCTAGGATCGCAGCAGAACGATATGGGAAGACATTTTATACACAATCAAGACTAATCAATTTCAACACGAAAACAGATAACCAACTGATTTCCAAGTACATCAAGCCTACAGTCAGAAAGCAGCGCAGAGGAACACCATCAACTCGCAAGATTCAGTCGGGCAAAGAAACTGAGAATGCCACGAACTAGTGGCGAAATCATGAACTTCAATTTTTTTTATGTAAGTGAAGTCTCAAGAGTATTAATTAACCTTGGCTCAAGATAGAAATGAGAGAAAAAATCACTGTGCTAAATCCTGTATTTTATTAATAGATTGTACTTGTTTTAAAACGCAGTATGTTAGGATCATTCGTTTTCATTTCTTTGTCAACTTTCATAAATTGGTTATTTGAATTTTAAGTTTGGTAAACTTTTGTTTTAGCAAAAGACAAGTTTATTCAAGTCATGAAGTATATAATGATGTAACAAGTAATAAGTAATGATAAGGCCAATATAATAAGTACTTAGTGAAATGGGTACCGTATATTTTAAAATGTAATATTATACATATAATATAAGAAACGATAAAGCGAAAAGAACGTTGGCTGTTTCTATTGCTGGATTTAATCAATGGGACAAAAAAAAAAAAAAAAAAAAAAAAACTGGCCGAGGTCGTTATGGCAAGCACTCGTGAAAGACGGGAAGTGAGATTTTCGAACCCCACCAGGATCGTCTTCCCTGAAATGTGTTCAAGTTTTCCCCAATCTTCATAACCTGCAAATGCTGGGAAGGCACCATAAACATAGCCTTGGAACATTTTCTTCCCAAATTTCCTTTCCCTATTATTATCTCATGTCACACATCACCTATGGTGCCGTATGGAATAAGAATGGGCGTTAAACACTATGTAAAGAAAATTATAAGAAAAAGGAGCATATGTTAACGTCTGAAGTAAGATTGGTGCTCTATTGGTTGAGCCACGAAAGCATCCCATTTGGATTGAAAACACGACGTTAGTATACTTCATAATACCGCAATGTAATATGATTGGTTGAAGCACATGAAGCAGTTCTCTATGATGCAATTAACAGCGTGACCACCATGTGCATTTTCCTTCACAACCAAAAAGCCTATTTTATTCTCAACTAAATGGAATACACACAGGAACAGAAATGGTATAAGTTCGTTCTGCTTGACTGCCTTTGATACGATATAAATCTAATTTTGAAATACACCAAGCACAGGGAAATATAAACTGCGTGTAACCTTCAAAACTCACAATGCTGTCAATTGCAACTTTATTTACACCCGAGTTTGACAGAAGCGTCCTGAATCACAGAAATAACCCACAAAACAGACTTAATTACCAGAAACTTGATTCTGATCGTTAATTTATTTATTTCAAAAACTATTAGCTCTAAGTATAATAATTACTAATTATTAATAATACTATAACTACTACTAATCTAAATACAATAATTACTAATAAATTATATAATTTCACATAACCTCCAAATTGCATATAATGAATCACAAGGAACTTAATTTGATTTGCAAAATATATGAGAACAACCATATATAATTAAGTCCTTCTATATAAACTTGAAAAGTTACCTAACTCGCACAAAATAAAGCATATTATGTCTACAAACCATTAAATACTGCTAAACATCATTGTCATCTTTTGCAATAAAGATTCAATCTTCTGCAGGAAACTTATACTACACGACACTAGAAATTTGCAACGAAAAAATAAAAGGTTAAATTTTAATAATGGAGAACTGAAACTTTAGTAGTAAAACTGTTTTTCTACACATTTTGTGAAAATGTTAATATAATGCACCATTATATTTGTTTAATAAAACTATATATGAATGGCTTGACGATTAGACTAAATTTCTGCATCATAAATGCAAATTGGGAATATCTGAGATTTAATATATAACAATCTAATAACAATTTTATGCTGTTGTTCACCAAATACTAAATTAAATAACATGCTGAGAATACATACCTATATTAAATAAAATGTTTGCGAGTAAATGTTTTATATATAAATATACGAGTATGTTATATTCACATTACTTCCATGTCCACTGTTGTTTATTTTTGTATGGCTTCTACAAACTATTCTTTCAGCACATTATTTCTACTTGTTGAATAAATGTTTACAGAAATACTTTCATTGGTAAAAAGACATACAGAAGACCGAAACGACAGTGCAATGTTTAAAAGCGGCATTAAATACAGACCTCAAAATCCCGTACTCTTTGCATGACATCGTCAGAAAAAGATAAATAGGACCTCACTTCAATCTGACAAAGTATTGCACATTTAAACTAATAAAATGTAAATCTCCGAAATGGTTGAATGTCCACAAAAGTTTATTTCTAACAAGTAAATCGAATGCTTTAAAGTTTTGCAATTTTTTTCTTTATCTACGTAATACATGGTATATGGATACAGAAGGTATAGAAATACAATACCGAGATTTCACTGGAAATACACGTTTTAGGTTTCCCTGTATAAAAAGTCATTTTTATATTTAAAAAAAAAAAAAAAGGCCCATATGTGTGTGTATGTGTGTATGTATCTGTGAACACGATAAATCATACGAAAAGTTAAGTTTAGTATCTTTCAAGGATGCAACACAAAGATTTTTAGGAAAATCCCCCTCCCAAACCACCCTTTACATTCTGGACGAACTTAGCATAACTGGTAAACCATAAGAGATAGAAAAGAAACTTAACGCACAAAAAATATGGATCTCGCTAAAACGCACAGTTCATGCCTTGTACATTTTTTTCGTGGAGTTGACTAATTCCGAGATATTCCCTGTTATTGGTTCCAGTTTCAAAATACCTTAACTTTTCCTCATACGGGAATTTTTCAGTGCCTGATCATGCAAAGAAACAAATTTCAAACACATAGCAACCAGCCTTAAAAAAATTGACTTTCGCTTCAGCACAGTGTATTCCCGATTTCCCTTCTACTTTCAAGAAAACAAGTAATAAAACCAATTCTACTAATGTTTATCTCGATTAGCATGAAGTACGTAGAACTTAACAGTAATTTGTTACAGAGATGTAAGAAAGTTAATTTAAGTAAAATACCTGCTAAAAATTATAGATCCCGAAACAAGAGCTTAAACATGTGCACTATGTAAATATATTGCATATCAATGGAACACACCAGATTTTTCTTTTTAATTTTTTAACTTATTTGTGTAAGCTTGTGTTTATCTCTTACGATTTAGAGGCTATAGAACTATACGAAATTTCTTAGGAATTTTTTCACAAGCTATTCCTCCAAAACTCAAGTTAAATATTTTGCCATTAAATAGCATGCATATATGATATTTTAATAAAAATTGTTACAGCCAAATCTCGTGTGTCATATGTCATCATCATCTTCTTCATTTTTCCCTTTCAGGGATCAGGAATTACAATCACCGTTCCGGGATGTTTATCATACTTCATCTCTTACGAGTCTACACAGATCTATCTTTGCAATCGGCCGATAATTCATTTTTGTAATCTATTTTATATTATTATGTCCTTCAATTTCACCCTATATATTCTTCTCTCTTATCATTAACTGAATATGTTTAATTCTAATCTCATTGTTTCATTCCTTATGTTATCCATTTCAATACTTCTCATACACATAATACATACCAGTATATCACTAACTTCATTTCTGCCGTCCGTAACCGTGATCTTTCTTTTTATGTTATTATCCGTGTTTCGGAACCTTATAAAAGAGAAGACACATCCAGACACGTTTTCGATCTCACTATATTCTTCCCTTTTAAAGCCATTGCCTTTGTCTTATTTGTAGATATAGTTAAATGGTAATATATTGTATTTTGGCTTAATCTAGCTTTGTAAATTATCTTCTGTATCCGGTTTATCAGTATATAATAAGAGTAATTTACCTTTCTGTTATCCTGTTTTAACTCCAAACTGTACTTAATCTTTCCACCACATACCTACATTTTAAAGTGATGTCGAACTCTTTGTTTTAAAATTTCATCGCATATTTTCCAACCTAAACTACAAACTAATTTCGCATTTATATATAGACTATTTACAGTGCTAATAAGTACTTGGAAACCATATATTTCTAATATTTTTTCACAAAAGGAGTCTCTCTGCTTTTACCTTTCGCATAATCAACAAATGCTAAGGGAGTTTCTATGTCAAAATTTTCGACGTGTTTAATAATTTGTTTTATAAATATATTATCATTATACGAACGTCCCTTCCTGAAGACTGGCTGTTCTTTGAGATTATTGCGTCAGTTATAGTTTGCAATCTGATTAAGAATTTTCCCAAAGTATTGTATCCTGCATTTATTATTATAATTCCTCTATAATGTCCTATGTGTCTCCTATTACCTTATTTTAAATACACAAATGATTTTAGCTGTGTCTCATTCTTTAGTACCTAGCAGTTCTTGCAGCACTTATTTAAAATCGGAGAAAGCAAGATTCCCAAATGATTCCTCCGCATTTAATTCAGCATTAATTAAAACCAGCCCAACAGCGTTTCTATGTTTTGTTATATTTAGAGCTGCTTTTAATTCATTCATGTCTATTTGTTCTGCTACAGTGTTATTATCAGAATCTATATAATAGGCTTCTTCACTATCTTCATACCATAATGTGCACGTCAGAGGGCCTAAAATATGTATTGTTTGAATTTTTTGGTTGGAATGTGCAACTAAATTAATACTACAAGAGTTGTCTCACTAAACCACTACAGGAAAACCATTCGATTTTTGCAATTAACAATGAAGAAGCTATGCTGAAGGACATTTGGGATGGAATGCCCAGATCTTGCACATAACACCAACAAAGACAAACTCTTTCCAAAATAATGAAGATCGATGCTGTTAACGAATAAAAATTTGCTCAAAGGTTTACTCCAGGTCTTTCTTGTTTACAGTCCGTATAGTTTCTGGAGCATTCTCCTCGCCTGCCAGCTGATTTCAGCAATGCCCTCATTCGGGCAGCTGAATACGAAACATTTCCAAGGTGTTCAAATGGAAGCTGGAATGAGGGAAGGTAAGCGAGCGGTCCATATTACGTAAGCTAATATTTTCCCTACAAACTTTATCGCACTCGTTCAACATAACCTCAAAAAAGCACCCATTCCGCACATTTTTCCGAAAAAATAACAGTATCATACACAAGGGACACCCATACTACCTAGATTTATACTTCTGTACTATACAAGCAATTTCCAACAAAAAAGCTGAAAAAATCCATTTCACGTTCAATAGATTTTTTCCCCCTCTTTCCCCAATTCATTATTTTTGTGTGTCCACACCGCCCCTTCACCCTCCAACCTCTCCTCCACACAGAGTACAGCGTTAAAAAAATTCAATAGATTTCATAATCTTCCATCGCTTCGATTTCTATTCAATATATATTTTTTGAGGGGGTGGTACATTATTAATTGCCGTGCGTTCCGAATTGTTTGCTGGTCGCTGTGACAATAGACGGGAGACAAAGGAACATGGGGGTTATGGAGGTGGGGGTGCTGCCCCCTCCTCCTGTTCTGTGAGAACACACAGTACAGGCTGTATGTTGTTTACTTTTAATCTGCCCCTGTCCGTGTGTGTGTGTGTGTGTGTGTGTGTGTGTGTGTGTGTGTGTGTGTTACCCCGACAATTCTCCTATGCGATACACACACACACACACACACACACACGAACGACAGAGAATGAGAAAGGGAGAAAAAAAAAGGTTAATTAAAAAACCCAAATAAATCACTCTGTTGGTATACACAAAGGCTAACGAGAGCGGCTGCAGCGAAGCCTGAGTATAAAAAAAATAATATAGCTGTAGCCATAAGTTTACATAATATCGTTTCTCGTTAAAAAAGAATTGAAGAACCGACTGAGAGCAAAAACGATACACAAGTTGCAAGAGATTTCAACACAGGCGCTAAACTTTTTATTGCGCGTCCAAAATTCTTATGCGTCTAATTGAAGATTCTTGGAAATACACTGACGATAGTGTAAACCTTAGATTAATACAAATAACTTTTAAATTTATATACAAGAACTGCTTTGCTGTTTCTGTAAACCATGACTTTACAAACAGATAAATAAAACTCAAAAATAAATTACACAGCGATAATTGCAGACTACAATAAAATTATCTATAATTCTTTCGCTCTTGCTATGCTCAATTACTTACATATCTAGAAGCATTCACCGAATTGTGTTTGAGCAAAAGCCTGTCACTCAGACACTGAAATTTGTTAGAATTTAAGGCAATGTTTGATCTGAAGGCCTTGGGATGCTCTTTGCATGCTTTATATATTTACACTTATATCCAGATGTATATTATTTACTAGCAACTGCATTCTACTAGATATGTCCTTATAAATAAAATTTCAAACATCAAAGGGAAAGTCAATACTGCTGAAGCACTTCTTGAGAACTAGGTATCTTTTATAATATTCAATTGCATCCATAATCTAATTATTTATTTTAAATTGTATCTTGGAATCAACACTGGATTCTCTACATGGCGTAAAATTATTTTCTGTCACTATTACTACATGGAAAGAGTAAGACTTTGAACAATAATTCTAACTTTGCAACCCTTATGAGAAGTCGCGAAATAACCTTGCATTAAAGAGACTTTAAATAAACAATAAAAAGAAGATAATAATTTGGATGATTCGCTAGTGGAGTAAGTATTTTCTATCACCAATTTCACACTTTCTACTTAAAGTGGCCTACTGAATACCAAATTCAAATATTTAGTAATAGACTGTTTCTGCCTTTTATTGCATGCAAATGAGATTCCATAGAATCTAGTAACTTGGTACTACTGAAACTCTTGACAGAGAAAAGGAAACAGGTGCTTTTTTGTTGCTTCTACAACAAAAATATTCAATAAAAATAATAGTAACAATAATACGTTTTACTTACTTTACTTCGTGCATTGTATATAGGCAGAGAAGGTATTGCACTCCCCTCAAAAATTTCGTTGGACTCGAGATTCCCTGAAAATACAAGTTTTAGGGTTCTCTGTGCATTTTTACAAAAAAAGTTTGTGCGTGTGCAGATGTCTGTGAACAGCATAACTCAAAACGATTAATGCCTAATTTAATTAACCAGTTCCAACATCTGCAAAGGATACGACACAAGATTTGCAAGAAAATTCCCCCCACCCCTAACTATCCTCTGCTTCGAAAACATTTCGAAAATTTAGATTTTCTAAACAATGGCCAAAGATTTTGATTAAACTACCGTATATTAAAGCTATTTGCATGCCAAATAAAATATATATCTTGATTTTCTGGGAATAGCCTTTTAAGTCCTCCATTCTGAATAATTTGTATAACTGTTAAATAAAACACAGACAAAAACTTGCTACACGAAAAACTTGGGTTGCGTTAAACACACAAATTGTATCATATACATATTTTTTAGAGTTAACGACTTCCGAGATATTCCTCGGATAGCGATAGCTTTTAAAAGATTTGATTAATGCTTTGGCATTCTGTATTTCTTTACTGCCCTTCTGCTTATAAGGAACTAAATAATGAGACTATTTCTCCTAATATTTATCTCGATTAGTGTGAAATATAGAAGAATAATCTTTTGTAAGAAAATTTGTTTGTAAAACAGGTAGAGACATCATGTGAAAGGAACACACCAGGTTTTTTTTTTCTCCCAAAGTCTGTGTCTTATTCTACTGTATGCTCCAGAAACATACTACGATAAGCAGACATTCAGAACGCATAATAAATAAACATTAAAAAAAACAATTCATTTGCATACGAAAAGTGATTAACAGCTTAGTTTTTTCAGTTTGGTGTCAAGTTTCGTTCTCTATTACAGCTATAATAATGCCGTGGCCATCAATTTATCAAAAAATGGTTCAACGTCTTTCACAATCCGATTCTTATAATTTTATATTTGGGATTCTACACGCAAATGGTACGCTATAATTTCCAGAAAAAGAAACCCATGTTGACTAAAAGAATATTTAAGTGCATAGAAATATAATGGTGTGTAGGAAACAGCCCATTTCCTATTCATATCCTATAATTTCTCGAAAATGTGCGGCTGTTCTCAGAGTATTTTCTGTGGAAAGCCCAAATCTTTTTTCTTTTTTTTTTAAATTCGGATAATTACTTTTTCCAGGGAGTAGGGAAAACTTCTGCATCCTTCCGGTATATTTCAATATTGTTGAAATATAGGAAAGTCAATTGGTTTATAGATATTTATGTTCAAGATCTTAAAATTGTCATGATATAATGCTTGTTCACCTCGCTGTTTGCAAAATGAAAGCTTTCAACGCTCTTACCAGCCGTCGGCTCAAATAACATTTCTACATCATTATTGCTGCGCCATCTTTTGGCAGAAACATGACGATATAGAACAAATGACTCGATGACTCCATATGTCCAATACGAACTAGATAGAAAGAGAGAGAGAGAGAGAGAGAGAGAGAAAGAGAGAAAGAAAGAGAGAGAGAGAGTTATGGTGGATACTCCATGCTTGTACCTTATAGGAAACACTCGGTAAATTGGTTACGTCATAGTTAGCAAACGATTTGAGAACATCTTTACACTGATACACAGTTGGTATTGTACGGCATTACTAAACCTGCCACTTTCCATCTGTGTTCACTGTAGCACTGTGGTGAAACGTAGGTTACTCTTCTGCTGAGTATCGCAGGTTCGCTTCTCACATTAGCAAACATTTTTTCCCCTTCTCTTAATGATGTTGAATCAACACATAGCGGTTATTTATTTTACACATACCTATTTCAATGTGGCATTAGTTAGTAATATGGTAGTGATTATGATGGTTCTTTAAGAATTTATTCTACCGAACAGCAATATTTAGCACACAAAAGCATGAGGTGCGCAGAATCCTACTAAAGCGCATCAGGCACAAACAGTTCTCTCTCAATGAAAAAAAAAAATGGAATGGTATGGTATGAAATAATATTAAAATTATTGTTAAGAAAACCAATGTTTTGAAACATTTTTAGAAATCTAATTTAGGACGAATTTGACTTTTTTTGGGAGGTAGGAATTTCGTCATTTATTTTATATATTACTCAACACACCCTTCACAAATCAATCCAACAAGAAAATGCCAATCGCAACTGGAATAATGTGATATTTTCAGAGGAGGTAACACTTTCTTTCACTCTTAAAGGAAAAGCGATTGTCTTTCGTCCAAAGGGGTCCCTATACAAAATACTTGATCTCACAAATTCTATCATGGTCGCGTATCTGTATCGTGTTGGAGATGGACATTAAGGGACGGTGTAAGTGTGCTGTGGCAGCTTGACGATACACTGAATGGTGTGCAGTACACGGCAATACTCGAAAATATTTTGGTTCCCTTTGTGAAGATTAAATATCCTGATGGAATTGTTGAATTTGTACAGGATGATCATACTGTCCGCATATTTCGAAAGGTTTCAAATTGGTTTTCAAAGAGGCAGAATATCAGAGTGGTAAATGTGAGAATGTGTGGGTCGAGGTAAAAAGGACTGCGCTGTAATTTACCTATAGATGTTGGACAAAAGATGGCTTCTAAGGAACAAATTCAAGAAGTCTGGGATCTTGTAGCTTCTCGTTCACATTACAGTAATTTAATTTTGTCTATGCCCCGAAGATTGAGGACAGTTATACGGGCTGAGGGTTCATACTCCCGATTATGTTTATTTACACTTTAGTTATTTAACACGAGTATTAGTAGAATTATGTTTTAGTGCGTTTAGATAGGCCCATAACTTCAATTGCCAAAGTTATATTAATGTAATATTATATTCTACACATTCAGGCATAAAATTAACATAAAAAATAAATACCATTACAAGCAGTACAGGATTTGGACCTTGGAACTTATGAGCGGAAGCATTAAATTAAATCATTTAGATAGCTGAAATTTCGGCTGAACAGTGCACTCTTCACCAACGAATATTTATGTACGATACTAACTTCTAAACAAATTCATGTCGGCAATTACATTGGAAACTTATAAAAAGATTCTCTGACAGGAAGTCTACTGTATTACTGTAACATGTTGAAGTAAAATGAGATTATGTGCACGCTATAGAATAATGGAAGTTTACGAGAAGAATACTCGGGGAAATTACGCATTTACCGCGCCCGCGTTCTCGGTAAAGTATGACCGTACTCTGTACATGCACGCCTTTAATAATCTGAAAACATTTATAAAACTCTTCTTAAACTTACCAATCACATAAATAGTAATTATCTTCCTACCACTCTTTCCAGAACTGTCACTTGATGAGGAAAGCAACCGTAACTCTCGAAACATTTACCTGACTGCGTGCCCAAGAAGAGTTGTACAAACATTGTGGCTATGATCAAGATACTTTATTGGACAAACTATTGTTCATTCTTATTCATACCTCCAGACTGCAGAGAGTTAGGGAATACCTAGCTAAAGAAAATTCCTATTCTGCAGCCAGGAATCAATCCAGGGTTCAAAGGTTAGCGAGCTAACCACTATGCCGCAGAGGTAGTAAATATCAAGTACTGACCTGTGTATAAAGAATCATTTATGAAGCGCTCAATAACATGTAGTCATATAAAAATGCTTCCTTTCTTATATGAGGAGGGATTATCAGTTTATCAAGCGTAACAGTTATTATAAAGCACGTAAAACTTCATGAATGTACGAATATGAAACTGCGTGCAATGTGTGAAGTTGGAAAGGAAGGAATCTAGGTGCATAACCCAAAGCTATTGGATCTGAGCTTTTCCGCAACTAACACCAAAAAGTTTGGCGGTGCTTAAAAGGAATAGCGGGGTTCGTTGGGTCCTATCTGTTCTGCATATCCATTACAACTGTGATCTCATTGAATAAGAGAGCAAGAAAACTCAAGTCCACTTTTACAGTTACTACGTCGGACTTCAGAGGGAAATTAAACAAGGCTATGACAACGTGGAAGGTAAACCTTTGTGCTTGTTATTTGTGCTCCCAATGTGAGACCAAGCAGTCCAATCGGAAGCGAATGGAACCGAGCTCCCTCTTCGGACCGAAATCTGTTGATTTTTCCTTCTGGTGTGTTTTTCAATGTATTCCGCTTCATCCTGTAGGAGTGCGGGATAATCTTTACCTTTTACAAAGCATTTTTGTACAAAACTATCTACCCTACGTTACGTAACTTTTCGTTCTATGGGGTGAGACGACGAGAAATTGGATCGGTCTCCTTTTCCATCGTCAGAATGGTGGCCGTTTTAGCGAGGCAAAAATTCTCCCGACGACAAGCGGCGGATGGTGCCTATTTAATTAATGGTGGCGTGAGTGGCTAGGAGGGAGGGCCCGACAGAAGAGTGGAAATCAATGCTTTTGATGGATAAATGACTGTTTGCATCTCATCAAACGTAACAGTTCGTTGGGCATTCTTTTATATCACGGAAAAGAGGGTACAAAAACCTAACTCTCCAGATTTGTTCTGTTGTCAATCTGAGTCTCGTGTTAGTTATCCGTCCTGGATCAAAGGCACAACAAACTTGGAAACGAGAGCGGTATACTTCCCTGTACAATGACGACAGAGAACCAACAGCAAACATTTGCGACCCGACAATAGGATTTCCTTATGAGCCTTCACTACAAATATTTGCTTTTCTTTTTCATGGCGACAAACAAAAGAAGAAAACGAAAAGTTCCCGTTTGCTGACCAACTTTCAGGTTTGCTAGACAGCTCTTAACTCCATATTGTAAACGTTTAAAAATACCTGCGTCTAAAAGAGAAAACGGGAACAATTTTCATGACCTGAAAGTTCCGTCCTTGACAACTAAATTAATAATATATATGCTTTTGTAAAACTAAACATATGCATGAATGGCAAGGTCATGTTTTATTGCCACTTAAAATAGCATATTCTTTGGATAACAGTCAAGGATATCGTACACTTGTGCGTGTTGTTTATTTACCTTGCTTCTTCTAGGATTTCTCTTTCATCCGAGGTTGTACGATATCATTTAAAATTAACAACTAACTGGGAAGAGTACTGATAAGCATTTATTCATGTCTTCTTACTGCATTAAAATGTAAATACAGATTGAATCCTTAAGTCTTTACGTCTACATTTGGATTATTACAATCACAGTAAAACTGTCAACATGGCCATACCTGTACATATATGAACTCTCATATATAATTTCTTCATACACATTCTCGCACCATCCAAAAAGTAGGCGCACAAGTAATTTTAAAATATGAAGTGAAGTCAAAATGCTGGAAAATATAAAATTCAACAACTTCCATGGTCAAAAGCTCTCAAATAATTCAAGATAATTTGTCTGCATTTTCACATAATTGATAAAAGATTGTACTGGAAAGCAATATAGCTTTCACTTTTCAAAGTATAAAGAAAAAGCATGTACTGATGCACAATATTTTTAATTGCTTTCTGATATTTTCCGTAAACTAATGACTATAAAATTATAAACAGTGAATATTAAGTTGTTATACCAAATCATTTCTAATCGTATATAAATGCATTTTCTCAATTATTCAAACGGAACTTAGATTACCTATATACTTACTTTCTTTCTTTGCCAACATATTTCAAACCGTGTGGCTTTAAGATGATTTATCAAAATAAGAGGGAAAAATCAAGTGATAATTGGGACCTGAATTGTATAAAGCAATGAAAAACATGTTCTGATTCCTTTAAGAAAATCAGTTTTTAAAATTAGCTTTTATCTACTTTTTGGGAGGCTTGTCAAAATATTAATGAGAAAAAACAATGTGCTGAACAACTGATAGTTACATAGCAATGTTTTCCTAGTTTAGAGCATTCAGTTTGAATGCTCTTTGTTACCTTACTCGAACGGTATTAATTTTCACTGTTTGGGTTTCTCAAAAACTCAAATCTTCTTCACGCAATGTTTACAGAACCCTGAAAATAGCAAAATATTCATCAAATAATTTCCAGCGTAGCCCATTTGTACATGTACTCAAGTATTTGGCTGCCTGCCTCTAGGTTTAAAGACTACGTGCCAGGTTTAGAAACACTTCTAAAAATCACTACAGACCTCGGCGTTTGTTTAAAACTGCATTTACATTATTTTGGTCTTTAACCACTAGTTTGATCATTCTGAACGGCAAGAAACGCTTCCTGCAGAAACAGACCAAGTATGCTAGTGCTCCTTTCTGTTTACAGAGTTATACGATGGCGATTTTTATGAATGGCTTCTTGTGATGCAGAGAAGTTTAATATCAAGGAAATTTCTTTTGTTGGGGAGCAAGTCTGCGCCCTCTCCAGCGCAGAAAGAAAAGACAGGGGTGAAGTGGGAGTAAGAATGGTATTCTATTCTTTATGGAGTGGAAGGGTTGGAGAAGGGTGACCTTTCCTCAGAAATGTCTGTCGATCCTATAACAATCTCATCTGTTCACTGACATTTCACGGTATTATTCCACGAAGCACATGTGCTACAGTTAAAATGTGGACTGTGAGGACGACGTCCGGCAACGTTTTGTAATCCTACGTTTCTGAGAGGAGAAGGTCTCCCTCTCAACTAGGTGTCTTGGTACAACATCAAATGATTTTGTATGTTTGGTGTGAATTGTGAAGATAGCGAGGGGCCATTAGCGAGTATCGCTTAATGCTTATCAAGGCCAGAAGTACTTGGAACTATTGGAAACTGGCTTTAAAGTGCAGTACATTATCTTTCTTACAATCAAGTAATTCCACGTTCCAAATTTTCTGTTTTCGTGACGTCACTTACTCATCAAGGATTTTCTATTCATACACCTAAGTATTGTAACAAAAACCATGCTGGCATGTTGCCATTATATCTTAGTGGTAGAGCACGTAAAAGAATCTCAAGCCTAATAAGAGAGGCCTCTGAGCAAAATTAAGCGGTCTTTCACGCTGAGAACCACAGCAGTTAAAGAGCGCCCATAAATAAAACGCAATTTCATTTCGGCTTTGGCATTGAATTTTTCAGTCTGACTCTACCTATCCAACTCCTGTCCCACACACGGCTTGTGCGAAAAAACAATTAAATCAATAACAATTGTCCATAATAGTTGGCTATATGACTCCTAGGACTTAAAATACTTACAACATGTAAGTCGCCAATGGGTTGTTACCTCAAAGTAATTTGAGATAAACTTGTGGTTTACTGGGAAGCATGCGAGTCAGTTGAGAAATTCAATGCTCTGCCGGCATGTTGCCATGGTAGCTCAGTGGTAGAGCAACAGACTAGAGACCGGGAGATCCGTGGTTCAAATCCTGGCTATGGCATTGAATTTTTCAGTCTGACTCTACCTATCCAACTCCTGTCCTACACGCGGCTTATTTGAAAATAAAATTAATCTTTCTTGAATTTTTAAGCATGTTTGTGAGTAGTAGATATATGTTAAACACAAATTTAAGTGACAGCATGCGCATTGGATAACGAAGCCACTGTACAGTTGGGTGTTTAGCAATTTGAATCTTCCGTATTCCATTTTATTTATGATTAAAATATCTTAACGAACGGGATTTTAATCAACATCATTACCATTTTTAAGAAAAATAAAAATATCGAAAAAAGTCTATGTAAAGGATAGTTTGGGTTGGGGCATTTTCTTGAGAAACCTTCGTGTTGCATCCTTGGAAGATGAACTTTAATATCTAGTTTGGTATTATATTGTTTGAATATATATATGTCTGTGGAGTTATACTATTGAGTTAAACTGTTCAAGGACATTCACACATGGATCTTTTTAATAAAAATACCGCTTGTGTATGCAGGGGACCTCAAAACATATATTTCCGGTGAAATTTCTACATTGGATTTTTAGATGGTGCTTGTTCAATTTGTTGTGTACATAGGAACTAGAGAAAGTAATAAATAAAAAGGAAAAGGATAAAACGCAAAGTAAGGATTAAGAAAAAGTAACATTGTTCAAGAGTAAGGCTTAAGAAAAAGTTTGAAGACAGACATGTGTCGACTTTTCAAGACAATGACTCCGGGACACACTGGCCATAATATTTATAACTCACCAGCATCCTTGATGAAGTAGCCTGAGGACATGTAATACGGCACAACAATCTGTACTTGGGCTTGCCGCCACTTCACTGGAATTTGATGGATGGTCACAAGAATTGCCGCGGTTAATGGACAAACCGTCACAGGGCCCATTAGGAGGCCATTCTGTCTTCATGTTCGAATCACGAGAACGAGGGCGAGCCCGAGGCTCTGGGAGGGGAGAATATTCCTCTTAATGTAACAATAATGCTGCACAAGGTTACACTCACAACACAAAATTCGATCGACAACTAATTTAACTACCTACCATGGCTTGGGTTACGTATAAACTTGGTTCCGCTTTGAGCGATAATGTCAGGGACATCTACTTTCAGATAAAGTCAACTTAATGTCACACAGATTGTGTCCAGTCCACTGTGCAACAAAGGAAAGTTGGAGCGTAACAAAGTGCTGAAGAGAATTTCCTCCTACTTATTGTGGACGAGATGCATTACTTTCTCTACCTAGTATTATGTACGTACGTAGCAGGTAGAGAAGGTATTGTATTCCACTCAAAAATTAGATACACATTTCACCGGAGATACACGAATAAAAAAGCATTTTTAAAAATGAAGGTTCGAGCGTGTGTATATGTGTGTTTCTGTGGACAGTATAGCTTACAAGCGAAAAGTCGGCTAAATCCAAACTTCGTATTTTAGTATTTTCTAAAGAAGCGACAGCAATATTTTCCGGAAAAGTATCCCACCTCAAACTACCCTTTGCTTGGAAGATTTTTCGAAATGGGTCTAACGATTTTGACTAAATTACCGTACATTAAAGCCATTTACAAGAAAAATACTCGTAAAATGTATATCCCGAATTTCTTGAGAATTGCCTCTGAAGTTCTCTTCATTTTGAATGATTTTTGTATAACTGATAAACCGTAGAAACAGACAAAACCTTACTACACAGAAAATGTAGATTCGTTAAAACAGAGAATTTATTTCATATAGGGCAAACCATTTTCGAGATATTCTTGTAATTGCTTTCAAATACCAAGTTTGGTACGTAAACGCTGTCCACAGACACATACATACAAACGGGCGCAAGCGCACATATCTATTAAAAAATGTTTTTATTCAGGGTCTTCAAAGCATGCATCAACGGTGAAATCTCAGGATCGAATTTTTGGGTGGAATACAACACCTTCTCTATCTACTATGTACATTGGGAATACGCAATGGAGAAAATAATAAGGCAACGGTCCACACGAAATGCTGATCTAAGTCTGAGCTTAGAATAAGTATATTAATTTAACCATCCAGAGAAACAAGCAAAAATGCTGATGTTTAAGAGTCACGTGACTTTCTCTAGACAGCTACCATGCATTGCCATTTGAATAATAGATATCTTCCTGTTCTATAAACCGTTTGCATTAATTATGTATAATAAATATCTGCCTAAACATGATATTAGAATTATAGTAAGGACTATGTATGTTAGATGCAACGACTATCGATTTATGTAGTCAAGATCGTTAAGGCATGAACTCGTGAACGGGAGGAGTGCAGTCAAAGCCTGCGAGGACAATACGCCTTAACTGAGGTTTTTACCAGGTTTTCCTTAATCCTCATAACTGACAAATTCGGCTTCTTTCTCAAATTTCCTTTTCCAAATAGGCACTATCATTTCATTTCATAGATCGTCAGTTTCCATTAATACTAAAAAAAATATTTTTGTTTGTCAGGAACTCACGCGAGAGGGAAGGGAGAGAGAATTTTCAAACATGTAACACATGCTTCAGTTGTTTTAGACATACAACACTAAATAACAAAACTAAGCCCCGTGGCGTAACAGCCCGAAGTCGGCTCAAGGTCTACCGCCCGACCACTGCGTTCCCCACCTCTCCCATTACAGACGTCATGGGTGAGGTACAGCAGTGGAGGTTAGGACGTGATTAGCGCCCCGAGTCCCTTCCCTCCGGATAATGCAGTCCACGCAACCTGGAGCCGCCATCATGCATCTTTTCTTGGGAGCTAGTTTTATAGGGGTGCGAGGGCCGGGTGAAGAAGAGAGAGAGAGGGCGCCTGTCTGTCTTTCCACAGTGTTGTCATTCAAATATTTCTTTGAGAAATATGATATCTAATTTATTGTGAACTAGCTGAATTATTAAACAAAACACAGAGCATGATTTCTGGGATCTGTAGAAAGATTGAAGCCATAACACTGAAACCACTAAATATCAGGTGTATAATGTACTTCTTGCGCGCACGCTTTCTTGGGCGCTCGGCTCCTCAGTTTTCATTCAGTTGGTTTCGCGAATTTCCAGAAGCAGGTATTAGAGCAATAATATTGAGATATGAAGTAGTTATACACTCTGATATCTAGTGGATTAGATTTCATTCTGTCTGTAGATACAAGTGCACTGTGTTTCGTTTAGTAATCCATTACTTCGCGGTAAATTAGATAACCTGTTCATAATAATGGCTTCCCTGTAAAACTAACACCCAAGAAAATATATACACATATTTCGGCATGCTATTTCCACACTTTGAAAGGCAACTATCAAAGAATATTCTTGATCATTATTTGGTCACGATGTCTCTCAGCTCAATGCGCTGCTTCTGTGCTCACTTCAATATTTCTGCTCCACACATTCACACAACCTTACTGCCACATCCATGGTGAAGTTATGATTGATGTGACAAGATATGAAACATGAAACGTAATAATAGCTAAAAAGAGACAGAGGTAAATGAAGAAGAGTTTGATCGACAGAGACAGAAAGAGAATTAAATTCATTCAGTGTGCTTGAGTCAGCCGGATCACTAATCAAATGAAATGTTTCTTTTGACATGAAGGGGAGCGCATTATTACTGCTCCAAGCAATGAACTTCATAACCACTATTACCAAAAGAACCAGTACCACGATGCACATATGTTCTCAGAGCAGAATCTACATCTCAGACATAGCGCCCAAACTATTTTTACATCTTTGTAACCGTGTTTCAAAATAGATTATACTCTTTACTTCTTCAGAAGTCTTTAAATGTTGATATATTTTTTGCCTACTTAGTCACGCGAAAGTCTTTTATTTGGGATAAACAAGTATTTTAATTTTAATGTTTGTAGTTTATAGATAAAAGTTGACTTCAGCAGTACCTTTTTACTTTCTCTAGCACGATGTACACTATACATAGTAGGTAGAGAAAGTTTTGCATTTCACCAAAACATTCGATACCGAGATTTCACCGGAAATACATGTTTTGAGATCTCTGAATAAAAAGAGTTTTAGACTTTTTTAGAAAAAGGTTAGTGTATGTCTGTGTGGGAAGAGATGCCTGTGGACAGCATAACTTAAAAAAAATGAAGAGTCAGTTTTATACAAACTTGGCATTTAGCTTCAGTATCTTCTAAGGATGGAACACGAACATTTTCAGAAATATCTTCCCACCCCAACTATCTTTTGATTTTCTCAAAATGGCTCTAACGATTTTGATTTAAATACCACATGTCCAACATATTTTTACGACAAACAAAATGCATATTTTGAATTTTCTGAGAATACCCTCTTCATTCTGTATGACTTTTGCATAACTGGTAATACATAAGAGAGAGACAAAAACTTACTACACATTCTGTTGTTCTACGTTATTCTAAGATTCCTGGTTTTACACTTGCCTGTGGTTGCGAAGAGTTTCTTTTCGTGGTTGCAACTAGGCTTCGAAGAAGTTTTTCTCAATTCTTCATTTTTTCGTGTTCTGAAACCATTCGTTTAAATCAAATGAAATGTTTGTCCTTTTACGAGATGCTAACAAGTACAAACCACACGTTTTGTGAGGTTTATACTACTATTTTAAAATTATTTTCAATAAATTGTACCTTATGTAGCATTCACAACTTATTTGTAACTTGCATGGCTTTCTATACACACTAACGTTTATTTTATAAATCTTCTGCAAACGATCCTTTAAAAAAATCTACATACTTCACGCTAATCATAGTGAATGCTCTCAAGTTGTTTCATTATCCATTTCGCCCCATGAATGACTATTACATGAAGGTACCATGAATTATTAGGCAATAATTATAATAAACCACACAAGTGTTATGGTTACAAGGGAAAAATTAAAGTAATAATCAAATTTTAAAGAACAGATTGCTATATGCTTTGAAGTTCCATAGTCTTTGCATGAATTAAGAAAAACAAAATAATGCTGCTTCACCACTTAAAATATAAAGTATTATAAAACTCAAACCAAGAGTAATAAATATATCGGAAATGATTTATGCTCAAAACGCTTTCCTTTGACAGTTGCTTTAACGAGATTTACATACTTTATGTAGGAAGGCTTTGTCTATTTCTAATGATTTGCCAGTTATACAAATTCATTCAAAATGATGACTACAGAGAGTATTCTCAGAAAGTATATATCTGTGTATATATATATATCTTAAATCGATGAACAGTCAGTTTTGAAAGAATAAAGAAACATTTTTATTTCTAGCGCTCTTTTCTAAACATTATTCTTTGCAGCAGCTTCAGAGACCTCAAAACATGCGTTTCCGGTGAAATATCAACATCCTATTATCTGGGTGGATTTATGAGGTGAACTGAGTAAAAAAGGACATTGGTCCGTTGACCCAAAATAATATGAAGTATAAATAGTTTTTAAATTCATTTACTTTTCTTATTCCCTTTGTTTTCTTCCAACAAAAATATATCTTCTCCAATAGAATAAAATTTCCTTGTCTACCATAGCTAAAAGGCATTACTGCTACATTACGTGAAATAATACGTATTATTAAGAATAAAGATTGAAAAACGAATGAGCAAATTTCTTTGGATATTCTTTAGTAGCCCTCTGTACAGCGTATTCAAAGAAAAAACATTAACAATGGCAAGACAGTCAATGACTTTGCACCTTAGTTGAACTTCTTTGGGAGAATCTACCCAGTAGGATATAAATTATTCGAATATAGATTATGGCCGGTTGTCTAGATAAGTCGGCCAAAGGCAAATTTAGACAAGTTTTTAGGTGCGCAAAATAATTCCCATTTTGAGCAGCGCTTGTGCAATATTATAATCATTGGCAGCGAATTTCCTTTTCATATATTATCAGTCCGCAGTATGAAGTTTGCTTCATGTTAAAGCTGGCGTGAGATCGTGTGTACAACTTTGCCTCATTGAAGAAATTTGATTTTTGTTTACCTAAGGCAAAAATAAGTAAATGCATAATAGTATTTGTAAGCTGTGCCGCCTGAGGCTATCAACCCGACTATCAGCCTCACTCGTCCACTTACGCACGGCAAGGGTGGACCATCATCCAGCCGATACCGGGAGCTGATGTGGCCAGCATCACGAAAACCCCAGCCAGAATATTGGCTATTATGGCCGGGATGCCATACACTGACACTCGGTTATACTTGACGTATTACGTAACAGGTATGGGGGAATACGTGTCACATCACAAGATGAAGGAATATAGTGACCCAAATAGCCACCCCTCACCCCTCTATCGGAGCAGTGGCGTAATGGGATCCTTAGTGTTTAAAATATAGAAATGTCTATTATATAAAATGCTAGGTATGCATTAAATGACCAAAAAATAAAAGTGATTTATTCGTTATTGTTCAACCAATAAAGGTTTGAAGCCTTAAATTTCTTATACTTCTCATCAAGCTGAAGAAATAGATAATACTACTATCGCTTATAAACTTACATTAAAATGAAGAAATATGCTTACAGTAAATATGTCATTTTGCTTGAACTGACGTTGTTGGCTTACTAATTGGAACCAAGACTACTAACACATCCAATTTTTTTTTTTTTTTTTTTTTTTTTTTAGATATTTTGCACAAAATATAAATTGAGCATTATTAAAGTAGGGGCCATCAGTGTTATTAAAATGTCGCTCGCTATACCGAGAAAATATTTGCATTGCATGGTATGTAAACCTTATTAATGGCTTAGCTAAATTCTATTTATATTTGTAGATTATAATTATTTTCAGAAAGAGTTTTACATGGTTGCAACTTTATTAATAATTATTTATATCACTTACAATTTCAATTATGCATTTATACAATTTATTGTGTCCTATGCTTTGTTTATGGCAGTGTTTATTTGAGAGAAACTAAATTTGCTGTTCCGTCGCTGCTGTACACTTGCTTGTGTATTGCAAACAGCACACGTGAACGGGTGGGATTGCAGGTCGTTTGTCACGTAGTGATACGCAGAGGAAAGAATTACCGTGCCTAATGTACACGCAGAGGAAAGAATTACCGTGCCTAATGTACAACTATTTGGAAATGCAGAGTTTACTAAGTCTAACACTTTTCATTATGCTAATCTAGATGATTTATTTCATGTGTTTAATTTTTATTTCTAATTCAAGGAAAATTTCAGATATTTGTTGTTCTCATTTTATTGCCATACCTAACATTTTACTCTTGTCCTTCTCGATGTGTATCGGCAGTGGCCAATATGACCTCAGAAGGGGCACCACTGCTACGTAACATTTCACTTGCTGTTCACCTCACCTGAGAGGTCAAGGTACAGTGTGGTACACGGAAATGTGCCGATGCTGTTAGATTCTTTTGGTGTGTTTTTATTTAATGTTGGCGGAACCTTTTCACCATTTCGTTTTACACCAGTACTGGGTTTGCCAATATCCTATTGCTTTGTATTCAACTCCGACATACAAAAAATGATCGATGAACAAAGAGCGTGGCCAAGGTGGTCATGCAAAGGGAAGGGCAAGGAAACAATTTAAACCGAGGGGAACTATTGTCAACACCACCACCTGGCAGAATGGGTGCTGTTGTAAGGAACAGTTACTTAATTACTAAAATATTAACTTACTTTAGTTCCATGTTTGTCTAGTTAAGAAAAACACGCTTTAGGAATGCCTTTATATTCTCGATATATTTTGTGTATATTGAGTTTTAATTTACAGCAACCTTTTTTGTAATGGCATGATTCTAAATAAATGTGTAATATGGAGTTTAATACACATATAATAAGACATAATTTTTTTTTCGTCTCTCATTTCCTTCTCCCGAAAAATACAGAAAAATTAGCACTTTTCATTATGCAATATGGATTGGCAATCTGGCATTTGATCTTTTCTCAACAACTGGTAATAATATAATCAAATTAAGATAACAAGCATTCTGAAATACGAGATATGTATACGTGTCAATGCACTTTCTGGGCCTCTGGTTCGCCTCCGTGATCGCAGGTTACCTATCGTCTTGCTTTAGCTGACAAGGGGTTTGAACTGGGGGTGTGGTAGAGGAGTGGTGCCATTCACCTACCAACCCAAACAGCTTATTGGCATGTTTCCTGCACCGGACTGTATGGGTATCCACAAACTCGGGACCCGGAACACACATGTAGCTCGTTGCGTTAAGGCTGTAACAATAAAATGCACATTTGATATAAAGAGGTTTTGACAACTGTTTATTACGATCGCGTTCATGACGTACCTTGGTTTCTCCGACCTCGTCACTCTTAAGATTGCTTGGAAGGCTGCTTGCTGTGCGCTGGCGCAATTTCAAGTAAAGCAGATATCATCTGTTTGTCAGCAAACATTTCCAAGTTGTCTTTGGGAGCGAGATATTAAACATAAAACAAAAAGAGAAAGGAAAAAGAGAAAGCGGTATACGTTGCACGACGTAGGATAGTTAATCACCTGTCCTATTCTGTCCTAGAATCCAGCTTATAACTCAAGCCTTACACACAGCTTTCTATAAGCTTTAAAATCAGTCAACATCAATTTACATTCTATTACTAAAACGTACAGATCTGTTCTATGTTTTAAGTACGGATTCTGAGGATTATTTCCGGGGTTTCGAAGAAACGCACACTTTATGTATATTCAAAAAAAAAAAATTCCAGACAGCCATGGCGATTTAATTAAGAGTAGTTGCTGATATACAAAGCATCTTAAATAAAACCCTAAGCAATTTCTATTTAATTCGTATCAATAGGAACGTACGTTAAAGTTACGCAAATATAATACATAAAGTTTGTACAAGCAGCTTGAGCTAAAATTAATTCCAATGATTCTACTGAAAATCTAAATTTAGAATTAATCCTTCGGTGTAAAGTATGCCACTCGGTTTCCGGAGGTCACTGTTCAACACCCCGAGGGTCGAACAATCTGACCGAAGTATTTTCTTTTTCAGTTTTCCTCGGTCGCTAGGCGAATACTGGGTTCGTTAATTTTATCCACTAGACACTGGGCCGGCCACTCTCATCGTGATCCGGAGTTTGCTTGCTTCGACCCAATTGGTATTGGCTTGCAAGTGCTTGGGGGCGGGGAAGTTCCACAAAAAGGAGAGTAATACATAGAAGAAGATGGTCCGCAGAGTTTATAATACATATTATATAATAAACGGAAAGTGGCCCTACTGAGGTAGATCACAAGAGAAATAATATTAATAGATATAGCCGCCAAGTATTTTAGTAGTGTTTTACGCCATTTTTACTATATAACAAGTAGTAGAAACTGATAATATATGAAATAAAATAAATTGGGAAGGAAAATTAAGGAATAAAACGTTCCAGTCCTAATTTTAGGACATCTCACCGACATTTGCCAATTATGAGGACTAAGCAAAATCTGGAGGTAAAAAAACAAAAAACACTTCAATCAGAGAGATGGGATTAAACCGCGGATTCCCGTTTACGAATCCGCGTCTTAACGAACTCGAGTACCTTCATCAGAACCGAAGGATATATTTTGCGCAATTAACATTAAAAGTTCCTATATATTATTCAAATTAAAGCAGAACTCGCGGAATGGAATACACATGCAATTGTTTCCAAAATAAGTGTTTATAATATATTTTCAAAATAAAAGACTTTAAAAATTCTAAAATCTTATCTGGTCATATTTTTTATCAGATAAGATAAATTTTAAGATAATTTGTTAAATACCCAAATTAACAGCGTAAAGAGCACAATTTTCGCCAATTCTTGCTGCAATACTGGATTTTTTTACAAAAAAATCAGGCATTTTCTCGAGGATTTTCATCCCTATATTTCTATGTTATTTTATAATGAATTGCTTAGACCCATTTAAATTGTACAGCAAAGATCAGCATGAACACCTACTCTATTTTAATAAACGTAGATATTTAATTAACTCTCTCTCTCTCTCCTTCCGAAATCAATGCCGCAGTTGAGATGAGCACAACGCTAGCAATCGTGATTAATTCATGCGAATTAGTTTAGAATTACTACAAAATATATCACTAGTCAGTGTATACACAAAAGGAAGAATAATTGGATCTTGTCTGTTTCCACTATATATCCATCTGGCGGGCGTTTTCAGAACCCTTTCAAGCCGGGAGAAATTGAAAGATGGAGTAAGTGAGTGGGAGTGGAAGATTGCTACGTAATCCCCGCCAGGAAATTCGAAGCTCACAGAGATTCAAAATTTCCAATTAACCAGATTTTGAGAGGGGATAATAGAATTTTGAATAGGCTAGATATATTTTCGCTCTCACTCCACCTCTCCCTCATTCTATTGTGCTTCCCTCTTTCTCATATCTGTTTCTGTCTCCCATGCTGTACATCGATTACTGCGACATCGGGAAATGTATTTCGCTTGGAAAATTGAAATCCGCGACAAACATGGGGAAGCTCGATGGTAAAGGAGATGCAACAGTGAAACACAACGCTTATTGGATGAGTTTACAAGAGTTTAATACGGCAGTGGGGCCAATAAACATATACTCCTTCTGCATATTATCCTAATTTTAATACCCCCGTCATCCTATACGGTTAGTCAGTTCTAAGAATTGTATTAAGATATGAGTGAGAGCTTGTCTATTACACATTTATTAACATGTTTCAATTTAACCGGGGCTGTGAAATAAAACTGACCAGTACAAGATTTGGACAACCGTAGAATTATTTCAAAACATTGTTCTTGCAGAGGACTTGTTAGTTTTATTCTCAACTATGTATAAGAGTACTTATAGGGAAGACTTATATATTATAAGCGGCCAAAATAAATTAAACTTTATCTTGAGACAAATTTTATCTTCGTAGCTTCAACAGGAGTATTACGAACATCTTTAAAGAATGAGATATCAAGGTCAGAACATTATATATATTTTTATGATACCTTGTAATTTTAATTCATTCATATTATTTTTCTCTTTTATATTAGTATGCAGTTAACATATATACATAAAGTTAATATTTTATTTTCATTGCAAGATTTCAATGACAGGAAGAGAATTACTGTAACATTCCAGGGACAGAAACCACGTACGGACATAACGCCCATGTGATTGTTATATTTCTCAAATGGACTGCTTGACAACAAAAATCCTTCTACTGCTACTAATTTTGAAGTTAACGTATTGCGATTGTTTTAAATAAAAGGATGTATACCCTCATTTATTGAAAATGCGAGTCGGTAAAAATAACTTGTGGAAGGTATACAATCTAACAAAATAGATTTTACGTCATATATATATATATATATATATATATATATATCTATCAAACTGTTGTTGTTTAAACGTTCCTCGTGCAGCAAAGACATTTGTAAGAATCTCGTTCCACAAACATACAGCTGCATCCCATTTACGAATATTAGCTAAATGTAGCCTAGCAGGCGTTGTCTGTTGCCTCCAATTTAAAATGGCAATGATAACTGAGACAGTCCGAGCGGACCTAGAGCTTTTACTGGACTCTAAGAACCACCCTAGGCCTAGATAGGGACGACTACATTTACTATCTCATTACCAGGCTCCAAACTACGGAGCCGCAGGCAAGCGAGGTGGTGTCACGGGAACGATGTCCGGTGACCACCCACTCAAGCCCATGGGTTTTTAGTGGTCGACAAAAGAATGCTGGGGTGGTTCGAAGGTGTTTACAAATATTTACATTATTCCTTTCTCTACTACGAATATAAGTACCCTAAGTACCTCATCCGATATCGAGATTTTATGGAACTATATGTTCTGAATAAAAAAAAACACACATTTAGAAAAAAACCCGTGGTCTGTGCGTGGGTGCGCATATAATGAACATCATATTTCAAACGCGTATTTTTTCACAAACAATTTATATTAAAATGCCATGTTTTAAGATATTTTCATGACAAATAAAATGCATAGGTATCATTGAAACCTTCATTTGTATTATGTTACACAACTAGTAAACCGTAAGAGAAAAAGAGAAAATCAAATATATATAAATCACAGAGTTAATGTCAGCTACATTTTTAAATTATTTCCTTGTTATTCGTTTGAATTTTCAAATACTTACCTTTCTCAAATGTGAAGCCATTCGTCAAAGTTATCACATAGTGAACCACTCTTAGTTTTGATTATATTCTTTTATTTCCTTTGTACCTACATGGATATATGTAATAACGCCATTTCTGTTATTTATCTCGACTAGGATAAAGCAAATGTAAGACTAAGATTACTATGAACAATTAGTTGCAGAGTAGTAGAGAAGGTCATGTAAATGTTGCATAACATATTGGTTTTTTATTCATTTCCGAATCTCGTTCGATTTGACTATCAATCGTCCCATTTCTATTTGCCATTTCTGTAGACCTGAGTTGTCAAATAGGACAATTCCAACAAGGTAAATGAAAAAAAGTGTGTGGTGCTGGTTAAAATGAAGATGGTTATACGATGTGTTGTAAAACGGGAAGCAGAACAAAAGGGTTAGGCAACGTGTTAGTCTGAAGTCCTAAGGCGGGATATTTATATTTGCAAAAGGAACATCGCAAAAAGCATATCCTATCAGAGTAGATTCGCGTTTTTTCTTTCTGATGGAAAACGTTTATACATATAACAGGAATAACAAAGGAGCACAAGATTGATGAGTTTGTGTTCCCTCCACCTCTACTTCCTCCTTCTCATCCTTCTCCAGCATCGCATAATTGAGAAAGTTTCCTATTAAAAGATAGCGCAACTCATTTTGCTACAAAGTGTTCCGAAATCTGGCATTCATTTCCCTTTATTTGTGCATATAAATAAGCGAGTTCTCTTTTGGCCTCTATTATAAAGTTAACAGTGGAGATAAAACTGAAGTTTCTATTAGACTCTATATTAACGCTCAAGGGACACAGAGTGAATTTTCAAAGTTCGCTGATTTGTATGATTTTTTTTCCGAAAATGTTACTATTTGATTAATATGTATACCTAATTCATTCAAATTAGATAAATATTTGAGAGCTATAAATTATTTTATGAATTTTATTATGTAAATATGTCACATAATCAAGATATGTTGCAATATTTACTACAAAAAGTTTTACAAAAATAATTTAGAAGAATAAGATGAAGGAATAAATTATAATATTTCTAGAATCCTATAAGAAAATTCAATCCTTAAAACTAACCATATTTTCATAAAAAAGCAATTATTTTTAAAATTATTAATCAATCTACTAGCATGTAGTTTGTCCTGTAGAATGTTACGTGGGTACTTCTGCACATACTGGGAAATTTTAAAGGAATCTCAACAATAACTGAGGCGCGAGGAATATTTTGAGAGTGTGAAAATTTAGTTTTGAAATAAACTGTTCTATAAAGCATATCCTATATAAGCTATATTGTACAATCTGCATATGGCTGTAGAGCACGAAAAAGGGGGGGCTTGTATATGATGACTTTTAACGGAGTCCAGGTTTTTTTTTTTTTTTTTTTTTTTTTTTTTTTTTTTAGCAGATTAAGGTAAAAAATTCATTCCTAGCCTCTCTTAAATATACAAAAAGGTACTTTTTTATTATTTACAAAAAATGAAAGCAATCCTAGTGAAGTTACGTTAGGTACAGTGGTACTGTCAATGCAAATAAGGGTAACATTCATTGTCAGTTTATGTGCAAACTTAATTTGTGTGTGTGTGTGTGTGCGCGCGCGCGTGTGTGTGTGCATGCGTTCGTGGGTGTGTTATCGAGTGGAAACTGAAATGAGGTTAACTATATTTTTAAATATCAAACCTAACTTAAAGAAGCCTTCAAAATTAAGTCTTAAGACATTCCGACATTGTTTTTTATTATTATTAAACTGAGTTATGCAAGTTATATTTTCACAAATAGCATTTTATAATATACTACAAGTCAGAGACACAAAGCAAGATTTTAAATATGAATAACAATAGGGAGAAAACTTGCGTTAATGTCAAATATATTTTTTAAAGTTGTTAATTTCACATTATATTACCCGTTACTTTACGTACAACCATACATATCACGTTTGCAGGCTATCTATCTCCGTCTGCAGCATTTTAAAAGTAGCAAATCTAAGTCATCACCTTTTGCGGAAAGACAAGATATCGTTACTTGAGGATAGGAAAATAAGCAGACAGTAATTGACATACTTGCTATTGGTTCTTTGTGTGTTTCCCTCTCGCAGACAGGTAATCCACAAAAGGGAAAAGTCATGAAAGGAAGTTGCACAGAAACAAAATTTGTAGTACATATTATGCATCCCAAGAAAATAATTGGACGGATTCCCACCTCCGCCACACTTTGCTGCTGCAATATCCAGGAAAAGTTTCAGAAAATGAATATAAGAAAGAACGCATAAAGGAGTTTCTGGCACCATTAAAATAATTTTCACTGAGGAAGTAAAGAAACAGACTCAAATTAAACCTTGTAAGATTTTAGCACTTCTAGTTTTATTATACCGTCCTGAAACGTGGGCGTTGAATAAGGCACAAAAAAAAAAAAATCTGATGTGTTACACTCACATGACTTTCTCTAGCTGCTCTACAAACTCCTACAAAGGATTATTCTTCTTTGTACACAATGCTAATCAAGATAAATGTTAGCAGAATGTCATTACTTAGTTCCTTATAAGTAGAAGGGAATAAGAGAAAGCACTATGCTAAAGTGATTGTCAAATGTTTTAAAAGCTATCGTTATGCGATTGTCATTGCAAATCACTTCTTTGCTTGGCCAGGAGTAGAACAAAAGAAAAACAGACACTTCCAGTGCGAGAACAGTTTAAGTACTTCAAAATTGAAACCAATAACAGGAATATCTCGAAAACAGTTACCTCCACAACAAAAACGTAGAGGACAAAAATTGTGTGTTTTGTCATTAGATACATTTTTTGTGTAGTACGTTTCTTTCTATCTCTTAAGCAAAATTCATCCAGAATAAAGAGGTCTTCAGAGGCTATTCCCAAAAAACTCGAGATATACATTTTATTTCGGACATAAATAGCTTTAATATACGAGATTTTAATAAAAAATCGTTAGAGCCATTTTTTAAAAAATCGCATTTACGAAATTTTCCCCATGTAAAAGGTTGTATATGGTGGGGGTATTTCTTTGAAAATCTTCGTGTCGCATCCTTGGAAGATACTAAACCTAAATACCAAGTTTGGTATTTAACGGTCTTTTTGCTTTGGGGCTATGCTGTCCACAGACACACACACAGGCAGACAGACAGACAGACACACACACACACGGACCTTTTTTTTTTTTAAATGCTTTTTCCGGACTCAGGGGACCTCAAAACATATATTTCCGGTGAAATCTCAGTATCGAATTTTTGGGTGCATTATAATACCTTCTCTATCCCTATGTACATTGTACATATGGGGCTAGAGAAAGTAAAAAAAAAAAAAACACATACACACACGAGCTTTCAAGAAGGGTCTTCTAACATTAAGCAAGAGTAACAGTATTCCAAATGGCGATTCAGTAAATCATTTAAGTGTGCAATTGATTCAGAACTTGAAGAAAATGTCAGATGAAGAATTTGTTAACAGTTTTATGAGTATAGTTAGACTAAAAATCTGACGTGTTCCATTCACAAGACATTCTCTACCTGTTCTGCACAAATTATTTTTACAAAAAGTTGCCTACGTCATGCTAATCGAAATAAACATAAATGCCTTATTACCTGCTTCCTCTAATCAGAATGGAACTGAGAGAAAAAACTGGGCTAACATGAAAGTCAAACCTTTTAAAAACTGATCGATATGTGAACAACTGAAGTTCGCTTTGCCAGTAAAACAAACGAGAGATGTAAAGAAAGGTGAACCCGTTGGAAAAAAAAGTTGTGAAGCTTTAAAATTGAAACCAATAACAAGGAATGTCTCGGAAGCGGTGAACTCTACAACAAAAATGTATATGGCATAAATTCCGTGTTTTAACAAGATCTTCATTTTTAGTGTAGTAAGTTTTTGTCTATTTCTTAGAGTTTCCAGGTATGAAAAACTCAATAAAATTCATCCCGAATGAACACGCCTTCAAAAGTTATTCTTAGGAAATTCAAGATTTAACTTTTATTTGCGATGTAAGTATCCTTAATACACACTTTAATCAAAACCATTAAAGCCAGTTTTAAGAAAAACAAAAACTTCAAATGTTTTTCCATGTAAAGGGTAGTTTGAGGTGGGAAAATTTTCTTGAAAATCTCCATGTCGCATCCTTGGAAGATATTAAACTTAAATACCAAGTTTTGTATTTAATGTTTTTTTTTTTTTAGTTTATGAGCTAAGCTGTACATGTGTGCACACACACATACACATTTGTACATACATAGTTTATTTTTTTTATAAAAACTTTTTTTGGACTCATGGACCTCAAACATATTTCAGGTGAAATCTCAACATCGAAAGTTTTTGTGGAACACAATACCTTCTCTAAACACTATGTACATAGTACATGTGGAGGGAGTAAAAATGATGTTAGGAAACGCACTAAGCTTCGATTAGAGTAAAATCTGTGTTGTAGGATTCTTGAGAATAAGGGTCACGAATAAAAAACGAATTAATGAAATTATTAAGTATGTACATATAAAAAAGTTTAAAAATTGGTGTTGCGTTCTTTATTTATTACTGGCTATACAAACAATTCTTAGGAAAGCTTATTTTTCTATTACTTCGTTTTAATCGAAGCAAAACTTTACAGAAGTAGTTACATTAAACTTTTCGCTATAGACACTAAGGAAATAGCGATTATCAAACGTTCAAAACCTGGATGCTATACGCTGGCCTTAAAATTCAATACTATTTCAATACAATCCCGAGAAATAAGTTAAAGAGGACTTTAAAATAATGATAAAATATTTGAACAATTCCAACCATTAATAACGTATGTCGGTTTTCCGTGCAGATGATCTACCATTTGAACATGACGACATGCCCGCAAGAGCATTAAACATTTTCGGTTGATTCAAGCATTCCATGTCATGTACCAGTCACGGCAATTCCACACTTCTACACAGCTTCCACGTCTACTATATCAAGCATATGTTAATCTTTTTTTTTTCAGAATATAATTAATTAAAAATTTGAAATCTTGTGTCATTCTCAACCAATGGTACTTCTCAACTAATATTATTTGCCACAAAGTTCCCATTGACTTGTATGGCACACTGAAAAGCAAGTGAATGTATTACTTGCATACTAGCTCTCATCCTGCACACGTAGTCAATTCTTCACTGAATCATGAGCACTGTCTCAAAATGAATTCCAGGCAAATAAATCTTCCTGAGAAGTTTGAGGGCACCAGAGTTAAGCTTCAGGCTAGATGGAAAATCCCTTCAACCCAACTTGGTGATGTACTTTGGGTTCTCAAGACCATCAACTCAAATACCCAGAGCATTAAGATCTAAATAATCTCAAAAACCCTTTCCGACGAATTCTGCTAAATAAGAACCCAGAAGTAGTGGTACCAGCATGGTAATGTACCCCCTAAAACAAGTGCGAGAATCCAAAAGCGCATCACTAAAGTGGACTGGAAGGTGCTTTGCCTTATGTATTCTACAGCAGAGATCTGATACCCTCAGAGTTCTGTTTTTTTTTTTTTTTTCTCTCTCTCTCTTTGATGCTTTACGTGGAGCTCATTTTGAGATTGAGCTTTAACAGAATGGTCCTATTACTTAGATCCTTATAAGGAGAAAAGAACTAAGGGAATACACTACGCTAAAGCGATAATCAAATGTTTTAAAAGCTGTCGTTATGCGATTGTCATTGCAAATTGCTTCTTTGCTTAGCCAGGAGTAGAACATAAGAAAAACGAACACTTCCTGTCTGAGAAAAGTACAATACTTTACGATTGAAACCAATAATGAGGAATATCTCGGACACGGTTACCTCCTCAACAAAAATGTAAAGGATACAAATTGTGTGTTTTGACGAGATCTACATTTCTCATGCTGTAGGTTTTTGTCTATCGCTTGTGGTTTAGCAGTAGAGCAAAATTCATCCAGAATAAAGAGGTCTTCAGAGGCTATTCCCAGAAAAGTCAAGATATACATTTTATTTGGAATATAAATATCTTTAATATGTGGTGTAGTATTTTAGTCAAAATCGTAAGAGCCATTTTTAATAAAATAAAACTTTTCGAACTTTTTCCTTGAAAAGGGTAGTTTGTAGTGGAGGGATTTTCTTGAAAATCTTGAAGATCTTGTCGTATCCTTGGAAGATACTAAACCTAAATACCAAGTTTGGTATTTAACGGTGTTTTCGTTTTTGAGCTATGTTGTCCAGACACATACACACGCGTGTGCGGACCTTTTTCTAAAATTGCCTTTTTCGGACTCAGGGGATCCCAAAACATATATTTCCAGTGAAATCTCGACATCGAATTTTTGGGTGCAATACAATACCTTCTCTATCTTCTATGTATATAATGTATGCGAGCTAGAGAAAATAATAATTTCACGGCCTCTCAAAATAACCGCCTGGGTAGCGTAGTGGTAGCGTGTCTGCCTCACGTTCAACAGGTCGCGAGTTCGAATCTCGCTTAGGATGAGTTACCCGGATAAGGTTTTTTTTCGGGGGTTTCCCTTATCCTGAGAAGACGAATGTCGAGTAGCTTAAAGCTCCATGGACCCCGAGATCATTTGAGCATCATTTCACCAATTTCATTCATCGTTCGATATGACCAACCAGGTTAAAGGACGTTAAGCTAAAAAAAAAAAAAACAAAACAAAAAAAAAAACAACAACAAACACATTATTTGTTGATCTCTCCGAAATTGATCCTAGAGTAATAACGCAGTAAAATAATTACATCTAAATACGAAAAATCGCTATAATAGTAAGATTGAAAAAGTAACAAAACTTCGAACTAAATTATATCTATTGAATACCACTACTTCTTCCTCACCTTATTTATCTTCATATGACTATTTATTGTGTATTGGTGTGAAATAACACAAAAGGATTCAACGGGAGGCCGTGGATTTATAGAGAATAACGTGTTGTTGAGTTCTGCACGAATTTAGTAATAAACGTCGCAAGTTAAGGTTTTTTATCACATACATCATACTTTTAAAAGATATCTACATATTTGATTGCGTGTTAGTACCCGAGCCGAATTTGATTCGGGCTACGTATTCCTTTGTTTTGATGCTATCAACGATGGATACCAAACCTAATCCTACAGCATCACTTAAGAAAAGATACACAACTGGATCTTCTACTCCTACTGCAGCATCTATAACTGCCTAGGTCCTTCTTTCCAAGTGAATAACGCAACTATGAATTCTACTGAAATTCCTGTACCACATCATAACATCTACAGCTAAAGTAAATAACAGTCATATCCAAATCTCCAACCAATGATGCTCCTCACAGTTATGCTGCAATAAAACTAGGTTTTTACAAAAGAACAGGCAACCATAGATGTAAATGATAGTATACCAGAGAAATTATATTTTAGATGTTAATAAACTCACTGATCCTGAAAACATCCATATATTTATGGATTTTTTAATAACAGAATAGGCATACCTACATCTCATGTATAACCATGGAATGTAGCCCACTCATCAAACAAAATAGTTTTTTTAAGTGTGTTATGTAATCATTTCTAAATGCGTGCCCAGAAACGCACGATTATTGGACATGTGCAGCATAGGGATAAACCGTCAAATCGCGGGCGAGACCGTGGTAATACAGTTTCCAGCTCTGAAATGCTCACCTAGTGGTACTGTTATAATGGAAGAAAATGGGAACAAACGCTGTGACTTGCTAGTGTACGTGTGAATGTAAAACAGGGTGTATGTACACCAGCAGAGGCAGAGTCCTTCCGCTACGTCACCTGCAGAGTTAAAATACACTTGGTCTTTTCCACGTTTATGCTTCGTTGGAGTACAGAGGTAAAATATGATATAATTTTTCTTTGGAAGTATTTTACAAGACCAACAAAATATTGCACACATAAAAAGCAATCTTAAAAAAAAAGTAATTAAAAATGCAAAAGAAGCCCTGTGAATTTTAAACGGGATTATAAGATGCTTATTTATTGCATTATACTGAATAATAAAATTATTATTAATAATTATTATTAATATCTTTTATGTGTGAAAAAGTCTCAGCAAGTAAATTTTCGGTACCTTTATAAAATATCAAGACAAATTAAAACTGCATTGTTGTTGGGATAGGACATAATTTGAAATAAGTCATATCTAAGGAAATGCATGTCAAATGAAGTTGAAAGGCTTTGAGGTTCTGTTTGCTAAAAGGAAACAAAAGCAGAACCTGGAAAGGTAACTTAGGAGGAACTATTCACTGCCACAGCAGTGATTTTACTACAGATTTTCAGCTTACCGCTGCTCTAACCAACTGAGCTACCATAGCATCATGCCAACACGGCACTTAAATTCTTGACTTCCATTTTTACTTTCTCCATACGCACTATGCACATAGTGTATAGAGAAAGTATTGCACTCCACCAAAAATTCGATACCGAGATTTCACCGGAAATATATGTTTTAGGGTCCCCAATATCCAAAAAAAGCATTTTCACAAAAAGGTCCGTGTGTGTGTGTGTGTGTGTGTGTGTGTGTCCGTGTGTCTGTGAACACGATAACTCAAAAACGAAAAGTCGGTAAAATACCAAACTTGGTATTCAAGTTTAGTATCTTCCAGGGATGCGACACGAAGATTTTGAGAAAGATCTCCTCACCCCCAACTACCCTTTACATGGAACTTTTTTCGAAAATTTTGATTTTCACAAAAATGGCTCTAACGATTTTGATTAAAATTTCGGATATTAAACATATTTATCTGACAAATGAAATGTATATCTTGAATTTTCTGGGAATAGCCTCTGAAGAGTAGTTTATTCTGGATGAATTTTACTAAATTTTGAATAACTGCTAAACCGTAAGAGATGGACAAAAACTTACCACACAAAAAATGAGGAGCACATTAAAACACACAGTTTATGTTATATACATTTTTTTCGTGAAGTTCGTCGTTTTTGTGACATTCCTTATTTTTGGTTTCTGCTATGAAAAACGTATACTTTTCTCATACTGGAACTTGTCAACTCCTATCCATATAAACAAAGGAACTTCATTGACATAGCAACCAGCTTTTGACTATCACTTTAACCTACGGTTGTCCCTTATTTCGCTTCTACTTACAAGGATGCGAGAAATAAGACTTTTTCTGCTAATTTTTTTATCTGATTAGCATAAAGTAAATAGAATTATAAGCTTTTTAAGAATTATTTGTTGCAGGGATATGGAGAAAGTCATGTGAATGGTACACATCAGATTTTTTTTGGGTGGAAAATCACAAGTGTTCTCGAATTCATTTTGGGAAAAAAAAAAAAAAAAAAAAAAAAAAACCATATCCCAATTATTGATTTACAATTATGCAAGTGCTTTCATTCCCGAGCTTCATATATAACCACAATCAATGATAATTGTTTTTTTCATACACGTGACGGATAAAGTTGGGGAGTAGGATTAGACTGATAAGGTCAATGCCACAGTTGAGCATCTGTGATTTAAATTCACTCTGATTCTATCTTTCCAACTTTGGTCTATACACAGTATATGGAAAAGACAAGTAACATGATTTGAATTCACACCGATATCCTGTATAAAGTTTATTTTATACAATTTTAATACATGTGTTGTTGAAAGTCACGAAAAAGACTTTACAATAGCAAAAATGCATTGAAGAGTTGAAAGCAAAGCGACGCCGCCATTTATCAACGAACATTCTAACTTGGTTCACCTATACTTATGGAAGCAAGGGACACTGCGAACGAAATTGCAAACTTCTTAAAAATATTTATGATATTTTTACTGTGATTGAATTGCTGTTATATATATATTAATAGGAATACGAAATGTCATTAAAATTAGATAAATTAACTTTCAATATGTAAAATTCATTTTATTATGCAGATATAATGCATAATCAAAATGCTCCTGCGTTTCGAATTTTGATAAAATTAGTTAAATTATGATATATTTTTTAAAAAGTTAGAAATTTTGTTCTCTAAACTTAACCATTATTTTCATAAATGTTTTTGGTCTGAAGAATTACTATTGGTATTAGGATAATTTTGCTGCCTGCAATATTACAACAGATACTTCTGCACATTGGAGAAATTTTAGTTTAATCGGCTGTAGAGCCCCCGCAGCAAGGGAGCACAGCTAAATATTTAATTTCCACGAACGCCCAAAGGTTCCAAAAACTATTTGATATATGAATAACTTAACGATTTTTTGAGCGATTTTAGTCAGAATTTCACTCCATATTGCTTAAATCGCAGCAAATCCATTTTAGCGTCGATTGGGTCAAGGAAGTTGTCTGTGCTTTCATTAAGGGTTTTCCCTTATGCTAAGTGATGCTAAAAATAGCCTTAGCGATTTAGGTGCCCAACCCGATTTACATGTTCATTCATCTACTGAGGCAAGTCTAAAATGATAAAACTGAAGTCGTACGAGGAAAGATGTACATGCAATGAGAATATTTCTTAGTAGAACTAACATAGATAATTTAATAAGACTGCCGCAAACGAAACGATGTCTTCTTTAATTAAATCGCTAGGAGTGTACAAGTGACAGAGCGTGCGAGAGCGAGCGGATTGTTATTTATTGTGTATAAAACATGGCGTCATATTTTGTGTCTGAAGACTTATTGCATTACCGTCAGTCAAGCGTGTCTGGAGTTTAAACTTGAGAGAATCTAGATTTATTATACATTTTTTACTTTCCAAATTTCGTACAAAGTACACAGGTAAAGGAGGCATTACATTCGACAGAAAGAATTTGATACCAAGATTTCACTGAAAATGCATGTTTCATGGTCTCAGGAATAAATAAAAAATCAAAAAAATCTTATGTGTTCCATTCACATGACTTTCTCTACATCTCTGCAACAAATTATTGTTAAAAAGCTTATGCTTTTATTTACTTCATGCTAATCGAGAAAAAAAATAACAGAAATAGTCTTATTACTTGTTACCTTTAAGTAGAAGCGAAATAAGGGAGTACCATAGGTTAAAATGATAATCAAAAGCTGTTTGTTATGTGATTGAAGTTCCTTTATTTGTATGGACAGGAGTTAAGTTTTTCATGGCTGAAACCAAAAACAAGGAATATCTCAAAAACGATCAATTCCACGAAAAAAATGTATAGAACATAAAAGTTGTGTTTTAATGTGCTCTACATTTTTTGTGTGGTAAGTTTTTGTCCATCTCTTACGGTTTAGCAGTTATGCCAAATTCCGTAATATTTGTCCAGAAGAAAGTAGTCTTCAGTGGCTATTCCCAGAAAATTCAAGATATACATTTTATTTGTCAGGTAAATATCTTTAATATACAATATTTTAATCAAACTCGTTAGAGCCATTTTTAAGAAAATCAAAATGTTCGAAAAAAGTTCCAAGTAAAGGGTAGTTTGGGGTGGGGGAATTTTTCTCAAAATCTTTGTGTCGTATCCCTGGAACATACTAAACTTAAATATCAAGTTTGGTATTCTACGGACTTTTCGTTTTTGAGTTATCGTGTTCACAGACACACGGAGACACACGCGCACACACACACACACACACACACACACACACACACACAAACACACACACGGACCTTTTTGTGAAAATGCTTTTTATGGATACAGGGGACCCTAAAACATATATTTTCGGTGAAATCTCGGTATTGAATTTTTTGGTGGAGTGCAATACCTTCTCTATACACTATGTACTTAGTACGTATAGAGAAAGTAAAAAGAGCATTTTTACAAAAATGTCCGTGTGTATCGTGTGTCGTGAACAGCGTAACTCATAAACGAAAAATCGGTTTAATACAGAACTTGGTCTTCAGCGTCTTCCAATTTTACCCTTTACATGGAAATATTTTCGAAAACGTTGATTTTTGCAAAAGTTGCTCTAAAGATTTTGATTAAAATATCGTATATTAAAAGTATTTACATGCCAAATAAAATAATTTCCTAAACATTCATTATTATTTGTTTCAATTTTAAAATACCTACTCATACTTTTCTGAAACAGAAAGTTGCCATCCTCTTCTCTCTCTCTCTCTCTCTCTCTCTCTCTCTCTCTCTCTCTCTCTCTCTCTCTCCCCCTCTATCCCAGCCATACAACAAGAACCGAATTTCACTCGCATAGTGACCAATTTATAGAAGATTTGACTATCGATTTAACCAACTGTATTTCCTTCTTTCCCTCCTACTACGTAATAAGAGCATTTCCACTAGTGTTTGATTAGCGTGCAGTAGATAGAAGAATTAGCTTTTGTAAGAATAGTTTGCAGAATAGGTATAGAAAGTCATGTGAATGGAACACATCAGACTTTTTATCAATTTATCAAGATAGGGCCATTTATTAACACGGTTATCTAATATCTAGTTATATGCGTAAATATATTCATATTTAGATAAAAATAATAAACTGTTTTATCTTTATTGTCAAATTACTTTCGGAACACTAAATTTGATTTAATATCCGATATAAGCTTTTAAATAGCCCAGACGCTGTGAACACCAGTAATCCATTAAACGAATAACGTTCGATAATAATTTAAACGTTTCCGGTCGCTGCTCAGATCAGTATCATCACCTTTTACAATGAAAATATGCATCAGCTTTTAGAAACCTGGGTTGTTTTCAATCTACAAGAAAAATTAATCAAAGCAACTTGGAAAAGCGTTAAGAAATAAAAGAAAGAAAGAAAAAAAAAAAAACAGCTGTTAAACGGATGCTTCATTAATAATTTCTCTTAGTGTTTGTAGACGGTATGACAGCTTCTCTACCTTTTGCTCTCCCTTCCTTGGCAGTTAATTGAGTTGAAAGATAAAGAACGAGCTGAAAAGAGATCTCTTCAGAGGTTCACATACCCGTTCGGCACGTGTCTGCTCTCGCAATCATTAAATTAACAAATTCTAGTAAGAACAAATGAGGCACAGACGCTATGCGCTTATGAAAATATACATACAGAAAGACTTGAGAGAAAGATGTAGATGAAGATGTAAATTTAAGATTCATGAATTAATGTCGCAACCTTTCTTCTATAACAGAACGAAAAAGCTCTTAATGGGTAAACGAAAAGAGCCAAGGGTTACAGAATCACATACGAGAGTTTGCTTGCAGATTAAACACCAAGGTTAAAGAGAAAAGAACAGACGATAATGATTACAAGAAGATGGGGGAATGCTTAAAAATGAAGGAGAAGGGACATGAAATGGAGGAAACGAAAAATCAAGGGAAGGGAGAAATATTCTTTGATCATGTAAATGGGCTCTAATCTTGGTTGAGAAAAGGGAGAAGACTTGGTTTGTTTGCAAGTGTATGAGTAAAGGCTAGGGGTTATAGTGAGTGAGTAAAAGGGAAGGGGGGGAATATAAAAGGAGGTGGGAAAGGGGAGAATCAACAGAGAAAAAGGGAACAAAAATCGGAGCAAGCAGAAGACGAAGAAGATGCGGTGGTGATGGTAGTACTCGAGGTTGGAGATGAAAGTCGAACAAATTTCTTTTTAGTTGTCGAGGGCGGAGTGAAGGGGAATACAGATATATTCAAAGGAGAAGATCGAAAGAGAGTAATATAAAATACTACTCACCTTCATTTTTCTCTCTTTTTTTCTGTAACGTTAATGGAACAGTTTCCATTCCCTTCCTCTTTCCCACGTCGTTCCTTTTACGCTTGCAAACGATTAGCTTGGTGCGGTTCTTTGGTCAATTAAGAACAGCCGCTAACCCTCCCCCTCCCATAAAAAATCCAGATTTCACAATCCTTGATAAATCCCTCAAGATATCCCCTGATTAACATTCCTCTTCTTCTTACTCCTCACAAAAATATGATCTCACTGCAATAGCTGTGGCTGTGTCCCATCTGAGGTACTTGCACTTTTAGAATGATCTGAGAAAATAAACCCAGGGAAAATATCCCATGTGAAAAGTTCGGTGGTTTGAGCTTGAAACATCACCTAGCATGCTTAAGCCCTGTATGATTTATGACGTTTGTATTTATTCTACTTTTCGTTTCTGATTTTTTTTTTTTCTGATCTCTTTTTCTCTACTAGTGAAGTACTGCAATCCACACAAAACATCTATATATCCACCGTAAATATATATTTTAAACTAACTCCAAAATAGTATATTTAGAATATGCCAGCTTATGTCAATATCATAACTCAAAAACGAAATGTTGGATAAATATCAAAGTTGGCATTTAAGTTTATTCCAAGGATGCGATACGAATATTTTCAAGAAAATCCTCGCTCTGTCCTTTACTAAGCAAACTGTCCTTTACATCAATTTTTTTTTTATTTTGGATTTTCAAAAAATGATATCGATTTTGATTAAAATACCAATAATTAAATATATTTATATTACGAATTATATCTTGAATTTTCTGGGAATCGCTTGTAAAATACTCCTCATTTGGAAGGAAGCGAATATAATATTGCATAAATTATTGGTAAACGCTAAGCAATAAACGAAAATACCCCAACAAAAATGTAGATGTTTTTAAAAGACACAATGTATTTCAAATAAATTTTTTTGGTGAGGCAGCAGCCATTTCTGAAACATCCGTTAATAAGAGTTCAAATTGTTCAATACTTAGCTCATTTTTTTAAAAGTCCAGTCTATTTTCAATTTTTTTTCACGCTGTCGTACAAACAATATTGAATTTTAAGGTAAGCGTAGAACGTCCAATTCTAAAGCTGTTCATTATCCGCATCCCTTTATATGTATAGCGAAGTGTGCATTGCAGCTATTTCTGAAAAGATTTATCTTGATTAAAATGAAGCAGATATGAAAACAAACTTCGTATTAACAATTTGAATACTCACTATTAAGCGATAGAGGGTAGAGAAAGTCATGTGGATGTAACGCATTAGACCTTTGTTTCAAAAAAGTTCACTGTAGGTGTGTGTTATTTATTGTGAAAAGCATAAAAATAAGCTAGTAACCGTTTTCTTATAGGTATAAATACAGTGAAAACTAAACCAATACGCAGCTGAGACTCTCTCCGTGGTCGAGTGGTCAGCGAGCTGGCTTCTCACTCGGTCTGGGGCGGGGAACTTTTCTTTAACCAGAATTATTCCCTATTTTGGAAGTATGGATGTGAGAGTAAATGTGCGTGTATTTAGTAATATAACATTGATTAACATAATGTTCTGAACCTACAGTTTCACAAGTCCCCAATATGACCACTAAATTTAAAGGGAGCTAATTCAAAATCTTCTCGGGCTTCTAGCCAGGTAAAAACTTGGCTTGACACCAACGTTTCGAAGAAGTGCATCTTCCTCGTCTTCAGGGTGAACTGATCTTCAAGCCAAGTTTTTACCTGGCTAGAAGCCCGAGAAGATTTTGAATTAACACGTCGCCAGGAAAGCTTTAGTTCTTATTTTAAAGGGAGCTAGCTATACAAATAAAAAAAAAAAAAAAAAAACAAACAAAAAATACGCAGTTCAAGAATACCAGTTTCTAATTAGTAGTCGGTGCGTTTCTTAAGTCCCGAGAGCCGGTATTTTATGTGCTGATAGTTTTAAATTAGCACACATCTGCATGCAATAAGATATTCAGCTACGTAGCTTTCAACTAAATTAATTAATTTTCTTTACAAACACAAATGATTCTCTCATTATTACAAAAATTAAAAACGATAACCACAAAAAAATGTAATAACAAGAGCACTTCATTGTTAATTAAAATAATGACTCACAGCCATTGTATTTGTTTATCCAAATGTAATTATAGACTTTATATACATATATATTATAAGTAGATTGAAATATTAATTATACCGATGGTTTTTTAGACAGTGTTTCAATTGGTAGCTGGTTCATAAATTCAAATAACCTATTTCCTTCATATTTACAACGACTCTCTAAAGAATATATTGTATTAGGAAAACAGTAAAATTGGTCGTCTCCTTAGCGGGAGACCTGGCTTCGATTCCCGGTGCTGACTTGGGGATTTTTCTCCCACTGAGAAGAGACCTGGCCCGGGATGCACTCAAACTCGTGAGGTCCCTGGGAAGGAGCTATTTGATGGAGAAGTGGCGGCTCCAGGTCGGGGGGTTCGAGGCGCTAACCACGTCTCACTCTCCAGTACTGCACCCCATCCATGACATCTGTCATGGGGGACGCAGCGGCCGGGCGGTAGGCCAAGGTTCCTTGTGAGCTGTTGTGCAATGGAGTTATTTATTAATAGTAAAATTTCAAGGCACACACACACGGACTATTTTTTCCCAGATTTTTTTTTTTTTTTTTGATTCAGGGGGATCCAAAAATATATTTTCGGTGAAATCTCAGTATCGAATTTTTGGATGCATTGCAATACCTTCTCTATAGTAGGTATAGAGAAAGTAAAAATTACTTAGTTATTCAAAAATATAGGTTCAAGTGAAAGTAGCGACTATCTTGAAAGCAATCAATGACACAAAATTAATTTATTGGGCGCAAATTGGTTTTACACAGATCCACAACTTCTTGTTTAAAATACCTTTCTCTCTCTCCCTCTCTATGATTTACCAGCTATATAAAATATATTAAAAATTCTTATTCGCAGAAAATTAAGATTTAGCCTGTTTTATCCATGCAAATGTCTAAAAAATGTGGTATTTGCAGAAAAATCGTTATGGCCATTTTTAAGCAAATACAAACAAGGAAAACTCTCATTTAATGGGTAGCTTAGGGCCCCCCTCTCATTCTTTCAGTCAATTGTAAGATATGAATTTACTGGTTTTCTGGGAATTTATGCTTGAATGAAGTACTCTAGTCTTTCAAAAGCCAATAATGAACCTCTAAATTTAAAATGCCTACTTTTTACTTTCTCTATACACACTATGTACATAGTGTATAGAGAATGTATTGCACTCCACCAAAAGTCGATACCGAGATTTCACCGGAAATATGTTTTAGGGTCCCCTGTATCCAAAAAACGTATTTTCAGAAAAAGGTCCGTGTGTGTGTCCGTGTGTCTGTGAACACGATAACTCAAAAACGAAAAGTCGGAAAATATCAAACTTGGTATTTAAGTTTAGTATCTTCCAGGGATGCGACAAGAAGATTTTGAGAAAAATCCCCCACCCCAAACTACCCTTTACATGGAACTTTTTTCGAACATTTTGATTTTATAAAAATTGGCTCTAACGATTTTGATTAAAATGTCGTATATTAAATATATTTACGCGACAAACAAAATGTATATCTTGAATTTTCTGGGAATAGCCTCTGAAGACTACTTTATTCTGGGTCAATTTTACGGAATTTTGCATAACTGCTAAACTGTAAGACATGGACAAAAACTTACCACATAACAAATGTAGAGCACTTTAAAACACACAATTTATGTTATATATTTTTTTTTCGTGGAGTTGATTGTTTTTTTAGATATTCCTTGGTTTTGGTTTCAGCTATAAAAAACATACTTTTCTCATATAGGACTTTTTGAACTCGTGATCATACAGAAAAAGGAACTTCAGTCACATAGCAGCCAGCTTTTGACCATCACTTTAACCTATGGTACTCCCTTATTTCGCTTCTAATTACAAGGAAGCAAGTAATAAGACTATTTCTGCTATTTTTTTTCTCGATTAGCAGGAAGTAAATAGAAGCATAAGCTTTTTAACAATAATTTATTGCAGAGTTGTTGAGAAAGTCATGCGAATGGAACACATCAGCTTTTTGAAATTTACATACATGTAATTTAATGTTTATGCTTGGGGCAGAAATATATTTTACTAGCATCTATTTCTAATGTTTACTCTTACATTATATAAATAAAATCTAGGTATGCGATTTTAGGACTAAGATATTCAACATATTGCCGGGTAATTATATGCATATTCTGAAATTAGTTTCAAAATAAAATTTTGCAGTTGGTTAATAAAAGTATATTTTTATTTAATCAACGAAGATTCAGCCATATTAATGAAAAATGTAAATGCTTACCACTTTAAGAATGAATTCTGTTATTGTTCTGTTGTATAATGTACGGCCAGTAGGAACCTTTTTCTTGAATATAAATAAGCATCTTATAAATGTGCTAAACTTAAATACCAATTTTGGTGTTTGTCTCACACATATACAAAGCAGGGAGCCTTAAATATTGAAAAACAACTTTATTTTTCCATAAAATATTTTTCATAAATGCCTTTTGTAACAATTATGCTATATAGTTTCATTTCGACGTTCGCTGAGGCGACGATATAGCTCGCTCCGAAATTCCCGTCGAACTCACTCAACTATTGCATGCGATGCATTCCCAGTGTAAACTGCACGCTGAGCAGGGCTTCTTTGTCCCTTTTCATATCTGTTGATCACGTAACTGAAAGTTTCCAGAAGCCGTCACACGTGCAGTATCGCAGGTAATCACAAAACTCATCCAGGCTTAACAATGCGCGGATTCGACGACAAAGAATCTTCCGAAAGATCACGTGTCCACTCGCACGGGTCTTACCCGCACAGGTGTTGAATAACACACGAGTGTAATAACGGAAACCAACAATCAGCTATAGCTTACACATGTTTGGCGACTAGGACCGCAGGGCGTAGTCACTATATGTATTTCGTTGAAATCTCGATATCGGATATTTGGGTGAAAAGTGAAAAAATAAAATAAAAAGAAGCACATACATACATAATGGAGGAAAATAAGATAAGGAAATTATAGGCTGCGAGGACTGAAGTTAGAACAGACCAAAGGTGAATAATGCTTTTAAAATACCTAATTATTTCTATATTTACATTCCTAAAACAAAATTTAGTATTCACCTCAAGTAATCCAAAAATAACATTGAACTATTAGAACTGAAGCATTTACTGGAAGTCAATTGAATGTGCTGCAAAGGGTGCCAATTTCATTGCGATTCTGCACGAAATGCAAAACACAAATGAAGAGCTAATAATACGGTGGAAAGTATTTCTACAGAGCGAGATTTTTGTTTATGCATCACGATTTATGCAGAAGTAATTGTTTGTGAGTGGATGCAATAATCATTTTGTCGCAATAAAGGACCATCAGAGGAGCGTGATGCAGCAAGAGTCATTTAAATATTATCACGTAGGCAGAAAGTAATGACGACGCAATATCGTCCCTATCATTTGTCATGCTTGATCAGATAACCACACACCTGTGTAAGCCATTGCCATTCTTGGCATTCCTCACTTTTCACTAAGACTGCATACCCTATCATTAACTTCATGAGTTCATGTTCGTAGAAAAATGTTATGTTTGTATTAGCGAGAGAATAAGTAAGAAACTTTAGTTTAAGATGATGAGATAACGTGCACAACAATTATGAGAGATGAATTCCATTCACCTCAAAACTAACTTTTAATGCAGTTGCTGATAAACAAGAATATTACCAAACATAAGTGAACACAAACACTCCTTTCGTCTCTCTTTTCCTCAAATATATATATATATATATATATATATATATATATATATATAATTTTTAAAATAACTTTATAATATATACATAAAGGTTGGTATTTAATTCAGAATTTATTGTTTTATCATTAGTATTTTAATAAATGTTGAGATATTTGAACAAATAAATATAATTGAAATTAAATAGTTAAAAATAATTAAATAAGATTTTAAATTACTTGAGTCCCCCAACCTTCCGCTGTTTTATCTGCTTTGAGGCGTTAAATTATAGTTTATTGTTACACGGATTAAATCGAATGGTTCTTAATGGACCATAAGTCAAATTTCTATATTTTTGTATAAATTTTTTTCAAAATTTTACTGTGATAGCATTGTTAATATGAAAACCAAATTTCATCCAAATTCTATAAATACTTTGCAAGATATACAGTATTTCATAAATTTTATTATGCAAATATTTGCATAGTCAAAATGTTCCACGCGCTTCAAAATCTGAGAAAACTGATTGACACGTTTTTTTTTTAAATTAGATCTTTGAACCATAAATACAAAAAACATTTTGTGGTTATTTTGCAATAAGTTTTATTGCTGAATCGCGATTCTTTTTTAAAAAGGTTAGACATTTTAATCTTTGAAATTAATAATTTTTCATAAACATATTTTTGAAAAATTACTACTAATGTTACGACAATTTCATTTTTAATATTGCAATAGATACTTCTGCACATTCCGGTAAATTTTAGTTGAATTTAAACAAAAAGTGTAAAAATGTAGTATTAAAAAATACGTGTTTTATAGAATGATAGGGAACTATCTTTAAATGGCTAGAGAGCCATAACATTTTAACGTTAATCATTTTTCATAATTTTTAATTACTATTAATTAGTACTATGATAATTTTGTCGCCTTCACATTCTGGTAAATTTTAGCTGTATTTAAACAAACGCTGAGACGTATAGAACGTTTTGAAGTGTGAAAATGTAGTTTTGAGAAAAACGCTGTTTTGTAAATTACTATCCTAGAAAACGATCTTTAAATTGCTATAGATCCCGAAGCAAGGGGGCAGCTCTAGGGATGCCCATGTTCCAACAACTATACAAATTATTTTTGTTTTTTCTCCGGTTGTAGTCAAAATTTCAGTCCCAGTGTCCCTTAAGTAGGATAACATCCAACAGCTGATTTTCACTTTAAAAATATGTGTATCCGTTACATTAGTTGCTCTACCCACTATCATTTGTTTTTATATAGCTGTACAAATCAGTAAGTTGCGAAAACTTGTGTTTCTGCCTATTTCATGTTCATCTAAACACAGTTTTATAGAAATACTTCAATTACAGTTTTCGTTGTAGGTACATGGGTGGTATAGAAAAAAACTTCGTGTCCTATATGCTGGCCTTATAAATATTTATGTGATAATATTTAAATGACTCTTGCTGCATCACACTCCTCTAAAGGTCCTTTATTGTCACAAAATGATTATTGTATCCTCTCACAAATGTGTTTCCATTACAGCAAGAAACAGCTGAAAGACGGCATTAATTACAAATGCCAAAGTACTAAAACAGTTATTTAGATTCATATAATGATGGATATCTCGGATATGGCTGATGCGAAAGAAAAAGTTATTTGAAATAAATTGAACGTTTTATTTGGTTTTACTTTTTTTTGTGAAGTAAAATTAGCCTATACCCAATGATTGACCCATTACACGAAGTAATAAAGTCCCGAATAGAGATGAATGAGACTATTCCCAGGAGATTCAACATACACATTTTATTTGTGATAGGAAAAACATAAGCGTTCGAATATTTTGTTGAAAAGGATAGTTCATGGTGGGCATTATTATTATTATCATTATCTTTATTATCATCATTATCATTATTATTATTTTAATCTTCCTGTCTGAGGAAGATTGCACTGAAATACTGAACTTAAACGCTGGAGATATCAGGGCTTCACCAAATGATAGAGGGTCGTTTCTTTTATGTCACTTCTGTCTTAGCACAAAAAAGCTAACTTTGGAGTTATCATGTTCTGAGTAAACGCCACAGAATTTACAATCGTTAGTAAGCTACATTTTTAGGCATATCAGTGTGTGAAGCAATAGTTATAAAATGCTTTTTGATAACCAAGACCAGTACGAGACATTAAATAAAAAATATAAAAATGAAGTATAAACGTATCTGTTCTAACCAAAAAATATATACGACTTGATATCCATTAATTGAAACCAATTAAATAATAAGACAGAACTTTACTATTATTATTATTCTGCTGGAAAATCATTCCAGCATGTATATAACATGCGCCTATATAAAAGTGTATACTATTACACAGAAATTGCACTGAAACTATTTCGCAAGTCTTCAAAACGAAGACACTTTGAGAATTTACAGGAAACTTGCGAAAATGCCTTCATTCGCAGAATTTCTGCAACATGCAACATACAAAAATCGAATCCAAAGACCACACCATCTAAATGAATTTAAACAACTCCCGAACAGAGAAGGAGCGTCACAAAGAGACCAAATATAACTGTAAATCATTTTTATGCCACGCTGGATTTATTTACAGTAATAAAGGTTTCAAAGAACTGGATAATTTTCAGCTAGCTAAATGAACGTACGTTGTTAATTTTTGCGAAAGTAAATCATATTTCATAAAGGAATATGATAGGTTAAAATAAGCAATAACAACCTGAGGAATAATTGATTATTCTGGTATAAGACAGGACTCTGAATGAATTCATTGAAATAATATATGAAAGACGGTATTATTTTACAAACAAAACGTAATGTAAAATATATTTTAATTTAATTGTGATACTTTCATATCCTTTTGAATCTGATATGCTAGAACTTAAGTTTTAAAAATATACTGAATCTTTTACCGTTAAAATCCCCTATCTGAATTTACAGCGTTAAAATTGAAGTTGAAAGAATAAAAATAATGGTAATAAAATGCGCATACGGATATTTTTATTTACTTCTGCAATGAAAAAAAGTATCTATTCCCTTTTACATAGTTTTCAATCCATTAAGATAAATGCTACGGTTGCAGTAGAAGTGTTCCATTAATGATAAAAATAAGCATTGCAAATCAAACTACAAACGTTTGAAGCAAAAAGCCTCAGGGATGCTTTTAAGCGGCAGTAAAACATCACAGAAGATTTGAACGCATTTCGAAACCGCTTGCATACTTTAATTACCTCTCAGCAAACTATAAAATGCTTGGTAAGTATTTAAAACATTTGGGCCTAACATAAACAGTAAAAGTTTTACTGCACCAGCAAGCCACAATACAGAGCCTGTGATCAGCCCTGCATACATACACACGCACACATACACACTTACGTATGTATTGAACGAACAAGTCACGACCATCGAGCAAATGGCCACAATTCGTTCTACCTCATCCCTCCCACCAATTACGTTAATTTTCTAAACCGTTTCAAAGCTATTATTTAAATTCCTTTCTCCATTGTGATGGAGACAAGTGGAAATGAAAAGAAAAAAAGTACTAGCTACACACACACTCACACACACACACACACACACACACACACACACACACACATGCAGCCAAACACAAACACGTACAGCATTTTATAAATGGGCTTCATTGGTCGCGTTCTTTTGAGGATCAAGAGAATGGTTTAAAGTAGACTGTAAACTAAAGATGTGCCTACAATAAAGTGTATTTATTCGATTGCTTATACGTTTTATACATGCAGATCTTTGTCCTCTAAATAGACTAAAAACTTCTACAACGTCGCTTTTTTATTTCAGCTACTGAATATTTAAAACTATTAAATGAACTTAGACGTCCTAACAATTTCTCAGAAGTTAGGGTTTCCAAGTTTTGTAATTTATAAATAGTTTGCCGAGTCCACTTCGTTAAAATGAACTCTATGTCCGGTATTTTCTTTCTTGCGCAGTGTGGCAGTCTTTTCTGTGTAATTTCTGAGTCCTCGCGTCTAAAGTTGAATGTTTCCCACGATATAGCTATTGTGAATTAATTGTTTCTTCCACACTAGCCGTATGTAGGATAGAAGTTGGAAAGATAAGAGTCAGACTGAAAAATCTAATGCCTTAGTTGGGATTTGAAACACGGATCTCCTGGTTTCCGGCCAGTTGTTCTCACCGCGGCAACATACCGTCACGAAATTAAATTTCCTAACTGATTAGCGTTTTCTCCGGTAAAACACAAAGAGATCTCAAATTATTTCGATATGACATATCGCAATGGTGACTTACAATCTCGTAAATACTTTACGACTCGGACTTGACAGTTTAACCAACTATTAGGTAAATCTTGTGAATTAATTGTTTCTTCCACACTAGTCGTGGGTAGACAGGAGTTGGAGTTACGAAATTTAATGTCTTGTTGGCATGCTACCATGGAAGCTCAGTGGTTAGACTAACTGGACGGAGACTAGGAGATCCATAGTTCAAATCCAAGCAATGACACTGAATTTTTCAGTCTGACTCTACCTCTCCGATATAACTAATGCAGCTAACTCGTTTGTTCGCCATTCACGTTGCTTTATATATCAACTCAACTGACTGACCAACTAATCGACGTTAAACTGACTGGCGAACTAATCGATGTCAAACTGACCAACTGACTAATCGACTCATTCAGCAGCTGCCCCTTTATATAGTTGTTGGCTTTTTAGACATTTGTACCATTTTGACATTCCAAACTAACTTTATTTCTAACGACAATGGAAAATTCTGGTAGTTAGCATACTTCTCATGTTTTATCTCCTCATCCTATCTAATATGAAGTTAAAAAAACAAAACAAAAATATGTCCCGATGAAATCGTGAAAAAAAGAATCATGGGGAAGGAATATGGGAAGAACAAAAAATATAGACGTCAGGAATGAATGAAACAATACAGAATGCGGTATAAGTCGCTGTGAATTATACGACTATGACTTATTTTAAACGTTTATTTGTTCGATTAGCTATTATGAATGTCGCCAGTAAGACAGTCGCAGTTAAAGCTAAAAGTGCGGCTTTACGTTGATTTGCAGTTTGTATGCGGTATGATTAGAAAAATCATGAACCGAACATGGGTTTTGTCGTGAAAACGGGGTATCAACTTAACGGTAATTGTGTTGAAGAGTCCTGAACATTTTCCATTCATTCAACCACAGACTAGAAAGGATATATACAACTGAAATAAAGTATTTAATCAAAAAGTTTCAATGTAGATTTTCCACGATCAGGCTGGGAAAATCTGTGAATACAGACGATAGTAGTATTTTGCTGCATGAATATTTGAGCATTCATTCTCTATCACATGAGCAAGTCGTTATTTCCAACAAATTGGGATTTGAGATAAAAGTCTTAGAATATTTTTGGTAATACTAAGAACTAAGCCTTAAATGTTGCGGATATTACCAGCATTACATGAGTACGATACCTATTGTAAATGGTTAGAATTTGGGAATAGTTCATGATTCTTCACAAAGCTTACCTATCTGAATTTTTTCTACATATCTTATGGTCCGATGTAGAAAGTTTTATTAAGGTAAACGTTATTGTGTATATTGGTCTGATCACATTGCGTGTGCAGAATTGAAGAGGAATTAAGTATTTCTGTTGTCACAATCTGGCCGCCAGGGTACACATTGTGGTGTGACTTGACCTGCATCATTTTGAGAATATTCTGAAAGCTGAACATTACAGGGAACATATTACCTGAAATCATTATTTACCTATGCAGATCAGAGGCACCAAATGCATTTGGTAACAAGACGGCACTATGGATTTATCGTAGGCAAATTTCCTTTTGAATTTTACTGAGTGGATAGGTTTGTAGAGCATAACTGATTGACTTACAATTTGAAGAAAATTGCAATAATATCACAGAACTTTGTGATATATTAGGCAAGCAGTGATAAAAAATTGCATAAAATGGATTAGATACTTTAGCAGTTCGGTTAGCCGTGTTGACACCAGCTGTTGCATGCATGTGACTCGTGGCTTGTATTTTCGGGGTAGCGACTTATAACCTGAATATATAAAACATAGATAATAGGAAACATATATATGATGAAAACAGTAGAGATGTTAAACAGAGGAGAAATAGGTTTCGCAAAGATGAACAAAGAAAGGGAACCGGAGAAGAAAAGAGAGGTTGAGAAGATGGATAGAAAAGAAGCATTTAGAGGGGAAAAAGGAGAGGAGAGAAAGAGGAGAATAAAAGAGAAAGAATAGAAAAGAATGGAGAGAAGAAAAAGAAAACAAAGGAGGATAGAAGAGAAATGAAAGGAGAGACGAGAAAGATGGGAGGATAAAAGAGAAAAGAGAGGAGGAAAGAGTAGAGGAGAGGAGAGAAGGGAGCAGGCACGTCACTATTTCCCACGAGAACTCTTGTGTACGTGATTACCGGTCGTATTACTCGTGTGTACAATAAACATCAGTTCCTAAATAGACCCGCTACATGTGTGGTAAACCGTTACGTCAATATAAAATATGCGATTAAGGGTAATAAAACTGCAAGTATATGGAAAACAATTGACGTTTAAAAGCATTGTGAAAGATAAAACGTTATTAATGCACTTACCCTTGGGCCAAATCCACACAGATCCAATATTGGCTACAATATCTGATACATTGCCAAAGGCGATGACTCTATACATGCCTCAGGACTGTAACAAAGCTGCAAAAATACGTTTTTTGTCGTGGAAACAAAGATGAAACAGCAACCACTTCTAAATGTAATTTTTCGATGAGCTATATCAATTCAACGCATTCGTGTTTTTATCACAGCACTGAACTAAACCGTATAAAACCGTTAAATATCATTGAAAACAAGAACAAATGATTTTTTACTCTTTCTTTACTCCTGAGGCAAAGTTTGCAGCTGTAACATAATACATTTTTGCTTCAACTGCGACAAATATGGAAAAACCTCTAAGGACAATCTCTTAAAGCAACCATACTTTGTCCAGAACGTGAGTGAGTTTAACCCTGTATCCATCGGAGGGTGATCATCATGGTTGTCATCTGCGGTTCGGTGGCGTGCTCTGGGATGTAAACGACCACCGATATCACCATTGCAGTTAAAGGCGGAGCATAAATGGAGCAATATAGAATCTGATGTGTTCCTTTTACATGACTTTCTCTACATCTCTGTAATAAATCACTGTTAATACGCTTATTCTTCTACCTAGTCCTTGCTAATCAAGATAAACATTAGCAGAAACGGTCTTATTTTTTGCTTCCTTATAAGTAGAAGGGAAGTAAGCGAATACATTAGGCTAAACCAACAGTCAATCCGCTTCTTTGCAAGGTCAGGAGTAGACAAGTATGAGAAATGTTAAGGTATTTTAAAACTCAAACCAATGACAAGGAATATCTTAAAAACGGTAACTCCATGAAAAAATGTTTATAACACCAATTGTGTGTAGTAAATTTTTGTCTATCTCTTACGGATTACCAGTTATGCTAAATTCCGAAAAATTCATTCAGAATAAACAGTCTTCAGTTTTCAGAGTACTCAATATTTATTTGTCATGTAAATATCGTTAATATTTAACATTTTAATCAAAATTGTTGTTCATTTTTGAGAAAGTCAAAATTTTCAAAATTTTTTCCATGTAAAGAGTAGTTGGGGGTGGAGGGATTTTCTTGAAAATCTTCGTGTCGCATCCTTGGAAGATAGCAAAATTAAATACCAAGTTTGGTATTTAACGGTCTTTTCGTTTTTAGGCTATGTTGACCACAGATACACACTTACACACGCACCTTTTTCTATTTTTTTTGGATCAGGGGGACCAAAAACATGTATTTTCGGTGAAATCTCGGTATGGAATTTTTGGGTGCAATACAATACTATGTACATAGGACGTGTAGAGAAAGTAAAAAGTCGCTGGAATTTCTGAGGGTCCTTTTCTATGACCAGGATTGTATTTTGTATCTCCAGAATTATTTGTATTTATGTACTTGACCATCTTGTGCTCTTTATTTCGGATAAAAGGATGATTTTGGATTTCACTACTTACAATAAGTGTATAATGTTTTCTGCATGGAACTTCCTCACGTTAGTATTGTTAGAATGGATGTGGTTGAATGCAACTCGCTGAACTCAACATTATCTGGAAAGCTAATGAACGCAAAAATAAATAACTAACATATATCTTGATGGTCTGAAAGTTGCCGCCGACATCCGTGCCCCTAGCATGAAATTGAGATTATCATTAAACATAGGAAAATATTGAGAGATTTGCTAGATAGGAGTTCTCATCAAATTATCCTCCTAAATTATGAGTCAGTAAACACCGTAAAATCGTGAATGGCATGGCTTAAACTCAAACCATTTCACGGGGTGTAACAATGATACCAACCGAACATTAAACGAAATTTACGATTTGCGCTGCTGCAGTGATGTAAGAGTAATTGATAGATATAAAGCAGATATTAAACGAAATTACTGTCGATAATTTTAAGCTGCTGGATTGTTGATTTGGAATGCCTCGCCGTTCAACATGACTGCGCAAAGTGAGGCCACAACAGCATTCTTACGGCAATCATCACAATATACGAGTACTTTCCCTTTGAAAAACTGGAAACACTTGATGGTTAACTTGTCAAATGGTGCAATTGGTAACTTTCACGGTCGAAAGGTTAACTCATTTAGAGCAACAGCGTGCAAAAATGCTGTTGATATTTAGGTGGCTGCACGCAGCAAAATGTGCAAGATTCAATTCACCATCAACTCCTTTCAGTTTGTCAAAGAGAATTTTACTGTCTAGTTTGTAAATCTGCCACAATTACTGTGCTGTTGGTTGTTAGAATGAAACGTTGGCTCTAATTTCGTGCAATACTAAGAAAAGTTTGTTGAATTAATCAACAATATATTTGTTTTCTTTCTATTTATATCATGCATGGCCACACAAGTTGAAAACATGCACAGAGATTATAAAACATAACAAAGATACAGGCTCCCAGTCTTATTTCCGTTAAACAATCGAAAAATGTGATATACATTCACCAACTTCTTCTACCCATTCTTCAATATATTATTTTTAAAAGCTTATTTTATATATATTTCACATTAATCCACATAAACTTTGGCAGATGTATTTCTGTTGCATATTTGCTTGTACACACAAAGTTAATAGGGTAATATATTAAGCTTACGCGGTAGTCAAATCTTTTAGAAAGTTAGTCGCTATGCGAAGGATTTGAAATGCTATTTTCTGTGCTTGGCCGGAGAAAGAAAAACGAATAACGACTTACTATTTAAAAAAGTTAAAGTATTGCAAAACTGAAATAAATAAAAAGAAGCATCTCAAAATGGTTAATTAAAAATGAATTTAACAAAAATTGATTGTTTTGACGAGATCTATTTTTTTTTCTAGAAAGATTTTGTCTAACTCTTACAGTTTCCATTCAGAATGAAAACCACTTATGAGGCTATTCCCAGATAATTAAAAGTATATTTTATATACTATGTATATATCTTTAATAGACAGCATTTTAATCAAAATCATTACAGCCATTTTTGAGAAAAATCACCACTTTCGAAATTATTTCATGTAAAGGTTAGTTTAGCGTGGGGAATTTTCTTGAAAATCTTAATGCTTAAATATAAAGTTTGGTATTTAACAGAATTTTTTTTTTTTTTGAGCAGAGCTACTCACAGTCACAGACAGACAGAAAAACAGTCTCACACTCAGACACACACACACACACACACACACACACACACACACACACAAATATTTATCTAAATATGTTTTTTGGATTCAGGGTGTCTCAAAACATATGCTTCCGGTGAAATCTAGGTATCGAAATGTTGAGTGGAATACTGCAAAACATTCTCTATCTACTATTCATACATTGTTCTCTTCTTAATTTTTTTTTATTTTGTTATTATTAGACTTATACTCTCTTAAATGAGTTGATATTTGGTGCAAATTTCATATGAGGTAGAGTAATAGATACAGAAATGAGCAACTAAGCATGCCCTAATTACATTATTAGATACTCGAAATAAGACGTATCAACAATTAACCCTTCCAATTCCAGAGCGAACAATTGCTGAAGCTAATCACAATGTGAACGTTGAATCCAAAGACAGGTTGAACACTATTATGGAAATAAATGCCAATAACATTCTCATAATCTAGCGAAGTTCTCTCATAATCTGCAAACAAGATTATTAACATATACTAAGACTATACTTCTGGATCGAGTATTTTCCAGCCCTACTGTTGTTATAAGTTGTGTTTAATTCAGTGCAATCACTCCCACGAAGGTTGTTAATTATTTTCACTTTCTACTGTTTCTCCATAATGGGATCTGCCATAAGCAAAGCGTTAGAACCAGGTCAGCTGCTCAGGTAGAGGTCAGCAGAGTCAAGGTAATCTGGACCACTTCAACACTCCCACAAGCATCCACGCCTCCCCTTTATACATAGATCCTATCTTCCTGCAGTTTACCTTACGAAATTGAGTGCTGCTGCTGCTGCTGCTGCCATCCATAACGCATCGCACTATTCCTTTGTCTGGGAATTAGATGAGCAAGCAATTCCGATTACAACTTTCATGACTTCATAACACATGAAATCATAGATGGTCCTTTAAATCGCATTTTATATATATTGCTGGACGATGGATATTGTGAGATAAATATATGACAGTTATATGACTATATAGTTAAAACTAACGAATTCCATCTTTTAGTATAAGTAATTTATACATTTTCAATAAAGATTGAATTTGAGCAAAATATAGTTCCGCAAATTTAACATATTTTACTATAGCACTTTTATTTCATATTATAAAGAATTTTCCATTTTGTTTAATCACTATTCTGAATAGCTTAATGTATACTTTCTAAATAGTTTCACTACCTGAGTGATATTGCTTTGAAATACAATTTCAAGTAGGTTACCAAATTTAATATATGTTATATCATATTCACCACGTAAATAAAAGGAAGGGTTTCAACTAATGAGCACTATCACTACAAATCTCTTGATTTTTACTTTCTCTATATAGTACTTAGCTAGGTAAGGTATTGCACTCCACCAAAAATTCGAAACCGAGATTTCACCGGAAATACACGTTTTAGTATCTTCTGTATATATAGGTCCTTGTAGATGTATGTGTGTGTCCATGTGTCAGTGTATCCGTGTATCTGTTAACTCGATAAGTCAAAAACGAAAAGTCGGTAAAAAAACCAAACTCAGTATTTAATTTTAGTATCTTCCAAGCATGTGACACGCAGATCTTGAAGAAGATTCGCACACCCCAAAGTACCCTACATGGAAAAAAAATGTATATTTTGAATATTCTGAGACTAGTTTCTGAAGACCTCTTCATTCTGGATGAATCTTGCTGAATTTTGCATAGCTAATAAACCGCAACAGATAGACAAAAACTTACTTCACATAAAACGTAAACTGTAAACCGTAACACACAAAAACTTACTGACAAAACATTTAGATCTCGTTAAAACACACACTTTGTGTCATATATTTCCAAGATATTCCATTATTGATTTCAGTTTTAAAATATTAACTTTTCGCATAAGAAAATTTGTGAACTCCTTGGTCATGCAAAGAAATGAATTTGAATCACATAGCAACCGGTTTTTAAAAGATTTCACTATCGCTTTAGCTTAGTGTACCCTTTTATTTTCCTTCTATTTACAAGAAAGCAGGTAATAAGACAATTTCTGCTAATATTTACCTCGATTAGCATGAAGTAGATATAAGAATAAGCTGATCAATAATAATTTATTCATGTGAATGAAACAGATAAGATTTTTCTTTTCTTTTTTCTTCGTACAAAACCGACCTCCAACGATAGTTATTTTTTTGTGTAAAACTCCATAGGCAGTAAAATAATATGGCAATGGAGCTCATCGTGTTTTGAAAAGCTTTCTTTATTTTATGAACTTCCATTAACGGGAATAAGTGTATGCAAATATAAACCAGAGATGGCAACTAGGTGGCCTGAAAGAATTGAAGTCAGAACTGCTATATAGGATGCATATATAAGGGGGAGGGGATTAAAGATAGGAACGTTGTAAACTTGTATAATATTTGCTGTAAGGAACTATTAACATTACCGAAATCGATAGCTTTAGTGGAGATAGGGAAAACAAGAAGAAAGGGAACTGTGATAGCGAGAATATTGAAATTTTGATAGAAACATGTAAAAATGGAAGAAAGAGAAAGTTTAACCAATGCATGATGCAGCAAAATATATTAAAAATGAAAAAAGCTTGTGAAATGGGATAAAAATATAATTAGAAAAGATAGGAATGGGGGGATAAGTGGATGCTGAAAAAATGGAATTTGGAAAGAAGTCTACTGAGTCTACTTTAGCTAATAATTTAACCAAATGGGAAAGTACATAATGAAAGTGAGCTACAACATAATATGTATCGTGCAGGATTTATATCAATAGCTTGAGTTAGCTATTGCCAGAATACAAGATATAGAAGAAAAAATATGGGAAAGGTTAGAAAATAAGAAATAATTAAAACTCTACTGACAGATGTCGACCTCCATGATCTAGTAACATGCTAGCCTCTGGTTCCAAAGATTGTGAGTTCAAACCCAGCAGAGGGCGAAGGATTTTTTTCGGGCGTATGCTTGGCTTCCTTCGGAAGGGAAATATAGCCGTTGGTCCTGTGTTGTATATACATGGCACATAAAAGAACCTCAAGTCTGATAAAGAATCCCCTGAGCAAAATTAAGCGGTACTTCATGTCCAATACAGAATGAGACGCTAAGAACCTCAGCAATTATATAGCCAGGCAAGCTGAGATAATATTATTAGGGTCAGCATCTAATTTTTACAAGTACAGAGAGCATTGTAATTACAACTTAGCTAGTAAGAAAAGATGTACAAATTCATTTATTCATTCATTATGTTCATTTCCATAAGATTGTGAAAGCAATCGAATTGTTCTAATAATAAATATCCTTAGAAATTAGATACCAATTAGCAACGTGTTTATTGTAACTTTGAATCGATCATGCAATAGTATAATTAAATCCCATTTTAGTTTTGCTGTTAACCGAAATATAAAACCAAACATCTAGTGAGATTGCTACCGAACTTTTAAATCCGTTTTTCTTTTTTTTTGTTTTGTTTTTTGTTTTTCCTCACACAAGCCATATGTAGGACACAAGTTGGATACGTAGAGTCAGACGAAAAAGTCAATGCCATAGCCGAGATTTGAACCACGGAGCTCCAGGTCTCTAACCACTGAGCTATCATGGCAACATGCCAGCACAGCATTTAAATTATGGCACTGAACTTTTATCTCTATCTTTTCAACTTGTGTCCTTTACACGGCTTGTGTGGAGAAATCAACTAACACTAGTTCACCTAACAGTTGGTTAAACTATGCAGTCCGTAACCTCAAGTATTTACGATATTGAAGGTAACCATTGATAAATGTCATTCAAAATAATTTTAGATCACTTCTAGTTTATCGGGATACATGCGAGTTAGTTGGGGAATTTAATGTTGCGCTGGCGTGTTGCCATTGTAGCTCAGTGGTTAAAGCAACCGGTTAGAGTCCAGGAGATTCGTGGTTCAAATCCCGGCTATGGCATTGAATTGTTCATTCTAACTTTGCCTATTCAACTTTTAAATCTGCTGTTTAATCTAAGCATTCATGTAAGCATTGGTTCTAATGAAAATTTTCTTTAAAATCAGTTTCGATTACAAATATGGAGATATAACTCTGCTATTGGCTTTACTTATTTAGCACTACCAGGTAACTAACTATTCCTTTCTGTATGTCATGCAATTTATATCCACATTTATTTTCCTGAAGCACCAAGGGGACATTAGTGCAACGTTTATTGCCATCTCAAACAGTAGGAACATTTTCATAACATTTCATGACTTAGAGCATCTAAATGACTACAAGGTAGTTGGTAATGAGTGCATTAATTCAATAACAAGCTGTACTTTGTGCTAATATTCATTTTCCTGAGATAATGAAGCCAAATTTCCATCTCGACAGTTTTATTTTTTTAACTTGAATCATTATATATTAAAATAACGCTACAAATCATCAATTAAAAGAGGTAAATAAAATGCACGCTAATGATATATTTAAACAACATTTTCAAAATTACCTTCAGAGATTGAAAAGAGAGGATATATTATTTATCTTTTTCCTGACATTACGTTACATATATGTTTGCAGGTCATTAAACACGTCGAGTTGCTAAACAAGATGAATGAGTCAGATTTTAATTAATCTCTAGTATTGAAAAATAACTCTTGTTTTATAGACGGAGTTTTATTCAAAATCGTAAAAGCAAAAATAATATTCAAGTTAATTACAGCGAATATCTTCTGCTAATAAACAAAGATTCATAACACTCTTATGATACAAATAAACATTAATTCGAGATTCTTCTTTTGATATAAAAAAAAAGCCTATGAAATATATGACTTTACAGTGAACAAAAGAGAAACACATCAATGGCAGAATATATCGAGTTATTTATTACCCGACTAAACAAAAGCTTTATGCAAATGCGATGTAATTAAACCTAGTGATTTTTTATTCCTGAACTTCGATTTAATCAATGGCAAGGGAGAAGAATTACAGTTACGCATGATTTTTATTGCTGCACACTCTATTGTGCCTACCACTCTGCTCTGTTTAGGCAAGTTTTTCCTTAAAATATTTACATATTTACAAATGCGCTCCATTGCTTAAGCGGATCCACAACTAAAAATTTGTTTTCTAAAATGTTCGATCAATTTGTTTTATGTAACAATTCAATGGTTTAAAATATCGTTTCGGTATCTTCTTTGATTAGAATCTATTACGTCTCAAATACATTTTTCCCCCTATGTATAATGTTCCAAGCAGTGAAATTTTAAAATAAGGTTTTATTTTAAATAATATCTGTTCATGTCGTAAACATGTGACTATGAGTTTTAACTCTTAGTTTTATGCAAAAGAAATAATTATGTTTTAAAAGTAAGTCATACATATATATATTTTTTACATCTCCATTATCAAAAATCCGCAAATGACTCCGTGGTCGAGTGGTCAGCGAGCTGACTTCTCACCCGGAGGTCCCGGGTTCGATTCCCGGCTGGGGCGGGGAATTTTTCTTTAACCGGAATTATTCCCTATCCCCCATAGAGCCTGGAATTATGAATGTGAGAGTGAATGTGCGTGTACTTAGTAATATAAAGTTTAACCTAATGTTTTGAACCTACAGTTTCACAAGTGAAAGCCCCTGATATGACCGTTGATGTTAAAGGGGGCTATACAAATGAAGTAATAAAAAGAAAAAACCACAAAGGCACAATTATTTTTAAATGTTGCTTGAATTCTCAGAATATGTATGAACATTTTCAAAAGAATTGTATGATAACATCCTTCACAAGCAGCATTTGTAACGTACAAAATGGCAGAGAGAAAAATTGTAGAACTCGAAATTTAAAAATGTAAAGAATTTTAATTATACGATATTACCTTGTTGCACGCAAGAAATATTTAACCAAAAGTGAAAATAAATGTTATATTATAATTTCGAACTGACAACCTAAAGTCTACTTTCCCGTTATTTTCACGAAATGCCAGTGGTACATTTCCTTAAACACATACTCTCTAGAAACATAAATACTCAGAGCTTGCGCTACTTTTAAAACTAAATAATATACCATCTCAGTCTCTCAAAGAGATAATTTAATTTTCTATAATTAAAAATGTCATTATATAATATTCTATCACGCATATCCAAGCGAACCAGGTTAACCTATAGCATGTGTTGCATAATAACGAGGGCATTAACCAGGCAGCTTCTCAACATAGTTAATTTGCATAATCATGCACAATCGGCAAGAGATAATTTCTACGTGATTGCGTAAGTTGATCGATTTTAATCGCACACATACCTATGAATAGACACGCGAGATCAATATTTATTACCTCTTCTGTACGCCGAAGATCAAAGGCAACAAATGCGCAGTAAATATACACGCTACAGTGATAATTTAAAGTGAAAATATGTTTGAACTTTTAATATTTAAAATGGAAAGTTGATCAAATTGTTACAGCTGGAGAAACTGGTTTAGCACAAACGTAATCGTGTATCATCTTAAGAGATTTCAGTTTTTCTAATGAAGATGCGAGTGTTTAAAGTTTGTGAATTCTAACAGTAGTAGCGACACATGAGCTTTATGTTAAGGAGATGAAACTGATGTCTCCAATCACATTAGTTTCTCTAGCTGCTCCACAAACAAACTTTCCTTACAAAAGAGTATTCTTTAATCTACGTCACACTAATCGAGATAAGCATTGCCAGAATTGGTCTTATTACTTGCTTCTTTGTAAGCAGAATGGAAAATAAGGGAATACACTAGGCTAAAGCGATAGTCAAATCTTTTAAAAGCGTGCGTGTGTCTGTGGACAGCATAGCTCAAAAACGAAAAGTCCGTTAAACACCACTTGGTATTTATGTTTAGTATCTTCCAAGAATGCGACATGAAGACTTTCAAGAAAATCCCCTCACCACAGTCTACCCTTTATATGGAACATTTTTTGAAACTTTTATTTTACTCAAAGATGGTTCTGACAATTGATTAAAATACCGTATATTAAATATATTACATAACAATTAATATGTATATTCTAAATTTTCTGGGAACAGCCTCTGGCTGAATTTTGTAGAACTTTTCATAGTGGTTAAACTGTAAGAGATAGAAAAAACTTACTACACAAAAAATGTAAATATCATTAAAACACATGATTTATGCAATATACGTTTTTATTGCAGAATTGGCCACTTCCGAGACATTCTTTGTTATTGGTTTTAATCTTTACCTAAATTTTCTCAAATGTCACTACATGAACCGAGCGTCAATTGTTTCACATAGCGAGCAGCTTTTAAAAGATTTGACTATCGCTTTAGCCTAATGCATCCCTTTGATTCCCTTCTATTTACAAGGAAGCAAGTAACAAAACCAATTTTGCTAACGTTTATATCAGTTAGCTTGATGTAGATAAAATAACAACCTCTGGTAAGAATAGCTTGTATAAGGAACAGCTAGAGAAAGTTATGTGATTGTACATCGGATTTTCTCTCTCTCATTTCTTACAGGCTAAGTCTTGGATTCATATTATATTGTTGCTGTGTCTGGTTTCATTTTATAAAACTTTAATTCGGTATCTTTTGTAATTTTTAAAATTTCTCTTTGTATCTGCCTCAATTTTATTTCCATATGTGGATCCTCTTTGACCACGATTTTCCTGTGCATTTCCTATAACTATAAATTCCTTTATCAACATCTGTTTCCATGTCGAGGGACAAAGTATGTTTTGTGAAGATTTCTCCCAGGCGTCGTCGGACTGCCCACAGAAACGCCTCCGGATGTTCTCCTACTAGATTCTTCTTCAGCGAACCCCTAGGTTTAGGAACTTGTGAGTGGGCTTCATCGATGTGGGATACGTTCAATCTGAAACGTAAAGGACTCTCCTCGCTCGTCTCCCGAATCTGGTCGCTCTTCGGCTCTCGGCCTTTTCCCTCTCTCCCAAAGATCGTGTTCGAAGTAAAAGGTCACATGTTCTACGTGCGGTGCTGTGCACAACTGTAAATACATAATTCGATACAGGTGATCCATTCACATAATTTTCTCTACAAACTATTGTTTTATACGCATCGTTTAATCCAGATAAATACTAGCAGAAATTGTTGTATTAGTTCCTTCTAAGCGGAAGAAGGGAAATGGCAATAAACTAATAAATCGGCAGTGAAATATTTTAAATAGGCGATATCTATGTTAACCAATTAAAATTCGGTTTTCGCTTTGCACGACCAGGAGTAAAACAAAAAAGAGATGAAACGAAAGATGTCCTCCAGTTTGAGAAAAGTTTAAGTAGCTTAAAATTGAAACCAACAACAAGAACATTTCGGAAACGGTTAACTAAAAAAAAAAAAAAAAAAAAAGGCTAAAAGACATAAATTGTATGTTTTAACGTTATCTACGTTTTTGTCTACCTCTTACGGTTTTATCGGCGCTACTAAAGTTATCCAAAATGAAGAGGTCATCGGAGGCTATACTAGAAAATTCAAGATATAATATTTTGTTATATTTAGGTAAATATCTTTATTACATATTAATTTAATCAAAATCGTTAATCATTTTTTAGAAAAACAAAATTTTAAAAAGTATTTCCATGTAAAGGTGGGGGGAGTTTTTTGAAAATGTTCCTGTCACATCCTGGAAGATATTATGCTTAAACACCAAATTTGGTATATAATGGTATTTTCGTTTTTCAGCTAAGTTGCCTCCCTCTCTCTGACTTATTTCTAAAAAAGTTTATTATTATTATTATTATTATTTAGGGGTCCTCGTGTATTACCGGTGAAATCTCGGTCTTGAATTTTTGGGTGGATTTAGGTGGAATACAATACCTTCTCTATACGCTATGTACATAGTAGTTGAAGAGGATGTAAAAATACTTGAATTGCAATACATATTTTGAAAGTGTATCAATTTAGAAAATAATTTGAAAAAGCAACAAGCCAAAATCAGTATACCTACATGTTGTCGACAGGTTCAGAGCCAGTTCTTTCACCTGCTCACAAGAAAAACTCAGTGTTTCATTGCTGCTATACAGAAATTTTATTGCACACTATTTTTCCACTTTTCAAGAATTACACGCATCCACGCAGAATATTGTCGGGTTTATGAAGTACATCGCAGAACCACTTCGCCTTTCGAAGAGAGAGGCATTTTTCGCGCATGATGGTCGTGCTAAATATAAAACAAGAACATTTTTATGTGCTCTTGCCGGAATACAATACCAGGTCGCCGTTACGAGCCATACAGGCAAGAAAATAGCTCTCAACCTAACATCTAAGCTTTTAGTGCTTCAAAAGCACGCTTGAAAATCACATCTCTCATTTCGTAGTCATAAACATTTCATGAATTATTTATGGAATGCGCAACTGTATTGCATCAAATATTCCTACTGTTTCTCGAATAACAGTGTACATAAGCTTCCGTTTATTATCTGTGCCCATAAAAATAGCATACAATAGGCGTCTACCTTCGCGGTGCTAAATTTCGCAGGAAGAGGATTAAGAAATAATGTGTAGAGAAAATCCGCGGAGATAATGAAAGTACGGCCCAACAAGATGATTGTGTTTATTTTTGCAAATACCGTTCTGAGTGAAACGTAGGCAAACATTAAAATATATTATTTACTAATTCCAATTTGAGTATTCTTTTTATACTCAACTTTGACGTTCATGTGTCTGGTAACTGAAATCGACCAATTCAATCTAAGATATGCTTGATTACAATAAAACACGGTCACATACGATGTAAAAGTGCCATCAGCAGGAGTGCCCTGCTTTTTCCTTTCTATTGTAGTCAGAGAATAAATTATAGCCAAAATACTGCATTACTTAATTCAGTGTTGCAAAAAGTAAATCAAAATACCAATAAGTTTTACAAAATAAAGTAAAACTATTAGCTTAACTTATGTTTAATACTATCTTAAACATAATTGACTGGAAGCCGAGAGTTCGAGAAATCGCCAAACCTGGGATCCTGGCCATGAGAACAAGAAATATTCTGAATAGATCACACGAAATAAGACTTTTCTGCTTCCGAGATTCTGTTTATTATTTCACACTCAAATTTCACTTTATTTTTGCATGATCGTAGGCAACTGTTTGCATAGTTAGTTAACTAAAAACAATTTCTAATCAACTTATACGACGTCTTTTTTTTTTTTTTATAGTGTTTAACGCCCACTTTTACTACAAATGGTCGTAGGCGATGATACTGATGGAATGAAGATGGAGAACCGGTGGAATGCGATGGCGGGGGAAATCGGAGAAAACCCGTCCCTGCGCTGCTTTGTCCACCATAAGTTCCACATACGATCGCTTGGGATCGAACCTGGACCGTCTAGGTGAGAGGCAAGTAGTCTAACAACTCAGCCACGGCGCGGGCTTCCCATCGTCGTCGCCTCGTATTCCCAGTAAGCAATGCTGCCAATTCAACTATAATTAACACGATATCTTAATTATGTATTATTATTTTTATTATTATTATTATTATTATTATTTAGGAGGCGTAGTGTAAATTGTTTAATTTTGATACCGTGACGCAAATAATAATGTGGACGAAAATTGCGATTCTATATTTCGAAAATTTGAAGTTGCAGAAGTGGGTTATGAAGATGCAGATATTGAAGAGGCATGAAAAACTGGTTTGTATTTTACTTCCCGATTTAACGTATATTGTACATTATTACAGCCACCAAATTTAAATACACAGACATGGATTTCATTGGAAATAAATTCAAAGTTGTAATTTGTTTCCTTTAGTGCAATTACCTTCGGGCAGATATTAGAAAACGTAGACCGTGCAAAATAAAATTAATGAAAACCAACATTTGTCTTTTAACCAGCGACTCAGGCAGTACTGAGAGATCCTGTGTTTAAATCCCATAGTTGGATCAAAGTCACTGTTTTTATTATTATTATTATTATTATTATTATTATTATTATTATTATTATTATTAGTTCCGTGGTTTGCTTCAGTCGCTGAAGCAAATGCTGGATTGAATATTTAATAGCACGACAAAAAGTTTAAAACAACACTGAACATTAAAATCGACAGCCAATACTCAGTCATATCCCCATAAAATAATGAAAGCAGGTGGACTGGCCAGCACCCAAATATTATTTGCTCCACACGTGTAGAATCAGGGCTACAGTTGTCTGGCACTTAGGTTTTTGTTGAAGTTGCCATCCTCCTATCACGTACTGAAACAGAAATACAGTTGCCTAGCACTAAGGACTCTAAGGACACCGACGAAGCAAGATGGTATGGTGCGGGGATGCGACTCAAAACTGATACGTTTTATTACTTTGTGTGTACGGCGTACACCAAGCCACGAAGTATTTCTAACACAGTCTGTTCAAGCTCGGCTCGTCTGAGTCAGAGCACTCGTGCATACTCAACTACAAATCTCTGAGCCTAGCTAGGTGTGGAGCGTGATAGCGAACATTCCGTTAATTCCAACAATTGTATCAGACGTGACGATAGCTTGCCCTCAATTCCCAGTTATATTGCAGACACATCTGTGCGTTTCTCTTTTGGTACGCACCCAAGCTGGAACAGCCAGTCCAAACGGATCTGTTGCGTTAATGAACACATAGTAAGTAAAGTAAAATAATATATGAAGAAACACAGGTTATTTTTCTTTTTTCTTTTTCAATTATATTGTCTCCGTTAACTTATCTTTTTATATCGGAGGCTTAGGTTTGAGATCCGGCTAATGGGTTACAGCTCTTTGCTCTGTAGATTTAAACGTTAAGATTTGATCCCTTTTAGCATGGAACACACTCGCATTTATTCTTGTATTCAGACTTTAAAGAGGCTAAGGAATGATTCTATTCAAAGAAGAATGCCACCTCCTATGTGGGAATTGAGTGCCATGCCTCTAAGTTGAAGAGACGTATGAACAATTATACATGCAAATAGCTATATCATCTTTGAGAAATCACGATCAGACCAGAGCAGCCCGAGGTGTCCCTGTTCTCGGAGCGTATTAGATACAGCTTATCTAACAATCCTAGCAACACCAGTCATGTCGACGCTGGAATTTTGACCCGCAGGAGTATTTTTATATGCCAATAAGCTACTTGTTGCACCTACTACGTACAGTTAAGTACCTCAACAGGGACCGAATTGTAACTTTATAGTAGGCCACAGCTCGATTGTTTATAGCAATAAATGTAATAATGTTATACCTAAAACAGCTGCAGAACAATTATTAGTCTTTTAGTTTGTTTTGTTTTTCTTTTTTCTGTTACATTAAAAACGCTTTAGTTAATATACTGCAAGTCACGATTCTAGCCTTTTATATCAGGATACACTTGTTCGAATATATTACACAGGAAAACTAGTATTTCTAAGTGTTTGAGAAAATTCAGTCATTCACCCAACTTTCAACTCTGCAAGAAACGAACTATGTTATTAGGGGGCACAATAAAACTACCTGACCTTCACAATGTGTATACCATAACTCATTAGCTTTCAATCCCCGGATTGCATTAACCAACTACAAACTGAATATTTCTTGTACTAAGAAACTGTAAGAATTCCGGTAATCTAACAAAAAATATGTTTTTCCATTCACATGGCTTTCTTTCTCTATCTATTCGGCACCAAATTGTTTTTACAAACACTTATTCCTCTATGTGATTCGTGCTAATCGAGATGGACATCAGCAAAAGTAGTTTTACTTATTTCCTTGTAAGCAGAAGAGATATATGGCAATACATTAGGCTAAAGCAATAGTCAAATCTTTTAAAAACAGTCGCCAGGCAATGACACTGAAATCTTTGTTTGCATGGCCAGAAGTAAAACAAAAGAGCTATGAAACGAATGACGACTTCTGATTTGAGAAAAATACGAGTGGAAGTATTTTAAAATTGAAACCAATGACAAGGAATATCTCGGAATTTGTTAACTCAAGGAGAGAGAGAGAGAGAGAGAGAGAGAGAGAGAGAGAGAGAGAGAAAGGCAAAGGATATAAATTGTTTTTTAACGAGATCTACGATTTTGTCTATCTCTTACGCTTTATCATTTGCCATAAAATGTCTTAAATGCATACTTTAATCAAAATCGTTAGAGCCATTTTTGAGAAAAAAGATTGATAAATGCGCTATGTAAGGGCAGTTTGGGGTGGAGGATTTTTTTGAAAATCTTCGTGTCGCATCCTTGGAAGATTTGGGGACTTTTCGTTTTTTAGTTATGTCGAGGAAGGAAGGACGGACACACACACACACACACACACACACATATATATATATACACGCGCGCGGCCCGTTTTCTAAAATTATGTTTTTTTGTTGTTGTCTTTTTTATTTACGTAACACCAAAACGTGTAATTCTAGTAAAATCTTATTATTGAATTTTGGAAAGAATGAAATACATTGTATAACTACGTGCTAGAGAAAGTAAAAGACTGTATCCTTCTAGAAGGAACTGTTATTATGGAAAAAAGTAATTACAATATAACCTGAATATGCTGTAAAAACTGAACATCCGTCAACAAAGTGATGTTTTTCTTCTTTATTACATCTACAATGATGAAATTTATAACGCATTAAAATTGGTAAAACTTTTTAAAGTGGCTGTTGTAATGCTTCCATATCTTTTCTCTGGGAAAAGAAACACATTAAAGAAAGACATTAATAGAAAGCCTATGCTTGTTTTGAAAACTTAGAAAAGAGCCTATTAATAATGCCACTTACATTTCCTTGTACATGACTGAACTTTAGATTCCGAGTGACACACACACACACACACAAGCCACATGAAAAGACCACTTGTTCCGTGTCAGAGAGAGACCGACCGACCGATCAGTGGGAGTGACTAGTGGCGAGTGAAAGTCCACAGAGAAAGTCCGGCTTACAAGTTATCATTAACACAGTACACCTTTGTCTTTACCGATACACGGGTCCTTCTTCTTGGGAAAAGTATCAGATAACAGCTATCAGTTACACTCAATAGAAATTATTCGATACAGGTCACTGAATACTCACTTGTATTCTGAAACGGTAAAGAGAAACCGAGTTTTAAATAATCCTGCTGCCTCATTTCGTCGCAGTTGTACATAGATATTCTTCAAAATTCAAATTAATATATACCTACTGTCATAACTGCAACTCTGCGCATATTCTGGCTATTAATTTGTCTCCTCTAACAATACTTCTGCAGCACAAGAGGTGCACATATCCTTCTAAAATACAAAAATCTGATACGTGGCATTCATATGACCTTCTCTATCTGTTCTACAAAAAAATATTCTTACAAAAAATTACTTTTCTATTTACACCAGACTAAGCGAGATAGACATTACACAATTGATATTACTACTAAGTTCCTTACAAGCAGAAGAGAAATAAGAGAATACACCAGGCTAAAGCGGTAGTCAAATCTTTTTATAGCCGATCGATATGTGAACAATAGAAGTTCGTTTCGCTTTGTATTTCTACAAAAACAAGAGAAACATGAAATGAAAGGAAACATCCGCTGCGCGCTATATGCCCGTTTGAGAAGATGTTTAGTTTAAAATTGAAACCAATAACAAGGAATATTTTGGAAACGGTCAATTCAAAAATGCATGACAAATTCCGTTTTAACGAGATCTACAATTTTTGTGCAGCAAGTTTTTATGTATCTTATACGATTTACCAGTTATGCAAAATTCAGCAAATGAACGGGTCTTAAGAAGTTATTCACAGAAAATTCAAGATATAAATTTTATTTCTCATGTAAATATACGGTATTTTAATCAAGACCATTAGAGTCATTTTTGAGAAAAACAAAATTTTCACAAATTTTCCATTAAAGGGTAGTTTGGGTTGGGGTATTTTCTTAAAAACCTTTGTGTCGCATCCTTGGAAGATACAGACTTGAACACCAAGTTTGGTATTTAACGGTATTTTCGGTTTTGAGCTATGCTATCCACTCACACATAGAAGTAAACATGGACTTTTTTCTAAAACTCTTTTTTAAACTCAGGGGACCTCAAAACATATATTTCCGGTGAAATCTCGGAATGCTATATCCGAGATTTTTGGGCGGAATACAAACACTTCCTCTATACACTATGCACAAAGTACGTGTAGAGAAAGTAAAAAGAGAGATATGTAAATTTATGAATTATTTATTTGTGTTGTTACTACACTATTATAAGTATAACTACATTCGTATAACAAAGCTTCAGAATCTAGTGCATCTATCTGCTAGCTCACCCATACTTTAAACCTTAGGATGTATGTATGATGTATAGTTACATACTAACTCTTCAGTTTCTAAGTTGTCCCCATTCCGCTGTTCCCTCTTAGGATCTTATCCACTTCTCCCTTACATTTTTTTTAGCGGGGGGGGCCTTTGGACTCGCCAACGTTCAAGAGGTGAGCTCAAATCTTACTTAGGGTGAGTTAATCGGATAAGGTTCTTTTTTCGGGGTTTTCTCCTATTTATCATCTGATATGACCAACCAGTTTTTTTTTTCTTCTTTTTGTAGCTTAACGTCTACAAAAAAGTAGAACATCACCAAATTTCTCACACATAATGCATTTACTCGGGCAATAGTTTCCTATTCGTTTTAACACTGATACTCCTGTGACCATCCATGCAAGAACTCTGTCCGATTTCTCACATATGTCTATATATTTTCCCCTCCCCCAATTTGTCTTAATCGTCTTGTACAATCTCAAAGAACTTTTTCTTTGTCTTCCACCCACAACCTTACTTCTTTCCAAAATCCACTGCAGTTATTACTTTCTCTATACGTACTATGTACAAAGTGTATAGACAAGGTATAGCACTCCACCAAAAAATTCGATACCGAGATTTCACCCGAAATATATATTTTAGGGTCCCCTGTATAAAAAAAAAAGTATTTTCAGAAAAAGGTCCGTGCGTGTGTGTGTTTGTGTGTGTCCGTGAGTCTGTGAACACGATAACTCAAAAACTAAAAGTCGGTAAAATACCAAAATTGGTATTTAAGTTTAGTATCTTCCAGGGATGCGACACGAAGATTTTGAGAAAAATTCCCCCACCCCAAACCATCCTTTACATGGAACCTTTTTTAGAAAATGTTGATTCTCTAAAAAATGGCTCTAACGATTTTGATTAAAATATCATATATTAATGTTATTTACTTGACAAATAAAATGTATAGTTTGAATTTTCTGGGAATAGCCTCTGAAGACTAGTGTATTCTGGGTGAATTTTACGAAATTTTGCATAACTACTAAAACATAAGAAATAAACAAAAACTTATCTCACAAAAAATGTAGAACACATTAAAACACACAATCTATGTTGTATACATATTTTTCGTGGAGTTGATCGTTTTTGAGATATTCCTTGTTTTTGGTTTCAGCTTTGAAAAACTTAACTTTTCTCATACAGGAATTTGTCAACTCCTGTCCATACAAACAAAGGAACTTCAGTCACATAGCAACCATTTTTTGACTATTACTTTAACCTATGGTACTCCCTTATTTCTCTTCTACTTACAAGGAAGCAAGTAACAAGGCTATTTCTGTTGTTTTTTGGTCGATTAGCACGAAATAAATAGAAGCGTAATTTTTTTAACTAATTTGTTGCAGAGATGTAGAGAAAATCATGTGAATGGAACACATCAGATTTTTTTTTTATCTAATAGCTAAATATTCCTGATGCCTATTTCCCTTCACTCCTATTACCAACTCTCTCTCTCTCTCTCTCTCTCTCTCTCTCTCTCTCTCTCTCATATATATATATATATATATAAATATACATATTTGGAACTTCAAGCATTCTTTTATTATGTTATTGCCATGTAAATGTGTACATCTATATCAGTCTTCAAGACATTCTATGGACTACATCAATGAGAGGCATATGAGAAAGATCCTACTTGCGAGAATCTGGCTAACTGCTTCTATATATGGAGGAGAAGAAGAAGAGAAAGAATGTAATATACTTATGTTTTTCTCATGCCATGGCAATGCAGAAAACGGTCCTAAGAAATATGCTAAAGACAAAAAAGATAAGGACAAGGAGTGCAGGATGAAAATGAATGGAAAAAGAAGAAAAAGGTACACTATACTTTGCAATTCTAGGATATACCAAAAACAGTAACAGAAGTTGTCAAGTCAACAGGGGACTAACTGCTCAAAGAGAGGAAAATAATTGAATGGTTCATTCTATCACAGAAATTGATTGCCAAGAGATGTTTCAAAAGGAATGGTCAATTAAGCATTTCCATGCCAGGTGAAAATACCAGATATTAAGTTAATAGTAGTAGTGGAAAAATGAAAGTTTTCTTTACGGCGAAAGCAACAAATAAAATATTTTGAAAAACAATTGTGAACATCTCTTTCTCTGCAATTACTCAGAATTCACATATACCACGCATATTACATTTAGAATTCCCTTCCTTTATCTTAGTGTTACTGACTTGTTTCTGTCACGTGGACTTTGGGAACTTATAAAGCAACCACAACTCCACTGAATGGTCTGAAAATATCATGAAATGTCTTCTTCAGGGTGGTCAGAACCAGTGCTCCAAGCCTAAGTACCTGTGCATTTAGGAAAACATCTGGGAAAATGCAAATATTTATTTGCTTTTAATTACTATTACAGCCCAAGTATTGCTTTAAGGTCTTCTTAGCATCTTTCATTACCTAAACTGCTCCAGATTCCAAAACTTTTGACAAATTGCTCTACATTACACAAAACTTCATGCATTATTACTTAGACTCACAAAGCCGATGTTTTAAATTCTATATAGAGCTCATAAAATGTAAAAAATGACAAATGTACACAGTTTTTTTCTGATGTAGCTTAATTTGAATTTAAAAAGCTCCAATGAGAGGTTCTTTAGAATGGTTTGCTAAAGGCAAAATAAAATTCTGTATAGGATGTAACATCCCATATGATAAATTTAATTAGCACAAATTAATTAAATACATGTGTAACAAAAACACTTAAATGTTTGGAATTTTGTATGTGCTCGCTTATATTACATTAACGTATTGTAATAAGACGCTCAGGTGCAGATTTTTAGATGTTTTATCAGGTGCTCAATTGCTTCTGAATACTGTAATTTAGCAAGAACTGTGTCGCCGCGCATGAATTTGTTCACTTTCAGTACTAATATAATAGCTTTATCACTCTTTTAAACTGCAATCACTATGAAAAAGTGTTTATAACTCAGGTATCATATTTCTTTACGATTTGTTACAAGGGAATAAATATTTTATACGTTTCCAGATAAAGGCTTGTCAAAGCGATTATTACCGACAAAGAATTGTACTATTAAACGACTTATTTTGCATATACATATTTTTGCTTATTTCAGTAGTCGTTATAATAAACTTCATTATGTGAGGCAATTCTTTGAATGGAATTGAAGTGTGCCAGCCTTGCCAGTCGTTTTCTTTGATCCACCTTATTAAAGGCACTCGCAAGCTGTTTTCCAGGTTAGGAAGCAATCCAATGAGCGTTGCTGTTATCTCGTAGTGCCACTTCGGTAACACCCAGCTTGCCTTAAACTTCCAACCCTCTCTCCTTCAGATCAGAGGCAAAGTAAAGGACTATTTTAAACGCCAGACGTTGACACGAGCATAAAACTGAAGTTATGAAGGGCAGAGAAGTCATACATCTAAGATAAAAGGCGTGGAACACTTTCCCCGGAGTACTTCAAGTTCCTGGCATGACAGTTTCTGGAAGTTTTATGTCCTTATTTTCGACTTTGTTGACAGAAATATAATAGCAGTGAACCGTTTCATTTTTAACCCGGCCGCTCTAACAGGAAGAGAAATATACGTTTCTTCCGTGGAACGAAACTGGTTTGTAGCTGCAAATGTGAGGACACGCGATGATAGCAAACTGCGACATGAATTTCGCAAGTTACTTTCACTGGCATTCATTTCGTGAGCCGCGGTCCAGCTCTCTCTGGGGTTGGTCCATAGACATGCTTCAACATAAGCATCTTCGTAGAGAAGTGATTGCATCTAAAATACAGATCAACAACTATTAAGTAAATTTGATAAAAACATTAAACTTTTTTTTTCATAACAAAACTATAAGAATTTTAAACTTTAGCAAAAAGTAATTTTTCCCTCTTGGAGTACTTTAACTACTAATTAACTGAAGATATAAATGGGCATGCCCATGCTTATTAATAGGCACTCCAACTTTAAATCTCATTTTCTCAAAAACTTTTTTCCAACCTTTTCCATGCTCAAAATACTCTATACGCTGCAATCGATTGCTAATTTGTTTCATAAAATATTATACTGCCTCTCTAAAGTGCATGAAAGAAAATTGTCTTATACTTTATAATGTTCCAGTTTTAAAAAATCAGCAGTGGAAATAACAAGACAAATCTGTTTTTATGTAAATATTTTTTTAAAATAAGTCACGTGGCTTGATTTTATTAAAACAATGAGATATTTCTTGATATTGATTTCAATTTTCCAATACTTACATTTTTCTCTCAAATGGGAAGTCGTTATTCGTTTTTATTTCTACTGGTTGAGTAAAGAGAACGGCATTTAAAACCATCACATAGGGACCGGCTTTAGAAAGATTGGACTATCGATTTAGCTTATTGTATTTCCTTATTCCGCTTGGACAAGAAAATAACTTAATAAAACCATTTCTGATAATGTGAAGTACGCTTTTATAAGAATAGTTTGTTGCAGCATAAGTACTGCGAATGTACCACAGCAGATTGGTTTTACTTTTAGCTGTCCAGTTCTTTTATTTTTCTCATACACTATTTATGTTTGCAAATATATGGGCAGCGCGTAAACACAATTAAGGATGCTCTTGAAGGCCAGTAATGCAAGTTTAATTTTTCAGTCGCGCACTCCCTCTTCGGCGCTAAATCTAATCAAAAAGATAACATTTTGCGAAAGCCTCGATTCTCGTCTATAATTTTATTTTATTTTAAAACGCTCCATTATTTTGCGATACACAGCACCTGCAACTATAATAAGATTAGCGAAAGATTAGTTGAAAGCACTCTACCATTATGCAGGGCGAGCAACCTGTGTGCGATAAAGAATTTGCTGCAACAGAAGTGCAATTTGCGGCTCACAATAGGCATGAATGACGAGCATTTCAAGCATTTATGGTGGCTCTCTGCAGAATAGATACAAATGGTCTGCAGGGATTCCCGATGCAGCTCATTTGGCCTGAAGCTTGACACATTATTAACGATGATGATGCAGCTAATCTGCAGCTTTATTTTAATTAATATACGTCCCTGTTAACATTATCTACAGTTGATTGACTAAACAAGCTTTCCATTTAGCGATTTACGTATTCTATGGATTTGGAACCAAGTCATATTTTCAATAAAATGTGCAGTTACACAAGCTGCTCTGCGTTATGTTAGTCAAATGCTGATTGCAACGCTATTATTTCCAAAATAATTCTGACAAACTATGGTGGCACATGACAGGTTACTGCAATAATTTAAAGTTATGAAATGTCCTGCAAATGCCAACGTTTATTTTTTGACTCCTACAAAATGGATAGTTTTTAAATGAGAGCGATATTGTTCCCTGAAGCGCTGTTTTTAAACAGGAATAAATAAGGGTTCAAAATATATGTATCCATTATTCTCGCAGAGAGAATAACGAATAATCAATCATTTATTTTTAGGATTTTGTATGAGGAAATGAACTGTGAAGTTTCGTTCCAATGATTGTAGTTTTACCTATATTGTTGCATTAGGTAATTATTTAGGTGAAATAAATTATGCAACCAATAAATAAGTATCTAACGCTAACCCTAAGGAGCCCTAGGCTGATTTTAATTGCTTATACTGCAAAAATTCGGACCCAGCGGTACGTTTCTCCTTATTGAATATAACAATTGACATTCTTTGTTAAATATTACAGAGTTTTCTTTTACACATTGTATTTTTATTGCATTCTTTACATTTTGTAAAATCTGGTTACCTCAGATAGAGCTATTTTCAACTGCGCCAACAAATGTCCGTCAGTCAAAGCAGATCTGTATTTAGACTTGGTCTAATTCATTTGTGATAAAAGTTGCTCACAGAAATATGCAGTAGCAAACGCAGCTAAAATGTTATTTGCAAAGAATCTTAATTGCATGTGTTTTGTAACTGGTAACTGAACGATCAACACCATGTTTGCCTAAAAGTATTAACTTTCAATCTCCCTTAAAATAAGTAAGAAGCAAATTATTTGTAATCATTTTGATGATTTTAACTCTAATCATATAATATAGCAGCTCCTCCATCTTTAAATGTATTAGGAAAGATTGTATTCTGTTATAAGCTAAAGAGAGAATTATACGAAATGTGTTTATTGGCACTGATTGGCGAGGAAAAGTTAGTTTCCGTTGGTTTGCCGGGGATTTTAATTTAGCAAAAACAAACACAAGGTATTTCATTTAAAAATGTTTCCACTAGTAACACTAATGAGCGGTGCCGTAGCTATAATCAAAATTATTTTCTAGCACAATCGTTTATACCAAAAAGGATACAACATCCCGGAAGCTATACGATGCTTGACTCCTAAATGCCTGCTCTTTTGTATAGAGAAGCTGTTGTTTGCTCACTCAGGATTATTTTAAGACAACTACAGATCAAATAACAGGGGCACAGCCCTCAGGAGAACCTTGCCCTCGTTTTCTTGGGTCTTTCTCATGCCCCTCTTTGAGCAAGCGCAAGAGGAGCCAATTAAGATAATGTGATAAATTCGATTCGGTTCTCTTTTCTCTCCAGGGCTTTCAAGTCACCTTGCAATTGTTGCAGAAGACTAGAGATATCTCTAAAGGAAAAAGGTTATTGCTCAACCTAAGAAACCAATGAACACCATCAAAAACTAAACGTCAAAGAAAATTTCACTCTTTCCCCAAGATATAAAACACTCACCTTATTGACCGATACTTCTACTGGGAGTGAAATTTTGATTACAATCAGTCAAAAACTCGAAATTTCATTTTTATTACAAATAGTTGTTGCATCTTTAAGCATCTAAATCAATATTTAGCTGTTCTCCCCTTGTTTCATTGGGCGCTGCTGTCATTTAAAGATCACACAATACATTTGTTTCCTGGTATACTTTTTCATTAGTGTTTTTCTCAAAGCTATCTACATTTTCTCAGGTTTTACCAAAATACAACTAAAATATCCCAGAATTTGAACAAGTAACTATTATAATATTACAAAAAATAAAATTATTCTAATACCAGTAGTAACTTTTCAAAAAAAAAATTTTTTTATGAAATAATGACTGATTTTAGAGAATAAATTCCTTCTTCTTTAAAAACTTATTCATTCACTAATCAAAGTTATTTAAATATTCCTATTTAAGGTTTTTGTGCGTAGTTCAAAGCTCCAATTCAAAAATGTCAACCAATTTTCTCAAATTTTGAGACGCATGGGAAATTTTCATTATGCAATATCGTATCTACATAATCAAATTAAGGAAATAATTTATATCTTGCAAATTATTTATCTCATATGGATGAAGTTTGGTATTCATTTTACCATGACAAAAGTAAAATCACAGCAAATCTTTCAGAAAAATCCATACTGAAATATAGAAATTTGAAATTTCACTCCCAGTATCTTACCCACTTAAAGTGGGTTAAAATTCCATGTCTCGCTGTGTTTAAGCTACCATTACATGATCCATTTTTTCTGGAATTGATAAAGATAACATAAAAGATTTTTTTTTTTATGCTTTATGCATATACACTTCCAATTTTGATAGTATGTTTCTTTCTGTACATAAAACATATTTTTACATTTTAGTTTTATTAAAGATATTATATGGGAGCATTTTGCAGATCTCGAAAGAATACAAATTGCGAAATTCTCCAAGTATGAATGTGAGTGTGTTTAATATTACTTAGTTTGCCCTTCTACATGTAGAACTGACCTCCGGGACTTTCGCGCGTGTGCCTAGGTTCGGAAGTCTTCAAGGAGCAGACGAACACAGAATCAGAGTAAAGATTCAGGAACGGGGTATCGGCCCTTAGCCAGGTGTCTATGTGCGGAAGATGACATGAAATAGTGGCGAAGTGGTGAAGGACACGTGATGGAACAATTGTTGGATTGAATGGAGAAAACACGCCCAGGCGCCACTTTGTCCACCACAAATCCACACGCGGTTCTCCGGGATCGAGTGGTGTTTAATGGTAAAAAACACCAAAGACCTACGTTAACAAAATCTACAGTTTAACAGTACATACACCATCACTTGTTTCTCAAGTTCACAATATGACCATTGAGTTTAAAGGGGGCTAAAAATTAGATAACTCAAAAAACTATGACGCGTTATATTCACATGACTTTCTTTTTCTTTACTCGCTGTCCTACAAACTATTCTATATATATATATATAGGTATAAAACCAAAAGAAGAAAAATGCGCTGGGAATTACAGAAGACTTAATCTCTTTTAAAAGCCGGCTGCTGTGCGACGATTCTGAGATTCCGCTTCCTTTGCATGGCTACGAGAAGAAAACAGCTATTTGCAGAACATTCAAGATATAGTATTTTATATGCCAAACAAATACACTACCGGGCAACCAAAGCACAGCGTAACACTTACAAACATTTAATTACAGTTGAAATGTATTTAATTTAGGCAAATGTTAGAATTGTTTTATGTGCACTATGAAACAAGAACATGAAAACTTGGTCGTGGTTTATTTAGGAGCTCTTTGCCTGGTTTGCAGAAGACTTGCGGTACGACTATCAAGTTTTTTCTTCGGCATTGTTGCAATTTCACACTGAATATTGTTGTGATTGGAAATCTTATCATATATATTTATTGAACGTTTTCTTTAGAATGCCAAGATTTGTCCTTTGTGCAAAGATTAAAAAAGAAAGAAAGAAAACTAAAGACGTTTGTGCATTGACGTCCTAAATGTAAATAAATGAATAAATAAATAGTAAAATAAATTGTGTTTAATACAGCTTTATAATATATATATATATATATATATATATATATATATATATATATATATACACATACACTATTTACTCTGATGAATATTTTACCCTAACTGAAAATTACTAGCAATTTATCAAACAAATTCTAAGATAATTTTCAATGTTATTTCAAGTATTACAATTTTTTTATTTGTTTTTATTTTTGCCGACATTGTATTTTAAACATATTGTATTTTAATCAACTCGTTAGAGCCATTTTTATAAAAAAATAAAAAAATATCACAAGTTTTCCATTTAAGTGGAGTTTGGGTGTTGTTTCCCGGGAACATACTGACATAACCGTCTTTTCATTTAAGTTATCGTATACATACATAGACATACACGCGACATATTTCTATGTTTTATTTGGGGGCCTCAAAACAAGTATTGCAGGAGAAGTTCGCATATCGAATTCTTGGGTAGAATATTTAGTCTATTATTATAGGTATCGTTTGTGCAAAAGCCTCGTTAACGTCTGCCTCCCGTACCGTTTCGGAAGTCGCTACTGTTCCGAGGGATGTAAGGGGTGGTATATGTCCAATGCGCTCCTCTTGTAACCGACGGTAACGTACCTGTTTATGAGACAGCTGCACTTCGACTGCACCTGGAGTTGCACTCGGCTGCCGTTTCAAGAAGTCATGAGGAAAGTAGGGAAAGGCATCAATGATCTCATTTAGTGCTTGTCCAATAGCATTTCTGATGTAACCAATGGTAGCGTGCCTGCTGTTCCAACTCCACGTGGAGTAACAACCTGCCAGTTTACTGCTATCGTCATCAAACGAAACCGCAGTTAACGTAGGTAATGCACCAACTATAATTAGCAGTTAGTCCAAAAATGTTTAAGTTTTTTTAGCATCAAATGCCTATATTTGGAAAACTAATTTCTAAGAGAAAATTTTGTTATTTTCAAAAGCCAAGAGCTTTTAAGCAGCGGCGAGAGGGCCAGCATTGTTCTGACAAGTTCTTTTGCACACTCTGTATAAAGCTGCTGATATATACTAACGTATATCTTTTGAAAATCCAAGTAGCTCTATTTGGGATGGTCTCTCATGTGCCCGTGACACAATCGATTAAACATCCTCAGAAGAACTGGCCTGTCTCTTTCCTCTCTTTCTAGGGGAAAACCACAGCTGTGACAGATGACTGTTGAGGGTGATAATATACAGGAATATTGCTCTCGACTTCAACCTCTTCACTTTTCTCTTAACGAGATGGACACATGTCGCCCAAATGTGGCGGTCTCTCTCCCTCGCACGATATAACTCTAACGGGACCCACAATTCACTGCGGCCCCACCCGAGCGCGACTTTCCCATTGCCCGTCGTAACTTCTGCCTGCAAAAATACTTTCATCCCTGACACGGTAGTATGAAAAATTAAAAGAAAATATAGGCGAAGGGAGAGTATTTTTAATGTCATAAATCTTTTTATATTAGTGTTTTCCCATCCACCATAAATTCTGCGTAAAGATGAGATGAACAGGCCGGGGCCGTTAGCGTCGTACAACGGCCATGATTCATGTCAGAAATTAATTAGAGCCGGCCGGGCAAGGAAGGGAAGGAACCGTCGCTTTTCGCGCGCTAAATAATAGGCACCAAGCGAGACAGAGGCAAAAAGGGTTTTCCCCTCTTTTTCCCCGTTATTTTATACCGCGTGACACTCGACTGTCCAGCGGCATAGCTCAACAGAATGCAGAATGAAAAATCCTCGAAAACGGAAATGCACAAGTGGACGCATGCGCGATGTTGTTAGTGACGTGACTGCCACGACGATTGTAATTTATTTCCTTGTGTATTTCAGCAACGGATGTACTAAACAACGTTTCGAAACTGAATGCATCTCCACACGTAAACATGCTTCCGGACAGATTTACCTGAGTGTTCATGAAGAACAAAGCTGCCATGCACTCAGAGTGATGACTAACACCACTGTGACAGAAATCAAACATTTATTGAAATAATCAAATTTAAACAAAGCTAACTCATATAGTACACGCAACTTTACTTGGGCGCTTGTTTTACGAGGAAACGACAGTCAGGGGAGGAAGAAGCGAGAGCTCTCCCGCCTGCTTTCTGCAGTGCTGTCAACCAAAGAAAGTTTCTTTCTTTGAGGCTCTTAGTCATTATGGTAAATCGGGCTATCTAATTTACCGCTGACTAGGTGAATTATTAAACAAAACAGAGCACACGTCCATGTGCGTGAACTTGGGGATCTACAGACAGAATGAAACCTCAGCATTGAGACCACTAGATGTCAGCTTACTTCATGTTTCAATATTGTAGCTGCCCTGCTTCCGAGATTTCGCGATACCTGTCGAATGAAGAGTAGGGAGCCGAGCGCCCAAGAAGTGGTGCGCGCATAGTAAACAATAATTCCTGAAACTTTGGTAATGGATATCCTCCAAAATATACCTACCTCTGTGCCAAATAATATATTAACCGGTTATCTTCATGGTCAAATGCTCAGCATTCTGACTTCTCAAACCAGATATCCAGCGTTCAATTCCCGGCTAGGACGGGGGAAGTTTTTATTGGTTAAACACTCTCCTTCGCAAAATTTGAAATCTGCATGCGGGAAGATTGCAGTGAACTTCAAGTTAAAAATGAACCTATGTCAAGAGTGACTTCAAGTGAAAAACCCTCTCCATATGACCATGCAAGTTAAAAGAGAACTAAAGAAATGAATGGAAAATATCTCAAAGACTTTTAAAAACTAAACTTGCAAATGAAGCGATTATGAAAAGATTTTACTGATAATTGTTCCTTCGAGAAGGTCGTGCGCAGGAGAAGGGTTGAACAGTATAATTGGATAATTCGGAAGAAACCGGAGGATTGCATGGATTAAATCCCGGATACACCATAAATTGTTCAGTCTGATTCTACATTTCAAAAGATTTTATGGTTAAAATTTTAGTTGTTTACTACAATATATTTTATAGATCATAAATTAAGACTTTTCAGTGACAAGAAGCAATTTTGTTTATCTTTCTTTCTTTTTCTGTTTAATAGCATTTCCTACTTGTATTCAAGAACATTTTATTTCAAACTGGGTGATTTAAATACTTCATTTATAACATGCATTTTAAAAGTTGTTATATTTCTTCCAGAACACAATGATAGGTGTCTCCTTCGAAGACAGGCTTCTATGCCTTTAGGCTATGTCAAGGGTACCAACCACACTTCGTCCAAGAATGCACAAGGCAAGGTCGCAGTTGCAGGCCATCATTGCTTTCACAGTACGGAGACGAAGTTGCTTCGCGTACATAACTAGCTCTAAAGGACGAAGGCTTTTTCACAAGAGAAAAATCTGATGTATTCCATTCACATGACTTTCTCTACATCTCTGCAATCGTTAAAAAGCTTATGCTTCTTTTTACTTCATGCTAATCGAGAAAAAATTAGGCTGTATTATTAGTCAAAAGCTGGTTGCTATGTGACTGAAGTTCCTTTGTTTGTATGGACAGGAGTTGACAAATTTCCGTATGAGAAAAGTATGTTTTTATATGAATAATAAAGAGGAATATCTAAAAAACGATGTACTCCATGACAAAAATGTAGACAGCATAAATTGTGTGTTTTAACGAGCTCTACATTTTCTGTTAAGTAAGTTTTTGTACATCTCAGTAAGTTTTTGTCCATCTCTTGCGGTTTGCCAGTTATGCAAAATTCCGTAAAATCCATCCAGAATAAAGTAGTACTCAGAGGCTATTCCCAAAAAGTTCAACATAAACATTTTATTTGCCAGGTAAATCTTTAATATACGACATTTTAATGAGCCATTTTTGAAAAAATCAAATATTTTGAAAACTTTTCTATATAAGGGGTAATTGGGGTGGGGGAATTTTCTTGAAAATCTTGGTATCGCATCCTTGAGAAATAATCAACTTAAATGCCAAGTTTGGTATTTAAGAGACTTTTAGTTTTTGAGTTATGATGCCCACAGACAAACAGGCACATGGACATTTTTCTAAAATACTTTTTCTTGATTCAGGGGGTCTGGTAAAATTTTGGTACCGAATTTTTGGGGGAAATACAATACCTTCTCTATACACTATATATATGTAGTACGTGTAGAGAAAGTAAAAATATTCCCCGCTCCAATCGTAAATCGAACCTGGATTCCTTGCACATTAGCAGAAGCGGTGATTATCATCATCGGTGTTCGATTTATGATTGGAGCGGGGAATATTTTTACTTTCTCCACACGTACTACATACATATATAGTATATAGAGAAGGTATTGTATTGCACCTAAAACTTCGATACCGAAATTTCACCAGACCCCCTGAATCCAGAAAAAGTATTTTAGAAAAATGTATATATGCGCTTTATCCCTATCATAATCAGGTATGCCGTTGGCTTCAAGTTAAATGTACTCAAACCTCTGTACTACAAATTATGCAACGCAGATACACAAGAGATAAAGAAGGTATATTTCACCAAAACGTTCAATACTGAGATCTCATCGAAAAAAGATGTCTTGAGGACCCCGAATAAAATATTTTAGAAAAAAGGTCCATATGTATGTATGTATGTATGTATGTATGTATGTATGTATGTATGTATGTATGTATGTATGTATGTATGTATGTGTGTGTATGTGGGGGGGCAGCATAGCTCAAAAACGAAAAGGTCGTTAGATACCAATCTTGGTATTTAAGTTTGTTATCTTCCAAGGGTGCGACACGAAGATTTTCAAGAAAATCCCCCCACCCCGAACTTCCCTTTACGTGGAAAAAATTTCGAAAATGTTGATTTTGATTAAAATCTCTTACATTTAAGATATTTGCATTACAAATAAAATATATATCTTGAATTTTCTGGGAATAGCCTCTGCAGATCTCTTTATTCTGGATGATTTTTATTGAATTTTGCATAACTGGTAAACCGTAACGACTAAAAATTACAATACACAATTTATGTCATATTTTTCTTCGTGGAGTTGATCGTTTTTGAGATATTCCTTGTTATTGGTTTCAGCTTTAAGAAACATATATATTTCTCATACAGGAATTTGTCAACTCCTGTCCATAGAAACAAAGGAACTTCAATCACATAGCAACCAGCTTTTGACTATCACTTTAACCTATGGTGCTCCCACATTTGGCTTCTACTTACGAGGAAGCAAGTCAAGTAATAAGACTATTTCTGCTAATTTTTTCTCAATTAGCATGAAGTAGATAGAAGCTTAATTTGTTGCAGAGATGTAGAGCAAGTCATGTGAATGGAACACATCAGATTTTTTTGTTTCATTTATATAGCCCCCTTAAACATCTAATGTCATATTGGGGGCTTTGCATTAGAAACAACTAGTTGTCTCAGGTTCTTTACGTGTGGTTTAAGTCGTTTTATTTTCCTCAATCACACACGCACACACACATTCACTCACTCTCATATGCACACCAGACTCTGGGGTATAGGGAATAATTCTGGCCAAAAAAAATTCCCCGTCCCAGCCGGGAAGCTTGTTGACCACTCGACCACGGAGGCAGTCAATTCTTCATTTGATATTACATACAAATTCGTTCAAATTTGTTTGTAAAGGGATCTTCCACAACAGGATAAGTCCCTCCATCTATCTGGTAAATTGCTACAAGTAAAACGCTTTACAGTCCATCAGGTATAATTCTTAAATTCACTGAGAAGATGTAAGAGGAACCTTAAGAGAACACGTCACTTGTATTAATTTGATGAGGGCTTACAGATTAGGAATTGTCTAAAGAATAAACAAGGGATTTCTTACCGTTATACGAAAGGGGTCATGTGAAACACTGTGAGAAGCTGGTCATAAAACCCAAGTAGGTCATGTATTAATAGGTAGAGAGTTCATCATTAGCTGTAATGTAAATGGGTGTGTTAATGTGACACACTCTCCAGAGTTGGGGTCATACCATCAGGGTCAGAGGTTCCACCTGCAGTTGTCTGATTCCTCGCTATCGTCTTCATCTCCTTTTATTCTAATGTTTGTTGCCTTTAATTCCGGTACAAGGAAAACTTGACTCATCGTTACACAGCACATTTTTACGTGAGCAAATATTATTCTTTAATACCTTGGCAGCGAATAAAGGTAAATATAAAGGCTGACAGGAGCGTCAACCACCCCTTTGGCTAATTTACTTAAGTTCACAAAGTATAGGTCCCGATAGGTATGTATACAAAAATATTACAGTTCAAAGAAGTTACAAATGGCACCTCACAATTAGATTCATCTCCTCTTTTACGTGTAAAAAAGTTCCTTAGATTGTCTACTACAATTTCTATTTTCTAGACATTACTATAATGCCTGGCAGCTTGGAAGTATTTGTTTTTATACGTATAGCACAAACCACCTTAACTTCATGTTCGGGGGATTGGGTTTGAGAAATAACTGATCATAGAAGACCTGCTCCAGCTATTGATCTTGATTCACTATGACCACCTTTAAGAATTATCCCTTTTAATGCTGTTGACATACCTCTTCTTAATACTACCGTTTTATTAGCTTCGTGTGGTGTTTATCAGCCGCTGAACTAGAATTTTGCTAACGTTGATTTTATAGTTTTTTATTCATGAAACACAATCACAGTCACACTCTCAGGCTGAGGAGGATAGGAATGTTTCTGGTTAAAGAATCGAACCTGGGACCACTGAGTTGGTAAGCTAGTACGCTAATCACCCGATAGATGTAGTCTATGTTCTTTTTTTAAGGAATATGCGGATAAACGACATCATTTCTAGTAAAGAATCGCATGAATTTTACATACAGTAATTTTTGGTAAAATCTCTCTAAATTATATTAAATAAAATAAGTGTTATATAAGCAATGTACAATATTAAAGCTATAGTCAGTCATTTATTGAGGTATCCTACCTTGGGAACCGTACCAACACCTCCTAGGAAGCGTTGACTTGATATTCGGGTGTAGATGGCAGTGCCTATTCTGAGCGCTCGTTTCTAAACAAAAAGCTTGTAACTGAAGAGAAAATGACAAGAAACACTGAATCGGAGCTGCTCCAGCAAAATCTCGGCGGCTTTATGAAAAGTTTCCCATTTGCCATGAAACGTCATTTTTACGTCCATTTTTCGAAATAAACATTTTTTGGGGGGGATATGTGAACCAGAAACAATAAAACGATGTTAACTTATATTTGTTTTTAAATGATGATTTTTTTTTTTTTGCGAACAACCTTAATGGATTTAATATTAACATAAAATCAATTACTTATATTTATTAATTTATGATCAAGATGTATAAAACTCCGTTAAAGCTGGTAGGACTGGCCACAGTGCTCCGCTTAAGGTTGCCACGAGTTTTGGCGTGTTAACAGTGTTAACAGTCTGAACAAGCAGCTGCTTAAGAAGGCGTGTGCTAAAACTATTTTAGAACTATTATTCCTATTCTTAAAGACAAAACACAAGCCACTCAAGTCTGAGCGCAGCACTGCTTGAAGCACTATCTGAACACAGATCTTAAGGGGTGAAAATTGGGCGAACATTGTCAAGGTGTGATTTTAAGCTATTTAGCTTCAAAATAAACCTCATTCTTTACGGTCATTTTCCTCCAAAAATTATTTCAATCGGATTGCAATTGAGCGAGTAATATAACAAATTAAATATATGTTAACAGAGAGGAATAAATGCGGAGCATTTTCAAATACCTCTTCTTCGATTGTAGTGATTTCAACATTTTTCGGTACTTAAAGTGCTCTTTATGATGTAATTTTGAAGGTATCACTGTGAAATTTTGGATTTAATTTCTTCCATGAATTCTTAATACAATTTGTTTAATAATAATTACCATAAAGAGTAAATGATATGTTACTAAAGATCAGCAACATCAATTTTTATGAAGAAATGAAACTAACAAGTGTAACAATTTAGTTAACAAAATTATCTATTTTTTAACTCAGCTTCTTTTCCGGTTCAATGCACAGATACATTTGGAATGTTGCAAAACAAGTACAAAAATTGCATATTAAGCAGCATTTTATACCAAATACATATTTACATGATTGTTTAAAAGCTGCATAATTCACAAATAACTTACATATAATCACCAAACGTTCTATTTATTCTTTATAGATACAGTATATGTATATGATAACATTTTGGAAATAATCGGATGAGCATTTCAGATTTTGGAAAATTTCACAGAATTGGTCTCCTAAGAACTGTTAAATAAGATATCAGCAACGACTAGAGTATTCGATGAGGAAATGTATTTTCTTGGAACCTGTATTCATTGCAGCTGTGTATCAATGGGGAGAGCACTCATGAACTCGTTTCACTATCGAGTTCACATCTGATTCCGGTATGAGTGAGAAGATTAATGGGCGAAAGTCTCTTAATACAGGCACAATTTATCAAATGTCAAAATTAGCAACTGAGAATATCATTTATTACTTGCTAGCTTTAAATCACCTTCTAAAGTTTATTAGTGGGATGGATATAAGCAGATTATTCAAGTAGCTTTATGATTATTCTTGCCAAAAATTCCATTTCATATTTAACTTATAAAACACTGTAGTTTCCATATTACATTCAAAATTTCCAAAACACATGCTTCCTTGCTTTATAGCATTCAAAGAAAAAAAAAAGATGAAAATGAAAACACTGGAAAATTCTCTCGAACTGTTAATGCACGTTTTTCTGCTCTTTCCCGCAAATTGTATTTTTAAACGACATATAAATGTATGCTAAAGCAAATTTGTTCCGTATCATGTGGTTCTACAGTTTTACAGTGTTCAGAACGACACCGAATGTTGTGGATGTTGTTGCTCAGACTCACATGATACGAAAATATAGTTTTCAATGCCCAATCCACGCCTCATGGTCAGCGTAGATTATGCAGCTACCCAGGAACAAAGGCACGCGCCTGACCCACGCTAAAGAAAGTAATGCAGGTAGCTTAGGAAGCTCCGAGCTTTCGCAATGTTTTCATAAGCATACCACATGCTGCAGCAGCTGTAGGCCAACATTAAGGGATTCCTTGTCTTTGAAACACTGCTATAGAACCTGTACCTTTACCTATTTGCTTATTCTTCTAACATATTTCACCATAACAGTCTGACGTTAGTCATAAATTTCCTAAGATGTGGGTGAACATTCATCTGCACCTAGACATTCGGTTTCCATGACTGCGAAGTTATGTCTTATAGAAATTCCAATAAGCCTAAAACTGTTGTCAGGAAATTGTTGCAATCAGTCGAACAAGGACAGTGACAATCTACTTGTTAGTCTTACATAGCATTGTAACCTATACCGTAACTTACCAAGAAGGAACAGTTTTAAATGCAGTATGCCTATGCTTTCTGGGGGTGCACTTACACAATCCTGCATAACTAGGCAGTATTTAACACCCTGAACCACAGACTCATTACAACTGTTATTATCGTAGTAATACACACGTGCTTCAACATAACTAAACTAAGATAAACAATTTTACAATATCCTCCTTTTGGCAGGACTAGTTTCTCCTAAAGCCATTAAGGCTTTGAAGAATTACACAACGAATTTATGATACCTACTTTCACGCCCATTCTCACTACATATGGCACACAAACACTGGGCACCGATAATACATGAAATAAAATGGCTATTGGAAAAAGGAGTTAGGGAAGGAAACGTTCCATAAGTTTAAGGTAACTCCCCAGCATTTGCTAATAATGAGAATTGAGGACCTAAGTCAAAGAGGACCGTTCTGGTTGGATTTGAACTACGGACATCTCTCTCGTGAGTCCGTGCTTTAACGGGCTCAACCATTCGTGTCGATTAAAAGAAATATTAATATAAACAGTTAAAACGGATTGCTTTAGGAAAAAGATTTTGTTATCAATGAGGAGAAATACAGCAGAAATACGAGATACACATTAACTAATGTCTAACAAATAAGGAATAAACTAAGCAATCCGCGTTCATTAACTGAAGTAGTTTCAATGACGATTGGTATAAATCTGTGATTGGTACCATAGATTTCTCAACATTGTCCTTAAACAACTAAATTGATTGCTTGATTTAATCATCCTGGAGTATTATCACGTTTACTCCAATACTTGGAATTGTTCATGAGTGAATTATGTATTCTGATCTAATTAGAATTTGTATTAATACCTTCATTGCAAACTTGTTCGATCATCTACTTCAAAAAGTCGAATAACAAAGGATTAGTCAGTGTGCGAGAAGAAACTCAATGATTAAGATTGTGATGCTACAAATGCCTTCAAATTTATAAAATATGCCGGGCCAAGGACGCTAGCTACAGCCTCTTCCTTTTTCTCCTTTTGTCTGGGTTCAACGAACCGGTTGACAAAGGCCGGTTTTCTTTTCAAGAAATCTCTAGCCAATCCAATCTTCCTTCCCGTCCTTGGAATTTTATACAAAAAGAGTTTTGGAATTCAAGATATTTTCATATTAAATACTACTCAAGCCAAAGATTAACGACAAACCACCTGAGGGAGAATCCATCAGAACAGTTATGCCAAGTTGAGTCAACGGCCACGCGGCACAAGAGACAGTAGTAAAGTTTGTTCGTGACTTGCTTTACTACATGCACTCTCACTGCACTTGCCAGATGCGATGAAGTGCAGCAGTAGAAATGTAGGCTACAGAAGTTCCTTGTTTGCATATGAATGCTCTGAAAACGTGCTGAGAATGTTCCCACTTCCGAGAGTTGGTTATTAACGTTTCGACACACAAATGCGCTCTCGGATCGAAGTATTCCAGCTTGACCGGTATTATCACTTCCGTATGTTGCTCCCAAATCATTTCAAATACTTCACGCTGTAGTATTTCCTTATTAACAACGCTGCCACTAAGCCCTGTTACTTATTCGCATAACTAAGTTCAGTCACGGTCACATGCTCGTCGGGTTAGGCCCCTTTCAAATTCGTCCCACATTTGAAAGCTGCAGTTTCTCTAACATTCATTCTCTTAAACATTTCTGAGAATAGGCTATCGTTTCTTTATTACAAGATTAGTAGTCAAAGGCACAGGAGCACTGTTCCGCACGTAGGCATTGTGAGCCCTTTATTAATTCAACGTAACCTTTGGGAGGCACGGATGAAGGGGAGACCCAAAGGGCGACTAAGTACACACGGCGATGTGTGTTGACAAGGACGGGTCCCTAATGATAACATGACGCCAATCCTGATGTCGGCTAGCCATGCCGAGCCTTCCAAAATCTCGGGTGTCACGTATATTCGGGACGGCTCCCAGAAAGAATGGGGTCCTCAGAAGCCCTGGCAAGCGCCCAGGAGAAATCATTCCAGGCAGCACTTTCAACCGACCTGCTGTTGTAGCACTGAAACAGGTAAGGTGAAACAGATGAAAAGAAATGATGCGGACAGGATATCTTCTCCACCTGTTTACCCTCCTTATATGGAGGACTTACACCTCCCCCAAGATTTAGAAGTCAACACCTAGGTAGGATCAGATGCCTGTCGAGGAGCTGACAAGGAATGGATCAGATCAGACAAGATATGATAGAAAGTAATTTCATGGTAGAAGGCGAGACCTGCCCAGGGTGTACCTACTGACCTGCGGAAATTATGAAGTTACCCAAAGTCAATGCTGGCCCGTCAGAAATCGAAATCTACTTTCTAAATGCAAGCTCAAACGTTACCGGCAGAGCTATTTAGCTCAGTTTATTTATAGATGACTGCCAAGAGATAGAGAGCGCGATTAGAGATCGACAAAATGATGCAATAAATGTCCAGTCCGTGGTTCCTAAAGCCCCTGTGCGAGACTTCCCTTATGCCGGGATATGGACTACACAGAGGAGACTCCTGGGGTCCTTATAAAGCAAGCTACTGGGGTAGTTACGAATCCTCCTCGAGAGCTAGGCTTACTGACAAATGCTCGGAAATAGAAGCGTGCTCGGGTAAGCCTTGGGCCTGCCCTGCCCTCGGGCGAGATTCGACCTCAAATTGTTAAAAGCCTGTCAAATTGACAGATGGGCCCCGGGCTTGCCAAATTAATTAACGATATTAGCACGTAATTATGTTCAATATAGCTAAACCATCTTAATTTCCGCTGGAATTATTTTAATATTTTGTTTACATAAGCCATTATCAAATGATAAACTGTAACGTTTTCTCGGGTTCACTTCAAAACTAGCCGGCTTCGAAATAAAACTTTCGATTCAAGCAAATATATAACTTATACACACTTGAGAGAGGTGCCATACACATTGATAATCTGAGCTGAGGATTGTGTCTTTATATTTGAATGCAACGGAGATAATTTTAACGTAAATAATCTCTTTACATCGCATGTAACATAAAAATAATATTTCTTGGTGGTACTTCAACAACTATCAGTCTTCAAATATTCTGAGCAAAGCTAAGGTTATCATCCGTTCATATATTGTGATTTACACTAATCATTTATGTAGATATACGCGTAATAACAGTTAAAATGCGACAAATAAAGTGTTAAAAGTGTCTCTTTATCGCTGATCTAATTTCAAAATACCATATTTTTTCGCTCTAGCCTTTGTGCTCTTTAAAATGTAGAGAAATTATATAATCAATTTGTGTCTTCCAGCTGAAGGTTCTTATATTATTTATGCAAAGATGCAAAATGGATAATACCGGTCTGGGAAAGCGATCATCTCGTTTCGATCGCGATCAGGGCGTGCCACCAATATCGCGAGCGAAACCTAGAAAATGTGACGGCAGGCTTATGCCCCAAAAGCTCTTCTGTCATGCAGTTTCACTTTATCCCGTTCTACCCATTCCGTTGGTTGCTATTATCCAACTGGGATGCAATCTCCCCATTCCGTTGGTCCCGTTCAATTGTGATATTAAGTATTTTCTTTATTGTTTTTAAGTGGATCAGTCTTATAGAATAGCAGAGCGAAACACTGTTCTCACTGGAAATTTGACACGTATTTGTAATTTAGAGAATCGTCCAAAATGAATACATATGTATATACACATATTATATAATATATGTGTATATATATAAACATAAATTCCATAAAAAGCAATGAGCACGTTATAGCTCTCAAATGGGGCCTGATAAACCAAGTCGCAGGAATTACTAAAATTGAAGAGAAATCCCTGATGAGCAGTAAGTTTTCTCACTGGACAATAGCTTTAAATCTGGCAAGATGACTCAGGCGATAACATTTGTGGGCTGCATACGGAAAGTCCTGGCTTTAAATCCCGTGGATCGATCAATCGTTGTTTCTCCTCAATCGCAGAGGTAAGTACCGGATTGGATATTTAGTACCATAAACCAATATTCTACCTTAAGTCTAAAACAATAATAAACACAAAAAACCATCTTAATAGCTATAGTGCTACCATATATCCACAGAAAATGAAAGAAAATTGACTAGATGGAATCCTAATAACGTCTGCCTGGTGCATGTAGAAGCAGAGGTTAGTTGTCCACACTATGGCCTCTGTGGACCCGTGATGAAGAAAGTTGGTAGGGTACAAGTACCTAGAGTAGGTACCTAGAGGAATAACTGCCGGCCACACTCCGAGCTCCGCGGTATCTTCAAACAGATTCGTCGCGATGTGATAACGTGAAAAAATACGTTTAGGGCGCCTTTACAGGATTCCAATACTACTTGCATGAGGTGTACCTAGGAAAGAGATGTATATATGTTCGTCTCTGATATGTAGGGATCTCATCTTGGGACCGATAGCAGGGCAGAATCGAAGTTAGCGCAGCATGGTATATAGTTGTGATGCGTTGAAAATGCAGTGTGTACGTAGAAGTGTACGTATTAGTAGGAGTAAAATGGGGCAGTGGTTGCGTGGTGGACTGATGTTTTCACTAGCAGTGGAAGGCGGTTGAGGTTGAGTGGATGGCAATCATATATGGTTTCAGGGAACTAACACTTTTAATTCATTCAATTGCTATTGCGCAACAAGTCATTAGCTCATTGTACTTTTCATTTTATCTCAAGATATTCGTAAGGTCTCAAATATTAATCATCTCCGATTGGCACCTAAACAGGCATTGTATTGTGAGAAACTTCGCCCCACATCACAAGATGGATTGGAGCGAAACAGAAATAAGACACATAATCGACTATTGGGTAGGACACTCCATCAGAAATTATTTCTCTAGCAACATTTCGTAGCACATTTCATATTTCCCGCATTATTGAAAATCCGACATTTTTACCAAGCACTGCTTTCACTTTTTTTTTTTTTTTTCCCTCTCTTCACACAGTCTAAACAAGTGTCACGAGTCTCAATTAATTGCTTGCACAAGTTCATCGACAGATTTCAGAGCTCCAGGCATTTTATTGTTCGATGTTTCCAAATATGTGTTATTGTCGTAGATATATCTGCTAAGTTCTTCACTGTGAATTGCAAATCTTCATGCAATCTATCTGAAGCAAGAGATTTTATAATCTTGATTGAAGAGCATATAGTTTCATCAAATACATTAATTATCTGTAAAACAGTCCTGCAATATACAGCATATCATACTCTCACCGTGTTACTACAGGTTGTATACATGCGACGCGTGCAGTCGCCAGTGTAGGTCGGTCTCTACTCGGCAGGTATGCAAAGGTATTCGCATGTGTCCCTCTAGCAGACCCCAAGATGCTATCCCTACTGATATTACTGCCAGATACTCACTTTCAAAACTAGAAAACTATGAATCTATAGTATGCTGTTCATAATTATCCCCTGGTTAATAAAGTGTTAGTATGAGGAAGAACAACAGATATATGGCGATCATAGTGCATGGTGTCTACAAAGTCCGTTTGTTCAATAAATTCAACATAGCAGCTCACCCGTGTTCAGAGCGCAGTCAGTATGCCAAGCGAAAGCGGTGCCCAAGTTCGACAATCGGTTACAAATAAAACCTAAATTAAAAAAACGTAGTTGTACTTATTTACGAGCAAGACCCTCCTTTTAAGCTATGTTGTAAATTACATGAATAGACAGTTGGATATTCAGTGACAAATATCAACAAGCGTTTACGGTAGACCAGGGGTCTTTTTCACAATGTTTACAAGATTTGTTAATTATTTGTAAAAATCTGTTTCACATGGAAGTTTGTAAACGTGGAATTTACAAAGAAACTCAAATACTTACTAGTGAAACTGTATACAAGTGTACTTTTTTCACAATTACATAGTAATTCCACACATTTGTAATTTGCGTTTTTAAGGTAAGCAGTTTGTCTACAAATGGCTTAAGGTTTTTAGAGTAAACTATATTTTAATATTTGTAAGCAAAAAATATAAAATTATACAATTAAGTAGACACCAATATATATGAAAACTTTATAACATGTTATTTAGTAGACTTCCGGTGTTTTATATAACGATGAAGGGAAGGTAGAAGACAGACAATATAAGCTTAGAATTAATGAAAACTTTACATCTCTTTATGAATACGAAGAAAGGTTTCGGACGACTCCTTTTGCAATATTTTATCGCAAGATATAGGACATCACATTTTGTATGCAACAACAATCAAAAGTGGAGCCCCCACCTCAAAACAATAGCTGTGCATTGCTTTGCACTGGATGGGAAATGGCTGTCAACTTCATTCAGTTGCAGACATGCATGGAGTTTCTTAAGACTTCGTATGCAGAAGGGTGTAAGAGTATCACGCACCCGCGCTTAGACGAATCTACGTAAACCACCTACGATATAATAGTGCACATTCTGCAGACTACCAATCAAATCCATAAGTAATTAACGCAGACAATATACTAAAGAGCAACACTTTGTAACTGAGTGTCATAAATGTCTGATATATTTAAATCTTCAAATAGTATTAAATAGCTTTATGAGTATATTTCAGAATGAGTATACACGTAAAATTTATCGAGTGTGTTAGACATATGCCTCTTATTATTTTTTGTATCGAATGGTTGGCGTCACTTTAAAACGGGAATATGACAGAATGCGCATAATCTTTACACTTGTAAATTGTAAACCTGAATTTGTAAAGTTCCTCAAACTTTATAAGTTAGCAAACTTTCTTTGTGATAGGGTTTACAGGCATTTGCAATTTTTCCCTTGTTATTTATCAATTTTTACTTTCTCTACACGTACTATGTATGTACGTAGGTAGAGAAAGAATCTTATTCCAACAAAAAATTCTATTTCGAGATTTCACCAGAAATACATCTTTTGAGGTTTCCTTGAGTCAAAAAAAAACATTTTTAGAAAAAGGTCCGTGAGTGTTTGTGTGTGAAACTGTAACTAAGCACAGCATAGCTCAAAAACGAAAAGTCGGTTAAATTAATACTTGGTATTTAAGTTCAGTATCTTACAAGGATGCAACACCACTACCTACCCTTTACATGGAACATTTTTCATTTTCTCAAAAATGGCTCTGAAGATTTTGATTAAAATACCATATGTTTAAGGTATTTTCATGACAAAAATGTACCTATATCTTTAATTTTCTGGGAAGACCTCTGAAGACCTCTTCATTCTGGATGAATTCTGTATGACTGATGAACCCTTAGATATAGAAAAAAAGTTGCTACTATAAAACAAGCAGAAGTTAAAGGTATAAAAATTGATAAATTTCCTATAAAACGAATATCCTGAAAATTTTTTACATTATGAAAAAATGTAGAGCTCATTAAAAAAACAGGATTTATATCATATCCTACACTTTACTTTGTAGAGTTAACCATTTCCGAAATCTGCCTTGTTATTGGTTTCAATTTCAAGCCACTTAACTTTTTCTCAAACGAGAAGTCATTTGTTTTGTTTTACTTCTGGTCATGGAAAGAAAACAGAATTTCAATTGTTTCACACAGCGATAGCTTATAAAATATTTGAATGTCACTTTAGCCTAGTGTATTTCATTATTTCTCTTCCACTTACAAGGAAGCAAGTAAGAGAATTTCTGCTAATATTTATCTTGATTAGCATGAAGTAAATAAAACTATAATGTTTTATAAGAATAGTTTGTTTATAGAACAGATAGAAAAAGTCACGTGAATGGAGCACATCAGATTTTAATATGTAAATTGTAAATATCATGAAACAGGCCTCAGTTGTTCTCTTTGGATCGTAACAGACGCAATAGTATCTCAGGCATCTCAGCAAAAATACCTCACATTTGGGATTACACATTATATCAATTGTTAAGCAGCGCTTTGAAGATAATGCCCTAATTGCAAGGTCACAAACTGAAGCTCATCTGAAGCGTTGCTGACATTGCAGGCTGAGAGGTATAAATGAGGAGCAAACAAGCCAATTTCTCCCTAGAGAACAGGCTTACCCCCAGGGCATTTCTATACACTGATCGAGCACTGGAACAAAGTGATTGAGCTCTACGTATATACAGGCATTATAACTAAGGCTGTGTCTGGGAACACCAACACATTCTACATCAACACGTTTAAAAGAAAGCGAGAATGTATAAAAGATGGCTAAACAATACTAAAATACTAAACAAGTAAGAAACGAGAAAGAAACACAAAGATCATAATTAACCAAGATTATAAAGTTTGATGTGTAATATCAAATAACTATATATGTTGCACCAAAGATACACCAATGAAGTTTTATAAAACACACAGTTTCCTAGCCGTTTTACGTAAAATGTGAGTAGACATGCTTTAATGTCAAAATATTTAGGTATTTGCGTCGCGTTCGTTCTTTACTTTTTCTGATACTTACACCTAGTAAGCAGAATAAGTATTGCATTCCAATAACAATTTTGATATAGATGTTTCACTGAGATTACACGCTCTGATGTCCCTTGAATAAACTAATATTTAGAAAAGAGTCTGTGCGTGTGTCTAAGCATGGTCTGTAAACAACATAACTAAAAACGAATCGTTAGTTAAAAAGCAAACTTAATATACAAGTTCAGCATTTTTCAAGTATGTGACCAAGGTCTCCCCATCCCAAACATACATTTATGCATTATGTGTGTGTGGGGGGGGGGGTGCAGCATAACTCAAAAACAAAAAGTCCGTTAAATACTAAATTTGATATTTAGGTTTAGTATCTCTCAAGGATGCGACACGAAGACTTTACAAAATCCCCTCCCCAACCCCGGACTACCCTTTACGTGGAAAAACATTCGAAACTTCTTATTTTCTCAAAAATGTCTCTAACGATTTTTTATTAAAATATCGTATATTAAAGATACATGAAAAATAAAATGTATATCTTGACTTCTTTATTCTGTATGAATTTACTGCATTTTGTATAACTGGCAAACCGTAAGCGATAGACAAAGACTTGTTAAAACACATAATGTAAGCCATGTACAGTTTTTCTTGTAGAGCTGACCGTTTTTGAGATATTCCGTGTTATTGGCTTCAGATCTAAGATCTTATACTTTTTTCATTCATGAATTTGTCAACTCCTGGTGTGCAAACAAAGGAATTTCAATCACATAGCAATCAGCTTTTGAAAGATTTGACAATCGCTTTAGCTTATGGTACTCATTTATCTTCTGCTTAAAATCAAGCAAGTAATAAAATAACTTCTACTAACGTTTATCTCCATCTGCATGAATTAGAAGAATAAGCTTTTTAGTAATAATTTGTAGCAGATGTAGAGAAAGTCATGTGAATTGAACACAGATTTTTTAATCCGTGAGAAGAATGATTGTATCTAGGAACCCTGAATGTTCTTTACAATTTGCACAACCTGCATTTAATGTGCATCCACACTCTGTAGAACCAAAAAAAAATACACGTTCGTGCAAAACATTAACAAAATCTACTCTGTAGAAGGCAGCACCTTACAACATGAAAAAGGCTCACAATAGACAGTTTCAATCTTTTAACATACACGCACACACACACACACACAAATGCAAGATGCTGTTCTATCTGAAAAGTTTCAATGCTCATTCGACAAGGATTGATATTGTCCGCTGAATTATTCATACAACGAACGACCAGAATCTAGTTGGGAATTCCAATGTGGAGGAAAATGATGGAATAGTCTACGTGCCTTTCCAAAGAACATCATCCTCCAAGTTCTAATAGCAAAACTTGGTCTGGAGAATATGGGGGATGGGGGAGGAGCGTGGAAGTAAGAGGGAAGGCAAAGTGGGGTAAAGATGGAACCCCGAGTCTTTGTCAGCTTCATCCCCCTTCCACCAAAAAAGTAATAATATAAAGAAAATGTCTTTATGTAAGTTATAAAAGTGGAATAAGGAGGGGAAGGGAGAGAATGGTGAAAAAGGAAAACTTGCTGAGATTAAATTTTGCAAGAAGGCGTAAGCCTGAATTATAGCAGAAAATAGGTGAAGATGCATGATCCCCATGTTATTTTGACAGTATTCTACCCTAGTGCATGAAATTCAAATTTATGTTCCGGAGGGAAACGCTATCATAAATGGGTCAGTAGTTACACATAGCCGATTTTGATTCATAGCAGGAAAAACGATTACGTTTAAAACCTCTTTCTTCAAGGTAAGCAATGGTACGATATTTATTCTAATGTGTTTTCTCTAAGGTAAAGCACGAGTACAGCTGCACCTGCACAGCAGTAAAATTATCATTAACCTTTTGTCACATTGATGTCGCAGATTGAGCTGCAATCTTTTATGGTAAAACTCTGATGTGCTCCATTCACATGACTTTCTCTACCTATGTCTAACAAATCATTGTAAAAAAGCTTATTCTTCTATTACATTTTAATCGATTTAAACATTAGCAGATAGTTTCTTTATTACTTGTTCCTTGAAAGCAGTAGAGGAATAAGGAATACACTAGGCTATAGCGATAGTCAAATCTATTAAAAGCTTGTTGCTGTGTAGTTGAAATTCGTTTCTTTATAAAGCCAGGAGTTTACAAATTCCGGTATGAGAAAAGTTTTAAGTTGGCATTTTAAAATGAAACCAATAACAAGGAATGTCTCAGAAATTATCAACTCCACGAAAAAGAAAGTATTGATATAAATTCTGTGTTTTAATGAGATATATATTTTTACTTTCTCTGTACGTACTATGTACATAGTGTATAGAGAAGGTATTGCATTGTATCAAAAAATTCGATACCGAGATTTCACCGGAAATACATGTCTTGAGACCACCTGAATCCAAAAAAAGCATTTTTAGAAAAATGTCCGTGTGTGTGTCTGTCTGTGTATGTGTGTGTGTGTCTGTGTCTGTAGGCAGCATAGCTCAAAAACGAAAAGACCGTTAAATACCAAACTTGGTATTTAAGTTCCATATCTTCCAAGGATGCGACACGAAGATTTTCAAGAAAATCCCCCACCCCCAACTACCCTTCATATGGAAAAATTTTCGACAATTTTGATTTTCTAAAAAATGGCTCTAACGATTTTGATTAAAATATCATATATTAAAGATATATACTTGACAAATAATATGTATATCTTGAATTTTCTGGGAATATCCTCTGAAGACCACTTTATCCTGGATGAATTTTACGGAATTTTGTATAACTGGTAAACCGTAAGAGATAGACAAAAACTTACCACACAAAAAATGTAGAGCACGTTAAAACACACAATTTATGTTATATACATTTTTTTCGTGGAGTTGATCGTTTTTGAGATATTTCTTGTTTTTGGTTTCAGCTTTAAATTGCTGTCCATACAAACAGAGGAACTTCAGTCCCATAGCAACCATCTTTTGCTATCACTTTAACCTATGTTACTCCCTTATTTCGCTTCTACTTACAGGGAAGCAAATAATAAGACTATTTCTGCTAATTTTTTCTCACTTGCATGAAGTAAATAGAAGCATCATTTTTAACAAAAATTTGTTGCAGAGAGATAGAAAAGGTCATGTGAATGGATTACATCAGATTTTTTATTAAGTACTTTTTGGTTATCTCTTACAGTTGATCAGTTATACAAAAGACAGCAAAATTCATCCAGAATAAAAAGGTCTTCAGAGGTTACTCCTAAAAAAATTAAAGATATGTATTTTATTTTTCATGTAAATATCTTTAACGGTATTTTAATCAAAATCGTTAGAGACATTTTTGAGAATATCAAAATTCTCGCAAATTTTCCCTTATAAAGGGTAATTTGGGATGGAGATTTCCCTCAAAGTTTTCATGTCGCATCCTTGGTAGATTCTGAACTCAAAAACCATTTTTTGTATTTTATCGATTTTTCGTTTTTGAGTTATTATGTTCACAGACACACGAACACACACGGCCCTTTTTTTAATTTGTTTTAGATAAAGGGGACCATAAAACGTGTATACCCGGTGAAATCTCTGTATCGAAGTTTTGGGTAAAATGCACTCCTTCTCTATAGGTACACCATGTACATAGTATGCGGAAAAAAATAAAATGCATCGAAAATAAAAATACGTTTCTCACTTTCCCTCCTAGAGTCTTATTCGCCGGATATAAATTATAAAGTTTTAAGTTACAACTGACTCTTAGTCTGTCTTCCGCTCAATGATCAGATGTCTGGTGCTATGCCATACACTGAAGCAAATGTAGTAAGCTTGTCACAAGAGAAATGGAAGCCATATTTCTCATAAATCGGTACCGAAAATAGAACCACAAAGTAAAACACTCTGTTGTGGATGTTTAAATAGTTTCACGAGAGCGTAGGTACAATTTGAACATAAGAGATTTTATAACAAATACTTTTGACATTACTTCAAAGTGTAAACAATTGTTCTTTCAAATACAGGAGAAAAGGAAAGGAAAAGAATGTAAAGGACTCTGCACCCAATCAGTGTGGGTTTGTATCTGTACTCCAAGAGGAGGCGCCCCGGGTGAGAGGGGGCATGGAGAGGAGATACCAGGTGTCCGGAACCAGGTTCAACGGCATAGATACCAGAGTGAGGTGATATGACAAACAGGTAAATAGGGGACCACAGCAAAGGGTCCAACGTTCTTTAGAGACGATCCCTAAACCTACCTTACTTATCTACGTGCTAAATAAATAGTAAAATAGAGATTTCCGGTTGCAAAAACTCATACTCGTTACAGCTAATTGAAAACCGAGCGAGTTGGCTTCCTCCGCCACTTGCAAAGCTCACATTCAAATTCTCGGCGACTGCTCTTCGGACCTTGGGATTTTTTTTTTTTTTTTTTTTTTTTTTTTTTTACTCGTCGTTAGACGAATATTGGGTGATTTCTCATCTACCACGATTTATTTTCGTAATTGCCTTGTTATTCCATCCCCTCATGTTTCAGGGTGAGACGGTGCTGAACTGATAGCGCGGGAAAGAGTATTCCCCGTGGACTCTAGAGGGCTGACTTGTTCGCAATCTCTGCGCAGAACCAGTAGTGGGACGGGTCTTGGAGCTAGAAACTGTGAAACTTCCGCGCATGAGGCATGTCTGCTTGAGGCTTATAGCCTACTGTTCATTCACTTCAGCCCTTCCTCATGGGGTTAGTAGCTCTAGTGGATCTCAGGTAGGTTGCCGTGGCCGCGGTGCCCTTACCGTTGTATGTATAATACCCTATACAGCTAGACCATGACCTTAGTATATAAGTTGTCATTACTGTCTAGTATTCGAATCAGTTCAGCTCCCATGTTTAATTATCTGATAGGAAATAAAAGTCAGTAAATATAATTGAAGAAAGAATATGTATCAGTTTTATTGACACATGGGAATGTAGACAATCCGATTTGAGGCATGAGTCTTAAGGCAAGCAAACACACCAGATGCAGTTCCTGACCTTCTCGCATACGACAGATGTCGTTGCGGTATATCGGCGTACATGACAGATATGCCCATGTATGACGCAAGCCGTTAGCCAGCAATGACGGGCCGCAACAAAGTTCCAATTGGAAAGTCGTCGTGGTAGAGAGTAAGCTTGTACATACATACATATATATATATATATATATATATATATATATATATATATATATATATATAAAAAGTTGACAACTGCTTTCAGTAGTTCTAGCTTATATCCTGGTGAAAGAGTGTAGGTAAATAACAATTTAAATACATCATAAATTAACACAGGCAACTTTAAAGCAACTTTATAAAATTCAAGGATGGTCTCTTTCCTTACTTTTTTCAAAAGTGTTCTTTTCATTATACCAACCATTTATTGAAACTTACAAAATTTCTTCTCCAGGCCATTAGCATATTAATAAGAGATGTCACAACAAAGAAAATTAAAGCATGATGTTATTCTAAGATTTCTTTAGCAATTATAATTTTGGCTCGAAATAATTGCAAATATGTACAAAAATGTCGAAATTATACACAAAAGAAATCAATACTGCTTATCTAAGAATCAGCAGCCGCCACTGCACTCATTGTCTGCTTGTTTATCTACCAGTTCGTTTCAAACTATGTGGTATTAGCCGACTTTGCAGGTTGCGGTTTGCCCATACCTTTCTTAGGGCGAGCACAAAGCAAGTCTAAAGCATATGAGGCCAACTTGAGCATCTCTAGAGGTAGTAAGGACTGTTTAACATTCTAATTGTAATTGAAAGTAGTGCCCTGTTAGTTATCGGCAAGAGCTATTACATATAATTGTAAAACAGATATAAAATAGATACGATGTGTGATTTCTTCTTTCCTTTTTAATCAATTTTAAGTGTAGAGTTTCTTTTATATTTTTCACACACAGACAGGTTCTGCAGTATAAGTCCTTTTTATGCAAGAAAGGACAACAGGGTCAGCGAAACTGTATGAAATCTGCCCTTTAGATAGAAACGTTTCGAAAACCATTATTTTAACAACGATGCAAATTAGTGAACACCTATTGCTTTTTCAGAACATTTCATAGAGTAAAACATGCCTCGTAGAACTAAAGCTTTGCGAATCGCTCGCCAAAATATGTATGAAAATACTCGTTATTAACTTATTAACGCAATGATTGGACAAATAATTTGCTAACCAATAAAAGCTTGCGGAGCGCTGAGCAGATTGGACAAATAAAATAACAGAAAAAACGAGAGAACTATTTAGTGAGGGAGTATTAATACAATGCAAAAATAAAAATGGAATACATTTTAATGTACTGCACACAGAAACAAAAAAAGAATTTACGTAAAAGGAACTCGGTAATAATAAAATTTAATTACCGATGTGTTTAAATTAATAAACATACATTCAATTATATTTTCTCGATAATTTTATTGCAGTATAGGCATATAATTTCATGCTTTCATTTTTAAATTACCCAGTTCTCCATTAAAATCCTCTCGCTAACCCAGTATGCGTTATGACCTCAAGCTGGAAAATAGCGTTAGTGCACGCGAATACAAATACACTAGTGAGCGAAATATTATTCCGAGAACTTTGCGAGTTGTTTGCGCCATAAAATATGTGTTTATTTACTCTTTAGTGCATTATTCTCTATTATATACGCTTAAAACTCAAGAAATGATTCCAAATTTCTTCAGTTTCGTAGGAGAAAAATGCTATCTGGTGCTTAAATACAGCTAAATTACATTAACTTGGTTTATATGACTTGACCTCATTCGAGTATTTACTGTATAGCTTTCAGCATCCAATTTTACCGCGGAATAAGGTAACAAAAAGGAAACTATTGGGCAAAAAATATTGCCTGTTTATACAAAACTAAATATCACAACTCTATAGAAGCCATGTTAACTGATAATCTACATTTTAAGGAATGTGCAACATAAAAAATCAAACAAAAACAGAAGAAAAAAAAACTGTATAACAATGTGTTTGGATTTAATTTTCCGCAAAGTTAGAATGAATTACTACTTTAATTCATTTGGTTTATTACAATGTTAAGATATATTTTGTATATCATTTTAATCCCACATAAACTATTTGAATAAATAATAAATATAATTCAAATCAATATATTTAAAATAATTAAGATTTTAAATCTTTTATTCGAACACATCTTTGGGACTATTTTCTAATTGTGACCCTTGATATGTTATACTTTAAGTTTCATAACATTTGATTTGGTAATTCTCTTGTGAAGTTATGGCGCGCTCGCTCGCGCGCGCGCGCACACACACACATTTTTTAAAATATAATTTGAAATAAGGTATCTGTGTTCTGGTTATTGGTATGACGTTCGCAGTTACATTGTATTAATGTATATCAGTAACGATTAGCAATAATTTTTGTTTGAATATGAACGATATCGATATAGACAGGCTTGCTTTGATATTTTATGGAATCTAAAAAGAAGTCTCTCTAGCTGTACAGTCATAGCAGAGGAAAACACGTACTGTTGCCAATGTCAATATAGATGAAATTAGTCATATACATAAACACATATACACACACACCTTAAATATTCTCATAGGACGTTAGATCAAACATAGTAAAGACATTCTGAAAGGCGCTGTTGCTAGACAAGAGAAACATCAATGGCCAAACGCACATTATTCTTAACGTTACAAAAGATGTAGATAATTTGAGTTGCTTACATATGTGTATGTGTGTGTAGCAAAGAGAATAATTAATAAACATTTCTCGCCATATGGCATACATTGACAATGCCACAATACCACAATATCTCGAGGGAATTTTTATTGCGTAATAAGTTTTATAAGCTTGCCCCGCTGGTGGGTATCCTTGCCTTTTCTCCTGTATAGAGAACACCTTTGAATTGTGATATCAAACCCCATACAGTCAGGCGATAAAAGCGAAATAAATGCGATGCAGTGCTTTCGTCATCCTGAGAGGCAGGATTAAAACGAAAGATCCTCTTATATGCATTTGTTGATAAAATTTGCACTATTTCAGCTTATTAATTCTTGGTACATAATATATTTGATTCATGCTGCTGTGAAAACGTAAATTTGACAATTCTCTACAGATATATTGACGAAAGTAGTCAACCCATTCCAACACAGCATCCAAGGAGAGGTGACAATAGTCACATGAGAATTAAGAAATGCGAGGCAAAGTTATCAGAACGAACCTGTTCTTGATATCTAAGCGATACAATGCACATACAATGAAGACTCGGTAACCGTCTCTGTTACTTCAGTGGGCAACCTAAAAAAAATTCTGATGTATTCCATTCACATCACTTTCTCTACATCTCTGCAACAAATTATTATTAGTAAGCTTATTCTTCTATTTACTTCACGCTAAGTGAGAGAAAATTAGCAGAAGAGATTGTATTACTTGCTTCCTTCTAAGTAGAAGGGAAATAAGGGAATACCATAGGGTAAAGTGGTACTCAAATCTTTGAAAAGCTGATTACTAATCTGATTGAAATTCTTTTGTTTGTGTGGCCAGGAGCTGACAAAACTGAAACTGAAAACAATAACAAGGAATATCTAAAAAAACTCTTAACTCCACGAAAAAAAAATATATATATAATATAAATTGTATGTTTTAACGAGCACCACAGTTTTTGTTCGGTAAGTTTTTATCTATCTATTACGGTTTACCTGTTATGCAAAATTCATCCAGAATAAAGTAGTCTTCAGAAACTATTCCCAGAAAATGCAAGGTATAAATTGTATTTGTCATGTAAATAGCTTTAATATACGATCTTTTAATCAAAATCTTTGAGCCATTTTTGAGAAAATAAAAATGTTTGAAATTTTTTTCACGTACAGGATAGTTGGGGGTGTGAGTATTTTGTTGAAAAATCTTAGTGTCGTATCCTTGGAAAATTAAAAACTCAAACACCAAGTTTGGCCTTTTCGTTTTTGAGCTATGCTGACCACAGACACACACGGACCTTTTTCTAAAAATGCTTTTTTTTTTGGATTCAGGGGGCCCCAAAACATGTAATTTCCGGTAAAATTTCGGTATCGAATTTTTGGATGCATTGCAATATCTTCTCTATACACTATGTACCTACATAGTACGTGTAGAGAAAGTAATTACTGTCTTCGTTACTTGGTGACCGTTACTGGTTAATTAGCTACACTGTATTCGTTGTATCTATTATCGGTGACTAGTTATTTTACATTTGTAACTATTGTAACCATAACGGGTTACTACACTGTGTGTCTTCGTTGCTTCTGAAGCGTTACATTAAGGTAACCGCTACAACATAACCGTTATTTATTTTCTACTTATTCATAATTAACATTCAAACCGAAATATTTATAAATTAATATCGCTTCGTTGTAGCAAGAAAATTAGATTTTATTTGATTAAAATGTGTATGTTTATTTTAACTTGGAATGTGCATACTGCAACATTCATACGAGCCCGGCGGAGAGTATGCGTTTATAATAACTGCATTATTTCCAAAATGATAAAATAAACTAGGAAAGAAAACCAAGAATAGCTTTACAGCAAAGCAGTTCTTAATATTATTTAGAAACTCGAGAAAATAAAATTCATATAGTTTCATCTTACACATTAACACACAGGGCATAAAAATAAGAAGAAAAGCAAGGCCAAATTTCCACTCAGCCTGCCTACCTAACCTGAGTTATTCCATAACATAAATTTTAATTGTTTTCAGCCCCCACATGGCGCTCAAAATGTACATCACCGTTCTATTCAACTTGGTTAAAGGCTTTGCTAAATATCTTTCCCTCCATTTTCCCTAGTGCCAACGGTTCAAGACATACAACAAAGTTAAGCATTATGTTTCTCACACACAAGGGTGTCACCGTTTCTAATATAGTCCGAAAAAAGGTCTGTAAAGCCTCATTTGAGGAAGAAACATTACAAGATATATTTTGGTACTCGGCCCCTTGCCGAGTTGTTCCACCACTGTTGCACTTTGCATGGTGAGCAACAGTCTTGATAACTCAGGTGGAATGGAGAGAGGCACATTTCTCCTCTGTTTACCTGTTCCCGAGGGCTGGAACAGCCGAAGACAAGAGTAGAACAGACAAGAACAGAGAGTATATTAGAAGAAAGAGAAAGCGAAAATGACAAGAGGAAGAAAATGAGAAGGATGGCGGATGGAATGAAAGAGAGAGGGAATGAGAACAGTATAATCTCAGTAGTTGATGCAATAATGCAAGTAGAGCTGCGGATTCTGTAAATACTGTTTTTTTAAAGTAGGTATTCATAACCAAAATGGTATTACAGTTTTTAATTTGTCTGTTGGCACCTGCTCTCCTTCAACCCGGTATAATGAAACCAGGAAAAGTTTGCCTTTACCTAAATATTTAGGTTGCTGCTGTAGAAATCCATTTCCTCGCCGTTACCATGGTAGTCGCACATTTAACGTAGTTGGCGATAATAATTGGAAAATAATTATTCTATTTTTTTGTAATTTCTTAGAAATTCTCTCTTACATTTAACACGCTTCTGACGACCACAGAGCAGGGTCTCACAGATGACGAAATGTATTTTAATTAACGAAAGGGGAAAAAGTAAAAAGAATGTAATGAACGCCGGAAGCTTTGCTAGAGCAAGTTGCTTGACGTTCAACAGCAGATGATCAAAGAAAGCCCAAAGGGTGCGGAATGCGTGCTGCGTCTGTTGTAGAAAATGTACGGGTTTCTGTAACGGCTAGTGAAGTACTTCATGACAGAAGCATCCGATTTCGAACATGCAGACGAACCACAACTGGCTTTTAAGCTCTACCACGAGGTGCAGGGAAAAGTGGATTAAATATATTTACAATGTTTAGGGGAATTAGCCATTATAGCCTCCATAATCAGGGGAAATATCCCATTTACTGCTTCATTTCCCACGATCCATTCACAAACATACTACTGGGTTATTCACCCCGGATGAAACACTCATGAGTGGATAAAGTGCATCATCGTATATCAGCATTCACTCTAAACCGTGTAAACTGCTGCTGTGGGAAAGATAATTTCAATAGATGAAGATTAGCGCGAACTCTGCATCAGCGCAGGTATCGACTGTTAAAACGTGCATTTAGAAAACATGGCATTCCGTGTCAGAGTTACTAAACAAGCAAAACTGCATACTTAGTAGCTTAACATCGATTGCAAAAAAAAAAAAAAAAATTTACCGTTCAATGGACTATTAGAAGAATGTATGTGCTCAACCCTCTCATTATTAAAGAACATATAAAACATAAATTATTATATTAGACCCAGACAAAAGCAAACGGACATTTGTCCACTTGGGCATACTTTTTAACAATTGATTTACATCTTGAATTACAGATTAAAAAACAAAAGTCACTTGGCTATTCTTCTCCACTTCATGTATTTCCATCATTCCTTATTTTCTAGTATCTTCCTGAAATTTTATAGGGTCTTTCAAAAGTCACTTCATACTTAAACGGCTCTAAATATTACAACATTTAAGAAACGATAAAAACAAAAGAAGTCACATAATTGCAAGTATTGAGGCTTGGCTTTCTTTTTCTTTTTTTTCTTCTTTTTTTCAGTTAACCGTCACCATGGGTTCAGTTTTGTTAAACAAGACATTAGCAATTTTATTCGCACTGCGTTAAGAATTTGAGAGCTACAAATCAAGGTTATCAATAAACGATAGAAAACATATAATTCAATGATATTATGAAAGAAAGGTTGTTTTCTTTTTTCTCTCGAATGTTCCAACAAAAGATTGCCTCGGTCTCCAGATTTCAATTTGACCGACTTTTGGTTGTGGGTTATTTCAAAGAACCAGTTTTCCTGATATACCCAAAGAGTTCTCAGCAAATGAAAAATGCTATCTCGCAAGAAATTGCTAATATTCCAACAAATGCTCTGCATGGGGTCGCAGAAAGAAAGGGGTGCGTTGAACAAGAGAACGGAGAATATCTTCCCAACGTTTTATAAAACCCATTGTTTTCCTACTGCGTCTTCTTTTGTTTTTGTTTTGTTTGTTGTTTTTTTTTTTCCTATCTCAAGTATTATAAAATTTATAAGGGTTTAAAGTTTGAAGGGAGTTTTGAAAGATCCTGTATATCCCTTCTTTTCTAGTAAACAGCTTCTATAAACATTAACAACTTATAATTTTCAAGCCCCAATCTAGATATTTCTGTAATTTTATGTTTTGTTGAAGTGAATCTTTTTCACAATTTACAAGACCTAATCGAGCATAGTCTCTTAGTAAAATTAAGTATCTCGTGTAATTTCACTTTCGTCTTCATTTCTTATTTATAATGTCCTTTATCTCTTTGCATATTAGTTTCATTATTTTGGTTACTGTTGTGCTTCCTTCCGCGTTTTGCCGTTTTCAATACATACCTGAATTTATTGTTTGATAAATCATTCATGAACTTTAAGTGTGCGATAGTTTTTAACATTAAAGATTTGTGTTATATTTCAGCATTAAAACACTTTTTCTTCTATTGGCTGCCTACAGCTTCGAATATAATAACTTCAAGAAGAGATGCAAGAATTTTAGAACAGAGTTACAGATGAGTGCAGAGCAACGTTTAGCTAAAGTATAATGGGAATGATAATCTTGTGGGATACACTTCACTTGAGATACTCAATTTTTATCAAAACATTTGTTCAAACACATCATATTTTATATTTCCTGCAAAGTGTCTAATTTCTAGGCATGTATATACAAAACTGAAAACTTCCGTTTTCTTAGGCTGTTGCCTGGACAAACTCACCCCGAGGCTACTACCTAACATAAATCATTGTAATTTCTTGTAGCGTCTCCAAAGAATACAACTAAAGATAAGTTTGTTTTAAACAAGAGGTGACTGGAGGGGCTTGCTTCAGTGTGATCTCCATTGCAACCTCTCCTCCACTGGTCCTCTACCCTGTAAGGTTCGACCATGCTCCAGGCCTGTTGTACTGCGCTGTGGCACGTGCTTTCACAGGTTTACAAATCGGCAACGCTGTCCTTTCACCTCCTGACTATGAGTGAACAGTCATTTCTTGTTTGAAAGTTACTTTAGTACCAAATAATATATCATGTTGTCAACCTAAATGAAGTCTTTAAGGAAGTAGGGCGAAAATTCTATTTTAAACATTTTTTTGTAGTGTTTATTGCCCACTTTTACTACTTGTGGCATCACAGGCGATGACACTGGTGATACATGGAATGAAGATGCAGCATCGGTAGAAATCGATGGCGGGGGAAACCGGAGAACCTGGAGAAAACCTCCCCTGCGCCGCTTTGTTCACCACAAATCTCACATGCGGTCGCTTAGGATTGAACCCGGGCCGTCTAGGTGAGAGGCGAGTGGCACATACAACACACTATTTTTCGTGTCAGATGAATGACTTTTGAATTATTGATTTTAAATGTATATATATATACAAAAAGTAACACCAGATTCATAATTTTAATACTAAACGCAATACATCCGTGACAAAACATGCAATACAGTGGATTTAATTTACCAATAATATAAAGTATCATTTTTTTGAATTGCTAATAATTTACTTTATCCAAAATAGGGCTCTGAAGCAGCACAATTTTCAAGTTCCTAACATCCCATAGCATTTGAATGTGAGTTAATTGTGTAAAAATAAAAGTTGAGAGAAATTCCATTAAAATACTTTTTAATAAAAAGTACCAGCTATTTACTGCAAACAATATTAGCCTTGAAACCAGGAAGAATTTATTACAAACATATGTATGGAGTATTATGTTATATGGATGTGAAACTTGGACAATTTTAAAAGCAGAAAGAAAGAGAATAGAAGCATTTGAAACATGGTGCTATAGGAAAATGCTAAAAATTAAATGGAGTGACAAAATTAAAAATGAAGAAGTATATAAAAGAGCAGAAGCGGAAAAACGAATTTGGAACCAAATTAAAAGAAGAAGAACAAAATTAATAGGTCATTTATTAAGACATCAGAGCACACTGAATATTATAATAGAAGGTATGATAGAAAGAAGAAGTGGCAAAGGAAGAGCAAGATCACAATATATAAACAAATTATGGAAGATATGAAATGCAGTAAATATGAAGAACTCAAACGGAAAGCAGAGAGAAGATCTGAATAGAGAGTCGCTGCAAACCAATCCAAACATTGAAGACTCCTAACAAATAAAATACCCTCTGTACTTGATTGGGCCAGCTTAGGACCTTAAAACTTAATCAATATATACACTTGATATTAAAAATAATTTGATAAGACACAAAAGGGGGGTTTTCCCATGAAAATAACATTTCATCCATGATACCTCTATGTGACAAGTGAATTGTGAGAATGAAGTTCAGCATTACTCACCAAATTGGCTCACTTTGATGCAAGATAGGAAAGAGACTGCAGACTCACCTGAAAGCAAAAAAGAGAAACATCATTGTCTTGAAGCTCTATTCCGTTATATTATGCAGTTATACCAACTCATGCAACATGTGGCTAAGGAGGGCAGACACTACCAAGTTTTGTTTGCCTTTCACAATGTCAACTGCCATGTTTTTCTAATGTTGACGATATTATTATTATTATTATTATTATTATTATTATTATTATTATTACTATTATTGACATTTTGAGAGTAATGACTAGGGTTCGGAACACCTATAAAATGTGATTGTTCCATTCACATGACTTCCTCTACCTGTTCTGCTAGCAAACTTTTCTCACAAAAGTGAGAAAATTATCTACTTCATGCTAATCGAGATAACAGTAGCAGAAATGGTCTTATTACTCCTTATACGCAGAAGGAAAATAAGGGAATACACCAGCGTGGGGGTAATGTGTGGGTAGATGTCACATTCAAGAGGTCGCGAGTTCCAATCTTTATTAGGGTGAGTTACCCGAGTAGGATTTTTCGGGATTTTCCCTTACCCTGGGAAGAGAATGTCCTATAACTTTAAGCTCTATAATCCACGAGATCATTTGAGCAACATCTCAGAGATTTCATTCATGATCCGATATGACCAACTAGGTTAAAGGACTTTAACGACTTTTTTGTCTATCTCTTATGGCTCACGAGTTATACAAAAGTCATTAAAAATGAAGATATCTTTGGACGCTATTCCCAGAAAATCCAAGATATACATTCCGGTTTTCATAAACATATGTTATATATATGGAACTTGAGTAAAAATCGTTACAGCCAGTTTTGAGAAAATCAAAATGTTTGAAAAATGTTCCATGTAAAGGGTAGTGGAGCTGGGAAGATATTCAAAAATCTACATGTCACATTCTTGGCAGATACTGAACATAAGTTTGGTATTTAATGGACTTTTTGAGTTTGAGTTACACTACACACACTTCTAAATTATTTTTATTCAGGGGTCTCAAAACACATATTTCGGTGAAATCTCGGTATCAAATTTTTGGGTGGAATACAATACTTTCTCTACTACTATGCACGTTATATATGCGCTAGAGAGAGAGAGTAAAAAAGCATTGCGAATATGTGTATTTGAAAGTGTTTACCACTGATGCGTAAGATTTTATAAGTGAAGTGTTTTAGGACTCGTATAATCTGCATTGCAAAGTAAGCTCTGCATTATTGATTAGTACTAATGAGTAGGAATTTGTAGGTACTGTATGTTTTTAGATATTTCCAGCACATAATATGAACAAACCTAGGTGTTTATAATTGTTTGTTAACATTGTAAATAGTTTTCCAATTGCTTTAAATACAAGTATGAATGGCATCTTGTAAGCACCGAGCGTTTTTAAACTTTTACGCTAGTAATTATGATTTTGGGCGTTTAAAATGTTTAATTACTAACATGAAAAACCATATATTCAGAAAAGGTTTTCATTTATTTTCCAGTACTAATGTATGAGTTTGTGTGTAGAAAAGGTTTTCAATACTAAAGTGTGGTATTGTATTTAATTTAAGACAGTAGAAATTATAATTACAATTATGAGTTTGTAAGCAGAGTTGTGTTGACATTCGCGTTTGACCCCGGGCAGCTACTATCTGCTAAGTGGACTAGGTAGAGGTTGTCCACTCCCCTGCATTTTGGGCTCCCCATACTGGTTTAAACTGTTTTACTCTCCATTAGTATAAATACAATATCGAAAACGTGCCATTGGAGAACTTTCCCCTCGGTACAACAGCAAAATCACAAAAGCACAGCGGAAATTCTCGCTGGTCCCAAGAATCCTTCGCAAACTTCCCTCCTCATATTCCTGTTTGTTACCTGTATCAATGATCCTTGCAAATGAGCGTTTATATTGTTAAGCATTCGAATGATTTCACAAATATTCAGCCATGTTGGATTGACCATATTCAAGGTACAACTTGGCTTCTGGTGTCGAAAGCTGAATTTGATCCATTAACACAGCTGATCACCTGTGACGCCATAATTAGTTTATATTTCAATTAAAAGCGTGATTTTTCCCAGAGCAGTTTCAGGCAGCATCGCCAATTTACGAGTATTTAGCTCGTAAATTTGCTGGCACATACAAAATTATAATACGCTGTTTTTGCCATATGGTGCACGAGGTAAACAAACTCATGCCTACAGTCAGCAGAGCCTTCTTGTAATTTCGGTTATTTGCACTATATGTAACACTTGGGAGACAAATTCACTGAGTATTATAACCTAGGCTTATCAAATTGTACTAAAAAGCTACAACAACTATTTCTTGGATACCGATAGCTCAACTTATTTAGCGAAATAACTAGCACAAAAGTTAAGAGCAACTTTCGCTTTAACAATGATAATAACAATCAACATGGAAAATGCTTCCTTCTGTCGATCCAACCACCAGCGCAGCATAGTTAACATTTATTACAACAAATTGATAACATAATTAGAAATTTATAATGCAGTTAATGCGGTGACTTTTACACTTTTATTACACAATAAGCCTTGCCCGTGTTTTGACGGTTTGTCCTTCCCACATTTGCCTTAGGTTGCTTGTCCAATAGCCGTGTGTCTCTTCGGACGTATTTAAAAATTGTCAAACTGCACACTTAAATAGAATACAATTAAAACACGATTGAACAACCAAAAATATCAGTTTGTAATGATAATTTCTTGTGGATACAGCAATGACTTACGCGTTGTCACATTTGAGGTGACTCGTCGCTATGTACAGAGAAAATCTCAGTAGGGAAGTAGTAACACTAGTTTAACTAACGCCAATATATCCTTGTTTATTACCATTAACCAACATACATAACACTGCCAAGGAAACACAAGAAAACATAAGACAAAAAAAAAAGAAAAGAAAAAAAAAGATCGTTCTAGTCATCAGTTGTGTTTCTCTGCTTATAAAAATGTTTATTTATGGTACCTCAAAACAGATTTTTAAGGAAAGTTTCGACATGTAATTTTTGGGTAGAATAGGGTTTCGAATTAACATGGTGTTAGGGAAATTTCCCGATGCCATTAAATAATTTTCCTGGTTCGATAAAGAAGTCCTTCCCTGCCATTGTTGTAAGCATTATTACAGCTCTCATTGAAAATAGAGGAAGACACGGAACGCTTTGGATGCACACTGTACTAGACACTTAAACTATCGTATGACTAGTAACAAGAAAGCTAAACAATAAACCATTCTCAGTTTGATTAGCTGGGTTGGCATTCAGAGATATAACTCCAGCAGTTTGCTCCAGCAATGGCGTTTGTGGCTTGCAGTATATAGTGTAATTTTTTTTTCAACGACGAGTGTTGTATTGTTAGTCGTATGGATAGATTTGTGAAACAAGAAAGTGTAAAGTTACAGCAAGTAATGACAATTATGTATTCCAGCAATATTAATATTTCAAGCAATATTAATATTTAGTTAAAACGGCAGCATTGGAAGTGGCGAGTTAGTGAAAGTAAAGAGACTGTATACATTCCTCCTCCTCCTACATATTTTATGTATATAACACACCAATACTTCTACCATTGGTAGATATAGATATAACAAAAATGGTGATTCTTAAGTTTCCTCCCCCCACATCAGAACATCTGATTCGAATACTGTGTAGAGTACAGTATGTCCATACCTACTAAGAGAAAGTAAGAATTTAAAAGTAATGCGGCTCTAACTTGATCACTGCGATTTCGTTATTTTAGTATCAAGTTGCATTCGCCCAATAAGCTTTTGTTTTTGGAAGCATTTGATGATTATTATAGAAGAGACTAGAGAAAATAGTCATAGTCAAATAACCTTGATTATATATTTAATTATTTATTTATTACTATGAAAACCCAGGGACGGAACAAAAGAAAGACAAAATATGTTAACTCGTCATGAAATGGTGTGTATAAATTCACGGACACTTATGATAATTTTAATTCAGTTGGTTTAATACAATGTTACAGACATTGTATACAAATATAAATGTTAATTTTTTAAACCATGCGACACTCACACAAACTTACCTTATTCTAAAATGCTAAGTTTCGACATCTAATTTTTGGGTAGAATACGACACTATTATGCGTAGTAGAGAAAGTAAGAATATAAAAGTAAGTGGCTCTTACTTGAGCGTTGCAATTTGGTTTTTTAACATTAGGTTGCACTTGCCCAATAGCCTTGCGTGTTTTTTTTTTTTTTTTTTTTTTCATATATTATCACAGAAAATACTGAGAAAACAGTTGTACTGAGAAAACACAAGAAGAACGAAACAAATGAAAGGCAAAGTATGTCCACTCGCTGTTTCCAGGTCGTGAAATGATGCGTATAAAGCCACGGTTCTCGGAGATAAAAAATATGTATTTAATATAATGAACTTCGAAATTTTAACTTTTCAACCATATGATAATAGTGTTTGAAGCATTTGAATATTTACTAGTAATTTTTTAACTTATATTGACCATGTTCGAGTTAAGTCGATATACGTTGATAAAGATATATGTAAATGACCTCGTGATAATTTGTAAGTATTACAGGAAATTAAATAATTAACCCTTGAAATGAGACAGAATTTCGAATTCTAAGTAGACAATACATTTTTCCGTGTCAAAGGTTATCTGTGTCAAGTTTGGTCGAAACTGGTGCGATGTAGAAATACATTATATTACGTATGTACATACACCGACTTTTATATATAAGATAATTTCAGAATTTCTTTACCACGCATGCATAAAGTACACAGTAAGAAGGTATTGCATTCCACCCGAAAACTCTACCGCGGTTTCACCGGAAATATATGCTTTGAGGCCAACTGAAACCAAAATGAAAAATATACATGCACCTGTGCGTGTGAACAGCATTACACAAAAAACGAAAAGTTTGTTAAGAGCCAAACTTGGTATTTAAGTTTAGTGGTCTCCAAGAATGCGACAAGAAGATTTTCAGAAAAATCCTCCACACAAAACTACCTTTTAGATGAAATATTTTTCAAAATTTTCGATTTTCTCAAAAATTCTTGAACGATTTTGATTAAAATGCTATATACCATCTCCACTCAGCCGAAATGTTATTTCATGTTTTTAGATCGCTATCTATCGCAGCACCTCAAATTCCTGGCGATACAGAATGGGAACTGTTCCTGTATACGGGTCGAAACATTACTGTTCGGATGGAATTCATGATTAGGAACCGAACACTGCACTTCGGCTCAATAAACCACATATAAGGCTTTTCATACTTATGTTTATTGTATTATGTTAAGCAATAATTAAGATTTAGTTAGAGTTGTAACAATAGATGGAAGGCATGATTCTTGTATAAATATCAAGATGAAGAGTGGTTGTAAAAGAAAGGAATCTTGCTCAATGTTTGAAAAACAAAATTAACACTATGATATAATGCTCATATTCCATTTTAAACCTCTGTCTTACAAAAAAATTTTAAATTATCCAGCAGTAAAAATATTCTGCCAACCTGGCATTCTTTAAATAGCTGTCAATCAATACGGTCTTCGTTCACAGAACGAATTTAAGCTGCTGTCCTAAATATCCCAGTGTAATATAATATTTTCTTAAGTAGGAAACTGAAAAAAATTTAAATAACTAGCTGAAAATGTTTGTATATAACATAACAAAAGGGGTAGTGTAGTATAACAGGTTTTATTATATATATCAAATACTAAAATAGAGTCACATGGACGATTCCAAATGTTCATGGATGAGACACTGGTAGTGTCTATGATAGATGAGTCGGCTATAGAGTTTGACGCTCATAGTACAAAAGATATTCTTTGGTATAGAAATAGGATACGGACGATGGAGACTCGATACCGAACCACTGCAAGTTATTATTACAAGGGGACATCCCCGGTAGGGTGGCAGGGATGAGTTGAGAGGATACACCATGCGGCTCATCAATGATAGGGTCTACAGTTTTCAGACTGAAGCACCTCTACAGTCTGATCCCTAGCGCCACAGGATCCAAAGGTCCCACAAGGGGCAGCTCTCAACCCGGTAATTAGCCGAAGTCGGAAGACCGATTCATAACGAGCATCCTATTACCCTGCCACGCCGCACCGAACATACCACCGACATTTCTAATCCTGAAGGAGACCATCAGTATAAAGGATAAATGAAATGACAACGGAAAGACATGGAGGGATATAAAATTTGCGGGTGGAAGAAACCTACCCAGCATTCGCTTGCTGATCTAGGAAAATCCCGAGAAAAGCTAGGTATGCCGAACCGGCGAACTCCCGAATGTGAGCCACTGACAAAACCACCTGAGCCATCCCGTTCGGGTTGGTATAAGATTTCTAAATTACGTTAATTTAATTATATATTTCTTTGCAATGTATCTCAAAAGCTAACGCACCGTTTGTCATGTTAACGCAGCTGTATTACGGAGATAGGCGAGCTTGGGTAATTGATATTGTAACAGGTTTACTTCTTTCTTTGTTGTGTTTTTCATAAAATGGAAATGTGTGAAGTACCAGATTTAAGAACAGCAAAAAGAAAAGGTATTACTTTGCATCGTTTCTCGCATAAATCTGGTTTCATATATGAGAAAAATGCAATTTCAAAATATTCAGAGTTTCAAATATACCTGTCAATGATTCTTTAATGTCCAAATAGCTTAAAGCTATTTTATTGAATTGAATTCTATTTACAGAGTGTGTTGTTTTTTTATTTTCGTTAACAAAACCGGTCCGTAAAAGTTGTCATGACAACTTCCAAAGACTCATTTTACGGGTTGCATGCCAAAACTAAAGTAATTGCACTGACTGGTTTTGTAAAATAAGTATGTGTTCTATTCACATGAATTTCTCTACCTGTCCTATAAACAAACTACTCTTACTAAATATTATAATTATTCTTTAATCATGCTAAATGAGATAAACATTAGTAGAAATGCATTTATTACTTGCTTCCTTGTAAGTATAAGGTAAATAAGGGGATATACTATACTAAAGCGATAGTCAAAGCTTTTAAAAGGTGGTCGCTGTGTGAAACAATTGAAATTCGGTTATCTTTGCATGGCCAGGAGTAAAACAAAAGACGTAGATATGAAAAAAATGACTTCCGTTTGAGAAAAGTTTAAGTAGTTTAAAACTGAAACCAATAGCAAGGAATATCTGGGAAACGGTTAACTTTACAAAAATATGTACAGGACATAAGTTGTGTGTTTTAAAACAATTTATACTTTTTGTGTAGTAAGTTTTTGTCTATCTCTTACGGTTTAGAGAGATAGATATTTTATTTTACTGTTTAGGGCATGGCCCCATGGCAGCGCTGATATGTAATAGTACAATGTAAAAATAATAATTGATACATAGTCGAAATATTATTATTATAAATAATAATAAGAATAAGACAATGATATATACACACATTGTCAATACATGTACTATCACAGGGTAAAATAAACACAATATTAAAACGTTTACAATATAATGTTTCATAGAGCTAATATATAATATACCAGTTATACAAAGGTCATCCAAACTGAAAAGTTATACCGGGATTATCCTAAAAAAATTCAACATATATTATATGTACACACATTTTACTTAGCATTTTAATAAAAATCGTTAGTCATTTTTGAGAAAAACAAAATTTTCGAAATATATTCCATTTAAAGGGTAGTTGGGGTGGGGAGACTTTATTGAAAATCTTCGTGTCCCATCCTTAGAAGATACTGAACTTTTCGTTTTTGAGCTATGCTACCCCCCCCAGCACACACATACGGACATGTTTCTAAAAAGTTATTTTTTTATTCAGGGGGTCTCAAAACCATATTAAGTAAAAGTAAAAATGTATATAGGCCCTGCCCTGCATTGATAGAAACTATTATCTCAGTAGAGTTAACACAGTTATAATTCTATTCTTTCCACAATCCTTGATGTTGACACTGCTGATGTTTCTAATGTGTACACAATGTTAACTAGTTTTATTAACAAATATTCCTCCATATTTTTAAAATGTTAGCATTAACAGTCCTAATTAACCTGATGTGAACTTAGTGTATGTACCAACATTCCAATCAAAATGTTTTGAGGCCTAACCAAAGTTGACAGTCGTTTTTCAAGAATTTATAGTGTGCTAAAATTGTTTCAGTTCAATTAACTCTATGAGTGGATGTTGCTGTAGCACTGTTTGTTAATATAACACACTTCGATGAATTATAGGTAGTAATTTAGCAACGATCAACGAAAATAGATAATTACAAGCAGAAAAGGGCTGAACATTTTTATGTATCCTCCATAGACTAAACATTGTTTATCGATGATAAATAGAGAGTATGTCAAAATTATAGAAACAACGGTCGACGGTAAACTTTTGTATTTTGTATTGCTAAAATGTTTGTTTGTGTTTCTTACAGAAAATTTCCTACGCCAGGCGCTTATTCGAAGCATGCAATAAAAATGTCTCAATTATCCCAGAAATTTTTAAGTCACGTGAGAATCAATAAATTATTATGGCAGCGTTTGAAATTGCCAGGCTTAGACAAAACGGATTTCTTATTTGCCTTTTCACATCGATTTTAATATCGAAACGGATTTAGATATCATTATAGAATTGACGACCAAAATATTTATTATAATTTATCTTTAATAGTATTATATTATTATTATTATTATTATTATTATTATTTGCGTTAATGAACAATTCTATTAGTTATACTAGCTTCTAAGAGTAATTTCTGAACCTATGGGAGGAAAAGAAAAAGAAAGAAAAAATAAGTATGCACTGACATTGGTTCTAATACACGAACAATCTCATTTTAAGGTGATTATCATTTTTGGTGATAATTTGAACTTACTGACCAGTACTTAATAACGCTTATTTAATTAAGCAAATTCAATAAAGAGGGAAACGTGGATGGTGAAGTAACTGAAATTGATTTTTGCAAGGTTTGTGTGCCTGACTCAGGGCACTTAAAAAAGGTTTTTTCTTCATAATTTTCATTCTTCATTCATTCTTTTTACATTCGCGTATGTACATACAAAGCACTTAGCAATACTGAAGTTACTGCATTTTATCAAAAAATTCGAAACCGGGATTTCGCCACAAATGCATTTTTGAGATCCCCTGTAAAAAATTTGGAAACGTTCCGCGTGCTATGTGTGTGTATGTGTGTGTCTGTGAACAGCATAGTTCAAAAACGAAAAGTCGTTAAGTAACAAACTAATTGTTTAACTTAAGCATCTTCCACAGATGAGACACGAAGATTTTCAGGAAAATCCTCCCAGCTCAAACCACCCTTTACATGGAACATTTTTGGAAATGTTTGATATACTCAAAAATGGCTCTAACGATGTTCATTATAATACCATATATTAAAGAATAAAATGAATATCTTGAACTTTCTGAGTACAGCCTCAGAAGCACTACATACTGAATTACTTTTGCATAACAGGTTAACCGTTCGAGATAGACAAAATCTTACTACACAAAAATGTAGATCTTATTAAAACACACATTGTGTTAGCTACATTTTTTGTTGAGTTTCCGAGATACTTCTTGCTGTTGGTTTCAATTTCGAAATACTTATACTTTTCTCCAAAAGGAAGTCATCATCCTTTTTCCTTTTGTTTTGCATCTAGCCATGCAAAGATAATAGAATTTCAAGGTCAATTACATAAGGGCAGCTTTTAAAAGACTTAAATATCAGTTTAGCCTAATGTATTCCTTTATTTCCCTTCTACTCATAAGGAACTAAGCAATACGATCATTTCTGCTGTTTATCTCAATTATCATGATGTAGGTTAAAAATATTATCTTTCGTAAGAATAATGTTTGAGGAACAGATATAGAAAGCCATTTGAATGGAACACATTCGATTTTTTTTTATATTAACCCCTAATTATTACAGAATAGTTATTACATTTTAAAACCCCCCAAAACGTTTGATTTTTCAAAATTAATACTAATAGTGTATTTCTGAAAACTGGATTTTACTTAAATTATATGTCAATTTTCTGGAAATAAATACTAATTGTATTATTTGGAGCATTTTGGGCATGGAAAAATGTTGAAATAAAGTTCACGAGAAAACAAGGTTGAAGGTTGAGGTGCCTGTTAATAAGCATAGCAAGAGTTAACTGACAGTTCACATAAGCCAAGAGGAAAACTCTACACACTGTCTTTAAAATTATAAAACATTTCCTATGACATATACATATATATTACAATAAATGTTTAACAACTTTGGTTAAATTTCACAGGTGTATTACCTATGTAAACGCAATAAAGAGGGGAACATGAAGGGGGGGGGAGTAACTAAAGTGTACTAGAATGATTTGTGTAAGGTTTGTGTGACTGACTCAGGTGACTTAAAAAAGCAAAACAAAGAAAAAACCAATATGATCTATACCAAAGCCGTTCATAGATATTACTAATGCACCGTTCAATCGTAAGGAATTACTATGGACTTTTTTTGTTTACTTCATTTTTATTCTGTTTGGTTTGCTATATATGTTCTATTATGCTCAAAACGTGTTCGGATTCAAAAGAACAGACTACTAAATGTTGAATTATATTAGCGTTCATATTGCGGTTGATTGCATTTTACCTTCAACCTCCGCGAATGTATCACAACTTTTCCAAAAATGTCGTTGGAATCAGTGTATGTGGATTATTTTCAGAAGGCAATACTTTAGGTGCTATAAAACTGCCTACACTTTCAGTACTTCCACAATCCCTCGTTTGCTTTTAGATCCCGTTCTGCTCATAAACTTCTCTTTCCAGGTGTAATCCTGCTATTCTCTCGTTACCATGATTCTTTTCTTCACTACCCAAAATATCAGCATAAAATCCTTCATAAAGGGGTGGTAAATAATTTTTTATGCAATAAACGTACCCAGAGCGATTAATCTTAGGTATAAAGTTCGCGAAATTCTGTTACACCTTCACGTACGAGGGTCATCCAGAAAGCAACGAATGATTTGATATAACTAAATAATATCGAAATATATCAACGTAAAACTTTATTTATAAAGTTACAGACCTTACTCTATTTCTCAATGTATTCTCCATTCTGTCAAGGCATTTATTCTCAGGTGATACCACGTTTTAATGCTCATGTCATACTTTTCTACCACCAAAGAGCATATTCCTTTTTATGAATGCACAAAATGTTCGACCAATCTAATTGTATATGCAAATAACGCAAGTGTATTGTGATAATGCAATGAAAGACCCTTCAATGAGGAAATGTTGCATGATTTACGAGTAACCAAGGAAGAACAGTGTGCCCGACAAAAAAAACAGAGTGGAAGTTCATCAATCGCTGTGAAGGAATTGAAATCAAATTTTGAATTCAGAAAAACCGGCATTTCACTTTAGCCACCATGCATGACCTTTTGGGTGAACCGGTGAAAACCTCAATATTTTGGCTCAGATGTTTAGCGGTGGAAGAGTATAACATAGGCATTAAAATACCGGTACCACGTGACAATAAATGCCTGGATAGTAATAACGATTACGTTGAGGAACAGAGTAAGGTACTGTAACTTTTAAATAAATGTTTGTGTTCATATCTTTCGTTATTATTTAGTTATGCCAAAACGTTCGTTACTTTCTGGATCGCCCTCGTATATGCGCCATTAGATTGTGCAGTCATGCAGCATGCACGAACAAAAACTGCAATATTAATTTTACATCGTCTCAGTTGATGTGATGTGCGAAAGCTTTATTGCACCAAGATATCTTGCAAACCTAATAATGAGCGGACAGAGCTAACATATTTAAGAAACTTGTCAATAACCGGCGCTTGGTTCGATCCTGCCATTCTAAACACGTCTGAACAAGTTTAAATAGCTGCGTAAAACTTCTTTGTTTCGAAGCTGTAGAGACAGATTATGAATTTGATACCTTACGTATCAAAGATATTTCATTAAAATTGAAACTCTACGAGTATCTACAATATTTATTAATTATGTCAAGAAATTGTATTAGTATAGTGTAATGCGGCATTTCCAGATGGTCTAACATCTTCGTGATGGTTATCTTGGAAGACAAGATCAGCTCCAGACTTCACTGCAGAGGACAGTACTGTCTAACTCCTGGTTCAATATGGATGAACTATGAGGGGAGATCCCATAGCTGTATCATACCCCAATCAACTATGAATTGTTTTACAAAGAACATCTTACAATTGAGAAGCATTTGATCATTCAAGTTAACATCCCAAATTGAAAGATTCAATTCGGAGTCAATTAAATTAACCAAACACAGTTATGACCCGACCCATTCGAGAATTGAACTTTAAACGTCATTCATTGGACGCAACTTTGGGAAGAAATCATTGAAATCCAAGGGACTAACTTGAACGATTTTGATGAAATCGAAGATTGTAAAATGAGCGCCAACTAACTAATGTAACTTCGTGCATTATGTCACAACCAGGATTTGTAGGCACAAAATTCAAGCAAAATAGGCAACATTATTGAAATTAGGCAAACAAACATTTTAAATAGGCAAAAATATAGACAATTTAAATTAAGAAACATTATTATCTACATTAAATTTTCACTTAAATGTAGTTTCTGGACTAATACTTAAAAACAATTAATTCAGCTTATTTTAAAAAAGAAGCAATTAGCATAAGTAAGCTCCAGCTTGCCATTGAAAACAATTATACAAGTAATGATTTGGCACTGGAACATTAATATGTTCTATTCTAGTCTTCCTCACTTATACGTCAGTGATTAAAACATATTTCTGTAAAATTCTGAGGTGAATGATACCTATTTTCAACTAATATGATTTATACTGACAAGAGAGAAATATCTCTCCACTCCACATGATATGAGAGGGCAGTATTTGAATGCTGCTGATAGGCCTTTGGTCTCTCACACCACTTCGTTATCACATTCTAGTAAGATGCTGGTATTTAGAATTATTTTTTACTTTCTCTAGCAGGTAGTATGCACATAGTAGGTGAAGGAGGTATTGTTTTCCACTAAAATTCGATAATGTGATGTCGCCGCATGTTTTGAGCACCCCATTAATCGAAAAAAACAAGCAATTTTAGAAAAATACTCGTGTATGTAAGTGGACAACACAACTCGAAAAAGAAAAGTAATTTAAATGCCAAACTAAGTATTTAAGTTCAGCATCTTCCTAGGATGCGACACGAATATTTTCAATAAAATCCCCCCACCCACAAATACCCTTTAGATGGAACATTTTCGAATATTTTGATTTTCTTAAAATGGGTGTAACGATTTTTTATTAAAATAAACATATGTTTAAGAAATGTTCATGGCATATGAAATATAGGCATATCTTGAATTTTCTAGGAATAACCTTTAAACGCCTTACCATTCTGGATGACTTTTGTATAGATAACTCGTAAACCGTAAGAGGTAAACAAAACTTACATTCTGTTATTAGTTTCAATTTTCAACTATTTAAACTTTTCTAAACCAAAAAGTCACATTTTATTTCATATTTATTTCGTATTTACTTCTGAGAATGTAAAGAGAACCGAATTTCAATCCTTTCATATAGCGACGAACTTTTAGATGATTTGATCGTTTTAGCCTAGTGTATTCCCTTATTGCCCTTCTACTTACAAGGAAGGAGTATCATTATGTAGATAAAAGAATCGTCGTTTGTATCATTAGTTAGTAGAGAAAGTCATGTGAATGGAACACTCAGATTTTTAATTTGCTCACTCCTACTCCTCTTCTCAACACACATATTTTGACGTTATTTTTTCTAGGTACTCAAAGCTTGATACCGAACTGTTGGGTGGAATAAATTACTTCCTCTACCTACCATTAGTAAGCGGTAGAAAACGCATTGATAGTCTTATATTCTCATCGTCGATAAAGAAAGAGTGACGCGATTTGTGATGCCACTGCGCAGTCTCGGGGCGCAACTCAACTAATTCAGCACGCTCCTGGCCTTGCAGGCCCGGTCAAAACATTTCAGTTACTTCGGCATCAATAGGCGCCCTCCATGGTGTAATGGTTACCATGCTAACTTCATATACCCAAGGGGGAGGAGGATGGGTTTCTTCAGGCGTAAAAATCTTTAGCATGGCTTCTTTCAGAAGGGAAGTAAAGCCGTTGGTCCCGTGCCGTAAAAGAACCTCAAGCCTGATAAAAGAGGCTTCTGAGCAAAATTAAGCGGTCTTTCACGCCCAGTATAGAATGGGACGCTGAGAACCAACAATTAAAGAGTGTCCATAAATAAAACTCCATTTCCATTTCATTTACCTTTGAGAAGTTTAACCGAAAAACAGCGCAATGAGAAGAAATAAATGAATCATTGTGACTCATATTAAATATATATCAAGGAAGTCAAGGAATTTTAACTTAAAAAGAAACTACAAAACTGCCGCTTGGAGAGGGCGTGAAAGCTTTGTCAGCGTTTGTTTATAAAGGCAGGGTTTTTAGGCTTCTCCTTTTGTGATTCGCAATTACGTGGAGGAAAACTGAGAGAAAATAAAACTGTGAAGCAGGAGCTATCGTTCGTTGCGCCCTTTCTTTCTGTTGTGCCATTAGCGTCAAGTTAATGAATTTAGTCCCCACTAATTCAGAGGTACGAGGCGGTGAAATGGGATGGAGTTATTTGCTAACAGATATGGCTGCCTCCCTGCCTGCTCCAAACTTGACTGCAAAAGAAAACTTAGCAAACCCACTTAGGTTAAGCCCATTCAGACTGGTTTCATTTTATCAACCTTGGGGACTTCGCTTTCCCGAAGAGCAAATGTACGCAGAGATGACCAAGACAATGGCCAACGGATTTACCCTAAATGAAAGGAAAAGCACAATTTCTGAATTATAGAGCACTCGTTATCATATACTACACTTTTTCTCTTCGGAGAGAGAGAGGATGGTCGTTAAGAACCAGAAAATGTTCACAATATTTTACTACAACTGATCATGTTGTTACTAGAAAACAGGGAAAACTCAGCCTGCCATAAGTACTGCGGATAACCTCCTAATGGGTGGCAGGAAAACGAATAGACTATTAATAGGTATTGCATTTCCAAAGATTAAACTTAAGAGTAGAAATAAATTTGTTTTTATGTCGTAATGGATTGAAGAGGCGTGCGCGGAGCTTGTATAATTGAGGAGAGCATTGGGGGATCTGGTGGGTATAGCATACCTTAGCGGAGGGGGCACAGCTCAAGACCCTCCCCAAAATAAAGTTGAAGTGTACACCTCTGAAAATCGTATTCTAAGAACTTTTTATTATCAATAACTGAAATCTGAATCTCTAGCTTCTCAAGATCGATACATTAACATTAGCTTAAATAGTATTTAATTAATTTCTTTTATTTAAACATTCATTTTAGTTACAATTAAACGAAGCAATGTTTATGGGTTTTAAGAAATCAAAGTAGGAGAAAACCAGACATAAACACACGGTATTTATCTGTACCTGACTGTTAAAATGAGTCTTTCTTTAAAAGGGATTATATTTTTCATTTAACTTCCAAAGCGGCGTAGGGGCGGGTTTTCTCCTAGTTCTCCGGTTTCCCCCACCATTACATTCTACCGGGGCTCCTCTTCATTCCAGTGGCATCGCCTGCGGTGCCACAAGTAGTGAATAGTAAAAGCGGACGTTAAACACTATCAAAAAAAAAAAAATAAGTTCCATCATGTCGACGTATATTGGGGCACTTTTACAGTGCTTTCTTGATATGCGAGTTCGCCACTATGTGTGCACGGTGACAAGAGATCAACTCATCGCCTATAGATGGCTCTATACGACGAAATCGCGACTTGTGGACGTGAAACATGGTACACTTAGCCCAGAGACCCTTTTCTTTCACGATACGGGATCCTTTTAAATGCAAATAAAAATTACAGGAAACCAACGGCTTTACTTCTCTTCCGAAGGAAGCCATGCTGAGGACTCCTCCACCAGGTTTGAACCCACAACCTTGAGTATTTGAGGTTAGCATGGCAACCAGTACACCATGGAGGGCAACGATCATTATTTTGAGTTCTTCAATAATATCTTCTGAATATGCATCCATTGCGAGTTTCTGCCACATGAACGGTAGTAATAAAATATCTAGAAGTGATACGCGTAGTAGATCATTTAGAAACACCTCTCGCAAAGGTATCTACTAACTGGAATCATAGAACTTTCCTCAGAATCGTCCTGACCAAGACATTCATTCACACCTGCTTGTATCTGTGACCGCTGGCAGGAGTATTTGGAATAGGGGCGGTGTGTCCACATTATCTCGTCCAATCATCGGTTACAAGACATCGTAACTTCCCAAGAAATGCCACTTCTCGGTCTCTATTTTGCAAGATTCTTATTTTGGTTAATTTTACTTTTAAAAATAGTTCCAGCTAGTTCCGAGTTCCTTTATTCCAGGGAGAGGAGGCGATGCGGAGACTATATAATATTGCATTATAGAGGAGGAAAAGTGTGCTCCTAAACTGATGGTCGAAATAGTGTGTGTAGTCTGGCCTTGTCCAATATATTTTGTGCCGCATAGGTACAAATTAACTATATTCCACCATTAAATAAATAAAATATTAGGCCAGCGTGAAAAGTATCAAGACGATATTGAGGATATAAATTATGCATTTTATTCCCACTGTCAACAACAAGAGAGGTTAGCTATGTTGTATTTTTGAAGTTTTCGTGTATGCTATCTACATTGGCGAATGCCTTAAGAGGAAAAGGCTGTACTGTCTTTGAGGAAATGCATGATCTCTCTAGTGAAAGCTGTAACCGAAGAATATAAATCTTAGTTTTTCAATCCACTGCTCATAGTAACCATCTTAGATTTGAAGATCTCAAAACCCAGCCTATACAGGTGGATGAAGAGAAGGAGAACAATAGAGCATCAACACATCAACAGTAGATTTTTCAAAACCAAGTACCATTGAAGTCTATTGAGATCAGTTTATGTAAACCTCTTTAATAATGTTTTTCATATCCTTTAAAATGTAACCATTTAAAGCAAAAGTATTAGAATGAATAAAGCAATCAGATAATAGACATGTATTCATAACAATGTTCTCTTCACATTTACTGCACGTAGTACTATTAAATCAGAGCAGTTTGGCGACTGCCAAATATTATATAAACAACATGATAAAGACTGCTGGTCGAGTGGTCACGGAGGTCCCAGGTTCAATTCCCGGCTGGGGGGATTTTTCTTTAACCGGAATTATTCCCTGTCCCCACACTGTCTGGAAATATGTATGCGAGAGTGAATGTGCATGTGTTTAAAGAAAAAGAAAATGATTAAAAAACCCAACATTCAAGAACCTACAGTCAAGGAGTTATTTAAGTCAAAGTGCTCGATATGTCCATAGATGTTAAAGGAGGCTATATAAATGAAATAATAATAATAATAATAATAATAATAATAATAATAATAATAATAAAAATAAGCAGAAGACGAAGAAAGATGAAGATTGTGTTCTTGGAATGGTCTGTTTTATATTATATAACGTCAACCTAATTAAATGGGAATGTTCGATTGTCGAACTTATGGTGATGATAATTAAGATGATGATGATGATGATAATAATAATAATAAAAATTCAATGAGAGAATTCTTTTATTCTACTTTGTCGTCTGTGACGGCGTAGAGGTGTTTTATTTTCTATAGCACGTATGTACAATGAATGTATCTAGTGCATAGACAAGGTGTTGTAATTCGACCCAAAAATTCGGTATCTAGATTTCACCGGAGAGCCCCTAAATAAAAAAAATGCTTTTGGAAACTTGTCCGTGTATGTGTGTGTGTGTGTGTGTGTGTGTGTGTGTGTGTGTGTGTGTGTGTGTGTGTGTGTGTGTGTGTGTGTGTGTGTGTGTGTAGGCAACATTGCTCAAAAATACTGATGCTACATAAATTGATATTAGTGTAATGTAGAGAGTTGTAAACTAAAATCTGAGATACGTATAATCCCTAAACACTGATTACTCTCTCTCTCTCTCTCTCTCTCTCTCTCTCTCTCTCTCTCTCTCTCTCAAGAGTAAAGTTAAAAAGCGCGACTAAGAACAGCAGATGCCAAACATCCAGTCAAGGCACATTCCTTCAACTTGCCCAGCAGAAGCAGAGCAGAGAAAAATGTAAATAAAGCTTAAATTAATTAAGTGAAGAAAAGAAAGTTGTTTCTCTGGGATTATGTAACTAAAAAACTAACCTCCTTTCACTTTCACATATTACTTTTTGGTATTTCGCCAGATTTGAAGAGCAGATAGGGTCATTAAGCACATAGGTACATGATTACTTTAATGCATGCCCGTGCCCTTACTTTCTTACGAGTAGTGAGCGATAATATCAACAAATTACTACCAGAACAGCAATATGCAAAGATTTTAGGTTCTACAGATCAATAAACATGTGCAATTTATATGCTGCTGAATTGTTTAATTAACCGTGCGAATCTCCATGGCCTTGTTTCATCTGCTCTTCTCTTCCATAACAATAGCGTTATAGACAGCAAAAGTTTCTTTTAAGACAATCATAAGCATTTTCGCTTTCAATGTGTACATTTAAGCCTATACGTGAAATTTTCAAAATCTAAAGTAGGCAAGTGAACCTTTTTAATTTAACACACTTAACAGTATAAATATGTTGTTGAAAAACTTGGTGTACATACGTTAAGTTGTTTCTCAACTATTCGTTCTATATATAAATTTAAGTTTTTAAAACAAAAATGTTCCTAACAATGCAATTTTCATGATTGTATTCAATAACTTCACATTATTGAGCTGAATTAGTTCGTTCAGAAATACTACTTTAAACATAGCAACATTTTAAAAACTAAATTTTATTCATTTTCAGTTTAATTTTTTTCAAAACGCCTATAAAACTTTGATAAGCGTGGTGATGGCCTTATAAAACTCAGTGCAGAGCAAATTTTAGTATTCATATATTATAGAAATAATTTCCAAAATTTTATTCTTACAACTTAAAAATGCCATTATAAGAAGTAGATATATTAAATGTTGAAAAGGTACAAAATACTACAATCAAGAAAAATACACTTGAAGATTCGCAAATTTAGACTAAATTTGGAAGTCTGGATATTTACTTTTCATAAAAATGTAATGTTTATTTCAAATTTATTAATTTTGAATTTCTATGCTGACTACACGTGTGGACCAATGTCTACAAATTTCTATAACGTTTGAGGTAAGAAGAAAAGAAGGAAAAAAATCATAAGAAAGCTCAACTACGGGCCGCACCTTACGCTCAACTTTATATACTGCGTCAGAGACTTTCTTACGCTCCTTCAGATACAATTTCTAAAGAAATGTTGCACTTAGCAATAACATTAATTAATAATTAAATGTTTCACAATTACTTGGGATTTATATCCGGTTCATCTGAGTTCTTTATCTTCTGAACTCAAGATCGCGGGTTCCAACCTGGCCCAGACCGATGATTTTTAAGTGTGCTTAAAAGCGACAGCCCCATATCAATAGATTTACGGGCATGTTAAAGAACTCCTGCGGGATGAAATTCCGGCACACCGTCGACTCTGACATGATCCTGGCAATTAACAGTGTCGTTAACATAATAATAATAATAATAATAATAATAATAATAATAATAATAATAATAATAATAATAATCGCTTTATGAAAACTCTTATTCTTATGAAATTTACTGAGTTCCACATAGTTTTATAAAATCAAATGCAATGTTTATTTTATGCTGACTACATATTACCTTTTATTCTTCACAATGTCGCCTCTTTAGTCTTGCGTGACAGATATTTGATAACTGATTTTAATAAAAGTGTATATAAGCTTGAAACACAAATTCTTTGAGAAAACTGCAGTAGAGAATATGTACATTTACACGATTATTTGTTTATCGGTCTAAGAGTTGAGTTAGTTATTGGAAGCACAGATACAGCGTTTGTTTTGCCTCTCCTTTTAAGTTGTCTCAGTTAATGACCACAGCCAGAACAAGTTTGCTATATTTATCACAATTAGAACACGATTTACGTTGTAAACTTTTAAGGTATGAATGTAGTTTTTGAACATAAAGAAAGTGCAACTTCTACATTTTAAGAAAACAGAAGTACACTTTAGCTCAACCTTTAGGGAACATTTTGGTCTACAAATTGGTACTACTATCAAGTATGGCAGTTTCTTTGGGCCCACGTCATGTGAGGCAGTTCTTTTAGATGTACATGAAGTTGTTCCTCATCTTTGTTCTGAACAGGTTTTTCGGTGAATAACATTTTCTGGATATAAGTAGACCAATGAACACAGAAGGCATGCTGAAACATTTCAGCCATATCTTAAATGGACCATAAACTTGACACACTTAACATTGGCGTGGTAATCTTAACCTGTGTGTATAGGGATATAAAATCAACTAAATATCTATGATGGTTCAGGAATCGCTGATATAAAGAATAGAGTAGGGAATGACTTATGAGCTAAGCGCGCGTGTGGGTGGTACGCGGGGGGGGGGGGGGGGAATCAGGTCGTCACTATGCTGCAGCAGTGTGAGGTGCAATTTGGTAGCAATTTCCTGGAAAATTCATCAGCGTTAATGGACTAACTATTAGTCTGCGGACTACGAAGCACACAGTTGCAAAGGTACAAAAATTGCGAGAGGAAGGCAATAAAAAAGCAAATTTAAACAGGGGTGCCATTACGCTGCGAGTTTTAGATACAGAGTTTCAGAATACCGCAGCTGGAGACATCAAATATGAATTCTGTCATACATAATAATGTATAACTGACGCTTTATATATGTATATCGTTTTTTCTGGCTTTTAAAAGCTTTGCCAACATTCACCGGTTTTAAAACAAACAAATTCCATCTGGGGTTCTAAAACGTTTCAAATTGGGTGTACTGTTATAATTTGTTGTAGCGTTGGGTGATTTCTATCAAAGGAGAGATGTAGCTTGCGGCGTGACAAAACCATGAGTCACTCTTTAAATATACAGCTGCTCTCACCAGCAAGTCAAGCGCAGCAACACAAAACAAAATGAAACAAAAATTTAAGTGTGAATTTTCTTTATCCATACTGGGATACAATCTCTCGTTTCATCGTTTCACATTATCCATCCCAACTGCGTTCAGGTATTGTGCAGGTAACCTGTTAATCTAACAGAATCTTTTTTTTTTATATATATATATATATATATATATATATATAAAGCATCTATGGAGTTTCTGATCAGATTTCAATTAGCTGATATCTTTTGAAAGAGGTAACACATTGATCTACAATGTTATATTTCCAATTAAATGATACATAACTAGTCATCGGATCTGTGCATTGAGACTATCTAAAGTAATCAGGCATTTATACTAGCAAACTGACCACGTCTCAATCTACAATACTGCACACCATTCATGGACCGAGATCGGGGACGCAGCGGCCGGGCGGTAGGACAAGGTTCCTTGTGAGCTATCGTGCCATGGCGTTATATTATACTGGCAAAATGTGTGGTCTATAATTTTGAAAATATGAACTAGATAATTCATTAGTAATAAAAATAAACATACTACACACAAGGAACTACTGAATCAAGATATGAATGCAATTGAAGGAGTGCGACACTGTGTTATAGGTTGCTCTATCCTTCTAGACGAATGGCCTTTAGTGAAGATATGTCAGCTGCTTACCCTTGATAAACAGGTCAGCAAATAGTTTGTGTTACAATAACAAAACAGCTCTGCTTCCTTATGATTACATTTCTAGAATACACAGTAAAGTTGAGTGACTCGCAAGTATCTCCCATTTAAAAATGGCATTCGTCAAGAACTGGTGCGCGACCTGTAACATCGTCAAGAGTTTGATCGATAAGGTGACAGTAGGAATGCACAGTGAAACCATTACTAACCTGCTGATGTCTTCACATTAGTTCTCGAAACCAACCTCAGCGGGCGTTTTCTTTACTTGGCTTCTTGTTTCCGATGCTTTGCCCATTTGTTCCGTAACTGTTTAGTTTCTCTTCCATCGAACCCATCATATTGTGGTCGACTAAATAATTTGACTGCCATCTGCCTGGCCTGAGTAAACTGCTACAGCACATATTTAAATGAATAGGCGAATAAAAGACAATATACAATGACGCTATAGGATGTTTGTAGATGAAGGCACATCGTTATTGAATTACACACCTAAATAACAAGATAAACATGTTAGAACTGAGCAGAACTCGGATCAATATAGTAAAACAGAACTTCCAGTTTTTAGCACCAAACTCGAGATACATTTCTTTTTCAAGTGTGTAAGCCTGCGAGAAAAAAAGAACATAATTAATAGCAGTAGGAAAATGGGGTGAATTGGACAAGAATATATATGCAGAAAACGATTAGGTGCACATACATGCATTTTACTAACTTCATACACCCAAGGTCGCGCGTTCAAACCCGGCGGATGGATTTTTTCGGGCGTAAAAATCCTTAGCATGGCTTTCTTCGGAAGGGAAGTAAAGCCGTTAGTCCCGTGTGGTAGATTTACGGCCTCTGAGCAGCAAAATTAAGCGGTCTTTCACGCCCAATATAGAATGGGACGCTGAGAACCATAGCAGTAAAAGAGCGTCCATAAATAAAACTCGATTTACATTTACATTTAGATGCATTGGAGCATTTGTAAGAAAAATGGAGAAGAACAAGAAGCGCGATTAACTATTGAATAAAAATTCATATAGGACCGAAAGCAAAATATTTTAAACAATCAGAATTACATATAACAGACATTGCAAATTCTGTAGATAAAATGAAATCATAGACAGTAAAATGTATTGCTGGTGTTTCATTTGTTTTAGACACTAAGATCTAGGCAATAATCTAAATGTACTAGTCTACTAGTAAATGTGTAATCATGCCACGACTATCAGAAACGAGATTTATAAGAACAAGAGCAGCAAGAAGGAATTGCAAATGTGAATTCTTGTAGCGAAAACATAAGCAAAAGAATCTGCAAAACTAAAGGTAAATTGGCTTCCTCGTTTAAAACGAATGAATAATGAAAGAATTCCCTACCTCTATATTCTCTCTCACAAGAAAAAGAAGCTTGATTCTTTTCTACTCCCACATTTTGGAATGTACAATAAAAGCTAGTTTTAGATTCTAATTGGTTCCATTCTGTAAATAGGAGCTTTCGAGCTTTGTTGGTACTGTTCTATTTCATCCAATTAATATCCTACAATACCAAAAAAAAAAAAAAAATATATATATATATATATCTGAGAAACTGATTTAGAGCGCGTCATTCTGAACCTAATTAATAATGGACATTTATTTAAGTATAATGATCATAGCACATTCCTTAATATTGAAACACATACTCGTACTACAATAAATTCAGAACAGAATTACGTTAAAACTCTTCATATACATTGATTCTATCCACGTTAACAACGACGTTGTTATTTTTAAATGTATTTATTTATTTGTTAGCTTAACGTTCTTTAACCTGGTTGATCATATCGGACGATAAATGAATTCGGGGTCCATGGAGCTTAAAATTACTCGACATTGGATAACTCACTCTAAGCGAAATTCGAACTTGCGACCTGTTGAATGTGAGGCAGAAAATGGACGCTCTTTAATTCCTGTGGCTCTCAGCGTCCCATTCTATGTTGCGGCGTGGAAGTCCGCTTAATTTTGCTCAGAGGCCTCTTTTATCACGCTTAAGGTTCTTTTACGTGCCGTAAATCTACGACACGGGACCAACGACTTTACTTCCCTTCCGAAGGCAGCCATACTAACGATATTTACGCCCGAAAAAAATCCTTCTCGTCCGCCGCGTTTGAACCCGCGACCTAGTGTATACGAAGTTAGCATGGTAACCATTACACCACGGAGGGCAACACGTAGAGCAGACACGCTACCCAGGTGGGCTGTCAATTATTTTTTTCATTTAAAACAAGGAATAAATATGGGTGCAATAAATACGAGATGTAAACGGGTGAAGCGTTTGTCACCCAGGTTTATTTAAACATATAGAATAAATCAATGTACACGAGGTGAATCAGACTCCCCCAATTTTCCGTAAACTCCGAGGGTAGTTCAATAAGCACCAGTGTTTCAAAATAGATGGTGTAGCTGAGGCAAGTTGCTGTTAATCTGTCATTTGTTACATATCTTTAAAACAAATCGGTACTGAACTACAGGTTAGTTTGGATTTAGTAGACATTTCAGTTAGTCGTTTGACGTGTTTTCGCTAAATTAGGAAAGTGCAGTTCAGTGATTCGCTTTTTACTTTTGGATGGGAAACTTTCGAGAAGTTAAAAGCTAAAATGTATGCTGTTTATAGGGACATTTTGCCATCTACGACAACAAATATTAATTCAACAAGTTTAAACGTGGTGCCCGGTGAATATGGTTACCGAGGAAATAATTGAAAATATACACGATATTATTCTGATTGATCGTTGAACGAAACGGGCCATAGGTGTGTCGACGGGAATGGAAAGACAGGTGGGTAAGCTATCTCTTCTTCCCCGTAAAACAAGTGCCCCAGAAATGGCGCCCGCACATTAATATCCCTTTCAAACCAGCCCTCTCAGTAAATAACCAGAAACATTTCTAGTCACCGCTGATAAAATGCTGACGAGCGGAGACAAAGAGATTTTACTATTGCCAATGGATATTTCTGATCATATGTTCACATGGCCAAAAAATACAAAGGACTTAATTTATTTTGGTGCAAACAATAGCTACATCAATGCCACAAGGAATCTAAATCAAGACAACTTTGACGGTATGCAAGCACTTGGAGTAGAAATGGATCCTCAATTCATGTCTCGTATATATCATCTTTCTGATGGAAAAAAAGACTGACAGGTATTGAGGGCTAAGGAATTCCAAACATGGACTGATTTCCCACACAAATGAAAATTTGTCGAGCTCTTCAGTGAATACACACTAGTAAACAAATGGATTAGAAATAATCGACGCTTATTCTATGCGGAATGAAGAGAAACCACCAAGATGACCGCCAACGTATGCTCGGTCCGCTCCCTACCTGGTAGATCCCAGGACAACACCCTCTGTCGGCGCAGCCACAGAGAGCACGAAACTCTTGCCGATGTCCTGGGTGCCTTCCCATGTGGTGAAATGCGTAATCACTCTATTGACACCCCTACGAAATCATGGGTTTTCTGTTTACGGAAAGATGTCTGGGCTTGCCACTAAAGGGCGCAATAAATGTCAACGCTCTCCACCCATTAGTAAATAAGCTAGCATTTTTTATCCTACACTATCTTTTGAATCCCATAGTGGCCAGTCTGATGAAATCGAGGCTCCTAATGGAGGATGGAGGATATCTGTTGTGTAATGTTCGAATTTGCGACGGAAAACAAAGATCGTACGTGAGCGTGCTAAAATCCCCAAGTGTGCTCAAATTCGTTCCAGGGTATATTTGCTGACTGGAATGGATGGCCTTGGTTGATTCATTGCAAATGATGTGGTTCATTCAAAGCTGAGCAAGCTTTCATTAACAAAATACAGTTAGGCTCGGGAATATGTTGGTATAAAAGGATGATGGATTGGTTTAGCCCAAATCAAGTCAATGAGGTTTTTAATAATTCATACCTTTATTATAATCAGTAATAAATTAGTAATTCATTTCCATTGTAGTTAGCGTTCTACTCAATCCTGATGAAGAGGGCTCTGAGTAAAATTACGCAATTTTTCACACTCAATATAGAATGAGACGCTGAGAACCAGTCCTAGTTAAAAGGACGTCCATAATAAAACTCCATTTTTTTTTTCATTTCTTTTTGCATATGATATTGAGCAAGGAGTTTTTTCTATTAGTTTCGAGATATTTATATATGTGATAACGACTTGAAAATTGACACTGATATTATTATTTCAGGGTTCAGTGGCCATGTTGTATAAACGAGGCCTCAATTTAAGAATGTGTTTATATAAAACACATCTTTATTAAAGCCAATAATGCAACGTATCTATAGCTTATACCTATACGAGGCAATCTAATAATATAAAATTACTGGATAAATATGAACTCAAAACCACAACTATTGCAATATTATTATTTTAATGCATCATTAAAATTAAGTTCCCATGTAACAGATGGAAAGCTTGTTTTGGCGAAATCTTATTTTGATCTAGATGCAGCGAATTTCTTTGAGTGCCACCCACACGTTAGCCCATATCTCACTTGGCATATGAATTCCATGAAGAGAATTGAAACGGCTGTTATGGTTGAACGCGCAAATACATCAGATAGGGAATTCCTTGCACACACAGCTCCGGTTTCTCAGCTGGTTTTAAAAGAACATCGTAGAAAGCTTTATCGGAATTTGTGTAATGGAGCATTGCAACGCTCATGAAGCAGAACCTAAAAGGTCAGAGGTTCGTGCATTTGTTCATTCTCTTCCTGTTACAACTTCAATGTTTCACGTCTTCTTTTGTAACACAAAGTTGAACAAGAAATAAAAGAAATAAAATAAATAAATACAAAAACAGTGCTAAATAATACGAATATAGTGTCTACATTTGGTTGTCATAAAATGCTAAAATGGCCTTCTAATAAGCTCAACAATATACCGTCAGGTCAGTGGACAAGTGGGGTAAAAGCTCCCTAAAGTAGTCTACATAGCAGCATGAAGTGAATAATTTACAATGGAACAAATTTGATATGTTTTACTTATTTTTATTTATTTAAGTTTAACTTATTTACGTTTTTCCTTTTTATACATTACGAATTGACCACCTTTTTGGCGTTTCCTAGATTAGTTTCGGTGGAATAAAAGGAATGTACCTAAACTGGAATTGGCCTGGTAAACAACAATCTGCTACTGTTGGGTGTGTTTTGTTTAACTGATTTAAAGCTATGGATACGAGTATGAATTAAAGATTTTTTTTCCCATTTCTGACATTGATACTATTTCCGAGCTGAAGAAAAGATCATACCGAGTCCTGAAAAACCGAGTGCGGCTTTGTGGGAACAATCATCGAACAATAAAGGAAGCGGCATCATCACCATCCAGACATCCCAAATCCATCATATCAAAATGTTACCAAAATATTGTACACATGCAAGGCAACTTACACTGAGTCGAATAAAAAAACTAGTCTGCAACAAAAGAATTTAATTCAATAAATCTGATTGCGAAGAAAATGCCATACCTTAGGTCACTGCGCAATGTGGCGCCAGGAAATGATATACATAGGGAATGTGTTAGCAGAATTCTAAAATCAGCACGTTTTCCTGACTACAAAGTACAACATAGATAACACAACCCACTCAAAAAGAAAATATATTGCATCTGGATTACATAGCGTTTACAAGAATGGATTCTTCCTTCTTCATGTCGTGACGGATGCCAATTCTTTCTGGATGGGTACGCATATACGTAAAACGCAAGATAGTGGCCCAGAGATGGATGAGAAATTATGTGGATTGGGTGAGATGGGCCTCAGCTATCAGACTTTATGACCCTTGAGTTTTTTCTATGTGTGTATGTGAAGCAGAATGTTTTTCAGACAAAGCCTACGACTTCAGTTGAGTTTAAATAGAGGGTCCCCAAGCTATTCACAACACCTGCAACGCTTTTAACAGTGACAGAGGTACTATTTTCGAATAAATAGACTGTATTTTGAACATCTACGGTAGTGAAATAATGTAAACACATTCACAGCATAAAAATAACTGTCATTAACTGTGGCATTCTGTCTGTCTCATCGTTAATCATAAAGTATAATTATAAACACAAGATGTTTACCATTAGAGTAGTGTTTCTCATAATTTATTGGCCATCAAAATCACGTTATAATTCGATGCAAAATTTTTCTTAGACATCTTCTCGATAGCTCCAGCTCCCCAATTTTGAAACGTGACTGCTCACGCATTATACAAATAGTAAATTAAAGTTGATAGACAAGATGCGACTTTGTTCGAGCAGGCTTAGCATAATACAAAATGCAGCTGTTCTATAGTGTATTCAATGACAGCTACACACAGTAACAGCCAAAATACAGCTCCCGTTATACACCATGCCAGAGGTCGTTAGCCTCAACTGCAAATGTTACCCTTCCACAGACGCGTGAGGCCGTGCCGTGGTCGAGTGTCCAGACCATTCGTCTCTCACACATTCTGCCGTGTTCGATCCCAGGCGACCGCATGTGAAATTTGTGGTGGATAAGGCGACTCATGTTTGGAATTTCTCCGGGTTCTCCGGTTTCCTCCGCCATCGTATTCCACTGGTGTCCCATCTTCATTTCATGTATCATCAGTGTCATCGCCTGCGGGGCCATATATAGTAAAAGCGGGCGTTAAACATATCACAAAAAAAATAGACGCGTGGGCTAGACTACCACAGAACAAGTTTAAAAGTCTATACCCGATGCCTCTGCCTGTATACCTCCACAAAGGCCTTGTCATCTCTTGAATCGATGTCCAATTGGAACCTAGCGACGAAGCAAGCCTTCAAAGCTTAAACTTTCCCTTTCTCAGGTACAATCCTCTATGTGACCAGGTAAATGAACTCCTAAATTATAAAAGTAGCAAGTTGAAATAGGAAATGTGTCTTCAGTGTAAATTATTTAATGACCGAGATTTTGAACTTGCGTTTTAATAATTTTAGCTAGTTATTCTGTTATTTGTTATAAACTTTATAACAAGTTATTTTTATTTACAATTTTGATTTAAGTTGCCCCAGAATAGAAGTCATCCCAACCTTGTATCTTTCAGCGTCAAAGTAAACTACGGAAGGAGAATGGAGTATTTCCTAGCAAATTCAATCACTAAAATCCCAATTAATTAAAATATTTCATTTCCTCACAGTAACAACATTTAATCTCAGAATCTATATTGTAATGTGATTAATAAGGCCCACAGCTACTATAACTCCCCTCTATACGAGATTATTTCAGTCCCTTACATCATTCTCTTTCAGGCTTCTATATCAAACTAATCAGCAACATAACCAATCGAAACAAAGAGCATTCCAATGCTAAAATAAAGGGTTGAAATATAATGGACTTGTTGCAAAATTACAGTCGTTAAAAAGTGGATCTTGTTTTCACGCTGAGCTAAAAGTAAGTACCATAGAAGGCATATGAAGCTTTTAGCATCTGTTTAAAGCAGCAAGGTGCATAATTATCTTCATGCCGACAGCTCGGTATGGTAATGCAAGATGATTTTCCTTGCTTTAACGAGAAAGAAAAAAGCCAAATGTGGGTTAGTCAACTTTCAAGATGTTCCACAAACCTGTTTTCTGAGCTATCTCAACTTCATCAACCCTCTCCATTCAAGTCTAGCAGTGCACATACGCCATTAAATAAAACAGACAAAATCACAAGTCTAGAAAGACTGGTTCTTTGTATTAAAACATAATTAACATCACTTTCTACACCAATATAGTTTATTTTTATAGAACCTCTGACACTATTTTTATGAAAGCATATCTTCCATCTATCATACTAATCTACTTAGAAATCTACAGATATAGTTTCGGTACAATGAGTATAGGGGAAACTAAATCGACAATCAGATGTTTAAAAGCGGGTCCTAAATAACGACTCTGAAATTCTATGATCTTTCCTTGACATCGCAAATAGCAAAGAAAATTGCTAGATTCACAAGAAGTAAATAGCGAAGGCAATGACGGGTATTGATAAGCTAACGGATGTCACAAAAAGTAATTTGAAATAAACGTTCTTTTTTTTTTTTCTACATGCAATATCTAAATGTAGGTAGAGAAGGTATTGTTATTCCATTGAAAAATTTTATGTCGAGATTTCACCGGAAATATATTCTCATACCTACAAGTCAAAACTATAAAAATAAACATTTAGAAAAGGTCCGCGCGCCCACGTTGTGTGTGTCTGTGAATACGATGACTCAAAAACGAAAAGTCAGTTAAACACCAAACTTGATATTTGCGGTCAGCATCTTTCAAGGATGCGACACGAAGATTTTCAAGATTTCCCAATCCATACTACCATTTCCAGGACAAATTTCTCGAAGTTTTTGATTTTCTAAAAAATGGCTAACGATGTTTATTAAAACTTATATTAAAGACAATTACATGGCAAATAAAGCATATATCTTGAATTTTCTGGGAATAGCCTCTGAAGTTCTCTTCACTCAGCATGATTTTTGCATACAGGTAAACTGGAAGAGAGAGAAAGTTACCACATAAAAAATGTAGATATAATAACACAATTTAAGACATGCTCTCTTAGTTATTTATATTTGTAGAATTAATGATTTCCGAGATATTCTTTGTTATTAGCTACAATTTTGAACTACTTAAAACTTTTCTCAAACGGGAAACCGCATTTCGTTTCTCCTCTCGTGTTTTATTCCTAGTCACAAAAGAAAACCGAATTTCAATTACTTCACCGAGCGACCAGCTTTTAAAAGAATTGACTACGGATTTAGCCTAGTATATTCCCTTATTTCCCTTCTACTTACAAGGAAGCAAGTAATAAGGCCGTTGTGCTAATATTTATCCGTTTAGTATGATTTAGAAAATAAATAATCATTTGTAGAAATTATTTATGGCACAGGTAAAAGAGTCATGTACATGGAACACATCAGGTTTCTTTTCTTTCTGTTTTGTTCATTTCTATTGTCTTTTAATTTATAGATCATGTCGGCCGCTTGACCTTAGAACAAATTGCTTCACTCATTTACTAGTTTACGGTGCCCTTTAAATTAACCCATTCATATTTCATACCTCCAAACCCTAGAGAAGTTAGGGAATTATCCTGATAAAGAAAAACTCCCGCCCTACTGTCGGGAATCGAAGCGATAAGTATTGTATTTTAAAGAGCTCTCTATTGAGTTTGATTAATACATTTTTGCCGGTCTGTTAAGGTTTATCAGTTACACAAAACAGTTTACGGATAAAGGGAACATTACAAGCTTTACCTGGAAATTTGAGCTATACATTTTGGCCTACAGATAGCTTAAGTATAATGAACTTTAACCGAAATAGCTTGAGCCATTTTTGACGAAATAAAACGGATTCCCCCCCCCCATTCAAAGGGTCCCTGAATCAAATAACCAGTTTTAAAAAAAGTCAGCGTCTGCGAGTTGTCCACCCGAATAAACCCCTTCAATTGGAAAAAAATTCAATCGCTCTCTCTCTCTGTATATACATATATGTATGTGTGTATGTATGTACTTAGCGCAGATATGTGAAATGTATTGCTCCTAAGCAATATAACTACTTAAATACTATACCCACAGTAGCAATAAATAGTTTTGAAAGAAATACGGAAACAGGATCGCTTAAAGCAACCAGACCAAGACTTGATAATTATTCACCTACTCAGTGAAGGAGAAGATTCCGAAGCAGCGATAAACTTATAATAAACCCAAAGTCGCTCACTTTAACAAACTCATCAGGAATGTCAGTGGGCCACGTTTGAAATATACCAGGTTCAAATCTCCGGGGCCGAAAAATCTAACCGAAGGTTTTTCGCGGTTTTTCCAGTCGGTAGGCGGTGCTGGATTGATTAATTCTATCCGCGAATTTTGCTATCATCTCTTTCATCACTCCATTTTATTTCCTTCTTCAACTTACCAAACAACATTTTATTTCTTCCGAGAATTGAAACAGAATACTTGGACAAGTAATCTTCTCTTGTTTCTTATGAGCTCGTACAAAAGGTTTGTGATATCAAGATTAGTACAAACATTACCGGTTTGCATTTAACAAAATAAGAGTTTAAGTGGTATTTGATGAGTGTCTTTTGAAGATTCGTCGTGATTAAAGGGAAGAAAAACTGTTTCCAATGAGTAGGGAAAGTGGTGCAACTTCATAAATGTTTCTTTATTTTTCCTATTCTATAGACATTACATAAGGTTCAACAATGTGTAAGCTATGCATTATGACAAAGTTTGATTGCTAGAGATCATATTGTAAATAAAATTGTCGAATTGTCCTTATTAGCTTTTATTTAACGATCTCTTTGAAGGGCTCTTTAATTAATTATACAGTTTACTGAAATTCATCACCTATTGTTTGATTCCCATACTGCACCACCGGGAGGAGTTCATATAGTTTTAAAGTAGGAGTAAACTCCAGTTTAATCTACAAGGGTATTAAGTCCCTCATTGAGCTGGCACGGCGCTTTTAAAACACTTTTTTTTCTCTCTCTCTCTCTCTTCTTCTTTCATTTCTGCCGCTCTTTCCTTCTCTCCGATATCTAGTTGCAAAGTCCGCTAAACTTGTTAACATCCTTCCGCCCATGTATAGCTAATACAGAACGTGACAAATGGTCCCTTCATGTTGGAAGAAGAGAACAAAAAAGAAAGAGTAACAACAGCTCTGCCAAGTTCAACACTCTTTGCCAATGACTTGAGATATATTTCAGCTAAGCTTTATAACCACAAGTAAGGTTGCCAAACACTGAATTCCAATCTTTCTTTTTGTTTGAGTTTTTGAAATTTTGAGAGTGCGGTTTGTCACTTAAGTAATACAACTCCATCACTTACGATGCACATGCAAATATTTCATTGCTGCATTAAGATTTTAAAGCAAGGAGAAACTTAACCCCTTTATATAGAATTTTCCCAGTTTGTAAACCATATAATTTGAAATATGAAAGAAAAATTCTGATGCTTTAAACTCGCACGGCCTTCTCTAACACCATTGTATAAAACTATTATTTTATTCACAACATTTTGACTGGCAATAATCTCAAATTAAGCAATATAGACGGTTTATGCACCCGATGGAATACAATAGGCGGCGCCGTGGGCGAGTGGTTAGACCGCGCGCCTCCCGGCGACCCGGGTTCGATCCCAAGCGCGCGCATGTGGAATTCGTGGAGGACAAAGCGGCGGGTTTTCTCCGGGTCCTCCGGTTCCCCCCGCCACTCATTCCACCAATTGCTCCATCATCACCTTTCCAATCATCAATTTCGCTTATATTACGGGCCAACCCCTCGTAACAGGTTTTCCATTCTGTGAAGAACCTGTTGTCGTAGGCTCCCCGACAGGCTTCTGACCCCTAGGCATTGGTTTTTAAGTCCTAGCGGGTGTCAGTCCTATAATTACTGGGAGGGTAAGCTGATAACGAAATGAAACGAATGGAATATAATACATGAACACTTGCAAAAAGAGGGGGAATGATTTGATTCATACATTCACATGATTTTTTCTTTACTCACTTTTCTTAAACTATTCTTACAAAAACTTCTTCTTATGCTTATCTTTTGTTAATCTAGTTAAGCTCTCATTACGCACTTATATGTTTTACTTCTTAAATACTTACGGATTCCTGTGATTATTATATACAGCGTAATCCTGAAAGAATTACATAAGGAACAAGGAATATATGAAGGAAAATATGTTGCTTCGACGAAGTAAATACAAATAAAAAATATTGAAGCACCATTAGCATGAAGAGTTCGCAGCAGTCATCGATAATGTAGGTCCCACCCTCCATCTTTACCCCCTCACTTATATAATATGTAAATCAAAGTAGCCAACATATGAAATGTAGCTAAAATGTCGCCATCATTAAAAATATCGCTAAATCAATGTTTTATGTGGCTTCCGGCCCATATATCTCTCGGCTACGCGGGGTTTATTGAAGTTTTCTCTTCAAATCCCTCAGGTACGCTCTACGGCTTAGGGCTCTCAATCCTTTAGCTACACTTTGTGGCTTAGGGTTCTTGTTGGTAATCGTCCCCCCCCCCCGTTTCAAATTTTGGCCACCTTGAGCACTACTTCAGATTGTGAGGGAAGTTGACAACTGCAAACAACGCGCAGCAGAGACACATATTCTATGAAAGCTTAATTTTCTATCTACTTTACTTTAATCTAAGCAAACCTTTGGAGAAATAGCTATATGTACAATGAGAATAGTAATAGTTAAATGTTTGAAAATTTGTCGCTATATGCTAGCCTTTAAGATCCATACTTTTTCAATATATCGTGAGAAACAACTGGAAATTGAGAGGGCTTTCAAAGAATGACTTTAGTATTGAAAGGTTCAAACCATTAAAATCGGATATCTCGGAAATGATTTATGTCACAAAAAGGTTATTTCGAATATATTCTGTAAATTCTGTGTTTTAAAGAGATCTATATTTTTGTGCACTGTTAATTGTAGGTATAACAGTCGTACAAGACTGCACAAAATGTTTTCCGATCAAGTGGATTTCTCAGGCTAATTCTAGAAAATTAAAAAAAAAAAAAAAAAAAAAAAAAAAAAAAAAAAATTATGTCAATATCTTTAACATGTAATATTTTAATCAAAATCTTTAAAGACATTTTTGAGAAAACCATACATTTCGAAAAGTGTTCCATATAAAGGGCTGTTTGGAGGAGGCTTGAATCTTCGCGTCACATCTTTGGAAGTTACTAAATGTAAATACCAAATTTGGTATTTTCCGATTCAACTAATGCTGTACACCCGTGGATCTTTTTCTAAACACCCCTTTTTGGATTCACAGATCCTTAAAACATGTATTTTTGGTGAAATATCGGCACAGAATATTTAAGTGGATTACCATGCCTTCTCTACCTACTGTGTACATGGTAGAGAAAGTAAAAATATGCGCAAGTTCCTTAAATGAAATCAGGATTTTTTTGTGACATTCTCTTTGCTGATCTAAGGATAGAAAAAGTATTGCACTCCACAAGAAAATATGATGTCGAGATTGTGCCGTCCAAAATGGCATTTTTGGAAAACTGAATTTTCTTATTTCATTCCGCAGCTTCTTTTTTTTTCCCCTTAATTTTACAAGCCAGTAAAGAACGCTTAAGATCGTCGGTCTCGGCCGGGTTTGAACCCGTAATCTTAGGATCAGAAAACCAGCACCTAACTAGAAACCTGTGTGCACAGACATTACTGAAAAAAGACAAGATGCATACCAATTTTAATATATACAGTTCAGAATCTTCAAAGGAAGCAACGTGATTTTCGTGCACTTTTTCGTTCAAAAGTACTCTCAGTAGGGATAATTTTGTTGTTGTTTTTAATTACTTACAAACGATGTTTATAATAAAATATCATATGTTTGGAGATGTTGAATAAAATGAATATGAAGACCTCTTCATTTTTGCTTATTGTGAGTTTAATACAATTTTCAATAACTGGGACAGCGTAAGGGACAGTCTGAAACTTATTGAATTTAAATTCAGTTTTTGTTAAATATGTAACTCATGTGAATCATTTTTTTTTAATGAAACATTTCTGAAACATTCGCTATTGCTTGTGTGAATTTTCCAAATTTTATATATTTTTCGAAGTCGTAGGTCAACATTCTTTTGATTTTATGATACCATGCAAAGAATGTGCAAATGAAATCATATGCTTTTTATCAAATCAGCTTCCTCTATACTACTCTGTAAAAAATAAACGTTCGTATGATTAGTCAGTTAAACAGGAAAATAAACGAAAGTTGTAAAAGTAGCTGTGGCACAGAAATCCTTAGTCTACAAACATCAACAACCTTATCTAAAATACGGGTTTCCAATCGTTTGTTTAATGACTTCAGATTATTAATGTCATGTTGCACTGCAGTATTACTGTTACCTGCGGTGCGGGAGAATTAGGGTTAATCCACGCTAGTCGTTGAGTTTTCCGCATGCTGGGAGGGCTGGTACAAGGTACACTCAATCCCGTGATAGCTACTCACCTGGGAAGTGGAGACTTCGAGCTGGCGAACTATACCTTAGTGTGTAAGAAAGGAGATGGATAGATACAATGTCGTAAGTACTTTAAGTCCCGGACGTCATAGTTTAAGCACCTATTAAGTCAATTAGTGTTAATTAATTTTTTTCTACTCAAGCCTGGGATTTAAAGCACTCACAATATTTGTAACTTGTAAGTCACCATTATGGTATATTATCTCAAAAATTAATTTGAGATCACCTTGTCGTTTACCGGGAAGCACACCAGGCAGTTGATGAATTTAATAGCGCGTCAGCATCTTGCAGTGGTAGCTCAGTGGTTCAAGCAACCGGCTAGAGACCGTGAGAAATTCCGGCTATAGTATTGCATTTTTTAGTCTGACTCTACTTATCCAACTTTAATTGACATTTTATTTCCATACATATTTTTCAATGCAGAACTCTAATCGCTGTTTTTATCAATTATTTATAGAACTGTTTTGTAATAGCCAGGATTCTCGACTTGAAATCCGAAAGTATCGCGTCAATAAAATAGAATGACCACCAGAGCGAAATTTACCCAGTTGAATCATAATAAAATTTGGTACAAAATATAAAGATTGTATTTAAGAAAGATTACCTATGGGCCAACAAAACGCTAGAGCCAAAACAAAACAATTGAAGTGCGAAAGCGATTAAAATGGAGGCTGCGAACAATTAAAGACGATGCAGTAGTGCATATTATATTGCTGCAATTTGCATTTAATTTGTTTGTAAACGAACTGTCATATGCCAGGATCTCAGTGCCGAAATTTTATCTCGCAGGTGATCTTTAACATGCCAGTAAATCTACTGACATGGCGCTGTCGCTTTTAAGCACACTTAAAAACCATCGGCCTGGGCCAGGGATGAACCCGCAACCTCGGGACCAGTAGGCCAGCGCCCAACCAACTGAGCCACCCAGACCGACAATAAACTGCATTTCCTTATGTTTCTGCTACATTAAAGTTTTCTATAATGAATGAAATTACATAGTTCGGTATTTTAATCAAAAAAACTAAACTTATTTTAATGTTCAAATAAAAGTTACGGAGTAATTTAAAGAGGAAAATCTCCTTAATAGATTTACATTCTAACACCTTAACCTCAGCTATTTTACCTTTTTCTATTCCAACTGTGGTTATTCTCAACAAATTATAAAGCCAAAGGCGTAAGATGACATACTAAAAGCTTACGTTCACTTTTCCAAATACGTAGTTTTAACACACTACTTTTTACAGATGTATGCTTTTCGTCATAAAGTGACGAGGATAAGTTTTAAACAAAATAATTAAATTCTCATAAATGACAGCATTACTCCCCCTTTTCTGCTCATGTACAGTGCGAGAGTTCTCTCTCTATTAACGCGAACAAAAAAGGTTTGGGTTAGCGTCGGACAATGGTGTCATGTTCATGTTGATGAAAATCATTGTGAATAGCGCCATTTATTAACCTTGACACAAGCTTTGACATTCGTGTTGCATTTGCGTTATCACTTCTATCAGAATGGGGTTTACTCTGAATTTGCTTCAAAACTTACAGCAGCTTCTTAAAGGACAAAGGAGTATGTTGTAAAGAAGTTTTATTTAATGATCAATAATTACCTCGAAACACAACCACCACCATCACCAGTAACAATAATAATAATTATAGTTGTAATAATATAATTGGTAATATCATGCTTCAAACTTTTACATTGACAGCTTCTAAGGAAAGCACAGAATATTGGCAATCCAGCTCTGAGAAGTTTTTACCACAGTTTACGAATACTCCGATTTGAAGTTAGCAGAGTGAATGATGAACAGTATATTCCATATTTTTGGGGGAATGATATGAACTATATTTTATCATGTAGAAATATTTTATCATCACATCGCAGATACCAGTTCTGCGGTGTACAATCTGTAATCCCCAGGTTTTATTCGATATCACAACATCGCATCGTGAAAAAATAAATAAAAAGGAAAGGCAAGAATAAAATAAAACAGCTCCAAGCACGTGGCGGTGGTTGATCTGTGGAGAACCACGGGCCTCGACACCTCCCCACTCGCGTTTTATTCTCGCCCTTGGGGCCATGGCACGAGACTGAATCACTTGTAGCGTGCCACCCCACACCGCCCTTCCGCCCTTCAGTCCACAAGCGGCAGCAGAGGTTAAAGTTTACCTCTAAACTTTCGTGCTGCTGTTACAAAATAAAATGCCAGCAAACAATAACGTTACACCGGAATTAAAAGCGGGAATAAATAACATGCAGATTAAAAACAAGAGGCAGGAGTAATAATAACATTCCCGTACTACCGTCATAAGCAGAATGTTTATTGCATAACACCCTTAGTGTTCTACACAAAAAAACATATGAACCTAAGTTTCAGTAGGCACTGCAAAAAAGCTCACATTTCATATAATACACAAATCACAATTTCAAAAGCATAAAATTTAATTCTATATAGTCATAGGCACGAATTTTTGTTTTTAACAATACATGAGAAAGTTGTTGAATTAAAAAACAAAATGTCTTTTATGCATTTTATGTTATTTTTATATTATTTTTATTATGTATAGGCTTATTTTTCGCGAGTTTTGGAGAATTTTTTATGTTTTCGAGATTAATGTTTTAGCAATAAATGTAAAAAATATATACTATAATATATATTATGATTTTTAGTTTCTATACCACATATGTACAATATGCAGAGTAGGTAGAGAAGATATTTGATTCCATCCAAAAATCCCTATACTCAGATTTCACCGGAAATACATATATTGAGCTCCCCTTAATCTAAAAAAAGAACATCCTTAGATAAGGTGTGTGTGAAAACAAAAAGAAATGGATCTTTATTTATGAACGCTCTTGAACTACAGTGTTCTCAGCGTCCCCATTCTATATTGGACGTGAAAGACCGCTTAATTTTGCTCAGAGGTCCCTTTATTAGGCTTGATGTTCTTTTACGTGCCGTAATATGCAATGCGGGACGAACGGCTTTACTTTCCTTCCGAAGGAAGTCATGCAAAGGAGTTTTACGCACGAAAAAATGCATCATCCTCCGCCAGGTTTGAACCCGCGACCACTACACTGCGGAGGGCGATTTTGTGTGTGTGTGTGTGTGTGTGGATAGCATAACTCAAAAACAAAAGGTCGTTTGGTATTTAAGGCAAAATGCCAAAAACGATGTTGATTAAAATGTCATATGTTCAAGATATTTATAGGTATGACAAATAAAATGTATATGCTGAATTTCTGGGAATAGCCCCTGAAGTCCTGTTCATTCTGAATACTTTTTGCATAGTTTGTAAACCTTAAGACAGACAAAAACGTACTACACAAAAAACATAGATCTCATTAAAACACACAATTTATGCCATACACAGATTTGTTTTTATCTATTTTTTTAAAGCTAACCACTTCCGAGATTGTGATTGGTTTCAGTTTTAAAAATACTTAAACTTTTCTCAAACGGGAAATGCACAGCCGTTGCACCTCTCTTGTGTTTTGCTCCTGAACTTGACAGGCGAATTTCGACATAGCGACAGATTTAACTGTCACTTTAGTCTAGTATATTCCCTTCTCGTTATAAGAAATTTTGTAATAACACTGTTACTGGAAATGTTTCTCTTGATTAGCATGATGGAGATAATAGAATTATCTTTTGTAAGTATAGTTTGTTTGCAGAGCAGATACAGAAACTCATGTGAATGAAACACATTCAGAGTTTTTATCTTGCATAGAAAATGTACATCTATTTAAACTTACACAAATGAAACGTAACATACCATGGAGCAGGAAGTTGTGAAAGACAGTTTAGAATCTCAACGAAAATAGAAGAATACTTACAAAATACAAAATTAAGGTACCAAGCAAGAAAAGGTATTGTACATGAAAATTGCAGGTTGGTAACAAATCTAATGTTAGTACTTCTATCTAAACAAAAACCTGTAGCTCACCTTGTTTTATCCCGAATTAACTGGCTGGACACTAAATATGAAATATTAGAGTGTGGTTAAAAAGAGTTTGTACAACGAATGAAACCCATTATTGGAGATGCAATAAAAGACAGTTAAATATGTTCTTCCTGTGATTTTAAATTGGACCCCATTATGGCAAAAGAAACTTGATTGTATGTATAATAACAATAAAAGCTTTAGGTCATTTGTTAGAGCCTAACAGTGTCAGTGAGTCAAAAATATAATGACAGCATTTAACCAACTAAGTGCATTTAAAAATATCTGATGTGTTTACATTCACATGACTGTCTCTACATCACTGTAACAAAGTATTGTTAAACAGCTTGTCCTTCTATCTACTTTATAATAATCGAGATAAACATTAGCAGAAATTGTCTTAATTGCTTGTTTCCTTGTAAGTAGAAGGTAAATAAGGGAATACACTAGGCTAAAACGATAGTCAAATCTTTTAAAAACTGGTTGCCATGTGGTTGAAATCCGTTTCTTTACAAATTTCCGTGTGAGAAATTTTTAAGCATTTTAAATCTGTAACAAATAACAAGAGATATCTCAAAAATGGCCAACTCCACGAAATAAACGCATATGACATAAATTGTGTTTTAACGAGAACTACATTTCTGTGTAGTAAGTTTTTGCCTATTTCTTATGGTTTACCCGTTTCGCAATGTTCAGAAAAGATCATTCGGAATAAAGAGGTCTTCAGAGGCTATTCCCAAAAAATTTAAGATATACAATTTATTTGCCTTGTTAATATCTTTAATATACGGCATTTTAATCAATATCGTTAAGAGCCATTTTTGAGAAAATCAAACATTTCGAAATTGTTTCCATGTAAAGAGTAGATTGCGGTGGGAGATGTTTCTCAAAATCTTCAGGTCGCACCCCTGGAAGATACCAAACTTAAATACCAAGTTTGGTATTTTGTCAACTTTTCGTTTTTGTGCTATTGTGTTCGCAGGCACACGGACACACACGGATCTTTTTCTAAAAGTGTTTTTCTTTTTTAAACAGGGGACCCTAAAACGTATATTTCTGATGAAATCTCGGTATCGAATTGTTGGGTGGAATGCAATAGGTACCTTCTCTATACACTATGTACATTGTACGTATAGAGAAAGTAACTAGTTGTATTATTCTGATTTGCTTCTTTGTTACAAAGAACTTTTGGACAGCTAAGCCGTGGTAATGACGGTAACAAAACAGATGTAATAACAACAATCTTGGCACTAAAAACAAGGTGGCCACATTTTCTGTGATAAGTCCCTTCAATGCCTATGGCTAGCAATATCAAATACTGACAATGAGAGATTTTTACCTGCGTATAACAGGCAAAATGAGAACTATGAAAAACGAAAATGCCTCAACTTGTCGTATATTGTAGTTTGGTGATGATATTGGTTTGAAAAAAAAAAAAAAAAAAATTAAATTTACAAATAAGCGATTTTAACACGTTATTTTAGTTCCCTGTCAATTTTCATTAGAACCATGTAACATAAATTCACATTAATGTGAATTTATGCACATTAGAATTATTAATGTAACTTGTTAAAATAATTTTCAACACAAAATCTTGTTCCTGTACTTTAAAGGCATCAATTATATTGTGACTCAATCAAAGGATTCAGCTTAGCTCCAAGCAAGAGGTATTAGTTGGACAAACCAACAAGAAAAACAGAAACTATAAGAACAACAAATCTGATGTGTTACACTAACAAGACTCTATAATGATTCTGGAGGGGGAAAAAAAAAATTGTCTGTCTACTTCAAGCTAATCAACAGAAATATTAGCACAAATTGTTTTATTATATTCCTATATTTACTTGCGGGTATAAAGGAACGAGGGAATACACAGGCTAAAGCGATAGTCGAATCTTTAGGAGCGGGTCGTTATACAATGGTTTTGAAATCCCTTCGCATTGCATGACCAGGATACATTAAAAACAAAATAAAAGAAATCCATGTTACATTCACAGGACTTTCTATACCCTCTATAACCTATTCTTAGAAAATTTCGTTTTTCTGTCTATTTCATTTTAATCGAGTTAAGCCTTTGCGAAATAGCTACATTTCTCGTTTCGTTAAGGATACAAAGAAAATAGCGATAGTAAAATATTTTTTAACAACTAAACGCTATAATTCCAACTCTTTCTTTCCACGCAAACGCGAGAAACAAATGAAAAACGACTGGGCATTAACATAATGACAAAGAATTGAACATTTCGACCTATTAATAAGAGATAGCTCGGAAATCGGTTATGGAAAAAAAAATACCAACAAAAACCAAGTTATTTTTAAAGAAGTGTGTGTTTTAAGGTGATTTACATTCTTTGTGCAGTATTATTTTGCTGTATTTAATGTTTTTCAGTTATAAAAGTTGTACACGATACCTTCCGAATAAAATGGGTATTCTAGAAAATATCTAGCTGTATCGTATATCTCTAATCAAAATAAGTCCTGTTTGAAGAAACTCCAACATTTTAAAAGCTGTCCATCTAAAGTGTAGTTTGGGATGAGGGATTTTCTTGAAAATCTTCGAGTCGCACCTTCGGAAGATACTAAGCTAATCCCAAGTTTGGAATTTAACAGTTATGCTGTTCACACACACACACACACATACGGACACACGTACGCACCATTTTCTAGACTGGTTGTGTTTATTCCGGGAGTCTCAAAATATGTATTTCTGGCGAAATCTTGGTATTTTTGGGTGGAAGAGAATACCCACTTACTCACTTACTGTACGCAGTAGAGAAAGCAAAAATACTTTTGTGGATTCAGAGTGCTCCGGTGAAATCTCCGCAACGATTTTTTGGCGGAATATTTATTAGCACATTTACAAAGATGAAATTAACCTCAAAACCTATGTTTTAACAATCTTCAAATTGCTACATACTTTCCATACCACACGTAGTAGAGAGCGTAAAGAATGTTTTTCTACTTCTTTTATTCAGGAGGTTCCCAACCATATTTTCGGCGACATCTTGACATCGAAGTTTTGGATGAAATATAGTAAATACTTTCCCCTACTGACTATAAGTAGAAAAAGTGCTTTTGTTGCATTCAGTGCGCCCATACATTTCGGGTGAAATCTCGACATGGAACTTTTGGGCGGAACAGAATCCTTCCTCTACTTACTATACGCAGTAGAGAAAGTAAAAACCTAATCAGAAACATTGCTATTACATTGAATCATGGATATGCTTAGGTTACAAAATAACATATATTTTATTTATTTCCTACTCAGTTATACTACACTGGTGATTGGATGTATAACTCTGTATACAGTGTCACTTAATGGAGACAGTGCACACCCATTACAAATATCCAACATTTTTAAACTTTAGAAGTTTGGTTTTCTGCTTCTATATTATTTTTATTTCAAATTATAATAGCGATGTTTCACCTATTACTGTTCACCTCGGGATCTCATCAGTTCTTGTTTTGTTACAGACTTATCTACGAATTTTTCAACTTTGTCAGCAGCACCGTCAGAAATCCCAGATACGCGAAGGTCTCGGCCCAGGTAGTTTAGTACGTCAAATTTTGTTCCCTGATAACGTCATCAGTCATCACAGACGTCAGCAACCTGTCCACCCACCTTGATGTGCAGAATGTGTATCGAAAACGGAATCGGAATTGCAATGATGTTATCAATATAAGGTTTGCTATTCCACACTAGTAAGGGCAACTACCTTCGTACAAGTTAAAACACTCCATATTGGTATAAAGTTCATATACTTTAAAGTTGCGCAAACATAATAAACATAACATAACGAGGCTGCTTGAAACGACCTTTCATTGTATCCTTCAGCTAAGTTGACCTTGAAATGCTGCGAGAGTATAGTACAGGCTGCTCGTTCCTTCTAGACGAATGCCCTCAACGAAGATACACTGAGCTAGCCTACCCTTGATAAACAGGTCAACAAATACTTTGTTTCAATGACAAACAACTCTACTTCCTTATGAATATGTTTCGAGAATACACAGCGTACAGTTGATTGCAAAGTGTTGGGCATTAGGGATTTATACCATTGCCAGTGTTTTAATGAGAGATCCTTAGTTATTAATGAAAATGGCAGTAATTCAGGAGAAAAACATGGGGGAGAAATGTCGGGGATAGAAGAATTCAAGAAAAGTAGGTATAAAGCGTAGTGTAAGACGTAATCAAAGTTGAGAGTGAATACCTGTGACAGATGTCATTAGAAGTGCGATGTTTGCAGCAGCGCAGAAATATGAAAATAATAGAAAAAAAGCTGACGGTCATTCTTGCTTCTGTTTACCAATACTCCAGTAAATGACTCGCATCTAATCTCTCCTTTAAAAATATTATTCAAGAACTGACGCGCGACCTCTACAACACAGTTCTACAAAGTTTGAGGCTCACTTGTTTGCAGGAAACATGCTGAGACATGGAGGTCTATCATAAACGTTTTATACAGAATTTATTATACATTTTAGCTACCAGTATAAAGGTCATGCATTTAATTTTACATCAATAGCAGTAATGAAATACCCACATTTTAGCGCTGAACACATGGTATAAAATAAATTGAATTTTTAAGGTCGCAGTATTGTTTTTCCTTTCCTTTCTTTCTTCCGTAAGTTTTCTATATGTATCTAACACTTGGATCCACCCCATCCTTATCACGGTTATGACTGGCTTGAAATAAGTTCCAAAAGACAGATGAGCCAATTAATTATGTAATATTCAGGTGAAGCGAAAAAGGAGCAGAAGTAGCTCGAGTTGATGAATTACACGCTCATAGGTGTAAACGACTAGAATTGAAATTTTCACTTGTAATATGATTAGCAAATCCCCTTAGAGAGGGAGGAGTGCATGAGAAATAAGTTAAATGCAGCGTTAAAATACACAACATTCACAGGTAAGTATTTAAATTAAGCCTAAAATTGCTGCTACTATTGGAGAGGAACGCAGGTTGGTGAACATGAAATATATTACATATTTAGAAGGACCGAATTACGTCATGGAAAAATTATCAGCGGCTATTATCTGGATGTACAGATTAACTGTTTGTTCCATAAATATATTAACAATGTAATAATAATAGTAATAATAATAACAATAATAATAACAATAATAATAACTTAATGCATAATAACTTATTTAATACAATAAGTTATTGCTATTACCGCAAGATGCTAGGACCCTATAAATAAAAATAATAATAATAATAATAACAATAATATTATTATTATTGTTATTATTATTATTATTATTGCCTTCAAGAACATAAAAAACAAATAAAGTTATGAACGTTTCGAAAACCTTTGAGGTATGCAAGAACGGAGTTAAACAGCTGCCTTTCGTAGTAGGTTTGCTACCATTGGTTACAAGAGGAACGCCATTGTAAATATAACAAATGAGGCCACTGATGCTTTTGGCTATTTTCCGTACGAGTTCTGTAACGGCAGTTGAGTGCCAATTCCGAGTGGAATCGAAGTGCAGCTGTCTCATAACAGGTATGGTACCATTAGTTAAAAGAGTAACACCCTTAAACAAACACTAAGGTCATTGATGAACTCCTTACTTTCCTCACGACACAAGACTAACGCCAATGGACCAACACTATAGTCAGTTATGCCACCTGCTACCTATCAAGACTTTTGCAACGGTGGCTGAGTCGGCATGGCTTTGTTTCTACACGATAACGAGGCTTTTGAACAGACTATACCAACTTAACTCTCTGTTGCATGCTGTTGCCATTTGACAACAAGAAGATTAGTGAAAGTTGTAATATATTTAAGTGTGTTCTTTTGTTACGTTCATATAATACTGACATTTAACTAAAAAATGAAAGTCTTTTAGCTATTTTATATTCTAAATATATTGATTTCAATATTATTGTAGTGCTGTTTCATAACTAAAAGCAAAACCCATGCAACTGCAGTCAAATGCAACCCAACGTCACTCGTGTGTCATCACACCGTTAGTTTACATGGGCTCTCCCCGTCTTTACAATGTTTGCTTTTTAATAAACAGTATTAGCGCAGCAGAAAGAACAAAATCCAGACCTTTGGAAAACATTCAAAAGGAAACAATCCATTGTTTAAACAGTCCTTCATTTGTAGCTGCTTTAAGTTTATTAAGATGCATCATTTTTATCTCATTAGCAACGCAAGGCTGAAGCGCAATATATGGGAAAAAGTTACATTTTCAAAAGCAAATTTTAGGAGGGTGGTTACTTGTCTATATTGATGTCATATAAGCCCGGGGTTCTAAGGTGAAAGGAAAGGGTAACCAGCAAAGAGCGAGCTGCTGAGACTGCTCTATCAACTAGTAAATGCACAGACTGTATATTCCAATACCTGTCAAACTCGAGGCGAACTGGAAGAAAATGTCGTCCCTACACATTCTATTAGGTTAGAATAATATGTTTACGGAAAGTTAATATACATGTATCAATTACTTATCCATCTGTGGCTAACAGATGCTACGGATGAACGCTCTTTCTCGAGCAAGTCAGGAATCAAGCTAGGTTCCTTGGTATAGTAAAAAGGAAGTTCACCTTACATTATGATTCTTTGTGGTTTTGATGCAATTGCATATTAATAAAAAAAGCATTTGCAATATTCAATATTCAGGAGTAAAGGAAATAAAAAATAAATAATAATTATAATAATCACAATAATAATAATCGTAATGCGAAAATACATTCGCCCCAGACGAGAATATCGGATGGTCTCTAATATAGAAACTAACACATTGGATATCAGATCCCAGAATGAACCTTAAATGTTCCTATTAACTAAACAAAGATTCTTTTGGTAATGAACTAACAAAATATACATAGCCACACGGTGATTTGCAATTTTGCACATATACCTACAGAAAACAAATTTGTAAGCGTATGTATGCGTATCGTTTATCAGAAATCTTAATGGGCTGCATCTAACCATAATAATTATTGATCACATTCACCACCATTAAACCATTATAAAGATAACTTTTCTTTTTAAAGTAAAGACAGGAACCGTATTATTTCAGATATATTGGCAGAGATTAGCATTTAATAACGGTTTATTAACTCTGTCACGTTAATTAAATCTCATCATTAAATCGTTACATTAATTTCTCCTCAAGAAAATTGCTCAGTCTTTAAGCTGGCAATATAACGTAAGCTTCTCGATTATTCGCTTTCTCATTGTCAGTTTCGTCACGCAAGAGGAAAAGTGGTCGGGTGAGAACAAGCTACTCTGATGTTCCTGGTAACCTGATTTCCGTCTCGAAATAATTCATGCATATAAAAATCAAACTCTTCTGTTACCAAAATAAAAAGGAATGTTCTGTACTAGAAGCTGCAAGTTTTTCAGGTATCAGAGAAACGTTGCAATACAACTCGAAGGACATTCTATCAACCATGTCATTATGTAGCTAAGACACGGATGTGATGTAAGAAATAGGGCGACTACGTGCGTTATTGAAGCGCTAAGATAACATGGGCCGCGCCGTGGCCAAGTGGTTAGACCTCTCACCTCTCATCTAGACGATGCGAGATTTGTGGGGACAAAGCGGCGCAAGGGCGGGTTTTCTCCGGGTTCTGCGGTTTTCCCCGCCATCGCATTTCACCAGTGCTCCACTTCCTTTCATGTATCACCAGTGCCACGAAGTGCTTGGTGGTGAAAGTGGACGTTAGACACTATCCAAAAAAAAAAAGCATTGTATGCTGCACAGTACTCCTAAATCTTTTAACAGCCACAAGTTAAAAGCAGTTGAAGTAATCTAATGTGCGTCTTAGAGCTTTGTTTTCGAAACTGAAGAAAATATAAGGAAGAACTCCATCCATTTTCAATTCTGTTGACACCATCTCAAAATCCCAAACACCATATCTATCGGTTTAATTGTTTTTTTCACACAAGCTGTGTGTAGGACAGGAGTTGGATAGAGTCAGGAGATCCGTGGTTCAAATCCCGGCTATGGCATTGAATTTTTTCAGACTGACTCTACCTATCCAACTCCTGTCCTACACACAGCCTGTGTGAAAAAATTACAAATTCAATGTTATGCCGGCATGTTCTCGTGGTAACTCAGTGGAAGGGCAACCGGCTATAGACCGGAAGATCCGTGGTTCAAATCCCGGCTATGGCATTGCATTTTTCAGTCTGCCTCTACCTATCCAACCATGTCTATGTCAATTTTATAAAAGAATGTTTATTCAAAGTATTTAAAATGGCTTACATTCTCTTGATTTTCTCTAATTATTCTTTTACAAATTAATTTAACAAAACCTTAATCTTTCGCTCTCGTCTCAATAGAAACAAACTTCCATTACCATTTGTCGTAGATAAGAAGAATATGTACTTCGTTTAGAAGCGAAGCATGAGCTTTCAGAGCACAAGATAAAAACGGATTAAAACTGCACAAATAAGGTTTCTCAGATCTATTGAAAGTGCCACCTTACTAGACAAAGTTAGAACAATGATATGCGAGAAAAATTAAAACTTGAAAATATAAAGGAAGAAACTGATAATTATTTATCAAAGAAGATGGTACCACCGTGAAGAAAGAATGCCCTTTACCGGACTGCCAAGACAAGCTTTATGTTACCTCCCTGTTGGAAAGCCTGACCTGGCTCAACCAAGAACAGCAAGGATCTAATCCATGACGGGAAGAAGAAGAAGAATATAATGATGACTTTCAAATTCAACACTCTTTGCATGACGACGAGAAAAATGGATAGTGACTTAAAAAGTTATAAATATTTGAAAATTTAAACCCATAACAAAGAATATCTGGAAAATGGTTATCGCCACCTAACATGTTATTTGCAGTAAATTAGATGCTTTAACGAATCTGGTAATAAGATTTTGTCTGTCTCTTAAGGTTTAACAATTATACAACACAAAAGCCAATCAGAACGAAGAGGACTGCATATGATATTTGCAGAGAATTCAGAACATCTATGCATATTATTAGTTATGGAAATGTTTTAAGCATTGGTAATCAAAATTGCTAGATACATTTTGAGCAAAACTATAATACCGAAAGTTTTTCCACGTAAGGGGAAATTTTCCTGAAAAACCTCAAATCATATTCTTGAAATATCCTAAAATGTCAAGTTTGGTGTTTAACCAACTTTTCGTTTTTTGGGTTATGCTGCTCACAGACACGCGGAACTTTTTACTTTCTCTAGCACATACGTGCAATGTAGATAGTGGATAAAGTGCCGTATCCCACCCAAATTACGATACCGAAATTTCATCGGAAATATGTGTTTTGAGACTCCTGAGTAAAAATAAATAAATAAATACATTTTTAGAAACATGTCCGAGTTGGGCGAGTTGGCAGCATAGCTAGAAAACGAAAAGTCAGTTAATACCAAACCTATTTAAAAACACTATTTTCCAAAGATGCTACACGAAGATTTTCAAGAATTCCCCCCTCTCCAACTACCTTTATATGGAACCCTTTTTATTTTCTAAAAATGGCTCTAATAAGATTTATTAAAGTACCATACATTTAAGATATTTCCATGACAAACGAAATGTATATCTTTAGTTTTCTGGAAATAGCCACTGAAGACCTTTTCACTCTGGATGACTTTTGTATAACCGGTAAACCGTAAGAGATTGACAAAAAGTTACTACACAAAAATGTAAACACACAAGATAGTTCATATGCATTTTTGTAGAGTTAACCGTTTTCCAGCTATTTCGTGTTATTGGTTTCAATTTTAATTTTCATCCCTCTTTGTTTTACTCCTAGCTAGCAAAGAGAACCAAATTTCAATTTTTTCACTTACCGAGTGCCTTTAAAAGATTTGACTGTCGCTTTAGCCTAATGTGTTCACTTATTTCCCTTCTACTTACAAAAAGTAAGTAATAAGACCAATGTAGATAATATGTTTATCTTGACCAACATGATGTAGATAAAATAATCTTTTGTAAGAAAAGTTTGTTTGAGGAACAGCTGGAGAAAGTCAGATGTTTAAAAATGTTTCTTTTCGTTTCAGTGGATTTCCGGTTTGGGTGGAATATAAATACTTCCTTTACTTAGTCTCCATTTCTTTTTCGATTGAATTCTTTTCGGACATTTACGCGACGCTAAATTCTGATCTGCAATGCTCCGAATTTGTGCAGTACTGGTATCAGAGATGTTGCAACTTGTTTGCTATGATTGTGATATAATCCAATATTAGAAAGAATGAAGGGTTATGTCTGAGATGCATTACCTACATGCGGCTTGGATCGTGACTCGTCTAAATTACGAGGAGAAACATGGCGACCCAATTACGACCTGTTTTCCCTACAACCTATTATTACTGACTCTCGGACCACAAAAAACCAAACAAAGCAAAAACCTAAAGGTAGAAAAAAAAATCCTAAAAGAAATCATGTAAATGTACCACGGACTTTAATAACGTATAATTCGGAATCATTTCGGCTATCATGATATTAGACATTATTTTAAAATCACGTCTTTGTACTAATACAAGATTGAAGGGTTTGGTCAATGAAATGCAACCCTCCTTCCACAGAAAAAAGGAGTAAAATTCGCTCCAGCAAGAAACAAATAACTATGTTTTACCACTCAGTAATTATAAACAATTGCGCGAACTGATAAAAATGTCTCACAACAACGTAAAATTACAATGTTTTCCGTTCTGATAAGTAACCTTATGAAAGTATGGTTTCAAGAAGAATAGGCTGGCATATCCTCACAATAAAATTCTCCATCTCTAGCTGGCAGATGTTATCGAACCTCGACCATATAATAATATGGAATCACAAAGGCAAGTAAAGCACTTCTGATTAAGTTTTATGAAAGTTTATTGGACAATCAAGACAAGACATAAAGGAATAAATCCATTCCAATGCATATGCTTAGAACCTTAGATTCAAATATTTAAATAGTAAATGTTAATTATGCTCTGTTTTCACAAAATAAAGCTGCACCGTGTACTTTAAATGGAGATTTTGAAGACACATATGAACATTTGCTTGAAACTATAACTATTCGATGGAATTATTTTTATTTAAAATAGTGTAAACGAAGAATTGTGAAGGACAAGTATAGCGAATAGTAACTCAACAGCCATTACAAATGCCTCTTAACCACTTAACTGAAAGTAAATAATTTAGGTTTCTAATACGTTTACACAATTCTACCATTATGAACAGGTTGATACTGTATGATACTATATATATATATATATATATATATATATATATATCCGATTGGTTCATTATGACACCCATTCCATCTGATAGCAAGGGCGAGTACCATATTTTAAGTTTCCGTGACTTATCGATGGAGACTTATCAAAGCATATTACAAATATAGAATAATTTATTTGTATCTACTCAAAATGTTGCCCTGATAACAGGCTACATCATAGTCCATAGCACTTGCTCACTTCTTTCCCAGGAAGGGGATGCCTGGAGATGGCTCTCTTGCTTATCGGTTCATCAGGTAGTAACAAAGAAAACGTAGGGAGAGCAGCTTAGGTCTCAGAACATATGAAGACACTCTCACTTATGTCAGCTATTTATTTCAAAATACTTCACGATTTATTTCCTACAATTTACAGTGCTAAGATTGGTAAAATATTATACCCAATCTGCGGATAATCTCGTGAGAGTTTTTGCATCATTGTTATAATTGGGACCACCATTGTTATAATTGGGTCCACCATTGTTATAATTGGGACCACCATTGTTATAATTGGGACCACCATTGTTATAATTGGGACCACCATTCATTTAAGCCATAGTAGTTAAGATTATCCTCTTGTTACATACATTACTGCTATACTTTTCACAGCACAGTAGGATTATTACACAGGGGCTTAGAAAACATTCCTTTTGAACGCATGTACAGACATGAGTTAAAGAACCAACATTTATGCTTTTGATAATTGTTTTTACACGACAGTCACACATAGGCACTAAATTTTCGGTACCAGGGTTGAATGAAGATTAAATGTACATAAGTAGTTACCTACTATGCTAGCTTAATTGACAAGAGCATTGCACGTAGATCCGTAAATCGTCGGTTCTAATTTATCTAAGTAATTGCATAATATTTCATCACTTAATATTCTTCATATATGAAACTTAACCAATGCTGTTCTCTTTACCTTTAATTGCTTATTATATGTTTAAAACTGTATATGTAAAGAAGCACTACAGTCTAAGCAATAATAACGCAACATTCTTACTCGGATATGCTCATTTATTAATGCTTATGAAGGATTCATGTATGCCGCCGCCGAGGTTATCTGTATTATGTGGGCATAGTATTCCGGGAACAGTAGTTCTATTTTAATTCTATTTTATTTGGAAGTAATCATCAATGAAGTAATAATCACATACACACGCGCGCGCGCACACACACACACACACACACACACACACACACACACACACAAAGCTGCGCGCGGAGACCTTTTTCTAAAAATGCATGCTTCTTTTTTTCTTTATTTATTCAGGGATCCTCAAAACACGTGTTTCCGCTGAAATCTCAGTATCGAATTTTTTAATACAATACATACCTTCTCTATATACTATATGTGTACATAGAACTTGGTAGAGAAAGTTATAGAGCGGGTGATGCGAGGTTTCCTTTGGCGCGTTTCTTGCACCATTGCTTAGGTTTTCCAAATACGTTTCAAAGAAAATTGTCCGAATAGAAATATCTGGAAAGCCCAGCTCATTGCCAACAGAAATTGTTTTAAAAGCCCCTCCCCCAAATGCAAATCTTATAAAATGTGTAGCGCTTCATAGAATATGAAAAGTTTAAGAAAACATTATGAAATATTTTTTGCCATGCATTGAATTCTACGCATCTCAAACCGCAACAATACTAAAATTTCTCCAAGAGCAACGGCAACTATGGTTACGAACAGGGGTTTCCAACTGGCGGCCCGCTTTTTTTTTTTTTGTGCCCAAGATCTTTTTCGAAAAACAAGCTAATTTAAAAGTTAAAAACAATTAAGAAAGTATGAAAAATGTTTCACACCCCATTCAAATTACTTAATATACTAATTTTGTAATTGTCTTCATGTTAAATTCTAATTCTAAATTTAGTTGTTACTGGAGGCGGTATTCGTTTAGTGATATATGCAATTAATTTACCTCACTAAATTATCTTTTTTTTTAAATTAGTTTTCACTTCAAACTGAATATATAATATAATTTATTTTTTCCTTCTTTATGCCATCTGCAAAATATTAATTTCAAATTAAACTGACATTGTTGTTTTCCAAAATTTAATTCTTTTTGTATACTTTCAAATTCAGTATTTTATCCATTTGGCAATTTTTTTTACGCAATTAAAATAATTTAATCTTCCAATTTTGTTTATTTTAAACTGCTAACATGCTGCCATGTGTTCTATTTGGAGAATTTCACAAATATTAGTGTAATATTCAAGTACGACCCGCAACCGTGTCTATTGGTTTCTAAGCTACCCCCGAGCTCGAACAACGTGGAAATCCCTGGTTTAGAATAGAAAATATATGCCATGTTTTGCCTGTTTCTACTTGTAAGGTACAAGGTACACTCGAGAATTTGTTACACTACGCTCAATCACGACAATGTGTTTTACTCTTTGAGTAAATGACATTTATGTATCGGCGTTTATTACTAGGATTTAAGATGCCATTAAAATTGTAGTAGGTAGGTATCGTTTGCATTGGATTGCCTATGCTTTTTAACCACGCCTACTATTTCGCCCCACAGCCGCGCAGGTTAAGTCATTATAAGAGCAATTTTATGCAGATTGCAGGTGTATTATACTTATTTAACTCCCCCTACAGAATGCCCATAAAATAAATAAGCATATATCGAAGTCATTATATAATCCCTTCTCCACATGTGTGCCCAGCCGTGATTACGGCCCCACAAAAAGAGAGCCTACACGTATGCATGAGAAATGTGCAGAGATTTCCTCGTGAGCTAGCAAAAACCGGACCAAAAAACTGTGCTGGTGCTGGTTCTGCGCATCCAGGTAAAGCAGAAGTAATTGAGCGATCGGACATGGGATATTAGCCAGTCGTACCAACACCTTTCATTCTTATTATGGGAGAGGGAGATTTTGCCCAGCTCCAACACTAAATTGAGCGAAATGGTGATGAACGAGGTACATTAGCCTACAGTCCATAACCAAACCCATCCCACCCTGGTTGGCGAGGAAAAACTTCCTCAACGAATATACAGGCAGGTTCATATACTGAGGAAGGGGCAGCAGGAAACATCCCCAGCTCTGTTGTGCCTTATTACTGCAGCATCCATATAATACATCATTAACCTGACGTAAGGGCCTGTATATATGTGCCCTTCCAACCCGAGGTTAAGAGTGGGATAATGTATTCGCCGTCTCGTAAGTCAAAGTTAGGAAGAGGAGGAGGGCGTGTGAGAAAGGGAGACGTACGGGGGCACAACAGATAATTCGTATAGGGCCGGACATACACAGTTACTGCCGTTTATTCGCTTTTCTTTCCGTGTATCTCTTCTTTATGACGCGCTAATGGAATGAAAAAGTACTCACAAAAAGAAACACGAGTTTTCTCTGCTCTCTGGTGAAGAATTCTGTCAGGCTGCATAACTGATTCCTAGTTTGCAAACTCAATGTACACTGAATGTCACGAGCAGAACGGTATAAGTGTGGCTGTCTACACGTCAATGACTGTTAACTTGAAACAGAAAACATTTGCACGTAATCTTAACAGAAAGTGATGAGAGGTCAGGCTATGTTTCCATTGACGCGTTTTGTTGTTGTTGTAGTTTTATTTATGGACGCTCGTTAACTGCTGCGGTTCTCAGCGTCTTATTCTACACAGGGCGTGAAAGACCGCTTAATTTTGCTCAGAGTCCTCTCTATCAGGTTTGAGGTTCTTTTACGTGCCGTAAATCTACGATACGGGACCAACGGCTTTACTCCCCTTCCGAAGGAACTCGTGTTAAGGATTTTTAGGCCCGAAAAAATCCATCGTCTCCCGCCGGGTTTGAACCCGCGACCTTCGGTGTATGAAGTTAGCATGGTAACCATTACACCACGGTGGGCGACAGTTTCCATTGAGCAGACAGCTTTTTAAACTCAAATATCGAATTTTGTTGTGTAACGGATACTATACACGACTGTACTTTGATTTGTTCAGAATTATAGGTAAGCCCCGAACCTAGGCATTGTAACAAATTAATCAGCACAAGTGGCACAGAAGAGTTTATTATTGAAACTTAAGGATGTACTTACGGGAGATCCGTCAGCGTTACACAGTGATCTTCGAAAATCAAACTAAAAAGTGCCGACGATTCTCTCGACAGGGGCTGTTTTATAACTTTCAGTTGATATAGGAGGGGAAGCTTCCCGGGGGTGGGAGAGTTCGATCATACACAAGAACAGTACATAATACCCTGCATCTGGCACATGTGTTTTAGCAGAGGCTCATATTGACTCATCTAACAATTCTCTAAGATATGTGCACTTATTTCTATTTTCTAATTACCCCTAATTAAAAATACAGCTGTTTTCGTAGTGGTTTTAACACCAGATACAATGGAAACTGTTACTAAAATGCCTTCGGCCAGCAATATCTTTGGTAAACACACCTGCAGGGATGCATCCGCTACATGGGGATGCTTTACGTAGTCAAGCCATTCTAAGTTATATAATTATATATTTATAGTTATTTCCTTAAACGATAATTTCATTTACCTCTACCATTATGTATGAAATTATTGCACAATTATCTACAGGTTCTTTATGGCGAATCCTACCCTCTACCTCTTATAGCTGCGTACCTGGTACTGTATTGGTACCTTCTATAAAAAAAGGGTTTTGAAAATGGGGATTTTAATGTCGTTAGTTGTCTACAAGTTTTACTTATGCCAAAGTATATGCGTCCAAAGTTTTGGATAGGTAGAGTCAGACTGAAAAATTCAATGCCATAGCCGGGATTTGAACCACGGATCTCCCGATGTCTAGCCGGTTGCTCTGCCACTGAGCTACCATGGCAACATGCCGGCATAGCATTGAATTTCTCAACTGACTCGTATGTTTTCCGGTAAACCACAAGGTGATCTCAAATTATTTTGAGATGACAACCCCAATGGCGACTTACAATGTTGCAAATACTTTACACCCAGGATTCATAGTAAAGCCAACTATTATGGTCATTGGTATTGGAATAATTTTCTTTTCACACAAGTCGTGTGTAGGATAGGAGTTGGATAGCTAAAGTCAGATCCAAATTATTAATTATTCCAATCCAAAGTTTTGTCTATATTGGTCAAATAGTGATAACCTGTACATGGGTAAGAGTAGTGAATGGTATTCTAAAATTCTCCCCAAGTCTTATAGTGCAAATGTGCAAAATTTGTGCCCTGGTTGATCAAGCAGAACAGCTTTATCTATAAGGGGTTGACGACAATAAAGTAGAAGTAACTTTAAAAATCTCGACCTCTATATAATTCAAAATGAAGGTAGGTGGTTTTTACAATTCCCAATTTAATCTATGATTTTTACAACTTGTAACATTGTTCAATATTTTGACCATAAGCTCAAACAATGCGGATTTCCCACAAGCGATTTAAATTATTGTTGACATATTGTAAGGTAGTCTGCAGTTTTCACTGGCTCCTACAGTATGAGCATAATGCTACTTCTAGTCAAGCCACAGAATGCTAATTTGTATGTTAGGGGTTGAAAATAATTGAGTGGATGTAACTGTGGCTTATTATTTTTGTTAAAATCAAACCAAAAATATCTCCAGGAAGAATTAGGGAAATGTGATATGAACGACATGCAGACCCATAAACCACAAAAAACTCAATTTTAAAATCATTAAACCTCCATATTTAAGCCCTTGGGCTGAAGATCATTTAAACTCTTTCATATTTACAATAAAGTGCGAAAATTAGCCTGCGATATCCGTATTCAACGAAACGGAATTGAAATTTGGTGACATGTATATGAAAGAAATGCCCCAAACCCATTAGTTTTCAAAATTCTCGATACCTATTCCGAGAGTTTGTATTGTCTTAACATTTAAACACGAGTTTTATTCTTGCTTTGGATTTCTCATTAAAGCGTTGGTCCATATGTAAATTTAGTTATCTATTGCCTGTAAATGAGCATTTCCTTCATTCCTAGCCTTATAAGTATTTATATTTTCAAATTAAACAACTATGTCGGCATTACTAAAACGTTCCTTTTAAATTCCTACTACGTTTCTTAGAACCTTCATTTCTATTATTCAGTTTTGTTTCATCTACACTTTTAAGGGGAAAATTTCAGCTCCATGTTAACAGCAGGAAGTGTAACAGTTTTATATTTTATTTGTTTAACATTACTCTTAATAGTATCATTACTGAGATTTATCGTGTGATTTTTGTGCACATCATTATTGAAATTATTGAACACAATACAACAAAACAATTAATTTAGTCAACTTGTCCAATTACTCTATTTTTAATAATCAATTTACTTCCAGAAAGAGGTCCATAAAGGGCCATCAATTTTGTATTCGGGGAAAATTCCTAAATTATGTTGAAGCAATTACGTTTTAAGAAGTGATATAATTTTTTTTCATTATTCATAATTCAATATACATATTATTCAAGGCACCAAACCTATATGTTAACCAAAGTTATAAAAATATAAGTACATAATTGTTGGGTAAATAGCCTTATGGTACCTACCAGGCTACTTGTCTTTTTTTTTTCAGGGATTTTCTCTCTCTCTCTCTCTCTCTCTCTCTCTCTCTCTCTCTCAAACACACACACACACACGCGCGCGCGCGCGCGCGTAAATATATGGGGTCTAAAATGATAATTTTGGCGTAAGAGAAACCGAGAATACTGCAATAAGCCATTTCCCCACCATGAGTTTAAATATTTGATGTCTTTAACTCTAGCGGGTACTTATTTTAATGATTTAGATAAGATTAAGTGGTTAGAGTGGACTCCTCCGAACTTTATTATTATTTCTGTTCAATTTTTTCAATTATATATATATATATATATATATATATATATATATATATATATATATATATATATATATATACACACACACACACATACAGGGTTACTACAAAAGAAATAGACAACTTCAACTGCCTGTAAAACAAAAACTATTAGAGATAGCAACCTAATTATTTTGGAGGTATGTTGAGAAACTCTCAAAGTTTTGTTTGTTACTATTGGTAACGCTGTAGTGTTTTGTTTGTTGTTGCAGAAGCTGAAATGGCGGAAAATCCTGTGGAAAAGGCATATTGCGTGTTTGAATTTGCTAGAACGCAATCAGCAACTGTTGTCCAACGACATTTTAGAGCACGTTACCACAAAAATGAAATGATGCGCTCACAAAAACCAGCATCGTCTTCATCATGTCGCAACATGTCGATGCAAAAGTCACGCCGTATGACCTTATCTTCTTCACTCAGAAACTGCAACATCTGTAATCTGTAAGGCATCATGTGCAGTCGCTTCCGCAAGATTTTCCATATAGTTTGCTGTGGAATTTGTAATTGCATGCTTGCCCTAGATGTCGATTTCTGTGGGTTTCTTATGTAGGCAGAACGAACACGTTCAACGTTTTCTTCCGAGTCTTCCGAGTCTTGGTCTTCCCGAGCTCTTTCCCTTTGCACAAACATCCCGTTGTCTCGAATTTTCTATACCAGTCGTAGATTCACTGTCTAGTCGGTGGCGTTTTGTGGTAACGTGTTCCACATGACTTGGACAACAGTTGCTGATTGCGTTCTAGCAAATTCCAACACGCAATATGCCTTTTCCACAGGATTTTCCGCCATTTCAGCTTCTGCAACAACAAACAAAACACTACAGCGTTACCAATAGTAACAAACGAAACTTTGAGAGTTTCTCAACATACCTAAAAAATAAATAGGCTGCTATCTATAATAGTTTTTGTTTTACAGGCAGTTGAAGTTGTCTATTTCTTTTGTAGTAACACTGTATAGTCATATCGGAGGCTTTGCATTAGAAACAATTGCTGGCGTTTTCTCACTGAACTGTAAGATTTATTAACCTTATTTTTTCAGTACTACACCATTAAACACGCACACATTCACTCTCATATGCATACTTCCAAACTCTGTGGATAATTCTAGTGAAAAGAAAAATTCCCCACCTCAGCCGAGAATGAACCTGGAACCTCTGGATGAGAAGCCAGAACGATCACCACTCGACTGCAGAGGCAGTCAAGATCTTATTTTATCTGGAATAATCCGCTTGGAATAACGTACATATTACGTTTGGAACACACCTCCTAATTACGGAGAACGTAAAGTGCAAGTGCAAAATTTCTTGGGGGAGGAGAATTGCTAGTTTACATATGTGACCGAGGTTTAGCAATGCGCGTAATATTTTCACCACGGACCAAATATTAAAGAAGCTTGCACAATCTTTTTGAGCAGACGGAAACAATGGCTTTTAATTTCAAATGAGTACAGGCGAAGTAAAACGGCGTGTACACGTAACATTTACTTTTATGTGTCCCACTAAAAGGTCACAGGACTTACAACTTGACAGATTTACCACGGAAAGAAGAGGGAATAGAGAAAAAAGGGACGTGAAATGGAGGAAAGAAAGGGAATAAGAGTTCTCCTGGGAGATCCGCCACAACTTTATGTTGGCAGTGCAGTTCCATTATGTAGGGTGAGCCATGGCGTTTTACACTGGGGCATGGTAGTTACGTCCCCCAGTTTATGCATACTAAAAGAAGGAAAAGAATGCCCCATGAGCGACGTTTACATGCCCACTTATTGCGATATTTTTATACCGCTGCCACGTGTTCTCTCGCAAATCGGTACTTTACCCAAACTGTCCGACGTTCTCAGCTGATTCCTGCACTGCATCTTCCTATCTCGTTCATGCTTACACAACTATTTCCATTATCCTTTCCAAATAGTTTAAATAATAGCGCTGTATAATGTATGTTCTGCATTCCTCTTTGCTGTTAAAAGTAAAAAATAAGATGTGTTCCACTCACATGACTTTCTCTGCATCTTGATAACAAAGTATTCTCAATGAGCTTATTATTCTACCTAATTCATGCTAATCGAAATAAACATTGGCAGCAATGGTCTTGTTACTTTGTTCCTTATAATAGAAGGGAAATAAGGGAATATTCTAGGCTAAAGCTCGTTTCTTTGCATGGCCAGGAGTTTACAATTTCCGTTTAGGAAAAGTTTAAGTATTTTAAAACTGAAGCCAATAACAGGAATATCTCGGAAATGGTCAACTCCATGAAAAATATATACGACATAAGTTGTGAGTTTTAAAAAGATCTACACGTTTTGTATAGTAAGTTTTTATCTTTCTTACGGTTGTCAAGTATGGGAACGTCATCCGGAATGATGTCTTCAGAGGTTATGCCAAGAAAATTTACTATATATATATATGTGTGTGTGTTATTTTATGTGAATATTTTATATACGATACATTAATCAAAACCATTTCAGCTATATTAGAGAAAATTAAAATCTTCGAAATATTTTCCAAATAAAGGGTACCTTGGGATGGGCAAATTTTCTTCATATTCTTCGTGTCGTATCCTCGGAAGATAAACTTAAGATGCCAAGTTTGGAATTTTATCGACTTTTCATAGATACACACATAGGAACCCATGGATCTTTTTGCTTTTTTCGGTACAAGAGACCCTGAAACGTGTATTTTCGGTGAAATCTTGGTACCGAATATTTGTATGGAATGCAATACCTTCTCTACCTGTGTACTATGCACTAAATAGAGAAAATAGAAATATGCCTATAATAATACCGGCAGGCCTTTTGTACTTGAAGTGTTGTTCATAAAAGGTGTTCACAAAATACACCACATATTGGATACTGGATCTACAATTAAAACGTATAACTGTTATGAATCTGTTCATACATTTTACTACAGTGTACTACAGCTCTAAGATCTGCCCAGGATCTTAACAAACTTTTTTCCAAGAAGTAAAACTTTGCTTACCTATTCCACTCCACTCCCGCGGTATAAAACCGTTTGTGAATTAAATGGAACCATCCGCTTTGCAGGTTTCTGAGGTAGGTTTAAGAAAAGGCCAGATCGGATCGGAGGCTAGCGTATTTAAAATGTCGACAGACCGTGAGATGGGGAAACGATGTTGTGAATTTGGACAAACTATAAGAGCGAATGTCTTAAAAATAAAGTTATGTCCATTTCACAGCATGCTAGCCTCTAATTCCCAGAGTTGCGGGTTGAAACCCAGGGGAAGGAGCTGGATTTTTCGGATGTAAAGTAAGAGGGAAGTAAAGTCGTTGGTCCCGTGTAATGTTTATTTGCACATAAAAGAGCCCGATATATTGAAAAAAAAAAGTCCCCATGTTTGAGGTTCGCAAGTCGTGATTTCGTTCTTTACCGCCATCTATGGGCGATGAGTTGATCCCTCGTTACCATGTGCACATAGTAGCGAAATAGCGAACTAGAAATTCCCTAATGAAGAAACCACTAAAGTCCCATTACCGACATGGCATTATGGGAACTTGAACCTTTTTACAGCAACTTTCTACATAAAGAGTAGACTTTTAAATTAGGAGATAGATAAGAGAAATAAGCAGATTTCCTCTTTATTTATTTGTTTCTCTGTTTGCCCTTCTCGTATGTAGGGCACCCATCAGGACTTAAAAGCTAGCGCCTGGGGTCGAACGCAATAGAGGAACAGAGGCGCTGAGAAGGGGGTGATCAATTCGATGTCCAGTATGAAAGCAAGGAAGTGGGCGATATGAGATGATGGTGTTTATGGCAGGCAAGATGACTATGAAGCAATTGGTGGAGTGAATGATGGGGGAAACCGGAGGACTCGGAGAAGACTCACCCAACCGCGGCTTCGTCCACTATAAATCCCGCATGCGGTCCCCTGGGAACGAACCCTGGTCACCTAGGTGAGATACGAGTGGGATAGATAATTTTAAGTAAAAAGTTCATGCAGTGCTCGCCCAATTCTTGTTACGCGACAGCTCATTGCATTAAATATATATTAAATTGAAGTATACAGATATATTTTTTAAAAATCTAATGTGATACATTAACATAATTTTCTTTACCCATTATCAAGAAGCTATCTTAAAACGTCCTTTCTTCTATATTCTTCACGTTAATCGAGACAAATATCTGCAGAAATACGTTTATTGTATTTCCTTGAAAATATAACAGGATTAAAGCGATAATCAAATCTTCAAATAAGTAGTCGCTATGTCATGGCTTTGAAACTCCGTTATCTTTGCTTAAACAACAGAAAGAAAAACGAATAAATAATTCCCATTGAGAAAAGTAGGGAAAATTGAAACTAATAGCAGGAAATATCTCGGAAATGTTAACATAACAAATTAATAAATGTATTTGACATAATTATTTTGACGAGATCTACAATTTTTATGTAGTAAGTTTTTGCAGAAATTATCATTCCCTTCACTTCCAATAGTATTTGCCGTGTTAGGACTAAACTTCTAGCACTTCAGATTATTGAAAGCTAAACCGCAGTATATGCTATATTTAAACTACAGAAACCCTTTCCTGACGGTCCAAAAGTGAATTGCTAAAAATCAGCACCCCCTTAACAGAAGCATTTTCTAAACTTCTCTGGCATTTTGCAGTCTGTTAAGTTCTGTAAACACTTTACGTAATGCTGAGTTAAAAGAGACATCGCTCCAAATGTTTCTGGGAGAGGAAACCATGCTACTGACCGGTTGGTCCAGTGGACCATTAAAGGGTTACACAACCAACACCTTGCTGCCAACGGAAGAATACTCCATTGCTAGCGTAAGTTATGAGTGAAAGCTAGGTTTACATTAGGTCACGCGAATATTGGTCTCTCTCCACGTGCAGATATCTAGAGGAACTACAAAAGGCTTCAGAACGTTACTGGAGAACCTTTATTTTCCACAGACATATAAGTTTTACTGCGCTAAAAGTCAGCTTCAGAAACCTTTCCAATCTTGGATGGATCTCAGATTTTGAGAATAAGTTTTTATAGTCCACAGCCGAAAATAATTTTAAAATATCTACAAATTTTAATACATTTTCTACAGATTTAGTTCACATTGTTCACATAATTAGTAAAATGTTCTCCAACTTGGGCCTGTCAGGGGGCACGCTCTTTAACGATGCTCAGTCTGATAACGCCAGGAGTCCTACCTGACTGCCTACCTGCTTATGTAGGTCTGCCCGCTTTTTGATCAAGTAATGCCAATTTAGGCTTTTGAGATGTTTCACCAAAATCTGCACGATAGCAATATCCAACTGTTATCACATTTAATTACGGAATGAAATAGAGCAACGAAATTACAACAGAGCATAAAGACATGAATAGAAGGTGTAAATACGATGTACATTTAGAGGAAGCAATATTAAAGTATTGAATTGTAAATTATATAATACACAATTTTATATACATATTCTAAGTCTGAGACATTGAATGTAAAATGTCGGAATCTCGTGAAAACGTTTGGACAACTCACAGCTACCAATAAGATAGACTGGTTCTCAGAAGTGTCAATCCCAGTAAAGGGAATCAGATGATATAAGAGCATGTATGATCTGTTTCAGTGAGAAAAGTGAGTAGCTGCGATAGGCAGGACCCCAACCATGATATTCAACATTTCAGCTGGCGATGCGTGATGCTGGCCACATCATTTCCCTTATCAGTTGGCGATAGCCCACTTCTGCCATGCCTAAGTAGGCCGCAGTCAAATTGGTAACCCTAGGGTCGTAAAGGCTGAAGCGTACGGAATGTTATTTTATCTATTTTCTATATTCTCTTTCACACACGAATAATCCTGATGTCAACATATGGAAGGATAGAAAGGGAAAGAGCTATATAGCGACACAGAACACTCTTAGACCGCTGATTGGCGGGTCGAAGTTCATGGATGTTTTCTATATTTTGCTAAGGTACAATAGAAGCTAATCAGTTGAAATCGGTTTTCTAAGGCAGGGCGCCGAAACTTTCCAATGAAGTTGGGAGACAACCCCAGTTGCATTGTAGATTTAAAATGTGTTAATGGAAATACACCAACTTTCCTTTATTTCCAATAAACGGCTCTCAGTGTGTGCATTGGTGTGAGAGCTGAACGTACATTTATTCTATATGACTTAAATATTTCCCGCAACGTATTTATACTCCTGTCTTTGAACCTAGAAAAAGCATTCATGCCTTGGAGAAGAAAATCGAGCCTGTGTCGAAAAGCTCCTGAGATGTCATCATAATTTATATTTCAATATCTCCCACCAATGTCACGTTATTTATATTTATCACCAAGACAACTTACATTGGTGCCACCATATTCCCATCCTGCAACGATAGGCAAATCTATACATTAACTAAAGTAATTTCTCTGATTTACGTTTTTGTAGCAAGCCTAGGGCGTTAAAATTTTCACTCAAATGTTTTAATTTCTCATACATACTATAATACGTCTCTTATAAGTAACATTTTATTTTGAAAAATCTGCTCACAATGAAGGTTAATCGAATAAGACTGTGCTAAAACTCTGCTCAACAGATTGATGCTTGCGCAGCATAGAGCCCCGCGGGAAATGTCAGCCTGATTGAAATTATTTAAAAAGGGGAACTGTTAAATGTGTCTAATTTAATGTATGGAGAATACCCTACAAGAGCTTTATTCTACTCTGTCAGGATAAATTTAAACGTTTGTTGGATGTGCTTACCAGGTATTTTGTATGTTTGAACTACACATATTTGTGCACATTTTCTATAATAAACTTGAGCAAAAAAAAAAAAAAAAAAAAAAAGTGTTTATCTTTAACTGATGTCAGTTTAAACATGATACCAAACTTTGATCAAATAAAAGTGTGATATTCTCGTGTAATTTTATGTTTATTTTAAAATATTCTGAGCAACATTTTAATACAATTTATGTTTCAATACTTTTATTGTGAAATGTTGCAACCACATATGTATATGAACAATTTTAATATCATTTTAATGGTAAAGCTAAAAAATATTTATATATTATTTGTATTTACTGTATAGTGAAGTAGACCTACTAAGAAATTCCTTCGGAAAGGAAGTGAAGCCGTTGGTCCCGTGTCGTAGATTTACGGCACGTAAAAGAACCAAGTCTGATAGAGAGGCCTATGAGCAAAATTAAGCCGGTATAGAATGGGACGCTGAGAAGCACAACAGTTAAAGAGCGTCCATAAATAAAAATCCATTTCCATTTTTACTTTCTCTACATTTACTATGTACATAGTGTATAGAGAGTGTATTGTATAGCACCCGAATATTCAATACCGAGATTTCACCGGAAATACATGTTTTGGGTCTCCCTGAATCCAAAAAAAGCATTTTTGGAAAAAGGTCCGCATATGTACACACACAAACGTGTGTGTGTGTGTGTGTGGACAACATAGCTCAAAAACGAAAAGTCCGTTAAATACCAAACTTGGTATTTAGGTTCAGGATCTTCCAAGGATACAACACGAAGAAAATCCTCCCATCCCCAACTACCCTTTACATGGAAAAATTTTCGAAAATTTTGATATTCTCAAAAACGGCTCTAACGATTTTGATTAAAATATCGTATATTAAAGATATTTACAGGACAAATAAAATGTATATATTCAATTTTCTTGCAATAGCCTCTAAAGACATGTTTATTATGCATGATTTTTGTAGAATTTTGTATAAGTAGTAAACCATAAGAGATAGACAAAAACTCACTTCACAAAAATTGTAGAGCTTGTTAAAACACATAATTTATGTTATATACGTTTCTTTGTGCAGCTGACCGTTTTTGAGATAATCCTTGCTATTGGTTTCACCTTTAAAATACTTATACTTTTCTCATGCAGGAATTTGTCAACTCCTGTGCATACAAACAAACGAACTTCAGTCACATTGCAACCAGCTTTTAAAATATTTTACTGTCGCTCTATCTTATGGTACTCCGTAATGTTCCTTCTATTCACAAGAAGCAGGTAATAAGAAGAATAAGATTTTTTAACAATAATTTATCGCGGAGATGTAGAGAAAGTCATGTGGATGTAACACATCAGATTTTTTTACTAAAAAGTTAGGAAGTATAGCTGTAGCTGACTGACATAACATTCAAGTGAGGGGAGGTCCGAAGCTACAGGATAACTCCACGAGCCCAATCTCAGTCCAAGTATTCCATTTATGCCGCTCATCTAGGCCGCGCACACTAAAGGGTCTGGCTTTGGTGCTTCGTGACGCAGGGGATCACGGATTCGAGTCCCGCCTCGGGCATGAGTGTTTGTGTGTTTGTAAACGTGTGTGTGTAATGTTGTCCTAATTCGGTTCGAATTAAAATTCTTAATGATGTTCCTAATGTATGTTCCGATGTCTTTAAGGTTGGTTGAGAATAATCACCGTTGCAAGGTAAAATGACTGAGGTTGATAGGTGATAGATTGTAAATCTATTAAGGGGATTTTTCTCTGTAAGTAAACGAAAACGGTACAAATAGGAAACAACAGCAACGTAGGTGAAAAATAAAAAAAAAAAAAATCTGATGTGTTCCATTCACATGACTTTCTTTACGTCTCTGTAACAAATTATTGAATAAGTTTATGTTTCTATTTACTTCACGCTAATCGAAAAAAAATAGCAGAAATAGTTTTATTACTTGCTTCCTTGTAAGTACAAGCGAAATAAGGGAGTAACATAAGTTAAAGTGATAGTCATAACCTGGTTGTTATGTGACTAAAGTTCCTTTGTTTGTATAGACAGGAGTTGGCAAATTCCTGCTAAGAAAAGTATATTTTTCAAGGCTGAAACCAAAAACAAGGAATATCTAGAAAACGATCAACTCCACGAAAAAAGTATATAACATAAATTGTGTGTTTTAATGTGCTCTACATTTTTTGTTTGGTAAGTTTTTGTCTATCTCTTACGGTTTACCAGTCACACAAAATTCCGTAAAATTCATTCAGAATAAAGTAAGTCTTCAGAGGCTATTCCCAGAAAATTCAAGATATACATATTATTTGCCAGGTATATATATTTACGATATTTTAATCAAAATCGTTAGAGCCATTTTTTAGAAAATCAAAATTTTCGAAAATGTTTCCATGTGAAGGGTAGTTGAGGGTGGGGGATCTTCGTGTGGCATCCTTGGAACATACTGAACTTAAATACCAAGTTTGGTATTTAACGGTCTTTTCGTTTTTCAGCTATGCTGCCCAGAGACATACACACACACACACACACATACACAGAGACAGACAGACAGATACACACAGACATTTTTCTAAAAATGCTCTTTTTGGATTCAGGTGGTCTCAAAACATTTCCGGTGAAATCTCGGTATCGAATTTTTGGGTGCAATGCAATACCTTCTCTAAACGCTGTGTAAATAGTACGTATAGAGAAAGTAAAAAGATGATGTGGTTCTTGGTCGTGTGCTAAAAGTTGAAATTGGCCTTCAGAGATAATAAATTTGTGGAGGTCTGGTATAGAGGTTTCAGTATTAGAATTTCATCAAAATCTGAGTTACTCTTGATAATGTGATAAAGCGGATGACAGTGTAATAAAAACTGTATGTCCAATCTCATAAATGCACCAACAAGAGAAATGCCCGGAAACATCTGTCTCCTTTCTCTTTCAACATCGATCATTATGCAAATATTGCATATGATAATGTATACAGCCTTCGGTTGTTTTTTGTTTCACATCAGAAGGCAATGCTATCTGTTACAACACATTTCCGGCCTCAATGGATAGCAGGAACAATGCTCTAGAGGGCCTCGGGCTCTCAGCTACATTACCCTTTCTGTAGAGGAGGCGGAGAAGATCTCACATCCAAAAGAAGGCCTTCTTCTCTTCATTCTTAGTTCTGGTATAGCATCACAAATTACCCTCCATTTCGCAAACTGTATTTAAATTCGTGATACCTGCCTTTTATTACCTTCATAAAAGCTGTCTCGTTAATTTTCGAAATGTTTCTCTGCCAACAGGTCTCAACACGGTTAATGCTGGGGAAAGTCCACAATATATTTCTGTAGGACGAAAACAGTATCCAAAAGTGATTAAAAACCTCCACTGCTTTTACATTACCAATCATTACTAAGAACTGCAATTCGCTTGTTATTTCAGATGACTTTCGTACATTCTTTATGGTCAGTAGTCACGCAACCTATTTTGTAAACCCATTCCTTTCAATAACATCAACAACCTTTGTAACCTCTAAGTGTTTTCCCCGTTTTTACTTTCTCTATTACGAGAAGTACTGCACTGCATTCGAATAGAGATTTAATGATAAAATATATTTTTTCCCAAATGGATCTAATGGTTTCCATGATAAAATATATATCCTAAATTTACTGGGAATAACCCGAGAAATAAATTCATTCTGAATTACCATTGTACAATTAGTAAACCATATGCGATTGGCAAACAACTTATTATAAAAATTAATGCATCGAATATGTGACAACATTTTTGTGACGCTAACTCTAAAATATAAAATTATTATAAGTATTTATTTTCAAATACTTTATACTTTTGGCACCAAAACCTGGAAGTTAAGCATGTGAAACTCTACACTTTTTTCAACTGCAAATCGATAATATTTCTATTTTACTTTATCTACCACGTGTAATGTACATAGTAGGCAGAAAAGCTTTTGCGCTTCACCCAAAAATTATATCATGAGATTTCACCGGAAATACATGCACTGAGGACCCCTGAAACCAACAAAAGAATTGTTGGAAAAAGGTCCTATATGTGTGTGTGTGTGTGTTTTTACAATTGTTTCCTTTTACCCAGGATCGAAGAAAGATAGCAAACAATTCGACTGCGAGGATTTATAGAAAATACAATTTTAGAGAACTCTTCCCAATATAAACTAAAAATACGGGTGGGGGATAAGAGCAGAATTATTCAAAATAGAAAACATATCCACATATGCGATACTTACAAGATATATTTTTATTACAAAACGAATACTTTCAAGGAGGTGTTTTCGCAATTATTACTTAACTGGAGAAAAAACTTATTTTTATTTTCTAAAAAATAACTCTCAAGATTTTGATTAAAATAGCGTAATTATAATTTATTAGAATGATGGAATGCTTAGTATTGTTTTTAATGTAAATGACAGGCCATCTTCTTTTAAAATGGATTTGAAATAACTACGTGGAAAACATTTTGGAGGTGACAAAGATTATAGGGGAAAGCTACGAGAGCTTTTAAGGTCTCTAGTGAATATCTATAGTAGTTTGAATAAAAAGTTAAATGTAGAGTTTGCATCGGAAACACTTACTTTCCTAGAGAGAGAGAAATCCATCTACAGAATATATGCAGAATTCATTAAAAATTGTGAGAAATCATTTTTGAAATATTTTACAATTAAGTTTGTGTCAGCATGTTGGATAAAATGCTTGATAGTTTCAGCCTTTCTTCTTAATTGATTCCTCCTTGCTTCCAATAAGCATTTTAACGTTAGTTACTTATAGCATGCGGAGTAAAACATTTATTGGGTAATTTTAAACAAACTTCTACGCAAAAATGCAATAATCTCATTTTAATGATATTATAGAATTTATAAGCCAAGTATGTAAATGTATATTGCATAGAGATATTCAAATAACGATTAAATAAACATTTTATTTACATATTATGCCGACTATAACACCTTAGATATTTTTCTTGAATTCCACATTGGCAATGCATTTCGTTCTTTTCTTCGTATTTTTCTCTTAAACATAAAGTGTTTATTATTATTATTATTATTATTATTATTATTATTATTTAGAACTTTAAACTATTTTACTCCATCTCTCCCTCATACACACCGCGCGCACATACACGTACATACTTAAGGACTCTAAGAAAAGATAGGAATAATTCTGGCTCCATAGAAGTGAACCCGGGTTTTGAATTTGAAACGTACTTGTCATTAGGCCTTATATGGAGTGACAATTTGATTTTGTTACTTATATTACTGTGATTACCTTCAAATTTGTTGATTTTAAAAAGAGATTTGTATCAATTTGGTTCCCTGTTCTTTTAAATATACTCTCATTTTAAGCTTAAGTTTCACCTTGGAAATGTGAAAAGTTTATAGGTTTGTTTCTGCACCGAAAGAGTTGCATTTAATTCAAAATCTTCTCCGGCTTCTAGCCAGGTAAAAACTTGGCTTGACACCAACGTTTCGAAAAAGTGCATCTTCCTCGTCTTCAGGGTGAACTGATGGTTTGAGCTTGCGGAGACTGGTATTTATAAGCTCAAACCATCAGTTCACCCTGAAGACGAGGAAGATGCACTTCTTCGAAACGTTGGTGTCAAGCCAAGTTTTTACCTGGCTAGAAGCCCGAGAAGATTTTGAATTAACACGTCGCCAGGAAAGCTTCAGTTCTTATTTTGAGTTGCATTTAGTTTAGAGCAGAAAACCTAGTATCATCATCGTCTTCTGCCACTTTGTGAAATTGCGCTTGTGTTTTAAAATATTCGAATGTGCTTTAATTCTAACATACCGGAAATGCATAGCACACATATTTTTACTTTCTCTACACGTACTATGTACATAGTATATAGAGAAGGTATTGTATTGCACCCGAAAATTCGATACCGAGAGTTCACCGGAAATATGTTTTGAGACCCCCTAAATCCAAAAAAAGAATTTTTAGAAAAATGTCCGTATATCTGTCTGTCAGTCTGTGTGTGTGTGTGTGTGTGTGTGTGTGTGTTTGTGTGTTGTGTGTGTGGGCAGTAAGGCTCTAAAACGAAAAATCCGTTAAATACCAAACTTGGCATTTGAGTTCAGTATCCTCCAAGGATGCGACACGAAGATTTTCAAGAAAATTCCCCCACCCCAACTACCCATTACATGGAAACATTTTTTTAAAATTATGATTTTCTTAAAAATGGCTCTAACGATTTTGGTTAAAATATTGTATATTTAAGTTATTTACATGACAAACAAAATGTATATCTTGAGTTTTCTGGCAAGACATAACTGGTAAACCGTAAGAGATAGACAAAAGCTTGCCATAAAAAATCTGTAGAGCTCGTTAAAACACACAATTTATGTTATACACATGTTTTTCGTGGAACTGACCTTTTTAAAGATATTTCTTGTTATTGGTTTTAGTTTTAAAATACTTCTACTTCTCTCATACGGGAATTTGTCAACTCCCGACCATAGAAACAAAGAGACTTCAATCATATCAAGAACCTGCTTTTAAAAGATTTGACTATTGTTTTAGCCTACGGTACTCCCTTATTTCCCTTCTATTGACAAGGAAGCAAGTAATAAGATCATTTCTACTAAATTTTCCCTCTACTAATTTTAGTAAATAGAAGAGCAAGCTTTTAAACAATATTTTGTTGTAGAGAGAGTCATGTGAATAGAACACATAAGATTTTATAACTGCGTAAATCTTGGAAAATGTATCAAAATACAAAAAAGTAGTATATATGTGTGTGTAATTTATATTTATATATCGATTAGAGTGGTTTACCCCAAAGATTCGAGTACCGCCATGGACCCCGGGCTCATTTGAGTATCATTTCACAGATTTCATTCAGCGGCCGATATGACTTACCATCTTAAAGAACGCTAAAAAATGTATATAACTACATTACTGATAACGGGGTATAAACTTGTGTATAGTAACGCTACCATAGGCTCCTTGTAGCCCACTTGTTGAAAGTATGATAGAAAACATGATCGAGAATTTGTTGGCCTTCGCTGCTTTAAATAAAATTGATTTAAATGACAGGACTAATTTACGAGCGTATATTTTCCGACAGAGCCGAGGTTGTTTAATACGATAATGTGCCCCTGGCGTGTTGTTACTCATTTTGTTGGACATAGTGGGCTATTATGCTGGACTTCAGTTATACGTCGTAAGTTACCTTCTATAGTTAAATTGTGTGTCTAATGTCACTACAAAAGGGATTAAAGGCTGCATGGGTGGTCATATATTTCAGACGATGGTAGGATATAAAGAATAAATTGATCATTACTTATTGTTTTTTGCCTTTTAGGAATTAGCAGTGTAATTTCTCTTTTGGCTTCCCTACCTTTCGGTATTTCCTAGACACGTAGTCCTTTAGGATTTGGTATGTTAAATAACAAATTATGTGAAAAGGCAATACAAAAACAATTTGTTTTAATATCAAATTCTCTTACTGACGCTTTTTACTTCTGTTCTGCGTGCTTATAGTAAGTAGATGAAGTATTATACTTCACCCCCAAAAAATCCAAACCAATATCTCATAGAAAATGCAAGTTTTGAGGCTTTTTGAGCCCCAGAAAGGCATTTTTAGAAAAAGGTCTGGTCGCGCGCGTGTGCATGTATGTCTGTGAACAGCGTCACTTAAAAACGAAACATTGGTTAAACGCCTACGAAACTTAACATTTAAGATGCAACACCTAGATTTTCTAGATAACCCCCCCTGCCCGAACTACCCTTTAGTTGGCACATTTTTCGAAATGTTTTATTTTTTAAAAACGTGTACATAACGATTTGTATTAAAATACATGTGTAAGCTAATTTACTGAGAGATAAAATGTACATACCTATATCTTGAACTTTTCGGAAATAGCCTGAAAGCCCTCTTTACTTATACAAGTAATTGATAATGATTAGTAAAACGTAAGATATAGAGAAAAATCTTACTGCACAAAAAATGCAGATCGCTAAACCGAAATACATGTTTTCCACACACCTGAAAAAATTATAAAAAAGGATTCGCTCGTACGCGCGTGTCAAAAACTAAAATTCGGTCATATACCAAATATGGTATTTAATTTAATATGGGACACAAAGATTTTTAACAAAATTCTATCATCCTAAACTACCATCCTAAACTACCATCATAAACTAAACATTTTTCGAAATTTTCGATTTTCTCAACAATTACAGAAATTCGTATATTAAATATATTTTCATAGCAAATAAAATGTATATCTTCAATTTTATGGGAATAGCCTCTGAAGCCCTCTTCATTTGGTTGGCTTTTGCATAAGTGATAAACCGTAAGAGATAGATACAAACAATTTAGATCTTGTTAAAATATAATTTATGTCATATTTTTTTTTAACTAACCATTTTCGAGACATTCCTTCTTATTGATTTCAATTTTAAAATATTTAAAATTCTCTCCAACAGGAAGTCGACATTCGCTTTCCCTTTGTTTTACTCCTGGACATACGATACGAATTTCAATGTCGTCGCATAGCAAAACTTTTAAAATATTGCTTATCGCTTTACCCTAGTGTCCTCTTATTCCCTTCTACATATAATATCTTGAGTAATAAGACCATTTCTGCTATTGTTTATCTCGTTAGCATGACGTACCTAGAACAAGAATCTTTTGTAAAAATAATTTGTTTGCAGAGCAACGAGAGGACGTCATGTGAATGGAACACACATGATTTACTTCATTTTAGTGTTTACAAAAAGAGAAGAGAATTTCAGGTCATCACATGACGTCCTCCATAGTCTAGAGGTAACATGCTAGACTTGGTTCCCAAGGTCGTGGGTTCAAATACGGCGGAAAGCTGTGGATATTTTCTGGCCTAAAAATCCATAATATGGCTTCATTTGGAAGGGAATCAAAGCCGTTGGTCTCGTGTTTTAGATTTAGGCACGTAAAAGAACTTCAAGCTTGATAAAGAAACCTTTGATAAAAATTAAACGGTCTTTCGTGCCCAAAATAGAATGGGGCACTAAGAACCGCAGTTACAGAGCGTCCATGAATAAAAGTCAATTTAATTTGACACAGCTAACGATAGGGTTTGAAAAGATTTGACTATCGCTTAAGATTAATGTATTCTTCTTATATCTACCTACAATGAAATGTGTAAATGAGTAATGAATGTTTATCTGTATTAAAGTAAGTATAAGAATCAACTGTTGTAAGAACAGTTTGTGAAAGAACGAGTTGCGACCTGAATGTAGTAGATCACATTTTTTTTATCTCTCTTCTATTAAAAATATATTTAAAAACCTTATTTTTCTATTTCTTGGGGAACCAGATAAGCGTTTGTAGAAATAATTTCATTACACATTTCGTTTATTAACTATTGATAGTAAACATCTAATGCGAGTGGCTAAATGTGGCTTTGAAATTCCAATCTTTGCTTGACATCGCAAGAAACAACTTTAATGTTCCGGAACAGATTTTCTTAATAGGTTATTTCCTTTATCAGTCTCATTAGCGACTCGCGAAACTAAGGATGCAGCTCGATAATTTTAAATCGTATTCAAACGGAGTTCTTATCATTAAGGAAAAAATACTGCTCTGTTAGCGAAGTTTATAGCTTTGTCCTCGGCTCACGAAGAATTTGCCGAAGAAGAACAAGAAGTAAAAATAAAACCGTGACAAAGACGGATGAAAAGAGAAAGTAGCTTGGCCTTGTGTCCCTCCTCCGTGGCTCATTTCTCCGATGCCACAACGTATTTTAATTGACTTTAAAATCAACTTTCCTGAAAAGGATATGAACACAACAGCTCTTGAAAATGTATTACAATTTTAAACTTAGTATAAGCTAGTAAGCTTATGAATAAAACCTAAGCTATTTTAACATAGGAGAAATTTACACAATGCAGTTAAACGTTCAGGGAATATATTATTATGTTTGCCCGTACCATCTGACAGCATTTATTAAATGAAAATGTATTTGTCCTGATGTGGCATATTTATGTGACCTCTATTTGTTCTACAAACGATTCACTTTGTGCGAACGGAGACAAATACCTTTATTACACTGTATCCAGTAGGTACAACGAGAAGAGGGAAATACATTAGGCTTAAGCGATTGTGAATTCTTTAAAGAGCTGGTCACTAAGTGTTGGCTTTGAAATTCCGTTCTCTTTGTTTGACCAAATGAAATGGAAATGGCATTTTATTTATGGACACTCTTTAACTGCTGTGGTTCTCAGCGTCCCATTCTCTACTGTGCGTGAAATACCGCTTAATTTCGCTTAGATGCCTCTCTATCAGGCTTGAGGTTCTTTTACGTGCCGTAAATTTACGACACGGGACCCACAGCTTTACTTCCCTTCCGAAGGACGCCATGCTAAGGATTTTTACGCCGGAAAAGATCCATCGTCCTCCGCCGGGTTTGAACCTGCGACCTTGGGTACATGAAGTCAGCATGGTAACCATTATGCCAGGGAGGGCGACAAAAACTTACGCTGCGGACAGGATTCGAACCTGTGCGGGTAGAACCCATTGGATTTCAAGTCCAACTCCTTAACCACTCGGACACTGCAGCTGTTTGACCAGAAGGAAATGAACATACAGTGGCGATTTCACATTTTAGAAAGATATGATATAAAACCAATAACGAGGAATAATTCGAAAATGTTCAACTCAAAAAATAAAATGTGTTTAATGAGATCTACATTTTTTTTGTAATAAAATTTTGTCAATCTCTTGTGCTTTACCAGTTATTAAAAAGTCATTCAGAATAAAAGAGGGCTTCAAAGGCTATTCTCTAAAAATTCAAAATGTACATTTCATTTCTCCTAAAATGTTCACATTCTTTTCATGCTCACATGCAGGCACACGCGCGCGCCCTGGCACACATATTACACCTTTTTCTAAAAAAATTTTCTTTGTATCAAGTCTCAAACATGTATTTTCGGGAAATCTCGACATCGAAATTTTGGATGGAATACATACTTCCTCTAGATAGGCGACATTCACACGGCCTTCTCTGCCTATTCTTCAAAAACTGGCACCTTAGTTACTGCTTGAAAGAGTACATAATATGTATTGAATCGATCAGAATATACTAAGAAAGAAACGAATTACAATCTAGCGACGCCGGATTCAACTTCATGGGACAGCAAGTGGGATTTATCGTGGCCAAAGCAGTAAATCGGCCGGTTCACCGATTTGTCCCGTCATTCACTCAGTCTACCAATTACATCATCAATTACTCCCATATCCATTCACCTTTATTTCATATCATCTACTATTTCCTCACTTTCATCTCGTTCCATTTTCTTTAATCTATGGTTACATATCGTTGTCTTTTCCGTTACTAAATACATTTTTATCATTTTAATTTAGTGGGGATGATATCTTTCATAATCTTTTGATCGTTCGTTGTGAACAGAGCGGCATACAAGCCCAGAAAGAAAAGTAATTAAAATTATTAAAATTGTAATTTTAGGATTTTTTTTCATGTTCATACGATTAATTTCACGTTTTAATATTCTGAGGAGCGACGAAAATGAACGACGTCAGCACGCACTAGTCATGGCTAATGAGACAGGCTGCGGCGCGAATCAGCGTAACGTAATAATGGTAGTCTTAAACATGGCTAACAATGAATAGCTCCATAATTTAACTATCACTCACACGAATTTAACCTGCAGATTATTTCTCTGTGTAGAATATAGATGTAATACGTAAATGTAATTTTATTGCATCAGGGCATGACTGTTTATTTGTTATTCACCGTATTAGCCCTTAGTACAGTTTACCATTTATTTATGACTTCAGAAACTCAATTTACTACGCCAAACACTTCACATTTAGATTGGTACGCATTTTGTGTGGATGCACATGCAATGATAGCACTTAATTTTACAAACCATTTAATGAATCTCGAAAGTCCTATTACTCATTATTATTTTATGACATTTATAAGGTATTCATTAAGTGTAAATATTTTGAAGGTACATTTCCTGGTACCATTTCGTTCATGTATCAAGTGACAAATGCTTTGAATATCAAATAAATATTTTACATCTTGCGAATTTTATGGTTCTGATTTTATCATCTCGACGTGCAATTATTTTTAGTCAGCGGCAGTAACTAAGCTTATCGTGCAAAATCGTTTCGAATGCTAGAGGAAATATACATGCAATACGGATATTTGCAAATTTAAGATTTTTTTATTTTCACAATTAAAAGGATTCAGACATGGTTGCGATTTGATTGCACTCTTCTTGGAAAATAGTTTAAGTTTAAATTTCATAAATTTCACAAAGTAATACATATTTCTTTACTTATGACAGCGCTGAGTTGCTGTGCCCTTAGGCCCAACAGACTCAAACCCTGAGGTTGTCGAGCTATTGGATCCTACTTATATTTTACATCTAATAATACTACCTACTATCATTTAATTTTCATCTTCGTCCTGCTGACTAATTTTCCTCGACTATTTAGCTCTTATTCTATCCAAAAAGATCTGCAATTTCCATTAAATTTCTCATAGATTTTACATTCGTTAACTTTATCACTTTAATTTCTTTTGGTAACCTTGTCCATTCCTTTATCCTTTAGATGACACAAGGAACATTTTTTCTAATCACTCCCTCTTCTCAAACCTTCAAATTCTAGCCCAAGCAAAGGTTTCATCTTGCTGCTTTATACAAATATCAACATAGTATTCCTTCTTTCAGACCACTTTCATCTCTCTATACGTAGTCAATGCGGTTTTGGAATTGAAACTCGCTATTATTTCTTGTCTTTAAATGTCTCCCATATCATAATCTAATTTCTATCCAAAACCTAGGAAGGTAGTTAAGTGCATAAAGAGGGACTTCCTCCTTCCTAAACACTGCCGGCCATTAACTCTAAGCAAGTGATAGTACATGTACAGTCTGTTCTGAGGGTAGGAAGTCCAATAGAGCAATTTTACTTTTGATGCATTCAGAAAATAATCCAATAAAATAGTTGTCCACGCATAACATTTATTATTTCATCTAACACATACATAGCTATTACTTTATCCATGTTGTTTATACTTTGTAATAAAACTCATGCTTACTATAGAACTTTACACTTACTTCTAGTAAAGACAAACACAACACGGATTTCTGCTTTTTCTCTTCGGCTCGCTTTAAACAATGTACCATTACACTAGAAATGGGCCTAACTTAAAGTTATATTACAACTATACCTAATATACAATTGTGAAATAGGACTAATCTTTTGGAAATTCAACAAATAAATAAAGAATCTAAAGTCACATTCGAAGGCTAATAATTTATATTTGATAGTGCATTTTATGCTTGCATTATTTGAGATGTGTACATTTATTACTAAAATATTAAAAGTTAATAAATTCTGATTTTTCTTGAAATAAATTAAGGACTTTTCTTATTACAAATAAACAAGAGTACGTTTGGACTTAGTGCATATATGTTAAAGATATTTTTAATTCCATGCAGTTGTGACGTTTCTGGACCCAACGATTCAAGGATAGCTATCATATTTAAGAAATAATATGTAAAGTAATGCAGGACAAGACTCTTGTCTGCATCTAATGATGTTCACCGTTTCATGCATGAATAGATGAATCGTATTTAAATACATGCTCGGCATTATTATGCACCAGTAATATACACCTCAATAAGAAATTTAAACCAGGGCATATTTCAAAAGGTTAAACATAACTGTAAGGTCTCTAAAGGTCCACTGAAACACATGTTCGACATTTTCGTGCTCCATTTTAGCTAGCAGTGAGAATTATAGCCATAATACAGCGGTGAAAGTGCATAACAACGTCGTGATGTTGGGGTAACAGCATGATATTTTATGACTTTATTTGCAAAGATAAAAAAGAAGTACTTATTGACACTTTACTTTCGTGATTGTTTCTTGTTTTCACGATCGGTCTTCATATATCAGCACGGCTTTCACTGACCTGGCAGCAATAGCAGCTGTTTACACAGTCAACCGTATCCACTGCGAGCTCATATTTGAACTGTCTATTCTAAATGGAAACGGCTGTAAAACGCTGATGTGGACATGTAGAATTAGAGATGCGATTCAAGAGCCCCTTGATTTACATTCAGAATTAGTTATCTTCTATTTAAGGGGACGCATCTGTGAGATCTGAGCAAACATTGAGAAAAATTATAAAACATATTTTTTTACGCAATAAAATAATATGACCTCTAAACTTTAAAAAAAAATTACATTTTACCCACTTGGCACATTTTAACTGGTAATAAACTGAAACTATAAATAACTATTTAAACCATATTTTCTAGCAACATTTTTTCAAACGTTTTTCCATACTAAAAATGTTCCATACGATGCAATTTTTCATTAATTTGTTTAAAAATGTCTATACTGCCGCTCAAATGCACATTGTAGAAAATGGTCATATACTTTTTCAAAATAATGCTCCGATTTTGTTACATAAGTTATTACATTTTGAAAAATCATTAGTTTTGCAGACTACGAAAAGTAATTATGTTTCTGCCCTAATTAGGGGTCTTATAATATGACATCTATTTTAAATTCATTTATATAAAACTCCATTTTTTACGTGAGATTTTTTAAAAATGCATCAGGTGGCTCAGTTTTATTACAACACTGACTCTAGACAAGAAAATATTCATATTTAAATGCCATGTGAGCTAGAATGTTGATGCATGGTAAACATATCACTATTATTGTGTATAATAACTGGTATAAATTTCAATAAGATACTTTAAATGCTTTGAATTTTCCAAATTTCAAAGCTCATCACCTTAATACACATAACCAATTTTCTTCAGTAAAACCACGAGTTTCGAAGGTGACAAATCACCTAAGATAAATTGTAAACAACAGAGAGTAATGGTACGATATTAGTACAATGAAAAGGCATGGAATATTTTGTATATGCAATTTATTGTAGTAGTACAATAGGAAGTGATAATGCGAAACCGCAGATATATGAATAAAATATAAATGTAAGTAAAACCTATCATTTTTTCCTTTCTGAGTAACAGCTTTATAACCGAAAGAGGTGGCGCCGCGGTAACGTGTGCTACTCGTATTTGGGAGGTCTTGAGTTCAATTCCCGTCGACCACGCACTCTGTCCTGGGGTTTCTCGTGGTTCCCCCTTGTCACTTAGCAGAATGGTGCGGTGCTTATTCTCCACGACTTGCTTTCCATCATTCCCCTTTATGTAATTTTCTTGTCTTTCAGGTGTGTTTCTAGGCTCGTGGTGTGGCAGTGCTAGCAGATGGCGCGCGGATGCATGTGAACTGTTCTCAGAGTTGTGGACGCGGTCTTCGCGGCGGTGGGGACGTATGAACACCTAGAACCGTGGTGGTGGTGACTACACGGCAGATCCTGGCACCGGGATGAAGAACCCTGGCACTATTTTCCTTTAGTTGGTGTCTGACAGAAGACTGCAATCGGAAAAACAAGTGAGGGCGGCCTGCCCTTTGCTATAATAACAGAGGCTTTGTTGTCGATTACCACGTGCTCAATCCTCGTTGGCTTCAGCTTGTAGTTACTGTGTCCTGTTTTTGTTGTTTTCAGTTATTTTAAAACTGCATTATTTGCTGTACTACGAGCATTTGTTACTTGTTTGTTTCATGGTTCGTGCGGCTGTGAAAATTAATGTTCTAAAAGGGCGTCCGATGCCGAGATATAGGCCTTAGCACCTCCCTATTTTCGTAAACACACGAAGCAATATGGCGGCATATTGTAGAAGTATACGCCTAATTGATTTGGTTTCGTTAATACTCCTCTCACCCATTAAATTGTCCATCTTATTATTCATTTTATGGTTAAGATGAGAAACCACATATGAGACTTATTAGAATTACCTATAGCCATTTTCTCATAAGTTATTGCGAATTCTCCTCGACACTTCAAAGCCGGTGCAAGATTGGCTCAATGTAATCGACGGATTATTATTATTATTATTACTATTATTTCTCCATTTCTTTAATTTTGTTCTATGGAGTATTCCTTAAATCAATTTTGTTGAATTATGAGCTTTCTTTCATAAACAGAATTAAAACTACTCTGTTTTGCTGACTCTTTATGAATTGTTTTATTTATTATCATGTTCTGATGCATGCACTTGTCATGTGAGCACATGTTACTCACATAGACAACAGCGTTTAATTCGAAGTTTGGCCACTAACCTATCCGACTCCAATTTATGAAAACAGAGCTGTAGGCTGGTAATTATGTATAACATAAATCGGTTTACTTCAGCTGTCCTTGAAACCCGTTAGCTAGGCTTTGCATGACAAGAGAGAAGACCTGAGAAGTTTGCCGTCTCAACTTTTCGCGCTTATATATATGCCAATTATACCATGTCAGTCAGTTATGCTACACTGCCTACCTGATGGTGATGATTATGATGGTTAGTGTTTAAGGGTGCTCAACTGCAAGATCATGAGCGCCCTTTTGAATCAAATCAAGACAAAAACCAGAGATAAAAATCAATAAAAATATCATAAATACAAATAATAACGATACCTAAATATAAAATTCTAGGTAATCACGGCAAAAGCCATAGATGGGGGAATTTAGAAAAAAACATTTCGAAAATGATGCGAAAACTAAATCCTCAATTGAAAGACTAACTTTGATAAAAATTTAAAACGGTATCTACCGCTCGGTCAATATTCGCCAGGACCTCTATAAGACTGCCAGTTGCAGAGATTCCCGAATAAGTGTTAGATGAACAGACCCTAGCAGCACAGGGCGGACAGACAAATCTTCTCTGCATAGCGGACAGATAGGAGCAGATTCCCTCTTAAGAAGGTAACTGTGTGTAAAATTGCAGTGGCCAATACACAATCGAGGCAATATCACTTCCTCACGTCGAGATTGACATCAGTTTATTGGACGGTCCTTCACTACTCTAAGCTTGTTTCCGCGGAGAACTGACCTTCTTCGTGCCAGCACGAAAGTACCGCTCTGCGCACAAGCTTAAAGTCTTCCATTGTTACACTGCCTCAGAAGCTAGGCCGTAATACAGTACGAACAGATCGAGTTTTATGGTGAGGAGCCCATTTTATAACGTAACAATTGGATAGACTAGAAACAGTCCACAGATTAGAAATAAATTCTTTGTCATGTATAAAAATAATAACTATTTTTTCTTCAAAAATATACCGAACTTTGCCGCTAGCCTAGGTAGCATACAAAATACGCCCTCGGTAAACACCTAATTCAATTCCAGAATCATTAAGACATGACAATTTAAGTGTATAAAAACATGCTGATCACATGTAACTTTATTATCTTCGCTTTCGTTCTGAAGTGCCTTCATGCGTCACAGTTTAGCAAGTTTGTTTTGTGTAATTTTTAATTTTCCATATAGTTAGGAGGTTGCAATTGGACACTGAGGCTCTGCTGCCATCACCATGGAGTGTGCACCTGATGTACTATGTCGCCGAAATAGAATCACTAACGCTTTACGTAGTGGTGCAAATATTTGCTTTTGTTGTGGACTAGGGGAATACCCAACAAATATGAGAAAAATGCAAAATTCTAATACTTTTAAGTGTTGAAACAAAAAAGCTGCTTGACTTTTCGAGGGAAAAATATGTGAGTAACTTTATATTCCGTCCGAAGATTATTTTGCTAGGTATTTATTAAACGTGTGTTCTATTTGCAGCTTTGAATACAGTTGCCGCTAATTTGAGTTTAATACTTTCAGATACCGCAGCTCATTTTACTCTAAATCATTTAATACAGAACTTTTAAAACAACATAACTATAGGTACAGTGATTTGCGTTAAGCCTAGCGTATCCCCTTATTTTCCTTCTGCTTAGAAGGAAATAATAACAAAATGTCTATTAATACTTGTCTCGATTAGCATGATATAAAAAAAAAATCTGATGTGTTACATTCACATGACTTTCTCTCCTCTCTGCAAGAAATTATTGTTAAAAATCTTATGCTTTCAATCTAATCGAGAAAATTAGCACAAATAGTCTTATTGCTTGCTTCCTTGTAAGTAGAAGCGAAATAGGCGAGTACCATAGGTTAAAGTAATATTCAAAAGCTGGTTGCTATGTGACTGAAGTTCCTTTGTTTCTGTGGACAGGAATAAACCAATTCCTGTATGAGAAAAATATGGTTTTCAAAGTTGAAACCAAAAACAAGGAATACCTAAAAAAAACTATCAAATTCACGAAAAAATGTATATAACATAAATTGTGTGTTTTAATGTGCTCTACAGTTTTTGTGTGCTAAGTTTTTTTCAATCTCTTATGGTTTTCCAGTTATGCAAAAATCACCCAGAATAAAGTAGTCTTCATATGCTATTCCCAGAAAATTCAAGATATACATTTCATTTGTCAGATAAATATCTTTAATGTACGATATTTTAATCAAAATCGTTAGAGCCATTTATTAGAAAGTCAAAATTTTCGAAAATAGTTCCATGTAAAGGGTAGTTTGGGGTGGGGGCTTTTCTTGAAAATCTTCGTGTCACATTCTTGGAAAATACCAAACATAAATATCAAGTTTGGTATTTAACGGTCTTTTCGTTTTTGAGCTATGCTGCCCACAGGCACACACACACACACACACACACACACACACACACACACACACACATACGGACATTTTTCTAAAAATACTTTTTTTTTTTGATTCAGTGGGACCCAAAACATGTATTTCCGGTGAAAACTCGGTATCCAATTTTTAGGTGCATTACAATTACCTTCTCTATACACTATGTACATAGTGCGTATAGAGAAAGTAAAAATCTCCTGTAAGAATAGTTTGTTTGCAGAACTAGTAGAGAAAGACATGTGAATGGAACACATTACACTTTAAAAATGTTTTCCTATGCGTCTCTGTAAAATAGAACCAAAGTGTCCTTTCATTTTTAATTTAAAGATTGTCTCCTATAGCTAAGTTATTGCAACTTGTGTTTGTTTATTAGCTACATCCCTTTATCCTGGAGAGAGTGTAATTATCGTAAACGATAACAGTGTAAACGCACTTGGTGAAAACGTGCACTGCTAACATTCAATATCATTCAGACTCCTGTATTATGAAACTTATGATGCATGTATTAATGTTATCACAATTTTAATTTCTATTGTAATGTAATGATATTATCCATTGGCTGACATCAGACATCGAAGCCAATTCCCATCCCTGTGGCTAATTTTGATAATGATAATACACATTTGCCTCTGAAGTTTAAAAGCAATAACCAATAAATGGCTTTGACACTATATTACGAATTATAAGCGAAGCGTGTTAAATTACTAAGCATTCTGAGTTAACAGTGTGTTTCATAACAGTTGAAAAACGATCTGCATTGCTAACGGTCAACAGCCTATTCTTTTCTATTTTCTCTCCAAAGTATATTATATTGAACCCAAGGTTGCGGGTTCAAATCCAACCAGACCAATGTGCTTAAAAGCGATAGAACCAAGTTAGTAGATTTACTGTCATGTAAAAGAACTTTTAAAAACTAAAACTAAGCTCCGCGGGGCAACAGCCCGAAATCAATAAACAACTATAACCAAAATATTTAAATTAAATCTTTTAAAATCGAGAAAAAAACCATAATTTATTTTAATATACTCTGAGACTCAAGATACAATGTACAAAATTACATGTATTTGATTATAAATGTACTACTAGGTTTAGTGGTAGGATGTTTAACATCCTTAAATGTTCAGTTTATATATACCTTTTGTATTAATAATTCCTCATGGCCTGTTATGGTTTAATTTGTGTAGAAGATATGCTAAATTTCAAATTTATGAAGAGTCATCAGATGACTGAAAAGGTCTTCCGCTCACCTCTGCCCATTACAGGCATCATGCTTGATATGCAATTCTATAGAGCATGGGACGCTGTTAGCACTCCGAGTCCCTCCCAGGCGATTAATATCGTCCATGCACCCTGGAGCCGCTTCTTTTACCTCAAGTAACACGTCAATTGCCCCTAGAGACCTCACGAGGCTGAGTGAATCCCGGATCAGATCTCCCGCGGGAGAAAATCACCACGCCGATACCTGAAATCAAAATCAAATCCGAACCTGCCGCTTGGTAAGCAGCTGCACTACCACCGCGCTAAAGAAACGTCCAAAACACAACTACGGTGCGAAAACCCGCACCCGGCAGCGTTCAATGATTCTGGCAATTGCCAGCGTGATTAACAAATAAACTAATTTTTAATTCACTTAACACAAATATGCAAAACAAAATCTCAAGAGGTATAACCAAGACTATTAAACTTCCTTAGCGTATACTGGAGGATTGAATGTATACACTTAAGAATGGAGAACAGAAGTAATTAAACCATATTTTTAAAGGAAGTGAATTACTAAAAATACAATTTACGGTACATACGTTTATTAGCAAGTTTATACAAGCTATTCGTCAAAACAATAACCTGATGTCTAAACGTAGCAATGTCCTTAATTTCTGAAAAAGAATACAAATTCGACATTAAGATTCTGCAGATACTTAATTCATATTTAGCATGATCTAAGGGAGAGAGTCGACTATATCACAAATTAGAATTAATGTATTTATTGCTTATAAACTAGTTGAAAGTTTCACATTAAAATAACTAATGAAACAATGAAACAGAAAGAAAACTTTACCGCTAGTATAAATAAATAGGACATTTTTTTTTCAGAAACAATAAATGCAACATATGCATTTAGCATGCGTACAATATCCAGGTGGTGAGCAATTTTAGAAAGAGAGGGAGGGAGATAGAGAGGTCATGCTATATTATACGATAACGACAAAGCAGAATTGCATAACTAACTTTATGAATGGAAATTCAAACAGAAACTACATCCTACATTATAGAAATATCAAACAATAAAACAATTTTAAAGGAAACTCGTTCTTATAAGACAAATCAATTCACAACCAATGAGCCCTTGTATAACTGATGCTATTTAAAATGTTCCTATCTGTTAAAGTGCTATAAACCAGAAAAGGCAAAACCATACTCATGAATCATTTGGCATGGAAGACGCATCTTCCGTTCAGACTGACTCTACATTTGTTTTCCACTACCGGTAGCCCGTGTTGCATATAAGGGAACTCGTAGTAGTTTGGCGTTTTCGTCAGTCCTGCAATAAACCGTTCAAAATCGAAGTTCCTAACATGTTATGTTTCTTTAAAACATGAAGAGAAATCGGGAGAGAATGTGAATATAATTAACAATGTGGTTATGCAATTGTATACCTTAAATTAGTGGAAAAACATATTTCAATTACACCACTTAAGGGACAATAGCTGTGAAACTTTTACTGCAATCGCTCAAAATATCAAAACGTTGTTGGAACCTTAAGCCATTCATAGAGAGTCAACATTTACGTTTATCCCTTGTTTAGAGTCCACAGCTATTCAGAGATTGTACAATTCATCAGTTTCCAAGCACATTATTTTAGGTATAAAACAGCGGGTTTTTTTTTTTCAAAAGTATATTTTCACACTTTTATAATGTTCCACGAGTCTATAAGTTTTGGCTTAGCTACAACTAATGTTTCACAGAATGTGAGAAGTGTCTATTGTAATATTACAGGTGACAAAATTATCCTAACATAAACAGTAATTTTTCAAAAAAATATTTTATGGAAAAGTAATTAATATTAAAGATTAAAATTTCTAAATTAAAAAATTAGCTTAATTCAGTAGTTGACGTTATTGAAATTTTAAGCGTAAACTTTTTGTGTGTGAGTTAAAGCTTCAATTCCAAAATGGGAAGCAATATTCTGAAATTTAGGGACACTAAAATTTATGAAGTAATTTACAGATGTGAATAAAATTTTGTATTCATATTAGAATTACAAGAATCCAACCACAGTATAAAATATTCAGAAAAAGCTATATAAAATATAGAATTTTGAAATTTCACTTTCAGTGTGCCTCAATCCAGCCAAATTTGTACGTGTTTATGATGCACGATGATCGTCTCGGTAACTCTTAAATTAGTATATACATAATCTTACACTCTTCATGAGTATTAAATATAATTGTTGACCATTCAGATTAGCAACGATAGTAGATTTTACAACGGAATTCCTATAATAGTACAAATTTGTCATATCTATACGTGTGCATATAGGTTCGCCAAGGGAGGTGTGATTAAAACCTGTTCCTTTGTCAGCCCAACGAGACGAAAGTCTGGCTACAAAAGAAAATCATGCAAAAAAGAAGTGTTTCCAAACAACCAAGGTCAAAAGTGATGCATACGAAACAGCGCTCACTTTTGTGATTCAATTCAGTTCATGCAAAGTAAAAGAAATGCACTTAATATCAACCACTTACCAATGCAAAGATCACCTTGAAACGTCCCGTTACTCCTTACCTGAAACACAAAAGAGAACACACGATCAGCCTTGAACGTTTGACATCGCATCCATTTGTTATGAATGTCATGTTTTATTGCCCTGATTCATAAGGTTATTGCTGACTTTATGTCTTAAGACCGGAAGAGAAGGTGCCAGACGACTCACGATACAAATGATCTACCAGTCCTGATACTTATCCAATAAGCTATCACTTGTTTTCGATATAATCCCTAGATACAGTTTTCGCTTATGTGTAGTGTAGTGCCTTTTATCACCAATACAATTAGATTGTATCAGGCAAAGGATGTTTTAGAGCTCGTATACTCTGAAATAATTAAAAGCATTGTTACTATATAAGGCATTAATCATAAACAGGATACAAAACATTTCTGTGACCTCCCCCCCCCCAAAAAAAAGAAAACTATCTCTAACATTTAAAAGGCACTCGATGTTCATATGTTAGTGGTTTAAGAGAGGAATGTTCGTATAGCAACAGAGGATTCATTTTACTAAACCTAACCATGCTTTCAAGCGTTTATACCTTCATTTGAAGTAGTACACCTTGAATAATCCATGGTTAATATGGATGGCACACCAAATTTCATCAATCCCTCTATGTTCTTTAGTTTGCCTATCGTCCAAGGAACTTCTATTCTATTATCATTGTGTCGCCGTGAAGTCCGACAAGTCCAAATACATAAGTTGGAGGCAGAACGGAGGAGAATGACAGCGAAAGCCATAAAGTGGCATTGTTGGCTCATTGTAGACCGCCAACTAATTGTTTATATTAATTTAAATGCTATATACGCCGAAAATGCATTTATGGCTTTGATTAACAAATTCTTATTGGTAAAACCCTTATCTTCACGCTAATGAGATAAACGTTAGCAGAAATGGTCTTACTGCTTCCTTCCTTGTAAGTGGAAGGGAAACAAAGGAATACACTAGGCTAAAGCGATATTCAGATCTTTTAAAAGATGGTTAGTATGCGATTGAAATTCGTCTCTTTGCATGGCCAGGAATTGATCAATTCCCGCACGAGAAAAGTTTTTAAATATTTTAAAACTGAAACCAATAATAGATATCTCGAAATGGTCAGGACAGTTCCTGCGTGGTTTGAGAATCAAAATATAAAATAAAGAAATAAATACTTAACAAAACTATAGCAGAGCAAACTAATTGGTAGAAAAACGTGTTGATAGATCTAGAGGGAATAAAGGTACCATGAGTTAAACACGGAATAAGTCGTCTTGGATGATGAAGCAGCAGATTAACTTCAAAATAACAAAGTATAAATGTGTGACTATATCTGAAAACAAAGTACAATGAAGTAGATCATTGTAGATAAGGCAAAAGTCTGTTGGTCGAAACAACATACAATTGGGAGGGTGGAGCTGCAACGCCTGTTCCGTTAGGTATGTTAGGGTCACCTAGGTCAATACTGATATCATATTAGGAATGCACATAAAGAAGTAGGTGGAACAGGTGTCCCAGGCTCATTCCCTCTTAAAGATCATGGCATCAATTACATTACCTATAACTAATTTGTGGCCTAAGCTAATCACCTACTCTTTGAATCCCGTCAAAATTCAAGCGTTCGAAGATTACAAATGGCCTGATTAGTCCACAAAAATTGATGAAGGAGTAGACGAAGGCGAAAAATAAACGAAATAGTTGGAACATGTTCAATAAATTTCTTCCCTTAATGGCTAACTTGTTACTGAGCCACAGCGCAATACAGGGACAACGTGAGAAACAAGCTTGATACTATCTCATAAACACATATTTAAAAAAAAGTGACACCAAAATCCTTATCTGACTCACTGTTTTATAATAAAAATTCTGATATTTAACATTCGCATATCTTCCTCTATTGGTTCTTCTATACACTATTTTGTATCCTTACAAAACATTTTTAATCTATTTCTTGTTAAGCCGGACAAAATATAAATTCACAATTACACACTTCGTTGTAGCAGACAGCAATTAGAGGGTTGCCATATTTTTAAAGTGTGTGTCGCTACGTAATGGCATTAAAATGCCTACTTTTTCTTAATCATATCTAGAAAATTGTTAACTCAAACAACAATTATACACGAGTTTAAAGAGGCTTTAAGAGGTTTATCCCTGAAAATTCAACACATGCATTTAACGACAGTAAAATATGCTAGTTTAATCAATTTTTGAGACCGTCGAAAGTCTAAACATTTGCTATATAAAGGTTCGTGAGATTTGCTTGAAAAGCTTCCTGTAGAATCCTTGAAATATATTGAATTCTTGGAAGATATGTTTGGTATTTTATCGACTTTTCGTTGTTGAGTTATGCTGTTCAGATACATGGCCCCATTTTTAATTCTTTCTTCTTTCTAGAGAGCCTCAAACTTATATTTCCAATGAAATCTCGGGAACGAATTTATGATAGAGTGCAATATCTACCTCCTTAACTTAAATATGGATAAGCAGTAAGTAAAGTAAGTAAACATCTAATGCTTAACAACTGCTAGGGTTTCACCACCAATTTACAAATAATAGCTACTCTTTAGGGTCATTTATATTTTGTAAAAAAAATAGTTCTTCTGTCCAATGAGCAACACATCTTTCTGTACATTGATATTTAGAAGTAAATCGAAAGTGTTCAAATGGCAGCGAATGATAGTTCGTAATAAGTACACAGTTTGAATTAACATTTTCTTTTATGAGGTTGTGCAAAATGGTCAGAGTTGGATTAAATAAAATAAAATGCTGAAAAAATAAGAATCAAGAATGAAATCGTGAAAGAATGCTTGTTAAATTCAGGCACGAACCTTCGTGATCCGAGGTCAAGGTCTTTGATGCAAACTTTAGAACGTGAAATGTTGAAATGGATATTCTCCATAACGCATTTCGGACACGATAAGAAACATTATGGACAGCGGATTACTGCAGTACGGTATTGCTTTAAGGGCTACAACTGAATTTACTAACTCCATTACGTAATACTAACCAATTTTGAAAGGAGGTTTGAAAGTCTCTATTGCACGAATTCAATGCATACGAAATACTTAATGTTTGAACAGAAGTCACAGAAATGTAAGCTTATTGAATAGTCCAATTATATATATATATATATATATATATATATATATATATTTTATAAAAACTCAAATCTTAGAGGCACTGGAAAATATGAGCATGATCATAAGCATTGTTTCTTATAAGCTTGCCTTGTTGACAAGTATCTCTCCGCAAACAAGTATCTTCCCCATTTCCCTGATTGGTTCAGTACGCTTTGAATGGCTATTCAAAAACCCTATACAGGTAACGCCAGGAATAAAAATCGCGATACATATAACTATGATGTATATAGTTATATTATTTTTAATGTCAAATCCTTTTAACAGTCGCTTATGCATTATTATTGTATTCTTATAGTGAGCATAGAATTTATTATTATTATGGCATTTATAAAAGTGTTAGGTGACATTGTCGTAAATATTTGATATTGGTTGTCATCATCCTAAAAGATGGGTTTAAAGTGAAAAACCCTTCTATATGCATTTCTTAATAAAAATGTAACGGTATTCCAGATAATTAACTCTTGTTACATGTGTATATTTGATTCATGCTGTTATACAAAATAAATTTTACAATTATCTTCGGAGGTATCGATGTAAATCATAGCTAATGTTAAATAAGGAAATGCTTTTACCGCACAATAGTTTAATCCACCACAGCAGCTAATTAGAGGTGACTAGGCACATGACAATTAAGAAATTCGGAGCACGATTTTGGGGAACAAGCCTTAATTTAATGCTTATTACTCCTGGAATGCAGTTAAGTTTAGCAGATGAAAGATGTTGTATGATACCTGTCTAAACATATATTTTCCTCGATGATAATACTTTCTTTTTTAATCAGTTTTGGTTAATTGGTCCTTTCGCTACGAACACTTTTACTTTCTCTACACGTACTATGTACATAGTGTATAGAGAAGGTATTGCATTCCACCCAAAAATTCGATACCGAGATTTCACCGGAAATACATGTTTTGGGTCCCCCTGAATCCAAAAAAAGAATTTTTGGAAAAAGGTCGGCGCGCATGTGTGTGTGCGTGTGTGTCTGTGGACAGCATACTGTAAAAACGAAAAAACGTTGAATACCAAACTTGGTATTTAAGTTTAATTTCTTCCAAGGATGCGACACGAAGATTTTCAAGAAAATCCTCTCACCCCCATCTACCCTTTACATGGAACTTTTTTCGAAATTTTTGATTTTCTCAAAATAGTTCTTAACAATTTTGATTAAAATATTGTATATTAAAAATATTTACCTGACAAAATGTATATCTTGAATTTTCTGGGAATAGCCTCTGAAGACTACTTTATTCTGGATGAATTTTGCGGAATTTTGCACAACTGCTAAACCGTAAGAGATGACAAAAACTTACCACACAAAAAATGTAGAGCACGTAAAAGCACACAATTTATGTTATATACATTTTTTTTCTCTTGGATTTGATTCTTTTTGAGGTATTCCTTGTTTTTGGTTTCAGCTTTGAAAAACTTATACTTTTCTCATACAGAAATTTGTCAACTCCTGACCATACAAACAAAGGAACTTCAATCACATAGCAACCAGCTATGGTACTCCCTTATTTCACTTCTACTTACAAGGAAACAAGTAAATTCTGCTAATTTTTTCTCGATTAGCATGAAGTAAATAGAAGCATAAGCTTTTTAACAATAATGTTGCAGAGATGTAAAGAAAGTCATGTGAATGGAACACATCAGATTTTTATGAATACAAGAGTAAATCTAAGAGTGCGATGTACAAACTCTGTTTTAAAATAGGTATATAACATTTCTCACACATTAGAACAATGCCGCTCTATAACATCTGTTTAAATAACTGCTCTATGTGAAGAACAGCGAGAAGCATGCACATTCGACAGTGTGTTCCTTATATTATATTCGTGCACCGTCTATTATACTGAGGAGTTTTCGGTTCTAAATTTCCGCATTACTTACTCATGATTAATAGTAACAAGAGCTATAGTTGTGTAAGTTGCGTTGAATGCGGTGTCCATCTGTTGATACATTCCTGGCATTCCTCACGTCACAAGAGGTTGTAATTCATGACTTAACTTATTGGTTTCAATTTTAAACGTTTAGCAGATATATAGACAACCTATTTGTTTGTCTGGATAGTTTTTTGAGAACATCTGAATGATGCACAGTTTTCGTCAATATAATACCTGCTTAGGCTTCGTTTTGATGATCCTGGTCCTGAACTTTTAACCAGACATCTATGGTTTCTCTACCTAGAGCTGGAATACCAGGAAATGTCTGAAATTGTCTACCTACCTATGTACAAAATGATTCAGCTTTTACGTTATGTATTTCAGTGGATTGACAAGCACAATCTAATGTAATTTGCACACAACATAACAGTCTTGAATACACTTTCATTTTTGAGATACACAATGAACAACCTTGAATTTTTACAGTTCGAATTGGAGGTAGCAATTAACTAAGCTTAAGACAGCTGATAAATTAAGCCTTTAGTGGGTCATTTACCACTAGTAAGCTGCGGAAAAATGCTGAGGTGGCTGGGAAAAAATTGAAATGTTAGTTTATTTATGGACGCTCTTTAATTGCTCTGGTGTTCAGCGTCCTAGTCCGTATTGAGCGTGAAAGACTGCTTAATTCTCTCAGAGGCTTCTTTATCAGACTTGAGGTTATTTTACATGCAGGTCTACGATACAGGTCCACCGGCTTTAATTCCCTTCCGAAGGAAGCCATTATAAGGATTGTTACGCCTGAAAAATACATCGAGGTCACCGGAGTGAAGGCACACTGGCATATACGCGACCTATGGTATTAATGGAACCCATCATAGTTTCACCATCACCTATGTGGGAAGCAAGAATAAATATCTAATAGTAAAGAAGCAGCGTGGTCTGCATTGTAGATGTAAAAGTAGAGCTTACTGCGTTACGGAGGATTACGGCTTAAACAATTATTCCGGTTATATGACCAATGTACACCCGAGTGACTTCCTCTGATGTTAGGATGTGCGATGTTTATAACTTCGTGGAAGTCTCCCACAGGTGCGAGTCTTGATCTTACCATTCCCTAGCATTTGCTGGGATACTTACGCTCTCCCAATTACAACAATACATTTGTCTTGAGGAATAACTTATAACATATATATGTGTTCTTTAAGATTATTGCACACTGCAGTTTTATAAAAGCGATGCCCTTTATTCATTCTTTTTTTAGAGATTTTAAAATATAGGCATTCAGATTTGGAAAGTGCAGGGAAGGAAACGAAGATATCAGCATGTTTACGAGTATCCTGAAGAGTTACGAAAATTGTCTTCAATTTTGAAATACTGGTATACTTTTGGTCATGCCTACCCTCCCTACCATTATTCGAGTGCCGGATGGATGCTGACGAATCTATTTGATATAACTTCCGGTGACTATGCTGTGAGGTCAAAGAAACCCAGTATTTAATGCGGTGTACTGTTAGGCTTGAAAACACCATTCTTTCACTAGCATCGAGTAGTCACTTTCAATTGTCTTACATCGCTACATTGAGGAATGGGAACTGCCAGACGTTTGTGAACGCTTGCTTAACCTTAAAAAAAACAACAATATTTTAGACACGTGAATACGACAGTCTTTCTCTGCAGATATTCTGAAACTCAGGCAGTGTTTTCGACTACAGCATTTTTTATCCATTCCATACCTTTTGCTTTTTACCGTGGATCTAAATAAGTATATTGGTTTGTACATTTATTGTTTGCAGACATTTAATATAATAACACTTAATAGCTGAACTTCACTATTTAATCTTACCGCCTTTACTTTGTTTCATGTAGTAATATGTTCTTAATTATTTAATTCATGCAGCATTTATATAACTCTTTGAGGTAAGCAGCCATGTCACACTACCAGGCATGATTAATCCATCACTAGTTCGCAAAGGCTAGCGCGACCGATTTTCGCATAAGTATTTCTATTATTCAATATAGTATAAAAAGTATTATGGTAAATGCATGCGCCAAGTTCTTTGCAGAAATTTGGAAGTGAATATTAGACGCTCTTCCTCGTTCTACAAGGACGTAATTGCCACACTTGTATCCCAGTATATGACGTGATGAAGCACCACAGACACACTTGAAATTAAAAGTTTATAATTGTCAGCTATAAAATAATCATGCAACAGAATATATACCGTAGTTTTAGTCCCGACTTTTGAGCTGGTAACAGTACTGGTATTGTTGTGCAATTTCCTGGTTTACATCACTATGTAGTTTCCTTTTTAATAAGCAGAATCGTTAACCCTGTTAATATTTGGCTGTAACGAACAGTGGCTAATGAACAAATACGTTACCATAAAGCAAATATTAGAGGTTATGGTAGTATCTGCTACAACATCATTGTTTGGCATTGTAAACACAATTTCAATCAGAATTGATTATCACACCCTCGATCAACTGCGTGTCATGAATGTTTCATTTCACCTACGCATTTCGTTTTCCTACCCGAAATCCAGCGTTATTTTTATGGCAGTAGGAAAGAGGGAGGGGGCGGAAGCATCCACAGCCTTAAAGCTTTCTTTTTTTCTCAGCATTACCATGTGCAATGCGAATGTAACATGTCTAAAGCTAACGATTTTGCAGGTTTATGTTTTGCCATTTAAAGCCTAGATTAAATTGAACGGCTTTGTTCGCTATGCATTCATTTGCTGAGCGTCTAAAATGCACTAACACAGTTAATGGCATCCTCATATAATTGAAGCCTAAGTAACGCAGTTACTAGATGGCATCCCGTTAATTGTATGCCGTTATGTTAGTTTGAAATGGAAACATTGCATGCGGATATAGAACAGAACGGAGAGTGTAAAATAGACAGATAAATAAGTAATGAAACCATAACGGCGATGCTGAGACCGAGTAGGAAGAGTAAAAGAAATCGGCTAGGAAATTGGATGAGAATAAATTGTTTGATAACAGACACAATGCAAGTATTAGTGAATGCAAAGAAAAAGGAGGGGTAGAAGAATTTGGCAGATGATAGAAATATTAAGAAATTTGTTTATTTATTGAGACGAAGAGGAAACCGGAAAGGAAAGAAGATTTGCAGGAAGAATCTGTTCTTAGCAAGAAATCTCGAACCAGCTGGTTGTGCTGGAATGTCAAATTCTTCTCATATCTTCCTAAACAGGAGGTTTACAATACCAACAACATGTTTTCGCTGCAATTGCTGTATTGGATATTTGTGGGTTTGTCATAATGCACTCAGTTAGGCAGACAAACAAGCAGCAATAAACTTTATTTGGTAGGGCAAGTCTTTTATTTATGCCTTCTCTCAGTCTTGCATAATGAAGCTGTATTGATCATTTGAGCAGTGTTATTTGACAAGTTCTCTTAATGACCCGCAGAATGCAGTAGGTAGCATGGAAATGTATCGAACATCCCGCGGTTTTTAAGTACTTCGTAAAGAATGACATGCAGCAGAAATTCATACCACTGAGACAAACACTCCATAATTTCCAACAATTTCCAAGCGAACCATACAGTTTAAACTCAGCCGTGAAAGTTTGGAAGAGGATGCATGTAGGTGGAAGATCGAAATTCTCACAACAAAAATAAACAAAGTAACCATATAGCTCTGAAGGATCACCGAGTGACGTCCAAATTTGCTTAAGTAGTGAGAACATCAGAAGAACTTCGCTTTTTGAGCGAAATTTGAATATGGGAAAATTATCTGCGAGATACATCTTCTGAGTCCGAATCAAAAGCGAATCAATGTGAATTTTTGAGCAAAATTTACCTCATTTTCTGAGAGATCACATTACCTTACATGTTAATTTGCAGCAAATGAAACTTGGGAATACTACTACACACCTCAAAACAGTAGTCTAAGTAATGGAAGCACTAATACTCTCCAACAACTGGAAGATCTATTGTTGGAACGTATTATGCCAACATTCCTGACCAATATATGCAAGAAAACGCTAGATCTGGCAAACAAGCAAGTACCAGATTCGACATATTCCATCAAGATTAGCTCTCATACGTGTTGCTGCAGTGGCAAATATCAACGAAGTGGGTTTTCATTTGCTGCCACAACCACCTTATTCTCTTAACTTTAACTCCATCACACTTCCATCCGTTTTCTAAACTGAGAAAATACCTTATTGGAAAGACATTTTCGTCTGATGCACTTAAATCGTCAATAGAAGGAATTTGCAGTCTGAGAAATCTAACTGGAGTGATGGAATGAAGGATCAAGACAAGTGCCTGTCAAGGGAAACTACGACAATCCAATGTGCGCATTTAAGGCATGCAATTATGGGACAGTCCGTATGAGGCTGACGCTTTGCAAATAATTTTAAGGACTGTTGTTATAAGTGTTCTTAGGAAAATACACAAGCATATAGCTCTTCAAGACAACTAGGAAGTTAAAACTACCAGATTCAATGTTTTATACTGTCGATTAAAATACATTTTATGGTTCTTATTGATCTAGAATATTTATGGTTTCCCAGTACTTGGAACACTTGAGCATTTTAAGGGCAGTAATCCACTGGGGGTAATTAAAATAGGAGTCCTTTATCTTACTGTTCTAATAAAATTACATAACATATTTAATTTTTTTTTCACAACTGTAGTTAGTGTGTAGCACTATAGGTATTTGTACTTACTTTTAAATCTAAATCTGTAAAGAAAAAATAATGTTGCTTGTATAATTTTCTGAGAAACTACTTAAAATAGAGATCTAAAACTTTAAACAAATATTAAGTATACTCTACCAACATCTGGTAGCAAATTAAATATTATGAATATGCCCAAAAATAAACATTTAAAATGCTGTTTCATAGACGCTGAGTTTATTACAATTACACCAAATTTATTGTTTGTAGAAAATAAAATATTTTACTAATAAAAGAAGCTTGAACTAAAGTGCTGTCTAATTTTCATGCTATGGTTCCTCAGATAACTACTTACATGAATCATTGATTTCGCTTAATACAAGCAATGCGATGCACGTTTATTTAAAGGCTGTTGTAACATACCCATTTTTCAGTAAAACACTTAGCATTTCAAGGATTAGTTAACTAAAGTATCAATTTTCATCAAGTTTTTACGCATAGGTACTTCTTTTTATGATTATGAATACAAAATTTCAGAGGCGTCTATAACTGCATTTAAACCGTAATAACAGTATCGTTTAAACCTAGAAATATGCACGTGTAGTGACTTCATTATACATCTATCCAAATAAGTCATAGAGCTTCTGATACTTTCAAATAGTTTTTATTTACTTTGTGTGAGTTCTACAATCGGCTTTAAAAATAATGCATTCAAAACACAGCAGCACCGGGGATCTAAATGTAATTTGAGATTTTAGAACCGTTGCTGCACTGCTTACCCAAAGGCCACAATGAAATTGAAAACTCCAGTTTATCCTGAGAGAACAACGATATTAAAGTCCTTTCTCGCAACATAATGTATGCGGAGTTATAAACCTTCCATATCAGAGCAATCATTTTACCCGTCCTTTATATTTTTGTCTCGTTTAATGAGAACCATAAATTAATGTGTTCTTTCCCTCATTGCAGTCATGAAAGTAATAAAAGAAGTGCTTAATATTTATGAGTTGTCGCAATGAAATGTCCCACAGTTAATTTATACACACAATTTACTCTCTAGCTACAGTTTTTGGCCAATGATGAGAGATATATTCGTTAAGCAGGTACTTTATCCCTTAAGCTCTGGGAGTTTCATTAACGTTCGAAAAAATATTAGGCTATACAGCTAATCACGACAGAAACTTCATCTAAAAACACAGTTTATTTATGCATTTTTGTAGAGTGTTAATATAGAATGTTAAAAACTTAGTTTTAAATTACATACATATTGTACAAACTTAACGGTAATAAAATATTTTATAGTCGTTATTCAAATATACGATTGCGTATCACAACGCATTTATAGTACTAAGTACTCGTGTGCATAATTTTTTTCTTTTAGGTATGTGTTTTGAAAACACTTGACATTTTCACATCCTTCTTACGAGGAAGGTCTAAAGCGAAAAAAAAAACACAAAAAAACAAAAAAACAAAAAAAAAAACAAACGAAAATGCAAAATGGCGATAAATACAAACTTTAAAAAGAAAGCCAAGCCTTTAAGTGGCTTCTGAGTTACAAAGATGGTGCGATTTCTGTGGAACATACATAAGATATATCTACAGATAATAATGCCATGACCACATGCTTTATTCGTAGGATAACTTGGAAAATGAAATAAACGAATTACTGGTATGTTAAGAATACTATGTGCTTGCATGGAAAAAACCCATATAACTTACGTTTAAAGAATCTTGACTGTTTAAAAAATCTACCTTTAAAGAAGTTTCTCTACCCACAAAAAGTTCTCACTATAAATGACAATTATTTAAAAACATATATACATAATAATAAGAGTAATAACATTCTTCTCATGAAGAATGTCGTTCAAGATATATTTTTTGCCGAAGAATGATATAAATTAAAGAGAAAGTGCTTAGTTACTAAAACCGTGACGAAACTGCAGTTTAATATGTATGTAGAGCTTGTAATGAGACAGGCTATTGCGATGGAATAAAAAAGCAAGAATTGCAAAATATCCAGCATATCGTCAAATGACTATTTGCGAAAGTATAAACAAGCAACATACTGTTTAAAAGAAAAACAAACAAAAAAACAAAAACAAAAAAAACACCAGTTTTAAAAATCGTAACAAATTGAAATAAATTGTGTATTCTAATGAACTCTACACTTTTCCTATAGTAAACTTCTATCCTGCTATAATTTACTGACAGTCACATAGTATTCATTTCCATTAGTAATTTTTGAAGTGCTAATCTATATATATATATATATATATAACAATTCTTTTTTTGTTGTGTTCGTTACTGTCACGTAAAGGTTTGTGGAAATGAAAATGCTTAAAAATTGTACGGGAAAATATTTAAAATCTCATAATATGAATAAAAACCGTGCTAAGTGAACGCATTTCAGTTAATGGCCGCCACCAGATGGCAGTGGTACAAGTTATTTGATGCTAAATGGACGTGGTACTGCTATATATTTCCCACCAGTTTATCAAGACATTGACGCAACGCAGCAGTGAAATTCAAATAAATTTTTATGTATTAACTGTCCTTTCTTTACTCATATCGTTTAAAATAAAGGAGCTTTCCTAGCGACGAATACCTAAAATATGTACTTATTATTTAACACCAGATGACCGTGCTACTGCTCTATTTTTCGTCTTCAATGCTAAGGGAATGCACCCGGTTATGGAGACAATGACGCAAGATAACTGTGTAAATCAAATATATTTCTTATGTATTAACCATCGTTCCCTTGGTCACATCGTTTAAATAAAGAAATAAGTATATTTCTGTTGTAATTCTTTAAAATGAACAAGCTATAAACAATGCACATAACCATTAACCCTTCTTGGAATCTGAAAATGACGGAGAAATAACGGGATCCGTTTTAGGTGTAACTTCAGATGTTGGTTATTTGACTTTTTTTTTTTTTTTTTTTGCATTTCTTGTTTGTAGTGTTTAACGCCCGCTTTCACTACTTATGGCACCGCAGGCGGTATTTAACGTTTTGTGGTACATGAGCTAGCTAAAGAACATGAAGCTACCCGCGTCACCATCACAGTACAATTTAGGTGCTCTTAATACATTTGATCACGTTATAATTTGGGTTAAATGGAGAAATTTAAAACACACAAAGCTATCATCAAATAAAAGCTTATCAATTGCCCAAGCAGATGTACTTGCTCTTTAGTTACGTCATTGTTCGCCTTAGAAATGGCTGTTTTGACATAGAAGAAAATAAAGAAGGAGGTGGAAAACATTAGGAGTAAAGGAAAGAAAGAGATTCGGAAGAAGCATGAATGTTATTGTGACTTTCTCCTTAATGCAATTCAATACCTATGCCAGCAATTATCCGCCACACTATGGATGCGCTACCATCACTTTTTTTAACTACTTGTGGCACCGCAAGCATGACTCTAATTATACATGAAGATGGAGCACCGATGGAATGCGATGGCTGGGGAAACCGGAAAACCCGAAGAAAACTCGATCCTGCGCCAGCTTTGTCCACCACAAATCTCACATGTGGTCGCTCGTCTAGGTGGGAGGCGAATAGTCTAACTACTCGGCCACGGCGCGCTACTACTATTACTACTATTATGCCAAGCTATTTGTTTCTCTCTGGAAGGAAAATTGTACATCACAAGGCATTACAATAAAGTGTTGTCAAATTATTTAATTATAATTTTATTTCATTGCATGATCGTACTGTAAACGGAAGATTTTGTCAGAATATTTTTCTTTAGTTCATCATCCGTGCGAAACCGGGGCGGGCAGCTAGTATTAAATAAAAGTACAATATGTAATAACTCTCCAAGTAGAAAGTTTTTTTCTTAGGAACATCCCCCTCCCCAGCTGTCTGAGAGAATTAAGAAAGTTTATAGTGCAAAAGAAACTAATAGAGTGGAAATGAATATTCATGTAAATACGAGGCAAGCAAACGTTTAGAACGTCACATGCACAGAATTTTAGTAAAATAATTATTGGAAAAGCTGTTATGTTTAAGAGACGAGTAGAGAACCTGCAAGTGGAGACACGCCACGTTGGAATAGATTAATAACCTCATTTACTTTTTAAATAGTATCTTTCCAGAACAGGAAATTACTTCGACCGGGGGTTGATTTTCAGCCTTCCTAACAAAGTTGACAGTATCCCATACAATTTGCGAAACGACTGATAGGTATGTTTGGAATTGTTATGGAGAGAAAGTAACGCAGAGGGATTTCACTGCATTAACTGTGTTTTATTCTGTTTCTCTAAACGGAAACAACTTGTTTGATGTTTCTCTATGTCGAAAGTAAAGACAACTATAAAGACAAACACAAAGACCAAACTTTATGTTTGACAGTAGTAATACGAACCATGAGGAAAATTAAAGCATAAGAACGCAATGTAAATGTGAGGCATTATTACGGTTATACATAAGTTTTAATGAAAATTTCCTGTGTAGTATAGCACGTAAATTAATTCTTTTTAATGTTTTTTCTTTCTTCGAAATTTAATATTGATATCAAACAGAAAGTATAAAAACGGCCTACATTTTTACTTTCACTCAAAAATTCGATGTTGATTTATAGCAAATGCATGTTTTAGGTCCTGAATCCAAAGAAAAGAGCTTTCAATGCGTCCGGTGTATGTGTGTACATCTATGACTAACATATCCGATAAAATCCAATCTTATTATTTAAGTTCAGTATCTTCCAAAGACACAACGCCAAGAGTTTAAAGAAAATCCCCAAACCAAACTATTCTTAACATGTAAAATGTTTTACACTTTTGATTTTCTTAAAAAGCGACTCTGAAGGTTTCGATTAAAATACCTAAAATAAAAACCATATATTGAGTATTCTGGAATTGCCAGTGAAGTCCTGTTCATTCGGCTGGGGTAATATATATATTTTTGTACTTTAAAGTCCTTTATCCTGGTTGGCCATATCGGACGATGAATGAAATTGGTGAAATGATGCTCAAATGATCTCGGGGTCCATGGAGCTTAAAGTTACTCGACATTTGTCTTCTCAGGATAAGGGGAAACCCCGAAAAAAACTATCCGGGTAGCTTACCCTGAGAGAGATTCGAATTCACGACCTTTTGAATGTGAGGCAGATACGCTACCACTGCACTACTCAGGCGGGCTTAGTATCATTTTATATAATCAGTACACTAAAAGATATGAATAAAACTTATGCACAAAAGGGCATACTTCTTTAAAACAAATAATTTATTTAAAATAAATTTTATTCCCGTTTCCAATATATTCCCTGTTTTAGGTAAGAATGTTTCAATGTTTTAGCAACATTTTAACTTGTCGCCATTCATGTGCTTCTCGCGATATCGTTGATTTATTGACTATTGCTTTAGTTTCCTGCATTCCATTTGAACCCACAGTGAAATTTGTAATGAAACTCATTTTCAAAGGCTCATTTCCATAACACGAGACATAGAAAAATAATGTTTTGTTAAGTATATTTTTAAAATCTACATAAAAATACGCAATAATGGGTAGAGAAAGTCATGTGAGTGTGTACATCAGAAAATCAATTTTCTCCGGTTTTATTGTTGATCTCAGCTTAAGTAAATATTCGAACCCAAGATTTGTGCCAGTGTTTAAAGGAATACCATTTCTTCTGCCTTCAAAACAAAGAAAACAGACACGAGTGAACGTCTGTCTAGCCGCGATCTGTAGGCAACACGCACTAATCCGCTGCTTGAACAGCTGCCGAATCATTTGGCTGAGAGAAGAGGTTCAGCATGTCCTTAAAAATGTATCAAGTTTAGTAGCGTTTGAAAGGGTTTAAATTGCCCAACCTCTTCTGGCAGTGACAAGGAACAGTGAATGTAATAATACTTATTAGTGTAGAATTACTGCACCTATAAGCAAAGGTGTTTAAAAAGTATGAAAAGTGCTGTTCTTTATCTAAGAGTATTGGTCCTATTTTTATTCTACCTTGCAATGTGCCTTGAACCAAAAGTTTGGATTCTCGATGACCTTGATTAGAAAAATGTATCTACTCAGCAATGTTTTCTCTCTACTTCAAACTATTCAAACAAAATGCCAATGCTATATCTGCTCCATGTTAAACGAGATAAACGTTTGTAATAATGGTTCATGATGCATTTCATTATGCGGGATATAGGAGGCAGAAGCGATAGTCAAATGTTCTAAAAGTGGTTCACTGTATACTTGCTCTGAAATGCCACGCTCTTGGCATGATATCGGGAGAAACAAAAGAATGGGGGCCTCAGTACTTCAAAATGGGTAATAAAGTATTGGAAAGCTGAAAGCAATTTCATCGAATATCTCAAAATTAATAACGCCACAAAAGCATTTGAGATAAATTGCGTATGTTGTCGATACCTACGAGTTCCATGTAGGGCTTTTTTCTCTCCCTAATGGTTTATCAATAAAACAAAATACTTTTTTGAGAAAATTAAAAAATAACAAAAATTGCATTAAGCTATTTATGCTGGGGATTTTCCCGAAAATCTTCAGTCGTATCCGAGGAAACTTAGACCCTCCAGATTCCAAAAATGTTTAGCACGGGATTTAACAGGTGGCAGAGCTAAACAGAAATATAAATCCTAATCAACATTGGCTCCTACACGGGATTTGAAGCCGTAATTTTCCAAAAGCAAACAACATAGTACCGTTTGAATAACATTGAAGGTGAATATTCCACATATATAGCTTTTATAACCTGAAGTCGTGTAGATGAATTTACAAATGATTGAAGTCTCAATTCCACTTATTCTGGACGAAACGTAGACAAAATAGCTCCAGAGAACATAAGCTTTTATGAAACACTGAAAATACCACAATAACTGTGAATCCTTGCTTCTCTACCAAGGTTTTACAAAATAGGGGAAATGCATTAGATCCAAAATTTCACATCGAAACTTTGCTGAGATCCTCTAAATAAAAGGAGGATTTTGGAAAATGGTACACGCGAATGGCATAACTTGATAAGTTAAAATCTGGATAAATACAAAATTATGTATTTGATACCCACATGAGAGAATAAAGAAAACCTCCTACCCGAAACAATCTTTATTTTTACTGGAATAGTGTAGATTAAAGTATAATATTATTGAAACAATATAATAAAAAGCACAACTTTCAACTCGAGCTTTCTGGAGTGTTGCTTTATTCTCTATGTATTTTATTTAATTTTGGAGGAATAGGAGTTGTGACTCCTAAGAACAAACTACATGTGCCAAATTGATTGGCAAAAGTTGTTTCTGAGAACTAATGAAACTTGCTCTCTGAAAATTGCGATTCTGCTATTTTACTTCACAAGTTCAGAAGTAACAAAAGTTGGCTTGTGATTCAAGTGTTGAGTTTCATTTCCCATCATGCAAGCAAAATAGTTCTAATTTGAAACAATTTCTAGCCAAAAATGTATTGAAATTTACATCAATTGGAAGGGAATATATCTTGTAAAGAAACATAGATACAGCATAGTATAAGGAATATGCGAAGTGACACTAGGTAGATATTCGAACTTTGCTAATAAATAAATATGTTAACACGAATCTTAGTTACATCAGCAGATGTAATTCATTCTTGGACAATTCCAAGGTTGGGGTAAAAGCTAATATTTGTGCGTAACCTATGTTTCAAAGTTTTGCAGTACAAATCCCAATACTCGTATGTGGATAGCACACCAAATAAGGGGCAGTGGGAGTGAAATTTTAAATTTCTATATTTTTGTATAAATAATTCTAAAACAATTGTGATCGCATTGCTATTATGTTAATATGAATACCAAGTGTAATTCAAATTGGATAAATTGCAAGATATACACTATTTCATAATGTACTGCATAATGAAATGTAAACGCAACAAAATTTGAAAATTCTTTTGGCGTTTATAAATGGGCTCTGAACCACACATGTTGATATTTCAACACTGATTACTTAATTATGGAATATATGTTTTTAATTTAGAAATTTAATCTTTAAGATTAATCATTTCATAAAAATATGTTTTCAAAATTACAATTGGCATTAGAATGATTTTGTCATCTTTAACATTTCAATAGATCCTGCACATTCTGGGAAATTTTAGTTGTATGCAAACAACAACTGAAAAGTGTGGAACATTATGTAAATATGAAAATTTAGTTGAGAGATCTACGCTGTTTTATAATTAGTATGCCAGGAAACAGATGTATTGTCCGATATTTAAATGGACGACGAGTCGAAGTAAGGGGGCATCTAAATATTCATTCTCTATGGATACCAAAAGTTTCAATAACCATTTGATATGAAAAGGCGATATTCTATTTTAGAGAGACTGTAGTCAAACTTTCTGTTCCAGTGTCCTTTAATACACTTTGTTTGAGCATATAAATATTGCAATACAGAAAACCTTGTAAGAGCTTTCAGATACTAAAGCAATGTTGTTTGAAAACACAAAGAAATATTATAAGCAATTATAAACTTGAAACTACTTATTTGTAAAATGAAATCAGAAAACAAAAATTTATTGTAACAATAATAAGTACATACAAGTTCTGATAAGGGCACTAAGTTTCCGCTGACCAATGTTTCTCTCTAGACACTGAAATATACTGAAAAGTTTACAGATAAAAGTAAAAAACGAAACGAAAGAGATATGCTACTTTTTCTGTGTTCTGCCAACAGAGCCACACAATTTACGCAAAAGGAAAACACGTATATTATCCGCACCTAAACCACTTCCCAACCCACTGCGCAGCGGCTCGGAAGTGTTCGAAGAAAACCATTCAAATCAACAGCTGCAACTGCCTTTAAATCCTGGAATAAACACAGAAAAATACGCATCCCGCAGAAACGTGGACAGCGGTGCCGGGAGAAATTTTATTTCTCTGGGAAAGTAATGTGAGCTTGAACTGTTCCCACAAAACCGAGCCTAGGTGGAGACCTAAACCGCACCGCCTGACAATGCCCCTGAAGAATAGGCTACACTTGTACTAAAGGTTGCCTGTTTTCATTGGGATGGTCGCCGAGAACAAACCGTTCCCATTAATTGCCCCTGTCTTCTACCTCGCGGCATCTGGGTGTTTAAACCTCCGGAAACATTTCACTCTTGCTCATCAATCTTATCAACTGGAAACTCACTTTAAAGGTATTCTAAAATTCTGATAGAAGTCTTGATTTTCTCTAGCTGCTCTACAAACAAAATTCTTACAAAAGATTATTCTTCTTTCTATACAATGCTAATCGAGATAAACTTTAGCAGAATCTTCTTATTACTTAGTTCCTTATAACTATAAAGGAACTAAACGAATGCGTTATTATAAAGTGAAAGTCAAATATTTTAAAAGCTGACGTTATGCGATTGTGCTTGCAAATCGCTTCTCTGCTTCGCCAGGACCCTTTCTGTCTGAGAAAAGTATAAGTACTTTACAATTGAAACCAATAACAAGGAGTATCTCGTAAACGGTTACATCCACAACAAAAACGTAAAGGACGTAAATTGTGTGTTTTGACGATATCTACAATTTTATTGTGTAGTAAATTTTTGTCTATCTCTTACGCTTTAGCAATTAAGCAAAATTTGGCAAAATTCATCTAGAATAAAGAGCTTTTCAGAGGTTATTCCCAGAAAATTCAAGATATGCATTGTATTTGTGATGAAAATGACTTTAATATGTGGTATTTTAATCAAACTCATTAGAGTAATTTTTTAGAAATTCTAAATATTCGAAAAAAAATCCGTATAAGGGATAGTTTGTGGTGAGGGATTTACTTGAAAATCTTCGTGTCGAATCCTTGGAAGATACCAAACCTAAATACCAAATTTGGTATTTAACGGTATTTTTGTTTTTGAGTTACCTTGTCCACAGACAAAGATCCACACCGGACGTTTTTCTAAAAATGATTTTTTCGGACTCAGGGGATCCCAAAACATACATTTCCGGTGAAATTTCGGTATCAAAATTTTGGATGCAATACAATACCGTCTCTATCCACTATGCACATTGTACATGCGGGCTAGAGAAAGTAAAACTCTAATTTACGATGCTAGCACAAATTTCTATACTTAATACCAAATCAAAAATATCCCCATTTATTATACTATTGAAATAAAGTCCCTTTACACTAACTGCGATAACCATTTGCCCAGAAACGGTTTCAATTTAAGCAATGTGCATTTAGCTCAATGTAAAATGCTTAGAGTTTGATCAGTAATGACCTATTGAAAAACAGGTTCTCATTTTACGCACCATTTCAAGCCGACAACACTTGAACTATATATATTTTAAAAATTCTGATGTGTTCCATTCACATGACTTTCTCTACATCTCTGCAACAAATTATTGTTAAGAGGCTAATGCTTCTATTTACTTAATGCTAATCGAGAAAAAATTAGCCTGAATAGTCTTATTACTTGCTTCTTTGTAAGTAGAAGCGAAATAAGGGAATACCATAGGTTAAAGTGATAGTCAAAAGCTGGTTGCTAAGTGACTGAAGTTCCTTTATTTGTATGGACAGTAGTTGACAAATTCCTGTATGAGAAAAGTGTTTTTATAGCTGAAACCAAAAACAAGGAATATCTCAAAAACAGTCAACTCCACGAAAAAAATGTATATAACATAAATTGTGTGTTTTGAAGTGCTCTACATTTGTTGTGTGGTAAGTTTTTGTCCATCTCTTATGGTTTAGCAGTTATGCAAAATTCCGTAAAATTGACACAGAATAAAGTAGTCTTCAGAGGCTATTCCCAGAAAATTCAAAATATACATTTTATTTATCAGGTAAATAATTTTAATATACGACATTTTAATCAAAATCGTTAGAGCCATATTTTTAGAAAATCAAAATTTTCGAAAAAAGTTCCATGTAAAGGGTAGTTTGGGGTGGGGGGATTTTTCTCAAAATATTCGTGTCGCATACCTGGAAAATGCTAAACTTAAATACAGAGTTTGGTATTTTACCGACTTTTCGTTTTTGAGTTATCGTGTTCACAGACACACGGACACACACACACGGACCTTTTTCTGAAAATACTTTTTTTTGGACAAAGGGGACCCTAAAACATATATTTCCGGTGAAATCTCGGTATCGAATTTTTGGGTGGAGTGCAATACCTTCTCTATACACTGTGTACATAGTGCGTATAGAGAAAGTAAAAACAGTGTAGCTACGAAACAGGTTATCTGAGTTAATCTGTAATTTATTGGCTTATGTAATATTTCTTCAGTAAGCTTTTCCTCGCTTTTTTTTTTTCACAAATAAAGTTCCGGGGTCTAGTCAGGACTCCGGCACTGTATTCTTTCCCCCCCCTCTTTTTTTCCTTTTTTCCATTCTCCCTAAATTTTCTTTCTTCACCTACTTGTTTACCGTTTTCTTTTTACTGACAAAAACACGCCATATACACATTTAAAAGCACACAAACACCCATGTTCAAGGCGGGACTCGAACCCACACCCGGCGCCATTAAGCACTTTAGCCAGCGCGATAACGGAGACCTACTTAGCCTCTTATGGGTTTTCAATTATACAAAATGAATAACAAATGAGGAGTGTAACCAGCTATTTCTCGAAATTTAGAATATACATTCTATTTTCAAGCTACACATTTTAATATATTTAATTAAAATGTACAGCCCCTTTTAAAATAAAAATTTTGGGGGGGCCTACAATATTTCTATTGAAGGAATCTTCAGCATTAGGGGATTCCTTGAAAGTTTTCGCCTTACATTATTAAAATGCATTTGATTTAAGAGTATAATAATTGTAAATGCACTGATAATAAATTTAAAGTTGCGATGGTAGAAGACGGAGAGAATGGCACGCGCGCTATCACGCACATACACACACTTTTTACTTTCTCTGCACATACTATGTACATAGTATATAGAGAAGGTATTGTAATGCACCCAAAAATTCGATACCGAGATTTCACAGGAAATACATGTTTTGAGTCTCCCTGAATAAAAAAAAAACATTTTTAGAAAAATATCCGCGTGTGTGTGTGCAGTATAGCTCAAAAACGAAAAGACCTTTAAAAACCAAACTTGGTATTTAGGTTTGGTATCTTTCAAGGATGCGACACGAAGCTTTTCAAGAATATCCCCCACCCCTAACTACCCTTTACATGGAACTTTTTTCGAAAAACTTGAATTTCTAAAAAAAGGCTGTTTTAACGATTTTGTGTAAAATATCATATATTAAAGGTATTTACACGGCAAATAAAATGTATATCTTGAATTTTCTGGGAATAGCCTTTGAAGACTACTTTATTCTGAATGAATTTTACGGCATTTTGCATAACAGCTAAACCGTAAGAGATGGACAAAAACTTATCCCATAAAAAATGTAGAGCAGGTTAAAACACACAATTTATGTCATATACATTTTTTTTCCTGGAGTTGATCGCTTTTGAGAAATTCCTTGTGTTTGGTTTCAGCTTTAAAAACGTATACTTTTCTCATACAGGAATTTGTCCAACTCCTGTCCATACAAACAAAGGAACTTCAGTCACATAGCAACCAGCTTTTCACTGACACTTTAAACCTATGATACTTCCTTATTTCGCTTCTACTTACAAGAAAGTAAGTAATAACACTATTTCTGCTAATTTTTTTTTCTCGATTAGCATGAAGTAAATAGAAGCATAAGATTTTCAACAATAATTTGTTGCAGAGATTCTAAGAAAAGGAATTTTGTGAAATTTACGGTTGTATTACCGTGACGCAGTAAATCAATTGTAACTTTATGCTTTTAGTAAACTAATTGCAGAATTACAGAGTAATGCTAGTAATGAAAATCTATTATATTTAGAACAATTTTAAACATACACTCAACTTTACACGTTACATTGGCTACAATATATGTTCTTGTTATCTTTTACTCATTATTAAAGGAATTAATACCACTATGCAACAAATACATAGGAGTTAGCTTTTCTATCAATGTTATAAGTGATTTTTAAAACTTATAAATCTGATGTGTTTCATTCACATGACTGCATTGAAACCTCTGAAACAATTACTGTTAAAAAGCTTATTCTTCTACCTACTTCATCCCAATCAAATAAACTTTAGCAGAAATAGTCTTATTACTTGCTTCCTTATAAGTAGAAGGAGAATAAAAGAATACACTTTAGTCAAATATTTTAAAAGTTGGTTGTTATGTGATTGAAATTGGATGTAAAACCACTTGACAAATTCCCATATGAGAAAATTTTAAGACATTTAATATTAAAAGAAAACAAGAAATAACTCGGAAATGAACATTGTTTTTGCCTAATTTTTACGGTTTACCAGTCATGCAAAAGTCATTCCGAATGAAAAGTTCTTCAAGGGTATTCCCAGAAAATTCAAGATATACATTTAATTTGTCATGTAAATATGTTTAATATACGGTATTTTAATAAAAATGATTACAATAATTTTGAGAACATCAAATGTTTCGAAGTTTTTTCTATGTAAAGGGTACATTTCGTGTCGCATTTTTGGAAGATACTAAATTTAAATACGAAGTTTGGTATTTTATAGATTTTTCGTTTTTGAGTTATAGTGTTTACGGACAGAGAAAGAGAGAGAAGGGGGGAGAGAACATATACGGCGGAAAGTATTTCAAGGCAAACATTTTTCAACACTACTGAAAAACGATATCCTGAGCCTGGGTAGTGTATATATATATATATCGTTATCTGGTGAGGTAGAATTCACACTTTTAAACTTTATATTTCTAACAGCCTTGACTACTAGTAGTTTATAAGTGCATATAATTTTAATTTACAATATTTAGTGGTTAGAAACTGCTTATCTTCTAGTATTTGCTTCTCAACAGTACCAATATTAAGTTTTGTTCTTCTCCTCTTTGCATGCTTTCTTTTAATAAAAGAATTAATCTTTCGCTGCAAACAAAACATATTAACCACCAACGCTTCTCCCGTTATTTTAAACTATAATGGAAAATTTTGAAGGGCTATCTAATAAAAATAGCATGAAAGTACAGAAGTTTTACTAACACCTTTTGCTTTTAAATCTATCACGAATCCCAATTAGTGGCACTGAAACTAGTTTTCTTTACAAGAGATTTGAATCGCTACAAGAAAACACGACGTTAGACAAACATCTTGACTTATTTTCTTGTACTTCTGGGATGCACAACAACTTCTAACCAACTTTATAACACCAATCACCAAGAGGAAGATTTGCGAGCCAAAGAATATCACGATTGTATCAAAACAGCAAAAGAATATCAACACAATTGCTTGGTTGTTGCCCGTCGTAAAACATGTTTATAATCTATCTCAGAAGTTATGGGACAAACAAACCGGTATAAGTAATCAAGAAATCGAAAAGAACTAGTTTCTTCTTAAGGTAAAAGGTTCCCCAACTGCAAGGCTTGCCATGCTTTGTGAAATAGCTTTCATTTCTTACAGACAAAAGGTATTCTGTGTGCCATTCTTTCTTCATTATGCAACACTACAAGTTGTATCACTAATAGGATGCAATTTTCCAGAAAAAAAATTTGATGTGTTCACTTCACATGGCTTTCCCAACATTTATGCAAACACCTTATTATTAAAGAGCTTGTACTTATATTTATTTCATGCTAATCGAGAAAAAATTAACAGAAATACTCTTATTACTTGCTTCTATTTAAGTAGAAGGGAAATAAGGGAGTGCCATAGATTAAAGTATTAGTCAAAAGCTGGTTGCTATGTGACTGAAGTTCCTTTGTTTATATGAACAGGAATTGATAAATTCCCGTATGAGGAAAGAATAAGTATTTTAAAGCTGAAACCAATGGCAAGGGATATCTTAAAAATCTGATGTGTACGATTCACATGACTTTCTCTATATCCCTGCAACAAATAATTCTTAAAAAGCTTATACTTCTATTTACTTTATGCTACTCAGAAAAAATTAGCAGAAATAGTCTTATTACTCGCATCCTTGTAAGTAGAAGCGTAATAAGGGACAACCGTAGGTTAAAGTGATAGTCAAAAGCTGGTTGCTATGTCAATGAAGGTCCTTTGTTTATATGGATAGGAGTTGATAAGTTCCAGTATGAGAAAAGTATACGTTTTTCATAGCAGAAATAAAAAATAAGGAATGTCACAAAAACAACGAACTCCACGAAAAAAATGTACATAACATAAATTGTGTGTTTTAATGTGCTCTACATTTTTTGTGTAGTAAGTTTTTGTTCATCTCTTACGGTTTAGCGGTTATTCAAAATTTAGTAAAGTTCATCCAGAATAAACTACTCTTCAGAGGCTATTCCCAGAAAATTCAAGATATACATATCATTTGTCAGGTAAATGTGTTTAATATCCGAAATTTTAATCAAAATCGTTAGAGCTATTTTTGAGAAAATCAAAATGTTCGAAAAAAGTTCCATGTAAAGGGTAGTTGGGGGTGGGGGGATTTTTCTCAAAATCTTCGTGTCGCATCCCTGGAAGATACTAAATTTAAATACCAAGTTTGGTATTTTACCGACTTTTCGTTTTTGAGTCATTGTGTTCACAGACACACGGACACACACAGACACACACACACACGGACCTTTTTGTGGAAATGCTTTTATTGGATATTGGGGACCCTAAAACATATATTTCCGGTGAAATATCGGTATCGAATTTTTGGTGGAGTGGAATACTTTCTCTATACACTATGTACATGATGCGTATGGAGAAAGTAAAAACGATCAACTCCACGAAAAAAAAAAATATATATATATATGGCATAAATTGTGTGTTTTAACAGCTGTACATTTTATGGTAATTTAGCTTTAGTCTATCTCTTATGGCTTAACAGTTATGCAAAAACTCCGTAAAATTCATCCAGAATAAAGTGGTCTTCAAAGGCTATTCCCAGAAAATTCAGGATATACATTTTATTTGTCGTGTAAATGTCTTTAATATACGATATTTTAATCAAAATTGTTAGAGCCATTTTTGAGAAAATAAAAATTTACGAAAAAAGTTATTTTTAAGGGTAGTTCGGGGTGGGGAGATTTTCTTGAAAATCTTCGTGTTGCATCCTTGGAAGACACCGAACTTAAATATCAAGTAATGTTTTTTTCGTTTTTGAACTATTTTGATCACAGACACTCTCACACACACTCTCTCTCTCTCTCTCTCTCTCTCTCTTTTAGGAACCCTCTTTTAAAGTTGCTTGATTTATTCAGGGGACATCTAAACGTGTATTTCTGATGAAATCTGAGGAGAAAGTATGTTTCTGAAATGAATTTGCAACTCTTGCTCTTGTACCGCAATTCTTAGTAGCTTCTGCAATGATTCTAAATGGGACAGCATTCATACATTGTACACAGAATGTAACAGTATCTTTAAGATTTCAGCAAAATTGTCACGCTCATTGGAATACCTGGGATTCAAACCAGTGCTCAAAATCTAGGCTAAACGGGAACAACACTTTCCTTTTCTTCAGATACATTCGGATTTCTCCTAGAAAACAATGAAAAAAACAGAGAGCCAATCATGAACGTGATGCAACTTACTCTCCCGGAAGAGGAAAACCGCAAAGAGAATTAGTGCCGGTATTGGCGAAAGTAAGGCTTAACCTTGACCACCACAATGAAACAAGGCGACAATGAAATACTATTGAGCAACACGCCAGGATGTAGTTGTGCTCTACGAGCCGTGTAATTACACATTCCATTTACGTGGCGGGAAAACTGTAAAAGTATGCCACACGGAAACATTAATAGCGCTTAAAATACAATAACCAACAATCATTATACTTATGTAAGGCATTTTCACATAGAATTTTGTATTACGTGTCTACATGTGGTATTTATCGTCTAGGGGGATGCAGCAAACTTCAATATTACGCAAACGAAACTTTTCCAGAACAATACATGTAGAGCAACTGGGAATAACTACAATAATCCAATCCAATTCAATTTAAATTAAGACTAAACCGTTTTAAAAAGCTTTTCGAATCGTCAAATTTCATATTTTGAAACAAAATTTACCAATAGAGAAACATTTCAGCTATTATTTAGTAGGATTGTCATCGACAAACATTTTAAATAACTTTTTTTTTTTTTTTTTTCGAAATTGAAATTGAGTTTTATTTATGGAAACGTTTAGCTGCTGTGGTTCTCAGTTTCTGATTCTGTATTGGGCGTGAAAGACCGCTTAATTTTATTCAGAGGTCTCTTTATCCTTTACGTGCAGTAAATTTGCGACACGGGACCAACTTCCGAGGGAAGCCATGCGAAGGATATTTACACCTAATAAAATCCATCGCCATCCGCTGGGTTTGAAGCCGTTATTTTGGGAACCAGAGGCTAGCATGTTACCCCTAGACCACGGAGGCCATTTACTTTCTCGAACTCGTATGCATAGGATATTTACACCTAATAAAATCCATCGCCATCCGCTGGGTTTGAAGCCGTTATCTTGGGAACCAGAGGCTAGCATGTTACCCCTAGACCACGGAGGCCATTTACTTTCTCGAACTCGTATGCATAGTGTGCCTAGTATGTGGAGAAATTGTTGTATTCCACCCAAAAATTCGATACCGAGATTTCACCAAAATACATGTTTTGAGGCCCTGATTAAAATAATTGTGTCTGTATCTGCGGACAACATTGCAGAAAAACAAAGTTGTTGGTATTACTTAGTATTGTTATTGCAAGGTTTGGTAAAGGCTGTGCCAGCATCCGCGGTTATACAGCAAAATAAAATGAGTATTATTGGTTTTTAAGTATTTAATATATTTTGATATAATAATTAAAATAATTTGAGGTGAAATTTATATTATTTTGAGGTATTTATAGTTCAGTATCTTCCAAGGATGCGACAATATTTTCAAAAAATCCCTCCACCCAAATTACCCTTTACATGAATCACTTCTTTCGAAAATTATGATTTTCTAAGAGATAGATGTAACGGTTTTATGATATTCCTTATATTTAAGACATTTTCATGGCAAATGTATACCTTGGATTTTCCGGGAACAGCCTCTGAAGAACTTTACATTCAGGTTGACTTTTGTTTAACTGGTAAACCGTAAGATACAGACAAAAACACGTCTGTAATTATATATAATGTCATAATGCTAATACGTTATACAGCTGCGTTTGTTTTGTAGGGTTGTCCGATGATATATTTCTTGTATTGGTTTTATTTTGAAAGTTTGAATGTTATGGGAACAATTTATTGTTGGCTTGTTTAATAATTTTCTCCACAATGTCCGTAGCAAATGAAATTCTAATTATTCAGGTGTTCAAAATACTCTTCATTTAAATACTGGCACTTGTTAAGTCGAAGTGTAAATTCTTGTTGAAATTTTTCAATAACTGGTGGTATAACTCTGCATTTTTTCCTGAGCATCAAATTTAACTCTTTCATATTAGCAGGCCTCGTAGGAAAGACTATATTTCAAATATCCTCAAAGATATAAGTGGTAGGATACAAAATTAAGTTGTTCAGGAAAATCTCACTCTCTATCTCTATCTCTCTCTCTCTCTCTCTCTCTCTCTCTCTCTCTCTCTCTCTCTCTCTCAGAGAGTTGTTACTTAACATTTTTTTCGATGATGTCACTCCTGTGCCCTATACCAATTTTCGTAAACTTTACTCATAAAATATGAAGTTTGAGGTTTCCTAGCACTTTTTTTTTAAAAAAAAAATAGTTATTTTCGGTTGTATTTGCATTATTCCTTACGTAAGAAAAACTCTATGTACACAGAAAGAAGCATATTTCAGATTATTTTAAACAAACAACCAATTATAATTAAAAGACATACCTACCATTCATACACCACGTACTTGATATTGACCAATAATGTTAAGCAATGACCTGGATATCTACCTATCATAATCGTTTATCCTATGATATCCTTGCAAGAATATTTAAAGATAAGCTTATTACTCAACCGTAATGCTATCAATATGCAGTGATTACTAGAGTAAGTCATCCATATCTATGTACCAATGAAAGTTCATAGTTTCGATTTCCAATTAAACTATACTCTTAAAAAATGTCTTTTGAGTTATAATTTGAGTTTATTTTCTCCTTCGCACTGTTGGTAGCATTATTAAATAGTATTCCGTAATACATTCGACTGCTCTTTCATTTAGTACATATGTCCAGACAGCTGACACAATGTTGATTTGAAATAACACAACAAAATAATAATTATCTTACATTTTACTCATAAAAGATTCTTAATAAATGCATCTCGAGTTTAAGAGTTTTGTTGAATATATTCGTCACTTTTAGGATTGCCTGTGATAAATCGTGGACATAGGAAAAACAAAATAACCTATGTTATAGTTTGCCGTAAATGCAAAGTTCAAGTGCAACAAATCACTTCCGCAGTAAATTTAACCAAACAACCGTCATAGGCAGTCCGATTCTAGGCTTGTGGCGTATGGTATGGTAGTACCGGACAATGGCAAAGATGCATACTCACTTCCTATGAACACTAGAGGGTAGCTCCTTTCTGGGCAGCTCCAGGAATGGCACAGAATTTTAAGTTTTTTGGCGAGTCCCTGTGGCCTAAGACCTCCTGTGGTTCCCTCACATCCCTTCCTCCTGGGGGAAGGGGTGTAGCTACAAGCATATCGATAGGTCGCCGTGTGCGAGGTGTCCTCCCTTGACTAACTTATACCTATAAGTATAGTAACCAAGTCAGAATGCGTTTTCAAGGGAGCTCAAGTACAGTGTTGCCGCTAATTTGTGGCAGAGTATTTATTAAAAGAAAAAAAAAATCTGATGTGTTACACTCACATGAATTTCTTTAGCTGTTCTATAAACAAACTTCTTACAAAATATTTTTCTTTCTACACCATGCTAATCGAGCATTGGCAGAATGTTCTTATTACTTAGTTCCTATGCTAAAGTGATAGTCAAATGTTTTAAAGCTATCGCCATGCGATTGTCATTGAAAGTCGTTTCTTTGCTTGGCTAGAAGTAAAACAGAAGAAACATGGGTGACTTCCTGCTGAGGAAAGTATAAGTATTTTAAAATTGAAACCAATAACAAGGAATATCTCGAAGAGGGTTACCTCAAAAAAAAAAAAAAAAAAAAAGTAAACTACATAAATTGTGTTTTGACGAGATCGGTATTTTTGTGCAATAAGTTTTTGTCTATCTCCTATGTTTACCAATAACAAGGAATATCTCGGAAAGAGTTATCTCAAAAAAAGTAAAGGACATAAATTGTGTGTTTTGACGAGATCTGAATTTTTTGTGTAATAAGTTTTTGCTTACCTCCTATGTTTACCATTCAGTATGAAGAGGACTTCAGAGGCTATTCCCAGAAGATTTAATATATACATTTTATTTGTCAAAAATGGCGTGTTATTTATGGACGCTCTTTAACTACTGTGGTTCTCAGCGTCCCATTCTAAATTGGGCGTGAAAGACCACTTAATTTTGCTCAGAGGCCTCTCTATCAATTTTATTTGTCGTATAAATATCTTTAATATATGGCATTTTAATGAAAACGTTAGAACCATTTTTGAGAAAATCAGAATTTTCGAAAAATTTCCCATGAAAAGGATATTTTGAGGCGGGTGATTTTCTTGTAAATCTTTATGTCGCATCCTTGGAAGATAGTGAACTTAAATTTCAAGTTTAGTTTTTAACGGATTTTTTGTTTTTGAGTTATGCTGTCCACAGAGAGAGAGGGAGAGGGAGAGGGAGAGAAGGGGAGAGAGGTTTTCCTAAAATGCTTTTTCTGAATTCAGGGGACCACAAAGCATATATTTCTGGTGAATTATCGATATCAAATTTTAGGGTAGAATACAACACCTTCTCTATCAAGATACGCTGTACATATGCAGCACTAGAGAAAGTAAAAATACCAATCATGCTTAGGTGTCATTGTATACAAAATGATAAAAAAATGTTACTAATGAAACACGGTATAAAATGTGTTATGTATAAACCCGTTTTTCAAAAAAGTAAATTATATTACGGTTTTTTTCTTAAATTATTGTTATAATTTACTCACATTCACATTTCATATTTAATTATGGTTGCGTGACTCCGGCGTTGCAACTGTTGGATAGAGCTGCTTGGCGCTAACAGTCACACGGTTTTGTTTAGCGAATATATCTTGCAGTCGGTAGGGAAGTCAATCAGGCACAATGCTAATCGAGAAAAACAAGGCAAGTGTAATGAAGTAACTGCTTCAGTGCAGAATCAGAGATGAAAATCTGAGGCATGTAAATTATATCATTCGTTTTACACAACGCCGGGGAGGGACACTGGTAATTATGAAATACAAGATGTCTTTACTCTGCAGGAAAATAATGGTTGCAGTGTTCTGGTATGTCTAATTGTCTTTCCCTCAGATAAGAGCGAGCTCGCAGCGAACATATTGCAGGTTGTCACCATTGGACTAATTGGCGATTAATCTGAAAACGTTCCCTGCTAAGCAGAAGTAAGAGCCCTAAGACAACCAGCCATCCATCAAGCGCTGTCTCTTTTACATGAGCACATCCCACATTTGGAATGTCACTGAAATGCTTATGATAAATGAATACCATTATGGGATCCCTCTGTGACACATGAATACACGCGCGGCAATAATCCCTCGATCCTTAATTTATTATTTGCCGTTTCCAAATCCTCACGTAGCTACCGGCAAGCGCTAGGTGTGCAGAGCCACAGAATGTGCAGTCTCTTTTGGAAAATTTAAACTGTGCTGAAGTGTTTTAAGGGGTAACTGGCGAGAACAATAGTACTTTTTACACCTTATAACGTTACCAAATTCAAAAGACCAATCTGTGTTCTAAGAACATATAGCACAGAGAAGAAACAAAAGTATATTTGCGCATTTAAGAAAACCTGAAGCCGATACGGTTAAACTTTTGAGTATCCTACTGTAATCAAATTTCAATTGAATGACAATGACAATAAATGGAAGTAGGTTTTACCCCTAAGCACGTCAGCCTAGAGAGACTTTTTGAGCACTTCCTATGGGTCAAGTACTACATCTTTAGAAACTTTTAGTATCTGTCTCTCTAGATCAGGTCCTACTGAAAATTACTTTGAAATAAATGTATTGAAAGTTATTTTATTCGTACATTTACAATTAAAAGTTGTTAAATTCTTAATAATTCACCCCTGTAAACTTTCATCTAATAATCCAATTATAAGAAGCTGATTATTCAGAATCTTCACAGTCCTGACAAAAACAATTCATTGCATTGGACTGTCTTCTACCTTCCTTTGACCCCGCCTCTTTAATGTGCATTAATATCTCGTGTTCCCTGTGCCATTATATTGTTGATATTCTTAAGTATTATGATAATTTATTGTGTAAACACATTGTTAACAAAGTTTCTTGCGAATGATCAGCTTATCAGAAAATCAAGCAACTTCAGTTGAACTCACCATAAACAGTTCGAGCCAGGTCCTTCGGACAAACAGACAACAGCAGCATGTTCACCAATAAGGATTACACGGAGATGATTATGATCTATGGGAAGATCCTACGAAATGCTGCTGAGGCTCGAATGCTGGGCAGAAAATTGAGAAACCCTCTAGAAAAAGTCCAACTTTAGTCAGTTCTAAGTCACTGTTTTCAGTTCATCGTGGATCATCCCATTATTCTATATGGGCTAAAAAAAAACCTTCAAAATGTGTACCCTGGACGGTGAATACTTTATGGTTGCTGCATTTGGCGGCCAATAGATTGCACCATAGATATTTTTCCTATGGGGATAAGTCAAACCCAGAGTTTAAAAAGAGGAAATAGATAATCTAGAAACTTTAAAACAGAAGATAAATCACATCTTTGTTTGAATTCCAACAAAACTTTTAAGTTGTCCACGCTGATACTGAGAGATGCTTACAACACTCCATTCATCAATGTGGACATCTAGTTGAACACATGGATGCATTAATAGAACATAGTTTAATTGTAGACTGGCTTTAAAAAGAACACAAATCTCTACAAATACTGCTTTGCTAAATTGTTATCTTTATAACACTATTTGATGGTATATATTTGTAATAATTTTAGATTAACTGTAATGTAAATCTAGTACTTAATGTGTGCTTAAGCGTTTGCCCACTAGAAATCCTGAATTCTTGTTTATATCGAATTGGTTATTAAAGTTTCTCGAGCACAAGAGGGAATCCAGCACAGGATCCTTCGTACAATCGGCAGGTGCTGTACGATTTAGCTACGACACCAGTCATAGCATTTAATTTTATTTGAACACTGATCTTTCATTTGGCAAGGCCTAAGTAATGAGTCGGCAGTGGCGTTTTTTAAGAATTTTCTCCTGCTCAAAAACACCCGGGAGAGGTGAGTAATTTATAGACAGATCTATAACATCTAATAAAATAATTTAACAGAGATTATATATTCTTAAATGCATAATGTAGTTTATCTGGATATTAAAAGAACTAAAACTGTTGCCTTATTGTTATACTACACTAGTTTAGCTCATATCTAGAGGTAGTAAAACTGCCAAGCCCCTTGTGTATTTCAAATGCAATGAACGAAATGCGACTGATCATGGCACTAATTCCAATATGTAAATGTTTAAATAAGAAATGCCACTGTTGTACTTCTTCCATCGAATCATAGTATTCGTTATACATGTTTTAATTAATTTCTTCCTGCATAACACTTATGAGGAAAGATCTGTTATACTTACAGTTTCTAGTGATCGTCAAGTTATAGTCGCTCACTTGACAAATTAAACCCATCAGAGAAAAGGATTTAATTTTGAGATATTCTGAGTAGCCAAAGAAAGGAATTCACAATGTATACGTCCCTTAAACAAAGATTTCCTTTATATGTGTGAAAATGACTTAACTAGCTGAAAATAATACTTTTATATTATTAATAACCATAAACGGGGAAGGCATTGGTTGGGATGGGAGAGGAATGCATCCTGGTTATGAAACACAATCCCAGAGTTTCTGATACTTGTCAGCGATAAAACAATTTCAAGTAAGGCACATAAAGGTCGTGTGTACACTGTCAGCAGGATTAAATCTAACCTTCTGATTAACCTCAGCCGCCGATTTTAGCAACCAATCCTTTCTTCACAAGCAGAAGCCTTAGAAAGTAGCGGTAAGGCCATAAAAGTAACAAGATCACGCTCCATTCCCAACACTGACCTGCCATAATGAGCTTGCGGTTGAGTCTCGCGATATATCACTATGGCTATCTCTAGAGCAATCTCCTTTACGTTGCTTGTTAACATGCACGCGAATCCAAAACTCGCTTTGTTGTAGCAGCACAATAACTCTGTAGCCACAGAACATCAAAGATGCATCCCGAATTTTCTAAATCCATAAATAGCAACGCAAAATAGTGTGTAATAATAGTAAACTCCGTTGAGAATGCTTTTCACATATTTGGAGTGTTGTTCGGCATGTAAAGTACAGCAGTGGTTGAGCTAGCCAATTTTAAAGGTAAGTGGCCGGATACCAACATATGCAGTTCCCCCCCCCCTCAAATGAGGCTCTACAAACTTTTTTCCGAGTGTTTAGTAGAGCGCTGAGACCATTTCTCGACACAAATATATCAATGTCAAGCTAAAAGGGTAGACCAGAAAGACGCAGTTCTATAGAAGGGTATTCTCATTTAAACTTGAGTGTTATCGCTCTTAGTAAAGTTCATTTTTTTATAATTATACTGATTAGCAAGTGCAGAATTAAACACCGTCTAATGTTATAATTTCTCCAATGCACAACTGTTTAGAATACAATCAACATTCAGACATTTTACCATTTTTAATACAAATAAATGTTTCATTCTACGTGAATTTTTTTTTTATTTTAATGTTTTAATCTTATTATTACTCCGTTTATATCTTGTCTTGAACTATATGGTCCTATCGGCGGCATTTTCCTTCAGAACATGTCTCGTTAAGATGTTAACTAGAAGTCGGTGAATTTTCTATTTATCTTTAAATGTTAATTGTTATTTCACATGCATTCAGACTCGCATTCAATACTTCCAGACTCTGGGGAGGATAGGGAATAATCTGGACTAAAATAAATCCCTATCTCCCAGCCGAGAATCGTACCCCGGACCCCTCGCACAACAGGCTGGCGTTCTACCAGCTGAGCTACGCGGCCAGCCCACGAAATACATATCTAGCATTGTCGGGTGCCATATTCAATGAAACGTCAGTTGTTATTTGTCATGTACACAGCAAAGCAGGCACAGTGGCGTGAATAAGGAAGGGGTGCCAAAGTTTGCTCACAAATGTGAGCAGTTTCTTGTGGCCTGTTTTAGGAGTAGATGGGCAGAAAATGGTTATTAAATGAGTTAGTTTGATGGAAACGAATCAAGCTACTTTGAGGAGCCAAGTACCCTCGCAATACCATCCATGCTCTACTCAACCATTTTAAAAAGCATAGGTAATGGACTAAGTTTTAATTGTTTCAGCATTTTGAAGTAGTCGCCTGATATTGGCATTTTATTGATGTTATGATTGATTATTCCTTTATGTCTCCGAATCAAAACTTAGTTGCTTTCCAGCAATATATGGTTAAAAATAATTCATTCATTGTTCGATTATCTACTTCAAGTAGTAGGATATCATAAAGATTTATTTAATTTTGAGGAATTATATAGGAGTCAAATTCAATGTTACATATTAAGTAGAAAATTATGCAGTCATATCCATATTTTAATGTGGTACTAGAATATCAGTTGCACCTGCTAATCACTAAATACGGGAGAACAGGGAAATTCCATCAAATGTTATGATTGCATGCTTCAGCTTCCACAGTTCTGAAAAAAAGTTTTCGATGACGTCATTATATGTCACCAAATTAGCTGCTGAAGATAGCGAGCTCCGCGGGATTGCAGTAATGCTACCCCTAAATGATTTATGTCCGTACTTAGTTAAATACTTTAAAATATCTAACAATGGTGGTGGGACGTTTGTTAAATACCGTATAAGTTGGCAATTTTCTTCCCATTCAAATAAATCAAACTCGTATTTCTTTCACCGAATCCGCGGAAGATCTTGGTGTATATGAATATAACATGCAATTTATATAGCAAAAAATTGAGTTTAATTCATTCTTTCAAACGACTAACATTCACTGCCTTAGCACAATATTAGAAGCATCACTAGTTATGCACCATTTTGATCACTCGTTTTCTTCTCATATATTAGCGCTCCACTGTTCTTCCCGTAACCACTGTTAACATCTGGATTGGCTGCCACATCCAAGAAACCAAGTTCTTTAAAAGCACGAGTTTATTTATTGTAGATTTGATTTACACTTTTATGTTAAATTGCAGAAATCTTTGTTGTAGATCACTATTTTCAACACTAATGTCATTATTAAGACATCATTATGCACAAGTTATAAATTCCTATTTGTTTCCCTAACTTCAAGGGTTATATCTGTTTATTTTATACATATGTATTCGGATAAATGTATGTATCATAACAGTCAATTATTATTATTATTATTATTATAACTGCACAATGGAATGTACCGTATAACTGGATGAAAATCTGGAAAAAGATAAATGTTTATTTCCACCACCCATGTTTCGTATGATTTGATAACATAGACGATATTTAAAGCTTGTGAGGTCATTTAAATACTCCTGCACATAGTAATGTCATTCAGAGAAAAAGCGTTTCAAAGCAAAAATGGAGGAAATAAACTTGCATTTATTTGTAAACACAGAGCAGACAGAAGTTATACCTACAAAACAATTTTAGAGCAAAATTTCCCTATAAGGTGGGTTAAAGTTTGTCATTGTTCTACTGTAGGAGTTTTCTGAGGTGGTACAGAACTCACAGTAATATATATTAAAAGTAATTTGCCTACGATAATAACATAAATATTACATTAAAGAGGAAATTTCAATTAATAAAACTGCACAGAGCAAAATTTGCTTTTTTTTGGAAAATGTTCTTCATATAGTGTGTCTACCCTTAAGTTTATCTGAATATAGAAGAATCTCAGCTTCAACATTGATGAGGCTATTAAGAAGTAAATATTTCGTTCGTATAAAAGCGTGTGTTATACATTAAATACGTATGTAACACAACTGATGTAAACATCAATCAGATCTTATGGAAATATATTTCATCCTCCAAATATTGCGCATAATCTGTAAGTTAAATGGAGAGTTGTTTGTGAAATCAGTTATTTTGGTGAAAGCCACAAGATTGTTAAAACGACTCGACGTTTAACTTGAGAAGAAAGGCCTAAAGAAAGAGCAGAATTCCCGGTTAATGCGAGGTACTTTATCTTCATGTCAAGCGCTACAACTGTTCAGAAGCCAAGGCATAAAGTTGCTGATGGAAAGTGATAGCAATCCAGCTTACTTATCTCTTGTTACACCTCCCTACGTTCTTCGTCTGCAAACACTTGAAAAGCTTACAATAGCCAAGATTTGCGGACTCGAACGCTACTCTCCGCATGCAGCGTGAACACGTTTTATTATTTTGTGTGTGCAGCAGGCAATGTTTACTTAATTCGTTACAACCGCGGTGCTTGCTTTGACGTCGGGGCTGAATGTGTAAAAGCTACGGAAACTCTATAGCCATATATGTCAATTCATACGTGATGCGAATATACTACGGTGCACATACAAAACACACTTATGTGAATTATTCATTAATGAATTCCAAGTGAGTGAAAAGGGAGGCTGGAGGGCTCGAAGAGGAAGGAGAAGGAGGAGCGAGATATGGAAGACTCTAGAACCTTCTTTGCATGTGACTCGCTCCAAACCACCAGCTCCATATGCAGTGGGAAAGGAATCCAGAAATACTCTACGTTAAAAGAATAGACAAATGCGTCGGTTTCCACCACCGCAGGTTGACAACTGAGGAGAGGGTGAAAGTGTTGTGTGAATGCACGCACGGATTCTTTATTTGGGGTGGGGGTTGTCGATGCTTACTAAGTACATGTGTAGCATGCATGGCTGATGTTGCGAAAACAGAATTTTTCGTTGAAAAATGTAAGAAGAGGAAGAGCGAAAGAGGAAAAAAAAAAAAAAAAAAATCAGTTCACCTCCTGCTTCACAAGTTTTTCGGCTGCGTCTGGATCCCCACACCTGACACCACTCAAACTGCGTTGAGGAATGAGGGTGATACATGTAATCCCCAGCGTCTCGACGACCTGCGAGTCCTTTCAGCTCACAAGTGCTCTTCACAACTCGAAACATTCTTCTCACGAGAGCTAATGCGGAAAACCAACTTTGACATTTAGCTTTGATATCATTTACTCTAATATGCATGCGTGAGCTCTAAGTATGCGTATGAAGAAGTTTTTCCACATCTGCTACGTTTACACCGTGCCGGCACAACACATGTATTCCGCATTCTTCCAGAGAAAATACAACGCACCACATTTCCGAGCGATGAAAGATCTAGAATGTCAATGGCATCAATCAGTCCAAGATGAAAACAATGAGTTCGAAATTACTACACATCATTGTTTCACAATCGCCAATACATCGCTATTGGTTGCATTTTCTCTTAACGTTTTAAATCAGGAGCTAAAGAGCAAATGGCCGCGCTGTGGCCAAGTGGTTAGACCACTTGACTCTCACCCAGGCGGTCCGGGTCCGCTCCCGGTTGGGGAGATTTGTGTGGGCTAAGCTGGGACGAGTTTTCTCCTGGTTCTCCGGTTTCCCCTGCCATCACTTTCCACCAGTGCTCATCTTCATTCCATGTTTTTTCACTGTCATCGCCTGCGGTGCCATGTAGTAAAAGCGAGAATTAAATACTATCAAAAACAGAGCAATTCGTAAGCATTCACGACTACGTACAATTTAAGAACAAGTGCAGAAATATATTAATTATTTTTGCAGAATTATGCTTAAAACACTTACCCAGGGATTACGTGGATTAAGTCTGTCTTAATACAAGCTTTTAAAGGACACGCTGAACTTTTATTTAAATTAATTTTAACGCTCATATTATGTTCTTCGGTTAAAATGCATTCATTGGTATTTGCTTACAATGTGTAATAATTGCTTAAGTAAAGAGTCTGGTGTGTTCCATTCACATGACTTTCTCAATCCGTTCTTCAAACAAAATATTTTTACAAAAGAGTTGTTTTATCTACATCATGTGAATCGAGATAAACATTAGCAGAATTGGTATTATTATTTAGCTCCTTCTAAGCGGATAGGAAATAAGGAAATACAGTAAGGTAAAGAATAGTCAAAGCTTTAAAAGCTGGTTGTTTTGTGATTTAAATTTGGTACTCTTTGTATGACCAGGAGAAAAACAAAGCAGCAGGAATTAAACATTCTCGTTTGAGAAAAGTTTAAGTATTTTAAAATTGAACCAATAACAAGGAATATATTGGAAATGGTTAACTCCACAAAAAATCTTCGTCTCGCAGGCTTGGAAGATGCTGAACTGAACTCTATTTTTACTTTCTCCATACGCACTATGTACATAGTGTATAGAGAAAGTATTGCACTCCACCAAAAATTCGATACCGAGATTTCACCGGAAATATATGTTTTGGGGTCCCCAATATCCAAAAAAAGCATGTTCTCAAAAAGGTCCGTGTATGTGTGTGTGTGAGTGTGTGTGTGTGTGTGTGTGTGTGTGTGTGTCCGTGTGTCTGTGAACACGATAACTCAAAAACGAAAAGTCGGTAAAATACCAAACTTGGTATTTAAGTTTAGTATCTTACAGGAATGAGACACGAAGATTTTGAGAAAAATCCCCCCACCCCCAACTACCCTTTACATGGAACTTTTTTCGAAAATTTTGATTTTCCCAAAAATGGCTCTAACAGTTTTGATTGCAATTTCATATATTAAACATATTTACCTGACAAATAAAATGTATATCTTGAATTTTCTGGGAATATCCTCTGAAGAGTAATTTATTCTGAATGAATTTTACTAAATTTTGAATAACTGCTAAACCATAAGAGATGGACAAAAACTTACTACACAAAAAATGTAGAGCGCATTAAAACACACAATTTATGTTATGTACATTTTTTTCGTGGAGTTCGTCGTTTTTGTGACATTCCTTATTTTTGGTTTCTGCTATGAAAAACATACTTTTCTCATACAGGAACTTGTCAACTCCTATCCATATAGACAAAGGAACTTCATTGACATAGCAACCAGCTTTTGACTATTACTTTAACCTACAGTTATCCCTTATTTCGCTTCTACTTACAAGGAAGCGAGTAATTAGACTATCTCTGCTATTTTTTTCTGATTAGCATAAAGTAAATAAAAGTATAAGCTTTTTAAGAATAATTTGTTGCAGGGATATGGAGAAAGTCATGTGAATGGTACACATCATATTTTTTTAAGACTGAGTGTAATGTACGGTAACGAAGAACCCAAATCTTTGGCTAAGTCCACATTTTATTCTCACCATCAGAATTTGTGAGACAAAGGTCGTGATCATACATAATTAGAGTCAACAATTTCGTTCGTAAAAACCGGAGAGGGATTATTAGATAGGACTGTGGTTACAGACAATAGTGCTACGGATGTTTGCAAATGGCTGATCAAAGACATTTACTGCAGTGCATCATCAAGGAAGAGCATCGTGCAGTAATTTGATTGTGTATGACAAAGGCTGAGATGTCGCGAAGGTCCGCTAGGTACAACTGTGCATATCTGTCCATGTAATAAGTCTTAAGGGCGCATTAGGTTCTCAAGAATACATGAAGCTCAGGGATTACCTTGAGACAACCTGGTTGAATTGCTGTGAAAATTGGCAATGTTCTCAGCTGAGAATTATTAAATCATTCAACACATTGGTCATTCTAATAATTAACACAATCAGTGCAGATAGTTTAACCAGTTCTTCTTTGTAGCATTCAAAATATTGTTGTTTTAAGACTACGCTGCATATTTAACTATAAACTATGTTCTTTATGCAAGTACTCTAAGCTACAGAGCACCCTAAAACGGGCATTTCCAATTAAATCTCGACATCGAATTTTTGGGTAGAATGCTATACGAGAACATTCTCTGCCTAAGTACCATGTACTAAGTAAAGAAAGTAAAAAGATATAGCACCCCTGTTTTATATCTTTCATAAGCAATATACTGGTAAAAAATCTTTCGAAAATTATATATATTAGCAGCCCATAAAATGTTTAAATAATATAATAGAAGCAGTGGCTTCCTATTATGAAGAAGCCTACTACGGAAATGCAGCAATAATGTCCCCCATTTAATGCATTTAAACCTATCCAGTGGACAATCTTCATTGAGTTGCGGATAAAATTAGATCCTGTTTCCTGAATGTTGATAATTTTATAGCCACTGAGAAGGATGTTTTAACTTTATTTTGGTAGCTTAATGTTCTTTGACCTGGTTGATCATATCGGACGATGAATAAAATCGGTGAAATGATGCTAAAATGATCTTGAGGTCCTTGGAGATTCAAGTTGCTCGATTCGTTCGTCTATTCGTCTTCTCAGATTACAAAAAAACAACAAAAACAACTTATTCGGGTAACTTACCTGTTGCATGTGAGGCACGCTACCAAGACGGGCTAGGATATTTCGCTAGGCATCCTGAAGACCATATTTAAGGTATACCAGGCACTGCAATTCAGTTGTCTCCTAAACCAATAACACGATAGGCAGGTATTTTCTACTTTAGCCTCTTTTTTCACATGTAACACAGTTGTCAAAAAAAAAAAAAAAAATAGTTGTGTAACAAAACATCCTTATTTATGTATTTCCTTAATTGGTATTAAAATTCTCTACCACGTTCAGGTGTTATGCCTCACAAACGTCATGAATGCAAAGTCATCAGCGCATATCTAAGGTACTGATTTCGAAGCACATAAGTATAAATATTTAGAAACACATTCTAGTTTAACCCAGTCTTCTGTACTTACTGAAAAAAAGGAGGCAAAAGGCGAAAGAAAGATTGGAATTTAACTTAAAAGATCTCATGTTACATTCACATGACTTTCTCTACTTATTCAGCAACAAATTATTCTTACAGAAGCTTATTCTTCTCTCTATTTCGTGCTACGAGGCACACATTAGCAGAAATTGTTTTATTACTTAGTTGCTTATAAGTAAAAGACAAAGAGGGGAATACACATGGCTAAAATGCCACTCAAATCTTTTAAAAGCTGGTCGCTATATGATGCAATTGAAATGTCCTCTTTGCATGGCCAAGATGAAAAAAAAAAAAAAAAGAAGGAAATTCCATTTGAGAAGTCTTAAGTGTTGGAAATTCTAAAGCCATTAACTAGACATATCTGACAATGATTATTACATTTGTTAAGTAAGTTTTTTTCTATCTATGATTTACCAATTATGCAAAAGTTCATTTCGAATGAGGAGCACCTCAGAGGATATTCCCAATAAACTCAAGATATATGTATACATTTTATGTACTACATAAATATGTTTAAAATACGGTGTTTTAATCAAATTCATTAAAACATCTTTACGAAAATACAGCATTTCGGGGGAGGGTAACTTCCATGTCTAGGTTAGTTTGAGGTAGAGGAATTTTCCCTTGAATCTTCGCGTCGCATCCTTTGAAGATGCGACATGATATTTAATGTTGGAGGATACCAACTTTAAAAGTCAAGTTTGGTAAACAATCGACTATTCGTTTTTGAGTTATGCAGTTCAAACATGCACGGACGCAGATTTTTTTTTTTATTCAGGGGCAATGAAAACGTGTATTTTCGCTGAACTCTCAGTATCGAATTTTAGGGTGGAAAACAATACTTTTTGCAACCTACTTTGTAAAAAATTTAGCACTATAGGGGAAGGCATAAAATGTGCAAAGGATTTTCAAGTAATCTCTTGGTATTTATAACTTATTATTCGCCCTTTTTCAGCGAACTACTGCTCCTCATTATAATTTTAGCTCGTGTATCGCTTTCACCGCGAATGAACGGGGAACCAGCGATTTAGTTGCTATAGTTACCACTTGTAAACATTTACCACTTGTAAACATAATCCTTTTTCGATAATGGCTTCGGTGACCATGCGAATCATTTCTCTCATCCCGAAGAGCAACCCGGGAAGAGGAGCCTTACTTGCGTGTCAGGAAGCCGAGAGGTGGGCAGCACAATTTTGCTTCTGTTGGGGCAACACACACACACACACACACACACATACAAAAAGTGTTTTACACCGGGGATTATGGAACTCTCGTAATAAGTTATTACGTTGCTGGTAGTACAAACCAGCCCGAATTAGAAGGCCGGAGGTTCCTAGCAACAGGAGGTGGAGGAAATTTGCATCAAATTTAATTTTCCACGAAGTATAAACTTTTCAATTACCCGCCTGAAATTAAAATCCACAACACTTTCTGACGAACCGAAATTAACAATGTTCATAACAATTTTAAAACGCAGAAAATATGACTGCCAGAGTGAGACAGAAGGAAACGGAAAAGAGAAATATACGATACAAAAACAACCTGTCGTTTTTGCTTTATTCCAGCTTCCATTTTCAGTTGGCGAGTTTCTCCTCTCTGGCACACGGTGGAAGAAGGAGATTTAAATCTTTCGCTTCATTGTGACCGCATTTGGTTAGGATTTATGATTATTAGTGTATAATCCGGCACATTGGAAGTAACGCTAGAGTTGCTTACGAAAGTGGGGTGCCTTCCCACCCTCCTTAATATCAAACTCAACTTCCCCAACCCTCTTTCCAAATTATGTTAATTTTCTTGACTTAGCACAAAGTTTCACTAGGAGCTGCATTAGCATGTCTTTTCCCTCAAACCAACTGTACAAATTCGAAACGTCAACTTCCTTCTTCTGGCACAACTTCACAAATTTACACAAAGTACGCTTCCATAACTCTTCCTGTGAGTCCCGAGTTCGAAGCGCGTTCGCCGGAAGGAGAAGTTTGTTTAAGCGGTTGTATTTTGCCTATTTGATTTCAATGTCTATAACACTGATGTTGTCTCATGGTTTAATTGAACTCGAAATACTGAACTCAAATTCTAAACAAAACAAAACAAAAAAATTAAAAATGGATAAATACTTGACTCCGGTAGACATGCTTTTCACAAAGCTATCATTACTTTAGCTTAAGCTAAATACTCACCACATATTATTGTATTTTAAGCAAGACTTCCGAAGAAGATTTCAATATAGGCATAAGGAAATTCTTTGGTGTATTTGTAAAATTATGTATTGTGACTTCAACGCTAAATTTGGTTTCGTACTTTCGTCCTATAGTGCCATCTATGGGCGATGAGTTGGTCCCTCAACTCGCAAACTAGAAATTATTTGATCAAGAAAACAACAAAACCGCCCTCCCAAATAAACTGACACAGTGTGACGGAACTTGAATATTCACATAACTGTCGCTACCCCCACTTCTTATGAAGCCTTCCTGTTATTGAAACCAGCGTTATCAAAAATGCTTTCATTGCACAATACTGTTACGCGATAGCAAAGACGTTTAAAAGCGAGTCGCCAACTGATGGCTTTACATTTTCGTTGACTTGCATGAACACAAGGTAAGACTGAAATGCTACTCACAGCTGTAAAAAGTATAAGATATAAAGAGTATTCAAACCAATAATAAAGACTATCTCGGAAATAGTTAATGCCACAAAATATTATTTTATATACATTTTATTATAACGAGATCTACAGTTTTTGTGTATCGCTCCCAAATTATACAAAATAATTCTGAGGGAAGTGGACTTCAAAGGTTTTTACGAGAACTCAAGATTCAAGTATCTTACACATATGGTATCTTAGAAAATAAAAAAGAAATACATTTTCCCGTGTAAAGCAGATTGTTCACAACTTTAATTGTCTCAGAGGAATATTCACGCGCACTCAATCATAAACCTCAGAGGCTGACTACAGGGAAAGGTGAACCGATAGGTCATTGGACAAAGGTCTTTGCACAATACTTATGCTTGCATTCCAACATTTGATTCAGACGTGACAATAGCTTGCCTTCAATGATGAGACGTACTGCATACTGCAGACACAGCCTCTGTGAGTAAGCGAGTAACTCGCTGCTCTTCGCAGCCAAGTTGGAACGGCATGATGTAAAGCAAGTTGCGGTGGGGTATTTTCTTAAAAATCTTCGTGCCGTATCCTTGGAAGTAGCTGAACTTGAAAACGAAGTTTTGTGCTTAACCGACTTTTCGCTTTTGAGATCCTGTTTACAGAATCTTCTTTTATCAAATTTTTGGGTGGAATGCGGTGTTTTTACTTACTGAAGGAAGTAGTTGATAAAATATATTTAGAATGATGCATCTTAAAGAAGACAAGAGGACTACCCCTGAAAGACATGCAGAAAACAGATTTGGATTAGAATGTAGGAAAATAAAAGGTGAGTTAGCTGTCATGAACTATCAAAACATCCTAGTCGTTGATGCATTTCTAAGACTTCGAAAGTATTCGAAAGAAGTTTCCCCCTGGGATATGTTATTGTAAGGCGCGCTAGGAATGTATACGGATGAACGGATGAAAGCAAATCAAAGAAACGGAAGTTGGACTTTCCTGAGTATTCAAGTTCTTCTGAGGAAACGATAAAGGACTTGGTCAACATCCGCGACACATCATGCCATTCTGAAGTACAGGGGTTAGAAGGAGCCAACATCCGGTTGTAAAGTTAACCAGTCAATTGTTCTAGATAGATGCAGATTAACGTCAATAAGCACATTCATTAAAATCACAACATATTTTCGGATACATACGTTCCTTTACTGATACTTTCTTCTTGCTTCATTATTTATTAATAATACAAGTGCAGTTATAACGGAAGCTCAAACCGTTTTCCAGGGATGTACGAACTCCTAATTGCAAAATTCTGAACTTCCCTTTGGCACACTAAATTCTAGGTCACGACGGATTATTGAACTTTCACTTGCTGTAAAAATACTTAAGTTACATTCTACAATTTATTTAGTACACTTTTTTCTAATATCTAAAACATGTTTTAGGGAATTCCAAATATTTAAAATGTTAAATATCACAAGTATGGCCGCTTACACCGGGCGAGATGACTTCGCAGTTATGTGTGAGATTCACTCTCATGAGGTCCCGGGTTATATTCCCGCCCACATCCAACCTGACCTTGGGATTTCTTAGTTTTCCCTGGTCGTTAGCGAATGCTGGGGTAGTTTCTCATCTACCACGATTTCCTTTCCATCATTTCCCTTTCATTCCGTTTCCTGTTTATGCTTCAGGCAAGCATTTACGTTTCATGGCATATAGTGGTGCCGGAGATAGCGCCGATGTTTACTCAGAGGAAAGTGAATTCTCTGTGGATTTGAGGGTTGCTTGAGTGAGGGGATGTTCATTGCCCTCCCTGTGCAGCTCCAGTAGTGGGATGGGTTTTATAGCAAGGAAATGTAAGGGACTTCCGAGCGTCTCTGTGGCCTGCACCTTCATTATATCCCTTCCTACCAATGAGAGTTGTAGGTGAATAAGTCTCCGATACGTCACAGAGTGATAAGTTTCCCCCTCCATTGTGTAACATATACCTACTCTATGGTTATCTACATTAAAAATAACGAAGTAATTGTATTTATTGGTTTACTCGTTTTTACGAGTTCCGAGGCATTCACTTTACAAGATTAAGCAACGAGGATAAGAGAAGATGTCAGTTTCTCAGCAATTATCTTGTTCCAAAAATAAACTTGAAACGTAACTACTGCACCTCATCTCTCGAGCTTTTTGCAATCGGCTCCGAGACATTCTGTACTAAATTGAATCAGATAGCGAAAACAAAAGTTGATTTATTCTGAATAAATGCAAAGTTTTAACTAGGTGCAAACATGAATATCGCACAAAAAGGAAATAAGACCACATGAATTAAACATTATTGCAATTAATGCAGCGACATTTATGTACCCCATGGAACAATAATACACAAATGATAATTTTATTCCTTAATTTGGTAAATATTTATTACACTTTTCCCGAGTTTTGTGCCCAAGTACACTCGGGAACCAAAAAATGTGACATTCCCTCACACACATTAGATACGTAGTGCATTTTTGTTTTCGTCACCAAATTCCTAACAGCTCTTATCAGGTCTCTCTGTAACTGGCTTGAAATAGATTGCAAGAGACTCCATTTGTGGTCGAGTTGTCTGCATTCGAACTTCCCAACCCAGGAGTTCTGGGTTCAACTCCCGGCTGGGGCGGGATAACTTTCCTTTAACAAGGAACAATTTCCACCCTCCGCAGAGTATACAAATAAAACAAAAAACCGTAAGAAATAAAAATGAACTAATAAACGACGTTATACTCGGTGTGAAACAATGGAGGGGTCAGATAATAACCTCTCTTAATGAGTAAAACTCTGATTCGTCCAAGAAGCAGATGGTCAGTGTAACCGGATTAAAAACTCCATCTAGAAGGGTAGAGGAGAAATCAGGTTATAAGCTGAAGTATAGCTAGAGCAGTTTTTGTAAAATCTTCGTTCTGAAGTAGACGTGGAAAAAGGGTGATCAGATATCCGGATTTTGTCCTGCTATTTCAGTATTTTGTGCTTAAAGCCAAAAGTTTTGGTTTTCAACAACAAATATACCAACTGTTTACAATATATGAAATAACTTATCACATCAACGGTGTATGTTTCTGTAACAATATGATAATTACATATTTTAAAACGAATTTCGCTGTTGATAAGTAGGCGTGTGTTACACTTGCTTCCGGTTACGCAACAGAATCTGACGTTCAGATCAAATTCTACTTGTTCTCGTACTCTCTTGTTGTAATGAACACGTGATTTGTTCTTATAACTTAAGTATAATTAAAATATAACCATTCTTTCAGTTTGTATTACATCAATGTTCCACATGTAAAAAGATGCTGAAGAACAGGCAGTGATGACTGAAAAACAGAAGTCAATAAAAGAAAATGCAAATTCAATTATGACATTTGAGAGATACCCACCCACCCATCCATGCTCAACATGCATCACTCCGGATCGTATACAAATTCTACCAAAATTCACGATGTGTGACTGTTACCTAATTATGCTTCAAGAAAATAGCTGGTTTTGGATTGTCACAAATAAAATCATGAGATGTGACCCAATCGATAAATTCTCGACGCTCCAATCGAGAATTTATCTGCGAAGGTCAGACCGTATGGAGTATTTTATAAAAAAAAAATATGAATTTAAAGATTTCACCAGAAGTTGTTTATAAAGAATAACCTGGCGGCACCGACTAAACAAAAGAACGAAGATGTAGTAAATCGTTAATGATAAATTGACGCCTCTGTGTATTAGTTTAAAACTACTAACTGTACTACAAGCTTTAAAAGTTAAACTTTCTCTCGTGTGGTAACATTTTACTTCATACCAAACGTGTATTTGGTGGTCTTATAGAATAAAAAAAAAAATTAATTTGTTGCCAGGCTGTTCTCAAAATATCTTGATTTTTTTCCTTCAAATGATCTACTTTATAAAACTTTGATCTGGCCACCCTACATGGAAAGTAAGTCTAAAGCTATTCATTCAATGAATTAACGCAACCCAGATGATATCGTTTCGATTCACACTTAGTGTAAATATCAACAGGAAGTTATTGTTACATAGACAAATGTTTCATTTAGTATTACGGATTAAAGAAGTAGAACAAACTTCTTGCATCACGCAAAACGATTTATTTGTATAACTTTATTTACAATCCTTCTCTTGCCTCTTGTACTTGTCGGTTTTGTCTCTATTCTGCAGATCACTAATGTTAAATTGCCTTTAAAAGGCAGTATTAGCGACATATGCACCACAGCGTATTTCCTCAATAATTTCCTTTCATGTATTGTCTGTTGTTAAGTAGTATAGTATGTTGAAGTATAAAGAAATAACTAAATATACACGCAGTTTCTTTAGCGGAATTTCGTAAGAGAAGAAATACTTTAATGGATAGGTAGAGTCAGACTGAAACATTCAATGCCATAGTCGGGATTTTAACCACGGATCTCCCGATCTCTAGCCGGTTGCTCTGCCACTGAGCTAACATGGCAACATGCTGGCATAGCATTGACCCAGGATTCATAGTATAGCCAACTATTGGGGAAACATGCGAGTCAGCTGAGAAATTCAATGCTATGCTGGCATGTTGCCATGGTAGCTCAGTGGAAGAGCAACAGGCTAGAGATCGGGAGATCCGTGGTTCAAATCCCGGATATGGCATTGAATTTTTCAGTCTGACTCTACTTACCCAACTCCTGTCCTACACACGGCTTGTGTGAAAAAAAAAACAACAATTAATCAAATACTTTAATGTTAGCTAATCACTGTGCAGCATGTCAGTACGTTTACGAAAGTTATTTGCGACTCGAAACTTCCCAACCTATTCTCGGTATCTCCGGTAACGTGGGCCAGCACGCGGCTTTGTTGATGTACTTTTACTGGCGTTGAACCCTAATATATATCGTATTACATAGCATCTGAGCAACAAGGTCTACAGCTTGGTTTGCTATCATTTTGAAACGTCCTGCATATGGTCGGGAGAAAACCCCAAGTTTATTTTTCTTCAATTTCAAAGAAAAAAAACTAGAAAAGCAAGCAAACTCTATGTGACTATTCGAATTGCAACAGCATGAAATACCAATATTCACACCCTTTTGTGTCGGCCTACTGCTTCAAGTATGACGTCATCGCAGAGAGAATGAGAGCGAGCGAGTTAGTTGCGAAATTGTTTCGCCTAAGTTCTACTCCCCCTCCTTCACTTCGCATAGTTTTGTTTCTTGTGCTGAGGACCATTAAATCTGACGGCACTTCCATGGGCCGGAAACTTCAAATCTAATCCAACGCAATTAAACTTTGGAGCGAAAGAGAGAGTGATTAAAAAGTAAAACTCTATTGGAACAACGTTAATGAGTTCTTTCAAATGCTTTGTAGTTCACTCACTTGAATATTCCTCTTTCAAAAGAATGTTTTAATGGAGATGATATACATAATGATTATAGTTATTCGGCATTAACAGCCTTTCCCTTTCATACGTCACTCTGCTCGTGGAAGTGAAATGACATCAAAGAGAGAAAATGAATTTTGCAAACACGCGATGAATGTATCCGCTATAATTACTTCTGCAAGTTTACAAAGAAAACAAATAAAAGATATGGACATGAATCTTAATGCAAATCCTATTTACAACGCACAGAAATATGGTGACGTGTAATTTCCAAGAATTCGCAGAGACAATAAATCGTGCAACAATGCAAAACCAATCTCTTGAATCAGCATCGCAAAATTGTTTTGTGGTATTACGACTCTGTAATACAATACCTGAAAAAACTGTAAGCGTGTGCAAGCATACTTTGCAGAAATGAAAACAACTTCCATTAGAGCCCATACTTATCAGAATATTAAAATCTTAAACCCGCAACTTTTAACCGCATCAGCTCAATCAGAGGAAAAGGTATTAAATGGTAACCGTAAATAGGAGCATTTCCTTACTAAGAACTTCTCAATCTACATTCTAATTCTTTCGTTCCAAGTTGTTTGAAACAACAGGACTGCCTAACTAATTATCTTCAACTTCTTTTACACATACAGCGTTAATTATGTAGAACAAATGAATGCTAATCCGAACAGTTGAGAATTTCACCAAAATAATGTTCTATCCCTTTTCAGTAATGTTTACGGGTCAACAATGTAGCTAATATGTATGAAAGCTGTGTTAAAACCTCTAGGGTAGGAATGGGGAACATATGAAACGCGTGTCGCCCTCCGTGGTGTAATGGTTACCATGCTAACTTCATATGCCCAAGGTCGCGGGTTCAAACCCGGCGGAGGACGATGGATTTTTTCGGGTATAAAATCCTTAGCATGGCTTCCTTCGGAAGGGAAGTAAAGCCGTTGGTCCCATGTCGTAGATTTCCGGCACGTAAAAGAACCTCAAGCCTGATAAAGAGGCCTCTGAGCAAAATTAAGCGGTCTTTCACGCCCAATTTAGAATGGGACTCTGAGAACTACAGTAGCTAAAGAGCGTCCATAAATAACACGCCAATTAATTATGAAACGCCAGAATACATGATGTTCGTAGTATATTTATTCTCTAACAGCTGCAATATCTTCTATTAATAATAAGCAGAAAGGGTATTGCATTTCACCCAAAAATTCTATACCGATTTTGACCGGAAATGCATTTTGAATTCAAAAGCTCATTTTTAGAAAAAGATACATGTGTGTCTATTTATCTGTGAACGCTATTATTTTTAGGAAGTAAATAAATAATAGTAATAATGATAATGATGTTAATAATATTTTTTTTACAGTCGCTTACCTTCCCCTTATGTAGTATTGACATCCCCTAGGATGCATGGGAGCTACCGACACCTAACCACAGAATGGAGAACCTGGATCAAGTGGTAGGCCAGTGGATTACATGAAATGCAAGCGAGATGGATAATAGGAAAAGTGACGACGGAGCAATTGGTGGAATGAGCGGTGGGGGAAACCCGAGGACCCGTAGAAAACCTCTCAGTCGCCATTCGTCCACCATAAATCCCCGCTTGGGATCGAACCACCCGGGCAACCTAGGTGGAGACCAGCCGGTCTCGCCACTCGGCCACGGAGCCGCTTATGATGTTAATAACCACAATAATGTTTAACCACGGAAAGGTGGATTGCAGGAAGGAAACAAAGAAACTGGTCTGTAATGCTCACTTTCAGTAAAGTGCAAAAAATTCGATACTCGGAGTGTTAGGAAGCCTTGTTACTTGAGAGTCAGAGTTGAAATGAAGTCTTCCAGTGTCTCAGCAGATTAACACGATTTCTATTTCAGGGCTACAGAGTAAGGCCTTGTTATGAACTCACCCGCACCATGCGAATTCCCCATGGTGAAAATCAGACTTGTGAAACATTTCCATTTCTGGAATTCTCTGGAGAATAGTCCAAAAACTTTCAAGTTTTGCAACACATCCCCAAACCTATCTCTGGTATAATTAAGCCCCTATACGCAAAAGGCCGGTCAACCCGGAAGTATGTCAAAGTGAAGTGCATTTCACGCCCTCAAACATAAAACTTGACTTCGCGTGTTGATAATTACTTATAAACATCCGACTACATGAGTTTCATTTGGTACGGAATTAAATTTACATATAAGATAGGGTTTTGCAGGAGTACTAATGTAATGTGCAAAAGGGGGTTGGAGCAGCGGAGGGCGCGGAGAGGGACGAAATGGTTTCACTTGTATACTACCGAGCTAAGTTTAGGAATGACGGGGATTTGCATAATTGGAATAAACATGGGGGAAGAAGGGGGAAGTGAAGCCGGATCAAATCTAATTAAGAAACCTCTCCTGGCGGATCAGATTACAAGGCGCAGCAGTTGATCATTCGGAAGGATGGAGCTTCAACTCTCACCTAGTACTTCCTATAGGCATTCAATCACTTCTTCGCCTTCCACAATATACATTTACGCTTGACTATTTTAGGACATTTTTAAAGACATCTGAAATAGGGTGGTTTTTAATAGTTGCATTATGCAGGGAACCTTTTGTTTCCAAATTCCCGCAAACGAGATATGGAAACTTCCATTACGTATTATGTACTCGAATGTGACAATTATTTTCGAGTAACGGTTTTAACTAACGTTTACTTTTCGTTAATGATTACAAAAATGGCAAATGCAATAACATTTTAAAAAATGATCTGATACACTCATGTGACTTTCTCTACCAGCATTCTTACGACAGCGTATTTTTGCATCTACTTCACTTTAATCGAGATACACCTTTGGAGAAATAGCTATATAATACTATCGTTAAAGATACACGTAGAAGTGGAACCTATATGCTGTCATTAAAATTCCACTCTCTTTCCATCTTATAATAGCAATAACTGAGCGTTAACGGAACGTTAAAGAAGAAAGTAGTGAGAAATTCGAATGATTAATAACGTATATCTCCGAAATGGCTAATGCCATAACAGTTATTTATATTATAAGCGGCTTAAATAGACTATAGTTTGTGAGTGGGATGTTTAGAACACGAGCGCGTAAGCGCGAGTGTTCTAACTTCTCATGAGCATACAGCGTGTAATATGCAACGTTTTATCCTAATATTAACTGAAATGTTCTTACATTTATTAACAAATGTTATTAGAGTCGTCATTACGAGGAATTGCGTTTTAGTCGTGACGTAGATAGTGTTTTGTTTATTCGTTGCTGCGTAACCCCGCCAGAATAAACAGTTTCAATTCTGGTTGTTTAAACAGCACCAAATAAATCAATAAATGAATGAAAATGGATATTCCCAAAAACTTTTAGATTACGCTAAAAAGCTATACTTAGTTTGTTACCCGGCAATTCGAAGGACTTATATGATAAGGAATTGTCATTATCTAAAGAATGGGGAGCTGCCAAAGGAGTTAAAATAATTGACAGTAAAATAAAGACTCATTTTTGTTTTTCCCAACTATGCATAAAATGCATACACGAAGTCCATAGAATAGGATAAAATAGTTTATTTGGAATAAATTGTGTGGCTCTAAGAGATCTACACTTTTTGTGTTGTCATTTTCCTCCATTGTTTAACATGCTACCAGTCATACAAGGCGGAAAGGAAGTCATTACATAATTTTACCCAGTTATATATTTCATTACTTGGAGGAGCATATTTTTGTATCTTTAAGATTTTAGCAAGAGATTTCGAGAACATAAAGCGCACATAAACTCGAAAACATATCGTCCAGAAGCCATAAAAGCGTAGATAATTTGTGACAAGCTTGCAAAACCCACCTCAAATGTATATACTGAATTTATTTGCTTTTACTTCTTTTTTGTGCTGAATACATAACTGATATAAGATATTATTTATGATGTGCACCATTTTTAAGCATTTATTAGCATTGATTTGGGTCAACAGAGTGTTTGAAGAGGAACAAAATGAAAACATGAGATATGCAATATTTAAAAGTATCAAATAGCCAAAACTAACAAATGCCTTTTAGGTAAATGCTTTGTTGAATTCCTTTCTCTTGTAGACAAAGCCGAGTGTGTTCCTCTTTTCATCCGAGAGTATTGAAACTTCCAAACATAGCACATATTCATAATTCAATCCGTAACCATCATCAAATATTTCAAGTGAAAGCTTAAGGTGATGCATCTATGAAATTTGTAAAACCCATATTATGTAAGATTTCTTATTGAAATTAATTATACCAGTTATTATGGTGTAACTTTTGCCGAGTATCAAAATTTCAGCTTACATCGTTATTTAAATAATATTTTTTACTGTCTCAATGCATTGTTCTAATAAAAGTGAGCCATGTGGTGCATTTTTAAAAATATTCACATAAACTCCAGTTTTACACTAAATGAATTTGCAAATAAATATGTCATACTATATTTTTACTTTCTCTACACGAACTGTGCACATAATGTGTAGAGAAGGTATTCTATTGCACCAAAATTCCATACCGAGATCTCACAGGAAGTACACGTTTAGAGACCCCTGAATCTAAAAAAAAAAAACATTTTTAGAAAACAATATGAGTGTGTGTGCGTGTGTGTGTGTGTGTGTGTGGATCGCATAGCTCAAAAACGTAAATGCCGTTAAATACCAAATTTGTTATTTAAGTTTAGTATCTCCTAAGGATACGATACAAAGATTTTCAAGAAAATCCCCCCCCCCACCCAACTACCTTTTACATGGAAAATGTTTTTAAATGCTTTATTTTCTTAATAATGGCTCTAACGATTTTGATTAAAATATCGCATATTAAAGATATTTACATGGTAAATAAAATGTACAATATCTTAAGTTTTCTGGGAATAGCCTCTAAAGACCTCTATTCTGGATGGATTTTTCTGAATTTTGCATAACTGGTAAACCGTAAGAGATAGACAAAAACCTACTACACAAAGTATGTAGATCCTGATAAAGCACATAATTTATGTCGTATATGATTTTTTAATGTTTTATTATTATTTATTATTTTTTTGTCGTTTTTAAGATATTCCTTGTTATTGGTTTCAGATTTAAAATACGTATACTTTTCTCATCCAGGAATTTGTCAACTCCTGGCCATACAAACAAAGGAATTTCAATCACATAGCAACCAGCTTTTAAACTGTTTGAGTATCGCTTACAATTAATAAGATTATTTCTGCTAATTGTGTCTCGGTTAATATGAAGTAGAAGGAAGAATGAGCCTTTTAATAATAATTTTTGACAGAGATAAGAAAGTCATATGAATGGAACACATGATTATATATATATATATATATATATATATATATATATATATATATTACTTTGCATACTAAAACTCTTGATTTTCAAAAATGTAATAATTTATTTGTCAAACTTGGAGCATTATTTCGAAAGAAGAAATATGACCATTTTCGTTAATGTGCTTTTTAGAGCAGTATAAAACTTTTGAAACAAATTAGTGAAAAGTTTCACAGCGAGAAACATTTTTAGTATGGAAAAGTGTTGGAAAATGGTTTGCGAGGAAATTTTAGTCAAATTTCACAATAGATGACAAATGCTTGGTCACTTGTGGTCAAGGCTGATGGTAAATTCGCTGGTTAAAGCAAAATGTAGATACGAGTTCTCTGCTGTTAATTTGCATTATACCACCGAAGCCGAGGTAGCTATTTTCTCTAGAATTCGTACTAATGTACAAATACACTGGCTCACAGTATCCATGGAATATTCTCCCATTAAATACATAAGAACAAGTGCTTTAACTAAACAGCTAACTAGTAAATAAACAAAGTCATAAAGCAAAATTATTGTTCTTGGAAAATGAGAGCATAAAGCTGATTTAATCGTGGATAAACTTTGCTGTAAAAGCTACAGGATATTGTTAGTACAGAAAACAATTAACACGCACATTTGAATTCTGTAGAACGTATCATCTGTGATAGCAGCTGATATATTTATGTCTGGCACAAAAACATGTTTTCAAGACGAAACGTTTATGTAGCACTAAACCTTATTTCGATAACCTTCTAAAATAGAGAATGGAAGATATGCCATCGAAGCTACAAAGCATGCATTTGTCAATAACAGAAATCATGAGAAAGTAAACCTAAGAATTTATTTATCGAAAACAGTTTCCAAACCCGAATTCCGAAAATACTTTAAGAATTTCTCAGATATATTTTTGCTCTTAAACTTCTCTAAAATACGCGATTTGCATTCAAATACACCAAGAGTATTCGTTTGCTTTGATAATTTCGTTGTATGAAGCGATACGCAACTGCAGAGCTGCCAACATGTTTCACCAGGTTTGGGTGTGTGTGTGTGTGTGTGTGTGTGTGTGTGTGTGTGTGTGTGTGTGTGATTAAAGTGTTTGCCTATAATCTAGCGGGTTACTTCGCTATATTAAGTTGGCAATTGCGCGTGTTAGCGGCACAATGGCATGCTTTTCTTTCACACTATGCCCATTTTCGTACTTTTTGGTATTTAAAGAAGGTCTTAACAGGGCGCGTCTGGTGGGTTATTTCAAGTAATAAGGATAACATAATGGATTATAGTCGTGGCGAAAATAATAATAAGGCTTGTTTAAATTTTAAAATTCCATTCTGTTATATTCTGGGACAGTCATGGAGTGTCATCACTGGTTTTAATCACCGCAGTGAATTTCAGTGTTTTAATCTATTGATGCATATTTTTATTTAAAGTATGAAATTAAACTTCAAATAATACTAAGCATACATTTTAGGAACCAGTTAATCCACTGCACACTAATAATCCATCAGAACTCTTCACGAACGAATATCTCTCACCCATTTCATTTTTTGCTGTCACAAGTTCACTTTGTTTATATCCATTGTCTCCAAGACAACTAGTATTAATACCAACATGTTCCCATTTTCAACGATCTATTTAAAATATGTTGATTTACATTTTAGTAGAGGATAAGGTATTACATGCCACTTGAGATAAAATATATATTTAGATTTTCGTGATAATTATCGCTCTCGGCAAGCCTGGGACTTATTTTTTATATATTTTTAAGAGCTTAACATCCTTTAAAGGCAAGTTATATCGGATGGTGAATGAAATGGGTGAAATGATGCTGAAATGAGCCCGGGGTGCATAGTTACTTGACATTCATCTTCTCAGGATAAGGGAAATCCCCGAAAAAAATCTTATCCGGGTAACTCAGACATTACAACTAGGGACCTCATGTATGTGAGGCGAGCATAAAGTTGTGTTTAACCATTTAAATTTCTTGTTATATTTTATGTGTGCTATTTTTCAACTGTAACATGCTTTAACATGCACCTAGCACTCAACTCATTATTGAGCAGTTGACGAAATTCTGCGGCAGAAATACTGAAAATCAAACATCGGATGCTGGCTTCTAAGTCGTCAGATAATCAAATTTACATAAATATGGAGACCACACAAAACAACTTTAGACTGAACTACAATTGCTTTTATCCACCGTAGGCGTATGAGCTAGGCTGCCATAAAGCGAAGTGATTTACCCAGTGTTGCCAACCTGTACGATCTGGTTGGAAACGTACGATAATTTAGGTGTAATTTAGGTGTACGATTTTAAAAAAATTGTACGATATCGATAATTGGAACTCTTAAAGAAAAACAATATATTTCGATAACAATCCACAATATATTTGCTGTTGATGGAATTTTTTCCATAATATTGTTTCTGTTTGCACAGGCACTGAAGTCATTTTTAGCTCAATAGCATTGCAGCTGTTCACACAGAGAGAAAACGGGTAACGTCATTCGGCGGATCCCCGAGCTGTAACTATGTAGGCTGCGTAAACGAAGGTCTCCGTCGGTTACTAAATTATGTAGGATCATGTAGGTAATCTTAGTTTAGAATTGTAATTAATTCTTTACGTATAATTATGAAGTTGCACAACAAAATAATTCCGAATCTTTAAACACTTTTTGTGCAGCTTTTGAAAACCGCCTGTAAAATGCTCAAGTTCATTTTTGGTATAAATGTCGAAATAGTGTAGAGAAAAAGTAGGTGTCGGAACTCACGACCCAAACGGCAAAAGTACGATAATTTTAAGTTTATGTACTATCCATGGAATGGAAACGATTGGCAAAACTGGCTTCACCTGATACAGCTCTGACTCAGATACGGCAGTCACCAGTTTCGCGTCATTCAAAATAAGCCGGACTTTATTGTACCTATTTCATATTGCATAGTAATGTCCTGTATTTGGGTAGACACATACAATTAAAAATTGTATCGAAAGCTATATTCTCCAGCGAACTGAGATCAATGAACTGTATCCATTTGTACGAAGCAGAAATGGCATGTGTTACAATTTTCCCCATCCCTGTATCTCTCACAGCTTATATTTATGAAGCAAGCTCAAGGGACAATAGCCCTAGTGAGCCAAGGTCTACCGCACATCCGCTGCACCAACCAGCTGTTTACAGTTGACATTATTGGCAGAGAGCAGTAATGAAGGTGCGCCGTTTTCCCTGGGCGCTTTTTTGTAGTTTCTGAGACCAAAGTCGCTAATTTTCCATCAAGTAACTTCCCCAATTAGAACTCACGATAGTGAGAACACTTTGGTAGTCTTCATAGTGCAGGTATTTATTACCAGCTGTCTTAAATCTCAGTTGAGCAAGAAAAGTAAACTTGGTTCAAACATCCTTCCTGGGAATCAATGCTGCAACTAATAGGCGAAATGCAATACACATGTTACAATTCTTGGCTCTATCATCTTTGTTAGAATCCTAAGTTCTTTGGCTGAAACCGCCCATTAAACCTAGTCTTAAAACCGCCGCTTACGTTATTGAATTGTCACTCGTGTAAGGCAGAAAAGCAACACAAGAAAATTACTGCTAACCGCAGCTTTTAAGATAATGAAGCAAATATGGTTTTACATATCCAGGTATTATGTAAACACCGATATAAAACAATTTCACCGCAGTTCTAGACTACTTCCAGTTTGCCAATGTTGCCAGGTAAGACTACCTAATGAATACCTGCAAATAGAAGTCCGAAAATGGAAGATTTGGGATGAATTGTTGTAACTAAAAGGGATTGGAAAACTTGCTGGAACAATTGGATTAATCAGTCGAAGATGTTTGGTGATAGCAACCACAGAGCGTTTTGCTGCTAGGGTTTGCAATAATGCAGGTTTTCTCTTTCGCTTTTCTTCTCCGGATAGTTGACAAGTTGAGTCTTTTCTGCCGAAAAAAATAATAAATTCTAATATTCCAGCACTAACATAATGTAATTTCATATATATCAACTAAAAGATTATTCCATCTCCTTTCTAAAAGTAACTTAATGAAACAACGATGACAGCATTTTGCCTTCATTCGAAGGCAATCAGCTAATATGGCAAGTGTTAAAAAAATCAGTTAACATGGCAACTTCTGCTATTTCCACCGGTGTAAATCCACATTTTAATGAAAATATTGAGCACAAGTAGATGAGAGCACAAGTTATTATGCTGTCGATGGTGATTTGAGAAAGGGCGACACAGATCAGGACGATGTTGTTGAAGCTGACAATAATAATTAAGTAGTAACAATGCCACTAACAATAGTTGCAGTAGGGATAGCTTTAACTACTAGCCATTACTTCACTCAAGGGAATCAGTATTTACTTTCATCAACGTCTTCAAGAAATCTTGATTAAAAGATTTACGTACCACAAACGGTAGTGAATTGTGCTTTTAGATACCAGAATTTTTTTATTGTTACTTCGAGTTCTGCTGGATACGCGCGCAAATACATGGAGACCCTGTCTTAATAAGCATAAGGATCTTATAATGCGAATGTACCCAAAATGTACCTCTTTTCTTTCGTCACAAAAACATCTTAATGCTCATTGGACGTCAAGTGGACTAAAAATCCTGTTCTACATCTTGATTGCCACATTCACTACTCAACTCTCAATAGCGGCTGTCGAAGAATAGATTATTGTGTCATACAAACGAGTTGCTTATTCAGAGATTTGTCAACTTTACATTTCCATAACCGTACGAATAAAAATGAATTATGTAAGAGAGTAAATGAATCCAGCATGCACGTAAACTCCTGTGAACAAATAAGTGGAGTCTTCGGTTTAAGTTGCCTCTCAAAATGACGAGAGTAGGTGCATTTATCATTGACAGATTGTTTTATCGCTTTCATCGCCCGAGCTTGCATTGCACCCGGCTTCTCATATAATACATCACCGTTCAAAGATGACGTTCACCAATAGGAAAATGAAAAAGAATACAAACATTTCGGTAGCGAGAATTTACTGGAAATACATGATTTAGCGTCCCTTGAATCCAAAAACATACTTTTTAGAAAGAGATCCATGAAAGTGTGTGTGTGTGTGGAGGGGGGAGCAAACAGAAAGTCGATTAAACATCAAACTTGGTATTTAAATTTAATATCTTCCAAGGATGCTACACGAATATCTTCAGAAACTCCTTCACCCCAACTACCCTTTGTATGGAACATGTTCCGAAAATTTTGATTTTCTCAAAAAGGTCCTAAGGATTTTGATTAAAATATCATGTTTATGACAAATAAATGTATATCTTGAATTTTCTGTGAATAGCCTCCGAAGACTTCTGTTTTCTGTATGTCTTTTGTATAACTGGTAAACCGTAAAAGACAGCCAAAAACTTAAACACAAAAAATGTAGATCTTGTTAAAACACACATTTTATGTCACATGTATTTTTTCTAGTTATTTCCAGCACATTCCTTGTTATTGACCTCAATCCTAAAATACTTATACTTTTCTCAAACAGGAAATCGTCCGTTTTCTTTTGTTTAACTTCAGGCCATGCAAAGAAGTGAGTCAATGATAATCGCATAGTGTTAGGTAGCTCTTGAAGTATTTGACTATCGCTTTAGACTGAAGTCTTCCCTTAGTTCCCTTCTTTTTTAAGGAACTAAGTAAGAAGACCATTCTGCTAATGTTTATCTTTATTGGCATGAACTAGGGATAAAAATAATCTTTAATGAGATGTTTGTTTGCAGAGTAGGTACAGAGTCGTGTGAGATGATCACATAATAATTTTCCAATTAGAATTAATTTCAACTTATAGTCCTACTCATATGCTGTTGTAATTTGAGGATACTGTTACTTTTCAGTTTATATTACCTATATTTTCACAATAAATGTTTGCGAAGCTACTTCCAGTTAGCTGTTTATTAATGAATGTACCATGTTGGTGTTATAACTTTGATCAGAAATACCTTTTTGTTTAACCAAGGTTAAATTAAGGATCTGCATCTTTTTAAGCTTAAGAAGTGTGGTTCTTTTCATTTAACGTTCGAATGTTGAATTGTTACACATTCTGTTAATGAATAGCTTACGGTATTTAAGTTACTCTTTGTTTCCTCGTTACAGAATTAATATTATCCCCTGGGAGCCTAATCAGCAACTTCCATATATTCCCCGAGAAGAAACTAGTTAGCAAGTTATTAGATACTACTGCAAGTGTGTTCGATATCAGTTGCACTGTTCCCTATATCTACTTAGATACAGATGAAAAATATTCCTTCTGGAAGATCCAAAAGTAGTAGTTGCTAGTCTTGGTTAAAAAACGTTTTCGGTGGATAGGAAAACGTTGTCTGTACTTTGGCAAATTGACATTGCAGTCGATAGTTTTGAAACGGTAATATTTCCATGTAGATGAAAAAGTACATATTTCAAAGGCTAAACACTGTATAAGGAATTAAAATTATTAAGCAATAATGGTCTCTCCCATAATACCGTCCCGGCAATTGACCGACCCTCGAGTTGAATACTTCTCATGTCAAACAACAAATAATGACCACGTAACCTGTAATGTGACCTTTGAATAACTTTCAACATTTCCTAGTAGTAAATGAGTATTGTTAAGAGATAATTCTTCAGTAATGGATTTCGGAAGCAATAGCCCTTAAACTTTGTTGAAAGTTGTCGACTTCCACAATATGTAAAAAAGACTAATGGTCTCTATAAAGTCACTCAGATAATAGTATACTAGAAATTTAGCATGGCGTGTTTGATCTCTGATTGTGACAAACAGCACCTGTGGCTTTTCCTTTATATTTCCTTCTTTTTATTTCTTGCAACTAAAAGTCGAATGCTATGCAGCTGTTATAGTATTAAATGCGAAACATTTTGTTTTTCATTACCATCATTTTATCGGTCTTCTGCAGCACCTTTAACAGCTGGAACATCATTTTAAAGCTCAGGAACAGATGGCAATAATAAAGGTAAAAGGAAGTTGCTTAAAGGAAAAAAAATTTCTTGAAGCTTTTTCTCCTTTTCCCCCCTTTAAAACCAACAATATTAAATGACACTATTTGCTTGTAGTAATATGATTTAACGTAAACTAATAGCTTTCAGACTTTTAATACGTGTCATAATTACTTTTGAAGTAATACACGAAGGGAAAAAATAGAAGGAAATAGTTGTTATAAAACCTCTACACGAAAAACTGAGAAAATACTTCAATGATATTAGGTTTTTGTCACTCCTTTAATTAGAAGACATCACTTCTTAAAAATCCATAACTTTTTAATTTTTCTCAGGTTGCACGATCATTACAATACTGTAACGTGTTTTTAAAGTATCTAAACGGTGTAAACTGAACATAAAAGAGCTGTTGTGCAACCATTTCAATACTGTTTCTCACGTGCCTTACTTCTGCGTCCCTTTTCAAGATCGCTGAGTAAGTATGTGGCACAGATCCATTCTGAAGCTATCCGATTTATATCGATACGTTTATCAAGGATTTTAAAACTAGACTGACATAGTTAAGGTGGAATAGGCAGACTCAATTCTGCTTTTGGGTTTTATTAACACATAACAAAATATCAGTATTTTAGTGATTTGAAATTATGTAAAACAAGCCCTGAACCATAAAATGCTGAAGCAATGTGATATGCACGTGATATTAAGCGATGTAACACATACTCGGGGTCACAATATCAAACTTTGAATTTAAGTTCAGTATCTTCCAAGGATGTGACAAGAACTATTTAAAAAACAATTCCCCAACTGAAACTACCTTTACATAGAAAACTTTTTGTAACTTTTTGGGATAGCACTACAGATTTCTGAGCATTGTCCTTAAAATACCCCAGGGCGATTAAATCAAGGTTTGTCATTTTTTTTTTTTTTTAAATGTCTAGTAACGATTTTTATTAAAACCGTCAAGACGCATTTACATGATTAAAATGTAGGTATATCTTTAATTAGGGGAGGGGGCATCACTTTGAATGACATTTGTATAACTGATAAGACTTTCTCTAACTCTCCCACAAACATACTTTCCTTAAAGACTCTTCTTTCATCTTCATCACTCTAATCGAAATAAACATTAGCAGAATTGGTCCTACTACTTACTCCGGTGTAAATAGAAGGGAAATAAGGGGATAACTAGGCCAACGGATTGTCAAATCTTCTAAAAGCTCATCCTTATGTGAAACAATTTAACTGATCTTCTTTGCATTACCGGGAGGAAGAGAATTGAAAATAAAGCTGAATGAAGTTTTGAAATTGAAACCAATAGTAAGGAATATAGTTTACTCTACAAAAAGTGAACAGGGCATAAATTACTTCTTTTAGTAAGATCTATATTTTTGTGTAGCAAATTTTTGTCTATCTCTTATGGCTTACAAGTTATACAAAATATGTGCAGTATGAAGATGTTTTCGGGTTCCTAAAATTCAAAATATACATTTAAGTTGTCATGAAAATATCTTAAACTGTAGTATTTTAATCAAAATCGTTAGAGCCATTTTTGAGAAAATCATAACTCATAATGTTCTATGTAAAGGCTCGTTTGGGGGCGGGGGGGGGATTGCTGATACAGATACACAAACATAGACAAATGTTTCTAAAAAGGATTTTTTGATTCAGAGGGCCCTAAATTTGTATTTACGGTGAAATCTTGGTATAACATTTTTGGGTACAACACTTCTCTATCTACTACGTAAACTGCTTACGTTCTAGAGAAAGTAATTATGTAAAAAGTATGTTTTATATGAAATACAATTTTATTTTTTGTAAAGTTAGTCGTTTCCATGGTATTATCTGCTATTGGTTTTAATTTTCAAATATTTACAATTTTCCCAACGGTAAATCGCTGTTCGTTCTTTTCTCTTAGTCATGCAAATACAAGGCAACACATAGAAACACGATCTTTAAAATTTTAATATTAGTTTACTTATTTTTTCCTACATCAAAATGTAGGAAAAAGTTGAAAGTTTATCTGGATTAGCAAGAAGAAGGCGAATAAGATTTTGTAAGAGTGAGTGAGTAAATTATACTCTAATGAGTTTTGTGAAACAAAAATAAAATATTGAATGTAAGACAGGGAAGGAGAGAAATAAAGGAAAAGAGAAAACGTTCATAGAGGAAGTCATTGCAACAAACAGTGTAAGGTTATTTAAATGGCAAGTGGCGCCTTAATTGGTGATTATACGACAAAATGGCTTTCATTTCACACCCAAAGACAAAATACAGAATATTAATCACTTGATATATTTCTGGCCAAAATGTGTATCTATGTGAGATGAAATGAGATCGAACATTTATACAAAGTGATGATTCGAACGGCTGCAGTGCTGCCACCGCAAAAGTGTTTTAACCCAGGGTGCTTTCAGTAAACATGTCAGGCAAGCGCGCTTGTAACACATTCACAATGACTCCATATTTCATTTGCAACGTTAATATCGAAATAGGGAGAAGCTGGATTTAATTCTCTTCACTTTCCCTAGAGCCATAAAAGATACGTCATAAAACAGAATGATGGACTGGGTACGAAACACGTCGACAACAATGCGTTCCGGGCAGGATTTAATACCGATTTTGTTCTTTAAAAGGCCGTGAATTACAGTGACAGTGTAAAAGCCTGGCATCCTCTCCTGATTGATTAAACAGCTGTTAAAATTTAACGAGCATCGCGTTTACGCTGCTATTAAAACTAATTAGTTAGCCGAGTTCGTAAAATCGGCGATGGAGGAGAAATGTGCTACACGCATCTGCATACATCAAGTTACTGCGTAAACTGTTGCTACTGTTAGAGAAACACATTTTACACATGCTCTACTCCTGTTAGTGATACATGGTGGTGAAAATTACAGGGGAAATGCTAACAAATCAATCGCTAACGTTTTTATTTCAATCGATCCAATAAATCCTGTTTTTTTCACTAGAGTGCTTTCTTTCTTTTTGACTCTCTCATTTATGTAGCTCTCTTTAACTTCTATGGTCATATCGGGGACTTTCCTTTAGAAACAATTGCTTGTGTTTCTCGCTGAACTGTAGTGTTTATTAAAGTTATGTATTTCAGTGTCATACTATTAAACACGTACACATTCGCTCTCACATGCATTCCTTCAAAGTCTGTAGGGGATAGGGAATCATTCTAATAAGGGAAAATTCCCTCTCCCCAGCCGAGAATCGAATCCGGGACATCTAGATGACAAGCCAGTATGCTCTGGACCGCAGAAGCAGTATCTGCTGGTGGGTGTTTTTCTTATTGAACTCAAGGGCTTCTTAACGTTGTTTTTCAGTTTTGTACTGTTAAATACACATACATTCATTCCCAGGTATACTTTCAGACTCTGTAAGGGGATATGAATGATTCAACTGGATATGAGGAATCAACTGGGAATAGAACCCGTTACCTCTGGACTGAAAATCCAGAACGCTGATCACTCGACCGCAGAGACAGTCGCCATTTCTTTAATCTCTCAAAAATGGGAAGTACTATGCTCTGTAAAATATGTCTCTGTCTGGAGTTCTCATTTGACCTAAATGTTGTTCCCGAAAACAAAATAATTTGGGAACAACAAGAAAACGTAGTGAACCAGATCGGGCAAATTTAGGGGAAGCGGCAGCAATACATAGCGAAATTCAAAGTTTGAGGGCGACAACTCCGAATGAATGTGCTGGAACACTGTAAAGGTGAAACATAACTTTCTTCTACGTCTCTTCAACTTCGTGTCAAATCGGGTCAGTAACTAACTGTAGTGTTTCCAGTAATCAGTAAGTAGTAAAAGAAATACCCTTCGCATCCCAAAAAATCGTCGCCATTATTTATCGGCTGATGGATGCCTTATTGGAGCAGATTCATCGGAAGCAACCGATAGCTTTGGTTTTTGCTGGGGTTCCATAGTAGAGTGATGAATCCAGGTCTCATCGACGGTGACAACTCGATGCAAAAAGTTCTTCGGATTTCGCTTAAATACGAACTTCAAATACGGCTTCGAAGTTGAAAACCGCACCCACTTGTTGTTAATTGTGTGCAATTGGGGCACCCATCGGACTGACAATTTTTTCATCTCGAACTTATCATGCAAAATATAAATTGCCGTTTGCATCGACACTTCTATGGTCACTGCCACTTTGCGGCTTTCCTAGGGAACCACACATGGCGGGCGTCCTGGGCGCATTCCGCAGGAACCAAAGTTCTACGCTCTAACTCACAGCGCCACCCCGCAGGACAAGAAGTTCCTCATATTAAAAGTAAAATACCAATACACAATAACGATTATGTTTGTGCTAGGTTTATTAGAAAACAAGTTACCTTCATTTTTATAATTTTAATGGATTTATACGAAAACCTCCTTGCCTGTGCAACATTGAATTAGATTGACTACAAATATATGTTTCGACTTGCTTTAGCACACTGTATTAAATTTTGCATATGTCCTATCTTATAATGCTATAGTATTAGTGTGAACTATTCATGTTACCCTAACAATATTAAGTTTAGACGATCCTGGAACTAGCATCCAATGCAGTGTATTAAAGAAAGGAACTCGGTAGCAATAACAGCAAATATGAAAGGCATTGTCACCTTCAAAGCTATAATCCTACTAAGAAAAAAAAAACTTTGTTCCTCATAACTTTGCCTCTTGCTTTTTAACGGTCACATAAACTAATTACTTTTCATTGCTGTTGTCGAGGAACAGGATGTTATGCCGTACCAGTTACCACTTTAACATGATTATTTATATTAGTATATCCGAACTGTGAACTGTATATTCTCATAGCTATAGGGAAAAAATATATTATATAGAGAGTTAATACATTTGCAAAAACATGTAATTTCTTATGAAATGGACGGGAGGAACACGCTTATAAGAAACAAACTGGATCGGGTCGCTGAAATGATTGCATAAATAAACCTGGAGACAGAGACGCATAACATTATGGGTATTAAGCTCTTCAGACAGAGGCACAACTCGGGAAGGGCCTTATTCAAACAAATATATTCACCCTCGTTTATTGAATTAACCTTCTTTCTATTCATGGTGTGGCAGGCAAAAGTGCAGCTAATCGAGAAGTGATCATTTTTAACACCAATACTCCTGGCCAGCGCTCACTTCCCACCCTGGTGAACCTGACCTGGTATTTCATCTTATGTCTCGAAGTTTCACGAAATTACCACTAAAGGTATTGAATTTGTATAAAATTATTCAAAACAATAACAGGCATGTATTACATAGTGACAACGTGAGAGAAAAAAGAGACTTACCAGCTGTTCGGAAGCCCTGTTGGCAAGAAATTTCTCCTTACTTGTAACAAACAATAATTGAAATCAGAAGAAAAAAAAATGTGATGCATTACATTCACATAACTTTCTCTGCATCTTTGCAACAAATTATTGTTAAAAAGCGTATGCTTCTTTTCACTTCATTCCGATCGAGAAAAAAATTATCAGAAATAGTCTTATTACTTGCCTCCACGCAAGTAGAAGGGAAATAAGGGAGTAGCAAAGGCTAAAGTGTTAATCAAAAGCTCGTTGCTATGTAACAAGTTCCTTTGTTTGAATGGACAGGAGTTGACAAATTCCCGTATGAGAAAAGGTTAAGTATTTTAAAGCTGAAACTGTTAACAAGTAATACCTGAAAAGCGATTCATTCCACGAAAAATGCATATAACATAACTTGTGTTTTAAAGAGCTATACATTTTCTGTTATGTAAGTTTTTGTCTAGCTCTTACGGCTTCCCAGTTGTGCAAAATTTCGTAAAATGCATCCAGAATAAAGTCGTCTTCAGAGGCTATTCCCAGAAAATTCATGATATATTTTATTTTTCAGGTAACTATCTTTAATATACGATATTTTAAACAAAATCGTTAGAGCAATTTTAAGAAAATAACATTTTCGAAAATTTTTCCATGTAAAGGGTAATTGGAAGTGGGGAGATTTTCTTTAAAATCTTCGTGTCGCATCCTTAGAAGATACTGAAATTAAATATCTAGTTTGGTATTTAATGGACTTTTCGTTTTCGAACTATGCTGTGCAAAAAAAAAAAAAAATAAATAAAAAAAAAATAAATAAATAAAAGCGAACCTTTTTCTAAAAATGCTTTTTTGGATTCGGGGGATCCAAACAGGTATTTCCGTTGAAATCTCGGTATCAAATTTTTGGGTGCATTACAATACCTTTTGTGTACACTATGTAGATAGTGCGTGTACAGAAACTAAAAACAAATATATAGAACTTACATTATTGGTTATAAGAAAAGAGCAATGAAATCATTAAAACTTACATAAAGCAAAACACAAGCTAATACATTAAGATTAGTACTTAAACGGCTAAGTGTGCCCTCGGTCGTGAAATTATTTTATAAGATTATCCGAGGTTCTTAATTCCTAGCTCATACGGTTTTACTTAATGGGTTAAGATGACAACGAAGAGCTGGAAATCATTTTATAAAGTATTACAAAGATAGTTTTTATTTTATTTATTTGTTTATTTTTTGCACAGCATTATGAGCAACAAAAGAAGTATGTATAACAAGTTTCAGCACAATATGTAATATCATTCTGGATTTATTTATTAATTTATATCAGTTTTATTATCAAAAATGTATCTTCTCCGACAGATATCGTACCCAAAGTTCTATTTTTAAAACTATATTCCTTAATACTTTTGTAACAAAATAATTAGTGTTTCCATATTTGATAGCTTTTTCTTTAAAATGTTTTATACCCAAGGTGCAAAAAACTGAGAAAAAAACAGAGAATCACTATGTTAAGTGTTTTTAGGCTAAGCTATGACCAGTATCAAAATTACAGTACATCATTTTATTACTAACATTCTGAAGTTCGTTGGGGAAAACTGTCAGAACTCAAAGAACATTTTTATTGGAGAAAATAAGAGTTTGAACATGGTAAAATAACAAAAAATCTGAACTTGAGAAAAATGGCTTTAAAGTTTAACAAATAGACTCATTTAACCAGCTGAGTGCTTCAAAATGGCGCCCAGAGCATATGCTACATCCGTCCTAGGAGAATCAAACATGGCAAATAAGTGTTTTGATGTATGTTGAATTTTTTGTAGCAAAAATAAAAAAAATGACATTTTGACCAAAATAGCTAAAAAAACACTTGTGTCCTTTTATTCATTATCTCGTAAAGTTCAGATGTGGGTACCTCTCTCAGCTGTTTGGATTCCGAGCTCAATTCAGCACCCAAATGCTGAAAAGTCGTGTTTGAAAACTTGAAATGTTAGCCATATTAAACTGTTCTATCCTAAAAGGCATTTTATATCATCTGCGTCATCTCTTGATTTCATTGTCAAAGGATGGTACTGCACAGATGAGCTCGGGGTGAGGGATCAGGGAGTTTGATCCCCACGGTGATACTTTATTTACTTTATCTTGATCCAATACTTCCGGTGTAGACCGCGTCTTAAGGCTAAATTTTGCCAACGTTTCGCTCCTCTTCATGATAAAGCTTCCTCATGGCTGACCGTACAGCACGGTCTACACCCGAAGTATTGGACCAAGATAATCTTAACATTGGCAGTGGAAGTTTACGAAAACTTCATTTACTACTACGTGTTGCAAACGGAATCGAGACGAGTTTATACGCTCGTGTTGATCCTTCGTTTATTATTATGCAATTACAATCTCCTCGCAATTGGCCTAATCTATTTAGCCAATAACCCTAATTATACATGTACCTCGTGTTAGCACGAAGAGTAGGAAATTTCGCACACTCCATTCCTATGGCTGGATGAGGACTGTACATATAGCGGAACTTAAATCTCCGCAATGGTGGAGTGGTTCAGCTGGTTAGGCGGAGGCCTTCTACTTGCAGGATCGCAAGGTCAAACCCGGCCCAGACCGATGGGTTTAAAAACGACAGGTTTATCAGCAAGTACAACTTTTGCGGGATGAAATTCCGGCAAACTACCGCGCTGATATGATCTTGGTTTTGCAATATACAGATCGCTGAGCAAATCTCCCACTCCAAACTACCCTTTACGTGAAAAACTAGTCGTTATATTTTATTTTCTCAAAAATGGCTCTACCGATTTTGATCAAAATTCTTAAGATATTTATGTAACAAATGAATATATTAAATTTTCTAGACACAGTCTCTGAAGCCCTCTGGATAATTAGCATAGGTACTGTAATAGATAGACAAAATACTACAACATAAAACATGTAGATCTCGTTAAAATACATAATCTATGTCAGATACAGTTCCTTTTGTGTGCAGTTAACCATTTTAGACCTTGTTATAGATTTGAATACTCCAATACTTATACTTTTCTCACAGCCATCATGCGTTTCTACTTTTTACTCCTGGCCATGCAAAGAGAACCGAATTTCAACGTCAGCATATAGATATCAGCTCTTCAATGATTTGACTATCGCTTTAGCCTGATGTATTTCCTTACTTCCGTTTTACCTAACTGTAATAACTGTACTTCTGTTAATGTTTATCTCGATTAGGATAAAGTAGACAGAAAAATTAGCCCATGTAGGAATAATTTGATAAGAATACGTAAGTCAGTTTTTTCACACAAATCTCTTGTTACTAATGCTGCAGGCATGAAAATTATTTTATATATGAGAGTTGTTATGCTTTTTGGTTTTTTAGCAAACAGATCTGAGGTCACGTTGTCTGGCCTTTTCAGTTTCGCCATGGAACAACAATGGTATTGCAGCCGTCACAAAGCCATCGGAGATGGTAATGGGCAGTAATGTCGAGTGTATTACAAAGCTAATGACAAGAAATGAGCATCGTGAGCACGACTATGCCTGGAGGGCGTCACAATCGACCATCAAGATTGTTTCTCCTTGACAATTACGGTATCATCAACGAAATTACAACAGAATCAAAAACGGAGGGAGAGACACTACACGGAAAGGGTATTGTGAAGAGTAAACCGCCCATTTATTCTATTCTCAATGTCGCTAATATGATTTCACTTGCAGAAATGTAGTGCGATACTGTAACTTTTTTTTTTTTAATACGCGATTTTTAAACGAGATTCATCATTAATATTGAAAAGTTCTGGTGTTCGTTAAATCATTTTATTTACCATCCTAAACTTTATAAATTTTAGTTCATATTCGCTATGTTTTTACTAACAATATGTTACTAACAGCTTTAAGTATGGTGATGGAAACTACCAAATGTTTATGTTGGTTACTTCGATCTTTATCAACGTGATCGATTTCAAGCAATCCGTTGAGCATAGATGCCGTGATTGATAAATTTGCTATCAGATAAGATAGTCGAATACTCTGTTCAAGAACATGAGTGTATACTGTTAAATGAAAGGCATTTGGCATTGTAATTTTTTACAGTGTCATATTGTGAATTATGGGAATTCAGTGAAGGTAAGTGATCGTTATAAATACACGCTACCTCAACATTTTTAGTCACCGGCCACCACTTGAAGTTCGTCTAATCGCACACAACGCACATGTGGTTTTTATCATACTTTCTATAACAGTACGTAAAAGTAACACATGACAGGACGATGACTGTTTTAAGAGTGTCATCAAAGATAAAATATGATGGCAACACGGAAAAAGTTTGTCATTTAGATCGTGGTTTGTGTTTGTTGCCGTTTTTAAAATATGCGTATTCACTTCAATGTCAAAATTTAAACCTAGTTTCTGAGAACACTGAGTGGAAGAAAAAGTAGTACGTGTTAGCCTAAATAGGTACATATATTCCCATGCGGTAGAAGAGCGCTGCACCCTGACGGTCTTATAAAGTACGTGCTGGAACAAGTCAAATCCATATTCTGTTAACTCCCCCTTCACAGTGGCACACCATCACAGCTTCTGAAATGAGCATTGCTCATATTTAATAAAATGCCAGTGCATAGACAAGTAACACCAGATGCCATAATACGAAACCACCATCTGTAATTGCATATGAAGCACAGTATATACAGAAACAAGAGTGCACAGACTGGGTGTTTAGAAAAACAGAAATATTCATACGCATCATCCCTAGCAACCAAGCAAACAAAAGAATCTATAGGTATAAGTTATACGAAGGAGAGAAACTTCTCGTGCACTGAGAACACATGTAATAGACATTTTACGACTAAAACCCCCGCTTGGAGGAAGGGGCTGAAGTATACGAAACACAGAAGGCTACATGTTCAAGTCATAGAGAAGCGCGGGAAGTCCCTAATAATTACAGGTTCGAGGACCCGTCCTAATGATGCAGCTGCCTAGAGAGGGCACTGAACGACCGTTGATAGATCAATCCTCTAGAATCTACGGGGAGCACTTTTCCCCATGAGCAAACATCCGCGTCATCAGTCCGGCGCCGTCATTTGCTACGAAACATAGCATTCATAAAAGGTAAAGGAATGAAGGGTGATGTAAAGGAAATCGTGATAGAGAAACCACCCTAGTATTCACCTACCGACCAGGAAAAACACGAAAAGTTCAAGGTCAGAGTGGCGAACGATGAGATTCGAACTGTAGACCTCCAGGTTGCGAGCCTCGTGTGTTACCGTGGAGCCATCTTGCTCGCAACAAAAGAATATAAACGCATAACTTACATTCTTCAATTTTATAAAGGGATTCTTAAGAATAGAAGCTGTTGAATTCCTGAGAAAAATTATGGAACTTATCCAAATGTTTGTTTTTAGATCCCCCCCTCTCTATCCCTCTCCTCCCCACTCTCTTTAAAAACATTTTATCTTTAGAGCACCTCAATGTTTATTGTGTGGAATAAAAAAAACTTGCCATATTTACTAAACTACCGGTAGAGAGTTTCTCACATGTTAACAATTAGATTATTTTGTCGTAGTTATAAGCTGTTAGTTATGATCCCTCCCCCTGATTTTATGATTTTGCTTCTTTAGTTGCTACCCTGCAAACAACGCCATTCCTTTTAGATATATACAACGGAACACTTAAGTGAAGCTGATGTGATAACACATTCCACGAATGAAGTTAAAACAGGAATCAAATATAGCAGAGTCGAAGTTTTATTTTTGAGAATAAATAAGGAAATTATGCTGTTTAATAGCATAAGAAAAAAAGTTACTGCTTGTGTTTTCGATAAGTTTTGACACGCAGTTGACAGAAGTGAGATGAGGCCATTTCAGAACGGAATGGATTTATTCCCTGGGCGTCAACTTGGGAATCGTCTCCCTCTTCCCACAGTTTATCTCCGATCAATGCCATCTCCGATTACACTGTAGTAGTTCGGGTTTTCCCGTGTTTTACCCCCCAGTCGCGTAAATGCAAATGTGAAACCACTGTTCTCCTGCCACTGCATCATTCATTATGGCACTCAAAAAGTCTTCGGGATCTCTTGACCTCTGCTGCTCTAAATTTTATTAGTCTGCTGCCCTCAATTTAGACTGGAGATTACTCCCTTCCTGATGTTTCGTGTAACCTGGCAGACTGAATTTCCGATAGATAAATACCATAACTTGATTGCTTACCGACAGGCAGAGAATTCCTTTATTTACATTCTTGAATGTTAAATGACGCCGTACTAAGACATCCTGTTTTGCACCATTAGTATCAAAACTATGTATTTAAGAAACGTTTAGTATACCATATGGAGTGGATCTATCATTTTTGAAAACCAAAGGAAGCAGGTTCCAGCCATTTTTGCTTTTGCAAAGACTACGGAGAGTATTGCGTTCCACCAAAAAATTCGATATTGAGATTCCACTGCAAATACATGTCTTGAGGAACGCTGAATTACGTCTTTTAAGGATGCGATTATAAAAAAAAATACCCTACATTCCAAACCACTTTTGCACGGATCTTTTTTTTTTTTTTTGAAAACTATAATTGTTTTCTTAAAAATGGCTCTCAGCATTTTGATTTAAATGTCATATATTTTACGAAAAATGTGTATGTCTTGAATCTTCCGGAAATTGAGAATTGCGCTTCATTCAGAGTGGTTTTTGCACAAAATGTTGTTACAAAAATAAAATAAATTTCTTTTAATCACGTTACCGGTTAATTCCACAATTTCCGAGATATTTCTTGTTGTTTTGAAATATCAAATAGCATAATTTTCTTAAATGGGAAGACACTATTCCATGTTAGTTTATTTTTTTCTTCTAGCTATGCAAAGAAACAGAATTCCAAATCTATCACATAGCGTCCAGCTCTTTAAAAACAGCTGATTATCGCTTAAGTTACTGTATTCCCCTTTATCTCGATTAATGTAAAATAGAAGAATAAGGTTTTGTAGTTTGCTGGAAATGGGTAGAGAAAGTCATTAAAATGTAACACATCAGTATCCGAAACACGGAGAAGCTGAACTGTGTGTATATAACATTCCATCAATGTTATGAAGATTTTATAATATAAGGTGTAAATTAAAAAAGATTGAAGCTAGTGCTTTCCTTACACATCTGTCTATTATCCAGGGGAGTTTGAATCTCGCCGGTCTGAATCATCAGAAAACATCTTAAGGTGTTTTTGTTTAACATCAGAATGTCGCGTAATTGCTCAATTGGTCCACAACCTCATTTCATCGTCTGATAAGCGTATCAAGAAGGTTAAAATTTGCAGAAAGAATATAAAAGAAAATCTTATGATCGCACTACACATTTCTATACCTATTCTATAAACTGACCTTACAAAATATTATTTTTCTATCTGCATCAAGGAAATCAAGGTTTGCAGAGACTATTTAACTACTATTTAATTTAGTTTTAGTCTGAACCGAATCAACAATTTTATTTCGACGATACGCTATGTGTGGGCTTTGATATGTGCCACCATTATTGCCGTTTCAATTGGAATAAAAAGTTTTAGTTGACTTGCAACAATATTTACTTCAAAACAATTCATAGTCCTGTATTATTATGAGGCTTAGCTTTTGTTTTTCTTTTTAAAGTAGGAGGATTACATGATTAGAAATACTACGTACGTCTTTAAGAATTCTAATTCAAACTAATCAACACTTATGGTACTGTAAACATTGAAAACAGTGGAAACAACCATATCGGAAAAATTTAATGTTTTAACGAGGACTCATTTCTCGTTTAATAAAGTATTTTCTATCTCTTATGGTGCCCAAATTAAAGGAAAAAGTTCAGAATTAAGAGATCTTAATTATTTACGGAAATTAAGATATACATTTTAAATTCAGATCATTATGTCTATTTTTGAAAACGTTATCACTATGGCAAAACTGTATATATGTAGGATTGTATAATCTGAGAAATTAAGAAAAAAAAAACCCTTTGAACCGCTTCGTTGAAAGATGAACTTGCACATTAAATGTGATATTTTCAAACTTTCATTTTCGAGTTATATTGTTCTCTCTCTCCTTACACACAGGAACTTATTTCTAAAAATATTTTTAGCCTCTGGGGACCGCCAGACATGTATTTCCGATAAAATCTATACATCAAAATGTTGTATGGGATACATACTCATCTACCTAACCATATGCAAATGGCAGAGAAAGTAAAACCAGGAGAGGAAACTGCTTTTTCAGTTTGTTGCTGATTTGTGTGCCTTTTAATGGCCTAAGACCACTTGATGTCATTATTATGATTTGTTCCATTGTGTACTTAACAATTAGCAGAATGTAAAATGAGAAATCTCGTGTATGTAAAAAGAAATGGGAGTTGCAATGTTAAACAGTTTCTTGGGACTTGATTTAGCAAGTAGAAGTCGAAGTTGCAAAAACGAGAAATGGCATTATTCATGTCCGGAGTGGATTGTTAGCCAAAACATTTGTTACTTGTATATCTCATTAAGAAAGAACATCGCCCTAAGGAACTTCATCCTACGCTCAATGCAAACCTCATCCGCAGTAATAAATATGCTGTGAAAACAATTTTAGAAGTCCTCAGTGTCTGGTGCATTCCTCATTTTCGACAGAAAGAACCTCACAAAAACGTTTCTTTTCCTTTTCCTCCTGGACGAAAAATGAAAGACGTACGAATACTTCTCTCCTTAACAACAGAAAGAAAATAATAATCATAAAAAGGAAGCATAAGAAAGAATACAAGAAAGACGAGAAGATAATATGGGAGAGGAAATATTACTCTGAAGGAGAAACGATAGTAATTCAGCACTCGTGAAGCATACCTCGCCAACTTCTTGCGATTTACGATCATGCAGTATTCAAGAAATGAATATTTTATGCACTTATTTTTCGTCTTTTTCTTCTCTCCCTAGCGGACTGGTACAGTCCTTACTGAATTGGAGTAACATAACTTTTTCTTCCCAGTCATGGGTTTTAATCACGCCCATAATTATTTAAACATTTACAAAGTAATTTGTGCAGTGTTTATCTTTAACACTTCCATTAAGAAAGCAATTTAGTGCCGTGAGAGAACAATATTACTTAAGCATAAATGCAATATATCCGCTTCTTGTCCCTTTTGCACGTTCCACCAATTACTCTCGCAGCACATATTCAACTTACTAAGCAAGTTTTCACTTAGTGCTTTTGTTTGCATTTGACTGATAATCTTACATTAAGACGCTGGTAAAAGGCTTAAAGCTTACAGTTCATATCATGCCAGGAATATCTTTCCCGACAGGTTCTTCTTTGGGAGTTTCAACCTTCTTTGCTGATAAATGCAGCTGAGTACCTGTCTTGTTGTTGCACTTTAATTATTTCTCAACTGATAATTATAGGGTCTGAGGCCAAAGTCTCTGCGATTAAATTAAAGTATATTTATTTTATTCAACATAGCTTAATTATAATTTAGGGTGCAAGAAATTAAAATATTTTGCTGTCGAGCAAAAGTTTTAAACGACTGAGACTTGGTAGTTTTCACAAAACTTTTAATCTCGTGTGAAAAGAAATTTATCCCCTAATAAAACGTAAATCAGAGTAATTATATTAATTCGGTAGATACATGCTATCATGTAAATACCTTTAATAGCTGACATTTCAATCATTTTTAAAACAAATTTTTTTCGAAATATTTTCCATGAAAAGGATAGTTTGGGGGTGTGGGGATTTTCTTGAAAAGCTTTGTGTCGCATCCTTAGAACATGCTGAACTTAAGCCACAAGTTTGCTATTAAACCGACTTTTCGTTTTTGAATTACGTTGTACACACGCGCACACACCCACACACACACGACAAACAGACATATGCTGACGTTTTTCTAAAAATGCTTATTTTGGATTCAGAGGATCTGAAAACATATTTCCGGTGGAATAAGAATATCGAATTTTTGGATGGAATACAATACCTTCTGTATCTAATATGCACGTTGTACATTTCTCGCCACAATTTATTAATATGCTATTACTGAGTTTAATTACAAAATATGAATTATTTAATTAAACAATTAAATAATTGTGTGTCAATTTTCAAAACAGTAAAATAAATAAATAAACAAAATTAATTTCTCTGGGATTCATTTAAAAATATGCATGGAATTTGGTATGCACACTAAATCCTGATTGCTGTATTAACTTTTCAAACTCACTGAACTGAAACTGTGGACTTTGGAAATTTCAAACATGGTATTAATTTCCTTATTCCAGCATTACTGAAACATGTGGCTCTGAATGCAACTAACGATGCGCTGGGAACAATCGAAGCTATAAAACATTTACTCCCTAAAAGGTACTGCATTTCTGTCTTCTTGACACGAAATATACGACTAAAGAAATGAAAGTCACGTTTTGCTGACAGATTTTCAAAAGAAATACATTTACTTTGTAACATTGTGTAGGCACTTTTTAGCGAGCAAGTGAGGAAGAAAGGCTCGCTTAGCAACTAATGTGACGCCGTTATAACTCGCTCCGTTATTTCCCTTGCTCCTAGCATCTTCCTTATATAAAAAACGGGAGAGCAGGTAATTGCTTCGCGGAACAGTGAAACTTAAACAAAAACTTGCGTTCGTAAAAAGAAAGTTAATATTACATGAAGTATTAAAAGCAATCACGCTCTCCTGCCACTTGATAATGTCAATGATGAATTGCTTGTTTAAAATCTACTTTAGCATTTCCGTGCCGTTAAAAGAAAGGACACCAATTGTGAAACAAATGCATAGTTGGAAAAAGGTTTAGCAATAATGTTTGCAGTTGAATTATGTAACGTGTTACAGAAACTAAAGGCTAATGTCTTGAGTGTGAACACAGTGTTACTTAACAGAACACTAAATAGCGAAAGTATTTACTTAGTTTTTCATGCAGTCTAATAAATTGGAATTAAACCTGTATACTGCGACGGGCGCCATATGCGGCAGCCTTATGTGTGGCGTGTTGAACTACTCTCCACATTCAGAGCACAAGATGTTGCGTTCATGCCCAGATTTGTAGTAGCGTTGGCGCTGATTTAAGACTCACTCCACTACCAATGAGTAGTGGACCCACGACCCACTACTTATTTATACTTCATCTTTCTTGATTCCGCTTTACGCAATTTAATGCACGTCACTGCCTTTAAATGCACTTGACTTAGAGCGCTGTTAACTGCTAAGTATCGTTAAGAGTTACAATGTTTGACTTTGTGCGAAGATTTAACTTATGTGACGTTCAGCATGACAGCAGTATCAGACAAGCGGACAGCAAACAGACAGTGACAGGCAGCCCCGATGTGCCGTACTGTGTTTCCTATATACTATAACTACCGTCATGGCGGTTTCTTTCTGATTGGACAGAAAGGCCGCGCAGTTGACGTAAATATTACCCAAAATCCATTTCTCTGTTCCCAGAGCACCACAACACCCACGTGACACGTGTTATACAATGGAAAATTACTCTTTTCCGAATTTTAAGGTTTTGCCCCGGCGTGAGTCGTTGGTACGTGCCTGGACAAAAGAAACCCTGTTAACATAGAGCCTCTCACACCACTCTTCTGGCTTGGCGTCAGCTTTCTGTTTGCTTTGCTCCAAGCTGAACTTTACTCTGCTAAATACATAAGCTAATAAGTATTTGCACTCTTTAACTATACACTGCTAAATAATTAATAAACTAACAATGGTTATTGTAGAGAAGCTAATTAACGGTCTCAATAGATATTTTATATTGTAGGCAAAATACTTCTATTTAAACACATTTTAAACATTTTATTTGCGTATACCATTTTTAAATAACTTCATTTATATAGCCCCTTTAACTTCCACGGTAATATCGGGGCTCTGACTGGAGAAACAACTGCTGGTATTTTTCATTGAACTGTAGGGTTTATAGACGTTTTAATGCCATTAAAATACACATACTCAATCCCATATTCACACTTCCAGAATCTGTGGGGTATCGACCTTGTACCTCTAGGTTGAGAAGCCGACCACTCGACCGCAGAAGCATCTACCTACCGCTTAGTACTGTGAATTCTGCACCATTTCACAGTAACAATTCTTCTACATTTTGGAGTATAAAGGTAAAATTAATTAATCTTTTAGGGGAAGTTTTGTTCTACAAATTCGCTACACTTAAATATAGCTGTGTAGAAGCTCCTCAAGCCGTGTGATCTATTTATTTTCTGCATTTTTTGCTTTTGGCAGCTTTTTCTATGAGTGTAATTTTCAGGTATAAATGACCTGTTTTCCCAGAAATTCTTTAAGATACATGTTCATATTTTAGGACAATAAAACAACATCTAAGTGCAGTTGTGGATCTACTTTAGTGCTAATAAGATGATTATATATTTCCTGGAAGAGTCGGTCTGATTCTGAAAAAGTTTCCGAGAAAATAGGTAGGTCGTGAATTTAATAAATTTAACAGTGATGACATAAGGCTTTTATCTCCTCCCAAGAGCGCTATTTTGGGTGCTTGATAATAGATTAACTCAGGCCAAAATTCGAAAATTATTTATTTATCCAAGTTACAGAAACATACATAGATCGTGCACAAAACCGCTAATTGGAGATCAGATCAAACAAAAGATTAGCGGCCGTTGTGCAAAATATAATCCCGAGTCCGGTTTTCGAAATGCCTGGGCTAGGCAATCTCAGAGTTCGTTTATTAAGCTATTTTAATATATTTCCCATTATAATTAATATTATTATTACCTTAAAGTACATTTGCAAGGTTTCAAAGTTCTATGACGTTTGAAAATTGCCTTAATTACATTAAATTCAAAAGTCTGCGTTATTTAAATACCCCTTGGTAAGGTCATTTAAAAGTAATCTTCCAGACTAATGTTTACAACTTATTTGTACATTCAACATTTAACTAATCTATAAATAAAGTTGAAAATGTTTACTGCATCTTTTCTAAATTGTTCTTGATAAAAGTTAAGCATTGAATTTCAGTATAACATTTTTAAATAAATACTCAAATACATGTAGAAATAATGTATTTTACAGCGGATATAAATTAGTTTCTTCTTTTGTAATCAAGATATTGAAAATCCAGTACTTGGAGGCTTTCTAAATGCTTACATGGTACTCTAAAATTTTTTTTAAAATATTTCCTTCAAAAACTCTACAGCAGGTGTTTAGGAAAAGCTCATCTTCAAACATAAATTTTAATAACTAGAAACTATTAAGACTTAAGAAATGAAATTCGGGCAAACAAATTTATACCTCTGATGTATATACAATAACTGTTACTGGCATTAAAATTGTGGAAAACCTGAATTTTACCATTTATCCTCCTTAAGTATCAGAATCCGTACTGCCACAGAATTTACGTATGTTTCTTTCCAACAATGCATCGTTTCGAGCTTCTTCACCGCGATTCATTTTTACTTTCTCTATACGTACTATGCACCCAATAGTGCGATACGAAGATTTCACCGGAAATACATGTTTTCGGACCCCCTGAATCCAAAAAAAGCATTTCTGGAAAAAGGTCCGTGTGTGTATATTGAAGTTTGGTATCTTGCAAGGATGTGATACGAAGATTTTCAAGAACCCCCCCCCACTCCAACTACCCTTTACATGGAACTTTTTTCGAAAATTTTAATTTTCTCAAAATGGCTCTAACGATTTTGATTAATTTATATATTTACCTGACAAATAATATGTATATCTTGAATTTTCTGGGAATAGCCTCTGAAGTCTACTTTATTCTGGATGAATTTTACGGAATTATGTATAACTGGTAAACGGTAAAAATTAGACAAAAACTTACCACTTAAAAATTGTAGAGCACATTAAAACACACACTTTATGTTATATACATTTTTTTCGTGGAGATCATCGTTTTTTAGATATTCCTTGTTGTTGGTTTCAGCCTTGAAAAACTTATACCTTTCTCATACAGGAATTTGTCAACTCGTGTCCATACCGACAAAGGAACTTCAGTCACATAGCAACCAGCTTTCGACTATCACTTTAACCTATTGTACTCCCTTATTTCGCTTCTATTTACAATGAAGCAAGTAATAAGACTATTTCTGCTAATTGTTTTTGGATGAGCATGAAGTAAATAGAAGCATAAGCTTTTTAACAATAATTTGTTGCAGAGATGTAGAGAAAGTCATGTGATTGGAACACATCAGATTTTTTCAAGATGATATTCTTCAAAACGCTTGGGATTTACCGAACATCGTTACGTTCTTCTGTTTCAATAAAGACTTTTAGGGCGCACTTCAGCCCAAAGCTTATGGTGCTACTTGCATTGTTTAGGACCAACTCACTACACCTGCAACCCTTAAAAAAAACCAATTCGATCTTCTAGTGGGTATGGATGCTACTTCTTTTAGATTTATAAACATTTCCCCAAAATTATAATGCCTCACAGGAGCATAGAATGTGTTGGGCTGTTTCAGTCTGTTTCCTATTCAATTTGCAGTTTAAGTTACCCTGATACACGCATATTGTGTAAATATGTTTTTTCATAAGAGCATGCTTGTGAGGAAATCAGTAATTTCTCTCAGCTGAATTCTGCTATATTTTAATAGGATTTAGCTATTTTATTACTTAGTTCCTAATAAACAGCTTACCACGTCTGTTTCCTGGACTTCTAGAGGTTTCTAAACAGAGCTGTGGTCCAATAAATTGTGAAGATTTTTCATAGTTTATCTTCACATAATAAAACGTTATTTTTGTAATATACATGGAGTATATTTAGCAATCATGAGTCTGCTATTTTGCAGCAGAAGTGAATCAGTGGCCAAAAAGCTCAGTAAAGCTGTGTAACTTGGTATCATTTTATATTTAACCTGTTTATATAACATAGTTTGTAAAGCAATTTGTAACCATATATACTGCTAACCGAATTGCATATGTATTGTTTATGTTACTCCGTATTTGTTTTCCAAATACAAGTTCTGTTTTAAAAACCGTACTGACCATCTCTCTCACTTGTTATTTAATACAGTTCAATATCAGTTCCATTAACATCAATCTATGCTGCAGCATAACAGGGTCACAATCACAAACATCAAGGCTGATATAATCCTCCATCGCAAATCTTGGACAAACAATATAGATACTTCTTGCAGCAGTAGTAGAACGATAGACTTGATAGGACAATTATTTGGCCCATTTCTACCAATCTAACTTTCCTCGAGATATTCAGCTACAATGATTAGCAAATATGACTAGATCTAACTGACAATATTCTCTGTTGTCTCACATCTTCAATGACATAACAAACTATTTTACACAGCCGAAAGCAATATAAGTGCTTTCAACCGTACATTATAAAGATCAAAAGGAGAAAATTATGCTACTGAGTGGTATAAAATTATAAAGCTCCAGAGCTATCAATTATGATTTCCTGACAGATGGGAAGCTTATTATCTACGATGTTTGTACGCGGCTTCTATCAGCCAAAGAGCTCGTATTGTTGATGTAATGACAGTTATATTGAATGCAGTAATTATGAAATCTGAAGACCAGCCCAAATTTTACAAGCAGCGGAGAAGGTAACATCAGAAGAGCTGTCAAAAAGTTGAGGAAACATTAGGAAATTGCATATAACAGGTTTCTACAATGATGCAAGGTAAGAACCGTACAAACTAACTATATTGACTATTTCACATAGAGACATTAATCACATACGATTTTTTTTGTACCACTCATCGCTAGCCATCTTTTTTTTTTTTTTTTTTTTTTTTTTTAAAGTCAGTATCACCAGCTTATTTGTATATAGAATTTACCATTTTCTGATCAAATCCTTGCGATATGGTATTTAATTTCACATTTTATTTATGAGATAGTCCAGATACATATAATCTACAGTCTGACCTTCCCAGATAAATACTCTAGCTACGCTCTAAAATTTATCAGTTAGGTTCAGATGCCTTATATTACTTGTGATAATGTGATGATATCAAATTTTAATATCATGGATACCTTCAACACTGTGAGCGAATCACTCTGTGTTCAAACGGTGCCTCATGCTATGTACAGCAAAAACCAATACCACAAACTAAAAGCATTCTTGAAACGGCCGTCTGAAGGTTAGAAGCCGAATAAAATTATTCACATGGCTTTTTTTATGTACTCATGTTTTTATGACTCAATCATGTTGTCAGCACCTATGCTAAAAAGAAACAAGTGGCCATCATAATCAAGCTGAGCATCATATACAAAATAGGTTTTAAAAAAATTCAAAATCTAGTCTATAATTAGTCTATAAATATTGACGACCGTAGAGAAAAAAAGTTATAACCTACGCCTTCTAGGTACACCAGTAGGAGACATTTGATGACATGCATTTTTAAACAATTTTATTCTGCTTGCAGGATTCCTTTTGCATCTTGTTTTTCAAAATGTTCTTTTCCTTCAATAATGGCCTACAGGCGGTCTTTATGTATATATATGCATACATATCTCTGTTCAATTTTTTCTATAATTCTAGAATTGTAACCTGTCCTCTAATGGACTGGATCGTGTAATAATAATACAAGCTAAACTGAAAGAGAGGAAGCAAGTTACTTACAAACGTGATGTTATGTTATCTCGCTAACCAAATATTATCTTATGTATTTAAAATATGTCCATTCGGTTGAATAATGTTAGATATTGCATTAAGTACCCTGCGAGACTATGCCTCAATACAGGACTTCAGTTGTGAAACAAATGATCAGCAATTAAACATGATTACACATTCTTGTATCAAAATATTTTAATCCATCCGCCCAAACATTCGATGTGTTGTGTTCTCTGTTTATCCAATATGATACAAATATACTTCCCAAGCGTCTTTCCTTTCCTATTTCTTTTCTTTGTGAGTTTTCTTCCTATCTGAAATTATTTTGTTAACCAAACAATACTCAAAACCATGTAATAAGCACAGAAAATTCCACTGTCAAATTTCAATTCTCTTCTAGTAATCATCAGATGTATGAACTTTTTTATACCATGAAGACCTTTCTTTAAACTTCCGAATATGAATGCTATCATATAGGAAATATTGCGGCTGGAATATTCAATAGTTCTCATGTGTTTCCCTGCGAAACAGTTTTTTTTGGGAGGAGTCCAATGCATATACTGATCTGCTTAACTGCATTCAGTAAACCTAGTTCACCTGTAGAAACTAAACTGTGATTTCAAAGATTACAAAATAAAAGTATTAAAGATTTAACTTCCGTTTTATTAATTATTCCGTGAATTGCGATGCATTGCAGTTAAAAACATCTTTTTCTATTTTTTTAATCACAATTGTAACACAATACTTCTCCTACTTACTGTGTAGTAGAGTAAGTAAAATACAAGCATTATGATTAGAAATATATGACAGAACGTTTTGTGACATGCTTATTAAAGCAGGAAAATATGCAATCAACTATTTAACATACTTTATAATATTAAACAGCTTTCCTTCAATAAGTTACATAAACTACTGGAAACATTTATTACTTGACATGAGATTTAAGACAAAAGCTACAAGTTGTTGCACGATATTTATTGTTGAACGTATACATGTGGCTTGTTAGTTACTTCAGCTATTAATAAAGTGTTATAGTGCCGTATATCACGTTAAGAAGCCTATAGACACTTATGCGAATCATAAATATTAAACATCTAATACATCCTGAAGGCAAACAAGGAAATAAATCTATAGCTAAAATCCAGAAGGCTACACGATTGTTGCTTCTGCGTCTTACAAGGTATTTATAAATCGTATGTTTTGGCTTCTCTGAGAATTACTCCCCCCCACCCCCCAAAAAAATTCTTTCGACATTTAGTTATTATTCCAAGGAGACCAACAAATAAGTTTAGCGATTCGAAATGCCGTCGGGCCCACAACTGGAATCAGCTGCGGTTTCTAACGAACTTGATGGACATTATCAGAATGCCCACGGTATCTCCGACACTTCTTATCTCTCCATGGCTAAATTTCTTGTTCCTTCACTAAAGATGGTCTGTTGCGAAATTGGATCCCTTCCTCGGTGCAAGCTAATTGGACGGGTTAGTAAGTAAACGGTGTACTGCCACTCCTCTATGAGCTGACACGTAACTGTCAGCTAGCAAGCAGTGTTTGGCTAGCGGAATAATTTCATTGGAGTAACAAATCATGACACCAGTTCTGCGCGATAAAAGACCACAAAAACAAATCCATACTACATCTTAGGCTAAGAGAGAAAAGCTTTACATCAACCATTACCTAGCACATGGCGTGGCGTTACACTCTTGGGCGCTGTACGAATACTTTTACATTAGCGCCTTTAAATTGTGACCTATTGTTAAAAACATATCTAATACCCCGAAGTAGTGCACCAAATTGTAATGGTAATTAAACGAAGGATTCAAAGGTGAGTATGTTTGTTTTTCCATTCCTGAAGATGCAGATCTAAAATTCAAATGGATTTAGGGCTATTCATAGAAAGAATATTGTTTCTACAGAAAACTTCAAGGGGGGGGGGGCAACATAAGTTTTATTACTAAAACAAACGTTAAATATTAACATTTTTAGAGCTATTTAGCAATTCATACATATTAAATCATTAAGTTAACTATTGGAAAGAGCTGCAACATAACCTCTTCCTGTGGCCATTGAATATGCTGTATGATTGATTGATAGTGTTTAACGCCCGATTTTACTAGGTTTTGAACTACACTTTCGATAACAGAAAACTTGAAGTTTCATTGTAGCAAAGCAGATTAGCGCTCCGATCTCTGTTTCAACACGCTACGATAACATATTAACATTCAGGAAGCCAAAAATGAAACGTATTAAGCATTTATTATTATTATTATTATTATTATTATTGCTATTTCGGCAGAATTCTTCCTGCATGGTATGGTGGTACAAGAAATGCTACAACAGAATGTAAGAAATAAACTTGGGAGTTATTGCATATTATTGTAGAATAGTTAGCCATATTACAAAATTCCGCATTTACCGAGATGTTCTGCTTTCTTAGTATGTTGCCAGTTTCTTTTAATAATCCGTCTTTAACGACGGCACTGAACTGGGAATTTTAACTTCAGTGCAGACTACTTCTAGCAATTAAAACTAAAACAACTGCTTTCAAAAATAAAAGCATTAATCTTCACCTAAATAATGGTTTGACGGACCCACTATAGTCCAAAAGGTGTGATGCCATTCATCGTATTGCAACGCTTTCTCTTTAGGTGGTGTTGGCCTAGTCCACGCTTGATGCATTGAGTCCGCAAACGAAAATACAAGTTTTTTTCATGCGAATGCATTGAATATTTACGAAAGATGTGTGGAACTTCACTACATTTACATGAATGTTGAAAATTGTTTCCATACCTAGTTGCAAAAATCCCTATCTTGACATCAATGCTGCTTACGCGTTTCTCGTTCGAAAAAAAGACAAGTAAAATACATTAGCGGACGCGAAAATTTCTCCAACGTGGTCCAAAATATACTGAAAAGGAATTTTAAGACCATCGATTTGGACTAGTTCTAAAACATTTGACTATCGATATTCCCTTTGTAGATTGTGCTATTTCCGAAAATATTTTTCTTCATTAAGATGAAGAAAATAAGGCATAATCGTTCGTAAGAATAATTTTTAATATACTCATCTTAAGTGATTTGGAAGTAAATATTCAAGTGATTTTGAAGTGCTACTTTGAAATCTGCAAAAGAGACAGTCAATATAGAATGGCTACACCTACACACAGATTAGCACTCTCAAGATTCTTGGCAAATGTTGGCTCTTACACTAACTTTGCATACATTTCGAACTTCAAAACAGTCTATTTCAGTGATTGTGCCAACAGTTTATGAAATTCTGATAGACACTTTAAAAGGTTTTTGTTATTATTATGATGCATATTTTATGAAATTAACGCAGTACCGTTGGCGCCGTGTACTTCTACCCGCAAACACTCCTGTATATTTGATGATTGATTGCCATTGTATTGTATTTGTTTGGAAATACCACATCTTCGGAAATATCACAAATATCACTTTCGCAAATATTCGAAAAACAGATTTAATCCGAATTTATATAGCTTGTGTCTATTTATTTGCGGGCAGTTGTATGCAGTTAAACTATGCTTTATACTACTTAAAAAGGAAGAAGATAACACATTCTTCCAGAGAGCCCCTTCAAAGCATAAAAATGTGGATAACATAAACACATGGAAAACAGAGTTATAATCTGAAAAAAAAAAATAATGTGTTCCATTCACATCTGTTTCTCTATTCATTCTCTATCTGTTCTGGAAAACAAACAATTCTTACAACATATTTTAAATTATGCTAATCAAGACATTACCAGTGTAGTAAAATAATTCAGTGGCGTTTAGCCCATACAAAATAAATAAAAAATAAGAAATCCAAACAACTTTGAGAAATGAAGTCCATTCATAGTTTTGCCATGTTATTTGTATGATGTTCTCAAACAACAGAACTTGAAACATTTAGTTCGTTGATCAAAACGATAATTCTAGTTTCCACCTCATCTTATCCCATCTTCTATCTTTAACCTAAACCACCCTTAACATGGGCCATTTTTCGTTATCATCTTAGCATGACTAAACGCTTTCTATTTAAACACCATATATTTCAAATATGTGGATGACAACCTCCGTGGTGTAATAGTTACCATGCTAACTTCAAACCCGGCGGAGGATGATGGATTTTTTCGGACGTAAAAATCCTTAGCATGGCTTCCTTCGGAAGGGAAGTAAAGTCGTTGGTCCTGTGTCGTAGATTTACGTAAAAGAACCTCAAGCCTGATAGAGAGGCCTCTGAGCAAAATTAAGCGGTCTTTCACGCCCAACATAGAATGGGACGCTGAGAATCACAGCAGTTAAAGGGCGTCCATAAGTAAAACGCCGTTTCCATTTCATGACAAAGAAACTGAATACATTGAATTCTCTGTGAACAGTATCTTTTAAAGTTGCGACACAAAGATTTTCAGAAAAATCACTCATCCCAAACGACTCCTTACATCTTAGAATGCCTCTAAATGCCTTCTTATTGTGAATGAATTCTGTATAATTTTGTATAACCGGTAAACTATAAGATATGAAAAAAATAAAAATTGCTACACAAAAATTACAGATCTCGATAAAATACAAAATTTATGCCAAGTGCACTTTTTGTGATATTGACCATTTCCAAGACTTTTTTTTTTTTTTTTTTTTTTTTTAAGCTTCAACTTTCAAATAATATATCTTGGCTATCAAGTGCTAAATCATTCGTCTTTTCTCGTGGTCATATAAGGAAAATGGAATTTATAGCCATCACATAGCGACTCTTTTGAGCAACGAGGTTCTAATAAAATGTTTCTTTAAATGTTTAACATAAAGTGAAAGAAAAACGTTTATTTTATACAAAAAAGAGTAGCAAAAGCTATGTGTATGTAACCATGCTATTTTGTTTTAAATATATGCATGCATTAATTTGACACACACACCATTTAATTTCATGTTAATACTTTTCTATCCAGATATAAGGTAAAGTGATCTCTCTTTCTGTTATTTTGGTCGCGATTCACGTTTATGAAACCGCAACTAACGTCTCAGGAGAAAAAGAACGTTCCTCTGAGGAAATTCTAGTAGAATGGGATTCACAGAATGAGGAAGTACGAGGACGCGCCTCGAAAAAACGAAATGAAGAGAGATGGAGGTACTAGACAGGAAGTACAAAGCGGGGAACACGGCAAAGACAACAATTTTAATAAAAACAAAAGAAGTGGGATGGAGCGTCAACTTCACTTAAAAGAGAGGGGGAAAAAAACATTCCGGTGGGGTATACCCGGTTTTGCGTGAAGTAAATTACATTAAAGAAGAAGGATTCGCTCCCCGAGGCGCGTGTACACTGGAATCCAAAACAGGTGCCGTTTTTCACACGCCATTTCAAAGGGCTATCTGAATTTTTCTTTTCCAAGATTATTAAAAAATGATCACTAGAAAGCAGCAAACAGCCACTTTTTTAACGTTGCGCAAACAATTCTTGGATATTTTCTTTCATCAAAGTCTAGTATTCCCTAATAACCATTACTGTAACCCTGTTCTATGGCGCAACTATGAGAGGTAGAGAAAATATTTCATTACACCGAAATCTTGTATTTTGAGATTCCACTGGAATAAGATCCGATTTTGAAGTTCCTGAATAGAAAAAAATCAACACAAGCATGAAGAGTCGTATCTATCATTTTCTATTTGAGTCAAACACGACTTAGAAGACTAGCCCAGTGTAGAATTTTCAAGGAAATAACCGAGCTCTTAAATGGAATTAAATAAATATCCCCTATATGAAAAGAATTATGCAATTTAATTCAAAAACAATTTAAATCCGGTCAAAATATACAATTTATGTTACATTAAGTTTATTTGTACCATTAGTAATTTGTAAAACATTCTTTCACCGTTAGTTTGAGCAAATTTTCATGCGGCGTTAATTTTAATTTTCTCATACGTAATGCATAAACACTGAATATCAAAGAAATAAATATGCTTCTTCTACAGAAACAGTTTATGTCCTCAGTTATCATGATTTACAGGAAGTAGATACAAAACTGAGGATAAGTTTTTCCTAGCAGAGCCATTTCCAAAATAATTTTTCACTGTCAGCTTAAATTTCCCATGGATTACGCAACCTGTGCCATACAGTGGTGAAATCTCGGTATCGAATTTTTGGGTGGGATGAATATTTTCCATATACTATGTACATGGTAGAGAAGGTATAACTCGAAATTCGCTTATTGTTGATTTTATGTGAAATTTTAGGTAACAAACATTTACAAAGAATTTGTAACGAATGCATTAATTGCAAAATTCGATAGGATGAAAATTTGAGAAGTTATATAAACTTTTTTATTATAACTACGATAACCAGTAAGGCTCTGGCCTACTGCTAGTACAATTAACAGGTGCTGTTTATGGGCCTATGATCTACATTTTAATTTCTACTAACATCACAATAGTCTGTTTTATCAACAAGTTTCAAAACATCACAATGCGACTGTGTTTTGTAATGAAAATTGTAATTTGGTTTGTGTCTCTCTTTATAATAAATTGATGATAATGATACTTTATTTCACCATTTGGCATACATACATGCAATAGGTTTCGTCAGCAAGTCATTAAAATGCATCTATATTTACATATTCTTGTGTGTTGTAAAAATTAAATTCCTTAATTCTGTTTTTACACTAATTTTAAAAGCATTTGCATTTGCAATTTGTCTTATATTTAAAGGTAGTTTATTATACAATTTCACTCCAAGATAGAGATGAGAGTTAACAGATTTCTGTAACAGAAATTTAGGAGGTACCATATTATTTCTACATCTTGTATAATGGTTATGTATATCAGAAAAAAGTAACTCATCTGTCTTTTGGAGACGAATAAAATTCAAGCATGCAAATACATACAAAGATGCCACAGATAAAATTCCAAATTCTTTAGATGCACAATGTTGGCGAGAATTACAATTTTTTATTATTCTGAGAGCCTTCTTCTGGAGCAAAAATACTTGATTGGCTTCCCCACTGCTACCCCAGAACAAAATACCATAGTTTAAATGGCAATGAAATAAACTATAATAAACAGTCAATAAAGTGCTAATGGAAACACACGTCCTAAGTCTTCTTAAGATAAATAAAACATTTGACAGCTTTTTGCATATTTCCATTATGTGGAATTTCCAGGAAAGCTTGTTGTCCAACAATATTTCAAGAAGTTTAACCTTTTGCTCTGTACTTTGTTTATATCTTAAACTAAATAAGATAGTTTGTGTTGTTTCTTAATTAACTAGTTAAATGAATTAATTTGCACAAGGACAGTGGGTGAGAAAAAGAAGAAAAGGGAAGGATAAGTGGAAAATGGTCTTATGCAGAAAACGGTAGAGAGTGAGAGGGGGGAAGGGAGACTGAGAAAGGAGAGGAGCAGAGAGAGCAGGATCTCCGCACTTGATGCAATGCAACGAGCAGAGCTGCGGGCTCCACTAGTAAAAAATAAAACTCAGGGCTCGATAGAAAGACCACCGCTCGTGTACATACAGCTCCTGTTGCCCTCTAATGTGTGTCTGAGTGGAATGTGTAGTCTAAAATTCTAGAGCGCGGTCAAATTAGTTTAAAAGAGCATGTTTGAAGCGATATTTGCTGACTAAACTGGATGGCCTTGCTTGATTTATTGGCGTTCAAAGGAACGTAGTTAATTCAGAGCGAAGTAAACTAATATAGCAAGGTCGGGAATTTGATAGTTTATAAGGATATTTGATTGATTTAACCCAGACGTAGTCATGGAAGGTTTTATTAATTATAACATTATGATAATAATCCAATTTATTTGTAATTCGTTCCATTTGCAGATTGCGTCTCCGCCTTAGTTATTTCTCTTGGATTGGGCTACGAAAACGCTTTTATTTATTTGAGAAGTTTGATTATAGTGACTTAATTTACCCGTTATTATTTCTAGGTCATAATTAGCGGTTATTTTTCATAAACGTAGTTTCATTAACTGACTCGCGTACTCGTGTGTAGCTTGTACATATTTAAGGATAACTTAATAATTCGTGTTTGTTCTTCGTTCATAGAAAAAAAATACAATCTCTTAGGCAGCAAAAATATGAGATTGCTTACCCATTTCTCTAAAAGTGGTACAGAGCTTCTACCAGGACTGAGTTATTCCGTAAAGGACAGAGGCCATCCAGTAAACAGGAGGCAAAATCGTAGCTTGCCTCGTTTAAAAACGCAAACTTCGGTAGCAGCTACACTCGTCAAACATGAACCGAACACAGGTTTTGCATGACACTAGTAGATATCGCCATTATCACAAAAATTGCACTAAACTACATAAACAGTAAACATTAATCCATCACGAAGCTGGTGAAAAATGTTACATTTAGTGATTGAAGCATTCTCTTTTAGAGGCAAGAGAAATTCGTCTCCAGATCTTCGTAGCGAAAAAACGCGTACAAAATAAAACACGAGAGGAAAATATTTTCCCTCGTAACATATTTTCTGCAGCAATCTTTGTCATTACCCATTCTGAGGTAGTAAATGCATGTCACATGAAGAGTGCTTGTCAAACATTGTGTACAATGTGGTTATGCCAGAAGATTTGTTGTCGTGAGGACCTGCGAGAGTGATGACATCAGGCATAGGGAGGGCTGGAATCATACTCAATAGATTCAAGTGGTCGCTCTTATAATAAATTGTATTGTGGGGACTGGTACAAAGGGAACGTTCTGCACTCACTCATTATGTTGCTCGTCTCCACTATAGGCCGTTCCCAGCTTCGACTCTCCTGCCCGCAAGCATATTTGATTATTCTAGAACTGTTCCCAAGGAGTTCAGCTACCGATACCCAGCTCTGTTTGTGAACGGCGTCTATTCACTCTTACCAAACCACTAGTAAATTCAAAACGTACAAGCCAATCCGCAATCTAATTGTAATCATGTTTTGAAAATTATAGTTTGAAGCATTAGAAATAACGCTGGAGTCACATATATTATAAAGTTAATATACAATTACAATTTCAATAGCCAAAACTTTACAGCATACTTTAGTTAAATGTATTTATAAGCCTGGCGCTTAGATAATCACGTTTCGCTACCAAGGCAGGATATTTTTTCGACATATCGTTTTTTATTCTATCCCCGTCCATGGTATTCAGTGCTGTAACCTAAACCTTTCTGCGTTTTGAATTTTCACTGCATATATGTGCACGAACTATATTAAATCCTCTAACCTTTTATATTTATTATTACTGCGGCCATGCAATATATTTGATTAAACTTTGCTGGCGTCTTTAATTTCTTTTTATTTCTTAATATTTACTTAGAACTAACTTCATATTAATATTGGCGATCTTGCTAATTGAAATACAGTTATCAATAGCACTGTCCTTTCCCACACCCTCCCTCTAAGCACTGTATTATCATCATTATCGAAAAAAAAAAAATATTAGAATGCACGAGCGTTTACTTCATTGGATAATCTTGGAAGTAAAATATACGTGACTTTGTCTCGTATTTTCAAGCTCTTCCTCCTTCTCCAATAATGCATAACTTACTTTGATTCAAACATTAAGTGCAGGGTAACAATACATAAAAAACCTATATTGTAGTAAAAAGGTGAACTCTGTGATGAGTCGACGACATCTCTAGGTATACTGTTTATGCGAGGGTCAGCCAACTCAATTCTCTACGTCGTCACAGAATATGATGTTTGGCTGCCAGTATTTTTATGAGGAACTCTACGAGAAACGGATGATAAGACTGTGCAAGGAAAATACTAAGTTTGGAAATGTTGATTCCTTAACAAAGGAATTATTTAGTTCATATGTGATTGTAAAAACTGCCTGCCCTTCTTCCGCATCCCTTAGTTTGGTTCTCTAAAGCACCATCTATGTCATCCACGAGTGGCGGAACCTGCTTTCAAAAGAATGTTTATAATGGAGAAATATCTTATGAGTTACATTCACATGACTTTCTCTACATCTCTGTAACAAATTATCGTTAATAAGCTTATTCTTCTTTCTACTTCATGCTAATCCAGATAAACATTAGCAGAACTTAGTTCCTTATAAGTACAAAGGAAATAACAGAATACACTAGGTTAAACCGACAGTCAAATCTTTTAAAAGCTGGTAGCTATGTGATTGAAGTACCTTTGTTTGTATGGACAGGAATTGAAAAATTCCCATATAAGAAAAGCATAAGTATTTCAAAGCTGAAACTAATATAATAACAAGGAATATCTCAAAAACGGCCAACGTCACGAAAAAAAATGAATATAACATAAATTGTGTGTTTTAACATGGTCTACATTTTTGTAAGTAGTGTTTGTCTGTTACGGTTTAACAGTTTTGCAAAATATCGCAAAATTCCTCCAGAATAAACATGTCTTCAGAGACTGTTCCAAGAAAATTGAAGATATACATTTTATTTGTTATGTAAATATCTTAAATATAAGAGATTTTAATCAAAATCGTTAGAACCATTTTTGAGAAAATCAAAACTTTCGAAAATTACTCCATGTAAAGGGTGGTTGGGGAAGGATTTTTCTTGAAAATCTTTGTGTCGCATCCTAGGAAGATACTGAACTTAAATATCCAGATTGGTATTTAACGGACTTTTCGTTTTTGAGCTATGCTGCACACAGTCTCACACGCACACACACACACACACACACGCACAGGGACCTTTTTCAAAATTTTTTTTTTATTCTGGGGGTCCTAAAACATGTATTTCCGGTGAAATCTCGGTATCGAACTTTTGGGTGCAATACAATACCTTCTCTATACACTAGCGCGTAATACACTGTGTACTTAGAACGTATAGAGAAGGTAAAAAAGGACATTTTAAGAACAAGATGTGTGTGTGTGTGTGTGTGTGTGTGTGTGTGTGTGTGTGAGAGAGACAGAGAGAGAGAGAGAAAGAGAGAGACTGTGAACAGCATAACTTGGTATTTATGTTTAATTTCTTCTAAACATGCCATACGAATATTTTCAAGAAGGTTCCCCCAATCTCCAATTGACATTTATACAGTTCATTTTACTATTTTTTCGCAAAAAAAAAAAACAAAAAAAAACGGCTCTAGCGATTTTGAATTAAAACCATGTATTAAATATATCTATATGATCAATAAAATGTGTATCTTGAACTTTCTATTCCAAATAACCTTTTGTGACCTAGGCCATTTCCGTTATTAATTGTTCCAATTGATCACTACTTGGTCATTCCATTAAAGTCCGGTCAATTTTCAATTGTTTCTCGGGATGGCATGAAAAGAGAATGGACTTTTAAAACCAGAATATAACGCCCAGTTCTTAAATATACGACTATCGCTATTCCCTTTGAATCTATAACGAAATATGTAATGAGCTTTCAAAGCTATGTGTGGATTAAAATGAAGCAAATAGAAGAATTAACATTCTTAAGAAGGTTTGTATAATCACTAATAAAGATATTGGGAGAGACAGCCATATGAATGTAATACATTTTTAATAAAAGCGCTTTGTATATGCGATGACATTTTAATTCCGAATCTCCTCAGTTTACCGTGATACTTCTAGTTTTCTTAATAGTCATAAGAGCAAAAAGCCAGCGAATTGTTAATTTAGAACGAAAATAATACCACATAATTTTCATCTGCCGAAAACCGCGATGTATTTTTATTTTATATGAATTTCCAAATTCCACTTAGTCAATGAAAAACGCGTTTTAATAGATTTACATAGTACTTTGAAGCTATACACATCTAACCATAAAAATCGTAAAATATTTTATACATTTTATATTACGTCCCCTCAGAATAAAACCCATGTTCTATTTAGATGACTTTCTCTACCTATTTTGCAAACAAACTATTCTTACAACAGATTATTCTTTTATAATCAACATGCTAATCCAGATAAATATTAGTAGAATAGTCTTAGTAGAATAGTTCCTTGAAAGCAGACGGAAAATGGAAGTAAACTAGGCCAAATTTCTAAATCTATCGCTATGCGAGTCACTTAAAATTCGGCTCCCTTTATGTGGTCAAAAGTGAAACAAAAGAGAAATGAAACGAGAGGTGACTTTGAGAAAAGTTTAAAATTGAAACCAATAAGAAGCAATATCTTGGAAACCGTAAACTCTAGAAAAGGAAAAAAAAAAGGGTATGTGGGAAATTGTGTGTTTTAACGTGATCATTTTATGTATGCTACGTTTTTACCTATCTCTTACGCTTTACCAGTTATACAAGTCATCCAGAATGAAGATATCTTTAGAGGCTATTTCGAGAAAATTAAAAATCTCATGTTTTCCATTCACATGACTTTCTCTACATCTCTGCAACAAATTATGGTTAAAAAGTTTATGCATGTATTTACTTCAAGCTAATCGAGAAAAAAAAATTGCAGAAACAGTCTTATTACTTGCTTCCTTGTAAGTAGAAGTGAAATAAGAAAGTACCATAGGTTAAAGTATAGTCAAAAGCTGGCTGCTATGTGACTGAAGTTCCTTTGTTTGTATGGAGATCTGTTGACAAAGTCCTGTATGAGAAAAGTATAATTTTTTTAAAGCTGAAACCAATAAGGAATATCTCAAAAACGACCAATTTAACGAAAAAATGATATGACATAAATTGTGTGTTTTATCGTGATCTATATTTTTTGTCGTAACTTATTTTCTATCTCTTAGGTTTACCAGTTATGCAAAATTCAATAAAAATCATCCAGAATAAAGAGGTCTTCAGAGGCTATTCCCAGAAAATTCAAGATATACATTTTATTTGGCATGTAAAAATCTTAAATATAAGATATTTTAATCAAAATCGTTAGAACTATCGATAGAAAATAAAAAAAATCGAACCTTTTCTACGTAAAGATTAGTTTGGGATGAGGGATTTTCTTGAAAATCTTCATTCGCATCCTTGGAAGATACCAAACTTAAATACCAAGTTTGGTATTTAAGGGTCTTTTCCTTTTTGAGCTATGTTGTCCACAGACACACACACACGGACCTTTTTCCAAAAAAAAACAACTTTTTTTGGATTCAGAGGGACACAAAACATGTATTTCCAGTATCGAATTTTTGGGTGCAATACAATACCTTCTCTATACACTATGTAATAGTACATGTAGAGAAAGTAAAAGTATACATTTCGTTTGTCTTGAAAAATATCTCAAACATATTGCATTTTAATCAAAATCTTTAAGAATTATTTTTGAGAAAAACAACATTATCGAAAAATATTACAAGTAAAGGGTAGTTCAGATAAGAGGATTTGCTTGGAAACCTTTGTGTCCATCCTTGGAAAATGCTGAGCTTAAATATCAAGTTTATCGCTTTTTACGTTTGCTGGACCTTATTTTTGATTTCAGGGGACCTCTCAACATGAATTCCCGGTGAGATTTTGGCATAGGATTTTTTTGGTGGAATACAATACCTTCTCTGCCTACTATGCACACAGTACGTTTAGAGAAAGTAAAAACAGTTAAAGTGTGTGCAATGTCTTGCGACTGCAAGCAGTGTCCTGCTCTTCATTTGCCGGCCCACTATGCTTGTGTGTGTCGTTCCTTTTATCGAGTATCGTAAAGCACTCGTTCGTTCCATTGTTTGCACTCGCTGATGAAAAACTTGGAAAGAGAGGAAAAAAAAAAAAAAACAATAAAACAACCACGTCGTAGCAATATCTCCCTTCCCTGATACTCCGTTCTGCATAGGCGAGGAGGAAGCTGACGATCCAGACTAAAATCATCCTATAGTAAATTTACTGTGATTTCAGTGCCGTGCTTTACTATTAAAAGCAAATGGCTGGAAATATTCATCGCGTGTTTTATGTTCTGATAACGCGGCTGATTTATTACTAAGGAGAAACATAAAAAGTAATTTAAAGTGTTGTGATACAAGTATGGAGCACTGAAGCTACTCCTTACTTTAAAAAGCTTTAGATTTAACCATCCACAAGAAATATACTTTCCTGAAGATATCCCAAAAGGGAGCATTTTATTTCTATGCAGAAAAATGCTGCACAAATTTCTTGCAGGCTAATATAAATAATTAGCAGGATACTCTTTTCACGTCTTTGAAATACTTAAGTAGAGATGCTAAAATGCATTCCAATTCTTCTTCTTTCGAGGAGGAAGCCAATTCTGGATTACATCATATTCAGAATGGATGATCAGCACAAAGCGAAGAATGGCGGTGAAGGACATAATATTTAGTTATGATAAGAAAATTGGAGAATTAAATTATCCAACCCAGCACTTGCCTGGCGATCGAAGAAAACAGTGAAAACACTTCGGTTATATTGGTTGTGCCCGGGGGTTTGAACCTGGGACCTCCCGACCGCGGCGCCACTTTGCTCAGTAATATTCGAAATTTGTAGAAACAATCACATTTATACGTCTTTCAGAAGAGACAATTTAAAATGAACTTTTAAAATCTTCCACAATAGTTCAGAGAATGGCGTGCTGGAATTACAAAGAAATTTGGTCCACAGAAATTGTTATTGTGGGAGAAAAGAACTCATAAACCAGTTAATCAATAATAATGCTATTTATCACCTCAAGAAGACTTCAAAGTTATTCGAGAAATTATTTATTAAAAATTCAGAGAACTTCAAAGTGTGTAATCTCGACAACGAATTTTAGGGTGTTACACAGGCAAGTACGAGAAGAAGCAAAACGATTTCATTCATCTCATCTCAGCTTCTTAGCTGATGGCATTTACACTCCTTTTATCTGATATATTCTAGTCTCTATTTAAAGGCTGTGGCCAAAGAAATTGGTTAATAGTTTTACCATTCCCTTTAATATGATTGTCATCTTATGCCTTTGAGTAAAACTCAGCTATCTGTTTTTTGCTAACAAAGAGAATATAATATAAAACCTGACAGAAATACCGTCTCGCGTGTGCGTTGGGTCATAAATACCCGTGAACTTTAATAATCTACAAGCAACGACAGTCTGCGGCTTAATCATCACATACATGTTCTAAATGCAGCATAAAAAATGATAAAAGGGAGTCAAAATAAAAAGCACGATACAGTTTACTTTTCCGGAATGTTCCGTTATAACTGTCGAGAACTCGTCACATGGCTGCAGAGCGAAACGATACAACGGTAGCCCGCGAGGACAATAAACCTTAAACGTCGACGTTCCAGCGCTTGCGGCGCGTGTCCATGTGTCTGAAGGTGTCCAATAAAGCTAAAATGAACAAAGTAACTAAGCTGTAAGAATGAATGGGAATGCAGGTGAGCATTCTATGTGATGTATTCCAATGAATCACACGTAGAATGGCCTTAACTACAATTATCAAAACACTGAACTTACATCTTTCACTTACAAGTATAAAATGCTATTTAAACAAGAATGGGAAACCTTCAGACGTTACAAAATACCTCATTTGTTAAATGATCAAGAAATAGCTGCTCAAAAACATTCGGAAATATCACATGCCGCGAAAGCACAATTTGAGAGCATTTGAATATAACCAATTATGGAAAACTCTTATGTGATCCATTCACATGACTTCCTCAACATCTCTGTAACAAAGTATTATTAAAAAGCTTATTCTTCTATCTAGTTCATTCTAATCGAAGTAATTTAAATTACTTATTAACTCAAATCGCTTACACGCTTATTAAACTCTCATTAGAAGAAAGTATTTTTATTACCTGCTTCCTTGTAAGCAGAAGGGAAATAAAGGAATAAACTAGCTAAAGCGATAGTCAAATCTTTTAAAAGCTGTTTGTCATTTGGTTTAAATCCGTTTCCTTAGATGACCAGAAGTTTACAAATTCCCGTATGAGAATTGTATAGCTATAACCAACAACATGGAATATCTGGAACTTTTCAACTCCACAAAAAAAAAAAAAAAAAAAAAAAAAAAAAAAATGTACTGGCATAAATTGTGTGTTTACGAGACCTACATTTATTGTAGGGTAAGTTTGGTCTGTCTCTTACGGTTTACAAGTTATGCAAAATTTACCAAAATCCACTGAAATAGAGAAAATTCAAGATATAAATTTTATTTGTCATGTAAATATCTGTAACATACCTACGATATTTTAATCAATATTATTAGAACCAATTTTGAGAAAATCAAAATTTTCGAATTTTTGGCCGTGTAAAATATAGTTTAGGGGGGGGGGATTTTCAAAATCTTCGTTGTCACTAAATGTAGATACTAAGTTTGGTATTTTACTCACTTTTCGTTTTTTAGTATTCGTGTTCACAGACACACACGTACCTTTTTCTAAAAAGGGACCCTAAAACGTATAATTTCCAGTGAAATCACATATCAAATTTATTATTAGAATGCAATACCTTTTATACACATCATACATCTACTTATTACGTGTAGAGTAAAAAAACCAAAGAAAATTAACACACATGCAATAGCTATTTCATCTCACCCAAGATCGAGGAAGTTATCAAAAATTCGGTATCGAGATTTTAAATTACCACAAAGTTTTCAGATCATCTTCCTATTGTTGATAAATTATTATATTCCATACTAAAATTCGATATAAAATTCACAGGAAATGAAATTTATGGGGCCTCTTGAACTGTTAAAAGGACATTTTGAGGAAAGTTCCACGCAAGTGTTTGTGAAATTTCTCTAGAATTAAAAATATGTTAACAATAATTCTTCTTTCAGATATGCTCTGGGTAATCTAAAATTGGAAAGGTAGATTGAGATTAAAATGTTAATGTCATACATCTAATGAGTCAGTTGGAGAGTTAAGTGCCGTACCGGTATGTTGCCATGGTAGCTCTGTTGTTTGGAGCAGCAGCCAGTCTGATTTTCCTTTCCAACTTGGTATTTTAAATGCAATCGAAGAGTTTTCACGATCTTTTTTCCACCATAACATGTTTGCTTTATACGGAAATGTTTGGTTGTTTTATTTTCTACGTGTATAAAACAACTCTAACGATTCTTGTTAAAATATCACACTTTCCCACATTGTCATAACAAATAAAATGTATATCTGTATATCCTGTGTTTGTATAACAAAAACCATAAGTAAGTCTATCCTAGAAAAGAGAAGATATCATTGAACTATACAACTTGTATCGATTTTTTACTTTGTTTATCACGTAAGTAAATTACACATAGTATGTAGAAAAGGCATTGTATTCTACGAAGAGTTTTTGCCGGATATATATGTTTTGAATAAAAAACAAAAAAAGTATATACTTATTTATTTAGAAAATGGTCCGCATGTGTGTGTGAATGTATGTCTGTATGCGTGTAGATAGTATGACTCAAAAACGAAAACTTGGCATTTACGTTCATTATCTTCTAAGGACGTGACACGAACATTTTCTGGAAAAAAAAAACCGCCCTCAACTATCCTTTACGTGAAACATTTTCGAAAATTTTGATTTTCTAACAAACGGTACTAATGATTTTGATTAAAATACCATATGATTAAGATTATTTTATAACGAACGAAATGTAATTGTTGAATGAAGGTCCTCTTCATTCTGGACAACTATACAACTGGTAAACTATAAGAGATAGACGAAAACTTATCACAGAAAAAATGTAGATCTTTTAAAACACACGGTTAATATCGTTTTTAAATAGTTTTATATTCTGTTTATTTCTTTTTGAGATATTCTTTCCGAGGTATTATTTATTATGGGTTTCAAGTTTAAACTACTTAAACTTTTCTCAAACGGGAAGTCATCTTTACTTTCATATCTCTTTTGTTTTACTCATGAGCTTCCAAAGATACCCGAATTTCAATTGTTTTACGTAGCGACCAGCTTTTTACAATTAAATAATTTGACAATACTTCAATTGCAATGCCTTGTAATGCTGGTATAATTTTCCTTCCAGAGAGAAAAATAGCGCTGATGGTTTTCCGAATCTCGAGCACGCAGCATACAACTGCCCATGCGAAAAACACGGCATCAAGGTATATTCCACACACTTCTAGCGATTGACCTTGGGATTTATTGTCATTGGGAATGCAAGGAGCACCGGAAACTGAACACGCTTAAATTCAAAAGGAAAGTCGGTTGGCATTAGTGGTACTCTTGGAATAAGCATATCCTCACCTTTGAACTTTCCTATGATTATAATAGCTTAAATCAAAATTATCATAACTTTTTTAACAGCGAGTCTTGTTCCGTTGCACAATTTCGGCTGATTGAGATTGCGTAAGCATAACTGTCACCGAGTTGACGTTGAGCTGTAAACTGTGTGGCGGTAATCCTGGCAAATCCAATGAATTTAAGAATTCAGTTAAACAATTGACGACTTCATTTGGATCGGCAGTGGAATCAATCGACTTAAATGAATGAATTTGTCCATCAAATCACTCTGAATTTTTATATTCAAATCATCTACATTCTTATAAGTTGCTGCTATAATAACTCGTTCGCTCAACCAATATTTGCAATTTACACCAATATTTGGGAACACTTTCGATATTAATTCTTTCTTTAACGTTGTGAAGTGACAAAAATTTGGTGGAAACGAAATGGGGCCAGTAGAAGTGTCAACAGGATTTTTTCCAATGCCAATGTCTAATAATGCATTTGCATCTGAAAAGCGCAGTGATCTGCACAATGTAGCATATATAGTTGGTACTGCGAAAAGGACGAAGTCAGCGCACCCATAAGGTAGTGTGGAAAAGATGAAACATGCAGCGTGGGTAACCAAGGGTGCCATTGACACAATAACAGTAATGACAGCGCTTCCATAGTGTGGCGGGTAAGCGCTGCAATAGGTAATGAATTACACTAAGGAGAAAGCCGCCAAGAAACATTCATGCTTTTTCGGATACTCTTTCTTTCCTTTACTCCTAATGTTTTCCACCTCTTTCTTTTTTTTATCTTCTATGTAAAATCAGCCATTTTTAAGACTAACAATGACATAACTAAGGGGCAAGTAAATCTGGTTGGGCAATTGATAAGGTTTTATTTCATGATAGCTTTGTGTATTAAATTTCTCCATTTAACTCAAAATATTACTTGATCAAATGTATTAAAAGCACCGCAATTGCAGTGTGATGGTTACGGGGGTGTATTCGTGTTCTGATGAAATCTCCTTTGCCTAGCTCATGTACCACATAACGTCAAATAACCAACATGTGCAATAGGAAGTTAACCTAAAATGGTTTACTATCCGGGCCCCATCATTTCTCCACCATTTTCAGATTCCAAGAAGGATTATTGGTTGTGTGCATCGTTTATAACTTGTTCATTTTAAAGAATTTCAACAAAAAGAATATACTTATTTTTTTAGGTAAACGATGTGACCAAGGGAACGATAGTTAATACATCAGAAATATATTTGATTTTCTCTGTTATCTTGCGTCATTGACTTCATAACCGGATGCATTCCCTTAGCATTAAATGGGGAAGATAAATAGAACAGTACTACGGCTATCTAGCGGTAAATAAATAAGTACGCACTTTAGATTTCGTCGCCAGGAAAATTTCTTTGCTTCTTTATTTTAAACGATAGAACTAACGAAAGGGCATTTAATACATTGAAAACTTTTTCAATTGTACTGTTGCATTGCGTCATTGTACCGATAAACTAGTGCGTTACCTTAACTTTGAATCATTGAATGGGGAGTAAAAATAAGACAACTACCGCCATTTAGCAACAAATAACGGTGGTACCACTGTCATCTGACGGCCATTAATCGATTGCGTTCTCTTGGACTTGACAAACTTTCCCGTACGATTTTGAAACATTTTCTTTTATACAAACCTTGTACAATTTGGTGCAGTCGTTCGGAAGTGAAATGCGTACATACATTTCGGCGAATCATTTACATATATATGAATTTGTTACATTCTATTCAACCGCCATGAGAAACTTCTTCCAAACCTGAGAAATTATAACCAATTTGTAGAAAACGTATAACTAATGGGAACGAAATTATGTTCCATAAAGTAGGTATGTATATGAAATGACAATTTATAAATATTTTAAAGTTAGATACACAGTTGAGTACAAACAGTCGTATGAAAGTATCACGAAAATTAAGAGAAAAAAATACTATTATAAAATACTTAATTGTATTTAAACGAAAAGTAATGTTAGACTTTGGCTTTTAGCAGCTAAATATCATCTGAATCTAAAGCGTGAAAGTTCTTAAGACTAAATTTACAAGATGAGTAAGTAGAAGACAATGACCCTGTTTTTTATAAGGCTTCAGGGCACGAAGACCCTGCGCCCCTGTGTGACAGGAACAATTTTTTTCCATATAAAATGTAGCAGAATGACAGATGGCTTACCAGCTATGCTCACTGATAATTCACTTGTTTGTGATTCAAATGCAAGCAACAAGGTCCGAATGGGGTAGGGTGGTGAGGGCAAATGAGCAAATTATACGCTGTGAAGACTCTTTGAAAGTTTTTTCAAGCCAATACACTTGCACTGCTCTCGTTGTTATTCTGCAAGTACAAAAAGAAAATAAAACCACTTATGTTTGAACAATCAGGCAAGTCCGAAATATTTTAGCAAGTGCAATCAAGTTCCGTCTTGAGTATATCATTTAATGTTCATCCGTTTCTAACAACTACATTTAGTGTATATCTCGACATAAAATTAAGTATTTATCCCGTTACATTCGGTTAGAGGATGGTGGCGCCACGGTAACGCGTGCGACTCGCATTTGGGAGGTCCCGGGTTCAATTTTCGGCGACTGCCCACTCTGACCAATGGATTTTTCGAGGGTTGCCCCGGGTCATCAGACAAATTCTGGAATATTTTTTTTCAACCCGTGAATTTCCTACTCCTCCCTATCGCTCCACTAATCATTTCTTCATCCACCCCATTTGGTCTGTTTCAGGTGGTGCAAGTATTGATGAAAGTGTTCGGTGCAACGTGTTAGGGAAAAAGGATTGGTCTGTGTATAAAATGTTCCGTTCATCGGTCTTCGGTTAGTTCCCGGAGTATATATCCGCCCCCTTGGAGGGGGGGCATTGTATCGTCTAAGTAGGGCGGGGTTAACGTTTGCCTATCCTATCTTTTCATCTGCAGGCCCTGCGTAGTCTTAGCACTCGTACTTTTGATGTACGCTTAGCGAACATCTTAACCCTTCCCATCAGGGAGCTGTTAGGATTGGGTAGACAGGAGCTAGTAACTATCGTCCCCACCGAGGCAGCGGTTTGAAGCGTATAAGTGGCGTATTTACTTTCGTCATTGCGTAGGATAATAAGTCGGTATATAATATAGGCACCGTACTTAATGTAAAAAACCCACGGACTTGTTCCCTGCGTGTCATGAGTCACACCTGAGTAGTTACCTGACTACTGGGTCCCTGCCATTGCTGTGTCGTCACTCCTGGTTCCTGCCGCCCGGTGTCTCGTCTCGTCTCATCTCTCTTCCCGGGGGTGCCCCTTCGAGGGGCGCAGATAAATATCCTCACTGGATCGGTGCCCAGTCCGCTCCGAAAAACGCCATATCTTTTCTATATTTGGTTTATTCACTTTAAATCTCAGTATTACAAATCTAATAAATACAGGTCATACAGAGATTGATTGGTCATACGGTGGAGTTGACCGAGAATGGCTGGAGTGTTTGGAATTCAACAGGTGACGAACTGCTTTATAATAGAGTCAGTGACCTGTCACATTAATACCACTTCATCGCAATTGTTAGCTATAGGTATGTTTAAGTTATATTTCTATTGTTGAAAGGAGTGAATGAAAACCGAACTTTTTTTACTCTCTTTACCAAATATTATGTGCATCCAAAAGTTCGACACCTAGATTTCACCGGAAATACATGTTTGAGGTCTCCTGAATTAAGAAAAAACATTTTTAGAAAAAGGTCCGCGCGCATGTGTGTGTACAGTATAACTAAAAACGAAATATTTTCCAAAGTTTTTATTTTCTCAAAATAACTCTTTATGATTTTGATTTACATGCCATATATTAAATATATTTAAATGGCAAATAAAATGAATATCTTCGATTTCCTGGGAATAATTTCTGAGGTCCTCTTCATTTTGGATGATTTTTGCGTAACTGGTAAAGCATAAGAGAGAAAATCTTACTAAAAAAAAATTAAATATCGTCAAAAACAAGAATGTATACCCTATATATTATTGTGTGGAACTACCAACCATTTCCCAGATATTATTGTTACTTATCAATTTTAAAATACATATACTTTTCTGAAACAGAAAATCGTCATCCATATTTGTTTTGTTTTACTCCTGACTAAGCAAAGAGAAACGAATTTCAATGTCAAATAGCGACAGTTTTCAAAAGATTTGACTATCGCTTTAGGCTAGTGCATTCGCTTACCTTTCTACTTATAAGGAACTAAGTAATAAGAGCATTTATGCTGATTTCAGTCTCTTATATTTTGACCTATTTCTATCTCATTTCTGCAAAAGACATGGGATATATTTTTGGGGAGAGTAGGTTTATGCATCAATACAAGGCTCGATCAACAGGAAGATAAATGCATGTATTCAAAATCAAGGATGGTGATGATTAGAACCCGAAATTATATCCCTAATCAAAAATAGTAAAAGTGTACATAAACATTTAAAAACTATGCACCATAATGTTAAGGATAATCTAATAGATTTAATTATATTTTTATGAGTTTTCGGTTATCAACAGCATACGTCGTATCCGATTCTATTCTGATTTATTCTTTCACTGTCTGTTCCATTTTTATTCATTTGATACAAATTACTCGTTTCAGAATTAAAGTTAATTAGGTCAGCAGAACGCTAAATGCAATAACTTGCCGCTTTGGATTCTGCTAAAACCAATTTATTTCATACAACAGTTCATCTGTTGCCTATAAGTTCATACATTTTGATTTCTTAATCAGTGCTAACAAAGCTGTTGGTTGCGGTGAAGACTATGAGAAGACAGATATCATGAACCAGTACTTCATCTATGTTTGGAGTGTCTAAGAATTTTAAAGCAAATAAAACAGAACAAATACGAATGCCAGGAATCAAATTTCATATTCTTAGTGAAGTAAAAAAGTATCCGCCATTTTGGTTGCTAGAAAGTAAAATGGCAAGGTACTAATATTCCAAATGGGTCTTATAAAATTATTATTAGGTTTTTGGTTTTTGAAAATAAATATGTAGCCGGAATTGTGAAGTTGTCTTCACATTTCATTCTTAGAATGACTACAGCGTATGTACATGTCCTTTAAAGGGCCTACAATGAGCAGTAAAATCAGGTTTCCTCTCAACACCCATTCAAGGAAATGAATGTACATATTCATTACGTGCATTCTCATGGTGCTATTTTAGGTGTCCTTGAAACCATTATTTTATCTTCGCCTTCATTGAAAGAATTCGCTTTAGCTTTCCATGGCCCAGAAAAAAAAAACAGCTAAATCCTGTTATGATATTGTGTTTTATTATAGAACGCACAAAAAAGCCTTTTTAATTGAAATACAGTCTATTCGCACTCTTTTTGGCCATCAGGTGGGAAAGAGGGGGGAAGATAGATTCCTGCAACTAATGTATATACTTTAAATGTAAAGTTAGAATATAATTTTAAAGTAATCAGTGTATTAATTATTTAACTTTCGTCAATGCAATATTTATTAGTTGCCATTTCATTCACGATTTGTATTTAAATTATTTGAAAACACATGCTATTTCTTTAAAAGCAATCATCAAAAGCAATACATTGTCTACAGTTGTTTTTCCAGTAGACTTTGTCATTTTTATTTTGAATTTTAAAATTTGTTCAGTAACGAAGAGTTTCAGAGTATTTTTTTTTTCTCTCCTATCTTATCTCATTCTTGAAAACAAGTTATACGTTTGTCTGCCAAAAGTTCAAAGACACCATAAGAAAGAAAGAAAGAAAGAGAGAGAGAGAAACAGCTGACTGAGTGCAACTAGGGTTACTTAAAAACACAATGCATTTATCTCACTCTCGAACCAAGAACAAGGAAGTGCGACATTTGTTAATCACAAAAAAAGTTTATTTAATTTAAATATATACCACAGATTGAAGAACAGAACTTTAATTTCTCGTAAACGTATTTCCACATTTTGGACTGAAGATTTTCAAATGTTCAATCGAAGTATTCAGTTATACTTTATTAATTCGAAACAGTAAACCTTTCTAATATTACCGAAAACTGATCTGCAAAACACAAAATCTCTGGTCTACTAATCGTCCTCCATGGTTTAGGAGGAAGATGTTAGTCTGTGGTTCCCAAGGTCCAGGTTCAAACCCGGTGGAGAGTGATGGACTTTTTTCGGGCGTAATGGCTTCCTTCGGAAGGGTCATACATCCGGGGTTCCTGTAACTTCTGAGAAAATTAAGTGGTCCTTCATGCCCAATATATAAGGGGAAGCTAAGAACCACTGCAGTTAAAAAGTATCCATAAATAACACTAATTTTAATCTTCTGGGCAACTATTAAATGCCTTATCTATCTCGAGGTTCGAATTCAGTGACACATAAAGGCTGCTTTAAGTTCATTTGCAATTTGTATTCCAGTTCTATTAAGGTGAAAAACGATCTTATAGTCCACGTCGTGCGCCTTGGGAAACCTGGTGTGGAGGCAAGTTAATGTAATATGAAAAAGCTTTGTGAGTCACAAACAAGTTTGTAAGAATGACTGCATATTTAATGTAAAAAACTGTAGTTCTTTGATGCAAAATTCAAACCTGTATTTTTTCCACCTTCAGTGAAAAACTCGAAAAGTTTATGAAAGTCAATAAGAAGGTGAACGTTCGACAGGGAATAGCTTTTCAATCATTCAGAATTATTCCCTGGCGTCTGTATGTCTATTTCGTTAGAGCATTGCCCTGTCTATGCCCTGAAGAAAGCCACTTAACCATTTAAACCTGTATGCTTTGAGGCTTTATCAGCAAATAAAAGAGACTTAGGCAAAACGCTTTGCAAGTATGACCATGCGACGGTACATACAATATATACCAAGCTATTTTGCTTTGTGTGGTCATGACGACACAACCTTATGAACTGATACCAGACACTGACATACTTTTAAATTTCTTTGAGGAACGCATAGAACATAATTTGCTCGAGACTAGCAATATTCAAGTTGATTATGAGAACATTCATAAAATATGTTTTCCTTAAAATACACTAAATCACTGAAGCTAGATGTCGGAAATATTTTGAAAACTATGTAAAGTGGGACTGTGCTCATACTTTTATCTTAAAAATATTAAAGCACACATACCACTATGTTGAGAGCTACAGGACTCTATCCAAGTTTTTCACAATACAAATTGTATTTGTATTAATGTCAAATACTTTGTGGACGCCCTTCCAAGATCAAAATAGTAAAACGTATATGTAATAGCTCTGGAAACCTTCTGTTACAGAGTTATCTTTTGTTGGCCCCAATACTATTTAATTATTTTAATTAAAATGTTGTCAGCTGACTATTTGGTCTTTTGTTTAGTCGTTTGTTTAGTCGTTTGTATTCTGTGAGCGAACAGACCGATATGCATTACATGTACGGACTTGCATGGGAATGGATCATGAGCACGTAAACTTTATGCAGAAATACCCCATCAGGCAATTACTCTGTTTACGAACATTCTCACAAATTCACCAGCACTTGACAAAAAGTGGCTCATTTCAGAGGAGTTGGGAAACCAAGAGCGGTACAAGCGTTCACTATCAGGAACAGGTTCGTGATGTAAATGCAAACCCACCAGATAGCACAAGCCGCAATGCAGTAAGGGAAGCGTTAGTCACATGATTATCTGGAGAATTTTGCATGAAAATGTTTTGCACCCGTGTCACCTTAGGCGAGCACAAGGATTAAATGTGATGAACTTTGAGCCAATAAGATATGCTGCTATTGGATGTTACAGAATTGTGCTATGCTCGCGAATTGCTTAGCATGCATCTTGTTCACTGCTGAGGTTCAGTTTACGAGCGTAATTATCTTCAATGTTCATGGGCCTATGAAAACCCGCACGAAGTACGACAGGGCAAATAACAAAGGTTCTGCCTAGACGCCTGGAATGGACTCATTCATGATCATCTAATTAGTTCCTATTTCTTTCCTTGCGCTTGAATGTACAGGGCAGCTACAGTTCCTCTGAAATTAGTTGCATTATTTATTGATGATGTGCCTCTGAACGCCACTCAAAGAATGTGGGTTTATATGATGGTGCGTCAACTCATTTCATTTCATTTCACATAATACGTAATTTCTTGAATGATAAATTCCCGCAATTTCAATCTAATGACTCTTCGTCCGAGAGACAATCATGCGACTCTTGTGCCGGATATTCACACTCTGAAAGACTATCCACACTGCATTTCACCGAATAGAAACACGCTAGGGATTTGCAACAGAGTACTGGTAGCCTTAGGTCATATATCGAAGCAGGAGGAAACCACTTCAGGCAACTTCTGTAATCTTCAATGTTGTATTGCAACTACGCAATAAATGATTTTTAGAACTTTCTTCTAAGTCCTGAATTCCCTCTCTTACGGTTAGTACTCGGCTATTAATCTTAAGGACTGATAGGGTGGAATGGATTGTTTGCACATTCCTTTTCTGCTTGATGAGGTATGTTGTGTAAACCAGTAGTCAGGAGTGGACCGGCTCATGTATTATAGTGCAGTTCTCAAGAATACAAACAAGTTAAGACAATTACTTTTTGCTATAAACAACCTTTTCTTATAATAAATCAGAGTTCTCATAAGAGTACGCCGATTAGACAGCAGCAAGGTGGTGCAAAACTTCTGGTACTTATTGACGTTCTGATACAAATACAATACATTCAAAGCAATTACAGAAAGATAGATTGGAAATATAGACAGAGAAATAGTGAAATAATAAATAAATAAATTAGCAACAGAAATGTTATAGAGCATGTAAAACATAAAATAAGAACTGAAACTTTCCTGGCGACGTGTTAATTCAAAATCTTCTCGGGCTTCTAGCCAGGTAAAAACTTGGCTTGACACCAACGTTTCGAAGAAGTGCATCTTCCTCGTCTTCAGGGTGAACTGATGGTTTGAGCTTGCGGAGACTGGTATTTATAAGAGCTGGGATGAAGCTAACATCTGATTGGTTGGCTAGAAGCCCGAGAAGATTTTGAATTCATGTAAAACATATAAAGTTCTATGTTTTCGTAAACTTCCACGGCCAATATTAAAATTATCTTGGTCCAGAGTTTCCGGTGTAGACCGCGTCTTAAGGCTAAAATCTGCCGACGTTTCGCCCATCTTGTGATAAGGCTTCCTCAGGGCTAACTGCGTCTGGTCCGGCTGGCGTACCTTCTTATATACTGTAGTTGGGACATGCCAAGTACCGCCCTCCTGTGTTGCCATTGGTTATCGTTTGGCCAATGACTGGGGTCGCTGCTTTCTGTATTCCTATTGGCTCGCTGGCCGCAAGGTGGGATGCTTTTTCTTAGCAGAGGTCTCCAGATGGTGTTCAAACTTTTTTTCCATTGTCTCTGTTAACTTTATGTTCTTCTGCCAGTCTATTTTGTACGATCATACTGGCTCAGGAAAATTTCTGAAGTGGAAAAGTAATTATCTCCAAACTTCAGTAGAACTTTATATTATCTTGGTCCAGAGTTTCCGGTGTAGACCGCGTCTTAAGGCTAAAATCTGCCGACGTTTCGCCCATCTTGTGATAAGGCTTCCTCAGGGCTAACTGCGTCTGGTCCGGCTGGCGTACCTTCTTATATACTGTAGTTGGGACATGCCAAGTACCGCCCTCCTGTGTTGCCATTGGTTATCGTTTGGCCAATGACTGGGGTCGCTGCTTTCTGTATTCCTATTGGCTCGCTGGCCGCAAGGTGGGATGCTTTTCTTAGCAGAGGTCTCCAGATGGTGTTCAAACTTTTTCCATTGTCTCTGTTAACTTTATGTTCTTCTTTAATTATTTCTATGCTTTCGCGTATAATGCGATGTTTGTAGTCTTCATGTGAAGAAGTTGCAAACGGAAGATTTCCTTTGTGTTAAACCGCCATCTTCTCTTGATTAATTCCAGCGTGCATAACATATTAGTAATTAACTTCAGCAAAACTGCAGTAATCCTACCCATGTTTGACATCGAACTCTCCTCCAAAGAATTGAAACGCTTCAGTTTTACATGCTTAACACAAATCCTGAAATCTGGAAGACTTAGCTCCAGAGCCCAAAATTGCCAATTCCGTGATTAAGTCCATGAAGGCTAATTAATTCTATACAAAACAATTGAAATAAAAATACAAATTCAGTCATCTAAAAATAAACATATAACAACAAAGCCTTAATATAACGCTTCTACTGGAAATACAATAAAAGGAAGCTTAAATAAATTATCTATAACACTTAATTAGAAAAAAACTTCAAAAAATAACATGCATTCAACTCTTGAAAAAAAGTTTTTCTGCAGAGTTCATTCATATGATGAATCTTTAAAAAAGAAATGCATCAACGGAATGAATGACGTTTTCCTATGTTGTCGTTTAAAAAAGAGTAGCAATGCATCAAAAGCAGTTGGAACGCGTAAGATCTGGATGTGCCTTTATCACCACTTCTACTTGGAGTTCTTGGTGAAGAATTGCTTTTGAACACGCGAGGAATAATATAAAAGAAAATCTGATATGCTACATTCGCATGACTTTCTCTACATCTCTGTAACACATTGTTGTTAAAAAGCTTATATTTTTCTATTTTCTTCATGAGAATCGATTAGCATAAATGATCTTATTACTTACTTCTTTGTAAGTAGAAGGCTAAATCGATAGTCGAATCTTTTAAAATTCTGCTTGCCATGTGATTGAAATCCGCTTCTTGCTTGACCAGGGGTTGATAAATTCCCGTATGAGAAATAATTATTTTAAAACTGAAACCAATAACCAAGATTATCTCAAAAGTGGTCAACTCCACAAAAAGAATGTATATGACGTGTTTTAACGAGATCTACATTTTTTGTATAGAAGGTTTCTGTCCATCTCTTACGGTTTACTAGTTCGGTTAAATTTATCCAGAATAAAGAGTTCTGGCCATTGTCAGAAAATTCAAGATATATATTTTATTTGTCATGTAAGTATCTTTAATATATGGTCTTTTATTTAAAGTCGTTACAGCCATTTTTGCGAAAATCGAAATTTTCGAAACTTTTTCCATGTAAAGGGTAGTTTGGGGTTGGAGGATTTTATTCAAATTGTTTGTGTCGCAACCTTGGAAGGTACTAAACTTAAATACCAATGCCAAGTTTGGTATTTAAGCGAATTTTCGTTTTTCAGTTATCGTGTATGCACACGTGGACCTTTTTCTAAAAATGCTTTTATGGATTCAGGGGACTCTAAAATGTGTATTTCCGGTGAAATATCAGTATCGAATTTTTGGGTGGAGTGCTATACCTTCTCTCTATTTGCTGCTGTTTTAATAATGTTAGCAAAGTGAAAAATGTCAAATGCTAATGCGGCGATAGCAGTGAGAATAAGAGAATTAATAAACCGCAAAAAAGGAAAGGAAATAACCAACATTACAGAAGTAAAGCATATAACATATTCTGATGTTCTGAATTCCTAATGTGGTTTGGATATATAGTAAGCAATGTCATGAGCTGCTGTCAGGAAGTCAATCAGAAAACAGCAATGACAAAGAAAGCTTTTAACAGAAGGGGAAACAGCCTCTAGGGATCCTTGTAGAAAGAAATAAGGATGAATTTAGTCAGGTATACATGTGGTGATACATAGTATGAAAATATTGCATTATACGAGGTGAGGAAAAACTATTTGAAACATTTGAAAGTAGCAAAAGTTAAGAATAAATGTGTGACATGGAAGGTAAGCAATGGAGCGGTATTGGAAAGATCAGGTAAAGGAAGAACGCTCTTGAAACTAATCAAGAGTAGTAAAAGAAATGGATGGTTAGGAAACTGCTTGCTAAGGGAAGAAACGGTGAATGCGTACAAGATTTGGGGCAGAAGTTACCAGATAACACAAGAGTACTAAGGTAAATGGTTCGTTTGCGGATACGAAGAGCAAAGCGAAAAAGAGGGGAGAAGTTTTAGAGGTTTTTGGTGAAAAAGGCCTGCTCTTGGAAGCAAAACCGTGCTTCATTAACTGTCAAAAAGTTAGTATCAGATCTTTTATTCTTAATTATCATAATCATTATCATCATTTGTTTGTCTTTTCACTTTCTCTACCAAGTAAATGCAATGTACATCGTAGGTAGAGAAAGGTACCTTCTGTATTCCAACTAAAAATTCGAGTTGAGATTTCACCGGAAATAGATTTTTCATATCCCCTGAATCTAATACAAAAAGAAAGAAAAAAATTATGATAGAGAGAACAGTTCCTAAAGACAACAGTGAATTAAATACCAAACTTGATAACTAAGTTCAGCGTTTTCCAAGAATGTGACAAATATTTTCAATAAATTCCCTCACCTCAAACTAAACTTTACCTGTACTATTTAAAAAAAGAAAGTCTATGTTTTCAAAAGTGACTAATCTTGATGGTTAAAAATCACACATTTAAAATTGAATTTTCTGGGAGTAACTTCTTTCGCATAACTGGTAAATGGTAAACCGTAAGAGAGAGACAAAATTTACTAAACAAAAAATGTAGATTTCGTTAAAGCACACAATTTATATCAAATGCATTTTTTGTAGAGTTACGCATTTCCGAAATGTGCCTTGTTATTGGTTTAAATGTTTCCATAAGTGAAATTTCTGAAACGGGAATTTACCATTCGTTAGTGTTTGCTCCCCCCCCCCTCCACCTCATGCAAAGAGACTCGAATTTTAATGGCATTGCACAGAAACCAACTTTTGAAATATCTGACTATTACTTTAATATGACTTAGCTTGTAAATTATCTCTGTGTTTATACGCACATGTGATGTAAGTGAAATTAGTTCTGGTTTTTAGAGCTTAAAATTACCGGACGAAATTAATGTTTTTGCCGAATCTTAAAAAAAAATGTGTAAGGGTTACTTGTCATGTTTACTGAGACAGAGCGAATGGCATCTGTGTTATAATTCTTGTAACAGCAAGAAGAGTTATAAGTGTGGCAACATTTCCTTAAACATACAACAAACCAGCAATCAAAACCAACTTCTGACCGTAGCGAAATAATTCGAAATAACAGAGAGGTAATTTGCATGCAAATTAGCATGTTGCCAAGGAAATTTACTTGTAGCGTTGTAACTCATATAGCGGGTGCTAGCATTTCCTTCTCCCTCTAAATTGTACTGCATGTACGTTTACTGAAGAATAATATCATCTAACAAAGATACCATTCAGCAAGCTAACTGTAAAATACAGAAGTGAAAGAAAGCCGTTGTTGTCTATTTTAGTAATGTGCATCTAGCTTCCAGTGACATGAATTGCAGCAGATGATTTGCAGGATGCACCCTGACGTTGCAAACTTTTGAAGAGTAGTCGTGATGAAGATTTCAAAGCTTGGATACAATGAACTGCTGCTTGGGTTTGGGTACATCATGCCACAGCGTTAAGAACATCTGCATACGCTTGTGTGGCAGAGATGGGCCTTCATACAATGGGGAGGTGAAGTGGCCAGCATCACGCTTCCCCCAGCCAGAAAATTGGCTCTCTTGGCTAGGATCGCTGCCGATCGCAGTTTCTCACTTTCCTCTCTATGCTGAATGGGCACTGGTCTTATACTCGGGACTTAAAATGCGCACCCCCATGGGTAGGAGCAAACCCGGGCGCATTCCACGACCAGAAACCACAGCACCAAGCTCTAGTCCACTACGCCCGGCGCAGGAAAACAATCTGAACTAGTAGAATAAAAAACATAACACAGCTTTACTTGTATGTGCCTTTCTGTTTAGGCAACCGTGTACTTTGCACACATGGAGTAGGTATGTCCTCAAGCGCAGACTATGGTTATTTAGCTAACTTCATTGGCTTGCCCTTGTAGATAAGCTCAACGTATGGGAACCGGCGCAGCTCAAAAGCTGACAAATATGGACTCCAGAATTGTTTTAAAAAAGTTGTGTAAGCACAGGTTTGTTACTGCCTAAGGGGCTTATTTTGGGGGTGGCACTGAATGAAGAGTTCTAATTATCCCGTATCAGATATGTTGTATTCCTTCTTTTTTAACTATGAAAACACTGAAACACCCAATTCGGGACCTCTTTTCAAAGTGATACACCATTCCACCGGAAACCTCGCAATTCTCCCATTCTAGATATATCTACATACACGTAAAGCTTTTCTAACATTAATTCTAACTGAGGAATTGAAAAGTGCCATAAGTAGTCCTTGCCCGGCTCCCGTTTGAGTAAATCGTTAGTGCAGTCGCAATATACGGTGTAATCCTTCATTAAATTATTTCATTACAATAAATTGTATGATTAATGCTGTAGAAATTGATCGAAGATTTCTAATGAGATTGGTTAACCAAGCACTATTAAAGAAATTATCATTTCTAAATATTTAAATTAATAAATAAGACAATACACTTATTTACCGACGATTTTGATTGCCCATAAAACAATGAATTTACCTCATAAAATCAGTCTTCAAGCTACATCACATCTGAGAACAATTCAATAAGAAATTAATCTCAGGAAAAAAATTACATTTCGTGGAAAAGAAGCCCTAAGGAAGAAAACACTAAGATAATCAAATAATAACACCTTAACCATCAGTTGTTTAGGAAACTGCATTAATTATATCAGCGTCTACAAGTTAGAAAATGCATTATGTAAGTTACAAATCTCTGTGAAACAAGCATTAGCAATGTTTAAAACAGTACTGAGAGAGGCAACTAAAATTTTACAAAGCTACGGATGACACTGTCTGCTGTTCTATAGAAATGAACTCTGCTCATTAACTAAGAAACAAGAGAGTAAAATTGAGATTTACATTTGCATTTTACGGAAAGCTGAAAAGAAATCACAAAAATACTTCGTATAGAAGATAGTATTTCAAGATTTTAATATGAAGAATAAACTGAAAGCCGCGTAGTAAGTATATTAGGGAATACACTACCCATACAAATACAGATATAAATACGGACTCCACAGAGAGAAGATCGGTAGGCAGGGCTGAAAAGAGTTCTGAAGAATCTTAGAAGACGGAACAGAATTTATTGAAGTACAGAACAACAACAACAATAATAATAAAAAAAAAAAATAGGCGAGTCCAAAATTATTACAGGCATGCAGGCAAGCAAGTGAAATTAGTAAATAAATATCACTGTAAACAAGTTTAGCTCGGTAATGTAAAACGGACACGAAATACTCATTTTTAATGTTCTCGAAACTGCAAGAATGAGCACCTCCTTTATGATTTTTTCCCTTGATAGCAGAGAAAAAGGGCTCCCCTTTGCTAGCTCGCAGTGTAGATATATCGTAAATAATAATAACCGTACTTGTATGTTCGTAACTACAGTAGGTTCAACAAGTCACGGCTTTCCTTGACCTCGCTTTTACGAGCCTCAGATGCCTTATCTGGTGGGATTTTGCTCTCGCAGTGAAATTACATGCTGCACGTGTATTCCAATTTTTGTCCATTAAAAAACCATTCTTCACAAAAGTTAAATGCATGACCCGCGCATGAAACCTGCTTCATTAGCTGCCACTGCACAGACTGTGTCCTGCTTCGTCACCAAAATGCTCAGAAGCCGTTATAAGTCAGCCAGAATGGGACACCATAAAAATGTCACTTGTTCCCTTTGGCTCTCGAAAAGTCGTTAGTCCTTCGGCAGCATAACTTATCTTGTCAAAATGAACACAGTAAACAACTTGCAAAATTATAACACGCTGAAGAGTAGACAAAGAGTTAGAAAGGGGTGTAAAAATACCCGTGAATAATCAACTGAAAGTATTTACGATAGCTTAAAGAACCTGAGCTTGCCTAAGGAATTTAGAGTACTTCCCTATCATCAGAGAGAAAGTCGGAAGATATTTAGTGGTTAAATATGTTTAGACTATATTCTGATTTTTCTTATTGCCTGTCTTGTCTTACAAATCCGTATTTACAATGGATCCAATCTTAGAATCGGACTTGGTGCAAAAAAATCCCCTTTACCCCCTCTCACTGAATTATAATTATCGTATGAATGCAAAAGAGGGTTGAACATCATATTTTTATTTTCTCTACACGTACTATATAATAGTGTATAGAGAAGAAATTGCACTACTTCCAAAAATTCCATACCGAGATTTCACCAGAAATATACATTTTAGGGTCCCATGTATAAAAAAAGCACTTTCAGAAAAAGGTCCGTGTGTGTGTGTGTTCGTGTCCGTGTGTCTGTTAACACGATAACTGAAAAAGGAAAAGTTGGTAAAATACCAAACTTGGTATTTAAGTTTAGTATCTTCCAGGGATGCGGCACGAAGATTTTGAGAACAATCCCCCACCCTTTACATGGAACTTTTTTTCGAAAATTCTGATTTTATCAAAAAATGGCTCTAACGATTTTGATTAAAATATCGTAAATTAAAGATTTTTACCTGACAAATAAAATGTATATATTGTATTTTCTAGGAATAGTCTCTGAACACTACTTTATTCTGGATGAATTTTACAGAGCTTTGTATAACCGCTAACCCTAAGAGATGGACAAAACTTACCACACAAAAAATGTAGAGCATGTTAAAATACACAATTTATGTTGTATACTTTTTTTTTTCACGGAGTTGATCGGTTTTTTAGATGTTTCTTTCTTGTTTTTGGTTTCTGCTTTAAAAACCTACTTTTCTCATATAGGTATTTGTCAACTCCTGTCCATACAAACAAAGGAATTTCAGTCACATAGCAACAAGTTTTTCACTATCACTTTAACCTATAGTACTCCCTTATTTCGCTTCTACTTACAAGAAGCAAGTAATAAGACCATTTCTGCTATTTTTTTTCTCGATAGAAGCATAAGCTTTTTAACCATAATTTGTTGCAGAGATGTAGAAAAAGACTTGTGAATGGAACACTATCAAATTTTTTAATGTTAACTGCTTCAATAGGCATCTTTGTCGCACTGTGTGTATATCAAGTTTTGCAACTATGCGTAAAATAAATTATGTGTTTTTTCTAAATAGTATAAAACTGAAAAACCCAACGTAAAAACGCTTCACTACAGTGAGAGTGCACCAGCAGTTGTTTCTGAAGCAAAACTCCCGATATGACCGCAGAAATTAAAGGGTCTACATAAAAGACAACACAACAAATATTATGTGTTCCATTCACAGGGTTTTCTCTAGCTGCCTGCAAAATTCAGTAAACTCATCCAGAATGAACAGCTCCCAGAAAATTCAAGATACACATTTTTTTTTTTTTTTTTTGTCGCGTAAATATCTTTAATATACGGCATTTTAATAAAAATCGTTTAAACCATTTTGAAAAGAATAAAATTTTCTCAACTGTTTCCATGTAAAGTGTAGTTTGGGGTAGGGGTATTTTCTTGTAAATTTTCGCATGGCACCCTTAAAAGATACTAAACCAAACACCCAGTTTGGTATTTAGCGATCTTTTAGTTTTTGAGCTATGCTATCCGCATCTACCCACCCACACACGGACTTTTTTTCTAAAAATATATTTTTTTGACTTAGAAAACATCAAAACATACATTTTCGGCGAAATATCGATATAGAATTTTGGGCTGGAAAGTAAAATGCGGCTAAATGAAGTTAGGACCTTGAAAATGACATAAATAGTTTAATATTACCTTAAACGTTAACGAGTAGACATGCAGTAGAACTTTTAATGTAACAGGTGCAATAATGATTTAACGAATGTTCCAACTACCTCTTTTCTCCTTGCTTTTCAGTAACGTTACATTCTTCTGCAGATTTCTTTTCTTGCTTCCACTTTGATGGGAGAAGTTCTTTTTTTTTTTTTTTTTTTTTTTCAATCTTGGCAGAAAGTATTCCCATGGTTTTACACGCCAATTAACTGTTCGTTTCCGCCTCCTTCAATCTCCTCGCATACTTTAGATTTTAAAAGTGCTGAATCACAGAATTGTTGCATTTTCTTTGCTGTGTAGAGTTTTTATGGCTACTTTCTTAAAGTAGTCTAGAAAGTTTAGCATTTCTCTATGAAGCTGCAGCACATACTCCCTGTAAGAAAAGGATGGAACGTAATTCAGGGTGTCAGCTTCAGCTAATTTTAGCATTTTTACAATCTATAATTAATACTTTATTTATACTAACTCTAACTAAAGTGTACCTATTCTTTTGCCGCACATCAATAATGTATTGCAAGAAAGATGGCATCAACATATTTCAAGGAGGTATTTAGCACCCTAGTTCCTCTTAGCTTTTTGGTTAATGTCACTATTCGCTCTTTCAATAATTTCTTGAAGGATTGCGCAATATTTTTATATTTGATTAGTACCTTACACAAGGCAAATTCCCCGTTGTGACAATTTGTCGAGCGTGAGCGTAACCAACGCTGAGGAAAATTATCTGGAGAGATAAAACTATGACAAATATTTGCTAAGTCTCTCAAATTTCACGAATAGAATTGCAACTTGAGATGCCTTCAAGTAGTTGATAAAGTTGAGCGCCATTTATGATAAGCTTATTTTAATCGTTCTACGGAAATATTTAAAACCTCTCTAGAATAAATTCATCAAAATTAAATGCATAACATGCTTTTCTGCGAGTAGTCTGTGAAGTCGCATTCCTTCTCACCGACTGCTGTGAAATACAGAAAAACTAGGAAACGTGAAGATATAGACCAAATTATGGGCATCGTACAGATCTCCCTAAGTGTAAAGTTTATGTTAATCTGAAACAAGATGGCAGTCTGCTACCGAGAATAGCTGAGAATGGAAGGTATAGTTCGACGTGGCCATCAAAATTAAAGAAATGTTTAGAAAACATTTGGGCGGCAGGGCAGGGAAACAGGCAATTTGACGAAAGATTAAGAACCGTCTCTGTGATATTGACTGACAGCAAATAATTGTGCAATGCACGGAGAAGGTTTCGTTGGAAGTACAGTCTGAGCTAAAATCGGGATGGGGTATGGAGCAATACATCATAACTCATTAGAAAGAGGCTCACGTGGATGAGACTAGAAGCATGGCAGATGATAAAAATCGGCAAGAATAGTGTGAGAATATGCCTGATTTGCGAGGGGGATGAGTCGTGGGCGCGCATATCTTGGCAAGATGTAGGGGTGTGGAGGAATAAAAGAAATAATATTAGCCGCAATTCTTTACTACCTTGAATGGGAAGTAGGAACATGTTGGACCTACTGGCAGGCATGGAAGCCGCGGAGGGGATAGGTAAATTTCTGCTTAAGACGAGACTGCCGAGATATGAGAAAGAGATAGTAGGAAAGAGAGGGTGGGGTGGTAAGATTTAAAACGTGATTATAACTCTTTATATATTTTATGCCCACTTTTTCGTTTTTTTTTTTTTTTTTTTTTTTTTTTTTTTTTTTGTGTTACTTGTGTGTGTATATATCTCTCTTAAGTGTACTTGTTTACTACAATAATAATATGGCACGCTAATGCATCAGAATACGATTTGCCATTTATTTTGTACTGTATATTTAAGATACTATATTTGAACATGTCGCGTTCACTCTTTTCATTTTTATTTTTAATATTGCTTATTATTTTATATACTGCAAAAGCACGTAGGTCTTCTTACACAATTCGTTAATGAAATAAATAAGTAAATGCACTCATTCATTTATTTACTATCAAGGTATATTCTTAAACACATTTCTCACACATTTATGAAATGTAAACTCAAAGTTTTATTCTTTTGTTTCTGGTGATAACTTGGACAGAGAACCAACCTATAACAATGTATTTTTACTTTCCCTACTACCTACATGTAGTAAGCAGGGGAAGTATTATAGCTGTTCAACTCAAAAATTCGACCTCGAGTTTTCACATGTATACAGTTATAGAGCATATCTGTAAACAGTGTAACTCAAAACGAAATCTTTTTAAATACCAAACTTAATATTTCAGTTTAAAATATTCCAAGGATACGGCACATAGATTTTCAAATAAATTCCTCCACCCAAACTAGCAATGGCTTTTTTTTTTTTTTTTTTGGAAATGTTTATTTTAATTAAAATCATGTTAAAGATATTTTCATAATAACTGAAATGGATATCTTGGATTTTCTGGGAATAGCCTCTTGAAATCCTTTTCTTTATGAATATATTTTATATAACCGATAAATCGTAAGAGAGAGAAAGAATCCTACTTCTCGTTAAAGTACAAGATTAACGTCAAATAATTTTGTTTTCTGAATTAATCGTACCCAAAATATTCCTTGTTACTGGCTTAATTGTCCATTGCTTATATTCTTCTCAGATGGGAGTCGTTATGCTCCTCCCCTTATTCCGGACAATAATAATTATTTTCAAAGACTTGACTCAAGCCCTATTCCCCTAATTTCCCTCGTGAAGGTACAAGATGTACGTTGAAATCATTATGGCCAACATTATAATTTCAGCAGAAAAACAAGCCCTTTTTACTTTCTCTATACGTACTATGTACATAGTGTATAGAGAAGGTATTATATTGCACCCAAAAATTCAATACTATATGTCACCGGAAATATATGTTTTGGATCCCCCTGAATCTAAAAAAAAAAAAAACCATTTTTGGAAAAAGGACCGTGTTGTGTGTGTGTGTGTGTGTGTGTGTGTGTGTGTGTGTGTGTGTGTGGGAGAGGGACAGCATAGCTAAAAACGAAAAGACCGTGAAATACCAAACTTGGTTCCAAGAATGCGGCACGAAGAATTTTCAAGAAAATATCCCCACCCCAAACTACGCTTTAAATTCGAAAGTTTTCATTTTCTCAAAAATGGCTCTAACGATTTTTATTAAAATCTCTTATATTTAAAACCTTTATATGCCAAATAAAATGTATATCTTGACTTTTCTGGGAATAGCCTCTGAAGACGTCTTAATCTGGATGAATTTTGTCAAATTTTGCTTAACTGCTAAACCGTTAAGCGATAGACAAAACCTTACTGCACAAAAAAGGTAGATCTCGTCAAAACACACAATTTATGTCCTTTACGTTTTTGTTGTGGAGGTAACCATTTCCTAGATATTTCTTGTTATTGCTTTCAATCGTAAAGTACTTATATCTTTCTCAGACAGGAAGTGTCCGCTTTTCTTTTGTTCTACTCCTGGCGAAACAAAGAAGAGAGGTGCAATGATAATCGCATAACGACAGCTTTTAAAACATTTTGACTAATTCTCTAGCCTAGTGCATTCTCTTAGTTCGCTTCTACTTATAAGGAACTAAGTAATAAGAACATTATGATAATGGTTATCTCGATTAGCATTGTGTAGAAAGAAGAATACTCTTTTGTAAGAAGTCTGTAGAGTTTATTTATTTCCTGTTTTTGTGGAAGAGAATTGTGGTAGTCAGTAAAAGAAAGGCAGTTCACAATATCATCATCATTGTGAGTGAAATAACGAACTTAAAAGGCAGAACAAATGTAGCTACAAGGAGAAACTATATCGCAAAGAAACTTATAATTAGCATTTCACTCCAATAAACTATTTTCTTCTTCTCGGTGTACTATGTATGTATTCCTAGAGAGATCATCCACCTCTTCCGGGTGCAGGAGCACAAATCCCGCTAGCTAGTAACGGTAATGTACGGATGTTCTAGCGCCTGTGCAACAAGAATAACCCAATGGAAGCTTATGACTAAGTGTTCACAAATGCAAAGTCATCAAACTGCTGGACGCTGCACGAAATTCTAATTGCCATTGGAACTGTGGCACAATGCACTTTGTTAAACCACGAAAACAAGGAAAACGTGATGGTTATTTATATCTGGCGAAGTTAAAAACGTTCACCTATCCCTGCCATTAGGTCGATACAACGCTGTGATGGCTTGCGTTATCAAATCGTCACCACTTGACCTCTAAGGTTAATATCCAAATCACAATCGCAGTATTTTTAAGGTAACACGAACTTACAAAACCTCACTTACCCATATATTTACGCTATACATACAAAAAGTAATATAACCATAAAATTAATTTTCTACTCATACTACATTATTGACTATAAACATTCAGTTAAAATAATTTCAAAGTAACAAACAACAAAAGAAACAATTATAATAAAGTCTTAGAAACAAGTTTATACGAAGGAAAATAAAGCGTCAAGAATAACGAAGGCAGTAACTAGCCAACACATCTAAGAGAGAGAGAGAGAGAGAGAGAGAGAGAGAGAGAGAGAGAGAGAGAGAGAAATGAACGCTGTAGCCGAAAAGGAATTTAGTCTTGGAAATTAAAAAGCTAATATTTCGGAAAGGGTTGAAGGCAAGAGAGAAGTTATTTGAAAAAAAAGTGTATATTTCTACGAGCTCTAAATTTTGCCTCAGTAAATTGTTCGTTTGTTATGTTTCCAAATTACACGAAATTCAATTAGAACGAATACTTCACAACAAAATAAAAATACTATATTTTTTATCTATCATTATATATTTTATTTTTAAATGTCAGTATCTCAAATACATTCATTTTAAACAAAATGTTTTTCCATGCAAATTGGTATGTGTATTTGAATATACAAACGTTGGTATGATTTAACCGGAAATACTTTTTTTGAGGTCTCTGAATCCAAAATTTATAAAAATAGCTACATCCGTACCTTTATCCGTGTGTGTGTGTATGTGTGTGTGTGTGTGTGTGTGGCGTGTATGGGGGGGAGGGGTGTACAGTATACCTCAGAAAGGGAAAATCAGATGCATATGAATCTTGGCATTTAAGTTTAAGATCTTCAAAAGTTGCGACAAGAACCTTTTCTGGAAACTCAAACAAAACCCACAATTACTCTATATGTGGAAGAAGTTTCATTGTATTTTTTTTTTCCAAAAATGTACTTCACGATTTTGATTAAAATACAAGTTTGGGATATATCACAACTTTATCACGAGTTTTCAACAAACAGACTGCACTTACTACTCGCGGTAAAAACACGAGTTAGGCATGTCAAATTTTTTACTGCGTTATTAAGCATTTCTGAGATATTCGTCGTTCTTGATTTGAATTGCCTAGCCATCATCTTTCTGCTTCTCGTGATGGCTGCAAGCAGTAGGTTTAGAATTTGAAATTCGCAACCAGCTTTTAAACATTTGAATACCGCTGACGTCTTATACAAGTCTTGTACAAAGAGTTGTGCAATAAAAACCATTTTTTGCAAACGATTGATTCGATTAACATGAAACAGATAGCAAAATAAGCTATTGTAATAACAGTTTGCAAAGGACATATAAAAATAAAATGATACTGTGTAGTGAAAGTCGTGTACGTTTTTTACGCCCAGGGACTCAAAATGTTCTACTTCCGGTGAACTCTCGATTTTGAATTTTTAGGTGGCGTATAATGCTTCCCCAGTCTACTGTAAGTGAATGGTTGAGATAACAAGCAGCAAACTCCCTTTTGCGCAGCGCAAACGGCGATTAGTGTCTAAACCAAGCAACGCTAATGTTCCTAACTCGCAGTTTGTCGTCCTCCGTGCTAGCCTCTGTTCCCAAGGTCGCGGGTTCAAACCCGGCATAATAAGCAGTCTTTCGCGCCCAATGTAGTTTGGGACCATAGTTGGAAAAAAAGTGTTCATAAATAAAACTCATTTAATTTAACTCGCAGTCGCATATGATCTGTAAGTTCACTAAAGTTTGCTCCATTCAACTTTGCTGCGTATCACTTAACCATCACGTACGTCAAGTCACCTCTGGTTGACTGATTTTGTGGAATTGGGTGTTGTACAGTACAAAGAAGTTCCTTATTTAACATGATCATAATCATTTGCCTCAACATATCTGAAGAGAATTACCATTTAAGTTCGCATTACCAAATGAATAAAATATATCACTTAGGAGTTAACTCATCTAGAATGCATTATTTTCTTATCATGAAATACAGAGCAGGATCCTTTATTTTAATCGTGCATCTCGGATGGCGATAACATGGCACAGGAATGTCAAAATTAATGAGCAGAGAGGTAGGCGCAGTAAGGCGCTCCACTCCATGTGAAGCATTGGCGCATGCGGCTATGTGACGTAATGAATGCTTTTTAAAACACAAAGCATTTGCTTTACTTTGAGCGAGTCCATCAATATCTACTGCTAAGGAGTCCTAATAGATGACACAAATGAGCCTCGTGTGGTCTACTGCGATTCTGGTTTTTAAGATAATCCATTCATGTCAGTGTGTTTATATCGCTTTTGTCACCTTTCCTTGCGTGGCACACGGCCAATCAGGGGAAAGAGGAAGGTAACAACGCGGAGAATACAAGATTGTAAGAAACAAGAATAAGAGTTATATCTTGCAACGGACCAAACCTATTATAATTTTAATCACACGACTGTGGTTAGCCGAAACCATACGGCGACGATGGCTTTGGCTTTACGAACAACCTCGCGTTGCTGTGCGCTTCAGGCCGATGTCTCGTGCCGCCTTTAAAACGTTTACCTTTCTTTAATTTAAGCAAAACAGAAGAGAAAAAACGAGTCCTTAGGTAATCAAAATCCTCCGAGAATAGACGGCGCTCAACAAAGGGGTGAAAGTTAAATACGCCAGCAAAACAAAACAAAAACAGGAAAAGAAAACATCAACGAAATTGTCTCGACAGATGTGCCATTATCTGACGTCACAAACAAACATGGAGTTTATAATAAGAATCCCCTCTCCCGCCTCAGCATCCATGTTCGATCTGTTGGTTTGAATAGGGAACGAACGCTTGCTATTGATCTATACAGTAGGCAGCTTCCACCATTGTTATTTTAAAGCTTCTCTTTTGTTTTGCATCGTATATAAAGGTAGAAGAGGGTGAGGAACACAAGGGGTAAAGCTGAGAGATAGAGAGCGAGAGGGTGGGGAGAACTGAATAATAATAGCATTGCTTCTGGCTGGAAACTTTGACTATAAATTACAAACATACATAACCAATTTTCTTGGTGGAAGACTTTACCCATATAGAAACTATGGAAATAGATTTCAGCTCCGCCGAGTTCTGCAAGACAGAAGAGACTGAGTATAAAAGACAACGGTGCTGGAGCTGCTGCTTCTTCTGCTACTTCTGAATTATTCTCCTTATTAAAAGCTGGAAGGGAACATTAAACCGAATAAATTCTATTGAAAATGGGATAAATATTATAACAAAATAAAACGATAGCAGCGTTCCAATACTTGGAAGTTTGCAACTAAACAAAACTCAAAGCAATTTCAAAACTAAGGAACTTCCGAATTTCCAATGTTATCTGAATTCACCATATGCATTCAAGATAATAGCTGCTATAGTCCTTTGTAAGACGTTTATTCAAACTGAAGGTAAACTAGTGCTTGTAATTTATTTTATATAGAGGTTAGAATACACTAAAAATCAATCTATCTTCATATTTGAGGAAGCAAATTACACAGCAAATTAAGAACTTATGAGGAATATAATGACAATATCATCTTAGACAAAACAGTAAATCTTAATTTGCAGAACAAACTTCATCAGATCGACCAAAAATGTTACTTTTCAACGCGCAAAACATTCTCTCGCCCTTGGCAAGTAGGAAATAAAAAAAAAAAAATTATATATATAATAAAAAAGATGATCAATATTTCTGTTTTGACGAAGCTTCCTGAAATTGACTTTTGTTGATATATGATTATTTTTATATGTCTCCATTTGTTGATGCTTCCGTTAAAGATAAAAGGGATAAAATAATAAATCCTAAAATGTTTTAAAATTTACATTTACATGGTGTACAAATGTCTTTAATCTCAGACATTCTCTCGGAAGTGGCACTTTGCATTGCTGATCTAAATATTTATACTCCATTTAATAAAACTTCCATTCCTGGATTGGAAGTTTTATTGGACTAACCCATATATACATTTCAACTTTTGATTTAAAGGAATGTTTTAGAAACTTAAAAAAAGTATTTCGAAATTCATTCCAGATAGAGCAGAATTTACCCAAACTTACATGATTAACCATTGAGGAATCTTCATATTCAAAGCCTCTTCATGCTTTGAACACGAATAGTTTCGAAATCTATTCATTTAATAAATTGATTAAAGCGTTCTTTATGTTATTTCGTACATCATTTCATCCTTCCTCAATCTGTTTGGTCTGTTTTATGAGTAGAAATGACGGCGATGATGTTTCGGTGCAGCGTGACGTGGAAACAAGATGCTCTGTGGAGCTTACTCCGTCCCTCGGGAAGCTGGAAGAGAGCGTTGATCCCCATTGATGGAGCTAGGGTCACCGGACTGCCTCTCCGACTTCCGAGTACTTCAATCTGGAAACTGTGGGGACACTGTTATTGTAGAAACCCCCTAGTTCCGTCCGGTGTTCCTGTCAACTCATCCCTCCCTCCCTCCCTCCCTCCCGGGGGCGTAGTTACAATATTGTCACTGGCTCGGTGACGAGCTCACACCGAAGACGTTCTATTCCTTTAGTAGGATGTGTGCTGTATGATATTAATTTATAATTTAAAGTAGTATTAATATCACTGAATACAATAGAGGAACAACTAACTGTAAAAAACCCTGCCTCTTAAAGCGTGAAGATCTGAAAAACACAGGAGCATCATTTCATTATTTACCTTACATATTGTATCATATACCGTTTACAAACATTTCCGTTTCTAGCTCAGTTGGCTTTACAAACTTACATGAGCCAAGACTACCAAATTGTGTCGTGGTGCCTCAACGTTCTCATTAAACATTTCGGACTTTCTCGAGTTTCAGCATATTAAAAACATAATGCGATTATCTATGAACGTTTCCAAACTTTGGCGAACTTGTAACTAAACAAAAGTGGCAAATAAAACCTCCACCTTAATCTGATTAAGTTAATAACTTGGAAGCTTTTGTTTAGAAGCACCTATAAGAACTGGAATAACAAGATCCTTTATCTGTTAGGTTCCAGTGGGGCGACATTTAGAAAGATCGTGTTTCGTGCAACATAGTAAAACACAGGCAAGGTAAAGCAGATATTTTGTTACTAGCTAGGAGGAATCAAACGGGATATTTCGTCAGCAATTTTTTAGGGTTTGATCATTTTGTCTCACAGAGGCTCGCTCGACAGTTGCAATCTCCATTCACGTGACGCATTATAGACGTTCTTTCAGCAAATAGCTGAAATTTACGCGCAAAAATATAGCTCGGTGCTTATGTTTTCTGTTTCCCAATTTAATATTAATATTAACAATGTGTTACTTCTTCAATCCTTTCTGGAATAAATTCACAACCCAAGCATTCCGCATGAAAAAAAAAATTGAATGTTCTGTTCCCTGATTCATCAGAAAACTTTAAAACTTACTGAAAGTTATAAAGGTCTTATTGAATCTACACACCTATGTCTGTGAAAATTCTGTGAGAATACTAACTCACTCTTGGTACAGCATGCAATAGCGTTTTATAGCTTAAGGCCAAGAAAATGCAATTTAGATGTCTTTAACACCTCTTTTAATCCCGGCTTCTGCAGTTCAGATCGCACCGCTTATACAACGTAAAACGATGCTATTGGATAGATGATTATACTTTTTTTTTTCTTTCCCAGTTTAAACTGAACACCAATTTAATATTTCATTCAAGTTCCACCACGCCACGTCGGGGTATATTATGTCACCTTTACCGTGATTTCTTGATCAGAGAATTTCTAGCTTGCGAACCATTATGTGCATAGTGAGGAAGGATCAACTCATCGGCTATAGATGGCACAATACGACTAAATCACGATTTGCGGACGTGAAAAACGGCGAATTCGACCCAAGGACTTTTTCTTTCAAGGTATAGGACTATTTTACATAGAAATAAAATTACACGGGACGAATAGCTTTACTTCCCTTTCGAAGAAGTGAAGATGTTTACGTCCGAAAAAAAATCCGCAACCTTGGGTATTAGAGGAACCACTACATCACACAGGGCAACCATGCTATTAAATATTACAATATAGTTCAATTTCAGAGTGTTGATATCAAGAATGAACTTTCATATGGCTGCAAAGAGCTGTGTAGTGTTCAGATGCATAAGATGCAATAATAAGCAGGGGAAACAACCCGTCATTCTGAATTTTGGTTGCACCTCTCTTCCAGTGTCAGTACATTTTGCACCTTTTTCTATTTGTTTTTGTTTTTCGCACTTTTATTACGCATTACTTCCTTTAGCGCATATGTACAACGTGCATAGTAGGTAGAGAATATATTTTAGTCCACCCAAAAATTCGATACTGATACTTCACCGGAAATATTTGTTTTGAGACCCCCTGAAACAAACAAAAAATGTATAAAAAGACCTCTGTGTGTGTGTGTGTGTGTGTGTGTGTGTGTGTGTGTGTGTGTACAGCATAACTAAAAAAAAGTCCATTGAATACCATATTTAGGATTTAAGTTCAGTATCTCCCACGGATAAGACACGAAGATTTTCAAGAAAACTCCCCCGCCCCAAACCCTTTGCCTGGAAAATTTTTGGAAATTTTGATTTTTTCAAAAATGTCTCTAACAATTTTGATTAAAACACCGTATGTTAAAGATATTTACATGATAAATAGAATGTATAGATATTTTTAATTTATTAGGAATGGTCTCTGAAGATCTCTTCATTTAGAATGGCTTTTGCATAACTACTAAATCGGATAGAAAAAAAAATACTACAAAAAATGCAAATCTCGTCAAAACACACAATTTATGTCCTTATATCTCTATTGTACAGCTAACCGTTTCTAAGGTATTCCTTGTTACTGATTTCAATTTTACAATATTTATACTTTTCTTAAACAGAGAAACAGTGAAAAACAGTATTTTTTGTTGTTTGTTTTACTCCAGGCCATGCAAACAAGCCGAATTTCAATTTTTTGATAATGTTTAACGCTCGGTTTTACTTCAATGGTACCACAGGCGATGTCACTGGTGATACATGAATGAAGATGGAGTTCCGGTGGAATATGATGACGGGGGAAACCGGAGAACCCAGAGAAAACCCTCCTTTGGGCTGCTTTGTCCACATGCGGTCGCTTGGGATTGGCCTGTCTAGGCGAGAGGTGAGTGGTATAACCACTCGGGCACGGCGCGGCCCAGCTATTCACAGAGCGACAGCTATTAAAACCTTTGATTATCCCTTTAGTATAGTGTATTCCCTTACAAGGAACTAGTCATAAGAACATTCTGATAATGCACAGTTCGATTAGCAAAAAGCAGAAAGAATAATAATCCTTTGTCAGAAGCTGATAGTTAAACAGATAGAGAAAGTCGTGTAAATTGAATACACCAGATTTTTGTCCCCTTTTCCATGTCTTCCTACAACAATTAAAATTGATATGAGCAATAAATGAACAAATCTCGTGCTTAGTGAATGAAAGCGAAACCTGGACAAAGCTTAGCCAAAAATCCAGACGTTGAGGAATGTTACAACAAATAATATTTTACTATTGTTTCAAGTCTGTTCTTATTATAAACGACACTGCCAGAGGTGGACATGGACGACACATAAAATAAAATATTTCGAAAAAGGAATTTATTTAAGGAGAAGTTACAAGTCATTTTAAGGATATGTATGATTGAAATTTCATGAATAATCACAAAATATCGAGTTCTTTATTTTAATTCCATAAAATAATTTAAACAGTCCTGTATATAAAAAAGGTATAATTGGCCACAAGGCACCATTTTTAGTTGTCTTAACTGGAACTAAATTACTACAAAGCATTAGACGTGAAACGGTAATGTACTTGGCAAGAAAAATTTCAGTTCCACGAGATCTTGTTCGCATCATGCAAAGTTAAAAAAAACGAAATTGTGCAGAAGAAAAGCAGTATTACAAGAAGAAAAGAACAGAAAAGGCGGCGGCGGCAGCAGCAGCAGAGGAGAGTTAAAGGGAGGCTGAGGGGTTTTGGTGGATTTTAATATGAGCCATGCATTCAAATCTTTCCTTGTTTTCTCGCTATAGATATTTTCAGCATTTTTCTACCTGTAAAATGCTTCCGGCGGAGCACTTCTTCTGTTAAACAAATAAAATTTGCTGTACATGTTAACAAAGATACAATGAATAAGCATTGCCCTAGGTTTTACTGTCAGATATTTTTAAGCAAATATTTTCAATATATATTTTATTTTTATGACAAAAAAAAAAGCATATTCATAACTTTAAACATTTTTGGAACCTAAATCAAAGAAGACACAGAGAAATCTAGGGCAATTGCAAAAAGTAGATGTAGTGTGAACCTAAGGTTAAAAGTATTAGACCAAACTTTTTTTTTTTTTGTCGCAAGATTTTCAGTGACATGACAAAAACAAACAATTTTACCACAACCTTCAAACCATTAAAGGAAAATAAATGAAATTTGCACTGCAACTTTTGCATTATATTACACATGTACTATAAATTTCAAAAAGCTAGCATTATTAGTTTGGAATTTCAAACTTTCAGTCATACATGTCCTTAAACAGATCTTTTGGTAACGTTTGGTAAATTAATACATTTTTATTGTTTAATTTTTATATAGGCCCCTTTAACTTCTATAGTCGTACCGATATCGGGGCTTTGCTTTAGAAACCACAGCTGATTTTGTTTGTTTGTTGTTTTTTTACTGTTTAACACACACACACATGCATACTACTTTCATACAATGGGGGATGTGGGATGGCTCTAGTTAAAAGATAACAAATGATTAATTCTCACCCCACCCAGGAAAAGAAGCCGGGACCTCTGGGTAAGAAATAAAAACGCTTACCATCTATCGCAGAGGCAGTCGAATGAATATTGTGCCTTAATTTGTCATGCTTTGGTACTTTTGTGATTATTATTTACATTGAAAATTTGCACCTTTTGCAACTTTTTCAAATAAAGTGTGACACTTTTTTGTATCTTTTTGGCCAATATTTTGCACTTAAAATTGCTATTTCTAGTGATGATACATGAAATGAAATGATGACCAGGATACGTTCCGGGCCTAACTTAGCGTTGTTATCTCCTGGACGCGATTCCTGGCTGAGTGGTGAGCTTTCTCTCTTATCCAGATTATGTTCTACTCTTCCCAGAAAATGTGTGTTTAACGCCCGCTCTTACTGCTCTGCCACTGCAGGCGACGACACTGATGATACATGAAGATGGAGCCCCGGGGGAAACCGGAGAACCCGGAGAAAACCCGCCCCTGCGCCGCTTTGTCCACCACAAATCTCACATACGGTCGCTTGGGTTCGAACCCGGGTCTTCTAGGTGAGAGGCGAGTCGTCTGACCACTCGGCCACGGCGCGGCCGTGTGTGTGTGTGTGTGTGTGTGTGTGTTCTAATGTATAAAACCCAAAGAAAAACGGTAAAAGCCCACTGATTTGACCATTGCAGTTAAATTCGAAAAAGAAAGAAAATGAAATAGAAAGAAATGAGAGATAGAAAGAAAAAAGAGTTGTTTCTCAAATTAGGCGGCCCACGCATGAACAAAGAAGTTGAAGGGAACTACAGAGATAAAAAAAAAAGAAAAAAAAACAACAAAAATGTTCTCTGTTGAATTTACATGACTCAAATTCTGAAACTTTATCTAAAACAACCCCTAGTTCAACCAGTTCTATCTATATGTCTCTTCAATGTGACCATCAGGAGAAAGTACAGAGAACCCAAAACAAAAATGTTTGCAGCCGACATCCTCTGCAAAGCTCGTAATATTTGGACATGCTGCGAATTTAGTGTGACGTTGCGGATAATTCTTCCGTGGTAATTCTGGAGTGCGGATGAGAATGCCAAAAGCGAGGGAACCACTTCTTGCGGTGGGGCTTCGCAAACACACCAACCACCGAAATTAATGATTAGCTTCAACCTCGTGACGTAATATAACAGGCGAAATTTCGCCTAATTATTGCCGCAACCGCCTGCAATTCCGGGGTAGACAGGGACAGACATAGCGGGAGGCAATATCTATAAATTCCTCTCCGGGGCTAAACAAAAAGATGATGCATGGCCATTTAAAATGTCGTTTGGGTTAACATTTCTGCTTGATTTTCATATTATATTGCGCAGGAATTTATAGGTACACCATGGAGAATATTATTATACACGCAATCCCATTAATATTTTGAATTTAAATTAGATACTATAAAAGGGAAAACACCGTAAATTTTACAGCGCGGAACAGCTCAGCAAACGGCGGCGAAGGGGAGAGGGAGAGAGGGGTTGAAAAGTGAAGAGAGGGCGGGGGAAGGGACGGAACCTTTTAGTGCAATGTAAAATACCTCTCGTGTGTAAATCAAAACAATGAAACCTACAATACATGCCCATAACGAATGAGGCAATAAAAGCTACCAAATAACTCGCCCGTTGTGAACCGAAAAAAATAATAATAATAATAATATGGGACGGAGAGGACTCCATAGAATCCGAATTACATTTAATATGGCGGGAACCACGCTGCTATGTAAATAACAGGCAAAATCGTATATACGTTTACTTCTTTTATTTTTATTTTTCGAGTATGCAATTTTTAATGTTTACAAAAGCATCGTAAAATAAAACTAGAAGTTTCGGTGGCCACAGGGATTTTTGTCATGATATATAAAAGCAAATATGTGGAAAGTATTTTCCTCTCTCCGTCCGTCTGTCGAGAATGAGCGAGAGTGATGTGCATAAAAATCTGTTTTGTTTGTAGTTTGCATGAGTTATTGCATCCATTACTGGCTAACTTCATTAACACATGACAGCGGACGGACGGACAGAAAGACGTGTAAATACTGTGTGCACGAGTTGGATCTGGAATAGCTCTGTGCTATTAGTGTGGAATGGGGTGCTTTGAGCGAATGAAATTCAAAACCCAAAATCGATGCCTTCATTTGCTACAACTACCAGAAACAACTGCTACAATGTCCTCGATTGTTGCGACTAACACAAGGGTAAAAAAACGTCACTTTCAAATATTGCTCTCAAATGCGAAGCAGTAAAGCAATGAACATTGGTTTTCATGAGACCACGACCTAAAACCCACATATGATTTACAGCAAGGACTACCTCGCCCATTAAACTGCCCTGATTCGGTTTGGTCTTCGTTCATCCGTTCATATCAGAACACGCTGTTTGCTCTTCAACAGGACGTTTAATCGCTAGTGAGCCTTCCCTTTCAGTTTCACGTGCTGGTCATGTCCAGCAACTGTTACTTCTCTCGTTTATATTTGGCGTTTTGCTGGCGACTAGTGAATGCTGACATGCGCCTCCTACTGGCATGTGCATTAGTGATTTATAATGTAGTACGTATCACTCCTATGGACTACACTATTCATTCCTCTCAACTGCACTGTTTACATTTTTGTTTTCTCTCTAGCCTCCACCGGAAAGAGATAAACTAATCTGTTGCTACGTGCTCATTCTTACCTTCATTCCAAAATTCCATTCCCAGGAACATAACTGAAAAGCATTACTGAAAAATAAAATGGCGCCTTTGACAAATCATGATTAAGAGTAAGAAACTTGACATTTAAATTGACAACTTCTAAAAACTTCAACCAATTTAACTGAAAACTTTATCATGCTACAGAGTGATTTATATAGAGCTGACACATTTCTTGTAATTAATGTTTCAAAACGTATTATGCTAGCGACAACTCATTATACCTAAATTGTAGAAGAATTTGGGGAGATTATTTACCTCTATAGCAAATGTTGAAAATATCCTCCATCCTACATAAGGCACAACTCAACACGTCGTTCCATGTTACTAGCCACTCGTTGGAGGACTCTGTTGTCAATAGCTTGAATCTCCTTTGTGATGCGCTTCAGATCGTCCAAAGTCTGCGGACGTATGGCATAAACCCTGTCTTTTAAGTAACCCCATAGAAAAAGTCCGGCGATGTCAAATCCGGATATTTTGGTTGCCACAGATTCCTGGAAATGATCTGGTCTTCAAAGAAACTTGCAATTAGGTTCATGGATTCATTTGATGTATGGCATGAAGCGCCATCTTGCTGAAAATATCCTTGATTCAGCTCTACATCGTACTGTATTTGCACGTTGACTACAAGAACAAAATGTTGAAACAGCTGCCTACAATGCAATTAGGAATAAAACATAAACAGCTGCGCATCTAGTGACAAGGAATCGAAACTCCAGAACATTCTGCTGAATTTGGTGCTAAATTTGGGTCATTGAATGAATGTCCAATGGTGTAATTAAAGAAAGAAATGTGTCAGTACCACATAAATCACTCTGTAATATGTATACACTGTAACATTTTCCTAATTAAATGTTACACTTTATGTAAATTTACAAATTTTGATCTTTTAAATCTTGCATTACCCCTCAAATATAGTTGCTTACAATAAATATTAAATTTGCTATATAAATGTACGCTCTCTTACAAGAAACATTTGTAAAATGTATTATAAGTAAATTATGTATTAAATTCAAAACATGCTTGGTATAATGAAAATACTTATTAGGCAATTTTATCAACTTTCAAACATCGTGTGCTAAAAATCTGAATCAAATTGAACACAAAATTTACTATGGAGAGGATTTTAAAGTAGCAAAACAAACCGTATTAAACAAACCGCGAATTCCATGTTTTCAATTTGAAAACAAAGATGTCGGCACAGAGTGCCCATGAATGAACTCAAGAGTATGATGAAGAAACCAAGGGTTTTGACGTAATTCTTGGCTTCATTTCCTGTCTAAATGTAAGCAAAATGCTTGGGATTGAGGCTGTCCGTTTATTGGTATTTAGTGGACTATTTTGTGGCAGGATAGAGTTCCCGAGAGTCATTGCCGATTGGCAAGGAACTTATGGAATCTTCTTTTTCCTCCAACCTCATTCAGCTGCCTCACGTTGAGGACACAATATTACCCAAGATTGTTGATCGCGCTGGAGTGAAATTGATTTGGTATTCAAGCTAAGTATTTCGTGCGCTCAAATAGTTAAAGGCAGATTTCTGAAGGTGCCGCGCCGTGGCCGAGTGTTCAGACTACTTGCCTCTCACCTAGACGGGCCGATTCCAAGAGACCGCATGTAGGATTTCTGGTGGACAAAGCGGCGCAGGGGCGGGTTTTCACCGGATTCTCCAGTTTACCCCACCATCACATTCCACCGAGGCTCCATCTGCATGCATCATCAGTCTCATCGCCTGCGGTGCCATTGCAGTAAAAGCGGGCGTTAAATCCTACAACAAAAAAAAGGTTTCTGAAGGGTGATTTCGGCTACTTGATGTTGGACAGATTACTGAACATCGAGGCGACGTCGGCATTGAAGAGAGACACGCCTACGATGAAAGCATCCAAAGGCAGTTCAAGGGTACTTTAAATTATCATCTCATTGGAAATGCGCTATCAAAGACACCTACAGAGAGGGGAGCAGCATCGCAACCCTATCCAAATGAGGTTGTGCAGAGAAGTGAATGTCACTCTTCACTTATGGATCATATGCTTGCACTCTCGTCGGAAATCTCAATTTTTAGCAAATTGAACCATCAACAGTCTCAGGCCATACTTTAAATCATCCATAATGGATACTAAACTCTTGGATTGATAGGAGCTAGCATAAGGGAAGAGCAAGGATCTAAGAAAGACGCTGTGCTAAACTCGATCACACAAATGCAGCGACCGCCGTTTTGTCTAAAGTGACTATTGTATTTGGCTCTGTTTTCGCATTTCACAAGCACCCTTGGGGGTCTAGCTGCAGGTTTAGAGCCTCTGATTTTGTCACTTTATATCTAACAGAGAGAGAGAGAGAGAGAGAGAGAGAGAGAGAGAGAGGAGGGATTAGTTTCTTGTTAACCTTTTTAAACAATATATAATAATAATGTGTTAACTCTTGCAAGGAACATTTGAGTCTTTGTGTTGACCATTTAAACACCTCTACGGGTATGTGTCCACCACTCCTTAACCAGCAACAAATTTGGTACTTATGCTGACATTCCTCCATGCTACTTTTAGTGTTTTCTATTTCTTAGAAGAGATCTTGGAAGCAAAACAGGTGACGTTAGTAATGTTATCGCCTTCGTGCTTTATTGCATTACTACTTAATTGTAGATAGCCTTATTTGCTTGCTCGCACTTTATTGATATATATTATTCATTCCAAATACACTATTTTGCGTTCAAATTCAGGTTATTTATTATTAGGAATCACATCACTGCCCTCATATTGGACTACGAGAAAAAGAGACAAATCATCAGCATTTATCGATCTTTAACACTCTTCCAGACTGTCTAAAACTTTAACATAAAATTCTTAGGAAGTTACAGTTTCATTGTTTCTGTAGAATCTGGTCTATGCCAAACTTTCTAGTTGCAATAGCAAAACTTTAATACAATGAAGATACGTCGTGTTAGACAGTTTCCAGCCTTATTACATGGCTCTTTTGTCTAAAATCTTCTGTAGAATTTAAATATATTAAATATAGCCGATTACACTAGCCCTGTACATGCAAAAAGTTGGCATGTTGGATCAGACTTGAAGGTGTATTGGGATGTTCGAACCAGATGAGGTATAATGAACGGACAGGCCTCAGCATGAGAGCTCAAATGGTAAGAGCATCGCTATGCATTACACCTGCATTACAGAATACCAAAATAAAGAAACTATCCAAATTTACTTTGTCGGGGGGAAAAAATAGTAACTATATTAATGTATCAATTGCATGACAATGATAGCAGGACTAGGAATACCAAATGATAAACCATTAAACTCCTTGGATAAATGTTTAACAAAGTGATGGGAATATTTATGATGTTTAGCGTGCATTTGTGAATACTCATATCCAATAGCGGATGATAAATTTACAACGTGAATACTCAAATTTTCAAACTGGAAACCCAGATCAACAAGTACTGCAACATCTCAAAGGGTATTAAAATTGCTCTTAGTGTATCACTTATACGCTTGACCTAACGTTTATTGTTGCATCATTTAAATTCCTCCTGAAGAAGTTTGGCATGTCATGTAGCCGCTAAAGAAAGTGAAGGCTACCTATATTATTTGTTTGGACCGGTGCACAAATTCATCGGGTCCGCAAAACGAACCAGGTATCTTTGAGGACCACCGCAGACCACATCAACCGTCCGCTGTTCATTAATCCACCGACTTATAGTGAGCCTGCCTTAATCTCCTGAATTCCTACCACAGCCAACTGAGGATGTTTACATGTATGGCAAGAGCATTCTCTTAAAACTAGTCCTCAGTTATCTAAAATAACATTCACAAGAACTCCGTTAATATTCTGCTCCATTTACACACTCGGAATTTAACCTTGCATGCTTAGAGTTTCCAATCTTGGGCAGACAAAAACACAATCAAAACCAGCACAAATAAAAAAAATCTCATATGTTCCATTAACATGATTTTCTCTGGAACAAATTACTGTCAAAAAGCTAATTCTCCTATTTATTTCATACGAATTGAGAAAAAATTAGCACAAATTGTCTTATTACCTGCTTTCTTGTTAGTAGGAGGGAAGTAAGGGTGCACCATACGCAAAAACATTAGTGAAATATTTTAAAATTAGATTGCTATGTGATTAAGTTCTTTGCGTGGCCAGGAGTTGACAGATTCCCGTATGAGAAAAGTATTAGTATTTTGAAACTGAAACCAATAACAAGGAATATCTCAAAAACGGTCAACTCCATGAAAAAAATTATATAGCATAAATTGCATACTTTAACGAGCTCTACATTTTTATTGAGGAAGGCTTTGCCTATCTCTTACGATTTACCAGTTATGCAAAGTTCCGCAAAATTCGTTTAGAATAAACATATCTACAGAGGTTATTCCCAGAAAATTCAAGATATACATTTTATTTGTCATATAAATGGCCTTAATATACGCTATTTTAATTAAAATCGTTAGAGTCATTTTTGAGAAAATCAAAATTTTCGAAAGCTTTTCCATGTAAAGGGTAGTTTGTGGTGGGGGGCTTGTTTTGAAACTCTTTGTATCGCTTCCTTGGAAGGTATTAAACCACATGCCAAGTTTGGATTTTAAGTCTTTTCATTTTTGAGCTATGCTGTACACACACACGGACCTTTTTTTAAAAATCTGTTGGGTCCATTCACATGATTTTCTCTACATTTCTGCAACCAATTATTCTTAAAAAGCTTATTAATCTATCTACGTCATACTAATCGAGAAAAACAGCAGAGGTAGAAGGGAAATAATGCAGTAAACTAGGCTAAAGGGACAGTGAAATCTTTTAAAAGCTGGTTGCCATGTGATTGAAATCCGTTTCTTTGCTTGCCCAGGAGTTGACACATTCCCGTATGAGAAATGTATAAAGCATTCTAAAACTGAAACCAATAACAAGGAGTACCTCAAAGACGGTCAACTCCACGAAAAAAATGCAAGCATAAATTGTGTGTCTTAACGAGATGTGCATTTTTTGTGGAATACGTTTCTGTCTATCTCTTTCAGTTTACTAATTATGCAAAATTCCGCGAATTTGTTCAGAATAAACATGTCCACAGAGGCTATTCCCAGAAAGTTCAAGATATAGATTTTATTTGTCATGTAAATATCTTTAATATACGATATTTTAATCAAAATCTTTAGAGTCATTATTGAGAAAAGCAAAATTTTGCAAAATGTTTCCATGTAAAGGGTAATTGGAAGTGGGGGGATTTTCTTGTGTACAATGTACACAATGTACATAGTGGCTAGAGAAGGTATTGTATTTCACCTAAAAATTCGATGTCGAGATTTCACCGGAAATATATATTTGGAGTCCCCTGAGTCCGAAAAAAGCATCTTTAGAAAAATGTTCGTGTGTGTGTCTGTGGACAGCATAATTAAAAATCGAAAAGACCATTCAATACCAAGCCTGATATTTAGGTTTAGTATCTTCCAATGATGCCACACAAAGATCTTCAAGAAAATCCCCCTACAACAAACTACCCTTTACACAGAACATTTTTCGAAAATTTGAATTTCTTAAAAATGGATTTTGATTAAAAATTCCGTAAATTAAAACTATTTAGATCCCAAATAAAATGTACATCTTCAATTTTCTACGAATAGCCTCTGAAGAAGAACTGTGTGTTATGGATGAATTTTGCCGAATTTTCCTTAATTGATAAACAGTAAGAGATAGACAAAAACTTACTACACATATAAGTAGATTTCGTCAAAACACCAATTTATGTTCTTTACGTTTTTTTCATGGAGGTAACCGTTTCCAAGATATCCCTTGTTATTGTCTCAATAATGAAGTACTGATACTTTTCTCAGACAGGAAGTGTCCGTTTTTCTTTTGTTCTACTCCTGGCCAAGCAAAGAAGCGATTTACAATGACAATCACAAAACGATAGCCTTTAAAACATTTGACTATCACTTTAGTCTCGTGCATTCCTTTAGTTGCCTTCTACTTATAAGGAACTAAGTAATAACTAACACTCTTGTTAGTATTTATTCGATTAGCATTATGTAGAAAGAAGAATAATATTTTGTTAGAAATTTGTAGAGCAGCTAGAGAAATTCATGCGAGTGTAACACATCAGAATGTTTTTGAATACAGGGGACCCTAACACATGTATTTCCGCTGAAATCTAGGTATCGAATTTTTGGGTGCAATGCAATACTTTCTCTATACACTAAGTAGTTAGTACGTGTAGATAAGCTAATAATTAAGATCTTAATCTTTCCATATACAAATGGGAATATTTGAAAAAGTTTACTTTGCTATATGGTCGTTTTATGTTTATTAACAATTACGTAGATAATTTCAAATTTCACTTAAAACTTTGAAGTACTCGTATAATAGATGGAGCAAATATAAAGCATCCTTGTGTCTCACAATAATAATGCTCACTTTTATTTCGAAATAAAATATTTACCTCCTGAATCATTACACAATTTAGTATTGCAAAAGAAAATTTTAGGATGTTAACTGCATTCATATTGTGTTTTATATTAATTAGTATTAAGTTTGCGAAACAATTTTCACATTCCAAACTGAAAGTTACATGTGGATGCCCAATTTCATTAAATAACCTAAAAGAGTATCTTGTTTTCTGACGTACAAGTTATCCTTTGAGATTCTGCAGAAGGCAGCTCACAAGTTTCAAAAGCTACGACACACTACAGTTTAAACATGTCATCTTCTAAATTCAAGAGTAAAATGCAATAAGGATTAAAACTTATTTAAAATAAGATGGTCCAACAATTCAGTAGTTTATATATTTTTAAATCATTTGGAGTTTCAAAAACGAAAGGGCCCCCCCCCGAACGCCTACCATAATACCAATACGTATGCGGCACTACCAGTTGGACAATAAATAATGCCGGAACAAAAGCAAGTTCTTAATAAACAAGAAAAAGCAGATAGAATCAGCGAGCAATAATTCTTAAGATGAACTTTGAAATGAGCAATGAAAGACCAATTGAAATATTTAGCTTACAAATTACAATAAACCTCCTGAAGCAACATTAGTTTCATGTAAGCGCAAATGCATTCAATAAGCTAATAAATGAGGTGTTTTATAATACTCCGTCGGGACTCCGGCGCCATATTCCTTTTTCTTTTTTCTCTATTTTTCATTTTACCTATATTTCCTTTGTTATCCTATTTGTTTGCCGTCTTCTGTTTACTTACAAATACACATACATATATACATTTACAAACATACAAGGTAGGATTCGAACCCACGATCCCCTGCGCCACGAAGCACCAAAGCTAGCGAAAGCGGTCACGGGGACTGTCCATATCATACATAGCTCAACGCTTTCTCTCGCACTTCTTCCTAGACACGAGCAACAAAGTGGTAGCTGTGAGCAGTGATGGATTGCAACCTCAAGTATCCAAAATGTTAGCGTCCAATAAGCAGATATCCGCAATTGCACCATTGGCACACACCTTTCACTGCCGCATTGTCTCAGCTTTCAAAGTCTTTCGGGTTGCATACCACTAATGCCATGCGTTAGCTTTACCGGGAGGGGAGGGGGCAGATTGTACATAATATGCGTACTTTGCTTTCACTGGAGTGACTTCGGTATTTTTTCCGCTGCATACTAGTAGTGAGTAACTCATTCAAGATTACGTACATCAGTTGTTACCTTCTGTTCTTGCTGTAAAGAATAACGTTTATGAATCAAAAGTGAGAGTTTATTAAAGACATGTGTTCTTGTCTTGTTATGAGTCACTAAATGCCCACCAAAAAGTCACGCCTGTACAACGAACGTGATGCATACGTGCATGTAGGCACGGTGTAGACAATTGCAGGAGAAATTTCCTGCTATTCCACCGGGTACAATTATTTTAGAAGCCTGGCTAATAAGTTTGGGATAAGAGGATTGCTAAACGCTAAATCTAAGAAGCGAAAAACAAAATGTTCTAACACACGAAAACACTGACGAAATTGGTGCATGGTTCGAACTCTCCAAAAGAATTGTTGCACAGTGAGGTGTTTCAGAAGCCTCTTTTCATACAGTTACTAAAACAAATTAATACTAAACTACGCGGCGCTACAGCCCGAAATCGGGCCAAGCCTACCACCCCACTTCTGCCTATTTCACTTGTCTTGAATGGGGGAGCACTACTGGTAGGTGGGAAGTGGTTAGCACACCGAGTCCCTTCCGGCCGATTAATGCGTTCCACGCAATCTGGAACGGTTACTTTTCCCTCACGTAGCTCCTCAACTGCCCCCTCCCGCCCCAGGGACTCATGAAGCTGGTGCACCCCAGACGAGCTCTCCCAGCAATATACCGATAATTGAACCTGGGCCTCCCGTTTTGAAAGCAGCTGCTTACCAACGTGCTAGGGTGACGATCACCATATAGCAGCTAAACGTTTAAAATTGGAACATTTCAATGTGATTATTATTGTTCATTAATTAAAACCTAGTGACGATGAGGAATGTCTCACCAGATGGACACCTCGTATAACATGGTTAGTACTGAATATAGAACAAGTTACTATCACTCGTGACACCAGAGATTTAGACCAAAAAACGGTGCAATAGACAGTGCGCGAAGAGTTGTCCTCCGTGGTCTAGGGGTAACATGCTAAGCCTCTGCTTTTCAAGGCCACGGGTTTAAACTCGCTGAGGGTGATGGATTTTTCGGGCGTAAAAATCCTTAGCATGGCTTTCTTCGGAAAGTAAGTAAAGCCGTTGGTCCCGTGTCGTAGATTTAAGGCCCGTAAAAGAAATCTCAAGCAAAAGAGGCCTCTGAGCAAAATTAGGTAGTCTTTCACGCCCAATATATTATGGAACGCTAAGAACCGCAGCAGTTAAAGAGGGTCCATAAATAAAACTCCATTTATTTTTGGTGAACGGAGACGCACACGCTTTTCACGGTTTCGCAATATAAGAACGCATTGTATTGTCAGTATATAGCATTGAGCACACTCCTGATATACGAAAAACAGGAATGTCAACTTTATCAAAACCCACGTCCATACTATGAACGTTTGAACTCTGTAATTTTATGAGTGCTATTTTGTGAATAGCTTAGATCGATGGAAGTAATTCGTATAAATGCACATCAGCACATGTTCTGCAATTTATCTTCTCAAGAATAAACAAACTGACGCAACATGTCGCTGAGAAGTAGTAGCTGACTTTCAAGGTCTAAATGCTATTTCTATTACATTTCCAACATTATTTTGTTCGGAATGCAATGTTCCGTGTTTGTTTCCCATGCATGTTTCCATAATAGTTTGCCTTATTATGATATTTTATGGAATAAAGTTTAATAATTACCTTGCTTTAATCTAATAACACCACACTGGTGATGTCAAGGCTGCTATTCAAATGAAAGGCATTCACCTTTACTTGACCTTGAAGAACAAGCAGGTCTCTGGGATTTGTTATGGCTGGAGTTCGTGTAATTTACCTGGCAAGGCAGGTGTATCTCTGGTCATAATTTATGTATTCGGGCGCCTGTGCTTTGCTTTACCTTGCGCGATCATGTCCGAATTGCAACATGATGGATGCTACTTCTGAATGGAGAATTTCGATTCTTCTGTCGTTTGATAACTACATTTCTTTAGTAACAACACGGACTTTTGTGGCGTGGTAAACATTATAACTATCTCATTTCCTTTTATGTTTTATAAACGAACTACAAAAACGATTATCAACATGATGTTTTATTATAAAATTTGTGCAAATAAAATATTATATCCTCGTAAGTCCCATGAACTGCTTTTGCTAAAACTGAAACTCAAAAAATTAAATCAAAATATCCAAACATAAAAGACCCACACCTTGTTGAGTGTAAGCGCATATTTAGAAGAAAGAAAACTGCTCACTAATCGCTCCAATAACAAATGCAAAATGTGCATGCCAAAGTCAAATGAATTTAAGAGATAATTTGGTTATTAGACATTGTTAGAGCTCTTGCGTTCTCAAAAGCAATACTAATCATAACAATCAGTTTTGAAAGTTCTATATTTAAACTCTTTCGAGAAAAATCAACATTTTAACATTTCTTTTACAATTTGAATTCGATTCATCATTTCAAAATACAAATGGCTAAAAAGTGGAAGTGTTTTATTTAATTATATAATTTTATTAGTAATAAGAGCACTATCACAATTGCTAATATTAAGATGTTTGTATTTACATGCAAAAGATCAATATAATCAATATGCTGCGTTTGAAAGTCCTAAAATAGGCGCAATGTCTCGCTGGGCTGATAACATTTAACTGTGCCGTTTAATTAATGCCAATGGATATACAAACTCAATGATTATCCTTTTTACGTCCAATGACAACAAATTTGATAAAGGGCCTATTACAAAATGCAATGGGCAACTTTGAAATCATACGAAACAAAAATGAGTGTGATATCAAATAAATTTTGCTGTGTTACATGGAGAAACTCTGGAAGTTTGCATTAGTAGTACCGCAGTTGGTAATCATGTATGTGGTGGTTGTTGCAGGTGCAGAACAGCATAAGTGGCGAATCCTGTGGAAAAAAGCACACTATGCGGTAGAACTTTCAGAATTTGTTTTAGCAAGTTCTGCAACTATTGTCCAACGACATTTCACAGATGCTAGACTTTATTTAGATGAAATTCTACTGCAGTGTTGGATTGACCGTGCTGCAGACGACAATAAATCTTTGCTACGTTGACCAAGGAGGCCCGAACTTGCGCCGTTAGACTTTTTCCTGTTTTCGTTCCACCACTTCCTCACAATTTAGATGAAAAGAAGGAAAATATCAGAAGACCTTGGCAAGTGTCGATGCAGATTATATTACATCGGGTTTGTAATGAACTTGAGTATCGTCTAAGATGTGTCGCGTGACAGGAGTTGCTGAGTTCACAAACGAAGCTTCAAGACAGTGTAAACAGATTCGTCATATCATTAGTAATTATGGATTTATAACAAATTGAAACTATCTATTCCTTTGTAATATACATATATATTTCTGCTTGTTCCGACGATGTATCATCACTACTTATTTTTCGTTTTCAAAGCTTTACCTCGCCAGTTAAAGTAAAAGAGGCATGGGAATTGTAAAAAGGTTTCTTGACGAGGGTAAAAACAACATCTTCTCCAGAACGGTTAGCCTTAGTTCTTATAAGTTGTCGATTAGGAATCTTATGAATAAAGCTGTGTTTATCTGTTCTCACTTTTTCCGTTGAAGCTTGTTGGCAATTTATTGAAATATCTTGCAGATAATTCGAGTTTAGACATGCAAGTCTACAGATCTAATTATCCTAGAGATCTGAAGTAACAATTCAGGTGCTCTATTTTCTGAAGCTACCCAGAACTAATCAGTTTATAGACATGTACTATTAGGCTTCATGTCGGCATTTTTGGATCACTAGGAGTTATTGCTGTGAAAATCTTCCCAGCTGGGCTTGATTTCTAAAATGATTCTAGAAGTTCAAACCTACCCTCTCCTCTTACCCTGCTTCATTATTACAGAAAAAGGAAATTAGAAGTCGGATATGCTGTAATCATATAAGATATCAGTTAGATATTATAAACCACAGTCACGATTATGATGACCACGCCAGTAGCTCAAGGAATGTGCGAAACAATTGTTAAATAACCGGAAAACGTTATGAAAGGATAGAATTTGTTTAATGCATTTTCATCTTGTAAGAGAATCAGAGTTGAAAAACGTTGAAAACAACTCACGTTTTAAGAAAAGAAATCATTATATTTGTCTTAGATATTAAATAACTAAACTTTAAGCGGTATTCGCATCAGCAGTTAACAAGATACCATCAGTAAAGGTTTATTTTCCCAATTAATTTTCTTCACTCCATTTCAATATAAATGCTTAGTGCTTAATAAATGTAGTTATAAAATCCTGTTTGTGTATTTTTTCGTTATATAAGTAATAAATATGCTGTAGATGACCATAGGAAAAAGCAAATGCGATCACAACCCCTGATAATATCTGTTGATGTTCTTGCACAGCTCTTCAGCCTACCTTTAGGTATATTAGGATTCCTTGTATTTTCCTTTCTTTTACATCTTTATTGTACCCTGCGGTAGGATCATTGTAATTGGGCGAATGTTGATTTTTTTACTCAGGTATATAAATAACGTCTAATAAGGTGATGCCAAATGTCAGTGTAGTTTGTGAAACGTGTGATGTATGTAAGAGCGCGTTGCTCAGGAATGTTGTTAGCCGATTTGCTCCATTAAACAGATCGTGTAGGGACCACCATAGCCGCTCTTTCCCACGCGAACAAGTCTTTCCGACACACTATACACGCCACACGCTCACTAAATGAGTAATAAAATAAAAAAAACAACGATGTAACTTTATTCTTATCTTCTTTTTTACTCTGTAGAAGGTAGAGGGAGAAAAAAAAAAATAAAGAATATCACTTCGTGTCTATAGGGGAAAGGTGTGGCCTTGGTGTTGAGCCTCATTAGCGCCTTCTATAGACCTTATCCTGCACTATTTACTAATTACAGACAGTTCCAGTAATTCACAATCTTAAAAGCCGTAAGTCTTTCAGACACTGTCGACTTTTGTTATCAGAAGTCCACTAGATCTTGCCTCAGGCGAAGGAAAAACGTATGTTTGTTTTCAAAATCTGATGTGTTCCATTCACATGACTTTCTCTACCTGTTCCACAAAAAATTATTACCAAAGAGTATTCTTTTATCTACAATATGCTAAACGAGTTAACATTACCAGAATTACTCTTATTACTTGCTTCATTGTAAAGCAAAAGAGAAGTAAGGGATACAGGCTAAAGCCACAATGAAAACTTTTAAAAGCTCGTCGGTATGTGATGCAATTGAAATTTGTTTCTCTGTCCATGGCAGGAGAAAAAATAAAGAGATATGAAACGAAAGATGACTTCCCGTTACAGAAAATTTGAAGTGGTTTAAAATTGAAACCAAGGCGGCGCCGTAGGTGAGTGGTTTGACTGCTCGCCTCCCATATGGGCAACCCGGGTTCGATCCCAAGCACCCGCATGTGGGATTCGTGGTGGACGAAGGGGCGTCTGGGCGGGTTTTCTCCGGGTCTCCGGCTCCCCCGTCACTCATTCCACCAATTGCTACATCATCAATTTCGCTTAAATTTCATATCATCCCCCTCCTCATGTTCATGTCTGGCTACGGGCCAACCCCTCGTAACAGGTTCTCCATTCTGTGGATTCGTGCCGTAGGCTTCTGACTTCTAGGCATTGGTTTGTAAGTCCTAGAGTGGCGTCAGTGCAACAATTACGGGGAGGGTAAGCGATTATGAAACTAATATTGAAACCAATAACAAGGAATATCTAGAGCAAAAAGTGTAAGACTGTGTGTTTTAAAACGAGATTCACATTTTTAAATAAGTTTTGTTTAGCTCTTATGATTTATCAGTTTTACAAAAGCCATCCAGAATGAAGAGGTCTTTAGAGGCTATTTCCATAAAAATCAAGATATGGATTTCATTTGGCATGAAATAGCTTAAACATACATACAGTGTTTTAATCAAAATGTTACAGCTATTAAAAAAAAAGAATGTCGAACAATGTTCCATGTAAAGGGTGGGTGTTGAAATTCTTCGTGTCGCATCCTTGGCAGATGATCAATTAAATAACAAATTTAGTATGTAACGGACTCTTCGTTTTTGAGTTCTGCTGTTTTCACACACACACACACACACACACACACACACACACACACACACACACACACACACACACACACACACACGTTGTCTCCCATAGGATTTTCTGTTTTCTTCAGGAAGTGATTCCGAGAAAGAGACTCTCATTGAATGAATGTGTGAAATCATCTCTGACTGTTTAGTGCCAGAGGGGCCTCATGTGGCTGACATCACAAATTATAACGTTCTTTGTTACTTTTAGTTATAATGTATTTTATTCTAATTCTGTATAACATAATCAATATTGAACGAATCTAAATAAATTAAAATAATAATTCTGTGATTAAGCGATTATTATTATTATTATTATTATTATTATTTCACTTGTGTAGTCACCTTTAACCTCTTTGGTCATAATTTGAGAGACAGTTAATGGTGCTAGTAACTTATGCACCGTCAATTTTCTTCTAACTTTTATTTTATACACGTTCGTTAGGAAACACATTCACATGTGTGATTCCAGATCCTGCAGAACTTAGGGAGTGATTTTGATTTAAGAAAAACTTACCCATACTAGCCGAGAATCGAACCCCGGACCTCTGTATTGAGAAATCATTACATTGTTCATTGTGCAGCAGTTACGAAAGTAATGATAATCTCGGATTTCGGCTGGAAACCTTTCAATAATATGTTCATGCTCATGTTTAGCAGAAATACAAGTTGTCAATGCTGCATGTTACTAATATTGTTAGAAGCAATGATCATTCTCCCAATTTGCAAAGGTCTGGCCTCTACAATGCCGTCCGTCTCTACACTAAGTCCGTGTTTTAGGCTAAACAGAATCTTATTCCCCATTGACAGGTACTTCTATTAGCAGTGTTGATAGTTTCTTTGGATCTTCTCCTCCGCCTTGCGTATAAACAGGAATGATACGCAGGGGATTCTTCTCTCCCGCTTTACTTTCCAGCGATGCTGGCAACGGTGTCATAACAGGAAGCTTATAGGCCATTTGCGGCTTTCCACTTGAGAAAAGTATAAGCATTTGAAAATTCAAACCAATCACAAAAAAGTGGTTAACACAAAATTGTATATACATATATTATATGGGTATATATAACAAAAGTTCTTGTTTTAATAGGATTTTGTCGATTTCATATGGTTTACCACTTATACGGAAGTCGTTCAGAATGAGAGGTCTTCATAAACTATTCACAGAATATTCAAGATATGCATTAAATCTGATATGCACACATCTGAAACGTACGGCATTTTAATTAAACCAGTAGTCATTTTTCATGCATAAAATAGCTGAGAGGGGGAATTTTCTTGAAAATCATAGCGTTGCATCCATGTAGCATGTTGAACTTAAATATTAAGTTTGTTATTAAACGGTCGCCTTCCAAGGTGTAGTGGTTACCATGCTATCCAAGGTTGCGGGTCGCCCTCCGTGGTGTTATGCTTTCCATGCTATCTTCATATACCCAAGATCGCGGAGAAAGATGGATTCTTTCGGGCGTGAAACCCTTAGCACGGCTTCCTTGGGAAGGGAAGTAAAGCCGCTGGTCCCGTAACGGAGATTTACGGCATGTAAAAGAAATTTTCGAACATTTTGAGTTTCACAAAAATGGCTCTAATGATTTTGATTAAAATCCCGTGTATTAAAGACATTTACATCCCAAATAAAATGTATATCTTGAATTTTCCGGCAATAGCCTCTTTATTCTTGATGAATTTTGCTAAACTGTAAGAGATAGACAAAAACTTAATACACAAAAAAATATAGATGTGGTCAAAATACACAATTTATGTCCTTTGCGTTTTTGTTGTGTAGGTAACCGTTTCCGAGATATCGCTTATTATTAGTTTCAATTGTAAAGTTCTTAAACTTTTCTCAGACAGGGAGTGTCCGTTTTTATTTTGTTCTACTCCTAGCCAAGAAAAAAAAGCGATTTGCAATGACAATCGCATAACGACAGTTTTTAAAACATTTGACTGCCACTTTAGTATAGCGTATTCCTTTAGTTCCCTTCTACTTAGAAAGAACTAAGTAATACGAATTCTGCTAATGTTTATCTAGATTGGCATGGTGTAGAAAGAAGAATTGGCATGGTGTAGAAAGAAGAATAACTTTTTGTAAGGAGTTTGTTTGTAGAGCAGCTAGAGAAAGTTATGTGAGTTAAACACATCGGATTCTTTCTTCTAAAAATGGCTTTTAGATTCAGTATTTTCGGTGAAATACAATACTTTCTCTACTTACTATAGAGGAGTAAGTAGCAGGGAAAGCAATAATAATTGAACACTAATGCGAAGTACATTATCTGAATTGCATAATTAAAGAGGACAAGTGAAATGTTGCAGCACAGATAAGTTTAAATATTTGACTCATTAGAGCACCAAGCATTATTACGAACATTCTGAAAGTAGGTACCAGAAACACAGAGCAACATCAGTAGGCTACGTGCTTTCAGAAAAGCTATTATATGCAACAGAGCGTTAAAAAGGAGCACCGCTGGGGCCCTAAGGCTAACTCGCTCAGCAATTTTAAGGTCAACGGTTCAATCACGCCGCCTTCTAAATGGGCTTTCTTCGAAATGTGAGGCAGAGACTCTATGAGAATAGTTCATCTCATTTGCCTCTCTAATTAATGCAGTGAAGATAATCTAGTGACAGTGTAGCTAATGACGATGAAAGGATCTGAAGAAGGGCAAAGTATCAGTGAACCTTTTGCAATACCCCGATTGAAGGGAATATACCTGCGGCAATTAACAGGGATAGCTCTCTTACCCAGCTTAAAGAGAGACATCTGTGTTGCAGAATGAGATGCAATTTGAAACTAATGCTTCAAGAACAAAACAGGATGCATTTGTTTAATAGTTTCCTTTGTCGTCACAATATTCACCGGAAGGGGCATATGGTATTAAAATAAAACTATTTTCTAATTGGATAAATCAACCAGATTTGCCAAATTACGTATCAGCTAATTCAGCTAATTATCAAAGAAAATTAATTTTACATAAGAATTGATTACAATTAAAATCATTCTGGAACTTTTGAGACCAAATTGATTCCAACTATTTGTTCTCATTTTTAAAGAAAGAAAAATATAGTTAGCCAATATAATTAGTAATTAAGCAAAAATGTCTAAATATTCACTTTTACGTAAGACTGTTTAAAATATGTTACATACGCTAAACTACGTAAAATGATGTTTCATTGTAACAATGCAAATTCTTAGTCATTGCTGTCCATATACGAGGTACGTCCAGAAAGTAAGTTCCGTTTGAAAATATCTCCGCTGCAGCGCTGCGATCGCAGTTCCGCACATGCGCGTTAGAAGAAACGTGCGCCATTTTGAGATCGCTGTCAGCCACATACGCTTTGTTGTGCTTGTTTACAATGTCGGTGTTGATTGAAAATCCCGCCGCTTGTGAAATCAAATCTGTGATTCGTTTTCTGAATGCTAGGAAAGTGAAACCAATTGAAATTTATCGGAAAATTTGCGAAGTTTACGGACAAAATACGATGAGTGATTCAATGGTGAGAAGATGGGTCCGACAGTTCAATGAAGGACGGAGTGAAGTGCACGATGAAGAACGAAGTGGGCGTCCATCTTTGGTTACAGGGATTTGGCTGGGACGTGTTTGACCATCCTCCGTACAGCCCTGACCTCGCTCCTAGCGACTTTCATCTGTTCTTACATCTCAAGTCTTTCCTTGGCGGTCAACACTTCAACAATGATGAAGAGCTGAAAGAAAATGTTTCCAACTTTTTGAAGACACAGGCGGCAAACTTCTATGAAGAAGATATACAAAAACTTGTGCCACGCTATGACAAATGCCTGCAAAATTTCGGCAGTTATGTGGAAAGATAGTTTAAGAGTTGTAGAATTTTATGCAATAAATAATTATTCTGTATCTGTACACAATTTAATTTTATTACCAAAAGGAACTTACTTTCTCGGACGTACCTCGTATAAAGAAATAAAATATGTAAGTACCGAACGGTATGGCTCGGGCTGTTTCGCGTGTGGCCCGCATTCGTGAGGTCACCGGATTGTCAAACGAATGCTGAGTAGGTTTCTTTCATCCCCTGAATTTCCTGTCCTTCCATGCCGTTTGCATTGTCATTTCATTCATCATTAGTCCCGTTGGTTTTTTTCAGGGTTGGAAGTGACGGCGTTGGTGCTCTTGCGGCATGGTAGGGAAAAAGGATGCTCAAAGCGATTATCTCCGTCCCCTGACCTCAGCTGGAATGAGGACCGCTCCTGGCGGGGACGTTGGACCCTATGCGGGGCGAGATCCGACCGCCCGGGTGCTTCAATCTGGAAACTGTTATTACTGTGCCTTCGCTCCTGGTTTCTGCCGCCCGGTGTATCTTCTCACCCCTCCCTCCCGGAACCCCCTCGTGGGGCATAGCCTCAGATTCTGTGCCGTGTCCCCTCGACCATTACCTATACTATCCTATATGTAATAACATAACAGTCCGGCTTCGCTGATTAGCAAGCTTTTGAATCTACGAGGTTTTACTTTCTAGCAGTTATGTTCAAGCCATCTCAATCCTTTTACTTTACTTGCTCTTGGTTGTTGCTCCGGCTTCTTCTTATTATCCTCAAACATTTTCTGTGGTGTAAACGACTCAGATAGACCACTATGTACAAGCTATGGTTGACACATTTCAAATGGATTGCGTTAATGAAGATGTAATATCTAAACTACACTATCATCACGGCGTTTTTGGTTCCATAGCTCGTCATCTGGTGACCATCAAGTCAAGTATCTAAGTATCTACCATGGAAACCAAACTTAGCAAGATGATTAGATCGCAACCCCGGAGCATGGGCATCAGGAAACGAGGGCAACCACTGCGCAAGGGCGTCTCACCATATGGCACTCTTTATAGAACGGGTAATTAACAATCGATTGGATGGACATTCTTTCCAACACATCCACATGGCATACGAGTGCATCCATTTAGTTAATTTGCCACGTCGTGGATTTATGATTCATTTATAAATGTGAAACGAGTCGAGATTGGAAAAAATGAGAATGGACCCGCTAAAATTTCCTCCCAGTCCCAGCGGTCCTAGCGAGCTGCAGTAAAAATTGTTTTATTCGACTGGAAAAGTCAACACGGCATTGCGGGAACAGTTCAACTGTAACGATCTGTCCAACTGCATCATGCCAAACTTCAATTTGCATCCAAGTATGGATTCCCCCGTACTATGTAACAAAGGTAACACAATATTCATTATGCATTTTTGTTCCCTTTTGGTGCGTTTGCATTTGAAAATGGGGGGAAAAAAAAACCCAGCTATTAATCTGAACGGTTGCCCTCTGTGCGCTTTTGGATGGCTACAAGACCATGCAAGTTGTCAAGGGATGCTAACCAGGTTCACCACAATAATGAAAGGGTATCTTCCAATCAAACAGAAACCTGCCTAAAAAATGTAACCGAACAGTTCAGTTCTGAGACAATCTGATTAAGAAGATACATTACAACGAATGAAACTGAAATACGGCAATAATGTCCAAACTAAATTTTATAGGATTGAGATATTTTAAGAAAGTTAAAACAGTAATCGAATATACAGAAAAGCATAGATAATAAGTTTCATTTAGGAAAGCTTTTATATTTTAGAGACGCCTGAGGAATAATTTTAATGGTGTTGGTGGGAATTCTTACGAAGTTTGGCTGCTTAAGACAAAATAAACAGGAACTCCCTTATGCTACTAGCCAAGAAGGATTGAGCACACAGTACAACCGCACCAGCTTCTTGCCTTCTTTCACACATAACATCATGAACACAGGACAGCTTTGTGGTGTTGAGTTATACACGTTTATGATGGATGTATTTTCCAGATAGAACAGTAATATTACAATATTAATTAAAATATTTAAAACCACAAGGAACATTCCACAACTGAACAACCATTCTTTGTTATATCAAAATAAGGTGCACACATTCCGAAACTAGTTATTTAATTGAGCACAGTACCTGTCAAACATTTTTTTCACACGAAAAGTCATCAGCTGGTAAGTGTGACCAGCGCTCGTCTTTAACAGTGATTTGGAAAAAGCAAAGTAAAATTTAACATCTCAAAATGATCGGAGAAGGCCCTGTAGCGAGAGAAAGCATCAGATTTCCACAAATTAGATCACTTTCTAAGGTTTAGCCAAAGTGTGGGTGGCTAGTTCCGTTGTTACTGGTCACGGAGGCAGGCAGTCACCAAATGCAGCTGCTCGGCAGGTGCTATATAAACCAGTCAGTCGCCCACCCACAACTGTCGTCGCTTCACGTCCTTGGTACTCTTTACCAGCTTTACTTGCTGTATTTTATACCCTAACATCCGTTCCATCGTTCTGGTCACATCTTAGCTTAGGAACTGCCGTACTTTGCAATCACAGAAACTACGTGAAGATCATCTACAGGGACTATGAAGTCCATTATTTATTTTTAAATCCAATATGTTGGCATTCACATAACTTTCAGTTCCTATTGCACAAACTATTCTTAATAAAACTCCTCTTTTCTACTTCCTGTTAATCGAGATAAACTTTGTTACATATTTAAACATTTCGATAGGAATAAGAAAAGTATAGTCTGCTACAGCCCTATTTTTAAAAGAAAGTGCTTTGAAATCTAGAAAATGTAATCTTGATTCACCACCTGCAAAAATCGGAAAAAATTATAAGTATATATTTTAAGAGTCTACCAATGTCTCAGAAATGGTTGACGCCAAAAGAAATACATTACATTAAATTTAAAAAATAAACAAACAAACAAATTGAGAACTTGATATTTTCCTCTGTCTCTTCCAGTTTACTAATTACGCAAAACACATTCAGAGAGAATAAAGAGAACTTCACAGGGTATTTTGTTTGCCATGCAAATTATTTTAAACATATAGTATTTTAATCAAAAGTTAAGGCCATTTTTGGAAAAATGAGAAATAACGAACATTTTTTTTTTTCATGTAAAGGGTAGTTTGGACTGGGGAGATAATTTTGTAAACTTTTGTGTCGCATCTTTGTTAAGTGTAAACTTAAATGTAAAGTTTTCTATTGAGCCGACTTTTCGGGTTCTGAATTATGATTTTGAATGTTTATTCACTTAAACTTTTTTCTAAAAATATTTATTTTTTGATTCAGATAGCAATGTGTGCTTTGGTAAAATACAGCTGTCTAATTTTTTGGTGGAATATAACACTTGCTCCTTTATTGGAGGCAAGTCATAGACAAAGTAAAAATGAACGGAAATCTGTATGCAAGTTGGGCATAAGGCTGTCCACAGAGGTTATCTAACTTTATATTGTATAGCAGAGTAACAAAGTCCACTTCGACTTTCACAGCATAAAATAAAATACCAAATCCTGTTTCGACAAAGCAACTGCAATGAAATGATCCATAAGATGAAATAATTACTAATACCTGTGCCCAGTATATTTGGTTATGCCATTTATGTATGTGCTTTTCTTACATCTACAAGTGTGGTTTTTGAAATACTTGACAAGTTCTGTATACAAACTTGTAGAAGAGAAAGCGCCATGTGATGGTAGAACGTTTTGTTCTGCTGACTTCCCCACCATTCCGTTATATTCGTATTTATGCACGCGTATTTATACTTCAGCGGCGAGAGCAGATTTGGCCTATTTCATGTCAACGAAATCAGCATTAACTAGAGAAATAGTGCAAAAACAAACATGTACAATATTCACTTCAAAATAAGTAATTTGTGTTTGTGTTTTGCTTTAACATCAATGCTCATATCAGGGATTATGACTTGAGGAACAGCTCATCATGTTTTAAGTACAGTCATATTTTCAACAGTGTTTATATTTATTTATTTATTTCGCAAAGAAACGCACTGCCATATTCATAGCTCCATCTCTGCGTAGGTTTTCTTGGTTGGTAAATTCCGGAGGGAGTGCCACACTGAAGCCGCCATGGTTATTGTGTGTCAGACCTCAGGATAGGATGATTTTAGAGTATCCAGCGGGCGGCCGAAAAAAATATTGTAGAAAGAGCCACCGTGGTGGATCCCTAACATAGTCCAGCAGTTTCTCAAAGTGGAGGGAGCTCTAGGAGCCCGCGCCTAGCGCCACCCTACCGCCTAGAGCTGTATTTCCAAAGTGCATTCACCATCACGTAGAGGCGCCGTCACCGCCAACATGCCGACGAAAAAGACCGGCTGGAATGAAATGGAGGTAAAATGAAGGGACAGGAATGAAGAACACTCCAACAGTCGCCCGGGAGAACCCCCGGCAAAAAGCCCACGGGAATCGAACCCCGCACATTCAGAATGCCAGTCCAAGACGAAACGTCTCAGCCATTGTAGGTCTTTACGAAGGGTAGAAAATGATTGAAGTTAAGAAAAATTCCCCATCTCTGCCGGGAAACTGACTACTCTACCACTGTATGTGTGCATGTGAGTGTACGCGGTTTTACGTCTTCTAATTGAAGAATGAATGCATGAAATTGAAATGAAAGGTCCAGTTGGGTTCAGCGTCCATAGAGCTTACAGATAACTGACAGTATATGCCATCACCCGTAAAACCTCTTATCCAGGTGTCTCACCCTCAGATTCGAATTGGGGACTTCTTGAATGTGAGGCTCATACGCCACACCTACACCACGGGGATAGGTAATGCAATACCTCCTGACAGAGGGTTGCCTGTCAAATAGTAAGGAATATGCTTCCCTTTCTTTCGAATGCAAATCAAGCAATTCTGATGGAATACCGGTAAAAAACATAAAAGATTAAGGCCTTTTTATTCGGCAGCAGCTCTTGCACAGGAAAATACTCTACATAGTAATGAATAAACTAATAAAATTTTCAAGCTCTCGTGACCTCACTGAAAGAACACGTAAACCGCACAATTCTGATTTTCCAATCGATAGGAATTGACAAAAATGTCATTTCCAATGATCAAATATATTCCATGTTAATTCTAATAGTAGAAACACACCATCTGGCAAATTCGCACTTCCTTCAATTGCTTAGGAATTTGTACAAAAATTGAAATTGAGTTTTGTTTATGGACGCTCTTTAACTGCTGTGGTTCACGGCATCCCATTCTGTACTGGTCGCGAATAACCGCTTCATTTTGCTCAGAGGCCTGTTTTATGTGCCTAATTCTACGATACGGGGCGAGCAGCTTTACTTCCCTCCCGAAGGATTTTTACGCCCGAAAAAATCAATCACCCGAGGCCAGTTTGAATTCGCTACCTTGGGAACCATAGGTTGACACGCAACCCCTAGACCAGGAGAACGACGCGAGTTGTGCAGTGTTTGGCCATCTCATCTTCCGCTAGTGGACAAAGAAAAAAGACTACTTTTAATGGACGACTGCTCCCGCACAGTCTGACCTTTAAATAAAATAATGAAATCTTTTATGTTGTTCTCCTTCTGCATTTCATGGGTCCTCACAATTGTTTACTTTACCTTTTCATAAGTTTTCTTAAACTCCTGTTTAGCCTTTTGATTTATAATCATAAGCTTCTTTACGTAGTCTAATTGGTTCCATTCTTTCCGGATGTAGCTACCAATTATTTTTATATTTTCTTAATATTGCTGGATTTTAAACCGAACTGAAGATATATTTAATTATGTTCTTATATATTCATTACGTAAGTATGCAATCATATTCCATTGAGAAATCTAATATCCCTAATAAGTGTTTGTGTTCTAGAGCACTCAAATACGTAAAAAATCTTATGTGTTACACTCACATGACTTTCTCTAGCTGCTCTACAAACTTCTTACAAAAGATATTTCTTCTTCCTACACCATGCTAATCGAAATAAACATTAGGAAAATGTTCTTATTACTTAGTTCCTTATAAGTAGAAGGGAACTAAAGGAATGCGCTATGCTAAAGCGATAGTCAAATGTTTTAAAAGCTGTCGTTCTGCGATTGTCATTGCAAATCGCTTCTTTGCTTGGCCAGGAGTAGAACAAAAGAAAAATGGACACTTCCGGTCCGAGAAAAATATAAGTACTTTACAATTGAAACCAATAATAAGGAATATTTCGGATACGGTTACCTCCACAACAAAAACTTAAAGAACATAAATTGTGTATTTTAACGAGATCTACATTTTTTTGCAATAAGCTTTATTTTATCTTTTGCGGTTTAGCAGTTAAGCAAAATAAAGAGTTCTTCAGAGATTATACTCAGAAAAGTCCAAATATAAATTTTATTTGGGATGTAAATATCTTTAATATACGGGATTTTAATCAAAGTCCTTAGAGCCATTTTAGAGAAAATCAAAATTTAGGAAATTGTGGTGTGGGGATTTTCTTGAAAATTTTCGTGTTGCATTCTTGAAACATACCAAACCCAAATACCAAGTTTGGTATTTAACGATCTTTTAGTTATTGAGTTATGCTGTCCACAAACATGCGCTCGAGGGCTTTTTTTTTTTTTCTAAAAATGCTTTTTCGGACTCAGGGGAGACATAAAACATACATTTCCGATGAAATCTCGATATCGAATTTTTAGGTGGAATACAATACCTTCTGTATCCACTATGTACATTGTACATGCGTGCTAGAGAAAGTAAAAACGTCATTTATCAACGTCATTTATTATTTCCAAGAATGATGCAAACATTTTAAAAGACAAAGTGTTCCATAGACAAGAGAATCAGTAATGATACACTAACACAATGGGGTTCTAACTGCGAATTTCCTAGACTGCTGCTGTACAGAAGCACAAACGTATTATTTGATTCTCTCCTTGGCATGCTGAGACTAGTCGGGCGTTATAACCCTTGATGCTAATGGCTCAAGGGTTATCTCTCCATAATGACATCCATGGCCGAGCCAATAAACACCTCAATCATCCGATTATACCATTTCTATCATTTGGGTATCTGCCAAAGCTCCCTGCTGTGAGCTCGGAAGGAAATGAACGTTCAACGCTTACATCACCCGAGAATAAAAATGCAGATCATCCAGTTGCATTAAACCACTCGCGGAGGTTTAACTCGATACTACTGCCATACTTACGTGCGGATAAGAGAGGCGAATTGCATGCTAAATAATCAAAATCTGACAGGTTATTCTAGAGCAGTCAAGCGATGGCAAAAGTAACCCATATTGTCACACAATTACACTTTCAAGTCTTGTTCTACTGTTTTAACACTACCATAAATATATTTTTACTTTCTCTATACGTACTATGTACATAAAGTAAAGAGAAGGTATTGCACTCCACCAAAAAATTCGATACCGAGATTTCACCGGAAATATATGTTTTAGGGTCCCCTGTATCCAAAAAAAGTATTTTCAGAAAAATGTGGTGTAATGGTTACCATGCTGACTTCATATACCCAAGGTTGCGGGTTCAAACCTGGCGGAGGACGATGGATTTTTTCGGGCCTTAGCATGGCTTCCTTCGGAAGGGAAGTAAAGCCGTTGGTCCCGTCTAGTAGATTTACGGCACGTAAAAGAACCTCAAGCCTGATAGAGAGGCCTCTGAGCAAAATTAAGCTGTCTTTCACGCCCAATTTAGAATGGGACGCTGAGAACCACAGCAGTTAAAGAGCGTCCATAAATAACACGCCATTTCCATTTCCATTTGTGTCACTGTGTCAGTGCGTCCGTGTGACTATGAACACGATAACTCAAAAACGAAAAGTCGGTAAAATACCAAACTTGGTATTCAAGTTTAGTATCTTCCAGGGATGCGACACGAAGATTTTGAGAAAAATCCCCCCACCCCAAACTACCCTTTACATGGAACATTTTTCGAAAATTTTGATTTTCTAAAAAATGGCTCTAACGATTTTGATTAAAATATCGTATATTAAAGATATTTACCTGACAAATAAAATTTATATTTTGAATTTTCTGGGAATAGCCTCGAAGACTACTTTATTCTGGGTCAATTTTACGGAATTTTGCATAACTGCTAAACCGTAAGAGATGGACAAAAACTTACCACACAACAAATGTAGAGCATCTTAAAACACACAATATATGTCATATACATTTTTTTCGTGGAGATGGTTGTTTTTTAGATATTCCTTGTTTTTGATTTCAGCTATGAAAAACTCATACTTTTCTCATACAGGACTTAGTGAAATCGCGTCCATACAGACAAAGGAACTTCAGTTACATAGCAACCAGCTTTTGACTATCACTTTAACGTATGGTACCCCTTTATTTCACTTCTACTAACAAGGAAGCAAGTAATAAGACTATTTCTGCTATTTTTTTCTTGATTAGATGAAGTAAAAGAATAATTTGTTGCAGAGATGTAGAGAAAGTCATATGAATGGAACACATCAGATTTTTTTAAGTAATAACACTATCAGTATATTCTTCTGAAAGAAAAAGCACTATATTTTAATTTTATAGTGCCAAGAATGTTGCGGAGCTTAGTATGTACACAGCAAACAAATTTTTACATCGGATGATGTAAAACTATGGCTCGGCGTATATTAAAAAATCGTGTGTGATCTATTTGCATGACCTTCTCTACAAATACTGTTACAAAGATTATTCCTTTATCTACATAGTCGTAATTGAGATAAACATTAGCAGAAATAGTTGCATCATTCCTTCTAAGTAGAACGGAAATAAGGTAATATACTACGCTAAAGTAATAGTGCAATCTTTTAAAAAGCCGATCGATATGTGAAACAATTGAAATGCGGTATGCTTTGCACGGCTAGGAGTCAAATGAGACGAGACCCAAAAGATAAACTTCCGTTTGAGAAAAGCAAGTGTTTTAAAATTGAAACCAATAACAAGGGATATCCCGGGAACGGTAACTCTACAGAACTGTATGACAAATTGTGGTTTCAATGCGCTAATTTTATGTGCAGTAAGTTTTTGTCTATCTCTTACTATTTACTAGTTATGCAAAATTCACCTAGATTGAAGAGGTCTTAAGAAGTTATTCACAGAAAATTCAAGATATGCACTTAATTGTCATGTGAATATCTTTAATATGCGGTATTTTAATCAAAATCGTTAGAGCCATTTTCATTTCAAAAACGTTTTCCATGTAAAAGGCAGTTTAAAGTGGGGAGATTTTCCTGAAAATCTTCGTGTTGCATTCTTGGAAGATACCAAACTTAAATACAAAATTTGACATTTAGTCACACACACACACACACAGACCTTTTTATAATGTTTTTATTCATTGGATCTCAAAACATGTTTCCTGTGAAATCTCGACGTCGAATTTTTGGGTAGAATGCAACAATCTTCTCTCCCATATGTATAGTATGTGTAGAGAAAGTAAAACTTATACCGATTTTGTACAAATAAATATATCAATGTAATTATAGCATTCCCTATTAACCAAATAATAGAATCAACACGTAAGGAAAAACCTGGCAAAATAGACATACGTATATCACATTACATGAACTACAGTTTATGCACGGAAAGTATAGCCACACATTGTATCAAAGCACAGTGGTCTGTGACGTTTTACACCTACAAGGGCGACACTGAAATTGTTTAGAAACTCAAACAAGTACTAGTTTTTAAAATTTTAAATTATATTGTTTTCAAAATACTCCCCTTTACTACCAATATGTTTTTGCATTCGATGAAAATATTCTTGAGCACTTCAAAAACCAGCCTTTTATGATATTCCACTACTACATCTGAGTACGAAAAAGTAATTACACGTATTTTATCTTAAATTTTTGGATACAAAAAAAAAAAAGCATAAGCTAATAAGGTGCTCGACGCTAGGTCCGAGTTGTATGGTGAAGGGTCCCTGATGCTGACCTTTGGAGCATCACACACTCGGTTGTTCGCCTAATTCCCTTACACCTATTTGGAAATATGCATGGAAACATTACTTGCAAAGGTTTATATCGATTAAGAAGAATGAGATCGAAAAATAGGCTTCCTACTTTATCGAATACTGTGTGCTATGTGCGTCTTTTTTTTTTTAATAGTGTTTAACGCCCGATTTTACTACTATGGCACCACAAGCGATAACACTTATGATGCATGGAATGAAGATGGAGCACCAGTGGAATGCGATGGCGGGGAAAGCCAGAGAACTCGGAGAAAACCCGCCCTAGTGCCACTTTGTCCCCCACTAATCTCTCATGCGGTCGCTTGGGACGGAACCCCGCCTTAGCAATGTGTGTTCTGTGGGCAACATAGCTCACAAACGGAAAGTCCATTAAATACCAAACTTGACATTTAAGTTCAGTATCCTCTAAGGATGCGACACGAACATTTTCAAGCAAATACCCTCATCCTAAACTACCCTTTCATGAAAAAACTTTCGAAAATTTTGTTTTTCTCAAAAATAGCTAACGATTTTCATTAAAATATCATATATTAGCCGACAAATAAAATATATATCTTGAATTTTATAGGAATAACATCTGAAGACCTATTCATTCAGATGATTTTTATATAACTGGAGAACCAAAGACAGACAAAACCTTACTACACAAAAAATATATTTCTTGTTGAAACGCATGCGTATATGTTATCTATTATTATACATTTTTTTAGAGTTAACTATTTCCCAAATATTTCCCGCTATTGGTTTCAATTTTAAAATACTTAAAATGTTCCTCAAACGGGAAGCCCTTATCCGTTTCATCTCTCTTTTGTTTTACCCTGGCTATGGGAACAGATCAAATTTCATTGGCAATCCCATAGCGAGAGCTTTTAAAAGAATTGATGTATCCCCTTGCTTCCTTATATATATATATAAGGTTTTATTACTCATTTCCGTATAAGTATATATCCTTATATATAAGTATATATCCTTAGTAGTTTATGCCTTTGTAGATGAGACAGGTGAAAACCTTAGATGAATGAAATGGAAAAATAAAAAAATCACGGAGGGCACAATTAATTCAATATGCATGCATTATCTGTAACTTTTGCTATAAGTCTTTGGTAATAATAAAGCGAACGCAACATGACGATATCTTCACAGCTGGTACTATGCGGCCCAAGACAGCACCACTAATAAAGAACAATAACTTTCAAGACCGTATCTTATTAACCACGAAGATATATGGCTTCCTTCCTTTTTTAATAAAAATCTCCAAGCACATTAACTACGGGTTTATCTCCGTATATAATTGTAGAAATGTGCGTTATGGCATCCGTGATGTTATCTTAGCTGCGGAATAACTTCATCTCGATCGTGACGTGAGGGCCTTCCAGGGCTGTATATATTAACCCCGCGCCACAAAATAAATCTTCACTTTATATACACCTGTTTATTTTCTATCGACTTTTGTCTACCCGCAATTAACTCAACATTTTAGTAAGCCTTATCACCTAAAGATTGAAAGACACACCCATTTCCATCTAACATTATTAAATTAAATTTCAGCAAAAGCATACAAGACTTTACAAAAACTCAATGGAAAATATAGGTATACAGGTCTTTTTAATTTATTTATTTTCACTACCAAAACTACTCTTTTGCTAGTAAATCTTATATAATTATACTTTCTCTACCCTCCATCATTTATTTTGATATAATTATACAAACTCTCCTTATGAAGGCATTTTTTTCTATATAGGTACTTCATTATGCGAGATAAAACTTTACAGAAGTAGTTTCACTATATATTTCGTTGTGGTTAAAAGGGGATTAGAAAAAACCAAATCGATTGTCAGATGCTGGCATAGAAGCTCCAAACTTTTTCCGCGATATCGCAAGCAATGAAAAGTTCAAACCAATAATAATGTAACTCGTCAAAAGAGTTCGAAAACATTCTCCGAGATTATAAATATCCAGTCGTCACCAAGACATATTAAACCTGGATGAATATAGGTGTTAGATAAATGAGTGGAGGTGTTAGATATTGAAGAGCCAATAGGTCACAACACTGATCCACTTCAAGGCACCAGTTGTTGACGAATGTGTCAAATTATCATAGGCATCTTTCTGCCCAAGCATCCGTATTAATTCCTGTTGATAGGTTGGTGCAAACATTTAGCGTACCACAATACACGCGTAGTTCGTTGCTCAGTCGGGTTTGTTCATTACTTTCTCACCTACAGCAAGTAGGGTGCGTATTGTAATCCATCCAAAAAAGTGGTGGCTGTCAGATTTCGTCCAAAATATGTCTTGAGAGCCCCTGAATATGAATAAAAGGTTTTTGAGAAGGGTGTTCTCGCGCGAGCGAAGCCGTCTGTGTTCTGTCAATAGCAGAGCTAAGCAAACCACCAAAAATCGGTTAAATACCAAACTTAAATATAAGTTCAGCATTTTCCAAGGACGCGATGTGAAGATTTTCAAGAACATCACCCCATACCAAATATCCTTTACATGGAAAGTTTTTATTGTCTCAAAAATGGACGACTTTCGCAAGACATATGAACTGTATATCCTGAATTTTCTGAGAAAAGCCTCTGAAGTACTCTTCTTCCTGGAAGGCCTTTGCATAATTGGTAAACTGTAAGATATACAACTCTTATTAAACAAGAGTGCATCTTATTAAAACACTTATTTCTTGTCAAATACCTGTGTGTTTTAAGAAGTTAACCTTTTTAAAGATATTCCGTATTATTCATTTAAGTTTTCCAATACCAATAACTTTTCTCAAATGGGAAGTCATTATTCGTTCTCGTTATCTCTCTCTCCCCCAGGGAAAAGAACTATGGTGTTTTTCCTGATTGGTATGAAGCAGATAGAAAAACAAGCTTTTGTAAGAACAGGTTGTTGAAGAACAAGTTAGGTGAATGAAAATTCAGATTTTTTTTTAGTTGTTAAACAATTTTATTTTGTTTATTATACAGTATAAATAACGATGCAAAATTCTCATCCTTCCACAATATAACTAAACGCTATAGAAAACAAACAGGACTAATTAGCATGTTACGTATTGTCAAAATGTAAAGAATTGGACACCACTTGTGTCAAGAGGGTATAGAAGATCCAAACCTCTAAACCAAAAGCGGTGTAGCCAAATATTTCATCAATACAAGATAACGATTAACTTTAATTTATCATAAACAAAAATTCGGGCTACTTAGGATGTAGTAATCAAGAGGAGGTTTCTAAATCTAGATGCCCCGGTTAGAGAGGGACTTTCTGCAAGATTTGACCAAAAAGTGTAAAAAATTTAAAAATTATTTTTCATATTAAAATAAGATGAATTTTAAATGTTAAGATAATATGTCCTTTTGTCCACTTGCGGCACAAACTATCAATTAACTGAAGCTTTAAATGCACAGGAGCATGCTTATCAACAGGTAGTCCCAGCTTAAAACCTTGTTTTCTCTCAAAGTTTTTTCCATACTCAAAATGACTCACCCGATGCAATTTTTTGCCAATTTGTTTCAAAAATGTTATAACGCCTCTCAAAATTACACTAAAGAATAGTAAGGGTAAATACACTAAATAATAACGAAATAACATAATGATCCAAATTGGAGAAATAAATTAATAAGATTTGCAAAATCAAGAATTTTGTAGAGTACGAAAAGAAAAAATGTTTCTAATATAATTAGGGTTAATATAAAAAATATGACATGAAAGGTCTATTTGCAAACCAATTTACTGTTATACTTGAATTTTTATGTCAATTTTTTTTTAAAAATGCATCACGTGGCTGATTTATATTAGAACAATAAATTTAGACTGCGAAAAATGTTATTTAACCCTTTGTTGCCTGTCGGTACCTATAAGGTCCGCTTGTTTTAAGCGTAACTATACAAATAGGGTTACACTCTAGGATTAATTTCATGTTATACTAACTTTCAACCATAAACGACAAGTAATCAAGATTGTTTTATATTGTAAAAATAAATACAATTTTTACCCTAAAATTACAGTGATTTTTAATAGGTAAAAGAGTAAAATCACGTAACTGCACTAAAATGTAACACCATTAGCTTCCAAGCATCACACCGATTATTTTACTAGGGCTCTCCCCGCCCTTTACCAAAGTCACTGGGATTTGAATTTGCAACATTTGGCTTTGAATGGATGGCCAGTCCATTACCTATCACCTAAAACTCATGGCCATTTGAACTACTTTTTTGGTAGTGCCTTTGGCAGGATTATGAAAACTATTAATTTGGGAGAAAAAGATTATTAAAGGGTCTACATTTATTTTCATTTCAATTTTCTACATTATTTTATATAATAATTTTATAGGTTATTTCCATATATTTTTACTAGAACTCACTTTTAAACTTTAATTAAAGGAAAAACGGCTTATGTAGTATACTAATCAGGCAACTAAGGGTTAAATGACCGAATAAGTTCAGAGATTTGATACATGACAAAAAATATAACTATCGTTGTGTGTATAAATTTCAATTACGTATCCTATATACTATGGATTTTCAAAATTTCACAGATGTATCACACCACCTTAACTGCGGTTGTTTTCTAACCTCAAGAGTATAAAACTACTCATTAATGTTAGAATGGATGTATGTGTGTTTTTACTTTCTCTACACGTACTATGTACATAGTGTATAGAGAAGGTATTTCACTCCAACCAAAATTTTGATACAAATTTTTAGAAAAAGGTCCCTCTGTGTGTGTGTGTGTGTGTGTGTGTGTGTGTGTCTGTGTGTATGTGAACATGACTCAAAAACGAAAAGTCGGTAAAATACCAAACTTGGTATTTAAGTTTAGTATTTTCCAGGGATGCGACACGAAGACCCAAAATACCCTTTACATGGAAAATATTTCGAACATTTTGATTTTCTCAAAAATGGCTCTAACGATTTTGATTAAAATACCGCATATTAAAGATATCTATATGGTAAACAAAATGTACATATTGCATTTTCTGGGAATGCTTTCTAAAGACTTTTATTTGGAATGAATTTTTCTGAACTGGTAAACCATAAGAGATACGCAAAAAATGTAGATCACGTTAAAACACACAATTTATGTCACATACGTTTTTTTTTCTCGTGAAATTGATCATTTCTGATATATTCCTTGCTATTTGTTTCAGATTCAAAATACTTTTCTCACATGGAAAGTTGTAAACTCCTGGCCCTGCATAGTAACGAATTTTAACCACATGGCAAGAGGCTTTTAAAGTATTTGACTATCGTTTTAGCCTAGTGTATTCCCTTATTTTATTTCTACTTACAAGTAAGCAAGCAATTAAATTTCTGCTAATGTTTATGTCGATTATCATAAAATAGACAGAAAAATATGTTTTTTAAAATAATTTGTTACACCGATGTAGAGAAAGTCATGTGAATGGAACACATCAGATTTCTTAAAACTCAACTACGAATAAAACCGACTGACGATAGGCAATAATAATGACACAAGGAGTTGAAGGAAACTGGGATTTGTTAAACGTAAGCGAAATGATCGCTGCTGATGGATCTTAATATTGGAGTGTAATATTTACAATCCTCAGTGTGTATGTATTAAACTTGTAGAGCACAAATTAAATCTGCCTGCAAGCAACGTTGCGGTTCTGCTTCGTCCCCAATTGCAGACATGATTACAGTGGTTGTAATCAAACCATCAATGATTGTCTTATCACGAATGTAAATTGTCATTAACGAGGGTGTACTTAAACATTTCAGTTGCACAATCAATATTTTCTGATTTACTGCCGCCAATAAGGACATGGAGCAAATCTGACTGAAGATTTTTATATTCCATTGCAAATAGGGAAAAAGTAACGTCAGAGATTTGCTGACTGAAACAAACCGAGAAGCACGTCAAACTTAGAGAATCATATCATGGACAGTGACTGAAACTGTTATACTCTTTTTATCACATTCATATTTCAAATGCAGTTGTGATGTAAATGATTTACATAAAATGTAGATACGGCACAAGGAGAGTAAAAACCTTTAACTGGTTTAGCTAACTTGTTTATCGTCTATTTTACAAGCTAATCGCAGTTGGACAATAAGTTAATTTATATGCTAATTATCCATGTAAAGTGTCACACAGCGTTATCGTAAAATAGCGGTTTATGAACTTAATTAGTGTTTTCAGAAGATAAACTATAGCTTTGAAATGTTAATTTATATGTAAATATTTTAAAGCAACGTTGTTCCGAAAGAGTGTCAAGCAATAGTTCTATAAGACGGGATAGTTTACAATGTCAGCGGTGACAGTTTTAGTTTATCCTTGCTGGCGAATGGAAGCTTAGTTCTCATTAAGCTTTATGTTTATCAGTCTTCTGTGGGAATTCAATAACGAAGCCTGGGCCATTTCCAAGCCTGTGCAAGACAAAGAAAAGGAAGCTTGAGCGAAGACAGGATGAAAAATGTAACGCAAACAGTGAGATCCTAGTCTCGACATACAGAAATAACTTATAACACCCTATCACGACATCAACCATGTCGCTCTGTCCTTTTCCATCACATTAAACAAATTTATCTCCTCTTTTTTCCTCGCAAAACAAAAGCAAAAGTGTGGATGTTTTCACAACTTGTTTCCCACTCCTTTGGGAACACTATCATTATGCATGGCAAAAGATTTACCGTTACACTATAATTACGATTTCTCATCTTAATTTAATTGTACATTTTTCGAATACACAAACACTGGTTCCCCTCTATCGTTTGGGAAAAGTGTAGGAACACATTCGACATACATCATCCTTCCCCCTCCACCTGTCTTGTAATTATCTCCCCGAGATAAAAGAGGCCAGCAAACCAGCCACCAATACAATGGAAAGCTATTATCGCCACGACAGGCTGGCCTAACCTAGCTTCTTCCTTCTTATAGATATTCCAACAAACAAACCTCGTAACCTTGCTTCAGGAATCCGGTTCTACCTCACCCTCCTCCATCTTCTCATCCTCCTCCTGCTCCTCCATTTTTCTTTTGATGCGAGAAGACCCAGAAACCCAGAACCCCAGCTTTGGATAATGCTTACTCCGTGTCGTATCACATTTCTTTTTCATACAAACGAGAAATACAATAGTGACATTAATTCTGGACACTTTTTGTTTAAATTAACCTTCATATTACAATATTGCATTAAACTCTTATTTAGAATTATCTTATCTGATAAATCATAACCAGAAAATGCTAGCATATTATTGAATATTTTACCACAACCTAGAGCTAATTTTGGGTCTTAATAGGCTAATATGTCCCAACTTTTGAAAATGTTTTAGTTTATAAATATATACACATATATTTATCTAATGTGAACAGTAGGATTAGTGCTCTCGTATTAATAAAGGAGCTCAACATTTAGGGAATCTAGTACTTTTAGGATTATAACACTTTAATAATCTTAAATATAAGAGATTTCCCCAACTTTGAGCCCCCTATTACGTGAGAGTAATAATCCCTTATGTTTCATATTGGATGTAAAATATACTAAAAAATGTACTTGGAAATTACAGTTTATAGTTTGTGCTACATCCAATACGAATTATAATGAATTATTACTCTCTTATAATAGAGAACTCGAAATTGGGGAAATTTTATACATTTAAGATTGTGATAACGAAGTGTCATAATCCCTAAAATTAATAGATTTTTTCCAAATTTTGACTTCATTTGTTTTAACATACAGCAACACTTCCAAATTTCACATTAGATACTATATAAAATAAAAGATATTTGTATATATTTAACATATCTTTTCAAAAGTTGAGCCCAAATTATATATATAAATAAAACGCTAACATTTTCTGGCTAAAATTTATCAGATAAGAATAATTTTGAATAACAGTTTAATGCAATATTGTAATCTGAAAATAATTTAAGCAAAAACTATACTGAATTTATGCCATTACTGCGCTTGCGCCTTACACAACCCAGAAAGGTTAATTATTTATTAAGCATTCTTTATATCATTGCTAAATTTAACATACAACTTAGACAACAGAGTAAGCTGGATGTCCTAATGGATGAAATGCCATTACGCATTTGTAAACGTCAATGGGACACACAGTTCTTAAATATTAAGTTCAGCTGATAAAGATACCAGCTAGATATTAATTCAAATATTTTAAAGTTTTCAGCTGGCCAATTTATTTTCCGATTGAAGTGTTATCAGTTCTGAAAAGATTCCTCTAATAAATAACTTAAAGTTCACTTTACTAGAGAAACTTGGACATCAATTGGGAGTAAAAGAGGCCACGTTCCTTTTTTTTTTTTTTTTTTTTTTTTTTTTGTAGTGTTTAACGCCCGCTTTTACTGCTCTGGCACCGCAGCAATGACACTTGCCCCGGTGGAATTAGATAGCGGGGGAGCAGGAGAACCCGGAGAAAACCCGCCTCTGCGCCGCTTTGTCCACCACAAATCTCACATGTGGTCACTTGGGATCGAACCCGGGCTGTCTAGGTGAGAGACGAATGGTCTGACCACTCGGCCACGGCACGGCCACACGTTCCTTTAGGTTGCCATAGTGTGTTATCTTCCCCAAATTTTTCAAATTAACTTAGTATCACTCGATCCCACAAAATACTTATTAACATTCTCCAAGACTGACTTGAAAAGTTCCTAGAAACTGTGAAACCGGTCTCAGTAGGTTCTACACTGATTAGTATACACACGCTACTCCTGTAATATGGTTGGTAAGGGTGAGAAATCCATATTCCCTCTCAAAGCATTACATTTTTGGTAAGCCACAGAGAAAATAACAATTATGTTGTTAGGTCACTAATAGCATTTTGTAAAGAAGGAATATAGATACACGAGAACTTGAACATGCTTAGGAACGTTGAAGAAATTCACTTATTTCTTTAGAATTTTAATAATAGAAGACTTTTTACGGTCATTTACCTCATGCCATTGCAATTATTAAACCAATTAGTAACATCTTCTTGAAATAGAGTGTATCCTTTCAATTTTAATAAAATTGTATGTATCCATCCGTCAAAATGTTCTGTTTCGTTCTTATCTTTTTCTTACTGAACTGATTTGAGTTAACGTTGATATAATCTGGCTGGGCGCTTTAGCATTACTGCCGGTCCTGAAAGATACCCTCCTTTAAAGAGAGTGGCATTTCTTCAGGATAAAACACTCTGATATAAAGTTTCTATGCAAAAGTATGTTTAAATGACAATAATTAATCAATTTTCTTCATATCGTCTTGTTCTCCCTAGTCTAAGGGTAATATGCCAGCCTGTGGTTCTCAAGGTCAGGGATTCAAATCCGGTTGTGGGCAATGGGTTTTTTCAGACGTAAAAATTCGTAGCATGGCTTTCTTCAGAAGGGATGTAAAGCCGTTAAGAACTGCAGAAATGTAAGAGTGTTCATAATAAAACTCAATTTAATTTAATTCTCATACTATCAGAAACCTAACAACTATTTATTCTTTTAACTATTGTTCCCCTACCGTTTATTCCACTGCTTCTGATAACATTTTCTGCTACTGTTGCTTCTACAGGAATTATTGGAAAAATGCGAAGACATTCCGGAATGCTCTGGGCAACAATGTGCGTGAGGCAGAGTATAATCGTGCTCTAATATACGCGCTGCTCAGTGTAGCAATTCGAAAATTAACCGTAGGCGTAACGTAGACACACAAGCTTGCAGCCAATATATGTATATGCTCATTCACAATGGTTACATTGGCGTAGAGATAACCGTAGTACGTTATTAGTACGTTAACTCAGAAGCTTGCAAACGCCAAGCTTTTGCGTCAAAGTTAATATGTAAAGTTAATATGTAACGTAGGAATCAACCAATGAAAACACTGTTCGATGATTAAAATGGCTTCGCTTGATGATCCTCTCTCATTTATCCTCAGCTAATCTGTCTTTGATTAAGGGGATGAATCCAGCATCGTCTACGATGAGACAACCGTTCTTTAAAATATAAAACACCAAGAAAATTGTCTATTCTAATTTGCATGTGCACAAATGCTGCCATTTTAGTTTGCTATTCACTCGCAAGGTGCAGTACATTTGTTTTCATTTCTGATTGGTTATTGTTTATATTTACGTTTATCATTGAGAATGCTCATGGTGCATTTAATTCTGCGGCTATATTCTAAGTCAGTGCGCCTACGGTTAATTTTCAATGTGAATGGCCCTTGACACAACATTTGATAACGGCAATTCTGTTTTTCTACGCATTCTCGAACGGAGCGCATTTTGACTCTAACCTCCCTGTAGAGGTAGTGATTTGTTTTAGAGTGCTGTAAACAAACTTACTTTGGCTCCAAGAAACGAAATGCTAGCAGAATGAGGTAGGATGACGAGGTGGGAATGAACAATTTATCACACAAATAGTATTAAAAGTGCCAAGGAAGAAAATAGGAAATCAAATGATTGTCATCACCGAAACGAGTTATTCACTTGTGTAAAGAGTGAACAACGAAGGGGACACCTCCCTCATTGCTAACGCCCCCCCTCCCAGGAGGAAGGGATGAAGTGAGGTCATAAGGCCGCAAGCAACAAAGGTCACAGAGACGTGCTGAGGGCGATCAAGCAACCCCTTGACCTGGCAATCCTCTAATACACACCTCTTCCCATTGAGCATGCATATACGCCTCTGTCTGGCAGTCATATACCACTAATCGAGAAGCACGCCTAAAACTTAAGAAGAAAACATAATGATGGGGAAATGATAGATTGCAAATCGCAATACATGAGGAACCACCTCAGGGTTTGCCTTTCGACCCCGGGGAAACCAAGCAATATCATGAGTCTATATGGTCGGTCGCCGGGAATCGAACCCAAGACCTCCTGAATGTGGATTACCACGGTAACAACTGCTTGGTGCGATGGACGGTAAATGCTATTAAATGTACTTAGAGAGTTTAACGACAATTTTATAAAGAAGTTTCTACATTTTAGAACACGACTTTCACAAGTCAGTTGGCAATAATAATTAATTAAACAAACATGAGTAACAGTTCTTTAATACTGGTAACGCCAAATCCCAAAAACAACTAATGTGTTTCGAAGGCCCGTGAACCCCTGCAATAAAAATCAAAAAAGCATAAAACATAATTCAACAGCGAAAAGTCTATTAAATACCAATCTAGGTATTTAAGTTCAGCATTTTTCAGGATGGAACCCGAATATTCCGACCATCCCAAACCAGCCTTTAAATGGATTATCTTTCGAAAACGTTAATTTTCCCAAATGATTTTGTTTGAAATGCCATATGTTTCAGTCATTTTCATGGCAAAAGAAATGTATATGTATTTTTTGCGAATAGCCTCTGAAGTCTTCATTATAAGCGATTTTTGCACAACACATTTTGAAATGTGAAGGCGTTTTTCTTTACCCCCCCCTCCAATCTCTATCTCTATCTCTCTCTCTCTAGGCCATGTCAGCCTACTCTGTTTCCCTATTCGCATTGTATCTACAAAGAGATAGGCAATAAGACAGTTGCAAATGTTTATCTGGATTAACATGGAGTAAATAGCAGAATAAGAGTTGAATTCTTATAAGAGTGAGTGGTGAAAGTCACGTGAGTGCAACACATTAGATTAAAAGAATAAAAGTAACAAATCAGTTTGTTTTTATAATGCTAGAATTTCATTTAGCTATCTTCAATAGTTTCTGAGAAAACTGGTCATTTATGCCAGAAAAATTCCATTCACTGAAAAAGTTGTTCTACACAAAAAGGAGAAAATAAATTCGCATATATTTTCAAATGGAGAAAGAAGCTGATTTCCAGAAGCAGCCATACTTAATAACAGTGCCAATTTTTATAGTAAGACTCTCTCTAAGGCTTACCTCCCTATTGCAAAGTGTGTAAAATGGCGCAGAGTCCACCTTACACAGCGGGAGATGGAGACCATTTTTAAAATGTATTGAACATATAAGCATCATACCTGCAATGCTGAAGTATGTCTAATGCGAAAGAAAACGTAATTAATAAGACTGCATAATAAGTTCAAAAATGCCCCATGTGATCTCTCCTTAAGCGTAATTGTAAGAATTACAAACAGCTTCAAAGTAAATACAGAAAAGGGGAGGGGTATTCAGTGAATTATTTGAAACTAACATTAATAACATCGCGGAAAGACAGACAATAAAAGCCCAGCAAGAGAAACGCTACCCCTCCAATACACAGTTGCCCAAGAACGGACACAAAGAGTCCCACTAGCATTAGAACGAATCGCACAATACAAAGAATACATCCTTCAAACCACCATTCAAAGAACTGTAAACTCTCCGACGAAATGAATGCAGCGCCATTAAGTACAGCCACAAATTGCTAAAATAATGTTCTCTCTTTTGTCTCGATTATGAGTAACGCCGAGCAAGAGTTTCGGAGTGTAATGCATATCGCCATTCGGTCACTGACCTCCAAAGGTACTCTTTTTATGCAGCAGTAACCCTAATAACGAGTTTCTAAACATTATGCTTCCCTTTAGAAAAAAAGTCATAAAACTTTCGGGTTCCTCTCCCGTTGGCTGTTAATCCTGTGGGAGGAGCCACCACTTGAGCAGGCCATTTGCAGCCTCGTCACGTGCACCCCACTAAATAAAGTCTGGATTATATTAGCCCATGTCTATTATTAATCTGTCAAATAACATACACAAAAAATTAACGTTTTTGTCTTACACCATAAAATAGGCCACATCTCAGGTTTTATACGCATATAAATAATGGCGATTATTTCACTCTTTACACGAGCTAATGTGCTTTCGAAATATTAGCATTAAGATACAGTACTAAGTTGTAACATTCAATGCACCAACGTTCACTTTATTGGAACCTCCATCTTAAATCATGTTACTGCATTAAATGGAGATATTCCTCTCTTTCTCACTCTTCTTTTCTTTCTCACCCCTACTCTTTATATGTAACTTAAATTTCATGGAATGCTTTCAGAACTAGTAATAAAATCACTTTTTCTGCGGCGTCAAAAATGGAAAATACAATTTTTTACTTTCTTTACACTATATACTACAGGACGTATTGTATTCCAGCCAAAATTTCGATACCGAGGTTTCACCGGAAATATTTTTTGGAGACCCCCTGAATCCAGGAAAAAGCATTTTTAGAAAAAGGTCAGTGTGTGTCTGGGTACGTGTGTGCATGTTTGTGTGTGTTTTTGTGGACAGTATAGCTCAAAATCAAAAAGTCCGCTTAATACCAAACTTGGTATATAAGGTTAAGTTTCTTCCAAGGATGCGACACGTAGATTTACAAGAAAATTCCCCCACCCTCTTTAGATACAAACATTTTCGAAATTTTTTATTTTCTGAAAAATGGCTCTACCAGTTTTAATCTGAATACCGCATACTAAAGTTAATTACTTGACAAAATGTATAGCTTGAATTTTTTGGTAATAGCCTCTGAAGTGCTCTTTATTCTGGATAAATGTTGCTGAATGTTTCTACACAAACAAAGGAAATTCAATCATATAGCAACAGGCTTATAAAAGATTTGACTATCGCTACAGCCTAGTGTATTATGTTATTTCCTTTCTACTTACAAAGAAGCATTTCTAATAATTTTATTTTGATTAGCATGAAGTAGATAAAAGAATAAGCTTTCAACAACAATTTGTTACGAGATTTAGAGAAAGTCATGTAAATGGAACACCTGATTTTCCAATATATACACACATTTTATCAACTTTTAGGAGTGTTATGCGATTTAACCACGTTGTTTTCCAAGGTAACCAGAGCAAGGCATATAAAATAACTTTTACAAAAAGGTCTTGTGTGTGTAATAACTCAAAAAGTTGGTATTATATCAAACTTAGTATGTAAGTTTAGTATCTTCTAAGGATGCGACACGCAGATTTTGAAGAAAATCCCCCCACCCCAAACTACCCCTTACATTGAAAAATTTTCGAAAATGTTGATTTTCTCAAAATATCTAAAAATTTTGATTAAAATACCGTATATCAAAGGTAGTTACAAGACAAATAAAATGTAAATCTTGAATTTTTTGGGTATAGCCTTTGAAGTGCTTTTGTTTTTGGCTGGATTTTGCATATCTAGTAAACCGTAAGAGATAGAAAAAAAAACTGACTACAAAAATTTGTAGATATCGTTGAAACACACAATTTATGCCATATACATTTTTTTTTCATGGAGTTGACCATTTTTTAGATATTCCTTATTATTGGTTTCATTTTAAAACAGTTTTCACATACGGTAATTTCTCAACTCCTGGAAATGTAAAGAAACGGATTTCATCTACATGGCAACCAGCTTTTAAAAGATTTTAGCATAGTGTATGCCATGATTTCCCTTCTATTTACAAGAAAGCATTTCTGCTAATATTTGTTTCGATTAGCATGAAATGGACAGAAGAATAAGCTTTTTAACAATACTTTATTACAGAGATATAGAGAAAGTCATGTGAATGGAACACAATAGATGTTTAGATACTCATCCTATAGACAAATTGTAAATAACAAGCTTAACGGAATTGTTATTATTATTATTATTATTATTATTATTAAAATGTCCATTTGCTTTGCAGCATTCAAATAAAACTGAATCCCCCTTCTGTATCTTCATGAGCTTCTGTGTTAAAATGATTTCAATTGTACGTCAGAGCAACAAAAATGTTAATATAACGAATAAAATAATTTCCCTTAATGAATACAAGACTGATTGAGCGAATTCTTAAAACGTTTTTCAGGCTTACTGAACAGTCACAGTGTGGTTCCAGATTCAGAGAGTGGTTTGTTTATCTTTGACCATACAACGTTGCACGCAAAGTGGTTTGTTCATCGCTGACCATATTTTGCCTAAGCTTAGTCATGAAATTACATATTTTGAATGCAATTCCACATTCAGTAAGTCTATTTAAAAGGTGTCGTTAACGTTAAGTTTTGCTTCGCCTGCTTATTGAGCCTTATCAATTTGCGCATAATGCAGCTCTTATTGTTTTGCGTAGTGGAACAATAAAATCTGACATTTTCATTTATTTTCTTTCGTTCTTAAAAGATGGTTGTACGTGATGGAATTGAAAATTTTGTTCTCCTTGTTTGACCATGACAAAGAGATAGAGAGAAAAAAAAACAACAAAACGAATAATTTCTCATTTGAGAAGAGAATAATTATTGAAAAATTTAAATTAAAAAGAACAAGAATATCTTGGAAATCTTTAACTCGAAAAAAGGTGTTCACATAAATTGTATGTTTTAACGAGATTTACATTATTTGTGTAATATGATTTGTTTAACTTACACGGTTTACCAGTTATGCAATAGTCATCCAGAATGAAGAGAACTTCAGAAGCTATTCCTAGAAAATTCAAGATTACATTTCATTTGCCATCAAAGTCTCTTTAAACGAATGGTATTTTAGTAAAAATCATTATAATTTTTGACAAAATTGAAAATGTTCGAAAAATATTCCATGTATAGGGTAGTTTGGTGTGGGAAAATATGCTTATCCTTTTTTACACCGCAGAAGCACTTTTATTACCAGTTTTCGAAACAGTACATGACATTTATGCTGCTCACATGTGCATGCGTGACTGGGAAAGGTAAGATGGACAGTGAGAGAGAAAGAAGAAGAAAAGGAGATGAAAAGAGAGAATGAGTCATTGTTAGAGGGGAGAGAAGAATTCTGTCGTTGATGCAAAAAAGGTGAGTGGAGGCCACAGAATACGATAACATTTTTTTTACAGGAATATTACCAAATGAGTATCTCAAAAACATAATATGCGAACACTCTAAGGAGAGTGTCATTTCACATCGTAGCGACATTAATCTGGTGCACTTTGTAAAATGGGAGTCTAAGTTTCTAACAGAGGAATGGCACAAACAGTAACTTGATTAACGACAATGATCGCCTCAAATTTCAACTAAACGAAAACAAAAAACTTGTAATGTGCTGTAGTAACGCATTAACTGAAGGCAATAGAAGACCCTGTAGTATTAAATACGTTTTTACTGTTGGGTTGAAGGAGTAACTGGGACGGTAAAGTGTAATTCCCTCGTGACAGTTTACCGATGAAGACGAGGACTCAATCACCCGGGAAAATGACCGCCATCTCAATTGCTTAAGCTCGTGTCGATACCAGCACGGTCGTTCGATAGGTCGACTTGACGAGCGGGATAAGGCATGCGTTTCTACACATGCAAGAGCCCATAAAACTGCACATTAAGACTATAACATTCGTCCCCTTAGGGTGCTGCAAGACCAACAAATGGGCGTTTCGAACTGGTGCTGTTATGTTTTATATTATTTATTCAGCACGAGAATTATAGCCCTTCTGCACAACGACTTTACATGCATTTAACGATGTTGTATCGAAAGAAATACGACTGGGAACTCGAAGTATTTCCGATGCGGAAATTTGATTCGAGAGTAGAGCATGCTGTGGTATATGGCTCTTGCCACAGAAAATAAATGTTTATAGACTCTATAATGCAACCTTTGTAGTTCCCAACTATAACTCTAGTTATCCTTCACCAAATTAGGCTTTCTTAAACTGAATTGAATAGGCTTCAGGCTTTCTGAGAGGCAGATTACATATAGTACACCATCTAAAATCGACAAAAGCAAATTACTATAGATACTTAATAGTTTCTAACAGTTTTAGATAAGCCTAGTTGTCAAAAAGTTTGTTAACCACATCGAGCAAATGGCTCGGTGGTAACGTGCGGATCGCATCCAGGAGGTCTCGTTCCCGCCGACAGTACAACTTGAGATTGAATTTTACGCAGTTTTCCCTGGTCGGTAGCCAAATATTGGGGTGGCGATTTCCTTTCCCTCATTTACCTTTCATTCCGTTTCCTTTTCAGATGTGTTTCTAGATTTTGTGGTGTATAACTTGTAGGGCAGATTGCACAGATGCCTGCAAAGGGAATCTCCTGTGGATAATAGAGGGCTGCCTATTTGGACGGGTCGTTCACTACCTTCCAGGGCGGCTCCATTAGTAGTATAGGACTTCAAGCCAGGTATTCATCTTCTGTGGCCTGTCTGCCTGCCTGTGCTTCATCCGTTTCTCCTGGAGAGTGGTAGTCGCAACAATGTCTCTTAGGTCGCAGTGCGCAAGTTCTCCCCATCCATTGTTTACCTACCCTAAAGTAAATCCTCTTGTTTTGGAACAGAAATCAGCAACGGTTAGTAAAACGTGTTCTTAAAGCATATTCACAAGCCTTTTTATTTTCTCTACACGTACATAATAGGTAAAGAAGGAACTACATTTTACCCAAAATTTCGACACTGAGAATACACGTTTTGAGGTCCCATTGATAAAAAGGCCGTTTCAGCAAAATGTCCGTGTATGTGTTCTGTGAACAGAATAACTCAAACACGAAAATTCCTTTAAATATCAAATTTGGCATTTAAGTTCAAAATATTTCAATGATAAACCACGAAGATTTTCAATAAAATTCATACATCCCTAACTATCTTTTACATGCCACATTTTACGAAAATTTTGATTTCTCAAAAAATACTCGAATTCTGCTTAAAATTCGTATATTAACGATGTTTTCATGTCAAATAAATGTATATCCTGAATTTCTTGATTATACAAGAGCACACTGGGGGCTGATGTGACAGTCAAATGTTCTGCATTTATTTTCCTCGATGTTCACACTTTGCAGGAGTTCAGAGGCAACAAAATAGCACAACTTACAAAATAATTGGTTAAAGTGCATTCATCATAAGGGTGTATATTTAGGAAACGGCTAATGCTATAAAATACTTAAATCAAGTTCCATGTTTTAACCAGTTCTATGGTTTTATAAGTAAGTTTTGTCTATTTCCTATGTTTAAACACATTTAACGAGAGTAATGAAGACTTCACATGTTATTATAAGTGGCATATACTACATTGTTTATGTAATAAGATTTTGTGTATCTCTTATGATTTATCAATTATACAAACGTCATCCAGAATGAAGAGTTCCTAAGAGGCATTCTCAGAAAATTAAAGCTACACATTTTATTTTTCGTGAAAATATCTTAAAACATGTGATATATTTTAATAAAAAGCGTTAGGTCATTTTTTGAGAAAATCAAAATTCTTGAAAAATGGACCATGTAAAAGGGTGTGTGTGTGTGTGTGTGTGTGTGTGTGTGTGTGTGTGTGTGTGTGTGTGTGTGTGTGTGTGTGTGTGTGTGTGTGTGTGTGTGTGTACATTCCGTCTAATATGTGCTTTATAGAAGCATTAAAAACAAAGTCTAATGGCATTTTGTTCTTTGATCAGCCGATTTCGAAAAAATAAATGGATTTTTTACAAATGGAATGCGCAATTCTACAAGAATTTACGAAGATAATAGATTGCTACTTGTAAGAAGGCGTTGAGCAACGTATTTCTGTCATTAGTTTCATTAGGAATTATGGGACATCATACTGAGTTTCGAAATAATGAATCATTTAAAAACATTAAATGAAAATTCCGAGCAGCCTGAAGTAACTGAAGTTGGTCAGGTTTCTGAACCGGCTTCTGGATGTAAACACGTTCGTCGCTTGCAAACACGACGCAGGGTGGTGTAATGTTTTGGAAGATAACGAATGCAACTGGTATTCTGATTGGCCTACACTGGTGCAGTAACAGCGGTGAGGTGTGTTTGTTTATGTAATGATCAGGTGCAAGTGACACCCCACACAACCTGCAGCACTGTGAGCTTCCCTGTCTCTTGTTTTCGAAAAAAACTAAATTATCTCAGTAGGAAACGGTCAGAAACAAAAAAGTAAGATACAAAATCTGTTTCCAGACACCGAGATCTATCACTGATATATATAAACATTATTAATTAATTTTCATGTCGGATTCTTTGCTGAACTTAAATATTAAGTTTTGTATTGGTATTTAACCGATTTTTGGGTTTTATCTATGCTGTTCACACACACAAGCAGGACATTTTTTGTATGTTTTTGTATGTTTTTTGTTTAGTTTAGGCTGTATGTAGAGAAAGTAAAATGTTTTTTCAAGAAAAGAAACTTAGTATTTGCTAATATAAGTCAAAAGCAAGGACGACTTCATAATCCAGAGAAAGGTATTCAATTTACAGCTCTACACTTTGTAAGCTATCTGAGTTATCACTGAGTAAACTCCCGGTATACGGTTGTAGCTTGAATTATGATTCTCAGTCACGGATATTAATAAAACTGGCTCACTTCCGCTTAAGAGCTGGGAAAGTAATATTTCACGGGATAAAGCGCCATAGTGAAAGAGATAGTAATCGCCAAGCTCATTAGTGTTTCCAAGTTGTATATCGATTTGTTGTGCCTTGCTTTTTCTAAGTCAACGTCCTGCAAGGCAACATTTTACTGGGTCACTTACTGGTTACTGCACGAGGAAGCCGTATTTTACCACTCCCCCTTTGTGTTTAACCCAGATGACGACCAGCTAACAAGCTGTTAATAGCTATCCGTTATGTAATGACTTAACAGAAATACCGGCACTAACGTTCTGCTTGCTTCACTTTCAACATAATATATTCACATTTAAAATGCTGTGAGACCACTATAAGGACGAGTGTATGATATTTGACCATCGTTTACTGAAAAGACAAAGTTGGGTTTTACGCATATACGGCACCACGACGGTGAACATTAATTATACAGAAAATTAAATGTTATTTGGGAAAGTAATTTGTAAAGGAAATACTCCAAGTTTAAGTTTAAGTAAATCCACGAGATTTGACAATTATGTGGCCTGAGGACAATTTTGTACAATATCATTCAAGGACGGTTCTGGCGGGATTTGAACCGCCGACCTTCAGTTCACAACACTCCCTTAATAAACTCCGTCACTCGGGTTGTTTTTTTCTGATAGATGACAATCGGTTAGGAATATGTGCTGCATAATTCCATCTCTTACTCTTATTTCAATTCAACCTCCATTATACCATGTCGGCATATATTGGCCACCATTATAGTTGGTTCTTGTTCAGGGAATTTCTAGCTCGTCACTTTATGCATACGTAGACAAGGAATTAGCTCAACGCCTATAGATGGCATTATAAAACGAAATCAGGACTTGCAGACGTAAAAAATGGCGAATTTAGCCCAGAGACCTTTCCTTTCAAGGTAAGTGTATTTTACGTGCAAATAAACATTACAAATTACATCACCTGTTTTACTTTTCTTTCCAAGGAAGATATGCTAAGGATTTTTAGGTCCGAAAAACTCATCACCCTCCTGAACCGCAAACTTAGGATTTGAGTCTAGCATCGTAACCACTACACCATTTAGGGCACTTTCTACACTTATTACCAGATATGAATATTAAGCAATGTATATGCTTTGTCGTAAAATGTAATTTATTTACTACTATAAACATCGATGATGTACATTTATGCCGGTCAGGTCGCGCGTGTCTTAGGAGTATGTATGCTTCATACAGGGCGTAGTAATATAATTTGCAGGCAGTAGTTCGCGCTTTTTTTGTTTACATCAGGTTCCTTCTTAGTTCGGCAGCAATAGTAAGTAACTGATCAAAACAATAATTAATAAAGACCTTTTAAACTAAAACAATTGCACTATAACGAATAAAAATACTTTGCGATGGTGTTGAAGTCAGTACTTCCCATAGGGATAACATAAACTTCCTTAATCTTTTACTACCCCATACTTCTGGTTTTCAAACTAGTGTCCTGTATTTTCTTGACAAAGAGCCTCCAGCGAGGTGTCTCCTGCGATACATGGCACTTCAAGGCCCTCTTAAGGTGCTAAATCTGGTGAACGTGCTGGGAACAAAAGCATTTCTTCGTAATATCTGAATTCTCCACTAGGAAATCCCATGCGTTCGATAGCATTAAAGTAACTTGTCTTGCTGGTAGAGCTCGCTATTTCCATAAATGCAAGCATATATAGCTAGCAAACATTTACAGATATCTAACGCCAATTACGATAATGTTTATTATTTTATTAGTTGTAGAAATAATACAGCAATTTATATTGAATGCAGCAGGAGTTGTGCCATCCATCTGAAGGGATGGGACGTTACTTTGCTACGTTATACTTTTGTTTCTCTACTGAATATTCCATTAAATTATTAAGCTTGGTAAGTCCCTGAGGCAGTACCCAAAATTAATAACCATGAACATTTGTAGACACTGAGAGGACCTCATTAACTCCCCTTCTGATGAACATAAACGCTGGAGGTATGCTGCATAAAAATGTACCAAAATATGATGATGCATAGACCTCAACCAACCCACAAAACCTGGTCTGTAGGTGAATCCACAACGGAATGCCCTCCCAGATGCTCATTAACCGAACACATTCCAAATGGATATTCGCCTGGAAAATGAAGAACTGCCTAAGTTTTCTTACTGAGCTCTTATGGAGACAACCCTAGTAGACCATTCCTTTGCTACATACCTCGAGCAACTCTAAACTTCGTGATGCTCGACTCACTCATTTACTAAATGCGTTCTATTCAATTTGAGGCTGCACGCTTATAGTCTCACTCGTTTACATTCGGCAACAAGTTGGCTAGTTCTTCAGAATTACGACGTGCTTTCTGTAATTGTTGGCTGGAATAAGCAGGATGGTACTAGGCGCGCATCTTTTCTTGGGTGAGATTGCTCGACCGCAATGTCAAACAAAGTACGTTTCTTTCTTTGAGGCCCTCATCTATAATGGTGAATAAATTATCTAATTTAGAGCGAAATAGCTGAATTATTAAACGAAACCCAGCGCAGGTGCATGTGTGTGAACTTGGTGATCTAGAGACAATAATACAGTTACTAGATGTCAAGGTGTATAGTTTGCATCTCTCAATATTGTCTCTGTGCTCTGCCTTCGAAGTTGTGCGCCCAAGAAAAAGTGCGTGCCTACTACGCGGTACTCATCCTATGCAACAACTTCTTTAACTTGATTAACACCTTTGTATCGCCAACAGTATGAGAATCAATTTGTAACGAAAAAACTTTCCATTTATAGCAATGAATATGAACAGGCAACTAGGCAATTATAGTTTTCTTCAAAACATGATGACCTTCAAACAGGACCGCTCCCCTCTGCCACTGGGCAGTACCCATTACCAAACAAAAGACGAGCCTGTATTAGCTGTGAGAGGCAACGTAGTAAAATTTATTTCCTGGAGACTCGAAGACTCTGCTTGCAAGTCGAAATTCGCGCCTCAGTTAAGGGACCAGTAAGTGGAAGATGCATTGCGAGGGTGATTTTCAACCGAAAACCTCCTAGTCCCCCCAAAAAGGGCCTTTGGCAGAGGGTTACAATGTTCTGAAAAATACTGTATTGCTATGGACACAATTTAAAAGAAACGTTTTTTTCTTTGGTAACTGTCGTACTCACTTGCATGGGTTGCATAATGACGCCACAAATTGAATTTTCTGAGTGCACAACTTAGCCTCAAAATAAACAATTATTCCATCACTTTTTGTAAATAAGAAAGATTCCTCCTTGGCAGGCATAAGCGTAGGAGTCGATGGCTTGCATATAGGATGGCTTTCTGTTCCCATCATTATAAACTGACACGCCTCGCACTATACAAGGAAGAGAGACAATCCCTGCTGCACGAAGTTAAGTCTGCACAAATAAGCGAGTTGGTGACGCTTGTTCTAAGACTTAAATCATCGATAACTACAAGAGCGATTATAAGTGTATCGATATTAGTGCACGAAATTACCTGATGAATCTCTTATCCTCGAGTGGGACTCATTAGTGCTATTGCATGAATAAAATGTAACGATAATATTAGGAATTAATTTTCACTTGTGTTTTAAAATTGAATCACCGTTTTGTCAGTTGTCATATCTACTAAATGAATGGCAATTCGAACGTGTTATGCATTACTAATCAGCTACCACCAGTGTAAAGAAAATAAATAATATCAAAATAAGTTGAAATCAAACGCCATTAGACAATTTTTTAAGAACAAGACTTTTTGGAAATTAACACTATGCGCCTTAATAAAAGTACGATTGCATGACGTAGCGTATATGTTGTATACAGAAACCATTATGGTTTAGTAACGAGCTATAGTTTCATCGACAAAATACTGGCAACATTATAAGATAAACGACCCTGATTGCTCGATTCCGAGACCGCCCTAAATGTTAATGGTCAGAGCCAAACATGACGTATGAATGAAACAATATTTGGAAGCTATTATTTGGAACCCTCGTTATTTTTAACAAAGTTAGAAAGCAGCAAAAATATCGGCGACATCCAAGCAATATTTCATGCCAAGAGGGATGGCTCAGGCGATAATTTCTGCGGATTGCGGCTGGGCGGTGTAAATTTTTCTTTCTGGCCTATTGCGCGTGCGCGGGGCGCACGCCAATAAGCCGCCTTCGGCTGCTTTAGGGTGGGTGTTCTTTTGGGAATCCCCAGAGATTCAGCCTTGTGAGTAGGGCCTGGGCGTCGTCGGATACGACCGATCGGGAAAGGTTAGGGAACCCATCCACGTTTGCGCCCGTCGTCGTCCGATCTGGTCACCCTTCGTATCCCTCTTATCATTTCTCCCTCCCAGGGGTCATCTCCGGTGCTTTGCCCCGGAGATTGGAAGCCCCATCATCTATATCCTAATCCTATAATATTTAGTATTAATTTGTCCTCGAGTCAAACAAAACATTTTCAGCAAAAACATAAATTTTACTTATATATTTACTATAATTAGGTGCATAAAATTTACGGTAAATATAGTGCTAAATTATTATTAAGGCCTACAGCTTTTTTTCTGGATATCCTATAAACAGTATGGTCGACGTTCAATTATATTAAACTACATACAGCATGCTCTCTCTCTCTCTCTCTCTCTCTCTCTCTCTCTCTCTCTGACGTCGATTTCTCAGAACAAAGGAAACTCCCGAATAATAATAAAAAAAAAAAAAACCCTTATCCGGGTAATTCACCTAAGCCGAAATTCGAACTCGGGACCACTTGAGTGGGAGGCAGACAAGCTATCTAACACAGAAGTGTACCTTCACTATTTGTGAAGATTCGACAAAGAACGCACGTGAAACCTGCGATTTGTACTTTGGTCGCTGTTACTATATGAGTAGTAAACAGAAGCCGTAAAAGTTAAGCCTAGTTGTGAACGCTCAAGTGTCGCCTTCAAGGAGATTATTTGACGTTACACGAGGGGAAAGAAAATTATGTTTAAAAGCTTGAGTTATTTCAACATAATGAATGTAATACACATCATTCCTCATTAATTACAATTAATAACAAACAAAATAGAAGTTATCTGTATGGCCCACCAAGCAGCGTCTTTTACTTTCAAGGATCTAGCCTTGCAGTCTTCACATCATTTGAGTCCTTACGAAACCAGCCACGAAAGTGATGGAATTGTTATTAATTAGGCATTTCAACCAGTTTGGTATTTTAAAACGTGTCACAAAATGTCTCAACTTCGCAGAAGGATTGCTGCAGTATGAACTAGTGATTGCTTAAGAATAATGTTGAAGATTTCAACATTGTGGGTGGACAAGAAAGTTCCATAATACGCTTAACAGAACGTATTTAAATCACTGATGTCTGTAAGTAATTTTATATGCATACTAGGTTCAAAAAAATTCAGAATTTTATTTTTTCACCAAAACTAAAACTATAATGTGCTTGATATCTATAGGCGTAAGGTTTTAGCAGCATTCGTGATCATTTAATTGTTTTTCACTCAAACCGTGTGTAGGATAGGTAGAGTCACACTGAAAACTTCAATGCCATAGCCGGGATTTAAACCACGGATCTCCCGGTCTCTAGCCGGTTGCTCTACCACCCAGCCATCATGGAAACATACCGGTAGGGTATTAAACTGACTCGCATGTTTCCCGGTAACCAGAAGTTGATCTCAAAATAATGTTTCGGTCTGACTTTACCTATCCGACTCCTGTTCTACAGGACTTATGAGAAAAAAAAATTAATTTATCACTAATTGACCATAATAGTTGTCTATACTATGAATCCTGGACCTTAAAGTACTTGCAACATTGCAAGTCGCCATTGGGGGTTGTCATCTCAAAATAAATTGAGATAATCTTGTGGTTTACCGGGGATCATGCGAGCTGGTTGAAAAGTTTAATGCTGTACCTACCGGTATGTTACCATGGTGTCTTTACTTTGAATACTTCAAAGTTAGCAAGCTACCGGCAGCTTCAAACGAGTCAAATCGCAATAAATATGAAAATATCGATAAAACAACAACAAAACTGCCATCCATTCAAATTTCAACTAATAAGAGTACAGTTGTTCTCGAATAACAATATAAGGGGATAGGTTAAATATTGAAGCTGTTCAGTAACAAAAGAAAAGTGCAAAATTCAATAAAAATAAATTAATTTAGTTATTTCTGTGGGAGAGTACTAGGAGGGAAAATGGAAAAGGAAAAAGTGCTTAAACATTATAAAGTTATGGTGGTTCCTATTTAACTATATCGCTGAGAATCTTGGGTTTAAAAAAAAATAGGCAAAAGAATATGAGGTAAAATTCTTTAGATATGTTACTGGATATAACAGTGTTAGATAAAAGAGAAAATTAAAAGATTAAAAAGATCTAAAAATAGATAGTATTTATACAACGCATTAAAGGATGCCAGCAAAACTGAAAAAAAAAAAAAAAAAAAACATAAAAAAATGCCAGTACACGAATTACAAGAACAGCCCAAAACTATACCCAATAGGAAATAGGTTAATTGGAAGGCCAGTAAAATGATAGCGAGACCAAATTGATGGGGGTGGAACCACCTGAAGAGTCTAAACCTTGAAAATAAAGAAGACAAATAGCAGCATCTTAAACTTTAGAAGTTATGAATCAATAAAACTTATTTCACATTTTAAAGAATGTATTTCAAAGATTAAAATAAAGGTACAAAAATGAATACAAAAAATCTACTGACTATTTGGATCTTCAAAGCAGTAGAATCGTTATTATAATCGATTTCTTTCCAAAGCACGATTTTGGTGAAACTATACCTACCCCCAAAAATAAATAAATAGTTTTAACATATTTGTTTAGTTTTATACCTCGTACATTTAACTTTCGCAACTCACTTTAGACTCATCGATTAGGGAACTTAAATACCTGCCTCAATATAATAATTTTAACCAGCTTCTACGTTTTGTTTTTTGAATATTTGCAATATTTTTGGTATGTAAAGTGATCAACGAATGGGTCTTTCTATTTTTACATTCTCCATACGCACTATGCACATAGTGTATAGAGAAAGTATTGCACTCCACCCCAAAAATTCTATACCGAGATTTCACCGGAAATATATGTTTTAGGGTCCCCAATATAAAAAAAAAAAGCATTTTCACAAAAAGGTCCGTGTGTGTGTGTGTGTGTGTGTGTGTGTGTGTGTGTGTGTGTGTGTGTGTGTGTGTGTGTGTGTCCGTGTGTCTGTGAACACAATAACTCAAAAACGAAAAGTCGGTAAAATACCAAACTTGGAATTTAAGTTTAGTATCTTTCAGGGACGCGACACGAAGATTTTGAGAAAAATCCCCCCACCCCCAACTACCCTTTACATGGAACTTTTTTCGAAAATTTTGATTTTCTCAAAAATGGCTCCAACGATTTAGATTAAAACATATTAAACATATTTGCCTGACAAATGAAATGTATATCTTGAATTTTCTGGGAATAGCCTCTGAAGAGTAGTTTATTCTGGATGCATTTTACTAAATTTTGAATAACTGCTAAACCGTAAGAAATGGACGAAAACTTACTACACAAAAAATGTAGAGCACATTAAAACACACAATTTATTTTGTGTACATTTTTTTCGTGGAGTTCGTCGTTTTTGTGACATTCCTTATTTTTGGTTTCTGCTATGAAAAACGTATACTTTTCTCATACTGGAACTTGTCAACTCCTATCTATATAAACAAAGGAACTTCATTGACATAGCAACCAGCTTTTGACTATCACTTTAACCTACGGTTGTCCCTTATTTCGCTTCTGCTTATCAGGATGCGAGTAATAAGACTATTTCTGCTAATTTTTTTCTGATTAGCATAAAGTAAATAGAAGTATAAGCTTTTAAAGAATTATTTGTTGCAGGGATATGGAGAAAGTCATGTGAATGGTACACATCAGATTTTTTTTTAAAAAGTGTTATTAAATATTTTCAAAACGTTAGTAAAAATATAATGCTTTCGATGTTTAAAAAGTCCTGGCATTTGAAATCTTTATTTTCGAAATCTATCCATCAACACTTGATTGCAAAAATGGCCTGCCTATACAACAAGAAAAGAATGAAATTTTAAAAATAGTATTGGACCGGCTTGTGAGGGGTCATGAATATTTATTTGTTAATATTACCTTAATTACATTTAAATTTGTTAATTTTAAAAAGAGATTTTGTGTTAATTTGATTTTAAATTAAGTAAAAAACAACAAAGGCCTACCCTACCAAAATAATAAAATTTGTTCTTCTCTATGTTCCGTGAAATATTTTATGAACAAATACCTTCTACTTAGGGATGATAAAATTATAAGTTTTAAATGTTAAAAAAAATTCATTACTGAAGCACTGTTTGAAATCACGGTGTAAAATATAAAAACGACTTTTTCAAAACTAAAGTTTACTTGTTAGAGTATTTTAATGTATGAAACACCAATAAAAAAAATCAGACAAGTTGGCCTCAAATAATAGATTTTGAAAATCTCTCGGTTCTGCTAACAAACAGGATAACTTCTTTAATAAGCAGCTGTTATGAGCTATTTTTTGTCAATTTGCAGGCGATAAATGCTCAAAGCGTAAGTTTCTGAGATCATCAATTCTTTTCTTTCTTTTCTAATTTCACTTTGTAAAAATCTGCTCCTGCTGAGTTGTTAAAATGGGGAAACCTACTGTGCATCGTTTATTTATTACAATTAATTTCCTTTTGGCGTCTTAGCGCACAATTTCTAATGCTATAAAGGAGAGCGTGTTTTCCATGAAACAGGAATTAGCCATGCAGAGCACAATAACGCGCAATGTAATTCATTACTTTCAAGGATGTAATGAGCTAAAACAAGTCTCTTTGATATTGAGGACAGTGTATGAACTAATTTGGTAATTTTATTGTTTCACAAAGCCAACAGTTTTGATGTCATTTCATGTCAGCGACTATTTATATCAGCAGCGCTACAGTTGGCTTGCAGTGTTGACATGGTAAAGCCTTTGGCCTGTTGAATCGCTAACATTATATATTTACATTAAACTTATGCGATATGGCTACAAACAGGGCTAATATTTAAAACGTATTTTGTATAACAAAACGCTTAATTAGTTTAGAGCTGGCAATTTGGCATTTATGTTGCTTTGTTAAGGCGAGTTAAGCTGTCTGCCAGCGCAGGACGAAAAGTGTGAGCAGATAAGAGAAACCAAACCTCGATATTTTCAAGTTATTCTCATACAATCGTAGTACTCATATGCCTAAAAGGTAAGGATTACGTATATATTTAGTTTGTAGCGAGTGAGATGGAACCACGGTAACGTGTCGCGATTGGCTGGCATTTAGGAGGTCCCAGGTTCAATTCTGAGTTTGTTTGTGGTTTCCCCAAAATTGGTATGTGAATGCTTTTCTACCACGAGTTTTCTGTCTCCATCATTTTCTTTTATCTGTTTCATCTCAAACATTTTAGGGTGTGGAACCTGACAATAGCGGGAGAGTAGAATTTTCCTTATGTACTATGCGCGCACCTTTTTCTAAGCGCTAGTTTTACCTGGAAGCGAGGGGCGTGGGGAAGAAGAGAGAGTTGCCCGACTGTCTCTCCACAGTATTGTCAATCAAAGAAAGTTTTTCTTTGAGACCCCCAGGCATTATGGTCAATAAGCTACCTAATTTACCCCGTACTAAATGCGTATTACACGATATACAGCGCACGTGCACGAACACTGAGATCTACTTATAGAATGAGACTGTAGGATTGAATCCACTAAATAATAGAATTGTATACCGTACTTCGTGTCTCAATGTTGTCGCTGTGCTCTGCTCCCGAAATTGCACGAAACCTGCCGAATGAAGACGAGTCAAACGCCCAAGAAAAGGTTGCCGCATAGTAAGGATTACTCCCCGATTCCAGTCGGCCCGTTTAGTTCGCTTTATTCCGGGTCTCTCAGGTTGAATATTGCTAAGACAGGCGTCAGTTATATTCACAGCCTCGTAAATTCATAACGAAAGGTCTGGTTTTCGTCGTGAATTTTTTTCGTTTCCAACATTTCGAAACTACTGAAAAGAAGCGAGAGTAAAGGCCATGAAAGGTCGCTGAATGGGGGTATATTACTATTTTAGATTGTTGTAGTCCAGACAATAAACCTCTGGCATACATTATTGACTCCATTGACTGTAAATTGTTCAGGTACCCTTATCCGTATCCTTTTCTCTTATTCTCATTACAGCCACGGAGACGATTCTGTATCTAAATTTCAAGTATGTTTCAGCTATTTCACTAGAGAAGTGTTTCCCAATGAGTCCGAAGCACTTCTAACGTGTAAAAAAGTTATCCGCATATCATAATTACTCTAGGTTTTATCTTGGATATTTCAACCATCAACACCAGCAACAGTGCACTGCTTTGTGAGAAGAGTTTCTTTGTTTCATTAGCGCCGACCAATGGAGCGGGAGAATTGCAATGGAAGTGCGGAGTTGGGGACTGGTTGTGTGGACGATTTCTGCTATAAAGCATGTTTACACGTCTTAGAAGTTACTGTATTTTTGGATGGGTAGAGTCAGACTGAAAAATTCAATGCCATAGCTGGGATTTGAACCACGGATCCCCCGGTCTCCAGCCTGTTGCTCTACCACTGAGCTACCATGGAAACATGCCGGCATAGCATTGAATTTATCAACTGACTCATATGTTTCCCGGTAAACCACAAGGATTCATAATGTAGCCAACTATTATCGTCAATGGGTATTAATTAGTGCTATGCTGACATGTTGGCATGGTAGCTCAGTGATAGGGCAACCGTGGTTCAAATCCCGGCTATGGCATTGGCATTGAATTTTTCAATCTGACTCTACCCATCCAACTCCTGTCCTACAATGTGAAAAAAAAAAAATTAATTATATTGCTTTTTGTTTGCTTTTTTCCCCCCAAATGTTCATTTCTATTTCTCCCCTGATTTTTAAAAGTATAACCAGAATCTTAAGCATAACAGGAAAAGCACTTCCCTATTTTACAAAATTCAACAATTATTACACAAGTCTAATGTTAATTTGAACCATAAGGCGATATAGCACATTTCCAAAATAATTTTTATCAGCGATTATTTTTATTAAAGTGGGTGTAGGGTGGTCGCGTTTACGGCTCCTGTGCCTAGGTCCGTGGTTCAATTCTATTCTAGGGTGGCATTTTAAGGCGGTTGTATCCAAGCCTTCACCTCTAACTTGCTGTGTGGAGTATCCCAAAGGCATAACATGGTTTGAAGTCCATTGTAAAATCTGTAAGCCCTCACATTTCACCGTCATCATCGCCCATTGAAGGTAATGGAGACGCTCTTGAGTGCCTCCACTCAAAAATAGTCAACCATCGCATGGTGAGATGAGAGATCAGAGAGAAACGATATGACTCCTTAGTTTTCTGAAATTTCTGCGCTAAGCTCTTCTCCTCTCTCTCTCTCTCTCTCTCTCTCTCTCTCTCTCTTTCTCCCTCTCTCTCTATTTTAATTTTAACTTTCCTTGCAACTTTTCTAAATTTTCGTGTCGCACTTTGGAAGATATTAAACTTAATTATCAAGTATAACATTTATCGAAAATTTTGTTTCAAAATTATAATCTCACAGACACACAAACACTCACTGGCACTTTTTAAATTACCTGTTTTGGGTTCAGGTGCCTCAAAACTAGTATTTCTGGTAAAACCTTGAACTAAAAAGCTAAATATGCTATTTTTGGCAACTTAAGCCATTCTCACATAAAAAACGCAAAGATTTTTACACTGAAACGATACGGTACTAATTTATTGGCTTTGCAAGCAGTAACACTGCGTAAAGCAATGAACGGAGTTGCGAAATTTTATTTCCGGAGCAGGCGTACCAAGTAGATTCCCAAATTACCTGAAGCTCCTCATAATCTTTCAATGAAGGTTTAATGTTCGTACTTTCAAAACTCCTATGCAGTGGAAGTGTTAAGGTATGAATATGCAAATGGTGATCAACCATTTATATGCCATCATGAGTTTTCTTGAGTTGACTTTCATTCCAGCAAATGACCATTTACATTACACTCCGAGCTTTGTCTTCAGTGAACTAAGATAAAAGGCTGGAATTATATTCTCAACAGAAGGCTGAATTATGCTAACAGCTGTAGCCCAACAAGAGCAGACATGCAACAGGGTAGGGTTTTCAGCTACTACTGCCAGGGAAAAAGTAATCACGGGCAATTTAAGCCCCAGCATGATTACTGCCCTAATCTACCGAGAACCTGCAGCGCACTAAATGGTGAATCTCTCCCAATTTACGTCCCTTTTCTATTTTGTCAAGCTATAAAATGAATGAAGGTAAACCTAGTGAGGCAGGTATATATCTGAAGAACAATGGCAGCTGCTAGTTCCGACTAAAGGGTAATAATATTTCTAACAATGCTTGCAATAAAAATGAGAAACTTACCAGTCGTTATTTGTAATATACTACTGGACTTTATGGCTTGGAAGCTTACCTGCAAAGAGAAAGATTACACATTAGCTTACTTTCAGAAAATATATACTCCTCTTCAACTATGACGGATCAGTATAGAAATTCTGAAGTTATGCACAGGTTTTCATATTCATATTTATGCTAACAATTATGAAAAAATATTGCCAGCTTATACACAATTGAAGTTATGCATCTCAAACAATTTTGAATGAGAGGGAGAGTAACGATTTATATGTTGGGGTAAAACTGTTTATGTCTATAAATCACTATTCACTATTTGTCAATTCAACGGGTATATATCGTGATAAATAGCTACCTGTAAACAGTTTCAGCTCAAGCAATATCACTTTATTACTTGAAAGGTGCAGAGAAAAACCTTAACTGATCTTATTACAGCTTGAACTCACGCAAAGAATATTCAGCAAGAACATACCCAAATCTCTCATATAGGTTTCCACCAAAGTAGACTCTAACCAGGAAAAATTCAAAAGCCAAATATTTCGAAAGATTTTAATGCCATGGAGAAATTAATTTCATAATTAGATCTAAGCTTATTATACTTAAATTGTTGCCTAAGTTTTATGGTTTTATGGAGTGAGAATAAACGCGATTTAGTCAGTTATTCAAAGAAAATTGAAGCAGGATTTTTTTTGCCCAGTATTTCGATACGAAATTCAAGCCAAAACACTAGAGCACTGAGATGGTTATTCTTGAAAGCTCAAGACCAGGAATTGCATTTACTAATAAATAACCTCCATTTATATACATATAATAAAGCTGTAAGAGTAATTTTTCTTGTAATAGGCGACTCTTTAATAATTAAAATAAACATATATACCTAATCTGAAGGAAAAAATTACATTTTCAATTTATGTGTGACTGCTAACGCAAATATAGCCAACTCTATTCGATGTGCAACCTGGCAAATAATGCACCTTAATAGATTTTATAGGATAACGTGATGATTCCATCCCCAAAAGGACCTATATCTTACTTATTGTTTTACGTTATGAAGAATTTTAAACACTCAAGGTTTATAAGCATAATTTTACTCAAAAGTTACTTATATACCGTATTTCGAAGTTAAGAAGATACAACAAACTTTGCATTACTGCTCCCGTGCAAAATTTGGCTGCCGCAAGAAATAGTGTTGTTATAATTGCATTACTACCACAAGAAAAAGTCATGCTTTTAAATATTACTATACTAAACTAAGTAATGCCAAACAATTACTTATATTCCAGATTTTATATACACTTCGTAAAAAGCAATTTTGTTGACATTTTCAAAATGTTACACGGCCATGTGTGCAATAGAGGGAGACAGACAAGGGACGAGAGTGATAATGAGTGCGGAAAAGGAAAGAGAACAAAGAGGGAAGGTAGAGAGGCAGAAACAGAGAGAGAGAGAGAGAGAGAGAGAGAGAGAGAGAGAATGGAGAGCCAGACAGAGGAAAAAACAATAGAAAGAGAAGAACGTTCATCTTTTAATGCAATACCGCGAGCGGAACTGCAGATTCTGTTAGTAAATTATATAAACAGGCATTATTGACAAATCTTAATACATGAAAGTCAATTTATGTATAATTTCTTGTTATTATTCTTTTAAATAGTCTTCTACTTCGTTGCACCGATTTCGACCACAGATAGGTTTTACCACAAGGTGAAAATTGCTATCCAGCTTACAATTCGCAATTTCGCCCCATTTCACAGGATTATACATTTAAATTTGTGATGCCTATTAAAACTTCTATCGTTTTCAAAAGTTGGTAACATATCAAGCATTATAAAATAATAATAATAATAATAATAATAATAATAATAATAATAATAATAACTTTCATGGCCTCGCAAAATAACAAAAAACGAGTTATCGTATTATTCATTATATCCCCTCTGGCATTGGTCATGAAATACATAGAAACAAATGTATGTACAACCGTTTGCTTGGCAAATGATAACAATTATAAGGCAATTATATACCTAAGCTTTTAAAACTGTAGTAGTGTAGATATTAGAGTCAATCAAATTATTTCTTTTAAAATTATATTAATTGAAATCGTACTTAATACATTTAACCAATGCGCCTCAAAGACTACTCGACTTAAAAGCTGTTACGGTAAGCGTTATATTACCTACATTTTGGTTTAAGAAACCAGAATTGGTTACTGTATTCCACTCAAAAATTCGATGTTCTGACTTCACTGGTATCGGTGTTTTGAAGTATCTTTAATAAATAAAATGAAGCTTTTTAGAATAAGGTCCGCGTGTGTACGTTTGTATGTGTGAGCGCGGGATTGTGTGTTTTTGTGTTAGCATAACTGTGCCAAAAACCAAACTTATAGAATATATCCTCACTCATAACTACCCTTTAGAATGAAAACTGATAATTGAAATACTGTAGTTTGGCGGTTTGTACCTACAACATTGTATTATTTGGCAAAATAATTCAGAAAATAGGCGCATTCACGCTCTAAAATAAAAAATTTCTTCCGATAACACATTTTTCTGCCTTCCTCCATTAAGGTAGTTCAGTGTGTTCCTATTCCTTAAATAATGAAGAGAACTTCATATTTTTATACAGCAACGATATTTGCAAAACAAGCCTGTTCGTACAAAAAATCCCCAGAATGCCTTCCTTTCTATTCCGCTGGGGCAGGACTAACCAACACTTTGATTGTTATTTGGAAACATATTGGTAAAGCAGCATCATTCGTATTTAAAAGTCGAAAATACCTCTTCAAACATTTTACTACTCCTCAAGTGGGGAGTTTGTGGTGTCAATACTAAAATATGTTTACTCTTATCCTAACATTTATGATTTTAGAATTTAGTCGAAACGATGTAGCTTAGAAACTTTAGGAACATACACACACACACACACACACACACACACACACACACACACACACACACACACACACACCTTTATACACACGTTAAAGAAAATTTAAAATATTATTCTCTTTAACTAAGACAGGAAACCATCGTAGAACGCCTGGTATTACAGCCAGTACAGCAATAATGTTTAAATAACACTTCTGTTTTTTCAAAAGTTACAGAACACCTGTGACTTAAAAAAGCCGAAACAAAGCTGTTACATGGCATAAATTTAATGGTAACAGAAGAATATGAGAGCACATCTAACCTCAAAGATAAAGAAACTTAAAAGTTTAGAATAGGAAAGAAAATATAAACTGTTGAACAACTTTATACAAGATGACCTTAGTCGTACATGGCGAAAGGTAAGAAAAGAGCTTGAAACTTTTATTAAGCTGTTGCTTCTGAAAACGGCTAATTGTACGTGAATCATAGTTCTGGTGTGTACTATCGAACACATTCTTATATATATATATATATATATATCAATAAAATGATAAGAGTACTTTTACAAGCTATTCAACGTTATCTAATCCCATTATAGACGTAGCTACGACTGCCACACCTAATGACCGTTATGACCCGGGACCCCTCCTAGATGCTACTGCCAGCAGGTGTGTGGGGTTCATCCGACACCTGTTCTCTATCCGTCGCGGCCCAACAACCTGAACTGCCGGCAGATGGCTGCATCTTTATTGGCAACGCTGGACACATCTTTGCTTCTACGACCGCCCAACAAGTGCGCCTACCTGCAGATCCTTCCTCTGTCTTGCCCAACTTCTAAAGTAAACTACAGTACTGATGGTTAAGCAATACAAAATAAAACTTCCTGAAAAAAAAGAATGGCTAGCGATAAGCCAAAATCCTCAGTTGCTGATCCTAAAAAGGACTAAATGTACTATGCAACCACGGAAACTAATATTCTAATATACCTTTCTTTTTAATACGACTGGTTCATAAAATCTGAAAATAAATTACGTTTATTTAGAAACATGTCTTCAGTCTAAGGAAATAAGTATATTTTATAGGTAGGTATATTTATATTACAAATAGGTATATTTTATTTTTCTACTGCGTAACTTTCGAAAATGCATAGAGATAGTGGGTTATGGCACATTAGCTTTCCAACATCGAGATTATTACTGTTTGTGTATATGTACATATATACACAAACGCTCTAACGATGTTGATTAAACTGCCATATATTAAATATACTTACATGACAATAAAATACATATCTTAAATACTCTGGGAACAATCTCTGAATCACTTCAGTCTGGAGGTCTTTTGCATAAACGGTAAACCGTAAGAAAGACAGAACATTTTACTACTCAAATATTGTAGATCTCGTTAAAACACAATTTATTAGATATGCACATGTTTTGGTAGCGTTAAAATTTCCGAGGTATTCCCTGTTATTGGTTTCAATTTCAGAATACTTATTATTTTCTTAAACGGGTGATCGCCATTCAATTTTCTCTTGTTCTACTCCTGAAACTGAAAAAACAACAAAACTGATATGTTTCATTCACATAAATTTCTCTTTCTGTTCCGTATACAAACTATTCTTACAAAAGATCATGCCGTCATCTACATATTGCCAATTGAGATAAACATTAGCCGAATTGGTCTTATTAATTACTTTCCTGTATGTAGAAGAGACAAGAATGAGAAGTCAAATCTTTTAAAAGTTGGACGCTATGTGAAGCAATTGAGATTCAGTTCGCTTTGCAGGTCCCGTTTGAGAAAGGTAGTCTAAAATGTAAACCAATAGCAAGGAATATCTCAAGAATGGTTTATTCCTGGAAATAAGTAATGAAAAAATTGTGTGTATCAACGAGATCTACACATAGATTGTGTAATAAATTTTTGTCTATCTCTTATGGTTTAACCATTATGTAAAATCGTTAAGAGCCATTTTTGAGAAAACCAAAATTTCAAAAAAAAAAAAAAAAAAAAAAAAAATGTCCAGCATAATTTATGGGGGGATTTTCTAGAAAATCTGCATATCGCATCCTTAGAAGATACTAAACATAAATAAAAAATTTGGTATTCATCGTTTTTTTCGTGAGTGTGTGTGTGTGTGTCCACATACACACACACACACACATACACACACACACAGAACTTTTTCTATTTTTTTTTTCGGCACCAGAGGATCTCAAAGCATATTTCTGGTGAAATATCGACATCGAATTTTTGGGGAATACAATACCTTCTATAGCTGCTATGTTTACTATATATACTCACGTGCTAGAGAAAATAAAAATTGAACTTCGATGCCATCGCATAGCGGCAGCTCTTACAAGAATTTACTACAATTTACATAGTATACTGTCTTATTTGTCTCCTGTTCACAAGGAACTAAATAATAAGAACATTTCTGCTACTGTTTACCTCGACTAACATGAATTACGAGTAGATAGAAGAATAATCTTTTGTTAGAATAGCTTGTTTGCAGAGCAGGTAGAGAAAGTCATATGAATGGTACACATTAGATTTTTTCAGCAGTATATTATGCTCATGCACAGAACTACTTAAAAGCTACAGGAGAAATGCTCTACTCTACCTACTTGGAGACAGCCAATGAATCACTTTGTTTTAGTTAGAGGACTGATTTGACAATGCATTTGCAGAGTTCGAATTGTATTTGCATAAGATCCCTGTTAAATTAATATGTATACCACAAATGCGTTCCATTTGCTGCATGTGCTCTGTTTCACAGGCTTAGAACTGTGTGTCTAATATTAAATCAATAAAATGTGTTCATCTCATTTTAAGTAATTTAGTTTCGGGAAAACATGTTGGTTTACTCTACTTAGTGGACTGAAAAAGTATTTTTATTTTTTACTGTTTCATTTGTATAGGCCCCTTTAACTGCTATGGTCATATCGGGAGCTTTGACTCATCTGATCACAGGTGATAGATAGGTTTATCATTTTATATCATTAAACACGCGCACATTCATTCTCATAAGCATACTTCCAGACTCTGTGGGGGGATAGGGAATAATTCTAGTTAAAAATTACCCGCTCCAGCCGGGACCTCCAGGTGAAAAATCACTGACCACTAGACAACGGAGGCAATCTTGAAAGAATATGTTTTATACGTGGCTAGTAAAACACACAGCACCATTTGCGTTAATACGTCACCTGGATCTCTCTCTACTCAATTTTCCTTCCTGTTTGATTGGTCTGAATGTTACAGTTAGGGGCTGGCCTTCTGATCCCAAAGTCGCGGGTTCATACCTGGCAGACCGATAGCTTTTAAATGTGCTTAAAAGCGACAGAATTTACTGACATGTAAAAGAACTCTTGCGATACGGAATTCCGGTACAACGCAGTGCTGGTACAATCCTGACAATTGATAGCGTCATAACAAAATATATTTTCCTCCCTATTTACCCTTCATTCCCACTCTTCGCTCTCCTCTCGGTGCAGCGAATGCGACCAGGTGGTAAAACCTTTTATGCAGTTTTAATAAAAAAAAAAAAAAAAAAAAGCTGTGCTCCATTCACATTACTTTCTCTACATATCAGGAGCAAATTGTTGTTATAGATCTGATTCTTATATCCACCTCATACTAATGGAGATAAACATTAGCAGAAATGTTCTTATCACTTGCTTTCTTGCAAGTAGTAGGGAAACAAGGGAGCACACTAGGCTAAAGCATGGTCAATTCTTTTAAAATCTGGTTGCCATATGGATCAAATCCGTTTCTCCGCATTCCCAGGAGTTTACAAATTCCCGTATTTGACAATATTTAAGAACTTTAAAACTGAAACCAATATCAAGGAATATCCTAAAAATGGTCTACTCCATAAAACAATGTAAATGACATACATTGACAGTTTTAACGAGATCTACATTTTTTGTGTAGCAAGTTTCTGTCTAATTCTTACGGTTTAACAATTATGCAAAATTCAGTAACATTCATCCAGAATAAAAAGGTCTTCAGAGGCTATTCCCAGAAAATTCAGGATAAACATTTTATTTATCATCTTTAATATATGATATTTTACTCAAAATCATTTGAGCCATTTTTGAGAAAATCAACATTATCGAAAAATTTTCCATGTAAATCACAGTTTAAGTTGAAGGGGGGGGGGATTTTCTTAAAATCTACGAGTCGCATTCTTGGTAGATACTAAAATTAAATACCAAGTTTGGCATTTTACAGACTTCTGTTTGTGAGTTATCGTGTTCACACACACACACACGCCTCTTTTACTAAAATGCTTTTTTTTATACACAAGAGGCCCTAAAACGTGTTTTTACGGTGAAATATCCGTATCAACATTTTGGGTGGAGTGCTATACCTTCTCTACTTACGTACCACTTAGTACAATTCACCCACAATTTTACCAATGTCATTAAATCAAAATTCGATAATACCCCGATTATATTACGAAAAGGGTCTCCTTTTAAAGTTAATCAAGTGTTCGGGCAAGAATGCGGTTTGTCCCCAATACTATAACAATAATGTACACAATACATTATTACACACAATTATTAAAGCCTAAAAGTGTTAAATTAAGTCCAAATAAACAACCCTCATTTGCTGTTGACCACCGACTCTGAAAATAGTCTTCACGAAAATGTACCAAAATTAAATAAGATCTTAGAAAAAATCAATATGAAAATATCAATTTTTAGTAAAACCATAGTAATGGCTATAGAAGGCAAACACAACAGAAGAGCAAAAATTATAATAAATGATTCACATAGTAGAACAAGTTAATAACTTTAATTATTTGGGATGTGACATCGAGTTATAATTTAAATATAATTAAAATAATTGAACGTAAGATATTCTTGGAAAAACCAATGCGGAAGAAAGTCCGACTCAGACTGTGTAATACACTTTATAGCATTTTATACGAGTAGTTGTGAAGCTTGAATAATGAGGAAAAAGAGAGAAAATAAAATCGAAAAGTAGACATGAAATTCATGAAAACACTACTAGCGGTATCTAGAAGAGAGAGAATGAGAAGTGGAGACGCTACCAAATAGCATGGTGCGTGTGTGCGTGCGTGCGAGATCTGGCAGGCTTGTAGTGAGCCTAGGTGTTGTTGCTGTGTACCTACCCTGGTATGGGTTTAACCACAGGAATGAGGTGAAGGTTGAGGTTATATTTTTGGGGTTTCGAGTGTTGGTGTTAAGGAGGTAGCGCTAGATAGGCTTCTCGAGCGGTTGCATTTTTTTCAGGAGCAGCATCCTTTCTTCTGCTCCGCTGGTGTTTAATTTTGAAAATTATTTATGTTGGTTAATTTTGATTGACCACTCCCAATGGGAGGGGGGGGGGTACTTAGTTCAGCTATTTCGCTGTTGACTGGTTTGAAGCCGTTGTTACCGGGGGTGCCCGCAAGCCTCTTTCGACATTCAGTGGGTAAGTACTCCCCCAGCGATCTGATAAGTGCGTTCTCATGTTCGTCCAATCTGGCGTAGAATTCCTGAGCCCGGCGCCTAATGACTTCTTCCACATATGGGAGGGCCGAAGCTTCATGAAGTAGCCTCAAAGGGAGACGTCGACATACAGAATATATGGACCGGAGTCCTCTATTCTGTACCCGCTGTAACCAGAGAAGCCAGGAGTCTGCTGCCATACATCACACTTCGCAGGCGCAGAGCATCAGGGGGAATAGCATGGTTGATGATTTCAAAAGTATAAATGTGATGACGTTGCTAATGTGAAGGGACATCTTGTTTTTTTATTCAATCAGTTTGCAATGTTATCCGCAATTTGGGACAGCCGAACATCAATTATTATAGTTACTATAAACGTGCCTCTATCTTTGCTCATATTTTTAGTTGTTTGGACCACGCTTTATTACATTCTCTCATTACTTTCTTTACTACGTATAGTAAGTAGGAGAAAATTTTGTTCCATCCAAAAATGTTATACCGAGATTTCACAGGAAAAAAAATTTTGAAGAGCATTTATATAAAAAGGTCTATGTAAACAGCATAACTTTAAAAACAAACAGTCGGTTAAGTACTAATTTTGGTATTTAAGTTCAGTATCTCTGAGGATACGAAACGGCAGTTTAGTAGAAAGTGCCTCTTTACATAAACATTTTCCAATAATTTTGATTTTCGAAAAACTGGCTAACGATTTTGGAAAGGTAGAGTCAAACAGAAAATGTCAATGTCATGGTCATTATACGCTATACGTCAATGCCATTTCATAGTTTACGACATTTTCATGACAAATGAAATGTCTTAAATTTTCTGGGTATATCCTCTGAAGTACTCTTCATTCTGAATTACATTTGCGTAATTGGTAAATCGTAAGAGATAGATAAAAACTTAAATCAGAAAAAATGTAGATCTCGTTAAAGCGCCGGAGATAACCATTTCTGAGATATTCCTGTTTTTTGTTTAAATGTTGTACTACTTGGTAGTTACTATTTTTCCTTTTTTAGCTCTAGTCCATGCTCACAGCGACTAGCTCTTTAAAATATTTATTTATCGGTATAGCCTAATGTATTTATTCTTTCCTTTCTATTTACAAGAAAGTAAGCAATAAGACCGTTTCTGTTAATGTTTATCTGATTAGCATGAAGTAGATGGAAGAATAACCTTTCATAATAGTTTGTTGCAGAATAGGTAGAGAAAGTTATGTGAATGAAATACATTAGATTTTAATTACTTGGTTAAAGCGTTGTGGAATTCTTTTATTTTCTTAAAGATTAAAGTGATCGACTTTGCCTAATGCATTTACGGAATAAAACGAAACTATAAATTCTTTTGTTTGTAAATTAAAGCATTTTTCTTTACTACATGAAGGAATAATTTCTTGGTGATGCTTAGCGCCAGCAATATCTCTATGTTCTGTACAGGAGATGCCTGACAACACGAAATTGAAATAATAGCTAATAAAGCTGGACAGCTCAAGTCCTTAATGATACGTCAACAATATAAAGAGTCTGTCCAAACGAGTGAGCTGACAGTAAAGCACTTACAAAAATAAAACACAATTCTCTTTAGTACCCCACAGTGATTGGACGCTTAATTCATAAGGTCCCGCGCGCGCATCCCTCCCCCTCTATTCTGTTCCCCTTCGTTTAGAAGGTCGAATGGTTTAAGGATCTCATCTCATAAATTTCTGACCATGACTATGTTATTACACTGTCAGTCAGCCATCCCTGATATATATCGGATGTAATAAATTAACAACAAAAACAAAAGCAACACATAGCCGTATGCTGGACGGTTTCTGTGCAAGCGAGCGTCTATTTCCCAAACATCCCTTCCCAATTCTGCGATAAAGCTTTGGGGCCACTAAGTCGCTGAGGAATTTGAATTTACTGTGCCACAATTTGCATAAACTAGACTTCGAATAAAAAGTTATGTCGGGCACGCGTTCGTTTTACAAGAATACCGACAAAGAATCGCTTATCCAGATACCCATATACAAACTTACTTTGGGAAAACGTCCCTAAAAGACTTAGTTAACCCTTTCCAGCACAATAGTGCCATATGGCATCATTATCTGCAATGAATCTCTTCAAAGATACATTTTTACTTTCTCTAATCTGCATTTATAATGTACATAATGGATAGAGAAGGTGTTGTATTCCACCCAAAATTCGATGTCGAGATTTCACAGAAATAAATGTTTTGGGGTCCCTAAACATTTTTAGAAAAAGGTTCATGTGTGGTTGTCTGTGGACAGCATAGCTTAAAAACGAAAAGACGTTAAATACCAAATTTGGTATGTAGGTTTGGTATCTTCCAAGAAAATATTGACTTTCTGAAAAATGGCTCTAACGACTTTGATTAAAATCCCGTATATTAAAGATATTTACATAACAAATAAAATGTATATCTTGAATTTTCTGGGAATAACCTCTGAAGACTTCTTTATTCTGAATGATTTTGCAAATTTTGTTTAACTGCTAAACCGTAAGAGATGCACAACAAATGTAGATCGTGCCAAAACACACAATTTATGGCCTTTACGTTTTTGTTGCAGAGGTAACCGCTTCCGAGATATTCCTTGTTATTGGGTTCAGTAAGGTTTTTATACTTTTATCAGGCAGGAAGTGTCCGTTTTTCTTTTGTTCTATTCCTGGCCGAGCAAAGAAGCAATTTGCAATGACAAACGCATAACGATAGCTTTTAAAACATTTGACTATCCCTAGCATAGCGCATTCCTTTAGTTCCCTTCTTCTTAAAAGGGACTAAGTAATAAGAACATTCAGCTAATGTTTATCTCGATTAGCATGGGGTAGCAAGAAGAATAATCTTTTGTAAGAAGTTTGTTTGTAGAGCAGCTTGAAAAAGTGAGTGTAACACATTAGATGTTTTCTAATACGGAACTTTATACCGCTACAATACCACCGAGGTCCAGTCAACACTTAGATACGCCAATCAGCGATTATTTTTTTACCTCGGCCCATGCCTTTCTTTATCACAGTGGGCATTGTAGCGAGGATCCCAAAATAGGTTAACCTGTAACATTGAAATCTCGACTAGTGATGTTCAGTGTTTTAGACGTTTAGGCAACTGATCTCCTACAAGAGATCAGGTAAGACCCAGTTTTTAAAGCAAATATGCATCCTCTGGGTCAGTTTTCAAAAAGCAATTTTAATCGAAAATAATCTGGCTGAATATGGTTAACACACGCGGGCGAGTATCTGTGATTGGGGATACTGGAAAAGATATTAATAACTGAAGAGACTATTAATACAGTTAAACAGTTTAAATATCTGGCATCCATAATTCAGAATCGAGTTGCTACGTAGACGTGGATCATAGTGCTACAGACAAGAGCAAGTATCAAAATTATGAACCGAATCTTATGGAACAGGGATATCCTAGTAGACAAACAAAGAGAATTATCTTGGCGGTTGTATAGAGTATATTAACTTATGAAACTCGAGGACGAGCCTTAACAGAAAGACAAAAAACAATATATAGGTAGTGGAGATGGAATCCAGCAGGAGCGAGATTATCAAAATTTAAAAAATCTTCTGTGTTTCATTCACATGACTTTCTCTAGGTGTTATACAAAAACTATCCTTGCCAAAGAATATTCTTTAATCTACGACATGCTAATCAGGATAAACATTAGCAAAAACTGTCTTGCTACTTTCTTCCTTTAAGCAGAAGGGAAATAAGGAAATACACTAGGCTAAATCAGTCAGATCTTTTAAAAGCTGGTCCTATGTGAAACAATTAAAGTTCGGTTCGCTTTGTATGGTCTGCAATAAAAAAAAGATGAAACAAAACGTCACTTACCGTTTGAGAAACGTTTAAGTAGTTTAAAATTGAAACCAATAACAAGCAATATCTCAGAAACGGTAGATCCTTCATAAAAACGTATATGACATAAATTATGTGTTAGAACGAGATCTACATTTTTGAGTAGTAAGTTTTTGTCTATCTCTTAGGGTTTAACAGTTATGCAAAATTCTGCAAAAATCACCCATACTAAAGAGGTCCACAGGCTATTCTCAGAAAATTCAAAATATACATTTTATTTGTGATGTAAATATCTTTCATATACTGAAAATCTTCGTGTCGCATCCTTGGAAGATACCAAGTTTGGTATTTAAACGGTCTTTGAACTATGCTTCCACAGACAGACACACACACACACACACACAATCGCACGCCGACGTTTTTCTAGAAATACTTTTTTCGGATTCAGAGGACTTCAAAAGACATTACTTCCGGTGAAATCCTGACATTGAATTTTTGAGTGGAATACAATACTCTCTCTATCCACTATGTACATTGTACACAGGGGCTAGAGAAAGTAAACAGGAGGAATATGGAAATAGGTAAGACAAATGATGGACATGGAGAGGTCAGTTATAGAGTTAGTTATTAAGGTAGCATGTTAGACTGGCACGGAGATGCCAACCGAATGGATAAGGAGAAATGATTTAGGACATTGTTAGAATGATCGCCTTCAAAGGAGGAAGAAGGGATGACCTAGGGGTTGAAAATTCAGTGTTAAGGGAGAAATCTACAACGTGGAAGGATGAAGAATGTGAATTTAGGGTTACCGGTGACAAGTGAAGAAGCCCTCAAAACCAACCAATCTTATGTGTCCCATTCACATGACTTTCTCTGCAACAAATTATTGTTAAAAAGCTTATGCTTCTATTTACTCATGCTAATCACAACAACAACAAAAACAAACAAAACAACAGAAATAGTCCTATTACTTGCTTCATTGTAAGTAAAAGCGAAATAAGGGAATAAAGTGATAGTCACAAGCTGGTTGCTATGTGACTGAAGTTCCTTTGTTTGCATGGACAGGAGTTGACAAATTCCAGTATGAGAAAAGTAAGTTTTCCAAAGCTGAAACTAAAAGCAAGGAATATCCACGAAAAAAATGTATATAACATAAATTGTATGTTTTAAAGTGCTCTACATTTGTTGTGTGGTAAGTTTTTGTCCATCTCTTACGGCTTAGCAGCCATGCTAAATACCGTAAAATTGACCCAGAATAAAGTAGTCTTCAGAGGCTATTCCCAGAAAATTCAAAATATACATTTTATTTGTCAGGTAAATATCTTTTATATATGATATTTTAATCAAAATCGTTAGAGCCACTTTTTAGAAAATCAAAATTTTCGAAAAACATTCCATGTAAAGGGTAGTTGGGAGTGGGGAGATTTTTCTCAAAAGCTTCGTGTCGCATCCCTGGTAGATACTAAACTTAAATACCAATATATATCTTTTAGGGTCCCCTTTATCCAAAAAAAAAAAAAAAAATCATTTTCAGAAAAAGATCCATGTGTGTGTGTGTCTGTGAACACGGTAACTCAAAAACGAAAAGTCGATAAAATACTAAACTTAAATACCAAGTTTAGTATTTTATCGACTTTTCGTTTTTGAGTTACCGTGTTCACAGACACACACACACGGATCTTTTTCTGAAAATGCTTTTTTTTTTTTTTTTTTTTTTTTTTTTTTTTTTTTTTTTTTTTTGATAAAGGGGACCCTAAAAGATTTTTTGATAAAGGGGACCCTAAAAGATATATATCCGGTTAAATCTCGGTATCGAATTTTTTCTCTATACACTATGTACACAGTGCGTATAGAGAAAGTAAAAAGGAAGCGCCACTCATAGAGACGAGATCTTTAGGGCTCCAGAGTGAAACGATAGTCAAGGGGCGGCTATCATCCGAACGCTCTGTAATTCACAGTGGACGTAGCAAGCTTACTCGGCCTGTCCTTTAAGGAACAAAACATGTTATTATTTCCCTGTGTATATTATACAGAAGGGAAGGGGAAAGAAACACACAACAGTGAGTGGTGCTTTGTTGTGGAGCATATCACCTGTATGGTAATTCATACAATATATATTCTTACTTTCTCTACACTTACTATGTACATGTGTATAGAGAAGGTATTGTAATGCACCCAAAAACTCGATACCAAGATTTCACCGGAAATACACGTTTAGGAACCACCTGAATTAAAAAAAGCATTTCCGGAAAAAGGTCCGTGTGTATGTGCGCGCGCGCTTGTGTGTGTGTGTGTGTGTGTCTGTAGACAGCATAGCTCAAAAACAAAAAAAGTATTTACGTTTGGTATCTTGCAATGATGTGACAGGAAGATTTTTAAGAAAATCCCTCCCAACTAACTTTTACGTGGAAATTTTTTCAAAAATGTTAATTTTCTCAAAAATGGCTCTTAACAATTTTGATTAAAATATCGTATATTAAAAAGATTTACCTGACAAATAATATGTGTATCTGGAATTTCCTGGGAATAGCCTCTGAAGACTACTTTATTCTGGATGAATTTTACGGAATTTTGCATAGTTGCTAAACCGTAGCAGATAGACAAAAACTTACCACACAAAAAACGTAGAGCACATTAAAACACACAATTTATGTTATATAAATGTTTTTCGTGGAGTTGATCGTTTTTGAGATACTCCTAGCTTTTGGTTTCAGCTTTAAAAAACTTATACATTTCTCATACAGGAATTTGTCAACTCCTGTCCTTACAAACAAAGGAGCTTCAGTCACATAGGAACCAGCTTTTGACTATCACTTTAACCTATGGCACTCCCTTATTTCGCTTCTACTTACAAGGAAGAAAGTAATAAGACTATTTCTGCTAATTTTTTCTGGATTAGCATTAAGTAAATAAAATAATTAGCTTTTTAAGAATAATTTGTTGCAGGGATGTAGAGAAAGTCATGTGAATGGAACACATCAGATTTTTACTTTAGGAGAAAGGATGTACCTTATGTTGGGATACAGGTGCATGCAGAAGAGCAAGAGTTTCAAAATAAGACACGAAGTCGAATACTTTTACTTTCGAGATTCTGCAAAGCACTTAACATAGGTGTTCTGTGCATTCATTTTTCGATCATAGTGGATAATAGAAATGTTTACGCGGAAATAAAAGCTGTTCAAAAGAGTATCAAGGTTATCCGCAATAGCCTCTCTGCGCTGATAATTGATTAATGACGTCTGGTAGTACTGGCCAAGTCAAACTGAAGCTGACATGCGCTCAAAGAGTTATATTTAAAGGTTGTATGGATTACATTGCAAGTAAAGCTAAGAAATAAAGGAAAGTAAAAACGGTAGGATTAAAAGGTAAAATTAAATTCTCAAATATTTTATTGAATGTCTTCAATGATAAATATATATCAAGGTTGGAAGATAAATAACTTTTATTAACATCTGTGGAAAGGATGTACAGCGAACGGTAAGCAGGAATTTCAACTTCTCATGAACGTCAGTACATATGTGCGGGAACTGGATAAATCGCACCATTTTCATAAAAATTCGCAGGATTCGTGTAGGATCGGCATGTGAGGGGTGGGTTAAGTAAAACAACAAAAAAACCTACCCTGCCAAAATGAGATTAAATGAACTCAAACCGAATTAGGTCAACCAGGATACTTACTTGTAGATTAAATATATACCATTTCTACTTTCTCTATAATACTATGTACATACTTATAGAGAAGGTATTGCATTGCACCCAAAAATTCGATACAGAGATTTCACCGGAAATACACGTTTTAGGGTCCCCTGTATCCAAAAAGGTATTATCAGAAAAAGGTCCGGGTGTATGTGTCCACGTGTCTGTGAGAGCGATAACTCAAAACCGAAAAGTCGGTAAAATATCAAACTTAAGTGTAGTAGTGTGCTACACCTAGATTTTGAGAACAATTCCTCCACCCCACACTACCCTTTACATGAAAAAATTTCGAAAATTATGATTTTCTCAAAAATGGCTCAAATGATTTTGATTAAAATATCATTATTAAAGGTATATATGGTAAATAAAATGCATATCTTGAATTTTCTGGGAATAACTTCTAAAAATGTCTTTATTCTGAATTAATTTTGCTGAATTTTGTGTAACTGGTAAACCGTAAGAGATAGACAAAAACTTACTATACAAAAATGTAGATAAAGTTAAAACACACAAATTATGTCAAATATATTTTTTCGTGGAATTTACCATCTCTGAGATATTCCTTGTTATTTGTTTCAGATTTGAAATACTTAAAACTTTTCTCACACGGAAAGTTGTAAATTCCTGCATAAAACGGATTTCAACAACATGGCAACCAGCTTTTAAAATATTTGCGTGTCGTTTTAACCTACTGTATTCCCTTATTTGCCTTCTACTTACAAGGAAGGAGGAACTTAAGACAATTTCTGCTAATATTTAACTCGATTATGATAAAGTAGATAGATGAATAGGCCGATTAACAATAATTTGCTACACAGATGTAGAGAAAGTCACACATCAGATTTTTAATATTGGAACTATAGTATTGGTAACATTACGTTTCGTAGTTATTAAAACAGTTTCAGTGACATGTTTTTTGTTTGCTTTTTTAAATTGAGTTGTGAATATAACATCGGTAATACTTTGTCATAACACTAAAACATGTCAAAGGTCATAAATGCGCGTCAAACTATAAAAAGATTTATATTCAGCCACTTTCCGATTATACCATTAACTGATTTGAACAGCTATAACCTTCACTTTAGCAGCTAGAAGCTAGTGAAGACCTTTTCCAGCGGCGGTGGGAAGCAGTGTATGCTGGCCCAATGATTCTTTCGTAGCTCTTGGTTTCTCGGTGTTTGATATTAGAACCTCTTGTTTCATGTATGGTAAGAAGTATCGTGGCGAGTTGGGCAACGTTTTTAAGTACTGCTGATGTGCTCCGAGCATTTTAGGAAGTATAATCTGTAATGTGCGACTTATGCTAGCAATAATGGAATACACTAATACCTTTGATGGTGATCCATGTTGTAATGGACATTGTAAGGCACATTAAGGGGACTGGGAAATATAAAACGATATAATTTGGCATTTTCTGCCGGGTGATCCGAGATTGAAACTCGACTAGATGATATTACCTATCAAATAGTTTAATTACTCCTGTAATTTGTAGTCAAAATGTTATATTATCATATCGTAACCACTATATAAGTACAGTATTTACAATGCTCTGTATTGATACTTTAACGTATAAGGCCATATGCTTCCATTGGATAAACGACGCTAAAGAGGATTTATGTGTAGGAAGACCAGACTCAATGAGACATTGTCTGATTACGCGCAAAGAGCGCATATCATAAGGAACGTTTTTTCATTTCAGAATCAGAGAAGCGTTGTTCTCACGTCTAGCCAAAGAAGAGACAAGAAGAAATGCAACACGTATCAAGTTTCTGGTGAAAAATCAACCAAGGGTGAAATTATACTTCATCTCAAGAAGCGCCATATTTATTAGTGTATAAGCCTGTGTATCCAGAACTAAGTAGCTCAGTTCCATTTTAACACCGAGGTAAAATCCACGACGCTCTGAGGCTTAATTTCGCGTCATCAAAATAATGAAGTTTATTAAAGTTATTTTAGGCGGCGCCATGGCCAAGTGTTTAGACCGCTCTCACCAAGGGCTCAATCCCAATGGACTACACCTGGGATCTGTGGTGGACAAAGAGGCGTTGGGCGGGTTTTCTCCGATTTTCCCGCCATTCATTACTGCTCCATTATCACCTTTCCTATAACACATTTCGCCTTCATTTCAATCAACTACTTCCTTCACTCTCATGTCTAACTATGGGCTAATCCTTTATTCCGGATTCTTAATTCTATGATTAAATCTGTGGGCATTTCGCCAGGCTTCCGACCCTAGGCACCCGCGTGTAAGTCCTAGCTGGTGCATTTCTTCAATAAGGGGATGGTCAGCTGACTAAGTTTTAAGTTAAGTTATTTTAATTTGTTCGTGAAGCATTCTGATGAACATAGTTCAAACGGAGTCTAACGTCCGTCCCATCTCTTGTGCTAGACTCAGCTTGTATTAAGAAGAACCGAAAACAACAACAATAGTTATCTATCTTTGGTATTTACTGTTTTTAATGAAAAATAAGTATTTCATTCTCTATGTTGAATTGTTTGTCATCCATTAAAAAGAATTTAAATGCACCAGGTGTCCCTTTAAATTGTGGACAATCACGCCCCTTTTACTGAGGCTTTTAATATACCAAAGAATGTTATCTGTTCAAACAGTCGATTAATCTAAACAGTGTTTGATTAAAAGGCATAGATTTGCAAATCAGGAGACAGGATAGTGTGCAGCTTATGATGATATACCAAAATTATTCCATCTTGGAGCTTAAATTTCAACTGCAATTATATTTTTCCAAAAACATACTCCTTTTTCTCAAAAATCAAATGTTCCAAAGCTTAAATTTTGCACACTTCTGTGAGATAACCAGCTTCACTTACTAAACTAGAGTTTAAGATATCTTTAAAATGTTCAAAATTTTGTTTAAAAATGTGGTTGTAAATTTTAGCTCATGTTCTTCATAGGGAAACAAAATTATAACAGAAATAATTAATGCTCAATTCAGTAATATGAAGTAGCAGAATGTAGTAAAAATTCCGGTTCTATACTTCAATTGGTTTCTCAGAAAAACGAATGCAAACTACAAAGGTTTGCATTTTATTTAGCAATCCTTTTTATAAGTAATTTTTTTTCCCAGCCAGTCCATAAGATATAAGCCTTTTGCAATTAAAAACCGCATATAATATCATTGGTGGCTGCTTCCAGTATTGAACAGGTTGCCTTGTAGCCCATGTTTTACCGAAGTTTCGCGCAACTTATGTTGAGCTTCTTCTCTGGGTATTACGAACATATTTAGTTGCGCGATACGCCGGTAAAAATGAGCTACAAGATAACGCGGCCAATACCGGAAGCAGCCCCAACAATGTACAGAGTGTATATAAATGAATATCGGGGGTTTAATTCTTTATAATACTTATTAAATTCAACTTACAGTTATGAATGATATGTCAAATGAAAAAGCAACTCAAACAGTTTTACCAAGAAGCTTATAAATGGTCAATGTGACTACCCTTTATCACACGGCACACATCAAGTCTATAGCCGAGTTCTTCCCAAACGTTGATAAGTGTGTATTCAGTAATTGTAGCAACAGCTGCTTCAATCCGGTTTCTTAATTCAGGGAGGTCAGCTGGTAGCAGAGGTACGTACACACGATCCTTGATGAAGCCCCAAAGGTAAAAATCGCATGGCGTTAGGTCAGGAGAACGTTGAGGCCATGCATAGCAAGCCCTGTCATGGAGGCCCTTGCGGCCTATCCAGCGCTCGGGTACAGTGACGTTAAACTAATCGCGTACTTCGTTATGTCAGTGAGGTGGCGCACCATCCTGCTGGAAAATGAAGTTCTCTGGCTCATTTTCTTCCAACTGAGGGAAGAGCCATTGCTCTAGTGTATCAAGGTAAGGAGTGCCCATAAACTTTTCGCTGGGATACGGCACAAGAACATTCACTTTAGGGGAATCTCGTTGCATTTGTACCATCTCGTGAGGATTTTCTGAGCCTCAGATGCGCACATTATGAGTGTTAACATGTCCATTGCGAATTTGGCACGTAATCCGTGGTCTGTCGGCTTTAGAGCCTGTAATAACTGTAAACGGTAAGGACGTAGCTGTAAGCGTTTACTTACAACTTTCCAAACAGTCAACACAGGAACTTGTAATTCACGACTAGCCTTCCGGGCTGATTTCTTTGGGCTACGAGTGAACGACTCTCTCACTCGCTCAACAGTCTCTTCACTTACTCCTGGTCGTCCCGTGCTCTTCCCTTTACAAAGGCAGCCGCTATCTTCAAACTGATTATACCATCTACGAATGTTTTTATCACTAGGAGGATGACAACCGAGCTTACTACGGAACGCACGTTGCACAGTAACAACAGATTCGGTCTTCGCAAACTGCAAAACACAAAACGATTTGTTTACTAGTCGCCATCTTTGCTACTACCTCTGTCTAGCGGATTGCGGCAGAAACATTGCACGCACATGCGCACTTGTGCCAACAAACAAAACTGTTTGAGTTGCTTTTTCATTTGACACATCATTTATAACTGTAAGTTGAATGTAATAAATATTATAAAGAGTTAAAACCCCGATATTCATTTATGTACACCCTGTATATAACAGACTTTTTTTTTAATACAAGGATCTGTCAATTGTAGCTAGATATATCTATGACTTAGGTGCATGACCATAATCTGCTCACACTTCCCACTGCCCTTAAATTACTGGATACCATCTCCTTCTTGTTTCCTAAAACTGTACTTATCTCCAAAGGTACAAATTAAAGAAAAAGGTATTAAGAGCATATTATACTAGGTGATGGATATCAATGCTGACCACAACTGACTGTCCGGAAATAGGAGAAAAAATAAAATAACAAAAAGTAAGCAAACAAAGTATATTAAATTCTCGGCATTCTCCGAAGGTGTAATTAAGAAGAGGATAGATGCCCATTGCTAAATGTTGTCATTAAAATATTTTCCGCAGAAGTTTCCTCCAGTTGGGGGGTGGGGACACACACACACACACACACACACACACACACACACTTAAAGTGATTAATCATTCAAAGCAGCAGCCTTATATACCATTATTCGACATTGAACCGATCGAGTGCTGCGATAAGTCACGTTATTCACCGCGCTGTCCACGATAAGGGCGTTAAAAACGACAGCCCACTAATTATTTAGTACATAATAATAGAGGTTCAAGTGATGTAACATAGATTAGGTATTACAATGACACAGGTATGCGCACGAAAAGCTGCCTGCGATAAATAATGTAATTTGTTCGTTTCGAGTCAAAAATAAAAACATTTTATTTAAACCATCCGCAAAAAATGTATACGGTGCCTGCATTACAGCATTGCAATTCAAGAGGATAGGGTAACAAGTATTTTTATTGACTCAAAAATTGTTTGCAAATAAAGTCTTGAATCCACTGCAGCAAATCACTCAAGTTTCGACGCGTAAACAGTTTACGACTGCACACCATCCATGGATCACGCACCACGGCCCGCTAACGCTCCTCAGTGCAATTCACAACACTACACTACAGTCCTTCCTCCTTTTATAGATAGAAAATAACGTCACACGAACTTCCTGGAAGTCTCTGGAAGCTGAAACTTGGAGAAACACCATAACGTCTCGAGTCCCAGAGGGTCCGTTATGTCGCGCCACTCTGTATAAAGATTCCAACCCAACTCTGGTATCCCGCTCAAATATAACAGCAAGTAATTAATTCATAATATGGCATGAACAATTAGTTTAAAATATTCGGATAGATAAAAGTTTCCAACTCAGATATTTAACTTTCTAGGCCGAAAACCTTTATACCAAAAAAGTCGTAATAACTGCTTATCTGTACATAAATACGAACATTCTCCCTCATGATTCTGATATCTGAAAGATGACAAAGTTCATCGTAATAACAGAAATGTATGCGGTTCGAAATATGGACGAAATTATCTATAAAGGAATGCTGTCCTCGTAGAACTTTTTGTACCCGAGATGCTATAAAAGCTAGATAAAACTTACTTAATGCAAAAGATAGACATGTAAGTTATTAAAGTATACATATTAATATTAAAGCAGTGTACATATCCAAAGAAGCTTACAGTATATTTAACTGTTACTAAACTTACATACAACCAACATATATTTTCACAAATTAAGTGCTTATAACTTCAATGTGAAGCCCTTAAAATAAAGTCATCTAAACAACATTGCAATTTATGAAAGGGGCTGATGATTTTTGTTCTAAAAGCGATTTTAGTAATGGTAAGTATTGTCAGTGAAATTTTAGTGTACATGTGTTTTAGTTTATAGTAATGAAGTTATAAACTTCAGTTCAGGTAAGCACTGCTCGCACTTAATATCTGTATCTTCTGCCTTCCTCATAGCTTCGTCTGCATATGCCGGCGACCTCATAGCTCCGCGATAACGTTAAGGCACAAAAATGCTGTTGAAAATTTGCTGCCTGATAATTTGCATAACGGCTGATAATTTACCCCACTGCCAGATAAAATTGTCAGACCCAATCTGGTAAGAGCGTTTAGACTGCTAATCAACGCATTCACAGCCTTACCCAGCCATGTCCGTTCTGGTTTAGTTGAAATCGACGTCCGTGAACATCTCACACTGTCAGACAATTATAGTGTTGTTCAAAGTTCTGAGCTGTTGATGTATTTACCGGACAAATCCCGAATTGAGTATAATTGCTCAATGACAGAAAATACACATTTAGTACACTTCAGTCTTAAAAACTTCAGCTTAACTTTGAAGAACATTCTTTATACGATTTGAACACTTTTAGGGGGAGCGGAAGCAATTTTTGTACGCCCATTCAAGTCTCTCCGTTTTGCTTTTTATTCTTTTAGCGACTTGAAAAGAGAATTCGTGAATATCGGATTGGTATGATTTGCCGAGCTCATTTGCGATTCAGTAAAATTGTGGATTTATTAGCAACCTTTTGCATAAATGAAATTGCCTCATATCTCAGAGGAATAAATAATGAAGCAAAGATTTGTTCCGCTTCTTTTTCCTTTTTTTCCCCTATTGATCATACCAACACCGGGAATACAATGAACTTAACATGACGTGACTGGACACGTGACGTAACGTAAAAGTCTAACACGTATTAAATGGAGTTTAACGGGATGTAACTTAAAGATACTTGGTAGAAACAGAGTAGCAATTTGCAAGCTGAGCCTCAATTATAATATACCTATATTAAGCTACCATACTTCTTCCAAAGCAGAATCCATAGTCAAATCATAATTTAGGTTAATAGTTCCTAACTTATTATTATTATTATTATTATTATTATTATTATTATTATTATTTAAATGGACCAGAAAATTTGCAAAAATATTCACATTATTTTCTTCTTGAAGTACATTTTTCTAAAAAAAAAAAAGTATAATAGACAGAACTGTGATTTTTGTACATATGCAACATGTATTGCTCTAAACATTCGATGTAAACTTTTATGTTACCTGTGTATCCAATTCCTAAAAAAATTATAAATAATTTTAAAAATTAAAAATAAGGTGTATTGTTAAAAGTACTGTTTTTGGTGAAAATTACTTAATCTTTCACCAGCTATATCAAATAACATGTTTTAAAAAGACTACAACGTTTGAAGTGTGTCACTTTAACTGTTTAGGAGAAAAATGCACCTAAAGAAGAAAATCTGAAAATTGTTGCAAATTTTCTGGTTCATTGAAATATCAATAAGTTAGCAATTATTAACCTAAATTATGATTTGACAATGGTTTCTGCTTTAGAAGAAGTCGTTTTTGAGTGGTAAATTTTTCATTTTGATAGCTTGTATAGTTTCCAAAAAAATTTAATATACGTATATTATAATTGAAGTTCAGCTTGCAAATTGCAATTCTGTCTCTACCAAGTGTACTTAAGAGGTTTTTGGTAGTGTCAAAGGTTTCCTTCCTGTGTCGTTAATGATGTCACATGGCAATTAGAACAAATTGGCAAGGCGCTGTACAAGAAGTAAAAGAACCTGATGTGTTACACTCACATGACTTTCTCTAGCTATTCTGCAAACTTCTTACAAACGTTTATTCTTCTTTCTAAACCATGCTAATCGAGATAAACATTAGCAAAATGTTCTTATTACTTAGCTCCTTTTAAGTAGAAGGGAACTAAAGGAATGCGTTATGCTAAAGCGATAGTCAAATGTTTTAAAAGTTGTTATGTGATTGTCATTGTAAATCGCTTCTTTGCTTGGCCAGGAGTAGAACAAAAGAAAAACGAACACTTCTTATCTGAGAAAAGTATAATTACAATTGAGACCAACAAGGAATATCTCGGAAACGATTACCTCCACAACAAAAACGTAAAGGACATAAATTGTGTGTTTTGACGAGATCTACATTTTTTGTGTATTAATATTTTGTATATTTCTTATGGTTTAGTACTTAAGCAAAATTCGGCAAAATTCAACAGGAATAAAGAGGTCTTCAGAGGCTATTCTCTAGAAATACATTTTATTCGGGAAGTAAATATCTTTAACATATATTTTAATCAACATCATTAGAGCCATTTTTGAGAAAATGAAACATTTCAAAAATGTTTCCTTGTAAAGGGTAGTTTGTGGTGAGGCGATTTTCTTGAAAATCTTTGTGTCGCGACCTTGGAAGATACTAAACTTGAATACTAAGTTTGGTATTTAATCGTCTTTTCGGTTTTTGAGTTTTCCTGTCCACAGTCACACACGGACCTTTTTCTAATTTTTTATTCAAGGAGTTCCAAAACATTTATTTCCGATGAAATCTCGACATCAAATTTTTGGGTGGAATACAATATCTTCTCTATCCCTATGCACATTGTATATACGGGGCTAGAGAAAGTAAAAACTACCAATCAAGAGTAATCCCTACAACGTTAAGTTAAAGTGCATTTTAATAGATATTCAGTTTAGCAGGGTTTCTTAAGTTCACGTTACGTTCCGTCAATTAAGTAAACTTAAATGTAATCCCGGTTTAAATTATCCAACAATATCTATATTATTATCCAACTGGGAGTACCATTTCTAACGTATATTAGGACATGAAATGTCTGTAAAACACTATAAAGTCGGGTGATTGTGTAAGGTGCTCTTGAGAAGATGAATGGCGTAAATGATCCCCCAATACACCTTATGGTGTTTGCTTTTGCTACACAAAGGAAACAACTAGCCGGGGATCGAACAGCGACCCATGGGGGCAACAGGTAGGCTACAGTATACTAAAGAGATTTGACAGCCTCCTGTTTTCCATGAACAGGTTGTTGACAAACTCGTGTAAATGCTGCGGTAAAGACATTGCTAGGCTTCCGTGAATGCGCTCCTCATTGTGTGTGTGTGTGACACGAAGGCGAGGTTTGGTCGCGTGGCATTCTGTTGTTACAGCGCCCATTGTGGGCGGAAGTAGAGGTAGGTCAGGGATCGTCCTTACAGCTCTCACTGCCAACACTTTTTTTCTTTCCTTCGGTGCCTTCCGTATATACACATGCTCGGGGTATTGGTCCCAATACTGGCTAAAAGCTAGTTTCTAAATAGTTCTCTCTTCTATTTTTACGAGAAAAAAGAATGAACGATTTACGTAGTTTATTCCCACGTAAATAAAGCTTTACTGCTAAGCACATCATTTAACAGAAATAAACTGTAATACTAAAACATAAAAAATAGTTGGACTAGCATGAAGAAATTGTTTTATTATTTTATGTATCCAAAATTTTTCCATGTAAATGTACGCCAATATGAACCAAAATGTTTGTCATGCTAATAAATCACTGTAACACTCAATATGATCAAATTACTTAACATTTAGCTACAGATGTTCCCTAATGTGCAATGAAAAAATATGGATATCACATTCGCATATATTTTTCTACCCATTACCTCACGTAACCTTTATGTCATTATTGTATTATTAAAAAAGGCCATTCTTCTATTATTGTTACAATACTAAATGGCCGTAAATATTTCGAAATTAAGCAATATGCCTTTGTTCGCATGCATGATACGAATAGCAAAACAAACGGTTCGCATTGCGTAGGTGAAGTTCTGTACTAATTGAAATCACTCGGGAAGAAATGAAAACCTCGTAGATCTTCTATAGACGCTACATGGCAGTTCAACATGTGAAAAGAACTTGATATAAATTGTATACTATTTTAATGAATTCTATATTTTTGTGTTTGTATATTTGGTCCATTAGTTGTGGTTTACCGGTTTACAGAATTAGCAAAATACATTCACAATATAGAGGACTTCAGAAAACAGTTAAAATATGCAATTTAATAATCATTAAATATCTTTAATTATACTACTTTAATCAAACTTATTGGAGGTTTTCCTGAGAAAAAAATGAGCAGTGCATCTATTTGTCATGCAAGAGGATGACAACGAAAATTGTGGAAACGCGCGTCCAGGGTAATCCATCTACACCATGACCAAGTGAAGCACGTGTTGGAAATAGATGTCCAGATTTTAATAAAATAACAGGTGTTAAAAGCGTATACCTACTGCTTCTGGTGCCAAATTTTGGAAACTTAATCGTTCAACCAAAAGTCTGACGTAAGCACATGGTTATAAGAGGTACAGATATCTAGAACGCAGTAAAATAAGAATGTAACAAAGGAGATTATATTTGTTATAATCTGTACTTTTGCCTTAAAGGCAACCATGTAACTTTCGTTTCTACAATGCTGTTGTCTACCATGTTAAGTACTAAAGATACCACCGCAGTCTCATTCAAAAAAACGAGATTCTTGAACATCAAATATTAATTATTTAGAATGGTAATGTTTAAAAACTAGCCAAACAGTTTACTTTTATTGAACTGGTTACATTTTAATTATTTTCACATCACTCTTCTGATGTTCCCTAAGAATAACGGAGCAACTAAGTCAAAGTGATCAGATTATATTCACAAAAGCTAAGCGGAAGATGCAAACCACGCTAGCAGATGAGCAGAGATGGGGAACACAAATGCTATCTTTAAAATTTCATTGACACAATCGAAACAACCTTAGAACCGACATTGATGCAAAAACATTTTGTATCCCTCCTCGTCAGCTTCGTGTTCGTATCAACTGTGAGGAAAAACTGCTCAGCATATGGTATCCATGCAGAGAGAGGAGAGCGAAACCACGCAGAATTAAAGAGAATATTTACATATTTACTTCTACTATTCATGTGATTTCACATTAATCAAAACTTTCGAACTTTGACTGAAATAAATCTTGAAAAACTACGGATAATTCCGGATTACTTTACTTCAGGTGATGCATATGTAAAATTTGAAAAATACATAGAGGTATGCAAGGTATATTGTTGAAGTTTATACCAGTTATTATACACAATAATAGTGATATTTTTGTAGGTATGAAAATTCTAGCTTGCATGATTGTTTGAATAATAATGTTTCATTTTCTAAATTCATTGTTCTAATAAAAGTGTGTTACATTTTCAAAATATTCAGTCATATTATCTGTCAATTTTTTAATATTATTTATTAATGTATAAAATTATTGATTTTCTTATTCTCCAAAACTCTTTGATTTTCAAAATGTTATAATTAATTTATCAAAATTGGAGCGTAATTTCGAAAATCAACATGACCTTTTGTTTAAGGTGCTTTTGAGCTGTAGAATAAAAATTTGTAAAAAAACTACTGAAAAATTGCATCATGGAGAACATTTTGAGTATGGAAACGTGTTGGAAAAAAGTTTGAAAGAAAACAAGTTTAAAGTTGGAGATGCCTATTAATAATTTAATAATATACAGCTTCGATTAATTGGTAGTTAAACTGGGCCAAGTAGGAGTATATGTTTTCTTAAAGTTTATAATTCATATAGTTTTGTTATGGACAAAAAAAGAAATATATATATTTTAATTTTACACACATTTTTGGACAAATTTCGCAGCCATCACCTTAATGAAACGTAATGCAATACTGCTAAACTGAAGACCTAGGATGTAATTTAGCGTAACAGAAAGTATTATTGATTGATAGTTTTTGTTACTTCATGCTACTGCTTCACGTCGATTGGTTCTTATTACCACGTGGCATCAATTAACGTAACGGAAAGGAAAAGTTTGACACTGCCAAAGTCTTACGTTACGTCGCGTTAAGTCAACCCTAAATAGTTCAATTTAATACAATGCGTTAATCAGTATTTGTGTCATATTTAAACCAGTAACGTACCAGTAACTTTTTGCTGTTTGCATTCAATCCTAGAATAAAAGTTAACTCAATGTGCATTTTACTGTCTTTAAGAGCACGGTTGTTTTCTATTTCAGAGTATTACAGTCATATAACTCTCCCGGATGTTCAATGAAAGCCAAATCTGGTTCTGTTGATAAATTTTGATTAATGCACTTACTCTCACTATTTTGAGTAACATAATCACTTCCAATGTTGTTTTTAACTGAAAATTAATAATGCCTGAAGTTGAAGCCTGATACATAATTGTCATTATTTTCTGGAACTTCATACTTTTGTCACATATCTATCCATGCTGACCAACAACAGAACACTCACTGTCATTGAGTGTCAACCCAGATAATCAAACCCAGAACTGTTTGTTGTAGAGCATACTTGGTAAGTTTTGCTGACTCACAGGTCGCACTGGTATCATGCACAGACAGTCTGCTTTGAAAGTGTTTGTGTCTTCCTGTATTTTCAAAGACAGCAGTAATAGTGTTTATAACACCATAAAAAGAATACTTCCCAAGTAATGAAGGAATTATTCTTTAACTAGCTGGAGAAACTATTTAAAGGGGAAAATCCTCCCAATCCCCCCCCCCCATTAATTTAAACCCTGTATCGCGGGATAATTAATGATGCCATGTGTTTTAATTGGGTTCAAGAATGAAAATTCTGAAATTAAGAAACTTACTGAGAGAGAAAGGCATTGGTGTTGTTACCCTAAACAGAGCGATTTCTTTCCCACCGAGGACGACGCCACGCCGCGCGATTCCCTTTTCCTTCCTTCGTTGCCGCCTTTTTATCTGAGCACCGCAGGGTCTAATTGGCGTCCCAGGTCGCCGGCCGTATCGTATAGACAAGACTCTCTGCGGGAAGCTTCCTTTTCTCTGCCGCTCCTCATCACAGCAACGCATTAACAGCAGGTTAAAAGCTGTAGAAACTAAACCAACAGTTTGCCTAGATATCAACTGATCTCACAAAAAAGAAGCGCCTTACTCGCCTCTCATATCGCAATGGTTTAAATTAATTGCAGCTATACAGATGGAAATTAAAAGTGCACGTTCAGCCGATAATGTCACTAAACAGGTGTGGGTATAGTTGTAATTAAATTAAAAACACACCTAGCTTAATTCATAAAATAATCGCCCCAGATATTGCCATTTACAGAAAATTGTAATTCTTTCTCAATAGTGTACTTCAAATTTAAGGAGGATTTTCTTGCCTGAAGGGAGTGCATCTTCACAAATTGCTGCCAGAATAATTCTTAAGTGTTGAGTTGGGTGGGTTTCTAGTGCTTTTGAAAACCGTCAAGATTACCCTTCAATCTAGAGTTACTTTCAAACAGCTATTAAATACTTTGTTTGTTCATAAGGGCATTAAAATGTACCGTGTTTGCTACCTTAGAAGATTAACCAAAACTGTGGTTCACCGACTCGATAAACAAGTGCCAGCAATATGCATACATATATATATATATATATATATACTTTTTTGTGGCTTAAGGCCGTTTAACCTGGTTAGTCATATAGGACGATGAATGAAATTGGTGAAATGATGCTCAAACAATCTCGGGGTCCATGGAGTTTAAGTTACTCGACATTCGTCTTCTCAGGATAAGAAAAAAAAAAAAAAACGAAAAAAACATGCTACCTCCACATTACCCAGGCAGGCAAAATCAAATGTAGATAAATCAAGATAAATACCCATAAGTCCGCTGTGATAAGCCTCGAAAAATTCACAAATAACCAATATAACGACAAAATGGCCATGCAAAATACGGTTATTCTAACCTGTTATATTATGTATTACCCTTGCGTAGTAAATTTTTTGCCTTGAAATGATTTCAAAATAAAAGAAAGTGGTTATGCACACACAATACTTGCAAACAGTATTCAAACTTGTTTTCATCTCTCAGTGCATAAGTGGGTGTGAGGCTAGCAGCTATAGTTGGTAGCTATAGGTTTGTAAGGGTTGTAGCGGCACGTTTTGTTATTACTATTATTATTATTAATAATAATACTATTATATTGAAATGTGTTTGGAAAAAATTACGTATTTTACCGAGTTTAACAGTTTTAGCTACTCTAATCATTTTCCAATCACACATTTTATTCATTTATTTGTATTTAAACGTCCTAAATATTGAAAATATGAGATATTTTATTTTATTGTTCTATATTTACCATAAATGCAGTGTCTTTGAAATATGTATTAACATTTTTGGTGGATGTATTTGGTATTAATTGAAGCTTATATCCCAATATTCGGAGATACCCTACGGATTCTGCACATAATAAGGTATTTATATGTTTTATTATCAAGTAATATTCCTTCATGTTTATTAGCTTTTCCAATTCAGTTAGGATGTAGTGTATATAGCTATTAAGCGAAATAGATAGAAGTGAATACTTTGAAAACATTTATTTGAAAAACATTTCAAGGTAATCCTCTAATTATTATAAATTCAGCAACTACAAAACAAAAACTTTTAAACTTTAAATTACCCAAAGTAAGTACAAAGTGACTCTAGGAGTGTAGTGGGATTTCAGCAGCGCTCGCAACAATAGCAGAACAAATTTTGAAAATGTGTTGTGGTGACAAAAAGACGAAATCAAGCAGTGTGTTTATTAGCAAGGCAAACAGATTTCAGCAGCTGGTATAATTAATGTGAGAAGGGAGGTGCCCGCCGCTCGCGGTGTTAGCGGTCAGGTGATGGAGACCGCAACACAGTTGGGAAGCCGCGCGCCACACATACAAGCTTGCAGTCGAACCCCGCCCGACTATTATCGTGCCCACGTCTTAAATCACGTTAACCCAACTTACAGAGGACAGACCACCGCTGTGCACCATCAATTATTGGCAAATTTATATTACATACTCACAATACCCAAACACTATCAAAAATCTGATGTGTTCGATTCACATGATTATATCTACATCTCTGCAACAAATTATTGTTAACAAGCTTATTCTTGTTTAATTCATACGAATTGAGAAAAATTAGCAAAAATAGTCTTATTATTTGCTTCCTTGTAAGTAGAAGCGAAGTAAGGGAGTATCATAGGCTAAAGTGATAGTCAAAAGCTGGTTGCTATGTGACTGAAGTTCCTTTCTTTGTATGGACAGGAGTTGACAAACTCCTGTATGAGAAAAGTGTACGTTTTCTAAAGCTGAAACCAATAACAGAGAATGTCTCAAAAACGATGAACTCCACGAAAAAATGTATTTAACATAAATTGTGTGTTTTAACGCTCTCTACATGTTTTGTGTGGTAAGTTTTTGTCCATTTCTTACAGTTTAGCAGTAATGCAAAATTCCGTAAGATTCATCCAGAATAAAGTAGTCTTCAAAAGCTATTCCCAGTAATCTCAAGATATACATTTTATTTGTCAGGTAAATATCTTTAATATACGATATTTTAATCAAAATCGTTAGAGTCATTATTGAGAAAATAAAAAAATCAAAAATTAGTTGGGGGTGGGAGGATATTCTTGAAAATCTTCGTGTCGCATCCTTAGAAGATACCAAATTTAAATACCAAGGTTAGTATTCAACGGTCTTTTCGTTTTTGAGCTATGCTGTCCACACATACACACACAGACATATACACACGCATACACATATACACACACGCACACACGGACCTTTTTCTAAAAATTATTTTTTTATTCAGGTGAACCCAAACATGTAATTCTGGTGAAATCTCGGTATTGAACTTTTAGGTGTCATACAATACCTTCTCTGTACACTATGTGATAGTACATGTAGAGAAAGTAAAATTTGGGTAAGAACTGCGCAATATCGTATTATGGTGGGATATTTGCCGTTTACTTTTAGTCGCTCTCCGTGGTGTAATGGTTACCATGCCAGCTTCATATACCGAAGGTCGCGGGTTCAAACTCGGCCGGAGCCTTAGCATGGCTACCTTCGGAAGGGAAGTACAGCCGACGATCCCGTGTCGTAGATTTACGGCACATAAAAGAACTACAAGCCTGATAAAAGAGGCATCTGAGCAAAATTAAGCGGTCGTTCACGCCCAGCATTGAATGGGACGCTGAGAACCACAGCCGTTAAAGAGCGTCCATAAATAAAATGCCGTTTTCATTTAGTTTACTTTCTCCACACATACCTACTATGTACATAGAGTATAGAGAAGACATTGTATTCCACCCGAAATTCGATATCGAGATTTCGCCGGAGGTCCCCTGAGACCAAAAAAGGCATTTTTAGAAAAAGGTCCGTGTGTCTGTGTGTCTGTGGACAGCATTGGTAAAAAAATTAAAAGGCCGTTAAATACAAACTTGTTTAGTATGTTTCAACTACGCGACACACAGATTTTCAAGAGAATTCCCCTATCCCAAACTACGCTTTACATACAAAAATGTTTGAAAATGTTTTTCTAAAAATGGTTCTAATAATTTTGATTGAACTACGTATATTAAAGATATTTACATCACAAATAAAATGTATCTCTTGAATTTTCTAGGAATAGCTTCTGAAGTCCTATTCATTCTGGATGAATTTTGCATAACTACCAAACCCTAAGAAATAGACAAAAACTTACCACACCAATAATGTAGATTTCGTTAAAACACAAATTATGTTATATACCTACAGTTTTGTTGCAGATGGCTATTACCGAGATATTCCTTGTTATAGGTTTCAATTTTAAACTTCGTAGCTTTTCTCAAACGTGGTCACCTTAAGTTTCATCTCTCTTTTGTTTTATTGGCAATGCAAAGCGAAATAAACTTCAATTGTTCACATAGCGACAAGCTTTTAAACGATTTAACTATCGCTTTATCCCAGTGTATTTCCTTATATCCCTTCTGCTTAGAAGGAAACAAGTAATGGACAATTTCTGTTGACTTTATCTCGATTAGCAAGATGCAGATAAATGAATAATCTACTGTAAGAACAGTTTGTTAGCAGAACAGGCAGAGAATGTCATGTGAGTGTGACACATCAAAGTTTTACTTTCTACATCCCTCAACCTTACTGTGTCTTATTTACACTTGAGGTTTGGTATCTAATAGACTTCTCGTATTTGAGTTATCCTGGTCACGGACATACATAAATACATACGAACCTTTTTCTAAAAATATGTTTATATACAGGTGCCCTAAAATGTGTATTTTCAGTGAAAGCGCGGTATTGAATTTTTGGGTGGAATGCAATACCTTTTCTGCCTATGTTTATGTACCTATTAAGTAGAGAAAGTAAAAATTAAAGCTCTACAAGGGTGATACAATACTCTAGTATCTGGTTATTATTCCCAGATCGCATAATCAAATTAAGAAAAGGCTAGTACTATCTGCCTGCCCTTGTGGAATTGACCAGCAAAACAGCACATATCAGGGATCTGTAATCGAGGAGCGTGTTAGTGACGGACTTCTGGACTCTTTCTTGGAATTTTTGTTTTGCCATTAATTCCTATGTTTTTCACAGCCTTCTAAACATCTAGACGTTCAGCTATGCTAGAATCGCAATAGGTTGCATCAAGAACAGCATTGCATATCATTGTGCCTTCTATTTCTTTGTCGTATACAGAAATAAGCACAGAATATACAAAGAAATAATTATAAAGATAGAACTCTGAATGGTATCACTACCAAATGCAGCGGATATATCCCTACAGCTGTGTTTACCAAACATCGCAAACAGGCACTTAAGTAGGCAGTTTCCATTGTATTGGGTATGAATAACCACTCCAAACACAGCTGAGTTTTTACTTAGTGGTAAATAGGAAATAGAAATAAGTACAAGTATTTTAGAGAATTATTCGATAAGTCAACATGAGCCTCAACTAAACCACATGCCAGGTGCAGGTTCTTATGTATGACGAAGTGCTTGCTCCGGTGAAGATTTTCCCCTCCTTTACTAATATGAATGTATTTTAGTTTGATTACACGGGCAAACGATGAAATAACTTTTTAATGAATTTGCCTTATTATTATGTTTTTTAGCGTGCTGAATCCGAAAATTACAATAATGTATCACTCACAATTTTTTTACAATATTTAACATATTTGTTTTAACATATTTGAAGGTATGTTACACCTACCCTATTCGAATCGTAAAATGGATAGTTCAGTTGATGCTGGTTGCTCAGATCTTAGTATATCTGGACAGTGAGATAACGGTCATTTTGATTCTTTTTTTTTTTTATTATTATTTTAATTTTGTTTATAGATGGAAAACATTTTGCTACCACTTCTACACATCAAATGAAACAGTTCGTGAAAGTTTTATCCAAAGATGAGCAATGCTTCAAGTATTTTGCGAGAAGTTCCTTTCTTATCAGAAGTAAAATTGAAAGAAGGCATGTTTGTTGGACCTGATATCTGAAAAATGGTGGGCAATCCCAATTTTGAATCAAAAATGAATGACAGGGAGGTTTGGGTATCATTCAGGCAGGTTGTTACCAAGTTTTTAGGCAGCAAAAAGGACCCACAATATATTTCTATTGTAGTCAACATGCTGGATACGTTCAAAAGTTTAGGACGTTTAATGAGCCTGAAGATTCACTTTTTGATCAGTCGTCTTGATTTCTTCCCAGACAATTTGAGGGATGGGAATGAGAAGCAAGGTGAGCTGTTTTATCAAGACATCAAAATGATGGAAAGAATGTATCAGGGTCGTTGGATTACCGGTAAGATGAGAGATTACTGCTGATCACTTCATCGAGATGATCAGCAGGCGACTCAAAGGAGAAAAAGGTATTCCAGAAGCTTTAAGGAGAAGAGAGAAAGAAAAGATAATCAAATGGGCACACGTGAGACTGTTGACCAGACATATTTTCTTGTTTGGACTTAGATAAAAGCTTTGTACATATTATAAAACTAATTTATTCTTCATTCCTAGAATATGTTTTGCTAATTTTCTATTGGTAATGAAGTTACATTGTGGTTGATAGAAAACAATTGAGGTCAAATCTGGAATCAGTGACATCAAAACTATAAAGTTTTTGAAAAGTTTCATTTTGTTGGCCTGTGTTATCAAACTTCACTGTGTACCACTTAAACCACATTCACAATGAGATACAAGCGCAGATGTAACGCAGCATAAGCACAAGCGCGAAGGAAGGCTATTCACAATACAGCTTAGCACAAGAAGCTGGCACGGGGTTCTAGAGCTATATATCACGACATGCGGATACCTACCAAGCGCTCCGCACATTTCAATTTGAATAACAGAACTAACAATACTATATAAGAAGACTCATTCAATCTTTTACAAATAAATATGTTACAGAATTACTCGTTAAGACGCTCGCCGCAATAGCCACAATAGTTGTTTATTCAAAATATTGAAAATGACGCAAGCATAGAGACTGCAGAATGTGATAAAGCTGCACATTTAATGAACTCTGAATTATATATTTGCGTCTTACGATTTATGAGAGACAAGAGAGCAGGTTTTAGGTATATCCATTAAATCAAACGAGGATTCGCAAGAAGATCGCCATAACCTCTTGAGGGAAATAAGAGATGGCGCGGCACGGCCAAATAGAAGATTGTGTTATGGAGTAAGCCCTGTAAAATAATTCTTTCTCTGTGTACGCAACGCAATGAAGAGGTTTGGAATTTGCAAACACTTGTGCTGCATTGCGTGTTTCTATGTGAATGCTCACATTGGATAGCGTGAGTGCAAAAGTCTTGCGCTTGCACTGTGTCAGCGTTTAAATCTCATTGTCAGTATCCAAGACCATTCTTAAGTTTCAATAGTAAACTACCTTCCCCTATGTAACTTGTGCTGGCTATTTTGCTAAATGCACTTGTTCTCAAGCTAAGGCTAGGATTTACCTACAATCCAGAACAAATTAAATATAGTCTTGTGTAGCACCCCTTACTCAAACTCTTTTATTTAGTTTACCCTTCTCCCCCTCCACTTTTTATACAAAACTCACTTGCCACTGGCAATTAGGTCAACAGTACTCTCAAGGGATGATATATTGTTATATATTAAGCAGTACGGCTCAAATTATTGCGTGTTATTCGCGCTTTAACCTGACAGACAGAGCGTGTTATTCCGCTACCTAGACTAGAGTGGGGAACGCCCGCTGAGAATAACCAAGACACAAGTGTGAACACGTGTAGGGGGATGTAACGGACATGTTCCTTCATGAAGTGCTTCCGTGAGTGGCTAAACTCCCTAGAGACTACACTAAAAGTGTTTACATTCCAAGTTTGACCACAAATCGAAGATCACAATGCCGTTACTCTTTCTGCGATGCATTGTGGCCTATATTTCAATTATTTTCGCTTATAGTATTATATACAAACATGCAAATCAATTTCTTAAAAAATACTGTTAAATTCACATGACTCTCTACCCTCTATCGTTTATTAGTGGCTATAAAAGCTATTCTTACGCAAGTTTATTTTTCTATCTTTTCTTAATTTTTCATATATAGACATATCGGGGTTTTACTTTAGGAACAACTCGTCGACTTTAGGTTCTAGAATGTTGGGCTTTTAATCACTTTCTTTTCTTTAAAAACACGCACATTCACTCTCATATACATCCAAACTCTGTGGCGATAGGGATTAGTTCTTGTTAAAGAAAAATTCCCCACCCAGCCAGGAATCGAACCCGGGACCTCCGAGTGAGAAGTCAGCTCGCTCGCCACTGGACCACAGAGGCAGTCTCTATTTCATTATAATTCAGTTAAATGTTTACAGAAACACCTGGATTACACATTCCGTTAGAGGTACAATAAAAATAACAATACTCAAATGTTTTATAACTGCACCCTATATGCTGGTCTTAAAATGCCACAATGTTTCCATACAATCATTTTTTAAATTAAGTTGTATAAAGAAATATATATATTGTACAATACGTTTCCGTCTATCGCTTACCATATATCTACCAGTTATACAATATCGTAGTAAATTCATGCCGAATGAAATGAAATTCAGAGGCTATTTCCCAGAAAGGTCAAGATACATATTTTATTTGTTATAGTAACTTTTTTAAATGTCGTATTTTAATCAAATTCGTTAAAGCAATTTTCACAAAATCAAGACTTCCGATAAATGCCCCATGTAAGGGATATTTGGGGTTGGGAGAAATTTGATTTAAAATCTTAGTGTTTCATTGAGCTTATAAAGTAGATAAGTTTGGCATTCATCCGACTTTTCGTTGATATTGTTCAAGTGATGTACAGACACATACAAACACAGGCAGACACGGACGTTTGCTATAAATGTTTTTTTTTTTTAAATTAAGGTGCCTTCAAAACACGTATTTATCGGATAAAAGTAGGATGGAATGGTATGGAATGCTATACGTTCTATACCTATTGTGTGTGTGTGTGTGTGTGTGTTAGATAAATTAAAATGCGTTTTACCAGTGAAGAAGCTGAATAATTTAGATTCTAGCGGTGTTTAAATTAAAGGTGAGGTAGTCTAAAATGTTTTCCCGCATACTTGATAGAAGGGCTATAGCCGCAACATTATTGTTTAAGAATTATGGAAATTGTCTTAGCCAATTAATCATTTATCGACGGATATGGTAACATACGTATATGAAGAAATTGCATCCAAGAATTAAACAATACCCTCCAGAAATAGCTTTTGATATAAACATGAACGTAACAACTAACGTAAACCTGATTTCATCATACAGTTCTTTGCAAATAATTTCGAAGAATCTCAATGGCAGAAAGATGTTACACCCTCAAGATTATCCCTTACCTACTCATACAAGGAAGTCGCTCAACATTTTAAATACTAAATATTTAAATTTCATGTACAAAACAGTAAAGATACTTTTCAATTACATTTCCTATTTATGGGTCGTGGTATGTCAATATTTATACGAGGTTTGACCCTGTCAATTTTATCAGATTTCAAAAAAAAATTAATATTGCTGTCGAAGATTTTCCATTGCATTTTATCTACACTGTGGTATTAACAAATGTTGACATTTTACTATTTATCTATTTTTATTGTCACGAATATAGCTGCTCACATGTGGAGGTTTAACACTATATTATCCTTTTACATAGTAATAAATTACTCTTCCTGCTCCTGAAAAGCTTTGACTTTTTCTCTTATTCAAAGAAGATCCTCAAATGTTTAACTTCCATCTTAATTGGTGCTGCCATCTTCATTCATACCATTATAATTAACAAAGTCTCCGCACTTCGCCCTCCGTGGTGTAATGGTTATACCATGCTAACTTCATATACCCAAGGTCGCGGTATTAAACCCGGCGGAGGACGATGGATTTTTTCGGGTGTAAAAATCCTTAGCATGGCTTCCTTCGTAAGGGAAGTAAAGCAGTTGGTCCCGTGCGTAGATTTACGGCAGTAAAAGAACCTAAGCCTGATCGAGAGGTCTCTGAGCAAAATTAAGCGGTTTTTTACACTCAATTTAGAATGGGACGCAGAGAACCACAGCAGTTAAAGGGCGTCCATAAATAACACGCCATTTACATTTTTTATAGTCTCCGCGTGTCTTCATATTTTCATAGTTTAGTTGTTAATATATGTCCAAACTTATTCTGAAGTAATTCTAGTGTGACATTGTATGTGAAATGTTGTCGACCGTAGGTGATTTTAACTGATAGATGATATTAGTCGCCCAAAATGTTTAATGTATTATTCTACTTAATGCATTGTTTTTACTTCTTGATCTCCTTAAATGGATTTAAATTTCTTAAACCATACTCCTTCAGTTGAACTTATTGTCCAATCTGATCTGTACGCTTTCTTATCTCGTTCCATGCGTTTCTCATGCTTTACCAGGTTCATTTATTGATGAATGTATTTCAAGAATAATCCTTTCTTTCTTTCTTCCTTTCTTTGTATTTTACTATACTTAATTATTGTACTACAATAATACTGGAAACAATTTATTTTCTTGAACTTTCCGAGGTTTGTCCATTAGCTGACATTGGAAATAGCTCAAAGATGAGCGAGCTAGCAGTTTGCCCTCTACTGAGCCCTGTTTCTTTAATAAGCAAAATTAATTTATAGTCAAGGATGTTTACCGTCTAAATCCAAATGCAGCCTAAAGATTATTCGTGATTAGATGAATGAGTAACCAATGACAATAAATCCACTCTATTATGGACGGGCCCTATCATTCCTGTTTGTCTTTCTCTCCTTCCCCATTCCTATGCTGGAGAGGTCAGCAAAGAGCAAATCGGTATGCAGTTGCAGTGACGGGTTACAATCGCAGCCATATGTGTTCGCATAAGTTATCAACAAACGGTACCGATACCCGCCACCATGACAAACGGATAGTGGTTGTTACATCCCTCCTAATTTTGCATTGTAGCGTTCTTTTGGTTTTCAAGTGTCTCTCAGCTGGCATACTCAAAATATGTACTTACTAGGTGAACTGTGCCGAACTGTCGTACTAAGAAAATTACATTACTTATTTGATATAGTATTGCAGGTAACGCTTCATTTGCCTTCCTATGGACGAATACTGCAAATAAGTCCAAGTCAGTTATAAACGTTAGATCTGTGATCACATCAAAACAAACAATGGAGTAAGCCAAGGAAAGCATTTTACCGACAAAGAAGTTAAAAGGCAAGGAAGAAAACAGATGACCTCAGTATCTATTAACTTCACATATTGATACATACACTTACAGCTACCTAACAAACAACTGCGAAAAATGAGTGCCATAAAACGCTTTGCCTGGAGGATATTTTGTAAAATTTTAGGCCCTTTTTGTTAGCATACAGAAGTTAGGAGCTCGGTAAACATCCGAAAAATACAAATCACATAACTTTTTGCTGCAGGGGAATATTAAAACCAAAGTGGTTCATTATCCTACATAAAGACTATATAACCACAGTAATTCATGAACAACAGATAAGATAAATGGTCAATTTTTAAAACGAAACTGCACATACGTGTAACGATGAATTCTCAAGATAATGGTCCTAGAACGCAGCATAAATACAGGACGACGAGTGCAAAAAAACAACCTCTCTGCTAGCTTTAGAAATAAACTGACCGCTGCACAAGGAACAGTAACCAGAGCATCTCCTTCCCTCTTTTGCTTCGACAATGGGCTTCTCACTAATTATTTTTTAAATACATTCCTTTTATGTTGTCCAAACTAATATTAAATCTTACCTATATTACAAGAATGTTAAATGACATTAAAATACACATTTTATTTATTTTTATGTTCTCTACGCCTATTGTGTACTTAGCGTATAGAGAAGGTAATATATTGCACCAAAAACTCGATACCGAGACTTAACCGGAAATATATATTTTGAGACCCGGAAATATATATATTTTGAAACAAAAAACATTTTTTGAAAAATATCACTGTGTGTATGTGTGTGAATCTCCCAAGGATACTACACGATTTTCAAGAAATTTCCAAAAATGTTTATTTTCTCAAAAATGGCTCTAACGATTTTCATTAAAATTTCGTACGTTAAAGATATTTAAATGACAAATAAAATGCATATCTTGAATTTTCTGGGAATGCCCCTGAAGATATCTTTATTCTTGATACATTTTGATGAATTTTGCATAACTGGTAAACCGCAAGAGACAAAAACTTACTACCAAAATATGCAGATCTCGTTAAATCACACGATTTGTCATATACGTTTTTATTGTAGAGCTGACCGTTTCAGATTCCTCGTTATTGGTATCAAATTTAAAATAATTATACTTTTCTCACACCGGAATTTATAAACTCCTGGCCATACAAACAAAGGCATTTCAACCACATAACAACCAGCTTTTACAATTATTGATTATCGCTTTCGACTATGGTATTCTCTTATTTCTCTTCTATTTACAAGCAAGCAATAAGACCATTTCTGCTTATTTTATCTCGATTAGAATACATTTTTTTAACAATAATTTGTGACAGAGAAAATTATGTGAATGGAATACATTAGATTTTTTTTTCTCGCCTTGCTTTGAGAATCATTAACTCTGCAGCATTTATATTTTTATTTCAATAAGACAGGCACTTATAAAGTAAATTCTATTTGATCCCCCAAATTACTGTGTCTGACGGGACATTCTATCTTATTTGCTGTTTTTTTCACTATTTCTACACTTCTCATGCCTGCCAGTAAGTTACTCCACACACCTTCTCCCACCAGCTCCATTAACGGAACTGTATTTTCCAAAATTATAAAAATATCACACCGAAATTTGCTGATAAAACTCATTATATTGAAAAATAAGGCTACCATTCTGTCCACACCATCAGCTGATATTTTTTTAATCTGAATGTTTGGCAATTTTAATGTTCTATTTGTAAGAGTTAGTACTTCTATTTCAGCATTTATATACATATATTCATGTAAAAGAAATAAAGTGCGACAATTTTCTTGAATGTAGTTAAATATGCTTGAAATCGTATTCAGCAGGAAATAAGGGAAAACGCCACTCTCTAGATCAGGCACCACCAGCTGGTTGCTTATTTAATAAAGCAGAGAGAGCATCTTCGTCCGATGCTCCAGCGAAATCGCCTACATGACTTACACAAGTAAGAATTTTACTTAGAGTAACCCAATTTAAAAATAAGAATATAAAATTAAAATTTATTCTAATGAACTAAATTTCTTTGAACTGCAGAAAGTAATTTCGTAAAATGCTTGATTTAAAAGCGTTATCGTGATAGGTTAAATAATTTTTATTACTTTTATCAATTATTCTCATGCAATGTGTGGCCAACTGGGCGGAAAGTAGGAATAGATCCTTCCTTCCGAGCATGGTAGATTTAACATTTTGTATTTGAAATCCTTTTATAGGTTGACTTGATATCGTAGTCAGAGTCGGATTGTACTTCCTTTTAACTATAGGAGGTATTACAACAGACCCTATAATTTCCTGCTCCTCCTAGGTAATATTGAAAGTATAAAATTCAACTTTACATACGATTATATCCCATGACCGCAATAATAAATAAATGTAAATTTACAGGATTTAATATAGTTCTTGCATCTACATATAGTAAATTAGTCAAAGCAGGAAGGTAGCTTTTTTTTACCACACTGAATGCAAGAAATTCAACGTTCCACCATGACAACATATACATTAAAAGTATCGTCGAAAGAAGTGTAAAACATCGCCAATGTGATAATGCTTCTATTTAGGACACTTTTAGCTACAACTTGAAAGTTGAAGTAGAAAGCATATTTGAGACATAACATATGAGGATTTGTAGAGACTTGTTAAATGAGCATCTAAACCACTTTATGGAAGGTATAACAACTTGAAACTTTCTACAGAAAGCAAACTTAATATGTTAAGAGAAACTAAACAATCTGAAATGATTTCGTTCTTGATTAGCGTGCGAGAACATCATGAAGTTCTCGTTTTGACGGATATCAGAAATGGCGGACGTCCCGGTTACAGGTGTCGATCCCCATGATAGAGACTATATTATATTCTTTGAGATATAACTTGTCCGGTTTGGTTCTATCCTTGTCTTTGGGACACTCTAGCTGCCCTGTCCAAATTCTTGGGAAGCTAGCACCCCCTCCCAACCCTCTATTGTCAGTTAAATAACTCATGTTCTTTCCAAATACATCCATTGCCATAAAGAGAGAGAGAGAGAGAGACTACAAGAGGGTAAGTGTTTCTGTCTCTTTCTTTTCCAGACCTGACACGTTAAATCTCACAGACTCTACTAATGCACGTTCTTCACGCCTATATCTCAGTACAGAAATGGCTACATTGGACGCAGTGGTATGAGGAGCCACAACTCCTTATTCAATGTCACTGAATGCTTACATATACAGCATTTATTAAATTCTGATATCAATTGAATTAAAACCTAATATTTTTAGAACACATTAAAACTAATTATACCCGCAATCGAATGACCCAACCTTATGTGAGCCGCAGATGAATAAGGAAATGAAGTCTTCATATCAACTTGACATAAATATATCAATGTAACCAAAAATCCGCCGGTAGTAAAAATGCCCTTTTGATTCCTTCTGAATAATCATCAACTTCCTGAATCAGGTAATTGAGGATGCAACCCACTTCCACCGACCCTAAATTTGGAGTCACAGTGGAAAGAACATGACTCCTGAGTTCTTATTTCGAAACATTTACGTATTAATGGCCGCGTTTGGGACAAGGTTGAAACCTTAGAGTCAGACTGAAAAATTCAACGTCATAGTCGGAATTTAAGCCACAGATCTCCCGGGCTACATCCGGTTGCTCTAACCACTGAACTACGATGGTTATATGCCAGCACAACATTACATTCTGTAAATGACTTATTTTTCCCGATAAACCACAAGAGCATTTCAAAGTTTTTGACATGGCATTCACGCATTAATTTGTACATGTGCACTATCGCAGGTAGCTCTAAGAAGGAGGTACACAAATCATCGTAAGTGCTGAAACTACTCACTGTGGTACTGATAAAGGGATAAAGAAACAAAATGCGTGGAAAGGGACAATAAAATACGCATTAACAATGGAACATGGTGCATGTCACTCATTCAGGCAGGAGAAACACGGTCTGCATACGCTCACGACAAAAATCCTACGTGAGGTGAATGTATGCGATAAAAAGATGCTGTAACGTTTGTCGAGCTGTTAATTTGTTCCGCATCGTGTTAACTAAGCCGCGAGGATGAATAATACATTAAACGGACGTTTCGTCTCATGCAGGCTCTACTGAAAAATTAATTGCTATAGAAATAAAAGTCACTCAACAAGGGTACAAGAGGATTTGCTGTGTTTCGTCAGCATCAACATGCATGCATTTCCACTGCTGGGGACTTGTCCCCCATGACAACCAGCAGGTTTCAACTTTTTCTTTCGTTTCACATCGCTGCTGTCACTGACGGATGACCATTTGTAATCACTCATTAAATTCATCCTATTTGCATTAGGACAATGAGTACGAGATGGATTCTCTGTGGATAAAGCCCCCTTTAAAGAACAACGAACAGAAGCGTTCCTATCAATAAAGTAAGTACATTTTCTGTTAATGTTACATTTTTTTTACTAAATAACCGTGTTAAGTATATGAAAAACGTCTGTGTTCCATCACATGGCTTTCTCTACCTACTCTGCAACAAATTATTCTTGCAAAAGTCTTATAACATAAACAAAAATAGACTTATTGCTTATAGGTATAGAAGAAATAAGGGAATATACTAGACTAAAGTGGTGATGAAACATTTTAAAAGCTAGTTGCCAAAGTGATGACATTGAAACTCTGTTCTCTTTGCTTCACCAGCAGAAAAAACAGGAACAACCTCCCCATATAGAGTGATGCATAAGTACAGGAAACTTGAAACCAATAATAAGGAATATCTAATAACAAATTCTTGTGTATTTTGAAGAGATCTACAACTTTTGTGTAGTAAGTTTTTGTATACCTCTGAGTACAGTTTTCCAGCTAAGCAAGTCATCCATTGAAGAGAGTTTCATTAGCCTAGTATATCCCCTTATTTCTCTTCTGCTTAGAAGGAAGATAGTAATAAGACAATTTCTGTTAATGTTTATTACGATTAATATGATATAGATAAGAGAATAATCTTTTGTAAGAATTGTTTGTTTGCTGAACAGGTAGAGAAAGTCAGGTGAAAGTAACACATCAGATTTTTTTGGATTAATTGTTTTTCCACACAAGCCGTGTGTAGGACAGGAGTTGGATAGGTAGAGCCAGAGACAACCCCAGTAGCGACTTACAATGTGGTAAGTACTGTAAGTCCCAGGATTCATAGTATAGCCAACTATTGTGGTCAACTGGTATTGGATTAATTGTTTTTCGATAAGACGTTGGATAGGACAGAACAGGACAGCAGTTGAATTTTTCAGTCTGAGTCTTCCTATGCAGATCTTTTTTTTTTTTTTTTTTTTCCATATCGGTCCAAGAATAGAATTGTGAAATGATGCTCAAATGAGCTGAGGATCATTGGAGCTAAGAAGTTAGTCGAGGCAGAAATGCTACCCCCTCACTACTTGTATGCATTAGTAACTATATTATTTTCTAAGGAAAGCTAAAGAACATTCTCATAAACTCTTACATATTCATCCCCAAGAAATTTTGAAATAATACCTATTTATTAAAAATGTTTTCTTAATAAAAGTAACACTGAATGATAAGCTATATATTTAGATTGTCTGCAGCCCGACCTATTTTGAGGAAATTAATAATTAAAACACCTTTTTAGCCCGTTTTCTAAGGAGTACTAGCGTATGTAATACCGGAAAATGTGAAAATTTTTAGTGAAAATGTTGCACATGTGCCTACCATCCATAAGGATGTTTTCCAAGAACTGTTTTTAAGGGAGGAGGGTGTTTTAGAGGATCTCAATTATACATTAAAGGTGAAATACTATGCATTGACTATTTACCATAGCTAAGAAATAAAGAAAGTAATAACAATGGCAAGGTCCTTGAACTCCAAAAGATAACAGGCTTCATTCCTTGTTTAATTATCACAAATACCGTAGTTGCTGATTCATTTATTCATTACTATGTATTTCAAAACCCATCAATCCTATCAGCAACACAAGAACGCGTGCTACACTTCAATGAAGATCAGATAAAGGGCAAAAGAAGGGAGAAGTGTTGAGTGACGAGGATGCTGGTGAAAGGACTTGGTAGGGGGAGGGGATAATTTGAACAAAACGAACTCTTCTTCTGATCTTTTCTCTCCTTTTTATTATTATTCCTTTAGTTCCCTAGCTCTAAAAACCTTAATGCGCCTATTAAAATTCATTGTCTGATCCTTGGGCAAGTATATGAAGTGAAAATATATCTGGAAGACGAGTATTGAATAAGTAATAAGACTCCTTTTCTTTCATTCGTTCCCTCTTTCTCCGTTTCTGCCCCTCAGCAATGGATGCTGTTTGCTCCTGCTGGTTAGCTACATCACAGTTGGAATGAGAAGAGACAACGTCGATATTGCAACATTCTCTCGGGAGCGTTCGTCTCGAAAATTTACAACCTTCACCAGACTATGGACCCATCCTCATCTTTGAAAATTTCTCCTTCATTTCCTAAAAGTGACCAAATAGCCCCCTCGGTTTAAGAAATCTTTTAGTTCCAATATACATTATAATAATCATCATCTTATTTATCATTTGCTCACCTTAAATTATGACATTTCTGCGTCTCCCCTGTTGTACCACGTGATTAGAACTCCAAACGACTTTCAGACGTTGTTCAGGAAGTTCTGAGTCCACGGACCGAAACATTTGTGTCCGAACTAGATAAGTAGGCAACTCTGGACTGCCAATACTTATGGCAGACGGAGTATGTTGTTGGTGTGCTAAAAATTTGCTCTGAATAAATCTACTGACATGAAGTTGTGTGCAAATTGTCTTCTTACCTTTTTTGCAAATGTGGTACGCCTGGTTTTGGCTACCTCCACCTGCCAGGTTCTTAAAGAATCCACAGACCGCCTTTCTGATAAAAGTCTTACCTTTGGGTTCAGCCGTGGGACGCACCCCCCCACACACAGGTGTGTATGTAGAGAGAGAGGGAAGGAGAGCTTGGCAAACGTTGGGTTCTAATTCATTTAATAAAGAGGTCAGCAGTTGTTTTTCCACCAAGTGCAAATTTACAGGTAAGCACTTCAATATTTCATGTAGTCGAGATTTTTTTTGTAATGTTTAACGCTCACTTTTACTACTTGTGGCACCGCAGGCGATGGCACTGGTGATACATGAAATGAAGATGGAACCCCGGTGGAATGCGATGGCGGGGGAAACCGGAGAACCCGGAGAAAACCCGCCCCTGCGCCTCTTTGTCCATCACAAATCTCACATGCGGTCACTTGGGATCGTACCCGGGCCGTCTAGGTGAGAGGCGAGTAGTCTAACCGCTGGCCACGGCGCGGCCATGTAGTCGATTGGGCAGTGTTCCGGCTTCTCAAATCAGAGGACCAGGGTTCGAATTCCGGTTGGGAACAAAGGGATTTTTCTCAATTATTCCCTACCCTCCGAAGTGTGAATATGGGAGGGAATGTTAGTGTGTTTGTTCTTAATGAAAACTACTAAAATTCTAAGCCGAGTAGATTACCTAATTGTTTCTAAAGTTAAATCATGACTAAAAGGGGGGCCTATTTATGACGTATATCTATTTCATTTAATTGCTTTTGCAAAAAATTCTTTCAGGAAATACAGTACTGTATTATACTAAGATTTTTATGGGAGACTTTTTAGGGGAGAGGTACAGCTGCCGTATCTAGGTAGAATGAGTTGACAAGTGTCCTTGATCGTGGCAACTAGTAATTCTGCGCAGAGAAAAGCCCCTCAAATACCTAGGTTTGTCGATTCATTTCGCGTGTAAATTTCTTGAAACAATAAACGCTAACTAATCCTACTCGACAGTATACTTAATCTGGTGAAGGAATATCTAACTTAAAAATTAATATGTAAGAAAAAATATAAATTATTTGTCTGTTAACAATGCTGACAGCTGTTGCTAGGCTCATAACTAGAGCTCGGTCGGGGGTCACGAAATTACTGAAATGGGGTTCGTTGCACACAGAATATAGCTATGACGTGATGGAGTAAGCGGTGTCTCTACAGTCCGTTTCAAAACGCGTTGCACTATCTAGCATTGCTCACTGTTTGGCCTCACCCAGTTCCTGTTAGTAGATAAATCAATGAACACTGAAAGAGAGCGCAGGTTGAAAAATGTCGAAAATACGAAAGGTTAGGCGCTCGACACTGAGCAAACTTGTGGACGATTCAAACATACTTTAAGTGACATGAGGAAAGCATTTTATTTGGATGCAGTGTCTTGTAATTTGCTGCAGTGTGAGTTTGGTTGATTTATCTTCATTGTGTTTTCAAAGTTCTGCACATTATTACCCTGATTTTTTTTTTTTTTTTTTTTTTGGTAGCTTTACACTTTTGTAAAAGCACAAGGTGTGTTATGTAATAATCACATTATGAAACAACAGTTTTATTGTGTTACTTTATGAGTTAGAATCATGCATATAATACCCGTACATGTAATGTATACTTCAACGTGTGCATGTTTACGCTACAAAGCCCTCCCCACTACCCTCGTTTTATACCGCTGACTGCTCTATTCATTGATAACTGTGGGCTTCAGAACCCAAAACCGAGCTATAATCATAACACTGACACGGGGCTAGCGGTTTTAAGCCACTGAAAAACCTTCAGTCGTGGCCGGGTTTGAACCCGCAAGCTTGGGATCAAAAGGCCAGCGATTAATATGCAAGTGTAGCTATGTGTTTTATGATTCAAGTGATAAAATCAGATAATGTAAATATAGCTGGAGACAGCGCATTTTACGAATGCCCGCAAGGAGGGAAAATGAATCAGGTACGAGTTGTATCGATTATCTTCCCATGTAACTATCGATTTCTCATGCTAAAGCCATAAAACGTATATGGATTATTCAATTAACAACATCTGAAACAAGAAAACATGCTCTCCGCACAAATAAATAACTTTTTCTCCGGGCTTTGTTTCACAAGGGATATCAAAGCTGTTCGTTAATTTCAGACAGCATTCCTGCACCGATCCCCACACTTCCCACCGTTATTGAAATTCCCTGCAAGTATTATGTACAGCGTCAACTTTAAAAATATGTGGTATATATACAATAGACAAGGAAACATTCTAATGCGACAGTTATAGTGGCGTAAATTCCTATTTCGGAACACTGCGTTCCACTTGACTGGAAAATGTGCTTACGATGAACGTGCCCGATAACAAGGTAAGACTCCATTACCATTAGAACATAAATCTCTTCAAGGACAGTGCGATTAGGCGGTATAAATATAAAAGCAGATAAAGACCAGTGTCCGAAGGAAAGCTAAGATGTTAAGGAAATTATTCACGAGGATGATGGCATCGGAAATTTAGTTTGGATTTATTTGCGGCTTTGTTCTGATGTTTTCTATTTAGACGTTTATTTTCAATTTGTTTCAGAACACTTCGGGATCAAAGGAACCATGCATTCTTTACTTTAAACAGCAATTGTTTCAGCAGTAAGGGTAAAAATAGTTTGTAATAAAAAGCAACAAACAGGCCGCTAATTGAAAACCAACCAACAGAGTAAATCATGTAAACGAGCTTTTGCCTTCTACCCTCACTAGGTCAAGTATGTCTGTTTCTGCTAAATCTGGAGGACAACCAAACATTGGTGTTGTGGTTAACAATCAGGGCAACCAGGCCAAGTTTTACTCACTTATTTCTTATCCTTCGAGTTCAATGAAGATAATTTGACACTTAAATAACACCAAAATATCTCAAGGACAATGTCGTTATGTATTTTAATCCCATTTCCCAACGAAGAAGGAAAGACCTATAAGAAGGCATTTTACACACTACACTGACACTAAATGGTAAAGACGAAGAGTCGATGTCATTTTAAAGAGGCTTATGTCTGTTTTGTGCAACTCTAGTCTTTGAGTAAACAGTTCTCTTGCCGGCTGAAGCCTCAGTTACGGCCAGCGGTACAACACAAACCTACCGAGCCTTCGTCTGCGACTGGCATTTAGGAGGTCGTGAGATCGTTTCCCCAAAGGGGTGTTTTCGGGGGTTTTTTCCGGGTCACTAGGCGAATGCTGGAGAGAATTCTTCATTCTCCCGAGCTTACTTTCTTTCATTTCATCTCAACCGGTATATTTCAGGGTTGTAACTGTCGACGAGGACTACGACAGTGGCGTCACTGCGCTCTGGAAATACAGCTCTAGAAGGCGGGATGGCATTAGTGGTTGTCTGAGGACTCAGGTGCTCTATCCTGGCGCAACTGCTTGTGAATCGTTAGGCCTCTTCTGCCTTTCTTTACGCAAAATTAAGTGCTGAAAATTTAATTTTTCCGTATTCACTACTTTGTGCGAGAGTGCCTCAGATGGAACTTAGGTTTGCTGATATCATATCGATCTTAATGTAGCGTTAGGAACAAACTACTATCAATCAAGCAAACCACATTGCTAACCACTGTTAAAATAATCATTAGAACTATCGCCAAATTCCTCGAGTGCTTTATAATCAGATTATTAATTTTCGAAATACAATAATGCTCGTTAAGCTGTATATAATATTGTTCATAAAACCATAAACAATAAAAGTATGATAAATAATTTTTTTTTTTTCCAGATGCGGAAACGTCTACCAGTACCATCTCTCGCAATGAAAATGCTTGTTATATTCTTATATAAGCTCAATGTTAAACTGGAAATGAAGTTTTATTTATGGACGCTCTTTAATCACTAAGGTCCTCAGCGTCCTATTCTATATTGGGCGTGAATGACCGTTTAACTTTGCTCAGAGGCCCCTTATCGGATTTGAGGTCCTTTTACGTAAAGTAAAACTACTACACTGTTGAGCTTTACTTCCCTTCTGAAGGAAGCCATGCTAAGGATCGTCCTCCGTCAGGTTTGAACCAGCGACCTCGGGGGGCAACAAGTTCAATGCTGATTACTGACTAGGCATACATTGAAGAGGTGTTCTTTCATAAATCTTATATTTCAAGATCGTTGTAACGTATACCCTTGAGTGCATAATCTATAGGATACAGTATGGAAAACCTGCTTCACGCAGAAACCCACTAACTGCTTACGTTCACACCCGCTAGGAACGTGCAGCGGTAGGAAGATGGAAATCAAATACAAATCTGTGTGGAAATACTCACCGACAAAAATGCACGGATGTCTACACCCAAAAAATCTTAATGGTGCTTCCTCCTCGATTTGTAACCTTCTTCTCTTTCTCTCTTTAGAGTTATTGATGCAACACTAAACACAACTTCACCTTCAATTCTGCCCACAGCCACGTTATTTAGTATAGGTAATCACAGTAGAGACCCTAATTTGTTTTTTACTTTTATATTCATTCATCACTTACAAGGTGATATCGTCGCATTTATGTTACAGATCGAGCTTGAGAGTTTTTTAGTGAAAGTAGACTGAAAATAAAAATATCCATGTCTTTCTCATAGACCTTAGCTTGTCAAGAAAAACATTATTTGCAAATTAAAATAATTTTCTGAAAAGATTTTATTCCTTGCATATATTAGTACTTAAAATGTTCAACGAGATAACTTCAAAATGAGTAATTTTTATTTATTTGTTATTTTCTTCTTTGCCCACCTTCTTCCTTCCTTCTTTGAGCCACCCATTACTGGGAAAAAATTAAGTTATCTACTGCCGATATTTTCTGCGGTAAAAGGTTGTAACTATGTTAAGTGTCGTATTATACCCTCGGTGTGAGCAAAGTTCGTTATCAGCGGTTGGCATACTACATCTAGCTAGTATATAATGTTTATTTGCACATAACAGAACCCCATACATTGAAAGAAGAAAGTTTCAGGACAAAATTCAGCAATTTCGAGTCCGCAAGTCGTGATTTCGTCATTCAGTACCATCTGTGGGCGAGGAGCCAATCCTTCGTACGCTATTATGTAGAGCGGCGAACTCACGTACTAGCAATTGAAGGAAACACCATAACAATGTCCTTTGCACCACTTAGGAGCTAAAGGAAATTAAATAACCAAGTAACTATATGTAAATATCAGAGAATTTCTTATAATAGCTGAAATTGTGATACCTAAGTTTCGTTTACGAAAACAAACCCCTCCCCCCAAATTATATTTATTTTCATAGCAGACATTAAAATTTAGCACTAGCATTTAGCTTACTGCAGGAAATGATTTAAGATATCTAAACAAGATGTATATTTGAATAGGCGCAAATTGTTAACATCTCATAAACAATGTTCTATAATGGTTTGATGTCTAAAAATGCACAAGAACATACAGTATCTAATAGTTATTTCTGAAGAGTGATGGTTGAAACATTAATAAATGGGAACAGATTAGCACTTCGGATCTTCTACCTAGAGAGAATTGCCTCGGACTACAATTTATAAATCCGTTCCCTGGAATTAAATGCGGTAGATACACGGTATACATGACAGAAGACTGTGGGAATCCGTTTAAAAGGCAGGAAAAGCTGTCAAACGAAGTGGTATTTCCCCTGTAACACGCATCAAAGCACACAGCTGACATAGAGCAGCTGTTAATCTGTGCACCCTTGCTCGCTTGACCTACCATCTCCTGATTGCCATTTGTCGCTAAGCTTAACGCAAACACTGAGAAGGCAGACTCTCCAGTCATCCATAATAATTTTAGTTGGCGGAAACAACAGGTTTGTTGACCTACAAGATGTCCTCCTTCATAAACAAAACGTTACAAAAACACACGGCCGGAGTCCGGGAAGGACAAAGTTGGGTAAGCAGGTTCCGAATTTGATATTGGATCTTAGATTATGATCTCACAAGAAATGCTTTAAACCTTGTGGACAGTTGCTACATTAATAAACAACTCCCTGCGAGGGGTTTTGTTGAACAAGAAGGCACCTCTAGAACTAGGATTATAGCATTTAGGATCGCCAACCACTAGGACGCAGCTATTCTCGGAGGCCTTTTAGCCATTTGCCCTCACTTGGCTCCTGGGCGGGTAGTATGAGGAGAGAACGCAAAGGTTGCCCAGATCCAGATTACTGTCCTAAACAGGAAGAGGTCCCTAACATTTCCACACACAACGTATCCGACCTCGGCTGGCAGACGCCACAAACCCCTGAACCCCCAGCGACTCTGCGAGGGAGTGCCCCACCGGAATCCCGGAGGGAGAACTTGATATGGAGGGCCCTGCGACGACACCAGGAAGAAACCAAAGAACGCAAACCGACGTTCCGCAAATATGAAACAAATGACAAAGAAGTGAAGGGTACAGAAAATGGACAGGAAAGACATAGTAGAAGATGAACCGCTCATCATTTGCCTGCCGAACAGAGAAACCACGAAAATTCATTGATCAGAGTGGGCGGTCACCGGGGTTCTACCCGGGACCTCCCAATGCATTACCGCCAGACATTACCGTCTGAGACATCCCGTTCGGTAGTAATTACCGTTACCTCTTAAAAATAATTGAATGACCATCCTCTCCTATATCGCAATACTGTCCGTTTCTTCGCTAATCTTCCACATTTGACCCTGCCAAAACTCAAATTATTTATTCCGTGTTTGGAAATACACCGGCAAAAAGAAGTTAAAATTTTAATAAATGTCACAGAAGGAACAGAGGACGCATGACTGTGCTTGGATGTAAATTAATGTAGCATGGAATAAACCAACAGAACGGTGACGCTGGAAAGAGACTTTCAACATTAGGTAAAACTGAACATTCTACTGAATGTTCATTTCAAAGAATAGCATGACGTCATTGTTTAAAAAAGAGAGCGAGATAGAACTCTAAGGGAAGGATGTAACATAGTACACGGAGTAGGAGAAGTTGCCTAGAAAGCACAGCATCCAACCCAAAGAATATTAATAGGGCGACATTAACCATTTAACGTAAACCAAATAATGTGCGCCGCAATGACACATGCAACACTTAAATAAACAGTCAAACTTGCTTATCTTTCCATCATAGTTCTACAGAAGGCAATTTATTCCGCAGATATAAAGTGTTTATTTACATTTGTAGAAGGGAACTACAGCATACTCCGTTGACAAATACGTGACAAACTCATGGACCTTCTATATCGACCAAACACAACACAGAGGCAAAGATACCGTACAGACCGCACGCCGTCTGTTGTTTGAATGTGGAAGGTTCTCACATTCAGACTGAACGCCTTCCACGCCAGGCAACTTCTCCTACATACGAGACTACGCCTCTGCGGAAGAATAAGGCAGTTGAATTCTACACTTAGCGGAAGTAAAGCATACAGTGTATTCTGCACACTTTTAAATGAACTTCCACTATATCGGTAAGCATTTCACTTAACTATAGGATACCAGTTATTTTTGTGTGGTTCGTAGCGTAATGTGAAGACGGGCAGAAATTATAAACAGTTATATCTTAAAAAGTGAAAGTATTCTGACCCCAGAGTACACAACTAATATCTTCTTGCTTTCTTTCTTTTTTTCTTTCTTTCTCGTCTGCACATGAAAGGTGTCTTTTTTTTTTTTTACGTCCTTGTTGATATTATAGGAAATTGAACGAAATTAGGGAAACTCACCCTAAGCAAGATTCGAACTCGCGAAGCAGACGCTATCCCCACACTAATGAGACAACAACGTACTTAAACATAATGTGACTGTAAACAGAGAATTGCGTTATTAACTCCGTTACAAAACAGACAACTTTTTGATTTAGCACAGTTCCACAGTGCTAGCTCCATCCGGGGGTTTCACAACAAAGTAATATCAAAAGATTTTATGCAGCAGGAGGAAAACACTTACACTTGTTAATTAGCGCAGAGCAGCTTGTTTGGAACAAATATTTAATCATTTTCTGACAAGGTAATGCATTGTTTCAAGCATGATGAAGTTTTAACGAAGGTAGGTTCAGGAATCATTAATACCTTCATTTGAGCAAGTGAAGACGTCTATAAAATTATTTTCCCATTGTATGCGTCCAACATTAGCATTCTGTTTGTGTGCAGATCACTGTGTTAGACAATAACTCCACAACGGCCATAGGTTTTTATATTCGGGTTTCTTTTAGCTTTCAATGGGTTTTCGCTAGATATTCCTCTAACGTTGTTAAATACGTAATTCTTGCTTATATTGAAGGAATGCTGATATGAACAGAGAGTTTTTGCACCGTACCATTAATACCATCTTTCTAGAAGCAATGATGTAATTAAAGTTAAGGCGATGACTTCAAAAATTGTTTTCGCATTGCATGAACCGCACTATTTCCTTTGGAAACATTCAGAAGAATTTTTTTCTCTTACTTTTCACGATTACAGACTGCTGTCAGTTATTCTGTCCATTTAACTTTTTTTTTTTATTTGATAGTGTTTAACGTCAGCTTTTACTACATACGGCACCGCAGGCGATGACACTGATGATACATGAAATGAAGATGGACGACCGATGAATTGTGATGACGGGGAAATCGGAGAAAACCCGCCCCTGCGCCACTTTGTCCACCACAAATCCCACATGCGGTCACTTGAGATTGAACCCGGGCCGCCTAGGTGAGAGGCGAGTAGTCTACCACTTAGCCACGGCGCGGCCACTATCCATTGAAAACATCCCTTAATGTACATAAGTAATGGCACGCACAGCTTATTACCTATTGCTTTATCGGATAATTTCAATAATTATTTTCTCTACACACACTATGTACATAGCGCATAGAAAGCTATTGTATCCCAACGAAAAGTTTGATACCGAGATTTCACCGGAAATACACATTTTTAGACCCCCTGAATCCAAAAAATAGAATTTTAGAAAATAGTAGAGCTAACTCTTTCTGAAATATACCTTCTTATTGGTTTCAGCTTTAAAATACTTATACTTTTCTCATACGGCCATTTGTCAACTCTTGGCCATAAAAACAAAGGAATTTCAACTATACAGCAACCAGCTTTTAATAGCGTTAACTATCGCTTTAGCTTATTATATCTTTTTACATCCCTTCTACTTACAAGGAAGCATGTAATAAATCCATTTCTGTTAATGTTATCTTCATCAGCATGAAGTAGATAGAATAAAAAAGAAATTAACAATGATTTGATACAAAGATGTAGAGAAAGCTATGTGAATGGAACACATTCGAATTTTAAAAGTGTGTGGGGGGGCAGCATAGCTCAAAAACGAAAATCCATTAAATCCTAAATGTATATAACTTCGCTACAAGATTTTCAAGAAAATCCACCATTTGCTCAAAAATGGCTGTAACGATTTTGATTAAAATGCCAGATGTTTATGATATTTTCATAACAAATGAAATGCATATCTTGAATTTTCTGGGAATAGCCCCTGAGCAGCTCTTCATTCTCGATGCCATTTGTATAACTCATAAACCTAACAGATAGACAAAAACTTACTAGATCTCATTACAAGCAATTTATGTCATATATATTCTTTGTAAGGTTAACTGTTTCGGAGATGTTCCTCGTTATTTGTCTCAATTATAAACTACATACTTAAAAAGTTTTCTCAAGCGGGGAGTAACGTTCGTTTCATCTCTCTTGTTTTCCTCCCGGGAAAGCAGAGAGGATCGAATTTCAATTGTTTCACATAGCGATAGATTTTAAAAGAGTTGACTATCGCTGTAGCCTAGAGAACGAAATTTTAAATTCATCACATAACGATCTGCTTTTGAAAATTTAACTATGTAAACGAAATGCATAATAAAACCATTTCTTTATGTGGTTAACATATAGAGTAAAGCTTTTATGGGAATATGTTTTAAAATATTGGCCAGGGAAAGACCTATGAATGTAACAGATAATAATAATAATAATAATAATAATAATATATTTAGAGTAAATTGCAAATATCTTGGCAGTTTCGAGTTGCAATAGTGACTGTCTAAAAGCTTTAACCTTCTATCAAGTGTTCTTTTTGAGCAGCCTGAGGTCTTGGGAAACAAAGTTAAGTAGTACAGAAATAAGTTACAAATTAAAAGGTTGGTAGAGTGTCTGTTACGATTGAATGTAAATAAGCAGCGACCTCAAAGAAATGTTGCATAACTGCAATCTGTGTTATGGTCTTACCATAATTAAGTACCTTGGTGGCATACATGCCCTATACCAGGATGAACATTTTGGATACATATCATTTGCACCCACACAAGTATTACCATTAGTAATTATCATGCAACCGCACTATGTGGCGCCGCGATAACGTTTGCGACGCGTATCCGGGTTCAATGTCCAGCGACCATTCACTCTGATCCATGGGTTTTTCGTGGTTTCCTCGGGATCATCAGGTGAATGCTAAGGTGGTTTCCATTTATCACGATTTCTTTCCACAATTTCCTTTTCATTCTGTTTCCCTCTCATCTTCTAGGTATGCTTTCTGGTCCATGGTTAGGCAACGAGGGCAGATGGCGTGTATACATTCTCAATGGAGAGATTTCGCCCCGTGGACACTAGGAGGCTTGCACGCCCTCTCTGGCGGCCTAGCAAAGAGGGATGAGTCATCGGCTTGGAAACATTAAGGACCTCCGTGCGTCTCTGCCCGTCTGTGATCTCTCATGATTCCTTCACCACAACTCATCCTGGGGGGAGGGGAGGTAGACACAATAGATATTCTCCTGTTGTCTGCCCTACACCCTTTAATTATGGTGCAATTATGCTGTAAACAAGATGCAGTGAGAACAGAGAATTTGGGTAGCTAATTAATTAGAATTGTCATGCATTCAAGTTATACCACGCCATGTCAGCGTATATTGAGCCACACTGAAGCATGCTAAGCAATTTTACTCTGAAAAAATTCATCTACCTTTGTCGGTTGAACCCGCAAATTTGAGCATTAGAGACAACCACTACCCACGTCCGTCACCCTGACAGATATTAGAAAGGATTAAAATAAAAAACACAGGGCAATCAAGTGGCAAAATGCTTTAAACTGCATTTTGGCGTGCACTATTCGCTTCTTTATCAGCACATTTAGGCAGTCAGCGTTCGTTTTATGACCCGGCGTGTATTTATGCCGTGGCGGCTGGGTTCCATTTTGAAATTTCCGCATTACATGCTTACTCTCGAGTAATAGTACTTGCAATACAATGAATACTAACCTCCCTAAAAAAAGGGGTTCATCTGAATTTAAAGCGTGTATAATACCGGATTTATGTTGGAACATTTGCGAATAGCTTCTTTGTTTCATTACACATCAAGTTGTACCTTAAATAAATAAAACACTATTATCCAAAGTGATTCCTCAAATGGGATCGTATATCTTTCAAAGAGAAATGAATTGCTTAGTAAAGGTTGTAGTCGTATTTGCATAGGAATGCATGGTCACTGCTCTGAAATAAACCCTATAACTAGTTTGTAGCAGTTGTGAACAATAATTACTCAAGAAAAGCTATTCTATCGTTTTCGGAATACCATTAGTAAGAGGTTCAGTTGCTGTTTTAAGCTCGCTGGAAAATCATTAGATCGTTTAGTTTTACTTTCTCTACACGCACTATGTACATAGTGTATAGAGAAGGTAATTGTAATGCGCCCAAAAATTCGATATCGAGATTTTCCCGGAAATACTTGTTTGGAGACCTTTGAATAAAAAAAAAAGAATTTTTAGAAAAAGGTCCGCGCACGAAAAGTCCGTTATATACCAAACTTAATATTTAAGTTCAGTATCTTCCAAGGATGCGACACGAAGACTTTCTTGAAAAACCCCCACCTCCAGTTACCCTTGACATGGAAAAAATTTCGAAAATTTTTAAAATGCCTCAAACGATTTTGATTAAAATCTCTTACATTTAAGATATTTACATGGCAAATAAAATGTATATCTTGAATTTTTTGGGAATAGCCTTTAAAAACCTCTTTATTATGGATGCATTTTTCTGAATTTTGCAACTGGTAAACCGTAAGCGTTTTTTCGTGGAGTTGACATTTATCGAGGTATTTTTTGTTATTGGTTTCGGTTTTCAAATACTTATACTTCTCTCATACGGGAATTTGTCTACTCCTGGCCACGCAAAGAAACGGATTTCAATCCCATAGCAACCATATTTTAAAACATGTGACTGTCCGTTTAGCCTAGTGTTCCCTTATTTCCATTCTACTTCATAAGAAACTAAGTAATAAGACTGTTTCTGCTAGTGTTTATCTCGATTAGCATGAAATGGATAGAAGAATACGCTTATTAACCATAATTTGTTACAGATATGTAAAGAAAGTCATGTGAATGGACACATCAGATTGTTTTCATTGCCTGAATTGTAAGAAAGTGAAAGGAGGATTGGAAGAAATTAATAAAACTGGCATAAAATGTAAGGGAAAGCGTATTAACTGGCCCCAACGGATATAGGATGATTGAAGAGATTATTTGACTCGCGATAATATGGTTAACTACCTGTTAACGAGACATTATATTATAACAACACCTTTTGCCAGAAAACCGGTGTTTAGTATTTATCTACTTGTAGTGCAAGTATGTAACTGGTTGTACGTTATGTGAGAGAATTGTATACCATTGGTCGTTCACTGCTGTGCACATATATCTGAAAGAGCTGAGAACAGATGGAAATTTTTCTCAGAATGCTGTTCGGCTGATCAATACTAACTAAAATTACTATACTGATAGCAGTATATTGGTTAAAACTTAAAACATGATAATTGTTCCCTACAACGTTCTTTTGTTTTCCAATTATATCCGCTTCCGTTCAATTAAGAAATGCGAAAACATACATTTTTCCTTATTGAAGGTTTGCTTCTTTATTAAATTCAAATCTTCTCTTAAAAGTAATTTAATTACAAATCTTTACTCGGTGCAGCTTGGAGTAAAAATAACTAGGCCAAAAAAGATGAAACAGAAATAAATTATTATTATTATTATTATTATTATTATTATGTAACTAATAAAAGTATGAAGAAAGAAATAGCACTTTCTTTCATTGTAATTATCTCACCGCATTAATCTTGTAAAATCTGATAAGTATTTCATGTTTTTTGTCGTAAGACAATTATTTCTCTATCTTCGATCTCGAAACATTTATAAATTATTACAAACATTCGTTAATTCAATTAAACTACCATAAACTATCAATATTGGTTTTAGTTTAGATAATTTTATTAGAAAAATCAATTCCATCACCAGTTCATCCTATATTTTGCAATTTACACGACTATTTTCGGACCAACATACCGTAATTTCTACCCTAGATTCGCCGCCACTGCGGTTAGTGATCTGCGAGCCGATTTCGTAAACCATAAATTCCCAATTTGATTTCCGGCAAAGCTGAGAATTTTTCTTTAGTGATGTCCATTACCTATCCTCTCAGAATCTTGAAAGTATGAATCTGGAAGTGAAGTGCTTGTTTCCTGTAGAACGAATAACACCGCATGAAAAGCTACAGCGCAGCGAGCTTATGAGACTTTCAGTTGTTTCTCAAGTCCAACTCCCGATATGATCAAAAACTACTATTGGGGATTTATGTTCAGTAACAAGAAAAATAGATAAAGTATTCTTATTATTCTTCCTAGATTATTGTTGCTGATAATGAATAAATAAGGATACAGTCATCATCAGCATCAACAAAAAAATCTGATGTGTTCCATCACACCACTTTCTGTACATTCTATAACAAATTAGTGTTGAAAAACTTATTCTTCTATCTACTTCAAAATAGAGATAAACATTAACAGAAATTGTTTTTATTACTTAGTTCCTTGCAAATAGAAGGGAAACAATAGAATGCGTTCCGTTCACATGATGTCCTCTAGCTGTTCGGTAAACAAACTGTTTATTCAAACCATTATCTGTTATCTACATCATAATAATCAAGATAAGCAGAATTGAACTCATTACTAGCTTTCTTGTAAGTAGAAGGGAAATGGGAAAAGCACAAAATAAAGCGACAGTCTCGTCCTTTAAAAGCCGGTCGTATGTGAAACAATTCAAATTCCAATCCTTTTTCTTGCCAAGAGTAAACAAACGAGAAACGAGAAGAAAGATGTCTTCCCGTTTGAGAAAAGTTTAAGTGGCTAAAATTTAAAACAATAATTCTGAGTATCCCGAAAACGGTTAACTTTACAAAAAAGTGGATATAACATAAATTGTGTTTTAATGAGATCAACATTTTTATGTAGTAAGTTGTTGATATCTCTTACGGTTTGCCAGCTATACAAAAGTCATCCAGAAAATACAAGATATACATTTCGTTTTTCATAAAAATATCTTAAGCATAGGGTATTTTAATCGTTAGAGCCATTTTTTTGAGAAAATCAGCATTTTCAAAAAATGTTCCATGTAAAGGTTGAGGGGTATTTAACGATCTTTTCGCTTTTGAGTACAAGGGCACACACATGGACCTTTTTCTAAAAAATATTTTTATTATTCAGAGGTTCTCAAAACATGTATTTCCGGTGAAATCTCCGTATCGAATTTTTGGGCGCAATGCAATACCTTCTCTATATACTATTACACGATACGTATAGAGAAAGTAAAAAATATCTGTAGCACACTCAAGCTATCGTTTGGGACATCCTATACCTAAATCTGTCCCGAGGTGCATGTCTGGATATCTATTCTGTTAACATGGCTTTGTAGTTTTTCGTCTCAAGTATGAAGCTTTAGGTAGGACAAATTAGAAAAAAGCAGCCCGGCGGATTTTAATGTTGGCAATTAAGGATGAGGTGCAATGCATATTGTCATCAAAACGTACCCAAGAGAAGAACATAAATACGGAACACGTTATCTTTTTATATATGTAGCTAAATAACTCGAGTAGTGCCAAACTGAATATCGCACTTACCTTCTCTTATGTATATTTTATCGTCAAATAAAATTACCATACTGCTTGACGATAAACTGTAATATAAATTCCTATCGAGAAACTTACATTTAGCAGGGACAGGCAATATAAATCCAGTATACTCAACTAGCCAAGATTCCAGTCGGCGAACTTGAGAAAATGGCAATAATCTTCGCATTCAATTTGCATCAGAACTACAATTTTTACTTCAGAGAAATGTATTTACATGGCTATAGCTACACTTTCTAAGATGCAATGTCCGCTTTAAACATAATTCGCAAAAGAAATACATGAGATATCCATTTAGCTCCCACTGCAAAACAAGTATTCCTGCAGGTAACAGCCGCCAATATTCGCTTAGCAATTTTGTTAGTAATTGATGAGCTACTTTTATGTCGCACGAATTTTATGAATATTTATTTATTTACGTTTTTTGTTATTACAAGTTCTTTTTACTTAAACAGTATCTAATAATGTATTCATGTAGCTTAAAACCTACAAGTGCACTGCTACAATACACTGAGCAGAGCAAGTGGTTTTGTTGTTATATTATTATTATTATTATTATTATTATCATCATCATCATCATCATCTACGTAGTTTAAGTCTCAGGCCCGTTCCTCCCTATCAGGATTTTTCATTCCATCTTAAGTTTGGACGTCTGATATTTATTTTCCTCGAGGTTTATGACTTGAATGCTTTCTTTGGTAATCGGTTTGCATCCATTTCGTCTAAATGTTCTTTCCAGTTCTTCCGGCAATTTTGGATACGATTTTATTCCTAGTTCTCCTATTTCTTCAATCTTTTTTACTAAGTGGTGTTTTCTTTTACTTATTGATGATGAACAACAAAAGAAACAACTGTTGTAATATGTGCTCTTCAGCGGGCCTCAGAAGTAATGTTTATGAAATTCCCTAACGAAACTTAAATAAACCAAGGAACAGATCACAATAGCATTAGGGATGTGCATTAATATTTCGCAATATCTCCATACGAATAATGCTCAAAATATTATTTAGCACATAGAGTATAATTAACACTTTATGGTTTCAAATAACTATTCTTCTAGTATCTAAAAGCTATATGTAATATCTCAAAGATTCGCTAAAATTTATTTCAATCACACGCATAAGAAATGATTTCTAATTTTAATCTTGTATACGCCAAACCTTTTGTGTGCTCTAAAGCGTTGTAAAATAGTTTAAAACAGTTATAATGGATATCAGTAGAGCTCCGTGTAACAGGCCTAACGAGTTTAAAATAGGCAGTACAACAATTTTAAAATAAACTCTAATAAAAGTTTTATCATTAATGACGCTAGGTATCATTTATTCATTTACCACAAACACATTTTAAGGTGGCAGAATAGTAATGAAATATCAAGTAGTTGTATTATACGCTTTAAATTCATTCTCTTAACGAAGTGTAAAGTTCTCTTTAAAATGCACTCTTCAGTTAAAATGTATTTTTTCTGGCCAACACTATTAAGTTCTCGCTCCCTATTACATTTTGCACCACCATCCTGTAATTATTGAGACTTATGCATATTAAACAAGTTATGGTTGCGTTTACAATGAAATAAAACTCTACCGTTTACGTCAATACTGATTTTTCGCCCACATGGGAAGTATGAAACTATTAATGAACAATGCGAAATGATTGATTTCCCAAATGTAAATATTTGTTTGTAGTTTACCATTCACCGTGTGCTCTATTGCGCTAAGGAACAGCTACTCTATTAATTATAACTGCAGATGTTAGAAAAGGAATATGGTGTTACAAACTTCCTTAAGCGTGTTGTCAACTATGGCTCATTGGATCAAAGCGTGAAATATTAATTGCAATACTTAGGTTAATGTCACATTAATAATCAACAGCCAATAACAAAAATTAATGAAACTGGGTAGGCAAAACTTGATAAAAGTTCACATGACAAAAAAGAAAAGAAGGGGGGATCTGGTGTGTTCCGTTCACATGACTTTCTGTACACTCTGTAAAAAATTATTGTTAAAAAGTTATTCTTCCATTTCTTCATGCTAAGCGAGAAAAAATTAGTAGAAATTATCTTTTTACTTGTTTCCTTGTAATTAGAAGGGAAATAAGCGAATACATTAAGCTAAAGTGATAGTCACATCTTTTAAAAGCTGGTTGCCTTTGTTTGTATAGCCAGGAGTTGAGGAAAGCAATTATTTTAAAGTTGAAACCATTAACAAGGAATACTTCAAAAACGACCTATTCCACAAAAAAATTCTTCTAACATAAATTGTGTGTTTTAACGAGTTCTACAATTTTGTACAGTAAGTTTTGTCTATCTCTTACGGTTTACCGGTTATGCAAAACTCCGCAAAATTCATCTAGAATAAAGCTGTCTTTAGAGCCTATTCCCAGAAAATCCAAGATATACATTTTGTTTGTCATGTAAATATCTTAAATATACAATATTTTAATCAAAATTGTTACAGCCATTTTTGAAAAAATAAAAATTTTCGAAAATGTTACCATGTGAGAGGTAGTGCTTGAAAATTTCGTGTCACATCCTTGGAAGTTACCAAACTTAAATAACATAATTAGATGCCGACCCTTCTCTAATTTTTTTTATTCAGGGGGACCCAAACCATGTATTTCCAGAGAAATATCGGTATCGAATTTTGGGTGGAATACAATACGTTTTCTATCTACTCCGGACGTATATAGTAATCGGTAGAGAAAGTAAAAATATGTTTACTACCGCAAATGCCTAAAGGTGCAAATGTTGCTAATAGATACGGAGATTTCCAGACAGAAAATGAATTAAGTCAGAAAAGTAGGTAACATGGCAAAGCTGCTCTAAACCAATCGCATTAGCGAGTTCACCAGTATCCTTAAAGTGAAGATCGGCGCATTGTCATTCTCTTCTGGTATCTCGCAAATTCACAGAAGCTAATACATCTTACGTGATCATATTAGCGAAAACAAAAATGATATCAGCAATGTCCTCTGGAATTAGGACCTGCAGCGCAACAGGTACCGCCTGAATAATTAGAAGTGCCAATATCCCACTCCATTCCCACAGGATATTATTAACTCCCTACTGGAATCACCGCTGTCATATTCATTCGCTGGCCATCTATCACAATCCTAGTATTTGAATATGTGTGTTATCAAACCAGCGGAGAGAACCAAAATCTTAGTAATCTATACTTCTAGATAGGAGTTTCTGTATCTTCATTATACAAATCCAATTGTACGTTTTGAAGAGAAAAATGTCGTATTTAATTTTGTAGTGCCTTATCCTAAAGGTTTCGCAGTCTTTGCTGCTAGCACATCATTTCATTTACGATATATTTCAATGCTAATAAAAGAACATCCATGTATTTGGCAACTGTACTTCTCTCTGGAAATATAGAAATGCCACGTTTGTATAAAAATGCCAATAATAATATTTTGGTAACATTCTGTACCATTTTGTATTTTACTCTTTTATTGATCCCCTCCACATTTATTTTTACTTGATCCGGTTCCCAATTACAACTTTAGACTTTTGCATAATGTATAAGAACACTCCTTTATGGCCTAACGTCTTACATGGAATAAAACACAAAAAATTGCGATATAAACAATTGTTGATTAAAGCTTAAAATGTATAATGAAGGAAGTTTAACAACTAATTTATTATTTGTAAAGTGTTTTAAATAAAATACGCTCACTAAGTTAGATGCACAGGCTCTAAATCGAAATGGGCGACACGAAGTCTCTAAGGGAGACTGGCATGGAGATGAATGGAAAATCCAAGTAGGTATATCAACAAACCATGCTATTGCTCTGTCACAAAGACACCAGTTGACTGATCCTATTTGTGTGTTTTAAAACAATTGCATCAGCACAAACATATACATCAGCAGCTAAAAACTAATATACTACAGAAAATATTTATTAAATATACTCAACATTACTAGGATCCTTGAGGCCAGATAATCGGTACTGCATTGCAGTGCATTTCTGCTGTACAACTGAATGTTCCCTTGTGATTTTACAGAGATTAGAATTTTATTTTTTATGAAAATATCGTAATATGGTAATTTAAAGAAAATCGTTAGAGCCAGTTTTGAGAAAAAAAAATGTATGAAGTGCTTCCATGTGACTCGTAGTTTGGGGTGGGAGAAATTTCTTGAAAAGCTTTATCTCGCATTCTCGGAGAAATAGCAAGTTTTTACCCGACTTTATGTTGTTACTTTATCTAGCACATATGTACAATATACGTAGCATTCAGAGATTTCACCGGAAACCCACGTTTTGAGACCCCCTGAATAAAAATATTTTTTAGAAAAAGGTCCGCTCGCGCGTGTGCGCCTGTGTGCAGCATAGCTCAAAAGATTGGTTAAATACCACTATTCGCATTTAATTTCAGTATCTTCCAAGGATGCGACACAAAGAATTTCAAGAAAATCCTCCACCCTTTAACTATCCTTTCTTTACATGGCATATTTTCTGAAAGTGTTGATGCTGAAAAATGGCTAACGATTTTGATTAAAATACCGAATATTAAAGAAATTTATATATAAATTTCCTGGAAATCGCCTCTGAAGTCCTCTTCATTCTGAATGACTTTTGCATAACTGGTAAACCGTAGGTTGTGGACAAAAGCTTACTTAACAAAAATGCAGATGTCGTTAAAACACACAATTCATGTCTTTCTCTCTCTTTCTCTCTCTCTCTCTCTCTTTCTCTCTCTTTTGTTTTACTGATGTCCGTATAACTGGGAAATCATAAGCGAATATTTAAACCATGAAAAATGTAGTACCAAATTTCTATTGTTTGGCATGGCGACCAGCATTAAAAGATTTGACTATTACGTTAGCCTAGTGATTTCCCTTATTTCACTTCTGCTTTACAAGGAAGCAAATAATGGGACAATTTATGCTAATGTTTATCTCGATTAGCATGATATACAATCTTTTGTAAGAATAGTTTGTTTGCGGAACAGGCAGGGAAAGTCATGTGAATGGAACACTTCAGATTTTTGAGTTATGTTGTTCACATGCACAACATGTGCGAGTCCGCGAAGTTTTTACTAAGAATATATTTTTATTCAGGAGGCTTCAAAACAAGCATTTTCAGTGAAAATTCAACATCGAATATGAATAAAAATACTCTTTCTCCCAATTCAAGTCAAGGGCGGGAACTGCAGGCGAGTCACACATACGTAAAGTGGTGTGGTGTGTGTGTGTGTGTGTGTGTGTGTGTGTGTGTGTGTGTGTGTGTGTCTCCATGAATAGCATAACTCAAAAATGAAAAGTTCATTAAATATCAAGTAATCAGATTTTAGTCCTTGTTATTAGTTTACAGTTTCCAAACTTTTCAAAAATGGGAAGTTGTCATTCGTTTTTCGTTCTTTTCAAGACAATATCTGACGCAGATCAGGAAGATCTTGAGTTTACAAGCATTCCGTACGTCGTGTTACTGCATCCTGCCCTTTCCTCCTTCAGTTTGGATATCCTGCTATACATAATAGATAGGTAAGTAAAAATATGATCTATTCCATTCACTAGACTTTTTCTACCTGTTCCGCAAACAAACTTTTCTACAAAAGATTACCCTTTTATCTACATCATGCTAATCGGGATGAACATTAGCGAAATTGTCTTATTACTTGCTTCTTTGTAAATAGAAGATAAATAACGGAATACACTAGGGTAAACTGATAGTCAAGGTGGTTGCTATCTAATTGGAATTCAGTTACCTTTGCACGGCCACGAGTAAAACAAAAGAAACAAGAATGGGAAATTCTCGTTTGAGAAAAGTTGAAGAATTTTAAATTGAAACCAATAACAAGGAATATATCACAAATGGTTTGCTCTAAAAAAAGAATGTATAATGAGATCTATGTTTATGAGTAGTAGCATTTTTTATATCTTTTGCGGTTTACCAGTTGCATGAAAAGTCATCCGGAATGAAGAGATCTTCAGAGCTTCTTCCGGATAATTCAACATATACATTTCATATCTTATTTTAATCAAAATCGTCGGCGACGTTTTTTAGAAAAATCAAATGTTTCAACTCTGCCTCACATTAAAAAGGTCGCGAGTTCGAATCTTGCTTAGGGCGAGTTAGCCGAATTAGGTTTTTTCGAGGTTTTCCCTTACCTTGAGATCACAGGGCAATTTTAAGCTCCATGAACCTGAGATCATTTCATCGATTTCATCCATCACCCGAAGTGACCAACCAATTACAGGACGTTAAGCTTAAATAAAAAAATCGAATATGTTCCATGTAAAGGATAGTAAGGTTGAGGACTTTTCCTGGAAAGCTTCATGTCATATATTTCGAAGATGTTAAACTTAAATAACAAGTTTGGTATTTAACTTCCCATTTTTACTTTCTCTACACGTACTATGTACATAGTGTATAGAGAAGGTATTGTACTGCACCAAAAAAATTAATTCTGAGATTTCACCGGAAATATATGCTTTAGGGTCCACAGCATCCAAAAAAAGTATTTTCAGAAAAAGGTCCGTGTGTGTGTCCATGAACACGATAGCTCAAAAACGAAAAGTCGCTAAAATACCAAACTTGGTATTTAAGTTTAGTACCTTCCAGGGATGCGACACGAAGATTTTGAGAAAAATCCCCCCACCCCAAACTACCCTTTACATCGAACTTTTTTCGAACATTTTGATTTTCTACAAAATGGCTCAAACGATTTTGATTAAAATATCGTATATGAAAGATATTTACCTGACAAATAAATTGTATATTTTTAATTTTCTTGGAATAGCTTCTGACGACTACTTTATTCTGAGTGGATTTTACAGAATTTTGCATAACTGCTAAACCATAAGAAATGGATAGAAACTTGCTGCACAAAAAACGTAGAGCACATTAAAACACACAATTTATGTTGTATACATTTTTTCTTGGAGATGTACGTTTTGGAGGTATTCCTTGTTTTTGGTTTCAACTTTGAAAAACTTACAGGAATTTATCAACTCTTGTCCATACAAATAAAGGAACTTCAGTCACATAACAACCAGCTTTTGACTGTCACTTTAACCTATGGTACTCCCTTATATCGGTTCTACTTACAAGGAAGCAAGTAATAAGACTATTTCTGCTAATTTTTTGTCGATTAGCATGAAATTTATAGAAGCATAAGCTTTTTAACAATAATTTATTGCAGAGATTTAGAGAAGGTCATATGAATGCAAAACATCATATTTTTGAGTTATGCTGTCCACATACACAGATAAACTCACACTTTTTTTTCTAAAGGCTTTTTTTGAGATTCAGGAGCCTTCAAAATGTATTTTCCAGTGAAATAAAAGAATCAATGTGTACTTATTTTGTCCGTACATATTAATTAATAAAATAGAAATATGTCTGTTATGCTGCAATGGACAAATACGAGGATTGCATTATTATATAAGCTCAGTATCATAATTCCACTGCGAATGTGTCTAACCGTAGAATCTGCATACTTCAATATGCTCCTTGACCTACCATTTATTTTTCAAATATTTCCTTAGGCTGTAAAAGCAATTACCAACGGTAGTAATTTTCAACGTTATCTGCATCCACATCATACAGACCAGAAATAAAAGTTTTCACTACTTATGTTTTATGCATTAAGTGTTTCATAGCATTTTTTCTCTCTCCTATTCCGTTGCATAAATTCTTTCTAGAGCTTTCCTCATTTGAATGTACATGGTTTTCTTCTTTTATATTTCCATTTTTATTGAATCATTCCTAAGTACCGTATAAAAATTCCGCCTCGTTTATCCCTTTTCCATTTATAGGGAGATCGGGATTTCACTTGTTTTTCCGCGACCATTGTCATCTCTATCCGTTCCCTTTTAAAGACGTCGGCAGAAAACTTTTTTTTTTTTTTTTTTTTTTTTTTGCAGATTCCCAGTCGGATGTGTTTGCACGGAGCTTGCCAATTAAGCTTTAGCAGAGAGAAAATCCACTGGTATTCTCCACCTCCGTATTCCTGTTTGCATGCCAACAGTGGACAAACTGCACAAAAATCAATAGCATTAATCGAGCTACTGAAATGCAAACTATCACTTGCTTTCAGTGATTGTGTTTTATTTATCTGTCCCTCATTTACAGTAGCATTAACCTAACGATCGTGTCACTACCTTCACTTACAATGTAAACCAAGTAATTTAATTTAACAGTTTACAACCATTAACATATGCCGAACAAGCATCAGGCTTGTAAACGACATCGTTTATTTTAGGTATTGACAGTTCTCTTAACGCACAGAAGCTACTGCAGATTCGCATTAAAGAAATTAAAACGGTTTTCCAATTGATGAAATACGCATTCTCTGCACGTGACAAAGTGATAATGTACAGTCGAGAGCAATAAAATGTTACGATATTATGAGCACTGTGATTAAGTTGGCGAGAAATTACTAAAGCAGCTCCTCCCACATTCATGGCACCACCTGGTTTCAACTAGAACGTTCATTAGCATACTGTTTTTTCGTTGGTTACAAGGCAATTTTTAATTCGTTGGGAGACATAATCAATTCAGTTTTATTATTTGTTCTACCATAAGCCGGAAGGGTAGAATCAGAATAAAAAATTATCTCAGTTGAGTATGTAATGTATGTTTTCTCAAGAGAAGTTGAGAATATCGTAAGTTTTTGAACTACAATGAAGATTTAATGGCGTGTAAACGTCGATTTCTTAGCTCAAATGGGAGAACAGTGGCAAGGGAAACCGTATATTGACGATTCGGATCTTGGCCATGGTAGTGAATCATGTATTTGGTCTCTACGTTTAAATAATTTCAAAATTGGAATTAATATTATCTCAAATTTTATTATCGGAATTGTATGAATATAAAGAACGTTGTCGATCCCTTTCAAGTAATGCGAAATAATGCTTTTTTTAGTAATGCTTCTTCGTTTATATGGAACAGTTGCGTACAACTCAATTCCTTACTACGACTATTTTTAGTTTTGCTTGTAATACAAACAAAACTAGGGTAATAGAATATCTTGGAGATACTCTATATAGTTCCGCAGCGCTATAATCTTATTCAATAAGCGCAATAATTTTCGGTTTGTTGCCAATGTCCTTTATTCCTTTCATACGCTATATAGCAAAGGAAACAAAGTTTTCATGCAGTCACTCTACACGTTTATCTTGAGGCTTCTTTTCATCGCTGACTCAAGAAGGGAACTGTGTTCATTGCTTAAAATTTGAGAGCCTGGTTTTTGACGTAAAGCCAATAGCAAATGGACACAACTTCCAGCCACTCAGGTAAAATGCTTCCGTTTTCCATCCCTTTCGCCTCTCACTTGATTCATCAAATCGCCATGGGATAAGAGTGCTTCCGCGCTATTTGGCTCTCATGCGTGCAACAACCCCGGTAACTTTTCGTTCTTACTACAAATCTTTAACATTCGCAAGACATTTGCTATATTCTGTAATGATCATATGTACAATGATCCCTCGGTACATTGTATTTTATCTACGAAATAATTTTGCCTAGGAATGACTTCAAATCAAGCAGCAACTGCTTAACATACGAAAACAACATTCAGTTTTTTAGCCTCTTGCAATGAAAAAACAGAAGAATTGCAAACTTTCAAGCATGTCCGTCAGATGACGTAGTTAGTAAGGTGTAAACTGAACAAGAACATTTCGAAAACGGCTAAGAGTACGAAATAATTTCAGAGGAATACTTTATTGAAATCTACATTTTTCAAGATTTAAAAATTCACCTATCGGTTATGATTTCCCAATAATACGAAACTACACAGAAGTCAAACAGTGCCAGATATTCATGAGATGTATTTTATTATTCATTTAAAGTAATTAAAGATAGGTGTATGTTAATCAAATTTACCCTCCATGGTGTAGTGATTGCCATGCTAGCTTTTAATAAATAAGGTTGCGAGTGCAAACCCGTCGGAGGGTAATACATGGACATAACATTCCTTGTTATGGTTTCCTTCGGAAAAGAAGTAAGGCATGTCCCGTTTAATGTTCTATTTGCATGTGAAAGAAAGAAAAGAGAGTCCTGGCCTAAATTCGCCATATCTCACGTCCAACTTGTGAACGTGAGATATGGGTTGATCCCTCGTCACTATGTGCACATAGAACTCGATCTAGAACGAGACTCGCCAACTAGAAATTCCCTGATCAAGAAACCACTGTAAATGTGGACCAATATACGCAGACATGGCATGTTGGAACTTGATGTTAATCAAAATAGTCACAAATTTTTGAGGTTCCATGCTGTTAAATCCCAAACTAGGGTGGAGGATTTTAGTGAAATTCTTACCCTCAAGTATATTCTTAGAGATGACCGAACGAAAATAGCTTTGACATTTGCCTCATTGTGTTATCTTTCAGGTTTAGTTCTCTGTCTCTCTCTCTGTCTGACGCATACACACATACATGAACAAAATATCTCGAACATCTTTAAATAACTGTCATTAACTTTTAAACGGCGAAACAATATTGGAAAGTGAGCATCAGTAAGATGTTATTTTATTGCTTTGTTGAATATTATATGTGAAATAGTATAATTAAATTCCACTTTCTTTAGATAAGTTTACGGGTGATAAGGTGCACAAAGTCGAAATTACACCTCTTCTTACTGTCGCTTCCACAGTTCTAACTGCACGGAAACGGTTTTAATTGTTCCGTACATCACACTATATTTTTTCCTTACTGGTTAAACTGATTTACATTTTATTTAACTACATACTCGTTTTTAAAACACAAAAGTCCGAATTACATTAAGTAGTTCCCTAAAAGTAAGGCCAAAACGTTATATACACATACAGGCTTAAAATCGGCCACGACTTTCCAATAAAATTGGAACTTTCTCGCGGCCCGCCATTGCTGGCTAATAGGTTACCTGTCACATACACCGAACTTTCGCAACATCACCTATCGTATGCGAGAAGTTAAAAAACTACTTCTGGTTCGTGAATCACGCCTGATATAAGAGCATCTCGCTGTCAAATGAGCGGTAGAAAGTCAGCCCTGTAAGCCAGAGATCCTTGGTTGAAATTCCGGAAGTAGCATTCCTTTTTTTTAAAGTCTGATTGAACTCATCAAGAATGTGGTTTATTTGTTCATAAATTATTCGCAGTAAAATGCGCGTCACTTATAGGGTATAATATGGACTAAACCAATTACAGCACATTCATGCAACTTCGGCTGAGCTGAACTCTTGTGATGAGCGGCGCGGCGCCCCTTTATTGGTAAGGATAACTTTGCTCAAGAGAATAAATAAATGCTTGCTTCAACAGAGAGGCTTTTCTTAAAGTCGCTCTCAACCTATTTAGCTGTATGAGTTATTTATAGACTCGAAAGAGATATAAGTGATTCTTTCTGAGGATGTTCCCATAAATATCATTCTCTATGAGAGCGATATACGTGATGGAATCCATAACGTGATCCTCCAACTGTAAAAGTATAGGATTGTGCAGTCAATCACGTATGAGTGGATGACGGCAAAGACCTCCCGTGATTTACTCTGGAGACCCTCGCTCTCCAATTACCAAAATGAGCAGCAGATTCTTGGGTTGAATGTAGAACAACCCTTGTCATTCTTTCGTCCTCCTGGGAACAACATATTAATTGTGGGTTTATCCAAAACGCAGGGGCATGACGGATATGGGGACGAGTAACCAAATCGCACGGACACGCAAGGCTAAGTGTCAGGTCAGATTGGGCAGCGGTGTCCATGGACCACCCAGAGAAGAGGCACAGATGGCATAGCAGCTGCCTCTAACCAGGTAGCACTCCAGAGGAAGTTTTAAAAATAGTGCTCCTCATTTCTCTTGGCAGCAACGATGCATCTCAAATGTCCTACCCACTAGGGCACTTCACCCCTGCCTCCATTGCTTTTGATAATTTCACATTACTTCTCGCCAGAGTGAAGCAGATTAAAGCCATCTACCACTTGCTGAGACAAACAGCCAAATATTACTAACAGGTTGTCTTTTGGTTAACACAGGCAATTTTGTGTGCATTTGGACAGATTGCGTTGATGGTCTGTTAACAGTAAATTCCTACATAAATACACATTACATTCTTCACACATTTTAAATTATTACGCAACATTTATATTGTATTACTCGTATAACAAACTATTCCTATCTCTTTATGACCATCGTGATGTTTTCTTAGTTTTCTTAATTTATACAATAACAACTTGGATGCACACACGATGTTAATAAATAAAAATTGTGTATATTACAACTGCATCTTTATTTAGAATATTATATTCGTTCTACTTCGCACTTCAGTGTTTTACATACTTTAAAATTATCGTGCAAACAAATTTTTAATATAAGCATAATCGAATTACCAAAGCATTTGAAACCAAGCTTCTACTTCTTCATACTAACCATTACGATATAATACCCTACATATTTATATAAACTCTAATTAAAACAAATTAAAAACAAATATAAATTAAATATTATATATTTATATTTATATATATAATGTGTAAAACTAATCATATGTGCATTTAACCAACATGTTAAGTTAACCACAGATTTATTACAAATGAAATTATCTTATGTTATGTTATGAAAGTGTAATATCTTGATTTGTACTGACAATTCAGCCTCAGGCATGAGTTGGTTATCAACATCTCACTAATGTACATACTTCTAACGTACTGAAGATTACTCCGGAAAATTGTGAACTCATGTCACAATGTAACAGGCCATTTGAACCAACTATTGAAGTGTTTAAATTGGTTTGCTCACTTTGTATTTCTATAACGAGGTAAAGGAATTCGTTTGCTTGAATTCTTGCTTTTCTTCTGCTATACAAACGGCATGGGTTGAGGTTGAATGTTAAATTAGCTTTTTGAGCTACCGCTGACATTTGGTGCATGCCTATTATGGTATCTTGAAAATCTTGTAGATGGTTGAGTTCGACTTCATGCAGGTTTCTTCTTGAATGTATTATATATATATATATATATATATATATATATATATATATATATATATATATTTAGGTGTGTTTACACGTGGGGAAAGCTTATAAAAAACAAATATTATGACTCATTTTCTTAGTATTTGTTTTAGCAGCTTTGTGGGTGATTTCTTAGAGGGCATTGGAATTGAATTTTCTTAGCTCTCTATTTTTAACTTAAAGCTATTTGCTTGAAAATTTGGAAGTTAATATGTGTAAATAAAGAAATGCTTGTCGCACTATGTACATAGTGTATAGAGAAGATATTGCACTCCACCCAAAAATTCGATACCGAGATTTCACTGGAAATATATGTTTTAGGGTCCCCAATATAAAAAACAAAACATTTTCACAAAAAGGTCCGTGTGTATGTGTGTGTGTGTGTGTGTGTGTGTGTGTGTCCGTGTGGCCGTGTGTCTGTGAACACGATAACTCAAAAACGAAAAGTTAGTATCTTCCAGGGACGCGACACGAAGATTTTGAGAAAAATCCCCCACCCCCAACTACCCTTTACATGGAACGTTTTTCGAAAATTTTGATTTTCTGAAAAATGGCTCTTAACGATTTTGATTAAAATTTCGCATATTAAAGATATTTACCTGACAAATAAAATGTATATTTTGAATTTTCTGGGAATAGCCTCCGAAGAGTAGTTTATTCTGGATGAACTTTACTAAATTTTGGATAACTGCTAAACCGTAAGAGATGGACAAAAACTTACTACACAAAACTGATGAGCACATTAAAACACACAATTTATGTCATATATATTTTTTCGTGGATTTCGTCGTTTTTGAGACATTCCTTATTTTTGGTTTCTGCTATGAAAAACGTATACTTTTCTCATACAGAAACTTGTCAACTCTTATCCATATAAACAAAGGAAGTTCATTGACATAGCAACCAGCTTTTGACTATCACTTTAACCTATGGTAGTCCCTTATTTCGCTTCTACTTACAAGGAAGCAAGTAATAAGACTATTTCTGCCAATTTTTTCTGATTAGCATAAAGTAAATAGAAGTATAAGCTTTTTAAGAATAATTTGTTGCAGGGATATGGAGAAAGTCATGTGAATGGTACACTATCAGTTGTTTTTTTTCAGTATAAATGAATTTTTTGATCCAAAGAATAAGGCAATTGTAGTGTGGATCCTTGGTCTTTAGATAGCAAGATTAAGATCACGTTTACAAATTTGTATACAAATCAGAGCAAATCTCAAATGCAAAGAATACATTTAATGCGAAAAACGTAAATGTCCTAGCTGTACTAAGGCATGGCAGCCTAATTCAGAGCCCTGACTCCATCTGATGGTTTCTTGAACAATGAAATTTCTACTTTGAGAGTTCATCAGTATGCGCATATGGTGACGAGAGATCAACTTAGCGCCAATGTAAAACTTGGAAATATGTAAAACTGGGACTCAAATACACACAAAAAGAAGTAGCGTTAGAAGGAATTTAAACGTGGCTTTTTAAAAATGGGAATCATGAAAATGTTCGGTCAAAACGATTCACAGGAATCTATAGAATATGTATATGATATGATTCATAAATCACAAATTTCAGTTCCAATATCCCTCAGATGACTAATACATAAGCTTTTCGAATAACTTCCCAAAACCATGTAATATCTAGAGATAAGATGACGAGATAGTAATCCGGAGGATCTGAGTTCGAATCTCAGCTTGGGGTAAATTGCCAATATTTATTTTTCCAGTTGTTTCATTACCATAAAATGAAAAGAACAGTTCTGCGGATACCAGATTTATAGAGCACTTATTAACCACTGTACCATTCACAGCAGACCTGCAATGTTGCAAGGGATTTCAGTAGTTCCCCAATCAGCAAAGAGAGCTTTGAGTCCCAGCTCTTTCGGATGAATATTCACTCAAGCAAGGGTTATAAGATTTAGACATTAAATAGGTATTGATAAACAGTTACCAGTAACGACCTGCCCAGTTTTTATCTTAGATATTTTCCATCGTTCTGGACCTCAATTGTGGATGTTGGTTTGCCGGAGGTTTGTATGAAAACGAAATTCGAAAGGACTTTGAATTCCAATTCAGATCCAGAGATTTTATCCATTACTTTTGCGGCGATGATATTCATATTTCGAATCGTAGACAGTTCATGTTAGTTAAAAGAAATAGGTTTTGAAAGTAAGGTTGTAATTTTTAGTAAATGATCGAACTTGTGTTTTACAAATCAAAGGTATCGATGATTGCCTATTTTAAATGTGGATACAGTACCTGGTTAGCCGATGGGGTCTTAGTTTCGAAGCTCAGTAAAGACATTAATAAACTTAAATCTGGAGATTTTGTTTGAAAACTTGTGGGCAGGATTCCAACAGCAGATGTTGGCAACTTGGATTGGGGTCATGATGGAATGAGGGGTCAGATTAACTTATTCTTCGAGATTTTGTGTAGCATTGATGTTCTTTTAGTCTTCAATATAATTCTCAAGGCTTTGGCACCCATTATGTTACTACATTTTCCTACTAATTTTGTATCATTTGTATTTTTACGCTGATAAAACATCTTGATATTTTTGAGCTGCAGCTTAAAAACGACAAATACACCAATTTTTTGGAAACACTGCATGTATAGACTTTTTTTTAGAGTGTTTAACGGCCGCTTTTACTACTTGTGGCACCTCAGGCGATGACACTGATGATATATGGAATGAAGATGGAGCATCGGTGAAAAACGATGGCGGGGAAAACCCGCCCCTGCGCCGCTTTGTCCACCACAAATCTCTTGTGGGGATCGAACCCGGTGAGAGGCCACGGCACGTCCCATGGATAAACTAATTGCAAAAGAGAAACAGAGATCCGCCTCATCGCTCAGGGCGATAAAAGGTGTGGAATCTTTCACATTGTGCTTGTGATGCTTCTCCGTGTTATCATTTGAACATGTCTGCAACGGGATTAACTCGATTGTTGAAAATGGACGAGAAATCATACACATTACGTTATTATCTTCTTTAAAGTTCCTTCATTAAAACTGAAATCTTATTTAAATGTACGCTGACGTTGATAGATGTATGCTGACACCATAGTCAACTTTGGCACATGTTCGGTCACGATAGCATGCAAAAGACACGGATTTTTAAGGCCAACATACAGCGTCTAGTTCCTAAAATTTGAGTATCACTATTCCCTTTGCATTAATACGAAATGTGTACTATAGTTACTCGTATTTCTCCAAAGGTTTATATCAAAGTGAAGTAGACAGAAATATAACCTTTCGTAAGTATAGTTTGTATATCCATTAATAAACGATAGAGGGTAGAGAAAGTCATGTATATGTAACGTTTTACAGTCCCTGTATCATATTTCTTAGAAAAAGGTCCGTGTGTATGTTCGTGTGTTAAAAAACGAAAGGTCGCTAAAATACCAAACTTGATATTTAAGTTTAGTATCTTCTAAGGATGCGACACGAAGTTTTAAGAAAAATCTCACAACCCAAAACTACCCTTTACATGAAAAAAAAATCGAAAATGTTGATTTTATGGAAAATGACTGGAAAGATATAGATTAAATATCGTATATTGTGGATATGTATATGACAAAATTATATCTTTAGTTTTTTGGGAATACTGAAGACCTCTTTATTCTGGATAAATTTTGCATAGTTAGGTAAACCGAAAAAAAGACAAAAAATTACTCAACAAAATTGTAGATCTCGTTAAAACATATATTTCGTGGAATTGACCATTTCTGAGATATTCCTTGTTATTGGTTTCAGTTTTAAAATATTTACTTTTCTCTTACGGGAATTTGCAAACTCCTGGTCAGCTTTTAAAAGAATTGATTATCGCTTGAGTGTAGTGTACCCCCTTTTTTCGCTTCTACTTAGGCGGAAGACAATTTCTGCTAATGTTTATCTCGATTAGCATGAAGTAGATGAATTAAGCTTTTTAACAACTATAATTTGTTACAGACATGTAGAGAACGTCATTTGATGGAGCACATCAGATTTTTTTTTTATTATAAATCTGTCCAATAAATATATTCCATTAGGACATTATGCATTTTAGCTTCACCGGTATACGTTACAGGTGCTTCTTGTCTGTCACGTTCCTAAGGATAGACTGTAACAAATGCAGAGCGAGTGCCGCGCAATGTAGTTAATATTTATAAGATATTATATTTTAAAGAGGATCGAAGTACACTTTGCATGACATATTACGAGAGACAGAGGGAAATGTGAGCATACCATCCGCCTGCCAATAGCTCGGGCGTGAGACAGATATTAAATTCCGGGCAACGGGTCGACGCCGTCATGGTAATGGGCTCCTGCTTCCCCCCCCCCCTTCGCTATACCGGGTGTAAACACGAGTAGAAAATCTTTTCTCTTCAGGAACAACAAGCAAAGTGGACACTTCTATTGCAATGGTACACAGATAACTGCTTCAACTGTGGGTTTGAATAACTGCTGAAAGGGGACGATTGCTTGGTTAGTTTTTCTTCGGAGTTTTCCCCTTGATAACAGAAATGTAGGTCTGCACCGTTAGTCACTCATCGCCTACAACGTCTTAGCGAATAAATCGCGAATTAGTAGCAAAATTAGAAGTAAAAAATGAAAAAGATAAAGAAATGGACGACAGAATATACCTACCTGTTTCTTCAAAATAGCAACATTTATGATCGCTCAAACGTTATTTTTGGTATCAGTTTCCTGCAACGAGTGAATGCATGCGGTAGTTCGAGCAGTCAGCTGCTATGTACCATACTTAGTATTTAACAAAATTCCCCAACTACCCTTTACATGGAGTGATTTTCGAAATTTTCACTTTTTAAAAAAATAAACAAACAAATAAGGCTTTAACAGTTTTGATAAGAAATAGCATACATTAAATATATTTTATGTCAAATAAAATGTACATCTTGAAGTTTATGGGAATAGCCTCTGAAGACCTCTTTATTGGATGAATTTTGCCTAACTTATCAACCGTAAGAGAAAGGCAAAATGATATGTCCGTATATAGATCTCGTTAAAGTAGACAATTTATGTCGGATATATTTTGTGCGTGTGTATATTTTTGGTGTGTGTATGTTGTTAACCACATCTGAGATATTCCTTATTATTACTTTAAATTTTGCGATATGTGTACTTTTCTCAAATGGGAAATCGTTATTAATTTCTTTCCATCCTAGACACGATAGGAGAACGAACTTTTAATGAATTCACGTAGTGATCTGTTCTTAAAAAATTTGACTATTGCTATGGATCACTCTCTATATATACGGATAAGAATTCAAAACCGGAAAACCTTACGAACCACTATAATAATTGAAGCATGTGTATAAAAATAGTGATGTCTCAAAACGAAAAAGTTTCTGGTTAGTGCTGCCACCTCTTGTTTCGGACAAATACGAATAATTTGTGGACAGTCTAACAGAAAAAAGCTTGATTGTAAGGAAATATAATGACGTTTTCTTTATGCGATCATGTGTCCTTACTACATAGATGTAAAACTCCAAGGCTCATATCTCTGCCAGAATTCACATGTACTTAAACTGCTCAACTATGTCTACCTCCATTTTTTTATAATTATTACAGAAGTCTTTCATCTGTGTCCGGTAAAGGTAATCAATGATATTCATGAAAAACAGTCACTTTTTAATTGAGTGTCTGAAATAAGCCGATAGAACCACAAGTTTTCAAAACAGGTTTTATAATTAATTTCTAACAGACACTAACGTAACAAATCGAAAAACAATGTGCATCAGTCAGAACAAAGATTTGTTATTGTTACGTTTTCTTTCATAAGTGCAATAACAATAAATTGAAACACTATGGATTCTGTATTAAAAAAATTGTGTTCCATTCACATGTCTTTCTCTACATCTTTGTAACAAATTATTGTTAAAACGCTTATTCTTCTATCTACTTCATTCTAATCGTTATAAACATTAACAGAATTTGTCTTATTACTTGCTTTCTTGTAAGTAGAAGGGAAATTAGGGAATATACTAGGCTAAAGCGACAGTCCAATCTCTTAAAAGCTGGTTACATAGTTGAAATCCGTTTCTTTGCATTACCAGGAGTTGGCAAACTCCATATGAGAAACGTTTTAAGTATTTTAAAACTGAAACCTATAACAAACAACATCTGCAAAATGGTGAAAACCACGAAAAACTGTATACGGCATAGAATTGTTTTAGCGAGATCTACATATTTTTGTGTAGTGCGTCTTTGTTTATCTCTTACGACTTAGCAGTTATGCAAACTTTCGCAAAATTCATTCAGAATAAAGAGCTCTTCAGAGGCTGTTCCCAGAAAAGGTTAAAATATACATTTTATTTGTGATGTATTCATCTTTAATATACGGCATTTTAATCAAAATCGTTAAGAGTCATTTTTGAGGAAAATCAACATATTTTAAAATTTTTGCATGTAAAGGATAGTTTGGGGTAGGGGATGTTACACAAAATCTTCGTGTCACATCCTTGGAAGATAGTAAACTTAGTAAATACCATATGTGATACTTTACGTTTTTGAGTTATCGTGTTCACAGTGAGACCTTTTTCTAAAAATACTTTTTAGACACACAGGGCCATAAAATGTGTATTTAGGTAAAATTTCGGTATCGATTTTTTGGGTGGAGTACAATATCTTCTCTACCTACGTACTATGCAGAAAAGTAAAAATAAGTTTGAGGTCGGTGTTTCTACCAACAATAATAAAATGCACCACAGCGTCAATTTTGTTGTTGTTGCAAGTACGATAATCTTTTTTCTCACTTTAATATAATATATTAACCTGATTCGATGTATACAGCATATAACAAATCGAAGTGATTTATACTCCAAAATTGAATAATAAACGATAAACTATTTCCCAAATATGTGCAATACACTCCAAAATTGGGAAATAAAAATACACTTCAACTTATAGTTTAGATATCCAAAGAGCTGTAAAGAGATTTTTTTGCACCAAACTAATAATTAGGAGCCGTTAAAGTAACAAATGACATACCCAACTTCCAGCATCTTTTGTCTACTACCCTTCGTTAAATATTATATGGAGCACAATTTTCTAGCGTTTACTTACCTGCATTTAACGGTCAGATAATTTGCATGACTTGCATTTAATCCTTACCTGAAAAAGAAAGAAAGATCATCAGACATTAAGTTTATACATTTACATACCATTATGTACAATTATTATTTTCCTGCTGCATCTCAGACTGTTTTCCACTGCAGTTTCTAAACATTAATGTCGTTAACAAAACGCAGAGTAATTTTACATTCTTCTGTTGAAATATAACTTCCTTGTTGCAAGCAATTGCCTATAAAGGAATGTGATGTACATGTACATATTGTGACCGTGCCGTGTTATGCAATGGTTCATGCAATGCGAATCATCGCAGTTGGGAAGCGTAAACAATGCTGAAGAGCTGCGAGATATAACAGGAATCCTTGGGAACGCGACTCTCGATTCTTATTCAAGATTCCGCTTCCAGCAAGTATCTTCAATAAGTTTCCAGACAGTCTGTGATGTCATTTTCTAGCTAAAAAGGGGGAAGAGTTGCAATGCAGGCTGTTCTGTTATGAAATGTACCAAGTCGTGCGTGACTGGAGTATTAGCGCACAGTGATGCGCGAGCCATGGATGGTGTGTCGAAACCCCAGAGAATTATTTGCAGCAGTGAATTCAAGACTTTATTTGCAACTACATTTTGAGTCAATAACGGCATTTCCTACAATATATAGTTATACCCTGTCAGTGGTTTCCGAAGGAATAAGGCAATGTTGTACGGAAATGGGGGCAACAATTGAAAACGGATTTAATAATAATAATAATAATAATAATAATAATAACATTCCAAAATATTATTCTCGACAAGGGTGGTCACGCTCAGGCATATATCAAAAGGTCGGCAACGTTTGCAACGTTGTAGCTTTTACAATAATAACGTTCACTTCGTAAGGTCTGAAGTACGAAGTAACGTCTCAGTGACTCATATGTTTAGTGCTCTCCACATTTTAGTTCTTAGCTAGAATTGGCCTTTATTCAGAGGAGTAATATTTGTGTCGGAATTTACTTCAAACCAAGAGTAGGCTGGGCTTTGAACAAAAGTGATGTTTGCATTCTAAGTACTTTCTATGCCCATTATACAACAAGCTATTCTTTAAAAGAACACTTCACGTTAATCCAGATGCATATTGGCATAAATACTTTTATTATGTACTTCCTTGTAGATAAAAGGAATAAGGGAATAAACCAGGTTTAAGCGATAGTATAATCTTATCAAAACTGGTCGCTATACGATGGCTTTTACTCTCAACTTGATCAGCAGTAAGAAAAAGGAATAACGGCATCACATTCAAGAAAAGTGCAGGTATTTTAAAATGGGAACTAATAACTCGGAAATGGTTAACTACCCTATATGAAAAATTGTGTCTTTCAGCTAGATGTACTTTTTTGAGCAGTAAGTTTTGTCTATTGTCTATTGTCTATTATCAATTATGCAAAAGCCATACAGAATTCAAAGGATTTTAGTAAATTCAAGATATACAGTTCATTTGTCATAAAACTATCTTAAACATGCGTTATTTTTATTAAAAACCGTGAAGTCATTTTTGAGAAAATCAATATATTCGAAAAATATTACACGTAAAGATTATTTTGGGTTTGGGAGATTTTCTTGAAACTATTCGTGTCGCATTCTTGGAAGATGCTTAACTTAAAAATCAAATTTGGTAAAAATACTGTCTTTAGATTTAAGGAACTTGTAATCATATACTTATGGAGAAATATCAGTATCGAATTTTTGGGAGGGATACTAAGTACACTGTACATGTTAGAGATTATAAAAATGGTACGAAGTCCGGTCAACATTAGTCAAAACCCTATATAGGAACCAACGGTTATGCATGTTTTCATAACTTGACTGCACACATATCCTGGTATTCCCATTTGTTGGTTACCTCAATGACTATTGCCTTATTCAATACCTACAACAGAGAAAATTAGAACATAAACAGCGAAAACCTTACACTGACTTTTTATAAAGATAATTTTGAAAATTGGATCTAATATAGAACGTGTAGAGGAATATAACAACCAGAGGAGGGAAAGTTGTAGCGAAGGAAACGCCTTAGGGTCTGCCCTTAATTTGGAACATCTCTCACATATTCCGAGCAGTTCAGGAATCGAGATACGCGGGATGAATGTTTAAAAAGGTAAAGCGTAGAAAGAATGGCACAGCACATACGACAATAGGTCAAGGAGATCTGAAGTGCGTGTTCTTTCCTGTTCAGACACCTCCTCTGGTAGCCGGAAGATGCAGGCCTAATAAGCACACACATATACAATGATAGCCATAAAGGGGTAGAATGAATTATGACCCAAGCTTGTACAAGGCTAGCTTCGCGACGTCTCATTATTTTGGGCTGTGCAACCACCACAAACGTAAGTATTAATCAAGTTAGGACTTCGATTTGTGGTGTGTAAGTTCTAAAAACTATAATTTAAAGAGTTACATACTTTAATTAATTTTAATTTAATGTGCGATTGTTTCACGTAAATTATTCTTGACATATTTGATCAGTCAAACTTTGAGTGAATGTACGAAAATAAAAGCAATCACTTGATATACTGAGCGGGATATTTAGGCTGTTTCGACGGTGACCAGCACCCTTGCCGCCGGATGAATGATAGGGTGCTTTTTCTAACACCACCACGACTTTTTCTGGTCAGTCATATCCCATCATTTCATTTCATATTACATTCGGGATACGGGGTTTGACTGGGTAGTTTACTGGTGTGGTGCGCGTTGGATATGCGCTATGTGACTGTTTCGTTCTCCTTTGGTACGGACCCAGGACAGTTCGGACCATTTTCTCAGGAACAATCTACAGAAGTGTCTTCATTTGTGAACTACAGGGACCACGCAACATTCGCATCTGCCTCTAGTTGGTCCGGGCAACATACCATCGGATCTTTCACCTCATACCCGTCTCCCGGAGGTTGCATACGACACTAGATGCCTTAGTCGCAGAGCTTAAGTTTACTTAATTTATATATTAATAAAACGTTAAATTCAAACAATCTTATCAATTTCAGATTACATCGAATCGTACGATAAATCATTCCAGTGTTAATGAAAACTTTTTAAGTTTAACTTGTTTACTTCCTAGGTTAAATCTTCCGATACACTTACTCTGTCCCTTGGGAGAAAAAAAAATCTCCTGATATAGCAAGTGTAACAAAATTTCACCGTTTTAGCAGTTCTGAAATCTTGGAGGGTGTGGGAGTATGCACATTAAACCTCTCTCTCTCTCTCTCTCTCTCTCTCTCTCTCTCTCTCTTTCTCTCTCTCTCTCTCTCTTCGATTGCCAGGATTTAAAACCACAGACTTTCCTCTCAGCACAGCAAATGACAAATGTTAACAAAGCAGGAGTTGCTATACTTATCCAGCGCTTGAAAGTGCTTACTAAAAGATGCAAGATGCACTGGAAGAAATGGGGAGTGAACAAAAGGTTCCTGGCAACGAATAACACGTGATAGAAAATAACAGGCATTGCGTTTGCGGAGGCAAAAGGGGGATCGGAAAAGTAGGAAAATTGGAGGGGACTGGCATTCCAGAAGTACTTGCCTCTGGTCAGAAAGTTGGATGGAATCATTAACAGAAACATTTTTTTTTCCGGTTAAATGAGCAAATGTGTGCTTTGTCTAGTTCAAGTAGTCTAGTAAAAAGTTTAGGCATAGATCCTAGTTCAATCAGAATGGAAACACACTTCCTCAAAAACGTTCAAATCACAAAACACTGGCAGTACATTCAAACTTTTAGAATGTCTCATTTCGCTCATACCTGCATCATTGTTAAAAGTATTCTATTCAATAAAATTATCAACAGCATAAGATTCAGCAATTCCCTACTGAAAAACTCTGATGAATGGTTTACTCATCCTTTTTGTAAGAGAAAATAATAATGACGCCTCTCCCTCCCTATGTTTCACTCTTATGCTGCCAACTGAAAAGTACTGATTTAGCGATGCAAAGGAGGTTTCAAATGACGCAAGATATCATTACCATATGCTGTTCAATAGTTTTATTTGTGTTTCCTTATGGAGCAAAAATATTAGCAAAAATATGCAATTCTTATTCATATTATCTAACGTAATAAAATCAAAATTGTTACGAAGCAAACCTTTTTAGTTTCTCTGTATGTACAAGCTAGAGAAGATATTGTATTCTACACAAAAACTCGATACCGAGATTTCACATGAGATACACCTTTTGAGGTCCCCTGAAACCAAAATAAAGAACAATCTTTAGAAAAACGTCGGTGTGTGTATTTGTGAGCAGTATTAACTCCAGAATGTTTATGTACCAAACTGAATATTTAAGCTCTTCATCTTTCAAATGTATGATAATAAGAGTTACAGGAAAATCCCTTCATCCATACTACTCTTTACATGAGGCAGTTTTGGAAATTTTTGACTTTCTATAATTTGACTACAACGCTTTTGTTTAAAATATTATATGTTTAAAATGTGTTATACCAAATGAAATAAAGTCGTCCTCCGTGGTGTAATGGTTACCATACTAACTTCATATGCCCAAGGTCGCGGGTTCAAACCCGGCGGAGGACGATGTATATTTTCGGGTGTAAAAATCCTTAGCATGACTTTCTTCGGAAGGGAAGTTGGTCCCGTGTCCTAGATTTACGGCACGTAAAAACCTCAAGCCTGATAAAAGAGGCCTCTGACAAAATTAAGCGATCTTTCAGGTCCAGTATAGAATGAGACGCTGAGAACCACAGCAGTTAAAGAGCGTCCACAAATAAAACTCGATTTCCATTTCAAAATGAAATGCATTTCTTGAATTCTTAAGGTATAGTCTCTGAAGTCCTGTGCACTATGATGGAATTTGTATAAATAGTAAATGATAAAAAAGAGATAAAATGTTTCTACTTAAACATATAGATATCGTTAAACCACACAATACATATCAACTACATATTTTTGTTTGTGTTTTCCTTTTCTTCTTTTGCGAAGCTTCTTGTTTTCGAGATATTTCTTCTTTTTGGTTTCAATTTCCCCATGCAATACTTGTCTCAAATAGGAAGTCATTTGTTTTTCTTCCTCTTGGTCGAACAAAAAGAAGAGAATATCAAAGTCAACACATAGTAGCTATTTGAACATTTGACTGTCGGTTAAGCCTACTGAATTTCCTTAATCCCATTGTGTCTGCACGAAAATATGTAATAAAAATATTTCTGCAGATGTTTATCTCTATGAACATGCAGTAGGTAGAAGAATAAGCATTTTTAAGATAAGCTTACTGAAGAGTGGGTAGAGAAATCATGTATGTACAGTAGAATATTTCTGGGGGTTGGGAACGTCATTAATAAAGCATTGTATTTACTATGTGAAAGTTAAACTATATAGAAACGCAAAGAAACGTGATTCCATTTCATCTCTGTCGGTATTTTGTGTTACAACTTAATCCTTTGTTTATTCGCCTTTCTTCCGTTTCTTTAATAGGGACACAAAAATAAGATTTTATTATAGGTCTGTTGTTACATCCCAAACTGGAAAGCCCTTAAGATTCATTCCTGATAACGGTTTAACGACCCGACAAACATTGCTCCCAATGAAAAAAACTCTATAATGAAGCTCCTGAAGAGATATTTCTTCCACTACTATCATAAAGCGCTTAACGGACTGAAACAAAATTAATAGCGGAATTATTCCGTTAATTTATTCCTCAACTTCGGAAACTTAAAACATTTGAAGCTGACTTCATGATATATATAAATGATCCATGGAATAATGTCCTGCTTTAATAACCTCTTTTAATACATTTTATCATTTACTGTACACCGGCAGCCCCACGACGAGAAAGAAATTTTATGTCAGTGCTCATTAATTTGTTCTTTTAATGGCCGGTTTATTATGCAATCTGTGGCGAGGCAGTAAATTATGCGGTCGTACCCATTATGTTACATATTTAAAATTCTCTGAATAGGAATGTGGAAACATTTAAATAATGATGCTTCTAGAAATGGACCTAACTAAGAGACCAAAAAAAGGGCAAACCCAGAATAAATGGAGTGGCTTTTCACTTGAAATATTCTACTTTACCCTTTCCGGGGAAGAAAGGGGAGTGAGCAGTTAAGTGGCTTCTATATTTAATTTTCTAATTACTTTTGAAAAGCGAATTATGGTTTCGCACACGTGTACCAAGTGGAAAGAGTTGGCTGAATGAGGTCAAGCCGCTACGGAACCTGTTAGTTTCTCTCTTTCCCACACAACTACTAACCATGTCGCACATGATGTGAATCCATTCCTTTCTGCACCATATTTATCCACCTTAGAAAAAGTTAAACAGCAACCAAGACTACAAATTGCCTCATTAAAACTTTGCTATTTTTATTTACACTTTCAGTCCAACATTTTTTTCCATTCCCTGCACTTCAGTTTCATTTCTGTTTATAATGTTATATATATTTTAGGTCCTATATAATTTATAGAAATACCTCAAGTCACTTTTCATTGGCTAAGATTGTCTTGGATGCCTATACAGCGTGTTTAATAAGTTGGTGTGCAGTGCAAATGGCAGTTTGTCTCTCAGCTCACGATCTCTGCGGGAGAAAGAGAGATTTTTATCACTCAATCATCTTGCTGTAGCTGTTGTGCTAGTACGCACTGATCTCAGATAGGAAAAAAAAAAACTCTATGCTACATTCACATAGCTTTCTCCACCAATGCTGACAAATACAAAGCTTCCATCTACTTCACGCTTATCAAAATAAACATTAACAGAAATGGTTTTATGGCATATTATTTCCTGGTATAAATTGAATAAGGCAAATACAATAGGCTAATGCAAAATTCAATTTTTTTTTAAAAGCAGGTCACCATATGGTGGTTTTTAAATGCCTTTCTCTTTGCTTAACCACAAGGAAAAACAAATATCAACTTCCTCATTTGAGAAAAGTATTCCAAATTCAAACCATTAACAAAGAATGCCTCAAAATGATAAACTCCTCAGAAATATGCAGAACATAAATTGTGAGTTTGAACGAGATCTACATTTTTTGTGTATTAATTACAGACTACCAGCTATGCAAAAGTTATCCAGAATGAAGAGGGCTTCAGAGGTTATTCTCAGAAAATTCTAGATATATATTTTATTTGTGTCGAAAATATGTTAAAGTATTGTAATCAAAATCTTCAAAGCCACTTTAAAGAAAGTAAAAACATATATCTCAGTGAAATTTTGGCTAAGAAATGCTGGGTGGAATGTGGATAGTATGTGGTAGACAAAATAATAAACGTAAACCATTACTTGGAACAGTTACGACGACAAAACCCTTCCAATAATCACAGGTCAGTGACGAAGGTGCAATTTGTGCCTTCCATTAGATAAACTTGATGGCGTTATCCGGTTTCATTACTAAATCTACTAGTTAATGTAATTGAAATCGTCACTGTTGCTATTATCCTCGCGCTCTTCATATTAGCGTCGGCATTTAATAACCCACTTATCTCTTCACACTTAAACTAGTCTGCAAAGCAAAATAGTGTTATATTTTATTCCACTTTCAGTGTAAGGGAGTAGAGTGGACTACTAGGAATCACCTCGACTCCATATGGTCTAGTATATTAACCATGTAACATGGATATCTGCTAAAGCAGGAATTTCGTTGGAGGTTATATACTCTAAACCAAGATCAAAGCGATAACCAGTCCGGAGGTAGATTCGCAGCAAATTTTCCTTACGAGCCCGGCGATTTAACAGCTCTAACCTAAACAATAAAGACCTCATAAGCTCATACGTAATGTAATCTAGATTCTTACATAAATTCTCTAATTCAAATTTTACCGATTCCCGTCTAATACTTGCTTGTGTTGATAATGAAGCACATACTGAAAGGGGTCACAAGTCGTTTACAGACAGAAACACACAGGAACTTTTTCTGAAAATCCTTTTTTTTTTAATCAGGGGGTCCTGTAACATGCATTTCTGGTGAAATCTCGATATCGAATTTTTGGGTGGAATACAAAATCTTCTCTATCCACTATGTAAATTGTACCTACATATGCGGCTAGAGAAAGCAATAATTTACCTACAATAGCGGTATAATTTTTTTTTTTTCAGCAGCAGACCGCATTTTGAGCACTTTAGTTAACATACTTCAATTACGTATTAGTTATGTAACACCTATGTTTTGTGTGGTTAATCATCTAGTGTGAAGTTTAACTTCGGAAAGAAGACTGAATTCGAAAAATATAAGAAATTTTGATCTGTTGGTTTTAATAGTATTTTAATGCTTATAAATAAGCTTAGAGGCATCATTGCCGAGTGCTTAGACCATTTCACCTGCCACCAAGGTGGCCTGGGTTCGATCTCAGGAGACCGATAAAGATTTATGGCGGACAAAGCGGATTATAAACGGGTATTCTTCGGGTTCTGCAGTTTTTCCCACTATTCATTCTACCACCTGCTCCATAATCACCTTTCCTTTAATCCATTTCACCATCATTTCATGTACTAATCTTTGTCAGTCTCACATCAGGCATCGAATTGATGCCCCATTCTGGCTACTCTCCCAGATCCAGAGGCCGTCTGCTCCTCAACCTCAACAGGCATCTGTCCACAAGCACGGGCTTGTATGTTTTGGAGCAAGTCCTTCATACGAGGAGGGTAAACTTCGAAAGGAGGATAAACAAGCTTTTTTAATGACAATTATATCTGGTGTTTATTGAAGCTAATCAATTTTAGATTTGCAAGAACTAGAGGACGAAAGCTCATTTTTCACTAAAAGAATCTGGATAACCAATATAGCTGTGATATATGCACATTATGTGAAATATAATGTAATAAACATTTCTTTATATGAATCTTTTTGTATAAATCTGTTAAAAGAGTAATTTGTTGATAAATGTTCCACATTTATATAAGTATTATTGATTTGAGATGAAAAATAACAAATATTTATATCAACGTTTGAGGAGGATGTGATGATTATCTAGTATTTACTGTTTTTCCTCTATTTTCTAAGGCTATGTATGTTTATGAGGAAAATGCTACTATGTTTTTAGGATGGTTATTATTCACTATCTCAGACGTTCGGTTGTTTACGTAACAGGTCACACAGCTGACCCTCTTCTACCTTCTGTCCCTTGCACTGCCAACATTTGCTGCAGTGATGTACGTAAACACGCAGACACGCAGAGCCGTTCAAAACACATTAGACCCTAATATTTTGTTTTAATTGTTTCACTTATATAACCCCATTTAACATCTAAAGTTATATCGGGGACTTTGCATTAGAAACACTTCGTCTATAGATTCTTTACCTTGGGTTTATATAGTTTTTATTTTCTCTCTCTCTCTCTCTCTCCCTCTCTCTCTCTCTCCCACCCTCACTCACACATACACACATTCATGTTTCAAGACTCTGTGGGGGATAGCGAATACTTCTAGTTAAAGAAAAATTCCCCGCCCCTGCCGGGAATCGAACCCGGGACCTCCGGGCGAACCCTGAAATGTGAGCTTCATTTATGACAATGCGGTTACAAGGAGTTACACGTATGTGTCATATGCATTATTCTCTACTCTATCAAATTATTTTCACTTATTCCCCTCCCATTTTGTACATTGCATATGTATGTAGGTACCAGAAAAAATGTATAACATTCCAATTTACGATTTTCTCTCAAAAGCGAATAACTATGCAGTGTGATTAAAATGTGTTTAACTTTATGACCAACCACGGAAAGTTTAACTTATTGGTGGCATTATCATTACAGGATAAAACAGTTTTAGGAGAATTTCTATCAAAGGATAATGAACCTTTCTGATAAAGGTATGTAAATTGTATCATAAATCTACTCAGTTATCTCCCTTATCTATGACGTAATGATATACCGATAAGTAAATGTCCCTTTTAAAGCAATATCCCAGAGTATCTTATTATCTACCTTTTCTGTAATGTTCGCTCTAGATATCAATAAAGGTACATTTCCTACTTTTGTTTCTAGACCTATATTGTTACGCAGTTTTGTTAGCTAGTCTTCCTTCGTAACTTCTATTAGGGGCAGTCTATTTGTGCTTGCTGTGCCTTACTTCCAGTGTCAATACAAATAAGGAATATAAACCTAAGCTGCAAACTTAAGTACAAAGAATAAGAATGCCTAAATTTTATATTTACCTCATAACTTCTTGCAATAGTTTATTGCGTATACTAAAATAGGTATTTACCTCACTGTGAATAATGGATTATAAGCTAGTTATAATATTTAGATAGTTTTAGCTACTTCAAACAACTCTGTGTATTGAAAAATATGATGTGTTCCATTCACATGACTTTCTCTATATCTCTCTTATAAATTATTGTTAAAACTCCTATTCTCCTTGTAAATGGAATAACGGAGTACAATAGGGTAAATCGACAGTCGAATCTTTTAAAGGCTGGTTGACCTATGGTTGAAGCTCCTTTGTTTGTATGAATAGGAGTTGACAAATTCCTGTGTGAGTAAAGTATAGGTATTTTAAAGCTAAAACTAATATCAAGGAATATCTCAAAAACGGTCAACTCCACGAAAAAATGTATAGAACCTAAATTGTGTGTTTTAACGAGCTCTACGTGAGGTAAGTTTTTGTCTATCTCTTATGGTTTACCAGTTATGCAAAAATACGTCCAGAAAAGGAGGTATTTCCAGAAAATTGAAGATATACATTTTATTTGTCATAAATATCTTAAATATAAGAGATTTTAATCAAAATCGTTAGAGCCATTTTTGAGAAAATGTAAATGTTCGAATTTTTTCCGTCAAGGGTATAGTTAGGGGTGGATAGATGTTCTTGAAAATCTTCGTGTGGCATCCTTGGAAGATATCAAACTTAAATACCAAGTTTGGCATTTAACGGTCTTTTCGTTTTTGAGCTATGCTGCCCATAGACACACACACACACACACACACACACATTCTGAAATGTTTTAATAAAAGTTTATGCAGGGCTCTCAAAACATGTATTTCCGGTGAAATCTCAATATCGAATTTTTGGGTGCAATACTATACCTTCTCTATACACCATGTACATAGTACGTGCACAGAAAGTAAAAATGTTTCATCATCTACACTCCTGAAAACGAAATTAACTTTTGGCACATCGTAATGCCTTTCCAAGATTGCATTCTATTATAAGCCATTAATTTAACGCTCAGCTAAAGCGAAACTTCAATATTGAATATTACACTGGCACTTGCCACAGTTTCATCACTGCTATCTGTGCTTGCAGTTCCTGAATATGAATTTGAGGTTTCCTACCCTGCTAGGCAGGGTGGTTTTGTCTCTCGGCAAATGTTATGGGCTTGCAGCCTATCCTGTCTTCCAGGAAAGACGCTTCGTTCTCTTTTTCGGTTCTTCGGCGGGTCACGCTGTCGATTGATTATCCGACGTCACATCAAGGCAATAAATTATGAGCGCTACCATCATGTTATATAACTTAATCTTATATGTTCCATTCACGTAACTTTCTCTAGTTGCTCCACATACAAACTATTCTTACAAAAGATTGTTCTTTTATCTACGTCATGCTAATCTAGATATACATTAATAGAATTGGTCTTATTACTTGCATCCTTGTGAGACGAAGGTAAATAATCAATTAAGATTTGTAAAGCGTTAATCAAATCTATTAAAAACCTGGCCACTGTGAGAAACAATTGGGGTTCGGTTCGGTTCTCTCTGCATAGTCCCGTTTGAGAAATGTTAGGTAGTTTAAAACAGCAACCAATAACAAGGACCATCTCATGTTTCCATGAAAAGGGTAGTTTGTGGTGGGAGGATTTTCATGAAAATCTTCGCGTTAGCATCCTTGGAAGATACTTAACATAAATATCAGGTTTGGTATTTAACGGTCTGTTCATTTTTGAGCTATGCTGTCCATAGACACGCATACACGGATTTTTTAATGTTTTAGGACTCAGGGGGCTTCAAAACATATTTCCGGTAAAATCACGACATCGGATTGTTCGATGAAATACAATACCTTCTCTAGCTACTATGTTCACTATATGTTCATACGGCTAGAGAAAGTAAAAATGACATGTACTAGTTTCATTCATTCATTCTTTTATTTATGGTACTATATTTAGATTCTGATATCAAATTTCTGCGTTTGATATTGCAAGAATAAGGATTTTAAGCTGTATTACAAAGCTAAAGGAGGTTTAATTGGGCCTTACAAATGTATAGTTACTTCAAGAGATTTCATATATGTAAAAACATTTAAGATGGACTGAATAAGACAAGCTGATATAAACGTTACTTTATAGGAATCTGTTGCCATTTATAATTTTAATTTTTAATTTTCTACTTCAAAATTGTTACTGTAAATACTGTTAGAGAAGTTACTTTATTTCATTAAAATTATTGTAAAAAATGGTAGTCTCATTGTTAGTCATCCTTCTCCTCAGACGATGACTTGCACACTACCCTTTATAACATTCTTTGGCAACCGCTGAGGTGATAATGGTAGAAATCCAATATCAATAGAAGTTACGCCTGGCCTGTAGCTCAGTCGGAAGAGCACCTGTCTCCTGTGCGAGGTGTCCCGGGTTCGATTCCCGGCTGGAGGTAGAAATTTTTCTCTATCCCAGATTATTCCCTATTTTCCCCAGAGTCTGGAAGTATGTATGCGACTTTGAATATGTTTGCCATCTAAACATTAAAATTACAGAGTATCAGAAAAGATAACGGCTTCAATACCCAACTTAACATTATTGCCAATGAGCAATACGTTTCACAAGGAATCCCGCTGATATGACCATGTAATTAAAGGCGGATTATAAATGGAATATTAAAAATAAACATATGGTGTGTCCCATTCACATGACTTTCTCTACACCTCTGTAATAAATTATTGTTAAAAGCTTAGTCTTCATATTACTTCATATTAATCGAGATAAACAGCAGAATTGGTCTTATTACACGCTTCCTTAATACAGAAGAAAATAAGGAAATACATGAGGCTAAAGCGATAGTCACATATTTTAAAAGCTGGTTGCTACGGGACTGAAATCCATTTCTTTCCATGGCCAGAGGTTGATAAATTCCTGTATGAAAAAGGATATCTTAAAACTGAAATCAATAACAAAAAATCTGATTGTTCCATTCATATGCCTTTCTTTACATCTCTGCAACAAATTAATGTTAAAAAGCTTATGCTTCTATTTACTTCAAGCTAATCGAGAAAACATTAGCAGAAATAATTATTTGTATGGACAAGAGTTGACAAATTCCTGTATGAGAAAAGTGTAAGTTTTTGAAAGCTGAAACCGATAACAAGGAACATCTGAAAAATAATTTACTCCACGAAAAAAATGTACAAGTCATAAATTGTGTGTTTTACGTACTCTACATTTTTGTATGGTAAGTATTTGTCCATCTCTTACGATTTAGCAGTTATGCAAAATTCCGTAAAATTCATCCAAAATAAAGTAGTCTTCAGAGGCTATTTCCAGAAAATTCAAGATATACATTTTATTTGTCAGGTAAATATATTTAATACACGCTATTTTAATCAATAGCGTTGGAACCACTTTTGAGAAAATCATAATGTTTTAAAAAAGTTCCATGTAAAGGGTAGTATGGAGTGGGGGGATTTTCTTGAAAATCTTCGTGTCGCAACCTTGGAAGATACCAAACTTAAATACGAAGTTTGGTATTCAACGGTCTTTTCGTTTTTGAGCTATGCTGTCCACAGAGAGACAGACAGACAGACAGACACACAGACACACACACACACACACACACCACACGCGCGCGCGTGCAGAGCTTTTTCCAAAAATGGATTCGGGGGGACCCAAAACATGTATTTACGGTGAAGTCTCGGTATCGAATTTTTAGGTGGATTGCAATACCTTCTCTATACACTATGTACATATTACGTGTAGACAAAGTAAAAATATATCCAAAATGGTGAACTCCATGAAAGAAATGTATATATGTAACATAAATTGTGTGTTTTAATGAGATCTACATGTTTTGTCTCTCTCTCTCTCTCTCCCTCTCTCTCTCTTTCTCTCTTACGGTTTGCCAGTTATGTAAATCTCAGCGAGTTCGTCCAGAGTAAAGAGGTCTTTAGAGGCTATTTCCAGAAAATTTAAGATATACATTTTATTTGTCATGTAAATATCTTTAATATATATTAATATTTATATAAAACTCATTAGAGCCATTTTTGAGAATATCAATATTTTAGAATTCTTTTCATGTAAAGGGTAGTTTGAGGTGGGGAATGTTCTTGAAAATCTTCGAGTCGCATCCTTGGAAGATACAAGGTATTTTAGTTTTTGTGCTATGCTGTCTATACTCACATATGGACCTTTTTCTAAAATTGCTTTTCTGACTCAGAGAATCTCATATATTTCCGGTGAAATCTTGACATCGAATTTTTGGGAGGAATACAATACCTTGTCTAGCTACATGTATATTTTTGATGAGAAAGTAAAAAGACATGTTACAACTTTATAATAAAGAAAATATGTATACATTTTCACGATATCTATTTTTTTGCTTATAGAATTTAATAGCTTCTAATTTAAAACGCAAAGAATTAGCTCTACAGTAAAGGTCGTATGTGTCAAAATTCAAATTATTTTGGTAGTAATGTTCCCAAGTCTCCATGTTCCTCTTTTCTTGACAGTCCATGACGGATGACTACATCCTCACTTCAGCCATCGGCAAGTCAGAAACATACCCTGCTGCAATATTTTATCCCAGCAAAATGGTTATTTTTGTTTTACTGCCTTTCCTTTTCCTTCGTCTTTCACGCTAATTTCCTTGCTTTTTCTTCGTGGCAAGTTTTACTGCCACCAATTAGTTTTTATGGGCGTGACTAACAAAAGCACCGTTCTTTGCAGAAATTATCACTCGAACATCCCGAGGCGGAAAGCAAAAAGCTTTAATCAAAATGCTTCCTGGAGGTAAGCTATTTGACAAATCTAGGGAATATTTATATACCTATACTTAAAAGCCATTCAAAACTTATCATAAAAACCTCAATAATATTCCTAAAAGATCTAATGCAAAACTTTTAGTTCAAAAATAGGAATAATTTCCAATAAAATCCTAATTGTCACATTCACATGAGCTTCTCTACCCGTTCTTTAAACTATTGATAAAGATATTCTTTTATCTGCAATCAATTTTATCTGTTTATTCGAGATAAGCATTAGCAAAAAGTGTCTGACTACTTGATTCCTTTTAAGCAGAAGGGAAATATAGCTAAAGCGATAGTAGGTAGTGTGTTTTAAAAGCTGGTCGCTATGTGAACAATTGAAGCTCGCTTCCTTTGCAAGGCCAGAAGTAAACAAAAGCGACGAGAGGAGGAAAGGTAATCCCGTTTGAGAAAAGTTACATAATTTAAACTTGAAACCAATAACAAGTAATACTTAGAAACGGCCAACTCTACAACTAAAATGCACCTTACATAAATCGTGTGTTTCAACGAAATCTACATTTTTGTGTGGTATGTTTTTGTCTATTTCTTGTGGTTAACCAGTAACACAAAAGTCATCCAGAATTAGCAGGTTTCCATAAGGTTTTCCCAGAAAGTTCAAGATGTACATTTTACATTTATAATGTACGGTATTTAGAGTCATTTTTGAGTAAATCAAACATTTCGAAAAATGTTCCATATAAAGGATACTTCCTTGGAAGTTAATAAACTTAAATCCTGGTGGTTTGGATGCAATTGTGCATAACTTCCTTGCAGCGTTTGCTAAGATGAGACTATATTATAGACAAACATACACCCTTGCCACAGTAGCAATTACTGCTACAACTGGAGTTTGAAAACTACAAACCAAGGAATTATTTATAATAAGATCAATCATAATCGTTGCGGAAAGATATATTTCACAGCCCTAATTAGTGTACTAAATCTGTATTATAACACTACTTCACCAAGTATGAATCGTGGCGCCTATGTAAAAGAATACAAGATCAAGTAAACATACAAACTTCTAACGTATTAAGGAATTATTGTTTTCTTTAAATACTATTAAACGTGAACAAAGCGGCGTAGGGGCGGGTTTTCTCCGGGTTATCCAGTTTCTCCCACCATTGCATTCCACCAGTGTCCCATCTTTTTTTTTTATACAAAAAATACAGTTCCGGAGGCTTGTCAGGACTCCGGCGCTGTATTCCTTTTTGTTCCATTTTTTCCAAGTTTCCTATATTGACTTAGTAGACCTTATTATTCTTAACATTTTCCTTTCACATATACACACACAAACATAGACGCATTTACAAACACAGAAAATCCCATGCCCAAGGCGGGACTCGAACCCACGATCCTGTGCACCACGAAGCGCCAAAGCGAGACACTTAGCGAGCGCGGCCACCGGATCGGCATCATCATTCCATGCATCATTAGTGTCATCGCCCTAAACTGGCGTGTTATTTATGGAGGCTCTTTAACTGCTGTGGTTCTCAGCGTTCCATTCTATATTGGGCGTGAAAGACCATTTAATTTTGCTCAGAGGCCTCTCTATCAGGCTTGAGGTTCTTTTACGCGCCGTATATCTACGACACGGGACCAACGGCTTTACTTCTCTTCCGAAGGAAGCGATGCTAAGGATTTTTACGCCCGAAAAACTCCATCGTCCTTCCGGATTATATGAAGTTAGCATGGTAACCATTACACCACGGAGGGCGACAGTATCATCGCCCGTGGAGCCATTTGTAGTAAAAGTAGGCGTTAAACATTACACAAAAAACTATATTAAACATAACGCAAACGTGCTACTTTAAAATGTTTAAATGTACTGTCCTACTCCTATATTCTCTACTGGATCGGCAGCATATTTTAAGGAGCCTTTGAGCACGGGCAACTGTAATTATCTCTAAGTCAAATAAATATATGCGTCTTGCACACTCTTGTGTAAATAAGAGAGCTAAAAATTCGTCCTTCAGTTTTACTTTAATCATGTGCAGCATTTCAATCACCACCGAAATTTACCATGCAAGCTTTGAAAGGGAAACAAAGGAGTGCTAATTAGGATTATTGATGTTTATTCTGTATTTACCGGACCAATTGTCTATAAGTAGGTAAAATAAGTGATTTGCGCGCGATGTAGTCACACAGTAAATAAAGTAAAATGTGAAGTTACGAGAGTTTTAAATTGTCGCTGAAATAGTGTAAAGCATAAATCAATTCCTATTGTTAATCTTCTTAGTTTCATCGCAGATAATTCGATACCACCCAGGAATACTACCAGTGTCCACTCAGCAGGACGGCAGCGATCCCGGCCACGAAGCCAACATTTCGGCTGGGAGATGCGTGATATTGACCAATCATATCCCTGTATCGTTTGGAGAAACGTGAACCTCTGACTTGCGTGAGTAGGCGTGAGGTCGGTAGTCGGGGCTATTATTTTTACTCTTAAAGTTGTCACCTCGACGAAGGTCATTCAGGCTATTTTTACCAGAATACCATACCAATTCCTTGTCCTACGAAAGTGAACTAACCTTTCACTCACTAAACTTAGTAGAGACGAAATGATTATAAAAACTAGCTAGTCTAGGCAAAGCAAACTAAAAAGGAGCATAGAGAGCTCCAACACACCGAGATGTCTACACCACCATGGTTCGATGAGGCTGCGAAAGTGCAAACTACATTTTCAGTATGAGCTTAAAGAAAGCCACATCGCTACAAAAAAGGCAGTCATCCTAGTCACCTAACCACTTGATCACGATGCGGAATCAACTCTCAAGCTACAACATTTTCACTTAGGCAATGTAAAAAAAAATGCTGTTAGAAAAAAATCTGATGTGTTCCATTCACATGACTTTTTCTAGCTATTCTGCAACATATTATTCTTACCAAAGATGATCTTTTTCTCTAATTTGCGCTAAAAACCATAAACAGAAGATAGCAGAAATGGTCGTATTAATTACTTCCTTAAAAGTAGAAGGGAAATAAGAATACACTAGATTAAAGCAATAGTAAAATATTTTAACATATGTTACTATGTGATTGCAATTCGTTTCTTTGCATGGCCAGGAGCTGACGAATTCTCGTATGAGAAAAGTTTGGGTATTTTAAAACAAACAAATAATAAGGAATATCTCAGAAACGACCAACTCAAAAAAAAAGTACATGACATAAATTGTGTGTTTTAATCAGATCTACAATTTTTTTGTTTTTACTTATTTATTTTTAGTAAGTTTTGTCTATCGCTTACTGTTTAGCAGTTATGTAAAAATCAGCAAAATTCATCAAGAATGAAGAGGTCTTCAGCGGCTACTCCCAGAAAGTTCAAGATATACATTTTATTGTGTTGTAAATGTCTTAAGTGTACGGTATTTTAAGAAAAATCGTTAGTCATTTTTGAGAAAATCGAAATTATCTAAATGTTTTCCATCTAAAGGGTAGTTTGGGTCGGGGATTTTTCTAAAAAGCTTCGTGTCGCATCCTTGGAAGACAATTAACTTAAATACCAAGCTTGATATTTTACTGGTTTTTCCTTTTTGAGTGTTCACAGACACACGATATTTTTTTTAAACACAGGGAACCCAGAAACGAGTATTTCCGGTGAAATCTCAGTATTGATTTTTGGGTGGAGAGCAAAACCCTCTCTACCTGTGTACCATGTACTTTCTAGAGAAAGTAAAACGGTTTTTGTCTCGCCATAAGAACTTTTTTGAATAGATTTTCTCCTTTTGTTTTTCTCTGGTTTATTTACAAATGCTTGCTTTCCAAATATAGTTTCGAGTTTTCAAAGCATTTATGTTTGCAAGAAAGCCGTGGTAATAGCGATGTTATTCTATAATTTAGATTTCTACCTTGTTTCATCCTACACTACGTATAAGCAACAAAAGTTGTTTCGCAGTAGATTCCAGCCATGCCAGGTGGTTAAGACTTCTTGGAACTGTCTTTGACACTTTTAAACTGTCGTGCTGAGCATTTCAACAAATCTTAGAGAGTTAACGAGTACAAGCTGGAGAAATTTAATGTTTCTTTCATGGCAGAAGATAACCGGTTTTACAGCATTGACCATCCCGAGAAGCGAAAACTTAACGGCAAAAGCCTAATTTTACAGCACATTCAACGTTTTCCTTTATTTATATTTTGCTTCACTATAAGATCACTTATGATAAAAGTGTACATTGTAAAAGATGCAGGACACCGTGATTTAATAGAGCGTTTGTAGCAACTTTGTATCTCTACTTAGGATTTTGCTTTATGTAACAACGTGTTTGTTTTCTTAATGAAACAGTACCCATTAGTCATTCAAAAGTTGAAAGGCATAGTTAAGATTCAAAAGCATTTTTGCTCATAACAAAAAAAAAATCCAAATTTGAAATGTTCTTTCCAATTTTATTTCATGAAATTGGAAAATATAATATTCAATCGTTTTGTGTCCACAAACTTCGTGATCATACGTACTGAACTGAAATGTTTTGGTAAAAGTGGAAAGCCCGAAATTAGCTAACAGCTTCTATCTTTATTCATTTTTTTCATAGAATAACTTACATTAACACATACAATACGAATATGAAATAGAATTATTTGAAGCTATTGGTATTTGCTATAAAGACTAATAAATGAATTCTATTGAACTTATTCTCTTTAGATTTTCATCGGGGTAAAGCAATTCAGATTATCAGCAAGGTAATGCAAGATCTAGCTAACAGGATGTAGCAATCTTCGATATATTTCAGACATCAATATACAAAATCTGCCAGCGAACTGCAAAGAAATTCGTATACTAAAATGCATGACATTATTTAGTGAAGCAATAGCATCAAAAGCAGTAAAATATATGGAGATAAACCCATTGTTATATAGAATAGTTGAAAAAATAGAAATAAAAATAAAAATGTAGATAATTTGTTAATTTATTTCAGTTCGTTCGCCTTGCTATTCAGTGGTAGAGGATATATCTGTTGTTCCGAAGGTTCAGAGCTAGGTTCCGAGAAAGGTTTCTGTAAAAAAGAAGGTTCGACATGTCCTATGTCCAAAATGTGGCGATTATTTCTTAACCAATTAATCCACATCAGGACTATCGTGGGCAGATGCCTGAACACTTGTTCTGACCGGTATTGTCACCATAAGGAGCAGAACTGAAACTAACATGTGTCTCACAGGTAACTGGATAAAGAAGAAACAAATAAAGGAGTCTTCTAAACTCAGGCTTTATTTGCTTTGCCTACTTTTAAATTCTGATTAGTTATGGGAATGCCAATGAAGAAAGAAAGATGGTAACGTTTTGCGCTGTTATGACTGTTTTACTTAACCTATACAGGTGTTAAGATATTGGTGTGCGACTTCAATGCCAAATACTGATTACTACAATAGTACAACAAATATATCTACAGAGAGAGGATACCCAAAAGCTCTATCAGACATATGGAAAATTGGAAACTGGTTTTAAATCTATGGATGCAAGAAAGAACATTTTAAAACTGCTTAATCGATAAAACTAGCGCGATACTATGGAGAAGTATTATTCTTTTTCTCAGAATATTTTGAAAAAAAAAAAAAAACGAACTAAAACAATGTTAATATGCTCAGCTTATGCTATATGGTGATTGCCGTATTAAATTAGCCAGCTACATATTGCCGTAGTAGTCGCTAATGTTGAATCGGTGTACGAAAATAATCGTGAGCTTCGTCAGGTTGTATTATATTACACATGACGAAGCATGAATGAGCAGGAGACTGCATAATGGGTTTCATAGTGACTGTGCGTGAGTCACGAATCATATAAAGACCGCCCTCGGTTTGAAGAAATCACTTTTCAAATGAACCTTTGGCTAATGTTTGGCTCAAATGAGAGGAAATAAAAAACAAGCTTACTTATAATTAAAAAAATATTTCCACAATTACAATACAGCAGAAAAAATCTCACATTAAATCCTGAAATAAAGCATAAGATTATGAAAACTTAGCATTATAGAAGATTGTTTGATTGTCAAGATTGGTCTTCTATGGTATAATGTATATGCATTTAAGCGAATACATCTCAAGCTAATTTCCACTTAGCCTGTAAAATCCTTCTGAAATATTGCTTTTTGATTGAATCTGATTTCTGTTAGCAATGGAAACGATGGAGTCATGTTCTAAAATCGAAACATTTCATCTCCACAAAGTGACTCAGAGGATTGCACACAAACATAGGAGATGATAGATGAAAGATGGATTTATGGTCTAGGAAGCAATGCTGAGTTTGAAAATGTCACGGACAGCACTCCAGATGTGGATGCAACAAGACAGAGCTCCAGCACACTTTTCTTTAGAAGTACGAAATATACAAAATGACACTTATCCAAAACTCTGGAAGGGGGTTGTAGTTTTTGGTAGTGTTTAACGCCCGCTTTTATTGCTTGTAGCACCCCAGGCGATGACACTGGTGCTACATGGAATGATGATGGAGCACCGGTGGAACACAATGGCGGGGGAAACCGGAGAAAACTCGCCTCTTCCCGCTTTGTCCACCACAAATTCCACATGACACTAGAACGTAAGGGAAGGTTCACTTACGTAGTCATCCCGCTCTTCTGATCTGACGCCTCTGATTTTTTCTTCTTTCCTCGTAGTTATCAAAATCCTTATGTACGTGCCACTAATCCTTGTTTCTTATAGGCTTGCACCGCAGATGTACAACTTTGAATGTGGAAAAATAGCTGTCTGCCGCAAAGATAGACAATAAACACTTCGCAATGTAGATGCACTCGCTATCGCCTTACTGAGAAGCAGATTTGAAGAAACATATTCCCTCATCTGTTTCAGATACGAATTTACATACTTTTCATATGCCCCAACTCTCTTAAATAATATATTTCATTCTTACGATTATGAGGATGTATACTTCTTCGAATATATTAAAACATATTATCAGTTTATTTACGAATTAGTTTGTAGCTCACAATTGACTATTCCACAGCAGCAGTAATGAGAAGTGACCGTTAAGGGATAGAGGACAAAATGATATGGAACAAATCTTAGTTCTCGACCAAGGAACACTTTTCACATCTGTTGTGGCCTGCGAGATGGATTATGTGCTCGGTAGAGAGCACCAGAATTTTCTAAGATGACATTATGGGTGTACCTAAAACAAAATAGCTGATTAAGAATAATCGTACCTAACCCAAGTCTGTGTACAAAATAAATGTATTATAGTTCCTGATATTCTCAAGCTTGAACTGACTCAGAATTGATTGAATCTTACATAAATTCCTTTTCTGAAATTGTATCCTCTATAAGCACAAGATTTAGACTCAAATCTGTGTGAAGATGAGTGCAATTTGTATACTTCCTGATGTACCGCTATCACAATGTCAAAGGGCTTAACACTCATTATGGTTATTAATAGAGGTTACTTTGCAATCCTTTCGTTGTTAACTTAATCCTTTAAACCCAGTGCTAACATCCGCAAACCTGAGAAATAATTATTTGATTGTTATGTAAGTTAATAAAAAGTAGATACATATTGTAAAAAAAAATCATGATTTCATTGTGCAAATTCATGGGGATCACTAAACGAATATTTGGAAACATCAATGTCACGTGAATTGCCATTATCTAAAGAAATACTCTTTGGTATAAAAACGTTTCTAAGTATTATCAAGGCAGTGATTGTTTCTGTAGAAATGGTTTGTGGAACTCGGGCCTGGGTTTTGTTAGTTTAAGTCCTACTTAACAGGGCCCTAACAAAGAGAGAGGCTAAGAATACAAGCAGCAGAGATGTACATTGTTACAGCTGTGGTGGGATATGACAGAGAAAAAAAGTGAATAGCTTACAAGAGCATTATCACATTGATGTCACAGATTAAGTAACAATATTTATAGTAAAAATGTATCGAAAACAAAAATCCCAATGTGTCGGCTTTCTCTCTACGTTTGGTGCACATTTCTAAAGCCGTTTAATAATCTTTAAAGCAAATAAATATATGCAACAAATTAATTAATGTTAGTGAATCATTCGAATTTGTAAGTAGTTTTCTCGACAAACATGAGCCTATGGGAGAGAGAAAGCCGAGACACGTGTATTTTTATTTTCGATCTACTTTCACTAAAAAATATACCAGCTCGATCTGCAACATTAACGCGACAATGGAATTGGTCCTTGTTAGACCAGAACTGCAAATATGTAACTTAAATGAATATAAGCGGCCAATTGTAGAAGTAATTGAGAAAACGTTTAGAATGTCAGCCAAGTACGATACACACTAAACAACCACTGGTTTAAACGTTGACGAAGGTCAAAAACAAAATGGTTGCAGCAGGAGAAAACTAAAAACCAGAATGGGCATTTGATAATGTTAGTCCTTGATGTAGATGGTGGTTCGCATACGAACTCTGAAGGTCTTCCTAAAGTGGAAAACACCGTAATACATAAATTTAGGTTATTTTTAAAACAGAAAAATCAGGTTTGTAAATGTGCTAATACGTAGTCTTGTTTATTCGACTTTTCCATTGAAGGGCGCTGCGTAAAAGTGTTTTCACAAATTATAGATTATGCTAATTCCCGGAAAGCTAGGACCGACATGCATGTGTTTGTCGCATTTATTAAAAACCTGACATAAATGAAGGCATTTGTCTCCCGTCCAAAAATGTCGAAACTAGCTTTCGTTCCTCTCGCTAATTGATATCTTCCTAAACACAGACATTCCAAATACATCCATTATATGGAAGAACTGTATTTTTTTATCTAAATTTCTTTTCCAAAGTCATACAAAGTGACGTCATTTGCATCCCCACATAATTGAAAACAATAGATTCTGAGAGGCACGCCCGGTTTTTGTTTTTACTTCAAAGTTTCTGCTGATGAAAATGATAGTGGAGACCACACACAAACATGAATTCTTCATTATCCTGAGTGGCCATTTGGAGAGTGAAGGAAGGCATCCTTACTTGTCACTCTCAAGTTAACAATGCTGATGTTAAGAAGAATAAGAAGAAGAATTAACGGCAAATTTTCTACCACCCACAGCGCTGATTAGAGAGAAAAGGTTGACAACAGCTGCGCTAGGACTAGCATACGGAACGAATGGGAACATGATGGATGGAATGTAACAAAAGAAAAAATTGGAGCTGTACATCATGAAGAAAGAAGAACAAAAATAATCTTCGCGTTTCTTGCTCTGAAAATTGCAAAATCTGTAAACTTCAGAAAGAAAAACACGTTTTGTTTACTAATGAAACAATAAAAACGAGAAAATTATGCTCTAGAAACAGCACCAATTTGTAGAAGCGACACCTACTTTGTTTTTCCTGACTGCACAGCCTTCAAATGCGATATCTGTTAGATTTAAGTGGCAATAAAATAAGTGCAAATAAACGCAAAAGGTAACAGTACTTAAAACTTGTAACCGTGTATAGCAGGTTAGCACAGTTCAAAACCATATACCTCCTCACACACGTCTTGGAGGGGATATTAATTTTAAAATCAGCAGTATGAAACAATTCCAAAGAAGCCCGACCTGGGTAGTGTGGTTGTAGCGTGTCTGCCTCACATACAACAGTTCGAATCTCGCTTAGGGTGAGTACACAGAAAAGGCTTTTTTCGGGGTTTTCCCCTTATACTAAGAAGATGAATGTCGAGTAACTTAAGCTCCATGGACCCAGATGTCATTTGAGCATCATTTCACCAATTACATTCATCGTCCCATATGACCAACCAGGTTAAAGGACGTTAGGTAAGTTACAATAAAAACAAAAATATTAAGTTTCTTTGTTTCGAAGGTGGCTAATGATTGGATATTATGCTTTCACACCGATAACGTAGTATGCATCGGGTGGGAAACTTGTCTTTTGTGTTATTTTCTGTGATTCCGTTTTATTGCTTCTTTCTTCTTGGCAATAAACTGTTTTATGTACCGGGCCTTACTTTTGGTTTTTATTTGGAATACGGAACGATGTTGAATAAAGTAGTTACAGTGTAGTTAACTGCAGTAAAGTGGCCGTGTTTATGTCCATTTTGCAAGAATACACTGGTGTGAGAAACCGAAGGATGAGATGGATAAATTAACATATGAACTACTTGGTGGAAATGAATGAAAATGCGGGAGCAAGTTGCCGGAGGTCTCTTACCTGTACGCAGTAAGTTGGACGTTACATGGCGTGGGTGCAATTGCAACCTTATTTAACACAACTGTTAGGCACGCAATCTCACACTACACAGTGGCACAGCGATTGCATAAAGGTGGTTTCTTTGCCCAACGGCCAATATAGTTTTCACGAAACATGATGGCCCTCAAACGGGACCGTTCCCCTCTGCCACTGAGAAATATCCATTAGCAAACAAAAGACGAGCCTGTATTAGGGGTGAGAGGCAACGTAGTAAAATCTTGTTTTCTGGAGACTCGAGCACTCTATTTGCAAGTCGAGATTCGCGCCTCATTTAAGGGATCAGTAAGTGAAGACTTGGCAACTGCGAGGGTTGGTTTCTAACCGCAAACTACCTAAACGCACAAACTTCAAAGTCACGTCTAGGATCATCATGTTCAGAAAAATACTGTATGTTGCGTTCCGTTGACTCTCGCACATCCACAGTGTATGTTGCGGTACAAGTGTGGTAAGGTTTCAATTGGAGAATAAGATAGTTTTTGAAAATAAAAGACGCTGTCGAGTAGCTTATAATTTGGAGATTCTTAATGAACTTAATGCATGTATTCTGTTTTTTTTTGTTTTTTTTTCAAAATGTCATTAATTACGAACACCAGTAGCGGTTACAACAATAATTAGATTAACAAGGAATTGGCGATCAATTAACGAATTTTAAGAAAGCTCACCTTAAAAACGTTTGGTGCGTTACATCATTCACCTGAAATTTCTTTCTCCTCCTTATTATCATTATTATTATGATATTATTATTGTTATTATTATTAATATTATTATATCATTTATTAGTGGTTATTAAATATACGGGAGTTATTGTTCCAATAAATAATTAAAATACGAAAGTTTATTATTCTATCTCATGAATGTAGTCATTAGACATAAACAAGAAAAGTAACGTGAATGTGCAGTCTAATTAAGGTGATGCATCTGTAAAATTGTCCAAAAATTGTGAATAACTAAAAAATCATAACTTTCCCTACACGTACTATGTACATAGTGTAGAAAGAAGGTACTGTAAGTACCCAAATATTCCATACCGAGATTTCACCGGAAATACATGTTTTGAGACCCCTAAATAAAAAAATAATTTTTAGAAAAAGTTTAGGCTGTGTGTGTGTGTGTGAGTGTGTGGATAACTCAAAAAAGAAATTAAATACCAAACTTGAGTAACTCCCAAGGATGCGACACGAAGATTTTCAAGAAAATCTCCCCACCCATTACCCTTTACATGGTACCATTTTCGAAAACTTTGATTTGTTCAAAAGTAACTAATGATTTTCATTAAAATATCGTATATTAAAGATATTAACATGACAAATAAAATCTATATCTTAAATGTTTTTTGAATAGCCTCTGAAGATCTCTTTATTCTGGATGAATTTTGCTGGATTTTGTAGTGTTTTTTTTTTTTTTTTTTTTTTTTTTTTTTTTTTTTTTTTTTTTGCGGTAGAGCTAACCGTTTCTGAGATATTCCTGTTATTGGTTTCGGCTTTAAAACACTTAATACTTTCTTTTCGCAGACGGGAATTTGCCAACTCCTGGACATACAAACAGAGGAATTTCAATCATATACCAGCCAGCTTTTGACTATCACCTTAGCCTAGAATACGCCCTTACTTCCCTTCTACTTAGCAAGTAATAAGACTACTTCTGCTAATTTTATCTCGATTAGCATGAAGCAGACAGAAGAACAAGCCTTTTAACAATAATACATCACAGAGATGTAGAAAAAATCGTGACATGGAACACACCACATTTTTTGTTTCATAATAAAATTATACGAATTTAAAATTTAAGAGAATATATCGTTTTTCGCACATAATGCAATTTAACTACCAACTGAGTGACGTTTCAATTGAATACGCGCATGTTTATTAATAATCACTCGTAAATTTAAACCTCATTTTCTCGCAAGCTTTTCTCTAACCCTTTTCCATATTCAAAATGCACCACACGATGCAATGTTTCATTAATTTTTTTCAAATATTTTATACTGCCTCTCAAAAGTACAATAAAGAAAATAGTCATATTACTTTTCCGAAACAATTTTATTAAATAATTACATGAAAAATCAAGAATTTTGGAAATTGTGGGAAATAGTAACAATCTTTCTCCACTAATTAGGACTAATATAAAGATATATAGCATGACAGATCTATTTGTAAACTCATTAGCTGTAGGTAAAACTGTATTATTGTGTGTTAATCTTTTTAAAAATCTGATGTGATCCATTTACATGACTTTCTCTATACCTCTGCAACAGATTATTGTTAGAAAGCTAATGCTACTATTTACTTCATGCTCATCGGGGAAAAAAAAAAAAAAAAATAGCGGAATATAGCCTTATTACTTGCTTCCTTGTAAGTAGAAGCGAAATAAGGGAGTACCGTAGGTTAAAGTGATAGTCAAAAGCTGGTTGCTATGTGACTGAAGTTTCTTTGTTTGTATGGACAGGACTTGACAAATTCCCTTATGAGAAAAGTATGTTTTTTAAAGCTGAAACCAAAACCAAGGAGTATCTCAAAAACGATCAACTCCACGAAAAAAAAAGGTATATAACATAAATTGTGTATTTTTATGTGCTCTACATTTTTATTGGTAAGTTTTTGTCTATCTCTCACGGTTTAGCAGTCATGCAAATCTGTAAAATTCATCCAGAATAAAGTAGTCTTCAGAGGCTATTCCCGAAAATTCAAGATATACATTTTATTTGTCAGGTAAATATCTTTAATATACGACATTTCAATCAAAATCGTTAGAGCCATTTTTGATAAAATCAAAATTTTCGAAAAAAGTTCCATGTAAAGGGTAGTTGGGGTGAGGAATTTTCTTTAAAATCTTCGTGTCGCATCGTTGCAAGATACCAAACTTAAATATCAAGTTTAGTATTTAAGTCATTTCGTTTTTGAGCTATGCTGTCCACAGACATAGAAAAACACATACACACGAACCTTTTTCTGAAAATGCTTTTTTTTTGGGGATTCAGGGATACCTATATTTCCGGTGAAATCTCGGTATCGAATTTTTGGGTGGAATGCAATACCTTCTGTATACACTATGCTATTGTACGTGTAGATAAAGTAAAAATGAATTTAAATAAACATGTACGCTAGAACTTTGGTACATGGTGTACATATCACACTTATTTCGTATATTAACTGCTATACATTTCAATAAGATATCTTACATTCTGTGGATTTTTCAAATTTCAAACATGCATCTTTATTCCACCTCTCACAGCTGTGAACAATTGTATCACTTAGTGACTGACTGTAACGGCTTGGGTGATGGCGTGATGTCTTATTTCGAGTAAAGGTAGCTGTGGCTCTTTGTTTCCTAACACATGAATACTGGTATACACAATTTCAGTTAAATAAATTCAAAAGTTAATCATTTCTTAGTTAATACCAACATGAAACGACCGCTGATTTTGCAACATCGTGACCTCAATGTCAGCCTGGGTGCTTCACTTGGTTAAGTCTCGGGTTCAAACCCAGTTCTGATCAATAGTTTTTAAGTGTGCTTAAAAGCGAGATCCTGTCAGTAGATTGACTGGGATGTTAAATAACTCCTGCGGGACGAATTCCGGCACACCAGCGGCACTGATGTGCTTCTGGCAATTAACAGTGTCGTCAACAAACAAATGCTCAGAAAGTGTATGTGATAATATTAAACGCTATTTAAACGACACATCACATAACAGAGTTTTGAATGATGGACCGATGTGTGTATTTAAATGTTGAACAATTGAACGTCAACAAAACCCACAGTCAAATTAAGCGAAATTTGGTTACTGCTGTACCTTTATTTTCCCTGCGTACTGTACCCCTTTGACTCTACATCTTCTAAGGCACTTTCATCTTTATTAATCAATATTTTCTCTTTTCTGACCTGCAAAGGTCCATTTTACCGCCGCTCCCATCGCTGTTTTGTTTACCGGTGACCAAGCAGATTACTTTACCTTGGAGATGGCAGTTACATTCCTATGTTTAATGATTTATGAAACAAATAGGAGCGTTAAAATTCCATATCCTTTTCTAAACAAGTCAGTACTACTCATATTTTGCTCGCCTATTCTGTACAATGTTAAACACTTGACTTACACACTTGGAAAGGAATTAACTATTGCATATATATATATGTATGTATGTATGTATGTATGTATGTATGTATGTATGTATGTATGTATGTATGTATGTATGTATGTATGTATGTGTGTACGCATGTATTGTAGTGAGTATGCGTGTGTGTGTGTGTGTGAGGGGGGGAGAGAGGGAAATGAATTTGACATTCTACTTTTAGATCGGAAACGAAAAAGCGTTAGTAAGATATCTGTTACAATGATGATAAAAATTTGTGTTACGTTTACTTTCTCTACTGGTTGCCTGTAGTAAGCAGAGGAAGTACGGCAGTGGTTCAATAGGTTCCCGTGTTAAGAACGAAGACACCAGTTGTTTCAAACACCAATTCTTTCTCAACATAGTCCCCATTTAGGGTCATATGCTTCTCTCAACGTTCCTGCCATTTTTAACCCTTCCAAAATAGGAATTGCCAAACTGTGCAAAATACGGCTCTAACTCGGATACTGACAGCATTTGATCTACATTTTGTTCCCGCAATTATTTCTTCATATTTGGGAACAAGATACAATCGCAGACAGCAAAGTCGAGCGAAATTCGGAGGTGTGGCGGCAATTCATAACAAAATTCATACATTTTGGCGGCGACAACTCCGGATGAACGTGCTGAGTGGTAATGAAACAGCACTTTCTTCTTTGCCAAATGCGTCTGTCTCTCCTTCAACTTCTTGTTGAATCGGACCAATAAAGTCATGTCAATGGAACGCACCATTTTTTTAAAAAAAAAAAAAAAAAGGTAAGTTTGTGTGTGTGTCCGTGTGTTAGTGTGTCTGTGCACACGATAACTCAAAAAATAAAAGCGGTAAAATACTAAACTTGGTATATAAGTTAAGTATCTCCCAAGGATGCGGCACGAATATTTTGAGGCATATCCCCCTACCCCAAACTACCTTTTACATAGAAAGATTTTCGAAAGATTTGATTTTCTCAAAAATGGCTTTAATGATTTTCATTAAAATAACGTATGTTAAACATATTCACTCGACAAATAAAAAGTATTTCTTGATTTTTCTGGGAATAGTCTCTGAAGACCTCTTCATTCTGAATGAATTTTGCTGTATTTTACATAACCAGTAAACCGTAAGGGATAGACACAAACTTACCACACAAAATGTGAAGATCTCGTTGAAACACACAATTTATGTTATATACATTTTTTTTTCTCGTGGAATTTACCATTTTTGAGATATTCCTTGTTATTGGTTTCAGTTTTGAAATATTAAAACGTTTACAGGAATTTGTCAACTCCTGGAAAAGTAAACCAACGGATTTCATGCACATGGCAATCAGCTTTTAAAAGACTTGACCATCGTTTTAGCCTAGTGTATTCCCTTATTTTTCTTCTATTTACTAGAACGAATTTCTGCTGTTTGCCTCAAGTAGTATGAGATAGATAGAAGCATAAGTTTTTAACAATAATTTGTTACAGGGATGTAGAGAAAGTCATGTGAATGGAAGAAATCAGATTTTTACTCTCCTGGCCAGGTAAAGAACATGGATCAAAGCCATAACATCTGACTATCGCTTTGCTACTGTATCGTACATAGAAATGTAAATAGGTTAACAAGAACTGACTAATATAATACGTTTTGTAACAATATGTATGGAAGAGGAGGCAGAGAGGGCCATGTGAATTCAACATCAGAGTTTTACGTCTGCACTGGTTTAAGTTCGAAGAGAAGGCAATGTTTACTCTTTAGAAATGCTACTGACTCTATCAGTACGGCAAGTTCAAAGCTAATGCATTCCGAGTGCACTCAAGGCTATCCTTTTAACTAGCAGATACGTAAATGACAAATTGAAATAGGTCTTCCTCCATTCTCAGAAAACAAGAAAGCTTCTTACTATCCAATATTTTGACAGGGAGTACGAAGGTTTGATATGGATATTTGAGAAGTTTTCCTTTAAAACGTTTTACAATCGGTACTGCTTGGGGCACTCAGTGCAAATTATATCGAGGAGTATTTGGAAACGAGAGAAGAAAGACCCCACACCACTGCATCGATCTCTGTGACAGGGTATTACCCCCACCGCTAACTCAGACTCATCTTCAGTCACACAGTTTAGGAAACAGCATCTCTGCAACAAAACTGACGTGAACAACGAATACCACTTTACACAGCAAAATCTCTCCACTTCTGCTTCAGCAACGGAGGTTTGACGGTTTTTTGTTTTGTTTGTTTTTTGTTTCGTTTGTTTTAATTCTTGTTGATAGAACTATACCGAAACTGGGCAAAGACTTCAGAAGTTCGTTGTTCAAGTACTACTAACATTTTCCATCAGTTTTATGCTGCTTGTTCATTGTCAAACTGTCTCAAATTGGACACTTCTAGTTCCACAACGTTCTCCACTAAATGAAGAAAAACTTCTCACAACAGTACGGAATAAAATTTGTCACAGTGAAATAAAACTGTGATTTATGTGTATCGGTGTTCTAAATTGTGAAATCCACCCCCAAATACTATTTCAGTATTTTGTTAAATGGAATTTCATATTATTATTTCTTTTTATCGTTGTGAGCAAAACAATTCTTTAATGATAATTATAAAACCATTTCTGCTAATCTTTATCTCGATTTGCATGAAACAGGTGGAAGATCGTTAGAATAGCTTGTTGCAAAAACCATGGTAGGGAAAACCATGTGTGTTAATATCAGGATTTTTTCCTATTTATCCTATTGTTATTTCAATCGTATTATTGGCGGTAATATACGAGGGCTGTAAAGAAAGTAGTGGCAACATGGTCCTCACATTCACAGGAGAGCGGGTATGAGCCAGTAGGATATGGGAGCGGTCAGGTGACTAGTGTCGATGTGTAGTGTGCATTGTTCGGGCTGCCAGTTGAGTGTTGTTGCTGTGAAGCGTTGAAGTAAACAGTGTCAAGTGCACCGCTCTAAAGCATGTGTACCAAAGGCGATCAGCGTTCGTGGATTAAAATCGAGGTTGCCCGTGGAAAAAAATGCATCAGCATGTTATCGAGGATTACGTGAAGCCTGTGGCGGGAATGCACGAGTCAAGGCGTTTCGTGCAGGTCGGACTGAGACTGCGGATTTGCACCGTACAGGTCGGCCGTCCATTCCGCAAGATCAGATTGACAACGCGAGTGGTCTCGTTGCCATGGACCATCGATGGACTGTCCGGGAGTTATCCATAGAGGTTGGTCTCAGTCATCAAACTGTGTGGCATATCCTGACGAAATATTTTCACCTGAGGAAAATTGCGTCCCGTTGGGTTCCACCAAATACACTACAGGTTAATACTGGACACTTCAATTTTCCCGTGTTAAGCTGAGAGACAGGTATACAGTGGCGCTCCTAGCGGCCAGGTCTTAAGAAACAAGCGATTAATTTTGAATGTTATGAAAGGGAAACCCAATAATGATATTATAATATGCATTGTTACTTTTTATTTATTCAAACAATATTTTGTCAATACAATACAAAACAATGTAAAGGTATTGGATCTACAGGAATTATTTTTTGTTGCATGACATTTTTTGCTTTAATGTTTCTACCTGTTTTTTTTTCCTTGTTCTTTTTTCCATTTCATCATGGAAATAACATTTTATTAACACATTGAATGCTTTGTCAATAAACACATACTTACAATTTTCACATATGCAAGTGAATAATGCATCATCTACACGCATATTTAACCTTAGTTTAACATTAAGTCTACTGTCGGAAAGATAATGAAGAAAGTTTCATTAAATAGAGTATTGCTGCTTATGTACATTGTATAAACAGATCTGTTGTGAAATATGAATCTAGCATTTCCATAACGCTTCAGAACAATATGAACATTTTAATTTACTACATCTGCTCTCATCGATGTCTACCTCTTTGTTTATACATTTCTCATGAGACAATTTTGCACATATCCACGTGCATACACATGAATCTGCACCCTGCTGAACATTAACTGGAAAACTATCACTTTTGCTGCTCTGGTATAATAAGTGCAGAAGTCTGAATTACAAATGATATACATTTTTCCTGTAAACCAGACTTTAGAACTAAAAACTTGCTTACATCCATAGGCACAATTACTGTCTTCAAACGACTATAATAATGATTTGTAATTGCAAGTCTAAGACATTGTCTGAATTTTGAGGAATCTGGGGTTACATTGTTCCCACCCGTGTCCCTAATAACAGAAAACAAAATTTCCAAACAATCTTGTGTCAGTCGTCTTGCAAGTAAATATGAGGAACCATATTGACATTTTAGCTCCTGCCACAATAATTTTCATGTCAATATGTGCATTAAAACAAGGAGGTTTCTTACGCTGACCATTCATTACATGGATTTTTTCTAAGAATTTTCATAATTCATTCAAATACAGTAAATGTTTACGTTCGTCATTTATTGCATAGCGCAACTCTTAAGCACAATGATTTTGAGACAAGTTGGAAATGTCAAATAGACAGTCCATTTTTACTTTCTCTACACGTAATATGAACATAGTGTATAGAGAAAGTATTGTATTGCACCCAAAAATTCGCTACCGAGATTTCACAGCAAATATATGTTTTGAGACCCCCTGATTCCAAAAAATGCATTTTTAGAAAAATGTCCGCGCGCGCGTGTGTGTTTGCGTAGCATAGCACAAAAACAAAAGTTCGTTAATTACCAAACTTGGCATTTAAGTACAGTATCTTCCAAGGATGCGACACGAAGATTTCTCAAAAATGGCTCTAACGATTTTGGTTAAAATGTCGTATAAAAGATGTTTACATGAAAAATAAAATGTATATTTTGAGTTTCCTGACGACATCTTTATTTTGAATGAATTTTGTGGAGTTTTGCATAACTGGTAAACCGTAAGAGATATGTAGAGCTCTTTAAAACACACAATTTGTGTTATATACATTTTTTCGTGGATATGATTGTTTTTGAGATATTCCTTGTTATTGGTTTCAGCTTTGAAAAACATACCTTTTCTTTCTCATACATGAATTTGTCAACTCCTGTCCATACAAACAAAGGAACTTCAGTCACATAGCAACCAGCTTTAGACTATCATTTTAACCTATGGTACTCCCTAATATCGCTTCTACTAAAAGGAAGCAAGTAATAACACGATTTCTGCTAATTTTTTTCTTGATTAGCATGAGGTAATTAAAAGATTCAGATTTTTAACAATGCTTTGCTGTAGAAATGTAGAGAAAGTCATGTAATGGAACGCATCGGATTTTTTCAATGAAATTAGCGATAGCTAATGTTTCATCATACATAGAATTAAACACAACATGCGTTTTAATGCAACAACAGATAGAATGGCTTAAAACACGAACGGCAAAGCATACCCTCATTGGACTAAGTGGTGGTAGTTCAATACATTGGCTGGTCAACCTTGGAGCTAACCGAGGTTTCATGGCTCTGTCCTTTTTTATAAAATTCTAAAATATGGTTCCAAGAAACCTTTCTATCCACACAAATTATAGAATGCCGTTTCAAATTATTTTTCACTGATTTCAACAGGTGTGGAGCATCATGGAAAAAATGCACTCTACTGTTATAAATGTCAATAAATGGATTTTCCTCAGAGATGTTCAGCAATGATTTCATTTTCAGATTATTGCTTCCCTGGAGTGGTTATATATATTAACGTTTCACAATAATATAATCTTTTTATATTGTTTTATCTCGTGGGAAGCGGAAAAAGGACTTGGAAAGTTTCAGAAGTTCAAAGTTATTGCAGCCAAACACAGCACAAACCTTACCAGACATGGTTCAATACTTCTGTCTGATAATCCTTATAACATTGTGTAGACCGATACACAGCTAAGTTACATCTTAATTAATCATTATTGCTATTACATAGGCTATACTGAAGCTACAGCAACACCAGCTGATCGCTGCTCATGGCCGACCCGCTAGAATGCGCTGGCAAGGCGTGTTGCGCGAAATATCACAGAGTGTCCTGTATTAAGCTATAGAGTATTTGGTTCCACATCGACTCACTGAGGTACAGAAATGGCACCGGTATGCACTGGATGGCATGCACCTGGACAGATACCGCAACGAAGGATACGCATTTCTGCAGCGTTTTGTCGCCATTGATGACACGTGGGCACGAGCCTATGAGCCGGAATTGAAGCGTCAGTCGAATGAATGGCGTCACCCAAGTTCACCACGTCCACAGGAAGTTCGACAGGAACCCAGTCGGGTGAAGCTGATGCTGATTGTGGCATGCGACTACGAGGGGGTTATTCTTAGGCATGCTGTGCCTGAGGGACAAACCGTCAACAGTGACTACTATTGCCGATTTCTGGAGCGACATCTTCGTCCGGTTTTGCGGCGCAAACGTCTACGTTTATTACGAGACGATCACCCCATAGTGTTGCATCCTCCGTACTCACCAGACATGAGTCCTTGTGACTTCGACCTGTTTCTGAAGTTGAAGGAACCCCCCGAGGCCGCCGATTTCCTGACGCGGCTTCTGTAGTCAGTGCAGTAGGGCGCTCCTTCGCAGTCATCAACAGAGATTGCCTTGCCAACGGTCCTCAACGGCTGCCCTACACTTGGCAAAAGGTCAGGGACTTTGCGGGTGACTACATTGAAGGAATGTAATGCAGTTGTACTGGTGAGTTCAATATATATATTGTGTTCTATCAATGTTGCCACTACTTTATTTACAGCCATCGTATCAGGCTAAAGCTCTCTTTGCATGGCCAGGAATAAAATAAAATAACGAATGATGACTTCCCAAATTTAAATGCTTAAACCAACAACGGAAATGGTTAACTCCACAAAACATGTATACGTCATAAATTGTGTATTTTAACGAGATCGATAATGTTTGAGCAGTAAATTTTTGTCTGCCTATGGTTTACCAGTTATGCAAAAGATATCCAGAATACAGACTACTTCAGAGGCCATTGCCATAAAATTTAAGATATATACCTATTTTATTTGCCATGAAAATACCTTAAACATAATCAAAATCGTTAACCATTTTTGACAACAAAATATTTGAAAACAGATCCATGTAAAGGTTATGGGGGATTTCTTGAAAATCTTCCGTATCGTAACCTTGGAAGAGCTGAACTTAAATACCAAGTTTGTTATTTAACGGACTTTTTCTCCGAGGTATGCTGTTCACAGATACAGACACACACCTGCCTTTTTGTTAACATTCCTTTTTTAAGATTCAGGGATCTCAAAACATATATTTCCGGTGAATCCTTGGTATTAAATTTTGGGATTAGAATACAGTATCTTCTCTATCTACATAACATTGTTCATAACTACACGTAGCCGAAATTGCCCTTAAGATCCAAAAAGTCAGTGTCTATGAAAATAGGCAATTTTAGACACTATAAAATTAGTAAATTTCAATCCAGTAGTCACGAAACTTGCTAGCCCGCCTCTGCATTGTGTAGATAGAATGTCTGCCTTTATTGAAGAGCACTCCAGTTCGAATCGCGATTAGGGCGAGTTACCTGGATAAGTTTTTACGGAGTTTTAGCTTATCCTGATAAGACGAATGTCGAGTAACTTTAAGCTCCATGGCATTTGAGCATTATTTCGCCGATTCCATTCATCGTCCGATATGACCTACCAGGACGTTAAGGGACGTTAAGTCACCAAAAAATTCAGGCCTATTATCGCCAACGTTGGTTACTAACGGCCAATACTATCCCAGTTGAGTATAGAAAGTGCAGGCTACTTCAAATTAAACACGATATATATATATATATATATACATATATACATGCATATGTATAAAGCCTACGATTCTGTAGAAATGAAACATAATTAGGCAAATACCAAGCTCTCCTGATGAGTATGAAATGAATGTGTAATAATCTCCCTCATCAGCTTGTACTTGATGTGATTCTGGAATGCTATTAAGATACGAAATCAGGTGATGTCCCCTAATTGTAACACCTACTGCACAATTTTTCTACGGTGTCCTCAACGACTCTACATTGAAAGGATAAGTAATGGCAAACTTTTTTATTCTTCGATGTTTACCTGTTAGCTAATTTCCGAGCTTCGAACATAACCTCCTAACATTTTACTCTGCAAATGAGTCGATCATGTTTTCTTCTTGCGTTACAAGAGCCTCTAAGCCAACAGCGCTCATAAACCCATTCAGGAATTTGAAAATCCCTTTATTATAAGACGAGAAATGACTATGTAGTCATTAATGTCAACGCGGCTGTATGGATTCATGCCTTCCGCTTCCCGTTAGTAAACTCAGTCCATAACCTCAACAAGTACTTGTCAGCTAGCGAAGGCTCTCCTGTCACTTTTAATTGTTGCTGAAAGCGTTATCCTGCAGTAATGCAGTTCGAGCACCATTAACAAGTGTTTAGTTATTAGACATGTTGAGGTCGAGACTTTTATCACCCACAGAACGTTGTCGTTTACGGCGTCGTTTGCAAATTCACACGTCATAGTCATTAGTCACGATTCCGAGAGCTATTTTGTGACATAACGTTTTCAGTCGGTGTTCTCTTTTCAATCTAGCGCTAAGAGAAGTTTAAGTAACTTATTTCGCCAATGTTAAATTTGCTATACTTTGCGACTCATTTCTCCAAGAAGCAATCATATGAAAATAAAATGTTCTCTTTTTACACTGATGTCGACGAGTATGCATTTATTGGTCTTAACCTTTGTTTTTTTTTTTTTTTTTTTTTTAATATTAGCAACACAGTTTCTGAAAATTACATAGTTTTAGACTTTCTTACATTTGCAAAATTAATAGAATATCTCCGAACCATTGTAGAACATGAGTAGAGCCATTAATAAATGTAAATATTTTTCACACTTGTAGCATGAAAGGAGCCTGAGAAAATGTGTTAAATTCTGTTTTTGGAAATATCAAATTGGCTAACATAAGTTTAATAGCAAACACGCTCAAGGAAATAAGAAATATGGAGTAAAATTTTGTCACCAAAATGGCACGCACAAGTGCGCAAAAACATACACACACTAAATATGAAGCGCATTGTATATTTCCATCAATTTGCCATTTTGATTTCACTTTACACATAAGCATTTTATTCCACGTTTCTTTCCAACTCACCTAAATCAACGATTAATAAATTTCCTGATGAGACCTATCCGTGAACATAAAATTGAGTCAAATTATATGAGAAACTTAAGAGAAAATTTCGTTTCTATATTCGGCAGCTCATATAGAGATCATACATATGGCTACTGAGCAGCCTCGAGTTTACATTGCAACATTTTATGTTCTAATCGTCGCTCATTTGTCATTTCTGAGAAGTATTTTCTTGAGAAATTAAGCAGACAGAATCTCGAATATTTATTTCTATTATAATTCTGCTGAACAAATATGTGATATAAACTTTACAAGATGTTAAATGTTATTTGAAGTAGTTCTCAAACAACCTTTTATTCTGAATAATAATCGTCCATAGTAAGATCCTTACAATTGTGATTCGCCAATCATTTTGTTATAGATACAAAAATGGCGTGTTATTTATGGACGCTCTTTAACTGCTGTGGTTCTCAGCGTCCCATTCTAAATTGGGCGTGAAAGACCGCTTAATTTTGCTCAGAGGCCTCTCAATCAGGCTTGAGGTTCTTTTACATCCGTAAATCTACGACACGGGACCAGCGGCTGTACTTCCCTTCCGAAGGAAGCCATGCTTAGGATTTTTACACCCGAAAAAATTCATCGTCCTCCGCCGAGTTTGAACCCGCAACCTTGGATGTATGAAGTTAGCATGGTAACCATTACACCACGGAGGGCGATTTTTGTATAGATGACTTTCTGGATAAATTAGATGCAGTTTAGTATAGAAGATTAAAAGAAGAAGAAAAAAAGTTAACATTCACATGTCTTTCCCTATCCATAATCCTTTTTCATACGTATCCTTCAGATTAATCACAAATTACTTAGTCCTCTCTCCCTCTCTCTCTCTCTCTCTCTCTCTCTCGCTCGGTCTCTCTCTCTCTCTCTCTCTCTCTCTCTCTCCGGCATGCCAAATAGGATGAATATTACCGAGAAATGGTTTCAATCTACATTTTGCAATAGATACTTTTGAGCATATTATAATGGCTCAGCTTTATATTTAGTAGTCTAGTTGTTATCTACTCCTTGCAAGAACTTATGAGAAAGGAAATAACGATCACTAAACATTTCAATGTACTTCAAAAATCCTAAATTAAAGGTGTATAATCCTGTTATATAAGGTACTAAGATATTAGATAAAAAAGAAAGAACACACAGGACAAACATAACATAATAAATAGACTCTAAACGATTTAGATGTTCTTTACAAAATAATGAATACAAAATTAATACAACACATTATATGCTGCATATTAACAGAAACATTTTAACGTTAATTATTTAGCAGTCTTTTTCAAACATAATTTTTTTTTTTTTTATATTTTCTTTCTGCTATTTTACCAACTAAAGGTTTGTTATTTTGCTATAAAACTACTTGTGATTTTGCTTTTTTCCTTTTATGGTTTTTCTTAAGATATATTGTTATTGCTATTTAATAGTTGTTAATATTATTTATTGTAAACTCTTATTGTTTGTTTATGGACAAATTCTGAATCCAGCAGAAAATAACTCAACAAAGAAATTGTATATTTTACGTTATTTATATTTTTCTTGAGTAAGCTTTTATCTAATTCTTTATTGGTTCCCGTTTATATAAAACACAATAATAACTAAACGAACTTAACCGACTATTTACAGAAACTTTATAACAAGTTTTATTTGTGAAATCTGTACCTCAAACATATGTTTTAATCAATATAATAAAAAAACTTTTTTAGAAAATTATTGCTTGAAGCCGTACATTAAATCTAAATACGGCTGCGCCGTGGCCGAGTGGTTAAGCCACTCGCCTCTCGCCTAGGCGGCCCGGATTCGATCCCAAGCGACCGCATGTGGGATTTGTGATGGTCCAAGCGGCGCAGGGGCGGATTTTCTCCGGGTTATCCGGTTTACCCCGTCATCTGATTCCACCAGTGCTCCAAATCCATTCCATATTTCATCCGTGTCATCGCCTGCGGTGCATTCGTAGTAAAAGTGGGCGTTAAACACTAATAAAAAATGTAAATACATATTTAAAAACATGTGTTATACAAGCATCAATAAGCTTTTGGCTAGATCGTTTTCAGTGGATCATGTACCTACACGGCATTATCATTTCCACTTGATTGTGTAGTGGACTATTATTTATTTATTTTTGCTTTTTTCAGAAATTCATTTTCAGTGTGGCAAACTTTACACTCCTTCACATACCATGCCTTCGTTTGGTTTCCCCAAACTCGAATCAGACTAACAGCCACAGGAACATAGTAGAGATTGCAACGCTAAGGATAATGTACTGAAAACATGCTTACCTTTTCTATAAAAGGAGAGTATTAGTCTAATTCTTATTCACTTGGATCGTACTATTAATTTGAAATCTTCTCAAAACTGTAGTTTTGAAAGGAAAATAAATACCTGGAAAAAGTTGTTGAATGAATGCAATGTATTCATTTAAATCCAAGTAGGCACTTACTTTTGTAATTCACAGGATAAAAGAACCTTATTTACATGCTTTGTTATTCCCTATAAGATTACATAAAGAGCATTCAAGCAAAACTCTCAGACTTCGGTTGGCTCGCATTTACCAGAAACTACCTGACCCCTTCTTGTCTTCCTGTCTGGCCAGTAGCGCCCAACCTGTCCTTAACCACGATAAACATTATCTCCTACATATATTCCTCCTTGTCTTCCCTCCGTATCTTTGTAATTTAATTCTGCTTGACAATCAACAGTTGATTCTTTCCAAAAAGATACAGCAAATAGAAATATATATATTTTTTATTTTTTTTTCCCCAGCTATATTCGCACAATGCAGGTACGTTTTTCCAGGAACATTTCCTTTCAGTTTCTTATTTTGTTTCCTTCTTCTCCGTTTTTCTGTTAGTCTTCTTCGATTTCTCATGGCATCATTAGTTCCTTGGAACTTTGTGTGAGATAGTCTGGCTTTCTTTTTCTATTCTTGGTGATATCCATTACATTTCTCAGATGATCTTTTATTTGCCATTCTTTTAGAATGTCCGTACCGTGCTAATTGCTTTGTTGAAATCTGTTAAAATCTTTGAATCAGTAGATATAAAGAAATGAACCTAAACAAGCGCTATCAAGGTTCTTACTGACAATATACGACTTGCTGCAGTGTGTGCAGCTGTAACCTGTCGGGATAAATTTGATTATAGGCCTTTTCTTTTTTACTTAGCCCCTCACATACTGTGAGCCACCGTCCCTGTTTCCCGCTAACAAGTTCGCGGCGAAGATATATACTTATAAAGAGAAGGCCCAGCATATTTCATTAGATATGAAAACTTAAGGGCAAGACACCAACTGAATATTTTGTCTATTAAGAGGCTATAAACATTTTTGGAAAAGTGTAACCTTTAATTCATAAATTTGTTCTTGTTTATGTGCAAAGCGAAAATACGCGCCAAAAGTACAATTTTAAAACTGTCGTCTTTCCAACTCGAAAGCTGAGCAACCAACTTTTTGTGTAGATTCTGACAGCGGGAAAGAGCGTTTTTCTGTGAAGCTATCGAATATTGGCTCTCGCTTGAACTTGATGCAGAGTAATGCATAAACAAAGAGCTTTGCAGGTTATGTTAGAAGTCCACTTTAGCAGTTTGCACGCCGTCAATAAATGTATGAGTTAGTTAAACGATTAGAACGCAAGTTTATCTCTGCGGGGGTTATCTCCAACACGGCTTTATGGGTCAGCTTACAGCCATAATTAACGACACCATTCGCCCAACTGTCACGGTGTAATGAATGGACCGTGTTATTCACAGCTCTAACAACAATACAGTTTCAATTGAAACCTATTACCTAAGCTAAGGGGGAAAAAGTACCTCAAGCACGCAAAGATATAATAGAACATGAAAAATTGATGTTCTCTTTTAAGGCAAATTATTAACGAACTTGGATAATTTGCAGACCTTGTAAAATACGAAATGGCGTCTACACTAGTAATTTCTAGTCTCCTGTGTGTGTGTGTGTGTGTAGTAAGGAATATACTGATCGTTTTACCAACTAACGACTTCTAAAACAGTTTGAGGTTAAGCTATCTCCCCCCCCCTCGTGAATTCATAATAAATCATGATATGCTTGGGAAGTAATTTTCCCCCAATACGTTGCAGCCAAACTAATCTATCCATATCTTTTGCTGTTTTTTCCAGCCTAATGCGCTGTTCACAACCATTTACTTAATTTGAAATGCAGACTAACTTTCAATTTTATATGAAGCATAAACTGCTCCCAACCATAGCTCTGAGAGGTATTACATCATAAGGCTAACTGAACGGCTAGGATTTCTAAAGATATTTTGTTCAAACTAGCCTTGCTGTTCTGCTAATATAACATTCAATTTTATGTTTTCCTGAAACTAAGTGAAAGTAATCGAGGACAATGATCTTTCGTGGCTCGACTTCAACTAAGCTGGCTCTTATTTCGACAGAGTTAGAACAGGCATTCATATACAGTATTTTTAGGTTTGACTGACTATTTTGATAGTTCAACCAGCTGTTAATGAGTAATTCATAAGATAGCATTACAATTAGCATAATTATCACCCCTCACGCAAAATTGGGCTGGAATACACACAGGTGTATAATACAATGTCGGAAATAGAAAATACGAGACCCTCCATTCTGTTGTAAACCAGTTACCATCCTAAACCGCAATGTACTATAGCCGGCAGATTACACCTGTTTTCTTTATCCTGGAAATGTAATACATCGGCCTGTGTTGTGGAAGATAAAGTACTGTTTTGTTTGAAATTTTATTTTAACATGTTCAACACTGAGTATGCAAAATCCACAGCAGAAGTTCAGCTTCACAAAAAAAAAAAAAAAAAAAAAAAAAAAAAAAATATTGACAGACCGCTACCGTTTCACTCAGCTTTTCCAACACTAGGCTTCTAGCTCTCTTGAGTATCTGAATGAGATAGGCGTAATATACCAGTTAAACGGCAACGGTTTACTTGTGCAGTTTAGTTAGCGCAAATAAGACGTAACAATCAAGCATCTGTTAAGTGCTAGAAGTAAATGCGGGAACAGTGACAAAATTTGTTTCCTTCGTTTCAGAAATTAGAGGTTTGTTGAAATCTAATCTGTGTTGTACGAACTATTCTTACTACCACAATAGAAATTGGCAAGTACAAATTGAAAGCATACAAAATCAACGCTTGTGATCGCCGTATAAGCCATTTTCGCCAGACAAATCACTTCAGAAAGTATTTATCACCAGTTTAAAACATTAGCCATTCACAACATACAATTTAAGCTGAGATACATTTTTCAAGTATAAAAATAACGTGGCGTTAATAAGAAAGTTCAGTAAAAATATTCGTTACTTCATAATTGGGCATTAGTTTCATACATCATGTTAAAACCAATTTGTACCGATATTTTTTATATTGTACCACACAATTTACTCAGTTAAATCCATGTAAAATAACTTTATAAGCACCACAAGCATTTAATAGTGAATGCAACTATCAAAACATCACAAAATTAATAAAAGGAATATTTGGGAATACGCCGAAACAGACTGCCTTATTTCTTCTTCCTGAATATTAAAAATCTGATTTTTCCGCTCCGTGGCTTTCTCTACTATTCAGTGGCAAACTATTCTTAAAGAACTATTATTAAAACACTATAAAAACTGAAAAAGAGCCCGTTCCCGTGGTGTGATGATAGCATATTTCCTGATATTTAAGACGCCTCGATCTTAGTTGCTGCAGTAAGACTTTCCCGAGGTTTTTAATTAACAAGAAAACACAAATATGGGGTAACTTTAAACTCTATAAAAACTAGAGCATTTTTTAATCATTTCATTCATCCTCCGATATTGAACTACCAGGTAAAAGGGCGTTAATCTAAACAAAAGAAAGAATTTGAAACAACTGGATGCAAACAGAAAATACAGCTTTAAGATGAAAATAAGTCTGTGCAACTGAGAGAAATGGCTCAGGTACTTGGGAGATCGTGGGTTTTCGTGGTTTCCTTCAGTTGCCAGGGTAAATATCGTATCAGACATTTAAACCACTTCCCAAAGTTCCACTTTTAGTGTAAAACAATTGTAAAACTGAAAATAGAAAGTAATTGCCATCTATGCCATATAATGTAAGCAGTAGACCGGACGGCACCCTTAAACTCAACTGCCTGTCCGGAGCTAAGTGGTAAGTGAGGAGATGAGATGAGACATTAAGGTGTACAAAGCTTGTCTTACATTCGCTATAGCAGAGCCAAACATTGAAAATACGCACTTTAAAAGTATGGTGCATTTTTTGCACTAAAAATCCAAAATCGACATATTTGACCAAAACCACTATATTTATAGTTTAACATCCCATTTAATAATTTTAAAACGTTGCGCTAGTTAAACAACTCCCTATGCCAAACTTTAAAGCCATTTTCTCCGTCTTAATTTATTTCTTATTCTCTCATATTCAAAATTGTATCTTCTCCGACAAAAGTACAACCAGAGGTTTGGAAATTTTTGTCAACGCAACACAGAATTCATGTAATAAAAGTTTAGTTAGAAATTTATATTAATTATAGATTAGTTTAAAAAATAAACATTTTTGCAGTTTTTTTCACTATGTGACATAAAATAATTACTTTTTTCTACACGAAATATGAACATAGTGCATAAAGAAGGTATTGTATTCCATCCAAAAATTCGATACCCAGGTTTCACCGAAATACATGTTTTGTCCCTCCTGAATCAAAAAAAAAAATCTGGAAAAAGGTCCTTGTGAGTGTGTGTGTGTGTATATGTGTGTGTGTGTGTGTACGTGTGAGTGTGTCTGGACAGCATAGCTCAAAAACCTGATATTTAAGTTTGGTATCTTCTAAGGATGCGACACGAAGATTTTCAAAATAATCCCTGCCCCATCACATGGAAAAAAATTCGAAAATGTTGATTTGCTCAAAAATGGCTCTAGGATTTTGATTAAAATATCTTATATTTAACATATTTACATTTCAAACAAAATGCACATCTTGAACTTTCTGGGAATACCCTCTAAAGATCTCTTTATTCTGCATGATTTTTATTTTGTATAATTGGTAAACCGTAAGAGATAGACAAAACTTACTACACAAAAAATGTAGATCACGATAAAACACAATTTATGTCAAATATCTTCGTGGAGCTGATCGTTTTTGAGATATTCCTTGTTATTGGTTTCAGCTTTAAAAAATCTGATGTGTACCATTCACATGACTTTCTCTATATCCCTGCAACAAATTATTCTTAAAAAACTTATACTTCTATTAACTTCACGCTAATCAGTAAAACATTAGCAGAAATAGCCATATTACTTGCTTCCTTGTAAGTAGAGGTGAAATAAGTGAATACCATAGGTTAAAGTGATAATCAAAAGCTGGTTGCTATGTCGCTAAAGTTTCTTTGTTTGTATGGACAGCAGTTTACAAATTCCTGTATGAGAAATGTATAAGCTTTTCATAGGAGAAACCAAAAATAAGGAATGTTACAAAAAAGATGAACTCCACGAAAAAAATGTATATAACATAAATTGTGTGTTTTAACGTGCTCTACACTTTTTGTGCAGTAAGTTTTTGTCCATCTCTTACGGTTTAGCAGTTATTCAAAATTTAGTAAATTTCATCCAGAATAAAGTACTCTTCAGATGCTATTCCCAGAAAATTCAAGATATAAATTTTATTTGTCAGGTAAATATCTTTAATATACGAAATTTTAATCAAAATCGTTAGAGCCATTTTTGAGAAAATCAAAATTTTCGAAAAAAGCTTCATGTAAAGGGTAGTTTGCTATTTTACCTATTTTTCGTTTTAGAGTTATCGTGTTCACAGACACACGGACACACGGACACACACACCCAGACGGACCTTTTTTCGAAAATGCTTTTTTTAGATAAAGGGGACCCTAAAACATATATTTCCGGTGAAATCTCGGTATCGAATTTTTTGGTGCAGTGCAATACATTCTCTATACACTATGTACATAGTGCCTATAGAGAAAGTAAAAACTTATACTTTTCTCATATAGGAAATTGTCAACTCCCGTGCATACAAACAAAGGAACTTCAGTCACATAGCAACCAGCTTTTGACAATCACTTTAACCTATGGTACTCTCTTATTTCGCTTCTACGTACAAGAAAGCAAGTAATAAGACTATTTCTGCTATTTTTTCTCAATGTGCATGAAGTAAACAGAAGCATAAGATTTATAACAATAATTTGTTGCACTTTTCACCCGGAGGTCCCGGTTCGATTCTCGGCTAGGTCGGGGACTTTTTCTTTAGTCAGAATTATTCCCTATCCCCCACAGAGTCTGGAAGTATGTATGTGATAGTGAATGTGTGTGTTTGAGGAGAATAAAATGATTTAAACCAAACGTAAAAGATCCCTCAGACAACGAGTTGTTTCAAGTGCATACCCCCCGATATGGCCTTAGATGTTAAAGGGGGTTATATAAATGAAACAATAAAAATAAAAAAATAAATAATTTGTTGCAGAGATGCAGAGAAAGTCATGTGAATGGAACACATCCGATTTTTTTAAAGAAAATTTATCCATCATAGGAAAATATCAATCAGACGATTTGGTACATAGCTGTTAAAAATATATATTTCTTAAAAATAATACTTATACTTCATTATTTGAAGGAAACGTAGATATTAAGTTTATCTAATTAAATTGAATAAAGTAATATATACATTAATTTATATTGAATGAAAATACACATTTCTATCAAACTTGGTATGAATGCTTCTTTTGTTTCCTGTAATGTCTATGTAAAAAATTAAAGCTCTAGCTTTATCACTTCAGTGTTGCTTTAAAAGCTAGTTGCACTTTGCCAGCTGACCACAGATGGCACTGACTACGGTTGGTAGTGTAGCTGGAATGGACGACACTCTAATAACATCTGATTGGCGCGAAGCGAAGTTCGGAGATAAGTCCTTGAAATGCTCCTGTCCACCACATACCGTCAACTGTTCCGTCGCGATATGACCAAATTATTAAAGCAATGCGCAATAAAAGAGAATTTTAAAAATATCAGTACATAAACAGATGGTATGAAGCAAATGTCCTGCAAGACGAAGGATGAATCGCTCGCTGATTTAATTTGTCACGGCATTTAATATAGCTTTTTGGGAAACGGAAATTACAGAGTTACTGTCGTCTTATTTCTCTCCCCGATAAATTGCTTTTACCCAATTCCCTTCACGTCGCCGTCAGCTAGGTGTTGTCGAAGTTATGATCATTATGTAACAGGCAACTCAGTTTAGTCAATTATGATCCCTGTCAACACTAACCTAAAGCGCAGCAAACCTGATCTGCTTCTTGGGAAAACGCCAACGCTTCGTAAAAAAACGTGGCTAAAATTTCCGGTTTAAAAATGATATTAATAGGAGAACCAGTCTGGCAGAAGGGATGTCGACATAATATTAATAACAAAGCATTTTAGGCAACTGCTGATGTATTGGTTCCCAAAACTCTGAAGCAGGAAATCCGACCCTTGCGGCAACCCATCTCCGCTCCTTTAGAACTGATTATACCTGAATTGGAGTTAATGCAAATGTTTCCTGTAACGTAATTATCAGCAAGCAGAGATGCAATCATGCGATGTTCTGTTTGGAGCGGTTTCCTTCTTGCACATATGGGAATCGTGCATCTTCTGAACACGAGGTCCCGTCATCTCTACCAAAAATCATGTGACTTCCATTCACACGACCTCCTCTACATCTCGGTAACAAATTATTGTTAAAAAAGTTTATTCTTCCATCTACTTCATCCTAATCGAGTAAGCATTAAGAGAAATGGTATTATAGCTTCCTTTAAACAGAAGAAAAACATTAGGTTAAAACGATAGTTAAATCTTTTAAAAACTGGTTGCCATGTGGATGAAATCAATTTCTTTGCATTGCCAGAGGTTATAAACTCCAATATGTGAAAAGTTTTAAGTACTTTAAAACTGAAACTAACAACAAGGAATATCTCAAAAATGGTTAACTCCCCGAAAAAATGTATAAAGTGTTTTAAGGAGATCTACACTTTTTTGTGCAATAAGTTTTCGTCTATCTCTTACTGTTTGCCATTTATGAAAAATTCAACAAAATAATCCGGAACAAAGAGGTCTTCAGAGATTATTCCCAGAAAATTCAACCTATACATTTTATTTCTCATGTAAGCATCTCTAATACATGGGCTTTTAATAAAAATCATTAGAGCCGTTTTTGAGAAAAACAGCATTTTCGAAACTTTTTCCATGATAATGTTAGTGCCGATCTCTAAATATACTAAATTTAAATACCAAGTTTTGTATTTTTCTGACCTTTCGTTTTTGAGTTATCGTATTCACAGGCATACGGACACACTGACACACACATATGGACCTTTTTCTAAACATTGTGTGTGTGTGTGTTTTTTTTTTGTTTTTTTTTTAAGCGTAGCCTAAAACGAGAAATCTCGATATCGAAACTTTAGGTGGAATGGAAACCTTCTTTATACATTAAGTACAAAGTACGTGTAGAGAAAGTAAAAATGGTACCAACATAACAGTGAAAACACTCCTAACACATATACAGGAAATAGCGAAGTTAGGTATTGCATTTCATCCAAAACTTCAATTTGCAAATTTCACCGGAAATACATGTTTTCAAGACTTCTGACCCTAAAAATAGCATTTTTACTTTCACTTTGGCCTATATTACACTATCATATTTCTGTGTCACAGAAACGTGATCAAACAGATATGATCAAATATTTTATAGTTTAAGAGAGCATATTTGACCACGTCTAGCTGTGACATACTCACTTTTGATCACATCTATGATTCAAAAATAAAATTGGAGATATTACGCATAATCAGAGGCTACAGCCAATCCGCACATTACCTATTATGAAGAACGTGAAATCCTTTTAAATTCGAAACATAATTATTATAAAAACAGATACAAAAGACTGGAAATATATAAAAGCATAGCAGAGGCTATTATGAAGTGCATTAATGATATACGGATAATGATGTGAGGAAAAACTTAAATACATTGGGAAGCCAAAGAAGAGCAAAATGAAAGTTATTATGACAGCCATTAATTACCATTTTTGCTGCTGGTTTTGTTATTCATACTCATAAATGTAGTATTCATTAACGTTCTTTAAGAAATGAACTTATTGACGTTAAGTTTTATGTTAGGTTATACAAAAATGTTGTAGACGAATATAATAGAAACTTAAAGTAAATGTATTTTTAAACATTCAATATAATGACAGAACTATCATTATAAACAGAAAAAAATAGGAAAATTATTACAGCTGATTGTGTTAATTGTTGGATATGCTTTTTAAATTTGTAATAAAAGATGGAATAAAAGGTTTTGACGTAATATATTACAATTGGTGATAAAAGGTTTTATCACATTCTGTGACCCAAAAATCTGAGTGTAATCTGTAGTGTATCTATGTACAATGGAAAAATGTAAATGGCGTGTTATTTATGAACGCTCTTTAACTGCTGTGGTTCTCGGCGTCCCATTCTAAATTGGACGTGAAAGACCGCTTAATTTTGCTCAGAGGCCTCTCTATCAGGCTTGAGATTCTTTTACGTGTCGTAAATCTACGACACGGGACCAACGGCTTTACTTCCCTTCCGAAAGAAGCCATGCTACGTACAATGAGCATACATATAAGGCAGAGAAGGTATTGTATTCCATCCTAAAATTCGATATAAACATTTCACCGGAAATATGTTTTAATCCACTAACCAATAAATCTGATGTGTTGTATTAACATTCCTTTCACTACCTGTTCTGCAAATAAAAAAAAACATTTTTATACAATATTATTCTTCTACCTACACCATGCTAAACGAGCTAATCATTAACAGAGTTGATCTTACTATTGAGTTCCTAATAAGCAGAAGGCAGATAAGGGAATGACCAGGTTAAAACGATAGTCAAATCTTTTAAAAGCCGATTGATATGTGAACAGCTGAAGTTCGGTTCCCTTTGCATTTCCAGAAAAATGAAACGAAAGATGGTCACGTTTGAGAAGGTGAATAGTTAAAAATGAAACCAATATCAAGGAAGACCCCGGAAATGGTAAATTCTGCAATAAAAAGGATATGAATAGCGTTTTAACAAGGTATACATATTTTGTATGATAAGTTTTTGTCTATCTCTTATGGTTTACCAGTTGAATTCATCCAGAATGAACAAGTCTTCAAAACCTATTCCCAGGAAATTCAGAATTTGCATATTATTTATGTTGTAAATAGTTTTAATATACGATATTTTAACCAAAGTCGTTTGAGCCATTCTTGAGAAAAACCAAACTTAAATATCAAGTTTAATATTTAACGGCATTTTAGTTTTTGAGCTATGCTGTCCCCTCTCTCTCTCTCTCTCTCTCTCTCTCTCTCTCTCTCTCTCTCTCTCTCTCTCTCTCTCTCTCTCTCTCTCTCTCACACACACACACTCACGCACACACAGGACCTTTTTCTAAAAAGCTATTTTGGACTCGGGAGATATATATTTCCGGTGAAATATCGGTATCAAATTTTGGGTGGAATACAATACCTTCTCTGTACACTATGTACGTAGTACGTGCAGAGAAGGTTAAAATAGGATTTTTAGAAAAAGACCGGTGTGTGAGTGTGTGTGTGTGTGTGTGTTTGTGTGCGCATAACCCAAAAACGAGCATTTTCAGGAAAATCCCCCACCCGCAACTGCCGTTTATACGGAAAATTGTTGGAAATCTTGGATTTCCTCAAAAATAGCTAGCAATTTTGATTTAAATACCGTATATTTAAGATATTTTCTCAAAAATGACTAGCAATTTTGATTTAAATATCGTATGTTTAAGATTCTTTCATAACAAATGATATATTTATCTTGACTTTCTGATGCGTTACACTCACATGACTTTCTCTAGCTACTCTACAAACAACTTCTTACAAAAGATAATTCTTCTTTCAATAACATGCTTATCGAGATAAACTTTAGCAGAATTTTATTACTTAGTTACTTATAAGTAGAATGCAACTAAGGGAATGCACTAGGCTAAAGAGATAGTCAAATGTTATAAAAGATGTCGTTATGCGATTGTCATTGCAAATCGCCTCTATACTTGGTCAGGAGTAGAACAAAGGAAAAACAGACACTTTCATGAGAGAAAAGTATAGGTACTACACAATTGAAACGAATAACAAGGAATACCTCGAAAATGGTAAGCTCCACGGAAAAAAGTATATTGACATAACTTGTGTATTTTAAAAAGATCTACATTTTTTGTAAAGTAAGTTTTTGTCTATCTCTTACGGTTTACTAGTTATTCTAAATTAAGCAAAATTCATACAGAATAAACAGGTCTTGAGAAGCTATTCCCAGAAAATTTAAGATATACATTTTATTTGTGATAGATGTGGCTTTAATATGTGGTATTTTAATCAAAATCGTTAGGGCCATTTTTAAGAAAAACAACATTTTCAATTTTCTTTCCATGTAAAGAGTAGTTAGGGGTGGGGGATTTACTTGAAAATCTTCAAGTCGCATCCTTGGAAAATACCAAGTTTGGTATTTAACCGTCTTTTTGTTTTTGATCTGTGCTGTCCACAGACCCCCCCACACACACACCCATGGACCTGTTTCTGCAAATGCTTTTTTTGGATTCAGGGGGTCCTAAAACATGTATTTCCGGTGAAATCTCGACATCGAATTTTTGGATGGAATATAATAATAAATAATAATGTGTTAAAACACACAATTTGTTTCATATACAATATATACCATCCAAGTTTAAAAGATACATTATGCAAGTTTTTGAGTGGAAGGAACGAAAATTATTCAATTTAGGCGTTCCACTTTGTAATTTATTTAAGCTCTAATAATGCAAAACATTTTGTAAAAGCAGTGCCCATAATAATAAGCGGCCCCTTATTCCTCTTTCTATTCCTGACAGATTAATGCCCGAGAATCTTTATTTGTTGCTTTCTACAAACATTAATCATAAGTTTTCCGTATTACGTCTCGTTTTATACGAGGCGTAATAGGATACGGAGTGCTAATAAATAATTAAGATTTATTAGTACTCAGCTGTTTAATGGAGTCTTGCCGTGGCTTAGATATCGATCGCCAAGGCTAAAAGCTCTGCATTCATGAAGCTTCTCTTTCGTAATGCACTGGCTCTTCTCCGAGAGCACTCTGAAAAGTGCATTTTCCTTCTGAGAACTCCTGACTTGCAAACAAAGGAGCGCACTAACACCCATTTCTCATGTAAGGAAGTGCCACTGTTAAGAATGCGACCAAGTTGGGCGTCTCATTTTAATTTAATTGCAAAATATAATAATTTCTTTTCTTTGTATTTAGAGTTAAGATGGGATTGACGACTTTGGTCAAAACTCCATTTTTTCAGTCATGATAGCATTTTGTATATTATGTTGAGGCGGATGAAAGTATTTGATCAAATTCTCAAAGTCATGGCGCTTTAAGTTTTTCGACATTCGTCTTCTCAGGTAAAAAAAAACCCCTCCCCCCCAAAAAAAAAAACTTACCCGGTAACTCACTCTAAACAAGATTTGAACTCACGACCTGCTATGTTGAGGCAGACAGGTATGAAACCCCCCCTAAAAAAAAAAAAAAACTTACCCGGTGACTCATCCTAAACAAGATTTGAACTCACGATCTGCTATGCTGAGGCAGACAAGGTATCCCTACTCTACCCAGGCTATGTCGCTTTAACTTTTAAGTCATACTGCGCCGGAACTGTTCCGTAAGATATCTAGTTATTAGGAATATCCCCGTTTGCTTTCTGCCAGGTAGATGGCGATAGCTGCTTTCATATCCCGAGGACAGCTGGCGCGTACAGCCAGAAATCATGGCTTCTAGTCCTGCTCACTCCATCATCCGTAATCTGATGACAGAGTTCATGATACCACATCTCCACAACCATACTACTTTGTTCCACGACAAATAGATGCGTTAGGACGCTATCCAGTCTAGGTGCTTTAACTATCTCTACATAGATGGCAGCGCGGTTGCAATTACCCTCCTTTTTTCCCGTTTTACTATGCTTTTAGACGTCTGGGTTGCGGTGTTAAACATCCAATCCAGTATTTATCTTGGCGACTGAGGAAAACATGAAAAACTCTCAGCCAGATTGATCGATCCCAAAGCTGTCAGTGCACTAAGCATTTAAAATAAGTATTAATAAGTTCTATGTACCAAGTCATATAGTAAAAACTTTTATCACTTGCTTTACCGATATAATTAAGACTTATATTTTTAGTATCAATTAATAATACTAAACATATATTTGACTATTTAGTCCCTCAAGGAGCCCGTCTGAAAATAATTGAAGAGGTTCAGAGATGAAGGTTTTATAATACAATTTCACAAAACCTGAGTAAGAGGGCTAGATAAAGATGTTAAGTCCCAGTTTTATTGTCAAGTATCAATAAATGAGGGAAGCATGTTCTAGTTGATATATAACATCTTCAAAGTATAAAATCTTACTTAAAAATACTTTAAATTTTCTCAAACTGCTATAATTGTAACATAACGCCATCGTCCACTCACCCCTTCAATTCATATCTTTGGAACCGTTGGTACTGGTAAGCTGATATGCTTAAGTTTGAAGATTAAGCACGTTTATGCTCAATCGCGTTTCCTGATAAAATGTTTGCTGTCTTTCAAAATGTAATATGGACTATGAGTATCAAATTCTGCTTTTATGTTGAGAAAAAATTAGAAGGTGATGGAGGTTTTGATTTTAACAAGTAGAGCTATTGTAGTGGAATGTTTGAGAGTGACAGTTGTAATGAACACAACGTTCCTGTTAAGTGACTTGCAAGAACTAAAGAAAAATTTGCAATGCAAAATGCAGAATGCTCGGGATTTAATATACAGATATTGTGGTTCCCCTTAGACATGTTAGTTGATTTTTACTCTCTCTACTTGAGTACTGCACTCCACCCAAAAATTATATACCGAGATTTCATCGGAAATACACGTTTTAGAATCCCCTATATATATCATTTTAGACAAAACTCAGTGTGTGCTGTGTGTCCGTGAACACGAGAACTCAAAAAGGAAAAGTCGATAAAATACCAAACTTGATTTTTAAGCTTAGTTTCTTCCAAATATGCGACACGATTTTGAGGAAAATCTCCCCACATCAAACTACCCTTTACTTAGAAAAAAATTCGAAATTTTTGATTTTCTCAAAAATTGGCTCTGTGGTTCCCCTTAGGTGTGTTAGTTAATTTTTACTTTCTCTATTTAATACACAGGTAGAGAAGGTACTGCACTCCACCCAAAAATTAGATACCGAAATTTCATCGGAAGTACACGTTTCAGAGTCCCTGTATCCAGTAAAAAATTACAAAAAGGTCCGTGTGTGCCGTGTGTCCTTGAACACAAGAACTCAAAAGCGAAAAGTCGATAAATTACCAAACTTGGTATTTAAGCTTAGTATCTTCCAAATATGTGCTACGAACCTTTGAGGACGCTCTGTATCAAGGAGAAGAAACGTGCGCCATTTTGAGATCGCTGTCAGCCACATACGCTTTGTTGTGCTTGTTTACAATGTCGTGTTGATTGAAAATCCCGCCGCTTGTGAAATCAGATCTGTGATTCGTTTTCTGAATGCTAGGAAAGTGAAACCAATTGAAATTTATCGGCATATTTGCGAAGTTTACGGACAAAATGCGATGAGTGAGAATGGTGAGAAGATTGGTCCGACAGTTCAATGAAGGACTTAGTGAAGTGCACGATGAAGAACGAAGTGGACGTCCATCTTTGGTTACAGAAGAACTGGTTCACGCGATTGATGACAAGATTCAGGAAAACCGCAAGTTTACAATTAGTGCTCTCGCTATGGGATTTCCCCAAAGCTCACGATCACTAATTCATGAAATTGTTACCGAAAAACTGAAATTTCATAAACTTTGCTCACGTTAGGTACCAAAGATTCTTACTGAGCAACACAAAACAAAACGGATGGGTAGTGCACTTCAGTTTTTAACCCGTTATGATGAAGACGGCGAACAATTTCTGACACAGATAGTCACAGGAGATGAGACTTGGGTTTCTTACGACACCCCTGAAAGTAAGCGGCAATCAATGGGATGGAGGCACACTTCATCCCCAGCAACGGTTAAGCCGAAACAAATCTTGACACCTCGAAAAATGATGTGCAGAGTGTTCTGGGACTGGAAAGGCATCTTACTCATTGATTTCTTACCGCGTGGTCAAACAATCAAAGCAGATGTTTATTGCGAGACACTTAGGAAATTGCACCGCGCAATACAGAATAAGCGCCGAGGATTGCTGTCAAAAGGTGTTGTTTTTCTTCACGACAACGCACGACCACACACTGCAAATGTGACGAAAAACCTCTACAGGGATTTGGCTGGGACGTGTTTGACCATCCTCCGTACAGCCCTGACCTCGCTCCTAACTACTTTCATCTGTTCTTACATCTCAAGTCTTTCCTTGGCGGTCAACACTTCAACAATGACGAAGAGCTGAAAGAAAATGTTTCCAACTTTTTGAAGACACAGGCGGCAAACTTCTATGAAGAAGGTATACAAAAACTTGTGCCACGCTATGACAAATGCCTGCAAAATTTCGGCAGTTATGAGGAAAGGTAGTTTAAGAGTTGTAGAATTTTGTACAATAAATAATTATTCTGTATCTGTACACAATTTAATTTTATTACCAAACGGAACTTACTTTGTGGACGCACCTCGTATATTCTGCAGGCCTAGGTAGTGTGGTGTCATTGGCCATGCAAAACGCATTCAAAATCAGTTCTCATAAAACATTCGATAAAGCGAAGCCTGCCTAGTCAAGCCTTCCGGTTTCACGGAAAATTAACACATATATCTTTTGTGTACCACGCCTACTTAGAAATACTTAACAAAATTTCGCAAATGTAGCAAACATTCATGTAATGTAGTTCATTTCAGTGTTCTTAATTACCAATACAAATGTTTGTACTTGTATCCTAAGAGCCTTCATGTCTTCATGTCTAGAACAGCCAAATCCAACATCACTAGAGTGGAGGAAAAGCTGGAGTTTTTTTTTTTTTTTTTTTTTCCCTATTACTCTCTATACACGTACTATGTACATAGCGTATAGAGAAGATATTGTAATGCACCCAAAAATTCGATACCGAGATTTCACCTGAAATACATGTTTTGGTTCCCCTGAATCTAAAAATAGCATTTCTGGAAAAAGGTCCGTGTGTGTGTGTTTGTGGACAGCTTAGCTCAAAAATGAAAATACCGTTAAATACCAAACATGGTATTTAAATTTGGTATCTTGCAAGGATGTGATACGAAGTTATTCAAGAAAATACCCCCACCCCCAACTACCCCTTACACGGAACCTTTTTTCCAAAATTTTGATTTTCTAAAAAATGGCTCTAACGATTTTGATTAAAGTATCGTATATTAAAGATATTTACCTGACAAATAATATGTATATCTTGAATTTTCTGGGAATAGCCTCTGAAGACTACTTTATTCTGGATGAATTTTACGGAATTTTGCATAACTGCTAAACCATAAGACATGGTCCACACAAAAATGTGGAACACTTTAAAACACACAATTTGTATAACATACATTTTTTCGTGGGGTTGGTCGTTTTTGAGATATAGCTTCTTGTTGGTTCAGCTTTAAAAAACTTATACTTTTCTCATGCGGGAACTTGTCAACTCCTGCCCATACAAACAAAGGAACTTCAGTCACATAGCAACCAGCTTTTGTCTATCACTTTTACCTATGGTACTCCCTTATTTCACTTCTATTTACAACGAAGCAATTAATAAGACTATTTCTGCTAATTTTTTCTCGATTAGCATGAATAAAATAGAAGCATTAGGTTTTTAACAATAATTTGTTGCAGAGATGTAGAGAAAGTCATGTGAATGGAACACATCAGAATTTTTAATATGCAATATCAAGTCATATATTTTCCCTTTAATATGATGTTCACTCAAAATTACATTTTTAGTAACATATGCTCCGTTTTCTCTGGAACTATAATCGAGAGGATGGAATTTTAAAAATAGAATAGAAATGAAACGCACACATTTAGAACCGCACATGTCTATTAATTTGGTTGCAATAAAATTTGCATAGGTATAAATAATTTTAAATAAACATTTTCAAAAACAAGTTATTTTTCTGGTACGCATTTCTCCATAAACGTGGGTCAATTTACTTACAAATATGCATCTTTATTATGAAGAATTTCAAAATATCTTCATTAGTTACTGATATAACCAAATTATAAATAACATAACTAACACTGATAATATGAGACAGTTAATCTCCTAAGCCAAAAACTCAGCTTACAAAAACAATTAATCTATCCATATACTTGAAATTACTATAACACAAAGCGTCCATTTTCTATAACCCCGAACGCGCTAATCTAGAAAGAGGCAATGGTTCACGTTCTATAATCCGCTGCTTAGATTTGATTACAACACTAAGATTGCTTTAAACAATGGAACTTTTGGTTTCGGTAGATACGAGTTTCCTGGACCCTCTGTTTTTATTTTCAGAAATATGGCTAAACATTTTGTATAAATACTATATATTAAAATTTATAAGTTTACAACAAAAAAAAAAATCCTGAATAACTCGGAATAGTTTATCCGTAAAGAATGTTACGTAATTGCAAATGTTAAGCGGTAGACTATATGTATACCTCTTTAAAACACACATCTTATTACTAGTAAACTTACTGCGGCATGAGCCATTCCGAGATCTCATTAAAGTTCGAATTATTCTTTTTTCCCCTTTTTTCCTTCATTTGTTATTTTATTTTATATATGTATATATATATTATTTCGGCTTAACGCCCTTTAACCTGGTTGATCATATCGGACGATGAGTGAAATCGGTAAATTATGCTCAAATGGTCACGGGTCCCATGGAGCTTGAGCTGACACGACATTCATCTTCTCAAAATAAGGGAAACCCCAGAATAAAACCTCAACTTATCCTAAGCGAGATTCGAATTCGGGACCTCTTGAATGTGTGGCAGACATTGCCCCCACACTACAGAGGTAGGGTTCACTATTTTTGTCATCCTTTTAAAAACCTTTCGATATTCTGTTTCTCGCGATTTCGTGGAAACTGCATGAGCGTTCAGTTTTTAAAATCTAGCATAATTATTTCGTTTGAAAGTATATCTAAATCTATAATTTAGCTATTTACGAAAATATGTATTTAAAATATAATTATATAAATGGAAAAATAAAAATTTGTAAGAATATTACTTAATATTTTTTTTCACACAAACCGTGTGTAGGACACAAATTGGATAGGACTGAAAAATTCGGGATTTCAACCATGAATTTCCCCCCGATTTATAGCTGGTTGTAGTGTGAAAAAACAATTATTATTAATTTACTAAATAGTTGGTTAACTATAAAGCACAGGATATTGATTTAATCGTTTTTTCACACAAGTCTTGTGTAGGACAGGAGTTGAATAGGTCGAGTCCGACTGAAAAATTCAATGCCATAGCCGGGATTTGAACCACGGATCTCACGATCTCTAGCCGGTTGCTCTGCCACTGAGTTAACATGCTGGCATAGCATTGAATTTCTTAACACTGAATTTCCCAACTTTTACGATATTGCAAGTCGCAATTGAAGTGTGTCGTTTCAAAATAATTTGAGATCACCTTGTGGTTTACCGGAAAGCATGCAAGTTAGTTGAGGAATTTAATACTGTGCTGGCATGTTGCCACGGTAGCTCAGTGGTTAAAGCAACCGTTTAACGACTCGGAGATCAGTGGTTTAAATCCAGTCATGGCATTAAACCTTTCAGTCTGATTCTATCTATTCAATTTCTAAGAATTGTTTGCATTTCCATTAATAATCGAGAAAAGATAAAGAAAGGTATATGAAAGTGACATGTGACATTATTATTATTATTATTATTATTATTATCATCATTATTATTATTATTATTAGTTCGCCAAAAATAATAATTTAAATATTGCTTTTCTTAGAGCAAGTACTGGTTGAGTTCGTTATTTATCTTCGCAATGCCTGAACCGCAGTATTTTATGTTCATATTGTTTTACATTCTTCAATGGTACCAGCTACAATGCCCTTGAATGCTCAAAGATATCTCAAATGAAAGGCCTGCATACTAATAACAGAGTACACCCAATTAATCCCGCACGTGATGTAAGGCACCAAAGTGGTCTGCCATCAATAAAAATGCACGCCAAGGGGTACTTTTTTGTGCTGCGAACGCCCACGCCGCAATAAATAATAACTAGCATTGACTTGATGTATGGGCACAGAATGAATAATCCCAAACAACCACTTCATTCTAATTAGTGACGTTGTGTTTACAAGACGACGGCGAAGCGGTCTTGCTGCTAATGGCGCCCCATGTGTCATGCTCGACAAGCAGTGCTTCAGGGAGAGCGCACCATCCCTGACCCTAGGCGTAACTAGGTTTTGGGAAAGGATGCAAAGGTTCATCGTGAGGTCAAAACTCACATGGGAAACATAAACAAGAGACGTGCGTGGGCTTGCAGTGTACACAAGCACTTGTTAAGTGGCATGACTGGAATACACTTCCGTTTACACTAAACAAATACGTTCACAAGCGTTTCGCAGAAGGTCTCTATGTCCGAGACCTAATAAATACACAAACAACAAATTATTAATAAGTTAAATTTCAAGTGCTTGCTCAAGCACCAAATTATATTTCCTTACATTTCTCGTAAATACAAGTACTATTTCCAAGAGCTCAACTCATTAATTTCAAATGACGCCGGGTGGTGTATAAATTCTGTTCCACATCCAGGAAACGTCATCTGATTTAGACTAAATACTTTTAAAATGTGCAACATATATCAACTAATCATAACTACGATTCACTGCATATTTATGTAGATGTATTTATCAACTCCCCCAAAACGATGTCTCTTCTTTTTGAACTTGTATCGGATTGGTGAACATCTTTGCTGGAATGTCTAGATTGCCATAAAGGGTACCCATAATGTTTGTAGCAGATAGTTCTTTTCTGTTTCGTTCACTCATAGTTTCTCCCCTCCTTTCTTCTCCACAATATCTATCTATCCCCCTCACCGTGCAACGTGTGTCAGGTATTTTAAAAACCGATAATAAACGTTGTAATACAAAGCAAAAAAAAAAAAAAAATACTAAAACTGTGAAGAAGAGAAAAAAGGGGTTAAGAAATAACTTGTGCCTGTTCCTTCCGGGGGTGGGTGCACATAATGTCCATTGGGAATCGAGGTGCCTCCGTACCTAGTCGTAGTCATGGACATTCATGATAATCAGTTCGGTCATTCGTGAGCGAAACGGCAAACTAATGAATTACTATTATTATTACTACTACTAAAATATGCATCCTCACCATCGTCACTACTACAAGGATTAGTAAGTAGGTGCCTGTTCCGGCATCACAAAATATCAGCCCAACACTTCCTAAGACGTCCACAAGTCGTGGTCTTCTTGTTCGGAAGTTGCTCGCTTGTAGCAAGTTACTCTCCTCACTCATTTCTGTTCATGTGCTAATCCCATTTTTGTCTGGTTTATTTCTGTGCTACATAAATATTCTACTTTTAGTCCCTCTCTTATTTCTTCACTTTTAATCTTATGGAGTTTAGTGCAACATTTGGGTTACCTAAGAAATCTCATCGCCGTCTGGATTCCATCTTTGTTTTTTTTGTTGGAACCCAACTTTTACAGTCGTACAACATTATGAGGATTTCAAGATTTTAGTTTCTTTTATTATTTTGTTTTTAAAATGTCTGTGCAGATTCGTAAACTGACTGAAACTTATTTATTTTAATATCAATATTTATTCCAGCAATAACGCCGCCATAAATGTAAGATCTCATGGTTTCTGAGGGCTTGAAAAGAATGACTCCCTTGATGGAGCAAAACGGATAAACTAACAAAGCCTACCTTTTGCGTTTGAAAGGCACTATAGTTTATTACTGGCATCTAAACAAAGATTGCAAGAAAACATATTGAATGAGTTTACAGATTTCATTCGTTTGTCTTTCTTTCTTTCTCCCTTTCTGTTTTGTCACCCACTTATGCTGGTTTTGACATCTAAGGTCTATTAACAACGCTTTGGTAACTATATTCACTCTTTTTTAATTATCACGCAAATATTCATACTGTTATAGTCATACACTCTTTGAAAGAAAGGAAATAATCATAATTAAATAAAAAGGACACCTCCAGCGATGAATCGAACCAAGAATCTCTAAGGAGAAGTCAGACCGTTGAATAATGCACCACAAAGGCAGTCTCTATTACTCTTCTATAACTTGTTGATCAATTTAGGTGTGTTACACACACTATATAATTTCCACCCTCACTTTCATTAACAGATCAACAAAAAATGAAAAGGTATCCAGGAAACACTTTGGTTGCCACACCGGAAATGTGAAGCAAGGTAATCAATCGCGAAAGAAAAAGCTTCAGCGTCAAAAGAGAGGTTTGAAATTACAAACCGGTTTCAAAAAACAGCAGCAAAAACGAGATACTGTTCGTGCCACTGGCATACATGTGGCCAGGTTGTAGACAAGTGCACAATTAGAATGAATGGCGAGAAAATAAGAGAACTTTCACCGCGGTAAATTTATTAGAACTAGAAGTGATTTTGTGCCGAAAGCTTGCACCGTAAAAAATAAATAAAAAAAAAAAAAAAAAAAAAAAAGGAAGGAAATACAGAGAACTCGAGAGCCCTGTGCCTTTAAAACTTTCTCATTTCTGTAGTTGTACTAAATGCAACAATTTAATCGCATTGCCGGCATATTTGATTCTTACTTCCAATTAATATAGAATATAATTGTGAACATTTGCTATCTTGTCAATTTAAAGCATATTTGCGGCAACTTTTTCTCATATTTTTGGTTATTTTGAAATAGGGATAGTAACTGTTTTAACGATCATATTTTTGTATGTTTTTCCGTTGATATTAAGACAGAAGGAAGTTTAAATTGAAGGAGCAAGTGGATAAAGATGTTATGTTACGATTATAGAAGTTTGAGAAAACTAAGTTTAAAGTATTTTACATAATATTTCACACCTTGAAGTGTTTAAGCTATCAACTGTGTAGACATCGCTCAGCAATAACCCTGCCTTTAATATATAAAATGGGACACAACACCTTTATCCATTCATTTAACTGAATTTTTATCTTCTCTACACGTACTATGTGCATAGTGAGTAGAGAAAAAACAAGTGTAGTTTTATTTATGGACGATTTTTAACTGATGTAATTCTCAGCGTGCCATTCTACACTGGGTGTGAAAGACCACTTAATTTTGCTCAGAAGTTTCTTTTATCAGGCTTGAGGTTCTTTTAAGTGCCGTAAATCTACGACTCGGGACCAACGGCTTTACTTCCCTTATGAAGCAAGCCATGCTGAGGATTTTTTACGCGCGAAGTAGTTGCACTCCACCCAAAAATTCGATATTGATTCTTCCGGGAATATATTTTTGAGATTTCCTGGATAAAAAAGGGCTTTTTTAGAAAAAGATCCGCGCACTGCTTCCGCGCGTGTGTGTGTGTGAGAGAGAGAGAGAGAGAGAGAGAGAGAGAGAGAGAGAGAGAGAGAGAGAGAGAGAATCATGGCTTAAAACGAAAAGCTGGTTAGTTACCAGACTTGATATTTAAGTTCAGCATCTTCCAAGGATGCGACATGAAGATTTTCAACAGAATCCCCCAATCTCAAACTACCTTTTGAGTTATACAAAGCTCAAAATATAAACATGGATTAGGTGACGTAAGTGAAGTAAAAATGTCTTCCTTTCCCCAGTACATGGCAGTACGAATACCCCAGAATCGGAATTTCAAGAGAAGCGGTGGAAGGAGAGTTCTAGTATGATCGCTTTCCCTAGCTTAGGAAAAACCAAGTTCTTGCTATACTAACCATGGATGCATCTTTCATGCTAAATAAAATAATTCCAGATAATAGTGCACAGTATAACCCTAGCTGTTCTAGGATTAGCTGATTATTGCATAATCAAATGAAGTTAAAATTGAGGTAGACCTAAGCGCGCTTCACTGGATTTTATCAGTAAGCTCTTAAGGATTTGGGGGGGGGGGGGGTTCTCGGATTTATTTGCCATAGGATTCCCATTCACCGGGAAGACAGTATAACATCTTAAGTTTAAGACAGACTTTATATCTATAATAATCAGCTGCAACACGGAATAATAGTCTTTGCATACCATTGGCGCTACAAGTATCTGTGCGTAAGACTGAATTAAAGGTAACTTACAATCAAGATTTATGTAGCGAAGAAAACTTCGGCCGCAATAACGATTCATTTTTTCCCGTTGGAGTCTCCAACTACTGAAGAGATAAGAATTGCGCAATGTTGTACATGTTGTATGTTTTTTCGTTTACCTGATATATATTAACGTTTATTATAACGTTATAATATATTATTAGTGTGTTTTTTTTCTTTTTTTTTTTTTTTTGCCAACTTGTGCTTATGGTAGAGAAAGTCGAAACATTGATATTTTTATTTTCGATCTACCTTAACTAAAAAGAAATCCCAGCTTATACTGTGACAATGTAACCAGGTCCCCTTGTTAAAATCTTTTCTGCAGATATGTGCGGTTTTTTTTGGGGCGCGGAGAGCGGGAACTCTCAGAATCTGAACGCATACGTTGTAAGAGGTATTGAAATAATTTTCTCTTTAAATAACTATGCTGAAGCAATGTCATGTATTCTAAGGAATGTTGCTTACATTTATGTATGCTGTTATGACCTTTGGAATGGTCTTCTCACTTGAATCCACGATTGCATCAAGTACGTTGACTGATACTTTTCTTTGCATAAAGTTTTCATTAAGGAAGGTAATTTAATTAACGATAGAAAATAAAATAAATATTGTTGTGTATAGGTTATAAGATTACTTTACTGCACCTTGGAAATGATAAAAATAAATTTGATACTGTAAAATTTTCTTCCTGAAATAAGTACTTTTGAGTAAAACACTACTTAAGTCCGAAATGGTACTTCGCTTCTTTTTTGTTTTAATAATTCAGTGAAACTTTTCGAGAAATAATTTCATTAAGACAAAATGTCTTATTGAAACTGACATTATGAAAAGCAAAGAATTGAACTCGAATTCAAACTGTAAAAATAGACCAGTTAGTTAATCCAGTTGAATTCTCAGATACAAGGAATTCTCCCTCTGAATTGTCCCTCGTCCGAACGGGTATTTAAGAAAAGGATGGAAAAACAGGTGGAGGGCAATGTAATCACGATATCGAATTAAGAACAGACGAATCGTGACAGAAAAAAAAATCGTAAGAATCAGTCAGTGACCAGCATACGGAAGTTGTGGCTACCCGGATTAACCAAGTGAAACCCAAATCATGACACGTGAGAAACCTGCAGAATCAACAATTTCAGAGATACACGGAGCTATGCACACAACCGTTAAATACTTGCACTTTCTCTTTTTCTGCCAGCTTCCTTATTCCACATAAACAATTTCCGTTAAATTAATACGAACTAAGGTCCAAACTTAAGCTTCAAATCCATTACTTTAATAGAAGCGGATATACTAGCCCGCATACGCTGAGAATGAAAACATTACACAAACAGACGTATTATTATCAGCGCTTACTAAATATACAGCATTATAGCATGTTATCTTTACTTGTTCGTTGAGAACTTGTAATTTGTACAAATTTGTAAGCAGAGTCAAGCAGTTCTCGGATTTGATGTCATGCTTTCCCTCTTGGATATCATTAGCACTATAAAGCCCTCTAGGCTAGAAGAGCATGTTAAATGTATCTTAAATAAAAATATTGTGAAAACATCTTCCAACAAGAGAGAATTTTCATTGCACCCTTTTCAGTTGTTCATAATCTAACATGTATTTTAAAGCCTCAGCCATTAATAAGAAATGTTCAGAATGTACTTAAGTTACTTTTACCGAATATAAAAATGGCGTTACAGAGTATATATATATATATATGTGACATTCAAGTACACTATATTCCTTAAATATGGCTTGGTTCAAAAGGAACAATGCAATAGTGAGCTAGCTTTAGAGTGTAGGATAGCTGGCTGAGGTGCTGTGTATCTCTTTAGCGGATTTTTTTCTCTCTTTTTCTCTCTCAAGAATGATATTTAAGGTCATTTTCTAGCACTAAAGTTTTGAGTGGTCGGCCTTATGCTCGGGGTGTTAAGCTACATACCAATGCGTGCTTTGAGTTGCCCGGCATCGCGTAACATTTCCTTTACCACTCAAGCATAAGACCACATAAAGCAGCATAGGCGCAAGCGAGAGAGAAGACCATAAAAATGCACCTGTTTCTAAATAAATAGGGCATAAAAAGTTGTATGAATCAAGAATCAGCAAAGACAAAGCACGGTCATATGCAAGAGCACCATATTTGTACAGAAGATGGCGCAAAATTTCGAATCGCAATTGTATTGTTCAGAAGTTGGTTATTCACCGAGAAAGAAATGCTCATTATTTTCCCTATGTACGCAACGCAAGCATAAGGTTTGCAAACTCTTGCGTTATGTAGCACGTTGTCGTGACTCTTATGTGGATGTTTCCATTAAATAATATACGTGCAAAGCCGGGCGTCATGGTTTACCTTTCATTCCGAATGGGGTTTAACTCTAAGCGCTCTAAACTTTAACGCTAGAAAACACACATATCACCTTAGGCCAAACCCGTTTCAAATTCTGGTTAAGTACAGTACCTCGATCAGCATACCTTGAAACCCAAAATAAGCCTCAGTTTGCAATAAATGAGCATGTTCCTTCTCAGTTCGATAAGGCTACCGATTTTAACAAACAGAATTCCACATTGGATCCGAAATTCATGTGTATTATAATCATCTAAAATAGAGATTTAAAAGGAAGACCATTTTGTCAGCAAATCTAAAGCGGAGGAGCACGTTTGGCAGGCAATTGCTTGAGGTGAGCCTAGTTTCAAGTTCGTAACACTGGACTCTCCTTGAGAGAATATCAGAACTTAGTTGAGTAGAGAATGCATATTTTGCTCCTTAGACTGAGTTATTCTGAAATAGTTGGTGTCCGATCACGAAGGAGAAGTATTTGTTGCATGATTTTTTGCTTATATATGACTTTTCTTAAATAACTGACATTGTGAATCAGGTCTTTAGAACCCTTAAACATTTCTCTCCCGTGAGTTTCCTTGGAAGCTTGCTTCCTAACTTTTATATCAAGGAAAGAGAAAGCAATAAAACAGATCTGTAAATTTATTTTTGGAATTGGATAAAATAATATTGCTTTGTCAGTCACGGAAGATCTAGTTGTACTCTATCTTCCAGTGATGTTACCCAAACGTTTAGTATGAAGACTTCATCAGAAACATTACTTTTCAATTCCAATGAATTAAAAAGCATTCCAAGCAAAGATGTCTAAGAAAATCCCCAACCCACAACTACTCGTTATTTTTTGTAATTTCCACAAGATGGCTAACGCGCTTTCTTCAAAAACCAAAGTTTGAAATACTAATATAGCTCAAAATGTATATGTCAGTTTTTGAGAAAAATCTGTGAATTCATAACCATTCTTACTGAATTTTGTAGAACTTATTGAGAAACTGACTGTAGACCAAACCATACTTCACGAAAAATGTAAATCTTCTTGACAATTATAATCGGCTGTTTCCGAAATATTTATTGCTCGAGTTTGGAAATGTTTTAGGCGTCGTATTTTCAAGCGCATCGTGTTTTGACTCTAATTCTTGTTTCTAATAACTTTGCCCCACTGCGCTACCTTCCCCTGATTGGTTAATGTACAATTATACAACCTATGAATAATGACAAACAACTCATGTGCAAAGATAGGAGATAAAAGCGGTATAAACACCCTCTTCTGACAGATTCACGAGCTTTCGTCAACCTGGGAGCCAGGTTAAAACAAAAATCCTCCTATATGTTTGTGATAAAACTCTTTACAGACAGATATAACTGTTACATACTAATTAGCATATTTCAATCATACGGTTATGAAAATATAAATTTGCCTATTCTCTTCGGATATATTTAATATAAATGACCATGTTAAATGAACTATTTTTTACCGCATGACAGCCTGCTCCACGATAGGAGCCAACGAGAAGTCACTTGTTATGTGACAATTGGGGCAAGTTTGTGTGTAACAAATCTTATGCCGGGTTCGCAATGGAGCGACGGTGAGGACGCGACATGACCGCTAGCGCGTTACGATACTGCTCTTGGGAAACTAGTGTTTGCAACGGGACTACACAATTTGACACATCGTGCATTGCTGGTCTTTGAACCCTTGAATTTAAGCAGCTTTGCATATTTTTACTTTCTCTATACGTACTATGTACATAGTGTACAGAGAAGGTATTGCATTGTACCCAAAAATTCGATACCGAGATTTCACTGGAAATACATATTTTAAGACCACCTGAATCCAAAAAAAACATTTTTAGAAAAATGTCCGTGTGTGTGTGTGCCTGCTGTGTGTATGTGTGTGTCTGTGGGCAGCATAGCTCAAAAACGAAAAGACCGTTAAATACCAAACTTCCAAGGAAGCGACACGAAGTGTTTCAAGAAAATCCCCTCGCCCCCAACTACCCTCCACATAGAAAATTTTTCGAAAATTTTGGTTTTATAAAAAATGGCTCTAACGATTTTGATTTTAATATCATATATTAAAGATATATACTTGACATATAATATGTATATCTTGAATTTTCTGGGAACTGCCTCTGAAGACTATTTTATTCTGGATGAATTTTACGGAATTTTGTGTAACTGGTAAACCGTAAGAGATAGACAAAAACTTACCAAGCAAAAAATGTAGAGCTCATTAAAGCACACAATTTATGTTACATACATTTTTTTCGTGGAGTTGATCGATTTTTATATATTCCTTGTTTTTTGTTTCAGCCTTAAACTTACACTTTTCTCACACAGGAATTTGTCACTCCTGTCCATACAAACGAAGGAACTTTAGTCACATAGCAACCATCTTTTGGCTTTCACTTTAACCTATGTTACTCCCTTATTTCACTTCTAGTTACATGGAAGCAAGTAATTAAGACTATTTTTGCTAATTGTTTCTCACTTAGCATGATGTAAATAGAAGCATAAACTTTTTAACAAAAATTTGTTGCGGAGATATAGAAAAAGTCATGTGAATGGAATACATCAGATTTTTTTAATATGGAGCACTTAAGGAATAACTATTTAGGATTATTTTATGATGCTGGCAAATGTAAGAATACGAGCTACGCGACAAATTCGGATAATAAACGCTATTAGAAGGGGTCACGTCTTTCGGCTTTTCATTGTGTTTTTGTAAGCATAAAACCTCAACTCATATAACTAACTTGAGGCACAGCTTAACGATTTCGATCAACATTTCTTCGGAATATCCGGATATTGATGCCATCTTTAAGGGGGCAAATGGGTGTTGATGTTATTTTCTGTCAAAATATTACTTTTCCGTTTTGTTTGACAAAAATCAGCTATATTGTTCTTGTTTCGCGTATTTTCGAAGTTTTATGGCCCTACGACGTTTGCAACTTAATAAAATAAATCAATGTTCAAGTCTGCACCAAATAAAATTTCTCCCATTTCATTTGTTTGGCATTTTGCTGCAATCAAAAGCCTTGCAATTTTGATGCCAAGAAGCTGAAAATTGCACTGGATATTCACGACACTGAAACTAATAAAAATAAATATTGAATTCTTAACATATTCCATGTTTAATGAAATATAAATAAAATATACAACATGAGAGCAAAAAACGCAAAACCGTTGTCATTAGAAGACTAAATTGTTTTTATTCTGCACAGGAAGTATATATGAAAAAGCTGATACACAGATTTATTATTCACAGTTTCTGGAACATCCAGCATCATTTTCGGCTTTATTGCATTAAAATTGCAGGAGGGGATAACACCAATTTTTTAAACTCAAAAACATTAATAACAAAAAAAAAAAAAAAAAAAAAAAAGAGCTATAGAGTTCAAACTTTAATGGATTTATACGTAAGTCACGTAGCATATGTGTACAAAACTTTAAGTTCGTAAGCTTTAAAATCCCAGAAGTTAAATTTTAAAACCATTGTCCCCTTAGAAAGAATCGCAAAATAACAACCTACAAAAATTTTGTGGAAGCCGCCAAATCCGCGCGGTAAAAGTAACTCCATTTCAACTTCTGTTGTACAGATTTTGTTGCTTTATGCTGAAGTTCTATTCGTCAGTCGTTTTGTCGTGCGTCTCGCGTTGCCGCGTTGCTCCATTGTGAACCCGGCATTAGTATGCTTCAAAACCGTTTGTGACAATATTTACCAGGATTAAGTGGACAGTAAATAGAAATACAACTTGTGCACCAGTAATTTGTGGAATATATATGAAAATAAATGATGTATAGATCAAATCGTGTGATTTAAGAAAATATTTCTTTTATTTTTTTTCATTTTTGCGAGACCGATGCTCATTCTAGTTCACGCCCATAGACTACTCATCTCTGGTCAGCGGCTAAGACCACAGAGGAATCGAATCTGCGATCTCTGGACCTGACCACGCAAAGGCTTTAATTAGGGTTACGAGCTGACTGGCGAAACGCAATAACGGTAATTGTTTATAATGCACATTACATATTACCGATAAACCGACAGCGCACAAACTATCAATAAATCAATTTACCTCAAAGGCTGCGTAATTAACTGATACTGCATCACTCTGATATTATAAAACATTTAACATGAAAACCTGCACGCAATTAAGAACCATCGGTTCAGTTTCAGATATCATTCTTAGCTGTTACGCGTATTTTTTCAGATTGGACTAGAGTGCATTAAAACTTGCAAGCAAACTGCTGTAACAACTTTGAATTATAAGTAACAAGAGGAAAATAGTCTTAAGCTACTCTGTAGTGCGTAGGTGTAGTCACTACACATATAAAATCTATCTGTTCCATTCACATGACTTTCTCTATCTATTCTGCATCAAATTATTTTTACAAAAGCTTATTCTTCTATCTAGTTTGTGCTAATCGATAAACATTAACATAAATGATTTTATTATTTATTTCCTTGTAGATACAGAGGAAATAAGGCCATACACTGGCTAAAGCAATATTTCAATTCTTTTAATAGCTGGTCACTATGAGATGGTCTTGAAATTCCCTACTCTTTGTATGATCAGGATGAAAGAGAAAAAGAATGACGGCTTTCCAATTGAAAAATTCTGATATGTTCCATTCACATGACTTTCTGTATATCTTTGTAAATTATTATTGTTAACAAGCTTATCTTTTATTTATTTCATATTAATCGAGAAAAATTAGCAGAAATAATTTTATTTCTTGCTTTATTGTAAGTAGAAGCGAAATAAGGGAGTACCATAGGTTAAAGTGAAAGCCAAAAGCTGGTTGCTATGTGACTGATGTCCCTTTGTTTGTATTGACAGGAGTTAACAAATTCCTGTATGAGAAATAAGTTTTTCAAAGCTGAAACCAAGAAAAAGGAATATCTCAAAAACGATCAACTCCACGAAAAAAATGTATATAACATAAATTGTGTGTTTTAACGTGCTCTACATTTTTTATGGGTGAAGTTTTTGTCCATCTCTTACGGTTTAGTAAAATTCATCCAGAATAAAGTAGTCTTCAGAGGCTATTCCCAGAAAATTCAGAATATACATTTTATTTGTCAGGTAAATAACTTTAATATACGATATTTTAATCAAAATTGTTAGAGCCATTTTTTAGAAAATCAAAATGTTCGAAAAAATTTCCATGTAAAGGGTAGTTTAGGGTGGGGGAATTTTTCTCAAAATCTTCGTGTCGCATCCCTGGAAGATACTAAACTTAAATACCAAGTTTGGTATTTTACCGACTATTCGTTTTTGAGCTATCGTGTTCACAGACACACTGACACACACACACACACACACACACACACACACACACACACACACACACGGACCTTTTTTTGAAAATACTTTTTTGGATACAGGGGACCCTAAAACATATATTTCCGGTGAAATCTCGGTATCGAATTTTTTGGTGGAGTGCAACACATCCTCTATACACTATGTACATAGTGAGTATAGAGAAAGTAAAAAGTTGATCATTTAGACCAAAAACAAGGAATATCTAGCAAATGGTAATCTTCACCACACACAAAAAAGTATCTCTTGTAAATTGAGCTTTAACAAAACCTACAGTTACATGTAGTAGTATTTTGTCTATATTTTACGTTTTACTAGTTATTAAATATTCTAGAATGAAAAGGACTTCAGAGGTTATTCCCAGAAAATTTAAGATATACATTTCAATTGTCATTATACAATATTTAAGATATCTATTTTAATCAAATCGTTATAGCCATTTTTAAGAAAAAAATTTTTGAAAAATATTCCATGTAAAGGCTGGTTTGGAGTTGAGGGATTTTCTTGAAAATCTTGGTGGTGCAGCTGAACCTAAATATCAAAATTGATATTTAACGGACTTTCGTTTTTGAGTAAAAAACGAAAACATGCCTTAAGTAAAGCATGAGGTAACAAATGAAAAAAAAAAAAAAAAAAAAAGATGTGTTAAGCTTTTGGTCTGCTAAAAGTATAGTACACAAAATAAACCTGAAGAACGTAAACCATGAACAGTTAATAAAACAAAATTTATATAAAATCCTCAAAGATTTAATATTATTAACCCTCCAATCTGTTCACGACCACACACACACACACACACACACACACACACACACACACACACAGAGTCCTTTCTGTGCAAAATTCTTCATGCGACTCCAAAATGTTGTTTGGGCACCCTTCCGTTGTAATCTCGTATCGAATTTTTGATTGGGATGCAATATAATCCCTACCCACTATGTGCTACAACTAAACTACAGAAAGTAGACACTACGAGGAAAATTTAGAGCGTGTAAAGCAAATGTTTAATTAGTTTAAGAAGTTAAAAATAGTTTTGAATTATCAATGGAACTATAAATTGCAAACTTAAAAAGACTAAACAAGAGTACAAACTGCATACATAAATGGGCACGTATTGTGTACCTGTCCTTTTGGTGAAACACTCACATACATCACACCATCCGATGCATGATTGCGGACGCCTTGAAGAAGAAGCAGTTTCAATTTTTGTTTTCAAGTAAACGTACACGGAATTTCACAAGATGGATTCTACAGAAATAGTGATATCATAACCTTTGCTCCTGGAATAATTTCAGGTTATATAATTAATTCTACAATTAGAAACAAATTCTACGCTGAACGGCCCACTTATGTTCTCCAAGAAAAATGAATATATGAACTAACGATTCCTTTCCACAAACAAAAATATTATTTAAGAATTTTTGAGGAGGATTAATGACTGGAGTAACAGGCTCAATTTTACACTTCTTTGTAGGCTTCTGCAAGCAATTGCAAATCAAAAAGTGAATTCATCTACAGTACTGCGCTCGTCGCTATCAAATTGTCTTTGGCTATTTTATAAAATCATATGTATGCCAACAATTAATATGACATGTTATATGCTACTTATTTGTATCATCTTCAATTAATTCGTCTTTTAAATTGTTACTCTTTTGTGTAAATTTCCTTGTAGGTGTGAATGCTTTTGTTGCATTCATTTTATTGTTACTTTTATTTCAGCTTCAGTTTGTTTCGTAGTCTTCGTTATATACACAACTGACAGCTTTTCTATGAGTTATATTTATACTATACGGTGCGAAATGTCTGCCTTATTCCTTATTGGGAAGGAGACCGATTACCAAGTAAAACTAAACTCTAATGTACTGCACTCACTCTTCTACAAACTATACTTACATACTTCATGATAATCGAGATAAACTTTTGCCTTTGATGCTAACATGTTAATAACACGGTTTGTTTTACATTCTGAGGTGTACTTACTCGTCTTTTCTTTTCGTACAATACAAGTGCATCACTCTTATCGCAGGCTTAAACGTCTCGAATATTCGGTATTCAAAGGCACGGGTTAAAGAGGCTATATTTTACCAATTGAATTCCTTTCCTGTTTTACTTCATAATTATTTATTAATGTTACGTAATTTATTTAATCAATTATGTTAATGTTACACTACTAGTTAGTTTTAAAGTTCTAAGTATTTGTCATAATTAAATAATTGACTGAAATATGGATTTTATTTGTTTTTGTTGACAATAGAAATATTTTACTTAAACATCAAGGTGCAAAATTATACACCACAGTTAAATATACTGAAAATATTGTAATATAAAGAACCTAGTACGAATATTTCATATTCGACATAATTTGTGTAGGTATCTACGAAATTTTGAAATTAATGTTGTACTTAATTTAAGGCAATATGCCTTATTATCCCTCCATCGTCCAAGAAATATTGTGCACTAATATTTAAATACATTATGGCAAACTAAAAACCGAAAAATCTCGAGGCCATCTCTTTCAGCGTTTCCTAAATTCTCTAACGCTTCCTTATAATAATGTACCGATTATTATTAATATTATTTCACAGATACTGAGACATTCTTTGCAAATACTGCATTTTAATACACATAAAATAATAATAATAACAATAATGATGATGGTACTCTAATTCATTATTAACAATTAAGCTTTGAAGGAACAAGTTTCCTAATTTTTTATTATTTAACTATTAAGTTGTTGTTTTTTGCTGAAATCTAATTACCATTTAACCGTAAACCATTCAACCAATTATTATTTGAACTTTCAAATTTATACTTTATAATCCTAAATTCAAAAAGTACCCGGAATCGTTCATTTTCTCTTTAATGTAAACAAAAGTAAAGGATATTTTATTTTTATATGTTGGTTATGTCCATGATGACACTTCATTTCAATTATTATGCTAAGAATGATTTATTGTTTTTGTTTGGCATGTTCGTTTATCGCATTTCATAATGTCGGCAACGGAGCAACGTTCCAACATAAAGTTGTTTTTTTTTTTTTTTTGTTGAACAAATCGCCCTCAGAGACATTGAGAATGATGAAAGAAGCTCATGGTGAAGCAGTGATGAAACCCCAGGGTTTATGAATAGCATAAACAGTTCAATCAAGATTTTCGAACGCTGAAGAAAATACTGTACATGCGACAAGGGTACTTCAAGAAGAGCTTCTAGTCTCTTTACACGCGGTGGCAGAAATGTCACTGCGGAAGGGAACTATTTTGAAAGAATGATGTGTAAATTGCCTTACTGTAAGTTGTTTCGTGTTATTTACACATTCCGGGAGCTTTTTTTAATGCGGTATGTATAATATTGTACTAATGATCTTTGTGGTCATCCTCTTGGCCGGCTAATGACTTAAATAAATATTACCATTATGTCTATTTTATTAGGTAATTTATTTACGTGCCAAATTTATTTTCCGGAATTTTAAGTGTTTCACAATGTATTGTAAAAGTTCATTTCACATCCAGCTTAAGTTTATTAAAAATAAAGCAATTAAAAAGAAGTACCTCGTTTTTCAATGTGTAATTATCTGGTTGAAACTAGATATATCTTATTTAAATGTTATTACTTTCATTACTGAAATTAAATGTTTGTGTTGGCATTTAATGATTATACTTAAGCCGGTAGTTCCTCTAAATTGCTCAAAATCTTGCATGACGTACCTTCAAACCACAAACTAACGGTTATGACACCAGTACACCCCGAATTTCATTAGTTTTTGTTTTCTTAATAGCATATGCCGCAGAATGAGAGGTCTTGCCTTATTTGGAAAGACTAGCTGGCTGTAATTTGTTGAGCTGTATACGGTAATTTATGACACAAGATGACACAGTACGAAAGAAGGAAACAAGAAAATGGGTGGGGTAATAGAAGAGAATACGCAACGGTATGCCCGGAGAGATTTAGCTATAAACACCTGTGCTAGTCTTGAGTATCTGCTATTTCCTTTAACACGTTACATACTGCTTGGCCAAAAAACTAACTTATGTATATAATAATAAATGTACTTGTATTGTCTAACTTCAAACCTTGCTGACATTTTTTTCAGCTGTATATTACTGTGCAAGATCTGATGCATAAAACAATCCCACATCAGCATACAGAGTGGTTATAATTAAAAGTTTTACATATTCAACTTTCTAAACAAGAAATTATTTATAATATTGGTATCTTAATAGTAATTCATACAGATAACAAAAGAAACCAGATTATGAGGAGTAACAGCCCCACCTTCCACTAGCACAGTAAAATGCTGTTATAGCAAATTTCTGGAGACTTTCAAATTCATTGCGTTGTAACGAAACTTTGTGTTAAAAATGTTGTTTAATGCTTTTATTTTAAAATGGCCAAAAACTGCAACATTTAAATGGCATATGACACTGTATCAATTTCTTTTAAATGTAGCACTCCAGTGGAGGGAACAAAAAAACAACCCCGCGTGCAACGTCGTATGGTCAAGAATGGACAACACCTTCTCAGTAAACAACACTGCAAATGAATAGCCCACGTTACATCCCTGCTCTTTTCCAAAGTGGAATTTTACACGAAAGGTTTTTAATAATTCTTGACACAAGGCATTGAAATTTCTAAGGTCATCAGTAGAGCCTTGTCCCTAGCACACTTAACAATCTTCTTTCATGTAAAATTCAACTTTGGAAAAAATTACGGTAATTTTTGATTTTTTGTTTGTACGCCTAATGACCTTATGCGGGATTAAATTGTCATAAGGGGAGAGAGAATTACTTAAATATAACACAAACCACCAAACACACCCATCCCAAAGCGGGCCTCGAACCCGCGATCCCCTGCGCCACGAAGCACCAAAGCTAGCCACACCGAGCGCGGCCATAGAGACCGCCCATAGTATTGTTGTGTGTGGCTATTGCATTGTTCAGTATATCAAGAAAACGTTTTTAAAGTTTGTTCAGTCATATATTCATTAACGGAAATGTCCTGTTTTCGCTATACAAAGATTTTGATGCGGCTATACGCCGAGATTGTCGCCGGCTGAAAGAACTATCTGCACGACTATGTTCATTGCTCCTTTCTTTTATATGACATTACAATACAAGTGAAGTTGGAGAAAAGCAAAAGGCCGTTCAAGGTCGGTCAGATTTGAGCGCGGTAAACCCTCGATAAACTTTTACTGTTTATCGCGGTAAAGCTAGTAGTTTAACAAGGTAAAATCATAATTGAGATTAGTGCACACGGCCATAAATGAGTGAACATCATTTCATGAACAATAACATTGTTCCACAGGCTAAGGCACCGATTTGACCTCACATGTTAAATGCAGCATATAAATGAAAAAAAAAAAAAAAAATCCTATTACTTATAATACACCTTGCTTTTAAAATTGTACTGTTTTTTAAAAGTTAAGGTACATTTTTGGGATTTAGACAATTATTTTGCATGTATTTAATATGGCACTTTATATAATACCTGCATTGGAAATTGATGGGTTTCTCTTTGGAAGAGGAATAAGGTCACGAATTATCCCAGTTTTTACTGAACACCTCAGTTTTTACTTCACAAATTTGCTGCTCTACAGATTTAAACCATATAACACTGAATCGCTACACCAAAAACAACTGCTTTACTAAATATAATAGCATAAAAGCTGAAAAATCGGTATACCACCAATAAATTCAAAACCGGGGTAAACAATAGAACAGTAATCCTCAATCTAATTTGCCATTTCTGCATATTAAGATCAAATCAAATTTGAGACAAAGGCTTTCTAGAGGATCCATAGTTAATTCATGTAATAAAATTATATTTTTAAGACACAGTTTTCAGCTTTTGTGTCAATATATAGAAATCAAAATTCAGTTAATTGTAGCTCCAAAATAGTTTAACGTCTACATTAATATGAAAAAGATAGATATTGTGTGTTATTGTAGGTGCGTTTGTGTGGTTGTTTATGTGTTTGTGGTAATCTTGAAAATCATTCAACCGATTATGAAACTTCTTCCCACTGAAAAGCACAATGTTTCCCAAAGGCTCCAAAGCAGCGTTTTATTCCAGTCCTTAAATGATTAAAAACAAGAAGATATAAAAGGCTGGAATAATAGAATTAGGACAGTTTGGATTAATAAAAGAATGTGTTTGCTATGTGACATTTCTTTGATAATGCCATGGAGTAGTCAGTAATGCTTAATAGAAAGTCACACAAAAATAAGACAAAAATGTGGCTATTTCATTTCAAGGATTTGCGTATACTCGTCCAATATTTATGTCTATGTAAAGCCTTTTAATAACCCTAATGTAAGAAACCTTTGGTTGTATTTCCTCTAGATGAAACGTGTATTTTTTATGGTGTAAGTAAATATATGTAGAATAGGAAAACTGTGTCCAGTGTAGCATCAGAAATTCTTGATCAATATTTCTTATCAACAAAACAGAACATTCAATTTTGTCCCTTTTCTTGTATATTATGAAAACGTGAGTCGTTTTTATGGGATTAAATAACTTATTTAGTCAGTTTGCTCTCCTCGTAATAGCACTTACTTACCACGCGAGTGCCTCGGATCAATAGCTTGTCGAGGAATAGGGAATCAGAATGGAGAACCTGGAATGGGATATCGGCCCGTAGCCAGGTATAAGAGTGAGAAAGTGAGGCTTGAAAGGAAACGTGAAGATAGTCAATTGGTCGAATGAATGGCAGGGAAGAAGAACCCTGAGAAAACCCGCCCCGACTCCGGTTTGTCCACCAGAGATCCCACTTGCGCTCCCCTGGGATCTAACCTGGACCGCCTTGATGGTAGGCGAGCGGTTAAATACTGGCCAGTGCGCTGCCTATTAAACAGATATGATCCCGTGCCGCTACTGCCCTTATAAGCCTGAGGCTATCAGCTACGCTGCCGACCTCACGCGCATTTGGCATGAAAGGAGTGGACGATACGGGAATCCAACGAGTCGGAATGCTGACTATCATGGCCAGGATCGCTGCTTATTGTAGCTCCTCACATTCCTCAGGAGTGAGCACCAGTCCTATATCCGGTATTTAAAATTCGTACCTCGATGGGTGGGATCGGTTCCGGGCACATTCCGTAGCCGGGAACCCGAGAAGCACGCTGTAGCCCACTGCTCCACGGCGCAAGGACTTTAAATTACTGCAGGACTAAAAAGAAGACACAAGGGTTTAACATTTAGTATACTGCGATTATTTAAAAATTACTCGGCCATTTCGATAATTGCTTCACATCTAATAAATATTTATAGGTTATACAAAATGTCCAGAGCATAGAAGATTGTGGAGGGGAAGGGGTGGCAGTTAAGTTAATCGGAAGTACAAGATCTGTTGATATTCCATACCCATTTGTGTGAATATTAGGAGTTTGGCATACATTATTGGAAATATCACAACTTTAAAAGAAATTTAACATTTCTAAGGGATAAAAGGGAGGTTTATCATTAATAATGGCTAGTTAATAGTACACTAATTTTATAAAGTATACGAAGGGAGGGAAAAAATTAAATAAATGTAGGGAAATTAGTTAATTTCCCTACATTTCTATTTTTCCTTACATGTTTACCTTTCTTGAAACTTACACACACACTAACACACACACACACATTTACACAAACACCGACTTACTTTTTCTCTGTTGCAGTCTGCTGAAATGCGATTTTTAAGGCACTGGAGTGACCTTAAACTGTCGTAACATACACTATCTATTCTCGTAAATACATTAGCACTGGAACAGCCATTGTTATTTTCTAAATTTCTATTTATTGTAGATTATGTGTTAAGTTATTTTATCTTTTGTACCTAGCATTATCATTACTACTACTTATATCACATACAAAGTAACTGAAGCGGGAAACTTGCTGTAAGCATGGGAACTTTTCCAAAATTGGAATAATTCGTACTCAGTAAGAACAGTAAAAACAAAGAGTTAAAAAAACAAAACAAAAACAAACATGCAAATAACCAGTTAGTTATCTATAAAACCCAAGCTGAAAATAGAGAAAAACCAGATTGTGCAATTTCGCAAAGCTAGTTTGACTAGCAAATTTAAAACGACCAATACATCTTGAAAACCATTATGTGAAAATATTCGATAGAGCGAGGGGTGCAACAGATTGCGTGCACGGCTACCAATCTTCCCTCTTGGCTTGATTGCATGTAAGGGGGCAACTAACGGCGGCTTGAATGAGATTTGTTTGACTTTTATTTGGTCGGGGAGCAGCGGAAGACAACACGAAGAAACAGAGAGATCGATAAAGAAGGGACCACGTGTTACATGGTGTTAGCACGCCATCAACGAAGTAGGGTGTGAAGCTGTTAATAGCGGCCGAGTGGACGCGTGTGTGTGTGTCTGTCAACGCGATTATCGGCCTCCCTCCCTATACCCGCCGGGCCGTGCTCCTAGGTCCTATGTGGTGAGCGTTTTCAAATCAATTTTAACACTTAGATTTGCACAGCTTGTCCACACATTACCGGGGCACCGTTTACCAACTATTAAGCTAGTTTATATTCCCTGTAATTCAAGAGGGGAGAAGAGTACGGCCCATTTTGGACCGTTTCCAAGGAAACAAGACTAGTATAGTCGCGTCCTTTAAAGCGTTAACCTCGAATATGAAACCTAAATCGGCAAAAGCGCCATTCTAGCTACAGGAATAACCTTCAATAGGGGTATTTCATCAATCGTATGTCTCTTGCAAGCAGAACGGTGATAAAATTTCTCTCTAGGGCACATTTTCTGAATTCTCGCACCTGATGATGAAATAATGATGCCAGCCTGAAACATTCTATAATGTGTAGACGTTTATTAGCTCTGCTATTTAAACAGAGAAAGTGTACAATGATGTATACTCTATTCTTGTCCTAGTCTCATTATTGACTTTGCAGTTTTGAGCATGGCATCTCTCGCAGTGTTTGTTGCACACTTTACACGCGCATTCTTCTTCCGGTTGGTGGAATCTTTGGTTGCGGTATACTTTGTGTTAAAAACCGTGTGTTGCATATCTTGTCACTAGAGTTCGTAATCTGGCTACTTCCAGTCTTGTGTCGTCATGGCGTCTGTTGTTTAGAAGTCGGGCCATATGGCGTTATTTTTCTCATTTAGTAGATGTAGATCTTTTCATAGGTCTTTGTGTTTGGTAGCCAGCACTGTGCTCTGATGAAAAAAGTTTCTTTGGATAGTACGTATGTTAACTTCGATGGTGTTGGCTTCCCTATTCCTCAGATCTGTTTTAGGCTTTGACTTGCTCAATTTTTGATAGGTTGGAGATTGTAATCGGTGCTATGGCTGTCTTGAAGAATGTTGTTGCAATGGCTAGTGAGATTTGTTGCATGATATATATATATATATATATATATATATATATATATATATATATATATAGCTCTACTATTAATCATTAGATATATTAGAAGTGACAAAGCTTCCACAATGCCAGAAATTATATACAATAACTCGAAAAGTATTTGTCTGCGTTTATTTAACGCACAGAAAATTGTCTTCTTAATGCACTTTTTTCATTGCACTGGTTTATAACGTTTGTATTTACAACATTGCTTTACAGCAATTTCAGTATAATTTATTTTTGACCTAACGGAGAAAAAAGTAAAGTCAAAGATAGGAATCATTAACATTTTAGTGAACTTCTTTATTAACCTTCTAAATTTTACCTCACAAATGTACTAAAAGAATTTACATAACATTTAAACCTTGGCATATGAAACATTCTGGGAAGACCCTTAACACTTAAATAGTTGTCGTTTGTTCATATAAATTAAAAATGCGACTTTTCTGATCCGTTAATTTGACCGCTAGAAAATTCTTGGAAGTATGTGCGATAGATAGTTTTCTGGGCATAAATACACTTAAGAAAAATACTCATGGTTATCAACATTATAAACCATATTCTGTGTACTTCCTTGGCTAAATTTCATAAAAAACATTAAAAAGTCCATGTGTTACATTCACATGACTTTCTCTACCTTCTGTAAACAAACTACTTTTACAAAATAGTATTCTTATATCTGCATCACGCTGATCGCGATAAACATTAGCAGAAACTGCCTTTTTACTTACTTCCTTCTAAGAAAAAGAGAAATAATGAAGTACACTAGCCTGAAGTGACAGTCAAAAATTTTAAAAGCTGGTCGCTATGTGAACAACTGAAGTTGGGTTCGCCTTGAATGACCAGCGGCAAAACAAAAGAGAGGAAACGAAAGATGATATCCCTTTGTTTGAAACTGAAACCAATTACAAGGAACTTCGAAACGGTCAACTTTACAATAAATTAATAAATAAATAAACTAAAAATAAAAAATGTATATGACAAATGTGTTTTAAGAGATCTACATTTTTTGTGTAATCTCTTCTAATTCTTGCGGTTTACTAGTTTTGAAAAAATCAGCAAAATTCATACACATAATGAAGAGATATTCACAGGATATTCCCAGAAAACTAAAAATACACATTTTATTTGCAATGTATAAATATCTTTGATATTTTAATCCAATCGTTAGAGCCATTTTAGAGAAAAGCAAAATTTAAAAAATAAATAAATAAATAAATAAATCCAAATAAAGCGTAGTTTGGGATGGGAAGATTTTTCAGAAAATCTTCGTGTCGTATCCTTGAAAGTTATTACGCTTAAATACCAAGTTTGGAATTTAACGGTATTTTCGTTTTTGAGCTACGCTGTGCAAATAGACACACAGATTGGGGGGGTTCAGGGGACTGCAAGACATGTTTTCAGTAAAATCTCGACATTTCGCAGAAACTTTAGATGTAATACAATACCTTCTCTGCCTACTATATGCATAGTACGTGTAGAGAAAGTAATAAAATATTGTTCCATTAACTGCAATATTCATATTGGAGGCCTTTTACCTTTGTAACATTTTGCCTATCGACGTGCGCACAAAAACATCTAGGTTTTATTTCTTTGGGTTTTGCGCGCGCGCGCGCGCACACACACACATAATGGTGCAGGGGTGCGTTTTCTCGGGTTCTCCGGTTTCCACCGCCATCGCAATTCCAATGGTGCTTCATCTTCATTCCACGTATCATTGTCATTGCCTGCGGTGCCTATGTATGAGTAGTAAAAGCCGGCATTACACACCATCAAAATATTACAAAAAAGTTCATACATTCCGATTCGTGGAGTATCGAAAACGTAACAACGAAAAACTTAATTAGCAGCAGTGCAATTTCGACAAATTTGTATCCTGAACAGATTGGACTTCTATGTTGTTCATACAGCGACTGTTTCAATGATAGTCTACATGGGTTCATGACATAGTGGATTACGTTGATTACTGTTTGTTATTTCATTTACTGCATTGTTTTCTAAAATAAAACTACAGATACTACAGATATCTTTTCAGTTATCACAAATATGTTATCATAAGTAATATCAAAGAAAGAAGCTAGAAAACACAGTTGTAACCTGAAGATATTGGTGTTCACCAAGGTAGTTTTAAATACCACAAAATACCGATTACGAGACGAAACATTACTGTTATTAGATACGACTTTCTTTGAAAATAATTCTATTTCCTTCAGCGTGAATGTAATCTGGAAGAACTAGAAATTACAACTTCGCAATAAAAAAAAATAATCATTTATATAGCCCCCCTTCAACATCTAAGGTCATATCGGGGGCTTTGAATTAGAAACAACTCGTCTGCAGGTCTACGTTGGGTTTAAATCAAACACACGCACATTCACTCTCACGTACACACTTCCAGATTCTGTGGGGGATATGGAATAACTCTGGTTAAAGAAAACTTCCCCGCCCCAGCCGGGAATCGAACCTCCGGGTGAGAAATCAGCTTGCTGACCACTCGACCACGGAGGGAGTCACACCTTGGTGATTGTATATACTATATACGAACTTCTCGATTATGCTCCATGATATAGGCCCCGCATGTTGGTGCATTCCTGTGACGGGTACAATCGTTTCTTTTTTCCTCCGCATCTCACGTTTTTCTTGTGGCGTAGCACTTCTCAAGAGCTTCCCAGAGTAGGTACTTGCATTTTGCCAGTTAACTGCCGGCTCGGTTGTCGCATAAAGCCGGCGAAAGCTTCCGTAAACGTGTAATTGCAATTTTCATGTTTTGTTTAAACGTACTTTTCATTGGACATAACAAGACTGGTTGTAATCGTTTAAGAAACTAAAAGCACTAACCGCTAATGGATAACTAGCGGCAGTAGTTAACATGTTTTCTTCTTTCTTGCAAAACGTGATCTAACATTTCCTATTTGGATATTTATTTACTTATAATGATTTTAAAACGTAATTATTGGCAAAAAATAAAAAACTCATACACACTACTTTCCGCTGCAAACTGCGCTATTAATCTTTTACTCTTCCGAAGAAAAATTGCATGGATCAACTCAATGAGCTATGAAAGGTAAGCGAATGGCGACATTTAATTGCCCATAGCTATATATTTTTTATAGGTTATCCTTTAACCTGTTGGTTATATCGGACAATCAATCAAATCGGTGAAATGGTGCTCGTGGTGCTTAAAGTTAGTCGAGATTCGTCTTCTCAGGATACGGGAAAATCACGAAAGAAAAAAGAAAAAAAAACCTTATCCGGATAAATCAGTCTAAGCTAGATTCGAACTCGCAACCTCTTGAGTGTGAGAGACACACTATCTCCGCACTTAGAGCTTTCCATAATTCTATAAACATTTCTAAAACATTCTATACAAAATGAACTTCGTATTTTGAATTATGCTTAAGTATTCCACTATTATTCTCAGTTTTAAATAAAATGTGGCAATCACTAGGACACTCTTAAAAAGTAAATGAATTAAAACTCAGCGGGTTCTTTATATACGTATCTAAATCTCATACACGTATTAGTAAATTCTTTTTACTCATTTCACCGACAACTCTAATAATTTGGTTCTTGCATTTTTACTCAGTTAATATAGTTTCCTACAAATTATTTTGAAGTATTCTAAAATTATCATTGTATAAAGGTAAACATAAAAACAAAAATCAAATTCCCATCTGATAATAAAAAAAAAAAAAATAACTGAAAAATGAATAACTGCCTGTCTGGTCTTATAGCTGCAAGTTAGCTCAAAATCGAGATATTGGGTTTCTATTCCCGACTGGATGATTAAACGTTTTCTTTAGCCAGGATTATTTCTATACTCCCTAGCGCATGCCATTTCTTCTGCACACATTCAAGAACATCTGAAGCAATTTTCAATCCATTTGGTCCACAAATAAACTTTTTCTTTTATTGTACGTTATTGAATTAAATGTGTTACATTTAGCAATGTTAGCAACTTCCACGTCATAGCACTGGCATGCCGCAATAATTGTGTTTTGCAGTTCTTTTAAATAGCAATACAACTACTGATGTAATATGGTGCCTTTTTATAGCCTTTACGCCCGATTTTGCTGCTATGGCACCGTAGGCGATGACTCTAATATGGGGCTTGTTATTGTCCTGGACAAAATATGCATTTCATTTGCCATGAAAATATCTTAAATATGTGTTATTTAAATCACAAACATTAAGAAATATTTTATAGAAAATGAAACTTTTGGGGAATAACTTTCCATGCGTGGGGGGAGGGGAGGACTTCAAGAAAGTTTTCGTATTGTAATCTTAAAGAAACTGAACTAAGTTTCGTTTCTGAGTTATGTTATTCACTCACATTTTTATTTTCTCAGAAACATCCCGACCATTTTCATTAAAATATATCAATTATATTTATTGGCATGAAAATAAAATTTCTACCTGGAATTTGCTGCGAATGCTTCTGCAGACTTTTTCCTCCGGACTGAATTTTGTGAAATTGTGCACACACACACACACACACACACACACACACACACACACACACATAGATTCTTTTCTAAAAGTGTTATTGTGGGTTCAGGAGGCTGCAAACAATGCATTTCCGTGAAAATCCTGTTTAATTTTTGGTTAGTATACTACTATACTTCTCTACTCACTATGTAATAGCGCAGGACCTGCAGTATGCTTGTGTTTGCATTCCAACTTAATTCAGCCGTAGCAATAGTTTACCCTCAATGTTGAGGCGTATTGCATATTGCGGACATTTCGCTTACTGCTCTTTGGGACGCCACCAAGTTGAAACAGTATACTATATAAAGAAAATAGTAGTGAAGTATTATAATGTCGTCACCTGTAAAATGTTAATCTTTTTCAGTAGAGTGAACAGAGGTCTTCTTGCCGGCCGCTGTGATCGTGCTCGCTTAGCGTTGATGTTTTGCTGCATTGGGGACTGAGTTCGAGTCCTACCCGGGGCATGAGTGCTTGTATGTATGTATAATCAACGAAATTGGAGAAAAACAGCGATAAAATGAAAGGAATAAAATAAAAAAATAAAAAAAACATAAAAAGCAACGGTGCAAAAATAAGCACTGGAGAAAAAAAAAAAAACCCTGCTGAATTATAGCTATAAAGAGGTTCTGTGGGTGTAGACGATGCGCATCAATTTGACATAAATGTATAAAGTTCTTTTTTTTTTTTTTGTAGTGTTTAACACCCGCTTTTACTGCAATGACACTATTGATACATGAATATGGAGCCCCCAGTGGAATGAGAAACTGGAGAACCCGGAAAAAACCCGCCACTGCGCCGCTTTGTCCACCACAAATCTCACATGCGGTTGCTTGGGATCGAAAGGTGAAAGGCGAATGGTCTAACCATTCGGCCACGGCGCGGCCAAGTGTCATTCAGCTCCTTTATGAGCGATAAGGAATTAAAAAGCTACATAAAAACTCGATTTCAATTTGTGAACCTTTGCATAGTTGGGTGAATCCAGAGCGGCAGCCTGCTACGAACGTGCTTCGTGACAGACTTTCTCCAGTATTTCTGCGCAGCTCTCAGGAGGGCAGGATCCTGCTGTGAAGCATCCATTTCTCACGAAATCATACAAGAAAGATAAGTATTTTACTGGTTAATAGGAGGTAGAGGACTTTATATTTTATAGCTCATTCGTGTTAACACTTATCATAATCAGAAAAGCATAAATAAAGCTATACCCTCTAATGACTCACCTTCCAGCTGCACAAGAAAGGAGAAGTAAATGTCACAAACTTGTGGTGAAAAAAGAGACAAAAATAACTGCAATACAACCGCTAAACCTTAAAAATATTGCAAAAGTATGTATTTAAGAACCGACATGTACGAGTATGTGAACCACTTAAACCGTAAAATATGTGGCTCATGTTTATAAATCACTCCATTCTACTGATTCCAAGTAAAGGAAATCTTTCGTAAATGTGGATTTAAAGATTCATCCCTGTGTTAAACTTAAATGTTATTTTTACATAAGCAGGGCTACAGTACGATAATACGACTGTTCATTTGCTCCACACAGGCTAAATGGGATATTCTGAATCTAACTGTCAAAGAATCACTTACTCTTCCAAATCGTGAGCCCAATGTCCACAACTGCGGACTGCAACTGCTCGAGCATATTGCAATACATTTTGTACAAGAATATTGCGTTCTAAGTTGTTTAACTTTTGATTCCATAGGTACTTGAAATGTGAAAAAAAAAAAAAAAGAATAATTTTTTATACTTAATTTTGAGTAGCATATTTCACAACAGTAAATTCACATCGATTTGGTAGTTATTAAGTATCAACAAATGTTTAATCGCAGATCTTAAAAAACTGTTATCCTCATTCATTCTTATTTCTGTATTCAAAAGACCCCGAGGAAATAATTATCGTAGTAATTCCCACACTCTTAAGATATATATTTAAAAATATGGAGTCGACTTAAATTACTTTATGTACATAGATCGTAACTAATGGCTTCTTAGGCTTTGTATGTAAGAGCCTGAAAACAATTGGAGACGCATTTAAAATGTCGGTGAAAAAAATTAAGGGTGTTGGCGAGACTCCTAGAAGCTTACAATTTTTTAGCTAACCAACGCACGTGTACGTTGAAATTTTAAATGCTTTTAGGGGCTTGAAGAAAAATATTTTCGCTACATTTAAAATCTGGTTGAAACTAGTACAAAGTTGGGAAAGTTTATATGGTGAACCTCTTTTAGTTTTCCTAAGTCTATGATAATTCAGTCAAAAAATCGAGGAAGGTCATTGTTCCATTTTTGAACAGTATCATGTAAGTAAAACAAAACAAAGGCTCCTCCTCTCCCAAAAGACCATCAAACAAATACACGTTCAATTTTAGGAAACTTACACCATGCTTTATATTTAAGGTCTTAGGTGCTAAGAGAAGATTTTTACGAAATTCCTACCATTCCAAATTATCCTTACTGTTTTTTTCAGATCTAATGATATTTATTACTACATCGTGGTTAGATAATTTAAGAATAGAATGCATATCTTGAATGCCCATTGAAGGCTTCTTCATTCTGACTGAAGTTTACGTTCTGACGTTATACACTAAGAAACGATAACAAAGTTGTATATAGAGCAATTTAATGCAAATCTTTCATTCATACAATTTATACAACATAAAAATGATGTGAGAAATTACCCAATTTTTTATTTCAAATCCAAGATTTCTGCAAGTGTTGGAATACAAGGACATTTAAAAGCATTTGATTGCGTTCAAACCCACTACATACTCCTGCGTATCAACAGGAAAGCATGCATCAAATCCTTTCGCCCAGGAATGGCATGCTTAACAGGAAGCAGGCACAGGAATAATGCCTTTCTGTTGTATAACAAAGTAAATTATAGTGAGTAAATATACTCAAGTGATTGAAACACACCAGTGTCGTATTATTTTTCAAAAAATCTATAATATTCCTTGCAATTGTAGACTCAGTATTTCCGCCGCTAAATTGTGGTTTCTGAAACACAGATTCTGACTTTATTACATTCTCTACACACACTATGTGAGTAGTGTACAGAGAAGGTATTGCATTCCACCCAAAAATTCAATACCCAGATTTTAATGGAAATATACGCTTTAGAGTCCCTGTATAAAAAAAACATTTTTAGAAAAAGGCCCAAGTATGTCCGTATGTCTGTGAGATAACTAAAAAGCGAAATGTCGATAAAATACCAAACTTGTACATATCTAAGTTTTGTATCTTTCAAGGATGCTACATAAAGATCTTGAGAAAAATCCCCTCCCCCAAAAACTACCCTCTAAATAGTAAAAAAAACTCGTACATTTTGATTTTCTCAAAAGTGGTTCTAATGATTTTTATTAAAATAGCGGTATATTAAAGATATTTGCATGACAAAATATACATCTTGAATTTCCTGGGAATAGCTTCTGAAGACCTCTTTATTCTGGATGAATTTGGCTGAATTTTGCATAACTCGTAAACCGTAAGAGGCAGACAAAAACTTAGATCTTGTTAAAACAAAAGCAAAAATTATGTCATACTGTTTTAAAATGCTAAAAACTTTTCTGAAACGGGAATTTGTGAACTTCTGTCTATGCAAAGAAAAGCATTTCAAGCACATGGCAAAAATATTTTACTATCACTTTAGCGTACTGTATTCCCTTATTTCCCTTCTACTTACAAGGAAGCAAGTAATAATCCAAGTTTTTGCTAAGGTATGTCTCGAGTATCATGAAGTACATAAAAGAATAAGGTTCTTAACAATAATTTGTTACAGATTTGTAGAGAAAGCCGTGTGAATGAAATACATCAGATTTTTTTAAAATTTATTGTATGGTTGCATACTTTGTTTAAACTTCAAAAATACAATTATATGTTTTGTTGTATTTGCTTTTTAGTGTAGGTTTAGACTCTAAAATTTTACCACAGTAGTAGCCAACATCATAAAAGACACAACCCCAACACATTAGCGATTCTGTAGCGACGGTCTCCAGGTATCCTCCCCACTTAGTATCCCATTGATTACCGGAATATTTCGAAAAGGTGAGTTGGTTTCAAAATTCCAATGTGATGAACTACACAAGAAAACTTCTTTGCCACGCAGCCTGTCCGGGACAGGATCAAATCCGTTCACACGTTGCCACTTTCGTCACCGAGATGAGTTACCTCTTCTTGAGTAACGGAGCTCAGCTGCAAATTTTCGAAACAGTAACGTTAAAAACTCACAACTTAACATTTTTCTTGTGCAGCTCTTAGAATGTGAAGAATTTGGTTTATGGTAAAAATATTTAATCTGCACGTCCCCATGAAGATATTTGTTTCAGTGCATCAACCATTAACTTCTGCAATTATGTACTAATGTTTTAAACGAAACTTTTGTACACATGCACAATAATTATATACAGTCAACAGTGAACACTAACATGTTACCCTGAACAAACAGAAGAAAATGCTTCAACTTACACAGAATCATAACACATTCTGCTGACAGTATAGAACTGACTTCCACACTCTACCATAATGTGTGCCGATACATTCCTTTGGTATCTAAATATGTCCTAAAATATAACTTTGTATTCCTAAATAACTAGTAACTTAAATGTAAATGGTAGAGGTTGTAAACGTCCTGTAAATGAAGGATCCTAATTCTGGGCTTACTGTCAAGAGGAGATCACTGGTCCGATACAGCCCAGATTAAACCTCAAATAAGACATTTTTATTGAGATAATTGTTATCTTTGAATACATTTATAAAAATTATAATTTTTATTTTTACAATGAAAATGTAATGTTTTATTTATATACCTGAGTAGTACGGCAGATCTAGAGCTCAAATCCTCTCTGACTGAGGTCTTTTCCAGATTTACTCAACCCTGTAACTGGCAAATGGGGGGGAGGGGGTACCCTAAACTTAGATCTGGAAAGATTTCTTTCTACCCTTTTTATTCCTAATTATCATTTAGTTTAATGTAGCATCAGTGCCTCTGCCTGTTGTACTGTATGTACACTTTTGTCAAAGTATTTTAAGGCGGTAGAAGGTAATCACGTGGCTGCATTGGCGACTTTAAAAGTGTCTTCACACCTGGCTATACGATCAACCTTTTCCCGCCTTCGCCGTTTCACTGTCTCAAAAGACTGACTAACAAGTAGAAAGCGCGACGTTAATCATATGCTTTCTCTAACTACACTGCAACAAACAATTTTTAGAAAATCTTTTTCTTCTATCTACTTAATGCTATCGAGATACACATGCTATCTACATACAGTGGTTTTATTGCACATTTATTTGTAGGTAAGAGAGGAATAAGAGTACACTAGGTAAAGCGGGTCACTACATGATTTTGAAATTTCATTCTCCTTCCATTACCAGGAGATAATGGGGGGGGGGGAGAATATCGTTTTCTATATCTCCATGTTTTACTTTCTCTATACGCACTATGTACATAGTGTATAGAGAAGGTATTGCACTCCACCCAAAAATTCGATACCGAGATTTCATCGGAAATATATGTTTTAGGGTCCCTAATATCCAAAAAAAGCATTTTCACAAAAAGGTCCGTGTGTGTGTGTATGTGTCCGTGTGTCTGTGAACACGATAACTCAAAAACGAAAAGTCGGTAAAATACCAAACTTGGTATTTAAGTTTAGTATCTTCCAGGGATACGACACGAAGATTTTGAGAAAAATCCCCCCACCCCCAACTACACTTTACATGGATTTTTTTCGAAAATGTTTATTTTCTCAAAAATGGCTCTAACGATTTTGATTAAAATTTCGGATATTAAACATATTTAACTGACAAATAAAATGTATATCTTGAATTTTCTGGGAATAGCCTCTGAAGAGTAGTTTATTCTGGATGAATTTTACTGAATTTTGAATAACTGCTAAACCGTAAAAGATGGACAAAAACTTACTATACAGAAAACGTAGAGCACATTAAAGCACACAATTTATGTTATATACATTTTTTTCGTGGAGTTCGTCGTTTTTAAGACATTCCTTATTTTTGGTTTGTGCTATGAAAAACGTATACTTTTCTCATACAGGAACTTGTTAACTCCTATCCATATAAACAAAGGAACTTCATTGACATAGCAACCAGCTTTTGACTATCACTTTTACCTATGGTAGTCCCTTATTTCGCTTCTACTTACAAGGAAGCAAGTAATAAGACTATTTCTGCTATTTTTTTTCTGATTAGCATAAAGTAAATAGAAGTATAAGCTTTTTAAGAATAATATGTTGCAGGGATATAGAGAAAGTCATGTGAATGGTACACATCAGATTTTTTGCAGTAAGGTTCTATCTCTTGCAATTTACCAGTTATTAAAAGTCAACCAGATTTAAGAGGGCTTAAGAGGCTATTCCAAGAATATACAAAATTACTATAAAAAATCTCTTAAACTATGATATTTTAATCAAAGTCGTTAAGAGCCATTTTGGAAAAAATCAAAGATTTCAAAAAAAGTTTTATGTAAGGAGTAGTTTGGGGTGGGGGAGTTTCTTGAAAGTCGTGTTGCATCCTATGAAGATGCAAAACTTAATATCAAGTTTCGTATTTAATCGATTTTTCGTTTGTGAGTTATACTGCTCATTCATATATACACACACGCGCACACACACGCAGATCTTTTTTCTAAAAATGCTTCTCTTCTTTTTTATTTATTGAAGGTAATTAAACATCTATTTCTAGTGAAATCTCGACATCAAATTTTTGGGTGGAATCCAATACCTGCTCCACCTACTATGTACGTGGCAGAGAAAGTATAAAGTCCATTCAGTTCTGCAGAACTCGTGAGTTATAAAGCATTAAAATATATATTTTAAAAAGTGTATTCCCGATTGTAAACTTTACAACTTTTATCGAGTTTTCATGAATGTTAATCAATGAAGAATTGATGATAATAATTTAAAAATTTAAAGCGTTTTTGTTCCATTTTTAATATATTAACTTTGACATCTTTAGAGGTTTAGAAAATAAGTTATTCAATTATGAATAAGGAGTTTTGAAATTATTTTAGAAAAAAATAGTAAAGATACTTGGATCAGCTGTAAAATAAAGTAAGTCCGGAATATTTCCACTTGAACTTAGGAAACTACTACAGAAAGGAGCTACTAGAGTTAGTCAGAAAATTAACCTAAAAACTAAGAACACAACAGTTCATTTTATAAAGAATGGTTTATTTTATTCATAGAGAAAAAAAACAGTTTGTTTTGCAGTAGTAGCAATGTAACTGTAGTTCTCTCTCGACGAAGAACACGTGCAAAGAAAAAAACCTTACAGTAACTTCACATTATGGCGAGAGAAACCTCAAACGCCAAGTTACATCACTCCGCTTGATCCACCAAGATTCGTCCGTGTTCTTGTTGACTGCGACACAACTGAATCCCCATAAGGTATACATAAAACGTCCTGCTAACCCCTGGAGAAATCCGACTGTTTGCAAAAAGCGAGTGAAACTTGGTATAGTGGAGTCTGATACGGGAGCTAACGTATTCAAAGCCACGATTTAACTCAACTTTTGCAAGTCCAAAACAATGGAATATGCTTTTCAATGTTGCGCAGTTTGAATGTGCTGCTTTTAGAGGTTTTAATCTTTTGTTTTGTTATTGCTAACTCAGTACACGAGTATCAGACATTTTCTATATAAAGAAAACAATCTAAACACACTTAGCTCCTAAAATCGCCTCTTCAGGATACTGCAGTCTAAATCAAATGAATACAACAATTTGACGTAATTTCAACTGCATTTTTGGAGAAGTAGTATCAGACTGAAGGCTTCTAACCCCTAAGCACCGGCTTGTAAGTGCTAAGTTGGGGAGTGTCAGTCCTACAAATAGGGAGGGTAAGCCGACTATAGAAAATAAATCAGACTGAATAATTTAATGCCGTAACCGAGATTTAAACCACGGATCCTCAGTTTTCATTGTCATTGCTCTATCAACTGACAATGGGCTACTGTGACAATATGCCCGCATAACACTTAATTCCCGAATAACTCGTTTTACTTTCTCTAGCTCGCATGTACAATGTACACAGCGAATGAATAAGGTACTGCATTCCATTCAAAAATTCGATTTTGAGATTTCACCGGAAATACATCCTTTGAGACACCCTGAATCCAAAAAAAAGTTAGATAAATATTGCGTGTGTCTGTCTCTGTGTGTATGCGTGTGTGTGTGTGTGTGTGGGTGGGTGAACAATCAAAAACGAAAATTTGCTATTTCACTTCAGCGTCTTCCAAGGATGTGACACGAAGCTTTTCAACAAAGTTGCCCCGCCCGCAACTACCCTTTAAGTGGAACATTTTTCGAAAAATTTAATTTACTTAAAAATAACTCTAAAGAGTTTTACTAAAATGTTATATGTTTAAGATATTTTATGACAAACGAAATGTATATTTTTAATTTTCTGGGAATATCCTCTGAAGACCTCTTCATTCTGGATGACTTTTGTAACTTTTGCATAACTGGTAAACCGTAAGAGATACACAAAAACTTAAGCCAAAAAATGTGTAGATCTGGTTAAAACACCATTTGTCATAACGTTTTCGTTTTGGTTTTTTTTTTTTTTTCCCTGTTGTAGATATTTTCAATTTTTTGTTTCAGTTTTCAGGTACCTGAAACTTTCTCAAACGGGAGACATCTTTCTTTTCGTCTCTCTTTTGTTTACTCCTAGTAACAAAATGAGAGCTGATTTTAATAGTCCAGTATATTCCCTTATTTCCCTTTTATTTATCAGGAAACAGGTAATACGACTAATTTTGGCAAGGTTTATCTTTATTAGCATGACGTACATATAGCAATATTATTTGTGCGAATAGTTTATTTGCTAAATAGCTAGAGAAAGTAATGTGAATGTAACACATCAGATTTTTCGTATGACCACAAGACATTCTGAAATTAATTTTGAGATAACAAGTCCCAATAGCGACTCGCAATGTCTTAAGTACTTTAAGTCTCGAGTTTCATAGTTAGCTAAGCATATTATGTCAATGATTTTTCTTTTATATTAGCCTTGTGTTATCTGAAGTGGGAAAGGTAGATTCGGACTGAAAAATTCAAAGTCATAGACGGGATTTGAACCACGAATCTTCGGCTTTTCAAGTCGTTGCTCTACATAGGTCAACAGCTACATGTAAAAATAAGTACCAACCAGATAACAGCATTGTAATTATGTACAACGTGCATAGCGGAGAATTCCAATGTAAACTGCATTTTACATGCGTTAAAGCGCTAAACTCCTTTAACCCAAACAAAAGTCATTAGAGCATTTAAGTACCAATTCACTTACTAATGTGGTTGTGCGGCCGTGTCATTAGCTGTAGCGGGGAGTTTCCTCGCCATTTAACATGTTACAATTTATTAGGAATTTCTACTCTTTATTCCATCAGGAAAACAGTTCTAGAAATGGAATTTCGAAATTTTATCTTGTCTTTAACTTATCTATACATGAAGTTGCGAAGAATTATAGATATGCGTTCTTTCCTGGGATCGAAAATAAAATAGCGTAACGGACAACAAGCGTTTGCGTAAAAAACAATTCAAACGTTCAATAATTTACTTAATTTATATATCTATTAAGAATATTATTAATTTCAGATTGCATTAATTTTACCAATAACCACAATCTTAACTAGATGAAACATAAAAAATGTAATAATAACAAGATGATATTTTGTTCAAACAACTACGTAAACGAAGTATCGACTATGATAGAAATTATTCTTCTTCACTGCATGGTTCAGACATCAGTCTGTTCCATCTGTTAGTCTATCTTTTTTGCGGTGAAATCTCAATTTCGCTTTATAAATCAATGCCAATTTTGGAAGTATTATTATTCATTTTATGTTTACGTTTAGAAGAAAATTCTCATAAACCACAAGAAATATAAAATAAAATATTAACATTAAATGTTTTAATAGTTTAAAAAAATCTGATGTGTTCCATTCACATAATTTTCTCTACATCTCTGCAACAAATTATTGCTAAAAAGCTTATGCTTCTATTTACGTCATTCTAATCCAGAAAAAATTAGCAGAAATAGTCTTATTACTTGTTTCTTTTTAAGTAGAAGCGAAATAAGGGGGTACCATATGTTAAACTGATAACCAAAGGCTGATTACTATGTGACTGAAGTTCCTTTGTTTGTATTGATAGGAGTTGACAAATTCCTGCATGAGAAAATTATAAGTTTTACAAAACTGAAAAAAATAACAAGGAATATTTTTAAAACGATCAATTCCATGAACAAAAGTATATAACATAAATTGTGCGTTTTAATGTGCTCTACACATTTTGTGCGGTAAGTTTTTGTCCATCTCTTATGACTTAGCAGTTATGCAAAATTCCGTAAAATTCATCCAGAATAAAGTAATCTTTAGAGACTATTCCCAGAAAATTCAAAATATACATTTTATTTGTCAGGTAAATATCTTAAATATACGAAATTTTAAGCAAAATCATTAGCCATCTTTGAGTAAATCAAAATTTTCGAATTTTTTCCAATGTAAAGTGTAGTTTGGGGTAGGGGGATTTTTCTCAAAATCTTCGTGTCGCATCCCTGGAAGATACTAAACTTAGATACCAAGTTTGGTATTTTACCGACTTTTCGTTTTTGAGTTATCCTGTTCACACACACACATTTTTCTGAAAATACTTTTTTTTTTTATACAGGAGACCCTAAAACGTATATTTCCGGTGAAATCTCGGTATCGAATTTTGGGGTGGAGTGCAATACCTTCTCTATACACTAAGTACATAGAACGTGTAGAGAAAGTAATTCTCTATACACAAAGTACATAATACGTGTAGAGAAAGTAATAAAACATTCTTATTTCTGAGATCCGCTTTAGCGTTGTATTTTATCGTTTATGGAATTTACACAAGCTCGGTTCTTATAGTATTATTCCTTATTTGATGTAATCTTGAACACTCTTTAGTTTTTCTCAAACATTTCATTTTACAACCTTGTGTTCTATTCTCATTCTTCTTTGTAGTCAGCCGAGTTTCACATCCATAAATAAAACTGGCATGTTATTGTTTTGAACTTACCTAAGTAACTTCTTGTTTTATTTCTCAGGGTTCTGCATGAATTGTTCCCCGCATTGATTGCAATTTTGATAATTTTAATTTATACCTCTTTCCTTTTGGGGCTCATTGCACACCCTAAATATTTAAATCTTGAAACTTAATGTGCAGAAAATTACACGAAAATTCAAAATAAGTACAATTGAGGTACTTTTGTAGAAGCAGCAGCGTGAATGTCATGATATTGAAGTCGAAGACTAATCTGATTAAATTGATTAAATTATATAGAAGATGTAAGCGGATATCTCGCACACTCAGGTCAGACCCTAAGTGTAGGAAATTTGCTGGCAAGTGCTGCTCTAAGGGCTTGGAAGTACATGAACAAGGGATTGCATCGCGGATGATAGCAACGGGCATTACGCAGCAACAGAAAGAACACGGCAGAAATTGCAGATCCAGCAATCAGGTTTCAACACACAATGCACTACCTGAAGAAGTTGATTCAGAGGGGTATAATTATTACATAAGACAACGACGCTTATTTTGTAGAAAAATACCAGATTCAAAAAAAAAAAAAAAATGTTTTGAATGATCTCTCTTTGGTCCGTGGGGAACTATTACCAAATATTTTTTATTTGTTGCAGAGGAAACAATATATTAAAAATAAAAATGATGTCCCGGATTGTCACAAAAGTAAGAAAATATTCTATAGTAATTTTGAGAAATCGTTTTCATGGATAATACATAGATTAATAATATAGAACACCTAAAATTGGATTTGTATAGTTATATATGTATCCATGTTATCAGTCTTTTATTTTCTCTATCACGTATGTACAATATACATAGTGTATAGAGAAGATAATGAATTTCATCCAAAATTCGATACCGAAATCTCACCGCAAATACCTGTTTGGAGACCACCTGAACAAAAATTGTTCCACAGAGTTTCCACGTGATATCGCTATTTATCAAATTAAATACAAATACGCGTCTCAGATCCTTATCATAAGGACCTAAAATGTTCTGTGTTTACAGATTATAAATAAATTAATTATAAATAATTAATTCTGAATTAACTTTCAAAATAGTCTTTAATTTATGCTTTTAAATGTTATAAATATCCATTTTGTAGCATGAAGGGCTATTTATTCCTTGATAAAATAAAAGAAGAAAAAGAATAAATAAACTCGAAGTGCATAAAATACCGGTGTAAAAATTCCATTAAGTGACATTTACCTCTTTTCTCCTTTAGCTGAAAAAAGAATTTTCTTATATAACACTCACGGTATGACATTCGTGGCATACACGAGAAATAGGCTTCAAAATTGTGACATCAAACCGAATCTGTCCCCTAGGTATAGTGTTGAGCAGATTACAAAGATTTGCCTAAAATACTATTTATAAATAATTTCCGTATCAGTTATATAAGAGTAAAGAACTAGGATTTATTATCATTATTAATATCATTATTAATATTATTATCATCAACTTTTTTTTTTCTCCCAACTGCCATTTCGAGTTTCCAAATCTGGGGGTTTAAGCCTGAAATTTAATAAACTAGATTTAAGAAGAATTCACATTAAGCTTTTCCAAGTTTTGAATTGATAAACAGTAAAATTATTACGCCAATGGAAAATATATTTTAGGCGCTCTAAACGCAGTTTTCTATATTATATGAAATCTATGTTCATTATTTCTACAAAAATACGCACTTGAGCTTAATTACGAATCTGAATCACACACCTGCACGACATTATTTGTTATACTACTGGCTATGTTGACTGAACTCAAAAACTTATCCGCCTGGTATGGCTTTTACTATCATTTTGAAGATATGAAGCAGAAGTGGGTGTTATTTTAAATTCACAAATTGTTCTTCCTTTTTTACTGGTTTATTAGTGCCGCCATGGCTTTTGAATACCAAATGTTGTATACAATCGCAAGATTGAAAATACAATGCTATATACCTAATTATTCGGCAGGGGAAGAATATTAGTTTTAAATATAATATAAATTTATGCTAACCTAAGTAATTCCTTGCTTAGAGTTGTATTCGAAAAGGTATGTGATATTTTCTCCAGGAGTGATTCTCCAAACAGGCTACAACAATTGGCACACATACATCAAATTGGAATTTAATATTGTGCAAACCAGTTTTAAAATCCTGCAGAAAACAAATTAAAGGAACTAGGCAGCAAAAAATGACCATAGTGCCACAAAGCCTAGGATACAATGAAGCGATAGAATGCAGGTAATTTTTAAAGTATTCCTAAATATCGAAAGAATTAACAACATTCTTATTCATTTACTTCATTATTTCACATCCAGCAATTTCGGTGTACCTTTTAAGCAACCTCTTGAATTCATATTCAGCCATTTCTTGCTACATATTTTCAGTATGGTCACGACTGAGGGTCTTGGAAAACAGCTTTTCTCAGACATTTGGGTACTGGAGTAAGACAATGCATCTGTGAAAGTCTATAGATCCACAGTTTTCTTCTGATTGATCTGACTTCTTTACCGCATACTCGGAACATAAAAACGTAGTGCGCATAAGATTTTAACGAGCTATATTACCGTTGTTAAAATTTAAATTTTTTTATTCATAATTAATTACCTTAAGATACGCATATGCTTATATGCTCCTTAGATGCTTATCATATCGCTCTCAATTTATAATCGAGTAATTATACAAATACAAAGAAATTGTGGAGGCACTATTTAGTTTTAATTAGATTAAGAAAATTTTTATCATGTCAGTGAATTTTTCAACTTTTCAAATTTCAGTTATGGAAAATAAATAAATTCAGCTGAATTATTTACTAAAATTAACTAATCACATGAAAATTTTGATCTCATAAAGTGTATACCATGGTACAGGAAGAAGTCTGTAAAGTGAAAAATGCTGACAAGAAGGAACTAGAAAATTAATTTAAAGTTCAACGCGGTGTTTTACCTAAATGATACAGGAAATATTAAACGACATTTCTGGCTTTTAATGTTCCGATATTAGAAAACCAATCATATAGCACGAAAGAGCAAATTTCACGAAGAAGAAATATATTACTTTTAATATGTAAAACGAGCAAACAGTATTACGGTTTCTGAGATCAGGGTATCTGGATTTTATGACTCTTCCGCTCATTACTTTGAAAAATATATATTTTTTTAAAACTACTGATTTTTTAACCTTTACGCGTGAAGGGTTATAAAAAGAATATTAACATTTATTACAGCAATATATTAATTTATTACGGCAATATTTTCAGATTTTCAATGCCAACATAATATGATTTAAATGGAAAAATGAATTTGTGAAGTCGAAATAGCTAAGGCACTAGAGAGGAAGTTCAGTATACGGATAGGTTTTCACCACATGTTTTTACTTTCTCTAGTGCAAATGTACAACGTACATAGTAGATAGAGAAGGTATTGCATTCCACCCAAAAATTCAATACCGAGATTTCACTGGAAATATGTGTTTTGAGATCATCTGAATCCAAAACAAAACATTCTTAGATAAAATCTGTGTGCATGTCTGCGTGTGAGCATATGTGGATAGCATATCTAAAAAATCTGAGTGTTCCATTCACATGACTTTCTCTACATTCTGCAACACATTATTGTTAAAAACCTTATTGTTCGATATACTTCATGTTAATCGAGATACACATTAGCAGAAATGGTCTTATTACTGGCGTCCTTGTAAGTAGAAGGGAAATAAGGGAATACACTAGGCTAAAGTGATAGTCAAATCTCTTAAAAACTGGTTGCCATGTAATCGAAATCCGTTTCTTAACATTGCCAGGAGATGACCAATTCCAGTATGAGTAATATATAAGTATTTTAAAACTGAAACCAGAGCTCCACATTTTATGTGTGGTTATTTTTTGTCCATCTCTTACGGTTTACCAGTTATGCAAAATTCACCAAAATCCATCCAGAGTAAACATGTCTTCAGAGGCTATTCCCAAAAAATTCAAGCTATACCTACAGTTTATTTATCATGTAAACATTTTTAATTTACGATATTTTAAATCGTTAGCCATTTTTGAGAAAACCAAAAGTGTTGAACAATTTTCATGTAAAGGGTAGTTTGGTGTCGGGAGATTTTCTTGAAAATCGTCCTGTCGCATCCTTAGAAGGTACGGAACTTAAATATCAAGTTTGGTACACACATATACACACAAACACACACGCACACGGATATTTTTCTAAAATATATATATATACACTATGTACATAATACGTAGAGAAAGTAAAAACGAAATGTTCATTAAATATCAAACTTAGAATTTAGTTGAGTATTTCGCAGGGATCGACAACAAGTTTTTCAGGAAATTCCCCGCACCCCAAACTACCCGTTACATATTTTTATCAAAAATAGCTCTAACGATTTTGATTAAAATACCGCATATTAAATATATGACAAGTAAAATGTATATCCTGAATTTTCTAGGAATAGCTCCTGAAAATCTGTTCATTCTGAATGAATTTTCTATAGCTGGTTAGCGTAAGAAATAGACGAAAACTTTCAACACAAAAAAAATATAGATCTCGTCAAAACACATGTTTTACATTTTTGTTGCAGCTCTAACCGCTTCCGAGATATCCTTTATTATTGGTTTCAATTTTAAAGTAGGTACTTATACTTTTCTCCAACATGAAATCGTTTGTGTTTCTTTTGTTTTACTCCGAGCCGTGCAAAGACGCGTATTTGAATGACAATTACATAGCGACAGCTTTTAAAACATTTGACTATCGCTTTGGCATAGTGTATTCTCCTATTTCCTGTTTACTTAAAAGGAACTAAGTAATAAGATCATTCGCTAATGCTTATCTGGATTACAGTGGAGTACAAAGACATAAGCTTTTTTGTTCTCCTTACATTTGATAAAAATCCATACCAGGCTTCTATTATAGCAACAAAAAGTTTCTATGTTGAATACTCGTAAAATAATTTTCTAGGAAAGAGCTAATACGTATGTGTGCAATTTTCAAACAAAAAGAAAAAAAAAAAAAAAAAAAGGAAGAAGTAGTATATAACCAATATAAAGACACGTCATTCGCATATTATAAATTCTAGTAGCGAAGTGCTAAATTGGATGTTAGAATTAAGTGGAGAAGAAATACTCTCAGGAGTGGCTGTATCTTCTGCGGTCGAGTGGTGAGTATACCGACTTCTCATCCGAGGGTGCCAGGTAGGATTAATGTAGTTGGGGAACTTTTTCTTCAATTGGGGTAATTCCTGCCGTCTGTACCTATGAAAAATTAATAATGCGAAATTGGGTGAATGCTTCAATTAAAACTCCCTTTTCATCTAAAAACTTGTAATCACAAATATTTGTTTTCGAAGTAAAAAAAAACTGATGTGTTCCATACACATGACTTTCTGTACACCTCTGCAACAAATTATTGTTAAAAACATATATTTCCGGTGAAATCTTGGTATCGAATTTTTGGGTGGAGTGTAATCCTTCTTTATACACTATGTACATAGTACGTGTAGAGAAGGTAATTAGTACATGACGGTACATCATTTATTTTAGAAAATTATTTTATTTCATCGAACAATGATGTTTATACATTCAGCATAAATTTTCAGAAATGTCAAGATGTAAATTAATATTTATGAGTTCTCACCGCTAATACAGGCTTAAGATTTTTCCGGCACAAGCCGGTATGATGTTTATTTACTGGAAGAGCTAGTTACTTGTTTCACATTTCAAATAAATGTGCTTGGAGATACCCTCAAGTCACTCCAGTGAATATTTTCGTTACAATTTTCAGTGAAACTTTCTAACCCTGTTACTTGTATGAACTGTGTGCACGTTAGTCTTCATCAGAGGCGGGACTTTTACGTGAGTAAAGCTGTCACTTGTCTCGCGTTTGTGCTTGTTTATTCCAACAAGCTTTGAATGTTATTCGTGTAATAACAACACAGAATTAAATATATCGACCTGAAAAACAGTTTCTTACCATTCCCCAAGTCTGTATTTCTGCACAAAGCACCCTTGTATTCCAGCACCTAAAAGTTATAGCTTCACTATAATAAGTATTGCATTTCACCCAAAAATTTCATCTATAAATTTCGCTGGAAAATGTATCAAATGTCTAAGTGCTTATTTAACATTACAAAAAACGAATATAGAATACTAATCGAATTTTCAACTTAAAAGTTCTTCCAAGAGTGTGACTCAAGCTTGTCCATTCCGTGGAAAAATATTCATCATCTATTATTTATGCTTTAAAATGACTAACATTTTAATTAAAACAATATGTTTCAGATATTTAAACGACAAATAAAATGTTTAACTTTCTGTGAATAGCCTATGAAGTCCTCTTCATTCTGGGTGACTTTTATATATTTGGTAAACCATAGGTCCTAGGGTAATAACAGCGCAGATTGTATTAAAGAAAACAATCTATGTGAAATAAAATATATTTGAGGCGTAAACATTTCGAGATATTCTTTGTTATTGGTTTGAAATATTAACACGAACTTCAGGGGGTAAGTCGCTCTTCGTTTTCTCGTGGTCATCCAAAGAGCATAAAATTTCAAACACATTACATAGCGAGCAACCTTTTTTATAAAGCTGGCTGTAAAAATAGTTTGCAGAAGAATGAATTCAAAAACTCATGTGAATGTAACACATCAGATTTTAAAAGGTAAATTAAAGAAATTGCAAGTAACTTAGTGATGCAAAATGCCATTCATTTTACATTTTGGAAAAATAAATAGGACAAACGTAATGGGGAATATTTCGATACGGTAGACCAAATGTGTGGAGGACAGAAGCACGCGGAGTCGAATTGGCCTCAAGGGAAACGTGTTCACCTCACGTGAACCCTAGAGGTCTCACGTGATGCCGCCGATATGGTTCAAGTCATAGATACCCACTCACCTTGTAAAGATATTGGTCGAACATTCTGCACACATCTACATCGCTGCCCATGCAGTAGGTAGCCTCCATAGTCTCACAAGAACCAATTAATTGTGATAGTGGATTGCTTGCAATGGATTGTGCCGTTGTCGCCGCCGTTATTCTTGCCTTTCTGGAGACACAAGTTCTAGGATCTAAGGAAAGCGATTCTCTTCACACGAATTTCTTATGCAGTTACAAAGTCCTGTTTTCCCAAGACTTTAAAGTTGAAACACAGAAGAAAAAACACACAACACTGCTTTTGCTAAGGTTATTGACAGCTAAACACAAATAATAACTAGTATTATATCTTGATGGAAGAAAGCACGTCACCGAAGATAGCTACAGTGAATTTAGTGATGTTTGTTTATGGTGGATATGTTCGATATGTCAACACTCGAAATAATCGAAGTACAATCGATGGACACAGTGGACGAGATAGTCTGGTCCATGTTCTTCAGGTTTATTGTTTTTTTTTCTCTCCCTCTCTCTGGTGTCGATCACACGGCGCACTGGCACACCGCGTGGTAGTTCGATTTGGAGCCTATCCTAGACGACCATCGTCCGAACACGCCGCTCTCCTGCGAGTAATGAGACGTCAGTCGAGTTCCCATCATCCACCGCGCGCGAGTAGCAAGCCCGCCCCACTCCGTTCAACCTGCTGTCACCCCTCCTTTACTCCTCTCTCTCTCCTCGTGCACATACAAACACACATATACACCGAAAGAAACTTGCTAGAATCCCCTCCACCGCCACCATTACTGTAACCTCTGTTGCTATCTCTTTCTCCCCCTCTTGGAAACTTGCGCACAACTCTTCCAAAACAGAGACCGTCCCGCGCCGATTTCAATCTCCATATCAGTCCCCCTCCACCTCTTTCTCACAATTCTCCCTTTACCCTCCAAAAAATTAATATCCAAGCAAGAGACATATTTTAAATTATATTTTTCCCCTCTAAAGAGGGACAAAAAAGGAGTTAGTACAAAAAACATGACAGTTCACATTTAATTGTATCATTTTCCAATCAGTATATGGGAAAAAGAAAGAAAGAAAAAAAAAAAAAGCTCGATGGAACAAAATGAGTCGTAACTAATTTACACAGACCTACCACCAGCAACCGGTGCGCAGTTCATCAAAAATTCCATTTAAATTCTAATTAATTTTTACCCGAGTAAACATATTATAAAACAATAGCAATTTCTGTGCAGCCGTATTTCGTCGTCGTATCTGGGTGGGGGAGGCGCCCTCGATTGGGGTGGTCACATTGGGAGACCGGATGAAAGGCAAACATTCCTCAATCCAAAGCGTTTCCATATCAAATCCTACCAACTTCGGGGCATAAATCTTGAAGCAGTCTTCATCCGCTCCGGTATATAAATATTATGAAACTCTGATTTGTGGTTTAGTGGAAGATAAATACACGCTGAGGTTTTTAAATGTCATTTGGAAATTGATTTATTGTCTGACATTAACTAATTCCGAGTGGCAGAACGAATGACAGATGAATGATTTATCATTGCATAGTGATCAGAAAATTCTGAAAGATCAGCAGACCACCGGCACATTCAGCTCCACATAGCGTATTAAGTTTCGCGGGGGGTGGGGGGATAGTTGTTCCAAGGATCCCACTATGATATACTGCAACTACATAATAGTTAAAAGTTGATGTCAGGAAGTATTAACGAGCGAGGTGAAGCCATGCTCAACTCGCATTCGGGACATCCCGCGTTTTATCTAATGCGACCATTTTGTGGTTTCTCCATGAGTCGGTATGCGAATGTTGGGGTCGTTTCTTATCCACGAGGATTTCCTTTCCATTATTTCCATCATTCCCTTTCCTTCTCATCTTTCAGGCGTGCTTCTAGGTTCGTGACGTAGGTATAGCGATACCGGACAGATGGCGCGGATTCATGCTCAAAGAATAGAGCACTCTCCATGGGCACTATAGGGTTGCCTGGCGACGGGTCGAAGACCATCTTCTCTGAGCAGTTCCAGCAGTGGGGCGTGTCTTCCGCCTTTAAACAAAACATGTCAAAAGGTACCCTTTGCGAGGCACTGAGTTAGAACTCGTTTCCCCCCCCCCCACCTAATCAAGATGGGGAAATGTTGACAAATACTGTCATATATACGTAAAGTGCTAGGTAGCGAATGTACTGCTTTAAGCGATCATAAACAGAACGTCAGCTTTGAAAGAAGTATGATTTTTATATCTTTTCAGGGGCTCCATACACACTAAAAATAGAATTTCTTCCTTTCAAAATTGTACGAACATACAATGTTCGAAAAATGTGGTTGGTAGTTATTTAAATCATTGCCTAAGAACTCACTTTCCAAATTGAAAATGTTTGCATCACATTTTAATGCAATGTTTGGTTACGCATACATTGGCCAGCAAAGATTCTGTAAAAGAATTATTTTAAAGACTATGGACGTTATTTGTCTCATCTATTAAGTCTCAAACACTTAGCAGATTTGACGGACTCGTCTTGTAATTACAAACAGCACATTACGTCGCATAGCGGCATGTCTTAATACTTCATACGGAGTGGAAGAATTATTGCGTCTTCCCCACTGCTCCTTTAATTTGGACATGCCTGCGTAAATGTTAGGGGCTTCCGCATGTCTTTGTGGTCTCTGTGTAGCTTTCTGTTGCTCCCTCACTTCATCCCTTCCTCCTCGGGAGGGGAGATGGCCACTTCAGATCTGCGTAGATCGCAGAGCGCGAGGTGTTCCATCTGTTGTCTAACTTATATGCAGGCCTATGACAAATTAAAACAAAAGCCTTTATGTACTATATTTCTCTAAAGTTGTTGTAGTGGAAAAAGTTTCTCCGAAGTATTAAATTCAGTGTATTGAATTTAGAAAACATCAATAATAATAATAATAATAATAATAATAATAATAATAATAAATAATTTATTACATTTAATTATAATAATAGCGAAAAAAACAGCAGATTGCATAAAAGAAACAAGCCTGTTTCTATTTGCTTTGAATTAACACAATCTCCCTCAAACGTTTGTTACCTCTTTTCTATGGAACAGGTGTGCTAATAACGATATTATGTGCGTACGCTATTTGTTAAAATTAAATAAAACCTTGAGGAATCTCACAGGTTTACAAAACATCCTATTATGCAACAGTAAACCTCAAAAATGTACGTAGCCTCTCAAACTGCAAACTGTATTTGTAATGAAATAACACTATATCGGTTTTATTGATATTTTTAAACGACGAAAAAACAAGCGAGGGTGCTTCACAGTGCTAAGACGTAATTAGTTTGGAAGCGGTATGATTTAGGGTTATTTTCTAACTTGTCTGCTCAACACTTGCGCAAGACACATTGTTGCCAACTACCTGAAATGTAAATGTTATGTGTGCGCACGTTATGCCCCAAGGCAAGGAAACTTTGAGACTGGAAGAGCTAACTGACTAAGGTTCCGTACGGGGCAGAGCTTTATCGTTCAAAGAGCAACGTTAGGTAAGGATTAAGCGATTCTGGCATATCTAACCATTCAATTGACCCATGCTGTCCGATGCGATTTGTCACCCTTTCCAGCCTAATTTACTTTCGACTGAAAACTGGCAGCATAGGATGGATATTTGTTGCCTTAAAATGTTGGTCTTGTCTGATCTCTTTATTTGTAGCTCAGTTGTTAAAACGTCTAAAGCGCTGAACATCACTGATCAGGATTTGAATGTGAAGTTAACTTAAGGTTGGAATTCTCCTGTAGTGCCTCTAAATGGATAAAGGAAGGGCTGGGCCCAAGTAAAATAAACGCTGATTTGTATGCCTAATGTTGACTGTACTTCGATGGCAATGTAACGAATACAATTATGAATTTGTATTAGAAAAAAGTATAAATGAAGGACTTTTATTTTTGCTTCTGCTCGTTATAAGCTATGTTAATATCAATAAATTTAAAGAAAAAAACCAAAATATACACAATTAAAGGTAGAGAATTATTGGGTGTTAACCTTTTCAAACCATAATTTTACCTATGTATCTGAACAACAACAAATACACTTAATAATGCCATGTGGCACCATTGCGCTGGGAAGGGTTAAGTGAATAAAGGGATTGTTATAAGAATTCCAATTTATAAAGTAGGTCATACTAATAAAAATCTGATGAGTTACATTCACATGACCTTCTGTACTTATTTTGCAACTATTCTTATAAAGCCTTATTCTTTTATCTACTTCATGCACATCAGATAAACGTTAACAGAAATGGCTTTGCTAATTCCTTATAGGTAAGAAACTGACTAAAAGGTCATTTCTGCTAATGTAAGTCCAATATAGCTGTAATATAAGTAAGGGGAATAAGGGAACACATTACATTAAACCATAGTCAAATTCCTAAACAGCTGTTGCTATGTGAAAAATTGATATTCGGTTCGCTTTCCAAAGGTCAGCCGAAAATAAAAGAGAGCTGAACCGAAAGCGACTTCCCGTTTGAGAAAAGTTTAAGTAGTTTAAAATTGAAATAACACAGAATATCTGGAAACTTTAACTCTAAAAAGATGTATATAACATAAATTGTATGTTTTAACGAGATCTACATTTTTTGTATAGTAAGTTTTTATCTTTATCTTACGGTTTATCAGTATACAAAAATCGTTAAGAATGAAGAGATGTTCAGTGACTATTTAGGAAGTTCAAGATATATCTTTAATTTTTTTTGAAAAAAATATCTTTAATATACGGAGTTTTAATCAAAACTGTTAGTCATTTTTAAGAAAAACATTTTTAAAAAAATACATATAAAGGGTAGTTTTGGGTGGGGGATTTTCTTGAAAATCTTCGTGTCGCAACCTTGGAAGATATTACACTTAAATACCAAATTTGGAATTTAACGGTATTTACGTTTTTGAGCTATGCTAACTACATACAATTTTTTGTGTGGTAAGATTTTGTCTGTCTTTGACGGTTTACCAGTTATAACAACGGTTATACAAAAGGCGTCCAGAATGAAGAAGTCTTCAGAGGCTATTTCGAGAAATACAAAGACATTCATTTCTTTTGTCCGGAAAATATCTTAAACATTTTAATTATAATCGTTAGAGGTATTTTTGAGAGAATCAACATTTTCGAAAATTGTTCCATGTAAAAGATAGCTGTGAGTGTGGAGATTTTCTTGAAACTCTTCGTGTACCACGTTTGGTATTTAACGGACTCTTCGTTTTCAAGCTATTCTGCCCACAGACACACACACACACAAACACACACTCACACACAAGGATATATTTAAAAAAAATACTGGGGCTTTCAAAATGTGTATTTCCGGTGAAATCTCGGTATCGAATTTTTGGGTGGAGTACGATATCTTCTCTATGCACTGTGTACATTGTACACACGGGGCTAGAGAAAGTAAAAACGCAATTATGCCTAATTCCTCTTGATATTAAGAATGGTAAAGGTACTGCGAAAAGAATATATACGGTACATTACATTTACTTCAGCAAAAACAGAGAAATTACCATGTGTGTTGCTGCAGGCTCTTTCTGCAAACAAAATGCACACACTCGCGTTGGATAAAATGCAACATAATGACTCACTAATGGAAAATAATATTCCCAATAATGCCCTCAACCAGATAATTTGAAATATTTCAACAATATAAGAAATTTTACAATGCCTGTCAAAGAATATAAGAGAAAGAATTGCCGATCGGGTCATACTGACGCCGAGACGAGTATTAAAGGCTTAATATGCGGTAGTGTTTAACTTTGGTTAGCTCAGCATCTCCGTTGCACAATGCTGATATTTGTTGGAAAGCTAATAAAGGAAGAAACAATTGGCAACAAGTGCGTATTGCATGCCATTGAACATTTTTATGAGAACATGTCACAGTGAGTTGAAGGAAGAAGTTTCCTCATTGAAGAAATTTACTATTCAGGACAAACATAAGACGGTAATTATTATTCTTTTAAACACGCTAAGCTCCAGTAACAATATTAAAATCCAGGTATCTGCCTGTTTTTGGTTTAACATCATAGCAAAAGGAATTAGAAGCATTCGTAAATAGATAAGGTAGTTTTATGGGTGTTAAATTATTAAAGTTATTGCACAAATATATGGGTCGCTGACCGTAAACGCATATTTAAGGTACAAATAAAATATATCAAAAAGAAAAGAAAAAAAAGAACAAATAAAATAAAGAGGAACTGATCAAATTTGATCTGGTATCGCGTACTTTAGCCAGCAGAGTCAATGTTTTGCCAGTTCCTCTGGTCCTTCAGTTGATCCCAGTATGTCAATCTCCTAGCAACGCTTAGGAATTCTTATTTTAGTCTAATTATTCGCTGGTTCTTCCTATGCACATAATCGCCAAAATATGTAACAACCATCATTCGAACCACAGAATGGTAAATTGTCTTTCCAGAACCTTCAGTCACTTCTGTAGGTTCCAGTCTTCCTGTCTAAGCCATGGCCTTACTTACCTTTCCTTTCTCCAATTCAATTTTATTTAATTTTTTATGCGTAGGGAAGATATAATAGTACATCCTAATCAATTTCCAATCGGTTGATGTTTATTAAGCTTTTTGGACACCTTTCAATAATAGTTTTTGTCATTTGTTTCACCTTATTACCATATTGAGCCCTTGACTATACTGAAATCTCTTCAAGTTCAGCTACCTAAAACTTACAAGAAGGTTTTCGCATTGGTGTTTTTAACATTGGACGTAATGTGGAATTAGCTCTATATTCCCATCATGGAGCACCATATAATTTACATTTGTACCAACTTTACATGTGCTACGGGGCAATAGGCATTTAACCTCAAAATTTCAGGCCCAGTATGAGGAACATGAAGAACAAGAAGTTCCTGCCTGAATCCACAACTATGCTACAAGTGATAGATTGCTTATTTCACAGAGGAGATTTATCCTGGCAGCAGACATCAGCCCAATCCCAAGAAGAGCAAAAAGGCGAGCCCATCAAGACAAGCCAGTTCGTCCACAGCGAAGATATCCTGCGTAATAACAAGATCGCATTACAAGGCTCGGCCCGTTGAGTAGAAGTCAAAGACAGTGACAAGATAGTCAAAAACCAAAAGGACCTTGACAGTGCAAACTAAAGCCAACTGGAAAAACAACGAAACACAATGCTGAACTTTCACCTTCCGAAGGTGAAGATGAGATTGTGCCTCAAAGAGTGAATAGATAAGTGGGGAAAATACAGCGACGGGGGTGTCTTGATTATGTGGGTCTTACTGGAGGACCGATAGGGAGTAACTTGGGTAAGTTGATGCAAATGTTTCAAGTGAGCACAAACTGCATGTTTAGGGGATGTTCATAATAAATTCCGTCTTGAAAATGTGTGAACAAAGAAAGAGAGTCTCGCTTTGGGGGAGTTACCCGGATAAGGTTTTTTTCGGGGTTTTCCCTTATCCTGTGAAGACGAATTACGAGTAACTTTAAGCTCCATGAGCCCCGAGATCATTTGAACATCATTTCACCCATTTCATTCATTGTCCGATATGACCAACCAGTTTAAAGGACGTTAAAAAAAAAAGAGAGAATAAAACAATAAACCGCCTAATTATTAGGGAAAATATGTCTGCCATGTCGAAATTTGTACCTTACATTTTCACTTTGGGTATAATCATCAAGTTCAATATAGGTAAAATTTGTTATACTCCACAATATAAGGGAAACTTGCAGAAACAAATTGCATTACCTCTGCATACAAACCTGTGCCATTCTGGGACATCCTATAATGTCTCCCATATGAGACTACTTTCTTAGACTTTGACTATGATCGGCGAAAGCATGTTTTAAAAAAGGTTTATCGTAAATGACAACTAGTTTCTCTATGATTTTCATTTAAAAACGAAAAATAGAGATTTTTGTATAAAAATTTTAACACCCTCAGAAATGTTCACAAAAATGTTGCAATGTTTATGGAAAGTAAGTTGAGCATGGCAATAACAAATTCCCAAAAAGTTGCAATATTATACAATATTGCACAATATTACACTATCGTACATTCGATAATAACGCCAGAACATCGTGTGCCTAGGCTTATCGATTCAACACTTCCAGTTTCACTTCTACAGTTCATTAAAACTCAATATAGAGATGCTTTTGTTGGAAGGATAGACTTCACTGAAAACTCTTTTATTCTTTCTTTTTTGTTATTTCAAACTGTAAAACTTTTTAGTATGCATATACTTGCATAGACCAATTTTGTTCTAGTGAGAGTACCTTTATGACATCTGACGGATCTTAAAATCAGACAAGCTTTTATGCTTTTGAAATAAAAGCTGCTTTATTCATTCCGTCAAACCTGAGTTGAACTTTTCAAAAGAAATGTACATTTCTTAAGTATAAGAACCTTAATATGTTGTTAATTTAAGACTGTTAAAATGTAATTATTTTACACATACACTGATTGCGAGAATCAATCATTTTCAATTTTAGTCATCTCCATTTCTTGAGTCAGCAGATATCTGTTTACAGTCACTAAAATGTTTGTCTTAATTCACATTTTCACGAGTGAATATCTCAGTTAAAATAAATCTAGTAGTGAACTAAAAACTTCATAAGATTCATCACTTGAATATCACATACAATAATAGAAGACAAGTCGGTAATTTTGTAAATGTTCATTTTGCATTGGTAACAGGTATAAACGTGTTAAAAATCTATAATGCAAATGAATTTAATTATTTATATACTAGTATATTGTGCAAATGTACACGACTTAAAAACTGCTACTTTCGCTCAGTTATAAAGGCTAACGCAGCCTACATTGAAGCTAACAAACATCGACAATTACGCTATTTAGATTACAAAACAATTTTAGTATAGTAAGTAATGGTTCTCTAAGAAGGCAAAGAGGCCAAGGCTCTATCAATTTAGTTCTTATGACTGTGTCAGCTTTGTTTGTTTACATTTTAGTGCATGTTGTATGTAAAATAAATGCACATGAACTCAAAAGGCTTACTGCTAAGCCATTCAAGAATAAAAGAAGACATTTATACGTTTTGGGGCTTATCTAGCTAAAGGGCTACATTTTAAACAACTTATTTGTGTATTATCTAGTATATTTATTCTTAGGTTTAATCGTTTATAATGCACTTAATACACCTACATAATAGTTTTCAATACAGTAGTAGGTACAGTTTCTTGGTGTTTGATTAAACCAAAAACATTGTTGGATTCGATATAACACTATGTCCTATTTCACGTTTACTAGAAACATACCCCTGTGAGTGTGTGTGTATGTGAACACAACTCAAAACCGAAAAGTCGGTAAAATTCCAAACTTTATATTTAAGTTCAGCACCTTCCAGGGATGCAACACACAGTGGCTGTCCAAGAAGTAGATAGCGGTTATTGTTTCAAACAACAACAATGGTAAAAAGTACCAACCTTAGAAAGCTTCAGTTTGAAGTTAGACGATTTTACATTGTTTAGCATTTGTTTGACAGCCATCATTAATGAATGCTCTCAGCTAATTTGTAAACATAGATAAAGCTTGTCGTCGTTATGTGATATAATACTTTCATTTGAAATGCCTTAGTTCAACTAATATTAAAGCTAGATTCTACTTTGGGGGAGTCTGCTCCTTCGTTTACAACAGTGAAATTTTGGGTGCAATCGCTGCAATAAAGCTGAGTTTTTTCGTCGATTCATAACAATGGATGAAACCTGGGTCCATCACTTCACACCTGAGACGAAAGAACGATCAAAACAATGTATAGGAAGCGGAGAATCGGCTCCAAAGAAGGCGAAGATAGTTCCATTTGCAGGCAAGATCATAGCGTCAGTTTTCTCGGACGCACGCGGGATAAATTTTATTATTATCAAAAAAGGAAAATTAATTAACGGCGAATATTATACGAACTTGTTATAGCGTTTGTGTGATGAAATCGAGCAAGAACGGCCGCATTTAGCGAAAAAGAAAGTTTTGTTTCACCAAGACAATGCACCAGTTCACATGTCCACTATCGGCATGTCCAAAACCAATGAGTTAAAGTTCGAATTGCTTCCTCATGCACTCTATTCGCCATTTTTAGCCCCCTTTGATTATTTTCTGAGGAGGTGGAGTCTGCAGTTGATAGCTATTTTGCAAACCTCGATAGTTCTCACTATAAACAGGGTAATGAAAGCTGTTGAACATCGCTGGGAAAAGTGTATCGAGCTGAAAGGAGACTATGTAAAGAAATAAATATATTTTTCCCCAAAATGTTTGTGCTTTCGTACTCTTTATGTGAAAAAAGTTGGACTTTTTCAAAGACGGAAAAAATAATGTATATTGAAGATACATTACAAATAAAATGTTTAACTCCAATTTTCTGAGAATAATCTCTGATCTGCTCTTCATTCTGAATGAATTTTGCATAACTGATAAACAGCCAGATATAGATAAAAAAAACAAAAAAAAAACTACAGGAAATGGAAATCTCATTAAAACACAAAATATATTCATATGTAACTTTTTGTGGAGTTAACCACTTCCAAGATATTCCTTATAATTGGTTTAAATTTTAAAACACTTAAACTTTTCTCATATAGGAATTTTGTCAACACCTGTCCATGCAAAGAGAAGAATTTCAAACAGATAGCAACCACCTTTTTGAGGATTTGACTATCACTTTAGCCTACAGTATTCCCTAATTTCCATTCTGCTAACAAGGAAATAAGTAATAAGACCATTTCTGCTAATGTCTATCTCGATTAACATGAAGTAGATAGAAGAATAAGCTTTTTAACAATAAACTGTTACAGAGATGTAGAGAAAGTCACGTGAATGGAACACATCAGATTTTATTCATGTTTACTTCAAGCATACAGGAAAACTTTGAATGAAAATTACTTTCTTAATTCAGTTTTTCTTAAAAAAATAAATGCGTACTTTTAATAATTTACAGATATATATTTACGAATTGAGACATTATTTAAAAATCTGATGTGTTCCATTCACATGAATTACCCTACATCTCTACAATAAATTATTGTTAAAAAGCTTATTCTAATATTTACTTAATGCTAATCGAGAAAAAATTAGCAGAAAGGGTCTTATTATTTGCTTTCTTGTAAGTAGAAGGGTAATAAGGGAATACCATAGCCTAAATCGATAGTCAAATCTTTTAAAAGCTGGTTGCTATGTGATCGAAGTACCTTTGTATGGACAGAAGTTGGCAAATTCCCGCATGAGAAAAGTATAAGTATTTTAAAGCTAACACTAATAACAAGGAATATCGCAAAAACGGTCAACGCCACGAAAAATTTGTATATAACATAAATTGTGTGTTTTGGCGAGATCTACATATTTAGTAAGTAAGTTTTTACTTATCTTATACAGTTTATTAATTATGCAAAATTTATCCTGTCTTCAGAGGCTATTCCCAGAAAATTGAAGACATACATTTCATTTGTCATAAACATATCTTAAATATAAGATATTTTAATCATTTTTGAGAAAATAACAATTTTCGAAAAATTTTCCATGTAAAGGGCAGTTGGGAATGGCAGCCTTGGAAGATACCGAACTTAGATACCATATTTGGTATTTAACACACACACATACACAGACACACACACACACAGACATTTTTCTAAAAATGCATTTTTTGGATTCAGGGCGTCTCAAAACATGTATTTCCTGTGAACTCTCGGTATCGAATTTTTGTGTGCAATACAATACCTTCTCTATACATTACGTGCATAGTACGTGTAGAGAAAATAAAAATTGTATAATAATTTAAGGCAAATGTGTAAAATATAATTGATTCAGATTTTTAAAACTGAGATTTTTTAAAAAAAAAACTAAGAAAAAACACAGGTTTTGAACCAATAGTATAAGAGAAAAGATGCATTCTGTTAGTACAATTCAATCTATTGGGGTATAGCGAAAAACAACATACACAGCAATGGTAAAGTATAAATGCATTAAACTTCAAATGCCCGAAATAAAGGAACTGAGTTATGCCGTGTGGCGAAAAGTTGGCATGAAGCTACTTATCACTCTTCTGAACAACAGTCAAAAAAAAAAAGTACAAATTTCAAAATTGTCCACTTGACGCACGACGGGATATCTGCATACGTAAAATGCGGGGCCAATTGGCCACCTGGTAGAGCAATTATTGTGTGAGACAAACAAACGACCAAGTGAGATAGAGTAAAGGCTTTATCAGCGAAGTATTGACCGGTGATGACAAATTAATTTAATAGTAGTTCAAATTTACAACACAGTGGACAAACAGATAATATTTGGAGAAAAGCTATATCAAAATTTAAGAAATATTCGAAAAGAATAAAGGAGCATACGCAATCTTATTGGTGGTTGGAACACTACGTAAGACAAGGAAAACATGGAAAGAAGATCAGAAGATCTAAGTTGTGAAACAGAATTGAGTGAAGATATATTTGATGGAAAACATTCCAACATCCTATGAGGAAAAGAAAAGATGCACAAATGCCCACATTTGTAGGCCGCGCCGTGGCCGAGTGGTTAGATCACTCGCCTCTCACATAGACGACTGGGGTTCGATCCCAGATGTGAGACTTGTGGTGGACAAAGCGGCGCTGGGGCGGGTTTTCTCCGGGTACTCCGGTTTCCCCCGCCATCGCATTCCACCGGTGCTCCATCATCATTCATGTACCATCAGTGTCACCGCCTGCGGTGCCATAAGTAGTTAAAGCGGGCATTTAACACTACCAAAAAAAAAAAAAAAAAAAAAAAAAAAAAAAAAAAAAAAAAAAAACATATGCACACAAACATAACCAATGGACGACATACGATATCGAATAGAATACAGACTACAGTAAAAACGTTATAGGTAATAAATTTATTAACTCACACCAGCTCTACTGATTGACAAGAATAAGTTGTGAGTAATAAGAAACTTCTGGCGACAGGAAAATTATTGCAGAAAACATACGAAAATATTTGATATTTATTTATATTTCACACGACTTTCTCTAGTAGTTCCGCAAACAAACGTTTCTTATAACAGATTATTGTTTCATTTACGTCATGCTAATCAAGATAAACAGTGAAAACGGTATTATTGCTTCCTTGTGAGATGAATATTTTGGAAACGATTAACTCTAAAATAAATATTAAATATCTTAGTACGAGAGGACCAAATATTTAAAATAATTTTAGTAAAATTGAATTTTATTAATTTAACACATATTGTATGTTTTAATAAGATCTAAATGTTTGTAGAAAGTTTTTGTCTATCTCTTACTCTTTACGAGTAATACAAAAGTTATTCAGAATGAAGTCTTCAGAAGCTACTCCCAGTAAATTCAAGATATACATTTTGTTTGTCATGAAAATATCTTAAATATATGCCATTTCAATGAAAATCGTTAGAGCCATTATTGAAAAATGGAAATTTTCGAAACATGTTCCATTTATAGAGTAGTTGTAAGTGTGGAAGTATTCTTGAAAATCTTCCTTTCGCATCCTTGGAAGATCCTGAACTTAAACACCGAGTTTGGTACTTAACCGATTTTTCATCCCAAACACAGATATTTTTCTAAAAAAGTTTTTTTTAAATTAAGGAGATCTCGAAACATGCACTTCCGATGAAATCTCAGTATTGAATTCTTGGATGGAATACAATACCTTCTCTATCTACTATGTACATTGTGCTACTACAGAAAGTAAAAAGAAAATGAGAAGTTAAATACATAAAGAAAATATGAGTTACAGGAAACAATTAACTAAGAGGAGGCACTAATAAAACGAAACCAGAATGAAATAAGTATTCATTACTGAATATCTAATGAAACAGGACCGAAAAGATGATTTAAGCAGAGGCAGCTCGTATAATAACAAATTATAATCGCTTTATTACCGCTGCAGTCAACGCGGTAGTAAAACTATTTAGAGAGGTTGCTGCTTAATGTTAATCACAGTGTTACATGTCGCTATAATATTTTGACGAAGGAAGGATCGCTGCCGCTACCCGCCCGACTAAGGTGTTTCACCTATCTCTTAACTAGTCACCTCTCATTGGTTGCTGTTGTAAACTAGGTGGCTGTGCGGTACAAAGCATGTCTTTGTATTTATCACCATTATTTACGTTAATATCTCCGAAAAGAATTGTCAAATGTACATGTTCATAGCCGCAATCAAAGATATTATGCAACAAGAATTAATTCATCCAAAATACGCGTAAATTTGTATCAAAAAATACATATAGGAGGACCCTTCAATTTAAATTTGCACATAACCTATCATGACGGAGTGTTTATATCGCTTTTATCGCCTGACTTTGCACTGGATAGGGTTGTATATCGTCATTCAAAGGTGTATACTTAGCCAATCACGGGAAAGGGGAAGGGAATTGTGCCCGGAAGGTTGGGGCAAGCTTATAAGAAACAAGGATTAGGCAGCAATTCTCCCAGTAGCTAGTTCTTTAACAATAGCGCGTCACGAACACAATAGCCGGTAAAAAAAAAACCAAGACAAAGAAAACAAACAATGTGGCTTCTCTGAGATGAGTACAACATTTCCAGAATAGTCCAGTTCTAGAAGCCTCACTCTGGGCCATAGGATATATAAGAGGTCAACGAAACCCTAGTGAGACAGTGTGAAAAGTCTAGTGAGTCTAAAAGTCAATCTAGCGAATGAAAGGGGACAGTGCACTACAAATGTGAGTGTGTTACGGGCTAATAATGTGAGTTAAGCAGAAAATGATGTTCTCATTTTCACAATATTAAATTTATGAAAAAGATAATGACGAACAATACTTTATTAAAAAGAACAAAAGTAGCAGATAGCGCGAGAAATTCTGATTGTTTTGTGTTCCAATAAACCAATAATTTCTCATAGATATTTTATACTGATAGCCGATGCGACAAAAGTATGAAGATAATCATTAAATGGAGCAAGAAGGTTGTACAGTTACTCAGATTTATGCCTATTACGTATGCCATTACAATAAAGCCGCCTAACTCATAGTTCTCTAAAACCATTTTTATTTTGAGGTAATACGCAACATTTTCAAGATTTTTATTTCATAAAATCAATCATTATGAGATGAGTAGAATTAAGCGTAAAAGTTCTGTAAAACTATTGCTACCAGATAAGTGCACCAGCAAAAATATGCATATCCTCGAAAGTGTGATTATTAGATTTATAAGTTATTTTATAAATATGCAAGTGTATAGTTGCTTTTGCATTTCAAACATCTGTATTGTACCTCAAACAGCGGTATAATTTATGAACGTAACACTAACTTATCATCTGGGTATCTAAAACAAAGTATTTTACTTTAAGTTTAGTATGAATGAATGAATAAGTGTATTTATTTACATAACAATATCATACATAGAATTTCGACAATCGCACGGGTCCACAGACCGTACATGCCTTTGTAATATACACTAAAAGCAATATTAAAACAAAAACAACAACACAGAATTAAAAGAGTAAATACGAAAATAAAAATACAAAGATATTCAGATGTAGCAATTTAAATTTACAGCACAGAGTACACCTTCATAAATGCACCCTCTTATAATGGATAATTACACTTAAAAGAAATATATACACATAATATATACACAATATATAAAACTATAACACAACAGTGACCTAAGTATGACATAATATATATGTAAAACATTGCAGTCACTTTTGTTTAGTTGATCTTATCCGGGGGGGGGATAAGATTCTCTATTGGCAGCCTCCCCAGATCTCAGCTGTCTTGCCTTAAGTATAAATTTACCTAGCCCGTCCATGTTTTCCGTGCCTGCCAGTAGCGTCCAACATGCTTCTAGCGCTACATTCGCGGTGGTAAAGAATCGCGGTAAATATTTTTTGCGCCATTCCTCCGTATCCCTACATCTTGCCAAGATGTGAGTCCACGACTGTTCCTCCTCGCAAATGGGACGGATTCTCGTACCATTCTCGTCAGAAAGTTTCGTGCTCCTCCCTGTTCCTAGTCTAATCCACGCGAGCCCCTCACATTTACAATGAACGGAAAATGGACAAAACACATTGACATCACGAAACACAAGGCAAGGGTGAAAGCGCCGGAAGCTCTCGGGATACGCTGCAGAATTCCGATTATATCCATAATTTAAGTTTAGTAATCACCACATCCTTTCCAGTTTTTCCTAGTACCTTCAGCGCTTCCCACTTAGAGGAAATCGGATGAAAAACGCAGCTACAAACCTGATCCAAACAGTTCTGCCTGTATCTTGCGACAAAATCCATGAAAATGTCACGAGTTTACGGTAAACCTAGTCTCCGGAAGTTGGAAGTGAAGCTAAAATGCCTTCAGTATTTCAGTGGGAACAGCGTAAAACCATGTCTCTCATTGATGAATCTATGCCACCAGGCAGGTCAAGCAGACAGGTGACATAAAAAACCTTTTAGGCAGTTATGTAAGTATACTCTGCATTCCACGATGGTATAACACCGCGTTTAAAATGATCAAGCACATTTTTACTTTATCTAGCCCGTATGCACATACTGGATAGAGAAGGTATTGTATACCACCCAAGAATTCCATACCGAGACTTCATCGGAAATATGTTCGAGGTCGCAAGAGTCCGAAAAAAACATTTTAGAAAAAGGTCCGTATGGACAGCATAGCTCACAAACAAAAAGTCGATTAAATACCAAACAGTATCTTCCAAGGATGCGCCACGAAGATTTTCAAGAAAATCCTCACACTCATAGCTACCTTTTTACATGGAACATTTTTCGAAAATTTTAATTTTCTCAAACATGCATCTAAGAATTTTTATTAAAATACTGCATATTAAAGGTATTTGCATCACAGATAAAATATATATTATGAACTTTCCAAAAATAGCTTCAGCTCTTTATTCTTGTTGATTTTTGTAGAATTTTGCATAACGGTTAAACCTTACGAAATAGACAAAAACTTACTACACAAAAACGCATATTTCGTTAAAACATGTAATTTATATCATATGTAGAGCTGACCGTTTCTGAGACATTCCTTTTTATTGCTTTCAATTTTAAGCTATTTAAACGTTTCTCAAACGGGAAGCTCTTTTCGTTTCATCTCTCATTTTACTGCAGACCATGCAAAGCGGACCTTCAATTGTTTCACATAGAACCAGTTTTTAAGTGATTTGACTATCGATTTAGCCTAGTGTATTCCCGTTTTCCTTCTACTTACAAGGAAGCAAATAATAAGACCAATTCTGGAAGTGTTCATCTTGATTAGTATGAGGTAGAGAAAAGAATAATCCTTTGTAAGGAAAATTGTATGTGTGAAAGGTAGAGAAAGTAATGCGAATAGAAAATATAATATTTTTCTTTCACCTAATACACCAAACTTGTCACAATGACAACAAATTCTAAAGCAAACGTTCTGAATGTGTATTCGAAGAAATAACAATGGAAAAATACATTTAGGTACGTGTTTTATTTGTATTTGTGCTATTTACCATAAGAGCCAGTTATGTTCTTTACTACTTTCTCTATCACGTACACTCAATGTACATAATAGGTAGTGAAGGTATTGTATGCCACCACAAATTTCAATGCCCATATTTCACCGGAAATACGTATTTTGAGTACCTCCTGAACAAAAAATATTTTTTAGAAATAGATCCGTGTGAATGTGTGTTTGTGAACAGCATAGCTCAAAATTGAAATGAAGTACTATACTGATATTTAAGTTCAATATTTTTCAAGGATGCGACACGGATATTTTCTAAAGGTTCCCCCACTCAAATTACCCTTTATATGGAATATTTTTTAAAAATGATGATTTTCTCAAAAATTGTTTAATGGCTTTGATTGAACTATTATATCTTTAAGATAATTTTAGCCTAAATAAAATGAATATCTTGGATGTTCTGGTAATATTCTCTGAATTCCTGTATAACCTTTACATCACTAGTAAACCGTAAGAGAAAAACAAATATTGAACTAAAAGGTAGATTTTGTTAAAACACACAATTCATATCATATAGCTTTATGGAAGTAATCGTTTCTGAGATATTCCTAGTAATTAGTTTCAATTTTAGGAACATGTCTGAAATAGAATATCGTTATTCATTTTTTTCTTTCTGCTTGTCAAAGAGAAGGGAATGCCAATTCTTTATATAGCGAACAGTTCTTGAAATATTTGACTTTCGCCTTGCCTATTGTATTTTGTTTTCCCTCGTATATACGAGGAAATATATAATAACAGCATTTATACACATGTTTATGCCAATCATGATGAATATTATCAGAAAATATGGTGTTATTACTTCTTTCTTTGTAAGTAGAAGGCAAATAAGGGAATACACTGCGCTAAAGCGATAGTCAAATATTTTAAAAGCTAGTTGTTCTGTGATAAAATTGAAATGCATTCTTTTTACACAGCCAGGAGGGGGAAAATATATATGAAACGAATGATGACTCTAATTGAGAAAAATTTATGTATTTTAAAATTGAAACCAATAATAAGGAATATGGACCAAATGGTTAATTCAATAAAAAACGTTGTATGACAAATTGTGTGTTTTAACGAGATCTGCATTTTTGTGATGTACGTTTTTGATTATCTCTTACCCTTTCCACTTATACAAAATTAATCCAGAATGAAAAGGCCTACAGAGACTATTCCTAAAAGCTCAAGATATACAATGCATTTGCCATGAAAGTATAATAAAATATGGTAATTTAGTCACAGTTGTTAGAGGAATTTTTGAGAAAATCAAAACTTTCGAAATGTTCCACTAAAAGGTCGTTTCCAATGGGGGATTCTCTTGAAAATCTTCGTTTCACATTTTAGAAAACTATGAACTTGAACATCACTTTTCGTTTTTAGCGATGCTGTTCACATACACGCAACAAACATACAGACACACACATGGACGGATCTTTACATAAAAATCCTCCCCCAAGACAGATGAAGAGAAAGTCATGTGAATGGAACACATCAGATTTTTTTTTTTCCTGGGTCACAAATTGGAAGTTCCTGCTCTAGATAGAGTGAGAGGGAGAGGAGGACAAAAGAGACGTAAAACAATGAGAGAGGGTGAGGAAGAGAAGAGATAGCGATTGAAAACATGAGAGAGAGAGAGAGAGAGAGAGAGAGGGAGATAACGGAGAGTGAATAGTAGGGAGAGTAGAACAACCTCCGCATTGATACAATGCAAGCTGCGGAGCCCTCTAAATAACGCAGTATACTACTCTACCCAAGGTTGCGGGTTCGGGTGTAAAAATCCTTAGCATGGCTTCCTTCGGAAGGGAAGTAGAGCCGTTGGTCCCGTGTCGTAGATTTACGGCACGTAAAACAACCTCAAACCTAATAAAAGAGGTCTCTGATCAAAATTAAACGGTCTTACACGCCCAACATAGAATAGGCCGCTGGGAACCACAGCAGTTAAAAAGTTTCCATAAACAAAACTCCATTAACGTTTATACCTCAATAGTAAACGGGAAAGTCTTGTATGAACATTACGAGCAAATTACGATTAAGCACAAGTTACAGAAGTTTTGTCTGAGTTTGAACGTGTTTACAGCATCACTGATCAAGCGTAAATAAGAACCAGCTATGTTCCAGAGATAAGCAGTTTTGACTAAAGGATTAAGCATTTCCTAGAATTAAGTAAAGGACTACCTGTGTGTCTCTTTAGCAAAATGCTCAGCAATTCAATTACTCTAGCGTATTCTGTTAATATTTAATCTGAAGTAAAAACAGCTTTCGCTTATTTTGAAGAGTAAATAAAAAGAAGTCTGCGGAACTCTTGGGACAAAGAACATTTTTACGCCAAAGCTGAAAGCGGAACGCACAAAGTTGTTTAGATAAGCCCCATTTTTAATTAATTAAAAACATCCAAAACTTATAACTTGGACAGAGCTAAATAAAATTTTAATTGAATTCGTGATTAGGTTTTTGGCCACTCCGTCCTATTTTGAGATTAGCAAGACGACTTTCAAAACAAATTGGATAAAATATAATTTAAGGCTTCCCCTTCCGTTATGCATCACCTGTCCAAGACAAAGTAAGGAAATAATCTGAGTGACAATGTTGCTTGTTCTCCCGCACGGTTTAAGTTATAACAAAACTAAATGTGTACTTATCCTTTTAAGATAGACAATGACTAACTTCATAAACCGTCTATAAAAATATGGTTCACCTCCAATGTACATAATCCAGAAGTGCTAGCTTTATGGAATCATTAAATTATAAGTTGGGCATTGGTTATTAGAAAAATCTGAATTCACATAACTTTCTCTGCATCTCTACAACAAATTATTATTAAAAAGCTTATGCTTCTATTTACTTCATGCTAATCAAGAAAATAATTAGCAGAAATAGTCTTATTACTTGCATCCTTGTAAGCACAAGCGAAATAAGGGAGTAACATAGGTTAAAGTGATAGTAAAAAGTTGGTTGCTATGTGACTGAAGTTCCTTTGTTTGTATGGACAGAAGTTGACAAATTCCGGTATGAGAAAACTAAGTTTTCTAAAGGTGAAACCAAAAACAAGGAATATCTCAAAAAGATCAACTCCGCGAAAAAAGGTATTCAGCATAAATTGTGAGTTTTAACACGCTCTACATTTTTTTTGTGTGCTAAATTTATGTCCATTTCTTACAGTTGCAAAATTACGTAAAATTAATCCAGAATAAAGTAGTCTTTGGAGGCTATTCCCAGGAAATTCAAGATATACATTTTATTTATTAGGTAAATATCTTTAATATACGGTATTTTAATCAAAATCGTTAGAGCCATTTTTGAGAAAATCAACATTTTCGAAAAAAAGTTCCATGTAAAGAGCAGTTTGGGGGGGGGTTCTTAAAATCTTCTTATAAATCCCTGGAAGATACTAAACTTAAATACCAAGTTTGGTATTTTACCGGATTTTCGTTTTTAAGTAATGTATTCACAGTCACACGGACATTCACACACAGGGATCTTTCTCTAAAAATGCTTTTTTTGGATACAGGGGACCCTAAAACATTTATTTCTGATGAAGTCTCAGTATCAAATTTGTGGGTGGAGTGCAATATCTTTTCTATACAGTATGTACATAGTACGTGTAGAGAAAGTAAAAATAGAGCAATATTCACTATCTCTACTTTCTACGCCCACGGATTTTATGGTGAACCAGGCAGGGCAGAAGCGCTAGTGGCGGACGAACTTTCTTCAGCTGTAAGTTCTTTCATTTCACTTGCAAGAGCTGTAACACCGTTGATGGTTTCTTACCCTCATACCAGCGCAGGTAATTAGGGGACATTTAGTTTTAAAATGCATTGATTTTCTAAAGGAAAGAAAAATCCAAGAGTTTTTCCACAGAGCGTTAGACAAGGTCAGTAGAAAAAGTGCTAACCTAAAGCTCGTGCACTATAAAGAAACAAAAGGAACAAGCAAAAATCCGAACAAAAACAAAGAGAGAAAAAATAAGTTTTCTTTTATTTTAGCTTAACGCTCTTTAACCTTCTTGGCTATATCAGAAGATGAATGACATTGGTGAAATGGTGCTCAAATAAGCTCGGGGTCCATGGAGCTTAAAGTTACCCGATATTCGGCTTCTAAGGATAAGGGAAAACCCCGAAAAAAAACTTATCCGGTTAACTCACCCTAAGCGAGATCCGAACTCGGGACCTGTTGAACGCGAGGCAGACACGCTACCACTATACTACCCAGGCGGGCATAAATAAGCTTCATACACTACAAAAACGAGCAGAAAAGCTATTGTCAGAGAAAACGCTACATTTCTATGACGTCAACATTAAAAAAAATGTATAATTTAAACAATGATTTTACTATTTTTAAAATATTCCCCATTAACAGCACATTCGATGAAACCAGTACTTAAAGCGATGATGCTCTCTGTAAGTCTGCTTCAGCTGATGGCGAAAAAGTAATTCCACACATTTGATCTTTAATTTTGGAAACAAAAATAAATCACAGAATTTAGGAAATTCAGGACTGTATAATAGAGGTTTTATGGTGCTAATCTTTAGGGAATCCAGATATTCATATTTGTGTATGGCACGAGAATTGTCTTGATCTAAAATTATTTTTCCTTTTGGACGTTTTTACGAACTTTTTAAAACATTTGTGGTCAACAGACATTTGTGCATTAATTGGAGTCTGCATTCTAATACTATAGCATCAATACGACAACGGCCGCGCCGTGGCCGAGTGATTAGACCACTTGATTCTCACCTAGACGGCCGGGGTTCGATCCCAAGCGACCGCATGTGAGATTTGTGGTGGACAAAGCGGCGCTGGAGCGGGTTTTCTCCGGGTACTCCAGTTTCCCCCGCCATCGCATTCCACCGGTGCTACATCATCATTCATGTATCATCAGTGTCACCGCCTGCGGAGAAATAAGGAGTTAAAGCGGGAGTTAAACACTACAAAAAAATCAATACGACACGTTTTAGAAAAAAGAAACAAAACAAGAAAGCAACCATCTTCTGATCAGTGCTGTAATTCGTCGAACTTTTGTGGATTGGGCTCTGTTTAAAAGAACCTGTCATCCGATTAAATTTTCTTTTCAGATACAGAACAATAAAGCCAAGATACATCACAGGTAAGCTAAATTCTAAACCAAATTTTAAGTGTCACTTTGGAATTTTTCTAGAGTTTTTATACACTGGTGTTGTTTATTTGCATTGGTGTTCTGCAAATTATTCACATAAACTTATTTTTATGTACTTATTAGGCATGATAAATGCCTAAGGCATAAGGCTTGTTTTATTTGTTTTTATTTATTTATTTATTGTCACTCCAACAACTAGGCCATATGTGGCACCATTAGATTACAACAATTAAAATGTTAAAACAAGTATATGCTACTAACTGAAACAATATACAACATGTATAATAATAACAAGAGATTAGTGAATTACATTAACAACAGAACTTAATAGTAATTGTAACAATACAGAGTCACAGGTGAACCAGACAACATTAGCAATGACATTCTAACAAGGTTAATTACTTATAAGCCATTTATCAGTTTAAATTACATTTTGTCCAATAAGATTTTGTGTCTCTTACGTACTTACAGCTCTTTGGAGTTCCTTGGCGATGTGAATTTTCCTGTAGTGCGTGTAGGCTTGCAGTGGCCGATGATGTTCAACTGTTAATGTGGTGTTGCAGTAAGAGCAGTGCCCCCTAGTTGGTCCTTTGTGAAGGGGTGTACATGTGTAAGTCTTGAATGATACAGAGTAGTGTAATAAGAACTTGCTCTTATACGGAAACGGGATAGTGGAATTATTCCGTACACTATGAAGTTTGCTGATTTTTAAGGAGGTCCAGTGAAGTTTCCACTGGTTTTTATGCGGTGCTTCATAAACATAATCATGTCTGAACGGGGCATTTCCAAGTTAACTTCGACGTGGGATCGGAAGCCGCTTCCTTGGCCACAGAGTAATCCAATTCGAAGACTTGTTTTAATCATGTGGAATTGATGTCCAATGCGTGTTAGGTATCTCATTACGACAACATAGTTATATTTAATACTGTTGGATATTGGACTTTTTGCTTAATTTGAATCGCCCCTCTCTGGCAGTGTTAACATCTCAATTTGTTAATAAAACAGCCTTTGTGCAGTGATTATCCAAACTATCTTTACTGGATGAGTTTATATGCAATTATTCCATGCTTATTATATTATACTCCGTCAGGTTCAGTACAAGCTTTTGAATGGCATCAGGCATTTCATGTTCTTCGGAGTGTTTTCGGGGATAAGAAATTGCAAACTAACAGTCATAAGAGAGAGTAGAGCGAGCGAGGTGATTTGTAAGAGCGGCTGTCTTACGCTAGGCCCTCTAGAATATATACGGAGTTAATACATACAGGATTAGAATATCGTGGATTGAGCTCCGAGCCACCAGGACAGAACACCGCACTTAGGACTTTGTAGTCTTTTAAGAATGGCATTAAGGTAGGTATTAAGCGAGGGGCCCGAAGGGTGCCCAGATCCAGATGACGATGGACGTACACCTTTGCCCACAGGTCATGAACCCCGCTGGAACTGTGAGGAAGTGCCCAACCCGAAGGCTACCGGAGGCATGTTCTCCGTAACACGCCAACCTAAAACCTCAAAAGAGTGCAAGCCAACGCCCTACCGCAACCCGCCGAGCACCCTTGCCTGGGTCTTCAACTCTGAAACAGGTGAAAAGTAAACATTGTGTACAGGAAGGTCTTGGCAAAAGATGAAAACCCCAGCATTCGCTTGCCGACTCGGCGAAACCAAGAAAATCTCACTGGTCAGAGTGGACGGGCGCCGGAGAATGAACCCGGGTCCTACAGAAGCCGGGGTACAGTCATTTCTGCCTCAGCCATCACTTTACGAAGTAGAAGGATTCAAGCTAAACAATATGAGAAACGAAACCAATTGAACCACGAATTCCAAATTCGAAATTTGTCTCTTTTTACTTCCTCTGCTATATAACTCTTGTAGCTAAGAGGAAGTATTGTTTTCCACCCAAAAATTCGATATAGAGTAATGTTCTTCTGCTGTCAGCGGCTCCAATGGCATGCTGTGCGAATCTTTCTCTTGGGATATGCCTGGGTGTGATGAAATTGACAACACCTATAAAATTTTTTGTAAGCATTTAATGGACGTTATAACTGACCTGCCAATTGTTTTAAGATAAATAATCCTTAAACTGTTCCTTAGTCTACACGCCGGGAATTATAACTGCGTCGTATAAAATTGTTAACTTCCGCAGTATTAAATAAATTACGTTGTAGGCAAATTTGTTTTGATAAAGTTAAAATGTTAAATCCTGAACTGCTATAGACAAATCCCTTTGCAATCATCGCTAAACGGGTGACGAACGCGATCATTTGAAGCGCCAGCAGCTGTGGGTCCTGAAGCGCCATCAGACTCACTAAATTTTCAAAACACATGTCTTTGCAATTAAACTTAGGTGCCTTTACTATTAACCAATCTATCACCATCATAGCTCTTATGCTCTAAGTTATCAAATGTTACACTCTATGTTCCCATCTAAGACACACTCTCCATTTTCTGTCCTGTTAATCCTAGTAATTCTGCCACTTTTACAATTCTTAGAAGTGGTTTACATGCGCGTAACTTCAGTTTGTGAACACACTGACTTCCCATGAATTGAACCTTGAGCTTAATGGAGTTCGTGATTCCTGAGGTTCTTGGAAACTAATTGCCCTCACCACTCTGACTTTTTATCTAATAGCTTCCTAAAACGCAAATTGACTTCTTACCCAGCAACAAAATGTTAATATGTTCCTAAACATTACAACTTGCGTAAAACACAATTATAATTTGTGCATTTTAACATTATTCGTTGATCTGAAATTATATATCGCAGGTTTTTTCCTATAATTTCCTATTATAGCTTTATAAAATAATTATTCATTTTATACGATAGTAATTTCAGTAACACGAAGCTTTTGCAGAAATACATGCGTTGAAGCCCAATGAATCAAAAATGAATTATAATTACAAAACTTGTTGAAAACCAAACTTTAGTTTGAAGTTCTAATGATGCAACACAAAGATTTTCAGAAACAGTTTCCCAATCCAAAACTATCCTTTGCGTACAAAAATGATGGAGATGTTTTATTTTCTCAAAATGGGTATAACAATTTTGATTAAAATGCAATATAATTTGAATACAAATTATAATTACAAATAGAATCTATACTTGCGAATAGCGTTGAAATCTTCATTCGAAAGGAATTTTGTATCTATAAATCTGAACAACCATAAAAGATGAACAAAAACGTAGATCTCTTTAAAACACAATATTTTATATACCTTTTTTGTGAAATTACTCAAATTTCGAGATATCCATTTTCTTTCTTCACTTTTACAACACTTTTGCCATCTTATATATTTAAGTGCTGCCGCTATTCCAGCGTTTCTTGTTATACCATGGGAGCAGATTTAGGAAACACCATCGATTCAATAAACAACAAAATTTAAATAAATAAATGGATGCAAAGGTTTATATCAGGCAATTGAAGATGATAGAAAAAAGAAAGGACATTTATAAAACCCTATGTTTATAAAGGCTCGTAGACTGAGAAAATCATGCTTTATCAGATTTTACTTTCTCTACCAAGTACTATATGCGGTAAAGAAGGTATTGTACCACATTAAAATGCTATACCACCGTAAATACATGTTCTGAGGACCTCGAAACTAAACAAAACATTTTTAGAAAAAGGTTCGTGTGTGTCCGTTAAATACCAAAGTTGTTATTAAAGTTTAGTACCTTCCAAGGATGCGGAAATGTTCAAGAAAACTTCCCACCACAAACTACCCTTTAGGTGCATGGGGAACTTTTCGAAAATTTTGATTTTCTCAAAAGTGGCTCTAACGATTTTCATTAAAATGTTGTATATTAAAACTAATAGACCAATAGAATGCATATTCTGACTTTTCTGGGAATAACCTCTGAAGCGTTCTTTATTCTGAATGACTTTTGCCTAACTAGTAAACTGTAAGAGATGTTTTTTAAAGCTGATTTCCAAGATATTTGCTGATGTTTGCTTCAATGTTAATGTACTTAAACTGTTCCCATGCAGGAAGTTTCGTCCGTTTCATATCTCTTTTGTTTTACCCCTGGCCATGGAAAGTGTACTGCATTTCAATATCAGTCACATAGCAACAGCCTTTAAAGGATTTGACTGTTGCTTTGGCCTAGAATATTCCCTTAATTCCATTCTACTTACAAGGAAGGAAGTAATAAGAGAATTTGTGCAAAGGTTTTTCTCGATTAGTATGATGAGATAAAAAAATACTCTTTTATAAAAATAGCTTTTATGAGGAACAGAAAGAGAAACTCGTGTATGTGATTGGCACACATCAAATTTTTGTTTCTTGTTATATTAAAGTGCTATAAACACCCATTAATCCCAGTCTCTTTATTACTGCAAGTTTACTGAATGAATAATGAATCGTTTTAACAGGTGTTTTACATTAATGTATAATAGTAGTATGATTAATTATGTACCTACTTAATCTAAATTATAAACTTAATTTACTAGTAGTACATCACTTTGTCAATGTTCCTAGTAGGGTTTCGCTTAATTTGTCCAGCTTGAATTACCTATTAAATATTTAACAGTCGATGAGGAACCCTAAAGAGTGACTCATGTGTAGGGAATCTCAATATGAAGATGGGCACGCGTATCCTCTACAAACAGAAACAGACGGTACAAATGCGTTAGACAAAAGGGCATTCACAAAATACTATTGTTGCTATAATGATACTACTTACATTTGAGATCCTCTCTCACAACCTTTCTGCAACTTTATTGTCCATTGCAAGGACAGCACTTGTGACTAATGGCCAACTTATTACGTGTGTAATTAAGTCCTCAAGACCCTCAAAGGGAGCTTAAAAGACTACACTAGTGGCACTCTCGGTCCATGTACTCTGTATGCAACGGACTTCACAAGACGTAATGGGAATGTTGCGACCTAATCACAATCTCAAGACGGTAGGCTAAATGCATTTGCTTTATTGGTAAAGCTTTAGAGGAAAAATATTTCCATTTTGTGTTAAATCTGAAGCAAAAGATTCCCAAAAAGTTTTAACACATGCGTAACCTATGAATTCAAATCCGTTTTGTGTTAAATCTGAAGCAAAAGATTCCCAAAAAGTTTTAACACATGCGTAACCTATGAATTCAAATCCGTTTTGTAAAGAAACGTACCTAGATGGGCAAACAAGCACAATAAGACGGCATCTTTGAAACTTCGACACATTTAAAGCCATTGTTGACAACTATTGGGACAGTATACTGTTGTTAATTTTGCGACCACATATGTACATAGTGGGTAGAAGGTATTAGATAAAAAAATTAGACACCAAAATGTTACAGAAAATACATGCTTTGAAACCTCCTAAATACATATATTATGTATTAGAAAGATGTGCCCATGTTTCTTTGAACAGCACAGATCAACAACGAAAATTCGGTTAAGCATCAAACTTGATATTTAAGTTCAGCAATTGCTAAGGATGCGGCATGGAGATTTTCATCAAAATCCTCCCACTCAAAGCTGCCGTTTATATGGATCATTTGTTTGAAATTGTTGTATTTCTCAAAAATGGCTACAACGATTGTTATTAAAATACCATAAGTTTAAGATATTTTCATGGAAATTAAATGTATAACAGAAATTGTCTGGGGATATCCTCTGCAGACCTCTTCATTCAGGATTACTTTTGTATAACTGATAAACCGCAAGACATAGACAAGAGATGTTCTAGTTAACTATTTCTGAGACATTCCTTGTTATTTTTATCAATTTTAAAAATACTAGAACTCTCAAGCGAGGGTCGACATTCGTTTCATCTTTCTTTTGTTTTATTCCTGCTCACGCAAAGATCGAATTCCAATTGTATCATCTGGCGATTTTAAAAGTTTGACTATATCTTTAGCCTAGTGCATTCTCCTACTTCCTTCTAATTACAAGGCAGCAAGTAGTAAGACATTTCTGCTAATGTTCATCTAGAATAGCATGAGTAGATAGAAGAATAAGCATTTTAATAATAATTTGCTACAGAGATGTAGAAAGTCATGTGAATGGAACACATCAGATTTTTTAATAATCTGAACTGGTCAATCATTCTCATGCACTGTAAATAAAGGAACACCATTCAGGTATGATACACAAATTAAATATATATTTGCTTACTAAAATTCATAGAAATACAACAATAATGATGATGATAATAATAATAATAATAATAATAATAATAATAATAATAATTAGTTCACAGTTTGATCCTTTTAGCCCGATTTCACAAAGTTAAAACTGGTCTTTCCTACATTTTCTTGGTCTTCCGACCTTTCTTCTTCATCATCACCTTCTTCTTCTTCTTCTTCTTCTTCTTCTTCTGTGCTTATATGTGTATATGGTGGCTGGAATACGGATAGAGTTAATCCTACATAGATGAGCATGCCATTGTTTCCTGTATTGTTTTTTATATCTGAAACGTTTGTTATAATTAGTTCTCTTCCGAGTCATTACCCTTATGGTCTAGAAGTTAGTATCCAGCCGGAGATCTTAATGTCATCTATACTGCTTCAACTTTTTTTTTGTCCCCCCCCTTGCCTTTTAATGTCCAATTCTCAGTGCCATAAGCTTCGTATGTGGAGCCATCGCCTTGCAAGTCGCCCTCCGTGGTGTAATGGTTACCATGCTGACTTTTTTTTTTAGATACAGTTCCGGAGCCTGGTCGGGACTCCGGCACTGTATACCCTACTTTTTATTTACCTAATTTGTTTACTTTGATTACTGTACGATTACTGAATTTCTGTTTTATTTTTTATACACACATACACAAACATATAACACCCATTCCCAAGGCGGGACTCGAACCCAAGACCCCCTGCGCTGCGAAATACCAAAGCGAGACGCTTTGGCGAGCGCGGCCATGCTGACTTCACATACCCAAGGTCGCGGGTTCAAACCCGGCGGAAGACGATGGATTTTTTTCGGGTATAAAAATCCTTAGCAAGGCTTCCTTCGGAAGGGAAGTAAAGCCGTGGGTCCCGTGTCGTAGATTTACGGCACGTAAAAGAACCTCAAGCCTGAAAGAGAGGCCTCTGAGCAAATTTAGGCGGTCTTTCACGCCCAATTTAGAATGGGACCCTGAGAACCAGAGCCGTTAAATAGCGTCCATAAATAACACGCCATTTATTTTATTTATCGCCTTGCAAAACATTTTAGAATAGTCTCTGTCTACAGACTTTATTTAATAATACCTTTTAATAATCCCATTTAGGTTTATACATTTCTTTTATTTTCTAAATCATTAGTCTTTAAATTTGTGGGTTGACATGGAGAACTGCTCAATTATTTTACTGTCTAGTATAATCTTTATACTTTTTGGCATTTTTCTACTAAACGCATCACTTTATTTGTTGGGTTTTCTTATATATATATATATATATATATATATATATATATATATATATATATTTTTTTAATGCTAAAAGTTTTGCGGCATTTAATATTTGTTTTCTGAATAATGTTTGTTGTAATAATACGTAGTGTTGGTTACTGCAACTTTAAAATATTGCATGTCTTCTAGTTTGCCATCCCTGGTAACAACAAGGAACACTAAATGATACAGTGACTATTAAATGTGCAAGTTGCAATCATCAAACACATCAAGTGGGACCGTATGATCCTCATTTATTTTCAAACATCACTAATTACATCGTAGATAAATATAAATATTGTATAACATTATTTTGATAATACCGATTTTTAGATGAATTACAGAATTTTATTCGTGAAATAATTCTAGGAAGCGCTACTCTTGATTTCCAAATCCTCCAGATGAATTTTTGTCAAATTAAATGTAAATGGCGTGTTATTTATGGACGTTCTTTAGCTACTGTGGTACTCAGCGACCCATTCTATATTGGGCGTGAAAGAGAACTTAATTTTGCTCAGAGGCCTCTCTACCAGACTTGAGGTTCTTTTACGTGCCGTAAATCAACGACACGGGACCAACTTCATTTTCGAAGGATGCCACACTAAGGATTTTACACCCGAAAAGTTCCATCGTCGTCCGCCGGGTATGAGCCCGCGACCTTGGGTATATGAAGTTAGCATGGTAACCATTACACCACGGAGGGAGACAATTCTCTTGTCATTTCGTGACTCTCGAGTTTATGGTTAATTTGGAAATCATTACCTATGAAAATATCAAAATCCTGTGATTACCGATCAAGTTCACGAGTGCACTGAAGGACAGACGTTACACGACTAACATGAAAGCTTGGAGTGATACTTCTTTGCAAATAAAATGGACATAAATAATGCTATTGTTATTATTGCACAATGTAATATGTACACAATACCAGGAATTTCTACTTAGGTGTTATTTAAAAATACATCTCATACCACTGGCATTGCTCCATTAGTTGAAATACTACGCCTTGCCGGTGATTTGACAGTTTGGTTTGTATTGTATCCGATAACCGTGCGTTTTTTGGACGCATTTAGGAATGGTTACACAACGTACTTAAACAAATAGGTAGTTAATACGGTTCTGCTTGGTAACGAGTTGACAGCAGGTCTCATTCCATGGTAGTACATGAAGTTCATGGTGGAATGGTTACTGTATGGTTCATTAAATGTTTTGTACTTTCTTTATACGTGCTATGTATATAGTGTACAGAGAAGGTATTGCACTCCACCCAAAAATTAGATACCGAGATTTCACCGGGTATGTTTTAGGGTCCCCTGTATCCAAAAGAAGTATTTTCAGAAAAAGGTTCGTGTGTGTGTGTGTCCGTGTGCCTGTGAACACGATAACTCAAAAACGAAAAGTCGGTAAAATACCAAACTTGGTATTTAAGTTTAGTATCTTCCAGGGATGCGACACGAAGATTTTGAGAAAAATCCCCCCACCCCAAACTACCCTTTACATGAAACTTTTTTCGAAAATTTTGATTTTCTGAAAATGGCTTTAACGATTTTGATTAAAATGTCGTATATTAAACATATTTACTTGACAAATAAAGTGTATATTTTGAATTTTCTGGGAATAGCCTCTGAAGACTACTTTATTCTCGGTCAATTTTATGGAATTTTGTATAACTGCTAAACCGTAAGAGATGGACAAAAACTTACCACACAACAAATGTAGAGCACCTTAAAACACACAATTTATGTTATATACATTTTTTTCGTGGAGATGATTGTTTTTGAGATATTCCCTTGTTTTTTTTTAAGGTATAAAGATATACTTTTCTCATACCGGACTTTGTGAACTCGTGTCCATACAACAAAGAAACTTCAGTCCCAGAGCAACCAGCTTTGGACCATCACTTTAACCTATGGTACCCCCTTATTTCGCTTCTACCAACAAGGATGCAAGTAATAAGACCATTTCTGCTAATTTTTGTTCCATTAGATGAAGTAAATAGAATAATTTGTTGCAGTGATATAGAGAAAGTCATGTGAAAGGAGCACATCAGATTTTTTGTCTGTCAGATATATGCATATTCTGTTATTAGAAATCCGTGAAATATAACGGATTTTTTCAGGCTCAGCGAGTTTACCAACTGCAAAAATATAATCTCTCACAAGTATGCCATCATGTGCATCTATGATTATAGCTTATCATTTAGTAGGGGCAACACAACTGCGTGGAGCATAATTGATTGGAGATTTCAAGCTCATGGTATATATATAATTGTATATGTGCTCGTATGATGTGGTATAGAGATTTTAACAGTATTCATAGTTGTGAACAAGACTAAGTGTAGGACTAGAGAGGATCCAGTGACGTATATTTCGAGGCAATAGTTCTAGAGAAACCGTGGACCCCTTGTAGCGCTTCAGACAGAATAAAAACAGGCCTTAAGCGATCCTGATTTTTTTTTTTTTTTTTTTTTCATAATAAATACCCCACTGCCCGGATTGAGATCCCTTTTGATACAAATAGTTTCTCCCAATCACTGGCTAATTAAGTATTTGTATTTTACCGTAATATATTGTTAATTTTGACCATTTCGAAAGAGTTAAGGAGCTCCAGGTAGACGGTGAACCTTTGCACTATCTGCCGTTTATATATAGCAACCAAAGGGAATAGCAATTAGCTCCTCGCACAAATCCCACACCTGCCACCAAAAATCGATTGGGAATCCGGGAAAGGGACTGATGCGCTGATCGTAGTTTCGCATGTTCAACCACATGTAATCCGTGGACGACATATGGAACACTTCGTGACCACCAATCCCGTGTACATTTCCTTCTTTTCCCCCTTTCCTTTCTTTCTTTCCTTCCTTTCTTTCGCTTTATATAACATCCTTTGAAATTGTTCTCTAGAACCGGAGAAGTGTATGCCTGTTACGTTTTTATATACATGGTTTATAAGCATGTTATACTGTTTGCCTTCTTTTTAAAACTAAAAATAAATAGGGGGATTTCCAAGCAATCAGCCCTTATCCTAAATCAGACATATTTAGAAATTTTACAAATCTTTTTGCGTTTCCTTTGAAGCATATGTAATCAGTTCATTGCGGAAATAATATGAAAACTCCTCGCTCTCTTCTAAAAGCGGAAATAAAGCTGCCGTTCACATTGCTGCATCAGCAAATGCCTTAGATTCGTGGCACGTGGAAAGACCGCAATCAATTCTTGTGCGCACACGCAGCGTGTCACGCAATGCCGCGTTGCTGAAACTCAAACAGATGTATTGAGAGACTGAGTAACTCTCATTGAAGATTTGAAGGATAACATCACCAACATTAGTTACATGCATTACGAATTATGTTACAATAAACCTCTCTAGTTAAGATCGAACTTTTGATTTTCGTATGCCTCTCATTCTTTTTGGGCTCTAATATAAACGTTTTATTAGTTATTATTCACATAAAGCACTTAAACTATATATATATATATATATATATATATATATATATATATATAGTTATATATATCAAATTACGTCTTACTTTACAATCAAATAAATATGCTTCCTATAGGACAGGCTGTTTCAACCCTACTCGTCTTAGCGGGCGAACTCACGTGTGCTCGACTACAAACCTCTGAGCATGGCTAGAGGAGGTGATAGATAAGCTTCGGATATGACTTTAGGTTAACTTCCATTATACAGTTACCTCATTTACAAGCGAGCGGAGAGGAGAAAAACAGTAATCTCTTTCAACACTGAGTTTGTGCTATTGATATAGGTGGGCACAGAAGTATATAGTTCTGTAGTAAACACGAGGTTTTATTACAAAGTATAAATAACACGAACAAAATAATAAATCTGCACTGTGGCAGATGAAATAGTCAGTTTTATGTGCGATTTACATGAGTGGACAACTATTGCAATGGATTACCACATACAATATTCTGAATGTATGAAAAGCAAAACGTGCTCTAGTGGAGTTCGTACCTTCAGAACAGAGTATACATTTACTGACAGCTTGTTTAGAAGGAATGCCCAGCAGTGCTTGGGTAGGGGGAGGTCGCAACATACTCTGTGCCCATGTAACTGTTTTCCAGTCAAAGTGCAACGAAACAGCAACCGAGTCCAAGCCAAGACGTCACTGGGAAAAGGTCATAGTATAATGCTCGCGCTTGCATTTCAATACCATTCAGTCGATAGTTTTCCCTCTGCTAAGGCGATATACCCCTGTGAGGGAGTAAATAGCTGCTCTTTGGTACGCATTAAAGCTGGAAGATCCTGCTAAAAAGTAATTTCATACAAGAAATGTCAGTTCTGAAACCTGCACTCGTTTTTGTCACTTCACTTATATAAAGCCATTCGATGCAACTGGGATGTCACCCACTTATAGAGGTAGGATAAAGAAATGTTATTCATCCAATAATTTGATGTCGAGACTTCATCGGAAATACGCGATTTGAGACCCCTTGAACAAAATCATTTTTGAAAATGATCCTGATATGTGTCTGTGAACATCATAAGGATATCGGATATGTCGGTTAAACACCAAAATTGGTACTTTCCAACGATGCGGTAAGGACATTTCAAGAAAATTCCCCATCCCAAATTCACCTTTACAAAGAAACATTTTCAATATGTTTTATTTAACTAAAAATTACTAACTTTTTGTTTAGAGGCTCAAAACTTGTTCTTACTATTTACGGCGCCACAGGCGGTGGGCACTGATGATACGTGAACTGAAATTATAATTGGAAAAAGAAATTTGGGAAAGAAACGTTCAGCCCAGCGTTCAGAGTAATTCCCCATATCTGCCAATTTTGAGGGTGGAGGAAATCTGTGAAAAAGCCTCAGACAAGAAAGACGGTTTTGTAGGAATATAATGTGTGACAATTTCTAAGATATTCCTTTTTGTTGGTTTGAATTTTTATATTTATTATTTTAGCAAATGGGAAGTCGTTATTCATTTTTTTCTCCTGGTCATTCAAAGAATATGGAATCCCAAAGCATTTACATAGCGAAACCTATTTTAAAAACTTGAGTATTACATTAACCTGTTATATTCCTCTTATTCAACAACGAAATGTGTAAATGTGCGACGACATCTTTTCTCAATCAACCAGAAGTAGGTATAAATAAGCTTTTGTAAGAATATTTAGAGGATATATAGGTAATTAGAGAAAGTCATGGATGTGGCAAACAAGATTTTTGGTTCATTTTGATAGTAATGCATACAAAACTATATCTGTACCTCGGTCGTACGCATGTTGGCGTCAGGGTCTGCAGCCTACAAGGGGTATTTCATTTTTTGACATCAATTCATTCATTCTTTTTTCACAATAAGTGTTAACTATAAGAGGGCTGATACTGCTATGCACCATTCATTTTCATAAACTTGTGAAATTCCCAATGTTTATTTAATTTTTGTGGTATTTTATGCTGTTCTATCTCAACAAAATGGTTCTCAGCCACATTTGCAGTCCCAGGCTAACACTCTGGGATTTTAGAGTATCGAATCGTGGTATTAAAATAAAAGACCACTTCATTCAGCTAATTTCTTACACTAAAACGTATGACCTTCTATCGGCATAATAATGTACCTAGCTGAGGCTAATCTTCACAAGTTGTCCAGTAAAAACTGTCCACACACTACACTGCTAAGGACCACTATAAGTACGATCTTCTATCAGCAGTATTATTTACATAAGCTGTAGAGTAACCTCCTCCTGTTGTCCAGTAACAATCGCCATATAGTGCACCGTTAAGGACCACTGGTATAAAAATCTTCTATCAGCAATACAATTTACATAGCGACAGAGTAAACAACTACTTCTCTAAGACTGTCTAATAACATTCGGTCATACACTCACCCCTAAAGACCACTGGCATATTATGCAATTTAATACATAACAGTAGAGAAACCTTCCCCAGCTGTCAAGTAGCAGTCAGCCATATGTACATTATAACACTAAGGACCACTGATTAATTTTCTGTCAGCATTATCATTTACTCAGCAGTAGACCAACCTATCAGGCTTTATTATTCTGCTAATACTAACACAAAGATCTTGGCAGGTTCTGCCAGTCTTAAAAATAAATTAAAACCGCAGATGTAACAGAGAGAGATTTCGATTTTAAAAGATTTTGGAGTTTAGGCATGTACGGCCCTGCAACGGAAATTCGAAAATTTCAAATGATTCGTTACTTTCTTCTTAAACTAGCAATTTAATAAACATATTATGTATTACTCATAGCGAAAGCATAATCTTACAAACACATTAGAAAGACTTAGTGTACCTAACCATAAAGAAGAAAAGTTAAAAGTATTTCTGTACTAAACTTAAAAACACTGAAAGCAAATAAGAGGTTACATAAATAGTTATCAGTTACGATAAATGAACGGGTGCTTTGCAGCCACAACTTCCTATAAAGATGCCGGTAATTTTTTAATGTAGCTCCATATTTCTAGAATCTCCTGATATGGGTATTTCCAGGGAATCTCCGAGAGCGTTAATCACTGGAAAGCCAACAGGTACTCAACAGTTTAGTAAACTGTCCTCTAGTTTTTCTACATATACTATCTGGGCTTCTTTCGATGCCACCATAGTTTACACCTAGGTACAAATATGCCAGACAATTTTTGGACAGTTAAGTCCACTTTTACTTTGGTACCGTAGGCGATGACACTGGTGATGCATGGAAAGAAGCTGGAGCCCGGGGGAATCCGGAGACCCGCAGAAAGCCCGCCCCTGCACCGCTTTGTCCACCACAAGTTCCAGATGCGGTCGCCTCGGAGCGGGTCGCCTTGGTGAGAGGAAACTGGTCTAATCACTCGGTCATATGCCAGCCAAGCATGATGTGTTTGAAATCATATACACCCTGGGCAAATGATTTCTCACATCCAGAAACTGGATAAGTTCATCGGAAGAAAACGTGATGTTGACATATTTTTAAAGTCTCCGACGTCTAACAATAAGGTATACTGTGATTTTCCTCCAGTGTACACAACTGAAGTACTGTATCACTAGTTTTTGTACTTGGGCTATGTTTGCATATACATACTTTGCAATTAGAAGGTCCGGTCCATTTCATCGAACTTCAGACATATTTCTCCATTTGTGAAAAAAAAAAAAAAAAAAAAAAAAAAGACCAAATTAACACAACCAATACAGCAGTAAATCATAAGTTTAGAATTTTATAATATCATCGGTCATATTCCCGTTCCTCTTTAAGTAAGCAATATTTGCTGTTTTCTCACGTGTATAAACAAGTTTTATAAACACAGTCCCGAAAATGTTCCTTTGTAATCTTCAGAAACTAAGGCTGATATGGTGAAAGCCAAGTCGGGTCGCTCTCTTTTTCTCCATTGATAAAATCTTAACTTCCAAATCATTTATTTTAGAAGTGGTTTCTTTAAGAAATTTAAATATATTTATGTATTTTCTATATTTTTTTTCTACACGGAAAAAAATGGAACCAATGTTTTCAGATAGCAAGCCTTTGGGACCATTTAGTTATTCAATGTTGCGGTACTTGTGACCTAGAGAAGGATGGGGTTAATCCCTGCTTGGTTCAAGAGATCTCATCCCGGCAGGGAAGGGGGAAGCAAGTGAGAGGACACGAGAGCTGGCGCTGTTGAACATCCCTTGGGGACACACATCCTCAACTTCTTGCGGCTTACCTTCGGATCTGAATCTAGGGCAACTTCCTTTATTCCTGTACTCCTTCTTTACTTCCAATTTTATAGGTTCCAGTAAACAGTGGCTTTAAGCTACCGAGGTGCTTTTTGTCCAACCAATTTGAAAAGATGGGAAGTACATTTCGCACCTAGTCACCAACGAGCATGTAAAATTGTAGTTTATTATTAACGATATCTCTAAGTATGTATAAATTCATTTAATTGCACTTCTTCAGCTCTTCGCATCAAATAGTTGAAGGCACCAACCTGAGAAGTCAGACTACATAATCGAGACTATCTGCTGCCCGTAATTTGTTATTTGATATGAAAGTTATTATTATTATTATTATTATTTATGATTTAATTTGCGATCAGAATCTCTGCAACCGATGTTGCACTTCCAAATCCATTTTATTACACAAAACCGTATTTACTAACATCGGTAGGCAAACCGACTTTAGCAGACAACAACTCGGAATTGTCATTCGCTAACATCACTACTGAAGATATTTTATAATACCGGAGAATCAGTGTCCGGGAAAGAAAAAAATATGTTATTCGGCGTAAAAACCCGGTTTTTGTCCACAGTCAACAAATTTATGAAAGACAAAACGTTTGCATACAAACAGCAATATCAGGAAGTAAGCCTCCTAGATAGATGCTAATAATATTTGCTTCTTATACTTTTATTATCGAGTACAATATACATATAACATTCAAGCCTGAATATCAATCATTTTATTTTAAAATATTACTATAATTAGTACGGATAGTACGGGTCACGCTTGAATGATGAAGCGGACAGGAGAAAGCCGGAGGAACGCAAGATAAACAACTGCATGTAGTTGCGTAGTAGTTGCGATGATTGTGTGCACGCCATTAACTATGAAAAATTACGAATACAATACTCCGAAAATTACGCAAATAAATGTCGCAGTTTGCCACGCATCCTGCCGGCCTCATTCTGACGAAATTTTCGGCTGAAGCGTGGCGTACTGACTGTATAATCAACAGATTAAAATTAAAAAAAAAAAAAAAACTTACGGGAAGTCTCCGGAGAAGACATTGGCTGAATTAGTTCCTTTCTAGAATTTGATTGTACATTATAAATTAATCATAAGTTGTTTTCTTATCAAGTGGATGGGCCCTATACACCTAACCGACTTTCATTTCCATTTATTTTAAACTACATATTATCTCTCTAGAATGGTTTATTTCACAGAGAACTGCAAAACACCTATCCAGAAAGCCTCCATGTGTCAGCAGATTGTAAGACTCTTTGCTCACGAAGAAATATTTTGCTGTAAACAATAAAAGCTGGTATGATTTTGCATAACAAAATTTCTAGTTTCTCCTCTATTTACTATAATTAGTAGAACCCAATTAATCCGGTCTAATTGGGGCTCTAGCTTGTCCCAATTAATAAAGGTCCGGATTAAACGAAATAACCTATGAAATGAGTCAAGTTACATATTTAAACATTCTGTACAGTAAAAAAGGACGCGTATTTTAAATTTAAGGAATACAAAAGCTATTTAGTGTACAAGACATCGTCGTTGCGCAGTACGGAATTAGAACTTGCAATCTAGGCACACTGTCATTGGTCACAATTGACACGCTTAACGTTTTGAAGAAACTGCTAATCTTCTGTTGTCTTCCTTTAAAATTAATTCTTTAATAATTAACTCGCGCAGATGCCTCAAATGTTCATAATATGCACATATGTTTTCAGCGTTGTTATTTTCAACCTTGGGAAGGTCTACAAACCTGTCACTAGCTGTGGCACAAACAAGCGTTCGACCATTGAGACTGATGGGAGGTAGTGTGAGTGAAGGCTGTGTCACGTATTAAACGGCTGTCCGGTTTAAGAGAAGTCGCACTAATGGGGTCCGGATTAATAAGGTTCTACTGTGTATATTTACACCACATGGACGTTTATTTAATTCCCACGATTCATACTTAGACTGAAGGGTTTGTGGAAGAGTTGTGTAATGGGGCTTGAATCTACCTTAGGTTTCTTGATTATTCCATAGCTTATGTAGTAGAGGAAATATGCGTTTCATGTTGTTAAGATGTTAATATAGTTTACTGTATTTGCAAGCAGTTCCTTTTCAAGAAGTGAAGTACAATATTGGGTCTTTTGCACCTTTACTATCAATAATTTAGTGTGAGCACACTCTTCAATTTCGTAACCTCTTCAGCTATTACCATACATTCGTCTGACATTTTGAATTTCTTTACCTATTATACAAACTATTCTTACAAACGAGATTCTTTTATCGACATCATACTAATCGAAATGGTCTTACCATTTGATTCCTTGTAAGCAGATGGCAAAGAAGGCTAAAGCGAGTCTTATCTTTTAGAAGCTGGTCGCTATGTGAGCAACTGAAGTTCAGTTCGCTTTGCAAGACCAGCAGTAAACAAAAGGAGATGTAAGGAAAGGTAACCCCGTTGGGAAAGGTCGTGTAATTTAAACTTCAAATCAATAACAAGGAATATCTTGGAGACGGTCAAAGCTGTAACAAATTGTATGTGACATAAATTGTGTGTTTTAACGAGATATATATTTTTTGTGTAGTAGGTTTTGGTCTATTCCTTATGTTTACTAGTTATGTAAAATAAGGCAAAATTCATCCAGAGCGAACATGTCTTCAGAAGCTATTCTCAAAAAATTCAAGATATACATTTTATTTGATGTAAATATCTATAATATACGGTATTTTAATTAAAATCGTTAGAGTCATTTCTGAGAAATACATTTTCAAAAAAAATCTATGTAAAGGGTGGTTGGGGGTGGGAAGATTTTTATGAAAATCTTCGTGTCGCATCCTTGGGAGATACTAAACTTAAATGCGAAGTTTGGTATTTAACGGACTTTTCGTTTTTGAGCTATGCTGCCCCCCCCCACACACACACTCGTTTTTACACCCAACAATTCGAAGTCAAGATATTCACGTAAATATATGTTTTGCAGTTTCCTGAGTCAAAAAAAAATTAGAAAAAGGTCCATGTATGTGTCTGTGTCTGTGGACAGCATAGCTCAAAAATGAAAAGACCGTTAAATACCAAACTTGGTATTTAGGTTTAGGATCTTCCGAGGAAACGACACGACGATTTTCAAGAAAATTCCCCCACCACAAACTATCCTTCACATGGAAAAATTTTCGAAAATTTGATTTTCTCAAACATGGCTGTAACGATTTTATTAAAATTCCCTATATTAAAGATATTCACATCACAAATAAAATGCATATCTTGAATTTTCTGAGAATAGGGATGAAATTTGCCGAGTTTTGTATAGCTGCTAAACCGTAAGAGATAGACAAAACTTACTGCACAAAAAATGTAGATCTCGTCAAAACACACAATTTATGTCTTTTATGTTTTTGTCGTGGAGGTAGCCGTTTCCGAGATATGCCTTGTTATTGACTTCAATTTGTAACGTATTTATTCTTTCCTCAGACAGGAGGTATCCGTTTTTCTTTTGTTCTATTCCTGGCTAAGCACAAAAGCAATTTGCAATGACAATCGCATAACGACAGCTTTTAAAACATTTGACTATTATTTTAGCCCAAGGTATTACCTAAGTTCCCTTCTACTTATAAGGAATTAAGTTATAAGGATATTCTGCTAATGTTTATCTCGATTAGCCTTGTGTAAAAAGAACAATAATTTTCTACAAGAAGTTTGGTAGTAGAGCAGCTAGAGAAAGGCGTGTGAGTATAGCACATCAGGGTTTTTTTTTTTTCTAAAAATGTTTTTTTTTTATTCAGGAAGGCCTAAATCATGTATTTCCGGAGAAATCTCGGTATCGAATTTTTGGGGGGATGCAATACCTTCTGTATATACTATGCACATAGTAAGGTAGAGAAATAAAAAAGTTTACATATTGAAAGTTCAAAGTAACAACAAGGAATATTTCGAAATTATCAATTTAAAAATGCATTTGGCATAAATTGTATGCTTTAGTCTGATTTTGTGTTTGTGTGGATGTGTGTGTACATTTCATTTGTCATGAAAATATTACCTCCCCCAAAATATGATCGAACTGCAGAAGGGTAATACAGGTTAGTTGTCTATGATCTCAATAGAGGAGTACCATTAAGCTTTATTGCATTTTGGCCCCAAAACGAAACATAGCATAATAAGAACGTGGAAACTTTGTGGTTGAAAAAGACTCTCATATAAATCCTGCAGGTATCATCCAGTTTAAAGACACCTGCAAATAGTTCTTCGCCGCTTCATCCAAAACAAGAGTTAGACAGTCCTCTAAAACGGTCGCCTTTGAGCAAAGCAAAGAGAGCAGATTTGCGCTATACTCCGGTGGAACCTCCTAGTCTGCACTGCGCCACCAATGGCGCTGAAAGCAAGAACAGACAATTCCTTCAGTGCTGTGGCAGTATGCAACATTCTGCGTTTCAAACACGTAATCCACGTTTCATTGGTCAATGCAGTTCTTGTAGGTTCATGATTGGCAGAACAATTGCTCTATTATGTCTCTTGATTTAGTATTTATTTTTTGGATATCAATATACGCATATTTTCAGAGGTTTTGTGGTAGTTGGTAGTCGTAATTAGATAATTGTAAAAAATGACAATTAATATGCTAAAAGAAGCAGCTCCTTAACCTTGTTAACACTTTGGTAATCACGTTGTATCGCTAACAATATTTTATTGATAATGTTTAACGCTCGCTTTTACTTCTAAAGCACCGCAGGCGATGACAATGGTGAATCATGGAATGAAGATGGAGCACCGGTGGAATGCGATGGCGAGGGAAACCGGAGAACCCAGAAAAAACCCGCCCCTTCGTCACTTTTTCTACCACTTTGTCGAACTCAGGTCACCTGCTGATGGGTGAGTGCTCTAACCATTCATCCCCGGCGTGGCCGCTAACAGTATAACAATTAATTTGTGACAAAAGCTTGCACATTTATAGCAGTGAATATTAACAGACACCTTGGTAATTAATTACCATCCAACAAAATTCGAAAGAAAGTTCTCCTTGGTAACTGTCGTACTCATTAACATGGGTTACAAAGTGACACTACAAACTAGATTTTCTGACTGCAGAAATTTGCCGAAAACTGAACATTTATTTCACCAATTTCTATAAATAAGAAAGAATCCTCCTAGACAGACATAAAAGTAGGAGTCGATGGCATGCGTTGCTTTCTGTTCTGACACATGACGCGCTAAGTGTAAAAGGAAGAGAGACGGTCTCGGCTGTCACTTGTTTCCCCATTGCTTGCAAGGAGCAAGCTATTTGCTCTGGCACTAAGTAAAGAGAATGTTGAGCCCTGCTCCAAAAGGACAAATCATGTTGTACTCGTTAAGCCTTTGTTTGTGTAACACTTGCAGTGAACTCTTTCATAGAGGCGGTATTTGAATCTTCATTTCACATGGATTATAACGTCGTTCAATGATTCGTCTGAATTATACCTCAGACCAGTCTCACAGAGAAGTGGCACCGTAAAAGCAGAAACTGAAGATGGTGGGGATAAACGCGACAGCAATCTAGGGAGTTGGTCCGTTTTGGTGCACCTCAGTTTGCACATCTAACCAAGTTGACCAAACTTATTGATCCTCAAGACCGAATTTATTTCTAAGTAAATTGTGCATTACGAAATTGTGTGCGCTCTGCCCACATGCATTATAACACCCCGACCTGCAGAGTACTGGTAACCATACGAATGCGACTGGCAGATGAAGATTCTTTACCAAACAACATGAAGGGGATAGTTCCTCGAGCTCCATAGATTCTTTTGCCATTGTGGAATAGAGGAACTTCTATAAAATAAACTTTTGCTATAATATGATATATAGGTTGTGTGGCAACTTGCAGAGAATGCACTTTCGGGTGTATATTTATTGTGGTTATTATTATCACTATTATTTAACCATATGACCCTATTTAGGTTTTGCCTAAACACAAAGAATGCTTTACAACATGGTTTATTCACAAAATAATATGCTACTGGAAAACAAATTTCACAAAACAATAATAAAAAAAAAATAATTCTGATAACATTAATACTATATAAGAATGTAAATTCCTCGCCTGGGTAGTATGGGGGTTAGCATGTTTGCTTCACATTCAAGATGTCGCGAGTTCGAAACTTGCTTAGGGTGGCTTAGGGTGAATAACGCAGACGAACGCCGTGTAACTTTAAGCTCCATGAATTCCGAGATCATATGAGCATCATTTCACCCATTTTATTCATCTTTCGATATATATATATATATATATATATATATATTCTTATATATATACATATATATATATGTATATAAATTTAGTTATACTATACACTTAAACAAGTTGTTTACCATAGAGATGCTGTTTCAAAATAGTTACAGATTATTTTATTATTTTTGTCGCATTAAGTATATTTTCTCTGACATGAAAAACAAAAAATAAAAAAACAAAAAACAAAACAAAAAAAAGTAATAATTCCCTATGAGGCAAAAAGAAGACAACTTACATTTTTTTTACTTTATATTTTTCTACAAAATAACGATTATTGCTCATATATACTTTTCTTTTCTACATCAACTTCTACATCAGGTTCTTTGTTCAACTCTCGTTGGGTCTATAATTTCTACCTTGTTTTTTTTTTTTTTTTTTTTTTTCTATTGATGCTGTCATTATTATTCACTATTGTATTTCTTCCTCCGGACCGCACAAAATGTTGCCAAAATGTACCACTTGTGGCAGTAGATGTGATTTAAGGCACGTGGAACTCAGTCTATATCTTCAAGGCCATGTTTATCTCTCTGGAGCAACTGTATAATTATACCAATGGTTAGCCTTGAAATAAACATAGTGAACTTGACGGGACGTTGTAGATTAGGGAAATGAATGCAATAGAAATATTTAGAGAGAAACCAGTTAGCATACCATGTAACAATGAGGAAGAAAATGCCTCTCATTATCTTAAAATGTGAACCTTTGGCTAGGAAAAGATATAAACTTCTGGGGTTGATAAATCCAAATGATAATTTTGCTAAACTAAATTTGGTTAACAAACTTTTCGTTTCGTTTCGTAATCGGCTTATCCTCCCAAGTCAATGCCTCGCGGTCAGAAGCCTGTTGGGGAGCCAACGGCACGAAATCACAGGCCCGAGGCAGGCATGAACATGAGGAAGTGAATGATATGAAATATAAGCGAAATTGATTATAGGAAAGGTGATGATGGAGCGATTGTCGGCATGAGTGGCGGAGAAACCGGAGGACCCGGAGAAAACCCACCCAGATGCCGTTTCGTCCACCACAAATTCCACATAAGAGCTTAGGAGCGAACCCAGGCCGCCTAGATGGGAGGCGAGCGGTCTAACCACTCTACCACGGCGCCGCCAGTTAACAAACTACTGCCCCGAATTAAAAGAACAGATCTATTTAGAATATCTAGACTATTTTCATGGCCGGTATTGTTATATTTAAAAACTGTATTTTCCGGGCTGTTGTACCGTGGTCGTAGGTTAAAATGCGAACCATACGTTTCGCCGGCTTCTACGGTTAAGCAACTTCAGTGGCAGTCACTGCATTTACCTCCTACAGTGTCTGCCACTGAAGATGCTGACCGTAGAAGTCGGCGAAACGTATGGTTCGCATTTTAACCTACGACCACGGCACAACAGCCCGGAAAATACAGTTTTTAAATATAAGTATAGGTCTATTTAGCTAAAGAAATATGATAGGAGATAATTAGCAAACCGTTAGGTTTCAGTGTAAAGGGCCATTACACGCCTCCATCACTACGACAGTCAAGTCATAGGAATAGTACTTTAAAACCAATCTATTTTGTTGGAGTTCGATCCCCTGGGCCCAGAATCCTTTGTCGCTGTGAAGCCACGCATAACGATATGAATTGGTTTTGCAAGTGATACTCGTTATTTATGAGGGATTGAATCTTAGTTCTCAGTGACCCAGAAACTTTTGCCAAAATGGAGGACTTGAACAACCATTCAAATTCCACTAGAAGCCAAGATACCTGCACCATATGGAGGACTGGGCTGGGGCTAGGTCCTGTAAGCGCGAAAACATTTTGCCTCTTATGAATGCTGCATGTGTGAAAATCGATTTAAGTATCTCACTGAAATTTACACTAATTATTATAAAAATAAATACTGCTATTTTGCTATATATTAAAAGTCTATAAGGTACGGTTATTTAAATTATCATTCTCACTGCCTAATTTCATTATTTTAATACAAATGAGCCACGTGATGCATTTTTTAACATTCATATTACAAATTGAAATGTTACACTAAATTAGTTTACAAACAGATCATATTATTACGTTCTCTACACGTACTATGTACATAGTGTATAGAGAAGGTATTGTATTCCACCCCAAAAATATATACCGAAATTTCACCGGAAATTCATGTTTTGAGATCCCCTGAATAAAAAAACACTTTTAGAAAAGATCGATTGTGTGCCTGTGGACAGCTTAGCTAAAAAACGATAAATCCGTTAAATACCAAATTTGGTATTTAAGTTTAGTATCTCCCAAGGATGCGACAGGAAGCATTTCAAATTACTCTTTACATGGTAAAATTTTCGAAAAATTTGATTTTCTCAAAATCTATGGATTTTGATTGAAATATCGTATAACGAAGATGTTTACATGACAAGTACAATGTATAGTTTGACTTTTCTGGGAATAGCCTCTGAAACCTCTTTATTTTGACTGAATTTTGCATAAATGGTAAACCGAAGAGATAGAAAAAACTTACCGCATAAAAAATGTACATCTCGTTAAAACACTAATCTATGTCTTATAATTTTTAGAGATTGCCGTTTCTAATATATTCCTTGTTATCGGTTTCAGCTTTAAAATATTTACACTTTTCTCATACGAGAATTTGCGAACTTCTGACCATATAGACAAAGGGATTTCAATGACATAGCAAACAGCTTTTTTACTTTCTCTATACATACTATGTACATAGTGTATAGAGAAGGTATTGTAATGCACCCAAAAATTAGATACCGAGATTTCACCGGAAATACATGTTTTGAGATACCCCGAATCCAAAAAAAGCATTTTAAAAAAAAATGTTCGTGTGTGTGTGTGTGCAGCATAGCTGAAAAATGAAAAGACCTTTAAAAACCAAGCTTGGTATTTAAGTTTGCTATCTTCCAAGGATGCGACACGAAGATTTTCAAGAAAATCCCCCCACCCCAAACTACCCTTTACATTAAAAAATTTCGAAAATTTTGTTCTTCTTAAAAATGGCTCTAACAATTTTGATTAAAATCTCGTATGTTTAAGATACTTACTTGAAAAATAAAATGTATATCTTGAATTTTCTGGGAATAACCTCTTTGGATGAATCTGACGGATTTTTGCATAAGTGCTAAACCGTAAGAAATGGACGAAAACTTACCACACAGAAAGTATAGAGCACACTAAAACACATAATTTATGTTATATACATTTTTTTCGTGGAGATGGTTGTTTTTAAGATATTCCTTGCTTTAAAAAAATATACTTAGCATCATAGCAACCAGCCTTTTGACTGTCAGTTTAGCCTATGGTACTCCCTTATTTCACTTTTACTTACAAGGAAGCAAGTGATAAGACTTTTCTGATAATTTTTTTCTCGATTATCATTAAGTAAATAGAAGAATAAGCTTTTTATCAGTAATTTGATGCAGCGATGTAGAGAAAGTCATGTGAATGGAACACATCAGATTTTTTTCTTTTTTTTTTTTTAAAAAAAAAGACTTTACTACCTTTTTAGCCTAGCTTACTCACTTATTTTTCTTCTACTTACAAGGAAGCAAGTAAAAAGACAATTTCTGATAATTTTATCCCGATTAGAATGAAGTAGATAGAAGAAGAATAAGCTTTTTAATAATAATAATTTGTTACAGAGATGTAGCTAAAGTTATACGAATGGAACATCAGATTTGATTTTCTACATTAACCATAATAATAGTAGAAAAATTATTACGTTTCGTGCCCTTCATAGCTCCTGATTCTTCAAAATTTAGTAATTTATTTTTCTAAATCGCAGCCTTACTATTTCCTTAATGTGTTTTTGTGAGGAATTATAACCATGTTGAAACAAATTATTAAAACTTGTATCGTGAAAACTATTTTGAGTATTCAAAGGTTTTTGAACAAATTTGATAGAAAATATGGCTTAAAATTCGGCGTGTCTAATAATAAAGCATGCATCTGCTACTTTATAAACCCAATTAAGTAGTAGTTAAAGTACACCAAGTGGACAAAACGAAATATTTTCTTACAGTTTGGAAATCATATTGTTTTATTATGAGAAAAATAATTTTATGATTGTTCACAATTTTTGTGAAATTCACAGAGGAATCAACTTGAAACAGTTAAATAACCTGCGTGAGAAAATTGCAGCAAAATATGCACGATGCGACTGAGGGTAGGGTTTCGGTCTTCACAAACCCTTATCATTATGGAGCACTTACATAACCACACGAACAGGACTTAGAGTTAAAAATACTTTCACCATATGAGAAAGTGGGACCAGGTCTTCTGGACTGTAGAAACGTTTGCTAGCGTGTAGCAGTTGTAACCATGTGAGTGAGACTTTTACCAGAAAAGAAACATTTTACTCATTTCTCGAGGCAGAGGAATCAGTGAAACCATTTGCAGTACACAAGGTGGAGTGGTTCGAATTTAGGTTCCCATTCTCTCAACCCACAATACACACCCAGAGTATACAAAGCAGCAGTAGAAGAAGACAACTCACTCTCGCTCAAGCAACCCCCCCCCCCCATCTTTCGTCCCGCTGGGGCTTTCGGATCGATACAAAACCCCTCCTGACTCGCTCGGCTTGCTGAATTATGTAACTCACGTTTAACGAATTTAATGGTAGCGACACCAATAAAGCTTGTTTAATCTAACTCCGCAGTAGAAAATGGCGGTGCAGTTCCACACTATATGTAAAAATAAAATGCCTTTAAAATAAAATAAATGAAAGTGATAGTGTATTAACAAATGGTAAAATGAAAGACCTTGGCGAGCTTACACCGCAATATTCTGGATGTGACTCCGCTGACATGACGATGGAGCAGCTCTATGTTGCTCATGTGTCAAGGGGAGTGGCATGGGGGAGGAGGGCAAGAGCTTTCAATTTTTAAAACAAAATAAAATGGAAATTGGGAAATACTGTGGGGGGACTGACGTAAACGTAAGGTCATACAGAAAAAGGGTGAACAGCAGCCAGCACCTGCTTTAGCTATATTTGTCACATCAAATGTATTGCTGTTGACAACCCTTGTCCACAGAAAACTCTGTAACCTACACCTTTCTTTAAACATATTTTGAGGCATTTAATATAATCTGTTTCAATCACCTATCCGCTTTATAACAGCAGAAAAACGAAAATTAATAACATCTTTGGAAAAATAACAAGCTGATATCTTCTTAAAGTGTGTCTAACATTTTAAACATACGGGATCACAAGCTGAAAAGAGACGAAAAGCTAGATAAGGAATTCTGAATAAAATTAAAATGAAACTAATTCTGGCATATCGTCCGTCACTTGCTGTTATACTTTCTCTACTTAGTACATAGCATATAGGTAGAGAACGGTTTTGCATTCCAAACAAAAAATTAATACTGATATTTCACTAGAAATATACGTTTTAGGGTCCCCTGTTAAAATAAAAAACAAGCCATGTGTGTGTCCGCGTGACTGTGAACACATACCTAAAAACGAAACATCGGTTAAATACCAAACTTGATTAGGTTCAGCATCTTCCAAGGATGCTACACGAAGATTTTCAAGAAAAGTCCCCACCTCAAACTACTCTTTTCATGGAAAAATGTTCTAACGAGTTTGATGAGAATACCGTACATGACAAATAAAATGTATATTTTGAATTTCTGGGTATAGCTTTTGAAGACCTCTTCATTATGGATGAAGTATGCATAACTGCTAAACTGTAAGAGATAGACAAACGGTCACTATGCAAAAAACGCAGATTTCCTTAAAACACACAATTTATGTCACATACATTTTTGTGGTTAACCATTTCCGAGATATTCCTTATTATTAGTTTCAATTTTAAAATGTTTAAACTTCTCTCATACAAACGTTTGTCGACTCCTGGCCATACAGATAGAACCGAAATTCAATCACATAATAACCAGCTTTAAAGAGATTTGACCACCGATTTAGCGTAATGTTCTCCCTTTTTTCTCTCGCACAAGGAAGCAAGTAACAAGACTATATATTTTCTACTAATTTTAATCTAGATTGGCATCAAGTACATAGAAGGCGACTTACCATGCGAGAGGCCCGGGTTCAATTTCCGGTACCAGCGTGGAGATTTCCAGCTACTGGAAGAAAAGTAGGGCTCCAGATTGCGTAGACTGCATTAAGCGACCGAGAGGGCCTGTGGGCGCTAACCACGTCACACCCTCCCGTGCTGCACCCCACCTATGACGACTGTAATGGGCAGAGATGAGGAACGCAGCGGTCGGGTGGTAAGCCTTGGCCCGGCTTCGGGCTGTTATGCCACGGAGTTGTTTATATAGAGGAATAAACCTTTTAGCAATAATTTGTTACAGAGCTGTAGAGAAAGTCATGTGATTGCAACACATCAGATTTTGTTTCTCAGAACATTTGGATGTGTAGAAGGGAGAATTGCTTTCCCCCTGATGTTTCAATGTTAATGTTTTATTTCTAACAATAACTATACTTCAAATAAATGTTCTTGTTTAAACAAATTACACAACTAGCTAACAAAAAGGATAACTATTCCCGTTTTAAACACTACTGAGTATTACTAATGTTTTGGTTATGTTAATTTAGAAACCTTACAAAGTATAACTAACACAAGTTTCCGGAATACAGAACCAATTGTGATCTCTAAATACACGTAACTTAATCGGTTTACCCTCTCGGTATGGAGGACTTACAAGTGGGTGCCTAGGGTAGGAAACTTATGAGGAGCCAATGACATTTAAGCAAAGATTGAGGAATTCGGAATGAGTGATTGGCTGATAACCATATGCGAGAGTGACGAACGAGATAACATGAAATGAAGGCGAAACGGATACTAGAAAAGGTGATGATAGAGCAATTGGTGGAATGAATGGCGGAGAAATTCCGAGAAAACCCGCCCTGATGCCGCTTTATCCACCATAAATCCCATATGCGGTCCTCTTGGTGAGAGGCAACGGTCTAATACCTCGGTCACGGCATCGCTTCCCTAAATAACCAGGTGCACCAACTGTCGCGTATTTGACGTGTGCAGATATTCTTTTTTTTTTTTTTTTTTTTTTTTTTTTTTAAACAATTACGTTTCGGAGGCTTGTCGGGAATCCGGTGCTGTATTCCTTTTCTCTCTTTTTTCCAGTTTCCCCACATTTCCTTTGATGACCTATTTGAGTTACCGTTTGCTTTTTGCTTCCAAATATACATATATCACCGTTGACAAACACCCATGTCCAAGGCATGATTCGAACCCACGATCCATCAAAGGGAGCCACTTTAGCGAGTGCGGCCAAGGGGACCGGCAAATTCTTTGTGTGTTTAAACAGTTGGAAAACTCAACGAAGTTACTTCAAGTTATCCTCCGATAGGCGGGGAACCTACCCAGGGATCTTCGTTTTATCCATCTTGCTTATCGAGGAGACGGTGTGATGGGCGGCGGTCATTGAGAGAGATAAAACAAAGGCATTCTCTCGCTAGTTCCTACTGGCATACTTTTATAATTAAGAGTATTTGAAACAACCCCGTTGAGTTCTGCAACTCTTTTAACGCACGAAGGAATATTTGCACGCAAAATACTAATTTATTTGTCGTAAAGGGCTTTTATAAATATGAATAATGTTTAGTATTGCAGCTACAGTTAACAATAGGTTAGAGTGGCGTTAATTCTATTATATTTTATTGTTTTTATTGGAAATTATTTATTACTTGATATTTTTATTATCAGTTGATTTTTGTTTTGGGCATTTGAGCCACCTGGGTATACGCGAGTATAAATTATTCTTATGGCTGCTTGTTTTACAAGAACTACTATAATTACTGTTGTGTCAGCTGTATTTATGAGCTACATTTTTACAGGTCAGCTAAAATATTAATTCCTAACCCATTTTAACATTAACAACTATTGGAGACTGATGACACTGAATTTATGAACATTCATATTTTATAGATATTGAATTCTATTCATTCACAAACATAAGAAACTTTCCAACAGCAATTATGCTCATAAATTATACTGATTTATTATACATAAGTACTTCACAGACGTGGACAAATCAACACAGTTAGGCCAAAAGGAGGCCTTTATAGCAAAAAAAAAATAAATAAATAAAAAGGCCACACCTAATAAAAGAGAAAAGAAAAAAGGAAGAAGCAAGAAAACCATTGTTCTACATTAAAAAGTTTCGTGACGATGTTTTTAAATTCCATTTATTAATTGTAGATTACAAGATCGGATAAAAAGACAGCCCATGCATCTTATCAACCAGAGTTGTTTCCATATTGATGGCACTTTTTTACTTTCAAGTACTATTTATGTACATTGGTTACATAATACGTTTTATTCCACTCAAAAATTCCATACCCAGGAAAAATAATTTTGAGGGCCTCCTAACCCCCCCTTTTAGAAAAAAGTCCCATGTCTGTGTGTATAGACCTATTTCTCTCGTATGTGTGTCTGTGGTCAGCATAACTCAAAAACGAAAAGTCCGTTGAATACCAAACGTGGTTTTTGAGTTTAGTTTCCGATACGAAGGTCTTCAGGAAAATTCCCACAACACAAGCAAAATGGAAGATTTTACGAAATTGTCAAATAAATGGCTAACGACTTTAATTAAAATACCGTATATTAAATATATTTACATGAGAAATAAAATGTATATCTTGAATATGTTGAGAATAGGCTCTGAAGTCCTCTTCATTCTGAATGATTTTTGCATAAGTGGTAAGTCTAAGAGACAAAAACTTATTATATAAATGTGGATCTCCTGAAAACAAAGGATTTACGTCGTATATTTTTTGTAGAGCCACCCGTTTCCGAGATATTCCTTGTTAACTTTTTTAAAAATTTTAATAATTACATTTTTCTCAAATGGGAAATCGTTATTCACAGTTTTCAACTTATAATGCAGAGAAAAGGCTTTTAAAATTTTGACTATTACTTTAGCCTATTGTATCCTTTTATTTTCCTTCTTAGAAGAAACCAGTATTTATCTCGATTATCACGAAAAAAGAGAAAAATGATATTTTGAAGAATAACTTGTTGCATAATAGGTAGAGAAAATCATGTGAATGGAACACCTCAGAATTTTTGTTCCTAATTATATAAGGTAATGCTCATCCTATTAGTACGTTAAACGTTTGGTATCTTAATTCCTTATTCAATACGAAAATCTTGATTTACGTTTGCAAATAAACAAATTATAAAATGAATTCTTGTAGGCAACAAATGCTTGAAGAGGGATGATGTGGCGAAATGCCACCAACAGATTTCTTTTTGTATTAAATACTGTGTTCGAAAGCGCTCTCGTCTCTTGCTTCATTGGTGTGCGAATGTAGTGTTCGAAACTTCCCAGCAAAGCGCCGTTAATGGGTTCTGTTTATTTCATTTGGATACAGACCTATATGAACTTTACCCCAACAACGCTATGCCCCCATTCCGTTACAGCAGTGACAGAAAGTAAAGTTTAGAAGTGTAAATCTTTTAGCAAGAGGATTATGATATATTTCATTGGACTGCACACTTTAATAAGGCGTCGTTTTAAGGATATTAAAAAATAAAGTGGTTCTGCATTCTTGTTTTGTTTTGACATGGAGGGTTCCCTCAAATTGGCCATGTTTATAAACTCCCCGCTTGGAAAGCGCAGGGGATGGGCTGAGCTGCCAGCACCGACCGGCACGTGGAATCCAGCCTCATGATGGAAGCTGAGAGAAATGCACACTCTGCAATACTCACTCGCTCGCTCCCTTTGCTCTCCTTGTTTAAGGTGATCACATCATATACATACGTATATAGTACGAGTATTGTGAGGAGCAATTTCAGTAGCACATTAACACAGTCTCTATACCCTGCGATGCAGACATGTTTTGAAAAGATACAGAAGAAATATAAACATCTTATAGCGTATATTTCAACTACAGAGACTTTCAAATGGGATGAGGTTTGTCCTTGAGCTCCACCAGGCCGGCCACCAATCGGAGTGCTGCTGTGTTGATGTAGTGCATTCGCGCTTGGCTGGGGAGTAACGCGCCAAGTGACTCCGTCTCTAATAAATACTACTTTTGCTAAGACAAAGTATTCAAATTTTGCAAAAAATAATATACGATGAAGATAGGGAGCAGAACCGTAAAACCACCGATTTTTAGCTCAAACAGTTTTCATAATACACATGAATAAACATTATGTTGAGGGCAGACTTGCATGCTTAGTGTGCGAGTGAGAGGGAAATATGAAAAGAGTGGGGGAAGCCACCTGGCAACGCAGAGCACGATAACGCATCTCATTCGCTGTAGCGTAGAACTCTTCCCAATTGAAAAACATTATAGTCTGAAGTTTGATATCACAGCTTCGAAACTCTTTTAGGTGTATTTTTATGTAACATTGAACACTATATTAATATGAGATTAGGCAGCTCACGAGTACTAGTGTGTGATGTCCACAAAAATCTCAGAGGGTGTCTTGGCAATGGGTTTCTCCTTGTTATTAACTTCACCAAAATTATTTACGTAAAAATTATCAAGTTGAATAACTAACCAGTTAATGGATTCAACCGATTAAGAACTCCGCCGAAAACACAAAATACATATTATTTGAAGTATTTTGGTTTAATTGATGCTTGATAATACATGGACGAACTTCAATTTTCTTTCTTCATTTATATTCCCTCTGTCTTAATTCCTCCTCGATCATTTATAGGGTTGCGTTAGTCGTTTTCAGCCGTTAAATCCTTTGGTAACTGCAATAAACGAAATGCACTAACACGAATAAAACACGTACTGATAAAGAGAATCTGCAAAAATTCTCAGGCTTAAGGAATTCACATTCGGTCGCTCGGAGCTGTGTACTGAGCAAGGTCAGTTGGTTTGCTTGCTGCGGAATAGCTAGAGCAAGCAAGCTTGAAAATGGAATTTGTTCTAATGTCATGCGAAACATATTCTGTATTCGGTTCATGCTCATCGAGGGAGGCAACTATCGACCTTCGCTTCCTAAAGAGGAGACAAGCTACGTTCTTTGCCCCATGTTTACTAGATGGGCACACACTCTCTGCCTCTCTTTTACGTCATGACTCAGTCACAGGTAGAAATCCTGTACGATTTTCGGAGAAATTGGATTTTGTTTTACCATGCATATTTTTGTGCCTAACGGACTTTATTGTCTCTATGCATGGAAAATAAATACAAACTATTCGGTGTCCTCATATATATCAAGTATACATGTCATAACTAGCATTACAAAACATGTATTTTACAGAAACACGTGCATAAATTAATGAAGGTATGTTTAAGGATGCTAGTTATGAATCCTGAAATAATCTGTTTTGCAAATTATCAAGTCTTTATAACGCACAAACCTAAATAAACATCTCAAAATTATTTTTTTAAAAATCTGTTGTATTATGCTCACATGACTTTCTCTACCTGTTTGCAACAAACTGTTTTTATTCTTTTATCTACTTCATGACTATTACTGATTACTCCTAGTAAATATAAGGGAAATAACGGAATAGATATATTAGCTAAATCGATATTCAAACCCTGAGTGATAACAATGAAATGGCGCGGGTTAAAAACGAGAAAATAAAAACGAATGACGACTACCTATTTGAGAAAAACATTAGTATGGGAAGATGTAATCAATATCAAAGAATATCTCGGAAATGCTTAACTATAGAAAAGGCACTGGACAAAAACTGTGTATTCGGACGAGATGAACACTTCTGTGTTGTAAGTTTTTGTTTATCTCTGGCGGTTTATCGGTTATGCAAAAGGCATCCTAAATTAATAGGATTTCGGAAGCTGTTTCCCGAAAATTCATGATATATGCACATTTCATCTATCGTGAAAGAATCTTAAACATATACAATCAAAATCGTACAACCATTTTTAATAAAATCAATATTTCCAAAAAATGTTCTATGTAAAAGGTACTTGAAGGTGGGAGGATTTTCCTGAAATTCATGTCACGTCCTTAAAAGATAGAGAAGTTAAAACATCAAGTTTGGTATTTAACTAACCTTTTTGTTTTTGAATTACACTGCCCATAGACACACAAAGACATGCACACAAGACACATTGACAGACAGACAGACAGACACACACACACACACATGGACTTTTTTCTATAAATGCTTTCTTTTTTGACTCAGGGGACTCTATATTTCCGTTGAAATCTCGACATCCAATTTTGGAGTGGAATGCAATAATTTTCCCACTTTACTATATGCATTAGAGAAAGTTAAAAGTCTTCCTTGCTCTGTGACATATCCAAAGGGAAATAACTAGAGTATAACTATGATGGAGAAGGCATGGTCTCTACATTCTGTTTCGAAACTGTTGTACTATCTAGCATTGCTCACTGTCTGGTCTTGTTTACTTGCTGCTAGTACATAAAAGTACGCTGAAAGAAAGCGCAGATTGAAACATGTGGAAAACATAGTTTGATACAGTTCAGTTTGACACTGAACACACTTGTGGGTGACAAAAATATATTTTAAATGACAGGAGGGGAGCCTTTTCTTTAAATACAGTAAAGATGTATAATATAACTCACTGCCATGAGTTCTGAGTGAGTTTGGTTGATTTGTGTTCATTGTATTTTCAAAGCTCTGCATATCATTTTTGTACCAAATTTTTATAATTTTAAAATTAAAAGTACAAGTCATTTTTATTTACTAATTCAAATTAGTAAATTCGTATTTATTAATCAAATTATGAAATAATTGTTTTATTTTGTTACTTTATGAATTAGAAAGACGCATATGTCAATACATGTAATGAACTACTTTTGGGACAGATTATACCTCAATGTGTGCATGTCTATGTTACAAACCCCTCCCCATTACCCTCTCTTTATTCCACTGACTGCTCTGTGTGTTCGTAACAATGTGCGTTTCGGGACCCAAGACCAAGTTTTAATATTTACACAATGCTCACGCAAGTTTATTACTGTATAAATATTGGGGAAGATGATTGAGAATTTGATATTCATAACTTATTGGAGTACGATGTTTCAATTTTTACTTTCTCTAACGCATATGTACAATGTACATAGGTAGAGAAGGTATTGTATTCCAAAAATTCGATACCGATATTTCACTGGAAGTATATGTTTTGAGATCCCCTGATTCCAAAACAAATGCATTTTTAGAAAAAGGTCTTGATATTTATGTTTAATATTTCCCTGTCACGCGACACGAAGATTTTCAAGAAAATCCCCCCATCTCAAACTATCATTTACATGTAAATATATTCGAACATGTTGGTTATCTAAAACTGGCTTTAACAGTTTTGGTTAAAATGCCGTTTTTTGAAGATTTTACGACAGATAAAATATGTATTTAATTTCCTGGTAATGGTCTCTGAAGTCCTCTTCATTCAGAATGACTTTTGCATAACTGGTAAAACTATAAGAGATAGATAAAAACCTACTACCAAAAAAAACAATTGTAAATCAATTTATGTCGCTTTTATTTTGTGTTGTAGAGATATCTAAAAATTTGTTTGTAGTTTCAATTTTAAAATACACTTTTCTCAAACAGGAGTTCGTCCGTGTTTTTTTATTTTTTTTTTTTTTTTATTGCTTTTCCATCTAAGTCACATCGGGGGCTTTTCATTTGAAACAACTCTGTAGGTTCTTCACGTTGGGATTAAATCGTTTTATTTTCCTTAAAAAAAACACACACACACACACACACTCTCTCTCTCTCTCTCTCTCTCTCTCTCTTCCAGACTCTGAGGCGGATAGAGAATAATCCTGGCTAAAAAAAAAAATCCCGCCCCAACCGAGAATCGAACCCGGGACCTCCGGGTGAGAAGTCAGCACGCTGACCACTCAACCAGGGAGGTAGTCCGTGTTGCTTTTGTTTTATTCCATGCCATGCAAAAAAAGCGAATTTGAATGACGTCGCACAGCGACAGTTTTTAAAACATTTGCCTATCACTTTAGCCTAATGTACTCCCTTCGTACTGTTCTGCTTCAAACGAAATATAATAAGTCCATTGTGCTAATGCTTATCTTGATTAGCATGAAGTAGATAAATCTAGAGAACGGGACAGATCAGATCTGATATAGTTGTGTTTAAAGCTCTGCTGCGACTTACTCACCTTTCCTCACAGTATGTATTGTTAGTTTATCAAGCGGCTTAGCCTGAATGTGGTGCTTTGTGCTTTTCTGATGTGAAAATATTTCGCAAAGCATGTAAGCATCGGACTGGATGACAACGGCGACTTGGCAATGACGTACTGACAATGCCAGCGGAGATAACACACATCCGCAATGGTGCGGCTGTGCTCGAAAATCAACAAGTGTGGCAACAATCAATACAGTTTGTGAAACAAGTTGCCATTGGGGAGCGCCACAACAAGTTACTCCGGCAAACATAAATCAACATGGAGTTATTTACATGTTAAACAGCCCACAGTATAGTTCCCATACTTAGGTGTTCCGAGGCATTAAATATTTCAAATGCAGTATAACTTCGTAATTACTGAAGTGGGCCGTAATCTTACTAAAAATTATGAACGATTATGAACCCTTTCGTATGCAAACTGCACTCCATGATGAGGATAAATTACTCTAGGCCCTCTGGGGGTTTATTAACGAACAAGCAAGAATACCTGAATGTAAAAGCACATGACGAGTATTCATGCTACAGTGTTGCAAGAGTACAGCATTTGATTAGGTTTCATATATCGTTTAATGTTAAAATAAAGTGCCACTAGTTTATACCAATGATGGAATGCTGTATGCCAGTTTATAATTTACCTTGTTCCTTTACGACAAAAGCCAAAGCAGACAGTAAACACCATTTATTTATTACCTGACAAGAAAATTTCTTCTGCTTGGGAATTATATTTATGTTTCTCTTATAATAAGATTTTAAGTTGCAATGAAAAACAAACTTATTTTATTGTTTAAATAACAGCACTCGTTATTGATATTTTAAGTGAATTAAACGAACATTTTTGGAGATTATCTTCAGGAAAAATGACACCCAAAGACACAAATCCGTTAACTAGAATATTATAAAATAATAAAACAACTATAATTTAGAGTGCAGAATTTCATACAAAGGAAAGGAATATTGAAAACAGATTTATAAATTAATACTCCTTTATTCCACAAATAATACCTTTAAATTGATTGATATTGTTTTCATTTTCTCAAACTTACAGCATTTTCCCCCCCATAGATTCATTCTAAATAAGTCGAGTAACTTTAAGCTCCATTTATCCCGAGTTCATTAGATCATCATTTCACCGATTTCATTCATTGTCCTTATAACCAATCAGGTTAACGGATGTTAAATTTAAAAAAAATATATCGCACAAAAAATGTAGATCTCACAATTTATGTAAAATATTTTTTTTAATTAATTTAACTATTTCCTTAATTTTCCTTTATGACTTGCATTTTAAAATATGTAATACTTTTTTCTTTTTTTTCAAATGGGAAGTCATTTTTCTTTCTCTTTTTATTCTCTTGGAAGAGTAAACAGAACGGAATTTCAAAATCATCATATAGCGACCCATTCTTAAAACATTTGACTACTGTTTCAACCTTTTTTTAATTCCCTGATCCGTTTTACCTACAAGAAAAATTGTAACACGACAATTTCTGCATGTATTTATGATGATTATTTTCTAACATGAACTAGAGAGAAGAAATAATAAAACATTTGCAGGAATAATTTTAGCAAAAGTAGAAAAAATCATGCGAATACAGCATATCATATATTTTTTTTCTCTGATTTCCAATCTTAAAATCATTATATTTTACTACTCATATCATCGCATGCTTTCTTTTAGGGATTTATGAGTATTGTGACTTGTTTAAGTCTTATTTGACTATTTTAATATTAATTTTAATTATATTCTATTATTTATTCAACTATCGTATATAGAGTACAACACTGAAGCCGTTTTGAAAATGTATTTTGTTGGAAAAATGCAAATGCCCGAAACAGTTAATTTATAAACGAATAAAAGCGAAAGAAAAAAGAATTCGGAATGGTTAAAACCACTATATACTTCAGATCTCATGTGTGACTCTCGCATTCTGTACACCATGTTATCCAAAGTCGCGGGTTCAAACCCGGGGAAGGAGCATGGCTTCCTTCAGAAGGGAATTAAAGTTATTGGTCCCGTGTCGTAGATTTACCTCAAGCCTGATAAAAGAGGCCTCTGAGCAAAATTAACCGATCCTAGAATAGAACGCTGAGCACCACAGCAGTTAAAGAGTATCCATAAATAAAACTCCATTTCCAATTTACACCATGTTGTTAAACAGAATCTTTTTACTTTAGACTTTAAATTCATTTAATTCCATAGCGAGATGTCTTGGTAGGGGGCGGCAAGAAATGGCGTGACCATTGCGATTTGGAAATTATCTTTTTCTTGCTCTGATGGTGCACTTTTAGGTAGTGTTATGTCCTGAGAAATCCTGACCCAGCCTTGGGGATGTGTGATGTCCATTCCCTCTGGAGTTATCAACACTATTGCCCGGAACGTAAAATACAGCCGAGAACCAAAATATGTCTTGTAATCTTTCGGGCATTTGATAGAACGTTGACAATATTTTCTCGATACAAATTTATCAACGTCAGGATTGATGGCAGACACGGCGAGACGCAGTATTGATAGAAGAGTATCTTCATTTAAACGTTATCACTCTTAGTGAAGTTACATTTTTCATAAGCATACCTGATAGTTTTACGTTTCCGTATCCAGAATTAAAATATCGTCTGATGTTATACTATTTCATGTAGCACATCTATTTATAACACAATAAGCAGTTAGCCCTTTACCATTCTGAACGCAGAAATAATCAATTTCCCATTCTACACGAAAGTTTTCTATAACATTCTCGGGTCCATCCTCAATGAAACGTCACTGTATGTTGTTATTCGTCATGTACCCATCAGTGTTGTGGATAAGGAAGGAGTGACATTTTTGCGCACTGCTGAGAGCAAGCTCCCCAGTCCTATCCTATCCAGGGATCAAGCTGGTAATCAAGTAGCAGCAAATGAAATTAAGGTTTGTTTATGGACGCTCTTTAACTGATGTGGTTCTCCTATTCTATACTGAAGGCGAAAGACTGCTTAATTTTGCTCAAAGGCCTCTTTATCAGGCTTGAGGTACTTTTACGTCCTACAAATCTACGTCATAGCACTTCCTATACTAAAACATACATTCTGAAGCTGTTATTAGACGTCTTTTACAAATATTCACATTGTTTGGTATACTATCATGCATACACTCAAAAAGGGGGCCATTATTGATATCTGAAGAAGTAAAGAATGTTCTGTTTATGGAACAGGGACAAATAGAAAAAGTCCTTATAATCCTCAAGACAATGGTCAAGTTGGAGAAAACTGTTCAATTGGCATTGAAATCTAAAAACTTGCCATTAAATAACTGGGAACAAGATGCTCTCCAATCCTTACGATCCCTTCATGCACAACTACGAATATCACTCCTCACGAGAGAATCTTCTACCGTGAAAGAAAATCTAGTAATGGTCAATCATTACCCTCTTCGCTCTATTATCACAAAATGTACTAATGCAGAAGCATGACAAGGGGAGTAAGCAACTATTAGCTCCTGTGCTGGGACAAAATTTATTATTACGCAAATAGTGGTTTTCATAAGAGCGTTCACAGCCATAGCAATAATCGCACCCTCTGAACGCCGAAAAAGGCGGTTCCGGGTTCCCCGCATGGCTTGTGGGCACCCCCGGTAACAACGGCTTTAAACCAGCCAACAGCGTAATAGCTGAACAAAGCACTCCCCCTCCCATAGGGACAGGTCTATCAAAATTCACCACCATATTTAAATAAATAAATAAACACCAGCGGAGCAGAGGAAAGGATGCTGCTCCTGAAAATGCAACCGCTCGAGGAGCCTACCAGCGCTACCTCCTTAACACCAACACTCGAAACCTCAAACAAAACCTTAACCATCACCTCATTCCTGTGGTTAAACCCTTACCAGGGTAGGTACACAGCAACAACACCCAGGCTCACCACGAGCCTACCAGACACGCACACACGCAATAATCGCGGCGTTGGATTTTTAGATTTTTAGATTTACAAACTAAAGCGCAATTTTCGCGCTGCGAACATTTTCTACACATGACGTTTTTAGCTCACAGTTAATGCGCTCATGCATGTTGCAACTATAGAAATAACATTTGCTAGCATGCACTGTGGCAGACTTGAAAACATTCTCTTTTTCTGTAACATATAATTCATCTTTTGACACCGCAGTGGAGCAAATAGAGTGCAAGTGCGGAGATTCGTGGACTGAATTAACGGAAGATCGTAAGACTCAGCGTAACGCTGTGCCGATTCATTTATATCATTTTTAAGAGAGAGTAAACTGTGCTCCAAAATCCTTTGTCGCATGCATAAATTTCATAATCCCGATATAAAGGAATCCCGAATGCAATCATCTCGGTTTTGTTCTGCTGTCACTTTTCTAAAATTGCAATTCTTGCTAAGGAGTTACAATGCTTCTAAATAGCTGTCAACAGACTGCTTCCGAGCAACCAGTATGTGCCTCAAGTGAACTCCATTCTTCGGTTTCACGTATAGCTGCTGCAGGACTTTAATAGCAGTTGTATAGTTTCATTCTTCCCTGATGTATCCATTCATCATAGGAAAAATGTAATTATTGAGTAGTCAAAATTTCTCAATATTAATTTAACTATGTGCCAATTCATGAACAGGAGCATGAATAGGTCTAGAAATTAATTTACTCTCCTTCATTCCATTGCTATCTCCCAACAAAAATATATAGTCTACCGAAGCTTCATTAAAATACTTTTTAATTCAAGCCATTGCATCCTCATCTTTATTATTGTTTTCATTTGGCTTCACAGAGGAAGTAAATTTTTCGAATGAATTATACCAGTGGGTACATACCAACTCAGAAGAGTTCTCATTGGGAATTTGTTTAATTTCTCTGGACGAAGCAGCTTCTCCATTATTAAAATTATTTTCTAAATAAATTGTATTAAATTGTAAAGCTTTAAATGAGGTTTTAGTTAGCAAACTTGAACTACATAGGTGCATAGAAACCATGATACAGCAAACTGTCGCATTGGTATTTACAACAGAATACTATCGTTATTACTCTCCTTCTGAAGAAAGCCATACTATCCATGAGCATCTACTGGAAAGCTGTTAGACACAGTTGGTGTCGCTGCTATCCTGACAGCAACACTTGCTCAATGAATCCTTAAATTAACAGCAGTAGGCTGCAACTCCTCCGGTGTTTCTTCATCATAATCCCAATAAATAGGATATTCTTCGTGCTGTTCAGAGGCTTACTTTGCGTTCTTAAAATGAAATTTGCCATTATGGAATATTTGCAGAACTTGGCAGGTGGCTCCAATGGGTTTTGTGTCTCCCCGCTCTCTCCTCTGACAAGGTTCAAGAAAACAGGCGTGTTCTGTTTAGTTGCACCTCTCGCTAATGGAATAAGACTCATGTGTATTGTATTAAAGCTGCAGGTGGAAGGGTCACTTATTGTTTCTTATTTAAGTCGACAACCCTGTACACGTGAGTAGTCCACTGTTCATTATTCTTTCTGCATGCGAAGACTGCGCCCCTACCGCCCAAGTTACAGAATGTTCATCAGAGAAATATGAGCTTCTGCTGGTAGGCTAAGCAGGTATCATAACAGGTAGAAAAATGAAAATAACCTCACTCTAAACAATAAGCTCAAAATAGAGAAAAGTTTCAACACACGCGCAGCATAATCACCAAAACCTATTCCAGCATAACTAGTATACGATGAAAATTAACCTGAAATAACCAATCTCAAAGCAAATGCTTGATGAAAATATGCTGTCTTTAACAAAAGAGGAATACTCATTTGTCATCGTCATAGCTCCCTAAAAATTTAGTCGGTTTAAAACTGGTCCTCCTTTCTTTGGTCCATCTTTCCTACCTCCTAAAGAATTCACTTTGGCAGGAGTCAGTACCCACTGATCCAGCTGATTTTAGAATTGTCTAACTCAACTAAAGGTAAGGGAAGAGGAAAAGCAAAGAGTGGTGCACAGTGGCTAGGTACAATTTGGAAATCTAAGATTAGCACTTTAGAGAAGAAACTGAAGCAAAATCCAGAAAATCAGTCTTTCCCCTTCCTTGAAAAAGAGGTTATCTCCTTGGGCACGTAACCATCCAAATGTGAAAACGTCCACTGAAATACCCATAAATAGGAATAATGATAATCTAATCAATTGGTAGATATAAATACTTTTTACCTTCTCTAGCACGCATGCACAATGTACATAGTAGATATAGAAGGTATTGTATTTCACCCAAAAATTAGATACCAAGATTTCACCGAAAATACATGTTTTGAGATCCCTGAATAAAAAAAGAGTAGGAAGGAAAGAAAAGTATTTCTAGAAAATCTCCGTGTGTGTATGTGTGTGTGCGTGTGAGTAGCATAGCTCAAAATCGAAAGTCGGTTAAATACTAAATTTGGTATTTAAGTTCAGTATCTTCCAAGGATGTGACATAAAGCTTTTTTAGAAAATCCGCCCACCGCCAATATATAGATCGCATACTTTTTATATCAAGCTTGAAATTTTAATATTTAATTGTTTTTAACTTATTATCCCTTACAAAATAAACGCCTTTATTACACAGAATAGATAAATGCCTATATATGTTTATTACAGAGAATATTTTATAACAAAGGCCTATAGTTTGTAAGGGATAATAAATGAAAAATAATTCCACATTAAAATTTCAAGCTTTGTGTAAAAAGCATGCGTATCCATACCTATATTAGACACATTCATATATAACCCACATATGATATATTAGAAACGTTAAACATCGAAAACATTAGACGTAACTCTCGATAGTTGGATTAACCTGATAGGTCAGTTTTGATGACAATTTAAGTTAATTAAAACCGTTAATTAGCGGCATGGGGGTAGTCGTATATTACGTAATTTTTTCAATTTCAATATACGTAATTACAGGGACATACGTATCTCTGGTGTGCAAACACATCAGCACCATATTTATATCAGAGTTCGGTAGAGAGAAGATAAAACAGTAACAGATGGGCAATACCATTCGACTCTCATTTTTCATTTTATTTCTTTTTAGGTGATAGACTTCCCCTGCCATTGTTGTTCGCAATTATGATGAGACAATATTATTAGATATCAGCATGTAAGTAAATCTCTCTTAAATATATACTTAAAATATGCTGCTTTATTAAAGACCTAGGGAGGGAGGGAGGGAGGGAGGGAGGGAGGAAGAGAAAGAAGAAAGAGAGAGAGAGGGAGAAAGAAAGAGAGAATTTTCGCTTTTTATCAAATTTATGCTTCAATAACAAATTCTTAAAATATTGTCAGTAATTTCAATGAAAATCCGCATTTTTATTACTTTCTGCAAAGTATTACAATGTATATAATAGGTAGAGAAGGTAGATAATGTATTCCAGCGCAAAAAATCGATTCCGATATTTCATCGAAAATGCATGTATTGAGGTTCCCTGAATAAAAAAATATGTTTAGAAAAAGGTCAGCGCGGGCGTGTGTGTGTGGACAACATAATTCAAACACGAAAATTCCGTTAAATACCTAACTTGATATTTAAGTTCAGCATCCTCTAAGGACTCAAAGATTTTCAATAAAATCACAGACCCTAAACTACCCTTTACATGGAATATTTTTTCAAAAATATTGAGGGTCTCAAAAATGACTATAACGATTTTCACTTTCTCTATACTATGTACATAGTGTATAGAGGAAGTATTGTATTCCACCCAAAAACTCGATACCGAGATTTCACCGAAAATACATGTTTTAGGACACCCTGAATAAAAAAAACAGCATTTTCAGAAAGGTTCGTGTGTGTGTGTGTGGGTGTGTGTGTGTGTGGGTGTGTGTGTGTGTGGGGGGTGGGTGTGTGTCTGTGGACAGCATAGCTCAAAAACTAAATGATCGTTAAATACCAAACTTGGTATTTAAGTATGGTTGGTATCTTCCAAGGATGCGACACGAAGATTTTGAAGAAAATCCCCCCACCCCAAACTATCCTTCACATGGAACTTTTTTCGAAAATTTTGATTTTCTCAAAAATGACTAACAAATTTGATTAAAATATCGTATATTAAATATATTTACCTTACAAATAAAATGTATAATTTGACTTTTCTGGGAATAGCCTCCGAAAACTACTTTATTCTGGATGAATTTTACGGAATTTTGCATAACTGCTAAACCGTAAGAGCTGGACAAAAACTTACCACACAAAAAAATGTAGAGAACATTAAAAACACTAAATTTAGGTTACGTACGTTTTTTTTTTTTTCGTGGGGTTGATCACTTTTTTTTTTTAAAGATATTTCTTGTTTTTGGTTTCAGCTTTAAAAAACTTGTACTTTTCTTATACTGGAATTTATCAACTCCTGACCATCAAACAAAGGAACTTCAGTCACATAGCAACCAGCTTTTGACTATCACTTAAATCTATGGTACTGCCTTATTTCGCTTCTACTTAGAATGAAGCAAGTAATAGGATATTTCTGCTTTTTTTCCCCCATTAGCATAAAGTAAATAGAAGAATAAGCTTATTAACAATAGTTTACTACAGAGATGTAGAGAAAGTCATGAAAATGGAACACATCATATTTTTATTACAATACTATGTTTTAGATATTTTCATAACAAATGAAATGTATATCTTGAATTTTCTGGGAACAGCTTCCGAAGTCACATTCACTCTGGATAACTTTTATATAACTGGTAAACCATAAGAGATAGACAAAGGTTATTACACAACAAATCTAGATCCTATACCACACAATTTGTCAGATACGTATTACTATTATTATTATTATTATTATTATTATTATTATTAGTATTATATTATAATTAATAATGATAATAATTTTGCTTAGTTATTTCTTTATTGTTGAGCTAACGATTTCCGAGATATTTCTATTTTTTTTGTTTACATTTTAAAATACTTATATTTCTCTTACAAAGAAAGTCGTCGTTCATTTCAAATGTCATTTGGTTTACTCCTAGCTGAATTTCAATTCTATCCCATATCGACTAGCTTTTATGAGATTATGCTATCGCTATCTAGTCTACTATATTCCCTTATTTCTCTTCTATTTACAAGGATGCTAGTAATAAGATCAGTTTAGCTACTATTTATCTCGATTAGCAAGATGTGGATTAAAGAATAATCGTTTGTAAGAATAACTGTTTGCAGAATAGGAACAGAAAGAAGAGTGAATGGAATACATAACTTTTTTTCTTTCTTCAAATGTTTCTTTTGTTAATGTATCTTGTTCCATCGATATGGTTTTCCTCAGAGTCTTGATGATGGAAGTTAGTGACTGTTCATTGAGCTTTCTTTAGCCACTATAGTGAAGCATAGTCTCTACATTATCATTTTCTCCTTCTTTATGAGAATCAATGGCTTCGTTTCCAAATGTCTGGATCGGGTCTGAGGAGTTTGCTCACATTTGTGCGAAAACATTGCCACTCCTTCCTTACCCACTCTACTGTGCGTATTTAGCTTTGCACATGACGAATAACAACAGTCAGTGAAGTATGTACAATTTCACGTAGAATGGGAAATTGATTATTTCTGCATTCAGAGTAAAAATACTGAAATCAGCGTGGAAAAGCTTTTCAGGTATGATTATCAAAAACTGAACCATACTAAGAGTAATAACGCTCTGGTTTAAATGAACATACCCTTCTATCAATTCTGTGTCTCTGTGCCTTCCATTCATAAATTTGCTTCCAAAAAAAAATGTCAGCGTTCAACATACGCTGAAAAAAGATTTTTTGTCTTATTGAGGAAAAAAGACTAAGAAATATTTTGGTACCCAACCACTACCTTTAAAATTGACTAGTTACGCCACTGCTGTGATTTATATGCCGAACAACACTCTTAATAACAACTCCAGGTGGAATGGGGGGACGTCACACTTCTCCTCGGTTTACCAGCACCACAGGGCTGGTCTGAATTATAAACAATATTTTCTCGACATACATTATTGTACTTGGTGCAAAATGTTTATATTAAAACTGAACTAAGTTGTGCTGTCTGTAACAACAATTAAGTGCTAGCGTCTTCATCTTCTAATTACCAAAAGATACATGTTAGCTCGCCTCAATGATGGGGGGTAAAGTGTGTGTTTCACATTCAAGAGGTTTTAAGTTTGATTCTCGCTTAGGGTGAATTCCCTATTAAAGGTTTCTTCTGGGGTTTTCTCTTATCCTGAGAAGATAAATGGTGCTAAGTCTAAACTCCGATTTCATATATCAACTTAAGGTGAGGCATTCGTGAATTTGGGAAAATCCACAGTATGTAAGATATATTATAGAAATGTGTACCACTTATTACGCGCAATAACAGTAATAGTTTAGTCATGTGTCAAAATACTAGTTTGCATGCCTATTTAAATAATATTTTATTGCATAAACTCATTGTTAAATTAAAATGAGTCAGTGTTGCATTTTTAACAATATTCACATAAAATTTAATTTCACAGAAAAAGAGCTTACAAATGGATCTATCGTTGCTGTAGAACAATTTGAACTTTTCATACTTTCTTATTTTTTCAAAATGTAATAATTTAGTTCTCAAAATTAGAACTCATTTTGGACAACTATTTGAGTATTCCCTTTAATGTACTTTTGAGAGGCAGTATAAAAATTAAGAATCAAATTGGTAAACAATTGCATCGTAGTCTTTGTTTGTACAGCAAAAAGAAAAACAAATAACGATTTGCATTTGAGAAACATATAAGTAAAGCAGGAGCCAGGAGCCAGTAGCAGATTTTAAACCTATAACATATACTATCTCGGAAATGGATAACTCAAAAAAAATCGAATGCGTTCCAATCGCATTACTTTCTCTAACAAATTATTGTTAATAATCTTATTCTACTATCTACTTCATGCCAATCGAGAAACATTATCAGAATGTTGTTCCTTGTAAGTAGAAGGGAAATAAGGGAGTACACTAGGCTAAACCAGCAGTCAAACGTTTTAAAATGTGGTTGCTATGGGCTTGAAATCCCTTTCTTTGCGTTGCCAGAAGTTGACAATTTCCTGCATGAGAAATGTTTTAAGCATTTTAAAACTGAAACTAATGACAAGGAATATCTAGAAAACGGTCTACTCCACGAAAAAATGTATATGACACAGATTTTGTCTTTTAACGAGATCTACATTTTTGGTGTAGTAAGCATTTGTCTATCTCTTACGGTTTACTAATTATGTAAAACTCAGTAAATTTCATCAGGTGAACAGGTCTTCTGAAGCTATTCCCGAGAATTCAAAATATATATTTTATTTGAGATGGAAATTGCTTTAATATGTGGTATTTTAATGAAAATCTTTAGTGCATTTTTTAGAAAAATAAAATTTTCGAAATTTTTTCCATGTAAAGGGTAGTTGGGGATGAGGGTATTTTCTTGAAAATCTTCGTGATGCATTCTTGTAAGATACCAAACCTTTTTTGCACTCTTGCACTACAATTTTCTGTATTTAAATATCAATAATGAGCAATTAAACTGTTTAGATATCATACAACAGAGCTATTAAAATATTTTATGGATTTAATATTTTAAAGCCTTCCGTAGAAGTATTTAAGGAAAAAATACACTGCCATTTTCCTACCTCTGTAAACACAGTAAATTTTTATTCATTTACAAAATTGAAAATAACCTCCTATGTACCGACTCTGTAATCAAGCACAGAACAGTTATTCACTCCTACAAAACAAGATCAGCCAATTACATATATATATATATATAGAAACGGTTAACTCAACCAAATATGAACTCAAAAGTATATTACACAGTGCCACCAAAACAAACAACAGTCTCCCACTTAACATCAAAGAATCACCCAACTTATCCCAATTACAAAAACACTTCAAATACCTACATAAGCAATAACATAATTCCTAAAAGTTTGACAACAGAAACCCCCTATAGTGTTTTTTTTTTAAATATTGCATTAAGTTTAATCACACACCCGCACAAAATAGGCTAAAATGATACATATAGAAATATATGTACAAAATGTATAACTATATACACCTTTTTATATGAGTTTATTTTATTTTTTATATTTTGCTTACCGCCTCACTAAAGGGTAGTCCCTACCTAGAGCAATATGCTCAATAGATTCTATGTAAATAAAATAAATAAAAAATACCAAGTTTGGCATTTAACCTTCCATTCCTTTTTGAAATATGCTGTCCACAGACACACGAACACGCACGTGGAGTATTTCTAAAAATCTGCTTTGTTCCATTCACATGACTTTCCCTACATCTCTGTAATTGTTGGAAAGCTTATCCTTCTATCATGATAATCGAGATAGCCATTAGCTAAAATTGTCTTCCTTGTAAGTAGAAGGGTAAAAATCTTGTTCCATTCACATTATGTCCTCTAGCGCTCGGCAAAAAAACCTTTTATCCCAAACATTAATTTATTATCTACACCATGCTAATCAAGATAAGCATAAGAAGAATTAATCTTATTACTAGTTTCTTTGTTAGTCGAAAGGAAATAAGAAAATGAACAGGCTAAAGCAATAGTCTCATACTTTAATCGGTGATCGCTATGTGAAACAATTGAAATTCTAATCTCTTTGCTTGTTAGGAGTAAACGAACGAGAAACGACAAAAAATATGTCCCGTTTAAGAAAAGTTTAACTAGCTTAAAATTGAAACGAATAATCTGGAATATCTCGAAAACGGTAACTCTACTTAAGAAAAAAAAAATGCAGAATGAAGAGATGTTCATAGGCTATTCCCAGAAAATTCAAGATATACATTTCCTTTGTCATGAAAATATATAATACATAATGTACGTTAAACAAAATCGTTGGAGCCATTTTTGAGTAAATCAAAATGTTCCATGTAAAGCGTAGTAGGGGATGGGGGTATTTTCTGGAAATTCTTCCTGTCGCATCCTTGGATGATACCAGACTTAAACACCAAGTTTGGTATTTAACGATTTTTTCGTTTTTGAGCTATGCTGTCCATAGACACATAGACACGCACAAGACGCATGTACACACAAGGAACTTTTTTCAAAAAAGGTTTATTTTTGGATTCGGGGGGGGGGTCCCAAAACTTGTATCTCCGGTAAAATCTCGGTATCAAATTTTTGGGTGCAAAACCTCTATACACTATGTATACAGTGCGTGTAGAGAAAGTAATATATTTGACATAAATTGTGTGTTTTGACGAGATCTACACTTTTTGTGTAGTAAGTGTGTTTCTATTTCTTACTGTTTACCAGTTATGCAAACGCACACAGACACGCACAAGGAACTTTTTCTAAAAAGGTTTATTTTTGGATTCAGGGGGTCCCAAAACATGTATTTCCGGTTAAATCTGGATACCACTATACACTATGTATAAGTACGTGTAGAGAAAGTAATATATTTTAAATAAACTGTGTGTTTTGACGAGATCTACACTTTTTTGTAGTAAGTTTGTTTGCATCTCTCGCTGTTTACCAGTAATGCAAAAGCTGTCCACAATGAAGAGAACTTATAATGCTATTCCCAAAAATTCCAGATATGGAGTTCTTTTGTCATAAAATTACTTAAATATCTATGTGGTATTTTAATCAAAATCGTTCGTTATTTTTGAGAAAATCAAAATTTTGGAAAACTGCTCCATGTAAAGAGTAGTTTCGGGTGAGACTTTTTCTTGAAATCCTTTGTGTAGCATCCTGAGCAATGCAGAGCTTAAATATTTAGTTTGTCGTTTAATGGACTTTTCGTTTTTCAGTTGTGTTGTTCACAGAAACAAACAGACACAAAAACACACGGATTTTTTCTACAAGGTTCTTTTTTATTCGGGCTATCTAAACTTGTATTTCCGGTGAAATTTCTGTATCGAATTTTTGGGTGGAATGTAATACCTTCTCAAATTAATACGTATATTATACGTGAAAGAAAATGTAAACATATGATAATATTCTACCAAGTTTGAAAATACTAAAAACCTGATATTTATTTCTTCCCTTCATCATTCAGTCCCGTTAATAAGAATGGATTAAGCAGCTATGGAAACTTAATCTTATCCACTCATTATATTTATTTTGCTTACTCACAGAAAAATCATATATTTGCTCTAGAAGAGTATTATGAATGTGCATCATTATTCAGAACGTAACTTACCTTTTGAAAGATGCAGCGATGTGCTAGGATGCAGATTCCAAAATGAAGAAAGCAAAGGCGACGGAGTTACAGAAGGCACCTGTAAAAGAAATTCATGTCATGTCATGTTTTGTTAGCCAACATGTTTCAGTATTTTCTCATATTATTAATATACTTTTTTATTTTACATTTGCCTTATTTAATTCGTGTTTTGCGTTAATATGACAACACTACACGAGTTACGTGTACATGTATTTACCGTCACCGCATTTACCCAACCAGAAGTTGACAAATTTCCACATGAGAATCTCGGAAATTTTCAACTCTATGAAACAAAAATGAATCTGACATAATTTGTGTTTTTTAACGACATTTACATTTTTCTATTTTTGTCTATCTCTTATGGTATACCAGTAATGCAAAAATTATCCAGAATGAAGAAGTCTTCAGAGGCTATTCCCAGAATATTCAAGAAATGCATTTTATTTGGCATGTAAATATCTTTAATATGCGGTATTTCAATCAAAATCGTTTGAGCCATTTCTCAGAAAATCAACAATTTCGAAATTTTTGCATTTAAAAGACAGTTTGGGTTTGGGGATTTTCCTCAAAATCTTCGAGATACTAAACTTAAAAACAAAGTTTGGTATTCAAAAACACACACACGCACACACACACACAGACGGAACTTTTTTTATAGCTCTGATGTGTCAATTTGCAAAGCTTTCTCTACATCCTTAAAAAAATTATTGTTATAAAGCATATTTTTCTAACTTCTTAATACTAATCGATATAAACATTAACAGAAATGATCTTATTGCTTGCTTCCTTGAAAGTAGAAGGGAAATAAGGGAATACACTAGGCTAAAGCGATTGTCAAATCTTTTAAAAGCCGGTAGCCATGTAAATGTCTTTGCATGCCAGGAGTTGACAATTCCTATATGAGAAAATATGTTAATACTGAAAGCAATAACATAGAATATCTCTGATATTGTCAACTCCATAAAATATATATATATATATATATATATATATATGTGTGTGTGTATGTGTTTGTGTGTGTGTGTGCTTTAACGAGATCTACATTTATCGTAGTAATTCTCTGTCCATCTCTTGCGGTTTACCAATTATCAAAATTAAGCCAAATTCATCCAGAATAAAGAGATCCTCAAAGGTTATTTCCAGAAAATTGAAGATATACATTTTATTTGTAATGTAAATATCTTTAATACTTTAATCAATTTTTTGAGAAATTCAACAATTTCGAAAATGTTCCATGTAAATTAAAAGTAATTTGGGATGGGAGGATTTTCCACAAAATCTTCGTGTTGTATCCTTGGAAGATATTAAACTTAAATATATTAAGTTTGGTATTTTATCGACTTTTGGTTTATGGTTAATCCTTTTCATAGACACGCACACATACATATGTATGTATATATAAATAAATGCATATATAGGTAAATCTTTGATTGGAGACAAATTGATATTTTGCAGCACGAATAGACATATTCTCTGAATTTAAATACTAAATTCCTATTTAACAGATGTTTTGTTTTCGAATTATCCAGTTCACAGACACATACACTCGGATCTTTTTTAAATATACAGTTTTATTCAGAGGACTTCAAAACAAATTTTACAGTAATATGTGCATCACAACATTTATGGTTCCTCTAACCAAAACGTAAATAATTTAACGCTTACCTTATCAACTGCAGTCTCCATATTATCTGAAGAGGAATCTGAATCACCAATTTGTCGTTTTTAATATTTAAACATTACTGAACACGTAAATAAACTTATGTTGAAACATGCTGTGTTAGATATTAAAAATATTGTGTGCGTATTCTGTGGAAAATATAATTTCTGTAGTTTCTTTCAGTGTTACAGACAAATATTTTCTCTTCTTTTTCTTCTAAGTGGCACTAGTTACCTAGTTGGATGAAGTATTACATTCCAACTAAAAATTCGTATTCCGAAATTTCATAGAACTATAAATTTCGAGCTAATTAAAAATAAAGCATCCTTTAAGAAAAGGATATGACGGGAAGAGATAGAGAGAGAGAGAGACAGAGAAAGAGAGAGAAAGAGAGACAGAGTTTTAAAACAATATGTATGATAACTATAAATTGTATATTTTAAGTCGAACAATATGTAATGTTGCTAAGAAATCTTAACGCCACCAAAATGGATAAAACGTTTTACTATTTGTATTATAATATCGCATTTTTCACACATTATGCACTTATATTTTGATATGTTGTATATGCGTTACAAAGTCCTATTTCGTTTCGAAATTGAAAAATCAGTTGATAGCCAGAAGCTCACAAAAGCCACCTCTCTCTCTCTCTATCTCTAGATAGATAAATAAATATAAATATACAGATGATAGATAGATAGATAGATAGATAGATAGATAGATAGATAGATAGATAGATAGATAGATAGATAGATAGATAGATAGATAGATACACAGAAGAGAGACAGATAGATAGATAGATGGATGAGTAGAAACATAGAAGGGCAGACTGATAGAAATAACAGAATTTATTTAAAATAACAGTTTAGCTGAAGTTAAGTATTTCCAAAATGCCCACTACTGGAAATTTGCAAGCAATACATTTAAAGAGTTAAAATAACGTGTGTTTTGTTTCTCGCAGTTCACACAAATATTTTGTAATACTGAGGCAGACACACACAGATTAGTCCTTTATCTAACGTTTCTGTGTAGCTACAGAAAGAACGTATACTGTAACGGCTTTTCCCAAATCGTGATCAAGAAATATAATTTTAGAAATTCAAATTCAATAATTTGTGAGTGTATAAATGAGAATAATAGTTGGTAAATAAAAACATTAAAAAAGATTCATGTGTTCCATTCACATGACCTTCTCTACCTGTTCTATAAACAAACCTTTTAAAAATTCTTCTTCTCTGTATTCCATGCTAATCAAGACAAGCATTAGCAGAATTTCTTATTACTTAGTTCCTTATAGGTAGACGGGAACTACGGAAATTCACTAGCCTAAAGTGATAGTCAAATGTTTTAGAAGTTGTCGCCATGTGAATGTCGTTGAAATTTGACTTCTAGAATGGCTCGAAAAAACAAAAAGAAACAAGGACGACTTCCTGTTCCAGAAAATTATGTATTTCAAAATTGAAACCAATAACAAAGAATATCTTGGAAACGGTTAGCTCTACATAAAAATGTAAACTACCTAAATCGAGTGTTTTAACGAGATCTACATTTTTCGTGTAGTAGTATTTTGGAATGAAGAGGAGTTCAAAGGCTGTTCTCAGGAAATTCAAAATACACATTTTATTTGTCACGTAAATATCCTTAATATATTTTAGTCAAAATCGTTTAGGCCATTTTACAGAAAATTAAAATTTTTGAAAAATGTTCCATGTAAAGGACTGTTTGGAATGGGAGATTTTCTTGAGCACCTTTTGTCGCATCCTTGAGAGATACTAAACTTCAATAACAAGTTTAGTCTTTAACGCAATATTCGTTTTTAGTTATGGCGTCCTTAGCCACAGACGCACATACATACATTCACACAATAACCTTGTTCTAAAACTGTTTATTTCTTTATTGGGGGTCTCCAAACATATATTTTCGAATTTTGGGTGGAATACAATACCTTGTCTACCAAGTATGCGTTGCACATATGTGTTAGAGAAAGTAAAAAAAGATTATACCAAATATTAAATGCCAATACCAAAAATAAATGTTACACTTAAAACTTTATTACCTTTTTATTAAACTGGATTTACTCTGTAGATTCATGCTGTAAAACCCTTGCAGGAATTACTTTTCTTATTTAAAACAAAAGAAAAGGAATCGTTACTGCAGCTTCATTCAGGTGATATTTGCATGCATTATCAGGGTCAATTCGCCAATTTGTTTATAGTGTAACAGCCCCGGCCATTCACAAATAAAATGGTAGTAATGGCTGGGTTTCGCCCAGGAAGCAATTGGCTTCAACACTCCGTGCAGAAATGCAGGCCAGTGACAATAAATCTACTTTAATGCACGTAACATTCATCACTGGACACGCTACGCAGCGCTATCAGACTAGTTTGGGAAAGGTCGGGGTTTGTGCCTACACAAGGTCGGGCGCACACATACAACACGTGGTTTGTGACGTGGAATGAGGATTGCGGCCAGATGGCGGACAGACATCGCGTGCCGCTTGGACCTCTGGCGCCTGTCCGATACAATGTCATGCAATTTGCCTAACCACTGGGAGCTTTGGCTCGCGCTCCGCTCCTGGCTTTCAACACGAAATGAACTCCCTCCTATTTCTGCAATTGTTGCTATCCTCAACAACTGACAAAATATGCATGTACTATGTACATAATGTATAGAGAAGGTATTGCATTCCACCCAAATATTCGATACGGAGTTTTCACCGAAAATACACGTTTTAGAGTCCTCTGTATCCGAGTGTCTGTGAACACGAATATACTAAAAAGAAACGTTGGTCAAATAGCAAACTTGGTATTTAAGTTAAATATTCACCATAGATGCGACACGAAGATTTTGATTTTCTCAAAAATGGCTGTAACGATTTTTATTAAAATACCGTGAATTAAAAATATTTAAATGGCAAATAAAATCCATATTTTGAATTTTATGGGAATATCCTCTAAAGACGTTTTCGGAATGAATTTTGCATAGCCGGTAAACAGTAAGAGACAGACAAAAACTTACTGCGCAAAAATGTAAATCTTATTAAAGCACACAATTTATATCATATACTTTTTTTTTTTTCCCCGTGTAGTTGATCCTTTCTGAGAAATTCCTTGTTATTTTTTTCAGATATAAACATTAAACTTTTCTCACACGGGAATTTGCACACTCCTAGCCATGAATAGAAACGGATTTCAAGCACATGACAACCTGCTCTTGCCATACTTGACTATGGTTCCAGCCTGGTGTAGTCCCTTATTTCTTTTCTACCTACAAGTAAGCAAGCAGTTAACACAATTTATGCTGATATTTATTTTGATGAAGATAAACTAGATATAAAAATATGCTGTTTAACAATAATTTGTTACAGCGATATGCATAAAGTCGAAACATCAGATTTTTTATAGATAATATTTAATGGAGGTATCAATTTTACGAATTTATTGGAGAATGTAGAAGCTAGCTTGGAGAACTGTTCAGACAGAATTGTGTGTGTGTGTGTGTGTGTGTGTGCGTTTGTTGTGTGTGTATGTGTGTGCTTACAATCACCTAATTGTAGTAATAATATTTCCACACGCTTGATCACAATTATTCGCAGTCATAGACTTTCACGAAAAATCAGAGTCCGTGGTTGGAGATAAGTAACGCACAATATTTTTTTACAAAAAAAGTTTAATAGTCAAAAAAAATAACAAATGAAATTACACCTTTTACCTACTTTTCGGCATAGTTACCAACTTTCTCCTCACATTTTTCCCATCGTGATACCCGTTGCAATATGCCCTGTTCGTAGAAGTCCGTTTCCATGGGGTATATCCATCTGCGGACTCCTGATTTCACTTCCGCATATGTCGCAAAGCAGTTTCTTCACGGGACCAAACAGATGAAAGTTCGATGGTGTTCAGCACATTCCACCAATAAAACACCAAACGTATTCCAGAATAACAATGACTAGCACTTTCCTAACAGATTGAGTCACTTTTATTTTTTTCTTTACTGGAGAACCAGCACCTTTCCACTCCATACTTGTCTGCTTTGTCTTGGGCGTGTAGCCCACCACTCATCACCAGTGATGATTTTTTTCAAAAAGTCATGCCCTTCTGGGTGTACCTCGTTAAGTGATCCAAGCGTGTCATCATTCGCTGGCCCTTGTGGTTGTCTGTCAGGTTCTTAGGCACCCAGCGAGCATTATCTTTACGAAATTTCAACGTGTCATGAACAATATCGTACAGTACACCATAGGAAATGTTGAGATGTTGTGATAAGATTCGCAGTTTCGCATGCCGGTCGTTCAAAATTGCCGCCTTTGACATTCTGCGGGGTTGCAGCTGTTACCGGCATCCCGGAGGTGGCAAATTATTAAGGTTCCACGGCCCTCTTGGAAGAATGCACACAGCCTAAATACATTCCTAAGGTTCATACAATCATCCCCATACACACCAAGCATGTCCCTGTGATCGGTTTATGCCCTTTGGCCACAAATATGGAACTACACCCCTGTGCTTTTCACGTGCAGACGTCAGAAACATACGTTCACGCTTCTCTCACTAGAAACAAAAAAATACCCTCCATAATGAAAACTTTAAACTGTAAACTTTAAATTATATCTGTGTAAAATTGCAACATTCCAGCAATAATACCAAGGCAGGAAAAAATTAATGTGCGTTACTTTTCGATGCGCCCTCTTATCACGTATCTTACAGATTCATTCCAACTTTGGTTGAACATTATTATGGCACACTGAGATTGAAATTTGAAAATCTGTTTTCGTAAAGACTTTTCTGAAAATATTCTTAGAAGATACTAGACTTAAATACCAAGTTTAGTACTTAACCGAATTTTCGTGTTTATGTTCACACATACACATACTGACTTTTTCCTATTTTTTTTAATTCAACATGCATTTCCCGGAAATTTCGATATCAATTTTTGGGTGGTCTCTACCTATTATGAACATTTTAGAGAAAATAAAAATGTGGATGTTTGGTGACATTCATAAATTCAAAGTACAGAAGGATGTCTTTGCTTTTTTACTTTCTCTACGCCTATATACATAGTGTACAGAGAAGCTATTGTTATGCATCCAAAAATTCGGTACCGAGATTTCACCGGAAATATGTTTTGACACCCCCTGAATAAAAAAATTACATTTTTAGAAAAATGTCCGTGTGTGTGTGTCTGTCTGTCAGTGTGTATGTATGTGTGTAGGTGTGTGTGTGCGGGCAGCATAGCTCAAAAACGAAAAGTCCGTTGAATACCAAATTTGGTATTTAGGTTTAGTATCTTCCAAAGATGTGGCACAAAGATTATAAAAAAATCTCCATCCATAACACCCTTTACAAGGACAATTTTTCAAGCATTGATTTTCTCAAAAATTGCTCTAACGATTTTGGTTAAAATCTCTTATATTTAAGATATTTACATAACAAATAAAATATATTTCTTGAATTTTTTGGGAATAGCCTCTAAATACATCTTTATTCTGGATGAATTTTGCGGAATTTTGCATAACTGGTAAACCGCAAGAGATTGACAAAAATGTATTTAACAAAAAATGTAGAGCTTGTTAAAACACACAATTTGTTATATACATTTTTTTTCGTGGAGTTGGCCGTTTTTTGAGATTTTCTTTGTTATTGGATTCAGTTTTAAAATATGTATACTTTTCTAATACGGGAATTTGTCAACTCCAGTCCATACAAACAAAGGAACTTCTATCAGAGAGCGACCAGATTTTAGAGGATTTTTACTATCGCTCTACTCCCTGGTACTCCTTAATTTCCCTTCTACTTATAAGGAAGCAAGTAATACGAAGTTTCTGCTATTTTTTTTTTTTTCCTCGATTAACATGATGTAAATAGAAGAATGCGTTTTTAACAATAATTTATTGTAGAGATGTAGAGAAAGTCATGTGAAGGAACACACCCAATTTTTTTCGTAACAAATACTGAGGCTTAAAACCAAGAATAGAACGATGTCATTACTTCCTTTCACCTCAAACACTGGTTGACCAGGGAAACTTGCACAATCGTAAATATATCACTCTTTCGTCTATATACGGCCAACCTCATTCCTTCTAAGCCACGTATATCTTCCACCCAACTAAAGCTGTTCCACGTCCTTATTTGGCTCTGTTGAGTTTTCTCACAATAAGGTGGTGGTGGGTTTTTTTCCCCTTCCTTTCTTTGTTTATTCCTTTTTTGATCCATGTGTTATAATAGGAGCGGAAAAACAGTGTAGAAAACTGTAGAGCAGAAAGACATGATCAACTAAGCATTTTGAAGACTAGAAAAAGTGGTCGAAAAACGTTTTACTGCGCTACATATGGCGGCATTTAATCCGTGACGTTAGAGCAGAGACATCCAACTCCCAAGCACGCCGTATCTGTATTGTGCACACGGTGCTGAAGGTCGATCGTCTGTGCCGGCGAGGTAAACGCCTATGAGTCCATCGCTATTTCACTCAATGGTGTTCTTTATTCTATAATTGCATGAGCATTAAAATATTAAGGAGGGATAGTAGATAAGGAATAAGTCTCAAACTGGGTTACACACGTTTTATTATTACTTTCTCTATACGCACTATGTACATAGTGTATAGAGAAGGTATTGCACTCCACCCAAAAAATTCGATACCGAGATTTCACCGGAAATATATGTTTTAGGGTCCCCTGTATCCAAAAAAGGCATTTTCACAAAAAGGTCCGCGTGTGTGTGTGTGTGTGTCTCCGTGTGTCAGTGTGTCCGTGTCTCCGTGTGTCTGTGAACACGATAACTCAAAAACGAAAAGTCGGTAAAATACCAAACTTGATATTTAAGTTTAGTATCTTCCAGGGATGCGACACGAAGATTTTGAGAAAAATCCCCCCACCCCAACTACCCTTTACATGGAAGTTTTTTCGAAATTTTTGATTTTCTCAAAAATGGCTGTAACGATTTTGATTAAAATTTCGTATATTAAACATATTTACCTGACAAATAAAATGTATCTTGAATTTTCTAGGAATAGCCTCTGAAGAGTAGTTTATTCTGGATGAATTTTACGGAATTTTGAAACTGCTAAACCGTAAGAGATGGACAAAAACTTACCACACAAAAAATGTAGAGCACGTTAAAACACATAATTTATGTTATATATATTTTTTTTTCGTGGAGATCGTCATTTTTGACAATCCTTATGTTTGGTTTCTGCTATGAAAAATTTATATTTTTCTCATACAGGAACTTGTCAACTCCGATCCATATAAACAAAAGAACTTCTTTGACATAGCAACCAGCTTTGGACTATCACTTTAAGCTGTGGTAGTCCCTTATTTCGCTTCTACTTACAAGGAAGCAAGTAATAAGACTATTTCTGCTAATTTTTTCTGATTAGCATAAAGTAAATAGAAGTATAAGATTTTTAAGAATAATTTGTTGCAGGGATATAGAGATAGCCGTGTGAATGGCACACATCAGATTTTTCCTCTTGTGTTTAGTATTAAATTATAGATCACATAATCCAATACTTATCCTATACAACCAAATTAGAACGAAATAGTGTTTTATTAGTGAAAATTAGGACAATTTTAACTCTGGAAAAGCAGCACAAATTAAAACAAAATACTGTACAGTGATTATATTATAAAGAGAACTTTACATTAGACATATGCACTCGTATACTGTGTGGTGAATTAACTTTCATCAAGAGCTAAATAATCGTCAACATCCAGTGTATTAAAATATTGCTAAAACTTATAGCATTTCAGCACTTGCAATTTTTGTGACAAATTAAAGCAATCCCACTACCACTGCAATACGTGAAGAACGCAGCTTCCCATTTTAAATGATGCATATGTGAAATTTGAACAAAAATTGTGAAAACTAAAAAAAAAAAAAAAAAAAAAAAAAAAAAAAAAAAAAAAAAAAAAAAAAAATTCATAATAAAAGAATTTTAATTCTCAACTTTAAAAAAAAATATATGTTTTTGCCACTTTCCAAGATTTAATCGCTGAAGCTGTAACAAGCTTATTAACAGACACTCTCAACTTTAAACCTTATTTTCTCGAAAACTTTTTTTCCAACACTTCTCCATATTCAAAATGTTCTACACGATGCAATGTTTCACTAACCGGTTTAAAACTGTGTAACTACATCTCAAAACCATATTAAAGAAAATCTTTATAATGCTTTTACGAAAAGTTTCAATTTTCAGAAATAAAATATGGAATTTTGAAAAATAAAGAGTTTGTGGCAATACAAAAACAAACAATTGTATAGAATAATTACGGAATCTATTGTGTTCCATTCCCATGACTTTCACTAGCTGCTCCACAAACACATTTCTTACAAAGATTATTATTTTATCTACATCATGCTAATCAAGATAAATATCGTCAGAATTGGGCTTATTACTTGCTTCTTTGAAAGTTGAAGGGAAATAAGAGAATGCAGGCTAAAGCGATTGTCATATCTTTAAAAACTGTTCGCTAATGAAACAATTGAAATTCTATTCCCTTTGCTTTCTAGGAGTAAACAAAAGAGAGGCAAAAAGGAAGATGTCTTCTGTTTGAGATAAGTTTAAGTACCTTAAAACTGAAACCAAAATAACTCCGAATATCTTGAAAACGCTTAACTTTTCAAAAAATGTATATGACATCAGTTGTGTGTTTAATAATATCTACTTTTTATGCAGTAAGTTTTTGTCTATCTCTTACGGCTTACCAGTTATACAAAAGCCAATAATGAAGAGGTCTTCAAAGGCAATACCCAGAAAATGAAAGATATATATTTCATTTGTCATAAAAAAATATCTTAAACATATGATATTTTAATTTGTCATAAAAATATCTTAAACATATGATATTTTAATAAAAGTCGTGGGACACATGCTTAAGAAAATCAAAATATTCCATGTAAAGGGTAGTTGCAAGTGGGAAGATTTTCTTGAAAATCTTTGTGTCACAGCTTTGGAAGATACTGAACTTAAATACCAAGTTTTTGAGCTCTACTGCACATACACGAACATGTTTCTAATTTGTTTATATTCAGTGGGCATCAAAACGTGTATTTCTGATGAAATGTCGATCTCAAAATTTTGGGTAGAATACAATACCTTTCTCTACACACTATACACGTTGTACATATGCGCTAGAGAAAGTAATAGCATAATGTGACATATCTATTTGATCACTCGTTTACTGTAAATCTGAAGTTATGAAGTACATATTTTAAAAATGTATCACGTGGCTCATTTTTACTGGAATAATGAATTTAGAAAATACAAATAATTGTTTAAATAACCATGCAATTTAGAATTTTTATAAATATAAGGATTATTATTATTATTATTATTATTATTATTATTATTATTATTATTATTATTATTATTTAAAGTAACTGGTATCAATTTCAATAAGAAATCTTGCATACTGTAGATTTTCCATTTCACAGACGCATCACCTTAAATAATTTGTTGGAGTGGGCGTCCTTACCGTGTGACCTTCCATTACAAAATTATGGTGATGTACTGACCACCACCATTACTACTGAGGACAAACCGACCGCTCCCACTACGCAGCACGAACTGAGGCAGCGAGGCAGCACAGTGCCGTATTCCAACACATGCAACGCTGCAAGAGAATTGGTTGAGGCTGTAGAGCAGCCAGTACCTCTTGCGAGGTACTGACGTCACAGTGGTATTACCCCCAACTCCAGTCAAGGAGGGGAAATGTGGTGAGTCACACATATTGTCAAACTTCCGCACAGTGTGTGTATGTGTGTGTGTGCGCGTGCGCGAACAGTATAACTCATAAACGAAAAGACCGGTGAATACCAAACTTAGTATTTAAGTTTAACATATTTCAAGGAAGAAGATTTTTAATAAAATCCCTAACCTTAAAGTACCCTTTATATGGAAACTTTTTCGAAAAAGTTAATTTACTAAAAAATTGTTAAAACGGTTATGATTAAAATACCATATCTTTAAGATAATTACATGACAAATAAAATGTGTATCTTCAATTTTCTGGGAACAGCCTCTGAAGCCCTGTTCGTTTTGAATGATTTATGTATTAACCAGACAGATAATTAATTACCTTTTTAAAGAAAATGGTGTAGAAGAGCTAAGAGAGATCGTCATATGAGCATAACGCTTACTTTACTTTTATTTTCTCTACCACACACTATGTACACAGTATGTAGAGAAGGTAGTGTATGCCCTCAACAATTCGTTACAGAGATTCCACTGCAAATGATTTGAGATCCCCTGAATAACAAAACATATTTTTGGAAAAAGCTCCGCGGGTGTTCAGTCCGTTTATATGTGTGGATAGCATAACTCAACGTAACAGTTTGTTAGATACCAAACTTAATATTCAAGTTCAGCAGCAAGGAACGACACGAAGACGCCCAAGAAAATTCCCCCAATTCAAAGTATCCTTTATGTGGAAACCTTCTCGAAAAGTTAGATGTTTTCAAAATTGACTCTTACGATTTTGATTAAATACAAGTTCATCACAAACAAAATGTAGTATTTAATTATTATTTACCTACTTGAATTTTCTAATACCTTTCTCGGACGGAAAGTTGTCATTTGTCGTTTTTCTTTATTTATAGTAATCACTTGATGCAGATGAAGAAGCCCTTGTACTTACAAGCATTCCTTTACATCGCATAGCGATGCAGACATTCTTCAAATGGATTTTTTTGGGTAGTGTTTAACGCCCGCTTTTACTACTTATGGCACCGCAGGCGAATTCAAATAGAGTGGAAGGAGTTAATGTGTCTTCCCCTGTGTTTCTTCAATTTGGACATGTCTACTATAGTGTCTCTGATTGTGAAAACTGTAAGATGTGAACAAAACATACTCTTGTACAGTACTAAACATCAGCATTAGATGTCGCCAATGTCGTATTTGTTGTGAGGTCTATTAATGGTACCGTAAAGCTGAACTCTAATCTTGTTTAGTACAAGGATCAGTTTGCGCAATGTAGTTCCTCATAGTTTACTACTCTTAGTGAACAGCGGATTTTAGGCAAATACCCATTCTTTTGCTTAACACAGATTTTTCTCACCTTTTGTGTTTAGATATTCCGTGCAAGTTTTAACGTCATATCAGAGGACGAATGGAATGGGTGAAATGATGCTCAAATGAGTCCGGGGTCCTTAGGGTTACTCGACATTCGTCATCTCAGAATTAGGGAAAATCCGGGAAAACCATACCCTCTTGAGTGTGAGACACTACCGCCACAGTACGCAGGTGGGTTTTTTAAGCATTTTCTTCCTGACTAAAATGCCTTTGACATTAGTACCTATTTTCTACTCTAACTCTATTAAGCGGCCATTTTCCAGTTAAAACTATTTTTACTTTCTCTACATAGTACCTTGCACTCAGGTAAGAAGGTATTGTACGTCATCTAAAATTCAATTACGAAGCTTCACCGGTAATACACGTTTATGAGTCCCAGTATAAAAAAAAAACAGTTTTAGAAAAAGATACGCACATGCGCGCGTGCGTGTGTGTGAATCTGTGTGTCTATGAACACGATAACTCAAAACTGAGAAGTCGGTAAAATACAAAATTGGTATTTAAGTTTAGTATCTTTCAAAGGCGCGACACGAAAGAGGAAAGAGGAAAATCTTCGTAATTTTCGTAAACGTTGATTTTCTCAAAGATGGTTCTAATGGTTTTTATTAAAATACGGTATATTAACATTTTTACATGAAAAACAAAATGCAAACTTTTAATTTCCTTGGACGAGTCTCTGAAGACCTCTTTATTTTGGATGAATTTTGCATAACTGGTAAACCATAAGAGATACACAAAAACTTACTATACAAAAATATAGATCTCGTTAAAACACAGTTTATCTCATATACATTTTTTCTTTTCGTGGAAATGGCCATTTCCGAGATATTTCTTGTTATTAGTTTCAGTTCTAAAACACTGTTCTCACAGGGAATTATTCCAACTCCTAGCCATGCAAAGAAACGGATTTCAACTACATAGCAACCAGCTTTTAAAATATTTGATTATTGCTGTAACCTAATGTGTTTCCTTATTCTCCCCCTACTTATAAGGAAGCAAGCATTAACACAATTTCTATTAATGTTTATCTCGATTGATATTAAGTAGATGGAAGTATACCCTTTTTAACAATAATTTGTTACAGAGCGGTAGAGAAAGGTATGTTAATGGAAAACATCAGATTTTTCTTTTTACATTCGTATTTCGATGTTATTTTTGTTATTTTATCTATTCATTATATTTATGATAAAAGGTCTACTATGATTTTTGAAAGCCTTAACCGTTAACCAGCAAGGCCGGAAGTTTTACTACTGCACGCATTTTCAATTTATACTCGTGCGTACTCAATCACAAATTTCGGAGCCCGGCTAGAACGGCATATGATAGCCAATAAGTTATTGTGCGAAGGTCATAGGGCAATGTTTGAGCTTGCATTCCAACATTGAATTCAGCCATGACGATAAGATCACCTCAATAATGAGATGTATTGCATAATGCAGGCAAACACCTGTTGGAAGGAAGTAGCTACTGCTGTTTGGCGCGTAGCTAATCTGAAACAGCCTGCACTACGAGATATGCAGTAGTCGTTTTACTGACAGATATTAGCGTACAAGTGAATACTTTGCGACAAACGCCATAACTTTTCCATAGATCATTTAGAAAATATTAATATGCATGTGAATTACTAACTGTTACTATTATGCTTGTTGTTTATTAATGCAATGCTATATAATCATAATCTGTATCTGTGCGTATCTGTGTCATCTCGGAATATACCTATTTGGTTTATTTTAAAGGTGACATTGCCCCTTAAATCATGTTAGATCATTATATACTTCTGTCACTGTTTGTGTTTTTATGGCTGGCAATTTTACACATTATAGTCTAAATAGAACAATTAAGGAGCCTATTTTAAGCACCCAAAACATTTCGTTTTAGCACCTAAACTGCCTCTCTCTACTCATTAGTTGAGACAGTACGTGAACACTAAATTTAGTTTGAGTTACATATCATTTTGACTGTCAAATGCAGATGATTCATAAAGTCAGATTTCGATTATGTTCTTTCAGCATTAATGCTATTGTATTGGATCTGCAATCTCATGCTCCTAACCTCAAAGTGTGTTTTTTTACTTATATTTGACGTCGCTTTAACTGCTTGATCATACACGTTTGGTCTATAAGGTGACAGCAGCCTCACCACTTCCACTTCGCGCCAAGTATCTGTACTCAGGCGGTATACAGCTAGCCTTCTAAGTCTCATTCCTTATACAACATATTACTTTGCTTTGCGACACACAGACGACATTGGGGCTTAGCTGATTTCACAGTTATTTTGTAATCACAATTGCTTCGTTTTATTGTTGTTTTAGACTGAGGGTGGAAGTTTGGGTCGTGGTATAAATACCCAATCCGGTATTTACCTTTGACGACTAAGGGAAATCATGAAATAACCTCAAGAAGATTGATGGGCTCACAGGATTTGAACTGAATGCGGGACATAGACGTTACCATCTGAGCCATCCGGCTCGGTAAAATGCATATTTTTATGATCTACTCTGTAAATTTCAGCACGGTTTTGTCCGTACCTGTGTACATTTAACAGTCAACACAATTAAATGTGGAGAATTTAACTCCTACTCAACAGGAAGACAAATGGGGCCTCCTGTCCTTTAGAAGAAATTGTTTCATAACTTTTCTTCACTACTGGTTTTGTATGTGCTCTGCACGAAACGTTTAATAACAACCTCATGATTCTTTCGCTGTTTTTCTCTTGGTAATGTCAGTTTTTAGCGTCCCGCATCAGTTGCCTCCGGACTTCATAATGATGAATGAAATAACAACACAAATGTGTCTATAACTAGCTATCTGCCATTTAGAATGTGAGAAAAATCTCTACCTATGAAACTTGTCACTGTGGAAATGATCTGCCAACGCAATGAGCACCCTCCTTCTGATATTTCTCTACAACTCGCATCATCATTATACCAGGTGGAATAACAGCTGGGAACGTGAAGAACCTCGTCCATGATCCGCCTGTTGTCATTCGGCTCTGTATGTCTTTCGTAAAAGAAAATGGAGTTTTATTTATGGACGCTCTTTAACGGCTGTGGTCCTCAGCGTCCCATTCCATACTGGGCGTGAAAGACCGCTTAAATTTGCTCAGAGGCCTCTCTAATCAGGCTTGAGGTTCTTTTACGTGCCGTAAATGGTTAGCATGGTAACCATTACACCACGGAGTGCGACGTATGTCTTTCGTGTCTCTCCCCTTTATCTCTCCCTCCCTGATGTCACTGTAGGAACACAAAGGACCGGAAGCCTACATTTGTTGCTCTGTCCTGTTTGCGGGGCCCCTTCTGTAGTCAAACCTTCTTTACGGGGGGATATCCATAGCACTCTCACAGAAATCGCTCGGCGTGTGAGATAACCATTTCAAAACCACAACATGCCACAGAAACTATGCACTGGAAATAAAACTGCTAGATTCAGACATATTAGACACAATAATTACATGTATGGCACCGCCGTGGTTGAGTGGTTAGACCACTTCGCACCCAAGCGCCCGCATGTGGGATTTGTGGTGGACGAAGCGCTGTCTGGGCGGGTTTTCTCCGGGTACTCCGGCTTCCCCCACCACTCATTTCACAAACTGCTCTATTATCACCTTTCTAATCATCAATTTTGCTTATGTTTCATATCATCTACTTCCTCATATTCATGCCTGGCTACCGACCGATCCCTCGTAACAGGTTCTCCATTCTGTGGTTTCGTGCCATTGGCTCCCCAACAGGCTTCTGACTCCCAAGCGTTGGCTTATAAGCCCTGGGGGGTGTCAGAACTACAAATACGGGGAGGGTATGCCGATTACGAAACAAAACGAAATGATTATATGTACTATTTCACCTTCTTTATTCTCAGTATTTAAGAACATTTACATTTTAAGCCTCAATTTCTATCTGCATCTTGTTTCTTATTCGGAATAAATAAAGAACAGTAAATAAATATTCACTCTGGAGAAATACGAGTTTTTTTATAAGGGCGCTTGTTTCTAGCATTTCTAAATATTCGTTTATATAACCTTATTTCGTGAATGAGAAACTATGGTTCAACAAGGAAAAAGGTAATAATTCCTTTCTCATTTTGACAGCTTATTTAACAACGCGCACAAACGAGTTCACCGTGTAATTTCTTCATCCAATTTACTATCTCTAGCGAATACTGAAGTATATAGCAGGTAGAGAATATATTGTATTCCTCTCAAAAATTCTATACTAAGATTCCATACGAAATACATGTTTTGAGGACCCCAAATCCAAAAAAATGAAACAAATGTCCGCTCACACGTATGTGTTTCTGTGGGCAGCGCAACTCAAAAACGAGAAGTCCGTTAAATTCCAAACGTGGTATTTAAATTTATGTCTACCAAGGATACAGCAAGATGATTTTAAGGAAAATCCCACCAACCTAGAAGAGTACATAGGAGATTTTTCCAAATTTTCCATTTTCTTAAAAATAGCGAATATTAAAAATGTTTACATGGCAAATAAAATGTATTTCTTAACTTTTTTGAGAATAGTTTCTGAGGTCCTCTTCATTCTGCATGACTTTTCTATAGCTGGTAAACTGTAAAGAAATAAAAATGTAGAGCTCATTAAATACATGTCATACAACTATGTCATATACTTTTTCTGTGCTTATCTTTTCCGAGATATTTCTTGTTTTTGGTTTCAAAATAATAAGACCACTTCTGCTAATGCGTATCTCGATTAGTATGAAGTAGAGCGAAGAATACCTTTTGTAAGAATAAGTTGTTGCAGAATAGATATAGAAAGTCGTGTAAATGGATCACAATGGATTGTTTAATGCTACGGTTATGTATATAATTATATTATCAAGACAGAAAACCTGCGTGTTTGAGTGTGTGTGGGTGTATAAACACAATAACTCAAAAACGGAAAATAGTTTGGTATTTTACGTTTAGTACACTTCAAGAATATCAGTCGAAATGTTTTAGTAAAGTACACCCACCCTGAACTAACCTTTAGGTGGAAAACTTTCGAAAATTTCCTTTTTTTAAAATGGCTCTAACGATTTATATTAAGATGCCGTATATTGAAAATATTTACATGACAAATATAATATCTTGAATATGTCTTGAATTTTACGGAAATAGCCTTTGAAAACCTGCATAACTGGTATACCGTAAGAGATACAAAAAAAAAATACTACACAAACATTTAGATCTCGTTAAAACACACAGTTTATGTAATTTACATTTTTTTTCGTGGAGCTGAACTTTTCCGAGATATGTCTTGTTAATGGTTTCAGTTTTAAAATACTTTAAATTTTCTCATACGGGAATTCTTAAACTCTTGGCCATGCAAAGAAAGTAATTTCAACCACATAGAAAACAACTTTTAGAATATTCGACCATAGCTTTGGTTTAGTGTATTCCGTTATTTTCCTTCTACTTATATCGAAGATAATTTCTGCTAATGTTTATCTGGATTACTATAAAGTAGGTTGAAGAAGAAGTAGAAGCTTTATAATTTGTTACAGAGATGTAGAGAAAGTCATGTAAATGGAACACATCAGATTTTTTTCACCAAAATTACGAGTACGGCCTTTTAACCTGTCATCACATATATAGTCGGAAGTGGATTCAGCTATTTGCTTTTGCCTGGCCCGTATAAAACCTAATGATGAATATAATTTGTCTTTCCTTCTAGCCTTTCCTTCTAGGCTATTTATTTATTCCTCGACAGCGTGCTAGGATCTTTCTCGTATCTATAAGAAAATCTGATATTAATATCATGTTTTACTACGACGAATCACGAAAATATTAAACAGAGAAAGCATATTTAAAGTGACGAAAATTCTGGAAACAAATATACCGCAAGGGTATTAGCCTAATGCCCTAAGGGGCATTATATTACAAATTACATCTTTTATATCACACGGGTAAATCCGCGAGAAAAGCGGATAGGTATCGTGGTGATTTGCCCCCGCCCGAGTACACTGCTCCTGGCTCCTGGCAGAATCTACAGCTCCGCCCATCTTAAATTTAATTTACGTAGTGTACATAAAACATTACATTTTCATTGGGAAAATAAAATTATAATTTTTAATGCTATAGTTGGTATTAAATGTATAAATCGTTATAATTAATAATATTCCTTTTCCTAAACGTTCATAATTAATAAATGTCCAATAACAAATTATAGACAGGTTCCCTTTCCTCTTTTTCTTGTTTGCGTCATTCTCGGTCAACTCTTATTTCGCCTTCACTCTCTAATCCCTCGTACGATGTGTATATTCCTGTAATCTTTACAACACCAGAACTGAAAATGCATGTCCGGAGATGTTAGTACATTTAAAAATGCATTAGCCTCTAACTTTTCGTTATGCAGATATTTTACCATGGTAACAAAAATTATATCTGATGTGTTCTATTCACATGACTTTCTCTACATACTACAACAAATTGTTGTTAAAAAGGTTATGCTTTTATTTATTTCCTGCTAATCGAGACAAAATTAGCAGAAATAGTCTTATGACCTGCCTCCTTGTAAGTAGAAGCGAAATAAGGGAGTACCATAGATTAAAGTGATAATCAAAAGCTGGTTGCTATGTGACTGAAGTTCCTGTATGAGAAAAGTATACGTTTTTTAAAGCTGAAACAAAAAACAAGGAATATCCCAAAAAGCGATCAACTCCACGAAAAAAATGTGTATAACAGAAATTGTGTGTTTCAACGTGCTCTACATTTTTTGTGAGGTAAATGTTTGTCCGCCGCTTACGGTTTAGCAGTTATGCAAAATTCCATAAAATGCATCCAGAATAAAGTGTCTCCAGAAGCTATTCTCAGGAAAGTCAACATATACATTTTATTTAGCAGGTGAATATCTTTAATATACGATATTTTAATCAAAATCGTTCGAGCCACTTTAGAGAATATCAAAATTTTCGAAAAAAAGTTTCATGTAAAGAGTAGTTGGGGGTGGGGGGATTTTCTTAAAAATCTTCGTGTCGTATCCTTGGAAAATACTGAACTCAAATACCAAGTTTGGTATTCAACAGTCTTTTCGCTTTTGAGCTATGCTGTCCACAGACACACAGACAGACACACACACACACACACACACACACACACACACAAACAAAACACTTTTTTCTATTTTTTTTTGAACCCAGGGGGACCCAAACATGTACATGAAATATCGGTATCAAATTTTTGGATGGAATGCAATACCTTGTCTATGCACTATGTACATAGTATGTGTAGAGAAAGTAATAAAATACAGAAGGATAATGTATAAAACGTTGACCGTTTTATGAATGTACATGACTAAGAGTAATGAAAAAGGTGTATAATCGTTTGTAATTGTTCGTAAACACAAAAACAAATAAATTATTAGTGTTTCGTTACGACATTTTCCACAAAACTGTTATTTCAATTTCAATAATGTTTCGTATAACCGAATAAGATGACGTAGGCCATAGCGGGTATGGTTCACGTTCAGGAGGTAGTGGGTTTGATTCCCGAGGCCGGCCTTCCTGACCCATGGTTTGTTTGGGGTTTCCCCAGGTTGCCTAGCAAATGCGGACAATTTTCATTACATCCCCCGAATTTCCCAACCCTCCTGGTTTTCTAATTTCTCATTTCATTTCACTCACCATCTGATTGTTTCTTTCAGGGTTATAAGTGTCGACAAGGGTCTCAGCGCTGTATATCAGGGAAAAAGAATTCTTTCTGGTCAACTTCTTCCTCCAGCCGGTTGTATTAGTCACTACCGGATAGTTTCAAGCTGGAAATGTTAGGAACACTACCCTCTGCTCTGACGTGACTCCTAGGATCTTCTAGAACGAGGTGCCGAACCTCCGCCACGACTTATCCGTCCCATTTAAGAATTCATAGCATTGACACAAATTGACATGACAAAACTAAAAATTATCACACTCACATTTTGCTTCCGCGGTTTGCTCTTCCGAAGGGGAAGAAAGTATGAAGGAAATTAATATGGAATAACTCTCGGGTTTCCTGGCACATCTTGGAAAGGAAACTGGCATTCTGGGCTAGTCACAACCTGCTTGGCCAAGCAAGAGCAAATCGAGAATGTCGACGTGTATACAAAATATATTCAATATCATCTGAACAATTACTTTCAGCTATACTTTATTTAGAGATTCCATCGGAAATACATGCTTTTGACCTCACAAAAAGGTGAATTTTTAGAAAAACATCAGTGCGTATGTCTAGGTGTGCATGTGTGAGTGTCTACCTCACATTCAAAAGGTAGAAAGTTAGAACTTCGCTTAGGGTAAGTTACCCGGATTAGAGTGTTGGGGGGGGGGGGTGTTTCCCTTATTCTGAGAACACAAATGTCGAGAACCTAACTTTAAGCTCTATGGGCCCCGGGATCATTTGAGCATTATTTCACCAGTCTCATTCAATGTGCGATACGACCAATCAGCACTTACAAGTCAATGCCTAGGGGTCAGAAGCCTGTCAGGGAACCAACGACACGAAACCACAGAATGGAGAACCTGTTACGAGGAGTCAGCCTGTAGACGGGCATGAACATATGGAAGTAGATGCTATGAAATGTAAGCAAAATTGATGATAGGAAAGGTGATGATTCAGCAATTGATGGAATGAGTGTCGGGGGAAACCGGAGAACCCGGAGAAAACCCGCCTAGTCGGCGCTTCATCCACCACGAATCCCACATGCGAGCGCTTGGGATCGAACCATATATTAATGTAATACACCTCAATTTTTGGGTAAAGGGATCCTAAAATAAGCCTTTCCGGTGAAACCTCGCTTTTGAACTTTTGGGTCAAATGAAATACCTTATCTAGCTACTACGAAGATGCATAATATTTGGTAGGAAAAGTAAAAAATCTATTTTCGATTGTTTTTAGCGATTGTCAAAATTTCACTCGCAGAATACATTAACCTAGAGTTTTGCATGTCCTTACCATTATAACAAAGAAATCGAGTGCACTGACCTGAAAGCTTATTTTTGTTTCTAACTTTTAAAACAAGTCTGGTGTCTCATATCTGCAAGAAGCCTTACGGCCGTCGTCTACACTTGCCGAAAAGTGCAAATGTATAGCTGCGACATTTGGAGGTCAAAGTAAAATCGCAAATCATTCTTTAACTATGACAAGCTGAAGCCTTTTTGTGGCACGCTTCCAAGCTATTGGCTCCACTGGCAAAGCCAACGTCAGTCCGAAACAGACATAAAAATCTGGCATAAAGCGAAGTCATAACGCTAAAGGTGAAACGCCTTTTTCAAAAAAAGAAAGGGGAAAAAAAAAAAAAGATTCTTAGAAATGCCGTAAATTAAACGTTCGTTGAGTGAGAGCACCCAGCTTCGGTTATTTGCTAGTTTTTAAGATTTACAATAGATGACCTCCACCTCTCGCTTATAAAGCAAAACATGTGTGTTATCAAATCCGTCCATTTTACTACTTGTGAAATCCTTAAAATACTGACCGTTACCTGTACACTGCCCATTTTATAGTGATTCTGCAAATGGTTCATATACAATGTTTCCACCCACTTCCAAGTAATAACCATAAATACTTATGTAGAAGTTTCAGTTAGGTAACAATGAAAGTAGATTTGTAGTATACAGACGACAGAAAATCCAAGCTATAAAGTTTATTTCCTATATATAGATGTTAAAATGTGGTATTTAATCAAAATCGTTTCAAGCATTAAGGGATGTTGAAATTTTCTGAAATTAAATGTTGCATCTTTGTAAGAAGTAAACTTAAATATCACATTCGGTTTTATCTAACTTTTTGTTTGTTCACGGGCGGATCTTTTTCTAAAAATTAATTTCGATGATATTCCGACATCGAATTTTCTTCGTAGAAAAGGCAAGCAGCAGATTACTAAAAGGAAAATTAAAAAGTTTAAAAGGCAATTTTGGCGTGTGGGATTTTGTTGAAAATCTTCGTTTCACATTCTTGGAAGTGCTGAACTTACTATGCTACTCATCTTTTCCCCAAAATTCTAGTTTTTATTTATCCAAGAAACCACAAAACATCTATTTCTCCTTTAATCCTTGTAAAATAGAAAATTTCATTTGTTACATTCACATAATTTTCTTTAACAATTCTGTAAACAAACTATTGTTACAAAAGATTATTCTTCTATCTACTTCATGCTAATTGAAATAAACATTAGCATAAATAATATTTTTCCTTAATTCGCTGCAAGTAGAAAAGAAAGGAGAAAATACACTAAAGCGATAGCCAAAATCTTTTAAAGTCTGTCAATATGCGATAAAATTTAAATTCGATTCTTTTTGTATGACCCGGAGTAAAACAGGAAACGAATAAAGAGTTTTTGTTTGAGAAAACTACAAGTATTCTAAAATTGAACCATTTTGAAGGAACATCTCGGAATTGGTTAACTCAAAATGAAAGTAGAAGAAAAAGTATATATTACATATATTGTGCGATTTAATTTTGTTTAGTATGTTTGTGTAGTAAAAGTTTGTCTATGTTTTATGATTCATTGGTTATGCGAAAGTCCTTCAAAATAAAGAGAGCTTCAAGAGGAAACTTCCAGAAAAATGAAGATGTCCATTTTGTTTGCCATGAAAATATCCTTAATATGTGGGATTTTAAGTAAATTTGTTAATTATTTTTGAGAAAATAAAAATTTTCGAAACACGTACCATGTTTGGGGTGAAGGGAACTTCCTAAAAATATACGTGTCACATCCTCACATCCTTGGAGGATGCTGAACTTAAATACTAAGTTTGGTATTTAACCGACTTTTGTTTTTATTCTCTCTCTCTCTCTCTCTCTCTCTCTCTCTCTCTCCACGTCCTATGTACACAGTGTATAGAGGAAAAATTGTATTCCACTAAAAAATTCTATAACGAGGTTTAACCGGAAATATATGTTTTCAAGTCCCCTGAGTCCAGAAAAATCTGTATTAGAAAAAGGTCCGTCTGTGTATCTGTGGACAGCATAGCTCAAAAACTAAAAGGTCGTTAACAACTAAACTTGGTATTTAAGTTTAGTATTTTCCAAGGTTGCGACACGAAGACTTTAAAAAAATTCTCCCACCCCAAACTACCCTTTACATTGAACAATTTTTGAAAATGTTTTTCTGAAAAATGGCTCGAACGATTTTGATTAAAATAGCGTATATTAAAGATATTTGCATCACAAATAAACTGTATATGTTGACTTTTCTGTGAATAGCCTCTAAAGCGTGCTCTGAATGAGTTTTGTAGAATTTTGTATAACGGTTAAACCGTAAGAAATAGAGAAACTCACTACAACAAAAATTATAAATCTCGTTAAAACACACAATTTAAACCGTATACCTTTTTATGTAGAGCTGACCGTTTCTGCGATATTCCTTGTTATTAGTTTCAATTTTGAACCACTTATCTCAAACGGAGAAGTACGTTTCGTTTCATCTCTCTTGTTTTACTGCAGGCCAGGAAAGCAAGCCAAACTTCAGTTGTTTCACATAGTTTTAAAAGATTTGACTATCGATTTAGCCTAGTGCATTCCCTTATGTGCCTTCTACTTACAAGGCAGTTTCTGCTAACGTTTACTTTGATTGGCCTGTCGTGGATAAAAGAAGAATCTTTTGTAAGGAAAGTTGTTTGTGTAACAGCTACAGAAAGTCATGTGAATGGAACGTAGCAGATGTTTAAGTTATGCTGCCCATTGACTCACAAACACACATACCCACGCGGAGTTTTTTCTAACTTCTTTTCCAGGGGCGCTCAATATATGTATTTCCGGTGAAAGCACGGTATCGAAATATTGGGTAGAATACAATATATTTTCTACTAAGTACATTGTACGAGGGCCATCCACAAAGTAACGAATGATTTAGCACAGGGAAATAATGATACATAACAATACAGACGTTGTTCACAAAGTTACAGTACTTATTCTATTTCTAAACGTAATGACCATTATTATCAAGGTATTTATTGTCACATGGTACCGGATTTTCAATGCAAATGTTATACTCTTCCACCGCTAAAGATTTCAGCCAAAATGTCACTGCCATTTTGGGGTCATCATTGGTTGCGAACTCTTTTCCACCCAAAAAGTGACGTACGGTGTCTAAAGTGAAACGCCCATTTCTCCGGATTAATTTGCTTTTAATTTTTCTATGACAACTGATGAACGTCCACGCCGGTCTTTGTCGTGCAAACTGGTTCTTCTTTAAATACTCGTAAATAATACGCCATTTCCCTACTTAAGACTCGTTGTGTTATTTGCCTATAACATTCGATTGGCCGAACATTTTGTGCAATCAAAAAACAAACAAAAATAAGTACAACGTGACAACAAATGTCTTGACAGAATGGAGATTACTTTGAAAAATAGAGTAAGGTACTGTAAGTTTGTAAACAGACTTTTATGTTGATAATTATCTTTCGGGCGGGGCAGGGAGGTATTGTGTTGAAAATCATGTAGCGTCCTTGGAAGATGCTGATCTTAAATTTCATGCATGTTTTCCTAAAATACTATTTTATTTATTCAGGAAACCACAAAACATATATATATATATATTTCTCGCGGAATCTCTGTAGTGGTAGAAGAAGTGAAATGGTTGAAAATCGCTAATCTATACTGTATTTAGCGAAAGAAACGAGGGACAATGAAATCCAAGCGGATTCTTCCTCGCTCTCATATTAGGTCCCCGTAATAGTTTGATAAATCACATCAACAGCATGCCAGGAAGGAGGGGTTGGAATTTTTCATGACCTTCTGCTCTGCCCTAGGCGGCAAGGTCAGGCACGTGAGTCACGTGTTGAGGAATCACGAATCGAAACTTGTTTCACGATTTAGAGAATGCTCTGTTACGCGCTCTCGAAACTTATCTCACGAAGCGGAGCTTGTCTTAACGTGATTTAGAGCATGCTTATTGCCAAATGACACTAGTTTCTAGAGCAACACTTTAACAATATCTTAACAGCTTATACTGAAAGGATTGAACATTCAGAGCAGAAATGTTACATTCATAAACATGACTGCTCACACGTTCCAGGTTATCTGAATAGTGCATGTACAAATTCTAAAACCAAGCGGAGATTAATTGACTTTTTGGTCAAAATGTTAATTTTACCTTACATGTACTATATACATAGTGTATAGGGAAGGTATTGTAGTCCACCGAAAAAATCGATACTGAGATTTCACTGGAAATATGTTTTGAGGTGCCCTGAAACCAGAAAAAGAATTGTTACTTTCTCTGCACGTGCTATGCACATACCAAAAAATTCAATACCAAGATTTCACTGGAAATATGTTTTGAGGCCCCCTGCTTCCAAAAAAAAAACATTTTTTGAAAAAAGGTCCGTGTGTGTCTGTGAACATATAGTTCAAAAACTAAAAGACTGTTAATACCAATATTGGTATTTAAGTTTGGTATCTTCCAAAGATGCGACCGCATATTTAAAAAAAAAAATCTCCCTACTCCAAGCTACCCTTTACAAGGAAAATGTTTTTAAAATTTTGTTTTTCTGAAAAATGACTAACGATTTTGATTAAAATACTGTGCATTCTAGATATTTATATCAAAAATAAAATTTATATCTTGCATTTTCTGCGAGTAGCTTCTGAAAATCTGTTCATTCTAGATACATTTTGCATAACTACTAAACCGTAAGAAATAGACAAAAACGTACTGCACAAAAAATATACATCTCGTTAAAACCACAATTTATGCTATATGAATTTTTGTTGTACGAGTAGGGTTGACTATTTCAAAGGTATTCCCTGTTAGTAGTTTCAATTCTACACTATGCAACTTTTCTACAACGGAGTTACCTTTCCTTTCATTTCTCTTTTGTTTACTTCTGGCCTTTCAAAGCGAACCGAGGTTCAATTGTTCACTAACGACCAGTTTTTAAAAGAAATGACTATCGCTTTAGTCTAATATATTCGCATATTTCCCTTTTACTCACAAGGAATAAAGTAGCAAGGCTGTTATTGCTTTTCTGGATTAGCATGATGTAAATAAAAGAATCTCTTTGGAAGAATAATTTGTTTGCAGAACGGGTAGAGAAAGTCACGTGAATGGAACACGCCAGTATTTTTTTAACTTTCTGCGTCACGTATTTTTAAGGTACATGCTAGGTAAAAAAGGTATTGCATTCCGCCGAAAAATTAAATACCGAAATTTTGCCGTAAATGTTTTAAGGTACTTTTAGAAAATAGTCCATGTGTGTGTGTGTGTGTTTGTTTGTAAGCAGCATATATCAAAACAAAAAGTCTGTTAAGTCCCAAATCTGGATCTTCCAAGGATTCGACACGAAGATTTTCAGAAATATCCTAACTCTTACGCTTTATCAGTTATTCAGAAAAATGCATCGACAATTAAGAGGTCTTTCGAGGCTATTACCAGAACATTCAAGATATACATTATATTTGTCACATAAATATCTTAACTTTAAAAGATCTTTATCGAAATCTTTAGAGCCACTTGAGAAAACCAAAATTTTCGAACTGTTTTTCATGTAAAGGGCAGTTTGGGTTGGGCTGATTTTTCTCCAATTGTTTATGTCACATCCTTAGAAGATACTAAATTTAAATACCAAGTTTGGTATTTTACAGACTTATCGTTTTTGAGTTATCGTGTTCACAGACACACGGACAAACCCGACCATTTTATAAAAATCTGAGGTGTTCCATTCACATGACTTTCTCTGTATCTCTGTAACAACTTGATGTTAAAGAACTTATTCTACTTTATACTTAATGCTAAACCAGATAAATATTAGCAGAAATGCTTTCTTGTGAGTAGAAGGGAAATAATGGTGCACATTAGGCTAAAACGACAGTCAAATCTCTTAAAAGCTGTGCATGAATCCGTTTATTTGCACTGCCAAAAATGGTAAACTCCACAAAATAAGTATAACATAAATTGTATGTTTTAACGTCAACAATTTTTGTGTAGTAAGTTTTTGTCTATCTCGTACGGTTTACTAGTTTTGTAAAATCCAGGAAAATTCATCCGGAATAAAGAGTTTTCGGAGGCTATTCCCAGAAATTTCAAGATATATATTTTATTTATCGTGTAAATATCTTTAATATACGGAATTTTAATCAAAATCGTTAGAGCCATTTTTGAGAAAATCAAAATGTTCGAGACTTTTTCCATGTAAACTATATTTTGGGGTGGGGGCATTTTTCTCAAAAACTTCTATGGCGCGTCCCTGGAAGATACTAAACCTAAATACCAAGTTTGGTATTTAACGGACTCTTCGTTTTTGACTTATCATGTTCACAGACTTACTGACACAGGCATATACACACCCGGACCTTTTTCTAAAAATGCTTTTTTGGGTACAGGGGATAGTAAAGCATCTATTTCCATTGAAATCTGTGTATCGAAATTTTGGGTGAAATGTAATCCTCTATATACTATGTACATAGCACGTGTAGAGAAAGCAAAAAGGCTTTTCAACTGCTGTATTATAGAAGTATTCCACTCTAAATTAATTTTACAATTATTATTGTTGTTGTTTCAAACAAGTAACCCTACAACACCACAATTCACGGCTTAAAATTTAAATATAGGGAAATAGCTCTGAGAGAGCACATTGAGATTTGTCATTATATACTACAGACGCCACATTATATGAAAATATAAGATGTTTCAAAACGACACCGAAACAAGATGTAGAAGTTGTAACTCATATTCTACGAAAATATAGTTTTTAACGAGATCAAAATACAAAACACTCATGCCATAGTAGATTAGGCAGTTAGCCAGGAATAAAGCCGTATGCTTGACAGATGCTATCGGAGTTAATGAAAGTACTGAGTCGCGTGCTTTAGCATTGTTTTTGTCAACATATGCTGCACAGTGATTAGCATAGGTTAAGATATTTCTTGTCTCTCGATACCCCGCTACATAACTTATGTCTTTAGTTTTTTTTGTTTTTTTTAATTTTTCGGGATCTTTGACTTGTGTAACAACTCATTATCTGTAGGTTAAGAACATTAGGTTAATCATTGTATATCATTAAACATATACGCGTTCACCCAGCAATTGATACTTCCAGAGTTTGTGAGGAATGGGAAACAGTTCTGGTTAAAGAACAATACTCCGCCCAGCTGGGAATCGATTCCGGAAGCCCCGTGTGAGAAGTCAGCGAGCTGAATACTCAGCCACTTTAATTATTTGTTTATTGTTCCAGCATAAATTTCATCACAATGTACAATAAATTAAAGGTAATAACTAAAATAAGCTGGGCTATATACACCGCTAATACTTCTTTTAAATGCAATGTAGCATTAATGATCTTAATGAAGGATCTTGTTGTAAACAAAGAACTGATAAAACAACACATAAGAATACCATCAAATGATTTTTATTTATTTTTAGTAGTATTTTAATATCCTTTAACTTGGGTGGTATATCATACGATGAATAAAATGAGTGAAATAATGCTCCAATGACCTCGGCAGCCATGGAGATTAAAGATACTCGACATTCGCCAGGACAAGGGAAAATCCCGAGAAAAATATTTATCCGGGTAACTCGCCCTGAGATTCAAAGTCAGGACTTGTTGAATGTGAGGCATCCTAGGATTGTAGATACAGTTAAACAAAAATGAATCTCCTTTTTAGTGAGACAAGAAATGTTTTCTCTCCGTAACTCCTAATATTTAAGCAAGCATTTGTGCAATTAATAACAAGTGCATGTATTTAAAATCTGTTGGCAACTTACTTTTACGATAATTACAAAATGATAGGATAATACTCGTAAGTAAAATAGCCGTAGTTGGGGGAAAAATACATGTTTCGTAGTTTTTTGTTTTTTTTTAACCATTTACGGAGGCTTGTGGGGACTCCAGAACTGTATTCCTTTTTCCTCTTTTATCCAGTTGCCCTACATTTCGTTTATTGACCTATTTGATTTACCTTTTGCTTTTTGATTCCAAACACACAGACATACACACATTAACAAATACACAAAACACCCATGTCCAAGGCGGGACCTGAACCCACGATTTTGTGCGTGACGAGGTACCAAAGCGAGGCACTTTAGTGAGCACGGCCACGCAGGCCGGCAAACATTCAACAGCCTCGAAAATGTCCGACTCATAAGTAATTTTTTTTGAATGGGTAAGTAATTTTTATTGAATAGGTAATTAATTCCCTCTGTCCCTTTACGAAAGCTAGTGCAGATTTGCTGATAATGAAGAAGAAATCCGTTTGTATTCATGACACGTGCTTGGTAAGAATATCCTCTGCGGTATATGTGGGCATCACACACGTACTGTAATTTTCAATGCTGTATAAAAACATATCTAAAAGAGTTTCAAACTGCGATATCGAATTTCAGACTAATTCATGTGTAAGCTTGTTCGGTGTCGTTTCGAAACAGACTGTGTATGCAGTTTGGTAGCCACTAGTAAAACTCTTATGTATGGCAGAACAAAAACAAGTATGCAGCACAGTTTCATGTTCTAAATGTTCATACTACAACACGCGAAGAAACATTTATTACTGTCGCTGTTGGAAGCCCTATAATGACTGGGACATAAAGGGATAGAGACGGTTACCATAGAAACTCTGAATCAGGGACACTCCAAGGGACCTTAACGCTTCAATGATCATAGCGACAGTTCATCCATCTATACAAAACGCTAGTGTCCACAACGCCGAAGGAAATAGAGCTGCAAGATACCTACACAGTTATTTTAGAGTTGGTTTGTTATGTATCAGCGTTAGTCAACATTTATTTGACTTTTAATGACACTCATTCCGAAATAAAAAATGTTATGTGTTACACTCACAGACCTCTAGCTGTAAAAAAAGAGTATTCTTCTTTTAATCGTGATAAACACTATTCTTATTACTTAGTTTCTTATAAGTAGAAGACAACTAAGGGAATACACTATGCTAAAGCGATAGTCAAATGTTTTAAAATCTGTCTTTATGCGATTGTCATTGCAATTCGCTTCTTTGCTCGGTCAGGAGTGGAACAAAAGAAAAACGGGTATTTCCTGTCTGAGAAAAGTATAAGTACTTTACAATTGGAACAAGAACAAGGAATATATCGGAAACGGTTACCTCCACAACAAAAATGTAAAAGACATAAATTGTGTGTTTTGACAAGATCCACATTTTTGACTGGCAAGTTTATGTGTATCTCTTACGGTTTAGCAGTTATGCAAAATTCGGCAAAACTCATCCAGAATGAAGCGGTCTTCAGAGGCTATCCCCAGAAAATTCAAGATATACATTTTATTTGAGATATAAATACCTTTAATATACGGCATTTTAATCAAAATCGTTAGAGCCATTTTTGGGAAAATCAAAAATTTCGAAAATGTTTCCATGTACAGGGTAGATTGGGGTGAGAAATTTTCTTGCATATCTCCGTGTCGTATCTTTAGGAGATACTAAACTTAAATACCAAGTTTGGTATTGAAGATCTTTTCGTTTTTGAGTATGCTGTCCACAGACACACAAAAACACACCTTCTTCTAAGATTTTTTTTCGGACTCAGGGGACCTCAAAACATACATTTCAGATGAAATCTCGATATAGAATTTTTGGGTGGAATACAATATCTTCTCTATCCACTAAGTGCATTGTACATACGGGCTAGAAAAAGTAAAAATCAAGTTCCTTCTTCTGGGTATACACCTATAACGAATATCAAACACACTTAAAGCCATTTATAGTGAAAAGTTAGCGCAGACGCAGCAAAGTGCCAGACTTTGCACCCGTGTTATTTAATGGGAGCATTCACTTAAAGTCACACAACACGCTATGTAATGCAAGAGTTTGCAAACTAAAAGCTATACTTTTGTTGCGTGCGTTGAGGAAGTATTCTGAATTTGCACAGTAAGATTCTGTTTCGAGATTTTACGCATCTACTGCACAACTATCCATTACCTTTTATAACCTATTTATTTATAAAAATTGAACGAATTTTCATGGTGGATATTATTGGTTATGTTATTCCATTTGAAACTTGCGACCCTCTCAGTAGATTTCCGCACTTAAGTTACGGATCTAGAGACCTGCCCCAACTGTTACGCCTATGGCTACATTGCGAATGATCTTCCCTCAAGCCTGCTTTACGTAAGCGCTACGCCTTAATTGTGAATGGGACCTCAGAAATAGCATGGTAAACATATTCACGCGTCTGCAACATTTTGTCTCACGCTTGATAGATGTTTCAGGAAGTAATCCCAAAAGCAAATTCCCATACAAACTGCCTGTAGAAGGTAAGCATGCACTTTAAAGAGGCAGGAAAAGTAAACTGGAAATGGTAAGAGAATTCATTTTCAATTTAACAAAAAATCCAAATTGAAACAATAAAGAGTCCAAAACATTAAGCGATGATTTCTCGAAGAAAACAAACATCTATATTAGGCTATAATAAATATGTAAATTTAAATTGGCATGCAAGTATGTATTTCACCACTTCGCCGTTCTCTAAGTGAAAGAGAGAAATTAGATTAAAGTGACTTTTGCAGATACAATTTTACTAATATTTAGTTTCTTAACATTTCAGCAATAAATGATTGAAAATAATTATAACAATAATTAGAATATGGAATACCAACCAACTACATTTTTACTTTTTACACGTACTATGTACACAGTGTATAGAGCAGGTATTGTAATGCACCTAAAAATTCGATACCGAGATTTCACCGGAAATACATGTTTTGAGGCCACTTGAATAAAAAAAATTTAGAAAATGTCCATGTGTGTGAGTGTGCCCGGCTGTCTGTCTGTTTGTGGGCAGCATAGCTCAAAAACGAAAAGTCCGTTAAAAACCAAACTTAGAATTTAGGTTTGGTATCATCTAGGATGCGACACGAAGATTTTCATGGAACTTTATTCGAAAATTTTGATTTTCTAAAATATGACTAACGATTTTGATTAAAATACCGTATATTAAAGATATTTACCTGACAAATAAAATGTATATCTTGAATTTTTTGGGAATAGCCTCTGAAAAGTACTTTATTCTGAATGAATTTTACGGAATTTTACATAATTGCTAAACCATAAGAGATGGCAAAAAATGTAGAGCACGTTAAAACACACAATTTATGTAATATACATTTTTTTCGTGGAGTTGATCGTTTTTGATCCTGTCTCCATACAAATAAAGGAACTTCAGTCACATAACAACCAGCTTTTGACTATCACTTTAATCTATGGTACTCCCTTATTTCGGTTCTTCTTATAAGGAAGCAAGTAATAAGACTATTTCTACTAATTTTTTCTCGATTAGCATGAAGAAATAGAATCATAAGTTTTTTAACACTAAATTTGAGGCAGAGATGTAGAGTAAGTCATGTAAATGGAACACATTAGATTTTTTTAGTCGTATCTAACATGGAAAGTTTCCTTGGTCTTGTTTAAACCTCGATACGTTTTACTTCGTTTAAATCGGCTCTAGAGTTATATTTTATTTTAAAAAGGAAGCAGACTGAGAGCTCGACGGTTTTTTGAAGTTGGCATTTCCATGTCTGCTTTACGGATTGCTATGTATGCAGAAATTGTCATTATTTATGGCACTATCTGTTAATCGTGTATGAACTGTTGCAGACAAACGGAGAGTCAGTTGGGAGTATTTCTCCCAACTGACTGGGAGAAATACTCGTAGTTGGGAGTTCTGTATTTTGTACAATTGTTTCTTTTATTTTTTTTTTGTCCTTTCTTTTTGAGTTTCACTGGGTTAGAAAGAAGAGGTTCTGGATCCCAGACTGCCCATCTTAATTACTTTTCAGCTTGGCAAAATACGATTGTCTTATTCATGGGTTTGCGACAATAGCTAGGAGTGGAATCATAATTTGAGACATTATTCAATCGTGTAAATTTGGGATCCTTTGTAATAGCAGGATTCTCAGCTGTGATGAGAAGTACTATTGCTGTGTTTTCAGTCCAGGAGCAAAATCTGCATCCGGAAATAAATCCCGCCAAAAGGAAATATGAAAACGTAGACAGCACGTTAGGAGGTTTCCACTTTACCATTTGCAAGAATTGTATGTGCCCTAGAGGATTTTGACTTTAAGATTGGATTAAGATTACATTAAACAAAATAGATGAATAATTATTTCATTAGATGTACATATCATTAATTAATCGCCTACATTTGAGCTTCAAATTGTGTACACAACCGAGCGAGATGGCTCAGGCAATAACCTGTGTGGACCACATTGGGAGGTCGTGGTCCGAGCAACATGACTAAGTTTTTTTCCTGGTTTCGCTCAGTCGCAAAGGTTAATACCGGATTGGATATTAATGTCACGACCCAAAGTTTTAACTTCAGTCTAAAACATTAATAAAACTGAAAAATAGATGGCAATTGTGATCACGGTGCCATCTCCCACAGATAGAGAAAGCAACTAGACCAGCGGTACTTCAGTATGTTTCACTAGCACACTAGAGGCAAACGACCAGCTCAAGACTACGTTTATCAGTTGTGTGCTGTGTCGTGTGTCAGTTAATGCCGAGCTGTAAAAACTAGAGTTTATTCATTGTGAATTCAGAAGTGAAAGTTTATTCAAGACATCTATGCTGCATGTGAATTAGCTAGATCATTGTTAGGCCACCGAAAAATTCACACTTCAATAAAGAACTTTACATTATACAGTAAAAGACGAATAACGTAGACAGGTGCGTACTGTCTGTTCGCCAGCTCATAATCTCAGGGCAATGAGGAACGTTTCTTGCAAGTAATCTCCGCTATTCAGCCGTTAAAATGTAAATGACGTGTTATTTATGGACGCTCTTTAACTGCTGTAGTTCTCAGCGTCCCATTCTAAATTAGGAGTGAAATACCGCTTAATTTTGCTCAGAGGCCTCTCTATCAGGCTTGAGGTTCTTTTACGTGCCGTAAGTCTACGACACGGGGCCAACGGTGTTACTTCCCTTCCGAAGGAAGCCATGCTAAGGTTACAACCGAAAACATCCATTGTTCTCTGCCGGGTTTGAACCCGTGACCTTGAGTATATGAGGGCGACTATTCAGCCGTTGCTTGTGTTACCAACATATTCTGATTTTCTTAAGTTCTCACACTCGGGTGATTTCTCAATTGGTATTATAACTCTTACAATAGTGTGTTAAAACTGAGTATTTGCAATGTCCCAAATCTTATATACATCACATGACTTTCTCTACCTATTTTATTAAGGTTATTAGCTTATTACAAAACCTTATCTTTCTATCCACTTCATGTTAATCGAGACAAACATTAAAATATATGGTTTTATTACATGTAATAAGGTAATACGTTACGCTAGTGACAGTCAAATCTTTTAAGGTCTGATCCTATGTGATGACTTTGAAATTCCTTTCTATTTCATTACAGAAAAAAAATTAAAAAAATAGATTAAATTGTAAAATTAAAACTATACAAGGAGTATTTCAGGATAACTTGGAGTTGTTAAGTAAAAATGCATTTGACATTAACTGTATATATTTTTATTTATTATTTTTTTCCCAGTAAGATTGTATCTATTTCTTATGCTTACCAGTAATCCATAACTCATCCAAAATGAAGTGGACTTTTAATCAAAGTCGTTAAGAGGACAGCCAGCTGAAAAGCTGAAGTTTTAAAACAAATGTTTTTTTTGTTGTTGTTTTTATTACTAACAAATCTTTATTTCTTTCTAGATTTAAACGTGCTTTGCTTTTTTAATTAGCGCTATTTTTAAATATCTGAATGACCTTTTAAATGTGATATTACACGGCATTTCTAATGATGGGCCCTTCCTCATTTTCTCCGTTTCCCAAAACTGTTTTTTTTTTCATATAAAAAGTCCCGTTTGTAGCAATTTGGACCAGATTATTATGACATTTAGAATATAAGCTCTTCGGGTCAGCTTATATTCAATATTTTATGACCGATTTGCATTTTGATGAGCATTAGCTAGTTGAGCATTTATGTGGCAGTAAATATAAAAAATATAATTTTTCACACAAAAACTAAAAGCTGCTTATACAAAAAATGCCTATGGCTTTTGCATTCATGAAATAATAAAATTCGGACCAAAATTCATTTGTGTGTATATTATAAGCTATCAAATATCACACATTACTGTTCACTAAAGAGCATTTTATATCAAACAAATTGTTAATTAATTAATGATGTGAACACAAATGGAATATGTGGGTAAAATGTTGCACAGATTACTAAAATAAGATAAATATATACAAAAAGTTTGAGAACTTTGTATTTAAATATACTGAATTTAGAATTATCATTTTCCTGTCCCCTTAAAGCCATTTTTGAGAAAATAAAAAATTCGAAAAGGATAGTTTAGGGTGGGAGGAGTGACACCAGCCAATAGGTAAGACGAAGAATACTAGGAGAAGCAGTTTTACCTGGGCATTAAAGACATGTTCGAGTTTAAGCTAATACATTACTGGGCCACAAATAAATTCATTCTAGTGTAGCATTTGACAATTTGAAACACTGTAAGGATAAGTATGTCCCTTATTTTCAGTTTGAGAAACTGGCAGCTCTAACTGCAGACGAAACGAATCTCAAAGGGTTTTCACTATAACAGAAAAAAAATTTGATGTGATCCATTCACATAACTTTCTCAATATCTCTGCAACAAATTTTTGTTAAAAAGTTTATGCTTCTATTTACTTCATGCTAAGTGAGAAAAAATTAGCAGAAATAGTCTTATTACTTGCTTCCCTGTAAGTAGAAGCAAAATAAGGGAGTAACATAGATTAAAGTGATAATGAAAATCTAGTTGATATGTGACTGAAGTACCTTTGTATGGACAGGTGTTGACAAATTCCTGCATGAGAAAAGTATAAGTTTTTTAAGGCTGAAACAAAAAACAAGCAATATCTATAAAATGATCAACCCCACGAGATATATATATATATAACATAAATTGTGTGGTTTAATGTGCTCTAAATTTTTTGTGTGGTAAGTTTTTGTCTTTCTCTTACGGTTTACCAGTTACACAAAATTCAGTAAAATTCATCCAGAATAAATTAGTCTTCAGAGGCTATTCCCAGAAAATTCAAGATATACATATTATTTGTCAAATATATATCTTTAATATATGACATTTTTATCAAAATCGTTAGAGCCATTTTTTAGAAAATCAAAATTTTCGAAAATTTTGTAGTTGGGGGTGGGGGGATTTTCTTGTAAATCTTCGTATCGCATCCTTGAAATATATACCGAACTTAAATACCAAGTTTGTTATTTAACGTCGTTTCGTTTTTGATCTATGCTGTCCACAGACACACACACACACACACACACACACACACACATATAGACAGACAGACACACACACGGACATTTTTCTAAAAATCCTTTTTTTGGATTCAGGTGGTCGCAAAACATGTATTTCCGGTGAAATCTCGGTATGAAATTTTTGGGTACAACATAGTACATATAGAGAAAGTAATTACGTGATCGACGACACATACTCCTATTCTTGATCAGTTTAAAAAATAACTATATTAAACCTTGGCAACAGTTTTCATTATCTGGTGTTTTTCTGAGAGTTCTAGTACTGGAGACTTGTGAAGAGCCTGTAAATGCGATAAATTCATTTCGTCGGTATATCACATCTTCAAATGAGAAAATTGGCTGTTTTCAAGTTGGCTAATCGGTGGGCCTTTTGGAATATCTGAAGTATTTCGATATCAAATAGTAAACACTAGTGTCATGCAAAATATGCTCTGTGTTCTGTTCATGCTTGTCGAACATGGCCAATACTGAAGTTTCTTTTTAGAATGGGGACAAGCTATGCTCGACGTTGCAAGTTATTTGCTGGATGAACACTCACTCACACTCACACACACCCTCTCTCCCTTAATACGATAACTCAGTCACAGATCAGAAGTTCTGTACGGCTTTCGGAGAAATGGGTTATCAAGCTCACCGGTTGCCACGCATATTTATGGTGCCTAACGCACTTTACTATTTCTATGTATGAAAATAAATACAAATTATTAGATTATCCACACGTATGTATAAGCTATACATTTCCCTACTGACCACATTAAAGATGTAATTTATATTAACGCGCACCTAAATTAATGAAACTACGTTTTTGCAATATAACCCTTAGTTATGGAGCCTGAAATAATTACAATGCAAATTATTAAGTCTTAACATATTATATAGTGTTTCATTTATTCTATTTTTGAGTGGATCAAAGATATAAACCATAATGTGCATGCACTTAAGCCTACAAAGATTCAACTCTGCTAATTTTTATAAACGTTGGAATTAATTTGGCAGATGTGCGATACCTTATGGAACACTGCGATTTTTCCTTTTTTTTTTTTTTCCTCGTACAATATAACACAGGTATCCTCTGAAAATGTTTCTTACTTTTACTGGTTCAGTTAGGTAATCACGGACAGGATTACGGTCCCTTGTGGCCCTTTGGCACATACGTCACCCCAAGGAGGGAGGGATGCGGGAGAGACTCGAAGGGAGACCAGATCAGGATGAGGAAGGGAGCAAGAATGGACGGGATTCCTCACGGCTACAGATGGATCGCCTGCGTCACTGCTCTAGAGCCCTTGCTCACGGGCCCCGAGCTTCCCGGCAGACTCTCAAAGTCGTTATAAGACATTGTACCGTTTACACCTCTCTATAAGGACAATAAGTTAGTACTTCCCCATGCAGCTGAGGCGGCTGGCTTCAAACATACAGGCGGGGTGTTTCAAAAATACGGGGCATAATTTCAGGTATGTATTTCCCACATGAAGACAATCAAAATAGTTCATTATAACATGTGTACGGAAATGCTTCATTTCCGAGTTATGGCCTTTACAACATTGAAAGTCCCACCTGTAGACAATCAAAATAGTTCACGTCCGGAAATGCTTCATTTCCGAGTTATGGCCTTCACAACATTGGAATTCACTGGAACGTTTTTCTTTCCGCAAATATTTGCCGTCAAAGGAGACATTAGGAGGGCGCTCTGATAGTTCATTCTGAGGAAGGTTACATTCAGTGTTCTTTAGGCGTTAAGACTGTGCGACATGTATTCAAATCAAGAGCTAGCAGAGATACACTTCATGTACGGTAAGGCAGACGGCAATGCTGCGCTGGCTCGTCGATTGTACCAGGAGAGGTACCCACAGCGACAATGTTCCAGATCGGAAGACATTTGTACGTCTCCATTCCCGTCTGTGCGAGTATGGAACATTCACCTCTCCTGGTTTGGGAAGGGGACGACCAAGATCTACAACTCCAGAAGTGCAGGAGGAGATTCTGGAGGCTGTGGACAGGACTCCTTCTATCAGCACACGACGGTTAGCGTTGCAAGTCAATGTTCCTCATACGACTGTCTGGAGACTGTTGAACGAGTATCAATTGTATCCTTATCATTTGCAACGTGTACAGGCCCTGTCACCAGCAGATTACCCTGCACGAGTTAGGTTCTGTCAGTTGTTCTTGCAGCAGTGTGGTGTAAATTCGAACTTTTCTGCCGTCCTATTATTTACAGATGAAGCACACAGTTCACAAGAGATGGCATAACAAATTTCCACAATCAGCATGTATGGTCGCATGAAAACCCACGTGTAACTGTTGTATCTCATCACCAGGTGCGGTTCTCCCTCAACATGTGGGCCGGTATCATTGGTGATCGATTAGTTGGACCCCATGTACTTGTAAACAGACTTACGGGGAGGGCGTACACAAACTTCCTGGAAAACACCATACCTGACGTTTTCGAAGACACTCCACTGATCAATCATCAACACATTCACTTCTTGCATGATGGCGCTCCTACACACTTCAGTCTTACGGCTCGCCGGTACTTGGATCGAAGGTTTCCTGATCGATGGATAGGTAGAGGTGGCCCAATTGCTTGGCCTCCACGCTCACCTGATCTGAACCCTCTCGATTTCTACAGGTGGGGCCATTTAAAATCATTGGTCTATTCGTCTCCGGTGCCGGATTTGGAATCCCTTCGGAATCGAATTGTGGCAAGTTGTGAGGACATACGCAGTACTCCTGCAGTTTGGGATCGTGTTCGCAGGTCAATGAGACATCGATGTGAGGTCTGTATTCGAGCAGGAGGTGGACATTTTGAACATCTTCTGTAATGACAACAACCTGCGGAAAGGAAAACGTTCCAGTGAATTTCAATGTTGTGGAGGCCATAACTCGGAAATGAAGCATTTCCGGACACATGTTATAATGAACTAATATGATTGTCTACATGTGGGAAATACATACCTGAAATTATGCTCCGTATTTTTGAAACACCCTATAGTAGCCAAAAATTCGCCTGCAAAGTGGCCAACGGTTACCAGTCGTAAGTTCCTAGTGGCACACTCAAGAGTTACTACACTAGTTCTAACTAAAGTGGATATAGCGCACTGTTCTTACTTCTCAAAGCAGCTTTGGCGGCTGGTGGTGAAGAATCGAACTATACGCTCTCCCAGCAGGGTTGATAAGGACGGTTCATAGACATTATGAGAGAGTTCCAGTTGTCCATCGCACGGAAGATGACATAATGAGTGCATCGAGGGGAACACAAGGTCGGTACTATCTTGTATGAGAGGTAATATTTTGGACATCAAAATTCGGGGGGGGGGGGGAATTGCTTACCAAAAACAATAAAACTAAGTCGTACCTTTTGGCGGCTTTTTGGTAGTGACGTCATACCCTACATATTCTGAAACGTAAACATTTTTCTTAACAGTTTGGGTCTTTATTGAATACATATCAGTTTTTCACTTTAGATATTGAACTAAATTTAAAGGCAGTTTGCCGCTTTTGCATGTAAACACTTTGTCTTTATTTTAAATGGCTATGCTGAGGTGAGACTTTGAGATTTAGTCACCTTTGTTTTTGTCAATGGGCTGACCGTTTATAATGGATGCCGTATAAAATTCTGCATGATTTACACAGATTGTTGAATGTGATCTGAAGTCTACACGTATATCTTTTACTGGAGTCTAATGGGGGCTTTAAAAACTGAAACATGAAAATAAAATTAAATAGACGTCCTCCTTGCTCAGTATCATATCCAAAGAGAAATAAATAAAGTACATACATTATCTTCAAATGGGAACAAATTACAAATAAATTACGGATTGTTATAATGTTATGAATTAATGATAAAATTCGATGACTTGGTCCGCCATCCTTATGTATCGCCAAAGTCCTCACCTTTACTATATTATATAAACGAAGGTGTATTTAACTCTGAATGAACTACATCATTTGGAATGTCAGCAAATCAAGCAAGAACGTCCATTCCAGTCGGCAAAAATCGTTTAGAACATATGTACCCTTCGGGCGAATTTGACGTACTCTGGCATTTCAAATTACACGTTCCACTCATACGTTTTGGTGGATGCATATGCCGCAAGGCTCACGTACTTGCACAACCTAGTAACTTCCAGAGTAAATAAATCGCGGCATGGGTCCACTTGATAACAGCTTTTCTCCAAAATAATTTATCTACTTTGGGGTTAATGACCAGAATATTGTGACCGATGTATCCAAGAGTATCCATCATCTTAATATTGATAACCAGTCATCGTCCCCGTAGGGTGCTCTTTTCTTTCCAAACCAAGAAGCTTAAAGCAAGGGAAAATACGTGGCAATTAAACAACTTTGTGCATTATTTGTGATATGACGCTCACAGTGTTCGTGGAAAAGGCTTTTTCAGTTCTAGTTTCTTGCCTTATTTCTGGATCACTACGCAATGTGGTTATGAAAACTGAGATCTCATTAGCTGCTTCAGAATGCAGCAGAATAACAAGAACACTTGCTCCTGATGCAAGACATTGCCATAATAGGAAAATGCCACTGGGACAAGTTACCTTATTCTAGCATGTTTATATTATCTAAGACAAAGGAGTCGGATTTCGGCCAGACATGAAACCGGTTTACAAAGTTTTCTTGTACATGAGATCATCCTTCTTGCATCCTCTACAAAATGTTAAATATCCGCTTATGAGGGTGTTATTACTTTCTCTAGAGATTATCAGTGGAAGAGGAAGTATTGTATTCCAACAAAATATCTGATATCTTGCATTCATATGACTTTATCTAACCATTCTTCTTCTTTATACTTCAAGTTGATCGTGAAAAACACCTGCAGAAATACTTCAATTATTCCGTTGTATATAAAACGGGCTTAGGGAAATGCAGTACACTTATGCGATAGACAAACCTTTAGAGCCGCCTCGGTACTGTAGCGGTAGCATATCTGTCCCACATTCAAGAGGTAGCGAGTTTGAATCTCGCTTAACGTGAGTTACACGGTCAAGTTTTTTTTTTTTTTTCTGTGGTTTTGCGTAATCCTGCGAAGAAGAATGTCGAGTAACTTTAAACTCCATGGACCGGAGATCATTTGATCGATTGCATTCATCGCATGACGTCAAACAATAACAACAACGAGAAAACCTTTCAGCTTGTCCAGAAAAAAAGAAAAAATAATACTGAGTTACCATTTGAGAAGAGTATAAGTTTATGAACATTGAAATCAATAACAGGGAGTGTCTCGGAAATGGTTCACCACACAAAAACAATGTATTCGACATAAATTCTCTGCTTTCACGAGTTCTTCATTTTCTAAATCCCGGAAGTGACGTGACACATTGATTGTTATATATGTGTGAACTATTATTAGTGTTGCCAAGTTTCAAAACTGATTGCTTGGCTCATCCTATCCAGAAATATTAGATATGTAAATCAATTATGAAGTTAAAATATATCAAAAAAGTATATTTATAAACTACGAGGCTGTTTTTTTCAACCTCCGATAGGGTACAAATAAAAGACAAATTCTTAGAAAACAATTATTTTATTACTAAAAATATTGTACACTTATGGTTACTTTTCAACATAATCACCGAAAAGATTGAGGCATTTATCGTACCTGCGATCTTCGCACTTTACGACGTTTGCGGAGAACCATTCAAAACAAACGAAGAGGAATGCTGACTCCAGGAATTGTGTTGATCCACGACAACGCTCGTCACACACTGCTGGCACAACCCATCGGCTCCTTGAACAATTTCAATGGGGCATTTTCAATCACCCGCCGTACAATCTTGACCTGGCACCCAGCGACTTTCACCTTTTCCCTGAACTGAAGATGTGGCTAGGAAGGCAGCACTTTCAAACCAACGAAGATCTTCAAAACAACGTCAATGCTCATTTGAAATCATTGGCAGCAACATTTTTTGAAGCGGGTATTGCAAAGCTTGTGCACAGGTACGATAAATATGTCAATCTTTTCGGTGATAATGTTGAAAAGCAACCATAAGTGTACAAAACTTTTAGTAATAAAATAATTGTTTTTTTATGAAGTTGTTTTTTATGAACTTGTTTTTTATTTATAGCCTATCGCAGGTTGAAAAAAGAAACGGCCCACGTATATACGTAAAACAAGAAAAGATGCGGCATAATTTGAGCATTTGCGACCTAATATCCTTATTCTAAAAACAGACAAAAATGCATTATATGCAACATAAAACGGTTTAATTTATTGTAAATTTAGTAATTTATTCGACACAATAAATGACGAAACTCTCTGATGGCAGAGAAGAAATATGCATTTCCTTTAAAATCCTGTCCCTACAAATGACACATATCCAAGACGCTGGATATGTAGGAAGGTTCAACTGTATGGCCACGCCATCTGAGATAATTTTTTTTTTTTTTTTTTTTTTTTTTTTTTGTTACTGGCCACATTAATAAAACAAAATTCGTATATGAGACAGCGCCAAGAAACACTTCTCGCAAAGCGTCTGGTAGATATTTGATATACTTGGTACAGTGAGTCCAATTTTCTACAACATTGTCGTCGGACAAATACGCCAACCTTGCAACCGTCAGCCCACGATCTTCAAAGTTAGCGAATTTTCTTGGTGTTTTCGTCGGCATTTTTCACAGGCTTACTCGGTGTTGCGAGTCTTTCCCGCTGTCCCTTACCACTGTACACTTTTTTGGATAAAACACTGTTTCAATACACCTGTGGCATTCTTTGGAATTCTCTCAAATTTGAAGCAGAATTTGAAAACCATCAGTTGATCCATTTCACCCGTAACAGCGTGGCTGCACTACACCTAACTTCCAAATACATACCACAAACTGCACGTCTGAACATGTACAGGTCTTCGTGAACATGACGCTGAACTGAACGACAAACAACAGGTTGAACTACTCCGCACGCCACTGCATTTATTGATCACAGCGTGTATATTGATGTAAGTGCACTATTGGAGAACGAGGAAGAGTTTGAATATACGAGACAGGTTCGAGTATTTTCTACTTCTGAGATTATCTAATACACTTAGTAAATTAAACATTATAGTTAATATTAAATTGTAAAGTATCCAGGTGGAATGTGTGAAAATAGGAGTTTATAGCATAGATTAAAAGCTCTACAGTGTAAACAATCTGATTTATAAAACTTAAAATCAAATTATGTACTTAATAATCTCTTTTTAAAATCAATAAAATTAAATGTATTAAATCAAATAGATTATTAATACAGTTGTGGATAAAACTAGAATTTGAATTATTTATTGTATAACTTGAAGTAGATAATCGATTAACTTTACCCATAAAAGTATTAATAGGAATTATTATTACATCAGATTAATAATAATTTCTTACTCACATGATTTTCTCTACTCATTCTGCAACAGATATTATAACAAAACCTTCATGCTATTTTAAATAAACATTAGCAAAATTGGTTTTATTACACGTTTCCTTGTAGATACAATGGTATACATTATGTTAAAGCGATAGTGAAATCTTTTAAGAATGGGTCACTATGTGATGGAATGAAAGTTTCATTCTCCTTGCATAACAGCTTGAAAAAGAAGAAGAGAAAAAAATAATGATTTCCCATTTTAGAAAAGTGTATTTAGAAATATAAAAATGAATATACCAGTTGTGGTTATTACTAAAAACAAAAACGCATACATAAGTATCGACAGAAATTGTCTGCTTTAACGAGGGCTAATTTTTTGTGTAATAAGTTGTACCCAGCTGTATCTGTCTATCGCTTACCAGAAGGAGCGAGAAGGACTTCAAGTCTATTTCTAGAAAATACAGATATACATTTCATTTGTCATGAAAATATATTTAATATATCGTATTTTAATCAAATCCATTAAAACCATTTTTGAAAAATTCCAAAAATCTTCCAATGTAAAGGATAATTAAGGGTAGGAGGACTTTGTTGATAATCTTCGTCAATCTTTGGAAGATACTGAACTTAAATACCAAGTTTGGTAATTGGCTTTTCAGTTATGCCATGTATAGACATAAAACGGACCTATTGCTAAAACATTTCATGTATTACTCAACATGACTTTCTCTATCCACTCTTTAACAAACTATTTTTATAAATCCCCAACTACTTCACGTTAATGCAAATAAACATTTGAATCAAAGTTTTTTTTGCATATTTCCTAGCAGATACCAAGAAATTAATTATAAATAAATTAAATCAATAACAAGGAATGCTGCACACAAAAAATGTACTTGATAGTGATTGTGCGTTTTAACGAGATGAACAGTTTTAGTCTATCTTACGGTTTCCCAATTATGCGAAAGTCACCCAGAATGAACAGGACTATTTCCATAAACTTCAAATGGTACATTTTAACTGTCATCTAAATAGCTTTAATTTATGGCATTTTAATCAAAATGGTTATAACAATATTTGACACAATCAAAAATCTTGAAGAATCTTTCATGTAATGGATAGCTCATATAGGGGGATTATCTAGAAAAGCTTCATGTTGCATCCTTGGAAGATACTGGATCAATACTCAGTTTGGTATCTGTCTGACTTTCCGCTTTTGAATTAATTTTTTTTCTAAAAAATACCTTTTCCGGTTTAATCTCGTTATCGAATTTTTGGGTGGAATGTAATAGCTTACACTGTATAGAAAGTAATGCATTCCACCAAAAAATTCAATAACGATATTTCACCGGAAATATGTTTAGAGGTCCTCTGAGTCTGTGTGTGTGTGTGTGTTTGTGTGTGTCTGTCTTGTCTGTGGGCAGTATAGCTCAAAAACTGAAAGACCGTTATATAACACATTTGGTATCCTTCCAAGGGTGCGACACGAAGATTTATAAAAACTCCCCCCACCCACCCCAAACTACCCTTTACATGGAAAAAGGTTTGTTCCTCAAAAATGGTTCTAACGATTTTGATAAAATACCTTATATTATACACATTTACATTCCAAATAAAACGTATATCTTCAATTTTCCGGGAATAGCTTCTGAATAGCTGTTTATTCTGCATAAATGTTGCATTAACTAGTAAACCGTAAGAAATAGACAAAAACCTACCACACGAAAAACAAAAATCTCGTTAAAAACACACAATTTATGTCATGTACATTTTTATTGTAGAGTTGACCGTTTCCTTATTATTGGTTTCAATTTTAAAATACATATACTTTTCTCAGATAGAAAGTGTCTGTTATTTAATTTTTTCTACTGCTGGCCAAGCAAAGATGCCAATTCAATGACAATTGCATAACGATGCTTTTAAAACATTTGGCTATCGGTTTAGCATAGCACATTCCTTTAGTTCCTTTCTATGTATAAGAAACTAAGTAATAAGTACATTCTTTTAATGCTTATCTCAATTAGCATGGTGTAGAAATAGAATAATCTTTTGAAAGAAGTTTGTAGAAGTTAGAACAAGTCATGTGAGTGTAATGCATTAGATTTTTTTTATTCAGGGAGTCTCAAACTGCGTATTTCAGATGAAGACTCTGTATCAAATTTTGGGAGGAATGTAATAGAAAAAGTAACAAAGTTAAGAAGTGATTTAAGTAGTTACTACACGTGAATGAATACTGTCTCTCTTCTCCAGAAATCCTATGATTGATGGATCACATGGAACTGCGAGTTTCCTGTCCGTTAAAAGTTCGGTATACTGTATCTGAATGAAACCGGCTTTGGAATAGGTTTCGTGTTGTAAACATCCTTTCTGCATAAGTGTAAACGTTGACATTATTTTCTCTTGGATGCACTGCAACATAAGTGGTCCAAGAGGACTCAGCTTCCCACGTGTATTTGTTTACTTCAGGTCACTCCTAACGGAGGCTACAGGCACGAGAGGAAATGATCGATCCAAAGGGGCGGAGATGGGAGGTGGATGCTGTGAACATGCAGTTCTACACAACGGTGCGGCTACCTCTCTCTCAGGTCCCATTTCACCGATTCTAGCATTCCTACCTTTCAAATAATCCCAGCGTTTCATTAATCTCACATTTTAAGTTAAAGCAGTTTCAGTGCACCGCCAATCTGTTTGGAGTTCAAGAATAATGATGCCTAGTTCACCAGATTGCTTTGAAGCACATAACATAATGAAACACGTCCATCAAAATATTTTAGCGTATGATTTCTAAATACTGCTAAGCAAAATGAACATGATGCAGCAGTATTCTGAAAAATCTGATGTGTCCCATTCACATGACTTTCTCCACATTTCTGTAACAAATTGTCACCCTCTGTGGTGTAATGGTTACCATGCTAACTTCATACACCCAAGGTCGCTGGTTCAAACCCGGCGGAGAGCGATGGATTTTTTCGACTGTAAAAATCCTTAGCAAGGCTTCCTTCGGAAGGGAAGTAAAGCCGTTGGTCCCTTGTCGTAGATTTAAGGCACGTAAAAGAACCTCAAGCCTGATAGAGAGGCCTCTGAGCAAAATTAAGCGGTCTTTTAACGCCCAATTTAGAATGGGACGCTGTGGACCACAGCAGTTAAAGAGCGTCCATAAATAAAATGCCATTTCATTTTCAGTAACAAATTAATGTTAAAAAGCTCATTTTGCTATCTACTTCATGCTAATGAGCTAAACATCATCATCAGTGATCTTATTACTTGCTTCCTTGTAAGTAGAAGGGAAATAAGGGAGTACATTAGGATAAAGCGATAGCCAAATCTTTTAAAAGCAACCGCTATGTGATCGAAATTCGTTCCAGGAGTTAAAAAATCCCCGTATGAGAAAATGTGAAGTATTTTAAAACTGAAACCAATTACAAGGGATGTCTCGGAAATGTTAAACCCAGGAAAAAAGTATAAGACACAAATTGTGTGTTTTAACGAGATCTATATTTTTTGTACACTAAGGTTTTTGTCTATCTCTTACACGTATCAGTTATGTAAAATCATCTAGAATGAGATCTTCAGAGGCAAGTTCCCGAAAATTCAGGATTTACATTTTACTTATGATGTAAAAATATACGGTATTTTAATCCCAACCATTAGAATCTTTTTTGAGAAAATCTAAATTTTCGAAATTTTTTCCATCTAAAGGGCAGCAAAGTTCGCTTCGAATTTGCCCCTACTCGAGCGTTTTAGATTACAGGTTTACTCATACGCTTTGATGGTTGCATATCCAGTATGGCTCAAGTTGCCCTGCCTTGGTTTCTCATCTCAAGATCGAACATTGAACGACACTAGTTCAGCCTGAGTTCATAATGTTACAGAATATAGGAGAGTTCATTTTAGAATATTTTAAAGAACAATAGGTCTCATATTCCATTTGAATTTAATAAAAATTAAGTTTCACATATCTACAATTATTTATAAGTATATTGTGAGATTCGTATAAAGGATTAGATTACTGCTGAGGTTACTTTTACAGAGTTTTAGTTTAGTATTTTACATAGCAATAAGTCCTTTAAAGAATATATCTTTTTAAATTCGATACCCTTACGATTTTAGTGTGTCCTTAGATAAGTTTAGGCAACAATATGAGGTATGAATAGGGTTAAAACTATTTATATTGCTAGGAGCTGAGTCTCAGGGTTGTGGCACATAACCTAAAACAGTTGTTCATATAATTTATTCAATAAATACCTTATACAATACTCTAAGCAAGTCATTTATATTAATCTCTTACGCGAATGCATAAAAAGTAACTCAATTTAAAGTTTAATTGGTACTCTTTACGCTGCAGAATAAAGTATAATTTTTTAAGGTTCTGTAATTTTCTCTTAAATAGTCTTCATATATATACGAAGTTACTTGACTTGACTCAGGCTAAGGGAAAACCCCGAAAAAAAAAACACTGATAGAGGCTGTCTTACTACACTCTTCGGTAGATTCCGCGCAATTTCGGAAGCAGAGCAAAGCGAAGACATGGAGACATGTACGCTATGACATCTAGTGGCTTCAATCCTAAGATTTCATTCTGTCTAATAGATCCCAGAGTTCACGCACTTGCAGTTTTGTTTAATAATTCAGCTAGTTTGGAAAATAGCTAGGGGATTTAAAGAAAGACACTTTATTTGGTTCACAACGCTGCGAAAAGAAAAGAGGGAGAGCGAGCTCTTCTTCCTCTAGGCCCTCGTAAAACTAGCGCCCAAAAAAGGCTGTGCACATATGTAGTACAATCGCCCTGGGCAGGGATTGGATCTGGACTCTGGGCAACTCAGAAATACACACTGATTCAGCTTGGAGTATATCTTCAACCAACCAGGATTCACGGATATAGACAGAATCGAACCTGTGGAATAGATGGACCTTGTAACAATTATTTTAGAAAGAGAGCTCTAAGGAAGCACATGTAAAAATATCATGACTAGGACAATTAAAAAACTGTTTGCTAAACTAGAGGAAATGGTGAATATTCAGTGTAGAAAATTCAGAATATAGACCACATCACGATAAACGAGCATTTGCGAAGACGAAGAGGAAAACAAAAAGAGGGAGTATAACATGTAAGGATATAAGCTGAACAGCTGTGGTGTTCACGATGAAAACTCAAATAAGTTTGGCGATGGAAGTTTCCTCGCTAAATAAAAGGGTTGTGACCTTGGTAGTCTATAAAACTCAAGTCATATCAGCAATCGGGAGGGGGGGGGGCCTTGGCAAACAACTGGTTAAAAATGACAAGCTACTTAAAATGCTAATCGTTGTTACTGAAATTGGCTCTTAGGCAGTAAATGGCTCAAGCACTCTTTCATCAATATGAGAACAAGTGACTGATACTGCATTAGCCACTGTTTTCCTGTCGTGTCCCTCACTGGGACGACGTCACTTCAAAGTCAACTTGTTGTGTGACCTTGAGATAAACCGCCATCTCGCTTCTCCTTTGGGGCAGTCACTTTCTTTCTCTCCTCTTTACTTTACACTGCTATCAAACCCTTTTTGTGGCACCATATTTTGATGAATATTGGAATTAAAGAGATTCCCTCCAGCGTTCCCACGAAAACACAACACCAATGGTAGCCATCTTTCCCCCATCTGTTCCCGCTCTGCTCCCACACCACCCCTTCCCTTTACAATTCAACATGGCGCGCGCATCACGGGGCTCCAGCTATTACAGTAAGAAAACAGACATATAAAACTGAAAAGGGGTTGCTGAGGGGAGCAGATGAGGAAAGGGAAGGAGAAGGAGGTGGAGGGAGTAAAAATCAATATACCCGGGGCTGCTAAATCACGCTTATCAAGAGCAACTTTTTTTATCCTCCCCTCCCCAAGCTTTCTCCCTCCTCCCCTCCACTATCACGATGCCCCCTTCTCCTTTTTCCTACCACCCCTCAAGCACTACAAAACATTCAATTTGGACGTCGAGTTAAAACGAAATGGATTTTCCAGCATACCGAGAGAATGAGATTTAGATTTCAAATTTCGTTCAATAGGGACGACTGTGTGAATGTGTCGGCTGTCTGTAGAGCTGGAAAGGGGTACGAAGGGGCTGTAACTGGTGCTACAAGGGGTTCTATATTATATGGGGTTGGTGATGGCAGTCTACATCCAGTTATGAGGCCATATAAGCCTTTACCTCCCATCTTTTCTTTATAAATTGAAAAATGTCATAAAATACGAAAATATATGATATAAAGAAAGAATACATCTAATAAAAGCACGGTTTTTCAATTTTCTAGTGTCAGATGACAAAACGCTTATGAAGGCAATGGACCAGACTAAATATATGGACAGCAACAAGGATGTAATTTTGAGAGGCGCGTCATAAAGCGGCAGCGTCCCTTACAGAAAGTGTCACATCAAGGGACGGCAGGTCAACCTTCTCCTGCTTCCCAACCATCACACAGGGCAATTCACATTTATCCTCCGTGGTAGTACTTGAAGGCTATTTAATGCTCCTACAGTGATATAACACTGTGCTTATAATATTTAACTAACACGATCCGCAGCTCCTCTGCGCTTTCCCTGTCACAGTCAATCTCCCTCTACATCCTTCTCTATAAATCCCTTTTCTATCTCCTACATCCTTTATCTTAACGTGCTTGTTCATATAATGTTAGTAAAACGTTTACTTTTACTTTCTCTACCAGTATCTAGTGCGTAAGGGAAGTGTTTTATATTTATTTTTTTATTTATTTGGAGAGGTAGAGCCAGATTGAAAAATTCAATGCCATAGCCGGGATCTCCTGGTTTTCACTCTGACTCTACCTCTCCGACTTCAATCCTACACACGGTTGATGTGAAAGAAATAATTAGTTCATATTTGGATAGGTAGACTCAGCCTGAAAAATTCAATTCTATAGCCGGGATTTGAACCACAGATGATGACGTAATTGCCACAACATAATTTTCTTCAATGGTTTCATGAATCAAACTAACGCATTTTTCGTTTCGCCATCTACAAAATTTTTCATATTCTTTATCGTAAACATTTTTTTTATTTTCCTGGAATTAAAAAACGCTCAGTTTCCCTTGGCTTCGTCCAAAATGTCAAGCGGAACGCCAAATATATTTTAATAGTTTCATCATTACTTGCCATGTCCCTCTATAAGTGTTGAAACAAATGGAACAACATCTGCTTAGCAACCATATTACTGTCATACATCTGCGATCCCTTATAATATTTCATTTAGCAAATTTATTAATTATTTTTAGTATTCTAATATTAAAATTCCATAAAACATTGTACGTAACACGTGTATAATCTCATTGTAACACTCGCAAAAATTAGCGCAATCGTGTCGCAATCAGTCAGATTATACATTAATTACATAATTAACTAAAACAGCAAGCGTCTGTTGACAATGAGATGGGTTGTCTGGTGAAGATGTGTTAGTCCAGTTTCCATTTCGCACTCATATGATAATTTTCTCTTCAGCAAGTGTATGGACTAGGGATTGCTGATTCCATCTTCCTTACCATAACTGCGTAACGAAAGTTGTATTCACTCAAAATTTCGGCATTGAGATTCTATGTTATTTCCACATGTTTTGAGGTCTCAAAATAACACGAAGTAAACATTTTTAGAAGAAGGTATGTGAGCAGCATAACTCAAAAACGAAATTCAATAAAAAGTAACTTGGTTTTCAAGAAAACTTTCCTACTCAAAATTACCTTTTGCATAGACAAATATTCCTTACATTTTTATGTTCTCAAAAAATTGTTGAAAGGATTTCAATCACAACAGTATATATTTTAAGGACCCACACAGAAAGTAAACTGCATATCTTGATTTATCTAGCATTAGCACTCTTCATTCGATATATAGGATATTTCAAAAATACGGGGCATAATTTCAGGTATGTATTTCCCACATGAAGACAATCAAGATAGTTCACTATAACATGTGTCCGGAAATGCTTCATTTCCGAGTTATGGCCTTCACAACATTGGAATTCACTGGAACGTTTTTCTTTCCGCAAATCTTTGCCGTCAAAGGAGACATTAGGAGGGCGCTCTAATAGTTCATTCTGAGGAAGGTTACATTCAGTGTTCTTTAGGCGTTAAGACTGTGCGACATGTATTCAAATCAAGAGCTGGCAGAGATACACTTCATGTACGGTAAGGCGGACGGCAATGCTGCGCTGGCTCGTCGTTTGTACCAGGAGAGGTACCCACAGCGACAATGTTCCAGATCGGAAGACATTTGTACGGCTCCATTCCCGTCTGTGCGAGTATGGAACATTCACCTCTCCTGGTTTTTGAAGGGGACGACCAAGATCTACAACTCCAGAAGTGCAGGAGGAGATTCTGGAGGCTGTGGACAGGTCTCCTTCTATCAGCACACGACGGTTAGCGTTGCAAGTCAATGTTCCTCATACGGCTGTCTGGAGACTGTTGAACGAGTATCAATTGTATCCTTATCATTTACAACGTGCACAGGCCCTGTCACCAGCAGATTAGCCTGCACGAGTTAGGTTCTGTCAGTGGTTCTTGCAGCAGTGTGGTGTAAATCCGAACTTTTCTGCCGTCCTATTATTTACAGATGAAGCACAGTTCACAAGAGATGGCATAACAAATTTCCACAATCAGCATGTATGGTCGCATGAAAACCCACGTGTAACTGTTGTATCTCATCACCAGGTGCGGTTCTCCCTCAACATGTGGGCCGGTATCATTGGTGATCGATTAGTTGGACCCCATGAACTTGTAAACAGACTTACGGGGCAGGCGTACACAAACTTCCTGGAAAACACCATACCTGACGTTTTCGAAGACACTCCACTGATCAATCATCAACACATTCACTTCTTGCATGATGGCGCTCCTACACACTTCAGTCTTACGGCTCGCCGGTACTTGGATCGAAGGTTTCCTGATCGATGGATAGGTAGAGGTGGCCCAATTGCTTGGCCTCCACGCTCACCTGATCTGAACCCTCTCGATTTCTACTTGTGGGGCCATTTAAAATCATTGGTCTATTCGTCTCCGGTGCCGGATTTGGAATCCCTTCGGAATCGAATTGTGGCAAGTTGTGAGGACATACGCAGTACTCCTGCAGTTTGGGATCGTGTTCGCAGGTCAATGAGACATCGATGTGAGGTCTGTATTCAAGCAGGAGGTGGACATTTTGAACATCTTCTGTAATGACAACAACCTGCGGAAAGAAAAACGTTCCAGTGAATTTCAATGTTGTGAAGGCCATAACTCGGAAATGAAGCATTTCCGGACACATGTTATAATGAACTAATTTGATTGTCTACATGTGGGAAATACATACCTGAAATTATGCCCCGTATTTTTGAAACAGCCTGTGTATATATATATATATATATATATATATATATATATATATATATATATATATATATATATATATATATATATATATATATATATTTCGAATGTCTCTCGGTAAACCACAAGGTGATCTCAAATTATATAAATGTCATACCCGAACGGCGAATTAAAATATTCCGGGCTTGATAGGTCAATTAATGTTAATTTTTTTTTCACACACGCCGTGTGTAGGACAGGACTTGGGTAAGTAGTATCAGTCAGAATTTTTCAGTCTTGACTCTACCCATCCTAAACTTGTACCTTCTAAAAAGTATTGATGAATGAGCACGCTGTCAATCGTACTCGTATTTAGCATATACTGCAAATCGCTTCGTGGCGAAGTAGGCTAGAGTGTGGTGCTCGGGAGCCTGATTTATGCGCCCGAGTTCGTTCCTACCCAGGGGGGTGCGGCTTTGTTTAGGGTTTAAGACCGTGTTCCTCAATATTACGAAGAAACTAAATGACTGCGATACGCAGAGGAAGCCAACTTTCTGGCTGCGGGAAACGTGATGCTCGTCATCCCACCTCCCCATATGGTTGGATGATCGCCCACCTCTGCCATGCGGACTTGGTGTGAAACTGGTAATCGAGTTGTTAGGACAGGCCACGCAGACAGTACCGCCATGGCATTGCTTTGTTTATGATATACCGTAAAGCCTGCCCGAGTGTTTTTAAAAACTAAACTGAAGTTCATCGAAGATAAACAGCTACACGATTATATAGAAAATGCTATGACAAGTGGGACACAGTAGGCTGTAAATATATCAATTGACTAGCTGGTTCTACTATGGACCTGAACCCAATACCTTTATCCGGATAGCGGAGGTTACACTGTCACGATAACGATTCTAATTAGAGGAATTCACTATGTTTATGGGAAATTTATATCTGCTCAAAACAACAGAGGCTAATGGACCACCGACAGGCAGATGAGGTGGTTTGTTATCCGTGACGTTCCTGCTTGTAGTTCAGTGACACTTCCGTTCTGGCTTTAATGCTTAGAAATTTCTTTCTCTGCTAACATTTTTTTTATATGATAACATGAAATGGTTTTTGAAGCCTGCGGTTTATTGCATTGCTTCCAAAATTTTAATTGAGCTTAGTATACAAACATTGAGTAATTATTGTGCAGGAACTTCTTAATTTTAATTACTTTAAAAAAAAACTGTGTACATGTTATCGCATTTTTCAACTTTTTTAGGAGCTATGCAAAGTTGTTAGTTTCAGCTATACTATTTAATGTTGTTTATCTAATGTAAATACGTAATCCTGAATTTCTGACGAATATTTAAAACTAATGAATTAAAAACTGTGGGCTAAGAACCAATTTGAATAGTTGAAGATACTAAAAAAATAGAGTTCAAAGCTCAAAGCGGTGAATTGTGACATTTGGGTAGAATGAAAGAGCAATTTACAATATAGTGCGCACATTTTTTGCCAGATTGCATGGATACATTGCCTATCATAAAGGTGTTGATTGTTATTTAAAGTGGAAGACATTCAATATAGGTACTTACAGTAAGGACCTGAAGTTGGATTAGTTATTTGAGGAAGATGCCCACTACAGTGTTTTATTGAAATCACGTTGTATTTTATAAATAACGTAGACACATTATGGATATTTTGCATGTTTTTAAAACTTTAAAAATAAACTTCCAATTAAATAAGATGTGTAAACCGATAATTATAAACTGTTTCTCCTGCATCAGTTCAATCAATTTTCAGATAGAAATCTCAAAGTAATGGTTACAACGTTTTAGGATTCTAAAATGCATTTGTTGGTATCTCACACTATTGCATTATATTTCTGAAGTTGGTTTATTAAAAGCTACGCAGTTATATGGCACCATATTTTCTCTTAACCAACTTTACCTTTAAGTTTCTCTTCTCAAATTAAACACCGTAAAGAAAGCACACGGCTAGAAAAATTTATTCCACGCTGCAAAGTCTATGACCTTTAGTACTTTATTTAGTTTATTAGAATTTATGAAGCCGAGATCTGTATTTGGTATTATGCATATCTACGTCTAAAGTACTGCTACATATACGTAAAGAGTCTTTTGAGACAGAGGAAAGGGGAAGGTAGTAACAGGCAGCTCGTTCCTAGATGTTACTGTGGCGGCAATTTGCGATAGCCGCCGGTGCGACCACTATGTCATTCTTCTCTCTCCCTCCTACTGGGCACGAAGTTTCCACCGAAAGTATAACAACAAGAGCTGTATTCCATCTTTTACAGTATTCTAACTTTTTTTCTTTCTCTTTTCCCCGTTTTCTTTCTGTTAAATTTTACCGTAAATTTCTGTGCATAAAGCTACGCTGTGCTACTCTGGCTGCATCAGAAACAATATGGGAAGCAAACACCAGGGAGAATTTGGATGAGAAACAGTGAACTAACTGCGTGAAGTAATATATAACGAATACGATATCTTAGGATGAAAAGTGTAGCTGTCGAAATCAAATATATAGATATAAGATACTCAATATATAGATTTTGTGTTTTTCAGGAGCTAGCGATTTATATGAATCATGGAAAACATGACTGGAAACAGTCACACAAAATATGATTTTTGTATAGTAATTACTAGGATTCTACGTACGGCATTAATTAAATTGTTTATTCAAAATGCACATTATTTTGAAACAGAGACGCGCAAATGGCAACAGTGTACATGGCAACGTAAATGAGTACTTAGCTTCTGGTTAATCGAAATCAAATATTACATCCATTACTCCGTTTATAAGGTTAAGGATCACATGCTGGATTGCGGAGAGGTTCTCCTCAGCATAGAATCAGTCTCATCAGATATGCATTCAGATTGGGTTAGACTCGGCGCAACATTCGTTTCCACTAATCAGAGTAAATGAGCTGGGTGAGTGACTGCTGGGGGTAAACTGTGAATTGCACAGTGTTCGGAATATTACGTTTCGGTGGCTGCCTTACTGCATTCAAGTGTTGTTATATTCCAGTTTTATTAAAAGCAGATGAATATAGCATTAAAACTATGTTACATAGTTGTATATCTTTTATCTTCTTCCAAACATTTTCATTACATAACTGAGTTTATTAATAATAAATATAATTGCGGCGTGTTGTATATTTTAGCTTTTATAAAGTTTTACAACAAACTTAGATATTACTGCTCAGTGTAGAAGAATACTATTGGAGACACAATCGTCAGGAATGAAATGAAGTGATCTCTTGTATTCTCATAGTGAAAAGAAAGCTATGGAAGCACACCTGCCAGCACAATTGGAGTTTCCGAGAGGGCTGTGACCGGAAGCCTTTGACAACGGCGTGCATTTCCATCAGACACTCAATATACGAAATTATTCTCCGTCGTTCATTCGGCTCGACGAGACTGTGTGGGTAGCATCCGTAACACTTCCGGAAACCATACCGAAGCTAACGCTATGTTACCCTGTTCACAGGAAGGAAATTCTTGCCGAATGGTCTGACGCGGGTGAACGGCGCATTCATTTCTACTCGTGTAGAAAGCATAAGGATCACGTCAGGAAATCTAGGGTACAATACACACCCTGCCCTTTTACCTAGAATAACTGTTTTCTTTTTCTTTCAATTAAATTTGGAAAATTCAGAGTAAGTAATATAACATAATATTTATACGGTTATTATATTCAATAACAGTAATAGTTTGACATGTTTCAACAATCTAACTTGCATAGTTATTTAAATATTTTTGTTTTCTAAATACATTGTTAAAATTGTCAGTTAATTTTAATCAAAATCGTTAGAGCCATTTTTTAGAAAATCAAAATTTTCCAAAAAAGTTCCGTGTAAAGGGTAGTTTGGGGTGGAGGGACTTTTCTCAAAATCTTCGTGTCGCATCCCTGGAAGATACTAAACTTAAATATCAAGTTTGGTATTTTGCCGACTTTTTGTTTTTGAGTTATCGTGTTCACAGATACACGAACACACTGACACACGGACACACACACACGAACCTTTTTCTGAAAATACTTTTTTTTTGGATACAGGTAACCCTAAAACATAAATTTCCGGTGAAATTTCGGTATCGAATTTTTTGGTGGAGTGCAATAACTTCTCTATATACTATGTACTGAATACGTGTAGAGAAAGTAAATAAAAATGAGCCACATGATGCACTTTAAAAATATTACATTAAAAATTCAAGTTGCACAGTACATGAGTTTACAAATACATTTATTGCATAATTTTTTACTTTCTTTAGCACGCATGTATAGTGTACATAGTGGATAGAGAAGGCATTGTATTCCACCCAAAAATTCTATACCTAAATGTCACCGGAAATACATGTCCTGAGGTCCCCTAAATACAAACGGCATTTTTAGAAACATGTCCGAGCGCGTGGGCGTGTTTGGCATAGCTCAATAACAAAAAGTCGGTTAAGTACCAAACTTGGTATTTAAGTTCAGTATCTTCCAAAAATGTGACATGAAGATTTTAAACAAAATTCCTCCACGCACAACTACCCTCTAAATGGAAAATTTTTTTGAAAAAGTTGATTTTTTTCAAAAATGGCTATCGATTTTTGTTAAAATGCCATATGCTTAAAATATTTTCATGACAAGTATATCTTGAGTTTTCTGGGAATAGCTTCTGAAGACTCTTCATTCTGGATGACTTTTGTATAAGTTTTGCATAACTGGTAAACCGTAAGACATAGACAAAAACTTACTGCACACAAAAAATATACATATTTCGTTAAAACACGCAATTTATTTAATATACTTATTTTTGGAGATGTTCCGAGCTATTGGTTTCAGTTTTAATCTACTTGAACTTTTCTGAAACGGAAACACATCTTTCCTTCTGTCTCTCTTTTATTTATTCCCAGGAAGCTAAGAGAACTGAGTTTCAATTGTTTCAAATAGCGACCGGCTTTTAAAATGTTTGACCATCGCCTTAGCCTGGTGCATTCCCTTATTTCCCTTCAACTTACAAAGAAATAAGTAATTAGAACAATTCTGGAAGTATTATTTCGATTATCATGATAAGAGAATAATTGTTTTTAAGAAAAGTTGTTTGTTGTTTGCCTAACAGCTAGAGAAAGCCATGTGAATGGAACACAACAGATTTTTTTTATATTAAGTCTAATTATTGCAGACAAAGTATTACCTTTCGCACTCTTCAAACCTCATGATTTTTTCAAACTGTATTAATTGCTCAAAATTGGAGCATTATTTCGAAAAATGTATATGGCCATTTTTATTCACGTATATTTGAGATGCAGTGGTACTGAAAACATGTTTTTTCAGTGAAATCTCTTATCGAATTTTTGGGTAATATGCAATACTTTCCCTACGTACTATGTACCTACAAGGAAAGAAATTTCTGTAAATGTTTTTCTTCTTTAAGATAAAGGGGATATAGCGTTTATAAAAATAAAATCAGGTGATTGTAGCCTATCAGGCATTTTAATAGTGTTTAACCTCCGCTCTTACTCTCCCAACAGCGTGACACAGTTGCTATATGAAATGATAAATTATTATAAAGGACATTTCGGAATATTCCAAGCCTAAGTTTGGGGTACCTCCCCATATTAAAGACAGAAAAACCAAGGAAAAAATCAGATTTCTGAAATCTAGAGGACAACTACCAAGTAAATTTGGATTTGTGAATAACATTGTTTATATTGTGTTTTAAATTCTATTTATTACACAAAAATTTAACATATTCAGATATTATGCTAAAATTAAGTTAAAGTTAATAATTGGAATATTTGTATATTTAGATATGGTACTTCCCCTTAATGATTCGCTGAATCATATAACGGACCGTCTTTTGTTACCTTCCTGTTTCCAACTACCAAACCCTCCCTTGTAATTTCCTTCCGATACAGGCAGTGGTTGGGAGGTGGGGGAGAGGCTGAGGTCCAAAGCTTCCATTCTATTATGATACGATCCATTAACATACAATATAATGAATATGGAGTTCTATTTGGTGTTCTCTCTGTTTTGATATTTAAGTGCTAATGCTCTGATATTCATTTTACTTTATCTGCTGCCTATATAATTAGCAGGAAGAGAAATGTTGCATTGCAGTCTTATATATCAAGCTTTCACAAGGAAAAATGCATTTTCAAGACCATACATGAGTTTGAACTTAGCCCAAATTGTATTACATTTTCTATTCAAGGATTCCAACATTTAAAAAAATTCTCGCTTCAAAGTACGTTTGGATTTTCCTAAAAGAGCGTATCAGTTTAATATAATTATTGCAACTAAAAAGCACATCTTGAGTTTTGGTATATAGACTGATACTGGCCATTTTAAAGAGTTTTGTGTGACTGGCAAATCATAAGAGATAAGTAAAAGCTTATCCTATGAAAAATCCAAGCTTATTAAAATACACAATTCCTGTTAGTTTTTAAAGAATATGCTATTTTCGAAAAGTTACTGTTGCATGTTTATACTTATCTCAGTACTACATCTGACAGACACGCTTAAAGGTATGATTCTTCTTTTAACTTTCCATGGCAAGAGCCCGCCTCATTACTCTGGCTAAATATGTGAATACTGCTCCTGTATGTTTTACATAAGCTAATACATGTGCATTCGTCAAGTAGAGAAAACCTTATAAGTATTGGCATCGGGTTTCTGCTACTTGATACTCCAACCTACTAATTACGTGTTAATTTAATAGCAGAATTAATCTTAATTCATTATACCTACATATTATAATCTCTATATGATTCATAATTTATAATTTTGTCATCCTCATTGGTATTCTTAAGCAGAAACCATATAAAATAGTCATTTTTTATACAAGCGTTCAAAATAAGATTTTATATTTTTTAGTGGTAATCCTAAGAATAAATTAAAATCACCTGTAGCAACCATTGCCATAATATTTTAGACAGCTCCGAATATTAAATTGTAAAGTATTCAAATGAAATTTGTGGAAATGCACTTGGACATGCGGAATACTGAGCTCTAGTTTGCTGTTTTCCTTTCTTCTTCTTGTTTGACTTTCATAACACACTGTCAAACATGATCACCTACCAATCATAACATTCTATATTATATAGAAGGTTTTGGCTAAAATAAATAAACAGAATAAATATAGCAATAATTGTATTAATAAAATCTGATCTGATTTTATTACTATTATTATTATTATTATTTCTTGAATAATTATGATGTTGATTGTGGTCACAGGAAACAAGAGTGGTAAGTGTGGCTCCTGTACTGTCGGTTATCTAAAAGAATTCCTAGTCATACTGTCGTTTTGAATGAAAAGCACACATTTTTCCTTATAAAGAGGACATCTCACTAAACCGTTGCCCTTTGCAACGAACGTCATCAATATGCATACGAATTTACAAGCTTAAGAGCGAGATTGAAATAAAATTAAGTTGAATAAATATTGGAGTTACACAGCGACGTCACAGATAACAAACCACCCCATTTGCCGCATCCTATTGGCGTTTGCAGACCAAGCAAGAGAATATTTATCCTTGGCCCAGTTGTATACGCTCTATGTTTTGAAAACACTGTTGAGTGTAGCTAGCATGAAGCCAACTGTTTTAGAATTCCTTAACTTGATTATGAAAAGTTAGTGTTTAATACACTCAAATCCATCCTTTCCAAAGATATAAACGCATCGGATGAACTTAGAAAAAAAGCAAAGAAAGAACATTAGCGGCATTCTGGATTAGTTCTTGTGTGAAAGTAGCTTCTATATATGCATGACTTAAAATGGAAAAACCACACTAACACACAGAGGTATGTGTTTCCAGTACATAGTTCAAGCAGACGTCTCCATCTGCACCGTTATATAATTAGCATGTGCCTTATTTGAAATTATTTACAAATATTTACATATGTATGGTTTATGCATGCAACTAAAAATAGTGACGTGAGCAAATTAAATGATAAGGCTGACACAGGAGCTTAAGGCCGGTTTGATAATCATGGTCAGTTAGTACAACTATGCGGAAAGTAAGCAGAGTTAAAGTTTAACGCACAGTGATGCGGACAAACCACGTTGCTTCTCTTTTGTATATGCATAAGTGTGTGGAGGATAGAAGTAGATCATTGGAATTATTCATAGCCGCTGTGCCTCAAAACGAGGTCTTTCTAGCCCGTTCTCCGCAATCTCATGAATTAAGCGGCAGAATTTCTGACATGGCATCACATTTGATTTCTCGCATACAAACGAATAACAATGGGTTGGGGCTTACAGAAAGGGTACAACACCCATCAAAAGCTACAGAAACGACAAGGTTGACCACAACACAGAACATTGCCGAGAAATGCCACAAGCTTTTCTTTATCTTCCCAAAAGTTTATTTTCGTTTATGACTAAAGTGTCTGAGTTTTTAGGGGAAAACGAAACAATTTTGATTTTTAATTTCTCTACCTAATATGTAGCACACAGGTAGAGAAGGAAGCATGCCATCCAAAAATTCGATACCGCTCGTTAATAAAAGAAAATAAAAATAAGAGAGTCTTAATAATAAATAAAACTATTGAAATATTAAAAGTTAAATTGAAATTGATCATGAAAATTAAAGAATTTGTTAAGTAATATTTATTACTCATATATTTAATTAAAGGTATAAAAGTTATGTGCAAAGATAATAAGGATTAATGTTATGAATATGAATTAACAGTAATACGAATAACCAAAAATACAGGTTTTAGGGCACCTATATGAAAAAAAACATTTTTAGAAAAGGCCCGTGTGTGCGCGGCTGTGTATGTATCTTTCTGTTTGTGAGCACATTAACTCAAAAACGAAAAATCGGTTTGTTACCAAATTTTTATATTTAACTTCAGCATCTTCCAAGGATGCGACTCCAAACTACACTCTACATGGAAAAGGTTCGAAGATTTTGATTTTCTAAAAAATTTCTCTAACGATCTTTATTAAAACACTGTATAATTAAATATATTCATATAACTGATAAAATGCTGACCTATCTTGAATTTTATGGGTATAGCCTCTGAAGCCCTCTTCATTCTGAATGAATTTAGCATGACATGTACCTAAACCTTAAGAAATAGACAAAAACTCACATCATACAAAAATATAGATCTCAAACATATAATTACGTCAAATACATTTTATTTGAAAACTAAACATTTCCGATTTATTCCCTGTTATTGGTTTCAAAAACTTTTGTCGTACGGAAATTTGTGAACTCCTGTCCATGCATATAAAAGCGAATATTAATCGCATAATGATTGCTTTTAAAAGATTTGACTATTGCTTTAACCTAATCTATTTATGTATTATTTCCCTTCAGATTATAAGGAACTAAGTAATAAGATTATTTCTGGTGTTTATCTTTAGAAATATGAAGTAGATAGAAGAATAATATGTTAGGGAGAGTTAGAGAAAGTCATGGGATTGCTTATAGAAGATTTGACTGTTGCTTTAGCCTAATGCATTCCCTTATTTTCCTTCTGATTATAAGGAACTAAATAATAAGATATTTCTGCTGTTTATCTTGAGTAGCATGAAGTAGATAGAAGAATAAGCTTTTTAAAAATAATATGTTACGGAGATGTAGAGAAAGTCATGTGAATAGAAGATTTTTAACTATATCATATAAATATCCTGTAGGCTCCTGTGAATCATTTTGGCCAAACATTTTTCACAATTTCCCATTTTTAAAACTACCAGTGTTCAAATCATCCATGCGCTACCTTTTAACTCCACTGCTCCGTTCTGTACACAGTACAGACATAAACTTAAGTAATTGCCTTTAAACTTTCCTTTGGAAAGAAAGAAAATTTACCTCCATGATTAATGTTTTAATGAAGTGATCTACTTCTTAGCTAAATAAAGAGATAATTGTCAATGTTTTATTTAAATAAAGTCACTGCGCGAAGAGATAATTATTATAAAATTGAAATCAATAACAAGAATTATCTCCAAAAAGGATGAACCCCACGAAAAAAAATGTATGTTACATAAATTGTGTGATTTAAGGAGCCCTACATTTTTTGTATAGTAAGTTTTTGTCTATCTACTACGGTTTACCAGTTATACAAAATTAAAAAAAAAATCATCCAGAATAAAGAGGACTTATTAGGCTATTCCCAGAGAAGTCAAGATATACATTTTATTTGTCATGTAATTATCTTAAATATAAGACATTTTAATCAAAGTCGTAAGAACCATGTTTGAGAAAATCAACATTTTCGAAAACATTTTCCATGTAAAGGATAGTAGGGGTGGGAAGATTTTCATGAAAACATCAAGTTTGGTATTTAACAGACTTTTCTTTTTTGAGTTGTATGTCCACAGACGCACACACAAGGAACTTTTCCTAAAAATGTTTTTTTATTCAAGGGGCCCCAAAACATGTATTTCCGATGAAATCTCGGTATCGAACTTTGGATGCAATGCAATACTTTCTCTATATATTATGTACATAGTACATGTAGAGAAAGTAAAAATGTACTCAGGAAGAATAAATGGTTTAAAATGATTCTCATTTAACTATAAATAATTGTGTAGTTTAATTATAATTAAGGAATTTGTAAATTAATTATAAATTAGTTTCTAAGTTTCTTTTATTTTAGACACTCAGATATGTGGAAAGATAATACATTTATATATGACGGCTTATAATTTGCACTGGGAACAAATATTTAGGGGAGCAGCGGTGTACCGGCAGCTTTAGTTTAGGTAGATGAGAGTTTAGAGTGTTAATAGCTGGATACCAGTAATTTAATACTGGTTGTTAGTAAAGTTTATTACATATATTTACTGTACGTACCTAGGTATATATTTAATAAAGCTTTAGAATGAATATTAATTTGTGATATAAATAAAACAAAAATATAAATAATTAATAAGTGCAATAATTGAAGTATGGAAAGTTAATTTGAAATTGGTAAAAAAGTAAAAATAATGTTATAAATTAGTTTTTATAAATATCAAGGAATGAGTAATTATAATAAAATGTATAACAATTATTTATAAAGATAATAAGGATTAATGTTAAGATATTGTAGATATTAATGGTAAAATTATTTAATCTTATTACTAAAAAGTAATAATAAAATAGTTTATTAATAATAAATATAAATAAACATAATAGTAAATAAAAGAGTAAATATAAAAAATACTATACTAGGGTTGGGGCAAAAGCCATAGAAACTATTTATTTTCTTGAAAATACCAGTCCGGTTGGAAAACGTGACATATACAGACGAAAAGACAATATGTTAACTACATGTGTCGACAATCAGCAGCACTGAATATCGTAACACACTAATTTATTACGGTAGTATACATGGCAATATGGCCTTCACGGTGCAAAAGAATGACAACACAGTACTCATGCAGTTGACAAGACAAACCTGGGCCTAAAGACCCCTCAAAGTAGTCCCCTGCTACTGTCACCACACGCTGCCAATGATGTGGGAGGCACTAAATGCCACTCCCGAGCATTTGCCGCACCATGTGTAAATCGGATCATCTGCTCGCGCACAGCATAAGCAATGCCCTCTCGTGTTGCAAACCTCCTACCACGTAGTGGTTCCTTAATCTTTCGAATGAGATCAAAGTAACAGGGCGAAATGTCTGGACAGTATGGCGGGTGTTTCAGTTCTTCTCTGAGTGACTTCCATCTCGCATAACACTCACCAACACTGGTTTCACATCCCTCGCTGCGCTACTTCCAGCTATCACAGAGCCATCTGTTGTTCTGCATACACACTATGCCTGCAGAACTTCCATAGACACATATTAGTTTCTGATCCGTTCACATGTCTACAAGAAAAAAAAAACTAGTTGCCATGACTTTGGCCTAACACTCGATTTATAATTATAAATATGTATAATTATAAATCTCGGTTTTCAATTTTTGCGTGAAATACAATACATTCCTTCTCTTCCTACTATATACGTTGTACATACGAATCAGAGAAAATAAAAAAGTAAACAAAAATAATTTTAAAATGCAAGATAAGGATGTGTCTAGTTTTTAAATTCTCTACTACGTAAAAGTAGTAGAAATATTACATTTCATCAAAAAATTGGATAAAGAGCTTTCACCGGAAGTACACGTTTTCAGATTCCCTGAATTCACCCTTCCTCCAACCTTAAAATCATGTATAGGGAGCTTATATAAGGTGTGTGTGTGTCTGTGAAAAGGATATAACAAAAACGAAAAGACCGTTAAATACTAAACAAGAAGGATTTTAAGAAAATCCCCTGTCCCAAATTATACTTTACATACAAATATTGTCTAAATATTGATTTTAACAAAAAGGGCTTTATCGATTTTAATTAAAACACCTATCTTTAGGACACTTTCATGACAAATGAAATGTATATCTTAAATGTTCTGGGAATAGCCTCTGATGTATTCTTCATTGTAGATACTTTTGCATAGGTGATAAAACTGCAATAGATAGAAAAACTCTTACTACACAAAAAATACAGATATCGTGTGTATCTGATATATATATATATATATATATATATATTTTGATGGAGTTAACCATCTCCGAGACATTCTTAGTTATTTGGTTTATAATTCTAAATAATGTCAATTTTCTCAAATGGAAAATCGTTATTTGTTTTTCTCTCACCTTGATTTTGCAAGGAGCCTGGAATGACAAGGGTATCCATGAGGACTCGCTCCAAAATGATTTTATTATCCTTTTAGCCTTGTGTTAACAAAGAATTATGAATAAAACAATTTCTACTAAAGTTTATCTCAAATAACATTAAATACATTAATATTATAACAAGTCGATTAACATTAAGTTAGTTTCAGAATAGATAAACAAAACCCACATAAATGTTGGCCAGTCCCCATGGCTGCGCTTAATAAAATGCATAAGTATGGTGCTTCGTGACGCAGGGGATCGTGGGTTCGAGTCCCGTTTTAGGCATGGAAGTATGTGTTTATAAATAAGTATACGTAAATGTATATAAAACGATAAATAAATGGAAAAGCAACAGAGAAAAAAGCAAGAAAAACGATAACACATCAGATTTTACTCTTGCCAGAGGCCTAATTTGTCACACATGAGAAATGAAGCCTGCCATAATGTAGTAAATAGTATGGCTGCATTGCTTCAAATTAAATATTCCACGTTTTACCGAATTAATCTGACGTGTTTCATTCTCTACATCTTTGTAACAAATTATTGTTAAAAAGCTCACTCTTCTATCCATTTCATGTTATTAGCAGAAATGCTTTCTTGTAGGTAGAAGGGAAATAAGGGAATACACTAGGTTAAAGCAATAGTCAACTTTTTTAAAAGCTAGTTGCCATGTGGATGAAATCCGTTTCTTTGTATTGCCTGGAGTTGACAAATTCCCGTATGTGAAAAGTTCAAGTATTTTAAAATTGAAACCAATAACAAGGAATATCTCAAAAATGGCAACTTTACGACAAAATGTATATGCTATAAATTGAGTGTTTCAACGAGATCTGCATACTTTGTGTAGTACGTTTTTGTCTATTTCTTACGGTTTACTAATTATGCAAAATCCAGCAAAATTCATCCAGAATAAAGAGCTCTTCAGAGGCTATTCCCAGACAATTCAAGATATACATTATACATGTCCAAATATCTTTAATATACGGTACTTTAATAAAAACCGTCAGTCATTTTTGAGAAAATCAAAATTTTCGAAAAAATTTCCATGTAAAGGGTAGTTTGGGGTGGGGCCATTTCCCCCAAAATCTTCGTTTCGCATCCTTGGAAGATACTTAACTTACATTCCAAGTTTCGTATTTTACCGAATTTTCGTTTTTGAATTATCGTATTCATAGACACACGGACACACACACATACACACCACACACTAGACGGTCCGGGTTCATCCCAAGTGACTGCATGTGAGATTTGTGGAAGACAGAGCGGCGAAGGGGCGGGTTTTCTCCGGGTTCTACGGTTTCCCCCGCCATCGTATTCCACCGGTGCTCATCTTCATTCATGTATCATCAGTGTCATCAGTGCGGTGTCAGAAGTAGTTAAAGCGAGCGTTAAACACTATCCAAAAAAGGCACACACATGGACCCTACTCTAAAAGTGCCCTTTTTAATACTGGGGACCGGGTATTTCCAGTGAAATCTCGGAATCGATTTTTGGGCGGAATGCAATACCTTCTCTATACACTATGTATATAGTACGTGTAAAGAAAGTATAAATCTTATATGCTACGTTCACGAGACTTTCTCTAACCACTATCTGATTTTTGTTTTTTTGTTTTGTTTCTTTTATGTGGATTCTACAGACTCCTTTCACGGAATTTTATTTTTCCAACTTTATGTTAGTAGAAATGAAAGTATAACAGAAATACTTTTACACTTTTCATGCAATTGAAAGTAAAAATAAATAAAGTATTAAGTAGGTAGATGGGGAACAGAGGAAACTGAGTGAATCGCCAGATGTTTTAAAGCTAGTCGGTATATGCTTGCCTTGAAATTCCACTCTGTTTTCTTTGCAGCGTGGTAATAAACAATAGTGACAGCAGTTTAACATTTGAAGTGTTCAATTTAAATTATTTGTTCCCACTTATTCTATAAGAAACTGTTCTTACAAAAGCTAATTGCTCTATTTACATCATGTTAATCAAGATCACCACCAGCAGAAAATCTTTTATTTCTTAGTTCCTTATATGCAGAAGGGTAATAAGGGGATACCTACGCTAGACTAATGTGATAGTTAAATATTTTTAAACATGGTTGCTATGTGATTAAAATTCAGTTCTCTAAGCACTACCAGGAGTAAAACAAAGGATAAGGGAATGACAAATTCCCCTTTAAGGAAAGTTTCAGTATTTTAAAAGTGAAACCAATAACAAGGAGTATCTCGGAAATAGTTAACTTTATAAAAATGTATAGGACACAAATTATGTGTTTTATAGAGATCTACACTTTTGTCAATCCCTTACCAGTTATATAAAGGTCATCCAGAATGAAGAAGTCTTAAGAGACAATTCTCAGGAAATTTAAGAAATATATTTTTAAAAAGTTTATTTGCATAGCCCCCACCAGCATCTAAGGTCCTTTTGGGGGCTTTACTTAAAAAAAAAGTTAAAGAACCTAAAGACGCCGATTTGTTTCTAATCATTTTATTTTCCTAAAAATACACACGTACACACATTCAGTCTCACATACATACTTCCAGAATGTATGGGGGATACAGAATGATTTTGGTTAAAGAAAAATTCGCCCCCCAGACGGGAATTGAACCCGGTACATCCGAGTGAGATGTCAGCCCGCTGACTACTCGACCAGGAAGGCCGTCGATATACATTTTATTTCATATGTGAATATCTTAATATATGGTACTCTAATCATAGTTGCTAAAGCCATTATTGTGATAAACAAATTTACTAAAAATTTTACAGGTAAAGGATAATTTGGAATGGGATAATTTTCTTGAAAATGTTTGTATCACATCCTTGGAAAATACAAAATTTGGTATTTAACGGATTTTGGCGTTTTGAGCTTATGTTGATCAGACACACAACACACACACACACAAACGCGCGCGCGCACACAGATAGACAAACACAAGGACTTCTAACTATAAACGCCTTTTTGGATTCAGGGATCCTCAAAAAGTGTACTTTCAGTGAAATTTCGGTATCAACTTTTTGGGTGGGATACAATACCTTCTCTACTTAGTGCGTACGTACACAGTACTTGCCAAAGAAAGTAATAACTTTGGAAGATGACTTATCGAGTATAAAATTGAACTTCACTAATATACATAGATAACTTGCTACACAGCGCTCAGTTGTTGCAGAGCTCGAGAGAGCTACACGACTGGCGGCTGAATGAGGAACCTGTTGATTTTCACAGCGCATTTGTGCATGTGTGTGCGCGTGTTGTGCTGTCTGAATGCTCGAGTGGGCGACAGAATTCGCTGGAGGACCTTTACAGCGGAGTGAAAAATTGCCAGGTATGAGAGGCAAGGCCGCGGTTTTAACTGTGTCAACTAAACGCCACGCGACCAAGTGCTTCTTTTCGCTTCACTTTCAAGCACTCAATGTTTACTATCAAAATGTGGGACATGATAATAATCGGTTATGTGCGTTCTAAGTGTGGCTATATTGATGTACACACTGTGCATATTTGAATGGTAAAAGCGTGTTATGAATTTGTACTGAACTAAATGGCTTAATGCAAAGGCTTTATGAAACGCTGTCAAAATGTTACACATTGCATCACTCCATACGAGGCTCATCCAGAAAGTAACAGACGCTTTGGCATAACTAACAATAACGAAAGTTATCAATTTTAGACTTTATTTACAAAGTTACAGTACCTTACTCTATTTTTAACGTAGTCGCCATTGTGTTCAAGATATCTGTCACGTGGTATTGGCTTTTCAATGCAGATGTTATACTCTTCTACCGCTAAAGATATGAGCCAAGATGCCACTGTAACTTTGAGGTCTTCATCAGTTGGGAAATCTTTTCCATCCAAAAAGTAATGTACGGTGTCCAAAGAGAAACACATTTTTTTCTTAATACTTGTATCAATATTTGATTTCGATTCCTCCATAACGATTGATAAACTTTCACTCCGGTATTTATCGGATTACTCGTAAATTATGCGCCATTTCCTCACTGAAGATTCGTTCATTACATTATCACAATACACTTGTGTCATTTGCCTATAAAATTCGACGATGCATTCAAAAACAACAAATCTGATGTGTTCCATTCACATGACTTTCTCTACATCTCTGCAAGAAATCATTTTTAAAAAGCTTATGCTTCTATTTATTTCATGCTAATCGAGAAAAAATTAGCAGAAATAGTCTTATTACTCGCTTCCTTGTAAGTGGAAGCGAAATAAGAGAGTACCATAGGTTAAAGTGAGTGTCAAAAGCTGGTTGCTATGTGACCGAAGTTCCTTTGTTTGTATGGACACGAGTTCACAAAGTCCTATATGAGAAAAGTATAAGTTGTTTATAGATAATACCAAAAAACAAGGAATATCTCAAAAATAATCAACTCCAGGAAAAAAAATATATGTAACATAAATTGTGTGTTTTAAAGTGCTCTACATTTGTTGTGTGGTAAGTTTTTGTCCTTCTCCTACGGCTTAGCAGTTATGAAAAATTCCGTAAAATTGACTCAGAATAAAGTAGTCTTAGAGGCTATTCCCAAAAAATTCAAAAATACATGTTATTTGTCAGATAAATATCTTTAATATACGATATTTTAATCAAATCGTTCGAGCCATTCTTTAGAAAATCAAAATTTTCGAAAAAAGTTCCATGGAAAGGGTAGTTTGGAGTGGGGAATTTTTCTCAAAATCTTCGTGTCGCATCCCTGGAAGATTAAACTTAAATACCAAGTTTGGTATTTTACCGACTTTTAGTGTTTGAGTTATCGTGTTCACAGACACACGGACACACACACGGACCTTTTTCTGAAAATACTTTTTTTGGATACAGGGGACCCTAAAACATATATTTCCGGTGAAATCTCGGTATCCAATTTTTCGGTGGAGTGCAATACCTTCTCTATACACTATGTACAGTGTACGTATAGAGAAAGTAAAAACGAATAAATTCTTTGACGGCAGAAAAGCATATCACTGGCATTGAATAACTGGTACCACGTGGCGATAAATATCTTGACAGAATGGAGATTGCTTTGAGAAATAGAGTAAGGTAGTGTAATTTTGCAAATAAAGTTTTGTGTTGATATCTTTCGTTTCCTTTAGCTATGCCAAATCTGTCACTTTCTGGATGACTCTCGTGTGGTAGCTTACAAAACGTTAAACGTAAAACATTTTTATTTTCTTATTTATTACACCTATCTCATTTGTGAATGGTTTAATGAATAAACCTTAGCCCTTCAAGTTTCTATTCAATAGCAAAACTAGAATTAAGCATCAGCATATCAAATAATATTCCTTTCACAAATTAGTTCACTGTTATAGGCGATCTTTCAATGAAGACCCCCAAATTTTTACCAGTTCTTGTGGTTGCATGTTAAATCAAGTCTAATGGTATAGTTATTTTCAATTGTCGAATTTCAACCGTCTTTAGCACTTTCAACATCTCTATGTTTTCCAATATTAACTTGCATTCTTCTTTATTTCTTCTCTAACTGCATCAATCTTTATGTATATCGTCTTTGCGCACGTTCCAGGGAGCATTAACTAAAGTTCAAAATACTTTATTTTGGAAAATCTGGTGCAATCCCACAGCTGTATCCCACATTCCAAACATCAGTACATCTATACATCAGTAATTTGTTATTACATCAACTTCTGAATCCCTCACACTTCATATACCCAAGGTCGCGGGTACAAACCCGGCGGACGATGGATTTTTTCATAAAATTAATATGTATAGATTTGTATTCGTTTAATTTAACTCGTCTCTTTTATCAACTTATTGATTTTATTTTCAGATTTTTGTAGATTGTTATTGTACTTCATATTGTCATTAGTAGCCATAAGTGCCCTCATTTCGAGGGATATCCCTAGTGAATAAAAGGTACAAAAGCCCTTCATGTGATATACCATTTGTATTTTCCAAAATGTATTTAATACTGTTGTTATTAAGATAATGGGAGCAATACTGGTGCTATAAATTGCGAAATATAAAAAAAGTGTGAGATTCAAAATTAAAGGGTTAATCCCCGTGTTGATAAAGCTTGCTGCTGAATTAAAACGTGGTCATACATCCGTTTAAGGTGGTGAGGGTTCAGGGGTCCGAAAACCGCGACGACGACCGACAATGCCGTGTCAGAGATCACCGACTGAAGCCACGCGTGTTGGCTGAAACTGCAAATCTCTCAAACGCTGCTATACACTACTATGTTCTACAAGAAGTGTTAATGTGAGAAAGCTTTCCTGTCGATGGGTGCCACGTTTATTAACAATGCTGTAAAAAGGCATTCACATGTTTATTTCTCAACTGCGGTGAGTTTATCCCACGTTTCGTATTGGAACATTCATCCGTGCACTCCAGAGACGAATGAACAGTGGGTAGCAATAGGTGAGCGTGCACAGCGAAGGCGTGGGTTGAGTCCCGCCTTGGGCATGGGTGTTTCTCTGTGTTTGTAAATGTGTGTATGTCTGTGTAAAAGGAATACATTAAGAATTAACAGATCAACTAAGGAAATGTAGGAAATTGGAAAAAACAGAGGAAAAAGGAATACAGTGCCGGAGTCCTGATAAGCCTCCGGGACTGTATTTTTCCTTAAAAAAAAAAAAAAAAAAAGGCAAAAGTCACTACTACATTTTTCAGGAATTCGCACATATAGTGCTATACACTACATCCAGAAAAACTGCCATTGGGGCGTAGTTTTCTTTACTACGGGAGCAAATGAAGGATACTAATCAGGATAAAACCCACACCTTCCGAATAGAAAGCTCTGTTTATTTTACTGAGGGGATTAAGATTAGAATGTCGCTGGACTAAATGTACTTATATAAAAGGGCTAAGTACGAAAATCCTATGTGTTCCATTCACATTACTTTCTCTACCTATACTGCATCAAAGTAATCTTGCAACAGTTTACTCTTCTGTCTATTTCATCATAATTGAGGTAAATCTTAGCAGAAATTATCTTATTAACAACGAAGTAAAACAATTGTCATACTTTTTAAGAGCTGTTCGCTAAGCGATGACGTGGAAAATTTACTTCTCTTTGAATGACCAAGAATAAAAAAATTAAGAAAAGTCAAAATAACTTCATATTGAATAAAAGTGCTGGAAAAGTAGAGCCAAAACCATTAAACATAAGGAAATTGTCAACTCCACAAAAAATGTATTTGATATAAATTGTGTGCTTTAACGAATCTCAATGTTTCGTAAACTTGTTTCTGTTACGGATTACAAATTATGCAAAAACTATCCAGAATGAAGAGGACTTCAGAGGCTATCCCCAGAACATTCAAAATTTGAGTTTTATTTGTCATGAAACATGTCTTGTACAAATACATGTGTAGGTATATATACTGTATATGTACATAACATAACATAACAAACATGTTGGCATACACATGGAATTGATTTTAATAAAACTCATTGGAAGCAATTTGAGAAATTCGAAATGTTTAAAATAATAAAAAAAAAATGTCCATGTAAAGGGATTTTCTTGAAAAACTTCGCCTCGTATTCTCGGAAGAAGCTGAACCTAGTTATCAAGTTTGATATAAGCAGGCTTCTAGTTTTTCAGTAACCTATGCTGTTCACAGACAACGAACACGCCCAAAAAACGCGCGCACACACACGCATACACACGATTGTTATCCTAATTTTTTTCAGATGATCTCAAATCGTATAGCTCTGGTGAATTTTTACCATCGAATTTTCGGGTGGAATAAACACATCTACTACTTACCATACGTAGTAGAGAAAGTAAAATTTATTTTTATTTTAACATGATTTAGGTCTCAGTTAGAAAAATAATGTATATAACATTTTGTAGTTTCCCCAAAAGGGGAGAGGCTATGATGGACGCCAATATATTTAAAAGAGAGAAAAAACAGCTTGTTGGACGGTACTGGCAGGCACGGAAAACATGGACGGGCTAGGTAAATTTATACTTAAGGCAAGACAGCTGAGATCTGAGGAGGCTGCCAATAGAGAAGGGGGGGGGGATAAGATCAACTAAACAAAAATGACTACAATGTTCTACATGCATATATATTATGTCATACTTAGGTCACTGTTGTGCTAGGGTTGTATATATTATGTGTATATATGTCTTTTAAGTGTAATTATCTATTATAAGAGGGTGCATTTATGAAGGTGTACTCTGTGCTGTAAATTTAAATTGCTATATTTGAATATCTTTGTATCTGTATTTTCGGATTCACTCTTAATTTTATTGTTGTTTAATATTGCTTTTGACTGTGTATTTCCTTTGTCTTTTTATTTTCGTGTTTACTCTTTTAATTCTTTGTTGTGCTAGTTGTTTTAATATTGCTTGTAATGTGTATTACAAAAGCACGTACGGTCTGTGGACCCGTGCGACTGTTGAAATTCTATGTATGATATTGCTATGTTAATAAATACACTTATTCATTCATTCAAAAGAGAGAAAGAAAAAAGGTCAGGTTGGCTAATTGGTTAGGCGCTGACCTGATCCCGGGCTCGTGGGTTCAAACCCTTCCCAAACAAGTGGTTTTCAAGTGTGCTTAAATGCGACAGACTCATAGAAGTAGATTTAGTGGCATGTAAGAAACTACAACGGGGCGAAATTACAGCATATCGTCAGCGTTGTTAAGAAAAAAGAAAAGAAAAAAAAAACAACAATTAAATCGAAAATATCGTTAATTGTTCAATTTTTTTACATACAGCATAATAAATGAGTATAAGCATAGTGCAATGCAGAACAATTTAAGCTGCGATTTAAGAAGTTATATTAAGTTTTTGTTCCTGTTACGTATTCATGTATACCTATACAAGAAAAATAGCATCGCTTAGATTGTTTTCCAAGAATAAGGAAGAAGTGAAAGTTTGGTAACAATTAAACCTTTGAATTATGTTTTCATTTTTAATAGAACCCCAGAAAAGGCAGTTTTATTAGCGAACTTTAAAACGTCGCTATCATATTACATTGGAAAGAGAGAGGTGGAGAAGTGGAGAGAAGGCGACGGAGAGATGATGATGAAAAAGGAAGTTCTGGGAGAAAAAGCTACAATACAGGAGAGAAGCGAAAGAAAGATGGATGGGGAGACTGGCAAAGACGACGAGAGGGAATGAGAATGCGAAAAAGTGAGAAACGGAACTACACATACATTTAACGTAATAATGTGTGCGGGGGCGGGTTATGCGGTAGTAAAAATAACTTACAGTAGTTCACCTTGTTCTTCTCTATTGGCTATCGCTATGACGTTAGGCCTGTTGCTATTCAAAGATACACATACTAGGCTACAATCTCATAAAACAATAAATAACAATACAAATAATTAATGCAGTCGTGGAGGAATGTACCATCATTGAGTACATCCTAAAATCAGGTTACCTTATCCACAGCTTCTCAGAACGCTAGGTGGAGAAAGTATCCATTATTTTTGTTTCTCTATAAGTATGCAAGCTATATAAATATGCACGCGCGAGTATATGTGGACGGCATAACTCGAAAACGAAAAGGCGGTTCAATTTTCTACGGATGTGACTAGAAGATTTTCAGGAACATTTCTCCCCCACCCTAAACTACCCTTTGCATGGAATATTTTTCGAAACGTTCGTTTTCTCAAAAACTTGCTCTAACGATTTTGATTAAAATGTCATATATTAAAGGTATTTACATGCCAAATAAAATGTATATCCTAAATTTCTTGGAATGGTCCCTGAAGCCCTCTTCTTCTGAATGACTTTGCATAACTGAAAAAATAGACAAAAGCGTTATACACCAAAAAGGTAGATATCGTTGAAAGGCATTATTTATCACATTCACAGTTTTTTGGAATATTTAACCATTTCCGAGATATTCTCTGTTATGTTTCAATTTTAAAATACTTAAACATTTCTATAACGGAAAGACCTCATCCGCTTCATATCTCTTTTCTTTTAGAATTCCTGGAAATGGAAGGAGAATCAAATTTCAATGTCAATCGCATAACGACAGTTTTTAAAAGCTGTCACTGTCGCTTTAGCCTAGTGTACTCGCTTAGTTTCCTTCTACTTATAAGAAAGTGATAAGACCATTCTGGTTATGTTCATTGTTTAGCATTATGTAGATAAAATATTAGTGTTTTGTAAGAATAGTCTGTAGAAAGTCATGTGAAGGATGAGAAAGTAATTTTTGACATTCTTGCGTAAAAAAACAATTGTTTTGTTATCAAGTACTTCTAGACAATGTAAAATACCTTAATTAACTTGATTACATGTTTTATATAAGCAATATCCAGTATTATTTCTCATTTATCTGTTAGCTTATAATGTTAGCTATGTTAGCTTGTGCTAAGGGAAATCAGAGACTTACGCAGTAGAGAATCACGAAAGGCAACCCCTATTGTATGTGAAAACCTTGAGAACTTTCAGAAGTTCTTTATGTTGCTTGCGTGCATCAGAGTGAACTTTGGACAAGTCCCAAATATTCTGTAAAGAGGGTATTTTTCTTTGTATTAGCCTGTCACATATCAACACAATAGACTCACGTAATGTGATGACGTAGGGTGTAACTTTTAGCGCCAAGTGTCAGCCAATAAGTGTCAAGGAAGGCAGTTTCTTCAGACATGTATTTAAACAGTCACAAACTGAGAAACTACACAGTGAGCCCTGTTCTTCAGAGGTGAAGTCCGCGCCACATGTGGTAATGAAATTGCGTTAAGAACTTTTGAGTGCGTGATATGTATTTCTTGTAAGAGGGTGTGAAATGTAACAGTGTATTCTTTAGCAATTTAACATGTCTTATTCAGGTTTCTCGTAATTTCAATGTGCTAATATTTAATTTAACTGTGTACACAAACTGTTTTATCAAGGTGGCTTGCTTATGAGTACTTGGTGTTCAACATTAGCAGATACTTACCAGAGTGAACAAGGATCCTGTTTTTCTTTATTTATTACTTACCAAGTACTACCTGTGTACTTTTTCTGTCAGCAACCCTAGATTACCTGCTCTACCTAATCCACTACAGAGAAACATTATCTACAACCAGGTACGTGCCTCCTTAAAACAGATCCTGCATCAAGTAAGGTGGACTCACCTAATCATCTGTATACTGTCTGTTGCCACTCTGCAGACGTGGCCAATGCAACAAAAGCCGAGGGTGGCAGAACTAAGAAACAAAAGACAAATGTTGCACTTGGTATGTTATGGAGAGAAACGCGACAAGGGACACAATATATTCTTTTCATAAAGCAATATTTTTGGAGCTATCATGTTCTGACAAAACATCCTAGAATTATGGGTATGCGAAAAGAAACATAAAACTTAGGAATGCATTTAAATGTTTTTGTTTGTTTTTATATTAATGCTACTAAGTTTATAATGCTTTACATCTTAAAGTAGCTATATCTTGTAGTAAAATGTCTATCTAACGTGATAAGAGAACAGCCGAATATATGTATGTATATGGAATGGTTTATGTTATGTTATGTTGAGATACTATCCATTTCTACTTTGAATGAGCAAGTATACATAAAACTCCCGCAAACTCTCCACAAAATTACACCTAATTTCTGTTATTATTTCAGTTTCTTAAGCAATCACAGCATTCGAACGATGCAACAGAGCGAATTATTTGTTGAGAATTCGCTGCAGTCACTGCTGCAAAGAACGCATAGTGAGGTAGGCAATGCACTGAATCTGTGTAACGTTTTATGACCTTCAAGTCACGCACCATCAGCTGAAGAGGGGGTGGCAACCACTAGAGTGTTAGTTCAAATCGCCCCTGGTTGTTCTCCTCCCAAGCATGCACTTTCAGGGTCGTTTCCGCCTCGTGCCATCCAACAGGTGCCCCACAACCCCGGGGGGCTGTGAAGCGTGCACGAACTGTCTCATACCAACTTCTTGCGAAAACCGCCCAAGAAGCGAAGCTGCGACACACTTTTTTCCGTCCTCATTTTACATTGCCTATAGCTGAGCACTGCGTACAATAAGCAGCATTTTATAAACCAGCATAAGATGAACGAAATTATGTTGACATTGGTTTTGGAGATGTGGAAAGCAAGGGAACCACTTCAAAATGTATTCTGGGAAGAGATTAGGTTAAGAATTAAAGATATTGAAAGACAAGAAATAACAGCCAGTTTCAATTCGAAAAGCTCACTGGCAATGTAAAGAGAATTGAAAGTGGTTTGGAACTGGAAAAAACTGCATTAATATACGTGATAAATCAGCAAAATGGAATAGCGCTTTATTTATAGACGCTCTTTAACTGCTCTGGCTCTCGTGTCCCATTCTGTACTGGGCGTGAAAAACCGCTTAATTTTGTCAGAGGCCTATTTATCAAGCTTGAAGTTCTTTGCCGTAAATGTATGACATGGGACCAACGGCTTTACTTTCCTTCCAGAGGAAGCCATGCCAAGGATTTTTAGGTCTAAAAAATCCATCGTCCTCCGCTGGGTTTGAACCCGCAAAGTTAGCATGGTAGCCATTACACCACGGAGGGTGACGATAAAGCAGCAAGAGAAGGTTATGTATGGGCTAGAACAGAACTGGTGAAAAATTGAAAGGTTAGATAAGATTTGGAGATATACCCTTGTGTCACATAGAGGATAAATTTGGCATATACTAGTTTTAGGATGTGAAGAAACATGGATGCTCAGGGAAGAATAGGTAAAAGGGAATGGGCAACGTTACCAAAAAAAACTCAAGCGATAAAGTTAATGCATGCAAAATCTAGGAGAACTTTAATCCAAATTGGAGATTTTTGGGTAGAGTAAGAGTCAAATGGTTGAGTAAAGCAGGTCGAAGAAGAAAATTAAACGATAGTAGGTAGTATATTATATGTAAGATATAAGTAGGATCCATTAGTTGGACAAATTAGGATTTGAGACTATTGGGCCCCAAGGTACACAACAACTCAGTGTAATAATAATAATATTAATAATAATAACAATAAAGTCAATTCAACGCTATAACCGGGATTTGAATCACGGTATCCAGCTGGTTCCTCTAACCACTGAGCTACCATGGTAACATGCTACCACGATATCAAATTCCTCAACAAAATTAGGGGGGACAGGCCTTCCTCCCCATTTGTATAGTCCCCTTTAACTGCTATGGCCACATAGGAGGCTTTTTTGATAACTCTTCTATATTTACTGTTGGTTATTGACATTAGGTTAATAATTTTATATCATTTTACGGACGCACATTCGTTCTCACATTCATACTTCTGTTGAAGATAGGGAATAATTCCGGTTAAAGAAAATTGCCCCGCCCCAGGCGGAAATTGAATCCGAGACCTCAGGGTGAGAGGTCAGCTCAGTGACCACTCGACTACGAAAGCAGTCGCAAAAGGTATTGAAATTCACCCAATTGTCATGAGTTCATGAAATGTTGTACATTTAAATATACTGAAATCTCAGATGACTTCAGCCATATGATGATGTTAAAGTAAGAGTTTAATATTTCTTATACTGTAATGAAGTAAAACTCGAGGGTGAAACGCTGTCGTTCTTATTCTTCGCAGAACTATTCAACTGGTACATTTCTGATACTGGTGAGATTAACAAACCACCTGGAAAGGTCGTTTTCAGTACTGAAAATTGTGCTGTCTGCTAGGAGAGATAATCTAAAAGCGGAAAAATTGGAAAGTAATAGTATCCTCTCATTGCTCTGGAAGCAATGTACACTAGCATATTCTGATTTTAACAATGTCTTAATTTCCTTCCAAATCTTAACTGAAGCTTCTGCCTCCTTTCTATGCCACACCATGTGGTTCTTTGAAAAACTTGGAAATGGCAATCAATCTGGATAAAGTTAATGTGCGTTGAAAGTGATAAATCCTCCAATGAAATTTGCAATATTGTTCATATAACGTTTTGGGTATGGTCCATTACATTTATCAGGTACGTTATTTTTATTAAATACTGTGTGCTTTAAACGTTTTATTTCAAATGGTAACAAGAAACAAACAAAATGTGTTAATATTTTTAATAATGTCTTCTTCTGCATACGGCTGTAAAGGTTTTAGCACGTAATTGTATGACTTTTCTGCCTATTTTGCATCTTTTTAGTGCCTAACGTTCTCTGTCTGGTGATAACAAACATGAGACGTTAGCCTAAACACAGGTTTTACAGTCTATCTTATCAAAATGACCGTTATATCGAAATGGTCTTGCCTACAATTGTTTTTATTTGAGAACATCTGGCTGCTCTCTGTTTTGATAACGGCTAATCAGAAAATTGAAATATTTAGGAAGGGAAATTAATTTAATTTATAAACTTAAAAAATGCATATCTCTGCAGAGAGTATGTAACTTGGTCTCCTTCGGATCATGCCTCTAATTATTATATTGTAACTTGGCCCTCAGAATGTCACTGGTTTACATATATTCTTCATAACGCTGAAAAATTGTATCAATTTTGTCCTGATTAACCAGTCTTCATTTATAGATATTGTGGCGATTAAATTTTAGCATTTACATTTTACCCATAATAATTTGACACTTGTTCCCATAAAAATAGAAAATGATAACACACCAAGTGTATCCATTACGAGCCTTGTGGGGGCGGGGTGGATGCTTATAGAATTGGGAGTTTACCATTATCCTACTCCTAACCTTAAAGGTAAGATACAGGAAAATGTGGTGAAAGGTAGCAAGAAGGTGTCTAGGGAGTTGAAGGTTCAAGCTTCCATAAATATCTTTATTTTTATGCTGTCTGCTATTTTGCATTTTATAATAAGCCATTCAAATTATGCTGCAATTCATACTAACAAATAGAATAAATATAAAGTAAGATTAGCATGTAGGTGCTACCTTGCTCTCAGGTTTCAATGACAGTTGCATTTAACAACTGAAGGGGCAATACTTCTCCGTATCCCTTGAAGAAGGTACTAAAATACAGTCCATCACACATATATTTTGACATGTTATGCACATTACAACTGTAGGCACTGTTTAAAATTACGAAACAATATTATCATTGTGTCAAATGAAGTAAAAATGTACAACTATCTCTGTAGTAAAACAAGTACCTGCATAAAACTAATTAATAACTATGCACTAGTTAGGAAAGTGAATTCTACCTTTTCATCTCTGCATGAAAGGCAAATAGAAATAGACTTTGAAAAATAATACAATATCCAAGCACAATACCAGTTCAAAAGAACTACTCTTCTATGTGACCACCTGCAACATCCCTGTAGAGATTGCACCTACGAAGAAATGAACCTCGTATCCTTGATAAACGGCCACGCCGTGGCCGAGTGGTTAGACCACTAGCCTCTCACCTAAACGGCCGGGGTTCGATCCCAAGCGATCGCATGTGAGATTTGTGGTGGACAAAGCGGCGCTGGGGCAGGTTTTCTCCGGGTACTCCGATTTCCCCCGCCATCGCATTTCATCATCATTCATGTATCATCAGTGACACCGCCTGCGGTGCCATTAGTAGTTAAAGCAGGCGCTAAACACTACCAAACTTTGATAAACAGTTTGAGGTAGGGTATCTATTGTCCCTTTTGCCAAATGTGTAAGTTAGGCATGTTTCCTGGATTGCACAACAATGGTCATAAGTGGACGTGTTTGTCATATTTTCATTCAAAATGGATCATTTGTATGCCAGGGGTTGAAGGAAGGAGTATTGGTGCACAATCCATAAGATATTTGAAATTGTTGGACTTTTAACTTTGCGGATGTGCACGCCGCTGGTAACAATATAGTAGTTGATAACCATATACCTATAGTTAGCGAAAACGCCTCTCTCTAACATACTGGTGGGCGAGTCGGTATAGAGCTGGTCATCGAATCCCACGATACAAAGATCGCACCACTTTCTGAAATGTCCCTTTTTTACTTTCTCTACACGTATTATATGCATAGTGTATAGAGAAGGTACTGTATTGCATCTATAAATTCCATACCGAGATTTCACCGGAAATATACATTTTGAGACCCCTTGAATTAGAAAAAAACATATTTACTTTCTCTATACGTACTATATACATAGTGTATAGAGAAGGTGTTGTAATGGACCAAAAAAATCGATCCCGAGATTTCACCGGTAATATATGATTTGGATCCCGCTGAATCAAAAAAATAAAAAGCATTTTTTGGAAAAAAGATCCGCGCGCGTGTATGAGTGTGTGTGTGTGTGTGTGTGTGTGTGTGTGTGTGTGTGTGTGTGTGTGTGTCTGTCCATGTGTGACTGTAGATGGCATAGCACAAAAAGACCGTTAAATACCAAACTTGCTATTCAAGTTTTTTATCTACCAAGGATGCGACACGAACATTTTTCAAGAAAATCCGCGCAACCCAAACTACCCTTTACATAGAACATTTTCGAAAATTTTGAATTTTCAAAAATGCCTCTAACGATTTTGATTAAAATACCTAATGTTTTAGATATTTTGATGACAAATGAAATGTATGTGTATCTTAAATTTTCTGAGGATAGCTTCTGAAGACCTCTTCATTCTGGATGACTTTTATATAACTGGCAACCGGTAAGAGATATCAAAAAACTTAATACACAAAAATGTAGAGCTCATTAAAACACAATTTATGCCATATACATTTTTATAGAGACATATTCTGGATTATTAGTTTCAATTTTAGCCACTTAAAAAGGTTTTTTTACCGAAATGCTAGAGGACACCATGTGAATGGAACACATTTGATTTTCCCCTTCTACTTACAAGAAACGAAGTAACAAGGACAATTTCTGGTAATGTTTATCTCGATTATCATGAAGTAGATATTAGAATAAACTTTTTAACAATAGTTTGTTACAGAGATGTAGAGAAAGTCATGCGAATGAAGCGCATCAGATTTTTAGAAAAATATATATTAAAGTTATTCACAACAGAAATAAAATGTATATTTTGAAATTTTTGGGAATAGCTTCTGAAGAACACCTTATCATGGTTGGTTTTTGCAGAATTTTGCATAACGGTTAAACCGAAATAGATAGACAAAAATTTACTGTACCAAAAACGCAGATCTCGTTAAAACTCACAATGTATATCATATGCATTTTTGTTGTAGAGTTAACCGATTCCAAGATATTCCTTGTTATTGGCTTCAGTTTTAAAATATTTGTATTTTTCAATGACAATTGCATAACATAGATAGTGTAGAAAAAAGAATAATCTTTAGTAAGAAGGCTGTTTGTAGAACAGTTATAAAAATCCATATGAATGTAACATCAGATTTTTAATTTTCTTGTTTTTTTTCAAAGAGGAACACAATTTGAGCAGCACTAAATACGCTTAGTTTATATTTCTTAAGCCAATACAGATTACTTTCAAAAGACTGTGAATTAAATATACGTAGCCTTCAATGTTAAATGCAGGAATTGTCAAAGGAACCTACGTAGATTAATGTAATAAAACAATTAGGTTTGTTGAAAACATTTATGTAGCATGTGCTTAGAAACTTAGTATGAACTGTGTTTTTGGGGTGGAATAAAAAAGCAACTTGTCCCATTGACAGTTTCTCTGGTGACCTGTTATATTTTGTGCTTCGGATGTTGTATTTTTTTCTCGAAGTCTCTTTCTATTTGCCTTCTATATAGAAATGAAATGACTAGTGCATAGCTCTTAATTAGTTTTATGCGGGTACTTATTTTACTGCATAGCTAGTTGCTCATTTTTATTTCATTTGAAGTTCATTTAACACAACAACAACAACAATAATAATAATAACAATATTGTTTCGTAAATTGTGAACTGTGCTTGCCATTGCAATGTGTACGTACATAACACATCAAATACAGGAGTTTCCAAAATATCCGTATTTTATAAAATGATTATAAAATACAAATAAAGGAGAAAACATAAAAATATAAGATGTATGGAGACCTGAATCTTCAACTCCCTCAACATCTTGACCCGATACCCACACGTTTACCATAGCGCTAATAATGCCACTGTGCCTACCCTCTCTGAAACCCGGGTGTTCGCGTCACGGTCCACTGAGGTTTGATCAGTGGCGTGCTAATCTTAGTAATGTTATGCTCTAGCAAAGAATTTAGAACCCACAGCACATAGGTTCCCTATCTCAAAATGTTTATCTTAGACCCCTCTAAAATCCTATTTGTGCTTTCGAATTTGTGCTTTCTATATGTAGGTACACTCACAATCACACTGTCTCATATACCCAAGGTCATGGGTTTAAACCCGGTGGAAGACGACGGATTTTTACGGCGTAAAAATCCTTAGCATGGCCTCCTTCGGAAGGGAAGTAAAGCCGTTGGTCCCGTGTCGTAGATTTACGGCACGTAAAAGAACTTCAGGTCTGATAGAGACCTCTGAGCAAAATTAATTGGATAGCCCAGTAAAGAATGGACGCTGAGAACCACAGCAGTTAAAGAGCGTCCATAAATAAAAAACGCCATTTCATTACCTGTGTGTGTGTGTGTGTGTGTGTGTGTGTGTGTTTTTCTAGATAACATTTTGAGATAGAGAACCTATTGCCAATTGTCAAAGTTATGGCATGTTTTCTGGGCCGCACAGTAATGACCGAAAATTAAAGGAATATGGAGGGTGAGTTCTGTTTTCATTCAGAATGCCCCATTTATATGCCAGTAGTTGAAGGAATGCAGTATTGGTGCACAATCAAAGCGATATTTAAAATTATTGGACTTGTAACTTTGGCAAAAAAAACAGCTCTTTGAGGGTGTGCACACCTCTGATAACAGCTCGGTTTATTTCAGATCATAAGTGTAGTTAGCTAGAGCTCTTCGCCGAAACATACTGATGGGTGAGTCGCTATTTTCCGTCCAATAGAATTGACCAATAACTCTTGTTATTGGTTTCAGAAAGTTTGAGGAGATTCAAACAGGAAGATATTCATTTCTTTGTTTTACTACTGGCCCTGGAAAGCACATAGTGACCAGCTTTTGAAATATTTGAGTATCGCTTTAGCCCAGCGTATTTCCCTTATTTCCCTTCTATTTACAAGGAAACTAATACGACCGATTCTGGTAATTTTCATGTCGATTAGCATGATATCAATAAAAGAATAATCTTTTGTAAGAACAGTTTGTATGTGGAAAACTAGAGAAAAGCATGGAAATGAAACACATATTTTTTTTTGTTTTTGAAGTGGCTGCGGAGCTACTGTGAAAGGCCACAGAATCGCTTAGAGCTCTGCGAAGCGCAGATTGGGAACCCCCGGTGTGGATAATAGATCGTCAATGGCAACGTTTAGCCTTAGATGCGAAATAGAAATAATAATTTGTCATTATGCAACGGATCTCTATTGCAACGGAATCTAGGCTGGTAATCACATCATAGCTACGGAAGTAAAAATAATCGCAAGACCAAATGTGCTAGTTTAGAATACAGTTCACTTGAAAATACAATAAATTACTGAAAAATATCCAAAATAGTGTAGTTATAAAAGACCGTATGCCCTAATAAATAGGTTCCATATATTTTTGAGTCTTCAGCGCATCAGAAAAACCAACAATACAATTGTCCAATCTCAAAAATAGATAAGAGGTTAATAAAATATTTACAATGTGTTTTTAGTTTCATATTATTGCATTTATTACGTTCTTGGTGAATCCATTAACAGTTTTAACATAATCTTGGGCCTCAGGTTCCCTAGAAAACATTGTTAGTCTTATAGATATATATTTTTTCGGGTGTATACATACATTACAGAATAATATACATTAAGAGTGCAGTTATTTAAGTAATTGACTCAGCATGTTTATGTCACCGCACGTAATTCACCTAGCAACGCATGACTGTCCAACTAACATTACATAAATAACTATTCTCGTACACACAATAAATAAAAGTAATTCTAACTTAAGAGTATATAATCCTCTCTAAATCTAAAGTCTTGGTTATTTATAATATTTGCCGAGTCAAGATTCTATAGTTTCCAACAAATCGGTCATTAGTTTAGATTTCTCCGTAGGTAATGAAGTCTTAAGCATGACTTTTCAAAGTTGTGTTTATATCTTTCATGCAGTGTTAATTTTTGTGCGGCAGTTTTGAAAATGAGGCAGAGTTAGCTAGTTTTTGAAAGCTATAGATCACCTATTCCTGGCAGGCCCTAAGATATATGCCCATAGTTTTGTCAAAATTGACTACTTAGAGGAAGTTTGTAACTAAGTGATTAAACATTTGGGTATTATAAGATAGCTTCTAACTTTCGCAACATCCTACAACGTAAGTGTACAATCAAACAATAAAAATCAATAATTAAGTTATTGGAAATAAGGGCAAAATAGTTTTTGCAAACGGTTTGTACTTTGAACTTTTCAGTGGAATCTGAATGCCTCAATTTTGTCCAGATTGATGAAAATACAGCGGATTTGACATAAATGATTGAAAATAGAAGTAACGGTGGTTTTTGAACTTGGTAAGGCAGCTATTAATTTTCATCGAGTCCTCTCAAGGGGAAAAAATTGAGTCTGGTGCCAAGCGGGTAATTTTATAAGTGTAACGGCGCAAATTCGCTGCAGCAAATGAGATGCGTTATCGTGCTCTGCGTTGCCAGATCACTATCCCCCACTTTTTTCGTATTTCTCTCTCACTCGCACACTGAGCCTGGCGACACAATGCTTATTCATGTGTATTATGAAAACTATTTGATTAAAATGTTTTTACGGTTCTACTACGAACATTACTCCCTATCTTCCTCGTGAATTATTTTTTGCAGAATTTGAATATTTTGTCATAGCGCAAGTAGTATTTGTGAGAATCGGAATCACTTAGCGTGTTACTCCCCAGTTAAGTGCGACTACAGTATATCAACATAGCAGCACTCCGATTGGCTGCCGGCCTGGTGGCGCTCAAAGATAAACCTCATCCCATTTGAAAGTCACGCAAAGCTATAGAAGAGAGCTCCATTCAGTTGGCGTTTCGCCGCGGTCCCTTCAATTTGGAGCAACTTTGGCACTTAGGTCCAGGAGAGTCTACGCGCAATAACTACTCCCTCGACAAGTCGGGTACGCCGGCTTCGGTAGCCTTGGTCGTTGGCGCGTTTGGCTGTAGGTTCGAATCCATGGATGTTTCTGTTTTGTGTTCTGTGTAAGTCATTCTCTTTCTCCTGTTACTCGATAAGTTACTTTTTGTTCCTTGTTTTTGTGACCGTTACTGGGTGACAACATGCTTTGTGTTCGTAACTTCTGTAACATTTATATTAGGGCATCTGTTAAAATGTAACCGTTAGATTATTTTCCGCCCATTCTTACTCAGGATGCAGGATAGCTCAGCACATGATGCCCTCCGTGGTGTAGTGGTTACCATGTTAGTCTCATGTTCCCATGGTTGCGGATTCAAACCCGGCGGAGGACGAGGGGTTTTTTCGTGTGTAAAGATCCTTAGCAAGGCTTCCTTCGGAAGGTCAGTAAAGCCATTGGTACCGTGTCGTAGATTTACGGCACGTAAAAGAGTCTCAAGCGTGATAAAGAGGCCTATGAGCAAAATTAAACGTTCTTTCTCGCCCAACATAGAATGGGACGCTGAGAACCACAGTAGTGGTTCATTTAATTTCAGCACATGATTCCGGTGAATTATACGGTTGGTGTATGTTTTTATGCTCTACAATTATTAGAGATTCCTAATATAGAAAGTGCTTAATTGCGGGTCGTCGCAATCCAGATTTACGAATGAGTAAGTGATTAATCATTACAATAGATATCGTGACTCAGATTGAATAAGTTTATTGAAATTAAATTAAATATAATTTAAAACAGAAGTAACAGATGAAACGACAATTTAACGCTACAAGCGAAGCTTACTTTATTCAAGGAAACAGGAAACGTTAATGAAATTAAATGTAATGTAATTCAAAGGTGGAACAGGTTAACGGATGAAAGGAGTTTCATTTGCCCCATTGAGTGAGCGTTACTTTGTTCAAAAAATTGAATATCGCGTATAAATCGTTCCGAGCACTTTTACCTTTTATCAGTTTGATTTTCAATTCTTGATGACTTTATTTTCCCAGGTTCCATCCATGGTATATAAGTACACAATACTTTGGCTAGATAGATTAAATAATACGAATTTCCGCCTAAAGAGTTGCAAATGAAATGACGTTTTGTTTGTTTGGTTTTGTTACATCTAGGGTAGATTTTTATAATCTAAGGTAGATTGTAAATTATTTCTATGGATTCTGTAGCCTAAAATTGGAAACAAAGTTCTCTCTTACTTACTTAAAATAAAGTAGTGGTTTTTTTTCGTAATAAGGAGCCAAAGTTTGTTCTGTGATATTATTATTATTATTTAACAACACTGGATTGGATTTGAGTGACATTAATATAAAAATCCAACTAAACCCCAATAACTATTTGTAAGTATCTTATACTTGGGAAACGAAAATAAGAAATTACTGTATATATATATATATATATATATATATATATATATATATATATATGGGTATCCCAGAGTTCAACCGCACAAATGGGAAAGATAGTAGGAAAATAGGTATATGACATAAGTTGTGTGCTTTAATGAGATCAACATTTTTGTCTATCTCTTTTGCTTTACCAGTTATGTAAAATTCAGCAAAACTCATCCAGAATAATGAGGACTTCAGAGTATATTCCCAGAAAGTTCAAGATATGCATATTATTTGTTAAGTAAATAACTTTAATACGCGGTATGTCATTCAAAATAGTTAGAGCCAGTTTTGAGAAAAAAAAATTTCAAACATTTTTCGCTGTAAAGGGTAGTTTGCGGTAGCAGGTTTTCTTGAAAATCTTCGTGTAACATCCTTGGAAGAAACTAAACATAAATACCAAGTTTGATATTTAACGGTCTTTCCCTTTTTGAGCTATGGTATCCACAGACCCGAACCTTTTTCGAAAAATGTTTTTGGACTCAGGGACCTCAAACCATACATTCCCTTTGAAATCTCGATATCGAATTTTTGGGTACCTTTTTACAGTACTTTCTCTAGCTACTATGTACATAGTAAAAATGATTAACCTATATTAATAGCTAAATACCTTAAATATCAAACCATAGTAGAGTTACAAAAAATATCAACATTATATTCGGAAATTTGCTAAATTGAATTCCGCGTCTAATCTAAACATAGTAAACATTCATTCTGAAAAGATCTTTGCGAAACTAAAGTTTGGAAATGCCTGGTTTGGAACCTTTAGCAAACCTGAGTAGTGGAATTAATTCTGGAGACTTTTTTGTTAAATTAACTTTCATATTTGTATATTGCATTCAACTTTCATTCAGGATAATTCTATCTGATAAATTATACCAAGAAGTGTTTCATAAACGAGCTAACTGGAGCTAATTTTACCGTGAATTGTTTACTTCCCAACTTTGAAAACTTTATATGAGAATAATAATAATAGTAATACATTATTATATTTCACACTGGATGCACAATAAAGTAAAAAGTATATTTAGGAATTATGCTTTTTATTTTATACTGAAATCCAGTATGAAATATAATGAATGATTTCTCTCATTAGAAGAGCCAAAATTGGGGAATTGCAGTATTTTTGTGTTTATGGTGTTGAATTGTCATAATCCCAAAATTAATAGATTTCTTCAAATATTGATTTCCTTTGAAATGTAAAGCGATTAAAAATTATATATTTTCCACAGTTGGAACACAAGTAGCCATTATCTCCAGCTTATGGTAAATGGTCAATACTGCATTAAGGAACACTCGCTAGCTTAAGTTATCAGCTAAGAATGAGTTGAATGCAATATTAAAATTTGAAAGTTAATTTAACATAAAATCTAATACGTTCCATTCACATAACTTTCTCTAGCTGTTCCATACACAAACTATTCGTACAGAAGAGTATTCTATCTACATCATGCCAACCGCGATAAACATTAGCAGCATTGGTCTTATTACTTACTTCCTTGAAAGTAGAAGGCAAATAAGGGAATACACTAGGCTCAAACGATAGTCAAATCTTTTAAAAGTTGGTCTCTATGTAAAAATATTGAGGTTCTTTTCGCTTTACATGCTGCCGTTTGAGAGAAGCTACTTGTTTAAAATTGAAATCAATAAAAAGGACTCTCTTGAAAACGGTCAAATCTACAATAGAAACCTATATGACATAATTTTTTTCTAAAAATTCTTTTTTCGGACTCAAAGGCCCTCAAAACATATATTCACAGTGAAATCTCGACATCGAATCTTAGGACGGAATACAATATCTTCTCTAGCTACTTGTACATTGTATATGCACATGTGCTAGAGAAAGTAAAACAAAAAAGTGTCCAGAATTCGTCACTAACTCATTCTTGTTTATATTGTTGGAATGGTTCTCGATTAAATGCACTTTCCTCTTGCTGAATTGCAGGCTTTTCGCCTTGTGTATATTCCATGCAAGTTGTAAACTGAAATCTTCAAACATCTGTATGCATTTTGCTTCAACGCTGCTGTTTTTCCATTCCGTGCGAAGGACATATGTGGCCAGTTGTTTCCCTTCATTAACAATTTGGTATGTTTTTGGATGTGAAATGACTCTTTTTCATGAACATCTAATTTAGCCAACGCGATGAAACATGCCAGCAATCTGCATAGTGTTCCTCAGTTGTTCAAAGTTATTTCAAGCGAGCGATGCAACAAAACAAACTACTACATGGATGGGAAGTATATCATTTTCGGCCATATTGGAGATACATATGTCCTATTATTCATTAATAAATGTGCAAGTTGACATTTCCCCCGCAGTGCAATATGCTCATAAAAACTGTCATTAAAAACTGGCGAGGGGGAAATGCTCGTTTTCGATAAATATGTATTTTTTCATGCGAGCGTATGTGGTGGAAACATGTTTATACAGTCGTTTGTTTTTCTTTTCCTGCCCCTTCCACTGAACGTTGAGTGTGTGTGTTTTAACATTAATCAAAACTTCTTCCCGTAAATTGTATCGGGTCTAGCAACCGCTGCTACAAATAATGAATAGGACTCACTCATTGCAAATGGAGAGCTATCATCGACAGTGTGCGAAATGAACTGGCCACGGCCGGCACCTATAGTAATGACACGGCCCATGGCGATTCAACTATTTAATCCGCGCGGCTCTGTTCTCCCCTAGGCCAATCAAGTTCGAATCCCACCGCCACCGCTGCTGCCGCTTGTTTTTGCGGTGATTATAGCGAGCCACCCCCTCCTCCCGTCACCACTGGGGGTTAAATGGCCGCGCCGCGGCGGTGTTTTAAGTGGGGAAAGTGTTTGGAATAGTTTTGGTTGCACGTTATTCCCGCACTTCGCATCTACCCCCGTCCAAAACGTTCCAATATTGCTTCCCATTTACTATAATAGCCTCCACGTGCTTCATTAGTCACCATTACGTTTTGACTAGGTTACGAAATAAATCTGGTTTATTTGTAAAGCATATGCGAACTGTAATTTATAAGCGTGTCATCAAATGTTCCCATACAGATTAATGCACTCACTCTTGTGTTTAAATCATGTTCTTAGATCAAGGAAATAACAATAAAACGTCTGACATAACTTGCCAACATTTTTCACTCTGATGTCCAAATGTATATACATATCTACGTTCCATTCTACGCTGCTTAGAGTGTCCTATTCATTGGCCTTTATCAGAACTCATTTTAAAACAGTATTTTTCTTTGTCTCAAGGAAGTACAATTTATCAACACACGCATACCTGAAAACAGCGTTTGATAAGTAAACAAGCTTTGGGACATACTGCCTTACAAAAGGGATTCCAAGACATATAATAAAGATTATAAAAAGCATATATACAGGAAGTAAATAAAAAAATGTAGATTCGAGAATCAGCAGAAATCATAAAGAAATTAAACGAGTTTCCAGACACCGCTTTGTCGTTACCTGTATTATAGGTAACGAAATTCTCAAAAATGAGAAAGTCATCTGAGAGAAGATTATATAGAGTATTTTACCTCTAAACAGTTTAATGTTTGCATATTATTTTACTATCTCTCTGATTGTAAGGAAAAATGAAAAAAGATAAAATTTTAGACCACTTAAAATAAGGCATCTTAGACTATTAAAAAAGAAACCAAACGTTAGGATTTAAAGGTTTAAGTTATTGTTGATAATACTATTTTAGAATATGTGTCTAATTTCAATAATTTTGGGCTACCAAATTACACATAGTAGAATAAGATACAAAAAACTATCTAAACTATATAAGTTCCTAGCAACTATAAAACGGACATCATAAAGAAAAGTCAGGAAGGAAACAATAATTAAATTCTACATCACCATGGTCATTCCAACCTTGCCGTATGGCTGTGAAAACTGGATTCTAATAAACAAATAAACAGAGAAACGTGATTAAAATGAAACTGCTAAGAGCACTGGCAGAATACCAATTGACCCAATACCAGAATACCAGTTCCTGTATTTGAGGTGTGTTGATATCCCTTTTACTGCGTTAGAAGAATTGCAGAACTCAAGTTAAATTTCAAATTAAAGCCAGTCAGCGGGAACTGGTATGAGCGAACTTCGTTTTACCCCCTCTCAACGCGCGAGACCCGCTCGCCGTCTCCCGTGATAAGCGGAAAGAGTGAAAGGAAGGTCATTAACGCCAGTCCCCCCTCTCCGGTTTTAATCGTACATTTAAATTTGGGGCAGTTGGACCACCTGGCATGCACGATGATTATAATGATAATAAAATGAATCTACCAGAAGCATTAATTTATTCATTGAGCAGTGCGTTTCTCGAAAAAAATAATGACATTGTACTCTAGCTTAGAAAATATACTTAATAAATATTTAATTATGTAGTACTAATATTATAAATCGGATATTATTACGGGCAAAATAGTGGATATGGGCCTTTATGGCCTGTCTGAAGCAGTAATCGAAGTTTTAATTAAGCTTTATATGCCAGCATTACAATTTCTATAAGACTGAAATTCAATCCGGCTATAGCAGCTCTCACTTGTTCAGTACTTTCATTCTTTAGACACTAAATAAATGAAAATTAAACTATATAATTCAAGTTATATGCGCTATAGCGGGCTTTCGTAAGACAAGAAACTCCATAATGGTAGCCTATCACTGTTCACATATCAATATATTAAAGAAAATACTGCTAAAGTACGCGACTCGACACTTCCCACCGTATCTTCAACAGCCTGGGCCAGGTTCGCGGCTTTGTTCCTGAGTAACTATCTAATCTACGTTGACCATGAGGCGTTTTGCAGAAGTGCATACTTTATTAACTCTCGCATCACATAACATCTGAGCAACAACGTCCACATCTTTTTGGTGTCGTTTGGAAACATCCTGACCCTTGGAAACACCGTTATTGACCCTTAAGAATTTGTGGGCATGCTCAGTTCTGAAAAACAGCTCCTGTTACGTACTCCGCTCGTTAACGCAGGACAAGCAAAATAACTCGGAAACCAGCAAGCCCGCTAGTCTGGTTTGTCCGAGGGACTACAGATGTTATGTGATATTATGTGTCTCCGTACTCAAGAAGATCTTGATCGAGATTATCGAGTCATAATGTCATTGTGAAAACCAGCTGCTAAACGCAATCTTTTGGTTCACAATCAAATAGTATATCCACACATTTGTAATTTGTGTTTGTAAGCTAAAAATGTATCTACAAATGGCTTAAGGTGTAGAACAGTATACAATTGATTACACAGCAATATATCTCTGAAAACTGCATAAAATGTTTAGTAGCAGTTCCAGTGATTCCGATAATGGGCAGGTTCACGCAAAGGAAGGCAGAACATATGAACATTATACGCTCAGAATTATAATAACGCTATATGACTTTATGAATAAATCAGAGGTTTCGGATGGCTCCTTTTACAATTGAATTATTGCTAGATATAGGGAATTATATTCAGCATGAAACAGGCAAAAGTGGCGCCCTAACCACAAAACAACAGCTGTTGATTTGTACTAGATGGAAGCTGGCTGTCAATTTCATGCAGTTGCAGACATACATGGAAATTTTAAGACTTCAGTATGCAGAAGTGTATCCCGTGTCCGCGTTTAGAAGGTCTACGCAATGTACGACGTAATAATGCACATTCTACAAACGACTGGTCAAATCAGAGGTCATCAGCGCAGCCAATATATTTTCTAAAATGCGAGAATTTGTAACTGTGTATTTTTAATATTTGATATCTTTGAATCTTTAAGTACGATTAAATGGCTTTATATAATGTATTTCAGATTAAATACACACATCAAATTTATCGACTGTGCTAGAGATATGGAGAAATAACTCAGCTCTTTTTGTATCGCAGTTGGCGACGCTTTGAAACGGGAATATGATAGAATGCGCATGATGTTTATGTTTTTAAATTGTACCAGATGACCCAACTGCACCGTGTTGACTTGAACTAGCCGCGTGAACTCAATGCGGCTAGTTAAAACCGGCCAGAGAAGAACCGGCGAAAACGCCCTTCGTTTTACACCTCTCAATGAGCGCGACCCGCTCATCGTCTCCGGGCAAAAGCAAGAGGAGTAAAACCACTTTCTGGTTTTAACTTTAAATAACCCGTTGAGTTCTGCAACTCTTTTAGCGCACGGAGAGATATCTAACACTCGTCAAATACGGGGCAGTTGGGCCGCCTGGTATATCTGGATATGTGAAGTTCCTGAAAGTTTACAAGTTAAACTTTTATTGTGAAACAGTGTTTACAGGCACTTGTAATAGTTCCCTTGTTATTTGTTGTTTGTTAATATGCAAATTGTAAATATTGGGAAACAAGCCCTCCTTACTAAAGGGTTTTAAAAGCAAGAAAGCATGAACAAGCAACAAGCACCACAAGACAAATTGGGAAACTGGGTGTGCTACACATCTCTCGTTAATCATACAGTTCACAACTGGTTGCTCTGGACTAACATCTGTTCATGAAATTGAAGACATATTTAGGCGGCAGACAATTTGCGAGTTTACGAAGAATGGCAAAAGGAGTTAGAGAGCACCAGTTTTTATCGTCGCGGAATGGAGATCATTGAATTTTAGGTCACATATTTGGATTCCTTTTCTTCATATGTTGAAAAATCTTATGTTTTCCATTCACATAGCTTTGTCTAGCTGTTCCAAACACAAACCATTCATACAAAAGATTATTCTTTTACACACATAATGCTAGTCGAGATAAACATTGCCAGAATTGATCTTATTACTTGCTTCATTGTAAGTAGAGGGAAATATGGAATAATTATGCTACAGTGATAGTCTTCTTTTAAAAGCTAGTCGCTATGAGAAACAACTGAGATTCGGTTCGCTTTGCACGTTCCCGTTTGAGAAAAGTCAGGTAGTTTAAAACTGAAACAAATAACAAGGCACATCTAAAAAAGTAAGAAAGGAAAAAAAAAAAAAACAGAAACAAAACGGTCAACTCTACAAGAAAAACGTGTATGACATAAATGGTGAGTTTTAACGAGATCTACATTTTTGGTGTATTCAGGTTTTGCCTATATCTTACGGTTTAACTCTTGTGCAAATTTCTACAAAACACATTCAGAATAAAGAGGTCTTCAGAAGCTATTCCCTGAAAATTCAAAATAAGTATATATTTTAACTTTCTCTAGCCCAGTATGTACAATGTACATCGTGGATAGACGAGGTATTGTATTCCACCCAAAAATTCAATACCGAGATTTCACCGGAAATACATGTTTCAGGACCCCCTGAATAAAAAAGAAGAAAAAAAGCAGTGTGCGTATGTGTGTGTGTGTGTATCTGTGGACAGCATAGCTCAAAAACGAAAAGACGGTTAAATACCAAACTTGGTATTTAGGTTTCCAAGAATGCGACACGAAAATTTTCAAGAACCCCCCCCCCCCACCACCCATAGCCACCCTTTGCATGGACAATTTTTTGACAATTTTGTTTTCCTTAAAAATGGCTCTAACGATTTTGATTAAAATGCAACATATTAAAGATATTTCCATCACAAATAAAAGGTATATCTTGACTTTTCTGGGAATAGCTTCTGAAGACTTGTTTATTCTGAACGAAGTTTGCTGAATTTTGTATAACTAGTAAACCGTAAGAAATAAACAAAAACTTACTACACAGAAAATGTAGATCTTGTTAAAGTACATAATTTATGTCACACATTTTTGGTGGAGTTTACCGTTTTCAACATATTCCTTGCTATTGGTCTCAATTGTAAAGTATTTATACTTTTCTCAGACAGGAAATGTCTGCGTTTCTTTTGTTCTACTCCTGGCCAAGTAGAGAAGCGATTTATAATGACAATCGCATAACGACAGCTTTTAAAACATTTGACTATCACTTCAGGTATAGTGCATTCCTTTAGTTCCCCTCTACTTGTAAGGAACTAAGTAATGCTAATGTTTATCTCGATTAGCATTGTGTAGAAACAATAATAATCTTTTGTAAGAATTTCGTTTGTAGAGTAGCTAGAGAGTCATGTGGGTGTAACACCTCAGATATTTTTTGTAAATATCTTTAATACAGGTACATTATTTTAATCAAAATCGTTTAAGTTATTTTTTGAGAAAAACTAAATTCTCAAAAACTTTCAAGGATAATTTGTGATGGGGGATTAATTTGAAAATGTTCATGTCCCATGTTTGGTATTTAACAGTCTTTTCGTTTTTGAGCTACCCACAGACACACACGGATTTTTTTCTAAAAATGATTTTTTGGGACTCAGGGAACCTCAAAACATATTTCCGATGAAATCTATACACTGAATTTTTGGGTGGGATAAAATAACTTCTCTAGCTATGTACTATCTACATTGTATGTACATAGTGTCAAAAAAATAAAAATACAGTAATTATGGAGGTCAACAAAATATATTTGCATATAATTTCACAATTCTCCGTACATAACTTAGGAAAATTAATTTTTGAGTTACTGATGTTTTAATAATTGCATGTGATAATCGTACCGCAATGGTTTTAATGACATTGAGAAAACATAGCAGAAGATTACTGAAGTCCTTTAGGTCATTTACTTTATGTCACTAAACTGTTGTTTGAAAAACATTAGCATTTGTAACAGTAAAGTGCCTGTCGGACGGAGAGTTCTTATAGAAGAAGGTGTAGTTGACTGTTTGGATCGTCTAAAATTTGGTCAGTTACATACAACAGCTGACAAAAACATCAATCATTCCTTCAGTGAATCCGTCTATCGTTTGGGGTCACTATCTGCACTTGCCACCTTTCCATCGCACCACATGTAAAACCTTGTGTCCTGTAACGAAAGGATTTTCATTTTTAATGCTCTGAGCACGTATCCCATGTAACGGAGCAGAATTTGCAGCCTGGGAGGCACATTAGCATGTGTCCATCATTCCCTGCACCCGTACCAATAGCCTTCATTCCGGGAAAGCTCGAATCTCATTACGCGTCCTTCCTATTTTTTTCACATAAAACATAACGCTTTCCATTATCATTTTGTTTAATCTTGTCGCTAGCCGAATATTTCAAATATTGCACTGGACTTCCTGGAATCGCCCGCGAGGAGATTTTCTGCAAACCTCTAAAAAGTTACTTGTATGATGACTAGAAGGTTATTAATAGAAATCAAACATACAGTTGTTTTATATTATTTCAACCAAAGACAAAGCTTGATTGTCAGTAATTCGTTTCAACCTTTCGTACAGTGAGATCACTGAAAGTTGTGGTGCAATATCATCGTATTTGGTTTCCGAGTTTCAACATCGGCACATAAATCTGGTGCACACCAATACTTTGGAATTTTAATTCCCAAATGCTCAAGTGTACTGGAACAACTACCACAGATGCATCTATAACAAATTACCATATTAAGCGGACCAGCCCACTTAAATTGACAAAATTCTTGAAAATGTTGACTTTTGGATATTTGAACATTAACATAACTGTGGATTAATGTGTCGGTGTTATTTTTAGCCACTTGCAATTTAAAAACTGCGTCTGCGTTGGAAAATGCCCATTTCAATCAATCAGTTTTATTTTTCTACCACAGAACCTTAATATCATAATAAATAAAAATTATTGAATTAATTTTCTAAGTAAATAAAATTAGTTATGTATTTGTATTACAACATTACTTCATTAAAGAAAACAGTGAAAAAATATGAGCGAATGATTTATCATACTTTTTCGTGCAGTAACAATTAATTAATTTGAAATTCATCCGGTAATGTTTATTAAGTAATATTCGTCGAATATAAATATGAAGTTGTGTTTCAATATTTTCATAACTGAAGCGCACAGAGCTTTTTTGGTAGAATAGTTTAAAAAATATTCTCAATAACTACTTGTTGCATTTGTCTTAAAATTTCAGAATTAGTTACACATAACGATAGAACCATGTATTTAAAAAAATAATGTAATTCCTTAAGAAATATTGGTCTGAAAGTTTCAGGTTGGTCCCCTTAAGGGATCTGAGATAACAATAATATAGAAAGCCATGTAACTAGACCGTACGCACGGTGTTTGTGCTCTGCGCTACGGTTGTTGCCACAGCCGAACGAATGTCGCGCGCGACCGCGCTAATCTTATATGAAAGCTTACTTTATAAAGAATACTGGAGATATCGTTGTTTCTATGCAGACATTGAATCTGTTAACCAAATTCTGGCTGAAGCGAGTGAGTTCTGCCTTTATGTTTCTCATTTCAATCCAATGTTTTCGTTGTTCCTTCAATGTGTGCGGATTCGTTCGATATACTTTTATTGTATAACCAGTGCTCGAAATGGGCCGATTTGTGCCGGTATATGATACCGGTACTTCTCTACATCAGCGAATTTCATACCGACACTTTTTATTTGAGAAAATTCATACCAGTTATGTTATTTGCCATAAGTTATATTAAACCAAAGTAATAAAAGTAGTAGGTACACCAAATCATACTCACTTTATGCTATTCGAATCATAAATTCACACAATTTTGGATCAGACGGTAGTTGCCCCTGTAGACACATGCTACTCCATCAACAATGCAGCAATATCAACAAACCGTTCGGTTGGTAACTCGTAAATATCAAAGTTGTGTGGCTTAGCCAAGCGACGTTCAACCTTATGGAATAGAAAATTATCTCAAGTGGATCCGTTATAATCTGATAGCCAGTTTGTAAAGAAACACAACAGAAGATGGTTTAAAACTTAACTCATAAGCAAGATGAATACATTAGACAATTTTATAATCAAAAAGAGAAAAACTAATGGTGATATAGTATACCTGATATTGCAGTAGTTAGTGGTGGTGCGGATAGTGCTTCTAGTAACGTTTGTGTTTCTGAAATAACTGATTTAAATTCAGAACATTTTCCTACATATTGGAACCGAGTGCAGTGGCTTCAGAGATTGAAAGAAAATTACTGACTTATGATCTATAATCAGAAAGTACCCACTTTCTCATTATAAATCATAAGTCAATGAGGGTGTGTCGTGAGTGTGTTCTGCCGGTGGTATGGCCTGACTGCACGTTTAGATGGTGGATTCGGTCAACAAAGCATCACATTTTGCGACTTTCTGCAGACTTTAAAGAGCATGATGCAAAAGGTAATTTTATCGCAGGAAAGTATGCCGGCGCTTATATATTTCCATTTCAAGCACTGTGTATAACCCGACACTTCCAGCATCTTTTATAAGTCAAGATTGTATACATGCTTAAAGCAGCGCAGCAACATACGTTCAGCTCAGGCAAATGCAGTACCGCAGAGTACCAACACCGTGCTTATATGGAAGATCATATAATGTAGTTGTACCCACACAAAAATATGATGTGTTACATTCACATGACTTTCCCTACTTGTTCCGTAAACAAACTATTCTTACAAAAGCCTATTCTTTTATCTACATTATGCCAATCGAGATAAACTTTACCATAAAGTGTCTTATTAGTTAGTACTAGGTATACACTAGGTTAAAGCAACAGTCAATTTTTATAAAAGCTGTCGCTCTGCGATTGTTGTTGAAATTCGGTTCTCTTTCCATGGCCAGGAGTAATATATAAAGTTTAAGTACTTTAAAATTGAAGCAACTTAAAAGTTTGGTATTTAACCGACTTTTCGGTTTTAGTAAGCGCTCTAGACACACATGCAAGGACCTATTTCTAAAAATGATTTTTTGGATTCAGGTATCCTCATTTCCGGTGAAATCTCGGTATAGAATATTTGGGTGCAATACAATACCTCCTCTACCTACTATGTACATAAAGAAAGTAAAAAGGAAATTATTAATTCTGCAAACTTGAAGTTTACATTGATTCGGTAAATTCACCTGTACTTAAACTGTACTTTCTGAATGCGATAAATCAGTATGATAAACAGGCACAGCATTAGTAAAATAGTTTATACTCTACTGCTACGACATTCTGGGGTGAAAACGTTTTATTAGATCATATGTAGAACAGATAACTTAATTAATTTACCTCCCCCTTTTTAATGAAATTATTACGCAACGATCTAGAATATGTTCATGTTGGTGGTGTTGTGGTTATTGTTTCCTTTACCCCTTATTGTAATTTCGTGCAGCGCCATCTATTCCTTAATAACAGATGAAACACTGTCTAGTAGTCTAAAGAGAAAGTTTCAAGAACACAAAACATTAAATTTGTGGGAGCCAGAACGTATGTTAAAATCCAAAGCACTGATTCATCTACTAGCAAAAACAATGCCTACGGTCTGTGTTATGTACCATGGAATACAAATTTGGGGAGAACAAACATAAAACAAAATATTCAGCAGATTTCTTAAGGTAAAAATAAAATAAATCTGAAAAAGAATACAATAAAGAAGCTGTATCCAATAGATGCCGTTAATGCGGAGAAAATAGGCATCCGCTGAAGTGTTTTAAGCAATGTTTAAGACCTGCGTTAGCAAATTACAATAAATTGCACTTCAGTAAGGTGAAGCATGCAAAGAGTCTGCTGAATTGGGACCGGAATTAATGGATATTTCAACAGGTAAATTAGGAAATTAAGCTCGAGTTAGATATTGAGTTGACCTAAACTTGTCGGGTAAACCTTTAAGTTGGCTGCAAAAATATTATTGATAGGAAATATGAGGAAGGAGAGAGAGAGAGAGAGAGAGAGAGAGAGAGAGAGAGAGAGAGAGAGAGATTGGTTGAAGAAGATTGTGAACTGGCAAGTGTAATATTGAAAAAGAATCTAAGTTCTCTCCCTCGCCCATTCGTTTTAACATTTATTTGTCATTAAACGGCCTACACTGTCATATTGAACAGCAAGTTCTAGATAAAAATTATACAGAAATTATTTTAATAATTTTCATGTCATAATCCTTTGTTTATTTAACAGAAGGTAAAAATCTCATTTCACTTCATAGTCTTGATACTTATATCTACATGCAGGAATCGATTTCTCGTACTCAATAATAATCTCGCAAGCTGATTAGTTTAAACACGCTGGCTTTAAATAGCATCATAAAGTCACAAGTGTTCTGTGGTTTCTCTCAGCTTTAGCATAAAATCTGGAATTCGTAACTTAAAAATAGTATGAATTTCTCTAACAATAAAAAATTCAAATATATTTATTACAATTTTAGTAATCATATAAAACGAGATTCATATACCCTCAGCAATGTAGTGAGGATCTGTGTTTCTATCTATACCTATAAATTATATTTTAGTAGCAAATGTTTTTTGAACTGGAGAAAAAAAACAAAAAGGAGGTAAGAACATTAAATTAAAAAATCATAGATACGGGTACTGGAAAAAAAGAAGAAAGAAAATCACAAGCATACGCCTCTCCCTTGAGATGACGCAGTCACAGCTGAACCAATATAATCATGCAACATGGATTAAAATTGTAGTAAATGCTACAAAAATATTGACATAAATTACAAACATATGTAGGTGTGCTCTATATTGTATATCCCTTTTGAATACCAAATTAAAAAAATTAAGTACAATTCAATAAGAATTAAAAGGCCTTCACAGGCTATCCACAGAAATTTTATTTCTGGATTTGATATCACCACCGAAATATATTTTAAACAAAATTGATAGCTGTTTTAGGGAAAATAAAATTAAAAAATGTTTTCCCCAGTATGAAGAGTTTACACTGCGTAGCAATTTCAAGTTCCTGTTACATCCATGAAGATGTTGGACTTCAATTTGTGTAGTATAGTTACTCTGCAACCCCCTCCCCCTTTCTGTCTCTTATAATATTTTTATCTGGTTTCAGGTGGCTTCAAAATATGCTTTCATTTATATTTCAGTAAAAACTAAATTTTTGGATAAAATGCAATACAATATCTGGCTCCCATACTCCAGCAGGAGAAACATTCAAAAGTAATAAACATGCAAAAATGCAAGATTCGAGGGCATTGTAACTTCATTGATTTTACTGGAGATGCCTGAGAGACCTGTAACACGTAGCCAGGTTTGGTAAACATAGAATAAAATCTGACTAAAATATAGGTTGCTTAAGGTTAAAGCATAATGAACAAATATATAAAAGATGAAAGAACTTCTACGAATTTCAAGTATTAATTATTGAAACAAAATTACAGTGACTCGTAGGTAAATAATACGGAAGGTTTCGCAGTTATGCAAAATTCCGTAAAATTCATCCAGAATAAAGTCGTCTTCAGAGGCTATTCCCAGAAAATTAAAGATATACATTTTATTTGTCGTGTAAATATCTTTAATATATGACATTTAATCAAAATCGTTAGAGCCATTTTTGAGAAAATCAAAACTTCCGAAAAAAGTCCCATGTAAAGGGTAGTTGGGGTGAGGGGGTATTTTCATGAACATCTTCGTGTCGCATCCTTGGAAGATATCAAACCTAAATACCAAGTTTGCTTTTTAACGTATTTTCGTTTTTGAGCTATGCCTCCCATAGACACACAGACAGACACAGAGGGACATGTTTCTAAAAATGATTTTTTTATTCAGGGGTCTCAAAACGTGTTATTTCCGGTGAAATCTCGGTATCGAATGTATACACTATGTACATAGTACGTGTAGAGAAAGTAAAAAACGAATCGGTGAACGATACCGCACTTTTTCTAATTTAGCGAAATCATGTTGAATGCCCACTAAATCCAAATGAATGCGTAATAAACTTGTCTGACGGCGTGTTATTACTGATAATATACGTTGGTAACAGCAACTTATCTTAGCAATACAATTTATTTTGAAACGCGTGTATTCACTATTGGACCACCCTAGAGTCAGAAGGGCGCCTCTGGATATCAGTTTACAACCAAACAGCTTTAATGCATTGATTTGGGAATAAGAAAAAAGCAGGTTTCGAAATCTCCAACAACCACGATTTAATAAAACATCAAAAAACTAGGACACTTTTGCATCATAAATCGCACTACGAGCTTAAAACAAAGCTGAAATTTAAATCAAGTTTACAGTCATATAAATATATAGCTGAACATTTCCTAAGAGCAATACTACGTAAGAACCCTGGTGGATTATAAATTATTTATAGGTGATGATTTATCGCAGACGAATCAGCATTCACCTTGCCTTCACTGCCATTTGCTTTGACGTTGAAGATAAAAACCAGGGCACATCTCACATGATCGCACATCTGTTGCACCAGAATGCTAATGCAACGTGCCCAGAAAAACCATGCAAAATTCTGTAATGTAAGCCAAGGTTAAAACTGACCGAAGTGAAAATCATCGCATCTCGAATTGAACGCCAAGAGAACAGAAAAGAAACCTGAAAATTCTTCGTTCAGAGGAACCAACAGTATAAAGGTATTTTCCACTAACCCTCTCAACTATAACTGCTTCCATTTTTCTCTACTGTATAGTTTTGCGAATGCAACTGGACTTGTACCTATCCTGTGCGTGAGGATTTTTTAATTCCGTGTAAAGGAATCAGCATCTTAATGCTTTTGAGGAGCTACGACACATCTGTAGACCATGACAGTCAACTCTCCAGCTAGGTGATGCATGGTGCTGACAACATCGTCACTCCATATCGGCTGATAGTCAAGCTGTTCCGTGTGCAGGTCGAGTTGTAAGGCCAAGGGCTACATAGTTATACTTTGGTACTACAGATTTAACTTTTAATCATTTACCTAGATGGTACTGTGTTTTAAGTAATATTTCGATATAGAGATTTCGCGGAAATACAATCTTAAGATTTAACAAATGAATTGTCCGTGAACAGCATAAATAAAACTCTGGCGTGTTCCATTCACACGACTTTCTCTACATCTCGGTAACACATTACCGTTAAAAAACTTAATTTTATATTTATTTCTTGCTCATCGAAATAAACATTAGCAGAAATAATGTTATTGCTTGCTTTCTTTTAAGTAGAAGGAAAATAAGGGAATAAATTCGGATTAAGCGATAATCAAATCTTTTAAAAGACTGCCTCCGTGGACGAGTGGTCAGCGAGCTGACTTCTCACCCCGGAAGTCCCGGGTTCGATTCCCGGCTGGGGCGGGGAAATTTTCTTTAACCAGAATTATTCCCTATACCCCACAGAGTCCGGAAGTATGTATGTGAGAGTGAATGTGTGCGTGTTTGAGGAAATAAAATGGTTTAAACCCAACGTAAACCTACAGAAAACGAGTTGTTTCTAATTCGAAGCCCCCGATATGACCTTAGATGTTAAAGCGGGCTATATAAATGAAACAAATAAAAAAATTAAAAAAATCTTTTAAAAAGCTGGCTGAAATGTGGATGAAATCCTTTGAGGTGTTGACAAATTCCCGTATTTTAAAACTGAAACCAATAACGAGAAATCTCTCAAAAATGGTCAACTCCACGAAAAAAAAATTTATATTGTGTGTTTTAAATTGTTTGTATAGTAAGATTTTGTCCATCACTTACGGTTTACCAGTTGCGCAAAATTCAGCAACAATTCATCTAGAATAAACATGACTTCAGAGGCTAAATATATACATTTTATTTGTGATATATATCTTTAATATATGGTACTTTAATCAAAATCGTTCGAGCCATGTCTGAGAAAATCAAAAGTTTCAATTGTTTTTCAATCTAGAAGGTAGTTTGGGGGTGGGAGTATTTTTCTCAAAATCTTCGTATCGCGTCCTTGGAAGACACTTAACTCAAATACCAAGTTTGGTATTTTATGGAGTTTTCGTTTTTGAGTTAGCGTGTTCAAAGACACACGGACACACACATGCGCACTTTTTTCTATGAATGCTTTTTTCTTGGATACAGGGGGCCCTAAAACGTATATTTCTGGCGAAATCCCGACATCGATTTTTGGTGGAATGCAATACCTTTTTTATATAATATATATAGCACGTGTAGAGAAAGTAAAATTAAAAAACTTTTTAAATACCAACCTTAACATTACGTTAAGTATCCACTACCCCTATCCTTTACAGACAAAATCTCTATGTTATTTTCTCAAATGCCTCTAACATTCCGTTTAAAAGACTTATGTTTAAGATATGTGTTCTAATAACAATTATAATTTTAATTTACGTGAGTAACCTGTGAAATCTTTTACATTCTATATAAGTCTTTTATAACTTCATCCAGCAGGTAAATCATAAGAGGTAGATTTAAATCGTTAAGACAACCAATGTATGTTTTTATTTGTGACATTCAGTATTTTCTGAGATTGTTGTTTAAGTTTTCCACCATGTTGTTATAAGTGCTAACTCGCCATTCTTTTGTTACTTGTGATGTCATACAAAGACTATGGAATTTCTATACCAACATATATATTATTTGATTATGGTTACAGCCCCCTGCATTCTCTTCATACCAACATATGGATTTAAAAATATGATTTCTACTAGCGTTTTTCTGGATTATCATGAAATAGACGAAAGAATAAGCTTTTGTGAGAATAGTTTGTAGAAGGGATACAAAGGTAAACCAAGTTGGGAAAAGGACATTTGCAGTAATACTATTTTTTAAAATTGCAATAGTATACTCTTATCAGTGAATTTCTATAACTTATTCATATTGATCCATATTTAATATTGTTATTTATATTATAATTTATATTATTGTTCATATTAAAATGTAACTACTTGAGTTATGGAGTACTAAGATAGAGGAACTTCAAAATATACTTTAATTCAGAGACTCAATTACCCTATTAATAGTTTTATTCACAGCTTCCTCAATATCTCAGGATATGTTGAATTTCATTCCACATTCTCCATGTTAGTCACCAAATACTGAACTCTGCATTGAAAGGACGGATTTTCAGCCCCATTTACTTTCTCTTCCAATGTATCGTACAATCTACATAGTAGACAGAAAAGATATTTTAATCCACCCAAAAATTCGATACTGATATTTCACTAGAAATGTATATTTTGAGGTCCCCTGAAGCAAGAAAAAAGCCTTTTCAGGAAAAGGTCCGTGTATGTGTCTGTGAAGAGCCCTACTCAAAAACTACAAAATCCGCTCACTATACTTATTTTATATTTAAGTCCACTGTCTTCTAAAGATACGATCCGAAGATTTTCAAGAAAATTCTAACAGCCCTAAACTATTTTATGTGGAACATTTAACTAAAAATTTTATTTCTCAAAAATGACTGTAACGATTTTGATTGGAACACGAATCTTAAGATATTTTCCTGGCATATCAAATGCTTAACTTGAATTTTCTGAAAATAGCCTCTGAAGTGCTCATTGTAGATGAATTTTACAAAGTTGATAAACCATAAGAAAATCTTACTATAAAAAATGTAGATCTCGTTAAAGCAATCAATTTATCAATACACATGTTTTGCAAAGTTGACGATTTCCAATATATTCCTGGTTATTGACGTAATTTTGCGTACTTTAAAACTTTCTCATACGGCAGCTCGTTTATTCGTTTTTCTTTTGTTTTGCTCCTGGCCATGCTCTAGCGACCAGCTTTCAAAGGATTTGACTACCGCTTTAGCCTAGTGTGTTCTCTAATTTCCCTTCTACTTACAGGAAGCTAGGTAATAAGACCATTTCTGCTAATATTTATCTTGATTATATGAAGAATAACGCTTTTCAGTATTATATTATTACACACAAACACATTCGCTCTCACAAGCCTATTTACAGACTCTGTGGGGATAGGGAATGATTCTTGTTGAAGAAAAATTACCCGCCCCAACCAGGAATGGAACTCAGGATCTCTGTGTGAGAAGGCAGAACACTGACCGTAGAGACAGCAATGATGTTATTAGTCTGCTGAATTATAGGTTTTCTTAACATTGTTTATTAATTTTAACATCCAAACACACTTATATTCAGGCCCCCTACCACATTTCCAGATTCTTGGAGCATAGAGAATTATTGTGGTTAAAGAAATCTTCCTCAACTCAACCGAGAATCGAACCTGGGACATCTGGGTTGAGAATGCATAATGCTGAATATTTGACCACGGGGGTGTCCTTGAAGATTTTGTTGGAAGTAGAAAACTACATTCTCTGAATCAGGGATAAGACTTCGAAATTATTTCCTCCATAATAGCTAATCTTGTGAATGTTGAATCACCCTGTATAACTCTGCACTAACCTGAGAACACAAACGTAATAAAGAACAGCAAAATGAAATGTTTCAGTACGCAACACATAACGATGCTTCCCTAACAAATGAGCAGCAAGCTCCATTTCCCACTCCCCTGGATCTGAAAATCAGCTGACGTCAATTTGCAGTAAGTCAACCGGTCTCGCCGATCTGACAGGAGAGGGTGAAATAAACGATATCAAAGCGTTTACTTGCGCTACATGGGAAAAAAGTCTTATGTCATGACGGGTGAATCTTCACACTTCGCGAGATAAGTGCTTTCTAATGAGCACCAGTAACACATTCACAGAGGTATGACTTTCCCGCGTTACTGATAATGGCAACGAAATGTGTGTGAGTGTGTGACGCCGAAGTGATGTATGAAGTCGACTGCAAATATTTGTCATTATTGCCAGAGGTACGTCGTTACAATGGCGAATTTCGCTTTTATGAGCTTGAGGTCCTCAGTTAATGCCGCGCTCGTTAGCTTAACATCCAGACTCTGACTCAGTGACGGGTTAGCTCGTAGATCTCCGATAGCTGCTGATAGTATTCCTCCGTAATATTTTTATTTTCTCTAAACCCACAATGTACATAATGTTTAGTGGAAGTATTGTATTTCACCCAGAAATTCGATACCGAGATTTCACCGGAAATACAAGTTTTAGGACCCTCTGAAACAAAACAAAAAAAAAAAAAAAAAAAAAAACACAAGGTCCGTATGTGTCTGTGGATAGCATAACTCAAAAACGAAAAGACCGTAATATACCAAACTTAGTACTTAAGTTTAGCATCTTTCAAGGATGCGACACGATGATTTTCAGGAAATTCCCCCCGCCCTAAACTACCCTTTACATGGAAAATTTTTCGAAAATTTTGTTTTTCTGAAAAAGGGCTCTAACGATTTTGATTAAAATACATCATATTAAAGCCATGTCGATCACAAATAAAGCGTATATCTTGCATTTATTGGGATTAGCTTCTGAAGACCTGTTTATTCTGGATGAATTTTGCTGAACTTTGCATAACTAGTAAACCGTAAAAGATAGACAAAAACTTACTACACAAAAAATGTAGATCTCGTTAAAATACACAACTTATGTTATATACCTTTTTTCGTGGAGTTTTCCGTTTTCAAGATATTCCTTGTTATTAGTTTCAGTTTTAAAATACTTATAGTTTCTCATACGAGGACTTTTCAACTTCTCCCCTCGCAATTCAATTTCAATTCTATAGCAACCACATTTTAAAACATTTGACTGTCGGTTTAGCCTAGTGTATTACCTTATTTCCTTTCTACTTATAAGAACTAAGCAATACGACCGTTTCTACTAATGTTTATGTTGATTAGCATGAAATAAGCTTATTAACAATAATTTCATAGAAATGTAGAGAAAGTCATGTGAAAACAACACATCACATTTTTCTCATGATAAATGCTACTTGTGTTTACAGCAGATAATTACATCTTAATACCATCCAATGTCATTGTACACCACTGAAAATTGTGTTTAATCGTTCGCTCTGTCGCCTTTACTGGAAACAGAACGACATATGCAAATTGGCGCTTTAAGTATGCTTTAAGTCTGAGGAGGTGTGTAATATATCTATGTAATCAGTCCAGTGGTAACAATGTCTACACCGCTAAGATTATATTTTAATATTGTAAATGCACCTCATCGCATTTTCCTATTATCGAGTGTCTCAAAAGTGTCTCCGCAGTATACTTGAACGCTTGTGGTTGTGGTTAAGTTGGGAACGGAGCTAGGGAGGAGGAGCATTATTTATGTTTGTATTATTTATTTATTGAAACAATATCAACTCCCCATATTTATGGGCTGCCAATAAGGACAGAGTAAATCAGACAAATTATAAATTAACTATCTAAAAAAAAAAAAAAAAAAAAAAAAAAAAAACTTCAAACTATTCTATAAAGATAATGAAATATCGACAGTTTTAATCGTTTAGCAAACAAAAAGGAAACTAAAAGCAGCAAAAGGATTGTTAAACATAGATAATATAAAATTAATATAAGATAAATAATTTATATCAAAGAAATACAGACCATGGAAATACTAAAATAAGTTATTATACAATGATTTCGGAGAAGAGAAATTGAACCTCTTATACTGTGAGAACTGTTTGTTTCAAGTCAATACTGTCTGGTCGTGCTTGTGAAGTGAAGTCAAAACAATTACCATTGAAAAGAGAGTGTTTTAGTTAAGAACATATTCCTTATTAGTGATACGATTTCAGAAAATGTAAAACGTAAATTTCTTGAACGTTTTGCTCTCGGCATATCTTCATATTGAATCTGTGCGAGATCTAATTAATAAGTTTCAAATTCCCTGAAACAGAAGGATGCTCTGAAAAACGGTAGGTCTAAATTGTTAACGGGTTAAACATTTCGGATGAAATGTCACGGAGCCCCGCTAAATGAATGCAGATATTAGCACAGGAAGCAACTGTTTCCGTGCATGCAGAACATAGAGACATTAGTAAGGAAATGAAACCGTATCCCTATAAATGTACAGTTGTCCTCAAATAAGAATTAGGAACTAAAGGAAATCACAAATTTACGAGGAAAAATCTTCATAGTGTCTGAAATAACGGCAAAACAATCGAACTCTGTCTAGAGGACAGAGGGCAGCATTTCCAACAACTTCTGTGACAGAGGTAAATAAATAAGCTCAGTGGCATTCTCCTTCATTTCTAATAATAACTGGCGCGATCCGTTACCAACAGAACTGTGATGAATGAGCGTGCCAGCGCATTCACCTAACTGCGGAGAAGCATTTGAGACACGCGTTACTTAGCTGTGATATAGAGGAGTTTCAGTCAAAAATTACAGTACAAATTAAGAATGTTTAGGAAAATGTCTGTGAACAACATAATTCAAAACGAAAATTCTTACATAACAAACTTATTTGTTTCTGTGTATTTTCCAAGGATGCCATCGAAGAGCAAGAAACTCGCTCACCCCATACTACCTTTACATGCAATATTTTCAGTTATTTTTTTATTTTCCCAAAAATATATCTAACACTTTTTTTTTTTAAATAGCATAGTTTAAGATATTTGCATAGAACATAAAATGCGTTTTGAATTTTCTGTGGATAGCCTTTATACCCAACTACTGTAGCATTAAATTAATAATTTTGTAAAGAAATAAAGAGGAAATAGAGAAATAGTTGATATTAAATAATTTCTGTATACAAATCAACCAATGATGTAAGAATCATGTGTTATAACCCAGCTCGAAAGTCATTATCAAGGCAAGTTAGCTGGAGAAAACGATTAGCCAGGTGTTAGCTTAGCGAGGTTAAATAGATATCCAACAAACCCAGTAAGCAAGAAATACATTAGCACGAGCCGTGGTTCTTTAGAATTTGTACATTCAGAAAGAAAAGGGATGTTGGAAACGCACATAGACATTTCTGAAAATTAGCGAAGGAAAGAATCCTGAGAATTTAGCAAGCCAAAGAGTAAAAGTTGTGTCACAGATGAACAAAAAGTTTATACATCTGGCAACATAGATGGTAGTAACCTTGTGTGAAGTCATGATGTAGGTGGGACTTGGGTTAATAAAAGAGAGTGCATTTCGAAACTTTAGTTACTACTACAGTGTCTTTTGCTTCTTCGTCTTGTAGTTGTTAAATTTAACGTTTAAGTGCAGCACAGGCCCATCATTCACTTAGCGGTTATCACCAGGTGATTTTAACGAGTTAAGGTAACAAATGTATTATTTTTACTGCAAAATCAATTTTGCTGACAACACTAAGTTCTTAATACCCTAGAAGTTAGCATATTTAATGCCATGCACTTAAACGTTATTGTGCTTAGATTCAGTACAAGTTAATTTATTAATTTTAAAACAATCGGCAGTCCGTTCCAAACATATCAGTTATTAGCCTCCATTAAAATATTTAATATTCTCTGAAAAAATACCTAATATTAGTTATTTTGCCCCAACCACGCATGCCCCGAGAGAAAGATCTCACAGCTTACCACTGAAGTAACTAGCAGGTAACAGACAGGGAATCTATTTCACCTGGATGACCTCTTCATTCTGAAACACTTTTATACAAGTGATATAAACCTCAAAATATAGACAAAACCTTAATACACAAAATGAGTAGATGTCGTTAAAACTCACAATTTATGTCTAATGACTGGGGGGAGCAATTTTATGTTCTAATAATCTCTTTAATATGTTTGCACTTATACATTAAAAACTGTAATAAAATATACATAACATTTCCATATAAAAAGAATAAGACATCACAATAACGTAAATGCAAAACTTAAGAGAATTTTATGTAACCTCTCTGTGAATAAAACTATTGTGGAAACCATATAAGTTACGCAACTCGTCAGAATTTAACTTTAATATTGCAGATTTAGTATACACCTGCAACCTAATTTTGTGGCCTTCTATTATTTAGGATGATTACACGAAAACACATCTCAAGCTTAAACCGGAGCATGATGACGAGCCAGCAGACATATATTCAAAACTGAATTTATTAAACTATTAATGGTTGAATGTTTCGCATACCTTTGTTTCATAAATCTTAAGAAGTATAAAACCAAAGCATTTGAATTAACCTTAATTTAGTATTAGCCTTTATTACGTATAAGTACAGCCACCACACTTGAATTCGATCCGAAAGCGTTTGACAAACCACCTTCATACCGTGATGGAACGGATACAACCAGATAAACCGGTGAGTCACCGATGTGACATTACATGTTGATTGTGTTGCGTATGAGCTAATATGCGACTTTCCACTTATGAACATTTTAGCTTTAGAGAGCAAAAATCTGACATAAAGCTGAATTTTAACGGGCTATACATGTTTTGTGTAGAACGGTTTTGTCCATCTCTTACAGGTTACCGGATATGAAAATTTCTCCAAAATGATTGGGGCTTCAGAGACTTTTACCATAAAATTCAAAATATAAATTGTATTTGTCACGTAAATATATTTTAATCAACATCGTTAGATCCATTTTTGAGTAACTCGAAAATTGAGAGAGAGAGAGAGAGAGGGAGAGTGAGTGAAAAAATGGAAAGTCCATGTAAAAGGTGTTTGGTGTGCGAGATTTCGCTGCAAATCTTCGTGTTGCATTCTTTTTATTTATTTATTTATTTATTTATTTATATAAGAAACTAATAAAAAATGCCACGTTTGGGCTTAACCGATGTTTCGTCTTTGAGATGCTGTTCATAGACACAACTCGCACACATGGAACTTTTTTCAGTTATTTTGTTCAAGTGCTCTGAAAACAAGTAATTTCGGTGAAATCTCGGTATCGAATTACTGAGGTAGAACGGATTACTTCCGTAAAAATTATTTATAAAAATATTCTAAATATGGAGCATAATTTGAAACATTATGTCCATTAATAAAATTGCAAAATATGCATTTTACTTTAATTTGCTGGAAATGTATTAACTTCACTTACACTATACACTAAGTAAGCACACTTTCTGGCACAAAAGAAGAAACAGGCACAAGCATTAACATTCTGTCCGTAATATTTTTCTTCTATTATGGGTACTGGGTAACACAAAATGCTTCAAATGTTCGTTTGTTTGTTTTTTTTTTGTTTTTTTTTATTATGTACAATATTAATAATGATAACCCGAAATTGTATTGCTGAAATCGAACTGCAAAAGCATAAAAATAAATATTATCTACATGTCTACGCCTTTTAAATTATAGTTACGTCCCTAAACACTACACTTAGTTTAATTTTGCAACCATAACTTCTGAGATCCTCAACATGGAGTTTATGAAAACACACCAGTAAAAAGAGAACATTTTTATATTTCCATTGGTGTCACTGTCCCTCTGCCGTGCCTAGACAACGACGATGACGACGACTACGGAGCTGGAAGTATTTAATTCAACTCAACGTAAGCTTGCCCGTCTGGGCATTGTGGTGGTAGCGTGTCTGCCTCACATGCAACAGGTCGCGAGTTCGAATCTCGCTGAGGGTGAGTTACCCGCGTAAGGTTTTTTTCGGGGTTTTCACTTATCCTGAGAAGACGAATGTGGAGTAACTTTCAGCTCCATGGACTCCGAGATCATTTCACCAATTTCATTCATCGTCCGTTATGCCCAAGCAGATTAAAGGACGTTAAGCTTAAAAAAAAAAAAAAAAAAAAAAAATGCAAGGTTATTTTGTTGTTAAAAGTTGAAACTCATTTTTACAAGTGTGAGTGTGTGAGTATGTTTGTGTGTGTGTACTGGGCTCCTCCTTCTTCCCAGACGTTTCGTCTGCGACTACGGCAGACATCTTCGACCTCCCCGTCTGGGAAGAAGGAGGAGCCCAGTAGACCACGGCTGACAAGCCCGGATTATACTCCAGCCAGTATTGACACCGGCCGTGAAAGCCTAAGAATTTCGACAAACAGTTTATGTTAAATAATGCTTATGGGGTTATACTCTGTATCAAGTTAGTTCAGTCCTGATGTCAACAACAAGGCGGAGCTGGCTCACCTCGCCGCGTGTTAACGGTACATGTGCGCACATAAGTTTTGCAACACTAGCGATATATATCAGCAACCTGTGGAGAGTACTTTGAGAAATGTTGCAATTCTGTGTCAGAATATACTGCATGTACAATTTTAGTTAGAGTCGACAATCATAAACTTTACCGCGAATAGCACTTTTCGCAAAATCATCGTATTTCTCCGAACGTTTGTTATATTTACGCGATGTTCCCGGTGTTCTTAATCTTCCGGATGCTTGCTGTTCCATTCTAACACTATGCACACTAAATGCAGAAACGCCAAGGAGAGCACCCGTTTCTTTTTCGATATTCTTTATGGCCGATTCAGGGTTTCTTTCTTTAAGCACCGCGAAACAATGCGTGACCATTCGTCTCTCGCCACTTTTTAAACGCTTTCCTCGGTTGTATTTTATTACGGCTAATCATCCATGATCAAAAGCTTACTGCTTTTAAACTGCATGTATATAAACTTGCTATAGCAAGTCCCCTGGGCTTGTGACGCATGCGAGATGTACAGGAAATACAGTCTTAAATAACACATTATCAGAAGCGACCCTGCACTATAAACAATAACAGCTTAATCAGCATTCACCTCGAGAATTACCGGTTGTTTAAGAGAGCTGTCTGGTACAGGCTTGTAACTTATTTTGTATATAATACCAATGTTCTTTAGTAATATAAGTTAGCTGCATTTTATTTAACAGTAATAAGTTAATAAAGTCAATGTATAATTTCGCCGGTCTTCTGTCTAATCTGTATATTTTTTTATAAAATGTGTACGTCTGTTGTAAATTTTCCTTTCAGAATTCACGAACCTAGAGCCATCTGCTTGGTATGTGTCGGATATGGATAAAATGTCGGACCTTTTATAAGAATCGAAGCATTTGCATACTTTTCTCTCCGAAACTAACTCGCGCAGAGCAGTGATCTGAAAACTATTACAGTACTGTACTTTTAGGAGGCTGTTACAATATACATCCACGTAAAAGTTAACACCCATTACCTTCGCTGAACCAATCAACAGCCTAAGGCTCTTTTGCTTCAGTATATCTGTCTCTCTCTCTCTCTCTCTCTCTCTCTTCCCTCCCATGTGTTGACATCAGGACTGAACTAACTTGACACAGATAATAGTCATTTCCGAAATATGCGTTCCTCCTCCCCCCATTCTGGTCATGCAATGAGAAGGGAATTTCCTGATATCTGATAAAAAATGGCGTTTTATTTATGGACGCTCCTTAACTGCTGTGGTTCTCAGCGTCCCATTCTATACTGGGCATGAAAGACCGCTTAATTTTGTTCAGAGGCCTCGCTATCAGGCTTGAGGTTCTTTTACGTGCCGTAAATCTACGACACGGAACCAACGGCTTTACTTCATGCTAAAATCCATCGTCCTCCGCCGGGTTTGAATCCGCGACCTTGGGTATATGAAGTCAGCATGGTAACCATTACACCACGGAGGGCGATAAGATATCTGATAGCAACATGTTCTTAATAGATTTAACTATCGCTTTAGCTTTGTGTATTCCTTTATTTCCCTGTAGCTACAATAAAATATGTAATGGAATATTTCTGTTAATGTTTATCTCGATTAGTAAGACCTTCTATGAGAATTCTTTATTTAATTTATGAAAAGTCCATCTTAGAGCAGATGTAATGAATATGAAGGTAGAAGATTAATCTTTTGTAAGAATAGTTTGCTGCAGAATAGGTAGGGAAAGCCATGTAAATGTAACACATTTTTACTTTCTCTAGCACCTAAGTACAATATACATAGAGTTAGGGAAAGTGTTGTATTTCCCCAAATATTCGATTCCGAAATTTCATCGAAATACACATTTTGAGAAACAGGGAGTCCAGAAAAAAGCAATCTTAGAAAAAGGATTCTGTGTGTGGTTGGTGTGTGCGAGTGTGTGTGTGTGTGCGCGCATGTGTGTATGTGTGAGTGTTGTAGTTTGTTTTAGTAGCGTCAACGTTCGGGTGCCAATATGTCGTGATATTGTTGTGGTGTCAGTATGGCGCTGTCAGGTGAGTCTACCTGGAGTTGGTCGCGGGTTAATGCTAGTGAATTTCTCTACATTAAGTGTACATACCTTGCAGATTCCCTTGGTTGCACCGGCTAAGCTTGTTCTAGTAGACCATGAGTTGTCTCTTGTTCCGGGGGGAAAGAATGACAAGGATATGTAACACTGTTTGTAGACTCAAATAACATAGGAATTTCACTTAATTCACTGTAGACTTGCTTTATTAGTGAATTGTTGTTCGTTTGAGGCGCTAAGCCTACGTGCGACTCCCGACATAACCGATTGCGATCTTGATGAAGCAGTTTTCCTTGCGTGCTAATTCCACTTTTACGGAGTAGTTATAACTTTGCATTAGTCACTGTAATCTGGAGTTTCTCGGTCCATGTAACATTCACGATGATGATTGCCCGTCACATTAATTTATAAAACACTTATATTTTGCAATATACGGCGCGCGATTTCCTACATGATGTGTCTTACTTTAAGAGCCTGTGAGTCTCTAGTGAAACTTCTGAACCCTGTTAGCTGCATTGTGAATCTTACTGACCCTGATTTCTTGTCCGCACATCACTTATATACAAAAAGGTCCGAGTTTTGCCCTCCTTTTTGATTGGCTGAAAAAGGGCGCGTAAAGTGGCGTTATCACGTGACTATTGGGGATTTTTCTTTATTTTACACCCACGTGACCTTGCTCCACAATGCAAAATTCCCTTTCTCCAGTTCCAAAGGGAGAGTGCCTAACTTCCTCTTAAGGGTTGTTACTAAACCCCTAAAGCATTAAAAGTTGTGTTATTTTCAACAAAGCCCGTAGCCTTGACGAATACAAAAGGGATTTTCTACCCGCCACGGTATTGCGTTCCAATGAGCAAATATTTCTTATGTTAAATATTACAAACTAATGATTAAACTAATAATATATACGTCGTACCAGAATACTGTCGCAGTGTGTGTGAGCGCGCACGCGTGCGTGTGTGTCTATGGACAACATACGTAGTTCAAAAAACGAAAAGTCGGTTAAATACTAAACTTGGTATTTAAGTTTAGTATCTTCCCAGAATGCGACACGAAGATTTTCAGGCCAAGCACCCCACCCTAAACTACCCTTTACATGGAACATTTTTCCTAATTTTCGATTTTCTAAAAATGGTTCTAATGATTTTGATTAGAACGCCTTATATGTTTACATGGCAAATAAACTGTATAACCTGAATTTCTTTTGGAGTGCAAATCATAAATAATGTCATATGCAGTTATTTTCCCCTATTTTTCAGAGATATTCGCTGTTACTAGTTTTTATTTTAAAATATTTGAAATATTTCTCAAACGGGAAGACCTCTTTCGTTTCATCTCTTTTTTGTTTTACTCCTGGCCATGGAAAGGTAATCGACATTCAACGAGCATAGCGATAGCTTTTAAAAATGTTGAATGCCGCATTAGCCTAAGTTAATGTACTGCCTCATATCTCCTTATAGGAAACAAGTAGTAATACCATGCTGTAAATGTTTAACTTGATTAGCATCATGTAGATAAAAGTATAATTTTTGTAAGAATAATTCGTTTGCAAAACAAATAGTCATGTGAGTGGAACACATCCTATTTTTTTTTCCTTCTTTTTTTCCTTCTAGTCATGAAAAGAACATTGCAATTCACATATCGTATAGAGAGAAACTCTATAAAAATCTGTTTAACTTGCTGTATATTTCGTATGTCTAAAAGAAATGTTGGCTGTCTCCGTATAGAGTACCTACATGCTATCCGAAGAAACTAGACTTTTATTTTGTCAAGATTATTCCCAATCCTCCACAGAGTGTGGAAGTGTGCATGAGAGAACTGGCTGTATATAGATTTAATAAACAAAATCTAAACGAAAACATAAACCTCGTGATAACTGTAAACAGTTAACACCGTTTCCGATAGGTAATAATATGTTCCAAAGGGTAATACCGCTGATGGCGGGGTAAAATTGGAACAAACAAACAAAGAAGAAATGTATTTGCAAATATACAACAAAAGTTTATCCCAATTAACGAGTAATGCCTAACATAGATAAATAAGCTTTTATAAGAAGAGTTTGTCGAAGAATGAGCAGACATGGTTAAATGCAGCATAACAGATGTTACTTTCACTAGCATGCATGTACATGTAATGTGTCTAGTAGCTAGAGAAGATATTGTATTCCACCCAAAAATTCAACATTAGGATTTCACCAGAAATATATATTTTGGGGTCCCCTGCGTCCAAAAGAAAAAGTATTTTTTGTCAAAGGACCGTATATATGTGTCTCTGGGGGCAGCATAGCTCAAAAACAAAAAGACAGTTAAATACCAATCTTGTAATTTTAAGTTCAATATATTCAAAGGATGCGACGGGAAGATTTGCAAGAAAATCGCCCTACTCCAAGTACCCTTTACATGGAATATTTGTCGAAATTTTTTATTTTCTCAAAAATTGTTCTTAACGATTCTGATTAAAATAACAATGTTTAAGATATTTTCATGACAAACAAAATGTCTATCTTGAGTTTTTCGGAAATCGCCTCAGAAGACCTCTTCATTCTGGATTACTTGTGTATACTTTTGTGTAACTTGTAAACCATAAGAGACTAAACACAGAAATATAGATCTCTTAACACACAAACTGTTTCCGAGATATGCCTTGCCATTGGTTTCAATTTTAAATATTTTTAACTTTTCTAAACCGAGAGATCGTGTTTCTTTTCGGCTCTCGTTTGTTTACTCCTGACTGGCAAAGAGAACGGAATTTCAATTGGTTCACATAGCGACGGACTTTTAAAGGATTTGACTAACGCTATTCTCCCATTTCCTTTCTACTTACAAGAAATCAAATAATACTACGATTATAGTGATTATCTCGATTAGAATGATGTAGACAAAAGAATAATGTTTTCTAAGGAAAGTTTGTTTGCGAAACAGCTATACGAAGTCATGCAAATGGAACACATCAGATTTTTTAAAATGTGTGTAAAGGCAAGTTTTGCAACATACGATGCCACAGAATATGGACATTGGTGATACAGAAATGAATGAAAACTGGGAAGGAAGTAGTCCAGGCCTAAGTTAGTACATCTTCCTATTGAAGGTTACTTACTCTCTCCCTCTTACCACCTTCAATGAAGTAGTAACCTGAATCTCTGCTTTTGGCAAAAAGAGGTGCTCATCAAGCTGCTTTTGAACCTTAAAGTGGGGTTGCTTCTTAATCTGTAAGTATACAGAGCGCCGTAAGCGAAATACTGCCACTTAAGACAGGTTTGCCACTTTTAACGCTGGTATTATTGCCTTCTGTTCTGCATTCAGTTTAGTGTTTTGAGTGTAACCTACTGTAGAATGACAGAAGTCTAATAGAAAGGGAACTTCCTGGAATAGGAAAAACAAAGAAAAACCGGGATTGATCAAACCTCGCCTCCGGAAGCAATGGCGGAGTTAACTTCTCTGATATTTTGATGAAAAGCAATGAAAAAAAATCTGATGTGTTCCATTCGCAAGGCTTTCTCTACAAACTATTGTTACAAAAGATTATTCCTTTGTCTACATCGTGGTAATCGAGATAAACATTAGCAGGAATGGTTATACTAGTTCCTTCTAAATAGAAGAGAAATAAGAAATGAAATGGAGTGTTGTTTATGGGCGCTCCTTAACTCTTGTGGTTCTCAACGTCCCGTTCTATACTGGCGTGAAAGACCGCTTAATTTTGCTCAGAGGCCTCTCTATCAACACGGGACCAACGGCTTTGCTTCCCTTCCGAAGGAAGCCATGCTAAGGATTTTTACGCCCGAAAATATCCATCGTCTTTCGCCTGGTTTGAACCCGCGACCTTGGTTATATGAAACTAATATGGTAAACATTACACCACGGAAGGCGACGAAGAGAAATCAGGCAATGCACAAGGCTAAAGCAAATGTCAGTTTTTTTAAAAATCCGCTCGCTATATGACCCAATTGAAGTTCTGTTGGCTTAGAGCGGCCAGGAGTAAAATAAAAGAGAGATGAAACAAAATATGACCTCACGTTTCAGAAAAGTTTGAGTATCTTAAAATTGTAACCAATAGCAAGGTGTATCTCCGATACAATATCTTTTTTTTTTTTTTTTTTTTTTTTTAAATAGTGTTTAACGGCAGCTTTTACTACTTATGGTACCACAGGCGATGCCACTGGTGATACATGGAATATAGATGGAGCACCGGTTGAATGCGATGACGGGGGAAACCGAAGAACCTGGAGAGAACCCGCCCTGCGCCACTTTGTCCACAACAAATTCCACATGCGGTCAAAATCGGACCGCCTACGTGAGAGGCGAAGGTCTAACCACTCGGCCATGGCGCCGCCCCGCGAAACGGTCACGCTAAAAAATAATAATAAATAAAAATATGCATATGAGATAAATTGTGTTTTAAGGGTATATACATTTTTTGTGTAAGAAGTTTTTCTGCCTCTTACGGTTTACCACTTATGGAAAATTCATGCAGAATGAAGAGGTTATTCTCAGAGAAATCCAGATATAAATTTTATTTGTCAAATAAATATATTTCATAACGGTATTTTAATTAAAATCGTTAGAGCCATTTTAGAGAAAAATGCAATTTTTCATATGAAGGGTAGTTTGGCATGGGTGGAGTTTCTTTGACTGCTGTAATCTTCAGCGTCCCATTCTACAATGGGCGTGAAATCCGCTTAAATTTTTCAGAGGCGGGACCAATGGCTCTTCGAATATAGACAGTTGAGGCCTATTGCGTAGTTGTCTTCTGGCCCATTTTATTTCGATTTCTTTTCTTCTGTAAGAGGAACTTTAGGTCGCGATATTGAATAACTAATCCGATATTTACCTGATAAGAGAGAGAAACCATTGAAAAAAGTAAGTCAGATCGGCCGGTACCCACTACTCCGGAACACGAACCATCGCTTCCATTCATTGGCATTTGTCTCGTGTATTATGCGCGTACTTTATCTTGAGCTTTCGGTTCCCTAGTCTTCCATTTAGTAGAATTCGTGCAATTCCGGAAGCAGAGCAGAGCAATAACATTGACACATGAAATACACTATACAACCTGATCACTAGTAACTAAGGTTTGAAGCATTAAATATGTGAGAAGCTTCTATAAGCTCTCGTCAAATGTTGGATTGCAAGTCTACTCGCGCTTATGTTTGACTTTGTGTAGCGTTTGATTCTTCTCAGGGCCTTTTTATCGGGCTTGTTGGGCTTCACAGATCCAGACTACCTGGCGGCTTCTTAATTAGTTGCTAGGATTTTTGTAGAATCGCAGTTTATTTTTATAGTTATTATTTTACAATTCCAAAGATAAACTGTAATCGCTCGACGCAATTCTTTACTTTGTTGAACGCTGTGAATCCATGGGCGCGTATAATTCAACACGAATACATTTTTACGCGTTATCTCTAAACGTCCTTTTCCATCACGCGTGAAGAAGCCTCCTTCTTCATGATAACTTGGCGTCACCAGCCAGAAAATCAACACGTAACTATAGATACTATTGAAAAACAAAATCGCATCGAGAAAATCAAAACAGTTAAATGCTACGAAAACACAAGGAGTAATAAACATTTACATCCAGCGATTTCAACTTCGGAAGCAAAGGAATAAAAACAATTGAACATCAAATATTATAAACATGACATAAAACTTATAAAATGTCGGTAGATTTTGTGAATAATATATAAATATTGCCTCAGGTTTCAATCTGTCTGTAGATCCCATACACGTGCGCTGTGTTTCGTTTAGTAATTAAATTACAGTCCTTTCGTATTCTTTTCGGCTAGGGCTTGTAGGGCTTGATGAGGGTCTCAAAGAAAGGAACTTTCTTTTGTTGACAGCACTGCAGAAAGACAGGTGGGCGAGATGTGTCTTCCTTATCTGTCCCTCGCTTCCCCGTAAAACTAACGTACAAGAAAAGGTGCGCGCTTTAGACTTATTAGCCTGTTGCGTCTCCAAATTGGTCCGTCCATCTCTTGCAAGTTCTTCCTATGTTTCGCCATTTGCTTGCTTTTTACCTTAAAGCTCTCTTTGGGCATCTTTCTTGCAGTATGCATTGTACATGTTCGAGCCATGTGCTTCTAAAGTTTTCAATTCTTTCATTTATATTGTATATGTGTAAATTCTGATTTACTGTTTCACCTTCTCTCGTCCCTACCATTACTGCCCTGAGAAATCTCTTTTCAGTATTGTTTATAGCCCCCTTTAATATCTAAGGTCATATAAGGGGCTTTGCATTAGAAACAGCTCGTTAGGTTCTTTACGTTGGGTCCTCAAATACACATTCACTCTCACATACATACATACATACTTACAGAGTCTGTGAGGAATAGGGAATAATTCTGGTTTAAGAAAAATTCCCCGCCCCAGCCAAAAATCGAACCCAGGACCTCGGGGTGAAAGTCAGCTCGCTGACCATTCGACCACGGAGGCAGTCTTTTCAGTTGTTTTTATTCTGCTTACATCGCTTTTCTTTAAAGTTTGGCTTAGATATGGGTGTGGTCATTGTTTATAAAATGTAATATTTGTCTTTCCTTGTTTTGTTTTTAATTGTCCTTTCTATTCTGCCACACATTTCATTAGATTTTTGTATGTTATGTTGGGCATCTACTTCATCCTGAATGGATATTTTGCATTCAAGATAATTAAACGAGTTTACCAGTTCTATAATTTGTGCTTTAATAATTGGTTTTGATCGTACTGGAATATTGCCTCTAAAATGCATCACTTTGGTCTTGTTCAGGTCGTTTTATATTTTTCCCTATTTCGTTTAAAACATATATACTTTTTGTAATGTGCTTTCGTTATCAGATACAGTCGCTAGGTCATCCGCGTGTAAGAGAGTCATGATGAAGTTTTTATTTATACCAACCTCATGTACAGCGTAAACTATAACTAAATTATTTGTGTGATGTATAATGTTTTCATAATTATTTATTTGGCAATAAAGTAAAGTATAAACCAAAGGTGTTAAAGTCGTTTGGCAAATGTTGCGGAAGGGCACTCCAGCGATGAGATCTTTCTCTGAAGATGTACATGGGAGGGAGAGAATGGAAAACACCAGTTAAATTGACTGAGAACCTCTAATAGGCCGGCCCCGGCAGTCGTGACTGTTGGTGCGTTTGGCGTTGACGTTCTGGCACGAAAACGTTGCGGGTTCGAATCCCGCTATGGGCAGAATGTTTAGTGTTGTATGTTTCTAAGTTTGTGTACTTCTAAGTCATGCCCTGAAGGTCAATATATGCAAAAGAAAGAAAAAAATCTTTATTGGAGGCCAATACAAGATCTGTTGGAACGAGCTGCCGATTGTTTTAAACCGAATAATAACTTCCTGAAGCTAAGCACGATATATTGCTATTGCGACATATAATCGGCTAACTTCCAGAGTATTGGTAACTTTATGTTATGGGTAACATTTGTTTCCACAGTAAAACTAACCAGCTTGAGTTTCTGTGAACCGCTAAAACCCTATACGGCAAATACCCTGATGATCAAGAGGGTGATAAGCGCCACCGACTGTCGATAACCTTTTGTAACTTGCATCGCCTATAAGGAGAAGATGCAGAAAACGCAGTGCCAGTCACTAAAATTTCGAAATAAATGCTCTAATAGTACCCGAAGTCCCGCCTAATCATGGCTTCACACACAGCTTCTTTTTACATACATCTTTTTTTCTTTATCCCAATTCTCAATGTTTTTCTTCCTCTCCAATTCCCAGAAATTGGTCTATATGCGTTCCCAAGCAACTTCAGACTTCTGAACACAGTGATTCCTCAAGAATTGTTGCTTATCCTGGTAGTTTTCTTGTAATTGAGTTCACCATTACCATTAATGGCCCTCGCTATTCTATCTATTTAAGTGATTATTTCTAACATGATCCTTACTTCTAACAGTGTAACTCCCTCTTTTTACATTTAGCGTGGAATTTAATACATAGAAATTATTTATTGCAATTTGTTTTCTATTTCCCCATTATTTTATATAAATAATTATTATTATAATAAAATAATAAGACGGCATCAGCGTGCTCTACAACTATGTAGAAATGGGTGATTTGTATGTATAGATTGTGTGTCAAGAATTTATTTGATCGGTAAATGTCGATAATTATTTGAGAAAATAGCAGCAAGGAATAATGCAACTTTCAGGTATGCAAAGTAAATAAATGTTATATATAATAGTATAAGAGATAATGTGAATAATTGTGAGATTTCAAAGTACGGATATCATCGAGATCTTATAATCATTATCTTGTGACGTTTTGCTGCTCATAAATTATGCGTTATTTAGTAATGGACTTGCAGTTCATACGTCAGTTGTTACCATTCAAATTTAATATAAAAATGTTCAAATCTTGCCCTGTTTAAACAAATCAAGTATGTCATTTTGCGACAATCAGCGTCGTTCTCCTTTTTTCTTCCAATTTCGTGTGTTAGAGGTGGTCGGATTTAACAGAGACACAAAACTATAGAAAAGAGGTTTCTTGGATGGTAGCCACACCAAAGAATAAAACAAGAAGATGAACCTAAACCTCGTGTCACCGCCAGTGCCAACTCGTATTAAATGATCAAAGATTCCCTCGCCGCATCGACTATTAAATCATGTTTGTTAAGCCAACAAAATGTAACTCATTGAATGGCCGTGCGGCTTAACCTCCTTCAATAAGTATTATTCTAGTCTCTTCCTTTATTTCAAGCCATCTATTTTATCCAGTAACTGAACATTCAAGGGTAGCAAATGCAACGGCTTACTGTCCGGATTAAAAACAACGATGATAATAATAATAATAATAATAATAATAATAATAATAATAATAATAATAATAATAATAATGTTCCCATAACGCAACACCTTGTGGAGAGAACGACAGAGTGCGTATGGTGTAAAGATTTAAAAGCAAACACTATATAACGTAGAATTGCAACATTTGAATAAAATGATGAATTATGAAACAATGACTAGCTTGAGAATTAATTTCAAATACGAAGTAAAATAATTTACGTTAACAAGATAAAAATGCTAACCTTCTGGAACAAAGCGCACTTTTGCAACAAAATAATTAAATGCAGATCTAACCTTAAAGCTGCCATTTTGTTTTCAATCTCCCGCTACCGGAAACAAATTATATAAGAGGCATAATCGAACACGATTGTCAATTTCTTTAGATGTTATAATTACTCTGTAAGCAATTGGTCGATACTTGAGATGTTCTTAGATGCCATTCACCCATGTATAGTCGATATAGCATTGCGATTACTAGGATCGAACTCACATCGACTTCCTGGGATGCACTGCGATTAATTCAACCAGCGCCCTCTGAAAGCGTCTATTCCATTTACATAACGAAGTTCAAAGTACTATACGGCTGTAATGAAAATAAAAACTGAAGGTTATGAAATCTTGCATCACATAAAATTAATTACAAAGCCGTAACTTAACGAGATTTTTACTATATGAATATTCCGCGTCTATATGTCGTTCCACAGCTCAGCGGCAAAAAGCCTAATACGTGACGGATAAAATTAAAATCAGTTTAGCCTGATCTGGTATCGATTATTGAATTCTGTCCCAAACCAAGACCATGTGAAAGACGCAATGAAGTATATCACATAAAGGGAAGGGGAGACGGTAAGCTTCGATGATTGATTTCACACCCTCGTACTCTGCCAGGGATGAAAGATTTTCTAATTCGATATGAATATTCTCAAGCTACATTTGTGGACGTGGAAGCTTATGACAGTTATTCACATTTAAATTCAATACAGAGGAAAGAAAGGTAATTAAAGTTTGGTAGGGTAACCAAGTCCAATACAGTAAGTTCATGCAGCTTTTACCATTAGCATCTTCATACGTTGCCAATTATTTCAGTAAAATTTTATGTAATGCACTCACATGACATTCTCGAACATGTATGTGTGATTTAGTGAATAAAATGTTATATGTTCCATTTCAATGACTTTTTCTACATATCTGTAACTAATTACTCTTAATCTTAATTATTCTTAAAAAGCTTATTCTTCTACCTAGTTTATGCTAATCGAGATAAACATTAACAGAAAGTACCTCATTGGCTTGTTTCTTATAAGTAGAAGGGAAATTAGTGAATACACTAGGCTGAAGCCAGAGTCAAATCCTTTAAACCTGGTTCCTATTTGTTTGAAATTCGTTCTCTTTGGATAATCACAAGTTGGTATTTTAAAATTGAAACCCATATCAAAGAATATCTTGGTAATGGTCAACTCTACAAAACAGTGTATATGATCAATCAAAATCCTTACAGCAGTTTTTGAGAAAATTAAAACGTTCGTAAATTTTCCCATATAACGGGTATTTAGTGAGGGAATTTTCTTTAGGCTTGTTTCGCATCCTTGGAAGATCTGAATTTAAATACCTACATAGTTTGATATTATATCGAATTTTCGTTTTTGATTTATCATGTGCACTCTCGTACACATACACACACACGCGCGCGCGCACAGGAATCTTTTTCCAGTGAAATCTCGGTATCGAATTTTAGGGTGGAGTGCAATACCTTCTCTACCTATGCGAAAGTAGAATGACAACAGTGGGCAAGTTAACACCATTGCCGATAGGCAAATGTTCCAAAGAGAAATGCCACCGATATTATTGGGGAGTTAACGGCAGGATAAAATTGGGGAAGGGGACATTCTCTACCAACAAAGAATTCACAAGTCATTATCTACGAATATCAAAAGTTATTTTTCTTTTATCGCTACGTTAAGGTGTAGTTTTTTGCTTTCTCTAGTACATGCCTATACTCTATAGGAGAAATATTGTATTCCGCCTATAAATTGTACATTGAGATTTCGAGAATGTATGTTTTGAGGCGCCCTAATTACATCAAAAATACTTTTTAACGGCCCGAGTATGTGCCTGTGAAACCATACTTAAGTCAAAAATGAAAAGTCGGTTAGTTACCAATCTACTTGGAATTTTAAGGTTAGCACTTTTAAAGCAAGCGACATGAACATTTTTAAGAAAATGTGCCCACACCCCTAACTGCCCCACTGGGAATATTTTTCGAAAATTTGCATTTAAAACAATCCTTGTTTATAACTGTGATGTAAGCATATTGGTTCATTTAACTTAAATTCTTAATATACGCTAGAATTTAAGTACAAAGTATCCAAACTGTCTGTAAGGATTTTGATTAGAATAGCACGTGTTTCAGAATATGCTCATGACAAATGAAACGTATAACCTTAATATTCTGGGAATAGCAAATCACTGAAATTCTCTTCATTCTGAATGCCTCTTGGGCATAACAATAAATCGTAACAAGGGACAAAATGTTACTACACAAAAACTGTAAAATGTCATCAAGACACACAATTATATCAAATACATTTTACTATTATTTTTAGGGGTCAACAATTTCTAAGTTATTTCTTTATTATAGTTTTAACTACGATATGCCACGCCAGCTGTTATAAATTTAGAAACTCGCTTGGCAATAGAAGGATTCACCGGAGAAATGTACTTTTTACTACAGCCAGTCGTGCACATGAGGACGCGGGTGTGTTCTATCAGAGATCACAAGGAAAATATTTAATTTAAGGTGAAAGGCTAACTAGTCTACCAATACAATTACAAAAACACTTCTTACTAGCAATAGTTATTATTTTACCGTATACATCAATTCACACAACAAACGCCACCGTCTTGGCATGGAGCCAAGCTAGGCTACCTGCAGGAACTAACGCTCTTTGCTACAACTATGCCATACTAGATACACAATACAAATGTAGGAAGAGACTATTCTGCAGTTTGTTTTTATGAACCATTAAGTTGGTAATGTCGCTAAGATATGAATAATTACTTATATACATATTACCACATCCTAAACATGCAGTCAGGATGTGACAATATTTACTTTTCTCATACAAAGATTTTAGGAGAAGGTCGATATAGAATCCTCGACTTCTTGCCAAACTTTCTCTAATGGAACGACCAGCTGACTGCTCGGCTGATTTTTCTCCCCTCTGGAGTTACTGTCACTACTTTGCTGTCCCGTCCTTCCAGTAGACCTCCAATGGCTGCTATGTCTCGAGCATACTTCCTTTTGAGTTAGGAAATCTCCCTGGTGTATGCGTTTGAGCTTCCCTGTCTTCGTACTTCATAAATTCCTCGCTTGCAGGAAGTATTCTTCTGCCAGCATTTCCAAAAAAAATTTAAGTTTTTTCCCTGAGTCGGAATTCCTGTGTTAGTGACCAACCGATATAGTGAACAGTCCTCTCCAATCAGGAAGTGTGCTGAAGTAATTGCTTCAGAGTCCTCATGTTGCATGATAGTTCTTGAAATCAAGGCGCCTTCAACACTTCTGTAGTAGCGTTCAGTTGCTCTTCAGTAGGTCTGGATTGCCCTAGATCCTTGTGTAAACCATGCTTGATGTGGAGGATCCAGGGACAACCTTCTCTGCCATCACATGTATTGTGACCATTCCAGTGACCATGGATGTGTTTCTCTATAAATTGATTCTCTGTGTAGGTATCTAAGATGCATGTATAGCTGGCTGGTCTGAGCCTTCAAAGTGACTTACTGTGCTGATATTTACTTCCATTGCGATAAAACATGGTGTAGAAACCCCGGATTTTTCTAATACTAAAAATTTAAACTGCGACTCAGCCTTAGAATACAGTATATGTTAAATGGAGAAACACTAGCCACATCTGCTACACGTACGTTGGATCCTTGGCGCTTAGCTGCGATAGGTCTACCAAATCAATGTGATCTTCTGCATTATGCATCACCAAAAAGTGAAATATCTGCAATAATATTTAAGTCAATGTAAGACATCTATTCTTCATCTGCATTTTATCTATTCTTTTTATAATGTTAGTACTTAGAAAAAAGTTTTTGTTGGTATAAAGTATTAAATACGGATAAAGAAATTTAATTTTTAGGGTATCATCATTGTATATTTTTGAAAAAATTACATTCAGATGGGTGAAATATTTTAAAACAGCAAAGAATGAACGATTCGCCACACTGTGTTATATGATATTCCAAAGTAACATGGCATTTTCTTTAAATTAGCATGTTTTTGTTTCCCTCACTCTTTCATTTGCATTTTTGCAAGTAAGCATTGATTATCTATAAGTATATATTCCACGGACAGGGCCCATAGTTACGTGGTGTGGTAAAACAGCAAGAAAAATTGTGTTTGGTAAACAACTCGCCTTACTTCTCAAGATGTCTTCTTTGAGGGCTATACACGCGGTCCGACGATCCTCCAGCTTTTTCATACAGTCGCAAAAAAAAAGGTTCTGTAAAATTTTCGTTGACTGTGACTATCATTTGGTATAAATTTCTTCTCACCAAGCCAAAGGTTTAAGTTAGAGAAGGGAAGAAGTCACTTGGTACTGAAATTGGTAAATAGGTGGACGAGGAACCAATTCATGCACTTTCGCCACTATTATCGCTGATGTATGGGACGTGGCACTATCTGGTGAAAGAACAATTTTTGCCTCTTAACCTCAGTCTTTTTTCAGATAACGTAAGTTTCAAACGATCCAACAATCAGGCATAATAGATTTAGTTTGGTTATGTCTTTATCCAAGAAATCTATGAGGATTATTCCTTATGAATTAAAAAAAAAATAAAAAAACATTGGCCATCACATAGCTTCCATAGCCAATTCTCCATACAGGATATTATGCACTCGCTCAGCAATCTCACAAATTTGTATTCAGCGGTCTTGCATTTGGATTTTGTTAATTGTTTCCTGTGTGGTGGACTCAGTTGGATGACTGGAGCGTGCTTCGTTCAGGAATTCCGTGATTCATATCTCGCGAATCTCACATAAACTTTTTCAGATTGATTATCTTTCCAACATGCTATTAGTTTGGATTTTCAAATACTTATAATTTTCTCAAATGGGAAGCCGTTGCTTGTTTTATTGTTTGGGGGGGGTGGGGGTTCCAGAACCATAACAGTGCAACTTCTCTTAAAAGATTTAATTACAGTTAAAGCTCACTGAGTTCCTTAATTCCCGTTGTACCTACAAGGAAAGATACAATAAGACTCTTTCTGTCAATATTACAAGAAGCACATAGAAGCATAAGCGTCCGTAAGCTAACTTATATAAAAGTAAGCAGAAAAATGTTTGTTTTAGTTTTGTTTTTGATTTAATTGCTTTTTCGCACAAGCCGTCTGTAGGACAGGAGGTGGATAAGTAGAGTCAGACTGAAAAATGCAATGCCATAGCCGGGATTTGAACCATGGATCTCTTGGTCTCTAGCCAGCTGCTCTACCACTGAGCTACCATGGCAACATGCCGGCAAAGTATTGAATTTCTCAACTGACTCACATGTTTCCCAATAAACCACCAGGTGATCTCAAATTAATAGCGACTTACAATGCTGTAAGCACTTTAAATCCTAGGATTCATAGTATAGCCAACTATATGCTCAATTAGTATTGTTGTAATTGTTTTTTCAAACAAGCCGTGTGTAGGGCAGGAGTTAGACAGCATTTGTTTTGTTTGTTTGCTTTTTTCATGGAATTGTTTCAAATTAAGCAAGAAGATTTCAACATACCGAAACAGCAAATATTAATTCCTAGTAACAAGCTCTTCTGATATTACATCACAAGTGGCGGTAGGGGGGATCGCAAACTTTCAAGCATGGACGTTAGGAGACGCAAAGGAAATATAAATTTACAAATATAATATTTCGAAAGTAGAAGGCACTACGAAAATAAATACAATTTGGCACAGAGGCATTTTAAAGTCTTTCACATTTTTGTATTAATAAGCATGTATTAAGCAAAATGATGGATAATTCAATAAAGAAAAGTGCATAATAGTTTTCTGGTATATCCTGTGTATGTATGTGAACAGCAATCAAAAGAAAAAGTCGGTTAAATGCCAAACTTAGTATTTAAGTTCAGCCCCTTCCAATGCCACTAAACGAATATTTTAAGAAAACTCTTTAGCCCAAACTATCCTTCCCATGCACAATTGTTCGCTAGTTTGGATTAATTTTGATTTAACTACCGCAACAAATAATGCATACATCCTAAATTTTCTCCGAAAGGCCTTTAAAGCCCTCGTCATTCTGAATGTTATAACTTCTAAACCCTAAGAGGTGAATAAAAACTTAAAAAAAAACACATAAGTCACACAAGTTATGTCAATTAAATTTGTGTGACTATTACTATTTCCGAATTATTGGTTTGTTATTGATTTCAACCACTAAGACGCTAATCGTGATTCTAATTTTCTGTTTTGTTTGTGTGGCTTTTGATCATCAAGCACGTATTAGCTATTAGGATATCTTGTTCTATTAAATTCACACACACACACACATACAAACTTTCTCGTTCATACTATGGAATATGAGGAATAATCCAAAGAAAAATTCCCATTCGGAAATCGAACGCCTCTGCGGATTTGGAAGCTAACATGCTAACCAGCAGGCCACAGATATATATATAGTGACAATTTGACACCCAATATTGTTACATGTATTATATATATTTGAGGATCTATCAATCCTTACGTATTTCTAGCTTTCGTGATTCTACAATGTTTGTAGCTTTAATGCAGTACGTCATTAAAGTGCCCCACACTCTTAAAATGTCCTCTACATGTTGAACTTTAATTTAAATTTTTTCCCATTTATCATTTTAGCATTTTTCTACAATCAAGCCATCTCCTGTTACGATTTGTAAGCAAAGAAGCCGAAAATTGCAGTGGAAGTTCAAGAAATTATGACTATAGAGCTAAGTATAGTATTTTCTTATATATTGTAAGGTCCGTGAAATAAAACATGACATGAGAGCAAAATACACACCAAATGTTATTATGGACGCACATTTTTTTTTTTTAATTCTTCCCAGGAAACAAATATAAAATAATCTGATGCTCAGTTTTATCAATCACGGTTTCTAGAATATTCAGTAAGATTTCCATCGCATTTAAGTTATAGGAGGTGATACATTTCAAAACACGCGTTTTTAAACACAGTAACGTTAATAACTACAAAACAATTAAACTTACAGGGTTGAAACTTCAATGAGTTTTTCCATAGTTCACGTAACATACGTGTACAACATTTTAAGTTCATGGCATTAAAATTCTATAAGTTAGATTTCAAACCCGTTCGGCCCTTAGCCTACTTGTGATTAGACATGTGAGTCAAAACACACAGTAAAAGTAAATTAGCCATATTTCAGCTATTAACTTGAAATCTGTAAGTTACTAAGCACTATATTTTATATTTACCATAGTTGTTACAGCACCTGACTTTACAAGCATTTATATAATGAACCAACATAACCTAACCATACAGTTCCGAACAATAGAAACATTTTCTCAATGACTATTAAAAAAATGGAATTTATACTTTTTGCACATTTTCTCTGTATAGCGGCTAACAAATCCCTCAGAGAGAGAGAGAAAAAAAAAAAACAAGCCGCTCCTGCTTCTAAGTCAAAATTTCTATATGAACAGTTAAGAGAAAACTTTCTGCAAGGAGTTTTCCATTTATTAATATAGAAAGACATGTGTAAAGTTTCATTTATATAAAATCTATAATACCACAGATATTCTATAATAATACAAACAATAATAAAAACAACAGCTTTAAAAATGTTCCTTACATACAGAAAATTGTGAGGAAAACGACCTTTAAAATTTGCGAAGCACAACTAAATACATAATATGTTATGTTAGCTGGTATCATATTCCTGGTCCTCCTGTTCATCTTCAGTGATGATGTTGCCTTGCGGTTTTCTGGATGGTTTGATGTGCACAATCAGGATTGCTTTTTCGCTACCTATCGATGTCCGGAAGTATCCTTTTTGTAAATGTACCATGTTCAAATCCAAATTCCTTCATTGTTGCTATTACTGTACATTAAAATTGCATCACAAGCTCCTAGTTGCACAACGGTTGCAGATACAAACATTTATTTGGTTAGTGCTTCCAGATTAGGACATTCAAGCGCTCGTTTGTTATTTTGGGACTTGCCATGAATGCCTGTTTTTAGTACCTCTGGAGCTGAATGTGGGTTTTCTGGTTTTCATAGCTGATTGGCAGCCTGTGTTTATGAACATATGACTCACCATTATTTTGTTCTTGCACCAATCACCATACAATCCATGCTAAGGTTTGGTATCTGTTGACAATTTTTGAAGATCAGCTTGCTACATATTTTTAAAATAAATTCTAACATTCTTCTTGTTGCAGATACATAAAATATAAATATATATTTTTTTCTTGGCCGGCCAATATGTATTTAAATGTTTCCAATTTCTCTCTTACTAAGCCTATATTCTAGCCATCTTAGGTTTTTTTACTTTCATTTATTTTGTAATTTTTAACAATTTTGAACTCATCCTTTCTTTACATACCGATAATACATTAATTTTTTACTAAATAATGTCAATTCCGAACATTTTCACGTCGAAAACTGGAGCAACCATTTTGATATAAGGAATGTGGCACATAGGTTGGGAGGTTCTCAAAAGTACATACATTACTATGGGCTCATTTTTTAAAAAAGTGATTTTTAGTTATTTTACCCATATGTCCCCAAAGTGAAATGTGTAGTGAGAAGTTTCTGCAACTGTTTATCTCGATTAGTATGAAGCACATAGAATACATTTTCGTAAGAGAGAGTAGAGAAGAGAGAGTAGCGAAAATCACGTGAATGTAACGCACTTTTTCGAAACCAAAACAAAGAAACAGAAGATGAATATATTCACATTATCCTGAAAGCAAGAAAATTTGAAAATTGTGATTATGATGATAAGAGATTGTGATCAAAGTGCACGCGCTGCTACATATCGTAACTTCATCATATAACAGTCAGCCATGCTGCTTCAGAATTCCAATTCACCCTCCTCATCCGCTCCCTGCACCCTCCCTTTGACAGAGGGGAGTGATATCTGCTTTTGTAGTCGAGTATTATTACTTTAGAGAGAGAAGAAGGGGGAATAGAAAGAGAAAGACACATCAAAAAGAGAAAGAGCTGTAGAGGAAAAAGAAGGCAATTAAAAGAAGCTGCTGACCCCCAACACCACAATGGTCTAATGTGTTGTAAATCTGCACCAAAATTAGGAGTAGGGGGATATTGTTCGTTTTTGAATTAAAAAAAAAACAAAGAAAAGGTGAAAGGGTTTTGTTAGGCATGTTGAAAAATTGCGGCAAACTTTATAATGAAAAGCTTTGAATTTCTTCAAAGTATGGTTGGCTTCCGATTGGGTGTTTTAAACCTAACCTTCTGCACTTTGGTAATGATTGATACGTTAAGGGCAGGGTTGCCCTTTGAGTAAAGGAAAGAGAGCAAATTTGCTCGCTGCTCCAGCGAACTGCCTAGCACATGCGTGGCCAACTGCACGGAAAGCAAGAACAGCTAATCCCTTCAGTGATGTGGTAGTATGCAACATGATACGTTTTAAATACGTAAGCCATGTTTCATACATTTATAGGTTTGTGGAAATATGTAAACTAACTGTAGGAAAAAATCTGATGTGTTCCATTCACATGACTTTCTCTACATCTCTACAACAAATTATTGTTAAAAAGCTTTTTCTTCTATTTACTTCATGCTAATCGAGAAAAAATTAGCAGAAATGGTCTTATTACTTGCTTCCTTGTAAGTAGGAGCGAAATATGGGAGTACAATAGGCTAAAGTGAAGTCAAAAGCTGGTTAATAGGTGATTGAAGTTCCTTTATTTGTATGGACATGAGTTGACAAATTCCTATATGAGAAAAGTACGTCTTTCAAAGCTGAAACCAAAAACAAGGAATATCTAAAAAACGATCAACTTCTCAAAAAAAAATTATATAACATCAATTGTGTGGTTTAATGTGCCACACATTTTTCGTGAGGAAAGTTTTTGTCCATTTCTTACGGTTTAGCAGTTATGCAAAATTCATCCAGAATGAAGTAGTCTTCAGAGGCTATTCCCAGAAAATTCAAGATATTCATATTATTTGTCAGGTAAATATTTTTAATATACAATATTTTAATCAAAATCGTTAGAGCCATTTTTTAGAAAATCAAATTTTCGAAAAAACGTTCCATGTAAAGGGTAGTTGGGGGTAGGGGGATTGTCTTGAAAATCTTCGTGTTGCATCCTTGGAAGATACCAAACTTAAATAGCAAGTTAGGTATTTAACGGTCTTTTCGTTTTTGAGCCATGCTGTCCACAGACACACACACACACATACAGACACACACACATGCGCACACACACGGACCTTTTTCCAAAACTGCTTTTTTTGGATTCAGGGGAGCCCAAAACATGTATTTCCGGTGAAATCTCGGAATAGAATTTGAGGGTGCATTACAATACCTTCTCTATACACTATGTACATAGTACGTGTAGAGAAAGTAATAATCCCAATTATTATAGTATTGATACAATAAAACAACACCCTTCTTAACTTGATTTATACCATTGTAATCAAATTGTAACTCCAACAGCATGACAACGCAAAACTTTTACATTTATAAGTGACGGGAGATCTTAGTAATTGACTGGTATCGTACATAATTCGAAAGGAACGTTCTTCTCCTTGCCATTGTTGCGTAATGATGACGCTAAAAATTGAATTTTTTGAATGCAGAACTTTGCCGAACACTAAACACTTATTCCGCTACGATATATAGCAGCGCTTTGATCATAATTTCTTATCCGCATAATCACAGTTTTCAAACATCATTCCCTTATTTCTATAAATGAGAAAGTTTCCTCCTAGGCAGGCATAAACGGGGAAGTCGATGGCTTGCATGTTGGATTGTTTTCTGTTTCCGACATTATGAACTAAAGCACGACACACTGACAAAGAAGAGAGAGAATTACTAATGTCACCTGTTTATCCTCTGCATGCATGGAGCAATTCTGTTTGCTGCGGCATAAATTCAACCGAATTGGTGATGCCTGCTTTAGAGAATGCCATTGATAGTTATTTATTATACAAGGGGATAAACAGAGAGTTTATCCATGGGCAGAACAATTTAAAAGGGGAGCGTTTTAAGTTCCGCGAGTGGATAGTAGAGGTTTGTATACTTGTATAATACATTATTCTATCCTACAGATACGATAAATTAATATATGATAAATATTCAGTTAATGATTTTACAACATAGTAACAAATTAAATAATAAGGCATTGAATTGCGGCGTTCTTATAGTTATAAAATATGGTAAGCTAAGTATTTTTTTTTTACTGCTTTTACCCGCTTTTACTGCTCTGGCACCGCAGGCGATAGGCTATATATGAATACTAATTTTGTTTTTATTGCTGCTAGTTTCAGATTGATTAAGTTTACGATGGACGTTGAGAACGTTAATGTATCGATTCCAAATGATATATTAAATGAAGCAAAAGAAGAGTTGAGGCTTTATTACTGTTAACTTCCTGGAAATTATACGAAAAAGAGTTTCAGTAATTTAAGGATCGGCAAATACGAAGAAATGTTCAGGGCATTACTAAAGAAGTGGTTCTTGCTTATTTTAATTTTCTTTCAAAATGTTACAGTTCTTCTCTGTGGAGCAAATATTCTATGTTTAAATCAACATTAAAGGTGTTCGGAGACCTAGATATATCAAGATTTTGCAAGGTGTTGGCGTTTCTTAAAGTAAGTAATGTAGTTAAAGAATAAAATGTTGCTGTTAAAAGGTTATAGAGAATTTGTGGTTATTAACTATTTATTTATTTATTTACTTTATCCCACACGTTACCGGAGCTACGAGTGAATTTTGTTTGCTTTATCTCACCCGTTGTACTAATTAAAATAAAAAACTTAAAATCGAAGTTTCAATTATGGACGCTCTTTAACTGCTGTGGTTCTCAGTGTTCTATTCTATACTGGGCGTGAGAGACCGCTTAATTTTCCTCAAGTCTCTTTTTATCAGGCTTAAGGTTCTTTTACGTGCCGTAAAATTACGACTCGCGACCAACGGGTTTACTTTCCTTCCGAAGGAAGCCATGCTAAGGATTTTTACGCCCGTCGTCTTCTGTAGGCCTCCACGGTCGTAGTCCACTGAGCCTACACCGGAAACCATAAGCTCAATGCCGTGTGAGCTTTAGCGTAAAATCGTCATTTTTTTTTTCCATGCCTTTAACTGCATGGTTATAGCGGCGGTTTTCACCTTTAGAACGCGTGTACTATTTCGTCGTGTTTTAATATTCTACATTACATCACACGCACGTTCACACTTCCATACTCTGGGAAGGATAAGGAAGAGTAAAATGCCCACCGTCCCCAGTCGGGAATTTAACGGGACCCTCGCACTATTAGCACATGTTCTACCGACTGAATTACCAGGCCAGCCCTTAAAATCTTGTTTAAAACCTAATATACTTTCCTCAATAGCAGTGCGCAGATATCTGCCGTATTATAAAAGTAGAAGTAAAGAAAAACCTGATGTGTTGCATCACATGACTTTCTCTAGTCCACTGTCATTTATTAGCGGTATAAAACTAGTTTTACGAACATTATATTTCTGCCTAGAGGTTTTTCGATAAACCTTTCCACAAACAGCTACAGTGAACATTTTTGCTACACATAAATAAAATAGCGATAGTCAAATGGTTTACAACTGATTCTGTTTATACTGACTTTAAAATTAAATTCTCCTTTCCACCACCGCGGGAAACAAATGAATGTCGAAGGTACTTAGAAAAAATAACAAAATATTCAAGAATTCGACCCATTAGAAACAATTCAGGGACTGAAGTAACACTATCCTTCTTACTCTTTCTATTAAATAATTTTACAGATTTTTATATTATTTCTCCGTGGTTTACTTTCAAATCTCATTATAGCCTGCCTCAGAAATGTCTATCAAGAAGTCGCAAGTTCAAATATCGCTTAGGGTGAGTTATGCGGATTTATATATAAATATATATAATACACAATGTTAACAATATGCCTTAAACCAGCCGTTTTCCCCAAAGAGTGATAATTGCCAGCCAAACCTTAGCGCAAAAAATATGACATAGAATCTAGAAAAGGATAGCTGGAAAAGGCTTACAAAACAAAAAATAGGTTACTATATAAAATACTTTGTTGTTTTAAAAATATCTACTTTTTTGTGTAGTGCGCTTTCATGTGTTGCTTAACATTTTCCATTTATGCAAACTTATGCAAAATTCCTTCCCTATCAAGAGAACTTTACATGATATTCCCAGAATATTCAAGATGCATTTTTCATGTAAATATCTTTAATATAATGCGTTATTTTGATCAAACCCGTTAGATCCATTCTTTAAAAAATCGACAAGTTCAAAAATCTTCCATATAGAGGGTAGTTTAGGGTAGATGGGTTTTTTTTTTTATCCCCGTGTCACATTTTTGGAAAATACTGAACATAAATACCAAGTTTCGACTTTCTTTTACAGACACAGGCGCGCGCGCACGCACACACACACGACACCGAATTTTTTCTAACAGGGTCTTTTTTTCAGGAGAGCATAAAAATGTAAATCGGTCAAACGGCAGTAACAAATTGCTGGGGGTAATGAAATACTCCTTCTACACTCGGTATGCAGGAGAGAAAGTAAAAATATAAAGAGTTGGCATCAATATCTCTTTTTGAGGCCGAGAGGGCTACAGCGCCGCAGCGCGCCGTTGCGCTTACACCTCCCATTCAGTTTGCAGGAAACCAACAGGCTTTCCATAACAAAAAAAGTATGTCTTCCATTCACACGACTTTCTCAACATCTCTGTAAAAATTATTGTTAAAAAGCTTAATCCTCTGTCTACTTTATGATAATCGAGATAAACAGCAGACGTCTTTAGTTACTTGCTTCCTTGTAAGCAGAAGGGAAATAAGGGACTACACAAGGTTAAAGCGATAGTCAAATGTTTTAAAAGCTGGTTGCCATATGGTTGAAAACCGTTTCTATGCAGGGCAAGGAGTTTACAACTTTCCGAATGAGAAAAGTTTAAGTATTTTAAAGCTGAAACAAATAACAAGGAATATCTCAGAAATGATCAATTACACGAAAAAAAATATTTATTTGTCATAAATTGTGTGTTTTAAAGTGATCTACATTTTTTGTTACGTAAGTTTCTGCCTATCTCTTATGGTTTACCAGTTATGCAAAATTCCGCAAACTTCATTCAGAATGAACATGTTTTCAGAAGCTATTTTCCCAGAAAATTCAACATATACATTTTATTTCTCATGTAAATATCTTAAATATAGGAGATTTCAATCAAAATCGCTTGAGCCATTTTCTAGAAAATCAAATTTTCGAGATTTTTTCCATGTAAAGGGTAGTTGACACAATGACAGACACACACAGGGGCATTTTTCTAAAAATGCCTTTTTTGGATCCAGGGTGTCTCAAAATATGTATTTCTGGTGAAACCTCGGTATCAATTTTGGGTGCAATACCATACCTTTTCTATACACTATGTACATAATACGTATAGAGAGAGTAACAATAGCTCTGTGTAAGTGCTCATAAGCAAGAAATGCTGGTATCCAGCTGATTTTGGTTTACACTCCAGTCATTTGCTTTTTGCAGATTTCTTATTACCAGACACGAAAACAATGCCAATGTGCCCTCAATTACATTTATGTGCAATACTTAAGCTTACCGAAAAAGAAAATATACGTTGAAAATCATTCAATATTAACAAGACATGAGTGTAACTGTGTGTAACCCGCAGCTTACTGTGTGTGTATGCGTGTGTGTATGTGAGTGGTGTGTGTATGTGTGTATAGTGTGTGTGTGTAGGTGTGTGGTGTGTGTGTGTGTGACGCATATGTGCATGTGTGTGGTGTGAGTATGTCAATGTGTGTGTATGTGTATGTTACCTACACGAATATTGTAGGGAAGTTTTCAAATTGGTATTACATACAGCATTTGTTCACGAAGTGACGCAATTCTAGCTTTCTCCGTTTTGGAGAGATTTCCTATTATTCAGATATTCCGGGATTTTTCATTCTTTCTACACGTTTTATGCATATAATAGGAAGAGAAGGTATTGTATTCCAACTAAAAATTCGATATCGAGATTTCACTACTGAGTCCAAAAAAAAAAAAAAAACATTTTTTAAATGATCGCGCGCGCATATGTGTATTCACAAGAAAAAAATTTCCTGTTACTTATGGACGCTCTTTAACTGCTATGGTTCTCAGCGTCCCATTCTATACAGGGCGTGAAAGACCGCTTAATTTTGCTCAGAGGCCTCTCTATCAGGCTTGAGGTTCTTTTACGTGCCGTAAATCTGCGGCAGGGGACCCACGGTTTTACTTCCCTTCCGAAAGAAGCCATGCTAAGGATTTTTATGCCCGGAAAAAATCCATCGTCTTCCGCCGGGTTTGAACCCGCGACCTTGGGTGTATGAAGTTAGCATGGTAACCATTACACCACGGAGGGCGACATGTTTTCACACCATAGCTCAAAAACGAAAGACATTAAATACCAAACTTGGTATTTAGGTTTCAAAAAAAAATCCCCCACCCTAAACTGCCCTTTACATGGAATTTTGTTTTGAAAAAGTTTGTTTTTCTCAAAAAATGGCCCTAACAAGTTTGATTAAAATATTAGAGATATTTACATCATAAAAAATAACGTATATCTTAAATTTTCTGGGAATACCCTCTGAAGACCTCTTTATTCTACATGAATTTTGCATAACTGTTAAACTATAACAGTCAAAAACTTCCTACAAAAAATGTCTTAAAACACATATAATTTATATTGAGTTAACCGTTTGCGAGATTTCAGATTACTGGTTACGTAACTATTCTTAAACAGAAAGTCGCCTTTCGTTTCATCTATCTTTTGTTTTACTGCTAGCCATGCAAAGTGAACTGGACTTCAGCTGTTGACCTGGCGACCAGCTTTTAAAAGACACGACTGTCGTTTTAGGATAATGTATTCCCTTATTTCCTTTCTACTTAGAAGGAAGCAGCTAATAAGACTATTTCTGCTAATGTTTATCTTGATTAGCACGTTGCATATAAAATAAATTTTGTAAGAATAATTTGTAGAATAGGTAGAAAAGTCGTTTGATTCAAATGCATCAGATTTTTTTCGAATGCATAATTTTAAAATTAATGATAAACATCATGCAAATAATATTGTAATAAAAACACTCACCTAAGTACATATGTAGTTTTAATTATCTTCATTTACAGTTTCCTCAGAGCCACATTTTCCCTTGGATATCCAGTACATAAAAAGTACAACACATAAGCATTTTTAGTTTCCTGCTTTCTTGACAGCATGTCCCAAAACAAATGTGTTCCAATACACCATATTTCCATTTTAAGCGTTTAAGATGGATTACGTTTACGTTTAGGTTTTTACCCTTCCTACCACGTACATTATATATAGTAGATAAAGAAAGTATTGCATTCCACCCAAAAATACACGTTTTGATGACCCCTGAATAACAATTTTTAGAAAGAAAAAAAAACTGTGTGTACATGTGTGTCTGTGAGCAGAATAACTCAAAAATAAAAGTCTGTTAAGTTGGTATCATCCAAGGATGGAACACGAAGATTTTCAGTAAAATCCTTCAAACCCCAAACTACATCATTACTGTTAGTATTTTCAAAATAGTTGTAAGCAACCTAGCATATATTTCACAAACCTTTAATTCATCAAAAAACCAAAATAGTATTAAATTTTATATATCCTTGCAACTCTAATGTTATCAATCATTTTCGTGTTTATTTATTATCTCCGTTTTAATTAAGTTTCTGTTGTTATTATTATTAAATATTATTATTGAGTAGATTTTCTCAAAAATGTTCATAAGGATTTGATTAAAATGCTAGCTATTAAAGATATTCGCGTGGCAAATAAAGCGTATATCTGAATTTTCTGGAATAAAGCCAGAAGCCCTCTTCACTATGGAATACTTTTGCATAACTAGTAAACCGTAAGACATAAACTAAATCTTATTACGCAAAAATTAAAGATTTTGTTAAATATCACAATTAAATTATAAGACTTTTTACAGGTATATATCAGAATCATTAAAGAGATATTCCTGGTTATTGATTACTTACATAACCTGCTTTGTTTAGTTTCTCTCCTGCCATAAAGAAAATCTCATCATATAACGAAGATCATTTTAAAAGTTTTAATTATCACTTTAGTCTATTATTTTCCTTCTACTCACAGCTAACTGATAAGTCCATTTGTGCTTCTTTTTTTTTTTCATTAGCATGAAGTAGATAATAGAATCAGCGTCTGTAAGAACAGTTTACTGTAGAATAGAAAGAGAAAGTCATGTGAAGGAACATTAAGATTTTTAGGTAATTTTTCCATTCATACCCTCATTGCAAGGCTCATATCGGCAGCCTTTGGAACATATTACCTATCAGCAATGATGATGACTCGCGGCAGTTGTTATTGGATTTGATTTCTTTTGGTTTTTATTAGAAAACTCTCTCTCTCATTAAATTTCCACATCCTGGCGAGTATAGTGAATAATCTTGAATCGAGAAAAATTCCCACCGCCCAGTTGGGAATCAAACCCGGAACCCTCACAAAGCAAGTATCCACTGAATATGGCATCCACAGCATTTTTTTTCCCCTCCCCAAATAGACAGGATTCTGCCTTATTCAGTTTCCGATTTGGATAGATTTCATTTTAATATGCTTATGCCTCTATAATTTATTAAACTGTATTTTAAGTATTACATATTATAACACTTCCAAAAATATGACGAGTTACATTCACATTACTTTCTCTACACACTCTTCAATAAATTATTCTTTAATAAAGTATCCTTCCATCTACTTCGGGTATATCGAAATAAACATTGGGATATTATGTATTTTAATACAAATTTGCTTGTAGATACAATGTGAAAAGAGGAGTATGATTATTAGGCTTAAGTGATAGAAATCTATAGACAGCTGGTCGCTATGTCATGATTTTGAAATGCCGTAATCTTTACTTGACCAGGACAGACAAAAATTAATAACGGCTTCACATATGAGAAAAGTTAAAAATCTGATGTGTTCCATTCACATGACTTTCTCTATATTTCTGTAACAAATTATTGCTAATAAGCTTATCTTTTATCTATTTCATGTTAATCGATAAAAATTAGCAGAAATAGTCTTATTTCTTGCTTTATTGTAAGTAGAAACGAAATAAGGGAGTACCTTAGGTTAAAGTGGAAGCCAAAAGCTGGTTGCTATGTGACTGATGTTCCTTTGTTTGTATGGACAGGAGTTGACAAATTCCTGTATGAGAAAAGTATAAGTTTTTCAAAGCTGAAACCAAGAAAAAGGAATATCTCAAAAACGATCAACTCCACGAAAAAATGTATGTAACATAAATTGTGTGTTTTAACGTGCTCTTAATTTTTTTGTGGGTTAAGTTTTTGTCCATCTCTTACGGTTTAGTAGTAATGCAAAATTCATCCAGAATAAAGTAATCTTCAGAGGCTATTCCCAGAAAATTCAAGATATACATTTTGTTTGTCAGGTAAATACCTTTAATATACGAAATTTTAATCAAAATCGTTACAGCCATTTTTGAGAAAATCAAAATTTTCGAAAAAAGTTCCATGTAAAGGGTAGTTGGGGGTGGGGGAATTTTTCTCAAAATTTTCGTGTCGCATCCCTGGAAGATACTAAACCTAAATACCAAGTTTGGTATTTTACTGACTTTTCGTTTTTGAGTTATCGTGTTCACAGACACACGGACACACTGAGACACGGGCACACACACACGGACCTTTTTGTGAAAATGCTTTTTTTGGATATTGGGGACCCTAAAACATATATTTCCGGTGAAATCTCGGTACCGAATTTTTGGGTGGAGTGCAATACCTTCTCTATACACTATGTACATAGTGCGTATAGAGAAAGTAAAAAGTGTTGCAAAATTGAAACCATTAACATTGAATATCTCAGAATGGCTAACCCCATAAAAACTTGTATGCCTGTCAGTTTGGGATGGAGCAGCTCCAACAAAATTAAGTCACTGCAGTCTTTTCAAAATAAGGTTCTAGTTTCGCAATCCATGCACCCTAGTTAGTCTGGAACACACAGTTACGCCGAGAGCTTGAAATTCTGACCATTGAAGATTTCATCCGCAAACAGGCTCACAGGTTCTTCCGCAATTTACACATAGTGTCCGGGAGTTTTCTTTATTCTGGGCAAACAATCACAGCTTCGTACCAGAATCTGCAGTCGGCTACCTCAACACGCTCTCCCTCCAACACAGAAGCAGTAATATAGCACAGCTTGATTACAATACTTCTTTACAGAGGAAGCTCCTGCGGTCGACTTTGGCCGCGCCGTGGCTACTCACCTGCCACCTAGACGGCACGGGTTCCATCCCGAGCGGCGCAGGGCGGGTTTTCCGGTTCCTCCCGTCATTACATTCCACCGGTGCTCCATCTGCATTCCATGTATAATTAGTGTCATCGCCTGCGGTGCCATAGTAGGAAAAGCGGGCGTTAAACACTATAGAAAAAATAAAAAAAACAAAAGAAACGACCTCACTTCTGTTATGTTCTTTATTATGATGTTCTGTATGCCGATACATAATTGTCTGTATAGTGCTATGTGCACTGATCGATCAATAAAATTAATTTAAAAATTGCATTTGACGTAATTGTATGTTTTAACGAGATCTACATATTTTGTGTAGTATTTTTTTGCCAACTCTTACCAGTTATGCAAAATGATCCAGAATAAAGAGGGCTTTAAGGACTATTCCTAGAAAATTTGTGATAAAATGTCTTACCATCTAGTAATTTAATTGAACATTTTTGAGAAAGCATCATTTTTGAAAACGTTCCTATGTAAAGGATAGTTTGGGGTGGTGGGAGTTTCTTGAAAATCTTTCTTGTTGATTCTTGAAAAATATTGAACTTAAATACCAAAGTTTGGTACAAAACGGATTTTTAGTTATACTGTTCACGGACACACATGGGCCTTTTTCTAATTGTTTTTATTCAAGTGACCTTAAAAACATTTGCAGCGAAACCTCAAAATCTAATTTGTGGGTGGAATAAAATACCTCCTCTATCACGTAGTGTATAGCGCCAAAACAGTCTAATATGCAAAAGAAGTGATACAAAATTTGCGGTACAGCTTAAAATTGTTCTAAAAATATACATTATTTTCTATTTCGAAATCAGGCAGGCCACTGTCAAATTGCAACAAAGTTAGCGAGTTTTGCAGGATCAATAAAACGAGCAACTGTGCATTTCATTCGCTGGATACAGATTTGATTTTTATCGTGTTCTTTTCAAATGAAACGGTATTATTGGAAATGTCCATTATGTAGTATTTTTTTCCCCGATTTCTATAGCTTGTATTTACAAACAGGGAAATGCACAACTGTAGCAATTATTTTTCTTTTGAACTGAATTCCTAACTTCTTGAAATAAAACTATGACGAAACGGGGGAAATCAAGTTGCAAATTTATATCATACAACCACAAGGTACATGCTTTCAATCACATAGTTAACATGTCAGTTGACGCTAACCGAATACAGAAACAAGCTCGTTACAATTAAATTAGAACAGCGTGCACTCTGTTTCATTCTGCGTTCTTTTAAATCAATTATTAGTTAGCAGCAGATTTTAAATTATATTTCGGTGTAAAGGTAAAAAACACCAGGAAAATTATAAGGAATCAGTAAAATTGATAACAGCGTGATTAATATAACTTACTTTCTCTACACGTACTGTGTATAGAGAAGGTACTATATTGCACCCAAAAATCGATACTGAAATTTCACCCGAAATAAAGAATTTGAGACCACCTGAATTAAAAAAAATAATTTTTAGAAAAATGTGTCTGTGTCCGTGTGTGTGTGTGTGTGTGTGTGTGTGTGTGTGTGTGTGAGTGAGCACGATAACTCAATACAAAAAATCGGTAAAATACCAAGCTTGGTATTTGAGTTCAGAGCCTTCCAAGGATGCGCCACGAACATTTTTAGGAAAATCCCGCACCCCAAACTACCATTTACATGGAAAAATTTTCCAATTTTTTTTTTACATTCTCAAAAATGACTAACGATTTTGATTAAAATAGCGCATATTAAAGATATTAACATCACAAATAAAATGTATATCTTGAATTTTCTGGGAATAGCCTCTGAACACATCTTTATTCTGGATGAATTTTGCTGAATTTTCCATAACAAGTAAACCGTAAGATAAAGACAAAAACTTACCTTAAAAAAATGTAGATCTCGTTAAAACTCACATTTATGTCGCATACATTTTATTTGTGGAGTTGGCCATTTATGAGATATTTCTTGTTATTGGTTTCAGTTTGAAAATACTTACAATTTTCACAAACGGGAATTTGTCAAATCCTGGCCATGCAAAGAAACGAGTTTCCATCACATGGCAACGGCATTTTAAAATATTTGACTATCATTTTAACACACCGCAAGTAATAAGATGTCTGCTAATCGATAGGTATGAAGTAGGTGGAAGAATAAGCTTTTTAACAATAATTTGTCACAGAGATGTAGAGAAAGTCTTGTTAATGGAACAGATTTTTATAGAAGCATCCTGAGAAATGTTTACTTTGAATGCTAGACTTGCATTATATTGTCTACTGTCTGCATATTTTAGAAAGGAAATCCAATGAATAAACTTAAGTTGACAACAGCTGATTGTGCAAAAGTGTTTTAAGGTGGTGTATCTGTGAAATTTGGAAAATCTACAGTATATAAGATACCTTATCGAAATTTAAACTAATTATTAGACGCAATAATACTGACATTTTTACCAATGATCAAAATTGTAGCCTGCATCGTTATTAAATAATAATTGTTTGTTCTCTAAATTTTTTGTTCTAATAAAACTAAGTCACGTGAAGCATCTTTAAAAATCTTAAAATAAAAAATTTACTTTTACAGAAAATAGAGTTCACATAAATTTGCCGTATTATATATTTTATATTAGTCCCAATTAGTAGAGAAAATGGTATTATTTTCTTAATCTCTAAAACTCTTAATTTTTCAGAGTGTAACAATTTATTTATCTAAGCTGGAGAACTGTTTTGAAAACCTAATAACCACCATTTACTTTAATGTGCTTTAGAAAGGCAATATACCAATTTTGAAACAAATTAGTGAAGAATTGTATCGCGTGGAACTATTTGGGAACAAGTTTGCGAGAAAGTTGAGAGTGCCTATTAATAGGCATGCGTCTATCCATTTATAGCCTCAGTTAATTGGTGTTAAATGTGCGCTAACGATATATGTTTTTAAACTTTAAAATTAATATTACCTATTTTACTATGAAACATTTTAATTTTTCACAATTTTTGTGCAAAATTTACATATACATTACCGCAAGGGCAGTTAGAGGGGCCTGCAAAAACTGGAGCATAACACCGCGCACAGGGACTTTGTGATTCCAACATGATCCCTGGGCTGAAGGGATGAAGGGGAGAATCCAAAGGCGATCAGACCCGGACGATGATTTGCGCTAGTAAGGGGGAGCAGTAAATAAAAGCGAGGTTTATTTATGGACGCTGTTAACAGCTACAGTTCTTAGCGTCTCATTCCATATTCGTACGTGATTTTCCTCAAAGTCTTCCCCATCAGGCTTGAGGTTCTTTCACGTGCCGTAAATCTACGACATCGGACCACCGGCTTTACTTACCTTCCGAAGAAAGCCATGCTACAGATTTTACACCAAAAAATATGTATCGCTCTCCGCCAGGTTTCAATTGGCGACCTTGTCTAGCCCAACATAATATCCATCTTGATACGGCTCACCCTGCTTTAGCCAACCCAGGAATCCCGGGAATAGATGACACTTTCCCAGAGCGCAAATTCCTCCGTCCAGCCGTAGCATATCAGCCGACGTCCCTTGGTCTTACAACCCTGAAATAGATGAAAGGAAATTATGGATGGGAAATCTTTTATGGAAGAGAAACCGCGAAACAAACCTATGGTCGGAGTGGCCAGCCGTATAGGGATCGAACACGTAACCCTGGAATGCCACTCTCACACGTCATCGCCGAACCAGCTAGCTTGCGTAAGGTCAAAGTTTTGGAAGTGAATCTCGTTTGTTTCAATGTATTTAAATGAAGTGCTACGCCGTGGCGAAGAGGGCCAAAGCATAGAGTACTGATTTCCGACCATGGAATGCGCAAAAGTTGGATCTCACCTGTGGGGATGCGAATTTTATGTCCCGGGTGTAGGACCGTTGCCCACTCAGCTTCGCGAGTACTGTGAAGAGCTGCGAGAGGCACCGATCCTGGTCATAAGAGCCAATGTTCCGGCTGGGGATGCCCCCTTAAGGGTCTGCTGATCGCCTATCTCTGCCATAGGTAAGTGGGCGTGAGGTCGGCAGTCAAGTTGGCAGGCTAAGGCTCTTTATAAGGTTGTAGCGCCACATAGAGCAGGCATTAAAATGTACTTTAAAGTATCTATTATGGCTTTCGGAAAAATACTTCTTATTTGGAGTTGTTTTGACACAATGGTGGATAGAGTTTATACAGAGAAAATTAAAAAAACGCTGTTTTTTTTTTTTTTGACTATAACGTTATTAAGTGTACAGTTTCTTTTACTCTAAGATTGATAATGTTTATCTTTCGTCAGCTTTTCAATGGTAACATACTATAACATACTAAGCTATAACATACTAAAAGAGGCGGCGGAAATACGTCACAGCTTCACTCGAACAAATAGTACAATAAAGTTAAAAAGAGCGTCACAATTTTATATCCGTTTTGAAACAAACAGTTTCAAATAGCCTAGCTGCTCTAAAAGAATTAAAAACAAATAAAGACAGTGATCAACAAAACGCATTATAATCCTGTGATAACGAAAATTCTTTGTAACTTCAGCTCTCTTTATTATTCAACAGTGATTTATTCCATTCAGTTTTTCATACCTTAAGAATCAATCTACTGCGGGAAAAATAAACGGCGTTACAATCAAAATTCGTTTATCGGCTTCAAAGAAAACAGCACCCAAAGCGGGGGAAGGGAACCAATGGAAGAGAGAGGCAGAAACAAATCACAGAGAGATAAAAGTCTGAATACAGTTGGAAATGCCATTTGTATCAATTCAAACACAAACATCTTTTTGGAGCTTTCGCCGTATTCAGGCATTGAAAACGGGCTTTATAATACAATTTATGCAGTCTGCTGCACAACTCTTCCATTATGAGCTCTCTAATGTAACAAACTTGTATCTACTTCAGATCTTTCTGTAAAGAGGTCCACATGAATGGGACTGGGAGGGGCTGAAGAAGAGTGGGGCCCTGTTTTTCTTCCTTTTGTTTGATTTCGTCACAATAGTGCTTGCTTCCAACAATTCAAACTGCTATCAGTAATTAAAAACTTTCTTTCTGTTATAACCGGAGTAAAAACTTATTCCTACGCAATGCGGAATGGTTTGCAGGCTTTATCTAAACATCCCTGTCTGCAACACAAGTGGTTTCATAACGATGAAAACTGTTTCGATGACACTATCGGCTCATCGAACACAGTGACTTTGCACATCATGAAATCTGTAGCTCTAACACCAATAAAACTTGGATTATAATTAAGCTTAAAGAACACAAAACAACCGTAATCTCCGGTACTGCATCTTAACAAGCTACTCGCAGATCTCTTTCTACCTGCCCCAAAAGAAGAGACTACAAAAGGTGGTGGCATCAATTTAACTCGATACTAATAATTATCATTAGGCATAGAAACATTAAAGCCCGAACGGAAGAAAATACGTTTGAACTGAACTAAATGCAGGTAACAAACCCCTCCATCCCTAGCATAGCCTTTTGGAGTTTACGAACAGTATTCACCATATCGTGTTCACCTGCCACCAACGATCCTTGGCCGCGGTTGTTAACGTTCTTTGTTTTTAGAGACATGGTTTGAGCTGGTTAACTTAAAGTGCTTGGAACAATTTCAAGTAGAGAATTTGCCAAGTGATAAACCATAAAAAAAAAGTTTAAAAATTATAATTTAAAATAACACGTTCCTGGCTTAATCTTCAAACAGTATTTACGACTTTCTTCATATTTTTCTACTCTTCTGCAACTAATTTAGATTCTTAAGATTCCTTAGGCCTTTCTAGTGGTTTCGAGTGGTTTGTTCACTTTCATAAAATTAATACTTATCATGTGAATTTAGATTTTCAGGTTGACATTTAAATCCATCTAAGTCATGCTTTAAAAGCCCGTACACTATACAATCTACATGGCACTAAAGTAGAAGTGTCGCAGTGTTTGATAATACTAAACACCATTTATGCATTTTAGCAATGCTTTCTTTCCACCCCTCCCCTTTCTTCTCCCGGATGAGTAGCCTTAAGAATTCCTGTGTCTAAATATCCTATACTCCACAGAAGATGAAACTATTACTAATAAATTTGATGTATTCCAGAGGCTTGGATTTTTGCATGATGGTGATAAAGATGATGCAGACAGTGTTTCAGAAGGACAACCCGCCACTGTTGTTCATTTAGAGGAAAAGCTTCTGGGATAAACTGCAGAAGTAAGTTTAGTAAACAATGAAGGCCTTAAGCTGTTCTCTTTATCCACTCAAGAGCAAAATCCCTGCTGTTCTAAATCACAATCACATTCGCGATCCCGAGTTAGGAAAGCAAGCCACTAGGTAGAAGACACAAAAATATTGTTTTCTCTGATCCACGTCTGATATAATAGTACATCTCCGCACATAAATTTCGATTGTTTTTTTTTTTTTTTTGATGATGATTTGTCTGTTATTCTGAAGAGAGATGGTAAACTATGCTGCTCAAAAGGGACATAACATATATTTAAATAGTCATAATGGCATCTACAAATACATTACTATTTAACGGCTGTTGTACGGTCATGCATGAGCATACGTACTGGGAGACTAGACCTGACACAAGCAATGCCCTGTTTTGAATTCGATCTCCAGAACTGCATACATAGATTCTTCCATATCAATTATGGCAGCACTGAAAAATAAGATGATGTTTATAGCTTTATAAGGTTCGGCCATTAATTTCACACCTAAATAAGAAATTTCAAGACTTTATAAAGCCTCTAAGATAAAACCTCTCCTTGAGTGGGTCCATGGATCCTTATTATGGCCACCACTTTATAAAACAGCATATAAGGGATAAGCCAATAGGCTATGGTTTCCTAATTGTGGTGTTTAGCTACATCAAATTAGAGCCATATGTTGGAGCAATTCAAAGAGATCCTGTGAAGCCACTGTGGCATTCTGTGGTTGACAAGCTTTGTGTGGGCTACATAACTCAGAATAGCGCAGTGTACATTGATATTACTTTAACTCTTTGTCCCTACTTTAATCTCTTACTTCAACCTAAGAAATGACCGCTTCGAGAAAGCACTCGTGCCAGATATAAAGAAAAGATACTACTCATTATGTGACACAGAAAAATCTATCATAGGGAGGAACCTTTGAACACCTACTATAGAAGGTTTAAAATAAGACTACAGAATAAATAATTTAATTTCCTGTGAAACCTATATACACTACTTCTATTAGTATTATTGTGGCCACTGTGAATACCTCCTTATTATAATTTAATTCCTTTATCTTCTTCCATGTACAATCATACTTTTCTCTATGGATTTCGACAAAGCATTTGTATACGGGAGGTTTTTATTGTTGTACTTATAAGTTGCTTAGCTCTCCTCCAAAATGCTGGATTGATAACGCTTGCAATCAACTTCCTTGGTTTATTGCTGGATTAGTTGGGACACAGTCATAATTATTACCAAATAACTGCATATAAATACATTTTATTCATGTTTGCATTCATTTATCAAAGTGATACTTATGAGATCGCACGATAAGGTTTCAAGTATGTAAACTGCTGCAAGAACTTGCAAAGAACAACCACTTCTCTTCACTCTTCACGACGGAGAAGAAACGTATCCATGATGGTGGAAAATGAGCTGGATATTCGTCAGTATCTGAAATCACATGAAAAATGGAAAAGGCACACCAAATATTATGCGTAACAATCACAAGACTTGCGGCAACCCAATTTTTATATTATTCCGTTAGTCTCTGCCTTATACTAACACTAATCTGAGTAATCAGCAAAATAAATAAATAAATAGATAAATTAAATAAAATCTAGCGTATTACATCCACATGTTTTTCTCTACCCTGCATACAAACATAGAAAAGGTATTGCAACACCAAACAATTCGATACCGAGATTTCAACGGAAATGACGTTTTACGGTCCCCAGTATCAAAAAAAAAAAAAGTATTTTCAGAAACAATTTCGTGTGTATGTGTGTGTGTGTGTGTGTGTGTGTCCGTGTCTGTGAACACGATAGCTCAGAAACGAAAAGTTAGTAAAATATCAAACTGGGCATTTAGGTTTAGTATCTTCCAGGGATGCGACACGAAGATTTTGAGAAAAATCCACCCACCCTAAACTATCTTTTGCATTGTAAAAAATTGAGAAAATTTTAATTTCCTGAAAAATGGGTCTAACGCTTTTGATTTAAATACTGTATATTAAAGATATTTATATATGACAAGTAAAATATATATCTTGAATTTTTTGGGAATAGCCTCTAAATACCTCTTTATTTTGAATAAAAAATGGACAAAAACCTACTACATAAAAAATGTAGATCACGTTAAAACACACAATTTATGTCATATACATTGTTTTCGTGGAATTGACCATTTCTGAGATATTCCTTGTTATTTGTTTCAGATTTAAAACACTTTTCTCACCCGGAAAGTTGTAAACTCCTGGACCTGAATAGAAACGGATTCTATCCACATGACAAACGGCTTTTAAAAGATTTTACTAGTTTTATCCTAGTGTACTCCCTTATTTTCCTTCTACTTACAAGGAAGCAAGTAATTAAGACAGTTTCAGCTAATGTTTATCTAGATTATCATAAAGTAGATAGAAGAATATGCTTTTTAACAATAGTTTCTTAAATGTTGAATGGAACACATAAGATTTTTTTCTTATATATGTCATTTTAATGAAAGCAACTTTTTCAAAAACCTACATTACACATTTCGTAATTGATAACGAGAATAGCGACACTCAAACGTTTAACAACTACACGTTATAATTACACTGTTCTTAATGTCATACCGTTTACATGCAATCGCGAGTAACTCGTTAAAATCGACAGAACTTTTAAAAAATGACAAAATATTAAACGCCCGCCTTAGCAGTTTGGAGACAGGTGTCTGCCTCACATGCAAGAAATTCCGAGTTCGAATTTCGGTTCGGGTGAGCTACCCGGGTAAGGTTTCTCCAGTGTTTCCCTTATCATTGAGAATACTAATGTGGGGTAACTGAGCTTCATGGACCCCGGGCTCATTTGAACATCATTTCACTGATTTCATTCATCGTCCAATATGAGCTACCAAAGGACACTGCAGTGAAAAAAGAAAAACAAAACAACAGAATTAAGCAATTCAAGTAACTAATAACAGATATATCTAAAATGTTTTATGTCGCAAAAGATGTATTTGGAATATATTGTATGCATTTTTACTTTTTCTACACGTCGATACTATGTACATAGTGTATAGAGAAGGTATTGTATTCCACCCAAAAAATCGATACCGAGATTTCACTGGAAATACATGTTTTGGGTCCCCCTGAATTCAAAAAAAGGATTTTTGGAAAAAGGTCCGTGTGCGTGTGTGTGTGTCTGTCTCTGTGGACAGCATAGCTCAAAAACGAAAAGATCGTTGAATACCAAACTTGGTACTTAAGTTTGGTAGCTTCCAAGGAGGCGCCACGAAGATTTTCGAGAAAATCCCCCAACCCCCAACTACCCTTTACATGGAACTTTTTTCGAAAATTTTGATTTTCTTAGAAATGGCTCTAACGATTTTGATTAAAATGTCGTATATTAAACATATTTCTTGACAAATAAAATACATATCCTGAATTTTCTGGGAATAACTTCTTAAGACTACTTTATTCTGGATGAATTTTACGGAATTTTGCAGAACTGCTAAAGCGTAAGAGATGAACAAAACCTTACAACACAAAATTTGTAGAGCACGTAAAAACACACAATTTATGTAATACACATTTTTTCGTGCAGTTGATCGTTTTTGAGATATTCCTTGTTTTTGGTTTCAGCGTTTAAAAACTTACACTTTTCTCATACAGGAATTTGTCAACTCCTGTCCATACAAACAAAGGAACTTGTCACATAGCAACCAGCTTTTGACCATCACTTTAACCTATGGTACTCCGTATTTCGCTTCTACTTACAAGGAAGGTAATTTTTTTTCTCGATTAGCATGAGGTAAATAGAAGCATAAGCTTTTTAATAATAATTCGTTGCAGAGATGTAGAGAAAGCCATGTGAATGGAACACATCAGTTTTTTTTTTTTTTTTTTTTTTTTTTGTAAAATAACTTTTCGTCCACTACTTAATATGCTCCAGTTATTTAAGATTATACAAAATTCCTTCTGAATGACGTGTATCTCACAGGATATTCCCAGGAAAATCTAGATTTGCAATTTATTTGCCATATAAACATATTTTATAAATGGTATTTTAATCAAAATAGTTAAAGCCATTTTTGAGAAATAAAAAAATCAAAATGGTCCATATACATGGTTGCTACCCACCTGGAAAACCTGGAATAATCAGGGAAATTGAAAATTACTGGAAGTCATGGAAAAGTCAAGGAACTCTAAAAATCTGAGGTAACATTACGGATTTTTTGGAAAGGGAAAATATGTTACAACTTTCGTTATTCAAGGTTTTAATGTCAACTTGAATTTCCAATTTTTTAGAAAGATCTTGTAACGATGATGGTTTATAACTGCACGCTGCCATGTGTGTGAATTTGGAGGTTTTGCACGAAATTGTCCTTGCTTCAGAGAAAGTTGTATCACAAGTAGTAGTAGTTGCCCTTTCTTCGCCACAGGACATAGTTTACGTTTTTGAGCTCTGCGATATTACATCATAACATTCATAACACATCACTGAAAATACATGAGTGAAGGCATATATTAGGTAAGGGAAAAGTGGCGGGTGACGAAGAAACAAAATTATACAAATTTGTATCAGAGAAAATCATATATTACACTGTATAAGAAATTTAACAAATGTTGGATTCTGTGCGGCAACTATTTAAGAACTATCGACATCTGCATGGTGTCTTTGCTGGATGTCAGCCGCTATGTAACAACATCGTTAACGTTATATAATTTCAGGTATTTTGTGCAAATATACATTACAATATGTAATTAGAATGCTGCAGATTTATTAATATGACCCTTGCGTAATAGAGAACCTGAAAAACATTCGAATTTGACCCAGAAAACTTAGAAAAGTCAGGGAATTTAATTTTCCAAAATATGTAGCAACCATGATATAAGCATAGTTAGGTTTCGGCATTTTCTTGAAAGTATTCTTGTCCGCTCGTGTATGTATGTCTATGAACAGCATTACTCAGAAACAAAAAGCTTGTAATTTATGTTTAGTATCTTCCAAAGATGTGAACTGGTATTTGAGTGCTGTATCTCGGAGCGAAGCAATACGAACATTTTCAAAACCAAATCCCTCCCCGCCGCTCCATCTACCTTTTACATGACAATCTTTTGTTATTGTTTATTTGTTTTAAAAATTACTTTATTTTGATACATATTATCATATGTTTAAGATATTTACACAAAAAAGTATACAATTAAGCCTTTCAGAAAAGTTTCTTTGCTCTTAGTTTGGGTATTCAAATAATTATACATTTTTCAAATAGTGGGTCGCTATTTATTTTGTTCTCCTATCCATGCAAAGAGACTGAATTTCGAAGTCATCACATAACGATCGACTTTCTCAAAATCTGACTATTGCTTTAACCAAAAGTGAAAATGTTTCATATGTGTATCTCGATTAACAAGAAATAGAAACAAGAATAAGTTTTTGTAAGAATAGTCCGTAGAACAGCAAGCAGAGAAAGCCATATGAATACAAAACAGATCAGATTTTCTTACTATACTCTTCTTTAGCTCATAGTATCCTACTTGTATAAAACTGGCATGTATGAAGAGTTGTTTCCAAAAATATGAGCATCGAATTCGAAACAACCGTTTGCCAAGCAAAGGTGTCTCAACCAGAACAATGAGCAGACTGTGAATACCTCTGAGGACGATAATTGCGTTATCAAGTATAACATCAAATTAATGCAAACACGTTTTCATACTCTGGGGGCGAAACTACGTGATTTTCAGAACATGCTTTATTGGTTCAGTCCGCTGATCTTATACGCAGAACGCATAAAACTTTATATTCCCTGAAGTGATGGGATTATTTCAAAGGATCTCATTAAACCAATGAAATATCCACGGCTGTATCGGAAAAAAGAAAACAAGTTTTAGTCGGCAAAGATCTGATAGAACTGCGATGTAGAACGGAAAAATATATTCTCGTCACGTTTTCTGCATTCATTATCACCAGGTATTTGTTTTCAGATTATGTGACGGGTTTAAATCAGTAGATACTGTGAACAGAATTCTCTCAGCTGTTTTCAGTGCTTTACATCGACTGACTCTCTTGTACAATTATGTAAACTGAAGACAAAGGCATACAGCTCAACATATAACAACATATACGAAGGTCATTCGTATATACTGCCAGACATATTGATACATCCCAGCATCACTAATTTTGTATTTCACATTGCTATTGAAGACATGTTATGGTTGAAGCGAGGTAAGCTAAGTCACAAGTATAAGTGTTACATCCAGTTGCAGGACATTTAATCAAGTGTGATTGCCTTTCAATTAATCTCTCCACAAATGCAAATCAAGGATCAGTGAACGTTCAACTGATTGCCGAAATGGATTTGAAACAGCAGCGCCACCTAGAACCTGATGGTGATGGTTTTATGAACCATCCAGCAGACAAGGCTCTTTCTTTATAGATGTGTCGTTAGCGGGAGAGTGGTTCATTGTGAGTACAAAATAGTCAAAATGAATCGTCCAAAGTGTATTAGGGGCCCTAATTTCTTTTCTTAACATAATGGAGGGTTATTTAGGTAATATCGATTATTAGTTACTATCTATCATTAATAAAACAAGAAAACTAAATGAAGTTCGTATCCACGTTATATGCACCTCTGTTTTAAATAAAAAAACAAACTAAAAAAGTTTTCAAATTACCTAACAATAAAATATACAATTTTTCTACATTTCCACTTGAAAATAATGTTATAAAGTAAAACAGAAAAATATTCTTTGAAATCAAAATATTTATACATGTTCGCTGTTGAAAAAGACAATAATTTGCAGCAGAATTATAATAGATATTAGTTGAACAATAATTCCATTAGCAAAAGCGCATATATAAAATTCGCTGATCGAATCTTGTCGGAGAATGAACTCTGCTACCGAAATTTTACTGCATCATCGATTAATTTTGATTTGCTATTCTGCAACCGGGCATGTCTTTAATGTTTATGCAATTCATTTGCGGTTAACTGCTTAGTATGCAAGAGTTTTATTAAATACGGAGCATATGTTGTTTAAGATGTCGCATAAAATCAGTTTGCTCTTATTTTAAGCAGGAACGTACGGCACATATAAGGTTACACTTTTTATTTTATTTTATTTTCCATCGTGGTAGGTCATATCGGACCATGAATGAATGAAATGGGTAAAACGATGCTCAAGTAATCCCGGGGATCATGAGCGTGCATTTACCTTATACCGTAATTGTCTTCTCAAGAGGAGGGAAAACTCCGAAAAACCCCTTATCTGAACAGACTCGAACTTGGGACATCTTGAATGTGAGACAGACACGCTACCACCACACTGCAGAGACGGGCAAATTAATTTGTGATATACCGAATAAATAAAATCTGTTCATTTAATTAAGCTGTAGATAAAAGCGGTGCTGGAATGCACTGTAAAATGTTCTCTCATTATAGCATATTAAGACAACAAACGACCAACTCTGACTCAAGCAATTCGATGTAGAACTCACTCTTCACAAAAGAAGTAACCTTAGTATACTCCAGAGCAAAAATGACCTTTCAAAATTCAAGTCCATTACTCCTGAGATATTAGACGTGCATTGACTAACCTTTATTCAACGCACACGAAAACTAGGTAACTTTGAAACATCCTTTGTGTTTTGCACAAATTTTAACCATTTTGGGTTGCTTTTAAAATTGCTATTGTAACAAGTTGCACTACATTGTAATATTCGATATATTCTGTTGTCTGTATAGATTCGCTGTATCCCATTTTAATTAAAACTGAAATTTGAAACTAGTGCTACATTTAAAATTAATATACTAATTATTATATGCTACCCAAAATTCTAGGCAGACTTTTTAAGCTCGAATGAAAATTTAATTAATTTCATTTACGAGTATCTTACTCAATTCTTAATGAAATTATTATAGAATTATGTTTGATCGTTTAAGCAGTGTAAACAGCTCTCCACGGAGATGGAAATAAATAATTTGGACTACAAAGAAATGGATCATAACGTAACATTACTCCCAATCATGGCTAACGAAATAGACAGGTTGTGGCGCGAATCAATGTCATTTAGTAATGTTAGTGTTAACATGGCAAACATTGAATAGCTCCATGATTTAGCTGCATCTTTTCTACAAATTTAACAAGCAATTTATTTCTCTGTGTAGAATACAGATGTATTAGGCGCCTGCAATTTTACTTCATTGGGCCATGTGATTTTAGTTCGTACTGCAGCCTGCCTCTCCCGTTAGTCATCAATAAAAACAAAACAAACAAACAAAAATGTTTTTTCTGTACTGAAATAACTAATTTCAGCTTGCATTTCTCTCAGTTTTTGTGAGTATATAACGTACCAGGTTAAAACGTTATACTGGACGTTGAATAAATGAAAATAGGTGAAATGATAAATTGATAAAAATGCGTATTTTAGATGCATGAACTGTTGTTACATAATATATTTGATTCATGCGCCAATAAAAATATAATTTCACAATCTTCTTAGGAGGTATTAATGTAAATACTCATGTTAAAGAAATACTTTGTACGACGCAACTGCCTATTCAACGACAGCAGCCGATGAAAGGTGAGCCTGACAACTAAGAGATACTAGCTATAGTATAATCCGGGCTTGTGGGCCGTGGTCTGCTGGGCTCCTCGACTGCGACAGTCGCAGTTGAAACGTCCAATAGAGTACTTCGCAATAGCTCAAGTTTGTTCTCAATAGTTCTGAATACGAAGTTTATAAGAACATTTATTGCAAGTATAGTGAATATTTATGATGGATTGATCGACGTTTCAATAGCACTGAATGGAACAAGGCAAAAAAGTGGCACACAAGTTTGAATACGGTTCCAGATCTACAGTATTCCCTATTGAACAACGCGGTGCGAGTGTATGTAAAGAAATCTAAGTTAGACTGGGCAAGAAGGAATTGGACAGTAAAATTAGTTTAAAGGCTTATCTCTTATGTTTTCATGAAATAAAACACTAGATTACCATAACAGAAGATTTAAGTATGCAAAATCACCGAAGAACGAACCACAACCGCTCCCTGAGAAGGCCAAAAAGAACATGTAGATTGACTGTTCTGGAAATTAAGCGGTTAGAAGGCATATGCAGTTATATAGAGATGTTATGAACCAACTCTCGCACCAAGACCGAAATACCTCTACATACATCTGAAGTTTCGAAGCAAGACATTTCTTTAAGAATTAATTTCCTTGCATCACAAAGCAAAGGCGGAAGCAGAAAGGAAGCATGAATGGCTACAAGAAAAGGGAGAATAATTCTTAGAGAAATGAAAGGAAAATTCAGGAATTTCTTGAAAGAAAGGAAATTATATTACAAAATGGTTCTACTGCAGTCTTTGCTGAAATAACAATTAATTAGCTTTAAAGACGAAGGTAAGTTCTGCGAGCATCATACCGAAACCTAACACAAGCGGAAATTATTTGCTTTTTTCATGTCATACCGTCAAAGGTAAACGCATGACTGAATTTTAAAAGGTGCAGAGCATTTCTGACGTCTCGGAAAGTCTTAATAGGTTTTAATCTCGCACTACGAAAGAAAGCGCATTGCAACCTCAAAATTAGCCAGATGAGATAGATAAAAAAAAAGGATTTATTAGCAAGGCTGTCAATTGCCAGCATCATAGTGGCACGCCGGTGTGACGGAATTTTATCCTACAAGTTATTTTGCATGTCATTAAATCTACTGACATGGAATTGTCACTTTTAAGCACATTTAAAAACCTGGGGACATGTTTGAATTCGCGAATTTGGGATGAGAAGGTCAGCACCTACCAGAAACTTAAAATACAGATCTAGAGTGATTTAAAACTTTTATTTAAAAGTAATTTTATTGACTTTGTTGGTTATCAATTCAGAGCACTCTACCTGGCATAACTGTGTAATTAGCAACACGAAGGAGAAGTGTTGTATTCCATTCAAAAACACCTGTAAAAATATAGCGATTTCAAGCAGTTTATTATTTGCAGTGAAGGCTTAGATATATACATCCGTGGACACAAAAGAAAGGAAAGAAAGAAAACAAAAAGTCATATCTTGAACGCCAAATTCGTCCAAGCCGGCACAGCACCTTGTTTACACAATGCGCAATACAGTTTGATGCCGCTGCAGTAAATGGTTGTACGGCATTACTAAATATGCCACCTACTATGTGGTTCACATTGCGCAATGCACAGAGAAGGTTTCATTAGAAGTACAGTCTGGGCTAAAATCGGAGTGGGGTATGAAGCAATACATCAAAACAAGTACCAAACTCTTTAGAGAGAGGCTCGCGTGGATTAGACTAGGAGCATGGAAGAGCACAAAAATTGCTGACAAGAATGGTACGAGAACCTGTCCCATTTGCGAGGAGGAAGAGTCGTGGACCCACATCTTGGCAGGATGTAGGGGTACGCAGGAATGGCGGGAAAAATATTTACCGCGATTCTTTACCACAGTGAATGTAGAGCTAGAAGCATGTTGGGCGCTACTGGCAGACACGGAAGACGTGGTCGGGCTAGGAAAATTTATACTTAAGGCAAGACAGCTGAGATCTTAGGAGGCTGTCAATAGAGAAGGGGGGAGGGATAAAAACAACTATACAAAAGTAACTACAATGTTTTTACATATATATTATATTATGCTTAGGTCACTGTTGTGTTATGGCTTTATATATTGTGTATATATTAAATGTATATATTTCTTTTAAGTGTAATTATCTATTATAAGAGGGTGCATTTATGAAGGTGTACTTAAATTTCTATATTTGAATATCTTTATTTTCGGGTTTAGTCTTTTCATTCTTTGTTGTTTTAATATAGCCTTTGATTGTGTATTACCTTTGTTTTTTATTTTCGTGTATTATCTTTTAATTATTTTTTGTTGTTTTAATGTTGTTTTTAGTGTGTATTACAAAAGCATGTACAGTCTGTGGACCCGTGCGATTGTTGAAATTGAATGTATAATATTGCTATGTCAATAAATACACTTATTCATTCATCCATTCATTCAGTCATTCATTCGGTTCACTGTAGCTATGTGCTAGCTGTGTAGGGTATTTCGGTGGTGCAGGTCGCACTTTCACTTCTCATATGTAGCAAACGTTTTTGTTTTCTTCTCTTAATAATGTCTAATCAACACATACCGCCCTCTTTACATTCGGTAAATTTGATAACAGAATAGATTATCATGCTACTTTAAGAGTTTATTCTACTTAACTGCAATATGCTGCACACGAAACTACGTGATACGCACAAGGATGCGCAAACCATCAGACACAAACAGGTTTTCTTTCAGTGAGTCATACTGCGTTTAACAATGGCAGAGATGCTCACAAAGACATGGACACAAGGAGTCTCTGCCTGCACTAAATTGAAACTGAGTTTTATGGACGCTCTTTAACTGCTGTGAATATCTGTCTCACATTCTATATTTGGTGTGAAAGACTACTTAAATGTGCTCAAAGGCCTCTTTATCAAACGTGAGGTTTTATGTGCTGTAAATTTACGACTCGGGACTAACGGCTTTACTTCCCTCCCGACCATGCTAAGGGTCTTTTACGCCCGAAAAAAAAAAAGGCCTCGTCCTCCGCCGGGTTTAAACCCGCGACCTTAGGAACCAGAGGTTACCCCTAGAGCACGGAGGACGACTCTTCTTTCACTAATCAATATAGCAGGTTTTTCTGCTCATAAACCGGCTGCTCGTACTGGAATCCCTGCAACTACATCGCAGAGATGGGTGATATTGTCTAGGTATGGGATTGAACGCTGTCGTCTTGTTCAGAATGAAGACCACTCCCGAAACGGTTACAGCAGAGAGGAACCCTCTCAAAATTTCTTCTGAAATGAAGGCATATGTGCAATTCCCTGGATTAGTTGGAAAACTCTTGTGACGTGTAAACGACGCAATACTACATGCGCGAACGGCAACTAAAAAGTAACATGTGGTAGACGGTCACAGATCGTTTCACCTCACATTTACACAGCAAAATGCCAACCTAGACTGGAATAGCTTGATATTCTTAGACGAGGTGAAATTTTCTTCCATACATAAGAGAGAGGAGATTGTCTACCATCCAAAGAGGTCCGACAGGATGCAAAATACGTGGCCTCACAATTTCATCATGTTCGCGTATCTATATCTTGTTGTGGCTGATCATCAAGGGACGGTCTAGATGTCTAGTGGCAGCTTGACGATACGCAATAGACAATAATACTCAAGAATATTTCAATTCCCCTGTAAGATAAGATATCCTAGAGGAATTGTTGAATTCGTTCAGTATAATCATCCTGTCCACAAATGTCGAAAAGGCTTAAATTAATTCTGAGAGAGGCAGGATATCACAGTGGTACACTAGCTCTCTGTTCGCCAGATTGAAACTGTGTAGGCTGAGGTGAAAGGGGAGCTGCGCTCAAATGTCCCTGCAGATACTCGAAGGACAAAATATGGCTTCTGGGCACAACTTCAAGAAGTCTGAGAAGTTATAGCCTTTTGTCCACGTTACTGCAGGGATATAATTTTATCTATAGCTCGAAGATTGAGGGCAGTACGCACTGAGGGTTCATGCATCCGATACTTAATTATGTGTATGTGTGTGTGTGTGTGTTTTGATTTTAGAACATAATAGTTTATTTGATTTATTTCTTCAGTTATTTAAAACGAGTGTTTTAGCAGAATAGGGTTTTGTGTGCATATATATGCCCAAAATTTCAAATATTAAAGATATATGAATGTTATATTATATTCTACATATGCATAAAATTAAGTACGAAAATAGTAAGTAAACGCGGCCTCTATAACCTTATGCCGTGTTCTACTTTCAGTACCTAGCTTATAAGTTGATCATTGTGAACACATGTTACGAAGCATCACATCGACACATGGAACATGGGGAGGGGGGTCCACGAGGGTACAGACACAGAAACGCCTGTTGGTTTCCCGATGATGAGAGGGATTGCTTTAATTGCTTGTACTTTTAATAATGTCATTATAAGCTATCCTTCGTATTAAATTCCATAAGGTTCAGAAATTTGAGATAACTCATAATTGCGTCAAAATAAACGGACCCTAAAACTCCTTTATTGGTTGAAATCCAACCTTAATAAAATGAGGTTGTTGCACGAAAGAAGTTTGCTTTCAATATTTTATTACCCAGTATCGTTGTATTATGTATCTTAAAATACACGAAACGTAGAATTAGTTTTTTTTTTAATTTATTTTAACTATAGGAAGTCTACAATAATGGTGCTTAATGACCATTCTTACTGAATACAGAAGCACAGACAGAGCTGCTATTTGGAATGAAACTAAATTAAATATCAAATAAGAAAGGAAACTTGGGAAGAAAATGTTTCTGGCGTAAATATAGCCTAGGTACCTCCCCGGCGTTTGTCACCTTTAAGGAACAGAAAAACTTGGGGGGAAAGTCACGGAGAGCGGCCCTGGTGGGATTTAAACCACAGATCTTTTTTTCAGCCTGGCTCTACCTCTCCAACTTGTGTCCTACACACGAGTGGTGTGAAAGAAATCATTCACACCGATTTTCCATTCATGAACCCGTGCCTTAACGGCCTGGCTAGTTGGTAGTTTACACCTACGTGCTTCGATTATCCTGATAGCTTCAATTGCGATTATTGAAGAAACCGTTTAAATCTCTCAAGCGCAAAGAACCTAACACTCAAGAATATGGATGTAGCACTCTGCCTTTTAATCAGGGGGCCAGGGACTCAATTCGAAACTCGGTTGAGCTGAGTTGTGTGGAACAAAAGTCCTCCTCCTATGTCTGTATACTCTCAAAAGTAATGCAGAATATTACTTAATGACAACACGTTTTGTTTCTCAGTTTACCTACATTAATATCGAACCAAAACATACTTCCTAGAGTTTAAGCATTTCTAGATGCTCTAGCATTCTTAAAAATCTGAAGGTCAATTCCTGATTGAGTTGGGTTACACTATTCCTATCAATTGAATTTTGGTTGAACTCGCAGGCATTTTTCAATTTATGAAAAACGTCCTTCTAATGTACAACTGTAAGCTGGATGGGGAATGCACCTGTAATTGGTCATTGCGAGTCCCAGAAGCTCGCCAATAAGCAGGAATCTTCTCATAAATTCTACCACCTAAGTCCTGGTAAGCTTTAGTAATGATAAAGGAGCCTAACTTGATTTTCACGATCCATTTCAATAACTTTTAATGAAGTTTATTCTCTTCTGTCAAAACGAAGCCTTAAGGTGCGCTTCCACTGGCAATTTGTATGAGGCACTTGTCTGGCTAGAAAATGTTCCTTATACTTGTTTGATACCTGGCTACATGTTTGTCTGGAGTCTATAGAATTTATTCTATGCACACATATAGAGACTGTATGATATATTGGTCTGGAACTGTTTGCAATTTATCCTAAAACGGGATTTGAGGTTAAGCATTTTATATATATATATATATATATATATATATATATATATATATATATATATATATATATAATTTTCCTCATCGGTCTCTAAAACTGCCGTAATAGCACTCAAGCTTTTCTTCTTTTATAACGCCAATTTTGAAAACAGCAATAAGCAGTGTACGACTTACGCAAGCGCAAGCTCTGGAACTTTCGCCCAGCGGGAACAAGCAACTCGTTCATAACATGAGAGCAGTTGTACACCACGAAACAAGTATGGAACAAGTCTGGAACAGTTTAGAACACAGCATTGTTGCTGGGCTTGTCGCGAACAAATCCGAAGCAAAGGCTCCATATTATAAAAATCTGATGTGTTCTATCCACATGACTTTCTCTACATCGCTTTAACAAATTATTGACAAAAATGATATTCTTCTATCTACTTCATGATAATCGAAATAAACATTAGCAGAAATGGTCTTAATTGCTTGCCTCCTTGTAAGTAGAAGGAAATTAAGGGAATACACTAGGCAAAAAACGGTAGTCAAATCTTTTAAAAGCTAGTTACCATGTGATTGAAATTCTTTTCTATGCAGGGCCAGGAATTTACAATTTCCCGTTAGAGAAAAGTTTAACTATTTTAAATCTGAAACAAATAACAAGGAATATCTCCGAAATGGTCAATTTCACGAAAAAAAACCTATATGATATAAATTGGACGTTTTAATACGATCTACATTTTTTGTGTGGTAGGTTTCTGTCTATCTCTTACGGTTTATCAGTTACGCAACATACAAAAACAATTCATTCAGAAGTCTTTAGAGGCTATTCGCAGAAAATTCAAGATATACATTTTATTTGCCATCTAAATATTTTTAATATACGGTCTTTTAATTAAACCCGTTAGAGATATTTTTGAGAATATCAAAATTTTCCATGTAAAGGGTAGTTTGGGGTGAGGGGATCCGTGTCGCATCCCTGGAAGATACTAAACTTATATATCAAGTTTGAAATTTTACGACTTTTCGTTTTTGAGTTAACGTGTTCAGTCACAAGACACGCAAACACACACACAAACACATAGACACACCCGGGCCATTTTCCAAAAATTCTTCTTTTGGGTACAGGGGACCCTAAAACGTGTATTTCCGGTGATCTCTCGGTATCGAATTTTTTGTTGGAATCAATACCTTCTCTATACACTATGTATATAGTACATGTAGAGAAAGTAAACAGTCGCCAATGGAAACGAACCTTTAGGGAACAGACTCCTCAGTTTTATCATAGGTAATTCCCCGAACCTATCCAAGAATATATATTCTTGTATATAATCATTATTGTGCTTTTTAAAATCAAAGCAACATTGAGTCAGCTCTCAGATCACGGTATACCTACTACTAAATGAACGAATAATCGAAGGTGTCACGGAATACTAAACGTTGCCACCAACAGTGGGAAAGAGAAAATAGTTAAACCTCAAAATGAGTTAAAGTCCGAATATAATAAAGACATATTTCTTCTTAGAACGTAATTTATTTGAAAAATAGTTTTATATGCATTGAGTAAAACACAAGTGGATGAAGTAGCCTATTAATCACTGTTATGATTCAACCTGATGACGTTTTATCCGATAAAATAGTATCGTTCTAAACATATTTTAAGATAAACGATCGTGTGTGATGTATCGAAATCCAAAGTATTGCTAATGCTTATTGCTCTACATCAAATACGCGGCATATGAATGGAATACGGAGTAGTCGAAATTAACTGCAGTATGGATAACGATGATCATGTAAAGTGACCACGTCTGAACCTTTCTCTAGAAAAGGGAAAACGTCAAAAATCCTAATTGGAAACGTTGATTTAACCCTTAACTTCCTCCGGATGTGAATCTTGAAGTTTTCACTCTGTCATCCAGTTCGGTAGCATGCAGTTTTCGAAATCAACTACTTATGTTACATTTTCACTGTGATTATTTATAGATTTAAACTAAACTTGCCGCGAATTGTGGAGCATGATTGGGATTAAGAATCACTTAGAATTAAGAAACATTTCATATGCGTGATAATTTAATTGTGTTCAAAGAGAAACCGAGTGTAGGACAAGAGTTGGATAAGTAGAATCAGACTGAAAAATGCAATGCCATAGCTGGGATTTGAACCACGAGATTTGAAATGACAACCCCAATGGCGACCTACAATGTTGTTAGAGCTACCTATCCAACTCCCGTCCTACACACGGTTTCTGTGAGAAAACAATTAAAATTATCAGAATTGTCCATAATAGTTGGCTATGCTATGAATCCTGGGACTTTAAAGTACTTACAACATTGTAACTCGCCATTGGAGTTGTCATCTCAAAATAATTTGAGATCACCTTGTGGTTTACCGGGAAGCATGCGAGTCAGTTAAGAAATGCAATGCTATGCCGGCTATGGTAACTCAGTGGTAGAGCAACCGGATAGAGACCGGGAGATCCTTGGTTCAAATCCCGGATATGGCACTGAATGTTTGAATGTGACTCTACCTATCCATTTCATATGGGTGGCTAATGACCTAGAGAGATGGTACTATGAACTCGCAGCAAACAGGATTATGAAAAAGAGCATGGAACATACTATGTGTATGGGTTACATATAAACCATGACTGGTAAAGTTCTGCGGGTAGAGACAATCACACGTTGTCGTAATAATTTTGTTCTAAGACCTGAGAATCTCGCCGCTGTCATTTCTACGCAAATTGCCAAGTTCCTCGTTCAGCACCCACCTTTCCTATTGTACACATACGCAGGCATTCGCGAGTCGAAAAATCAATACAAACGCACGTGTGTGCCCGTCTCACCACTCAATTTAAAGAGAGGGTTCAACCATCCAGCCCAATTTTTTGTATTTTCCCTTGCAAGCCCTTCCGCTTAGTTCTCCTCATTCACAGAAATACTGCGGCAAGAAGGAAAGAAGGGGGGGAAAAAAAAGAGTTTGAAAACACAGACAGAAAAAGCTCTAGTGCTACTTAAACATTGATAAACCTGAAATGAATTAAATACGTAGAATTCGTTTTCTACCGTTTTATCACTGAATGTCTGTTTAATCAATTCCTTTATTTTTCTAGTGGTAGGTTTATTCTATCGTCCTAAATAAACAAAGGATAACGTTAATGCTTTTTATAAAAAAGATTTTGCTTGACCTTCCAAAAGCAAAATGTGGATACCTGGAAATGTCAAAAAGCAGTGTGAACAACTAGAATTCTACAATTAAGCTTTGTTAGGGTAGGGGCGCTAAAACCTAGGAGCTCTCCCCATGTTTTACGCATTAGTAAACGTGGCGCCTTAATTCAGCTACACGGCTAGTTATGTCCTTTAAGGAATATTCTAGAATTACTTTTTACTTTTTCTACTTAGTATACAGTACATTGCATTCCACCCAAAAGTTCTATACCGGGATTTCCCGGTAAACAAAGTTTTAGGGTACCATGTATAAAGTGACATGTTTAGAAAAAGACCCGCGTACACGCGAGTGTGTGTATATATATGTGTGTGTGTGTGTGAACAACATATCTCAAAAACGAAAAGTTAGCTGAATATCACACCTTGACACTTAAGTTCAGCATCTTCAAGGATGCAACACGAAGATTTTAAAAGAAAAAAATCCGCCCACCTCATACTACGCTTTACATGAAAACATTTGCAAAAATTTTGATTTCCTCCAAAACATTAATTATATTTTCTGGAAATAGCCTCGAAGCCCTGTTCTTCTGGATGACAACATAACTGGTAAACTGTAAAAAGATAGTAAAAAAGTACTGACTACAAAAAATGTAGATCTCATTAAAACACGCAATTTATGCCATAGTTGTTTTTTGTTTGTTTTTGTTGTTGGTTTTTTCTTTTTTGGTTAATCAATTCCGATTTATTCCGTCTTATTGATTTCAATATTAAAATACTTGAACCTTTCTCAAAGGGGAATTTGTCTCACCCTTTTCTTTTGTTTTATGCATAGTCATGTAAAGCGAACCGAATGTCAATCATACTAGCTTTTAAAAAAAACTGACTACCGCTTTAAGGTGACCTCTCACCTAGGTAACCATTCCTTCCACCAATTGCTCCATAAATATGTGTCTTTTCATCCATTTCGTGTCATATTATCCAATTTCTCCCGTTCATACTAGGCATTGTGACCACTCTCTCTGATCCATAGCTTCTGGTCCTCAACAGACGTCTGACCACAAGCGCTAAAATGAAAAAGAAATGGAATCTTATTTATGGATGTTCTCTAACTACTGTGGTTCTTAGCGTCCCAATTTATGTCGAGTTGAAATACCGTTTAATTTTGCTCAGAGGTCTCATTATCAGGCTTGATGCTCTTTTACGTAAATCTAGGACACGGAACCAACGTCTTATTTCACTTCCGAAGTAACCATGCTAAGGATTTTCACCCCGAAAAAAATTCATCGTTTGAACCCTCAAACTTGGGTAAAAGAGGCTAGCACGGTAACCACTACACCTCAGAGGGCTTCGACCGCAAGCGCTGGATTGAAACTCCTGAGATGTGAAAGTCCTACATACGAAAAGGATACACAGAGAAAGTTGACTAACGCTTAAACCTAGTGTATTCCCTATTTCCCTTCTACTTGTTAGGATTTTATGCTAATATTTATTTTATTAGCATGAAGTAGGCAGACGAGCAACCTAGTTTGTTACAGACTAGGTAGAGAAAGTCATGTCAACGGAACACCTTATATTTCTAAGAAAACGTATTTTACACATCCTCTGTCACAATAAAAGACTCTACGGAAAATAAGGGAATGATTCTAGATAAAGAAAAGTTGTCCACTCCAAGCTGAATTCAAATCCAGGAACTCTGTAGTGAAAAGTCAAAATAAACATTAAACTGGAAAGCCAACGATCAAGTTCCTCTCCAATATGTTAATGTAATTGTTTTATCGCACAAGCTGTGTGTTTGGAAAATGTTTCAGTTTGAAAACTTCAATGCCATAGCTGGCATTTCACACACGGCTTGTGTGAAATAACAATCAAATTAACAGTAATTGACCATTATTATTGGCTATACTGTGAAGCCCGGGACTTAAAGTACTTACAACATTGTAAGTCGCCACTGGGGTATGTCATCACAAAATAATTTTAGATCACCTTGTGGTTTTCCAGGAAATATGCGAGTCAGCTGAGGAATTTAATTATATGCCGGCATGTTGTCATGGTAGCTCAGTGGTAGAGGATTCGGCTAGGTACCGGGAGATCCGTGGCTCACATCCCGGCTATGGCATTGCATTTTTCTGTATGACTTTACTTATCTTTTCCAATATGTTTAAGTAAAACCATTTTTTTAAGTTTACATTCATTTAACCTGGTTGGTCATATCGGACGATGAATGACATCGGTGAAATAATCTTGGAATCCATGGAGCTTAAGTTACCCGACATTAGTCTTCTCAGGATAAAAGTAAACCCTATTAAAAATTATATGGATAACTTAATTTAAGCGAGAATCGAACACGCGACCTCTTGAAAGTGAGGCACACAACTTTCTGTTTTTCATTTATATAGACCACTTTAATTTCTATGATCACAGCGTGGGCTTTGCCTTAGAAAAAACTGCTTGTGGTTTTCTCGCTGAACTAAATGATTACTTAACGTTGGGTTTTTCATTATTATATTATTAAACACATTCACTCCCATATTCCTACTTCCAGACTATGGGGGATAAGGAATCGAACTCGGTAATTCCGGGTTTAAAAGCCAGAACGCTGACTAATAAAACCTTTGCTCAACGGTGAAAAAACTGCTTCAGGATAAGATAACCATGCTTTTTGATCGCCGATTGTTCTTGTGCATTTGTGACAAGTTACTACGCTGCGTTACTCTTAATTGGTTTCTATAAGGAGCGAGTTTGTTGCGAAGAATCTTAGCATCGTTAATTGCTGTTATGTAAATGATTCAACAACATTTAGAAAAATACACTCGCATAAAAAAAGTATTCTTTTGGATTTTTAAAAAAAGTCTAGACAGTAGTATGCTAGACTTTAACGTCTCTAAAACAGCAAAAAGTTAATATATTTCTCCTGAAAAACTCTTGAGGTGTGCAAAGACAAGATCAGGAATCATATTTAAGATCAGAAGGGGTAACTCTCAGAGAATGAAATAAAATGCATGTATAGTTGCATTTTATTATATGGATTAAAATAGAGAAAATAGCAGAGTATATAATTCTACGATATTCGGTTTTTTTTTTTACACATGTGGGGTGTACTTAAGCAGCAGTTTAGCCTTGGTACTCCGAGTTTTACTTTCTCTCTTGCACTCCTCCACCCAAAAATTCACTCCGAGATTACACCGGAAATACACGTTTTAGGGTCCCCTGTATCCAAAATTTCTTTTAGTAAAAGACCCGCGTGCGCGCCCGCGTGTGTGTTCATGTGTCTATGAACACGATAACTCAAAAGCGAAAAGTCGGTAAAATATCAAACTAATATTTAAGTTTAGTATCTTCCAAGAATACGACATAATGATTGTTAGGAACCCCCCCCCCCCAGCTGAAACTACACTTTACATGGAAAAATTTTCAAAAGTGCACTAACGATTTTGATTCAAAAATCGTAAATTAAAGGCACTTTCATGAAAAATAACATGTATAACTTAACTTTTCTGGTAATAGCCTCTAAAGACTTTTGGATTAATTTTTCTGAATTTTGAATAACTGGTAAGCCGTAAGATATAGACATAAACTACTGGACAAAAAATGTAGATCTCGTTAAATCACACAATTTGTCATTAACATTTTTTTTCATGGAGTTGACCACTTTTGAGATATTTCTTGATATTGGTTTTAGTTTTAAAACATTTAAACGTTTCTCAAATGGGTTTCAACCACATGGCAACCAGTTTTTAAAAGAGTTGACTATCGCTTTAGTCTAATGTATTTTCTTATTTCCCTTCTACTTACCGGAAAGTAAGGAAATAGACCCTTTCTGCTAACATTTATCTCTATTAGCATGAAGTAGATAGAAGAATAACCCCAACATACCAATCGCTGTTTAAAGTAAGTAAGATGACATAGAAGACAAAATGCTATTGTCACGTCGTGGTCATTTCCAAATAGCTGCTACCTTGGTGATGTATGTCGATCTGCATACGACTTGCTACTTGTGAGCCAGTTAGCTCAGCAAAGGAAGATTACTATCATGTTCCATTCACGAGAGACTGCCAAGGGGCAACAAAGCGGTTGCTTTCACAAAGCCTACCGCACTTTAACCCTGACCTATCTGGTCTTCCAGCCGCTGATGAGGCATAGGAATGGGTATTCTCGTAGAGAAATTTGAAATTAGACGCATAGTAATTAGCTTCTACCTACATATTCTGCGTCCAGCCTTACTTCACCGGTAATGTAAACCTTCGAGCACATGTAGATAGAGAGCGAATAAGCCAACCTCTCCCTTGCTAAGAGTTGAAACCAACATCAAAGTCACATGACTAAGGCATAAAATGCGAGATTTCCCATAATTTATAATGGAAAGTTCCTACGAAAATATTAAAATAAAGCTGAATTTCGTTTCGACAAGCAAATTGTGTGAATGTAAGAGTTACAACTGATACCTCAGTAATATAGAGCACTAGATAACGTACATTCTATATTTAAAACTGGTGTCTGACCTGAACACCGAATAAGGTGAAAGATAGGTTATGTAGTTGTCATAAAGTTAGTGATTAATTTAACTATATACAGTGATGAACAAGTTGTCATTGTTTAACCATATTACAAGACCTAAACTAATTAACATATTAGTGTGCCAAATTATGTGTCTGTTATTCGCTGTGGAAATATTCTTGGACATTAGCGAATGTGTTTCGAAAAGTTTATGATTTGTGGATTGCACAATGATAACTTAAAAGATCTTATGTGTACCATTCACATGACTTTCTCCATATCCCTGCAACAAATTATACTTAAAAAGCTTATGCTTCTATTTACTTCATGCTAATCTAAAAAAATTAGCAGAAATAGTCTTATTACTTTCTTCCTTGTAAGTAGAACGGAAATAAGGGAGTAACATAGGTTAAAGCGATAGTCAAAAGCTGGTTACTATGTGTCTGAAGTTCCTTTGTTTGTATGGACATGAGTTGACAAATTCCTGTATGAGAAAAGTTAAGATTTTCGATCCTGAAAACAAAAACAAGGAATATCTCAAAAACGATCAACTCCAAGAAAAAAATGTATAGAACATAAACTGTGTTTTAATGTGCTCTACATTTTTTTGTGTGATAAGTTTTTGTCTATCTCTTACAGTTTAGCAGTTATACAAAATTCCGGAAAATTCACGCAGAATAAAGTAGTCTTCAGAGGCTATTCCCAGAAAATTCAAAATATACATTTTATTTTTTGGGTATAATTTTAATATACGATATTTTAATCAAAATCGTTATAGCCATTTTTTAGAAAATCAAAATTTTCGAAAAAAGTTCCATGAAAAGGGTAGTTTGGGTTGCGGGTATTTTTCTCAAAATGTTCGTGTCGCATCCCTGGAAATTCTAAACTTAAATACCAAGTTTGGTATTTTACCGACTTTTCGTTTTTGAGTTATCGTGTTCACAGACACACGGACATACGGACACACTGACACACGGACACACACACACTCACTGACCTTTTTCTGAAAATACTTTTTTTATATAAAGGGGACCCTAAAACATATATTTCCGGTGAAATCTCGGTATCGAATTTTTTGTTGGAGTGCAATACCTTCTCTATACACTATGTACATAGCTTGTATAGAGAAAGTAAACATTACCTTGTGTAATGTTATTAACGATAGGGTTCATTCTCTAAATTGTTAGTGTGTGTCTTACAGGTGACGAAAAAAGTGTAACGTACACAACTCCTAAACAGCTAAGCCAAATAAACAAATATGCCTCGCTTATGGCTTTACAGTTTTTATACGTAGGCTATTATTCATCGCTCCTACTTCATTAATTAATCAAAAACATTAATTCCTTTCTATTTATGAATATTTTTAATTGCAGAATAATATAAGAACACAAGTGACCAAAGTGATAAGTTTACGTAATAAATGCATTAAAAGATGTTATCTTGAAAAGAATTAGTGTTATTTGTGTGTATTCCGCATGTGCATTGTCTTGTTGTTTTCAATTTAATGGAACTTAAGTAAAAAGTCCCATGCTAAAGCTAGGCCTCAATTCACTGCTTATACCGTAGTCAGCTGATCGAGATCTTGGGTTTAAGCGCATGACGTCATGCGCTATCTATCTATCTATAGTTATGCTCGAAAATGTAAACGAAAGCATCACGTTGTAATGGCTATGTATGACTGGTTGCTAAACGTTTTACTGCTTTTCTCTATCACAAAATAGTTCTTAAGTGAGTACGGAAATATCGTATTAGACGACGTAATGTTGTCTAAATAATATAGTATGAATGATTAAGGAACAAAATTTACTGATAATTTAATCATTATTTCTGTATATAATAGTGCGCATTCATTATGCAGTTCGTTTTTAACGGTTGCTTCTAATCAGCAAGTAATGGCGGAAATATGTAATACCAGTGCAGTGAAACATAAGCAAGGAAAGAATTATTCCTGGTGTGTGTGTGTGTGTGTGTGTGTGTGTGTGTGTGTGTATGTAAAAGTTTTGTGATAAGTAAGGTACATTGTTTAATGAAAAAGTACCTTAAAAAGTAATACCGTATTTACAATATGAATACCACATTTCATTCATATTGTAAATACTTTGTAAGACATAAATTATTTCATAAATTTTATAATGTAAATATTGCAAAATCAAAATGTTACATACGCCTCAAAACTTTAAAAAATCGTTCGGCATTTTTTGATTTGGATCTTTGAACCAATCACAAAAACTTCATTTACACTGTGATATTCAATAACATTGATTATTGAATTGTGATAATTTAAAAAGTTACACATTTTAATCTATAAAATGATTCATTTTTTCATTAAATATTTGTTTGAAAAATTAATACTAGGTATGTTAGGGTAATTATGTCAAAATAATGTTACGTTGTATACTTCTGCGCATTCTAGAAAATTTTAGTTGCGTTTAAACAAAAACTAAGACGCGTGGAATATTTTGAAAACGCCAACGTTTTATAAAATAGTGTGCTAGGAAACAGGTTCATTGGACGATACTTAAATGGCTGTAGAACCCGAAGCAAGATATGTTGATTTTCTATGGATGCCGAAACATTACTATAACTATTTTGCTATAAGAAACGAAATTTGATTTTTTGACCAACTGTAATCAAAATTACATTCCCGCTTAACATTTACCAGAAATACAAGATTACACAAAGTCCCTTTCGAATGAGGAGGGCTTAAAAGGCTTTTACAGGCCATTCCTAAAAAATTCAAAATAAGCATTTCATTTATCGTATAAATATATGGAATATATGGTATTTTAATAAACATTGTTAGAGTCAATTTTGAGAAAACTGAAAATTTTGAAAAATTTCCATGTAAAGGATAGTTTGGGATGAAGGGGATTTTATTCATTTCTTTGGAAGAAACTGAACTTATATGCTAAGTTTGGCATTTCATCGACTTCCCGGTTTTGAGTTATGCTGTTCGCGCGCGCGCGCGCGCGCGCACACACACACGGCCGCGCCGTGGCCGAGTAGCTAGACCACTCCCCTCTCACCCAGAGGACCGATGTGGGATTTATGGTGGACAAAGCGACGCAGGGGCGGGTTCTCTCCGGGTTCTCCGGTTTTACCCGTCATTGCATTCCACCGGTGCTCCATCGTCATTCCATGTATCATCAGTGCCATCTCCTGCGGTGCCGTCTCAGTAAACGCTGGCGTTAAACACTATAAAAAAAGACAACTTTTAGGGGGGGGGATTCGGGTAGTCTCTACGGTGAAATCTCACTATCGAACATATGGTGGAACATATAACATACGTAGTAACAGAGAAAGTAAAGTGGTTATAGGTACGCTCTTTCCCCTTAATGTAGGGCCTCAATTCAAAGAAATATTGAATGCAACAGAATGCTGTAAAAATCAGCAGATTAAACTGATCTACCACACCGGTTTGTATGTTGAAGTAGCTTAGTTTATGAAATATGTGTTGAAAATAAATGCCACCTCGTCGCTTGCAATATTGCTGCCTGCGGAGGTACGCGACACCCTTGGGATACGAGAACGACGATACCAGTTAATGGGCACGCTGTTTACACTGTCATGTACATACCTAGCCGATATTACTTTGTAAATGAAAAGCCAGGGATATTTAAATGTGTCTTACAGATACTATTTACTCTACTTTGTGCTTGTTATAAATATACACCGTTCCACTTAAAGTTATTTACTTGTAGAAATGGAGATCCTCAATATAAGTTCGAACAATGCACATGTCTAAGGAAAAAATATTACGTATTCCATTCACATGACTTTCTCTACGTCTCTATAACAAATTATTGTAAAAACATCTGATGTGTTCCATTCACATGTCTTTCTCTATATCTCTGCGAAAAATTATTCTTAAAAAGCTTATGCTTTTGTTTGTATGGACACGAGTTGACAAATTCCTGTATGAAAAAGGTATGTTTTTTTTTTTTTTAAGTTGAAACCAGAAACAAGGAATATCTCAAAAACGATCCACTCCACGAAAAACATTTATATAACATAAATTGTGTTTTATTGTGTTCTACATTTTTTGTGTGGTAAGTTTTTGTCCATCTCTTACGGTTTAGCAGTTATGCAAAATTCCGTAAAATTCACCCAGAATAAAGCAATTGTCAGAGGCTATTCCCAGAAAATTCAAGATATACATATTATTTGTCAGGTAAATATCTTAAGTATACCATATTTTAATCAAAATCGTTAGAGATATTTTTGAGAAAATCAAAATTTTCGGAAAAATTTCCATGTAAAGGGTAGTTGGGATTGGGGGGATTTTCAGGAAAAACCTTCGTGTCGCATCCTTGGAAGATACCAAACTTAAATACCAAGTTTGATATTTAACGGTATTTTCGTTTTTGAGTTATGCTGTCCACAGGTACACAAACACACACATTCACACACACACGCACACATATGGACCTTTTTCCAGATAAGATTTTTTTGGAGTCAGGGGGGACCCAAAACATGTATTTGCGGTGAAATCTCGGTATCGAAGTTTTGGGTGCATTACAATACCTTCTCTATCCCTATGTACATTGTACATATCGGGCTAGAGAAAGTAAAAAAGCTATTCTTCTATCTATTTCATCTAATCGAGATAAACATTTACAGAAATGGACTTATTACTTGCTTTCTTGTAAGTAGAAGGGTAATAAGGGAACACACTTGGCTAAAACGATAGTCAATCGTTTAAAAGCTGGTACCGTGTAGTCGAAATCCGTTTCTATGCATTGCCAGGAGTCGAACAATTACCGTATGAGAAAAGTTCAAGTATTTTAAAACTGAAACCAATAACAGAATCTCAAAAGTGATCCACGACAAGAATGTACATGACATAAAATGTAAATGTCCTGTTATTTATGGACGCTCTTTAACTACTGTGGTTCTCAGCGTCCCATTCTAAATTGGGCGTGAAAGATCGCTCAATTTTGCTCAGAGGCCTCTCAATCAGGCTTGAGGTTCTTTTACGTAAATCTACGACACGGGACCAACGGCTTTACTTCCCTTCCGAAGGAACCCATGCTAAGGATTTTTACGTCCGAAAAAATCCATCGTCCTCCGCCGGGTTTGAACCCGCGACCTTGGGTATATGAAGTCAACATGATAACCATTACACCACGGAGGGCGACTGCGTACATGACATAAATTGTGTTTTAACGAGATCTACGTATTTCTGTAGTAAGTTTTAGCCTATCTCTTACGGTTTACCAGCTATGCAAAATCAGCATAATTCACCCAGAATAAAAAAGATCTTCATACGCTATTCTCAGAAAATTCAAGATACACATTTTATTTGTGCTGCAAATATATTTAACATATGGTAATTTAATGAAAATCATTAGAACCATTTTTGAGAAAACCAAAATTTTCGATTTTTTTTCATGTAAAGGGTAGTTTGGAGTGGGGGCATTTTCCTCAAAATCTTCATGTTGCATCCTTAGTATATATCAAACTTAAACTATGGTACTTTTCGGTATTCTTCGTTTTTGAGTAATTGCGTTCACAGGCTTACAGGCACACGAATACACACTCACTGACCTTTTTCTAAAAAAAAGTTTTTTTTTAAATACAGGGGACCCTAAAGCGTAAGCGTAAGTGTGTGTGCGTGTGGTTGAGTGTGTGGTTGTGGACAGCACAGTCCAAAACTGAAAAGTCCGTTAAATACCAAACTTGGTATTTAAGTTCAGTATCACCCAGGGATGAGGCAGGAAGATTTTCCAAGAAAACTCCCCACACCAAACTACTTTCTACACAATTTTTATATTTGATTTGCTCAAAATTCATTCTTAATGATTTATTAAAACACCATATTTTAAAGATATTTACATAGCAAATAAAAGGTATATCTTGAATTTCCTGAGAATAGCCTATAAAGTCCTCTTCCATTATGAATGACAAAAACTTAGTACACAAAAATGTACCTAGATCCCATTAAAACACAATGTATGTCATTTACATTGTTATTGTTGACCTAACTGTTTCCGAGATATTCCTTGTTGTTGGTTTCAATTTTAAAATACCGCGAATCTTTTGTTTTATTCCGGGACATGGAGAGAAACGAATTTCAACAATAACATAGCGACAATTTTTAAAACGTTTTCCACTGCTTTAGCCTAGTATATTCCTTTAAATTCCCTTCTACTTATAAGGAACTAAGTAATAAGACCATTCTGATAATGCTTATGGAATGGAAAGAAAAATAGCCTTTGCAAAGAAGCTTGTTTGGTAGAAAAAGTCGTGTGAATGGAACATATCAGCTTTTTTAAATTTCATTTTATTTTTCTGAATACAGAAGTTGTCCGTGACAAAAAAAAAAAAAAAAAAAGTGCCCGCCTGGGTACTGTGGTGGTAGCGTGTCACATTCAACAGGTCGCGAGTTCGAATATCACTTAGGGTGAGGTACCCGGATAAGGTTTTTTTCGGGGTTTTCCCTCATCCTGAGAATGTCGAGTAACTTTAAGCTCCATGGACCCCGAGATCCTTTCACCAATTCCATTCGTCTGATATGACCAACCAGGTTAAACGGCGTTAAGCTACATAAAAACCAAAATGTGTTTACAAGAAAATAACACTAACAATAATTAAATGACATTGCATCTGAAAAGCTATAAACGAAAACATAGCAAAATAACAAGCATAAACATTTAAGTGATAAAACAACAAAAAGTGAAAAAATATAAAAATGTATGTTACATTTATTTTATATATATATATATATATATATATATATATATATATATATATTTATAATATAAAAGTTTGACTTAATAAACATATACATGATATTTGGATATATGGCTAGTGTTGCATCAACATTTTGTAAATAATTGCATCACCTGACATCTATCGTGATTAGCTAAATTGGATAAACGGACGAGAATTTTGCATGAATGGCGTATGTGGAATGTTGTGAATGGTGGTGACAGTTTTGTGGCTCTTACACATCCAGTTAAACCTTCCTTGACTTTGAACATAAGAAACCAAAACTTGCTTGTACCGTTTAAATGAAGTACTGGTAAAAGGCTTTTCAGACGATTATAGCTACAGACAATTCTCTGGGAATTTGCGAGCGATAATAAAAGTGTTTAACTGTTTAGAAACATTAGCCCCAAGCCAGACTTGTTCTGACTTGCGGCGCCGCACTGCTATCACAAAAAACAAAAACAGAATAAAGTACACTTGTTTTACTTCATTTAAATGGGCTAAACAGCTCGTTACGTGCACAAGCCTGCAATTTAGCTTGGAAAATGTAATTAAATGGCTACACTAAGTGGCTAGCATTTTGTTGGCACCATGTCAACATAAACAATTACACTCAAAAGTGTATTTACGTGAGACTTCAAACTAAACTTGCTCATATAAACATTTAGAAACGGCGATTCCACGCTGCGCGTTGATTTAAACAAAATAAATCAACAGCGGTTTGTTTTACTCGAAAAAATACTTCCCCATCAATTATACAGTTGGTCTGCAAATAGTTGCCGTAAACTTCAAGGTTTAAATTTGTCATCTGCATCATTTCAGTATTGTGCTCTGCCGCTCCTTTCCGATGAATAATATTTGATGTTCTGTTTATAATGACAATACCATTGACTTATCCGGCCATAACTGATCTGTCCAGACTCTTATCTAGGTGGAAAAGTAGTTCTCAACTTTAACCCACACGTTCTAATTAACACAGCATGAGGCATTCTATTTGCTCCCATGCAATGTTGATAAATAATTGTTGTTCCACACAAACCGTTCATACCTACGCTAGAGTTGCAAAGGTAGCATCAGTTCTATGGCATGTTCGGGATTTGAATCATGGATCTGCTGCTCTAACCAACAAAATGGCAACATGCCGGCAGGTTATTAAATTACCTAACTGACTCGTATATTTTTTCCATAAGGAATTGTGAAGCCTAATGCTATCTTTTCCACTCTTCCATTTTGTACGTTATTTTTAAAATCCTCATTTCCTTGCGGTTTTCATTTCTGCTGGTTGTCTCTTTAACGCAGTTGCTTACTAAGCGGGAGACCCGGGTTCGCTCTCGATACTGACAGATCTTTTCTCCTCCTGGGAGAACCTGGTTCGGGGTGCACTCAGCCTGTTGAGGTCTCTGGAGCGATGCTAAATGTGGGAAAAGTAAGGTTGCGTGGACCATTTTAACCGGGAGGGTCTCAGGGTGCTATGACCCGCTCTCCAGCACTGCACCCCACATAACGCTTTGGTAGAGCGATGCATCGGTCTGGCAGCAGGTTTTGGAAATTGCTCCACGGAGTTTAGCTTAGTTTGGTTTTATTTCTATTATTCAGTATAGGATAATTAATAATAAACGTTAAACATGTCATCTCTTATTACCTTTGATCTTCTTAATAATTCCCTGTAAATATAAACTTTAATATTTCTAGAGGTCTGTACAGCCTCGGGCTTGAAAATGAAAACAAAAAATTAATTTATCACAATGAATATAGCATTTTATTTGTCATGCAGCATCTTAACATTTGGAATTTTAAATAAAAACTTTTTAGAATAATTTTTAGGAAAATCTAATTTTTCGAAAACTTTTTGTTGTAAAGTGAAAGTAAAGACAAAAAATGTATTACATGTTTTAGTATATAGTGGGGTTTCATTAAAACAAAGAGCAGCAAAAGGAGTAGCAATATTAATTGATGAAAAATGGACAAAGAGAATTGAACACTATACTCTTATTAATGAACGAATTATACAAGTAACGTTTAAAATCCCCAGAGGACATCTAATTGTTGTGGGAGTGTATAGTCCTGAAGAGGGAAAAAAGGAAGAGGTTTTAGAATTCTATGAACAATTACAAGAAGAAGTAAATAAAAGCAAAACCCAATATATGATCATTGCTGGAGATTTAAATGCAAGAGTTGGGAAACAACCTATACCTAAAACTGTAGGAAAATTTGGAGAAGACCACATTAATGAAAATGGTAAACAATTACGACAGTTTGCAACTTTTAATGAACTTAAGATAACAAATACATTTTTTAGAACAAAAGATGTTCATAAATATACATGGAATGCACGTGGTCAAAGATCATTAATTGATTATATTATGGTAAATAAAAAATTAATATCACAGATTATACATACTAGAGTTTACAGGGGCTGTGATATATCCTCCGACCACTATTTAGTGATATCTAAAATAGAATTATGGACAAGATGGAAAAAATCAAAAATAAGGGCAAACGAGGAACAAAATAAAACGGTTTTCAAAATAAACCTACTTCAAGAACCTAGTATCAGGAGGCTTTATCAAGAAAGATTAAACATTTGCCTAGAAGATACAAAAGTAGAAGAACATATTGATAAAGAATGGTCCAATATAATTAAAGCAATCAAAGGAGCAGCAGAAGAAGCAATTGGAAGAAGAAATAAATATAGAAGAAAAATTGGCTTAAGAATATGGAATGAAGAAATTAAACAAGCTATTGACAACAAAAAAGCAGCGTATAAAAGGTTTCTACAAAATAAAACTGAAGAATCAAGACAAAATTATAAAGAAAAAAGAAACATCGCAAAAGCAATTACAAGAAGAGGACATCAGAATTCATGGGAGAATTTTATTAGCCAGATAGAAAACGACATACATGGCAGACAACAATTTGCCTATAAAGTGATTAAGACGTTAACAAAACAAGAGAAAGACAAAGTGAGAATAAACAATATATCTGAAGAAGAATGGTTGAAATATTATAAGGAACTATGGTATAAATTAGAAGAAAATGGAAAGTCAATAGAGGATCAAGTAATAGTTAAAACATCTATAGATTTAATCACCGAAGAAGAATTACAATTAACTTTACAAAACATGCAAAATAGAAAGGCTCCAGGACCAGATGGAATAAATGCAGAATTAATAAAGTATGGAGGAGATAAATTAAATGTAAGACTGCTTAATTTTATCAACAAATGTTGGAAAACGAATAGAATTCCTAAATGCTGGTACGATGCACACGTTATCAATATATTTAAAAAGGGCAAAAGAAATGTATGTAGTAATTACAGAGGTATAAGTCTCCTGAACACAGGCTATAAGCTGTATACAAAAATCATAAACAAACGTCTAAGTATAATTACAGAACCGTTATTATTAGAAAACCAAATGGGATTTAGAAAAGGACGATCCTGCACCGATAATATATTTTCTATTAACCAAATTATTGAAAAGAGAAGAGAATATAATTTAGAAACACATATAGCTTTTGTAGATTTAGAAAAAGCTTTTGATAAGGTAAGCAGAACTAGACTCTGGCATATATTAGATAAAAAAGGATACCCAAAACAATTGATAGATGTACTCAGGAATATATACCAAGAAACAAAAATAAAAATAGTTTTAGGAAATGGACGATTATCACAAGATATGATAATTAATAATGGTTTAAGACAAGGATGTAGTTTATCTCCGCTTTTATTTAATATCTATATGGATGATATTCTCAGAAAATTAAAAGATGAAATACCATTAGGAATAAAAATAAATAAAGATAATGCCTTAAATATGCTACTCTTTGCAGATGACATGATGTTAATACAAGACCGAGAAGATAAGCTGCAAATAAGTATGTACAAGCTACAAAAATTGATCCAGGATTATGGTTTAAGTATATCAATAGAAAAATCAAAGATAATGGCATTTATAGGAAAACATATAAAAAGATCAAAGATAGTGTTAAGCAATAAAGTGTTAGAACAGGTGATAAAATTTAACTACTTGGGTTGTAATGTAACCTTTAAGACAAACAATGAAGAAATAAATAATAAAGTGAGTAAGTTCCAATATATTTGTGGAGTAATAGCTCGTACCTTAAAAAGGAAAACCCGAAAAGATACAAACCTAAAATTCTATAAGACAATGGCTGTTCCAGTTTTACTGTATGGTTCGGAGACATGGACTCTTAAAAAGAAAGATTGGAGCCAAATACAAGCGGCAGAAATGAAATATCTCCGAGCAGTAAAAGGTTGCACCAGACAAGATCATATTAGAAATGAAGACATAAGGAAAGAATTAGACATTTTTTGCTTAAATGAAAGGATACAAATAAATAGAGAAAAATGGGAAAGCCATTTACAAAGAATGGATAACTCTCGCATTCCATTTCAATCATACAAATATAAACCTCTAGGCTACAGAACGATAGGAAGACCAGTTAAAAGATGGGAAGAAATATGAGGCCGGAACAGGAGAATCCTCCTAATCCATGAAGAGTTGATGATGATGATGACATGTTTTAGTCCACGATGCCCTGATGCTCTATTTATAACAACATGCACGCTTCCATACCATAAGTAAAATTGGTAATAATAAATAAATACTCGCGTCGGCCAACTGGAAATATGGTTGGTTAAAACACGACAGTACAAACTCCACCTCTCTCTGCCCTTCACACCCATGCTATTTTGTGCGGAGTGTAGTGATAGGGGCGATGTCAAAAAGGTAGTACGGCTTTCTTACCAAATGCGGATTCCAGGACCTCAGCCGACACTATTTCTGTAAAATTACTTCTCAATTGGTCCCAAGGATGTGAGTGCATTCCATACCATGGTCCCACCACGGGAAAACATGTCCATGTCGGTACCAGAGACCCAAGTTCCTTTGCACCTTAGCCAGCAGCGCTTAATGGACTGCTGTGAAATCATGATGATGATGATGATGATAATAATAATAATGATAATAATAATAATTTTACTTAAAACAATCGTGCATAAATCGTCAAGTATAACCTTGGTCGGGCCAGGGCGGGCCTAACAATGCCGGCCCATACAGATTTCTCGAGACTACTTCTGTGCCACAGTTGTGATGATAGTTCTTTTTTGTTTAGTTACATCCTCAATTTTTATTGCCCATAACAACTCACAGACAATTAAAATATAACCTCTTGATGATGGTGATGATGATGACGATGAATAATAATAATATAAATAATAATAATAAAACTTAGATATGACTTCTTTTTGCGCAGATATGCATTCGTTTTCAATAATGGATTATGTTTTTGAGATGGCAGTATAACTTCTTGCAAATGCTTGTTACGTCAAGCGAACTTCACTTGCTTTGTTAAATCAGTTTGTCGTTAGAAAGCGATAAGTTCAGTAGAATGTCAATATCAAGCAAGAACCGCAAAACACCGAAGAATTAATATTCTCAGCAAGCCAGGTGACTCAGGAATTTCGTCTGGGACTGGCATTCGGGGGCTCGATCCAGAGGCCAACCTCTCTGACCCATGGATTTTTTGGGGGCTTTCCAGGTCACTAGGCTTCTTCACTCCCCAAACTTCCTTCCCCTTCATTTCATCTCCATTGCATCCAGCGAGGACTGGTAAGAGTCAAGACCAATTATAATTACACCTTTTTAACATTATATAATTAAAACCGACGAAATAAATAATCTCTACTCACCAGTATCGGTAGCATTTACTTACCTGAAAACAAACAAAAGCATACTTTAATCTTCTATTCCCATTTTCAAACAAGAAAATAAAGAAACAACAAATACCAATACACAGCAACAACATTTTACGGTACAATCAATTCCCTGTAGTTTTTCAGTTGAACATAACACGAACTACTATTTTTAGTATTTCCATCAAATAACTCACATTTCCTCCTTTTTCAGGATCTAGATTATTACTTTTTGTATTAAAACAAAACCTAACTGCCGAAACATTGGATAAACTATGAAGCAAACCAATCTCTCAACCTCCATAGTTTGTAAACGTCGGACAATATTTTTGTGGAAAGAGACAGTTGAAAAGCAACAGCAGTTAATGACATACAAGTTTGAGCGTCATTGATATTTGGGCGTTTCGGATCCTATCCATTCGTCCATTATTGCGTAATAACTGACATTTGTTTCACGGTGGGTATAACCTGAAGTAATGTCTAAGCGATCTTGTATGATAAAGGTAAGCAGTTTTGTATGCTATGATAGAGAAGTACACATGCATTTATAGCCGCAGGCATCCCAATTGCAGAGCTCGCTACACAAACATGAGTCCATAGCAGGGAGTTATGGAAGAATCACCATACTCGTAACACCCATCTTTTTAGTCAGGATAGATAAATTACAACTTCATCTTTTTGTAGCATCAAAAGATGAATTGAGTTTTACAACCAAAATGAAAATATACCAACAAACTTTATAACAAAGAATGCTTTTGTCAGTACAAAATATTGGACTGTTCATCATTTATTTGCGACGAAAATAAATATATTGAAAAACGCGCCTCGGGAGTGTCGGAGTAGTGTCTCCTTCACATTCAAGAGATCGGAATTCGAATCTCGCTAAGGGTGAGGTGCCCGGAATAGGATTTTTACTTTCTCTACACGCACTATGTAGTGTATAGAGAGGGTATTGTATTGCACCCAAAAAATCGATACGAGATTCCACCGGAAAAATATATTTTAGGCCAGTTGAATCCAAAAAAACAAACAAACAAAACAACATTTTTAGAAAACTGTCCGTGTGTGTCTGTGTCTGTAAATAGCATAGCTCAAAAACGAAAACACCTGAAATACCAAACTTAGTATTTAAGTTCTTCCAAAGATGCGACACGAAGATTTTCAAGAAAATCGCCCCACCCCAAACTACCCTTTACATGGAAACATTTTTGTAAATTGTGTTTTTCTCAAAAATGGCTCTAACAATTTTGATTAAAATACCGAATATTAAAGCGATTTATATCGCAAATAAAATGTACAAATTGAATTTTGTGGGAATAGCTTTTGAAGACTTGTAACTTCTGAATGAATTTTGCTAAAATTTGCATTATTAATAAACTGTAAGAGAGAGACAAGAAATTACTACATAAAATATCGGTAAAACACAAAATTTATGTAATATACCTACATTTTTTTTCGTGGAGTTGACCGATTTCGAGATATTTCTTGTTATTGGTCACAGTTTTAAAATACTTAAACTTTTCTCATATGTTGACAACGCAAAGAAACAGATTTCAATCCCATAGCAACCACATTTTAAAACATGTGACTGTCGGTTTAGCCTAATGTATTCCTTTATTTCCCTTCTACTTAAAGGAACTAGACCATTTCTGCTAATGTTTATCGATTACCATGAAGTAGAAGAATAAGCTTACTGACCATAATTTGTAACAGATATGTAGAGAAAGTCATATGAATGGAACACATAAGATATTTTCCTTTTCTTCTCGAGGTTTTTCCTTGCCCTTAGAACTTTAAGCTCAATGGATCCTAAGAACATTAAGCAACATTTCACTGATGTCATTCATCATCCGGCATGACCAACCAGGTTGGAGAACGTGTATGTGTGTGTGTGTGTATGTGTGTAATGAGAGGTGTTCCATTCACATGACTTTCTCTACATCTTGTAATAAATTATTGTATTCTAAAACAGAAACCAATTACAAGGAATAACTAAAAATGGCCAATTCTAAGAAAAGAATGTATATGACATAAATTGTGTGTTTCAACGAGATCTATATTTTTTGTGTAGATCATTTTTGTCTATCTCTTACGGTTTACTAGTTATGCAAAATCCAGCAAAATTTATCCAGAATAAAGAGGTTTTCAGAGGCTATTCCCAGAAAATTCAAGATATGTATTATATATGTCATGCAAATATCTTTAATATACGGTATTTTAATAAAATCATTAGAGCCATTTTTGAGAAAATCAAAATTTTCGAAACTTTTTTCCATGTGAAGGGTAGTTTGGGGTGGGGAGATTTTCCTTAAAATCTTCGTGTCGCATCCTTGGAAGATACTAAACTTATATACCAAGTTTGGTATTTTACTGACTACTTTTCGGTTTTGAGTTATCGTGTTCACAGACACATTGACATATGGACACACATACACACATGGACCTTTATCTAAAAATGCTTTTTTTTTTTAGTATTCAGGGGACCCTAAAACGTCTATTTCCGATGAAATCTCGGTATCGAATTTTTGGGTGGAATGCAATACTTTCTCTATACACTATGTTCATAGAACGTGTAGAGAAAGTAAAAACATAGTTCTTGAGTCTTGTCGGGACTCGGGAGTTGTATTCGATTTTTCCCCCTTTTTCTCTACATTTTGCTTTGTTTCCCGTTTTCTTTTCTACTTATAAATACACACATATACACATTTTCAAACACACAAAAGACCCATGCCAAGGCAGGTCTCGAACACGATCCCCTGAGCCACAAATCACCAAAGCTAGGCACTTCAGCGAACGCGGCCACGGGAACCGACATTCATAACTGGCAAAAATAATGTGTCCTAAATTATGTCTGGAAGTTTTCCATCTCAGGTTTCCTATCCTCATTGTCGTTTCATGCACCATAAATATATACCATCAATGGTATCAGAGGATATAAGTAGTATGAAAGGGTGTTAAACCTATTAGAAAAAAGTGCAAAATTCACATGCCTTTCTATGCCTAATTGTTTATTTTATATAGCTTCCCAAACTATTATAACGAAAACCTGTTTTTGTATTCACTTCATGTTAATCAAGGTAAACCTTTACAGAAATAGTTTCACTACAAGTTTCGTTAAAGATAAAAGGGGGATAAAAAGTAAGAGAATCGATAGTGTGTTTAAAACGTTGTTGATATGTGATGATCCAATAGTTCTATATAAGTCCCGTGAAATCGACAAACATCTGAACATCCTTTGTCCTTAAAAATGACACAGTATTGAAATATTCAAACCAATAACACACACACACACACACACACACATATATAGAACGAAATTCCTTCCAATTTCGAGAATATAGGTTTAATTGTCATGTTAAATAGCTCAAACTTACAAGGTAGGATATACAAGGTGGGAGATATCTCGCACACTGTGATCTAGGGGAGATGTATTGTCGTCAACAACCAAGAAGAAACAACCTTAGAGGTAGTTATAGACCACAGGCCCCATGGAGACGCGGAAGTCTCCAACAGTTCTTACTTCGAAAACCCATCCCACTACAGGAGCTACCCAGAGAGGGCGATGAACGACCCGTCCAAACAAGCAGCACTTTAGTATCCACAGGGCGTACTCTTTCTTTGGAGCAAGCATCCGCGCCATCTGTCCGTCACTTCCATACGCCATGAAACCTAGAAGCATGCCTGAAACATTAGAAAGAAACGGAATAGAAGGGAAATGAGAGAAAGGGAATTATTATAAAGATAATCCATAATTCGACTACCCACTAGTGAGAAACACGAAACGCCCAAGCTCAGAGATCTTCTGAATTTAAGCCTCACACGCTACCTCGGAGTCAACTTGTTTGGTAAACGTGCTGTATTTTAATGAACATCATCAACAGCTATTTTTGGGAAAATCGAAAACCTCAAAAGGGTCATTTATATTGGGATTTTCTTGAAGATTTTTGTGTCGTATGTTTGAAAGATGCTGAACTTAAAGGACACTGAGAATACATTTTTAAATAGTTTAGTTTTAATGTGATTTACTTGAAAACTGGCACACTTATATGAGTGAATACTGAAATAACTGTACAGAGCTAAGGCAATTCAAATGGTTTCTGAGTTAGAGAAATTAAGTATATTTTTAATTACAGAGAAAATGCAAATATTCTAAAACTTTCTTGTGTAATCACATTTTTTAGAAAAGTATGTTAGCGGCATTTTACAATAATTTCCTATGTGAAAATCAATCTAAGAATTTGATTTAAGTTGATGCTATTAACTGTAGAGAAATTAGTTTTTATAAAGCTAAAATTTCTTTGTTTTTTCAATATAAATCAATATTTTGAGACAAAGAACAAAGTACATATTCATAAAATTCATCCTTAAAATTTATATAGCATATGTGAGATTATGTTTGTAAATTTCCTTACCAACTAAAGGATAACTGAACATAAAGATCACAAGAATGTAAAACAGAAAAGAGCTCATGCAGAAAGCAGAAGTAGGATGAAAGGTAGCGCATTTATAACAAAGATGTTAGCGGAGTTTTGAAGAAGGTGGATCGTGAAAAGAATCGACAAAATATTCACAGGCGTTCTTAGAATATTTTTATGAATAATTAAAAAATGAAGACTGTGTCATTTAAACTTAAATCTCAGTACCAGTGTCCTTTTTACAGTTATAACCTTCACAGAGAGACAGGCACACACACACAAACATGCGTGCATGGGCGCGTGGACAGACACACAGAGATTGCTTTTTTTTTTTTTATTCGGGAGTCTCAAAATATGTATTTCCGATGAAATCTCGCTATCAAATTTGCGCAACCTCCTCTACTTGCCATAAGGAAGCAGTAACAAAAAATAAAAATGCTATTACTATCAACTTTCCTTGTCAGCTTTTGTGAATTCTCTTTATTAACTCGCCTCATGTGCTTGGTCATATCGTGACGATTCTGTTCGAGATACAAGTTTGATCTACTTGGTCTTTTCCCCGAACCATACCACTTTCGCTTCGCGCCAAGCAGACAGTGTACTATCAAATCTGGCTGCATCTGTACTCAGACGGTTTACAACCAGCCTTCTAGGTCTCATGCCTTATACAACATTCCGCAACCAGCAGATAACGCTGCGGTACGGTCTAGCTGCTTTAATTAATTGTGGATAGATGACAGCGCAATCACAATTGCCACTTATTTTTCAGCTTTACTATTGTTTTAGGCGGCGCTGTGAATGGTTAGACCGCCTCCCATCTAGGCGGCCCGGATTCGATCCCAAGCGCCCGCATTTGGCATTCGTGGTGCGCGAAGCGGCATCTGGACGGGTTTTCTCTAGATCCTCAGGTTTCTCCCACCACTCATTCCACCAATTGTTCCATCAATACCTTTCAAATCATCAATTTCGCTTATATTTCATATCATCCACTTCGTGCCTGGCCCCTCGTAACAGGTTCTCCATTCTGTGGTTTCGTGCCATTAGCTCCCCGACAGGCTTCGTCCCCTAGGCCTTGGCTTGTAAGTCCTAAAAGGGTGTCAGTCCTACAAACACGGGGAGGGTAAGCCGATTACGAAATATAACTATTGTTTTAGATTAAAGGTATTATGGTATTAAATATTCAATCCGGTATTTACCTTGGCGATTGAGGGAAACCACGAAAAAAACCTTAGCCAGGTTGGCCGGCCCACGAATTTGAAAAAAGGACCTCCCGAATATAGGCCAAAGAACGTTTTATGAAATACTGTAATGATGTTGATCTGTAACTTGCCATCTTTTATAAATATTCTTAGAATTTGTTTTTCTACATGAAATGGAGCTACATCTAGGTTTTTGCATGCGAGAGCCACTACATCATGCTTCCAAAAATCCCACTTCAGTCACTACATTACAGAAAAGAATGGGGAATATATGTAGCAATAATAACAAAAAAATGAAATAAAACATGTTCACTTCCCTGATCCGCTTTTCCTGTTCCCCTCCACATATCAGAAGAACGGACGAACGAGTCGACTCAGCAATACATCAAAATGTAATCATGCACATATCTGCCTATCCTACCCCTTTTATAATACTCGATGTCTACGTGAATAGGGAGGGGGTGTTACAAGCTCCAGTTAGCTTATACTTGAAATCACATGAAAAATGTGGCATCCACAGAAAACGTCGGCCTCGAGCGATCGATAGATGTAGCAGCGGAACTACTGGAGACAATAGCTAAAGAGAAAACCGCCAGCCTCCGATATCAACCAATTTTATTAAAATGCAGCAACGTTGGTGCACCGGTTCAAATCCTGCATGTCGTCCCTGTTCAAATGAAGCAATAAGGAACTTTTAAATGGTGTTGTAACCATAGGGTGAATATCAATAAGGTATGTCCTTGTTCTGCACATATGTTAGCACAACTAAAAGGCACACTAAAGGAACCTCTTTGTAATACTTCCAATTTAGAAATCTCAACAAAATGATTAAAAGGCTTATAAACTCGTACTTCATAGTAAACGTTTGTTAAAATTTATAATTTCAAACACTTGATAAATCCAGAAAAAGAATTGAAAACGTAAATCGTATGATTCTGGCGTATTCCATTTAAGAAAAGTCGAATTCTAAAGTATCAGATTATACTTTTTGTTTTTTTCTTCCCTTATTATAAACAGCCTACTCTTTTGGGTCATATCACGGTGGTTACCTGTTGGTTCTTCTAGTCAAGGCTGTTCCAGCTTTGGGGCGCGCAAAAAAAAAAAAAAAAAAAAACAACTCCGAGTAACTCGCGATTCACAGGGGTCTGCCTGCAACATGCAATACGGCTAGCATTGAGATTATACTGTCGTCGCGGCTGAATCAAGTGGCATGACGCAAGTATTATGGCACGACCTTTGCCCAATGACATATACGTCATCGTGCTCACCCTCCAGCTCTGCTCCGAGTTTTGTAATTGAGTACACCCGTGTTCTCTGGCTCAGGCGAGTCGATTTTGAACGACCTGAAAATGGAAAAAGAGTTTTATTTATGGACGCTCTTTAACTACTTATGGATCTCAGCGTCCCATTCTATATTGAGCGTGACAGACCGCATAATTTTGCTCAGAGACCTCTTTATCAGGTTTGAGCTTCTTTTATGTACCGTAAATCTACGACACGGGACCAACGGTAAATTACCTATTCTAGATAAATGATTAAGTGAGGTGAACAAATGACCATAGTTACTTAGTGACATTTCTGTGTCACCTAATTTGTTACCGTTTAATAATATATGCAGATTTACGAAAATGTATATATGTAAATGTTTCGCATGTATATAATATTAGCTACAGTAAATATTACAAAAAACTTATGAGCTGCAGTTACACGATTCTCTTTATTCACTATTTAAAAAGTATTCTTATAAAAACTTATCGCTAAATAGTAATGTTCTTATGAGTGTGAGAAAATATGAAATAAATGTGTGTTAATCCTGTCATACTAGATCAGCAGCCTTTGGTACGAGAAGTTTCAACATTTATTTAACACTGGATTTCGTCCAGTTCAATCACTTCTCTCTATAACTAGCTTGAAACAAATTTTAAGAAGCAAACAAAAACAAATGAACTATGTTATATTCGGTGTGAAATTAAAAAGAAATCAGAATAAGCCCCTTTTAGTGAATTTCGCACATATTCGTATAAATATCAAGGGTGTGCTAGTCCAGTTCAACATAATAAATACCATGTTCCCCAACCACCCCTTCTTCTGAAGGTTTAGTCACTATTCACTTATTAGTCCATCTCTTGGTTCATAAGAATCGGAGTGCTATTCACTAAAATCGTGTTATTCTGATTCTCGTTCCTTTCGTACCGAATATAAATAGTTTTATTCGTTCATGTTTAAACAGCCATAGAGAGAAGTAATAGCAGATGAAACAAATTTGTGTTAGATAAATGTTGTAACCTTACGGAAAAAACATAAGCATGCACGCAGATATGCAATAGCGTTTTGGGGGAATTATTCGTCTTTCTTTCTTGTTTTTTCTTGCACCCAAGGCTTAATTCTTACCATAATTGTAATATTATTTACTTATCTTCCCTAATGGAGTGTGCAGCACACATTTTTGTGTATATTCGTTGGCTGTAGCCAGTTGTTTAGATTAGCAGCGTTTTACTTGCTCTGCTACGTTTAGCAATAGATGAACAATTGCACTCCACCTAGAAATTTCAAATAGGATTTCACCAGAAATACACGTTTTCAGACTCCCCGAAAAAAATTAGAAAATGGTCCGTAGTGTGTTTGTGCGTGGGTGTTTGTAATTGCATTACTCAAAAACGAACATTTGGTGAAATATCTTCCAACGATGTGACACAAAGATTTTCAAGAAAATCTCTCTAACCCATACAACCCTTTATATAGAATATCTTTCAAACATTTTGATTTTCACAAAAATGGATCTATGGATTTTGATTAAAATGCCATATTAAAGATATTTATATGGCAAATAAAATGTATATCTTGAACTTTCTGAGAAGCGCTCTTCATTCCGGATGATTTTTGCATAACTGGTGATCCGTAAGAGATATACAAAATCTCACCACACAAAAAAGTGTATATTTCGTTAAAGCAATTTATATCACTTTTTTTTTTTTTTTTTTTTTTTTAGAATTAACTTTCCTTGTTATTTAGATTTTCTTTTTTTTTTTTTAGAATTAACTTTCCTTGTTATTTGTTTAAATTTTGCAATACTTTCACGTTTCTCGTCGTCATTCGTTTTCTTTCTCTCCTTTCCATGCAAAGAGAGCCAAATTTCAAGGTCATCAGAGCTCTTAAAATATCTAAGTATCACTTAGCTCACTGGATTCCCTTATTTCCCTTCTAATCATAAGGAAGCAAACAATAAGATTATTTCTGCTAATGGTTATCCCCATTAGTATAAAGTAGAGAGAAGAGTAAGCTTGTGTAAGAAAATGTTTCAGAATAGATAGAGAAAGTCATGTGATTGGAACACAGATATTTGGCTGGTTTTGTCATTGGATCTCTTTGACAACTGCTTCACCCATTATGAGGATTTGGAGGAACAGATTTAAGGTTTATAAAGTTGACTACCTCGGTTTATACTTGGTGGAACAATATTTTTGAGATGGACCTCATCCTGTGCGACAGTTTATTAGCACGACGCATATATTATTAGTTTAATCATTAGTTTGTACATATTTAATATAAGAAATATCTGTTCAGTAGAACGCAGAATCTTAGCGTGTAGAAGCCCGCATTGTATTCTTCATGGCTACGTGCTTTGTTAAAAATAACAAACATTTTAGAACATTAGGGACACAAGTAACAACCCTTGGGAGGAAGATAGGCTCACCCCCTTATATTTTGGAAAGAGGGAACTTTTCATTGTAGAGAAAGGTCACGAGAGTGGAAAATAAAAAGAAATCCCCGACAGTCACGTGACAACGCTACTTTACGCACCTTTTTCTAGCCAATCAAAAAGGAGGGCAATGCTCGGACCTATTAGTATATAAATGATGTGCGTATAAAACATCGGGCTCACAATGTAGGAAACCACGAATAAGAAATCGGGCTCACATTGTAAGAAACTGCTTATAAGAAATCGGACACACATGTAAATCCACAGTATAAAAAATGTGACGAGACGCTGTCTAAGAAATCGCTCTGTGTCCAGTGTCGTAAATCTGAATACAACCTCAGATCATCAATAAAAGAAATCATCAGTGAAATTAAGTGAAATTTCTCTTTTATTTCAGTCTACCAAAAGTGTTACACACCTTTGTCATTCTTTGCCCCCTGAGCATGGTCTACAAGAATCTGTAAGGTATGTACACTCTTAATGTAGAGAATTTCAAGAGCATTAACCCTCGACAAACTCCAAGTAGACTCACCTGATAGCGTCATATTGTCGCAACAACGTGATACCAGAAATAAAACTGCGACACATTAGCATCCCAACAATAAAACTACGGCACCTGTACCAGTTTGTATCCTTAAAATCCCTTTTGCTCAATTTGAAGCTATCGCCTATCTAAATACGTAAACATAAATGTAAAATCAATGACGAAGGCATTAACAGATTGTATACACTAAAAAACCAAATGCAGGTGTGGCGGATCTGTGGTAGCGTTCAGAGCGCTCCCTCTCACTTGGCGGACCGGGTTCGATACCTGGAGACCACACGTGGAATTTGTGTGGACGAACGGCGTCTGGGGCATTTGCTCCGGGTCCTACGATTTTCTGCACCATTCATTCCAGCAATTGCTCAATATTCAGCTTTCCTATCATCTATTTCGCCTATATTTAATACCAAATGAAATGAAATGGCGTTTTATTTATGGGTGCTCTTGAAATGCTGTGTCCCATTTTATACTGGGAGTAAAAGAAAGACCGCTTAATTTTGTCTCAGAAGCCTCTCTATCAGGCTTGAGGTTCTTTTACGTGCTGTAAATCTACGACACGGGACCAACGGCTTTAGGCCAAAGAAAGCCATGCTAAGGATGTTTACGCCCGGGTTTGAACCCGTGGCCTTGGGTGTATGAAGTTAGCATGGTAACCATTACACCACGGAGGGCGACTACTTCATACCAGTTACTTCCTCAAGCTCACTCATGCATCTGGCTGCTTGGGGGACCCTGATACGCTCCTCAACAGGCAATCTGGTGAAAGTCCTCGGAGTACAAGTTCTCCAGAATAAGTTATGACATGCGTAAGAACAATAGTAACTTTTTACAATGATTATTGGCAAACGCGATCAGTACTTCATAGTAGGCTAAAGCTAATGAAGCAGAGAAGCTAAGCTAAGCTAAGCTTTAACCTTCTCGGTAATTATCAAGGAATGTCATAATCTACTTTAAAGTTTGGGGATGGAATTCTTTTCCAAGGGAAACTTACATTCTCGTGCAGAACGATTCAAAATGCATGCAGCTTATGATTTTTAGGTGGAAAAACTGCCGATGCCTCCCAATTCTTAGCAATAAACTCAATGTTACTGAAGGTACTAAACCCAAAATTTCGATAAATTGGTTATGGATATAGAGATCAGCGCAATATTAAGATAAAATCATGTTTTGCAAAACGTTGCCATGCATACAGAAAATGTAAGTTTCCCAAAAGAAAAATATATTTTCATTTTATGAGTTCATAGAAGCATTAATTAAATTACAGTACAGATACTATTTATATACATTCAAAGCTCACAGTCTGGCTCAGAGAATATTGAATAAAGAACCTAAAGGACCTTTTTCCTTGGCTTTCTGAAGCAGATGCACTTTTTAATAATAATTCTAAAAGTATTCACCTTTGCATGTATCAAAAATATCTAAAAATTAATGTTTTCGAATGTAGGTTCTGATATGTAACTTAAGGTGATGTATCTGTGAAATTTTACCAAAAAGTTTGGAAAATTAAACAAAATATATTTTGTTTGATAATAAAATAATGAATTCTAAACTTTAAGAATATATCGTTTTCCAACTTGACGCACTTTAAACTACTAATTAACTGAAATTATAAATGGTAGACGCACGCTTATTAATGGGCATTCCCAAAGCTAAACCTTATTATCCCTCTTTAACTTTTTCCCAACACTTTTGCATACTCAAAATGTTCCACACGATGCTAATATGTATAAAACTTTTTATACTGCCTCTCAAAAGACAATAATGAAAATTGTCATATTACTTTTTGGAAATAGTGCTCCAGTTTTTATAAATAAATTATCAAATTTTGAAAATCATAGGTTTTGGGAAGTACGAAAAGTAACCATTTTTCTCAATGAATTAAGACAAATACTAAAGAATATCCAAGTGGGAGACCTGGGTTCGATCCCCAGACCGGCGTGGGGATTTTTTCCCCGCTGGGAGACCTGGCCCGGGGTGCACTCAGCCTCGTAAGGTCCCTGGGGAGGGCCAATTGAGGAGCTACTTGATGGAGAAGTAGCGGCTCCAGGTCATGAGGACCGCATTAACCGACCGGGGGACTCGAGGCGCTGACCACGTCTCACCCACCAATACTGCACCCCATCCAGAGCGTCTGTAGTGGACCGAGATGGGGGACGCAGCGGCCGGGCGATAGGCCAAGGTTCCCCGTGAGCTGTCGTGCCATGAAGTTATTACTAAAGAATATAAAATGATAGATCTATTTGTGGACTCATTTTCTGTAAATCTGGATGTTGTATGTTTTTTATAGTGTTTAACGCTTGCTTTTACTACTTGTGGCACCGCAGGCGATAACACTGTCTATACATGGAATGAAGATGGAGCACCTGTGGAATGCAATGGCGGGGGAAACCGGAGAACCACAAAGCTCACATGCGGTCGCTTGGGATCGAACCTGGGCCGTCTAGAAGTTTGTATGTGAATATTTTATAACTGCATGACGTAGCTCATTTTATTAGAACAATGAATTTAGACAGTAAAAAAAAAAATATTATTTAAATATGCAAACTATTATTTTGATGCTTGGAAAAAAATAGTATTATGTATAATAATCAGTATAAATGTCAATAAGGTATCTTATACATTGTGGATTTTCCAAATTTCACATATGTATCACCGTAGCACATCATTACAGAAGTTTTCAGCTGCAGATTTAAACTACATAATGTGTGACGTGACTATTATGAAAGTTGCTGCCTGTGTCTCGGCTTCATGCCCCTGATATGACAGGAAAGACGGAATGAGAGGTGAGGCGCGGATAAAGCTGAGTGCAGAACATCAAGGGCACACCTTTGGGGTAACGATAAACTTTTGCTACATTTGTTATGATAGAAACTAGATTCCACTTCGAAAATAGACAATACGTCATCTTAATTAATTCCTTAGAAGCCAAGAGTGAATGAGACCGAAAGCAGCAAGTTCTGATTTATAATAGAATTTTGCGAGGAACAAATGTTACCTTACAAAATGCTATAATCATAACTCTTGTATTTTTATTGCCTCTCGCATGTATGTACAATGTATATAGTAAACAGAGAAGGTATTTTATTCCATCCAAAAATTCAATGCATAAATTTTACCGCGAATACATGTTTTGAGAACCCCTGAATAAAATATGTCTGTGTGTATGTGTTAGTGGACAGTGTAGCTCAAAACGTAAAGTCCGCTGAAAACTTGGCAGAGCCTTCTAAGGGTGCAACACGAAGATTTTCAAGAAAATCGCTCTACCCGAATTACCCCTTACGGAATATTTTTCGAAAATGTTGACGTTCTCAAAATGGCTCTAATGATTTTGATTAAAATAATATAAGTTTTAGACATTTTTATGGCAAACGAAATGTACATTCTGAATTCTCTGGAAATAGAAGACTTCTTCATTCTAGATGTCTAGATGACTTTTCTCCAAATGGTAAATGACAAGAGGTACAAAAATATACTACGTCAAATCCTCCCCCCCCCCACCGTAGAACCAACCGTTTCCAATATATTCCTGTAATTTGTTCATATTTTAAACTACTTAAACTTTTCTCAAGCGGGAAGTGAACTTTCATTTCATCTCTTTTGTCTTACTTTCGGCAATGCAAAAGAAAACTGAATTTCAATTTTCACACAGGACAGCTTTTAACAGATTTTCTATCGCTTTAGCCAAGTGTATCCACTCACTTCTCTTCTATTTATAAAGAAGTAGGTAATAAGATCATTTCTACTCATGTTTATCTCCATTAGCATGACATAGAAGAAGAATTTTTTATAAGGAATATTCGTTTGTGAAAGACAGCAGATTTTTGTTCAGTAAACAGTTTCGGAATTAAGACTACTGCTAGCTATTATTATTATTATTATTATTATTATTATTATTATTATTATTATTATTATTATTATTATTATTATTATTATTATTATTATTATTATTATACAATCACCCAGTGTTTAATACACTGATATTCTGGATCCTTTATTGCTTTCTGAAGTATATGGAATAGACAGAAGTAAAAAATGCATGTAATAGTAAACCTATTGATCATATTCAAAACACTTCGTTATCAGATGTGAAATATATTCAGGTGGTTATAAAAGACAGCGCAAGCTTTAAAGTACGAGCTAAACGTAAACATGTGTTAAGAAATGGTTTGAACGAGTAATGTATGCTAATTTAATATACGAGGGCCATTCAATAAGTCCATACAAAGAAACTACACTCGTAGCATCAAAAAAATTGTATTTAATATCCATCGTCTCTTATTATAAAGCAGTTTGTGTTAAAAACCTTAAAAATGCATTTTGCACCTACCGATAGTCCATAAACCTTCACTGATTTTATCCTATCCTTTATTGTGCTGAAAGGAATATTGAGCTGCTGTGCTGCTTGTCTTATAAAAAAGTTCCTGAATTTACTGCTCTGAATGTTGCTTACATCGTCTCCAATGGCCATGTTACCTTAATTGTACTCCTGTCTAATTTGCTAGGCATCTGTTAATAAATCAATGAATAATATGTAAATATTATAATAAGATAGCATCACCTTAGATTACTAAATGCATTTAATAAAAATAAAATGAAGATATTTTAATAAAGTGCCCAAAAGTTAATTTTCATAATTAACATTCGCGAATAATGAGTTAAAAGTTAATTATAAAAAGACTTGTCAATTATAATTATTTATAATTTAGTAATAGGCATTTTAAGAATTAGGAAAGGTCATATTTAAGTGCCTTATTTTTCTTTATAAATGTATAATAAACCTCAAAAGGATAAGGTAAGTAATGCTGAACAGTTGAAGGGTAATGCCGCTCACCTGAGCGCCATTGCCCTCCATGGCCATTTTGGAATTCTTTGCCAATTGTGAAAAACTAAATGGCTTTTTATGCTTTACTATATATTAATGGAAAGCCGTATGCACCCCCATTCTCAGTGGGATAGCTGGCATGGACATAAAATAATGATTAATCACATACCATCAGATTTATACAAGCTGATCTCTGTAATAAATTCTCGCTGAAAATATTCTTGCAGATTAGGACGAAACTTCCTCCCTCGCATTCACCATTTAACTACTATGATGTTATTAAGACTGCCACAAGATGTCAGTACCTCTTGGACAGGTAAAACTCTCAACAAAACCGAAATAATTGCATGAGCGTCATTACCCGCCGAGTGGTATTACTCTCCATTCCCCTAATATAAATATTACCAAAATGGTCTTATAAATTAGCTGCTTATAAGGGAAATAAGGGAAAACACTAGACTAAAAACACAGCCAAATGTTTTAAAAGCTGTAACTCTGCGATTGATAATGAAATTGGTTCTTTTTCCAAGGCTAGGAGTAAAACACAAGAGATATAAAACGGGTATTGCTTCCCATTTGAGAAATGTATAAGTATTCTAAAACAGAAAGCAATAACAGAAAATGTCTCTGAAATGTTTAGCTCTACAAAAGAAAGAAAAGTATATGTCATAAATTGAGTGTTTTAACGAGATCTAGTAACCTTTAGTTTATCTCTTATGGTTTATGAGTAAAGCAAAAGTTATTCACAATACAGGGGACTTAGGGGGCTATTCCCAAGAAACTGAGGATATACATTTTATTTGCACAGTAAACATTTTTAATATACGAGATTTTAATCAAAATCTTTAGAGCCATTTTTTACAAAATCGAACATTTCGTAAAAATGTTCCAATGAAAATGTAGTTTGGGGTGGGAGGATTTTTCTGGCAATCTTCGTGTCAATTTCTTGGAAGACACGAAACTTTAATACCAGGTTTAGTAATTAAAGGGTCCAACCTGTGAACATTTCAAATTCAATGTTTCTTAAGGAATTACGTTCATTTTTTACCGCATATCTCTATTGTTATGTGTAACTAATTCTGAAATGGTGAGCAAATGCATGAAATAGTTTTTTAGAGAAAAACTATTTTTTATCTTCTCTACCACAAAAACTTCTTGCGGTTCAGTTTTCAAAATTTTGTAACAAAACTGCAAAATTACATTCCAGGATAATCACTTTAAAAATTATTGGACGAGTTTCAAATTAATTATATATTACTGCAGGAAAAGGTATGATAAATTTGTTCACACTTCTTCATTATTTTTGTGGAAACATTATTCTTTTTTATAACTAGATAATTAATTTTACTTACTTAGAACATTTATTTCGATAATTTTTATTTATTATGATATTAAGATAGAAACATAAAAGTGATAGGTTGAAATGTGCACCGCAAGGAGTATTCTGAATATTTATATACGTTGAAAAATGCATTTAGAGAAACAAGTCTTTAAATATTTGAAGTGTCATTTGTTACCTTTAAAACTCCCATTTAAAATGTCACGTGACAAGTGTTTAAACTGAAAATTGCTGAAAATAGCTTCGGCACATTCATCTACAAGGGACGCGTATATTAATCTGCTAATATCCAAAAAACAACATTTTCAAGAACTCAATTTACAGAGGTAGATTTTCTAAACCGACATTTCGTTCGTATTTGAGTTATGCTGTCCATAGACAACCCAAACACACAGGAACACACACACATAGAAACATACACACACAGATCACACATACCGATATACATGGAACATTTTCCAAAAATGCTGGTTTTTTTTAATCACGAGGTCTGAAACATATATTTTTGCTGTAATCTTGGTATCGAATTTTTGTGTGGAATACTATACCTTCTCTACCTACTATGTACATTGTACATATATGCTAGAGAAAGTAAAAATATCGGTGAACTAATCATTACAAAATACTATACTTAAACACATGCTATTTCAAATAGGTATAATTACATACATTGTTACTTTTTTTATAATTTTGGATTTTAAAGTGAAGTAACCACCGCTGAAATGATCTTCGATGTTAAAGATGACACATATAAATCCACCAGCAAAAGTATTCTATGACTACTGATAACCTAGGTTCATTCATGGTGATCAATAGATAATGGTGAAATAATCTTATTAACTGGATAGGTAGAGTCCCACTGAAAAATTCAATGCCATAACCGGGATTTGAACCACGATTCTTCCAGTCTCTAGCCTTTGCTCTAACCAATGAGCTAACATGGCAACATGCTGGCACGGCAAATAATTCCTCAGCTGACTCACATGTTTCCCAGTAAACCATAAGGTGATTTCAAATTATTTTAAGATGACATACCCTCGCGTTTCATAGTTCAGCCAATTAGTACGGTCACATTAGCGTTAAAAGTTAATTTAATTAGAATTAATCTGATTAGCTGACTGAAGCTTAATTTTAGTACTTAAACTCCGATTACATATTTATTGAACCGGACATTATAAAGTTAATATTGACAGAGAAATTGCTCTCTTAACTTGAAATAAACTTTCTTATACTCACTGTAAATAATTATGCCGTGCAAGTGAAACCCAAGTAAATACCTTGTGCGCCTGCCACTCGGAGGCATTTGCTAAATTCATTCATATAGACGTCTTTTTTAATTACCATGTCAGTTCTAAAACACTATGTAAAACAAAGCTTCCCTTCCCTTCTTTTCTTCTGATTCTATCCTTTGTTTCCATCCTCTCTTTTCTTTTGCCTGGATATAAATAGATATCTTCCAACGGACGTGGTACAATCGCGCATTTGGTTTCTTTTTCCAATCTTGGTGTTGTATTAATAATTAACTAGCTCATTAAAGTATTTACTCAGAAGTCTGTGTATTATTCGTAAAGCTTGGTACTCGCGCCAAGTCTCGGAAGTCTGTGCTAACACAAAAGAAACGGAGATAGTTTCGTTACAAAGTTTTGTTTTTGTTGAGAGTTTTGATGAAATGTTTTGCCAGTCTCTGTGACAGTTGTAGTATCCTGTCAGTAATTCACACACATCGCAACGGTTATGAAAAGGTGTTGGAAATGTTAATTGAGAGCGCTGCTTGCTCTCACAAGAGCAAACATTTGTTTCTTCCTACCCTTGTTATTGTTAAAGTTAACCTCGACAAGTCATTACTACCTCGGGGTGTAAAACATTACTTCTGGTTTCGTAAACAAATACAAAACCCAGGCAGAGTTGGCGCCTTGCCTTTTCTCTCTTCTCGCCCTCCCTCCCGCCCCTCTTCCATGGATGAAGAACAAGCGGAAAGGGGAGTGACAGTTGTTGAAGATGCCACAAGGCATTATGAAAACTCCTGCGAAACGTTTCTCAACCCCATGATACATGAATTTGAAACCGTGGAATAAGCTTGGCGAAAAAGGCGACTGCTTAAAACTGGATACGTTTTATAGTGTGGAAAATGCACCAACGTTCATAAAGGGATTCAAACTCTTTCCTTGTGAGTTGTACATTTGTGTGCGAATATTTCCTTTTTTCGCAAAAGGGATTGAAAAATCAGCTTTGCAGCATGTAAAAATACGAAAATGTACTTTTTTACTCTCTCTACACGTACTATGTAGACAAGCTATTGTAATGCACCCAAAAAGTCTATACCGAGATTTCACCGAAAATACATATTTGTGACCACTGAATCCAAAAAAGACATTTTTACAAAAATGTCCGTGTGTGTGTGTCTGTCTGTCTGTCTGCTTGTCTATGTGCCTGTGCACACAGATGAAAAACGAAAAGTCGTTAAATATCAAACTTGGTATCTAAGTTCAGTATCTTTCAACGATGCGACACGAAGATTCCCCAACTACCCTTTACACGGAACATTTTTCAAAAATTTGATTTTCTCAAAAATGGCTCTAACGATTTTGATTAAAATATCGTATATTAAAGACGTTTACATAACAAATAAAATTTATAACTTCAAATTTCTGTGAATAGTCTCTGAAGACATGTTTATTCAGGATGAATTTTGCGGAATTTTGCATAATTGGTAAACCGTAACAGATAGACAAAAACTTACTTCACAAAAAATGTAGAGCTCGTTAAAACACACAATTTATGTTATATACATTTTTTTCGTGGAGTTTACCTTGCTCTTGGTTTCAGCTTTAAAATACTTAAACGTTTCTCTTCGAGAATTTGTCAACTCCTATCCATACAAACAAAGATACTTCTATCGCATAGCAACCAGCTTTTAAAAGTTTTGACTATCACTTTAGCCTATGGTACTCCCTTATTTCGCCTCTGCTTACAGTAAGCAAGTAATAAGACTATTTCTGCTAATTTTTTTCTTAATTTTTGTGTAGGTAACTACTGTATTAAGAATGCCGTTTGGCTTCTGGGACCTAGGTTTTTTTTGGTTCCCTTCAACGCTGTTTCTTATGTGAATTAAGATCAGGATCTCATGCAGAGGGTTTCCTGTCACTGGAGCTTAGTATGTACGCACGATATTGCAGGCCATTTATGGTTTACATGACCCTGCTATGAGAGGATGAAGGGAAGACCCAAGGAGGATCAGACTTGAACTTCTAAAAATGAAAAATCTTATGTGTTCCATTCACATGACTTTCTCTACATCTCTACAACAAATTATTGTTAAAAACCTTGTGCGTCTTTTTACTTCATGCTAATTGAGAAAAAAATAGCAGAAATAGTCTTACTACTTCCTTCCTTGTATGCATAAGGTAAATAAGGGAGCACCACATGTTAAAGTGATAGTCAAAAGCTGGTTGCTATGTGACTAAAGTTCCTTTGTATGGACAGGAGTTGACAAATTCCTGATTGAGAAAAGTAGTAAGTTTTTAAAGCCAAACCCAATAACAAAGAACATCTCAAAAATGATCAACTCAACGAAAGAAATGTATATAACATAAATTGTGTGTTTTATCGTGATCTACATTTTTGTGTAGTAAGTTTTTGTCTATCTCTTTCGGTTTACCAGTTATGCGAAATTCAATAAAAATCATCTAGACTTAAAAATATGTAAAGGAAAGAAAAACAATAAAACAAATCATTCATTGTATGATATATAAGCAGACCTTTAAAAGAAATATTTTAAAGAAACGCTAATTATAGTGTTTAAAAATAATGACAGTCTCTTAATTGCCTTATTGCGGCAAAATTTAAAAATTAACAACAATAATTTTTGTGCGATTTTCAGTTATACGTATAATTTTTGATTATTGAAATAGCGTGGCTTGTTTTTCATAATATTTTAATTGGTCGTTTTAGTAAGTATTAGCGTTTCTTCCTGATTTTTGTTAATTATATTGTTACTAATTTGAATATTTACACTAAGAACATGTAGTTATTGTAATTGGAGCATTGTTCTGTTGTAGTACAAATATTATATAACAAATGAATAAAGATCAAAACAGAAGTGAAACTCTTAGATTTGGTGAGTAACTGTAAAATATTACCATAAGAACGAAGATATAAAACGTATGTGGCACAAATGAATAGAGATCGAAACAACAGAACTGAAATTCTTAGCTTTCTTGAGGGGTTGTAAAATATAATCATAAGAAGATATAAAAATTTTATGCGTTAGGGTCATCCTTAAAAAGAAAATTTGAAGCCATTAACAGTACTTCAGAGCACCGCTACTGGAAATTTATTATCAGTTTAACTCCCACTAAAATTCTTAATGAAAAATCTGTCTATATGTTTAAAACTACATAGCAACCTTATAGTTGAATATAACAAAGAAATACATCAATACAACAGAAACTAAACATTCATTTTAAGCATTTTGCAAGTGTAACTATTGGAACAAAAGGCTTAAAAATGTGTTAATTAAAATCTACAATAAATTAGAAGAATAAAAAGTATATCCAATTTTCATAAATTTAAATTAAAACTAAAAAATAATATAACTCAAACCAAAATTAGTGAAACACAGAAGAGGGTTTTGCAATTTATATCATAATTATTTTGATTCTTTAGATTATTTGATATTAAATTTATCTTATTTGCGTTCGTGTTTTGTACTTACGTTTTCAACATTTTTATATTTAATTATTTAAAATTTTTAATAAGTTTTATGTTAAGTAAAATGTATGATTTGCGATTCATTAATATCACATGTCAATTTGTATACAGCCCCTTAAAGAGAGTTTTGGTCGTTGGAGTGTTTTCAATATAAAATAAAAATAAAAAACATATTCCGCAAAAAAAAAACCATACTCTTGCAAAATCCTAATCTTCTATCTGGTTCATGCTAATCAAGATAATAGTTAAGAGAAACGGTTTTATTTCACATTCCCTTGCAGGTACAAGGGGAATAAGGGATTAGATTAGGCTAACGCGACAGTCATCTTAAAAATTTCGTGCTGTTTGAATGACTAGGATGGAAAGAAGCGATTAACGATCTCCCGTTTGAGAAAAGAATAAATATTGTAAAATTTAAAGCAATGAAAAGGAATATCTCGGAAATGGTTGACTGCACAAAAATAATGTATCTGACATAAATTGTCTATTTTAACGAGCTTTACTTTGTGTGTGTGTGTGTGTGTGTGTGTGTGTGTGTGTGTGTGTGTGTATGTGTGGTATGATTTTGTCTATCTCTTACGGCTTACTATTATTGGAAGTCATTCAGAATAAAACGACTTCGAAGATGTTTCGTCCAAAGTTCAAGATATACATTTCATTTGTCATGAAAACATCTAAACATATGACATTTTAATAAAAACTCTTAGAACCATTTTTGAAGAAATAAAAAAATTCGAAAAAAATTTCATGTAAAGGGTAATTTGGGTTTGGGCATTTTTTTCGTAACGCACCCTCGGAAGAACTTAAAACATATATTTTCGACATCGGATTCTTTTGTGGAATGCAATACTTCTCTCAGTTACTATACGTAATAGAGAAAGTAAACACTAAATCAGTCAGTCTTAATGGCAGAATAAAAGGTTACAATTATGTTAACATCCCATAAAGAATGGCTAATAGCGAAGTACAGACATGTGTAGTCATCAAAACTGAAGCGTATGCTGACATGACATTTAGTGAGAAGTGTCCTCTAAAGCAGATATTAGGTCTTTGGAACTTACAAGAAATTCAACTAAGGACCCGTCATTCGAGATCAATCGTCTTCGGCGAGCGCTCCCACCGAGAGAGATTCGTATAATAGAGTCGTCCATCGAACGAGTTTTGGCGTTAACTTGTACCATTCACCCTTTAGAACGTAAATAAGATCTTGTATGAGACGAGCGAATTGGGTATACCAGAAGTCTAACAGTGCCTCGCGTTCAGTCCGTTTGGTATATCGAACGAATATGTGTCTCATTTTCTGTTCGAGTGCTCAGAGTGACCAGACTCAAAAAGAAGACTCGAGTTTGCGTGACTCGAGCGGCATAAATGAAAATGTTTTCTTAAAATTAAATGCAGTTTATCACATAGAACTTAAACCCAAAAGAAGTCATGTATGGATGCGCTTCGGTATTCATGTCGAGAAAATAACATTAAATAATAATAATAATAATAATAATAATAATAATAATAATAATAATAATACAGCGAAACAATACGTGCTCTCATACATGGCGTTTGTCACGGTGCCTTAATGTTTTGCTTCAATCCTTCAGCGGTTCTATATTTTAATGTTAAATAAGAACAGTGTATTACACAACAAATCTAGTTATTGGTGGATATTGAGAGGTCAAATACACTTTTTAATTACTTGTGAATCTCAAAGGCGACTTTATTCTCAAAAATAAAGGCTCTATAATTGTAGTGGAAAGTATGTTAACTTTCTCCGTGTGTTAACACTTTTCTTGAGGTTCATCAGGAATCTAGTGCAAGCCTCTCGATGAGCGCGATTCCTTCAGCGCTGATATACAAGAGGAGTAGAACGAGTCGCTCTCGCTTACAACGCCACGAAAGGTTACTCTCGCTAACGTCACTGACTGGCGTATACTTGGATTTACCCCGTAGAGTTCTGCAATTTTATAACGCATGAAGGGTTATCTGCACACGTGAAATACGGCGCTGTTGGGCCAATGGGTATTCAATACTGCCAATTTATATCTTACTCAGAAACACAATTCAGCTTAATTGTTTGAGGACATGGAGTTAATACATGTAATTTTGTGGCAAGATTATGTTGATATTAAATTGATGTTATATTTATCACATGGTTTTTGCCCAAGTTAAAATACGTATAACTTAACAACACGTAAATTTTGGAAGTACAAAGACGGAAGCACTGAAGAAATAGACGCAATAACCTGAGGTGAATTGAATGTCGAAATAGCAAAAATTAGGAGTAAATGTACATTTACCAAGAGAAGTCCCAAGGAGAAGAAGCGCAGTTAGATTTCGACATATTCGTTGCTTCTTCACGAACGAGCAGAGCTCGAAAAAGTTAGCGAAACTCGTTATGTACTATACAAAACCAACGAGCAAAATCGGTGTCCTTGACAGTCGTACTCTTTTCAACGTTTATCACTTGATGATTGATCTTGTTGTGCTAAACATTCTTTGGAAAGTTGTGTTTCCTTAAACACTCCGCATCCTTATACTTTCTGAAATCCTGACCTATGTTATTTATATAGAAGATTTTACTGATGTATTTTTATAAAAATGTCACATTATACTGGAGCAGGTATGTCAAACTTCTTCCAGAAAGAATTTCAAGAACCCCCCTTATCCTAAACCACCCTTTGCGGGGGAAAAAAAATATTTGAAGATGTATGCAAACAACTTTAAGCATTACAGCAGTCCAAGAGTTTAAATTAGCGATTAGTAATATCGAGTGAATTTCCTGAGTCTTGCTTCTCGCAATAAACCTGCACTAAAGCCAGTGAAACAGTGTTCTGTATTGCCTACTTATTGATTGTCATTAATTGACGAATAGGTAGTTAAAGTAGTTAGCGATATTGTAAGTCCCCAATAGGGTAGATAGTTTCAAAATTAATTTAACATCTCTAATGGTTTACCAGTAAAACTACAAATCAGTTGACGAATTGAACGCCATAACGGAATGTCGCTATGATGGCTCAGATGGTTAATGCAATCCGATGGAAACCACAATGTTCGTGTTCAAATCTCGGTTATGGCGGTTATCTCTGATTTTACATTTCTAAATTGTCCTATACCTACAGGACTTGTGCAAAATAGCAATTAATCACGGTTTCTTACCTAACTTACAAATCTTGTGGAAAAGTAAACGAAGCATAAGTTTAGACTAAACATAGATTAGTATTCTTTGTATAGGTACTGTAAAGGGGTTTGATCATAAAGTGATTAATCCAAAAGCCTGACAAAATAAATAGAAAACAAAAATGTAGTCGTACAGAAAATATCTAGCATGGAGATAATTAATGCAATGAAAAAGAACAGAAAGGTTGTATAGCATCACTTGAAGAAACTAATAAGAAGATTAGAAACGAATGTAAAGAAAGCATTGTAAAATTTTAAAAGCAATCGAAAATAGTAGCAACTAATCCGTAACATAAAATCACAAGACAGAATCGAAAAGAATAAGGTGTAAACGATTCAAATAAATGTTTACATAAATATACCAGGAAAATAAGTAATATAACATAAGAGAAAGATGCTAGTAACACAAGTATGCAGCAATGTGGAACCGTCTTCAAAGATGGAGGAGAATCGATGGGAAGGAGTGGGGCACAGCACATTAAGAAAGTAGCAGACGTGTAAAAACAGCACAGAAGAGAAATTGCATAAAATAGTCATAGAAGACAAATAGTGTAATTCAAATTGTGCGAGGTTGTGCGAAAAATGTCCGCGGGAGCCAAGAGTTAAGTGGGAAAATACCGTATTATGTAGTAAACACCCTGAGATATCTGTCGCAAAATGCGTTTGAGTAGTACCTTAATCGAACCTATGCATGGCAGTTGATAAATAGCTCCCAGACAATTATAAATTAGTGATTAACACTGCAATTGAAAGAAATTCTCGATTTTTTCAATCCTTTAAGAACACATTTAGAAGGAAGAAATTATTAAAACTCGTTCTCAGATTTTGTTATGTATGAATCACATTTTGTAAATTTGTAACTATTTGAAAGAGTTCTCGAAACAACGACAATATGAAGCACAAATTATTATTATTATTATTATTATTATTATTATTATCATCATCATCATCACCGTCAACTGCACCTCATTTGTTTGAACATCGGAATATTTGGTGTTAGGAATTGCGTATAGGGTTGGTAGTTTCGTATTGTTTACGGCAGCCATAAAATGACGGATAAACGTGTAAACGCAAGTTTCCATTTAACCTAATGCCAGTTGACCAAATGTATTAACAATGCCGTAATTTCCAATTAGAATTTTAATTCATCAGGACATCATCACAGTTTGATGAAATCACCTATTTCATGTACCACATAACCTCAAATACTATTAAATCACAATCATAATTCTGCAATAGGTAGGTTAATCTTAAGTGTTGTACTATCTGAGGTTCCATCACTTTTCTACCACTGTCCACTTACGGGAAAACGTGTAAATGGAAAAATCTCCATTTAACCCAAAATGTCAGTTGACCAAAAGTATTAGCAGCGCCTCAATTGCAGTATGACGTAGATTAGGGTATATTTATATTTTAATGAAATCACCTTAAGCTGGTTTATGTGTCACATAAACCTAAATATTACAAATAATACCCGAAATTCTAAAATATATGTCCTATCTGTGTCCCGCCACGTTATTGTCACTTTCAGCTTCTCCTTCCGACCATGTCAGTACTCCCACCAGCATGCTCACTGAGGATACTGGAAGGGCAAATGGTAATCACAATTCCGTATACAATCATTTCGTCAATTTCAGTTTCCAAGAAAAATGAACGATAATTTGAATATGAAAATACATTTTAATGCATTGATTTTAAACGTTTTTCTTTTTATACTATTATCACATTTAGTACTCAGAGATTCACGATTATTTATTTAACACTTATTCCATTAAAGATGGAGATTCATTTTACTAAAAGAACATAGGTGAATTATACGGACCATCTAGTGGCACTGCTTCCATTCACCAAATTACAAACTCTTTTTTAAGTTTCTAAAATTGGTAGGTACAGTTTAGTAAGGTTCCGGAGCAAATACACCTCAGACAGCGTAAAATTTGCGAGGAGATAAAAATGAAATTGGATGATGTTTATGTGGACTTTTCTCCATATGGCAAAAGCTATATACTGATTGCACGACTTTAAACGTGGTTAAACATCCGCTTTTATGAGGTGCACCCATGAAGCCCAGCAAGTATGGTTATTTGGGAAATCGTTGGAAAGTTTACAATATGAATCTCGCTGAACGTCGATCGAAAGTTCGCGAAGAGGCAGATGCCATAAACGTGTCAATGGGAATGGCAAATTAAATTTTTGCAAGATATGTTGGAAATGAAAAAGTTGTCGGCCCAGTAGATGCTACGATTGCTCATAAGCGACTGAGGCTTTTAACTTTGAAGCTGTGCCTAAGCTATTTAAGCGAAATCCGAAGGACTTTTTACGTCGAATTGTCACCGTCGATGAGCTGTCAACCTGAATTCTATTAGATATACTCCGGAAACTAAGCAACGCAGCGAGCAACAATCAAACCAATGGGCTGCTTCTGGTGAGTCTGTTCCAAAGACAAAAACTCATTGGTCGGAAAAGTGATAGCGACAACTTTTTTCTTAGATCTGAAGGATGTCATGTTCATTGGCTTCTTAGAAAATGGGGGGGGAAACATTACTGGGTAATATTAAATAATTTATTGACTAATTCGGCCAAACGTTGTAGGAGACACGGCCCCATTTGGCGAAGAATAAAGTGTAGTTTCACCATAGCCCGCCAAAAATTTCATCCGGAATTGCTTGAATTACGGTATGAATTGCGCCGCACAACATGTTATCTCCCAAACGGTCTCCCTGTGATTTCTTCTTATTCCAAGACAAAGAAATGGCTTCACCGGAGCAAAATTTAGTTAAAATGAAGTCATCGTCCAGATAGACGTGTATTTTGTAGAGTATGACAATTTCTATTTCTGGAGCGGTTGCATATGCTAGAAACATTGGCAGAAATGTATAGCTCTAAAGGGAATTATGTTGAGAAATAAATAATTTGAGTTTGAAAAAAAGGCGTCTTTATTCCTCGACAGCCTCGTAATTGTTATAACGGTAAATGTGCAAGTACAAAAACGCAAACTTCAACATTACCATCACCACCACCCACAACTCCTCTGTTTTACTCCAACAGTTTTATTTCCAGTTTAGAGGCATATGAAGAACATATTCCTATTCAAATCTATAAAAATCTGATGTGCTTCATTCACATGAATTTCTCCACATCTCTATAGAAAAATTATTGTTGAAAAATTATTCTATTTACTTCATGCTAATCGAGACAAACATTAGCAGAATGCGTTTAATACTTGCTTTAGAAGGGAAATAAGGGAATACAGTAGGCTAAAATACAAAAAATGCTAGTCAATTCCAAGTTGGTTGCTATGCGGTTGAAATTACTTTGTTTGTATGGCCATTCTTGACAAATTCCCTTAAAAGTATTTGAAAGCTGCAACCAATTCCAAGGAATATGTCAGAAATGGTCAGTTCTAAACAAAACAAAAACAAAAAAAAAAACAAAAAAACAAAAAAAAACTAAATTATGTGTTTTAACGAGATGTACACTTTTTGTGAAGTAAGTTATGGTTTACAAATTATGCAATATACAGCGAAATTCATTGACAATAAAGAGGTCTCTGGAGCCTATTTCCAGGAAATTCAAGATATACATTTTATTTGTCTATAATGTATGGTATTTTAATTAAAATCGTTAGAGCCACTTTTGAGAAAACCTAAAACTTCAAAATTTTTTCCATGTAACGGGCAGTTTGCGATGGGGAATCGCATCCTTGGAAGATACTAAATCTAAATATCAAGTTTGGTATTTAACAAACTTTTCGTTCTAAAGCTATGCTGTCCACAGTCGCACATACAGATAGATACACTCGCTGACTGGCCTTTTTCTAAAAATGTTTTTTTTTTTTGGATTCAGGGTGTCTCAAAACATGTATTTCCGGTGAAAATTCGGTATAGAATTTTTGAGTTGAATACAATATGTTTCTCTGTACACTATGACCATTGTAGGTGTAGAGATAGTAAAAATGATTTGTTCTGATTGTGCGCTTCAACATATATATATATATATATATATATATATATATATATATATATATATATATTTACCTTCTCCACTTTAAAGTAAGTAGGAAAAGTACTGCATTCCACTCGCCAATTTGACACCGAGGTTTTACCCGTTTCGAAACTCCCCAAATTAAATAACAAAACACTCTGTTAGAAAAAGAAAGAAAAAAAGAACTGTCGTGTTTGTGCAGAAGTGAACTGCATGATAATTCAAAAAGAAAAAAAATATCGGTTAAACACCATACTTGGTATGCAAGTTCAGAATGTTCCAAAAATGCGACGCCAAGATTTTCAAGAAAATCCCCTCCCCAAAATTATCCTTACAGAGAAAGTTGTCAAAATGCTCCGTATTCTCAAAATGACTTTACATTTTGATTAAAATATCCCATATTAGAGTTATTTTCATGACAAATGAATTGTATATATTGAATTTTCTTAAAATAGTTTCTAAAGTCCTCGTCACTCTTAATGCCTTTTTTCATTGGCATTGGATTTTTCAGTCTGACTCTTACCTATCCAACTCCTGTCCTACACAGGTGAAAAAACAAATCAATCCTATTTGCCCATAATAGTTGGCCATACACTGAATCCTGGGACTTAAAATACAACATTGCAAGTCGCCATTGGAGTTCTCATCTCAAAATAATTTGCGATCACCTTGTGGTTTACTGGGAAACATAAGAGTCGGTTGAGAAATTCAATGCTACGCCGGTATATTGCCATTGTAGCTCAGTGGTAGAGCAACCGGTTAGAGACCGAGAGATCCGTGGTTCAAATCTCACCTATGGCATTGGATTTTTCAGTCTGACTTTACTTATCCACGTATATCTCGTTAAAGCAGACATTTTGTGCCAAATACATCGTTTTCGTAGAGTTAAGCACATCCGAGGTAGTCCTTGTTATGAGAAGGAATTTCAATTTTATTACATAGCGACTCGCTCTTAAAACATTTTACTATCGCTTAAGCATACCGTGTTTGCCAACTGCTATTGTATTTAGAAGGAAATACGTATATGGATGAATGGAGGGATGGATATGTGTGTGTGTGTGTGTGTGTGTGTGTGTGTGTGTGTGTGTGTGTATCCTGCTAATGAAATGAAGCAGACAGAAGAATAAGCTTTTGTAGGTAATAGTCTTTTGCAGAATAGGAAATGAAAGTTATGTGAACGTTATACATCAAAATGTTAGTCCACAATTCCACCCGGGTTTAAAAAATCTGATGTGTACCATTCACATGACTTTCTCTATATCCCTGCAACAAATTATCCTTAAAAAGCTTATACTTCTATTCATTTCATGGTAATCAGTAAAACATTAGCAGAAATAGCCATATTATTGCTTCCTTGTAAGTAGAGGTGAAATAAGGGAGTACCATAGGTTAAAGTGATAATCAAAAGCTGGTTGCTATGTCACTGAAGTTCGTTTGTTTGTATGGACAGCAGTTGACAAATTCCTGTATGAGAAATGTATAAGTTTTTCATAGCAGAAACCAAAAATAAGGAATGTCACAAAAACGACGAACTCCACGAAAAAAAAAATGTATATAGCATAAATTAAGTGTTTTAACGTGTTCTACATTTTTTGTGTAGTAAGTTTTTGTCCATCTCTTACGGTTTAGCAGTTATTCAAAATTTAGTAAAATTCATCCAGAATAAACTACTCTTCAGAGGCTATTCCCAGAATATTCAAGATATACATTTTATTTGTCAGGTAAATATCCTTAATATACGAAATTTTAATCAAAATCGTTAGAGCCATTTTTGAGAAAATCAAAATTTTCGAAAAAAGTTCCATGTAAAGGGTAGTTGGGGGTGGGGGGATTTTTCTCAAAATTTTCGTGTCGCATCCCTGGAAGATACTAAACTTAAATACCAAGTTTGGTATTTTACCTACTTTTACACACACACATACGGATCTTTTTCCGAGATTTTTGAGATTTGTGAACATATATTTCCGGGCAATTCTCGGTATCGAATTTTTTGGTGGAGTGCAATACATTCTCTATACACTATGAACATAGTGTGTATAGAGAAAGTAAAAAAGCAAAGCGTTAACAAATATTTCATTATCCAAGATTTATCTGCTTTGCCACGTAGGTATGTTAAGTAAATTCGCAGGTCAGTAATAGAAGGAAGAAAAATGCTTATCATTAGCAACCTCTTAAGTTCACATTATATAATAATCCCGTACCGCTACAGACCTAACGAGACTGGGGCAATCATCCAGCCTATACGGGAGGTGATGTGGACAGCATCACACTCCCCATCAGGAATTCCTCACGATGCTGACTGGGCACCGGTCCTATACCCAGGATTTAAAATCCACAACACCATTTATTTCATATCAATAATATTAAAAGCAACGGCTTATTCTTCATACTTCTGACTCTTCGTAACGAGATGCCCTTTGTTAATTTAATTGTTTTTCACACAAGTCATGTACAGGACAGGAGTTGGATAGGTAGAGTCAGAATGAAAAATTCAATGCTATAGCCGGGATTTGAATCACGGATCTTCCGGTCCCTAGCCGGTTGTTCTAACCACTGAGTTACCATGAATATGCAGGTGCAGTAGTAAATTTCTCAACCGACTCGCATGTTTCCGGTATACCACAAGGAGATTCCAAATTATTGTGAGAATGCCCCAATGACGACATACATGTCCTAAGTACTTTTAATGCTGGCTTCATAGTTTAGCCAAGAAGAATGGTCAATTAGTATTAATTTAAGCTCGGAACTTAAAGGTACCTACAACATTGTAAGCGTCATCGGGGTATGTTATCTCAAAATAATTTGAGATCACCTTGTGGTATACCGGGAAACATGCGAGTCAGTTAAGAAATTCAATGCATTGCCGGCATGTTGGCTTGGTAACTCAGTGGTTAGAGCAACTGGCTGGAGACCAGAAGATCCGTGGTTCAAATCCCGGCTAATCCCCCTATTAATCTAACTGATAATCAAAACACATTAATTAATATACTAATTCCTATTAAATATTCAAATATCCGCAAAGCATTGAATTTTTCAGTTTGACTCTACCTATCCGAGTTATCCCTTCTTTCCAAAGCCTGTAAACTATGCATATCAGAAAATGCACTAACAAAAATAGAGGCAAAATTTCATTCAATTACTGCACAGGTTTTGTTTTGAATATCATTATGAAACCTGGTAGGTAGAGAAAAAAGTTCTTTGCATATTATTTACGTGTTTATGCAGATCGTGTTATTGCGTTGATGCCTGAGACTCCACCAATTAGATAGTACTAAAACAAACTCGGGGAGATCCATAGTGATCCCTGACAGACAGCGTGCTGTGTCAGCTGATAAGAGCAATGTGTCCGTCTCTCTGCCAATAGATTCATGCTACGTAAGCAATGACGTCATCCTTGTTGCAAGATGTAACAAACATTCCTCAATGTAGTTTCAGTTGGCGCCGACTAAGCCGAGTGTAAATGTAAATATAAGCAATGACAATGATGGTGATATCGATTTTAGAAGCAACGATGAAGATGATTTAGGAGAACAGCCCCTGCCAAGCGCCTGGGAGGATGGTGTTGTAGCCAAGGACGGGACGAAGTGGCAACAGAGTGACGGAGGGGCCGCCAGGTAAGGCAAATGTCAGGAATCACTATGGATCACTCCGAGTTTAGCATTAGGAGTTAATTCTATTCTCTTCCTCTTTTTCTGTCTCTCGCCCCAACCACCCTCTTCCCACAACCTGCCTCTGCTCTTTCTGTGCAACGTAATGCCATTTCAAGTTTTGAAAACTGGTTAGGTATACTTTCTTCTAGGGATCTTTATCTAAATAAGCACGTAACTAAAGGCTTTCTTGGTTCAAAATCTGGACCTGCTGCTTAAGTATGCTTACAGTCATAACCTTACTATTTGCTGTGCTAACATAAACGATATAATATTTAACTGGATGACTTATACGAATATTAGTATCGAAAATGCTGTATAATTTTATCTTATCAAATTTAAGCTCCAAAAATGTATCAGAAAGGGTTTGTTTATAAACTTCTATTATTTAACTTAACTGTCTTTAGGATACTCAGTAACAAACGAGAGTTTCAATGTTTAATGGATCTCAGAAAGGAAATACCGATTTTTATATGTGTTTAGCACCTTCCAAGAAGTTACACGAGCATTTTAAAGAAAGATAAACCTTTTTAATAAAATTACCCATGGAATTAACCTTTTCATGAATAATATTTAGTTATTTTTGACTTTCTGAAAAAATAACTAATGATTTTGATTAAAATACTACCTATGTGTTTACGATATCATCACTAACTGTTTATGTTGATTTTTCTACAAATAGGTTGTACATGTTTCTTCCTTCTGACTGTAATATATAAATAATACTGTTTACTGGCAATACCTAGATAAAATCTTTCTAGTGAAAACATGCAGGTCCTACTTTTTGTGACATTAATCATTTTCGAGATATCTGTTGTTAATTGTTTTGCATTTTCCAACATTCTGTAGGTATTTTTTTAAAGTGCTAATTCATCATTCTTTTATTTCACATGAAGTCACACAAAGGATGCAATTTCAAGCGAGCTTACAACCTACATTTTTAAGATCTATCGAATCTAACTCGCATATCTATGTTTAAGCTGCAAATAAATGTATAATGAACAAATGTCTGCAAACGTTTATCTCGATGAACATGAAATAGATTCAAATTTGGTAGACATAATTTTCATGCCTGTAATTTGAAAAATAAACGCATACCCAAAGTATTGTCATTGATGAGGTAGACGCATATCCTATCTAAGGCATAACTGGATACTCTTTTGTTCGCAATGGCGAATGTCGTAACAACTTCTCTGCATTTTATTTAATTATATTAGTTTCTCTTCCCATTTATAATATTATTTTATTTAATATATCAGATGATTCTTCCCATTTATAATATGATTACTTCCCCATTAAATATCTAATGTTATCGTGCATCTAGGCAGATTTCTGGTGCATTCACACAGGAATTATCTTTTGTCTCGTTCCTCCCATAAACAGTAACTTTCAGACTACTAAACTGTCGTACGTGGTGGTCATATGCTTCCTAGTCAATAATAGGTAGTCCGTTTAAGAGTTTAAGTGAACTGGCTACTGCTTAACAGCATTTTGAAATGTTCAAGCTATAAAGCAGCGCTTCTTTGCGCACACCTCCGGGATTCTGAATCTCAACGAGAATCAAATGAAAAAGAATATGGTAAGATACGTGCATTAACGTTTAATTCCAAAATTGCGACATACTGGCGACAAGGATTTCCCCCCTTCTAGCAACTGTGTGCACGGCAAGTATCATTTAGCACCTTATTTCGTGTCGGAGACTATATGTGTTTCGGAAATGTTCATACATATCAAAACCCAGATATGGATCATTGTCAGTAATGTTGGTAGCAGAACCGTAAAAATCACAGATTTTTAGCTCAAATAGTTTTCGTAATACACAAGAATAAACATTATGTTGCCAGGAGATTTGCATGCTCAGTGTGCGAGTGAGAGAGAAATATAAGAGAGTGGGGGTAGCGACCTGGCAACGCAGAACACGATAATGCATCTCATTCGCTGCAGCGTAGCTCTTCCCATTTGAAAAACATTACATATACGTTGGTTAATATGTGACAACTTCAGGCTTTTATTAACACAGTTGCACGCGCTTAAGTGTACCTGTTTGTTGGCCTCGTTTGAAAGCGTGAAACATGTAATAAACACATTACTCCTCTATTTTTTCCTATTTTAAACGTATTATGCTTGCAAATAGACGTAAGCACTCTAGCTGCGCAGTACAAACAGTGGGGGAAAAGAGGCGGAGTTTTCAACCGATAGCCAGCAACATTGCCGGCCGACCTCAGCATCTGTGCATTCCACTGTGCATCATGCTGACAGTGATCACATCTATTTGCAAGAATAATATTTAAGGACAATAATATAATTAATAAATATTGCGACTGAATACATTATGATTGCAGTTAGTTGCATTAAAAGCCTCAAATCTCTTCCCTACGATAACTCATTCTGGTGAGAGCGTCACCATTACCACAGTAGAAGATAGGACTAGTATGAGACACTCATGCTATGTACTTACCTGTTAAATAAACACTTCTTACATTTTGCCACAACGCAATTCTGTTATGAAGTATCCAAATAGCTGTGAACATGTTGCTCCTGATTGGAAGAATAACATGGCTCTTACCACATATTTTACGATATATTATGGCATTAACGAAAAACCAATAAACCGCGCTGCCACAATTGGGTGAGACATGTCAGATCATCGTTACGTTGTAACTGGGATCTTGGGGAAACAGAGGTAAAATTTCTCAAATATAAGACTTCCTAAATGAATTAAACATATTTACAAATACAGTTTCTGTTTTCCTGAAGTGTTCTATGCAAATCACCATGCTTTATAACGCAACTATAAATGGTTATTAACGCTTTTACTGTTAATTACTGTAAACAGTCATTCAGTCATTAGCGTTGGAGCTAAAATCACGTTTATAATGCTCTTTTTATATTTATATTTGTTTCTATAATTCGTATATATATATAAAGTGATAGTTTACTCACGTGCCCTCAATGTCAGGTTGAAGGCCGTAGTTTAGAAGACCCAGACTTAACAGTCTTCCTTCGACATTTCATATAGGCTTTGTGATCATGCAATTTTCACATAACAGACGGAGCTGTTCTGTTCATATTCATAGTAAAGAGTTACACTAATATTTTTGTCCCTCACTATCACATGGCAACTGACGTGATGTTATAGCACGCCACAGATTTGACGTGATGTTATAGCACGCCACAGATTTAATTCATACTAATTGTTTTAAATTGCATATAACAATGGTCCGGGTTCAATCCCAAGCGACCGCATGTGAGATTTGTGGACAAAGCGGCGCTGGGCGGGTTTTCGCCGGGTTCTCCGGTTTCCCTCGCCATTGCATTCCACCGGTGCTCCATCATCAGTATCACCATAAGTAGTTAAAGCGGGCGATAAACACTACCAAAAATATATATAACATGAGTAAAATATGTGTAAATGTGTTTGTAGGCCGTGGTCCACTGGGCTTCTCCCTTCGTTCCCCAGACGTTTCGCCTGCGTCTGCGGCAGGCATCATCAGTGGCGTGTACATCTCCGCTACTGAGAGACCACGGAGATGTACACGCCACTGATGATGCCTGCCGCAGACGCAGGCGAAACGTCTGGGGAACGAAGGGAGAAGCCCAGTGGACCACGGCCTACAAGCCCGGTTTTGTTTTCTATAAGTGATTCTAACACCGGCCGTGAAAGCCTTCGAACTTTAATGTAAATGTGTTGTTTTAACTTTAATATGAGAAAGAAACTAATTAACAGAAAATACCCAGTGACGTCATCAAAGACAACATTAGTAAGGTGCGATGTAAAAGAATTTATTTAAAATATATTATGGCACTATGCTACTGCATAATTCATGAATTACATATGTATTCGTAAATAATGCATAAATTAACTAACAAAAAGAATACTAATAAAGACACAAAAAGAAGATAAGAAGTACTAATTTGCATTTCTATAGGAAACTGTACAAGAAACAATTGCAAGCATAATGTTCAAAACCGGATGTTGGTTAGGCTTTATATTGCAATATCAGGAGTTTATAAGTTGTAAATAAATCAGTTTTCAAGAATGTAACTTAAAATAAAATAATTCATTTAACTACCATCAATTTATTAAAAAGCATTGCATATCACCACGTTAATATTTGCTATAAAATTTGCATCGCCATCATAGCAACGGATGACCACAGCAGAATAAAATTTTTTGTATATATTATAAATAATATAATTTGTCTACTCTTCCGGAAAAGATAGCGTCTGAAGGAAGCCAGAAAAGAGATGCCGAGATTAATTTCTCACAAATCAAATAAGTGTAATCAAATATATGTATCATTTATATATCAATATTGTTATAAATACTTCTGTGAGTATTAATTTGTTTTAAATATTGAGTTTAATTGGTTGAGATGCACAGTTTCCACGTCACACAGAGAGACGACACTACGGAATTAATCAAATAAAATTAATTTAATTTCAATACGTATTATTTCTACCCACTGAAACCTCTGCCCTATGAAACCAAGCAATGAAGTAAAGTGTTTTATACTCACCGAACTGGAATTAGTAGATTTTGGTGTCCACCAAGACAGGCGGCTGACTGAGGAGTTGCACCAACAGTATTGTTTATCAAGTAAACTACCAACCCAACTGTACTAGCTACGTCGTTAGCAATGCTGGTACAGCAAATGCAGCATCTGTAGGATCAGTAGGGGAAACCTGGCTGCAATATCGAGCAGAAGGTTACCAACAGAAAGATTGCACACAACACCGCCCACTCCACTATTTAATTTGAGAGTAGAATGTTTCCACCACAGCCGTGTTCATAAGGTAAACACAAGACACGCTTTGATAGTGTGGTGAGTTGTGTCCATAAGCTCCAGTACCTGTTGATACATTAAATCAGTTTGGTTCCTTATGTAATCGACACTTGCATAACAGCTGAGAGGTAACGTAGCATTTATACAAAATATCTTTACAACGTTTCTAATAATGTGAATGTCTTAATAACGTCAGCTGGATGTGACGTCTCTTCCTCTCTTTGTTGAGGCAGATAATCGCACCTCAGACACCATTGACAAACACAAAAGCTTTAGTTTTCTTTATATTTTATATTATGTACATAAGTGGAAGCGATACTGTCCATTCATTTTAAGAGAATATTCTTTAGTGTACTCGTAACATATAGCTAGATATCTCCTCCCTTCGATTAGGGGTTGAGAAAAAAAGTGTTTTATGTTTGAAACACATTTATGGTAATTCTTTATACAGTTTTAAGTTTACGCAACTGAACATAAGATTTCCTTCATCTAAATAGTGAACTTTACACAAAAACTGCTGTAAAAGTGTTTTGTGCTTTATGCTACTCTCTTCGCTATTCTTTTCTGAAATGCGTTCACGCATTAAAGATGAACTACTATTTTTAAAATACCTACTAAATTGGAGGAGGAAACATTTTGCTACCCAAACAAACTTCTCTGAAAATTAAATCAATATTATCCTTTCCTGGACGCATTCTTAAGGATACAACTAGAAAACATATCAAAGAAGTTTTATAAGATAATTAATTACCACCTCAACATCTCTGCCAGTTATTATGCTTATGCGGATGGGAAACTTGGGTGCTCAAGACGGCACAGAAAAAAGAAAAATAAAAAAAGTAAGTAAGAATAGAAAAACGGTAAGAAGCAGTGCGGTGAAATGTTTGATATATGTAGTTCCATATACTAGACGAGACGAAATGCTAAGCAACTTCACATACCAAATGAATTGATTCACGTCCGCTTCCACCGTTTAAGGCAATTTGACCAAAAATAGCTAAAATAATACATATATTAGGTATATATATTATATATAAAACTGAAAAACGTGCTGTGATTAAACACTTCTATTTAAAAGGCTTAGCACCGAAACAGATAAAAACCGAGTGCGATGAAGTTCATGGCACATCTGCTTCTGCGTTTGCAACAATTTACAATTGAAAAAATGAATCTGTGGCCGTACATCCACAAATAATGAACGTCGTTCCCAAGTCCACTAGAAGCGACTTTCTCCGAAATGACTGACAAAATCTAGGATATGGTTTTGGATGAACGACAGATCTAGTTCGCGAAATATTAGAGGCCACAGGCATATCACAAGGTACAGTGCTCTCAATTCTGCATAAAAATTAGGTTTGACTAAGCAAGATGGGTGTCGCGTTTGCCCTCAATGGAGAATAAACGCAATCGTGTGATCGATTCGAAAGCTGGTTTGGCAGTTTATCGTCACAATCCTGACGAGATTTTGCGTCGATACATAACGGTGGATGAATACACTACTGTATTCGAGACAAAAGTGCAATCGAAGCAATTGGTTTTTAAAGGCGAACCGGCTCCGAAGAAGTAAAGATGATTTAATCTACGGACAAAGTGATGCCTCAGTTTTTTGGGATGCACGCGGAATCATCCACATTGGTTCTTGCAGAAAGGAAGAAAGATAAATGGAGAGTATTATGTATCGTTATTGCATCAGTTGAACGAAAAAATCAAGAAAAAGCGCCCTCATCTGTCAAATAAAAGATAGTCTCCCATCAAGGCAATGCAAGGTGCACACCTATACAGTTACGATGGCGAAAACTGTAGAATTAAGGTTCGAATTATTACAACATCCACCTATTCACCATATTTGGCCCCCAGATGACCTTTTTTGTATTTCCAAACATGAAAAAGATGCTCAGCAAAAATGATCCACGTCTGACGAACAGGTTATCTCTCAAATAAATACCCTTTGGAAGGCTTAAAACGGTTAAAGAAACGCTGGGAAAAGCTAAAAGGAGATTATGTTGAAAGATTGAAAAAAATGTAGCAAAAAATAATTTATTTTTCTGTTTTTTCTAGGACTTATTGAACGCCCCTTGTACTTCAGTTATTTGTTCGGTGGCTTGCTCTCTATTACATAAAGGAGCATGCTGGTCTCCTCAGATGTAACGTTGGCAATGCAGACTCCGATATTTGTGTTAATTGTCACTATATGTTGCTGAAGTATCTAAAAAGCATAGCTAAGAACAGTATTGCCATTAAAACTATGGAAAATCATTCAATGCAAATATGTTACTAGTTACAGCTCCGTGGGGTTGTACAGCTCATAAATCAAACCCTATCACTCGACCACGGAGGCAGTCAATCGTAAGCTTGTTTAAATGCTTACTGAAGTAAAGTATACAATTTTTATTTTCTCTACACTCACTATGTAAGAGTGTATAGAGAAGGTATTGCATTCCACCCAAAAATTCGGTACCGAGATTTCACCGGAAATAAACGTTTTAGGGTCCCTTTGTATCCAAAAAGAGCAATTTTAGAAGAGGGTCCGCGTGCGCCTTTGTGACTATGAACATTATAACTCAAAATCGAAAAGTCGGTACAACACCAAACTTGGTATTTATGATAAGCATCTTTCAAGGATGCGACAAGAAGATTTTGAGGAAAATTCCCGGCCCCAAACTACCCTTTACAAGCAAAACATTTCGAAAAATATGATTTTTCTCAAAAATGGCTCTAACGATTTTTATTAAAAAACAGTTTATTAAAGATAGTTACAAGTTAAATAAAATGTATATCTTGAATTTTCTGGGAATAGCCTGTGAAGACCTCTTTATTTTGGATGGGTTTTGTAGGATTTTGCATAACTAGTAAAGGGTAACAGATAGAGAAAACCTTACTACACAAAAATGTAGATCTGGTTAAAAAACACAATGTATCTCATATACATTTTTTCGTGGAGTTGACCATTTTTTAGATATTCCTTATTATTGGTTTCAGTTTTAAAATACTTAAAAACTTTTCCCATATGGGAGTTTGTCGACTCCTGGCAATGCAAAGAAACGAATTTCAACACATGGCAACCAGATTTAAGAAGTTTTGCTATCGTTTTAGTCTAGTGTATTCCCTTATTTCTCTCCTACTTACAAGAAATCGTTTCTGCTAATGTTTATCTCGATTAGCATGAAGTAGATAGAAGCACAAGATTTTAACAATAATTTGTTACAGAGATGTAGAGAAAGTCATGTAAATGGAACACATCAGATTTTTATAGAGTGTGCTTCTCCTGGCATAAGGGCTTATTTTAGTTTTTACTTTCTCTACTACGTACACGTATGTAGTAGGTAAAAAAGCTGTTGTAATGCCCCCGGAAATTTGATGTCGAGCTTACACCGGAAATACATTGAGAACATATGAATCTAAAAAAACAAACATTTTAAAAATATGTGTTGCGTGGATGTGTGTCTGTGAACAACATAACTCAAAAATGAAAAGTGCCTTAAATACCTAAACTCATATTTAAGTTGAGCATTTTCAAGAATTGGAATATTCCAAAAATTTTCATGAAAAGCATTTTTCCAAAATTTTTATTTCATCAAAAATGACTCGACGATTTTGATTAAAATACCACGTGTTTAAGGTATTTTCATGACAACTGATATGTATATGTTGCATTTTCTGGAAAGAGCCTCTGAACTCTTTTTTCATTCTGCATAACGTTTTGTGTAACTGGTAAACCGGCACAAAAATGTAGAGCCGTTAGAAGAGAAGGGTCGATAACTTTAAGCTCCATGGACCCCGAGATCATTTGAGCATTATTATACCAATTTCAATCATCGTCCGATATAACCAACCAGGTTAAACTAAAAAAATAAAAAAAGAATAAATGTAGATCCCGTTAATACACATAGTTTTCGTCAAGTACCTATATTTTTGATTTAATCATTTCCAAGATATTTCTAGTTACTGGTTTCAATTTTTGAACACTTATACTTTTCCAAATCGGAAGTCGTTATTCGTTTTTATTTTATTTTACTATAACTCATGCAAAGAGAATGGAATTCCATTATCTAGTAACCATAGATTTTACTATCACTTTAGCCTAGGGTTTTCCCTTATTCTTGTCATACCAAATAGGAAATACGTAATAAGACCATTTCTGCTTTGTTTATATTGCTAAGCATGAAGTAGATAGAACAATATTTTTAAGTAGTTTGTTGTAGAATAGATAAAGTCATGTGAATGTAATCACCAGAGTTTTGTTGTGATGAGAACTTTTTTTTTTAAGTTTTATTTTTTTTTTTTTTTTTTTTTTTTTTTTACTATCGATATCTCATTAATGTTATAGGCGATTTTAATAATTAGTATTATTTATTAATGAGACATTAACTTCAGTATTTCGTTTAATATTTTCATGTTCTGAGCGTGTGCTACTTATCAGAGAAAGTTTGTAATACACACATCCCTTTCCTAACGTCAGCAGTTGCATTGTTTCATTTAATGTAAAAATAGTTATGTACTACTTACATAATAAATCAATTAATGGTCAACTGTAAAGAACTATTGGTTTACGACTGGGAAATCGGTCACATAAGTATTTAACTTATCGTTTTGTTCATTAATATATTTTTGTTTGTATTTTTATTTTTTGTTTTACTAATATAAAATGTCTAATCAAATTTTATTTCACTGCCTATGCAATAATAATGTTTAGCACCAGAACATAAAAGGCTTAATAATGATTACAAACCAGTAAAGGAGCCTAAAACATATTCAAGAGAGAAATTACTTAAACACTCGTAATAAGGTTTTGACATTAAAATATATACAGTAACTGAAGGGTGCAACTTTAAATAGTTATCAGTTTACGTATTATTTTAGATAAAAGTGGAATTTACTAAACTTAGTATATGGGGTATGAATATTTGATATTTTTATATACTGTCACATCAAAATGTACACCGTTTTCCGCTTATAAGTATAGTAAAAGAAACTTTTATAGTTTCTATACTACCCAAAACAAATGGATTAAGATTGACATGATTTGAAAGAAGTTGGGAAGCTTTAGTGCAGTGTTGCTGTTAATGTGTAATCCGCGCTTGCGCATATCATTGCATAGGGGAATGCATATCAGATCGTTCAACAGCAAAGTGTATTAGCAGAGCATAAGTCGGAAACAGACTTCCCAAAACGGTCGATCGTGTTTGGGTTGACGCCACTTTTCAAGACTTACGGCAAAGAATTTATGCTGCTGTAGACAATGTTACACCACAGATGCTGCATAACACATGGTTTGAGGTTTTTTTTTTTGGGGGGGGGGGCTGCAGGTATAAACGATTTGGCTAACAGGAGAGAGAGAGAGAGAGAGAGAGAGAGAGAGAAGGAAATTAATGCAATGAGGAAGGTTATAAGACTATGTGTTTAAATTGCAGTCTCTAAGGAAGTTTATTATTACATGGTAAACTGGTTTTTGGCACGGCTGTAATATAGTACTGATGCTGGCAGGAAAAGGGACGGAAAGTTTACGAAGATTGCGGATGGGTTGAGGTTGAATACAAGTTGGATATTTCCAGTGTCCCTAATGGCAGCCATGTTTAGGTTTATGAACCAGAAGGAACCAGAAGGAACCATAAGGTAATAAAAAAATCCCAGTTTTCACTATTTGTAGCAAGTGATTCCTATTAGTTCAGAAATTACAGTCATTTCTTTTATGATACCTATAAGCGGAGAAACCTGTAGTTATAAGTAGTAAATGTGCACACCATTGTGCCTATTATTGCTGATAATGCATATACGTACGTATTAGCACCTATTTTGAATTGTAAACCCAGTGTCTATTTGTTTGCCTATTTCAAGTTTTAGGTCCTTTTATGTATTTTGACTGCAAGTTTCTCAAAATTATTTGTCACAACGAAATGAAACTTTGATTACCACAACCTTTTTCAAACACAATCCATGTAAAATTACAGATGTATACTAAAATTAATACTGCAAAATATCATAAATAAAATAATTTGTTTTTTAAATTGTCACTGGAAGCAGTATATTCAGTTGCACTTTTCTCTAAAATTATACATTCTTTTTTCAGTAAAATAAACAGGTTGATGTAGTTACTGGGCGGTGTAAAACGGGGTTTTACCACGACATTTTGTGCATTCTTTTCGCGCGATTACAGAATTTGCATGAATGAGTGCTACTTCCGAATTGGAAGAATACGTTACTTATCAGTGTAAATGCCGCGATTGCGAGTTTACGAGATGCAATTGAGTGTTCCAAATGTAATTGGAAAGATACGATACAAGTCTCATTTCACCAAGATGACGTCGAAACTGTTGACATCCGCCCCTTCTACTCGCTAGTCCTCTGCAAGAGGCAATGTGTGATAAACTTACCACTAGTATTGACATCATGCGTGCACAAATGACTGGCGGCCAAGGCCAAATACATTTGAAGACGCTATATTATGAATACAATATTCATAATACATTTTACATGCATATATATATATTAATAAATATGATTGGAAATGTGATGAATAATTTTAGCTGTAATGGAATGATAAACGACTAATAAAAGTTTCATCCTGTATCTTAACGGGTTCCACAGAAAAGTGCATCTAAATAAGTCATCTTTTTAAAAATATATTAGGTTATTTAAGATATATGTAGCCATAATTTTAACAATTATCGATAAGTTAACGTGGATAATGTTTGGAAAAGATTGATGTATTCAACGACAAAGTTTCATTTCATTATGTTAAACAGCTTTTGAGAAACTTAAACTCAAACAACAGCCAGAAACTGGACTTAATATAACCTGTGTCCTTAAATCTGTTACCTATGATTGTTTATTTCGGCTTCACCTTTTCGTTTTGAATACGTAAAAATTAAGAGCGGAAAATAAAGGAATCTTTGAAAAAACTTAGATGTTCCATAATAGTTTGTCTTATCTGCTTATAGCTGCTGAAATTATTTGCAGATCGCTATTCTTTCGAAGAATGTCACCGGAGTCACGGTATAATGTTAACTTCGTATACGTAGTATAAATTAGAATTACTTCTTTTGTCTAAGAACGCGAACTTAACGACCGCCAATGGCAGCATTTAAGAGAATGTTTAATTAAACCGACGAGGTCTCTCAAAATTCCAATTTAAATATTTTTCTTCTTCGGAATGATGAGAATATTTCTTGAAAGATAGAACAAACATAATAAACGACCATATTTCGTATGCTTTCTTTTCAAACTCTGCTTCATATGCTTGCAATTTAAAACAATCAATCTTCAGAAAGATTCTGCTGTAGGATAGTAACCGAGGAGCACGAAAACTTTCTGCGTTCCTTCTTTTTTTATCATTCTCTTTTCTTTGCAACTGTCATTGAAACTTTAAATAGAATGTTTTATTATGTAATTAATCTTAAGCCTGTGGATCCAGGGGAAATCATTTAAAAGACAACTTCCCTTCTTTTTCTTCTTCTTTCCTTTTCCCCCAACTCTAATTAATTTTTCAAGCCCGCGGAGCTTTGGGATTTAATTTATGTCTTTTCAAGCGTAAAACTGTTGAGGAGCTGGATAGAGCATGTTGTAGCACAGTTTGAACTTCCAGAGACTACTTTCGTTTTTGTCAAGTTTTTTATTATTATTTTTCTTTCCTTTTCCCCTGTATTTCTCCCTCTCTTTCCCCGATTTCATCCACCGCCATGGAAACCCAATGTACAATGTTTGCACAGCTTCATGATGAAGGTCCAGGTTTTCACATTACAATATTCATGTCTCGTTTGAACTTTTTTTTTTTATTCCGTGGACAAGAGAAAAGAGGAATCGGGCGAAGGGATGGGAGGTGTTGTTTCTGTTTTTTTTTTTTTTTTCCTTCCATTTATAATCACGTCGAACAGCATACAGTTCGCAGATGCCACTGCTGTCCTTTCCAATCGGCTGTTGTGTTTTGTTTAGAAACTTCACGTTTATTTAGCATTAATAAACTAAAAGTTGTCTCCTATAATTATCTTCTATTAAAGCCTCTTATTTCAGTTTGAACGAGGTACTCTCTGAGTCAGCTAAGCCCGTGTCAGAGGTATCTACTTCGTTCCTGTTTTGTATTTATTTTTAGCAATGATGGAGGAAGCATTAAATGGTTACATAGAAACAAGCTCAGGTTCCCTTCCTCTCACCCTTTTCTCCTCCGCCTCTTTTAAGCGACTAAGTGTTTTGTAAAGAATAATCTTGTCATGTTTATAATTTTAAAATGGAACCAACAAAATTCCTATAATTTACACAGGGGTGACAAACAGGTTGCTCTTTGAGTAAAGCAAAGAGAGCAAATTTGCTCGACGCTCCTGCAAATCACCTACTGTACACTGCATGACCAATTGCGCGGAAAGCAAGAATACATCATTTATTTTTTGCTCTGGCAGTATGCCACATTTCACGTTTGAAATACGTAATCCACCTGTCATAGGTTAACATACCAACTGTACGTTCAAGATTGGTAGAACAATTGCTCTATTGTACCTCTTGGTTTACATAGTATTTATATTTCGGATAGAAAATAATCTGATGTGTCCCATGCACATGACTTTCTCCACATCTCTGCAACAAATTATTTTTAAAACGCTTACTCTTCTTTTTACTTCATGCTAATCGAGAAAAAATTAGTAGAAATTACCTTATTACTTGCTTCCTTGTAAGTAGTAGGGAAAAAAGGGAGTTCCATATGCTAAAGTGATAGTTAAATCTTTTAAAAGTCATTCAAGTTCTTTTGATTACATGGCCAGAAGTTGTAAAATTCCCGAATGAGAAAAGTTTAAGTAGGTATCTTGAAAACTGAAGCAAATAAAAAGGAATATCTCCAAAACGGTCAACTCTACGGAAAAATGTATATCACATAACGTGCTCTACATTTTTTGTTACGGACGTTTTTGTCTATCTCTTACGGTTTACCAGTTATGCAAAATTCACTACAATTCATCCAGAATTAAGATGTCTTCAGAGGCTATTGCCAGAAAATTCAAGATATACATTTTATTTGCCATATATTTTAATATATGACATTTTAATTCAAATCGTTAGAGCATTTTTGAAAAAATCAAAATGTTTGAAAATTTGTCTCTGTAAAGGGTAGATCACGTGGGCAGATTTTCTTGAAAATCTTCGTGTCGCATCCTTGGAAGATACCGAACTTAAATACCAAGTTTAGTATTAAACGGACTTTTCGTGTTTGAACTTGCTGCCCACAGACAGACAGACAGACAGACAAAACACACACATCACACACACACACAAACGGACATATTTCTTAAAATGCTTCTTTTGGTTTCAGGGGGTTCCAAAACATGTATTTCCGCTGAAATCTCGGTATGCAATTTTTGGGTGCAATACAATTATCTTCTCTAATCACTATGTACATAGTACGTGTAGAGAAAGTAAAAATACGTAGTAGTCGTAGTAACGTAAATACTTACAAAAATTACTATTATTTAAGTATTAACTTAATAAAACAAGAAACCTCTTAGACTGCCTCCGCGGTCGAGTGGTCAGCGAGCTGACTTCTCACCCGGAGGTCCCGGGTTCGATTCCCGGCTGTGGCGGAGAATTTTCCTTTAGCCAGATTTATTCCCTATCCCCCACAGAGTCTGGAAGTATGCATGTGTGAGTGAATGTGTGTGTATTTCAGAAAAATAAAATGATTTAAACCAACGTAAAGAACCTACAGACAACGAGTTGTTCCTTAGATGTATGAAACAATAAAAAAAAAGAAGAAGAAAGAAACCTCTTAACTTGAATAATACCATGAAAAACTTTCACATTTATATTAATGAATATTTACAGGCATTTTGGTAATTGGTATCGAACACAATTTGAAAAAAATGTTCTTCTCATTGGTAACTGTTGTATGGGTTGCATAATGAGATACAAGCTGCATTTTTTGAGTGCATCTTCATCCTGGCCAGGCATAAACGTAGGAGTCGATGGCTTGCATGTACGATGCTTTCTGTTCCCGACATAAACGGAAACAAGACGCCCTATACAAGGAAAGACACAATCCTTTCTGTCACGTGTTTACTGAATATATGGAGCAAGCCTATTTGCGACGGCACAGAATAAAGCGAGTTGGTGATGTGAGTGAAATCCGTCCATCCGTCCTTCCCTCGCTCCATCCATACCTTAGTGTTAGCTTGGGGTACTGGGACAATCCGGCTCACACCTTATAAGCTAAGCTAATTCAAGAAATAGAATAATTGTATGGTCGTTTCCAGATTTAAAGCTCAATTAAGCACAGAAAGAAAAATACCAGGATCTCAATCATAAGCTTAATCTTCCTGGGGAGTTCGCTTTACAGATGCTAGTAGCAAAGCACACTTCCAACTGAAGCAAAGCTACTTAAAATAGTTCCTAATTATATGCTTATCACGTGTATCTAGACCGTTAGCTACATCTGCTGAGCATGAGAAGAGTGTGATTTTCGCTGAGTAGATTATATGACAAGCTGAACGAGATCCGAAATCTAAGGCCCCATTTTCAATAAACAATATGCGTAAGCATGATGTACACTTGTAATGGAACCGATAACAATGAATCGCGTGAATATTTTATTAAACGTAAATCAAGAAACTTGGAAGGTTCAAGCTTTCAAGTTGATGTCTATGTCAAACATTTGAAACGAGTCCACTGAACGATTCTCATCACGTGATTATTCTACCGTCTCACATCATCTTTTCCGTCGCCACGTGATGATCACTGAAAGATATAAAAAATACATCATCATCATCGTCAACAAGTATGGTTTAGATTAAGGGCCTATTCCGGCTCCACATAATTTACGAAATTGCTCTTTCCATCTCTTTCGGGGGCATCAGCCTATAATTTATAACGGTTTACTTTTCCTCGTATACTCCCATTTGACCCGTTTTTAGAATATATTTCTTTATTTCCTTCGAAATATTTGTAATGGATGAGGTGGATTTCAACGAATAGAGGTTGCATTTGTTTTTTAAAACTTTGTAGAATTTTATAATTTGGCATCTGTTGTGTTATATGCTGCGTTAATTTCCTCAAATTTCGTACCAGATTTATCGCATGCATCTAGTTGAAAAGCCTGATTTCAGCCCCCAGAACGACATAATGTAACAAGTGGTAATTTCTGGAGCATAACAAGACAGACTGTACAGCTAGCACAGGAGCAATGGCGAATGTTTATAAAAGATCTTTTGATTGAAAACTCGTGTCCAATGCAACCGTTTGTTTAACGGCTACATATGGCTTGAGTTTAAATGTATCTGCAATTTTGTAATTTTATTCTTAGAAATCAGCAAGTTTTATTAGTTTTTATTGGTTTAACAAATAAAGGACTATACAAGACAGAACTGTAAACCACCACCATTTATAGAATATTAACCTAAACAATTAATGTAATGTATCAAGATGAATTACAATTTTGATCAACTTAATACTTCAACTTTTGATCAACTTGTTCCTTTGAACATCATATTATTTCCACGCCAACAATAATCACAAAAGGAATGAATTTAAAAAAAATATTTCACTAGGTTTTAGAATTTTCAGGTTAAACGGACAGTCAAGAGAAAATTCTAAATTCTATATTTTTAAAGATAGAGCTCTCACAGTTAGGATGTTAATTTTTCTTATTCATAGTAGTTTCTAGACAAAATTTTAGCCATTACAATTAGTTACATAATTAATGTATTAATTAAAAATGTAATTGTTTTGACATAAAACGGTCATTGCAATATAGCTGTCTTCATATATAATATTTATTAAGCATTTGTAAATGTAAAAACAAATGTAAGCTGAAAGCAAAAGACACAGGATTTTTTTATCTGCAGCGTTTTGTTATCCAAATTATATTTTAATATGTATTTGCCGCCACATAAATTCTAAAATATTTCTCATCAAAACACTGACCAAAGTCCTAAAGAGCTTATATTCTAAAATCCATATTAATGTGGTAAAAGCTGCTCCAAACGCTATTTTATACGACGAAAAATATATTTGTAAAAAGTGGCAAAAATGAGGATTTGCTCGCCATTAGAAATGCCTTGTTTTCTCATAAAAATGACCATTCATGCACTAAAAAATGCAGCACAGTAAAAAATTAAAAATCGTTTAAATAAAGAGACAAAGACATGTTTAGTAACAAAAACCTCTAATCACAAATTTGGTCCGAAACCTCGGATTTTCAGTTAACTGTCCCAATAACGTTTCTTTGGGATTAGAATGGAGTCGAATAAAATGCATTTGTTTCAGTAGTCCTTGCGTCATTATTTTAGGTAAACTCTATGGATTGCATTCCAGAAATGACCGCATTAACAACCAATTTATAGTTGGACGGATGGACAGATTGTTTATTAGTCTATAAATACAAGCATTCATTACGACGTCAATAAACTCCATAATCATAAAATTCAATAGACGTCATATATTTACATTGTAAAACTCATCAACAGCGTATAGAGGATTACCCATTAATGTTGACGGCTTGCTCTACTCCTGAAGCACTGAAATGAAAGATGTCTTATATGCGTAGGTATACTGTTAAAAAGTTTTAATGATGTGTGATAGAAGCTATTCTACACTTACACTGTACTTACTTTTAGGTATACAAATATTTGACTTCTTTCGTATTGTATGGTCATTGTATTAGCAAAAGCATTGACATGCATTGATGGGAAGACCACGAGATTGCAAGAAAACATTGTTTGCAATGAGTCCTGGGTAAAACTCCATAAATTAATCTTAAACATTCTTCTACAATATGATAACTCGTAATGTTAAAGCATAGTTACCCCAAACTAAAAGTCCATAATTTAGATGATAATGAATATGACCATTATAGGCTGCAATTAAACATTCCACAGTAATATTGTTTTAAGTATTTGTAACATAAACAAATCCTTACTTACTGCCTTTACAACATACGCAATATGAAATTGCCAGCACAAATCAGAGTGGAATTGCATTATCTAAAAATTGTACTGCTTTTTGATCATCTGAGATTATTCTCCTTAAGGTAAAATATATTATTTTAGTTTATAAAAACTTATTGGCACTACACCATGTCTGGACACCATTAGTTAACTCATTGAGTTTTGATTATAATAAATCAGTACTAGAATCGATAATGTTTACAACCAAATCTTCTACGAACATGTATGTCTCCGAGTAACAACTGTGAATAAAATTTGGAAGATCTTTAATGTACATTATGAAAATACAGGTCCCAAAATGAATCCTTGAGGTTCACCATGCTACAAGAGTTTACTCAGATTCGCACAACATGCAAACGCCAGGCTCTAAACATATAAAGGAAACTTCTTTACTAACGAAGCATTTCTCAGTCTAACCGGGAATAGAACATCAACTATTAGAACACTGTCTGGTGCCCTACTATCTAGATAAAAAAAAAGCTATCTTTCTTTCTCTTTTTGCTCTCTCTCTCTCTCTTTCAGATTTAAGCATATTTCTAAAGACGCGCAAACCAAAATGTCAAAGGCTGCTGAGGCGGGAACAATTCGCCATGGACATGAAAATTCTATGTTAAATTATTTAACACAAATTATTACAATCTAAGTAAAATAAACAGTATAGCTCGCTTAAATGTACTTTAAAAGGCAGGGCAATAATTGGCATTTCAATTTTTGCAGGCAAACATCACGGTAAAATAATATATTTCTTGTCATGCTCGTGACGGGAAATAGTACTAATATAGTGTTATTGAAGATATTCTGCTTAGAGTTATACAAAGATAAACAAATTATTTTATTCACAGTTGATGAGCGTATTAAACAAAGGTAATTGTAGAATGTCAACTTAACGGTTATTTTGTAACACAAAAATGTTGCAATAACCTGCTTATCTATTGAAATATGACAAGCAGACTTCTTCTGTCATTATATGACTATTGAATCAGTGACTCAAGCTTATATCCCATATTTTTATCTAATATAAAATTGAGAAATATGTACATAAATATTTTGATATGGAAATGTGAGTTTTATTTATAGCCGCTCTTTAACTACTGTGGTTCTTATCGTCCTATTCTATATTGGGGGTGAAAACCCGTTTAATTTTGCTCAGAGGCATCTTTATCAGATCTGAGGTTCTTTCACACACCGTAAATCCACGACGCGGGACCAACGGCTTTACTTCCCTTCCGAAGGAAGCCATGCTAAGGATTTAAACGCCCGAAAAAATCCATCGTTCCTTCGCCGTGTTTGAACCCACAACCTTGTGTATATGAACATGATAAGGGCTACCCCACTGAGGAGGATCATAAATATACTGTAAAATATGGTAAACGATGTATTGACATATGTAATATCGAATAAAAATGTAATTAATTCGTCCGTCATTCCTTGTGCCACTACATTTATTGCTTTTAATATTCCATACTTATTGTTTTAAATAATTAATCACAAATTTCCCTTTCACAGTTTTCAGAGCATTTTGTGTACACTTTAGATATTCGCTAAACATGCAGGAGCATAACACAAAGACCCAGAGTCTTCCTAAATACAATTGAGGAAATTAAGAAGAATACATACCAAATGTATTATTATTTTTTACTACAGTGTATATTTTCTGCTGTAAATGGTAAACTTCTGCACGATAAATTGTTCTTGCATGAAGAAAGTGAACTTTTCGCAACGCAAGACTGCATTTGAACAAACCGGGATTTTTATCAATTACATTCTGAAGCCTTCGAGACACAACCCATAGACTCCAAATATTAATTTAACTTTTAAAGAAAAATTAAATTGCAATCTATTTATGGACGCCTTTTAACTGCGTGGTCATCAGCGTCCCATTCTTAAACTGTGAACGGCCGTTTAATTTTGTATAGAGGCCTCTTTATCAGGTTTGAGGTTCTTTTACCTGCCGTAAATCTACGACACGGGACCAATACCTTTATTTCCTTTAATCCATCGCCCCCCGCCGGGTTTGAACCGGCGTCTGTAGGAAATGGAGGCTAGCATATAACTCCTAGACCAAGGACGACTTGATATAAGTAATAATAAATAATTAAGCAAAAATGCAAAATATTTATTTTTATGTACGATCAAGCAAAATATGTAGATAATATACGCTGATATAGGTAATCATTTGTAAAATGAAACTTTAATGTAGCAATGTACATACTTCACTTTGTAGAAATGTTCTATTTGCGTGTGTCCACATTAAAACGAATAGAATATGTAATTACATAAGAATCTGGGCTCTACTTATCACAGTAATCCAACTTTTCTTTATAAAGGATATAACATGTACATATGCGTATGTTTCACACTGTGTTTGTGCGTGAGCGTTACCGAGGAGAATTCCGTCTGCTTACTGCACGCCAGACCCCTGGAGGAAGATGAGATGGGTGTAATTTCAGACGATGGCCGACATCCGGATATGGAGAGAACTGTCGAGGAGCATCCCTAACAGTTCCTCTCGTCGCGGGGAGCGGAAGGAGCCCGTGGCTCAGTGCCGGATAGACCACCGGAGTCCGCAGTCAACTACTAAAGCCATCCCGCCGCCGAGAGCTGCATTTCCAGAAATGGCGTCTCTCAATCCTCGTTGACACTTACAATCCTGAAAGAGACCGGTTGGGATGAAATGAAGGGACAGGAAGTTCGGGGGAACAAAGAATCCTCTCCAGCATTCCCCTAGTGACCCGGGAAAACTCCTGAAAAACCCATGAGTCAGAGAGGTCAGCCACGGGAAACCGATCCCACGAGCCCCCGAAACACCCGAGACACCTGGCTCGCTGTTTCACCGCTATAAAGTCCAAGACTTTCTGAGGAACATCGTCTATAAACCATTTGATTTCAATTCACAATTTCTAAAAAGGATTAAGAGCACGAACACAATGTTGATACAAAAGTTCATATTTGCGAAGAAGGCTTAGACTTTTCATTGAGAATGCCATGAAGAAGCCAATAGTCGTTACTCACCGAATAAGCATGTTAAATAAGGCTTCTTTATAAGTAGAAGGGAAAAAAGAGAACACACTAGGTTAAACGATAATTGCCATGTGGTTGAAATTTTGCCGGTCCCCGTGGCCACGCTCGCTAAAGCGTCTCGCTTTGGTGCTTCGTGGGCAGGGGATCGTGGGTTCGAGTCCCGCCTTGGGCATGGGTGTTATATGTTTGTGCAATGTGTATATTTTTGTAAAGAAACAAGTAAACCAGTAATCAGTAAAACCTACGGGGGGAAATGTAAATAGGGATACAGTGCCGGAGTCCTGATCAGACTCCGTTACTGTTTTATAGAAAAAATAAAATAAAATAAAATAAAAAGAAAAAAAAATCCGTTTCTTTGATTCACCAGGAATTTAAAAACTCCCGTATGAGAAAAGTAAGTGTTTTAAAACTGAAACCAATAACAATGAATATCTTTGAAATGGTCAACTCTACGAAAAAAATGTATGTGTCATAAACTCATTGTTTTAACGAGGTCTATATCTTGTGTGTAGTAAGTGTTTGTCTATCGTTTATGGTTTACCAATTATGCAAAAGTAAGCAAAATTCACCTACAATAAAGAGGTCTTCAGAGTATATTCCCAGAAAATTCAACGCTCGCATTTTATTTGTGATATAAACATGTTTAATATAAAGTATTTTAATCAAAGCTATTAGAGTAAAGTTTTTTCTATGTAAAGGGTAGCTTGGGTTAGGGGGATTTTCCCAAAATCTTCGTGTCGTACCCTTGGAAGATATTAAAGTTAAATACCTAGTTTGGTATTTTATAAATATTTTGTTGTTAAGCCATCTTGTTCACAGACACACAGACACACACACACACACACGGATCGTTTCCTATTTTTTTTATACAGGAAACCCTAAAACGTACATTTCCCGTGAAGTCTCGGTACCGAACTTTTGGGTGGAGTGCAATACATTTTCTCGTATGTACCATGTACTATGTAGAGAAAGTAAAACTCATGAGTAGGCTTAGGAATTCTGAAGCAGTTAACTTCAAATTAGCTACACAGAGAACGTACTATGCGCGCACCTTTTCTTGGGCGCTAGTTCTAATGATAAAGGAAGGCCGGGTGGAAGAGAGAGCTCGCCCGGCTATCTTTCTGCAGTGTGGTCAAACAAAGAAAGTTTTTACTTTCTCTACACGTACTATGTACACTATGTATAGAGAAGACATTGTAATGCATCCAAAAATTCGATATCGAGATTTCGCCAGAAATACATGTTTTGGGTCCCACTGGATCCAAAAAAATCATTTTTAGAAAAAGCTCTGTATGTGTGTATGTGTGTGAGTGTGTGTGTACTTATGTGTGGACAGCGTAGCTCAAAAACGAAAAGTTCGTTAAATACCAAAATTGGTACCGTCCGAGGATGTGACACGAAGATTTTCAAGAACCTCCCCCCCCCCCTAAACTGCCCTTTACATGTAACATTTTTAGAAAATTTTGATTCTCTCAAAATGGCTCTAACGATTTTAATTAAAATACCTTATGTTTAAGATATTTTTATGACAAACGAAATGTATATCCTGAATTTGCTGGAAATAGCCTCTGAAGACCTCTTCATTCTGAATGACTTTTGTATATCTGTAAACCGTAAAGAGACACCAGAAACTTACTACAAAAAATGTATATCCGATTAAAACACACAATTTATGTCATATACATTTTTTGTTGAGTTAACCGTTTATGAGATATTCCGGGGTATTGATTTCAGTTTTAGCCACTTAAACTATCTCGGGAGGATATCTTTCTTCTCGTTTGTTTATTCCTGGCAAGGAAAGAGATTGGAATTATAATCGTTTCACATAAAAGACGAGAATATCGCTTTAGCTTGTGCATTTTCTTATTTCCCTTCTACTTACATCGAAGTTAATAACAAGACTAATTCTGCTTATGTTTATTTTGATTAGCAGATGTAGATAACAAATTAATGTTTTGAATAAAAGATTTGTTTGCGGAACAGATAGAGGACATCATGTGAATGGAACACCCCTTCTACTCACAAGGAACCAAGTAATAAGGACAACTTCTGCTAATGTTTATCTCGATTACGATGAATTAGAAAAATAAGCTTTTTAGCAATAATTTGTTACAGAGATGCAGAGAAAGGCAAGTGAATGGAACACATCAGATTTTTTCTTTGAGACCCTCGGCTATTATGGTGAAGAGCTTATCTAATTTGCTGCGAACTAGTTGAATTATTAAACGAAACACATCCCACGTGCATGTGCATGAACTCTGGGATCTACAGACAGAATTAAACCGTAGCATTGAAGCCAATAGTAGTTTGGGTGTAAAGCATACTGCATTTCTTAATGCTGTCACCTTGATCTGCTTCCAAAATTGCGCGAAACTTAACGAATGATGAAGACTAGGAACCGAGCGCCCAAGAAAAAGTTGCGCTCACAGACACAACAGCGACCATGAGTCACATTCTCGTGATTGGTCTACACACGCAGAGGTATAGACGATGACTTACTATAAACATCACAGCATTAAGTCAGGAAACAGTTCAACCTAATTTCCTTTAGTGCTTGGAAATTCTTTAGCCTACTAATGATATATACATCATGCTGTACAGATGCAGCGCCCCGATGGTAAGGTGACGATTAGGATGTCGGTGGATTTAAATGATCGACAGTCTAACCACCAACTTAAATCACGCCTATCCTTGGTGATACTTTAGTAAGCTACTCAGAGGTGAAGGCTTGAATAGAGTTTATTTAAAAATCGCGAGCACATAGCCGACACGAGTACCGTGAAAGAAAACTAAGTACCCTGGCGAACTCATTGCGTATTCTTAAAATGAGCAATTTAAAGCAGGACTAAAGCTCTTTATTTTATATGAGAAATTATAGATTTTATATGGCCCAAGAAAAGATGTGTAGCATTTCATAGGGCCCCAGTGATACATATTGGTAGAGTGTTGTTTGTTACCTGTAATTGTGTAGGAGATGGGCGGATAACCCCCCCAACTTATGTCACGGTCCTGCTATTCTCACGATCCTGAGGAAGGTGAAGGATACGACCAAGGTTATCCGCCTCTGGGCTCATGGACCACTTCGTTCCTCACTCACTAGATTTGTATTTCACAACAGATATTGTACAACACGTAGAAAAAAGCGCTAAACCAATCTGTATTTTATTTTAGCCAATAAAAGAAACAAAACATTTGTTTCATCACAAAAACCTATGCAGCTGTTTTCCCTGAGAATGTATGTTTCGATGTTGCCTGCATCATGTTTTACATTCACCTGACTTTCTCTACCCACTGTAGCTTATTGCATTCACACTTGTAACGAGCTTTATCAATTTCTGTACTTCGTGTGCAAGAAGTAAGAGAAGAATTTCCTTTTAGGTTGTTTTTACTTTCTCGACACATACTATGTATACAGTGTAAAGAGAAGATATTGTAATGCACCCAAAGTTCGATACCGAAATTTCACCGGAAATACATGTTTTGGGACCCCTGAAAAAGGTCCGTGAGTCTGTGTGCAGTATTGCTCAAAAACGAATAGTCTGTTAAATGCAACATTTGGTATTTAAGTTCAGCATCTTCCAAAGGTACCACACGAGGATTTCAAGAAAATCCGCCACCCTAACTACTCTTTATATGAACAATTTTATAAAATTTTGAGTTTTTCAAAACATGTTCTGTTTTTTTTTAAATACTTTATGTATAAGATCTTTTTATGACAAATTAATTTTCTGGGGATAGCATCTAAAGACCTCTTCATTCTGAATGGCTTTTATATAACTGGCAAACCGTAAGAGATATACAAAAACTTACCATACAAAAAATGTAAAGCTCATTAAAACACGCCATTAATGTCATAATCGTTTGTTTTTTTTTGTTTTTTTTTATGTTGTAGAGTTAACAGTTTTCAAGATATTCCGGATTACTGGTTTCAATTTAAAGCCACTAAAACTTTCCTCGAACGGGAAGACATCTTTCTTTCGTTTCTCGTTTGTTTACTCCTGGAAAGCAAAGAGATTGGAATTTCATTTGTTTCATATACTATCGGGTTTTAAAGCATGATACTGTTGCTTTAGCCTGTGCATCTTCTTACAAGGAAGCTAGTAATAAGGTTAATTCTGCTTAAGTTTATGTTGATTAGATGATGTAAATAACAGATTAATGTTCTGAATAAAAGGTTTGTTTACCGAGCAGCTACAGGACATGATGTGAATGGAATACATTAGATGTTTCCCTTCTACTTACAAGACAAGTAATAAGGATAACTTCTGCTAATGTTTATCTCGATTATCATTAAATAGATAGAAGAATAAGCTTTTTAATAATAATTTGTTACAGAAATGTAGAGAAAGGCATGTGAATGGAACACATCAGAATTTTTTTAATGTCCTTTAACACAGTAGTTCACATCAGACGATGAATTAAATGGGCGAAAAATGCTACAATGAGACCAGGGTCCAACGAACTTGAAGGATTTGACATCCGGCCTTACAGGATAAGGGAAACCCCGTAAAAACCTTATCCGGGTAACTCATACTAACTGAGATTCGAACTTGGGACCCCTTGAAAATGAGACAGAGACAACACCCCCCCCCATAATAAAGGCGTGCTGGGAAAGCGTACTCCACCCAAAGATTCATTGTCGAGATTTTATTGGAAATAGTGTTATTAGACTCCCCGAACCACTATATATATATATCTGTGTGTGTACAGCATAACAAACAGCATAACAGTATAACTCAGAAACGAAAATTAGATTAAGTAACTTGATTAGCTCCTCAGGAGATATTAAAACTACGATGGAACATTTTTCGAAAGTTTCAATTTTATCGAAAATAACTCTAATGAATATGATGCAGTTGAATATGTTAAAGATATTTGCATGGCAAAGAAAACGTATCTATTAATTTTATGGGAATAGCTTCTAAAGACTTCATTCTGGAGAACTTTTGCATAACTGATAAACCGAAGAGATAGGCAAACTCTTACAATACAAAAAGTTATAGTGTGTGGGGCTTGCAATCGGGAAGTCCCGGCTCCATAGCCGTTGACCGCCCACTTCCACGTTGAGCGGTTCCTGATGTCTCCAGGTCAGTTAGGGTGGTTCCTCTTCTGACACGAATTTTCTGTTCCCATAATTCCATTTCATCTGTTTCACCACATAATTTTGTTTCAGGTTTATAGAGCCAGACGACGGTGATTTGTGTGTGACGGATGGACGGTGGAATCATCGCTGTATAAAGATTTCTCACTGTCGTTTGGCTAGCCTTGGCAGTAGCTCGTTTCGTCCGGGACTAAGTTGAAGCACGTAGGATCGCTGGCATCAGAATTGGTGTCATTTTGGAATCCTTATGGACCCCGTCTGTGTTACTGCGCATCGCCCTCCGGATCTGGTCGCCCTTTGGGCCTCCCCTTCAGCCCTTTTGGAAATACAACGGACCTTCTAAGGCCTATGTATGGGTTGTGCTACAGGACTCGAGTAATGTGACTCCAAATTTTATCTATTTTGCTATTTTCTCTACATGTCAACCAATTTAGTTGAAACTGTTATCATAGATTTATTCAACCTAACGATAATAGGAGACGGGATCATAGTTTCTAACCTAACTTACCAATTAATAATTTTGAAGCGTGATAAAACCTGGAAAAAAAAATTAACATTTAAATATTCCTTATTATTCCAGAATTCATAGAATGTTTTACAATCTAAGTTTAAATGGTTTGTAATAGTAATATTTTATGGTACAAAATGCCATACATACTCTAAAAATTAATTTCAAAACCGAAGAAAAGGATCTTAGTCTGTCTCTTTTAAAGAATATATTGGATCTTACATGCACATGTTCACTTTTCCCATGGAAAATTAGAAAGAAAAAAAAGTTATGTTTTCTGGAAATTTTAATGGGAAATCTTCATGTGACCGTAAAGTAATTTTAGTCTTAGATAATTACTCAACCGTTACCTTTTAGACTTTCTGATACCGATTATATAACGAAAATAACGTCTCAGTCGCATCGACGCAATCCTAGATCTAGATTTTGCTACTGAAATAATCGGAAGGTGAACTTGTTTGATCGTGATTACTCTTCTGAAGGTACACTTGCACGTAGATACTGTGATGCCGGATAGATGGTAGTAGTTATATAGCCTCCCCTATACCATTACTTTCTCTAGCACATATGTAATATGGATACAGTGGATAAGGAAGTTACTGCATTCCACTAAAAATTCGATACTGGAGATACATGTTTTGACACCTCCTGAATTCTTTCCCCCAAAAGATTCTTTTTAGAAACATCCCTATGTGTCTTTATGCGCGTATGTGTGTGTATGTGGGTGGTGTGTGTACTGTGAGTGTGTGTGGGTGTGTCTGTGGAGTGCATGGTTCAAGAACGAAAAGTCGATTAAGGTATTTAAGTATAGTATCTTCCAAGGATACGACACAAAGATTTTTAAGAAAATCGCTCAACCTTCAACTACTCTTTACATGGAACATTTTTAGAAAATTTTGATTGACTCAAAAATGGCTCTAACGATTTTAATTAAAATGCCAATATTTAAGATATTTTCATGACAAACGAAATGTATATCTTGAATTTTTTGGGAATAACTTCTGAAAATCTCTTCATTCTAGATGGCTTCTATTTGACTTTTGTATAGCTGGTAAAATATAAGAGATAAACAGAAACTTTCTACACAAATTAATCCCTTTTTAAAGCACACAATTTGTCATCACTTTTTTTTTCTTTTTTTTTTTTTTTGGTAGACTTAACCGTATTCGAGAACATTTCGAGTTACTGGTTACTTAAGCTTTTCTCAAACGGGAGATCGTCTCTTTTTTGTCTCTCTTTTGTTTACTCATAGTAAGCAAAGAGAACCGAATTTCAATTGTTTCACACAGCGACCGTCTTTTTAAAGTGTTGACTACCTGTTCACCTGTGCATTCCCTTATTTCCCTTCAACTTACAAAGAAGCAACCAATCAGGCAATTTTGCTAATGTTTATGATAATGTAGATAAAAGAATAATCCTTTGTAAAAAAAAAGTCATGTGAATGGAACATAACAGATATTATTTTTAATTGTGTTCTATAATATAACTACGTCCCATGATGGTGAACATCCGATTCAGTTCTCCGTGGCAATCGAAGAAGACCATGAATTACCCCAGCGATGCATTAGAACCCACGCTCTCCCGAATTCTACTAAGCTACGGCCTCTGATTTCTTTTTCGAAACAACAAAGTATTTCTCAAATGCTTAGGTTTTCTCTTTTCCCTCGTTCGTAATGACTTTATATTTTACAGCTTTATTACTTTATTACACACATATCAGAATGTTTAATGAGAAATTAACGTCAAAAGTATCGAAATGTATATTTTTAGGAGTTTCCAATGTCTTATATTACGAAGCACAATAAATTTCATCGAAAAAATCGTTTCCTATATTAAGAAACTAATTCAGAACAGCGCGTGACATACACTAAACACTGAGTTTTAATTTTCCACAGTAGAATTATGATTATATGCCAGGAAAATACAGCTGGTTTTATAGACTATTTGGCATCCTCTTCGTTTGTTTCAGCACAATATTTATATTTTCACTATAATATAACTATTCTAATAGCTCACGCTTCTGTAGTGTCGGAGTAGCGTGTCTGCTTCGCAATCAGAGATCCCGAGTTCGAATCTCGGTTACAGTGAGTTACCCGGATACACACACACACACACACATTTTTTTTCCGGGATTTTCCCTTATCCAGAGACGATGAATGTTCGAGTAACTTTAACCTCCATGTATCCCGAGCATCATTTCACCAATTTCATTCATCCTCAAACATAACCTACCAGGTTAAAGTACTTAAAAAAATAAAAATAAGAAGCTAATAGACATGTATTCGTATTTATGGCAACGTTACCGTGTCCCCGTTACGTAAAAATGTCACCAGCGCCCTGGTTATTGAGTTTCTTAATGAGTTCAGCGGAAATAACACATTGCGTGCAAGATCCAATCGAACTTCATATATAACTCGACATCCAGAAATCGAGTTTTTGATGGAAGTTTGGTTGCAGCTGTTGCTTTTCCCTCAGGGTAAGTTTCTTTTTAGAAGTAGGGATACGCAATTTCAAAGGACATCTAGACTTTAAAAACTAAACTTGCCAACTCATGTTTTTTTCTGCTACTTATAATTTTATAAATAGTTTAGCAGACTCTAAATGGATAATATTGGAACTTACCGGGCACCTAAATGCTCTCTGGCGGCAAACCTCTGGCCTGTTTATGGCCACTGCGAAATACCAGTTATAAATAAAAACTGGCTTTAATATGGTGATTAACTAAAATCAGAAAATTAAAACTAGTTCCAAGAATTCATATTTACTTATGTAAAGGCAAACAGGGATATATAAATCAAATGATTCCTTTTATTAAAAAAAAAGAAGCAATAAAATACAACCATCCATGTAAAGGGTAATTTGGAGTGGCAGATTTTCCTGAAAACCTTGTGTTGCATCCTTGGAAGATACTGGATTTAAATATCAAGTTTGGATTCAACCGACTTTATCTTTTTGAATTATGCTATTCATACACACAGACGTCTTTGAATTCAGGGGGTCTCAAAACATGAATTACAGATGAAATCTCGGTATCAAATATATTGATGCAATGCAATTACCTACTCTACCTACATGTACATTAAACGCGGTATAGAGAGTAAATTTGAGTTAAATTTAGTTTTAGTTCCACTATTCCTTATTTATAAAATATCCTGCAATACTCTTGATTAAAGCTTTAAAAGAAAAAAAGTAATCCCAAATAAAAACATAAACGAACAATCTCTAGTGCGTTGAATTTCTCTTAAACAAGTAAACATATTCCAAATGGCATGATTTCAGTTCGGTAATTATACAGCTTCTGACTTCATTTTGAGTATTTTCCTCGAGCATTTTCAATATGAGAGGATGTGTTTGTCCTTCACGCTACCCCACAAATAAAAATGACACTTAGTTCTAGGGATCGAAGAGGCCATTTACTACCCCTAATAACTGCTGCATCTACAAACATGCCGAGACGCAAAACACCATACCATTGCGCTTAATATTAACCGTTTCCGTGCATAGTCATCTCTTATTTTAAATGCTTAGTTACACTTATAATCGTGTATTGAGATTTTTATTTTCTCAAGCGCGTATGTATACAATGTAATTAGTGGATAGAGAAGGTATTGTATTCCACCCAAAAATTCGATACCGAGATTACACCGGAAATATATGTTTTGAGGTCCCTTGAGTCCTAAAAATATTTTTGGTGTGTGTCTGTGAATAGCATAGATCAAAAACGAAAAGTCTTTTAAATACCAAATTAGGTATTTAAGTTTAGTATCTTCCAAGGATGCGACATGAAAAATTAAAAAAAAAATGTTTTTCTCAAAAATGGCTCTGAATGTCGTATATTATAGATATTTATGTCACAAATAATAGGTATATCTTGAATTTTCTAGGAATAGCCTCTGAAGCCTCCTTATTCTGGATGGATTTTGCGTAAAAGATAGACAAAAACTTACCACACAAAAAATGTGGATCTCGTTAAAACACATCGTTTATGTCATATACGCTTTTTTGCAGAACTGGCGTTTCTGAGATATTCCTTTTTATTTGGTTTCAGCTTTAAAATGCTTATAATTTTGTCAAACGGGAAAATACAAAGTGAGCATAACCTCAATTGTTTCATATAGCGACCAGCTTTAAAGAATTTGAATATCGCTTTAGGTTAATGATTTCCCTTCTACTTAAAAGGAAGCAAGTAATAACTCCAATTATGCCAATGTTTATCTGGATTAGCATGATGTAGATAAAAGAATGATCTTTTGTAAGATTAGTTATTATTTGGAACAACTAGAGAAAGTTATTTGAGTGGAACACATCAGAATTTATTTTCTTCAGATTATGAATCCTTGGTACAAAAATAATTTCAGTATAGATTTACTTTCTCTAGCACCTAAGTACAATGTGCATAGTAGAGCCAAAAATTTGATACCGTGATTACACCGAAATGTATGCTTTGAGACCCTCTGAAAAAATAGCTTTTTTAGAAAAAGGTTAGTGTGTGTCGGGAAACAGCATAACTCAAAAACGAAAAGCCCGTTAAATACCAAACTGGGTATAGAATTTAGTATCTCCCAAGGATACAACACGAAGATTTTCAAGAAAATTCCCCACCCCAAACTATCCCATGCGTGGAACATTTGCGATAATGTTTTTTCTGAAAAATGACTCTTTTATTATAATATTGCACATTAAAGATATCTGCATGCCAAATAAAATGCATATGTGAATGTCTTTGGAATGACGTCTGAAGTCCTCTTCATTCTGAAGGACTTTTGTACAACTGGCAACCGAAAAACGTATTACACAAAAACATGAATATCTCACCAAAATACACAAATAGTGTCTTTCACATTTTTGTTGTGAAGGTAATCTTTTCCGGGAAATTCCGTGCATTTCTTTACTTGTTTTATTCTTAAGAGGAACTAGGTAATAAGAAAATCTTATTTCTTTAATACGGTGTAAAAGAAGAGTCTATTTTAAGAAGTTTGTTTGTAGAAGAGCTAGGCAAATCCGTGTGAATGGAACGCATCAGATTTTTAATATTACATAAGAACTTCAAAGGAGGTAATCCCTCCAGATTATTACTCCTTTGAAAATAACTCATAATTTTAGGACAAAGGCAAGCAATTTCAGGCGGCAAACAAAACTTTTCAAATGTATCCATTGAAATAAAAACTTACAAGAAATGCACAGCAGATGGACTTTTGTTTACATCTATTAGACATCTCTCGAAATACATACCTGAAATCGAAAGAAATAGAACAATGTTTAGTATTTGCGTTAATATAACAAAGTACACATTAGGTATAAACAAATTGTTTTGTTACACTCACATATTTTGTCAAGCCAGTTGTTTATTCTGTATATACTAACACTATTCTTTCAAAAGTTTATTTTTTCTATTTATTTAAAGTTAATTACATTGTTGTAACTATATATTTAGTATATGGGGATACAGGATATTGACAATACAGTCAAATCTATATTACTCATAAAGCAGTTCGCTACATATTGGCTTTGAAATATCTACATATTCTACTCACATCAAGGGAGATAACTGAAATGAACGGTGAAAGCACTTCAAAAATTAATATGTATACAAAATTAATATTTGCGAACTATTCGCACGAAATCCTATATATATAATGTTCATATAAATATTTCAAACACATGAAATCTGAACCAAAATCACTAGTTATTTTGAGGAGATAAAAACTACGAAGATATTTCCATGGGCATCATGGGGCCTGAAACACCTTATCAACGTTGGAATAAAATCGAAAGTTGATACCTTTTATTGGTCTCCTATTAAATAAACCATTGAAATGTTTAATATTTAAAGCATTACCAATAAACACTTTTGGAACCTTACTTAGATATACACTATATATGAATGTGAACATTAATGTGATATTATGGAAAAGAGGGAAATGACATTCATCGGTAAGAAAATCTGCTATCAAAAAAAAAAAAAAAAAAAAAAAAAAAAAGAAGAAGAAAGACATAGTAATAAATGCCACTTTCGAAGAGAAGTATTCAAATCAAACAAATCCAATGGGTGTGTAACCTGTGATCTCACAGAAAACATTGATTGCAAGTAAGACGAAATAGTAATACTTTGAAGAATTAATGCAGTTGGGATATAACTCATTATCACAAGAAGATTTTGCAAGCTCTTTTGAACAGAGAAAATAACGTATTTTAATGCAGTGTAAACTGAGATGCTTTTGGGGGAGTAAATATAAACCAACAATAATGCAGAAGAAATGAAAAACACATAGCATAAGAATGGATTAATTAATTCTGCTTCATTATCGCGAAAATGTTTATCAGATTTAATAAATACTAACTGGAAATCTGATCATACACTGTGAGAGGGAGGAGTTTAATAATATACCCAATATTTAAAACTGGAAAAGGAATCACATGCAGGAATTACAATGGAATACGTTTTATACTTCGTAGATAGAAATCTTATTAAATAATTCGCTGTAAACGATATGCTGAAGTTATAAACACACTGTTCCCGCCACGAGTCAAGACCTGGATCTCTGCGTTTTCCGGATGCTCTTATATAGTAATATTTGCATCAGGTCGTTCTTTTACTAAAATGCAATGAAAAAGCGCAGTAGTTACTCTACTGTATATCCATGCATTAATTATGAACAATTTTTTGTTAAATTAATTTCAAATTTAAATATTCCATTCATCTCTCATTCAGGATCATTATAAATTATAGCCAGAAGAATTGATATAATACAGTGCTGAACATTTTACCATAAACTAGAGCTAATTTGGCCCTTAATGAGTTACTTTGGTCCAACTTTGGAAAATATATATATTTTGTGGTCGGCTTTACCCTCCCCGTATTTTTAGGACTGACATCCCCCCCCCTAGGACTTATAAGCGGGTGTCTAAGGTTAGGAAGCCTGTCGGAGAGCCAACGGTACGTAACCACAGAATGAAGAACCTGGAACGAGAGGTCGGCTGTAGCCAGGCATGAGCGTGAAGAAGCAGAGATATGAAATGAAAGCGAAATGGATGATAGGAAAAGTGATAATGGAACAATGGGTGGAATGAATGGTGGAGAAGCCATAGAACCCGGAGGAAACCCGCCTAAACGCCGCTTCGTCCACCACAAATGTCACATGTGGGCAATTAGGATCGAACCCGGTCCGCCTAGATGGGAGGCGAGAGTTCTAACGACTTGGCCACGGCGCTGCCTTATAAATAAATATAATTTGTATCCAGGGAGAAAACCAGAATCATTGCCCTACTATTACGCAGAGGAGCTCAAATTTTAGGATTACGGCATTTCAATACCATGAGCAACAACAAGAACACCATTATCTTGAAAATACCGCATTTACCGCATTATTATTATTATTATTATTATTATTATTATTTAAATATAGAAGTACTGATTATGGTACAGGTCTTATAAAATTGCCAGGGCTAGGATTTGTATGCACTATCTATATTCAATAAAAGCATTTGAACTTATTTGAAGAATGTGAAGTAAAATAATAAAACAGGTAAAAGTAAACCTAAATTCCCTCTTCAAATACCTACTATAGCATTCAATTTTTCAGTGTGATTCTACCTTCCAAATACATTTTTTTATAAATTTATTGGTTTATTTATAATGTTATTTTCAATACTACATTTCCTTATCCCGGTATATTAGTATTTAAATATTCAATAGAGAGTTAATGACAAAGAATTGTATTTAATTGTTTCCATGATATGATGTGTGTGTGTGTGTGTAAATTTTTATTCGGAAGACTACCTTTATGGAAACTGCAGTTGGCATTCTCTTAAATTAGTGATAGATATTTAAAAGTCGAAAAATCATTCATTTCGACAGATTATTGAATACAAACACACCAAGAATGAAATTAATCATTAAAGTTCTAATACGTAAATGACCAAGAGAGAGTTTCCGAAGCTATCCTACCAGTAATAGAACGATTACCCTAAGATCGTTACACATTGCCTACAATACCGTTTCGCAAGCATTACTAACCTCAAAATAAAACTAATATCTAACCCTGCCTTTCTTTGTTTGTAGGTTTCACACTCCAAGACTTACCAGCCATCGGCTGTTGAACAAAGATTCTGAAACAACAGAAGCCAAGATGAATGTTTAGCCCAATACCTGGTATAAAGTGAGAAAACAGATTATATGAAATGGATGTCAGGAAAGATTAATATGGTCCAATTTGGAATGAATAGCGGGGGGAATCGGAGAACCCCAAGAAAACCGGATCAGAGTAGCTTTCCTTACCACAAATCACACATATGATTCCCTAGGATCGAACTCGAGCCATCTTAGCGAGAGGTGAGCGGTCTATCCACTCGCCGACTATGTATAACAATTGATGCATAAATAATATTGCAATCTTCGACAGTACTGAATACATCAAGCAATGATACGTCAAACATATAACGCTTAGCATAATTAAAAAAAAAAAAAAAATGATGTGTTCAATTCACATGCCATTATCTATTTATGTACATCAAGGTAACAACATAAACAGTACGAGAAATTGTCTTATTACTTAGTAACTCATTCGTAGAAGGGAAATGAGAGAATATATTAGGTTTAAGAGAGTCAAATCTTTTAAAGACAATCGTTATGCGATTGTCATTGAAATTTCTTTAAAAGTGAAACTCTATAACAAAGCAGACATTGGAAATAGCTGTAAAAAAAACTGACATAACATAAATTGTTGTTTTAACGAGATTAAACTTTTTGTGCAGTAAGTTTTTGGCACTTGGGTTCACCAGTTATATAAAAGTCATTCAGAATGAAGAGAACTTCAGGGGGTGTACCCAAGAAGTTCAGGATATATATTTAACTTGTTATGTAAACAGCTTTAACCTACAGAATTTTAATCAAAAACGCTAGAGCTATTGTTTAGAAAATCAAATATTTCGAAAAAGTTGTATGTAAAGGTAGTTTCGTGTGAGGGGGGGAGTCTTGAAAACCTGCGTACTGCATCCTTGGAAGATATTACTGAACTTAAATATCAAGTTAGGTATTTAACGGATTAACGTAAAGTATTTAACATAAACACACACATATACACATACACACACGGACCTTTTTCTATAAAGATTTTGTTTTATTTAGGGTCCTCAAGAAGACTTTTCGGTAAAATCTCGGTATCGAATTTTTGGGTGGAATAAGGAACCGTCACTTAACATTTCAAGGTTTATTGATTGTAGGAAATGAAATGAACAAAGCAAATACAACGGAACTGTTCACAAAAATATTTTAGTGTGTGTGTGTGTGTGTATGTGGAGGGGGGGGGGTAATTTAACCTCTTTTAACCTAGTTGGTCTTTTCGGACGATGAATGGCATTGCTGAAATGATGCTCAAACATCTCGGGATCCATGGAGCTTAAAGTTATTCGACATTCGTCTTCTCAGGATAGGGAAAAATCACGAAAAAACCGTTATCTGTAAAACTCAACCTAAGCAAATATTCGAGCTTGCGACCTCTTGAATGGAGGCAGACAGACTATCCCCACACTACCGACGTGGGCACAAAATTATTACTTATCAAAAAACTGTAGATTTTTAGCATCTACATTTATTCGTTCTTCTAATAAGATTTATGTACCTCTTAGGGGTTCTTAGCTTTATAAAAATTAAATTGATAGTAAAAAGTCTGTGTTCCATTCATATGACTTTCTCTATAACAAGTTATTGTTAATAAGCCTGTTCTTCTATCTACTTCATGCTAATCGACATAAGCATTTGCAGAAACGGTAGAAAGGAAATAAAGGGAATACACTAGGCTAAAACGACAGTCAAATGTTTTAAAATGTGGTTACTATGGAATTGAAATCCGTTTCTTTGCGTGGACAGAAGTTGAAAAGTTCTTGCATGAGAAATGTTTAAGTATTTTAAAACTGAAACTAATAACTAGAAATATCTCAAAAAGTGTCAACTCCACGAAAAAATTTATAAAAAAAATAAATTGTGTATTTTAACGAAATCTACACTTTTTGTGTAGTAAGTTTTTGTTTATCTCTTACGGTTTACTAGTTATGCAAAATTCAGCAAAATTCATTAGAATAAACTGGTCTACAGAAGCTGGTCCTAGTAAATTCAAGATATATATCTTATTTGTGATAAAAATGGCTTTAATATTATCTATTTTAATCAAATTCATTAGAGCCAGTTTTCAGAAAAACAACATTTTCGAAACATTTTCCACGTAAAGGGTAGTTTGGGATGGGGGGGATTTTCTTGAAAATCTTCGTGTCGCATCCTTGGAAGATACTAAACTTAAACACCACATTTGATATTTAAGGTATTTGAGCTATGATGTCCAAAGACAGGCGCGCGCGCGCGCGCGCGCACACACACACACACACACACACACACACACACACTCACTCTCGAATATTTTCCTAAAAAATGCTTTTTTTGGTTTCATGGGGTCCTAAAACATGTATTTCTGGTGAAATCTCGTATCGAACTTTTGGGTGGAATACAATACTTCTTCTATACACTATGTACATAGTACGTGTAGAGAAAATAAAACGGCATAATAAACTACACATACAAACATATCTTTATCAATGTTATTTTATAACTGTAAAACGCGTACTTAAGTGAAAATGAAGCTGTGAATGCAATTCAATACTTCCTCTATTTTCGGAAAGCGGTAGAGGAAGCAGAAAACAAAAACTTTTTCTATTGGTATACATAGATAGGTAAACATACTCCACATTCATTTCCCTTATTAAATGTGGCACATTTATTTTACTTAAAATATGATATATGTAGTTTCAAAAATATTTCTAAAGCACAAAATTAAACAGTATTTCTAAGGTTGCTAAATAAGAAGTAATTCAGATGTTGTCATCAAGATTTATTAAAGCAGAATAAAAGTGCCAGTGTGAATATAACGTGCCGAAAACACGAGGCTGTGACTCAGAAGACTTTTCTTTTGTGAGACAGAGGAATAGGAATTAAATAAATAAACAAGTGCAAGGTATGAATGAGGCACGTGTATTAATGAGGGAGGCTCTTCGTCATTAGATGTCTTGGGTCGTCTCGTTACGGCGCCTCTGTCACTAATTAATATCTCACAGCCATCTCATTAGCGGCCAACCTACTTCCTTACCGCTATTACTTTAACTGTAATTATTTGCGGATGGATGAAAATGTCCCCAGCTCAATAATTTCTCTCTTTCCCTCCGCGACTTCTTCCTTGTAACTAGAATCATCGATGCATGCAATGTTAATGCACCCTCAGAGACGGAGATCACTCTAGCCATTCATTTGTATTCGGAAACCTCCCCATATTAGTTATTACATTCAACCTCTGGTACTAGATTACTACTTTCAGTGGTGCACATTAACTATTTAAACACTCTCTTCACAGTTTCTACTAGTTTAGTGCACTGTGCCAACAAAATAATGGAAAGGCTACTAATAGAAGTCCAACAAAATTTAGGGAAGGAAGATGTTGCTCTAACTGTATAATCACATTGAGATAAATAAATATGATGTGTTCCATTCACTACAGGACTTTCCCTACATCTCTGTAACAAATTATTGTTTATAAGCTTATTCTTCTATCTATTTGATGCTAAAACATTAGCAGAAACGGTTTTATTATTTAGTTCTTTGTAAGAGAAATACACTATGCCAAACCGACAGTCAAATGTTTTAAAATATGGTTGCTGTGGGATTGAAATCCATTTCTTTGAGTGGCCAGGAGCAAGAGGACTATAACGACAGAGGGATTCACTTCCAAAAACTGTAATCTATGACGTCACGAATTCATAGTTTATGTAACCCGCTAGGTAGTGCTATGCAACGACATCGATAAAGATCGGGTTCATTCGTAAATAAATGCTCTATGGAAGAGAATCATGTTTTTGCGGGTTCTTTTAACCTTTTATTGTTTATTTGCTCATTCAAATTTCGCCTGCTCTCTTACTTCTCTCTTCCTTGGAAAAATCGCATGAATAGATGCTATGAAATAAGATGGTGTATTGAAAAGGAAATCACTTTTAAATGTTTTCTTGACTAAATTAACTGCAACCGCTACCGCAAAACTCCTATTTGTGTCGCTTTATCTGCCTGCACATATAAAATAACACAATAATTATTTTAAATACAAAGTTAAGATTTTTTAAACTATACATTTAAAGAAAACCTACTGACATATTTCAAATGTGTTTGAAATTGATGCAATAAGTACCGTTTAGATGAAGAGTCTCTGGCGAACTGCTGCTTGTACGGAGAGGAAACCTTACACACGAGTTCAACATACTGGATCAGATCCTTTCAAATCGGTTCAAAATAAGGGCAATGTAGATGAAACTGCGACTTTTAGAAATGTTACCCCCGAAGTCCACCAAATAATAGAATGCAAAACAAAAAACTGCGATTGTATCTAAATTATAGTGTCACGGGTGCATTTGCAATCTATGTTGTTTGCCAAGTACATCACTGCAGTTGGACCAACATTGGTGGTTCCAGTTCAAGATATGACTATCTACCAACAATTTTTTTTTTTTGTATATTTGGATTAAAAACTGGGAACATATATTTTAAATAAAATTAAGGCTTTGAATTAAATTGCACTTTCTGAAACCTCTATTATTTGGAGAGAAGCGAACAAATCAAACTTGACACAAGACTGAATCATATAATCTAATCAAATAAAGAAAAATCTATACAAAGGATAGTTTCTTTACATTATTACTTCAGTTAATAGTACAATTTGTTGGCCAGCAGCAACTGCTACCAAAAGATGAGAGTGACTTTTGCTGGTATAAAAGGGACAGGCTTCAGTTTCAGTGGAGACTGAGGATACGAATCTGAGACATGAGCAGTGTTTGCATGACATGATGACTCCTGTTGCATATAATTAGTATATTAGAATGTAAGTTTATCAATAATGAGACGAATATTATACATTAAACAGTTATATTTAAAATTCGAACCTATGCATGGGGAGAAATAAATAAAAAAAATCTGATTAAAATTTGGGCAAATGCTACAATATAACCCTGATGTAAATTTACCAAAATAATAGGATCAACAATGTATAAATTATTAATTAGTACTGCCACAGCTTCACAATTCTCCATAAGGTTTTACAATGACTAGAGTGCATTTTTAGGAGTGTATTTAACTCCTTGTTTTAAGAAAATGATTTCTGCAGTTGTGCTCCATAGTTTCACACATAAGGAACGAATTTTTCTTGTTTTTTTTTGGTGTCAATTTCATAATGGAATTAAGTGGGCCTGAATCACGTGTGAATATTTGAAATGATGCTCAAATGAGCTCGTGGGATAATGGAGCTCAAAGAGAGAGAGAGATAGGAAGGGGAAAACTTAACCGGATAACATAGCCTAATCGAGATTCGAACTCGAGACATCTTGAACATGAATCAGGCGCGCTACCCCCAAACTAAAGTAGCGATCCAACATCACTTTTAATATACTAGAAAATATTGAAAAAGTCCAACTAATAACACTGAATATCTCACAAAATGGCTATACCATAATCAGTTATTTTATATAAACGGTGTGTTTTAAGGAAATTCGTGTATTTTAAAGGAAGTATGTTTTTGTGTATCTTTTGCGGTTTATCAGCTATACAAAATACCTTCTAAATGAATAGGACTTCCCAGATTATATAAAAAATAAATAAAAAAAAATGTCAAGGTGTAGGCACATTTTATTTGTGACGTAACCATTTTAAACATCAACGTGGCTATTTATAATAAAGGCATGTGCAGTTACAATTACGTTGTAAATTTGATCATCTCCAATTAGAGATCCCACCTCGCTAGAGCTTTTTTTATACTATAAAAAGAAAAGGTAATGATATTAAATGCAAAAGGTAGTATGAGAGATGTTGAATTTAAATACCACATTTTGGTATGTATCCAATATTTCATTTCTCAATTATATGAATTAAATAGAAAAAAGGTGTGTAAAATAGGTTATGATGAAACATACGACGATTAAATAATGAAATACTTTTTGCAACGAAGAAGAATAAAATATCATGAAGCATTGATTACATCAAAACACTCTCGCTTATTCGTATCCGTTCATAAATGTATAATTCAGTTTTTCAGGTGAGGTTAGATGTGACTTTTTAATGGGCCAGATTCATAATAAATACATTCAAATGAACACATCTGAGCATTGACTAAAATTAATGAAATTATGCATTACTTTTGAGAAACCTGTTATATGAATGCTGCATCCAACAACCTTAACAATGGTTTTAGTCACCGTTTAATCTTGCCTAGATTCTTATTTTGATTTCTTATATTTCTATGCAGAGCACATGGGAATCATTTTGTGCACAAGGCAATATTTGGCGAAATATTAATTTTGGTAGGAATTTTCTTACCTGTCTTTGGGTACCTTGAAAATCAGTTTTCACGGGCCTCATTTTTGCTGCATTTGTAAGCACCACAAGGAGAAATTATCCTTGAATTAGACATTTCTGATGCAATTCGATATACATTTCAGGAAACCTGGGGCAGCATTTCCTTTTAGTGACTTACATTACCATTCAGTTTGTTTTTTAAAAATTATTAAGTAGCCAAAGAAGAGAAAAATAACATTCTCTCATTAAAAGTAGCCAACCAATTAGAATACCATATTTCAACGTATAGCGCGTTTACAGGAGTTACTGGAACTACAACCTGTATATCATAGAAAGAATAGGGAGTGAACCCCTCTGTAGTTTTAGTCGTCTTGGCCAGGAGTTGATGAGTTCCCGTATGAGAAAAGTTTAAGTATTTTAAAACTGAAACCAACAGCAAGGAATATCTCGAAAACGGCCAACTCCACGAAAAAAATGTGTATGACATAGATTGTGCGTTTTATCGAGATCTATCGGACCCAAAACATATATTTCCGATGGGTGCATTACAATATCTTCTCTATACACTATGTACATAATGCATGTAGAGAAAGTAAAAATTCCGATGTGTTCCATTCACATGAGTTTCTCTAGTGTTCCACAAACATACTTTTCATACAAGAGATGCTGATTAAGATAAACATTACCAGAATTGGTCTTATTACTTGCTTCTTTGTAAGTAGAAAGGGAATAAAGTAAAGCGATAGTCCAATCCTTTAAAAGCCGGACGCTATGTGAAACAATTGAAATTCGGTTCTCTTTGCATGCTAGGAGTAAACAAAAGGGAGAAGAAAAAGATTCTTCCCGTTGGAGAAAGGTTTAAGTACTTTAAACTGAAACCAATAACTCGGAATATCTCGAAACTATTAACTCTACAAAACGTGTATATTACACAAATTGTGTGTTTTAAAGACATCTACATGTTTTAGTGTAGTACATTTTTGTGTATCTCTTACGATTTACTAAGTACACAAAAGTTATATAAAAGTCGTCCAGAATAAAGATATCTTCAGAGGTCATTCCCAGGAAATTCAAGATATAGGTACATTTCATTTATAATGAAAATATCTTAAATATAATATGCCACTGCTTTGCACTGCTCTTTGCCGCTCGTCTTAATTTTACTTATAATTATCTGTTTTTACTTTATCTGTAAGTGTATAGAGCAGGTATTGTATTGCACCCTAAAATTCGATACCGAGATTTCACTGGAAATATGTTTAGGATCCCTGAATCAAAAAAACATTTTTAGAAAAATGTCCTTTGTGTGTGTGTGTGTGTGTGTTTGTGGGCAGCATAGCTCAAAAACGAAAACTTGGTAAATAGCAAACTTGGTATTTAAGTCGATATCTTCCAAGGATGCAACACGAAGATTTTGAAGAATATCGCCTAACCTCCAACTACCCTTTACATGGTACATTTTCTCAAAAATGGCTCTAACGATTTTAATTAAAATACCGTACCTATGTTAAGTATATTTAAATAACAAATAAAATGTACATCTTGAAATTTTTGGGAATAGTCTCTGAAAACCTCTTTATTTTGGATGAATTTTGCACAAGAGAGAGACAAAAATTACCCTACTACCACATAAAAAACGTAACTCTCGTTAAAACACACAATTTATGTGTTATATATTTTTTTCGTGGAGTTAACCACATTTTAGATATTCTTTTAGATATCCTGGAATTGCAAAGAAACGGATTTCATCCACATGGCAACCAGCTTTTAAAACATTTCATGTCGCTTTTGCCTAGTGTATTCCCTTATTTGCCTTCTGCGTACAAGGAACCAAATTATAAGATCATTTCTTTATAGTTTAAATCGATTAGCATAAAGTAAATGAAAGAATAAGCTTTTAGCAATTATTACGAGATGTAGAGAAAGTTATATGAATGAAACACATAAGATTTCTACTTTCTCTCACGCATGTACATACATTAGCTAAGATAGTGTATTGAATTCCAGCCAAAAATTTTATGTCAAATTTCGCCGGAAATATATGTTTTGAGGTCTCCTGAATCCGAAAAAAAAAAGTATTTTTAGAGAAAGGTGTGTGTGTATGTGTGTGTGTATGTGTATGGACAGCATAGCTTAAAAACGTTCAGAGCTTTAAATACCAACTTTGTTATTAAGTTTAGTATTTTGTAAATGCTACACGAAGATTTTTAAGAACATCTTCCCACCACAAATTTCCAAATTTACATGGAAAATGTTTTGAAAATTTTGTTTTCCAACGATTTGATTAAAACACCGTATATTAAAGATATTTAAATCAAATAAAATGAATTTTTTGAATGTTCTTAGAATAGCCTCTAAAGACCTCTTTATTCTGGATGAGTTATTGCAAAATTTTGCATAACTGTTAAACCGTAAGGGATAGACAAAAACGTACTATATAAAAATGTAGATCCCGTTAAATCACATAATTTATATGTCATTTTCATTTTTTCTGTAGAGCTTACATTTTCAAGACATTTTTTATATTAATTACAATTTTCAACTACCAACATTTCTCAAACGGCACCATGTAAAGCGAACCAAACCACAATTGTTTCACATAGCGACCAGTTTTTAAAATATTTGACTATCAATTTAGACTCATGTATTCGCTTAATTTCCTTCTACCTAGAAGGAAGCAAGTAATAACCCGTTACGAGCCTGGGAAATTCAACCCGATTACCGGCCTCTCGTCCACTTACGCACGGCAGAGGCGAGTAATCATCCAACCGATACGGGGAGGTGATGTGGCCAACATCACGCATTCCAAAACTATTCACTATCTTGGCCGGGCTCGCAGCTTATCGCAGCTCCTCACTTTCCTCACCATGTTGAGTGAGCAGCAGGCACTCAAAATCCGCACCTCCATAGGTGAGATCGAACCCCGGAAGAAGAGCATTACGCTTTAGCCCACTGCGCCACGTCGCAGGTTTGTATACACATCCATTCCAAACGAAAATAACAACACAAGGCTCCAGACTGGAAAATCGCTTTGATCACGAAATAGAATATTATGGGAAGATTTCATTTGAGATAATGCGACCCAACATCTCAACATATGATAGGTGGGAAGGATTCTAGGTGGAGGAGGCCTTGGGAAGATGCAACTGACGCGACCTTGAGACTCCACATCCTGTATGAGGGTGGAAGGAAGCTGGGAACGAGGAAGTCACACTTTCGATGTGGAAGCCGGTCTTGAGGTCTGCGTGTATGTGTCACCGTAAACTTTCACTTTCAGAGCAGGGAATCGCTGTATCGGCACCGTCCGGCTGCTTCGGTTAGAAAGTTACCTTCTTGTATTTCGTACTTCTCAGCTGTTTGATCGGCGAGGTTAGTTTAGTCATAGAAAACCAATTACTCCGTCTTTTGCTTTTGCAACTCGAGACTAATAGCATAATACAACATTACGTTACATTCATACTTACTATCGTTTATTACCTTCTCTACCACGTACATACTAATTGGAGAAGGAATTGCAATTCACCCAACAATTCGGTATGTACGGATATGTCACAAGAGATACATGTTTTGATAACTCTTTAGTAAAAACTGTTTTATAGAAAAGGTCTGTGTGTGTCTGTGAACGCATATCTCACAAACGAACTTGATATTTAAGTTTCATCTTCATCTTCCAAGAATGCGACACGAACATTTCGAAAATATCCCCCAATCTAAACAACCCTTGACTTGAAATATTTTACAAACATTTTAATTTCCCCAAAAGTGGCTGTAACGACTTGATTAAACAATCATATGTTTTGAATATTTTGAGGACAAATAAAATTTTATATCTTAAATTTTCTGTAAAGAGCCCCTAAGTTCTTTTCATTCTGGATGCCTTCTGCATAACTGATAAAACGTAAGAGATAGTCAAACAGTTAAACAAAAACAAAACACACACACACGCAGACGCACACACAATCCATGTCTATACATTTTAGTTGTGGAGATAACAGTTTCCGAAATACTCTTGGCTCTTGATTTCAATTTTCCAATAATTATAGCTTTCTGAAATGGAACTTCGTTATTCACATTTCTACTTTCTCTACACGTGCTCTGTACATAGTGTATAGAGAAGGTATTGTAATGCATCCGAAAATTCGATACCGAGATTGCACCGGAAATATATGTTTTGGGTCTCCCTGAATCATAAAAAAAGCATTTTTGGAAAAAGTTCCGTGTGCGCGCGCACCCGTGTGTGTGTGTGTGTGTGTGTGAGTGTGTGTGGGAGGGGGGTTCTGTGTACAGCACAGCTCAAACACGAAAAGTCAATTAAATACCAATCTTGGTATTTAACTTAATATCTTCCAAAGATGCGACACGAAGATTTTTAAGAAAATACTCCCACCCCTAAGTACCCTTTACATGGAAAGTTTTCGAACATTTTAATATTCTCAAAAATGGCTCCTACGATTTTGATTGATATTCGTATATTAAAGATATTTGCCTGGCAAATAAAATGTATATCTTGAATTTCCTGAGAATAGCCTCTGAAGACTACTTTATTCTGGATGAATTTTGCATAATTGGCAAACCGTAAGAGATGGACAAAAACTTACTTAATAGAAAATGTAGAGCTCGTTAAAACACACAATTTATGATATGTATATTTTTTCGTGGGGTGGATCGTTTCTGAGATATTCCATTAGTGGTTTAAGCTTTACAAAACGTATACTTTTCTCATACGGGAATTTGTCAACTCCTGTCCATAACAATATTATTGAAAACAATAACAAGGAATATCTCGAAAACAGTCAACCCTTCAAGTAAAACGCGTTTGACATAAATTATGTGTTTTAACGAGATCTACATTTTTTGTAGAAAGGTTTTGTTTACCTCTTACGGTTTCACCGTTGTGCATAAATCTACAAAACTCATTCAAAATAAAGAATTCGAGATATTCCGAGTTACTGGTTTTAGTTTTATACTTAGACTTTTCTCAAACGGGAGACATCTTTCTGTTCGTCTCTCGTTTATTTACTCCTAGCAGGCAAATAAAGTCGAATTTCAATTGTTTCATTCACGACCATCGTTTAACAGATCTGACTATTAACTTTAAGCTAGTGTATTTCCTTATTTTCCTTCTATTTACAAAGAAGCAAGTAATACGAGCAATTCTGGCAACGTTTATCTTGATTAGAATGACGTATATAAGAATAATCTTTTATAAGTAAAATTTTTACTTGTGAAACAACTGATCGACTTAATTTTTATTAGTTTTAATGTTGATTTTAATCGTTTCTATATATAAAAAACGAAAAGAAAAAAACACACATTTACCCTCACATCCATACTTCCAGACTCTATGGGGTTTCGGGAAAACGCTTTTAGTTAAAGAAATATTCCCCTACGAAAACTCGATTCCGGGTGAGAAGTCAACTCACTGGATTACTCCATCTTCTACCGAGATTGACATAATACATTTTGTTGAAGGTAAAAATAAAAGAGAGGAAATTAAACCCATAGTCAAAACTCTAAAGTTCTAAACACTAACCGCTCTATGCTGGTCTAGAAGTTCCTTACTCTTTAAATGGCATTGTGTATTAGAGAAGGTTATGATTACGTATTTCTAACTGAAAGTGGACACGATATTCCATGTTGCGAAGTACGCTTTTATGTGAATTAAAGTAAGAACTGTAGGAATACATAAATAATATTTTTCACATAAAATAATTTGGGAAAGAGAGAATAATTAAGTGTTTAATATACATATAGACGAAGCATTGTTATATGGGAAGGGAAGATTTCCTTTTGATTCTCAAAGACTTTGGAATAAATAAATTATGTAATATTTAAAGCTAAATTAAAGCTGTATATTTATACATATATACATCATTAAAATGATAAACATAACTTAAAAGTTGTTTGACCACATTATTATTGTTAAAGTAATAAAGTTGTGCTTTATATGTCCTGATTTTAAACAAATTTTTGTTTATTCATTCAAATCATGCTCATCAACTCACTGCAAGGGATGTAGTCTATGATAAAACAAATTAAAAGACAATCATCTCACTTAAATTGTGCTAGAGAAATATTTCCTTCACCGAAGAACGCAGTCTTGCCATATAAGAAAAGTGCCTGTCTCACTTATATCTGGCTGAAATATTGACTCCTTTCATTCTTGCTCTCACTCAATCCTCTTCCTTAAAGGAGACATGTTCATAAAAGTAACTTTAGCAATAGGCGACCTTTTACTTTTGCTATATGCACTTAACAATAATAAGAGTAAATATTGTAGTCAAGACTAAGATGCCACCAAAAATACCCTACACACACACTAAGGTTTGTGTGTGTGCGTGCACGCGCGTGTGTCTGTGTGTGTGAGCAGCATAAATAAAACATGTAAATTCCAAGCTTCTTTAAGTTCATCTTCACAAGATTTGTTAAAATCCCCTACTCCATGTTCCTTACATGGACCATTATTCGCTTCTTTTATTTTCTCGAAACAGGTATAACAATTGTCATTTAAATTCTAAGGGGCGTTCTAAAAGTCCATAGAAAGTCCAAGAAATTACACTCGTAGCATCGAAAAGGTTTGTATTTAGTAACGTCTCTTACCAGATGCCAGTTAAAGTTTCAGCTATATCTATCGCGTGATTTCGCTGCCATAAGCGATTGAATCAACGATCTTGTGCTTCTTTAGAAAGATGGATGCGGTGATTAAACACTTCTATTTAAAAGGCTTAATACCGAAAGAGACAAATGTCGAGCTGGATGAAGTTCATTACACATCTGCTCCTGCGTTTGCAACAATTTGCAATTGGATAGATGAATTTAAACGTGGCCGTACATCCACAAATGATGAACATCGTTCCGGATGTCCAGTAGAAGTGACTTGCTCCGAAATTATTGACAAACTCCAGGATAAGGTTTTGAGTGATCGACGAAACCAACTTCGCGAAATAGTAGAGGCCACAGGCACACCACAAGATACAGGATTCTCAATTTTGCATAAAAAATGTCTGACAAAGGTCTCGGCAAGATGGGTGCCACGTTTGCTCTAAATGAAGAATAAACGCAATCGTGTGATCGATTTGGAAGCTGGTTTGGCCCTTTTGCGTCGCAATCCTGACTAGTTTCTGCGTCGATACATAAAGTGGATGAAACTGGATACACTACTACTGTCCAGAGACAAAAGTACAGTCGAAACCGGTGGTTTTTAAAGGCAAACCGGCTCCGAAAAGTAGAGGTGGTGAAACATGCAGACAACGTGAGGTTTCGGTTTTTTGGGACGTACGCGGAATCATCTACATTGATTACTTGCAGAGAGGAAGGTTCATAAATGGAGAGTATTATGCATCGTTATTGCACCGATAAATAAAAAAAAACTCATCTAGAAAAGAATGGTGCACACCTGCGCAGTCTCGATGACGAAAATTTTAGAATTAAGGTTCAAAATACTATAACATCCACTATATTCACCAGATTTGGACCCCAAAGACTTCTTTTTTAATTTCCAAAAGTTGAAAAAGTATTCACGTCTGAAGAAGAATCATCTCCCAGATAGATGCCTATTTTAAGGACCTTCCCAAAGACTACTTTTTGGAAGGCTTAAAACAGCTGGAGAAATGTTAGGAAACAATTACCAAACAATTACTAAAAATAATCTATTTTTCTATTTTTTAAGGACTTATTGAACGCCTTTCGTACCATTAGATATTTTCATCACACGTTCTTGAGTTTTCTGGGAATAAGCTCTGAAGTCCTCTTCATTCTTAATTAGTTCACCTAATGGTAGACAGACTGACCACACAAAAATATCATTTCATTAAAGCATACAATTTATGATAAATAAATATTTGTGGTGCTAACTGCTTCTAAATTATTATTTTTTATTTGTTTCGGTTTTCAAAGCTTATACTTTTCCCAAGCGCAAAATCGTGTCTGATTTTTACTTTCTCTACTTAGTATATACTAGTACATAAAATAAAGTATTGCACTCCATTTAAAAATTTGATACCGAGATTTCACTAGCAATACACATTTTAGTGTACCCTGAATCCAAAGAAATCATTTTTAGAAAAAAAAAAAGTCTAAGTGTGTCTGTGTTTATGTCCTTGAACACACAACTCAAAAATGAAGAGGGTTAAATACCATACTTGAATTCAGCATCGGCCAAGACTGCGACACGAAGATCCCCTTCACTCCAAATATCCTTTACATGGAAAACATTTCCAAAAGTTTGAATTTCTCAAAATGACTCTAACGACTGTGATTAAAATGTCACATGTTTAAGATACTGTTATGACAAATGAAATGTATATCTTGATTTTTTTGAAAATAGCCTCTGAAGACCTCTTCACTCTTTATGACTTTTGTATAGCTATTAAAGTGTAAGAGATAGACAAAAATTTACTACACAAAACTGCAAATCTCATTAAATAGAATTTATGTCATTTACACTTTTTGTAGAGTTAATCGTTTCCGAGTTATTCCTTGTTATTGACTAAAATTTTAAATTATTTAACTTTTTCTGAAATCAGAAGTCACTTTTCGTTTGATATCTCTTTTTTTTTTACTCCTGGTATGCAAAGAGCGCCATATTTCAATTGTTTCCCATAGCGACGAAAAAATAAAGGATTTGGCTATCACTTTAGCCTAATGTATTTCCTTACTTCCATCCTATTTATAAGGAAGCAACTAATAAGACAATTTCTGCTCTCGTTAAGCATGGTGTGCATAAAAGAATAATATGTTGTAAGAATAGTCTGTACAAAATGGAATGTGAATGGAACGCATCAGAGTTTTGTTCTGGAGGTTATGCAAAGAGAATGGAATTTCAAAGCAAATACTTAGCGACCAGTTATTAAAAGATTTGGTTTCGGCTTAACTCAATTGCATTTCTCTAACTCCCTTGTACCTACACCAAAGTATGCAATAACATTTTTCTGAAAACTTTTATCTCGGTTAACGTAAAGTAGATATGAAAATAAAAATTGTAACGCAATTTTGTTTAAGAATTAGTACAGAAAGTAATGTGAGTGTAACATAAGATTTTTTGAATCAGCAAAGCGATATATGCAGTCGTAAGAAGTTTACTACCGCAGTAATACAGTAGACCAAGCCATTACATCACTTTGGATTTCATGTTTGGTGCTGAATTAACTAAATGGATAAAGTTATCCGGGACATAAGACAGGATCGAGATTTAGGAAAGCGAACAATACCGAAAAGGGAATGGTTGATTGCCTAAAACTTGTTGCTTAAGCAAATATCCACGGTATTTGCTGGCAATCCACTATAAACTAATTAATACGTTGACTTTAAGAATGTACTTGCAGCCTACAATTGGTGTCCCCCTCTAAAGTAAATGGGGAATATTTTCATTATTTTGTCTCTAGAAGAAAGCTCTTAACGTGTTTAATTAGTGCAGCAGGAATCTTTCCCCTCCTGTGTTATAGCGAGCTCATTAGAAGAGCGGTGTAATATTTTGACGAGAGTTGTACTAGTTGGGTGAGAAGATGCTTTCAATAACCATTCACTCATGATTCCCCCGTTTGTGTGTTAAACTGTTCAAAAGCTGTACTTAATTTCATGAATCCTTTCTATGCTGTAATTATGTTGCGTTCGTCAACTAAATATCAATTCGTTAATTTAGATAATTTGTGCAAATTTAAATCTGCAGCCTTGATGCTGTTTGGCAGCGACGGTGACGGTGACGATGATGCTGATAATGATGACGATGATATTCTATGCGTGTTGTATATGGATGTGCTAGATGAGCATCATACACGCGTTAATTAGCAGTCGCTAATTGGGGGTTAGGGGGGAGGGTGCTGGTGGTTGTGCTAATTGCGTACACACTCCTACACTTGATGGGGTGGTTTGACACTGCCATCACACCACCCGCTGCAAGTGCTCTATCCCATTGTCTGCTGCCAGCCTCAAACACCATAGCCTCTCAATTTTCAACTGTTCCAATTTTAAACGTTTCAGCAAATTTATGCGGAATTAAATCCTTGTCATGTGAGATGATACAAAGCTGGTCATGTTTATTACGTCACCCTTGTTGTTTAAACCTGCATGTTTATTTTACAGAGAATTTCATGACAAGCTTATGCTCTCTTTATGTAGGGACTTCTCTAACACTACTAAATCCACAGCTTTTCTCTGACGTCTCGCTGATATGTTAAAGCATCACCGTATACACAATTTCATATCGCGCAGAAGAATACGACATTTTAGTTTAAGTGCAATGTGGACGTGGCCACGTTCAATACACGGAAACCACTCAGCTGTTATATCTAGGAAAACGCTTTTCTTTTCTGTCAGACAGTATACTCATCGGAAACTCTAAACTTCGAATAATTTATTCAGTATGTAGTGCATTTTGCTGTATATTTGCTTCTTTTCGGTTGCTTACCAAGCTGGAAACCTTGGTGTCCGCTTGGGAGACCTCGACCGGGGTGCACTCAGTCTTGTCAAGCCTCTGGTGGTCCAATGGAAGAGTTATTTGAGGGAAAAGTAGCGACTCCGGGTTTCGTGAACACGAAAGGGGGCTCGGAGCTTGTATGCTTGTAGTAAACATGTGAGAAAGCTAACGTTAAGAAACTCTTAATTTAAGCGAACATTTCACGGCCGAAAATATGCTGTTGGTGGGGTGTGCGTAGACCCGCGGGCGCTCTGTCTCGTCTGTGGGTTGGGATGGGGAGGTCCTAGGTTAAATAATCGGAGGTACACCATGCTTGGGCGATTGTGGGGTAGGTAGAAGCATCCGATGTGCACCTCTATCTCAGGTACTACCAGACGCTCTATTTCGCCTGTGCGTCAGGATGGAGGAGGCCCATGTTAAATAAATGGTGGTACGGCATGTGTGAATGATGATGGGCCCGGTAGACGTACCCGGTGTGAGACCTGTTTTGTAAGTTTTGGAAACGTATTACTAAACTCGCTTTTTAATTATTAATGCTAGCTATTAAATTCTAACCTGATATAGACCATATGATGGCCAAATATAGATGCGTGGTGGATTAAAGTTCGAAATTATTGCAAAAACTGTGAGTGAGGATATCTAAAATGCTGCAGGCTGGTCATTGGCAGAATGTTCAATTTAATAGCATAAGTGAAAGAGAATATTGCATATATCAATTGTTAAGGATTAAAATCAATTTCAGGTTTTTGGCAACAACAAAAAATCGCGGATTTGTACAATTAGGCATCTATTTTCTCCTTGATTTTTTCATTTTCGGTCAGCAGTTTGTCGATGCAGTTTTTGTGATTAGCCGAGTTCTTCGTTAGTGAAGTAATTAGACAATTCTAGAGAAACAGGACCTGAACCAGCGACTTTAGTTTTTCTATTTCTTTTATATCATACCCGAATATTTGTGCTTTTATTCCACAGCTAAATGCTGTTTTACAAGATGTTAAAGTTTTATAATCTAAAAATTCCTAAAATAATATTATTACACAGGTAAATTTTACAATATTTGATATATGTGGTGAATAAATTGTACAAAATCTTATAACATATACTAACGTTTTACACAATGGTTTTGTAAATTCTATGTTGCAATTATTTAAATGGAATTTCAAGCAATATTACATTGGGGCGAGGTAGCCAGAATGTGCATTTTCTAAATTTTATTGTGCTGCCCTAGTGGTACGAGATACTTATATCAAATCAATGTAGAATATCATCTGATATCTAAGGAACACTGTCAAATTTAAAACTAATGAGGCTCCATAAACATGACCAGAGTATTTTTTATTATAATCATGATAACTTTATTGCACATTTAGTACTTTGCAGTTATACTCATTATATGGCAATAACACAACTTGAAATATGGCAAGGATTCTATCTAATGGCAGGCCTTATACAGCTATGTATTACATTGTCAGGTCTGAATTATCTTTCTTTTTAACCTCCTGTCTCTTCGAGCTGCTGCAGGTGTTGAGGAATCATGTTGAGTAGTGGATTTGAATGGTTGGTGAGCTTGTTGTAGAGCCTCGCAGGACAATAACTACCACTGGTATACGAAGATCCTGTTGGATGGTTGTGTTGCGGACATACCATGGTGCAATTGTTACGAGTCGAAGGAAACGATTTTGAAGAATGTGTGCTCTTTCTATCTGTGAAACAGATACAGAACCCCAGATGCCACCCATATATCCACATAGTCCGAAGCAAAGAGACGTAGATAATTACGTTGTACTGTAGTTGGAGAGGTGATTCTTCTCGTATTAAATAACATATCTGGCGGATTCTGTTTCTAATTTTTCGAACTACATCAGTGATATGTAGTTTCCACGTTAATCGCTTATCTAACATCAGCCCAAGACACTTCAGTGCCAAATAATTTACAGAATGCAAATACGTACTCTTGGACTACCAACAGCATAAGAGTACGCAACCATATTACATAAGAGTACCTAGGTAGTACCAAATATTTCCTTCTTTCAGGCACTGAAAACAAATGAAACAACATGTAACTTAGGCACAATCATCTCATAGAAACCACCTAAGACCTCTGCCACTAATACAATTGTTATTACTGCACTGATTACAGATTGTTCAATGTTTCTGGAGGAACCAGGTTTTTCTCTCAAGCTGGACAAGCAATTTCAGTCTTCTCAGTTGTTGCAGTTAATCACTTTTTCTTCGGGGTCTTCGGTTTGATCTGCTTTTTTGGATCTCTGTTCCTCTCCTAGAACGTTCTTAAAGGCGAATTGTTATATTTGGGACTGTATGGCTCTTGCGGACATCCTGGAAGTTCATGGCTCCTGGTTTGGTGAGAAGAGAGTTTATTATGTCGGCAGGCTATATGTCTTCACTGTTTTCAGTTGGCATTTGTGGAACAGGCGCGATAACACCTAGCAAGAGTAAACTCCTCATAATTTAAAATAACTTCGTTATATGGTCGTATACTACAACTATTGTAGGCTTTAACAGCTTTTTCAATTGCAGCAATCGTGTTCCCAAAGAGCTCCATAATCTGATACTGTGATGGGCCTCCCTAGACATGAAAAGTCGTTTATCACATCTTGAGAAAATACCGTTTTTAGTGGTCGAAAAAATCTCTTGACAAGTAGTTGCATTTTAGAAACCCTAAATTATGAATAGCCTGAAACATTTACGAACGAGAATGCGTTCAATGTGACAAAGGTATACAAACCCAGAGAAGGAATGCGAACTCTTGGGCGCGTACTCTTAGCCAATAGACAAAATTTTACAGTTGGTGGCACCAAATGCTTTCCTTAAAATACATACTGTTAACGGTTATGTAATTATGTCCTCTTTCTGGTATACACAAAGATATATTATTTAATTATTTTTATAAAACTTAAATGGTATTGAAAGAAAAAATTAATTAGCACAAAAATGCATGTCTTATTTTAATACCGCAATAATCGGAGAAGATTGTTAGTAATACCTCTTCTCATTGTCAGTTTCGCAAACAGTGAAATATCGTAACTATTATAACTTATATGCATTGGTACTTTTTAGACACTGCATTCTCTTACAAGCGTTTTTTTTTTTTTGTTTTTTTTTTTTTTTAAGCTTAATGTCCTTTAACCTAGTTGGTCATATCGGACGATGAATGAAATTGGTGAAATGATGCTCAAATGTTCTCGGGGTCCACGGAGCTTAAAGTTACTCGACATTCGTCTTCTCAGGATAAGGGAAAACCCCGAAAAAAAACTTATCCGGGTTACTGACCCTTAGCGAGATTCGAACTCACGATCTTTTGAATATGAGGCAGACACGCTACCACCATACTACCCAGGCGGGCCTGCACAAGTTTCTCTTATGTGTTTTTCTAATATTTTCTAATAGAAGCCTTGCTGTGTCTCCAGAGTTTCTAAAGCCTAGCATTATTATTTCCTTTTGGGGTGCTACTTATGAAAATAAAAATAGTAAAATAAAAATAAAATCCTGTTGGAATTTAGGTGGGTGGAAATACCTGGATAAGGTTATTTTCCCTCGTCTTTCTTTCTTTCTTTATCTGGATTTTCTCTTATTCTCAGGAGAGGAATGTCTAAGCTTCATTTCTCACATTGCATTAATCTAACAACGATACTACCTATAACATCAAAGGACAGTTAACCCGATGTAAAATAAAATTAAACTTAGGAATCCTAAGAATGGAATCAACATTTTCAAAGTATATATTATTCATAGCGTTTAAGTAATTTTTGGGAAAATAAAAGTAACGAAAACATTTTATTTGACATGGAACTCCACAGAATTTTTTGTTATATACGGAGTCTTTGAGTTTCACAGTACATATTCCGTTTGGATCCAGGGTACCCTTTTAGCTGTATTTTTAGTGGAATCACGATATTGCACTTTTAAATTGAATACTTTCTCTATTAGAGAAAGCAAAACCACCAGACAATTCTTATTAAAGGGGTCTGGAATGGAACAAAAGAACTGCCGCCCGTCAGGTAGGCCTCTAATACTGATGCAACAGAAGTTTTAACGCAGGAAGGTACTTGATGAAATTGCTGCAGAAAGCAGATGTTTACAGCGCAGAGAAGGAAGGACAGGGATAAATTAGTTTCGCAATAATCGAAAGCCGCACAGAAGTAAGTTGGAGCTAAAAGAATGACCTGACCCACTCCTTTTAGGAACGGACCCTATGAGCCTAAATCTGGTGTTCCGCTTGGACGTTAATACTCACTCGCACACAGAAAGCCTCGTTCCATTACACACAGACAAAGATTTCCGGTGACGATACATACGAAATCGCATCACATCAAACCTAATTCTACTTTGTGGTGGACTCGCTAGGCTCCGGGACAGGCTTTTAGAGTGATGTGCATTTTCATCCCTTTCCCTGCGCATAATGAAATTCGTTCGTTCGTTACCCGGCCAGCCTTGGAGCAGCACTTTGTGTGAGAAAAACCCGAGCTTCTGGCAGCCCACACAAGCGCCACTAAAATGATACAACTTCTGCATCAAGGTGCATGTCATCAAATGAAACCCATCCACTTTCTTAAGATTCTGCATCGTGCATTAAGCAAAAGCTTTTATTATAAATTGTTATTACAGAAACGGATTTTTTGGCCGTCTCTTGGTTTATATTAAACTAGCTGAAACTCTCGGTGTTGCCCTGGTTTTAAATGTTGTGGAGATATTTTAGCCGGGGGTACAATTTGTCCAACAGCTTGCGTTTCTTAGAGGCATTTAAAACTTACTACACAACTAACGGGTCAATTAAACATATGAGGGAACTATAGAGAAATAAAGAAACAGAGAGAGAGAGAGAGAGAGAGAGAGAGAGAGAGAGAAAAAAGACGGAAAACAGTAATACTATACAAAAACACTTAAGAGCTGCAGTTTGCAACATGATTTCTTCGTCAATGCAGCTGAGAGGATTTTCACATTCGGGCTCCTTGTCACTATTCAGAGAAAGAATTTTGCTTCATTCGTTTAAGAAACGTCAATATAACCTTATTTACTCTTAAGTAATAACCTAGATACAACTACTAAGAATGCACATGAAAGACAAAACAAATAAATGCCAAAATTAATGTACAAAGGAGGAGCAGAAGAAGTATTTGGTCAGTGTTTTCGCTGTTATCACAGTCTGATGTCTTTACATTTGCGCACGCATAACCACAGGTGGCATTGCTGCTGTAATTATTTGTTAGACTGTGTTACTACCTACCTCATGATCAATACCAGACAGGAGATCAATGAACATGTGAACATCCTGTTATTTTCTAAAGCCGTGAAAGTATTGTATTTCATGAGAGTAGCTGGAAATAATCTTTACTTTTGCTGAATATTAGACCATTTTATTTAACTCTATGATATGGGAAAAATATCTGATTTTCTGTACCTGTTCTGAAAACAAACTATGCTTGAAAAATATTATTTTATCCACATGCTAATCGAGACATACGTTACTAGAAATTATTAGTTGCTTACTTTTAAGCAGATGGAAAACGAGAGAATACACTAACAAAAGCGATAGTCAAATTTTTTAAAAGCTGTCATAATGAGATTGTCATTGCATGACCAGGAGTAAAACAAAAAAGAAACGGTTGGCTACTTCCTGTTTGAGTAAAGTATAAATATTTTAAAGTTCAAACCAATAACAAGAGATATCTTGTAAATGGTTAAATCTGAAAAAAAAAATAATAATAATAATAATAATGAACTATATATAAATAATATATTGCTTTTTTAACAAGAGATTTTTGCGTAGTAAGTCAAGATATACATTTTATTTGTCATGTAAGTATCTTCAATATAAGTTCCTTTTAATCAAAATAATTTTCCATTTTTGGAAAAAACATTTTAAAAAATTCTTCCATGTAAAGGATAGTTTGGGGTGGGGGGATTTTCTTGAAGTCGCATCCTTGGAAGATGTGAAACTTAAATACCAAGTTTGCTGTTTAATGTTTTTTTTTTTTCTTTTTGGGCCTACACACACTTACACGCAAAGAGACCTTTTTCTAAAAATGCTTTTGGATTCAGGGAAACTGAAAACAAGTTTCCGGTGAAATCTTGGTTTCGAATTTTTTAAGGAAAATCTGGTGAAATTCTCTACCTAATACGCATTGTTAATACGTGTTGGACAAAGTAAAAATATGTTAGGGAAAACATGGATCTCATTAAACTAACCATGCGCGAACAATATTTTTACTAGCGCCATGTTTCTGAAACATTTTGTGCCAAATTTCTGCCCACACTTTGCCAACTTTAAGTTCGTACGACATAATCGCTCTGATTATTTAGATTCTTAAATAATTTTATTTCAACCTCCATAACTCCATTGTCTCTTGACAAACAAAAGCAAATCCTGCTCAAACAGTTATCTATTTTAAACAAAAGGCGAAACTTAAATAAGTAGCCAAATTTGTTAACAATTACTGTCCCTAAAACTCACCTCTGCTGATAATACATATGCATCAAAGAGTGGATCTACTACCTACTTCCATCAGCAGCAGAATTCATAGAAATCTAGAACTGCCACCTGATTTGACAGGAAGGAATGAATAGGTATCATCTAAAGACCGATCTTATGAGAACGGGAGGAAGGGGTCTTGCGCCCACTAGTGCCCTGACGATGAACTCCTTATCTTGATGTACAGGGCGATTTTGTTAGAAAGCTGTGTAAATAACGAGACAAAAACGCAAAATTTTGCATAATGCATAATTGCATTTAAACAAAAGGTTCTTAGGAATGTCACCTTGGTCTACTGATCAGTTTGGTAAATACTAACTCAGAGGTCCTACGTTCACTTCTCGACTCATTTTTATTATTGTTTCATTTATATAGCCCCCTTTAACATCTAAGGTCATATCGGTGGTTTTCCACTTGAAACAACTCGTTGCCTGTAGGTTCTTTTTACGTTGGTTTAAACCATTTTGTTTTACTCACACATTCACACTCACATACAAACTTCCAGACTCTGTGGGGGATAGGGAGAAAAATTCCCCGCCCCAGCCGGGAATCGAACTCGGAACCCCCGGGTGAGAAGTCAGCTTGCTGGCCACTCGACCACGGAGGCAGTCTCGCCGTAAATATTGTCTCTTAACAAAAGTGTCATTCTTCTTAAGAGTCAAAGCCTGAATGCAAGGGAGAATATATATTGCAATGGAAAACAAATAAAAACCCCAAAACTTTCAACGGTTCCTACAACCAATCGTTTCTCAAGTCAAAGTCCCGGGTGTGAAATAGCAGTTAAAGGGAGTTACAAAAACGAAACAAAAATGCCGCTTGAATAAACAAGCATTTCCAGCCTCGTAATCGGGAAGTCCTGGATGCCAATCCCGTACGATCAATCTGAGTGAATGTTCTCCTTCTTGTGCTTTTTCTTTCTTTCTTTCTTTCTTTCCATGGTTGCAAGATTAAATACCGGATTGGATGTTTAATATCACAATCTAAAGTTTCACCTTAAGTCAAAAACAATAGTAACAATGAAAATAGATGACAATAACAAATACTCTTCCATTTATCCATAGATAATAAGCAGGTAAATTGCCATTTGTCTGGTACATGTAGAAACAGAGATACAGTTATCTGGTACTATGGTATCTGTGGATATGTGCCCAGCAGCCAATACCCGTCATAAATACAAACTCAGAAGCATAGTTTTCTAGTACTAAGAAGTGACGTACCAAGATGGTATGACACAGGGATGAGACCTACAAGGTAAACTGTCCACCACCGAGCCACAAGACAATAGGTATGGTAGAGAGATGAGACTTAGAAAGTTAATTACTGTCCTCCATAGCCACGAGGTAAAATGGTATGGTACAGGTATGGGACAAAGAAGATTAACTGTCCCCCAACAAGCCACAAAATAAGATGGATGAGACTTCGAAGGTTAATGTCCTCCACTGTGCCACGAGGTAAGATGGTATGGTACAGGGATAAGATATATCAGGTTAACTGTCCACCAACAAGCCACAAGATAAGATGATATGGTGCACCCCCCCCCTCATACAAACTAACACATTGGGATTTTTTTAGTGTTGTTTTGGACTCAGGAGAATCAAAACATGTATATCCAGCAAAAATCAACATCGAATTTGGGTGAAATGCATTATCGTCTTTACCTTAATGGAGGAAAAGTGATTCATAATTTACAGTGAAATTAATAACCACAAATTAATAACACATTAGTAGTTTCATCTGGAGTTGCACAGAAGCTGATGTGCTGGCATTTTTACTTTTTGTATCATTTATCTACCATAAAATATGGTCCACACCGGACTCTAAATAAATGCGCCTCATATTGGTTTGAAAATTTAAATGTTTGGCTTTCAATTGTTACGTCTCTATCAGATACCACACTGGCCCTAGATGAATACGTCTACTATTCGTTTGAAATTTCAAAAGCCTGGCACTCAAATACCATGTATCTACCAGGCAGGTACCGCAGTCCACACCGGCTGCTGAATGAGTGCTTCTCATAATGGAATGAAGTTCAAGAAGTATCTACTTGGTACGTGATAGTCAAAGTAAAAAGGCCGATTCATCTTAGCAGTTTCTGGTACTCCAGAAGAAAATATTGTGCTATTAAGTGTGGATATTAATTTCACTTAAATAAGTCAGTATATTTACATCATTAATGCAGAAAATGCAACAAATCGTTGTCATTCTCGTCGTTTTATATATTATTTCCTTATCAAATACTTTATGAAGCAAGAAGAGATATTTTTGCATGAAATAGCAAAAAAAATCGAAAAAAATTACTTAAATCTCAATCCATGGTTTGCTTTTATATAACACTGTCTCCATTTGCTGGCGAAATGCCCGAAAGCGGCATGCAGTTTTTGGCGGCTCCCCAAAAAGATAAGGATGAGTTCGGAAGCGATTTGCCACATATGAAGTTGTCATAAGCGGTTCTCCTCGGTAAAGAATATCTAAATAAATAATCCCATGAATTTCTCTCTTCTGCTTTATGGTATATAAATTCTACGTGTCTTCAAGACGAAGTTCCACGGCAATGATCAGAATCTGATTTCTGAAACGAGCAGCTCCTGCAGCCATAAATAGGGCTCGGAAGTTAGTGATCTAAAAGTACTTAGAAATGGTCATTAATGACCTTAATTTTATGAAAATATGAAATAAAATCTGACGTGTTCCGTTCACAAAACTTTATCTAGTTCTCCATACAAAAACTATTCTTACAAGACATTATTCTTTTAACTGCATCAAGCCAATCGCAGCAGAATAAACATTAGCAGAATTAGTCTTATTACTTGCTTCCTTGTAAGTAGAACGGAAATAACTGAATACATAAGGATAATGCGTTATTCAAATCTTTTATAAGCTGGCTGCTATGTGAAACAATTGAGGTTCGGTTCTTTTTGCATTGTTCCGATTGAGAAAAGTTAGGTAGTTTAAAATTGAAACCAATAACAAGGAATATCTAGAAAAAGGCCAACTCTATAAGAACGCCGTATATACATAAATGATGGGTTTTAACGAGATCTACGTTTTTTGTGTGGTAAGTTGTCTATCTCTTACGGTTTAATCGTTATGCAAAATTTTGCAAAACTCATTTAGAATAAAGAGGCCCTCAGAGGCTATTCCCAAGAAATTCAAAATATACACATTACTTGTAACATAAATGTGTTTATTATGGGCCATTTTAATCAAAATCGTTAAGAGCTATTTTTGAGAAAAACAAAACTTTCAAACGTTTTTCCATGTAAAGAGTAGTTTGTGGTGGGGAGAGTTCCTTGAAAATCTTCGTGTCGAATCCTTGGAAGATACCAAACATAAATATCAGGCTTTTCGTTTCGTTTTTGATCTCTGCTTTCACAGACACACACGGACCTTTTTCTAAATGTCTTTTTTCGAACTCAAGAGGCCACAAAACACATATTTCCGATCAAATCTTGATACCAAAATTTTGGGTGGAATACAGTGCATTCTCTAGCTACTATGTACATTGTATACGTCTAGCATACGTGCCGGACATAACAATACCTTACTGCAAACTGTACCTGTACAAATATTTCATTCGGCTTTGCAGTAAGGAACCATAGACATTCGTAGTGTCTCGAACTTTAAAGGACCGTTGATATCCTGAAGAACATTTCTATAAATTGAAAAACTTCTTTCCACTGTCGGATGTCTTGGGTGCATAGCTGAAATAGGCAATGTCTCCTAGCAAAAATCTTCTACAGGTACATCAAAGTAAAAAATTTCACTTTGCAGAGCAATGTCGATGTTGCAGTTTGTCTGGTAACCAACATTCTTTTGCAGCATAATTCAAGTTTCTTGCTTGCGCCATCTTGACAATTGTTACAAATGCTGCCCGATCACTTGTACCATCTAGAGAACGAGTGCATCTGTTGCCTGTTATTAGTGTTGTCAGAATAGAAAAGTTACTACTAATTCATGCCAAACTTCTCATGTTAGAACCAATCAGGATGTACTTAAATATCTATTTGATCATTTCCAGTCAAAAATGTTGATCGCTAAATTGACTACATCAAAAGCTTCAGAATAGTCAGAGGGACAAAGTCAGAACATAAGGTAACATAAAATGAGTTAAATTACATAACAAGAAATTGCGAGGTAGCTTTGTCTTGCAGTATTGAACAAGTCAATTCTGATAAAAAATGAAAAATGCAACAAAGAATGAACAGTTCCTAAAAGATGAACAATAAATGACAAAATGCCGAAACTGCAAAATAAACTTAAGCCATTTTCATTCATTTTTAAAATCGCATCCAGCATTTTCTACAATGTCTCAGAAAAGAATATGACAAATTCATCAACTTCCGAGCCCTAATCATAAGCTAGACAAATGCATCATGAGCTTAAATTCGCCTGCTGTGTTATCATTAATTCTTTCACTGCTATGTGCAGAGGAATGCACAGAAATGTGCCGATGCTTTCGATTTGCTATAGTGCTTTTGTTTATTTAGTGCTGGCAGAAATTCTTTATCATCTGTCTTCCACATCAGCATGGCTGAGCCAATCTCTTTATGGATTGAACACAAGTCCAACCACGCCATTAGACTCTTAACGAAAAACAGGCTCAGATGAGTGGGCAAAGGGAAGGAGTGCAGAAACATTTCACTGAGGGGCTGGAAGGCATGTTTTTCAACACAGTCCACATGGTTCCCGGGTAAGTCCGCCTCGTATTGGTTTGACGTAAAAATTCTGAAACTCATATATTAAGCTGTGAATTCCGCAAAATATCATTGCATGATGAAAATATTGGAGTATGGTGCGCGGTGTCAGTTTCCTTGATTGTTGATACGACTGTAGACACTGCAGTTTATACGCGCATCTTCAATAGTTTTGTGGAACAGCTGAATGATATCGAAGGCTATTTCCAGCAAGATGAAGCATCGTGGCATACATCTAACTCATCCATTTAACTTGTAACCAGTTTCTTTGATAATCGAATAATCTCAAAAGATCTATCGCCTCCAAGATAATCTCACCTAACCAACCGGAATTTTCTTATGAGGTAGCTTAAAAATTGAGTGCACAAGAATAGACCTCGGAAAACTGCTCCACTCCATGAACCCATTAGTAACGAAATAAGCAACATTGGCGAAGATACTCTATGTAGAACGTCACAGAATATGGTGACACAAATGCAAATATGTTTGGATGCCTGTGGGGAATACTTCCAACATTTGCTAGGAGGACAATGAACACTGTAATCTCCTTATTGTGCTTTTAGTCTCCCAAAGCGCACATGTATCCTATTATTAGTTCAAAAGTTATGATCCATTAAAGTGGTTTAGGTTGATATGGATCGCACTGTAGTGCAATACGTTTTTGTAAAAATAGTTCGTTACAGAATAGGTAGGGACAGTAATGTGAATGTAACACATCAGATCTTTCTATATACAATAGAAGATAAATGTAATCCACAGCTATTTATGCTGACAAACAGTTTTGCGTATATAATTATTAATGTGAAATATTGTAAGCATTTCACTCGAGGTCCGCTAAAAAAAAAAAGTATCATTGGAGTTTTGGTGGCTGATCAAGAGGACACACGCACATGCCGGTCCGCATGGCCGCACTCACTTTGGTGCTTCGTGGCGCAGGGGATCGTGGGTTCGAGTCCCACCTCGGACATGGGTATCTGTATTTGTATATGTTTGTGTGTATTAGAAGCAAAACGATAAGCAATTAGCTAAAAAAGAAACGTTGGGAAAAGAGGCAAAAAGAAGATAAAGAAAAAGGAACAGAGTGCCGGAGTCTTGACAAGACTCCGGAATAAAATATTAAAAAAAAAAAAAAATTAATTAATTAATTAAAAAAAAACTAGATGAATTGTGCAGTGCTGAGTATACCTTACAGCAGCATATTTTTCTGCTTGATGTTTTATTCCAAAAGAAGTGTGAAACAAAATACCATCGTAAGCTACCAGCGTTAGAGTTCTTAGCATATCATTTCGCGTGTAAAGAACAAAGAAATGATTTCAACATGAAAAGAAAAGAAACAGAGACACAAGAGCATTTCTAATCAATGCCAGAGTTTCTAACATATAGTGTAATGTGGGTAAGCCAAGAATGTACATCTATATAGCGTTTGTTCCGTGAGTTGCTTTGACTGTAACATTGGACTGTTGACGTCATTTGGATTGTGAGAGCAGCAATCATTCTCCAGTTTAGTCGGTCTAGTTCAGGTCTAGCCCCACTGTGATGTTTAAACCTGTTTAGGTGCTGTTCGACTATTATACCGCTATGGACCTCAAAATATGTACATAAATAATCATATTAATGCCTCTTCTCTTTGACGTGCACGATATCCACTACAAATATTCATTCTGGTTTACAGAGGAAAACGCCATTTTTAGTATTTTACCAGTAAACATATATGAGAAATTAATGTAGGTTAATTTAGGTTGTCATTTCGTTAATTTCATACATTATAACTTATCCCTTGATGCATGGATGATACAAGCTTACCATCAGCTAAAAAATTGACATAAAATGCATTAGCGTTCCGTACTCTTTAACCAGTAATATAAAAATTTAATACAATGTTACATATTTTATTCCATGCTTTCACCACTACTTCAATAATCTAATTTACTTAATGGTAGCTGATGGTGATAATAACCATTATGGCAGGATTTTTTGCTCTAAGTGGTTGGTCCCAGTGTTAGTCTCATTTGTCAGGCAGCGGGAGCTAATGTCAATACCAAACATCAATCAATACTCCCTCATTACAGACATATTTACAAAAATAATATTTCAACGCACTTTTTGAACATATCATTTTTGCCATTTGGTCGGCGATGTGTAAAAATAACAAAATAGGAGAAGGTTTGTGAAAAAAGAATTAATAATTTGTTATGACAACACATTTTTAAGTGAGGAACGCGCGTCCATTGTTCCGTAACCCTACATTACCCCGTTCAAAAGGTTTCTTTTTATTATGATATGTATTGGTATTCACTGAATCCAGCACTCTATACAAACTATAATGCACGATTCATTTAATCCCATCATCCTCACTCCGTCTCTTTCACTCCTGCCCCTCTTTTTTCCTCGAAAACACCATCAAACAAATTGTAATAAAACACCATTACTGCCTCACAATGACATCCCATCACAGATCTATACACATTGCCAACATTTTTCAAAAAAAAGGTCGGAGAGACATAAAAGAGAATGGAAAAATAACAAATAATAAAATAAAAACAGCATTGGCTGGCCTGGGGATAGGGCAAAGAAAAGTCTATCTCTGTGTTCGCTAAACGAGTGAACATGTAAACAGGAGAAAGGGGCCACCCTGAAGCGAAGAGTTATTGGCGAAATTTGTTGGCCGTCAGGCTCGACGTGGAGGGCAAAGATGAAGAAAGCTTCGGGGTCACGAGCAAAACCGAGACTACAAATTTAGCAGTGCTATGTAAAATAGACTTCACTCGGCTCTCACTTCGTAACTACATATTACAGGTACCATGAGCTGTCGTTTGCAATGTCTCTGCAAAGTGTGTAACCTATCATTTACAGTTTTATCACCATAATCTCTAATGGTCCATTTCATTAAAAACTAGCTTCAGAAACACTGTAGGCTCTCGGACTTCTTTTGTTTCCTTCTCGAATTCTTCCTTCTCATTTAAGTGTTTTCCACAGCCATAATTACGGACAGTTTCCTCAACTTGCATAAATAACAATAAAACGTTCTATTTTCTGTATCTTAGCCAGTAAATTTTAATTTTTTTCTCCTATGTAAAAAGTTTTATGTGATTCTCTATTCATCCTTCTACAAGCAAATTTTACAAAATCTTATTCTTGTATTTACTACTTGATAATTTCAGTAATCTGTCGTTATATGTTAAAATCCATATAAAGCTTGTGGGTAGTGTCTGCCTTACATTAACAAAATACCGAGTTTGAACCTCGCTTACGATGAGTTACCCGATAATGTTTTTTCGGGAGTTTCTCTTATCTTAAGAAAACGATTGTCGAGTAACCTTAGGCTTCAGGGACCCCAAAACCATTGAGTACTATTCCATCAATTTCATTCATCGTCCGATATAACCAACCAGATTAAAACACACAAAAATATAAAGCTAAAGTGATAGTCAGATTTTTAAAAAAGAGGACCACTTGAAATCATTGAAAATGGCTATGATATGATACTCGCTGATCGTTGCGAAGTGGCAGAGGGCATAGGTGTGCAAACAGGTGTGGCAATTCATATTTTGCCAATGGAGATAAAATGTGTGGGCTTAATAGGTGCCACGATTGGTCACAGTAGATAACAAGCGGGAGCGGCTTTCAAATTAGAATCGTGTTTGCACCTTTCTAAGCGAAATCCGAAGGAGCTTTTGCGTCGAGTTGTCACCGTCGGTGAGTCTTCCGGAAACCAAACAAAAATAAAACCAATGGATTGTTTCAGGTGAATCTGCTCCTAAGAAGGCAGACAGGGTTCTATACGCCGGAAAAATGCAGATGCCAAGGTTATCTGCAATTGGTTTTTTACAAACAGGAAAAACGATTACTGGACGATATTATAGTGAGGTGTTGACCCGATTTGACGTGATGTTGAAGGAGTCAAAGCCCCATTTGCGATGAAGAAAATGCGGCAAAGCACCAGCACAGTCGTCCGCATTGTCGCCGCCAAACTGAATGAATTGTCGTAGACCTGTCCTAACTCTCTGAAATTTCTCTTATTGCTAAACATTGATAATGGCTCGCGGGAACAAAATTTAGATCAAATGAGGTCATCGTCGAGACAGAGGAGTATTTTACACAGCTGGTTATTCCCATTTTTGGAGGAGTTAAAAATGACAGGAAATTGATAAAACAAACATATTTCTAAATGGGGATTATGGTGAGAAATAGATAACTTGTGTTTGAAAGAACTGCCATCTTCATTCCCAAAACGGGTATTTATTAAACCGTCCTCGTAGTTAACAGATACAGCATGTTATTTCTGAGAAGGTGTACGTAAATTCTGATCAATTCAGCTGTCATTTATCTAATAAATATTTGCTCTACCACTTGCCTATAGAAGTAAGAAAGACTTGTATTCCAATAAGAAATTAAATAATGGTTTCTCACCGGGCACATATTTTGAGACTCCCTCAATTCCCCTCTAAAAACAAATCAGACGATATGTGTGTGTGTGTGTGTGAATGAGAGAGGGGCAGAGAGAGGGAGACAGATTAGGAATAACACTCAAAAGTAAAAACACGGATGTACAAATATCAAATGGTATTTAATTAAGTATCTTATAAGAATACGACACTTTGATTTTCAAGAAAATCCTCTAGACTACCCTTTACATAGGATATTTCCCCAAATGTTTATTTTCTTAAACTGTTCTTCAAAGATTTTGATTAAAATGCTATATAATGGATTAACTGTTTTTTCACATAAGCCGTGTGTAGAACAAGAGTTGGATAGGTAGACTGAAAAATTCAATGCCATAGCCGGGACTTGAACCACAGATCTCCCGAACTCTAGCCGGTTGCTCTGCCACTGAGCTACCATGGCAACATGCCGGCATAGCATTGAATTTCTCAACTGACTCTCATGTTTCCTGGTGAATTCAATGCCATGCCGGCATGTTACCATGGTAGCTCAGTGGCAGAGCAACCTGCTAGAGATCGGGAGATTCGTGGTTCAAATCCCGGCTATGGCATTGAATTTTTCAGTCTGACTCTACCTATGCTATATACCTATTTAAGAACTTACAATACTAATAAAATGTATTTTTTGGATATAGGATCTACTCATTCTGTTAGAATTTAGTAAAACTGGTAAATCGTAAGAGATACCAGATGGCCCAACTACCCCGTATTTGATGTTTGCGTTAAAAGAGTCCAGAGTCCAAGAACAGGTCGCCCAGGTTTACCTGGGCGGAGTGTAAGTCGCCACAGTACCTAACCGCTAAAAGCGGTTTTACCTGTGCGATATTATAGGGGAAAAAGATTTTGTTCCACAAGCTTTATTGTCTACGTCCGCCGGGCGGTGTTAAAATTCCTCCGCAGCCTTAGGGCTGAGTGTAGTCGGTCACTTGGGCGGTCACCCACCCAAGTGGTGACCACGCTCGATGCTGCTTAACTCGACGTGCCGCTTGTGTGGCCACCGTGTTAAGCAGGCCAGGTGGGAGGAAAGTTGGTAGGATTATGGATTTGGGTGGGTGACGGTTTCCAGGTTAGTCAGGGGGGGTAGGGTTTCAGCCGGGTGGTCTCCCAACCGGCTGCCACCCCTTCCGTTGCTGTATAACCTGGGGGCTTGTTTGGATTAAGGGATGGCAGTCTCTCAGGCCAGTGGACCGAGAGCGTCCCTTGGCAGGGGGTAGGATTTTCTCCTTCTTGGCGCCCTATGGTCGTAGTCGCCCAAAGTGCGCACCAGAGGGTTGGGGTGAAAGGGGAGTTTATCATACAACGTGCGGGTTCGTTCCCTCACGACGTCGATGATATACGGGATTCCTGAGTAAGTATGTAGGATGTGAGATGGGAATCTGTACCCAGTATCATAGATCATCCTTAACGCCCTGTTCTGGACGACTTGAAGTCTGCGGATTGTGGTCGGCGCCGCTGTTCCCCAGACCTCGAAGCCGTACAGGATCAGAGGGGGAATGATCGCCTGATACAGGCGCAGTTTGAGGTGTTTAGGCATGGCGGATTTAAGAACCGGGTTCAACTGCCTGAGGGCGGCCTGGCCTAGCCCCACCTTGCCCCTTACATGTGGCGCGAAAGTGAGCCCGCGGTCGAGGAGAACCCCAAGATATTTGGCGGTGGTGACCCATAGGATCTGCCGCCGCCTCAACCTCAGGGCACGCATCGGCCGCCAGCGACGGACCTTCGCCAGGAGAAGAGCCGAACTCTTCCCCGGACTGATGGCCATCCTCCACCTTTCACTCCACCGGCCGATGGCCCGGAGTAGTCGCTGTAGTGGGGGGAAGCAGTAACGGGCCTTCTTGTTCTGTGCCATTATGAGGACGTCGTCGGCATATTGGCACAGGACAGTTCGGGGTTCCGTCGGGATGTCAGACATGTAGGCGGCGAAGAGTAATGGGGACAGTACACTGCCCTCCGGCACTCCCGCCGCTATGGGTCTGACGGTGGAGAGTCTTCCCTCCACTCTCACCCGGAATGAGCGTTCCCGAAGGAAGCTGCTTATCAGGGTGAGATAGGGGGGAGGGACGCCTGCTTGCTTGAGTTTGTAGAGGAGTCCCTGATGCCAGGTAGTGGCCCAGGGCAGCCTTCTCGGCGAGGCGCAGTAGCTGCAAAGTCGTGGAGTGCCCTCGACGAAAACCAAACTGGTGATCCGGTAGGAGGTGCCTTTCCTCGAATAGAGGGGTGAGGCGGGGCAGGAGCAACCGCTCAAAAACTTTTGAGACGGTCGGAAGTAGACTGATGGATCGGTAATTACATGGGAAGACCGGGTCCTTGCCGGGCTTTAGAATACATACCATCCGCGCCTCCTTCCAATAAGTTGGAAAGTGACGGAATTGGAGGCATGCATTAAAAATCCGGGTCAGGTGGATCACGGCCTTTCGGGGTAGGTGTTGGAGCATGGGCGCCGTGACGCCGTCGTGCCCCGGGGATTTGCTTGGGTGCAGTTTTTGAATTTCGGAAGTCACCTCTTTCGGGGTGACTATAGGGAGTTGGATCCCGTCGTGTGGCGGCGGTGTCTCCTCATAGAGATAGTCCACCGTCGCCTCCACAAGGTCACTGAAGTCCTCGTCCTGGGGGTCCTCCCGGGGTTCAAACTGACTCTCTAGGTAGTCTGCAAACACTGTGGCCTTCTCGCAGGGCTCAAAAGCGAGACCCCCACGAGTGCCATGTAGAGGATGCTGATATTGCGTCTTGTCCTTCCTTAGGGACTTGATAATCCGCCACGGTTTCTTTTCTTGCAGGTTGACGGTCTGCATCAGGTTTTCCCAGGCCTGTTTCCTGTGCGCTCGGAGCAGTCGCCTTGCCAGGGTTTTGAACCTCTGGTATACTGCCCCTATCCTGGGGTGGCGGAAGCTCTCAATGAGTGCGATCCACTGAGCGTACGCCACTGATAAGCAAGAGGGTAAAACGAAGGTCGCTCAGCCAGTTCCCCATTTACTGGTTTTAACTTGAGATCTGTAACTCTTTTAACACTCTAAGGGACATCTGCACACATGAAGTACGGGACAGTTGGGCCACCTGGTATACACATATTTACCACATAAACAAATATAGATATCGCTATAACTCGTCATTTATGTCAAATATGTTTTTTGTGGCATTAAACATTTTCAGCCTCGGTTAAAGTGAAGTGGAAGGAGGCAGCAGCATTGTTATGAATCCAAATCCTTAAATACTCAACTCTCTCCTTAACTAATGAGTTTGTTATAATTCTCATAAAAGGCTAAAGGATATGTGATATATTAAGTTACGGTGGATGAGAACTGTTACTTAAACTGGGACAAGTGAACCTCTCGTTCCGATTACTTAAAACAATCCAAGAGGATTGTGTCAATTATTACATTCCAAAAGTACTGCACCCAGAGTTACTTAAACCATGCACTTATACCCGCCCTTCTTAACAACATTCTTTGGAAAGCATTAGTGCTAAAACTTGAGGTTTATTTCGAGAATATTCTAAGATAGTGTAATGTTTTCTTCTTCCTTTAGATGAAGGTCCCTTTAGAGCTGTTCTGAGACCAATGAAACTATTTGCTCCACCTCATACGAGGTCATCCAATTTCCAATGCTTGCCGTGGTAATCTGGAAGGTTCCATCCTTTGCACGTGCTCTTACCTCTTATACTTGTACCTTTTAATTTCTTCCGCAGCATTTTATTCTTCTCTTATATTATATGTATTCTGAAATCGATCTTTGCTAGTTATATCCAAGAATGAGCTTATAAATCTCATTTGTGTTGCCTCCATTCTTGATGTTTATTTGTTTTTTAAGATCCACGTTTCAAAAGGCGTATTTTAATGGAGGCTAAGATTGTATCTATACAGATCAATTTAATCTTCTACCTTATTTTTCTATAGCAGTATTTTAATACAGCCATTGACTCTATTGCACACTTTAATATTTTCTTCCGTTTCTCTCTTTTTATCATTTACTGTTATTCTCGAACCCAAACAATATCTGCTGAACGATTTTTCCGGTTTATACCCCACCGTTAACTGCCTTTCCCTATATTACCTATATGCCATGGTGATAACTCGCATACTGTGGTCGTTAGGTTTCTATACATATTTAATTTTATCATTAGATCACACTCACATTCATACTTCCAAACTCTGGGGAGGATAGGGAATAATCTAAACAAGAGAAATATATTTGCCCCAGCAGAGGATCGAACCTGGGATACCTCGCTCAACAGCCAGGTGTTCTACCGACTAAGCTCGGGGTCAGCCTCATCAGGGTGATTGCCTCTGTTTTTCTCCCGAAATTTCCATATTGTATTCTTTTATTATCTTATTCAGATTAAACACTGATTTCTGAATATCTTCCTCATTCTCCACCAATAACAACTGATCACCTAGAACTATTATTGTATCTGTTTAATATAGTAATTCACTTTGGCTTCCATGTCATATTGTCTTGAATTGTGTAGCATACAACTACACTTCATTTTGAAAAAGATCCATTTATACTGTGCTGTGGTTATATTCAGATCGCTCCTATTGCTTACCAACAATGCAAAATTGAACTTTATAACTCTACTGAACTGTTACAAATTGATTGTAGAAAGGAAAGTAATCACGGTGTCCTAAACGGTGTGACAAAACCGGATTATGCTTTCTTTCATTACCTTACTCCATCAACTGTGAAATATTATGCTTTGTATACAATTTCACTGCGGAAATACTTTCTCTCGGCATTTTTCTAAACCATGATACGCTATCTTCGTGCCAATCATTTAATTGATTGTTCTAATCTAATATTTTAAAATCTTCGCTGCGTTTCTTACTATATCAGAGAGAGAGAGAGAGAGAGAGAGAGAGAGAGAGAAATTAAGACAAAAATGAATAGAAGTAGTATACCTATGGCTGGGTTTTTGCACGCTATCAGTCGATATCATGGGGTAAAATATATCTAATATATTTCCATCGCATTGATAGACAGAGAGCGACAAATATACCGTAAGGAGTCGGTAAAAGACTACAAAGTGCTGCCAATCGACGTGATCAGGTAATTGTGAAAATGGACTAGGTTACTGTATGCTTGGTATATTTATGTTCATGAGCGATGAAAAGCTAGAAAGTTGAGGGTTCATCCTATAAATTGTTCAATGGTTCAATTATCAACAAGGAAAGATTTTTAACAACACACCTCATCTAATTATTAACGATGGTCCCAGATTTTCTAACTTTAATTTCATCAAGGAAACATTCCGTTTCGAGCAAGGAACGTACCATGTTTCACAAAAAGATGTAACTGAACAGATGACAATACGCAATTGCATGAACCTGACTGATGAAGCTAGCAGGTAGCAGCCCTGGCGTCAGGATGACCAACGATAAAAATATCGTGCCAGGGCATAAACAGTCCACTCCAGCTCACGTAGCAAGGGAATGCATCCGATGTGTAATCATTGCTTTTTCTAAGACATACCACGTGGTTTTCCACAAGACAACAATACATTTATCATCTGATTATTTTATGGCTTTGCATAAACAATTATTTGTAGCACGATATCGTCCGATAGTTATCGCATGCATAAATCGAGACTTTCGCTACTCGCTGCGGTTATACGATCAATGAAGTTACCTTAAAGTATATTTACTAATGGAATTGTAAAATATCGCTTGAAGAAGAAGGAATTCAACTGCTTTTCTTTTATACTCTGAACAGCGCATTAAGTGCTCGAGTGATTTAAATTGAAAACAGGCGGACTCTTTGGGGGATGGGAATAACTCTGGAACACAGTATGTTTGACACGGAGGCTGCTGAGCCGCACTGACCAACCCACAGTCAGGCGGATAGCTCGTGGTGTAATGGTTACCTTGCTAACTTCATATACCCAAGGTCGCGGGTTCAAACCCGGCGGAGGACAATGGATTTTTTGGGTGTAAAAACCCTTAGCATGGCTTCCTTCGGAAGGGAATTAGATTTACGACACGTAAAAGAACCTCAAGCCTGATAGAGAGGTACCTGAGCAAAATTAAGCTGTCTTTCACGCCCAATATAGAACGGGACGCTGAGAACCACAGCAGTTAAAGAGCGTCCATAAATAACACGCATTTCATTTTTTTTTTTTTTTTTTGCGACTCCGAAGTACCTCAGAACAGAAAATTGGCCCCCAAAATGCTTACATCGGAGCTTTGTGCATTTAGAAATTGGGCGTATTTATAGGGGACGTCTAATAGGTTAGATCCTCTTTATCTTTTTTACTCTTAGAACCAAACCTAATGTAAATAAATGTCGTCATTAACTAGTTCGCGATTGGCGGGAAATCAAAGCACACCATAACACATAGTATATTAAATACGCGCAATTATTTGTGAATTTCCAAGAAGTATGCTAATTAGACATAATGCAAGTCTTTTTACCAATATGAATAGTAAAACTAAAAAAGGTTGCGTTTAATTGTGTTCGATGTCGCCCTTCCTTCTGCATTCATACCATAAAGGAGCAGTTAGGAGGACGACAAAAATGACTGCTTCCTTGTTTCCTATAAGTATACCGTCTATTTTACCACAGCAACCAACAACGGGAGACAGTTAAAAGATACGGGACAAAATTACATGGAACGTACCATACAAGCACTGTTACTTATTGGTGCGGAGGTAGAGAGTCTGCCTCACATTTAAGAGATCCTGGGTTCGAATTTTGGCTAGAGTGATTACCCGTTTTTACTTTCTCTACACATACTATTCACATAGTGTATAGAGAAGCTATTGCATTCCACCCAAAAATTCGATACCGAGATTTCACCAGAAATATGTGTTTTAGGGTCCTCTGTATCCAAAAAACATTTTTAGAAAAAGGTACCGTGTGTGTGAACACGATAACTTAAAAATGAAAAGTCGGTAAAATACCAAACTTGGTATTTAAGTTTAGTATCTTTCAGTGATGCGATACGAAGATTTTGAGAAAAATTCCCCCCAACCCAAACTACCCTTTTCGTGGGAAAAAAATCGAAAACTTTGATTTTTTCAAAAATGGCTCTAATGATTTTGATTAAAATACCGTATATTAAAGATATGTATATAGCAAATAAAATGTATATCTTGGATTTTCTGGGAAAAGCCTCTGAGCACCTCTTTATTCTGAATGAATTTTGCTGAATTTTACGCAACTGGTAAACCGTAAGAGATAGGCAAAAACTTAATACAAAAAATGTAGATCACTTTAAAACACACAATTTAAGTCATATACGATTTTTTCATGGAATTGACTATTTCTGAGGTATTCCTTGTTATTTGTTTCAGATTCAAAATACTTAAACTTTTCTCACACGGAAAGTTGTCAATTCCTGGACCTGCACTGAAACGGATTTTAACCTCATGGCAATCAGCTTTTAAAGGATATGACCATCCTTTTAGCCTAGTGTATTCCCTTATTTTCCTCCTAATTACAAGGAAGCAAGTAATTAGACAATTTCTGCTAATGTTTATCTCGATTATCATAAAGTAGACAGAAAAATATGCTTTTTAACAATAATTTGTTACAGCGATATAGAGAAAGTCATATAAATGGAACACATTAGATTTGTCTTTTTAGTACGAGTTCTCCGTCATCCTCAGAAGACGAAGGTCGGTAACCCCGCGCTGATTTGAGCATCATTATGTTCATTCACCGTCCAATATGACCTATCAGATTAAAGAACGTTAAAATACAACAAACTAATGTTATATACACTAAATCCACTACCAATACTAAGAATATAATCAACAGAGGCCAAGACTACCGACGGACAGGTGAGTATTGCCTGCAAACAGACTGTACGAGGATGGTTTGCAACTTGCGACTCTATCAGTAAAATCCAAGAAAAGTTTAACTGCATTTCTTTTCATCGTAGCTTTAATGCTTAGGAATTCCTATGTCTGCATTCACTGAATTAGGCTTTGAAAGTAAAGGTACGTATGCTCTATGTTCATCATACGTAATGAATGACTAGCATGCCTCTTGATTCTCAGAAAACAAACGACTTGATGATGGACATGAACCCAAATGTCATCTATTTTTTCGCGTCGAATAACCATGACAGATCCGTGACGAATTCTCCGAGAAGAGGGTTTCCCGTTGTAGCGCTTGCAACAACATCGCTTTAACACAGGATGGTTAAGCCGGCGAGACCGTCGCATTGCACACGTGAAAATCCGAAGTAAAACACGCAGTGCTAAAAGAAATTCCAATGCGTCCCAGACGTCCAATGTGTACGCAAGATAATAGAGGCATACCTCAGAGTCTTTCACGTTTCCTTATGCACCCCTGACAATGTCCCTCAAATTCTTCGGTAATCAAACTTGATATACTGCTCTGTTTATTTAATTTGTAATGCAAATTGCAGTTTTATTTATGGACGCTCTTTAACTGCTGTGGTTCTCAGCGTCTCATTCTACATTGAGCTAGCAAGACAGCTTAATTTTGCTCAGAGACCTCTTTTTCAGGCTTGAGGTTCTTTTATGTGCCATAAATCTACGACACGGGACCAACGGCTGTAATTCCCTTCCGAAGGAAGCCATGTGAAGGATTTTTACACCCGAAAAAAATCCATCGTTCTCCGCCGGATTTGAAACCGCATGTAATGTATTGGAAAAGCTAATCGTAAGATCACACCAACGACAATATATATATATATGATTTATGTGCAGAACTCGGCATAGGGACGTTGTACGAGATATTATGTGTTGTCTCTTATAACTCAATTAAATAACAAAAGAAAGAAAGAAAGAAAAAACGAAAGAAAGCAATTGGGTGTGGATTCTGTTACTATGGTAATGATAATAAATAAATATAGATCATTGAACAGGCCAACAATGTGCATTGGCAGTGAACATTTTGTATAAAAATAACAATAGCTATGAAAGAGGTTGCGTTCGAACCCGATAAGTTTTTCGGGGTTTTCCCTTAGACGAATATCGAGTAACTTTTAGCTCCATAAATCCTGAGATCATTTGAACCTCATTTCACCTATTTCATTCATGTACGATATGATCAAGCACATTACAGGACGTTAAAACTACCCTTAGACGCCATTTTCATTGTTTTAATTCAGGACGACATGATTTCGTCTCTTCTACTCTTCCATAAACATAAAGTTAAGAACTATAAGACAACAGATTCGGCACTGAAGAAGAAGGCCCCACACAGCAGAAGGACCAAGTGTACATCAGATATGTTGCAGCGCCAATGAGTTCGGCGATAAAGCATTCTGCTTCAATGAACTTTATCACAGAGGAATGTAAGAAAAATATTGCACTTACATCTTCATTTTCATTTCTACAAGCTTCCAACTAAAATCCTTTGATTTTCTCTCACGAATAATATTTTGTGAAGAGCTGTTAGTCACATGAATAAAGAGGAATTTACTAACACGTTATGGACATCTGACAAATCACATCTGTCTGGATTTGCAAGCAAACAGAATTTCTGTTGAAGGAAAAACAACGACCGAGAAATAAGCCAGGAACGTGAAAATGATTGAAACCTTTCTTACTAATGAAATTAACGCGATTTTCTTATGTTTCCTGGTTTCAACAACTTGGAGCCACTAGTCACGCTACGGAGGTCTCCATGAATGCCGCTAGGAGACTTTTCCCAAATAAAATCATTCCCATTAGAAGTGACTTCACCTGGTCAGCAAGATCCCCTGATTTGAAGTATGCGATTTCCTTTTACGGGGATATTTGATGACTATTGTATTTAAAGATCGCCTGCAAAAAATTGAAAGACTAAAAGTAAATTTTTATGAAGTCGCCAATATTCCAACATGTTGCATCGCTGTATTCACAATTGCGGCCATAGTTTGAAGAGTTCTGCGTGAGAATTATTTTCACTTGAAGTATGTTATTTAAAAAAATCTTATGTGTTGCACTCACATGACTTTCTCTAGCTACTCTACAAACAAACTTCTTACGAAAGATAATTCTTCATTCAACACCATGCTAATCGAGATAAACATTAGCAGAATTTAATACTTAATACGTAGAATAGAACTAAAGGAATGCACTAGGCTAAAGTGATAGTCAAATGTTTTAAAAGCTGTCGTTATGCGATTGTCATTGCAAATCGCTTCTTTGCTTAGCCAGGAGTAGAACAAAAGAAATACTGACACTTCCGTTTGAGAAAAGTAGAAGTACTTCACAATTGAAGTCAATAACAAGCAATATCTCCGAAACGGTTACCTCCACAACAAAAACGTAAAGGACATAAATTGTGTATTTTGACGAGATCTACAATTTTTGTAAAGTAAGTGTTTGTCTTTCTCTTACGGTTTACTAGTTATACCAAATTAAGCAAAATTCATCCGGAATAAACAGGTCTTCAGAAGATATTCCCAGAAAATTCAATACATACATTTTAGTTGCGATACCTTAATATGGTGTTTTAATCAAAAGCGTTAGAGCCATTTTTAAGAAAAACAAAATTTTCGAAAAATTTTCCAAGTAAAGGTAGTTAGGGGTGGACTTTTAGTTTTGGAGCTATGCTACCCACAGACACACACACACACACACATACACACACGGATATTTTTTTAAAAATGTTTTTTTTTCGATTCAGGGAGTCTCAAAACACGTATTTCCGGTGAAATCTCGGTATCGAATTTTTGGGTGCATTACAGTACCTTCTCTATACACTCCTCGAGTACGTAAAGAGAAAGTAAAAATAAAGTCATAGCAAGTTGGTTAGGAACCATATATATTTGTGAAATATGCTTTCTTGTATGGAATAACCATAATTTAAGGTCACTGTTTCTCTGCTGTACACTATAATATTTTTCGGCTATTTTTTTGACAAACTTAATGGAATAAAATTGCGGGAGATGGAAAACTATGGATATTATCAAGATCCACACAAATACAAACACAATTAAAATAAAATATTAGAGCAAATAAATGGAAGGATAGTTAAACTAAAACAAACAAAAATAGTATAAAGGATTTCCTCATAGTTTAATTTACCAGTATCAACGTTCCAATTTACTTATAAGTATTTTATTAAAAATCTCATGTGTCCCATTCACAACATTTTCTCTACATCTCTGTAACAAATTATTGTTAAAAAGCATTCTTCTATCTATTCCATTCTAATCAAGGTAAACATTAGCAGAAACTGTCCTTATTACTTGGTTCATTGTTAAATAGAACGGAAAAAATAGGATGTGTTTGATTCACATGATGTCCTCTAGCTGTACGGCAAATAAACCTTTTATTCAAAGGATTATTCTTTTATCTGTATTATGCTAACAGGGATAAACATTAGCAGCAATGATCTTATTACTTGCTTCCTTGTAAGCAGAAGGGAAAGTAAATTCACTGGCTAAAGCGATAGTCTCGTCCTTTAATAGTCAGTCGCTATGTGAAACATTTGAAATTCCCATCTCTTTGCTTGCCAGAAGTAAACAATGTTTTAATGAGATCTACGCTTTTTGTGTAGTTAGTTTTTGTGTATCTCTTACGGTTTGCCAATTAAATAAGTCATTCAGAATGAAGAAGTCTTTGGAAATACCAATACCACAGCAATTGAAATGCATGCTTCCTCTACTTGCTAAACGAAGTAGAGACAAAAATAAGTTGTTTTAGAGAAAGATAGAGAAAGTCATGTGAACTAATACAGATTTTTCTCCTATACTTTATACATCTTACTTGTAGCTAAGTTGCCTGCACTAGTATACTACATATGCCGTTTTTCCTTTAATTTAAGTTTAAAACTAAAGTTCTAGTAAATATATTTGGGAATAAACCTATAAAATTATTATTTAAATAATAAAGAAAATAAAAATGAAAATAAATGTAGATTCTTTCAAATTAAAAGTTTAAATTCTTCTAAACCAGTTTTCATAATGCTGCCAAAGATACTTCCAAAAAAGTAATTCAAATGGCCATGAGTGTTAGGTGATAGGTAATGGACTGGCCATCCATTCAAAGCAAAATGTTGCAAGTTCAAATCCCAGTGACTGCGGTAAATGACGGGGAAAGCCCAAGTAAAGTAATCGGTGTGATACTTGGAAGTTAGATTTGGCTGTAGTTATGTTGGTTTTCTCTTTTATTTATTTAAAAAATCACTGCAATTATAGGGCAAAAATTGTTTATATTTTTACAATATAAAAAGTCTTGATTACTTGTAATTTATGGTTGAAGGTTACTATATCATGAAAGTAATCCTAGAGTACAGTTACGCTTAAAACAAGCGGACCTTATAGGCACCAACAGGCAACAAAGGATTAAACAATAATTTCTGTATGATGATTTGGAATGACTGAACTTACAATCATAATTGTCAATATCAAGAGCAACTCTTTCCTTTTGTGTGAAACCAGGTACCGGAAATATCCCAGGTTGGGAGGTCTGGCACAGAATGTATTCAGCCTCTTGAGACCCTCGAAGTCAAACTGAGAAGCTGCTTGCGTGTCTGATCTCGAAAACCGCGCAGAAGGGGAGGGGGTACTCGACATGCTGATCACGTTATTCCTATTTCAGCAATCTTTCTATAATTCCATATGAGAAGAAACAGACGATGCAGCGATGGGTGACAGGTATTGGCCGCCCAGCATTTCTTTTGAATACGAACCTAAATCAAAATCTGGTAAAGCAGTCTTGTTTAATTCAGAAGGGATTATAACTCGGGAAGTTATTATAAATTAATATCTTAATATGTAGCACTATTTTCACTAAAGTACTATATTCACTACGAGTACTAGTTGTAATCCAACCAACATTTCGATACCGATATTTCACCGGAAATGCATGTTTTGAGGACCCCTCCCCCAAGAGAAGCATTTATAGAAAACGTTGTGTGTCTGTGGACAGCATAACAGCATAACTGGTTAGATACCAAACTTGATATTGAAGTTTATTATCTTCAAAGGATGCGGCGCGAAGATTTTCAGGAACTCCTCAAACTGCCTTTATATGAAAAAGTTTTAAAAATGTGATTCTCTCAAAGTGGTTCTAATGATTTTGATTATGATACCGCATACTAAAGATATTTACATAATACATTAAATGTATATCTTACAGTTTCTGGGAATAGCCTGAGAAAACCTCTTCATTCTGGATGATTTTTCCGTAACTGGTGAACCGTAAGAGAAACACAATACACAAAAAATGTAGATGTTAAAATACACAATTTACCTTTTTTTTGAAGCTATTTCCGAAATATCCCATGATATTGGTTTCAATTTTAAAATGTCGCCCTCCGTGGTGTACCCAAGGTCGCGGGTTCAAACCCGGCGGAGGACGATGGATTTTTTCGGGTGTAAAATTCCTTAGCATGGCTTCCTTCGGAAGGAAAGTAAAACCGTTGGTCCCGTGTCGCAGATTTACGGCACGTAAAAGAACCTCAAGCCTGATAGAGATGCCTCTGAGCAAAATTAAGCGGTCTTTCACACCCAATATAGAATGGGACGCTGAGAACCACAGTAGTTAAAGAGCGTCCATAAATAAAACGCCATTTTTTCAATTTTAAAATGCGTATATTTTTCTCAAACACGAAGTCATAATCCGTTTTCTTTTGTTTTATCCCTGGCCGTGCAAAGAGAACCGAATTTCAAAATCAATCGCATAGTGACAGCTATTACATACAATATTTAACTATCGCTGTCTGGTGTATTCCCATATTTTGCTTCTGCTTATAAGAGACTAAGCAATAAGCCAATTTCTACTAATATTTCTCTCAATTATAATTAAGTAGATAGAAGAAGTTTAAGAATAGTTTGTTTGCAGAACAAGTTGATAAAAATATGTGAATGGAACAATAAGGATTTTTGCTTCTCAAATGCTATTAAAACTACAACTAAGGGCTTTATTTTGTGTTGTATGCTCAAGAAATAAAAAAAAAAAAACAATTGTTATGAGATTTGAAATGGAGAGTTTTTAAAAAATTTCATTTCAGACAGATTATCCTTCTTCACATTACAGAATTGGTGGGGCAATATAGTAACCAGTTTTACCCTGAGAAGCAGTCTGTCCTGCAAACGTTAATTTCCTCATACATTCAAAGAGAAAACTATATATCTTGAATACTTTCGCGGCACATAATTAGATACAGCAATAACAACAGGGCTATAAAATTAGCGTGTCTTGCGCTTTACTTAATACCAGTCTGGGTGTGGCTGAGTTGCTGAAAATATCCTTCGTTAGTACTTAATATTTAATGGGCTTTATGTTTGCTGCAGCACATACTAATAAAACTTAGGTACCCTTAGGGCATTCTACTGCCCGAGCCTCAAGGACACCTGAGCTAAACAATACAACCTCAGCCGGATGCTGGCTCATTTTAAAGTTCACCGCTTTTCTTTCTTTCTTTCTTTCTTTCCTCTTGTTACTTAAGTTGCTATGAAGGTTCCCTACTTGTGCACAGATTCAGGCTCCTCAACCAAAAACATTTCTATAAGTCTATCTTCTAGAAATCATGTTCGCTATTGTCAATTAGGTAATTGTTTCTTCCACACTAGCCGTGTATAGCACAGGAGTTGGAAAGACAGAGACAGACTGAAACATTCAATGTCATGGTAGGGATTTGAAGCACGGGTCTTCCGCTTTCCGTCCAGTTGCGCTAACCACTGAGTTACTACGGCAACATGCCGACACAACATTAAATTCCCCAACTGAATCACGCTTTTCGTGGTAAACCCAAGGGGATCCCAAATTATTTTGAGGTGATATATCCCAATGGCGACTTACAATTTCGCCATGTTTTAAAGATTATACTTTTTTTATTTTCGTCATAAATTTATTTTTTTATGCAACTTTTCTATAATTTGAGGACAAGTTCCGAAATTGTTAACTAAAAAGTTTGCAAACACTGTCATTACATCATGAAGTATATTCTTTTGCACGGAAATGTTAACGGCCGGGGGCTGACTAACTTGAATGATATCATCACTCTCACACGTGCACGGCAGAGGTAGACGATCACCCAGCGGAAACGAGAGATAGTGTAGTCAGCAACAGGCTGGTACGTTGGTTTCCGTGACGTACATATCGCTACCTATCGTAGCTCCTCAAGTTTCTCATGTTGGTCCATTTATGGACAAAAAATTAGCCACAAGGTGGGCTGGAATACTACACTCCAACGCAACGTGCATTTCTTGAAAATTACAGAAGCATTTACTTCTTCCCTATCAGTTGCAGCCTATTCCATCTTCACTCCATTCAGCCAATTCATTCGTGGTCTTCGTATTTCTCAACTTCCTTTCCGGTTTCTATTTTATTGTTTGACATTTCAATACATTGCGCCCATTGTTGTTTTACTTCCTGTATAAGTTCATCAATGGAAATCCTTTTATTTCTCCCCTTAAAGTGATGCATCTATGAAATTTGGATATCTACATTATATAAAATATCTTGTTGAAATTTATGCCGGTTATTATGGACAATGTCAATGTATCAACTTCTAGCATGCATGGTTATATAAATAATGTTTATTGTCTAAATTAATGTGTCTAAATGTATGTACGCGTATCACTTCCCAATAACTGCATCAAATTGAACAATTCTTTTTTTTTTTTTTTTTTTTTTTTTTTTGTGTTCGTTATTGTTACGACAAGTTTTGTGGAGATGAAAATGTTTAAAAATAGTACGGGAAAGTGTATAAAATCTCTAATATGAATAACAACCGTGCTAAGTGAACGCATTTCAGTTAATGACCACAGATGGCAGTGGTACAAGTTATTTGTTGCTAAATGGTCGTAGTACTGCTATATATTTCCCTTCCCATTCAATGTTAAGGTAATGCACCAGTTTATCGACACAATGACGCAATGCAGCAGTGAAATTCAAATACATTTTTATACATTAACTGTCCTTTCCTAACTTCTATCGTTTAAAATAAAGAATCTAAGAAGTTTTCCTAGCGATGAACACCTAGAGTAAGTAGTTATTTATTTTCCGATAGACAGCGATAGTAGTATTTTTCCTCCCCATCCAATGTTAATGTAACGCAACAGTTTATCAAGATGACACAACGCAGCTGTGAAATTCAAATACATTTTTATGTATCACCTGTCCTTTACTTACTCCTATCGTTTAAAATAAAGAAGTTTTGCTGGCGACGAACACCTACTACTTATAATTTGCCCCCAGAAGGCCATAGTACCTACTGTTCCATTTGTCTTCTTCAATGCTAAGGGCATGCACCTGGTTATGGAGACAATGACGCAAGCTAACTGTGAAAATCAAATATATTTCTTATGATTAACTATCGTTCCCTTGGTCACGTTGTTTAAATAAAGAAATACGTATATTTATGTTGTAATTCTTTAAAATGAACAAGTTATAAACTATGCACATAACCATTCACCCTTCTTAGAATCTGAAAATAATCCGTTTTAGGATTAACTTCCTATTGCAGATGTTGGTTATTTGAGGTTATGTGACACATGAGCTAGCTAAAGAACATGAAAATACTTGCGTCACCATCACACTACAACTGCGGTGTTCTTAATACATTTGATCAAGCAATATTTTGGGTTAAATGGAGAAATTTAATACACAAAGCTATCATGAAATAAAAGCTTATCAATTGATTAACTGGATCTACTTGCTCTTTAGTTCGTCATTGTTCGCCTTAGAAACGGCTGTTTTGATATAGAAGAAAATAAAGAAAGAGGTGGAAAACATTAGGAGTAAAGGAAAGAAAGAGATTCGGAAGAAGCATGAATGTTACTTTGTGACGTTCTCCTTAATGTAATTCATTACCTATGCCAGCGTATACCCACCACACTATCGATGCGCTGCCATTACTGTTGTTATGCCAACGACATCTTGGTTACCCACGCTGTTAACTGCATATGTCATCCTTTCCACACTACCTTATGGGAGTTGCCAGGATTCCCGCCACACAATTTACAGCCTAAGTTTGACTCGGTGGTAATTATGCGACGCAATATCAATCAGCCGAAATATGCAGCAGAACAAACTCACTGTTAAAAAAATTATGAAAATTTTGATTTAAGTTACTATAACATGGGAAAGTTAAAGGCGAGAATATACTTATTCCAAGAACACCACAAATGTCAACCGACTTTCGTTTTGAATTTAAGCGCGCCTTGCATTCGCAATGACAATAAATCCCAAGATCAATCGTTAAAAGTGTGTGTAATATACCTTGAATTGTGTTTTTCGCATGTTGTACGTTGCGTGCTTGAGAGTCGGCAAAGTATCGGCGCTATTTTTTTTTTTTTTTTTTTTTTTTTTCTCTCTCTCCGGAAGGAAAATTGTATCTTACAAGGCATCACACAATAAAGTGCTGTCAAATTATTTAATTGAACTTTTATTTCATTGCATGGTCATACTGTAAATGGAAGATTTTGTCTGAGTTTTTTCGTTAGGTACACCACCCGTGCGAAGCCGGGGCGGGCAGCTAGTTGTTCTAAGAAAAACGAATCACGTGATGCATTTTTAAAACTATTCACATAAGAACCAAGTTTTACAGTAAATGAGTCTACAAATAGATCTGTCATATATTGTTTACATTATTTCACTGGGCCCTAATAATAAAACCATTTTTACTTTCTCCATACGCACTATGTACATAGTGTATAGAGAAAGTATTGCACTCCACCAACAAATTCGATACCGAGATTTCACCGGAAATATGTGTTTTAGGGTCCCCAATATCCAAAAAAAGCATTTTCACAAAAAGGTGTGTGTGTGTGTGTGTGTGTGTGTGTGTCCGTCCGTGTGCCTGTGAACACGATAACTCAAAAACGAAAAGTCGGTAAAATACCAAACTTGGTATTTAAGTTTAGTATCTTCCAGGGATGCGACACGAAGATTTTGAGAAAAAGCCCCCCACCCCAACTACCCTTTACATTGAACTTTTTTAGAAAATTTTGATTTTCTCAAAAATGGCTCTAACGATTTTGATGAAAATTTCGTATATTAAACATATTTACCTGACAAATAAAATGTATATCTTGAATTTTCTGGGAACAGCCTCTGAAGAATAATTTATTCTGAATGAATTTTACTAAATTTTGAATAACTGCTAAACCGTAAGAGATGGACAAAAACTTACTACACAAAAAATGTAGAGCACATTAAAACACACAATTTATGCTATATACATTTTTTTCGTGGAGTTCGTCGTTTTTGTGACATTCCTTATTTTTGGTTTCTGCTATGAAAAACGTATACTTTTCTCATACAGGAACTTGTCAACTCCTATCCATATAGACAAAGGAACTTCATTGACATATCAACCAGCTTTTGACTATCACTTTAACCTACAGTTGTCCCTTATTTCGCTTCTACTTACAAGGAAGCGAGTAATTAGACTATTTCTGCTAATGTTTTCTGATTAGCATAAAGTAAATAAAAGTATAAGCTTTTTAAGAATAATTTGTTGCAGGGATATGGAGAAAGTCATGTGAATGGTACACATCAGATTTTTTTAAAGAGAAAACTCAAGGCTGGAATCTATGCACAGGTAAAGACAGGATTAAGGTGTACCTTCAAATTACAAGACTTCAACCCAATTTCACCCATTTATTTAACAACGTGCACCAATTAGATAAAATACAGATATATTTACACAAGACTTGTGCCCGCCCTCCAGTAGGGAAACTCGTGACGTGACCACGCATGCGCAGAGAAGTCTGTATCCGCTGGCTAGCCCTCAAGCTTCGTGGGCAGGGGATCGTGGGTTCGAGTCCCGCCTTGGGCATGGGTGTTATATGTTTGTGCAATGTGTATATGTTTGTAAAAGAAACAGTAAAACCAGTAAACCAGTAATCAGTAAAACCTACGGGGGGAAATGTAAATAGGGATACAGTACCGGAGTCCTGATCAGACTCCGTTACTGTTTTAAAAAAAAATAAAAAAAAAAAAAAAAAAAAAAGCAGGTTGACATAGGCACTTGTAGCAGAGTAATGATGAATCCATTAGCCACGTAAAATTCATCGTGTAACGGAGACGTTACAGTATTATACCTAATTATTGTAAAACAATTTTCATTTTTCGTACCCCTCAAAACGCCTGATTTTTATTTATGAAAATATGAGTATGATATCACGAAACCAATAACAGTTTTAATGAACTTTTGAGAATCAGCACAGCAATTTTGAAAGAAATTAGTTCAAAATTGTATTGTGTGGAGCATTTTGAGTATGGAAAAATGCTGGAAAAAGGTTGCGAGAAAAAAAAGAGAGAGAGAGAGAGAAAGAGAGAGAGAGAGAGAGAAAGGGGTTTAAAATGGGACTACCTGTTAATAAGCGAGTCTCTGCACATTTAAAGCTTAATTAATTAGTAGTTAAGGTACACCAAGTAGGAAAAGCGATATATTTTCTTAAAGTTTAGAATTCATGTTATTTTATTATGAAAAAAAATGTTTTTTTCACAATTTTTAGATAAATTTCACAGATACATCACCTTAAGTTCTTCGTTTATCGTTTGCATAATTGTCTCTTTCGGAGATTATATAGCGGTCTAAACATTTAAAATGAAATATTACTCCACCATTTAGCTGCTGTAATGCAAATATGTTCCTCTGAATGTCATGACAGTTTTCTTATGTAATTGTTTAAGCGATATTGCTTGTTGCAATCTATCTAGGTTTGAAACCAAATTACACCCTAAAGCAATACAGAAAACCTCTGTCAACCGTACAGGTCATACATAGTGGAAATGAATACTGCTTACTAGTTTGGAAATGGCGCGTATGCCTTATAATCCGAGGGCTCGAATCAATTTGATTTTTTTTTTTTAAGTATTCAAGTATTCACTACATATGGCACCGCAGGCGATGCCACTGTGATACACGGAATGAAAATGGAACACCGGTGGGATGTAACGGCGGGGAATCCGGAGAAAGCCCGCCCCTGCGTCGGTTCGTCTACCATAAATCCCACATGCGGTTGCTTGAGATCGAACTCACGCCGCCTTGGTGAGAGACGAGTGGTCTAACAATTCGGCCACAGCGCAGCGCTCTAATGGGGTAAAGGGTAGCACTCACGCACTGGGACTTATGCTGATTTACTGTGGCTAACACTCCCCAGGAGGAGAGAATAAGGTGAAGGAATTATAGCAATAGGCAGTCCCAAGCTCGGTGACGTCCCATTGTAAAGCTGGACCGTCAGTGGTGTTCAAGCTACCCATCGATTTGACAGTCATCCAATGCCGACGGGGAGCATTCTTACCATTGATCATTAATCCACGCCATCTGCCCGCACTGCCAGACACTGCAAACCTGGAAGCGCACTTGAAAAATGAGTGGGAAACGGAACGAAAGGGAAATGATAGAAAGAAAATCGTAATAGATGAGAAACCACCCTCATTTGCCTGATGACACAGGGAAAACAACAAAAAAACCATGAGGCAGAGCGGGCGGTCGCCGGGGATCAAACCCGGGACCTCCCAAATGTGAGTCACATGTTACCCGGAGCCACTTCGCTTGGTCTCTAATAAGGTGAATAGTCTGAATAAGCATTCTGTCCTTGGTTTCCCTTATCCTCATCACACACATATCGTGTAACTCTCTATCAACCCATTTGAGCGTGCAGTTAGAACAGTTTCATACAACATAGCTACAGAATTGAGACTTTATAGCGATGTTAAACTTTCGCACCAACAGAACCTGAAGAGAATACCTTACAGTACAATGTATGACGTCACACCTCCAGTCTTTTAGCAGGTGAACCAGTATCTACTGTACGCAAAGATTAATATTTTTACTTTCTCTACATATACTATGTACATAGTGTATAGAGAAGGGATTGTACTGCATCCAAAAATTTGAATCCGAGATTTCACCAGAAACATATGTTTTGAAACATTTTAGATAAAGGTTCGTGTGTATGTGTGTGTGTATGTGGGGGGGGGGCAGCATAACTCAAAAAGGAAAAGTCGATTAAGTACCAAACTTGGTATTTATGTTGAGCATCTTCCAAGATGTGACACGGAAGATTTTCAAGAAACTCCCCACTCCGAACTACCCTTTACATAGAATATTTTTCGAAAATTTTGATTTTCTCAAAAAAAAAGGCTACTACGATATTAATTAAAATACCTTATGTTTATGATATTTTTATGACAAACGAAATGTATATTTTATTTTCTGAGAAGAGCCTCTACAGAGTTCTTCATTATCGATGATTTATATAACTGCCAAACCGTAAGAGATGTACAAAAACTTACCACACAAAAAACGTATATCTCATTACAACACACAATTTAGGTCATATACATATTTTTCTTTTGTAGAGAGTTAACCGTTTTCGAGATATTCTGGATTATTGGTTTCAATTTTAGGCCACTTACACTTTTATCAAATTAGAAGACACCTTTCTTCTAGTTTCTCGTTTTACTCCTGACAAGCAAAGAGAATGCAACTTCCATTGTTTGACATAGCGACCGGCTTTTAAAGGACAAGACCTTAGTTCCCTTCAACTTGCAAGGAAGTTAGTAATAAGAACTAATTCCTAAGGTTTATCTTGATTAGCATGATGTAGATAAAATAATAATCTCTTGAATAAAAGCTTTGTTTGCCGAACTGCTAGATGACATCATGAGAATGGAAAATATTAGATATTTACTTTCTACACATACTATGTAAATAGAGAATGGAGAAGGTATTGTATTATACCCAAAAATTCGATACCGATTTCACCGGAAATATATTTATGTTTTGACAACACCTGAATCGAAAAAAATATTTTTAAAAAATGTCCATGTGTGTCTGTGTGTGTGTGTGGAAAGCATAGCTCAAAAGTAAAAAATCCGTTAAGTACCCAAACTTAATATTTCAGCTCAGTATCTTCCAAGGGTGCGACAAGAAGATTTTCAAGAAAATATACCAACCACCAACTACCCTTTACATGGAGAAATTTTCGAAATTTTTTATTTTCTCAAAAATTGCTCAAACGATTTTGATTAAAACATCGTATATTAAAGATATTTACATGAAAAATAAAATTGTATATCTTGAATTTTCTGGGAACAGCCGTTCAAGACATTTTTATTCTGGATGAATTTTGCGGCATGTTGCATAATTGGTAAACTGTAAGAGACAAAAAAAAAAAAAAAAAAAAAAAAAGTAGAGTTCGTTAAAACACACAATTTAAGACATATACATTTTTTTTTCATGGAGTTTGAGGTATCCCTTGTTATTGGTTTCAGTTTTAAACTACTCGTGCATTTCTAATACGGGTATGTGTCAACTTCTGACATGCAAAGAAACGGACACGTGGCAACCAGCATTTAAAAAATTTAACTATCACCTGCCTATTGTGCTCCCTTATTTCCTTCTACTTACAAGCAAGCACGTAATAAGACCATTTCTGCTAATGTTTACCTCGATTAGCATGAAATAGATAGAAGAATAAGCTTTTTAACAATAATTTGTTGCAGAAATGTAGAAAAAGTCATGTGAATGGAACACATCAGATGTTTTCCTTTCTACTTACAAGAATCAAGTAATAAGGACAAGTTTTGCTACTGTTCATCTCTATTAGCATGATGTAGATAGAAGAATGCTTTTTAATAATAATTTGTTACAGAGTTGTGGAGAAAGTCATGTGAATGGAACACGTCAGATTTTTATTATTTTAACGGCACTTTTAAAGAAATCGTTTCAGTTTTAACTTCTCTATGTACAACGTACATAGTGTGTAGAGAAAGTATTGTAATACATCCAAAAATTCGATACAGAGATTTTCCGAAAATACACGTTTTGGGACCTCCTGAATCCAAAATAAAAAACATTTTAGTTAAAGTCTGTGTGTGGGCAGCATATCTCAAAAACGAAAAGACCGTTAAATACCAAGTTGGTATTTAATTGTTGTATCTTCCAATGATGCGACAGAAAGATTTTCAAGAAAATACCCCACCCAAATACCTTTTACACGGAATATTTTTCGAAAATTTTGATTTTGTTAAAAATGACTAACGATTTTGATTAAAGTACCTTATGTATAAGATATTTTTATGACAAGCGAAATGTATATCTTTAATTTTCTGGAAAGAGCCTTGAAGACTTCTTCGTTCTGGATGACTTTTATATATCTGGCAAACCGTAAGAAATATGTAGAAAAACTTACTGCCCAAGAAATGAAAATCCCATTATAGCACACAATTTATTTCATATACATTTTTTGTAGAGTTAACCGTTTTCCATATATCTTGGATTAGTGATTTCAATTTTAAGTCATTAAGTTTATAACAAACGGGAAGACATCTCCTTCCTCGTTTCTCGTATGTTTATTCCTGGCAAGCAAAGAGATTGGGATTTTAATTGTTTCACATAGCCACCGGCTTTTAAAGGTCGAGACTTTCGCTTTAGCCTGTGCATTTTTTTATTTCCCTTCTACTTACAAGGAAGCTACTAGTAAGACTAATTCTGCTAATGTTTATCTTGAATAGCATGATGTGGATAACAGATTAATGTTTTGAATAAAAGGTTTGTTTACCGAACAGCTAGAGGACATTAAGTGAATGGAACGTATTAGATGTGTGCCCTTCTACTTACAAAGAACCAAGTAAATGGGAGAGTTTCTGCTAATGTTTATCTCGATTATCATGAAGTAGATAGAAGAATAAGCTTTTTAACAATAATTTGTTTCGGAGATGTAGAGTAAGTCATGTGAATGGAACACATCAGATTTTTTATTCCTAGAAGCAAGTGGACTGCACAGAAGTTTTAAATTTCCAGTACATTAAATTTCGTTAATGACACATTATTGAAAGAAATTGGCAACACACTAAGAAAGCGGAACACCTCAGAAAATGCGGAATTATTTTAACGCTTGACTATTCTACAATAATATGCTATAATTCATAAGTTTATTAATTACACATTCTGTTATAATAATCCTTGCATCTCCATAGCATGCAGGATTTTGTAGAAACATAAAAATAATGCCTCTGAAATAATGTGTCATTTGTTTACTTTCCTGAATGTTAATCTTTTTAATGCATTAACCGGTGTTAAAGCAGAATTGGGCCTGTAACCTGCTTTGCTACAATGAAACTTCAACCTTAATGAAATAATGTACCTTTAGTAGGATGTGTGGAACAAACAGACAAGTAACATATTTTCATTTCATTGTTTGTAGTCAAGGGCGTGTTCCTAAACCATGTTTCAAGCTTGCTGAAATGTAAATAAATAGTAATAATCTGGATTTCATGAACTCTAAAATGCAGTTCCAACCTACAACAATTTACGAAAGCGAAATACCACAGGAAGAGGTTATGGTGCAGCACATTCCAATAGTTTATTTAATCATTTAATAATTAGGAATTGCTAAACAGCTCCAAAATGTTAGAAGGTTTAAAATCTATGTTAAGTACCTTGGACATTTTTGCAGAAACAGAATTCTTTCTATGAATAACCTTACTCCATTTATTTTTCAGATCTTCATCGTCAGGATCAGAAAACATAACACTCACTTTTGAATCGTCCCATTAATCTGAAAATATTCTCACAATTTTACACAAATCAAACACGTGTTTATTATATCACAACGCTCAAAGAGTGTGGCGTCACACCACGTGCTAATGTTGGATGCAAGGCTTTTCTCTTTAGGTGGTGTTGCCCACCATCACATATGCACACGTCAATGAGATCATTTAACGCACATCCTGTGTGTGGAATACATTTCCACGCACTTCTCCCTTCAAAACACACAGAAAATTCTTGGGAGTGTATACCACCCGAACATCTCAGATGACGAATCCGTTAGTGAATACCTATGTTCTGCAATAAATATCAACCAATAGAAATGAGGTGTTCTTTGATCAATAGGGAAAGCATCTCATGCCAACTTCACTGTTCACATAAAAATAAAATTATATTAATTTATTTATACATTATGACTAAACAAAATAACACATAACTTTACCAAATTATTAAAATATACGCTGTTATTATAGCCGCGCTGTCGCATGCTAGCGCTGAAGTGTCTATGTTAATGTTTGAGCACAGCGATTTAAACAACACAGGTAATGAAGCAAGCAATAGCCCGCCCGATTGTGAACAGCAATTAGACGAGGGCAAAGTATATTCTTTTCCTTTCTTTTATACAAATGAGTCATTACTTTATTTTCCTTCATTATTAGAACATTTATTCTCTCTTATTACCCCATTTAAAACCGTCATATCTAACAGTAAAAATAGAAGGGTAATTATTATTGTCTCCAATATTCCAGTAGACATTTCAAATCTCCTACGAACTCTGCATGCATGTTTCCGTGTCTTAAGATTAATTATTTATGGCTGAGCCAAGTGGTGAACATTGTCAATCGATAACATTTAGATTTTTGTATAGTCTTATTAATTGCAAATTTATATATCGCTGTAGGTATAATACTTATATTTGAAATATTTTTTAAAAAAATCTGATGCGTTACATTCACATCACTTTCTCTATTGGGCAACAATTATAGTATTATTACTTATTTCCTTATAAGTATGCACTATATACTCTGGGTAATGGGGTATATGAATGCACAAGTAGATAATAATAACAAACACATTGAACAAATTGTGGGAAAGCATGCACTAGGACTACTAAATGATAATGGGGAAAGGTTAATTGAAGTGTGTAATAACTACAACCTGGTATTTGGTGCATTTATGTTTCCACATAAAAGATGCCATAAGGTTACCTGGATATCCCCGAATAGTAAAACAGAAAACCAAATTGATCATTTTGCCATAGTAAAATATGGAGAAGTTCCCTATGTAATGTTGGAAATAGAAGAGGTGCAGGAGTTGGAAGTGACCATCACTTAATTCTAAAAATAGCAGCCATTAATAGAAAAATAAAAAAGACAGAAAAAGATATAACATTGAAAAACTTGATAGCCCAAAAATAGCAGAAGCTTTCAAAATTGAATGAAAAAACAGATTCCAGGTCCTGGAAGAAACAGAAACACTAAATATAAATGCAAAATGTAACAATATTAATAGAATAGGTCACGAAACTTGTGATAGTATTTTAAGATAAAAGTAAACAAATAAAAAGGAATAGATATGTGAAGAGACATGGAACACCATTCCTTGAAAGAAGAAAACTAAATATGAAGATTAACTTAGTAGAACAAAAAATGAAAAAACTAGCACAAGCACAGAATACTCCGCCAAGAATAAAGAAGTGAGGGAAAACTAAAGACAAGATGAAAGAAGATATATTAATCCTTAACTGATAAAGCACAAAATTCTGCTAATACAAGAAATAATAAAGAGTTATATACAATCACAAAACGTACCTATATCAGGTAAGAAAACAAATGACTAAACCAATAAAAGATCAAGAAGGAACATTAATTACAAATGAAAATAAAAAAGTAGAAAGATGGGAAGAATATTTTAGAGAACTTTTAAATATCCAGGAACAGCAATGAAGACTTACAAAATGAACAGAACGAAACTAAGTTTACAAATATACCAATTTATTCGCCTAGAAAACCTGAAAAAACAAAAAAGGGAAAGGCTCCAGACGTAGATGATATAATTCCAGAGGTATTAAAAATAAGCCGTGAATTAACAGCAGATATATTATGTCCCTTTTTGAATGAGGTATGAAAAGCAGAGAGCTTACCAATGATTGGAAAAGAGAGATTTTTATTAAATTACCAAAGAAAGGAAACCTCTTAGAATGTGAGAATTGGAGAGGAGCAACCTTTCTCTCAATTTTAAGTAAAATTTTATCTAGAAGTATTTTTAATAGAATTAGAGAACCAACTGACAAGAAATTGGGAAGAGAACAAGCAGATTTTAAAGAGGGCAGATCCTGCATTGATCATATCAAAACAATAAAAATAATTTTAGAACAGTTTTATGAATATCAAACTCCGTTATATATGATGTTTGTATATTTTGAAAGCGCATTCGAAACAAAATATGGGAATCTATGAGATTATTTGGAATCCCAGAAAAGATTTTAAGGATTGTATAAGAAATATATAACAATTCCGGATATCAGGTGGAACATAACGGAAAGCTATCACAACCTTTCTCAATTCATAATGGTATTGGACCCGAGGTTATATTTTAGCGGATGCCCATCAAGCAGAGGTAGATGCTGAAAAGAAGTCATAATGAACCTCATTTTCTTGACCTCAAAAGAAAATTCCAAATATGTAACTGAAAAATTATTGGCTTTGCAATGTGGTGCACGCGGAATAGCTACAAAATATCTTGCGATTTCTCTTACTGCAGTACAAAATATGTCTCTGACCATTTTGACTCCCTTCAATTTGTACGTAATCATTTATATAATATTATACTTATAGCCTATTTATCGTCCGTGCTCTAGGAGTAACAAGATAGCCTCTGGTTTCCAAGGTCGCGGGTTCAAACTCGGTGGAGGGTGATGGATTCCTTTCGGAAGGGAAAGAAATCCCGAATCGTAGATTTACGGTACATAAAATAACCTCAGGTCTGATAAGGAGGTCTCTGAGAAAACTTAAGCGGTCTTTCAGGCCAATATAGAATGGGACGCTAAGAACGGCAGCAGTTAAAGAGCGTCCATAAACAATACTTCATTTCAAATTTTAACCTATGGCTCCGACGTGTGGGCTCTGGACTATCAGTTTGTAATATTTATTTAATACAATATTTATTATTACGACTATTAGAATATAGATGTGGATTATGCCTCGGTCTATACTCCGTCGTAGCATAGTGAGTAATCGCTTCTTTCTCGTACGGCTGCTATCTCAGAGCAGAAATATTCCGTTTACAATACGACCATACAATGAAATAAAATTATAATTGAATAATTTGACAATACTTTATTGTAATGCCTTGCAATATACAATTTTCCTTTCGGAGAGAAAATAAATAGCGCCGATGGCTTGCCGACTCTCGAGCACGCAACGTACAACTGCACAAGCAAAAAACACGGCAATTCAAGGTATGTTTCGCACATTCCTAACGATTGACTTTGGGCTTTATTGTCATTGTGAATGCAAGGCGTACGGGAAACTGAAAACGCTTAAATTCAAAAGGAAAGTCGGTTGGCATTAGTGGTGTTCTTGGAATAAGCACATCCTCGCCTTTGAACTTTCCTATGATTATAGTAGCTTAAATAAAATTTTTCACAATTTTTTTAACAGCGAGTCTTGTTCCGTTGCCCAATTTCGGGCTGATTGAGATTGCGTACCGTAATTATTACCGAGTCAAACTTGAGCTGTAAATTGTGTGGCGGAAACCTGGCAAATCCAATAAATGCACACTTTTTTGGCTGCAATAATCCCACAAATTTATTTAAATTAAACGAACACTTCAAAGCTGCTGGCGATGTAAGTATTTAAGATACACACTATCAATAAAGCCGACGCAATTACATTACGTGTAGCGTACAGCGTCCTCATCCAAGGAAGATGACGCCCACTCTTTAAAATGTCTTTCTATACAAGTTCAATTTTAAATTTGTTTATTTAATTGGGGTGAGTAAAAGACTATTTTTAAAATTTCTATTCAGATTCTTATTACTCATATTTAAAATAATATGTGTTCATTCACATGGCTTTCTGTACATGTCTGCAATAAATTATTGTTAAAAAGCTTATTCTTCTATTTACTTCATGCTAATCGAGAACAAAATTAGCAGAAAAGGTCTTATTACTTGCTTCCTTGTAAGTAGAAGGGAAATAGGGGATTACCATTGGCTAAAGCGATAGTCAAATCTCTTAAAAGCTCGTTGCTATGTGATATAAAATCCTTTGTTTGTATGGCCAGTAGTTGAAAAATGTCCGTATGACAAAAGTATAACTATTTTAAAACTGTAACCAATAATAAGGAATGTATATGACATAAATTATATGTCTCTACGAGATCTACGTTTTTCGTGTATACTTTACACACACACACACACACACATATATATATATATATATATATATATATATATATAAATAATATGGTTTACCAGATTCGCAAAATGCAGCAAAATAAATCCAGAATAAAGAGGTGTTCAGAGGCAATTCCTAGAAAATTCAAGATATATATTTTATTTATCATGTAAATGTCTTTAATATACGATATTTTAATCCAAATCGTTAAGAGATATTTTTGAGAAAATCACAACTTTTGAAAAACTTTCCCTGTAAAGGGTAGTTAGGGGTGGGGATTTTCTTGAAAATCCTCCTGTCGCTTCCTTGGAAGTTAATGAACTGAAGTACAAAACTGAAGTTTGGTAATTAATGGACTTCGTTTTTGACCTATGCTTCCAAAACACACACACACACACACACACACACACACACACACACACACACACACACACACACACACACACACACAGACACACACGCGCGCGCGCGGACATTTTTCCAAAAATGTTTTTTGTGGTTTCAGGGAGTCTCAAAACATATTTGCGGTGAAATCTCGGCATCGAATTTTTGGGAGCAATACAAAACCTTTTCTATACACTGCCTACATAGTACGCGTAGAAAAAGTAAAAACATATCCTGGCCACTGCAATTTTTAAATGGGCTACAAGTAAAAAAAAAAATCTAAATTCACATTACTTCCTCTATATCTTGCATTAATTATCGTTAATAAGCTTATGATTCTATTCACTTCATGCTAATAGAGATGAACAAAAGCAGAAACGGTCTTCTTACTTCATTCCTTATAAGTAGAGGGGAACTAAGGATAAACCGAGTCATATGTTTTAAAATGTGGTTGCTGTAGAATTCACATCCGTTTCTGTGCGTGGCCAGGAGTTGAGAAGTTCCTGTATGAGCAAGTTTATGTACTTTAAAACTGAAACCAATTACAAGGAATATCTCGAAAAACGGTCAACCTCACGCAAAAAGATGTATATGGCATAAATTTTGCGTTTTAAGCAGCTCTACATTTTGGTGTAGTAAGTTTTTGTGCATCTCTTATGGTTTACTAGTTATGCAAAATATAAAAAACGATCCAGAATAAAGAGATCTTTAGAAACTGTTCTCAGAAAATTCAAGAAGTACATTTTATTTGTTACGTAAATATCTTAAATATATGAGATTTTAATCAAAATCGTCACAGCCATTTTGAGAAAATAAAACATTTTGAAATCTTTTTCATCTAAAGGGTAATTGGGGGTGGGAGAATTTTTTTTTAAAATATTGTGTCGCATCCTTAGAACATACTGAACTTACATATCAATTTGGATATAAGGGACGTTTCGTTTTTGAGCTATGCTACCTACAGACACAGGCACACACGAACCTTTTTCTGAAAATACCTTTTTATGGATACAGTGGGTCCCAAAACATGTATTTCCGGTGATATCTTCTTGGTGTCAAATTTTGGGTGAAAGCAAAAATGCTTTTTTTTTTTTTTGGACTCAGGGAATCTCAAAACATATATTTCCTGTGAAATATCGACATCGGATTTTGGGTGGAATACAATACCTTCTCTATTAACTATGTACATTGTACATACGTGCTAGAGAAAGTAATAAAACATTGAAAACAAAATGGATTTCTAGAGGAGATCTAGAAGGATATCTAGAAGAGCAAAATTAGATATGAGATTATAAAAGAAAATATAAATGTTTAAACCATTTTTTATACTTTATTCGACATAAATAATTAGACTGATATAGGCGTGCTAAAAGAATGGAACATGTAAGATTACCCAAAAGAATAACGAATAGGATATCAAAGGAGCAGAAAAGGAAGATTGCACAGCACGTGGATTCAAGGAGTTAGAGGGGCAATGATGCATTAGGAAATTCAGGACAATTTGTGTTGCAGTAGGCAAGAATGGAGAAAAGAGTAATGTGTTAAGCACTGCATTCATGGATACCAGGAAAATGATTTACATGTGTAAATTCATCCTTAACTTCCCAATAGCCTGTTAAAATTTAAAAAAAAAAATAGAGAAAATTTATTTTTAAAACGGGTAAATATGTATTATAAATAATTTATGTAATAATCAATTATTTTAGAAAGCTTTTTAAATATTAACAAACACTGAAAAAACAAATTCATGAGTAGGCTGAACCCTTATGGCCTCTCTTATGTAAGGGCAGCTAACCTTTGTGGAGTTTCCCCCTAAACAGAGGCCCTCTTTAAGAAGAAAATTCCGTCTACAAATTTTCACTAGCCCGGCGCCAGTAATCACCGAACTTGTGTGAACGGAACTTGCTTCGTAAGTCATAACTGATTGTTGATATCCATTGCTACACACGTGGGTGGACACATGTGGTGTGGGCAAGTTGTTTGACATCAAAGCCGTGCATTGTTACACCTGAATGAGTTTGTGACATCTACGGTACATCTGCTTCTAGAAGTTTCCTGCCACGTGATCGACAGACATAAGAAGGAGAACGAGCCCTGCTCAGAGTTAAGTTTCAACAGGGAATGCATCGCGTACAGCAGTTGAGTCTGTTTCGACGGGACATTCCGAACGTGCAGTATTAGCTGTAGCCGCCGTCGAAATAGAAAGCATTGAAGAAAGGCATTTATTTGTGAACAATTTTTTTTTATTTAAAATAGAAGAAGAAATAAGCAGTTCTTTGTTGGAGAAATAAAACAAGAGTTTTTGTTATGATATTTTTAAGTATGGAATCTTATGTATGATCAAGCTATGTGGTTTCTTTCTTTGCAAATAAATGAGTGTTTTCCCCATGTTTTGCTATGTACAGCAATTTTGTGAATGTAATATTCTAGTGGTCGTCTCCTTAGCGCGGTGGTAGCGCAGCTGCTTACCAAGCGGGAGACCTGGGTTCGATCCCCAGTGCCGGCGTGGGGATTTTTCCCCCGCTGGGAGACCTGGCCCGGGGTGCACTCAGCCTCGTAAGGTCCCTGGGGGGCCAATTGAGGAGCTACTTGATGGAGAAGTAGCGGCTCCAGGTCATGAGGACCGCATTAACCGGCCGGGGGGACTCGAGGCGCTGACCACGTCTCATCCTCCTATACTGCACCCCATCCATGATGTCTGTAGTGGACCGACATGGGGGACGCAGCGGCCGGGCGGTAGGCGAAGGTTCCCTGTGAGCTGTCGTGCCATGGAGTTAATATTCTAGTATAAATGATCCGTTTTCTTGGAAAACTTTGAAAATAGCAAACTCTTAGTGCTATTGTGAATCTACATTGGCATTAACAACATAGTAAATTACTTTTTAAATAATTGATGGTATATTTTAATTCAAATGTGGTATAATAGAAAAATCTTTCTGTTTTCCTTAATAAAAAAATATGCTCCATTCACTGAATAATAGCAGAAAACAGGGTGCTCTTGAACTTCAAATAATGCTTATTAATTGAAGTACATGTTGCTGAGACCGCTAAAGACAAATTATAAAAGTCAATAATTGTATTAAACATTTCTTACATACGTGCACCATTAAATGCTACTATTTGAAACTTTCCGCTGCCACAACAGTCAGAGATCCAAAATAGCCATGAATAACTACTGCAGGTGTTTTAAAATAAAACCAAAAAATTCTTGTGTAAATAGTCCCAATAAATATGCCAATAAACTTACAAAGGCTTCAATAAACTTTATATTTTGTGAATTCATGTTACCATTTGTGTAATAGATGCCCCTTGAAATAAAATGCCCCATAGCCTCCTAATCATCATCACCTTCTTCTTTTGCTTTAATTGCTTCATTTGCACACTCCCTTAAACTTTATTGGGCATATCGAGGGCTCTGACTTAATGAACACCTAATGAATTGAACTGAATTTTATTTATGGACGCTCTTTAGCTGCTGCGGTTCTTATGCTGATTCTTTATCAGGTTTGAGATTAAACCTGCGACACGGGACCAACGGCTTTACTTCCCTTCCGCAGGAAGCCATGCTAAGAACTTCGAAAAAAGTCATCGCCCTCCGCCAGGTTTAAACCTGCGACCTTAGAAATCAGAGGCTAGCATGTTACCTCCAGACCACGGATGGGCATAACAACTAATCGTGTTTAATAACTGATTATTGCAGTGTTTTAGTTTTATTTTAATAATTATTGTCAGGAACTAAATTCACAATTTGAGATTCTGCGGAGGTAAGAAAATGAGTCTAAATCAGACGGAAACAAAACCCAGACCTCTGGGTCGGAAAGATAGAAAGCTAGCTACTCCACCACAGAAGCAATGGCGGTAAATGTCGTACACTGCAAGTTATTCTATAGTCTTCCAATTTATACGGCTTTTACCGCCAGTCGTTTACCCACGCATGATGTCAAAACTAGGTAGCGAGTTTATCACGCACTGCCTCTTGTAGAGGACTAGCGAAGGTTGAGTAGGAGGGTGGATGTCAAGAGTTTCGAAGTCACCTTAGAGAAATGGAACTTGTATCATGCATTTCCAATATTTACATTTGGAACATTCGCTTTCATAAACTCGCAATTCCACGAAAATTAAATACATATTTTTTTTCTTTTGGATGAAAATATCTTAAACATGCGGATTTTAATCAGAATTTATAGCGAAAGTTTTACATATTCCATGTAAAGGATAGCTTGGGGTGCAGTATTTTCTTGAAACTCTTCGTGCGCATCCTTGAAAGATGCTAAACTTGAAAGCCAAACTAATTTTTAATTTCACACACACACACATACACACACACACTTATAGAGTTTATATTAACTATCTTTTTTTTATTCAGAGGTCATCGATATAGATTTTTGGGGAGTATAATACCTTCTCTACTTACTACGTACATTACACATAGTAGAATAGATATCCCATAGATAATGTGCATAATAATATTATTATTAAAATAAACACTAAATTGTTTTTCAACAAAAGGAAACTGCAAATCGTTTGCTCATTCTGAATATTTAGACGGATAATTTTCTGTCCGAGTTGTTGAAAGTGCAGAGAATGCTTTCTGGAGACTGTGTTCTTGAAGGGTCATGTAAGTGAGCCTAGCGAGAGAGCAAACGCCGGAAGCATGATCGACCTCAACAAGTGGAACCGTGATCTACTTGCTAGTGCGTGAAAGTGGAGGTGTTGAGAGCAAAAGATTAACGACATTCACTGTTAGATCGTGCTTAGAGGGACGACAGCAATCGATTCGACATTGCCATGTTACGCAATTTCTCTTCCGTCCCTATTACACCCTCTTTATTCCCTCTCAACATGTACATATCAAATCATTGTGTAAAAATTTCACAATCACTTTCAAATGAAAGTGTATTTCCCCGGTATGCTAATAAAAGGGCGGGAGAGGGGGGAATACACATAAACCTATGTACATATTTCCACCACTGCAGACGAAAAAAAAATTGCAGTATGCTAACTCTTCATTACCATTGTTTACGAAACAAAAATTAGCATCGATTGCTTTAATTATCATCATCAAAATGCTGAAACCATATAAAAAGCGCATTGCAATTACTAGAAATTAATGTTTTATAATGAACTGAGGTAAAAAAAAAAAGCAACAAATTCAATGTTTTTTCTATCCTCCGGGGAAAAGACCACGTAATTTGTATTCGTCATGCGTTAGATGTACAGTGCATGGCGATAACTGCGCTCCTTTAGTGGTAAAACGCCCTTAGTACACAAATATAAATGCAAAATAAAATATTTATATATTTTCTATATAAACATATACGTCATTTGCTGATAGAATCACACGAACGCAGTGTATAAATGCGCAGAAGCAGCTTCACCCAAATGTTGCTTTTTGACTAATAGAAAGAACGGAGTTCCAAGAGTGAATTATTAATGCTATAACAGAAAAAAGATGAAATGTGATGCATTAATAGTTTCTCTATAAAATGTCTCTGATTTTCATATTATTCTTTAATCTATTCTCATTACATGTGACGACATTCAAAATGCTTTCTTGCAACAGAATACGGAAGGAGATACATCTGAAAATTTGCAAGCATGTTAGGTGATGCTTAGGAAAATCTAAATATGTACCATGAAATATTTCAAAACTGGATAAAGCTACGATAAAATGAGTTACAAAGGTTTTCTGTAATGCCGTCAAGATTTGCTTGTTAACCAAAATTCACTCTATTAAAGGCGTGTTCACAGGAAATTCATAGAAAATTTGAAGTACATTTCATGTTAGAATAAAAACAAAACTTAAAAAAAAAAAAAAAAGAGTCGTTGTTGAGAAAATGGAAATGAAAATATTTCCAAGGGAGTACGGGTGGGAAATTTTGATGAAAATCTTGTTGTTACATTCTTGAAAAATCTAATGTGTTGCATTTACATGACTTTTTCTACCTGTTCTGCAAACAAACAATTACAAATGATTGTTCTTTTATGTACATCATGCTAATCGAGTTAAACATTTGCAGAAATTGTCTTATCGCTTGCTTCCTTCTAAGCAGAAGTGAAAAGCGATGGTCAAATCCTTTAAAAGCTAGTCGCTTTGTGAACAATTGAAGTTCGGTACGCTTTGCATGGCCAGGAGTACACAAAAAAGAGATGAAATGAAAGGTGATTTCTCGTTTGTTTAGTTTGGTAGTTTAAAATTGAAACCAATAAAAAAGAATATATTTGAAACGGTCAACTCTACAAAATAAACATATAAATAATTAAATAAAATGTATGTCCCATAAATTAATATTTCAATAAGATTTAGATTTTTGTGTACTGTGATTTTTACTTCTGTCTCTTACGGTTTACCAATTATGCAAAATCCTTCCCGAATGAACAGATCTTCAAAGGCTGTTCCAAGATATAAATTTTATTTGTGACTAAATTTCTTTAAAATGTGGTATTTTAATCAAAATCGTCAAAGCTATTTTTAAAAAAAACAAACATTTTCAAAAAATGTTCCATGTAAATGGTAGTTTGGGTTGGGTTTTGGTACTTAAAGGTGTTTTTGTTTTGAGCTATGCTGTCCACACACACACACACACACACACACACACTCTCTCTCTCTCTCTCTCTCTCTCTCTCTTTGTGGCCTTTTTCTAAAAATGTTTTTTTTATTCAGAGTAAACATATATATATGTACAATGAAATCTCGACATCGAATTTTTGGTTGGAATACATTACCTTCTCTACCTATTATGTGCATAGTGCCTGTAGAGAAAATAAACATTTGGTATTCAAGTTCAAGTTGCATCATGCCATGTCGCCGTATATTAGACAAACTTTTCAATGGTTTCTTGATCACGGAATTTAAGGTTCTCGAGTTCGCCACTATGTGCACATGGTGACAAGGAATCAATCAGCCCATAGATAGATGACACTAGATGTCCATAGATGGCACTACAGGATAAAATCACCCCTTGGAAGACGTGAAACATGGTGAATTTAGCACAAGGACCTTTTCTTTCAAGGCATGGGGTTCTGTTACGTGCAAATAAATGTTATGCATGGTTTTACTTCGCTTTCGAAGGAAGCCATCATTCTCCGCCGGGCTTGAACCCGCAACCTTGAGTATTAGAGGCTAGCATGGTAATTATAACACCACAGGAGGCGATATCCTTGATAAACGCTGAACTTAAATATGACTGCTTTGAGTCATAGTGTTCATAGCTATACGCGAAATCACAAACATTTCAAAATGTTTTTTCTCGGGATTTAGGGAACCTAAAACGAATTATCAAAATTGTGGGTGGCTATACATAAGGTGTTATAGAAAGTAAGCCGTTTACGGCGTACCAACAACAGCGCTTAAATGCTTTAAAATTGAGTGCTTAAGCTGAAAAAACACACACACACACACACACACACACACACACACACACACACACACACACAAACGATAAAGTAAACAGAAAATGGGGAGAAAAAAACTCTATATTACTTTGTAATATTTTAAGTCGGAAGCACTTGAATGAGACTACGTAAAACGACCTAACAATTTCTAACAAAAATTATGTGCTTCGACCTTGTGCAGAAGCTGTAATAAATCCTCTCCGAGTTCGGGTAATCATAAGAAAATCTATATTATGAGATAAACCGCTTGTAATTTTATAACATGTCAGTTTGATTTGTTTCCACAAAACTAGGTTCATTTGGTACTTTAGACAGCAGCCCACGCAGAAATGTAACTCTGTAAGTTGGTTGTATTGTCATGTTCTTCCTGTATATGCTATCAATGGACAACTTGTTTTATTGGCACTTTTAAAAGTGGATTTTTTCTGTTCCGATAAAATGATAATTAACTATTATTTGAAACACCCATTCAATTAAACTTTACATACTTCAGCACTTGTACAGAAGAATTCATTACATTTTCTTGAGAACACAAAGCAAATTTAAATTCAATTTTATTTATGGGCGCTCTTTAACTGCTACGGTTCTCAGCGTCCCATTCTATACTGGGCGTGAAAGACTGCTAAATTTTGCTCAGAGGCCTCTTTATCAGGCTTGAAGTTCTTTTACATACCGTAAATCTACGACACAAGGCCAACGGCTTTACTTCCCTTCCGAAGGAAGTCATGGTAAGGATCTTTACGCCCAAAAAATCCATCGCCCTCCGCCGGGTTTGTCCGCTTTGGGAATCAAAAGCTGACATGTTAACCCTAGACATCACAAAGTAGATACTTTAGCAGACGACATTTCTGGAAGGTCTGACCTAGCCGAGTTTCAAGGTAGTACCTTGGTTCTATCTATATCGCTTTTGTGTGATGTAATGGTTATTGGTAGCGATTTCCTTCTAGGGATAGTAAATTCTAAGAGCGGGTTCCTTTGAGACGATTTTGAAATTTGGTGAGTGACATATCTCCCCTGCTCCAAATACCCCTTATTCCCTAACAGGGAAGATTTTTCGAAATGTTTGGATTTTATCAAAAATGGCTCTAACAATTTTTATTAAAATCCCACACATTAAAGACACCTATATGAAGATAGGAAATTATATCTTGAAGTTTCCAGGAAAAATTTTTGAAACCCTTTTCATCTTGGTTGACTTTTGTATAACTTGTAACCGTAAGAGATATTCAAAATCTTACTAAAATGTACATCTCGTTAAAACACACAATTTATGTCAAATACATTTTTTTTAATTAACCATTTCAGAGATTCCATGTTTTAGGTTTATATTTCTCAAACGTTATAATTTTTTCCAATGCGAATGATTCATTTTGGTTGTTTTGTGTGTTTATACAAAAGAATACGAAATTTCAAGGCTACTCAGCAACCACCACTTATCCCTTATTTCTTTGTATCTATAAGAAAATGGTAATAATATCATTTCTCCTAATGTTTATCTTTATTAGCATGAAGTAGAGAAGAATAAGCTTTTGTAAGTGTAATTTGTTGCAGAATAGGTAGAAATAAACTGGCGTTTTATTTATGGACGCTCTTTAACAGCTGTGGATCTCAGCGTCCCATTCTATAGTGGGCGTGAAAGCTCGCTTAATTTAGCTCAGAGGCCTCTCTATCAGGCTTGAGGTTCTTTTACGTGCCGTAAATCTACGACACGGGACCCACGGCTTTACTTCCCTTCCGAAGGAAGCCATGCTGAGGACTTTTACGTCTTCCGCCAGGTTTGAACCTGCGACCTTAGGTATATGAAGTTAGCATTACACCACGGAGGGCGACAGAATAGGTAGAGAAAATCTGTGAATGTAACAGGATTTCTCCTAAATCGATTTTTGTTTGTCAGGTCATTTTAATAATTCTTTATACAGAATAAAATTATCAGTAATAATTTCGTTACAATGTTGGTACATGTGCGGACAAACGAGCCGGATAGCTCTCGCATTCGGGTCCCGGTTTGGTTTCTCCTCGGGCCACGGTGTTTTTCGTTGTTTCTCTCGGTCAGTAGGCGCATGTAGCAGTGGTTCCTTTACTATTACAATTTCCTAAACATTTCCTTTTACGTGTTTCATCTCATATGTTTCATGATTGCAAGATGATTGGTGCGTTGTGGGAGGACGGTTGGATTTGCAGTATGTAAACATTTCTCCCTGACGCTTGGATGGCGACCTGTGGGCTCTTCCTGGGAATGGCTTGTTTTAATCCACGACTCCCAGGCTGAAGATGGCTAAGGCAGGGTCGCCGGCATTCTGGCGCCAACCTACCTTCGTCACATCGTCGGCCCGAGCCGGTCGCCATTCAGAAGCAGGGGCACTTCCCTTATATCCAGGGTTATGTTGGAAGCATAAAAGCATACTAGGCCACCGCAAGGTGCTGTGTTTCAGTGATCTTTGCCTCTCTCTAATCCTAATTCTAATATGTGCAGATGCTTTGATTTCTTCCAATTTTTTGAACTTAAAAGTTTTATAAGTATACAAAGAAGATTTTCTAATCGAGACAGGTCAAATTGTGCCATCCCTGACCAAGGAATTGCCTGCTGGCTACTATTATAAACAGAGTATAGTCATCAATAACTCTTCCTCTTTTTATCCCTCTCTTTCTCTTTCTTTCATTTCAAACATGCAAATTAATTTATGCCGGATTTGCTGTTCTCTGCATGAAAAATAAGAAACAACTTTTTTTCACAAAGGGGGAATTTTGTTATGGAGTAGTTCATGGACTTTACATATAAGGCAGCTGCAATAATTATATCATGAAGGTTGATAGCTAAAAGAAACATAGGAGAGAACAAAGAATTAGTCTTCATTGAAAGTCCTCTCTAGTCTCACATGATTTACGGAGAAATAAAATAACCAGACGTTTTGGAGGTCTAACACGGACACCCACTGTGCGCAACCTGCCTAAACATAAATTAATTTAACTGGACATTTCTTAACACAGACATGAAAGAAAAGTTCCTTCGTTTACGGCTGCCCAAAACAAATTTTCAATTTGAATTCAATTTGGAAGCATACCAGACAAATTTTTGCAGGAAATGCCCCACCCCTTTATATAAAAATGCTTCGCTATCTTCATTTTTAAATGTAACGGTGTTGAATAAAATATAACATATTTTAAATATTAATATGACAAATTGCACAGTATTATAAATTTGTTGTGGATAGCCTGTGTAACCCTATATATGTATATATACATACATTATATATAATAAATGTACGAAAAGAAGATGGAGCAATGGGAGGAAATTTATGGAGCGGAATAAAAAGATGACACATGGAGGATATGTCCAGGAGGAGGAAGCGATGGGTGAATTCACTTCCGCAGATCAGAAGAGAGAAGTAGAAGAGCATTATGATTACAAATACCAGTAGAAGAATCTATAGGAGATGTAGTGTGGATTGGAGGAGCAATGAAGAATTACGCGCAATCTAGAAGTGTAGTGATGTGTAGTATTTAGGTAAACGATTAGCGGAAAAAGTGTGCACAGGTATCATTAGAAGACGATGTGAAAATAAGAGTAATGCTAGATGTAGTTTATTTATTATGTAATAATAGAAAATTCACAGTAACAGTGCAAGTAGTAGGGCAATGGAAAATTTAAACCTGAAGTGATTTGTGCATTTTATTTATTATTTATTTATTTATTTTGTAGCTTAACATGCTTTAACTCGGTTGATCATTTCGAATACTGAATAAAATCGGTGAAATTATGCTCAAATGATTTAGAGATCTTTGGAGCTTAAAATTTACTCAACACTCATCTTCTCAGTATAAGAGAAAACCCCGTAAAAATAACTTAACATGTATAACTCACCGTGAATGAGATTCGCACTCGCGACCTCTTGAATATGAGACAGATTCACTACCCCCACACTACCGAGGCAAGCTGTATTTATTTTTAATTTAAGTAATAGTAAAATCCGTGGTGCAGTGAAATTGCTGAAAATAGGGAAATGAACAATGCTTTTATTTCGTGAGTTGGTAAATAAACGATAGGAGATTAACATTGATTTTTTTTAAATATATGTTATTTTAACTTAAGATAATTATGAAACATATTGCAGTGAATATAATAATACAGTTAAAAGAATATAAAAGTAAAGAAATCAAACAGAATTGTAAACAAATAATGTAATTTAGATAGAGAATAATAAAATTAAGACAATAGCTACTGAATGCAATAATTGTTTTAAATTTAAAATAGAAATAGGAATTAATTGCAGTTAAATAGGTTTGTTTGATTTTATTATGGTTAAATTGAAGTTAAATTGGTAATGTTTTATCTGGTTATGGAACAATATGCAGATTAAGAACAGACACTGCTGACTTACCAGAAATTATATATTTGTTATGGTTTCCAGGTAATAGGTAATTAAACAGAAAAGGAATTTAGTTTAGGATTAGTTCTAGTTAAGATTTGACTGTAATTAGGCAACAGTAAGCTATATCATTTAATAAAATATGTGTTAAAAAGGATTTAATGATAAGGATATACTCATGTAATCTTTGCTAGTGGAAAATAAAATATAACAGTTGGGATGATTCATTCGGTAAAGGAGCCAAGATATAAAATCGCAGACTTTATTTTACTTTTATCTTGAATGAATGAATAAGTGTATTTATTAACATAGCAATATCATACATAGAGTTTCAACAATCGCACGGGTCCACAGACCGTATGTGCTTTTGTAATACACATTACAAGCAATATTAGAACAACAATAACAACAAAGAATTAAAAGAGTAAACACGAAAATAAAAAGACACAGGAAATACACAGTCAAAAGCAATATTAAACAACAATAAAGAATTAAGAGTGAACCGAAAATAAAAATACAAAGATATTCAAATATAGCAATTTAAATTTATAGCACAGAGTACACCATAAATGCACCCTCTTATAATAGATAATTACACTTAAAAGACATATATACACATAATATATAAAACCCTAGCACAACAGTGACCTAAGTATAACATAATATATATGTATGTAGAACATTGTAGTCACTTTTGTTTAGTTGATCTTATCCCCCCCTTCTCTATTGGCAGCCTCCTCAGATCTCAGCTGTCTTGCCTTAAGTATAAATTTACCTAGCCCGTCCATGTTTTCCGTGCCTGCCAGTAGCGTCCAACATGCTTCTGGCCCTACATTCGCAGTGGTAAAAAATCGCGGCAAATATTTTTCCCGCCATTCCCCTGTACCCCTACATCTTGCCAAGATGTGAGTCCACGACTCTTCTTCCTCGCAAATGGGACAGATTCTCGTACCATTCTCGTCAGAAATTTTCGTGCTCCTCCATGCTCCTAGTCTAATCCACGCGAGCCCCTCTCTAATGAGTTTGGTACCTGTTTTGGTGTATTGCTCCATACCCCACTCCGATTTCAGGCCAGACTGTACTTCTAATGACACCTTCTCTGTGCATTGCGCAATTATTTGCTGTCTGTCAATATCACAGAGACGTTCCTTAATTTTTCTCCAAATACTTCGCCTGTTTTCCTGCCCCGCCATCTAAATGTCTCCCATCCCAATGGTTTCCAACCCTTTCTTTAATTTTGATGCCCACGTCGAATTACCTTCCATTCGCAGCTGTTCACGGTAGCAGATTGCCCTAATTAGAGATTGGTTTCCGTGAACGATTCTCATCCAATATTTAACTGCTCTGATTTTGCACTCTATCGTTTCACTATGTTATCTTAGTTCATTACAATATAAAATGATGAGTAGTGAACCTGAAGTTCAAACAATGACCAGGACATTGTGGGAGAGACCACAACCCTATCGCAGCTTAATCCTTATTTGCGATAGTGTCACCATTTCCTTTCCACGGGATGGTGATGAAAGAAGACGCACCCAATTCCTATGCCCGTAGCGGGAATTGAACTGAATCTCCGGCGTCAGAGACAGGCGCGTTACGCCTGCGCTATCCGGATGGATACAATACACAATATAGGTAAAATATTAGCAATTTAGGAATATTCCATTTTCAAAATGTAGATAACTTTCCTACATACTACAATACCTAGCAGACATAATTTGTGGCGACAATAATAGAGAAACGGGTTTAAGTCTTGACATCAGGTTTTTATTCCTCTATTCCTCTATTTAAACTCAGATAAATGTTTTTTGGTCTCCCTAAATACATTTTAAGAAATCTGATGTGTTCCATTCACGCGACTTTCTCTATTTCTCTGTAACAAATTATTGTTAAAAAGCTTATGATTTTATTTACTTCATGATAATCGAGAAAAAATTAGCAGAAACAGTCTTATTACTTGTTTCTTGTAAATAGAAGCGAAATAAGGCAGTACCATAGATTAAAGTGATAGTCAAAAGCTGATTGCTAGGTGACTGAAGTTCCTTTGTTTGTATGGACACGAGTTGACAAATTCCTTTATGAGAAAAGTATAAGTTTTTGCAAGCTGAAACCAAAAACAAGGAATATCTAAAAAACGATCAACTCCACAAAAAAAAAAAAATTATATATAACATAATTGTGCGTTTTAAAGTGTTCTACATTTTTTGTGAGGTAAGTTTTTGTCCACTCTTACGGTTTAGCAGTTAAGCGAAACTCCGTAAAATTTCTCCAGAATAAAGCAGTCTTCAGAGGCTTTTCCCAGAAAATTCAAGATATACATTTTATTTGTCAGGTAAATGTCTTTAATATACGATATTGTAATCAAAATCGCTAGAGCCATTTTTAAGAAAATCAACATTTTCGAAAAAAGTTCCATGTAAAGGGTAGTTGGAGGTGGGGTGATTTTGTTGAAAATTTTCGTGTCGCATCCTTGGAAGATGCCAAACTTTAAATAGTAAGTTTGGCGTTTAACGGTCTTTTCGTTTTTGAGCTATGCTGTCCACAGACACACATACATGCGCATACACAGGACCTTTTTCTGAAAATGCTTTTTTTGGATTCAGGGGACCCAAAACGCGTCTTTCCGGTGAAATCTCGGTATCGATTTTTGGGTGGAATGCAATACCTTCTCTGTGCTCTATGTACATAGTACGTGCAGAGAAAGTAAAAATATCCATGCGAGCGCATGTGTATGTTGCGTGCTTCTGCATGTGAACACAATTTAAAAAGAAATGTCGGACAGATCTACACTATACCACTATACCTTCCGAGGATCCGACTAGGTTTTCAAGAAAATTCCTCCACTTCAGATGGAACATATTCTCAAATAGCTAATGGAAATATTTAAAATATTTGTCTCAATTAATGGTCTTAAAATTAAAGACAAAAATAAAGAAAAAACAAGATAAATATAATATAACAAATAATTAGACACTAAAGGATTTCCTCACTAATTAGATCTATGGCTTGAATTTTCTACGAATAACCTGCAAGTAGTATTCATTCAAAAAAGTTGTATATAATTCTGTTTAGCAGGTAAACGCAAGAGATAGACAAACATTTACTACAAGCAGATAGATTCGTAAAAATGCTCAATTTACCATTCATATTTTTTGTGGCGTTAATCATTTTCGAGATGTTCCTTCCTACTGGTTTGAATTTTCCGATGTTGCAAGTCACCGTTCAGTTGTTTCTTGCAATATCGTGGAAAAATAATGGAATTTCAAAGGCCGCACAGAGCGACTACTTTTTTCCTACAATAAAATGTATATTTTTACTTTCTCTACCACGTACATAGAGGTAGAGAAACTATTGTAGCCCACCCAAAAATACCGAGTTTTCACTGGAAGTAAATATTTTGGGGCCAGCAATGCTGATGATTAGGGTTGATGCAATGTAATCTTTTTTCTGAGACTTCCCAGAAAATGACGATTGGATATAAATTCGTTACGACCCACGATGAAAGAAACTGGCTTTATTTTATTTTGCGTTTTTGGCATGCTATCATATATTGACCAAATTTTAGGAAAACACTATTCTTTAGCTGCATTTTTTCACCATTCACCGTAGAATAGACCTTTTTTCAACATTACAGTCTCGCAATTTCTTGCCTCTAGGGTGACGTGCAATTTATTATGTTATGCTGCCTCTAACTGCATCATTCTGATATGGATCCTATTACACTATTCTGACAATATTGATATAGTCAAATCAGTTATTGATATATTTAATATGGTGCTTAGAAATAGCAATTTGCCAGGACTTACTGGTTGAATCTAACTTGAAAAGTTTCGCATCAATTAGTAGTAACTGTTCTATTCTGACAACACCGATAGAAAAGGAAATAAAAAGACAGAAAGAAGAGGAGAGATGAACTGAGTTTTAGAGAAGATACAAAGGTTTGAACAAAGTTTACCAAATATCTATTGGCTAATATGTAGAATATTAATATTAATGGTACAAAATGTTTATTAATAATGACCAAATGTAATTTGGTCGTCTCCTTAGCGCGGCGGTAGCATTGCTGCTTGTCAAGCGGGAGACCTGGGTTCGATTCCCAGTACCGGCGTGGGGATTTTTTCCCCCGCTGGGAGACCTGAACCGGGATGCACTCAGTCTCGTGAGGTCCCTGGGGAGCCAATTGAGGAGCTACTTGATGGAGAAGTAGCGGCTCCAGGTCGTGAAAACCGCATTAACTGGCCGGGGGTGGCCGGGGGGAGATCGAAGCGCTGACCACGTCTCACTCCCCAATACTGCACCTCATCCATTACGTCGTAATGGACCGAAATGGGGGACGCAGCGGCCGGGAGGTAGGCCAAGGCTCTTAGTGAGCTGTGCCAAGGAGTCAAATGCAACTTCATCTTTGGTGTACTTATGGAAAACTTTTACTAGGAGACAAGGCTAATTTCATCTATGCACCTATGACGTCAGTTGAAGTGGAAAGTAGTTTGCAATGAACAGAAATGTACTTCAGGATGATCGGTGATCCATCAAGTTCGAGACACTATAAATATATCTATATGGTTCTTGACTGCAATGCTGAACAAAGTATATCCACAATTTTTAATTTTTTTTTCTTCACATTTTATGTCATATTTTCATAACTTTAACGCGTTCTATGGGCCATTCGTCAATAATTTAGGGCATATTTTAAAAAAAAAAAACAACTTTTGTCTTAGCGTATTAATTATGAAATCCATATACATAAGCCTGTGTTTTGTTAACAAATACATTTACAAAATGTAATTATGCAATAATTATATCCTGTAGGAAGGTCAAATAGTATGATATTCTAGAGAAAAGCAGAAACTGATATAGAAAAACATTCCGATTTAACGTTAAAAAGAAATACGCGTAAAACTAAACATTAGAACACACACTCCATTCTCTTGGATGAAAAACATCTGGATATGTGTGCTTGCTACGCAACGAAACCTAGAACTCATTAACAGAAACTGATTTTTTCATCCGTTCTAGTGGGAAATAATCAGAAATCAAACTCATAGTTTATCTCAATATCAAAATTGAAAAAAGGTGGTGATTGCGATTGTGCTGCCATCTAAACACACATACTGTAAGAAATAGACTGGACGGCACCCTAACCTCATTTGCCGTCGCTAAGTGATATATATGGTATGGTACTTGTAATCTGACTACGGATGGCATCATAAGACTACGGATGGTAGAACCTTCTAACACCATCTGACGCGGATGAGAAAGGTACTTACTGTCTACCACATACTATCAACAAGGTATTATACCGAACAGTTCCGTCGCGATATGACCAAGTCGTTACAGCGACGTAAAATAAAATTATATAAAAATAATAAACCGTTAAATATCTTGTTTAATTCATTAGTATCTAATTAAGCGGAATATAGAAACTCTTATACAATTATTAATATTAATATAATTATATAAAGCCATAAACTAATTTAGATAAAATATACTGTATTTGCTCATCCAGTAAAATGCCACAATGAATATTTTAGAAATAATGAGTATAATGTGTTGGAGTATTAGACAAGCTGAAACTTCTGCTATTCACAAGCAAATACAGGACCTTAACAATAAGTACAACTTGTGATGCTGTACGCGATACTCCTTCCTATATTTTCAAATGAAGTACCTGTTATGTACTGAGGCGTACGGCGTCTCAGAACCGAACTAAATTGTAAAGTATAAAATGAAAAGCGTAGATCATCACTTATGACTTGGTTGGGAGATTGAAAAAAAGAAAGCAGTTTCTTAGATTATTTCACTTAAAATTTATGTTGTAAGAGGAACAGCGTTTTAAGTTGGCCACATTTGTTCCGTAATTTCTTATCTTTTTTGGAAACAAATGCTGTTCTTCCATAATGTGAGTACAGCAGTTGTGCATTTGCTGTGAACTACGGAGAAATCACATGGTGGTTTCTGCACTAAGCATAAATTTAGTTTTTATACAAAAGCGAACAACGTCGATTATGCTCTTAATCAGGCTGTTCCAACTCGACTAGTCTGAATAACACTACACGCGAGCACTCAACCAAAAAACTCGGGGTAGAATTGGACGAGGAGCGTAGTTGCCGATACTACACTAGGCAAAGATGGGCCCCGCCGTGGCCGAGACCATTCGCTCTCACCATTCGCTTCACACCTTCGATCCCAAGCGATTGCATGTGAGATTTGTGGTGGTCAAAGCGAACGCAGTAGCGGGTTTTCTCCGGTTTCCCCAGCCATCGCATTCCACCGGTGCTCCATCTTCCTTCCGTGCTTCAAGAGTATCATCGCCTGCGTTTATATGGTAATAATAGCGGACGTTAAACACTATATACATAAAAAAAAAACTGGGAAAAGATGGGCTGTGCCGTATTGCATATTGGAGGCTGACCGCTGTTAGTCGCGAAGTTGCTCGCTACTCTTTTTGGCGCGTACCCAAGCTGCAACAACCTGCTCTTAACTACCGTCATTCTCGGTCCCCAATCCTATGAAATGGCCAGCGCATATTAATGTTAACACTTATGTACTACGATTAGGATTAGTCAGACGTGGGTCAGTTTCGTAATACATTATTGTAGGCTTCTAGGGACACAAAATCTGAGAGAAAGGAATAAATAACATGAGGCTCGAAAGGATATCGCTGCCTGCTAGCCTGCCCATGCCTTCTTCAAACCGGGGGTTGCGGCTTAAAGGAATCTCTCCAGGAAAATGCACCAGACACAGCAACATACCAATCGTCGCGTCCGGTCCTACAACATTGACATATATGAAGATGAAACATATGAAAGGAAATAATGGCTAAGAAACTCATTATACGTGAGGAGCCATTCCACCATTCGGCCAACGTCTGGAGAAACTTGAAAAATAAACATGTCAGAGCACCATGAACCGAACCCAGGACCTCCCGATTATGAGTCTTACACATTACTATGGAGCCATCTCGGTCGGTAGTATTAACACTTGCTTCTGCTGTTAAAATGTTCCCAAATATTCTGACTTTTCCTTCATCATCTACTTTAATCTAATTGCTTGTGAAGCAGTTCATTTAAAGAAACGTTTTTATTTTAGTTTTATTGCATTCTCAGCTTACTTTCTGACATCAGAATGAAACTTTGCTTATCAAAGTAAGTTTCGTATAACATAAGATTAGTGCGAAAGTGGATTTATGGATTTATGTACACTTTGTATTTAACTAACCAAGAGTTTAAATAAAAAAGCTATATGATAGTTATATGTATGTCACATTTTTCTGTTGGCCATGTTTAATTATTAATGGACAAAAATAGACATATAGAGTAATGGCATTATTGTGGACACATTTTTTTACTTTCTCTGCATATACTAAATATATAGTGTATAGAGAATGTATTGTATTTGCAACCAAAAATTCGATACCGAGATATCACCGGAAATACATGTTTTGGGTGCCCCTGAATTAAAATAAAATCTTTTTTGGAAAAAGGTGTATGTGTGTGTGTGTGTGTCTGTAGACAATATAGCTCAAAAACGAAAAGACCGCTAAGTACCAAACTTGTTATTTAAGTTTGTTATCTTCCAAGGCTGCGACACGAAGATTTTAAAGAAAATCCCTCCACCCCTGACTACCTTTTACATGAAAAAAAATTCGAAAATTTTGATTTTCTCAAAAATGGCGATAACAATATTGATTAAAATATTTTATATTTAAGATATTTACATGATAAGTATAATGTATATCTTTTTCTGGGAATATACTCTGAAGATCACTTTATTCTGGATGAAGTTTTATGAATTTTACAAAGCTGTTAAACCATGAGAGATAGACAAAACTTACTCCACAAAAAATGCAGATCTCTTTAAATCACTTATTTTATGTCATATATATTTTTTTCATAACGTTGACCGTTTTCGAGATATTTCTTGTTACTAGTTTCAGTTATATAATACTTGAACTTTACTCTTACGGGAACGTGTCAACTCGACCACGCAAGGAAACGGATGTCAATCCAATATCAACCACATTTTAAAACATTTGGCTGTTGGTTTAGCCAAGTGCATTTCCTTATTTCTGTCCTACTTATAAGGAACTAAGTAGTAAGAGCACTTCTGCCAATGTTTATCTCGATTAGGGTGCAGCAGATAAAACAATAAGCTTATTAAAAATAATGTGTTACAGAGATGTAGAGAAAGTCATGTGAATGGAAAATATTAGATTTTTAATTAACTATTTGTATATTATACTTTTTTATTTTATGCTGTATCCAATATGAAAAATAGTGAGTGACGGATGAATTATTACTCTCAAATAATAGAGGGTCCAAAATTGAGAAAATCTGGTACTTTGAAGACTATGGTGCTCATGGTATTCAATTGTCATAATCCCAAAATTAATCGATTTTTTTATGTAATATGAGAGAAATAAATCAAATTTCACATTGGATACAGTATACAATATATATATATATATATAATAAAATATTGTAGTTTCCAAAGTTGGATCAAAGTAATCCATGAAGAGTCAAATTACTTCCAATGTATGTCAAAAGGTATTATGGCAACACTACCTGCCTATAATTTATTAGATATGCCTTAATGAGAGTTGAAGGAATATTCAAATTCGAAAGTTAATTTAACAAAAATAAGTGTCAAGAAGAAATGTCACTACTATAATAATGTGAAATTCCACGTACCGCTTAAAGTTTGTGCTGTTTTCGAAACCAAGAAATGATTTATTCGTTTTTACTCGTGTAAACACGTAAAAAGCCGATAGAGAATGGTATCGAAATGTTTTAATTAGATAACCGATTTACACATTTAACCCTTTGATTTATTCTTGGCCATACTTATCTAAGATAAAAATCTGATGTGTTCCATTCACATGGCTTTCTCTAAATGTTCTGCAAAAAACTTATGACAAAATATTTTCTTCCTACTCCATACTAATCCAGATAAACTTTAGTAGAATGATCTTATTAGTTCCTTCTAAGTAGAAGGTACATAACGGGGAATACACTATACTACAGCGATTGTCAAATGTAATAACAGCTGTCGCTAGGCGATATTATTGAAATTCGCCATTTTGCATGGCCCGCATTAAACAAAAGAAACACGGGCGACTTTCCGTTTGAGAAATGTAAAGTATTTCAAAATTAAAACCAATAATAAGGATTATCTCGGAAACGGTTAGCTCTACAAAAAAAAAAAAACACACACACACACAAAGGACATAAGTTGGTGTTTTGATGAAATCTGCCTTTTTGTGTCGTAAGTTTTTGTATATCTCTTACGGTTTACCAATTATGCACAAGTCATTCAGAATGAAGAGGACTTCAGAAGCTATTCCCAAGAAATTCAAGATATACATTTTGTTTGTCATGTAAATATCTTTAATATATGGTATTTCAAACCAAATCGTTAGGGAAAATCAAAGTTTTCCAAAACCTTTTCCACGTAAAGCGTGTTTTGGTTGAGAGAATTTTCTTGAAATTTTTCGTGTCGCATACTTGTGAGAATCTACCAAACTTAAATACAGATTTATATTTAACTAACTTTTCTTATTTTTTTTTTTGAGTTGTGCTGTCTACACACACACACACACACACACACACACAGATCCACAGCTTTTTTTTTTTTTTTTTTTTTTTTTTTTTTTTTCTAAAATGCTTTTCAATGGGTTCAGAAGTCTCAAAACACACATTTCCGCTGATAATCTCGATTACGAATTTTTGGGTACAAAACAATTCCTTATCTTTCCACTATATGTAATGTACATATGCGCTAGAGAAGGCAAAAAATCTTGTGTGTTCCATTTACATGACTTTCACTATGTCTCTGTAAAAAATGTATTGTTAAAAGCCTAGTCTTCTCTCTACTCCATATTAATCGAGATAGACATTTGCAGAAATTGTGCTACTACTTGCTTTCTATTAAGTAAAAGAGAAATTGGCAATACACTAGGTTAAAACGATAGTCAATTCTCTTAAAAGCTAATTGCCATGTGGATGAAATCTGTTTCTTTGTATTGGCAGAAGTTGACAAAATCCGTATGAGAAAATTTGTATTTTAAAACTGAAACCAATAGCAAGGAATGTCTCTAAAATGGTCAACTCCACGACAAAATGCATATGACAAAAATGATCTGTCTTAACGAGATCTACATTTCTTGTATAGTACGTTTATGTCTTATCTCTAACGGTTTACCAGCTTTGCAAAATTCAGCAAGACTTATCCAGAATTAAGAGTTCTTTAGAGGCTATTCCCCAAAAACACTCAAGATATACATTTTATTTGTCATGTAAATATCTTTAATATCCGGTATTTTAATCAAAATCGTCTGAGAGATTTTTGTGACAATAAAACATTTCGAAATTTTTCCCATGAAAAGGGTAGTTTGGGGTGGGAAGATTCTCCTCAAAATCTTCGTGTCTCATCTTTGCAAGATACTAAATTTAAATGCCAAGTTTGGTATTTTACCGACTTTTCGTTTTTGAGTTGTGTTCCGCTTTTTCTAAAAATACCATAAAACGTTATTTCCGCTGGAATCTCGGTATCGAATTTTTGGGTGGAATACAACAGTTTCTCTACTTACGTACCATGTACTATGTAGACAAAATAGAAATGGAAGGACTGTCCTTCAAGTTTGCTAAGGTTCCGAGAGTAAAATAGCTTTAGATAGTGATTTACCGAATGGGAGAATGCTCCTTTGAGAAACAATAAAGCGAAAGGAAAAAGGAACCCGTCTCTCTGTTAGGCAGCTTCAGTGTGTATTGTTTGGCAATAACACTAAAACGAACACGAATGAAGTTAATCATAGTAGTACCACTATGTCCGAGAATTTAAACAAGTCACGCACAGTTTGATTACATCCAACAAGTCCATATAACATTCGTTTTCCAATTGAATATTGCTTTATTCCCATCTCGTCCCAACAGGCAATGTTTCCATTAACGCAGTCAATTTATACTGCCACACAGAGCTGCGTTCTTGAAAAGCTTTCTCTGTCACAGGGGAATTTGCTTTCAAAAAAAAATTGTGTTAGGCCCTGCACTTTCAAAAACAAGAGTGTAAATAGACTGCTACACTGATAAATAATAATGCACGGTATATTAATGAACTTTAATTTCCGTTCACTGGGAGAAACTCTCTTGTATTAATTAATAATAAACCCTCATTATCATAGCAGAATTACTGGCAGCCGTATTCATCAACAGCTTTGTATACAAGCTCGAGGGCAATGTAAAAATGTACAATTGTGCTATAAAGAGGTGATGCTGGAAAATAATGAAGATGTGTTGTTCGATACTGGATGATAGCACTGTTTCCCAGTGCAATTACCTGGGCTATTGAGGCACATTTGCTTGCCTATATAAAAGCGTTCATTGGCATTTCCGTAGAAATGAGTGATTTAGTAAAGAAGTAAGAAATGTACATAGTGTATAGAGAAGGTATTGCACTCCACCAAAAAATTCGATACCGAGATTTCACCAGAAATATATGTTTTAGGGTCCCCTTTATCTAAAAAAAGCATGTTCGGAAAAAGGTCCGTGTGTGTGTGTGTCTGTGAACACGATAACTCAAAAACGAAAAGTCGATAAAATACCAAACTTGGTATTTAAGTTAAGTATCTTCCAAGGATGCGACACGAAGATTTTGAGAAAAATCCCCCCACCCCAACTACCCTTTACATGGAACTTTTTACGAAGATTTTATTTTCTCAAAAATGGCTCTAACGATTTTGATTAAAATATCGTATATTAAAGCTATTTACCTGACAAATAAAATGTATATCTCGAATTTTCTGGGAGTAGCCTCTGAAGATGGCTTTATTCTGGATGAATTTTATGGAATTTTGAATAACTCCTAAACCGTAAGAGATGCAAAAAAACTTACTACACGAAAAATGTAGAGCACGTTAAAACACACAATTTATGTTGTATACAGTTTTTCGTGGCGTTTTTGAGACAATCCTTGTTTTTGGTTTCTGCTTTGAAAAAGTTATACTTTTCTCATACAAGAATTTGTCAACTACTGCCCATACAAACAAAGGAACTTCAGTCACATAGCAACCAGCGTTTGACTTTCATTTTAACCTATGGTACTCCCTTATTTCGCTTCTACTTACAAGGAAGACTATTTCTGCTATTTTTTTTTTTTCCTAATTAGCAAGAAGTAAATAGAAGCATAAGCTTTTTAAGAATAAGTTGTTGCAGGGATATAGAGAAAGTCATGTGAATGGTACACATCAGATTTTTCCTTTTCGAATATCAGTTCTGTAAAAAGAAATCTGTTGCATTTCATGATCTTCTCCCCTCAAAAATTATGTTCACAAAGGCTTATTATTCTAATTACTTCTTGTTAATCCAGATAAACTTTCAATTAATATTTAAACATTACGCTGCAGGACAAAATGATGACTTTGCATGACCACTGAAAAAAATCTGATGTGTTCCTAATACTTTATCCACCTATTCTGTAACAAACCATTCTTCCTAAGCTACTTTCTGCTAATCAAAATAAACATTATCAGCAATTACGTTATTACTTAATTCCTTATTAAGTAGAAAGGAAATAAGGGAACACACGAGGTTAAAGCGACGGACAAATATTTTGAAAGCTATCGCTATGCAATTGAAATTTGGTTCTGTTTGCATGACTAAGATAAAACAAAAGAAACAGGACCGATAGATTCTCGTTTGAGAACAGTTTAAGTATTTTAAAATAGAAATAAGAAGGAATGTCACGGAAATGTTTAACTCAAAACATGTATAGGTTAAATTGTATTTTTAACGAGATATACATTTTTTGTGTGGTAAGTTTTTTTCTATCTCTTACAGTTTACCAGGTATGTAAAAGTCATCCAGAAGGAGGTCTTCAAAGGCTATTCCCAGAAAATTCAAGATATACATTCTATTTCTCATGTAAATATATTTAATATACGTATTTTAATCAATAATATTAGAGTTATTGTTGAAAAAATGAACATTTTTGAAAATTTGTCCATCTAAGTTGGGTAGTTTGGGGAATATTTTCGTATCGTATCCTTGGAAGATACTGATCAAGTTTGGTATTTAACCGACTTTTCGTTGTTTAATCTTCATGTTAGCAGACAGCGACAAACGCGCGCGCCAGCGATCTTTTTCTAAAATGTGTTTGTACAGGTGACCCTAAAACGTGTATTTCTAGTGAAATTTCGGTATCGATTTTTTTGGTGGAATACGACACCTTCCCAACTACGTGGTAAACAGAGAAAGTAAAAACAAACAGTAATTTTCCATTTAAGAGAAGTAAGTATATTTAAATTCAAACTAACAATAAGGAATGTATCGGAAATGGTTAACTATATAAGAAAACATCATTAGAAACAAATTGTGTGTTTAAACGAACTCTACAATTTTATGTAGTAACATTTTGATTCCCTCTCTCTCTCTCTCTCTCTCTGCCTCTCTCTCTCTCTTTCATGGTTTACCACTTATACAAAGGCCATTCCAAAAGAAGCCAAAAGAAGAGAACTTTACAGGCTTTTCCCAGAAAATTCTAAGTCTACATTTTGTTTTTCATGGAAAACTTAAACATATCTATTTTAATCAAAACCATTAAAGTCATTTATTGAGAAAATAAAAGATAATTAAATGGTTTCCATGTAAAACATGCTAGTGCTTGGGTGGGGGATTTTCTTGAAAATCTTCATGTCACCTTGAAAAAAGTTGAACTTAAACACCAGGTGAGGTAATTAACCAACTTTTCAATCTTAAGTCATAGGCAGACCAGATCCATTTCTTTTGTAAAGGTGTTTTTACCTTCTTTTTTTAAGAGAGAGATAGAGAGAGAGTCTCAAAACGTGAAATATCGGTATTAAAATTAGGGTTTGAATGCAATACTTCCTCCTTAAATTGGAATGTAGTACTAAACTACTAGTAGTAAAGTAAACTATTATACGCTTGGAAATACTTGGCAATCATATATGAAGGACTGGTTTCTTTAAGAACTAGTTACCATCACTACCGTAATCACTAAACATCCATGCCCAAAGCGGAATTCGAATCTGCCGCCCTTTCGTGGCAAAGCTTCAATTCCAAACGCGCCAACGTCAGGTTTCTTTAAGAATGTAAATGCACAAAACCTTTTGTTGTTGTGCAAATGATTTATTTCCTTGTCGTTCCATTCATCTCAATCTTACCTAAAGAGCATAAACCGTGAAGGTGCTGTATATCAGATTCTGAAATTGAGTATTGTAAGGGTCAAAGGTAATAATTTCAGAAACTTCCAATCAGACCAGTGCAGTTTTTCACAGGGCTAAAAATGTTTTCCTAAATGTCACGTGCGCTATCAACCAAAATTTCTCTTTCTGCTACAGAATGTCATTGCTGTTCAAGAAAGTAGACTTTTTCCAGTTTGAATGCAGCGTGGGTAGTTCTAGTGAAAGGTATCCCAGAGCAGGAAAAGCGGAAGAGAAACTGCAACAGAACCCAGTCACGATCTTATGGGCTGTAAGAAATAGAAGTACTTGTGTTCGATATACTATATGCTTGTTTCACAACATGACGACCGCCAAGCCAATAAAGTCTCCCTCTTTTTCTGTCTTACAGAGCAATAATTCTGGAATGGAATAGCTAAACACGACCGATATAATATTCCACAAGTAAGGAAAAACTTAGGTAACTACCTTCATATGTCAAATTACTGGTTAAGACCATTGCACCCCTCTTTTAGAGAAAGGTCAGAGTTCAATGGCATGTTAGAAAAGGGGTTTTTATCGTGAATCGTAGTGAAAAGCCCCGGCTTGGGTGACGAACCAATACAAAGAGAGGAAGAGGGAGAAGAGAGACCGAGAATAAAAATCAATATACGACGACACAATCAAGCATTTCCCTCTGTAGGCGCACGCTCTGGATCCGTTCTCTTTCCACATATGATGCTGGATAACACTACAGTGCCAAGAAGAGCCCACCCTAGTTAATACTCTCTTAGGCCCTTGAGGACATCTTTCCATTTAAAACATTCAACAAATATTTTAGTTAGGGACACTCGAAATCATGCTAGGGCTCATTTGTAGACAGATATAATTATTCATTCACAACAAAATATGTTACCTTACATTCTCTTCGGTTTGAAAAACCTTTTAAAAATTTCGAAATATATAACAACTTAAAGTTGCTCATATTACAATGTATAGGGATCAAAATGATAGGCTGGGTTGTATTCTGTTAGACTCTCAACCAAATAGTTCTTCTAGTAGTTTCCATAAGTAGGCTGAGTTTGCTTTGAAAAATTCAATACAAAAATTTCCAGAAAACTCCCCACCCTGAAAGGCAATATATTTCAATTATAGAATAAAATCTTTAAAATAATAAGCCCCACAATCAGCTAAAATATGTGTTAAAGCAATCAAAACAACCCAATAAAATAAACACTCTTTAATATACTAAGTCTAACAGTTCATTTCATCTAGTTAGATTATACCGGGTACAACATTCTGGGGCTAGGCAACAATTTGCGCATCTAATTCAATTTGTTCTAGAACTCGCATTAAGCGGCACGTGAGTTCTCAATTGAGTTCTGGTGGTTGTATTGGTTGTGTTGGGTTTTGGGTATATCAACATAACATCATAATTTTCCCGGTTTAAAACTACTTGTAATTAATTCCTTATCTCGTGAATGACGTCAAGAGAACAGGTCATTGTTTTAGCAAAAAACGAGTTGAACACCATGTGTTCACCGAATAAACCTGGACGAATAATTGCTCTCGCCGTGGTCGAGTGATTAGACCGCTCACCCCCCATAGAGGCGGCCCGAGTTCGATGGGATTTACTGTGGACGAAGCGGCGTCTGGGCGGGTTTGCTCTGGGTGCTCCGGTTTCCCCCGCAAATTCCACCAATTGCTTCATCATTCGTTTTCTATCATTCATTTCATATCATCTCTTTCCTCTTGCTCGTGCCTGGCTACGGGCCGACCACTCGTTCCAGATTCTCCATTCTGTGGTTTCGTGCCGTTGGCTCCCCAACAGGCTTCTGACACCTAGGCATCTGCTTGTATGTCCTAGGGGGTGTCAGTTCTAAATACTGGGAGAGTAAGCCCATTACGATGATAACACTCATGCAATAAGAATATAATTTCCAATCCTAACTACGACGTGGCCGAGTGGTTAGACCATTCGCCTCTCACCTAGACGGCCCGGGTTCAATCCCAAGCGACGCACGTGAGATTTCGGTGGACAAAGCGCTGCAGGGGCGGGTTTTCTCCGGGTTCTCCGGTTTCCCCCGCCATCGTATTCCACCGGTGCTCCATCTTCATTTCATGTATCACCAGTGTCATCGCCTGCGGTGCTTTGGTAGTAAAAGCGGACGTTAAACACTACCCAAAAAAAATCCTAACTAATAATGCTTTTGGTTATGTGCATGCATGTGAACGTGCGCGCGCGTGTTAAACTGCTTCTAACTCTTAACTCAGCGAAATTCCTTTGAAATCTTTCGTAGATGTAAGATATATCAAAATCGTCGTAGAAACGGAAAGTTCCTTTCCCGATATTACAAATGCAAGCACTTAAATAGGCAATGAAAGTAGCTTTCAGTGTGTCTGCTCTCGTGGGCTAAGGTTCGTGCCCCATTCTCACACCGAGATACTTTCCCGGTTACGTCATGTCATGGCTCTGCGGATGATGCAACCGTGTTAAAATAACAAGAATTGAATGAGTGCATTTCTATACCACGTTGCATGCTGTGATGCATCAGAACACTGCAGAGCTCGCTCACCTGTATTTCTGAGAAGCTACCTTTCTAGCTGTTGTCTGTTTACTTTCCAGATATATTTGAATGAAATCATGGATTATAAACGTGTACTGCTACCCGTTTAGAGGCTTATTTGGCGGTTAGACTGCTTTCCTCTCACCAGGGCTGCCGCATGTTGGATTTGTGGTGGACAAAGCGGCGACTGAGTAGGTTTTCTCCGGATTCCCCTGCCATCCATCCTTCTATCTGCCCCATAATCATCTTTTCTTTCATCCATTTCTCTGTCAATTCCTATCTTCTTCCTCACTCTCACACAAGGCATCGAACTGATCATCCATTCTAGCTACTCTCTGATCCAAAGTCTGTCTACTCTTCAGGCAGACCTGAGGCGCTGATTTGTAAGTCGTGGGGGTATAAGTCCTTCATACGAAAAGTGTAAATGGCGAAAGAAGAAGATTTATTTATTTTGCTAGTCACTTAAAAGCCTGTTGCAATAAAACCTCTTAGACTTAGGTTCACACAACACGCAGCTGTAAACTTTCTCTGGATTTTTACGGACGATTATAAAGACTATATCTATTTTAAATTTATACACAATTTTTGGCAATACCTAGTTAACAAAAATGATGTTTGAAAACTTCAAAACATGTCAAAATCCAGGAGAAATATATTCATCCCACATTATGAATTTTAGGGACTGGAGTTGTGCCGACCCGTAGGATAGTTGCAAGTACGTTTTCAGATATAACTCACTCTTAATTTGTATCCACAATTTCAATCCTCCGTGATTACTTATTCTAGGATAATGTATATCATCATGCATATATACGCATTAGTGATTAGTGATCACTGGTATATAAATAAAACTCAAGAAGAGATAAATTACATTACATGGTGAAAGAACAAAATTGTTTCGAAACAGAAAACTAAGCTAAGTCACAAAAAACGTTCAGTTTTTTTCGGGTGTGCCCCTTCAACATAAAGATAGAATTACATCACACTAGACAGTAGCCTGTACTGGCTAATGATCATCTTTATCATAAGGTACAAGTTACACAACGAAGGGGGGAGGCATCTGCGAGACTGCGGCCACCACGCACCAAGCTATGAAGCTCTCATTTATAAACTTATTATTAAACTCTGCCGCTTACGAGATGTGTTGACAAAAATGTAAATGGAATTTTATTTATGGACGCTCCTTAACTGCTGTGTTTTCAGCGTCCCATTCTATTTTGGGCGTGAAAGTCGCCTCTTATATCAGGCTTGAGGTTCTTTTACGCGCCATAAATCTACGTCACGGGACCAACGGCTTTACTTCCCTACCGATGGAAGCTATGGTGAGGATTTTCACGCTCGAAAAAGTCCATCGTCCTCCGCCGGGTTTGAAGCCGCAACCTTGGGAATATGAAGTTAGCATGGTAACCGTTACACCACGGAGGGCGACATTTGCTAACAATAATCATCAATAACGTTCACATAAAAATTTGGCGATTCATTTGACACCATTACAAAAAAAAAATACAAAAAAAAAAAAAAAGTAAATTAATGCAGAAAGTTGCTAAAACTTTAAGTTAGATTTGTATTCAGTCCTTTTTACAAACATCTTGTTCATATTTAAATTTTGCCCCTTAAGCTTTGAACTATTTGTTCTTGTGCAGCCGGCGGGATAAACAGAAATTGTCATCCAAGGAATATATTCAGAAGAACAATATTGAACATATTTTAAACGGCAAGAAAACAGCAATCAAGATTTATGCACATCATTCAACACAAATATCAATCGGTTTGACGAGCACTTGGCAATACAGTAGAAATGTTTAACGTATTTTATATACTGAAATAAAAGTAGATTTAGCCCGTTTATGGAAAAAGTGGAATACTATAATTACAAGAAGTGGTGTATTCTAATGCAACTGCAACCTTAACAAGTTCGATCTTAAATATAAATCTAATAAAACAATAAATCTACTACGTGCATAGACACCAAGCATTAAACAAACTCTAATGTGTTTCATGTCACTTTCTCTAACTATTCCGCAATTGACATTTTTACAAAATCTTCTTATTCTTTTATATACTTCATGATATTTGAGGTAAACAGGAATCGTCTATTACTAATGGCCTTGTGGGTAGAAGGGAAATAAGGGAATAATATACTACACTAAAGCGATAGGTACTCAAATATTTCAACAGCTGGTCGCTATGTGAGAAATTCCCTTTTCTTTAAATGGCCAGGAGTAAAAAAATCGGATGTGCTGATGAAATAAATTGTGTGTTTTAATGATATCTACTTTTTTGTATAGTAAATTGTTGTCTATCTCTTACGGTTGATTAGTTACGCAAAATTTGGAAAAATGCATCCAGAATAAAGAGATCTTCAGAGGCTATTCCCAGAAAACTCAAGATATGCATGTTACTTGTGATGGAAATGGCTTTAATGTGTGATAGCTTAATCAAACTCGTTAGAGCCATTTTTAAAAAAAAAACAAACTTTCAAAAAAAATTTCTTGTAAAGGGTAGTTTAGAGTGGGATTTTTTTCTTGAAAATCATCGTGTCGCATCCTTGGTATTTAACGGTCTTTTAGTTTTTGAGCTATGCTGCCCAAAGACACACACACGGACATCTCACACACACAAACACACACAGTGAGTCTCAAAACATGCAATTCCGGTGAAATTTTGGTATCGAATTTTGGGTGTAATACAATACTTTCTCCATACATTATGTACATTGTACGTGTAGAGAAAGTAAAAATGAATTCCCATTCGAGATAAGTGTAAGCACCGGGAAATTGAAACCCCAAAACAAATATAGAAATGAATAACTCCTCAAAAAATGTATCTGGTATATATTGTGCGCTTAATGAGATTTATACTTCTTTCTGCAATACGATTTTCTGTCTCTTAAGGCTTATCGCTTATCAAAAATCATTCAGAACGCAAAGGACTTTGGAGGCTATTTCCATAAAATTCAAATATATATTTCATTTATCATCAAAATATCTTTAAAATATGACATTTTAAACAAAATCGTTAGTGTCATTTTTGAGAAAATAAACATTTTCGAAATTTTTCCATGTAAAGGGTAGTTAGGGGCATTCCTTGAAGATATTAAACTTCAATATCAAGTTTGGTGTTATCGAACTTTTCGTTTTTTAGTTATCCTGTTCACACACACACAAGCATGGATGTTTTTCTAAAAATGCTCTTTTTTAAATTCAGGGAACGCAAAAGACATATTTCCGGTTAAACTTCTACAACAAATTTTGGGTAGAACATAATACTTCCTCAATGTAATATATGTATATAATAGAAAAATAAAAAATATTAACTGTATTTTAATTCCGCAAGCGAAATCAGGTGGCAACATAAAAAATAAACTGAGTTTTATTTATTGGCGCTGTTAAGTTGCTATTTTTCTCAGCGTCCCATTCTATATTGGGCGCGAAAGACAGCTTTGTTGCTCAGAGGTCTCTTTATCAGGCTTGAGGTTCCACGACAGGGGACCAACAGCTTTACTTCGCTTCCACAGGAATCCCTGCTAAGGATTTTTACGCCGGAAAAAATTCCATCGCCCAACGCTGGATTTGAACCCGCGACTTTGGAAGCCAGCGGGTAGCATTTTACCCCTAGCCCACAGAAAACGATGATGACAATATAGGCGTATTTAATAACACTGTATATCATTACTTATTTTCACACACCAAAAGTTGAAGATGTTCCTTCCCTTAGACAAGTCGTCTACTTAAACAAAATGACAACTGCCGCACGATCCGTTGTGGTGCGGAATCAAACAAAATGACAGACGATACGCAGTTTGAGTAATAAGGAAAACATTTCAAGCTGAAGAATTACTGTGCAGAAATAATTTATTGTGAATGCGAAGGGCTGCCAAAATAATGTCATACCTATGTTAAAAGTGACTTTATACTGATTTTACAAATGAAGCACTCGCCTTCTATATTTGCGAAACCCTGTTCGAAAAAGTACAATGCCACATGAACTACCTGCATCATAATACAAATCTTTGCACAAGCTGACTTCCGGCGATCAGAGCAGCTAACCTTACAAGTGACCCGATAAGCTGCCGTGACATATGAGCAAGCAGATATGACGGAATGACTAAACTGCAAGGTCAGGCAGGTGTTCACCCCAAACAGCAAAGAGAGAAAGACTGCCCAGCCTTAAATTCTCAAAATAAATATGCATTTAAATGTAAAGTGAGGTTAACGGTTTTTTAAACCAAACACATATTAACTATTTGAAATATTTAAGCAATAATTATATTACAACAATGATAATAGCAGTATTGTTATTATTATTAATATTATTATTGTTATTATTATATAAATGATGCACACCCCAATGATGTTCGACACATCCAAGTATAAACTAAGGAATTATTCTATCAAATAATATAAATAGCAATTTTATTCTACTAAATCAAAAACAATATACAGATATTTTTCAATTACACACAAATTAAGCTACAGGATTATAATTAGAAAGTAAAAAAGTTAATTATCTTAATCTGCAGAAACCATTCAACATTTGTAACGCTTTAAACAAGAGCAATTGTGTACAGATATGTATAAACGCCAATGATGTTACTTCCCAAATTGAAAAGAAATTCCACATTTTAAACATAACACAAAAGTATTACACCGATAATCTATTTTTCAGTTCCTCATAAACCAACTCAAATCTGTTTATATGAGTGCACTTTATCTTTTTAAAGTAGAATCTTGGCATCTGCTTGCATCAGCTTAGTTATGTAAGGTAAAATGGCTTGCGCTGATTAGGTAATATAGCTTCCAAAGCTGTATCTGACCTAGTTGAACTTTTTAACTTTTAAGGTGAATATTAAAATATTTGCTCTCAAACATTGCATTACATCGGCATGTCTGTGTATGTAGAATGGAGTCTGCCATATCATATCACGGGCGGTGCCAGCGAATATACGGAGAGAAGTAATGGCTAGTGAACTGGAAGTTGTGGGCATAGCTCTGAGCCGAGCCCTGAGCCGGGTCTGGGGCAATGGCTCGATGAGCGCCAGTTGACAAGGTATGTCATAATATACTATTTATTTCGATGAAGTTCTCCAAACTTTACCCTTAAATGTGCTTAAGTAATTAAACTAAAAGCTTTTCAAGAAATTGAGACACGTAATAATGATTGATTACCTACTTACACGAGTCTACCTTACAGATCGATCATCAATATATGAACACTCAATGGAATTATTCCTTGCTTTGAAACTCCGACAATAATAATAATAATAATAATAATAATAATAATAATAATAATAATAATAATAACAACAACAACGAAAGCACAGGCCCCAACAGGCTAGACTACTTCTATGTAATCCTTAGACATCTGGTTAACATATTTGCTTTAACAATCGGCAAGCCCTTAAAATCCTTGTCTCCTAGAGTTGGGGTAGCTGCGGATAATTTCCTCTTGCTATCTTATTAACAATAATTACCAGCTGATTGTTGACTTTCTCAACAACTTTAGGCACCATTTTGTCTCTGGTTAGAGTCTATTTACCAAGTCCAGAGTTTTAAAAGCTGTGGTTTGGGCAGGTAGGTATCTTTAAATACGGTTCTTCGCTCTTATATCGTCCTCCGTGGTCCGGTTTTCAAGTTCGCGGGTTCAAACCCGGCAAAGGGCGATGGAATTTTTTCATGCGTAAAAATTCGTTGCATGGCTTTCTTCTGAAGCGAAGTAAAGCAGACTTAACTTAAAAGAACCTCAAAAATGATAAAGACACCTCTGAGTAACATTAAGCGGTCTTTCAAGACCAATATAGAATGGGAGTTGAGAATAGTAGCAGTTAAAGAGCGTCCGTAAATAAAACTAATTTAATTTAAATTCGCCCCTATTTCGTTCGCTAAGCGCATATCAAGCCTACTTCACGTCTCCTCTTTAAATACACTTAGTTTGTTAAATAACCATGGGACTAAAGAGAAACTGTAAGTAGAGTGCCTATTTAAAATGTTGTGTGGATATGTGAGAGTGCGATTATTTCTTCGCCGCTAAGCAATTTCTTCGTTAATGATGCATAACGGCTTTTCAACATTTGCAGAATTTAGAAGACATTCCGTTCATACTTCACTGTCGCACATTTCAGGAAATATTTGGTCTGTTATTACAAATATTATCAAATACTACGGAATTGTAGTTCTAAATTATCATCTTCAAACTCTTCTAGATCACGTACAATCATTTCATAAATGTGGGTGGAGGGTATACATAGTAACTTACACGCATTCGATATTTTAAAAACCTCCCACACAACACGATTAAGCAGTGTTTCATTTTATGGAGAAGTTCATTAAAATACACTCTTTTGAACTTTTTGACATCGATGATGAAATCCTTTTCATTCTTGATGAATTTTCTGTAACAAGAAAACTTAGTATTAACAAAAACGTCTGCCAAAAGAATGAAATGCATTGCTTATGTCAAGTGGTGCTAATCATTTTCGAAATATTCGCTGCTGATCCGTCTGTATTTTTAAATATTTTAAGGAACAAGAATACTTGACATTTTAAACGGTATTTTTTCTTTCAAATGAACTCATGCAAATCTTACGCCATATAAAGACCAGCATTCATGAACCCACTAATTAGACAATTGACTGTGGTGTTCAGGATCCTGCATACCCGTGTAGCTTGAAGAAAATGCATACCTCCGTAAACGTTTAAAACGAACATAAATAATTACAGAAAATCAATAATCTATGATTATTTTTAGAATATAAATGAGAATATTTAGAGAACGTTATATTTTTATTAATGATTATCAGAAGTTTACCTTCTCTACTACGTATACTAATCGCGCACCTTTTCTTGGGTGCTAAACTTGGGAAGTGAGGACCGGGAGGAAGAAGAAAGGTTCACGCGCCTGTCTTTCCGCAGTACTATCAATTACTTTCTTTGAGGCTGAATTATTACACGAAACACAGCGCAGGTGCATGTGCGCAAACTCTGGTACCTATAAACAAAATGAAACCTTAGGATTGATGGATTTTTTCGGGCGTAACAGCATGCGTGCGCGCGTGAACAGCATAGGTAACTCAAAAACAAAGTAGTTAAATCAAAATGTTTTAAGTTCAGCATTTTCCAATATTGCCCTACGATGATTTTTTAGAACCTACCCTTTTCAAAAATGACTATGGACTTATTATTAAAATACTATAACTTTAAGATATTTTCACGACAAATGCAAAGTTTATATTGCGTTTTCTGGGAACATACTATAAATCCTCTTCATTATCAATAGATTTTCTTTAACTAATAAACGACAAGAGTTAGACAAAATCTTATTACACAAGAAAATTAGATTTACAATATTTATGTAAAATACATTTTGTTTTGTGGAGTTAACCATTTCCGAATTCGTCCTTGTTATTAGTTAAAATTTTTCAATTCATATAGGTACTTTTCTAAAGGGAAGTCATTCGTCTTGTCTTACTCCTTGTTGTTCTTGAATAGACAAAGAGAACGGAATTCCAAAGCAGTCACAAATGGATCCGTTCTTAAAAGATGTAACAAACGCTTAAAGTGTACTGAAATCCACTAATCACCCGAGAAAAAAAAAACTATTTTTGGAAACGTTTATTCATTAATATGAAGTAGATACAAGAGTAAGTGTTTGTAATAATAATTATGCAGGAGTGAGTATAGAAAGTCATGTACATAAGATTTTTAGACACGTATCTTTCATGTTTGAGTAAGAGGATGGGTTCGTTTGTTCAACAATTGCCGGACAATTAATTTCTTATTACATTTACACGCATAACGAATGCAGTTACTAATTACAAAAGTTTATCTTTAGGGACATTAATATTAAACAAAAATACTCAGGACTAAATAAAATTCACGGTTCGAAAGCACAGGCCTTTTTAGCGAGTGAACAAATAACCGAATATAACGGATCAGCTTTGTGGAGCTGGGCCGGGTTTTTTTGAAAAGCGTCTAAACAATCTCCAACACAATGCTCATTTATTTGCACTGTGTACCGCCTCACATAAAGACCTGTCATTTTAATGGAAGGAAATATATTTATTTTATGGAGAGCGAATCAATAGTAACAAATGGGTATCTCGCAAAATATTGATGCCATGGCATATGCAATTTAATGTTTTTTGTAAAAAGCTGACCCGTATTATGCTTTGTTCGCTGCTGAACTGCCCCGGGCCAGCATTTTTTCCCCGAATGAGCCTTGATTTAGATGTCCACCACAAAGAGTTACGGCTACGGAGCAATCTTCACCACGCAATAAACGAATATATCGTAGCAAACTACTACGTGGCAAATGCATAAAAGGCGGAGCGTTTTAGACATAAATGAGTAGCTGGCAAAGAAAAGCCACATCTTCTGCCAAGTTACGATTTAGGAGAAACAAAAACACTTGTGAGTAATTACCATGGGAGAAAGTTAGATCTACCAATGTTTTACCACAGAATCGTTCGGGAAGTAGCAAGTTTTATGTCTTGTGAATTTACTGTGATAGACTGCGTATTTTATAAAGGCGAGATTAAACAGCGGAAATTGCCTCCCAAAAAGGCCGCATTTTCAATTTTATTTAGAGTACTATCAATTGTAATTTTTTAAAATGTTATATATACATGTATTATTATTATTATTATTATTATCATCATTATTTCAGGCACAAAATATTTGTATGCCATTTTATACTCCGAATTCTACTTCAGTTCACAGAAGGAAGAAAGAAAGAAAGAAAGAAAGAAAGAAAGAAAAACACCCGAATACCTATACCTAATGGAGCAGAGAAGTAAAATTTAATGCATATTTTAAGGGTAGTTTTGTTTTACAAATTGATAACACTGCAAATTATGGCGCTTTTTCTTGTGCCAATCATATGGTTTCATTCCTTACACATACAATTAGTTTGTTTTCGCCATTTTTACTTTGAACAGATTTTGCTGTGAATGTTTTTCTGGTATATATTATTCATATTCTCAAAAACTGTTAACGATAGCTAAATGAAATTGTTTTTTACACACAAGCCGTGTGTAGAACAGGAGTTGAATAGGTAGATTCATACTGAAAAATTCAATGTCACAGCCGAGATTTGAACCACAGATCTCACGGTCTCTAGCTAGTTGCTCTAACCACTGAGCTCCCATGTAACATCTGACACGGCATTAAACACCTCAACTGACTCACTTTTGCTGGTAAACCACAAGAAGATCTCAATTTTTTTTGAAATAGCATACACCTATGTACCCAATGTAAAGTGCTTTAAGTCCCGGGTTTCATAGTTTAACCAACTAACAGGTCAAGGAATTTAATGCTATGTCGGCATATTACCATGACAGCTCAGTATTTAGAGCAACCGACTAGAGACTGGTAGATCCATGGTTCAAATCCCGGCTGTGACATTGAATTTTTCAGGCTGACTCTAGCTATCCAGCTAAATGTTAGTGCAATGAAATCAGTACCCTAATAATATGAGGAATATTCTTTGGTTTCAATACGATATTTGGTTAGTTAAAAAAAAGGTGCTGTGATGTTTAATTCAAATTATGTAATTCAGAAAAAAGTATCCTGTATTCCTTAATACAGAAATTATTGTATAATAATACCAAATCAATAACTTAGAATGCTTTTAATTCTGCAAAACCTCCGGTCTGATATCTTAAATAGGAGATATGGGTCATGAATTTATTAAATTTAGCATTAACGCGAAAGACTTTTAATATCCTCTTAAAATAAAACATGTTCTACACGGCAGAAAAAATATAAAGAGAAAGGCATTAAAGTGAAAAGTATTTACATACTTAAAACTCTGAAGTATGTTTCTCAACTAATTACACTCTATTGGTACCCCTCGTATGTTATGTCCACTTTACATGCGTCACGACAAATGATTCAAATTGGGCAATACGGACATGATTACATCCAGGATATGAAAACAATACCTGACTGCTTTATAAATTAACTATCTGCTCACCCCAATGTTGCTGGGCTGGCTTTTTAAATTAGTGTTTCATTTACCTCCCCACATAGTTTATAAAATTGCTGTACAATGATCTAGAAGATGTTTATAGTGAATTCTCTCCTTAGCACCTTATAACTTAATTTCGTACAGTCCCTCCTATTTATTCTAAATAGCAGATAAAAAAATCCCTTGATATTCACACAAAATTATGTCAAAGGATATGAAAGGAATGTCCGACTCCATAAACCAGCCGACAGTCTTCAAAGTTTTGAAGATGCTGCTTGGTGTTGGAAGAATCCTCGATCAGAATGTCGAGTAAGCGTCCAGAAAATTAGAGTAGCTTAAATGTTACACTTTATCATTTCTTTTGATCCGATAGTTTCAATATAATGCAGAACCCCTTAACATATACAACGAAAATTTCGGACTCCCAGGCTAGAAACAATGTCTGTCATAAACAAGAAAATACTCTTCTCCGTTAATATAAACTATTAGTTCGCTTATTTCTAATTTAGCAATTTTCTCTCTTTATGCAATTATTTGGCATGTTCTGATAACGAATTTCATTATTACATACATACGAAGGAAATAAAACAAAGCTTTCTAACATGAGAGTTGTTAGAAGGTTTTCGCATGCTTTTATGGAATTATAAAGCAAGTTTGGACACTCTTTCATTACACACTCATCTGCAGGATTTGATAAATACCAATTAAAGGGAAACAATCTTGACTTTCTCTACTTATTCTTACAAACCTTTATGCTTCAAACTACTTCGTGCTAATCAAGATAAAACTTTAGCAGAAATAGTTCTTCATAAGTAGAGGGAAAATAAGGAGGTATACTAGGCTAAAGCGATAGTCAAATCTTTTAAAAGTTGAGTGCTGTGTGATTGACTTTGACATTCGTTTCTCTTTACATGGCCAAGAGTAAAACGAAAAGTAAATGACAAAACCCGATTGAGAAAAGTCTAAATGTTTTAAAATTGAAACCAATAACAAGGAATGTCTCGTAAATGGTTAAATCCACAAAAAATGAACATGACAAATTGTTTTAACGAGATTTATATTTTTGTATAGTAAGTTTTTGTCTATCTCTTCGGTTTACTGGTTATGATAAAGACATCCAGAATGAAAAGGTCTACAGAGGCTATTCCCAGAAAACACGATATATACTTTTTGTCATGAAAATGTCTCTGATGTACGGTATTTTAATCAAAATCGTTAGAACCATTCTAGAGAAAACCTACATTTTCGAAACTTTTCCCTGTAACGGTAGTTTAGAGGGGGATTTTCTTGAAAAGGTTCCTGTCGCATCCTTGGAAGATGCTAAACTTAACATTAAGTTTGGATTTAACCGACTTTTCATTTTTATAGTTATTCCACTCAGAGGCTCACGGACCTTTTTCTAAAAAATATATACAGGGGACGTTAAAACGTGCAATTATATTGAAACTCGGTATCGAATTTTTGGATAGAATGTAATACCTTGTCTACCTATGTGCTATGTACGAAGTAGAGAAAGTAAAAATAACACAGGTTCAATTATCACTTGTTTAACTGTCTTCTGGTTCCTGAAGTGTTACATTATGGCCATTTATGTATTCTCTGCAATAAACTGTAGCCAGCTGTAGTTACATGCATTCTATTACTAGGAATATTGTGCAGCAACTTTTATATTCTATGGTGTAACAACCACTACTTTATATCCCATGACATTCTCAACTAAACGCCATAGCCTTTTACGCAAGCGTGTACCTTTATAGCTCCAGTGCGTTCATATTCAAGTACAAGTGCTTTGTAAATTATTTTTAATTTTAATAATTTATGAAATGAAACTTGAAGGTACTTATAACATCATGTCTTAGTTACGAATTGGGTCTTTCAATGGTGAAAGAAGTAAAAAACACGCATAATCAAATTTTCTCTCTTTATAATATTAGTTTAGATATATGCTTCTGATGTTAATGAGCTCACAGGAGCAGAAGAAAAGTTGTACATTTACTACGCTAACATGTGTACTGAATTATTATATTTGAATCATTTTTAGTTTCTCTAGACGTATGTTATCCGTAAATTTTGGGTACAGAAGGTATTGAGTACCACCTAAAAAGTTGATACTAAGATTTCACTGGAAACATATATTTTGAGACCCCATTAACTCCAAAAAAAGAAGGAAAGAAAAAAATAGAAAAATGTCCGCGCGCGTATGTATGTGTGTGTGTGTGTGTGTGTGTGTGGGTAAGTGTGTATGTGTATCTCAAAAGCGAAAAGACCGTTAAATATCACACTTGGTATTTAAGTGCATTATCCAAGGATGTGACAGGAAGAGTTTCAGGAAAATCGAACCACCTAAAACTACCCTCTACGTCTACATGGAAAACTTATCGAAAATGTTGATTTTTTTCAAAAAATGGCTCTAACGATTTGTATTAAAATATCACAGGTTTAAGACAGTTTTATGGTTAATGAAATGTATATATTGAATTTTCTGGGAATACCTCTGAAGTTATGTTCATTGTGGATTACTTCTACATAACTGGTAAACCAAAAGAAATAGAGGAAATCTTACTACACAAAAATATAAATTTCGTTAAAACAACAATTTTTGTCAAATATATTTTTACTTTTTCTACACGTACTATGTGCATAGTGTATAGAGAAGGTGGCGCATTCCATTAAAAAATTTGATACCGAGATTTCACCGGAAATAGACGTTTAAGGAGTCTCTGCATCCTAAAACAGTATTTTTCAAAAAAGTCCGGTATTTGTATGTCTGTGTCCGTGTGTCTATGTACACAATAACTCAAAAATGAAAAGTCAGTAAAATACCAAACTTCGTATTTAAAATTAGTATCTTTCAAGGATGCGACATGAAGATCTTGAGGAAAATACCCCCACTCTAAACTACCCTTTATATGGAAAAATTTTAGAAAATTTTGATTTTCTCAAACATAGCTCTAACGATTGTGATTAAAATACCGCATATTAAAGGCATTTACACTAACATTTAAAATGTACATATTTCTTGAATTTTCTGGGAATAACCTCTGAAAACCTCTTCATTCTGGATGAATTTTGCTGAACTTTGCATAACTAGTAAACCGTAAGAGATAGATAAAAACTTACTACACAAAATATGTAGATCTCGCTGAAAAACACAATATCATTTACATTTTTTTCGTGGAGTTGACCATTTTTGAGATATTCCATGTTATTGGTTTCAGTTTTAAAACACTTGTTTCATATGGGCACTTGTCAAATGTTGACTACGCAAAGAATTGAATTTCAATCCCATAGCAACCACATTTTAAAACATCTGACTGTCATTTTAGCCTAGTGTATTCCCTTATTTCTCTTCTAAAGGAACTAAGTAAAACACCATTTCTGTTAATGTTTATCGATTAGCATGAAGTAGAAGAGTAAGCGTACTAACAATAATTTGTTACAGAGATGTAGAGAAAGTCATGTGAATGGAACACATCATATTTTTTGGTTAACCTTTTTCTATATATTCCAAGTTATTGTTTTCAATTTTAATATACTTAAGCAAGTCTGAAATTAAAAATCCTTATTCATGTTTCTTTCTATAGATCAAGCAAAGAAAACGGAATATTAGTGCATTACAAATTGACAATTTTTTGAGGGATTTGACTCCCTTATTCCCGCGTATCTACAAGGCAGTAATAAAATGTTTCTGCAAATATGTATATAGATATACGTGAAGTAGATAAAAAATAAAGTTTTGTAACAATAGAGAAACTTCATGTTAATGAAATGCATCAGATTTTTCAAATAAGATTAAATTTCAACTTTAGGTTAAGTAACGTCACCGTGAAAGACATGTAATTGTAAATTATGCAAAATTAACACTTCGGAAAAATCAAAATCAGAGTTAATTTTTGTAATTAATTGTATTACTAATTATCAAGAATATTCGATAAATGTAATTTCTGACTTGATCTACATTCTATAGTTCTAATCTCAAAATAGGATTCATAGATTGCAATTTGTTTTCATTTTTCAGTTACTCTATACACAGTCAGACCTAAGACAAACACAGACGAGCATACGAGTTCAGTGGCATTCAAAACATGTATTTCGATGAGAGGTGTATAAAGCGGTCTGGTTGGCATACACTGTTTCCTGTTTGTTATATGGGGGGTAGTAGCTAAAGAAAAATTAAGGAATATCTAAATCGCATTACAGTGTTAGTAAACTGACTATAGATTGTCTCTTGGAAACTTTATTATTAATTAAATTTGATTTTTTGAATGGACGCTTTTTAACTGCTACGGTTTTCAGCGTCCCATTCTATATTGGAAATGAAAGACTGCTTAATTTTGCTCAAAGGCCTCTACGGCAAGGGACCGATGGATTTACTTCCCTTCCGAAGGAAGCCATGCTACGTCCGAAAAAATCTATCGCCTTCTGCCGGGTGGAATCCGCGACCTTGGGAACCAGAACCTATCATGTTGCTAGAACCTAGACCACGCAATCATCTGGAGGCGAGTAAAGAAAATACCAAAACTCAGTAATGTATCGAAATAAACAACATCGATAGGTATTTTATATCTTTAAAATTTAGGCCTCAAGATACCATGTTTATGTTGTTATAAACTGACGTGGTCACAAGGTCACTATGATAACTCTTAACAATAAGGAGAAATAGTCACTTAGATGAGGCCGCAAAGAGTCGTGAGAACAGACTACAGACTTCCGCATGCATGAACCCACAAAGTTTCGGGCTCAAGCAGAAATTTGATTGCATCATGTGTGGAAAGTTAGGTGGCAGTTTATACTTTACCGGGTGCTATAACAAGATGGCATCAAAGCCATTCGTTTGTTTACCGCGCGATGAACGATGGGATAGCATAGTTTTCCATTTGAAGATGCTGAGTAACGCTATAGCTCTACAAGAAGACAAAGATGGAGAGTGACAACTGAAATTTATTGCACTAGAAAAATAAACGAATGTCTAAAGATAAAAGTCATGGCCACTTGACTTAACTAACTGCATTCCTCAGCATTATTTACAGAGCAGTAACAAAGCAACAATCCGGAATACCAAATCTTAATCAGGGTCAACTTCTTGTTCCAGAAAAATGTTAAAACAAGGAATTTACATACACATCTGAGATGATAGATCTTCATACGTAATTCTTTCTCCACTCAACTACATTTATAATCCACATTTCGGAACAAAAAAATTAAGAGGAAACCCTCTACCGAAAATGTTCCCAATTTTCTCAGAACAGCAGAAAGTTACAATCATTTTGCCCTGTTAAATTATTGTAATATGACGATCGTACTTATAAATGAATATAGGAATTTCTAAGTATTAAAGCCAGGATGAACGAAAATAAATTTGTTCTGTTTTCCGGTCTTTAGGAAGCGACGTCGCATGCAACCCCAATATTGGCACAGTCTGCGTTTGAAGACAGCACTCACCAGATGGCGTTTACTTCGCCAAGGTCGCCGGTTCAAATCTGACTCAGACCGATAGTACTAATTGTGCTTAAAAGCGATAGCCTCATGTCAGAAGATTTACTCGCATCTAAAAGAAATCCTGCGAGATGAAATTTCAACACACTGGCGGCATTGATATGACTTGACTCTCAGTCGCTGTTACATTCTTTGCATCGACATATGGTCTGAGTGTAGAACACATGAGTCAACTGATTCATTTATCTCCCTCCAGGAGTAGTAAAAAAAAATATGATGTATTCCATTCATATAACTGTTCCATATACAAACTATTATTACAAAATATTATTCTTTTATCTATATCATATTTATCTGGATAAGTATTAGTAGAAGTGGACTTATTACTTGCCAGCTTGTAAGTAGAAGAAAAAAATCTGATGTGTTTCATTCACATGACTTTCTCTACATCTCTGCAACAAATTCTAATTAAAAAGATTATGATTCTATTTACTTCATGCTAATTGAAAAAAATTAGCAGAAATGGTCTTATTACTTGCTTCCTTGTAAGTAGAAGCGAAATAAAGGAGTAACATACGTTAAAATAATAGCCAAAAACTGGTGCTTGTAACTGAAGTTCCTTGAAAAGTATGTTTTTCAGAGCTGAAACGAAAAACCAGGAATATCTTAAAAAACTATCAACTCCACGAAAAAAATGTATATAATATAAATTGTGTGTTTTAATGTGCTCTACATTTTTTGTGTCGTAGGTTTTTGTCCGTCTCTTACGGTTTAGCAGTAATTCAAAATTCTGTAAAATTCATCTACAATAAAGTAGTCTTCAGAGGGTATTCCCAGAAAATTCAAGATATACATTTTATTTGGCAAGTACATATCTTAAATATAAGAGAATTTAATAAAAATTGTTAGAGCCATTTTTAAGAAAATCAACATTTTCGAATTTTTTTTTTCATGTAAAGGGTAGTTAGGGGTGCGGGGATTTTCTTTAAAATCTTCGTGTCGCATCCTTGGAAGATGCCAAACATAAATAAAAAGTTTGGACTTTAACGGTCTTTTCGTTTTTGAGCTATGTTGCTCACAGACACACACACACGCACACATACACACAGATAGACACACACACGGACATTTTTCTAAAAATGCTTTTTTTGGATTCAGGGAGGCTCAGAACATGTATTTCCAGTGAAATCTCGGTATCGAATTTTTGGGTGCAATACAATACCTTCTCTATACACTATGTACATAGTTCGTGTAGAGAAAGTAATCAGAGAATACGTTAAGCTAAAGAGATAGTCAAATCTTTTTAAAAACAGGTCGCTATATGAAACAATTGAGGTTCTATTCGCTTTGCAAGGAATACCTCGAAAATGGTAAATGACATACGTTATGTGTTTAACGAGAGCGACACTTCTTCGGATGGTCCACACGCGGGGGGATTCAATAGAATACCTCTCTGGCCTCCTGCAGTAGCAAGCAGCACTTAAAAGCACGTCAAAGCGGTCGTCACTAACTCGCTCATAGAACAGCACTTTTTATCGCACCAGATTCGCTCTTACAATTTCACTTGCTGACTGATTCGCGGGAGAGCTCGCTTTTACAACCGTTACAGAACATGCTGGTGTTTTGGAGGTGCAGAGAATGGGAGTTTCCAGAAGATTCCTGGTTATCTGACCAAAGTACTTCTGGTGTTGAAGTTGGGTAAGGGCGTGTTTGTCAATCTTTTAAGGTTTATCTGATATGCAAACTTCTGCAAAGCTCATCCTGAATAAGCAGGTCTTTAGAGGATATTCCCAGAAAATTAAAAAATCTCGACATAGATTTTTGGTTGGAATACAATACCTTCTCTATCCACTACGTACACTGAACATGAGGCTAGAGAGTGTTAACAGGATTTTAGATTTGTAATTTCATAGCCTTTTTTATAGTCTTTCTTTTTAAGTACTTAAATTTAACGTAGGATGACCTTATTGATACTTTGACGTAGCGACTATAATAACCGAAGCTTAACAGGAGGTGCCGAGCAGTTGGAGAGGTAGAGATTATAGCGCTCTCGCCCAACGTCAACACCAGAAGTGCTTTGGTCACATAATCAGGAATCTCCTGCAAGTTTCCATTCTCCACACCTTTCTTTTCCATTCTTTTTTTTCATTCAGGGGGTCTCAAAACACGTATTTCCGATGAAATCTCGGCGTCGAATTTTTGGATGGGATACAACACCTTCTCTATCTACTAAGTACATCGTACATACGTGCTAGATAAACGTTTAAATGTTAATTTAGAGACATCCTCATTTACATTGTGTGTATGTATAATGATACTTATTACTTTTTACCTGTTATTGTAACGGTATTTATTAAAATACTGCTACTGGGTTTATTTTCATCACAAGTAAAATTTATCTTAATTTTTTTAGGAATAGCCTTTGAAGCCCTGTTCATTCTGGGTGATTTTTGGATAATTTTAAACTGTTAAGAGTTAGACAAAAACTAACTGTACAAAAAAATGTAGATCTCGTCAAAACACACAATTTATGGCAACTTTATTTTGTAGCCACTTCTGAAATATTTCTTATTCTTGGTTTAAATTTTGCAATACTTAACTTTTCTCAAATGGGAAACCCTTAAACGGCATTTCAAATGGATTGTATAGCGATCAGTTCTCTAAATCTTTGACTACCGCTTGGGACCAATTATATTTTGCTGTTCACACTGTACCTACTTGAAGATGCAATAAAAGCATATCTGCCCATGCTTATCTCGATTAACATGAAATAGATAAAAATGATAACCTTTTTAAAGAATAATTCATTGAAGAATAAGCAAAGAAAATTATTGTGAATGTAACGCATTAGATTTTTAAACATTTGACTTTCAATATTAGCATCGTATATGCCTCTTTAAATATACCTAAAATATAACATGGGCTTGCACCATGAGGTTGGTGGAGCACAATTCCTCTTGTGACAAGGGATTCTGGGTTCGATTCCAGGCTAGGGGTGAGACTATTTCCCTAGTCAAGAATACTCCTTATCCTTTCCATAGTCTGGAACTATGAATGCGAGTGTGAATGTGTGGGTGTGTGATCTGATGGTTGAAAAACAAACTAAAAATGAATAGATTGCCTAAGCATTATAGTACACGAGTTAACACCATCGACAACAGGCAATATGTTCCACAGGGAAATGGCGCCGATAGGACCATGCAGTTAAAGACGGAGTATAATAATAATAATAATAATAATAATAATAATAATAATAATAATAATAATAATATGTGCAGAAAACATTACGCAAAATATTTATTCTGATTAACGAGAAAGTATAGAAAAACAAGTTTGTTTTAATGGGAAATTTGAAGTATCGGTATCAAAATAAATAATAATGCGTAAACAAAAACAAAAAAAAAATCTTGCGATTGCAGTACATGGGTTTATTTATACCTATATTTGGACCCACCAAGTAGCAACATTGTTTCATAAACAAATGTACTAATTTTTTAAAAGAATATTGAGAAACAAGCATTGAAAAGCATTTAGAAACAATTGAGGCAATAAAGCATAACTTTATACAAGCAAATCATGATTAATTGCCCAATATTACATCCAAGTCATTAACTGAAAACTGTTTCACTGATTATTGTTATAAACTATATCCTACGAAAATTGTAGAAAAACTCTCTCTCTCTCACTCTCACTGTCTCTCACACTCTCTCTATCTTTAAAAATGGAGAAAACAAAAACAGCCTCACATTCAAGAGGTGCTCGAATCTCGGATAGGAGGAGTTACTCTGATAAGGTTTCTTTTCTGGAGTATTCCCATTTCCTAAGAAGGCGAATGTCGAGTTTTGAGCTCCATGGACTGAGGGCTCATTTGCGCATCATTTCACTTATTTCATTCATCGACCAATATGATCTACCAAGCTACGTTAAGTATCTAAAACAAAGAAAACAAAAACAAAAAAACAAACAAAGAAACTCAAAATCTCCTTGTGTGCTACTACAGTTTAACATAAACTATTTCATTACAGGTTTTGGTAAAATCACAGTTTTTAATTGACGTTAACGAATTTTAAAGCTCAATTAAGTTGGTTAAGAAAAATTATAAGTAACAAGGGTATTAACAATGTGAGCACGATACTATTCTTTTGTACTTTTAGGTTTATGACTGAGGTGATTATAATGCGAAAATATCATTTCTTCTGCTTTTAGTATAATCACTGTTTCATCCTGCACTATAGGGCTTTAGATATTGTACATCTTCTTTTATATTTTGAATTTTTAGATCACTGAATCTCACAGCTTTTCATTTGTACAGCTGCCAATATTGAGCAGGAAAACGCATGAGAATAGGCTTCCCACCCCTTGCGGAGATTATTAGAATAAAAAAAAATAATATGGGAGATAAATTATCATGCTTTAAAACCATTGATTAACTTCGATTCTGATTGGTGAATAAGGCATAAATGAGGCCGTACGTCTGACGAAAGGCTTCGCGTATAAATTGTCCGTAGAATCTAACGTAGTGGTAGGTAGAAAAAGGCATGTTAAAGTAGGACGCCGTTACGTCTGGTTCTATCTTCTGATAGTAACCTATCCCTTGAATGTGGTCAAGCACAAGGGCAACGGGCGAAGGGGAAACGGCGGTGCTCAAGCAAGGAAGTCCCCAGCCGCCCGTTCTGTCCAGGAAGGATAGTGGGATAGGTCAGGGATAGAAGACGTTATACCCTGTTTGCTAAATGTCTTCTCTATTTGCAGTAGTCCAACTTACACCTCTTCGGAAATTCAAGTATCAGCACAAAACGAATTTGGATCACTAAATTTCAGGAGTTTCTTTATACAAGGCGTCTGATATACGTTCACATATTTTGGCTCATCCACTAAAATTTGTATCCTGGGTATCCATTAAATATTCTGAAATCGATGAAACAATATCAAACAAATCACACAACAACAAGACATATTGGTTTTGTCCTAGATATACGATTGACATGGAACGAAGACATTACGCAACAGTTTTCTTTGAAAAGAAGCCATACCAGAGAGTGCAACAGTTTTCCTTGGAGCAGAAACCATACCAGAGGGTGCAACAGTTTTCCTTGGAACAGAAACCATTCGCTCACTCAACAGTGTTTCTTAGAAAAGAAACCATACCAGAGAGTACAACAGTTTTCCTTGGAGCAGAAACCATACCAGAGAGTGCAACAGTTTCCTTGGAACAGAAACCATTCGCTCACTCAACAGTGTTTCTTAGAAAAGAAACCATACCAGAGAGTACAACAGTTTTCCTTGGAACAGAAACCATACCAGAGAGTGCAACAGTTTTCTTTGGAACAGAAACCATACGCTCACTCAACATTTTTTCTTAGAAAAGAAACCATACCAAAGAGTACAACAGTTTTCCTTGGAGCAGAAACCATACGCTCACTCAACATTTTTTCTTAGAAAAGAAACCATACCAGAGAGTACAACAGTTTTCCTTGGAGCAGAAACCATACCAGAGAGTGCAACAGTTTCCTTGGAACAGAAACCATACCAGAGAGTGCAACTGTTTCCTTGGAACAGAAACCATACCAGAGAGTGCAACAGTTTCCTTGGAACAGAAACCATACCAGAGAGTGCAACTGTTTCCTTGGAACAGAAACTATACCAGAGAGTGCAACAGTTTCCTTGGAACAGAAACCATACCAGAGAGTGCAACAGTTTTCTTGGAACAGAAACCATACCAGAGAGTGCAACTGTTTCCTTGGAACAGAAACCATACCAGAGAGTGCAACAGTTTCCTTGGAACAGAAACCATACCAGAGAGTGCAACAGTTTCCTTGGAACAGAAACCATACCAGAGAGTGCAACAGTTTCCTTGGAACAGAAACCATACCAGAGAGTGCAACAGTTTCCTTGGAACAGAAACCATACCAGAGAGTGCAACAGTTTTCTTGGAACAGAAACCATACCAGAGAGTGCAACTGTTTCCTTGGAACAGAAACCATACCAGAGAGTGCAACAGTTTCCTTGGAACAGAAACCATACCAGAGAGTGCAACAGTTTCCTTGGAACAGAAACCATACCAGAGAGTGCAACAGTTTCCTTGGAACAGAAACCATACCAGAGAGTGCAACTGTTTCCTTGGAACAGAAACCATACCAGAGAGTGCAACAGTTTCCTTGGAACAGAAACCATACCAGAGAGTGCAACAGTTTTCTTGGAACAGAAACCATACCAGAGAGTGCAACTGTTTCCTTGGAACAGAAACCATACCAGAGAGTGCAACAGTTTCCTTGGAACAGAAACCATACCAGAGAGTGCAACAGTTTCCTTGGAACAGAAACCATACCAGAGAGTGCAACAGTTTTCTTTGGAACAGAAACCATACGCTCACTCAACATTTTTTCTTAGAAAAGAAACCATACCAGAGAGTGCAACAGTTTTCCTTGGAACAGAAACCATACGTTCACTCAACATTTTTTCTTAGAAAAGAAACCATACCAAAGAGTACAACAGTTTTCCTTGGAGCAGAAACCATACGTTCACTCAACATTTTTTCTTAGAAAAGAAACCATACCAGAGAGTACAACAGTTTTCCTTGGAGCAGAAACCATACCAGAGACTGCAACAGTTTCCTTGGAACAGAAAACATACCAGAGAATGCAACAGTTTTCCTTGGAACAGAAACCATACCAGAGAGTGCAACAGTTTTCCTTGGAACAGAAACCATACGCTCACTCAACATTTTTTCTTAGAAAAGAAACCATACCAAAGAGTACAACAGTTTTCCTTGGAACAGAAACCATACGTTCACTCAACAGTTTTTCTTAGAACAGAAACTATACCAGAGAGTACAACAGTTTTCCTTGAAACAGAAACCATACGCTCACTCAAAGGTTTTTCTTAGAAAAGAAACCATACCAAAGAGTACAACAGTTTTCCTTGGAACAGAAACCATACGCTCGCTTAACAGTTTTTCTTAGAACAGAAACTATACCAGAGAGTACAACAGTTTCCTTGGAACAGAAACCATACGCTCGCTTAACAGTTTTTTTTTAGAACAGAAACTATACCAGAGCGTGCAACAGTTTCCTTGGAACACAAACCATACGCTCGCTTAACAGTTTTTTTTTAGAACAGAAACTATACCAGAGAGTGCAACAGTTTTGTTTGGAACAGAAACCACACCAAAAAGCTCAACAGTTTTCTTGTAACAAGAATCAGAACAGAGAGCCCAACAATTTTTCTGGGAACAGAAACCATAGAGCCTAATCATTGTCCTTGGAACAGAAACCATACCACAGAGCCCAACAGTATAAAACATTGAGTTGATCCTAGACACACGATTAACACGGAATGCACAAATTACGTATTTAGTCCCAAAACTGAGAAACACAATTCTTCTTCTTTTGAACACCCCAGTCTTTGTAGGCCTTACAGCTCAAGCACTTACAGCAGAATGCCTTGCGTCATGGAAGAACAAGCAACCTCTGGATCATAGCATATCCAGAATTGGTAATCAGCCCAATGCTTGGTATGGTGGTTACATAGCAATTAAATGTAGTGATGAAAGAGATGATAGGAAAATTCTCTCGGATAAAATTATACAAAACAGCATTGGCCTAACGAACGAGGAAATCTGCGAAAAAATAGAAAGAAACAAAGATCAGAGTGATCGGCACTGGAAGTTTGAATCCGCGACCTCCCTAATGCGGGACACAGATATTACGGCCATTCCGCTCCATAAGCAACACAATTTGCCAGGTAACATTTTTAACGCACACAAAGTTTCGGCTCCCTCTGCAATTTAAGGGACTAATCTATTGTGCATAATTGTATAATTTTTTACCTATTCCTGGCATATGAGACTCCGCAACAAATGCAACTATTATTAAAATAGAAACAATCCAAAATTGGATCTTAAGATTGAGTCGCCTTGGTTCCCTTCCAACGCTACCATCCACAGATCTTTATGAATCTTAAAGGGCACTGGGAATGAAATTTTGACCTCAATCGGCCAAAAAATCGAAAATTGCTTTTCATAGCAAATAGTTGTTGGAACCTTTCCGCATCCATAGAGTCTCAAGATTTAGCGGCGTCCCCCATTTTAGGGCCCTAGAGGCATTTAAAAATCCTACAATATATATATACATACTAGCTACCCGCCCTGGCTTCGAACGGGTGGTGTAACCAATTAAAAAAAACTCAGTCAAAATATTCCGTTTACAGTTCGAATCTGCAATGAAGTAAAATTACAGTTACATAATTTGTCAATACTTTATTGTAATGCCTTGTAATGTACAATTTTGCTTCCGGAGAGAAAACAAATAGCGGCGATGTTTTGCCGACTCTCGAGCATGCAAAGTACAACTATCCATGCGAAAAACACAATTGAAGGTATATGTCACACACTTCTAACGACTGACCTTGGGATTTATTGTCATTGCGAATGCAAGGCGCACTGGAAGCAGCACGCTTAAATTGACAAGGAAAGTCGGTTGACATTAGTGGTATTCTTGGAATAAGTATATCCTCGCCTTGAGCTTTCCTATGTTATAGTAGCTTAAATCAACATTTTCATAATTTTTTTTAACAGTGAGTTTTGTTCCGCTGCATAATTTTGGCTGATTGAGATTGCGTAGCATAATTATCACCGAGTCAACCTTGAGCTGTAAATTGTGTGACAGTATTCCTGGTAAATCCAATGAATTTAGGGATTCAGTAAGATAACTGACGACTTCATTTGGATTGGTAATGGAGTCGATCGACTTAAATGAATACATTTGTCCATCAATTTTAACCTGGATTTTTATATTCAAATAATCTACATTCTTATTAGTGGTTGCTAAAATGGCTCGTTCGCTCAACTAAGCATAGTTTTTGTAACTTGCACAAATGTTTGTAAACACTTTCTATTTTAATTCTTCCTTTGACGTTGTGAAGTGACAAAAATGTGATGGAAACGAAATGAGGCCAGTAGAAGTGTCAACAGAAATTTACCATTGCAAATGTCTAATAATGTCTTTAAAGCATCTGAAAAGTGCAATGAAGCGCTATAATCTGCGCAAGGTAGCATATATAGTTGGTATTGCGAAAAGGACGAACTCAGCGCGCCCATAACGTATTGTGGAAAGGATGACATAAGGTTAACAGCGTGGGTAAGCAAGGATGTCATTGGCATAACAGTAATGGCAGCCCTTTCATAGTGTGGCGGGTAAACGCTGGCATAGGTAATGGATTACATTAAGGAGACAGTCACAATAACATTCATGCTTCTTCCGAATCTCTTTCTTTCCTTTACTCCTAATGTTTTCCACCTCTTTCTCTATTTTCACCTATGTCAGAACAGCCATTTTAAGGCTAACAATGACATAACTAAAGAGCAAGTAGATCTGGTAGGGCAATTGATAAGCTTTTATTAGACAGATTTGTGTAATTTTTCCATTTAACCCAAAATATTACTTGATCAAATGTATTAAGAGCACCACAATTGCAATGTGATGGTGACGCGGGCATCTTCATATTCTTTAGCTAGCTCATGTACCACATAAGTCAAATAACCAACATCTGCAATAGGACGTTAAACCTAAAACGGGTCCCGTCATTTCTCCGCCATTTTCAGATTCCATGAAGAGTTAATAGTTATGTGCTTAGTTTATAACCTGTTCATTTTAAAGAATTACTTTATTTAAACGATGTGACCAAGGGAACCATAATTAATACAAAAGAAATATATTTGATTGTCACAGTTATCTTGCGTCATTGACTCCATAACCGGGTGCATTCCATTAGCATTGAAGAAGAAAAATAAAGCGGTAAATACTGCGGTCATCTGATGGCAAATAAATAAGTAGGTACCTATTTCAGGTGTTCGTCGCCAGGAAAGAAATATATTAGATTTTCTCAGTTATCTTGCGTCATTATCTCCATAACCGGGTGCATTCCTTTAGCAATGAATGGGGAAGAAAAATAAAGCAATAGGTATTACGGCCATCTGTGGCAAAAAAAATAAGTACGTATTTTAAGTGTTCGTCGAAGAAGTAAATCTGGTTGGGCAATTGATAAGCTTTTATTTGATGATAAGCTTTATGTATTAAATTTCTCCATTTAACCCAAAATATTACTTGATCAAATGTATTAAGAGCAGAGCAATTGTAATGTGATGGTGACGGGGTATCTTCATGCTCTTTAGCTAGCTCATGTACCACATAACGTCAAATAACCAACATCTGCAATAGGAAGTTAAAACTAAAATGGATCCCGTTATTTCTCCGCCATTTTCAGATTCCAAGAAGGGTTAATGGTTCTGGGTGTTGTTTATAACTTGTTCGTTTTAAAGAATTACAACAAAAATATACTTATTTCTTTATTATACGAAATGACCAAGGGAACGATAGTTAATACATAAGAAATATATTTGATTTTCACAGTTATCTTGCGTCAATGTCTCGATAACTGGGTGCATTCCCTTAGCATTGAGGAAGAAAAATAGAGCAGGAGGTACTACGGCCATCTGGTGGCAAATAATAAGTACGTATTTAACGTGTTCGTCGCCAGGAAAGCTCCTTTATTTTAAACGATAGGAGTACGGAAAGGACAATTAATACTTGACATTGTGTCATCTCGATAAACTGTTTCGTTACCTTAACTTTGGATGGGGAGGGAAAATACCACTATGTCCATCTAGTGGAAATAAATAAATACTTACTCTAGCTGTTAGTCACCAGGAAAGCTACTTTGCTGCTTTATTTTAAACAACAGGAGTAAGGAAAGGACAGTTAATATATGAAAATGTATTTGAATTTTGCTGCTGCGTTGCGTCATTGTGTCGATAAACTGGTGGGTTACCTTAACATTGAATGGGGAGGCCAAAATATAGCAATACTACGACCATTTAGCAACAAATTACCGTGATACCACTGCCATCTAGTGGCTATTAACCGAAATGCGTTCGCTTGGCACGGTTTTTATTCGTTTTATGAGATTTTCAATACTTTCCCGTACTATTTTTTTTTTTTTTTTTCACAAACCTTGTCGTGACAATAACGAACACAAAAAAAAATTCTCAATTTGATGCAATAGTTCGGAAGTGATACGCGTGCATACATTTCAGCGATTCATTTATTATATATGCAGTTGCGTTTAAACAAAAATATGTGTGTGTGTTTTTCTCAAAACTACATTTTCACATTTTCAAAATGTTCCACGCGTCTCAGTTTTTGTTTGAACACAACTAAAATTTACCAGAATGAACAGAAGTATTTATTGTACATTACAAGCGACAAAAATTATAACGACACTGATAGTAGTAACTTTTCAATTCTATATTTTTAGGAAAAAGATTCGTTTTAGAGATTAAAATTTCTAACTTTTTAAAAAATTATCATGATTCAGTAATCAAAGTTATTGAAAAATCACCGAGGAAGGTGAGGTTCACAGCTAAATTAAAAAAGAACGCCAGGCTTTATGAAATAATTTATACATTGCACAGTATTTATTCCAGCTCAATGACATTTGATATTTAAGGAACAATCACAAAAATATCACTACAGAAACATACGCATTATAAGCTTCACTCCCCATATTTCTTAAGTTATCAAAGTTCTTAAACATTTCCGCACAATTCATATTGCTATCTTATCCAACACATTATTCAATGAAATTCTAAAATAGAAATTGTCCAAATCGAGAAAGGAAAATAAAATGAACAAGACATAATGTTACTTAATTTTGGTACTAGATTTTACACCAACCCTTTAGCATGGATTTTGCCGATTTGTGGCATCGCATTATTGTTTTATTTGTCAGGGTAGAATATGCTACCATCATTGAAAAAGTCTGCAAGTCTGCAAGATACATAGGTAATATTTTTAAAATGCAGTTAAAGCGTGATAATAATGATGATGATTATAATAATAATAATAATAATAATAATAGTAATAATAATAATAATAATAATCCTTAAGGATCTTGAGCTAACAGCCCAACTGTCGCATCACGCTCATATACAGAAGCGGGGAACGATTCACCCAGTCCATATGGAGAAGTGATGTGGGCAACAGCTGAAAGCCACTACTACATTACATATAATCATGAGCCCAGATATGATCATGGATGATTTACTTTGAACAAGCCAAAACGTTTCACTGGACACCTCCATTTTATGTTCTTTAATCGCTTTTCATTAGAAACTAACGCTCTGAATTATAGAGATGCAGTAAAAATACCAAGAATTATAGAACTTCATAATAATGTTCACTTCTCTTTACGGTACTACATATTCTATGAAATTAAGCTGTTTTTATTAATGCGGTCATTTATAACATTCTATTTTACTGCCCTTTATAATTAACGTCCCTGTTCGTTACGTTATATTATTACTTTCTCCAGCACATATGCACAACGTAAATGGTGGATAGAGAAGGATTTGTATTTCACCTCAACATGTGACACTGAAATTTCATCGGAAATACGCTTTGAGACCCTCTAAATCAGAATAAAAAAAAACATGTTTAGAAAAAGTTCCCTGTGTGTGCGTGTGTGTGTGTGTGTGTGTGTGTGTGTGTGTGAGAGAGACAGACAGACAGACAGACAGACAGACAGAGAGAACAGCATAGCACAAAAAAGAAAAAGATGGTTAAATACGACTTGATATATAAGTTCGGGATATTCCAAGGATGCGACACGAAGACTGTCAAGAAATCCCCCACCCCAAACTATCTTTAATGTGGAACATTTTTCGAAATTGTTTCTTTTCTCAAAATGGCTCTAATGATTTTAAATAAAATACCACATGTTCAAGATATTTACATGATAAATGAAATGCTTATCTTGAATATTTGGGGGAAAACCTCTTAAGGTCTGTTCATTCTAGATGACTTTTGTATAAGTGGTAAACCGTAAGAGATACAAAAAAAAAAAAAAAAAAAAAAAAAAAAAAAAAAAAAATTACTACTCACAAAACTGTAGATCTCGTTAAAATATAGAATTTATGCCTCTTACATTGTTTTTGTAGAGTTAACCATTTTGAGATATTCCTTGCTATTGGTTTCAATAAACGGATACCCGTCATTCGTTTAATCTCTTTTGTTTCATTCCTGGTCATGCAATGAGAACCAGCTTCAATGGTGTCGCATAGCGACTGACATTTGGATGGCGAGGCAGGAAAATAGACGAAGTATTTGGAGAAAAATTAAGAACCGCCTCTGTGATATTGACAGACAGCAAATAATTGCGCAATGCACAGAGAAGGTGTCATTAGAAGTACAGTCTGGCCTGAAATCGGAGTGGGGTATGGAGCAATACATCAAAACAGGTACCATCTTCATTAGAGAGGGGCTCGCGTGGATTAGACTAGGAGCATGGAGGAGCACGAAAATTTCTGACGAGAATGGTACGAAAATCTGTCCCATTTGCGAGGAGGAAGAGTCGTGGACTCACATCTTGGCAAGATGTAGGGGTACGGAGGAATGGCGGGAAAAATATTTGCCGCGATTTTTTACCACTGCGAATGTAGGGCTAGAAGCATGTTGGACGCTACTGGCAGGCACGGAAAACATGGACGGGCTAGGTATATTTATACTTAAGGCAAGACAGCTGAGATCTGAGGAGGCTGCCAATAGAGAAGGGGGGGTGGGAATAAGATCAACTAAACAAAAGTGACTACATTGTTCTACATATATATTATGTCATACTTAGGTCACTGTTGTACTATGGTTTTATATATGTTGTATATATTATGTGTATATATGTCTTTTAAGTGTAATTTTCTATTATAAGAGGGTGCATTTATGAAGGTGTACTCTGTGCTGTAAATTTAAATTGCTATGTTTGAATATCTTTGTATTTTTATTTCCGGGTTCACTCTTAATTCTTTATTGTTGTTTAATAATGCTTTGGACTGTGTATTTCCTTTGTCTTTTTATTTTCGTGTTTAATCTTTTAATTCTTTGTTGTTGTTGTTGTTTTAATATTGCTTGTAATGTGTATTACAAAAGCACGTACGGTCTGTGGACCCCTGCGATTGTTGAAATTCTATGTATGATATTGCTATGTCAATAAATACAGTTATTCATTTATTCATTCAACTTTTATAAGATTTGACTGTCGGTTCAGTCTACTGCATTCCCTTCTACTAACAAGGAAGCAACTAATAAGACAGTTTCTGCCACTTTATTTCCATTAGCATGATGTAGATAAAAAATTAGCATTTGCAAGAATTTTTTTTTTTTTTTTAAATACAGAACAGTTGTCTACAGTCATGTGAATGAAACACATGAGCTTTTTAAATATTATTTTTGTGTGAAGTTTATCACCGCCTACAAGTACCATTACTTTTTTCCGCGTGAGCCACTCTGAGAGTGTTTCCATCGTATCTAGAATATATAATTGTTTCTATAATTAATCTTTCACACAAAGCTAAGTTATCACTAAAACATCCATTTATACCCAATTAAGGTTTGGAACTAATGGAAATAACTTTTATTATTATAGCAGAGAATAAATCTGAAAGTTGCAATTTTTATCCTCTACGATGAGCAATGGTTGAAACTTGTCATTTTTTCTTGTGAACCCTCGACAGATAAGCGCTCAAATTATACAAATAAATTCATGACAGCAATAGAGCCAACACATAAAGGTGCATTAAAGCAAAACAATTTGAAATCACAATGTGCGTCAGGCATTCGACTTCCTGTACCTTCTATCGCTCCTATGTCATTCTCACAAAAGTTTACTTTGCTACCTGGTTAATTAGAGGGACAAGGTGCTATGAAATGGCAACAAATAAACATTTTTTGTTTTAGACAGCAATAAAATCTCTATTATTTCTAGTTTCAGAAAATGTTTACTTTTGGGGAGTTAAGAGGATTAAATGAATTTAAATAGAATTTAAATGCTAGTCTGCATTTCTTAAAAGCTGTCTTTTTAGAACATATCTTTAAATTCAAAAGAACATTTTGGAATACTTATGTACCTTTTTCTCAGAAAGTATGAGAGCTGGAAAGCTGAAATTTTCAGCACATATATGCAGCACATATTTGAACTTTCTGAACCACAATCGTGATGTTATAGTATATATTTATCATATTAAGAAAATAACAACATTGCAAATTTTCCACTTTTTTGAATTTGCAAACAATTCTTTTTAATTTCTATTGAAATTGTGTCATAGCTAAATAATTGAAGTACAGAAGAAACATGATTAAACTAAGAACAAGTATGCAAAAATGTGATTATGTATTGCAAGTAGTATTAGAGAAAAGTACATGAACTCACATGTTTTAAGATTAAGTTTTATTATTTTCTACTGAATTAAATACTTTTTATAGACTCAACTACATAAGCTATAAATGCAATAAATAAATACTTTCCATGATTTATAGAATAATTCATTTAAATTTATGGAAAAACAATTGAATACTTTAAGAGCAGTGGTAATTCAATTCACTTAAGGTGTCATTTCCGTTGTCCAGACTACCTTATACCCTAAGATAAATACTAGCCACAAAAGCTTAATTAGACAATGGTATGTATACAGGAAAATACATTGAATTATGTCGCAATAAAGATATGTTAACCATCATATGCATTCTTCTTTATACGACTTCTAGAACAAACGAACAACTCAAAATTTCAAAGCGCGCTGATTAAAACTCCGACATATATTTCAATATCAGAAATTGCTTGGGAATAGTAAGACCTTGTTTTAATTTGTCATTAGATGCATTACTTAATAAGGTTCAATGAAAATAGTAAAGGATTCACGTGTTATTTTAGAGACTTCAAATATACACTGTATTTGTGATGCCAGTATCGCAAACTTATATTTTAGTCAAAAGTATTGGCATAGATTGGCGGGGGGGGGGGGCAAACAACTTATTGAAAGGGTTCAAAACTGCCTAAGCACGAAATATTGTATACATCTGTCTTTACTTTTTTAATTATGTTGTTTACTAACACAAATGGGCGCATAGGATTGTTTTTTCTTAGGGGTGTAGCGAAAGTAGATAAAGTAAACTGGTGTAACATGCCACGAACTGTTCTTACAAAAGGTTATTCTTTTGTCTACATGATGCTAATTTAGGTAAACACAAGCAGAAATGGTCTTATCACTTGCTTCCTTGAAATAGTAGGAAATGAAATAGACTAGGCTAAAACGATAGTCAAATCCTTTAAAGGCGGGTCGCTGTTAAACATTTGAAATTCGGTTCTCTTTGCATGGTCAGGTTTAAAAAAAATATATGTGAAACGAATGAGGACTTCCCGTTTGAGAAAAAATATTTTTTTAAAACTGAAACTAATAACAAGGAATATCTCGGAAATTGTTATCTCTCAAAAATAATTCATATAACATAAATTATGTATTTTAACATGATCTATATTTTCTGTGCAGTAAGTTTTGGTCTTATTTCTTACGGTTTATTAGTTATATAAAATACAGCCATTTATTTTGTCATGAAAATGTGTTAAGCATATTGTATTTTAATCAAAATCTTTTGGGGCTATTTAAAAAAAAACAATATTTTCGAAATATCGCCCAAGTTTCTTGAAAACTTTCGTGTCACATCCTTAGAAAATCTGGAGACTGCCTCCGTGGTCGAGTGGTCAGCGAGCTGGAGGATTTTTCTTTACCATAATTATTCCCTATCCCCCACAGAGTCTGGAACGATGACTGTGGGAGTGAATTTGCGTGTGTTTAGTAATAAAAATGATTAACCTAATGATCTAAATCTATAGTAATACGAGTTGTTTCAGAAGTCAAAAGTCCCCGATATGATCATTGAAGTTAAAGGGGGGCTATACAAAATGAAACTATTTAAAAAAATCTGATGTGTTCCAGTCACACGACTTTGTCTACATCTCTGCAACAAATCATTGTTAAAAAGCTTATGCTTCTATTTATTTCATGCTAATCGAGAAAACATTATCAGAAATAGTCTTATTATTTCCTTTCTTGTAAGTAGAAGCGAAATAAGGGAGTACCATATGTTAAAGTGATAGTCAAAAGCTGGTTGCTATGTGACTGAAGTTCCTTTGTTTGTATGGACAGGAGTTGACAAATTCCTGTATGAGAAAAGCATACGTTTTTCAAAACTGAAACCAAAAACAAGGAATATCTCAAAAAGGATCAACTCCACGAAAAAAATGTATGTAATACAAATTCTGTGTTTTAATGTGCTCTACATTTTTTGTGTCGTAGGTTTTTGTCCGTCTCTTACAGTTTAGCAGTAATGCAAAATTCTGTAAAATTCATCTAGAATAAAGTTGTCTTCAGAGGCTATTCCCAGAAAATTCAAGATATACATTATATTTGGCAAGTAAATGTCTTAAATATAAGAGAATTTAATAAAAATCGTTAGAGCCATTTTTAAGAAAATCAAAATTTTTGAAATGTTTACCATGTAAAGGGTAGTTTGGGGTGGGGGGATTTTCTTGAAAATCTTCGTGTCGCATCCTTGGAAGATACCAAACTTAAGTACCAAGTTTGGCTTTTAACGCTCTTTTCATTTTTGAGCTATACTGTCCACAGACAGACAAACACACACACACACACACACACACACACACACACACACACACACACGGACATTTTTCTAAAACTGCTTTTTGTATTCAGGGGGTCTGAAAACATATATTTTCGGTGAAATCTCGGTATCGAATTTTTGGGTGCAACCTTCTCTATACACTATGCACATAACACGTATAGAGGATGTCAAAATGCAGAACTTAAAACATCGAATTTGGTCTTTGACTTTAAGTTTTGGAGCTACAGATGGGCATACACACACTCTCACACACACACACATACACACACCAGTACGTGTAGAGAAAGTAAAAGAGGCAGTAAAGCTTGGAAGAAGTGTTGAAGACCAAGGCCAGAAGTGAACTAGAGGTTGGAACTCACTGTGGTGGCCCTCATACTCAGCTACCACTTGGGACCACCCTCTCTGCTTTTTTGTACCTACATACGTGCATGCGTGCGGGTGGATGAGAGGGAAGGAGAGTGAGGTTAGGAAGATTCCCTTGGGTCAATGATCAAGGCCGATCAACTCGCCCTCGCTGATCTAGTTTCCCCCTTGTATGTTGACTCAGGTCAGGGTTTTGGCTACAGCAACCGCAAGTCTGCATTCCACTTCCCATCATGCTGCTCTTGAACACTCAGAAGGTCATTGTGCGGTTTCTAGTTGAAGAACGGATCTTCCCTTACTGCTGCAGGCTTAAAGCTCTGCCCACAACGAGACGGGCATCGATCACTACGAATCATTAGGTGTCAATGGATTGCCACGTGCCCAGAGAGCAATACATTACACAGTGGGCTGAAGGACAAACGTGCTTTTACTGACGAAAGTCACGAAATGGGCATGCACCTTTAATTTTTACTGTCTCTAGCCCGCATATAATATATAATAGTGGGTAGAGAAGGTATTGTATTCCACCCAAAAATTTGATGTCGAGATTTCTCCGAAAATATATGTTTTGGGGTCCCCTGAGTCCGAAAAAAGCATTTTTAGAAAAAGATCTTGTGTGTCAGTGGACAGCATAGCTCTAAAACGAAAAGATCCTTAAATACCAAACTTGGTATTTAGGTTTTGTATCTTCCAAGGATGCAACATTTAGATTTCAAATAAAGTCCCTTCCTCCCCCCCCCCCCACAAACTACCCTCGATTTTTTTCTCAGAAAAATGGCTCTAACGATTTTGATTAGAATCCCGTTTATTGAAGATATTTATATTCCAAATAAAATGTATATCTTGAATTTTCTGGGAACAGCCTCTGAAGACCTCTTTATTCTGGATGCATTTTTACCCTAATTTTGCTTTAACTGCTAAACCGTAAGACATAGAAAAAAACGCACTGCATAAATCATGTAGACCTCGTCAAAACACACAGTTTATGTCTACGTTTTTGTTGTAGAGGTAACAGTTTCCGAGATATTCCGTGTCATAGGTTTCAATTGTAAAGTACATTTGATCGCGCGCTTGCGGGTGCATGTGTGTGTGTGTGTGTGTGTGTGTGTTACGGAGGGGTATTCCACTCTGTAGCCGTTGACTTATTGTACACAACGCATAGAAAGAAACCAGCACTGTCTTGTTCCGTACACCGCATTCCTTATCGTTTGTAGGGTACTTTATTACGTCATGTTTTTATTTTATTGGCTGATACTGTCACCTTGCAGGTGAGTGTTCTATATCGAACCAATAGAGCACACCTATGCCCAATGAGAGTGATGGAGCGGCCAGCGGATATCAGAAGACACGCCCTATAAATTCCCTACTGACAATGAGAAATTCCATGTCTAATACTATGTGTGCTCTGTGTACCTCCAGGTGGAGATGAGATGAGTATAATTTTAAAGGGGCCTACTTCCGGACAGGGAGAGAGCCACCGAGGAGAGTCCCTGACATTTCACAACAGTTCTTCATCTCGACAGGGTGCCGTGACTTAGTTCGTTCGGATAGACCACCTGAGTTCGCAAGCAACCACTAACGTAATGAATGAAGTAACATCCCCATCATTCGCCTAGTGGCCAGGAAAACCCCTTGAAAATCCCACTGATCAGAGAGATCGGCCGCGGGGAACCAATCCCACGACCTCCCGAATGCCACGCCTGGACCAAACGTCTGAACCATCTGGCTCGCTTACACTTGGCCGTACTACACCACGTTTGAATCGCTACCACCAGAGGATTATAAATATATTATTGTTGCTGTCAAAATATAGCGATAGTCGACATGTGTAAGGTTTATAACGTGTTTATTTATAAACGATTGACGAATTTATTTATATACTATTGTTGGTTATGTTATTCAATTTGAAACTTCGGTACGCTTGGGAGATTTCCACACGGATCTAGAAATCCGTGCCAACTTCTTGCTTTACGCTTACGACTGCATTGTGAAAGGTCTTTCCCTCGCGCCTATGTTATGCTGCGTTACATTAGCGCTGCGACTTCATTGTGAATGCAGCTTTAAGGGATAAACGTGCTATGTGTAATATCAGACGAAAACTAGAAATGGACATGCAGAACACATCACCGAACTTAGGTTTCATTTCATTGCAGCATTGATACCAACAAAGAGATTATAGACAAAATCAAGATCAATTTCTACACGTTACTTAATCAGAAATAATTACTGTTAGAATTCTTTAACGAAAATATCTCTACTTGGTACGCGGTAAACGATAGTAGTAGTTAAAAATCGTAATCTATGCCGTTTGCTTTTACAAGAATAAGCCTATTCATTGAGTGTGCGTGTGGATGTCAACATGGGTGGTGTTACAAACGCGATATCATCTCTGTCTTTATCCAGCGGCAATGTTGGAACCTCGCAATTATGTCCTAGGGTGTTATTTTACAATCTCACATATATCGTGCCATGTTGATGTTCCACAGAGCTGGCTGGAGGCTGTAGAACATGCACATAACAGTCGCTTTGAAGCTGTTCTGCACATTCCCCTCTGATTTTGCAGCTGCTTTCCGTCCAATTTCAATGGAGAAGAATTGATTTATGGACAGTTGCGCTTTCGATGTTTATTATAAACATACTTGTTGATGTAAAGCTGTTACACTGACAAACAAGGGAGGTCCATTGCCTTGAAAAGCGGAGATATTTACTTGGTTTAATTTCATTACTGATTTGATAGAAACAGAATAATTACACATATGCTGCAAATTCCCTTTACTTCATTTCATCATTTTTACTTTCTTTACCGCGTACAATGTACGCAGTAGGAAGAGAATGTATTTTATTGTATCACACCCATAACTTCGATGAAATTTCAACAGTAAAGTATTTTTGAGGTCCCCTAAAAGAAAAACAAAGTTTTAGAAAACGGTCCGAGAGCTCGCGTGCGTGAACAGCTTAACTCGAAAATACCGTTAAATGACAAAATTGATAGTTACATTTAGCATCTTCCAAAGATGCATACAAAGATTTTATGGAAAATCCCTTCTAACTACTGTTTACAAATGATATTTTTTTTAAAATGTGATTAAAATACCATATGTTTAAGATTTTTTTTTATGAATATTTATATTTTCTTGGAATATCCTCTGAAGCCCTCTTCATTTTGGATGACTTTTCTATAAGAGGTAAACCGAAAGAAATAGACAAATCTTACTTAAAAAAAAAGAAGTACATCTCATTAAAACACGAAATTTATATCAGATAATTTTTAGTTTAGATTCCGATTATTGTACATTTTCTAATACTTCAACTTTTCTTAAACTAAAAGTTGTCATACGTTTTTCTTTTGTTTTGCTCCTGGCCATGCAAAGTGAACTTAATTTAAATATCACATAGCGACCGCTCTTAAAATATTTGACTATCGCTTTAGTCAAATACTTTTCTTTATTTCCCTTCTCCCTATAAAATGCCATTATTTCCCTGCTCTATTAAAAGGATTAAAACGAGTATCAAATGAATATTATACGTAATACATACACAGTGAAAGCAAACATGCTCTTGCCTTCCTTTCGCCCTTTCTTTCTTAGATATGCACCACTGCTTCATTAAATTTGGGATTCTAATTGTAATTAAAGAATGTTTTTATATAATTAGCAAAATATAATATTTATTAAATACAACAATTTAACCCATAAGCTACATTTGTAAACAATCGCCCTATTTTAAAAGTTTAGGATTGTTTTCCAGCAGCGACGTGGCCCATTGGGTAAACCGCTTGCTTCTTACATAGGCGGCTCGGGCTCGTTACCAGGAGACCATATGTGGAGTTTATGTGGACGAAGCGACATCTGTGCGGGTTTTCTCCGGGTTCTCCGGCTTCACCTACCATCCAATCCAATTGCTCCATAATCATCTTTCCTGTCATCCATTTTACCCTCATTTCATATCATTCACTGCCTCACTTTTATACCAGGCATTGGACTGATCACCCATCCTTGCTTCTTTATCCAGAGCCTCTGTTTCTTAACAGGATCTGATCCTAGACGCTGGCTGGTAAATTTTGGGGGGAGGGGTTTAAGTCGTACACAGGAGAGGGGCAAAAGAAGAAAGAAAGTGAGTTCTATTTTCTTTATTTTTTTTTTCGGAAGACTTAGGTGGAACTGAACGATCACTATCGGTGAATGTAATAACACCAATAAAAAAGAAAAAAAAAAAAAAAACGTAAGCTGGAAATATGAGTAGATCGTTATATCAGCAGGGGTGCAATAGAATTGGATCCCCACATTATTACCTCTGGATATGCTTGTTCTGCACGGTGCAAGAAGGCGTCACGGCAGAAGAGAAGGTAATTTTTCTGAAAATAATAAATGCGTGTGCAACACTTTTTAGTAGTCCAAACAACGTCGTTGTACGCCCCTTCTGTCTTCACTTTAATGCAATTTGAGTAGCGGGGGAAGTCGGATTGAATGAATGTTTATGGCAGACGTACAATTACAGGGTAAAATTCTCCACCGTAAACTCATTACCAGCTACCTTCTCCCTATATAACACCCTCCCCACCATGGCACCCTCCAACAGTCGTGGAGGGTTCTACTAGAGCTGTTCACCTTCATACATGCTTCCCAAGTTCGCTAAGCTATTTAGACCTCGTTAGCTTGCAGGTGTAGAGGCTAGAAACGAACCTGTTTGTAAATCCAATATCGAGGATTAGTAGGTAATGTCACCAACGAGCTTAGAAGTTTACGCGAATGTGTTAAAAACTCAGAATGCACTCCATTCACATAACTTTCTCTACCTGTTTTGCAAACAAACTGTAATTATAAAAGATAATTATTTTATGTACAGCATACTGATTGAGATATTATACATTAGCAGAAATAGTTTTATCTTATTTTCTTGTAAGAAGACTAGAAACAAAGAAACACACTACACTAAAACGACAGTCAATTATTTATAAAACTGACGCTAAGCGATTGATATTGAAATTCGGTGTTGTTTCCAGGACCAAGAGTAAAACAAAAGATTCATGAAACGTAAGAGGACTTTCCGATTCAAAAGAGTGTTTAAGTATTTTAAAATTGGAACAATAACAGAATAGTTATAGTTCTAACCACACAAAAAATTGTATATGACATAAATTATGTTTTAACGAGATCTACATTTTTCTGTAATACGTTTTTGTCTCTCTCTTACGTTTATCACTTATGCAAAAGTCATCCAGATGGAAGCGGTCCTCAGGAGTTATTCCCAAAAAATTTAAGTTGTACATTTTATTTGTCATGTAAATGTCTTTATTACGGCATTTCAATCAAAATCATTAGTCATTTTTGATAAAAACAAAATTTACGAAAATGTTTCCATGTAAAGGGTATTTTGGCATTTTCCTGAAATCTTCGTGTCGTATCTTTAAAAGCTGCCACCAAGTTAGTTTTCTAAAGGACGTTTCGTTTTTGAGTTACGTTGTCCACACACACACACACTTACATTTTTTCTAAAACTCCATTTTATTCCATGGGATCTCAAAACATGTTATATCTCGACACAGAATTTGTGGTTAGAATACAATACATTCTCTACCTACTATGAACATAGTACGCATAGAAAGTAAAAAGGCATTAGGTAAACCTTTAAAGAACATTTAAAATCTAGCAGAGAATATTTGTACACTATGTGAAAACGCATATTTACGGAATGCATGCTTTGGAACTAAAAATATAGGCTTACATAGGCTCAATAAAGGAAAATTATTATACATTACATTCACATGACTTTCTCAATCCCCTCTTCTACAAACTACTCTTACAAATGCGTAGTCTATAAATGCTTCTTTTTAACCGAGATAAATCGTTGGCTTTATTAAACATTTCATTGCAGGTAGAAGTTAAAGCGTAGTCTTTATTAATCCACTGCTACATGACTGCATGGCCACCAGAAAAAACCCTTGAAGTGATACATACACATCACTTTAACTATTTATTTTGCATCAAACTGTTCTTATAAAAGTTTAGTCTTTTATCTACTTCACGCTAGTTAAGATAAACATTATTATTACATATTTTCTATTGGTTTGAGAGGAACAACAAAAACAAATGGTCAAACATTTTAAGAGCTGGCCGTTATGTGATTGATTTAAAATTCCGTTCTACTTAAGTGATCAGGATAAAGAAAAGAAAAAAAGAAACACAAATGAGGACTTCTGATTTGCGAAAAGTGTAACTATTGGGATATTTAAACAAAAACGACTTTCTGTGAAACGGTTAACTCCACAAAAAAGAAGGTATATGACATAAGATGTGTGCTTTAACGAGATCCACATTTTTTGTGTAACTACAGTTTGTCTATTTCACACGGTTTATTAGTTATTTAAGTCATTCAGAATGAAAAGTACTTTAGAGGCTATTCCCAGAAAATGTTAAACCTTATATATTTTGTCGTGTAAATATATTTAATATATGGCATTTTAATTAAAATCGTTAGTCGTTTTTTTAGAAAATTGAAATTCCGAAAAATCTCTTATTAAAAGGGTAGATAAGAGTGTGGAGGGGCAGTTTTGTGAACATCCTTGGCAGATGAACTTAAATACCAAGTTCGTTACTTTACTTTCATTTTTAGTTGTGTTCACTGACACACAGACATCCTACACACACACACACATAAACACATAATTTTATGATTAAAATGTATACTGTTGGGTGAATTAGTAACATTAAATGTATTTAGCTCAAAAGTACCTACCTAAGTTTTAAAGGTCGGTTTATTATATAATTTTATCTGGAAGTACATAAATTCCACTTAAACGTAACTTTTTCTTAAAATGACTTGTTTCGAATATTTAATGGAATACATTATCTTCTCTACTATTTGGGTTATATCTATGGTGAAGAAACGTAAAAGCGAATAGTATCTTGCCATGTAAAGAAAGGAGAACATTTTGAAAATGCATACCAATAACAAAGAATACATTGAAAAAAGTTAACGTCACAACAAAACCTAATTTAACAGACATTGTGTGCTTTTATGTGCAATAAAATTTTGTCTTTCTCTTATAATGTATCAGTTATGAAAGTCACTCTGACTCTTAAATGAATAAATGTGAAATATAAAGAGTCAAATTTTGGAGACGACAATCGTTTTATATATGGTATTAGAAAGAATACTATTCTAAACATACATAATATATTAACTCTGAGAGATGAGAAAGTTAGCAAATTGAAATCTATTAAGAGCGAAGTTACGCAAACGTTTCATTTACCTGCCAATCAAGTACCTACTGCTTGCATTATCTTGAAATAATGTTTTACGCAAAGCAAACGTGCACAAACCTTTTTTCACTACAAAGGAGAAAGGAATTAAGCTGAGACGAAGACCTCTTCTTCCAGTTGCTTTTCAATATCTAATCTGCAACCGTTGGGGTTTACCAGCAGATAACAAGGGTCATTCAAAAAGCTTCCAGCGTATCGATTATTGAACAATAATGGGTACAACAATGTAGCTAACACAGCTGGCTCAGATGGACTTTAAACTAGTAAATATGCTAGCAATACTTTAATGTTTATAGTCATATTATAGTCTGTTGAGTTTAATAGAAACCCTCGTTCTGGGCAGATTCAAGAAGCCGTGAACGAGAGAGCATTTCAAAGAGTGAGGAAAATCGACATGTAATGTGGAAGGCGGTATCAATGTTGGCTGCATTGGTTATATATGTAGTCCTTGAACATTTAAAGCTGCAAAATCATGCTTCTGTGCAAAATGGAAGAAGAGGAGAAAGAAATGTGCAAGAAAACTTCCGATTATGTTTTCACCACAGACCCTAAATGTTTCACTGGTAATGAAAGTTGATTTTATTATATTATTTTATTATTATAGACCACACCACACCACACCAAATAAAGTTCAGAATTCAAGACCAGTTGTTCCTCGACATTTTCGTTCTCGGAAGCGAAATTTCACCATACTATGGCAGTTAATTGTAGGCCAGATGGAATAGTAATTAATGGAGAGCACTATGACATACTTGAATTCTTTATTTGAAGGCATCGTCCAAAGACAGGAACTTCAAGTCTGTTGCTTTTGTATTATGTGCAATGCCTCTCCCTGAAGTATAATTACAAATTTCAGGAAACTGGAACTAGCTGAAAGTCCAATAATTGCTTGACCATCCGCCCTGACCATCCTGACCTTTCGACTTATGGTTGTTTCCTGAGTAGGAAAACCTTCTTAACGAGAGGGCCTTTTTCAAGCTATTATCTGAGCTCTGTTGACAATACCGCAGTCTGAGTACCGTAGTACTTTTGACCAAGTTTTTTTTTTTTGATAGGGGTGGTAATGAATGTAACTAGCAAAATCCTAATGTTAATTCCAAATCTGTGAATATAAAATCAAAAGCTTTATAAACATTTCATTACATGACGCTACTGATTTTGTCAAGTGGTTGCACCGTCCACGATTGTGTGTGGGAGAGATGGAGAGTACTTTGAAGGATTGTGAAGATAAGTTTTCGAATTTCACCCTTATCTTGGATTTTAAGTGACACTTAAGTTTTTGAATGCCCCTTGAACTTGCATATTCTTCTGGAGATCCGTAAAGCTGTGGCTTAAAATGATTAAAACTTGTCTGTCTCGGGTTTGATTAAAAGACGAACAAAACACAATTTATGACATTATTTCGATAGGTGAATTATGATAATTTCTATAAACAAGCACGTAAACATATCCTGAATAGCAGTATAGTTTCGGCTGTAATTATTTTCAACCTTTGCACGAAACTCTTGCAGATTTATATCCAGAATGAACTCTACGAGAGTTGCTCCTGTCCTATCCTACACAGGTTTGATAGTAATTAAACATAAGGTGTTCTTATCGGAGGCATAACACTTGGATTATAAATTATGATACCGGACGAGATGGCTCCTAGGTAACGTGTGAAGTCCAGGGTTAGATTCCCATGGCCGCCCACTCTGACCATAGTTTTCGTGGATTTCCTAGTTTGGCGAATGCTAAAGTGGTGAATTCCACCAAGAATTTCCCCTCTCCCCTATTTTCTTTCATTTCAGATCCTTTTTTCATGTTGCAGGTTGACTCATGGACAGGATGGCGGTGTCGAACAGATGGCCTAGAGGCTTACGCATTGGAACTTCTCGGCCTGGCAAATGGCAGCCTTTCGAATTTCAACTACTTGGCTGAGTTTTCCCCGATTCCGCTACAGGGAAGCGTGTGAGTAGCCCGTCAATTGCCTGGAGGGACAACTCTGTGTGGTGGATGGGCAAGCCTTGCGGCGGTATTTGTCGTTTCTTGCTTTTAAATGGCCTCACTTTGTGAAGGCACTTTGTACCAATTTCCTGGGTTCTTTGCCAATTATTGGCCACAGATTAACTTTCCTATTAATTTTAATAAGTTGCACGCAACCTCTTCTGTAAATGTTACTCTAGGGGCGTGATATGAGTTGCATTCTTCTACTTCAACAATATGACATGTCGGCTGCTGCAGTAATGGCTAACTTGCCTCTTAATCAGGTTGTGCGGGATAGGAAAGTTAATATAGATGTAAAATTAACTTAAATGTTTGGTTTTGTAGAACGTACTTTGTGTAGTTTCTTGTTACTTTTAAATTTGACGCAATAATGAAACAGTTATTAGCTACACTTGTGTGGACAATGGAAGCGCATGTACTTTGGCGTCCCTTATTAATTGCTGCATAGATTAATTACATGGAACAGTTAATATTATATGCTTTAAATATGTACACTTGTCTTGCACGGCATTTACCCAACTAATTATTCTGTATCAGCACTTTTGGATAAATACTACCGCTTTTATACTTCCAAGATTTTACTAGCTACACAAATAGCTATTACCTGAAGCATATCTTGATAACAAACGTACGCTTTCTGATGGCTTCAGTCAAGCATAGGAATTGAGGATTCCACGAAATTTGGCGAAATCATGAGCTATTTTTACTTTCTCCATACGCACTATGTATTCGATACCAAGATTTCACCGGAAATATATGTTTTAGGGTCCCCAATATCCAAAAAAAAAAAGCATTTTCACAAAAAGGTCCGTGTGTGTGTGTGTGTGTGTGTGTGTGTGTGTGTGTGTGTCTGTGAACACAATAACTCAAAAACGAAAAGTCGGTAAAATACCAAACTTGGTATTTAAGTTTAGTATCTTCCAGGGATGCGACACGAAGATTTTGAGAAAAATCCCCCCAACCCCAACTACCCTTCACATGGAACTTTTTTCGAAAATTTTGATTTTCTCAAAAATGGCTCTAACGATTTTGATTAAAATTTCGTATATTAAACATATTTACCTGACAAATGAAATGTATATCTTGAATTTTCTGGGAATAGCCTCTGAAGAGTAGATTATTCTGGATGAATTTTACTAAATTTTGAATAACTGCTAAACCATAAGAGATGGACAAAAACTTACTACACAAACAATGTAGAGCACATTAAAGCACACAATTTATGTTATATACATTTTTTTCGTGGAGTTCGTCGTTTTTGAGACATTCCTTATTTTTGGTTTCTGCTATGAAAAACGTAACTTTTCTCATAAAGGAACTTGTCAACTCCTATCCATATAAACAAAGGAGCTTCATTGACATAGCAACCAGGTTTTGACCATCACTTTAACCTACGGTTGTGCCTTATTTCGCTTCTACTTACAAGGAAGCGAGTAATTACACTATTTCTGCTATTTTTGTCTGATTAGCATAAAGTAAATAGAAGTATAAGCTTTTTAAGAATTATTTGTTGCAGGGATATGGAGAAAGTCATGTGAATGGTACACATCAGATTTTTAAAAAAAAGAATGCTACTGAATCCTCAATAGTGTATATTAAGCTTAAATTAAATTAATTACTTTTTTCATGCCTAGGAGGAATCTTCATTTATAGATAGTGGTGTTTCAGAATATTCAATTTGCAGCATCATTGCGCAACCCATGCAAGAGAATGAGTTTCCAAGGAAAAGAGTATTTTTACTTTCTCTATAGCACTATGTACATAGAATATAGAGAAGGTATTGCACTCCACCCAAAAATTCGATACGAGATGTCACCGGAAATATATGTTTTATGGTCCCGTTTATCTAAAAAAAGAAGTTTCTGAAAAAGGTCCGTGTGTGTGTGTGTGTGTGTGTGTGTGTGTGTGTGTGTGTGTCTGTGAATACGATAACTCAAAAACTAAAAGTCGGTAAAATACCAAACTTGGTATTTAAATTTAAGTAACTTCCAGGGGTGCGACACGAAGATTTTGAGAAAATTCCCCCACTCCCACTACCCTTTATATGGAACCTTTTTCAAAATTTTTGATTTTCTCAAAAATGGCTCTAACGATTTTGATTTAAATTTCGTATATTAAAGATATTTACTTGACAAATAAAATGTATATCTTGAATTTTCTGGGAATAACCTCTGAAGAGTACTTTATTTTGGATGAATTTTACGGAATTTTGAATAACTGCTAAACCATAAGAGATGGACAAAAACTTACTACACGAAAAATGTAGAGCGCATTAAAACACACAATTTATGCTATATACATTTTTTTCGTGGAGTTCACCGTTTTTGAGACACACCTTGTTTTTTGTTTCTGCTTTGAAAAAATTATACTTTTCTCATACAGAAATTTGTCAACTGCTGTCCATACAAACAAAGGAACTTCGGTGACATAGCAACCAGCTTTTAACAATCTCTTTAACCTATGGTCCTCCCTTATTTCGGTTCAACTTACAAGGAAGCAAGTAATAAGATTATTTCTGCTAATTTTTTCTGATTAGCATGAAGTAAATAGCAGTATAGGTTTTTTTAGGAATAATTTGTTGCAGAGATGTACAGAAAGTCATGTGCATTTTTTTTATTTTCTCACAAACGGTTGTAACGATTTTGTAACATATAATTAAGATATATTTAGGACTAAATACACACACACACACACATATATATATATATATATATATATATATATATATATATATATAAACTTTTCTGAGAAATGCATCTGAACGCCTCTACATTCTGGATGGTTTCTGTAAAAATGGTAAACTGTAAGAAATAGACAAGAACTCACTAAAAAAAAAAAAAAAAAAAAAAAATAATAATAATAATAATAATAATAATAATAATAATTACGTCTCGTCTAAACACACAATTTATGTCAAGTTATGTATTTTTTTTTTTTTAGAGTTAAGCGTTTCCGAAATGTTCGTTGAATTGGTTTCAATTTTAAAATACTTAAAACCTATTTCAAACGGGAATTTGACATTTCCTGTTTCTTTCACTTTACTCTTGGCCATGCAAAGAGAATCGAATTAAAATCACAAAGCTACGAGCTTTTAAAAGATCTGACTATTCATTTATTTCCCTTATTCTTAATAGGAAGCTAATGTTTATCTCGATTAGCATAATGTATATAACAGAACAAACTTTTGTAAGAACAGTTTTTTTGCTGAACAGGTAGAGAAAGCCATGTGAATGGAATGCATCAGCTTTTCATTTTACTTATGGTGACTTTATTAAAAGATTGTTAAAGTGCCATTTAGAATATGGCTTTCGGTTGGAATGGATCAAGCGGTTTTGCTTGTGGCCCATGTTCGGAAGATCACGGGTTTGTTCTCCGTGGGTGGCTTAGGTGACTGAGTTTTTACGAGCTTCTCCTGTGGTTGCCAGGTGAAAGTTGAAACGGTTCAGTACATTCCCCGATTTGTCTGTCCCTCCATTTTAATTCACATTTCATCCTTCATCTGGTTAGTCTGTTTTAGGGTTGTGTCGGTGTGTATCTCGAACTGTATGGTAGGGAAAAAGGATTGCTCTCTGGCTATGATAATTGTTTTTCCACATTGGCCGATATGTAGGACAAGAATTTGAAAGGTAGAAGCAGACTGAAAAATTCAGTGCCATTGACGGAATTTGAACCAAGAATCTCCTAGACTCCAACCAGTTTCTTTAACCACTGACCACCATGGCGACATGCCAATGCGCATTAAATTTCAGAACTGACTTGCATTTTTATTGGTAAACCACACAAGGAGATCCCATATTATTTTGAGCTGACATACCCCAATGGATGTCGTAAGTTTTAAATTCCAGGTTTCGTAGATTATTAGGTCAATCATTGGACATTCAAATCCCGGTCTGCTTCTTCTTTCCAGTCTCCAGTTACTCTAGTCCTCCAGCGAGCGGTCTCCGGTGTCTCGAGTCCCCCAGTGATATGTCTAAGCTCGCCGGCTGCACTACCCGACATCGGGAAGTTTCGATCTTAAAATGATAGGGACCCTGCCCTCTGCTCTCTCGTGACCCAAAGGTCGGCCATCCTCTCTCTCATCTCGCCTAATCCTTCCTACCAGGGTATCTCAACGGAGCAACAAGTCGAGGTGCCGAATCTCCAACGCACTTGTTACATCCTATCATATCATAATGTGGCTCTAATTGCAGATACTACTCTTTTTACTTTCTCTACATAGTACATGGTATTGCACTCCATATATACATATAAAGCATTTTCACAAAAAAATTCCGCGTGTATACCAAACTTGGTATTTACGTTTAATATCTTCTAAGAATGCATCACGAACATTTTGAGGAAACCCACCCCCACCCCAAACTACCCTTTACATGCACAATATTCAGAAAATTTTGATTTTCTCAAAAATACCTCTAAAGATTTTCACTCAAATACCGTATATTGAAAATATTTACATAACAAATATTCGTATATCTTGAATTTTGTGGGAATAGCCTCTGACAACCTCTTATTCTGAATTTTGCTGAACTTTGCAAGACTATAAACCGTAAGGGATAGACCAAAACTTACTGCAGAAAAAATGTACATATCGTTAAAACACACAATTTATGTCACATACATTGTTTTCATGAAGTTGGAAATTTTTAGGCATCCCTTGTTATTGGTTACAGTTTTAAAATACTTAAACTTTTGACTTTCTATACATAGTACCACGAAGTATGTAGAAAAGATATTGTATACCACCCAAAATTTCGATACCGAGATTTCACCGGAAATAGACGTTTTACGGTTCCATTTGTCCAAAAATAAACCTTTTCAGAAAAAGGTCCGCGCGCACGTGTGTATCCATGCTTCTGTGAACACGATAAGTCGGTAAATTTACCAAACATGATATATTAGTTTAGTATCTTTCAAGGATGCGACACGAAGGTTTTCAAGAAAATCCCCCTAGCCCAAACTACCCTTTACATGGAACATTTTTCGAAAGTTTTGATTTTTTCCAAAATTGCTTTAAAGATTTAGATTAAAATACCGTATATTAAAGATATTTACACATATATAAAATGTATATATTGAATTTTCTGGGAATAGCCTTTGAAGACCTCTTTATTCTGGATGAATTTTGCTGGCTTTTGCATGACTAGTAAACCGAAAGAGATAGATATAAACACAAAATATGTAAAACTCGTTGAAACATACGATGTATGTCATATATATTTTTTTCGTGGAGTTGACCATTTTTGATATATTCCTTTTATTGGTTTCAGTTTTAAAATACTTAAAACTTTTCAAATACGGGCTTTTTTCAACTCCTAGCAATGCAAGGAAACGGATTTCATCCACATAGCAAACACCTTTTAAAAGATTTGACTATCGTTTTAGCCTAGTGTATTCCATGATTTCCTTTCTACTTACAAAACAAGCACTTCTGCTAATGTTTATCTGGATTACATGAAGTAGATAAAAGAATAAGATTATTAACAGTAATTGTTACAGAGATGTAGAGAAAGTCATGTGAATAGAACACACAAGATTTTTTCATAAGAGAATGAATAGAAATGAATTTCAACTACATGGCAACCAGCTGTTAAAAGATTTGACTGTCACTTTAGCCTATGGTGCTCCCTTATTTCCCTTCTACTTAAAGAAAGCAAGTAATAAGACTATTCGTGCTAATGTTTGTGTATTGTGCGCCAATGGATATACAAATGCATCCTCGATAGCTACAGTATATTCATAAGCCTAATGATTATATACACAATAGTTTCTCTGCGATATTCAACCATGCACGTAGCTGACGGATTGTTGGTAATACACTTTGTCCTCTGGTTAATCATTAAAGGAGTCCGGGGATTTTGGGTAATATTCTTCTTGGATACTTTCAGAAGTTTTCCCGACACCTTCTTACCCTTTCTAGCGAAAGATCTGCTAATGCCAACGTTTTCCTTTTAAACTTTGTGCCATGATATCTTTTGCTGTGTCATTGATCTAATTTTCAACCCGATAAGTACCCCGTGGAGAGGCGTTAATTTTACGCCCAGAACTTCTTATAATGGACGAATCTTCCGAGTGGGTATGTGCTTGCGACTTGAAGTCAGATTGAGATACCCCAGATCGAGCACATTCTGTAGTGGAATCTGTTTTGCGAAATGTAAAACCTTATCGCTGCGAACAGGTAAATCATTTAAAGTAAGTAATTTAGTCAGGCAGGTTGAATCAGAAGGTCAATGAATAAATAACTCAAGATTCTCACTCGAGCCCTGTATGTTACTAGCAAGGTATGCAAAACTGAACGACGGGAGCAAGCAATTATGTTTTCTAAAATCTGATGTCTTCCATTCACGTCACTTTCCCTTCTATTCTGTAACGGACTCTTCTTACAAAAGCTTCTTCTATCAAAATAAATATTAGCAAAAATGTTCTTATTATCTAGTTCTTTATAAGAATAAGTGACATAAGGAATACACTTGACTAATCCATTAATCAGATCTTTTAAAGCTGGTTGCAATAGATTGAAATTCGATTCTTTTTGTATGACCAGGAGTAGAACAAAAGAAACAGGAATAGGACATTCCTGTTTGAGAAAAATTTAAGTGTTTTAAAATTGAAACTAATAGCAAGAAATATTTCGGCAGTGAATATCTCCACAAAAATGTATACGACATAAATTGAGCGTTTTAACGAAATCTACATATTTATATAGTAAGTTATTGCACATCTTTTACAATTATTATTATTATTATTATTATGCAGAAGCCATTCATAATAAAGAGATCTTCAGAGGCTATTCCCAGAGAGTTCATAATATATATTTTATTTGTCATGTAAATACTTTTAATACTGTATTTTAATCAAAATCATTAGAGGCATTTTGAGACAGTCAAAAGTTTCTAAAAAGGTTCCATATAAAGGGTCGTTCTGTGTTGATGGATTTTCTTGAAAATCTTTGTGTCGCATCCAATTATCACGTTTGGTAATTAAATTTCTTTTCGTTTTAGAGTTATGCTGTTCATACACACAGACACACATACAGACTTTCTTACTTTCTCTAATCGTACTATGTACACAGTGTATAGAGAAGGTATTGTAATGCACCCAAAAATTAGATACCGAGATTTACCGGAAATAGGTGTTTTGAACCCCCCTGAATAAAAAAAAAGCATTTTAGAAATAAATCCGTGTCTGTGTGTGTGTGTGTGTCTGTGGCAGCATAGCTGAAAACGAAAAGTTCGTTAAATACCAAATTTGGTATTTAATATCAGTATCTTCCAAGGATGCGATACGACGATTTTCAAGAAAATCCTCCACCCCCAACTAGCCTTTACATAAAGTTTTCAATAATTTTTATTTTCTCAAAATGCTTCTAATGATTTTGATTAAAATATCGTATATTAAAGATATTTACATGACAAATAAAATGAATATCTTGAATTTTCTGATAACATCCTTATTTAATTTTGAGGAACTTTGCATAACTGGTAATCCACAAGAAACAGACAAAAACTTACTTTTCAAAAATGTAGAGCTCATTAAAACACACAATTTATGTTATTTACATTTTTTGTCAAAATGATCTAACTAGATGGAAACAATATTTTGAACTATATAATGACGATAGTTTAACTGAGGACGATAATAATCGATCAGAATCTGCTTCACAAGAACAAATCGAAATTACAGATGAAGAAATAATAGAAGGAGTGAGGTAAGTTAAAGAATTGGAAAGCACCGGGATGCCATGGGATAACATAACTCCATGGCACGACAGCTCACGGGGAGCCTTGGCCTACCGCCCGGCCGCTGCGTCCCCCATCTCGGTCCACTACAGAAGTCATGGATGGGGAGCAGTATTGGAGGGTGAGACGTGGTCAGCGCCTCGAGCCCCTCTCGGCCGGTTAATGCGGTCCTCACGACCTGGAGCCGCTACTTCTCCATCAAGTAGCTCCTCAATTGGCCCCCCAGGGACCTCACGAGGCTGAGTGCACCCCGGTCCAGGTCTCCCAGCGGGGGAAAAATCCCCACGCCGGTACTGGGGATCGAACCCAGGTCTCCCGCTTGGTAGGCAGCTGCGCTACCACCGCGCTAAGGAGACGACCATGCCATGGGATAGGTAATGATAATTTAAAATGTGGTGAAAAAAGTGTAAATGAAAAATTAGCGAAATTATTTAATATAATGCTCAAGGAAGGAAAACTACCTGAAGAATGGAAGAATGGTGTTCAATCTCCACATACAAAAAGGGAAATAAAACGGACCCAGATAATTATAGAGGGATAACACAATTGACATGTGCATTAAAATTATTATCTGGCATAAAACAAAGAAAACTTATGAAATATTAGAAATTAGTGAACAACAACAAGGATTCCGATATAACAGAAGCACAACAAATGCAATATTTATTATTCGTCACATAGTCCAAAAAGCGATCGAATACGCAGTACCATTTTTTTTTTTCTGCTTTGTAGATTTACCAAAGCCTTCGATCGAATTAGACTAGAAGATATAATAAGTACCAGAACAGAAGTATCAGAGCAGATAATTGCAGTAATAGAAGGAATTAAAAAAATACAACAAAAATGTATATAGAAGAACAAATGATAAAATATCAAAAAGACATGAGAGAAAGTGATTCCCTCAGTCCCTTGCTATTAAATTTAATAATGGACAAAATTATATATATATTGTGTGAGATCTGCGAGGTTATTTGTTGAGAAACAAAAGCTTTAATATGTATATGTCGATGACGTAGTACTGACGATGACCTACAACGATTGTTACATCATTTTGTAAAGAGTGCAGAGAAATATAATATGAAGGTGTATACAGAAAACAACTAAAAGTATGTGCTTCTCAAAAGAATCAATAAAATGCAAACTGGAAATAGATAAGAAAATGATCGAACAGGTGATGCACATTAGGTAACTCGGAGTGGACATAAGGAACCATCGTCATATAATTAATGAAGTAAGAAATCAAACACAAAAAGCAGCTAGAATTTCAGGATGCCTACGTGACGTGATCTGGAAAAATAAATACCTCACACACAAAGTAAAATTAAAAATTATAAAAAGCTGTTATACCAATATTAGACTACCGCACAGAAACTAGTGAAACCAAACAACTTATGAGAAGAACAGAAATTAACACTTTAAGAACAATACTAGGGAAAACAAGATTAGATCTAGTACAAACAATGAGACAGTTCGACAAGAATGTGACATAATGGATGTGGTTATATTAGAAATCTAAAGAAGAATGAAGCGCGAGAAATGAGGAGATAGAAGCTATTTTCGGAATACTCAGTAAAGGAAAAACAATACTGAAATCGGAATGATCTAAAACATTTTCTAGGAGCTGTATAATAACAAAGTGCTTTCTAGGTAAACGGGAAAGAACAATGAAGAAGTTAAAATATCGAGGCAGAAAATAAGAATAGAGGACGATATATAATCTAATTAACGCATGTGCAGTTTAACCGCAAACCCTGCTTCCTTCAGTCCGTTCAGCAGAGTTGCAGCTTCTTAACATCACCATCTATTTATCTCCCCCCCCCCCCAAGATGTGAATTCTCAATTTTGGTAACTGAGACCAAGAGGATTTAAGTGTCACTTCCTTAAAATCAGAGTTACTATTGGTCTTCAAGGACAAGGATAAATGTTTCCCTTTTGCGGGGCGTGGAGATGGATTTATTAGCTGCGGTTAGGATATATTCCCTTTGAACCAATTGCACTTGCGTTCGTTGTACAAAGTTCACAATGTTAAGACAAGTGGGTGAATATTAGAGGTTCATTTGGGTTTTGCTGGTTGCAGAAACTCAAGTCACGATCTCAGTATAGATGTGACAAGGTCTCCCTGTTGAGTAATCGCGCTAGGATTCTCTTGTTTCGGTTATATGTTGATGCTTAATACGAGATAACGCTGAAAATCCTTGCAGTGTTTCTCGTAGTGCACATTTGCACGTTCTCTTTAAACGTTTGAGAAGCGGTGGAATGGAAAAGCCTGGGTGCTTCTCCGCGCCGTTTAACGGCAGCACCCTGCGGGCCCATAGCCCCTTGGGCGCCGTGACACGCATAGCAGACGAGAAGTCAACGGCCTACAGCCACCACACGTATAAATCAATAAAATCTCTGGCGCTTATGTGGTTACCAATAAAACCACCTAGAAAACGATATAAAAAACCCTCTTTACCCCTCTATATACAAGGTTCTGTGAATTTCACAAATGAATACAAGTTACAGAGGAATTACGTGTTTGAGCCCATTTCTGAGTCAGTGGTCAGTGGATAATCAGGTTCTTTCTATCACATCGGGTTCAAAAGACTAGCCCGGTGCAAGAGGAAGTTCGAACGCAAAGGCTTTCCACATCGTCAGAGCCTTTTTTATGTGAGCGGCCGGACAAAGGGACACTGACGCCCCGAATGTCACAAGGAATACCCAGAAAACAATATCTTCCGCTGAAATAATCTGATTAGACAAAGCGAATTCAGAGCGCACCGTAGCTTCGAGGGGGAAAAAAAGTAGCGACGCAGCACCACGCAAAACGAAAAAAAAAAAAAAACGCTTTCAAGTGCGCATGCCTATAAAAGTGTTTTCATGCCCGGTAAAACACGTTAAAATATTTTCTCTTGCTCAAGTATAATGTTTATTTTATTTATGCAGAAGGCTAACGGTAATTCTGTTAAAGTTTAAAATATTTTAGAGTTTACAATTTACCATGACCAGCTTGAAATATTAAAACATACGTTTGGTGGTCATCTACGCAACTGATGTTAATTCTACTAACTGAACTAATTAGCGATATTCTTTTTAAATGAATATAAGAGTACTTGAGGGCCATTCTTTAATTGAGCCTACAGTTCATGGACGGTTTTCACTTTTTCTACTTCTTTCTTGTAGTACAGGTTATACCAGGTGTCTCAACTGCTCTGTATTTGACGTGTTCAAAGTTCCTTCGTGCGTTAAAAGCACGGAGTTTTTACATTTGTATACTGAAAGATAGATGGAGCTAGAGTATCGACACATGTTGCATCCTATGTAAGCAATTTCCCTTTACTCCATTGAACTAAGGTCATTCCATCAGGCTCTTTCCATCTGAGCGACTGATTCCACAGGGTTCTAAAACGATGGGATGGCCAGAAGATATTAATGCACTTTTAATTATGTCATCAGCTCAGCGTGTCCAGCAATTCAATACAACTAAGAGTGGGTGACCAAAAGAGACACAACTTCTCCGCAAATACATTTCCGCACTTGGCAGATTTTATAACCAAAAAGTAATGTAATTGCTGTTCTAAAAGATCTATTGCCCATTAGGGTTTCGATGTTAGGAGAAGGTATTGCATATTACAAGGAACCTGCTTCATTTTCTTGTAGAGCTGAAATTCGTTTAATTTGAAGTCCTCTTTGCAGTGTCCTCACTGTATAGTAAGTTTTAATTTGTTATTTTATATTAGTGAACCTTTCCAGATTCAAAACGCGTTAATTTCCAAAGTATTATTTTGTTCATATAGTAAAACATATTACATGTATACCATCATTTGGTTGTATAGGACTAAAGGCTATAATTGATTTGTATTGGGTCTTTTTGACTATAATTCAATATCAATCACAAGAGTAATATTAAACTATTATTTGGGTCTCCTGAATAATGATGATGATGATAATAACAATGATAATAATATTATTGTTGTTGTTATTATTATAAAAGGTCCGTGTACGTGTGTGTGTTGTGTTTCTGTGTCTGTGAACAGCATAACAAAATAAAAAAATTGATAAAAAGCCAAACTTTATATTTAAGATCAGCATCTTACAAGGACGCGACACATCGCCCTCCGTGGTGTACCATGCTAACTTCATATACCCAAGATCGCGGATTCAAACCCGGCGGAGGACGATGGATTTTTTCGGGTGTAAAAATCCTTAGCCTGGCTTCCTCCGGAAGGGAAGTAAAGCCGTTGGTCCCGTGTCGTACATTTACGACACGTAAAAGAACTTCAAGCCTGATAGAGAGGCCTCTGAGCAAAATTAAGCGGTCTTTCACGCCCAGTATAGAATGGGACGCTGAGAACCACAGCAGTCAAAGAGCGTCCATAAATAACACGCCATTTCCATTTTTTTAGGACGCGATAGGAAGATTTTCAAGGAAATTCCCCACCCCAAATTACGCTGCACATGGAAGAAGTTTCGAAAAATTTAATTTAATCAAAAACGGCTCTAACAGTTTTGATTAAAATACCGTATATGACAAATAAAATGTACATATTTTATTTCCTGGTTGTAGCATCTGAACGATATGCATGACTGATAAACGGCAAGAGATGAAAAAAAGCTTACTACACAAAAAATGTAGATACTTTCAAAACACACAATTTATGCCAAATAAATGTTTGTTGTGGAGGTAAACATTTCTGATATTCCTTATATAGTTTTGCAAGTTTCAAATTCTTATACTATTCTCAAATGGGAAGTCATTATTCTCATTTTCTTTTTAATTTTGGTCAAGCAAAGAGAACAGAATTTCAATACTAGCACTAGGGACCAGCTTTTAAAAGGGTTGACAATTATTTCCTTATTCCACTTGTATAAGAAAATAATATTAATAAAACTATTATTGCTAATGTTTATCTCGATGAGCGCGAAATTGATAGGAGAATAAGGTTTTGTAAGAATAGTTTGTTGCGGCATACATAGAGAACACTTCGTGAATGAAGCACTTAAACTTTTTTCATCATATTCATGCAAAGAAAAGGGAATTTAAATTGCATCAGATAGCGACCAGCTGTTAAGCTTTGAGTAAATCTTTAGCGTAGTGTATCCCCTTATTTCGTCCGCGCCATGGTCGAGTCGTTAAGAACACTGGCCTCTCAACAAGGTGGCCCGGGTTCGATCCCAGGCGACCGCAAGTGGGATTTGTGGTGGGAAAAGTGGAGCAGGGCTGGGTTTTCTCCGGGTTCTCATGTTTCCTGCCATCGCATTCCAACGGTGCTTCATCTTCATTCCTTGTATCATCACCAGAATCGCCTGCGGTCCTACGTAGTAAAAATGGCGTTAAACATTATTTAAAAAAAAAACTTATTTCCCTTCTAAAGAGAATGTTTCGTTATTCTTAAGTTAGAACCCTGTAGTGTATTACATGTAATCATAAATTTTTATTTAAAACTTCACTCTAATTCTTTCTCATTTGATGTTTTTTATTCATTTCTCTGTTATGTTATTATGCAGTAACTAAATGTATATAACTGTTTTACAAAAAATTTACCATGGAGAACGGAACATAGGACAGGTTGAATAAGTGAGGATGTGGTTATTCTTAATCGTCAGATTACTAAGTGTGTGTGTGTGTGTGTGTCTGTGTGTGTATATATAATATGAAATATTAAGTTTATGGTTGAATTTAATTTTAATTCCTTCTCATTCTTTTGTATATGCTTTATTTCTCCCATGTCTAATGTTTTGCAATTACCAAACTTATATCTTTAATACTTAAAGAATCTTCCTGTAAATAGCCAAGTACAGAAAAAAGCATGTACAGCAATGGGGTCCATGCGTTTGTTGCATACTTCTAAATATATTATACTGAAAATATTTGGCATTAAAAGTTCTTCTACTACTTTCACTACTATTTCTCTTCTACTTAGAAGGAAGTAAGAAATAAAACCACTTCTGTTAATGTTATCTCCATTAGTATGAAATAGAGACGAATAAACTTTTGTAAGAAATAATAATTTGTTGTAGAATATGAAGAGAAAGTCATATGAATGAAACACATACGATTTTTTTTTTTTTTTTTTTTTTGTATCTTTGTACTTCAATTCAGAGTTACAAGTCGCTAGAGCTGATTTTTTTAAAGCCATATGCGACAAAATTTTAAGGACAGTGTCTGACGAATTTTCTGGCACATTAAGTACTCATTTAGAGAAGATTCTAGTGGATTTAAAATCGTTGCTTGAAAGTTCTAGTTGAAGAATTGGACTTTATAGTGTGAAATAAAATTACACATGAGAAAAACTATTTCCAAGTGATATAGACAATCACTGGCGTAACCTAAATGTTATAAAATGGCAAAACATTTCCAGCAAGTGGGCTACTGAAATATTTTGCTACAAAGATGCGGCGGGTTCAACTTCATCTATATAATGGTGGGTTTTGCAATAACAATTCCATTCCTTCTACCTAGTGCGGAGATAGAAAGGCAAATTTTCAAACAAAACTAAAGAAGCAACTTAACTGCTCATCTGTGACAGTATATTGCATTGCAGAAATGTTCTTTGGATTTTAGAAAAAAAAAGTGTTATCCCCAAGCAATGCTGTGCCCTAAAACTGATACACTATCAGCGTATAGACAGCAGTGCAACTTCAACGCATTTGCTGAGGAGGTGAACTGAGGAGAATCTGGAAGATGAACTATTTTTCTGTGATTGCGTAAGGTAATTTTGCTCTTAAAAATATATGATTTTGAATAGTAACGTTTTAAAATAATAGTGGTAGTGATTATGATTAAGCGACTTTATATTTAGAATTTGGCAACTTTTGGCTGTCACCAATTCACATTTATTGATAGTGGTAAGTTTATTACAGTTTAGTGCTTAATAATGACTGAAGAAAATTAGAAAAGGAAGGAAGAGTTTAACACGAGAGCATAATTTGTGCACGGTGCAAGGTTACAAACGATTTAATCTTAATGCACACTCAAAGTTTTACAGCAAGTATCCTAAAGATTCTAAATTGAGAAGAGAAAAGGTTCCAAAACTTGGTTCGGAAGCATATAACGGGTGTTTATTTTTGGATCAAAGTGTATTTGTGAAATGACCCTCAGCGATATGAAGTTCATCAACATAGCTCTTGTCTCACCAATGTGAAGAAGTCAAATTAACCATTTCATATTGACAAAATTGTACAGGAGAGTAGAACAGTTCAACCTTCAACTTCACAGCAGAAGTCTACATAAATTGACAGTTCATACCTGTAATTAGCATCTGTGCATTTGTATCTGGCAGCTGGAGAAACCTGTATGACAAGTTGCGCGATTCATGCCTTATTGGCTTGTGAAGCCCAACCGTAGCTAACGAGATAGACAGGCGGCACGTAGAAATAGTTATCTTAAACATGACTGACATCAAATACCTCAATGATTTAATTTTATCTTTCTACGAATTTAACATTTCTTTATTTCTCTGTGTAGAATATAGATGTATTAGCGACTGTAATTATACTTCAGCGGGCCATGACTGGACTAGAAGAATCGCGTGATTTCAGCTCGCGTTGACTACGGTCCTGTAGAATCCTCGTGACCGGATTGCTTGCAAGAGCTTCGTTGACTCCCCGATATTGGAGCATCACTACAGCTCACAGGGAGCCACTGTCACACTCATGTTACAGATCGAGTTGAGATTTTTTTACTGAAAATAAAAATCCCCGCGTCTGGGCTTACTCTCCTATAGTCCCAAGTTTGACAAGACAACATTTATTTATAAATTAGACAGATTCACTTATACTATTTAATTACTTTCATATATCGTGTTTAAAAACATTAAACTACAGAATTTACAAAAATTAGCTATGTTTATCTCTTCAGTTTGTTTATCTTTGAGCCACCAATCACTGGAACAACATCTGAAGCGTTCTCTTCACAAAACTTTTTCTATTTATTCTGTAATAAAAGGTTATTTTTCTATGTACTCTATGCTAATCGAGATAATCATTAGCAGAAATTGTCTTATTACTTCGTTCCTTATACATAGAACGGAAATAAGGGGATACATGGGATTAAGGAGGTATTCAAATCTATCAAAAGCTGTCACTATGTGATGGAAATTGGGATCTCTTTGCATGGCCAGGATTAAAACAGAAGAAACAAGACTGCAAAATACCGTTTGAGAAAAGTTTCGTATTTTAAAATTTAAACCAATAACAAGATATCTATCGGAAATATTTAACTCCACACATAAATACGGAGTGGTTTGGTAAGTCTGGTAAAAAGCAAGAAACATTTTGTTTCGTAAACAACTTGTCTTGCTTCTCAACATAGTGTCAATTGAGGTATATACACTTGGACCAGCAACATTCCAACTTCTTCATTCCGTCGGAAAAATAGGTTCTGTCAAACTCTGTAAATGCTCATTGACTGCGACTAGAACTTCCTCGTTTGATGAAAATTTCTTCCCACAAGTCAAAGCTTCAAGTTTGGGAACAGGAAGAAGTCACCTGAGGCTAAGTCTAATGAATAGGGTGGGTAAGGAACCAATTCAAAGCTACTTCATGTACTTTCGCCACTGTTGTTACCAATGTGTGGGACGATGCAACATGTTGGTGAAAGAACACTTTTGCGTGCCAATTTAGATCTTTTTTCAAGTAATGCAAGTTTTAAACGATCGATCCAACAGTGAAGCATAGTTATGGTTCTGTCTTTTCCAAGTAATCTATAAGGATTATTCCTTGACAATCCCAAAACCCAGTGACGATCAACTTACCAGCTGACAAAATGAACTTTGCCTTCTTTGGCGCACTTTCACCAGCCTGTCCATTAATTTGACTCTCGTTTTGATTCTGGTGTGTAATGGTGCATCTAGATTTCATTTAACAGTAACAAATCGGAGCAAAAAGTATTGCTGATTGCGATTAAACATCGCCAGACCTCTGTTGAAATGCTATTGCAAATGCACTTTTGGTCGACTGTGAGCAATTGCGGCACCATCTCGCACACAGCTAATTCGTAGTCAATTCTCTGTGAAGCATATTATGTACTCGCTCAATTGAGATACCTACAGTCTCCACAATCTCACAAAATTTCATTCGGTGGATTTGCATTACCATATCATGGATTTTGTCAATGATTTTCTGTGTGGCGACCTCAACTGGACGGCCGCATAGCATTTCGTCTTCGGAATTTGTCCGATCATGTTTAAATTCATCAATCCAAAAGTAAACGGTCTTCAATGATGGTGCACAGTGCACGTGAACTTCATTCAAATCTATTTTGATTTGCGCAGCAGTCCAAACCTTCAAATGAATATTGTATAATAACAGCACGAAACTTGCTTTTCTCCATTTTAATCGCAGCCGACACATTGCCCAATTCAGGCGGCTTTCAATAATGAACCGTGCACTTTACATTGTTGAAATTGCTATACGATCCTTTGAATAATCAAGCTTACAAGCCATGAAGCTGCAACAAAAATGTTCGACACCTTCAGAGAAATTTACCAGATTTATCAAACCATGAATTGTGTGTTTCAACCAGATATGAATTTGTTGTGAAGTAAATTTTTGTCTCTCTCTTACGGTTTACTATTACACAAAATTTATCCAGACTGAAGAAGTTTTTTGAGGCTATAACCAGAAAATTCAAGATATACATTTTGTAATGTAAATATTTTGAATTCGTATGCGGTACTTTAATCAAAATCGTTTCAGTCATTTTTAGAAGATCGAAATTTTCTAAAAATGTTCCATGTAAAGGGTAGTTTGGGATGGGGAATTTACCTAAAAATCTTCGTGTGGCATCGTTGGAATAGCTGAATTTTAATCTTACGTTTGATATTTTCATTTTTGATTTATGTTGCCCACATGCAGTCAAAAATTTTTCTATTTTTTTAAATGTATGAGTCCTCAAACATGCATTTCCAGTGAAATCTCGATAAGGAATTTTCGTGTGGAATCAATACCTTCTCTACCTATCATCTATGTACATAGTACTTGAATAGAAAGACAAATTAAACTATCTACGGCTGATATTTTGTTACTGTTAAAGCGGTCTTGCGCGCAGATACTTGTAGCCTCAGTGCAGGCAAAGGTCATTATCAGCAGTATCAACATACTACCAGGCAGCTGATTCTTGACCGGAAAATAGACTTAAAATTAACTTCTACAGCTTAAAGATCTTTAATTTTTAATGCCTCTAGCCCGTATGTACAATGTACATAGTTGATAGAGAAGGTATTGTATTTCACCCAAAAATTGAAACCGAGATTTCACCGCAAATATATGTTTTGACATACTCTGAGTCCGAAGGGGCCGCGACGTGATTGAGAGAGGTTAGACCACATGTGAGACTTGTGGTGGGCAAAGCGACGCTGGGGCAGGTTTTCTCCGGGTTCTCCGGTTTCCCCCGCCATCGCATTCCACCGGTGCGCCAACTTAATTCATGTATCATCAGTGTCACCGCCTGCGGTGCCATAATTAGTTAAAGCGGGCGTTAAACATAACTAAAAAAATCTGATGTGTACCATTCACATGACTTTCTCTACATCTCTGCAACAAATTCTTCTTAAAAAGCTTATACTTCTATTTACTTCATGCTAATCAGAAAACATTAAAAGAAATAGTCTTATTACTTGCTTCCTTGTAAGTAGAAGCGAAATAAGAGAGCGCCATAGGTTAAAGTGACAATCAAAAGCTGGTTGCTATGTGACTGAAGTTCCTTTGTTTGTATGGACAGCAGTTGACAAAATTCCTGTATGAGAAAAGTATGTTTTTCAAAGCAGAAACCAAAAACAAGGAATGTCTCAAAAACGATGAACTCCACGAAAAACATGTGTATAACATAAGTAGTCTTTTAACGTGTATCAAGTTTTTTGTCCATCTCTTACGGTTTAGCAGTTATTCAAAATTCCGCAAAATTCATCCAGAATAAAGTACTCTTCAGAGGCTATTCCCAGAAAATTCAAGATATACATTTTATTTGTCAGGTAAATATCTTTAATATACGATATTTTAATCGTTAGAGCCATTTTTGAGAAAATCAACATTTTCGAAAAAAATTCCATGTAAAGGGTAGTTTGGGGTGGAGGGATTTTTCTAAAAATCTTCGTGTCGCATCTCTAGAAGATACTAAACTTAAATACCAAGTTTGGTATTTTACCGACTTTTCGGTTTTGAGTTATCATGTTCACAGACACACGGACACACACTCACACACACGGACCTTTTTCCGAAAATGGTTTTTTTTAGGTAAAGGGGACCCTAAAACATATATTTCCGGTGAAATCTCGTATCGAATTTTTGGGTGGAGTACAATACCTTCTCTATACACTATGTAGATAGTACGTATAGAGAGTCCGAAACCTTTTTAAGAAAAAGGACCGCGTGTGTTTCTGTGGGCGGATTGCTAAAACGAGGTTTCCCACCAAATCACAAGACATGGCTTGTATACGTGTCGTAAAAGTGGAGCCATTGCAAGGATAGTTCTGAGGCGTGGCCTCCACAGATCCATGAAAGTTATTTTACAGCAAAACAACCTAATATTGCAGATGCTTTAATTCGTTTCGTTTCACTTCGATCTATTTTAAATATCTGAAATTCCATTAGACTGAGCTAACCTCGTTAGCTTCACATATCATGAGACTAATTTATTATTTTTGTCAGATGATCAACTACAACAAAGTGGTATAATCTCATTTCCTATCAATTAGCATTTAATTGCTTATTATATGTAACAAAGGAATTCATACTGATAATTATGTGCTGAGAGCAATATTTATCAAACTGTTTTATGTGCATGAAGTTCTCAAGTTCGTAAAATCATTTTCTTTGTATTATTCCAATCTAAAAATGCTTTATTTTACGCACGTTCTATACTTCAAATTTAAACAGAAAGCTAAATTTATTTTCGTGATAATGTCAATCAACCGTAATAAAGATATTTATATACGTTGGTTACACCACTTGGCATTACTTCAATACGAAATCTGAATTTGGTAGCTACTTTTGTTATTCTGTCATTAGAGTCACTCTGTGGCCATTTACTGGTCAGTTTTAAACGTTTAGGGCTCTAAGCCGAGGGATGTTTTTTACGAGCAGAGGAGTGCGGCCGCAACTGCGGAAGGACGAGAGGGTGTAACTGAGGATATTTGAAACTAAAACCCCAATGATCCCAAGAAGAAGTTAAAACCTCAGTTATCTGGCGCATTTCACATCTGGACAAGATATTTTCAACACTTTCAAATATGGATAGCCTGTGGAAGTTACATCTATTACTTGAACTATTTCTTAAGGGTGCTGTGTGTATGTGTATCCACCCATAGTGCATTTTACCCAATTGCCTAATACAATGTATGCATTAAAGAAATTAAGACTGATAATTATGCGCTGAGGGAAACATTTGGCAAATAGCTCTGAGTTTATTACTCTTGAGCTGGATACAATAATTCATGTTATTAAAAAAAGATATTTAAATATAATACTTATTTGGTGAATGTTTGTAAACAGTGTGCATGTCATATGCATTGATTTCTAAGAAAAATAAGGCTACTAAGAAAACTCATTGATGAATGACAATGTTAATCTCTTGCAATTCCATGTAATCATTACAAACTTTAGGTCAAAGAATATGTGCTATGTCATTGCAAAGGATAAAACTACTTAACTATAATAAATGTATTTTTATGATAAGGGTTTAGACGTACATATATAAGTGGCTCCTTATCAATAAACGCCACTATTTGTAAAGCTATTTGATTCAACATTTGTTACAGAATTAATCACTGCAACAGCTTTCCATGAATCAAGCAGGCACGCGAATGTGTGAATGTTACAATATTGAACCACACACTAAAAGAACAAAATCAATAAACAATTATTATGCAAGAATATCACAACATATCTGCATGTGTTCAGAAACCTATTAAAGGAACGTCTTGACTAGGCATGAGCCAAATGTGTAGAATATAAAGCTTAAACAATTCACAATTCAGTGTTTAGTTTCCAGAACTTCAATTAGGAATTAAAACTGTATTGCATATTACATCTCTAAGAGTACATAACGATGCTTGCAACTAGAGATAAGTTTATATGTGGTTCAATAATGAGAACACAATTGTTTTGAATCCTCGGCGTTCACTTAATGTAAATTGTGACCTCTTTAGACTGCATGAGCAATCAGTTCTCATTTCTAATGATCTGTTTAATGTTATTAGTCATGATAAACCATACACTCCTGCTTCCATGTGTATTTATACATTACTTCTGGATATGATCAGCTATTACACCTTCTAATCCTGGAATGTAAATTAGGTTTCAAGTAGCGAAAAGGGGAATTCTCGTATCGCAGAACTTCAAAATGAATTAAAATTACTAGAGAGAATATTCTGAATTATAATTCTAATTAGTGTTTTCATCTCCAGAAATATTACATTAGACAATTTTAATCTCTGATCATATTGCAATTCAAGCATAATTACTGTACTTATAAAAACTCAGTGCCAGCACAAGCAGATGAATAATTAAATTACCATTCTGTTTAATATTCATATAACAAAATGCATTGGGTCTTTGTTTAATTTTACCCAATGCACCCCTCACCAAGCAAACCAATTAGCAAGAACAGCAAGGGGTTCACATTATATGGTAGGTATGTTTGTGACACAGTACACATTTTACCTGCTCCAAATACAGTTTCCCTGTGAAAATGGAGGCAATGTAATAATTAAGGAACAGCTCTTAAAAATAACTGGGCAATGAACTTACTGAAGACGTTGTTTGTAATCTGGACAAGAAGGGTCGATGTCAACACAGTTTCTTACACAGAAACCTTAAAAAAAAAAACCCTCTTAAATTCAATATATTTTGCTTCTTGTTTTTATTTTAGAACATAATCTTTTGTTACACATGGACATATTGAAACTGAAAGGCTAAAAAACTTGTTTTATATTAAAAATGTTCATTTTCATTGATATTCTTCTTTATAATCCAGAAATGTCCTTCTGCACGATTTTCTCCTGAAACAAATAATAATTATTAATAACAAATAATAATAAAAATTATGTATTTAAGATTTATTTTGTTTATTCAAAGAAAAACTAGTGTGTTTAGTCATTTCAGTTATATTTTTGGAAATCATCTAAAAGAACAGACAAAATACGAAATACTTAAACAATAATTGCTTTTAACATGCATTTTTCTCTCTGTAGCATTTCTATATAAGAACTGAATAGCTTTAAAAAGTTAGTCCGTGACTGCCTGGTTGCCATTAATGAACCATAAATAGTTGCACAATACATAACTTAATAGAATTGCAACAAGCAATATGTATGTCAAATCATTTTCTGGATACTGAATTTTGAAGACAACATGAATGTACTGTTCATGCTGACAATATTCAAACAAAATCGCAGGAAATATTATGAGTACTTAAAATATTGGTAATGTTGTTTCTGTCAATTATTATGTAACCTTATCTTAAAACTATGTTGATGTCCCTTACGAAATTCTCAGCCATGTAAACATTGTGGTATTCTCTAGGCTAATTTTAGCTAATGATTGTACAACTGTAATTTGTTTACAAATGCTATTTCTCCGTTTTAACAGTTCATCTGAGAAATAAAGATAGAATCTTAATGTAAATAAGGCTACTTAACATCTGATTTACTTATAAAATCATTAGGTATGGTCAATGCAAATGTAGGAAGCTCATGTATTTCGCTTGATTTAACCTAAACTGTGGTAATGAAGCCCCATGCATTACTAAATTAGTGCACTTGATTCTCCTATATCCTCGAACACCCAACAGGACTTGAGCAAAAACTGTTCATTCTGTAGAATAAACCAAATTACCTAAAATTACCTATAAATCTACAAACAAGTTATTTCTAGAGTTGTGTCACAGTGTGGTACTAAAAAACTTTTAATAATTGTTTTTGGTCTTTGAGCTTCAATAAAGCAATCGATTTATACCGAAACACATCACAAACACTGAATTTGTACATGCCTTATATTATCTGATGGACTGGTTTTAAAATGCATCTCCTTTGGTTTGCCGTAATATACTAATACTTGCATTTGATTTCCTCATTACCACAGGTTAGGTATGATTTTACATATTTATTTATCACTTAGACAATAATGCGAATCATAACTTACCAGTTTTGGCGCATAATATTGATGAATTTACGTTCCATCTTACCAATCACAGCTTAATAATCCTAGCTGCATTTTGAAACTCCATTGTTTTTTCGTCTGCTCCTCCGGTGTTATCAAACGTAAAATCAGAGGCACGGCCTGTGGGCTGGACCTATCCCATCTTCGTTTTAACAAGACAACACAGTTTGAGTATCCGATCATGTCCTGAAACCCATGAGCCCAAGCCATGGCTTTCGCCACGTTTTAGCAATCGGCCCTGTGTGTCTGTGGACTGCTTAGCTCAAAAACGAAATTCGGTTGAATACCACAGAGTGTATTTAATTTCACTATCTTCCAAGGATGCGACATAAAGATTTTCAAGAAAATTCACCCACCCCAACTACTCTTTACATGGAGCATTTTACGGAAATGTTGATACTCAAAAATGGCTCTAACGATTTTGATTAAAATACCGTATGTTAAAGATTGTCACATCAGAAATAAATGTATATTTTGAATTTTCTGGGAATAGCCTTTGAAGAGCCCTTTATTTTGGTTGAGTTTCGCAGAAGTTTGCATAACGGTTAAACCGTAAGAGATAAACGTTTAAACCGTTAAACCTGCTGCACAAAAAATGAAGATATCGTTAAATCACATAATTTTTGTCATATACGTTTTCTTGTAGAGTTGATTGTTTTCGAGATATTCATTGTTATTGTTTCAATTTTAAACTAAATAACTTTCCTCAAACGGGGCCATAAAAAGCTAACGAAGCAATTCTTTCTCATAGAGGCCAGCTTTTTAAAAGCTTGACTTTCGCTTTAGCCTAATGTGCTACCTTATTTCCCTTCTGCTTACAAGAAAGCCAGTAATAAGATAATTTTGCTTAGATTAGCATTACGTAGATAAAAGAATAACCTTTTGTAAGAAAAATTTGTTTGTTGAATAGCTAGAGAAAGTTATGTGAATGGAACACAAGATTGTATTCCTACAAATATTGACCCCACCGGAGAGAGTCGTGGCAGTGGTATGTTTATTATCGAAGTATTGCAGTTCAATCTGCGGCATCATTATGACAATGCTCCTTTGTTCAGAATTAAAATATAATGCCGGCTCTTGTATAACTACATCTAATGATAAGTGAATGGATGCATGGTTTAAGTTGTGTAAATCATTCTTTGCATTAATTTCGGGTATTGGTGCAATATTATATTCCACTCATTTCGGAATGTTAAATCCGACACGGGGCCTTAAGCTTTTAAGCATATTTACAGCACAGTTAAAACTATCGGTTTGGGTTGGGTTTGAACCCGCAACTTTGGGGTCAGACGGCCAGATTGCTAAAATGCTTCGCACAGGTGCTACCTGGTTGACCTCTCATTTTCTCTCTCTCGGTACTGAAACGAGGTACTCCAGGTATTTTTGGTGCACTTGAAAATTATAGGGATTTTATAGCCACTGTGTATGCTCACTATACACACACTTCTTATTGTGGTTACTCCTTATTCTCAAAAGAACATTCATTGTTACTATTAATTTGAGTAATTCATTTCTGCTTGAAACCACTATCTCATATTGTAAATGTTCACGCATTCCTTTGATATACGCCTGATCCTCAACTTGCATTTTAAATGGATGTCACAGAGTGGCCAATCTCAGAAGAGCCTAGCACGTATTTCATCATTGTGTTAATGTCATTTACGACTCCATTAAAAACTTAACGTCTCCGAGTGAGAAGACAGAAGACAATAGATTAGGTGGCTTTTGAAACTGATTTCACGTAATACTCATGCAATGTAAACGAATGAATGCAGGAGCAAAAATCAGGAGCTAATATTAAAAAAATCTGACGTGTTACACTCACATGACTTTCTCTAGCTACTCTACAAAAACGCTTCTTACAAAAGATAATTCTTCTTTCAACACCACTTTAATCGAGATAAGTATTAGCAGAATTTTATTACTTAGTTCCTTATAAGTAGACTGGAACTAAGGGAATGCACTAGGCTAAAGTGATAGTCAAATGTTTTAAAAATCTGTCGTTATGCGATTGTCATTGAAAATCATGTCTTTGCTTGGCCAGGAGTAAAACAAAAGAAAAACGGACACTCCCGTCTGAGAAAAGTGTAACTGCTTCACAACTGAAACTAATAACAAGGAATATCTTGAAAACGGTACGCTCCACGAAAAAAATGTATGTGACATAACTTATGTACGTATTTTAACAAGACCTACATTTTTTATATAGTAAGTTTTTGTCTATCTCTTACGGTTTACTAGTTATGCCAAATTAAGCAAAATTCATCCCGAATAAACAGGTCTTTAGAAGCTATTCTCAGAAAATTCAAGATATGCATTTTATTTGTGATAGAAATGGATTTAATATGTGGTATTTTAATCAAAAGTTTGGTATTTTACCGTCTTTTAGTTTTTGAGCTATGCTGTCCACAGACAGATACAGAAAGACACATATACATACACGGACCTGTTTCTGAAAATGCTTTTTTTTGGTCTCAGGGGGTCCTAAAACATGTATTTTCGGTGAAATCTCGACAACAAATTTTTGGGTGGAATACAATACTTCTCTATCCCTATGAACATTGTACATAAGGGGCTAGAGAAAGTAAAAACTGTTGACATTAACTACCAATTTTCGTACGGCCCTATAAACCCACTAAGCATTCTACTTGACCTAGCTGGTGAAGTAGAATTAAAAGAATATGAGCTAATGAAAAAAAGTAAACTATATAAACTTGGACATTAATACTAAAGAATAGCATGGGTACACTTTGGATTAAAATTTTTGTTTTAAATAGTATATAACCGGGAAAATGTGGAGAAAACTACCACAGATCGAACACCCGATTTTTTTAGGCGGGATTATTGATAAACGGTTTAATTGGAACTCATATAATGCATATAAAAAGAAGATAAATACTAGGACATGTTTCATGAGACATGTAAGAAAGAACATGGATGATGAAACACTTAAACAGGTAGGTATACTTTTTTATATACTCACACATAAAATATGGTGTAATATTCAAGGGAAATATTTTAGCAAGAGTAAAAAGTTTTTGAATTACAAAAGAAATCAATTAGAATAATAGATAATGTAAACAGCAGATACACATGCAGATATATATTTATGATATTTTAAACATGTTATACAAGAAAATGAACCAAAAAATCTAATGTGTTCCAATCACATGACTTTCTCTACATTTCTGCAACAAATTATTGTTAAAAAGCTTATGGCTTTTATTAATTTTGTGATAATCGAGAAAAAAATAGCAGAAATGGTGTTATTACCTGTTTCCTGATAAGTATAAGCGAAATAAGGAAGTACCATGAGTTAAAGTGATAGACAAAACCTGGTTGCTATGTCACTGAAGTTCCTTTGTTTGTATGGGCAGGAGTTGACTAATTCCTGTGTAAGAAAAGTATAAGTTTTTCAAAGCTGAAACCAAAAACAAGGAATATCTCAAAAACGATCAACTCCACGAAGAAACTGTATATGACATAAAATGTGTGTTTTAACGTACTCTGCATTTTTTGTGCAATAAGTTTTTGTCCATCTCTTACGGTTTAGCAGTTATGCAAAACTCCATAAGTTTCATCCAGAATAAAGTAGTCTTCAGAAGCTATTCCTAGATAATTCAAGAAATACATTTTATTTGTGAGGTAAATATCTTTAATATACATATTTTAATCAAAATCGTTAGAGCTATTTTTGAGAAAATCAAAATTTTCGAAAATAGTTCCACGTAAAGGGTGGTGGGGGATTTTCTTCAAAATCTTCGTGTCGCATCCTTGGAAGATTCCAAACTTAAATACCAAGTTTGATACTTAAGGGTATTTTTGTTTTTGGGCTATGCAGTCCACAGGCACACAGACGGATAGACAGACAGACACGCGCACACACATACACATACACGGGCCTTTTTCTGGAAACACTTTTTTTTATTGAGGAGATCCCATAACACGTATTTCCGGTGAAATCTAGGTATGGAATTTTGGATGGAATACAATACATTCTCTATATACTATGTACATAGTGCGTAAAGAGAAAGTAAAAATGACGGCATTACACATAATCTGAGACACAATTATAATTATTTCAGATCCGTAGTTATGTAGACATTCAATAAAAAATATGAGAAAAGAACTTTATAATTAACTGCCTGAAGTAATAAAACTGCTTAAAAATAACAATTTAACTAAGAAAACAGTGAAGAGAGATGGTAAACGTATAATAGGGAGGAATTTAAGTGTGGGGCACTTAATTAACAGCTGTAAATAATTGTTATATTTGACAAATCCACAATGTGTAGATGTTTACAGGGATGAAAATAATTGAAATTGAAATAGTTTTCTGTACGACCTGAAAGCGCCTGCTGTATTCGGAAACTTGGGGTACACTCAGTTCGTCGATTTCCCCTCCTGGTTTTCTTTTAGGAAACTGCTACCTTTTAAGTCAAATTCACGCCAAACAAATATGATAATTGATTGACATCGTAATAATGGTGATAAGCGACCTGGCCTTTATTCCTTTCATTTCAATAAAGAAGGTATAACCGTTTTGGAGAACTCTTGAGGACGCATGCAAAAAGAATAAGAGGGTTGAAGCAGGAGGGTAGTTAATATGTTCTTCCTTTATTAGTTTCAAACTTCTTTTTATTTAATAAGGTTTCTTTGTCCTCCTAAACCTCGAAAAATATCATATGAGACGACAGCAGTTGCCTCTATGTGTAGCTCAAGCATTATTAAAAGCCATCACTTTTTCCAAAAATAAATGCATTTTAAAATCTGTACAAAAATGACATTTCCTTGTATCTTGTGCATCTACCTTTATCGTAGAAAGTGCCACGAAGAATTTTTAAATTATTATTGATAAGCCTTAAAATATCGAAAGACATGTACTACGAATTATTTCATAATTAAATCGTCAGAATAGCGCCTATGTTTTTATAAAAATTATCTATATGCAATAACAAAAATGCCTATTTAAATTACATCAAGACTCGTTTTGACATAATTACTAAACAATGTCTCAACTCAAAAGCGAAAGGAAAATGTTACATAACCGGAATAAAGTTGCAAGCCCTTCAAAAGAACACAATTTAGTTTAACAAATCTGATGTGTTCCATTCACATTACTTTTCTAACTATTCCGCAAACAAATCTTTCTTACAAAAGATTATTCTTTTATCTACATGATGATCAACATTTGCAGAATTAACGTATTGCTTGCTTCTTTTATAAGTAGAAGGGACATAATACATTGAGCTAAAGCATTAGTCTAATTTTTTTAAAGATGGTCGCTATATGAAACATTTTGGTTCTCTTTGTCTGGTAAACAAAAGAGAGATACAAAGAAAGATGTCTATCTCTTTGAGAAAGTTAGAGGTTTAAAACTGAAATCAATAGCTCGAAATATCTTGAAAATGGTTAACTCTACAACAAAATGTATACACATAAATTTTGTGTTTGAACGAGATTACAGTTTTGCGCAGTAAGTTTTTTGTCTATCTGTTACAGTTTATTAGTTGTACAAAAGTTATATAGAAGTTATTCAGAATGAAGAGATCTGAAGCCATTCCCAGAAAATTCAAGATATAGGTCTATTCCGTTGGTCATAAAATTATCTTAAACATGCAGCATTTTGATCAAAATCGTTAGAGCCCTTTTTAATAGAATCAACATTTTCGAAAATTATATTAACGGGAGTGTTATATTTAGGGATCCATTTTTTAAAACTAATAAACATGAATTAATCGGAGTTGAAAATATTTTTAAAATAGATGTTATATTCCTAGATTAAGGTGCATTGGAATTAAAATTATATTCTCTATTAGCTTTTACGAAGGAGGGGTTCGAGCCCCCAACTCAAGCCACGGCCTTGAATATGGTTAGGGAACAAATGGCACTCCTGCACGCTATGTTTACTAAAGGCGCGCCATGAGAATTTTCGGCAACCTGTTGTGCGGGAAAACATAATTTGAATGACGGCTGTGCTGTGTGAGCATGCGCAGTGCATCTTTTCTATGAATAAAAGTAAAGATTGGCTTTGAAGTACATGTGCGTTTTGTATAAGAAAGGATGAAGCAGCTCAGTGTTTACTTCGAATAAACGAGTATATACGTGGTACCGCAATGTGCCTCTTCTCTACATCTCTGCAACAAATTAATAAGCATATTCTTCTAACTATTTCATGGTAAAACATTAGCATAACTAGTTCCTTATAAGTAGAAGGGGACTAAAGGAATGCAAGAGGATAAACCGACAGTCAAATATTTTAAAATGTGGCTGCTATGGGATTGAAATCTCTTTCTTTGCTTGCCCAAGTGTTGACAAGTTCCCGTATGAGAAAGGTTAAGTATTGTAAAACTGAAATCAATAACAAGGACTACATCGAAAACGGCCAACTTCACGAAAAAAATATATATAACATAAATTGTGTGTTTCATCGAGATATACATTTTTGTGTAGTATGTTTTTGTCTATCGCTTACGGTTAACAGTTAAGCAAAATTCGATAAAAAACATTCAGAATAAAGAGGTCTTAAGAGGCTACTCCCAATAAATGCAAGATATACATTTTATTTGTCATGTAAATATCTTAAATATAAGAGATTTTAATCAAAATCGTTAAAGCCATTTTTGAGAAAATGAAAGTTTTCGAATTTTTTCCTTGTAGAGGCTAGTTTGGGGAAGGGGGGATTTCTCAAAAATCTTCGTGTCGCATCCTTGAAAGATACTAAACCTAAATACCAAGTTTGGTATTTAACGGTCTATTCGTTTTTGAGCTATGCTGTCCACACACACACACACACACACACACACACACACACACACACACACACGGATTTTTTTTTAGTATTCAGAAGATACCTAAACCGGTGAAATCTCGGTACCGAGTACGTGTAAAGAAAGTAAAAATGGTCTTTCTTTCACCTTGAACACAAAAATATATATTGTTTTCTTCTTTCATTCTCTAAGTTAAAATGTAAGCAGGAGCGTGGCATGCTTATGTAAATTTTTCGAAACAATGTTCACATAAGGGTACAGTTTTCTCCAAAACATGATGGTCTTCAAACGGGACAGCTCTCCCCCAGCACTGGTCAATAACCATTAGCAAACAAAAGAGTACCCTGCACTAGGAGCAAGAGGATCCGTAGTAAAATCTGTTTCCTGGAGACCCGATTGTACGTCAAGAATCGCGCCTCAGTTAAGGGACCAGTAGTGGAATACTTTACAACAGCGAGGGTAAGTTTCCAACCGTACACTTCCTAATTCCAAACTTTAAAGAGGCCACCTTTAGAAGAAGAGTAGGGCAGGGTCATTATGTTCTGAAAAATACTGTAATCAGGAGAATTATCTTGGAAATTTTCGTGTTTCACCTTTAGAAATTGCTGAACTTAAATGGCAACTATTAAATCATATACAGAAATTTCACCAAAAATACATGTTTTGAGGCCCTTTATTTAAAAAATTAGAAAAATCTCCGTGTGTGTCTGTGGGTGTGGGCAGCATAGCTCAAAAATGAAAAGTCCGTTACATACCAAATTTGGTATTTAAGTTCAAAAGCTTCCAAGGATGCGATACGAAGACTTTCAAGAAAATCCCCCACAGCAACTACCTTTTACATGGAAAAAATTTGGAAATTTTTGATTTTCTCAAAAATGGCTCTAACGAGTTTGATTAAAATGTCGGATATTAAATATATTTACGTGACAAATAAAGTGTATATCTTCAATTTTCTGGGAATAGCTTCTTAGACAGGTTTATTCTTAATGAATTTTGCATAACTGGTAAACCGTAAGACATAGACAGAAACTTACTTAAAAATGGGGATCTCGTTAAAACACTTAATTTATGTCATATACGCTTTTGTGATGTTGACCGTTTCCGAGATATTTCTTGTTATTGGTTTCATTTTTAAAATACTTTTTCTAATGTGGAAACTCGTCAACTACTGGCCATGCAAAGAAACGGTTTTCAATCCCATAACCAGCTTTAAATATTTGACTATCGTTTTAGCCCAGTGTATTCCTTATTTACCTTTTACTTAGAAGGAAACAACTAATATGAGTATTTCTGCTAATGTTCATCTCAATAGAAGATAGAAGAATAGAAGAATAAGTTTTTAACTATAATTTGTTATAGGGATATAGAGAAAGACATGTAAAGGGAACACACCAATTTTTTTTTTAATTTCATGTTCAAAGACATAACATACACACACAAACAGAATTTAGTTTGCTTGGTTCAGGGGCCTCAAAATATGACCTTTCGTATGTATTTTTGTGCAATCAATACTTCCTCTCTTATTATAGGTACCACAAAATAAAAATATGCTTTGAATTTTAAAACGCAGGAACAAAATGTCCGACCAGTCTGGTAAGTATGCTGCAGGTGCAAAAGATTTTGCTTCTTATAAGCTTGCCCCGCTAATATGCAACATTCTGCGCACCACTTCCTTCCCCTGTCGATAGATTAGCTAAGTAAACTTTTGAATGCCGATGTATAAACCCTATCCAGTGCAAGGTCATGCAAAACAATTGATATAAACATCTGTCATGAGAGCTGTACGTCCTTTCGTCATCCGAAAGGGAAATTTAAAGCGAAGGATCCTCCTAACGTATTGATTGATAAAATACACGCGTATTTTACATAACTCGATTACACAATACATTTGATTCGCGTCTATGAAAATGTAAATTTGACAATTTTCTTCCGATATATTAATGTAAACATTCATGTTAAATTAGGAAATCTTTTCTACTGAACAACTCATATTCCATCAAAACAGCCAATGACAGATGCAGATTAGATATACCGGACAAAGCTATGTGGAAAAGGCCTTAGATGGCCGATTACACATTCCCGAAAGCGCTAATATAGCATTGCCCGCTAAATGTTGGTCAACAGAGAAAGCAGAAACAAAGAGAGAACACTATTACAAATAGGTGGTGGTGGTGGCCGCGGGGGTGGAGTTAGTGGTGGTAGTATTTGAAATTGCATTCCCTAAAACATCTATAATTTCAGTTCATTCCATTTTTTACTTTTTCTATACGCAAGTTCAAAGTACATAGTCGGTAGAGAAGGTCTTGCACACACCCAAAATTCGATACCGAGATTTATCCGGATATACATATTTTGAGGGCATCTGAATAAATAAAAATAAAGTATGTTTTAGAAAAAGCCCCTTGCGTTTGTAAGTCTGTGAACAGCACAGCTCGGAAACAAAAAGTCACTTAAGTACATAACTTGGTGTAAGTTTAGTATCTTCGAAGGATACGACTCAAAGATTCCCAGGAATATCCCCCACCCCTAAATTTCACAAAAATGGCTGATACGATTTTGATTAAAGTGTCATACTATATATTAAATATATTTACATGGCAAACAAATTATATAATGAATATTCTGGGAACAGCCTCTGAAGCCCTGAGCATTCTGGAGAATTTTGCATAACCAGTAAACCGTACTACACAAAAATGTAGATATTCCGTTTATCGGTTTCAATTTAAAATACTTATACTTTTCTCCACACGGAAGTCCTCAATCTCTTTTCTTTTCTTTGGCTTCTTGCCATGCAAAGGGAACCGAATTTCAACCTCGACGCACAGTGACAACATTTAAATGGTTTTACTATCGCTTTGGCTATTTTCTACTTACAAGAAAATAAGTAATAAGATAATTTCTGCTTGTGTTTATTTGATTAGCATTAATTAGATAGAAGAATAAGCTTTTGTAAGAATAGTTTGTATGCGAAACAAATAGAAAATGTTATGTGGATATAACATAAGATGTGTTGTGTTAATATTCAGCTTTATATAAAACAGGTCAATAATTTGCACAAAAAATGAGCATTTAAACTTTCGTTTTTTTTCGCAGTCCTTTTGTTAAGCACCTTCAGGAATTCAAAATAGCTAACTCGTTGGAGCTTTCTTTTGAAATTTGTCAGACACGTTTCTTAAAGTCAATTAAAACGTCGAATGAACATGGTATAGCTGGAAGCGTTTTAAAGTTAATTCCGAAAAAAACATCTCTTTTGAAGAAAATCAGTACAAAAAAACACGTGAAATGCTGCACACTGTGATTATACAATGACATGATCATCTCGAAGGAAAATACAATTTATACTTAAAAATGTCAATATGTGCAACATTTGCCACAAAAACGTTAACATTAGTTTTAAAACATAATAACTTAAAAACTAAAGACCACATCTCAATGAATATCAAGACAAAATTATGACACTTTGTATCTCCGAAACCAGTTCTACAGCCAAAAACACTAAAGTCATTACCGCAAAGGATACTAAGTGATGACATCCACATTAACAAAGACTGAATTAAGCCACATTTTAGTTCCTAACAAAATTGCAGAAACGAAACTCTGAACTTGCAAAAGCTAGTGAAATTGCAGTCATGTTTCTATAGAGTGTTTTCAATAATTTTAATGATTAATTCTTCAGGAATAAAGAGTGGCAAAACATGTCGAAGCTTCGTGGAAACTACCGAGTGGCTTTCAAGTGTGAGAATAACGATTCCATTTAATCTGAAGATAATGGATTGAAATTCAAAAGAATACCAGGGGGGATGCGTAAAAAGTGACGCAGCCTATGTTCTTCAGTAGACGTAGTGCTGCACTACAGCTAATGAATTCGCTGGATGATCCAACTTGATTGGACGGCCGACATTGGAGAGTTAATTTTGTAAAGATCCACCCTTCGTATAAAACCTAATTGGAAAAATATGAAAAGGATATGAAATTTACTTTTAATTGAGTATTGGGAAGATGGCTCAGAATTGTGCTGTGAAGAAGAGGTTCCTTTTTTACCTTTTCTCCACCCAGCAAGGATTCAAACGAGAGGGGAGGATAAAACTCGACATTTTAATAAAAACACACTTTTTTTTTTTTTTGAAATTGTGTTATTAGAGGGTAATACAACGTAGCAGGAATGAGGTTCAGGGCTGTCCAAAGTGAAGTCTATTAACCTTATAGTTGCAACTGTATAACATATTCACCATATAAAAAGGATAAGGAAATAAAGAAGCAAAACCCAATGATTTGAAAGTTTTTGGACGTGCAAATGCTTCTGTCCTCTAATCTAAGACCTAATTGGCAACCGTGGATCTATATGTGACCTACACTTGAGGTTGCATTTTAGTGGTCATTACTTTCTCTACACGTACTAAGTACATAGTGTATAGAAAAGGTATTGTATTCCACCCAAAAATTCGATTCCGAGATTTTACCGGAAATACATGTTTTGGATCCCACTGAATAGAAAAAAACGCATTTTTAGAAAAAGATCCGCGTGTGTGTGCGTGTGCGTGTCTGTGTGTCTGTGGTCAGCATAGTTCAAAAACGAAAAGACTGTTGAATACCAACCTAAGTTTGGTATCTTCCAAGGATGCGACCCCAAGATTTTCAAGAAAATTCCCCCACCCCCAACTACCCTTTACATGGAACTTTGATTTTCTCAAAAATGTCCCTAAATGTTTTGATTAAAATATTGTATATTGAATATACTTACCTGAAAAATAAAATGTATATCTTGAATTTTCTGATATACATTCAAAGCCTGTGAAGACTACTTTATTCTGGATGAACTTTACGGAATTTTGCATAACTGCTAAACCGTAAGAGATGGACAAAAACTTACCACACAAAAAATGTAGAGCACGCTAAAACACACAAGTTACGTTGTATAAACTTTTTGGTGGAGTTGACCGTTTTTGAGATATTCCTTGTTTTTGGTTTCAGCTTTAAAAAAACATACTTTTCTCATACAGGAATTTGTCAACTCCTGTCCATACAAACAAAAGAAATTGAGTCACATAGCAACCAGCTTTTGACTATCACTTTAACCTATGGTACTCCCCTATTTCGCTTCTACTTACAAGGAAGCAAGTAATAGGAAGCATGAAGTAAATAGAAGCATAAGCTTTCTAACAATAATTTGTTGCAGAGATGTAGAGAAAGTCATGTGAATGGAACACATTAGATTTCTTTTATTATCACCTTATGCGCTTTTTTTTCCTGTTATAATTTTCATATGAAATTAGTAACAAGAATAACAAAGATTCTTCGTTAGAGTATTTTAACGTAGTTAATATGTGCAATGGACTAAAAATAATTTTAATTTATTCAACTGAATAAGACTAATAATACTCGAAGGAGCCTAAACTTAAATCACAGCGTATCAAAACATTTCCAGGATTCCAAAGTCAGAGCTATCGGATCCTTCCAGGTTCTTCTGTTGTACTCAGCCTTAAATATGTTTTTACTTTCTCTGCTATAAATGAATTTGTTTTAGAGAGTTTTTATCTGAGCCACTATAAAACGTCAGATTCCAGCCAGTTGCTCTAAAATACGTAGTACCTACTGCAATGATTTATGTAATTCTGATGATAGTGACCTTCTCAATGAGCGTAACCCGCTCATCGTGATAAGCAAGAGTACTGCTGACACTTGGCCTAAATATGTCATATTGTACAACATAGAACAGTCAATACCTCCAAGGCAGCAGCAGCACGTCGATCAAACGAATTTTCTAACCTAGCTATTATTCTTTGATCAGAATCTTTTGACACCATACAAAGGGCAAATTTACAAAAACAGGTTGTTTATGTGTAGGTCGATTACGTACAACCTCCTTCTACTGTTTTAGTAAGACCCTAACCAAAGAATAATAATGAATCTCGACTATCGTCTAATACATTTGTCCAGAGCTAACCGGAAAGTTAATATACAAATGCGAAATAGCTAAAAATATCCCGGAGTAAAGGATATACAGGAAATGCACTATGGAAAACTCATGAGTTGAAGTCTGAACTACACAGTTATTTAACGATGGCTCAGCTTTCCAGCAGCATAGCAATAGTGAGGGCTACATTCTCTCCCATCGTATCAACAAGACCTCAGACGGCGAATAACTCGTGGAAGAAAAGCAGACTCGACTATCCCAAATTCTAACATGGACCTCTGTATACAGATGGATTTAGATACCTTAATTATAAATGTAGTAAAACAAAGCCTATTAAAACTGTTGCTACTGTAATCGAATTGTTATGTATTTTTCCTTCTACAGACATTGTTACTGTAGTCAATTTAAAAATACTGTGAAAAATGAAAAGTTGGAAACTCACAACTACAGCATTCGTTATACTCAGTTTGGGGGTGGGCCGGCGTAATAGATGGGTCATGTTTCGCAAAATATGTGGAAAAAGCTGATATTTTGGTTTCTTAAGGAGGGGAATTCAATTGAAAAAAAATGAAAATGATAAAAATCAATTTAAAGGAATTATTTGTGGAATAAAGAAGTATTAAATTATTAATAATTTTAATAGCTATTGCACGTATATTAAATTTTGGAAGTTGAAATTATATTTTTATTTTCATACTACGCAACTGGTTCTTTAACATCAACAATTTTGAAGACCCTGACGATTACTGAATTTTGTTAGCGTGTGAACAGCATAACTCAAAAATGAAAGGTCAGTTCAACTTAATACAATTAAAGTTGAGTATCTTACAAAGATGCAACACGAAGGTTTAAAAAAACAATCCTCCCACCCCAGACTACCCTTTACATGGAATATGTTTTAAGATTGTACGACTTTCTCAAAAATGCGCTAACTATTGAAATAACACGCATTAAATATATTTGCATTCAACTAAAATTATATTTTAAATTTTCTGGAAATATCCTCTGAAATCCTCTTCATTCGAAAGGAATTTTGTATAGGCTTGTACAAATAGTAAATGTTAAACGATAGACGAAACGTACAACTCACCGGAAATAAAGATATCTTTAAAGCACGCAATTTATTCCCCAAAAAATTTTTTGTGCCCTATGTCCTTTTCGAGAATCATTTATTAATGGCTGGACCTATTTAAAGTCCTTTTGATATTCATTTTTATCGCTATTCCTTTTGCTTTGGATATACAACACAATGTATATCTATATCTACACTAATATTATAAAGAGAGAAAATGTGTGTGTGTATGTGTGTGTATGTGTGTGTGTGTGTGTGTGTGTGTGTGTGTGTGTGACGACTCTTAGCTAGATGACGTCAGGGTAAGGTAGGCATGCTGTTTGAAGCTACCCGCTTAGACCTATTTTTTCAGCTGGTCCGGTATGGTGTGTGTGTGTGTGTGTGTGTGTGTGTGTGTGTGTGTGTGTGTGTGTGTGTGTGTGTGTGTGTGACGACTCTTAGCTAGATGACATCACGGGTAAGGTACACTTTAATTGACTTTATTTATTGACACTAATAACACGTTTATCAACGCTCTTAATTTTTATAACAAGGCTTCTGAGAAATACATTTTGTTTCGCAGAAGCTTTATATTTTCACTTTTGGCACCACATATATTTCTTCATCTTTCAATGGTGACATTAAGAAAGCAATTCTCTACACTCCCCAATTCGAGCTGTGTTTTTGCTGCTCAACTCCAAGGGATGCACTAAATGAACTGGTCATCTAAATACTCTTCCTTCTTTAAATTTCGGTTCACACAACCTAATTTTTTATCTTCCACGATCAGTTTTAAAACTTAGCTAGCTTCTAAGCCAACCTTAGAAGTTTTTTCCCTTCTTCTTTTAAACACGCACACCACTTAAACATGTTGGCCTTCAGGTGAGAACTTAATTGGCCATCAGGATTGGCTGAGATACAACACAAACACAGAAACACAACACAAACAGCCATACCCAAGGTGGGACTCGAAACCGTGATCCCCTGCGCCACGAAGCACCAAAGCTAAACGCTTTAGAGAGCGCGGCCTTTAAAACCTGTCCTCGCAACAGTGCCAGGTCTCCTAGTTGAAGGATTTCGTTACCGTTCTGGGTTTCATGGGATCGATTTAGCCCAAGAGGTACTCCTCCTTCCATTGATTCCAAAAAAAAAAAAAAATGTTCAATGCTGTTTTTTTATCCAAATTTGTTTAATGCTACTTTTGTTTTGCAGCTATTTTCCTATTTGATTGTTATACTGTCACCAATTAGAAAATATGCAGGTTTCAACACATAATGTTGCGGATCATTTTCAATATAGGTACGTTAATGGTCTGCTGTTCATTGTAGCTTCAATTCCAAAATGAATCTGTAAATTTCTTCGTCGTCGAACTGTCCGCTTCCTAGGAATTTTTCCTTCATACAACGTTTTATTGTCTGCTACATTCTCTCCCATAATCCAACCCATCAAGCGCCGCGTTCGATACTGTATCGCCAATGAATGTTCTTATTGTTCAGAAAATATACTGCTTTCTTCATTCAGAAGTTGCGGTAATGTCTGAAATTCTTTATTATGTATTTGTGCATTGTCGGACCAAGTTCTTCTGCATAAACCTCCTCGTCCTCTGAAGCGTTGTGGGGCGTATTTCTGTGCTCATATCGGACACAGACTCAAGATGGACAGCACGACTGCAAACAATGCAATATACGTCTTCCTTATATCCATTTTTAGAATATAATGGACCTGCTAAATCTACCCCAGTGGTTTCAAATGATCTGCTGGAAGTAATGCGTTCCGCAGGAAGTGGGGCTTCAATCTCTGAACGCGCTTTAGCTTTCAATTTTTTGCAGGGTAAGCATTGTACGATGATCTTAACTTGGCGTCCCAATATCCAATAGCTCATTCTAAGAATGCTGAACAATTTCTTGTTCCGATGTGAAATTGTTTCTTCTGTTTTTCTTCCATTAACAACTTTGTAAAATGGTGGTCTCCATTTAAAATAATGGAATGTTTTTCATTTTCTTTTAGATTAGTAAATTGCAGAAACCCGCTAACTCGTAATTACCATCTTGTAGAAAAGGAGAAAAATGTTGTATTTTTGATTGCTTGGGCATTTTTGTTTTGTTCTGGAGTCCTTAGTTTTCTTCTGAAAAAACATTTCTTGTAATTGTTTAACCCAGAACGGTTTAGCATTTGAATTTCTTCTCATTGCAAAGGGACTGATGTTTTCATTCGACTGGGTCTTTGTGTAAATCGCAATATCCAGGAAGTGATTCCTAGAACTCTTGTCAATCTTGTCTTGTAAAACGGTTTCCATGTTTTGTTACTATGGTAGCTGGTAAATTATTTTTGTTCAATGTTTGCTTTCGTTTTAGCAGTTTCTTTTCTGATATTTCAACTCAGTTTTCTGGTTATTTAATGAGCCAGTTTGGACCATTCCACCATATGTTGAAATCACGAAGTTGCGCCACTTTTAAGCCTCGTGTAATATGATTCGCAGGGTTTTCTTTGCCGATACAATGTCACCATGTTGAGGGACTTCATTTTCGATGAATTTCGGTTATTCTATTTGAAACGAAAGCTTTCCAAGCCGAGCTTTTTCTTTTATCCAGTGAAACACAATGGTTGAATCAGTCCAGAAGTGCGATGTATTTCCAAATGTAGTTTGCGTTGCGCATATTCAAAAATACGAACTGCTATGAGATCTCCCATAAGTTCCAATCCTGGTAAGGATATAATTTGCTCTGGTACAAGTCGACTTTCAGCCGCTATTAGGTATATGTATTAAGTAAACTGCTGCACCTACATGAACATGTGTAATTCTCTCGTCTATTCTGAGTGGATCCAAGATCCATCCATGTGAGAATTTTATTTTATTGTATGGGTCTTTTTATAATTTTATAATCACTGGTTCCATTTTTGAGTGATATCTTGTGGTAAAAGTTCGTCCAGTCGATATTTGCAAGCAAGGTATTTTGGAAAGTACATGTTCCTGTTATCATAACTGGTGATAAAAGACCTAAGAGATCATAAAGTCTTGCTGCAGTTTTCAGTTCAACTCTTTTTGTAAATGGCAAAATTCCTGCTGCCTTACATTCGAAAGTAGAATTTGTCCGAGTCCGTATCAAGTGGAATGCTCAAATTCGCGATACGGAGGCGTACTTTCCTTGACTTCTTGTCATTGACCATTCATTTTTGGAGAGTGTGACAACCACTTAGCAAGTGTAATGCTGATTTCGTTGAAAACACTCTTCACTGAGTTGTTAATATAGGTCAATTGACATCTGTATCTCCACCTGCTGCTAAATCGTCAACATATACACTGTTTTCCAAAATTCTTAGTGCATCTGGATGTGTGTCTTCTATTGATCTTACTATTTGCCGATATTTTTCGGTTATCGCAGACTGTTTCGTGGCCTGGGAGTGTGGGATCTTCATTGCACAAGGCTGACACTGTAGATTTTTACAATGGTACTATTCTAAAAATGAATGAAAAAATGTTCTTATCTAAGAGATACATTCTAATGCTTACGAATTGGTTGCCGTGTAGCTTGTTCGATTTTTTGTTAACAACATTTAAAGATTTTATGCTCACCCTTTTATGCTTTATGACTAGAGAGCATTTCAGGACGACTTTTTTTTAAGATTTTAAATCGTCAATAACGTCTGAAAAATGTGGAAATCTGCTTAGAAATGCATTTAGCGAAGAAGCCCCATTAAAGTCAGCAATTTATAATTGGTATAGCGAATTCAAAAGATATTATACAATACATACAGTGCACATAGTAGGATGGAAAGGTATTGTATTCCACTAAAAAAACTCGATGTCAAGATTTCACCGGAAAAACTTAATTTTATGTTCCCGAATCCATAAAAAGCCTTTTTATAATAAATAAAATAGCTCAAAAAGAAAAACACCAAACACCAAAGTTGAGACTTAAGTTTAGCATGTTTCAAAGATGCAACAGGAAAATCCTCCAATCCAATTTTGATTTTATGGGAACAGCCTCTGAGGAACTGTTCATACTGGATGATTTTTACGCAACTGATAGACCATGACAGATAAAGAGTTACAAAAATTGCAGTTATCGTTAAAACACACAATTTATATAAAACTCCTTTTTTGTGGAGTTAACCATTTCTGAGATATTTCAATTTATTGGTTTCAATGTTAAAGTACTTATACATTTCTGAAAAGGAAAACTGTTACTGACTGTACTTTCATCTGATCAAGAAAAGATGACGGAATGTCACTGCATCACATAGCAACCAGATCTTGAGAGATTTGACTATCACTTTAGCCTAGTGTATTCCCTCATGCCCGTGAATGTAATAAAGTACTTTTGCGAATGTTTATATCGATATACATGAAACAGATAGAAAAATAAGTTTTGTAAAAATGGAAAGGTAAAAATCAGACTGAAAAATTCAATGCCATTGCTGGGCTTTGAGTCTCCGTCTATTTGATCAAACCACTGAGCTGCCATGACAACATACCGACACAACATTAAACATTAAGTGACACAACATAAAATTCCCCAAATGATTTCGATATTTTCGGTAAACCGCAAGGAGATCTCAAATTATTTTTAGATGACATACTTAAAACCTCATAAGTACATGAGTCCCGGGCTTCATAGTTTAACCGCCATTTCAGTCTAACTCTGCCTTTCCAATTCCTGTCCTGCACATGACTAGTGTGGAATAAACAATTAACAATGATTCACCTGATAGCTGGTTAAATAATATATATATATTATAAGTATATATGAAATGAAGTAGAAAAATAAAGTTTTAAGAGTAGTTTGTATGCCCACTAATGAACGACAGAGAGCAGAGAAAGCAATATGAATGTAACACGCAGACACTTTTTTTAAATGTTATAAATATATGGCAAAATATAATAATACAATTGTAAATTTTTGAGGAATATTTTGATGGATAATCTTAAAACATCTGTCTTTGGAAGCCGTGTTTTGCAACCGGACGATTCACTTATTTGCTCCTAGATTTCCAACAGCCCCTCCCCCAAAAGTGTGGGCTATCTACAGGGTTGAACTGAGCTACCGTTGGCACCTCCTTAAATTAACCTTGAATCATTATCGATGATTCTGTGAATTTCGAGACCACTAAGATTGTTTTACAAGATGATCTTATCTCACATGTCCAGTATAATAAACTGATCAAAAACATCCTAAGCTGTATCCGAGAAGTATTTTAAAGCGACAATCACCTCATTCTATTAATTAACCATGCTAATCAAGTCCACGCGGAAATAAACACTCTAGTGATAGTCAATAGTGGTCGATGAAAACATCAACAACAGACAGATTTGATTTGCTCGCTTGTGGCAGCGGCAAGCATCAATGATTTATTGCGGCATTTGGAGGGTGGGAAGTTTCGTCATAATGGTACTTAGTGTTTTCACCGAGTAGTGTGAAAATCAATGGCTGCAGGTGAAGTCCACTTTGCTCACTTCCGTAAAGAGGAAAACAATATCTGCTCACATAAATCAAACGCTGGACGAGGAAAATGTGTAATAATTCCAAATTTACCTTTTCTTATTCCTCGCAGCATTTCTTCTGCTTTGCTGAGTCCATTTCCACAACATTCAAATAATCCGCTACTACATTGATCGGAACAAGCCTCCTTTAATACACGAACTTATTCAGTTCAAGATAACACAAGGAAATCTTTGCTGCTGTTGAAATTAAATGCATATAAACTGGCTCAGATTCTGTTACTTCCACTATGAAGTTATATTAAATTACTGACGTAAAAATAATTAGTCCTCTTACATAGAAAAAATTATACATGTATTCATTAAGAAAGATACAGTATAAATGTTGTCTAATCTTTTCAAATAAGGAAATAGCGGCACTTTACAATAAGCATAGACTCTGCTTGCAATACATTTGGTTTAGTTAAAAGTATTCTGTACAAGTTGTGCTCACGGTATACATACATATGTTTAGTTTGGCGCATTCTCCGCGAACTTCTCGCGGGTACCTCTGTGCTAGGTTCGCGGCGTTTGAGCATTATTTGCCAACTGTTGTCTTCACGGGCTTAGCTTTCGGCAGTACTTTCGGCCTTATCTTTTCTGGTGCGTACATTAAGTTCCGTGTGCAGTAAATTTTATTTCAGCGGGAGTTCGAGATTTTCTGACCGGTGAGTCGTGTTTTGGACATTCCGTTGCATGTAATGTTATTTCGCTTATACTTTAGACTGTCATTAACTTGTACAAAATGCCAAAGAAAGACGTACATTGTTATTTTAACCCAATTTAATCTTGTGAAAATGTATTCAAAATTAGTAATTTGTAACTATGAACTTTATAATACCGTTATATCGAGATGAAATGAGCAAAAGATGACTGAGCAAAAAGAGATAATTTATGTTACTTAAATTGTTTATCAATCTTTATTTCATCCAAGGCTATTGGCGTCTCCTTTAACCGAAATTAAACTGTTCATATAGTAAATTGTCATAAACTGTTATATAAACTGATCAGAATTCATGCAATATACATATATTTTGTAATTCTCTAGCAGCGCTTTCAGGCATTGCGGATAATTATAATATTCATCAAATTGTCGTTGATATTAGGACGACTACACTACATTATAACATAATATATGTTTGGAATAGATTCTAAGTCACACATAGAATGAAGGTAACCAGAGAGCAGATCTGTTTGCTAAAGCAGCCGGACTTTCACATACAGGTTATTCTTATTTCTAATACCAAGTAGCTTTTATAAAAAATCTGATGTGTTCCATCTCTTAAAAATTATTGTTAAAAAACTATTCTTCTATCTACTTCATACTAATCGAGATAAACATCAACAGAATTGGTTTTATTACTTGCTTCCTTGTAAGTAGAAGGGAAATAGGGAACTACACTAGGCTAAAGCGACATTCAAGTCTTTTAAAAACCGGTTGTCATCTGATTGAAATATATTTCCTTGCATTGCCAGGAGTTGATAAATTTCCGTATAATATGCTATATAATTTGTAATTTGCAAACTGAGTTTTTAATGCTCAGTTATTAGGTAGACTGGTCTATGATAAAAAAATATACTTTACTATTATGTGTACCTAATAAAAAGAAAATGTATTTGAGAGCTAAAGCATATTAATACTTAAGAGGAAAGCTAAGGGCACTGGTCAAGAAAGAAAAACAAAAGCTTCATGAAGTCGAAACGAAATTTATCAAAAGAAGCTGCACAGTTTCAACTGCAGATGTGGAAGTTCAAAAGGGTTTGGGGGGGATGGAAATAAATTGGAAGACAACAAATACATGCAATTGAAAAATGAAGACTGATATGGTGGGTTACGTAAAAAAAAAAAAAAAATGCTGTGTTCGATGGCCAAAGGAGGATGATGTCCATGCATAAGGAAAAGAATAGCTAACACGAATCAAATAGATACATAGAAGAGAGATATTGATCAGGTCTTATGAAAAACTAAAAAACATATACAGAAGGAGATAGGTGTTATACATTCTCGGCAGGTTCTACCTTGTTCCCATGGAATCGAAAATGAAATAAGGTAATAACTGATTTGCACTATAAAATCCCGCGCTTCTTCAATTGAGTATTTAGTATTTTTTTTTCGAAAACGTAGGTAATGCTTTTTGATTTCAATGTGATTTCTTTAGTCGTCTTGCTATTTAATAATCGAATATGTTACATTCGTATGCCTTTCTCTATCAATTCAGCAACAAACAGCTTATCCACTACATGCTAATGAACATAAACATTAGCAGATATTTTACACATGTTCAATGGGAAATAAAGATATATTAGACTAAAGGGGATAGGCAAATCCTTTAAGATGGCTATGATTAGCTGTTATGTGTCTGCCTTCAAATACCCTTCTATTTGCATGACAAGGCTGAAAAAAGGAAGAGAAAGAAAAAAACAATAACTTACCGTTTGAGAAAAGAAGGACAATTTAAACAAAATACAAAAATTAAAAAAGGAATATCTCTGCAATTGTTAATGGCTAAAAAAAAAGGGCTTATGTCATAAATTATGTATTTTAAAAAGATCTCTTTTTTGCGTGGTAAGACTTATCCTGTTCCTTGTGGTTTAAGTTGTGCAGAAGTGATTCAGATGAAGTGGGTTTCAAAAGCAGTCCCAGAAGATTCCAGATATGCTGTTTACTTGTTATATAAATATCTTTTAATATGTGGCATTTTTATCAAAATCTTTGAGTCAATTTCAGAAACTCTAACATTTCGAAAAATCTTCATATAACGGGTAGTTTTGGATGCATGTTATAAATCTTTGCCCATCCTTGGAAGATACTAAAACTTAAGATACCAAGTTTGGTACCTAACTGGCTTTTCGTTTTTGTGTTTAAAGACACACACACTCACATACAAGTACCTTTTTCTAAAAATACTTATTTTGTTTTTGTTTTGATTCAGGAGTCTTTAAAATATATACTTGTGGTGAAATATCTGCATCGAATTTTTGGGTGGAATGCAATCTGCTATGTACATTGTAGTAGGTAGAGCAAGTAAACATTAGTGTTTCCTTTTTCCTTCCATTCCCTGGCCGGGACAAGAACTTTGGAGAGATAGAGAGAGAACATGGATTTCGCTATTTCGAAGTAATATGAGAAAAATGCAGAGCATTTGTTTCGTACGTGTGACCGACCATATTCAGGGGAATTGCTTGCCTTACACTGCGCTGCTTCGAATCGGTTGCTCTTCATGTGCCAGCTAGTCTATAAGACTGAACGTTAGGAGACCTCGTATTTCAGTGTTATAATGTTATCAATGTTAATGCCAGGAAGTCCTTATACTTTAGCATACAGAATCTTCAGGATACCTATGTGACAACAAACTCTTGTAAGAAGTGATTCCCTGCGATTCATTCACTCACAGAGAAGCAGTTCATAATCTTGTTAATAGATTTAAAGAAACCGGATGTATTCTTGATAAGAAAGCTTAAGTAAATCGCCATGTTCCTAAAGAGAAAATATATCGGAATAAAGTTAGAATGAAGCATAAAAAAATAATTTAAAAATCTGCAATGCCATTAATTAACATTTTTAAAACTGAAACCCTAAAAGACAACTTATTTAAAGAATTGCGACCACGAGATAATGTGAAATGAGTTTATTTGTGCAAATGGGTGCTTGATAAAACTTAACGGTCGTTCTAAAGGCCCACTTTTTAATTCTTTATACGGAGAAACATTGCTTTATTTACATGGTCATAAAGAGTTAACAAGTGTTAACGAGTGATAATGCATTTAAAGGTGTCATAAATGTGTGGCGACATAAGGAAACATTCCCAATATCTTTTCTCACGAATATATGCAGTCATTATAGTTAATTACCAAGAGAATTTCAAGGTGTTATGAATATCCCGCCGGAAAGCTACATGCTTCCCTATGACCCGAAAATTCCCCTTAGGTCGGCTACATATCCAGAGGAAATATGTATTTACGATACGATTTGGACACAGGTATGTCCTATGAAATTCGAATGGAATTTGGCTATATTTTAAGCTGAACTAAACAACACTCATTAGAGCATTTAACAAATAATAAAAATAAACTACCGTTATCCACCTGTGTGTTGTAAAGAATACAGTATGAATGAATGACCAGGGAACGGAGGAGAAGCCACGCACCTCGACCCAACGCTAACGCTTGGGCTTACCACTCCTCAGAGCTGAAGTAAGATTATAGGCCGCAGGGAAGCCGACAGAGAGGAGAAAAGGCCCCAGCGATTCCAAGATTGATGACGCGGTCACAGCAACGGGCTGCTCAGAGAAGGCTTCCCTCCGGTGGAAAAGAGAAAACTCGCCCCACTTAATGCGGCTCAGAGAAAGTTTCCATCTTTAGAGAAGAAGCTTCCAGCGAGAAATCACCTGCTCCATCTATCCGACACCGATCGACAGTGCACATAATTGAAACCTACCTGAAACGTGAGAAGCGAAATGTGGAAAAATTCGCCTAGCCAACTAGGGAAAACCACGAAATACGCATGGTCAGAGTGACCAGCCCCTGAACCCAGTACGTCCCGAATGCGGGCCTCGCACGTTAGCGCGGAACCACTTTGCTTGGTAGAGCCTGCCTGCCCAGTAATACGAGGTGCAATATTGAATGTCGATTGCCTAAATAAATAAATAAAAAACGACAAAAAACGAAATTTCAAAAAATAAGGAAGTGTCTTAAACAAGTAATTTGAGATGGAAACCTCTTGTCTGTCTGTTCAAAATTCGAAGTTACGGATATACGTTTCTAAAGTACCAGTCCGCCACTGGCTGATATTCGAAAACGCAACAACAAAACCGAAGGGCCGTTGGACAGCTTATCTTTCTGGATTAATACTTACGACATTAACTTCATATAACAACCATTATTTCTTTTCGAGTTGGAGTCCCTCCACCAAGTAGCACTTCTTCGTATGGACTTAAAAGAAAAAAAGGTTAAATCATGGCAGGAAGCGAGCTAATGACCTTCGGGTCATCACCTTTTGGCGCTACACATCAAGCCACAGGAGCAATTAAATAAATGCCTCTAGAGCAGGCTACATAACGCAAGCAGGAAGTTCATCCATGGAGAGTGTCGCACTGTCAAGTGATCTGTACGAGATTTGAGAGAACATCGTGATAGTAAATATTGAAAACGCAAATAGCGAGTTGCTGAAAATCGACATTCTAAACTCATATAAGTTTTAAACACATTCCAAGCCAGGTTTTCATCTGACTTTGATTTAAGATCGACTTATCTGCATTTGATACAATTTGTTTAACACCTTATAACTGCCGTGAACCATGCTTATATCAGACTCATCTATAATGCATTAAATTATTTCGGTGTAGTTCATTAACATCATGTGTGTATGTGTGTGTGTGTGTGTGTGGGTCTATATATATTTTATACGCTGTCAATTGCCAGGATCATACCAGCGCCACCGGTGTACCGGAATTTTGTCCCCAGACATTTCTTTACATGCCGGTAAGTCTACAGTCATGGGACTGTGCCTGGGTTTCTTTTTCTTTCTTTCCATTTCTTTTCTTCTCCAGTTGTTTCGTAGTCTAAAAAGACAAATGTTGATACAGCTCCATTTCTTTGGGTCGTAAGCCACATATTACCTAATCACAGTCTCTTGTGCAGAGGGGGCAACTTGTTCTTGCACATTAGACATTTCTGTTATGTTAGTTTTATTGTATAAGTGGTCCTGGTTTCAAAACACATGAATCATCAAGTGCAACCTTATCAGCGTTGCATTTCAATACAAAACTACACATGAGTATCGGAAAACATTTAAAATGTTCTTTGAAGCTGCTATTTTAAAAGAACATATAGGTATACATCTGTTTATTTATCGTTATTTGTTGGTATTGTTTGTATATAATATTATCAGTATCAAACACAATCAGTAATGGAAAACAGATGGCATTCGTGACATAGAAATTGATGAGCAGTGCCAACTGAACTTGTACTGTTTGATTTGTTGTTAATGATGTTTACAAAATTGGTTAGGAAAATTAAAGTGATTTACGGACAGCTTTACTACATGTTTAGAGTCACAACGAGATTTAACATCTGTATTAACATATGTAATGCTTCTGTTCTATTTTGCAATGATGGTCGTATTAATTAAATCCTGCATTTCAAGCAAATGCATTTCCCGTTCCCTCTAGAGTTGGTTAACCACTTTCTCCTGGCATGTATCGATTACGCAATAAATGGTGGTGTTTTTCCTCTCTCACCTAGTTACAGATAAACGTAAATTCACTCACATTATACATTTATTTGATAGTTTCCCGGCTAGCTTTCATCTTTTCTACAGAAATTTCACACAAAATAGCTTGACTATGAAGTCGCCATTGTGAGACATTTCTAATATCTGCAACGATCAAAATATTCTTGGAAGTACATAGATCGTTAAATTATGTCACATGAATTTACAGCAATAAGCAGACATAGAAAATATGATTGTTCTCTAAACAATAATAAAATGATCTGCTGTGTTAATTTCATATTATTTTCTCTACATACTATCGTTTACATTTATATAATTTCTATAGCTGTTCTTAGAACACCTTATCTACCCGTCTGCTTCACGTTATCCGGTATCAGTTTTGTTACGCATTTCGTTTTAAGCACAAAGCGGATGCACTAAACTGAAGCGATAGTCAGATGTTTAAATGTCACTCTTACAATAACATATGAGGAGCGTTCAAATAAGCCCTTAGATAAAGATTTTTTTTTATTTTCAACATAATCTCCTTTTAGTTCCATACACTTTTCTCAGCGTTTCTCTAACTGTTTTTGGTCTTCCAAAAAGTAGGATTTCGGAAGGTCCCAAAATAGGCATCTGTATGGGAGATAACCTCTTCGTTAAACGTGAATCATTTTCTGCCGAGCCACTTTCTCAAGTTTGAAAAAAAAAAAAAAAAAAAAAAAAAAAAAAAGCCACTGGGGGTCAAATCTGGGAATACGGTGGATGTTGTAGTAATTCGAACTTAAATTCTGCAATTTTCGACATCGAAACTGCGCAGGTGTGTACCTTTGTATTGCCTTGATGGAAGAGAATTTTTTTCTTTGCCAGATGAGGGCGTTTTTCTTCATTTCTCCGTTCAACCGGTGCAATAACGATTCTCCATTGATCGTTCTTACTTTCAGCAAATAATCAATATAGATAATTCCGCGTCCATCCCAAAAAACCAACCTTGTCTGTAGATTTCACCTTTGCCTTCTTCGGAGCCGGTTCGCCTATAAAAAAACCCAATGTTTCGAATGTACTTTTGTCTCTGGAGTGTACCAGTGTATCCATGTTTCATCCACAGTCATGTATCGACACAGAAACTCGTCAGAATTGCGATGGAAAAGTGCCAGCTTCCGAATCGATCACACGATTTTGTTTATTCTCCATTGAGAGCAAACGCGGCACCCATCTTGCCGAGACCTTTGTCAGACTTAATTTTTTGTGTAAAATTGAGAACACTGTACCTTGTAATATGCCAGTGGCGATTCGTCGATCGCTCAAAACCATATCCTGAATTTTGTCAAACACTTCGGAGGAAGTCACTTTTACTGGACGTCCAAAACGATGATCATCATTTGTGGATTTACGGCCACATTTAGATTCATTTATCCAATTGTAGATTGTTGCAAACGCAGGAGCATGATTTTCACCATATCGGCTTTTATATATTTCGGTGTTAAGGCTTTTAAATAGAAGTGCTCAATCACCACACGAAACTCATCTGCCCCCTCGCATCTTTCTAATAAGCCAAGATTGTTGATTGAATCGCCTAAGACAACGAAACCACGTGATGGATAATGCTGAAACTTCAATTGCCATCAAGTAAGAGACGCAGTTACTAAATACATACAAACTTTTTTCGATACTACAAGTGTATTTCTTGGATTTTCTAAGGACTTATTGAATGACGTGGGCACTTCACTGCAAACAAAAATCTGATGTGTTCCATTTACATAACTTTCTCTACCTATTCTGCATCAAATTATTTTTGCAAAAGCTTATTCTTTTATCTACTTCTAACGGTTATCTAATCGAGATAACCGTTACCAGAAATGACCTTATTACTTATTTCCTTGTACGTAAGTAGACAAGAAATAAGGAGATATACCAGGCTAAAGTGATAGTCAAACGTTTCAAAAGCTGGTCGCTATGTGATGGCACTGAAATTCCACTCTCTTTGCATGGCCAGGGTGGCAGTGAATTTACACCAAAACAAGGAATATCTCGGAAATGGTTAACAAAATACAAAAATATGTGTTTGAAATAAATTGTTTTTTGAGGAAATCTACATTCTTTGTGCAGTATGATTGTCTATTGTTATGTTTATCAATAATGTAAAAGTCATCTAGAATGAAGTGCGCCTCAGAGGCTATAACAAAAAAAATTCAATGATTACTTCATTTATAATGTAAATATATTTAGTGTGGTATTTTAAATAAAACTGCTACAGCCATTTTTGGAAAACATCGCAAATGCCGAAAAGTCTTCCAGGTAAAGGGTATTTGGGGTGGGAAGATTATCCTGAAACACTTTGTGTTGTATCCTTCTAAGAAGATGCACTTAAATTCCGAAGTCCGAGTTTGGTATTCAACAGACTTTTTTCGTTTTTGAGTTGTGCTATTCACAGGCTCAGGCACATACGCATTTGTTTTTTTTTTTTTTTTTTTTTTTTTTTTTTTTAACTTTTTGTGCATTTAGAGGTCCTCAAGGAAAAGAATGTAAAAGAACCGAATAACTTGAAAACGTCCTTGGGCTTAATTTGCTATTTTTCACGTCCGCAAGTCCTTAGGTTGTCTTATTGTGCCTGCTCGTCGCCATGTGCACATGGCGATCTCGCGAACTACAAATTTTCTTATCAAGAAACCACTATAAAAGTGACGCAATATATGACACATAATAATAATAATAATAATAATAATAATAATAATAATAATAATTCTAATTCTAACTGTGGCGCTTGTTCAAAAAATGAAGACAATTTAGGTTTGAATGGTAAAATTAATTTAACTATTCAGGAGTCTGTGCTATGTACGTGATTAAATACAATCGCTTTAAGAAATTGATAGCATTTCATTTCCGCAAAGATTGTAGACAAATGAGATCAAGTTTCTCGGCGCTCAACAAAAAGATGGAAAATTATTAAATTTGGTTTTCTTTCCAAAATTAGCTCGGCAACTAGAAGTTAAGCATTATAGACGTGCTCCTGACGAAGGAGATAAAGATGGGCGGGTGGAGGGGAGAAGAGATCGCGGGGAGGAGTTGGGGATAACAGAAAGAGAGTCTAGGAGTAGATTACAGTTGACACAAAGCTGGAAAAGGAATTGTAAATTAAAATCGATTTTCCGTTACAAAAGACGAAACGGGGAAAGGAGACGTCTATTGCCATCCTCTTCTCTCCCTTTTTTCCTTCTTGTCCATTCTATTTCAGCTTGTTCTCATCCTCAGGAGTCAAGAAGAAGATGGCTTATACAAGTTGTGCCTGGAGTATACCTCGACACTTCACTTGAAGAGATGTGTTGATCCTTGTGCGAAAGCAATGCTTAATACTGACATGCTATACTTCAATCTCCTTTTACTCTCTCTAGCTCAGCACTAGTAGATAAAGAAGGTATTGAATTCCACTGAAAACATTGCTAGCTAGATTTCACTAGAAATGCACGTTTTGGGGTCCTCTGAATAAAAAAATATAAAAAAGTCCGTATGTGTACGTGTGTGTTTGTGTGCATGTTTTCGCAAGTCTATGGTCCATGTTTCCGTATATCTACCAACAGTGTAACTAAAAACCATAAAATCGTTAAATCCCATACTTGGTATCTAAAATTTTCACCACCCAAAACTACCCTTTATATGAAACATTTTTTATTTTATCAAAAACGACTAACAATTTTGATTAACATACCATGATATAAGATATTTTTCTAACAAACTGTATATATTCAATTTTCTGGGTCGTCGTCGCGGTGGTGGGGTGGTGGTGGTGGTTTCTGTATCTTCTAAGTGGAACAGACATCATTTCGATGTTTTCCTTCGGAAGGGATGCAAAGCCGTTGGTCCGGTGTCGTAGATTTACGGAACGTAAAAGAACCTCAGGCCAGATAAAGAGGCACCTGAGCAAACTTAAGCGGTATTTCACACCAACATAGAACAGGACCATGGTAGTTAAAGAGCGTCCATAAATAAAAGTCCATTTCCATGACGGGATTTGAATTTCTAGTTCGTGAGTTCGCCACTATGCGCCATGGTGATGAGGCATCACCTCGTCGCCCACAGATAACACTATAGGACGAAATCACGACTTGTGGACGTGAAATGGCGGAAAATGTTGCACAGGAACATTCCTCTTTCAATATTTGGCATTATTTTACGTGCAAATAAACCCGCTTTACTTCATTTCCGAAGAAGCCGGTACCCATGGCCACGCTCGCTAAAGCGTCTCGCTTTGGTGCTTCGTGGGCAGGGGATCGTGGGTTCGAGTCCCGCCTTGGGCATGGGTGTTATATGTTTGTGCAACGTGTATATGTTTGTAAAAGAAAAGTAAAACCAGTAATCAGAAAAACCTACGGGGGGGAATGTAAATAGGGATACATTACCGGAGTCCTGATCAGACTCCGTTACTGTTTAAAGGAAAAAAAGAAAAACATCCTTTGCCAGTTTCAATCTGCAATCAGATTTTACAGGCTAGCACCACGGAGGGCGACTGAATTTTCTAGAAATAGCCTCTAAAGTTCTATTCATTCTTGAAAAGTTTAAGGGGTAGACAAAAAGTTACCTGACCAAAATGTAAGTCTCGTCAAAACACATATTTTATGCCAAATAAAATGTTTGAGCAGATAAAGGTTTTCGATATTTTCCTAGTTATTGATTTCAGTTTCAAAATACCTGCATATATATAAAACTATTTCTCTAGAAATGTTTATACCAATATTCATGAAGTACATGAATAATACATTTTTGCAAGAATTGTTTTTTGTAATTTAGGTAGAGTAAACTATGTGAATGGAACATAACATTTTTTTTACTGAAAAACATATAAAATCGGGTTCCACCTTTTATCCGATTTGACAAAAAAGCTTGAAATGTAAAATGAATAAAATGAAAAATGTATATCTACTGGTTAAACTCTTTAGAATGCCTTGGAATGACTTAGGTAATATTTGGAGAAGGAAAGAACCCAAAAATACTTATGGTTTTTGGAAATAAAGGATTAAGATTTGTGGATATAGAAAAAGAGAACTTACTTAGTGGTTTAATAAAGAGCATTGATTTATTATGTTATATTAAAATGTACGTAGAATAAAGGAAAACATTTGATAAAGCAAACAAGGTGGAAAGAAGGGGCCTAGCATGGGCAGCAACAACTGCAATGTGGAACTTAATAATGTCATATAAATGGTTTACACTGATGAGGGAAATACATAGAGCATATAGTATTTGATTGTAACGTATCTAAAAACTGGTGGGAAGAACATATTACTCATAAGTGGACTGAAAATTACAGAATATCAGTTTTAAACAGAATATTCACAGAAAAAGCTAAGGTGTGGATCAATTCTTGCATAACGTAAAACATCAGTGGAAATGGGCTGTAACTACCGTACTAATATTCATTTACGAGCTAAATTTGCACGAGTTGTCTCCTTTAATGTTCTTGTACTTTATCAAATAAGCAGAAGAAATAAAAAACGCCTTATATAGATCATGCCCCGTTAAATTTATTTTCATTATTTACTCCAAGTACTTTTAATCACAAAATCACAACTTCAAGAGTTTTGTCCATAAACAGAGGTCTGTTTGCAACATTATACGAGTAATGCAGAAATTGCTTTAGTTTTAATTGTTTGTTGTTGTTGTTGTGTCCCACATAAGCTGTGTGTAGGGCAGGAGGAGTATCATAGCCGGGATATGAATCGCGGTTCTCCCGGTCACTAACTGGTTGCTCTAACCACTGAGCTACCAAGGCAACATGCCGACACAGTATTAAATTCCCCAACTGACTCGCAAGTTTCCGATGAACCACAATGCCCCAATAGCGTCTTACAATGTCGTAAGCGCTTTAAATTGCAGGATTCATAGTCGTTTGAAGTAGTTTACCGCGAGTCAGTTGAAGAATTCAATGCTGTGTCGGCATGCTGCCATGGTAGCTCAGTGGTTAAAACAAGCGGGTAGGGCTGATTCATAGTTCAAATCCCGGCTATAGTATTGAAGTTTTCAGTCTGATTCTATGTTTCCAATGGTTTTAATTTTTGCCTTCCTATGGCATCTACATATTTTACACCTGTTACTTCACTTTATGAACTTTCGGGTAGAAATACTTCTCTCTGGGTTGTGGAATCTTCCCTCCGTTTTCATTGAACCGGCTGAACTGCAAGTACATTTTAGGTTAATTTGAAGTTTTCAAGCATTCATCAATTCTTTATTTGTTGAATTAACTTTTACTAGTAAAGCTAAAGCCCGCTGTCGAGAAGCAAGAGACCGCAGGATCACAGATGATCAACACAAAATATTATGAAGGAAATTAAATGAATAAGAGTGAACAAACGAAACTAGCCTTTACCAACCAATGGAGGAGAGCACGAATGTGTTCATTGTAAATTCAGTTTCAATCGGTCAGAAATTGCAGTTTTCAGCAAACAAACAAACAAATAAGTAAACAAGACTGTGATATGTTCTGGTTTTTACCTTATGGATTGTAATTGTATTTTAGGTCGGCGGTAATTTTCAAGTTTAGGAATTGGCAATATTGAGTCGTTATTCGAATCTGTCATTCTTAAACATACCAGAGCTTGGAGTTTAAAGAAAGAAGAGTACTCTTATTTAATATAATTACTTTCTCTAGCACATATGTACAATGTACATAGCAGGTATAGAAGGTACAATATTCCACCCAAAAATATGATACCGAGATTTCACCTTTTTTTTTTGTGGTCTCTGAATCCAAAAAAATATTTTTAGAAAAAGGTTCGTGTTAGTGTGTATGTGTGACGTTTGTATGTGGGTGTGTGTATGTGTGATGTGCGCCTGTGGGTGTGTGTGTGGGTGGCCAGCATAACTGAAAAACAAAAGTCGATTAATACAAAAGTTGGTATTTGAGTTCAGTAACTTCCAAAGATGCGATACCAAGATTTTCAAGAAAATCCCTTAAACTACCAAACTAACTTTTACATGATAATTTTTAAAAACTGTCGATTTTCTAAAAACGGCTCTAACGATTTTGATTAAAATTCCCTATATTAGAGACACTTACAAGGTAAATAAAATGCATATCCTTAATTTCTTGGGAAGAACCCTTAAAGTCGTCTACATTCTGAATGACTTTTGCATGACTGGTAAATCGTAAGAGACAGAAGAAACTTACAAAGAAAAATGTAGATTTCGCTAACACATAATGTAGCTGTTTTGTAGAACTATTTCCCTGATATCCCCTGTTATTGATTTCAATTTTAAAATACTTTAAACTTTTCTCAAACGGGAAGTCTTTCGTTTCATCTTTCTTTTGTTTTACTTCTGGTTATAGACAGAGAACAAAATTTAAAATGACAATTGCATAGCGAAATCTTTTATTTTTTTCCACTTTTACGGAACTAAGTAATAGTATCATTTATGGTAACGTTTATCTGATTAGCAGGATTTGGCAAAAATAAGTTTTTGTAAGAATAGTTTGTTTGCAGAACGATAGAGAAAGTCACATCCGAATTTTGCTTGCATTCAATTGTTGCTTGTGATGTTATGGAAAGAGCGACATTTAAACATCTGACTACTGCATCCTCTTTCTGCTTAAAACGAAACATGTAAGGAAACTGATAAGGGAGCATTTATTTTAAGAAGACAGATTGATACGGTTTTGTAAGAATAACTGCAGAAATTATAGATACTGGGTCTTAAGATTTATTCAGCCTTTAGCGCCAGTGGGTTTAAATATATGACGTCATTAAATGATATGACATGCGGAATTAAACTTTGGACTGCATGCATTGCCGACTTGTGTGTTTTCTAATTTATTCTGTGTAGATCAGTTTTCATTTACTGCTCTAAAGAGTATGAACAAGCGGTTATTGTGATGGGGAAATTGTGCCATTAAAGCCCTCTACGTCATCATAACTGCCCAATTATTTGAATTACCTATCAGCATAAATGCTGCGTTTGCGAGTTTACGAGACAAGTGACTATGGTGACCGCGAAACTGTTATCCATCGCTTCTATCATCGTTCGCTACTCCTCTGCAAGAGGCAACGCGTGATAAACTCGCTGCCTAATACTGACTCATGCACGGACAAACGACTGGTGGCAAAGGCCGAATTTACCTGAAGACACTATATAAATCTATACAACTGTAAGCAGAAAAAATCATGGACATTAACACATAAGATCGTTTTATTATTGCTAATTGAATAATATTATTTTCTAGTCTATTCATTACGTAACTGCCAATGAAATAATTTAGTTATTAATGGGGTTTATTACAATTGTCTCTTTGTTATTTACTTTGAACAATTCTAAATATAGAGTATTTCAAAATTATCAATGTCCCTATACTAAAACTACGTCTCGTTGTAAATTTAAGATTGAACGCGCTATAATACATGCTCTTGAAGGTTTCTATTGCAATTACTACTGGTGTTAAATGCAAGTGTTGTGTGGTATGGAGAACTGGGTTGTTGTAACCTTCTCTTAAATGTTAAAACACAACATGTTTATGAATATGTATGCTGGGTAAAGCATGCCTTACGAAATATCACTATCCTGATGGACTCATTTCCATATTTTGTATGGCCACAACAACGTAAAAGTCTAAATGAACCCTGTACCACACACACGTGGGTGGGTGGGAGGGAGAAGGCAGCTCTGCAAATAAAGTTGAGTAGACAAGTAATGGAATGTGGAGGGTGAGAAATGAATGTGAGGGTGAAAATGAGAAACATGGGGGAGAGCAAAAGTACAATACAGCCAGAGCTCTCTCCTTAACTCCTTGCAAAGAGGAGGAGAAGCAAAAATTGAAGAAATAAAATACCTGTGCCATTACACGCGCTACAAGATGAAGGTCTTTCAGATTTCGGCCAAAGGTACAAAGGGATCGGTCGTATAGAGGAAAAGGCGTTCAAGCGAGCTCTGATATAAGTTCAAGGCAGCGTTTCAACTTACTATGCTATGCGACTATAGCTTAAAGTCCTTGCACAGAAAAATAACTACACTCATTATATAATATAGCCATTAAATGATTTTAATATTTGGGCTATTTATGTTATTAAAGTTGGAGAAGAAAAACGGGGACTTACGTACAGTTTTAAATCCATTCCCGAAGTTATAACTGATAGCTCTGCCTATAATTTATTGGTGAAAAAATGGACAAGAATTATAAATAAGCAATAGGGTGCTGCTTCAGTAGGGGTAGTATATTCATTCTCCTTCCAGAACCCATTGCTCTAGAACCACTTGTTTCACTTGTCTTCGCATGTCAGTGGCGCCACACGCTTTCAACAGTGGTGTGTAAATCGAATGTAATTCTGCAGTTACTTTCTCTACACGTACTATGTACATAGTGTATAGAGAAGGTATAGCACTCAACCCAAAAATTCGATACCGGAAATATATGTTTTCGGGTCCCCTGTATACAAAAAAAAACATTTTCAGAAAAAGATCCGTGAGAGTGTTTATGAATAGCATAGCTCAAAAGCGAAAAGACCGTTAAAAACCAAACTTGGTATTTAAGTTTGGTATTTTCCTAGGACACGAGATTTTCAAGAAAATCCCCCCCACTCCCAGCTACCCTTTACATGGACATTTTTTCGAAAAATTTTATTTTCTTAAAAATGACTCTAACAATTTTGATTAAAATGTCGTATATTAAAGATATTTACCTAACAAATAATATGTATATCTTGAATTTTCTGGGAATAGCTCCTGAAGACTACTTTATTCTGAATGAATTTTACGAAATTTTGCATAACTGGTAAACCGTAAGATATGGACAAAAACTTGGCTGACAAAAAATGTAGATCATATTAAAACACACAATTTGTCAATTCCTGTTCATACAAACAAAGGAACGTCACTCACATAGCAACCAGCTTTTGACTTGGTACTCCGTTATTTCGCTTCTACCTATAAGCAAGCAAGTAATAAGACTATTTCTGCTAATTTTTTCTCGATTAGCATGAAGTAAATAGGAGCATAAGCTTTTTAACAATAATTTGTTGCAGAGATGTAGAGAAAGTCATGTGAATGGAACATATCAGATTTTTATATAGTGCTTAACGACCGTTTTTATTACTTTAGCACCTCAGGCGATGATACTGATGACAGATACATTAAGATGGAGCACCGGTGGAATGTGATGGGAAAATTTTTATGCATTGGAATACATTATAATTTTTATACATTATTTTTACTTTCTCCATACGCACTATGTACATAGTGTATAGAGAAAGTATTGCACTCCACCAAAAATTCGATACCGCGATTTACAGGAAATATATGTTTTAGGGTCCCCATTATCCAAAAAAAGCATTTTCACAAAAAGGTCCGTGTGTGTGTGTGTGTGTGTGTGTGTGTGTGTGTGTGTGTGTGTGTGTGTGTCCATGTGTCTGTGAACACGATAACTCAAAAATGAAAAGTCGGTAAAATACCAAACTTGGTATTTAAGTTTAGTATCTTCCAGGGATGCGACACGAAGGTTTTGAAAAAAATCCCCCCACCCCCAACTACCCTTTACATGGAACTTTTTTCGAAAATGTTGATTTTCTCAAAAATGGCTCTAACGATTTTGAATAAAATTTCGGATATTAAACAATATTTACCTGATAATGAAATGTATATCTTGAATTTTCTGGGAATAGCCTCTGAAGAGTAGTTTATTCTGGATGGATTTTACTAAATTTTGAATAACTGCTAAACCGTAAGAGATGGACAAAAACTTACGCAACAAAAAATGTAGAGCACTTTAAAACACACAATTTATGTTATATACATTTTTTTCGTGGAGTTCGTCGTTTTTGTGACATTCCTTATTTTTGGTTTCTGCTATGAAAAACGTATACTTTTCTCATACAGGAACTTGTCAACTCCTATCCATATAAACAAAGGAACTTCATTGACAAGCAACCAGCTTTTGACTATCACTTTAACCTACGGTTGTCCCTTATTTCGCTTCTACTTACAAGGAAGCGAGCAATAAAACTATTTCTGCTAATTTTTTCTGATTAGCATAAAGTAAATAGAAGTATAAGCTTTTTAAGAATTATTTGTTGCAGGGATATGGAGAAAGTCATGTGAATGGTACACATCAGATTTTTCTCTATGCGGTGAATGAAATTTGTGTGTTCAAGCCAAGTTACAATATGAGGAGAGGCAGTTAAAATGAATGTGTGCTATCATTATGGCATATGAGTATTTTAAGTTTTACAACGTAAATCAGAATTCAAAACACATGACAAAATATTAATATTTCATAATACTCTAGAAGAAAAAAAAAACTGCATAATGTGTGAACATCTTCATTTTTACTTTCTCTACACGTACTATGTACATAGTGTATAGAGAAGGTATGCACTTCACCTAAAAATTCGATACCGAGATTTCACCATGAAATACACGTTTTAAGCTCCCCGTATCCAAAAAAATTTGAAAAAAGGCCAGTGTGTCTGCGAACACGATAACTCAAGAACGAAAAGCCGGTAAAATACCAAACTTTGTATTTAAGTTTAGTATCTTCCAGGGATGCGACATGACGATTTTGAAGAAAAAAAATCCCCCCACCCCAAACTACCCTTTACATGGAAAAACTTTCGAAAAATTCTATATTTTCAAAAATGGCTCAAACGATTTTGATTAGAATACCATATAGGTATAAAATATATTTATATTGCAAATAAAATGTATCTCTTGAATTTTCTGTGAATAGCCTCTAAAGACCTCTTTATTCTCAAAGAATTTCGCTGAATTTTGCTTAACTAGTAAAGTGTAAGAGATAGACAAAAACTTACTACACAAAAAATGTAGACCACATTAAAACACACCATTTATGTTATAAACTTTTCTTTTTTTTTTCCCGTGAAATGGACAATTTCTGAGATATTGCTTGTTATTGGTTTCAGTTTTAAAATACTTAAACTTTTCTCACACGGATATAAGCAGATTTCAACCACATGGCAACCAGCTTTTAAAAGATTTGATCATCACTTTAGCCTAGTGTATTCCCTTATTTCCTTCTACTTACAGGGAAGCACGTAATAAGACCACTTTTGCTAATGTTTATCGCGTAGAAGCATACATTTTAACAATAATTTGTTACAGCGATGAGAATAACTCATGTGACTAGAACTTTATATTCTATATTCTTTACATTTTTTTTTTTTTTTTTTTTTTTTTGAGGGGCTTTGAAATAGTTCCGTTATGAGTGAAGCTGTCTTTACAGACATTGTATACGGGCAATTTTCTGCGAAGAACAATTGGAAAACCCAGGTCACTCTATAAAAATTAAACAACAAATCAGGTACATATAGAAATGGTACATTTTTCATGCGAAGTCACATGTAATCCCCCCCTCCTTCCCACTTTCCTTGAAGCGAACCGATGTTTTTTAAGCCATTCTGTAATTGTATTAAGCAAAGACAAACTTAACCAGTGATTTTTTTCTTTTGTTTTACTTTTCATTTAACTTTAAGGGTTTCATTAAGGATAAAATGCATAAAATTCATATATGACTGCATCGGTAGTGTGATGGTAGCGTCTGTCTCACACTCAACAGATCGCGAGTTCGCATCTCGCTTAAGGTGAATTACCCGGATAAGGTTTTTTTTTCGGGGGTTTCCCTTATCCTGAGAATACGAATGACGAGTAACTTTAAGCTCCATGGACCCCGAGATCATTTGAGGATCATTTCACCAATTTCATTCATCGTCTAATATGACCATCGAGGTAAATATACCTTTCATAAAAAAAATCATGTTATTTGTCATATTTCAGGAGTATTTTATTTTTAAATATAGATAAAATTTTACAAAAACTTTTTTTTAAATTAATGAAGTGAATTTGCTCCAAAAGGATAAGATGTTTTGGTTTCAAAATATATATTTCAAAATAATTTTAAATTTGTACCGTTTGAGAGTTATACTTGATTCCTCATCTGCGTCATTTATTGCTTCACGAGGATCGTTGTAACGATACAGTTTGTGACGAATGATACTCATCGAATATAAGAGGTGTACCGAGACAAGTGGCTCAGGCGGTTTCACCTATAACTGGCATTCGGGAGTTCCGGGTTCGCTCCCCGTCGACCGCGCACTCTGGCTCTGGGTTTTTCCGCTTTTCCTTTCTTTTCATTCCTTCATACCATTTCCTTCTTCATCTTTCAGATCGGCGGCTGGTATGGTTCGTGACTTAGCAGGCTGATGGCACGGTCGTTTGCTCCGTGTTAAACTCTCCTACCCCTGGTTCCTGGTTCCGCCGGTTGAGGCTAGGTGCCGTTGTAGAAGCATACTTACGCCTGTGTAGCCTACGTGAACGCCAGAGCTGCCATCTAGTAACACTGTTAGGGACTTCTGTGCGTCTCTGCGCTTGGCTCTGTCCGCTCCTGTGTGCTGCCTGTGGTTTCACCTCCTCTCATCCCTTCCCCCGGGGAGTAGTAGGCTACAATAGATCAATTGCCGAAGTGTCTCCCGCCGCTCAACATACTCATACCTCATATTGGATTACATCCTTGTGCTATAAGGCAGGCGGAGTGGCTTTGTTACCGTAGCGGTTAACGCCAGCTATTTCACTGTTATGGAATTTTTTCCCTAACCAAAACATGATTTTTTTCTTTATCCGTTCTACAAACAATTCGTACAAAAAATTGTTCTTTTATTTACATAATGTTAATCAAGAAAAACATCAGTTTGTCTTATTACTTAGTTCACTATAAGTAGAAGGGAAATAAGGGAATATACTAGGCTAAAACGATAGCCAAATACTTTAATGTATTTATCATTGAAATTCGGTTCTTTTTCCATGACCAGTAGTAAAATAAGAAAGATGAAACCGACAAGAACTTCCAGATTGCGAAAAGCTTTTAAGTATATTAAAACTGAAACCAATAATAAGGAATATCTCTGAAATGGCTAGCTCTACAAGATATAAATTGACTGTTTTAACGTGATTTATATTTTTGTCTATCTCTTATAGTTTATCAGTTAGGCAAAAGTTATTCAGAATGAATGGGCTTCAACGCCTATTACAAAGAAATGTTGGATTAACATTTTATTTGCCAAATAAACATATTTAATGAACGGCATTTTAATAAAAAACGTTAGAGCCATTTTTTAGGTAATCGAACAGTTCGCAAAATGTTCCATGTAAAGGGTAGTTTGAGGAGGAGGATTTTTCTGAAAATCTTCGTGTCGCATTCTTGGAAGATACTTAACATAAATATCAAGTTTGGTAATTAATCGACTTCTCGATTTTGTGTTACGCTTGTTTGAATTTAGAGCTTTTCAAAACGTGTATTTTCGGTAAAACTTCGGTGTCTAATTTTTGGGTGGAATAGCATATCATCTCTACCTGCTAAGTACAGTGTAAAAACATGCTGGAGACGGCAAAGAAACGTATATGTTTATAACTGTCAGTTATATATCAATGCCAAGTGGATTCAATTTCTATATTCCGTAATACCCGAATCGTATTATTATTGTTATTATTATTATTACTATTATTATTAAATGAAGAATGCTACATGCTTAGGAAATAAACAGGGTTCGAGGTATCGATGTTAACGTAATCAGAATGGTGATCAATTTTTATTTTATCCATTATTGTTCGTCCCTTAATTACTCTTTAACTATCTCACTTCGGCTGCATTAGTGCTATTCCAATCCTTCGTTTTGTTAACCATGCTCTCGAGAAAGTAGTTCACATCACATTCAAAGTAGTGCTCAAAGTCTGAAAATAAATGGGCAGCCGGTATATGGTGAACTACTTCAGTACGCACTATAATACTGGAGAAGTATGAACAAACTTGAGATGTAAAACTTCGATTTGCAACCCTGCGACGCTGATTAGTGAAACTTGTGTTGAGTGAACCAGAATGAAAATCAGTAAGGCATGGTAACGATCTTTTACCATTTGTTCCGCATCCGTTGGTATCTCCAATGTACAGACATTCGCCTGTAATAACTTGAGTATTCTTTTATAAATATGCATCCATCGCTTGGAGGTTTTATATGCGACGTGTTTGAAACATGAAATAGGAAACGTATCTCCACAGCAGCCATAGCGTCTAATAGAAACAAATACAACTGCCATAACTGTAGAAAACATTGCCACTAAGGAAGTAATTCAATGACCAGCACATTTCTTTATCGGCAGTGGTGCTAAGTTATTCATTGTTCATACTCGAGACTTTATAAAAATAGCTTCAACTGCTATATGGATGCTGTTTATTAGTCAGGACGCAGAACTTTCTGCAGCTGCAATCCATCACTTTCCCTCTAATCTTAACAACAGATCACTGTCTGCGCCAACTAGTTCGTGGAAGTAAGGTTTCTCACCTTTGCAGTCTACGAGCAGATCTCGACACAGCACTTTCGACTTCAAATGTCATTATCCTTTTCCTGTGTCTGAGAATGCTGGTTTTCGAAGCTTTCTACGCCTCAATTGTTTTTTCTTTGTTAATTATTTTTGCAAATAGAGTTATGGTGTAGCAGGTGCAGAAAATTGTGGAACAGAAAGGCAGGGATAGGAAGGGCTATTTCTGCGTTGTACGTATGAGCATTAAATCTGTCATGTTAGTCTCTCCGATTGTGAAAGCTGTTTCTGGCACGTAATACATACATATGTAAATAAAATGCTCACTTTGCACTGCCTGTCTGACGAAAGAGTGCAGTTTTCAATCAAAGTCGCTACTGCGCATGCCTAGGTTTAGACAGGAGACATAACGGTCGAGAGTCCAGTACAGTATGGCCAACAAAACATCAGTACAAATAAGTTAGAATAAATTAAACGGTCCACAACAGGTTTGCAATACATTGTTCCTCTACCTTAAAAAACATGCCCATAATCCATATGTGGCAGATTTTGCATGTTTATTTGTTTACAAACACATTTTTATTACGAAGCCGTTGTGGCTAAAAGACTCAACTGCTTATTTGCTTACTGCAGACCTGTATGTACATGCTACGCACTGAGAATGGTGACGTAATACGGTCTGTCCGTTATGTTTCTGCACGAACTTCCTCTGCATTCCGTCTGTACTTATTCCTCAAATAGGTTATAGGTTACTAGCCAGTATCCGAAGGTGCGTCTGATATGACCCTACTACTGCACTAGTACAAACTCCAAAAGATGCTGGACTCTTACGCTATATGCTAACAATACACTGTTGCAAATCGACTAAAAATATTAAGTCCCATTGGAACAGCAATAATAATGACCGCTCGTTGTGTTCATTATAAAGATATTTTATGCTCCTAATTTTAAAACGAATTAAATATAAATTAAGTATTATAATAAACGTTTTATTATTATATTCTACTTTTGCAGATTAAATATATTTTGGTTTCTATTTTATTTCATTTGTTTATTTATTTTTAAGGGAGTCAGTGCAGTATGCGCATGTAATGGTTAGTCTCTCAGTGGTGCCAGTACTCATTGTTTGAGACTGTAGGTACACATTAGTGCTAGTTAGGTATATTTCATTTTGACTTGCAAATGAGGATATTTCAGTCAGATTTCATTGTGTTTGTGCAGCGCTCCTGTATCTGTGAATCTTTAAATTTGAATTCTTATTTTGTAAATATATTTAATGATAACTTAATTTATATATTAGAACATTAAACTCAATTTAGGTATTTTAGAAAATATGATAATTAGTAAACTGCATTTACGTAAATCTTAAATTCAAATGAACTGACGAAGTAGATATATATTTAATATAATGAGTGCATTTGTTCCTATTCTCAAAATGCTGGTAATGGTCTTTTATTCTACAATTCTCCGCTGAATTTTTTTCCGCACCAATGAATATATACATAATTTTTGAGGTGGAATATTTATTCGACTTTACCCCACTTAAGGTGATTTGATTTGAAGTATGGTAAGCTGTATGAATTCTTAAGCGAGTCCGAAACAAATTTATAACATCAGGAGCTGAACTTATACAGAATTTGTAGACATGAAATTGGCAAAATGGAAATGGCGTGTTATTTATGGACGCTCTTTAACTGCTTTGGTTCTCAGCGTCCCATTCTATATTGGGCGTGAAGACCGCTTAATTTTGCTCAAAGGCCTCTCTTATCAGGCTTGAGGTTCTTTTACGTGCCGTAAATCTACGACACGGGACCCACGGCTTTACTTCTCTTCCGAAGGAAGCCATGCTAAGGATTTTTACGCCCGAAAAAATCCATCGTCCTCCGCCGGGTTTGAACCCGCGACCTTGGGTATATGAAGTCAGCATGGTAACCATTACACCACGGAGGGCGACTATGAAATTGGCATATCCATCTCCTTCATACATCCATCCATCCACCACTCAGACACCATATAGAGGCCCTGTCCGAAAATTCTCATTACCAACTTCTCGATATCTGAAAACCAAACATTCCTTGCAAAAGACATTTAAAAATCAATGATTCAATGTCACACTTTTGTAGGGCGAGTTTTTGAAGATGTATCACTTACCATTAATAAAAATGTACTTTCAAATTACGTCCACGCCAATAAACGCTGGAGTCGATAATTCAGAAAATATAGAAAGGCCGTGGTAACCTCCACGATCGTCATATATAACTCCACTCGAGTTATTTCCTCCGGGGCAGCATGCAGAGTTTGATGCACAAGGGACTCCAAAAAGCATGTAATTGAGTTTCCCAGAATTTCAAATGAAGTTGATGATCGTCACATCATAACACTGCTTTAGTGAAGCGCAACGTTAACAATCATTTTAAAATGAGCAAAACAGATTAACAGTTTTATACTGTTACTTAATTGATGAAAGTTAATTTGTTAGAAATCCAATTCAAATGCACCTAATGAAACTATTATCGCTTTCTCTCCCTACAGGAACGGGAAATTTAAAAAATAGTTTCAGACAATACTGGTACTATAGATACAGAATGGATATGTTTTCGTATTAAAACCCTTTTATTTTTGGTTCTTCAAAAGCATTGGAATGGTGATGGGAAATCTGAACACTATGTGTAAGAAATTCACTGGTTAAGCATTGAGACAAAAATAATGAATACTGATAAAAACGTATTATTTGTACTAGTGTCTCCGAGTACGTTCACGGCACTGTACCAGGAATCACTTCTGGAAATATCATGCCATCAGTTTCGAGCACTGTAAATAACTCTTCCTCTTATGCTGAAATTGTCTCTTCGGGGATAGAAAATCGGTGATCTTGACATCGTATCGGTTGATTATAGTTGGGAACAGAAAAAAATCGCACAGGTCACGGCTATTGGAAGAATGAATTATTCTTCAATTCCTTGCAGAATGAGCTGCAAGAAAATGTCCATTAGTCCCGTCTTTGGAGTATCTGAATTATTGGAAGACACCTCCGAGGACAAACTTCAATGTATTATTTGACCAAAGTTTTTTGAGATCTGCAAAGTGCAAAGCTAGGAAACAGGTTGCTCGTGCCAGGTCTGTTTGGTACGGCGGCACTTTGGGCCTCTTGACTTAGCCAGGTCATCGGGAAAACCAAATGAAGCACTGGCATTTTCTTTCTGGATCAAACTGATACATTCAAGTTTCATCGATTAAAACACGGCAAGATTACCTGCAGTTAAAACTTTGCTTCACTTCTTGGTACTATTCCAATCCGTTCGGGTTCTATCCTTCAGACAAGTTATGACGTAAACATTTAATTGTTTTTCACGAAAGTATTATTTAAAAATAGTTGAAACATTTCGAGAACTATTTACTAATGTCAAGTCAATGTCTTTGTAAAGTATACCCTGATGATTATTTCCAAAAAGATGATTTTTTGTTATTGCATTTGTTCGTATGCCACTCTTTTAAGAGTTTACTGTCCCCCATCTTAAATCCCCCAAATCATCAGAATAAAGTAATCTAGACGGGGAGAACCTCCCGAAAGCGCTCAAATGGCTACGTACTTTCATTTAAGTATATTTGAAATTGTTTAAGATCGTTGCACTTTCAAGGGAACTTTCTACGCTTAAATATAAAACTTGAGTAAATGAGTCCCTTCAGTGCTCTGACTGTTATCATGGAAACACCAATGACTCAGTAGTTTCAACCCAGCAACATTGCTTACCCTAGGAATAGCCAATGTTCTCAACACTTACCTAACGGAGGAAACAATATTCTGCGCGGGCGCGGCGAGAAAGTAGGATATTGGTTTCCCTCACTACATACGTTCTTCCGCCACTAGGCGCGAGTGCATAAAAAGTGAGCAAGTTTCCCCTATAAAGACGACGACTGCTCAGTAACTGGCCGGTGGACAATATGGAAAAAGAGGCAGGGGGAAGACGGGAGATAAAGAGACATGAAGCAGTCTGTCAAGCAGCAATGGTAGTCCCCTCATAACATGTTTTTCTAAGTAGTAAACCTATAGTTAACCGTAGCATAAAGGTTAAATTATATCTGTTTATGTTTTTTAATCAGGGTTTGACAAGATCGGCTGCGCAGCGGTCTTGTGAAAAAATAAAAAATACCGTCCAAGTTATAAAAAATTACGTACACATATACGAGCCTGGAGTAACGCAAGTAACTGAAATTAATATGAAGAGTTCTTTAAGTATAGGTGGTTGGTTTATTGCATTAAAATAAGTGTTGAACATGAGTTTAATTCCATTAAGCGAGAAAACGCACTACCAAAAAATGAAGATCTCTAAAACACACAATTTGTTTAAAACAAATTTTTTGCGACATCGTCCTCGAGATATTCGTCATTAATACTTCAGATTGTTCAAAACAATGTCATTCTTTCAAAGTCCTATCGAAATTCAGCTCTTTCTCGCGACTGCAGGAAAAGAATGTGGAATATTAAGGCAGTCCAGTTCTTAAAATTCCAACTATCGTTATTCCCTTTGTAAGCTTGATCTGTAATGAAATTGTTATGTAGTTATTTCTGGATTATAATGAAGTAGATAGAAAAATAACAGTTTCTTAACAATAATTTGTATACCCACTAAAAACTATAGAGAATAGACAAGGTCATGTGAATGTGGCATTATCAGATTTTTGTTTCAAACAGATTCTATATATAAAATTTTATTAAAAAATTATGGAATGCTGCCCTGCAGTAAACTGCAAAATTCGGCAATTTGTGAGAGATTTTTATCTTAAACTTTATCGGCGAAGAGTATTTTCATTCTTATAGAAAACGCAAAAAACACGAATATACGTTTACGAAAACACAATCTTCCATCTTATTCAACTGCTAAAACTCAGATTCCGGTATCACCCGCCATCGCATTTCACCGGTGCTCCATCTTCATTCCATGTATCACCAGTGTCATCGCTTGCGATGCCATGATAGTAAAAGCGGGGGTTAAATACTACACAAAAAAAATCCGGTATCCCCAGCCATCGCATTTCACCGGTGCTCCATCTTCATTCCATGTATCACCAGTGTCATCGCTTGTGGCGCCATGATAGTAAAAGCGGGGATTAAACACTACACAAATAAAAAAAAAAAAGAACTCTGATCATAAACATATGCGCCATTTGGTAGTGGTTGCGGCAACTGTCGTTCAAGCGAAGGTAGATCTAATGTCTCACAGTGCATACCATACGGTTTTATGGAAATCGGACAAACCTTTATACAATCGCTGAAGGTGAAAAACTAATTTTAATGCTAATATGTTGATATTCTCACAGTTTATATTACCTGGAGAACAACTATTTCTCGTCGCTGCTTTGGCTGTCTCTAATCCAACATAATTCTCCGAAGGCTTTGTCATAACTGACCCACGGCAGGACTTGCCTTCAAATACGCAGCAGCGAATTCCCAGAGCTGAAGAGGAGGCGCAAAGAAGTGTTTTTTTTCTTGGGCGATTATTGAGCCTGTACATTTGCTAACGTGGTAGACACCTGCAACAATACAGGGAGGATATATGAAGTGGCCGCTTGCGCACGCTTTCACTTGCTAAGGTAGTAAACACTGCAACAATCCAGAGTGTAAGGTAGAGGCGCGACCCACACATGTATTTAAGCACGTTACTTACAATAACTACATTTGGTCATACGAAATTGTTTATAAATAAACATAATTTTGGCTACCGTGGTTAGTACCAAGGAGAGACTTTGACACACACTTCTGCTCTCTCTCTCTCTCTCTCTCTCTCTCTCTCTGTCTCTCTCTCTCTCTGTCTCTCTCTGTCACTCTTCTTCTTGGTTTTATTTTTTGTTCACAAATTTGTTGCAAATTAAAAAAAATAAGAAAAAATAAATAAAATGAACTGCAGGGCAAATCAGAGGCCATTAAATACAACTTTGATATGTATATGTGACCATACAACATTGTGGGTAACCTCCTTCAAACTCCGTAATCCTGCATAGCATTTTACTACTATTTGATGGGAATTTTAAGGAAGAATTTTCGAGCTGATATCGATTCGCTATCAGATATTCGATTATCCGCTTCTACCGAAAAACTTCAGCGGTTAAACGCCCGGATACATCTGTAAGGATCTCCGCTTTCATCTCGATAAGAATGAGAATCAAGTGAATGTTGCTGCTTTAAATGCCTTCATGAAAACTGAATTAACTGTTTCATAGATCGAATGTTAATTAATTTATTTCTATACCAACTGTATTTTAAAGTACTCTCATTTTATTCGGGTTTCAGTTTATTAATTGCAAACTGTCGAAATATCCTCTATATTGCAATCTAGTGCAATATAAAAATCGTTGATAATATTGTAACCTCTTCAGTGCTTTAAAATATTGACTCCACAATTGTAATTAAGTGTGTAATAGTAATATATATAGAACAAAACATTGTTATATTTTTCGCTGATTTTCTGTCATAAGCTAAGATTGCATTTTTCGGCACTTACCCATAGCGGGGATGATTCCCTTTGTATATTATGTAGCACGACGAACACATTTCTACGCATTTTATTAATTTGATTGTCCTTTCGCAATCTAAGAGAAAAAAGTGAGCCTCCAACTGTGATCTGCCCTTGCGTCTGCGAGAATCGGTAAACACTGAACTCGGAAAACTGGTTAATAAGGGAAACATCCGATTCAGACTGGGGACGTTCACCTTAATTAGGTCTTCCAAATACATCCGATTCAGGTCGCATGGCCAATCATCCCGGGGAGAAGGTAAAATGCCCATTACAGAACACTAAATTCTATTTCATTTAACCTAATTTAAGGTGATGCATCTGGGAAGTCTGTACAAAAATTGTGAAACATAAGAAAAAAAAAAATCAAAATAAATTAAAATGAGTTCTAAATTTTAAGACGAGATATAGAGTTTCTCCCTCGCCGCGCTTAACTACAAATTAACTGAAATTATAATAAATAGTGAGGCACATGCTTATTAATAGGCATGCCCAACGTTAAGCCTTATTTTCTCGTAATTTTTTTCAAACTCTTTTCCCTACTCAAAATGCTGAAAACAATGCAATTTTATCTTACGTCTTTCAAAATGTTTATACGGTCTTTCTAAAGTACATTAAAATGGTCATATGCATTTTTTTAGAAGTAATAATCCAATTTTGAGAAATACATTATTAACTTTTGAAAAATCAAAATTCTTTAAAAATACGAAGAATAATAATGTACTATAATAATTAGGGTTAATATAAAATATGGTATGATAAATCTACTTTACTCATTTACTTTGAAACTTAAATTATTAATCTAAACATTTTTAAAAATACATTACGTGGATCATTTTACTAGAACAATGAATTTAGGCAATAATAATTATTTAAATAACCATGGGATATAAAATATTGATACATGGAGAAAATATCACTATTATTGTGTATAATAACTGTATAAATTACAGTAAGTTTATTATCTTACATACTGTGGATTATGCAAATTTCAGAGACGCATTACCTTAACCAAGAAATTAATGGCTAAAATACACGTGTATTGTTGTTAACTTGGAGTCTATTTATACTGTTTAACCAATTATAACCATGCTTGCACTAAGGTAAATAATTATACTTATGAATGAGCCTTTACAGGGACGAACAAACAGGACTCCGAGAATTATATCAAAACGAATACCTGTTTCGGTGTCTATCCGCAACAGTGTTTCTGTTTTGCGGTAGACTGTTCCAGTGCTATACAACTTCAACTCTGGTTTGCCTTTGCTTCCTACGCTACATACATTGTAACGTTTGTTTTGGAAATTACAAGATAACTCCGCCGGAAATGCATCTCGTTAAGGAAGAAAATGAGATGTCTACCCTACATTCACCGGAGACGCTCGGAGGCATTATTTGATTTGTATGTAAGAGCCTAGTTCATTTCCTAAACGCATAATGTAAAGAGAACAAGCTACATACGAGAAAGCCTTATAAGCTGTTGTGCAGCTCTGTCTTAAATACAAATAATAAATACAGCGAGGGCTAATACTGCACGAGTTCAATGAAATCTCTCAACCCACGCTTTATGTAATCTATCAGGCAACTGTCGTTGCATTGTGCTCCTGATTGACAAGTAAAACAGTTGACATACGACTATGCCTGTATAAGGCATCAGCTGACGTAAACCACAATCAACAATCTTTGTCTTCCCTTTCAATAAGTGGTTTTCTTTCCCAAATAGGGATACAAACTGTCGGTCATCTTTAATCCTTTCAGTTAAGCGTTTTACATATCTCTCGTTGAGGGTTCAATAACCGAATGCTTTAATGAATAGGTAAAGTGCGCTACAAACGTTATGGATACTGCAAGATTTGCTATTTCCGACACTAAAGGCCCGGTTTCACAATATAAGCTCAAGCTTCGTATCGGACTTTAAGCTACAACAGAGTTTTACAGTGTATAGCGCAAGCAATAAGCTCGGCTTATACGGGGCTTGACTAAAACGTGCTTAATTAATGCATTACTTTAACTAATATGTTCAACGATAGACTATCGAAAATGTTTAGAACCAAAACCTTGGTCACACAAGGAATGACCGAGAATTCTATGAGAGATTTCGATTAAGTAAATAGTCGGCAAAGATGGTACCAATATTATTCATTATACAAACAAAGGTATAATCAAATAAATAAAAGACGACTGGTAAACAAAACTTCGTTTTATACGAGGGCCGTTCAGAAAGTAGTCTCCGATCGGTCACAGTGCGGGTAGTGGGGGGAGTAGCGACGCCATCTGTGCATTCACGCACTCAGCAGGTCAGTCGGCATCAAGCCGTGGTCGAGTGAAAGTCGTACCTGCGCTAGTTTAGTGTTTGTGGCCGTTTGAAATGTCTACTGCAATAGAAAACCCCGCCAAATGTGAAGTGCGTGCTGTTATAAGGTTTTTTACAGCCAAAGGATATTCTGCAGCAGCTATTCATCGTGAGCTTTGTGCCGTGTACGGACCAAGAGTTATGAGTGAAGGAGTGGTCCGTGAATGGGTACGTTTATTTAAAAGTGGACGAGAAAACGTTCATGATGAAGAGAGGAGTGGTAGACCATCATTGGTCACGGACGAACTCGTTCAGACAGTTGATGCAAAAGTTCGTGAAAACCGACGTTTCACAATGTCGGAGTTGTCTACTGATTTTCCACAGATTTCTAAGACTCTCTTGTACGAGATAGTGACAGCAAGATTGGGTTACCGTAAGTTCTGTGCACGATGGGTGCCCAACATTCTTACCGACCACCACAAAACTCAAAGAATGGCCTCTGCATTAGACTTTCTGTCACGTTATGAGGCCGAAGGTGAACCATTGTTAAACAGAATCGTGACCGGGGACGAAACCTGGATTAAGTACGTGAACCCTGAGGCAAAAGAACAATCAAAGATGTGGGCACATTCAAATTCGCCTACCAAACCAATAAAAGCCCGGCAAGATTTTTCTGCCCGAAAATTGATGGCAACGGTGTTTTGGGATGCAAAAGAGGTGTTGTTGGTTGAATTCATGGAACGTGGGACGACCATTAATCAAGACGTGTACTGTGAAACACTAAAACAATTACGACGGGCTATACAGAACAAACGCCGTGGTATGCTGACTTCCGGTATCGTTTTTTTGCACGATAACGCCCGTCCTCACTCTGCTCGCAGAACAACAGCCCTTCTTGAGTCCTTCAAGTGGGATGTTGTCAACCATCCACCTTACAGCCCAGATCTGGCGCCAAGCGATTATCACCTCTTCAGCATATGAAGAAATGGCTCGGGTCCCAGCGGTTTGATGACGACGAAGAGCTCAAAGATGCGGTCACAGGCTGGCTCCAGGCACAAGCGGGTGATTTTTATGCAGAAGGAATTTCAAAGCTTGTGAACAGATACGATAAGTGCCTCAATCGTTATGGAAACTATGTAGAAAAATAGTGCAAAGATGTAGTTGTAAGATGTATATATTAAAATATTTTTATTTAAGTTGGTGAATTTCTTGCAATCAACCGGAGGCTACTTTCTGAACGGCCCTCGTACTTTATACCGTTATCGTATAATTTGTCACACACAATGTGTGCATTTCTTATCGTTTTATAATTCAGTAACTCAGTGTTTCGTAAAAAGCAAAACTTTTCTATTAGGTAACACATAATATGCAAATGAATGCGTGTAGTTGGATATTTTCCAGCATCTCAACATCTACAGCACTCACTTCTTATCCACTTCGCATAACAATTTTCGCCCATATTTGATTTTTCTTACTCCACGGTAATTTGCACGACCACTTGCACTTCACAATTTGTAGGAGGATGCTCGCTTCTTGAGAAGTAAAGTTCACAGTTTTGACCTGATTTTGCTGGTTAACCTAAAAACGCTTATTTTACGAACTTCGTCATAAACAATGCAAATTCGCTCGATGCGCATGCGCAAGCGATAACGACTTTAGCATTCGATGGAGATTCTTTTATTTATAATGTTATTTAATGTCGCCTAACTACAGAGGTTTTATAGCGACATCATGTAACAATAAGGAGCTGTTCAACTCTGTAAAGCCAAACCTGGTTGCTGTAAAACTTAAAAATAAAGCGCAAGCCTGGCTTTAAGTGGCGTCCGTACCTTACTAAAAGGTATGTTGAGAATTAATATTGGCGTTTTACTAAAATAAATGGATACCACAATTCTTTCAAAGTTATGTAACCTTTCAAAGAAGTTTCTAGATTTTTATTGGTAGTATACATTGTTATAAAGTTTGTCTATTTTGTAGAACTTCTAACTCGACACAAATTAAACACCCTAGAGTGAATTCGTCTCCTAGACGAAGAAGTGGTGGTGATGAATGTGCTCTGTCGAAAGCTCATATACTTTAAGCCCTTACCTAAAATACTTTTTATGCAACCCTATTTCTTTTATACGAAATCTGATCCACAAATGTTCCTGATAGATACAGTCCAAACAGAGCAGGTGTGTTCCTCTACAGAGCACTCATTTAAACAGTATGTTTCGCAGTTTTTCGTATTGTTGGTATGAAAGTCTCTTTGCTGAGCGCGCCATCGTCATTAAATAAAGCCGATCACTCGTTTTGCCTTTCTTCCATTATAGGTGAGCTTCTGTAGAGGAAGAAAATAAGTGCACTGAATAAAATTAATGCCAATGCCACATTTTTGGCAGCGATTAAAGTAAAATTATTGCAAATAAGGTCGGCGTATCTCATAATATATTCATAATAATGTGGGTCATAAAAGAGGAACTGCAGAAGAAGAGCCAAGGAAAAATAGTCTGGGGAAAAACTTCTGCAGATGAAAATATATTCTTGACCCTTCAACCTCTGTATATCCTGGGCAATTATCTGCTTCCAATTACTACAAGTCGATAGACGACCACGTGAAAGTTGAAGGAGTCAGCTTTTATATTGACCTGTCTTCAGTGTGGGACATCATAACAAAAATTAAATGGGCATCTTGAATCTGCAAAGGGAAGATCAATGGCATAATGTTCTAATTATAGATTATTCAAGTTCTGAACTTTTAAATGGCATCTGGCGTATTTGGATTTGGTTCGGCATGAAGTTGATCCTTACATTTGAACTATTGTTCCAAATGATTACAGTATGGGTGTTGGAGGAAACTCCTGAACTGTATAGACACTCAAGTTTCGAATCCTTGATGGCAACACTATACTTCATAGGATCTGAACTGTAACTGAAGAGAGTAATTAATTAAAAATACTGGAATTATAGTTTTGTCTTAAATCACCAGATCGATATTCCATCGAACATATATGGTAACTGGTTTAACAAAATTACATTCAGGAAGAAAGATATCTTCTATCTCGATAAGTCTTATGTGTTAAGATATCTTGTAAAATTACAACAATAAGAGCGAAAGCCATTGTATAGGCAAGGTATAGCAAATGCATATTTTTTCCGTTTTCTGACAATTGCAAACTGTTATCACATCCATTCTTACTCAAATCATGAACGTGCAACAGTTTCTATTGCACGAAGATGATTATTAGGCTCTATTAAATATTATCTACTTCTTTAAATACAATCTTGCTATTAGAAATAGTAAGTTTCACAATACACCTTACATACAAATTGCTTCATAAAGTTCGCTTTGACAAGTGGTCGCTTTAGTGTGGCATCCCTGTAAGGTATTTAATACAAGATGTACTCCATAATTTGCACCCTCCGCTAAGATGCAATCTGAAATTAATTTACTCTCCTTCATTCCTTTGCTATCTTCCAACAAAAACATATATTCTACTGAAGCTTCATTAAAATATTTTTTAATTCAAGCTATCGCATCCTCATCTTTATTATTCCTGATTCTCTTAAAAACCAACCTTTATGAAATATTTTATTTTATAAAAAATAGAACAGGTAATACTTAAAAAAATACTTAAAGGTAATTGCGAGAGAGCTAATTTGTTTACCAGCAGATTTAGCTCATGTAAGGCAGAAAGGAAACTAAATGTATTTACATTAAAACTGTGTTTCAAAATTGGCAAAGATATCAAGTACAATAACTCGCTCTAGGTTCAAAATCCTTAACAGGAAATCAGAACCTTAAGTTTCAAATTTTGACCTCTTTGGCTGTGAAAGAAAGCAACAATGATTTGTAAGCTCTAAAAATCCTTAATAACTCCATACTATGCGTTTTGAGTGAGAGCGGAGAGACTCTAATATTTTTGGCGAAAGTGAAGTCTGCCAAACCAAGGAATGAGGTGATGATTCCGGTTTGCTAAATTCATCAGTTTAAAATAATTTTCTTCTGTGATTATGACTTATGAAGAAGAAAATATGTTTGCGTTCTAACCTAGATCAACCAGCTTTTCCCTCCTCATGTTTGTGGTTGGTATTTGACGTTTCATGTGGCAAACACTTGCAGTTAACATTGGGCCGATCACGAGAATCAAATGTCACGTATACGTTATACGTAAATATGAATGAGTTTTAATGATAATCAGAAATAACACTCCAGTAACTTACAGCTGCAAGACATCCTAAACGTCTCATCGCGAATCAGAATGAAAAGTCGTTTGAAGTAAAGCTCTAAGTTGTGCGATATCTTTTAGCCGCGTAAGTCGCTATTGTATATTGGAGGAGTAATGTACGACTTAGCAATCAATCATTTCTTTGGTCATGACGCATCGTCTATGTCACGATAGTGATAAAATATATTCTCAAAAATTGGGTAATGAGGATACGTATGAATCCTTAAAAATACAGAATTTCCACAGGAACTCTGGCCTGTAACATATTTCCTTTGCTCTCATCAGACCATATAAGATGAAAAATAGTCCATAAATTGATCAAAACTTTGCTATTAACCAGAGAGTTAAGAATTACTAGGTTCAAACCTCAATCTAACTGCGGTATTATCGTGGTTTTCCCTCAGGTAAACACCGGATTGGATATTTCACTTCCCAAACCCAAATTTCCACACTGAGTAAAAGAAATAGAAACAAAATGCACTGAATAATCGGAAACCGACGACGCAGTAAATATTTCAAGTCATCATCCTCCATGTATAGGGGGTAACAAACATGCTAGCCAAGATCGCGGGTTCAAAATTGGCGATAGTCGATTGGTTTTTGTTTTTTCGGATGCAAAAGTCCATAGCAGGGTTTCCTTCGGAAGGGAAGAGTATATTTACAGCGTGTAAAAGAACCCCAAACATGACATTATCATGACCGCTGAGCAAAATTAAGCGGTATTTCACGCACAATGTAGAATGGGAATCTCAGAACCAAATCAATTAAATAGCGTCCATAAATAAAACTCAATTTATGCTATAATTTATGTAACGTCACACACTGACTACGTATGGGCCGATAGCAGGACCTGTAGTTCCATGGTTTAAAATTAAATAAATAACAACAAACAATTGGAATTAAGGTCACTCATCAGGAAAATAGTCAATCAGTCTGTATAAAACTTGTATAAAAGTGAAAGAAAATTACTAAATTAAGGCGCAAAGATTACGCAAATGACCAGATAATGGCGTAAATCGAAATTACAGTTTTCCTTAAATTAGAAAATGGCATTAAATTGCCAAAGCATCTTAAATTATAGATTTTCATAACACAGGACTCATGATCAGAATGTATGTTCCCGATAGCAATGCCTACTATGCACAGTCACAGTCACATATTTCTATGACTTGAAAACAAAGGGTTTTTGTTAGGAATATAGATGCATATTTTCACATTTTTAATGTTATAAGGCTAATAGAAATGGCAGCACAAAGTCATATGTTGGAACTTTTTATAAAAAGAATAATGCTATAATTACTAGATACGAGTATTTAGATTGAAATATGTTTAGGATATTTTAAAACCTGTTATATTTTTTGAAATCATTGTGAAACTTTTAAAAGCGTTGTTCAGGATGTTTTCACAAAACATTTTCCTCTGTGACAAAATACGATCACAAACCTGCAGGCAAGCTAGTGGGTTTTTCGCCAAATGTTTCTATCTTTGTTTACCTCATCTTTCTCCCTTCAAAGCCTTTAACCAGAAAAATGTATTTTATTCTCAGTTCATATTCAACATGTTTAATGTGAAGGGTCCTCTCAGTAAAAACTTACAGCACACATTTTGTGACAAAATATTTAGTTATAAAGCTATTTTATTCTGCAATTTATGCGAGGAGAAAGCAATAAAATGACCTTATGTTGCACATACAATGATAATGAAGTCATATTTGTGTTCTATTGGTAATACGTTTAATGGATTTTTGGGCCATAAATGCATGAATATTTTCTAATTTTTAGTTATAAAAAACCGCGCTCTCGACTTCAGTATCCAGGTCATGGTCATCATCTTCAAGAGGTCAGAAATGCTATCGATTATAATTGGGGATTAATTATATCATAATATGATTGAATTCGGTGTCCATATGACTTAAGTGTTATTTCTGTACCTGTTTAGATTAGTGGCATGCCTCTAAAGATGCAAGTAAAACGAATCGATTTCGAAAGCATTAAATTCATTTATTGAAAAATTATAATTCTTAATAAGTGACACCCAGTGAAAATCCACATTCACTTAATACGTAATAACTTGATCAGCGTGTGGTTAAGATTTTGTGGTTTTTTGCTGAGGCTCCTAAACATCGAGCTTCAAGTCAGCTGGAACCAATTTCAGAATGAGTTTATACCGCTCATTAGTGAAACGAAGTGTAAAGGTGTTTCTTAATGCAAAAGTTGTAATGCGTCATTAATGTTTCTGTAATATTCTATAACATGTACGTTATTCTAACTTACATAATACTCACATATTATATTATTTTGAAAGCATATATTTAGAGAACAGCAGTTCGTACCCAGAACAGATTTGGGAAGGAAATTGTTAATAACTTTCCCGCTTTATTTTAATTTGTTGTAGTGCTATCACAACGTAAGGAAGAGAGTAATTGCAAGTGCCGAAGTAATTACAATAATGGAGTATCCGGTTTCCGAGTGCAGCTGAGAAGCTGAAAGAATTTTAAAATTCAGATTTGATTACCAAGACACATAGAATTGTATAACTAACTCACTTGTTAGTTTTGCTGTATGCGACAATGCTGTGTAATGATGAAAATTAGTTTTCCTTTTCGCGTTTTTCATGAATCTTTTAAAAATTGCAGTAGCAATGTGATCTGTTTTAGGAAGAAAAAACAAACAACAGCAACAAAAAACTAGCAACCATCTTCTTACGGGCACTGGGAGGTCGTCGGACTTTTGTAAGGTTCTAATCGAAAGATCCATTCAGCCGATTGACCTTTATTTATGGATCACAAGAACAAATCCAAGATTCATCATCAATAATGCCTTTCCAAACCAAATTTGAAGTGCCTCCTTGGATTTTTTCTGTATCAATCAATGCGTTGTTGTTTTCCATCGGGAGTCTGTTAATGTGCAATCTAATGACTCCAAACTTTTCTCTCTAACTGCTGGTGTAAAATGTTTTGGATTTTATTCATATTAATCCCCAATACGTGTGAATAAATTATTAACGTGCCCTTTGATCTTCATCAAGCATTGCTCAAACAGAGGCAGTATTTTCACCCGTAACAGCAGTTCTTGGGCGTCTTTCACGAAATCCATCACTCATTTTGAATACGCTATACCAATTATAAGTTTTTGCTTTAGATGCGGTTTCTACCCAAATGCATTTATAAAATCTTATATTGTTTAGGCGTTAATGAAATTTAAAATCGTAGCCCAGAAATGTTCTATAGCCAGTTGTGAACACAAAACCATTAAATGGTGATAACTAACAAACCATTAGATCAAATCTAACAAACTATACGGTAATAAACGTGTAAAACATAAAGTAGCAAATATAAATACATTTAATTTGTTTTTAGAAAAGTTTCAGTTTCTTAAACTTTTCAGGTCGTCCTAGTAAAAGCAACGTGTGGTTAGTCAAGAATAGAATCTCCTTATCCTATATTTTCAGGTATAATAACAAACGTAATGTTTAAATCAGTTTTGTACCGTATCTTAATGCAGTATCATAAACCAAATTGAGAATGCGCGAAACGTTGTTATGTGAACAAAATGTGCGAAGTGATTTAGTTGAATATTCTTGTTCTGTACAAAAGAACCGAAATTATACTGGTGTGCGATTTTTGCTGCGAAGGACGTGATGATCATCTAAAAGGAGTGTGTGTGTGTGTGTGTGTGTGTGTGTGTGTGTGTGTGTGTGTGTGCACGAGTGGGGGGGGGGTAATTAATTTTTGGAAACTGTAAGGTATGTTATAATTTGGCCATATAGCATACAGTTAGTGTACAGATAATACATAAAGGGCATATATTTTAAAACTTGCAATTAAGAGGCTGAATATAATGATTTATAATAAGTAGTTTCTGAAGCTCGCGAATAACGCTATTTGACGCGGAAGCGTAAGTGTCCATTTTTTATGAGAATAGTGATATTGTACACATTTGTATAGATCAGGGACGGAAAATAAAACGGGAAATTTTCAAACTTGTGAGTACTCGTTCAACTGCCCAAAACTTCGTCCCGATTGGCCAAGAAGTGGAGTTTCGTACATAGGGTAATGCTAACGTCATTTTAAAAGAAACATAGTCGCATATTTAATTTGTATCAGTCTGATCTTTAGGATGGATACACGTAAGTTCATAAGTCGTGCGTGAACTTTAACCAATATCAGAAGGCATTCTCCAGCCGGCAAGCTGCCTCACAGGCATGGACAGCTGCCTATCGCGGCTCCTCACTTTCCTTTGATGTTGATAACCGACTCTCGGGACTTAAAATTCGCACCCCGATGGGTGGGATCGAACCCGGGTGCATCCCGTAACCGGGAATCAGAGTTCCACACTCCAGCCCACAATACTATGTGCAGGATTTTTTATGCATATAATATATTTTAAGCAAACAAACAATTATCCACGGGGGCAAGACTTGTGGGACGTTTTAAATAAACTTAGATGAGTTGATCATTATCACACTTGTGACTTATGTGATAAGTGACCTTAAGTAATTGTTAGCTGCTATAGACGGCCTTCTGCTGCTGCTTTAGTGTATTCACACATTCTGGAAAGCAGCTGCACTGCACTTTTCCCTTATATTTCTAAGGTTTTTGTTTGTGTTTTACTTTATATTCACTTCTTCCAACGCTTCTCAAGCTTACAGCTTATTTACTTCAATATCAGGTATCAGATCTGGACTACAATTCTATATATTATTTTGGGACAAATAATGTATGGTATATACTTTTAAATTAAAATGGGCTGGTTCAGTTTGGTGATACAACATTAATATCCGACGAATCTCATTTTCAAAGAGTTAAATCAACTAATATTTGTCATCAAACAAAACTCCGATTTTTTTTATAAAAAATAAACAAGTTCTGTTCTTCATTAAGCTTCTGTTTTCTCTGAAGCACAGAGCTTATTTAATGAAATATTTTTAAAATACACACATTGACGGAATTATTCAGATCTCTCTAGAATGAAATGAAATTAAATCTCATCAATACATTTTAATAAAAGAACGGAATATTAAATTTAATGGCTATCTGTAGAGCGCAAACAGATGAGCTGGGGTCCGAGAATACCATCACTGATAGAGGATCCTAAAAATCACATCCAGAGCCTCATCATGCGAGCTTGTTCACAAATATTCATATGTAGTTGTGTAACGAACCACGCAGCCCTTAATATAAATTCCAGGATTTATGCCTTCCCTCCCACCCTTTCTCCCCTGACACGGCCACAAAGGGAGAAGTAATTTAAAGCTTATTTATACCGGTTACTACCCTCAACGAATAGTTCCGCAAATTGCTAGCATGCAGGGAATTACTATTGCCAAGATAGAAACAAAATCAAAACTGTAAGGGAAGAGATATGAACATATTTTAATGAGAAAGTTCAGAGACGGATTGCCTTCACAGCCATCCTTTATGAGTTTATATCTACACTTACACATTCTTAAAACCAATTTCGACGCAGTGACCTTCTTGATTTATAATTAGCTCACATAATAGTGGTAAACATTTTGGATGTCAGATTCATATTATGCGCATCGTGGACAAAAATCATTGTCCATGTAAAATAAACGTCGATACAGGTGAGAGGTGTGTTTTGTGAACAAGGTCCACAACTAAAACAGAGTAGGCAATTGACAATTATGTGAAAGAATGAACGACATTGTTGTGTAAAAGAATACTTCATGATTAAGATTACATATCACTAAGAAAAACATACTGCTAATGTTAGTACGTTATAATTATATTATAGTTATAATCATATAATAACATCATAGTTAATGTGTAGCTGCAAATATGTTAAGTATTTCTAAATTGTAATGCACTTTTAATTTCTTGCTATTGGAAAAATGACATTAAAAAGGCGCTAAACAATTTCTATTTGGCATAGTATCAACTGTTATATTTGCTACTGTTGATTTCAATTGATCATTTGACCTATCTTACGCAAGAAAGTGAAACGATTTCTTTTCTGCTCTATTTCTTGAATACTAATTGTGCCACAAAAACTATTTTTTTTTTCCTTCTAAAAGCTGTGTTGTTATGACCTAGCTCAACATTTTATAAGAAGTCTTCGTTAAACAATAATTCTATACTTGGTCCTCAAAGGGCTCATTTCAAACCTCCCTGGATAAGAAATCTCCCATGTGTCGTGTTTGAGGCAGCTTTGCTAATGCTCGACCAAGGAAGCAAATAAAATGTATGCCAACTTGTCTTACTAATACTCGTACACCTAAATCAGCTTATTTGAAAATCGGATGGTTTCATACCCACAGTTCACATTTTTTGTTCCTGTGAAACAGCACTATGGTAAAGTGTGTAAAGGGATGCTTGCTCATGTTTCAGTCGTGAAAATCTTCCCTGTTGGAATCAAGGCTAACATCTAATGTCATTCAGCCAGGGCGGAGTTGGAACTCCCTTGCTGAAAAGATTTCAAAAGCAATAACAAAATGTAATTTTAATCTATGAATAAAATATCCATTTATTAAAATACTTCAAACCGGATTAAATTAGATTAATTATTTGACTACATACACATTGTTTAAAAATGTATCCATATACGAGGGGTTCAATAAGTGCTTAGAAACAGGTAGAAAAACAAATTACTTTTGGTAGTTACTGTTTTAAGTCTTCCAAAAAGTAGGGTTTCGGAAAATCCTCAAAATAGGTCTTATGTTTGGGAGATGACCTCTGCGTTAGACGTGAATCGTTTCCGCCGAGCCACTTTTTTAAGTTTGGAAATGCAAAAAAGTCACTGGGGGACAAGTCTGGTGAGTACGGTGGATGTTGTAATTCGAACCTTAATTCTACAATTTTCGCAATTGAAACTGCGCAGGTGTGCACCCTTGCATTGCCTTGATGGAAGAGAATATTATTCTTTGCCAGATGAGGGCGTTTTTTTCTTGATTTCTCCGTTCAACCGGGATAATAACGATGCAAAATACTACCAATTTATCGTTCTTCCTTTCTGCAAGTATCAATATAGATGATTTCGTGTGCAGTCCAAAAAATACGAGGCCATAGCCTTGTCTGCAGACTTCGTTACCTTTACCTTGTTCAGAGCCGGTTCGCCTTAAAAAAAAAAAAAAAACAACAACACTGTTTCGACTGTACTTTTGTTTCTGGAGTGTATCCATGTTTCATACACAGCTATGTATCAACGCAGAAACTCAACTAGGATTGCGATGGAAAAGTGCCAAACCAGTTTCCAAATCGATCACACGATTGCGTTTATTCTCCATTGAGAAAAACGCGGCACCCATCTTGCCAAGGACTTAGTAAGATTTAATTTTAGGTGAAAAATTGAGAACACTGTACCTTGTGACATGCCTGTAGCCTCTACTATTACGCGAACTTTGATTCGTCTATTACACAAAACTATATCCTGGATTTTATCAACCATTTCGTGAAAATCACTTCTAATGTAAACCTATAAATGGCGTGTTATTTATGGACGCTCTTTAACTACTGTGGTTCTCCACGTCCCATTCCAAATTGGGCGCGAAAGACCGCTTAATTTTGCTCAGAGGCCTCTCTATCAGGCTTGAGGTTCTTTTACGTGCCGTAAATATACGACACGGGACCAACGGATTTACCTCCCTTCCGAAGGAAGCCATGTTAAACAGTTTTTAGCCCGAAAAAATCTATCGTTCTCCGCCGGGTTTGAAACCGGACCTTAGGTATATGAAGTTAGCATGGTAACCATTACACCACGGAGAGCGAAACTATGTTCATCATTTGTGGATGTACAACCAAGTAAATTGTTGCAAACGCAGCAGCAAATGAGCCATGAACTTCATCCAACTCGGCTTTTATCTCTTTCGGTGTTAAGCTTTTAAATAAAAGTGTTTAATCACCGCAAGAAACTCGTTCTTTTCCATCTTTCTAAAGAAGCTTAAGATTGTTGATTCAATCACCTATGGTAACGAAACCACGTGATTGCCAACCAATTAGAGACGAGATTACTAAACTTCTTTCGATGCAACGAGTGTAATTTCTTGGAATTTTTAAGGACCTATTGCTCGCCCCTAGTACATAACCTTACGTAATACTTTTCTGAGAACTGTTGACGTCATTTATTTTCTGTAATGGAAGACAACTGTAATTCACCTAATGCACCTTTCTATGAGTCAAGGTTTCTAGCCTGAGGGGGGGGGATTACATGTGTCTCCAACTGCGACTATACGCCTTAATGGATCATATTTTAAATGATCGAGTGGTTTGCACTTGGACGGCACTAATGAGTTAAATATTTACTAGGTATCTATATACCTGAATAAGCTTCTCGTGAAAACGCTTAGCAGCATATGTATGCTTGATTGGTAAAGCATTTTTACTTTACTAAAGCCCACATAACAGCCAAAAGGCAACTAAACCAAAGTGAAAATACATAAGAAATCTTTGATAACAATAACATATTCCTCTAAATTAAAAAGCCTGCAAAACAAGACGCCATGAACCTAAATAGCACGCGCCCTCAAATGGTAAAAGACCATCAAAAGAAATACCAGCTGATTCTTCAATATTAGCTGGTGTCACTTTTTAGCTTTTGGAAATAACACTTTAAGAGGCATTCCAAGACAAAAGATTAAAGCAAGTTTTACGGTAAAAGTGGCAATAAACGTACAAAGCAGCATGTCACTCTGTTGTTAGTGTTGAGGTAAGGCTAGGTAAGGTTTTTCACTGGTGAAACAACAAAGTTTGGCCAGAAAGGCTAGGTAAAGGGTTTTCACAGATGAAACAACAGTTTGGCCAGAAAGGCCAGGGTAAGGTTTTTCAGTGGTGAAACAACAGAGTTTGGCCAGAAAGGCCTAGGTAAGGTTTTTCAGTGGTGAAACAACAGAGTTTGGCCAGAAAGGCCAGGGTAAAGTTTTTTCAGAGGTGAAACAACAGAGTTTGGCCAGGAAGGCTAGGTAAGGTTTTTCACTGGTGAAACAACAGAGTTTTTGCCAGAAAGGCTAGGATAATGGTTTTCACTGGTGAAACAACAGAGTTTGGCCAGAAAGGCTAGGTAAGATTTTTCAGTGGTGAAACAACAGAGTTTGGCCAGAAAGGCTAGGTAAGGCTTTTCAACGATGAAACAACAGAATTTTTACCAGAAAGATTAGGGTAAGGTGTTGAAGTGGTGAAACAACAGAGGTTTTGCCAAAAAGGCTAGGATAAGGTTTTTAGGTGGTGAAACGAACATGTTTTGCCAAAATCTAAGCTTGTGTCATGGAATACGATCTAGGGAGGCCATTAAACATCAACAGTAAATACTTTAATACTGGAAATATAAACGAAAGGAAGGGAGAACGTAAGGGAATAAATAATAAATCCTATGTTCTTTGTCTCACAGCTTAAATTCATTATAAATAATTCTCAAATAAAGAAATTCTTCAAGTTGTTTAAGAAAAGTGCGATCAGCGAAAACTAATATAATTGTACCTATACCTTATTCCAAATGCAAACGCGCCGAAAAACATGTTAGAGCAACATCTTATGGTACACATTCATCAGGAGAAAATCCATGTGTCGTTTAGCGTTGCATCTCATCCATCTTACGTCCCAAACGTCCCTATGTGACCATCGCTTACCGCCCCCAATCTAGATGTTTTATTCGTCTGTATTTCATAGCAAATGGTAAGCGTCAATTCTCGGACAAATCTGACCTGCAACATATTTATTACACCCAAGAGCTCGTTTTGGCGTGACTAGATAATAACGACTCAGCCAGATTTCCTCCCTCCTGGCAAAAAGAAAAGTGCTGGCTAAACAATATGGAGCACTATATCACGGAGGAATTTGCAGCATAAATTCCAATATCATCTTGCTTGTCGTACAACGCTCTGGGCTGGCAACCGAAAAAAAGGCAACAACAAGTACTAGGCTCGTTTTTCTAAAATCCATGACGTCTGAATTTTTATTTCCTTGAAAAGCCATTGTAAATTAAACCTATTCTACGTATAATGCAAAGCAGTGCGGCAAAAAACACAGAAATTATTCCCCCTTTTTGTTTTCGGCCCTTTCACTCTTTTGAAAGAAATGAGCACAGGCACATATATCTTTCTCTGTTTAATGCATGCGTGTGTGAACGTGTGAAGAAGGTATTTGACCTCATACTGTAAAGCTTTGTATATAATGTGTAACCAGATTATCAGTGAATTGAAGCGATTATAACGATATCATATTATGGCAAATAGCACAAACAAATACGTTTCTATAAAATAATTGTCAAATAACAACAAACGATTTAAGTAGAAGGGAAATAAGGGAGTACCACAGGCTAAAGCAATAATTAAATATTTTAAAAGCTGGTTGCTATGTGATTTAAATTCCTTTGTTTGTATGGATAGGAGTTGACAAATTCCATATGGGAAAAGTATAAGTATTTTAAATTTGAAACTATAACAGGGATGATATCTCAGAAATGCTCTATCAATATATATAAACATAATTATGTGTTGAGAGATCTATAGCTTTTGTGTAGAAAATTTTTGTCCACTCTTACGGTTTACCAGTTATGCAAAATTCAGTAAAATTATTCCAAAATAAAGAGGTTTTTAGGCTATTCCCAGTAAGATCAAGGTACGCATTTTATTTTGCATACAAATTAAGTGTCTTTAATATACGATGTATTATCAAAATCGTTAAAGCCATTTTTAAGAAAATCAACATTTTCGAAAATGTTTCCATGAAAAGGGTAGTTACGGGTTGGGGGATTTTCTTGAAAATGTTTGTGTCGCATACTTGGGAGACCTTTTCCTAAAACTATATTATTTTGGGGGGTTTCAGGGGTCTCAAAACATGCATTTCCAGTGTCTAGCGGTAACATGTTAGCCTCTAAATCCCAAGGTCGCGGGCTCAACCCTTCTGAGGGCTATGGATTTTTTTCGGGCGTAAAAGTTCTTAGCTTGGCTTCCTTAGGATTATATAGCCGTTAGTCCTGCCTGTGTGGAGATTTATGGCACTTAAAAGAACCTTAAACTTGAGAAAAAAGGCCCTGAACAAAGTTAAGCGTTCTTTCAGCCCAATATAGAATGGGACTTTGAGAACCGCAGCAGTTAAAAAGCGGCCTCAAATAAAACTCCATTTAATTTCTTTTTAATTTAAGCGACCATATAACAAAACTATAAGCAAATGTTTCTGATACTTTTCTAAATAATATATACTGATGTACCTATAATGGGCAGTTCCAACAGCACACGTTTTATTTCTAGCGCGCGAGCGCCAGTATGTTAATGGTTCGTGCTAAATAATTGAAACTATTTTCTTCTTTTTGGATTGAATATATAGCATTTAGAATCTAGGTAGCATTTAGAAAATAGTTTATATGAAGAGAAAGGAAATCTACGGGTTTACTGCCCTACCGAAGGAAGTCATTCTAAGGATTTTTATGCACAAAAAAAAAAAAAAAAAAAAAAAAAATCCATCGTTCTCCGCCGGATTTGAACCCGCGACCTTGGGTATATAAAGCTAGCATAGTAACCATTACACCACGGAGGGCGACTAGATTACACGAGATTTTAAATACTTGCTATAAGGGGAAGTTTTAACGGGGCGCATAACAAAAGCAATGGCAATACCTCGCATACTGTTCAGGTTGAGAAAAAGTTTGAATGACTACACTTTATGAGCGCAATGTTTCTGACAAGGCATGTCATTTACAACATTTTGATAGGATGCATAATTAACGATTAATGAGCCTCTGATTTTATGTCCTAGAGTATTTTATAGGCAATTTTTAGAAATCTGCGGTGCTAATTATCAATCGTAATTGAAATTACTCAGCTAATGATTTTATTAGCTAAATTGCCAATTTATCTGAAGAAGTTACCTATATCAGCGTTTCGTTACTACTATTCAGGTGCATAAACCTGAGGTGCATGAGGAACAGGTCCAAGTTTGGGTACTATAACACTGCAATCTACATTTTAATTTTAACAAACACTCCGTAAAAGTAGTTTCAAAACGCCGCTTGCCATTTACACAAAGGGGGTAAATGAGATATGTGTAAATCTTAAGAGGTTAACGCTAATTACGAAGGTAGAGCTATGGATTTCCGGTTTCTCTATTTTATTCAACAGTATTATTTATATACAAGGGTGTGGAGGAAATAAGTATTCATTAAAATGGAAACTGGTCGGGATATGAGAGAGACATTTGTTGAAAGTGCGACAAATGTAGGTGCATGTATTCCACGTGACGATGATGAGTATTGGTCGGCCAATGGACGGGACGGAATTGTAGGAGAGACCACAAACCGACTTCGTTGTGGTGATGTAGCTATTTCCCTTCTGCAGGGTGGTAACTGAAAGAACACACACATCCACGCTGGTACTGGAAAGTGAATCCAGGTCCCCCGCACCAAAGGCAGGGGAAACAAAAATAGAAGCTACACCGTGTATATCCCACTCCAAACAGTAAAAGTCAAGATGTAACAGCAATGTAATAAGACACAAAAATCAGATTCTTTTTCTAATAGTGTTAAGATGCACATTTTCGATTTACGGTTATTATATGTAGCTAACTTTACTGTTAGCGCAAAAAATCCTGAATAGCCTTTATTTTACTCCTAAAGAAGTGTGTAGTGAGATTTCTAGATGCCGAAGTCAGTTAATAGTCTCTATACTTGTAGCTTTCCGTTATCGACGGAATAAGAAGCTATACTACATTTATGAGACAACATTGTGTCTAGATTAAACTTTTAAAAGCGAATTTATAGTTTATATAAAAATACGTATTTCTCGGCGAGATCAAATGTGTGAGGCTCAGATTTTAAAATTAGGGAATTACGAATAAATAAATCCCTCGACAGCATGTACAAGAACGAATATAACGTTAAACAGAACGGATTCCGCGTGGAATGTAATTCACAATTACGAAATATCCAGGCAATAATTGAGAGTTCCAGATCCAGAGGTCTCAGGTTCTTACCGACTGGAGATTGAAAAATTGTCTTTAGTCAGAGTTTTTCCCAACCGCCTTGATAGAATAAAACGATATGTGACTGTAATAGAAACAGGGCATTCTGATGGCTAAATTATCCTTTATGATCAAAGACCAAACAATGACAAAAAAAAAACAACTATAAAATCTGTTATTATTTATGATAATTGATTTGATATAGGTATATTTTCATAAGCTTGTTCTGTTGATTCACGCATCTGGTTCTGACTTCAACGGCTTGTATGTCAAATTTGGGAAATTGAAAAGCAAGGGAAATGGGAAAATGCCCATAATCTACAGGGATTAATATCCCTGTAATATATTTACAATTATGCATCCTTAACTCGTACGTCAGCCAGCCATTGATGTCATGACTCGGGCATTTCAATATTGCCATTTAAGGTGTTGCATCTAAATCTGAAAAATTAAAAAAGAATTGGCCATAATAAAATAATATTAATGTTATCCTTTAAGAATTATATTGTATCTTTCCACTTGGCGCATTTCATCCACCAACCAGCTGAAGCTATAAAAGGGTAGGCGCATGCTACACGCCAAACTTAACCTTTTCTCGCAAATTGTTTTCCAACACTTTTCCATGCTGAAGATGCCAATTTTCATAAATTTGTTTTAAAAATGGCTATATTACTTTTTCAAAATACAGCACCAATTTCGAAAAATCAATTATTAAACTTTGAAAAATCAAGGGTTATGGAAAGTATTAAATGTATTAATTTTTCTACAATAATCAGGATTAACACAAAAATTATGACACGATACATCTGTTTGTAAACTCATTTATTGAAATACTTGAATTTTTAATGTGAATATTCTTAAAAATTGCATTATGTGGCCTCTTTTTATAATAGCAATGAGTTTAGAGAATAAAAAGTATTTAAATAGAAACCATTAGAATTTTGATACTTCCCAAAAATATTACTACTGTTGTGTATGATTACATTTCAATAATATATCTTACATATTGTGGTTTTTCCAAATTTCAGAGATGCATTACCTTAATGCTACATACATACCAGGTGACCCAACCTACCCGTATTTAATGTACACAGATATCCCTTCGTTAAAAGAGTTGCAAGACTCAACGGGGCATTTCAAGCTTAAATGCTTCAATGAGGAACTGGCCCTCTCAATGAGCGCAATCCGCCCACAGTCTCCGCTGTTAAGCAAGAGGGAAAGAGGACCGCTCATCCAGTCCCCCACTGACAGGTTTTAACTCTAAATAGACCCGTTGAGTTCTGCAACCCACGTAGGGATATCTGCACACGTCAAATATGCGGCAATTGGGTCATCTGATACAATATTAGAACTGCGTTGTTTACATTAAGGGACACCGGGAGTGAAATTTTGATTACAGTCGGTCAAAGAATCGAAAATTGCAAATGCTTGTGGAATCGTTGGGCATATATCATCATCATTTAGCTGTTACATCCGAGCTCTACAGTAATTTAAAGATCATACACTATACCTATTTCCTAGCATAAAACACCCTTTTTCTCAAAACTACATTTTCACTCTCTACTTTCTAACTTTTATATTATATATATATATATATATATATATATATATATATATATATATATATATACACACACACACACACATACAGGATGAGTAAAAATTATGGAACAATGCTTGTAACCTTGCTGTTATAGATATCAGTATGTTTTCATATTATTATGATTGTGAATATGGCATGGCTTTTATTTTAATGGCAAAATTTTCTTCTTCATTTTTTGGTCCTCAGGTCTCGGGTGTTTGAAGAACATACACAAACCTCTTCTTGGGTCCTCCTATCAGCATATCCGATCATCAAATCCGTTGCCTTTCTGTATGTTGTGCCATGATTAAGCCACATATTGAAGTAGCCTACTGTATTGTTTAATTCAAAACCTACTCAATTTGAAGTAATATAAAAATACCACTTCATAGAGTTGCAACAGTTCCATACTTTTTACTCATCCTGTATATAGCATAATTCAGTAACCAAAGCTATTGAAACATCGCGTTTAAAGCTCTTTTTTATGATTCAAAGCTCTAATTCTGAAAATGCTAACCAATTTCTTAAAATTCGAGGCGCGTGGAACATTTTGAGTATGCAAAATATTTACAAAATAAAAAGCATTAAATAATTTCTATCTTGTAAAGTATCTACCTGTATTTATGTAATTTGAATGAATAATTGCAGTCACAGTAACATTTTCAGAAAAACCTATAAAGAAATACAGAAATTGGAAACCGCACTCCCAGTCTGTTAACCGATAAGCTAGTGTTTCTTTGTCCTCCTTCGATTTCGTTGAATGGGGGATGGGACAAATATAGTGCAAAAGGTAATAACTCTGTAAAATGCATACATAAATAGTAGAATCCAAAATCACATTCATATCCGAAATAAAAACAAACAAGAGGGGGTAAAATTCACAAATATAGATTATTCAGAGGGCAGTCAGTAAGCACAAAGATGTCATCACAAGCATCAAGTAAGTTAATGCAAGATCAACTGGGATTAATAGAAAAGGAGATTTGCAGTTTAAGTCACCCTCCGTGGTATAGTGGTAGCCGCTAGCCTCTAATGCCCAAGGTTGCGGGTTAAAATAGGGCGGAGAGTGATAAATTTTCACTTTCTCTAGCCTGCATGTACAATGCCTATAGTAGGTAGAGAAGATATTGAATTCCACCCAAAAATTCGATATCGAGATTCACCGGAAATATAGCTTTTGAGGCCCCTGAGTCCGAAAAAAGCAATTTTATAAAAAGGTCCTGAGTGTCTGTGGACACATACCTCAAAAACCAAAAGACCGTTAGATGCCAAACTTAGTATTTAGGTCTAGTATCTTCCAAGGATCGACACGAAGATTTTCAAGAAAATCCTCCCACCAAAAATCTACTCTTTATATGAAAAAAACTTCAAAATTTTTGATTTTCTCAAAAATGGTTCTAACGAAGTTGATTAAAATTCCGTATAATAAAGATATTAACATCCCAAATAAAATATATTTCTTGAATTTTCTGGGCATATCCTGTGAATAACCCTTTATTCTGGATGAATTTTGCCGAATTTTGCTCAACTGCTAAACCGTAAGAGATAGACAAAAACTTACTACACAAAAAATGTAGATCTCGTCAAAACACACAATTTAAGTCCTTTACGTTTTTGTTGTGGAGTTAACCATTTCCCAGATATTCCTTATTATTGGTTTCAATTGTACTTATACTTTTCTGACAGGAAGTGTCTGTTTTTTCTTTTGTTCTACTCCTGGCCACGCAAAGAAGAGATTTGCAATGACAATCGCATAACGATAGTTTTTAAAACATTTGACTATCACTTTGCCTAATGCATTTCCTTAGTTCCCTTCTACTTATAAGGAACGAAGTAATAATAACATTCTGCTTCCTTCGAAAACCACTGGTTTCGTGAAATGTTCATTTGCACAAAAAAAGAACCCCATACCATGAAACGAAAGGTGCCTTGACTAAATTCTCCATATACCACGTCCGCAAATCGTGATTTCGTCCTATAGTGACACTCTCCAAGTTCACATAGTGGCGAATTCGTGAACTAGAAATTTCCTGATGAAGAAGCCATTGTAATGGTGGCCCAATATACGCCATCATGACGTTATGGTACTTGAATTGAATACAGGATTAAACCTCTGATGTGTTCCATTCACAGGACCTTCTTTACATCTCAGTAACAAGTTATAGTCAAAAAGCTTATAGTCATACTAATCGAGATAAACATTAGCGCAAATGGGTTTATTACTTGCCTTCTTGTAAGCAGAAGGGAAATAAGGGAGTACACTAGATTGAAGCCATGCTCACATCTTTTAAATGCTGGTTGCTATGTGAATGTAATCCATGCCTTTGTATTGTGAAAAGTTTACAAATTTCCATATGAGAAAAGTTGTATTTTAAAGCTAAAATCGACAACAAAGAATATCTGAAAAACATTCAACTCCACGAAAAAAATGTATAAGACATACATTGTGTGTTTTAGCGAAATCTATATTTTTGTGCAGTAAGTTTGTATTATCTCTTACGGTTTAACAGTTATGGAAAATTCATCCAGAATAAAGAGGCTTTCAGAGACAATTCCCAAAAAATTCAGGATATACATTTTATTTGCGATATAAATAATTTTAATATACAGTATTTTAAGCAATATCGTGGGGTCATTTTTGAGAAAATCACAATTTTCTATTTTTTCCATGTAAAGGTAGTTTGGGATGGGGGGAGGATTCTTCTCAAAATCTTCGTGTCGCATCCTTGGAAGATACCAAACTTAAATACCAAGTTTTGTATTTTACCGTCTTTTCGTTTTTGAGTTGCCGTGTTCACAGGCACACGGGCAAAAACAGGCCTTTATCTCATTTTTTTTTTTCTTATTCAAGGAGTCTAAAACGTGCAGTTTGGTGAAATATCGGATTTTAGGGTGGAGTGTAATACGTTCTCTACCTACGAACCATTACTGTGTAGAGAAAGTAAAAATACTGATCTGTCACTTATTTACACAGCGTACCAGTCAAAACAGTGAAGTGTTCCGCTTTGATAATCCTCGAATTAAAAGTTACAAATAAAAAAAGGATATAAAGCGGCACTCCGATCCGCCACTGATAACATGCGGATAACCACAGAGTTGAGTAACAATTTACCTAGTTCAGCGCCCCTAATTTCATACGCAATGCTTTCAATTCGAGATACAAGCAATTTCGGTATGGTAGGTATGTCTACATAGTTAACTCGAAAGGATAGGGGAATTCCTGGCATTTTGCATCTTTCCGCACAATATAGTCTTGCAATCGATACCGTTCTCCCGTTATCGTACCTGTCTGCGCAATTCCAAACATTACGCTTAATTCCAAATACCAACATTTTCCCTTTCCCCCTCAGCAACGACGTAAAAGGAATGTTTTTAGCTGTTAAACACCCTTGTAGCCTGAAGATATTGAATATCCAATCAAAATTACAAGTATAAGCATGCACGTCCATTGCTTTCAAAAATAACTCTCTTTAAAACATATACATGAACAGTAAAGGGTAAAACGGAAGAGCATTCATAAACCTTTGCATGAAACAAAAACAAAAACATTGAGTATGAAGTCGAGTAACTAATAATAACCACGAGTTTAGCTTGGGAATTCTACAGAGTGCATTTGATCTCTATGGTAAAACTTTCAGAAATTGTTTCACTGGTATTTGCAAAAGGTTTGAAATATGGAACGCAAGGTCCACAATGGCAAGTAATTCAATTTTGATGTAATAGATATATAATGTATTTTTACTACATAGGTAAACATTTTGATACCGTGATTTCACTAGAAATACACATTTTAGGGTCCCCTGTATCCAAAAAGCAGTTTTTGAAAAAGGTGGGTGTATATATGTCTGTGTGTGTGTGTTTGTGAACAGCACAGCACAAAAACAAAAGGTTGGTAAAATACCAAACTTTATGATAAGTTCAGCATCTTTCATGGATGCGACACGAAGATTTTCAAGAAATTCCCCACCCAAAAGCTCAATAACAGCTGCTCGTGTTTTGCTTGCTGAATTGCTGGGTTACTTAAGGTTGGATTTTTAAAGATACACATATATTCACTCCTACAATCATATTTCTAGACACTATGGTAGTAGGAAATAATTCTGATTATAGTAAAATTATGTGTTCCAGTCGGGAATCGAATCCGGGACTCCTGGGTTGAGAAACCAGAAAGCTGTTCACTCGACCGCAGAGGCAGTCTGTGGAAATATGCTTAATCAGAGAAGCACAGTTTTAATAAGGAAACACTGTTCTCTTTAATTGTATTCAAAACTTCTACCGATTTTGTTTTATCCAATCATAGAGCACAGAAACCCTCCCCCCCACATTTATATAGCGCCTTTTAACTTCTACGGTCACATCGGGAGCTTTGACTTGTGAAACAATTCATCTGATTACAGTAGATTATTGTCATTAGGTTTATCATTTTATATCATTAAACACACGTACATTCACGCTCACATGCATACTTTTAAACGCTGTGGCGGATAGGTAATAATTCTGGTTAAAGAAAAATCCCCGCCCCAGCCGGGAATCGAACCCGGGACCTCCGGATGAGAAGTCAGCTCGCTGAGAAAACCTTTTATTGTGCTGTGCACATCTCCATTTCTGCACTTACTAATCGTGTGAGCATTGTTGTAAGCAATGTTCATAAATTGCAAGATTTCTACTAATCAGGAATTTATCGCAATACAACTATACATACAAATGTTTGTAAAGTTAAATCTATAAGCCGGACACTGTGTAAAGCAGCTGGACAAACTGTTGTCGGCAATGATCATGAAATCCAGCCGAGGACGCTGGATTTTGGGGGGGGGGGGAGGACGCATGTAAACAAATGCAAGAATTATTATTCTCTTAATCATTGCTGGATGCATAACAGCTTACTGCAATAGGAATTAGTGCCGAGACAGTAGGTTGTCATCTGTTTGAAGAAACTTGAGAATAAACTAGTTCAGAATACTATTTGACACATATAGTATGCATATTTCAACACTGCAGACGGTCATTTCCTACCCCTTTCTCTACAACAACCTGTTCTAGCTTAGCTATGTGCCAAAGATCAGCGAGTTACTCACTCGCAAGGCATGCTTGAAGTATACGTCTCAGCATTGAGGATAAGCTCTTGTCAGGGATAAATATTATAGCAAGCGCAAATACTTGTGTCATGGCCTTTGTCCAGTGGCGTATTGGCTATCCTGCTCCTCTAGTGGGGCCAGGGGTCTATTGTTGAGTGTGTATAGGAGCTCTGACTCAGGCGAGTTGAGTTGGAACAGTCTGTTCTGCAAGATCGACTCGCCATTCATGCTAGAGTTGAGCGAATTAGAGTACAAACATTAAAAGAGAGTTCACACCGAATGTAACTTCGTTAATTGGTTCATATAGATTTGTTTCGATCCAGTCATAGAGACATGATAAGAACAAGGTAGAAACTAGTATTGGATTGGCATCAAGGCGAATGGACAATCTTTTCTGCTCATTAATGAATAAAATTAACTGTTGTTCATCGCACTTATGTAATATCCAGAATACTTTATTTCTTCCGCCTACCCCCGCCTGAGTTTACAGACCTTTATTGTTGATATTATTGAAATGGTTGATCCCCCCCCCCACCCAAATAGCCTAAATGCTATCACATATTACTCTCATCCGAATTCCCGACATTATGCGTTTCAGTAATATGGATGTAAACACAATACGCTGTATATTAGAAGCTACTTATGTTTTCGATTAAATATGAAGCAGTATTTTAGGGCAATTTTGGGATCATTTAGAAGCAAAAACGTTTCGAAGCAACAGCGGTTATCATCTATATAAGGAAGAAGATGTACATTTAAAAATATTTCAAAGGCCATTGGGGATTCTTTACTTGTGACGCGAGGAGGCGAGCAAAGGTACGCTAATGCGCATGCGCAAGCAGACAAACGACAGATGACTATGAGTTCTATTGCTTCTCGCATAGCAGTCAACATGAGCTTCATTTGTCACAATTATAGCCAGCCTTTGCAAATAATTCCGAGATATCTACACAGCAAATAATATGGAAACAATTAACAACCGATCATTTTTGAAAAGTCCTGACCTGTTTTCTCTTGGGTTTAGTTTATATTGCTCTACAAACACGCGGATGTAATCCAGCAGAATTTATTTTAGCGCGAGAAGTGAAGGTTGTATGTTCTTGGGGATACTCTTACAGATTATACCAGTTTTAGAAATGCCTTGTTCGATTAACAAGACGGTTTACCTCATTGATACAAGTCTGTCTTCAACTATTATTTGAGGAGAGTCTGCTAAGAACAAGAGTGCTATGTTCTCAATGTAATGTGTCTTGCAGCACTCCATTAAGGGATGGGGCAGCACATTTCCCGAGTTTTGCTGAATGTTGTTGTTGTTATTATTAATTATTATTATTATTATAGGTAGCGTCTCTGCAAGAGCAGCATTCAATGCGATGTTCGCATTTGGGAATATTTGTGGCATAGTGACACCAAAAATCGTTCAGCAGATATTTACCAGGAACATGGTGATTAGATTCAGAATGGACATACTTATCGTAGTGTACACAGCTAGTCATTGTAATTTAGAGTCAGTGTACATATAGTTATGCAGTTAAATTTATTGACGGAAAAGACTGTTGACAGCATTGCGTTAAGTTGGATAAGTTGGCTGCACTGCACTCATCAGTATGCGTACATGAGCAGAATGTAAATAAAAAGAGGACTGTAAACTTTAAGTTATACTTTAAAAAAAAATCTCCGCCATAAAATAATGGTTAAAAGTGATTTAAAATACATTTAGATAAAAACAAATCTAAAACCTACTTCGAAAAAATATTCCGCACTTGTAGCACGACACGTGTTCTAAAGAAGATATTCCAAATGAAGCCTTAATTTAAAAGCAAGATTCAAAATAAAACAAATCGAATAATCGGTTTATGATCCTCTTTATTTTATATTAAATGATTCTGGAGAAATATATCGTTTATATTATCAGTGCACAATTATGACAATTATTTCAATTATAATTAAATAATATAAGGTACATTGGAATATAATTTTAAAGAATCATGTCTCCGTAAATAAAAATTCCATATTACAAATTATTTTAAGGAACTTTTGTTTTGGCTCATCATAATAAATATCTTGTGTGGAGCATTGCCAACTAACTAACCATAATAAATAGGGTTAGTTAGTTGCCAAAGCTCCACACAAGATAACTGACCTTCGGAGTAATGACGAACCCACTTCTGAGGTGCAGGCGCCCAGCGAGGGGAGTCCAGTGCTCCGATGGTAGAAGTCGCGCACAAAACTAAAGAGTTACCCCGGAAGCCATGATTAATGTAACATTTGTAACACTTTTTGAGAGTACTGCTTTTAGTGCAAGAATGACAGGAAAAATGTATTTATAAAAATAATCACTCACAACTTTATAAGCAATTAGAACCTTTAAATGACATCCATTAAGTAATTAATAAATTTTTATTTTACAATGATAAGGAGTCCCTTAAGGAGACAATAATTTTCAATATTTAGGTGCGCATTAAGATTAGTTTAGAAAACTCTATTTTTACTTTCTCTATACGTACTATGTACATAGAGTATAGAGAAGATATTGTAATGCACCCAAAAATTAGATACCGAGATTTCACCGGAAATACATGTTTTGGGTCCCCCTTAATTAAAAAAAATATTTTTAGAAAAATGTCCGTATGTGTGTGTGTGGAGGGGGGGGCAGCATAGCTCAAAAACGAAAAGACCGTTAAATACCAAACTTGGCATTTAAATTTGGTATCTCCCAAGGATACAGCACGAAGATTTTCAAGAAAATGACCCCCCAAGCTACCGTTTATATAGAACTTTTTTCGAAATTTTTTATTTTCTCAAAAATGGCTGTAACGATTTTGATTAAAATATTGTATATTAAAAGATATTTACCTGACAAATAAAATGTATATCTTGAATATTCTGGGAATAACCTCAAAATACTATTTTGGATGTATTTTACGGAATTTTATAACCGCTAAACTGTAAGAGATGGATAAAAACTTAACACACAAAAAATGTAGAGCACATTAAAACACACAATTTATGTTATATACATTTTTTTCGTGTAGTTGATCGTTTTTGAGATATTCCTTGTTTATGGTTTCAGCTTTAAAAAGCTTTTACTATTTTCATACAGGAATTTGTTAACTCCTGTCCATACAAACAAAGGAACTTCAGTCACATAGCGACCAGCTTTTGACTAGCACTTTAACCTATGGTACTCCCTTATTTCATTTCTGCTTACAAGGAAGCAAGTAATAAGACTATTTCTGCTAATTTTTTCTAGATTAGAATAATGTAAATAGAAGCATAAGCTTTTTAACAGTAATTTGTTTCTGTTTTAAAATATTTAAAATTGCGAATTTGTAAACCCTGCCCATGAGAAACATCGGATTTCCACATGGCAATCAGCTTTTGAAAGATTTGACTATCGCTTTAGCCTAGTGTATTCCCTTATTTCCCTTCAACTCACAAGTAAGCAAGTAATAAGAGAATTTTTGCTAATGTTTATTTCAATTAGCATGAAGTATAGAGAAGAATTAGCATTTTAACAATAATTTGTTAAAAAGATGTACAGAAAATCAGGTGCATGCAACACATTAGATGTTTTATTTCAAGTTTCTCATGAGTTTCTCGTTAACCTACCGTTTTCTTGTTCTTACACTTCTTTTATTCTAAAGGTTTGATACCAGGAATATATATATATATATATATATATATATATATATATATATATATATATATAGCTCCAGGTTTTTTTTTAACCTTCTTTCTTCATTACTTATTTTATTTATTATTTTAATTTTTTTCTGCTCTTTGTGTTTTACATGCCAAGTGACTAGATCGCTCAACTCTTACCAAGACAGCCGAGGTTCGATCCCAGAGGACTGCATGTAGAATTTGTGGTGGACAAAGCGGTATCTGAGTGGTTTTTTCTCTGGTTTCCCCCGCCATTCATTCTAACATCGTTTCATAATCATAACTTCTTACGTCTATTTTCACCGTCATTTCATATCATGTTTTTCCTCATTCTCATACCGGACATCAGGCTGATCACACATCCTGTCAACTGTCTCTCTCTCTGTCTCTCTCTCTGATGCAGATTCCGTTTGCTCAACAGGCATTTGATTCTAGGCGCCGGCCTGTAAGACCTTCATACGAGGAAAGTAATTATCAAAAGAAGAACAAAGAGTCTTTTGAATATAAGATTGCAAGACGGATTTTAATACATAAATTGTCCTTGTATAGAACATTGTATTATATGTATAGAACACGAAGCCAGAGGTTTAATTCCATCTCTGATTCATAATTCTGAAATTCACATAATATTTAATTCCATTTATTACAAATTTGAGGAGGTTCTGTCTTGTTCTGTGGGGAGTACGGGCGTATGAAGGATCTTGGACTGCTAACTCGCCTCACGTATTCCCCAGCAGGAAGCTTGGCACTCGTGAAGTGTTGCTGCATACCTGCCCTTGATGGGCTTAACCACAAAAATGATTTGGATGGTAGATTTTGTGTCTTCGATTTAACATTGAGGATTTTATGGAGGAAGCGTAGTCAATGATTGGCTTTTCAGGAGAAGCACACTTGCCGCTGTTCTACTGGTGTCCTATGTTTCCAAAACTAGATGGTGAACTTTTATGACCAATTCCTACGGAAGAGGAGTACTAAAGTTCAGATTTTTAGCTGTTGTTACCGGGAATGCCTATAAGCCATGCGAGGAACCCGGTACTGCATGTAGCTGCTTTCTGCAGGCAAGTAATCCCTCAGAGATCTGACAAGGGAGTTCTCATGATGGCCAATTTGAAGTAGAAATCTTGAGCCCGGCGCCTAATCACGTCCTTCACACATGGAAGTGTCGAAGCTTCATGTAGTAGACTCATTGAGAAACGACGCAGACAGAGTAGATGGAACTGAGACCCTTTTCTGTATTCGTTGTAATTAGAGACGCCACAAGTTTGCTGCCATACCCCACACCTCACAGACATAGAGTATTAGGGTTGGGACTTATAATGCACACCCCCAAAGGCGGGATCGAACCCGGACTAATTCTGTAGCCGGGAATCAGAACTGCACGCTCCAGCCCACAGCGCCAAGCGCAGGACTTTTATATATTATATAAAACAGAGACATATCTGATGTAAACGAAATTCCAAGCATTATCAACATAATAATGAGAGTGGAACTTTGTAATGGGTTTGGATATTTAATTTAAACATTTCATATTTTAATTCAATTCACAATTTAATACAAATAATGAAGTTCAGACACATATAGCCATTCATTATGCAGCTAGATCAGTCCGGAACCCGAGGACCACGACGTGTTTGGAAATGTGTTATTTAGAGCGTTTTGTATGCTATGCTGAGATACCGCATTCCATATTTTACGCAGCATTAAAAGAGCTATTTTCGTGGTCGAAACTTATAGCTCGCCATATTTCAACTCCATTTCCACTTCGTTGAATCGTTGCAATTCATCTGCCAACTTTTCCACAAGAATTATGAGCCTGTTTTTCGTGCCACCTTTGCAGTTCACGGCACTCGTCAAATGGCTAGCAAAGAATTCAAATTAAACAAAAAGTGAAGGGATGAAACAAATGAGAGACTTAATGCGCTTTTTTGAGTGCAGTCTATGTTTGCTCGGTTGTTTATGAGTGGCCGCTGGCATGCAGACAAAAAACTTGGTTGCGATTTGTAACTTAATCTGAACGATCGGACTGTTTCGCATGCAAGTTATGCTATGGAACAGAAGAATTAGTGCTCAGACGATGGATATAATGTGCTCAAGAACAAAAGAAACACCCCTTCTCTCACATATGCATTTGGACATGTAGAAACTAACTTCCCTTCTCCTTTTACGGTGCCGCTCTTTTTTAAGCAGCAATGTCCACCTCATTGGAAGACTGGCATAAAACAATAAACATCATGAGACTGTCAGGCCAGACGGTCGGCATGGAGTTCGATTCTCTTTATCAGTACTCATCACATTGTTCCTATCGCTATGTTAAATGCGTTCCATCATTTCAGTCTGAGTGTTTTATTAACCAGTATTCTCATCAGCAAATAAAAGTATGCTAATAAACTGGCCGTCTGTTTCTATTCCTTTTGTGAGGAGGGGAGGTCGGGAATGTCATTCCTCTTGAGATAAATGACCACTCTGCCATTCAGATGATCTTCTCAACCTCTCCAAATCAAGCACTTGAATTAAGAGATTCGGACGAGCCATGTTTAGTTTAACCCTCGAAATATTTACTCTCTCTTTATTGGTTACCTATAGTAAACAGAGAAAATATTAACGACCTATAAACCTTATAGAAATTTCAGTGGAAGTGCGCCTGAAACCTAAAAAGCATTTTTACAAAAAGGTCCAAGTATATGGTTATGTGAATTAATAATATAATTTAAAAACGAAAACCAGGTTAAATACCAAACTAGTTTTAAGTTCATATTTTCTACCGATGCAAAACAAACATTAAAAAAAAAAAGAACTACTCTTTAAGTGGACATTTTCCGAAATGTTTTATTTTCTCAAAAATAACTAACGATTTTGATTAAAACACTATATTTAAGCTATTTCTTTCTCTGTTTTGCGTTTCTTATATTACAAGTCAGTGTCTGGGTTCAGAAGCCTGTTGAGGAACAGAGGCTCTGGATCAGAGAGAGAGGGAGTTAGTCAGCCGATGTCCAGTAAGAAAGTGAGGAAGTGGGTGATATCAAATGAAGGTGAGAGGGGCAATAAGTGGAATGAATGGGAATCCGGAGAAAACCCATCCAGACACAGCTTCGTCCACCACAAATCCCATATGCGGTTTCGTAGGATCAAACCAGACCCGCCTAAGTGAGAGGCGAGCGGTCTAACTATTAAGCTATTTTCTTTACAAATACAATGAAGAGCTTTAATTTTCTGGAAACAGCCTCCAGAGCTGTCTTTATTCAGAATTAATTTTGAATAATTTGTAAATCTTAGAGGTAGGCTAAATCTTAATGACAAAAAGTTGTGGGCGTGGGTGTATTCAAAGCATACAATTGAGTGAAATAACATGTCTGTTATGTTAACTATGTTGAATTTTTAAATACTTTATTATGTACATCGTGTATAGAGAAGATATTGTATTCCACCAAAATTCAATACGAGGTTTAATAGGAAATACACGTTTTGAGTCCTCTGAAACCAAAATCAAGCATTTTCAGAAAAAGGTCAGTGTGTGAGTATGTGTCTGTCTGTGGACAGCATAATTCAAAAACGAAAAGGTTGGTATTTAAGCTAGGTACCTAAAACTTACAATACAGAAACTGTAGATCTTGTTAAAGCACATAATTTATGCCATAATCATTTTTTGTGGAGTTAACCGTTTCGAGTTATTCCTGGTTATTGGTTTAAATTTGAATCCACTTAAACTTTTCCCAAACGGTGGGTCATCTTTCATTTTAGCTCTTGTTTTTTACTCTCGCCGTGCAAAACGAAATTCGAATTTCAATTGTGTACCTACAATCATTTCTCCTAGTGTTTCTCTTGATTACCAATGTAGATAAAGGAATAATCTTTTGTACTAATAGTTTGCAGACAAAGTCATGTGAATGGAACAAATCACAATTTTTTCTTATTTCAAAATGAAATGGAGCTCTTTAACTACTATGATTCTTAGCGTCCCATTCTATATTGGGCGTGAAAGACGACTTAATTTTGCTCAGAAGCCTCTTTATCAGGCTTGAGGTTTTTTTACGGGCCGTAAATCTATGACACGAGACCAATACTTTGCAGCGGTGATTTCGATGTGTTGTTTGTGGTGTATGCTATGTGCCATATGCGGGAGTATTTTAGTTAGTTGATTTTACGCCTCCCTTTGGGTGCTTGTGTGCAGCGTAAGTGAATGTCACTTCCAATCAACTCCACTACATTCACGTACCTGGTACTGAAGCTCTTCTGGGATGGGTTGTCACGGCGTTGCTCAGTCTTGCATGAACATTGACTCTCCCAGGCATGGATTTGGCTAGTGGGAGGAGTTGGAGGAGTGATCTTGTAATTGTTAAGAAAACACTTGTAACCTTTTACTGATGTTTATTCTAAAGGAGTTTTGAAGACAAGCACCTGGTTATACACTTTTATACTGCTGACTGATGTTCTTTATCACTTACTCACAAGTACTTTCAATTACACTGTTTTAGTTGAGTACCTAATCACGAGCCGACTGTTAAATAGCTGAGCGATGTTACTTTACTTCACATACAGTTTCTTATTATAATAAACTTACTTCGCGAACTTCTTAACAAACGACCTTGCCTCACACACGGGCAAATTCTTAACATGCGACAACGTTGCCTCTCTCACGGGTGAATTCTTAAAAAAAGACCTCGATGTACCAAACCTTACTTCTTATATACAAAAAACGGTGTCATGGTGGCTTCTTTCTGATTGGTTGGAAGATCCCTCAAAATGACACCATCGTTACCCAAAAATCATTGCAAATCTCCCAGAATGCGTCATAATAATCACGTGATACCACGAATATAAAGAAGAAGTCCCCTTGTGTGCTTTAAAGTGTGGTTTCCCCTTATACTAAACTCGAACGTGACGTTCACAAAAGAAGCAACTTCTCACCCCTCTATCCAGTCTGGCGTCATGATTCTGAATAATTTTTAAGTAAACAACTGGCTTCTTGGTTCCTATGCATGCAACTTATTAAATATTAACTTTCTGTACATACATTTAGATAATTAATAAAAATGATTGTTATTATTATTACGAGGCTAATTAACGGTCTCAACTTCTCTTCCGAAGGAAGCCATGCTAAGCACTTTTACGTCCGAAAAAAGCCATCGCGTTTGAACCGCGACCTTGGGGATATGAGTTTTCTTGTTTCAGAATTTCAAAACCATCACACAGCGACTAGCTTTGAAAAGATTTGGCTGTCGCTTTAGGTTATGGTGTTCTTCTTATACATACCACAAAATGAGTAGGTAAATGATTATTGAAGGTTTGTGTGTATTGATCAGCCTGCGCCGTGGGCTGGAGAGAGTGCTCTGGTTTTCGGCCAGGAAATGCGCCCAGGTTCGATCCCACCCATGGGGGTAGCAAATTTAAGATCCGAGTACAGGAACGGTGCCCACTCAGCACCGTAAGGAACGTAAGGAACTGCGATAGACTGTGATCCCGGATAAGAAAGCCAATTTTCCTGCTGGGAGATGCATGATACTGGCCACAGCACTTCCCCGTATGATGGTTTAGCGTGCATAAGTAAGCATGAGCCCGGTGATCAGACTGACAGGTCCATGCCTCAAGCGTGCTACACTGCCATGGGATTCATTTTTGTTTAATATGTATTAACAAGTAATTAAAAGGATAAACTTTTGTAACAATAATTTATAGAAAAATGAGTATAAACATCACATGAATGCAACATATATATTAAATAATTGAAAACGTGATCTAACACATGTGGTAAGACAAAACTTCAATTACCTAAGCTTCAGTATTTCATACGCCGGAAAAATATTATTAATAGGCTTTCGATATGAATGCAGGTTAATTTTAAATATGCTGGTACGTTGTTTACAAGCGAGCGGGGAGGGGAGAAACAATATTCCGTTCGCTACTGAGTTTGTGCCTTAGATATGTAGGTATAGCTGGGTACAGAAGTAAGAATAACGTTCCGTTGCAAACATGAGTGTTTTTATTACAAAGTATAAACAACCAAACAAAATAATATATCTGTACTGTGGCAGAGCAAAACCTCTTCTAATGGACTTCGTACCTTCAGAACAGGCTATGGGTGTATTGCCCCCAGGGGGAGATGCATTAAACCCTGTGTGTACGTAAATAGTTTCCAGTCAAAGTGCAACCAAACTGCAATCGTGACTGAAGCTAGTTATCAAAGAACGTTCCAGAAATGTAAAACAAATGCGTGGAGTCATAAGAAGGATACCGAGGCAAGATAAAGGACAGGAAACGCAATTGATATTTTATAAACGTAATGACAGTTCCACTAACAACCTATGCGTGTGTTAACTGGATCCTGAACAGTGCGGGTAGGAGCAGAATTATGAATCCCAGAATCAGATTTCCTACGCCATTGGCAGGTTGCACTCTTTTGGATTGAAAAAATGCAGAAATAGAGATTATTTACATATATTTGAACTAACAGAAAAACAGATAAAATGGGGAGACAACTGGGAAGTTTATTTTAGTCGTAGGCCTGGAAATGCGGAATATTTATTTATATTTACTAGCGTTCACCTCCATTTCGTTGTATATGTTACGGGTTTCTGTGTTATGTGAAAACTATAGGATTTATGCTATTAAATAATAGGGGGACCAAGGAGAAGGTACAAAGGTTTAAAATGTCACCCATTGTAATGTTATAAAAACTTTCATTGTTCCAAAGGGTTCGATAAGCTATGCAATATTTTCAGATCTTAGAATACTATCAGAGGGAGGTTGAGGAATTCAGAATAGCGATCGATGTTTTCACATTCTTTCACATCAAAATCAGGATAATTTTCGTTGGTTATTAGAACTAAACGGGACTCAATGAAATTACATTATAAGCGGTTAGGGAAGGATTTATAATTTAAAAAAAAAAAAAAAAAAACTCAAGATGATGTATAAATTCATAAAGAACGGGGAAGGTAAATGGAATGAATTCGTTATTCCAGTTTAAAAAACTACCCGTGCAACGTCGGGTAAACCAGCTTGTCAATGCATGTTGATTGAAATACTAACATTTGCATTTATCATTTTTGGTGCACGAAACAAATCTGTGTTGATATTAAAATTCCGCATTAACCTTTCAAGTGATATAAAAAGGCATTGTTTATGTGACAAAAAAAAATTGGAAATTCAAAAACTTCATTGTGTTACAAACATTTCAATATTGAATTTTAATAATCTAAATTAATATAATAATGGTATTCCATCAACCAAAATTATCAATAAGAAAGATATGTATGGCATAACTATCTTTTTACACATACAAGAGTTGGATAGGTAGACTCAGACTGAGAAAGTCAATGCAATTGCCGGGATTTGAACCATGGATTTCCCGATCTCTAGCCGGTTGCTCTGCCACTGAGCTACTATGGCAACATGCCGGCATAGCATTGAATTTCTCAACTGACTCGCGTGTTTCCCGGTAAACCACAAGGTGATCTCAAATTATTGCCATGGCAGAGCAACCGGCCAGAGATCGGGAGATCCGTGGTTCAAATCCCGGCTATGGCGTTGAATTTTTCAGTCTGACTCTACCTATCCAAGAAAGATATGGTTTACATTTTGGACGAATTTTAGGAGTTTGTATGGTTGCGTAGTAAGAAAATTATTCTTCATTAAGTATCAGAGTAGAAAGCACAATTTCGTCACTAGCTGCACAACTTCATCACTTATTACTACATTCACTACTCACCGTAGGTTTAAGGTAATCCTTCTGACATAATTGGTTAAAACAGAAAAGTTTGTATCGAATTTCTTTATTGTTTAGTTATATCTTAAATGCGTTGTTTAATTTTGCTCATACAGTCTAGACCAGTGGCGTATGCTGCTATCTAACTCTGGGTTTGAGCTTTCCCCTCCCCCTTTTTTTTTCACTTGGAAAATTGTATATACATATTTGTTCTGAATATAATGAAAGTAGTCTATAACAATGTACACATCTTCAATTAATACATAATATGCGTAATATATAAGTTAATAATAATAATAATAATAATAATAATATATAACAACTGAAATTACTCATTAATTATACATTTAAATTTTTAAAACAAAACAATGAAACATAATGGCCTCCATCTATTCTTGAAATACTAACTTTTGATTTTGTGTCTATTAGGCAAATTAAGAATGTCTATCTTTAATAATAAAAATCACTAGATTGGCTATACACAACACGTATCGAAAACAGTTTCAGCTTTCCGCTTCGCATGGCAAGAGAGGACCTGAGCTGTTTGTACTGTAGTGACTTCCCCCTTCACGTCTCGACCGCAAATGCGCCTATTACACCACGTCGGCTAGTCATGCTCCTTTACAATGCGAACAGAATCGAGTTTCACTGCAAGTAATCAATATTATGCCTTTAACAGTAAGCTGGAATGCAAACAGCCAACAGAATAAGAGTAAACGTTTCACTATTTATAAGTTTAATAGAAATTCTTTTTTTACAAATTAACCGACCTTCGCAGCTAGTCTAGAATACACCCCTGGTCCAGTTTACGGATTTCGTTATAACTGTCAATCTTAAATTTACTTCAAAATGTTCTTTCCTTCTTTCCTCCCTATTTTATATTGTTTTATTTTTATTTTATTCAAACTTCTTTTTTATCTATAATTTGAAAATGTTAGTGTAAAATCTTTCTCCTTAATTGCAAAAAGTATTTATTCCATCCAAGAATTGAAGTTATAACCAAATATTCACAAAAAACACCCACAAACCGCAACAAAATTATTATTATTATTATTATTATTATTATTAAATATTTTAATAGTTTATAAATAAATCCATCGTTAATACCAAATACGGCTCCTATTGAGAGGACATAATGAAAATGAGCCACAGCATAGTCATATATTAATTTGTTATGTAGGAAATATGATACTTTAAGGTGAAATATCCACTGAATAATTATAAATATTTCTAAAGTTTACTGTTTCAACAAAACAACATAGATATGTAACAGAGACAAGCTGGCTATTCAAACCATACGAATGCTGAAGAAATTGCACGCTTTTAAATTATTTTAGTTGAAAACGAGCAATTTTTATAACGCTTATAGAAGTAAGAAAAGAAGAAAAAAAGACATTATTTTATTTCGAAAAGAGCATTCAAGGTAGAAGGTTCACACTCATACTTTTTATTTTATCAAAATCCCTCTCACAAAGTACAACAAATGCGGATTTTCCACATTTCACAGATGGTTTGTCTTAAATATATGTTTACAGGCAAGTATAACTCAAAAGGCATGCTAAACATAATGACAATTCAAGCTGTTTCTTTGACTATATGTTTTTGGTTTAACATGGGGTATTTTAAACAAATCCTATAAGGTAGAGACAGCTTTACAAATTTACATAAGCAGTGGTTTCTTCGCAAAGCTTTTCAGTGCCCTTTGATTCCGGAAACAGACGTGACATACATGTTCTGTTACATTAAAACCAAGAATCAACAAAGTACTCACCAATTTGCAGGCAGACGAGCAACGTGGATGTTTGAAGGTTGAGAATAGCTCCAGGATAAATGCCCAAACAACTTGCGGTTCCTGAAGAGAACAAAACGAACGTTAGGAGAACAAAACCAATATCGGAGTACGTGCACACACACACCAACACACATCCACGTGCACTAGACTCCACTCTTGTGTTTACAATTAAGCGAGCAACCTGACTCACACTGTTGCTTTCCTGCTGATGATGACTGTGATGATAATGTTCATGATGACGATGATGATGATGATGATCCTCTCTCCGCACTGGGACAAGAAACCCCCCTCCATAAAACCAATGTCGGCACGCGAGGGAGTAAGGAAAAGGCCACTAGATCCCAACTCATTAAATGTGTGTTGTAGGATGAAGTCCCCTACAGAAGATACTCGAGCACTGCGTTGAATGCAACAGTGGCTAGTCTAGGGAAAAATAGTTCTGTCAATTTTTATGATTAATTTTTCTCCCACACAAGCGGTCATTCTCCGTGATCTAGGGCTAACATGCTAGCATCTGGTTCCCAAGGTCGCGGGTTCAAACCCCTCGGAAAGGGATGGATTTTTTCGGCCATAAAATCTTAGCATGGCTTTCCTCGGAAGGGAAATAAAGCCGCTAGTGCCGTGTCGTAGATTTTCGGCACATAAAAGAACCTCAAGTTTGATACAGAGGCTTCTGAACAAAATTAAGCGGTCCTTCACGCCCAAAACAGAATGGAACACTAAGGAACGCAGCAGTTGAAGAGCGTCCATAAATAAAACTCAATTAAATTGAATTTTCCCAAACAAGCCGTGTGCAGGCTTGTGTTGGAAAGGTAGAATGAAAAAATGCAATGTTATAGCCAGGATTTCAACCACAGATCTTCCACTTTCCTGCCATTACTTTAATTTTTAAGACTACACACGGTATATAAGGAGGAATAAAGTAATCAATTAATCATCATTGACTGACCTAAGAGCGATTAACTGTGAAGCTCGGGGACTTAAAATAATGTAAGTAGCCGTTGGGTACCGTAAACGGTCAACCTTGACTTCAGGGATTACTTTGACAGAACCGGATCTTCATTGTCAACTTAAATCTCCTGTGTGCTTCCAGCTATATTGACAACAATAAAACGATGCACTAGTAATTATGTTCTTTTAAAAACAGATGTTAATAATTATGAGAAACATTTTTGGTTGAGTTTTAACAATGAACACCTCCAACTACTATGATTAAATGCCTAATTACGTACTTGTAATTACGTTATTTTAACAGCATATGTTAATTATTAGAAACACATTGGTTGAGTTTTAACAACAATGAATGTTATATTTCCAGCAATGATTAAATACCTAATTCTTGAGTCAGATTTTTGTTTGCACGTTACTACATTGGTTAGACATTATAAAGAGAAACCTGCGAGTCGTATATACAAAAATCTGATGTGTTCCACCACATGACTTTCTCTATATCTCTGCAACAAACTTAATAAAACGCTTATGCTTCTATTTACTTCATGCTAAACGAGAAAAAAAAAAATAGCAGATATAGTTTTATTACTTGCTTCCTTGTAACCAGAAGCGAAATAAGGGAGTATCATATGTTAAAGCGATAGTCAAAAGCTGGTTGCTATGTGACTGAAATTCCTTTGTATGGACAGGAGTTCACAAACTCCTGTATGAGAAAAGTATAATAAGTTTTTCAAAGCTGAAATAAAAAAAACAAGGAATATCTCAAAAACGATCAACTCCACGAAAAAAAATTATGTAACGTAAATTGTGTGTTTTAATGTGCTCTACATTTGTTGTGTGGTAAGTTTCTGTCCATCTCTTATGGTTTAGCAATTATGCAAAATTCGTAAAATTCATCCAGAATAAAGTAGTCTTTAGAGGCTATTCCCAGAAAATATAAGATATACATTTTATTTGTCAGGTAAATATCTTTAATATACGATATTTTAATCAAAATCTTTAGAGCCATTTTTGAGAAAAAAAAGTTCTATTTAAAGGGTATTTAGGGTTGGGGGGATTTTCTTGAAAATCTTCGTTTCGCATCCTTGGAAGATACCAAACTTAAACACCGAGTTTGGTATTTAATGGTCTTTTCGTTTTTGAACTATGCTGTCCACAGACACACACACACACACACACACACACACACACATACACACAAGGACCTTTTTCCAGAAATGCTTTTTTTTTGGATTCAGGGGGACCCAAAACATATACTTCCGGTGAAATCTCGGTATCGAATTTTTGGGTGGAATACAAAACTTTCTCTATACGAACTATGTACAAAATCATTACCCTAAATCTTCATGACTGATCGTTTGTCTGACAGACTGCGCTTTCAGTAAGTTTCGGTCCCTCTTTCTGTTTCTCTGAAGTTTGCCGGTCCCCATCATGTTCGCGCTTCGTGGCGCAGGAGATCGTGGATTCGAGCATGGGTGTTTGTGTGTTTGTGATTGTATATGTGTGTGTGTATTAGAAACAAAAAGGAAAGGCTTATATTTATAGGTGTTGATTCTTTTGCAAGAAAAGAAGGGATATTCAAGAACGCCAGAGAAAAATGTGTGCATTTTGTCCATCTCATTTACGGCGTATGACCAGATTCTTCTGTCGTAATTGGGTTCGCGCAATGTGTGCTTAACACCAAGGAAAATCATGCAGTGAATGTGATGAGAAAGCCTACACTGCATCAGAGCATATTAAAATGAAACTATAGCATAATTTCTATTTTTCACAATAGAGTTTCTATTCTAAGTGCAAATAAACCCGCAGTCTGCAGGTAACGTCTTTCATAGCTAAGTTTTGTAGTCAAGGACCGAGCAATGACAACTGGGAAATTTATCACTCTTCTACAGACTCGCTGGTGATAAAGGATATCCGGGACACTCCACAATTTTGAATCTCAGTATCAATGTGAAAGATGTGAAGATCTACTGTAAAACATGTTCTTGTTTTGATAGTAATTTGCCCTGTATTTTGTAAAGAATATTCCATGTTTTCTAATTAATTCCTCATTGAGGAATTACAATATTCTAGTTATGAACACTGATCAAGTTATTTCCATGTTAAATTAATGTTTGTGGTCTTCTCACTTCAGAATTGATAAACAGCTTTTTAACAACCTTTATAATGGAGTTAACACTAAACCTATTTTGAACAGATACATTGGTGCCAAAGTAGTATCTACGGTGGGGCTACCTTGAATTGCCGTGAAAACAAAGGCGATGCCAAAGAAACCTCCAACATAAGGGCAAAATGTACAACTAAAGAAACATTTCTGTAGTTCTATTGAGATTTATATTTATAGATAATTACGGTATTTATGGTTTAAGCTTTAATATTGGTGCAATCATTACTTCATCTCCACTTTCCCTTTCATTGTTTCACTTTTAAAAAATCGATTTTTCAAAATGTTTTACCATCAAAATTTCTTCCAGAAATATTTTCCAGAAAGTATTACTTCAATATCTGATGTTGGTTTCGAGTAATTATTTAAAAGTCAATGCGTTGCATGTTTTTCAACAAATGTTGGTGCTGCTTTCCCTCAAGTTTTATTTTCAAGATCGTTTACCCGATAAGTGAAAAAACATATTTATCTGAATTTGTGTGTGTGTATGTGTGTATGTGTGTGTGTGTGTGTGTGTGTGTGTGTGTGTGTGTGTGTGTATCTCCAACATCGTGCAAAATTGCTCAACTTTATTCTGTACTTTTTCTGATAAAAATAACTTTTTTTTCCCCAAAATTTACACATTGCATTCATCATTAAAGTAAATACATATATAGTTTGTTGCCAAATATTGTGAAAGTGCATGATATCGTATCTATATACTCTAGGAATAAATAAACTTAAGATAACTTGAACATTCTTAAAATTAGCAGAGATTTTAGGAAAATGCTGAAAACATGCACGAGCAACTGTGGTAATTTTAAATATAAAATGTATATTAAAATGTTGTATTTCTGCTCAAAATATCAAGCTAATATAAAATAAAGTGTGTGTTTCTCATATATACATTTTAATTATTCCAAATTTTATAGTGTTAGGAAAAACAAACTTTAATATCATTAAAATTTAATTGCCGTAAGCTGTATATATCCCCTTAAATGGAAAGCTAAACAAACTTCTTGTCTTAATGAAATACAAGAACACTGTAAAATAAAGATAACACGATTCTCTTGCTGCTTGATACACCGTTTTAAGTGAAATGTAAATTATATTGCTTTTGTAATACTATTACAGAATACTTTATTATTATTATTATTATTATTATTATCAGTGAACCGCCTAAAAAATCAACATTCCCCTGGGGACTTACCAAACAGTTTTCAAAATATTCCCTAGTAACCGTTTGATGAAAGTAATTGCTTATCTGTTAAGTACCAGCGCAGGTTAAGATTATATAAACAGAGAACGTTATACCATATGACGCAATTTGAATGCTTCATGGAGGTAATTTTAGGGTAATCTAGAAAATATATACGATTTCATGGTTAGATTTGATTAGATACTGCAGTAACTTAGTTTCTAGGAACTCTCATTTTAATATTGGCTCTCATGTTTAACCTTCATCAAATACGCGCCTAGTTTAGAAAGGGCAATTTAATTAGCAAATAATTTTCATCATTTGGAACTTACACCCAAATAAAAGCATACACAAAAATTTAATCCAATTTTATGGCGCATGAGGAATTTTATGGCGCGTCAGAGCAATATGCCTCACCTAAGAGACAAGGTATTACATTTAAAATTGTATTTGTAAGCTGTAGCGGTAGGTAGCATCGCTGATAACTTATATGCGAAAATTGATGCAGCAGACAAAAGAAAATTTGAAACTACAGAAAAGAACTTACCTATTACGACAGAAAGAGCAACGAAAATATAAGAACCAGTTTTAATATTTTGAATATAACTGATACAATTCAAATAAAAGACAAATAGTAAAAACAAATTCAAAAATATTATCAAACAGCATGCCTATGTACATTACTATTAAACTATAAAGACGAACTGCTGGACATGTAATTGCAAAACTCGTTTTCTAATTCCAACCGGAGAAGAAATAGTTGAATATGCACGAAATCTATGTGACTTCTAACACGTGTTGCGCTGCAAGTTTGGTTGCCGTGTGCAGGAGGCTGCTGTGGCGGGCCGGGAGACGACAGGTGCGGGAAAAGCCGCGTCCCCCCAGGGCCCTGCGGCCGACCTGGCGTCAGGTGTTGGCACCAAGAGAAGGAACCACCACCTGTTACACCATCCACCACAACAAACCGTTTACCTTCCACCACCGCTTTCTCCCATTGACCGCACGTCTCTCCCCAATTTGGAGGGTTCTTCGCAATCTAATGGCTTCACTCGACCTTGATCCTTGAAGGGAAATGAACTGTGTTTCAACCGAGATTTGTTGGTTGGTGACAAATCTTCAATAGACAAAACACCCAACACAGAGCCTTGAATTATGCTATTTCGAAATTAAACAAATAACGAGACTGCTGTATTAAGACATGCAGTCCATAGTGTAAACTAACTCATTCTATTCTCCTTGTAATGCTTTGAAATTATATGAATGATGTATTTCAAAAATAATATAGTCAAAGAATTCTCTAAGAGAAAATACTTCACTACATACAGATCCTTACAGGAATAACTAAGACATTTTCTAATGGATTTGGAGCACTCTGGTATTCATCTAGTATTGCATACATACTATATCTATAAATTGTTATTTTATTTTAATAAAAAATCTGATTTGTTCCATTCATATGACTTTCTCAACCTATTCTGTAACAAATTATGCTTAAAAAGCTTATCCTTCTATCTCCTACATGCTAATCAAGATAAACCTTCACATAAATGTATTTTTATTTTGTTCCTTAAGTAGAAAGTAAATAAGAAATACAGTAGGCTAAAACCAATAATGAAAGTGTTTAAAAGCCGGTTGCTATGTGATTGAAATTCGGTTTCTTTTTCTGGTCAGGAATTGAAATTCCCGTATGAGAAAACTTTAAGTAGTCTAAAATTGAAACGAATAATAAAGCATACATCAGAACAGTGAACTTAAAAAAAAAAAAAATTCTGATTGTGTTCGAATTGCATGACTTTCTCTAGCCGTTCCACAAAATTTTCTTACAAAAGATTATTCTTTTATCCACGTCATGCTAATCAAGATAAACATTGCTAGAATTAGTCTGATTATTTGCTCCTGTAAGTAGGAAGGAAATAAGGGAATACATTAAAATAAAGCGATAGGCAGTTATTTTAAAAGCGGGTCGCTATGTGAAACAATTAAAGTTCGGTTCACTTTGTATGGTCTCTTTTGAGAAAAGTTAAGTAGTTTAAAATTGAAACCGTTAATAAGGCATATCTCGAAAACGGCCAACTCTAACAAAAAACTGATGTGATCCATTCACATGACTTTCTCTACATCTCTGTAACAAATTATTGTTAAAAAGCTAATGCTTCTATTTACTTCATGCTAATCGAGAAAAAATTAGCAGAAATAGTCTTATTACTTGCTTCCTTGTAAGTAGAAGCGAAATAAGGAAGTACCATAGGTTAAAGTGATAGTCAAAAGCTGGTTGCTATGTGACTGAATTTCTTTTGTTTGTATAGACAGGAGTTGACAAATTCCCGTATGAGAAAAATGTTTTTAAAGCTGAAACCAAAAACAAAGAATATCTCAAAAACGATCAACTCCACAAAAAAAAAAAAAAAAAAAAAAAAAATGTATATGACATAAATTGTGTATTATAATGTGCTCTACGTTTTTTGTGTGGTAATTTGTCTATCTGTTACGGTTTAGCAGTTATGCAAAATTCCGTCATACAGAATAAAGTAGTCTTCAGAGGCTATTCCCAGAAAATTTAAGATTTTCGAAAAAAGTTCCATGTAAAGGGTAGTTGGGGGTGGGGGATTTTCTTGAAAATCTTTGTGTCGCATCCTTGCAAGATACTTTAACGGTATTTGGTATTTAACGGTCTTTTCGTTTTTGAGCTATGCTGTCCACAAACATACACACACACGCACAGGCACACACATACGCACGCACACGGGTTTTTTCCACAAATGCTCTTTTTGGATTCAGGGAGGACCCAAAACATGTATTTCCGGTGAAATCTCAGTATTTTGGGTGCATTACCATACCTTCTTTATACACTTGGTACATAGTAACGTGTAGAGAAAGTAAAACTATGACATAAATTATGTATTTTAACGATATCTACAGTTTTCGTGCGTTTATGTCTATCTCTTACGGTTTAACTATTGTGCAAAGTTCTGACCTTTTTCACCGGCCATTTTCTAAAAATGTGAAATCTTGACATCCAATTTTTGGGTTGAATACAATACCTTTACCACTATGTAGGTACATTGTATGTACATAAGTGCTACAGAAAATAAAATCTATATGACATGAATTGCGTGTTTTAACCAGCTCTCAATTTTTGTGCAGACGTTTTTGTCTCCTCGTACGGTTCACCAGTTATGCAAACGTCATTCAGCATTAAGAGGTCTTCAGAGGCTATTCCCATAAAATTCATGATATACATTTTGTCATATAGTTAAAATATCTTTAACATACAGCATTTTAATCAAAATCTTTAGAGCAATTTTTGATAAAATTAAACTTTTTGAAATTTTTCCATGTACAGAATAGTTTGGAGAGGAGGATTTTCTTTAAAACCTTCGTATGCCTTGGAAGATGCTGAAATTAAATGTTAAGATTGGTATTTAGCTGATTTTTTGTTTTGAATTATCGTGTTCATGGACATGTTGACCTTTTTCTAAAAATGCGTTTTTAATACGGAGGACCCAAAACGTGTATTTCAGTTATAATATCTACCTATTCCCTATGTATTAAGAGAAATTAAAAATCCTTCAAAATAAAACACATTTCAGCCACTACACTTATCACTTTCTTTTATGTGCAAAACATGGAGTCCTTTAAATACGAGTTAAGAAAACTATTATTAGACCTGTATCAAATGACCCCACAACAAGTATTAAATACTTAAAAAGTTACATAGATACTTTTAAAAATCAAACAAAATGATCTCATCTCAAAGCCATTTTAAAAATTAAAAACATTACATAGGTACTTTTAAAAATAAAAACGAATGATTTTCTGCCAAATTCTGATTTGTTTCAGTCATAGTATGTTAACCAATTGAATATCTCTTCATAGAACTATAACACTTCTTCCTCTTGAGGGATATATTCCCTCAGTTTGAAAATATCATACACTGTATTTTTACTTTCTCCTAACACCTATGTACATAGGTACAATTGCATAGTAGCTAGAGAAGATACTGTATTCCACCCAAGATTTGACTACCGCTTAATTGTGTGTATTTTCCTATTCCAAAAAATAAAATGCAATAAAATATGTTGAGCTCGATTAACGTTAAAAACAAAGAAAAACGTCCTGCACCGTAGCGCAGTGAACTAGAGCTTTGGTTCCCGGAACGGAATAGTCCCGGGTTCAATCGGCCAATAGGGTGCGGATTTAAGTATAGGACCGGTGCCCACTCAGCACCGTGAGGCAAATGAGGAACTGCGATTGACAGCGGTTCCGGTTAAGAGAGCCAGCTTTTCGCGTGGAGTATACATGATGGTGGCCACATTACCGCGCTGTATTGGCTGTATCCCCCACTCTACAGCGCGTACAAGGGTGTCGGGTAGGCAGACCCAGGCCCGCATGGGCTATAATGCCTTAGGATTTATTTATTTTAGATTCAAGAATGTCTAATGAATGTCATGTGAGTATAACACACTAGACTTTTTTATTTTTCGCACAGTTAGATCCGCTAATCCCCTGAACAAAGTAATTAAGGTAGCTAGGAAGTGTGAAATACGCATATTGATACATACCATGATTATGTTCGTATTAAATCAATACTTTTATAAAGAAATAATTGCGATAGATAATTTCATATATTAAAACCAACGAGTCATGTAAAAAAAACTCAGGTTAGAAGAATGATGTTGCTATGATAATAAGAATAAAGGCAAGTTACATTGCAAGAACCAATTAATGTGAAGGTATTTGAAGTTCCAAATGTCAATAAACAAGAAAACCCATTTGGCGTAAGGTTTCATTCATCAAGTTAGTATGTGTTCACAAACCTAAGGGACACTTAAAGATGCGCGTAAGCCATCCCTAATAATTAGCAAAATAGAATAATAATTGGAGTTGAGTAGGCAAAGAGAATGAAAAGTGCCTGAGAGTTAATTGAAGTGTTGCATATTTGCTATGTAATGTAGAAATTATATTGGGGTAGTATGTTGCAGGCAGGACTTAGGTTAATATAAAGACATGTATTTCGAAAATCTAGTTACTCTGGCGTCCCTTGTGCTTCAAGTCACATATTCTGGCCTTCAAGATTCTTGCTACACTAATAGCAGCGCAGCGCTAGATTAATCACGCATTTTTAGAGATGATTGCAAAGAGATTTGCCAATAGCGGTTTAGCGAGTCACGATATCTTAAACTCTTTGCAAGAGACACAAATTTTGCCCATAACCTAAAGTTCTAAATACTCTGGAAGTTGGCGGATTTAATATGACATAGTTATAAATTCCTCGTGTTTAGATTTAGGAACAGCTGCATTTCCAAATTAACACAATCGGCAAATCGTTGCAAATAGATCAGTTATTAGTCTCCTTAAATATTCTCAGCTAGTTTAACTAAGTTCTCCATTCTCGTCTCACCCCACACATCCTGAGAAAAAGATCTCACAGCACACCACTGGAATAGTTAGCAGGCAGAAGAAGAGCTGCGTTAATAATAATATTCTATTTCCCAATTTTTAACGTCTTAAACCTACCCTGTTCAAATTTCATGGCAAATGTAGGTGATAAAATTCCATTACCTTGTGCTGAAATGTTTATTAATTTAGTGTAAGAGCTTAAATTTTATAAAATGAATAAACTTAAAAGAAATGAAAAGCTGCTATAACATGAACATAATAATTGTTTCCTCACCAAGTAGATAATAGACAAGCGGATTGGTCTTTTTACACATATTCTGTGAACTTCATTATGAATTAAGAACTACTTGGCATTTCTGGTCACCACTACTATATACAACAATCTTTCAAGCTGATTAGCGATCCAAAACAAGTAAAAGAAACACTTCTAAGACAAAATATTCTGATGTGTTACATTCAAATGAACTTTCCTACCTTCTACTTTATTAGAGAATAAGTATTTTTACGAAATATAATTTTTCTCTATACTTAATTTATTTGAAGCAAATCTTTACAGGAATAACTATATGACGCATTTCATTAGACACAAACGGAATAGCGACATTAATAATAAATGGACGCTATACTGACATCAACAATCACACTGTTTGTATGCAATCCCGAGAAATAAGTAAATATCTCAAGAACTTTAAAAGAATAACACACAATTGAAATTTTATAACTATTAACTTAATTAACTCTAATAATTTAATTTTTTTCTATATTAATTGTTGTACATATATCGCTTAACGTTTACCAGTTACATACGAATATATACAATCCTTTCGAATAAAGATTTCACAGGCAATTTAATCCAAGAAAATTCAAGGGAAACATTTTATTTGTAATACAAATATCTTTAATATATGGTATTTTAATCAATATCGTTAGAGCCATCTTTGAGAAAAACAAAACATATGGATAAATCATCTAAATAAAGCTAGTTTTTGATGGGGATTTTTTAAATCTATAATAAGTGTCGCATCCTTCATGATACTGAAAATAAATACCGTTTTGTTTATGAGTTACGTATTCAAAAAAACATGCACACGCTCGCCTGCGTTGCCACAAGTAGTGAAAGCGGACGTCAAACACCAACAAAAACACACACTCACACCATGGATGGATGGATTGGATGGATGGATTGGATGGATCGGATGGATGGATGGATTGGATGGATTGGATGGATGGATGGATGGGTGGGTGGACGGATGGAGGGAGGGATGGATCTGTTGCCATACACAGTTTATATAGCCTCTTCCTAAAAATATACATTCATTAAATCATTCTCTTAAATTATAAAATGGATTTTCATGTAAGAATAATCGTAGTGATGTCTTAAATATATATATATATATATATATATATATATATATATATATATATATAATGAAGGGAGAACATTGACAATGCTACTAATTAAATAATTAGGCGATTTTGAAAATGTAATTGTTTTATATTTTCCTATATGGAATGTTCATCCCTCTAGTAAAATGTGAATACCACGATTCAGTTTGAATAAATAGGTATATATAATTTTTATAGAAAACGGCAGCATTGTTATATTAGTCACAAAACAGATATTAAAATCTGTGAAAACGTGCCTTAATGAGCCTCTAGACTTCATATTAAAGATTATTCCCAGCACTCTCTTCTGGATTTAAAAACTCTGGATACTTCAGTGTATCCCCATATTAAAATGGTGTGTTCTATAATTGATTATATAGAATCATAACAAACTGTAAGCAACTTTTATTGTATGTGAAAATTACTGTATTCATAGAAAAGCACCAAACAAAGGAGAATATAGTTCAAAATAACCATATAGTTTTATACAGCAACTAGAATATGTGAACTGAGATCATCTCCCATGGTCAGTAGATATTTCCAAATCGAGAGAATGCGTTTCTCTACGCATACGTGAGTGAGCCACACCCCAATTTGTTTTAATACTTTGATCTTTGCCGACTTGTAGTGGAAACCGAAAATTAGTCGGTGACATGTCATCTATAATAGCGTGAATGTCACTCATAATTATAAAGTGTTCAATTTTTTGTTTTCGTCAATGTCCGGAATCATAATGATTATGTGGCTGACGCCCGGATCAACGACAGGCACGGCTTAAACCAATAGGAGTGTGGTTAGTTCTTGAATGATTCGATATTTTCCGGTAAACTCAGTCAAGCTTACTTGACCATGAAATACAGGAAGTTACGCTGGAACCTTTCTAAAAACAAGTTTGGTAGCAGTAACCATGCTTCTTCGCGCTGTCCAAGATAGTAAGCGTGAAGGCTTTTTGTGTTTGTTTTTTGATTCTTTTTTGTTTTATTAGCTCTTTAACTGGTCGATTAAGAATGAAATCAGTGAAATTACTTTAAATTACTCAACATTCGTTTTCTCAGAATAAGTAAAAATCCTGAACCATATCCGGGTAATTACTAATCCTAAGCGAGATTCGAACTCACGACCTATTGAATGTGAGACAAATACGCTACCCCCACATTACCTAGGCGGGTAGCATGCTTTCGTTACTATATTCATGAATGGCAACAAAGTGGATGACAATAACTACAGAATGAATGATAACCCAACCTGGAATGGTTATATTGTGTTTCTGCAAATAATAATTAGAAAAGATAACAATGCTCGCTTAAAGTTAAGCTAAAGCGATGTATAGCTTAGCTCAAAATGTTGCAACTCATTCTTGAGCTGAATTTTTATTTTTATGGTCAATTTCTTTCCTAAATCACACATATACATATAATAATGTTATACTTTGAAACAATATTTCACTTTTTTAATCTGACAAGAATAGAAAGGTACTTTATCCGCAGACTTTGTAACTAATCTGCAATAAAGATACCTGTTAAACCTACTTCTTCTATCTACTACATGGCAATCGAGATAAATATAAGTGCAAACATCTTATTTCCTGGTAGGTACAAGGGAAATAAGAGCATTCATTGGACTAAAGCGATAGTGAAATCTTTAATCAGCTGGCGGCTATGTAATAACTTTAAGATTAGGTTCTCTTTGCTTGACCAGGAGCAAGAAAAACAAATAACGACTTCCCATTAAGAAAAATATAAATATTGAAAAATAGAAGCCAATAGCAAAAAATATATAGGAAATAATCAACTGTACAGAACAAAACAAATGACAAACCGTGTGTTTTAACGAGGTCTACATTGTTGGTGCAGTAAGAATAGTCTTATCTTTTACGGTTATAAGTCCTTGAGAATGAAGAGAGCTCCAAAGGCTATTCCCAAAAAAATTAAAGATATAGATTTCACTTTTCATTAAAATCTTAAACATGTGGTACTTTAATTAAAATGTTAAATCATTTTTGAGAAAATTACAACTTTAGAAAAGCGTTCCATGTAGTTTGGAGTGGGGAGATTTTCCCAACGTTTAAAGCTTCACCAGAACAAAAGTATGCATAAAAATATGTGCTTGCGACATTTAATGACCTTTTATAAAAAAAATAAATTAAAAATGTAACTTATGTAACTTTAGCAACACAAAACTGCAAGTTACAGAACAAGTTATAACATAGATACATAAAAAGCATCTTTTAAATCATAAGTTACTCTGAATAAACCTAGAGTCAGGTTCAATGTCAAATTCAAATGGTGATTTAGGGTTGCTTTTCAATTTACAGTCGTTACTTAAAGGACCATTTTTCGCTTGAGTGTGGCTATGCTTATACATCAGCTGACATAGTTACCAATCTGATGTTCTACATTCACAAACTTTATCTATGCTCCAACAAACTATTCTTAAAGCAATCTTATTCTTCTATATACTACACACTGATCAAAATAAACATTAGCGGAATGGTTTTATTGCATATTATTTCCGTTCTTTCTCTTTGATTTATTTTTGTTTGACGTTCTTTGGCCTGGTAGATCATATCTGACGAATGAAATAGGTGAAATGATGCTCAAATGCCCTTGGTGTGCATGGAGCTTACAGAACTCGAAATTTGTCTTCCCAGGATAAAAGATAAAACCCCCTAAAAATCCTATCCGTGTTACTCACCCTATTCAACATTCGGGAGTTCCTGAATGTACAGTATTTTTCAGAACTTTATACCCCTGCCCCACTCTTCTTCCAAACTCGGCTTGACTTTGAAGTTTGAGATTAGGAAGTGTGCGGCTGGAAACCAACCCTCGCTGTTGCCGTGTCTTCCACCTACTGGTCTCTTAACTGAGGCGCGATTCTCGACTTGCAAGCAGTATTCCCAGGAAACAGAGTTTACCTTTCGCCCCTAGTACAAGCTAGTCTTTTATTTGCTGATGGTTATTGGCCAGTGCCAGGAGGAGCGGTCCCGTTTGAGGGCCAGCATGTTTTGGAAAAAACCATAAGTATCATTTTTCTGTACTAGAAGAATATGGAAATATAATAAACTAAAGCGATAGTCGAGTGTTTAAAAACAGGTCATTATGTGAAATTTCATTCTCTTTGCTTGACCAGGATGAAGAAATACCAATAACGACTTTCCATTTGAAAAATCCATAAGTAGTGAAAAATTTAAACCAAAAACCAGGAATATGTAGGAAATGGTAGCAACACAACAAAATGTATGGAACATAAATTGCGTGTTTTGACGAAATAAACTTTTTTTTTTTTTTTTTTTTTTTTTTTTTGTAAGATTTTATATACATCTTACGGTTTACCTGTTAAGCAAAAGTCATCTGAATGAAGAGGACTTCTGAGTCTTTTCCTAGAAAATTCAAGATATACATTTTATTTGTCTTGTAAATATATTTAATATACGATATTTTAATTAAAATTGTTGTAGCTATTTTTGAAGAAATAAAAAAAAAATGGAAATGTTCCATGCAGAGAGTAGTTTGCGCCGGAGATATATTCTTCAAAATTTCCGTGTCGCATCCTTGGAGGATCCTGAATTTAAATATCAAATTTGGTATTTAACAAACTTTTAGTTTTTGAGTTATGTTGTTCACACACACATTTTTCTAAAACTGTTTTTTTATTTTTTTTTATAGTGTTTAATGCCTGCTTTTACTACTTATAGCACCGCAAGCGATTACACTAATGATAAATGGAATGAAGATGTAGCACTGGTGGAATGCGATGGCGGGAGAAATAGGAAAACCCGGAGAAAACCCACCCCTTGCCGCTTTGTCCACCACAAATCTTACATGCGGTCGCTTGGGATCCAACCCGGGCCGTCTAGGTGAGAGGCAAGTGATCTAACCACTCGGCTGCGGCGCAGTCCAAAATGTTTTTTTTTTTATTTTGATTCGAGGGATCCTAAAACGTGTATTTCAAGTAAAATCTCGTAATCGAAATTTTGGGTGGAACACAATAGCTTCTCTACTTATGTACTTCATGTAATCATGAATTTTCGGAGTATGTCGAATTTCAGGCCCATAATGCTCTTCGCGTCGCAAAAAAATACAGATGGGTTGCAAATAATCCTTTGGTAATCAGTGATGAGCAGTATTGCGTTTAAGATTTAGGTATGGTTCATGCTAAAACCTTCCTCAAGCTAAAACACAAGTGAATGTATTTTACCTAAGAAGATGGTATTCTGTAGAACATGGGCACAGATGGTTATTTTCCCTGTTCTGCTTATTCACTTTCTATTTGTCAATATTTTCCATTCATCGAAATAATGTTATAACAAACGTTAGGAGCAACTGATTTTGAAATTTACTGCAGATCTTCCTAAAAAGTTCCGCATGACCTTTACCTACTTTGTATACCTTTTGTAATCATATGTTGAATATGTGAACTCTGTTCCAGTGTAATGAAATTGCCTCAGGCATGAGAAATTACAGTGGTGTTGGGGTTAGCGTGTCTGCCTTACATATAAGGGATCCCAGATCTGGATGTTACCTGGATAAGATTCTTTTCTGGGGTTTTCCCTTATTATAAAAAGATTAATGCTAGGTAACTTTCATCTCCTTTGAACACCATTTCATTCATTCATCAGCCGATATGACGTAACCGGTTAAAATCATCTAAATTAAACACAATTTTCAGTCTCTGTACTGGAAGTTCCCAGAGTAAAAACCTCAGCTGATGGCCTCATTGAACCGAGTTGAATTCACGTGTGCAGTATAAGAGACAAGAACGTCAGTCCATCTCCACAATGACTTTTTTAAGAAAATATAAATAGTCCTCAGATCATGTTTCTTTAATCACAACAGACCTCGCGCACATCAAGCATTCTAATGTATGCTATTGGAGCTATGACTTGTGTAGAAGACATTAAACTATATGGCAAAGACACCAGACACACAATGCTGTCGTCTGCATAAAAATAAATAGAAGGTGTGAAACTGTAGTAGCTCACAGCGCAGTCAGCATTAGCATACAAATTATACACTCATCAACATGTACCATTGCATTGCTTTGTTTGTCACCTCATTCAACAGAAATGTTCTTCCTGGAAAGTAACAATAGCAATCACTATCACTGTTGCACACATAATATATTTTTCAAACGCCTGTCGGTTTATGCCTGGAGTTGAGAAAATATAAAAACAAGTTAGGTAACACATAAATCACAAAGCAGAATATGCACTTCTGGGTAAGATGAGTGAAACTCAGTTTTGTACTCAATACTCTCTTCTCATGAACTTATCCATCAACTAATACAGGCTTCGCCTTAAAGGGAAGACAGAACTAAAAATTTGAGAAAAAATAGTGTTTAATTATTTGCTTAAAACAGCATACAACTTCCTAAAAAAGTTTGACATATATTTTATATCAGGCTGTTACAACTCCAATCAAGGTTTGGAGTTTGAATCAGGGTACACGCGCGTACTCAACTATACAACTATACAACTCGGAGCAGAGCTGGAGAGGGAAAGTGGTAGCCAATACGTTACTGGCAGACGGCCATTCCATATTTGTGTACCGTAACTTCATTTCCCTCACCTAGACGGCCCGGGTTTGATCCCAAGCGACCGCATGAGAGATTTGTGGTGGACAAAGCGGCGCAGGGGCGGGGTTTTCTCCGGGTTCTCCGGTTTCCCCCGCCAACGAATTCTACCGGTGCTCCATCTTCAATTCATGATTCACTAGTGTCACCGCCTGCGGTGCCACAAGTAGTAAAAGCGGGCGTTAAACACTACAAAAAATCATTTCCAACACATGTTCCAGGTAGACACTTGCACATGACGAGTTATTCACTGCACTTTTGATGCGGACATCAGCTGGAACAACCTGACTTTCATGGAACGCCTTAAAATATTAAAAACATATTGTACACTGCAACAGCTTTTATGGGCAGGTCCCTTTGATTGGAATACTTGTTGGGTAAATTAAAAATCTGATGTGTTCCAATCACACGACTTTCTCTACATCTCTGCAACAAATTAGTTTTTAAAGCTTATACTTCTAATTACTTCATGCTAATCGACAAAAAATTAGCAGAAATAATCTTATTGCTTGCTTCCTTGTAATTAGAAGGGAAATAAGGGAGTAGCATAGATTAAAGCGATAGTCAAAAGCTGGTTGCTATGTGACTGAAGTTCTTTTGTCTGTATGGACAGGAGTTGACAAATTCCTGTATGAGAAAAGTCAAGTTTTTCGAACCTGAAGACAAAAACAAGGAATATCTCAAAAACGATAAACTCCACGAAAAAAAGATATATAACATAAACTGTGTGTTTTAATGTGCTCTACATTTTTTGTGTGGTAAGTTTTTGTTTATCTCTTACGTTTAGCAGTTATACAAAATTCCGTGAAATTCATTCAGAATAAAGTAGTCTTCAGAGGCTATTCCCAGAAAATTCAAGATATACATTTTATTTGTCAGGTAAATATCTTTAATATACGATATTTTAATCAAAATCGTTAGCCATTTTTTAGAAAATCAAAATTTTCGAAAAAAGTTCCATGTAAAGGGTAGTTTGGGGTGGGGGGATTTTTCCCAAAATTATCGTGTCGCATCCCTGGAAGATACTAAACTTAAATACCAAGTTTGGTATTTTACCGACTTTTCGTTTTTGAGTTATCGTGTTCACAGACACACGGACCTTTTTCTGAAAATACTTTTTTTTGGATACAGGGGACCCTAAAATATATATTTCCGGTGAAATCTCGATATCGAATTTTTTGGTGGAGTGCAATACCTTCTCTATACACTATGTACATAGTACGTATAGAGAAAGTAAAAATATGTTTTAATTTTAATGTGACCGTTGCAGAAGTCGCTTTAGCGTGGGGCCACACTTTATGTGTTAGCTATCATATGGAGTAGCCCTGTGTATTATGTTTATGTCTGCTTTGCTCTATCTTATTTGTTTTATTATTTTTAACGTATACTTTGCAAAATTTGAGGAAACGTTTTCAAAAACGAAGAAACATTGGTAAGAGGTAATTAGTATTATCCCTCAAAATGAAATTTATCATGCTTACATGAGAATGTGCAGTTTCAGAAGGTTGAACACGTGGTCAAAGAAAACTGACTAATATTGATGAAGTATGCCAAAGGAAACAGAAAAGTGTGACATTAAATGTCAATGAAATTATTAAGCTACTCTGATTTAAAACGTTTTAGAAAGTAATATTTTCTGATAAGATGGCAACTGTAGATAATCCGTCATATGGCCCACGAATGCATTAGAAAGTTAAAATTTCTGTAGAGTAAGTTTTTATCTTTTATATCAAATAGTTCATAGCTATCATTTTCAGTAACTTTTCTTAGAAACTAATGAATAAAGCGGCATATATTAGTCGTTACCATAAACAACGATATTTCAACAAGGGCTGTACGGTCTTTAGCTTTTATAAAACGCAGCACATTTTCTCTTTAAAAAATCTGACGTGTTCCATTTTCATGGCTTTCTCTAGTGTCACACAGATAAACTTTCCTTATAGAAGATTACTCTTTTATAAATGTCATTCTAATCAAGATAACATTACAATAAATGGTATCATTACTCGCTTCCTTGTAAGCAGAAGGGAAATAAAGGCGTAAGGCTAAAGCGATCAAATCTTTTAAAAGTTGTCGCTCTGTAAAACAATTGAAATTTGGTTCTCTTGTTGCTCTGTAAAACAACTGAAATTCGGTTCTCTTATGCATTCGCGGGAGTAATACGAAAGATAATATAAAAATTGAGGTCTTGTACTTTAAAATTTAAATTAATAACAAGGAATATCTCGGAAACGGTAAACTCTGTAAAAAATGTATATGACATAAAATGTGCGCTTTAATGAGATCCACATTTTTTTGTGTAGTAAGTTTTTGTCAATCTCTTACGGTTTAAAGAGTTATACAAAAATCTTCCAGAATAAAGAAATCTTCAGAGACTATTCTCAGAAAATTCAAGATATGCATTTAATTTGACATGCAAATATTAAAAACTTATGGCACTTTAATCAAAATCGTTAGAGGCTTTTTTGAGAAAATCAAAATTTGCGAAAAATGTTCCATGCAAAGAGTAGTTGTGAATGGAGCGATTTTCTTGAAAATCTTCGTATCGCATCCTTGGAAGATTTAATTTTAAATACCAAGTTTAGTTTTAAGCCGACTTTTCGTTTTTGAGTATGCTGCCCCCACACACACATTCACAGTGACATGTTTCTAAAAATGATTTTTTCGGATTCAGGGGGTCTGAGAATATGTATTTCTGGTGAAATCTCGGTATCGAATTTTTGAGTGGAATAAAATACCTTCTCTATCTAGTACATTGAACACACGTGCTAGATAAAGTAAAAATAGTATTCATAAAAAATCTTATTATATTAAAAAAATAATATCCACAAAACCTCTAATTAAAGTATTCAGTGCGATTTTAATGTTTTATAAAAACATGGAATTTTAGGAGTGTAGTTTCTTAGAAATTATACATCAAAGTTGCTGAATTTAACATGCTTTAAATGAAAGAGCCTGTTCACTTTTAAGTAGTGCTGTTATACCTTCTTGAAAACGATACTTATATACCAAGACTGTTAGAATGTCATCATCTCCTTTTCTTTTCCTACTTAACGTCGTCTGTTATGGCAATACTATCCCAGATTGTCTCTCACAGCGACACAATTCCTGAGAAGAGGTTCTGCAGCCAATCTAAACCTTTATATTTTATTTCAATAATTTGAAAATTAGAAAAACCAACGTGATTTTAAAATCAAGTAAAACTACTTATTCGGTCTGCTGCCCTTTGAATTGTTCTTCAAAATTCAACCTATGTATGATCTAATGGAATCAGGCAGTTTGAAGAACGAAAAGCGTTTAAAGCTCAAAGAACTCGATACACTTTCGAAGGATTACGTTTTAGTCTATCTTTCCCTTCCTCACTCATCCCTTTTTCCTTCCTTCCATTCCGTTCTTTGTGGAACAGCGAGATATTCAACTCCACAGAATATGAAATTCCCAGCATGAAATCGCCTGAAACATCTTCGACATGAATGGTTCACAATATTGAAGCCTGAGAAAGACGTAAAATGGTCTTTCATAGAAATGTAATCCAATATTCAGCTCCGGGTGAATTTAATTAATAACACAACCAGCGGTCTGCAGACACCCGTGGATAGCGTTCTCCGTCGATGAGTACTGCAATCAATGGCTCCGCTTTATCATTAAGTTTGCACACATACAAATCACATGGCGAAATACATGTACAATAAACTGGAGTGCGGTTTCCGTGTGAAAAACATAAATAACACCGTGCGCCGCAGCAATGAGGGGCGCTGCGTCACGTTGGTTCACATCAAATAAAAGTTCGTTGCTTTTTTATGGAACTCAAGCCAATTTGAAAAAAAAAAATCTAATGTGTCCACTCACATTACTCTCTCTTTTCTGCAAACAAACCACTCTAACAAAAGATTACTATTATCTATTCATGTTAATCGGCAAAAACGTTAGTATAAATTGGAAAAAGCGAAATACATTAGGCTAAAATGATGGTGAAATCTTTTAAAAGTTGGTCGAGATGTGAACAGTTGAAGTTTGGTTCTCTTTGCGTTGCCAGTAAAACAAAAGAAAAATGAAAAAGAAGTTACATAGTTGAAAATTGAAACCAATAATAAGGAATATCTCAGAAATGGTGAACTCTACAACAAAAATGTATATGACTTAAATTGTGTGTTTTAACGAGATCTACACTTCTGTGTAATAAGATTTTGTCTATGTCTTACGGTTTACCAATTATGCAAAATTCAGCAAAATTCAGCAAATTTCATCCAAAATAAAGAGGTCTTCAGAGGATATTCCAAGCAAATTCAAGATATGCATTTTATTTGTCATATAAATAACTTTAATTCATGGTTATTTAATCAAAATCGTTACAGAATTTTTTTTAAATAAAATTTTTCAAAATGTTTTCCATGTAAATGGTAGTTTCGATTGGAAGGATTTTTATCATAACATCGTTGGAAGATACTATCTTAAATACACAGTTTGGTGTAATTTACCGCCTTTTTCGATTTTGATTTATCACCTTCATGGACAAACACACACAACACGGGCGTAGAACATTTTGAAAGTGCAAAGCTATAGTTTTGACGAAAACGGTGTTTTATGAAATAATATGCTATCTGTACGCCTGTAGAGCCCAAAGCTTACATTTTGACTCTCTATGAACCCCCAAAATTCCATTAACCATTTTCTATATAAAAGAAAGAGGTTTTCGATTTTTGGAACAATTTTAGTCAAAATTTCACTCCCAGTTTAAACTGGCCTGTCCTTGACGTGGAACCTATTTATTTTGTTTCCTTCAATTAATGATGAGTATTTACAATACTTTTTCTTTCAAAGCTTCCTTTATTCTGAAGTTGTTTTGTGGACAAAACTTAACAAATACAAACATTAACAAGAACATATATAAATGGTTGAATATAACAATAAGAAATAGAATACACAGTATCAAAATTCAAGTTATAAATTTATAAGTGAAGTAGTGGAAGAACATGAGATAGTATTAAATAAGAATGTCATTGATGATGAAGACTATTAACATGATTCCTTATAAGAGCTATTGAGGCCTTCAAAACAGATGTACCAATTGATTTAATATGTGGTGTATAAGACTAGCATCTTGCAAGTGTCGGTGAACAACTTAGAAATTGTTTCACGAGCACCAATTACTAACCCTATCACCGTAATATAATCGAGTTGATATTTTCTTTGTAATATGGAACATTATTTACTCCAATGATTTTGTCTTAATTCACAGCAAAGAAAAATCCGCATGCTAAAAAATTGAAGTAGGTACTTTATTAATGAAGCCCAACTTTAATACATATAAACGGTTTTAACATTTTCCAGCATCTTGTCTATTTGGATAAGAGCTGTTTGGAAATAAACTCCTGTTTTTGAAATGCACCTATTTTGATTTCTATTGATGAATCTACCCAAAAGCAGTAGAAAGTACGCAACATCTATTGTACGGGGTGGTACATTTCGGCTAAAACCTTGAATGTTCGCATTGCCATCTACCAAAATACAAATATTTCATAATCAAGCATACCAGAAATGTCCACAGTACAGACACAAAAATAAATAGTTACAAGCCAATTGCGAACACGTGTGTGTGTGTGTGTGTGTGTGTGTGTGTGTGTGTGTATGTGTGTGAGTGTGTGTGGGAAGGAGGAGGAGGAAATAGGAGAGGTAGATGGTAGATGGTTACCAATTTTGTGGAACATAGCAGAACCTCTAACTTGTAAGATACACTCCAATTTAAAAAAAAAAAAAAGTGATAAACAACTTCGGACACCTATCTATTATCCCTCATGTTCTTTGTGTTTTTCATTTCTTTTCTGCCATTCAAACACACACGCACACACACACACACACACACACATATGGGATAGTAATGTAACGTTTTACTGCAATTTCTCCTTCATCCTCTCCATTTTATGATTCTTCTATCAATTTCGTTCTCCTTTCCTAACTCTTTCGTCCCTCCTCCGTTCGCTAACGCATTTCCTTCTCCCTCTCTCTTTTAGAGTTGTAACTTGGCGACTACCCCACCCAAGCTATATAACCTTCTTTACGACGCCATTCCAGGAAATCGAAATTTCGCGAGAGCAACAGAAAACATGGCAGCAGTACAACTTGTTTCAAAAACACATCGCCAAGTAGTTCCTTCCCTGTCCGTGTCTTCCAGGACATAAGTCATAGAACCTGCACACCTTCCTAATGCTCAACATAAGAAGCTGAATACGGTCCCCAAATATACCTTCTACAGGCTCGAGATTTATAGTGGGCGTAAAACTGAGTTTAAGAGAAATGTGGTTGTAAACATCACACAAGTAAAAGTGAATGAGGACTTTAAGAGGCAGTGAAAGAATTGTAGCTTAGTTTTCCTAATAAAACCCAAAATCTCTATTATATACCAACCTTACGTACAGGCAGTGAGTTTTAATGTTACATTGATATGTAACAGCAGCATTACATCATTCAGTGTAATGCTCGCCACAAGAAAAAAAAAGCAGGCATGGAAAACGAAATACGCTGGTAGCAATTCTAATTTACAGCTGCATAAATGTTCAGTCACTTTCTGAAAATAGACTCGCGTCAAATTTTACGAGCTCGGGAGTGTTTTACATTCAGCCACCACCCTTCATAAGGTCTATATTTACTCTGGTTTTTCCGTCGCGAGCATTCTTCTCACGCGCATACGAAAACTTCGTTTCCAGTGGTGTTTAAATTATTTCACGATCAAGTTATTTCATCGCGTCACGGATGCGCTTTAACGGCTTCGTAAAAAGGGATGCTATTGGACTTTTTCCCCTGCAGCTTAAATCTATTAACTTGGTCGGAAATGACTTTACGAGGGTACTAAAAGTACAACTGCCTCTTTGTTTACTTATCGAGGGCGTCTTACAACAACTAGTCAGCCACATTTATGATCATCCTTTCCGTTACGACGTCCTTCATCCGGAGACCAAAAGAGTAATGGCTTTCTTAATATGGGTCACTTTAAAGACGTGAAACCAAGTTAAGTGTTTCTTCCATTCTTTCTTTCCATTATAAGCGATCTGCCAATCCACGAAAAATGTTGTGCCACGAAATTTCAGTTGTGTTTCTGTAACGGTTGTTGAGAATCTCCTCTTTGCAGACGAATAACAAAGCAACACTGAAGGATCGTCATTTACTTGCACCCAAAAAGCTAAAGAATGTAAATATTTTTGCTTAGTCTTTATTATTATTTTATGGCTCACCTATTACAATAGCGACAAATCAATCACAACCTTAATTCTTCCTGGTTGTGCAGGTTTCCCTACACATTATCTTCTAACGTTTGCCTCAACTATATCACAAGGAATAAGGTCGGTGGAGTGGGGTAGCTCTATATCATTTTTAAAAATTAAAACAAAATATTCATCTGGACTGTCTCCGTGGTCGAGTGATCAGTGAGCCCACGTTCGATTCCCGGCTGGGACGGGGAATTTTTCTTTAACCTGAATTATTGCCTATTCCCCACAGAGTCTGGAAGTATGTATGTGACAGTGAATGTGTGTGTGTATGTGTGTGTTTAAGGAAAATAAAATGATTTAAACCAAACGTAAAAGAACAAGTGCAAAGCCCCCGATATGACCTTAGATGTTAAAGGGGGCTATATAAATGAAATATATATACATCTATGGCATTCAGTAATTTCTGATGATGTACTGAACCTTCTCAATGGCAATTTTATTCAGAGTCAGTGGTGTGTATAAGTCGAGAAACAATACTTCTAGAGCATTCTGTCGGTCACGTTCGGCAAGCAGCTTGTCCGTTAGCGGTCTCTTGACATGTTCGGGGCTCTTGGCTGTAATAGTCCCACATCTCTGTAATCAAATGATCCACAGTACAATGTGGCCACCCCTCCCCAAGGAAAGGTTTGGCATATGATTTTTATTTACTTTCTCTTATCTTAACTAATTTAAAATATATCCTCAGATTCGTTACGCCATTTATCTCATCGCGATATTGAATTAAACTGCAGTCCTTAAAAATATGTTATGAGTTGACTCGGTTTGCCTCCATTCTAGTCCATAGATAAATAATGCTACTATCATGGCCTTCTATGTGTTAAATCTGCTGACTTTTCTCCTAGTAGATATGTGCTTTTGTACATTACCTCAGTTACTTTTCTTCCATTTTCTTTAGATTTAATGTAATATCCCAGGCAACAACATGAAATACTTATATTTCTCATATTTGTCATACTTAATTGTATATATTTATGTAATTTAAGTTTCCTTCTGATAAGGGGGGCCCATACTCCAGTCATGGAGATGTTCAGCACAAATGTGTGCCTACTTCTGAAGTAAAATACACACTAAGATAAATGCGTTACCCATCCACGCAAGGATTATGGAAAAACATATGCCTGCCCCCTATAGCCATCCATTCCTTCGATTTCAACATCCCCTGGATTACATAAACGAATGAAAAATGTTACGGTATGTTTTCCATGAAACTCGTAATAACCTTTCAAAAAGACAGCATTGCAGTAAAGTGTAGTATTAACGTCGAACTACAACATGTTTACAGTAAGAATGCAACATGTTTTGTACAAAACAAGCCCTTTTTTAAGAAAATTTTCTTTCTTATTGATAGGAAACTGATCCTCTATATTACTCATATAAGAATACATTTGAGGTCTTCAATCCAAATCACGAGATCGACCAACTTGATTATGTGATAAAGTATTTTTTTTTTTTTTTTTCACTTATTGCTTGTGTGATTTTAGGTTTGGCCTTTCTTTTTCATTTATTTCAATTCTATGACACTTTTACTATTTTGTTAAACATGATTCGCCTCTTATTTCTTTCTTAAGCAAACTTTACCAGTATGCCCACCTACTTTTTGCGGGGGCACGGTGTATATATGCCAACCAGAAGATATGCATTCGAAGCCTGTATTGAGTTATTTTTTCCGGGGTTTTAGCTGTCCTCATAAAATAGTTACTTTCAAATCAGTGGACCTCGGACTCATTTGAACATTACATTCACATTTTACTTGCAATGCTGTCTTCTTCTAAGCGATGTTAAAATAGAAAACTAACACGAAAAAATTGCACCCACGTGGAGTTTCGGCGTAGAATGGCTCCTTTAGCGCGCATAGCTCTTATTGATATAATTATGTAAGACGCAGGAGACAGAATTCAAGGGGAGATGTTTGTGTTCCAGCAAACGCTCTCTCTTGTGGATACTGCAATCCGAACTAAGCTTGTGTTGAGCTTTGGATCTGCAATTGCCAGTTATCCTTTCCTCTTTACCGCTCATATCTAGAGAGGCTCAACAGATTCACAGTGGTCGCGAGACGCTTCTTTGTCAGCAGTGCCTTTTTGTGGTAACACGCCAGATCAGAGGTGGGACAATGCACCTTACATTGACCATATTTGTAGTACGAGAGGTAAGCAACGTGAGGCATTTGAGGGGCAGGGAGCGCACCACTGTAAATCATATTAGTGCTTCACTAAATGTTGGCTCTGTAATCCGCAACAGCAACTGAATACTAGTTTGCTGCTTGCCGTCCGCGGCAGGATATCAAATACGAAGAAAGTTAAACAGAATGGGTGGAACTACCCATAGCAGGTGCACTCACGACCTGCCTTTGTTTCAATTAAACATCCACTGCGGTGATTTCACTACGACGACGACCACCACCACGACCACGACCACGACCACGACCACTACCACTACTACTACTATGAATCTAAAAACAAGTTTTCCGCCGCCATAACCACTAACTTTTGTTTTATAGAGAAACAAACTTTGGAGGTTACTTCTAAACTACGCTCACTGCAACTACACGAACAAGCAGAATCGTTTTATTGTGTGTAGAATTCAACCTCTGTGATAAAATTTCATATTTCATAATATTTTGTAAAGTCTTCATATTTTATGAAATCTAATATTTCTTCAATTTTTTAATAGGTATTTAAGATTTGTTGCTTTTAAAATTATTCCCGTCTGCAATGAATCGGGCTTTCCATGTAGAATACTCGGGTAGTTTTCTATGAAACGAAATTGGAAAACACAAACCACTATTTCTAGTACACGCGTCTGAAAAAGAGGAAAAAAGAAAGAAAAACAACTCGGATGTGGGCTATTCACATGACTTTCTTGACCCATTGTACCAGAAAACTTCTTACAAAAAATTCTTTATTTTTTTACTCCGTGCTAATAGAGAACAACATTAGCAGAATGATCGTATTACTAAGTTTCTTATAAGTAGAAGGAAAGTAAGGGAATGCACTCTGCTACAGCGATAGTCAAATGTTTTATGGGATTGTTCATTGAAATTCGCTTCTTTGTACTGCCAGGAGTAAAACAAAAGGACGACTTCCTGTCTGAGAAAAGTATCGCATCCTTGGGAGAACTAAACTTACTTAAATACCAAGTTTGGTATTTAACGGCCTTTTTATTTATTGTCCACGCACATACACAGATCTTTCTCTAAAACTTATTTTGTGGATTCAGTGGGTCTCAAAACATATATTTCTGGTGAAATCTCGGTATCTTTTTGGGTGGAATACAATACCTTCTTTAGCTACTGTGTACGTTGTACATAAGTGCTAGAGAAAGTAAAAGTGGTAACACCCTTTCAAACAGAGACAGAACATTTGAGTTGTGTTTTATTTTATTCATATTTAATATTACAAATATTTTGTAATATTTACGATTTTTCGCTTTTAAAATAGTTCGAGTTTGAAATGAATATGGTTTTCCATATAAAATATTTCAGCAGTTTTCTATCAAATAAGCTTGGAAAACCCAAACCACTCTTTCTAGTAAACGTGTCTGGTGAAGAGAGAGAGAAAAACAAAAACAAAAAAAAAAAATGCACCAGCCTTTCCAACAAAGACAGGTACAGTTGAGAAAATGTGGTATTCTGTATGTGACATCATAGGCAAATATTTAAGCAAATATTAAGCTTTTATTTCTGTGCACCGATGCCTATGATGGTATACTGTAATTAGTACGTATTAGCAAAGACAAAAACAAATAAATTATTTTATTTTGTTTTAAATTTAATGGTTTCACAATTATTAAAATGTATAAACTCAAGCAATTTGTTGTAATCGTAATGTATGCTGTAATGCAATGTTATTAATATCATATGCATTAAATATGTACAAAAATATTTACGGTCTTTTTGTGTGTATGTGCAATGAAATGAATTTGCTCCAAACTACCTTAAAGTAAACGATCTTTTACCTTTAAATATATATTTTATAATACTTTGGGAGACTTTTTTCTGCATACATTCAAAGTTTGGAGGTTTTTTTTTTTTATTTTATTTTATTATTTTTTTTTTTTTATTGCTGCTTAGCTATAGTAAGAGGAGAAAATATTGCATTCCACCTAAAAATTCACACATATCCTAGCGAGAAAATGAATAAGTGATTGAGTCAGCGAGTGTTTTGGGAGTTTGCCCGGGTAGGGGAGGGGATTTGTGGTGGACAGAGCTGGCGGCGGGGAGGATTTTCTTTGGGTTCTCAGGTTTCATCGTCATTGTCCATCATCACCTTTCCTTTCATATCATCTTCATGCCTTGGCTAAGAGCCAATCCCCCGTTCTAGGTTCTTCACTTGATTCAATGTTCATCTGCTCCTCGACAGGCTTCTCTGTAAGCACTTGTAAGCCCTGGAAGGTGTGGTCCTACATCGAGGAGGTTAAACCTACTAACAAACTATCTTCCAAAGATGCGACACGAAGATTTTCAACAAAATACCCCCACCCAAACTAACACAGAAGAATTTATGATTTTCTGAAAAATGTCTCTAAAGAGTTTTTAAAGTACAATACATTAGATATATTTACCTGGTAAATAAAACATTTTCTGAATGTTTTGTGAATAACCTCTGAACTCTACTTCATGCGGCTGGAAATTTTGAATTATCTCGTATAACTGAGATAGACGAAAGCTACTACACAAAAATATAGATGAGACCGTGCTGTGGCCGAGTGGTTAGACCACTCGCCTCTCCCCTAGACGACCCGGGATCGATACCAAGCGACCGCATGTTAGATTTGTGGTGGACAAAGCGGCGCAGGGGCGGGTTTTCTCCAGGTTCTCCGGTTTCCTCCGCCGTTGCATTTCACCGGTGCTCCATCTTCATTCCATGTATCATCAGTGTCATCGCCTGCGGTGCCAAAGTAGTAAAAGCGGGTGTTAAACACTATCAAAAAAATGTAGATCTCTTTAAAACAGTGAATGATTTTAAATAACTTATTATGGTATGAGCAATTTTTGAGCTAACCGTTATTAATGTTTCGAATTGTTCTATACTTAGTAATTCTTTCAAAGTCCTTTGATACTAGGCGTTTCTTGCGATTGTATGTGACGAGTATGGTAATTTAAGGTCAGTATCTATAAATGGCCTTCTGTTATTAAATATTTGACCTTCACTATTCTCTGTGTCTAACACCAAATGAGTACCATAACTATTCTTGAAATGTTTACCTCGATTCAAGCGAAGTAGATAGAAAAATAAACTCTGGTGTGAATAGTTCTTATATCCACTAATAACCAACAGAGAGTAGAAACCAGCTATGTGAACGTAACATATAATATATTTCTACTTGTTTTCATAACTTCATGTGCAAACTACAAAAATGTTTCCACTCCACTATTAATAAACGACAGAGTGGAAAAAATAATGTGAATATGACGTCATATTTTTCTTCAATTTTGCCTGTCTCTTCTTATAACCTTATATACATAGGTACATCATATTCACTCCACTGTTATTCATTATTTACAATTAAAACTTGTTTTAGTAGATGCAAACATTTAATTTGAGGCCATCCAATTTCGAAATGATTGATCGCTGCAACTCTGTGATAGGCGAGATGGCGACACTAACAGGATATTTCCAAGCTTCAAACATTTGTACTCAATAAAAATGTGCACATGCCACAGAACTAATCGAACGCGAGGAATAACATTGTGATCTGGACGAAAGGATTTCGGATGGAATTTATCCATAATGCATTAAGGTTGAGGGTACCTGCAGATGATGACAGATAAGGTCTTCTGGTGGCCATGGGCAGGGATGAAGAAGGATAGCAGTACGTGAGGAAGTTGCCAACTTTGTGGCTTGACAAAATGGTCCCACCGGGGAGCAGTCCCCACCAAGGTCAGGTCAGACATTTACAAGCCACCCAGGGAGCAACGACGATTTTTATTTCCAGACCTCCTCTTTGAGATGGCACGCGTTTCGAAACCTTTTAAGGGCTTCTCTCCTGCAATAACCTCTCTCTCTGATGGGGGTACATGAGTCCCCTATGGAGCTGTTGAAACCGAAGACCAATATGATAACCTTCAATACACTTAGTGATTTACTTTAGAGCTAGCTTACGGGAGTAGCTTTATGTAATAGCAATTTGCAATAAAACAGTTCTCTTGTGCATACATTATGCAACTTATTTCATGTTACAACAGTTCACGTTTTTTTAACATTAGTTATCCCTTGAAATAATATTTTTTTCATATACGAGTAATTTGACTCACAGAAGTCCGTGTTATATTGTTAGATTCTAGCATTTTCGATAGTGTAAATAAATTACGATAATATCATTCAGCAACGTGGCTAAAAGATGGATCCCTTAATTTTCAAAATTCCCTCTGCCGATTTACGCGGTGGCCTACGGTCCTCTATATGTTTACTTTCTCTGGCAAGTATGTACAATGTACGTAGTGGATAAAGACGGTATTGTACTCTCCCAAAAATTCGATACCGAGATTTCAGTGGAAATACATGTTTTAAGACCCTCTGAATTTAACAAAAACATTTTTAGAAACATGTCCCTATGCGCGTGTGTGTGTCTGAGGGCAAAATAGCTCAAAAACGAAATGTCGGTAAATATCAAACTTGTTATTTAAGTTCAGTATCTTCGAAGGTTACGATATGAAGATTTTCAAGAACCCCCCTCCCCAACCCCAAACTACCCTCGACATGGAACACTTTTCGAAATGCCACATGTTGATATTTTCATGACAAATGAAATTTACATCTTAAGTTTCCTGGGAATAGCCTCTGAAGATCGCTTCATTCTGGATGAGTTTAGTATAACTCGCAAAACCATAAGAAATAGTCAAAAACTTAATACACAAAACATGTAGTTCATTAAAACACAAAATATGGCATATATATTTTTTCATAGAGTCAACTATTTCCGAAATATTGCTTGTAATTGATTTCAACTACTTCAAATTTTCTCAAGTGGGAAGTCAATTATAGTTTTATCTTCTTTGTTTTACTCTCGGGAAGGCAAAAAAGACCCGAATTTCAATTGCTTCACATAAAGATAGCCTTTAAAAGATTTGACTATTGCTTTAGCCTAGTGTATCCCTTATAAAGACCATTTCTGCTTATGTTTATCTCCATTAGCATGATGTAGATAAAATAATAATCTTTTGAAAAGAAAGTTTGTTTGTGGAACAGGTAGAGAAAGCTATGTGAATGGAACATACAAGATTTTAATTTTATTTTATGTACCTACTATTAGATGATGTTATACATGTCGAATATTCATCTTGTCGATCAACGAAGGCCTTACCGTCGCGCTTGTCACAGAGGAGAGATAGAGAAATTATGGCTTGTCGATAACAAATCGACTATTTTCATGATCATTGAAGAATTAACTCTTTCTGTCTTTCTTAAATTCTTCTGTAATGACAAAGGACAAATATATTTCTAAGCAAATGGCACCGATAAGACCCTTTCTTCTTCTTCATAAAACGAAAATTAAATTATCTCATCTTACGGGATACATTTTTATGGAGGCATCTCAATCTGAAATGTTCGACCTTATTAAAGATAGCTAGCGAATCTACTTTTTTGTGTTTTAATTAGCTTATTATAAAGTTTAATACCTTTCAAAACTATCTCACCCAGAGCAATGGTGAAATGCACAATTGAAAGTTTATACTCGCCTTTCAGTATAAAGCAGTATTCCATTACGGCATTCCTTGGAATAAAATATCACCCACTCAACTATTCAGTCCCGTGTAGTAATACAGTTCCCATTCTGTGATAAGATGCTCATTATTGTCCACAAGTCACTGAAATACGCATTTATAGATAGTAAGGACAACTTTGAATATACCTTAGAAATTTAGTATAAAATTAATTGGCTGGACTAAATAAATTACAAGTAAAATATAGGAAAATAAAAATCTTATGGATATGAAGCTTTTAATTAAACATGCATATAAGGTTTCAATTAACGTTTTCCATCTTTAAAGACATGCTTCTTGCACCTATCTTTCTTCATGTAAAACAATGGAGCATAAAAGAGGTAAAGTAACTATAACAGAATGTCTCCGAAATTGAAATGCATGAAATAAGAGGGGAGATAAAGTTCAAACGTTAAGATACAAAACACCTTACGCAAGTAATTCTAAATGCTAACTTATCTAAGCTGTAAATTAGCATAAAATATAGAGGTAAATAGAGGTAGATTAGAAAAAATGAGCTACCACTGCATAACTGAGCAAGGTAGCTCTACGGTAACGTGCGAACCTCACATTTGACAGATCTGGATTCGATTACTCTGCGATAGCTTTTTCGTGGTTTTCTCAGGTAGGCGAATGCTGGAGTGTTTCTTTTCAAGCATGATTTATTTCCCCTTCATTTCTTATCATTTCGCTTCCCCTTTAATGTTTCAGGTGTCCGGGTAACCCCGTCTAAAACTAACGAATCTAACTCAGCCGCATCAGGTCCCTGGGGAACAAATTGAGGAACTACTTGAGGGAAAAGAAGCGGCTCCAGGTTGCGTGGATCACATTAACCAACCGGAAGGGACTCGGGACACTAACCACGTCCCATTCTCCAGTACTGCACCCCACTCATGACGCCCGTAATGGGCAGATGTGGGGGATGCAGCGGTCGGGCGGTAGTCCTTGGCCCGATTTCGGGCGGTTGCACCACGAAGTTCATTTTGATTTCTTCCTTCTTGTTTAAAGTAATTTTAGGGACACATGAAGCAGATGTTCTTTGGAAAGTTCTTCGTGGCCCTGATAGGTGGTAACTTTCTTTGAGGCACCTCAGGAGAATCGAGTTCTGCCTAGTTCCGACACAGTGAAACCTTATATGAGCGGACTTGGAATACTTGGGACCTCTGTGTATCTCTATGCAACGGCCGACCTGCGCCCATTAGCCTCTTGCGGTTCCTTCACCTCACAGTTCCTCCACGAGGGGCAAACATAAAAGATGTGTGTTGGTTCGAGGGGTGGGACGTACACTCTGTTCTCGGAAGGGGATATCACCGCTGCTTAAAAATAAAACCTTAATAGTGCCAAGAAGTGTAATGTAGTTTTAAAAGAAATCAGCAATACAGTTTAGTTGAAATAAAATGTTTACTAAAGTTACAGGATATTTATACATTTCCCATAGAAGAAAATAAATCTCATGGAGGAAACTTTTAATATAAATGAATCAAATATATAAACAAATATTAAAATAAATGACACTGTAACCTATTGTGAATGAATCCCGTACAGGTCTGGTATTATAGAACTACTAGGGGGCGTTCAATGTGTCCTTAGAAAATCCAAGAATGTATACTCGTAGCATCGAAAAAAGTTTGTATTTAGTAACCGTCGTCTCTTACTAGATGGCAGTTGAAGTTTCAGCTATATCCATCATGTGGTTTCTTTCCCATTGGCAATTGAATCAACAATCTAGTGCTTCCTTAGAAAGATGGGGGGGGGGGGGGTCGAGTTCCGTGCGGTGATTAAACACTTCTATTTAAAAGCCTTAACACAGAAGGAAATAAAGGCCGAGTAAAGTTCGTGGCACATCTGCTCCTGCGTTTGCAACAATTTACACTGGATAAATGAATTTAAATGTGGCCGTACATCCACAAATAATGAACGTCGTTTTCCGGACGTCCAGTAGAAGTGACTTTCTTCGAAATTATTGACAAAATCCAAGATACGGTTTTGAATGACAGTCGAATCAAAGTTTAAAAAACAGAAGGGGCCACAGACTATCACAAGATGCGATGCTTTCAATTTTGCACCAAAAAATAGATCTGACAACGGTCTCGGCAACCTGCGTGCCGCGTTTACTCCCAACGAGAATAAACGCAACCGTGTAATCGATTCGGAAGCTGGTTTGGCACTTTTCCGTCTCAATTCTGACGAGTATCTGCATCGATACATAACTGTGGATGAAACATGGATATACTACTACATTCCACTGACAAAAGTGCAGTAGAAACAGTAGGTTTTTTTAAAGGCGAACCAGCTCCGAAGAAAGCAAAGGTGGTGAAATCTGCAGACCTCGGGTTTTTGAGATGCACGTAGAATCATCTACATTGATTACTTGCAGAAAGGAAGAACGATAAATGGAGAGTCTTATGCATCGTTATTGCACCGTTTGAACGGAGAAATAATGAAAGTAAAAACCCTGATCTAGCAAACAAAGAGATTCTCTTCCACCAAGACAATGCACCTGTGCAGTTCCTTTGGCGAAAATTGTAGAATTAAGGCCAGAATTATAACAACATCCACCGTATTCAGCAGATTTGGTCCCCAGTGACGGTTTTTTTTTCTATTATTTCCAACGCTCTTGAAAATGTGGCTCGGCGGAAAACGATCCACGAAGAGGTTGTCTCCCAAACAAACGCCATTTTGAGCAAATTCCAAAATCCTACTTTTGAAAGGCGTATAACAGTTGGAGAAACGCTGGGAAAAGTGTATCGAGATAAAAGGAGACAATGTTGAAAAATAAAAAGCATCTACAAAAATAATTTTTGTGTCTGTTCCTAAGGATTTTTTGAACGTCCCTCATACTATAAGGTAAAAGGGAGTTTGGGACACCAAGAAGACGCTTGTATGATAAGTTTTATCCTTACTACAACAATGATGCAATGATATGGAGGAGACAACAATGGTTTTTAAGCGCTGTCATTTTTAATTTTCTGGTCCCTGGAGACGATGAATGAAAAGCTAGAAAATCCCTCTCGGTAAAGGGTAAGTCTCCCTCGAAATTTACCTTATAAAATTAGAGGGTACCCCCAGAAAAAGTAGCCCTTATTGAACCAAATCACCAGAATTAGGATTCGACTTGAACCCTCCAAGAAGAGAGAAAAATTTACCTCCGCTTTATTTAGGTGGGTTGCTGTGGTGGTGGCGGTGAAGAATGCTTAGATGTTAAGATAACCTATGGAGGAAATAAAGCCTTAAACCCCAGGTATCACACACACACACACACACACACACACACACACACACACATCTTCAATTAACTAGTAAGCAAACGTTTGAAATCAGCTTCAGATTTTCCCCCATATGAGGCCTTTAACATCTAACATCTCATGGGCGGGCTTGCCTAGGAAACAATATGCTCATCGCAATGATATTTAGTTGTTTACTAATGTGTAGCATTGGATTTGTTTACACAGACTCTCATACTTCCAGATTCAAGGAAGGATGGGAAATACTCCTGGTTAAAGTAAAACTGCTATTCTCCAGCCGGGAATCGAACCTGGGACATTGAATTTGGAATGTAGCATGCCAACCATCAGACCACAGAGGCATCATTTCAGAAATGCTATAACGATTGAAGATACATGTTCAACAGTATAAATTAGTTTAATAATAATAATAATAATAATAATAATATATAAAAAGCATATATTATGTCACTATTATTCCATTACGATGGGGGGGGGGCAGAAAGTATAATTATTCCTTCTCTTTCAATTGTTAATTGATTTTACTATTTTCGTACATATTCACTCGTACTTCATATCTGCGGAGAGAGAGAGAGAGAGAGAGAGAGAGAGAGAGAGAGAAAGAAAGAAAGAGAAACAAGATGGTGCTAACGACAGAAAGGCTAAGCAGAAAGAAAAAAAGGATAGCAGTAAGATTCTTTTCTTCTTCGTTCATACTGTCCTTTCTGTGCTTCAATATGCAAATATAATTTCTAATGCCCCAGGAACAAAAGCAGAATGTAAGAATACTGCGTGTGTAAAGACAGAAAAAGAACGGGAATTTCTTCTTTAGGGGGAAAAAGGAGAAAGAAATCACTTTCCCTCTCTCTCTCTCTCTCTCTCTCTCTCTCTCTCTCTCTGCTGTTCTTGCTCCTCTTTTTCTTTTCGGCTTAAGTTTTACAAGCCACAATACAGGATCAGTATTGTACAGCTGCATACAAAAACCTTTGCTGGAATGGTCATAGCGCAACCCCGTAATCCCCCAGCCGTAAAGTTATGGCACTTGGACACATGTACTCCCCAATCGACCTCACATTTCTTTATGTGGCATATGTTTCCGATAACAAAACAGTAAATTAACGACTATAACTTGACTTAGGCGCATAAGTTCGTTGGGTCTGAATGTATAATTGGTGAGAAATTACTTTGTGCTTGGCATTCCTCCTGACACGTGGCCGTCTCGGTACACTGCTGCCATTTTACTCGCTGTCCGTCTGCAACGGCTGCACTCCCAGATCATGATCTTCCAGATTTCATCACATTCACTTTCGCTGGTGTTAAGTTAATAACCACAGGTCCCACTACTTGCTCTAAAATGCTTCTTCTTTCAATGAATTTTCTATCACACTTCTCGTATGCTAAACTACTTTTCCCCATTTCTCACTAGTTACCTCAATCCTTTCAACATTGGGTGCTGTACTTCACGAAACGAAAAATGTTATTATTTCGGCTATCGTAACCTCAACTCGTTTATCAGATCTGTAAGACATTTTCAAATCACAGTGCCACTTGTGGTAGTTCTAGGATGAGAATAAGAGCAATGTTAGCGATATATAAAAGGTAGTAACTATTATATATGTAAATCCTTACGAATCACTGTGTTTAACAAAACCGAAAAAATTTCGAAAATTTTGATTTTCTTAAAAATGGCTCTAACGATTTTGACTAAAATATGGTATATTAAAGATATTTACCTGAAAAATAAAATGTATATCAACTGCCTCCGTGGTCGAGTGGTCAGCGAGCTGACTTCTCACCCGAAAGTCCCGGGTTCGATTCCCGGCTGGGGCGGGGAATTTTTCTTTAACCAGATTTATTCCCTATCCCCCACAGAGTCTGGAAGTATGAATGTGAGAGTGAATGTGCGTGTGTATTAGTAATATAATAATGATTAACCTAAAGTTCTAACCTACAGTAATACGAGTTGTTTCACAAGTCAAAGCTCCCGATATGACCATTGAAGTTAAAGGGGGCTATACAAATGAAACAATAAAGAAAAGAAAAAACTGTATATCTTGAATTTTCTGGAAATGGCCTCTCAAGACTACTTTATTCTGGATGAATTTTACGGAACTGTGCATAACTGCCAACATACAACATAAAAAATTTCACGTTAAAACACGCAATTTATATCATATACATTTTTTTTCGTGGAGTTGATCATTTTTAAGATATTCTTGGTTGTTCGTTTCTGCTTTGAAAAACATACTTTTCTCATACATAAATTTGTTAACTCCTGCCCATACAAACAAAGGAGCTTCAGTTACATAACAACCAGCTTTTGGCTATCATTTTAGCTATGGTACTCTCTCATTTCGCTTCAACTTACAAGGAAGCAAATAATACGACTATTTCTGCTAATGTTTCTCGATTAGCGTGAAGTAAATAGAAGCATAAGCTTTTTAACTACAATTTGTTGCAGAGATGTAGAGAAAGTCATGTGAATGGTACACATCAGATTTTTCATTTAAAAGATCTGACTATCGCTGCAGTCCCTTATTTCCCTTCTTATAAAGAAGCAAGTAAATAACACCTATTCTATTAATGCTTCACTCTCTCTCTCTCAGGGCAAAACTACTAGGTTTATCAGCGCCACCCTCTGGGTATATATATATTTATTCACAGATTATATACATAATAGTATCGTCAAAACAATACATACTGTCAAAAAACTTTCTCTGATCAGAAACACTGCATCACTTAAACAGACACAAATAAAAATGAAACACAATACACACAATTATGCACTGGCATAGAATTAAATATTCTTGAGGAACCCACTTAAACATGAGCATATCGATAAAGGCAGCCGTCGCGCCAGCGCCATAGCCCATTGGATTGATTGATGAGGGGTGAATTTATTAAAATTAAACAAAAACCCTTCCTCCCCCCCCCCCCAAAATTATCCCCAAACTCAAACTTTTAGGAACAAATAAAAATATTGGTCCAATTAAGAATATTTTTAGTTTATTTCTATACTCAAAGACGGAGACAGACCAAGTCGTTCACGCAGCGCCGAAAAGTAGCGATACGAATGAGAAAATGCCTCAATGAATGTTTATCTCAATCAGCATGATATAGATAAAAGAATCATCTTTTGTCAGAAAAGTTTGTTTACGGAAAAGCTAGAGAAAGATTTTCAAAATAATGTCGCTTTAAGGGCAGACTTATTTTATTGGCTTCAGTTTGTTTACAATGATGGGTAGACATACTTGATCATTTCTTTCGCGGGGGGAAACTTTGCAAGTAAGACAGTTTCCCTCCTATTTGTAAGCATATAACATGGTCACTATGTCACTATTCTCGTAATAGATTGTGTAATGAAGCTTGCTCTACCTACAGTTTTATAATTTAAGTCCCTAAGATGTTTGAACACCCAGCAATAATCATTTAAAACTTTGTTACTTTTAAACCACTCAATAATAGATTTGTGGTTTATAAATGTTATTACTGTGAAACAGTACTGTCGGCTGTAATCTGAAATTTTCCAGTATTATACTTTTTCCTGCTGTATGATCATAAGCCCATGTGAGAATTAGCTATTGAGGCATCAAATTACAATTTTTAGTTGGACACAAGTTAATTTCGACATGATGCGGAATAACAATGCTTTGAGCGTAGAAAAGAATATGAGGCAACATACAGATAAAATAAATCGCACGGAGAGAATGTTAAGCGCATTTACTAGCAATGTAAGCTCAAGAGAACCGGAGAGGATTCACGAGAAAAAATCGTCACCTCCCGGAGCATCAATACGAGATTACTTTATAGCTACAGGTGGTTGAATTACGATGAGGGCTACTTCAAGGAGGCTGAGTGGAGACAGCAATAGCCACAAAGTGGGCCATGGAACCGTCTCATCTCTCTTCCCTCTCTCTTTCACCCCCTGGGACTCTGCACGCACAACGTTAACTTGGGAGGCTCGTGCCTCGTTCAAGAAAAGGAAATAAAGACACGGATAGAAGAGGACAAACTATTACATACGCTTGTGATGTCATTTCTAAAGGGCATTTCCAAACTTTCAAAGCCACTCTTCTGAATGACCATAGTGTTCGATTAGAACTCAAGAACAGGAGTTTTCAGAACCTTTAATGTTAAGACTACTACATGATTAAAAATCTGATGTGTTCCATTCAAATGACTTTCTCTACATCTCTGCAACAAATTATTGTTAAAAAGCTAATGCTTCCATTCACTTCGTGCTCATCGAGAACAAAAATTAGCAGAAATAGTCTTATTATTTGCTTCCTTGTAAGTAGAAGCGAAAAAAGGGAGTACCATAGGTTAAAATAATAGTCAAAAGCTGGTTGCTATGTGACTGAAGTTCCTTTGTTTGTATAGACATGAGTTGACAAATTTCTGTATGAGAAAAAGTTTTCAAAGCTGAAACCAAAAACAACGAATATCTAAAAAACGATCAACTCCACGAAAAAATTTATATAACATAAATTGTGTGTTTTAATGTGCTCTACATTGTTTGTATAGTAAGTTTCTATCTCTTACGGCTTAGCAGTTATACAAAATTCCGTAAAATTCATTCAGAATAAAGTAGTCTTCAGAGGCTATTCCCAGGAAATTCAAAATATACATTTTATTTGTCAGGTAAATATTTTAATATACGATATTTTAATCAAAATCGTTAGAGCCATTTTTGAGAAAATCAAAATTTTCGAAAAAAGTTCCATGTAAAGGGAAATTTCCATGTTCCAGTGGCTTTACGCGTATCCGAAAGCACTTAAAATTATTTAGACAATGTATTGCAAATAGTTGGTGTTATGCAAACAGTTTATTCTACCATTGACATAACTGTTATTGAACATGCTATTTGAGAAACCCCGCATGTCCATTTTTTAGAAAAAATGAGATATCACATAATGTGATACCTTTTGGAATAAATATGTCTATTTCATTAAGAAATCTTTTACGTTCAGCACTTTATAATGCGTTTAGCGCTCTTTTTAAAGTGGGTTTATTTGGAAACCTCTCAGAAATGGTCATGCAGAGTTTCTCAAATATAACAATTTAAAACAAGTGAAAACTTTTGTGTTTAAGGGTTGGTAATCTTTTTAACATTTTTTTTTAATTACAACTAAGCAAAGCTTATCTAGTAATATTTCCTTCATAAATAAGTTCACAATGTATAGGCGAGTCTTCCACTGAAGGCCCCCAAAGCTTACACTAATTCTTGCGGTCACACATTAAGTCATTTGGCTTGATTCTTTTCGATCTTCTAACTTCACATTCAACATCTCTTTATTTTCATGGTGCTGCACTCTTAAATGATGTTTCGTTGCGGTCTTTTTTATTTCTTCTGTAACAGTGTCGATCATTACGCACATACCAAGGTGCATTAATTAATTGAGGGGGTCAGCGCAACAGTGGTCTAACCCAGAAAAAGATTGGCATCACACTAATAAAAATTGTTAGCTATATCTCAACATTATGTTAACAGTACTCAATGTGTTGTTGTGTAATAATCTGGAAAAGTGTCAGTGAACAATCAGGTTAGGTTTTCGTTATTCTCAAAGAAACCGGGTGTGTTTAACTGAGTTATGCTCCATTTTTTAAAAAGTTGGGTTAGACCACTGTTGCACTGGCCCCCTCAATTGTTCTTAAAGCTTATTTTGAAATGGCTGTATATGTTTTATATTGGTCAATTCAGAACAACCCCAAAGCTGTATCCCATAGGTCCAGACTGGCTGTATATTAATAGCTTATTATACATGTCAAATTCAGAATTTCTCCCAATAAGCCAGTAAAGTTTCTTATATTTGATATTTAACTCTTTTCTTTTAGTTTCTATATGCTTTCTCCAATTTAGTTTTCAGTCTAGTATAATTCCTAGGTACTTCACTGATTGAGCTTGAGGTAGTATCTTATTTTTCTTATTCGTAAAGTTGATATGTACGGATTTAGATTTATTTAATTCTGTGTGCAATTTTTTCGTCCACTCGTTAACCCTATTGAGAGCTTTCTGTAATTTCTGTGTAGATTCCTCTACTGTATATCCTACTGCCATTATTCCTGTGTCGTCAGCGAAGGTAGTCATAGTAGTATCATCTTGGTCTTTTTAACATGTTTATAAATTGCTGATTCTCGTTCATTGTTGGTTATTACTAATATTGTTACTACTAGTATCTAATTAAAACCTGATATAATCAGGTTTGCCAGGCTTGGCCATTTTTCGCATTCTTGGCTGTTTTCTCTTCGAAAGTAGCCATTTAAAACGTTTGGTGACGAACAAATTTGGCTAACATATGGTTTATATATGGCTATGGTCTTACTTTTCAAAGTAATTAATACATTTGCTAATGAATTATTGGCTTTAATAAGTACATAAGTGATTCTGCAGTATGTTGTAAGCTGATAAGCATCATTTTACTATAAGGAAATTGTCAACAATGTTTATTCCGCTTGCGTATTTTTCTTTGCATTAGCCTCACATTATTGATTGTCCATTAACATATCAAACTTACTCGTAATAATTCGTACTTTATGCTATTGCTTAATTCAAATTCCAAAAAAATAAATCAAATTACCAAAATGCTTTACAAAGTAGAGTAAAATTAACTTTATAATACAATATTAAGTTGATTGCTTGGAAGTTTTAAATGTTTTATTAACTCCCAGTAAAGCGTAACATATTTATACTAATAACAACGAGTCATTGACTTGCTATCGTCCATAAAAATTCCAAATAATTAATCCAACTGAATATGTATTTAATTGTTCCACTTATCCCAACTTCTAACTGCAAGCGGTAGATTGTTACTTTGATGATTAGATCAACTGAAGTACGAACGCGGATGTTTGTACCTATTGTTTACTGAAATATCCCTTAATCAATTGTTATAACCCTCCGTAGGTAACATGAATAGTACAGCATTCAATGGTAACAGTGGTGACTCATCACCCCATTGCTTTATTTTATATTTATTGCTAACTTTACAATACTTTTATAGCGAAAATTGGCTCATTGTTAGACATAACATTGTTATTAACACAGAACATAGTTAGGGTAATTTAATAACAGTTGTAGTGCATTATGATTTAGGAGAAACAAGATATGCAAATTTCTTTTCTGTGATCATTGCATTGGTCGTTTCAAAAAGGAACATGTCTAATTTGCTTTTTAATCCAGTTTTGTAATGTTTCATTATCCTAGGGGATTAAAAACCACGCGCACATATTTCATTCTTTCTGAGTAAATTATTTTCGATAGGGTCAAATTTGACGCTTATTTTGGATGATTTGATGAACTCATAAAGGAATCCGTTTTCATAGATAAATATGTAATATGCTTGTTAGTTGGAAAGGTACAATTATTTTAGCCAGTTGGGGTACGTAATGCTGGCATATTCACATGATAGCTCAGCTGATTAGAGGACAAGCACGATTAGCTGAAGATCCGAGGTTAAAATCCCGAATATGAAACTGAATTTATTAACCTCGTACTACCTTTATATTGCAAATAAAATGTTTCTTAAAATCTGATTACAACAAATGCCTTTGTTTAATACAGTAGCACAATTTTATCTCTCGTCGCTTCGACACTCGTACACAGTTACAACTGCTCTCTCTCTCTCTCTCTCTCTCTCTCTCTCTCTCTCTAATTCACTCTTGGAGTTCTCTCTCTCCAGCCAGCTCTGCTTATGCTTATACCTCTCGATAACGTGACAAGATATTTCCAGAAGTAGAAGTCATTATTGCAAGTGTAAATTACACGCAGGTGTCACAAAGCTACACAGAGGTGTGATGCAATAAGGCTTTGATGTGGTGCGCCGGTCGATCGGACACGCAGGTGCGACAACGGGTCGAGCAAGGAAAGAAAGCCCCCTGTAAGCATTTGGCCGTAAGCACTACCTTAATTATTACCCAAATTATAAATAGATTTTTCTTCAAACTTGCGCAGCGTTGCTCCTTCCACTTGGTTGATATACCTATCCAATGAATTAACATACCCGGATAATTCGTTATGTAGTTATTAGCACTGCTTAATAAAAGTTTGGGAGTTCCCATCTGCTTCAGTTAATGCTTAAACATGCACTAGTGAATTAAAATTGCCCTTAAATCTAGTTCATTAAAATTCACTTCTTTCTAAGGTTCTTTACGGAGTGCTCCAGTTAATGCTTAATCCGTATACGTTTTAATAACTTAATGTAACTGATAATAGACATTTCAACGGTTCATTTCTCGCAGGAATGGGGCAAGAAAAAACTGCGTTAAATGCACTTTCAAGCTCAGCAATATTAACTCAGCGTTGGATCATGACAGAGAAATTTCACATCCGGCTTAAAAGCCGATACCTCAATGCTTCCGAAATGAGCTTAAGAGAAATATCACGTCTCTCTGAAGAGACAATTTGTTATACATCTATGCCATCCAGACCTAACTGGGGGGGGGGGAATGGTAATGTAGAAACTAAACGATACAAATTGCATTCCTCTCACGAAACACAGAAAATACCTAACCAGGCTAAAAGAGACGTCTAGAAACCTGCTTCAATAAAAAGGTTTGCTGTTCATTTCTTTATAACGCACCTCACATTTTGACTAATCCACATTCTCAACTGCCAAAGAAAGACATCTTTATATCCTCCTGTCTTCATTATGGGAGAAGTGGAGTGACGGTCAGCCTTTTAAACTCAAAATATAAGAAAAACGCTTGAATGGATCACTCATTTAGAAGTGACTCTGCGCACAATTCATTTCTCTTTAGTTGGTAGCCTGCGAGTCTAACGGACCGTGCCCTGCATACGACATTGCTTACATCGATTTGGAATATCTAGACAAATATATCTTGTTCTTGTGAAGGCAGCTAGGTAATAAAATTCGCTACCGATGTTTTCTGATCCATAGCAGAATAGTATTAACAAAGTGAAGCATGTCTTCTAAGCGAAAACATTCGTTAGCATTCAACAAACAACTACTAGCTAAAACAAACTGAACATTAACTGTAAAATTATTATTCTTTGAAAATGATTACCTACGGAATATGCTCGAGTATTATTCCGGACGAAGTCTGAATTTTAAGTTGATTGCCTGGTTATTATTAGATCGAGAATTTATACCACTAAAATGCCCAAAATATGCATGCAACATACACTAAACACATTGAACATACGTGCTTAAATATGCACCCGTAAATTTAGCTCATTAAAATTAAGTTGCACGATTTTTACACTTCTTTCTTAGGTTCTTTACCTTAACTTTGAAATACTTAGTAATAGGCTTAATTTTAACAAATTTACTCATTTTAATGCTGTACCTCAGTGCAAGTGTTTCCAAGCATTTTACAATCATTAACTTGTCCTGTTCGATGTGAATATTAAAAGTAAGTAATATTTTATGAAACTATAATTAAACATTTAAATGCTATAATTAATTTTGTGGAATAAATGGGAATAAAATTGCATAAAATACTCAACTCAATTTTACTAGAAAAAAGTACATATATTTAATAATGATTTTAGATTTTGAAATAGTTCATGATACAATACACAAGTTATCTTCACATTTTCTGGTATGAAACAGCACCGTTCATCAATATAAGCTTGTATGCTGAAAATGAACCAATATAAGCTTGTATGCTGAAAATGAACGTTTCACATTACGGATTGAATTACAAATTTTTCCAAAACTGCGAAAATGCAAAAAATGCCTAAATATGTAGTTTTATATAAAATACAAACATGTATTTTTCGCCAAAACTTAAAAATATGCAAAATAAAACCATTCTTATTTTTAATATGGGTAGGTACTTGTTTGAAATGCAAAGGTATGTGACAGAATTCTCGAATATGATCCCTCAATAAAAGTATGCATTTATATGCAAGTCCTCGGTCCCGATTGTAGACTTTTCGATTTCCTCTTAACATGTTAAGAGAATCTCTTTAAGAATACCTAATGAGTTATTTGCACAACATTACCTATTAATGGAGTCAGGTTATTCAGACGTTATTAAATATAGAAAAGCGTAGGTGCACGTGCGCTTTAGCCTTTCTGAGGTCATGCGGGAGTGACACATCCCAATAATAATTTCTTTATTTTGCCGATTTGTATGCCTTCAAGTCCAGCTAATTAGCAAGGTGTCTTAAACAGAATTGCCAACCGGCCAGCTAATGACATTCCGTTACTTACATAGCGACAAGCTGTGTATCATACCCTCGAGCTCCAACTTGTAATACTAGAAATACATTTAAGCTAAATAATACAATAAAGGTAAATAAATTTTTCAGTTAACATGGAGGTCATATCGGGTCAAATGGTGCTCAAATGAGCCCAGGAACCACAGAACTTAGTTGCTGGACACTCGTTTTTTCAAGATAAGGGAAAGCTTAAATGAAAGAAGAAAAAAAATTATCGAGTACCAACTCAACCTAACCTAGATTTGAATTCGGAACCTCTTGAATGTAAGGCAGATACAATACCATCCTACTACAGAGGCGAGCTATGAATTTTTAAGCTGTATATAGTTTATTTTAATCGCTAAAAGTGTCTGTTTGGTATCTTCAGTAATGGTTAACATTGAATTAATTTGTATTCTGATTCAGAGGCAGCAAGACGATAAACAAGAACGAATCCGCCGAATGAACTAAGAAGTAGATTAGGTGGAGTAAGACTGAAAAATTCAATGCCATAGCCATAGTATTACTAATCAACTCTTGCCCTACACACGACTTGTGTGGAAAATACAATTGATGCGACAAAATGTGTAATTAAACTATTTATGTAAAAATTTATCTCGATTAAGATGAACTAGAAAATTTAGGTTTTTAAGTCATTTGAATGAATGATTTTATGACACTCACACACAGGACCTTTTATTAAAATATTTTTTTGGACTCAGGCGATCTGAAAACATCTATATATTTTATTTTCTCTACACGCACTATAATAGAAAAAATCGATGTCGAGGTTTCACCAGAAATACATGATTTCATATCCCCTAAGTGCAAAAAAAATATTTAAAAAAAAAGGTCCTGTGTGTGAATCTGTGGACAGCATAACCCAAAAACGAAAAGTCGCTGAACTATCAAATGTGGTGTTTAAGCGACTCCAACTATATTCCCAAACTTTCTCAAAAATGGCTCCAACGATTTTGATTAAAATGCCGTACATTAAAGATCTATGCATAGCAGACAAAATGGATATCTTGAATTGTTTCTAAATAGACTGTGAAATCCTCTAAATCCTGGATGACTTTTGCATAACTAGTAAACCGTGACAGATGGACAAAAACTTACCACACAAAAAATGCAGATCTCGTCAAAGCACAATTTATGTCCTGTATTTTTGTTGTTGTTGTTGTTATGGGGCTAACGCTTCCGATGCATACCTTGTTACTGGTTTCAATTTTAACATACTTATACTTATCTCAAACAGGTCATCCGTTTTTGTTTTGTTTTACTCCTGGCCAGCAAATTTCACATAGCGACAACCTTTAAAATATTTGTCCATCGCTTTAGCCTAGTGTATTCCCTAACTTCCCTTCTACTTATAAGGAACTAGGTAATAAGGCCATTTCTAATGTTTATGTCGATAATGATGCAGAAGGTAGAAGAGCAACTTTCTGTAAGAAGTTTGTTTGCAGAATAGGTAGTAAATGTCATGTGAATGGAACATATTCGATTTTTTTTTTCTAAGACTCCTATTCAGCCCGCCTATTGATTGTCATTTTTCAAAACAACCTCATTTTTGTTTAGCTTCACAATGCTAGGTGAATTTCAATTCAATTATCATTACCATAAATTACTTACTTCCTAATATTACGCAATTATTTTAATTTTTTTAAACAAATGTATATACTCTAAAGTCCTATTTTCCACAAAAGATCAGCTGCTTCTTCTAAATGTATTCCGCGTAGCGATTCACGCCTACTAAACTGCATGTGATGTGAGATGTGAAATTTATTAAAGCCGAAACCGCAAACCGAACACGATTATTTTTGGCTGCCGTTTAGTGAATTTGCGGTGACTGTAATCAGGAAATTGTAGTGAAATGTGCTTCATCACTTCCTCTCAGCACTGCGCTTGCGCAACAGGTAACGCGTACAAAGTGCTGCACTGATGGAGCTAGACATGACGGATGTAAACAAAAATGGCAGCAGACAAATCTCAGAATACTCTGCTCTGCTTTTAATTTTCAGCTACTGAGATTTTGTCTCAAATTAAGCACTAAATTTCTCTTATCGAATTCTACTAAAGTTTTCTGATATATATCACTACCATTAACGTCTCACCAATTTCTTTATTACCATTATTATTATTATTATTATTATTATTATTATTATTATTATTATTATTATTTTATAGATTTTGCTATCTACCAAAATATCTAGAAGTTCTATTTCTACTTCGCCTTTACTGCTTCTTCAGGATTGACCTTTTATCATTAAAATAGCACTGATCAAATACGAGCCGAAAGTACTTTACATATAAGGAGACACGCCTCTTGATGACGTTTGACCAATATCATTTCAATAGTTTAGAGAGTATATATAGAATAGATATCAACCAATTAGATGCCCGCGTCGTGGCCGAGTGGTTAGACCATTCTATATATCATCAGTGTCATCGTCTGCGGTGTCTATATAGTAAAAGCGGACGTTAAACACTATAAAAACAACAACCAGGCGGTAATTTATCTTTGACCACAACCGTGCAACGAGGTGCAGAAACTGCTCCTTCGCTACTTAACTAGCAAGCATGGCGAAATACGTATAAAACAGAATTTTATTATTATTATTATTATTATTATTATTATTATTATTATTATTATTATTATTATTATTATTATTATTATTATTATCTATTGCGATTGATGGAAAACATAGTAAATGGCGTGTTATTTATGGACGCTCTTTAATTGCTGTGGTTCTCAGCGTCCCATTCTATATTGGGCGTGAAAGACCGCTTAATTTTGCTCAGAGGCCTCTCTATCAGGCTTGAGGATCTTTTTTACTTCCCTTCCGAAGGAAGCCATGCTAAGGATTTTGACGCCCGAAAAAATCCATCGTCCTCCGCCGGGTTTGAACCCGCGACCTTGGGTATATGAAGTCAGCATTACACCACGGAGGGCGACCACGAGAATGCGAGATACACAGGTACAAGGAAAAGATGCTAAGAAAGGGTCTACATGTTGAGGATTCACCAAGGACCTTTGAAGAACGATATTATTTTGCTTTGGAAATTCATTACAGTAAAATAAACCTTAATAAAATTATATCATTATCATCAATAGATTATTATTATTATTATTATTATTATTATTACTATTATTACCAAATCTCGTTTTTATACTCATGATAGATGCGCTTACTTTCTTCATCCTGAGAGGCATGTTTAAAACGAAGGATCCTCCTATGTATTTGTTGATAAAATGTAAATGCATTTCAGATGCAGTAACTCTTGTTACATAATATGCGAGTACTTGAATCACCCGGTTATGAAAATGTAATACTGACAATTCTCTTCGAATGTATTAAGATAAAGGACCGTATTAAATAATGAACTAATTTTGTACCGCACAACAACTTATTCTACGACAGCAGTCAATGAGAAATCACTAGTGCACGTGGACGTTACAAGATGCCGGGCAAAGTTATATAGAACAGATCTCACTTCACTGCTAGAGTAATGATAGTAATAACCAAACGAAGTCCTCGTGAAAGCTGAACTTAAATAAAAAGTGAAAGTAAAAAATTGGGCAATACCTTAACATTATTTAGTGGATGAGAGCTGAGAGCCAATGATATCAGCATATACACTTTGTAAGATTAATGTGCTGCTATTTTGGATGGATTGATTGATTGATTTCTTTGTCACTACTATACTTATGCCATATTTAGACAGAGAGACATAAGAAAAACATATCAGACTTCACATGACTTTTTCTACATGTTCTAAAACAAGTTATTCTTACAAAAACTTATTCTTCTATCTACGTCATGCTAAACGTATAAACATTAACAGAAATGGTGTTATTAGTTACTTCCTTGTAAGTACAAGAGGTTTAAGGGGATATCCGTGGCCAAAGGGATACTTAAACATTTTAAGAACTGTTATGTAATGACGCTGAAATACGGTTGTATTTGTATGATCAGGAATAAAACAAAAAATAATGACTTCCCATTGGACAATTTAAACCAATAACAAGAAATATCTCAGAAATAGTTAACTCTACAAAACATGTTTTTAACATAAATTATGTGCCTTAACGAGATCTCCATTTTTGTGTAATAAGATTTCGTCCGACTCTTACGGTTTAACACTTACGCTAAACTCGTCCAGAATAAAGAGGATTTCAGAAGCTATTCTTAGAAAATTCAAGATATACAGTTCATGTGTCATAAAATATCTTAAACATGCGGTGCTTTAATTAAAATCGTTATTCATTTTTTGAGAAAACAAAAATTTTGAAAAAAAGGCTCCATATAAAGGTAGTTTGAATGTTTGGCAATGTTCGTGTTGCATCCATTGAAGATGCTGAACTTAATCAAGTTTTATATTTAACTTGCTTTTCGTTTCTGAGTTATGCTGTTCACAGATACATTCAGGCAACCGCGCAAATACCTTTTTGTAAAAAGGTTTTTATTTTATTCTGTAGACGTCAAAACATAAATTTTCAGGGAAATCTCGACATCAAATATTTGGAATAGAGTACTTCCCTTGCTTGCTATATGCAATAAAGAAAACAATTATCTATGAAGTAATACATTAAAACACTGCAGATTATACCAAATGCTATTAAATTATGGTAACGAAAATCCAAAATAAGGAACAAAGAAATACGACGACTTGTCGAAGAAGACAAGTGCAGTCAAAATTGAAAGTAAACGACTTCAGTGGTACAGCCGAGTACACATAGTGGAAGAAAGAAGAATATCCAAATCGTGCAGGAATGGGAAATTAAGAGGAGAGAAAGAGGACTACTGTTGGATACAAAATGTAAACATATCAATGGAAAACTGTGATGCGGTAGAAGACAACGTGGAAGACAGAGATATGTGACGTAAAATCTTACAAAATAGTGTAATATTTAATTTTGTGTATTTGTGGATTTGAATTTATATTTTTTATTTGAATCTGTTCAGCTGGAGACAAACCTCTGCACTGATGAAACTTCTCTCTTAATAATACAATAATAAACACATTAAACATCAAGTGCTAAAGCATTTGAAGTGCAAATATATGAAACAAAAATAACGAAATTAAACTGTTTTATAATTCTGAGCGGGCTCTTAAAAAAAATAGGTGATAGCAGGCCTACCGTAACCACTTGGCTGCAGACGTGAATAGAACCTTCGGAAAGGATTCCGAAATTCTACGAGAAAACACGTAAATGAACGCATCTGTAACATTGACAAACCTTGTCTATTATCACGCATAAACAATTTTTCTGGCGACCTACTGTGGTGAAGATTATTTTGATCATACACAAACACCTTTATAATATATAAATTATATGGTTATGTGTAATTATCCCCAGTCTTGTACAATGCAGATGGGCCAGCTGCAGGCTTTAAAAAAAATATATCAATGCATTTAAGGCAAAAACATCGGGTAATTAGCAAATTTTAATTTTGTTCTTCGTTCCAATGCGTTGCTTTGCAGTCATTACGCTCTGCAAAATATGGGGAAAATGTTAAAAACCTAAAGCCACGGGAGCACACAAAAAATAACTCTGTAGCAAAAAATGATGGCTGTAATTATTTAATTATTTTGTTAGTGATTTTGTAGGAAAAGTTCGATATGCTTTGTTATGCTATAGAGACCCCAGTAATGTCGCATTAGCGACGACGCAGCCCATTATAAACTGCGTTCCTGCGCCTAAGGCATGTTTACGGATACAACTCATTTCATTTTCCTATACCATGGCACCGGAGCTAACCGCACAAAAGCTTCGATTGCTGCGGTTTTGTTTTCTACCCATGCGTGAAACATTTCGCAAACAGGTTTTTTTTTTTTTTTTTTCTTCAGCAAGTCCCGTTTGTTTTTAATCTGAAATCGGGTCCTAGCTCCGAGTGTTTAAAAAATCCACTTCCTTGTTTAAAGCTATATTATGTACGTTTGCAATGTTTTATTGTATCGCAGCCTTTCGTTGTAAATACTTAACATTTCTTTTTTTATCATCATCACAGAGTTGATCTACAAATATTGCCCAGAAAAAAAATTACAAACAAAACTCTTTGATTGACTAAACTTCTGCTGAAGGCTTGAGGTTTGCAATTAAAGAAAAAATCTGCAATTGCATGCATATCGTTCTGTTTAAACAAAACAAAAGCGATCCCTCCTTCAGAATTTCAAGCAATATTTTCTGGTAAGCAATTTATTTTTGTTCAACATAACTAGTTGTTTATCTCATAACCGTGCAGGAGTCGCTAAGTCCACGTGCAATACGCACCAATCCTTTCTATGTTAGCGTTGTAGATATACAATCTTTCATAAAGCATTACGTTCATCATTTTTTACTTTCTCTACCACATATGTATTGTAGGCAGAGGAAGCATTATGTTCCACCCAAAAGTTCGATAATGAGAAGGTACCGGAAGTACACGTCTGGAATTCAAATTAGCCCTCAAAATCATTTAGCAGCAGGAGCAGTATAATAATAATAATAATAATAATAATAATAATAATAATAATAATAATAATAATAATAATAATAAAAGGTGAACGGAAATTGTCCAAGTCAAAAACAAAAATCGGATGAGTACAAATTTCATTTTAGCAAGACATCTTCAAAGTTTTTTTCCCCCCCTAACATTATACTAACAATTCCGATTAAAATATAAATCATTTAAGATATAATTGTGACAAATTACAAATATGTCTTACATTTTTTACGGATGCCCTGTGAAATATTTTTTATAATATTTGAATTAGTGCAATGATAAATCAAAGGAAACAGTTCACAAGTATGGAGTGGAGGATACATTGACCTCATTAAAGGAATATTGGATGCTGCACTTTCCGAAGTACGTCAAACTCGGGGATGCTTGAATTTCTTTTTCCTTTCTAAAGCAAATGATCGTCAATCACTAAATATTTCACATAAGTGTATGTAACTAGGTATTTATTTCATAATTTGATATAATTCTTAAGTAAACAGGGTGAAAGGGGGGGGGGGATGAAGTGTTATTTATGGACGATCTTTAACTGTTGTGGTTCTCAGCGTCCCATTCTAAATTGGGCGTGAAAGACCGCTTAATTTTGCTCAGAGGCCTCTCTATCAGCTTGAAGTTCTTTTACGTGCCGTAAATCTGCGATAAGGGACCAACGACCTTGGGTGTATGAAGTTAGCATGGTAACCATTACACCACGGAGGGCGACGGTGAAAGGGAGCCTATTACCTTCCTTCTAATGTGTACTTCACAGAGAAAACAAAAATGTATACTAACATTTATTCTGTGATCAGCCGTTTTTTATGTATTGTTTGTTGGTTTGATACTATGTCAAAAGTATCATTTAGTAAACTTTGTAAACAGCCTATGTGCGTTTTATTGTTTTTGTTTTCTTTGTTTACATATCATAAATATTGTTTAGGTCATCAAATTAGCTGTATCATTTGCAAAGCATATTTAAGTTTAATGCTAAACGAACTGATTACCGTAGATTTAGGTAACAAAACTCGCCATGGGAAAATCTAACTTTAATTACTATAAAGTTACAAATACTTTCTCCTTTATCTGCACTCATGAGCCACGCCCATACAGCGAAAGTGAAACCTGTTTACACACTTCCCCACTTCTGGTTTTGAAAGGGAGCATGCCAGCCGCACCCTCAGCTATAAAATGACCTAATCACTCTATCACGCCATTTCTGTTGATCTGGCCTGTTTGTGTTTTCACCATTTCAAATTGATAATTGCGTTAATAGTCACAAATTACGTTGTTTATTTATTTTTTGCATTTAGTTTTACTTCCTAAATAACTTTAAAACGAGATTTCAATGGAAACACTGGATCCAGTAAATTAAAAATTTAAAAAGATCCACTTCTGAGCGAATGTGTCAACAGAACTAAGATAAATAATACGAAATTGTATATTTGAATCGAACCTGTTTAAGCATGGCAGGGGCACATTTTCAAAAACACCCCCTTAACATTGGATACATTTTATTTTCTTAGAAATACCTCTTACAATATTTTAAAATATCTGGCCCGATTTTGATTGAAATACCATACTTTTAACTGTGTGGCTAATAGAATCGATGTATTGCATTTTCGGAAATAGCCTATAAAGTCTAAATATCCTATAAATGTGATAACCCTTATGCTTAGTTGTTCTTTTCTTATTTCTTTCTTAACTCATTCAAAGATAGCCAATAACAGATACGAGGTGTTCAAATAAATAAAAAAACATTTTAGTATTTTGGGGAGCGACCTTCCAATTATACTAGTACGGTCAATTTTTTACACCGCGTGGTCACTCGGACACATAATAACTGCAGCAGTATCTGATCTTATACTGCTGCGTAATCGTGTGAGTAAATGTTTTTACACAAAACAAAACATTGTAAAATACATATATCTGCATTCAATCGAACCCCGTCATCATCCAACATGTCATCACGCCGATTGCTTTAGTTGGGTCCTACCCGTCATTTTCCAAAATTTCTCTTGAATACAGAACATTGCATTTTGAAACTACACAGGGAGATCTCAAATTACTTTGAGATGACATACCCCAAAGGCGACTTATATATCGTAAGCACTTAACACTTGTGCTTGTAGTTTTCGACTATTAGGTCAATCAACATTGTAAATATTTGTTTCTTCCACAATGACCAATGCAGAAAGCATTATTTGGAAGGATAGTCAGACTAAAAAAATGCAATGTAATAACCGTATCTCCAGCTCTACAAATTGGCTGGTGTGGAAGAAACAATTATTGTGCCTGAGTCAGAAACAAGATTGTCATCTATCTCCTTCCAAACAGTCACAATCAGTTTTTCGATTGTTTACAGATAAAGACGGCGACATAGTGTTTGCGTGGTATACGGAAAGAGAAATAATGTTATACAATGAGATTTATATAATTGGGGATGTTAAACCTCGATTTATTTATTTATTTATTTTTTGTTTGTTTTAATATTTGTATTATCATGTATGTAATTAGATTTTTCATTCCTTTTTGTTCCATTTCTTCACAGGAATACAACAATACATCTTGTATGAATTAGAAAATTGTGACGTACTTTTTAGACTTTATGCACTTGAATCTTCTTTAAGGCTGGTATGAGGCCGCGCCGTGGCCGAATGGTTAGACCACTCGCCTCTCACCGAGACGGCCCGGGTTCGATCCCAAGCGACCGCATGTGAGATTTGTGGTGGACAAAGCGGCGCATGGACGGGTTTTCTTCGGGTTCTCCGGTTTCCCCCGCCATCGCATTCCACCGGTGCTCCATCGTCATTTCATGTATCACCAGTGTCATCGCCTGCGGTGCCATAAGTTGTAAAAGCGAGCGTTAAACACTACAAAAAAAAAAAAGGCTGGTACAGCTGGTTTACATTCAGTTTAATGATTAACGATTAAAGTGGAGAACTGTCATAAAAGTTTGTAGAGTAGGACGAACATTTTGGCTTCCAACAATGTAATATCACTTTGATACCACTTTTTATCCAACTACATTCAAGACAGCTGTTGTTAGAAAGACACAACTAACAAAATATTTCAGAAAAAGATACACCAACAGGAAAGATAACCGACAATTTTAGCATGTATATTCGAGACTGGCAATTTTTACTTTCTCTAGCACGTAAGTAAAAGTTATATAGTGACTAGAGAAGGTATTGTATTGCACTCAAAAAAAGTCGATACGATATTTCACCGGAAAGACATGTTTTGAGACCCCCAAATAAAAAAAATTAGAAATATGTACATGAGTGTGTGTGTGTGTGGGGGCAGTATACCTTAAAAACAAAAAGTCTTGGTACTCACATTTTTTTTTCAAAACGTTTGATTTTCTCAAAACTGGTTCTAACGATTTTGATTAAAATGTCATAAGTTTAAGATGTTTTCATGACATATGAAATTATATCTTGAAATTTCTGGGAATAGCATCTTAAGATGTCTTCATTTTGGATGACTTTTATATAAATTTTGTATAACCGGCAAATCATAAGATATAGACAAAAACTTACAATACAAAAAAATGCATATCTCGTTAAAACAACAATTTATGCCATATACATTTTTTATAGACTTGATCGTTATAGAGATATTCCAAGTTATTGGTTTCAGTTTAGGATACTTAAAACTTTTTTTTAAACGGGAAGTCATTCCTAGCAAGCAAAGATAGCCAAAATTCAATTGTTTCACATAGCGACAGGCTTTTAAAGTATTTGACTATCACTTTAGCCAGTGCATTCTCTTAATATCCCTTTAGTTACAAAGAGGCAAGTAATAAGACCAATTCTGGTAATGTTTATCTTGATTAGTATTGTAGATAAAAGAATCATCTTTTGTAAGAAAAATTTGTTTGTGGAACAGCTAGAGAAGGTCATGTGAATGGAACACATCATATTTTTCAAACTGTGTTCGTATGGTGCTTCTTGCAAAGCCAAACGTTTGCACAGTATTGCACTGGGAAGCAAACTACATAAATGAAAATGCGGCAATTTTATTTTTTCCCGTTCACATCAATATACATCAGAAAAGAGATGGGTAAGCAGCAGAAAGAAAACAAAATCAGCGGGAAAAAAAAAAAAATAATGTTCAGCAATATTTGCGCAAACAACAGAATGTTAATTGAGTATCTACCCCACATTCGTTCAGAGCGGTGTAAAAATAATGTTATTTAAGTGGAAAATGAAACGTGATATATTTAATGAAATGAAAAATTATATCTGCTTGCACGATATATTCTGTAGAGATAATTTTATGATGCTTACTTTTATAATATTTATCATAACATGAATTGATGTAGCGGAAAAAATGAAATGAAACATTTTATTTGGAAAGCGTTCGGACTTTTTAAGGGACAAGCAGAATAATAAAATCACATTAACTATACTACGGCATAATGGTAATAACTTCTAGCTACGCACAGAAACAGCCAAAACAAATATCAGGAAGAAGCACGGAAATATCTGAAGCAGCCTAAGTATACATCATGTATGTACATATGCGAGAATAAATGGTTTACTTGAACCAGAAAATAAAACATCCCTTGGCAGTGGAACATATTTGATCTGTCTACCGACCAGATATGGAGACAGGAAAATAATTAAATGAGGTATAAGCAGACTGAGAAACAGGGCAGAACCATATATCGTGCGGACTTCAATTAGAGATGTCTAAGATCTAAATTGCGTCATTATCTCCTAATGTGTTAAGATACATTTCTTAATGGGTTTAGAAAACTTGGAGTCAAAAAAGATCCATAGAAATCAGATTAAATTTAGCGTTGCCTTCTATATTTTAACTGTAACATGTAAGGGCCACCTCTCATTGGCCACAATCGTGGAAAAGGTTGTTGTACGATACAAAGTAGTTGCTTATTTAATATGATCATCTATTTTGATTATTCGAATTAACATTATCATTTTAGTAACCATATAAATCAAATTAACAGAGTTAATACATTTGGAATGCATGTAACTTATCAAAAATGGTTAAGATTCTTCGGTTTAAACCTGCCCTTGTACATGTATCGTGACAAAGTGTTTATATCGCTTTCATAGCCTGATTTTGTGTTACAGAGGGTGTTCTACATACATCGATATTCAAAGGCGCACTACTGTACATTAATGAAAAATGAGAAAGGCGAAGAAAAAGTAGCGTGGAGGAATGATAACTGCGGGACAGGCCCTCGGTAGCGTTGTGCTACCATGTCTGCCTCACATTCCAGAGGTTACGAACTCGAATCTCGTATTGGGTGACTTACGCAATTGAATATCTTTTCAGAGTTTTTCCCTATGCTGAGAAACTTTAACCTCCATCGACCCCGAGATCTTTTGAGCATTATTTCACAGATTTCATTCATCGTTCAATTTGACCAACCACCAACCAGTTTAAAGGACGTAAAGCTAAAATATTAGTATGGCTTATATGGTCGTGGGACCTTTAAAAATGTGCCAAATATAATGGGATAGAACAATAATTATTTACTAGCAGAACCCATAGATCTTCTCGGGGTATTTTAATAAATGCTAAGATTCTTCTCCACTACCTCTATTGTTTTCTCCCTTCACCTAGGCCTTTCCTTCTTTTCCTTCTCTATTACTCTCTATTTCCGCTATTAATTTCTCTCTCCCTCTTCTCTCGGTGCAATTTATATGTGATATGTTTTAGTTAGATTATTTTCTACTTCTGTCCAATCCATGGTTCAGCTTACTAACCCGTTCCGGCTACATAAATTCTTCCATTGTTTCGAGGGTCTTTCTCGTTCTCTTTTCCTTCTCCGTGTATATTCAAGTGCTGCTTTCGGATATTTTCCTCCCTCTATCCATTCCAAGTTATTTACCCATTTTTACTTTTATTAATTGTTTTATTATTTAATGGTTCTATTTTTAATTCTTCTTTTACATCTTAATTTCTTATCCAATCCATTCTTGTGCAGCATTTTGTTAGGAATTTCATCTCAGCAGACTATTTTACTTGATAGTCTCTGATTTGTACCCATGTTTCACTTCTATATATCAATGTCGGCACCAGCATTCTTTAAATGTTGATTTAGTTATCATTCTTAGTTACATTTTAAATGCTTTTGAATTATGCCACAAATTGCTCGAAATCTATTCACTTTAATTTCTATTTCATTATCGCAATAAAAACATCATAGCTCAGATATTTAAAATACGATATCTGTTCCAAAATGTTGTTATCCAATACTGTTTTAGATTATATTGGTTGTGACTCTCCAAATGCCTCTTTGCCTTTAGTATAGATACAGTAACATAATTACTGAATTTAGTGTATAAATGGATTTCTGTAGTTTGCCTTCTTTATCATGTATCAAGACTTGATCGTCTGCAAATAACATAGTGTTAATCAATAAACTATATATTTTGTGACATTTTAAATCAGGATCTACTAAAACTCGCCTTATTAAAAATGTGGGTGATAACCTGCACCCTTGTCTCAGTCCTATATTAGTTATAAACTCTTTGGGTCTATTAAATTCCCTGTCAATAATTACATATTGTTATTATATATGTATAGGTTTTATTGCTCTTATTATGCGTAGAGGGGAGCCATTTGGTGTTAATATCTCCCATAGTTTCTCTCTATTTACACGATCAAATGATTTATTATAATAACTCATACAAATTTTCAAATGTTTCTCACTTCTTTGGTCTATAATTGGTTTAATTATAAATATTGCAGCATGTTGGCAGCGTCCTGCATAATGTAAATTAGTTTCATTAGTTGGCAATAGCTCCTATAAATTCCGGTTTAGCCCTATCTTTGGATTTAGCCTTGACAGAGTCAGTAATGAGTAGTGCCGATCCCCATGGCCGGCTCACTAAAGTGCCTACCTTTGGTGCTTCGTGGCGCAGGGGATTGCGAATTCGAGTCCCGCCTTGGCCATGTGTAATATCTGTGTACCTGTATGTAAAAAAAGGGACACACATGGGAAAACAAAATGTAGGCATATATATATATATATATATATATATATATATATATATATATATATAGTATGTAGTATGTAACAGGACAGGGAGCAAGATGGCGACCAGCATTCACACAACTCCTCGGACCCAACACTAGGACATCAACATGATGCGAGTTTAAGTTGAGTTTGTTATAAAGCTTTTTTTTGGAAACCACTGTTTCTTTTATGCATAAAGTCATGTCCTTTCTGTGAACCGTGTACCAATTCCTCACAGCCAAGCGAGTCGTTCCTCTCGTGATACTTTGTGTTTGTTAGAAAATGGTAGTTTAAACAATACTTTTACAGAGGGGTTATGACGCTATGTTCCTGAATTCTGTCTGGATGCTTTTTATATAATTCCTTTTCAGTGGTTAATAAATATTAAAACACTTTTAGAAAGTGCAGAAACTGATACCTTCCTTTTGCTTGCAATGACACCTTATACTATTTATTTGTCACGGTAAACAGTTTACGTACACAATAATGATAAAGGACAATTTGTATAATCTTTTAAATATTCAGCATTTAGTAAATAACAAATATCAGAAATATTACATTTCTAGAACATCTATTAATATAACAGTTAAAAAACTATACTCAGCAAGATGTTTGGACTTTTGAAGCACTTAAGAACCACCCGCCCCCCTCCATTTGGGTAAAGTAAAATCCATATAGCCTGTTTTCTAAATGGGACCTCGGGCATCTTTCATAATGTTGTGTAGGACATTCTCGCACGAAGGTGTAGCATACACAAAAGCACGGCACGCCTAAAATTTTAAAAATGTGCTTTTTTGCTTCAGGGCATCTCATTATATATCAATTATACATTCACGACGAAAATTACCAGCAATTTTTCAGTAACAATTTTATTCTATATGCAGACGTATTAATGAAATGTTTTTATCAATCATCCAAAAACAAAATTAAAAATTGTGGAGCTTACGTCATTAACTAATGAACACCCAATGTAATAACTCTTCTTTGTTACATTTACAAATCTCCATGGAAGTGAACAATCGGAATATGTTTTAATTTTAATGTGTGATATGAGCTGTGAAATTCTACATTTCTTCCGATCTATTTTTAAGTTCATCCGTATGCCAGAATATTCTAGATGGGCCAACTAAATAACTGGTGGTCTGTAATCAAGTCAAGGGCGCTCAGATGAATTCAGGAGAGATGTTTAGCAATTTCTTTTATCTAAAAATCCAAATTCTGGTGTGACAATTAGCGTGTCCGCCTATTTTCCAGAGGTTTTGAGTGTCAATCTCAATACCTTGTTTGTATATAAGTAAAATATTTTATGTGTTACATTCATATGGTTTTCTCTACCTATTCTGTAACAAATTATTCCTATAAAGTCTTGTTCTTCTATATAAGTTGGTGTTTTTTCCCTTTTCTTATTCCTGGTCATGCAAAGAGAACGAAATTCCAAATTCATCAAATAGCATCAGTTTTTGAAAGATTTGTATTTAAGAAAAACGTCCTTTATCCTGGTAGGCCATATCGGACATGAATGAAAAGGGTGAAATCGTGCTCAAATAAGTCCGGGGTCCATTGAGGTTAACGTTTCCGACATTCGTCTTCTCAGGATAAGGGAAAACCCATAAAAACCTTACACAAGCAACTCACTCTAATCGAGATTCGAACTTGGGACCTTTAAAATATTTGACTCACTTAGGCCTACAGTATTTCTCTATATCCTCTATCAAATATCCTCTACTCTTACTAATATTATTCTTTATGACAATTATTATAATTCAAATATTTACCAAAAAATTAGATAAGATACATACGTATGGTATAGTCTTAAATGTTAAGTGCGAAGGTTTTGATACTGTACGTAATAAAAGCTTAGTTATAATAATAATAATAATAATAATAACAATAATAGAGCTTCTCTGCACAGTTAAATATGATACAATCATCGCGATAAAGGAAGAGAAGAAGGAACGGAATATAAATTTGCAATTTTTGAGTGTAGACATGAAGCAGGAGGTATAATGAAGATGTAATAAGGCAGATGGCGGACAACGTCTCTCATCGTCGTTATTCTTCATTTAAGCCTCCCCAAGGAGCATTAAGTCCTTGTCCCGCGCTGCTGGACATGTAAATACCTACCTGGGGTCACCCAACTATCTTCAAGATTCATTGTTCAACTGTAACATGTCCCCTCTCCATATATCTCACTCTTCATACATAAAAGGTTTTTTCTAGAAAAACTGAGGCACAAACAACGGAGTTTTTTCAGGTGTTTCTGAAATGCACGCTTCCCAGCATCTCCTAGCGCTGAAATTAAAAATTATAGCAGATTGCAATATCCAAAATGAAAACAACGGTCCTAACTTTGTGTCTCACGAAATGCGAGAGCAGAATTTGCTCGTTTGCTTAGGGCCACAGTCCACCATCAGCACTCAACACAGTGTAGATATTTTAGCTCACTCATTACATTTGAAAATATCTGAGTAAATTAACTATAGCAACTAAAATGGATTTTTTTAGAGGTTTAGGATTATATACTTATTGTCAAGTTGCTTATTATCAAAATGTTAAATCATTTGCTGTGGGATAAGAAAATGAGTGAGAGTATTACAGCAGGATTAAAAGAAATAAATATTTTAAGAATAATAAAAAAAAGACTTTCAAAATATAGGTAGATGGAGAGAACATGTACGACGCATGTCAGATTCAAAAATTATAAAAAAAAAGCTACATATAATCATAACCCACAAGGAACTAGATCAAAGAAAGTTTAAAAAAATGGCGGTACTAAATGTTAATTCCGTCTAAACCGAAAAGAAGAAGAAAATAATGTGTGTCTACAAAAGATTATTACTCTTTCTACTACGCACTCCACCCAAAACTTCTATACCGAGATTTCACTAGAAATACATCTTTTGAGACCCCCCCTTCACCTCCCCCCTCCCAACACTTTTAGAAAAAGGTGTTTTGACTGTCAATAACACAAGACGAAAATTTGAATAAACACCAAACTTGGCTTCCAAGGATGAGACATGACAATTTATCATAAATCCCCTCACTCCAAAATATCCTTTACATGGACATGTTCTAAAATAAGTTGATTTCCTCAAAAATAGCTCTAATGATTTATTTAATATGATATTAAACTAAATATATTTATTACATCACTGATAAAATGCATTTCTTGAGTTTTATAGAAATAGGCTAGGAAGTCACCAAAATTCGGAAAAAATACTATATAACTTTCAATAACCAGTAAACCACAAGACTTAGACAAAAGCTTATTGCAAAATAAATGTAGATCTCTTTAATACATAGCCTTTATTTCATGTTAGCTTTATTGTGGCATCCGAGGTATCCTCTGTGATAGGTTCGAATATTCCGAATATTTTTCGCTTTCTTGAAGTGTTGTCGCCATTCAGCTGTTTCTTACGAATCTATGGAAAGAGCGAAACGTTTCTGTAGCCCTTTTCTACCAACACAAAATAATTCCGAAGCTAACTCTGCAAAATATTTCTCACTTCCATGAACAGGCAGACAGAGAGAGAGAGAGAGAGAGAGAGAGAGAGAGCGAATGGGAAGGGAAAGTAATGTGAATATAAAACATAAGTTGTTTTTTTCTATTCACAACTTGTTAATAGAAATAAAAGTTTATAGAAGTGGTTTTATTACATTACTATTAGTAAAATAGGATTACAGGAAGCAGGGTTTCGGCTGCATAAAATAACGATAGTAGAGCAAATAAAGGGTATTGATAAAGGAAAAAGAATTGGACTATTATTGGTCCCAGGACCTGATTCAGAATAATCCATAAATATTCGACATCACATTATTAACAGATGAAGATTTCATGTATCGGGATCATTAAATTTCAGTATTCGAGATATTGTTATGTTGAAAACCAACACAGGATAATGGTAACAGCTTCACACATTTAAAACTGATGTGCGATATTTTGCTTAAGATTTAATGAGCAGACTTTTTCCGAGATGCGATTAGTACTGCTGGTTACAAAGAAACGATATTCATAAACGTTGTCGAACAACTTGATGTCATAGAGCTAACATAAATGTGTTTAGCAAGGCTGCCTTATGGTCTCATGTGTAGCATGCTGGCTACAAATCCAGAGCTCGGAATTGATAGCCGACTGTAAGTGGGAATATTTCTTTGGCCAGGATTGTTATCTATCCTCCATAGAACCAAAAGTCCGAATGTTTGTGTGTCTTTTTACTTTCCCTACACATACTATATACATAGTATAGAGAAGGTATTGTAATGCAAACAAACATTCGATACCGAGATTTCACCGGAAATACTAGTTTTGATTCCCCTGAACCCCCAAAAAAAAACATTTTTGAAAAAGGTCCGTGTGTGTGTCAGCATAACTCAAAAACGAAAAGTCTGTTACATCAAACTTGGAATTTGAGTTCAGTATCTTCCAAGGATGCGACATGAAGGTTTTCAAAAAAAGTCCCCCACCCCAACTACCCTTTTCATGGAAAAAATTTAGAAAATTACGATTTTCTCAAAAATGGCTGTAACCATTTTGATTAAAGTATCCTATATTAAAGATATTTACCTAACAAATAAAATGAATATCTTGAATTTTCTGGGAATAGCCTCTGAAGACCACTTTATTCAAGATGAATTTTACGTAATTTGGTATAACTGACACACGTAAGATATAGACAGAAACTTACTGAATAGAAAATGTAGAGCATATTAAAACACACATCATCATCATCATCATCATCCTCATCATCATCATGAACATTGAGAGGTTTAGGATTTAGAAAATCCTGTATTCGGAAACTCAGAATAGGTGATACTGCTCCCGCCATCGTCTTCGTGGACGTCCTCTAAAACACACAATTTATGTTATACACATTTTTTTCGTGGAGTGGATCGTTTTTGAGATATTCCGTGTTATTGGTTTATACTTTTCTCATACGGGAATTTCTCAACACCTGTCCAAAGAAACTAAGGAAGTTCAGTCACATAGCAACCAGCTTTGACTAATACTTAGCCCAGTGTTTCCCAACCTTTTGAAGTTCACGGCACCCTTGGAAATAACATTAAACATCAGGGGCACCCTTCCTTGAATTAAAAGAAAATTAAGCTTAATATATTAATTTATTGAAATATTATATAATAATAATGTACACCATAACATAATACAGTAAACTTTACTACAATCACTGAGTAAAAATACATCAATAAATTTTGTTCGATTAATGATTAATGTAAAACTTGTGATTGATGCTTAGAGCACAGATATGTGATGTCGGGTCTTACAGTTGACAGTGAAACACGCAAATCATCCTCAAGGCTATTCAGTCTATTTCTTGCTTTGCATTTTATTGTCACCATAGCAGAGAAGGCTTGCTCCCATAGATAGGATGTTGAAAAGGGCAAAAGTGCGTTAATTGCTTTCTTCATTAGGTTAGGGTACTCCTCTCCCCGTTGAAGCCAAAAACTAGCCACCGACGCCTCACTCTTGGTGAACTTACCTTTGAGTGTGGAATCAGCGCAAAGATCAATAAATTCATCTCCTTCGCAAGCAGTGGAATCTATTTCCTCTGCACTATCTACGAAATCAAATGGTGAGACAACCCAGTCGAGATTCGTAGTGGAAATAGTTGGAAAGTACGCATCTATTGCATCTTGCAATCTTGATAAGTGATCACAAATGCGGTCTTTCAGTTTACCCAGATCTTTATCTCCTGCCACATTAAGAAGAAATGGAAAGTTCAACAAATCTCCTTTTTGAACTGCAGACTTCCAAGAACTAAGTTTTCTTTTAAAACCTTTCATTTTATTGGTTGAGGAGATTATTGTTTCATGTCGACCCTGCATCGAAACATTCAGTTCATTCAGCTTATGAAAAATATCTGCCAGATACGACAGTTCAAAACACCAAGAATCACTTAGTAAGAGCTCATGAAATGTGTCTTGATTTTCATCCTTAAAAAAAAGTTTTTAGCTGTTAAAGTTCGAGAAACCGGTTCAATACAGGACCCCGCGACAACCACTTTACTTCGGTGTGAAGTAACAAAGAGGTATGAGTTGCATCCGTTGCGCGACATAACTGTTCAAAAATTCTGCACTTTAAAGGTCGAGACTTCATATAGTTCACCATTTTCACAACTCGGTTAAACACTTCAGCAAAATCTTCATTACACGCTTTCACGACTAATGCCTCTCTATGCAGAAAACAGTGAGTTATAATAATGGATGGATTTTCATTGAGAGCTCTGGCAGTAAAACCTTTAATTTTCCCAGACATAGATGGTACACCATCTGTACATATACCACAACAGTCTTTCCATGAAAGATCATGGTCATTGAGATAGGAATTAATAGAAACGAAAATATCATGGCCTGTGGTTGTAGTCTCCAGCGGTCTACAGAACAGAAAGTGTTCACTAATATATTTTTTCATCAATATATCTGATAAAACCAAGGAGTTGCGGTTTGTCACCAATATCGAGACTCTCATCTACTTGCAAAGCAAATGTTCTATAAGTTTTTATTTTCTCCGTGACTTGTTCGTTGATATTGCATGACATTTCAGATATCCTGCGGCTGATTGTGTTGTTGGACAGAGGAACTTTCGAAATTTGATTAGCTGCTCCTTCGCCAAGTATTGTTGAAACTATAACTTGACATGCAGGGCCAATGATTTCCTCTCCAAGAGTATGAGGTTCCTTTTTTTTTAGCTATCAGTTCTGCTACTTTAAATGAGGCTTCAGGAGCAGTATCACCTATGGTCATTCTCTTTACCATTCGGACAGCTGTTTTCTTCTCCCCTTCTAATATATGTGAAAAATACATTACACTTTTCTGTGACACACTAGGATGCTTTGTTGTAACATGCCGCTTCAGTTTGCTAGGTACCATGGCCTCGTTACTAAGTGTTTCGCCACAAACTAAAACTAGGGTTTTCCTCGTTGTTATTCCACTTAAATCCATACGCTAAGTAACTGTCCTGGTATGTTCTTTTCTTTCGTTTGTCTTCTTTATGTGGTGAATTCGATGGTCCGGGAGAAACTGTAAGATTTGGCTTCTTAAAGCAAGCAGTAGGAGCCGACTGTTCACTTTCACTGTCCTGGCGTTTACGTTTAACAATGAACTTATCCACAGCTAAACACTGTGAATCAACGCGTGGAAGACAACTTAAAGCGCCAAGCGGCGTACACTTTTATATATTCATCTGTCGAAGTCTCGGGAATGTTCGTAAGAAAGCGAGTAGTCTCGGGAATGTTCGGCAGTGTATAGCTGTAATGCCATCTGTGGGATACTAGTATAACTGAATTATTGAAATGAATCGACCACTATCACCATCTGCCGTACATGAGAGTAATTGATTTGACTTATTTTATTTCAAGACCTTACAAGACTTAAGGCTTCAGTAGAAGGTATTTTTTTGTTTTGTTTATCTCAATATCTCGCGGCACCCCTTAGCCAATCACACGGCGCCTTAGGGTGCCGGGGCACACCGGTTGGGAACCGTTGACTTAGCCTATGCTTCTCCCTTATTTCCCTTCTACTTGTATGGAAGCAAGTAATAAGACTAATGTATTTCTGTTTTTTTTTTTTTTTTTCCGTTTAGCAAGAAGTATAAAGAAGCATAAGCTCTTTAACATTACTTTGTTTCAGAGATGTAGAAAATTTATGTGAATGGAACACAACAGATTATTTTTTCTTTCCTTTTGATAGCGTTTAACGCCCGCTTATACCATATAGGGACTGCAGGCGATAACACTGATGACACATGAAATGAAGATGGAGCACCGGTGGAATCCGATGGCGGGACTCTGAAAAAACCCGCTACCGCACCGCTTTGTCCACCACAAATAGCACATGCGGTCAACTGGTTGAAAGGCTATTGGTCTAACCACTTGGCCATGTCGTGACCTGTGTGTGTTTATGTGTAGTTGTGTGAATTTATAGCAAACCAAAAGTAAAGCCCAATGATGAACACACCTCATTAAAATTAAGTTTTATGTCCGCTGTTTAAGTGCAGCGGTTCTTAGCGTACTATTCTATATTGGGCGTGAAAGATCACATAATTTTGCTCAGAGGCCTCGTAATTAGGCTTGATGTTCTTTTACGTGCCGTAAGTCTACGACAGAGAACCACTAACTTTACTTACCTTCCGAAGGAAGCCAAGTTGGATTTTTACCCGCCATCCGCCGGGTTTGAGCCCACGACTTTGGAAACCAGAGGCTAGCACGTTAACCCCAAACCACGAAGGACGATGATGAACACATCAGTAAAACAAGTGATCATCATTGCCAATGAATAATGGGTTCTAAAGGCAAAAGCCCCGTAGCTAACGAGATAGGCTGCGGCACGGATTGAAATCACGCGATTCTTTTAGTCCAGTCATGGCCCGATGAAGTAAAATTACTGTCGCCTATACATCTATATAGAAATACATTTCTTGTTTAATTCGTAGAAAAGATATACAGTTAAACCATGGAACTATTCAATGTTTGCCATGTTTAAGGCTGCTATTACTACATAACATTGATTCGCGCTGCAGCCTGGCTATCTCGTTAGCTACGCTAAAAGCCCGATAAGACCTAATATGTTAAAGCGAAGGAGTTAGACAAAAAACCTCTAATAATTGGTTTAGATTCAATTAAATATAGTTATTTAGGTTGAAGAGAATTTTTTGGTGCTCAAAATTTATATTATGTTTTAATGAAGTTAAGAGGATTTAATCGGTTCTGTTTTAGGATTATGTTTAGGAGTTAAAATCATAACGGTTTATTTTTAGCAATACATTAGCATTTAAATGGAACAAAAAGAAAGAAGTTAGAGAGATCTGCCATGCATCAAGTGAATCGTTGATGGCATTGTCGTTATTTTGAACCCGTTTTGCGGTCTATGGTCACCGAATCTTACCCCGACTACCTCTTGTGGGGCTGTCTTAAAATAGTGCACATGCCACAAAATCTACAATAGCTAGAGAACATAATGAGGGAAAATTAAAAGCATCGATGAAGTGAAATTGGTACACACAAAACAAAAAATTATTCATTGCGTATAAATGAATAGCACTGGACGGTGATCGTTTCCATTATATTTTATGGTTACCTGAACCAATGTATTTTACATAGTTCAGGGATTAAAATTAATTTAGTTGTTAGTTATTCGCAAAGTATTGGTTTCGGTTGCATAAGAATTACCTGTATTATGAGTGTCCAGAATCGTTCATATTCGGATAAAGCCATACAGCTAATTAAATACTATGCTGTGTTAAAACCACATTACTATCTCTACCCATTCATAATTATTTTCATATCTGCCCTACAAATCACTTATACAATGTTATTCAAAGATATCGAGATTTCATGGCTAATACACATTTTAGGGTGTACCAAGTGAGTGAGTGTGTGAGTGAATGAGCCCATGAACAGCATAACCCAAAAAGACTTTGATTAAAATACCATATATTAAATATATTAAATGACATTGAATTTCGTACAAATAGTCTATGAAGTCTTGTTCATTTTTTATGACTTTTGCGTAACTGCTAAAACTAAGACAGAAACTTACTGCACAAAAACGAAGATCTCTTCAAAATACTCAATTTATGTCAAATATAGTTTTGCTGTGGAGGTAGCTATTTTCGAGATATTGTTGTTATAGATTTAAACTTTCCAATTCTTGCTCTTTTAAGAAAAGGGAAGCCGTTATTCATATTTTCTAGCCTGGTTAAGCAAAGAGAATGGAATTTTAATTCCTTTTAAGAAGGGAATAATATCATCATACGAGGGGTGAAATTGCGAGAAGAATAAGCTTTAGTATCAATAGATAATTGCAGCATCGGTAGAAAATAGCACATCCGATTTTTTTTTTTTTTTTTTTTTTGCATTTACTTCCTGTAATCATGGACTCTGTATCAATACAAGTATACACTATGTTGTAAACTGTTTTTTTCCGCACAAGCTGGAGAGGAGATGGGTAAGAGCATCAGACTGAAAAATTTAACGCCATAGCGGGAATAGAATCACGGATCTCCCGGTCTCTGGCCGATTGCTCTAATTACTGAGCTACCATGGCAACATACCGACACAGCATTACATTTTTTAACCGAGTCGAATTTTCCCGGTAAACCGTAAGGTGATCTCAAATTATTTTGAGATGACATACCCCAGTGGTGATTTACAATTTTGTAAGTCCCGGCCTTCATAGTATAACCAATTATTCGGTCAATTAGTGTTAATTGCGTTTTGTACAAGCCGTGTGTTAGACAAGATTTGGATAACATAACATGCGAGTGAATTGAGGAATTTAATGCCGTGTCGGCATATTTTATGATACCTCAGTGGTTGTAGCAAATACCGGAAGAACTGTGGTTCAAATCCAGGTTATGGCATTGGATTTTTCAGTCTGATTCTCGCTAACTTATACACTATTTTGTTATGACATAATTGTTTTGCATATCTACCTTTGTCTGCTATCATTCCCTGTACTGTCTTAAGAGAAACGAAATATACTTGACAGCGTATTGCTTAAACACTCGAAAATGCTAAAGATCAAAGTTCATATCTCAGAAATCGGAAATAACAAGCGAAAACAACTCCACACAGTAAATGTATATTTTAACCTGATTACTGAAGCACGATTTTCTAGATGTGTGAGCCCACAACAAGGACACTTCATAGCTTACGGCAGAACATTTAACAGACATGATTTAAATTTGTCCTATTCATATCTCAAACTTTGTTAAATTCATCTTAATCAATTTTGGAGACAGAAAAAAACAATATCTTTTCTTCCATGTAAAGAGTAATTTGGGGTGAGATAATTTTCTTGAAACTACTAAATCTTTAAACAATGTCCTACTGAAGTGTAAAATGGGGTATATAAGCGATGTTTCATGTTTACTTTCTCTAGCACGTGTGTAAATGTACATAGTAAATAGAGAAGGTATTGAGTTCCACCCATATCGAAATTTCATCGAATATACATGTTTTGCGACCCCCGAATAACAAAAAGTCTGAATAACAAAAAGTCTGAATAATCCATCCACATGACTTTCTCTACACACGTGTAACAAATTATTTATTGCTAAAAAGCTAAAATCTTCTATTTACTTCATGCTAATCGAGACAAACATTAACAGAACCGGTCGTATTACTTGCTTCCTTGCAAGTAGAAGGGAAGCAATAGTCAAATATTTTAAAAACTGGTTGCCATGTGGTGGAAATCCATTTCTTTGCATTGGCAGGAGTTGATAAACTCCCGTGTGAGAAAAGTTTTAAGCTGATTAAAACTGAAACCACTAACAAGGAATACCTAAAAAATGGTCAACTCCACGGAAAAATGTATATGACATAAATTGTGGATTTTTAAGGAGCTCTACATTTTCGTGTTGTAACTTTTTGTCTATCTCTTACGGTTTAACTGTTACGCAAAATTCAGCAAAATTCGTTCAGAATAAAGAGGTCTTCAGAGGCTATTCCTAGAAAATTCAATACCTACATACGTTTTAAATTTTTTTCCATGTAAAGCGTACTTTGAGGTGTGGGGATTTTTTCAAAAGCTTTGTGTCGCCTTCTTGGAAGACAGCAAACTTAAATACCAGGTTTGGTATTTTACCACTTTTCCTTTTTGAGTTATTCTGTTCATAAACACAAGGATCTTTTTCTAAAAATTATCTTTTTTTGGATACATGAGACCCTATAATGCATCGAACTCCTATCCTGTATCGAAATTTTGGGTGGAGCGCAATACCTTCTCTACCACGTTGAAGAGAAAGTAAAAAACAGTTTTGAAGCATGTCCGTGAGTGCGCTTCTGTGGGCAGCACAGCCAAAAAGAAAAAGTCGGTTAAATACCAAGCTTGATATTTAAGTCCAGTATCTTCCAAGGATGCACCACAAACATTTTCAAGGAAATCCCTACACCCCCACTTATCTACTCTTTAGTTTGAACATTTTTCGAAAATGGCTCTATTTTAATTAAAATACCATATTTTTAAAACAGTTTCACAAACGAAATGTATATCTTGAATGTCCTGGGAATAGCTTCTAAAAGCCTCTTCGTTCTGCATGACTTTAGTATAGCTCGTAAACCGTGAGAGATAGACAAAGACTTACTTAAAAAAAAAAAAAAAAAAAAAAAAAAAAAAAAAAAAAAAATGTAGACCTGATTAAAACATATGCATTCTTTGTAGAGTTAAACGTTTGCAAGATATCCTTGTTATTGGTTTAAAATTTAAACTACTAATAATTTTCTCAAGTAGTGAGTCAACTTATTTTTCATTTCTATTTTGTTTTACACCCGGGAATGCAAAGAGAACCACATTTGAACTGTTTCATATAGCGATAGCTTTTTTAACGATTTGACTATCGCTTTAGCCTAGTGCATCCTATTATTCCCCTTCTACTTAACAAGGAAGTAAATACTAAGACCATTCATTTCTGCTAATGTTATCTCTATTAGCATGACGTAGAGAAATAATCAAAAGAATAATCTTTTGTAAGAAATGTTTGTGTATCAGCTAGAGAAAGTAATGTAAATGGAACACAACAGACTTTTTTAGTTGTGTTGTTGACACATGTCCCCGCGCATCTAATTTCTAAGAATTCTGAAAATAAGGCTTAGTATTTCCGATAGAACATCTTAATCAAATTTCCTGAGTGAAATGTAGCAGGTACTTCCTCTATCATTAGACAAGCGGAAAAAGAATCTGATGTGTTCCATTCAAATGACTTTCACTCCTTCTCTGTAGTAAATTGTTGTTAAAAGCTTATTTTTGAATCTATTTCATGCTAATCGAGATAAACATTAGCAGAATTGGTCTTAGTACTTGCTTCCTTACAAGTAGAAGAAAAATAAGGGAATACACTAGGCGAAAGCGATTGTTAACTATTTTAAAAGCTGGTTGCTGTGTTATTGAAATCCGTTTCTTTGTATTGCCAGGAATTGACAAAATTCCCGTATGTGGAAAGTTTTAAGTATTTTAAAACTGAAACCAATAACAATGGTCAACTCCACGAAAAAAGGTATAGGACATAAATTTTTTAGGGTACAGGGGACCCTAGAACATGTATTTCCGGTGAAATGTCGGTATTAAATTTTTGGGTGGAGTGCAATATCTTCTCTACCTAGTACCATGTACTGTGTAAAGAAAAATTTCCACCGGCAAAAACATGATGAGATTAGGGCTAAAAGAGCGTGACGGAACCAAGGAATGACATAAACACCAAATGTAAAATGAGACAAAAACCACGTATCATCTATTAGTAACACCCTCCATACGGTTTATTGCATCAGCTCAGACCGCAGCACTTTCTCTGTCCACAAAGTAACGAACGATACAGGAAGGAAAAAGCTCGTGGAACTTTCATTGTTACACTTCCCCGCTTGACTTCTTTTCTCAGAGGAAGACTGAAACACTCTTATATCAGCTGGGGTGCGGTCTTGTTTAAATAAACGGAAATGGAGTTTTATTTATGGGCACTCTCTAACCGCTGTGGTTCTTAGCGTCCCATTCTATACTGGGCATGAAAGACCTCTTAATTTTGCTCAGAGGCCTCTTTTTACTTTCTCTACACGTACTATGCACATGTGTATACACCCAAAAATTCAATACCGAGAATTCATCGGAAATAAACGTTTTAGGGTCCCCTGTATCCAAAAAAAAAAAAAAGTCCGCGCGCGCGCGAGGTGTGTCCGTTTGTCTGTGAACACGATAACTCAAAAACGAAAAGTCGGGAAAATAATAAACTTGGTATTTAAGTTTAGTATCTTCCAGGGATGCGACACGAAGCTTTTGAAAAAAATTCTCGCAGCTCAAACTACCCTTTACATGGGAAAAATTTCGAAAACTTTGATTTCTCAAAACTGGCTGTAACGATTTTGATTAAAATACCATTTATTAAGCAAATAAAACGCATATCTTGAATTTTTTTTTTGAATAGCCTCTAGAGACCTCCGTATTTTGAATGAATTTTGCTGAATTTTGCGTAACTGGTAAACTGAAGGAGATAGACAGAAGCTTACTACCTACACAAAAATGTAGATCACGTTAAAACACACATTTCCGTCATATACGTTTTTGTCGTGGAGTTGACCATTTCCGAGATCTTCCTTGTTATTGTTATCAGAGTTAAAAAAAAAAAAAAAAAAAAAAACTTTTAAACTTTTCCCACACAGAAAGTTGTAAACTCCTGTTCTTGCATAGAAACGGATTTCAACCACATGGCAACCAGCTTTTAAAATATTTAAGTATGGCTTTAGTCGAATTTATTCCCTTAAGTATTTCCCTTCTATTTAAAAGTAATAACTTCTAATGTTAATCTCGGTTAGCAAGAAGTAGATATGAGAATAAGCTTTTTAACAGTAATGTGTTTTCGAGATGTAGAGAAAATCATGTGAATGGAACACATTAGATTTTTCAGACTTGTTCTTTTACGGGACCATCGGCTTTAGTTCGCTTCTGAAGGAACCCATGCTAAGGATGTTTTGGAGTCTTGTTTATTTTGCATATGACAGCTTATTATGTTTTATTTTAGCACTCATTGACCGATCCGTTTTAAACCATGCTTAAGATGTATAAAATAATACTAACTTATTCAGGGGTGTCAAATTTGGGGCTAGCGTTTAGTATGGAAAATAAAAATGAGAGTTTAAAATCCGACGTGTTCCATTCACATGACTTTCTCTGCCTATTCTGAAACAAACTATTCTTACACAAACTTATTCCTCTATGTACTTTATTAACGGATGAGGGATTTCCGTAGGAGAAAAGTTTAAAATGTTAATATTGAAGCCAGTAGCAGTATTAATCTCGGAAACGATTAGCTCCACAACAAACCGTGTGTTTTAACGATATCTATATGTTTTGTGTAGTATGCTTTTGTCTATCTCTTACAGTTTACTTTCAGATTGAAGAGTACTTCTGGGAGTACTCCCAAGAAATCGAGATATACATTTTATTTGTAAATATAAACATATTTGGTATATGGCACAACACAATTTAGCACATAACCATGGAATAACGTCTAACAGAGCTTTATGTGCTAATTGCGTTGTACGACAGCGGAATAGAGACTATCAAGGGAATAAACATAGAAATAACTTATTCCATGATTCCTTACGGGGATAGAGTATAAAAAGGAAAATGGCCGTTTGGGTACTGGACACAATTTTGACCCATATAAACGATTAATTCCTTTATAACATGTTTTATAGGAGATATATCTAAATACAATATGCTGTAGATAAATGAACACTGCAATAATGGGATTTAAGTTGAGAAAGTATATCACACTGAGGTAACTGGGTGGTTATAAGATATATGCCAAGAAGATAGTTAAAATAAAATTGCATTTATAAAACGTAAAACCTATCTGGAATATTATCATCAAAATACCTCTATTTTTACAGAAACAATTAAATTTAAATCTGCCCAAAATAAATATAAAATAGTGTAGAGTAGCAATTCACCAGTACAATGCGTTGTAAAGAGTGAAATTACGTTTTATTGACGAAATGAATAAATTCATAATTGTTCGTATTTTATGCTGTATGTCTAATACATTAGAAACAATTTTCGTCGAATACAGTATACACTCTGTGAAATATAACTTTGTCGGATTTATTGTTTGGTTGACAATTTCTAGCTGTTGTATTAAATATTCCCATTAGCAAAGTGCTAGCTGTAATGGGTACAGTTTAATGTAGGTACTATTCGACATAGCTACTAATATTTCTGTTGATTAATAATACTGTATAACAAAATGTGTATGAACGGTGCAACGATTCAATTATGCATATCTTAAGTTGATAGTGGCGTTGGCAACAGCTAAAATTTAATTTTAAAAATTCGATTACTAAGCATTTTAATGGATAAAATTACAGAAATCAGGTTAATTACATTAGCTGTTTTGAGCACAGAGACGGAAAGATGCAAGGACCAATATTTACATATCAAGGTTTTTCTAGTATTAGCTCAGGACCAACACCCCATATATCAGCACAAGATACTACTTTGCACTTGTGGTAAGTTTTCATTCCCATACTCCTAAACTAGTGCCATAAGTCACAGTGTATGTGTTTATGTTTTGTAAAGTGTATAGCAATTTTGCATCTGAACACGCTTGTGAGCATTCGTAATTATTTTATGTGGAAAACAATGCAAATTTTCAGCAAAATAAAGCAGTAATTACGTATCAAGTTGGCCACGAATGACTCGCAATATAGCCAACATTAGCTTTAAATCTGCAAACAGTCGAATAGATATCTAAGGAGTAAAATTGCATCGTACAACTCGTTAGCACATTTATACTGTGAATAATGTATTCCAAGATTAACCATTCAAAGAGTTATTCCGAGTTCGTACAACACGCCCTAAGAAAGACAAGTGTAGTGCGTTTGAAACAAATCTGCAAAAAATGACAAGTGAAGGTCAGTAAAGAAGCAGAACTGACTCTAATACAACATTGGGAACTTGGGCTATTTTAATAGCAAATAATTGGTTATCAGAGAAATAAACCTCAAGAGAGTTCAAATTCATTGTCTTGCGATCGTCTTTTGTCTTCCTTGTATGCTTACGGCAGGGACAGTATGAAGCATGCGCGTTGTAACCCTACTGATCAAAAACTTTTATGTGACCTAGCTGAGCATTTGCGCCCAACAGGACATTCCAAAACGAATTTATGGTATAATTTAGTGCACATTAAAAGAGATTAGAAACAAGCCTGTTACCATATGCTGATGTAAATAACTGCCACATGAGAAGGTCTAGGTTTATTTTAATAATGTTTTACTGACAAGGTAAATATGGAGAATTATATACGCTTCGAGAGAATTAAGTTAGTGATATTCCAAAGTTAATCTACAGCGGCTAGTTGTCCAGCTGCAGATTTATTTGCTAATTATGGAAGGAACTGATTATGTTGGTTTTCACAACCCATATCGACATGCCCAACAACTCGCGTAGACAATGCAGTCCAAACTGCAACAAAAAGAGCCAGAGTATCATCACAGAATCGTTTAGTAATATTCCCCTTAGATTAAGCTATTATAGTATTTAAGTAAAAATACTGATGCTTTTAATCCAGCTTGCTTCATAATTATCCAACTCAAGAATATCTACCTCGCTGAAGCATTAACCTCAAAACACCTAACAATTCCTATTCTACCTTATTAAACCATTGACACCAATAAGGATTGTTAAACCAAAGTCTGCTTTATGTTACATCTAAAGGAATTCAGCATGAAACGAAACGCACTGTTTCTGATGTATACTGAACTAAAGCAATTGTGTACGTAGATTTATTTTTATATGCAGTAAGATATTTAATTATATAAGAAAAAGAGGCATCTTGATCTAGTTTTCTTTTGCTAAGTTTATTTATAATTTTTTTTTTTTTTTACGAGAGTATATGTTAGCAATATCTTCACAAAACTACCTAGATGCAGAGTCTATGGTCTGGCAATTGGCATGCTAGCCTGCAAATCCACACGTTCCGGGTTCGAGTCCTAACAGGAGGGTAGGAAAGTTTCTTTAACCAGGATTATGCTCTAAAGCCTGAAGTATAACAGAGAGTGGGAATTGGTGCGTACCAAAAAACAAACAAACAAAAAACAACACACACAAAAAAGAAAAAGATAACCAAGGATTAATAGAAACAGCAAACGAGTGGATATTACCTTAGCAATTCCTCAAAAGGTAAAACTCGATATGATTTAGATGTGAAAGGCGTTATATAAATTAAAAAGATTATGCTGCTGTCGAAAATTGTTATAGGCTTTTAAATTAATGTCTGTATTTATGTGAAATCTTTCATGCTAGACTCACGCATTCGGGAAGTCCTGGGTTTTACTACCGCCAAGCCGGTCACTCAGACCAGGGTATCTAAGTGACAGCAGAAATAACTCCGCTTCTACGTGAATTTCCTGTCCATCGATCCCTGCCCCCGTAATTTTCCTTCTCCTGCTTCAGGGTTGTAGGCTCAGACGAAGGCGGATGGTGAGTTGCAACAAAATTGATATTGAGTTTTTTTTTTATGGATTCTTTAACTGCTGCGGCTCTCAGCGTTACATTCTACATTGGGCGTGAAAGACCGCTTAATTTAGCTCAAAGGGCTCTTTATCAGGCTTGAGGTTCTTTTACATGCCGTAAATTTACGATACGAGACCAACGGCTTTACTTCCCTACCTAAGGATTTTCACGCCCAAAAAAATCCATCACCCTCCGCCGCGATTTTGAATCTGCGAATCTTGGGAACCTGAGGTGTTGCGGCAGGAAATTGGAATTTGCTCTATAGAATTATTTCTGCCTGACATTTGTGGCACTGTAAATGCAATGGCATTTTATTTATGGATGCTCTTTAATTACTGTGGTTTTCAGAGTCCCATTCTATACTGGGAGTGAAAGACCGCTTAATTTTGCTCAGGGCCTATCAGGCTTGAGGTTCTTTTACGTGCCGTAAATCTACGACACGGGACCAACGGCTGTATTGCCCTTCCGAAGGAAGCTATGCTAAGGATTTTTATGTCCGAAAAAATCCATTGGCCTCCGCCGGCTTTGAAGCCGCATGGTAACCATTACACCACGGAGGGCGACAAAAATGTCAACCCGCCGGGGCTCGATCCCCGGTCTCCCGGCTGATGGCAGTACAAGCTGGGCATCTCTTCCTGGGAGTTGTCTCGACGCCACGACCTCGTTATGCGGAACTAACCGGCGCCAGGATTGACACCTAGTTGGAATCGTTGCGATGCTCCCGTTACTGTGTACACCTAACGTTCATGACGTCACATGCATAGAATGCTCATGGCCATAATGGTTGTTATCGTTACATAGCAATAAGCTGTTTGTACATTTGATAATATCGACTACATAAAGTGAGTTCTTAAACACATCTCTTACAGAAACATTAAAGACTGTAGAAGAAGCTGATGGTCACACAGCAATGAAGAAATCAGGTTTATATGTACCTGGCATACATTTTCGGTAAAGGCTGATAGCGGTCAACCAAGTGAAACAAAAGGATCAAGGAATGAACGTGTGCTCGTTGTCTCCTTCACCACGTCATACTATAACGGAAAAACTGTATTTGGAAATTCTCCATCGTCTCAGGGAAGCATTAAGAAGGCAATATGGACACAAAACGCCAATTTCTTTTTGCATAAAACCGCACCACCACACCGACGATTACCTTCATTCACCCATTCTTCATCAAATATTCTTTCAAAATCTTATTCCTTTATCTGCTTAGGGCTATGCAAATTTAAAATTCACAGAAATGGTTTTATTACTTATAACCCTGTAGTTTCAAGAGTACTAGAAGAACAACAGGCTTTAAGCGATAATCAAATTTATTTTAATCAAAACTTTTAAGACTATTTTTCATAAAATGACAAATTTCGAAAAATGATCAAATAAAGAGTGATTTTTGTGTGGGATTTTCTTGATATATTTTTTTTTTTTCGTGTCGTCTTTTTGAAAGATGCTGAACTTAAGATGCTTTGGTTTTTAATCAACTTTTCGTATTTTATTTATGACTCTATGCTGTTCAGACACATGAGCACATACGCGCTTGGTTCAGGAAGTCTCAAAACATGTATTCGATGAAATCTCGTATCGAATTTTTGAGTGGAATGCAATAGCATCTCTACCTACTATATGAGATAGAGAAAGTAATTACCTTTGCCTGGAACAATTTCACTACTTTGGAGTACCCTGTGTATTCTCCAGATGTCTTACACGACTGAAAGCTCATCTGAAGAGGCAAACATCCGTGAACGTTGGTGAAATTGTTGCAAATACAACGACAGCCTTACAGCTTGTTTCCCAAAATCGCTTCCAGTCACTTTTACTGGCAGAATTGTGTTATTAACCAATTGCAAAAACAGTTTGGAACCTTGGGTTATTACATTACACTAATAGCACACATAGTTATTTTCCAGCTTGTATAGGGTCTTCAGATTTATTCGGCCTTTGCTGCCAGTCGTTTGTCCCCGCATGACGTCAATACTAGGTAACGAGTTTATCACGCATTGCCTCTTGCAGAGGACTAGACGTTGAGTGGAAGGGTGTGTGTCAACAGTTTCGAGGTCACCTTAACATGGAATTTGTATCGTACCTTTTTAATATTTACATTTGGAGCATTCCCTTGCGTCTTGTAAACCCGCAATCACAGCATTTATGCTGAGAGGTAAGTCAAATGATTGGACACAAATAGAAACGTAGAGGATTTTAATGGAGCAACTTCCTCATTGCAATAAATGCTTGTGCATATTCTTTATAGTAGTAAATGAAAACTGACCTACACAAAAAGCACAAAATGTCCTGGTGAAAAAACAGTTCTGCACCGCCCAGTACGTAACCTCTTTACGAAGTGGGAAATGCATGCAATTAAAGGTTCAATTCCGTATCTTCCCTTTGAGACAAGGGGCCCGCTGAACTAATAGTGACGCAATGCATTTAAACCAACTGGTGCTAAAAGTTGAATAAATCTGAAGATCTGTATAATGCACCGCAGTCGTTCTCTGCCGGCTGATCCCGAACCGCCGTATTCTTCTTTCCTGCACGATGCCTTAAGAACGACATTTAGATTATTAATGCACATTGTAAACAACTGGATAAGAATCACGAGGCAAGTTTTTGTTATTATTGTACTAAAATCCTACGATTCAGCAGGAATCGAATTTGGATTGAAACACCGCGAAGCGTGATGCAGAAAGGATTCCTGCGTTTGTGAAAATGGCTTTCTAAAGATGAAAGTGAAATGATTAGAGGCAACCGAGAAGTGTTCACAGAAGCTTCAGAGGCGATTCTACCACAAAGGAACACATAGTAAATGGGTAAGCTAGGCAGGCTTATAGCAATATCTCCGTAATCCTACAGCGGATGAAATTCAAAGGTGGTCAATGGTGCAGTGGTTAGTACTTTGCATTTCTAACAAAAAGAAAACTTCTTCCTCATGTTTTACGCCTGATCAAAATTGCATTCTTCGCAAGAACACCGAGTTTTAGTTTTCCTTGTGGCAGAGGTGTACAGCGGCCGTAGTACGTCTACCTTCTGTCAATTGAACTTGCAACATGTTCCGATTACTTTGATCTGTGATATCTGCCCAAAATTGGTTAAATATTCAAACTAGAGGCATGATCTTGAAGCTCAAAATATTATAAATTACTTGGCTCTACCACCCAAAACGACCTCAACTTAACATTTGAAATAGACTTATTTGGTATCTTACCACGAACTTTCGTTATCTGACTTTAAATTCCTTATTTTATTTTCAAGCAAATTCCATCACGCTATATCGGCCTATCTTGGATCACCTAATAGTGTTTTCTTATATCAGGCACAGTTTAGGGTAAGCGGGGGCAAAGGTGCGCACTTAACGCTTTTTTATTTTTCCCTTCTGCTATTCTGGTTACATCACAATGAAATGTTTACACAATACACCTAGGAGCATACTTTAAACGATACAATAAGTTCAAGATTGGTTGCATGATGTGTTAAAATTATATTTAACAAAATATTAGAAATGAAAAAAAATGGATCTTTGCCCCAGGCCTATAGTTACGGGGCAAAATTCCGACACATAAAGAAATTATTATAATTATAACAGATTAAAGGAAAGTTACAGTATTTGTCAGTTAGTGTCATTATTAATGTTTTACTATATCAGAATCATCACAATCATCATTGTGTCATCATCGTGATCGTATTACCATAGAAACGGTTTCGCCTCGGTCGGCTGCAACTGCCTTACTTACACATCTATGGTCTTTTCTTGCCATACTTTTCGGCAATTTTCCCGGTACAGTTTGTATTCTTGTTTCGTCTTCGTTATAGACTCGATGGGGCGGATAATTATATTTATATTGCAAAGTTTCCAGTTTCTGAAATAAAGCTCCATTTGTCCTTTATTGAATCCCATTATCCTCCCGATACTGATTTTCTCCGGTTGCCTCAACCTTAAATTATGACGAGCAGACTTCCCCTGTCAATTGGATTTCATTATTAAATGGGTGGTTGACGCCATTACTTTCGGCAAACCGATGTGGGAAGTGTTTAAACGTAAGGCCATAGAATCCAGATTGATACAGTGCCCCACCCATTCAGTTTCTCCTGTCTCAGAAAATACTCTCCTGAAACGCTCCAATGATGCCACTCCATAGCCTGCTTTGTTTTTTACGTAATGTGGATTCAGTACATCCAAGTCCTGCAGCTGCATTTCTAATAAAGATCCATTTTCTATTAGCTTTCTAGCCTCCTCTAACGTTTTAGAAGATAACGGCGTGGAGGACATTTTTCTCTAGTAGTTTCTGTAAAATGAAGTTTAACTAGTCTAATACTGAATCAGTTGACGTGAAATAGTGAACTATACATTAGGGTGCATCAAATATGACAAATAAACCTACGCGTTAAGTATTAAAACAGAAGAAAGTAAAAACAAAAGTTTGGGGCAAAGGTACGCATGCGGACTTTTGCCCCAGCTAATGCGTAGGATCTTTGCCCCGTGGCGCCGATTTTTGAACTTCTTATATCAACTGTCATCTATGCAACTTGATAAACTCACAACTAAGCTTAAAGCGTGAGTTAGGTTATGCATACATACGAGGCATTGGTAATTCTTTTGGTGTTTGTTATAGTAGACAGAACACTTTCAATAACACCGTAAATATTTAGATCAAAAGTTCCAAAAACCTAACTTACCTCATATCTCTAAAGCTTTAAAACGCAAATCAACAATACAACACCACGGACACTTCCCGCCATAACTACTCTCAACTGAAGGATCAGGGCCGCCACACTACACTTCAGAAATAGGAAAACACTAGATTCGGATCTTTGCCCCGTGCGCACCTTTGCCCCCGCTTACTCTATAGTTCACGATTACGCTAGTATACGCGCGTGGTGGCTAGTAAGCACCTCATCGCCCGTAGATTCCACTACAGGATAAAGAACTTTTATCCGAGAACATTCTCTTTGAGAGTGTGAGTGCAAATGAATTTTATCTAAACGGGACCAACGGCTTTACTTCACCTCAGAAGGAAGCCATACTATGAAGTTTTATGTCGGCAAAAATCGATCAGCCTCCGCCGAGGGGATTGAGCTCACCACCTTGGGTACTGCAGGCTCCATATGCTAACCACTGCACTATGGAGGGCGACTTTTAATTTTCAAATATGTATTATAAATGCTAAACATGCTGAGGTTCAATCGGTAGATAAAATGTTATGCAGAGTTTTAATCTCAATATGCAAAATGAACTTTGTTTCCTCTGATTGAGAGAGAGAGAGAGAGAGAGAGAGAGAGAGAGAGAGAGAGAGAGAGAGAGAGACTCAATTGCTTGCTGAAAATTGACAGAGAAATTCATTTAAATATAAAAAACTAGACTTTTTAAAGTTTTGCATCTTTGGAGCACACTGAACGTAAAACAAGTTTTTTTTGAGTTATACTGTTCATAGACACACACGTGCGCGGATCTTTTCCTAAAAATGCATTTTTATGGATTCAGGGGATTCAAAACATATATCACTGCTGTAATCGTGACATCGAATTTTTGGATGGAATACAATACGTTCTCTTACATATTTCGTAAATTAAATTAAATTGAGTTTTGTTTATGGATGCTCTTTTAACTGCTGCGGTGCTCGTCACATTCTATATTGGGCATGAAAGACTGCTCGATTTTGCTCAGAGGCCTCTTTATCAAGCTTAAGGTTCTTTTACGTGCCGTAAATCTACATGGGACCAACGGCTTTACTTCCCTTCCGAATAAGCCATGCCAGAATTTTACGTCAAACAAAAAAATAAAAAACGCCATCGTTCTCCGCCGGGTTTGAATACTCGACCTTGGCAACTAGAGGCTAGCATGTTACCACAGAGGGCGACACATATTTCGCATTATTGATAGAGAACAGTGTACCATTCATTTAAGTTTCTCTATCTATTCCTCAAACAAACGTCTTAGAAAGATTATTCTTCTATCTGGTTCAAGATAAATATTGGCAGAAATGGTCTTATTACTTAGTTCCTTGTAAGTATACGAGAAATAAGGGAATACACTAAGCTAAGGTGATTATCACATCTTTTAAAAGCTGGTCGCTAAGCGATTAACAATGAAATCTCGATATCATTTTTTTTGGGTGGAATACATTATTTTCTCTATCTACTATGCACCTACTTACATAGTATTCGGCAGAGAAAGTAAAAAGTGGCCCATTTAGTACGCGCCTATCTCACATTCAAGAGCTCGTGAAGCTCTAGGTTAGAGTGATTTACCTGAATTTAACAATAATTAAGCATTTTCATTCTAGCGCATTCTCACCTCTGGTGTTTTCTCTTTATGTTTGGTGTCATATCCTACTTTTACATGCCTTCACATAGCTTTAAAAACACCTTGATACATTTAAATTTTTTCTCTAGATATTTTTGTCTCAAAAAAAAGTACGTCCGCCCGTGTGTCGTGTGCGCACGCGTATGCTCCTGTCTTTAAACAGCATAATCCAAAACTAGAAGTTGGTTAAATATCAAACTTGGTATTTCAGTTCTGCGTCTATCAAGGATGCGACTCGAAGATTTTCAAGAAAATCCCCCTTCTTCAAACTACCCTTTGCGTGGAAAAGGGCTGGCTGGTTAGACCACTCGTTTCTCATCTAGGAGGCCCGAGTTCGATCCCAAGCGACCGCATGTGGGATTTGTGGTGGAAAAAGCGGCATAGGATTTCTCCGGTTTCCCCCATCATCATGTTCCACCGTGCTCCAATCTACATTCCATGTATCATCAGAATCATCGCCTGCGGTGCCATAGTAGTAAAAGCGGGCTTTAAGCACTATAAAAAAAACGTGGAAAAGTTTTCAAAAATTGCGGTATTGTCGAAACTGACTCTAAGGATTTTGATAAGATATTGTTATGACAAATAAAATGTATATCTTGAATTTTCTTAGAATAGCCTCTAATCCTCTTCATTAAGAGATAGACTAAATCCTACTACAAAAGAACATGGATCTTGTTAAATGATATAATTCATTTTAAGTATTTTTTTTTAGCAAGTATTCCATGTTATGTGTCTGAATTTACAAATACTTATACTTTCTCTAATGGAAACTCCTTATTGGTTTTTTGTTTTGGTTTGCTCCTTTCATACAAAGAGGACGCCTTTACATTGCCAGCAGCTCACAAAAATTGAATATCGCTTAGGCCTACACTATTCGCGTATTTCCGTTGTACCTACCAGGAATTAGGTAATGAAATCCTTTCTGCAAAGATTTATTTTGATTAACATGAAGTCGATAAAAGATGCGCTTTTGTAAGAATGCCTTGTTGAAGAATGGATAGAGAATACATATAATATTAGTTTTCGAGTGAAATCAACCAACGTAAATTAAAATAATCAAGCAGGCATGGCTGCGAATTATTTCTATGTCATTTTGCTATCGTGAAAGCTAAAAAGTTAAACTTAGGCGTCCAAATTACGAAATGGATAGGATAGGCAAGTGTTCAGGAAAATAGGAGTGCGCGGAGGAAATTTAAGAACCGCTTCATTAACAAAGATATTGCAGACTGCCTCCGTGGTCGAGTGGTCGAGCTGACTTCTCACCCGGAGGTCCCGGGTTCGATTCCCGGATGGGGCGGGGAATTTTTCTTTAACCGGAATTATTCCCTATCCCCCATAGAGTGTGGAAGTATGAATGTGAGAGTGAATGTGCGTGTGTTTAGTAATATAAAGTTTAACCTAATGTTCTGAACCTACAGTTTCACAAGTGAAAGCCCCCGATATGACCATTGATGTTAAAGGGGGCTATACAAATGAAGCAATAATATATATATATATATATATATATATATATATATAGGGTGAGTTACCCGGATGAGGTTTTTTTTCGGGGTTTTCCCTTATCTTGAAAGACAAATGTCGAGTAACTTTAAGCTCCATGGACTCCAAGATTATCTGAGCATCATTTCACTAATATCATGCATCGTCCGATATGACCAATCAAGTTAAAGGAGATTAAGCTAAAAAAAAAAAAAAAAAAATGTTGCTTAGACGTGATTACGGTTGTTCATCTATTTGAAAACCCACGCCATTTCGAATCGTCCGGTTCCATAAATCACCTGATATAGGACCCACCTGCCGTTAGATTCCTGGCCGGACTGGAGAAAAATTATTTAAAATGAGCTTCTCAATATGCCCAGAATCTGGTGTGTGCCTTTGTATAGGTTTTTTGATAAAAAAATTCGCGCATTATAAATATTTTAGGATTGCCGCTACATACAACCTCTTGCTTAGTGCTCAGTAATATGCCAATCTGACATCAGCACAAGCATAAGGCATCAGTGTGAACCGAAAAGTTAAGAATATTATAAACAGAGGAAGATTTATGATAATATCCTGGCAAACTGTAGAGAAGGATAGGGAAACGTTTTTTAACTGACCTTTATGTGAATGCATAGAACAGAAGCTTCTGGTTACTTACACTTGTAAACAATAAGGAAACAAAACTTATCTTCCGTATTGCTATACTTGATCTTGCATTCTCTCTCTTTATCCCACTTGACCCTAATCATTCATGCGATTGCTGAAAGTCGGAGCAGCAATTTAGTAGGAAACATATTAAACTATTTTCAGATTAAAAAAGGTGAGTGTTCGTGATATACTGAGCTAGGATATGCCTAAGAAGAATATCTAACTTTACTGTATTTTATTTCACAGAAAGACAAGGCTTAAAATCTACAAATATCTGTTTATAACCCTCCTCCATTGTTTCGAATATTAAGCCATTATATAACAGAAAATGTATTTATGTTTAAAATGTATCATACTTCGTCAACATGTTCCATATTACGACATTCTCCCGAAGAAACACGCTATTGTGGACGATCTCTGTATTCAGAGTGGTCATCGGCTGCTGCAAAGAAATGTTCGGTAGTGCAAATATCGTCCAGACGGCAGCACCGTTCCCCCCTAAAACCTTACAGACTTAATTATCTCGTAAATTTGTAGCCGTCTCACAAACACATACAGAAAGAAGGAATTATTAGCCCCATGTTTTATTATTCAAGGATCGACGATTAGAAGAGCTATAAAAGCTTTGTTGGAAAAATATACAACGCACACACACTGGAAGAGATGGGGAAGACCGTGGTATAGGGGGGGGGGGAGGTAAAGGCTAAAAAAAAAAAAAAAAAAAAAAGCAGAAGAAAGGGAACATTAATGTCGTCCATAAACAATGCTAACCTCCCCCATTCATGTTTTTGATTTGCCGGGGAAAACAAAAAGAGAGAGAGTTTGATGGCATACCTCTCCCTTCCTCCCTAAATACACATAGAAGAGAGTTTAAAAAACGTTTCTATGATATACAATGGCAGATGCTGGTCTCTACGGGAGATATTCTCAACATATTCTGTCATAGTATAAAAGGCGCTTTTGGCAGAGGTTATAAATCTTAGTCTTCTAAACAGCGAGAGCAAAGAAAAGAGCGCAGGGAGATGAGTAAATTATAGGGACCAAAGAAAAAACCGGAAGAGGAAGAAAAAACAATAATGGAAGAATAAAAGCACAATAAAGGCGAAAGATTGCGAAGTGAGCAAAACAAGGTAGGGCGTATATTCTCAGAAAACAGTTTTAGGCCTGTTAAGTTTGGTTATCCCAAGATTAAAATAACATTCTTTGGGTAATAATTAAAGACAAAACATGAACAATACACTCTATCAATGAACTGGCAATGTTAGCCCATAAAGTGTGTGTATGTGTGTGTAGCAGGGATGGTGACGGAGGGGATTGCACACTGCAGTCATTGGCTTATTGTACGTCAGACCACAGGGCAGGATAAGCTTAGATACTTACAACGGGCAGCCGAGGCCGACGGCGATGAAAAGGCCATCGTAGAGGGTCCCTAACAGTTTTCAAGCAGTTCATCCCGTTGCGGGGAGCACTAGGAGCCCGTGCCCCAAATCTGACCGAACTCCCTGGGTCTACAGACAACTTCCAACACCATTCCGCCGCCGAGAGATGTATTCCCAAAGCGCAGTCACCACCACGGAAGAGCGTCACCACCGAAGATTCACAACCGTGAAAGAGACTGTTTGGATGAAATAGAGATTAAATGAAGGGACAGGAAGTTCGGGGGAATGAAGAAGACTACCCAGCATTTGCCTAGTGACCCGAAAAAAACAACAAACCCATCGCTCAGAGATGTCGGCCTCCGGAATCGATCCCACGATCTCCCAAATGCCAGTCTCAGACGAAACACCTAAGACACCTGGCTCAGTTTGGCCTATAAAGTACTCTGCATGGGCACTTCTGTAATTTGTATGGAATATTGGTGGCTTTGATTTCAGAAACATATGACTGTGTTGTAACAGTTGCACTGTGGGCATTATAGCCGATCTGCATTTTATTACTTTCTCTACATCGTACATAATACATACGTAGAGAACGCATGTATTCCACCCCGTCAAAAAATATAACGCGTTCCATTCACATGACTTACTCTACCCGTTCTGCAAACAAACTATTCTTACAAAAGAGATTCTTTTGTCTACAGCATGCCAATCGAGATAAGCATTAGATGAAATAGTCTTACTATTTAATTCCTTGTAAGCAGATGGGGAATATGGTTAAAGCGATAGTCATATTTTTTAAAAGCTGATCGCTATGTGAAATTCGGCCAGCAAGGCCAGCAAGGCCAGCAGTAAACAAAAAGTAACCCAGTTCGGGAAAGGTTGCGTAATTTAAACTTGAAGCCAATAATAAGGAATATCATGGAAACGGTTAACTCTACAACAAAAATTCATATGACATAAATTATATGTTTTAACAGCTCTACATGTTTTGTGCAGTAAGTTTGTGCCCATTTCTTTCGGTTTACTAGTTATAACAAATATAGCACAATTCATACCGAACAAATAGGTCTTTAGAAGCTGTTCCCTGAAAATTCAAGATATAATTTCATTTGTGATGTAATATCTATAATATGCCATTTTTAATCAAAATCGTTGAAGTCATCTTTGATTAAAACCAATCTTTTCGTTTTTCTCCAGATAAAGGTATTGAGGCGAGGGGATTTTCTTGAAAATCTTCGTGTCTCATGCTTGGAATATACTAAACTTAAATAGCCAAGGGGATATTCCCAGAAAATTCAAGATATACGTGTTATCTGTCAGTTACATATCTTTAATATACGATATTTTAATCAAAATCGTGAATGGCATTTTTAAGAAAATGAAACTTTTCTAAAAATGTACCATGTAAAGGGTAGTATGGGGTGGGGGAATTTTTCTCAAAATCTTCGTATCGCATCCCTGGAAGATACTAAACTTAAATACCAAGTTTGGTATTTTACCGACTTTTCATTTTGAGTTATCGTGTTCACAGATACACACACGGACCTTTTTCTGAAAATACTTTTTTGGGTACAGGGGACCCTAAAACATGTATTTCCGGTGAAATCTCGGTATCAATTTTTGGTGGAGTGCACAATACCTTCTCTATACACTATGTACACAGTACGTGTAAAAAAAGTAAAAAAGCGGAACTGCATCACTGAACAAAAGCCTTATGTGATATGAAAAAATGGAATGCATTTTCGAATTTAGCACACTTTTAGTTTCAAGTTTTGGCTGTGAAGCACAGGACGGATGGTTGAGGGGATATTTGGGTAAGCGAACGCGTGATTCTTCTTACTATTCATTCCAATAAAGGAAAGAACTATACAGAAGTAGTCTCTGTGGTGTAGTGGTCACCAAGCTAGCTTCTTATACCCAAGATCGCGGGTTCAAACCCGGCGGAGGGATATTGATTGTTTTTTGGGAGTAAAAATCCTTAGCATGGCTTTCTTCGGAAGTGAAGTAAAGCCGTGGGTGCCATGTCGCAGATGCGCGGTACATAAAACAACCTCAAGCCTGATAAGGAGGCATCTGAGCAAAATTAAGGGGCTTTCATGCCCAATAATGAATGGGAATGGAACTTTGAGAACCACAGCAGTTCAAGAGGGTCCTTAATTAAAACTCCATTTACACTTTTATGGCGACATTCATATATCCCCCGTTTCCATGTATCACTCAAGTAGATTTGTGAAATAACTACAAAACAAATGTTGCAAACAGTTTGTCTACTTTGCAATGAAATAAAGGCTGTACGCTTTGTAACCATGCGACTATACCTTTTGCTGTTTAAAAGTTATTTCTCCACATAGGTATATAGCCCAACTTATTTGGGAAATTAATACACTTACGTAGCATTTCTTTTACTTTACAATCAGTCAGAGCACCGTTTACATCACCTTATATTTTAACTATTTTGAAGTCATTGAAACACATTTATGTAACGAGTACTAACCATGTTGTAAGTGTCCATCTGAGCAAATACATTCTTGACATTGATGGATGAAATTACCACTCTCACGCATAAGTACCGCGATTCTGTTGTTCTAAATTATTGACCAAACATGTCACAGTGCCTCTACCCGGAAATGGATAAGCAGGGAACTGCTGCTGATAAACTTCCTCCTGCACCGCTTCAAGGAAGAGGCATAATACCGAGATCGTTGCGGTTTCGGCAAATACGCATATAAGGTGCATGGGCCTCGACATACAACGATTTTGATTAAAATACCGTATATTAAAGATATTTATATGGCAAATAAAATGTATATCTTGAATTTTCTGGGAATAGCCTCATTTCTGAATGAATTTTTGTTCAATTTTGCGTAACTGGTAAACCGTAAGAAATAGAAACATACTCCACAAAAATGTAGAATAAATTAAAATACACAATTTATATTATATAGTTTTTTTTTTTTTTTTTTTTTTGTGGAATTGACCATTTCTGAGATATTTCTTGTTATTTGTTTCAGATTTAAAATACTTAAACTTTTGTCACACGGAAAGTTATAAACCCCCGGCCTGCATAGAAACGGATTTTAACCACATGGCAACCAGCTTTTCAAAGACTTGACATTTGATTTGAGTTGGTCTATTGCTTCATTTTGCTCCTACTTACAAGGAAGTAATTAAGAAAATTTCTGTTTATCTCGATTATCATAAAGTAGATAGAAGAATATGCTTTTTAACAATGTGTTACAGCTTGTAGAGAAAGTCATGTGAATGAACACATAACGTTTTTAGAAAAATGTCCGTGTGTATGGGTCTGTGGGCAGCATAGCTCAAAAACGAAAAGTCCATTAAATACCAAATTTGGTATTTAAGTTCAGTATCTTCCAAGGATACGACACGAACATTTTCAAGAAAATTCTCCCACCCCCAACTACCCTTTACATGGAAAATTTTTTGAAAATTTTGACTTTCTCAAAAATGGTTATAACGATTTTGATTAAAATGTCGTATATTAAAGGTATTGACGTGACAAATAAGTTCTATATCTTGTGGCAGGTTTTATTGTTTCGGGGCTTTGCAGGGGAATAAGGAAACAGGATGGATCCCGGCTAGCTAAGGAATTGTGTGATGGTCTCAAGTTGTGCGGGGAGAAACCTGAATGAAACTCTGTTACTTGATTCCAAGTGCCCTTTACTTTCCCGCACGTAATGTTTCACTTTTCACCTGGCCGTCCAAAGTACAAGAACTCATTAGCTTCCCCAAAACAAAACAGATCATAAATTATTTTAGCTGTTTCACCTTCCCTTCGCGCTAATCGTCCCCTTAATTCCCTTCCCCTGTGAACAAACTTTTTTTCACATCGCGGACTAGTAACTTCTCATTTCGCTATGAGCTACTCGACGTGGGTTTACAACACGGTGTAGACTTATGAGTGCCGATGTGTACCCCGTCTTTCCCGAAGCTCCCACTGCTAGACAAGAGTATATTCGCCGCCCCTTTTCTAGGATTTGCCTAGACTTTTGCTATCTTCGTTACTTTGGTCGCGTTTTCGTTGGGTCTCACGATTTTAGACGCCACGCTATGTCCTTACTGCTATTAACATTTTAACGCACCTGATTACACTTTCTGTGGGTGGTGATGCGTGAATTTTGTTTGGGGTTTTCCCCTTCATTGTTCATAGTTGAGTTTCTGCATATCAGCTCCTTTTGTTCACGTAATTTTGCATTACAACTTTTCTTGCTGGACTCAACGATATTTCGTGTTTCGAAGCAATTTTATCCTATGTTTCTTTTCCCTTTAATATAGCTAGCATTGTTTAAGTAGTTTTGATTCTGTTTTTAATTGATTTCTACTTATTACTTTATTTCTTTTCTTAAACTCTCTCTCTGTTTATTCGCGTTATTTTTCTTTCTTATTTATTTAATTTGTTATATTTCATTTGTTTTTTCTCATGTTTTGTTACTAAGTTACTCATATTTTTCTGTCTAGTTTTATCACTTAAATCTTGAATTTTCTGGGCATAGCCTCTGAAGACATCTCTATTATGGATGAATTTTGCGGGATTTTGTATAACTGGCAAACCGTAAGAGTTAGATAAAACTTAATAGAAAACGCAGAGCACAATTGATGTTATATACATTTTTTTCGAGGAGTTGGTCCTTTTGAGATATTCCTTGTTATTGGTTTCAGCTATAAAATGCTTACATTTTTCTCATACGGGAAGTTGTAAACTCCTGTCTATACAAACAAAGGAACTTCAATCACATAGCAACCACATTTTGATTATCACTTTAGCCTTATTTCCCTCCTACTTACATGGAAGCAAGTAACAACACGATTTCTGCTAATTTTTTCTGGATAACATGAAGTAAATAAAAGAATATACTTTGTAACAATAATTTGTTATAGAGATGTAGAGACAGTCATGTGAATGGAACATCAGATTTTTGTGTTTAGCGACCTAAAATCATGTTGTGGCTATTTTATCTCGGAAACATTTCGACTTTGAATAGTGTTATTTGTGGCCCCAATATTCACTATATTATATTAGACTAGCTTTTACACGATGCACGCCCAAATGGTAGCTGTTTGCATTGTACTATATTCTGTGTTAGGGATTTCATAATAAATCTTCAAATTGCGAGTTTCCAGATCCAGTGGCCTCTTCCGCATTATTTAGTCAATTAATTCAAATTGTGATAAAACTTGATCGGCATTCCGCATAAAATAGGTTTGTAGAATCTGAGATTGAAAGTCATATTTCTGGGAGTAAACCACCAAATAGTAAACATTAAACGTGATCATTAAGTTGACAGAATTAACTTTTTGGCAGCGAATGATGTCGTTTGAGATAACAGGTACTTAGAAAATTTGCCGACGGTAGATGCTAATCTTTCAAAAGTATTGCAGGGGGATATGAAGACGTTTATCCTCAGCGCGCATTTGCCTCGTCAGTCCGTTTTGTCCATTAATTTTCAGAAAATTGTATAAATTATTTATAAGAGACACTGTATCCTACTTTGATTACTATAATATCAGAATTATAATAAAGGGCTAACCTGCTGCTACGAATGTACTCGTGCAATTTATTGTGTATTCCCCAAGGCTTGTAGTTAGTTATCCTACACATTTTTTTTATTGTTTCATTTGCATAACCACTTTTAACTTCTATGGTCATATCAGAGGCTTTGACTTGGCAAACAACTGCTGGTGTTTTCTTGCTGCACTGTAGGATTGGTTTATTAACATTAGTTTTTCAGTTTCATACTATTAAATAAATACAAATTCACTCTCACATTCAGAATTCCAGACTGTGAGGATAGGGGATCATTTTAGTTAAAGAAAATTTCCCGCCCCAGCTGGGAATCGAACCCGGGTGACTGAGTGAGAAGCCAAAACGCTGACCACTCGACCGCCGGGTCAGTCTCTGCCTACTTTTGTTGCAGAATGCTGGCTGCTTGATGATCCATAGTTTCCCCAACTAAATCTGATCTCGGAACTTTCCCGCAGCTCGATTCTCCAATTTCGAACTTCAGTTGCCCTTGCTGCCGAGAGACAGCAACGATTTTGAAATATCTATTTTAAAGTGTCTGAATGGCAAATAATCACTTCGTGTACCATTCTGCAACGCTAAACAACTTAATATTAGTACAGCTGATAACTAAAATGTAGATATCATTCTAATGCAAAATGCTATTTTGAAAAGTAAGATTATAGCTGTGTGCTTCCATTATATTTGAAAAATGAGATGCCTCATAAACTACAAGTATATCTTCGTGGTAGAGTGGTCAGCGAGCTGACTTCTCACCCGAGGTTCCAAGTTCGATTCCCGACTGGGGCGGGAAATTGTTCTTTCATCGGAATTATTCCCTATCCTTCACAGAATCTGAAAGTGTGAATGTGACAGTGAATGTCCATATGTTTAACGATATAAAATGATTAACTAAATGTCAATAATATAAAGTTAATATAGAGTTGATTCGCAAGTTAAAAGCTCCTGCTATGACCACGGCAGTTAAAGGAGGCTACATAAATAAAATAAAACAAATTATATCTTTCACTTTAAATATTGATATCGTTTGTTTACGTTAGACACCATTATTAGAAACCGCAAACTAACCAAACCGCCTAAAACAAAGCGCTTAACAAGTGGAAAAAGTTTGAGAGGTTCAAGATGTCTATGGAACTTGAGTGCTCAGACTAGTTATGCAGATGGTCGTGGCTTTAGAGTGATGTTAACGTTTAATTTTCTTTTTAATTAATAGGACACATTTTAAAAACAGTAGTTCATGTCTAAGGGATAATAATACACGGTCCAATTAGGATGATAAGTCTCCCAGATACCTTAAACAAAAATCTGATGTGTTCCATTCGCACGACTTTCTCTACATCTCTGCAACAAATTATTGTTAAAAAGCTTATGTTTCTATTTACTTCTTGCGAATCAAGAAAACTTAGCAGAAATAGTCTTATTACCTTGCTTCCTTGTAACTAAAAGCGAAATAAGGTAGTACCATAGGTTACAATGATAGTTAAAAGCTGGTTGCTATGTGACAAGTTCCTTTGTTTTTATGGACAGGAGTTGACAGATTCCTGTATGAGAAGAGTATAAATTTTTCAAAGCTGAAACCAATAACAAGGAATATCTCAAAAACGATCAACTCCACGAAAAAGTATATGGCATAAATTGTATGATTTATCGTGATCTACATTTTTTGTCTCTCTTACGGTTTACTAGTTATGTAAAATTCAATAAAAATCATTCATAATAAAGAGGTGTTAAGAGGCTATTCCCAGAAATTTCAAGATATACATTTTATTTGGCATGTAGATATCTTAAATATAAGAGATTTTAATCAAAATCGTTAGTCATTTTTCAGAAAATAAAAATGTTCGAAATTTTTTCCATGTAAAGGGTAGTTTGGTGTGAGGGGAGTTTCTTGAAATCTTCGTGTCGCGTCCAAGTTTGGTATTTAACGGTCTTTTCGTTTTTGAGCTATTCTGTGCACACACACATACACACACGCGCGCGTGCACGCACGGACCTTTTTCCAAAAGTGCTTCTTTTTTTATTCAGGGGCACCCAAAACATATATTTCCGGTAAAATCTCGGTATCGAATTTTTGAGTGGAATACATACCTTCTCTATACACTATGTACATAGTACGGGCAGAGAAAGACAAATTACTATTACTTTTCCTCTTTCAAATCTTGGGAATTATTGAGAAATTTGGCAGAAGAGAAATTTTGGCACATTTAACAATGACCTATACCTATATGTTCCCGTGACGCTACAGTCCGCGTCGGGCCAGGATCTGCCAACCCGACTGCCGACCTCACGCCTACTTACGCATGGCAGAGATGAGCAATCAGCCAAACTATACAGAAGTGATGTGGCAGGCATTACGCATCCCCCAACTGGAAATTTAATTTCGTGGCCGTAACCGTTGTCAATCGAAGCTCCTCACTTTCCTCATGATGCTCAGTGGGCACTAGCCCTATACATGGGACTTAAAAACCACACCCCAATGGGTGGAATTAAACCTGGGCGCATTCCGCATTATAGCTCACAGCGCCACCATGTAGACCGTGACAACTTTTAGGCAATATATTGTATAATAATTTTTGGGCCTTTTCAAATGTATTAAAAGCTTTCTGGATGAAAAAAAAAAATTTGATTCTCTTAAAACAATTTGTTACACACATTATATAATTGTGTACGATTAATGACAACTATTTGAATACAAAAATTAATTCATTCGCTTGTACCATATTATTATAATTTATATTTGTGCGCTACTGGACCACTATTGTCCGTCAGAATTTCTAATATAACTGTTATGAAATAATCAATGTTTGAAAAGGACGAACAAAAAGAATCAGTGTAATATTATATCTAAATTCATGTTCTGTTTGGAATCTGTACTTCTATATTCCTCGTTACACACGAATATATGATTTATTTGCGTTCACATAGGCAAACATTCCACTCTACAACAGAAATTTCAGAACTGATTTGAAGGCTATGGAACGCTCTATCATATCTGAACTGGTCCTTCACGTGATACTAGTCTATCTTCTTAGCAGTTTTGCTTATGCATGTCGAAGTCAAAACAGTTTCCACACTAAGCCACAAAATGCTGTTTGAATGCAAATGCTTTCAATAAATTCTTTGGACTAGAGAAGGAATGCCTTTACACCATCAGGAATATGTTTTGTCTAGATCCTGTATCATACTTGCGGGGTCGTAATATTGTATACCCAACTTTTATTAGAGCCGTCTATTTCCAATGACGGCGGCTACCCTCTGAATATTTATATCCAAAGTTGGGGTAGCCATTTCATTTCCGTAAAACTGTGCCATGACAACTTTTTGTTTATTTCAGAACTCAGCCTACTGGCGCCGAAGTTCCTTGCGTAGTTTGGGGACAATCCTTCCACAACATTCATAAACTATAAACAAGCCTTCAAACAAAAATATAAACTCATTTCTATCCAAACACAGGGCACATAACTTTTCTTCGAAATCATAGCCTGCGAATGGCTGTTTTTATTTTTTCTCAATAGAATTTTACTGTCTCTCTGATACTAGAAGTTACGAGAAAAGAACATTGGAGCAGAAAGGCAACCAAAAAATACATAAAATATTGATCCTCTAATTAGTTCAGTTCTCTTAGGTTTGAAATATAGCTTCCAGATTTTTAAAGCTAGGAACTTGAATTTTTGTACCATATGCTGCATGACCTCTATATATATATATATATATATATATATATATATTATTGACATTTCAACCCTATAGGTTTAATAATGTTATTGGTTTCTCTACCTTGTACTAGGTAGAGAAGGTATTGCACGCCACCCAAAATTGACATCGACATTTCACCGGAAATACAAGTCTTAGGGTCCCCGGTATCCAAAACATATTCTTAAAAAAGGTTCATGTGTGTACGCGCGGAAATACACGTTTTAGGGTCCCCGGTAAAGTCCAATTGTTAAAATAAATAAGAATAAGATTCTTGTAATTATTCATATTTTTATGTTTGATCTAGTTAAAGTAATAGTTATTGGTAAAATTAGTGCAATTTCAACGTCAAAAATTAAAAAAATAATGGCAATTAAGAAGAATCGTAAGGAGAAAGGTAACCATTTTTAAAAATGGTTTCATGTGTGTACGCGCGCGCGCGTGTGTGTAAACCTTTTTCGATTTTCTCAAAAATGGCTCTACGATTTTGATTAAAATACCGCATATTACAGATACATGGAAAATAAAATGTATATTTTGAATTTTCTGAGAATAGCATCTGAAGATATCTTCATTCTGAATGAATTTTGCTGAATTTTGCATAACTGGTAAACCCAAAGAGATAGACAAAGTTGGTTTATGCTTTCTTTTTCCAGGTTTTGTTTCCATTTTGTTTTATTTCTTTTTGTAGTTTGGTTCTTCTTTTAGTAAATTCTGCTGTGGTTTGCCGTCAGTTTCTAGAATGCCGCATGTCTCCGCCCCTTGCCTCTCATTGGCTGGAGGCCAGCCAATGGCTCTCCTTGTGAGCAGAGTCTTCCAGTTGTTATGGAGTTGCTTTCCACTGTCCCTGTTGATGTTCTTTTCTTTGAAAATGCCTATGCTTTCACGGGTCATTCTGTAGTGAAAATTGCTGCAGGTTGCTATAAAATCGATGTTGTGGAAAGCATAAACCAACTTCAGCATCACCAGGAAAGAGCGGCGCCAGCACCCACGCCAATTGGTGGGCAACTAGCCAACAAGAAGTGAGGGGGCGGGGCAACCTCCACCACACTGCGAGAGCAAATAAGACTTACCCACTCCCCATACTCCTTATATCCATAACACAGAGAACTATTTATTGTATATATGTTTCAGAACAGGCAGCAGAGGCTGTGATGAGCCACAATTACAGGTAATGTACCCCACAATTCATATTAAGCATGATACCCACCACAATTTCCTGTCCTCAGCATGTAACACCACAACTAACTTTTAGGTCCCAGGTCTGTGCAACTTGCCAAGGCCTGTACCTAACCCCACTCTGCCTGTATACTCCCTTGTATGCAGGCGTCTATTTAGTATTTTCCCACTAACATCAGGTTTGCTCCGGCGGTACCTGACTTCATTTTACCACCTTCCTAACCATCCTCGTAGAGTAGTTAGTGCAAGGTAGGAGAGGCGACGTAGATCCTTTTCGGATGATAGCCACCATAGCTGACGGAGACGGGGCCACTCAAAAAAAAAAAAAAAAAAAACACAACCACCGCTGAGGAGCTTCTTCGAGCTGACTACATTGCGAAGAAGAGATAGCGCAGAGCCGCCGCTGCTAAGGCAGCATCCGATGCCTCTTCCCCGGCAGCCGCCAAGGAAGCAGCACCTCCGTCGACACCGTTCGGGGCAAGCCCCACTTCGTCGCCGGCCGTCATCGCAGCCGCGCCGCAACTGCAGCCGCAGTTGCCGGCACCTCCAACACCACCGCCGATGATCTCACACCGCCGCCCCGGTTCAGTGCCGTGGTACGGGGGGTCCCTCGGGACCTTTCCATCCGGCATCTGCTCACCACTGCGCAGTCGCGATGGCCTTCTTGCTTGAGGGCCACCCGCAATTACTGCGACCGGGGACCAACGCCGTTGGTACGAGTGGAGATGCAGGACCGGGCTGACTTGGAAGCTGCCTTGACGTCAGGATTGCCCTTATTAGGGCGACTCCTGGTCGTCGAGGTAAGCCGACAGGAACGCCACCGGCCCTGCCGACGCTGCTGTGCCCTCGGGCACATAGCTGACACCTGTTCCTCGCCGCCGCGGTGCCACTACTGTGGTGCCAACACCACCGCTGCCGAGTGCACTGGGCACGATCTCCGATATACGACCGCAGTCAACAGAGCCGAAGAGGACACCGAGGCAACTGACCAGAGCTGCAGAAGTCTCTTCAGAAATCGCCGGTAACTAATCATCCATTACATTTCACCAATAGGGCGCAAGTCATGTGTGTCTCCTGGCAATTCACTATCACCCGCTGTTACTGCCAAGTGCAGGCAGCATTGATTTTCTACCAGTAATACGCAGGTGCTTAATGCGGTACTGCACAAGAGAGGCATGGGCCTCCTACTTCCGTTAGTTTTTTTTTTTTTTTTTTTTTTTGTGGGTAGTGCCGCATTGGTTCGAGTCCAGTGCGGGGAGTCTCACACTCCCAGGCTTGCCTGGGGTTAGGGCGTCAGTGCCTTTCCCCCCATCACTACAAAAAAAAAAAAAAAAAAAAAAAACACATCGCACAAGATCCCAGAAGAAGCTCACGTCAAGATGAGCGAAACGCCGACAATCTCATGCAAGATAACGCACCTTCTCCAGAAGCTAAGAGGACACATCAAGACACAAGTCGTGGAAGCTTACGCATATACTTAGTTTTATAGTTTTGGTGTCCTGAATATCCAGTGTAATCATCAGACTCTTTGCATAAAAATTGTAACAGGAGAGGGCTTTTTGATTGCAGTGGGATAAAATTGAGTTTAAAGTTAAATATGGCGGGCAGTTAAAGGGTACAAGTTTTTAAAATAAGGTATCTCATAAAGTTTCAAACCCGTATGTTTTGTAGAGGCCACACAACTTAAGAAAAACGTGCGAAATACGTAACAATAAGATTCACAAAAGGTGATTTTTTGACCTAAAGTGACATATTGACACGCATTTGCCCCTTGACTTACCTACACATAACGTAATGGGAAGGTTATGTAAGTCCGTTAATTAAATTAAACGGTAAATATTGCTTTAAGTAAAACTTTAAGTTCAGGCTTTTTATAGATAACGTAAGAATAATGTATTCATTGCTTTGAAATGAGATAACTGCAACTTGCGATGACATTTGTTTCGACAATATAGTTGTCTTAGATTGCATTTTTGACTTTCTTTACCAAGCACTAATAATAAATATGCAAGATATAAAACTTTTGATGTCGATATTGACAGAAATGTTACTTTGAAGCCCATTGAACAAAATTAAGAAATCATTTATACGCGCAGGTGCCCGAGAGAGAGAGAGAGAGAGAGAGAGAGAGAGAGAGAGAGAGAGAGAGAGGGAGAGAGAGAACAGCATAACTCTAAAAGAAATATCCAAATATATGTTATTCAAATTTAGTATCTTACAAATATATCTTCCGAACTTCCATTTACATGGAATATTTTACTCTGTTTTACACGTTCTCAAAAAAAAAAAAACAAAGAGTTTTATTAGACTATCATATTTTTATTACCACTATTCGTACTATGTACATAATGTATAGAGAAGGTACTGTAATGCACCCAAAAATTCGATACCGAGATTTCACCGGAAATACATGTTTTGGGTCCCTCTGAATCCAAAAGAAAAGAATTTTTAGAATCATGTTTATGAGTGTAATTGTATGTGCGTGTGTCTGTGGGCAGCATAGCTCTAAAACGAAAATCGGTTAAATACCAAACTTGGTATTTAAGTTTAGTATCTTCCAAGGATACGACATGAAGATTTTCAAGAAAATCTCCCCACCCCCAAATACCCTTTACATGGAACAGTTTTCGAAAACTTTGATTTCCTCAATAATGGCTTGAAGCAATTTCGTTGTTGCACCACGTTGAAGATCCAAGTATGATGTTTTTACTCCGCGTTTGGGTATGAAGCGTTTATTATTGACCCCACGTGCTTAGATGTACGATGACGTTGGCGGTGCTTCAAGATTCACTCCACTACCAGATGAATAGATCTGGTTGTGAAGATCTACTACCGTAGAGGTGCCTCAGCTAAACTCAGCCTGCATGCTGGTTTGAGTTTCTCGGGGTGGTAGCAAATGAGGGCAGTTTGGGGAGTGATCTTATAAAGTTATGTAAACACACGTTACTTTTACCTCAATTTATTGTCAACTAGAAGGTGCGAGATAAGCACTTTGCTGTACAATCTGCTAAATCAAATAATCACTAGAAACTTCCTTAACCGATGACGCACACGTATTTTACTTGATAACCTTGTTTCTTTGACTTAGCGGTATTTAACTAAATCTAGATGTGCTTAACTGACTTTAACTATTCATCACTAAGAGCGTCGATAATTAACTAAGTATTGCTGAGTGTTGCGATGTTTAACTTGAATGCCGATATGTAACTGAGAGTCAGCAGCGATGTTTCTAAAAGACAGCCTTGGTGTAACTGTAATGCCCCGATGTAACTAACAAACAGCCGCGATGTAACTTTAATGCTTCGATGTGCTGAAAGACCGTCTCGGTCGGTGTAACTAAAAGATAACTATAAGACAGCCTCGACGTGTAATCTTCTACTTATATGGCAAAATTACTGACATGGCGGCTTCTTTCCGATTTGTTGGAAAGACCGCGAACCTGGAGTTGATATTACCCAAAATGCATTATTTCCTTCCCAGGATGTATCATAACGCCCACGTGACAAGTGTTACACAATAGAAAAACACTCTTCTCTAAACTAAAAGGGTATCTATCATCACTTGGTTCTCTACTACACTCATCGCTTCTCGTAAGTGCCATAACAATAGCGTACCTTCTAACAAAGAACGTTTCTCTTTCCACTTTCCAAGTTTGGAGTAAACAACTCCGAACTGCTCTTGTTAAAAGCTAATTTTTACACTCTTAAATACATGAAATAATTGAGTATTAGCACTCTTTAAATATAAACGATAAACAGTAAATAAAATGACAATGGTTATTACAGAGAAGCCGACTAACGGTCTCAGGCTCTAACGATTTTAATTGAAATAAATGTAAATGGCGTGTTATTTATGGACGCTCTTTAACTACTGTGGTTATCAGCGTGCCATTCTAAATTGGGTGTGAAAGACCGCTTAATTTTGCTCAGAGGCCTCTCAATTAGGCCTGAGGTTCTTTTACGTGCCGGGACCAACGGCTTTACTTCCTTTCCGAAGGAAGCCATGCTAAGGATTTTTACGCCCGAAAAAATCCATCATCCTCCGCGGGTTTGAACCCGCGACCTTGGGTATATAAAGCTACCATGGTAACCATTACACCACGGAGGGCGACGACGATTTTAATTAAAATACTTTATGTTTAAGATATTTTTATGACAAATGGAATGTACATCTTGAATTTTCTGGCAATAGCCTCTGAAGACCTCCTCATTCTGGATGACTTTTGTATAACTGATACTTTTGTATAAGAGATACACAAAAACTTACTACGCAGAAGATGTAGAATCTCTAAAACCACAATTAATGTTATATACAATATTTTATAAAAATTTAACCTCTACACAAGCATTACTCCAAACAGCTCTTCAACAACTTCAACAATGGTCGTTGGACACTGGCTTTAAGTTTTCCGTCTCTAAAACAAAATGTATTACTTTCTCCAGAAAAAGGATCCCAGTGACAGAATTAGAATTGTACTTAAATAAGAACAAACTTGAGAACGTTAAAACTATCAAAATTCTTGGACTGGTATTTTACAGCAAACTTTCTTGGACGCCACACGTGAAACAGTTAAAAACTGACTGCATAAAACGCCTAAATATTATTATGAGCCTGGCAGCGAAAGGTTGGGGCGCTGACTTCACCGTTTTGCTAAATGCTTACAATGCTATTGTTAGATCTAAACTTGACTATGGAACAGCAATCCCCTACAACTCTCAAGATGCTCGACAAATACAGTCCACCGCCCTAAGACTAGCTCTGGGTGCATATATTACTAGTCCAGTGGCAAGTCTCCAGATGGAAGCAAATGAAGCTCCTCTCTCCATACGGAGAAAGATATTAAGTCTGTCCTTTGCAATTAAGATAACATCTAAAGCAGTACATAGATACATCTTCCCAATGAGCTCGTCACCAAGATCTTCTAAACAACGCCGCATACGCCCTTTCCATGCCAGAATCATAGAGTACAGCAAAGAAGTAGGCTTTAAAATGCCAAATATTCATCCCCAACTTCATGAAACGAACACGCCCCCCTGGCACCTTCTGCGACCAACAATCAACATTCAACTTCATTGTTACACAAAAACTAAAACACCGAATTTCATCTGCAAGCAAATGTACAACGCTCTACGAGACAGTCATAGGGATGTTATGGAAATCTTCACAGATGGATCAGCAACAAATGATGGACGTCGTGGTTGTGCAGTTATATATCCTACACACACCATGCTCTACACACTACCGAAATATTTCTCCATTTTCTCCTGTGAAGCTTTTGCAGTTAAGGAAGCATTGCAGCACATCATTCAAAATGCCAATCAGACAGAATATGTAATTTACACTGATTCACTAAGCAAAATTCTTGCTACTCAGAATCTAAGTCCTACGCATCATTTAATAAATGGCATACTTCACTTATATTCTATCACTCAACGCTCTGGAAAACAAGTAATCCTCACTTGGGTACCGTCACATGCAAATAGCGATGGAAATGAAAACGCCGATAAAGCTGCAAAGGAAGCCACCCGACATCCTGTCAGTGACCACAGAATAACTTCTGCACATCAAGACGTCATTAGATACACCAAACAGCTGTTTATAGAAAACTGGAAAACGACATGGTCAACATCCCACAGCAAACTGATGATGCCCGAGCCGGATCTACCAATTGCTTTGAACCCCTCCGAAAATTAGAACGTCGTGAACAGACAATAATTACCCGCCTCAGAATTAGACACTGCAAACTGACACATTCCTTCATCATTAACAAAGACCCAGAAACAAAATGTGAGACCTGCAACACACCACTGACTGTCCTACACATCCTGCTGCAGTGTCCGAGATACACCAAACAGAGACTCCAGGCCGGCTTCAATGACTTACCAAGTGCTCTACATAACCACCAGACAATCAAAGAGACAAATAATATTTATAAGACTTTTTGAATTATTGTAAAGTATAAATGTAATCATTTTGTAATTTACCAATGAGAAAAAAAAACTATTTTATGTACAATTTGTAAGGTCGCGATATGACCATGGTGTTAAAGCGACCCAAAATAAATTATATTGCAATATATATATTTGTAAAGTTAACCGTTTTCACGATATTCCGGATTATTGGTACATATCAATTTTAAGACAAACTTTTCTCGATCGGAAGACATCTTTCTCCTCGCTTCTCGTTTGTTTACTCCGTCAAGAAAAGAGAATGGAAATTCAATTGTTTCACATAGTGACTGGCTTTTAAAGTGCTTGACGGTCGGTTTGGACTGCGCATTCCCTTACAAGGAAACAAGTAATAGACGAACTCTGCTTATGTTTATCATGATTAACTTGAAGTAGCTAAAAGATTAATCTTTTGAATAAATGGTTTGTTTGCGGAACACTTGAAAAAGTCAGGTGATTGGAACACATCATATTTCTAAGATGCATCTCCTTATGAAACAATTTATTTCAGGTTACATTTGTCGAATATCCATTACCACTGAAGTATCCGATATTTCTTGCGATGATGAAAATGATGTGAAATTTCAAGGCCAGCATATAACGACCTGTTTTTAAAAAATTCCTATTCCTTGAATCGCATGTATTTCTTTTATATCTGCAAATAAACGTGTAAAAATAAGTCTTACAAAAGATGTTCTTTTCAATCCATTTTAATCAAGATTACCAGAAATGATCTCATAACTCATTTCCTAATAAGGAGAAGGAAAATGAGATCTAGGCTAAAGGACAGTCAAACCTTTTAGAAGCTGTCCCTATGCATTTGTCATTAAAGTTCCGTGAGCAAATGTAAAATAAAAGAGAGATGAAACCGATGAGGGCTTTCCGTTTCAGCAAAGTTTAAGTATTTAATAACAGGGGGATATGTCTGTTATTGTTAGCTCTAAAAAAAAAAAAAAATGTATATGATGTAAATTGTGTGTTTTAGCGACATCTACATTTTTGTGTTGTAAGTTTTTGTCTATTTCTTACATTTTACCAGTTATGAAAACGTCATTCAGAGTGAAGAGGCCTAAAGGGGCTATTCCCAAGAAATTAAGGATATAATTACATATATATATATATATATATATATATATATATATACATACACATTTTGATCATAATCGTTAGAGCCATGTTTTACAAAATCAAAAATTTCCATGCAAAGAGTATTTGCGGGTGGGGAGTTTTTCGCACATTTGGAAAATATAAACTTAAATACCAAGTTTAGTATTTAACCGAATTTCGTTTATGAGCTATTCTGCCCACACACACTAATCTTTTTGTAAAAATGTTTTTATTAATGGGCCGTCAAAACATGCATTTCCGCTGAAATATCGTCATATAATTTTCGGACGCAATACAATACCTTCACCTATTATTTATAATGAAATACATGCTAGAGAAAGTAAAATGTGTTTTTGGAAGAATGACCTGTTGAAGTTACGCACAAATAAACGGTAGTAGCTTAGAGACAATTAATGAATGTAACCCTTCAAAGTTTTACCTTAGTTTTTATATACCTTATTGACTGATAACTAGAGCCCGGATTTTTTTATGCAATTACATATTTTAAATCCTGCATAATATTTCAATGAGAAGTAAAAATGTTGGCGAATTACGTCATCTGGGATTCCCTTACAAATTTTTATTGTACATTTTTTTTACATTTTTGCACATTTCCTCATATTTTAACGATGTTACATTAAATGTACATTTTTCTGGGTTTCGTTAAAATTTTATTTTTAAAAAACTATTGTAGTCACATTATAAACTACTGTTTTCATAAGTTTTGCTCAAAGCAACAAAAATCAATCTGCGAAATAGTATGCAAATTAAATTAAGAATGCGATAATAACCGCCTCGCCTCGTTCTGATTGTTGTCCATTTATATCAAAGCAGGTGCCGCTCGACAATGTTGACCTCCAGTGTCACGTTTCTCGTAGCGCTTTGGGCATTTACAAGGACTGGAGAAATTGATTGTTACCATTGTTACTACTGTCGCGGTAGTCGGCACCTTGTAATATAACAGCTGCGAGGAAACAAAGTGAGCCGCTGGACAACCATCAAAATATAGCGAGGCGATAAACTGCAGTCAGCCTTAGTAAAATGGCACCAATTGCGTCCTCGCTATCCTGTGTGGTAAAAGAATTGGATGTACCATGAAATCTCAATTGGAACAGCATATGAAGAGTGCTATTCACATATGCAACAAACACCTACAGTCTTCTAGTTCTGTTGACACAAATGCAACAGGAACCATCCGGAAATGATTTTTTTAAATACCTGTGCAGTGCAATGGTTGCAGCTAATATTCCGTGGCATAAACTTCAAATTTCTCAATTTCGCTCCTCTCTAGAAAAATATCGCAAGAAGGTTGTTCCTGACGAATCTACTCTGAGGAAAAAGTATCTTCATGTGTGTTATGAAGAAGCAGTTGCTCATATGCGGAATGAAATTGGAGACTCCTGTATTTGGTTTGCCGTCGATGAAACTACAGATGACATGGGTCGGTACATTGCAAATTTTGTAGAAGGAAAACTAGATTCCAAAAGTCCAGCAAAACCATTTCTACTTTGTTGCAAGGTGTTAGAACAAACAAATCATTCTACAATTGCAAGATTCGTAAATGATGGGATGAAGATTCTGTGGCCAGAGAGTATGTGTGTGTGTGTGTGTGTGTGTGTGTGTGTGTGTGTGTGTGTGCAAGGAAAAGGTTTTAATTGTGTATTCAGAATCCGCAGCGCACATATTTAAAGCTGCTACTGCTCTTAAGGTTTTCTACCCAAATGTACTTCACTTCACCTGCTTGGCTCATGCATTGCAGCGTGTTGCTGAAGAACCAAGAATTTTCCCTGTGTGAATAAGTTGATATCCGCAACAAAAAAGGTCTTCGTGAAAGCACCGCACAGAATTCAGTCCTATAAAAATCATCTCCAACATGTCCCTTTGCCTCCTGAGCCAGTACCTACAAGATGGGGCATGTGGTGAGAAGCCGTGAACTTCTATAGTGAACATTTTGAAGGAGTCCAGTCAGTGGTGAACATGTTCTCTTCAGAAGCAGCTGTCTCCATAGGTGAATCTCAGGATATCTTTAAAGATCCGATAGTGGCAAGCTCCTGCTTATCAAAAGTAACTTCGGCTGGTTGTCTAGCACCATCAAGCAGGTTCCCTTCTTCACGAATCTATGGATTTAATGGAACGTGCATCACGGAAGCTTAGTGTAGTTGCAGAAGATGTAGGAAAGAAGATAGGTAGGTGAAAAATTCAAAGCAGTGCTAAACGGGAATCCAGGGTACTCTACGCTTGTGTCCGTGTCTAAAGTGTTAAAAGGTGACAGTGTCGATTTACCAAAACATTTCTCTGCAAATGAGATTCCTATGCTAAAATACGCTCCTATTACTTCGTGTGACGTGGAGAGAAGCTTCTCTGCTTTAAGAACATTTTATTCGAGATAAGACAAACAATGACCCCTGAAAATATGGAAAAGTATATGGTTATTTACTGTACGTTGAAAGAAGCAAAAGACTCAAAATGAAAATGCCTGGTTATTCATTGTATGTCAAGAGATAGAACACTGATAATGCATCCTCATTATAAAATGTAATTATTTTGAATTGATTGTTTCACTCATTGATGAATTGGTTCAGTATTTCAACATTGCTTTACCGTCTAAAATTTAAGTAAAATAATTATGTGAAATGATTAATTTTAATAAATATAATCCAAAACACGTATTACTTTTATCGTAATTACCTACTTGAAAATAAATTTTATGTAAATTCTGCACAAAACAAAACATTTTCCCTATAATTAATTCTATATTTAGTCTTTAAATTTTAACTCATTGTAATTAATTTACGTACTTACGAACCCATCAAATTACAAAATTCCGGATAATTTGCAGTCTGCATTTAGATTTGAGGTGGTAATCTTAGCATTTATAATATTACATATTTCATTACATATTTTGACGTTTTTGTTACATATTTTGTACTTTGATATTACATACAAATCAGGGCTCTACTGATAACTGTATAGTGAAAAGCAACATGGTTTGTTGGGATATTCTCACAGCCCTGTGAACCAACCAGCGCCTCCTAGGGAGTTCTGACCGTAACAATACTAGATGCGGATGTACCTGTTCTGAGGGCAACTCGTTTCTAAATAACAAGCTTGTGACATCCCACTTCTATAGTGTGGCGGTAGTGTCTGCCTCACATTTTCGGTTAGGGTGATAAGGTTCCCCCACCCCGAGGTTTTCCCTTACCCTGAAATTAAAATTAAATTCAGCTTTTTATGGACTCTCCTAACTGCTGCGGTTCCTATCGTCCCATTCTATATTGGTCGCGAAAGACCGCTTAAGATTGCTCAGAAGCCTCTTTATCAGATTTGAGGTTCTTTTACGTGGTGTAAATTTACGACACGGAGTCAACGGCTTTAGTTTCCTTTCGAAAGAAGCCATGCTAATGATTTGCGCCGAAAAAAACGCATATCCCCCGCCGGTTTAAAACCCGTGGTTACCATATTAACCCTAGACCACAGAGGACGACCCTTATCCCGAGAAGACGAATATTGAGTAACTGAGGTCAATGGACCATGTGATCATTTGTGCATCATTTCACCAATTTCATTCATCAGCTGATATTAAAGGTTAAAAACAAAACAAAAGCAGCTAATGTCTGAAAATTGGAAAATTTCAATTCCAGCCTGAAACATTGAATCGGAATTACTGTCAGGAAAATCTCCGCAGCAATATAAAGCACACAATGCATTTGAAGACTGGTAACCGGCCCCGGTAGCTGTGGTCGTTAGCGCGTTAGGCGTTTATATTGTGCCGCGAATCCTGCTATGGGCTCCTATTCTTCTGATGGCCAAGTAAGAAGCAAGAAAGAAAGAAAAAACACTTTCTGTTGTAAATAAAGATGTGATACTGACTTACATTAGAATTCGAAAAGAAAGTTTCCTCACTAGGATCCAAATACTCAATGCTGAAAACTATTTTATCTTTAAAAGAAAATATATTATAATATGTTTCTTAATACTGAATTATGTTGTGAGAAATTGCTAGCCATTAAAGCGGCATGTTAGCATCCATGTGCCAGTTGTATTAGCGTGTACAAAAAACCAGTCAATGAATCTTATCACAAAAAATTGGATGTGTTCCGTTCACATTACTTTCTCTACCTTTTGTATAACGAACTGTTTTTACAAAAATCTTATTCTTCTACTCACTCCATGCTAGTCGAGATAAACATTAGCACAAATGGCCTTATTACTTGCTTTCTTGTAAGTAGAAAGGAAATACGGGAATACACTAAGATTTCTCAAATCCTTTAAAAACTGTTTGCTATGTGATTGAAATTCGGTTCTCTCTGCATGGCCGGGAGTAAAATTGAAACTGTAAAAGAAGTCCTGCCGATACAAGGAGTGCCTCACCTTGCGGATATGAGCTTGAGGGCAGGAGCCGGTTTGGTAGGCGAAGACCCACAAGGTCTGTACTAATGATATACTAACTTTAACTCAATGCCATAAATGAGCACATATACAACCATTTGTTGGTACTGCAACAAATATAATATATTTTAATAAACGTTCTTTTAAAGTAACCGTGTGTAGGGGAAAAGTTGGAGACTGATGTGTTACATTCACATGACTCTATACACATTCTTGAATAAGTTATTCTTAAAAAGCTATTCTTCTGTCTATTTCACAGAGGTTCTCGAAGTTTGTCTTTTCAGGAATAAGGGAAATCCCTGGAGAAATCCTTCCGTGAATTAGCTCACCCTAATCGAGATTTGAACTCAGATCTCTTGAAGTGAGGCAGGCAAACTGTCACTACATCACAGAGGTGGGTAAACTGCGTTTCTTTTATTTACTGCAATTTGACTATCCTTTTTTTACCCATGGAAATATGTTAATTGATACAGCGATTGATTTCGATATCTAGTGTGTTATTAATATATTTGATGTTGAACGCACGAGAAAGAATTGTAATTGTAACGATGGTTCGTTATGGAGATGAAATCGAGAAACGGCGAAGTTAATGGTATGCATTCGGATCGAACTCCAGTTTCCAAATACAACTGTGTCGAGGATCGTAAGAAAGTTTACTGACATTGAAGGCACAAAGAGCTTACCAAAAGGAACACTTTAAATGTGCAACCAACAGTTTTGTAGTTAAAAATTGAGCCCAGAGGTATCGCAACTTTGTTTTGGGAGTTGCAACAGTCTAATTTTATTTCCAATTACGCATCTTAATTTGTGAATATAAAATAGATTTATAAAAATCTGATGTGTTTCATTCACATGACCTCTAAATCTCTGTAACAAATTATTGTTAAAAAGTTTATGCTTCTATTTACTTCATGCTAATCGAGAAAAAATTAACAGAAATAATCTTATTACTTGCTTTCTTGTAACTGGAAGCGAAATAAGGGAGTACTATAGCTTAAAGTGATAGTCAAAAGCTGGTTGCTATGTGACTGAAGTTCCTCTGTTTGTATGGACAGGAGTTGACACATTTTTCAAAGCTGAAACCAAGAAAAAGGAATATCTCAAAAACGATCAACTCCACGAAAAAATTGTATATTACATAGAGTGTATGTTTTAACGTGCTCTACATTTTCTGTGTGGTAAGTTTTTGTCCATACGGTTTAGCAGTTATGCAACATTCTGTAAAATTTATCCATAATAAAATAGTCCTGAGAGGCTATTCCCAGAAAATTCAAGGTATACATTTTATTTATCAGATAAATATCTTTAATATACGAAATTTTAATCAAAATCGTTAGAGCCATTTTTAAGAAAATTAAAATTTTCGAAAAAAGTTACATGTAAAGGGTAGTTGGGTGTGGGGGGATTTTCTTGAAAATCTTCGTGTCGCATCTTTGGAAGATACCAAAGTTGAATACCAAGTTTGGTTTCTAACGGTCTTTTCGTTTTTGAGCTATGCTGTCCACAGGCACACACCCAGACACACACACACGCGCACACATGGATCTTTTTCTGAAAATGTTCTTTTTTGTGATTCAGGGGGACCCAAAACATGTAATTCCGGTGAAATCTCGGTATCCAAATTTTGGGTGGAATACAATACCTTCTGTATACACTATGTGCATAGTATGTGTAGAGAAAGTAAAAATATATATCAACTCAGGATTAAATAATATTTCTCGTTGGTTTAAGACACTGTTTAAGACGAATCCCTAGACATAACCCCTTTAATATTTTTCTTCCTATGCTGCAGCGCGACACTAATTAGCAAATCTACACGGGAAAATATAAAAACAGATATTATAAGTAGTACATATTACAACGACAACAAACCGTACCTCATCTGTACATTAAGAGAATCCTCATCTCTCCTTTTTGGGCAAACGAGATCATAAAAGGTATTTGGTTTTGATTATGTGCAATCGAGCCTTTTCCATTGATAACAATTGGGAAAGCAGTTTTCCATAGTAACTACCCGTTTTAAGCAGAGAAACTACGTTCTAGTGGAATTGTCGTTATTTGTATTTTTAGAAACCATATAAAGATTTTGCATAGAGCTGGGCGTATTGTTATCGTTTACATTCAGGTCTTGTATCAACTTAAGTCAGTATGCAGGATATACAGAATGTTTCAGAATTCAACCGCATAAATTGAAAGGAATGCAAAGGGATAGTAAACAAATATTTTGAGATAGGGAACTTAGGGTCCGCGGGCTCAAAGTTCGTGCTTCTTGGTGTTAGACGTTAGTTGGAGATAAGCCGAATTTATACGACGCAGTCCTCCAATGTATCGTGTAAAATGTTCATTTACGTTCCCTTAATGAAGAAAACCTAGAGTCATCGTCAGTAATTATTAACTTTCATTGATATGAGCATCGGTGTTCGGCTAAAAATTGGCGTATTGCAAAGGTATGCACGCCACTGATTACAGCGTAAAACATATGTATGGATGCTAACCTGAGCACTTAATACTTGTTAACAATTACACGCAGTCAGGCGACAAGTAAGCTTGAGTTCTCCAGAAGCCAATAATAAAAATAATTCATTGTAAAAGAACTTTCCAAGGACATTAAACAAGAAGCAGTAATTGAGGGGCTTCAACAAACACAATGGCAAAATGAAAACTTGGGGCGGAAAAAAGGCTAAAATAATGCAATATTTTAAGAACATGTTAAGTCTGATGACCAGATTGAATTAGTCAACATAGCGATTCGGACATTAAAACCAACAATATACATTTCATTTGACTTGAAAATATACATTTTTTCGTGGAGTTGACCCTTTTTGAGGCATTCCTTGTTATTGTTTTCAGTTTTAAAATACTTGAAACTTTTAGCAAACGGTAATTTGTCAACTCCGGGCAATGCAAAGAAACGGATTTCAACCACATGGCAACCAGTTTTTAAAATATTTAACAATCGCTGTAGTCTAGTGTACTCCCTTATTTCCCTTTACATACAAGAAAGCAAGAATAATATTAATATCATTCCGCTTGTTAACGACGCTGTCAATTACCATGGCCTCAGCGTGCCGGAATTTTGTCCCGCAGTTCTTTAACATGCTGGTAAATCAATTAATAAGGGGGGGTGGCGCTTTTAAGCACATTTAAAAATATCGGTCTGGGGCGTGTTTAAGTTCAGAGGACCAGCTCCTAACCAACTGCTACCCGGACCGACAGCAACTAGTAAGACCATTTCTGCTAATGTTTATCTCGATTAGCGTGAAATAGAAGACGCATTTCAACAATCATTTGTTATAGATATGTAGAGAAAGACATGTGAATGGAACACATAAGAGATTTACTTCTCGGTATACTACCCTCATACATCGAGTTTCATTCTCTGAACCTACGCTTCAAAAATTACTTACACATTGCGAGACTTTTAACTAACCCTGTATAATCTAGCTTATGGAACGTTGCAACCTATATATTTCCCAAGTATGTCTATAACGCTTGATTATTTTATTATTCTATGGGTTATACAGTCAATTTCTCACGAATATTTGAATTATTTACTTAAAATTCGTATAAGGAAAGCTAGAATAATACACTCACATATTAGTGCTAAAATTCCTAATGTTTCGGATAGCGGTCTACAGTAGATCTAATGTATGCCTGTTTTGATGTTCTTTAATGATAATTCTTTGTAAGCTTCGTTCGCCATTCTTTTTTATACATATTTATTTTTTGGGTTTGAAATTATATGCTGCTCATCCATTGTCCCATGCACAACGATGTCAGTATCTATATTCTTCTTCTCCCTTCACGCATTAAACATTGTTGTCTGTAGCAGTCTACATGTCTTGTTCATGACTTCATTTTGGGGGGGGGGGGGTCTTCCAATATTTCTTTCCTTTATCGGTTTTTTTAAATTTATTTATTTATTTATTTAAGGTCACTTTATAACAAAGGTCATCAGCGACCACAATATTCTTACAAGATCAATGGATATACAAAGTTTAATACAAATATATTACAACTGTGGTCATAAACTTAACCATTTGAACTTTGGCAACAGTAAAATATAGTACATGTAAATTGGTAAACAATTATAATAGTATCAAACTCTGGTTATTACAATTAAATCAAATAAAATACATTTGTGATATCTCCAATAACATGATAACTTTTCTGCATCCTTCGGTGGTGTTAAAGATGGAATACAGATCACTCTTGAGGTTTAAGTTCCTTCTGTCGTTCAGTAAAGCAGGGCACTCGAGGATAAGGAGAGATGTTGATACGACCTTTATCGGTTTATACTTCCTAAAATGAAATGGTTTTGCCTTAATATCCATTCTTTGAATTACACAGCTGATCCACTTGGTTTTATATTCTTTAGTTTTATCATTCAGATTATATGTACAGATACACACGGTATTAGGGGTATGAATGCGCAGTTTTCGTATGCTAGAAGATGCAAATAAGACGAATAATAAAGTCCAATAACAATTTCATCTATCTTGAAAGGTAGATAACTAACTGAACGTTATTAAATACACTATCTGCAGAGTACAGAGTAGAACTTAAGGGCCAAATGTTTTTTTTTTGGTTTGCGGTCAGGCCTATGTTTTGTTTTGGCTTGTGCATGAAATTCGGTTTACACGTGCCTTGTGTTTATTATCAGCTACTCCATCAAAGAAGGGTGGAGGGTTTTCTTTCTAGCTATCCGATCATATCCACTTGAACTAAAAGCTGCGTAAGAGGTTATACAAAAGATTTAGTATGATGATAAAAGATAAAGCAAACTTAAATGCGTAAAAGTGGAATAATTAAATCAAAGCCACATCTTTGCTAAACAGGAAATTTATTAATGGTCAACTGCAACATCAACATGACAGGTTCATTTACAGTAGATGTTCAAAATGTGCTCCGTTAGAATCTAAGCAGATACACATCTTAGCCAATTTTGCCCTACCCTCGTTAGAGCTTCTGCGTTCTGCCTAATATAAACACACGTATGCGAAGATCATCAATGTAGCAGCCTCGTCATGGTACACTTTACTCTTAAATGTCCCCAGAAATAATAACCTAAAAGATTGAGCTTTGCCATAAGCAAGAAACATATCTAAATACTCTTGGTTTGTAAAGAATGCCATAGTTCTGAATGCATTTAACGCTTTGGAAGTACTGACAGAACCAAATGCTGTGAAAAGTGTCGAGGCACAACATTATTGTAAACACTACTGATCTCCCGCTCCACACATAACCCCAATGTAGCAGTTGCCAAGCGTAAACCCACGACTTTATTCCAGTAGGCATTCTGGAATCCAATATTTTAATATCATTTTGTGGCTAAACGACTCATTTTAGCAACAAATGGCAAAACCACTAATAACTCCTCTTTTATAGCCATACCCCGCTATTCTAATGCAGAAGTAAACGATACAGGCGTGGTAACATTAGCAATCAAATATTTGACCAACTTTATTTTTACTTTCTCAATACGTACTATGTACACAGTGTATAGAGAAGGTATTGCACTCCACCAAGAATTTGATACCGAGATTTCACCGGAAATATATGTTTTAGGGTCCCCTGTATCCAAAAAAAGGATTTTCAGAAAAAGGTCCGTGTGTGTGTGTCCGTGTGTCTGTGAACACGATAACTCAAAAACGAAAGGTCAGTAAAATACCAAACTTGGTATTTAAGTTAAGTATCTTCCAGGGATGCGACACGAAGATTTTGAGAAAAATCCCCCCACCCCAAACTACCCTTTACATGGAACTTTTTTCGAAAATTTTGATTTTCTAAAAAATGGCTCTAACGATTTTGTTTAAGATATCGTATACTTAAGATATTTACCTGAGAAATAAAATGTATATTTTGAATTTTCTGGGTATAGCTTCTGAAGACTACTTTATTCTGGATGAACTTTAAGGAATTTTGAATAACTGCTAAACCGTAAGAGATGGACAAAAATTTACTGCACGATAAATGTAGAGCACGTTAAAATACACATTTTTATGTTATATACATTTTTTTCGTAGATTCATCGTTTTTGAGTCATTCCTTGTTTTTGCTTTCTGCTATGAAAACTTACACTTTTCTCATATAGGAATTTGTCAACTGCTCCCATACAAACGAAGGAACTTCAGTGACATAGCAACCAGCAAGGAACAAAGCAAACATAGCAACAGGGTACCAAGTAATAAGACTATTTCTGCTATTTTAGTCTGATTAACATGAAGTAAATATATGTATAAGTTTTTTTAACAATAATTTGTTGCAGCGACGTAGAGAAAGTTATGTGAATGGAAAAAATCAGATTTTTTTAATGAACAAAATGTTCGGCCAATCGAATTTTATAGACAAATAACGCAAAATAAATGTAAATGGCGTGTTATTTATTGACGCTCTTTAACTACTGTGATTCTCAGCGTCCCATTCCATACTGGGCGTGAAAGACCGCTTAATTTTGCTCAGAGGCCTCTCTATCAGGCTGGAGGTTCTTTTACGTGCCGTAAATCTACGACACGGGACCCACGGCTTTACTTCCCTTCCGAAGGAAGCTATGCTAAGGATTTTTACACCCAAAAAAATCCATCGTCCTCCGCCGGGTTTCAACCAGCGACCTTGGGTATATGAAGTCAGCATGGTAATCATTACACCACGGAGGGCGACAAATCAAAAAACGCAAGTGTATTGTGGTTATACAGGGAACGAGTCTTCAGTGAGGAAATGGAGCATAAATTTCGAGTAATCAAGGAAGAACATTACAGTGTGTAGGATAAATACCGTAGTGGAAGTTCATCAATATTTATGGAGCAGTTGAAAGCAAATGTTGATAAAAGAATTCAGAAAGGCCAGTGTTTCAGTTTGGACACCGTACATGACTTTTTGGATGGAAAATATTTCTCAGCCTTGAAGACCTCAAAGTGACAATGACATCTTGGCTCAGATCTTTAGCACGTGACAATAAATACCTTGATAGCAATAGCGATTCCGTTGAGAAATAGATTAAGGTACTGTAGGTTGATAAATAAAATTTTGTATTGATAACTTTCGCTATTGTTTAGTTATGCCAAATCGTGTGTCATTTTTTGGATGGCTCTCGTATATTCAGACTATAGTTGTAAACAATGTGTACAATGACTTAGCAACAGTTAATATTAAGTGTAAAAGGCACAACAAGAGAATTAACATTGATGTAAGTGGAGAAATAATAAAACAGAAACATATTCATTATAAATGTAAAATTAGTTATTTATGAACAAGTGGTAAAAATGGTGTTTTATATTGTGAGCAGGAAGCTTGTGAAACGAGGCCGTAGACCGAGTACAGTAATCCCACCAACAATATAAAACAATTTTAACACTGTGTTATATACTATTACTGTCTCTAGCCCCATATGTACAATGCACATAGGGATAGAGAAGGTATTGTAATGCACCCAATAATTCGATACCGAGATTTCACCGGAAATATAATGTTTTGGGGTCACCTGAGTCCGAAAAAAAACATTTTTAAAAAAAGGTCCGTGTGTGTATATGTGTGTCTGTCTGTCTATCTGTGTGTGTGTGTGTGTGTGTGTGTGTGTGTGTGTGTGTGTCTGTGGACACATAGCCCCAAAACGAAAAGACCGTTAAATACCAAACTTGGTATTTAGGTTTAGTATCTTCCAAGGGTGCGACACGAAGATTTAAAAAAAAAAAAAAAATCCCCACCACAAACTACCCTTTACATGGAAGATTTGTCGAAACTTTTTATTTTTTTAAAAATGGCTCTAACGATTTTGAATAAAATCCCGTATATTAAAGCTATTTATGTCCGAAATAAAATGTATATCTCGAATTTTTTTGGGAATAGCTTCTGAAGACCTCGTTATTTAAAATTCATTTTACCGAATTTTGCTTAACTGCTAAACCGTAAGACATAGAAAAAAAAAAACTCACTACACAAAAAATGCACATCATGACAAAACACACAATTTATGTCCTTTACGTTTTTGTTATGGAGGTAACCGTTTCCGAAATATTCCTTGTCGTTGGTTTCAATTGTGAAGTACTTAAAATTTTCTCAGACATGAAGTGTCCGTTGTTCTTTTGTTCTACTCCTGGCCAAGCAAAGAAGTGATTTGCAATGACAATCGCATAACGATAGCTTTTAAAACATTTGTCAATCACTTTAGCATAGTGCATTCCCTTATTCCCTTCTACTTATAAGGAACTAAGTAATAACGTTCTGCTAATATTTATCTCGATTAGCATTGTGTACAAAGAAGAATAATCTTTTATAGGAGGTTCGTAGAGCAGCCAGAGAAAGTCATGTGAGTGTAACACATCAGATTTTTTATTAATGAAACCATATACTTAAAAGGAAAATGGTGTAGGAACTTGTGTTTCAGCTTAACGTCAGGAAGGTACCGTTATATATAGCCGTTATAATATTTTCTCTGTCATGATCCAAGTAATTTTAATATTCTGTCTTCTCATATTCTATTTTTCAAATATCTTTTTATAGTGTCGGTGAGCTAATTAAATACTTCCAATTAGGTATTAAGTAAATCGAATTCTTTTTTATACTAAATATTAGATACTAAGTATTTAAATTCTGGAACTTGTTCCACAATAGTACAGTTTTTGATTGGATACTCTGCTTCATTATAACAAATACAAATTCATACATGAGTATGTAGTATCCTATACACCGTTTCGATGCAACTGCAATGGCCGTATAATAGACACATTACCACACGAAAGACATAAAAACAATGTAGCGGAAACAGGAGGCCTGCGGGCCACAATCTTTTAGCTTATATTAACTAGAACACAGGTTTGAAACGTGCCATTACAGCAAAGTCTCCCAATAAAAGTCGCTAATTGCTAGTGGGTAATGAAGCTAATTCAGCACACGAGCAGTCAGCATGCAAAGCGCATTTACTTTCCAAGTTATTAGTGTCCCATTTATATTTTTATAGGATCGGTTTCTTTATCTCCCAGTGAATGAATGATATTAATAAACCATGTTTGTTATAAGAGTTTTATTCCAGTTGTGATCTGAAGATACAGAATATTTCACCTAACTTTTACTAGCTTCAATATTGTCGAAGAGCATTAGAGAAATGGGTCGTACGCACGTGCAAGTTTTATTAATTGAATTGATTTTAATCTAAAAGAAAGCATGCCGTTATTTACTAATTTATAAAATAAACAAAAAGGTTCTCAAGTATTATTTGAATAATATATTATAAATACTTAGAGTAAGTTGGGGAAATTAAGTTCGATAATAAAACAAATTTTACAAGTTGTAATGGAAAAAATAACAGCTTTTTGTGTTGCTAACTTGTGAAGTTTTGAAAAAAAGAAAACAATCTGATGTGTTACTTTCACATGACTTTTTCTGCCTAATGTCAACAAACCATTCTTACAAAATCTTAATCTCTCTTATTTCATGCAAATCGAGATAAACACGCCTAGGTAAAATTGGTTTTATGATATAATTCCTTGTAGATACCAAGGGAATCAGGATTAGGTTAAAGGATATTCAAATCTTTTAAAAAGCTGTTCGCTAAGTTATCATATTGAGATTAGATTCTCTTTGCATGGCCAGCAGTTTTGCGCAGTATTGGGTTTGTGTAACGCTTACGATTTACCAATTATGCAAAAGTCATCCAGAAAGAAGTGGACTTCAGGGTCCTAGAAAATTAAGATATTCTTAAGCATATGGTATTTGGTATTTTAATAAAAATCGTTAAGAGTTTTTGAGAAAATCAAATATTTTTTAAAATGTTCCAAGTTAAGGGCGATTGAGGGTACGCTGGGAGATTTTCTTGAAAATCTCGTTTCGCATGTTTCAAAGATGCTGAATTTAAACACCAAGTTTGGTATTTATGTATAAGTGTTTTGAGATTGAAATCAATATCTGGGAATTGATTAATACTGCAGATATACACTCACTATGTACATAGTGAATAGAGAATGTATTGCACTCCACCAAAAAATTCGATACCGAGATTTCACCGGAAATATATGTTTTAGGGTCCCCTGTATCCAAAAAAAAGTATTTTCAGAAAAAGGTCCGTGTGTGTGTGTCCGTGTGTCTGTGAATACGATAACTCAAAAACGAAAAGTCGGTAAAATACCAAACTTGGTATTTAAGTTTAATATCTTCCAGGGATGCGACACGAAGATTTTGAGAAAAATCCCCCACCCTAAACTACCCTTTACATGGAACTTTTTTCGAAAATTTTGATTTTCTAAAAATGGCTCTAACGATTTTGATTAAAATATCGTATATTAAAGTTATTTACCTAATAAATAAAATGTATATTTTGAATTTTCTGGGAATAGCCTCTGAAGACTCCTTTATTCTGGATGAATTTTTCATAACCACTAAACCGTAACAGATGGACAAAAATTTAACCCTCAAAAAATGTAGAGCACGTTAAAACACACAATTTATGTTACATACAATTTTTTCGTGGAGTTGATCGTTTTTGAGATATTCCTTTTTCTTGGTTTCAGTTTTGAAAAACTTATACTTTTCTCATACAGGAATTTGTCAACTCCTGTCCATACAAACAAAGGGACATGTCACATAGTAACCAGCTTTTGGCTTTCACTTTAACCTATGGTACTCCCTTATTTCGCTTCTACTTACAATAAAGCAAGAAATAAGACTATTTCTGCTAATTTTTCTCGATTGGCATGAAATAAATAAAGCATAAGCTTATGAACAATAATAATTTACAGAGATATAGAGAAAGTCATGTGAATGGAACACATCAGATTTTTATGTAGTAAGGTTTTAGCTATCTATTACGTTTATCAGTTATGCCAAAGTCCTACGAATGAAAACAACTTCATGTTCCCAAAAAATTCAAGATATATATTTTTCTTTGTAAATACCATTCAATATAGCATTTCATTGTTAGAGCCATTTTTGAGAAAATCGAAACATTTGAAAAATGTTACCTGTAATGGTCGGTTGCGCGGGTAGGGTGGTGAGATTTTCCTGAAAATCTTTGAATCACATCCTAAACCTTATGGTATTTAGCGGGATTTTCGTATTTGAGTTATGCTGAACACACAGGCACACACATTGACCTTTTTCTAAAAATGTTTTTTTTTTTTTTGGATTCAGCTGTCCTTAAAATACGTAATTTCTAGTGAAATATCGGTATTGAATTTTTGGGTAGAATACAATGCCTTCTCTATTGTGTGTATATATACAAACATTGGTGGAGAGAATAGAAAATATTCAAAATCAGTTCCTAGATGTGTAGCGCCATAGTATTCATCCTTGTTTTGGATACAACAGCATCCCCACTCCTACACGTACGTCATTATCCCTGGGATAGATTAACAGTATGTCAGTAGCACTCTTCTGTTTTTCAATGGCTGGAAAAGGCCTATGTAATCACATGTAGCTTCTTGGTTTAAAAGGTCTACCTTCTATTTTTGGGTCTTATTATAGCCGAAATATATGAAATTAATGCAGCATGTAAGGCGTTCATTCCAGTTTGCATAAGAGAATGATGTCCGTGCAGCAGACAAATAAAGATCATATCTTTATGTCCATTTCTAAGGTTTATTATATTTTCCCTTCTTTACTTTGTTGTGGGTTAAAACGGTCTCTTGTTTTAATGTCCACCAGTTGCACCAGTTTTTGAAGAACTGTTGAATATATACTTTAATTTAAAATGTTAGGTTATTTGGCGACTGTGAACGTAATTGTACAACATAAGCAAATGCTAAAAATGCGCTGGAAATGTTTCACATCCTAATAGCACAATTCAGTGCCACCAAAACGTTTGCCCTCCCTTTCTTCTTTATAATTTCATATGGGATAGATCCTAAGTATGGTGTAGGCAAATACTGCTCGGATATGGTTTTGGCTGCGTAAATTTAAGGACATCTACTATGACTGAAAGTTTGAAATTCCAAACTAATAATGCTAGCTTTCTTAAATTTATACCACAGATGTAATGCAGTAGTGGCATTAATTCTGGACACTTTTCGGTTAAATTAACTTTCAGATTACAATATTACGTTAAACTCTTATTCAGAGTTACTCTTATCTGATAAATTATAGTTAGGAAGTGTTGGCATAGTACATTATTGAACCTTTTACACAAATTGGAGCTAGTTTGGCCCAACATTTGAATAGTCGCTTTACTCTCCCCGTATGTAGTACGGTCATCCCCCTAGGACTTACAAGTGAATGCCTAGGGGTCAGAAGCCTGTCGGGGAGCCAACGGCACGAAACCACAGAATAGAGAACCTGAAATGAGTGGTCAGCCCACAGCCAGGCATGAGCGTGAGGAAGTGGATGATATGAAATGCAAGCGAATTAGATGATAGAAAAGGTGATGATGGAGAAATTGGTGGAATGAGAGGTGGAGGGAAACCGGAGGACTAGAAAAAAATCCGCCCAGATGCCGTTTCATCTACACAATCCCACATGTGGGCGCTTAGGATCAAACCTGGGCCACCTAGGTGTGAGGCGAGCGGTCTAACCACTCGGCCACTCGGCCTTTTGAAAATATATTATTTTAAAATAAATAAATATATATACATATTTTATATTGCATCCAATGTAAACAATGGAATAAATGCTTTGATACTACATAAAGCAGCTCAACATTTAGGGAAATCTAGTAATTTTAGAAATATGTCCATTCAAACATGAACACCATAATTTTAAATACCTGAGATTTCCCCAACATCAACACCCTATTATATGAGAGTATTAACACTTTATGTTTCACACTGGATGCAAAATATAATAATATAATAAAAAAATATAATATAATAAAAAGTATACTTGGCAATTATACTTTTTAGTTTATACTGCATCCAGTGTGAAACATAATGAATTATTACTCTCTTATATAAAGCAGCTTGAAATTGGGAAAGATTATGGTATTTAAGATTATGGTATTCATTTTGTTGAAGTGCCATAACCCCAAAAATTAATATATTTCTCCAGATTTTGAATTTTTCTATTATAACATGCAGCAATAATTTCAGCTTTCACATTAGAGACAGTATAACATTAAATATATGAGTATATATTCATAAAATAATGTTTTCAAAAGTTGGGCCAAATTAGCTCCAGTTGGTCGTAAAAGATTCAATAATGTATTATGCTAATACTTCCTGGCTATAATTTAGTGATGATAATAATAATAATAATAATAATAATAATAATAATAATAATAATACTCCTAAATAAGAGCTTAATTAAATATTGCAATCCGAAAATTAATTTAACCAAAAAGTGTCTAGAATTAATGCCACTACTGAATAATGCAAATAAGTGCCAGTGCAAATTTAATTCATGGTTATGAGTTTATGGTAAAATTTGTTTGTTTTTGTCACGCCACTAAAAAGTCCCTTGCGACAAAACATTTAAAGTGTTGGTCTAATAGTTTAACCCTAGGTTCACAATATATATATATACTTTTTGAAATTGCTCTAGGTTTCTCTGTATCTCATTTAGTTTAGGCTCCTAACATTTTTTAAATTATGAATGTGCATTTTTACTTTCTCTTCACGTACTATTTACATAGTGTATAGAGAAGATATTCCATTCTACCCACAAATTCGATACAGAGATTTCACCGAAAATACACGTTTTAGGGTCCCCTGTATAAAAAAAGTATTTTCAGAAAAAGGTCCGTGTGTGTATCAGTGTGTCTGTGAGGCGATAACTCAAAAACGAAAAGTTGGTAAAATACCAAATTTGGTATTGAAATTTGTATCTTCCAGTGATGCGACAGGAAGATTTTGAGAAAAATCCCCCCACTCAAAACTATCCTTTGCATGGAAAATATTTCAAAAATTTTGATTATCTAAAAAAAAATGGCTCTAACGATTTTGATTAAAATACCGTATATTAAAGATATTTATATAGCAAATAAAATGTATATCTTGAATTTTCGGGGAATAACCTCTAAAGACTTCTTTATTCTAAATGAATTTTGCTGAATTTTGCGTAACTGGTAAACCGAAAGAGATAGACAAAAACCTACTACACAAAAAACACACAATTTATGTCCTATACTTTTTTTCGTTACAGCTTTTAAAAGATTTGACTATTGTTTTAGCCTAGTGTATTCCCTTATTTCCCTTCTACTTACAATGAAGCAAGTAATTAAGATACTTTCTGCTAATGTTTATCTCGATTGTAATAAAGTGGATAGAAGAATAAGCTTTTTAACAATAATTTGTTACAGTGATGTAGAGAAAGACATGTGAATGCAATACATCAGATTTTTTGTCATAAAAATATATTTTTTATGTTTGAAAGTTGAAAACATACGCTTAAATGCAGCTGATAGTAAAACGTTGACCAATTCTTATTCATTGTACCCCTGTGGACACGTACAGCAAATTTTGTTTGTGAAACAGAAAAACTGTTCCGCAAGGAACTTTTTACATGAAGAAAAATACTGAAAATATCAATAGTGAGAAAACAAAGAAAGATTTGAATGCATGGCTTACATTAAAATCCACGAGGTTGGTAGATTGGACTCTTAGCTTTCTTTTCCTCTCCTCTGCTGCTGCCTTTTCTGTCTTCTTCTTGCATTGCTGCTTTTCTCATACATAACTTCGTTTTTTACTTTGTATGATGCAAATGTGATCTCGCTGAACTGAGTTTTCCTTACCAGCCCAATACAGCTTCACCTCTAATGTTTTGCTCATTAAGGCAATTTAAAAATGGCACCTGGTTGCCAACTATACATTTTCTATATTCAGAAATGTTTTAATTATTTGACGGAATTAAAATAAAAAAGTTGATATTTTGTGATTTTTCACGAAATTTCAGTCATACATACCCTTAAGTAATAATGAACTTTTATTTCAACTAATCTGCGATTCTTGATACCATGCTATCTACTGTTTAAGGATATTAAAGCAAGCACATATTAGCAAACGAATATAAATTCATCGAGCTGTTTTATCTCGAATTGATCTTCTGAAAAAGAGAATTGTCCAAATACTGATCACTAGAAAGGAAATTGCTCGATAAATTCGATACAAATCCATTAGCTTCTGTTTATGTTACTTTTTCAATTTTGGTGAAGCTACGTGTCGTTTAATCTGCAGCAATCTTTGCCTGGACTTCCGCTATTTTGGTCATAGGTTGTCGATTCAAAGTATCGCAATACCTTCTCCATACAATATACATAGTAGGTGTAGAGGAAGTAATAAGTATATTTTCATATCCAAAGTAGAAAGCAAGATATAATATTACTCATTAACCTATCATTATTTCAAACGCAAAATGTCACACACTGCTGCAACATTGAAGAAATTATGTTATTGCTTTCTACACAGTTGGTCGCACAATGCACAGTAGGAGTTTAGCAGGAACATTGAACAAATTGGCTCTTCTGCGTTACGCTAAGTCAACGAGTTTTTGACGCCCGGTAAACTCTAGAAATATTTTAAATGTATCACTTTTCGATCGATAACAATGTTATAATCGTTGTGAAATGTAGATGTGGATCCCTACCGTTTCTGTGAAAGAGTTTCAAAACATTTGCTTCATAAGGAAAGTCTTGACTACCTGTGTGGTCAAGTGAGCATCAAGCAGACACTCTCACCCAAAGGTTTGGAGTTTGATTCCCGATGTGAGTGGACATTCTTCTTTAATTAGGTCTATTCCCGACGCTCCACAGACTCTGGAAGCGAGAATATGAAAGTGAAGGTGCGCATGACAAATTATAGCATGTTGCCTAAAGTTGAAAGAATAAAAATCACCAATGTTTCCGGCTAAAAGCCCCCGATATAACCACAGGGGCTATAGATATGACAAAGAGTAATAACAGTAACAAAGTAACGGAAAGGCCAAACCAATAACATCCATCGGCATTCTAGAGGAAGGGGGTGAAGGATTATTTGCATCTGTCGTTAAATTGCACAACAGTTACAACATGAAACGAAGATTAAGGGGAGTCTAAATGGGATTTTCATACTTCCCGCCCCCCATTTTCAAGTTTTAATTGCATATGAAAATGTTGAATCTACCGCTCATTTTGGTATAACTTCCATACAGGTACACTAAATGTAAATAGTATAAAAATATTGTTCAAAATAATCTTGCGCAGTAGTTTTTTTTTAGAACATTTTAGTGCGCTCACTTAGCAAAACATCAAACACTTTTTAAATATTAGTGTTAGAGAAGAGATTTTTTTTTTTTTTGATCAGAAAGTTTTACTTTAGGTGTTCGCAGCATGTGAGAGTTTTGAAGTGTTTTGAGGTTGTGTTTGGAAAGTTAGTTTGCATTTTTTTAATTTCATGTTATAAAGCAGTCTCTGAAGAAGTAAAATTTTCAACACAAATGCCCCATTTTCTAGGAAACTAATTGGTACTAAAGGCTGACATTTTTACCATACATTTGCACCTAAATAGGATTTATTTTAACGAAAAAAATGTTTATGCATATGCATTAATATATTTTTTTAAAAATTAAAAATCATAATTTTTCAATAAAAGTTGAGCTTTATTAAAAAAACAAGTGCTTTCATTTTAATTAACAGAGGCATTCTATTTTCCATCAATCAACAGTAAAGATATTGCTGAATAGATCTTGAAAAATTTAGCTGAAATAATGGGTCAAACTTTAACATTAGCAAGATAAGGCATTTTGAGCCTCCTTAAAGTTATTGTTGTTTTATGGAACCAAATAACTACGGTGTCTGCTTCACATTCAAGAGATTCCTAGTTCGAATGTCGGTTAGCATGAGTTACCCGGATAAGGTTCTTCCGGGGATTCCCTTTATCTTGAAAAGGCGAATATCGAGTAATTCTTAAGACGCATTGACCTCGGCCTCATTTGAGCATCATTCCACCGATTTATATCATCGTCCGATATGATCTACCAAGTTATAGGGCGTTAAAATGAAAAGTAAAACATTAAAAAATAGAACAAAAATATTAAGAAAACATACAGTGAGCTTAAAAGTACAGGATTTACGTTGTAAAGTTATCCTTCGGTCATATTTTAGTTGAAGTAAAGTACCCTACCAATCCAATGGTTAGAATTATGCTTTCGAAAAAGGTGGTCTCGTTTGTAGATGATGGGACAATATTTTATAACTACCAACATAAATAGGTCCGTTCCATTGTGAACACACATTATGCATGCGAGTATACTTAACTAAGAGTCTAAAACTTTAGAGCGCGCCATCTGCAGGATGAGACCACGTCTCACCCTCCAATACTGCTCCCCATCCATGATGTCTGTCATGGACCGAGATGGGGGACGCAGCGGCCGGGTGGTAGGTCAAGCTTCCTTGTGAGCTGTCGTGCCAATTATTATTATTATTATCTGCAGGATGATACTTAACATAGTAACTTGACCATCTTCTCGACATCTCTTAGTGAAGCAGAGAACTTTCAACAGCCCTTGTCATATATGAAATACCACCACATGATCACTGGTTCGCATCTTTTCAGTACGGTATGGAATCTGTATTGAAGATGTAAGTAGATATATCGCTCATTATGTGCCAGTACAAACAACTGACTCTTGCGATGTTTTGTTTTCTGGGAACTGGCATTACAAAACGTTGATAATTACATAACATTAAACGAAATTGTGCACTTTAAATCACTTCGTTGACTGATTTTACAAATGTAAACTAGGAAAGTACAACAATATGAAACCAATATTGATTTGTAATTTATATTATTTTCCCTACACGTATTATGTACATAGTGGTAGAGAAGGTATTGTATTCTACCCAAAAATTAGAAATTGAGGTGCTATGAATAAAAAAAATTAAAAATAAAAAAAAAGTTCCGTATGTGGGTGTATGTGTAAACAGCATAACTCAAAAACGAAAAGTCGGTTACATACCAAACATGATATTTAAGTTCATCCTCCAAGAATATGATACGAAGGTTTTCAAGAAAAACCCCCCTCCATAAATTACCCTTCACCCGGAAAATTTTTCGAAATATTATTTCCTCAAAAATGACTAACGATTTTGGTTAAAATAGCATATGTTTAAGATATTTTCATGATAAATGAAATGTATAGCTAATTTGAATTTTCTGTGGAGAGCCTCTAAAGATCTGTTCATTATGGGCGACTTTTGTATAACTAGTAAACCGTAAGAGATTATTTACTCTACAAAAAAGTAGATCTCGTTAAAATACACAACTCATACCACATACATTTTACTTTCTCTACATGTACTACGTATATAGTGTATAGAAAAAGTGTTGTATTGCACCCAAAAATTCGATACCGAGATTTCACCGGAAATATATTTTGAGGTCTCCCGAGTCCAAAATAAAAGCATTTTTAGAAAAAGATCCGTGTATGTATGTGTTTGTTGACATCATAGACCAAAAACTAGAAGTCGTTAAATATCAAGCTTGGTATTTAAGTTGGGTATCTTTCAAGGATGCGACACAAAGATTTTCAAGAAAATCCCCCCACCCAAATATGCTTTACACGGAACATTTTTCGAAAATTTTTATTTTCTTAAAAATAGCATAAGGATTTTGATTAAAATACTTTGTCTAAGATATGTTTATGACAAACGAAATGTATATCTTGAATTTTCTGAATAGCTTTTGAGGACCTCTTCATTCTGGATGACTTTTGTATTACTGGTAAACCCTAAGAGATATACAAAAACTTACTATACAAAAAAATGTAGATCTCATTTAAACACACACACACACACACACACACACACACACACACACATATATGCTTTTTTTTTTGGCAGAGTTAACCTTTTTCGAGATATTCCGGATTATTGGTTTCAATATTAAGCCACGTAAACTTTTCTCAAACGGGAAGATATCTTTCTTTTCGTTTCTGATTTGTTTATTCTTGGCAAGCAAACAGATAGCGACCGGCTTTGAAAGGACTAGACTATCGCGTTAGCCTGTGCATTTTTTTATTTCCCTTCTACTTACAAGGAAGTTAGTAATAAGACTAATTCTGCCAATGTTAATCTGGATTAGCATGACGTAGATAAAAGAATAAACTTTTGACTAAAAGGTTTGTTTGCCGAACAACTACAGGACATATTTTGTTACAGAGATGTAGAAAAAGACGCGTGAACGGAGCACATCAGATTTTTTTTTTTTTTTAGTAGAATTATAATTTCCAAGATATTCCTCGTTTTTGGTTTCAATTTGAAACCACTTGAACTTTTCTCAAAAGAGAAGTCCTCATTAGTTTATCCTCTTTTGTTTTATTTCTGGCCATGCTAAGAGAACAGAATTTCAATTGCATCACATAACTTTCAGTTTTTAAAGGACATGACTATCGGTTTGGTCTTGTATTTTCCCTTATTTCCCTTCTACTTACAGGAAAGCAAGTAATAAGACCTATTCTACTAATGTTTATCTCGATTACCACCATGTAAATAAAAGAATAATACTTTGTAAGGATAGTTTGTTTGCAGAACAGCTAGAGAAAGTCTTGTGAGTGGAACACATTAGTTATTTTGTATTACTGCAAAGTTTATATCGTAATCTGAAATACGAATACAATATTATATTTTTACCGGGATATGCTGGTGAATAGAAAGTAGCTATTGATTTCGGTTTTAAAACAAGTAACTTCTGGCATTCGGAACAAATTGAAATTCCCAATAGTTATACCCTTTCCCGTAACAGCTGAAATGTTGTAAAATGTATGTAAAATAAAAAAAAAATAGGTAACTACATTCATTTTGTAAAATAATGCGCTCTCCGTTTGCTGTGAAAAAATGTAAAATCTGGAAACAAAACATTGCAGCAAAGGGACCCAACTGACGATACCTGTTTTGTGACAATTTTTTTGGAAATGTCCTTTGGCAACAAATGTTGGAGCCTTTGGCAACACATGTGACCAAAAATGTTCATATATACTTACTAATATCATAAAGAGGAAACGTGTGTCAGTCTGATGATTTTAATAATTCTTTCACCACAGTGTTCCTGTTCTTCCCGACAGTCATAGGCTATAAGACACCTTCTAATTTCAATTTTAAATGAGTAAAAGCATGAAAGGATTTGTAATGCCTGGATATTAGAACATGCATATGCAGACAAAAGAACATTCGTGCGAAGACGGTTTTGACTTTTCGTTAAAAATGCCATGGAACAGAAAGCAATTGTTACTTTAGAGAAAGAGCATGTAAAATAAGAAAAAAACCGCCGATCATTCCAAATATTATGCATACATTGTCAAGTTTGAGCAAATGAGGAAAAGAACATACAGAAAAACAATCTGATATCTTCCACTCACGTGACTTTCTCTAGCTGTTCTCTAAAAACGTACCTCATAAAACACTATTTTGATATCCATACGTCATGCTAATCAGGATAAGTATGGCCAGAATTAGTCTTATTACTTATTTCTTTATAAGTAGAAGGGGAATACGGGAATACACTAGGCTAAAGTGATAGTCAGATCTTTTAAAAGCTGGTCGCTAAGTGAAAAAATTCAAATTTCGTTCTCTTTGCCTACCAGGAATAAACCAACGAGAAACGAAAAGGTGAATTGTCTCCCGTTTGAGAAAAGTTTAAGTACCTTAAAACTAAAACCAATAACTCCGAATATCTCGTAAACGGCTAACTCTTGAGAGAAAAAAAAAAGTATCTATATTACTTAAACTGTGTGTTTTAATGAGATCTTCACTTTTTCATTAGTAAGTTTTTGTCTATCACTTACGGTTTACTAGTTATACAAGTCATCTCTCATTTGTCATGAAAATATCTTAAACATATGACATTTTACTTAAAATCGTTAGAGCCATTTTTGAGAAGATCAAAATTTTCGAGAAATGTTCCATGTAAAGGATAGTTGGGAGTGGGGGATTTTCTTGAAAATCTTTGTGTTGCATCCTTGAAAGATACTGACCCCAAAATTTGGTATTCAACCGACTTTTCATTTTTTAGTTATGTTGCCCACAGGCGCACATACAGGCGCGCGCGGACATGTTTCTATAAATTGTTTTGTTGATTCAGGGTGTCTCAAAACATGTATTTCCGGTGAGATCTCGATATCGAAATTTTGGGTGCAATACAATACCTTCTCTATCGCTATGCACATTGCACATATGGGCTAGAGAAAGTAATACTTCTGATGTGCTCCATCGCATGATTTTTTCTACCCGTTCTGCAAACAAACTACTCTTACAAAAGATTATTCTTTTATTTACCTTATGCTAATCGAGATAAACATTAGCAGAAATTGTCTCATTACTTATTTTTTTAAGCAGAAGGGAAATAAGAGAACACATTAGGCTTAAACGTTAGTCAAACCTTTTAATGTGGTCATATGGTCCGATACGTGAACAACTGAAGTTCAGTTCACTTAACAGTGTCAGTCAAACAAAAGAGAAATGAAAGGAAAGGCGATGCCGTATATGTAGTTTAAAATTGAAACCAATAACAAGGAATATTTCGGAAATGGTCAGGTCTACACCAACAAAATACATAACATATAAATTGTGTGTTTTAATGAGCTCTACACTTTTTGTGCAGTAAGTTTTTGTCTGTTTTTTTTTTTTTTTTTTTTTTTCGGTTTGCCAGTTATGCAAAATCCAGTAAGATTCACCCAGAATGAACAGGATTTCACAGGCTATTCCCAAAAAATTCAAGATATACATTTTATTTGCCTTGTAAATATCTTTTGTATGCAGTATTTTAATCAAAAGCGTTATCCACTTTTGGGAAAATCGGAACTTTCAAAATTTGTTTCCATGTAAAGGGTTTGGGATGGGCGTATTTTCTTAAAAATCTTTGTGTCGCATCCATATAGGATACTAAACTTAGTTTAAATATCTATCAAGTTTGGTATTTAACGGTCTCTTAGTTTTTGGGCTACGCTGTCCACACACACACACACACTCCCAGAGGACCTCAAAACACACCTTTCCGGTAAAAACTCGGTATAGACCTTTTGGATGGAACATAATACTTTTTCTATACACCATGCACTTAGTACATGTAGAGAAAGTAATAAAATAAAATCGGATCAGTATACATGTGTATATATATATATAAACTGAAAAGTTTGAGGATCACACATACTCTCATTTATAGATACAGTGGTCAGTAAGTGAATGTGGTGTTTTTAAGCAAACATAAACAAAATATCAGCTTTGAAACGCGGAAAGTATAAATTTCATATCATTTTCAGAGGCTTCCAAGAACCGCAAATGAACTTTCTTGCTCTACAAAATTGTATGAACATAAAATGTTCGAATGAAAGAAATTGGGAGTTGTTTACATAATTGCCTAAGGATTCATATTCCAAACTGATATTATTTGCGTCTATCCCAAGATTGCAGGTTTAGGGAAATGGCTTTTTTCGAACGCAAAAATTTTTAGCATGGCTTCCTTCAGAATGAAAGTAAAGCCGGTGGTCCTATGTAATGTTTATTTGCACGTTAAAGAACCTCATACTTTGAAAGAAGGAGGTTCCTGGGCAATATTATGTCATTTCGCGTGCGTAAGTCGTAATTTCGTCTTACAGTGCCATCTGTGGGCGACGAGATGAACCCTCGTCACCATGGCGCTTAGCGGCAAACTCACGAACTAGAAATTCAAATCCGATCACGGAAACATAGTAACGATGTCCTCTGCTCCACTTGTGAGTTACAGGAAACAACTATTTTTTGCCTCACATTTAATGGAATGTTTAAAGCCATTTACATTTACTTAATTGCATTAAAAACCAGCACCGCAGTAAACTACGCAACGTTCATTTCGTTGATTTATTAAGGATCTGTACATTATCTTTAGCAGCGGATATTGATGAACTACTACAAAGAAAAACACATTACCGAAGTGTGCATGCATCACTAGATGCTGATGAGGAATGACATTATGTCGCATAACAGAAATGCACCAATGGAAGGAGATGCTACGCCGTACCTTCTGCTGTTTTAGCTTGGAAATGCCTGCATTACATCCTTGGATATTTTATTCTAGTTCAATACCACTGTATGCTAAACATTAAAAACCTCTTATACAACCTATGCTCAGAGGTGCGAGACACCAAATGTGTGTGACTGACTGTAGCCTGAATATCGCCAAACATATTCATTTGTTACTGATGTTTGTGAAAGCAAGTTAAAAAGACTGTACAGCAAAACGCCGCACTTAGATTAGAAGACCAAAGTTTCAATGTTGCTATTACCAGGGATAAGAACCCTCTTTATTTGATCCTCATTCATAAAAGGAGAGAAAGTGTGCGTGCACATTTTGTGTATGATAGCGTAGTAGGTAATGTTTCAAATTCAACTTCATAGTTCTTACAGCATTAAATGCGAAGACAAAAAGTCGACAAAACTATGCAACTCTTGTTTGTTTACTTAGGTATCTAGATATCGATTGTTAGGTTACTTTCACCACCGTGTCCTTTAAGAACACTTGCTGAAACTAAAATTAGAAGTGTAAGGGTAGAAAATAAACCGTGGATCCGATACTGGCAGGAAAACGGTAGGAGATTTTACGATGCCCTGCACGACTTCTGACTGTTAACTACAAGTTAGTACCAACGGGTATTCACGGTAAAGGTGCTGTAGGTTAAATCTTTTATTTAGAAGTTCCGACTCTCCTATTCCAGCCTTCAGCAATGGGACAGTCGTATAGGTTCATTTCATCAGCATGAATATTTGATTATCCACCATCTCCTAGATACTAACTGCAACAAGTGTACACAAATTAAAAAAAAAAAAAAAAAAAAAAAAAAAAAAAAAAATAGGCAATACTCCCATTATTCTAGTTAGTCTTCCGGTATCTGAAGTGTTCCAAATGTACCGCCTTCCAATATGTGGGTCAGAGCCCTCCCTCTTCCTTATGTAACCTGTGTTTAACTCTAATGGTCATAGTGGCAGCCTTCTAACCTTTGGAACAAACTCCTATCGGCAACGGTGTACGGTTTCATTGGATTTCTGGTTTTATTTGGGTTTTGCTAATTAGCATACACGTATTCACAATCTCATCCGTACTTCCAGACTCTGGGAGGAAGAGAGAAAAAATTCCGTTCTCCAGCCGGGAATCGAACCTGGGGCCCCTATCAGAGTATGCATGTGCTTTACCGACTGGGTTATGGGGTTATCCTTGGGTCAGAATTGGACTCCCGAAACTTCATTAATTTCCAAAGAGTCTAACATCATAACATACTGTATATGTTACAATGTAAATCACATTTTCCTATACACATGGTGTTTATACCCTCCTTTCTCTATTCTTCTTTTGCTTCCCAATTCAAGCCTCTCTCCCTCATATCTCTTCTAATATCGCCCATCCAGATCTTTCTTGGTCTACCTCTCCCTTCCTCTTCCCGGTGGAATCCGTTCCAAAATATGTACCGGTAATATTTTTCTGGCGTTCTATGTACGTGACCAAGGCAATTTATTGCGCATAGCTCACGCAATATAATGTGGCTTTCGTCTATTGTCTAATTACTGTGTTAGTATTTTTTTTTTTCTAATTTAGAATGTCTCGCGACGCGTCTAAAACAATCCATTTTTGTAGAAAGTTGCCTCAATCTCAGATACGTATTTAGATGCCAAGTTTCCGACCCACATGTTATGGTATTCTTATAGATTTATAGAAATGAATTTTTCTCTCCACTGTTATTGTCTTATACCAATATACCTTTCTGGATTCTATATTTTATGCTACTTTTCTGGCTATAGATTGAGTTAAATTTGAACCGCAAATATTCACATTCTCGCGTATCACGCAGCCCACCTATCTTCCAAAATCAAATCTTGCATATTATTAAACAATATATGTACAAAATGAAAACAAATATATGTGATAGAGGCCATGAACTAATATAAAAGTCATTGTTCATACATTTAAATTCAGTAGCTAACCATTCTTCCGCTTCCCTGTGGCAAATAAACATCGAGAAAGCAGGAGGGTCACAAAAGTTAAAAATCTGATGTTCCATTCTCATGACTTTCTCTACATCTCTGCAACAAATTATTGTTAAAAAGCTTATGCTTCTATTTACTTCATGCTAATTGACCAAGAATTAACAAAAATAGTCTTATTACTTGCTTCCTGTAAGTAGAAGCGAAATAAGGGAGTACCATAGGTTAAAGTCATAGTCAAAAGCTGGCTGCTATGTGACTGAGGTTCCTTTGTTTGTATGGCCAGGAGTTGACAAATTCCTGTATGAGAAAAGTACAACTTTTTCAAAGCTGAAACTAAAAACAAGGAATATCTGAAAAACGATCAACTCCACGAAAAAATATATATAACATAAATTGTGTATTTTAATGTGCTCTACATTTTCTGTGTGTTAAGTTTTTGTTCATCTCTTACGGTTTAGAAGTTATGCAAAATTCCGTAACATTCATCCAGAATAAAGTAATCTTCAGAGGCTATTCCCAGAAAATTCAAGACATACCTTTTAGTTGTCAAGTAAATATCTTAAATATAAGAGATTTTAATCAAAATCGTTAGAGCCTTTTTTAAGAAAATCAAAATGTTCGAATTTTTTTCCATGTAAAGAGTAGTTTGAGGTGGGAGGATGTTCTTGAAAATCTTTGTGTCGCATCCTTGGAAGGTACCAAACTTAAATACCAAGTTTGGTTTTTAACGGTCTTTTCATTTTTGAGCTACGCTGCCCACAGACACACACAGACAGACACACACGGACAGTTTTCTAAAAATGCTTTTTTTGGATTCAGGGGGTCTCAAAGCATATATTTCAGGTGAAATCTCGGTATCGAATTTTGGGTGCAATACAATACCTTCTCTATACACTATGTACATAGTACGTATACAGAAAGTAAAAAGTTTACTAAAAAATTAAAAACTGAGAAAGATAGAACAAAATTGATAACAGCATTTTGGTTCCTCTAATTCCTATATTGTCTTTCCTTTCTTCCATATAAAGAAAACGACTTACGTGCATATTTCGGCTCCTTTAATTTTTACACTCTCTACAGACTGCGTGATTATGGTCAACTTTGACGAAGCTCAGATCAGTGTTTTGTTTGTTTACAATGTTTTTGTCGCTTAGCCTCCTTTAACCTGATTGGTCATATTGGACGATGAATGAAATTGGTGAAATGACACTCAAATGGTCTAGGGATCCATTGAGCTCAAAGTTACTCGACATTCGTCTTCTCAGGATAAGGGAAACCCCCGAAAAAAACCTTATCCGGATAACTCACCCCAAGCGAGATTCGAACTCACGACCTGTTGAATATGAGGCAGACAAGCTACCACCACACTACCCAGGCTGGCTTTGTTTACAATTAATGCACCAAAATGTTGAACTGCTGAACAAGTCTTAATTGTGATTCACTTTGTGGTTATATAAAGGCGAAACACATACTTTCAAAAGCAGGCATTTAAAACAATACAAATTATATATACGAATCAAAATGCTAGAAGACCTTTTATCTAGAACAATACTTACTGAAGAGGTGGATAACTAGAGGAATAGGGCATGCAATGAATGAACAAAATCAAGCTGGAAGATCAATACGATCTGAAAAAATCTGGGGTGTTCCATTAACATTCTCTACTTCTCTGAAACAAATTATTGTTAGAAGGCTTATTCAACTAAGTACTTCATACTAATCTATATAAACATTAGCAGAACTTGTCTTTATTACTCGCTTCTTTGTAAGTAGAAAATATGTAACTGTTAGTCTATCTCTTACCACAAGTTGTGCAACAGACATGTTTTTCTTCACTCACGTCACGCATTTAAAAACAAAACATCCCCAACATCCTCATATTGGCGTATGCGACGAAATTCAGCTGCCACTTGGTGGGACAACTTCCAACTACTCATTCCTTCTGCTCCACGGCGGGCCACGTGGTAAACAGTTCTTCAGTCTAGCTGGGAATTCGCTGAGGGACAGATTGGTAGGCAAAAAGGAACTTTCTTTCGGCTTGGACAAAATTGTGGGGGTGAATATGTTTTGGAAGTCTAAATTTTATTATTTTGAAAAACCCGCTTTGCTAGTCGGACAGTCAGGCGTTTATTGATCGCAAGATTTATTTTCAAATTGTGCATTCAAGGCCTGTAACTTAACAATGCAACAAACGCATAGCTTATTCTAACAAAGTACATTAATACTAAAATCGGTTATAATGGCTGCCCGTTAAAAGATCTCAAGTCAATAAATTGTGAAACTCTGCCAGTGTTTATTTACAATTTCCTGGAATCTTTCTCGCTAGGTCATTTTTACTTTCTCTATACGCACTATGTACATAGTGTATACAGAATGTATTGCACTCCACCAAAAAATTCAATACCGAGCTTTCACCGAAAATATATGTTTTAGGGTCACCTGTATCCAAAAAAAGTATTTTCAGAAAAAGGTCCGTGTGTGTGTGTGTGTCCGTGTGTCAGTATGCCTGTGAACACGATAGCTCAAAAACGAAAAGTCGGTAAAATACCAAACTTGGTATTTAAGTTTAGCATCTTCCAGGGGTGCGACACGAAGATTTTGAGAAAAATCCCCCCACCCCAAACTACCCTTTACATGGAACATTTTTCGAAATTCTTGATTTTCTAAAAAATGGCTTTAACGATTTTGATTAAAATATCATATATTAAAGATGTTTACCTGACAAATAAAATGTATATTTAGAATTTTCTGGGAATAGCCTCTAAAGACTCTTTATTCTTGATGAATTTTGCGTAACTACTAAACCGTAAGAGATGGCCAAAACCATAAACACAAAAAATGTAGATCTCGTTAAAACACACAATTTATGTTATATACATTTTTTTCGTGGAGATGATCGTTTTTGAGATATTCCTTTTTCTTGGTTTCAGCTTTGAAAAACATACTTTTCTCATACAGGAATTTGTCAACTCCTGTCCATACAAACAAAGGAACATCAGTCACATAGCAACCAGCTTTTGGCTTTCACTTTAACATATGGTACTCCCCTATTTCGCTTCTACTTACAATAAAGCAAGCAATAAGAGTATTTCTGCTAATTTTACTCGATTAGCATGAAATAAATAAAAGATAAGCTTATTAACAATCATTTGTTACAGAGATATTGAGAAAGTCATGTGAATGGAACATATCAGATTTTTACTTTCTTTATACGCACTATGTACATAGTGAATAGAGAAAAGTATTGCACTCCACCAAAAAATTCGATACCGAGATTTCACCGGAAATATATGTTTTAGGGTCCCCTTTATCTAATAAAAGCATTTTCACAAAAAGGTCCGTGTGTGTGTGTGTGTGTGTGTGTGTGTGTGTGTGTGTGGGTCGGTGTGTCTGTGAACACGATAACTCAAAAACGAAAAGTCGGTAAAATACCAAACTTGGTATTTAAGTTTAGTATCTTCCAGGGATGCGACACGAAGATTTTGAGAAAAATCCCCCCACCCCAAACTACCCTTTACATGGAACTTTTTTCGAAAATTTTGATTTTCTAAAAATGGCTGTAACAATTTTGATTAAAATATCATATATTAAAGATATTTACCTGACAAATAAAATGTATATTTTGAATTTTCTGGGAATAGCCTCTGAAGACTACTATATTCTGGATGAATTTTGCTTAACCACTAAACCGTAAGATATGGACAAACACTTAACACACACAAAATTTAGAGCACGTTAAAACACACAATTTATGTTATATACATTTTTTTCGTGGAGTTGATCGTTTTTGAGATATTCCTTTTTCTTGGTTTCAGCTTTGAAAAACTTATACTTTTCTCATACAGGAATTTGTCAACTCCTGTCCACACAAACAAAGGAACATCAGTCACATAGCAACCAGCTTTTGGCTTTCACTTTAACCTATGGTACTCCCTTATTTCACTTGTATTTACAATAAAGCAAGAAATAAGACTATTTCTGCTAATTTTCCTCGATTATCATGAAATAAATAAAAGATAAGCTTATTAACAATAATTTGTTACAGAGAGATAGAGAAAGTCATGTGAATGGAACACATCAGATTTTTAAGATTTTCGCCGGGATTTTGTACCTTTGTTATTTATTTGCTAAGGATAACGGCAGTACAAAGGAATATAAGGGAATACACTAGACTAAAGCGACAATCAAATCTTATAAAAGATGGTTGCCATTTGATTGAACTCCGTTGTATGAAAATTTTTGACTATTTTAAAATTGAAACCAATAAGAAGTAATATATCGGAAATAATCAACTCCATGAAAAAAAAAAAAAAAAAAATATATATATATATATATGACATAAATTGTGTGTTTTAACGTGATCTACATTTTTCTCTAGTAAGATTTTGTCTCATACGATTTAGCAGTTATGAAAATTCATCCAGAATAAAGAGGTCATAGGACGCTATTCCCAGAAAATTCAGGATGTGCATCTTATTTACCATGAAAATATTTTAAATATACGATATTTTAATCAAAATCGTTAAGAGAAATATTTTAAAAATCAAAAGTTTAGAATTTTTTCCACGAAAGAGTAGTTTGGGGTGAGGGAATTTTTCTCAAAATCTTCATGTCGCATCCTTGGAAGACATTAAACTTAAATGCCAAGTTTGATATTTTCCGACTTTTCGTTTTTGAGTTATCGTGTTTTCACACACATATTCACGCACATTTTTCTATTTGATTTTTTCCTTTCTTTTACAGGGGACCCTAAAAGGTATATTTCCGGTGAAATCTCAGTATCGAATTTCTGTGTGGAGTGCCAATACCATTACTAGCTATGTATTATGTAGAGAAAATAAAATCGTAATCATGAGGCATCTGAAACACCTGTGGCAACAGCTCTAGCTTTAAGACTTTTCGGATTCTGGCTGTTGTCACGCAAGTTTCATTTCCTCTACACAGCAAAGATAGAGGTAACAATGGAGCAATGGATATTCAGATATTTCCTTCGAAAAATAGAAAAAACTCCACAACGCGTATACTAACTGCCAAGACAACGTTTAAGAATTGTCTGAATGAACTGAGAGACTATAAATAGCTAATTAAAGAGCTTAACGAGACTGAAATCACAGATATTTATGAACGGATCGCAGGAACAAAGTTTGGAAAAGAAAGCAAAACAGCCACAAAAGAAGCGAAAGAATTCAAGGAAGTACTACCGTATTTTGTTCTGAATGAACGAAAACCGTTTATTTAAACCGCCTGTAAAATGTTTAGTTTCGTGTAAAAGTTACTTTACATGTTTTCTGCACAATGTTTCATGTAGGAAATTAAAATGAAAAAATCTGTTTATGTGTATACACAAAAGTGCGCAATTTTCCTAACATTTTGATAATCACGGCTAGATAAAACGAAAGCCCCATCTATGTCGTAATAGTGTATTGCGTACTAACAACTGTTAAGTCATAATTATCAGGTCGAGAATGCATACTGACAATACGAGGCTCGCAGGGCCGAGTTTTCCCAAGCATTCGAGATCTGATAAGTAACTCCCAGTTCGTGATTAGTCAATTACTTTTTGAAATACTTGAAAACTGTAAGAAAACAATAATAAATAAAATTGCTTTTCAATATTTCATTGAGCATTAAGAAGAAATGAATTCTCGATGTGAACAAAAGAAAGGCTATATCTAAATTATATGGATAAAGCCTTCTTATATACTTTTTTTTTTTTTTTTTTAAGTTTAACGTCCTTTAATAGGTTGGTCATATCGGACGATGAATAAAAGTTGTGAAATGATGCTCAAATGATCTCGGGTCCATGGAGCTTAAAGTTACTCGACATTCGTCTTCTCAGGATAAGGGAAAACCCGAAAAAAACCTTATCCGGGTAACTCACCCTAAGCGAGATTCGAACTCACGACCTTTTGAATGCGAGGCAGACACGCTACCACCCAGGCAGGCTATATACTGTTTTGTTAATGCATTTTGCAATAGATTCTTTACTTGAAGTAGCACATGTGTTGAGTGTTATATAATTTCCTAATTGTACCTTAAGTATTAATTATCTCTCAAACGCTCACTGTAAATACTTACAATGCTTGTTGGCATGATAACTAAATGAATTGTAAACTTAGCTTCCATCACCAAACATGTGTTCAGAATGATTAACTTACATATCAAATATCTTTTTCAAAAAGAGATTTAGTCTTTTACTTTCTCTACATAATACATGGTAAATAGGTAGAGAAGGTATTGTCCTCCTCTAAAACTCGATGGCGAGATTTTGCGGAAGCACAGGTTTTGGGGTCCTTTGTATTTCAAAAAAATAGAAAAAGGTCCGTGTGTCTGTGAACACAATAACTCACAACAAAAAGTCGGTAAAATATTAAACTTGATGTTTAAGTTTACCATTTTCCAAGGATAGGACACAAAAAGTTTGAAGAAACCACCCTTGACGTAGAAAGGGGTTCGAAAATGTTGATGTTCCGAAAAATGGCTCAAACGATTTTGATTAAAATACCGCGTATGAGAGATGTTTGCGTGACAAATAAAATCCTGAATTTTCTGAGAACAGCCTGTAAAGACCTCTTTATTCTGGGTGAATTTTGCTGAACTTTACATAACTGTTAAACCGTAAGGAATACACAAAAACTTACTACACAACAAAATGTGGACCTTGTTAAAACAGGCAACTTATGTCGTATGTGTACATTTGTCCGTGGAGTTGACCATCTCCAAGATATTCCTTATTATTGGTTTCAGTTTTAAAATTCTTCAAACATTTCATATATGGGAATTTGTATACTCCTGACAATGCAAAGAAACGGATTTCATCCACACGGCAACCAGTTTTTAAAGATTTGACTATCGCTTTAGCCTAGTTCATTCCCTTATTTCCCTTCTACTTACAAGACAACAAGTAACAAGACCATTTCTGCTAAAGTCGATCTCGATTAACATTAAACGGATAAAAGAATAAGGATTTTAAGAACAATTTTTATCGTGAGAAGATAGAGAAAGTCATGTGAATGGAACAAACACAAGATTTTTTTAAAATTCTTCTAAATACTTAATATTTTAACTTGACATATTCATATTTGTGATAAACCGCCGATACTTTTAACTAATATATTCTATACAAATAGCTGAAAGAGTGTTTTATGAAAGAAAGGTCAAATGCTATGTATGGGACTCTTTCGTATCCGAGACTAAGTAATACATTTGATAAGCGTGCTTTACTTTTCAACATAACTTGAACGAAAAGAACCGGTTTTGGGAAAATCCTTCTACAGCACTTGAATACGCTTTCGTTTTTCAGTTGGCTTTGATAACGTTCCATCGTTATTCAGTTGCACAAGGCAATTATATCTACGCTATTCCCTTAGTGGTTAATTTGTATAGCGATTTTACCAGTATAAAAACTATTTTATTAATCCACACTGTAACACTTTAAAGTGGCGCTTTATTTCCTTTTGTAAACGCTATGTTATGCCAAAGAGCCTAAAACGTAACGAACAAGACTACCCTCTCCAACACAGAAGAGAGAGGAATGAGGCATGTGTTCAATGAATGCAGTTCCTCTTCCATTTAATTAATATTCTAATTAACTAGCGAGTTGAGAAACAAAACTCGCATTCTATATAGTGCGTAAAGACATTCGCTCCGATGGGGAATTAAATACGTTGCCTTTTGGTGTAAAGTGCTGCTCTGAATATGTTTAACAACTTCAGCATTATTAATGAAAGAACGTTCTTCATCCTTATGAAAAGAATGCAAGAGAGTTTCAGTAATTATGAGATCGAAGAAAGAATCGGATACATTAACTTCAACAACGGGAGGCTAAATGTCAACAAAATATTGTGAACATGCTGCAAGAACTCGGAATACAGAGTGCTGCATAGAATATTTAAGTAGCGCCCTCAAGCAAAGTGAGGGAGGCCGCTAATGAAATGGACAGACCAAATGGAATGAAAAATGGGATCGAAATGGACTTCATCGCTGCAATCTCCCATCATTTTCAGTCCTTGATTCTACTAAAATACACCAAGCGTACTTAGGCATCGATACTAAAATGAACTTTTTTTTTTTTTTTGGAAAGAAATGTATAGATACGTAGTAAATACCTTTTTACTCTATCATTGTGTGCCTCATTTTATTTCAGTATTGCTTGCGCCAGCTAAAAGCATTCCTTCATTTCCTTTCATCTTTCTTCTATTTCAGTTTGTAGTAAAATTAAGTCGTTGCATGCTTAATAATACGCTATAATGCCTATTCATAATATACCACAAACTATCAGTTAGTATTTACTTTCTCTAACACATATGTACAACGTAGGTACATACGTTGTATTCCACCCAAAAATTCGATACTGAGATTTCGTAAGAAGTACGTGTTTTGAGTGTTTTGAGAATAAAAAGAAAACATTTTTAGAAACGTAGGCGCGCGCACGTGTGTGTCTGTGGGCAGCAAAGCTCAAAAAACAAAAACCATTTAAATGCCAAACTTGGTATTTAATTTCAGTATCTTCCAAGGATATGACACGACAATATTCAAGAGAATCCCCCCACCCCCAGCTACCCTCTATACGGAACATTATTCGAAAATATGATTTTCTCAAAATTGGCTCTAAAGATTTTGCTTTAAATACTTTATGTATAAGATATTTTCAGGACAAACGAAACGCAGATCTTGAATTTTCTGGAAATAGCCTCTAATGACCTCTTCATTTTGGGCACAAAAACTAACTACACAGAAATGTAGATCTCGTTAAAACACACACACTTTATACTATATACATTTTTTTTTTAAGTTAACGTTTTCGAGATATTCCGGATTATTGGTTCCAATTTTAAGCTACTTAAACTTTTCTCAACGGGAAGACATCTTTCTTTTTGTCTCTCTTTGGCTTACTCTTGGAAAGCTAATAGAACGAAGCTTCTATTGTTTTACAAAGTAAGATTAGCCTTAATTTTATTATCATTTATTTTTTTTTCTTTTTCTTTATTCAACGACCGGCTTTTAAAGGTCTTGACTGTAGCTTTAGCCTAGAGTATTTCCTTATTTCCCTTTTACTTACAAATAAAACTAATTCTGCTTATGTTTATCTTGTTTAAAATGATGTAGATAAAAGATTAATCTTTTGGAAGAAAAGTTTGGTTTCAGTGAATGGAAGACATCAGGATTTGAACCCACGGTTTATTAATAAGCACTACTGTTTATTTATGTTATTACATTTAACTTGTAGAATCCTCTTAATACATTCATGATAAATTATCCAAGTTTATGTTTCAAAAATCACTACTTACTCACCGATCATCTACTTCCGGAGAGTGAAAGTCCAACAAACGCGGTATTATCTGTAAAAAAAAAAAAAAAAAAAATCCGTGTAAAATATATTTGCAAATACAAACACATGCATTTATATGAATAATTGTGTTAAAATGATACATTTGTAAAATTTGGGAAATCCACAATATGTAAGATATTTAATTGAAATGTATACCAGTTTTATACACAATAAATGTGATATTTTGCCATGCATTAAATTTATAGCCTGCATAGTTATTTTAACAATAATTTCACTGTCTAAACTAATTGTTCTAATCTAAATGAGCCACGTGATTTATTTTTAAAACTACTGGACAAAAGTCCAGTTTTACTCAAATAAGTTTACAAATCTATCCTTCATATTAAATTTTTTATATTAACCTTAATCACTACAAAAAAAGTATTACTTTTCGTACTGTCTGTAATTCTTAATTTTTCAAAATATTATATAATTTATTCCTTAAAATTAGAGCACGAAAATGTATTTGACTATTTTATTTAATGTGCTTTTCAGTATTAAATTTCTGAAACACATTAGTAAAAATTGGCATCGTGGTATTTTGAGTTAGCAAAATGTTGAAAAATGTTTGCGATAAAATAAGGCTTAAATTTTGGAGTCCCTATTAATAAGCATGCACCTAGCCATTTAGAGCTTCAGTTAATTGATAGTTACCGCCAAGTTTAGCATTAACATCATTTTATTATGCCAAACATAATTGTTTAAACTGTGCTCAATTTCAGCACCGCCAACTGGAGTGTTATTGGTCCTGCAGGGCGATATTCTTCCATCTCGGACAACGTTAAATACATTTATACCTCAATAAAAGAAGAACGCGAGAATTTTTGTGTGTTTAAGGACATATGCTGGCCACATTGAAACGACTGCTTCAGTTTCAGTCTCCATTAGGACAGCATGATTTGCTTTAGTTCTTTGCTATTTTGGATAGAAACATTTCTTGCAACTTTTTGATATACCTAGTAGAATTTTTTTGAACCTGGAGCAGTTGTTTTAATGAAGCCTACAATATCTAAAACACACGAGAATTCAGATAATGCATTCATACTGAGGCTAGGGGGGAGCATGAAAGTAACATTACCACAGCTGGAACAATTCTCGCCCTGTAGTCCCTAAAAGGGCACTGATGGGAAGTACACAATTTGTGTTAAAACACTTATTTTACCATTTACTTTATTTTAATTCACATAAACGTTTGCAGAATCAGTTACATTATATGTGTTGTTATATTTTAAGAACTGGGCGCCTTAACATTCCCCACAGTCCAATGTTTCCATGCAACCTCAAGAAGCAACTAACTATCACAAGAGCTGGAGACAATTATGAAAGTAATGAGCAACTCGAACCATTATTAACAGATATCATACCATTAAAAAGTTTACTGGCTATAAGCTTTAAAGAGATCTACATATTTTGTGCAGTACATTGTCTCTATTGTTTAACATTTACCAGTTAAACAAGACTAATTACTCTACTCAGAAATTAAACTACTCAGAATGAATTTTGCATAACCGGTAAACTGTAAGAGATGGACAAAAACTTACTTCACAAAAAATGTAGAGGCCAAAACACACAATTTATGTTACCTCGTTTTCGTGGAGTTCACCGTTTTTGACACATTCCATGTTATTGGTTTCAGTTTTAAAACACTCATACTTTGCTCATAGGGGGATTTGTCAACTCCTGTGCATACAAACAACGAAACTCAATCACATAGCAAAAGGGATTTTAAAAGAGTTGCCTATCGCTTTAGCCTATGATACTCCTTTACTTACAAGAAAGGAAGTCAATTTTTTTTATTAGTTTTAAGTAAACAGAAGAATACGTTTTTTTAAACAATAATCTATTACAGAAATGTAGAGAAGGCCATGTGAATGGAACACATCAGATACAAATAACTTACAACAAAAGCTATTTTAATCAAAACCTTTAGGACACATTTTTAAGAAAATCACGACGAAAGTGCTTCACGTAAAATTAGTTTGGAGTTAGAAGATTTTTTCTGAATATATTCCCGTATTTAAGTTATGCTGTTACAGACACAAATACATAAGCACATGAATATTGTTTTTATTTCTTCTAAAAATGCATATTTTATACCCAGGGAGCCTGAAAACGCGTATTTACAGTTTCATAGGTGGATTTTGAGGTGGAAAGCAATACTTACTGTCGTATATATTCTGCAATGTCTAATTTTCTTCATTTGAACTTATCAGAAACAATTTAATTAAAAATATAGATACATTAAAGGCACAGTACTTTTACAGGTTTAAGTGCATTTCCATATTCCGCTATTCAGGATAAAATGACCATGATTCAGGTATAAATACTAGAAAGTTGTTACACAACGTAAACAATCGTTTAGGAAAATCTGCTGTTTGTTCCTTGTTTTGAATGTCAGTGCAAGCAGACTGTTTTCGTGCATTTCCTTCCTTATTTTTTGCTTAAGTGGTCAACATGCTTCACATTTCACTTTCTCTTTCCATTGGATGTCGTGCCCATGACCGTTTCGATCACTTTGCTCCATGTAATGCATGAGTAATTTTTTTAGTTCTCCCAATTTTCTGGCCGCATTCACTCAGCGTTTCTCGCTCTCTTTAACGTTACAGGTCAGAACGTTAACATTTTCATTAAAGCCTACGCAAAGCGATTGTACCAATCATTATCAACAGTATTTCTCAAAACTAGGGGGAGGAAGGAACAGACAGCTTACTTAGAAATGAGTGCACTTTCTACTTAAATCTACCTAACTAAAAATCAATTTACAAAAATTATGATTTATTCCAATGAATAACATTTTTCCTTAAAAAAAAAGGACTGATCCCTGAAAATGAGGACAAATTATAATAAATAAAAATTCAAAATTTTTAACTTATTATTAAATCAAATTTTCTAAGAACATTTTCAAGTATATACTTTTTGAGACTTTTTTTTACAGTCTAGAACGCCCGCTTTTACTACATACACCAACTAAGACGAGGTGACTGGCAATACATGGAGTGAAGATGGAGCACTGGTGGAATGCGATGGGGGGGGGGGACCGGAAAACCCGCAGAAACCCCGCACCACTTAGTCAACTCCCACTAGCGGTTGCCACCTCGATGAGAGGCAAGGGGTCTAAACACGCCACGGCGCGCTCACATTATACTTTTACTTTCTCTACCATATACATACAAAGTTCATAGTACCTAGGTAAAGGAAGTATTGTATTCCTCCACTAAATTCGATGCCGACCTTCCACCGGAAATATGGTTTAAGATCCCTGCATTTTTAGAAACTTTTTAGTGAGAGAGAACGATTGTGTGTATATGTATGTGTGTGTTAAATACCAAACTTGGTAGATTGATTGAAAAAAAAAAAGAACTTTCTAAAAAATATTCGAACGATTTTAATTAAAACACCATTTCCCCCATCACTTTTAATTTTCTCAACTGGAATATCGTCATTCATTTTCTATTCTATTTACTTTTTCTTTTATTCCTGGCGATGCAAAGAGAGCCTAATTTCAATTTGATCACACGCCAACCAACTCTTAAAATATTTGACTATGGCTTTAGCTTAATCTATTTCCTTATTCCCCTTGTATCTAAAGGAAATATATAATAAATCCATTTCGGCTGCTCTTACCTTGATTTCCATGAAATTAAGTTTTTGTAAAAATAGCTTGCTGCACAATAAGTAGAGAAAGTGATGCGAGTATAGCACATCAGTTTTTTCTTATCAGAATGACAGTAGGGAGTTGTTTTTATTTATTAATTTATTTTTTTTCTATTTATGGACGCTCTTTACCTATTTTGGTTCTCAGCGTTCCATTCAATGTTGCGCGTGAAAGACCGCTTAATTTTGCTCAGAGGTCTCCTTGTTAGCTTAAGGTTCTTTTACATGCCGTAAATATACAATACGGGACCAACGGCTTTGCTTCCCTTCCAGAAGATGTCATGCTCAGGATTTTTACGCCCTCCGCGACCTTAGGTACAAGAGGTTAAATTGGTAACCACTACACACAGAGTTAAAGCACGGAGGGAGGGAATGGTAGCATTTTTGAGAATTTTTTCAGATATTTCACACATTTACCCCCAATTTCTAAAAATCTTAGTTTCTAAAATCTTAACCAGTTCCCAACTTATGCATTAATAACCATGTAGATATTTTTTTATGAAAAATACATAGCTAGAATTTTTGGCTAGTTAATGTGCACTAAGGGCATTTCTTCGGTTGTAATAGTTTCATTTTTTAGCACTAAATGCTCATTATGATGAATTTTTTAACTTATGAGAGGAAATTTCAGGAATAGTTTTCTCAATACATGCTAACTAAATTTTTCTGTGCAGTTACTATATTTGCATAGCAATTTTAATATTTTCCTTTTAAAATCGCTCAATTCATACATGAACCAGCAGGGCGCAGAGAAGCTATTTTGCAGAAACAGCTATTCTGACTAAACAGTTGCGAACGGTTTTGACGAATTTTCGACACGATTTCATATACCTTTCCTCTATCAATGTTTTTAATAAGTGAGATGAACTAGATATTAGATATTAAATTCCAATGAAGTTATGATGTTTCTTAGACTGGAATATAACGTTTGATAAAACTATAATTCTCAGTACAATATCCAAATAATGCTAACAGAACAAAGATTCTTGCAAACAATATACCCCTATCTGATAGGGTTGCATAAAACTAAAGAGGAAGAGAAACTGGAGATAAACACGAAGACATATTTTGGCCTTTGAACAATGTGTAAGAGTCATTTTTGAAATTGAGTTTTATTTATGGACTCTCTTTAACTATTGCGCTTAGTAGAGCCACATTCTATATTGGACCTTATTTTTGCTCAGAGACCTCTTTTGCAGGCTTGAGGTTCTTTTACGAACCGTAAATCTTAGAAACGGGACTAACGGCTTTTACTTCCCTTCCGAAGGGAGACATAAGAAAGAGTTTTACACCCGACAAAATCCATCGTCCTCCACCGGGTTTGAACCTGCGACCTTAAGAACCAGAAACTAGAATGTTGCTCCCAGATCACGGAGGACGAATTGATGTTTTCTATATTCATTTCAGATAGGGGTGAGTTTTAATTAATGATTTGTGAGATGAATAAGGGGGAAAATACCAAAGTGCCTTAACAAATCTCTAAACTTATTCGAAACCATTGTTTTTCCAGAAGAAAGATTCACAAAAAGGACTATTCTTTATTTCCAAGAACAACAAAACACCTTTCGCAGTTTCATCAGTAAATCAAGCTCTTAATCTCTTAAAAACAGGATATAATTTTATTTTTATTTCAACCTGGACTGATTGTAATGGAACGAAATAAGAGAAAATGTTATGTACTACATTTACAAAACTTTCTCTACCTATTCTGCAACAAACCACACTTGCAAACGTTTATTCTACTGTCTACTTCATACTAAGAGAGATAAACATTAACACAAGTATTTTCTTGTAGAAGGCAAATAAAAAAATCTGATGTGTTCAAATCACATAGATTTCTCCATATCTTTTGTAAATATACTATTCTTACAAAAGATTATTGTTTAATCTAGGTATATAACGCTAACCAAGAAAAATATTACCAGTCTTATTATTTAATTGCTTATAAGAAGAAGGAAAACATGGTAATACACTAGGCTAAAATGACAATCAAATTTCCTAATAGCTGACGTTTGTCATTGAAATTCTGTTATTTTTTTTTTCAAAGACGGGATAAAACAAAAGAGATACGAAACAAAGGGAACTTCCCGTTTGAGAAAAGTTGAAGTAATTTAAAATTAAAACGAATAACAAGGAAAATCTCGGAAACAGTTAATTCTACAAAAAAATATGTGATTTTCTCTATAACGTTGTTTCAAATTATACCTTATTCTTCTGTGTACTTCATGCTAATCCAGATAAAATTAGCAGAAATGGTCTTATTATTTGCTTCCTTGTAAGGAAAATGGAAGGAAGGGAGTATAAATATTTTAAATCTGAAACCAATAACAAGGAATGTCTCAGAAACGAACAGCTCAAAAAAAGGTGTGTTTTAACATAAATTATGTGTTTTAACGAGATCTACATATTTAGTGCAGTAAGTTTATGTCTGTCTCTGACGGTTTAACAGTTATGCAACATTCCGTAAAATTCATCTAGAATAAAGAGGTCTTCAGAGGCTATTCTCAGAAAATTCAAAATATACATTTTATTTGTCATGTAAATATTTTTAATATACGATATTTTAATCAAAATCATTAAGAGTCATTTTTTTGAAAACCAAAAATTTCGAAAAATGTTACATGTAAAGGGTAGTTGTGATGGGGTACATTCTTGAAAATCTTCGTGTCCCATACTTGGGAAATACTATACTTAAATACCATGCATTTTTCATTTTTGAGCTATGCTGTCCACACATACACAAAAACACTGATCTTTTTTTAAAAATGTTTTTATTTGGATTCAGGGGGTCTCAACATATAAATGTCCAGTGAAATCTCGGGATTGAATTTTTGGGTGCAAAACAATAACTTCTCTATACACAATGTAAATATAGATATGTGCAGAGAAACTAAAAATGTATGATATAAATTGTGTGCTTTAACGAGCTCTACATTTTTAGTAAGTTTTTATTTACCTCTTACAGGGTACCAATTATACGAAAATCATCCCACATGAAGAGATATTCAGGGGCTATTCGCAGAAAATTCAAGATTTCATTTGTGATAAAAAAATCTTAAACATATGGTGCTTTGATCAAAATTATTAGAGCCTTTTTTGATAAAATAAAAAATGCTTGAAAATGTTCCGTGTAAAGAGTAGTTTGGCCTGGGCCTTTCCTGAAAATCTTAGTATCGCATCCTTGGAAGTCACTGAACTCAAATTACCAAGTTTGGTATTTAACCGAGTTTTGGTTTTTGAGTTATGCTGTCCACACACACACACACACACACACACACACACTCACACATACAAACACGCGCGCGCGTGAGCGGATATTTTTATAAACAGTTTTTTATTTAGGGGTCCTCAAAACATGTATTTCCGGAATATGTCGGTAACCAATTTGTTGGGCAGAATACAATACCTTTCCTATCTACTGCTACATTGTATATATCTGACAAAACAAAAACACACTAAGTTAAAACGATTGTGACATTTTTAAGAGCTGGCCGCTATGTGGCGGCTTGAAGTTCTGTTCTCCTTGTATGACCAGGATGGAAAAGAAAAGACTGACAACTTCTCATCTGACAAAAGTAAAATTACTGGAAAAGTAAAATCCTAAGCAAGGAATATCTCGGAAAGGTCAACTCCGCAAAAAAGTGATCTGGCATAGTGTGTGTGATTTAACGAGTTCTATATTTTTGTTTAATATGGTTTTTTGTCTATCTGTTGTCTATGTTATTCGCAACTCGTCCTGAATGAAGAGAGCTTCAGAAGCTATTCCCAGAGAATTCCAGATACAACTTTTGTCATGTGAATATCTTTAATATACATATCTGTATGGTATCTTAATAAAAAGATCATTAGATCTATTTTTAGAAAATCGAAAATTCCGAAAAATCTTATATGTGAAAAATAGAATGAGTTAGGGTTTTTTTTCCTGAAAAGCTTCGTGTCGTAAGATATCACATCTTACTGTATCACCAATTTTACAAACATTTTGGGTGCAATGCAATACTTCCTCTATCTACTATGTAAATTGTACGTGGTAGAGATCGTAAATATATTTTGAAAATAACAATATTCAGTTCTGTTATTTTAAATGTTTATTTTATTTGAAATATTCCTAACAATTGTTTCTGCAGTACATTAATGTCCTCTCAAATTAATTATGAACATACATTCATTAATTAATAATATTAATAATAATAATAATAATAATAATAATAATAAGGTATTTCGTAATGAATTAGACATTTGTGGTATATCTAAAACACAGGAATTCATATTGACATGTTCTCAAGTTTTCAAGTAGGTTATTTTCACTGAAATTGAATTATTTCAGAAAGCTCACTTTGATGTGTATTTTTTTTTCCATTATCGTCATTTTAATAGCCTGTGTAAACAGATTACAAGAGTAAACAACTTGAAACGTGCCTTCAGAAACTTGATAGTTAAGAAATGTTGAAGGCAAATGAGAGCGCAAGTGCCTGTCACGTTTCTGAAAAATTATTATCTGACATTAAAGGAAGTCGGCTGTGGCAAGTCCTATTTGCCTCCATCTCTTTCTTGTTAACGACTGTAGCTTCCTTCTTATTACAGTTGCCTCTCCCCTCTCGACCTTGTTTCTTGTGACGCCTCCTCAGTAAAAATTACAGAGTAATTGTGTCCCTGCTGGCACCTGTCCCAAAGGCAACAGCTGGCATCACCTCCAGGCAATATTTCGTCTTCCTTTGCCTAAATGCTTGCAACAAATTTGGTCACAAGAGTTGCCTTTAACACCACATCGTATGCTTTACATTGTCATTAAGTGTGACGTGTCTACACATTTGTACATACTGCATTTCCTTCCAAGTATTCTTTTCAATGCATGCCTCTAAATGGCTGCTATGTATTCATTTATTCTCATACTATAAAACCCAAACTTTTTACTTTCTCTACACACTATCATAAGGTAAGTAGCAGTGGCGGCCGCTGAGGAATGATACTGATATTGCCAAGAAATAATTGATATAATAAAACTCTTCAAATACTTGTTTATTCTTGCAGTAGCATTGTGTAATTTTCTGAGTACCCGGTAAATATATATCACAATGTGTTTTATTAATAAAGTTAATAGAATGGAAAACGGAAAATGCAACAGTGCTTTTGAATTCAAGTTGTAGACAAAAGATCAGAGCAAGCCTTTGATAGTAATTCCTGCTATAGGAGGCTCGTGTGTACGATTCCACGAAACAGAAACAAAAATGCAAAGACTATGCTAGCAATTTAGCGATCTACTGCCGACAATTCCTAGATTTTCATTAGTAATTAAAAGTAACAATAACTCAGAAAATCATACTATATACGATTACGTGCGCTCGCGTTTGTGTTTTTAAAAATAACTAATATTTAAAACTAAAAACAAATGTTGAAAAATATTTTTATTTTAACACCTGAAACACGTGTATTTGTTTATAACGATATATTGGTGTCTACTTCTGCATTGGATTTAATGAAACTTCAAAATACGCTGACATTAACTTGCAGCAAGTTGTTAACAGGAGGATTTAGGCGCGAACAGTGTTCCTTCGTTCATCGTTGTCTCCTGCAATGTACTGCACTTTACTGCGCTCTGGAGGGTGAAACGGAGACTGTGCGCCAGATCAACCTTGGCACCACATCCACCCATAAGCAGTCACTATAAACGGACGCTCTAGCCTTATTCACAATGGCTTATGAGCTGAAACGGTGCCCATCTGCAACTTGCCGCAAGCCTCAGAAAACTACAGAATTGGTCTTATTACTTAATTCCTTATTAGTAGAAGTGAAATAAAGGAATACACTAGGTGAACGCAATAGTCAGATCCCTTACAAACTTTCGCTTTTGAATCTGAAATTAGGTTCTCTTTCCCATTTGAGAAAAGTTTAAGTAGCTTTAAATTGAAATCAATTATAAGGAATATCTTGGAAACGGTTAACTGTACAAAAATTATATACACAAATGTGAGTTTTTATGAGATCTACAATTTTGGATAGTATGTTTTTATCTATCTCTTATGGTTTACCAGTTATACAAAAGCCATCCAGAATGAAGAGGTCTTCAGAGGCTACTCCAGAACATTTAATATAAATAGTTTCGTTTGTAATAAATATATCTTAAACACATGGTATCTTAATCAAAATCGTTAAAGCCATTTTTGGAAAATAAAAGTTTTAGAAAAATGTTCCATGTAATGAACAATTGGAATGGGGGGTTCTTGAAAATCTTCGTGTCGCATTCTTGGAAGCTACTGAACTCAAATACCAAGTTTGGTATTTAACCGACCTTTTTGTTTTTGAGTCCACAGAGGCACACACACACACACACACACACACACACACATACATACTACATACACGCACGGACCATTTTCTAATTTTTTTAATCAAGAGTCCTCAAAACATGTACTTACGGTGAAATCTTGGTGTCGAATTTTTGGCTGGAATATAATACCTTTTCTACTTACTATGTACATCGTACATACGTGATAGAGAATGCAAAAAGTTATGGTGATGCATAATATGGTGTGTGAAGAGCATAAATAAAAAAACGAAAAACAGTTTAAATACCAAACTGTATTTTAAGTTGTGCATCTTCCAAGTATGCGATACGAAAATTCTCAAAAAAAAAAAAAAATCCCCCGGTGACTCCATATTATCCTTAACTTGAGAAGATTTTTCTACTTTTCTTAAAATAGCTATAACGCTGAGGTTCAAATACCACATTTTTAAGCTGTTTTCCTGTCGAACAAAATGTATATCTTGATTTTAGACTGGGAAGTACTCTTCATTCTAAATGAATTTTGTGATAGTTTTTAAACCGTAATAAATAGAGAAAAGGTTGCTCCACAGAAGATACAGATCTCGTTATATCACACAATATGAGTTTTTCTTTCCGCTAACCATTCCGAGATATTTATTATTCTAGGTTTGAATTGTCAAATGTTTTATAGTTTTTCAACCTCAAAGTCACTTCGTTTTTGTTTGTTTTTTCTTATGATCATAAAAATAAAAAAAATAAATAGAATTTCAAATTTATCACTTAACGACCCTCTCTTGAAAGGTATAACCATTACTTAAGGCTATTCTATTTTCTTAATTCACTTGTACCTACAAGGAAATATGTAATAAAGCAATTTTTTCAAATACTTATCTCGATTTGCATGAATTGGATAGAATCATAAGATTTTTTAAGAATTAACGCACATCTTTATGTGCGTTCAAACCCGGCGAAGGGTAATTGATATTTTCGGACTAAAATTCTTACTATGGCTTCCGTCGGAAGGATGGCAAAGCCGTTGGTTTTTATGTAATATTTATTCGCACCTAAAGCAACTCTATACCTTGAAAAAAGTGCTTGAGTTAAATGTCAGTTCACGTCCGCAAGTCCAATGCCATTTGCCCCATGGTGTCATCTGTGGGCGATGAGTTGGAGCGTCGTGACTATGTGCGACCAGTGGTGAACTCGCAATAAGAAATTGCAGTGATCAAGACACCGTTAGAGGAGGCCAAACCTTGAAATTACGCCGTGGCGCCAAAGTGGAATATTGAAGTATGGGTATAGAAAATAATGTGAATGCAACGCCATCAGATTTGTGTTGGTAATGCTGAATGAACAGACTGGAAACTAGACACTCTGCTGGTCAACATAATCATACTTATAGATGCAGTATGCCCGAATGTTAAATTATATTATGGATAGTAAAATAATAAAATAATGTGAGAATATAAATAAAGTCGTTTGGCTTGCACACGTCAGAGACTGGTTGCCGGTGGGTAAAGTAGAGCGTAATTTTGTATAACTGTAAAATCGGTGTTTAGTATGTAATGAATGTTTATGTTGGAATCAGTTATAAAAAGTAACACAATTGTACCTTGAAAAAACAATGCAAGACCTAGCTTTCCTTGCATTGATATGACGTTCTGCTTAGATTGAAAAACTTGTTCAATTAAAACTATCCTATGTTATCGCGGGATACTACTTTTCAGTATAATTATTTAATAACTGCAGCTTCTGCAAGGAATTTGGCTGGGTTATGTCAGCAAAACAGGATCCTTAGAGAGACTAGGTTTTATGTCCGTATTATGCAAACCAAATGGAGAGTGACATAACTTGCCACTTTCGTTTAGCACGTAGGCAAGGGAAAAAGAAGAGAGCACATAATCGATTTGACACGGGAGCAAGGGTGCGCGACGGGACACATCACTGGACATGGTCCAATGCCTCATCCAAAGAAACGCTTTCTAAATCACACTTAATTGCTTCCAAACAGTGCTGTGTCTAAAAGCCATCTCATTCTGCAAATGGATTTTCGAAGAAATTTCCTTTTACAAAATCTTTAGCAGAAAAAAAAACAAAAAACAGCAATAATGGTATTTCTTCAATCTGGTTTTCACTCAAGTAGACAAACGAACGAATAAACTGCCAATTTCTTGTGTGCTGGTTTCATAATATGGAGATCTTAGTTTCGATTCCCTGCTAGTAATAAGCGCAGGAGAATTAATCAGAATCATTCCCATTCAGCCTAAATGAGTAAATGCAAGTGAGCGATTCTGTTTCACACGGGTAACCAACCACTGTTTCTCAAGTCAAAGTACAGATATGAACACATTAAGGGAGGTTATAAAAGTGAAACAATTTTAAACATCTGCATAACCTTCTCTTTCCATTATTACCAATGTTATATATACTTAAAATTACTTTAATAAAACCTTATTTTTTCTATCTGCGTCAGTTAACCCAGCTGAACGTTGCCGTCGACTGGGCGTTTGTGTTCTGTAAATGTGTGTATATGGAAAAATAATAGGAAAAACAAACAGAAAAAAACGTAAGGAAAAAAAAAACAGGAAGAAATCATAAGAAAAAATGTTTATAGGAATAGTTCGTTTGAATGTAAACGTGGAAACGCTAAGCCAGGTGTCGCCAACTGTTTACTTTTTGAATAATGCTGAGAGAGCAAATTAGATCCATGCTCCTGCAAATCGCCGGCTGTGTGCTCTACGTGAATAATTACACGGAAAGTCCTCTGAGAGTATGCAACATTTTGCCTTTGAAATACGTAATCCAATTGCATAGGCTTAATACACCTAATGCAGGTTCATGATTGTCAGAACAATAAATTGTTATATTAGTATTTACATATACATTTTCATAGGTTTGGTGGTCGTAACATAACTAATTGAAAAAATGTGATGTGTTCCATTCACGTGACTTTCGCTACTTGTTCTGCAAGCAAACTATTCTTACAAAGATTATTCTTTTACCTACATCATGCTAATCGAGATAAACATTAACAAAATTTGTATTTTAGTTTGCTTCCTTCTAAACAGAAGAGAAATAGGGATACACTAGGCTAAAGCGATTGTCAAATCTTTTAAAAGCTGATCCCTAGGTGAACAATGAAGTTCGGTTCGCTTTGTATTCTAGTAGAAAAAAAAAGAAAAGAAAGAAAGATGAAACAACAAATGTGAAGCTCATAATAAGGAATATCTCATAAACGGTCAAATCTACAACAAATTATATATGACATAATTTGTGTTTTTACAAGATCTACATTTTTTGTGTAGTAAATTTTTGTCTATTGCCTACGGTTTACCAGTTTGCAAAATTCATCCAGAATGAGGTGGTCTTCAGAAGCTATTCCCAGAAAATTTGTGATTTAAATATCCTTAATATATAGTATCTTTATCAAAATCGTTAGAGCCATTTCAAATTTTTCTTCAAAACAATTTCCAAGTAAAGGGTAACTGGCAGGTGGGGGAGTTTCTTGCAAATCTTCGTGTCGCATTCTTGGAAGATACTAAACTTAAATACCAAGTTTAGTACTGGACGGTCTTTTCGTTTTTGAGCTATGCTATTCACAAACACACACGTTTTTTTTTTGTTTGTTTTTTTTTTTAAATGCTTTTATTCAACATCGAATATTTGGGTGGAATAAAATTCTTCTCTACCTACTATAGGCATAGCAAGCAAAAAAATAATGGCAATTAATGTAGTATTAACATAATAAAACAACAAGTTCCTTATTAAAGTTCGAAGGCTTTCTACAAGTTTTTCTACAAGTGAAACAAGTTCCTTAGCTTGGTTAATGCCGTTATAATCGCATTGTAACGCCCACAATGAGTAATATTTTAATTAACATTTATAGCAGAGATTATGAACTGGCATCTTCGTAATTAGTAGTAATGTCCTTATCCTTGGCAACTGTCACACACACTTGTATGGACTTCGTAATTCATTGCAAATTGAATTTTCTGAATGCAGAAATTTGCCAAAAACTAAACACTTATTCCGCCACTTAGTGTTTCATTCGCACGACTTTCTCTACATCTTTATAACAAATTATTGTTAAAAAGTGTTTTCTTCTATCTACTTCAAGCTAATTGAGATAAAAAGCTGCAGAAATAGTCTTACTGCTTAGTTCCTTATCACTAGAAGGGAAATAAGGGAATACACTAGATAAAGTGATAGTCAAATCCTTTGAAAGCTAGTTGCTATGCGATTGAAATCCCTTTCTTTGCATGGCCAGGAGTTGAAAGTTCTGTATGAAAAAAGTTTATGTATTTTAAAATTGAAACAATTATTAAGGAATATCTCGCAAATGGTAAATTCCACAAAAAAATGCATATACAGTAAATTGTGAATATTAACGAGATCTACATTTTGGTGTAGTAAGTTTTTGTCTATATCTTACGGTTCACAGCAAAAGTCTTTCAGAATGAAGAGGTCTTCAGAGGCTATTTCCAGAAAATTCAAGATATACATTTCATTTGACATGTAAATATCCGTAATACACAGTATCTTAATCAAAATCGTTAGAGCAATTTCTTAGAAAAACAAAATTTTCAAAACATTTTCCATGCAAAGTAGCTGGCAGGTGTGGTATTTTCTTGAAAATCTTGTCGCTTTCTTGGAAGGTACTAAACTTAAATACAAAGTACGGAACTTAACCAACTTTTCGTTTTTGACCTATGCTGCCCTCCCCCTACCAGACACACACGGACCTTTTCTAAAAATGATTTTTTTGGAATCGGGGTCTCAAAACACGTATTTTCGGTGAAATCCTGGAATCGAATTTTTGGGTACAATATGAGGTGTGATCAAAACATAACAGGAATTTTTTAATTTCGCGCGCTTTATAAACCCATTTTCAAAACTTTTTTTTTTATTTTGTAGGTACACATGTTCCTGAGATATGTGCATTTTCAGTTGTTTTAAATAGTTAGTTTATTGTTGACAGTTAAAAGGGTTATACGTATTTTCGAAGGCTCAGCGAATTTGCATTAAATTTTGCTTGAAAAATGGAGTAAAATGTTCGAAATGTTGGCTGTGGCTTTTGGCAAATTTACTATGACTAAGGCAAGGGGTTTCGAATGGTATCGACGTTTCAAGTAGGGTCGAGAAGACGACGATTCCCTTGACATCCTAACACATCAATTACTGATGACAATGTAGAAGATGCAAAGAAATGGTTCTACCATATGGTTATACAGTCAATAAGGAATACAACCTAAAAGTTATGCGCCGTTTGTATGAAGTAATCCGACGAAAACGACCAGAATTTTCGCAAAACTACTCATAGATAGTGCTCCTGCTCACACGCCAACGCTTGTTCGTGATTTTTTTTTTGGCAAACACCAGAAACGCCTCAGCCACCGTATTCGTTGGACATGGCCCCCTGCGACTTATTTCTATTCCCGAGGCTGAAGAGAACATGAAAGAAGTCGTTTAGCCACTATTGGTGAGCTAAAAACAGAATTGCTGAAGTAGCTGAACACCGTAAGGAAAAGTGAGTTATTTTCAAGATTGGCACAAGTGCATTCATTATATCTGAGGGAGTTTATTTTGAAGAGTACAAAGTTGATGCAAATGCATAAAGATTGTTTAAGAGAAACAAAAATACGCCATATGAATAGTACGTGTAGTGAAAGCAAAAAGCGAATCACTGAATGTTACAACACTTGTTCCATTTTACCGAAAATACGTTGAAATGCAAACTAACCGATGATTCAGTACCAACTTTGACTTGACGACGCGTAATAAAAGCGAATATACGATGGTAACACCAACTTGGCTTAGCAACATCATCCATTTTGAAACAAAAGTACTTATTGAAACCACCTTCACACAAAATATTAAAAGCCCACTCCATGGTCTAGGGATAGCGTTCCTGTTTCACATTTAAAACGTCTCTAAGTCGAATTTCAGTTAGGGTGAATAATGTTTGGTTGGAGTTTCCCTTATTTTGAAAATATACATATGAGGTAACTATGGAACCCAGACAGATTTGAACTCATTGCATCATTGATGTTCGGTATGACTACTCCTTTTAAGGACATTAATATAATTAGTTTTCTATCCATTTAAAGTTGATTGTGACATACAACTGTAGAAAATGTCTTCCACTTATCACTTGGTATACAAAGATAAATGAGCTTATGAGACATAAAAGAATAGACACATGGTGTTTTCAGCGAAGACTGCATAGCTTTAGAACTTTTGCAATTTTTGTTCAATTTAACTAAGATTGATAGGTTAATTATCCTAGTTAAAATCAAGATAACTCAAAGTAGTACAAGGCCTTATTGCTCTTTTCATTTATCGCTTATGGCGTTACTGAGTCCGCAAAATGGCTCACAGAGGCGCCAAAAATTCTGTATGCAACGTAATTTAGTGACAATTAGTGCAATTAGTTGGGATGTAGTTTAGAGTTTTTCCTCAATCATGCTTCCCTTCAGACCCCTCAGCTATGGAAACTACTAAAAACAACGTTTATTTACGAGTCTTGGCTCCTCTAACGGTTTCTTTATAAATGGAATTTCTAGTTCGCGATTTCGCCACTATTCACGCATGGTGACGAGGGATAACATCATCGCCATAGACAGCGCCAGGACGAACCACGATTTGCTGATGTGAAACTGACGGAATTTAACCCAGGGACGTTTTATTTTAAAGTATGGGGTTCTTTTATATGAAAATAAACATTACACAGACCAACGGCATTACTTCCCTTCCATCATCATCCTGTCGCCCTCCGTGGTGTAATGGGATTTTTTTCGGGCGTAAAAATCCTTAGCATGGCTTCCTACGGAATGGAAGTAAAGCTGTGGGTCCCGTGTCGTAGATTTACGGCACGTAAAAGAATCTCAAACCTGATAAGAGAGGCCTCTGAGCAAAATTAAGCGATCTTTCACGCCCAGTATAGAATGGGACGCTGAGAACCAAATCAGTTAAAGAGCGTCCATAAATAACAGGCAATTTCATTTCCATCATCCTCCGCTGGATTTGAACCCGCAGCCTTGGGTTTGAGGCAAGCATGGTAAGCACCACACCACAGAGGGCGAAAAAAAACAACAAATTGCACGAAAACCAGTGAAATTCAGTTACACACACACACACACACACACACACACACACACACACACACACACACAAACCTAGGGGCTAACAGAGCGCATGTTAAAATCGCGCTATTACTTGATATGTTGGCAGCACAATGCAAAGCGGAATTTGCTAGTCATGTGTTCGCAACACGCCATAATAAGCGGTTAGAATACAGCTGGGTGGTGGAAGTTTTCTTTAGCCAAGAAATTCCCTATCCTTCCCAGAATATGGAACTACGAATGAGACTGGTCTAATTTAGAAACTTAGAAGCTCAACGACAATAGTACACAATTACAAAAGTGAATGGCGTCGACATGACCAGGCAGTTAAAGGCGGGGGCATAAATGGAATAACAACAACAATAATAATAATAATAATAATAATAATAATAACAACAACAAACGGAGTCAGCGCCATCGGAAGGGAGAGTGTGCACAAGTGGCGCGCCGAAATCCTGATCGAGTTTTCTCATACGGAAAGAATCTAATACCATCATTATGTCAAGCTTGTATTATTACTATAAAAATCTGATGTGTTCCATTCACATGACTTTCTCTATATCAGTGCAACAAATTATTCTTAAAAATCTTATACTTCTATTTACTTTATGCTAATCAGAAAAAATGAGCAGAAATAGTCTTATTACTTGCTTCCTTGTAAGTAGAAGTGAAATAAGGGACTACCATAGGTTAAAATGATAGTCAAAAGCTGGTTTCTATGTCAATGAAGTTCCTTTGCTTATATGGATAGGAGTTGACATGTTCCTGTATGAGAAAAGTATGTTTTTCATAATAGAAACCAAAAATAAGGAATATATCGAAAACGACGTTTTCACGAAAAAAAACTATATAACATAAATTGTGTGTTTTAACGTGCTCTACATTTTTTGTGCAGTAAGTTTTTGTCCAACTCTTACGGTTTAGCAGTTATTAAAAATTCAGTAAAATTCATCCAGAATAAACTACTCTTAAGAGGCTATTCCCAGAAAATTCAAGATATACATTTTATTTGTCAGGTAAATATCTTTAACATACGAAATTTTAATCAAAATCGTTAGAGCCATTTTTGAGAAAATCAAAATTTTCGAAAAAAGTTCCAAGTAAAGGGTAGTTTGGGGTGGGGGGATTTTTCTCAAAATCTTCGTGTCGCATCCCTGTAAGATACTAAACTTAAATACCAAGTTTGGTATCTACCCGACTTTTCGTTTTTGAGTTATCGTGTTCACAGACACATTGACACACAGACACACACACACACACACACACACACACACGGACCTTTTTGTGAAAATGATTTTTTTGGATATTGGGGACCCTAAAACATATATTTCCGGTGAAATCTCGGTATCGAATTTTTGGTTGGAGTGTAATACCTTCTCTATAGACTATGTACATAGTGCGTATAGAGAAAGTAAAAACTGCACTGTGGCTTAAGGTGATGCATCTGCGAAATTAGACTAAAAATCTGATGTGTACCATTCACATGACTTTCTCCATATCCCTGCAACAAATAATTCTTAAAAAGCTTATACTTATGTTTACTTTATGCTAAACAGAAAAACATAGCAGAAATAGTCTTATTACTCGCATCCTTGTAAGTAGAAGCGAAATAAGGGACAACCGTAGGTTAAAGTGATAGTCAAAAGCTGGTTGGTATATCAATGAAGTTCCTTTGTTTATATGGATAGGTGTTGACAAGTTCCAGTATGAGAAAAGTATAAGTTTTTCATAGCAGAAACCAAAAATAAGGAATGTCACAAAAACGACGAACTCCACGAAAAAAATGTATATACCATAAATTGTGTGTTTTAATGTGCTCTACATTTTTTGTGTAGTAAGTTTTTGTCCATCTCTTACGGTTTAGCAGTTATTCAAAATTTAGTAAAATTCACCCAGAATAAACTACTCTTCAGAGGCTATTCCCAGAAAATTCAAGATATACATTTCATTTGTCAGGTAAACATGTTTAATATCCGAAATTTTAATTAAATCGTTAGAGCCATTTTTGAGAAAATCAAAATTTTTGAAAAAAATTCCATGTAAAGGGTAGTTGGGGTGGGGGGGATTTTGCTCAAAATCTTCGTGTCGCATCCCTGAAAGATACTAAACTTAAATACCAAGTTTGGTATTTTACCGAATTTTCGTTTTTGAGTTATCGTGTTCACAGACACACGGACACACACACACACACACCCACACACACACACACACACACACACACACACACACACACGGACCTTTTTGTGAAAAGGCTTTTTTTTTTTTTATATTGGGGGCCCTAAAACATATATTTCCGGTGAAACCTCGGTATCGAATTTTTGGTGGAGTGCAATATTTTCTCTATACACTATGTACATAGTGCGTATGGAGAAAGTAAAAATCTGGTGTGTACCATTCACATGACTTTCTCCATATCCCTGCAACAAATAATTCTTAAAAAGCTTATACTTCTATTTACTTTATGCTAATCAGAAAAAATTAGCAGAAATAGTCTTATTACTCGCATCCTTGTAAGTAGAAGCGAAATAAGGGACAACCGTAGGTTAAAGTGATAGTCAAAAGCTGGTTGCTATGTCAATGAAGTTCCTTTGTTTATATGGATAGGAGTTGACAAGTTCCAGTATGAGAAAAGTATATGTTTTTCATAGCAGAAACCAAAAATAAGGAATGTCACAAAAACAACGAACTCCACGAAAAAAATGTATATAACATAAATTGTGTGTTTTAATGTGCTCTACATTTTTGTGTAGTAAGTTTTTGTCCATCTCTTACGGTTTAGCAGTTATTCAAAATTTAGTAAAATTCACCCAGAATAAACTACTCTTCAGAGGCTATTCCTAGAAAATTCAAGATATACATTTTATTTGTCAGGTAAATATCTTTAATATCCGAAATTTTAATCAAAACCGTTACAGCCATTTTTGAGAAAATCATAATTTTCGAAAAAAGTTCCATGTAAAGGGTAGTTGGGGGTGGGGGGCTTTTTCTCAAAATCTTCGTGTCGCATCCCTGGAAGATACTAAACTTAAATACCAAGTCTGGTATTTTACCGACTTTTCGTTTTTGAGTTATCGTGTTCACAGACACACGGACACACACACACACACACACACACACACCTTTTTGTGAAAATGCTTTTTTTGGATATTGGGGACCCTAAAACATATATTTCCGGTGAAATCTCGGTATCGAATTTTTGGGTGGAGTGCAATACTTTCTCTATACAGTATGTACATAGTGCGTATGGAGAAAGTAAAAATTGTGAAAAATTAGAGAATGCTGTTGTTTCACAATAAAATAATGTGAATTCTAAACTTTAAGAAAATATGTGCCTTTCCCAATTAGCGCACTTAAACTACCAATAACAAAAGCTATAAATGGCGCATGCTTATTAATAGGCATTCCCAGCTTTAAACCTTATTTTCTCGCAAACTTTTTTACAACACTTTTCCATATTCGAAGTCCACACGACTCAATTCTTTTTATTAATTTGTTTAAAAATGTATGTTGTCTCTCAAAAGCATGTTAGTGAAAATGGTTATATTAATTTTTCGAAATAATTTTCCAATTTTGAAAAATAAAATATGAAATTTTGAAAAATTAAGGGATTTGGAGAGTACGAAAAGTAATAATTTTTTTCTCCACTAGTTAGGGCTAATATAAAAGAATATAATATGACATCTATCCGTGAACTCATTTGCTGTAATACTGGATTTCTTACATTACTACTTTTAAAAATGCATTTCGTGGCCCAATATTTTTAGAACAATGAATTTAGACAGTAAAAATGATTTAAATACCATTCAGGCAAGAATTTTGATACAAGGCAAACATCATGTGTCATAATAAACTCAAACTAAGCTCCGTGGCACAACAGCTCAAAGTCGGGCCAACGCTTACCGCCCGACCACTGCGATCCCCGTCTCTACCCATTATAGGAGTCATGGATGGTGTGCAGTACTGGAGTTAATGCGTATACGCAACCTGAAACCGCTACTGTTTCCTCAAGTAGCTCTTAAATGGCACCACCCAGGGAAATCTCGAGGCTGAGTGCACCCCGAACCAGGTTTCCCAGCGGGAGAATATTCCCACGCCGGTACCGGGAATCGAACCTGGGCCTCCTGCTTGGTAACAGGCGCGCTACCACCGTGATAAGGAGATTACCATTAAGGTGATAATAACTTACTGTATACATTTCAATAAAAGACCTCTTATATATAGGATTTTCCAAATTTCACAGATTCGTTACCTCAGCCTCCGCTTAGGCCCAACCTGAAGCTTAATTTTTAAACGGTGAAACCGGGCCTTAGCAATTTGATTCAGCAACTCAATCTCAAAACTACTTAAAATAGGTATTATTACTTAGCATGGACGTCTTTCTTTCTCTGCGTATTCTTTAAAGTTATTCACCTATTTAACTCTGAGTCAAAGGCAGCTCTATACACTTCAGCGCTTTATTGCACAAAGTTCCTTTGAAGCCGTTTCACTGCGGTCGTATGCTTATCGACCTCGAGATAATTCGATTAATTGAGTGCCAGACTGTAGGTGTTTAAAAATGAGAAAATATAATATAGATTTCACACTGCAATTAATAGGAGCTCTGTGTACCATTCAGCAGAGAGCAAAAAAGAAAAGGCGAGGGAGGAGATTCTTTGCCAGACGCGGAACTTTTTAATTACCATTTATTGAGTCAGTTTAAAGTTTTCTTTCCCTCTCCTCGACCAAGAGATGGCGAAGTTCGTTAAGCTGTCTTACGGTGTTCTTTTAGCGTTTGTGATTTTAAATAATGGGATCGCACAGATAGCAGCTCTTAAGAATTATTGTTATTGTTGTTTTTAGTTATGAATGAGTTAAAGGGAGATTGCAATAACAGAGCTTCTCTGTAATGTGCCATTTTTTAAACTTAAATCGAAAAAAGTTTGCGCCTGAATTAATAATAAAACCGTTTCAGTCATTTCATTTCGGATTTTCCCGAATTTTTTCGCCTTTCCTTTCTTAAAACGTGCCTAATGTGCGCCTTTTCTTGTAAGGATAATGTTGTTTACGGAACGTTTTCTAAAACTGCATATAGGGGAAGCCGGGGCAAGATGACTAATGTGTTAAGTTTAATTGCATGTCTTTGGGTAGCCTCATCTTACTACTAGCTCTCCATACTGCTAGACACTAAAAATTCGTACAGAGAAGCCGCTGTTTCGTTGTTTGTTAGATTACGTTTATGTATTATGCCTGATGTGTTATAATTTTCAAGACCTTCGAAATAAGTTCTCGAGGACTGTATGGTAAAATATCTGCTTATTCTTTGGTATACATGATTACCATTGCCAATATGCTTTTCACAATCACTATTTGTTTATATCTTATTGCTGTTAATCCTACCACAACAATCTAGAATCTTTAACGTTCCCGATTGGGGCAAGTTAACGACGTCGTCATCTTGTCCCGGAACATTTTACCGGTTTTTTTTGTGCTTATATGCACTTTTTTATTTTGTTTTAGGATTCCCTGCGTTGCATGATCTTCAAATGTTAAACAATGCGCTGAGAGATATAGAGATATTTATATTATTTATGGTTTTTGGGCTATTTCATTAATTTTTATAGGCCGCGCCGTGGCCGAGTGGTTAAACCACTTGCCTCTCACCTAGACGGCCGGGGTTCCATCCCAAGCGACCGTATGTGAGATTTGTGGTGGACAAAGCGGTGCTGGGGCGGGTTTTCTCCGGGTACTCCGGTTTCCCCCGCCATCGCATTCCACCGGTGCTCTACCGTCATTCATGTATCATCAGTGTCACCGCCTGCAGTGCCATAAGTAGCTAAAGCGGGCGTTAAACACTATCAAAAAAAAAAATAATTGTTACAGATACGAGTGAAAATAAAAAAGCCTTCTAGAAGGGAATGGAAAATCCAGCACAGAATGAAGAATCAGAAATTTCAATAAATGCTGTTCCCGTTAAGCCAAAACCATGCCGAAGTATTTTGGGTTTTAAAACATAGCAAACCAAATGTGAAAAACGGTAGTCATGTGCAAATGTATTAAGAAACTTTCCTGTGAAAGAGATATAGGTTCAGAAAGAAGCACAGAAAGTGACACAAGAATATCTAAAGCAACAAAAATAAAAATGAAAATGAAGTTTTACTAAGAAATGTGAGTTTGATTTCTGTAAAAGAAGTAAGAAGCCCTGACTACATACACTTATGGCGTCAGCAAACGTCCAAAGAAAGTATACTGCAGTATCATATTACTGATGCGATTTATATTGATCCTCCATCAGAAGACTGGATAGTGTTGCAAATGTCATACATGTGACATGAGAACAATACAAATTTGAGGGAGGATACAAAAATGTATGTAATTTGTATAAGAATAGTCATCTTGCTCCGGTAACGGGGCAATATGACTTTTTGGCATTCATTGTTAAAAATGGCGAAATAATGCTGATCATATTAAAATAAAAATTTATCAAACTAGATACCGTACAACAAAAGATTATACATGCAAAGAAAATAAAGTTATCTCAAAAATGACTTTAATAAAAATGTTCAACTGTTAATATTCTCAACTTGCCCCGGTCTCACCAACTACATTTTTAAATTTTTCTTTTTTTTCTTCTTCTTCTTTTACTTTCTATGGTTCCTACCTATACTAGGTAGAGAAAGAATCAGTTTCACTTTTTTAAAATGTTTACTTACTCTACACGTACTATGTACATGGTGTATAGAGGAGGTATTGTATTGCACCCAAAAATACAATACCGAGATTTCACCGGAAATATATGTTTTGAGACCCCCTAATCCAAAAAAGCATTTTTAGAAAAATGTCGTGTGTGTGTCTGTGGGCAGCTTAGCTCAAAAACGTTAAATAGGTACCAAATTTAGTACCTATTTATGTTCAGTATCTTACAAGGATGCGACACGAAGATTTTCAAGAAAATCCCCCCCCCCAAACTACCCTTAAATGGAAAAATGCTCGAGCATTTTGTTTATCTTAAAAATGGCTCTAACTATTTTTATTAAAATACCAAGTATTAAAGTAATTTCCATAACAAATAAAATGTATATTTTCAATTTTCTGGGAATAACTTCTCAAGACCTGTTCATTCTGGATGAATTCTACTGAATTTTGCATAACTGCTAAATCGTAAGAGATAGAAAAAAACTTACTCCACAAAAAATTTAGATCTCGTTAAAACATACATTTTTTTTCCTGGAGTTGACGTTTTCGGGATATTCCTTGCTATTAGTTTATTAGCTTAAGATTTAAAATACTTAAACGTATAACATACAGGAAATTGTTAACTTCGGGCCACGCAAAGAAATGGATTTCAATCCCATAGCAACATATTTTAAAACATTTGACTGTCGGTGTAGCCTAGTATATTCCCTTATTTCCCTTCTACTTACAAAAAACTAAGAAATACGACCGTTTCTGCTAGTGTTTATCTCGGTTAGCATGAAGTAGATAGAAGAATAAGCTTATTAACAATAATGTGTTACAAAGATGTAGAGAAAGTCACGTGAATGGAATATCAGATTTTTTATAAAAAGACCCCATCCAAAATATAAATAAAAATGAGGTCCACTAAATAAAAACTGATAAACGATGCTCGCATAAACCTAAACTTCATATTAAAGTAAATTATATTCCAAGAATGTGAAATGACGATTTTTAAGGAACGTTTTTGCTTACGCAATCTCTTTTAAGATTTTCTCACAATAGGTTCTAACGATTTTGATTATTTTTACGTTTTGACTTTCGCTTCAAAATTTAGTATTTCCTTTATACCTACAGTGAAACCACTAATAAAACTACCTCTGCAAAAACTACTTTATGACAAAGAAAGAAAAATTAAGTTTTGCAAGAACAATCTCTAGAGGATATTAGCATTTTGCCTAAAACAAAGCAGTTTTTGATTCACGGGCCATATGGATACTTCCTCTACCTTAATTACTTAAATGGTAGAGACAGTAATAGAAATAGTTCAACGCTATAATGCGATTCAAACCGCAGACTTGTGCAAAATACCTAATTCAAGCAACTAACTCTCGGAATCTGTTTCTTTTCACGTAGAGTTCTGACACATTCAGCACGAACCAAGGGCTTTCTGGAGCTTTATATGTGTTGCATGGCTTACTATAAATATTATCAGCCGTTGCTGCTAAGTCACTAATTTGACACACCTGACACTGGAAATGTTTGATTTGAAATGACAATGTTAGCACGATCTGTTCCTGCAGCAAAGAATCAGTTATGTCATATATTAGCTGATTTAGCAACATAATTCGGAGTTCGACGTCACAGGCTCTGTCAAGTTTTTCTACAAAATTGTTTAAACATGTCGGAGCACTGGTTTCTCACAAATCTATAGCCAGTTAACAAGGGGTTGTTCATAGTTCATTGGTGACGTCGCGTAAACAAAAAACAAAAGTATGACAAACGGTCCAGGTGAAGACAATCGCAGCAAGTTACGCCTTTGTTCAACCTCAAAAGAAAGAGCAGCTATCGCTAGATATTAAAAGGAACCCACATCATGATGCCGATTACAAACGAAGACAAGTTTAAAAGGAAGAAATTTCTTTGTTCGGAATTCTTGTGAAGACGGCGGATTACCATAAACATTTACTTAACTTCACTACGTCAAACGTCGGCACATAAACTATCTCTTGCTACCAAGTTGTCACGCAGGATGTCAACGTGCACGGTCATTCTCTGAGAGACACTGATGGACGTTCGCTACATTCACAATATTTCCCGGCGTCAGATCCAACCGATTTGGGCAACAAAATTTGATAAACCAGCAAAAATAACGATATGCCTAGAATATGAACAAAACCTACTGAAACTATTTACAACCAAATTGACTCTAATCATAATCCTAATATTAATAACAATAATAATAGTAATATAATGATATTTTTTACAAATCCTATGTGTTTCTCTATCTGTCGGCATACAAACTTCTTACAAAATATTCTTCTTCTTTCTACTTCTTGCTAATCGAAATAAACATTAGCAGAGTGGCTAGTTCCTTATAAGTAAATACGAACTAAAGCAGTACACCAGATTAAAGTGATTGCTAAATGTTTTAAAAGTTGTCGCTATGCAATGCATTGAAATTCGCTTCTTCGCACAGCCAGAAGTAAAAGAAAAGCAACACAGAAGCATTCCTTTTGAGAAAAGTGTACGTATTTTTAAATACAAACCAATAACAAGTTATATCTCGGAAATGGTTAGCTTCATGTGTTTTGATGAGATCTACATTTTTGGTATAGCAAGTTTTTGGATATATCTTACGGTTTACCAGTATATAAAAGTCCGTCAGAATGAAGAGATCTTAGAGGCTCTTCCCAGGAAATTCAATATATATATACGTATGTATTATTTGTCATATAAGTATCTTTAATATACGGTATGTTAATCAAAATCATTAGAGCCATTTTATAAAAAAAAAAAAAAAATTAAAATTGTTCTATGTAAAGGGTAGTTTGAGGTGTGCGATTTACTTGAATTTCCTGGAAACAGCCTCTGAATCCCTCTTCATTCTGAATGATTTCTGCATAACTGGTAAACGTAAGAGATAGTATACAATTTATTGCACAAAAATGTAAGTTATATTTCGTTAAAACATATAATTTATGTCTTTTTTGTGCGGGGTGATATCCATATTCTTTGTTATCGGTTTCAATTTTAAAATACTTATCTATACTTTTCTCAAACAGGAAGTCGCAATCCATTTTTATTTAATTTTACTCCTGGCAATGGAAAGAGAATCAAATGTCAGAGTAAATCACACAGCAACCAGCTTTTAATAGATTTGAGTAGTGTATTTCCTTATTTTTCTTCTACTTACAAGAAACTAAATAATAAGATCAATTCTGCTAATGTTTATCTCGATTACCATATGTTGATAAAAGAATAATTTTTGTAAGAATAGTTTGTTTGCAAAACTGGCTGAGAAAGTCATGTGAATGGAATGCACCAGCATTTTTTTAGTTAGCCACGACATTGAGCCAAATGTAGATAAAATACGCGGCATTAATAACATCCTTCCATAATTCTAAAATTTACATACAATGGATAATAACACGAAATCAAACTGGTGGTTTAATACAGGAAAATATGGACGGGTTGAGAAATTGTAGGACTTGAGTGACATCAACAAGACATATAATCCAACATTTAAAAAAAGAAACCGCAGGCATATCCAACATCACACTGGGGAACAATAAAATTATCAACATGGTTTCCAACTGAATAATGAGACAAGACTTATAATAATCACCGACACTACGTGTTGGAAAAATCGAGTAATGTAATACATTTTGGACATACATTTTAAATTTAACGTTTGCTAGGTAAGAAGAGTTAAACTATGCCGTACAAAACCGTAACCTAAGATATATAGAAAGAAATGTGGAACAAGGCGCTTTTAATTTAGAACGCAGCATAAAAAATCGTAGTTTAAAAAAAATCTATATTTTAGCAGGACGCAAGAAATGTTAGCTCTTTTAATGCTTTTCAAGTCTCCCCTCAATACTACTGTTCTATTACCTTCAGGATTTACTATTACGTGATAAAAACAAAAATGCGAAAATGAAGAGAATGTACCAAACATTTAGAATGGTAAATAGAGAAAATTAATTTAATAAACATTAGAATAGCGAAAGAAACGTTTCAAAATTGATTAAACAGTATGCTGTGTAAAACGTGGGGTAAATTAAGAAAACAACTTAAAAACCAATATTTGATGCACATCATATAAAATTTCCATGGAACAAGATTAAGAGCTTGCCCGCCTGGGTAGTGTGGTGGTAGCGTGTCTGCTCCACATTCAACAGGTCATGAGTTCGAATCTCGCTTAGGGTGAGTTGCCCGGATAAGGTTTTTTTCGAGATTTTCCCTTATCCTGAGAAGACGAATGTCGAATAACTTTAAGCTCCATGGACCCTGAGATCATTTCACCAATTTCATTCATCGATCTTTATGACCAACCAGGTTAAAGGACGTTAAACCACAATAATAAAAAACATTTAAGAGAGCGCAAGTTTCAATAACACTAAAATCTGATGTATTCTATTCACAAGCCTTTTTCTACATCTGTGTAACAAATTATTATTTAAAATCTATTCTATCTACTTCATGTTAATCGAGATAAACACTCGCAGAATAGTCTTATTATTTGCTTTGTAGTAATAAGCGAATACACTAGGCTAAACCGATAGTCAAATGTTTGAAAACAATGTGGTTGCTTTGGGATAGAAATCTGTTTTTTTTTTTGCGTGGCCGGGAGTTGACAAGTTCCCGTATGAAAACAAGTTTTCTAAAGCTGAAATCATAAAACCAATATCTTGAAAACTCAACTCCTCGAAAAAATGTATATGACATTAATTGTGTATTTTACAGAGGTCTACAGTTTTTGTGCAGTACATTTTTGTCTTTCTCCTACGGTTTAGCAATTATGCAGACTTCAGAAAGCTTCATCCACAATAAAGAGGTCTTCAGAGGCTATTCGCAGAAAATTCAAGATATACATCTTATTTGTCATGTAAATATCTTAAATATAAGAAATTTTAACCAAAATAATTAGATCCATTTTTTAGAAAACCAAAATTTTCGAATTTTTCTTTCATGTAAAGAGTAGTTGGAGGTGGGGGATTTTCTTGAAAATCTTAATGTTGGATCTTTGGAAGATACTGAACTTAATCATTAAGTTTGGTATTTAACGGACTTCTCATCTTTGAACTATATTGCCCCCCCCCCCAAACAGACAATTTTCTAAAAATGCTTTTTTTTTTATTCAGTGGTCTCAAAACATGTATTTTCGGTGAAATCTCGGTATCTAATTTTTGGGTGCAATACAATACCTTCTCTATACACTATGAACATAGTACATAAAGAGAAAGTAAAAAGAGATGGCAAGTAGATTACCTAAACCGAGAGGGATGGCCTAGGCGAGTTCTGTTGCTTGCATTCGAGAGATCGCGGTTCGATTCCCGAGACCAGCCTATTTGGCCCATCGTTTTTTTTCGGGGGTTTCCCTGGATCAGCGGGCGATTGCTGGGTTGGTTTCTTCCAACCCCCCCCCCCAAATTTCCTATCCCTAAATGTAGTTCCCCTGTCATGTCATTTATCATTCATCTTGTTGGTTTCTTTCTGGGTTGGAAGTTCGGTGATGGAGCTTGGTGTACAGCGATAAAGAAAAAAGATGTTTATTGTGACTCTCTGTCCCCCGACTTTGGCTGGCTACCCGGATAAACCCTGCGTGGGGCGGGGTCCCGGTCGGCATGTCCGACTATCAGGTTGCTTCAAACTGGTAACTTAAGAACCCGGTCAAAGCTGTCCGTCGCCCCTGTTTCCCGCCGCCCGGGGTATTCTCTCGCTCATCCCTACCTCTCTACCTTCCGAGGCCAAAGGTACAATAATCGCATAAGGTTCGGTGCCGATTGTGCTCTGTCTGTATCCTTATCCTATTTTTTTTTTTTTTTTTTTTGCTTGATACTCGTACTATGCCAGGCGCTGCTAATGAATTTTGTCCGGGCCGACGCTATCAGTATCTGCGCGCAACACTACACTAAAGATAACTTACAACTAAGAGTCTATATCGCGAAGGCAACATCGGCTCCGATTTTACTTTCTCTATGTATGCTATGAATATCGTGTATAGAGAAGCTATTGCATTCCAATAAAAATTTTGATATCGAGATTTCACCAAATATATTTTTGAGATTCCCTGAGTCCAAAATAAGCATTTTTACTTTCTCTACTCGTACAATATACGAGGTACGTCCAGAAAGTAAGTTCCGTTTCAATTTATCTCCGCTGCAGCGCTGCGATCGCAGTTCCGCACATATGCGGTAGACGCTCTGTGTCAAGGAGAAGAAACGTGCGCCATTTTGAGATCGCTGTCAGCCACATACGCTTTGTTGTGCTTGTTTACAATGTCGGTGTTGATTGAAAATTCCCGCCGCTTGTGAAATCAGATCGGTGATTCCTTTTCTGAATGCTAGGAAAGTGAGACCAATTGAAATTTATCGGCAAATTTGCGAAGTTTACGGACAAAATGCGATGAGGGATTCAATGGTGAGAACATGGGTCCGACAGTTCAATGAAGGACGTAGTGAAGTGCACGATGAAGAAAGAAGTGGGCGTCCATCTTTGGTTACAGAAGAACTGGTTCATGCGATTGATGACAAGATCCAAGAAAACCGTAAGTTTACAATAGTGCTCTCGCTATGGAATTTCCCTAAAGCTCACGATCACTAATTCATGAAATTGTTACCGAAAAACTGAAGACACAGGCGGCAAACTTCTATGAAGAAGGTATACAAAAACTTGTGCCACGCTATGACAAAATGCTGCAAAATTTCGGCAGTTATGTGCAAAAGTAGTTTAAGAGTTGTAGAATTTTGTGCAATAAATAATTATTCTATATCTGTACACAATTTAATTTTATTACCAAACGGAACTTACTTTCTGGACGTACCTCGTACAATGAATAGATAAGGTACTGTAATTCACTCAAAAATTCATGCCGAGATTTCACCGGAAATACATGTTTTGAGATCACACGAATAAAAAAAATTAGAAAAACGGCAGTCGGTGATATACCAAACTTGATATTTAAGTGGTGCAGCATCTTCCAAGGATGCAACATGCAGATTTTCAAGAAAATTTGCTCATCCCATACTACCGTTTTCATAGAAAATGTTTCGAAAATTTTGATTTCCTCAAAAATGGCTCTAACGATTTTGATTAAAATTTCATAAGATTCTTTCGTGACAAATAAAATGTACATCTTGAATTTTCTAGTCTCCTAAGCCCTCTTTATGTTCAATAAATTTTGCTTAACTAATAAATCATAAGACATCTTCTACACAAAATACTTACATTATACAATTTGTCAAATAAACTTTCACATAGAGTTAGTCGTTCTGTGTTAAATTGTTACTCTTTCCTAAGGGTCTTCTAACGGGCATGCTTGAAAGTTTTCTTTCTGCTTTTCTCCTTTCTTTATAAAGCGATGTTCATTTGTTTGAACCAAGAGCTCATGACGAACTATACTGCATTGTTGCTTTTAAATAATAATAATTTCTATTATGAAATTAACAGTGTATCGTAAATCGGTTAGAAAAATGCTTCTATTTATTGATGTAGTACTATATAAGATCCGCATGAAAAACTAATACAATTCAGTCAGCTTTGAATGATTTTTTGGAAATTATTTTTGACTGTCACGTGCTTTTGGACAAATCTATTTTCAGCCCTGTGGTTTTATAAACAAACACAAAGTCTAATGTAACGATATTAAACTTTACATTTTGTGAAGTTCTTCCCAATAGCTTGTTTCAGATGACAGATGAGATTTGGACACATTTTGTAAGACTGTTTCATTTAAAGTTTAATTCATAGTTTAATATTTGTTACAGTAGAAACTGTTTTCAAGTGTTCCTTCTTTTGGTTTGTTATTTTTCCTTGTTTATATTGCTATTTTCATAAAATCCAGTAAGAAACGAATCAGATTTATTTTAATATTAAGAAGTCTGTTTCCGTTAAACCGACTATAGTGGTTGCTGGGTCACTTAATCAAAACAGTGATAATTTTGGTGATAACCATGTTTTCATAAGAATAGTTTGTATAGAATAGGTAAAGAGAGTCATGTGAATAGAACATATCAGATTTCTTTCTCCTATGATGGGTGCCTCTAAGAAATAAAAATCTGATGTGTTCCACTCACATGATTTTCTCTAACTGTTCCGGAAATCAAACTTTACTTACAGTAAAAAAAAAAAAAAAAAAAAAAAAACTGCAAAATTATCTACATCATCTAAACGAGATAAACATTCGCAAGTAGTCTCTCGGAAGAGTGAAACACAGATATTCATTCGACTAATCTCAGCTGGAAACCTGGTAAAAGCTCACGGAAAGAAATGCTTTTTTTTTTCCAGGAGGCGACAAATAAATAAATAAACAAAACAAACACGAATATAAGTCAATACGTAATGATGAGATCACCAGCACACAACGAAGATTGTGGATTTGTTTTTGAATTACTCAGTACGAAATCAATGGGAAAAGCTGCCTGGGTTTTGTTGCCAAAAAATATAATGTTTGACATGCTGCGAAAACGTGATAAGAATTGTACCTCATGTGGTACATTTTCGATCAGTTTTAATAAACTCTGTAAGCTTTTCTTATGCTGAAAGAACATTGTAAAAAGTGTAATATTACGTTACGTATAAACTTCAAAAAACAATTATGAAAGTTGAAATGACTTCTTTCCTGAATATCTTTCCGATTGCAATAGAATTGTTCCGAAATGATTGAAATTGTACCACCAATAAAAAGTGACCCATAAAGGGCCCAAAAGAACCCAATATATAGACCACTTCGCCTGATAAACACCACCGTTGTTGTTTTTTTTTTTTAATCAGATATGTTTCATTCAACCTGACTTTCTCTACATCTCTGTAACAAATTTTGTTAATAAGCTTATTCTTCTATCTACTTCAGTTTTATCGATATAAACATTAGCAGAAACGGCTTATTACTTAGTTCCTTAAAAGTAGAAGGGAAATAAGCGAATACATTAGGCTAAACCGATTGTCAAATGTTTTAAAATGAGGTTGCTATGGGATTGAAATCGATTATTTGCGTGGCCAGGAGTTGACGAGTTCCTGTAAGAGAAAGTATAAGTATTTTAAAACTGAAACCAATAACAAGAAATATCTCAGAACGGTCAACCCCACGAAAAAAATGTATATAACATAAATTGTGTATTTTAACGAGGTCTGCATTTTTACTTTCTCTGCACATACTAGTACATAGTGTGTAAATAGCCTATAATCGTTAAAGCCATTTTTGAGAAGATAAAAATTTTCGAATTTTTTCCATGTAATGTGTATTTGGGGGTGTATGATTTTCTTGCAAATCTTCATGTCGCAAGTTTGGTGTTTAACGGACTTTCCGTTCTTGAGCTATGATGCCCACATACACAGACACACACGCACACACACATAGATACACACACGGACATTTTTCTAAGATTCATTTTTTTTAATTCAGGGGGTCTTAACATATGTATTTCCGGTGAATTCTCAGTATCGAATTTTGGGTGCTTTACAATACTTTCTCTGTACACTATGTACATAGTACGTGTAATGAAAATAAAACTCTGATGTGTTCCATTCACATGGCTTTCTCTAATCTCTGTAACAAACTATTGTTAAAAAACTTGTGCTCCTACCTACTTCATGCTAATCGAGGAAAACATTACCAGAAATGCTTGCTTGTAAGCAGAAGGGAAATTATGGGATACATTAGGCTCAAACGATAATCAAATCTAAAAGCTGATTGCTATGTGGATGAATACGTTTCTTAGCATTACCGTATGTGAACAGTTAAGTATTTTAAACTGAAACCAATAACCACGAATATCTAAAAAATAGTCAACTCCACGAAAAAAAAAAAATCTCCTGTGTTACATTCACATTACTTTCTCTACAATTCTGCAACAAATTATTGTTAAAAAGCTTATGCTTCTATTTACTTCATTCTAATCAGAAAAAAAAAAAAAATAGCAGGAATAGTCTTATTACTTGCTTTCTTGTAAGTAGAAGCGAAATAAAGGAGTACCGTAGGTTAAAGTCATAGTCAAAAGCTGGTTGCTATGGGACTGAGGTACCTTTGTTTGTATGGACAGGAGTTGAGAAATTCCTGTATGAGAAGAGTATGTTTTTAAAGCTGAAACCAAAAACAAAGAATATCTAATAAACAAGCAAATCCACAAAAAAGTATATAACATAAATTGTGTGTTGTAACGTGCTCTACATATTTAATATACGATATTTTAATAAAAATCGTTAGAGTGGTTGGGATGGGGGGATTTTACTCAAAATCTTCGTGTCGTATTCTTAGACGATACTAAACTTAAAATACCAAGTTTGGTATTTTACGGACTCTCTGTTTTTGAGTTATCGTGCTCACATAAAGACCTTTTTCTATAAATGCTTTTTTTTTTTTTTTTTTTTTTTTTTTTTTTTTTTTTTTTGGGATATAGGGGACCCTAAGACGTGTATTTCTGGTAAAATCTCGCTATCAAATTTTTGGGTGGAATGCAATACTTTCTCTATACACTATGTACATAGTACGTGTAGAGAAAGTAGAGAAGTTAATAAATAAACGGATACAAGAATCAGATTCTTAATAGGTGCAACAACAACAACAACCAGTACATTATAGAAAGGGGGAGGGTCCAAGAGAATGCCGTTAGTATGGTTAAAAACCTAACTTTGAACTATGTAATTGGAATTCTTATTGACATTTCCTGCGCCTTAGACAGCCTCTGGAGGTACCTTCTTTTTAAGAGACTGAAAGAGTTACAATACCCTCAAGTCTTGTATAAACTTCTCAAGAATTACTGTGTCGACACATACGCAAAGTATGTGGCATAAGTAGCATACGAAGAAAATAATCAAGGGATATCCATAGGGATCGATCCTAGGATCCAACTAATGGGATATATTATTAGAAACCCTTTTAGAAAAATTACAAAATTGTACCAACCTATTCGTCCTTCGTAGTCTAGTTCAGAAGGTCGTGGGTTTAAACCTGGCGGAAGGCTCTGGAGTAAAAATCCTTAGCATGCAAAAGAACTCAAACCCGATAAAGGGGCTTCTGAGCAAAATTAAGAATCTTTCACGCCCTATACTCGCTGAAAACCACAGCATTTAAAGAGCATCCATAAACGAAGCTCAATTTAGTTTAATTGTTATACCAACGTAACACGAATATAGTTTTGATTGAAGTAATAGTCGACGAGAAGTCGAAAGAAAGGTAAGCAATTTCACCAAAGTATTGCAATCTGGATGTTCAAATTCTGAAATGAAGATGACTTTATTCAAATCTGGTTACATGTCACTAAACATTTTGCTTAATATAAAAACAGTACTAAAAACCATTTCAATGCACCATGAAAGGATATTTTCATCAATGACAACATATGAAACAGCAGTGTACGCTCACCGCGTATTGGATGTAAGCACTAACAACCACAAAAGGATCACCGGAGCGGTAAGCATACCTAGTATCCTTACTCATTGCTATAGGAATATCACCTATAGACTTATTTGTACTCCTCAAGGGTGACATTTTTACTTTTCTCTAGCACGTATGTACCATATACGTGGTAAGTAGAGAAGGTATTGTGTTTCATCGTGAAATTTGATAGCGAGATTTCACCGGAAATGTATGTTTTGAGGACCCCTGAATACATTTAAAACAACCCATTTTAGAAAAATCACTCAAAAACGAAAATTTCTTTAAATACCAAACTTGGTATCGGTATCTTCCAAGGCTGCGACATGAAGATATCAGGAATGTTCTCATACTGCAAACTACGCTTTACATGGATTTTTTTTATTTATTTATTTTTTTTTAATTTTCGATTTTCTAAACGATTTCGATTAAAAGTCCGTATATTAAAGAAATGAACATGGAAAATAATATGTATATCTTGAATTTATTGGAGCATAATTAGTAAACCGTAAGACAAAAACTTACTACCTGCACAAAAAAATGTATATGCCGTTAAAACATACAACTTATGTTATATTCAGATTCGTTGTAGAGCTATTTCCGAGATATTTCCTGTTACTGGTTTCAACTTTAAAGTAGATATTTAAGCTTTTCTCAAAAGGGAAGCTCTCATTCGTTTCATCTCTCTTTTGCTTTACTCCTGGTCATGGAAAGAGAACCGAATTTCAATGATAAACGCAGCTTTTAAAATATTTGATTATCGCTTTAGCCTATATTTCCCCTTATTTCCATTCTAATGATAAGGAACTAAGTAATAAGACCATTTCCGCTAAAGTTTATCTTGAACATAAAAAATAATCTTTTGTAAGAATAATTTGTTTGCAGAATAGACAGAGAAAGTAATGTAAAAGCAACGCTGCAGATTTTATTTTTGTTGAGAAATGGGATAATTAATAAAATTTCGGAAATAGTCATCGTTAATTGTATAAATACAAGGTAAATTAAAAGTAATCTTATAAAATCATGACAAAAATGAGTAGATATAAAGTAGGGAGAAACATATACTCATGCTTTTAATGCTTTAATTATTTAATGAGTTGCTTTAATGAAACATTATAATAAAAATTTTGAAACCAAGCACAGGAGTTTTGAATTATTTAAGGAATCTTGGGTTCTATGGGACCTATTGAGAAAGAAATAAGAGCGACGTATATAACATTTGCAACGTAAAGACTCGCCAGAACACGTTCTGTTTTAATGTATAAGGAACAGGAACGAGACGCTCTAGAAGGACATCGAGTGTGATGACTGGCAGTAGCGTCAGTACATCTCTGCTGTCTTTTTTGTTTGTTTTTTTAACTTTTCTTTCTTTAGCACACGTGTACAATGTACGTAGTACATAGAGAGGATGTATTTAAGAAAGAAAGAAGAAGAAAAAAAAGATATAAAGATTTCGCAAATATATGTTTTAAGGCCATCTGAATCCAAAAAAAGCATTTTTTGAAAAATGGAAAATGTAGTACTACCCTGTGTGTGCGTGTGTGAGTGTCTGTGTGCCTATGCGTATGTGTCTGTGGGCGTAGCTCAAAAATGAAAAGTTCCTTAAATATCAAACTTGGTATTTATATTCAGCGTCTTCCAAGAATTCGACATCAAGATTTTCAACTACCCTTTACATGGAACATTTTTCGAAAATTTTGACTTTCTCAAACGATTTGGATTAAAATACCATATGTTTAAAATATGTTCATCAAAAATGAAATGTAAATCTTGAATTTTCTGGGAATAGCCTCTGAAGATATCTTGATTCTGGATCGCTTTTGTGTAACTGATTAATCGTAAGAGATAGAAAAAACTTATTACTCACAGTATATATATACGGTTAAAAACACGCAATTTGTTGTATACATATTTTTCTAGCGTTAACGGTTTCCAAGATACTCCTTGTTAATGATTTCAATTTTAAACTGCTTAAACGTTTCTCAAGCGAGAATTCAACTTCCGCTTCTTTTATTTTGTTTTACTCCCGGGAATGCAAAAGAGAACTAAATTTCAATTGTTTCACATAGCGATTGCTTTTAAAAGATTTGACTATTGCTTTAGCTTAGTGTATTCTCTTATATCCCTTTTATTTACAAGGAAGCAATTAACACTATTATGCTAATGTTTGTCTCTTAGCATGATGTAGATAAAAGAATAATCTTTTGTAAGGACAGTTTGTTTGTGGAACAGCTAGAGAAAGACATGTTAATGGAACACATCAAGTTTATTATTATTTATTTTGTAAACGTATATCCTTATACCTATATAAGACCAGAATACCTGCCACTTCTGATAATGTGATTCCACCAAAGCGGTGAGCAAATCGCAAAACTCGCAAGCTAAACCACAAAGCTATTATTGTAATTAGTAGAGAGATCTCTGCTATGATTGTCGGGAAACAAGAGCCAGCCACGAGGTTACCTAGACACAATCCTTATCATTAGGCTTCGGATACGGTTGCGCTTTGGTTGCACTCTGGTTGGAACATAGTTATGTGCACATAGAGTTTCACTGTAACCTCCCCTTCCCCAAGCACTGCCGGTCATTCGATCTAGGCAAGTGAACTGCATGTGCACAGCCTGTTTTCAAGGTACAACGTCATATACAAGACATCTCATTTTGTTGATGTAGAAAATATATTGTAATATATTGCAACAGTTGTCTGTAAATCACATATGGAACAGACTATTTCATCTGCCACTATACGGGTCACGGGTCTATTAGTCTTTCATGCTATTTATACTTTGTACTGCAAAAGTATGCTTACTACAGAACTGTACAATGTCTTCTAGGCCAACCTATAGTACAATCTCAGTAGCGCATGGGACTTCTGCTTCTCGCCTCTCCGCTCGTTTGTAAACAATGTACCAGTGTATTAGGTGCTAACTTAGCCTAAAGTCATGTCCAAAGTCTACTTATCGCCCCCCAAAAGAACACATTAAAAACTGATGTGCTGCATCCACTTGACTTTCTCTATTCTTCCACAAAATAGTCTTAAAAAGCTTATTCTTCTGCCTACTTTTTATTTATTGAACCTTTCTTTACTCATTTACACTTTCACTGCAAGAATACAAAAGTCTAAAGCGATAGATTTATAAAAAAAAAAAAAAAAAAAAAAAAAAATCCGATCACCGTTAAAAGGCTCTGAAATCCTACGCTCCTTTCATATCACGAGAAAAATACAAATAGTGACTTGAAAAAGGTATACGCATTTAAAATTATAACCTATAAAAAGAATATCACGAAAATGCTTAATGTCACAAATAATTTTGTTTTACATAAATTGTGCTTTAAAATATATAATTATTTTGTGTACCTACCTCTTGTGGTTTACCAGTTTATACCAGAACTCGAATGAAGAGGGTTTCAAGTAATCGCAGAAAATTCAAAATATACATTTTGTCATGCAATTATCTCAATCAAAATTGCTAAAGCCATTTTTTAAAAAATAAAAAATGTTCCTTCTAAAGAGCTATTTGGGGAGGCGGGAGTTTATTTGTCGCATCCTTGGAAGATGCTGAACTTACTTTGTTCTTCAATCCGCTTTTAGTTTTTGTCCGGCTGTTCACAAACACTAGCACACACACATATGTTTATCAGTTTTTTTTTAATTTATGGGGTCTTAAAACGTGTATTTCTGGGGAAATCTCGGTATTCATTTTTTGGGTGGAATGTAAAACATCCTCGACCTAATATAGGTAACTAGTACAGAAGATAAAAATGAAAAAGTTTGAATTATGAACAAGAAAATTGCAGGATATCCATATACAGTGCAGGAAAAACAGCATGTCCTTTATCTCACTTTTGCTTTTACTACATCACGAAAAAGTGGGCTCACAATTAGCTGATGTTAAATCAGAAGCTAATTCTCATAAGGGAATACAACAAAACAATGGACTGCAAAGGAATAAAACAAACGTTGCAAATGATATAAACGCTACACATATATCAGCTGAGACAGGTATATTGGGAACAGATGCCGATCGCCGATATATAATTTATAAATTCAATAAAACAGGTAATAAAACACCGCTTTACTGATGGAGACAACGCTTCAAAACCACTCGTCTGGTTACTGACAGTTAACTACCAGTAGGCACGTAGTATTTCAGATAATTAAATCAGGTAAACACGTGCAATAATAATTATGGAAGTGAACACTGAAAAGAGGAAATTAAGATACAGTATTCAAATCCACATCTCTAGATGCCTTCATATGCAGCGATTAATTGATATGATAAAACAGACATGAAGCTCCATTTTATCGTTTTAATGAATTCTATAAAAAGCGAATGGAAATATCCTACAAAAATATTATCTGTGCTAAATACAAACTTTTCATTACTTAGATGTTTTTTCATCAACTTTTTATTGTCAGGATTATAATATACATTACGAATAATGGAATAACAGTTTTTACCTTATGATTCTCCAGGCATAGAATCTTTACTCCACGAGGAAAAGAAGATTTTTCTTATAACTCTAAATTAATCTAAGTCGTGCGTTATTAAGCACTTCTAAAGGTATTTGACGCGGCCATTAACATCTAAGTTTTTTACCTAGGAAAAATATTTATTTTTTAGTAATTTTATTTGTTTAATCCTTTAAATGTCATTTACAGCAGCAGATTTTAGAGAGTAATCCAAAACAACCCCTTTCCCCTTTCAACTACTAAGTGAAACGGAAACTCTGGATTTAGGTTAGCATGCAGAGGGAGCCACAAGTCGCAAGCTTGCGGAATTACGTGAAGGTCTGCCTTCTTCACTCCCAACCATCATCTTCTTTCTTGCAAATTAATTTCTCAACCTTTAGTTCAACTGTAATTTATGTTACTATTCAGCTTATGATCCAGATAATGTTAATTTTATTTATTTATAGACACCTTAGAAACCATTGTAACTTTTAATATCTGCTTATCAACATATTACGCTAGACATCATACAGTCAATACGCAATGCCCATTTCTTCTTCTTTTTTATTTACTTCATACATTTTTATATGTTTGTCCTTGTAAGTTTAAAGGCTAAACATGTTTGCTATTTTTACTTTCTCTATAAGTGCTATATATACAAATGTAGGTCTCATTAAAACATAGAATTTATCTCATATGCATTTTTTGTAGAATTAACCCTTTCAGAGATATTCCGTGTAATTGGTTTTAATTTTGAGGTAATTTAAATTTCTTTGTTTTCGTCTCGACTCTGTTTCCTCTTTGCAAACAAACAGAGCCGAATTTCAGTTGTTTTACATAGCGACCGCCTTTTGAAAGATCTGACTACCGCTCTGAAGAGTTCTTCATTCTAGATGACTTTTGTATAAATTTTATACCGTAAGAGATAGGCTACAGTAAATAAAAATTTTCTAGCTGTTCTGCAAACAGACTATTCTTACAAAAGATTATTCTTTTATCTATATCGAGATAAACATTAGCAGAATTGGTCTTATTAATTAGTTCTTTGAAGGAATGTAGGGAAATAGGGATGATACACTAGGCTACAGCGTTTTTGAGTTATGTGCCCACAGACAGACAGACAGACAGACCGACAGACACAGACACACACACACTAATTTTTTTTTTTTTTTGAGGATCCTAAAACTTATATTTCCGGTAAAATAAAATCTCGGTATCGTATTTTTGTTGGAATGCAATACCTTCTGTATCCACTATGTACATGCTAGAGAAAGTAAAACTGGATATGTACATGACGGTAGCAAACAGCTTTATAGTTGATAATGAGATACAGGCTTCCCACCTTCTATTTTATGACAATGCTCAAGATCGCTGTTGCCAGTAAAACAGTGTCATTACGGATATATTAGCATGCGCAAGCACGATGTTGCGAGAGTGCTGTTTATGGGAGGTGCAGTTAAAATAGTTTTTCAGCAGCGACTTCCATATAGCATGACTGCTACAACAAAAACAAAACGGCAGGTATATTCTCCCACCATAACACAGGTCAAAGGGCCCTGTAGGGGGCGTTACAAAGGCCTTTGATCTCACCGACAGGTGCAGCAGGCAAGTGAAAACACCATTCCATCCGGCGATCATACACAACCATTCTTTTCTGTCATCAGGCTAGGAATGCAGAAACCTAATCTAGAACTGATTAGTTGCCGTAGAGTTGCTTAGCTCTAACGCCAATTTGTTAGGCAGGAAACGCCCTAACATTCAATATATTTTATTTCACGGTAACGTTTGCGGAATAATTGATAGACAAATAAAAATTCAAACTCTCCAAAAATCTTTACACACACACTAAAAATTATTACAGCCGAAGTTTCTTCGCATCTTTTGATCACAACGGTGTGATCAAAATAGTATATCGAAGATGTATGCAAGTGATAAAAGTCACATTTTACAAATTAAGTACAAGGAGACTTTTAGAAAAGCTTCGTTATTATGTTTTCGCGAAGCTGTCTCCTGAACATATCTAAACAATTGCGACCATAACTATTTTCAAAATATCACTTTTGCTCATTTGAATCTTTCCTAATTTCAAGCACTACATGTTGAAATGCTTATTAGTCGTATTTTTTCTTTTTATTTTACTTTGTCTACTTCGTACACAGTACAGAGCTAGAGAAGGTATTTTACCCCACCCAAAAATTTCATACCGGCATTTCATTGGGAATACACATTTTGTGGTTCCCTGAATAATACTTTTTAAAAAAAATGTAAAAAAAAATGTCTGTATGTATGTGTGTCTGTGAACAACATAAGTCAACACGAAAAGTCGGTTAAATCTCGAAGTCGAAACTAAGTTCAGCATCTTTCAAGGATGCCACACGAAAATTTTTCAAAAGAATTCCCACATACAAAACTGCACTTTACATCGAAAAAATGTCGACAATTTTTATTTCCTCAAAACCCGTTCTAACGACTTGGTTTAACTTATCGCGTGTTTAGGATGTATTGATGCAAAATAAAATACATATCTCGAATTTTCTGGGAATAGCCTGGAAGTCCTCTTTACTCAGGATGATTTTCCATAACTGGTACACCGTGATATAGACAAAATCTTACTACACAATTTATATCATATATATTTTTGTTATGGATGTAACCGTTTCCAAGACGTTGTCTTGCATAACTTTAAATTTACCATTACTTGTACTTTTCTCAGATAGGAAGTTGTTACTCATATTTTAATGTTTCATCCTGGTCAGCAATCCTGGTCGAATTTTAAAACCAGCACATAACGACCGACTTTTGAAACATTTGATTATCGCAGTAGCTTACTGTATTTCCTAGCCCCTCTTGCACAAGGAAATTATATTGCAATAAAACCATTTATGGCAATGTTTATCTTGATACGCCTGAAGTAGATAGAAGAAGACGCTTTTGTAAGAATAATTTGATGTAGCATAGGTAGAGAACGTTATGTGACTGTAGCTCATAAAATTTTTTTGGAATTGTTATGTCCTTTAACCGGATAGATCACATTGGACGGCGAATGAACAAAATGGTTGAACTGATGCTCAAATAGATCCGCAATCCCTAGAGCTTAAATTATACCAAAATTCGCCTTTTCAGAATAAAGGAAACCCCGGAAAAACTCTTATTTATGTCAATTTTTTTGTTTGCCTTTAGCTTAAACAAAGAAGCAAGCATACACAAAATAGCTGACTCGTCTGAGCCTTCTGCATTATAGTACCAAAAACTCTTGTGTTCCATTCACACGACTTTCTCTACAACTCTGCAACAAATTATTGTTAAAAAGTTTATGCTTCTTCTTACTTCATGCTAATCGATAAAAATTAGCAGAAATAGTCTTATTACTTGCTTCCATGCAAGTAAAAATGAAATAAGGGAGTAGCATAGGCTGAAATATTAGTCAAAAGCTGGTTGGTATGTGACTGAAGTTCCTTTGTCTCTATGGACAGGAGTTGACAAATTCCTGTATGAGAAAAGTATAAGTTTGTTAAAGCTGAAACCAATAACAAGGAATACCTCAAAAACGATCCACTCCAGCATATGGAGTGGATTGTTATGTATATTATCGTTATGGTTATATTATGTATATAACATAAATTGTGTGTTTTAAAGAGCTCTACATTTTCTGTTAATAAGTTTTTGTCTATCTCTTTCAGTTGCTAGTTATACAAAATTCCATAAAATTTATCAAGAATAAAGTAGTCTCCAGAGGCTATTTCCAGAAAATTCAAGATATACATTTTATTTGTCAGGTAAACAGCTATATTATACGATATTTTAATAAAAATATTTATAGCCATTTTTGAGAAAATCAAAATTTTCGAAAAATTTTCCATGTAAAGGGTAATTGGGGCTGGAGGGGGGATTTTCTTGAAAATCTTCGAGTCGCATCTTTGAGATACCAAACTTAAATACCAAGTTTGGTATTCAATGGTCTTTTCGTTTTTGAGCTATGCTGTCCACAGACACACACACACACACACACACACACACACACGCAAACACACGCACACACGGACTTTTTCTAAAAAAAAATGGATTCAGCAGGACCCAAAACATGTATTTCCGGTGAAATCTCGGTATTGAATTTTTGGGTGGAATGCAATATCTTCTCTATACGCTATGTACATAGTACTGTAGAGAAAGTAAAATGTACATTGAAACAATTTCTGGCAAATTCGTGTTTTTTATTACTACACAGTGGGAAATAATAATGCCTTTGTATTCCTAAACTATACTTTCATGAAAATAAACCCTGAATAGTATAATTGCTACACATAACGTTTTTATTTGTCTATTGTTTTCTGATATTTATTATAGATGTAATAATTATAAGAAGTTTTGTATTTAACACATTTTGATTTCGAGATTACATCGGAAATACATGTTTTGAGAACCACAGAAGCCTTAACATTTTTATTTTTTAAAACGGTCCCTTTGTTTGTGAACGGTTTTCACATACGATGTGTGTGTGTGTGTGTGTGTGTGTGTGTGTGTGTGTGTATAAACAAGCAAAGTTTAAGAAATCTTATTATTCTTTTCACATGACTTTCTCTACCTTCAGTAACAGACCATTCTGTCTACTTCCTACTAATCGAGGTACACATTAGCAGAAGCTGTTATACCTATTGATTAGATGCATGTAAAAGGCTAAAGCGATAGTCTAATCATTTAAATCTCATCTCTATGTTATGCAATTGAAATTCGCTGCTTTTTACATGACCATATATTATGTTAGGTTATGCTGCTCACATACAAGATTTTTTTCTTTTTTCTAATTTTTATACTGGGGGCATAAAAACACATTTGTAAAATCTTGACATCGAGTTTTTGGTCGAAAATGGGAGGCAAAAAATGTTGACTTTCATTTGAATACAGCTTTGCTCGTCTTATTGGTAGTTTCATACTCGCTGTTGGAGCAAGTGAAATTCAACCTTTCAAACGATGTTTGAAGGTGCAACTGTTATGAACAAAGAAGCCTCTTGCCCTCCAGTGAAGATCAGTGCAGTGAAAGTTATGAAGCTGCAATACAAGCAGAAGGTGGTGATAAACTGAAGGATTTTGTAAATAGATGCAATATATACCTACTATAATAAGTTGATGTGTTTCAGTCATATGACCTTGTCTATATATTCTGTAACAAGTAGAAATTTTGATGAGCTAAAACAACCTAAAAATGACCTACAAAATGTGCGTAAAATTGTTAGAAGAGGATCTAAAAACTGAAAAAAATTACCTAAAATAAGTATCTCATTAACATAGTAATAATAATTTAATTAAAATGTACCTTAAATTAACAACTCTCATCTCCATTACAATATCAGTCGGAACTCTTTAACTTAAGAGTTGTTTATTTTTCCGCGTGGAACATTCACAGATACAAAGACGTCACATAACTTCTTACAAAACTCGGAGAATGTGCCCACCATTACTCCTACCACACTGAGTAAGCAGAATAATTGTGATTTTTTCTTTTTGTCGGCATTTTCTACAGCACGCATATGATTTCCGCGGCCGATATTCTGTTGCAATTAAACAATATAAATGTAAATAGTTTCTTATCCGCCACCCTAACCTCACAAAGTTGACAAATTAATATATATCCATCTATTGAAAAAAAAAAAACGTACTTCCCAAACTCATAGAGAGGCCTCTGAGCAAAATTAAGCAGTCTTTCACGTCCAGTATAGAATGGGGCGCTGAGAACCGCAGCAGTTAAAGAGCGTCACAGATTATTAATTCATGTATTGAAGACCGTTAGGACTTTTTTTTTTTTGGTAGTGTTTAACGCCCGCTTTAACTACTAATGGCACCGCAGGCGGTACCGTTAGGACTAAAATAGAGCACAAGTACTCCTCTTAACTCTAGATATCAATGCCCTCCGTGGCTGGAATGATACCTGGATGTTTTCCAAAATATGAAAAGAAAAACATTACGCCGCCATCCAGGAAGAAGTTCCCAAGATTCACTGGTTCTCCGGCTACACGCAGCACGCAGACATCTCACCACATTGATCCGGATGCGACTTGAATGCTACCTTGAACGTCTTCATCGTCTTTATTTCAGTGAGACCCGAGGCCACGCCCCCAGCACTCCAGCAGCTACCAGTGGCGGAAGCTCCAGCAGCTGCCGCCACAGTGCCGACTCCAGCAGCGGAGGCTCCCGCTGCACCTACCACCACAACGGCTTCCTCGTCCTTTACAGCGGCCATCCCACAGGCGGACCTGGATGAACTTCAGGACCTAGCCCTGTGGTTCGGTGACCTCCTAAGTAAGGTCCTACCTATACTGCGAAACTTCAAGTTGCAGTACAGTGACCCCAGACTCTCCCCCCTCGAGAAACACACCCTATTCCTCCAAACCTTGGAGCAGTTGTACCAGGGTTCCGCTAAGTAATGGCCTCTAGATTCGTTCGGAGACCATTGCGACTCGCGTACTGGAACGCGAACGGCATCCGGGGACAACGCCCAGGCGTCCTTGAGTTTGTACAATCGTACGGAATTGACATCCTGATGGTTTGCGAAACCCATCTGGATGCTGTTACTGACTTCTCGCTGCCTAGTTACGTCACCCATCGGTCCGATCGGGTCGGCCGACAGGGTGGCGGTACAGCTATCTTCATTAAGAACCACATAACCCATACTCCTGTCCAACTCCCAGCACTACAGCACGTGGAGGCCTGTGCAATCCGGCTTGCCGTCGGCGGGCTAGACGCGCTGCTGATAGCTGCATATGACCCACCAAACCACCGCTTCCATGAAGCGGACTACACCACCCTACTCAACCTTCACCCAGTGGTATGCATCGCAGGAGATCTCAACAAGAAACGTGCCCTCTGGCATAGCCGCACCAAGAACCCCCGAGGTCGCGGGCTCTACCGCCTCATCAGCGGCAACCCCGCCCTCGTCGCGCACGGACCGAGAGGACCTACGTGTCATCCGGCTCGCGGCAGACCGGATGTTCTTGACATCATAATCACCAAGAACACACCATTTCATCTAGACCTCTCGGCGGTCAACGAGTTGGACTCCGACCACGACCCTGTCGTGGTGGATACAGCCGAGACCGTATCAGCTCTGGTAACACCAGACTGGATAAATGAGATCGACTGGGACGCAGCCGTCCTAGACCTAAACCAAACCGTGGACCCGCGACCGCGCATCGATTTCATCGAAGCGCTGGAAGCGGCAGCCACGGCCTTCTCCCGACAACTCCTGAATGTGGTACGCGCGCATACCTACCGCATCCCATCTAACAAACCTAACCCGAGAACCATACCTAATGAACTCCGTCAGCTGCTAAAAGCCAAGGCAACCGTACGGAAGCTATGGCAGCGCTTCCGCCATCCCAGGATCCAAGCAGTGTACCAGCGGTTCAAATCCCTGGCAAGGCGCCTGCTTCGCGCGCACCGCAAAGCGGCCTGGGAACACACAATGGCAAATGTAAACCTGGAAGAGAAACAACCCTGGAGGATCATCCGATCCCTCAGGAAAGACAAAAGTCAGTTTCAGCTTCCCATCCATGGCACCCGTGGGAGACTCTCTTTTGAGCCCCAGGATAACGCCACGGATTTCGCAGATTATCTGGAGTCTCAATTCGAACCCCGCGAAGACCCCCAGGACGAGGACTTTACTGAGCTCGTGGAAGCGACGGTAGACTACCTCTATGAGGAGCCCCCGCCGCCCCATGAGGAGATCCGCATTCCTTTAGTCACCCCGAAAGAGGTGGCTTCCCAACTCAACAACCTAAAGCCTAACAAAGCCCCTGGACATGACGGCGTTACGGCGCCTATGCTCCAGCACCTACCCAGAAAGGCCGTAATCCACCTGACACGGATTTACAATGCATGCCTGCATCTACGTCACTTTCCAACGTGTTGGAAGGAGGCGAGGGTAGTATGCATTTTGAAACCCGGCAAGGACCCGGTCTTCCCGTCAAGCTATAGATCTATTAGCTTACTTCCGATCGTCTCGAAAGTATTCGAGCGGTTACTCCTACCTCGCCTCACCCCTCTCTTCGAAGAGAGACTCCTACTCCCGGATCATCAGTTTGGTTTCCGTACTGGACATTCCACAGCCCTGCAGTTGCTGCGACTGGCTGAGAAGGCTGCCCTGGGCTTCCAGGACAACTTCAAAACAGTCGCGGTACTCTTGGACGTGGAAAAGGCCTTCGCCACCACGTGGCATCAGGGACTCTTGTACAAGCTCAAGAACGCAGAAATCCCTCCCCCCTACCTTTACCTGCTTAGTAGCTTCCTTCGGGACCGCACTTTCAGGGTGAGGGTGGAGGGGAGGCATTCCACAGTCAGACCCATAGCGGCGGGAGTGCCGGAAGGCAGCGTGCTGTCGCCGTTACTCTTTGCCGCCTACATGTCCGACTTCCCCACAGAACCCAGTACAGTTACGTGCCAGTATGCCGACGATGTCCTCATAATGGCGCGTAACAAGAACGCCCGATATTGCTTCCCCCCGCTTCAGCTCCAGGACATAGGCAGATGGAGTGAACAGTGGCGGATGGCCATCAGCCCGCAGAAGAGCTCAGCTCTACTGCTGGCTAAAGTCCGTGGCTGGCGACCGGAGAGGTCGCTGAGGTTGCGGCGGCGGCGGATCCCCTGGGTCCGCACCGCCAAATACCTTGGAGTCCTCCTCGACCGCGGTCTTACTTTCACTCCACATGTCAGGGAGAAGGTCGGTATGGGACACGCTGCCCTACGGCAGTTGTTTCCCATCTTCCGCTCCACCATGCCTACACACCTAAAACTACAGCTATACCGCGCAGTCATCCCGCCCCTGATGCTGTACGGCTGCGAGGTCTGGGGTTCGGTGGCTCGTTCCACCATCCGCAGGCTGCAGACCGTGCAGAACAGGGCATTGAGGATGATATATGGCACAGACCGTAGATTCCCGTCCCACATTCTCCATTCCCACTCCGGAATCCCTTACATAGTGGACGTTGTGCGAGAAAGAGCTCGCACAATATACACTAAACTTGCTCCTCACCCAAATCCCCAGGTGAACACTCTCAGTCTTTACGACCACACGCTGCCTAGGAGACGCGTAAGCTACCGCCTTCCCAAGGACGCCTTGGGATGGTAGTTTTCCGGCCGCCTCTCCCTTCTTTACAGTTCTACCCGCCAAGTTAAGCAGCATCGGGCCCGGTCCCGACTCGGACGGGTGACCGTCCAGTTGTACTCCGACCAGATCTGCAACACTGGCTTCCCCCACCCCGTACCTACATCCCTTCAGTTCTCCCCGCTAGCCGGCACTGCTTTCCTTGACAGCCCGCAAGCGGGTATGTAAGCCAGCCCGCGCCGGCTGCACAGAGGGAAACACCCTGCCCACATTGCTTCGACATAGACATAAACGCTTGCACAAGACTACATCTTTTATATCACACGGGTAAATCCGCGAGAAAAGCGGATAGGTACCGTGGTGATTTGCCCCCGCCCGAATACACTCGGGCGACTAGTTCCTGCTCCTGGCTCCTGGACACCCCAGCATGTCCTTCTGACTCGAGGGAAAGCGCCGATGTGAATCATATTCTTTTCCGTTGTTTCCGTTACAACTCCCACGTTCTTCCCTGTACCACACTCTTCATAAACTTTTCGTCCCTTTACCCGCCAGCATCAGTACTATATTACAGCCTTCCCAGAAACCAGTTTACCATGCAATAATAAACTTCCTTAAAGACCAATTTAAATATATAGTCTTATAACCTTCCTCATTGCATTAATTTCCTTCTATCTCCTGATGGCCATATAGTTTACACCTGAAGGGAATCAAAGGAAGGTACTCCTCTTTCAATCGTAAACGGAAAAATAAACGACAGTTACTATGTTTTGTTTCAGGGAAAGGAGAGTTATTCAGTCTGTGTGCAAGTCTAAATTTAAAGTAAATTACCATTTGAACATAACAAAAATGCTGCACTAAGGAGAAACAAAAATTAAAGTATGCCCTTCAATAACACTTTTCTTGATCTTCTCTATTATTAACAGATGCAAATTATTCATAAAGGCGTTTTCTACAAATAGGTGCGGGTGGCTGCTCCCAAAAAGTAAGCTGTATAATGCTACGGTTGGATGGACAGACAGTTGCACAAATTATGTTAGTAGATATTGCTCACTAACAAACGCACTTGAAACCTAACCAAAAGTCTATGATAAAGTAGCCGAAATTACGCAGTACCCTAAGGCTGTGAGACTAGCATTAACAGCATAATAAATTATGATAATCATACTATCGCGTGCTTTTGTCAACAATATTTAAATGAACATCCGGGAATTATTACTATTTTTATTCCAAGAAAATATGATAGGATACTATTTTCACCTCAAAGGCACTTCTCGGTAAGAGGGACAGTGACAATGCGACGTTCAGGTGACGAGCCAGTATTTTTCAAGAAGATAGCGATGTGTGCCATCCTCAAACTAAAGGTAACGTCTTTCTTGGAGCTGTGTTAAAAAGCCTATTTTATATGAGCCAATGAACAACGGAATAAATCATTTCAAATAATTATCAACGTTGCTATTCGACATCCCCAACAGTTTTCGATTTCCGACAGTTTACCTTTTGATAGCAGCCACCCGGACCTATTTGCAGAAAACGCCTTCATGAATAATTTGCGTCTGTTAATAAACCAGAACATTTCAAACAAAGCAAAAATACGCTGCTCGTAAATAATTCAATGTTGTCATTAAGTATTCCTGTACTCCGAGAACGTCAAAGCGGAAAAAAACTAAAAATCCCACACACAGCAGAGGATACATAATCATAAAAATTGTTGAATTTATATCCATACGTTCATAAACTACATACGCACATACAATGCATTTTGATTAAACCAGTTTTGTATCATTGGTTACCATGCACTGGTTTCGTCACGAACGTTTTTGCTGCTCAAAAAGAGAGTGTATTATGTTTCATTACAAATGCCGCGAACCACCGCCCAGTTGTGCATAAGCGCAAAGTCAATTGTAAGCATTATAATGTTTCAATGATTATTATAACAATAAAATAGCTCTATTCTAGCATTGGTTGTCGAGGCAGCGGAGGTACCAACCTGGGTCAATAATGGAAATTAAAGCAATTAATTATTATCAGAGTCGTTAAACCCCTACTGTTTCCATAATGTAAGCTATAGCTGCCCAGCAAAATACACACTGTTTAGCACTAAATTTAGAACCTACTATAACCGCACGTTTAGTTGAACACTCGGCTCCTTATTCTTCATTTAAGTTTTGCGCAAATTCGGAAGCAGAGCAAAGCGACTACATTTACATAAAGAGACATGAAAGAAGCTATACACACTGACATCTAGTGGTGTCAATGCTAAGGTTTCATTCTGTCCCTAGAATCCAGAATTCACGCACGTGCCACGTTTCGGTTAATAATTCAGCTAAATCGCGGTAAATTAGCTAACCTATTCACCATAAAGGCTAAGGGTCTCAAAGAAAGAAACGTTCTTGGTTGACAACACTGGAAGGACAGGTGAGCGAGGGAACCCTTCTTCCCCTGGTCCTCGCTTCCTTGTAAACCGCCCAAGAAAAGATGTACGCAAAGTCATATGATAGTTTTCGTCCATTTCCACACAAGCTTACGAAGCTTTACACAAAATTACGAGAGTTGAATTTTTAAATCCTCTTGGTTTACCCCCAAGCCCACCTTCTAAAGGTTCCACTGGCAGTGAAGATTACTGGAAACGACTTTGATGTTTAATTTGAAATATGCTCGAAGACACACGAGTGCACTATCAAAGTATAAAATCATATATGATTTTGAGCAAATTTAAACAGTGCAAGATATCGACGAATGCCTTAATTCGCATGTACATACATACTTTTTATATAACGTAATATTGGCCCTTTCACCTGCACGTGAACAGGTGCTGCTTCGCTGAGGCTTTTCTTACGGCCAGCCACCATCTTGTTTCATTTTGCTCTGAGGTATAGGTACCCAATACACTCAGCAGTGAAATTCGTTTTCTCAGGTTCTTCTGCAAAGAAGAATGGAAATGGGAAACAGAGAGATCAGAGTTACAAGAATGTTTCATACTAGCACATTTTTGGGAGTGGCAGCAACGATAGGCGAAGCTATTTTTCATACAAAATAACCTACTTACCATTTCTTATTTATTAAGTTAACTTATCTTGTCCTTTCAGTTGGCCCTATTTCTCGATAATGCCTCCGTGAACGACTGCCTCCCCAGTAGATCTGCAATGTCCTTGTGAATTAAGATGTTGGCAAAGATGTTAGGCTTTCTTGGGACACTAAATTGCGAATGTATGCTATGCGTTTCATTGTGTGCGTAGAAAAGCTCTCCACCGAAACACTCCTCAGAAGGGTTACAACTAACGACAAGAGTTTGTATGTCTCTTGAACTATGGGGCTTTTAAAACCTCTTAATGTGATACTTCGCACCTTTATATATGCCGAAATACTAAGAATTAACGCACCTCTTTTATCATCCTTTGTCCACTGCGAAAAATTTTTGTAACAAGAAGCACACTGTCATTCTGGGGATCCATTGCAAGACGACAATAGTTTGAGTTGACACGTATGAGTTATTCTTTCAAATCAGGTGGATGGTCAATGGTGAAGACCTCCTTTTATATCTCGACAAAGCCCATTGGCTCAAGGGTAGCGCTTGGACACCTTCTCCAACAGACCTTAAGCGGGGGCAATGGGATGGCCCCTCTATGTCGGTCGGCAGGTCAGATGTGAGAATGCTACCTCTACGTGAAAATTAAATCTTGCCTATATATTCAGCTTTACCGAGTAACAGATCTTAAATTACCTCACTATTTATTCCTCAATACAGCTCAAAATTAAAATAAGTGTTCAGTATTGCACTGGGTTTCTAATTGTATGTTTATATTGTATTCCAAAAATTAACGATTTAAATTAATTTGGATGTTCGTTTTTAATTAATTTTCATTTTGGTTCGTCTGATATTAGTCGCCTTAAGTTCAAATGTATAAGTTATTAATTTATTGACATTTTGAATCCGAAGTAGCGAACTTTCTAGACCATACAAACAAACGATAATATTGCTATCTGTAGATTTTTTTCCTCCCTACATATGAACAGAACAGATACTGAAGACACGATTCAGAGAGTTGGAAGTTTGCAAACGTTTTGAGAGGGAAAACATTCTGCTGCCTAAGGGAAGGGAAGTTTGCAAGTTTCAACGCAAGTGCAATGTCCACCGAAAGGCTTCAACAGGGTATTTCTTCTCACACAATACAAACAAATAGTAATAAAAAAAAGTCAGAATTTTATTTTTCACTTCACCATAGCGTAAAGCAGCGAGTTTTAGAGTAAGCTGATCCAAGATTGAGTTGGTTGTCATGCCAGTGCAGTTGAGCATCCAAATAACAAGAGTAGCTGCATTCAGCTCTCTCTCTATATCCGCCCATGGTCATTTTTACTTTCTCTAGCCGGTATGTATAATGTACACAGTGGTCAGAGAAGGTATTGTATTCCACCCAAAAATGTTATGTTGAGATTTCACCGGAAATATGTTTTGAGATCCCCTGAGTCCAAAAAAAAGAAGCATTTTACTTTCTCTAGCTCGTATGTACAATGTACAAGGTGGTTTGAGAAGGTATTGTATTCCACCCAAAAATTCGATACCGAAATTTCATCGAAAATAAATGTTTTAGAAAAAAGTCCGCGCGAGAGTAATATGTTTGTGGAAAGCATAGCTCAAAAACGAAAAGACTGTTAAACACCAGATTTTCAAAAATATTTCCCAACGCCAAAACTACACTTTACATGGTAACATTTTAGAAAATGTTTTTCTCAAAAATGGCTCTAACGATTTTGACTAAAATATCATACATTAAACATATAGATATATCTTTACTGTTTCATCTAAGGCAATATCGCAGGCTTTGCATTAGAAAGAACTGTCTGTAGATTCTTTACGTTGGGTTAAATAAATAAAGATCGCAAATAAAATGTAAATCTTGAATTTTCTGGTAAGAAGACCTAAAGACTTCCTCGTTCTTGATGAATTTTGCATAATTGGTAAACAGTAAGAAATACACAAAAACGTACTATACAAAAATGTAGATCCCGTTAAAACACATAACTTATAACATATAAGCTTTAATAAACTTATGTAAGGAAAGTTTGTTTCTGGAACAGCTAGAGAAAGTCAGGTGAATGGAACAGATCAGATGTTTATAAAAAAAAAAAGGTCCGTGTGTGTGCGTTTACGGACAGCACAGCTCAAAAATGAAAGGACCGTTAAAAGCCAAACTTGGTATTTAAGTTTAGTATCTTCTAAGGATGCGGCACGAAGATTTTCAAGGAAATCCCCCCCCCACCCCAAACTACCTTTTACATGGAAAAAGTTTCTGAAAATGTTGTTTTTATCAAAAATTGGCTTTTGATTAAAATAACGTTATTAATAATATTTACGTCACAAATAAAATGTATATTTTAAATTTTATGGAAATAGCCCCTGAAGATTTCTTTATTCTGGATGAGTTTTGCAGAATTTTGCATAATGGTTAAACCGTAAGAGACAGATAAAAACTTACTACACAAAAAATGTAGATCTCATTAAAACACATAATTTATGTATATATTATTTTTATTTATAGTTGACCGTTCCTAAGATATTCGTTGTTATTGGCTTCAATTTTAAACTACTTAAACTTTTCTCAAACGGGAAATGACGTTTCGTTCCATCTCCCCCCCCCCTTGTTCTTATTCCCTGCAACTGCCGTAGTAACGCTTCGAAATTGTGGATTTTCGCTCTTAAATTATTGATACATATAATATCTCTCTAAGTTAGCAGTGGAATATTTAAATATCACAAGTTTAGAATAGAAATAAAATTATATTCGGATGCACTTTGTGTTATTCATCGTCCAACATTGCCATACAGATTAAAGGATGTTAAACTAGAATAAAAAACAAATTAAAAGTAGCTTCGCGAGGTTGTAAACAAATCTGAACAGTATACAACACCTCATTTATTTGTGCAAAATGAAACGAAGTATAAGTAGTTTTTAGGTTTAAGTATGTATTCCTATGGGCAATGTTTTGAGAGAAAGTTCGACAAGATTTTCCATCGTAACAATTTTGTAGTGAATATATTGTTCCTTTTAGGATAAGTTTATAATACAAGAGAATATATTTCCGACATGCATTAATTTATTTCAGTTGGTTGAACATTGTTAATTTTGTGTACACAAATTTACTTTCACTTTGCATTACACTTGTTGATACTTAAGCCATTTTTTACTTTCTCTAGTATATAAGTACAATGTACATAGTAGATAGAGGTATTGTATTCCTCCCAAAATTTTATACCAAGAATTCACCGGAAATATATGTTTTAGGGTCCTCTGAATAAAAAAAAGCACTTTTAGAAAAGGGCGTGTGTGTCTGTGAACAGCCTAATTCAAAAACAAAAAGTCGGTTAAATACCAGTAACTTCAGTATCTTCCAAGGATTCGACACAAAGATTTTCAGGCAAATCCCCCACCCCTAACTACCCTTTACATTGGAAAATTTGTGTTTCTCAAAAATAAATCTGACGATTTTGATTAAAATACCATACATTTAAGACATTTTTACATAAGACAAAATTAATATCCTACTTTTTCTGGGAATAGGCTCTAAAGACCTCTTCTGGTTGACTTTTGCACAACTTTTAATTCGTAAACCGTAAGAAAAATAATGTACATCTCGTTAAAACACAATTTATGTGATTATTACACATACACACACGCATATATATATATTTGACTGTTTTCGAGATATGCCGTGTTATTGGCTTCAATCTTAAGCTACTTAAAATGTTTCTATCTCAAAACTTTTATAAATTTATAATTGCAGACACGGAATATGGAATTTTATCATTTAACTTGTTCCTGAGTCTTTGGTTACTTACTACTTGTTAGTATTTTACTGTAAACTAATTCATGATGTAACAAAGCATGAGACACATATTATTGGCTTTTAAAGTGGATAAGTTGACGCAAATAATTCATAACTTTTTAGCCACAACTCCAAGGTTCCGAGGGTGGTCTGAAAAGTTCTCGGTCTGATAGTGAAAAACGACAATTCATGCTTTCAAAGTAATTTTATTTTTCAACTAATATCAATACATTTTGTCCAGCGGTGTTCCAATTCAATTATTCCCTCTCTGTAGTGTTCCTCTGGAAGAGCCGCAGAGTACCCATTTACGGTCGCAATTGCTTCTTCATTGGACGATAATGGCCTACCAGCGAGAAATTTCTTCAGTTTTGGAAACAGATGGAAGTTCGAGGGAGCCAAATCTGGAGAACAGGGTGGATGTTCCAGCACTTCATAGTGCAGATCTCTCAATTTCCCCAATGGCCAAAACACTTTTGTGGGCAGGTGCATTGTCCTGATGGAAAACAATTTTTTCTTTTTTCACGAATGCTTGCAATCAGTTTGGTTAGAAGTTGAGAGTAGTATTCTCCAGTAATGGTTTTACCATTTTCGAGATAGTCAATCAACAAAATTCCTTTGACATCCCAAAACACTGATCTTTCCCGCCGATGGCACCATCCTCACCTTTGGAGCTCAAGAACCAGCTTCTGTCCATTGCCTCGACTGCTGCTTGGATTCGAGTGTGTAGTGGTGAATTCATTGTGACGTTTCGGCGCCAGTCACTTGTGTACTTCTAAAAATGTGCCGAGCACTTTTCAGAAAGTTTCGTGCGAATGCGCTTGTTATCCACAGTAAGGATACGCTGCACCCACCTTGCGCAAAGCGTTTTCATGTTTAATTCATGATGCAATATGTGATCAATACGTTCCTTTGAAATTCCAAGAGCATTAACAATTTCACGCACCTTTGTACGCCGATCTTCCAAAATCATGTCATGCATTTTGTCAATGATTTCCGGTGTGGTTACAGTTTTTGGATGTCTTTCACGTGGATCGTCTTGGACGCCTTCACGGCCACGTTTAAAATCGGCCGCCCATTTCTTCTCAGTGGAAACTGAAGTTGAAGAGTCACCATCCATATTTACAATCCGCAAATGAATTTCTGCATGTGTTAAATGTTCTTTTACGAAGAATTTTATCACAACACGATACTCGAATTTCTCCATTTTCAAAGCAATGCGCACTTCCACTGCTTCAAACAACTGCCTACATCAACTATTGCCTGGAATGACTTGTAATTTTACATAGGGACTATTAACATGTGTACCAATGTAAGGAAAAAAAAATCATGCAAGTAGTACCGCGATCTTTGGGTGAGGCCGAGAACTTTTCACACCACCCTCTTAATGCCTACTGCTGTTCGAAAAGTTATACAAAATAATTAGTTTTAATTTATTGTAAATTGTAATTATATTATTCACTATAACTGAAAAGATAGCATACAATAAACACATTTTAAGTGCGTCATTTAAGAATCACAAAAGTAAAATACGAGACTTCGTATTTTCAGTTCCCTTCCTTCTCCCAGGATACGAGGGACACTATTTATACTTTCAGATTAATAATAAAAAACGGTAATTTGTTATTGAAAATTGTTTGTTTCTTCTCGAAGTATTCCCCTTTATCACCAATAAACTTCTGCATGCAAATGATTTGTACCATTCAGAATTGTCCATTTTACATTCCTCTAAAGGCATTGTTGCCACAGGAACAGTTTTTATGAAAAAACAGGCGACCATTTGCTTCGAAGTGCTTCGTGTACGAATAACCTTGGTTGGAGTTGGTTCCTCTTGAAACACTCATACAGTCGACTGCTGTTTACCTTGCAGCTCATATGCATGGATCACTGTTAACAATTTTAGATACTGTTGAAGATCCACCATTGCATTTCTTAAGTAATTGTGTGCACCAATCGACATGAACATCCTTATGAGATTGTGACAAATTATCTGGGATCCAACGAGAGCAAACCTTTTCACGGCTAAATGATCATGCAATATTTTATATATGCTCATGGAACTAATGCCTTGGGTTGCCTCTATCTCACAGTATGTGGCAGTGACGATATTGCACTATCGGTATTTGCATCAATGCTTTCTGGCAAAACAACTGATTTTGGACGACCTTCACGAATTTCATCAGTGAGCGAAAGGCGGCCACGATAAACTCGTTATACCAGCGTTTCACAGTGGCAAAGGATGGAGCTTCACCGTAAAATGTAGCAGTAAGTTGATCAATGCACTCTTGTCTTGATAATCCACGTCGAAAATAACATTAAATAATTGCACAAATATTCCCAAGAGTGAATTCCATCTTATAGCTTTGGCACAATTTTAATGTCACTGTAAACAACACAAATAACGCTCCATTAACAAAATATTGAAGAAAGTTAGGATTCAACAATGTCTAACGTTCCAGTGGAAACACCTGATGGCACCTCCAACAATCAGTGTTGCCAAGGCGCAAAATATAAATAGTGGCCCTCCTACATTTATTGTGCTTGCATCTTAATATAATACTAATTTATGTGTAACGTATTGAATTTATTTTACAACTACTGTATTTTATGGGCTCCTGAAACAAAAAGAAGAGGGTGTCATATAATTGGAAAGCCAAGACAATCGAAATTTGATATTCTTAATCATAGGAAGAATCCAGTGGAAATACAATGGAAGTACTTTATAAGAATTCAAGTATATTTAAATTATAAACGCAGTATTATTTTTCCTTTGTACAACTTAAAGCAGAGCAGATTTTCAGGCGAGTATGAATGTTTTGCTTAAGTATGTCACGGCATCTAGTACAAAACTACAGCATAAAAATTCTGAATTTCACCATCAGTTCACCCTGTACAATATGCATTAGACGGAGAACCTTGTTAAAAACACATCTAGAATCCCATACAAGTGTCCTAACACGTGAATTGCTGTAATCAAAATACATAATGAGTTCAGGCAAGTTGAAAACATTGGCCAAATGGCTACTGAATAAGAATTACACTGACAGATGTAGTTATAACTAAGAGGCAATTTTAGTTGCAAATAAAGTTGCCAATTATAACCGCAGATTTCGCCGTCACTCAAGACCCCAACCAGTATTATATCGTCATTATGCGTAGACTCTCGTATGTAATCTAAATTAAGTATGATGAGCACAAACAAACTCATTTACTGGCTACAGAACAAAAACAAAGGATGTTTAAAAACAGCACGATTTCAGGGGGCGTGTTTTTTTCACTCGCCTTTAAGTCACGTGTTAATCTGAAAGGAAAATCATAGTACGGCTCCGCAAGACGATAACGGTTCTCTCTTGGAGAGCCATGTACTAGGTTTTAAAGTTAGAATTAAAATATAAATCTGATACATTCCATTCACATGACTTTCTCTATTCGTTCTGCAGATTATTCTTACAAAAGATTATTCTATTATCAACATCATGGTAATTAAAGTAAGCATTAACAGATGTGGTTTTATTACACTGTTCCTTGTAAATAGAAGTAAAGCGACTGTCAAATCTTCTAAAAGAGTCGCTATTCGATTAGCATCGAAATTCGGTTTTCTTTCTATAGTCATGAATAAAACAGAGAAATGAAGCGAATGCGGACTTCCCGTTTGAGAAGTTTAAGTATTTTAAAATGAAATCAATAACGGTGAATATCTCCGAATGGTTAATTCTAAAAAACAAGATTTATGACATAGCTTGAGTGTTTTAACGATGTCTACATTTTTATGTCGTAAGTTTTTGTCCATCTGTTACAGTTTATCAGCTATGCAAAAGTCGTTCAGAATGAAGAGGATTTCAGGGACTATTCCCAGTGAATACAAAATACACACATTTTTGTCATGTTAATATACTTAATATATGAATGTTCCATGAAAGAGATAGTTTAGAGTAGGGAGATTTTCCTGAAAATCTTTGTATCGTATCCTTGGAAGATGCTGAAAAATGAAAATTTTGTGTTTCTCAAAAATGTCCGTGTGGTCTTGATTAAAATAACGTATGTTATAGACGTTTATATCAAAAACAAAATGTATATCTTGAATTTTCTGGGAATATGTTCTAAAGACCTGTACATTCTGGATGAATTTTTCTGAATTTTGCATAATTAAAAAATCTGATGTGTACCATTCACATGACTTTCTCCATATCCCTGCAACAAATAATTCTTAAAAAGCTTATACTTCTATTTACTTTATGCTAATCAGAAAAAAATTAGCAGAAATAGCCTTATTACTCGCATCCTTGTAAGTAGAAGCGAAATAACGGACAACCGGTTAAAGTGATAGTCAAAAGCTGGTTGCTATGTCAATGCAGTTCCTTTGTTTATATGGATAAGAGTTGACAAGTTCCAGTATGAACTCCACGAAAAAATGTATATAACATAAATTGTGTGTTTTAATGTGCTCTACATTTTTTGTGTAGTAAGTTTTTGTCCATCTCTTACGGTTTAGCAGTTATTCAAAATTTAGTAAAATTCATCCAGAATAAACTACTCTTCAGAGGCTATTCCCAGAAAATTCAAGATATACATTTCATTTGTCAGGTAAACATGTTTAATATCCGAAATTTTAATCAAAATCGTTAGAGCCATTTTTGAGAAAATCAAAATTTTCGAAAAAGTTCCATGTAAAGGGTAGTTGGGGGTGGGGGGATTTTTCTCAAAATCTTCGTGTCGCATCCCTGGAAAATACTAAACTTAATTACCAAGTTTAGTATTTTACCGACTTTACGTTTTTGAGTTATCGTGTTCACAGACACACGGACACATACACACACACACACACACACGGACCTTTTTGTGAAAATGCTTTTTTTGGATATTGGTGACCCTAAAACATATATTTCCGGTGAAATATCGGTATCGAACTTTTGGTGGAGTGCAATACTTTCTCTATACACTATGTACATATTGCGTATGGAGAAAGTAAAAACCGTAAGAAACAGGCAACTATTTACTACACAAAATGTAGAGATCGTTAAAACACAATTTATATCATAAGCATTTTTGCTGTAGAGTTGACCGTTTCCAAAAAAAAAATCCTTTCTCAACCGGGGTTACCTTCCCTTTCATCTCGCTTTTGTTTACTGCTGGCTTTGCAAAGCGAACCGAACTTCAATTGTTCACATAGCCACCAGCTTTTAAAAGATATGATTCTCGCTTTAGCCATACTTCCCTTCTACTTACAAGGAATCAAGTAGTGAGAACACCTGCTGATGTTTATCTCGATTACCATGATGCACATAAAAAATCTCTTCTGTATGAATATTTTTTTTGCAGAACGAGTAGAGAAAGTCATGGGAATGGAACACATTAGAATTTTGTTCTTTTTGCTTTATTTAGAATTTAGAATTGGTGGTGCTGCTGGTTATGAAGTTTATCTAGACTTTTTTCCAGTAGCTTTATGAAACATAAAAATATAAAGATACAATCATGTTTTTCACACAAGTCGTGTGTAGTACAGGAATGGTATAGGCAGCGTCAGATTGAGATATTCAATATCATATCCGAGATTTCAACCATGGATCTCACAGTCTCTAGCCAGCTGCCCTAACCACTGAGCTACTATGGTAACATGCCGTCACGGCACTAAATCCCTTAACTGACTTCTACTCCTTTCCTACACACGGCTTGGTGAAAAAAAAAAAGAAAGAAAAAAAAAAAAAAGCAATTAGCACCAATTGAACTAAAAGTTGGTTAAACTGTGAAGCCCGGGACAAATGTAGTTTACTTACATTGTAAGTCGTCATTAGGGTACAGCAACTCAAAACATTTGAGCTCACCTTGTTGTTTACCATGAAGCATGCCAGTCAGTTGAGGAATCCGTTCATAGTTCAAATCCTGGCTAGGACAATGCATTTTTCTATTTTCTTAAGTTTACAGCATACATTTACCCTTACACACAGGAGCGACGATAGAGAATATTCTTGGTAAGAGAAAAGTTTCCACTCCCAGCAAGGAATCCAACCCGCGACCCTCACTACAAGTGATCTACAAGACCACCTCACAAAAATCTTAGTTGAACACAAATTGTGCGCTTTATCGAGATCTACACTTTTGTAACGTAAGATTTTGTGTATACCTTGCGGTTTACCAATTAGGTAATAAAAAGGCATTCAGAATGAAGATTTGAAAGATTGTTTTCAGGATCACAGAGTAAACATTTTATTGGTCATTAAATATTTTAAACATACATTTCGCATTAATCAAAACTGTTAGGACCACTTTAAGAAGATAAAAAACAACGAACATTTTTCCATATGAAGATTAGTTTAGTGTAGGGTATTTTCTTGAAAATATTTGTGTTGCATCCTTGGAGACCGCAGTTCATAAATGCCAAGTTTGATATTAAACCGAATTGTGTTTTTGAGTTAAATGATAAACGACCGGTAAGCGCATATGCAGTTTGCTCAGATACTTAACTATTTTGTCAGTGGTTAGCATAATGTTACGCACTAATTGCGTTAAATACTTTGATATTAGTAGGTGCAAACAAAGTAGGTCCCTTTAAACCTTTCCTATCAAAAAATGTGTTCTTAGGAAAATGTCTGACAGCGCACGCGAGGCTCCATGTCTTGAAGTATGTAATTGAAAATAATAATAATAATAATAATAACAATAATACATTTATATTTTATACCTGTTTCTTTATTTTTTATTTTCTTAAAAATAGCTGCAACGGTTTTTATTGAAATGACGCATATTTAAGACTTTTGAATGAATAATAAAACGTATAACTAGGATTTTCTAAGAATAGCTTGCGATGTTCACTCTAAATTAATTTTTCATAAGTAGGAACAAAAGCATACAAAACAGACAAAAACTAATGAAATACTTAAAATCTGAGTCAATTTTTCTCCCTTCCCCTTACTCTCAGTTTTTTTTTTTTTTTTTTTTTTTTTTTTTTTTTTTTTTTAATATTTCACAGCGCATGTTTTAAATACAAAATGCCTCAACTTTTATTTGTTTGTTTGTTTTGTTTTGCTTTTATTTCATTTTGCAAGAGCTTTTATTTTTCATGCTTCAGTTAAACATTTTAATGCTGTTTACGCACTTTGATAACCAATTATTCCTTCATTTGAAATACTTTCTGGAATATTTAGGTCGAAGGATCACCTTTTACTTTCTCTACACGCACTATGCACTAGCGATTACGGGGGTCGGCTGATAAGTCCCGGGCCTCACACAGATATGGCGCCACTAGGCTAGTTAGACGGTAGCATCATATAGTTTAATTTTCGACTGGCTTGTATCTATATTACAGGTCAATAACTTGTTAAGTTTTTGAATGGCAGCATTTTAAACAAGATAAATTTAGAGTTTTAACGCAAATGGAGGATTTGGAAAAACGAGCAGTGATTAAATACTTTCATTTGAAAGGCTTAACACCTAAAAAAAACAAATCAAGGATGAAATGGACAGTAAGTATATTGAAAGACGACTGCCCCTTCATATGCAAAGATTAAAAGATGGGTTGCAGAGTAGATGGGACGTACGAGCACTAGTGATGAGCCTCGCTCTGAACGCCCTGTAGAAGTGACAACTCCAGAGATCATTGAAAAAAAATCATAATTTAGTACTGGAAGACCACAGATTAAAGCTGTTTGAGATAGCAGAGGATGTAAATATATCAAAGAACGTGCAGGTAATATTTTAAGTAATGTTTTGGGCTTTCAAAAGGTCTATGTAAGATAGGTGCCGCGTTTGTTGACACCTGATCAAAAGTTGCAAAGAAAAACTGTTGCTGTTAAGAATGTGGAGCTCTACCGTAAGTGTATTTTTGAGGCGGCTTATTACCATGGATGAAACTTGGATACATCACTACACTCCAGAAAGTAAATCACAGTCATAACAGTGGAATGCGCCAGGTGAACCAACTCCAAAAGAGTCAGCTAACAAGGTTATGGCGAGTGATTTCTGGGATGCACAGGGAATTATTTTTATTGATTACTTGGAAAAGGGTAAAGGTATCACTGGCGACTACTAGGCAAGCTTACTGCAACGTTTGAGTGATGAGGCGAAAAGAAAAATACCTCATTTGGAAAAAAAAAAAAAAAATCTTGTTTCATCACGACAATGCTCAGGCCCATCGTTCAGTCATTGCAATGGGAAAAATACGCGAATTAAAGTTGCAATTTCTTGAACATCCATCCTATTCGCCAGATCTAGCAACTAGTGGCTACCACCTGTTCACAAGCCTCAAACAATTTCTTGGAAGATTTCACAGCAACGAGGAGATCATTGATACGGAAAACAGCTATTTTGAGGACATTGATAAAACGCACTACAGAGATGGTTTAATTAAATTAGAACACCGATATGACAAACGTATTAGCCTTTCTGGAGATTATGTTGAGGAATAAAGCAAAATAAATAAATAAATAAAAAATAAATAAAAAAATTAAATGCTGTTTTCATTACGAGGCCCGAGACTTATCAGCCGACCCTCGTAGAAGAATTATTGTATTCCATCCAAAGATTCTATACAGAGATTTCGTCGGTAATACATCTTTTGAGACAAAAAGAAAATTGATGTATACCATTTACATGACTTTCTCTACATCTCTGCAACTAATTATTGTTAAAAGGGTTATGCTTCTATTTACTTCATGCTAATCGAGAAAAAATTAGCAGAAATATTCTTATTACTTGCTTACTTGTAAGTAGAAGCGAAATAAGGGAGTGCCATAGGTTAAAGTAGTAGTCAAAAGCTGGTTGCTATGTGACTGAAGTTCCTTTGTTTGTATGGACAGGAGTTGACAAATTCTCGTATGAGAAAAGTATGTTTTTTAAAGGTGAAAGCAAAAACAATGAATATCTCAAAAACTATCAGCTCCACGAAAAATACCTATGTATAACATATATGGTGTGTTATTACGTGCTCTACATTCTTTGTGTTGTAAGTTTTGGTCCATTTCTTACGATTTAGCAGTTATGCAAAATTCCGCAAAATTCATCCAGAATAAAGTAGTCTTCAGAGGCTATTCCCAGAAAATTCAAGATATACATTTTATTTGTCAATTAAATATCTAATATACGACATTTTAATCAAAATCGTTAAAGCAATTTTTGAGAAAATCAAAATGTTCGAAAAAAGTTCACTGTAAAGAGTATTTTGGTGTGGGGGGATCCTGCTTAAAATCTTCATAAATACCAAGTTTGGTATTTTATCGACTTTTCGTTTTTGAGTTATCGTGTTCACAGACACACGGACACACACACACATGGATTTTTTCTGAAAATGTTCTTTTTGGACACAGTTAACCCTAAAAGATATATTTACGGTGAAATCTCGGTATCGTGTAGAGAAAGTAAAAAATAGAAAAATGTCCGTGTGTATATTTGTGAGCAGAATAGCCCAAAAGCCCGACTGGTAAGTGTGGTGGTAGCGCGTCTGCCTCACATTCAAAAGGTCGTTAGTTCGAATCTCGCTTAGGGTGAGTTACTCGGATAAGATTTTTTCGGTGTTTTCCCTTATCCTGAGAAGACGAATTTCGAGTAACTTTAAGCTCCATGGACCCCGAGATCATTTGAGCATCATTTCACCAATTTTATTCGTCGTCCGATAAGACCAACCGGGTTAAAAGACGTTAAACTACAAACAAACAAAAAAAAAAAAAAAATGGAGAGTCCGTTAAACACCAAACTTGGCATTAATTCCAAGGATGCGCACTAACATTTTCAAGAAAATCCCCCAACCGCAACTACCATTTACATAGACAATTTTTCCATTTTTATTTTCTCAAAAATGGCTCTAACGATTTTGATTAAATTACTGTATATTAAAGATGTTTACATCACAATTTGAATTTTCTGGTAAGAGTCACTGAAGACCTCTTCATTCCGGATGACTTTTACTTAACTGGTAAAACGTAAGAGATATCAAAAATATACTGCACAAAAAATGTAGATCTCGTTAAAGCACAAAATTTATGTCATATACGTTTTTTTTTTTTTTTTTTTTTTTTTTTCGTGGAGTTGACCATTTACGAGATATTCCCTGTTAGAGGTTTCAGTTTAAAATTCTTAAACTTTTATGATACGTGAACTTGTCAACTCCTGACCATGCAAAGAAACGAATTATATTCTTTAAGGAAACTTTAAAAAGATTTTGACTATCGTTTTAGCCTAGTATTTCCCTCATTGCCCTTCCGCTTATAAGAAAGCAAGAATAAGACCATATCTGCTAATTTTATCTCGAGTGGCAGAAAGTAGATGGAAGAATAAGCTTTTTAAGAATCATTTGCAACAGAAATATAGGGAAAGTTATGTGAATGCAATGAATGTAATACTACATAGATACGCCCGTTAAGTATGGCGTGTTATTTATGGACGCTCTTTAACTGCTGTGGTTGTCAGCGTCCCATTCTAAATTAGGCGTGAAAGACCGTTTAATTTTGCTCTATCAGGCTTCATCTACGAAACGGGACCAACGGGTTTACTTTCCTTCCGAAGGAAACCATACTGAGGATTTTTACGCCGGGATTAAACCCGCGACCTTGGGTATATGAAGTTAGCATGGTAACCATTACACCACGGAGGGCGAATACCCGTTAAGTGTGATGTGCAATTGGAGGTCACTTCTGTTATGGTTAACTTATGAAACAGTTTCAAAAATATGAATGACCAGTTGTCAGAGATGACATTTTTTTAGATCAGTGGCTGATTGTTGCAATTACATCAATAAATGCGGCCTTCTGACACCAGGATCGTGGGTTCGAATCCGAATAGTTTTTAAATGTGTTTAAAAGCGACAGACCCATATTAGTAGATTTACTGATATGTAAAACAACTCTTGCAGACCAAATTCCGGCACACCGGCGACACCGATACGATTCTAGTAATAGACAGCGTCGTTAACAAACCAATAAGTGAAAAATCTGGGAAAATGTATTTTAAGCATAAAAGAAAATATACGGAATAGTCTCACATAACAATAAGATTTGGTAACTAAATGCGATTAAATATCGGCAGATCAATGCAACGAACATAAGAAAGAACTAGCTTCTTCTCATAATATTTTGATGACTTAAGCAGGTCAATGAAAACTGCGGGAATTACTTAGGTTAAAAATATCTACGCTTTGGTATCTGTGCTCTCTTCTTTCTTTGAAGTGATGCTATGTCATCTTTTAAATAGCGAATTTTTATTCAGCTTTCATAATGATTTTACCATGGGCTAAACATATTTGCCAGAACTCTTTAATCACCCTCGGAACGCTTGATATATATTTATCATCTCTGTATGCACAATTTGTGTATCACTTGCACACCTTAAATCACGAATACGGACAGCTAAAATCCTTTGAAGATAAAAATAAACTTAATTCATGATATTTAAAATGAAAAAGTGTTCTTCTTTGAGTTATTCAAGGTTAGGAAAATAATGTTGTTAGTACATTAGTGTCGTTCCTTACGGCGAATGTACACTCCTAAACATTTAGGCACCAAAATAATAATCGTGGGTAATTTTACAAGAAGTTTTGAGATTACTGAACAACTTCAGTGTAGAGATAGAAAAACCTTAGTCCAGGAAAGTTAATTAAAGTACAATTATTGTGTAAAATAACTTTTTTACTTTCTCTAGCCCCGTATGAACAATGTACCTAAGGATACAGAAGGTATTGTATTCCACTCAAACATTTGATGTCGAAGTTTTACGGAAATATATGTTTTGTGGTCCCTAGAGACCGAAAAAAGCATTTTTAAGAAAAAGGTTCATGTGTGTATGTGCCTGTCTGTCTGCGTCTGTGGACAGCATAGCTCAAAAACGAAAAAAAAAAAAAAAAAAAAAAAACCGTTAAACATCAAACTCGCTATTTAGGTTTAGTATCTGCCAAGGATGCGACACTAAGATTTTCACGAAAATACCCCCACCACAAACTACTCTTAACATGGAACAATTTTAGAAAATTTTGATTTTCTCAAAAATGGCTCTAACGACTTTGTTTATAATACCGTATATTAAAGATATTTACATTCCAAATAAAATGTACATCTTGAATTTTCTGGGAATAGCCTCTGATGATGATTTTATTCTGGATGAATTTTGCCGAATTTTGCTTAACAAACCGCAAGAGATAGACAAAACCTTACTGCATAAAAATGTAGATTGCGTCAAAACGCACAATGTTGTGGAGATATTCCTTGTTATTGTTTCAATACTTACACTTTTCTCAGACAGGAAGCTTCCGTTTTTCTTTTGTTCTACTCCTGGTCAAGCAAAGAAGCCATTTGCAATGACAATCGCATAAAGACAGGTTTTAAAACATTTCACTGTCGCTTTTGCATAGTGTATTCCTTTGTTCTCTTCTACTTAAAAGGAACTAAGTAATGTTTATGTCAATTAGCGTGGTTTAGAAAGAAGAACAATATTTTGTAAGAAGTTTGTTTGTAGAACAGCTAGAGTAAGACATGTGAGTGTAACACTCAGAATTTTTTCTGCAGCTTTAAACGTATACATGATAATTTATTTCATTTTTACTTGCTCTACAATACTATGTTCCTAGTAGATAGAGAAGATTTTGTATTGCATCCAAAAATTCTATATAGATTTTCAGAAACATCCATGTGTGTATGTGTGTGTGTGTGTGTGTGCGCGCGCGCGCCTATCCGAGAACAACATGTCAAAAACGAAAAATCCGTTAAATACCAAACTTAATATTTCAGTGCAAAGAATGCACACGAACATTTTCAAAAACATTCTCCCACCAAAACAAGAGAGTATTTTTTTATTTTAATTTTGATTGAAATGAATGTATATCTTATAATTTCTGGGAAAAGCCTCTGAAGCAATTTTAAATAACTGGTAAAAAGTAAGAAATAGATAAAATATTCCTACGCAAAAAGTGTAGATCTTGTTGTAGCAAACAATTTAGGTCAAACACGTTTTTTGGAGGGGGCAGAATTAGCAATTTTCGATATATTCCTTGTTAGTGGCTTTAATTTTGCAGTACTTATACTTTTCGCAAACATCAAGTGGTAGGTAATTTGTTTTCCCCCTTCCTATTCTTCAAAATGAATTGTCAAAACCATCACATACTGATCAGCTCTTAAATATTACCGCTTAAGACAACTGTATTCCATTATTCCCATCGTATCTATAATAAAACTATTTATTTCTGTTTATGTTTATCTCAGTTAACGCGAAGGAGACAGGAGAATAAGCTTTTGTAAGAAGTTCGTTGAAGGATGAAGAATTGGTAGCGAAAGTTACGTGTATGTAGAATATATATTCTTTTTTTCTTTCTTTTTAGTAATGTTTACTGTGTGCCATTACACCTACATTGATGATACTTTTTTTATACCGCAAAGCCCGCTAGTGGTTTATGGAGAAGTAGCCACTTCTTTGAAAATGAGCTGATATTTTTGCTCAGGAGTCCTTTAGATGAGAATAAGGTTCCTTTAAGTCCTGTGGATGATAATGATGATGATGACAATAATAATATAAACAGCAACAATGATAATTTTAAAATATAAGGCGAAATAAAACTTATTAATGCATCTAGAGTATAGCGTTATAATAATCGAAGCCCAGTGCATTTTAAAGTCGCCCATAATCATCACGTGATACCAACTTCCCTCCTTCTTTCAGAAGAAAGGGAAGGACTTTTATATGCGAAAAAAATGTCTGATGTTTTAAATCCACATGACTGTCTCTTCCTATTCTTCAATCTAGTTCATGCTCATCGAGATAAGCCATGGTGCCATTAGTTCCCATAAAATCAAAGGTTTTTGAATACATAATACATAAGCAGATGGTATTATTTTTTGAAAATGTTAACTTATTTACATTTACACAATTTGGTTTTAGTAAAAAAGAAATCCACAATTTTAGCATTAGAAGATGTAGTACACTATATTTTAGAGGCTTTTGAGAACACAGCATATGTCTCACTTATTCTATGTGAACTCAGAAACGCTTTTGATAAATTAATACCAGAATTATATATCTCTAAGTTAAGATGTTATGATTTGAATAATAACAATTTAAAAATAATACTATCTTATCTGACAGGAAAAAAGCAATATGTTTCTGTAAATAATAGAAATACACATACTATTGATTTAACTCATGGAGAGCCTCAATATTAGGTCCACCTTTATTTATAATATTGTTTATAACCTGCTAAATGTGCCAATCCTTTACGCAGATGACATTACTTTGAGAACCAGAAACAAGCATGTTGATGAATTGAATAATTCAACTTATACTAATTTTACAGCTGCTAAGGACTGGTTTCATGTTGAATCAGGAAAAAACTCAAATAATGAAACTATGATTAAAGATTACAGGTGATGAAATTAAAACCGTAAATCTATTAGGATTTGTACTTGACTCAAAGCTTTCATGGAAAGCGCATGTTCATAATGTATATTGTAAGCTGTCACGAGTCACTTATCTAGTAAGAAAATTAAAATCTTGCATACCACAGGGAGGATTAAGACATATATATATATATATGTAAATATACACATAGGGTTCCATCTATGGGGTAATGCTGTTGTGCCAAAAAAGAGTCATTAGGATTATGCTAAGTAAGAAACCACATAACATGTAAACCATTGTATTAACAATTGAGAATACTTACTGTTTTTATTTTGTTTATATTTTATGTTTTGACGTATGTAAATGCTCATTTACATCAATACAACTTAAGATTGCACACTTGCTTTGACGAAGGAGACTTTTTACTTTCTCTATACGTACTATGTACATAGTGTATAGAGAAGGTTTGCATTGCACCCAAAAATTCGATACCGAGATTTCACCGGAAATTCATGTTTTGAGACCACCTGAATCCAAGAAAAGAATTTTTAGAAAAATGTCCGTGTGTATGATTGTCTGTCTGACTGTCTGTCTGTGTGTATGTGTGTCTGTGGGCAGCATAGCTCAAAAACGGAAAGACCGTTAAATACCAAACTTGGTATTTAAGTTCAGTATCTTCCAAGGATGCGACACGAAGATTTTCAAGAAAATCCCCCACCCCACCTACCCTTCACATGGAAAAAATTTCGAAAATTTTGATTTTCTAAAAAATGGCTCTAACGATTTTGATTAAAATATCACATATAAAAATATATACTTGACAAATAAATGTATATCTTGAATTTTTTGGGAATAGCCGCTGTAGACTACTTCATTCTGGATGAATTTTACGGAATTTTGTGTAACTGGTAAACCGTAAGAGATAGATAAAAACTTACCACACAAAAAATGTAGAGCACATTAAAACACACAACTTATGTTATATATATTTTTTTCGTGGAGTTGATCGTTTTTTATATATTCCTTGTTTTTTGTTTCAGCCTTAAAAAACTTATACTTTTCTCATACAGGAATTTGTCAACTCCTGTCCATACAAACAAAGGAACTTGTCATATAGCAACCATCTTTTGCTAACACTTTAACCTATGGTACACCCTTATTTCGTTCCTACTTATAGGGAAGCAAGTAATAAGACTATTTTTGCTAATTTTTTCTCACTTAGCATGAAGTAAATAGAAGCATAAACTTTTTAACAAAAATTTGTTGCAGAGATATAGAGAAAGTCATGTGAATGGATTACATCAGAGTTTTATTTTAAGGGTGTAGAATGTTATAATAAATTAGCCATTACATTTAGATCATTGAGTATGAGGGGTTTTAAAAGAAAGTTTTTTAATTGGCTAGTTGAAGGGCCATCTTATTCTTTTACTGATTTTAATTATTATACTGTAATTGAATTTTAACTTATACATGTATCTGTATTTTTTGTTGTTGAAAATGTCCGTTTCTTATAATTATGATTTTGGCTATAAAATTGATTGATTGATTAGTTAGTGCCTTTTAAGTGGAAGGAAAATAAGGGAATACGCAGACTAAAGCGATAGTCATATATTTTAATAGCTACGGTCAGGAACGAGAGAGAGAGAGAGAGAGAGAGAGAGAGAGAGAGAGAGAGAGAGAGTGCGTTTAGAGGGAGAAAAAAAAACATACAAACGAATGACGACTTGCCGCTTGAATATTTGAGAAAAGCATCAGTTTTGAAAAGTTAAACCAATAACAAAGAACATCTCGGATATGGTTAACTCCACAAAAGAATATTGGACTGTGTGTTTTAACGAGATCTACATTTGTGTGTGATTGTGTGCATGTAAATCGTATTTCTTACGATTTACCAGTTATATAAAGGTTATCCAGAATTAAGAGGACTCACGAGACTATTCCAAGAAAATTCAGATATCTATTTAGCTGTCATAAAATATCTTAAGCATATGGTATTTTAATTAAAATCATTAGAGGCAATTTATATATATATATATATATATATATATATACAAAATGTTTCATGCAAAGGGTATTTGAGATAGGGGAAGGGACTTCTTAATTATCTCATACAGCTTCCTTGGAAGATGCAGAATTAAATATGAAGACTTTTAGTTTTTTAGTTATACTATTCACACACACACACACACACACACACACACACACACACACACACACACACACAGAGATGGACCTTTTTTCTAAAAATGCCTTTTGATCCAGGGGTCTTCAAAATAGATATTTCTTGTGAAATCTCGAATTTTTGGATGGAATGTAACACCATCCCTACCCAATGTATTGTACACGGTAGAGAAATTAAAATGATGGCAGTTGCCGGTTACAAACTAAGGCTTTGGGAACTACAGGCTAGCATCCATTACACTATGGAGGCTGAAATTTCATTTCTGTACATCATAAGATTAGTATTCTCTATATCGATCTTTTTTTATACATCCTACGTACTGTATTGCTATTTACGTATTTTAAACAAATTTGTATGGTGATTAGTATATGACGTTGCTATATAAATAATCTGTAGAGTCTCATTAATGAATTTCTGGGGCTTGCTGAAGATAAAAGGACTTCAACACTATATTAATACAGCATGAAAAATATGTTCAGAAAGCCAAAACTATTATGCAGCAAGTAAACGCAAAATAATCATTATTAATGGAAGCCTAATTGACAGAGGAGTACTTTTACCTTAACCTTGTTTAAAGTTTTAAAAGCAGGTTTCCAAAGCATGTTGATATTGAAATAGAAAGTATTTATCGTTACCAGGGGACTTGGGTTGAGGGTGGGCGGTAGTATGGCAGGTGCTGTTAACTGCACAGGACCAGGTGATGCGCCATGTGGTCACCCATGAGCACCAGATTCGCTCGTCCCACAATAATGGTTTACCACCGCGGTACTTTACTTCGTACCTTGAAATGTATATGGCATTTAAATTTGGTGTATTATCGCTTTTGGTTTTCCACTCTGATTGCAGAACGTCACGAAGAGATTTAAAGCATTTTAAATATTTTAGTCTGCGTTTTAAATGTTAAAGCTACAAATTGTTTTCATCCCTATATCCCACGAGGAAGCTAAGTGACATTATGAATAACAAGTGAGAGGGATTCAGATGTTGTCTTCTAAATCAGAGATACATATCAGCGGGTACGTTGAAAAAGTTAATGAGTATTTTTTCTGTTTTAAAATATTTGTAGAAAAAATTACTTAGATTGCAGAGAAGTTTGCAATAGAGCACATGTGGTTGAGAACCACTCGATTGGAACCAAGCGGGATAGCTCAAGCGGTTTCGCCTGTGGCTCATAATAGGGAAGTCGTAGGTTTGTTCTCCGCAGCTGGTCTACTCGACCCATAGTTTCTATTTCCCCGGTTCGCCAGAGAAATGCTGAGGAGATTTATATACATTCCTCGAATTTTCGGTCCACAATTTCCTATTCCCATCATTTCCTCATCATCTCTTTCTGGGTTAAAGGATCAGACGAAGGTGTTCGGCCAGTTGTGGCTGGACAGTGATCTATGCATTGTAAAGCAATGGTATCTTGTCATTATCCAATTTACATAAGCCAATCTCAAATATATTTATTTCATCACTTGGAATTACGGCACTTTATTAATTATTATTATTATTATTATTATTATTATTACTATCAAGCGGGAGACCTGGGTTCGATCCCCAGTACCGGCGTGGGGATTTTTCCCCCGCTGGGAGACCTGGCCCGGGGTGCACTCAGCCTCGTAAGGTCCCTGGGGGGCCAATTGAGGAGCTACTTGATGGAGAAGTAGCGGCTCCAGGTCATGAGGACCGAGATGGGGGACGCAGCGGAGCCCGATTTCAGGATTCCCTCTGAGGGTTCGCCGGGAGGAATAGGGGCTCGTGACTTGACTTTAGGGATAGGGACTCCATCCATGCTTGCGCCCTTCGTCCTCCGGATCGGTCCCCATTCGGGTCGATCCTCTCATCCTTCCCTCCCTGAGGTCTTGTAAGTGACAAAGGGCCTACATCCAATGCTCTGCCCCAGAGGCCTGAAGGCCCCGTCCCTGACTAATCTTAATCCTCACACTAGATGATTAAGTCAAGCCCGCCGTGGAGTAAATTGTGCACTCTCTTTCCCATGAGGCCTTGGACATTTTATTTCATTACGGGAACAATAGAGTTGTTTATTTCCAAAGTGATCTTTTGTGTATTTTCAGCGAAATGTTTTACTTCATTAAAATCAGTTAAAACAGAAAACCACTTGTTTCAGTTTGTATCAAACAATAAAAGTAAGTAAACATTTTAACTTTCCTTCAAGTAAAAAGCAAATGTATCCAATATATTACACAAACAAATATGATTACCTGGTTATCGTAGCATTCTAGAGGGAAAGAAAAAAAAGTAACACGGTAGTTTTACTTAAACAACCATCAGAATTACTGGAATCTGCAGGAGATAAATTAAATTAATTAAATCATCATTACCGTTTAAAATAGATATAATCTTGATTTAATTGATTTAATTTATCTCCTGCAGATTTGTATGGTAAATTCTCCCCTTTACTCCTTATAACTGCAATTTCCTAAAGTCTTGCTAGTTATAATAAGGAATGAAAACTTACAAAAGGATGTGAGACATCGGCGGAATGTCCGACTTTATTAACCTCCCCCGTCAGTTTTACAAATTCTGGAAATGCTACTTTAGCCTATGTTATACCTTTTGGTGGTGAAACAATCATTGGTCGGAATAATGGAGTAATTTTTACTTTCTCTACAGATACCTACTTTGTACATAGCGTATAAAGAAGGTATTGCATTCCACCCAAAATTCGATACCGAGATTTTACCAGAAATACAGTTTTAGGGTCCCTGTATCCAAAAATAAAGAATTTTTAGAAAAAGGTTTGTGTGTGTCCGTGTAACTGTGAACATAAATAAAAAACGAAAGGTCGGTAAAATAACAAACTTTGTATTTAATTTTAGTATCTTCCACTGATGGTATACGAGATTTTAACAAAAAATTACCCCACCCCCAACTACGCTTTCCATGGAAAAAAATAGAAAATTTTGGTTTTCACAAAAATGGCTCTATCGATTTTGATTAAAGTATTGTATATTAAAGATTTTTACATTGCAGATAAAATGTTTAACATGAATTTCCTGGGAATAGCCCCTGAACACCTCTTTATTCTGGATGCATTTCTTTGGATTTTGTATAGCCGGTAAACCGTAAGAGATAGACAAAACCTTACTTCACAAAAAATGCAGAGCTCGTTAAAACACACAATTTATGTCATATGAATTTTTTTCGTGAACTTGACTGATTTCTAAATATTTCTTGTAATGTGTTTCAGTTTTAAAATACTTAACTTTTCTCACACTGGAAGTTGTCAACTCCTGGCCACGCTAATAATCGGATTTCAATCCCATAGCAAACACATTTCAAAACATTTGACTGTCGGTTTAGCTTGTTGTATTTCCCTTCTACTTAAAGGAAATAAATAATAAGACTCTTTCTATTAATGTTTATCGCGATTAGCATGAAATAGAATCAGCTTAACAATAATTTGTTAGAGAGGTATAGAGAAAGACGTGAATGGAACACATTAGAATTTTACTTTCTCTACCACGCATATACAATGTACATAGTAAGTAGAGAAAGTGTTGCATTCTACTCAACATTTCAATAACGAGATGTCACCGGAAATGCTTGTTTTGAATTCTCCTGAACAATAAGAAAACATCGTTAGAAAAAGGTCCACGTATATGAGTGCCTATGCATCTGTAAACAGTATAACTAAAAATCCAAACTTGCTATTTAAGTTTAGCGTCATCCAAGGATGTGACAGGAATATTTTCAGGAAAATTCCCCCACTTCAAACTACACTTTGCATAGCAATTTTTCGTAATTTTCTATTTTCTCAAAAATAGACCAAATTTTAAAGATATTTACGATATTTACATGGCAAATAAAATGCATATCTTGACTTTTCTAAGAATAGCTTCTGAAGCGCTCTTCATTATGAAGTAGCTTTGCATGAACGGTAAACCGTAAGAGATAGACAAAACCTTACTGAAAGAAATTGTAGCTATCGTTAAAACACACAATGAGCTGGCAATTTCATATCCTTGTTATCGGTTTCAATTTTAAAATAAGGTTGCTTTTCTCAAACGGGAAGTCGTCATTCGCATCATTTCATCTCTCTTTTATTTTACTATGGTCATGCAAAGAGAACCGAATTTCAATCAATTAGCTAGCAGTTCTTAAAATATTTTACTTCGCTTTAGTCTACTTGATCCCCTTATTTCCATTCTTCTTACAAGGGACTAAGTAATAACGTTGTGACAAAGCTTATCTTGATTACGTGAAGTAGATAGAAGGATAAGCATTTGTAAGAATAGTTACACAATAGGTTGAGAAACGAAAATATCAAATTTTAAATTTTAGCTGTGCTCATTTTTATTTTCTTTGTGTATAAAGAATGCTCAGCTGGTTTACCCGATATTGCACAGTAAGCTTTTTTAACTTCACTCATGAGTTTATTTGACTTACCCTCCCCGACCTATCTGAATTTTTGTACAATGATTTACAAGGTTTTTATGATGCGTCCTCCCCTTTATCCTTTAAAATTATAATACCCACTATTCCATATAACGGAACACGCAACTGTATTTGCTGGCAGGTCTGGATAGCTTGAAGAAGGCTTATCAGACCAGATGATTTTGCGAAACAAGTCTTTGTTTTACAGCAGTTCATTTAGTAATACATCATAAAACTACAGGGGTCTGTCGGTTTCATCCTCCAGTAAGACAAGGAGTATTGGTTTGGCTCTATGTGAAATGTCTTCCAATATTTTTCGCGCAGATCTGAAATTCCTAATTCAGAGGACGCTGAGTGGACTTCTTCAGACTTGCTTCAAACGCCTTTTCTGCCAGCATCTCATTTTCTTCTGTGTATACTGATCCGTGCCCACGGGATTTTGGGGTGCTGTAAACGGACTCATTCATTAGATTGCCTGACGACTGGGGGCATGTATGTTTGACGTTTCTCGCCAGAGAACTGGGCTATAACTGTTTTTCTACTCTAATTCCTTGAGGATCAACTTCCTGTACTCCACATTGTGATTACTTTCTCAGAAACTCAAAGAGATGGGACGGGTACTTATATTACTTCATAAGACCAGTACTTTAGGACAAATCTGAAGCAGGTGTTACCCGTTTGTCTTAAAAACTGATTGCTTATAACCTCATTAGGAATTGAACGTAAAATGGGTAACCAAATAGGAATTATCATTCTGGTTGGATCTAAACTGGAGTTACAAACTGCCTCCGTGGTCGAGTAATCACCGAGGCGACTTCTCACCCCAAGGCCCCGGATTCGTTTCCCATCATAAGTGGGGATGGTTTCTTTAAGTTGAGGCGTTGTGAAAATCGGTCAAAAAGTGACAAACATCTCAAATTTATTTTTTTCCTATAAAATACTGATAAAACAGGCATTGTACTTGTATAATATGGTAATAAAATCTAATTCTTAAAGTTTCTAATAATTATAATTACAACAATTGTCATTATTTCCTCCCCTAGTATAAATTTAACTCTCGTTGCTACGGCGCTCGCTCGTCTGGTGGTGTTCTGTAGGTGTGTGTCTCCTGCACGCTCGGAACTCACTTTCGAAACTGAACTTTCGAGCCAAGTTGCCTCTTTTTATTCCTGTTGATCATACGGCAAGAAATTTCCAAAAGTAGGGGTCATTATTGAGCGAGTAAAGCACACGCAAGTCACACACAGCTGCTACATTTGCCTTTCTATACCTAAAGCCGCCGCCGATCGCAGACTCATCTAGGAGTGCCAATAGATTCAGAATGGAAAAGAAGACGCCGCGCCCGGCAATAATCAGCTACGACAATCGAAATCACTTCCTCTACCCGCTCTTCTACATTCCATTCTTAGAAAAGCCTGTTATCTACTTCATGTTAATCGGGATGTGCGTTTGCAGAACGAGCTTACTCACACATTTCGTTGTGGGTATAAAAGATGGTACACACCAGGTCGATGCGAAAGCCAAATTATAATCTTTAAATAGAGTCCATTATCCATGATCAAAAGAAAGAAACCAATGACTTACATACTTCACAAAGTATAAATTATTACACAATTCAAATTAATGATAAAGAATATCTCGGAAAGGATTAATGCCATAAAAATGTATTAAACATAAATTGTGTGTTTACTTTGTGTAGTAAGTTTTATCCATCTTTTAAGGCTTACCACAAAATTCTTAATATGAATTATAATCGTCTTATAATTAACATGGCCAAACAAAATGTAATGCCAATTTGGTGGGCGGGGTATAATGAAAGATGTAACATACAAACATTACTTTGCGGCAGGGTAGTTTTCTTGCATTTTTTTTTTTTTTGTATCGTATGAAAATGTTGAACTTAAATGCCTAGTATGATGTACAACCTTTTTGAGAAATATCGGAACACCCCTCTCTCTTTCTCTCTCTCTCTCACGTACACACACACACACACACACACACACACACACACACACACACACAAACACAAGGACCACAAAATGGATATATCTGGCCTTGTTTTTCTATCAAATTTATTCTCTACCTTAGATGTCTAATCGTAAAGAAAGCAGAATTCCATAAATGGTATAACAATCTTCAGGACTTTTATATTGTATGTAACATGTAAAATGTTACCACATTTTTGTAACATAGGCTTATTTGATAAAATGTATACTGCATTTGATTAAATGCATGTTATACGGATACTAGGTCAAATCAGTAAATTTAAAGCTAGCTTTCAGAAAAAAAACAAACAAACAAAAAAAAAAAAACGTAAAAAGCAAAGCCGTTTATTTTTTACGTTTTACGAGTAAAACCAGCAGTCTCTCCCTCTGTGCTAAGCGGCCATGCTACCTTCTAAATTCATTGCTTTCAGCAAGCTTACAAAAAGCATTCAGTATGTGCTTACACCTGACGTGGGAAAAACGAATTCCAAAGGGCGGGATTTTACTGTCCCATTAGGTTTAAAACTGCTTACGAGTATACAGTACGCTATATAAAACGTGCCGGGGTTGCAAAATCCCAACATTAAATAAAGATTTGGAAACACAAATAACAGAAAGTGTGTGTAAGGGTTGCTTTTGGCAATGTTGAGCATACTTTCTTTTTAAAAGTGTAGAACTAATGCTACTATGCGCCTGAAAATAGTATATGAGTAGATTTTCAAATTACTAAATTTTAAACTATGGTACTAGAAACACGTCATATGGTAAATGTGCAAGGTGTTAGAAGCATAATGCTTCGGAAAGCATTTGAAGCTGAAGAAAAAAAAATAACATGCGCTGTTCTGCATTCTGATTTTTCTGTTGGCTTGTTTCATTTTTTTTTCGAAATAAGTTGTCTGAAACATTCTTGTGCAGTGATTTAAAACTGTTTTTATTTCTTTTACAGTTTATTTTTTACTTATTCTGTTTTGGTAGTGTTCTTATTGCATATGCCACCATAGGCAGTGAGCACTGATGATCATGAAATGAAATGGTTGTTTGGAAAGGAAATTTGGGAAGGACACGTTCCATGTCTAAATTTAAAGTATCGTCCTGTAAAATGCCAGTAATCGGAGGGATACATGGAAAAAAAGTCCGTCAGGGTGGACGGTCCTGGTGGGATTCGAACGACAGATCTCCCCTTCGTAAGTCCGTATCTTATCGACCTCGGCTACCCGTGGCTGAGTGTACGTAAGGGCGAATACACACAAAATTTTGTAGTTTAAGGCCATTTAAGGATCCAAGGCGAAGATTATAACATATACATCTTGTCTCATGGCTTCACAAAGTTAAGTTTTCGTTCTTTTTATCTTTTCAAAACTTAAACAATCCTGAGTAAAATGATATATGTCTGACGTTTTAAAATACTAATAAAATGCACACCTTTAATTTTAATTGCTATGATATGATGTTCGCTCTGCTTTTTTCGGCGTCTACAATCTTGAATGTCTCCTTAGCTGTAGTCGGAGTCAGTGTAGATTCCTCGCAGTCTCAAGGAAGTTTTGATTTCAGTAACTTTGTGTTATTATTAAGATATAATAAGATTGCGCAGACGTTTAACTATTCTATTTATAACCATGAACGTTACACAAACAAGATTACTTTTTATACAACTCACCTCAGCATTTAATATCTCGATGCGCTTCTGTGTGCGTGGTGAAGCTGACACAATTGTTGCTCGCACCTCCTTTTCGCTAGCAATTCGCTGAAGTTTGTACAAAGACTGTCATTTCATTTGGGGGGGGGGGGATGGGCACGAAATAAAAGTATGAACATAAAACATAAAAGGTGGATGTGAGTAGGAAAATGATGAGGGAAAGAATTCATGCCCGGTGCTTCTTCTAGTCACTCTAGTGTGTCCGGGGATTTGTGAGCAATTGACGCTGGTTGTAGGCCGTTGCCGTTGCCTTGACCAGGATCCAGCCTACGAAATTGTGGGTGAATTTACATGCCTATTGATATGTCTGTTTTTACTTTCTCTACACATACTATGCACATAGAGTATAGAGAAGGTGTTGTATTGCATCCAAATATTCGATTCCGATATTTGTCCGGAAAAACATGTTTTCTGACTTCTTAAATAAAAAAAAAAAACATTTTTGGAACAAGGTCAGTGTGTGTGACTGTGGTCAGCGTAGCTCAAAAACTAAAATATTGTTAAATACCAAACTTGGTATTTAAGTTCAGTATCTTCCAAGGATGCGACACGAAGAATTTCAAGAAAATCCCTCCCACCGTAAACTACCCTTTACATGAAAAAAAAAAAATCGAAAATTTGGATTTTCTCAAGAATTTTGATTAAAATCTCTTATATTTAAAACATTTATATGACAAATAAAATGTATATCTTGAATTTTCTGGGAATAGTCTCTGAAGACCTCTTTATTCTGAATGATTTTCATTGAATTTAGCATAATTGGTAAACCGCAAGAGAAAGACAAAAACTTACCACACATTAAGTGTAGATCACGATAAAACACACACTTTATGTCATATACACTTTTTTCGTGGAGTTGATCGTTTCTGAGATATTCCTTGTTATTGGTTTCAGCTTTAAAAAAAATATACTTATATTATACCTACAGGAATTTGTCAACTCCTGCGCATACAAACAAAGGAACTTCAATCACATAGTAACCAGCTTTTGAGTATCACTTTAGCCTATGGACTCCCTTTTCGCTTCTACTTACATGGAAGTAAGTAATAAGACTATTTCTGCTAATTACTTTCTCTAGCCCCATATGTAAAATGTACATAGGGATAGAGAAGGTATTGTAATGCGCCCAAAAATTCGATACCGAGATTTCACCGGAAATATATGTTTTCGGGTCCCCTGAGTCCGAAAAAAGCATTTTTTTTTAAAAAAAAATGTCCGTGTGTGTCTGCGGACAGTATAGCCCCAAAACGAAAAGACCGTTAAATACCAAACATGGTATTTAGGTTTAGTATCTTCCAAGGATGCGACACGAAGATTTAAAACAAAAAATCCCCCCACTACAAACTACTCTTTACATGGAAACATTTTTGAAAATGTTTAATTTCTTAAAAATGGCTCTAACGATTTTGATTAAAATCCCGTATATTAAAGCTATTTATGTCCGAAATAAAATGTATATTTCGAATTTTTTTTTTAGAATAGCCTCTGAAGACCTCTTTATTCTGGATGAATTTTGCCGAATTTTGCTTAACTGCTAAACCGTAAGAGATAGAAAAAAAAAAACCTCACTTCAAAAAAAATGTACATCACGACAAAACACACAATTTATATCCTTTCCGTTTTTGTTGTGGTGGTAACCGTTTCCGAGATATTCCTTGTTATTGGTTTCAATTGTGAAGTACTTAAACTTTTCTCAGACAGGAAGTGTCCGTTTTTCTTTTGTTCTACTCCTGGCCAAGCAAAGAAGTGATTTGCAATGACAATTGCATAACAATAGCTTTTAAAATATTTGACAATCACTTTAGCATAGCGCATTCCCTTATTCCCTTCTACTTATAAGGAATTAAGTAATAAGAACATGCTGCTAATATTTATCTCGATTAGCATTGTGTACAAAGAAGAATAATCTTTTGTAGGAGGTTTGTAGAGAAGCTAGAGGAAATCATCAGATTTTTTTCTTCCTCGATTAGCAAGGAGTAATAGAAGCATAAGCTTTTTAACAATAATTTGTTGCGGAGATGTAGAGATAGTCATGTGAATGGAACACAGATTTTTATAAATGGTGGCCGTCTAGCAAGCGGAGTAATAGAGTGTCTACAAGGATCTACAGTGACTTTCAAATGAGAGGAGGTTTGTCCTTGAGCGCCATCAGATCGGCAGTCAATCGAAGTGCTGCTGCGTTCACATATTGCATTCGCACTTAACTGGGGAGTAATGTACTTAGTGATTCCGTTTCTCATAAATAGTACTTGCGCTAAGACATAATATTCAACTTTTGCAAAAAATAATTCACGACAGGGAGTAATGTTCGTAGCAGAACCGTAAAAACCAGATTTTTAGCTTAAGTAGTTTTCATAATACACATGAAAAAATACGTATGTCGCCAGGCAGATTTGCATGCTCAGTGTGCGAGTAGGAGGGAAATATGGAAAGGCCTGGCAGTGGGAGTAGCGACCTGGCAACGCAGAGCACGATAACGCATGTTATTCACTGTAGCGTAGAACTCTTCCCATTGGAAAAAAAAAAAAAAAATAAATAAATAAATAAAAAATAAAATAAACTAAGAGAGGGGGAAAAAAACTATAGCAGTCTTGCTGAGGCTGCACTTAGAAAGAACAGCGTTTCTTCCAGTTTTCTTAGTCGGATAAATGCAGCATGTGTGTGCTACCGTACAGAAGTGCGAAAGTCCCTTTATTTCTTGTTGCCGCAGTTTTCGTTGATGTAGTCAACTATCTTCTATAATGTTTTGGTGTGGATTGTCGTATTTCTTCGTGGCAGAGTTGATGATGCAGTGGTCCCAAGGTGTTCTTAGCTTGTTAATGGTGATCGTTGTTGCCATGACGGCTTCTTCGAGGGTGACTAGTCGCCTGGTTATGTCTTGGGGTGTGTCTGATTTCTCGGAGATTTGTGAAATTTTCTGGAATGGAGTAACGGAACGACTGTTATGACTTGCATGGCGGCGTTGCTGCTGACAGCTTGTGTTTGAGGTAATGGCGTGGGCAACAGAACAGACCCGAGACAACGGTGTGTTGGTTGCCGCATTTGGTGTCGTGTTCGCCAACTACGTTTTGGGTAAAGCGGGCAACATACTCGCCCGGTGAAGTGGTCGCCTCTGCAACAGGTGGTGCAGAAAGCGGCGTCGACTCGTCAAATCATGTTTGCATTCAGCGGTTAGGTTTAGAGCGACGCAGTAGTGGCAGCATGGCTGCAAAGTACTTCTGTCACCTGTGTAGCCCTATAGGCAGCAACTGCGGCAAGGTGGTGTCTAGTCTGTGCGGCTAGGCTCCAGATAAAGGACCTGGTCCAAGAAGTTTAGGCTGGTGGAAAGCGCAGTATTGTAATGCTCCTTGAAGTTCAAGTTTCGCTCGGTGTGCTCCAATAGGAGTTGGGGTGAGAGCTCATGATAAACACCCATTACTACCGCACTAAAATGCCCAATAGTGAAGAATAAGACCTCCACTGGTGCAGAAAAGATAGCAAATGTATTGCCGCCGGTGTCTGAGAGTGGCAACTCCTCTGAAGGTGTCAGCGATTATAGCCTTATTATTGGCTGAGGTGCCGGCGAAGATGTGATGGTTCAGTCGTCCGGCGGCGAAGGTTGTGATGTCCTCTTCAACTGAAGTCCTGTTTTCTGCTGTTGCTGCAGATGTCGGCTCGACTGGACGATTGTTTTTCACCATGTTGTAAAGAGTTCTCTCCTCGAAGGTCCCAGGCAAAAAAGTTTTCCTCATTTTATCCCACACGACGCGCAACTCTTTATGCAATCCTTTGCGGCATAACATCTGAACATCGTTTTTCGTTACATAATTTATAAATCAACACTTTTTTCACTTATTTGCATTAAACCTTTTCTTAGACTATTAAATTAAGTTCCAGTTATTATTGATTTAACTTTATTTTCCCATGCATTTCGTTATAAAGAGTATAGCAATGGTTTTAAAATATCTGAACAAATTCTTACACAACAAAGCAACTCTTAGAGCAGATTTGGATTTTATTTCCCAAAATCCGTAAGAAATTGTCAAGTGCCAGACGCAAAGGACTGTTCAAGTAAGTAAATATTATGTATCAGTACGACAATTTGAAATGGTTAATGTCATAAGACAATGTTCTATTTAGGATTCAAGACCTGCTCGATGGTAAAATGTCCAATGTCATACTGTTTCTCCATCTCTTTTGAAAAGAATGGTAAAGAGATAACCACAAAAACAACGGACTTCAAATCACGCTGTTTTTATTTTGATGATCTACATTTTAACTTTGCAGCTTTAATCTGTGAGTTTTGATAAAGAAAAAAATAGCAATGGCAATTTTTGTTTGAAGGTATTCAAGATACCAATCATTCATTGGATTTGAACCATTTCTTAATGGGGATCCTTAATCCCTTACATTGATAGTATGCTTTGCAAAATTAATTAATTTACGGCCGCGCCGTGGCCGAGTGGTTAGATCACTCGCCTCTCACCTAGACGGCCTGGGTTCGATCCCAAGCGACCGCATGTGTGATTTGTGGTGGACAAAGCGGCGCTGGGACGGGTTTTTTCCGGGTATTCCGGTTTCCCCCGCCATCTCATTCCACCGGTGCTCCATCATCATTCATGTATCAGCAGTGTCACCGCCTGCGGTGCCATAAGTAGTTAAAGCGGGCGTTAAACACTATAAAAAATTAATTTGAAGTTAAGCAACCGGTAACGAAGGCAAAAAAACATTTCGCTGACGTTGTTGACCTCAATATACGGTCTGTTTTGCATTACATTGATATAAGGATAGCCATGAATATTTAAATCCAGTAAAGTAGCTCAGCAGAGTCTCGTGGACATCATCTTCCATCGCTGCTACACGAACCCCGGCGACTGTTGTGCTTAGAACATTTGTGATTATTCATTACCGACCAGCTGATCTACACTTTGAACACACTTGTTTTCTTTTCATTTTGTGGTTTTGAATCCACTTTGTCTTGATTTATTGTTTTATATGTTCTTTTGTTTCGTGCACAAATCCGAGCCACTAGAAGCAGAATTAAGTATTTTGTGTGTTTCGTTAATTAGAAACGTTTTAATTTTCTTTTTGCGATTTTGTTTTTGTAACAAACAAGTTCCATGCAACATATTTTCTTCGTTTTGAGGCGAGAAATATACAAAAAGGCTACCCACAAGTGAGATAGAGAGGCACTCGAAGAAAGTTTCAGGTCGAGAGAGGATGGTCGCGTCTTCTGCGGGGTTATACTTCCCAAGTAGGGGACCCAAGGAGACAAAGTATATAGTTGTTCTTACGCGTTGGACCTGATAACGTAGAAACATTTTAAGTGGAATATATTTTGTCTTGCACCGACATAAAAAATCCGGAAATAATTTGCCGGAATAAATAAACATAGTTTGTTGAATCGACTAAAGTAATCGGGAGATAAAATACACGAAAGCACTATGGTTGCGACTTGTGGCTCATTCGTCAAAGAAAGATGAATAATAACTTATGGAATATTAGCGTTAATAATTTTTGTAGTTTTTGGAGGAAGATTATTGAATTGATAAATAAAATCTAGTTATGTAAAAAGAAAGAGGATTCAATAGCGATTTATTTATACGAGAAAATCTACCCATATTCTACGTCATTGGGTTATTAACCATAAACCCGATAGCGCCGAGAGAAAGAAATTGCATCTATCGACTGATTACCGCGGCAAAATGATTCCTATACAATGGGATACTACCTCATATTGGCACCCATACGAGGCGTTTCGTTTCATATTGATACCGTATGAGAGGCAACATTACCGCTTCATATTGACACCCATACTGGAACACATGTGAACCCCTTCAAATTACCAAGTAAATGCCATGGAAGGGCTAAGTTCACGCTCAGTAATAATATCAAATCTTTCCTTAAGTGCAAGTAAAGGCTCTGAATATCTCCGAATTCCTAAGTCGTTTTATTTAAAGGCTTTATCGTCTTATTCCTGTTCCGATTGCACCTCCCTTGACCACCCTTACCGCGGCGGTCATCTCCTCCTTTCTCGTAGCTAGTAAGCATTTATTCTACCTGATCATTGTTCCCTAGCATGCTTAGTGATAGGGGTGAGATCCATCCCTTCACGGAGTGTGCTACAATTTCCTGTACAAACACATGGCAGGTGTATCTGTTCTGAAGATCTTGTAAAACACTTACGCAATCTGTGAACATTAAAATGTCATCACAAAAGGTAATGACTTGCAAAGCGAATAAAAGGCAAACAGTTAGCAAAGAAGATGGATAATATCAATTTTGAGCTGTGCTTCCACGGATATTGTGGTTTTCCTCAGCTGTTTAGTGCTGTTAAGCTAGGGCTGGTTTAGTTATGGTGAAACCACAAATGTCAATTAAAACATATACGGTAGATATTTAAAATTAATTATTTTTCTCTTTTTATTCCTAAAATATATATTTTTATATGCAAGCTGGAAACAATGAGTTATCACCTTATTTTAATAAGAGTACTGGGTATTAAAACACTAGGATCGCAGCTATCTATACGATAATTTTAACCTCTCATATTTCAATGATGGCCATGTTTATATTATTCAGTTGTTAAGATTGTTTAGTGCTATGTGCTGTCATTTGTCATTCAGGTGTTGTAGAGTAGCTAAAAGAAACGTAAATTTGCCAACTGCTTGAACACATTTCAGCGGCAAGGGTAATTAAATATATAAAAATTAAGAATCTAGCTTCAAAAACGTCCCAACAACATATATTGGGATCGTGATCATTCAAGCTGGAAGCATAATATTTAGTAAAGAAAGAAACAATATTTATAGCTTTGAACTTAGCATTTTAGAAATCATCACAGCGTGTGAGGCCGAGGTTTTTGTTTGTTATCCTTCCACTTATGTAATTATTATATATTTTGTCGAGTAGTTTTGGAAAATAATTTTCGTTTATGCTTTCTTTCCTACCTATATTTAGTACAGGAAGTATTTGCATTCAACCCAAAAATTCGATACTGAGATTGCACGATAAATACATGTTTTGAGGCTCTCTTAATCTTAAACAATTCGTTTTTATAAAAAGGTGTTTATGTAAGTGTGATGAGCGTGCATATCATGACTCATAACAGAAATGTCGGTTAAACGCCCAACATAGTATTTAGGTTCAGCATCTTCCAAGAATGCAGCACAAACATTTTCTGGAAAATTTCTCTATTCCAAATTGCGCTTCAAATGAAAAAATATCTGTTATTTGTTATTTCTGCAAATGCCACTAATAATATACTTTAAATCATCACAGGTTAAGATTTATGCATGGAAAAGTAATTATACTATATCTTGAATTTTCTGTGAACAATCTATGAAGTCCTCTTTATTATGAATGAATTTCGTATGAAAAAAAGTTGATACCTCAAAACTGTCGATCTCGTTAAATCACATGTAAAATTGTTGTGGCATTAGCTATTTCCGATATATTTTTTATTATAAGTTTGAAGCTGTTAAACACCTACTTTATGCTTTTCTCGGGTACTAAGTGATATTGGCTTCTCTCTCTCTCTCTCTCTCTCTCTCTCTCTCTCTCTCTCTCTCTCTCTCTCGGTCATACAAAGGGAATCGAACTTCAAGTCTATCATATAGAGAGTCTGTTTTAAATAACTTGATAATTTTTTTCAGGCTACATACTCCTTCCTCTTGCACCTGCACTGAAATGCGTTATAAGACTATTTCTGAAAAAGTGTAACTCAAATGATTAACCTGAAATAGAGGAATATGCTTTTGTAAGTACAGTTTGTACAAAATGAGTAGAGAAAATGATGCGAATTTAACACAACTAATTCTATTTTGCTTCTGAGCCTGTTTTGCGCCTTTACCGTAACTCTTGGTAGTCTTGGAGGCGTCTTCATTTAAGTTTCTTTCTGTTCTGACTTCCGTACACTCATCTGTTCTGTTTCCTGTACCGTTCTTAAAAATATTTACCTCCCCGAAAGACTGTCTAGTTACTTTCTCTACATCGTACATAGTACATAGAGAAGGTATTGCATTCCACCCATAAATCGATACCGATATTCTACCGGAAAAAGGATTTTCAGAAAAAAAAAAAAAAAAGTTCCTGTCCCTGTGAACAGGATAACTTAAAAACCAAAAGTCTGTAAAATACCAAACGTCTAATCGAGTTGACAATTTCCGAGAATTCTTTCTTATTGGTTTCAGTTTGAAAATACTTAAACTTTTCTCATATGGGAATATGTAAACTTCTGGCCATGCAAAGAAACGGATTTCAACAGCTTTTAAAAAGCTTACTATCGCTTTAGCCTAGTGTACTTCCTTATTTCCCTTCTACTTACAAAGAGGCAAATAATAAGATTAGCATTATCTCGATTAGCATGAAGTAGAAAGAACAAAATATCTAATGTGCTCCATTCACATGACTTTCTCTACATCTCCGCAACAAATAATTGTGAAAAAGCTTATTCTTCTATTTACTTCATGAGAAAAATAGCAGAACAAATAGCAGCTATGGTCTTATTACTTGTATCCTTGTAAATAGAAGGGAAATAAGGGAGTACCATAGGCTAAAGCGATAGTCAAATCTGTGCTCTGTGATTGAAGTTCCTTTGCTTGTATAGCCAGGAGTTGTCAAATTCCCGTATGAGAAAAGTATAAGTACCTATTTTAAAACTGAAACCAATAACAAGGTATATCTCAAGAGCGGTCAATTTGGCGAAAATATGTGTATAACATAAACTGTTTGCTTTAACGAACTCCACATTTATTGATAAGCAAGTTTTTGTCTATCTCTTACAGTTTACCAGTTATGCAAAGCTCCGCAAAATTCATGTAGAATAACGATATCTTCAGAGGCTGTTCCCAGAAAATTCAAGATATAAAGTTTATTTGTCATCTAAATGACATTAATATATTATATTTTAATAAAAATCATTAGAGCCATTTTTAAGAAAACCAAACTTTTCGAAAAATGCTCCATGTAATTAGTAGAGGGTGGGGGGTTTTCTTGGAAATCTTCGTGTCACATCCTTGGAATATACTGTATCTAAATACCAAGTTTGGTATTTAACGGACTTTTTGTTTTTGAGCGATGCTACGCATAGACCCACACAGACGGACATTTTTCTCAAAATGCTTCAGGGGGTCTCAAAACACATCTTTCCGGAGAAATCTCGGTATTCAGTTTTTGGGTGCATTACAATACCTTCTCTATACACTATGCACATGGTATGTGTAGAGAAAGTAATACGCTTTTTAACAAAAATTTGTTACAAAGATGTAGAAAAAGTCATGTAAATGTAACATACGCTATTTTTAAATATACAGCCGCACAGGAACAGCGCTGTATCCTCCATTGGGTACTTTTTTCTGCTAAAATTAACAGCAACATCTAGGTAATATGTCAATGCAGCAAAAGCTGACGTGTGCGTGTACTGTGTTTGACAATAATTAGATAACAGATAATTAATGTCAAGAATGGGTATGTGTTAATCAAACATGAATTCAACAGCCTGGACATGTAGTGCCGTAGCAATAACTTGCATTTGTTAGGTAAAGAGAATCGTTTCAACTGCTTTAAATGCTCCACTAATGAGGCCATAAAGATCGGAAACAGTTGAACTGCCTAAGGCACAAGCACGAAGCACTAGGGGGAGCTGATCAGGTTTCTAGCAAGCCGTCCATATTAGGTTAGGATGGAAGAATGCTGCAGGGGAAAGTTGTTATGCCGTGCTCTAAACGGGTCAAACGGATTTAGCATCAACAATGTGAGACCTATACAATCTGCTATAAACACAGGCTCCAAATTAATTCCGTTTTCTGAACTCACATAATGAGCGTAATTAACCGATGAACTGGCTCTTTCAGCACAGTTATTGCTCCAATTTCAAATAATTCACTTGAGCGAACCTGAAAGCTCGGACAGAAATACTACTTCGAATAAATACTGGCACAGCACACCAGTTTTAATCTATTAGCATGGATCCAATATAATACAATAACGGTATACAGGTACACAATTTATATCATATACTTTTTTTTAACAGCTACCCATTTCCGAAATATTACTTGTTATTGGTTTCAATTTTAAAATAAACCTTTTTCAAACGGGAATTTTCAGCCATTTCATATCTCTTTTGTTTTACTCCCGACATGGAAAGAGAACCGAATTCCAATTGTGTCACATAACAAGAGCTTTTAAAAGAAATGACTATCGCTTTAGCCTAGTGTTGGTCTTGTTACTTAGTTCGTTATATGTAAAAGAGAAATAAGGGAATACACTAGGCTAAAACTATAGACAAATCTTTTAAAAGACGGTTGCTATGTAATCGAAAATCCTTCTCTTTGCGCTGCCAGGAGCTGACAAATTCCCATATGAGAAAAATATAAGTATTTTAAAATTGAATCAATAGCAAGGAATATCTCGGCAATAGTTCACGGTTTACCAGTTAGGCAAAAGTCATTCAGAATGAAGAAGACTCAGAGGCTCTTCCAAGCAAATTCAAGATATACATTTTATTTGTCATATAAATATATTTAATATGCAACATTTTAATCAATTTTATAGCTATTTTTGAGAAAATTAAGATGCTCTATACGTTTTCCATGTAAAAGATAGCTTGGAGAGGGGGGTGAGAATTTCTTTACAATATTTGTTTTGCACCTGGAAAATACTAAACTTATTGACTTTTCGTTTTTGAGTTATCGGTTCAGAAACACACACACTCAGACACACCTTTTCATAAATTACTTTTTTGGACTCAGGAGACCCTAAAAGTGTATTTCTTGTGAAATTTCTATATGAACTAAGCACAGGAAATAAAAGCTGCAATCGATCATGTATTGTATTTATTTATCAAATACTTCAGATATATTAGTGTGTCTGTGTGTGTTTGTGTGCGTGCGTGTGTGTGTGTGTGTGTGTGTGTGTGTAATGAAACAGTGTCAAAACCTCTCAATAGCCTTTATGCAGATGTATGTCCTGACGTTTCTGGATGCCAAAAATCTTCTAAGTACGTCAAATAAGGACATTTTGCTCTCTTTCCTTTGTATTTGTGTTAGCGCCGGCTAATTGAGTGTATAAAGAGAGAAAACCTATAAAAATATACACCCGTTAAAATTACTTATATATTATGTAACAAGATTATTTGTCTCGATGGTCGCAGAATACCTCATTTCGGAAGAAATTAACTTCGTAGCTTGGAATTGCAGAATCTGTTGTTTTTTTTTTTTTTTATATATGTTTAAGGTTTCTGCATTACGTGAACATTACGTGGCTATTATGTTATTAAATAATTATGGAGTCAAAATAAGGTACAAAGATTTAACATTTTAAATACTATAATATACAAAAAATGATGTGGTGTTCCATTCACATGACTTTCTCTACATCTGAGCAACAAATTATTGTTAAAAATCTTATTCTTCTATTTACTTCATGCAAATCGAGAAAAAATCAGAAGAAATTGTCTTATTACTTGCTTCCATGTAAGTAAGGAGTAGGAAGGTAAATAATAGACTAAAGTGATAGTCTAAAAGTGGTTGCTATGTAACTTAAGTTCCTTTGTTTATATGGACAGGAGTTGACAAATGCCCATAAGAGAAAAGTATAAGTATTGCAAAGCTGAAACCAACAACAAGGAATCTCTAAAAAACGACCAACTCCACAAAAAAAGCATATAACATAAACTGTGTGTTTTAAAGAGCTCTACATTTTGTATTACGTACATTTTTGCCTGTCTCTTACGGTTTAAGAATAATGCAAACTTCCGTAAAATTTATCCAGAATAAAGATGTCTTCAGAAGCTATTCCAGAACATTCAGACATACATTTTATTTGCCATGTAAATATGTTTAATATATTTTATTCAAAATCTTTAGACGGAATTTTTGAGAAACTCAACATTTTTTTTATTTTTATTCCATGTAAAGGGTAGTTGCGGATGGGGGGATTTTCTTGAACATCTTCGTGTCGCATCTGAATGTTGAACTTAAATACCAAGTTTGGGACTTTTCATTTTTGAGCTATGCTGCCCACGATAGACAGACACACACAAAAAAACACACACACACACAAAACACACAGACAGACTCACACACGGACATTTTTCTAAAAATGCTTCTGTTTTGATTAAGGGTGGCCTCAAAAAAAATATTTCCGTTTAAATATCGGTATCGAATTTTTTGGTGCAATGCAATACGTGCTCTATACACTATGTACATAGTACGTGTATAGAAAGTAAAAATGAAAGAGAAAATCTTATGTGTTCCATTCACATGACTTTCTCTACATCTCTGTAATCAATTATTGTTCAAAAAAGTTTATTCTTCTATCTTCTTCATAATAATCGAGAAAAAAATTAGCAGATATTGCCCATATTACTCGGTTTCTTTAAGTAGAGGGGAAAGATCTAATGTGTTCCATTCACATGATGTCATCTAGCTGCTCGGTAAACAAATATTTTATCTAAACATTAATCTATTATCTACATCATGCTAATCAAGATTAACATAAGTAGAATTAGTCTTATTACTAGCTTCCTTGTAAATAGACGGGAAATAAGAAAATGGTCAACCTAAGGCGATAGTCTCATCCTTTAAAAGCCAGTCGCAATGTGAAACAATTGAAATTCCAATAGCTTTGCTTGACAGGAGTAAACAAACGTGAAACTAGAAGATGTCTTCCTGTTTTAGAAAAGTTTAAGTGGCTTAAAATTGAAACCAATAAACCAGAATATCTCGAAAACGGTTAACTCTACAAAAATTAAAAAAAAAAAAAACAAAAGTTTATGACAAACTGTGTGTTTTAATGAGATCTAAATTTTTGTGTACTAAGTTTTTTGTACATCTGTTACAGTTTTCCAGTTATACAAAAGTCATCCAGAATGAAGAGGTCTTCAGAGGCTATTCCCCAAAAATTCAAAATATGCATTTCGCTTGTCATAAAATATCTTTTACATTAGGTATTTTAATAAAAATCGTTAGAGTCATTTTTGAGAAAATCAAAATTTTCGAAAAGTGCTCCATGTAAAGGTTTGTTGGGGGTGGAAGACTTTTCTTGAAAATCTTCGTGTCTCATCCTTGGAAGATACTCAACTTAAATACCAAGTTTGGTACTTGACCGACTTTTCGTTTTTGAGCTATGCTGCCCATAGACACACACACACACACACACACACACACACACACACACACACACACATGGGCCTTTTTCTAAAAAAAAAAATTGATTCAGGGGGTCCCAAAACATGTATTTCCGGTGAAATCTCGGTATGGAATTTTTGGGTGCATTACAATACCTTCTCTATATTCTATGTACATAGTAATTGTAGAGAAAGTAAAAAGGAGAGAAATTAAACGAAAATAAAAGGGGAAAAGAAAAAGAAAAAAAAATAGTTAACCATTCTAAAGAAGAATTCTTCTACCGCCAAGGAGAGGTCAAGGAAGTCGACGTTCCGCGAATTTTGTGTGAATTTCGGGGGATTTTCATCTGTTACTTGGAACATTTGGGAAAGTACAAAATCACAATTCTAAGAACCCCCTCCCCGGGTTCAGTGTAAAACTCCTCTAGATGATAAAATAATAATGTTATAAGGAACGGGGAAGGTAAATTTAATTAATAAATTCACCATTGTTTAAAAAGCTAACTGGGTAAGCCAACCAGTAATTGAATAAACCGTGCAAAACTTTCACATCCCTGTTTCAGAACCATTGTTCCTAGGGCACCCTTCGACTGAGATTGAAATGTTAATTTCATTTATGGATGCTGTTTAATTATTACGGTTCTTAGCGTTCTATTCTATATTGCTCAGAGACTTATCAGGATTTAAGTTATTTTACCTGCTGTAAATCTACGACATGGAACTAACGGCTTATTTCCCTTCCGAAGGAAGCCATGCAGAATTTTTACGCCCGAAAAAAAAGCCAACGCCCACCGCAGGGTTTGATCCCGGGACCTTTGTAACCACAGGCCAGTTATTTACCCCTATACAACATTCGACTGTATTTAATATTTTTGATCTTATGTAGTATCAAATTTCATTTCAAAAGTACAATGGAAATTGCATATAATAAAAATGACTGAAATGTTACTTTCACATGACTTGCTCTACCTATTCCACAATAATCTATTCTTACAGTATCTTACTTTTCTATCTGCTTCACGTGTATCCATATAAACATTTGCAGAAATACTTTTATTACTCACGTCCTTGCAGATAAGTGGGAATAAAGAAATATGTTAGGTTAAAGCGCTAGTTAAGAGCTGGTATCTAGGTGATGCACTGACATTTAGTTCTCTTTGTTTAACCCGGAGAAATAAAAATTAATAATGATTTTCCATTTGAGAAACGTATAGTTAGGTTATTAGAACCAGTTGAAAAATTCAATTCCATGCCACAAAGCAAACGCATGAAGAGCGGGAGAGCCTGTTCATATCCCGGCTTTGGCATTGAATTTTTCAACTGGTTCTAATAATACAGTTACCTAGTGTACCTTTCAATGTATACAAAAGAGAAGCATTACCATTATAGTATACTTAGGTGTTTTAAAACTAAACGAAATAACTAGAAATATTTCGGGAGCAGTTAACCCCTTAAAAAACGTTACTTAAATATCAAGTTTGGTATTTACCCAACTTTTCGTTTTCAGCTATGCTATTCACAGTCACACACGATTTTATTCAGGGGACCTTAAAACATATATTTCTGGTGACATCTCATAATCGAATTTTTGGATGGAATACATTTTCTACCCACTATACATTTACTACTTGGTATTTGGTAGAGAAAGTAAAAAATTGCTATGTTTAGACATTTCACCTGTGGGGAATCTTAAATAAGGGGCCACAAAGCTCCTCAATGGCATTTGTGGACACAGCTGATTCAACTCTATTTTTCGTTTTTTTTTTTTTTTTTTTTTTTTTTTGCTTTTTTAAAATTCCTGTTTATGCTTTCCTTTTTCATTTTCCGTACGTTTCTATAGTTTTCCTAGTTGTTTGACGTTTTCACTTACAGATACATGTTTACAAACATCTATGCCCGAGGCGGGACTCGAACCCGCGATCTCCTGCGGCAAGAAGCACTTGAGCAAGCGCGGCCATTGGGTCCGGCCTCTACAAGACTACCAGCACAAAAAGTCCCGTCTCTGCTCCGGTAATCGAATTCCGGTTTCTCTCGACCAGCAACTACTCTACGGCAAAACCACAAGATGTTAAAACAAAACATAGCTTTTTAAATTGCTTCTCGCCTGTGTGAGACTGTTTGCACCTTCACTGCCATGTCCAATGTACCCAGATATTCTATATCGGGGTTTTATCTGGTGCATTTGTTACGAGCCCCCCTCCGAAAAATAAATAAAACAATTTTTAGAAAAATGTAATGGGTATTTGGGTAATTACGAATAGCACAACTCAAAAACGGTAGGTCGGCTAAATAATAAACTCGGTATGCAAACTCTACCTTCAAAACATGCGACATGAAGATTCTGAAGGAAATACTTCACCCTAACTACACCTTATAAAGAACATTTTACCTATTGGGAACTGCTTTGGTTGTCCTCAAGAACCGTCTCGGCTGCGCTGCGCATGCCAAGAGAGAAGACCCGAAGTTCTGCTGTAGTGACTTCCTCTTTCACATCCTAGGTACAGCATTTCACCCAAAATACGAATTCGAGATTTCACCGGGAATACATGTTTTGAGGCACATTAAATCCAAAAATATATTTTTAGAAAAACTATCCGCGCGCGCATTTGTGTGTGTGTGTGTGTGTCTGTGAACATAATAATTCAAAAACCAAAAGAGGATAATACCAAACTTGGCATTTAAGTTCCGTATCTTCCAAAGAGCGCCAAGAAGGTTTTCAGGAAAATCCGCCAACTCTTTACATGGAACATTTCAAAAATGGCTGTACCTACTATTATGATTCAAATAGCATACATGAGAAATAAAAGTAATATCTTGAATCTTCTGGGAATAGCCCGTGAAGTCCTCTTCATTCAGAAGGAATGTTATATTATTTTCTATATGAGATTGTATCTATAAATAACCAGACTGATTGAATTGTATCTGTAAACCGTCCTGGAGCACAACAACTGGTAAAGGCGGAAAAGTGAAACCTTTGTCTAGTAGTGAGTGCTGTGAATGCCAGCCATGCACAACGACTCAGTTGAGAGTTAAACCCGGACTCCACAGGAGTAGGGGACGTCATTTTTTTGTTTTAATTTTCTAAAAAATTATTATGGTTACAATGCTACAGGCTGGCGGAGATAAAAGTAGTCCATGTAACTTTAAAGGAAATACAGTGAATTACAGATACGAAGAGCTGAATGGACTTACATTTATTTACAATGAAAAATGCATTTACGGAAGATTTTAAAATTGACTTCCTGTAGCATCAATATACAGCTGTGCACGTTTAAGCATGTTCAGATACACCCATGTGTGAATTTCTTTCCTATAGCTTGTGTCCCCACAGGAAAAAATCATATGATACTAGATCCCACGAAGTGGCAGCCACAAAAATATGTGCCGACAGTTCGTTGCTCACAGGAGAAATCATGAACTTGCTACAGGGAACACGTGTGGCATGTTGCCCCATCTTGCTGGAAGAAGATGTATTGTCTTACATATTCAGTTAGTTGAACAAATACATTCTCTATCTATTATGTATATTGTACATGCGGGCTAGAGAAAGTACAAATGTATCAAAAATGCCTATATATGCAACCGTGTTGAAGGTAATGTAAAAAAAAATCGGTCCAATTGTACATGTTCCTGCTACACCACACCAAACGCCGATTTTTTCATCATGAGGTGGTTACTGACACACAAAGTTTGGGTTTTCCGTTGCCGAGAACCTCGTGTTCTGTGAATTTACATGCCCGGAAAGATGAAACCATGCTTCATTACTCATGATATAATGGAAAAGGTCTAACAAACCAACGTTTGGGTATGTCATCTCAGAATAATTTGAGATCACCTTGTGGTTCACCTGGAAACATGCGGGTCAGTTGAGAAATTTAATGCTATGCCGGCATGTTGCAATAGTAGCTCAGTGCTAGAACACCGGGAGATCCGTGGTTCAAATCCTGCCTATAACAATGAATTGTTCAGTCTGACTCTTCCTATGCAACTCCTGTCCTACACACGGCTTGTGTGAAAAGCAATTAAATTATCGTTGATGTTATTCGTAAGCTATGTGCAGTAATCTACACGCTTCAGTCATATTCCTATAATTGCTACACATCCGTCACACGATTTGACTTCAAATTAACACTTTTTAATATCGGCTGGCAACTCCTCCTATTTATGAGCCTGTTGAGTCAATTTAGATGATTTCTTTGGACTCCGAATAATTCTTCGACGAATGTCTGCAATAACTTCTGGTGTGCGAAATAAATGCATTTTTTTGTCCTTTTACATTTTGCACAGATCCATAGGTGCGCCAATCTTTATAGACTCTTTTGCTGGTAGTCCTGATTCCGAATACTTGACCCCAAAATTTCGTGACTTTCCTTAGTCGAACCTTTTTTTATTTTATATGGACACTCTTTACTCCTGTGATTCTCAGCGTCCCATTATGTTGGGCGTGAAAGATCACTTAATTTAGCTCAGAGGCCTCTTAATCAGGCTTAAGGTTTTTTAACGTGCCGTAAAGCTACGACACGGGAGCAACGGCTTTACTTCCTTTCCGAATGAAATCATGCTAAGGATTTTTACGCCCGAAAACATCCATTGTCCGCCGCTGGGTTTGAACCCACGATCTTGGGAATATGAGGCTGGCATGATAACCACTACACGGAGAGAGACTTAATCGAACCTGTTTTCACATATACTTTCACAATTTCAGTTCTTTCTTCTATCGAGAAAGTCATTCTGCAGAACGCAAAGAGAAACGTCTAACGTCACTGATAAAATAAATAGAAATGCATAAAACTGTCCATTTTGTAGCACTGTTGAGCATGAATATGTACAGTAGTCCAAATATTGCATTCGCATTCAAAGGGGAGGCGGGCTATTTTTAACTGCGCTACCCTGTAAATGCTTTAAACATTTGCAACCTAATTCAGCCCTGATGAATGGTCAATGTTGGGCGAACAGTCTATGAACAAATGTTGTAAAAGCCGTCGAAAAATGAGATTTCCTTAAAACGCACAATACATATGAGTCCTTTTGCCATATTAACCTTTTCCCAGATATTCGGTATTACTCTTTGAAATTTTCTAATACTTCATACCTTTTTGGAAGCTATACATATTTTGTTTCTAGTGCTCATGGAAGACTACGGAATTTACTATCTTATGGCTACCATATTTGTAATGGTATGAGTATCGCTTATACCTAAATACCTCCTTTACATAAGAGAAATGTGTAATGAACATGTCTGGATTAACATGAAGTAGGTATAATAATGTTTTTGTAAGAACAATTTGTAGAATAGATATAAATAAAACGCAGATAAGTAGAAGTGGCGTGAATGCATTTTTACTTTCTCTAACACGTATGTACTTACAATGCAGCTAGAGGAGATATTGTATTCCACCCCAAATTCGATGTCGAGCTTTCACAGGAAATATATGTTTCGATGTCCCCTGAATAAAAAAAAAACATTTATAGAAAAAGATACGCGCGAGAGTATGTGTGTGTGGACAGCATAGCTAAAAAAGAAAACATTATATATCAAACTTGTTTATGTTTAGTATCTTCCAAGCATGCGACACAAAGATTTTTAAGAAAATCTCCCAATTAAATCATAGAAAAATGTTTGAACATTCTGTTTTTCTCAAACATGGCTATAAGATTTTGATTAAAATACTGTATATTAACAACATTTACATCACAAATAAAGATGTGTCTGTTAAATATTTCTGGGAATAGGATGACCTCTATATTTTGGATGAATTTTACACAACTAGTAAACCGCAAGAGATAGACAAAAACTTACTACACAAAAAATGTATATCTCGTAAAAACACATAATGTATGTCATATGCGTTTTTATTTGGAGAGTTGACCGTTTCCGACATACTACTTGTTATTGATTTCAACTTTAATACGTTAACTTTTCTCAAAAGGAAAGTCACCTTTCGTTTAGTCTCTCTAGTTTTATTGCTGGCCATACGAAGCGAACCGAACTTCAATTGTTTTAAATAACGAATCGCTTTACCCTGGCATCTTCTCTTTTTTCCTCTCCAATTACAAAAAGGCAGCTATAGCACTAATTTCTGTTACTGCTTATCTCGATTTGCATTAAGTAGATAATAGAATAAACTTTTGCAAGAATAATTTGTGCCCGCCTCGGTAGTGTGGTGGTAGCGTGTCTGCCTCACATTTTAAAGGTCGTAGCTCGAAACTCGCTTAGAGTGAGTTATCCGAATAAGGTTTTTTTCGGGGTTTTCTCTGATCCTGAGAAAACGAATGTCGAGTAACTTTAAGCTGCATGGACCCCGATCATTTGAGCACCATTTCACCAATTTCAGTCATCGTCCGATATGATTAACCAGGCTAAAGGACGTTTAACTATAAAAAAAAAAAAAAAAATGTATATGGAACTACTAGAGAAAGTTATGTGAAAGGAACACATCAGGTTTTTTTTTTCTTTCGTTCTTGCTGTTATTATTATTATTATTATTAGTATTATTATTATTACCATTTTCTCCATCTGTAGTTATTCACCACAATGAAATATTATAGACTTTAGGCGGTTTTATATGCAGTAACAATATTTTAGGTGTAAAACAATAAACACTCTGGAAGTCAAATGCGTTCTAAAGGTCCAGTATCTTCTTTTGGTATAGGTATTACTGAACTTACAGCTAATAGTAGACACAAAAAAGTCATGTTCTTGCGCATGTCACAAATTTTGGTTTGTGTGCCTAGTTTTCTGAATATGTGCGCTGAGCTTGGGCGTGATGCATAAAACATTGCATTTAAGCAAACAGGGACGGAATAAACGTACCCGGAAATTAAAAATGTATAGCTAAGTTCTATGGCAGCGTACTCGCCTTCTTTCTCGTCAAAATGTGCTTAAATAATAATTAGAATCGATTAATTGTCCTATCTCCGCATTCTCTAACAAAGCTAGCCCAAAGATATTGCAGTGTTCAATCCCACCCTATTAGTAGTTAAAATAACACAAATTTCTCTACAATAGTTTCACTGAATGAGTGCTTTTTGGTACACATTTTATTCTAATCTTTTTACTTTCTTTGTAGTAGTAGTTAATAGGTAGAGGTATTGCATTCTACCCAAAGAGTGAACAAAACATTTCCCTGGGAACAGTCGTTTTAGAGTCCATATCAAAAACATTTTTAGAAAAAACGTTCGTGTGTGTGTGTGTGTGTGTGTGTGTGTGTGAGAAAACAAGATAACTAAAAAACGTGCCCAAACTTGATATTTAAGCTAAGAATCTTCCAAGAATGCGTCACAAAGACACGAACATTTAGAAGAACCCCCCCCCAAACTACCCTTTACATGTAAACATTTTAGAATTATTTTATTTTTTTAAAATGGCTCTAACGATTTTGATTAAAATACCATATATTAAATATATTTAATGATAAAATATCAGAGCTTTTCTCGAGCAAGAAGATCTCCATTTCATCTCTCTTTTGTTTTACTCCTGGCTATCAAAGAGAACCGAATGTCAATGGCAATCGCATAGCGACAGCTTTTTAAAGGTTTTGTATGTCGCTTAGGCCTTAGTGCATTCCCTTAGTTCCTTTCTAGTTATACAGTACTAAATAATTAAACCATTCTGCTAATGTTTAGCTTGATTCTCACGGAGTAAAATAATATATAATCTTTTGTAAGAATATTTTATTAGCAAGAACAAGCAGAACAAGTCATGTGAATGAAATATCAGATTTTTATATTGATTTTATACTATTACAGAAGAATAATAGTTGCCTAATTTTCGTTTGTTTATTTAAGTTTGTATGCACTGAATAACGCATTTGTTCTTATAGGCGATCTAACCTTAACAATATATAAGTTCAATGTCCTTTGTGAAGCTTCATATTGGGCGGTGAATTAGCGAAATGGTTGGAATGATCAAATGAGCCCGGCTCCCTAGAGATTAGAGTTACCCGACAATCATTTTTCAGGATATGAGAAAAAATCTGATGTGTTCCATTCGCAGGATTTTCTCTATATCTCTGTTTCAAAGTATTGTTAAAAAGCTTATTCTTCTATCTACTTCATGCTAATCCAAATAGACATTAGTAGAAATACTTTTTTGTAAGTAGAAGGGCTATAATGAAATACACTAGGCTAAAATGATAGTGAAATGTTTTAAAAGCTGGTGGCCATGTGGATGAAATCCGGTTTTTTTTTTTTTTTTTTTTTTTTTTTTTTTTTTTTTTTTTTTTTGCTATGCGATGAGTTGGCAAATTCCGTATGTGAAAAGTTTTAAATATTTTAAAACAGAAACCAATAATAAGGAATATCTCAAAAGTGGTCAACACCACGGGAGAAAAATAAAAATGTATTATATAAATTGTGTATTTCAACGAGATCTACATATTTTGTGCAGTAAGTTTTTGTTTATCTCTTAGGGTTTACTAATTATGCAAAATCCAGCAAAATTAATCCAGAACAAATGTCTTCAGAGCCGATTCCCAAAAAAGTCAATATATACTTATATTTGTCGTGCAAATATCTGTAATATACGGGATTTTAATCAAAATCTTTGGTCTTTTTGAGAAAATAAAAATTTTCAAAAACTTTTCCTTATAAAGGGTAGTTTGTGGTGAGGGTTTCCTCAAAACCTTCGTGTCGCATCTTTGGAAGATACTAAACTTACATACCAAGTTTGGTATTTTACTGACTTTTCGTTTTTGAGTTATCGTTTTCACGGACACACACACACACACACACACACACACACACATACACACATACATGGTGCGTTTTCTAAAAATGCTTTTTACTTTCTCTAGCCTCGTATGTAGAATGTACATAGTGGTTAGAGAAGGTATTGTACTTCACCCAAAAAATCGATACCGAGATGATTTCAACGGAAGTAGACGTTTTAAGACCCCCTGAATAAAAAAACATTTTCACAAAAAGGTCCGTGTATGTGTGAGTGTGTCTGTCTGTCAGTCTGTGGACAGCATAGCTAAAACACGAAAAGACGGTTAAATGCCAAAGTTGGTACTTAAGTTTCGTATTTTCCAAGGATGCCACACGAAGATTCTCAAGAAAATCCCCCACCCCTAACTACCCTTTACATGGAAAAAGTTTCGAAAGTTTTGTTTTTCTTAAAAATGGCTCTAACAATTTTGATTAAAATACCACATATTAAAACCATTTCCATCACAAAAAAAAAAAAAATGTATATCTTGAACCTTCAGGGAATAGCCTCTGAAGATCTGTTTATTCTGGATGAATTTTGCTGAATTTTGCATAACTAGTAAGCCGTAAGAGATAGACAAAAACTTACCACACAAAAATGTAGATATTGTTAAAATACACAATTAATATCACATACATTTTTTGTTCGTGGAGCTTACCGCTTTCGAAGTATTCCTTGTTATTAGTTTCAATTGTAAAGTACGAGGGCCAGTCAATAACTAATACTTCCTATTTTATTTCTCTTTTAATGTGTGAGAAAATTAAACTTTAATTGCACAGCATGAAAGTCACAACATTGAGAATGAAATTGTCACTTTTCAATGTAATTCCGTCCTTTTCTACAGTTTTGTTCCACCTTTTAACAAGGGAATGTATTCCAATGTGGTAAAATCTACGGTCTTGCTTCTGAAGCCATTGACGCACAGATGTTTCCGTGGCCTCTGCATCTTCAAAGTGAATCCCACGATAAGCTTCCTTTAGCGGTCCAGACAGATGGTAGTCTGATGGTGCTAGGTCAGGGTGTATGGGGGATGAGGCAAGACCTCCCATCCAATTTCACGATCGCTTCAGTGGTGTGATGACTGATGTGTGGTTTTGCATTGTCATGCAAAAGAAGAACATCCGCCATGGTTTTTGTCGGGCGAACTCGCCGAAGACGGGCTTTAAGTTTTTTGAGGGTGCTGACGTATTGGACAGAATTTATTGGCATCCCTGCTCCAAAAATTCAACCAGAATCACACCCTGTGCATCCCAAAACACTGTGGCCATCACTTTCCCTGCCGATGGCACAGTTTTGAATTTTTTCTTCTTCGGTGAGGTTGTGCGATGCCATTCCATTGACTGTCTTTTTTATTCAGGTTCAAAAAATGAACCCATATTTCGTCTCCAGTCACAGTGTTTTCCAGAAACTTCTCTCCTTCCAAATTGAAGCACTGCAAGAGTACAACTATTATTTTTCTTGTCTCCTTATTCTCGTCGGTTAACATTCTTGGTACCCAACGAGAACAAAATTTGAGTATCCCACTTGTTGAATAATCATCATTACACTGCCTTTACTGAGGGACACAATGCAACACAATTCATCCGTTGTTACCCGACGATCAGTACGAATGATCTCATCCACTCGCTCAAAATCGCGTGCAGTCACTGCAGTCACCGGTCTATAGCTTCGATTTTCATCAGCCAATGGTGTTTGCCCTTATGACCCATTTTCTAATAGGGCTGACATCCATTTTAACATCACCCTACACATTTTTCATCTTTTCATAAATGTGAATGGGCGTTTCACCTTCCGCATGTAAGAATTCAATTACGGAACGCTGTCTAATGCGCACATCTATGTCAACCATTTTGCAAAAGATAGCAGTGCTGCCACCTTTTGACTTAGGAAGTTACTACTGCAGTGGATTAGAGAAGAAGGTTTGAGGAATTGCGCCAAATTCCAATTGTTCACATCGCTAACTTAGTTAAGGAGAAGAAGAAAAAAATAAGAGGCATTAGTTATTTACTGACCTTCGTGCTTATATTTTCTCAGAGAGGAAGTATCCGTTTTTCTTTTTTTCTACTCTTAGTCAAGCAAAGAAGCGATTTCCAATGACAATCATATAATGACAGCTTTTAAAACATTTGACTATCACTTTAGCCTAGTGCATTACGTTTGTATAATGATCTAACTAATAAGAAAATTCTGCTAAAGTTTATCTCAATTAGTATTGTATAGAAAAAAGAATAATCTTTTGTAAGAAGTTTGTTTGTAGAGCAGCTAGAGAAAGTCATGTGAGTGAAACATATCAGATTTTTTTTTTTTTGATTCAGGAGACCCTAAAACGTTTATTTCCGGTGAAATCGCGGCATCGACTTTTTGGGTGGAATACAATAGCTTCTCTATACACTATGTAGGTATACAGTACGTGTAGAAAAAGTATAAATTAGAAAAATCTTATCCAGATAACTCATCCTGATCGAAATTGGAACTCGCAGTATCTTAAATGTGCGGCAGACAACCCCGACACCACGGAGGTTAGTACGACCATGTTGCGAAAGCAAAAGTATCTGTCGTCACTTTTATCTTGGTTGTTTTCCGAGTTCGGCAAAATTCTAGAAAGAACGACAAATCTGTTAGTAGCTTGTATTAATCAAATCACTGCAGCAGTTAAAACCCAGACTGGTCCCGACAGTGAACTAAGCAAAGCTTCGATACACATAGTGCAATCCTTTCAATGCAATATTGCAGGATGTCTACAAATTATCGGACGATTTCATAAGGCTATATTTCCACTACTACCTGGCCATCACTTGAAAGGGGCGAGTTTGAAGTTTTGTTTTCGCCTTAGATGCACTCGATGTTAGCCAGACTAGATCGGGGTGGCCATGTGCAGAGGGTGTTGCACGACCAATACGATACAATGTACACATTTCTCTCTTGCTACCTCCCACCGTGGTCGAGTGGTCAGCAAGTTGACTTCTCACCCGGGGGTTCCGGGTTCGATTCCCGGGTTTTTTCTTCAACCAGAATTATGCCCCACAGCGCCTGGAAGTATGAATGTGAGAGTGAATGGGCGTGTGTTTGATGAGATAAAATGATTAATTTAATGTTCTAAACACATAATAATATGAGTGTTTTCACAAGTTTCCCCGATATAACCACTACATATGAAACGTTTAAAAAAAAACTTAAAATTTCCTCTTCAAATGTTGGTATGGCAATTTATTTATGTTAAGTATTGGTGAAAATATAGTCTTATGAAATCATCCAATAATTTGTAGACACCACGTATATGTTGCCACCTGTCGGCATTATATCTTTGAAATCCTTTTTGGGAAGGGGGGGATACGATAGGAGAAAACTAAGGTAATTTCTTGAATCGTACAAAAAGATGACATAAGAAAATATATTAATTTGTATACCCAACGCTGTGTATTGTGTGAAAGTGTGCATCAAGAAATAATGATATTAGTGGAGCAATGACATTCAACACACATGTTGCATGTTGTGTCTGTGTGTCTGTCGGTTGTGTATCGTACATATCCGTTTGAGTATAATATATTTGTTTAAGTTTAGACTTCGAAACATTAGTGCCATAAACAATAACATTATTACAATAATGGACTAAGAAAATATCTCAGGTGTACATTCACATTATTTACTCTGCCGATTATTGAATAAACTTTCCTTAAATTTATTCTGCTTATCTTGTCATATATTGAGATAAATATTTGCCTATATTTTATTAACATGTTTCCTTGTAGATATAACGGGAATAAGGGAATGCACCAGGCTTAAGCGATACACAAATCTTTTAAGAGCTGGTCGCTACATAATTAGTTGAAACTTGTTCTCTTTACTTGAACAGGAGAAAGTAAAACAAATAATAACTTCCCATTTGAGAATGGTAAGTATTTGTAAATGACTCTGAAATGGATCATTCAACAAGAAGGGCATTTGATATAAATTGTATGCTTTAACGAGATCTACATTTTTTGTGCAAGACATTTTTGCTTAGCTGTTAAAGTTTTATAGTTATTCAGAAGTCATTCAGAATGAAGAGGACTACAGAGGCTCTTTCCAGAAAATTCAAGATATACATTTGATTTGTCAATAAATATCTTAAACGTATTGTATTTTAAACAAATCGTAAGAGCCGTTTTAATATTAAAAAATCTGATGTGTTCCATTCACTGGCTTTCTCTACATCTCTACAACAAATTATTGTTAAAAACGTTATGCTTCTATTTAATTCATGCTAATCGAGAAAAAAAAAAATAGCAGAAATAGTCTTATTACTCGCTTCCTTGTAAGTAGAAGCGAAATAAGGGAGCACCATAGGCTAAAGTTGGTTCCTATGTGAGTGAAGTTCCTTTGTTTGTATGGACAGGAGATGACAAATTCCTCTATGAGAAAAATATAACTTTTTTAAAGCTGAACCAACAATAAGGATTATCTCAAAAACGACCAACCCCACGAAAAAAAATGTAAATAAAATAAATTGTGTATTTTAAAGTAATCCGCATTTTTGTGTGTTAAGTTTTTGACCATCTCTTTTGGTTTAGCGGTTGTGCAAAATTCCGTAAAATTCATCCAGAATAAAGTAGTCTTCAAGACTATTCCCAGAGAATTCAAGGTATACATTTTATTTGTCAGATAAATATCGTTAATATACAATATTTTAATCAAAATCGTTCAGAGCCATTTTTGAGAAAATCAAAATTTGCTAAAAAAGTTCTATGTAAAAGGTAGTTAGGGTGGGGGGGGATTTTCTTAAAAATCTTCGTGTTACATCCTTAGAAGATGCCAAACTTAAATACCAAGTCGTTTCGTTTTTGAGCTATGCTGTACACACACACACACACGCACGCACGCACGAACGCACGCACACACACACGCACGCACGCACACACACATGTATTCCAAGTGAAATCTCGGTATCGAATTTTTGGGTGCAATATAATGCCTTCTCAATACATTAAGAACATAGTACGTGTAGAGAAAGTAAAAACCGATAAAAGTTGCATGCAAAGTGTGGTTTGGGAGGGGGCGGGGGATTCTCATGAACATCAACGAACTTATACTTGAAAGATGTAGAATTTACATCTCAGGTTTGTAAATTTATATTTAGTCCGGTTTAACGACCACCCAAACAATTTCACTTATACTGTCTTGGAGTTAGCTGTGTTGGGGGTAGCTGTTGTGAAAACAAAGAATCTACAATCTCTTTAGACATTTGGGAAAATGTAATTATACGGCATTTCGAAAACGTTGACCCCAAGGAATAAATTTCTTACAATAGTTTACTCTAATTACAATTTTTTCGAAATAATTTTTATCTTTATCTCATGGATTTCCAGCTATTCAAATTTGAATCATAATGAAGGGGAAACCACATGCTGTTTAGAGGAATCTCAATGGGTATGCATGTCAATTATGTCAAACACATTAATATTTAAACAACCTCTTTTTCAGAAAACAAACAGTTACTTTCTCCCATGAACATGATAGTTTGGTGTGAAGAGGGATTTCAAGTAAATTTTCTGACACTGTTGCTGGATTATTATCCAATTGTATTTACAATGAAACTTCGACATCGTATTTTTGGTAGGTATACCTACCTACCTTAGCTATACTGTTGAGAATTTACAAAGGACCATAGAACTAATTTTGAGAAAAAGCGTTCAAAAGTTGATGCAGCAGAGCAATACATGGAAATGATAACATTTCGAATACATTTAAATTATTTGCAGTAAGCTCGGCTTAAGTTCATCATTCATTTTTATTGAGAATACTCAAGATTACGCAGGTAAGCCATATTTAAAAAAAAAAAAACACCCTGGTTTTGTTATGCCCTTTAGCTTTAAATAGATGATGTGAATAGATTTTAGCTTACCAAAATAATTTCAAAATTAGTTTTTCATTTTCTTACATACCGGATTTAGTTTTGAAATATTTGCTATATTAAAATGCATAACAAGATTACTGAAATATATATTGCCGAATTTAGATATTATGGAAGACCACAAGACCTCCCTATCCTTAGAAGTGATGAGGTCAAAACATTTTCAGCGTTTTCAGCGTACTTCACACAATTTCTCATTGAATTATTTTTCAAAACATTCATAGATTCAAGTGTTATTTATTTTTTCAAAATGTTTTACTGTATATGCGAAAAATGGAGAAATAAGCGGAAAAGCATAAAATTAAGCCCACCTGAGTAGTGTAGTAGTAGCGTTTCTGCCTCAATTAAACAGGTTGCGAGTTCGAATCTCGCTTAGGGTGAGTTACCTGGATAAGTTTTTTTTTTTTTTTTCGGAGTTTTCCCTTATCCTGAGAAGACGAATGTCGAGTGTAACTTTAAGATCACTTGAGCATCACCCAATTTAGTTCATCGTCCAACATGACCAACAGGTTAAAAGACGTTAAGCTACAAAATAAATAAATAAATAAATAAATAATAATAATAATAATAATAATAATAACAATAATAATAATGCGAGATAGTTGAGAAATTTAATGTCATACCGGCATTATGCCATGATAGCTCAGTAGTAGAGCAACCGGCTAGAGATCGGGAGATCCTTAGCTCACATCCCGGCTATGGCATTGAATTTCTTAGTCTAACTCTACCTATCCAACTCCTGTTCTACACACGGCTTGACAAAAACAATTAAATTAACAATAATAATATATAAATTTAAAAAAATAAAAAATCCAACTAAACTAACAATAAAAGTAGAAGAAATAAAAAAGTATATGTGACATTATGGCTCGTAAGAACGGATTATTTGGCACCCAAATAACAATGAGCATAAAAATACCCCTTTCAATGTCTAGATAGGTGGATAGCCGGGAGCGTGTGGGTGTGGGTGGGTGAGTGGGTGTGCATATGGCTGCTATAGCTTGACAAGGTAATTAAAATATTGTCGTTTTTCGGTTCGCGCAACTCACGCCTTCAACTGCTCCCCCCCCCCCCACATCCGCTTTAGCCGGCCACAATTCGGAGATGGTGGCAAAGGAGGAGATGGAGGAAGAGTTTGCATCATTCTAATTATCATATCATTATCATTCTTACAATACGCGGGGCATGGCTAAGTGTAGGATGAGAACAAACTCTTGTTTTCACAGATGGCAACGTTGTAGACAAGCTTATCCTCTAAGGCAACGGTTCCCAACCGGTGTGCCCCGGCACCCTAGGGTGCCGTGTGATTGGCTAAGGGGTGCTGCGAGATATTGAGATAAACAAAAAAAAAAGCACCTTCTACTGAAGCCTTAAGTCTTGTAAGGTCTTGAAATAAAATAAGTCAAATCAATTACTCTCATGCACGGCAGATGGTGATAGTGGTCGATTCATTTCAATAATTCAGTTATACTAGTATTCCACAGATGGCATTACAGCTATATACTGCCGAACGTTCCCGAGAGTACGCACTTCCTCACGAACATACCCGAGACTTCGACATGAATATATAAAAGTGTACGCCGCTTGGCGCTTTCAGTTGTCTTCCTCGCGTTGATTCACAGTGTTTAGCTATGGATAAGTTCATTGTTAAACGTAAACGCCAGGACAGTGAAAGTGAACAGTCGGCTGCTACTGCTTGCTTTAAGAAGCCAAATCTTACAGTTTCTCCCGGACCGTCGAATTCACCACATAAAGAAGACAAACGAAAGAAAAGAACATACCAGGACAGTTACTTAGCGTATGGATTTAAGTGGAATAACAACGAGGAAAACCCTATTCCTGTGTGTTTAGTTTGAGGCGAAACACTTAGCAACGAGGCCATGGTACCTAGCAAACTGAAGCGGCATCTTACAACAAAGCATCCTAGTGTGTCACAGAAAAGTGTAATGTATTTTTCACATATATTAGAAGGGGAGAAGAAAACAGCTGTGCGAATGGTAAAGAGAATGACCATAGGTGATACTGCTCTTGAAGCCTCATTTAAAGTAGTAGAACTGATAGCTAAAAAAAAAAAAGAAACCTCATACTCTTGGAGAGGAAATCATTGGCCCTGCATGTCAAGTTATAGTTTCAACAATACTTGGCGAAGGAGCAGCTAATCAAATTTCGAAAGTTCCTCTGTCCAACAACACAATCAGCCGCAGGATATCTGAAATGTCATGCAATATCAACGAACAAGTCACGGAGAAAATAAAAACTTATAGAACATTTGCTTTGCAAGTAGATGAGAGTCTCGATATTGGTGACAAACCGCAACTCCTTGGTTTTATCAGATATATTGATGAAAAATATATTAGTGAACAGTTTCTGTTCTGTAGACCGTTGGAGACTACAACCACAGGCCATGATATTTTCGTTTCTATTAGTTCCTATCTCAATGACCATGATCTTTCATGGAAAGACTGTTGTGGTACATGTACAGATGGTGCACCATCTATGTCTGGGAAAATTAAAGGTTTTACTGTCAGAGCTCTCAATGAAAATCCATCCATTATTATAACTCACTGTTTTCTGCATAGAGAGGCATTAGTCGTGAAAGCGTGTAATGAAGATTTTGCTGAAGTGTTTAACCAAGTTGTGAAAATGGTGAACTATATGAAGTTTCGACCTTTAAAGTGCAGAATTTTTGAACAGTTATATCGCGCAACGGATGCAGCTCATACCTCTTTGTTACTTCACACAGAAGTAAGGTGGTTGTCGCGGGGTCGTGTATTGAACCGGTTTCTCGAACTTAAAGAACAGCTAAAAACTTTTTATAAGGAAGAAAATCAAGACACATTTCATGAGCTCTTACTAAGTGATTCTTGGTGTTTTGAACTGTCGTATCTGGCAGATATTTTTCATAAGCTGAATGAAATGAATGTTTCGATGCAGGGCCGACATGAAACAATAATCTCCTCAACCAATAAAATGAAAGGTTTTAAAAGACAACTTAGTTCTTGGAAGTCTGCAGTTCAAAAAGGATATTTGTCGAACTTTCCATCTCTCAGTAATGTGGCAGGAGATAAAGATCTGGGTAAACCGAAAGACCGCATTTGTGATCACTTATCAAGATTGCAAGATGCAATAGATGCGTACTTTCCAACTATTTCCACTACGAATCTCGACTGGGTTTCTCACCATTTGACTTCGTAGATAGTGCAGAGGAAATAGATTTCACTGCTTGCGAACGAGATGAATTTATTGATCTTTGCGCTGATTCCACACTCAAAGGTAAGTTCACCAAGAGTGAGGCGTCGGTGGCTAGTTTTTGGCTTCAACGGAGAGAGGAGTACCCTAACCTAATGAAGAAAGCAATTAACGCACTTTTGCCCTTTTCTACATCCTATCTATGCGAGCAAACCTTCTCTGCTATGGTGACAATAAAATGCAAAGCAAAAAATAGACTGAATAACCTTGAGGATGATTTGCGTGTTTCACTGTCAACTGTAAGACCCGACATCACATATCTGTGCTCTAAGCATCAATCACAAGTTTCTCATTAATCATTTTTCGAACAAAATTTATTGATGTATTTTTACTCAGTGATTGTAGTAAAGTTTACGGCATTATATTATGGTGTACGTTATTATTATATAATATTTCAATAAATTAACATATTAAGCTTAATTTTCTTTTAATTCAAGGAAGGGTGCCCCTGGTGTTTAATGTTATTCCAAAGGGTGCCGTGAACTTCAAAAGGTTGGGAAACACTGCCTAAGGGTACTTCCAAAGGAGAACTTGGTGTTGTGGGCCTCGACATTACTCTTAATAGTTCTCACTTTTATAAAGGTACTCTTATAAAGAAACAGTACACTATGGTCTTTATGATCATTCTGTTGCTTGCAATGCCCTCTCTCTCACCACTGACAAAAATCTCGCAATGCGCATGCGTGTTTGATGTCGCCTGGACAAGCGGGAGAAGGGAGAATGACGTATCGGCAATAGTTTTGCCCTCGTACTCTTAGCAGTTTTTTATTGCTGTCAAGTTGGATAGCTAAGTAGGTATATTGTCATTCAATAGAAAAAATCTTCAGAAGCATGGATAGACTAATTTATAAATCTAATATATTTATACATGTAAATATTCCTCCCTAGGGTGGAAAAAAAAAAAAAAAAACTAAACAAAACAAACACATACATTACATATGTATGTCATGGAGGATCTTACAGTTTATTTTTTATAAACAAGTGACATTTAGTCTTCACTAATATTATATATATATATATATATATATATATATATATATATATATATGCATACACATAAATGTGTGTGTGTGTGTGTGTGTGTGTGTGTGTGTGTGAATATTTCCAAAGCCACTCAACCGAGTTTATAATTCTTTCGCCACTTAAGTGAGCTATTCTTTCTGGCGGACATGGAGCTATATAACATGTTTTTACGAGGCGCGTTCAAGGAAGTCCTTAGAAAAAAATAGAAAGACAAATTATTTTTGGTAATTTTTTTCAACATATTCTTCTTTTAGCTCGATATACTTTTCCCAGCGTTTCTCCAACTGTTTTAAGCCTTCCAAAAAGTAGGAAGGTCCTCAAAATAGGCATCTGTTTGGGAGATGATCTCTTTGTTAGGTGTGAATCGTTTTCCGCGAAGCCACTTTTTCAAGTTAAAAAAAAAAGGCACTGGGGGCAAAATCTGGTGAATACGATGGATGTTACAGTAATTCGAACCTTAATTCTACAATTTTTGCCATTTAAAATGCGCAGGTGTGCACCTTTACATTGTTTTGATGGAAAGAGACTTTTTGCCGGATGAGGTCCTTTTTTTCTTGATTTCTCCGCTCAACCGGTGCAATAAGGATGCATAATACCCTCCATTTATCGTTCTTACTTTCTGCAAATAATAAATGTAGACGATTCCGTGTGCATCCCAAAACATCGAGGCCATCACCTTTTCTGTAGATTTTACCAGCTTTGCCTTAAGCGAGCCGGTTCGCCTTTACTGTTTCGACTGAACTTTTGATTTATCTCTGGAGTGTAAAGTGTTTCTTCCACAGTTATGTTTCGACGCAGAAACCCGTCAGAATGGCAACGGAAAACTGCCAAACCAGCTTCCGAATTGATCACACGATTGCGTTTATTCTCCATTGAGAGCAAACGCGGCATCCATCTTGCCGAGATCTCTGTCAGACCTAATTTTAGGTGCAAAATTGAGAACACTCTACCTTGTGATATGCGAGTGGCCTCTACTATTTTATCACTCAAAACCATATTCTGGATGTACGGCCACGTTTAAATTCATTTGACGAATTATAAATTGTAGCAAACGCAGGAGCAGGTATGTCATGAGCTTCATTCAACTCGGCTTTTATCTCTTTCGGTGTTAAGCCTTTCAAATAGAAGTGTTTAATCACCGATGAAACTGGTTTTTTTTTTTTTTTTCATCTTTCTGAAGAAGCTCAAGATTGTTGATTCAATCGCCTGTGGCAATGAAACCACTCGATGGATATAGCTGAACTTTAACTGTCATCTAGTAAGAGACGACGGTGACTAAATACAAACGTTTTTCGATGCTACGAGTGTAATTTCTTGAGCGCCCCTAGTAATTTAAATTCATAAGTTAATAACAGACCAAACAGGATTTTCACGGCGTTTGTTTTTAAATTTCTTTATATTTTGTTTAGTTTAGTTTGACACTCTTTAATCTGATAGGTCATATCGGACGTTGAATGTAATCGGTGAAATGATGCTCAAATGAGTCGGGAGCCATGGAACTTAAATGTATTTGACTTCGTCATCCCAGGATAAAGGAAAACCCCGTAAAAATCTTTACCTTGGCAACTAACTCTGGCCGAGATTCAAATTAGGTACCTCTTGAATATGAGGCAGATACGCTGCCACCGCACTATTCAGGCGGGCAAAGTATTTTTGAATCCACAGAGGAAAATAAAAACAGAACCAAAGGAAACTTCATTTACATTTCGTTCCAAGTGACATACAGAAGTTGACGAAGACTTTAAAGAGCGCCAATCGAGCCTAACTAATAATGACATGAACTAAGAATCAATGCTATATTTATTTAATTACCACGTTTCAACACTGCAGGTGTTTATGCAATGAAACTGTTTTTAAATCTTAGAATAATCTTTATTCTAATTATACAGATGTGGAGGCTAAACCTTCTAACCCATAAGTTTTGTTTATTTCCTAAGCGTTTATGTTGTAACCAACATCGTTACTAAGACAGGTTAAAAGATTATGTAGTAAGAAACAATTTTAGAACTTTAGATAATGCCTATCTTAGAAATAAATAAACCGATATTTTATAATCAACAACTAACAACATTATTTTTCTCGAGGGCCGCGGACTTTGCATCTTTGTCAAAGCAGTTAACTTGGTGGCCTAGGAGTGCGGAATTCCCATATTCAGCAGCTTCAACTCTATTTCGTTGTATAGCGTGTTAAGGGGTATTGCACTGTGCGAAAAAGATGTAACGTTCAGTTATTTATAACTATGGAACAAAAGATATTAGTTTTAAAATCTCTAAGCAAGCCCTCAAGTATTGCGACCGATGACTGTTACTCGCCATCGGGTACTTTTAGGCTATACAAAACTTCCAGAACTTGGAAAACCTGTGGCGAGCAGGTCAAGGAAGTCAAACGTTCACATCCTTTTGCCTGAGCATCAGGGAATTTTTCGTCCATTATTAGCAATACCCAGGGCTTACAAGGATTCACCATTACAATCCTCTACATAATTATACAATTATTTTATAAGAAAATCAAATGGATTAATTAATTTAAAAATCAATGAGTGCAATGTTTGTTAAGCCAGATATTCGATAACATTTTTGTGGAGTCGTGGCCCATTCTTATATGTGAGCAAGGGCTATCAAGTTAGGATGAGAAGGTTGTACACTGCCGGCGAGTGGTGCACGAGAAAATGAAGTTAGTTCCATTTCGTCATTATGGAAGTTGTGTTAAAGCACATTTCATTCAGATGACACGAGCTGAGAGGAGTTGCCGGCGGGCTCTGCAATGAACAAAGTATTTTCAATACAAATGCGATTATCGATTCGTTTGTTGCAGGCGGTATCGATGAAGTTTTATTTGAAACAAGTGAAAAATATGCCGGCAGAAACACAGAGGCGGTCAGAACTGTACGAGATTATATGTGCATTTAACTTAAAAAAGGGAGAAAAAAAAAAAAACACGGACACATATAAAAGCCATTCCTTTGTGGAAACATATGGATATAAAACACTGTTAATTGAATTGCTTTCCTTCTTTACCCAGGAACAAGGGCATTCAGCGCCAATACGTAGCGTTACACAGAGAACATGTTATTTATTCATTTACTTATTCCTTTCAACTTCCTTTGCGTTCTAATTACTGAGTAGTGCACAAAGTTAACTAGCTATATGCAACCTCTATCTGCCCTTTACCTGGCAAGTGACAAGGCTTTCTTATGGCTGTTGCAAATGTCTCTTCCTAAGCGTAACCTGAACACCACAATCACAAAATTACTTCTACCTACAAAGATCAGTATAACTTTCCAAAAGTATTTAAAATGCTACATTAAGAAGAATGGATCAAGTTTGAAAAATAATTAAAAAAGAGCAATGTAAAACTATTTGGAAAATAAACAATCTTATTTATAAAATACAAGACTTTTGATGCAAGAAAAATATCAGGATGCAAATCTTCATATTAATTTACTGTCAGCAAGAGTTATGAAGTCAATAGAAACGCTAATTTATAGACATAGTATTATATGGAAATTTGAATTGTGTTAACTATATCAAATCTATGTAAGAGAAAAATTGTATCTTAAGAATGAAAAAAGTGAACATGTGCCATAAAAATTCAATTAAGAAGCCCAAGGAAACGATTAAACAAAGAACATAAGGACTAATATAAAAGTGAAGCAGAAAAGGAAGAAAAAAATCCTGTTGAAGTATTGAATCAAAATGGATTTTGCCATACATACTTATCAATTTAATGTTTGTTCACAACATATTATACCTGACTGACATTTGTACTCAGAGATCCGAATGTATGCTTTCAAATCCCCCATTTAAGTAAATCTCTTTTCACAATTATTACACTAGTATAGTCATTTTAACCCAAAATGTGAAGCTAAAATATGTCCTCTGGCCAATCTGTTTTAATAAGCCCCACAATTGCATGGCCTTTGCCCTGATAAATTAAAATGTGGTGTTTCAAGGATAAATTTGAGTAAACTGTTCATGATCACACAGGGGTCACTCTGAAAGTTTTGAGAATCAGCAACAAGTATTTGTGGTAAGCCAACACTGTTCTTCCTAGCTTTAGATTAACGTTCAGACAAGTAATTAATGCAAGATGGGCACGCTCCAACAATATTCAGCATTTGTGCTCCTGTGTATGTGTGTGCAAATCCATTGATTACTTTTTAATAAAAGTTCTTTGTGCTTTTAGACAGATTAGCTGAAATTGCCCGTGATATGATGGTTTATCTTACCACATTTAACCTTGTCCAACAGACGTGCGTTTATTCGGACGTATTTAGAAATTATTAAGCAACACACTCAAACACATAGTTAATTAAAATTCAGGACATTATAAAGAAACAAAAATAACTGCAAAAAACAATATACAAAAGCACGGTTGAATCACCAAAATTAATGTCACAATGATGGTTCCTTGTGAATGCAGCTTTGACTTGTACTGCCAGATTTGGAGACTCGTCGATATTTATAGACAAAACTTCAGTTGAGAAGAAGTAACACCAGTTTAAGTAACTTCAATGTATCATTTTTTATTCTTAGTGACCAACATAAATAAAACTACTTAGAAAACATAAGAAAAGAAAACAAAAACAACAAAATGAACATATAAAAGAGAAGAGGAAGAAGAAGAGATATTTCGTCTGGTTTGATACTACTGCTGTTATCCATCGTCAGTTATAATTTGATATGTCATCTGGTTTGCTTTTCTGATTATAAAACATAAACTTTCTATACAGAAAGAAACCCGCTGGTTAGAAACATTGAGAAACTACAAATTATGATAGGTGAGTATCCAAACATCGGGGTATGATCACAGAATGTATGGATGTAACATCGACTTATTTATTACTCTCTGTAATAAATAATACTTGAGCGTCATACAAATGTTATAATCAATACGTTTATACCGAATCTTTGCGTTATATTATATCAATAAAATGATAATGAACTATTTTGTTTGGTTAGACATTGCTGTTATCAGAGTCTAATACAACGCAGTTCCATTTTTTTCCCAACATGCAATTATATCGCCTTTGCATTAGTGCAAACATAATAGCTGTTTGTAATAATCTAACGTTTATACTCCATGATCAATGTGAGTTAGTAGTAGGTAATGAATATCATGTGAACTCGCTGTTGCTTTGTCGGGCTACGAAAGCCTAAGTATAGAATTATTTTTCTTTTATTAGCAATGTTCGAGCTATTAGGATAATCACTGAGAAAAAATAGATGGTCTTACATGATTTTTTAGGCATTACTTGTTATGAAATAATTAATCCTGTGAAATGGGGCGGCATTTGAATTCTAAGCTAGACAGTAATTTAGGCTATATGTCAAAGGTTATTTGTGCCAAATTTGGTCGAAATTGGTGCAATGTTTTATAAGGCTATAAAGAACATACATTATATACATACATTGCCTTTTTTATTTTAAGATCATTTTATCTTGGTTTTATTGTTTGGTAAATTTTACAATATGAAAATTCCTGTTAGTTATTTAAATCACAATTGCATTTTTAAAATGTAAAATTCAGGAACAACAGGTGAATATATCTTTTTTAAAAATAAGTTATATAAATTGTAAGCAAAGGGTATGGAATATTACGTAAAAGTTTATAACTTGAATATTTCTTGTACGTATTGTACATATTTCTGAAGTACAAGGAATATTCCTATCTACAAAATGTCGAAAAATACATACTTTTCAGATGGGCACTAATATTTACTTAGAATTCCAAAAATATTCATTCAATTCTGCATGTGAATACATTCATGTATTATTTTGTTATTTTATGAAATCTTTTACTACTCTTTCTACTACAGAAAGCACCTGATGTGTTCCATTCACAAGACTTTTTCTACCTGTTCGATATTTTTATTCACCATGTATACTAATTAAACTCAAGAGTTTTCAAAATTAAAAAGGAGTAAAATACGATTTTGTTGTTTTTTGTTTTTGTTTGGTGACTAATGCTAACAGATTAGCAATATTCTTTCTTTATTTTTTTTTATCCAAACTTTCATAGGCGTGACACACATTATCTTCTACTGGGCTTCGGAAAAGCTACGACAATGCTGTTTTTGAAAGGGATGCTATGTAAATTGTACCTAAAAGCCACAGGGTTTATCAGAGAAACGGTCCTCATTGCAAAGGGAACATCAGAAGTTACCTACTTTTGCTAGCGCTGCCGGTGAAGTAACAATCCTCAAGTTTGAGATATAAGGATTATTCGCATTTCATTTAATGACTCTGTAATCTCTGAACTTAATTTAGGGACATTCAGATTCTTACGGTTAAATATGATATTATTATAATTAACTCTCTCAGTCAACTTTTACAAAATGAAGAAACACTGTTCAAAACAGTTTGCATCAACGATTTGAATGCTGTCGGGTCCATATCATACTGCTTCATGTGACAATAAAATACTCATTTTAAAATAATAATTTATAAAAGAAAGCTACCCCTTCAAAAAAATGTACTTGGCCGCCAGACAAAGAAAATTCAGAATCATTATAAAGGTGCAGAGAATTCATTATAATAAGGAAAACATTCAATAACATGGGTTCTAAAATTAACATTTTCCGAGATGATAGCAATTTGAAAAAGTGTATCTAGGGATTCTAATTTTATGATTTACTCTCTCAAGATCGTCAAGTCCAAAAAACGTGTAACAATGTGAATAGCAATGCATCTGTGCAGTAGCAAGATCAACACATGATTCTCGTTGATTACCGCATCAAAGAGAAACTTCAGCGCTGGAAAAATTCTGTAAACATTCTTTGGTTCACTTCTAGTCCTTTTGCTTTTATGGTTATGGTTATCTAAAACTCAGCTCTCAAGGAAATCCTTCTACAACATTGCTTATTATTTCAATGTGTAGCAGTTTCGGTACATCTGTTGATCGCATCCGCAACATGCGAGTTTATCATTTGGTATGAGGGCACAGTAAATGTTTAACTGATTACTTCAATGAACTAGAAAGTCTTTATCAGACTAGACTTGGAAACAATCTTGTGGTCTATGTCACAATTTGAAGAACAGAGAATCTTCCAACTCCCTACAGAATGTAATACCACAATTTTACATTTTATATAAGCTCTAAGCAGCTGAATGAAGAGAAGGTATAAAATGCGGCTGCGAGATAAAGTATGAAGCTTGGATGCCTGAGGTACGATTCCTCTCGAACCGACCACTCTGAGCTTGGATTTTTTCGTGGTTCAATCACATCGATAGCTTAATGTTGGAGTGGTTCCGCTTCTATTACGAATTGCCTATTTTACCCCGCTTCTATTTCCTTTCATCTTCATCATCTACTTATGGCAGGCGGTGACACTGATGATACATGAAGATGGAGCACCGGTGGAATGCGATGGCGGGAGAAACCGGTGAACCCGGAGAAAACCCGCCCCAGTGTCGCTTTGTCCACCACAAATCTCACATACGGTCGCTTGGGATCGAACCCGGGCCTTCTAGGTGAAAGACGAATGGTCTAACCACTCGGCCACGGTGCGGCCCTCCCTATTGCTTGGCTGGCTAGTAGCACTTCCTGGGAACTCTTAGTTTCCAGTCTCACCAGGTTGAAGATTATTAAGGCTGTTAGTTGTGGTGTTATTCTGAAATCGTTAAGGACCTCATCGCAGCTAGAGCACATCGTCGTCCAGATCTGGTCACCCAGAGGGTTTCCCATTTATCCCCTCCTCCATGGGTATCGTAGGAAGCATGAAGATCTACGTCCGGTACTGTGTACCAGTGGCTGGAGGTCCCTACTAATCCTAATCGTCACGCCTTTTAACTTCAATGGTCATACAGAGGACTTTCGATTGCTGCATTTACTCGCTGATGTGCAGGTTTCTTAACGTTGGTTTTTATTCTTCTAAGGCATTAAACTTCACTTTCACATTTATACTTGTAACTCTACTTAGAATAAGGAAAGACTATGGCTAAAGATAAATCTTCCGCTCGGGCAGAGAATCGATCCGAGGCTTTTGGGCTGAGAAGCAAGACGCTGATCACTCGATCAAGTGCCTGTTTACCAAGGCACCGCAGGCGATAAAGTGACGGTCCTTGCTTCTATTGTGTGTATGCGTTTGCATATGCATATAGGTACCTAATTCTACAGATTTCCCAATTTCTTGATGTATGGGGGATTTACATTACTTTAAGTGTTTTGGGCAATCCGCCAAAGCTCATTCTTTGCTGTAACTCAGCAAGTGAAAGAGATGGTTTGTCAACTATGGATTGAGAAGATCAAGCTCATAAAATATACTTGTGCTAAATTGTCATGATAGGAATTATGTTAGTAGGCTAAAATTTATAGCTGCAATAGTACATTCATTTAAAACAATAGCTGCCGTAAACATTTTTAAAATTATTTAGAATGACTTGTATCAGAATAGCACGGATGTGCTTTAAAATTTAAGGTACAACCATGGGTTACACTTTAAAATTACAGTAAAGCAACATTATGCTTTTAATTAAATGCCACGCTATATTTTGTATATGATAAAATCTACAGGTGTTTCAAAAATACGGGGCATAATTTCAGGTATGTATTTCCCACATGAAGACAATCAAAATAGTTCATTATAACATGTGTCCGGAAATGCTTCATTTCCAAGTTATGGCCTTTACAACATTGGAATTTACTGGAACGTTTTTCTTTCCGCAGGTCTTTGCCGTCAAAGGAGACATTAGGAGGGCGCTCTGATAGTTCATTCTGAGGAAGGTTACATTCAGTGTTCTTTAGGCGTTAAGACTGTGCGACATGTATTCAAATCAAGAGCTGGCAGAGATACACTTCATGTACGGTGGCAATGCTGCACTGGCTCGTCGTTTGTACCAGGAGAGGTACCCACAGCGATAATGTCCAGATCGGAAGACATTTGTACGTCTCCATTCCCGTCTGTGCGAGTATGGAACATTCACCTCTCCTGGTTTGGGAAGGGGACGACCAAGATCTACAACTCCAGAAGTGCAGGAGGAGATTCTGGAGGCTGTGGACAGGACTCCTTCTATCAGCACACGACGGTTAGCGTTGCAAGTCAATGTTCCTCATACGACTGTCTGGAGACTGTTGAACGAGTATCAATTGTATCCTTATCATTTGCAACGTGTACAGGCCCTGTCACCAGCAGATTACCCTGCACGAGTTAGGTTCTATCAGTGGTTCTTGCAGCAGAGTGGTGTAAATCCGAACTTTTCTGCCGTCCTATTATTTACAGACGAAGCACAGTTCACAAGAGATGGCATAACAAATTTCCACAATCAGCATGTATGGTCGCATGAAAACCCACGTGCAACTGTTGTATCTCATCACCAGGTGCGGTTCTCCCTCAACATGTGGGCCGGTATCATTGGTGATCGATTAGTTGGACCCCATGTACTTGTAAACAGACTTACGGGGCAGGAGTACACAAACTTCCTGGAAAACACCATACCTGACGTTTTCGATGACACTCCACTGATCAATCATCAACACATTCACTTCTTGCATGATGGCGCTCCTGCACACTTCACTCTTACGGCTCGCCGGTACTTGGATCGAAGGTTTCCTGATCGATGGATAGGTAGAGGTGGCCCAATTGCTTGGCCTCCACGCTCACCTGATCTGAGCCTCTCGATTTCTACTTGTGGATCCATTTAAAATCATTGGTTTATTCGTCTGTGGTGCCGGATTTGGAATCCCTTCGGAATCGAATTGTGGCAAGTTGTGAGGACATACGCAATACTCCTGGAGTTTGGGATCGTGTTCGCAGGTCAATGAGACATCGATGTGGGGTCTGTATTCAAGCAGGAGGTGGACATTTTGAACATCTTCTGTAATGACAACAACCTGCGGAAAGAAAAACGTTCCAGTGAATTTCAATGTTGTGAAGGCCATAACTCGGAAATGAAGCATTTCCGGACACATGTTATAATGAACTAATTTGATTTTCTACATGTGGGAAATACATACCTGAAATTATGCCCCATATTTTTGAAACACCCTGGGTGAATTCTGTTTTATATTTATTAAGTTGAATTTAGATTTTAAGTAAAAAGACTAATAAATAAATTTATAGATCGATATGTAATAGACGGTCAATATTTAGAAATTCTTTGAACAATTGTAGTAAAATGGTAAACTTAGTGTGCTTCGAGTTTGAAGCAAAGTTTAGTATACGCGCTTCACTAATAAAGTCAAATTCTCCTTTTTCCAACAACCTTATTTGCTAGTGCACATTAAATCTGCTAATTTATTCTGTTTACTGAAACAAGTCATTTGTAATTCCTGCCCTTATAGCACTTTCCGCTGCCGGGTTTCGAACACAAGTCATTACGTAATGTTGGAAAGTAGTACATGTGCGGGAGTTTTCTCTTTCGTTTTCTTTTCAGTTCTCCTCTTTCTAATCGAGTCATACAATTAACAAGAACAGCATGTTGAAAAGATCTATGGGCCAATGCTAACTTGATTTCTTTTTACTGGTTAAGTGGAAACCGGATTCAATTACATTGCACTACAGTTCAATTTCGTGTTTTGAAAGTATACATAATTAATATTAATTGGGCTTTTAGTTTGAACGAGCATATATTATTTTATTACTGTCTCCGAACTCTGATTGATTCAGTTTTTATATTTACTGATTTAAATTACATTCCTTTTATTTCTTTTCTATCATATCCCATGCAATCAAATGTACACGTTGTGTGTATGTCATTTTGGAGAGGGTTCCACTCTGCAGCCACAATTGGCTTATTTGCGTCAGACCCCAGGAGGTCCTAAGTGTAATCAAAGGGCGGCCGAAACCGACTGCGGGGAAAGAGTCACCATGGTGAGTTCCTAATATAGTATAGGTATTCATCTCAACGCGAGGAGTGATTGGAGCCCACGCTCTGGGCCTGACAACTCCCTAAGTCCTACAGACGACTCCAACGTCGCCCTGTCGCCAAGAACTGTATTTCCTAAGCGCATTCACCACCACCGCAGTCCGTCGACACTTACAAGAGACCGGTTGGAATGAAATGGAGGAAGTTCGGGGGAATGAAGAAATTTCTGCAGCATTCGTCTGAAGACCCGGGAAATCCATGGGTCAGGGTGGTCGGCCGCGGGATTCTAACCCATGTCCTCCCGAATGTCAGTCCCAGACGAAACGCCTTGAGCTACCTTGCTCGAATACGTTTGTAGTAAATATTACTCTGAATATTGTTAATTCTTGGATTCATAATAACAGAAAAGCTAGATCCTATTTTACGCAATTTTCAGTTTTTCAGTTTATGTAATTAGATATTACTTTCTCTAGTACATACAATGCATATAGTAGCTAGAGAAGATATTGCATTCCACCCAAAAATTATATGTCTTGATGTATGTTTATGTCCATAAACATTTTTAGAAAAAGAGTCGTATAATTTTTTTTTTTCGTAGTGTTTAACGCCCGCTTTTACTGCTCTGGCACCGCAGGCGCTGACACTGATGAAACATGAAGATGGAGCCCCGGTGGAATGTAATGGCGAGGGAAACTGGAGAACCCGGTGAAAACCCGTCCCTGCGCCGCTTTGTCCACCACAAATCTCACATGTGGTCACTTGGGATCGAACCCGTGCCGTCTAGGTGAGAGGCGAGTGGTCTAACCACCGGCCACGGCGCGGCCAGAGTCGTGTATGTATGTGTGTCTGGACAGCATAGCTCAAAAACGAAAAGACCGTTAAATACGAAACTTACCGCTTTCGGGATATTCCTTGTTATTAGTTTCAATTTTAAACCGTATGTTAATTCTTCTCACGCAGGGAGTCGCCTTCTTTTGTCTCTCTTGTTTTACTGCTGCCTAAAGCGAACCAAACTTCTATTGCTTCACATAGCGGCCAACTTTTAAAAGATTTGACTATCGCTTTAGTAGCAAGTAAATATTGGATCAATTATGGAAAAATTATCTCGATTAGTGTGATGAAGTAAAAAATAATAATCCTTTGTAAGAAAAATTTATATGTGGGTCGCCATCCGTGGTGTAGTGATTACCATGCTAGCCTCTAAAACCCACGATTGCAAATTCAAATCTTGCGCCAGATGGATATTTTCGGAAGCCAAAATCCTTGACATGGCTTCCTTGAGAAGGGAAATAACGTTAGTGACCCAGTGTAATGTTTATTTGCACGTAATAGAAACCCATACCTTGAAAGAAGAAGGTTCCTGGGCAACCTTTTCCGCCATTTCGTGACCGCAAGTCGTGATTTCGACCTACATTGCCATCTGTGGGCAACAAGCTGATACTTCGTCACAATGGCGCATAACAGCGAATTCACGAACAAGAAAATTAAATCCGATCACTGTAACCATGCCCTTTACTCCACTTAGAAGATACAGGAATACTATTAGTTTATATGTGGAACACCCAGAGAAAGTCATGTGAAGAGCACGTCAGATATAATGTCTTTTAACCTGTAATCTCTTTTCGACCTTCAGCTTACGCTGATGCGCTGTGTATCAACGCTCAGAGTGTATTTCTATAAAATTGTTTCTTTCTCCTCCAAAAACAGTTGGAAAATAATTCTATGCCGTAGCAAGATTTATTTTCTGAAAAATGAAATAGGTTTTATCTATGGACGCTCTTTAACTGTTGTGGTTCTCAGTGTCTCATTCTCTACTGGGCGTGAGGGACCGCTTAATTTTGCACAGAGGCTTCTCTATCAGGCTTGAGGCTCTTTTACGTGCCATAAATCTATAACACAGGACCAACGGCTTTACTTCCCTTCCGAAGGAAGCCATGCTACAGATTTGTATGCTCGAATGGTAACCATTACACCTTTATTTTCTGATGCGTAATGTGTGTTAGTGATATTGAAAAGCCAGAAAATAAACACAGTTTTCACGAATTATTTCTAAGCAGGGGAGGGGCAAGTGAGACAGCGGTTTATATGTCTTGTTCGTAATTTTTTAATCCGATTTATAGAAACGGATTTGTTCTCAATAAGTAAGCCCTGCATGAACCCCTTGACCTTACAAAAACGAGTTTTTCACGGAGAATTAAGCTTATTAATATAAAATTTCTTAAATGTTTTGAGAAATTAGGGACTACTAAAGAATGTGCTTGAACCAAGAGTTCTACCGCCAGCGTGCTTCCAGCTGACAAGCCTAACTTACATGTGATCATTCATTTAATATAAGAATCAGTCTGATTTCTGTATTTACATGTCTTTCTCTAATTATTTTCCTACCGACTTCTTAAAGAAGCTTCTTCCTCCAATTTGGTTCTTTATTAATCGAGATAAACCTTTATTACACACACGAATTTTGCTGGAGGCATACGATGGGTACAGACTAATAGTGATAGTCACAGGTTTATTTCTTCTACTACGTAGAGCAGAAGTATCCATCCAAACCAAAATTTTGCTATTGAGATTTCACTGAAAACAAATATTTTGAGGCTTCTTGAATCCAGCACACATTGTGTGTCTGAAAAGCACAACTCAAAAAATACCAAACTAGACATTTATGTTCAGTAACTTGTAAGAATGAGACAGGAAGAGTTTCAAGAAAATCCACCCCTCCCCAACTATCATTTGCTTATAACCTTTTTTTTGAAAAGTATGCTTATCTAAAATATGCCCCAAAGGATTTTGATTAAAATATTACATATCTAAAAGGTTTCTCATAACAAATATTTTGAATTTGCTAAGAGTAGACTCTGAAGTCTACATTCAAAATGATGTTCGTAAAACTGCTAAACAGTAAGGAGATTCACAAAATCTTATCGCACAAAAAGATAGATCTTGTTAAAACATATAGTTCGTTTTCACTTTCTCTACATGTACTATGTACCTACACAGTGTATAGAGAAGGTATTGCATGCCGCCCAAAATTCTATAAGAAATTTCACCAGAAATAGACGTTTTAGGGTCCACTGTATCCCCCCCCCAAAAAAAAACCAAAACAATTTTAAGAAAAAGGACTGTGTGTGTGGTGTGTCTGTATGTGTGTGTGTGTGTGTGTGTGTGTGTGTGTGTGTGTGTGTGTGAACACAATAACAAAATACCTAACTTAGTATTTAAATTTAGTATCTTTCAAGTATGCGACACGAAGATTTTGAGGGAAACCCCCCCCCATCTCAAACTACCCTTTACATGGAAATATTTTCGAAAATTTTGATATTATCAAAAATGACTTTAACGATTTTGATTAAAATACCGTATTATAAAGATATTTACACAACAAATAAAATGTATACCTTGAATTTTCTGAGAATAGCCTCTGAAAACCTCTTTGTTCTGGATGAATTTTGCTGGAGTTTACCTAACTAGTAACTTACTACACAAAATACGTAGATCTCGTTGAAACACGCAATTAATGCCATATACTTTTTTTGTGGTTTTGGCCATTTTTGAGACGTTCCTTATTATTGGTTTCAGTTTTAAAATACTTAAACTTTTCACATACAGGAATTTGTCAACTCCTGGCAATGCATAGAAACGGATTTCATCCACAAAGCAACCAGCTTTTTAAAATATTTGACTATCGCTTTAACCTATATAGTGTACCGTTTCAACCTGGTGTACTCCTTTATTTCCCTTCTATTTACAAGAAAGCAAACAATAAGACAAATTCTGCTAATCTGTATGTCGATTAGCATGAAGTAATTTAAAAATACGTTTTTTAACAATAATTTGTTACTGATATGTAGACAAAGGCTTGTGAATGGAACACATCAGATTTTTTTTTCTAAATGATATGGAGTTTTACTTACGGACGCTCTGTTTGCTAAGGTTCTTAGCGTCCAATTCTATACTGGGCGTGAAAGACCACTTAACTTTGCTCAGAGGCCTCTTTTTCAGGCTTGAGGTTTTTTTACGTGCTGTAAACCTACGACATGCAGCCAACGGCTTTACTTCCCTTCCGAATGAAATCATGCTAAGGATTTTTAGTCCGAAAAAATTCATTGTCCTCCGCCGGGTTTGAACCCGCGACCTCGGGTATGTGAAGTTAATATGGTAACCATTACACCCGGAGGGCGACTTTTTTTCTTAAGATAAACTTTTGCCATATATTTTTTAAAATCCTTATATTTTCCTCATATAAAAGTCGTTATTCGTTTTTCTTTCCCATACATTAGTTCTTAAAATCGCTTAAGCCTAATGAAGTCCTTTACTGCCTTTTTTCGTACAAGGAAATAGTAAATAAAAGCCATTCTTCAACTATTTATCTCGATCAATGTAAATTGGATAGAATAAAATACTGATTCTTTCTCCACTATTTGTAGTAACTAGGGAAGTAATGCATTCCTTACAAAAATCGACACCAAGATTTCACCGGAAATACTCGATATGAGATTCCTAGAATAAAGGTACTTTTAGAAAAAGATCCACTCGCGAGTGTGTGCCTGTATATCTGTGTCTGTGAACAGTATTAACTAAAAACGAAAAATCGGTTAAATATCAAGTTTGGTATTTAAGTTTAATATCTTCAAAGATGTGATACGAAGATGTTCAACAAAATTTCGATTTCCTCAAAATGGTTCTAACGATTTAATTAAATTAGGTAATATATATTAAAGATATATACATGAAAAATGTCTTCAATATACATATTTATTTGCAGTATAACGTGCTTTAACCTGGTAGATCCTATCGGACGATGGATGAAAGCTATGAAACGATGCTCAAATGAGTCCGGGGTCCATGGAGCTTATAGTTGCTCGACATTCGTCTTCTCAGAAGAAGGACAAACTGGGGGGAGGGGACTTAACGGAGTTACTCACCTTTTCCAATATTCGAAATTGGGACCTCCTGAAAGTAAGGTACACACGCTTCCCCCACACTATAAAGACGAGAATAGGTTTTAATGGTGAAAGTCAAACACAGTGAAAATATGTATACATATATGTAGATATTTTTCTAAGTGAGAGTCACTATTTTTATGTGCATAACTAAACTTAAAATGTGCTTTACTTAAATGCAATTCCGGTATATTGATCTCACTATTTTTTCTTTTTGAATATGTTTGGTCCTTTTTCCCTCTGTCCAATCTCTCTCCACCAACCGCGCAGGCATAATGGTGTTTTCACATAACCTCTTTTGTTTTTTAATTCAGAGACCTCATAACAGAACTTTCATTGAAATTACCCTTGGTAAGTGCTAGAGATTATGAAAATTAAAGTTTACAAATAAGTAGATCACTTCTGAATACCAAAAAGTCAAACTTCTGCATGTTTTTCTTTCTTTCAAATGATTCGTTAAAGGCAGTAACCTACTGTAAGTTCTAAGCACATTAGTTAATTGTTTTGGTAATATTTAAAATGTAATTCTATCAACCCAATATGTTAGATACATATACCCTAAACTTAGGCTGGAATACTTTCTTCTTAGATTTCCTACAATATTGAAGTCATATGCCTATTAATGCCATTACATCTCATTTCACTAAACATCAGTGACCATCGCTTGTGGTGTCGTATGTTTTAAAAACAATCTCTGTTAGATTCACATTGCTTTCTCTACTCTCTGTCGCTTATCAAAGAATATATGAACTATTTTTATGAAAATCTATTTTTCTAACTACTTCATTTTAATCTGGATAAACCTCTGCACAAATAGCCATATTGTGTATTTCGTTTTAGAGGTCCCTGAATACAAAAAGAAAATCTTTTCTAAAATTCGGTGTGCGTGCCTGTGCAAATGTAAGAGAACAGGACAAATCAAAAGAAATTGTCAATAATTACTGTCAAAATTAGTATTTGAATTTAATACCTTTCAAAGATGCAAAACGAAGATTATTAAGAAATTTCCCTTTCTGGAAACTATCCCTTACAAGGAAAAGTTTTCGTAAATTGAGATTTTTTCATAAATGGCTGAAACAATTTGTTATTTCAACCAGTGGCCCTCGCAGCTTTAGCAGAGATGTGTGCAATTAGATAAAAATGATCAATGTCAATTAGGTAACTATAATTATCTATATACATAGGAATGGTATGGTTACTGTGTATATAGGCGTTAGTTAATGCTTTCGCTCTCTTAATCTCTTACTTGTAATAGCTGGTACACATTGATTTATGAAGTATAGTTGATTTTAGGATTTTATCGTAAACTACACTCTTTGCAAAATAACCATTGTTCGGGATGTATTTATTTTACCAGCATTCGAATTCTAGCTCTTTCTACTGAATTCCTTGATACTATAACACGCAGCAGCAGACTTCCTCTTAACATCACAGAATAAAGCGCGTAAAGCAGTATAACACATCGAACAAAATTTACAAATTTAAATATAAGAATTATAAGAGAATGAAGTGAATACCATTGCACTTTCTACGTACACATGTTGATTTTGACCATTATTGTAATAAAAACTCTCTTGTTCTCCAACAATTCTTTATTTCTTCCTCAAGCTCATTGGAATCATAGTCTACTCATAAATGGCTATCTTTCGTAACAATTCTGCGTATAGTTTCTTTTTGTTATTCGCTGCGGCAAAGATACAGCTCGCTACGAAATTCCCATCAAACTCACTCAACTGTTGCGCGCGATGCATTCCCAGTGAAAACTGAACGCTGGGCCAGGAGCCAGGAGCCAGGAGCAGGAACTAGTCGCCCGAGTGTACTCGGGCGGGGGCAAATTACCACGGTACCTATCCGCTTTTCTTGCGGATTTACCCGTGTGATAAAGTAGATGTAGTCTTATGCAAGCGTTTTTATCAATGTCAAAGTAATTGGGCAGGGTGTTCCCTCTGTGCAGCCGGCGCGGGCTGGCTTACCTATCTGAGTGGCCACCCACCCAGAGAGGGACCAGGCCCGATGCTGCTTACCTTGGCCAGCCGCTTGCGGGCTGTCAAGGAAAGCAGTGCCGGCTAGCGGGGAGACATGAAGGGATATAGGTACGGGGTGGGGGAAGCCAGTGTTGCAGATCTGGTCGGAGTACGACTGGATGGTCACCCGTCCGAGTCGTGACCATGCCCGATGCTGCTTAACTTGGCGGGTAGAACAATAAAGGGAGAGGCGGCCGGAAAACTACCATCCCAAGGCGTCCTTGGGAAGGCGGTAGCTTACGCGTCTCCTTGGTAGCGTGTGGTCGTAAAGACCGAGAGTGTTCACCTGGGGATTTGGGTGGGGAGCAAGTTTAGTGTATATTGTGCGAGCTCTTTCTCGCACAACGTCCACTATGTAAGGGATTCCGGAGTGGGAATGGAGAATGTGGGACGGGAATCTGCGGTCTGTGCCGTATATCATCCTCAATGCCCTGTTCTGCACGGCCTGCAGCCTGCGGATGGTGGAACGAGCCACCGAACCCCAGACCTCACAGCCGTACAGCATCAGGGGCGGGATGACTTCGCGGTACAGCCGTAGTTTAAGGTGTGTAGGCATGGTGGAGCGGAAGATGGGAAACAACTGCCGCAGGGCAGCGTGTCCCAAGCCGACCTTCTCCCTGACATGTGGAGTGAAAGTAAGGCCGCGGTCGAGGAGGACTCCGAGGTATTTGGCGGAGCGGACCCAGGGGATCCGCCGCCACCGCAACCTCAGCGACCTCTCCGGTCGCCAGCCACGGACTTTAGCCAGCAGTAGAGCTGAGCTCTTCTGCGGGCTGATGGCCATCCGCCACTGTTCACTCCATCTGCCAATGGCCTGGAGCTGTCTCTGTAGCGGGGGGAAGCAATATCGGTCGTTCTTGTTACGCGCCATTATGAGGACATCGTCGGCATACTGGCACGTAACTGTACTGGGTTCTGTGGGGAAGAGTAACGGCGACAGCACGCTGCCTTCCGGCACTCCCGCCGCTATGGGTCTGACTGTGGAATGCCTCCCCTCCACCCTCACCCTGAAAGTGCGGTCCCGAAGGAAGCTACTAAGCAGGTGAAGGTAGGGGGGAGGAATTTCTGCGTTCTTGAGCTTGTACAAGAGTCCCTGATGCCACGTGGTGGCGAAGGCCTTTTCCACGTCCAAGAGCACCGCGACTGTTTTGAAGTTGTCCTGGAAGCCCAGGGCAGCCTTCTCAGCCAGTCGCAGCAACTGCAGGGTTGTGGAATGTCCAGTACGGAAACCAAACTGATGATCCGGGAGTAGGAGTCTCTCTTCGAAGAGAGGGGTGAGGCGAGGTAGGAGTAACCGCTCGAATACTTTCGAGACGATCGGAAGTAAGCTAATAGATCTGTAGCTTGACGGGAAGACCGGGTCCTTGCCGGGTTTCAAAATGCATACCACCCGCGCCTCCTTCCAACACGTTGGAAAGTGACGTAGGTGAAGGCATGCATTGTAAATCCGCGTCAGGTGGATTACGGCCTTTCTGGGTAGGTGCTGGAGCATAGGCGCCGTAACGCCGTCATGTCCAGGGGCTTTGTTAGGTTTTAGATGGTTGAGTTGGGAAGCCACCTCTTTCGGGGTGACTAAAGGAATGCGGATCTCCTCATGGGGCGGCGGGGGCTCCTCATAGAGGTAGTCTACCGTCGCTTCCACGAGCTCAGTAAAGTCCTCATCCTGGGGGTCTTCACGGGGTTCGAATTGGGACTCCAGATAATCTGCGAAATCCGTGGCTTTATCCTGGGGCTCAAAAGAGAGTCTCCCACGGGAGCCATGGATGGGATGCTGAAACTGACTTTTGTCTTTCCTGAGGGATCGGATGATCCTCCAGGGTTGTTTCTCTTCCAGGTTGATATGTGCCATTGTGTGTTCCCAGGCCGCTTTGCGGTGCGCGCGAAGCAGGCGCCTTGCCAGGGGTTTTAACCGCTGGTACACTGCTTGGATCCTGGGATGGCGGAAGCGCTGCCATAGCTTCCGTACGATTGCCTTGGCTTTTAGCAGCTGCCGGAGTTCATTCGGTATGGTTCTCGGGTTAGGTTTGTTAGATGGGATGCGGTAGGTATGCGCGCGTACCACATTCAGGAGTTGGCGGGAGAAGGCCGTGGCTGCCGCTTCCAGCGCTTCGATGGAATCGATGCGCGGTCGCGGGTCCACGGTTTGGTTTAGGTCTAGGACGGCTGCGTCCCAGTCGATCTCATTTATCCAGGCTGGTGTTACCAGAGCTGATACGGTCTCGGTTGTATCCACCACGACAGGGTCATGGTCGGAGTCCAACTCGACCGCCGAGAGGTCTAGATGAAATGGTGTGTTCTTGGTGATTATGATGTCAAGAACATCCGGTCTGCCGCGAGCCGGATGACACGTAGGTCCTCTCGGTCCGTGCGCGACGAGGGCGGGGTTGCCGCTGATGAGGCAGTAGAGCCCGCGGCCTCGGGGGTTGTTGGTGCGGCTGTGCCAGAGGGCATGTTTCGCGTTGAGATCTCCTGCGATGCATACCACTGGGTGAAGGTTGAGTAGGGTGGTGTAGTCCGCTTCATGGAAGCGGTGGTTTGGTGGGTCATATGCAGCTATCAGCAGCGCGTCTAGCCCGGCAACGGCAAGCCGGATTGCACAGGCCTCCACGTGCTGTAGTGCTGGGAGTTGGACAGGAGTATGGGTTATGTGGTTCTTAATGAAGATAGCTGTACCGCCACCCTGTCGGCCGACCCGATCGGACCGATGGGTGACGTAACTAGGCAGCGAGAAGTCAGTAACAGCATCCAGATGGGTTTCGCAAACCATCAGGATGTCAATTCCGTACGATTGTACAAACTCAATGACGCCTGGGCGTTGCCCCCGGATGCCGTTCGCGTTCCAGTACGCGAGTCGCAATGGTCTCCGAACGAATCTAGAGGCCATTACTTAGCGGAACCCGGGTACAACTGCTCCAAGGTTTGGAGGAACAGGGTGTGTTTCTGGAGGGGGGAGAGTCTGGGGTTGCTGTACTGCAACTTGAAGTTTCGCAGTACAGGTAGGACCTTACTTAAGAGGTCACCGAACCACAGGGCTAGGTCCTGAAGTTCATCCAGGTCCGCCTGTGGGATGGCCGCTGTAAAGGCCGAGGAAGCCGCTGTGGTGGTAGGTGCAGCAGGAGCCTCTGCTACTGGAGTAGGTACTGTGGCGGCCGCTACTGGAGCTTCCGCCACTGGTAGCTGCTGGAGTGCTGGGGGCGTGGCCTCGGGTCTCACAGAGGTGGGAGCCTCTGTTTGGCCCGACTGGCCGGCCGCCCGACGGTTCTTTTTTCCTCTCCTCCTGGACTTCTTTTTTGGAGAAGTCCGGCGTGGGCCCTCTGTCGAGGGCGTCGGGGCGGCTTCCTCCGTTGAAGTAGGCGGACCAGGTTGGGGCGTTGTGGTCTCCGACAAGGACGGAGCTGGCACGGTCTCTGCAGTGACTGCGGGGCTGGGAGTTGCTGCTGCCTCAGCGGCGCGCAGTGTTCCCTCAGCGCGGTTCAGTGCCGAGGAGAAGGACACCCCAGGGCGCACTTTAGCTGGCTCCTGGGGGCCTCCACGGCGGCTCTCAACAAGGCGCTTCCGCACCTTACATCCTTTATATGAGCCCACGTGCGCCTCACCACAGTTCACACAGTGGCGAGCTTCATGGGGCTTTGTGCAGTCCCTCAGTAGATGGGCTTCACCGCACCGCAGGCATGCGAGCTTGCGCTCGCACACACTGCTAGAGTGGTTGAAGCCCATGCACCTATGGCACTGCACAGGTCCCTCTTTGCCGTGGTATCTTTCGATACGCACGGCGGTGAAGATAAGCCGACGGACGGCGTCTATCGGCTGAACTGACTGGGCGCGTTCCCTTGGTACCACGACCAGGAATAAGGGCATGGGCACTCGCTGAGTGCCGTCGTCTGTTGCCACCGTCTTACTGAGACGTGCCACGGTGGAAGGGGTGATGTTGTACTCGTCCTGAAGAGCCGCCTTGACATCCTCAGGGGTGCAGTCGGAGTCAAGGCCCCGAATTATCCTACGCTCCACGTAGGGACGCTGCAGCGAGTAGCTGTAGAACGGGATTTGTTCATCCCGTAGTACTGCCTTCGCTGCCTCGAAATCCCTTTCCGAGGAGGTATGGAGGTGGACTTTCCTTTGCTTCCGCCGGGCCTCGAAGGGGCCCCTAAGCTTCGCTGCCAGCTTTCTCATAACCACAACGTGGTTGCGGAAAGCGTCGGCAACTATAGGCGGTATTTTTCTCCCCCCTTGGGTTGGGGGTTGGTTTATTCCCTGTGGTGGTGCAGCTGGGTTGGGGGAGGAACGACCGCTTCTGCGGCCCCCTGCGTGGACAGTTATCCACGGCCCGTCAGGTTCGACGTCGGTATCAGAGTCGGGCATAGGAATAGCGTAAGGACTGGTTGGGTCCTGCCCGGTTTGAACACTCTCAACCGCTACGAGGCGTTGAGGCGAGGATGGCTTGCGCCTGTTGCTGCCGCCAATAGACGTCCTGCTTCGCTTGCGCGAAGGTTCGGCCGTCTCTGGTGAGGGAGTAGGTATACTTGTGCTGGGTCGTGGCTGTTGCCCGTCATCGTTAGTTAGGGTCGGTGCGGTTGCCCTACGGCTGTTCGCAGAGGACCGGACCTCCTTAGAGGAGGCGCCTGTGCGAGCCATATCGGCTCGAGGTTTCAGGCCAATGGCCTTCACCCTTGGCTTTGGCCTTACGGACCCGCTGTATGCGTTGTCTGTCGGTCTAGTCAGGTCAATGAAAAGAAAGATGACAGTAGAAGAGAAGTAGGAAAGTAGGGGAGTTCCTGCTCTTTATAAATTGACAGCAAGCTGTCGGGGCCGCTCGCACACTGGCGGCGGAACGGCAAGCTATTAGGGGGTCAGAGCCCACTGCGTTGCCGCTGTGTAAAAGCCGAACACCCGCAGGCGTCGGAGCTGCAAGCTAGAAGAGGGACGAGTGCCCACTGCGTTGCCGCTGGGGGAATGCTGCCGTGGCTCCTGCCGCTGCTGCCGCTGCTGCCAGATCCGCCGGTAGGTGGTGCCGTGGTTGCAGAGGAGATGCTGGCCCTCTCGAGTCTCCTGGCTGGGCAGATCTTCGTTGCCTTTTTATACCTGTTGGTCACATCCCTGGAAAGTTCTTGAATCAGTCGCACCTGCAAAACCACCGCAGCTGCTACAAACTCACTCAGGCTTAGTAATGCGCGGCTTCGACGACAAAGAGCTTTCCGATAGAACACGTGTCCACTGGCACAGGTGTGACAATCAGGCTGCGATGTCATAAAACTTGCCTCGGCACAGGTGTCCACCAACGCACGTGTAACAATGTGTACCACCAATCAGTTATGACTGATGAATCAAGCCGTACATGTACGTTCGGCAATTACGGCTGCAGTGTGTAGTCACATTATGAACCCGTGTATTGTGAAAATTATATCAGGGTATTGGCAGCCTCTCTGTGCGATGTTATAATATTAAGTTGAGCTGTTATAAGCCCCTGGTCCCAAAACCTGTATGGCCTGTCAATCTCCTGAAGCTGTAAGTCGATTGAGCGCAAAATGATAAATCGGAAGGCAATGATTGACCATGCAGTTGGAGAAACTTTAGTGAAGAGTGTTGATTAATATCAAAAGCTCAATTCAATAACAAGGGGTTCTTCACCGTTATTGATAAGATCTTGCAGAAATAAAGAACACCTGCTCCTATCTGTCCTAGACCCGGGACACCACGCCTCTATTGCCGATGTCGTGGACACCACTGAACTCGAAGCCATGCAATCGGAAATTACGGCGCTGTAGCAGGCTCATTCTAGAAAAAATTAAAACTGAGTTCTATATATATAACTGATGTGGTTCTCAGCGTCTAATTCTACAACTGGGCGTGAAAAACCGCCTAATTTTGCTAGGGGTTCTTTTTATCGGGCTTGGGGTTTTTTCACGTGCCGTGAAACTACAACACAGGATCACCGGCGTTATTTCCCTTCCGAATTTTACGCCCGAAAAAAAAATCCATCACTCTTGACCGGGATTGCCAGGAATTATACCATGGCCTTATATGTCAATTAATAGTACCGGCGATCTTCCATAGGTGGGGTAGTTATTTTTGCTATGTTAGATACACCCCTGATGTAGCGACTCACTTTCCCCAAGTCATTTGCAACACGCAAGCGCAAGTCGGTGACCGTTGAAGTGGCGAAACTACGGACCAAGTATTCCACTCCTTTACAGCAGACTTTTTCTTGACTTTCGGCTTCAAGTCTCCGCAATATTGCTCAGGTCCCTCAGATAGTTTTTCAAACAAAGTTTTCCTAGATATCTTTTAGATACAAAAAGAAACGTCATAAGATGGAACATGGCAACGTATACTTAATTAGTTAAAATTAGAGGATGTGTTGTAGTGAACATCCTGAAAACCGTGCATAAGTTATTTGAACAGAATATGATTTAGAAAATAAATCAATTGTTCGAGCTCTTATAGAAAACCAACTGCCTCTTGATGTGCTCAACCGTCATGTTTGGATTAATGCCAAGCATGGTAACCACAACAAATCATCTTCTTATCTAGCCACAGAAAGTGCAATAGTTTGTCATTAATCTATCGCTCATATAATGCAATCTATTGCGACATGAGAAACGACAACAACACTTCCCTCGAACTCCCGGTTCTCTGGTTACGCGTCACTCGATTAGGCAGCTACAGCCACCCTTTCCCATACTTCTTTGGTGCTAAAAATACTATAGGTCGAAAGTCCAATTATACATAAATCTCGGGTACAATACTCCTACCAGCCCTAATGTAAATAGCTTTAAACAGAATTTAGTCCCTGGACGTGTATTTAAGGACGAAACATCTCTGTAAATAAAATGTTGCTTCCCCTGCTATGCTGTAACGTAAGCGAATATTATCGACAAACAACAAAAATGCCAATCTTGTGATTTACATACAAAATATCCATTATGTTAAGGGCTGCAGAAAAATATCAAATATTTTTGCATAATTTTAAGGTATTTTTCGATACATTATTCCCATCGTTGGGAGTTTGATGTGGTTTATTCTCCATTCTCTATTCTACATTAATATTTTAGACGTCAACTAGGCATTTATTGGCCGTTTCAGATCATATGGCACAGTTATTACACAAGTGTGCAGTTCCCAGATGCCGTGGAGTCCAATCTATGTTTTTACTAATTATAGTCATATTTAATAAGGAAAAATCTTGTGTGTACCATTCACATGACTTTCTCCATATCCCTGCAACAAATAATTCTTAAAAAGCTTATACTTCTATTTAGTTTATGCTAATGAGAAAAAATTAGCAGAAATAGTCTAATTACTCGCTTCCTTGTAAGTAGAAGCGAAATAAGGGACAACCGTAGGTTAAAGTGATAGTCAAACGCTGGTTTCTATGTCAATGAACTTCCTTTGTTTATATGGATAGGAGTTGACAAGTTCCTGTATGAGAAAAGTATGCGTTTTTCATAGCAGAAACCAAAAATAAGGAATGTCACAAAAACGACGAACTCCACGAAAAAAATGTGTATAACATAAGTTGTGTGTTTTAATGTGCTCTACATTTTTTGTGTAGTAAGTTTTTGTCCATCTCTTACGGTTTAGCAGTTATTCAAAATTTAGTAAAATTCATCCAGAATAAACTACTCTTCAGAGGCTATTCCCAGAAAATTCAAGATATACATTTCATTTGTCAGGTAAATATGTTTAATATCCGAAATTTTAATCAAAATCGTTAGAGCCATTTTTGAGAAAATCAAAATTTTCGAAAAAAGTTCCATGTAAAGGGTAGTTGGGGTGGGGGGATTTTTCTCAAAATCTTCGTGTCGCATCCCTGGAAGATACTAAACTTAAATACGAAGTTTGGTATTTTACCGACTTTTTGTTTTTGAGTTATCGTGTTCACAGACACACGCACACACGGACACACACACACACACACACACACACACACACACACACACACGGACCTTTTTGTGAAAATGCTTTTTTTGGATATTGGGGACCCTAAAACATATATTTCCGATAAAATCTCGGTATCGAATTTTTGGGTGGAGTGCAATACTTTCTCTATACACTATGTACATAGTGCGTATGGAGAAACTAAAAATGTATAAGCATCTTTGGAATAAACACCCAAATAACGCTCGCATTATTTTCAGGACATGCAACGGTACAAATAACGCACGTGTTTAGAAGGGATAGTCAGAAAATAAGTTCTCCAAAACCAGTATGCGTCACATTTATTAATGTAGCGTGTCTGCTCCAAATTCAAAATGTCCCGAGGTCGATCACGGTTAGGTGATTTAACCGAGGTGTTCCTTCATCCTGAGAAGACAAATGTCGGGAAATTTGAACCTCCATGGGCTCCGGGTTCATTTGAGCATGATTTCACCGATTTTATTCATCGTCCGATATCACCTACCAAATTAAAGGACGTTAAGCTACCCTTCCCCAAATTAGTAGATAAGAGAGATGCACTTGTAATACAGTTTCGTGAAACTGAAGAACCTCATGAAGCAAACTGGGTACCAATATACACTCAATATCTTCTTCAAAATGAAGAAGAAATGGAGGGTAATAGATGTGGCTTGTCGGATGATTCCAAGTGTCTAAAGGAATCTTGCAATGTCATCCTTAAGAATTATGTCAGGAGGGCGATTTCCTTCCTTTAAATAATAGCCATCCCCTCGTTCTCCTGGCCTGCAGATACACTTTTCTAATTTTATTTTCTTTATTGGAAATATGTGATTATATTACACATTCCAGGTCATGCGCAATAAAAGAAAAAAGACAAATGCTGTTTCCATGTATCTGAACGCGTTCAAAGCCTCAGAAAAAGAAATCTGATGTATTCCATTCACATGGTTTTCTCTACATCTCTGCAATACATTATTGTTAAATAGCTTATTCTTCTATTTACTTGGTGCTAATTGAGAACAAATTGGCAGAAATGGTCTTATTACCTGCTTCCTTGTGAGTAGAAGAGAAATAAGGATTGCCATAGGCTAAATCGATAGTTCAAATCTTTTAAAAGCTGGTTGCTATGTGATTGTAGTACCTTTGTTTATATGAACAGAAGTTTCCAAATTCCTGTATGAGAAACGTATAAGCATTTTAAAACTGAAACTAATAACAAAGCATCTCTCAAAAACGGTCAACTCCAAGAAAAAAGTGTGTATAAGATAAATTGTGGTTTTAACGAGCTCTACATTTTATGTGCGGTAAGCTTTTGTCTATCTATTACGGTTTAGCAGTTATGCAATATTCCATTAAGTAGTCTTCAGGGGCTATTCCCAGAAAATTCAAGATATACATTTTATTTGTTAGATAAATACCTTTAATACACATATTTTAAATTTTCGAAAAAACTTCCATGTAAACACCAACGTTATTTTCGTTTTTGAGCTATGTTGTCCACATACACATAGACAGACACACACACGGACCATTTTCCAAAAAAAAATTTTTTGGATTTAGGGGGACCCAAAACTTTTATTTCCGGTGAAATCTCGGTATCGAATTTTTGGGTTCATTACAATACTTTCTATATACACTATGTACATAGTACGTGTAGAGAAAGTAAAAGTTGATTGTCACGTAAATAAACAGCGTGTTTTAGTTAGCCTCATCCGTCTAACGCAGGATTGCCGCTCTTCATGCTTGTCCTCAGGGCCCTCAAACACACTCGGGTGTGGTTGTACGCGGCTGCCTGGCCACCGACTCGGTTGCATAGCGCACGCAGCTGACATTATTAAACCTCTATGGTATATGGTAGATTCTAATAGCACTCAGTCACATTGCGTTGCAAACAATTCAACCTGGTTTAGACCAAATGGAGTGAGCTGACTCAAAAATATGTAGTCGAATCCAATAGTATTAAGGGACAGAATATATAACTGAGTGAAGAAGGACATATGGGAATATAACTGCATTTTCAAAGCGAGTATGTGAAATCCTTTTCAGGTTGAGAACAAAAGAAATATATTAGAGTTACTACCCATAATATTATTTTACAATTTAAACGCAGCACAAACAGCTCAGATGACGATCTGGAGGGAATAAATCCGCTTGTTCTCTACAAGCAAATGTAAGTTTTCGTATACATGTTATTTTTTTCGATCGTATATTTAGAGTTAATTATTATAGGTGCACCCATTTATTTTATAACTATCAATATTATCATACCTAACAGATTATTTTAGTTCCCGTTTAAGTTTCAGGAATAAAGGCTCTGTTCGTTTTACATTACAATATTCCGCGTGTACGCGCCACGAGGTCATGAACGTTTGACAGCATTTCTGGCGCGAAGGCTACATTATAACGGTGCACTAGTGCCTGGGTATTGTTTTAGTGAGGATTAACTTAAGGCTGAATAGATATTAGGCTATATGGCCATGGATCTGTTAGGAGATATCTCGGTGTGTAAAACAGTTAACCTTGTAGGTCTCATTCCTGTACCTTACTATCTTGCTTCATCTTGACGCGTGTCACTGAGACCTTAGTGCCAAGCAACTGCATCTCTGATTCTAAGCGCACCGTGCAGATGGCAGGGTACCGTTCAGTCTACCTGTTTTCATTATCTGTGCATAGATGATAGTGCATTCCCTATTACCAACTATTTTCACTTTTACTATTGCTTTATACTGAAGGTAGAACTTTGGGTCGTGGTATTAAATATCCAATTCGGTATTTAACTTAGTGACTGGGAAGAAAATGAAATAAAAAATAAATAAAAAATCATATTAATACAGTTAGATTGGTTGGCCCAAGGAATTTCAACCCAGAACCTCCCGAATGCGGACCTCAATACTGTAACTATGCGCCAAATGCACGCACCTGTAAGGCCCGTAATCACCGCAAGTGTGTGCGGCTTGCTTTGGGTCGTATAGCAATTGATGCACGTGTGTGATCGGCTTCTTTTCATAGTTCCACTGCCATATCACAGATTTCGAGAATTTAACACGTGAAGAGCGGCATAGTTCAAAGCATGCCACACCTGAGTGTAGTGGACATGTGCTAGTAAGACCTCTATTTCTGAAAGTGTTTTACGTGATCGACGGGTATAAAAAGGGAGTTGCAAACCAGGAGCGTCGTAGCGTCAAGAGAAGGACTGAGATACAGCCGTGAAATAAAGACAGACTTTGTAAACAGAGTTTTAACAATACAGAGATTTTGTTACAATACGTTAACATCTGCGCCATCCCATTCGATATCAATAGTGATTGTTGCTATTGAAAACGCATATTTGTATTTAACGAATAGAAAGCAACATCAGAGCTAGATCTTGATGAGTACACTGTACAAGTTTATAAACGCTTTTATTGTATCTTTTCCAGATTTTTAAGATGCGTTTAAATGCAGAAAAAGCTGGAAACAACATGATTGTGAAATTCATGCGTAATTAGTTGTTGGAACCGCTGCAGAGTAAAATAGCACCCTTTCTCCGACGCCGTCGTTAATTGGTTACTACAGTACGGTACGATATCACTCGTACTTCTTCTAGTACTTTTTAATTCTCAAGACATGCTCTTTATGTACTTTCCATGAAATTTTATTATAATTAACGAAAAAGAAAAAAAAAAAACGTATACTTAATGCAAAACTAAAGATAACTATAAGATACAAAAAGGTTCATTGCTTATTTAACATAACAGGCAATGAGTTATCTTTAAGTTTTGGAAATACTTAAAAGCAAAGTAAATGATGTTATTTAAACAGTTATTAAAGGAGACATAAATCAATTATATTATTTGCATTTAAATATGCAGTATAAACAGGTACGTAATGCTACGAAACATATAAACACTCATAGTGAGCGGCCAAGTGTTTAGCCACAACGGTGAGGCCTGTGTGTAGTCCGTAGTCGTTGCGCCTAAATTACTACTGTACACAATAAAAACAAAAATACTAAATCGTGACAAAATGAAGGAAGAACGCAAGAAATACACAGTAAAAATGTAGGTCAGTTGTCGCGCTATCACATATTGTAATTACAAACATAAAAATAAACAAACACACCACACGCACTCAAGACATACAAAATTCACGCACCCATATTTATTCCCGAGAGGTGTCACTTACTTTTACTTAATACTCGTATATACTGAGCTGCAACATACCTAAAACAAAAGAAACGATAACATGAAACATCAAAATAGACAATGATATTCATAGCTCCTTACAAACATGTAATTTTTTAAAAATTAAAATATATATTTCTATGAAGTATGCTAAACATGTTTTACATGCTAAATATTATTACATTACTTATGTGTTCAGCTAATGTTACGACTCATCGAAATCATAAAATTAAAATCATATATATATTTATTTATTTATTTATTTTTGTAGCTTAACGTCCTTTAACCTAGTTGGACGATGAATGAAATTGGTGAAATGATGCTCAAATGATCTCGGGGTCCATGGAGCTTAAAGTTACTCGACATTCGTCGTCTCAGGATAAGGGAAAACCCCGAAAACACCTCATGCGGGTAACTAACCCTAAGCGAGATTCGAACTCACGACTTTTGAATGTGAAGCAGACACGCTACCACCACACTACCCAGGTGGGCTCTTATAAATATTATTGATTTTACTTTCTCTCGCATACTCCCAGTCAATCAGAGTATACAAATCTGTTTCAAAACACCATCGTTTCGTTTTGAGCATTCTTGAACAATGGACTACTCCAGTGACAACCTAAGATTAAACTAATGCATGCCTTATGCAGGAGTTATATGTTCTTAAGCTTGTTGAGGTAGTCGAGTCCGTTATGCCTACGTACACTCTCATTTTATTGGCCAACCGTTTCTCGTTTTGGCCTAATGAAGCTCTGTTATGATTGGCTTTTTACTTTCTCTACACGTAATATGTACATAGCATATAGAAAAGGGATTGCATTCCACCTAAAAATTTGATACCCAGGTTTCACCGGAAATATATGTTTTAGGGCACCCTGATACAAAAAAAAAAGGCATTTTAGAAAAAGGTCCGTGTGAGTTCGTGTGTCTGTGAACACGATAACTACAAAAAAGAAAAGTCGGTTAATTACCAAACTTGATATTTAAGTTTAGTATCTTCCAGAGATGCGACACGAAGACCCCAAACTATCCTTTACATGGAAACAATTTCGAAAATTTTGATTTTCTCAAAAGTGCCTTAAAATACCGTGTATTGAAGATATTTTCATGGCAAAAAAATGTATATCTCGAACTTTCTGGGAATAACCTCTAAATACCTCTTTATTCTGAATGAATTATGCTGAATTCTCCATAACATGTAAACCATAAGAGATAGTAAAAAACTTACCACATAAAAATGTAAATCTCATTAAAACACACAAGTTATGACATATTCATTTTTTCTCCTGGAGTTGGCCGTTTTCGAGATATTTCTTTTTATTGGTTTCAGTTTTAAAATAAACTTTTCTCATACAGGAACTTGTCAACTCTTGGTCACGCAAAGAAACGGATTTCAATCCCATAGCAAGCAATTTTAAAACATGTGACTGTCGGTTTAGCCTAGTGTATTCCCTTATTTCCCTTCTACTTATAAGGAACTAAGCCGTAATAAAACCATTTCTGCTAGTGTTTATCTCGATTAGCATGAAGCGGAGAGAAGAATAAGCTTATTAAGAATAATTTGTTACAGAGATGTAGAGAAAGTCATGTGAATGGAACACGTCAGATTTTTAAGCTCAATCATATTGATCGATCAGCGCACAAAAGCCATACAGACCACTGATAACATTATAGAAACAGACATGCATATAGACCAACATCATCAGCGCACAAAAGCCATACAGACCACTGATAACATTATAGAAACAGACATGCATATAGACCAACATCATCAGCGCACAAAAGCCATACAGACCACTGATAACATTATAGAAACAGACATGCATATAGACCAACATCATCAGCGCACAAAAGCCATACAGACCACTGATAACATTATAGAAACAGACATGCATATAGACCAACATCATCAGCGCACAAAAGCCATACAGACCACTGATAACATTATAGAAACAGGCATGCATATAGACCAACATCATCAGCGCACAAAAGCCATACAAACCACTGATAACATTATAGAAATAGACATACATACAGACCAATAATAACATTATAGAAACAGACATGCATTCAGACCACTAATAACATTATAGAAACACATATGCATACAGACCATTAATAACATTATAGAAACAGACATGCAAACAGACCAACATCATAACAGAGAACATAACAAAAGCGAGGTTGACCTTAGCAGGTTCCTCTGTAAGGAAGTAGTATAATCAAGCTCGTATATTGCTGTTTCTGTGTTGGAGAGAGAGGGTTATGGAGCAAGATATCCTGAGGTAGCCGATGCGGATTCTTGTAGAGAACTGTGGTTGTTTGCCCAGAGAAAAGAAAACTGTGCCACACAATACCTATGTCTAAATTTCGGAAGAACCTGTGAGGCTGTTTATGATTCAACAAACATCTGGTAAGCCAGGTTCTTAGCATGCATAATAGTACCGCGTGGCACCAAAAGGCACATGAGCTCAGAAGTTCGCAGCTTTCTTAGAATATTAGTCTATGTGAAGTCCGTTTCGCACCTCACTGAAACAATTTATATCCTTGCACATTATGTGTATACCTTTGCAATATGTACACAATGACTAGTCGAAGTCATTAGAAAAGATTTTTAGAAGTTCAGTCTCACGGACCCTAGTAGCTCATGTGGTTAAAACGTATAAAATGTAAGTACCGCTATTCGGCTTTTTTATTCCACCGCTAAAAGCATAGCTCGGTTACTATGTTTCAAAGCACACATTAGATAACTGTTTTCAACAAACCTAATTATTACGTTGCATTAATCAACGTAGGTCCTTGGCAATTGGTGCATTTAATATTAAACGCTACGTAAATATTATTCTATATTTGAAAGTAATTTATCGTGTTCAGTTTAGAAATATAAACTAAGCGTATTACTGCTGTTCAAAGTGTATCTCTTTGAGAAAAAAAAAAATGTTGTGTTACATTCACATGACTTTCTCTACATCTCTGCAACGAGTTATTGTTAAAAAGCTTATGCTTCTATTTACTTCATTCTAACCGAGAGAAAGTTACCAGTATAGGTTAACGTGATAGTCAAAACCATGTGACTGAAGTTCCTTTGTTTGTATAGACACGAGTTGACCAATTTGTGTATGAGAAAAGTATAAGTTTTTCAAAGCTGAAACTAAAAACAAGGAATATCTAAAAAACGATGAACTCCACGAAAAAATTTATCTAACATAAATTGTGTATTTTAACGTGCTCTAACGTGTATTTTTGTGTGGTAAGTTTTTGTCCATCTCTTACGGTTTAGCAGTTATGAGAAATTCCGTCAAGTTCACCCAGAATAAAGTCCATTTCAGAGGCTATTTCCAAAAAAAATTAATCAAAATTGTTAGAGTCATTTTTCAGAACATCAAAATTTTCGAAAAATGTTCCATGTAAAGGGTAGTTGGAGATGGAGGGATTTTCTTGAAAATCTTCGTGTCACATCCTTAGCAGACACCAAACTTAAATACCAAGTCAACGGTCTTTTCGTTTTTGAGCTATGCTGTCCACACACACACACACACACACACACGCACGCACACACACACATGAACCTTTTTCCAAAAATGCTTTTTCTAAATTCAGAAAAACATGTATTTCCGGTGAAATCCCGGATTCAAATTTTTGGGTACATTACAATACTTTTCACTATACACTATGTACATAGTACGTGTACAGAAAGTAATAAGAAGATTAAACAAAAATGGAAACTACAAAGAGCGGTACGATATTTTATGCATGCATTTTTACTTTCTCTACACGCACTGTGTGCATAGTGTATAGAGAAGGTATTGCACTCCACCCAAAAATTCGATACCGAGATTTCACAGGAAATATATGTTTTAGGGTCCCTTATATCCAAAAAAAGTCCGTGTGTCTGTGAACACGATAACTCAAAAACGAAAAGTCGGTAAAACACCAAAATTGGTATTTTAAGTTTAGTATCTTCCAGGGATGCGACACGAAGATTTTGAGAAAAATCCCCCCACCCCAAACTACCCTTTACATGGAACTTTTTTTCGAGAATTCTGATTTTCTAAAAAATGACTAACGATTTTGATTAAAAATATTAAAGATGTTTACCTGACAAATAAAATGTATATTTTGAATTTTCTTGGAATAGCTTCTGAAGATTACTTTATTCTGGGTCAATTTTACGGAATTTTGCATAACTGCTAAACCGTAAGAGATGGACAATAACTTACCGCACAACAAATGTAGAGCACTTTAAAACACACAATTTATGTAATACACATTTTTTTCGTGGAGTTGATTGTTTTTGAGATATACCTTGTTTTGGTTTCAGCTATAAAACACTTATACCTACTTTTCTCATACAGGACTTTGTGAACTCGTGTCCATACAAACAAAGGAACATCAGTCACATAGCAACCAGCTTTTGACTATCACTTTAACCTATGGTACCCCCTTATTTCGCTTCTAATAACAAGGAAGCAACTAATAAGACTATTTCTGCTAATTTTTCCTCGATTAGATGAAGTAAATAGAGTAATTTGTTGCACAGATGTAGAGAAAGTCATGTGAATGGAACACATCAGATTTTTTGCTTAAATATACTTGATTTAACAACTGAAACACAAAAATCTTAATTTATCCCAATGAATAACAAAATTCCTGTAATTGTATCGTGGGATTTGTTGACCAGCGCCTTGAGACCCGCCAGTATGTTATAGCGGAGCGGTATAGCTAAATACAAATGATCTGAAATCCACCCTCAAAGGTGGACACACCCTCAAAGAACGACAATTTTTTTCAAAGTTGCAAGTCCAATAATTTTAAATATATTGATTGTGCACCAGTTCCGCATTCCTTCGACTACTGGCATTCTGTAGGACACATGCGATCCAGAAAACATGCCATAACTTTATCATTTTACAAAAGGGACAATGGGTTCCCTATCTCAAACTGTTTCTCTAGAACTCGTCTGCAATCCTGTCAATTTTGTGGTTGAATGCTGGGACACTGTATACAGATAAGAGGATAGACAGAGTAGCTAAGAGAAGTAGTCTGTTGTCTCACGAGGAAGATGCAGATGACCACCGTGAAATACTACGTTGTTAGCACAGAAAGAGTTCCACACACGTGCTAACAAGATCTGAAAAAGAGAAGGGAAGAAAAGGAAAGAAAGGATAAAAGCAACATAGTAAATCACGTTTCATGGATTTTTTTTTTTTTTTTTCATTTAATGGTCATATCGGTAGTTTTGACTTATGATACAACTAACTGGTTGACAGTAGCTTTTTGCTGTTAATTTTTACTACTTTTCTTTTTACAACCACTCTTCCAGATTCTGTAAAGGAAGAGATTGTTTATAATTAAAAACAACTTTTCCTGCCACAGCCGGAACCTGTCCTTTGAGTATCCTGAACGCTAATAAATATAAAGAAAAATCCCAAAATATTATGAAAAAAAAAATGTAAGCCAAAACGATGTAACTAAATGTTTAGGGCAAGCTCACTTCATTAGTTTAAAATATAAATTGAACAGGCTTGTAAATACATATATTAATAATTCTGAACACCTTAAACTTAGAAACAAAGAAAAAGCAGTTACTGGCTGTCCTTGCTTAATACTAATTAAACCGAACGAAGTGGCTCCGCGGTAAAGCCTCGCATTAAGGAGGATCAATTCCCGGTGGCCGCCTACTTTAACAGTGTTTTTTTTTTTTTTTTTTTTTTTTTTTTTTTTTTTTTTTTTTTAATGGTTTTGCCTAATCGGTTAGGCGAAAGCTGGGATGGTGTATTCTACCACGGATTACCTCTCCTTCGTTTCTTCTCATTTCATTCCCTCCGTTCATGTTTTTGAGGCCGATTTCGGGGCGGAGCGGCGATACTGTGTCGGACAGATGGCGCAGATTCTTGCACATTGCAACTGTTTTTCGGCCCTAACAGATGGCAGTCTCTCGAGCCTCCTGTGTTTTCTCTCCAGTTACGCTGGACGGACGACTCTTAGCAGACTTCCTGTAGCCTAGTGGTCAATTGAAAGTTTTAGGGAATTCCATGGGTCTCTGTCGGATGCGCGACCTGTCCCGCGGCCCATAGTCTCCTACGGTTCCTTTAATTCATCCTTCCATCCCGGGGGTGAGGGGAGGAGGTTTATTGGCAAAAGTTCCAGAGGTTGGGTGTACTAGATGTCCCCTCCGTTATCTAATCAAAGTCATAGTCAAAATACTAATTAAAAAAGCCAGAAGCGCCGGTTCACGAAAATAAAGGGTCCTCAAGAATAGTTAGCGTTTGATCAAGCATATAGCGTCACATACAGGAATTGAGCATTTTCTCATCAGCACTACACTGATGCGTTTCCTGCAAACAGAGGTTTCTGATTTCCAAATATGTGTCACAGAAAACGGCTCGAAAATAATATCTGGAAAACCTGATTCATTGCTAACGAAACTTATTGTAAAAGTAAAAAATGGCCTAAATATACCGAAAATTAAAAAAAGGACCATTTAACCAAATTTTGAAATATATAAGTTGTGTGCAATGAATTCAACACAAAGCAAAACTCATGTGTTTCATTCACATTACTTTCTCTACTTAGTTTGTAATGAACTATGCTTAAAATGCTTATTCGTCTAGCTATTCATGCCAATGAAGATAAACGTTAGCATAAATGGTCTTATAACTTGGTTCCTTATTAGAAGAAGGGAAATAAGGGAATAGGTTAGACTAAAGCGATAGTCAAATCTTTTTAAAGCTGATTTGCTCTGTGATTGAAATTCGGATTTTTTTTTTTAATTAGGGGACCTCATAACATATTTTAGGTGAAATCTCGATATCGAAGGTTTTGGTAGAATACAGTATCTTCTCTTCCTAATACGTATATAGTTCGAGTGGAGAAAGCAGAAATTAATACCTAGGAACACTTTTACATGCTATGAAGTTTCTATCGAAATATGAAATATGAACATTTTTGTCATGTGCATTGAATTCTAAACAATAAAAAATTAAAAATCTTATTCCAGTAATGTTGCTTTAGAATATGACATTTAGTATTTTGTCTTTCTCTAATTATACTTGCTACTCTTATTTCATTTTTAATAATATTGTATATTCATTACTTCCTCTCACTACAATTTTGTAGACCTTTGTAAAATGAGCATATCAAGTTGTGCTGTAAAACGATATATTACCGAGTTCTGCTTCGACGATCTGAAGGAGAAATTATTTTATGGTCTCCTGTCAATAAAGTAAATAATCTGAGAGATGATATCAGCCCAATAAATTGCGAATAAAGGAAAGATCCCTCACATCATTGTTGCGAATGTCAGAGCTGCAAAGTTATTCGCTGCTCTGAAGTACAACTTTCGCTGTCAGTGGAAATTGCAAACTATGTCGATGTATTCATTCCTTTTATTCTATTTGCCGCCGACAAGCACTGTAGAGCCGGTTTCACGTGCACCTATTTCACTTTCACCGCTGCCTTTTAACATTTCATCCAACTACTGCAACACAAATAAAAAGAAGAGAAAAAAAATGCAGTGCTCACGATTTTCGAACTTGCCTCGTTAGAAGCCAATAAATCAAAGTGAATTGATGATCGCAGTACTAACACAAACAATAGGCTTTTCTCCGCGTGTGGTTACATCACCACAGTGTTTTAATCACCATTAAGCTCTCTGCTAGTTGATGGGCTCCAGGGTTAAAAACCGACCGTGGAGAAAGTAATGAGTAAGAACTGGAACAGTTGAATATCAGAGTGTGCCAAAAGAGAAATACGTGCAAACTAATTTTTCATTTTGTAGATATTCGCGCGTGTTAGGCACGTGCGAAACCCAGTGAGAAAGGAGGTAATCCTTCTGCAGCGCAGACAAATGTATTTGAACTAACCTACCAAGGCTATGCACTTAACTCGTTTAATAGTACCTGCTCTATCATTACGTTAGATAGAAAATTATTTGTTCTGCTATCGCTCGTTTTCACAGTTTAAGCTTAAGTTTCAAATCGGGTTTAAGAACAGGCTTAAGCTGCAATCGAGTTTTACAGTGCGTAGCGCAAGCGATTGCCTTAAACCTGAACTGCGGTTTATCGCCATGCTGTTTACTGAAGAAGACGATCATATCAGCGCCGCTCGAGTGCCCGAATTTTGTCCCGCAGGATTCTTTTACATTCCGGTCAATTTACTGACATGGGCTTTCAAGCACACTTAAAAACCATCGATCTGAGCCGGGTTTTAACCCGCTAACTTGAGATCAGAAAACCAGCTACTCTACCCAGACCGACGATATTGGTGATAAATAAATGCATTACTTTAAACCATATGCACAACAGAACATTATCTGGTCGTTATTCCTTTGGGGATCCAGTTTTCGTAGTATATTATTCGGCCGTTAGGAGCGTTCATGTAGTTGTTTACAAGGTTTTCGTTGTTTCCGTCTACCTGTCGCATATACTAATATCTAAGGGATTTGAGACTATTCTACATTTTTAAGCACAAAGGAAGAAATTGTATTCTATTAGCAATTCTGTGGGTTACGGTTGTGCGCTTTAAGCAATAATATTTTACTTCAAGAATTACTTAGAGAAGTTCTCTGGTGTTTGTTTTGATTTGGACATATTTTTAAATGACCTGATTATAATGTGTATGTGTAATAGAGACATTTTCGTGTAAGTTTCAGTAATTTTCACCGGTTTCGTTAGGTGTAGGCTAGTGTGTGTGTGTGTGTGTGTGTGTGTGTGTGTGTGTGTGTGTAAATTGACGTTTGTAATGTGTTTTACTTCTAGCAATTTAAAAAAAAAAAAAAAAGTATGCGAGCGAAGCGAGCATGCGCTCGGCAGCTCTAGGCTGCTAACAAAAGCAGCATTCTCGCTATTACGTTAGGTTTAGATTAATGTATAAATTAATTTATTATTATTTTTTGTAGTTAATTTTAGGCATTTCCAGTAATTTCGCCAAAGCATACGAGCAACACATACTTAACAGAACAAAAGACTCGCGGATTTCGTAAAAAGAATAGGTTGGCAGTATAGTTGTGCGTTCGTAAAAATTTCAAAATGGAGTATGTTATTTACATTTTGCGAGAGTTTTGTACATAAGAAAATATCTTATTAGAGCGTGTGGGTGGGTCACAGCAACTCAAATTGATCCCATTTATCACAAGACACATGTTCCATGTAAATTTTTATTGCTCAGGTTAGTATTTTCAACATTTTCAATCTGGACGCCCTGCGGAGTCTTGACGCCATCATCTAAAATGTTTGAACCCGAAACATTCTTACGCATGAAATGACCGAGAATTCTATGAGATATTTTGCTTGAGTAAATAGTTGCAAAGATAGTACCAGATATGATTCATTATACCAATAAAAGTTGATAACATAAGATCGACTGGTAAACAATACTTTTGTTATTCTTCATACTGTAATGGTATAATTTGTAGCACTTATTACGTCGCATATTTTACTGCTTTATAATTCAGTAACAAAGCGTTTCATCAGAAGCAATATTCTCTAAACGTTGAGATTATAATATGAAAGTGAAAGAATGCTAATTGCAGTTGGACATTTTTCCGGCAGCTCAAAAGCTGCAGCATGCAGAACTGTCAGAGCTGTTTCAAGCCTTTCTAACTCATTCTTCGCATCGTAATTTTTGGCCACATTTGGTTTTTCTTACTCCTCAATAATTTATGCACTTTACAATTTGCAGAGGATCCCCTCGCTCATTGAGAATTAGTTCACAGTACTACTGATCTACATTTTCGGTCTTTATAACTATATATTGCTGCTTAACCTACAGTAACTTATTTTACAAACGGTATCGGCATCAACAAACGATGGAAATTCACTTGATGCGCATGTGCAAGGCTTACCTTCGACTTACGATAAACTGTCAAACTAGCCCTAACAAATACGCAACGGATCGCTTATATTTCACAAAGATATAATTGCAAAAAAGTGCATGTGTATCTTTAAATGATTTTCTATATCTTCAATTTATTAGTGCGTATACAACCTACATTTACTTTCTCTACACGTACTATGTGCATAGTGTATAGAGAAAATGTAAATGGCGTGTTATTTATGGACGCTCTTTAACTGCTGTGTTTCTCAGCGTCCCATTCTAAATTGGGCGTGAAAGACCGCTTAAGTTTGCTCAGAGGCCTCTCTGTCAGGCTTGAGGTTCTTTTAGGTGCCGTAAATCTACGACACGGGACCAACGGCTTTACTTCCCTTCCGATGAAAGCCATGCTAAGGATTTTTACACCCGAAAAAATCCATCGTTCTCCGCCGGGTTTGAACCCGCGACCTTGGGTATATGAAGTTAGCATGGTAACCATTACACCACGGAGGGCGATAGTGTATAGAGAAGGTATTTTATTGCACCCAAATATTCGATACCGAGATTTCACCGAAAATACTTGTTTTGCGTACCCTGCATCCAAAAAAGTATTTTCCGAAAAAGGTCCGTGTGTGAACACGATACTACAAAAACGAAAAGTCGGTAAAATACCAAACTTGGTATTTAAGTTAAGTATCTTCCAGGGATGCGACACGAAGATTTTCAGAAAGATCCCCCCCATCCCAAACTACCTTATACATGGATAAAAAATTGGACATTTTGATTTTCTTAAAAATAGCTCTAATGATTTTGATTGAAATACCGCATATTAAAGATATTTATATGGTCAATAAAATGTATATCTTGAATTTTCTAGGAATAGCCTCTAAATACCTCTATATTCTGAATGAATTTTGCTGAATTTTGCGTAACTGATAAATCGTAAGAGATAGACAAAAACTTAATACACAAAAACGCAGATCACCTTAAAATACACAATTTATGCTATATAAGTTTTTTTCGTGGAATTGGCCATTTCTGAGATATTCCTAGTTATTTGTTTCAGATACAAAATATTTAAACTTTTCTCACACGGAAAGCTGTAAACTCCTGGCCCTGCATAGAAACATATTTTATTTGCATGCCAACCGGCTTTTAAAATATTTTAAGTATCGTTTTAGCCTAATTTATTTCCTTATTTTGCTTCTACTTACAAGGAAGCAAGTAATTAAGACAATTTCCGCTAATGTTTATTTCGATTATTATAAAGTAGATAGAAGAATGTCTTTTTAACAATCATTTGTTACAGCGATGTAGAGAGAGTCACGTGAATGGAACACATCATATTTTTACAAAAGCTTATGTTTCTGTTTACTTCATTTTAAATGAGATAATCCGTTACAGAAATAACTACATTCACATTCTGTTATAGATACAAAGAGATCAAGTGCTTAGACATGCACGCTATATATATACTGGTCTAAAAACTCCATATTCTTCAAATGAAATCGCGAGAAACAATGAAAATGGACAGGACTTGAAAAGAATGGTGAATTGAATAATTCGAACCACTAATAACGGATATCTCGGAAATGATTTATCCCACAAAACATTTTAAATAAAGTGTGTGTTTAAAGAGACGTGTATATTGATAAGGCATAATTTACGTGTTTCAGCGAGATCTACATTTTTCAGCAGTAAAAGTTTGCCTATCTCTTATGGTTTACGAGTTATTCAGAATGAACAGGACTTCAGAGTCTATTCCAGAAAATTCAAGGTATATATTTACTGTCTTGAAAATATCATAAGCATATATCTAGTAATTTAATTAACATCCTTAAAGGCCCTTTAGAGAAATAAACATTTTCGAAACATTTTCCAAGTAAAGGGTAATTTCGGGGTAATTTTCTTGAAAATCTGAATCGTAGATGCTGAACTTAAATATCAAATATCAAATTTGGTATTTAACCGACTTTTCTTTTTTGAGCTATGCTGTTCACAGACACAGATCATCTAATGGTGCTTTTTTATTTTTTTTTTTTTTCAAGTGACCCCAAAACCTGTATATCTAGTGAAATTTCGATACCTTCTAAACCTATTATGAACGAGTTAGTAAATCAAAGGAAGGGGCTACGACAAGGATGTAAGCTAAGTCCAGTGTTATTTAATCTGTACATTGATGATATCCTCACTGAGGAAGGAGTAATAATTGGTTACCCGTGATAAATAACGTATCAATACTGGATGATTATTTGCTGATGACTTAGTGTGTGCTTTTGGCACCACAGACGATGGCACTCATGATATATGGAATGAAGATGGAGCACCGGTGGAATACAATGGCGGGGGAAACCGGAGAACCCGGAGAAACCCCGCCCCTGCGCCGGTTTGTCCACCACAATCCCATATTCCGTCGCTTGGGATTGAACCCGGTTTGCCTTGGTGAGAGGCGAATGGTCTAACTACTCTGCTACGGCGCTGCACAAAAAAAAAAAAATAAATAAATAAATAAATAAATAAATAAATCTGATGTGTTCCATTCTCTACATCTCTGCAACAAATTATTGTTAAAAAACCACGCTTCTGTTTACTTCAAGCTAATTGAGAAAAAATTAGCAGAAATAGTCTTATTACTTGCTTCCTTGTAAGTAGAAGCGAAATGGGAGTACCGTAAGTTAAAGTGACAGTGAAAAGCTGGTTGCTATGTGACTGTAGTTCCTTTGTTGGTATGGACAGGAGTTGACAACTTCCTGTATGAGAAAAGTATGTTTTTCAAAGCGGAAACTAATAACAAGGAATATCTTAAAAACGATCAACTCCACGAAAAAAATGTATGTAACATAAATTGTGTGTTTTAATGTGCTCTGCATTTTCTATGTGTTAAGTTTTTGTCCATCTCTTACTGTTTAGCAGTTATGCAAAATTCGGCAAAATTCATCCAGAATTAAGAGGTCTTCAGAAGCTATTCCCAGAAAATTCAAGATATACATTTTATTCGGGGTGCAAATAGTTTATATATATGTGATTTTAATCAAAATCGTTAGAGCCCTTTTTAAGAAAAGTTTTCCATGTAAAGGGGGGATTTTCTTGAAAATCTTCGTGTCTCACCCTTGGAAGATACTATACCTAAACACCAAATTTGGTATTTAAGTCTTTTCGTTTTTGAGCTATGTTGTCCACAGACACACACACTGACACGTGAACCTTTCTCTAAAAATGCTTTTTTTTTTGGATTTAGGGAATCCTAAAACATGTATTTCCGGCGAAATCTGGGTATCAAATTTTTGGGTGGAATGCAATACTTCCTCTATACACTATGTACATAGTACGTGTAGAGAAAGTAATATATGCGGGTGGAAAGTGAGAGAAACAATAAGTTTGTATTGTCAGCGATTAGTATTAGTCTGTAGCGTCCCCTGGGCACACAGACCTCTCTCCTTGGAGAGGTGGTTGGTTTGGTTTGGCAGTCCTGGTTAGCCATTCCAGGAAGGATCCGCCTTTTGATCTTAACCGCTCAGGTAATTTGTGTGAGCGATTGGAGGGTGTAAATATAGAATACCAGATATAAATGTTAAATGGCTAGAGAAAATATATAACATGGTAGTCGAAGCAAAAATATATGGATGTCAAATATGTAGAGTAGATGGAGTTGGGAAGTGGTAGATGCGGTGCGCAGGAAGTTTTGTAGGGAAGTTTCAGCTGCCAAATGCCACAGTAAAGGAGTTTGCTTTAATTGGAATGCAGGGAGTGGGAAGAAAAGGTGTAACAATGGAGAGAGCCGTCAAATATTGGTACACACTATTAAATTTAGACAAAATAATTTGTTGAGGCAGGGTCTGGAATTTCGAGAAAACAACTTAAAGTAAAATGGGAGGAGCTATAGTATACAAACAAACTTAGAGAACAGCGGTTTGTGAGAAATTTGGAGAAAGAGGGAAAATAATGCTAAGGGTTTTTGGAAAGGTGTAAGGCGGAGGTTAGAAGAGATAGAGAATTTGTTTAGTAACATTGGGGGGGGGGGGGGAAGAGAGGAGTATATGGAAAACTCAAATAAGGAACAAAGAGAGAGAGTATAGAGTAAAAGAAGGTGTATGGTGACTCACAGGAATGAGAAATGAGTACCCACAGAATCAGTGTCCAATATTTGGGGAACGGAAGATTGGAACACATTGTTTTCTATTGTAAAACTACACAGCAATGGAGAAAGGAAGGTATAAATGGATATATGATTTAAACTGGGCAGAAAATTGGCCTTAAGTAAGATTTTAACAAGGATAATAAAAAGAAATAATCTGATGTGTTACATTCACATGACTTTCTCTACAACTCTGCAATAAATTATTGTTAAAAAGCTTATGCTTCTATTTACTTCCTGTTAATCGAGAAAAAATAATCAGAAATAGTATTATTACTTGTTTCCTTGTAAGTAGAAGCGAAATAAGGGAGTACCATAGGTTATAATGATGGTCAAAAGCTGATTGCTATGTAACTGAAGTTCCTTTGTTTGTATGGACACGAGTTCACAAATTCCTGTATGTGAAAAGTATGTTTTTTATAGCTGAAACCAAAAACAAGGAATATCTCAAAAACAATCAACACTGCGAAAAAAAGGTATATAACATAAAGTGTGTGTTTTAAAGTACTCTACATTTGTTGTGTGGTAAGTTTTTGTCCATCTCTTATGGTTTAGCACTTAAGCAAAATACCGTAAAATTGACCCAGAATAAAGTAGCCTTCAGAAGCTATTCCCATAAAATTCAAAATAAACATTTTATTTGTCAGGTAAATATCTATAATATACGATACTTTAATCAAAATCGTTAGAGCCATCTTTTATAAAATCAAAATTTTCGAAAAAAGTTCCATGTAAAGGGTAGTTTGGGGTGGGAGGATGTTTCTCAAAATCTTCCTGTCGCATCCCTGGAAGATAATAAACTTAAATGCCATGTTTGGTATTTTACCGACTTTTCGTTTTTGAGTTGTGTTCAAGACACACGGACATACTGACACACGGACACACACACACGGACCTTTTTCTGAAAATACTTTTTTTGGATACAGGGGACCCTAAAACATATATTTCCGGTGAAATCTCGGTATCGAATTTTTTGGTGGAGTGCAATACCTTCTCTATACACTATGTACATAGTGCGTATAGTAAAAAGAAGAGCTTATGGTCAACAAAAAGAGCTGAGATTCATAGTTCATCATGAAGTGCGAAAACATATAATGCTGAAACTGAAATAAAACGCCGACATTTCATCTTTTGGTAAGGTTTTTGATTCCTTGAAGAAGTTCTCAGTGGACTATAAGCCAAAAAATCAAACATGCTCTTCATATCTGAAATTAATCAATTTCGCGTTGAAGCTCCTGATGAAACGTATTTACGCGAGAGTGATTTCAGGTCATTGGAGAAAATTGTTTTTTGGCGGTGATGACGTCATGACTAGTGCCAGAAACAGGGTCATTTCGCACGATCTATGGCGTCATAATTAATACTATAATAGCATATTTTATTTTATCCGACATAAGGGGGGGAATACCTTCATATGATTTTTTCTGCAGTTTTTGTGCTCTGAATACACAACAATGAATAACAGATATGATTAGTAAAATTAGACGGTTTATCCTGCCAAAATATAAGGATATAATATGGATTGAAATTTGCTTGAAGACATAACAGAAGCGGTAAACGTTGCTACTACCTATTTTGAGTTAAGCCACTCCACAATACATTATCGGAGCTCTAACGATTATGCATGAAAAGAAATGTTGGCCAGGTCTCAGAAGCAGCTCTCTTGGCATATTTTCCAGAAAAATCCAATTAAAAAGATCCTAGTTCAAAGTCAACTCTATAAAAGAAAATATGGACATCAACAAATTGCTATATCAGCAAGCAACGATTGGACGCATATTTCAAATTCTTCTCTTAAAAGTTGCAATCAGCAACATATTTAAAGACAATAATCAGCTTGGAGTTACTGTTGGATAGATTACTAAACAATAAATTAAGAGACGAATTGGACAAGCATGGAAACATTTTGGAGCTTATAATATATCCTATCCGATGACACGCTGAAGTTCAGCCTAAGAGCGGAAGTACTAGAGAGATGTGTGATACCAGTCCTACGGCATAGTAATCAAACAGGGTCGCTAAAAGAGAAAATGAAGAGAATGGTGCAGATATGGTAACAAAAGTGGACAGGAAACTACTACAGGTAACGCTGAGGGGCAGAATGCGCGACGAGATGACAAAGAGTATGGGAGACGAGAATACCATGGCAGAGCGTCTCAAATGGAAATGGGGAGACCAGGTTATGTAACAGACTTACAGAACAACCTTGTGGGGCCCCAGAACAGGAAGAAGAATGAACACCTGTAGTCAAGATGTGCAAGCGACAGAGAAGTGTGGAATGAGACGGAGTAATACGGAAAAACTTTCAAAAGTTTCACGTAAAAATAGTGTTAACGTTGTATTGTGTTGGGCCAAAGGGAAATGCACTCCTAAGGAATAACTGTCTTAATATCTTTCTCAACTACGCTGGTAGCAGGAATTATCCATATAGGATGAAACACATTTATAACGCTTATAATGGTTAAAATAAAACTGTTACATTCAGTTATAAAAAAGAAAGAAAGGATATGTACGACTACTATAACGGCAAGTGCGTTTTAGTGAAATGATTGCTGGAGATATAAGATTTACACTATGAATATTTTGTTCAAATAATTTGGCATGGCTTGGGGGCTGAGAGAACAACTAGTTTGGAACACAATTTTTCTATTTGAAATAATATATATATTATTCAGTCCAAATGCGATTCCTTCCTTAGACCTTATACTGAAACAATTCCTCACTACATGAGCTATGCGATGGCGTATCTTTCTTCTTCTTTGGCATCAATGAACCTATTTATCAATATTTCCCAGTACGTTCTGTCAATAATTAGTTTTGTAATGTTCTTACCTACTTAAGAGTTGTTTCGTGTAGCGATGGGAAAGCTTCGAAATTAACAATTAAGGTTCTCGATTATCCGGGGATAATTTCATTTACTCGTGCTTCACCAACAGCCCTGTGTTCCTCTGCAGGCACCACGCTACACGAAGGAAGCAATCTGTGACTGTCTGATTTAAGTTACCAGTGATCGCAAGGGTGTAATGGGATTCTCTGTACCACACACACGCGGTATCTGATGGAAACTCTTAACATCAGCATGCAGAAACCAATGTCATTATGCTTCCATTGAACTTCCCAAGTATAAACAGAAATAGGTTCCAGCCAATTTTAGTACTTGAGGACTACGAATCAATTGTTTAAATACGTAAATTGTTTAAATTGTAAAACAAAAAGAATAACACATTAAAAAAAAACTAGTGTGTTCCATTCACATGGCTTTCTCTAACTATTCTGCCACAAATTACTCTTATAAAATCTTATTAATAAACATAAACATTAACAGACATATTTGTATCTATTACTTGTTTACTTGTAGGTACAAGAGAAATAAGGGAATACAAGGCTAAAGAGACATTCACATTTTTTGGTCGCTAGGTCATGACGCTGAAATTGCTTTCTCTTACCTTAATCCAAAAACCACAAGAACAAAACATCGGATGTGTTCCATTCACATGACTTTCTCTACTTCACTGTAACAAATTATTCTATTTACTTCATCTAACCGAGAAAAAATTGACAGAAATAGCCTTATTACTTGCTTCCTTGTTAGTAGAAGCGAAATAAGGGGGTACCATAGGTTAAAGTGATAATCAAAAGCTGGTTGCTATGTGAATGAAGTTCCTTTGTTCACAAGGTCTTGTATGAGAAAAGTTTAAGTTTTCTATAGCTGAAACCAAAACAAAGGAATATCTCAAAAACAATCAACTCCACGAACAAACTGTATCTGAATAAATTGTGTGTTTTAAAGTGCTCTACATTTGTTGTTTGGTAAGTTTTTTTCCATCTCTTACGATTTAGCAGTTATGCAAAATTCCGTAAAATTGACCCAGAATAAAGTAGTCTTCAGAGACTATTCCCAGAAAATTGAAAATATGCATTTTATTTGTCAGGTAAATATCTTTAATATACGATATTTTAATCAAAATCGTTAGAGCCATTTTTCAGAAAATCAAAATTTTCGAAAAAAGTTCCATGTAAACGGTAGTTGGGGGCATCTTCGTGTCGCATCCCTGGAAGACATTAAACTTAAATATCAAGTTTGGTATTTTACCGACTTGTCGTTTTTGCGTTATCGTGTTCACAGACACACGAACACACACACACACACACACACACACACACACACACGGACCTTTTTCTGAAAATACTTTTTTTGGATACAGGGGACCTTAAATCATATATTTCCGGTGAAATCTCGGTATCGAATTTTTTGGTGGAGTGCAATACCTTCTCTATACACTATGTACATAGTTCGATTAGAGAAAGTAAAATTAGACTTTCCAGTTGAGAAGAAAATAAGCATTATAAAATTAAAGTATGTGAATAATGAGTATTTGGGATATATACATATACAATATAATTATGTGCTTTGAATATAGATCCATTTTGTTACGTTATTCTTTCGGTTCAATGGTTATGCAAAAGTCATCCAAAATGAAGAGGGCTTTAGAGCAAATCCTATCCCAGAAAATTCAAGACTACATTTGTTTGTTTATTTTTGTAGTTTAACGTTCTTTAACCTGATTGGTCATATCGGACGATGAATGAAATTGATTAAATGGTGCGCATGGAGCTTAAAGTTACTTGGCATTCGTCTTCTCAGGATGAGAAAACCCCGAAAGGAACCCTTATTCGGCTAACTCACCTTAAGCGAACTTCGAACTCGCGACCTATTGAATTTGAGGCAGGCACACTACCTCCACTAACCCAGGTGTGCTACATTTTATTTGTGATGTCAATATCTTTAATATATAGTCATTTTATCAAAACAAGTTACAGCTATTTTTCAGAAAATCGAAAATTACGAAAAATCTCCCATGTGAATGGTAGATAATTAGGTTGGGAGGATTTTCTTGAAAATGTCCGTATCACGTCCTTGGAAGATAGTGAACTTAAAACACTGAGTTTGGTACATATAAAATCTATTTATTTATGTTTTACTCTGTTCACAGACTCGGCCGCGTGGTTAGACCACTCGCCTCTCACCTAGACGGCCCGGGTTCGATTCCAAGTGACCACATGTGAGATTTGTGGTGGACAAAACGGCGCAGAGACGGGTTTTCACCGGGTTCCCCCGCCATTCAGGTGCTCCATCTACATTCCGCCTATCATCAGCGTCTTCGCCTGCGGTGCCAAAGTAGTAAAAGCGGGCGTTACATTATAAAAATGTTCACAGACTCACACATATACACAAACACAGGCTCATGGATCTTTTTCTAAAAAAATGTATCTTCAGAAATCCTCAAAACACATATTTCCGGTGAAATCTCAGTATCAAAATTTAAGGTGAAGTGCAATACCTCCTCTACCCAATATGTACATAAAGTAAAAATATAACAAATCAACCTTCATCTCCAAGAAAGGGTTCACAAATTACAATTCTAGACTATTATTTTACTTAATTTTCGCTCTTATAACCCTTTATTGAAAAAACAAATTCCAATTCCATAATATTTTATAATCGCAAGACACACTCCTTAATGCACATGATTTCTTGCTTTCCTACTTTCTCCACTCTCTCTAAACTATTTTTACTTTCTCCATACGCACTATGCAGATAGTGTATAGAGAAAGTATTGCACTCCACCAAAAAATCGATACCGAGATTTCACCGGAAATATATCTTTTAGGGTCCCCAATGTCCAAAAAAAGCATTTTCACAAAAAGGTCCGTGTGTGTGTGTGTGTGTGTGTGTGTGTGTGTGTCCGTGTGCCTGTGAACACGATAACTCAAAAACGAAAAGTCGGTAAAATACCAAACTTGGTATTTAAGTTTAGTATCTTCCAGGGATGCGACACCAAGATTTTCAGAAAAATCCCCCCACCCCCACTACCCTTTACATGGAACTTTTTTCGAAAATTTTGATTTTCTCAAAAATGGCTCTAACGATTTTGATTAAAATTTCGGATATTAAACATATTTACCTGACAAATGAAATGTATATCTTGAATTTTCTGGGAATAGCCTCTGAAGAGTAGTTTATTCTGGATGAATTTTACTAAATTTTGAATAACTGCTAAACCGTAAGAGATGGACAAAAACTTACTACACAAAAAATGTAGAGCACATTAAAACACATAATTTATGTTATATACATTTTTTTCGTGGAGTTCGTCGTTTTTGTGACATTCCTTATTTTTGGTTTCTGCTATGAAAAACGTATACTTTTCTCATACTGGAAATTGTCAACTCCTATCCATATAAACAAAGGAACTTCATTGACATAGCAACCAGCTTTTGACTATCACTTTAACCTACGGTTGTCCCTTATTTCGCTTCTACTTACAAGGATACGAGAAATAAAGACTTTTTCTGCTAATTTTTTTATCTGATTAGCATAAAGTAGATAGAATTATAAGCTTTTTAAGAATTATTTGTTGCAGGGATATGGAGAAAGTCATGTGAATGGTACACAGATTTTTAAGGTTTGTTCTTCCGAGTACTTCCTGATAATAGAGAAAAACTTTCATTACACATACACATTTCGTCGTAGTTATAAGAAAAGTGGTAGACTAAAAAACCTGATGTGTTCCATTCATATGACTTTCTCTACTGTTGCATAAGAAATACTATTCTTATAAAAGATAGTTCTTTTATCTACACCAATGTACGCATTAGCCCAGTTGGTCTTATTACTTGCTTGTAAGGGAAATAACGGACTAGATTAGGCTAAAGCGATAATCAATTCTTTTAAAAGCTGATCCCGTTTGAGTATAGTTAGTTTCAATGCGAAACCAATAACAAGGAATATCCCGAAAACGCTAAAAAAAAAAAGAAAAGAAAAAAAACGTATATGACACAAAGTAAGTGTTTTAACGAGATCTACGTTTTTTGTGTAGTAAGTTTTTGTCCATCTCTTACGGTTTAACCGTTGTGCAAAATTTTAAACTCGTCCAGAACAGAGAGGTCTTCAGAAGCTATCCCCAGAATTATTTATGATGTAAATATCTTAAATATACGATATTTTAATCAACATCGTTAGAGCCAGTTTTAAGAAAAACGAAATGTTTATAACATTTTCCATGTCAAGGGTAGTTTGTAATGGGGGGATTGTCATGAGAATGTTCATGTCACATCCTTTGAAGAACTAAACATAAATACCAAGTTTGGTAATTAACGGACTTTCCGTTTTTAAGCTATGCAGTACCTCACACACACACACACACACACACACACACACACACACACACACACACACACACACACACACATACACTTTTTCGGTCTAAAACATATCTCCGGTGAAATCTCGACTCAAAATTTGGGTGGAATACATTGTATATATATACGAGCAAGAGAAAGAAAAAAAAATTACTTTTTAGAAATCGAATTATTAATAATAATAGCCTTAAAATGCACACACCGTTTTCGGACTCAAATCATGTTTCCGTTGAAATCTCGACATCGAATTTTGAGTGGAATACATTGTATGCACAATACGTGAGTAAAAAAGAGTGTTTTTTAAAAATCGAATTATTAATATAATGACCTTAAAATTCCATTCTGGTCGCATAACCATAAAAATGAACTAGGGGCTTACCACAGCTATAAGTGTTTGAAAATTCTAAGCCGTAACAGGAATATCTAAAAAATAATTACCGACAAAAGAAAAATTTATTTGTCACACGTTATTGTTTTAACAAGATCTATATTTTTACGTTCACTAGTGCATATGTACACAGTACAGAGTATATAGAGAAGTATTGGGTAACGAGATTTCAGAGTAAATATATGTTTTGAAGCCACCGGAATAAAAACGGCAATTTTAGAAACTTGTGTGTATGTGTGCGTTTGTGTCTGTGGGCAGCATAGCTCAAAAACGAAAAGTTGGTTACATACCACTATACATGCAATTTACATACTTTGGCAGTAAAAATTAGAGCTAACATAATATATGAGAAACATATCATGGGTACGAGGCCAAGGCGGCTAAAGAAGGGAATGAAAGAGTTGATAAATTGGCAAAAACGCTGCTACATCTAATTTAAAGTTTAGCTACAATTTATCCCATATCTTACGCTAGAAATAAAGTTAAGGAGTATATTATATCATATTGGAATGAGCAGTGGATGTCCAGCTCTAAAGAAAACCACCACGAGAAATATTTTTTTTTTCAGCAGTAGAATGTTGTCTACACTGTAAAAAATATCACACCAGGCTTAATGTTAGCTAAATTTTTATCAGGATATGATAACCTTGGTTTTTATTTTGAAAGATTTAAGATACAAAGACAGAACGGATATCAGTGTATATGGGCTGAACAGCAAACAGTTGAACATCTTTTATTTCACTACCCAGAGAGCATAAAAGAAGAATCTTCGATACACATTTAAACTATTGTATTATTAAATTTTACAAACCACTTTATACAATATTTGGGAAAAAGACGCTGTCTTAGGGAATTCTAAAATTTTTTATGTTCTATTTATTATACGTTATAGAATTCTTGTTATACTAAACATTATTTATCTTCTCTCTCTCTCTCTCTCTCTCTCTCTAATATGACCAGCATGTAGCTATGGCTAATTTACTTAATATTATTGTTAATTTATTTGTATTATAACTATAGCCCTAATATACCTTCGGGTGAAATAGGGGTTTATGTACTCGTATATTCAGTAAATAAATAAACACAAAAATTGACGGTATTTGTGATTCTCCCAAGCCGCACGAATGCAAGCTCTACGATCCCCAAAGCAATGCAATTAACGCACAAATAACAGAGTTAGTCGTTAATGATACAAATTAAAACTATGATAAATGGGCAATTCTAAGAGCATCCCCTGACTAATAGGATATTACTAACAAGAATTTCTTAATGTTTATTTTTACTGGTAATATTTTCAACGAGTTCATATCCTGTATTTCAATTCGGTATATCTGCTATCGAAAATTCTGACCGTTCTGTAGATTGTCAACACATTAACTATTATTTTAAAGCTATATGAAGGTTAGCCAATTCGGACGCCAAACGCTAACAAGAAAGGAAACCAGCGTGTTTATAAAAACCTGTGTAGCAACTATTATTTTGTGGCAGAGACTCCACCATAGAGAAATCGTTTCGTCCCTGTGTCTGAGTTCAATGTAACTCGTAACAATGGAAAACTTCGTTTCACTCACTGAACCGAAAACATCTCATACGTCACAATGTCAGCATTCGTAAACAAATACGTCATTCTGAAACACGCAGTCAAATCATACACAGATCAACAGAATAGCTAAAAGTTATTCTCAAGAACAAATATTGAACGTGTCTGTAAAGGTAAATGTTAAGCGTATAGTTGCAGAATAAGCGAGATGAAATTCTTTTTGTTGCATCATTTGTTAAGAGATTCAAATAGAAAGGCATTTTTGTTTTATTTGCAACATCAATTTAAAATCTGCAGGTTATAATGCGGCGATCATCTGTAGTGACATTTAAAAATCCTGTGCAAACCCCTGCATTCGCATGATAGATCGGGAACTCCAGCTAAGAGAGCTGGACACTGGCAACTCTTACACGATCCGCAATTTAGCGAACTACCATCTGACGAAGACTTTGCGATCATTAAGTGCTAAATCACTCCCTCTCCTGTGTTGCCGTATGCAATAAGAATAAGAGTTAAACTTACTATAAAGACGCTCACATCGCTTAAATCATTACGTTATAACCATATTCCAACATTGGAGAAAATAAACATTAAAGTTAACAGATGCGATTTCCCAGGTAACTCCAGAGAAATAAACTCGGAATGTGTAGCGATTTCTTCTACGCAGTAATTCCATCCACCAACAGGATAATATTCTTTCTCTGGAGGCAGAGGTTTCACTCTTCACAACCATGTGTATTGATGATAACAGTCTACAACTTCACCATTCCAATCCCTCAACAAGTTCATTCAGTGGTCCTAGATCTTGGTTTTGGAATTGTAATTCAGCATTCTTGGGCAACCCGAATGTTTTACTAGCGTCACGAACGCCAGGATGTCCGGACCGGATGCGTGAGCATAGGGTAACAGCGATAACCCGGCAGTATCTCACAGAAGGCAACTACTGGTAATAGCAAGAACCACCTCGCCAACGAAATCAGTATATATCTTCGCTTTGAGGTACCCAGGGTTCCATATGCCTGCCAGGTAAAACTAAATATGTTTGTCAGCTACCTTGAAGACATCTGTACCAAGAAGACCCTTGGGGTGAAGACTTCACAAACCGCGTTCACCAGCAACTGTGTCGTTATTTGCGACAGCACCTCTCCTGATGAAGCGTCTGATTCGTTACCAGTCTTTTCGTCCAAATGAAGTCCAAGGCTCATTCAATACTAAATACTCTATCGGCCAAGACATGTTCACACAAACCATGCTTCGCAAGCTTCCTTCCACAGATGCAATTTTTCATACTAAGGTGTTAAAAATGTGAACTATTCTGAGTGCGAGTGCTTCCGGGTGCCCCTCCAGCTACCATTCCATTAACCTCTTACCCACCGTCTCGATAGTCCTCGAGAGTTATACGCACAAGCTTGTGGACAGTCCTGGAAGGAATTCAAGTGAACCCAATTCATCAGATGCATTTATTAATTTAATTTACGGGGACTCTCGACCATCCAGCAGCTGCTGAGCGCTTCCAGGACAGGGTTATCACATCAGCTGATGAAGAGGCTTTCCACACCTGGTACAAGGGGCTCATCTACAAAGTAAAACAATTTGGCTAGAACAGTTTTTGCAAAGGTTTGCTGTATAATACTGTAATAGTTGCGAGGGAAAAATCAACACAACCCATACAACTCGGAAAGGCGAAGGCTCTGGTTTATTTTCCACGCTGTTTAGCCACTTTGCGGCAGACTTTCCAGCTGTGCAAGGCGTATACCTAGTTCAGGTTGATAACGACTTCCTACTACATCAATAACTCATGTTCTATTCTGTACCTTCAACCTTGCCTTAAGATATCTTCGTCTAGTCCAGCACGGGTGCAGGCAGTGATGGACAGGTAAGATAGAGCGTAGAACTTCAATTCGATCTTAGGACCCAATCCTGACAAGGACCTAACTTATTGCGCAGTTACGTCTTTGCAAATGTTTGGTCTCATCATCGATACTCTAGGCCTACGAGGTGTAGGATATGACATCAGATTTCTGGCTTCTCTCGTTTCAGATTGGAGGTAGTTCCAGCTCATTTATACTGTCTGCCGTTGTTTTCCAGTAGGTCCACACGAAACCTCGGTGCTCCCATAGGTAGAGGCTGTTATTGGGCGCCGAGCTCAAAATTGTTATGCCAAACTGAACTTTCATGAAGAACACGCTTGTCAGATTTCTGGGGCATTATATGCACACAAAAGCAGACTTTTCAAATTCTATAATAATAGCGCCACCTCTTTACCAAAACGCAAATCCAAAAAGCCATACTATAACGGTTCTTTTCTGCTCAGTCGTTAAGCTTTAACAACAGCAGGTACAGAACACTTTATCTAAGCTCGCGCGCGCGCGTGTGTGTGTGTGTGCGCGCTCTTGCAGACGCACCACGACAGATGGTATAATTCTTCTCGTAGGATTCACAACACATAGGGCTGTAGAAGTCCTTCCTATTACAAACATAAAAGTGGAGACCATGTACAGTAAACCTTGTCGTGATCTGCCCCGTTCCAGTCTATGAAAGTCATCGCTTCTGTTGCAGATAGCTGCAAATATTCTTCTTCAAATACAGTTCCATTAGGATTCTTCATGGACTTGGCGATGTGAGGTTACAATGCTGTTCAGTTTGTTGCTATTGCTTTAAAAAGTTGACATTTTTGAGATTCCTGTTCTGTGGTTATTCAACGTAGTCAATGTGATGTATAGAGGTCATAAGTTGCCGTACCATCTGCTTTAGTTCTATTGCTTTCGTGGTATTCAATACTTCATCCTGTATTTATCTGACGACTGGGTGAAATGTCTATACATTCAGATAGTCAATTGGAGTGGCTGGACATGGACACCCAAAAGAAATAAATAAAATACGTAATACGGGAAAGGAAGATTACGAAGGCGATGGTAATATTATACTTACAGTAATCTTGCATTTAAATACTGTATGCAGCTCGCGTACTACAATATTTCTTATACAACTAGCAAAAATTAATTAAATAATGAAATAAACAAAGGATTTTCTCAAAATAGGCTTTAACGATTTTGATTAAAATGGCACATATTAAAGAAAAATGTATGACAAATAAAATGTATCTTTTGAATTTTCTAGGAATAACCTCCGAAGACCTCTTCATTCTGGATGACTTTTACATAACTAGTAAACCGTAAGAGAGAGACAAATACTTACTATACATAAAATGCAGATATCGTTAAAACACACAACGGATTTCAATCACATAGCAACCAGCTTTATAAAAGAGGCTGATATCCGGTGCATTCCACTGCTCTCTACAATTCTGCACAGCTGATGAACTTTCCTTACCGTTGTTGCTCTGGCCGCGCAGTAGATAGATTTACGTTGCACGAGATCTTGGAGGGATAATGCGAGCGTAATGAGTAATTTGTAGTTATTTGAGCTAATTAACTGATTTGATTTAATTCACGGCCACTAATGACATAATGATATTGTTAATTACTGAAACATGATTCCCTCTTGCCGCTCCCTATTTGTGTATTTTAACTTTCTCTTCTAGGGGAATACTGCATTCCACCCAAAAATTCGTTACCGAGATTGCACCAGAAATACATGTTTTGATACTCCATGAATCAAAGTTCTTCTGTGTGTGTCTGTGAACAACACAATAAAAAAAAAAAAAAATGGTTAAAAACAAAACGTATTATCTAAGTTCAATATATTCCAAGGATGCGACAAAAAGATTTACAAAGCATCCTCCAGCCAAATCATCCTTTATTTGGAAGATTTTTCAAAAAGAAGACTTTGTTTGTTAAGATTTTGATTAAAATGCCGTTTATTAAATACATTTATCTATACAGGATGATTCAAAAATACTTTTGCACAGTTTGGGGACAGGTTGCTTACATCAAAACAAGAAAAAATGGCAGACACGCCATGCCCTCTCGAAGCATGGAACGTCAATACTCCCAGTCGGTGACGTATAATTTCGCAGGCTCCTAAGACAGGTAGACTAAGAGGTTCTTCATCCGGAATGTCTGCTACTTAAAACCTATGGTTTAAGGTGATCCCAGGAGATAAAAATCCAAAGGATTGAGGTTGGGGGAACGCGCAGGCCATGGAACTGCTCCCCTCTATCTATCCAGTTAACATGCCAGATACCTGCCAGTACATCTCGAACAATGAGATTAAAATGTGCTAGAGCATCATGCATAAACCACATGTTTCTTCTTATTTGCAGAGGCAGATTTTCTAATAAGCATGGAAGAGTGTTCTGAATGAAGTCCCTATAGACAGCAATTGTAAGGCGTGCTAGAGGAATGTATTACATATCTGATAAATGTCAAATGTTATTAAGCAGCCATGGCAACATCTATGAATGATTTATCAGGTTGGACCCGGAAAGCCGTTGTATGTGACTTTCATTAATAAATTGATAAGCAAAAAGGAAGCGTTTTAGAGCATATGTTTATATGAAACTATTTTTTGTTCCAATGTCAGGAATCCATTCCCAAACATTGCAAATGCATTTTTGAATCACACTGTATAACTAATAAAATGAGTAGGATTTTGAGTTTTCTGAGAATAACCTGTCAAGTCCATTTCATTCAGAAAGAATTTTGTATACTGGTAAACGTTAAACGATAGATGAAAAGGAACACAACAATTGTGCATTTTTTAAAACACAAAATTTATTGAAATCACTTCTTCTGTGCCATTAGGTAGGCATTGCCGAATATCCGTTTTGATTGGCCGAAAGGTTTCAAAACGCTGTCGTTATTTTTAAATTCTTTCGAGATTCAGTTCTTTCCCACAATTGCATGAAAACACTGTGGAATGATAAGTCCAATATAAAGTATATTTGGCTATGGCTATTCCCTTTGTATCTATAACTAAACGCGTAGTGTAACTGTCTCCGTGGTTGAATGGTCAGCGAGCAGATTTCTCTCCCGGAGCTACTGGGTACGATTCCCAGCTGGGTAGGGGAATTTTTCTCTAGAGTAATTTCCTATCCCTCACTTAGTTTTGAAGTCGCCCTCCGTGGTGTAATGATTACCATGCTAACTTCATATACCCAAGTTCGCGGGTTCAAACCCGGCGGAGGAAGGTAGCTTTTTTTCGGGCGTAAAAATCCTTAGCATGGCTTCCTTCGGAAGGGAAGTAAAGCCGTGGGTCCCGTGTCATAGATTTACGACACATGAAAAAACCACAGGTCTGATAGAGAGGCCTCTGAGCAAAATTAAGCGGTATTTCCCGCCCTATATAGAATGGGACGCTGAGAACCACAGCAGTTAAAGAGCGTACATAAATAACACGCCACTTCATTTCATCTCACAGAGTTTTGAAGGATGCATACGGGAGAGAAAACAGAAATTACATTAAAGAAGTTCAAGAACCTAGTTTTTCACAAGCCAAAGCCTCCGATATGGTCATATGGGTTATAAAAATGAAACAACAAAAAAAACGGTAATGCAGCTAATTCTGCAAAGGTTTAGCTTAAGTTAAAGTAGACAGAAAAACTCACTTTCGTAAGAATAGTTTTTATATCCACAAATGCATGATAAAGGGTAGAATGTAACACCTCATATATTTTTAAGGAACGCAGTTATCGCGTTCTTTTCTATATTGTAGGTATATTTTTAATTACCTTATTATTTAATTTATAAGTACTTCACGTGCCACTTTAGCGTATGTATATCAATATGACAATTTGGTTTAAGTAAATTAGCTTCATCTGTTATACACGAATTGGGATTGTATTTAATTAATTTCCTTTTCACTAATTATCGTTCTATTGGTTTAACAAAGTCTTTAATTTCCATTATAATTCTAATCTACTTACACTATCATGTTACTATTTGGAATAATAGATAAATCCGGATTGTTAGCCTGGTAAGAAATAAAATCAACAATTCATTTGTGTGTGACGTTATACTATAATGATAATACGGTCAGTTGATTTTCCTATTTCTGCGTTTTTAACCATCAGCATTTAATATGGCAATTACAAATGTGCATTAAAGGATAAAATTACATTATGGAATACTCAAGCTTAATTCGCACAAGCGATAACATGCTTCCAAATTATAATGCAGTTATTATTTGACACTGTTTTACATCTTTATTACTTTTTCTGAAACTCAAATTTCTTGAAATGTACTTTCTGCTCGTTTGACAATTTTGATTCTTAAAATTCTTCTGCCCGCCTGGCTAGTGTGGTGGTAGCGTGCCTGCCTTATATTCAACAGGTCGTGAGTTCGATTCTCGCTTAGGGTGAGTTACCTGGATAAGGCTTTTTTTTTTTCTTCGGAGTTTTCCCTTATCCTGAGAAGACGAATGTCGAGTAACTTAGCGCTCCATGGACCCCAAGACCATTTGAGCATCATTTCACCAATTTCATCCATCGTCCGTTATGACCAAGCAGGTTAAAGGACGTTAAGCTAAAAAAAAAAAAAAAAAAACAAAAAAAAAAAAAAAAAAAAAAAACACCTTCTGCTTTTAGTAACTCAATTAAAGATAAAAATTGTGTACATATATGATATGGTGTTAGAATGCAATTTATGTGAGTAGTTAAAGAGCAGTTTCACTATACCAATTGGTACAATTTTGTTTAATATTTTAAGTAAGGGTATCTGAAACTTCATACTGCGAGTTTTTTTTTTTTGGATAGTGTTAATGGCCCGCTTTTACTACTTTTGCACCGCAGGCGATGATGCTGATGAAGATGGACCACCGGTGGAATGTGATAGCGGGGGAAACCGGGGAAAGCCCGCCTCTAAGCCGCTTTTCCACCACAAATCTCGCATAAAGTCGCTTGGGATCCAACCGGGCCGTCTAGGTGAGGGGCATACTCCGAGGTGTCTTATTAAATAATAAAATATTTACCCAAAAATCACAAAGGAAAAGGGGATTTAATGCTAAATATCTGAATGAATGCAAAACAACGAAAACCGTTTCAGAGCTTCTACTTTCTACCACAAAGGTTACAAGGTAAATATTAAATTAGCATCACATTCTTTTCTTGTCCTTCATTTTCTTTCTTTTTAGGGGTTAGGTCTTTTTTTCTCCTCACAGTGATAAGAACTTCCAAATATAAACATTTCAAAACAGATTTTCTGGCTTCTTTTATACTTATACATTCTATAATATCACTGTCAGTCCGTTTCTCTGCACATAGATTACACACCATTCCATTGCCAATAAAACGGTGTATGAGCACTTTGTTTAAAAGCTAGTCGATTTTCGGCAAGAGTGTCATATCAGACTAATACTCCAGGTTCTTTCTACTTCGTATTGTTTTCAGTTGTTGGGCAAGTGCTTCTTGAGAAGATGGCGAACACCGGCAGATCTCACCCTTCTTTCTCACTGTGTACTAAAATCAATATCAATTGTAATCAGGTATATATAAACTTAAATAACAGTGAATAAAAGAAATGTGTAATAATATATATTATTTCCTTTTGTCATCGCGTGAATCTGTTTTAAGAATTACCCTCTCTGTATTAAACTCAATATTAATTGTAAACACGCATATAGAAACTTAAAAAATAGTGAATAAAATAAAGGTGTAGTAATACATTTTATTTCCTTTTTGCATTGCATGAGTCTGTTTTAAGAACTGCATACATATGGTTCAGTACAATTGCACTGTTACGCAGAGATGTCAGTCTTTTATGGAGCACTTTTAGATCCTAACTTCTTCAGTAATTGGATATTGTTATTTTAAAAATTCTAATAAAACTTAAATCGTGCTCTACAAACTGATTTTTTCATAACTCGTCTGAAATGAACCTTCAGAGAGATTTAGCCCTACATTAGTAGACTTGTAAAGATAAAAAACTGTCCGTCTCTTAGGAAATGTCTATGAATAAATACTTCATATAAATTCGTGCTTAACAGCAATTTTTATAGGCATTTTAACCCTCTGTGTTTTCTCTCTTGAACTGTCTGGTCTAGACTTTTATTTCTTATTTCTCATACGTGTGAGACATTTGGTTTTCCGAAAGAAATGTATTGTGAGTGTCAATCTGCTACGCGAGGAGACTGCTCTAAAATAATTGTTTTAAAGATATAATTTATATCCACCTTTGCATTATAAACAGGTTGTTATTGTATTCAATATCGTGCATAATTTGCTCATTACCTCACGCGTGTCAATAATATAAATGCGGTATTCCCTATAGGGGCAGCGTAATACTAGTAATCCAAGCTACCGTGGCTTATAGAGAGAAAATGAAATCATTTGTGATAATGCAGTATCTTACACTGTACGTACTCTGCGCATGTGCGGGATTTTCCTTAGTGACAGTACTAGAAACGGGTCAACGCGTGCTGAATAGTAAGTTGCCAGAAATCGTTTGGAGCCCTCATAGACTCTTGGTTTGGAGTTTGGACAAGCCAGAAGGGTCAGCCATGAGGCTCTCGCCAGGGAAAGTTCTTGGATAGCCAATTATGGTTTAAATTCTGTAAAAATGACGATGTCGTAGACAACACCCAACTCAGCGCCAAGAAGGAGTTTTACTCACCGAGATTTTCTTTTCATAAGTTCTATTACAATGTAAAAAGCTAAAATAACGTGGTAATATATTCTCAGTCAATCTTTAACAAATAGAACATTTATGTTTTTCTCACTGCCAATTTTAGTTTTAATTCCAGCTTAATACATAAACTGTAATCAACTTTAGGTTTTCAATGTCCTTGGTGCCGCGCTACCGATGTTCAACCTCCGATTAATATGTAGCATTTATCCATAGGTTGATACAATACACTTTTCTCTGAGCAACGAAGGCGAAGAAAACCCTGAAGATTATTAAATATAAAATAATTAACATCTGAATGTATCATTACTTATCTTGATATGATGATAATAGACTACAATCCTAACATTTTCTTGTTTCTCTCCCAGGAAGGAATACGTGGCTGTCTTGTTTATCGGTTCATAACACGAGGTAATAACAAATGAAACATAGGGACAGAAGTTAGTGTCTCATTTAAAATATATATATATATATATATATATATAAGAAACGATCACTTATTTCAGGTATGCATACCGAATCAAGTCATTATTTATTTTACATATTTTATAAAAGCATTTAATGTTACACCTAACTCGGATAATCTTAATACAACACCCGTAATTGACAAACATTCAGTCGCCCCATAATACTCAAGATTTTTCACTTGGTGCCTAAATAAGCATTGTTGACAACTATGAAGGATATTATAGTTTAACGTAAAGTTTTAATATATAGACAACATTTAAAATCAAACTAGCATTAACCATTTTAGAGAGTGTGCTCCCTCATAATGCTGTTATTGTTCTTTGTTACTTTCTCTAGCACGTATGTACAATGCACATAGAGGATATAGAAGGTATTGTCTTCCACCGAAAAATTCGATACTGAGATTTCACCGGAGATACAGGTTGTGAGAACGCATTTTTAACGCGTGTGTGTGTATGTGTGGGAGGAACATAGCTAAAAAAGGAGAAGGTGGTAAAACACAAAGTTGGTACTTAAGTTAACTATCCTTCAAGGTTGCGAATCGGAGAATTTAAGGAAGATCCCCCGCCCCAAACTACCCTTTAAATGAAAAAGAAAAATTAATTTTCTCAAAAATGGCCTTAACGATTTTGATTAAAATGTCGCATATTAAAGATAGTTATATGAAAAACAAAATGTATGTTTTGAATTTTCTAGGAGTAATCTCCGAAGACCTCTTCATTCAGGAAGACTTTTACATAGCTAGTAAACCGTAAGAGAGAGATAAATACTTACTACACATAAAATACAGATATCGTTAAAACACACAATTTATGTCCTATACATTTTTTCTATGGAGTTGGCCATTTCCGAGATATTCATTGTTATTGATTTAAAGTACTTAAACTTTTCTCATAAAAAAACTTGTTGATTCCTGGCCATGCACAGTAACGGATTTCAATCACATAGTAACCAACGTTATAAAAGATTTGACTGTCGCTTTAACCTGGTATGTTCTCTAAAATAAGCATGCAAGTAAAAGACAATTACCGATAATATCTGCCCGATTAATATGAAGTAGATAGAAAAGTAAGCTTTTTAGTATTCATTTGTTATAGAGATGTAGCGAAAGTCATGTGAATGCAACACATCAGATTTTTACTTTCAGTACATAGTACATGGTATGCAGGTACAGAGGGTACTGCACTCCACCCAAAAATCCGATACTGAGATTTCACCGGAAATTGATGTTTGGCTCCCCTATATCCAGAAAAAGCAGTCTTAGAGATCGTTCCGCGCGCGCGTGTGTGTGTGTGTGTGTGTGTGTGTGTGAACACGATAACTCAAAAACGTAAAGTCGGTAAAATACCAAACTTGGTATCTAAGTTTAGTATTTTCCAAGGATGCGATACGAAGGTTTTGAGTAAAATCTTCCATCCCATTGATTAAGACACAATATGTTTATTAAGATACTTTCATGACAAACGCTATATATATATATACACTTTCTTTTTTTTGTGGAGCTAACTGTTTCTGGGATATTCCTTGTTTTTGGGTTGAACTACTTATTTTCATACGGGAGCTTGTCAACGTTTAGCCATACAAACAAAGAAACTTCAATCACATAGCAACAGCTTTTAAAACATTTGCCCATCGCTTATTTCTCCCTGCTACTCCCTTATTTCCGTTCTACTTATAACATTTCTGCTAATTGTATCTAGATTAGCATGAAGTAAATAGAAGAATAATTTGAGAAAGAGCTGTAGGGAAAGTGACGTGAATGGAACACCACCAAGGCAGCCCAGGTTCGATCCCAGACGACCACATGTGGGATTTGTGGTGGACGAAGCGTCACAGAGTCGGTATTTCTCCGGGTTTTCCGGTTTCCCCCGCCAGCACATTCCATCGGTGCTCCATCTTCATTCCATGTATTCATCGCCTGCGGTACCTATGCAGTAAAAGCGGGCTATACAGCATTTCTATGGCATCCAATTGTATATTTATTTCTAGCTTAATACAGAAAATGAAACCAATTTTAGGTTTACAACATCCCTGGTACCACGCTTCGATGATGTACTCTCCATTTACCCATAGGTCGTTGCAATATCCTTTCCTCTGAACAACGAAGATTAAGAAAACTCTGAAGATTATTATAATTTAAATGCTAAGACAGCATATAATGTAGCACCCAACTCAGATAATCTTAATATAACAACCGTAATTGACTAACAGTGAGACAAACCTTCAGCTGTGCCATAATAACCAATATTGCTCATTTGATGCATAAATGAGCGTTGTTCATAACCATGAAGGATGTTAGTTTTAATTTAAAAGTCTAACATGTTGACAGATTTAAAATAAAATTAGCAATAACCATTCTAGAGATTGTGTTCTTTCATAATGCTGTTAGTGTTGTTTATTTTTAACATATTACAAAATTCTCCATTTATAGTTATGAGATTTGTTACTCACCTAAATTTATAGGAAGGTAAACTACAATTCATGCTAATTGCTTCCAAATTATAGCAACTGGAAACAGTTCTGCTGGTTGAAAAGAAAATTATGAGTTTTCATGGAAAAATTATTTTCCCATTACAGTAACTAAATGTCCAAAACATAAAAATTCAGGCTGTCTTACGCATCATTAACTATCGGAGATGTACCGGAACCTTCACTGTTTGAAACAGACTTTTATTTACAGTAAATGATTAGCATCAATATCCTGTTAACCTGAAATTCAGCCAAATAAGCCAAGGGAATATTGCCTAATAACTTCCGTATGCCACATTGCAAATGTTTATAAGTGCAAAAGCTAATTCAGTCCAGATTTGATCATGAAAATGACCAACTCCATGTATATAAGAACTCTAATTAACAAGGAGAGCTAGCCTGATAAGTATGGCCCACCTAATATAATAATATTTACTGTATAGTTTCAGTTTTATACATTTAGAAAACACTAATCAGTAGTACTTACTAAATGTATACAACTTAACTGTACAGTAAATATTATTGTGCTTTGTATACTTTATCTGTAGTCATTTCTAAGCTTTGTCTATGGTAACAACTATTTATCAGTGATTTTGCTACTCCTTTACGTTTTATTTTAATATGGGGCTTTACTTCAATTGGTCACGTGTAATCGGACTGAAAAATCTGATGTGTCAGATTCACATTACTTTCTCTAACCATTTTAAGACAAACTAACACTTTCTTCAAACTACTTCACGTTGACTCTGATAAACATTTGCGTAAATGTTTTCATTGCATACTTCCTTGTAAAGAATACAATTAGATAAGGGAATGCAGTAGCTTAAGTTACTCCCTATGTCATAGCATTGAAAGCCCGTTCTCTTTGCTTGACCAGGAATAATATAAAGAATAACAAATCTCATTTGAGAAAAATAGTAGCGAGTAAACTCTGAAGAAAAAACAGGTCCTTCAACTTGGAGTTGAGCGCGGGGCTAGCAACCAAGACTTGTGAAAAATAAAAACTAAATAAATATAATAAAACTTGTTATGTTTTCCATATATGTAGATTAGCACGCATTAAGAAACATCGACATGAGCTGCGAAAAAGGTATTTTAAAATTAAAGCCAATAAGAGTATAGGAAACGGGTAACTACGCACGCACGCTCGCGCGCTTTCGCTCACACACACACACACACACAGAAAATTCGAAGTATTTGACATACACTGAGTTTTAAAAGATTTCTCCATTTTTTGTGAATTAAGTTTTGTTTCTTTATTACCGTTTTATCACTTACGCAAGTCATCCAGATTGAAGATGACTAAGAGGCTGTTCCCAAAAAATTCAGCATATATACTTTTATTTGTCAAATGTTTTAAAAATATAAAATTGTAATCAAAACAGTAAGCTATTTTTGAGAAAAACAAAATTTTCGAAAAATTCTTCAAACAAAAGGCAGTTTGGGGTGGCATTGATTTGGAAATCTTCATGTAACATATTTCAAAAGATATTGAACTTAAAATTAGTTTGGAATATAGCCGAGTTTTCTTTTTTGATTACGTTGTTCACGGACGGACGAACATACACGGACCTTTTTCCAAAAATATTATATGTTTCATTCACATTATTTTCTCTACCTACTCTGCAACAAACAGTTTGTACAAAAGCTTATTCTTCTATCTTCTTCATGATAATCAAGATAAACATTAACATAAATGGCTTTACTGCATATTTTCGTATAACTTCAAGAGAAATAAACTGCTCTTAGGCTGAAGCATTATCAAATCTTTTTTTATAGCAAATCTATCCTTTAACTACTGTATGCTTTATAGTATCAAATTTTGCTTTATGTGGAATACCCTTTTTAGCAGGACTTTATTCAAAGTATATGATTTTAGAAGTAGTTCTTTAAGAAATTTAAATATATAAGAGCTATTCGTACTGTGAGGTGACATTGAAATAACAAATTAAGAAACACAAAACCGAATATGATTAACTGCACAAAAAATTTATTTGACATAATATATGCTTTTAACGAAATTTATTTATTTTTTATTTTTTTTTTTTTTTTTTTTTTTTTACAATTAGGTACATTTTGTCTTTCTCAGCACAAAAATTGTATTTGATTTAATTTATACTTTTAACAAGCTCTAAATTGTTTGTATAATTGGATTTTGTTTTTCTCTGCACAAAACATGTATTTGACTTAATTTATGCTTTTAATGAGATATAAATTGTTTGTATAATTAGATTTACCAACTATGCAAAAGTCATCCTTAATGAAGAGAACTTCACACGTTATTCCCAGAAAATTCAGGATATGCATTTCATTTATCTTTAAAATATAGCTTTTTAATCAAAATCTTTACTCTTTTGTTTTGAGAAAACACACATTTGCTAAAAAATGTTCCATATAAAAAGTAGTTTGATATGGGGGATTTTCTGAAAAATCTTCTAGTCCGTTGTTGTAAGAAGTTTGTTTTTTATGTTATAATGTTTTTTCCACACAATGCATGTGTGGGACAGGAGTTGATTAGGTACAACCAGATGTTTTCATTTTGACTAGTTCATAAAGGACCACATTGTACGCATTTTCATTTGTTATTTTTATTTTCTCTTGTATGTATGTTGTCTAATGTACATAGTAGGTAGAGAAGGTATTGTATTCCACCCAAAAATTCAATACCAAGATTTTTACCGACAAATACATGTTTTGAGGATCCCTGGATCCAAATATTTTTATAAAAAGCTCAGTAAGTGTGTGTGTGTGTGTGTGTGTGTGTGTGCGCGCGCGCTTGAGCGGCATAACTGAAAAACGAAAAGTATAATCTTTTATTAAGAACAGTTTGTTGCAGAATAGGAAGAGAAAGTAAAGTGAATGTAAAGCATCGGATATTTTTTTAGAAAGTTATATGCGAATATCAGCACAATGTTTTATATTATTAGCAATTTTGTTGAAGCGTTACAAAACGATTTGAGCGGTAATTTAGAAGTCATTCACTACGATGGTCTAGATAGACTGTTCGTGTCTGTCCAGTTTGCAACGCTCTTACGATAGCCTGAGGATATCACGCCCTGCTATCACCCTTCAGGCTCCACATTTGTTTCACTGGTAGAACAACAATCTCTAGTGGTAAATTTATGAACAACACCAAGTAAGTGTGCAGCGGCAGCTCGGGGTGTGTGTAAAGGGCTCACGATATGTGCTGGTGACCTTCTTCCTCACGATCTCTTGAGAAATCTCTTAGCTTTTCCTGAAAACAGGAACTGCATCATTGTGACAGAACGTGAGTGAGTTTAAGAGAAGCCCAAAGTCTTTCAATCACATAGTAAGGATATTACTGCACAACATAACAGTGGCAAACTTAAACACAATGCAGTTAGAATTGTCAATTTTTAGTGCCAAACAAGTATATTGCTACCCGAAAATCTGATGAGCATACCATACAACTATCTGTACCAATTAAAATTTAAACTGTATACTTCCCTAGCTGAAATACCCAATATTGTTCGTTTTTCCCTACAGCATTTAGTTTTACGTTGCGTTTGCTCTAATAGCCTTGTGTTTCTTCGGAGACAAATAGAGACTTAAATTAAAACTCTCAAGACACTTCAAAGACAAAGAAAAAAATTTGATGCATTCCATTCACTGGACTTTCTTTACTTATTCTACAAACTAACCTTACAAAGGATTCTTCTGTCTATTTCATGCTAATAAAGACAACCATTAGCAGAAATGGTCTTATTGTTTAGTTCCTTATAAGTAGAAGGGAAATAAGAGAATGCACTAGGATAAGCGACATTCTAATCTTTTAAAAGCTGTTACTATGCAACTGACATTAAAATTCCGCTCTCTTTTCCATGGCTAGGTGTGCAACAAAAGAGATGGGAAACGGTGTGAGAAAAGATTCAGTGTTTTAAAACTGGAACTAACAAAAGGAAATATCTCGATAACATTATCAAAATATGCATTGTGCCTCTTAAAGATATGCGTTTTTGTGTAGTTACTTTCTGTCTATCTCTTGCATTTTCAAAACTTTTCCATGTAAAGGATACTTTGGGGTACAGAGATTTTCTTGAAAAACTTGGTGTCGTCTCCTGGGAAGATGCTGAACTTAAATATCAAGTTTGGTATTTAAGCGACTTTTCGTTTGAGTTATTGTGCTCACAAGACACATGAGCACACACACAGACACACTGACCTAAATTTTCTGGACTCAGGGGACCTCAAAACATATTTCCGGTGAAATCTCAATCTAATTTTTGGAAGGAATACAATTCCTTATCCACCTACTGTATACATAGTATTAGCAGAGAAAGTAAAAACACTGTTAATCTCAAGCATCACAGATTTCAATGATGAGTTTATATGAATACAGCTAAGTGACATCTACGTTGGAATATTCAGACTATCTCGTCGCTGATTGTAGAGATTGTTTCTGGGAAGAAGTAATAGCAGTTAAAGTGACGTCAACATAACTTTGTTTATTCTCAATAACCAACGAATATAAAACTTTTAAAAACTGAGTAGGATGGCTCAGGCGGTAACGTCTGTGCCCCGAGGTCCTGAGTTTAAACCCCATGGGCCGACCAATCTGACCAGAGGTTTATGTGGTTTCCCTCATTCGCCAAGGTGAATACCGGATTGGATATTCAATACCACAGCCCAAAGTTCCAGCTTCAGTCTAAAACAACATCAAAACTGAAAATAGATGGTAAATGCGATTGCAATGCAATTTACCCACAGATAGTGCAAGCAGTAGACTAGACACACCTCTGCCTGTCGCGCAGTTAAGTGGTAAGATTGGAGTGAGGAGATGAGACCTTAGAAGTCTATCTGCACTTTTCTATTTGATTACGGAGAAACTATATGACTACAATAATGCAGCTAGATTGGAGAACACTCTTAACATCATCTGCTTGGCGCAAAACGAAGGTCGTATACAAAATGAGACCTTAAAAGACTATTGTCCATCACATACCGTAAAACGAAGTATCTTGCCGAACACTTCCGTCGCGATATGATCGAGTTGTTAAAGCGACGTAAAATAAAATAAGAAGAATTCTAAAAACACACGAAAGGAAAAACAAAAGAAAAGCCAAACTTAACATATAAATATTCCCACAAAGAAAGAAATCAGCTGCTTTCAAAAATTGAGAAACTAAAAATTATAAGTTAATGTCCGAACGTCGGAATATGATCGCAGAATATATGGATGTTAACATCGACTTATTTATTACTCTGTGTTAGCAATATTTGAGCACCATTGAATTTTTTTAAAGGCTAGGCATACAACCTCACGCTACACAGTGACAAGATTGCATTGAGGTGGCCTCTTTTCCCCATGGCCAGCATGTTGTGTTCCAATAACACATGCACATCGGCGGCTTTGTTTGCGATGGTCCCAAGAGCATCAGAAATGGACCACCGACGAATGAGGTCGCGTGTTCTTATCGGATGTGAGCAGATTCAGTCTTCAGTAGTGATTCTCGACAAAACCTCATCTGGCGAGAGAAGGAAACTCGTAATGCACCTAGGAACATTATTGAACATGAGGATTTTGATAGTCAAGGTGTTATGGTGTGGAGAGAGATATTGGTGCATGGGCGTACCGACCTCCAAATAACACGTACGGCTCTCTGATCAACGTTATTGTGATACTGTAGTCCTTTCTCAAGTGCGACTTCACATTTACGGAGAATGCTCGACCGCAAGGTGGAGGATCTCTTGGAAGGAGAGGATATTCGGCCTGCCCGTTTCCCCGAATCAAATCCCACTGAACTCGTGTGGGATGTTTTGGGGAGATGCATTGCATATGTACCAACGACTATCCAACAGTTATCAATAGCGCTGGTGGAAGAATGGAACAACCTACCACGAGAACTCCTTACCAACTTTGGGGCCAGGATGGCAGCATGAAGCAGAGCATGCATTGCTGTCCATAGTGATCATATACACTGTGCCTCTATTTTTGTAAACCTAGAGAACTATCACATTGTATAGTGTAGCGTACCCTATTGTGTATGAATACAAGTATCATTTCTCTTCGTTCCATTGTATATTCCGTTTAGTTGCCTACTGTAGCATATTGTAGTACTCCTCTCTATGTATGATTCACGTTTAATCGAGCTATGTTACTTGGCAGTGGCACAATATGCGAATGTTACTTTCGCCCTTAAGTTTTGCACACCAGTGTAGTACGCAGCTGTAGTTCCAGAAAACAACGAGATATTTGACGACCTAAGAAGAAATGGAGGAATTAATTTTAATAAAAGTACATGGAGTGGAGACGGAACAAGCCTATATAATATTTCCATTTTGTATATGATGATGACAAAAAGGATTTTCCATGGATGTTACGATATTCACTGCATACACTGTTGGCTTACAATTAGATTCACTTAAATGTAAACACACTCGTACAACACGCAACTACGTGGAAAGTTTCTGTCGCAAAAAAAACAAAAAACAAAAAACAAAAAACAAAAAAAACAAAAAAGCAGACAAGGAATGAAGAAAAAAAGACTCAATGGTGTACCTGCAGCGAGGTTTTGTTAGTGAGTTATGGCTACCCGATAATACAAGTTACCCAGAATGAGAAACAGATATTTACAGAAAATAGCCTCATGTAAAATCCCTCATACATATGATATTTTCATTGAAACCAACATTTTTTTTGAGAAAATAATAAGGGTACAAAATTCTTCGTGAGGTAAATTTTACTAATGTCTTTGTTTTGCATTCCTGAAGAATTGCAGTTTAAACAAGCAGTTAGGTTTTCATCCCTCTTTTCATTTTTATATTCTCTACGAAGTACCGAGAGAAAATATTGAATTCAAACCCGTAATTTCAATATGGAGAGTCTAGCGAAAATACGAGATCCATGACTAAAACCTCTGATGTGTTACACCCACATGACTTTCTCTGGCTGTTCTACAAACTTCTTACATAAGATTATTCTTCTTTCTGCACCTTGCTAATCGAGGTACTCATTAGCACAATGTTATTATTTCTTAGTTCCTTATAAGTAGGAAAAAAATAAGGGAATACACTAGGCTAAACAGACTGTCAAATGTTTTAAAAGCTGTCGTTATGCGATTGTCATTACAAATCGCTTCTTTTCTTGGCCGGGAGTAGAACAAAAGAAAAACGGACACTCCCGTCTGAGAAAAGTATAAGTACTTCACAGCTATAAAATTAATAACAATGAATACCACGAAAATGATAAGCTCCACGAAAAAAAAGTAATTGACATAACTTGTGTATTTTAACAAGACCTACATATTTTGTATATTAGGTTTTTGTCTATCTCTTACAGTTTACTAGTTATGCCAAATTAAACAAAATTCATCCAGAATAAACAGGTCTTTAGAAGCTATTCCCAGAAAATGCAAGATATACATTTTATTTGTTAGGTAAATATCTTTAATATACGATATTTTAATCAAAATCGTTAGAGCCATTTTTAAGAAAATCAACATTTTCGAAAAAAGTTCCATGTAAAGGGTAGTTTGGGATGGGGGGATTTTCCTCAAAATCTTCGTGTCGCATCCTTGGAAGATACTAAACTTAAATACCAAGTTTGGTACTTCAGTTACTTTTCGTTTTTGAGTTATCTGTTCACAGACACACGGACACACTGACACACACGGACCTTTTTCTGAAAATGCTTTTTTTGGATACAGGGGGTCCTAAAACATGTATTTCCGGTAAAATCTCGGTATCGAATTTTTTTGGTGGAATACAATACTTCTCTATCCCTATGTACATTGTTCATACGGGGCTAGAGAAAGTAAAAAATGCTTTTTAGAAAGCATCCGTGCGCGCTTATGTGCGTGTGCATGTGTGATCAACGAAATGTCGAATAATTGCCGAACATGGTCTTTTAAGTTCACCATCTTACGAAGATGTGACTCGAACATTGTAAAGTAAATATCCCTATCCCAAATTAGTCCTTACACGATTGTTCATTAATTTTTAATAGCTCAAAAATAGATTACTATTTTGATAATTAAAATTCCATATATTTTCGTTGATTGCCCAATAATAAATGGGGTGTCTCGAATTTCTGAGAACAATCCGCTTCATTCAGAATGGATTTCGTATAATTGGTAAACCATAAGAAACGCACAATATAACAAATGAAATATCATAAGACTTTCATAGCGGTCTTTTCATAAGTGAAGTAAGCATTTAAGTATTACATCGCGAATATTTGACCAGAAAATGTTAAACTTTATAAAAAAAAAACTGTGTTCCAGTCACACAAGTTTCCCTACATCTCTGTAACGAATTATTGTTGAGAACCCTATTTTTCTATCTACATCATGCTAATCGAGATTAACATTAGCAGAAATTGTCCTCATTAGTTGCTTCCTAGGGAAAAATCTAATTGTTCCATTCGCATGATGTCCTCTAGCTGTTCGGTAAACAAACCTTTTATTCCCAACATTAATTTGTTATCTGTACCACGCTAATCAAGATAAACATACGCAGAATTAGTCTTATCACTGGCTCCTTGCAAGTAGCAGGGAAATAAGAAAATGCACAGACTAAAGCAATAGTCTCGTTCTTTAAAAGCCTGTCGCTATGAGAAACAATTGAATTCCATCTCTTTGCTTTCCAGGAGTTAACAAATGAGAAACGAGAAGAAAGATGTCTTCCCGTTTGGGAAAATTTTAAATGGCTAAAATTGAAACTAATAGTTCGGAATATGTCGAAATTAGTTAACTCTGCCAAATAAATAAATAAATAAAGTAAAAATAAATAAATAAATAAATTGATTGTTTTAATGGGACCTAACTTTTTGCGTTTTTAGTTTTTGCATATCTTTTACGGTTTGCCAGTTATACAAAAGTCATCCAGAATGAAGAAGTCTTCAGAGGCTATTCGCAGAAATTTTAAGATGTACTTTTCGTTTGTCATTAAAATATCTTAAACATTTGTATTTTAATCTAAATTGTTAGAGTCATTTTTGAGAAAATCAAAGTTTTGAAAAAGTTTCATGTAAAGGGCAGTTGGGGAGGGGGAGATATTCTTGAAAATCTTCGTGTCGCATCCTTGGTAAATACCAAACCTAAGTACCAAGTATGGCATTTAACGGTTTTTTTTTTTGTTTTTGAGCTATGCCCACAGACACACACAGATGGACATTTTTATAAAAATGCTTCTTTTTATTCAGGGGATTTCAAAATATGTATTTCCGGTGAAATCAGGTATCACATTTTTGGGTTTATTGCAATACCTTCTCTATGCACTATGTACATAGTACGTGTAGAGAAAGTAAAAAATCGTATTGTACCATTCACATGACTTTCTCTACATGATAATAGAGATACAATGTAGCAGAAATTGTGTTAATTACTTGCTTCCGTGTAAGCAGAGGAAAAAATAAGGGAATACACTAGGCTAAAACCACACTCAACTCTTTTAAAAGCTAGTTGCTATCAGGTTGAAATCCGTTTCCGTGTGACAAAAGTTTTAAGCATTTTAAATCTGAAACAAATAACAAGGAATATTTCATAAATGGGCAATTCCATGAAAAAAAAAAAAAAGTATAGGATGTAAATTGTTTGTTTTAACGTAATCATCATTTTTTTTTGTATTGTAAATGTTTGTCTCTCTCTCTCTCTCTCTCTCTCTCTCTCTCTCTCCCTCTCTCTCTTACGGTTTACCAGTTATGCACAATTTATTTAGAATAAAGAGTTTTCCAGAGGCTACTCCAAGAGAATTCAAGATATAAATTCTATTTACAATATAAAATATCTTTTATATACGGCATTTTAATTAAACTCGCTAGAGCCATTTTTGAGAAAATAAAAACTGTTCGAAACTTTTTTCATGTAAGGGTAGTTTGGGGTGGGGAATTTTTCTCAAATCTTCGTGTCGCATCTCTGTAAGATACTAAACATAAATACCAAGAATTTTTGTTTTTGAGTTATCGTGTTTACAGACACACGGGCAAACGGACATGGACCTTTTTTTTTAAAAATGTGTTGTTGTTTTTTGGGGGGGATAAGGGGACCCTAAAATGTGTTATTTCCGGCGAAATTTCGTATCGAATGTTTGGGCGGATTGCAATACTTTCTCTATACACTATTTATGTAGTACGTGTAGAGAAAGTAATAACCTGGAGACACTAAGCAAAAGAAGCACCTAGGATAAATTGTACAAAACAAAAGAATGACCAGGTAGTAAATCCTATAATGATAAATTAACGCTTCTATGCATGAAGTAGTTTACATTAATTAGTAATATCCTTAGACAACAACTAACACATTTAAAGTTGTGAATTGAAATTAAAATATCTTTATTTTTGAGATTTTTGGAAAGAACGTTCTATTTATAACTCACTTCAAAATATTTGTTTTGTGAGTAATATTTCGGGCTCTCAAAGAAGTTATTCTTTTTACGGATGACAATCTAGACCACTATGTTCTTTCTCGCCGCGTTTTTGCTGAAGCTTATGTGGAACATAACTGTATCATAGAATTTGCAGCTGTTGTTTATTCTCAAATCCTTGTATTTGAAACATTCCCATAACAGGATAAAGGTTACAAAAGCTTTATTGTAATGTGGCCATTATGTCGAACTCGATATTGAATTTCATTGGGGAGGTAATCCGTCTGAGCAACGGTTCGGCTGGTTTCGTATCAGCCAATGGCAGGCAGGCCTGTACGGTGTGATGATTACATTTCCAGACAGACACGAGAGGAGAAAAGTTAATTGCTGATCGCAGATTCCGAAAATGGAAATCATCGTCGTGTCTCTACCAAAGCGTTATAAGAATGGAAGTTCCATTACCAGAGTGACGTTGCTTGTTTCAATACAACCAGTGCAGCAATACATACGCGGTAGGTATAATTACCAGGCTGGACAGAAATGGTTGCTTGTTCCAAGATAATAATGGTTTTTGATACAATGTGTGGCAGAGATGGAGCACAAGAGACAGCTCTAGATAGTCTCTCCTATTCGTATCACAAATTAGCCCTTACCATTTCCCATATAGTCTTTTTAACCACACTGGGTTTATGATATCAAAATTCATACTTTTACACCGAACATTCGATATTTATACATTTATTTATATTCTTCTTCAACTTAGGAACGCAATGAATATAAAAAATCATTATCAATATTTTACTATACACACTATAACGACCATGTGCATTTTGAAAAATAAAAGTGCGTGTGTGTATGTGCGCGCGCGCGCATGTGTCTATAAAATAAAAATAAACTGTCAGATACTTGCGACATTTTGTGCTGTCGATACATTTTTTTTTATCCAAGAGACTAAGATTTTATTTTAATTTTCCTTCCTGAGAAACATTTCCTTCCCTCTTCCCGAAAAAAAAAAGTTTAGGTTTCAGAAATTATGGTCTTGTAGTCTATAAATTTCACTCTAAATTTCTCTAAAAATATGTGTGGGTGTGTATGTGCGCGCAAATCTCGTTAAAGTATCACGGTTGATGCCAGATTCATTTCGAGATGCTTCCTTGTTATTCGTTTAAATTTTCCAATGCTACTTTACTCAAATGGTAAGAATTCATTATTTATCTATGTTTCATATACTCTTGAGCATACAAAAATAACGAAATTTCAATATCAATATTTTATTTTATATTTTTTGTGGTTTGTGAGTATTTTCTTCTAAGCGTAAACATTTATTAATAACTCACATGGCGACTAGATGTTAAAAGATTTGAATATCACAAATTTCCCTCTTATTTAAATATTAAGACCTTTTCTCTTAACGTGTACCTTGATTATAACGAAGTAGAAGTAGAATACATTTTTGCAATATTAATTAGTTGCGGAATAGGTAAAGAAAATCATGTGAATGGAATACAGATTCTGCTTTCTCATGGTCATGTAAAGAGTACAGATATTAAAGCATCACATAGCGATAGGCTCTTTAAAAGTCTGAATCGTTTTACCTACTGTATCGTCCAAGAAAATCTGTAAATGTGAATCGAAAGTTTATTGGATTAACAAAAAGCACCCAAAATGACAAGCCTTCGTAAGAATATTTTTAGAAGAGTGAGTGGAGAAAATCACGTGAGTTAAACGCATTAAAGTTTGTTTAAATAGCAGGTTAGGTCTAATACGTTCTTAGCATTCTTAGGGTAGCATACATGAGAGAAAAGATTTGCTATGGTAAAACTAGTTATAAAGAACAGTAAAAAAAATCTGATGTGTTACATTCACATGAGTTGCTCTAGCTGTTTCACAAATTTACTTTCCTTAAAAAAGAGCTCTTTTATCTACTTCATGCTAATCGAGAAAAACATTAGCCGAGATGATCTTATTGCTCAGTTCCTTGTAAGTAGAAAGAAACTAAGGGAATACACTAGGCTAAAGCGATTGTCAGATCTTTTAAAAGCAGATCGCTAAGTGAAACAGTTGAAATTCGGCCTTTGCTTGCCAGGAGTAAGCAGAAGACAGAAGAAAAGAAAGATGTTTCCCATTTGAGAAAAGTTTAATACCTTGAAATTGAAACCAATACTCGAAGTATCTCGAAAGCGGTTAACTTAAAAAAAAAATGTGACATAAATTGTTTGTTTTAATGAGTTATACATTTTTGAGCAGTAAGTTTTTGTCTATTTCTTCAGAATGAAGAGATCTACACAGGCCATTGCCAGAAAATTAAGTTTTCTGTGCGCCATATTTGAGAAAATAAAATTTTCAAACGTCTTCCATGTAAAAGAAAGGTAATTGGGGGTGAGGGTATTTTCAAACATTTTGCTCTTACAAAATATCCAAAGCCTTTTATTCTGTAATGCGTCACGTAGTTTTTCAAGAAAATGTAGTAGTATTGTGTCTTTCATCTATCATCATTTGTATTACTGTATAATCAAGAAACATGACATTCATATATATGACAAACATTCAACACTAAATGTATAACTTCATTTGAAACATACCATGCAATGCTCTAACAATTTTGATTAAAATGCCATATGTTTAATATATTTTCATAACAAATGAAATATATATATATACCTTGATTACTTAATTACAGAATAAAAAGGCTTTGGATATTTTGTAAGAGCAAAATGTTTGAAAATACACTTAATAATAATAATAATAATAATAATAATAATAATAATAATAATAATAATAATTTACAGTAAATTAGCACTGGGTCTTGTACCTTAATGTTGTTCTGGTATTATAGAGGTATGCAAATATTTGGTCACGTGACACATAGTTTAAAAAGTTCGAGTGAGTTAACACCTTAGTTACACTCAACCCACTGTACTAACCTTTAAAAAAACAATGAGAAGGAATCAAATCAAACACTGAAGTAAATAATTATAAGAATGGGGTGATTTGTAATTGTGACAAATTTAATTGTGCAACATGTAATTATAAACACAAAATTTACGATAATTGTACCTTCTACTGTAATTTCGCTTGGATAATCCCAGCAATCGCGTAGGTCAGGTAGTACCATGAGGTCATTTTTTTGGTAGTGTATAACGCAGGCGGTGACACTGATGATACATGAATGATGATGGAGCACCGGTGGAATGCGATGGCGGGGGAAGCCGGAGTACCCAGAGAAAACCCGCCCCAGCGCCGTTTTGTCCACCACAAATCTCACATGCGGTCGCTTGGGATCGAACCCCGACCGTCTAGGTGAGAGTCGAGTGGTCTAACCACTCGGCCACAGCGCGGCCCTCCATGAGGTCAAGTAGTATACGTTTGCCATACGGTTAATAAGGTTTTTTTTTTTCAATTTGAGATTAGCCGAGATACATGCTATTTTTAAACCTGAAGTTCCGGAATTTCATATTTCGGGAATAACAGCTGGTCTTACTAATGTAATCCGAGTACAGTACCCGTTATGGAAAGGGCAATTTAGCGAAGGCTAAGCATAAACATTATAGGTATGGACTTGCTAACTTTGCTTAGATTCCTCGGAAAAAATAAGGGGCCATTTTCCTTAATCCCACCTTAAATATGGCAACTACACTTTAGAAAGTGTTTTGAAAGTTTCCCTCAGCTCTCCTACAAGACAATAAATAAAATCGTGCAACACAAAAGCACCTCCATATGCTGCTATTTTCTTAGTTTTGCAGTATGATTTTTCTATATGTATGTTTTTATACAACCCTTTAGTAGCCTTGCTCTTCTTGGATTCATTTTTGTCGTTAGTCATGTGCTAGCTTTCAGAGATGAAACACAACCATCGGGAAAAAATCGCCATTGGTCCCAACTCAACTGTTCTAAATATGCTGGCTCAACCCAAATTAATTGAATCTGGTGCATTATAGCACAATTACACTACACATTATTAATTATTTTAGAGGCCTACACAAACTTCCATTAGGAACCAGAGTTGGATAGAAAGAGGACTGAGCATTTCCATGGCAACGGCTAGCTGTGACGTCAGACTTGAAGGATCCATTCTGGATGAGTTTTGCAAAATTTTGTATAAGTTAAACCGTAAGAGATAGACAAAAGCTTACAACACAAAAATGCAGATCTCGTTAAAACACATCATTTATCTAATATACGTTTTTCTTGTAGAGTTGACCATTTTTGAGATACTCTTTGTGATTTATTTCAGTTTTAAACTACCTAACTTTTCTCAAAAGCAACCAAACGAAGCGAACCGAACCTCAATTGCTTCACATAGCGACCAGTTTTTAAAAGATTTAACTATCGCTTTAGCACAAAGGATTCCCTTATTTGCCTTCTACTTACAAGGAAGCAAGTAATAAAACCAATTCTGCTAATGTTTATTACGATTAGCATTATGCAGATAAAAGAATAATCTTTTATAATAATAGTATTCATATACATAAGAATGGAACACATCAGATTTTTTCCTTATATATAATATTTGTATGTATGTGTATATAGCGTATAGTCTTCTAAATTTTGGATAATTTGTTTTTATTCCAAATTTTTGCAATGCACATTTTGTGACAAAATCAACCCTGTTACCCCAGAGTGAAATTAATGTGTAAAGCATATGTGATGTTACCGGTTTTAACATTCACAGGAAAAGCTTTTATATGTGTGTGCAGGTTTATTACTGTATTTAGTATCCAATGCTGAAGAGAGTTCAAATCGTATATAGTCTCTCCTGATGATGGAACTCACTCAAACGAAACTAATAGAATTACACTGCAACAGGCACACAAATTGGACAAGGAATATTATTGGTTTTTATTGAGCTTATAATAATACAGCAGCAACAACAATAAGCAGATATACCGGCAATCATGTACATGATTAAATTGTTCCGGTCTGAAGTTCGGATCTTGGCAATAACACGTCAAACACAAACACGGAATCTGTGCAATCATTCCCCTTTCACACGCCCATGTGTATGTGTGCGTGGGTGTGTGATTGTTTCCACATTGAAACCGGTGCAACGAAACTAATTCGGCTACGTATGGATTATGTAAACACGCCCCACTCAAACGCTGCTCAGTTTGTGTTCATATTATTTAGGCATTACGTTCGGTTGGATTATTTCAAGAGTTAAACGGATTGCTCTCGACAGAAGTGAAATTGAAACCATGTTTGTGTTCTTTTATTTTTCCGTGATCCCGAGACAAATGCTCAAATAGTTTGCACGTTCTTTACACAAACAAAGCGACACTTTTCATCTCAGTTATTCCCTTCTATAGTGATGCCGAGGTGAAAAAATCTGATTTGTTCCACACATAACCTTCTCTAATACAACAATTCTTACAAAAAATTATTTTTGTATTTACAACATGCTAATCAAGATACACATTGGCAGAAATGGTCGTATTACTTTCTTCATTATAAATAAAAGGGAAATAAGGGAATACATTATACTAAAACGATAGTCAATTATTTTAAAAGCTGGTCACTATATTGGATCGCTTTGCGTGATCCCGTTTGTGAAAATTTAAGTAGTTTAAAACTTAAACCACTAAAAAGGAATATCACAAAAACGATCAACTCTACAAGAAAAATCTATACAGTATGATATAAATTATGTGTTTAAATGACATCTACATGTTTATGTGTTTATTGTTTGTCTATCTCTTACAATTTAACCGTTATGTAAAAGTTCTGCAACATTCTTCAGAATAAAGAGCTCTTCAGAGGCTAATTCCAGAAAATCAAATAGTTTATTTGTCATGTAAATATCTTTAATATACGGTATCTTAATCAAAACCGTTAAGTCATTTTTGAGAAACACAATAGTAAGGAGTAAAAGGTGGTTTGTGGTGGGGGGTGGGTATCTTTTCTGAAAATCTTTGTGTCGCATCCTTGGAAGACATTAAACATAAATTCCAAGTTTGACTCTTAACGGTATTTTCGTTTTTGAGGTATGCTTTCCACACACACACACACACACACACACACACACACACACACACACACACACACACACACACATACAGCCCTTTTTCTAAATAAGTTTTTTCGGGCTCAGGGGACCTCAAAACTTACATTCCGGTGAAATCTCGACACCGAATTTTTAGGTAAAATACAACACCTGCTTTAGCTACTGTGTACATTGTAAGTATATAGTGCTAGAGAAAGTAAAATAGAATTGATAATTTTAAGCCAAAAGAATATATTGATCCAAAGGTCAGTGATTAGCATAAGGAGGAAAAACTAAAATTTCAAAATGTATCGCCGAACCAGGAAAAAAACTGTTGTTACAGAGAGCGTTATTTTTAAAAGACCACCTGAAACTGGTTATTAGCATTACAGAGATGTTTAAAAGCGACATGTTTTATCATTCATATTATGCGTGGCTTAATAGTAACTTGCAGTATAAGTGTGGTAAGTGCAACACTGAAGAACAGGACTTGCATCTGTACGCCACAATTAAATATACATTTCCTGAATAGTGTTGAAAACCAGTTCTTATTGTACACGGTACCACAGGCGCTCACAATACTGATACATGAAATGATATGATAATTGGGAAAAGGAAATTTGGAAACGTTCCAGGCTTAAGTTAGGGTACCCCTCGACATTTAGCAATTACGTAGGCTGAGGATAATGTGGAAAAAAAAAAAAAAAAACCTCACTAAGAGTGGTAATGGTGGGATTTAAATTGCAGACCTCCCGTTCATGAATCTGTGCCTTAACAACGATTGTGAATAATAGATATAGTACTTAAATGAAAATAAAATTTATTAAAAGCTGTTGAACATGGAGGTTACAGTAATAGAGTTGCCACATTAACATTGGTTCTGAACTGGTGATCGATTTTTTGCGCCTGGATGTGGACCTTAAACAAATCAATAACTTCCACTTCATTCTTGCTGCTGCATGAATTAACGTAAGAAAATATTAATAAATAAAAGGCAAAAGCCTGTGCAAGTTTAAATATTAAAATTCAACAAATATGATTATATATTCCTTTCTGCAATAATAAATACTACATCAACAATTACAGGATTTATTTTACAAAGATTCTTTTCACACTGTGGTCACAGCAGTGCGGCTCGGACTGAACTCCCGCCCAGTCATAATATCCGCGCGTTATCAATGTTACAGTTATAATTACATGATAACCACATACCTTATAATGATGTAGAAAATGTCTGTCACTCTCTCTTATATATATATGACATATTTATATATGTTATATATACGTATATATAAACATTTCTGTGTGCGTGTGCAACGAAAAGTCCGTTAAATACTAGGCATGCGATACGAAGATTTTCAAGAAACACCCCCCCCCCCCAACTACCATTCGAAAATTTTGATTTTCTCAAAAATGGCTCTTAACGATTTTGATTAAAATATAGTAAATTAAACATATTTGCATTACAAATGAAACATATATCTTGAATTTTCTGGGAATATCCTCTGGAGACTTCTTTATTCTGGATGAATTTTGTGGAATGTTGCAAAACTGGTAAACCGTAAGAGAAGACAAAAACTTAATACACAAAAAAGGTAGACCTCGTTACAACACACAATTTATGTTATATATATTTTTTTTCGTGGACTTGACGATTTTGAGATATTCCTCATTATTGGTTTCAGTTTTAAAATACTTACACTTTTCTCATACGGGAATTTACCATCTCCTGACCATACAAACAAAGGAACTTCAATCAGAAACCAACCAGCTTTTTAAAAGATTTTACTATCGCCCTAGCCTATAGTAGTCCCTATTTTCCCTTCTATATACAAGAAAGCAAGTTATAAGAAATTTCTGCTGATTTTTTTTTTTCTCGACTAGCATGAAGTAAATAGAAGAGTAAGCTTTTTAACAATAATTGATTACAGAGATGTAGAGAAAGTCGTGTGAATGGAACACATTAGATAATAACTGCCGTGAAGTTGTATAACAGGCTATTCTGTAATAAAAAAATCTGATGTGTACCATTCACATGACTTTCTCTACATATCTGCAACAAATTATTCTTAAAAAGCTTATACTTCTATTTACTTCAAGCTAATCAGAAAAAAATTAGCAGAAATAGTCTATTACTTGCATCCTTATAAGTAGAAGCGGAATAAGAGAGTACCATAGGTTAAAGTGATAGTCAAAAACTGAAGTTCCTTTGTTTGTATGGACAGCAGTTGACAAATTCCTGTATGAGAAAAGTATAAGTTTTTCAAAGCAGAAACCAAAAACAAGGAATGTCTCAAAAAGGACGAACTCCACGAAAAAAAGTATGTAACATAAATTGTGTGTTTTAACGTGCTCTACATTTTTCATGTTGTAAGTTTTTGTCCATCTCTTGCGGTTTAGCACTTGTTCAAAAGTCCGTAAAATTCATCCAGAATAAAGTACTCTTCAGAGGCTATTGCTAGAAAATTCAAGGTATACATTTTATTTATCAGGTAAATATCTTTAATATACGAAATTTTAATCAAAATCGTTAGAGCCATTTTTGAGAAAATAAAAAATTTCGAAAAAAGTTCCATGTAAAGGGTAGTTGAGGGTGGGGGGATTTTTCTCAAAACCTTCGTGTCTCATCCCTGGAAGATAAACTTAAATACCAAGTTTGGTATTTTACCGACTTTTCGTTTTTGAGTTATCGTGTTCACAGACTCACGGACACACACACGGATCTTTTTCTGAAAATACTTTTTTTGTATACAGGGGACCCTAAAACATATATTTCCGGTGAAATCTCGGTATCGAATTTTTTGGCGGAGTGCAATACCTTCTCTATACAATGTACATAGTGCGTGTAGAGAAAGTAAAAAAGTCGTACCTGTATATATACAATATCTTGAAATAGGATAAAAACGGTAAAACTATAACTATATACATCTCCTTGCAGCTCACTGTACAGTTGACAATTTCTGGTTAGGTATGCCTTTAAACTGGTTGTAACCTATTGTTTCTCTATTGGTATAGATCTAATATTTTCTTAAAAACGCTTATTCTTCCATCTACTTCAAGCTAATCGAGATAAACAATTGCAGAAATTGTCTTATTGTCTATTTCCTAATAGGTACAAGTGCATTAGAGGAATGCAGTAAATTTTAGGCGAGTCAAATCTTTTTAGAACGGGTTACAATGTGATACTTTGAAATTTTAAACTAATAAAAATAATCTCGGAAATGGTGGGTTCCTCAGAAAAAAGTATTTGACATAAACTGTGTGCTTTAAATCCACTTATGCTTTTAGTGGTATAACTTTGTCTATCTTTTACGGTTCATCAGTTATGAAAAGTTATTCAGAATGAGGAGCAAGTCAGAAAATTCAAGGTATAGATACCTAGATTTAATTTTACATGAAAATATGTAAAACATACGGTATTTAATCAAAATCGATAGAGCCATTTTCAAGAAAATAAAAATTTTCTAAACTCTTCCATGAAAATAGTAATTTGGGGTAGGAGGACTTTCCTATAAATGTTCTCGTATCCTTGGAAATGCTAAACCTAAATTCCAAGTTTGGTATCTAACGGACTTTTCATTTTTGAGTTAAAATGCTCACTCTCTCTCTCTCTCTCTCTCCCTCACAAACACACACACACATGGAAGAGCTTTTTCTGACAGTTTTATTTTTAGAACGGAGTGCCTCAAAAAACCTGGACATCGATTGTTTTAATGCAGTGCAATAGTTCCCACTAGAATGTCTCCGTAGTCGAGTGGTGAGCGAGCTGACATCTCACACGCAAGTCCTGGATTCGATTCCCGGCTGGGAAAGGGGATTTTTCTTTAACCACATTTATTCCTTGTCCCCCACAGAGTCTGCAAGTATGTATGTGAGAGCGAATGTGTGTGGGTGTGTGCGTATGTGTATGTTTGAGGAAAATAAAAACGATTTAGAAACGCAACGTAAAGAACACACAGACAAGTTGTTTCTAATGCCCCCGATATGCCCTTAGATGTTAAAGGGATGTATGCGAATGTAACAATAAATAATAATAATAAAAAAATAGTTCCAAAATACTCTGCATAGCAGCGAAAGTAAACCCTTACCCAAATCATTGATCACAATCTAGGCTCGAACTTGGGTTCTTCGAGTTAGTAGAGAAATACTTATTATTTTGCGGATATGGTTTCGTGGGTATTAATCGCATAATATGAAATACATAATTGGTAATGTTGCTTTATGTAACGCCAATATCTGTAAAATAAAAACGCAAGAACAGGACCAGAGAAATTAGCGATATTACACTTAGCATAATAAGCCCACAGTTCTGTACATTAAAAGAAAGGGAAAACAAAGCCGCAGTCGTATTCCTGCCACGGAAGCCCATTATTTTGCTGGGCCGGACCTTAGCGAGGCTATACGTTAATTCCAAAATTATTTCTCTGTTTTGTTTTACGCGCATAAAACACAATAATGGCCACTAACGGTAGCTATAAAGTATGCTCTTGAAGAAGGGGTTCTCAACCACCATAAAGATACACGAGCAAATCGCGATAAAACTAAGGTAAAGTTGCACGAAAACCAGCTCTTTCTTTACGACTCTCTTATATTCTTAATATTATAATAATAACAATAATAACACCACTAAGAGAAACGTCCTTAAAGCTTTTTTTAATTTGCATATTCAAGAGAAAATTACTTTTTATTTTCGCCCCTCCTAAAAACTTTAATAAATAACGAATGAAAGTGGTGAGGATTTAAATTAAGATTTCTGTCTAAAAGTTTCTCCAACGGGAATGTTTGTGATGATGCACACATACATAAGTTTCAAAACAGATGACCAAAGTTTGTCGGAATGGGGTGCTACGGGAATGAAACCATATTTTAAACTCAAGTTGTTTCCTACTAAGAGCGGGGGTGGAGGATCCGGTCTCTCTCTAGGTCCTTTGCATGCCAACACACAAAATTAGTGTAATGCTGTTGCATCACTACACAATACTTTTGTATATGGTCATAGCAAGCATGACCGGTTTAGCTCAAGCAACAATAATTAACTATATTCTTTTACTTTTATTTATTTCATGTCGAGGTCATGTGCTACTTAAAATGTTGTAAACAGGTCATAATTTCTTATCTAAAACTCAAGCGGAGTTGCAATACAGCGTACTAGAAGAGAGTGTTCCTTGTGAAGTTATTATAAAAAAGCTGATGTGTTCCATTTACATGACTTTCTATAGCTGTTCTAAATAAATTTTCCTTGCGAAAGATTATTCTTATATCTACGTCATGCTAATCAAGATAAATAGTGTCAAAATTGGTCTTATTACTTGCTTCTTTGTAAGTATGTAGAAGGGAAATAAGGGAACACACTAGGACTAGGTGAAATAATTGAAATTCGGTTCCCGTTTGACAAAAGTTTAAGTACCTACCTTAAAACTGAAACAAATAACTCGGATTAAGCGGTTTACAAAAAAAGTATATGACATAAATTGTGTGTTTTAATGGAATTTATCTTTTTTGTATAGTACGATTTTGTCTATATCTTACGGTTTACCAGTTATACAAAATTTATACAAAAGTCATTCAGAATAAAAAGGTTTTCGGAGGCTATACACAGAAAATTCAAGATATATATGTATATTTCGTTTGTCACAAAAATATCTTAAACATGTGAGCTTTTAATAAAAACCATTAGAGCAAGTTTTAAGAACATCAAAGTTTTCCAATAATGTTAAACGTAAAGGGATTTTTCTTTTAGTGTCGTATCTTTGGAAGATATTAAATTTAGTTATAAAGATAATTTAGTTTGGTATTTCGTTCCCCTTTCCTTTATGAGCTATGCTGCGCGCACACACACATGGACATGTTTCCAAAAATAATTTTTCTTTTTCTATACGTACTGTGTACATAGTGTATAGAGAAGGTATTGTTTTGCACCCAAAAATTCGATACCGAGATTTCAGGGGAAGTATATGTTTTGAGATCCCCTGAAGTCAAAAAAAAAACATTTTTAGAAAAATGTCCGTGTTTGTGTCTCTCTATCAGTCTGATCTCTATGTATGTGCGTGTGAGAGTGTGTGTCTGTTGGCAGCATAGCTCAAAAACGAAAAGACCGTTAAATACCAAACTTGGTATTTAAGTTCAGTACCTTCCAAAGATGCGACACGAAGACTTTCAGGAAAATCCCCTCACCCCCAACTACCCTTTACATGGAAACATTTTGGAAATTTTGACTTTCTCAAAAATGGCTGTAACAATTTTGATTAGAAAGCGTTATGTTTAAGACATTTTATGGCAAACGAAATGTATATCTTGAATTTTCTGGTAATAATCTCTGAAGACAGGCTTATTCGTGATGAATTTTGCGGAATTTTGCATAACTAGTAAACCGTAAGAGATAGACAAAAACTTGTTTAATAAAAATGTGGAGTTCGTTAAAACACACAATTTACGTTATATAATTTTGTTCACGGAGTTGATCATTTCTAGATATTCCTTGTTATTGGTTTCAGCAATAAAATACTTATACTTTTCTCATATGCGAATTTGCCAACTTCTGTCCATACAAAGGAACTTCAATCATATAGCAACCAGCTTGACTATCACTTTAGCCTATGATACTCCCTTATTTCACTTCTATTTACATGGAAGCAAGCAATAAGACGATTTCTGCTAAACTTTTTCTCGACTGGCATGAAACAAATAGAAGAAGAAGCTTTTTAACAATAATTTGTGTAGAAATGTAGAAAAAGTCATGTGAATTGAGTAAATTAGATTTTTTTATTCAGCGAGTCTCAAAACATGTATTTCCAATGAAATTTCGATTTAGAATTTTGGGTGGAATACAATACCTTCTTTATCACTGTACATATGGGCTAAAGAAAGTAATTATTTATTTGTTAACGACGCTGCCAATTGCCAGGATCATATCAGCGCCGCCAGTATGCCGGAATTTAGTCTCACAGGAGTTCTTTTATATGTCACTAAATCTACTGACATGGGATTGTCGTTTTAAGCAAACTTAAAACTATCGGCCTGGGCCGGATTTGAACCCGCAACCTGTCTTAGTTGTGGAATTACCTTTCTGTATCCTCTGCTTGAAGAACCTCTTGACAGATGATTTTAGTTTCATATTCATGTTCCTGTGTCATAGACCGTGTAGCTATTGAACTAATCGAAACATGAGCAGCCTGAAGAATCTTATTTGATTATACACGAGGCATTGTGATGCTTAGTTGCGCATTCTCCGTCAAACATCCCCCATTTTATTTCATTTATTAATTACGTTCTCTACCTATAATAAGTAGGGGAGCATTGTGTTACAATTCGTTGCTGAGATCTCGCCAGCAATACACGTTTTGAGAGTCCTGAATAAAAGCATTTTTAGAATAAGGTCCCTGTGTATGTGTGTGTGTGTGTGTGTGTGTGTGTGTGTGTGTGTGTGTGTGTGTGTGTGCATAGCATAACTCAAGAACGAAAACTCGATTAAATACCTAAATGATATTTAAGTTTAGCATTTTCCAAGAATCCGACATGATATTTTAAATCACCCACGCTAAACTACCTTTATAAGAAACATTTTTCGAAAAATTTGTTTCTCTTAAAAATAGCTCTAACGATTGTTACTTTCTCTAGCCCCGTATGTACAATGTATATAGGGATAGAGAAGTATTGTATTCCACCCAAAAATTCGATACCGAGATTTCACCTGAAATATATATTTTAGGGTCCCCTGTATCCAAAAAAAGCATTTTTACAAAAAGGTCCTGTGTCTGTGAACACGATAACTCATAAACGAAAAGTCGGTAAAGCACCACACTTGGTATTTAAGTTTAGTATCTTCCAGGGATGCGACACGAAGATTTTGAGAAAAATCTCCCCACCCCAAACTACCCTTTACGTGGAATTTTTTTTGAAAATTTTGATTTTCTTAAAAATGGCTCTAACGATTTTGATTAAAATATCGTATATTAAAGATATTTAGCTGACAAATAATATGTATATCTTGAATTTTCTGGGAATAGCTTCTAAAGACCTGTTTATTCTGGATGAATTTTGTTTAGTTCGGCATAACTAGTAAACCGTAAGAGATAGACAAAAACTTACGGTACAAAAAATTTAGGTCTTGTTAAAATACACAAGTTATGTCATATACATTTTTCTCGTGGAGCTTACAGTTTTTGAGGTATTCATTGTTATTAGTTTCAGTTGTGAAGTACTTATATTCTCAGACGGGAGTGTGCGGTTTTCTTTTGTTCTACTCCTGGCCAAGAAAAGAAGGGATTTGTAATAACAATCGCATAACGACAGCTTTTAAAACATTTGACTATGGTTTTAGTCTAGTGTATTCCTTATTTTTTCCTACTTATAAGGAACTAAGTAATAAGAACATTGTGCTAATGAGTACCTCGATTAGCAAGATGCGAAAAGAAGAATAATCTTATGTAAGAAATTTGTAGAACAGCTAGAGAAAGTCATGTGAGTGTAACACATCAGATTTTTATTACATGTTGTTTAAGATATTTCTACGACAGTATGTATATCTTAAATTTTATGGGAATAGCTTCCCTAGTACCTACTCTTCATTCTGGATGACTTTTGCATAACTGCTAAACAATAACAGATAGACTGAACTTACTACATAAAAAATACAAATCGCGCTAAACACACAATTTATGTCATACATTTCTGTGTAGAGTTAAACATGCCGAGATAACTCTTGCTTGTGGTTTCAATTTTAGAAAAATTATCAGTTTCTCAAATTGAAAGTGCCTATTCGGCCTTTTTCTCCTGGTTAAGCAAAGAGAACGTGTGAGCGATCAGCTCTTAAAAGATTTGATTCGCTTAATCCTAGTGTACCCCTATTCCATTTTATCTACTAGGAAATATTTAATAAAAGCATTTCTGCAAATGTTTATTCAGATTAGCGAGAAGTAGATCGAAGAGTAAGCTTTTTATTTTCTCTATGCGTCCTATGTACATAGTGTATAGAGAAGGTATTGTATTGCACCCAAGAATTCGATACCGAGATTTCACCGGAAATATACGTTTTGAGATCCCCTGAATCCAAAAAAAGCATTTTTAGAAAAATGTCCGTGTGTGTGTCTGTGTGTGTGTGTGTGCGTCTGTGAACGTGTGTGTATGCCTGTGGGCAGCATAGCTCAAAAACGAAAAGAGCATTAAAAACCAAACTTGGTATTTAAGTTTGGTATCTTCCAAGGATGCGACACGAAGATTTTCAAGAAAATCCCCCACCCCAAACTACCCTTTATATGGAAAAAAAATTCGAAAATTTTGATTTTCTTAAAAATGGCTGTAACGATTTTGTTTAAATTCTCTTATATTTAAGATATTTACTTGCCAAATAAAATGTATAACTTGAATTTTCTGGGAATAGGCTCTGAAGAGTGCTTTATTCTGGATGAATTTTACGGAATTTTGCATAACTGCTAAACGGTAAGAGATGGACAAAATCCTACCACACAAAAAATGTAACGCACATTAAATCACACAATTATATAATTATAATTTTTTCCGTGGAGTTGATCGTTTTTGAGATATTCCTTGTTTTTGGTTTCAGCTTTGAAAAACTTATAATTTTCTCATCCAGGAATTTGTCAACTGCTGTCCATACAAACTAAGGAACTTCAGTCACATAGCAACCGGCTTTTGACTATCAATTTGACCTATGGTACTCCCTTATTCGGTCGTCTCCTTAGCGCGGTGGAAGCGCAGCTGCTTACCAAGCGGGAGACCTCGGTTCGATCCTCGGTACCGGCGTCGGGTGCACTCAGCCTCGTAAGGTCCTTGGGGGGGGGCCAATTGAGGAGCTACTTGATGGAGAAGTAGCGGCTCCAGGTCATGAGGACCGCATTAACCGGCTGGGGGGTTCGAGACGCTGCCCACGTCTCACCCTCCAATACTGCATCCCATCCATGACCTCTGTAGTGGATCAAGATGGGGGACGCAGCGGCCGGGCGGTAGACCAAGGTTCCCCGTGAGCTGTCGTGCCATGGAGTTATTATTACTCCCTTATTTCGCTTCTACTTACAAGGAAGTAAGTATTAAGACTATTTCTACTAATTGTTTCTGGATTAGCATGAAGTAATTAGAAGCATAAGCTTTTTAACAATAATTTGTTGCAGAGATGTAGAGGAAGTCATGTGAATGGAACACATCAGATTATTTTACTTTCTCTATCCGCATAGTGTATAGAGAAGGTATTGCACCTCACTCAAAAAATCGATACCGAGATTTCACCGGAAATATATGTTTTAGGGTCCCCTTTATCTAAAAAAAAGCATTTTCGAAAAAAGGTCCGTGTGTGTATATGTCCGTGTGCCCGTGTGTCTGTGAACACGATAACTCAAAAACGAAAAGTCGGTAAAATACCAAACTTGGTATTTAAGTTTAGTATCTTCCAGGGATGCGACACGAAGATTTTTAGAAAAATTCCCTCACCTCCAACTACCCTTTATAAGGAACTTTTTCGAAAATTTTGTTTTTTTCCAAAGATGGCTCTAACGATTTGCATTAAAATTTCGTATATTAAAGATATTTACACGACAAATAAAATGTATATATTGAGTTTTCTGGGAATAGCCTCTGAAGACTACTTTATTCTGGATGAATTTTATGGATTTTTGCATAACTGCTAAACCGTAAGAGATGGAGAAATACTTACAACACAAAACATGTAGAGCACCTTATAACGCACAATTTATCTCACATACATTTTTTTCGTGGAGTTGAGGTTTTTGAGATACTCTTTGTTTTTTGATTTCAGCTTTAAAAAACATACTTTTCTCATACAGGAATTCAGCAATCCCAGTCCATACAAACAAAGGGAGTTCAGCCACATAGCAACCAACTTTTGAGTATCACTTTACCAATAATACTCCCTTATTTCGCCTCTACTTACAAGGAAGCAAGTAATGGGACTATTTCTGCTGATTTTTTCTCGATTAGCATGAAGTAAATAGAAGCATAAGCTTTTTAACAATAATTTGTTGCAGAGATGTAGAGGAAGTCATGTGAATGGAACATATCAGATTTTTTTAAGAATAGTTTGCTGAAGAAATGATAAGAGAACGTTATGCGAGTGTAACATAAGAGCATTTTTAATATGGAACTTACATTGCGGTATCGAAATATACACTTCAATGTTTATTTAATGAGTGAGGGCAATCATGAAAAATTCCAGAGGATTGACGTGGGCGGCATTTGAATAGTGGACATACCGAAAGGCAGCCACAGCTCTACGAGTTGCAGCGCTCGCTGGCCTCGCTCTGGTGCTTCGTGACGCACGGGATCGTGGGTTCGAATCCCGCCTTGGAGATGGGTGTTTGTGTGTTTGTAAATGTGTATATGCCTCTGTATTTAAAGTAAAAACAGAAATCAAATAGGGAAAAAAAAAAAAAAAAAAAAAAAAAAACCAAAGAATATGTTGAGAAAATGCATAAGAGGGGAGAAAAGAATACAGCGCCGGAGGCACGAGAAGACTCCGGAACTGTACTTAAAAAAAAAAGTACAGCGACAGCAACTTCGGTAACACGAACTTGTGGCTTATATGAAACAAGGACCAAACTGCGAGTGAAACATCGCTCCAGTTTTCAGTCATATGATGTGGGTAGTTCAGAATATGCTTGTGATTACCTAGAACAATGTAAGGTATAACATTTTTAATTTCTCTCTCGTACTATGTACATAGTAGGTAGAGAGATATTGCATTCCACATAAAAATTCTATGTCGAGATTTCGCCAGAAATTCATGTTTTGAGGCACATTGAATTTAAACAAAAACCTTTTTAAAAAATCTGATGTCTAGCATTCACATGACTTTCTCCACATCCCTGCAACAAATAATTCTTAAAAAGCTTATAATTCTATTTACTTTATGCTAATCAGATAAAAAAATTAGCAGAAAAAGTCTTATTTCTCGCATCCTTGTAAGTAGAAGCGAAATAAGGGACAACCATAGGTTAAAGTGATAGTCAAAAGCTGGTTGCTATGTCAATGAAGTTCCTTTGTTTATATGGATAGGAGTTGACAAGTTCCTGTATGAGAAAAGTATACGTTTTTCATAGCAGAAACCAAAAATAAGGAATGTCACAAAAACGACGAACTCCACGAAAAAAATGTATATAACATAAATTGTGTGCTTTAATGTGCTCTACATTTTTTGTGTATTAAGTTTTTGTCCATCTCTTACGGTTTAGCAGTTATTCAAAATTCAGTAAAATTCATGCAGAATAAACTACTCTTCAGAGGCTATTCCCAGAAAATTCAAGATATACATTTCATTTGTCAGGTAAATATGTTTAATATCCGAAATTTTAATCAAAATCGTTAGAGCCATTTTTGAGAAAATCAAAATTTTCGAAAAAAGTTCCATGTAAAGGGTAGTTGGGAGTGGGGGGATTTTTCTCAAAATCTTCGTGTCGCATCCCTGGAAGATACTAAACTTAAATACCAAGTTTGATATTTTACCGACTTTTCGTTTTTGAGTTATCGTGTTCACAGACACACGGACACACACACACACACTCACACACACACGGACACACACACGGACCTTTTTGTGAAAATGCTTTTTTTTTTTGGATATTGGGGACCCTAAAACATATTTCCGGTGAAATCTCGGTATCGAATTTTTGGTGGAGTGCAATACTTTCTCTATACACTATGTACATAGTGCGTATGGAGAAATTAAAAAAGATGCGCGCACATGTATGAGTGTGTGCGCGCGCGCATCCGTGTACAGCATAACTCAAAAACGAAAAAGTCCGTTAAAAACTAAACTTCGCATTTAAGTTTAGAATCGTTCAGTGACGTGACACGAAATGAGAAGAGGAGGGATTCCAGAAAATCCCTCCATCCCAAACTGCCCTTTACATGGAACACTTTAAAAAATGACTAATGATTTTGATTAAAATCCATACAGATATTTACATGGCCCTTAAAATATATATCTTAAATTTTCTGGGAATAGTCTCTCTGAAGTCCTCTTCATTATGGAGAACTTTACGAAACAGGTAAACCGTAAGAGATAGTTAAACCGTAGAACATGTTAAAACACACAATTTATGCCACGTACATTTTTTTATGAATTTAATCATTTTCGGTTAATTATTGACTTTGATTTTAAATACTTATACTTTACTCAAACATGAACTCTTCATTCGTTTGTTTTACTCAATGCCATGCAAAGAGAACCGATTTTCAATTTCATTGCATGGCGACAGATTTTAAAGGATTTGATTATCACTTTAGCCTAGTGATAGTCCCTTCTGCTTACAAGGAAGCAAGTAGTAAGGCCATTTCTGCTAATGCTTACCTCAATTAGTGTAAAGTAGTTAGAAGAAAATCTTAATAGTAATAGTTTGTAGAACAGGGCATGTGCATGGAACACAGCAACATTTTTAACTTCGAAGCGTAATTTAAATGCATGAACACATGTACTGGCAATATTTCCTTACTAGAATATTTTAAATTTGTCCTTCCTTCGCATTTCCCTGGTTTTCAGGATTATATGGTTGAAGAAATAACACTTCCAAGTTTCAGCATATAGAATCTGTTTATAATCTGGCTCTTCGCGACAGATTAGGTGTTATTATATTTATTATTACAGTAGTAACTCATTATATTTTTTATGAAAACAGCATCTTTCTCTAGACATGCCAGGCAGCAAGAACGTAACGTACGTCGACAAATAATTTCGTAAGATAAGGGAAAAATAAAAACACACGTCAATATAATCTTGTCATCTAGAAATTCAATAACATAGGATGTAAAAGGAAAGGAAAAAGTTTCAAAAATATTAAACGGTTAAATCAATAAGAAGCATCCTCTTAGAGAAAAAAGAGAAACTGTGGAGTTGTAAATATGATTGGGCTATATGGAAGAGTTGCAACTTGATTTGCGATCAGGAAGCCAGTTCAGTCGTCGTTAGATTGGCAAGGGAGAGGGAGCTTGAGGCTTCTACATTTAGACAATCATCCATCCTTCAAGCCATTCAATTACATAAATCGATGTCACTAGATTGTGCTGCCTTCCAGGACGTATTCCTGTCGTTAGCTGAGGCAGAATCCTGCTTCCACAAAACTACACAAACTTCAATAAAAAATACTCGTGCCTAACAGTCCTTTGCAGCTTTGTTTAGCTCCAAATGTATTTTAGAGACGCTTAAGAGGGAACAATGTCTTGCAGTTAGGGCATTTTGTGCCAAGACAGAGGCTTCAAAAATAAATTCGATTCTACATAACGTTCTGCTTTATATCACAATATTCTATTTACAGTTCAGAGTTGGTTGTGTCATTTGAGTATTTTATTTTTCCTTCTTAGTACATAGTATATGAATAAAGAAGGTTTGTTTGCATTCTAATCAAAAGTTTGATTAGAATTTCACTGAAAATACGCGTTTTAGGATTCCCTTTATCTAGAGCATTTTTAGAAAAAAGGCACGTGTGTGCCCGTGTGTGTGTCTATCATAAACATAGCCCAAAAAACCAAAAGTCGGTTAAATGTCACACTTGATATATCATTTTGGTATTTCTCAAGGGTATGACATGAAGATTTTCAGAAAAAATATCCCACCCAAACTGCCCTTTACATGGAAACTTTTTTTTTTCTCAAAAACAGTTAACGATTTTGTTTAAAATAGCATATATTAAAGATATTTACGTGAAAAATAAAATGTTTACCTTGACTTTTCCGGAAATAGCGTCGAAAGACCTTTTTATTCTGGATAACGCTCGCATAACTGAAAAACTGTAGGACATAGACTACACTTTAAAAATAGATCTCGTTAAAATACACGATTTATTCCATATACATTTTTTGTGAAGTTATCCATTTCCGAGATATTCCGTGTTATTGGTTTCAATTTTGAACTAGTTAAAAATTTTCTCATCTAAGAATTTAATACTCCCGTATCTTTTGTTTTACTCACGAGTCATTAAAAGAGAATCGAATTTCAATAACAACAGGTTAAAAACATTTTACAATCGCTTTAGCCTAGTGCATTCCCTTATTTCCCTTCTGCTGACAAGAAAGCAAGTAATAAGACAATTTGTGCTAATGTTAGCATGAAGTAGACAGAAGAGTAAGCTTTTGTAATAATAGTTTGTTTCAGAATAGCTAGAAAAAGTCAAGTGAATGGAACACATAAGATATTTTTGCGTGCTTTAGCTGCCGCACAGCACCTGTTGAAGCTGTTCTATCTATCCGTTTTATGTCCATCTACTGTTAATATGAAGCAACTGCCAAATAAAGATTCAAAAATCGAGCGAGATGGCTCAGACGGTTTTGTCTGTGGAACACATTCGGGAAGTGGTGGGTTCGATTCCTATGGTCGGCCTCTTAACACAGGTTTTCTTTTTTTTTGCAGGGGTTTCCCCGGGTCACCAGGCGAATGCAGAGTCCATGTCGTTTCCACTCTCATTTCGTTCATCCTTCATCCCGTTAGTTTCTATCAGGGTTGATGCTCAGTGCAGCGAGGCAGGAAAAATGGTTGCTCATTGTGAATCTTTTCGTCCCTCGATTTCGGCTGATTTTCGGAATGAGCACTGCCCCTGGTGGGGTTTTTGGATCCTGTGGGGCGAGGTCCCCTGTCTGCCTGCCTAGCTGTCGGGGTGTTTCAATCTGGAAACCATAGGGACCCTGTCACTCCTGTGCCGTCGCTGCTGGTTCCAGCAGCTCGCTATATCCGCTCACCTCTCTCTACTTCCTTGTTAGTCATTGGTACTAATCAGCAATAGGTTCGGTGCCAATCCCCTCCGTTCGTACCTTACTCCTATTCCTAAAGATTAAAAATGTGATGAAATTGAATTTTTGAGTTTGATTCCATCTTTCAATCGTTGTCGAAACACACGGAATTGTGTAAAAGTATAATTAATTATCATTGATTAACCTAATGGAGGTAACCGGAACTTACTCGTCATTGGAATAAACTATCTCAAATATGATTTGAGCTCTACTTATTGGTTACAGAGGAAATACGAGTCAGTTGAGAAATTTAATGTATCGGCCACGGTAGCTCAGTTGGTTGGAGCACAAGATTCATGGTATAAATCCCGATCATTGCATTGCACTGAATGTTTTAATATGATTCTATATTTCAAACCTTGCCTTATTCACAGCCTTGATTGAAAAAATAAAGTAATTAAAATGTAACGTAAATCAAAACTTGAAGGAAAATTGGATGTGTTCCATTCACATAACTTTCTCTACAAACTATTGTTATAAAAGATTATTCGTTTTTCTACATCGTGCTAATGGAGACAAGTATTAGTTCCTTCAAAGCAAAAGAGAAATGAGGCAATACACCGGCTAAAGTGATAGTCAAATCTGTTAAAAGACCAGTCGCTATGTGAAACAACTAAAATTCGATCTTCGCATTACAAGGCCAGGAGTAAAAACAAATAAGAGACGAAACGAAGGATAACCACCCGTTTGAGAAAAGTGTAAGTAGCTTCAAATTGAAACCAACAGCATAGAATATTTAAAAAAGGATTACTTTTACAAAGAAAGAAAACCGAAAAATGTATATGGCATAATTTGTGTGTTCAAACGAAACCTATATTTTCTGTGTAGCAAATTTTTGTCTACGTCCTCGGTTTACCTGTTATTAAAAATCCACCCACAATGTAGAGGTCTTCAGAAGCTATTCCCAAAAAACTCAAGATATATATTTTACTTGTCATGTACATATCTTCAATATTAAAGTATTTTAATCAAAATTGTTAGATTTTTGAGAAAAATAAAATGTTCAAAAATATTTCGATGTAAAGGTTAGATTGGGGTGGGAGGAGTTTCTTAATGTTACACCCATAGAATGTACTACACTTAAATGCATATTTTGTGTAAAACGAGCTTTTCGTTTCTAAGTATGCTGTCCATACTCGCTTACCTTTTTATAAAAATGATTGTTATGATAATAAAATATCCTCAAAATATTCATTTTCGGTAAAATCTCCGTATCGAACTTTTGGTGAAATACAATACCTTCTCTATATACAATGTACATAGCTGTCAACGAATTTTATATTTTATTGACACCTGAACCATTTTTGTGCAAGATTTCTTGCAGAAAATAAATCAGAGCAGCAGTCTTAGCTCGTAGTGGATGGTCAAACATGCTTTGCAGTTTTCAGTGTCAGCTTCCGCTATTTCTATTTTGAGAACAGTTGAAGTACGCAATAACAATGAGATAACAATGTATATCGAGGAGTCACATCTTTGAATGATATTCAACAAAAATATTCAGTGTGATATTTTTCTTCTTTATTCTGTTCACACACAAGCGCGCACGCATGCACATGGACCTTATTCTAATTACTTTCTCTACACGTACTATGTACATAGTGTATAGAGAAGGTATTGCATTTCACCCAAAAATTCGATACCGAGATTTTACTGGAAATACATATTTTGGGTCCCTCTAAAATCCAAAAAAAACATTTTCAGAAAAATGTCCGTGTGTGTGTGTGTGTGTGTGTGTGTGTGCGTGTGTATTTGTCTGTGTGTCTGTGGACAGCATAGCTCAAAAACGAAAATATCGTTGAATACCAAACTTGGTAATTAAGTTTGGTAGCTTCCAAGGATGCGACGTGAAGATTTTCAAGAAAATCCCCCACCCCCAAATACCCTTTACATGAAACTTTTTTCGAAAATTTTTATTTTCTTAAAAACGGCTCTAAGGATTTTGAGTAAAATGTCGTATATTAAAGATCTTTACCTGACGAATAAAATGTCTATCTTGAATTTTCTGGAAATAGACTCTGAAGACTACTTTATTCTGGAGCAATTTTACGGAATTTTGCATAACTGCTAAACCGTAAGAGATGGACAAAAACTTACCGCACAAAAAATGTAGAGCACCTTAAAACACACAATTTATGTAATTTACATTTTTATTCGTGGAGTTCAACGTTCTTTTTTTTTTTTTTTTTTTTTTTTTTTTTAGATATTCCTTGTTTTTGGTTTCAGCTTTGAAAAACGTATACTTTTCTCAAACAGGAATGAATAAACTCCTGTCCAAACAAGGGAACATCAGTCACATAGCAACCAGCTTTTGACTATCACTTTAACCTACGGTATTCCCTTATTTCCTTCCACTTACAAGGAAGCATGTAATAAGACTATTTCTAAGACTTGAAGCTTTCACAGCGAATGTTATTCATTATGGCATCACGGGTGATCAGCCGTGTCAGGTATATAAAATCCAAGCTTTCGACCATTGCACACTCCATGGTCTTTATCAGGGACTGCATGAAGCTCCAGTGCAATTGGCAGGCTGAGGTCAGCTCGAGGTATGTTAGACGTGTCCCTGTTCTCGGAGAGAACTTAACCACGTTCTGACGGGTGTGTTTTGGGGTTGAGCATGGAGCCAGGAGCAGGAACTAGTCGCCCGAGTGTACTCGGGCGGGGGCAAATCACCACGGTACCTATCCGCTTTTCTCGCGGATTTACCCGTGTGATATAAAAGATGTAGTCTTGTGCAAGCGTTTATGTCTGTGTCGAAGTAATGAGGGCAGGGTGTTTCCCTCTGTGCAGCCGGCGCGGACTGGCTTACCTACCGGAGTGGTCACCCACCCAGAGAGGGACCAGGCCCGATGCTGCTTAACTTGGCCAGCCGCTTGCGGGCTGTCAAGGAAAGCAGTGCCGGCTAGCGGGGAGAACTGAAAGGATGTAGGTACGGGGTGGGGGAAGGCCAGTGTTGCAGATCTGGTCGGAGTACAACTGGACGGTCACCCGTCCGAGTTGAGACCGGGCTCGATGCTGCTTAACTTGGAGGGTAGTTCTGTAAAGAAGGGAGAGGCGGCCGAAAAACTACCATCCCAAGGCGTCCTTGGGAAGGCGGTAGCTTACGCGTCTCCTAGGCAGCGTGTGGTCGTAAAGACCGAGAGTGTTCACCTGAGGATTTGGGTGAGGAGCAAGTTTAGTGTATATTGTGCGAGCTCTTTCTCGCACAACGTCCACTATGTAAGGGATTCCGGAGTGGGAATGGAGAATGTGGGACGGGAATCTACGGTCTGTGCCATATATCATCCTCAATGCCCTGTTTTGCACGGTCTGCAGTCTGCGGATGGTGGAGCGAGCCACCGAACCCCAGACCTCGCAGCCGTACAGCATCAGAGGCGGGATGACCGCGCGGTACAGCCGTAGTTTTAGGTATGTAAGCATGGCGGAGCGGAAGATGGGAAACAACTGCCGTAGGGCAGCGTGTCCCATACCGACGACCTTCTCCCTGCTGAGCTCTTCTGCGGGCTGATGGCCATCCGCCACTGTTCACTCCATCTGCCTAAGGCCTGGAGCTGTCTCTGAAGCGGGGGGAAGCAATATCGGGCGTTCTTGTTACGTGACATTATGAGGACATCGTCGGCATACTGGCACGTAACTGTACTGGGTTCTGTGGGGAAGTCGGACATGTAGGCGGCAAAGAGTAACGGCGACAGCACGCTGCCTTCCGGCACTCCCGCCGCTATGGGTCTGACTGTGGAATGCCTCCCCTCCACCCTCACCCTGAAAGTGCGGTCCCGAAGGAAGCTACTAAGCAGGTGAAGGTAGGGGGGAGGGATTTCTGCGTTCTTGAGTTTGTACAAGAGTCCCTGATGCCAAGTGGTGGCGAAGGCCTTTTCCACGTCCAAGAGCACCGCGACTGTTTTGAAGTTGTCCTGGAAGCCCAGGGCAGCCTTCTCAGCCAGTCGCAGCAACTACAGGGTTGTGGAATGTCCAGTACGGAAACCAAACTGGTGATCCGGGAGTAGGAGTCACTCCTCGAAGAGAGGGGTGAGGCGAGGTAGGAGTAACCGCTCGAATACTTTCGAGACAATCGGAAGTAAGCTAATAGATCTGTAGCTTGACGGGAAGACCGGGTCCTTGCCGGGTTTCAAAATGCATACTACCCTCGCCTCCTTCCAACACGTTGGAAACTGACGTAGGTGTAGGCATGCATTGTAAATCCGCGTCAGGTTGATTACGGCCTTTCGGGGTAGGTGCTGGAGCTTAGGCGCCGTGACGCCGTCATGTCCAGGGGCTTTGTTAGGCTTTAGCTTGTTGAGTTGGGAAGCCACCTCTTTCGGGGTGATTAAAGGAATGCGGATCTCATCGTGGGGCGGCGGGGGCTCCTCCTAGAGGTAGTCTACCGTCGCTTCCACGAGCTCAGTAAAGTCCTCGTCCTGGGGGTGTTCGCGGGATTCGAATTGAGACTCCAGATAATCTGCGAAATCCGTGGATTTATCCTGGGGCTCAAAAGAGAGTCTCCCACGGGTGCCATGGATGGGATGCTGAAACTGACGTTTGTCTTTCCTGAGGGATCGGATGATCCTCCAGGGTTGTTTCTCTTCCGTACGGTTGCCTTGGCTTTTAGCAGCTGACGGAGTTCATTACGTATGGTTCTCGGGTTAGGTTTGTTAGATGGGATGCGGTAGGTATGCGCGCGTACCACATTCAGGAGTTGTCGGGAGAAGGCCATGGCTGCCTCTTCCAGCGCTTCGATGGAATCGATGCGCGGTAGCGGGTCCACGGTTTGGTTTAGGTCTAAGACGGCTGCGTCCCAGACGATCTCATTTATCCAGTCTGGTGTTACCAGAGCTGATACTGTCTCTGTTGTATCCACCACGACAGGGTCATGGTCGGAGTCCAACGTGTTGACCGCCGAGAGGTCTTGATGAAATGGTATGTTCTTGGTGATTATGATGTCAAGAACATTCGGTCTGCCGCGAGCCGGATGACAAGTAGGTCCTCTCGGTCCGTGCGCGACGAGGGCGGGGTTGCCGCTGATGAGGCGGTAGAGCCCGCGACCTCGGTGGTTGTTGGTGCGGCTATGCCAGAGGGCATGTTTCTTGTTGAGATCTCCTGCGATGCATACCACTGGGTGAAGGTTCAGAAGGGTGGTGTAGTCCGCTTCATGGAAGCGGTGGTTTGGTGGGTCATATGCAGCTATCAGCAGCGCGTCGAGCCCGCCAACGGCAAGCCGGATTGCACAGGCCTCCATGTGCTGTAGTGCTGGGAGTTGGACAGAAGTATGGGTTATGTGGTTCTTAATGAAGATAGCTGTACCGCCACCCTGTCGGCCGACCCGATCGGACCGATGGGTGACGTAACTAGGCAGCGAGAAGTCAGTAACAGCATCCAGATGGGTTTCGCAAACCATCGTTCCGTACGATTGTACAAACTCAAGGACACCTGGGCGTTGTCCCCGGATGCCGTTCGCGTTCCAGTACGCGAGTCCCAATGGCCTCCGAACGAATCTAGAGGTCATTACTTAGCGGAACCCGGGTACAACTGCTCCAAGGTTTGGAGGAACAGGGTGTGTTTCTGGAGGGGGGAGAGTCTGGGGTCACTGTACTGCAACTTGAAGTTTCGCAGTATGGGTAGGACCTTACTTAGGAGGTCACCGAACCACAGGGCTAGGTCCTGAAGTTCATCCAGGTCCGCCTGTGGGATGGCCGCTTTAAAGGCCGAGGAAGCCGCTGTAGAGGTAGGTGCAGCGGGAGCTATCGGCGGGGTTACCGCTGGGGCCTCCGCTGCTGGAGTGGGCACTGTGGGGGAGCTGCTGGAGCTTCCGCGACTGGTAGCTGCTAGGGTGCTGGGGGCGTGGCCTCGGGTCTCTCAGAGGTGGGAGCCTCTGATTGGCCCGACTGGCCGGGCGCCCGGCGGTTCTTCTTTCCTCTCTTCTTGGACTTCTTTTTTGAAGAAGTCCGGCGTGGGCCCTCTGCCGAGGGCGTCGGGGCGGCTTCCTCCGTCGACGTAGACGGACCAGTTTGGGGGGTTGGGGTCTCCGTCGAGGACGGAGCTGGCACAATCTCTGCAGTGACTGCGGGGGTGGGAGTTGCTGCTGCCTCTGCGGCGCGCAGCGTTCCCTCAGCGCGGTTTAGTGCCGAGGAGAAGCACACCCCAGGGCGCACATTAGCTGGCTCCTGGGGGCCTCCGGCGGCTCTCAAGGAGGCGCTTCCGCAACTTACAGCCTTTGTATGATACAGCTTGCGCTCGCACACACTACTAGAGTAATTGAAGCCCATGCACCTATGGCACTGCACAGGTCCCTCTTTGCCGTGGTATCTTTCGATACGCACGACGGCGAAGATAAGCCGACGGACAGCGTCTATCGGCTGGACTGTCTGGGCGCGTTCCCTTGGTACCACGACCAGGAATAAGGGCATAGGCACTCGTTGAGTGCCGTCGTCTGTTGCCACCGTCTTACTGAGACGTGCCACGGAGGTAGGGGTGATGTTATGCTCGTCCTGAAGGGCCGCCTTGACATCCTCAGGGGTGCAGTCGGAGTCAAGGCCCCATATTATCCTACGTTCCACGTAGGGCCGCTGCAGCGAGTAGCTATAGAACGGGATTGGTTGTGCATGGCTGGGATACGTTCCAATATATACTGTATCTAGGTGGGCAGCGCGGGCTCCGCCCACCTAGATACAGTATATATTGGAACGTATCCCAGCAGCTTCATGCAGTCCCTGATGAAGACCATGGAGTCTGCAATGGTCGAAAGCTTGGATTTTATATACCTGACACGGCTGATCACCCGTGAAGCCATAATGAAAGACTATTTCCGCTAATTTTTTTTCTCGATTAGCATGAAGTAAATAGAAGCATAAGCTTTTTAACAATAATTTGTTGCAAAGATGTAGAGAAAGTCATGTGAATGGAACACATCAGATTTTTTTTTTAATTCAGGGATCTTTAAAAGCATCCATTTCGGAGGAAATTCCGGAATGCAAATACCTTATCTACCTATCACGCACGTGGGAGAGATTGTAAACAATTTCTGATGTGTTATATGCAAATGTTTCTCTGCTCTCTATGGTTTATTAGTGCATAGACAAATAATCCTGATGCAAGTTTATTTTCCTATTTATTTCATTTTAATAGCTATAAACCCTTCCTGAAATAGCTGCGATAGTTAAAATGTTTCAGAACTGGATGATATACGCTGGCTTAACTTTCTACACTCTTTCCATGCCATCGCGAGAATAACTGAAAATCGACAGCACTTAAAAAAGAAACTGTTCCATTCACATGACTTTGTCTACATCTCTGTAACAAATTATGCTTCTATCTACTTCATGCTAATCCAGATAAACATAAACAAAATGCTTTTTGTAAGTAGAAGGGAAATAATGGAATACACTAGGCTAAAACGATAGTGAAATATTTTAAAAGCCGGTTGCCATGTAGATGAATTTCGTTTCTTTGCATTGCCAAGATTTGCCAAGTTCCCGTATATGAAAGTTTTAAGTATTTTAAAGCTAAAACAAATTAACAAAAAATATCTCAAATATGGTCAACTACACGAAAAAAAAAATGTATATGACATAAACTGCGTGTTTTGTGTAATAAGCTTAAAATTCGATATATACATTTTACTTGCCGTGTAAACATCTTTAATATACGGTATTTTAATAAAAATCGTTATAGCCATTTTTGAGAAAATCAAAAAAATGTTTCCCTGTAAGGCGTAGTTTGGGGTGGGGGATTTGCTTCAAAATCTTCGAGTTGCATCCTTATAAGATACTAAACTTATATACCAAGTTTGGTATTTTAACAACCTTTCGGCCGCGCCGTGGCCAAGTGGTTAGACCACTTGACTCTCACCTAGACGGCCGGGGTTCGATCCCAAGCGACCGCATGTGAGATTTGTGGTGGACAAAGCGGCGCTGGGGCGAGTTTTCTCCGGGTACTCCGGTTTCCCCCGCCATCGCATTCCACCGGTGCTCCATCATCATTCATGTATCATCAGTGTCACCGCCTGCGGTGCCATTAGTAGTTAAAGTGGGCGTTAAAAAAAAACCAACTTTCGTTTTAGAGTTGACAAACACAGGGACACACATAAACACACTCACACACTTGGACCTTTTTCTAGAAATACTTTTTTGATTCAGGGGAACCTAAAACGTCTATTTCCGGGAAATCTTCGAATTTTGGGTGGAATGCAATACCTTCACTATACACTATCTACATAGTGCGTGTAGAGAAAGTAAAAATAAACAAATATTCCACAATTCAAACCCTAATAAAATGATAACCCATAAATGACAGATACCACAAACGTCAGCTGGAATAAATTGTGTTTTCAGAGATCTACATTGTTTGGGTTCCTGTCGAACTTTCTGTGGACGTGGTGAACCTGAGTGACGCCATTCATTCGACTGATGCTTCAATTCCGACTCATAGGCTCGTGCCCACGTCTCATCAATGCAGACAATACGCTGCAGAAATGCGTCTCCTTCGATGTGGAACCCAACGGGACGTAATTTTCCTCAGGTGAAGAAATTTCGTCAGGATATGCCACACATTTTGATGACTGAGACCAACCTCTACGGATAACTCCCGGACAGTCCATCGATGGTCCATGGCAACGAGACCACTCACGATGTCAATCTGATCTTGCGGAATGAACGGCCGACTTGTGCGGTGCAAATCCGCAGTCTCAGTCCGACCTACACGAAACGCCTTGATCCATCGTGCAACCGTTCTGTACGGCAATGCATTCCCGCGACAGGCTTCACGTAATCCTCGATAACATGCTGATGCATTTTTTTGCACGGGCAACCTCGATTTTAATCCACGAACGCTGTTCGTCTTTGGTAAACATGCTTTAGAGCGGTGCACTTGACACTGTTCACTTCAACGCTTCACAGCAACAACACACTCTCAACTGGCAGCCCGACCAATGTACACCACACATCGACACTAGTCACCTGATCGCTCCCATATCCTACTGGCTCATACCCGCTCTCCTGTGAATGTGGGGACCATGTTGCCACTACTTTCTTTACAGCCCTCGTATAAAAGTGAGACGCGTCTTATGAGACACCGCTAGCAGAAAAGGTGAGAAGCTAGTCTTGAGACGTGTGTTTCGTATGAATAAATAAAATAAATTAATTTCGTCTCATGTACGTGCCGTTGCTATCTGTATGTAAACAGATCAACAATGAATTGCTGCATGGATTGAAAGGCTTATTTCAGCATTTATGATAGAATTTATAGACACGATTTACACATACTGTCAAAATGGAGAAGGAAACTTTATCTACTTTTTAATCGCGTTTCGCGGAGTTTTAAAAAAATGATTTAATAAGCTTGTAATTATCGGAAAAATAGAAATTTGCAAGGACAGGAATTAAATAAGGTTTAGAAAAAGTTATTGATAGGGATTATAATAAAATTTAATTGGTTAGGAAAATATGGATGTGAAGGAGAATAAAACAAAAATTCTGATGTGTTCCACTCACATAACTTTCTCTAGCTGTTCCACATACAAACTATTCCTACAAAAGATTATTATTTTATCTAGGTCATGCTAATCGAGAAAAACATTAGCAGAAATTGTGTTTTTGCTTGCTTTTTTGTGAGAAGGGAAATAAGGGAATACAGTTACTAGGCTAAACCGATGATTAAATTTGGTTGCTATGTGAAACAATAGAAATTCGGTTTTCGCTTTGCATGGCCGTCAGTAAAACTAGAGAGAGAAAACGAAACGAGACTTCCTGTTGGATAAGATTTAAGGTAGGTTAAAATTGAAACCAATAACAAGGAATTTCTCGAAAACGGTCAACTCTACAAGAAGAACGTATATTAGATACGTAAATTATGTGTTTTAAGAGGTCTACATTTTTTGTATAGTATGTTTTTGACGATCTCTTGCGGTTTATCAGTTATGCAAAATTCATCCAAAATAAAGAGTTCTTCAGAGACTATTCCCAGAAAATAAACTACGTACATTTTCTTTATCGTGTAAATATCTTTAATATACGGCATTAAAGTTAAAATCGATAGATCCAATTTTGAGAAAAACAAAATGTTCAAACATTTTTCCATGTAATGGGTAGTTAAGGTAGAGGAATTTTCTTGAAAAGCTTCGTGTCGCCACCTTGGGGGATATTAAACAGAAATATCAAGTTACAAAGTCTTTGAGTTACACTGCACCTTCCCACACACACAAGGGCCTTTTTCTAAAAAATGTGTTTTTTAACTCAGGGAACCCCAAAACATATTTCCGGTAAAATATCACAACGAATCTTTGGGTGGAATACAATACCTTCTCTAGTTAATATGTGCATTGTAGTAATGCGTGCTAGAGAAAGGTAAATAACGGTTTCTTTATTATGATATGGGTATAATCCAAAACGCCTATTGCACTAGGGAATGTATTGCACTGTTACCATATCTCTTTAGCTATTTGCCACATTTGCCAGAAAACTGATCCAATCAAACGCTCGTACCCTATGCAAATACAGAGACCAATTTTCCAAAAAGTTTTGAATACTGAATTCATAGAGACCTCTGTATCTTCTTCGATGCCACACTGAAACCTACAATCGATGGTCAGCATTCTAGCTTCTCATCCAAAGGTCCCGGGTTCAAAGTATGCTTTTGTGTAAGTATGTTTGTGTATGTGTGTGTGTTAAATAGTATAAAATTGAAAACCCGACGTTAAGAAACCTTAGTCTTTTCTAAAGTAAATCCCCCTAAATGACCACAGAAGTTTAAGTGAGCTATATAAATGAAAAAAATGACAATAATATTCTAGTCGTTGCTCCTTCCCGTAAAGCTCCACCTCTTATTCTTTTGCTTCGGGAAGAAAATGTACAAGCCATTGCCAATTCTGTTGTAATCTTTAAGTTTGTTATTATTTAATTCTTCAGAAAATCTCCTGGTTTAATAAAGATTCATTCTGAGCTCATAAAACACCAAAACTCAGACCACATCTGCCTATAATTTGTCTCTCGTGTTGAGACACTTACTGAGGTGACTTAAGAAATCATGAGTTGCGTCTCATGAAAGTGCGATGCGGCTAATTTTTATTCATTCCAAAACCTGAGACACGTCTCATTACGTAAGTGAGTGAGACATTGGTCGCGATCAAGGTCACCTCCATCTTGGGTCGTCGAGTTGTATTCATACCGCCCATTGACGCAAGAGTTTGCATTCCGAATGACAACAGTTGATTCTCTAATACATAATGTGACATGCACACTTTAGATAGAATTATCCTCTTATTACAGGATAATAGTGGTCGAATTGGAAACTTCTTACCTCCTACTGCAATTGTCTTAATTTTGGTTATAAACTAAATTGTGATTTCCTTGTTGCTAAGATAAACACTCAGCCGTTTGTTTGAAATTTTTGAAGCAAGATGGATTAACTTTAGTGGCTAACTGTTATAAAAATTCAATAGTGGGAGCATAATCAGCTGAATCAATCACAATGCGTTTTCCTTTTTTAGGGAATAACATACTTTGAGATGCTAGAGCATAACTAATTGAAGTTTACTTGTAGTCGTAATTGGTTGAGTTCGTCGGAATCCATTTTTAGGTTAGACAACTCGAAAGCAAAGTGTAAATCACAACACTCACAGCTATTTTTCACATATGGCATAAAAAAAAAAAAAAAAAAAATGAAAGGAATCTCTAAAGTTAATAGTAAATCACGTCAAACAAGATAAAATAAACAGGAATAATGCTAATAACCAGAAATTGCGGAGATTAACAAACGACATATTCACTTATTTAACGACCTTCTTAATCTTGTCTAATGTACCTTTATGGACCTTAAAACTATATTTACATAGATCTGAGCAACACGTCGACACTTTGGTTCGGTGTCGTTTTGAAGCATCCTGTATCTGTGGGTGTGTGTATTATGTGCGGTATTCTTAAAAACCGGTTTCGAAAATTATTTCCCGTTTGAAAAACTTACTCGTTCTAACGACCATGGGCTACAGAACACCAAATTCCAATTCATAAATTACTAAAATATTATGAAACAAAACAAAATTGATTCAAATCTACTTTAACGTTAAAATACGTATGCGATACCAATGCCAACATATTTTAATAACCCTCATGTAATAAAGTTTTGCTTTGAACTTCTGTTGTAATCAAGTTCGTTAGCAGGACATGCTAAATAATTGTATAAACTGAGAAAATAGTGAAGTGCTAACATTATGAATCGCTCAACCGATATTTTATAATTAGTAAGTGCGAAGATTTTTTTTTTTCATTCTGTATGGCCTTTCCAAAGTGGTTTCTTAACTGTGAGTCCTGGATGGGGTATCTTCACGTTCACCATCTTCGCCTCTATTTCCTTATGTTATGGAAATATTATAATGCCTTTTAACATGTTTGGCCATTTCGAACGATGAATGATCTCGGGGTTCATGGAGCTTAAAGTTACTCGACATTCGTCTGCTTCTCAGGATATGGAAAACCCCCAGAGAAAAAACAAACTTAATGGATAATTCATCTTAAACGAGAGTCGAACTCGCGACCTCTTGATTGTGAGGTGGACACGCTACACCCACACTACTGAAGCTGGCTTAGGTTATTGTGTGTTACAAAGAAAGATTAAATTACTACGAGTCCACAGAGAAAATACAAAAGTTTGAAAATTCGGTTATTGTGATTAAAACTGACACAACCATTCTGACCGATGATTGACATCTTTTTGCAAGAATATCAGTGGACTGTTTATCCGCTATGTCAACACTCAAACTGTACGAACATGTGCTTAAGGGTCACAGAAGTGCTTATTCTAGCAATTTTTGGTAAAATATGTCGATTTTTAGAATTTTGCTACAAAAATGCACCATACCTTGATGTACCTATTAGCAATGTTTGACTTTCCTGGGGTGGCTGTAACACATGTTTTGAACGCCATTTTAAAATGTTGTGCTAAATAAGTGACTCTGTAAAGACTCTTTAAAGCCATTTTTCTCAAGTTCAAATTATTTTGTTATTCCACCATATTCAAAATCCATCTTTTCACATAAAAATAAAAACCAAATATTTTCCTAGTGCAGTGCAGAATGTGTGTAATAAAATGACAGATTTGATTCTGCTTTTATTTCTGCTATTAGATTATTTAAAATAATAATAACAATAATAATAATAATAATAATAGTAATAATGACTCTTTTCAGTTTTCTCCACGTTGTAATAAAAACAAAGACTATCCACCATAGGAAAATTTCAACCAAACAATTTGTTACAAAGGTATTAAGGAATGTAGTTTTAAAAAATGTTGCATGTTGTAGGGGAAGATAGATTTTGGTTTAGCTAATTAAATCAAATAAGTGAAAATACTTGTATGAAAACGCGTATCTGTGTGACATTTTTTATTAATACTTCATTTGTTGCCAATAATGCCTACACAAAATATTACATTTCTAGCTTTAATAGTTTAGAGAATCACTTTTATCAACCACTCCGTGGCCCCTTAAAAGGAGTGACGGGATGGAGTCATCGCAAAAATCTTCTATATCATTATACATGTATTTCATAAAGAACGGAAGAGATAAATTAATTAAATCTTAATTCTTGGTGTAATGTAGCTATATATAAGAAGGTTGCTGGAATTATGCTACCTACCTATTCCTGACATTTTAAAATTGTGAATTAATAATGCTAGATTTTTAACGCATCACGCGTTACACAATTTTTGTCTGCAGCGATCTACATATCCTATTCGTGTCTACTTTTATTTTGTATGAATATACGCTTCAACCTAAATGTTATTCATTTTGCTGTAATGGTTTAAAAGTTATGGATACATTTGTTATTGTCACGCTTAGTTAAGAAGTCCCTTGCGGAAAAAAATAAACTGGTGACCTGTTTAAACCTAGATTAAAATTACACGCACTTGTTAAAACTATCCTAGATTTCTGGGTCTCTCATTTAGTTTGAGTTCTTGCAATTTTAGTGTTTGAAATTTTTAAAAAGATATTATAAACACCTCACAACAAATCCTAGGGCAATTCTTATCTATTGTACATATGTAAACGTGAGAGACAAATTGCATTGTTCTATGCAAAAACTCTTCTGTAGGGAGCATTTTACAGGAAGGAACATGATGAAATATCAATAATGAGAAGATGGTGATTAAAGGTTGATTGCATAGACACACTAAACTCCAGAGGGTTGGTAGTTAAGACGTTCAGATTTCTTTTTCCTCTCCTCTATTACTGCTTTCTGTATTCTTCTTCTGCTTCTTTAGTTGTTGATTTTCTTCTGCAGAACTTTGCTGTTCACTTTGAAATGAAATGGAGTTTTATTTGTGGACGCTCTTTAACTGCTGTGGTTCTCAGCACCCCATTCTATACTGGGCGTGAAAGACCACTTAATTTTGCTCAGAGGCCTCTTTTATCAGGCTTGAGGTTCTTTTACGTGCCATAAGTCTACGACACGGGACCAACGGCTTTACACTTTGCATGGTGACAGTCAAATATTGTTGTGATAAAGCCTTCTTATTAAGTGTTTTCCCTCTAATATTTTGCTGCAACTCCACTGACTTAAGGCTAGACTGTTAAACTCTCAAAAACCATACATTTTAATGTTTATAGCTCAATATTGGTATCAGCGAACATAATAATATATTTAGAAAATTTACTTTACATGTATCACACTGGGTGCTTCTACTTGTCCCGTCATCATCCAGCAGATTATTTAACCGGGGCCCACCCCATCCTAAACCATAGGCGAGATAAACCATCAAGCGGTGTACCACATCCCACCAACAGCGTATTTCCGGTAGTGAAATAGAGGCTGCCTTAAAGATAGAGAGCAGTTCGTTACGTACCAAATGGCAAGTTTCAGAATGATCATGGCATATGAAAAACGAAAATAAGCAAACTCGAAAGAAGATCACCAAATCCACTGCACATAATGGTTGAAAATGAACTTCATCATTTGTGCAGTAATTGAAGAACTTGTTAATTTCAGCAGTTTATATTCATTTATTATTTATTTATTCAGCCCATGAACTGAGGATGTTTTATCACAAAAACTTCAGCTTAACTAAACATTTCAAAGGAAAGAAGTACAGCTTTATCAAATTCAGAGTCTAAGATGGTCTAATATCCGAAATAAGTAGACACAATTATTGTAAATATATTCGGAAAATATCTTATATACAATATGTATAATATTAACTTTCAGCGAATACAATTTGTTTAACTCTCTGGTATATCTCATTATCCAAAAGCATAACTATTGTATATATGATATACCTATTCAACACTTAGCAAGAAACAGAATTAACAGTTCTGACACCAATTCATATAAATAAAAAATTCACCTTTTAACATCCCGCTCAGCCTATACTCCGTTATGTTTCTGGTCATACTTTTACATTCATAGTTACACAAGTATACAAAACTGACTCATTTTCCATATTTCTGGGGTAATGCAATAAGGCAATGGGAAGCTTATTTTTTAACTTGTTAACAACGCTGTCAAGTTGCCACGATCAAATCAGCTCCGTTGGTATGCCAGAATTTTGTCCCAAAGAAGTTCTTTTAAATTCCAGTAAATCTACTGACACGAGGCTGTCGCTTAAAAACCATCGGTCTGGACCGAGTTTGAACCCACGACCTTGGTACTAGTAGGCTAGTACCTAACCAACTGAACCACCCAGACCGATACAATGGAATGTGGCAACTACATTCCTTTTAAATACTAAGTATACACTGTTGTCAATTCTAACGATATTGAGCATCTACATTTGAATTTTAACTTCAGCCTTCGTCTGACAGTAGTAGAACAGCAGGATGAGATAAGGTCTTTAAGTCGTACCCACACGCCCTCGATAACTATTTTGTGAAGTCCAAACTGATTTAGAAGGCAGGAAGTCTTCACTTCAAGTCAACTGAAATGAATACCGGGCGGGGAATGTGGGGATTCTGGACAATAAAATACCAACTGAAACTGCTAAGAAGAGAACTAAACAACTCCTTATTGTTGGACCTGAACCATTTCTGAGGCTGTCGCCAGCACCGGTTAAGCTGGCTATAAGGGACTGATTGCTCAAATAATACGAGAAATATAGGAACTCATCTGGGTTCAAGCACTCCAAAGCTCTCATATAGAGACTTGACACAAAATGTCACCACTCTTAAAATTAAGCATGAAAAAGTTCTCGTGGGAATGAGACTCATTACCGGACCCTGTCCTTTTAGACCAGACGTCACCAACTTGCTTGATTTTGTGTTCAAGCAAACGGGCTTGCTCCGTGTATACACAAGGTAAAAATGTGACAGAAGTCCCTATCACAGTTCCTTATAGATTGTGTCTTAAATAAGTTTATTGTCGGGAACAGAATACAATCCAACACACAAGCCATCGACTCCTAAGTTTATGCCTGCCTAGGAGTAATCTTTCATATTTATAGAAGGTGGCGAAACAAGTGTTTAGTTTGCACAAGATTATGCATTAAAAACTTTAATTTGCCTCGTCATTACGACAGTTGCCAAGGAGAAAAACGTTTCTTTCGAATTATGTTCGACACCAATTAATTACCAAGAAACCTCGGTTCAACCGTTTTTGTAACAACAGGATTTCATGGCCTCCATGTTATTATTGGAACTACATTTCACATCTTCACGTTTATCTTTTTCTTTACGGCTCTTTTTAATCGCAATGACCTTTTTTATTTTGAAAATGTATTAATTTTACCAATAACCCCTTTCCGGGTCAAATATAAAATGTTCATCTACACTGCAATAGGAAAAAAATTCGTCACAAATTGATTCTCGTAATGTGATTACAATCATATCAATTAAGTTAAGGATATTATTTTATTACATTAATATTGTGAAATTATTATGTTTTGCTGCAATGATTTATGTTAAGACTACCAATTTCCACCAAACCCACAAAAATATGTATATGTTTATGTCCGACAAATAGTTGCCCAACGTGGTCTAGGGGTAATATGCTGGCCTTAGGTTCCCAAGGAGGGAAATGGATTTTTTCGGGAGTAAACATCCTTAACATGGCTTCCTTCGGAAGGAAAGTAAAGTCATTGGTCCCTATCGAAGATTTACGGTTCGTAAAAGAATCCCTAGACGCATCTGAACAAAATTAAGCGGTCATTCAGGTCCAATATAGAATTTGATGCTGGGAGCCACAGTAGTTAAATAATGTTCATAAATAAAATGTAATTTAATTTTTATCCGAAAAAATACTAATGCAAGAAACGTAATAGAACAATTGTTCTACGAACCATAAACCTATAAGAGGTGGATTACATATTTCAAACGCGAAATGTTGCATACTGCCACAATACTGACGGAATTATCTGTTCTTGCCTTCTGTGCAGTTGGACACACAATGCGCAGTAGGTGATTCGCAGGAGCATCGGACAAATTTGCTCTCTCTCTCTGCTTTACTCGAAGGGCCACCAACCTTAGAAGGCACCTGTAAAGCATTGAATCCTGCTTGTACATGGTGTCCACAGAATATCAACACAGTCACCTAATACAGTGTATGAGTACCAAACACTTTCTCAGCAAAACGCTATATTTCTGGAGTCAATTTCCAAAATTGTAAGAGTTTTCAATCTTCACGGTCAGAATATAATTCAGTTGCTTTTGAACCTCAGACTTTTGGATCGATGATACTAAGACGGAGAACGCACAATAGCTCTGCAAAGGCCGCAGTGCAGGGCAGTTTTGACCTCCCTGCCCCTCTCCGTGATACTCATATCCCTTATTAAATCCGACAAATAGACCATAAATCTGTAATATTTTTAGTAAATGTTGAAGATTTTCTTCATAAAGCCTACACATTCGTGGAAGAATCACACCAATTTCTATTCGCGCCTTTTGCAGAGAACGCACAGCGAGACAAAAATTAACATTACAATCCCTGCAGATCCTAGGGGATATTATCAGATTTACCACGCGTTGGAGAGTCCGTTCCCGTAAGTCTCTTGGGATCCGGGCTGGTCTCCGGTAGCCGTGATGTATCAACCAGCCGCAGGGACGCAAAAAATCAGCACATATTATTTCCCACGGACTATTACCAATGTTAACCAGTTGGATCTAACATCTATTCCTTCCATACACATCCCAAGAACAGTATTACCATAATGTCGAATTAAAACTTAAAAATAATAATATGAAAATCTGATGTGCACCAATAATATTAGTTTCTCTCACAGCTGCCCAACATGCTGTATAAAATCCTATACTGGTATTTATCTATAATAAAAATAGACTGAGTGTTGTTTCCCTCACAAGAATTCGATAAGCAAATAAATCCAAACAGAACATTAAAAATCCAAAAATTCGTTTTAGAAAAAGACCCCTGTACTATGTGCACATTTCTACTTGGGCGCTCGGCTCCCTAAGACTTGTAATATAATAAATTGCATTGTTATAAATATGTATACTCGCGACATGACGAAGCAACTTAAAATAAGTAGATAAACAAACAAATAAACAGAACTTCACCGGTTATTTCCAGAAAGTTCAAGTTATGCTTTTTATCTATGCTTTTACACACATATTGAAACTTGAGCTTAATTACACTGTTTGATATTTAACTAATTTTTCGTTTTTGAGTTATTGCGTTCATCAGACACACGCGCGCGCTTTTCTAAATTGATTTTATTTAGGAGACCTTAGAAGTGTATTTCTAGCGAAATCTCCATATCAAATGTTTGAGTGGCATTTATCATTTCCTCTACTTACAATAGGTAGTTAACACAGAATATCACAACACAAATGTTTACGTATAAAGAACGTTGTGAGTTAATATTCAATAGACTTTGCATTAAATGTCTTACATTTAATGTACATTTTCTAGCAAATAATATATTACAATACAATACAATAGAAGTTATCTATTCAGAGCCGTAACATCAATGTACTGAAGATAGTAAGCAAGATAAATAAAAATCTTATGTGTTCCATTCATATGACTTTCTCTACATCTATGCAACAAATTATTGTTAAAAAGCTCATGTTTCTATTTACTTCATGCTAATCGAGAAAAAAATAGCAGAAATAGTCCTATTACTTGTTTCCTTGTAATTAGAGGCGAAATAAGGGAGTACCATAGGTTAAAGTGATAGTCAAAAGCTGGTTGCTATGTGTCTGAAGTTCCTTTATTTATATGGACAGGAGTTTACAAATTCCTGTATAAGAAAAGTATGTTTTTAAGGGTGAAATTAAAAACAAGGAATAACTCAAAAACGACCAACTCCACAAAAAATGTATATAATATAAACTGTGTGTTTTAACGTGCTCTACATTTTTTATGTGGCCAGTTTTTGCCCATCTCTTACGGTTTAGCAGTTTAACAAAATTCCGTAAAATTTGTCCAGAATAAAGTAGTCTTCAAAGGCTATTCCCAGAAAACTCAAGAAGTACATTTTATTTGTCAGGCAAATTCCTTAATATATGATATTTTAATCAAAATCGCTAGAGCCATTTTTGAGAAAATCAAAATTTTCGAAAAAAATTCCATGTAAAGGGTAGTTGAGGTGGGGGGATTTTTCTCAAAATCTTCGTGTCGCATCCGTGGAAGATACCTACCAAACTTAAATACAAGTTTGGTATTTTACCGACTTTTCGTTTTTGAGTTATCGTGTTCACACGCACACACACACGGATCTTTTTCTGAAAATGCTTTTTTTGGATGCAGGGGGCCCTAAAACATATATTTCCGATGAAATCTTGGTATCGAATTTTTGGGTAGAGTGCAATACGTTCTCTATACAGTATGCACATAGTACGAAGAGAAAGTAAAAATGCATAAATATAAAATTTAAAGGAAAATAAAACAGAAATAAAAAGCGCTAGCGCACTTTTTTAGTTTCTCTACACTTACTATGAACATAGTGTATAGAGAAGGTATTGTAATGTGCCCAATTATTTCATACCGAGATTTTACCGGAAATACATGTTTTGTGTCCCCCTGAATCCAAAAGAAAAACATTTTTAAAAAAGGTTCCGTGTGTGTGTGTCTGTGGACAGCATAGCTCAAAAACGAAAATACCATTGGTATTTAACTTTGGTACCTTTTAAGAAAATCCCCATCTGCAACTACCCTTTATATGGAACAAACTTCGAAAATTTTGATTCCCTCAAAAATGGCTGACGATTTTGAGTAAAATTTCTTATATTTTAAGATATTTACATGACAAATAAAATGTACATGTTGAATTTTCTGGAAATTTGTCTCTGAAGACCTCTTTATTCTGGATGGTTTTTATTGAATTTTGCATTAACTAGTAGACCGTAAGAGATAGACAGAAACTTATTACACAAAAGACGTAGACCTCGATAAAACACACAATTTATGTGATATATATTTTTCGTGGAGTTGTCCGTTTTAGTGATATTCCTTGATATTGATTTCAGCTTTAAAATACTTAAACTCTTCTCATACGGGAACTTGTCAACTCCAGGGTCTTCAAAGAAACGGACTTCAATCCCATAGTAACCACATTTTAAAGCATTTGACTAGTTTACCCTAGTATATTCCCTTATTTCGCGTTTACTTACAAGGATCTAAATAATAAGACCGTTTCTAGTAATGTTTTAGCATGAAATACATAGAAGAATAAGCTTATTCAATAATTTGTTACAGAGATGTAAAGAAACGCATGTGAATGAAACACATCAGATGTTTTTACGGTACCTTTCCAATACTACCTGCGTAACGCAAAAGACAAGTTTTCCCAAAAGATACAAGCAAGAGGCTTTTTTTCTTTTCTTTTTTTTTTTTTCCGCAGCCATTCTCCAAGTTTGAGCTTGTAATAATTAGCTATGTAACAATACGCAGACAGCTTGCTGATTACATACAATATCTTCACGTGGCAACTATGCGCTATAATATGCTCTGTTGTGTACCTTTCGTAGTAGTCGGTGAGTATTCTGCGAGATAAATGTGTGTACCTACACCACAGCCATGAAGGTTTTCATAAATATTGTAGCTTGCATAAAGTAACAAACTAAATTTGACTCGCCTACTTGAGCGGCTATATGCGTATCGAAGTATAAGGTAAAATAGTGATATTTTAACAGATAAGTACTAACTCATTGTCAGCTTCATTATTAGAAGTAATATAATAGAATGTCTGAAGAAGGAGGGGGGGGGCTAGACCGTCGAATGATATTTATTTGGACTATATAAGATAATGAAACGAAATAATATATTGCAAAGATTTGATCAGAAAATGTTAAATTCTATTTTAAAAATCTGATATATTCCATGCTCTACATCTCAGGAACAATTATTGTTGAAAACATTCTTCATGCTTCATGCTAATCGAGACAAAATTAGCACAAAACTACTTGCTTCCTTGTAAGTAACAGGCAAATAAGGGAATTCACTGGGCTAAAGTGAGTCAAATCTTTTAACATCCGTCTGGTATGTGATATAAATGCATTTCTTTGCATGACCAGGAGTAGACAAATTCCCGTATGAGAAGAATTTATTTTAAAATTGAAACCAATATTAAGGAATATGCCAGAAATGGCCAGTTCTGCGAAAGAGATGCATATTACATAATTTGTGTTTTTTAACGAGATATACATTTGTTTAATTGTTTATTTTTTTTGTGTAGCACGTTTTTGTCCATCTGTTACGGTTTATCAATTATGAAAAAGTCATCCATAATGAAAACGTCTTCAGAGGCTAGCCACAGAAAATTCAAGATAATATATTTTGTCATTTAAATATCTTATATATAGATACGGTACTTTTATCATAGTCGATAGAGTCATTTTTGGGAAAATCAAAATTTTCAATTTTTTTTCCGTGTAAAGGGTAGTTAGGGGTGGGAAAATTTTCCTCAAAGTCTTCGTGTCGCATCTTTGGAAAATACTTAAATACCAAGTTTGTTATTTTACCGACTTTTCGTTTTTGAGTTATCATGTTCACAGACACACGCACACACACACACACACACGCGCGCGCGCGCACACACACACACACAGAAACAATTTTTTCTAAAAATTGCTTGCTTTGAGTACAGGAACCCTAAAACGTGTATACCGGTGAAATCTCAAGAGTCGAATTTTGGGTGGAGTGCAATACCTTCTCTACCTATATGTTATGTACTGATTAAACAAAAGAATGATAATTGACACAAACCAAAAGAATGACCAGGTAGTGCATTGTATATGACAAATTAACACCTCTATGTATGAAATAGTCACTATGATATGGTTGCGAGGGCGGTTCAATAAGTAGAATAAGTGTTGGAATGAAGGTGTTTTCAATCACAAATTATTTAGTTCTCAATACAGTTCTTTTTAGGGATATACACTTCTTCCAGCGTTCCTGCCATTTTATAAACTCCTCCAAAAATTGGAATTGTCAAGCTCTGCAAAATACGTTTCTGTCTTGTACAAGTCATCCTCATTAATTGATCTAAACTGCGTTCCCATGATCGACTTCATGTTTGGGAACAAGAACAAAGGGCGAATATGGGATATGTGGGAGCAATTCATGCAGTAAGGCGGCGATAACTCCGGATGAATGTGCAGGTGCACGTTTCTGGTGAAATAAAACTGTCTTCTTCGCCAAATTAGGGCTGTATCTTTTTTTTTTTTTTTTTTTTCAACTTCTTATTGAATTCGGTCAATAATTCACTGTAGTATTGTCCACTAATAGTTTTGTTCTCTCTCTCCTTTTCTCTCTCTCTCTCACTCTCTCACTAAAACGTCAATGAGCATGACACACTTCGCAGATGAAAAAATCGTCACCATCACTTGTCCGGTCAATGGGACCACCTGTGCCTTCTTCGGAGCAGAATCACCAGAAGCGGCGCGTTGTTTTGATTGTTGCTTGGTTTCCGCAGTATGATGAATCCACGTTTCATCGATGGTGACAACTCGACGCAAAAAGTCCTTCGGATATCGCTTCAGCTTCAAAGTTGAAAGCCGCACCATTTGTTGTCTGCAGTTAGCAATCGTGGATCCCCTCGGGCCGACAACATTTTCATCTCAAAATAATCATGCAAAATATACAATGTCATTCCTGCCCACACACCCATGGCCTCTGCCATTTCAAGAACTTTGGTTTGACCATCAGTGAGAATGATATCGTAGATTTTTTCAATGATTTCCTTGTAACCACATTGTCGGGCTCCTGATCAAAATCCAAAGTTTGACCACATTTAAAGCCTTGTTCCAATGCCTTGACTGTTGTCATAAATGGCGAAAGGTCCCCGTAAACAGCATCCATTTTCGCCGTTATCTCCTCGCAAAGTAAAAAGGGAACCACTGAACGATAATGCACTCTTTCCATTTTAGATAAATCACATTGAACGACCACCTGAAATACCTACCAGTCAAAACTAACACATGAATCAGTACTATCTATATTTGTTTTGGTGACATGTAACAGGTGACATGACAGGTAACAACATCATTTATTTTGAAATGCGGGTACTTATTGAACCGCAGTCTAGATCTACAAATAGCGTTTGCTTATGATAATTAGGGATAGCATCTTGGGGACCGATAGAGCGACAGAATCGAAGTCAGCGCAGCATGGTATATAGTTGTGATTGTTGACTTTGCAGTGTGTACGTAGTGGTACTATAGAAGGAAAATGGGGCAGTGGTTGCGAGGTAAACTGGTGTTTTCACTAGCAGCGGAAGGCAAATGAGATTGGCTGGGTGGTAAACATAAATACCACTGATTTACGAGAAGTAGTAGTTTTAATATTTACCTACATACATTTAAATGCTGTTGTGCAACAAGTCATCAGCATCGTTATACGTTTCATTTTCTCTCAAGATACATAGATTACAATGCACAACAACATACATATGTAACGTCTCAAATGCGATCTATCTTTGCCGATTGGCACGTAACAAGGTTTTATATTGTCAAAAACTTCGCTCCACACCACCAGATGTGATTGGAGCAAAACGGAAACAGGACACGTCATCGACTATTGGGTAAAATAGCTGTTATTTCCGTAGAAACACATCGTAGCACATTTCGTATTTCACGCATTATTGAAAATCCGACATTTTTTCAAACAATATCTTCACTTTCTATTTCACACGGTCTAAAACAGGTGTCACGGGTCTTTGATTAATTGCTTGCGCAAGTTCATTGACATTTTTCAGGGCACGAGGCATATCGATGTTCAATGTTTCCAAATATGTGTTATTGTCGTAGATATGTCTGTAAAGTTATTCTGTATGAACTGCAAATCTCCATGCAATCCATTTGAAAGAGATTTTACAATCTTGATTGAAGAACATGCAGTAACACCAAAGGCACTAATTATCCGTAAAACAGTATTGTAATCTACAGCATATACAAAGCTTAGCAAATACAAACTTTAACAAGAACACTCATTAATGGTTGAATATAGCAATGAGAAATAGCATAATAAATAATCAAGTGATAAATTTACAAATGAAGCAGTGGAAGAACATGAGATACTCAATGAATAAGAATGTAATTGATGAAGAATAAACACGATTCCTTAAACGACCTATTGAGCTCTTCAAAACAGATGTACTAATTGATCTAAAATCCTTGGTGTGTAAACCTAGGTCTTGCAGCTGTCGGCGAAGAAGTTTGGAATTGCTTCACGGGCACCAATTAGTAGCCCGATCACAGTAATATGGTCGAGTGCAAATTTTCCTTTGTAATATGAAAATGTTGGTTCATAGATATTCTTTTTCTCGTCTTCGACCTCCTTGGCTTGGGCCGGGCTCGTTTCAAATCGCAATGTGGGATCTAATATGTAGCCAGTATGTGAGCCAGGTTTAAAGGCCAATATGTCAATACGATGTATGCTGCCTTGTGTGACGATTCCGGAGATCTCTTCGTGGGTCACATACTCAACTTTCTGGAGAGAATCGGCCAACATATGCTGGATTGTGTGATGGCAAATATTCCTTAGTGCTTGACGTACGGACAAAAGCGAAGAAGGGGTTCGAACTAGCTGTGGCAGTGCCGATACCGGCTATCGTCTTGACTTCCACCCGGTACAGCGCGCACAGCGGCTACATTGCATGTCATCTTCAGGGCTTCCTTCCATTCGTGCTGGATACTCCTTTGTGGTTTACAATCCAGTTATTTGCCGGAGTACATTCCTTATATAGAATGAATGACACCCTTGCCTTTATAAGATAACTCACATCATGTTTGTATTCTTTATCATTAGAGGTTTATTACTAAATCGATAGAAGCTATAACTCGTATTCGGAAAGTCACAGCTTAAACTTACATGTAGATTTGAATTTTCTATCTTGTGGTTTTTTATGTGGCCAGGTAATTTCGAACTGGGTTCTATTTACTTTTCACGAACCATAGCTCTAACAGCGGAATAAAATAACAGAATATAACCTTGTATATGGCACAAGGGGGCGACTGCACAACTACAAGTGGAGTAAACTTCGGCCTACGTTGCCAAACCAAAGATAGAATACGAAAAGGTAAAAGCTACCCAAGATAAACCGAGCAAGACGGCTCTGCTCGGTAGGTCTAGGGTTAATTACTGGACTGGTCACTGTGACCCTGAGTTTTTCGTGGTTTTTCCTGGTTGGCACTCAAATAAATTTCCTTTCCCTCATATCCTATCATTTCGCTTCACCTTTCATGTTTCTAAGCATGAATATAAGGGCTGTGTGGAGAAGTCGATGTCGTACAGGTGTCTTGTTCGTTGGAAACCTCTTCTCGGTCGTGTCAGACGGCAGCCTTCTCTGAAAATGGATTAAGTTCTACCTGCTTCCCCGAAGGAAATTCTTCCCTGAACAGCCCCTGGATGCGACCGGGCCATCAAAGTTCAGAAACTCTGCGCAGTTTCTATCTGCCTGGGGTCTGTAGCCTCTTGTTGTTCCTTCTCATTCTTTCTACTAGGATGGTAAATACAAAATATTTAAGTTATGCTGAAGTGCGAGGTCTCCCCTCCTGGTCACAAATACACATAATTTAAAAATCTGATATAAAATCACATGACCTTTTCAGCAATTCTTCAGCAAACTTATCTTTAAAAACTTATTCTTCTATCTGCTGCACATTAAAATAGATAAATAGCAGAAGTGTCTTTATTACATGTTTCCATGTAAATACATTGGGATTAAGAGAATACAGTAGGTTTACGTGATATACAAATCTTTAAAGCGTTGATAAGTGAAATTCCATTCTCTTTGCTTGACCATCTGAAAGCAACACGAATAACGACTCTCTATTTCAGAAACGTTTAAGTAACTAACAACTTAAAACAAAAACACGGAATGTCCCGAAAACATTTAACTCAAAAATATTTGACATAAATTGTATAATTTAATGAGATCTACATATTTTGTGTGGAAAGCTTTTACTTATTTCTTATATACATGCCATCCAGCATGAAGAGGACTTCAGATACTATTCGCAGAAAATTCAAGATATACATATCATTTGTCCTAAAATATCTTAAACATTCGGTACTTTAATCAAAATCGTTAGAGCCAGTTTTGAGAAACTCAAACATTTTGAACATGTTCCGCGTAAAGGATAGCTGTGGATGATACCTACAAGGAAATATGTAACAACCCATTCTGCTGACATTTCTCTAGATTAACATGAAGTAGAATAATATGCTTCTGTAAGAATAGTTTGTTCCATAATATGTAGAAAAGGTTTGTATCTCATCCTTTTAGAACTTAAATATCACGTTTGGTATTCAATGTACTTTGTATGAGGTAACATACAGCATACGGCAAGATCTAGAAACGAAAAAGTAACATTTCAGTAGTGCACAATCTGATGTAAACCGTTTGTTGATGCTTAAGTTACAGTTTAAACCACCTTTGTATTGAATTACATAGGAGCATTTGTGACATTACACCACAAAAACTCGAAGCTGATTTACATTTTGACGCTTATGTGACTGAGGGGAATTGTGTACAGTTCCCAAGCGGCCTTTCATGTCGCGCCTTCAGCTGTCAATGAACACTGCCAATCTTTCAATCGACAACCAATTACAGATTTAAAAATTAAAACCGGGGACAAAGCAGATGCCAATCAGCCCTGTTTCCAACTAATTATGCTCATATTGCACCCTTATTGGCGTGCTGACAGCCCGAACATAAAAATGGCATAGGCAATGCGGAGCCAAGCATTCGCTGCTTTGTTGATGCGTACTAAAAAATCCTCGCCAGGGTTGGAAGTGACATGAACCGTAGAATTTGTTTCATTTTCAATGATGGTGAATTAATAATAGCAATAAAATAAAAGCTTCGTCTCTAATTAGGGGCGACATTTTTATATGTCGCTATTCTTTAACGTTGTATTTAAAATTATTCTTGGCAGGAAGAACACTGTGTCAAGTCAACCCGTGACCCCATGGCTTCTATTGGACCTTTTGCATTATTTACTGTGATATAAAATGTCAGATATTCCGTATCGCAATTATTGCATCCCTCTCTCTAACGAAGAAGAGCAAAGGGAACAGCACACTTTACAGCTGGGTTGCAATTTATCCACTATCTGCTGCCTTGATGAAATCCTAAATTGCAAACGTCAAAGAAATTAAACTGTCTTTAATTGCAAACATAAAAGAAATTCTCTTCAATTGTCTTAGTACACAATGGACCAAAATCATCAGTGCATCGGTTTATTCTCATAACTATGTTCTAAATCGAAATGTCTGCATTTGGATTTAAAAGAATCTCGACTTTTATCAAGAAATTGATTAAGCGGACAAACTTGAATTCAGACCCACTTTATTTGATTAATTTCTGTTTTCGGGCAGGGGGGGGGATCTCCAGGATATTCAAGCTCTTATCTCGACATGCAGTATGATAAATACCCGTGAACAGCAATAGGTTATTGTTGTTGTTGTTATATATATATATATATATATATATATATATATATATATATATATATATATATCTGTGAAACAGTAAACGTAGCGTTTATCTACTTAAACACGTTTAAGTTGCAAACCACATGTAGTTAAAGGTATTTGCAGCTAACATTTGAGCTATGCTTGGTTCTCAATATTTGTAAGTAGGTTTTTTCGCAAGTGAATTGTATCAAATCAGAGTACAGAACGCGTTTCTGAGGAGCATTTGTTGCACAACTGAAAAAGTACCTAACCCCGATTTTAATTGCCAATTCCAAAGACTATAGTTAAAATACAGTGCTGCCTACATTATTTTGCTGTAGTCTAGCAAAAGCAATGACTACTGTTTTGCTAAGATTCGGCCACTACTCAAACTAGGTTGTGTTGACCTACTTTTCTGATTGTGTATTAATGATTCGGAGTTTGTCCGCACCATTTTAAATTATCCAATACTTATACTTTTCTCAAATGGAAAGTCGTTATTAGCTTTTTAATTTAGCCATGTAAAGACAGCGGAATTTCAATGCCTTCAAAGATTTGATTATCGCTTTAGCCTAGTTTAGTCCCTTATTCCGCTTGTACCTACAAGGAAATATGCAATAAAACCATTTCTGCTATCTCGATTAATATGAAATGTAGCAGGATTCTAGAAGCGAGCGCCTATTGTGTCCTTTTGAAGTAGGATTGGCATTGTGGCTGATGTTGCCGCCAGATTCCCCTTACACTTTCGTACAATGTTGCTCTACTGTACTATATTTAGGTCGTAGCTAAAACGGCTCACTTCGTAGTATGGTTAGCATGACGTAGATATAAGAATAATCTTTTATAAGAAAAATCTTATGTGTACCATTCACATGACTTTCTCTATATCCCTGCAACAAATTATTCTTAAAAGCCTTATACTTCTATTTACTTTATGCTTATCAGAAAAAAAAAATGAGCAGAAATAGTCTTATTACTTGCTTCCTTGTAAGTAGAAGCGAAATAAGGGATTACCATAGGTTAAAATGATAGTCAGAAGCTGGTTTCTATGTCAATGAAGTTCCTTTGTTTATATGGATAGGAGTTGACAAGTTCCTATATGAGAAAAGTATACGTTTTTCATAGCAGAAACCAAAAATAAGGAAATGTCTCAAAAACGACGAATCCACGAAAAAAATGTATATAACATAAATTGTGTGTTTTAACGTGCTCTACATTTTTTGTGTAATAAGTTTTTGTCCATCTCTTACGGTTTAGCAGTTATTCAAAATTCAGTAAAATTCATCCAGAATAAACTACTCTTCAGAGGCTATTCCCAGAAAATTCAAGATATACATTTTATTTGTCAGGTAAATATCTTTAATATACGAAATTTTAATCAAAATCGTTAGAGCCATTTTTGATAAAATCAAAATTTTCGAAAAAAGTTCTATGTAAAGGGTAGTTAGGGGTGGGGGGATTTTTCTCAAAATCTTCGTGTCGTATCCCTGGAAGATACTAAACTTAAATACCAAGTTTGGTATTTTACCGACTTTTCGTTTTTTAATTATCGTGTTCACAGACACACGGACACACTGACACACGTACACACGGACAGACACACACACACACACACGGACCTTTTTGTGAAAATGCTTTTCTTGGATATTGGGGACCCTAAAACATATATTTCCAGTGGAATCTCGGTATCGAATTTTTGCGTGGAGTACAATACCTTCTCTATACACCATGTACATAGTGCTATAGAGAAAGTAAAAATTTGTTTCTGGAACATCTAGAGAGAGACAAAATTTTATACTTATGTGCATAAGTTCAACGAATTGTGGTTTAAACGTTCCAGACACCATGTTTTAACATAACTTATAACATTATTTTTCGGCCTAAAACGTTCTAAAGTTTAAAGTGTAGCTATTGCTTTTAAAACGGCATTGTTTCCGGCTTTCAGATCCAGATTATTATGTATGGGGTTAAACGTGCGACTAATTGACCTCCTTGCAAGTGAATGACACGTAATTACTAAACTGAGATAACTAAATAAAATGATGCCCACACAATTACTGGTATGTAATTTTAGGAACTGCACATTAAACTGTTTTCTGGCGTATTTTAAGCTGAAGTTTTGCCGTAAAGTAATAACTACCTAGTACGAGTTTCTGCAGAAAATTCTTTCTTTATTATAGTGTAGCAATTTACTGCAGTAACACCCGTGTAAAAATGTTCCCGAAAATAAAAAAGCAAATACACATATTATTTCTTGCAGCATACAAATTCCTTTTCAAGTGAGTTACACTGTAATACTGAAGCTTTACTTGCAATAATATAATATATTGCTACCATCAAGGCTTTTGCTTATCCAGATAAAAGTTTCTAAATTCAATTTAATAAATATAATGTTTTGCTGTAGATCATTTGAGCTTTTTATTATTCTGACTAAACCATTATTAGATTCGCTTGCATTGTATAAGCTGTAAGTCGTTTGCAGCCATTAACTTTCCATCCTAATACGGTTATTTCAATCGGGAATTGATCTCAGTTCACTAGGAAAGATTTTGAAGGGTATCCAACAGGCCAGAGGAAAACACTCTTTTAACAAATCCGCCTTTGATAGCAGGCGGAGCTAGATGCTTTCAGGACTAATTGAATGGCTGCTCGCAAGAAAGGCTAAGCATCGATTTTTTTTCTTCTTTTTGAGACATAATTTACATGTTCCAACCTGCTGCAAAAACTGCAAAACCTATTTTCTGAGTTTGGCTAACCTTAAGAAATCCGTGTTATGAAACAAAGATCTTTTAATCTTATGACCAGCCAAAGGGATTTTTAAGCGTTTGGTTTCAACTCATCTCCACTCAAACCATATAAATACAAAGAAAGTAAATAACAGCAGCCACAGATCACTGACAGCCGATAAGCAGCACGTTTAATGAATGCAAACGCAACTGTAGGGTTGGGGCACGGTTTGTTATCTGCGACGTCCCTGTATAAGTCCAGTAACAGTTCAACTTTACTACTTTTCGCCTGGGATTTAACACATAATTTCCTATGCTTTCTAAAGACAAATCATTGATAAACAATCTGGGTTCCATTCACATGGCTTTCTCTACCTGTTCTGCAAACAAACTGTGTTACAAAACATTATTATTTTTTCCACATCATGTTAATCAAGATAACCATTAGAAGAAATGGTCTTAATACTTACTTCTTTGTAAGTAGAAGGGAAACAAGGGAATACACTAGGTTAAAGCGACACAGCGATGCTTTAAAAGCTAGTCCCTATAGGGCACAATTGTAAATCGGGTTTTTTGCATGGGCAGGAGTAATACAATAGAGATATGACAGGAAAGATGACTTCACGTTTGAGAGAAGTAGAGTAGTTTTTTAAATTTAAACCAAAAACAAGAATTGTCTTAGAAAACTCTACAAAAAAAAAGTATGACATAAATTGTGTGTTTTAACGAGATCTACATTTGTCGTGTAGTAAGTACTCGTCTATCTCCTACGGTTTACCAGTTACACAAAATCCAACCGGAATGAAAAGTCTTCAGAGGCTATTCCCAGAACATTCAAGATATATATTTCGTATGTCATAAACATTTCTTAACCGTGTGGTGTTTTAATTAAAATCGTTAGAGCCATTTTTGAGAAAATCAAAATAAAAAGGGAACTAAGTAATAAGACCATCTCTGGTAATATTTATTTCGATTAGCATGTAGCAGATAGAAGAATAATCTTTTGTAAAAATAATGTTTAGCCTAATAGCTAGATAAAGCCACGTGAATGGAGCATATAGGAGTTTTATGTTTTCGCAGCAAACTCCGTCTTAACTTTGTACCTGGCATCGGTTAATTTGTTTTCTATGGTTATCTATAGATACCCAAGAAGCACACCAGTGGCGTTATTTTAAATGCCAAAAATATTTTAGGACGCGAGGCAGAAAGGTATGCTGCAAAAACAAGTAGCTTTCATGACATTACAAAACCACGGCACAGTCATTAATCATTCAAAGTTGGTAGTTTTGCTTCACACTGAGTCTCCCTTTTAGCGTGGTGAGCGTGGCACCCCTGCTGCTGCCTGATTATACAGCCACTGCACCCTTGGAGCGACTCTTCTTTCCAATGTTAGGTTAGTAATTACCGCAATATAATTACAGCACGCGAATATCAAAGGTGCGTCGAATCAGAGAAGCTTATGTGCTTCCATTTTATGCATTTTTTCCCAAACAAGAGTCAGTGGAGGGAAAATGGAGATACTTTGATTCGGGTTTCCTTTGACGTTGGAAAATTGTGAATGATGCCTCACGTCTATTCGAGAGTTCTGCCTCCTCCTCCTCCTCGAAGCGGAGAAATACGAATTTTATACAAAATGAATGGGATGGAAGAAGAGAGGGGATGTGTCTGCCATAGTGGAATTCATACATATTTCAATGCAGGGATGTTGGTTTTCTACCAGCTCGAGGGGAAATCTGTTGATCTATATCTACTGCACTCCTCTGTATATTTAGTGCCAAGTATTCCAGTCGATCTCCCCCGCTTAAATAGCAAGACTTATGCAGAGAAATATACTTAATAAAAAAAAGTATGTAGTGCAACATGCTTAACATCTCTAAAACGGAGGGAGCAAACATGGATATAGCACTTCTCAAATTGCTTTACACGCTTTCGGATGTGATAAGATCTTTCTTATGTGATGCTACGTGCTTGAGAATCCCAATATGGGACAGGAACATGAAGCAGAAATGTTTTACGGGAGAAATATTTACTGAAATATTCTTCCTATTTTTTCTGAATAGATTTTTCTTACTTTCACTTGCTAACAAGTCTGCTAGTTCTGTCAGCTTTATGAACATGTAGAAGTAATACCTGTATCAGTAAACAGTAAAGAAGAGAATAGTTAATTTTAACTTGGTAATCTTATTAATCTATTATGAACCTATAAGAAAAAACGATATGTCATATTTTTCTGAAAATTAAAATAGTGTGTTTATTGCTCATAAGCAAGGACATACTGATAACGAGGTTGCCGACGTGTATATTTACGTTAAAAAATCTGCATAGGTACACGAAGAGAATGAGGTAGTGAACCCAAAACATAAGAATGCGGTAAGTCACAGCAACCGCTCCCGAAATAACATATTGTAAGATGTACACTGCAACAAAAATCTGCCAACATTATTGGTAGCCCAATTAAATGCCATAGTTGATTTTACCATAAGTGTATAACAGAATATTTTAGTTCAGAGCGAGATCAAGGCCGCGCCGTGGCCGAGTGATTAGATCCCAAGCGACCTCATGTGAGATTTGTGCTGGACAAAGCGAAGCAGGGGCGGGTTTTCTCCGGTTTCCCCCGCCATCGCATTCCACGGTGCTCCATCTTCATTCCAAGGATCACCAATGTCATTTGCCTGCGGTACAAGTAGCAAAAGCGGGTGTTAAACACTACCAAAAAAAAAAAAAAAAAAAGAGCGCGATCAAACGATCCGTCGATCTGGCAGCCCTCTAGTGTCCACAAGATTTAACTTTCCATTGAGCACGCCATCTGTCTGCATTGCCATACATCACTAAGTTATTGTTTTATTACTGCAGTATACAACATTCTTCTCTCTCATAAGTATATATGATATATACATAAGAGTGTGCGTATCCACTACAAACGAAAGCAACCTTATCTGTGTAATAACTGAGGCAAAAGCCAAACAAAACAGACAGACTCTTCTTGTTTGTTTCTTCATGTTTTAACGTTTATTAACATCCCAGAAAATCAAGTTTATTACCAGTTATCAAAACTCCATAATATGCAAGTTGCATAGAGATGTGGACGAATGTGAGACAGATAATAGAAAACGTAAAGAGATTGATAAAGAGAGAGCGGGAGATAGAAAGAAAGGAGGAGATGTATACAGAGATTTAGAAATAAAAAGAGAGGGGGGGGGCGGAGAGCGATAAACACAAGGGTAGAGAGAGTATATTAAACGCGAGCTGAGGCGGGTTCTGCTCATAAGTGACAAACAGCTGAACACAACAAAGTCTTGGAGGCTAATGAAGGCAACATTACAAAATAATAGTTTCATTATATCAAAACGAGAGTAAAAGCGTACATATAATTTTCGGTATCCGTATTTTTCGGCCTTTTTTATTCGCGTTTCAAAACCGTTTATTTAAGATACACGAATGTCAAATGGCATTTATGCGTACTCATTGCATTTTCAATAAACAGTTCTGCACTGTCAGAACACGACAGTTTACACGCTTATGTGACATATACACGGGTTCTTGATTATAGGACTTTTAGCAGAAGCAAGAGAAATATTAAAATCAAATTATAGACCATTGTATTTTAATGTAGAGAGCTCTGATGTAGAGAAGGCTTAGAAAATAAATTTCTATTCTTTTGAGCCACCAATAACAGCTATTTTTACTGAAATGTTATTGCGTAATTATGTGTAGAACATTGGAAACCGGCGTCTTTGATTTTATTTGTAACTACGAGAAACATATGTTCAGGAGTTAAACAGTTATAATTATGAAACTAAGCACCATCCCATTTTTAATATTATTATTATTATTATTACTATTATTATTATTAAGCACTATGACCAAAAATACCAGATTCACAACACATACATTATGTATGTAATATCCTAGATTTCTCTCCATCGGAACATTGTGATTCTGCTTTCATTTGTAGGTACAGAAAATCCCAGAAGGTAAATTTCAGGTGAAATCTGACACTGAAATTTTGGGACGAATATAATGCTTCTCAAAGCTTAGCAAGCGACAACGAGAGTAACATGAAAACATAATATAGATGAATGAATAGTGAAGAGCTCCAGAACTTTTATAAGCGCGAAGTTTCATATCATATACAACAATATATCAACTCGGGACTTTGTCACATAAAACAGATGCTCTAAAACACAACAGACCCTTAAAAAACTAGTAAATAACTTTCATTGCTACGCTAGAACAACAATCAGAATCGCATTTTCTGCAACAAAATATTAACGCCGCAGGTTCGAAGCAAAGTTAGGAAACAAAACGCTTTTAGCCGACAATAATAATAAAATATTTAGAATGTTTCTTACCCGAATCGAGATGAAGTCTATTGCAACTTAGTATGAGTATACAAGCACAAAGTAGATACACAAAATAGGGCAAAATTGAAAAACTCCTTACATATGCAGAAAAGGAAGGGAGATGAGAAGGAAACTAAAGTAAAAAAAGTACTTCCCAATAAGATGGAACTCGGGCTCATTTTAAAGTTTCAACAAGAAAACAAGGAAGAAAGATACATAGGCTTTCTTCAGAAAATGAAAACTTACTTCTTCATGAGACCAGCATACAAAATTCATATAAGCACGAAATGAGCAAATATTAATGGTTACTTGAAACAGTGAAAAATGCTGGCAGGAATGTTAATTCTAACTTTCCGGATACAAGACATTTATTGCCAAATTATATGGGAATTAGAAAACAAATGACAGCAGTCGTTTATAGTGAAACAATGTGAGAAAGAGTATTAAAAGTACACCTTTATTGCAATCTGAATTTTTAAAAAAGGAACACTGTGCTTTATATACCAGGGGGTCCAGCTGCCCCGTATTTGTCGTGTGCAGATATTCCTTCGTACGTTAAAAGAATTTCAGATCTCAACGAGGCTATTTCAAGTTAAAACCCATCAGTGGGGAACTAGCGAGAGTGACCTCAGCTTTCACCGTCTTACTTATCTGCAGAGACGGTGAGCGGGTCGCACTGATTGCGAGGGGTAAAATGAAGGTCGGTCTCGTCAGTTCTCCACTGGCGGATTTTAACTTGAAATAGCCCGTTGAGTTCTGCAACTATTTTAACGCACCAGGGGACATCTGCAAAGGTCAAATACGGGGGAGTTGGACCTCCTGTTAAGATTACACAATGACAGCATACGCGTACCTAGTGCATTGTGGGGAAGCGAGTTTAACAGAGTCGAGAAGAAGCTTTAAATTAAGCTTCGAATTCTTTGTCCTCTGGTTTGTTTTTAACAACAATTCTGTGAAAAACAGGTAAAAATCTTCGGATTTTGTTTTCCTGAAGTTAGAAAACTACAATGTTCAATTTCTTGGAACACATTAGTGCCTTAAAAATATATATTTTTTTTGGCCGCTCTTGTCAAAAAAATTACAATATAGAAGCAACGGGAACACATAGAAATAGCCATACCGCATTAAAAAGTATCTATCAATGTCAAGCAACTCCATACTGCAAAAGCACAGCTTACAGATATATACACGAAGATTTGTTAAAGTAGTTTTCTAAACCAGGTGAAGGTGTTTTCTTGACCTGTGACAGAAATGCCCACAAGTTTCGGATACAAGACTTATTATGATTTATGGATCTACATCTTCTAAAGCAGTCATGAACCTACAGTCCCATAAATCAGGCTCCTCCAACCTGGATCGCGCCAAAAGCACACCGAGTATCTCATGACTTACTTAGGACTACCTGCAACACGCAATGCGGCGCAGCACTGAAGGCAAGCTATCGTCACGGCGGTATCATATGTAGGAAATGATGTAGCAGATCACAAGTATTGTGGTATGATCTTTACCCACTATCGTATTGGCTACCAAGCTCTCTCTCCAGCTCTACTCCGAGTTTTGAGATTGAGTAAGCGTGTGTACTCTGGCTCAGACTAGTCGAGTTGGAGCACTACATTAACCCACAGAAATGTTTCCGACTGATACTTTCAATAAGGTGTAAGTCACAAACACACAGTAGCTCCGCATTATTAAACATTATTCACAATTCATTTAAATCTCAGGTAAGATCATTACTTTATCGCAATAAAAAGTTGAACCTATGACAAAGGTTTCAATAATAAATATCAATTAGGCAAACAGTAAATCCATGGTGCACATTTTCAATGTTTTGGAGGTTGAAGCGAAGGTCTCTCATTAAACTAAATTGACACTAAATATGAGTTCATTTCTATCTACGAGTAACTTATGACTCACCTGAAACTATCTGCAACTATTCTTCAGTAATAAAAAAGCGCCATGAAACTAAACTACAAGAACCTACTGTGTACATTCCCCAAAATTCACATTTAAGGTAATTGTGTTGATAAATGCTTCAGTTTCCACTACAATGTTCACAGTGTCTTATTCGATATACAGGGTACTTAATGCCTGAATATCATTGCTTAGTGATTATTCGGTGTAGCGGTTTTATGTATCCCATTTAATAGCTTAACCGCCATCGCCGCCGCCACCACCACATTTATCTTCTGAGAACCTCAAACATATCAGTTGATGTAAATCTTCCGTTCACCTAAATATTTGTTGAGGAGTTTGGGAAAAAGGTAGCACCTGAGAATCAAAATATAGCGAATATGGTGGATAGGGGAGCTCTTGGAACCAGTCATCAGTTTTGCAAATCCCAGATGTATATAAAGCCGCATTATTGTAATGAAAGAACATCTTTCGTATTCACAAGGTATGGCTTTCATGATTAAGGTAGTCTAGCAGTAAGGGTGAAGTTTCTGCCCTTCTAAATCTAGTCAATGAGGTGTATACATGAAAAATCCAGAAAATCATAGGTATGACTTTTCCTGCAGATGGAACAGGTTTTGCTGCACTTTCACCGGTTCCATTCACTGTTTGGACTGCTCCGTCTCTGGCATGAATTGTGTTACAACCGTGAGAGAAACCTATTGAAATTATATTTAAACAAGTAACTCTTGAGAAGTATTCATCAAATAATTTTTTGGGTTCGTTGTTAACAATCGACACCAATGGAACGGAAGCCTTTGTTATAACCAATACTTCTGTAAAATGTAGAGGACACGGCCTGTCGAGATCTTCGCAACGTCAGCCAACTAGTATACCTTCAATAGAGATCAATGAGTACAACTTTATAATTTTTGTCTCAATCTTAAGGGTTATAAGAATTCCGGGACGTCCTGAGCACTTATCATCTTGGATGTATGTACGACCACGCTTATTTACATTTAGCAGCTCACTATTTAGCCGCCGAAAGGGAAGAATCCTTTATGTCGAATCTAATTCCTTTAGCACTTATGCTGGGGTTAAACAAAACCAAACGTACACTATCATAACTCACATTTCAGTTGCATCCATTTTGTAGAAAATCTTAACATTATTTGTGTACCTGATTCTCACAAAAAAATCTGATGCGTTCCATTCATATGACTTTCTCTACATCTCTGCAACAAATTATTTTTAAAAAGCTTATGCTTCTATTTACTTTATTTTAATCGAGAAAAAAAATAGCAGAAATAGTCTTATTACTTGCTTGCTTATAAGTAGAAGGGAAACAAGGGAGTACTATAGGCTAAACTGATAAATCAAAAGCTGGTTGCTATGTGACTGAAGTTCCTTTATTTGTATGGACAGGAGGTGACAAATTCCTGTATGAGAAAAGTAAAAGTTTTTCATAGCTGAAACCAAAAACAAGGAATATATCAAAAACGACCAAATCCACGAAAAAAATGTATATAACATGAATTGTGTGTTTTAATGTGTATTGAGTTTTTGCCCATCTCTTACGGTTTAGCAGTTATGCAAAATTCCGCAAAATGTATCCAGAATAAAGTAGTTTTCAGAGGCTATTCCCAGAAAATTCCAGACATTTGACATTTTAATAAAAATCGTTTGAGCCATTTTTGAGAAAATCAAAATTTTCGAAAAAAGTTCCATGTAAAGGGTAGTTGCGGATGGGGGCATTTTCTTGAAAATCTTCGTGTCGCATCCTTGGAAGATACCAAACTTAAATACCAACTTTGGTATTTAACGGTCTTTTCGTTTTTGAACTATATTGTCCACAGATACACACACAGACACACACACACACACGGACCTTTTTGTAAAAATGCTTTTTTTTTGGGTTCAGGGGGACCTAAAACATGTATTTCCGGTGAAATCTCGGTATCGAATTTTTGGTGGAATGCGATACCTTCTCTATTCACTATGTACATAGTACGTGTAGAGAAAGTAAAAGTGAGCATTCACGCGACTAAAAGTTTAAGGCGCGCCGCCTAAAGGATAATTGCCTCATACAGTACTGATATTAATTCTGGATACCTTTTTGGTTAAATTAGCCTTCGAGTTTGAATATTTCATTCAAAACTGATTCAGGATAATTCTTATCTGTTAAACTCTAGCCAGGAAATTTAAGTCTTTTATCATAAGCTGGAGATAACTTGACCCTTAATGGGCTACTTTGACAGAGCTTTGGAAAATATATAATTTCATGAATACATATACATTTATTTATTTATTTTATATTGTATTCAATGTGAAAATCGCAATTATTGTTCTCATATTACATAGAGGTGCTCAAATTTTGGGGAATTTACTAATTTTAGGATTATGAAATTTCAATACCGTGAGCAACACCATAAACACCATAATGTTAAATATATCAGATTTCCTTAATTTTAAGTCCCCTGTTATATGCGTATTATATTTCATATTGGATGCAAAATAACATGAAAAGTATATTTGAGAATTATATATTTTATTGTATACTGCATCTAAAATGATATATAATAAATTACTAATTGCGTAAAAAAAGGGGGCCCAAATTTGGGGAAATCTAGTATTTATAAAATTATGGCGTTTAAGCTGCTGAAGTTTCATAATCCCAAAATTAATAGATCTCTTCACATGTTGAGATTCTCCATGTAATATGAGAGCAATAAATCCAATTTTCACATTGGATACAATATAAAATAAAATACGAATGTATGTGTATATTTGTAAAATAATCGTTTCCAAAGTTGGGTCAAAGTAACTGATTAAGGGCCAAATTAGCTCAGTTTAAGGCAAAGGATTCGATAATGTATTATGATAACACTTGCAGAATATAATTTATCAGACAAGAATGATCCTGAATGAAAGTTGAATATAAAATTCAAATTTGAGAAGTGTCCAGAATTAATGCCACTACAGTATAACTATTATAGTAATTTAATCATTTTCACGACACCTCTGAGTCAGAGTGCACCATGCAGCGGCGCCTAATACGCATATTTCACTGACCAAAGTTGTATTCAAATATTGTAAGACAGCAAAACGATTAAATTTCGGCATTTTAGCTATGGAAAACATAGTTTGGAAACATAAAACAGGCCACAAAACTTATTAAATTAGTCACTATTTTTAACTTTACTTTTAATAAATTAGTTAAGACTACAGCTCTTACGGGTATAGTACGTTATTCGTAATAGCAACAGAATGTATTCCTTTTATATTATGGAATTTTAAAGGCTGACAGAGACACACATTTATAACATGAGCGAACTTATAACTTATTGCTAAATTCTTGTTCTCTTAGTGATTCTTTTTCTCAACTCAAAGAACAGTCGGAGAATACTTTTAGAAAGCTAAACACTGAGATTAATTTTAAAAGCAAAAGTCAGGAAGACTACATTTTGGTGGTTTTTCACCATTCTATGATTAATAAAACTAATGTTTATCTACATTTATTCACATATATTTGCCAATTAAAAATCGTTCAAAAGTTCAGGAGAAATTCTAGTACAGCTAAAACCTAAAATTAATTTTAGAAGTAAAACCAGAAAGGTATCTTTGGAAATTAAATATTCTTTCCTTAGTTAATATAACAACTTAAACCTAGTTACCACTACCTTAACGAAGAAAACTGTTTAACTCTTACTAATTTGTTTCATAAAAATATACAATAAAACACACTTCTGCTAATCTTTATTCAGATTAACGTGAAACTGGGAGAAGAATAGGCTTTTTAAGAATAAGTAGAGAAAGTCGACTGAATGGAGCAAATAAGATTTTAATTATTCATTTGTAAAATTTATCTGAAATTGAATAGATATTCTTATAACTGTTACTCATATGATATTTTGTGCATTTTAGCACATAAAAGTCAAATGTATTATTTTAAAAACACTTTTACCAATGAACCATGACTTGAAGCTTTCCTGGCGGCGATATGAAAATAACTTTTCTCGGGTTATCAGCCAGGTGAATTCTGGAATAATTTCTAAGCTTTCAAGAGCTAACGTCGCTCTCATCTTCAGGGAATGATGTAGAGACTCCGGGTTCGCCTTATATAATTATTGGAAATTATTCCAGAATTCACCTGGCTGATAGCCCGAGAAAAGTTATTTTCACTTTTACCAATATTCATTCATACATGGCTTGCATTTACAGTTCCTCAAAATATACAACTTCATAATGTTAAAATGCGAGCAAATAAATGTGTCCGTGCAGAGCCTTTAAGAGCGACGCTGCCATTTACAAGTCTATATAGTTACTCACAGTAAGGAAGAAAATTAAAGGCTACATAAAACAGTGTTGCACCAGGAAGGAGAACTTTGCAAAGAACAAGGAAGAACATGCATGCCCTCGCATTATCGTTTTGGAAATCTGGCTCGTTTCTCACACTCTTCACGCTCTCTGAGGAAGGTTTAAAACAACTTTCACTTTTCAAGCCGAGTTAATGAATAATTAAGTTGGTCTTGCGAAGATTGATAATACTCTTAATCAATCTTTCCTCCGGCTAAGTGTTCATTACCACAAGCCGCAATTAATATGCAAGAGGTCGCTTGTTGATCGCTAACAAAACTGCTAGAAGCGTAACAGATTTAAATGAGGCTGACTGGCATTTTATGATTTTCCCTCATCACCGACAACACTTCTCGCAATTTGTATTTTCTCTACACGTACTGTGAGCACTCTAAATTCGATACTGAGATTTCACCGGAAATACATGTTTCGAGGACCCACGAATCCAAAAAGCCTTTCTAGAAAAACGTCAATGTGTGTAAACAGAATAGCTCAAAAAACGAAAAGTCTCTTCATACCAAACTTGGTATTTCAGCCCCAATATCTTCAAAGGATGTGACACGAAGATTTTTAGACAAATCTCCGTAACACACATTTCCCCTTGCGTGGAAAACTTTTCAAAATTTTTGATTTTCTCAAAAAAGGATCTAACGATTTTTATTAAAATACCGCCGTTGCATATATTTGTAAGACTAATAAAATGTACAAGTTGAATTTCCTGGAAATAAGCTTTGAGGACCTCTTCATTCTGAATGACTTTTGCATGACTCGTAAACTGTAAGAGATGGACAAAAACTTACTTCACAAAAATGTGGATCTCACAAAAATACTCAATTTATGTCCTTTACATTTTTGTTGGGGAACTAACCGTTTCCGAGATATCCCTTGTGTTTGGTTTCAATTTTAAAATACGTATACTTTTCTCAAACAGTATTTCCCTCTTTTTTTCTTTCTTTTTTGTAGTGTTAAAAACGTCTGGCACTTGCTTTACTTCCCTTCTATTTATAAGAAGCTAATTCTGCTTATGCTTATCTCGGTTAGCATGAAGAAGACAGAAGAATAATCTTTTGAAAGAAGTTTGATTTTAGAATAGGCGAAGAATGTCATGCGAATGAAAAATATATTTTACCTTAAATCGCACTAACATATTCAAATTTGACTCAAAATCTTTAATGCTTTGTCCAACTTTTCTTTCTTATTCCTTTGACGAGGCTATTACAATGCTTAAGACTACACATAAATAATAATTAGCGATGGATATTAAATGTAAGGAGGATATTGTAATAAAATCTCTTTATTAGTCAAAAACTGGTTAAAGAGTTTATTGCGATACTGAGATTCTGCAGCATAATTTTCTCTCACCCCTTCGACCTATCACAATTATTATCTCGTAGCTTCGACGCAACTGCTGCACGCTGTGAACTCATAGTCGAAACTGGCTCGCCTGGAGCCAGGAGCCAGGAGCAGGAACTAGTCGCCCGAGTGTACTCGGGCGGGGGCAAATCACCACGGTACCTATCCGCTTTTCTTGCGGATTTACCCGTGTGATATAAAAGATGTAGTCTCATGCAAGCGTTTTTGTTCTTGTCAAAGTAATTGGGCAGGGTGTTCCCTCTGTGCAGCCGGCGCGGGCTGGGTTACCTATCTGAGTGGCCACCCACCCAGAGAGGCTTGTAGCTCTTCCTTTTATATCTGTTCATGACGACCCCGTCCGAAAATGTGCACAGCTACTTAAAGGAGTCCGAGCGAACACGTGCAACAATCGGCATTAAGTTTACCAAGGCAAACCGCGAACACTCGGCAATTATAGGACAGCAAGGCGTAGGTACTCACATTATATACATAAAAGTTTTGCAGCCACTACATCAATGTAACCCTTATTTCTATTAATTTTGGAGAACATACAGATTCTCCCTATATGGTAATGTCATTTGCATAACGATAGAAACAATTACGCAAAGCGTAAATACAGTCACACGATAACGTTTATAGAAACTCAAAGATGTTTCTCATTCTGGTTAATTCCACTTTATATCTCCTTCAATAGCAAATATTAAAACAAAACTCATATAAAAACTTGAACATTTTTTTAATTGACTCTCATGCGGATCAATCACCCTTCTCTTTATAGGAGCAATGCCTTTGGTCAGTTGCCTATCGAGGAGTGAGCAAACTGTGGATTATAACAGATCCAGGATGGACGATCAGCTCAATGCCTGGAATGGTGATGAAGAAGAAGGAAATCAAATGCATTGATGAAAGGGAATGACTGAAAATTCTCGGGTCAAATTGTCTAACTTAGCATTCCCTAGTGACTAAGGAACACCGCGGACAAACTTTCGGTCAGACCGAGGGTTTGAAACCCAGGACCTCCCCATTGCGAGTCGTTCAAGTTACCTGGTATCATCTCGCCAGGAATAAAGGCTGAAACAATATTAGAAAGCCAATAAAAAGTAAATGTATTGTTGAAGGTTTGAAGAAAGCCCTGTTATAAAAAATAACATAAACATCAACACCATAGCCACCTACTATATCGATTTTTAAAAGTATTTACAAAACATTGGTTCTATTAATAATACTTATAGTATTTTTTCATGTAATACAGGTTCCATTTTGGCATGTATTAACCGATATACTAACATAACTTTAAAGTTCATTCTTTATTCACTTAAGTCTACAATTAATTCCATACTAAGCAATGTGTTTTAATCATATACAACGTGGGAGTAAACTGTTTATCGAACTCAATGAATTCATAGAAGAAACATTAATGTGTTCCATTCACATGACTTTATCTACATTACTGTAACAAATTATTGTTAAAAAACATATTGTTCTATTTACTTTATGATACTCAAAATAAACATTAGTCTCCTTGTAAGTTGAAAAAAATAAGGGAATACACTAAGCCAAAACGATAGTCAAATCTTTTAAAGGCTGGCTGTCATGTGGGTGGAATGCGTTTCTATATAGGGTCAGGAGTTTACGACTTTCCGTGTTAGAAAAGTTTTAAGTATTTTAAATCTGAAACAAATAGCAATGAATATATCAGAAATAGTCAATTCAACGAAAAAAACGTGTATGACATACATTGTGTGTTTTAACGTGATCTACATTTTTTGTGAAGTAAGTTATTGAGCATCTCTTACGGTTTACCTGTTATGCAAAATTCATTCAGAATAAAGGTGTCTTTATAAGCTATTCTCAGAAAATTCAAGATATACATTTTATTTGCCATATAAATATCTTTAATATACGGTATTTTAATCAAAACAGTTACAGCCATTTTTGAGAAAAACAAAACTTGCGAATTTTTTTCCATATAAAGGGTAGTTTGGAGTGGGAGGATATTTCTCAAAATCTTCGTGTTGCATCCCTGGAAGATACTAAACTTAAATACCAAGTTTGGTATTTTACCGACTTTCGGTTTTGGTTATCGTGTTCACAGTCACACGAACACATACATACACGGACCTTTTTCTAAAAATACTTTTTTTTTGGATACAGGGAACCCTAGAACGTCTATTTGTGGTGAAATTTGGGTATGGAATTTTTGGGTGGAATGCAATATCTTCTCTATACATTATGTATTTAGTACGTGTAGAGAAAGTAAAAAGGAATCGAAAGGTTTCAAGCATCTTCCGTCAGATGAAGGAAATAATCCTTACCTTAGAAGGAAATAATACTTGGAAAGCGAATACCGTTGCTTGGGGAGGCTGAGTGGGATTATTTTATTGAATTCAAATTCATTTCTCTATACATTCATCCATAGTCTATTCTTAGAATAATTTAATTCTTCTTGTTTTTTAATTTCTTTATTATAGTCCCCTTTAACTTCAATGGTCATATCGGCGGCTTTGACTTGTGAAATAGCTGATATTATAGTATGTTTAGAACTCTCACATTCATACTTCCAGACTCTGCGGGGGACAAGGAATAATTCCGGTTAAAGAAAAATTCCCCGCCCCAGCCGGGAATCGAACCCGGGACCTCCGGGAACAATCACATTTAAAATCGCGCAATTCCATGGTTTGTACGGTCACGAGATAAAAGGAACAGCCAATTAGTATTTGAAAAATATAAAAAAACCAAACAAGAAATACCTTGAAATGTTTAATACCACAAAAATAAGCTGTGCTGTGACATAAACTGTGTGCTTTAACGAGAACTACGTTGTGTTTATTTCTTCAAGTTTACTAATTAAACAAAACTCATCCTGAATGAATAAGACTTCACAGAATCACAAAATTAATGCGATACATTATCATGACTTTATCTACACATATTCTTACAAACTCTTATTCTTCTATCTACTTTATGTTAACCGAGATATACAGAAATGCTTTTATTTCATGTTTTGTAAGTTAAAGAGAAATACGCCAAGTTCAAGTAATAATAAAATTCTTTAAAAGATGGTCGCTATGAAATTTCACTTTAAATGACCAGGCTGAAAAAGCGAATGATGATTTCCGATTTGAGAAAAATATAAGAATCGCATAATTTAAAAGAATAACAAGGGATATTTCCACATCCACACACACACACACACACACATGGAAGGAAGGAAAGAAAGAACAAAAAAGGAATGCATCTGCCAAAATGATTTAATGGGATCTACCTTTGTATCTTTTATACCTCCTTTATACGATGTTTAAAGTAGGCAAATGCAGGTAGAGAAGGTATTGTTTTCCATCCAAAAATCGACGTCAAGATTGCTCCAGAAATATAATTTTGAGCACCTTTCATAAAAAAAAATTAGAAAAAGGTACTTGTGTATGTGCGTGCGTGTATGAGTAGCATAACTCAAAAGCGAAAAGTCGATTAAATATTAGCATCTTTTAAGGATGCGCCACGAAAGTTTCAAGAAAATCTCCCCCGAAAAAGCTTATCTTTAAATGGAAAAATTTCGAACGTGTTTATTTTTTCAAAAGTGGCTAACGGTTTTGATTAAAATACCATACGTTTAAGATATTTTATTGCAAATGAAAGGCATATCTTGGGATATCTGGGAATAGTCTCTGAAATCCTTTTCACTTGCATCATTGGTAAACACTAAGAGATAAATAAAATCTCGTTAAAGCACACTATTTTTATCCAATTAATTTTGTTTGAGTTAACCATTCCCGAGATATTCGTGAGTATTGCTAAACATTATTCTATCAATAACGGGACGTCATCATTCATTTTTGTTTCATTCTACTCCTTCGCATTTCAATGTCATCGCATAACGACCAGCTTACAAACTATCGCTTTAGCCTAGTGCATTCCCTTATCCTCCTTTTATTTACAAGCAACTATGTACTAACACCATCCTTGCTAATGATAACATCGATTCGCTGAAGAATAGGTTTCGTAAGCATAATTAATTGCAGAACAGGTAGAGAAAGTTATGTGAATCAAACTATCAGATTTCTGCGCAAATTTTCTCTCTTACCAGTTATGCAAAAGCCGTCTACAATGAAGAGCACTTAGAGGCTATTTCCAGAAAATTCAAGATATACATTTCAATTGTCATGAGAATAGGTATATTAAACACATGGTGTTTTAATCATCATTATTTTAGAGAAAATATAATTTTAAAAATCCATGTAAAGAGTAGTTGGGGTGGAGGGACTCTTAAAAACCTTTGTTTCACACACAAGCGCGGGCGCGGATCTTTTTCTGAAACACTTTTTTGGATTCAGAGGGAAATTTCGGTATCAAATTTGTGAGTGGAATACAATAGGTACTCTTTGTATTTACTTTAGGTAGGTAGTAGGGAAAGTAAACATGAAAGAAAAAGAAAACATATGATACGATAACAGTTGATTCGTTTCTAAATCTCCCCCTATGCTCTCACACCTCATTCCAACAAGCGGACCAGTGGAGGCACCCAGCGATCTGTATCCATTACTTCCTATGGTAAGGTGATGACAATGGCGATGGAATGAGAGACCTACATTTTTATTGTGGACTCCAATCCACTTTGTTTTGGGAATTTTTTGCATGAGCTAGTCAGAGGTGAAGGCTTGGTTTGGAAACCGATTCAAAATCACCAGTCCGGAATAGGAAATGGAACCACGAGAGCCCCGAAGGAAACCACTGAGCTACACCAACGCCTTTCATTCAGTAAATACGTAAAGGGAAAATAGCATTTCTTAGTTTTATTTAAACAATCTTGTGTGTTCCAGACACATTATATTCTCTAGCTATTTTAAATACAAACCATTCTTACAAAAGATTATTATTTTATCGACAAAATTGGTCATATTACTTGCTTCCTTGTAAGTAGTAGGGAAATAAGGGAATACATTAAGCTAAAGCGATAGTCAAATCTTATAAAAGCTGGTCGCTATGTCGAACAATTGAGATTCGGTTCGCATTGCATGGTCCCGTTTGAGTAAAGTTAGATAATTCGAAACTGAAACCAATAACAAGGAATGTCTCAAAACAGCCAACTCTACAAGAAAGACGTATATGACATAAACTGTGTGTTTTAACGAGATATTCATTTTTTGTGTTTTTGTCTCTTACAGTTTAATCGTTATGCAAAATTCTGCAGAACCTATCCAGAATAAAGAGATATTCACAGATATTGCAAGAAAATTCAAAATATTCACTTTAATTGTTATGCAATATCTTTAATATATGACATTTTACTCAAAATCGTTAGCCATTTTAGAGAAAAACAAAATTTCCATACATTTTCCCATGTAAAGGGTAGTTTGTACTAGAGAGATACTTGCGTTTTTCAGATACGTTGTCCAGACACAAACAGACAGACACACATTCATACACGGCCCTTTTCTAAAACAGTTTTTTTTAGGATTCAGAGGACCTCAAGATATATATTTCCGGTGAAATCTCGATCTAGAATTTTTAGGTTGAATACAATACCTTCTCTAGCTACTATGTACAATGCATCGTCATATGTGCTAGAGAAAGTAAAATATATCAAACCGGTTATCAGGAGCTGGAATTTGTTTAAATCCGTAAACCTACTGACATGACTGGAACATTTTTAAGACTCAAAAGTCATCAAACTCATAGCCTTATGCTATGCCACAGACTGAATGTTCATTCAGATCATTTATATGGAGTTACTTAGAAATACCAGAAATTAGACAACGTGTTTGCATTTTGTTTATACAAACGGGAACATAACGTGCTCTGTTACTAAGAAATATTTAGCACCAATAAAACTACATTTTGAAGAAAATGGAAATAAACATGGAATAAAAGCATAAAGCAGAAAGTAAATAAAGGAAAACAAAACTATTAAGTTAAAAAGTTGGACGCTAACAGTTCAGCAATATCTGTTTTCTACAGCATTGCTGTCTCTACATAGACATGTGCACAATAAAAATATCTGCCACTGTGAACGTCCCTTTTTCCCTCCCAGTGCACCAATCAACAGCCAACACTACCACCTCAAAGCGTAATTTGCAATATTTCACGAAAATTGCACTATATCCTTATCAAATTGCACAGTAACGGCACTTTTAAATTACTTACGGTTCCATTCCCCCGTCCGTACAATGGTTGTAATTGCGGCTTCAAATTCACGTATACTTTTGAAAACGACGTGCGGATTTAACTGCGAAACTTTTAATGAGACCGTTTAACTTTGTTTTACGGCTTAAAATGTTTTGTACTGAAACCCAAAAGTACAATACTCGTATGTCTGGGCGCGCTCAGATAGTTTCTGGAATTACTTTAGCCCTGTAATGATATTCTGAAATAAACTTCTCAGCACCAAAACTTTGCAGAGTTGGTATGTGTGTGTGTGTGTGTGTATGTGCGAAAGAGGGAGGGGAGAAATGTGCTGGGGAGTTCTCGGAGGGAGGTGTACAGTCTCGTAGTATGGAGAATCTGCAGCAATCTCGAATGGAATAAATAGCAGAAACAGATTACGCATCCCTCATTCATCCACTATCAAAGTTCAAAACTCGACGAATAAGTGCACACTCGAAAGTAGCCATGGAACATAAAACTGGATCGAATGCAATAGCCCTTCTACTGTTTAGCCATCTGCCAGAATAGCAGCACATGTTTCTCATATGTTAGTGGGTTAGGTGTACATATCAATACATACATATACACTGTAACAGACATTTTTACTTTCTATACGCGTACTATGTATAGGGAAGGCATTGTAATGCACTAAAAAATTCGATACCAAGGTTTCACCGTAAATACAGGTTTTAGGAACCCCTGAATTCAAAATAGCATTTTTAGAAAAAGTTCCTGTGTGTGTGTGTATGTGTGTGTGTGTGGACAGTATAGCCCAAAAACGAAAAGTCCGTTAAATGCCAAAATTGGCATTTAAGTTCAGTATCCTCCAAGGATGCGATACGAAGATTTTCAAGAAAATCCCCCCCAACTACCCTTTACATGGAAAAGTTTTAGAAAATGTTGATTTTCTCAAAAATTGCTCTAACGATTTCCGTTAAGATTCCGTATATTAAATACACTTGCATCCCAAATAAAATATATATCTGGAATTTTCTGGGAAATAGCATGTGAATTTTTCCGAATTTTGTATAACTGTTAAACCTTCAGCTTTAAAATACTAATACTTTTCTGCTATGGGAATTTGTCAACTCCTGTCCATAGAAACAAATGAACTTCAATCACCTAGCAATCAGATCTTAAAAGATTTGCCTACCGCTTTAACCTATGGTACTCCCTTATTTCTCGTCTACTTGCAAGGAAGCAAGTCATAAGACCCTTTCTGCTAATTTTTCCTCGATCAGCATTAAGTGAATAGAAGAAAAAGTTTTTTAACAATAATTTATTGCAGAAATGTAGCGAAAGATATGTGAATGAAACACATCAGATTTTTATGATAGTTTTCCATTTTGGATGAATGACACATGTATGTTGGTATCGTACTTTTACTTTCTCTGCTTCGTACATAGTGCGTAATTAGAGAAGGCATTGTATTTCATCCAAAAATTCCATACCAAGATTCACTGAAACACTTTTAGGGTGTCCTGTAAAATTTAATAAAATAAATAATATTAATAATAAAAAAATCTGTGTTCAAACAACTTTCTCTAGCTGTTCTGCCAACAGAATTTTCTTACAAACTATTATTTTATCTACATCATGCTAATCGAGATAAACCATAGCAGAATTGGTCTTATTACTTGATGCTTTGTAAGCACAAGGGAACTAAGGAAATACACTAGGCTTAACCAATACTCAATTCCTTTTAAAGCTGGGCGCTATTGGAAACAATTGAAATGCCATTATCTTTAATTGCCAGGAGTAAGCAAAAGAGACAACAGAAAGATGACCTACCGTTTGAGGAACGTTTAAGAAGTTCAAAATTGAAAACAATAACAAGGAATATATCGGGAGCGAGCAACTCTACAATAAAAATGTATGACATAAATTGTGTTTTAACGAGATATTCATTTTTGGTAGTAAGTTTTTGTCTATTTCTTACGGTCTACCAGTTATGCAAATTTCAGCAAAATTCATCCAGAATGAAAGGTCATCAAAAGTCATTCCAAGAAAATTCAAGATCTACACTTTATTGCTGATGTAAATATCTTTAATATACGTATATAGTTAGAGCATTTTTGAGAAAAACAAAAATTTTAAGTTGTTTTCCATTAAAAAGGTAATTTTGGGTGTGGGAAGGGACATTCTTGAATATCTTCGTGTCACATTCCTGGAAAATACTAAACTTAAATACCAAGTTCGGTATCCTGCCGTGTTTTAGTTTTTGAGCTATGCTGTTCACACACAAACACACTCATGCACGCGTGCGCCCGACGTTTTTCTAAAATGCTTTTTTCAAACTCAAGGCAGCTGAAAACATATATTTCCAGCAAAATATCGATATCGAAAAACTGGGTTGTATATAATATCTTCTGCATCTACTAATACGTTGTACATTTGCTAGAGAAAGTAAAAAGGAACTTGCTTTTGCGGGAGGCTGGTCTTTTGAAATAAAGATACTTTTTATCTTCTGTACTTCGTTTTGCATTTCACCCAAAAAAATTGATAACGAGATTTTACTTAAAATACAGTAAAACAGCATTTAAAAAGAAGTCCTTGTGTATGTGTATCTGCGCGCGCGCGTGTCCGTGTGCTTGTGAATAGGATAACTAAAAAACTAAAAGTCTGTTATATACCAAACTTGATATTTAAGTTCACCAAGATTTTCAAGAACCATTACTTGCGTGACGGGTATATGCCCTTGTACGATGCCGCCTATTGGCAAGCACTGTTCAAGCAAACGTCAGATTAGCACCTGACGTCAGATTTAAAATAGCATGGCATGCACATAAGGAAGAGCATTATCATATTTATAGAGCAGAAGGCATTTGGAATTGCAACTGTGTGTTGTTCAAAAGAAATGCAGAATCAATCTGTATGCATGCAATGCAAGCATATAGATTGAGTTTGCAAACTCTTGCATTACGTACCATTGCGTGATTATAAGAATATTTCCATGAAACACAATCGGTGCAAAGTCTGGCGCTTATGCTACATTTACGCTTTCTTTAATTGTGAATTCGTTGCTTAAGTCACGTTGCGTTGAGTTCCTGTAATCCCAGAATTAATGCTAAAAAGCATCGGGTTCTACTAACTATAAATAAAAATCTATGTAGTAAGGGAACCTAGTGTATAGAGTTTGTTCCACATAACTTTGCACTGTGTCTCTTAACTGTCATGTGACTAATCACTTCTCTCCGTTTCTGTTGCGCGGTACAAAGTAATTCTTCATTTAACATAAATATTTATGTTAATATATCCGAAGAGAATTATTAAATTTTAATAATGACATGGATCAAGTATATTATGTAACAAGAGTTGATGTATGCAAATCTTATCAGCAAATACATATATGAGGATACTTGTTTTAAACCTCCAGCTCAAATGACTAAAGCACATACATATATGTATATCGCCTTCCAAAAAAACACAAAAAAATGCAGATTTATTTATGGACGCTGTATAACTACTATGGTTATCAGCGTCCCATTCTATATTGGGCGTGAAAGACCGCTTAATTTTGCTCAGAGGCCTCTTAACAGGCTTGAGGTTCTTATACGTGCCGTAAATCTACGACACGGGACCAACGGCTTTACTTCCCTTCCGAAGGTGCCGGTCCCCATGGCCGCGGTCACCAAAGCGTCTCGCTTTGGTGTTTCGCAGCGCAGGGGATCGTGGGTTCGAGTCCCGCCTTGGGCATGGGTGTTATATGTTTGTGTATGTGTGTGTAAAAAGTAAAACAGAAATTCAGTAATCATACGGTAATCACAGTAAACAAATAAATTAGGTAAATAAAAAGTAGGGTATACAGATCCCGATCAGACTCCGGAGCTGTATTTAAAAAAAAAAAAAAAAAAAAAGGAAGCCATGCTGCGGATTTTTACGCCCGAATAAATCCATCGCCCACCGCCGGGTTTGAACCCACGACCTTAGGTATATGAAGTTAGCATGGTAACCATTACACCACGGAGGGCGACTCACCTTTCAAAGGTGTGCTTAGTCAATCAGATGTATGAGGAAAATATGGACGGAATGATGCATATCAACGGGGCAATTTTATTATAAGAAACAAGGTTTAGATAGTGCATTAGCTGCGTTAATGTGTGGTTTCGTTAGGTGGCTGGTATCGGGTACAGAAGCGGCATATAGGACTACACACAGGCAGTCATTATATACAGGAAGTTTCAAAACGATACCGAACCAAGATGTGTACATTGTTGCTCAGATCCTATTGATACGAATAAAAAGTTATATCAATAAACTGCATCATAGTCAGCATGAATTAGGTCGTTACCCAGGAAGAAAGTCGCGTGCCTGGCCCAAACTATCGCAAGTAACGTATTCTCCATCTATCCTTACTTCAGCGCTAGTGTAAACAAAAGCAACAGGCTGCAACAACTCAGATTGGTTGTTGAACGTCTTACCTCTTTTCTCAATCACAAAATAGTTCCTGTTGAATTGTCGAGAGAAATACAGCAACATTAAATTAACCTAAACAATATTATGTAGATAACATAGTATGAATGATTAAGGAATGGACTTTATTGAATTTTAATCATTATACCTTTGTGTAACAAATGTGCATGCAGAGTACACTAGTGTCCAAAAGTTAAGCATAATTCGGAAAACAAAGAACTGAAAGGGACCATCTTAATGGTGGTCTCTGATAAGTAAGCGGGTTCACGCTTCTAAGGTCAACAAAACCAGAACAGCAAACCAATAACCGAGTATCAGACCCATTGCATGGCTCATTCGTTATTGTTCTCCATTATGAACAGAGTAGTTGCTTTGCAAAATGTTTACAAGACAGCCCCAACATGCCACAAAGACGTCTACTAGAACGTGTTTTGAAGGGTAGAGTCATCGGATGTCTATAGACAGGTCAGACACAAACCCCAGTTTCTCGGGCCCTGAATGTGCTTACAAAGTATTATTTCCACAGTGTTCCAAGAAACAGGAGGTGTTCGTCGGATCCCTGTACATGGTCGCCCACGGGTCGTAACACACAATAGGACCGATATTTGACCATAACAGCACGACGGCATCGGAGGATGTCTCCGAGACAAATATCTTCCTTCCGAGCTTGCAGCCGCCTCAGGAATTCGAGTTTCGAGGTAAAAATGTATACCGGAGGCTCAAGGCAGTCAGCCTCTGTGGCAAACGTCCAGCAGAGTGTGCCCCATTCACTCGAATACACATACGGTTCCGTTTACAATGGAAACAGCAACATCAATATTGGGCCTTGAATTAATGGAAGAACGTACTGTTTACAGACGAGACAGATTTAGTTTGAACAAGGATTCTCGTCACACAATAATCTGGAGAGAACATGGAACCCGGTTTCATGCCACCAACATCGTGGAAACACGCCCATTTGGTGGTGGTGGCGCAAACGTGTGGGCGGGCATAGTGTTCAATGGACGTACAGATCTGCACATCTTTGACTGTGAATGTCCAGAGGTACAGAGACGAGGTATTGGAACCACATGTGTGACTTTTCAGAGCTGCAGTTGGTCCACACTTCATCTTAATGGACGATAATGCACGTCCGCATTTAGCCCATCTGGTGGACGATATCTTGGGAGGGAAGATATCCAGCGCGTGGACTGGCCAGCGATGTGCCCGGATATGAACCTTATAGAACATGCCTAAGATGCATTAGGAAGACGAGTTGCAGCGCCTAGCCCCCACCGAGGACACTTCCAGACCTGTGACATGTTCTTCGTGAGGAATGGGAACTGCTGCCTGCAGAGCTCTTGAACCACTTTATAGAGAACATTCCACGGGGCTGAGGCCTGTGTAGCCATGAGGAGTGACCACACCCCATATTAACCGCTCAGCATCATCATTGTAATTGTGGAAATGATCGTCAGATTTAGTGCTTGCGTAAAAAGCTATCCCGAGGTCAAAATTGTCTGCTATTTCTCTATTGTATTCCAGATTATGTGTGATGCATTGAAAACAACTTATTGCATTATGCTCAGCTGTTGTACTTGTGATAATTTCGTTATAAAATATTGAATTACGCTTAACTTTTGGATACTGGTGTATAATGGCTACTTCCCTTCAGCAAGTAATGGCGGATGCATGTTAATACCGATGCAGTGAAACATAAGCAAGGAAACTCCTAAAAAGTGACAAGAAAATAATTAGCATTCATGTATGTAATATGTTTTTGAAAAGTAAAATTTTTTACATTAGATAAATTCTCAGTTTAGCGGCAGAATTTACTGGGGTTTCCGAAAGCAACAAAGTGTGCAAAACTTTTAAATTAGCCTAGAGGCTAACTTTTCAACAATAGACAACCAAAAAATGTTGTTTGCTCGGGAAGAGCAAACATGGAATTGGGAGGATGGAGGATATTTTCTTTGGCCCATTTATTAGTTATCAATCCCAATAATAGCTCGTATAATTCCAATGCAACTACAACACATGACTCGAATCTTGAAGGAGTGGGATCGTGTCATCTTTAGATTTGCTCTTCTGGTAAGTCACTGCATTGTGACAGTATATTAAGAAGGGTAAAACGAAGGACGTTCACCGATTTTAACCTGAAATGAACCCGTTGATTTCTGCAATAATTTTAACGCACAAAGGGATATATATCTGTACACGTCAAATACGAGGCATTTGGGCCATCTAGTACCTTACAATAGACGTCCGGTCTAGTATTATGAACATATTCAGTACAAATATAACAAGCACACGGAAAATAAACTGGTGGCTTTGTTGGCTAGGCGCTGACTTTCTAATCCCAAATAGATGATTTTTAGTTTGCTTAAAAGTTACAGACCTACCTCATTAGATTTACTGGCATGTAAAAGAACTCCTGCGGGACAATATTCTGGCACACCGCCGGCGCTGATATAATTCTGGCAATTGGCAGAATTATTAGCAAATAAATAATTAATTAAATTATTGGAAAATAAACTGGGGGGAAAGCAACTTTATGCTAGCATATGCTTATCTATACCATAGGCGACATAATGAAACACTCTAAAATACACAAAGTATCGTGATGCACGTTTAGAAATTCATAGATATATGCAGAGATACACAAAGACTTGTATGTGTAAGAATTGTTCCAACTATAGATTTTAAACATAAAAACAAAACTGCAAAATTACTCAAAATACAAATTGATTCATAATGGTTTCCGCAAATAAAAAACAAAACAAAAACTCTCAATTACATTTTTTATCCACAGGACAACTTATAAATTCGTCAATTTGGAACGGACAGTTCGTCAAATCGGTAACGTTGATGCGGGTGCGGTGGCGGCTGTGACTATGGCTGTGGCGGTGGTGGTGGTGGTGGTGATGGCGATATGTGTCTTTCAAAACTATCTACTTTCTCAAAAGTAACACAAACGATTGTGATTAAAACACTATGTATTAAAGATATTTTCATGAAAAATAAAATGTTATACGTATCTTAAATTTGCTGTGAACAGATTTTAAAGTGCTCTTCATTCGAACCGAAAGTTCTATTATCTTGTATAGCTCATAAATTTTAAGTGATAGATGAAAACGTTCAACACAAAATATGTAGATCCATTTGAAACACCCGATTTATCAAATAATTGTTTTGGGCATCAGCCATTTCCGAGATATCCGTTATTAATGGATCGAGTGTAATACTTGCCATTCTTTTTAGCCCTTTCGATTTTCAGTTGTTTCTCCTCGCTTATATAGAAAGAGTATGGAATTTTAAGGCTCGCTATAGCGTTCTGTTCTAAAACATTTCACTATCGCTATTTGTTTGTATCCTTACGAAATGTATCTGGCAAATATTTTCGAAAGGGTTATGTCGATATAATGAAGTACACAGAAAAACGAACTTTCCTAAGAACAAACCGTATACTCAGTAATAAGCTATAGATAGAGAAAGTCATGTGAGTGTAACCTTCAGATTTTAATGTAGTGTGTCTAAAGCTTAATGCAGCTCTTAGGCCTTCAGTGGATTTATTGAACTGTTAAAAACCATATGTGTTCCACTCACATGACTACATCTCTGCAACAAATTATTGGTAAAAAGCTTATGCTCCAATTTATTTCATGCAATTCGAGAAAAAGTTACTTGCTTCCTTGTACGTAGAAGCGAAATAAGGGAGTACCATAGGTTAAAGTGATAGACAAAAGCTGGTTGCTATGTGAGCTTTGTTTGTATGGACAAGAGTTGACAAATTTCTGTATGAGAAAAGTATAAGTTTTTCAAAGCTGAAACCAAAAGCAAAAAATATCTAAAAACGATCAACTCCACGCAATATATATATATATATATACATATATACATTGTGTGTCTTAACGTGCTCTACATTTTTTTTCTGGTAAGTTTTTGCCCATCTCTTACGGTTTAGCAGTTATGCAAATTCCGTAAAATTCATCCAGAATAACGTAGAGGCTATTCCCAGAAAATTCAAAGTATACATTTTATTTGTCAGATAAATATCTTTAATATACAATACTTTATAAAAATCATTAGAGCCATTTTTTGAGAAAATCTATTGGGGGAATTTTTCTCAAAATCTTTGTGTCGCATCCCTGGAAGATTCTTAAATACCAAGTTTGGTATTTTACCGACTTTTCGTTTTTGAGTTATCATGTGAACAGGCACACGGACAACACACATACACACGGACCTTTTTCTGATTTTTGGGGGGATAAGGGGCCCGTAAAACATATATTTCCGGTGAAATCTCGGTATCAAATTTTTGGGTGGAGTGCAATACTTTCTCTATACACAGTGTACATAGTACGTGTAGGGAAAGTAAAAATGACGATGACATAAAGTCAACCATGATGTACAACCATTTAAATAGATGTTCTTTGTGCCTGGAAAATCCAATTTTAAGTTTCGGATGGTGAGTTACCTGCATAGAGCTTGATTTTGCCTTAATGCCTCTTTATTACTGAGCCGTTATATCCACTTTTCGATCCATATTTCCACCTCAAACTTTGTGCGTCCAAAAGAATAATGGATAGATTCAAGACCGTACAGTGATAATGCGCCGCATTATAGGATACCCAGGTCCCATCAAAGGTGAATACAACCGGAATCCTGAAACAGCGTATTCACATTCATGAGACCTTAGGGATCAATACCTCCAACGCTATTTACTGTGGGATATACTTTATTATCTAGATAACCTTGCGTCTACAGCCTTATATTTGTCCATAAGAATCAAACTAGGATGGAGCAATCCTGGCTATGAGCGTTTGTATTGGGAAATAGGCAACGTCCACGTGAACTTATTTATTTATTTATTTATATATGAGATTTTCTTTAGTTTAGGTACTTCTTGAGCTACCAGGTATCGTTTGCCACTTTAGGCCCTCGAGCTATATACAGGATGTTTCAAAAATACGGGGCATAATTTCAGATATGTATTTCCCACATGAAGACAATCAAAATAGTTCATTATAACATGTGTCCGGAAATGCTTCATTTCCGAGTTATGACCTTTACAACATTGAAAGTCCCACCTGTAGACAATCAAAATAGTTCACGTCCGGAAATGCTTCATTTCCGAGTTATGGCCTTCACAACATTGGAATTCACTGGCAGGCAGAAATAAAGTTACCTTGAACAAGTAAATCTAAAAGTCCACTAATGTATGCCATTAAGCCTTTTAAATGTGCGAAATTTGTTACACAGCTTCCGGTTACTTATTCTGGGAGGATTTATTTAATTCCGAATATTTATTGTTCCAAGAATTTTAATGCTTACATGTACAACTTACGCATCGTTGTTGACCAAGAAATTTTGCTGAATTAAAATTGGGAATTGGAAATTTTACTAGCAGAAGAGCTAGCAAAATGTCCTTTCTGTTTCCTGGTTTAAACCTATTGTTATTCTGTTTATTGCTTCGTGGCAACTATTTATATTTGTTAAATGCTTCATGGAGATTATGCTTACTTCTGCTATATTTCCTTTCTATTTAGTCCTTTGTGTAGCCTTTTATTATTCATTTGTGTTATATTTGTTTATTACTTCGCGGTGATTATTTATATTTGCTTATTACTTCCAGGTGGCTGTTTTTACTTGTGCTACATTTCCTTTCAGCTTCATGCTTTACGTCTACGATTATTCAAGGTATATTTGTTTAATTATTCACGGTGGTTTTTCACTTGTGTTAAATTTCTTTTGGGTTCCTCACGCATTCTTTGCGTTTGTTTACTATTTTGCACTTTACTATTGCCTCAATGCATGGCATTTCGCAACTGCACCAACTACTTCTGTAGTTCTTGAAACCCCGGCGGTTTTTCTGCTCAACAGTTGGTAGCTGAGATTACGCATTAACAGCGTGCGTCATGACACGTCCACCTCTGCGGCAACATTACCCGTGATTCAGCAAGGCTAATGACTTCCAGCTTGCCTATATACAAGTGTAAATTACATAGATTTTGACAAACGAGATAAAAGATTGAAAAACAAGACTTCGTGAAGGTGAATAGCACAACACATCGAAAGTGATAAGACAAAAATGATGATGATGATGATGATGACGGGCGGGCGGGCAGGCAGACAGACAGACACACAGACAGACAGAACAACTGGACAAAGTGCAAGTCAGCGTTATACTGGATACAGTGTAATTGATGAAGTACGCACAAGGAGTGCATGAAAGTAGATGAACAAAAATTGTAACTAAAAATTGTATGAAAGTGCTACCGTTGTATGTGATGATCCAGGTTATATTTCCGGTGTATGTAGATATGCGGAATATTTGCTTGCTGGTAAGCCTCGTATGCACCTCTCTCAGAAATCGTGCCGAAGCTGCATGTTGACTACATGCCAGTCATGTTTTGTTCACTATTCTATATAAACGGAGGCACAGAACGCGGAGGCTATGCAGTAGGACTTAGCCAGCATGCACAGTCGATCCAAGAATTTGAGAAGGTAACTGAAATGTTGGTGGACCATAACACATTTGAATGACCTTTGAGTACACGCCTTTAGTGAATAAGTTTCTGTTCTGCTTTGCTCCTACTAGACAACAGAAAGTAAACTAACACGTAGGTACTGTGACATCTGCAACGAAAATGTACTAAAAATGTTCAAAAGTTTAAGTTATAGTTTTACCTGATGAACAATCATATCATGTCCTCCTACTGTCACATCCTTTGGCTCACGGAGTGCATACTTCGAAATACTCCATGAAAAGTGAACTGGTCTCTGTTCTACAATATGAAGAACTGGCTTTATATCCATGTTCTGCAGCAGTTAATCTCTCGTCAAGTATCGAAATGGACCCAGCACTTCAGTGTGTATCTCCTGCGAGCCGAATATACTCTTCTTTGCTGTATCGATGTGTGTTTTTCTTCTTTTTCTGACTGCAGAGTAAGTGGTTTAACGTCACACCCAAATTAGCACTGGCTTAATGGCTTAAAATACTTTATTTTTTAATTCGCAGGAAGCAGGGAAATAAAATCAACTCCTTTCCCTCTTATTCCTCTAATATTTTATTTCCTTAAAAATGGAACATATTTCATCTCGGCGCAGTACCGTATCACAAAACCAGTTCATTAGGGTAGTGTATATATCACGTCTCAGACGAGTTTATGATATGAAGTCAAGCAAGCGTAACTAATTACCAATTGGCTGCAGTTGCTAATTAATGGTAAGAGCTGTTCGTGGTATAAGTCCCCTCCTCTCCTGCCTCTTGTTCTCTAATAATCTAGCCTTCCTCCCTTTCCCTTGGATTGCATAAGACACGCGCCCCAGTTCTACCCCCTCGTGTTAATTATTGAAGTCTTCCTTGCGACAACTGGGGGTAAACGCTTTTACACCCTCCCTTCAGCATTTTTAAACCTTCCTGGTAAACCCAGTTATTCCTCCTAACAGATTTTCTCCAAGGGGACAGAATTAGTAGAGGATCGTCTTAGTGGGTCATTAGGAGCGCCACTTCCTTAATTTAATAAAATAATTGCGTGTTTCGAATAATGTTAAGGTTAACAATGTTTGCAAATTTCTGATACAAAAATTACGGCCTTTTAAAAGAAAATCGAATTTTAAGGTAGGAAGAAGGTACATGTTGGTAAAACTCTAAAAAAAAAAAAAAAAAAACTAAAAAAGGAAGATAAGATAGCTTGTTTTCGTTCTAAAACATAGCAGAGATTAGTACTGTTGATAGAAAGTTTAATTTCTGAGCATTTCGACCGCGGTTTACTCACAGTGGACTTATTCTGATTTAACGTTTCGTCGCCCGCAATGGTAAACATTATCAGAGGTTAAGTGATGTCTTCACTTCTTCCTTACAACTGATTCAGCTGTTACAGCGAAATCGGAAGTTGGAAGAAGAGAGAGAAGGGGAGAAGGTCAAAATGCCGCTCCTTGCAAACAGGTTTCCTCAGTGTTAGCAACCATACTGGATTCACTTTAACATTTTCGTCTTTCTTGTTTAGATGTTTGAATATTTCTGTAGCTATAATGTCTTGTATTTGGAACCTCCGTTCCTTCGTACAACATAGGAGCAAAATGGCTGTAATGTAATGCTCATTACAGCCCAGGCAAATACAAGAATTTAATTCTGTAAGTCCTCTTTGACCAAATTTTGCAAAAATATATTAAAACTGCTGCTTTAACCTGACAATATAATGGTGGGTCCATTAGTTTTAAAGAAATGTAACTAGCTCAACTAGTAAGGGACGAGTAGCATAAATATGCCCGAAAGACTAATACCAAAAGTGACCATTATATATGTCTTGATGTTCAATAACCTAATGCCTATAGAATTCACAGAAACTATTAATTGCTATTATAATTAATAATTCAATAATTTAAATTAATAATTTAAAGATATGAAGCACTGAGCGGTTTGTTTATGATAAATTTGGGTTGACGTATGTAAATGGAAAAGATAACATGAACCTGGCCAGTTTTAGATACTTCTGATACGCTGGATGATAACAGCTGAATATAAACCTGCGAGTTTTTCTCTAAAATCTCTGATTTTTCGTTTTCTTTCTCTTTCTGTTATTTTTTTCATTTAACGTTTAATAACTTCATAAAGGTATTTCAGTTTTGGGAAGCTTTCTCTTTACGTGTATGGATATATCTAAAATATTTCTACCGGATGGACTTAGTTACAGGTTTATCTTTTAAAAAGATTTTATGCTTTCAATAAAAAGTTGCAGGAACTTTATTTTCTAATAGGTATAAACTGCAGGATGTTCAGAAACTCAAGCACACTAGTAGAGACTCTCGTATAGTTGTGGGTAATCATGGCTTGTATGTTGCAACCGATCATCCATTACTTCTGCTCTGGCATTTATATTAATTGACACACCCGGGCTACAACCTAAGTTGCACTTTCCAATAACTGTGAGTTTCTTTGGACGCATTTAGAAATGATTAGGTACATATAAATAGTGGTTATTGCGTTGTTTCTTGGTAATGAATGGGCCGAGGGGTAGGCATATTCCATGTGGTACATGGTGTCCGATCTGCATCGTTCGTCAGCTGTTTTCTTGTTTGCCAGATTTATTATTAGAAATCCGTAAAATATACCGGATGTTTGCAGAGTCAGAGAGTTTACCATCTGCAAACATCTCTCACTTTTATGCCATCGTGTGCATCCATAATAAAGCCTATTCTTAGACTCGGCTATGCCATTTATTTTTCGATCTGATTCTACCTATCCTACTCTTGTCCTGAACACGACTTGTGAGGGGAAAAACAACTAATTAACACTAATTGAACTAATGGTTGGTTAAACTTTAAAATCCGGGACTTAAAGTGCTCATGACATTGAAAGTCGCCATGGGGTTTGTCAGCTCAAAATAACGAGATCATCTTGTGGTTTACCGGGAAAAATGACACAGTAGAGGGATTTAATACCGTGTCGGCACGTTGTCATGATAGCTCAGTGGTTAGAGCAACCGGCTTGAGAACCGGAAGATCCGTGGTTCAAATCCTGATTATGGCATTGAATTTTTCGATCTGACTAGATGGGTAGACTATCAATTCCGTCCTACACACGGCTTGTGTGGAAAAAACAATTAATCCTGAAATTAAAAACACATTTTGACATATAAATATGTTAAAATTTACAAACCAACTTTTCGTTTTTGGGCTGTGCTATTCATAGAAACATACTCACGAAACGTTTTCTAAAAAAATGTTTTTTTAATTCAAAATACCTACTCAAAACCATTATTTCCGGTGAAATGCCAGATCAATTTTTTTGTTGGAATGGCCTTTTCTGGCTACTAGGCCCGTGGTAAATGAAGTATGACAATGACTAGTTGACATCTAGCAAATAGTCCACCAGGAGGAACCGCAGACAAATGAGCTACGATGTACAGAATTCCCTAACAGTTCCAGGCTTAACCCCCTGACCACGAGTAAGTCGCTCCGAGGTGTCCCTCATCGGGGAACGTGACCCAATAGTGTAGGATCTACAGGTTTCCATCTAGCAGGGTGAGAATAAGTTCTAGTTCGCAAGCCTCTGCACCATGTACCCGATACCGACCAAACCGCGGCCATTATTCAATTTGAAACATTAGAGCAAACAGGGGAGAGAGGAAACCCTTGGCAGAATACACTACCCCAGCATTCGCCTTTGCCAACCAGGAAAACCCACGGAAACCCCTTCTTTAGAGTGAGTAGTCTTTGGGGATCGCACCTACGACTTCCGGAATTCGAGCTGTTAACTAAAGTAAAAATTGTTTTTGTTGTTGTTTTTTTTTTTTTTTTCATTTACTCTGGAAGCTTAAAATCGAATTGCTGATAAAATCTCGATGTTGCTCTTTCGGATGGGATGCAATACCTCCTTTCCTCTACAGGTAACTAAGTAAAAACCCTGATGTGTTCCATTCATATGACTTTCTCTATCTGTTCTGCAAACAAATTATTCTTATAAAAGACAATTCATTTAAATGCATCACGCTAACCGAGATAAACATTATCAGAAATGATTTTATGGCTTGAATCCTGGCAAGTAGAAATGAAGTTGGGGAATACACTAGGCTAAAGCAATAATAAAAACGTTTAAAAGCTTTCGCTATAAAATTGAAATTAAAAGTCGGTACTCTTTCCATAGCCAGGAGTAAAACAAAAGATACATGAAACGGATGAGGACTTTCTTTTTGAAAAAAGTTTAGAAAGCTTAAGTGTTTAAAAATTGAAAACAATAACAGGGAATATCTCCGAAGTTGTTAACTCTACAAACAAAATATATGTGACATAAATTGTGTTTTAGCCAGATCTACATTTTTTAGTGTAGTAATGTTTTGCCCATCTGTTACAGTTTCCCAATTATGCAAACATGATTCAGAATGAAGAGGACTTCAGATGCCATTCCCAGAAAATCCATGTGCACATTTTATTATGCAATTATGTTTCATATGCAGCATTTTAATCACAATCATTACAGCCATATTTGAGAAAATCAAAAAGATAAGAAAGATGAAAAAGATAGTTTGGATGGAGGATTTTATTTAAAACCTTCGAGATGCATCCTTGCGAAATGGACTCAAATTCAAAATTGGTATTTAACCGATTTTTCATTTACTCAAACAGATGCAAGCGCGTGCACACACACACATACCTACGGACCTTTTTCTAACAATGCTGTTTCGGATACAGGGACTCTCAAACGTGTATTTCCGGCAGAATCTCGGTATCGAACTTTTGGGTGGCACGCACTACCTTCTTCTAAGGACTATATACAAAGTAGACCAACTGGATAAAGTAAAATGTACCTTTGTTTAAAAGCCGGTGCCTCCCGCAAAGGCATGCTTCCCCCTCGTAGGTTCCTGATATCATGCCCATGTAAAACCATCCATAGCGAGCGAGGTAGCGCAGTGGTAACCTGTGTGACTGCATTTCGGATGTCCCGGTTCTGACCCATGGATTTTTTATGTTTTCCGTGGGGGCGATAGGTAACCCAGTTATCATCTACTACGATTTCCTGTTCATCATTTCCCTTTCAACCCTTCTCAAGTTTCAGATACGCTACTAGGTTAGTGGTGCATGCCTTGCCGGACAGATGCTTAAACAAAAGAGAATTCCACGTGTGCACTAGAGGAATGCTCGTAGACGTGTCATTGATCGTCCTCTCTGGACAGCTCCAGCGCTGATTTGCAATGTAGCCTGTAGCCTACTGTGTTAGTCACAGTAGAACTGCTTAGGTTGCAGTGTGTCTGAAATTCTCGTCCGTTGTCTAATCTAACCTAAAACCAATGTAACCATACACATTTTCTAAGATCTAACATTATCTTCTTCTTTACACCCATAGGGGGGAGTTGTAACTTCAGCTTATCCGGTGCGAGCGCTGCGCACCCCGGGCACCCGTATTACTTGAAGTACGTCGGGCCGAACGTCTGAGCACCTTACGAAAGAGAGCTGTTCAGGTTGGGTTGGACTCGGCGGGGCAGTGGATCCCAAAACCCATGGGAGATTGGGTACGTTTGGGCGGTGATGCCTTGGTGGAGTTCTGAGACGCCTTAATGTCCTCCGGCCACTAACCTGGAGAGCTTAGTAGAGGTCGCTGCCACCGAGGTCTTCGGTAGTCAGCCCTCTAAGGAGGTTGAGGTATTACTTCCGTGCTTGCCTCAGGTACCGGCCTAATGGAAAACCCCAAGGACTTGCACCCTGGGGTTCGGCGCATCTGAGAGTCCGGTCACTGATGCGTGGTTTATGTCTTCCTCAAGTTAAGTGTCCTTATTTTCAACCTCGTTCTTCCCTTTCTCTCATTGGTCTTCTAGGCGCAAATCATAAGAGTTCCGGGAACTGAATCCACTTGGTTATTACTAAGCCATTAAATAGGAAGATATGCACTGAATTTTATCCATATATTTTCGGCCCGATGTGTTGTATTAAACGGTTATTTTAATTACAATTTTGAGTGAAAACTGAAGTCTGTGCAAAAGAAATAAAAGCAATTCCGCTCTATACTTTACCCCTTGCGGTAATACATTGATTTTTTTAACGATGCTCAGCTTAACATAAACGATATTTCATGTCGTTGTCACTCATATTATCAATGAAACCGATATGTAATATTGTGGAATAGCGGGAGAAAAAGAAAAGGGGGGGGGGGAAGAACATATACGCGCATTGCATTTTTCACATTCTGTGCTAAAACAGAATTCATCGGTTTTGTTTTTTTCCTGCGACAGTTTGAGATGCTTTTTTCATAAAATTTTTGCTAACAGCGTTGTTGCTGATAGTCGTAGACATCTGACGAAAACTAAAGCCAACAATACATTCAGTGATACATTGTTTTTCCATCAACTTTTTTCTTGACTACCTGGGTTCATTAACGCAGTTTTTGGAGCTTAAGTCTGGCATGGAGAGTTAGAAAATAGGGTTTGCAAAAATGTTAACGCAGAAGGTTCGAAGTACGGACGCGGACGTATTGCATATGTATGCAATCTTGATTGCAAACATGTTAACCACGCGGCCAGTCCTCTTGACACTACGTACTAGGCCAGTGACAGCTCGAGTCTTGTGTTATACGTCTACCTGACTCGGATTGGGAGGTCATCGCTCGGAGGAAGGTTAAATTCCAGGCCTTAGCTAATAATTAGGGCTTAGAAGTTGAGGACCTAAAAGTTACTAAAAAAAACAAAAAAAAAAAAAAAAAAAAACAGATGTGTTCCATTCACATGACTTTCTGTACATCTTTGCAACAAATTATTGTAAAAAAATTATGCTTCTATTTACTTCATGCTAATTGAGAAAAATTAGCAGAAATAGTCTCATTACTTGCTTTCTCGTAAGCAGAAGCGAAATAAGGGAGTACCTTAAGCTAAAGTGATAGTCAAAAGTTGGTTGCTATATGACTGAAGTTCCTTTGTTTGTATATATAGGAGTTGACAAATTCCCGTATTAGAAAAGTAAGTTTTTTAAAGCTAAAACCAATAACAAGGAATATCTCAAAAACGATCAACTCTACGAAAAACATTTATATATAATAAATTGTGTGTTTTAACGGGATCTACATTTTTTGTGCAGTAAGTTTTTTTCTATCTCTTACGGTTTACCAGTTATGTAAACTTCAATAAAAATCATCCAGAATGAAGAGGTCTTTAGAGGTTATTCCCAAAAAATTCAAGATATACATTTTATTTGGCATGTAAATGAGAATAATGAAAATCATTGTAGCCAACATTTTGGAAAAATGTTTCCATTTAAAGGGTAGTTTGGGGTGGGGGGATTTTCTTGAAAATCTTTATGTCGCATCCTTGGAAGATATCAAACTTATATACCAAGTTTTAACGGTCTTTTCGTTTTTGAACTATGCTGTCCACAGACATTCACATACACTGACTTTTTCCCAAAAATGTTTTTGTTTATTCAGGGGACCCAAAACATGTATTTCCGGTAAAATATCGGTATCTCATTTTGTGTGGAATAGAATACCTTCTCTATACACTATGTACATAGTACGTGTAGAGAAAGTAATAAACTATATAATTAGGTTATTTATGAAAATATGACCTGAAATTATGAAAATAGCTTAAAATGACTTCAATTTATAAAAAGTTGATATAAAATGCATAAAAATATTTATTATTCAAAACTGTAGACATTCCTTATTCAAAATTGAAATAAAAATCTGATCTGGTCCATTCACATCACTTCATCTACCCATTCTGTAGCAATCTATTCTTAAAAAAGCATATTCTTCTATGTTAATTAACGTAAATATCAGTAAAAAATATGTTCTTATTACTTAGACCCTTATAAGAAGAAATAAGGAAATACACTAGGCTAATGCGATAGTCAAATATTTTAAAAGCTGGTTGCTATGTGATATAAAATCGAACTTCTTTGAATGGCCAGGAGTAAAGCAAAGAAAAAGAAAACGTATATTCCCGTTTGAGGAAAGTATTTACAATTGAAAACCAATAAGGAATATCTCGGAAATGGTTAACTTCACAGCAAACTTCACTGGTCAGTTATGTAAAGTCATCCTGAATGAAGAGGTCTTCAGAGGCTATTCCCAGAAAATTCAAGATATACCTCTTCCTTGCCATGTAAATATCTTTAATATACGGTATTTCAATAACGATCATTAGAACCACTTTTGAGAAAATTAAGCTCTTCAAATGTTTTTTCATGTAAAGGGTAGTTAGGGTAAAGGGTATTTCCTAAAAATGCTTTATTCAGGGGACATCAAACACGAATTTCTGGTGAAATCTCTGTATCGAATTTTTAGGTGTGATACAATACTTTCTCCAACTACTATGTGGGTACATAACACTTCGTAGGGAAGTAAAATGAATGAAATAAGCATGTCTTAAGACGCTGCTAATCTCCATATACGAATCTGTCACATTCTTTCTGTTGAGCTATTAACACGTGCGAAAAGGAAAGTATAAAAGAAAATGTGAAACGGAAATTGATATACCACCAACTACAACCTGAGTTTAAACCAAAGTAAGCCATATTGGTTTCCATTTTAACTTCAATCTTAGTATGAGATAGTCATAAATAGCTTTTATTTGAGTAGGTCAATATTAGTAATTAAATTATTTGTCAGAAACGAGAACACAATTTAGAATCTAATCTATTAACTAAGGGAATAAATACCGGTACTTACAGGAACCGAATTCTGAGCGATGACCGGGCAAGAAACATACACATGCCACAGATGAAGATTCCGGGCGCGGCTGTGTTGAAAGTTCTATTGTTTTTTGTTGTTTTTTATTTATGGACGCTCTTAACTTGCAGTGTTTCTCGAAGTCCCATTCTATATTCCGCGTGAAATTTCGCTTAATTTTGCTCAAAGAACTCTTTTATCAGGCTTGAGGTTCTTTTACATATAAACCTACAACACGGGACCACCATCTTGACTTCCCATTCCGAAGGAAGCATGCTAAGGATTTTTACGGCCGAAAAAAATCCTCCGTCGGGTCTTAACCCGCGACTTTAGGAAGCAGAGTCTAGCATGTTACCCTTATATCAGGTGAATGTTTCATGGCCTGGCAATTTTTTTTGTATAGTATTTTATCGCCTGCTTTTACTACTTGTGGCACCGCAGGCGATGGCACTGATGATATATGGATTATTGAGCATCGATGGAATGCGAAGGCGGGGGAAAGCGGAGAACCCGGAGAAAATCCGCCCCTGCGCCACTTTGTACACCAAAAATTTCATGCGATCGCTTGGGATCAAACCCGGGACGTCTAGGTGAGAGGTGAATGGTCTAAACACTCGGCCACGGCGCGGCCAACCCTGGCAGTTATAATTATTTTAATTCATTCCCAACACAAATCGCAAGCTTGCCCTGTGTAATGAGTATTACATTTTCACTCAGGCAAATTGTTATTACGTAACAAACTCCTACTGAAAACAACCTGATATACGTAGAGTAAGGTCGGGTAATGTCGAATAGGCTGGTAATGTCGCATACCTAGGTTTCGGCTTGATGGGTGCTGGCATCTTACGGCAAGCACTCGAAACATGTTCACTGAGCTGAAGGAAGTATTTAACGGTGGTCGCCATATTGAGTTGTGGTGTTTTGTGGAAGCTACATTGAGAAAACTGAATTCACAGAAAACAGAAATTGAGTTGTGTTATTTTGTGGAAGCTACATTGAGAAAACTGAATTCACAGAAAACAGAATTTTTAAAGGTAAGTTAACATGTTTCAATTACAACGGTGTTATAATAGCAAAGTAATTTCGTCATGTTATATTCGAAAGTGCGTATTTTGCACTACATTTTAATATATGTGAAGTACAAGATGTATTGAAATGTGAATGACCAAATGGAAAATGGAAGAATGCCATGAATGCGGGTAATGTCGGATACCTGTCAGTTGGTATCCGACATTACCTACCACTGTGGAAGCACCTTTTTAATACTTGTAAATAACAGTGAACAACGAAATAGTTAACTTCTAAATGCCAGTAATACAACTAATTAGAGCATAATTCATCATTTACCTGTACGAATTTTATAAAATTTGTTTATTTACATTTAAATAGATAAATAATACTTAAATGTTTATTAGAACTTGTTTATTGAACATTTAACCCATTTAAGCTATATTAAACTGCATCACTACACAAGATGAAGAGTGCATGTATTGCAAAGGAAAGTTCCCTCGCCAGGGGGAAGAATGGATTCAGTGCATCACCTGTGAAGAATGGTGCCATGAGGAATGTTCAGGTGCCGAAAAGCAGACCTTTACTTGTGATTACTGTGCATAAACAGAGAAAATCAGTGCATACCTTTTGTTGTGTATTTTAGGTTTTTCATTTTCTAAGAGTTTTTAAAGATGATATTCCAGTTTATATGTCAGTTTCAAAGTTCAAGGGTTTTTAAAACTAGGCTAAGAAGTTAGCCAAGTCTTAAAACCTCACTATGTTTAAGATTTTCAGTCAAAATGAGATTTAATATTGTTTGTGTATATTACAATAAAATTTGGCGGGTAATCTCGGATAGTGTCCGACATTACCCTCCTATAGCACGACATAAGCATTTTGCCCATTTTCCTTTAAATCTTCAATAGAAAATATGCCCTTCATGTTAAGACCTTGTATGCTTCACAGGATTAAACGCACTGCATAGGCAATACATTGTGGTAAAATATGCCCTTAGTATAGGTTCTTACACACTACAAATCTCAAAAATGAAAATGGTATCCGACATTACCCGCCCTTACTCTATTTATTTGGAAATTCAGTTTCTTGAGTAAAAATAGCATGTTACCAGTAGAAACAACATAGGAGATTCATGTTTATATGTACAACCTGCGGATGTTAAATGAAGTGGCATGTCACTTTTTGTATACGTGATGTATCTCCTCGCCCCCCCCCGCCAAATTTCTCTTCTTTATGGCATAGATTGCTCGAGCAGGATGTGTTAGAAGAAGTAAGAGCTTATCAACTCAAGAAATGTTTCAAAACAGAGAAAAAGTTATTCGATTTTGTACGTAACATATGTTATCGACATGGTATAACGAAGGCTTCAGGTACATAGCTTGTATTAAATGTCTTCAGGAACGGCACATAAACCTTATCTACGCAGGGGATATATTATTAACTGACTTCACAGCGTCTTCTACAAGAAAATTTGGTTTACAATTTTCAGAAAAATAAAAACAACACTGTTAGTGAAATCAGGAATGCCACTATGTTTCGAAGCTAGAACTCGTGAAACAACACTTTTTCAAGTGCTGTCCAAGGTTTTAGCGAAATAGTTAAAAGCCGCCACAAATACATGCAAGAACCTGTGAAAAGTGATATAATCATTAAAAATCTTATGTGTACCAAACACATGACTCTCTCTCTTCGTCTCTGTAACAAACTGTTAAAACGTTTATTCTTCTATCTACTTCATAATAATCGGGTTAAACATTAGCAGAAATGGTCGTATTACTTGTTTACTGTAAATAGAACGGAAATAAAAAAAAATGTAAATGGAGTTTTATTTATGGACGCTCTTTAACTGCTGTTGTTCTCAGCGTCCCATTCTATACTGGGCGTGAAAGACCGCTTAAATTTGCTCAGAGGACTCTCTATCAGGCTTGAGGTTCTTTTACGTGCCGTAAATCTACGACACGGGACCAACGGAAGGAAGCCATGTTATCGCTTTTTACGCCCGAAAAAAATCTATCGTCCTCCGCCGGGTTAGAACCCGCGACCTTGGGTATATGAAGTTAGCATGGTAACCATTACACCACGGAGGGCAACAGAGAAAAGAAATAATGGAATACAGGCTAAAGCGATAATCAAATATTTTAAGGGGAGCCATAAAGGCCCAAAATTGCAATTTTTTTTTATTTTTACATATTATGAAAATATGATTAATTCTGATTAATTTGATATATGTTTTATTACACTAGACCAATATTAACTATTTTAATTAATTTATATATAAATTTGTATAACTGTAATCCTTTATTTTTAAAAAATCTTGAAAGGATTTATAAAACAGAGTATAACTCTGGAACTATTTGGTCTAGAAAGCTAAGGTTTGGCTTATATTTTAGGGAAGGTGATGGTGATTCCCAAACTTACAAGACAGTGTCAGAGAGCACGCCATATGCTGATTTGATAATAAAAAAATTAGAATGTATCAATCATGTGCAAAAAGGATGGTTTGAGCTTAAAGCGTCTACCGAAAAAACTATTGATGAGCTCACAGACTATTATGGAATGGCTATATGGAACAATACAAATTATTTTAATGGTATGAGGAAATCAGTTTGACCCATCTTTTTTCATAAAATATCCGCAGATTCTAAGCTGATTCACAATTTGTTCTCAGGACTGGTGTAAATATCTCAAGGCCGAAAAAGCTGGCACCTATAAATGGAATATCTAAAGCTGTTTTTCTTGCAATTAAACCTATATTTCAGGATTTAGCCCACCCAAAGCTCCTAAAGAAATGTTTGAAAGGAAAAACCCAAAACACAAATGAGTGTTCGAGAATACCCAAAAATGTATTTGTGGGTATGCTAACACTGCGTGTTTATCATGCGTTATTATACACAGCAAGGTTACAAATGTTACAAGATCTTGTCATATCAGGAGGTTTCAACACTGTAAAAGCGTTGGACAGCATGAGAATTGTGAAATCTGAAATTACTGCAACAAACATGAGTAAATAAGCCAGATCCAAGAGGAGGGAAGTAATAGGTGAAAAAGATGTAGATGATTGCGATTACCAACCAGGAGGATTTTAGAGTAAATAAATAATGTAGGTGAATTTATATGAACATTTTGTTTTAATTTTACTTAAGCATCAACTTTCTCAAAACAACATATTTCAATATAAAAGCCCCTTTTTCTCAGAAACCACTGGCAATATCTACACACAATTTTTAACTCATAATCTGCATTGCACTAAGATGTTGTGGATCCTCAGAGAGCCAAATTTCTAAAATGGGTTATTTTTTAAAAAAAAATAAGATTCTAATCTTTTAATGAAATGATTACAGTTGCACAAAAATTTGTCTTTAGATGAGGATCAGTATATTTAGATAGGACCAATAAACACACTATAACATTTTGATTCGTATATCCAATAGATCCTGAGAAAACGGGGCATATATTTTGCCATTTTAACATTGGTAATATACGGTCTTACGACTCCCCTTAAACGCTGTTTTCCATGTGGTTAAAATCAGTTTCTTTGCATTGCAGCAATTGACGAATTCCCGTATGTCAAAAGTATAAGCATTTTAAAACTAAAACCAATAACAAGGAATATGATCAACTCCACGAAAAAATGTATATGACACAAAGTGTGTGTCTTAACAAGATTTACAGTTTTGTGCAGTAAGTTTTGTCTACCTCTTACGGTTTACCAGATACGCAAAATTCAGCAAAATTTATCCAGAATAAAGGGCTCTTCGCAGAAATTTCAAGATATACATTTTATTTGAGATGTAATTATCTTTAATATTCGGTATTTTAAACAAACTCTTTTGAGTTATTTTTGAGAAAATCAACATTTTCGAAACATTTTCCATGTAAAGGGTAGTTTGGGGTGGGGAGATTTTCTTGAAAATCTTCGTGTCGCATCCTTGGAAGGTACCAAACTTAAATACCAAATTTGGTATTTAACGGTCTTTTCATTTTTGAGCTATGCTGTCCCCACACACACACACACACACACACACACACACACACACACACACACAGACCTTTTGTAAATTTTTTTTGGTTCAGTGGGCCCTAAAACATGTATTTCCGGTGAAATCTCGGTATTTAATTGAGTGGAATGCACCACATCCTCTATACACTATGTATATAGTACGTGTAGAGAAAGTAAAATGCTTCTTTTGAACACAAATTGTATCCTTTAATGAGACCTATAATAATTTATGGTTTACGAGTTATATAAAAGTCATCAAGAATGAAGTGGTCTTCAGAGACTATTCCCAAAAAATTCATGATATACTTTGCGTTGGTCATACAAATATCTTAGTCATATGGTAATTTAATCAAAATCTTTTGAGCCATTTTTCAGAAAATCCAAATTTTCTTAAATGCTCCCTGTAAAGGAAACTAGGTGTGGATGGATTTTTCTGAAAATCGTGTCGCATCCTTGGCAGATACTGAACCTAAATACCAAGTTTGATATTTATCCAGCACACACACACACACACACACACACACACACACACATCGAGCTTTTTCTAAATGCGCTTTTTTCGGATTCAGGGGGCTTCAAACATAAATGTCCGGTGATACTTTCAGTTCGAATTTTTGGGTGAAATACAATACCTTCTCTATCTACTATGTACATTGTGCATGTGTGCTAGAGAGAGTAAAAAGTCTGATGTGTTCCATTCACATAACTTTCTCTACATGTCTGTAATAAATTATTGTTAAAAAGCTTATTCTTCTATTTACTTCATGTTAATCGACAAAAAATTAGCAGAAATGGTTTTATTACTTAGCTTCCTTGTAAGTAGAAGGGAAATAAGGGAGTACCATATGCTAAATCAAATATTTCAAAAAATATGATTGAAGTTCCTTTGTTTGTATTGCAAGGAGATATTCGTATAGTTGACTGTTTGAGATATTCCTTGTTATTGGTTTCAGTTTTAAAATACTTACACTTATAATTGTATGTTTTAATGAATTCTACATGTTTTGTAAAGTAAGTTTTTTCTCTATCTCTTAACGGTTTACCAGTTATGCAAAATTCCACAAAATTCACCCAGAGTAAAGATGTCTTCAGAGGCTATTCCCATAAAATGCAAGATATACCTTTTATTTGCCCTGTTTTTTTTTTTTTTTTTGGTATTGTTTAAAGCCCGCTTTTACTGATCTGGCACCGCAGGCGATGACACTGATGATACATGAAGATGAAGCCCCAGTGGAATGAAATGGCGGGGGAAACAGCAGAATCCGGAGAAAAGCCTCCCCTGCGCCGCTTTATCCACCACAAATCTCACATGCGGTCGCTTGGGAGGCGAATGGTCTGACCACTCGGCCACGGCACATTTGCCCTGTAAATATCCTTAATGTAAGATATTTTAATCAAAATCGTTACAGCCATTTTTGAAAAAATCAAAAATTTAAAACATTTTTCTATGTATAGGGTAGTTGGGGGTAGGGTTTTTTTTTTTTTCTTGAAAATCATCGTGTTGCTTCCTTGGAAGATACTAAACTTAACGGTATTTAACGGTCTTTTCATTTTTGAGTTATGCTGCCCACAGACACACACACACATACACGCGCGCGCGGCCATTTTTCTAAAAATGCTTTTTTTTTAATTCAGGGAGCCTCAAAACTTATATTTCCAGTGAAATCTCGGTATCGAATTTTTGGGTGCAATACAATACCTTCTCTATACACTTTGGTAATAGTACGTGTAGAGAATGTAATAAGGAAAGGAAGAATAATTTGTAAGTATAAGATTAAAAGAGTATTGTTATATTCAATTGCTACTTAAGAGAGCGGCCCTTCTGAAAAGTGACCAGGGCCAAACTTAAGGGGTGGTCTAACATAGCTTGGTACTCCAATAAAATATAATAATGATGATGATGGTGGTGGTGGTGGTCGTGGTCGTGATACATAAAAGTTCCTACTTCGGGTGCTTTCAAACCTGCAACTGATTTAGTATTTTCAGATGAAGCCCCTTCCTAGTCAATGCATAAGGCTACCAAGAACTTGCATCTGAAGATGTTCTCCCAATTTCGCTAAAATGCTTCAAACAATTGTATTTTTACCGAGTGGGATGGCTCAGGCTGTAAAGTCTGGGCCTCGCACTCGGAAGGACCTGGGTTCAAATCCCGAACAATCTGACTGAAGCTTTTCCATGGTTCCCCTCAGTCGCCAAGGTAAATATCAGATTTGATTTTTAAAATCTCGACTCGAAGTTCCACTAAATATCAGATTTCATTTTTAAAATCTCGACTCGAAGTTCCACCTTCAGTTTAAAACAACAGAGCAGCTGAAAAAGTTATGGTAATGCGATTGCCATGCCATATATCCACATGTAGTGAAAGAAGCTAGATCGAACGGTTTCCCAACTCCCTCTGCTTGTTGCGGAGAAAAGTAGTATGATGTTTAGGAGCTGAGACCTTAAAGACTGGCTGTATACCATCTGAGTACAGATGGTGGAAAAGGAGCCAGACATGAAGACAACTGAAACCACGAAGACAAATATAATTTGAAGATGGATTTGACTGTAATTTTTTAAGATTGTTAAAATGATTATAGTGTCCACTACATACAGATCAACAAGTATCACGAACGAACTGTCGCAATATGATCAAGTAGTTAAAGCAACGTTAAGTAAATAAAATTAAAAAAATGCAATGTGACTACAAAGCGGGATTGTTAATTAAAAAATCGGTTTAGATTTTAAGAGAGTGAATTTATAAGGAAAGCTACAGATTCATTTTTAATTCAAGAAGTGATACTCAGAAATAAGGAGAAAAAAAAAAAAAAAAGGCATCGTTAAAAGCCAAAAGATGAGCGAAGAAGGGAAGTTGCAATATTTCGTAACATTCCACTTGACTAAGGTGTCAGCAGAAAGAGAGGGAGACATTCTTAGGTCTATAGCCAGGTTGAAATGCGCATCATTATCTACAGGTGATCAATTTATATCATTAAAAGGTATAAGATTGAAGTTTAGACCAATTTGCAACTTCCCCTTCAGCAAGCAAATTTAGCTGAAAAGCATAAAAGAGGCAGAAGGGGATGTTCCTTTAGCCTATGTCAGCCATTACGAAAACACGAATTACATTGCATACAAAATGGTAAGGCGTTGCGCGTCTTTGTTCACTTATGTTTTATGCACAAAAGCTTATGGAATGATGTAACTGTTTTAGAAACTTCCTGGAACAATGCAAGTAACGCGGAAACGTAAGATGATAATTCTAAGGATAGCTGAATTTGAAGCAAAAAGTATTATTAAAATATTATGATCATTACCATCTTATTTGGTAGTCGACGACGCCTCTACTGACTGTCTGTCTGCTCCAGTGGTAGGCTGTGAAATCTTTCATGAAGGGTATGCATGGGTGTGACGAAAGTGGACAACATTTTAAATTTACTGAAAATAGTTAATGGAGGCTAATAGCTGATCTGTTTGGAATGAGTTGCTATTTGTTAAAAATGAATATTTAAATGATTTGAATCTAAGCACAAGAAATGGTATTTGTCTCGTATTAAATCTTTTAACTCACAGCGTATTAAGAAGTTTACGTTGTAAGCAAGGTTTGTTTCCGTGCTTAAGTTAAATGACTCGCTAAAGTTCTATACCTCAAATTACCTAACCAATCACCGTCGAAATGCCCTACTCTACAATCACCCTTTCCTTTTTCCTTCTAACTGGCAGATAAACAAATAAGTGAAGTGTGTATAGTGGCAGTCCTTGAGTTTTTGGATGAAACTTTTGTTACGTAATCGAATACATATACACTTTTGAATCCAGGAAGCACAAAGAGATGTAATGACAACTAGAGAATATGGGTAACGGACGTCTTGAAGAACAATAAACTTGCTCTCCCTGTTCAAGCTATACTCACTCGTACGTTAGTGGTTTACTCAAGTTGCATATGCAAGTCACCACTGCCAAGGATAAGACCAGATAAAATATAGGACAAGAGTGTCAAGAAACTAAGACTAGAGTGAAACGGTTTAGTTGGCTCTACCAAGGTATTCAAAGACGGTAGTAATGATGAGAGAGAAGGGACAAATTCAACATGTAGTGCCTTCCTTCCCACCCCTGACTAAGCGGATGATAAGCCGCGCGCTGTACTTAAGACAACTGTAAGACGAAGAAGCCGAAGAAGTAATAACTAGATTTTCAAAATAGGCACTGTTTTATTGACCTATTTATGAAAACCACACCAAATTCCTATTTTACACGTTGCCAAATCTTATATTCTCATGAGACAGCAATTTACTCTTTGACTAACTACATTCTAAGTATTCTGCTTTCTCTATTTTGTACAAAATGGTTGCCTTTTCAAGCATCCTTTAGATTTCTGAACGTATTAATTCTTATGATCTAACTTATAGCTAATGGAACTTGTAGATGGAGCACCAGAACATCTACCCTGCTTAATCTAACTTTGAGCTAATTGTTTTTCTTTAGCTCTTAGCTTGCTTCGCAAGACCTTTAGATAGTAACGGAATTGTATCCTGTGAGCTTTACATTATTAGTTTATTTTAATAAACGAAATTATTTGTTGCTAATATTTATCTATTTTTCAATGATTGCTCTACAAAATCTAATTATTAATTTAGTACAATAATTCCAGTATCAAATTGAAGAATTTGACTTATAGTTGCGCGTCCTTTTCCGATTCGTCCTGAACAAATAAACATTTAATGTTCATGACCATAAATTGCAGACAAACCGCTAAAAGACAAGTAATGTTTTCATCTAGCAGTAAAGAGAATTGCACAGTATATCAGAAACATTAAACGACGATTAAAAATGATAATAGAAGTACAAACAGAGTTTTATTACGAGAACGGTTCATTGAGTACCCTTGTTAGGAATGAGACGCCATTATTTCAAACTCAACATAATCTCCTTTTAGGGACATACACTTCTCCCAGCGTTCCTGCCATTTTCAACTCTCCAAAAAATAAGAGTTTAAAGCTCTGCAAAATATGGCTCTGTTTCGATAACCTATTAATCTGATCCAAATTTTATTCCCGTGAGCCATTTCTTCATGTTTGGGAACAAGAAGGAATCGCAGGGAGCCAGATAGGGCGAATTGCGGTAGTAATTCATAACACAATACTTGCATAAGAACTGTGTGAGACCACTAGACTTACACTTTTTCGCTTCTCTGGATGTTACCTGTGATGATTGAGGACGCGTTTCAACATGTTACATGTCATCATCATGCTAGCTGGTTAACTGTCTAATCTCTCTCCTTTACCACGTCTTCATATAGGTGAGGTTGTGACTTATTGCCCTCGTGGTACATATCTAACGCCTCTGCTTCCTCTAGGACGGACCGGGGTGAATTCTAGACGCCATCTTACTAGCTGGTTTTAAGTCCTCATCTTGACTTTTTGATTGGATGAATTGTAAGATGACTTCAGAAGAGGTTATTTCAAGTTTATTACTTTGGTATTATTATAAGAATGTGAATTTTTCCCCAAAATATCCAATTGTTACGTATCCAACATATGTTGTTCCATTTCATGGTTAGTAGCCCATAAGTGTTTAGCAACTGCAGATCTTTCTTCTCGTTTCAATTTCCTACTTCTTTTATGCTCCTTTAAACGAGTTCTTAGACTTCTTTTAGTTTTTTTCCAAATAGATACTACCAAAATTACTGCAATCTATTGGGTAAATTTCATATTTATTTAATGTCTATATGGTTTTATTCGATGGTTTGTTTAATAAACATCTCAAAGTTAACCTATGTTGAGGTGCTGGTATTAGCTATATTATAACTGCTGAAAGTTTCTTAAACTTTGGAAAAAAGTATCGACTGAATGCAAATTGCTTATATTGATTGATTTTAGTAGTTGAATGTAATAATGTATTAACTGTTTAAACCCTTTTTCTATTCTCATATTTTTGAGCATATTATGAACTGCCTCTAGAAATCAATGGCGGACATATTGACAATATAGTTTAATTATTTTTATACTCCTTATTTGTTAGAGGTATATTAATCTATATGTTGAACTTTGGAAAACTGCATGTTGATGAGTTTTGGGCTACATGCAGTCCAAGTTTACCAAGTCATAATAGAGTCAAACTGGAAATGGAGAGATCAATAAGAATCTGTCATAGTACTCGATCGATTCTAAATGTGCACCCCAATTTTCGAAACTGAATTTCGCACAGATGTTTCGAGTGAACACAGCACGTTTACACTTAGAGAAACGATTTTCTGGCCTGGCTCAGTTCGTGGTTATTCTATCGCAACCCTATAAAGCTATTATAAAGGAGATCCGTATACAAGTGAAGCTAAGGGCTTATTTTTTTTAGAGGCGTGAAGAATGCTAAAGATAGCATTCTATATAAAACACCTGTAAGAGAAGAATCGGCACTGAAATCCACTTCAGCTTTGCCATAAATGTGAGAAAGAATGAACGTGGTTGAGTAGTCAGAGAGCCCGATTTCGATTCCAGGCTGGAGCAGGGATTCGTTTTTTTATTAGAATTTTCCCTACCCTACAGAGATTCTGTAAGCATGAATGTAGGACTAAATGTGAGTGTGCTTTAAGCTAAAATTAGTTAAAGCCCAAACAGCAAAGAATCTACAGTAACCATTTCTCAAATCAAAGTTTCCGTTGTGAACATAGAAGCTAAAAGGGAACTATGCAAACTAAACAATTAAGAAATAAAAAATAGAATGAAAGTGTATAACAAAACCAAAATATTTTGAAGAAAAGTACCACAAATCGATTAGACGTCCAGAATTTTGATTCCAATCTTTCTGAATGTAAGTTTTGAAGACTCTTGGGAAATTCGACAGCTTAACGCCCTTCAGTTTCAAACATTTCAGATGGCATTGCTTGTAGAAATTCTTGATATGGCAGCATAAATGAAAAACTACTGTGGTCTCTATTATACAAGCTCTCCGCTTGATGCATATGTGGCATAGATTTCTAAGAGGAAAAACAATGCTAATAGTACTAAGTAGCAATGAATGAAAATTCCGACCTTAAATTTATATAACGCATTGCGATACGCTGTAAAGGTAGTAGGAGTAGTTCGGAAAGTGAAGACTGGAAGAGGGAGCTACTATTTGACATTTCTGAGGTTCACGTATACAGACTGAATCAGAATAACACCGAATAATTTTAAGGCGAGATTGAGCATTTTCTGATCGGGAGTATATGTCTGAAAATGTCTGGTTATCGCGATAGAATGCATAAAACTTTTTCAAGCACCGCGTCGGGTTAGATGAAATTCTGTCCCACAAATCCTTATTTCCCTTTTTGGTATTGGAATATCGCTTATATTTTGTTTTCTTTGGCTTTGGAATTTCACTTTTATTTTTTAACACTGTTTATATCACCATTAACCTTAAACCTGTATTTTGTTATTTAAATGGTAAGGGATTCCGTCGCATAGGTATTATACTGCACTTTGTGGTTCTGTTATAAGATCTCAAGTAACAGCAAGTGTAATGCTTAATGGAAGGACATTTAGCATGTTGCACTTAACTTACGTAGAACTAGCAGAAGTGCACTACGTTTATGGTGCTGCTTGGGGAAATGAGAAAAGGACACGAGATCTTTAAACTGAGCTTTCACCAAGGAGACCTCATCATAGCACCTTTACTGTCATACATCAACAGCTGCGAGAAACAGGAACTTTTCAAAAGCAAGCGCATCGCTCGGGAGGCCAAAGAAATAGAGAGAACAGAAGCTCTAGAAAAGAAGGTTCTTGATCGGATTCATTATTTTCCGTCCACAAGCACAAGAGCAATAGCACATGCATACAAGCCAGTCTTCGGTAACAAGAATTTTGCGTGAACAGCTATTACATCCATATCATTTCACCAGAGTTCAAGCACTGGGGCCAAATGACTTTCAACCCCGACTACAGTTTGTCCAGTGGTTTCTTCATAAACGCATTGATCAATCAAGATTTCCTATAACTATATTGTGGACGAACAAGAAGGTTTTTACACGAGAAGGTATGTTAACACACATTACAGTCACATTTGGGCACAGGAAAATCCTAGAGCTATCAGAGTTACAAATTACCAACAAATGTTTGCAATGAACATTTGGGCTGGCATTGTGAATGACACACTCATAAGACCCTATTTACTACCTCACGTTTGACGGGTCGCAGTTACCTATACGTTTTACAACATGCGTTGCCAGAACTTTTAAAAAATGTCCCTCTAGGAACTCGTCAGTTAATGTGGTTCCAAGGCGATGGGGTACCTGCGCATTACACCGGCGATGTAAGGGATTTGCTAAGCGTAACGAATTCTAATTGCTGGACTGTAGAGCAGCACCAATATCATGGCTACTTGATAGATTCACCAGATTTAACTACTTGGGATTATATCCTTTGGGAACATGTTCAAACTTTTGTGTTCGAGACTCTGGTTAACAGTGTAGAGGAACTAGGCCAGGATCTTTGTAGCATTTGATGTTATTCGTAATATGCCAAGTGTTTTTGAAAGAACTCGGCAATCGTTATTACGACGCCATCAACTATGCTTAAGGTCTGAAATCTGAACAGCTTTTATAAACATTTACCCTCTTGTTCAATACTTGTTGTATTCTTATGTTCACTATGTTTGAAGTATTTTAAAAGCACATATGCATGTATTGCATCATTAAACACTGTTTTAACTTTTTTGAAAAAAATGTGTATAAGTGGTGAAATTAAGACCAACAACAATAGTAGTTGCATATTATGCTATCGACAATAACATGTATGTAGATCGGTTAAAACATTTGCTATATTTCAAAGCAGATTAATTTAGTTTCATGTTATTCAATCAAGATTATCAAGACACTTTTGTATTGTATTGTTTAAGATAAAGGCTGCCAGTTACTCTCATCTCCGAACTCTCATACGCCTTGCAGCAAAACTGTGTAGCAGCCTTTTCGGAGAAATTTTATCAAATCCGTCGCGTTGTTTAAAAAATGTAATGCCTTCCAGCTCGATAACCAAATATTTACGGACATATATTCGAGTAAGAAAATATCAATTATAGTCTCCGAATCTCAACTTAAAAATTATTCGGTGTTATTCTGACTCACCCTGAATAAATAAAACTTCTTGCACGTTACTGTGCATATCTTCCTAACATATTTATAAGTTTTAATCATAACAGAATTATAACAACCCGTTTTCGTAGGCATTCTATTTTATTCTATCTTACCGGCGTTGCGAAACGGCCTCTTGAGCTACACAGAAAAACGAATATTTTTAAAATGAATATTGAAAATAGCTACATTACACTCCAGATTTAATTTTGCTAACTTTCCACTATTACTATCAATAACAATTTTAGCCATAATAGCCAACAACAAAGCATGAGATTGGATTACTTGTTCATATCGGCCGTAAGGAAGACGCTGGGCGGTGAATTAATTTTTTTGTTCATGTTTTTTGAATATCTTAAAAAGGGTAGCACAACATACCTTTCATTTTCATGCATACAAAGTTATATGCGTTCGGAAGACAGTTATGAGCCCCGAGCTCAGAAAACTTTGTAGACGAATCTTAAACTGAACGAAAGACAATGATTTCCCAAAGGGCGTTATGGAGCAGAAGGCCGACTGGATTTAAAAGCTAAATTATTAATTTTGTGTTTTAGTCTGAACGTAAGCTATTCTGGATGTTCTAAACATAACATGAATAAGCTTAACTAAAAATTGCTGAACCATCTCATAAACACGAACTCCATTTGGGAATTCGCAAAAACGCTGCATACTGTATTTTTACCTCTTATAAGACTTAGGTCTTAAAAGCCAATTGAAACTAAAAGTTCACAGAAGCGTTATGACCTGCTCAGAAGTTGTAAACGTGTGTTCATTTTGTGTTATAATTTCATTTTCCATGATACAATTTCATTCAAAATTTATATCTTTAATTAAAAATATATCTAAACTTGAGTTATTGTAAGCTACTTACATAGTTTATACCTCACAAAAGGATGCCAACTGCGACCAACATCCATAAATTGATGAAGTTCGAAAGAAAGATTTGGATTCATCGAAAAAGCTTCAAAATAATAAACTCCGTTTTAACTTTCACATGCTTAATACTGCGAGAAAATATGCGAGTAGAGTTCAATAAAAAACACGATAGTAACTGACATTGCCCTGTGAAAAGTGGTCACGGTTGGGTAGTGCTGGAATTGATAAACTCTTTTAACTATTCACGGCGGTATTTCTCCCAGGATGAACTTAAGGATGCTGAGTATAAATTGAGGAAGTTGTTCCACAACTTAGAGAACTTATTTGAATAAAAATATCACAAAACATAACTTTTTCAAAAGTTAACATAAAGAAAGGAGCCGTGAAACGTAACATCAAGTGAAACACAAAATAGACAGAAAATATGAGATTTCATCATCTTTGACCATCACCTTCCAATATGTATGCAGAATACGGGATATCAACGACTTTAGGTTTGTCTGTCTACATGTATTATATACCATGAAGGGTAATTTGAAAAACCACTCAAAGAATTTTGACACTAATTCTTTCACCATTGCAAAGCCATATTCTTTCTGTCGCACACGGACTCTAAAATTCTTAATTTCAATTCTTATATATTACTAAACGCCTTACAGAGCTGTATTAGAATACGAATACACTGGAGTTATAAAACAAATACTTTGCCGAGAAGGCTTTGAGTTTTCTTAAGAATGTCATGGGACAGTACATGAACTGCCAAACTTTTATTCAGGCAGTAGTAGTATTTATTAGTTATTTATTTATTAGTTATTTATTTATTAGAATATTACATCAGTTGCGTCACACAGTTACATGAGCCAGGAAACCGCACATACTCTCTAAAAATTACTTGAATTGAAAATATTACCTACCCCATTTTTATATTCACAACAACGTAAATACGCAACACGCCACAACAGTCTGATATCGCACATCCACACGCTCGCACTCACACCTACACCCACATATTCACACATATAGAGGGCCATATACCAAATATATCTATATATTATTTACACACACAACAGACACAGAAACCACACACACACACACACACACACACACACACACACACACCTTCTCTCTTTGTACACGTACCTACTTCTTTTAAGTTTGTGCCCAAGCTTGTCCGGTTTTGGCTGTTTGGATCAAGTCTCAGCAGGCTGTCTCCCGTATGTTTTAGGCTAAAATACCTCCAGTAATAATTTGTTTCCTAACGCAAGAAAACTGTCAAAATGTACGTTCAGTCTTTCTGTTCCCCACATAATGTGTAAATCCTACCATCAACATCGTCAACTCTCTTAACGAGCTTTCCACCCTCCCAACCCGAGCCTCACTATTCCCGTCCTCTCTTTCATTACCCATTCTAAAACATATGTTTCTTTACCCCACCCAATTTTTATTTCATTTGGTAGCACCAATGATGCTTTTTACTACATTCACATTCTATTTCCTGCCTATTTATATCATAAAGTCGTCTTTCTATTTTTTTCACGACGTTATGACTATTTTATTACCCCTTTGACAAATACAGTTGTAGCCCCGACACCCATAATTTTGGATGTTCTATGTTATTCATTTTATGAACGATAACATATTGCTCTTAATATTGTTTGGTCACGTTTGATTATTCGCATCCATTATATAACTACACTTATTACTTTCTCTACACGTACTATATGCATAGTGTATAGAGGAAGTATTGTATTCCACCAAAAATTCGATACCGAGGTTTCACCGAAAATACATGTTTTGAGAACCTTCGAATATAAAAAAGCATTTTGAGAAAAATGTCCGTGTGTGTATGTGTGTATATCTGTGGGGAACATAGCTCAAAAACGAAAATACCGTTAAGTACCAAACTTGGTATTTAAATTCAGAATCTTCCAAGGATACGACACGAAGATTTTCAAGAAAATCCCCCACGCCCAAATACCCTTTACATGGAACATTTTTCAAAAACTTTCATTTTCTCATAAATACCTCTACCAATTTTGATTAAAATACCGTATGTTTAAGATATTTTTATGACAAATGAAATATATATCTTGAATTTTCTGGGAATAGCCTCTGTAGACCTCTTCATTCTGGATGTCTTTTGTATAACAGGGAAACCGTAAGAGATATGCAAAAACTTACTACACAAAAAAAGGCATACATATATCATTAAAATGCACAATTTATGCTATATATATATTGTGCTAGAGTAAACCGTTTTCGAGATATTCCGAATTATTATTTCAAATTTTAGCCACCAAAATTATCTCAAACGGAAAGACATCTTTTTTCTCGTTTGTTTACTCCTGGAAAGCAAAGAGATTTGAATTTCAATTGTTTCACATAGCGACCGGCTTTTAAAGGACGTGACTATCACTTTAGCCTGTGCATTTTTTATTTCCCTTCTACTTACAAGGAGCCAGTAAGAAGACTAATTCTGCCTATGTTTGTCTTGACACCCTGTGACACCCTGTGGATGGAACACATTAGATTTTGTTTCCTTCTACTTACAAGGGACAATTTCTGCTAATATTTATCTCGATTTGCATGATGTAGAGAAAGTCATATTATTGTAACACATCAGATTTTCTTTTTAGCAAAAACGGCATTCTCCCAGCATCCTAGCTGATGAAGAACACTGTGGTTTGAAGTACCCGTCCCCAAACACAGAATACCTCCTAGAAATTATATTGTATTTTATTTACATTATCTACGCTCTCCCATACCTCTCTTCCACACAGTAATAAAGACCTAACCATTGCCTCATACGTGGTTTTTAATGCTTTTGCCGGCCTATTTGGTACCCGGGTCAATAGACTTAATATTTCAGAAAGTTGAGCACTCCCTTTGTGTTGTATAAACTCTGTTCCTGTTCCATTTTCTAGCCCAGATAAATCTTATCCCTATATAACCGAAATCTTTAACATTTCCTCCGCCCCTAAGGATGACCATTTTTACTTTCTCCATACGCACTATGTACATAGTGTATAGAGAAAGTATTGCACTCCACCAAAAATTCGATACCGAGATTTCACCGGAAATATATGTTTTAGGGTCCCCAATATCCAAAAAAAGGCATTTTCACAGAAAGGTCCGTGCGTGTGCGTGTGTGTGTGTGTGTGTGTGTGTGTGTGTGTGTCCGTGTGTCTGTGAACACGATAACTCAAAAACGAAAATTCGGTAAAATACCAAACTTAGTATTTAAGTTTAGTATCTTCCAGGGATGCGACACGAACATTTTAAGAAAAATCCCCCCACCCCCCAACTACCCTTTACATGAAACTTTTTTCGAAAATTTTGATTTTCTAAAAAATGGCTCTAACGATTTTGATTAAAATTTCGGATATTAAACATATTTACCTGACAAATGAAATGCATATCTTGAATTTTCTGGGAATAGCCTCTGAAGAGTAGTTTATTCTGGATGAATTTTACTAAATTTTGAATGACTGCTAAACCGTAAGATATGGGCAAAAACTTACTACACAAAAAAATGTAGAGCACTTTAAAACACATAATTTATGTTATATACATTTTTTTCGTGGAGTTCGTCGTTTTTGTGACATCACTTATTTTTGGTTTCTGCTATGAAAAACGTATACTTTTCTCATACAGGAACTTGTCAACTCCTATCCATATAAACAAAGGAACTTCATTGACAGAGCAAGCAGCTTTTGGCTATCATTTTAACCTACGGTTGTCCCTTATTTCGCTTCTACTTACAAGGAAGCGAGTAATAAGACTATTTCTGCTAATTTTTTTCTGATTAGCATAAAGTAAATAGAAGTATAAGCTTTTTAAGAATTATTTGTTGCAGGGATATGAAGAAAGTCATGTAAATGGTACACATCAGATTTTTTTTATCGTGACCGTACACATATCCCTACCAAACGTTTCATAACTTGATCCGCATTAATCGCCGGGATTTAATGTGAAAAACTAAACTCGCAAGCGCGAAGCGTACAGATCACAATAGATCTTAACACGGAGGTTTATTGAATATAATCTACACTTATATATTAATCACGGCTGTAATTAAATATTTAACAAACGACCAGTATCTTAATTACAGTCTCATGCTAGTGTAACTAGTAGACTATACAAATATACAGTCATGGAAAAAAGATTCATACACCAGTGTTTATGTAGAAAAACTTAATTTGTTATGACTTAAGTTAACATTCAGAGAGGTTATATGGTAAACTAACAGTATGATATTTCCTCCTGAATCTAAACATATAAACGCATGTCCTAAATTACTCCTCTTCAAAAAGTAAACAAAACATTTGTACCAGCAGGCTTCTCACAACAAGGAAAAAATTATTCATACACTCAAAGAAAATGATAGTTTAAATACAATACAATAACAAAAGCAATACTTGCAGGCATTCCTGTTCTACGTATAAGCTCTTTGGCATGGAAAGAATCAGGTTTTTTGTAGTCTCTAGGCAATATTTTACCATTCTTGCTGAAGACATTGTTTCAAAGCTGCCTTATTTCGTATGCCATGTTTTCGGACCATTCTTTCAAGGGTATCCCCAAGATGTTCAATTGGATTTGGGTCTGCACTCTGTGCTGGAAACTTGAGAACGTGGGGAGCAGTGGGGAGTATGGTACAACAACCACAAACGAACAATTTCCGCAGTATGCTTAGGATGATTGTCTTGCTGAAAGTAGTAATCTGTACCTAAACTCAATTTATCAACACTCTTTGGCAGATTATTCTTTAGGATATTTAAATATTGAAATCTATCCATGTTACCTTCCACAAAAACAAGTTCCCCAACACCAGATGTAGCCATACATCCCCATACTATAATTCCTCCTCCACCATGCTTCACTGTGGCCTGAAGGTGCTGAGGTTCAAGCTCAGTATTTGGTCTTTTCCACACCAAAATTCTGCCATAATTTACAAATACATTCAATTTACTTTCAACTCGTGTTCTTGCTTAGATGCTCTCGAGCAAATTCAAGTCTGACTTTCTTGTTCTTCTTGCTGATGTATGATTTCTTTCTAGGTACCCTAGCTCCATAGCCTGCACTACTTAGAACATAGCGAACAGCCCTTGGTGTTATTTCCTTTCCGAACTGATCGTTAACATAGGCAGATAATGCAGAGCTGTCAATTTAGAATATTTTTTTATTATTCTTATTAACATATTCTTTTCCTTTTGCGTTAGCTTCTGTGGTCGTCCTCTTCTTTCGCTATTAATGATAGAATTGCTCTCTCTATATCGTGTTATTATGGACTGCACAGTTGCCCGGCTACTTCCAATAACATCAGCAATGTTTGAATATAATTTTCGCTTTTGATATTGAGAGATAACTATCTGTCTTTCCTCTACAGTTGTTTCTTTACCTTTGCGGCCCATATTTCTGTCGCACGGCATTCACTACGTAACAGAACCAACAAGCAGGAGGTGTAGCTTGCCACTGAAGGCCTTGCTTGCTGCAAACGGTTCGTTGGTGGTTTCTGTGTTTACATTTCTAGTGGTATATGAATACTTTTTTCACTGTCAAATACAGCCAGCATTGGGGTATCGTTTATTTCCTTGAGCTACGTTTGTTTAATACTCAAATCTTTGTTATCGTGACACTGTTTATTTAATGGGGTGGCTTCCTACACAGAGTCGTAGCGCTGTCATTTAATTTAATATGGAAATATCAGTGGTCAATTTCAATTGCAGTACTGTATGAATACTTATTTCCATGACTGCATTTATTTTAACATCTGTTACATGAAGATCTTTACAGTAATAGCAGTTCATATTCAATGGGAAGAATGAAACTGGCCTCTCAGTGCTACAATTTTAAACTTTTGTGGATATAATGTGCTGCCTAACATTAAAGCAGAGTACAAATGTTCATCAGCCATAGTCGACCCATATTTTGGTTTCGCACATTTCATTCTTCAAAATGTCTTTTCACGGGTATCCGTTGATGGAAGATTGATATAAGTCCTCGTGAGGAAATGTAAAACTCTGGCAGACAGTTTAAAAATCAAGAAACTTGCTGTTATCTGTCTTTCAATTACACATCTGCACGCTTATTTTATTTAACCGTTGAAATTCGCGAATAAATTGATTCACAACCGTACCGCTGTTTATAAATTTATATTTAAGTTGGAAGGTAGTCTAAAAAAAGCAGTTTGGCAAACCCTAGAGGAAAATTAATTGTTGTTCTCTAAAGGAAATGCAAATAAAATAAGACGTGCCGCGAATATTTCATTCCAGTAACACACACACACACTCAAAATAAATAAATAACATGCATATATAGTAATTAAATCATAAAAAAAGAGAATCCAATCTGATAATAGTGGCCCGATACGCGTGCACTACAGATACTAGAAGAGTTTAATAAACCTCACGTAAAAAGTGTTGCTTTATTTCCTTTGTATAGTGTAATCAAGTTCGTTAGCAATATACTAATTAAATATATACGGCTAACATGAGAAACCAGTCAACCGATATTTTATAATTAACAACAAAGAAGCTTATTTTTCTTGACGTTCGCAGACTATCTTTTCCAAAGCGCTTAACTTTGCGGTTGGGAGCGCGAACCTTAATATTCTTCTTCAGCTTCACCTCTGCGTTGTGTGTACGATAACGGTATCTGCATTATTAAAAACTATGTAACTTTTATGTTGTTAACTGTGAGATTAAAGAGGAACTACAATGGTTTCAAGTTTAACCTATAACAATTATCTAAAGAATTACTCGACTATTCCGACCGAAGATTGTTCCACCGACAAATGCTGTGCAGCATTTTCAGAATATCGGGCTGGAGAGACGGGAGGATTACGCAAGTCAGACATTGCATCGATGTTTCACATCTACAACGACAAAGATCTATGTAGTTATCATATTTGCTTAATACATATAACTTGAATGGCAACAGTATAACTGGAATCACGTTTGGTGCTCCTGGAACCATTACACAGTTTTCAAACTGACATAGAAATATCCTGTTGCGAATTTAAGGAACCATTTATATGCTCCCCACCCCTGGTGGATGTTCTTTAACGGTTGTGGTTCTCAGCGTCCTCCCATTCTATAATGGGCTTGATAGACCGCTTAATTTTACTCAGAGCCCTCCTTATCAGGCTGAGATTATTTTACGTGCCGTAAATCTACGACACGAGACTAACAGTTTTACTTCCCTTCCGACAGGATTTTTAAACAGAAGAAATGCATCGCCCTCAGCCGGGTTTGAAACCGCTACCTTGGAAACTAGAAGTTAGCATATTAGCACTAGTCTACGGAGGTCGACCCCAATTATATGGAACTCTTAGTTGTAAACCACATTTTTATTGTTAACCTTTTATCCGTTGTTGTAAACTAATCTAAAATTCTAACTAATTCACGCTCATCATATATGATGTATTCCTCGTACAAAAGGAATACCGAAATACAATACGCTAGGGCCACAGTAAAAAAGAATTTAAAAGCCATTCTCTATCTCACGGTTTTGGAATGCCGTTCTCTTTGATTGGTCCCAGCAGAAAGAAGAAGAAAAAAACGATAAACGATTTCCCATTTAAGAAAAGTTTAATACTGAAAAACTTAAACCAATAACAAGGAATATTTCAGAAATGGTTAACTCCGCAAAAAAATTGCATATAACTTAAACTGAATTTTAACGAGATCTACAGTTGTAACAGTTTATCACTTATCTGTGCAAAAGCCGTAATTGGTAAACCGTAAACGATAGACAAAAACTTATTACACAAAAGAATTAAGTTTCGTTAAAACACAGAATTTATATCATATATAGTTTTGCTGTGGAGCTAACCATTTCCAGATATTCCTTGTTATCGGTTTCAATTTTACTTATATTTTTCTCAAACAGGAATTCATTATCTGTGTTTCTTTTGTTTTACCTACTGTTAGCCATACAAAGAGAACCAAATTTCCATCACACGACAACCAGCTTTTAAAATACTTTACCATTGGTTTATCCTACTGTATTTCCTAATTTCCTTCTACTTGCAAGGAACTTAATGACAAGATAATTTCTGCTGTTTTTCTTGATTAGATATCAGAAAAAGCTTTTTTAAGAATAGTTTCTTACCGAAAAGGCACAGCAAGTCATATGAATGGAACACACACTTAAATCCCCTCATTCATACCTAAGATGCTACATCTGCAAAATTTGAGCAAAAATAGTGAAAATTAATTTTTTTCATAACAAAATAATAATAAACATAAATTTTAAGATTATATACCCTTTTTACTTTCTCATACGTACTATGTACATAACGAAGGTATTGCACCCCACCAAATAATTCGATACCGAGATTTCACCGGAAATATATGTATCCCCTGTATCCAAAAAAAAGTATTTTCAGAAAAAGGTCCGTGTGTGTCTGTGAACACGATAACTCAAAAACGAAAATTCAGTAAAATACCAAACTTGGTATTTAAGTTTAGTATCTTCCAAGGATGCGACACGAAGATTTTGAGAAAAATCCCCCCACCGCAAACTACTACCCTTGATATGGAACTTCTTTCGAAAATTCTGATTTTCTAAAAAATGGCTCTGGCGATTTTGATTAAAATATCGTATATTAAAGATAGTTACCTGACAAATAAAATGCATATTTTGAATTTTCTGGGAATAGCCAGGGTCAATTTTACGGAATCTTGCATAACTGCTAAACCGTAAGAGATGGACAAAAATTTACAACACAACAAATGTAGAGCACTTTAAAACATACAATTTATGTTATATATATATTTTTTCGTGGAGTTGATTGTATTTGAGATATTCCTTGTTTTTGGTTTCAGCTATAAAAAACATAATTTTCTCATACAGGACTTTGTGAACTCGTTTCCATACAAACAAAGGAACTTCAATCACATAGCAACAATCTTTTGACTATCACTTTAAACTATGCTACTCCCTTATTTCGCTTCTACTAACAAGGAAGCCAGTAATAAGAATATTTCTGCTAATTTTTTGTCGATTAGATGGAATAAATAGAGTAATTTGTTGCAGTGATATAGAGTAAGTCATGTGAATGGAACACATCAGATTTTTTCACTTAAAACACTTTAAACAACAATTAATTGAAGCTGTATATGAACAGGGACATGCTTGTTTGTAGGCATACCCAAATTTAAACTTTGTTTTCTTGCAAACTTTTTCCCTACACTTTCCCATACTAAAAAGTTCCACGCGATGCAATTTTTTACTTTCTCTATACGCACTATGTACATAGTGTATAGAGAATGTATTGCACTCCACCAAAAAATTCGATACCGAGATTGCACCGGAAATATATGTTTTAGGGTCCCCTGTATCCAAAAAAAGTATTTTCAAAAAACGGTCCGTGTGTGTGTATGTGTGTGTGTGTGTGTCCGTGTGTCTGTGAACACCATAACTCAAAAACGAAAAGTCGGTAAAATACCAAACTTGGTATTTAAGTTTAGTATCTTCCAGGGATGCGACACGAAGATTTTGAGAAAAATCCCCCCACCCCAAACTACCCTTTACATGGAACTTTTTTCGAAAATTTTGATTGGCTCTATCGCTTTGATTAAAATATCATATATTAAAGTTATTTACCTGACAAATAAAATGTATATTCTCAATTTTCTGGGAATAGCCTCTGAAGACTACTTTATTCTGGATGAATTTTTCATAACTACTAAACCGTAAGAGATGGACAAAAACTTAACCCATAAAAAATGTAGAGTACGTTAAAACACACAATTTATGTTACATACATTTTTTTCGTGGAGTTGATCGTTTTTGAGATATTCCTTTTTATTGATTTCAGCTTTGAAAAACTTATACTTTTCTCATACAGGAATTTGTCAACTCCTGTCAATACAAACAAAGGAACATCAGTCACATAGCAACCAGCTTTTGGCTTTCACTTTAACCTATGGTACTACCTTATTTCGCTTCTACTTACTATAAAGCAAGAAATAAGATTATTTCTGCTAATTTTTCTCGATTAGCATGAAATAAAAAAAAAAAAATAAGCTTATTAACAATAATAATTTGCAAAGATATAGAGAAAGTCATGTGAGTGTAACACATCAGATTTTTACTAATTTGTTTGAAAGTGTTTACACAACCTTTCAAGTACATTAAAGAAAACGGTAATATGCTTTTTCGAAATAATACGCGAATTTTGAGAAATAAAATATCCAAATTATAAAAATCAATAATTTGGGGGAGTATGAGAAGTTATAGGTTTTGTGCAATAATTAGAATTAATATAAAAATATGATGATAGATCTATTTGTAAGTTTATTTACTGTAAACCTGACTTTTTAATGTGAATGTGTTTTAAAGCATGTGATGTACTCCATTCAAATGTCTTTTCTAGCTTTCTTACAAAATCAGGTCCTTCTCTCTACTTCATGCTAATCAAGATAAGTAGAAGATAGAAAAAAATGGTCGCATTAATGACTTCTTTATAAGTAGAAGGGAAATATGGGAATACACTAGATTCAAGCGAATGTCAATTCTTTTAAATGTTGGTTGCTATATGATTGCAATTCCTTTCTTTGCATGACCAGGAGTTGACAAATTTCCCTATGAGTAAAGTTTTAAGTATTTCAAAACTGAAAGCAATAATAAGGAATATCTCGGAAATGTTCAAGGACACGAAAAAATGTATATCACATAAATTGTGTGTTTTAACGAGATCTATACGTTTGTGTGGTAAATTTTTGTATATCTCTTACGGTTTACCAGTTATGCAAAATGCATCCATAGTATGAGGTCTTCAGAGGCTATTCCCAGAAATTCAAGATAAACATTTTATTTTCCATATAAATATTTTAATATACAATATTTTAATCAAAATCGTTAGAGTCATTTTTGACTAAACAAAATGTTCGAAGTTTTTTTTTTTTTTTTTTTCATGTAAGAGGCAATTTGGTAGGGGGGGGGATTTTCCCCTAAATCTTCGTATCGCATCCTTGCAAGATACTAAACATAAATACTAAGTTTCGTGGTCACAAACACACGGACACACACACAGATGGACCTTTTCCTAAAAAACGTGTACTTCCAGTGACATCCCGGTATCGAATTTAAAATTGTAATTTTTTTTGATAATGTTTAACCCGCTTTTATTACATATGGTACTACAGGCGATGACACTGAAGCTACACGGAATGAAGATGAAGTATCGATGGGATGCGATGGCGGGGGAAATCGGTGAACTCTGAGAAAACCCGTCCCTGCGCCGCTTTGTACACCATAAATCCCACATGCGGTCGCCTGGGATCGAAAATGGACCGCCCTGGTGAGAGGCGAGTGCCTAACCAGTCGGCCTCGGCGAGGCCTTGGGGGTGGAATGCAGTACCTTCTCCACCTACTACGTAGATTGTACATACCTGCTAGAGAAAGTAAAAATGCATCACATAGCTCATTTTTATGAGAATGAATTTAAGCAATAAAAATTATTATTTGAACAACCATGCAAGCTATTATTTTGAAGTGCTGTAAGAATCTCATTATTATTATTATTATTATTATTATTATTATTATTATTGTTGTATATAGTAAACTGATACACGTTTCAACAAGATATCTTGCATATTATGGATTTATCAACTTTTAGATGCAGAGGTACCTTAAGACATGAGGACCAAGAAACAAATGTGCATACATGATCCACTAGAAAGGCATGAGAGTCGCAAGTGTTTGGCTTGAAATCCGTGTATAGCTTGACTCGAGAACGCAGGAGGACCTCTGTGAACGTATCTAATAAGCATGTCGGGCATCTGATCCAACTCTGCAGAAACAGCACCTATATTTGCCTGAGCAGTGTTATTAGTATTTATGAAGGCCCATTACTCGTCCGTACAGGCAATCCTTGGAAAATCAATATATTATCTTTTCCTCCATTCCAGCCATCCCTCGCTCTTTTTTTGCAATTCCCAAAACAGATTATTACGGAGGGGTAATATCGCAAGGGAAAATTTTGTGCGTGCATGTGTGTATGCGCGTGCGTGTAACAGGCTTTCCAGCTCTGTCTGTCCGTCCATAGCAGAGAGAAACGGGGATATAGCAATATCAAGGGGCTTAGCCCTATAGGCTATTACAATAAGCACATTATCATTTGTTGGCTTAGTGCACAGAAGACCGACCAAGTGATGCTGGGTACAAACCTCTTTTGTTACAGCCACCGGAACTCGACTTTGATACCAACAACTTGAATCGCGACTAAAGCACAAACTCCATTTCCGGTGCCAGGAAATACATGTGGCAATGCGGGGAAGAAAATTAATGACCCTGAACATTGATGAAATTTTCTGGAGTAAAATCCGCTTTCAGATTAAAAAGGCTATGCGGGGAAAGCAGGAAACTACTTTATCAGAAGAGGGGAACGGTGTTTCTGTTTCAAAATTAATGCTATACATTTGTGTGTATTAATAAATGAGTAAGCGATTAAATGATTGCTGTTCCCAAAAGCAATCGCGCCATTAAGAACTGCAGTAATCAAAAAGCTTTGAGTTTGTAAATTTGGGACAAATATAACATTTGGCTAAGCTGTACGGTGTGGAGTCGATTATAGTGAAACTATGTGAAGAAGCTACTAGGACGATGCTGCAATATTTGTAGACCTATGCAGTCCTGGTATTTGGACGCCACTTAAATACCGCCGGATGGGAGTTAGTTGTGCTGGTGGTTTGGATTCGGTGGGGCAGTGATTTCCTTTTGGAACAGAACAGGTTTCGGTAAGCTACTTCAAGACGTAAGCAGTGTTACCAAACGTAGAGTGTGGAGGGATTTGAAACCTGATGAGAGAATGCAGTAAAAACCAAAAAACGTGTAACATGATATTCTTTATCCACTCTTCTTAAAAGTATTCTTTTTTTCATGCTAATCGGGATAACGTTTGCAGAAATATTTCTAGCATTTCATTATTGATACAACAGGAATGCAAAAGGCCTTAGCTAAGGGTCGGAATATCTATACCGGTTAATGATAGGACGTAATACCAGCGTTAGAGGCAAAAGAATACGTCGCCCTACTTCAAATCTCCTTCCTTCAATCAATGCACTTCAAACGTAAACAGACAGCGGCGTACACTGCATCGATATGACGTGGCATTCAAGAGAAGTGGGAGGAACAATATTTTTGTTACTCATGGGTGAAATGTAAAATAATGTTGTGTTCGAAGTTTCCATTGGTATTTGTTTACAAGTCATTACGACATTATTAACGTTGTCACAAAGACCATAGCTGGTCACATGTGGTACAGCTTAGGTATTTTAAAAGAATATTGCAAAACAAATCCTTGTCCGTAAATGTAATAAAGGGTCAAATGTAACAGTAACCTTTAAATATTTAAAGAAGCTTTACGGTATAGTGAAGAAGCGAATTACTAAGTCCAACCATTTTATAAAACCTAAAACGTAACGTCATAAATAATCATAAGTAAGCAATATTTACACATTTGATTTTCAGGACTTGTAGTGCAAATCAACTGGAGTAATATACAGTTGAAAATTACAAACAACTAAAGATTATACACATTGAAATCCAGATCGCGATTTCCAGTTCAAAATGTATGTGTTATGTTGTACGTCAACATTGTGATTAGCAGTAGATGTATGCAAAATGTTAACGCTCCAGTTGAAATGAAGAATAATATGAAAAGTATAATCACTCTAGTGTGTGTTAACGTATTAAGCATAAGTTGTTTAAGAAACACTCCCCTTCGAACAGTGGGATTTGAGTTTGCCTGTCGTTTCATCTACTGATCGAAAACGTCTGCATGGCATGCGGTAATTAATTAATCAATTATTATTACTATTATTACTATTTTATTATTTTATTGTTAATATTGTAATGTATATCGCTATATGCAGATTTTTGTATAAATTTATAAGATACAAGGCAAATATGCGCATTTCTGATGGAAACATGAAAGACCAAAGGCTGGAGTATATGGCTTAGCCATTGCATTGGGCTGCGTGCAAAAAAGTCACTGCAAGATCAGGGACATTCCCTAAACTTTAGTAAACAGGATATTTTCCAGTAATTTCCATGTACGCATATGATGACATCCAATACGGCACAAATACAGAAGCGTATAACGTTATGACGACAATGTTGGCGCGAAAATATAGCCAAGAACAGAATAGGGCATTGACTCCAAACTCTTGTCAGTTTAGGTATATAGGAGAATGGAATTTGGATTGTTGAACTTAGATTGTAGATGCAATATTTGTGTGTTAAGCCCACGCTGATCTGAGCTCTGAAACCGCACCATTGTGAATTTGCGCATGTGCATGTAAAATCAGTGTTAACATTTTGTCATCGGATATTAAAACTATAAAAACTCTTGAGTATATGCATAGAAAAAGCAGAGTGTTTTGTTTATTTGCATTCATATCATCTCTGATTAATCAAAAGTGTCCTCACCACGACAGCAGGCGAAGCAAGAACCAACAATTAGCATATCACAACATGATCTTCACTATAATGACCAACCAACTTGGAAGACATCACTTCAGACATTGGAGTTCATCTTCGAAGGGCAGCCAAGAGAGGAAATCTTCTAACAACATCACAAAAGACAAAGAGAGCTTCGCGTTTCTATACCTTTCAATGCTACATACTCTCTAGCAAACTTTTAAAGCGGGAAACCGTTCTGTACCGATATTGAAGGCGGCTGACACTTGGCGATCAAACAATACTCATATTTCCGCATGTTAATGCTACCAAGAGGAGTGGGAGATTCGGTGTAGCATTCTGGGGCTAGATAGATGTGCTGCTAGTGTTGGGGATTGCCGCAGGTATCTACCACAATGGGTTCCGAAGTATACACCATGTACTTGAAGACAATTTTGCACTGTTCCAGTAGTGCATTCTGCGGAGGACATGCCTCAAATAGTATACTGCACGATACACTAGCTTACACTCCTTAAGCATCACCAAGGAGTGACTAAACGATGAGTGCGAGGTCTTAACATGTCCTTGGCCGGCGTAACCAGAGTGGCGAATTCTCCTATACACCGCCGGTGTACTAAACTTAAGAGAGTTCAAAACGATTCTCAATAAACCTGCAAAATAATCAGAACGTTTTGTATCTCACTGTAACTAAATACGAAATAATCGCAAATTTGTGCAGTTAAATTTTCCTCTTTATTGCAATGGTGTGCGCGCACATCTGTCTCACCGCAAGTTAAAATGATAGCCATGCTCCCAACATTCTCCGCTAGCTAGGCAAGACCAGCAATGGTGTGCACCGCATCTACCCCATCGCAAGTTGAAGCGATGACCACGCACTCACTATTCTCCGCTAGAGAGGCGAGGGGAAGGAAGCGCGATTGACAATCGTTTTTAGTATGTATAAGTGTGGTTTTGCTTGTAAGTTTTTGTGAAAATGACAGATGTAAGTTTACTGAAGCTAGTGGTTCTTGTGACTGTGCAGTAGACTGAATTTGAAAAATAAATAAATAGATAAATAAATAAATATATAAACGACAGGCCCACTCCCGAATTACCAGGTCTGATTGCAAAATGTCAAGACCGAAAACGAGAGTATAACAGAATTTCTCATTAGCAATTTTTCTAGGTACAAATGGTTAATTGGTTGCCCCAAATTAAACAAACTCTATTGTTGGCCATGTGTTCTTTTTAGTAACAACAAAGGCAGTACCGCATGGTCTCAATGATGACTCGACAATATAGTTTCTCTAACTGGTTCATTAATTAAGCATGAAAAAACAAAAAATCACATATTTTGTGCATTCACTCTTTGTAATTTTCGCAATACACGGGTAAACCTGCAGCTAAATGTTCAGAAATCATTACAAATTTCAAAACATAATGAAATGGTAAAAAAGAACAGAGAAATATTAAATAGCCTCATTGGTGTTGTTTGTCACGTAGGGAAGTAGGAATTAGCTTTTAGAGGACACGGCGAGTCAGAAAAGTGCCTTTAATAGAGGTAATTACGTAGAAACATTGGATTTACTCAGTACGTATGATCAACTTATAAATGATCATTTAAAAAACGCTAGTTTTCTTCTCCATCATCCATTCAGAATGATTTAATCGAATCTGTTAGGGGTGTTTTGGTTAACTATATAACAAAAGAACTTGCATCCGCTAATTTTGTGGTTATTCTTCTAGACGAGTGCTTCGACATAGTGAACAAATCTCAACTCTCTACCATTTTACGCTATGTGGACAAATCGGGGGAAGTTCAAGAAAGGTTTATGGGCTCTGCAGACGTCAGTGCAGACAGATTTGCTGAGGCACTTACAACAATTAAAGAATTTAATATTTGTAAGGAACTTGTCGCTCAGACATATGATGGTGCGGCCGTAATGTCTGGTCAATTAGGTGGTCTGCAATCTTTAAGCAAAAGTGGCATTTCCATAGGTATTATTTATTCAATACTGTCATATTCTGAATTTGGTTCTTCAACAGTCAGCGGTGTGTATTGATAAGTGCAGAATTTTTCAAACTCTATCAGGGCTCTCTAATTTCTTTTCTCATTCCACTAAAAGAACGGAAACTTGGTATGCTTTTATGAATAAAAGTTACCAAAATCGGCTTCAACACGCTGGAACTTTAATTCATGCCTTGTCAACACGATACAAGGGCAACGAGATAGCCTGATTTTATTTTTTGAATTCATGACGGAACTAGAAAACAATGTTGATTGGGAACCTGATACATTGGTTAAAGCATAAGGTTTTCTTTATTTTTTGACTCGATTGGATACTGTCTTCCTCCTCAAAACTTTTCGGCAATATTTGCACATACCGACATTCTGTTCTACATATTACAAGACATGTCTATGGATATTGCATATTGCCATTCAAAAGTAATCCAGACTAAAAACACTTTAGAAGAGCTAACAAGAGAAGGGTTCCAAAATATTTGGCGAAGCATTTCTACTGAAAAGATAAATGCGCATGCACAAAAGAAATGGAAGAACAATGAACCAAGTGAAGTTATTGGAGTTATGTTCAGGAGGATATCCAATGACATTTTAGATAATGTGCTCTACCAAATACAAAATAGATTTTCAGACTACGAAAGTTTTCATTTCTTTGCTGTCCTTGATTCCTCAAAATTCAAGAACGTCTTTTCCTGACCATCATTGTGCAGAATTTTTGGAAACCCATGGCTCAAATTTTGATTCGGTACGTCTGAAAAATAAACTTAGTGTTGTGTACTCTTCTGGAAATAAAAATGTTGAATGAAAATCAGTTGGTGAAATAGTGAAAACTTATGAACGAAAGAGATCTGGTGTGGGTAATGCCCGAAATTTACAAGCTAGCAGGTCTAATTCTAACTGTACCAGCAACTACAGCTTCTGTTTTCCAATTTAAATCGAGTGAAATCTCACTGTAGGTCTACAATGGCCCAAGTAAGATTATCCTCTCTGTCAATAATGTCCATAGAAAAACAATTACTTTGCACGCTTCGGACGAATGTTGATGAACATTTCACGCAAGCTGTTGTGAAACTATTTCTGAAGAAATCTCGTTGGTTGGAGCTAACATTCTAGCAAACTGGCAAGTTCTATTACTAAAATAAACATTATTTACGTATACAGGTGTCCCTGGCATTACGCAAGTTCTCATGAATTATCACGTAACACAAAAAAACGCGTAAAGTGAATGTGATAATGGTATAAGCTACTTCAAGATAAACATGAAACAAATAGGTTTAAACAGATGCATCTATTTGTCATTTGTACTGTGTTAAAATCAGCATTTTTTTTTTAAATCGCTTTAAGCGAAAACGCGTAAAATGAGATCGCGTATAACGAGGTATGACTACATTTTATAGACTACGAAAAAGATGATAAAGGGAGAGGTGTACCTAAATTACTGACCACGAGTCGCCACTGGTAACCAGCCATTTAAATGCGATCGAGAGTATATGCAACATTATATTTCGAGAATGGGATCCCCAACAGGAAAGAACAGTAGCTGCTCTTTTAAACCATTTCATGGAAACACGTTTGTTTTCATGACACATGCATACCAAGAACACCCTCTGAGGTGTGAGTATGTAGCATCACACACAGTGCTTCGTGAGCTGTATAATCTCAAAGTGATGCATTTTTCAATGTTGCATAAAATATTACCGAAAGAGTCTCGAATCTGCGACATCAAATTCAAGTATAAGCTATAAGACGTTTCATATAAGTTTTCCCCCTCTAATTGTCTCGAACTTATATATAACGACTTAGATAGACACACCACAAACATCCAGGCCCAAGGCGGGACTCTAATCCGTGATCCCCTGCGCCACGAAGAACCATAACAGACACTTTAGCGAGCGCGGTCATTGAATCCGGCTTGATTAATCTATCTCTTTTAGTGATGTACTGAGTGGCTTTACTTCCTAAATTCGTAGTTGGTGGCCTTAGGTAACCCCAGATGCCATATTTCACCGGCTTGTACAATGTTGTTATGCTTTTGTGTCCCAATCTATTTAATAAAACCGGCATTGTAATCCTATACTCATGAGATTCTTCTTCTTTTTTAAAATAGTCCAATGTTCCACATATTTATTATAGGAGGGTCATCAAAACATTGACAGACAATTTGGTATAACTAAATGATAACGAAATATGTCAACACAAAACTTTATTTACAAAATGACAGTACTTTACTCTATTTCTCAACGTAATCTCCATTCTGTCAAGACATGCATTGTCACGTCGTATCAGTGTTTCAATGCCGAAGTATTACTTTCCTACCGTCAAAGATCGTATTCGGTTTTTCATTGCACAAAGTGTTCGGCCAATCGAATTTTATAGGCAAATAACGCAAATTATATGGTGATAATGAACGAATCTTCAGTGAGGAAATGACGCATAATTTACGAGTAATCAAGGAAGAACCAGTGTGGGCTATAAATACAGGAGTGGAAGTTCATACATCGTTATGGAGGAGTTGAAAGCAAACGTTGATAAAAGAATTAAGAAAAACTGTGCTTCACTTTGGACACCGTATATGACTTTCTGGATAGAAAAGATTTCCCAACAGATGAAGACCTCACAGACCCGACAGTGACTTCTTGGCTCATATCTTTAGTGGTCGAAGAGTGCAACATCCGCATTGAAAAACCAGTAACGTGTGACAAAAATACATTGATAGCAATGATGATTAGGTTGAAAAATAAAGTAAGGTAGTGTAACTATGTAAATAAAGTTTTGTGTTGATAACATTCGTTATTAGTTAGTTATGCCAAATCGTCTGTCACTTTCTGGATGGCCTTCGTAGTTTATTCCAGATTTCGAAAACTATAAATTTAAACAACTTTTCCTTCGGAAACTAAATTCGTCGTTTCAGTTTTCTGCAATGTAAACGCAGATGGGGAAGCTCATAATCTTTGTGAAACATACTTTCGCTGTTGTAAATTAAACTTAGTCAATTTAAAAAAAAAACTATCGCTTTTTAATAAAACCGGGATAGAATATGTGGTATTGCAAAAGTACTGATGAACGAATTGCTATTCCGCTGTTAGTTATCGGGTTTATTGTACATAATATTCCACCTTAAATATATAGGTCCTTGCAATGATGTTTAGAAATTCCTTAAACGGAACAAGTTCAGAAAACAGTATAGCTAGAACAGATAATTTCTTAGTTAAACAACAGCATCAACAAGTGCTGGAATTATTACTTACGATTTTTATACGATTTATTTTATTATACGATTTACTTTACATCCGATGAAGATAGATTTAAGACCCATTCACAGAGAAACGTTAACATTATTGAAATTACATAAACGTGTAATATGAACACAAAATCGCTTTGCCATTCATACTGTCAACAAAAACGTTATTCTTAGCCAGACAGCAAAATTCAAAGGTAGAAAACCGGTTGCCTGTGACCAGATCGGTTACCATTGTTAGAAGTTTGATGTAGCTACTGTGCAATTAAGTGACTTTATCTCCATCTTTACAAATAAAAAATAATAGCCCCAAAACCAGATAACGGGGCCGGGGCCATTGACGTTTTTAGGGTTTACGTGCTGCCGCTAAAGCGTCGTGGATTCAAATTCCGCAATGGACATTTATGTTTAGCGTTGTTTGTTTGTTTCTGTTGTGTGCTGGTTAAGTCATCCTCTCCTCCAGAAGGACAAACAGGTTACGCTATATATTATGTACATTCAGAAAAACTGAAGTATGAACGCTATTAAAATTGAGGACGCGAGATAAGCAGCGATGTTTTAGGACCACCTGAATCTAAAAAGCGCATTTTTAGAAAAGGTTCGTGTGTGTGTGTGTGTGTGTGTGTGTGTGTGTGTGTGTGTGTGTGTGTGGTGTGGACAGCATAGCTCAAAACGAAAATGGCGTTAAATACTAAACTTGGTATTTAGTTTGGAAATATCCAAGGATGCGATACGAAGATTTTTAAGAAAATGCCCCCTCCCCAAACTACCCTTTATAGGAACATATTTTGAAAATGTTGATTATCTCCATAATGGATCTAACGATTTTGATTAAAATGCTTATGTTTAAGATATTTTTATGAAAAACCAAATATACCTACATATATCTTGAATTTTCTGGGAATAGCTCCTGAAGACCTCCACATACTGGATGACTTTTATATAACTGGCAAACTGTAAGGGACATACAAAAACTTACTAATCACAAGTTTAGATCTCTTTAAAACACACAAATTTAGAAATTACCTACATGTTTTGCAGCATTTTCGAGATATTCCGGATTATTGGTTTCAATTTTAAGCCACTCAAACTTTTCTCAAACGGAAGGAAATATTTTTCTCGTTTGTTTATTCCTGGCAAGCAAAGAGATTGGAATTTTGTTTCTCATAGCGACCGGCTTTTAAAGGACGAGACTATCGCTTTAGCTTGTGCATTTTTTTTTATTCCCTTCTACTTACAAGAAAGCTAGTAATAAGACTAATTCGGCTTATGTTTATCTTGAGTAGCATTATAATTGGTCTAAATCAATACCAATTGACCATAATAGTTGGCTATACTATGAATCCTGGGTCTTAAGTACTTGTAACATTGTAAGTCGTCATTGGGATTGTCATCTCAAAATAATTTGAGAGCACCTCGTGGTTTAACGGGAAACATGTGAGTCAGTTGAGAAATTCAATGCTATGTCGGCATGTTGCTGGGGTAGCTCAGTGGAAGAGCAACCGGCTGCAGACCGGGAGATCCGTAGTTCAAATCCCGGCTATGGCGTTGAATTTTTCAGTCTGACTCCGCCTATTCGACTTTTATAGTGTTAACGTGAGCTTGTTTCTTATTAAGATCAAAGTTTTTTTTACCATCAAGGATGTCATGCTGAACTATTAAGAGGCTATAGCAACCATTCGATAATGGTAAATTTTATTTCTTAGATTTCGGAAACCAGAACGATTACGGAAGCTATGGTTATGCAATTGCGGGCGAGTCGAACCCATTTATGTTGAAAATACAGGTGTCTGTTCTGTTCATTTTATTAAAAAAACAGACTACTATGGTTTCCGAGGAAGCCGCAGGTAACGTGGAGGAAATTCCTGCTCTCACACTAGCAGAATTATATGAAATAAACATAGTAAACATCCACGAAATCTAAAAGCTCCAGAAAGAGATTGAATAAGCAGCAACACGAGTCCCTTAAAAGACAACTTCTTTCTTTCTAAAGTCAGAAATTGCTGAAATAAAACGTTTCAAAGAATACGAAATCGTCATTTCCTCATATCAGCAACAACAGCTGCGGAAAGGAAAATATAGCAACTGTATTTCAGATGATATATCAAAAGCAGTGTTATTAAGTGGGTATCTAATAAAGCTTTACAGTTTAGAGATATTTTGAAACATGCACTAGCGACGCCACAATAAAACATCGCCTTATACAGGTTCTTGTTTTCCTCATAATGTTATATTTTATACGTAAGCATTTTAAAATCGCAAGTAAACTATTCAGAGGTTTTGAAAAATATGTAGTGCTCACTTTTGATGAAATAAAAATTAAACGTGACTTCTGTTACAATATAATAACCATCATTCATGGTCCACACACTAATGTAAAAGTGCTCGTAAGCCAGTCTGGTCGGGAAATGGAAACAGCCAATAGTTTACCAATTTGATCAAACTATAACATTCATACTGTTCTATGGTATTACTGAATCTGAAGCTGTAGGGACTAAAATTACATGCTTTAGTTTGTGTAATGGGTGGATCTAATAGAAACCTTATGTCAGAGTTGGGGATCACAAACACTATTTCTTTTATTAAAGACCCATCGAATTTGAGCTTTCTTAATTCTTTGATGCCCTGAAAATCTTTTAAATGTATTTATGCGTTTTATTTTGGTTCACCATAAGCAGAAGAGTTTGGATAAAATGATGTATTAACAAATAAAACGTCAAATCACCGTATTAATGCATGCCTACAAGGCAACAGCAGACAGTTCTGAGTGCCGCGCTGCGTCACAGGCAAGCGAAACAGGAGGAGAAATGTGCGCGTGAGTCCTGCGCACTTACTCTACTTTCATGGCTTGGAATTATAAGAGACAGTGTAATCTTTTAGATATTTTTATATTAAGTAATGAGTTAAACAACTTTACAGTTACCACACTCGTTTAGGAGTTTAACTTTGTTAAAATTTGCTGAAGTTTATTTATTGTTATAGTTGATATCTTAACGTCTCGAATTCCATTTAATGCAATTTATTGTTTCATCGCCTTGGAAATAAGACGGAATTCTAACGCGGGATTAAATGTTGGTAGCAATCACGTAGCCGTGATCGAGAGCGGTCAGCTGCATTTCGTATACTAAGCAAGTTGCAGCTGGCGCACAGCTAGCAACTTCAGGGTGAGGGTATGTACGAGTAAAAGTCGCTCCCTTTCCCCCGCGACGGAATTAGTTTTACGGTTTCTTCAGTTTTTTAATAATGTTGCCAGTTTTTATTCTTGGTTTGTATGCCAATATGTACTGCACTAAAGGTGTTATGATTGTAAATGGATATTGTTGGAACACCTAACCTGTGCTATAATAATGTTACTACTAAACTATATCGTGGTAAATGACAAGCGAATTTGACCCTGTGAATCGATGGGGGGGGGGGACTGTTATATTCCGACAGTACCGAGGTGGTAACCGATAATAGGTGCTATTAATATTTTATATTTCCTTAATGGGTGATAGGTGAAATTTAGATTTTCCAATATTTTGATGCTAAAAGCTTCATTATGTACAACCATCAGTAGAATAAAACGACGATGCTCTGCTGAGTTTCTTTTTCTCTAACTCTAATAGTTTTTGAGTTATTAAAAGTCTTGGTTTAAAATTTATGACTTTTTCAAAATCTATCTTGTCCTACAGCTTTTGAATAAAGTTATTAATTTTTTTTTTGTAAACCATAGAAGCATGTACAAAAGCTTCACATAATAGGCTTTTGATATCTTCATATATATTATAGATATAGATATCCGTTGTAATAGCAAACTTTCTCAAAATTTTATTATTTCTGCACATATTTTATTTTTTATTTCACAGTGTAATGCTGTAGTAAAAATCCCTTACTTAATTTTGTTAACAATAGTTTTGGGAAGATGCAGTACAATTTTCAGCTTACTGGCAAGCATTTTGAGGTTAAGTTTTGAACAACTACATATTGTAAAAATTAAAGCCTAGAAAAACGACTTTAACCCATTCAAGGATACCCAATAATGGAGGTGAGGTAATATATATTGCAGACCGTAGCAGTGTAGTCAACATACATACCATCCCTTACACCACGCGGCCATTCAGACACATGATAGCTACAATATTATCGGATGTTATAATGCTGCTTAATGTTATGAGTGAAACATTTTAAAACGTAATGAAATGATAAAATATAATTAACGGAGTTTGCAGACCTATTGGTGTTTTGAAACTTTGCATACGTGTTCTTTAATGTATCTAATATTTTTCCATAAAAAAATAAAAATCATCCCCTTAATATAAGAGGACTACGTGAAACAAGCTAAATTTGCAATAAAAACCCTTAAGAGTAAAATCTCTGCAGGGTGTAATGAAAACACTGACTTGAACCACAAAATAATAACGAGATTTTTCAACCGAGTTGCATGTTTTATGTTCCTTGAATAAATAAAAAAAAAAAAAAAAAACATCTTTACAAAAATGTGTCAACACCATATGTAAAAAACAAAAAGTTACCAAATTTGGTATCGCCTACGGTGTCACAAGTAGTAAAAGCGGGCGTTAAACATTACAAAACACACAATTACCAAACTTGGTAACTAAGAATGGTACCTTACAAGGATGCGATACGAACATTTTCAGGACCCCCCCCCGTCTTTATCTACCTCTTACATGGAACACTTTTTCTTTTCTTTTTCTTCTTCTTTTTTTAGATTTTCGACTTCCTAAAAAATGCTTCATGATTTTCATTAAAATACCGTATATTAAAGATATATTACAAATAAAATGCATATCCTGAATTTTCTGGAAATAGCGTCTGAAGCCTTTCTTACTATGGATGGCGTTTGCAAAACTGATAAACCGTAAAACGTATACAAAATCTTAATATACAAAAAATGTAGATCTCGTTAAAACCACAATTTATATCAAATTCATTTTTTGTGGGATTTCCTCTTTCTGAGATGTTCCTCGTTTTAAACTTTCAAATCTTACACTTTTCTCAAATGAGATGGTACTACTGAAGATTTTCATCTGAATCATGCAAAGAGAACGGACTTTCAAAGGCATTTCATGCCGATTGGCTCTCAAAATATTTGACTCGCTTTTGCCTATTGTATTCCCTTATTTCCCTTGTACCTCCCTATGAGGAAAAATATAATAAAATCATACGTTTATTTTGCTAATATTTGCTTCGATTAGCGTGAAGTAGATAGAACAATAAACTTTTGTAAGAATAACTTCGAATAGTTTGTTGCAGAATAGGTGAAGAAACTGGTGCGAAGATAACAGCAGATTTTTTATAAAAATATAGTGATCTGTTATTAAACCTTATAACATTGTATAATCAATGTTACGCCAATGAAATATTCCTAATGTATGGAAGCAAAATAAATTAATTCCAATACCCATTGCCGTTTTTTTCTGACATGATAAACCACAAGATCTATTCCTGTTCTGTTTACACCAGCAAAAAGTATTGAAAATATAATTTACATACACATATTCATTCATTTCAATTTAACAATTTCGTGCGAAAATATTAATTGTTACGAATTTCTTTAACTTTACTGAATACGTATCTTCAGATCTAGAGCTGTTTAAGATATAAGATATAATGCACACCGATTTTCAAAATGCTTTTGATAAGGTTCATAACGACTGTTTGCTCACTAAATTATAAAAAGATAAAAAAAAAAATAAATAAATAAAAAAAACCTTGGCGTTTTCATTTTCATTAATAAGTTGCATTGATAATATTTGAAAACATTTTCTGTGGTGTAATTGCATAACATTCTCTGCCTATTCATCAATAGACTATTGACAAGTCTATTCTTTTAACACTTCATGCTAACCGAGATAATCATTAGCAGACATAGTTTTATTATACCTTTTCTTGTAGGTATAAGGGAAATAACAGTTAGAGCGAGTCATACCTTTTAAGAGCTGGACGCTATGCAATGACGTGAAATGCGGTCTCTTTGAACATCCAGGGAGAAAAAGAAAAAAAAAATGAATGACGACATCGCATTTGCGAAAATATAAATATTGGGAGGTTTAAAACAAAAAAACAAGGAATGTGTATGCAGTGTTCAACTTAAACACACAAAGAATAAAGACTACTTTATTCTGGATGAATTTTACGGAATTTTGTATAACTGCTAAACTGTAAGAGATTGACGGATACTTAGAGCACCAAAAATGTAGAGCACGTTAAAACACACAATTTATGTTATATCAATATTTTTCGTGGAGTTGATCGCTTTTGAGATATTCCTTGTTTTTAGTTTCAGCTTTTGAAAAACATACTTTTCTCATACAGGTATTTGTCAACTCCTGTCCATACAAAGGAACTTCAGTCACATGGCAACCACCTTTTAACTATCACTTTAACCTATAGTACTCTCTTATTTCACTTCTATTTACAAGAAAGCAAGTAATAAGACTATTTCTGCTATTTTTTGTCGATTAGCATGAAATAAATAGAACCATAAGCTTTTTAAGAATAAGTTGCTGCAGAGATGTAGAGAAAGTCATGTGAATGGAACAGATCAGATTTTTTTATTGATGCTGTTCACAGACAAACACACAGACACAGGGATTTTTCCTGATGTGCTGCATCTGCATAGCCTTCTCTACTTAAGCTGCAATAAACTATTTCTACAAAACAGTATTCTTCTATCTGTTTTACCTTTTCAAGATAACCCCCCCCCCCCCCAGAGACCTATTAGTGTAGGTACGGGTGTGGCGCACCCGGGGTACCGTGTCACCTTGACTTCCACAATGTGGGCTGCTCCTTATGATCAAATTCAGTCCAAACGCCCACTCACTGGTAGGGCGTGCTTGGAGACCCTTATCGGTGGAAAGGTATCTACTGGTTGCTTGAGGGTTGCGTATGAGCCTGGCCCTTCTGTTTTTTTCAGCGACCGGGGAAGGCGCGCAATTTCAATACACCGCTTTGATTTCCGCTTCACCTAAGCGGGAGGTTAGGGACTAACTCATCCCTAGTCAACCGGCCGGGATTAGTTTTTAGCCGAACTCCAGGGTGAGTGGGACGGGGAGCCCGCTATCCCCTGTGTAACTCTGTGTCACCACAATTGGGACCGCCTGCGGTGCCATTAGTAGTTAAAGCGGGCGTTAAACACTACCAAAAAAAAAAAAAAAAAAAAAAAAAAAAAAAAAACCACAATGGGGTGATCCCTCGTTGGGCTCCGTACTGGGTGTGGAGGACTCGAGGATGAATTATTACTTATTATAAGCCATCTCTAAAACAAAATCCATTAAATATAATAAAAGTTTCAGAAAAGGAGCACTCGAGTCTCATCGTCTTCGCTACTTAGTCATTACAGAAGAGGAAGGAAAGATATTCTCGTTAGTTAAATTATTTATTATACAAAAGGCTCTAAATAAGAAAGCTGGCCCAGTCAGGCCGTGTATTAGATCCCAAAATGCTAGGCTCCTGGTTTAAGCAATTTCAACATTCCAGTCAACGAGAATACTAATAGCAGATATGTTAGCTATCTATGACTTGGACTCTTCTCATGGTGTGGTAAGCGGGCATTGAACGGTTTGTCAAATGAAAAAGAAATCATAAAATCTTGAACAGCAGGTGTTACGTCTGTGTATCTGGTTCGGCGCAAAAAAAAGGGGGCGAATACTTGCCTAACCGTCCCATGTCTCTTACCTTTGATCGGATAGATTTTCCTCAAAGGATTAAGACAGCGTATGGATTCATCGAGGTGGGGCCGTATATCCCGAACCAGTTCAGATGTTAAGTGAACGCTTTTGACTATATCACTGGGTTCTGCAACGGCGAGACTATCCGCCTTAACCATGGTGACGTTCTCGCACGACTGAGCAAGTACATCAGCTTCAACTTGCCCTAACTACAACAATGAGCACCTGTCATGCTCCCGCGATTGCATGTTTTGCAGAGAAAAGCATTATGCAGTAGATCTGAGTTAAAGGAGGTCCTCGAAAGCACGGAAACTCCTGTTAACCCTCTGTCGGAAATCAAATCCTACATTTCAGCTGACCGCGCCATGGCCAAGTGGTTAGAACCACTCGCCTCTCACCAAGGGGGCTCAGGTTCGATCCGAGGCAACCGCATGTGGGATTTGTCGTTGACAAAGCGGCGCAGGGGCGGGTTTTCGCTCCCACCATTGATCCATCTCCATTCCATGCATAATCAATCACATCGCCTGCGGCATCATCTGTAATAAAAGCGAGCGTTAAACACTATAAAAATATAGTTCAGCTGCAGTTAAATCAGTACCAAGTTCGGAAATAGCAACTCAGATCAGCGATTAAAACGGGACCACTATTGCAGAAAAAGTTATATCAGATTGACCGCTTCCAAAACCTTCGATATCTGACAAATTCGCAACTGTAAAGAGCCCTACAGCAATAGCGTCCTTCAAACAGCTGACTTCAACCAATAAGACTGGCAAGCCGCTAATATAAAGTAGGTACCTGAGGTAAATACAAACTACCTATGAGAGAACCAACTTCCTTAAAGTTAATAAAAAGTATACTACAAAAACATCAAAACAGACAAATGTCCATGATGATCTTGTGTTTAGGAATCTTCTGGGAAGGACTCTGCTCGGCAACTTTCATCTTCGCCGATCTCTACTTCCAATAGATTTGAAGTTCTCAAAGGAGACGGAAAGTTCGGAATTGAAAAGGGACCTCTTGGTGGAGCGGATGGAACAGGAGGATTCTGCCCAACTGTCAGAAAGACAGTGAGTAAGAGGCAGGACCATCCCGCTGTAAAAGGTGTTAGCCCGACACCGAAGAATACCGACCACCAGTTCCTAAAGCAGAAATCCTACTATCGCGAACTGAACACACAATAAAAAGCATGGCTAATCTAGATTGGAGCATACTAGAATTATCATAAATCGTCCAGAACTTTAAATGTTCTTCAAGAATGTGTCTTTTTGATCGTATCCGTGCAAGAAACTAAGCTTCGTCCACAAGACAACTTTAAAATCAGAAGAGCGTGTTCCTGTACACGGAACATTATGATACCATCAGAGTTGATACTTTCTGAAATTTGTATCCTTACAATCTGATATACAGTACACCGCTCTAAGGATTAAAGTACCATTCACTATTCGTAGAATATATCTGCCTCCATGTTATAACCTCTTGCTCGCAAATTTAGAACACCTAAATTTCCAACTACCTACACCATTTCTGTTGGTGGGAGACGTGAATTCCCATGACCCTCTTTGTGACTTACCTCGGACCAGGTTTTTTTTGGTAGTGTTTAACTAATGGCACCGCAGGCGGTGACACTGATGATATATGAATGATGATGGAGCACCGGTGGAATGCGATGGTTAGGGAAACCGGAGTACCCGGAGAAAACCCGCCCAGCGCCGTTTTGTCCACCACAAATCTCACATGCGGTCGCTTGGGATCGAACCCCAGAGTCGAGTGGTCTAACCACTCGGCCAAGGCGCGGCCGGACCAGGGGGTGAAAAATTGCAGATTTCGTGGACAATTATAACCTTGTTCTCCTGAACATTGGAGAACCTACATTTTTAACACTTTCAGTAGTTTTTCACATCTTGATACAACCGTTTGTTCACTACAGTTGAAAGTTTCCTTACAATGGAATATGCTCTCTGAATTATATTCTATTGACCACTTTCCATTTCTTATTAATCTCTTAACACAAGATATATATATATATGTTCCACACGTTTGCCTAATTGGCGTTTGAATCAAGCCAACTGGAACCTAACTCCCAGTTGGCTGTGTTTAATTACAAAGAGCAAGACCCTTGAATGTTTTAACTGAACATTTCACAGGTGACAATCTTCTGCTGCTGAGCACTCTATTCCGCCCACATCGATTTCCAGTACGTTGGCGGATGAATGCCGGAATATGCCATTCGTGCTCACAGGCGTGGTCTTAAGAGTTGCCAAACACTGATAAGCTGATACAGCAGAATATAGTGCTACATTTAAAAAGGCATTACTGACAGCAAAATTACACCATGGAGCAAATGTGTAGCTTTATTTAATCGATGTACACCTTCCTCTGTCGTTTGGGATAGTTAAAGACGTGTGACACCAAGATCAGATACATCAATCGTCGATCTAAAATCAGTTCAGAAGCTATTCATACGTTTGACGTGGGTAATACCTCTGGCAATGCTTTCACTCAAGTGTATAGCTTAGATGAGTATTCGCTGAGCTCCTTCTACTTGTGGAATCTCAAGGTTACTCCTTTCGTTCTGTAAATATTGGAGATTACAATCGCCTTTTCACCATGGCGGAGTTAGACCATGCATTTTCATCTTCGCGACTCTCTTCACAAGGACCAAATGATATTCACATCCAAACGTTGCACCATATCTCTACTAAAGGTAAGGACTTCCTGCTCGACGTCTCTAATCGAGTTGACGCCACTTTCCCAGAAAGGTGGCGAGACAGCGCCTATCGTATCCATTCAGAAAGCTGAAAAGGACCATAGTCTTTCATCCAGCTAGCGTCCTATTTTCCTCAAGAGTTGTGATTGCAACGTGATGGAGCGCGTGATCACCGGACGGTTGGTAGTGTTTGTGCAAAGTGCTGTGAAATGAGTGGAAAAGCGTGTGATCTTAGTGGAGTCTGTGGTGCATGCCGTCGTAAGGTTAGTCAAGGTGTCTTTTGTGAAGGTTGCAAATTTTGGTTTCATTGGGCGTGCAGTAACACTGTTAAGTGATGATGTGAGAGATTGTAGTGAATGGTTCTGTGAATGTTGTAGACTTAAAGAATTGGTCAAAAAGCACGAGGAAACCATTTCTAACCTCAGAAAAGAACTGGATTTTTTCAAAAAGGACTTTACAGGACGCGAACTTGCTCCTTTAGAAAATTTGGATTGTAAATCACCTGATTTTAAGGTGCCATCCAGACAAAGTCTGAGGAGGAAACGGCGTTTCTCTGCCGATGACCGTCATGATGTCAAACTGAGCAACAGATTCAGTGTTCTTGAAACTGTTGATCAGTCCCCAAATCCTCCTGTGCAGGTTTTAGATGATAACTGCACTAAAAGCAAGGTTTTGTTGCTTGGGAGTAGCCATGGTAGGGGCATAGCATCCCTGCTAAAGGAGGATTTGGGAAGCAGTTATGATGTAGTAGGCATAGTTAAACCTAGTGCTGGGCTCTCTCATGTCACTGAAGATCTGGTAAAACTGACTTCTGGTTTTACTAAGAGGGATCATGTAGTTATAGTGGGTGGGTCAGGAAATAACCTGGATAGAGATAGAAATTATTCATTTGAAAAAGATCTGTGTGACATAAGGGAATCCAGTAGCCATACCAGTGTGAAGTTTGTGGGGCTTTTCGATAGGCACGACAAGCAGCAGCTTCATAGGAGGGTGACGGAGATGAATCTGCAACTTGAGCGTGCCTTGTTTGAGCCCTGCTGCGTCTCATATTGATATGATACATGTTAGCGGTATAGGCCGTGATGGTTACACATCTCATGGTCTACACCTCAATTCTAGAGGCAAAAGGCAGCTTTCGCAGCTAATTGCCGACAGAATTATAGGTAGAATTCCTGTTATGATATCTGATAGGGCTTTTTTAGGTTAAAGGAAATCCCCCAAAATAGTCATGAAAGAACTCTAAAGTCAATTGAAATAAATATAAAAGTTCTCCAACAAAGAATTTTAGGAATACAGAAAATATCAGTAATTCTATTAAGATAAATAATAGCAGTAGCTCGTTGTGTATATTTCACCAAAATATTAGGGGTTTAAGAAACAAAGTTGATGAACTTTCTCTTAGTCTTGCTTCTGAAAAATTACAGCCTCACGTTTTATGCTTATCTGAACATCACTTAACAGAACAGGAATTCTTGCCAATTTCACTGCATGGGTACTCTTTAGGAGCAGCATATTCAAGGAAAAATCTAAAAAAAGGAGGGGTTTGCATATTTGTAAGACACGATGTACCCTATAAAGTCATTAATCTAAACAAGTTTTGCTTTGAGCTAGACATAGAGATGTGCGCAGTTCAGCTAAACATAAATCAAGTAAATTTTGCAATAATAGCTCTATATCGGTCCCCACTAGGTAACTATGAGTTATTCAAAAAACAGTTAGATGCTTCCTTAAAGTTTATATTGAAACCGAAACGAGAAATGATAATTTGTGGTGACATAAATATTGATTATCTTATACCTAGTCTCCGAAAGGACCAACTCAATTCTATATTTTTTACATACAACATGTCACACACAGTACATTTCCATACAAGAATTCAGGGTAGCTCCTCTTCAGCAATAGATAACATACTCATTAATATAGATAGAATTAAAACTTCAATAACCTTACCATTTGCAAATTGCCTTTCAGATCATGAGGCACAAATACTTCTCATTAAAGAGATAAACTTTAAAGTTAAAACCAATCTATAAATATTGTAGAACACGAAAAGTAGATGAAAGCTCCCTCACATTGTTTAAGTATGCCCTTCAACAAGAATCATGGACTGAAATCTATGAAATAAATGGAGTAAATGACAAGTTCAATCATTTCCTACAACATTTCAACTCTCATTTTGTAGCATCCTTTTCAGTCAAATATTGTAAAATATATAATCAGAAGGAAAATAACACCTGGATTACAACAGGCGTTAAAACTTCTTGCAAACATAAGCGAAAATTATACCAAGAATTGAAACATAATAAGTCCCCATACTTAGAATGTCACTACAAAAAGTACTGTAACATTCTAAGAGAAACAATAAAAGCTGCTAAAATATTGCATTTTAATAATTGCTATCCAATTCTAATAAAATAAAAACTATCTGGAATATAATAAAAAGGGAAACAGGTCAAGAGCTCTCAAGAAAGCCCCTCAATTGCACTGAATTCCGGTAATCAAAAAATTGATGATCCTCAAAAGGTTGCAGATATTTTCAACAATTTCTTTTTGAATGTAACAGACAAATTAAAAATAAACTATGGATGTAAAGAATCAGCAATACATTTTTTGAAAACTTCTTTTGTAAACAAAGTCCCTGAATTTAAAGTAAAAATGACTACACCATTTGAAATAAAAAAATATAATAAATTTGCTCAAGACCAAAAATTCCTCTGGATATGATGAAATATCAAGTAAAATCCTAAAAGCATGTTCTGACCTAATATGTATTCCCCTTAGTTATTTATGTAACGAATCACTAAAGAGTGGAATATTTCCTGACAGAATGAAGTACTCCATTGTTAAACCACTTTTTAAAAAAGGAAAACAAGATAATATATCAAATTATAGACCTATATCTCTCTTGTCTGTTTTCTCAAAAGTATTTGAGAAAGTAATGTTCAATAGGCTCTATAATTACTTGGAAAAGAACAACTTATTTGCCAAAGAACAGTTTGGCTTTAGAAAAGGAGTAGCGACGGATAATGCAACCTACAAGCTCACACATAAAATGTTAACAGCGTTAAATGAAAAGGAACATGTCGGTGGAATCTTTTGTGACCTAGCGAAGGCTTTTGACTGTGTGAATCATGAGATTCTGATAGCTAAACTAAAGTTCTATGGAATAAAGAATAGCATATTAGATTGGTTCATTTCATACCTAGAGAAGAGAAAACAAAGGGTCGAAATTAATAACTCCAATGGGTATCAAAATAGTGCCTCAGAATGGAAATCAGTAAAACATGGTGTTCCCTAGGGATCAATCTTGGTTTTGTTCTTGGTTTACATAAATGACCTCCCATTATACATTAACAGTTTTGCAAGTATTTATTTATTCGCAGATGACACTAGTGTTCTAGTAACAAGTAAAGATTTCAATGTGTAGTTAAATTAAACTATGCTCTAAATTGTATGTCAAATTGGTTCAAAGCAAACAAACTCTCAGTAAACCTTGAAAAAACAAAAACAATTAAATTTATAACTACTCGCTCACCACAAACGCACATAGAAATAGGAATTAATGATACATTGTTAGAACAGCTAAATGAAGTCAAATTTCTTGGCCTTCAGGTAGATAAGCATTTGTACTGGAAGTCACATATTAGCTACATCACACCTAAACTTAGCTCAGTGTGTTATGCTCTCCGAGCACTGGTTAAATTTCACACAATCGATACACTTAAGTTGGTGTATTTTGCCTACTTTAACTCCATCATCGAGTATGGAATAATATTCTGGGGTAATTCAGTAGATAGTAAATGCATATTCCGGATACAGAAGAATATATTATCCATTTTAAAAGTCTATGCAGTTAATCGACATAGTTTTATAACAAACATGGAAATTCATAACATTAATACTAGACAAAAGGGATTGATTCATCGTCCCAATGCCAATCTTCGTTGCTTTCAGAAAGGTGTATATTATGAAACAATCAAGATATTTAATGCTCTCCCCAGTAATCTCAAAGAAAATGTTGGGAATTTCAGGGCTTTTAAGGCCTCTCTTAAGGAGTACCTTTGCAATAAATCATTTTACTTTGTAGATGAATATTTAAGTGACAAATCTGTCTGGCAATACCGTTAATAATTATTGTATTTATAAATATTACAATGTATTGCATTTTGTGTATATTAGTGTGTGTGTGTGTGTGTGTGTGTTTTATATTAAAATTAAACTGATTTATACTTTGACTTGCACGAATGTGTCAAATGAATTTTTTTAGTATTTAGCAATGACACAAGGTCTGTAAAGCCTGATGTTTTGATATTTTACACTCTAGTACATAATTGTAAATCTCTGCATTGGAAATTGTATAACATATTTGTAAATATGTATTATAATTTGTTGACATTTATGAAGAGTAAATAATACAATAATCATGTTTTAATTTATATGATTGCTACTAATAACTATTATATCGATAATTTGAAAACTATCATCTGACATAACATTAGTTTTACATATAATGAAATTATATTTATTTATTTATACATTTTAACACTATATTTTGATACTCTCTGTTTTTTATGTGCAAAAAAAAAAAAAAAAAAAGGATTCTGTTGTTTTTGTAACCTATGCTTTTAGCACCAGAGCTTTATACATTTTTTTTCATAGTGTATAGTATATAAACATATGTATACATGTATATGCCTTGACAAGTTCTATGTTCGGTGGCTTTCTGGCCTAAACGAACCTACAGAATGCTTTCTAATCTAATCTAATTATTCAGAACTTTAACATGATTCAACATGATCTAGGGTCTCTCACGGTGCATGAGCCGGTGCACTGCATGGTGCAGTGTAACAAACGAGTTCGCTTAGTTAACCAGAGTGAAAAACCCCACTCCAGCAATAGTGCTGTTTCTCTGTTTCCTACACTTGTCTCGGGCTCTTCCTCACCTCCTCCGTTGTTTCTTTTTCACTGCCAAATGTTGAGCCGAAGAAGGGGAGCGATAAGGTGCTCAGTACCTCTGCACCTAGGTTTGTACGCGCGCTTTAACACACGTTTGAGAGGTCTTAATCTAGAATCCCTAATACGATAATAACGAACTTCTATTTCATATTAGTAAATGTGTAAATATTCTTTCTCTAGGGGGAAAAAAGTATAGAAGCTAAGGTTTGCAAAATATAACAGAAAAAACAGACACATTAAAATAGTTGTACAAAGTTAGTTTAAGTAACTAGGCTTCATTATTTAAAATTAGAGCACATAAGATACATTAATTCCATATCGAGATGTAGACAAAACCTAGAATTTTCCTGTAGCATTCGGAACCCTAAGACTGCACACATAAAAAGTATAACAAAATATTTGAAAACATTTATTGCAGAAATGAGCATTAATCCATGTTTACTAAGTACGAAGCCCTTTTAGAAATATTTAACATAAGAATTTTAAATTTCAGAAGAGACGATATGGGATTAATATTTCTGTATTATCGATATTATGCGCATTACCACAAACATGCCAACTAAAATAAGTAGATTAATAGTTTGTTTGGTGTATTATCGATAATATGCATATTACTTAAAATGTATCTGCTCCTAGAGATAAAAATAGTATAAAAAACTAAAACCAAGATAAAATAACCGTCCGGCCCTGAATCCAGAGCTGGCGATAAAACCACTACACTAAAATAGCTAAAACAAGAGGGAACATAAAACAATAGTGTCTAAAATTTTCAAAGAATAAAATTAGGTGCTTAAAGCATATGACACTTCGGATAAAAATTTAAAAACCTTCTCCACCGCTTCGGGATCATCGGCCAGGACCTCCGAAAGCAGTCGTAGAATGGCTCGCAGTGTAGCTATACGAGCACACTCTACAAACACCTGTCGGACGGAAAACGCTTCGGCACAGAGCGGACAGACAGGTGAGGTTCCTTTTGAAATAAGTGGCTATGACTAAAAATACAGTGGCCAATACGTAGTCTTGCTAAACTAACTTCCTCACGACTGTATTATTTGGATGACGGATGCCATCTTAACATGTTTAATATCTATATATTGCAGATTTGCGCGTACACGGTAAAAGGGAGATAATGGAGGGGGGCATTTTATACTGACATCGGGAAGAATAATCGCCATTTGATGCGAAAGAACCCGAGTAGGCAAGCAGTATAACTGGACTTGCTGTTACGGTTATCCGTAAATAATCGTGGACATAATTATGTATGTAACTGATTGTTTGGAACCTGTATTTTTACTTTCTCTAGCACGTATGCACAATGCTCTTAGTAAGTAGAGAAGTTTTTATATTCTACGCAAAAATTCGATACCTATCGAAATTTCACGGAAATATATGCTTTGAGGACCCCGTAATTCAAAAAAGCAGTTTTAGAAAATTGTCATACTTGTGTGTGTGTGTGTCTGTCTCTAGACAGTATAACTCAAAAACAGTCTGTAATTTACCAAAGTTGATATTAAGTCCAGCATTTTGCAAGGATGCGCCACGAAGATTTTTAGGAAAATCCCCCAAAGCAACTACCCTTAATATGGAACATTTTTTTAATGTTTATTGATTTTTTTGTTTCAAAAATGGCTCTAACGATTTTTATTATAATACGACATGTTTAAGATATTTTCTTGGAAAACGAAATGTATATCTTGAATTTTCCGGGAATAACCTCGAAGACCTCTTCATTTTGAATGACTGGTAAATCAAAAGACATACGCAAAAACTTACTACACAAAACATATAGACCTCGTTAAAGAACGGAATTTATGGCGTATACATTTTTTGTAGTGATTTGTCATCATTCGTTTTAATTCTCTGTTTTACTCATGGTCATGCAAAGAACACCGAATTTCAATTCTTTCAGATAGCGACCAGCTTTTGAAAATGTTGACTGTCGCTTTAGCCTATTGGATTCCCTTATTTGCCTTCCACTTATAAGGAAGCAAGTAATGCAACAATTTCTGATAATGTTTATCTCAAGAAAAATATAATGAAAGCGTGAGCGGTTACAATGACATTATTTAAGCTTGACCATCTCCAATTACGGATACAAATTAGTTACATATATAAATAGAACTAATATACCTACTAAATAAATTAAGAAAAAAACCAAAGAAAATAAAAATCTTAAAAAGTATAACTGATTAACATGACATGGAGAAAAGAATAATTTTTTATAAGAATAATTTGTTTGTAAAACAGCTAGAAAGCGAAAAGGCAGAGAAAGTCATGTGATTGTCACACATTAGTTTTTACTTTCTCTACATGTACTATGTACATAGCGTATAGAGAAGGCATTGTAATGCATCCAAAAATTCGATACCAGATTTCACCGAAATTACAAGTTTACAGCCCCCTGAATCCAAGAAAAGCATTCTTATTAAGATTGGTATCTTCCAAGGATGCGAGAGGAGGATTTTCAAGAAAATCCCCCATCCCTAAACACCCTTTACATAAAACATTTTTCGAAATACAAAAACGTACTACACAAAAATGTAGATCTCATTAAAATACACCATTCATGTCTCTTCTTTTTTTTTTTGTTTTTTTTTTGTTTGTTTTTGTTTTGTTGTGTTTTGTTTTGTACAGTTAACCGTTTTCGAGATATTCCGGATTATTGGCTTCAATTTTAGCTACTTAAAAGTTTTCTCAAACGAGAAGTCATATTTCTTCTCGTTTCTCTTTGTTTACCGAACCTCCATTGTTTCACATAGCAACCTGCTTTTAAAGGACGAGACTATCGCTTTAGCCAGTACATTTTCTTATTTCCCCTCTCTTACAAGGAGGATAATACTAAGACTAATTCAGCTAATGTTTATCTTAATTAGCACTTATTACTTTCTCTATACGTACTACGTACATAGTGTATAGAGAAGGTATTGCACTCCATCCAAAAATTCGATACCGAGATTTCACCGGAAATATATGTTTTAGGATTCCCTGTATCCAAAAATAGAATTTTCAGAAAAAGGCCCGTGTGTATGTGTGTGTGTGTGTGTGTCCGTGTGTCTGTAAACACGATAACTCAAAAACGATAACTCGGTAAAATACCAAACTTGGTATTTAAGTTTAGTATCTTTCAGGGATGCGACACGAAGATTTTGAGACAAACCCCCCACACCAAACTATCCTTTACATGGAATTCTTTTCGAAAATTCTGATTTTCTCAAAAATGGCTTTAACGATTTTGATTAAAATTTTGTATACTAAAGATATTTACCTCACAAATAAAATTGTTATCTTGAATTTTCTGGGACTCTTAAGATTACTTTATTCTGGATGAATTTTACGGAAAGTTGCATAACTGCTAAACCGTAAGAGGTGGACAAAAATTGCCACTTAGAAAAATGTAGAGCACGTTAAAACACACAATTTATGTTATTTAAATTTGTTCGTGGAGTTGATCGTTTTTGAGATATTCCTTGTTCTTGGTTTCAGCTCTAAAAATCTTACACTTTTCTCATACAGGAATTTGTCAACTCCTGTTCATACAAAGGAACTTCAGTCACATATCAACAAGTTTCTATCACTTTAACCTATGGTACTCTCTTATTTCGCTTCTACTTACAAGGAAGCAAGTAATAAGACTATTTCTGCTAATTTTTTTTTCTGGATTAACATGAAGTAAATAGAAGCTTAAGCATTTTAACAATAATTTGTTGCAGAGATGTGGAGAAAGTCATCTGAATGGAACACATCAGATTTTTTTTTCACTTCCTTGTAAGTATACGGAATATAAGGGAATACGCTGGGCTAAATTGATGGTCAAATCTTTTAAAAGCTGGTCCTATGTGAAACAACTGCAGTTCGGCTCCCTTTGCATGACCTGCAGGAAAACAAGAGAGATGAAACGAAACGTTACTCGCTGTTTGAGAAAATTTAAAGTAGTTTAAAGTTGAAACCAATAACAAGGAATAACTCAGAAACGGTCAGCTCTACATAAAAAAGCATACGACATAAATTACGTGTTTTAACGTGATCTACATCTTATTTTTAGTAAGTTTTTGTCTATCTCCTACGGTTTCAGCGCTATGAAAAATTTCTGTAACACTCATTGAGAATAAAGAGGTGTTGAAAGGCTATTTCCAGAAAAATCCAAATATACATTTTATTTGTGATGTAAATATCTTTAATATATGGTATTTTAATCAAAATCGTTAGATCCATTTTTGAGAAAAACAATACTTTAAAACATTTTTATGTAAAGATAGTTTGGAGTGAGGGGATTTTCTTGAAAATCTTCGTGTCACATTCCTGAAAGATACTAAACCTAAATACCAAATTTGGTTTTTAACAGTCTTTCCGTTTTTGAGCTATACAACCCACAGACACACACGCGGACCTTTTTCTAAAATGCTTTTTTCGGTCTTAGGAGACCGCAAAGCATATATTTCCGGTGAAATCTCGATATAGAATTTTTGGGTGTCATACAATATCTTCTCTATCCACTACATACAGTGTACATACGGGCTAGAGAAAGTAATAACTTTTTTTTTCCAATTCATTGCAGATGGCAGCTGCCGAAGATAATTATTCTGGGTAAAAAGTGTCACAAGTATTACTAAAAGAGTTATTTATCAAAGCATTTAAGTTATTCATAGCAGATCATCATACCTATAGGAAACGGTATAGTTTATTATGTTGTTATTCTTTTAGTAGTTTCCTATTTTATAGGATTCCTCAGTCTAATTGTAGTCAGGAGGACATGAATAACAGCCGTCTTGTACCAAATATGCAGCACACCGACATACTTGTCACCATGTTTCCAAGATTGGAGAGTCATTTAAGGGAAACAGGCAGCTTACATCCTAAAATTCATCCGAACGATCGTCCGCGGATACGCTTGAAGGCTTTCCAAGATTTCTAGGTGATACACAACATATATTGAAATTCTCCATTTTAACACCTTCAATACCTGATTAAAATGTTACTTAGAAGAATTTAGGTTTACTGTTTTATTTCTTTTATATATTTTGTATTCGTATTGTCTACATCCTTCTTCATATCTCAGAGAACCTAGCACGTGAAAAAAAAGATTTTCTAGACGTGGGTTTATTAACAAAATGCGATCACATCGCACCACCGAGCTCCTTCACATTCTAAAAATCAGAACTCAGAAGTGCAAAATAATACTCTAGTTACGCACAACGAAATGTGTCTCTTCAATTTCATTCTGAGAGTTAACATTAATGTCATGACTTGCGGCTTGAGAAACACAAAATTGTTAGCATGATAATTTTATAAAGCAGAATTAACCACATTATTTGATAGCTAACTAACTATAAGATTGATGTACGCAACTGAAGCGCTGCATTAGTGACAGTAAGAGTAACGGAAGCTCATTTAACTCCTTTGATTCCGTGGGTAACATGCACTTGCGGATCATGTATGAACAGCATGTAATATCGAATATATGTAAGAAGACGTAAGTCACAATTTGCAATCAGAAGTATTTCGTAATGTGTATAAATGCAAGGTTAGCCTCAAACAAGTTCCAAAAAAAAAAAAAAAAAAAAAAAAAAATAATGTCTTATCACAGGGTTAAGAGGTTCAAGTTCCAGTCAAGAGATTGAAGTTTGAAATTGTATGTGTATAAAAAAGTTATGCATTGCTCTAGAATGTGCATTCTTGACCCTGAGAGTCGCCGCATGCCAAGCGATTTCCATCCCATGCCTCCTAATTTGATGTTTGCAACACAGAAGCCGTATTCCACTCAATGGTGGAAAACGTCTCTGAAGAATTATTACGAGATGTTTTCCACAACAGTTGGCCGGACATTCACAGAAAATGGGCTATTTCATACTTTTTTACAATACAAGGTGCAATAAATAAATATGTATGTGCGTAGTGCATGCAATAGGGAGCTCAATTTGTAATAATTATTTTCTATGTATTTACATACATATTATGTACATATACACAGAATGATTGTATGCAAACACAAACAACATATTAGATAATAAAAGGATAAGCAAAATGCACAATTTAAATTGTAGGAAATACAAATGATTATTAACAAAGTTACAATTATATAAAACACAACCTGAAATAATTATGATCTACAAATTATCTGTAAATATACATAGTAAATATCATCACATTCTCAACTTGGTTGATTATTAATTAGAATATTTAAGAGGCAAATTTTATACTTTTATTCAATGATGTATACTTTCTTTGAAACACGGCGCCGTGGCTGAGTGGTTAGACCGCTCGCCCTGGTTCGATCCCAAGTGCCCGCATGTGGACGAAACGGCGTGTGGTCGGGTCCTTCGACTTCTCCTGCCACTCATCCACCAATTGCTCTATCATCACTTTTCCTATCATCCGTTTCGTTTACATTTCCTCACGCTCATGCCTGGTTATGGCGACTACTGTTCCAGGTTCTTCATTCTGTGGTTCATACCGTTGGCTCCCTGACAGGCTTCTGATTCCTAGGCAGCCTTGTAAGTCCTGTACATATAAGCCGACTACGAAAAAAAAACTGTCTTTGAAACTTTTAGCTAAGCATTAACTTGGGATTTGTTAAAGACGCAGATAGAGGTAAACCACAACCGAGATCCAACTGCTGTTTGGCAACAATAAAATGTACAATGTCATAAAACGCACGTGGTCCCTGAACTTTAGGCGCATTGACTCTCGCAAACTTAGGGTGATAATCCAGAGATCCCTCTGAGTAGGTACTGCAAATTTTATTTAAGTTGATATCGTGTGCAATGTCGTCGCTCTTAAAGCTTTGTCTGTCGACTCATCTGGGCGTCTGTCATTTTCGCGAGTGACAAGTTAGTTTAATTATCAGGAGTGTACGAAGTGCAGATGCACTGTCCAGTCTGGTATAGACTTTTCAGAGTGAATTTGCAACAGTTCGTGTCCGCCGCCAAGTTGGGTAAATCACATGCTTCCAAGGTAAGGTACCATGCTAACTATTCTTATTATTAGTTAACTACCTTGGTGGCAGTTGAGCAGTACTTAATTATGATATCATAAAGCACTTGAATTGGAGATACTCTACTTGTCTGCAGTTACAGTCCGTAATCGCAACCCTCCTTAAATCCCGGGTCGCGATATTATTATCTATTATTATGTATAGGACACATTAATACCATTGAATGTCATTACTCTAATTAATGAATTGAAGAGTCCAGGAGAGATAGGGGGATGTCCATTTTTACATTTTTTTCAGAAAATGAATTTTAAAGTTTAAAATTGTTTTATTCTGAATAGAATGCACACTGACACATTTGATTTTGCAATATATATTTTCTAATACATTCAAATAGCACACCATATATGGTGAACAATATTAGAATATTGTAACTAAATGATGAAAAGATGGCTTTTAAGTAATGTCATGTAATTGAAAAACGAGGACTTTCCAAAAAAAGTGAATAGCCGGGGCCAACACTTAGAATGACAATAAACATACTACAGAAAACTAACAAAAGCAGAAATTGGTACGATTTGTGATATCTATGTTTATCATTTGGCTGTACATCACAAATGAATATAATATGGTGAAAAAAAGTATTCATGAAAATAATCTAAATTAGCACCACAAAACCGTTATATTTTACTACCAATGACACTACAGCAACTTTTTTGTCCGCTGCGTAGAGTTTGAGCTCATGGTCCACATAACACCATTAGTTATTGTAGATCCTATCACTTCTCTTGTGCTATCGGCAAGTTCCCTTCATATGCACTGCCAGGATATAGGAATTCTCCATCCAGTAAGCTTGCACTCGCAGGGCGTTTCTTCATTGTTGGGCGAAACACAGAAGAGTACATGGAACTTGTACAATCTAGGATGTCTTTAATTCGCAGTTCCCTTCCTCGCCTTGATTGAAATGGTATTTCTCCAGGTACAGTGCTTCTAAAAATGTAGTCCAGTCTCGAATCATGGAATTATCAACGTCATTAACCTTAAACAGCGTTGGCTTGCTCCTTGCTCATCTGCTAACGTTATTCCAGTCATCAGTCCCATGTTCTTGTCACATTCCAAATAGGAGTGTCCACGAATAGGGAATGTAACTCTAATGAACTGTGCTTCTTTCTCTCATGAACCAAATAGTGTAGATATCGAATTAACGTATAGTTTTTGTTTTGGCCACTACACGAGTCTCAGAGCAGCTCTAGGTGGCGAACATCAGAAGGTAATTTAAACTGACAGTTATGATCCAAGTACGAAGCTATTTCATCGACACCCTTTATTCATGCTGTTTCTGTGAATGTATAGAAACCGATTTAGAATCAGACAACTGGTGCACATTAAATGAATAGAAGGACAATTGTCGCTTGTAGCATAAAAATATTGATGAGATGTTTGGTGTTGGCAGATTCTTCTGATAATCTATCACTAGGTTCTCAGTTCTCACTGATTTTATGCACCTGTTTCTAGATTTAGTCTTACGCTGATAAAATGTTTGCGCCTTAGCAAGATGCACTTTCTTTAGCATTTCTAAATTATTGATTTCCTTCTCAATCTCACTTTTCCTTGTTGCATTTTCTTCTGGCAAGTTGTTAAGCTCATCATATAATCCCTTTAATTTCACTGCAAATTCATCGCAATTACAGCTTGTGTCGTAGCGATGATACCCAAAAGATATGTTGAACTCAGTTGAAAATATATAATTCTGTAAGTTCAGAACTAACAGGATAGTCATTATACACCTCACAATACATTTTTTTTTATGTTCAGTGTGTCAAGGAGATAAGTATTAAACGTTTTCTCAATGAATACTTAATCGACCTTTGAAAGATTTAATATGATCATTGACCTTATATGTAACTTTTGATTTTTGTGTTTAATTACAAAGTTTGTGTTTTTCCCTCCATCTGTAGGTGCAAATCCAGAAAATTTCAGGGATCGCTGAATTATCTGTAATTTTTTTTTCATTATTCTATGGAGAGATAAGAAAGCTTTATCGCTGCATCATCACCAATAATTCTATCTTTGAAAATTTTCCTTACTCTGTAAGAGAATGAAGCATAGTTGCACTGGGGCCCATCTTCATTCTTTCTGCTCCTTTTTCGTGATATTAGTTGAACCGTGGCCAGCAAAGTGAGAGCTTTCTGCATTCCAATCACCCAATCATTAAAGACATGTATATTATCGTTTTAATGTCAGAAGGTTTCAGATTTTCAAAACACTTATTCTTGCAGTAACATTCTTCACCGGTTTCAAAACTTTGGGCTCTTAACCTTTTAGCAGCTTCACTAACACGTCTATAATATTTTTTCTTTTTACTTTCTCTACATGCACAGCCATAGACACAGAAATAGAGTCCTCCCCAGATTCCAGTGTCGATCGAAGAACTTCGTGTATCTTCGTAAAAGTTGGGTTCTCAATGCACACCAAATAACTGTACAATGGTCTGCGACTGACAGCGCAATAATAATTTATGAGTACTCTAAACAGATCACAGAACCTTACAGTGGCCGAGAGGTTTAGAAGGCCTTTTTTCCTCTCATAAGTTCTTAGGTTCAAATCTCGCTATACATATAATTTTTTTGTGTTTATTAATGTTATAATTGCATATGTAGAACATAATGTCGCATTAATGTAACTTTAGCATTTGAACTTATGCACACAGAAATATAATTCTACTGACACTTGTGTTAAATAACCATACAATATAAAGTGTTTCATGTTTTGTGTCGTTAATATTTTTATTAATACTGACAGTTTGCTGCTGAAGACGCTTAAGTTATGTATTTGATTATGATTATTGATCATATGGGTTAGCCATATTAAGGCTTGAAACGTAAGACAACTTGTTGCTGCCGCTACGCAACTGTATCGCGAAAGGTGTAAACAAGGTGCTGTGCTTGGGCAAATTTGTCATTCCAACACTACTCCTTTTTTTTCCGCCAAAAATTCGTTACTGATATTCACCGAAAGTATATGTTTTAGGACTCCCTGTATCTAAAAAGAAAAGGTGCCGTGCCGTGTAGGACAAATTTGCCATTCCAACATGACTCATTTTTTTTCTCCGCCAAAAATGCATTACTGATATTCACCGGAAGTATACATATAGAAAGCATTTGTAGAAAAAGTTCCGTGTGTGTATGTGTGTGTGAACACGATAACTAAAAAAACTAAATATCGATAAAATACCAAACTTGTTAATTAAGTTAAGTATCATCCAAAGATGCGACACAAAGATTTTGAGACCCCCCCCCCACAAATATACTTTATATGGAAAAAAAATTGAAAATTGTGATTTTCTCAAAGATGGCTCTAACGATTTTGATTAAAATACTATGTATTAAAGATATTTACATTAAAAACACAATTGATATCTCGAATTTTCTGGGAATACTCTAAAGACCTCTTTATTCTGGATGAATGTTGCTAAATTTTGCAAAACTGGTAAACTGTAAGAAATACACAACAAACTTACTGCACAAGAAATGTAGATCTCGTTAAAACACCATTTTGTATTATATACATTTTGTGTGTGGAGTTAACCATTTTTAGATATTCCTTGTTATTGGTTTCGGGGATTTATCAACTCCTGGCCTTGCCCAAAAAAAAACAAAAACAAAAAAATTCATCCACATGGCAACCAGCTTTTGAAAGGTTTGACTATTGTTTTAGCCTAGTGTATTCCCTTATTTCTCTCTACTTACAAGGACGCAAGTAATAAGACCATTTCTGTTAATGTTCATCTCGATTACCATGAAGTAGATCGAAGAATAAGCTTTCTAACAATAATTTGTTACTGAGATGTAGAGAAACATACCAGATTTGATATCATCTCTAGCGCGTATGTACACTGCACATAATGGGTATAGAAGGTATTGTATTCCAACCAAAAACTCTATGTCGAGATTTCACCAGAAATGTATGTTTTGATATCCCCCGATAGCGAAAAAACCTTTTTAGAAAAAGGTCCGAATGTGTGTGTAGACAGCGTAGTTCAAACACCAAATGACCTTTAAATGCAAATTTGGTATTTATTTTTAGTATCTTCCAAGGATGCGACGCGAATATTTTCAAGTAAATCCCCCACCATAAACTAACCTTTGTTTTTCTCAAAAGTAGCTCTTACGATTTGATTAAAATACCGTACAATAAGGATATTTACATCACAAATAAAATGTATATTTTGAATTCTCTAGGATTAGCCTTGGAAGATCTCTTTATTCTCATAAGTTTTGAAGAATTTTGTATAAAGGTTAAACCGTAAGAAATAGACAAAAACTTACTACACAAAAAATGTAGATCTCGTTAAAACACACAATTTATGTCATATACGTTTTTTTAGTAGAGATGGCCATTTCTAAGATAATCCTTATTGTGGGTTTCAATTTTAAACCACTTAAACGTCACTCTAAGTGTAGTCATCTAGCCAGGTAAGTTCATGGATTGACTGCAACGTTTCGAAGATGTACATCATTTCGTCTTCAGGGTGTACTGATAACTTGAAAGTACAGATTCGCGTATTTATATATAATACACTTAGAGCTAATACGGAAAGCTTCAACTCTTACTTTTAAACCTTTTTCAAACCGTAAGTGACGTTTAGTTTCATCTCTCTTGTTTTATTGCAGGTCCATGCATGCAAAGCGAACCGAACTTGTATTGTTTCTCAAAGGGCCAGCTTTTAAAAAATTCGACTATTGATTTAGCCTAGTGTATTCCCTTATGTCCCTTCTACTTACAAGGAAGCAGGTAATAAGACAATTTCTGCTAATGTTTACTTTTATTGGCATGTCATAGATAGAAGAATAATCTTTTTTAGGGAAAGCTGTTTGTGTAGAAGCTAGAGAAAACCATGTGAATGGAACACGTCAAATTTTTTTTTAACTGATACAAGCAGATCCCGATACAATTTCACACATGTTTACTCTTCTGTTGCTCATGTAAAATTAACTCATTTGATTATTACGTTCCATTATTGTCTATTTTATAGCATTTCAACAACGCATTGTTAATTAGAGCTACTGCATCAAACAAATAAGAAGAAAAATGAACATTAAATCACAATAAGGCCCTCCTTTCCAAGGGAAATATAAAAATGTCCCTTTCTTTCTCTATCCTAGGAATAATTAATCAGCAATTACTCGGTAACTAAGTTCCTTCTTCCGCATTAGCAATGGTAGGAAAATGAAATGAACTTTATTTATGGTCAATATTTAACTGATGTGGTTTTAGCGTCTCATTCTAAGATGGGCAAGAAATACTGCTTAATTTTGCTCCGAGACGTATCGTAAATCTACGACACGGGACCACGGCTTTACTTCACTTCCGAAGGAAGCCATGCTAAGGAATTTTACGCACTACCACTACACCACAGAGGACAATAGCAATAGCAGGGTGAAAGCACTTTATGTGTAGTATTTAAGCAAATGAAAATCTCAATAATGAACGAAACTGGACATCCCATTTTCCCCCCGGAAGTTTCAATTGTTTAGTTTATATATTCTGAAAAATGATTCATAAAAATGTGATAGTATCCCTGGCTCTAATTATTAGGTTTGCTTCAATTGAAACAATATATTTACTATAAAACTGTAAGAGATATTATATTTATTTCTTCAATTCGATAAATATGAAAATATTTGAGTTTTATATCTTCATATTACGAAATATACGGAATGAACACTTGATTTTTTTTTTTCATTTAAAACATACTTTATATTTTAATTGTAATTTATAGGTATAAAAACTAAGAATTGAATTACTCCACTGTTGCGATAGAAGGGTAGTTAACGTCGTCACCGGAGTCGACCATTACCCTCCTTCCTGAAATGTGACCCGCGTTTGCCCATACCTGTTTTAGAATATTCTTGAATATTCCAGTGTATGTTACTATTATAACTGTATTATATGGTAAAAATGTTCATCCCCATTACTTGCCTTCAGAATTGTATAAATGGTCCTAGAAGTGTCAAGTGCGGGAGACAGATAATGTATAGAATATTCGGCCAGCACTATAAATGAATTTCCTTCTTTCCTCCTGGATTTGGTCTCTGCGTCCACCTATGTACTTCCTGCTCTCGCTTCACCTCCTAGCCAACAACTCGGTCCTGAGCCAACCTATTAGTGTGGGGGTAGCGTGTCTTAACTCATATTCAAGAGTCCCGTGTTCGATTCTCGGTAAGGATAAGTTACCCCTATAAAGTTTTTTCGGTTTTTTTCTTAAGAATACGAACAAGTTTAAGCTCCATTGACTCCGAGCTCATGTAACATTTCACCGACAATCTAACTCATCATCCGATATGATCTATCGGGTTAAACGACTTTAGGGGGGAGCTTAGTGCTAAAGCTATCAATCCAAGTAGTTGAGAGTACTTTTTAAGTTCTAAAATATCACATGAAAATTGAATGGGGCAAAAGAGCTTAGTGTTAGAAACAGCTAAAAACTTCAGTGTCACAACCGGGATTTGAACATGGTTCTCCCGCTCTGTGTTGGGTTACTCTAACCATTGAGCTATTGTGACAACTTGTCGGTGTGACATTCAACCCTCCAACCTTTTCATTGATGACTTTCTTCAGTAGTCGAACGGCTTTTATGAATGGTTTTATAACTTTATTAATTAAAAAATTGCCCCATTAATATTTTGGATTTCTTATCCAGTCATTCACCAATTAAACACATATCCTTCGTAGGGCGTTAATATAACATTATTAATATAATAATAAACCTGCCCAATAGTTCGCACAACTGTCTATTATCCGGATAGTAAGTATTTACAATATGTAAGTCACCATTAAGATATTCTCTGAAATTATGAGACATACCGGTTGGTTGAGCGGGTAAGAAACACAAAACAGTTGCAGAATTGAATGCAACTTCGGCATGTTGTCACAATGGTTGGAGCAACCAAGTAATGTTTAATGGTTAGAGCAACTGCGCGTAGAGCGGGAGAACCGTATAAAAATCCCGGCTGTGACATTGAATTTTTCAGCTGGTTCTAACACTATAGTGCATCATACACTAGATAGAGGGCTACCAATATAATAATAAAAATATGATGTGTTCCATTCACATAACTTTCTCTACATCTCTGTAACAAATTATTGTTAAAAAAGCTTATTCTTCTATCTACATCATGCTAATCGAGAAAAACATTAACAGAAATTGTCATTATTACTTGGTTCCTTATAAGTAGAGGGGAAACAATCTAATGTGTTCCATTCACATGATGTCCTCTAGTTGTTCCGCAAACATTTTTTTATTCAATTTGTTATCTACATCATACTAATATGGTAAACATAAGCAGAGTTAGTCTTATTACTAGCTTCTTTGTAACTAGAAGGGAAATAAGAAAATGCGCGGCAAAAACGGTAGTCTCATTCTTTAAAAGTCGGTCGCCATGTGAAACAATTGAAATTCTAGTCTATTTGCTTGCCAAGAGTAAACAATAAAGATTTCTTTCCGTTCTAGAAAAGTTTATGTGGCTTAAAATTGAAACCAATAATCCGGAATGTCTAAACACACGGTTAACTCTACGAAAAAAAAAAAAAAATCTAATGTGTTACACTCACATGACATTCTCTAGCTGCTGTACAAAACTCCTACAAAAGATTATTTTTCTTTGTACACAATGCTAATCAAGATAAATGTTAGCAAATTTTATTACTTAGTTCCTTATAAGTAAAAGGGAATAAGGGAATGCATTAAGCTAAAGTGATTGTCAAATGTTTTAAAAGCTATCGTTATTCGATTGTCATTGCAAATCACTTCTTTGTTTGGCCAGGAATAAAAGAAAAACAGACCCTTCCTGTGTGAGAAAAGTTTAGGTACTTCACAATTGAAACCAATAACAAGGAATATCTCGAAAACGGTTACCTCCACAACAAAAACGTAAATGACAAAAATTGTGTGTTCTGTCATGAGGTAAATTTTTTGTGTAGTACGTTTTTTTTTTTTTTTTTTTCCCTATCTCTTACAGTTTAGTAGTTAAGCAAAATTCATCTAGAATAGACATAAATAGCTTTAATATACGGGATTTTTAATCAAAATCGTTAGAGCCATTTTTAAAAAAATCTAAATTTTCGAAATTTTTTCCATGTAAAGGGCAGTTTGTGGTGGGGGGATTTTTTTGAAAATCTTCGTGTCGCATCCTTGGAAGATACTAGACCTAAATAACAAGTTTGGAATTTAACGGTATTTTTGTTTTGGAGCTATGCTGTCCATAGACACACACACGGACCTTTTTTTAAAAATGCTCCCAGGGGACCCCAAAACATTTTTGGGTGCATTACAATTCCTTCTCTATCCCTATGTACATTGTACATATGGGGCTAGAGAAAGTAAAAAAAAAAAGTGTATGACATAAATTGTATTTTAATGAGATGTAAATTTTTTCTGCAGAAAGTTTTTGTATATCTCTTACGGTTTGCCAGTTATATAAAAATCATCCAGAATGAAGAGGTCTTTAGAGGCTATTCCTAGAAAATTCAAGATATACATTTCATTTGTCATAAAACTATCTTAATCACAGGGTACTTTAAACAAAATCGTGTCATTTTTGAGAAAATCAAAATTTTCGAAGATGTTTCATTTAAAGGATAGTCGAGGTAGGAGGATTTTCTTAAAAATCTTCCGAGTCGCATCCTTGGAAGTTACTCAACTTAAATACCAATTTTGGTATTTAACCGACTTAAGTTTTTGAGCTATGCTACAACATAGATCTTTTTCTAAAAATCTGGTGTGTTCCATTCACATGTCTTTGTCTACTATATACCTGCACCAACTATTTATTTCATGCTAAACGAGAAAAAATTAGCAGAAATAGTCTTATTACTTGCTCCTTTGTAAGTAGAAGAATATAAAGGAGTAACATAGGTTAACGTGATAGTCAAAAGCTGGTTCCTTTGTTTGTATGGACAAGAGTTGACAAACCCTGTATGGAAAAAGTGTAAATTTTTCAAAGCTGAAACCAAAAACAAGGAATATCTCAACAACGATCAACTCCACGAAAAAAATAATGGATATAAAATAAATTGTGTGTTTTAATGTGCTCTACATTTTTTTGTGTGGTAAGTTTTTATCTATCTCTTATGGTTTAGCAGTTATGCGAAATTTCGTAAAATTCATCCAGAATAAAGTAGTCTTTAGAGGCTATTCCGAGAAAAAGTAAAGATATACATTTTAATTGTCAGGTAAACCTTTAATATACGGTATTTTAATCAAAATCGTTAGAGCCATTTTTGAGAAACTCAAATTTTTCGCAAAAAGTTCCATGTAAAGGGCAGTTAGGGTGGGGGAATTTTCTTGAAAATTTTCGTGTCGCATCCTTGTAAGACACCAAATTTAAATATCAAGTTTAGTATTTAACGGTCTTTTCGTTTTTGAGCTATGCTGTCCACAGACACACACACACACACACACACTAATTTTTGGGTGAAATACAATACCTTCTCTATACACTATGTACGTATAGAGAAAGTAAAAATATTTTTTTCTGGAATCAGAAGGCCTCAAAACATGTATTTCCGGTGAGATGTTGGTATCAAATTTTTGGCTGCAATACAATACCTTTTTTATACACTATTGTACATACTACGTGTAGAGAAAGTAAAAAACTTAACACCATCTTTGTTACAATTATATGTGTTAAGATTTAAGCACGTCCTTTACAATATGTGATATTGACCAGCGTATTTTTGTATTAGGGAGATACAGCTTTCACGGCCAATTCTTGGCTGGAGGACGGCTTTTGCGGCAGGGTTATCTATGTATTTAAAATAGGCAAGGTGAAAAGTCCTCGCCGCTTTCCCTCTGGTGGGCTGTCCGCATAGTTTGAATCACCTCTTCTTTTCGTTGTTGCGATGTACTTCTTTAGTAGTATATCGAACGTAACAACTGAAGTCATAAGCACTTCTCTTTGAAAGCGGTGTCAAACGTTATCTCCCATCCCTCTCTCTCCCTATCTCGTTTCGTCAAGGGATGAAACAATATATAAATGCACCTCTGGACATATGAATTGTACATCATTTCTCATGATGCATGATAATCCATTATGAATGGTTTGAAAAACAAATTCATTTTTCATAACTTTAGCGAATATTTTAATAAAGAGATTGCAATATAGAATTTTTTAGATCACAATGACAATTACATTGCTTGGAATAAGGTAAGTTCTGACCGTTAGCAAATCCGTTTTATTTCCCAAGTTGTTTGCTAGATATTATAAAAACATTATCAATGAACGTTGCTCTACATTTTCTGTGCAATATACTTATTAGGAGATATAAAAATAAGAGAGGAAAACTGTTTCACTCGGTCTGTTATATGAAATTTATTTTTTTATGCACGAGCGTAATATTCGCATTCCACGAGAAAGTAATACAGCTAAGAAGGGGCTCCGTAACTCACTGAAACATATGGGAAATTCGTTGTGGCAAAGATATGCAAGTCGTCTAAACCTCATATTGGATCTTATAGCATACTATATGTATGCCTTTATTTACTTCAAAAGTTATTGTAATCTTATCTACATCGCAATATGGGTAATATGTTTATTTTAATATCAAAATTCAATTTCTCGAGACTAGCATTTTCTCTTTTATGAAACAGTTTTATTTTCTTTTACTTATTTCTTCCCCGAGAAGCACGTTGGTGTTTTTTTCTTCCTTTTTCCTCCTTCCCTGTCTTCGTCTTTTCCTTTCTTTCAGAAAATGAGAAACAGAATATTGAAACAGCTAAAAGTAAACTTTCTCTGGCAATGACTTGCGCACTCAGAGCACGAGAAAATAACAAAAAGAAATAATAATAAGAAAAAAGCCTTCCTCCCCTTTCTACCCTTCCACAACCCTCTCCTGTACCGAAAATGGCGGAAAGAAAAACAAGGGGAAGGTAATATGGTGAATATGTGATGGGAGTTTGGAGAGTGAGTGGGGTACAGAAAAAAAAAAAAAAAAAAAAAAAAACAGAAACAGTGTGCGAGAGAGAAAGAAATTGGATCGATACGTCATTTGGGCTGTTACCATGGCAGCATATAACCTACCCCTCCCATAGCTCCTGCACCCTACTCCCATCCCCCCTTTTTTTTCTATACACGATGTTGCTAAAAAAAAACGCGAATGAATATTTTCTCTTCAAGTTTGTCTCTCTTACTCTACATCCGTCCTCTGTCAGTGACTTCAGTCTTTCTGCTCTTGTTGCTGTACCAATATAAGGCGTACACACACGCGCGCGCTTGTCAAGTTGCCACCTCTCTTCGCTAATCTTAACATCATCTTAACCAATCTCACATTTCACTTAATTTGCTAAATAAAAATTAAACCAATTTGGAAGTCCTTCAAGCTATTTAAGCACGTGAAAGGATGTAATCAAGGCTCTTGTTAAATTCTGTAATCTCACTGCAATTCTGGATGTCATCTCTCTTCTGAGTAGCAAAGAGAAATGCACTGCAAAAGGTGCACTGCTATCTTTTATTAATTACTCATTGATACATACTTAAGCTGAAAATCACATTAGAGACACTTCATGAAATATAACAATACCAATTTTGAGAGCGCACTACAGTATTCAATGTAACTCACTTTCACCCCATGTCCGCCTATACGGACACCTATGGGAGGTTTTTTCTTTATTTTTTTTATTTATTTACTTTTTTGATCGCATGGAATTTCTACTTCAGCATGGTGTCCAGGGATCACTTCTTCCTAGTGTGGGGGTTACCGTCTGGAATCTCGCTTAGGGAGAGTTAGGGAGAGGATAAGGTTTTTTTCGGGGCTTTCCCTTATCCTGAGAAGTCGAATGTCGAGTAACTTTAAGCTCCACAGATCCCGAGATTATTTAAGCATCATTTCATAGATTTCATTTATCTTCCGATATGTCTCACCAGGTTTAAAGGGTGTTAAGCGTAAAAAGAAAGAAAGAAGGAGAGAGAGAGACACACACACACACACACACACACACACACACCTGCGGACGTAAAAATAGCGGAAACCTCTTTTTTAAGGTATATGGTTCTTTTACGTGCAAACAATCATTACATAGAACCACCGACTTTACTTCCCTTCTGAAGGAAGTCGAGGTAAGGACTTTTACGTCCAAAAAAATGCATCATCCTCCACCAATTTGAACTCAAAATCTCGGGTATTACGACTAGCATGGTAAGTTAAAAAATTAAGATAAGATCCTTTTTCATTCTTGTAACACATTTAAGGGTGTTTTAGGTCCTATTGTTTTATTTGCATTCTATCCATTAAGGAATCTTATATACTAGGAGATCCAGATAATGTGCTATCGAATATGCAGTATCCATTACAACTGAAATGGTGTAACAAAGCTAATTTCCTTTTAAAGCATTACATCAACAGTAATAATGGTTGAAATATTCTGAATCAAGAAGAAGAAGAAGAAGAAAAGGCAACCAGGATATAAAAAAAAAATCTGATGTGTTCCATTCACATGACTTTCTCTACATTTCTGCAACAAATGGTTGTTAAAAAGCTTATGTTTCTTTTTACTTTATGCTAACCGAGAAAAAATTAGCAGAAATAAGCTTATTACTTGCTTCAATGTAAGTAGAAGGGAAATAAGGGAGTGCCATAGGTTAAAGTGACCAAGAGCTGGTTGCTATGTGACTGAAGTTTCTTTGTTTGTATGGACAGGAGTTGACAAATTCCCATATGAGAAAAGTATGTTTTTTTTTAAAGCTGAAACTAATAACAAGGAATATCTCAAAATTGATCCACCCCACGAAAATTATGTATATAACATAAATTGTGTGCTTTAACGTGATCTACATTTTATGTTAAGTTAGCTTTTGTCTATCTCTTACAGTTTACTAGTTATGCAAAATTCCGTAAAATTCATCCAGAATAAAGTAGTCTTCAGAGGCCATTCCCAGAAAATTCAAGATATACATTTTGTTTGTCAGGTAAATGTCTTTAATATAGGATAGTTTAATCAAAATCCTTAGAGCCATTTTTGAGAAAATCAAAATTGTCGAAAATTTCTTCGTGTAAAGGGTAGTTGAGAGTGTGGGGGGGGGGGGTTGAACATCTTTGTGTAGCATCCTTGAAAGATACTGAACTTAAATACCAAGTACTTTTCGCTTTTGAGCTATGCTATCCATTGACACACACGGACTTTTTCCAAAAATGTTTTATTTTTGGGATTCAGGAGAACCCAAAACTTGTATTTCCGGTGAAATATCGGTATCGAATTTTTGGGTGCATTACTATACCTTCTCTGTACATAGTACGTGTAGAGAAAGTAAAAACGGAAACTGCAAAAAAATCTCAATGTATTTATCAATTGACAAATCAACCTTGTGTCCGCCTCTGTAGAGAGTGGTGGTAGCCACATCCAAGAGGTCCCGAGTTCGAATCCAGATAACGTTTTTTTCAGAATTTTGTTATCCTTAGAAGACAAATGTCGTTAACTCTAAGCACTAAGCACTCATGGCTCGTTTGAGCTTTATTTCATCCATCTGAGTCATTCATCATCCGGTATAACCTTCCAGATTAAAGGACATTAAAAAGGTGATTCAATCTGCACAGGTCGGTAAAGTGGCATGGTTAACATTGAACCAACATCGAAAAAAAGTTACAGTACAATTATAGCTCTTTAGTCCGGCATTCTGCGGTTCAACACATTGTGTAATTCGAAACCGCTCGAGCCGCCTGGGTTAGTTTTTTCGGGTGGATTCATGCACTCATTCATTGGCGATGGTCAAAATGTGATGCTAGATTTGGTAGAAGCTGTGTCAAACAACCCTTTAAGAGATGTACTTCGTGAGGAATTATAGCCTGGATTGAAATATATATTTTAACCCTTTGCACTTTATCTCGATTTATTCTTGGTATTTCCGTTAAAATTATTTTCGTTCGATAATGCGGCAAAATAGCCAGTCACAGACCACAGTCCCAGACGTGCCGGATTAAAGCGCTTCTACAGTAAACTGAACACGGACTTCGCATTCATAAATGGACTATCCCTCAAACTTGCTCCATTATAGGAATACAAATCTTGGAACAAGGGTTGGAAGGCAAAGATTCTGCTTCTCCCGTAGATTATGACATTCCTATCTTAGGTAAACAACGGAACGGAGGTTGCAGAGAATTCGTGGCGTTTGTTACTGGCACAGTGTACACTTTTGTTCATGTTCTGCATTACCCAGTCTATAGAGGCGAGAAAAAAGTAATTAAATGCATATTTCTAGTCCAATTAAATAACACAGTATTATTCAGTTTGAAAATAACGATTCGTTCCGACAGCTAATCGTGAGTTGGTAAACACGATTCCATAGTAAAATCTATGGTGCAGCCTTCACAGTAAACACCATTCGTAGTAGCCCTAAAAAGTCAATAAACCACTATAATATTGACTCTCTAACTCGTTGAGAAATCTTGGAATACGCTAACTAGAGTATAAATGAGGCGAAGAGAGTAAGATACACTGTTATAGCTAAACCATTATTAGCATAGCTATCTGCTAGTTTATTTCAAGATGGTCCAACTTGAAACTAAATCCTAAGGTGATTCAGCGCCCTAATTCTTTGCGTATTCCTGCTTGAGTTGGCAGTGTGTACTATGCGCGCACCTTTTCCTAGGCACTGGTCTTACAAGGAAGCGAGGGCCGGGGGGAAGAAGAGAGAGCCCGCCCATATTTTTTCCGCAGTGCTACCAACCAAAGAAAGTTTCTTTATTTTAGGCCCTCAGTCATTATGATAAATTTGTTATATGATTTACTGCAAACTAGCTGCATTATTAAACAAAATAGGCGCACGTGCATGTGCGAACTTTTGAGATATAGAGGCAGAAACCTTAACGTCGAGGCTTCTATATGTCAAGAGAATAGCGTACTTCATATCGCAATGTGGTCGCCTTAATCTTCTTCCGAAATTGGGCGAAACCTACCGAATGAGGACGGGAGCCGAGCGCCTAAAGAAACATGCGCACATAGTACAACATAAGGACGAAATATCCCCATACAAGTCGATAAAATAGACTGCAGTTGCCTGAAAAATGTTATTGTTATTATTAGTTGTTCTCAAAGGTTTTGGAATAATCTCCCATATAATTTCTCATGAAAGAGGGGGACAAAAAGGAAGCATTTTGAAATTACCAATAAGGATCACGTTAGTCTACTATTGCGTTTGGGATGCATCTTGATGTTTGCCCAATAAGCACACATCCTCAGGCTGTTTTTATTATTATTATTATTATTATTATTATTGAATAAGTGTTATATTATCAAAATCTATATATTTTGACGAGATTACCAAATTATGGTAATCAGAAATACTTTTAAATTCTGCAATGACAGCGTTAAATACTTTATGCTGACGTCTAAGTTGTATTTGCAGCATCAAAGGACACCTTACAGATAGCTATGTTTAAATTAAGTTCTATAACAGGGCAATAAGATTTAAAAGTATCAACAAAAATACAAAAATAATGGGAGTTTGGGGAAATACATTCAGTACAAAAACACTCATCAACAATGACCCTGTGAAACAAGTAAATATATTATTTAGGTTGTACAATACCTTATAGCTATACAGATTATATGGACGTTGAATTGCCTAAATTCCAGGAGTTATTTGGCACAATTAAAATAATACTTATTGGAAGAGCCTAAAAAGATGCCGTGTTAAATTTTTGCAAATTCCTTGTCATACCATCACCACTATATATTTCAGAAACTTGGCCTTTAACCAAAAAATAAAACAAAGAATAGAGACAAGAGAAATGAGATTATTGAGACAATTATCTGCGTATAAAATGTTAGATTATAAAAGAATTCCCTCCCTGAAGAACTGGGAATCAAAAACATTGCAGAAAAAATTGCAGATATATGTTAGAATGGTATCACAATGTAAGTAGAATGGGTCTCAATTGCACCCTCAAAAATTATATATGGCTATAAACCTAAACGCCGACGGGTTATAGGACGTCCCCGAAAGACGTAGAAAGACCAATGTCAATAGAATCGCTAATTATGTGGAGAGACATAGGGCCTATGGTCTAAACTCTAAACCGTAATTTTTGTTGATAACAAGAACGGAAGTCAGCCACAAGAGCTCCCTAACATTGAACAGCATAGGTCTCTGTCGCAACCTGAAAGTATGATAACGGTTCAACCCCCATATCTTAGAGAACAGTTATTTGAAGCCTGTATTTTAATAGAGAGCAACATGGGGCCGCGGCAATGTATGTGACTCATATTCGGGAGGTTCCGGGTTCCAACTCCCGGGGTCGACCAACCTGACCAAGATGGTTTTATTTTATTTATTTATTTATTTTTGTTTTGTTTTTTGTTGTTGTTGTTTTTTTTTGTTTTTTTTTTTTGCAGTCTTTTTCGGTCGCGAATCCTGGATTAACAAATTTGATCCAGAAAATGTTCTATCATCTCTTTCGTTACTACTTTTTATTTCCTTCTCCTTCACCACCTTTCCGTATATTGGGCTGATCATCCATACTGAATATGCTGTGATTAAAGATGTACCTGCTCCTCGTCAGGCTACTGACCCTAATAAGTCATATAAAAAGGAGGGAAATCCCTTGAAGAAGAAGAGGAAGAAGAAGAAGGAGGCGGAGGAAAAGTATTTTAATGAAACTGGAACTAGAGCTGCCATTTTAATCACCTTCTCCCTTCTGTTATCAACATATGTAGAGGGGAGAGCTTTAGAAGTATACTCGTAAAAGACACCATTGATATATCCATCTCAAATACATGTATTAAATATTCCTTCCTCCACTACTATTACGATAAAGTGTTTTTCTCATATATTTGTGCATTAGGATCTAAAAGCTGAGATTTTCCTAGCATTTTTGTGGAATGAAGTTGAAGTGCATATTATAGCATAAATTCTTAACTACACGTGCATCTGTTGTAATTGTCGAGCATTATACAATTCAAGCAGCTGACCAATTTTAAAGTGAATCGCCTTGTATTTCTTTCTATTTGAATTATTTTAGTATGGCGGAGAGTTATAATATCTAGCGCTTTGAAGACACTATCAACAAAGCAGTTTCTGTTATAGACGAACGTAGAAGGAAGCAGGATCCCCAAATACAAAGTCATTATTCTGCTTAACTTCCATGTATGGGTTAATCGTATCTAAACGAATGACACAGCATAAGCACAGCTTCCCACTGTAGTGTCATTCCACCGATTAGCAATTTCCTGCACGAGGGGCTCGCTGGAGGAGAGTGGAATAATTGAGTCCTGCGAGCACTTGACATCCCGACCTTCTCGAAATTTATCTTAGAAATCTCTCCCCATTTGCATGGGATGATAAACCTTTATCATTAAGAATTATCTGCGTCGTACTTTTTGAAATATCTGATGCTAGGTGCTTCCCTCCCGTTTTATTTTCTCTTATCACCTAGCTAAACCTGTAGTGTCGTATTCTATAAAAATAATAAAAAAGAGAACATCATATGTCACCAGAAACACTTATATTTTGAGATCTACTTCGTCTAAAAACGAACATTCCTAAAAAAAAATATTTTCTTATATGTCTAGAGTGTGTTTGTGTGAACTCAAAAATAAGTCGGATAAACACCAAACGTATTCACGTTCCAGCTCTTCCAAAGGATATTCAAAAAATCCCGAGCTCCCCGACTAGCATTTTTATAAAAACAGTATTTTTACTTTCTCTACCATGTACATAGTAAGATAGGATACGTCAGAGGAAACTCACCACTGAACCTGAGGTTATTGCACCTATAACCCACAAGGAGGTACCCCCGGGAGTGATGGATAAGGGGAGAGGATAATCTGGGCGGTCGGAACTAGAAGTAACAGCATCCATACAGTTTCCAGATTGAAACACCCCGACATTTGGACTGGCAGACCGGAGCCCCCACCCCAAATAGGGTGCAACACTCCCGACAGGAGTGGTTCTCATCCGAAGTCGGGGACGGAAATAGTCACTCTTGAGCATCCTTTTTTCTCGCACCAAGCATTATTGCCAACACTCCCAGCCCTGAAAGAAAGCATGTGAAGGGACAAGAAATTCGGGAGATAAAAGAAATCTACCCAGAATTCATCTGGCGACCCCCATTGATCATGTAGGCCGGCTACGAGAAACAAAACCGCGACCTCTCAAATGCAGTCCTCAGATAAAACCACCTGAGCCATCTCACTTGGTCGTATATAATAAGTAGAGAAGGTATTGTATTGTACCCAAAAATTCGATATCGATATTTCGCTATAAGTACACGTTTTGGGGACCCCTGAATAAAAAAAGGCATTTTAATGACCAAAAGTCGGTTAAATGCCAAACTTAAATTTATCAAGTACGAACATTTTTAAGAAAATATCCCCATCCCGAACTACCTTTTACTTGGAAAATTTTTCGAAGAATCTGATTTTCTAAAAATGGCTAACACGAAGTTTATTAAAATACCTAAGGTAGAAGGCATTTTCATGACAAATGAACTGTAATCTTGAATTTTCTGGGAATAGCCTCCGTTCATACTGGATGAATTTTGAAAACTCTTAAACCGTAACACATAGACAAAATCATATTACACAAAAAATCTGAAAATCTGAAATTCAATTAGACTTTCTCTACCTGTTCTGCAACAAATTATTCCTTTACCTACTTCACGCTAATCGAGATAAACGTAAGCAGAAATGGTCTAGCAACTTATTTCCTTGTAGATACAAGAGAAATAAAAGAATACACTAGTTAAAACGGCAGTCAAATCGCCATGACACTGAAATTCCGTTTCACTTCCCTTGGGAGAAAATAATGAGAAAATTCGAAAAAAAAAATCTTATGTGATCCATTTCTCTTTCTCTACATCTCCGCAACAAATTGTTAAAAAGCTTATGCTTCTATTTATTTCACTCTAATCGAGAGAAAAATTAGCAGAATAGTCTTATATACTTTATTCCTTGTAAGTAGAAGCGAAATAAGGGAGTACCAAGGTTAAAATTGACAGTCAAAAGCTGGTTGCTATGTGACTGAAGTTCCTTGGACACGAGTTGACAAATTCCTGTATGAGAAAAGTATAAGTTTTTCAAAGCTGAAACCAAAAACAAGGAATATCTCAAAAGCGATCAACACCACGAAAAAAAATGTATATGACATAAATCGTGTATTTTATCCTGATCTACATTTTTGTGTAGTAAGTTTTTATCTATCTCTTACGGTTTGCCAGTTATGCAAAACTCAGTAAAGTTCATCCAGAATAAAGTAGCCTTCAGAGGCTATTCCCAGAAAATTCAAGATATACATTTTATTTGTCACGTAGATATCTTTAATATAGGATATTTTAATCAAAATCTTCGGATCGCATCCGGAAGATACTAACTTAAATACCAAGTTGGTATTTAACGGTCATTAGGTTTTTGAGCTATGTTGTCCACGGACACACACACGGATTTTTTTCTAAAAAAATTTTCGGACTCAGGGGACCCCAAAACATATATTTTCGGTTAAATCTCGACAGTCTAATTTTTGGTGGAATACAATACTTCTCTATCCATATTACATTGTACATACGGGGATAGAGAAAGTAAAAAACGTAAGCGGATTCGTTTTGGGGGGGGGATCGGGGTTCCATTTACACCCCATCTTGTACATTTTACTGTCGTTTAGTTTCATCAGATATGCACGCTATCACAATCTCATTCATATTTCCAGCCTCTAGGGAGGATAGGAAATAATCTGGGTTAGAGAAAAATTCCCCACTCCAGCTGGGAGTCGAACCCCGAGACCCTTGCACAGCAGGCTGGAGCTCTACCGACTGAGGGATGGTGCCAGCGAAGATTCGACATTTTTTTTTTTTTTTTATTTATTTAGTTTAACGTCCTTTAACTTGGTTGGTCATATTGGACGATGAATGAGATTGGTGAAATGATGCTCAAATGAACTCGGGGTCCATGGAGCTTAAAGTTACTCGATATTCGTCTTCTCAGGATAAGGACCTTTTGAATGTGAGGCAGAAACGCTACCACCACACTACCCAGGCGGGCGATTCGACTTTATTTTGTTGTAGTGTGTCTTCTGTTTTCTTAGTAGCTATATGCGTATACATATAGATCAGGGAAAGAAAAGAAAAAACCAGGTGTGTGTGTGTGTGTGTGTGTGAGTGGGGGGGGGCAAACGAAAGTTATTAGTTTGAAACACTAAAGCTATATAACTTGTTTGTTATTATGCTGTCCACCGAATTACAATATCAACTTTTAATAGGTATGACTACCAGTTTGGCCGCTGTATTCTCTTATTTTCCTGCTAGTTACAAGGAAGAAAATATAATTTCTACTGTTTACTCGATTAACATGATGTAGATAAAAGAATAATCTTTTGTAAGAATAGTTTCTTTGCACTGCAGTTAGAGAAAACCATGTGAATGAAACACATCAGATTTTTCCTTTACTTCCGAAGAAAAGTCTATCGCAGGTGCTCACCTATACTAATTCTCAAATTACCGACAACTGTACAGTTTCCCTATCATTGTTATTTTGTTAGTAGGCTTCCATAATTTCACGAAATAAAAACAGTGACCTCCTGGAATAATAAAGAATTAGCGAATAAAGGCTAATTATCTGAATGTTCGCACATCAAACAGGAAAAGTGAAAATGATCTGCAGCTGCATATGACTTTTCTGCAATATGTACGGCCGGTTTAAGCTACGGAATCAAAAGCTTTCGTAACATCGAGTATCATGCAATTTATAATCCTTTTTACATTTTTAAAACTAAAATGCCTATATTAACTGAAATTACAACCCTCTAAGTTATCACAAATATTCACATTCTATTTAAAATAATTCCAAACTACATAAATTACCATTGATTACATTTATTGCAACATTCTCAGGCATTATTGTTTCTTTATTGATAAATGCGACCACATAACACACAATACTATCTCAAGCGTACGGATAGAACGGACTTGCAGTGCGGACTGGTGCATTATCTCCTAATTATATAGTGTTGCCAACTCTGAGGCACAATTCCTCTGCGGAATGCAATGAGACTACTCAAGATTCGTTTGAAGACCCGGGGAAACACCCGAAAAACTCATGGGCCAGGTAGACCAACAGTAGGGATTGAACCCGCGACCTCCAGAATACGGAGACAGATGATACCGCCTGAACTAGTCGCACGATCAACGTTAGTTTACATATTTAGAAAGAATTACGATTTCCTCAACGTTGAAACGATATTGAGAACTTGCAGTTTTATAAAATTTGCGCCAGAGTTTGGTAATGTTAATGAATACTTCCTGTTTGCGATATTCTAAACTTTACAATAAGCAAGATTAGCCTCGTAGATTGTAATGTTCATTATTCAATATATGTAGTGAAACTTAAAAGTCGTTGAGGAGCATATGTGTTCACTGCAACGAGGCAGAATAATGGGCCTCTAAATACAATCAAGCATTTGCTGATCTCTCACTCATTCTAAGCAATTGCTAGACTTCGTAAGAATAACATTTTTCTCAACATCTCTTTGGGCAATTTCTTGCTGAAATTTTATTATTGAGTCAATATAGTATAAATAAAACCAAACACTGCAGCGTAAGCATGTTCACATTGTCCTTCACAAACGTTTCTAACATCATTTTACTGACTGATTGCTAAGTACTAAATCATCGGCAGCTTCTTGGGGGAATCCCCGACTCAAGAACATCGTATGATATATCCCCTGAGAAGCTGCTAATGTAAAATGGAAATTAAAAAAAAAAAAAAAAAATCTGATGTGTTCCAGTTACATGCCTTTCTCTGTTACACAAACAATTTCCTTGCAAAAATGTATCATTTAACTACACGGTAATCAAAATAAACATTACCAGAATTGGTCTTATTACTTGCTTCCCTGTAAGTAGGAAGGAAAGAAGGGAATACGCTAGGCTAAATCGATAGTCAAATCTGTTAAAAGCTGGTCATATGTGAAACAACTGAAGTTCGGCTCACTTTGCATGGCCTATAGGAAAAGAAGAGAGACGATACGAAACAAAATGTCACTTCCCGTTTGAGAAATGTTTAAGTAGGTAGTTTAAAACTGAAACCAATATCAAGGAATATCTCAGAAACGGTGAGTTCTACATGAAAATGTATATGGCTAAATTACGTGTTTTATAACCAGATCTACATTTTTTGTGCAGTAAGTTTTTGTCTATCTCTTACGGTTTAACCGTTATACAAAATTCTGCAAAACTCATCCAGAATAAAGAGGTCTTGAGAGGCTATATCCAGAAAATTGAGATGAAAATATATTTAATATAGGTATTTTAATCAAAATCGTTAAAGCCATTTTTGAGAAAAACATTTTCAAAAACTTTTTCCACGTAAAGGGTAATTTGTTGTGGGGGAATTTTCTTGAAAATTTTCGTGTTGCATCCTTGGAGGATACTAAACTTAAATACCAAGTTTTGTCTTTTCGTTTTTCAGCTATGTTTTCCACAGACACGCATACCAAAGTAAAATAAAATTCATTTCTATCCTATTGAATCATTGTTAACATTTAATGTACATAATAATATGAGAAAATTCCCTAAATGTCTTCAGAAAACTTCTCCTACATTACCCCCTAAGGCACTTATTCCTCAAAAATCCCCATAGGTCGCTGATTCCCGTAAATTTAGGGGAGAATACTCCAAAGTTGGCAATACTGTCTTATTACAGTAGATCGCTTTAAAGGCTGTAGACACGGCTGATTAAACTTATTATCGCTTTGTAAAGTGAGTTCAGTGTGTGCATAGCTCAAAAACGACAGGACCGTTAAACACCAAACTTGGTATTTAAGTTTGGGATCTTCCAATGATGCGACACGAAGATTTGCAAGAAAATCGCCCTACATGGAACATTTTTCGAAAATTTTAATTTTTCAAAAATGGCTCTAACGATTTTAATTAAAATGCCTTATGTTTAAGATGTGTTTATGACTAACCAAATGAAGGTACATCTTGGATTTTCTGGGAATAGCCTCAGAAGACATCGTTCTGGATGACTTTTGTATAACTCGCAAACCGTAAGAGATATACAAAAACTTACTTCACAAAAAGGTAGTTCTCATTAAAATACACAATTTATGTCATATACATTTTTTTTTTTTTTTTTTTTTTGGGTAGAGCTAACCGTTTCCGGATTATTAGTTTCAATTTTAGCCACTTAAACTTTTCCAAAACGGGAAGACATGTTTCTTCTCGTTTTTCGCTTGTTTACTCCTGGAAAGCAGAGAGATAGGAATTTCAATTGTTTCACATATCGGCCGACTTTTAAAGGACGAGACTATCGCTTTAGCCTGTGCATTTCTTATTTCCCTTCTACTTACAAGAAAGCTATTAATAATACTAAGTCTGCTTATGTTTATCTTGATTAGCATGATTGAGATAATAGATTAATCTTTTGAACAAAAGGTTTGTTTGCCGAACAGCTAGGGACGTCATGTGAATGGAACACATTAGATTTTTCCCCTTCAACTTACAAGGGCCCAGGTAATAAGTACAACTTCTGTTAATGTTTATCTCGATTAGGATGATGTACATAGAAGAGTAAGCTTTTTAACGATAATTTATTACAGAGATGTAGAGAAAGTCATGTGATTGTAACACATCAGATTTTTTAATCAGTCTGGCCCACTGTGCGCTCCTATATTCGCAATTTGTTATGTGTAGCTGTACATTCTGTAGCATTTCTTCACTGGCGGGTTTTAATTTGAATTCTGTTACGCTTTTAACGCAAATGTCATATACGGGGCAGTTGATTGACCTGTAGGCGACTACCCATTAGCTCCGCAAACGAATTTTACCCGTAACCACAGGTACTTCATCTCAAAAGGTGAACCCTTTAAGTGTTTCAAAACCAGAAATGACAGTTTAAGACCTTAAATAAAGGCAAATCCCAATATATTTCTGGCATTCTCAGGGTTTGCATTCTTTCAAGTGCAGAGGAAAGTTTATAGCCAATGAATAAGTAATGGGAATTGCTACACGAAGAAGAAACCTGGATTTCGCATAATGAACGATATGCATCTATTAAAGCACGTATAATTTGTGCGTTGTTTAAAAGCGAAACTAGTTACTCTAGTTAGCAACGCAGAAATCGAATTATAAAGCCATGAAATTATACATGGAAATTGAAAGAGATTGGCTCAGAAACAATGTAACCATGGCAATATATCCGGGGCTCCAAACAAAGTACATAACTCCTGACGAGTAGCAGAAAAAAGAGCGGAAATCGGAGCTACATTAATGTTTTATTATCTGCACGATCCTTATTCAGCTCTCAAAATTATTTTAAGAATGTTGTTCCTTGGAGAAACGCTTCCGCAGGAGTTACGACTGTTTGAATATGGCTTCGCAAAGCAACAAACAAAACCTGAATTGGAAAAGGCAACATATTATACAGTATTTGTTTACCTATAATGATGTCAACTGATCTATATCAAGTCACCGCCCGGGAGTTGAGGATATTTCAAATTTGGTTCGTGCTGAGAGTTTGTAGTTTGATTCCCGGATGTGAGGTAGTAGCTTTAAGTCGACCTTATGCAAGCCTTCACCTCTTCGACCAATGCGGTTCGGAGTCTACGATAAAAGCTGTAGGTCTTTTTAATCCACCACCATTCTCATCTTCAACCTACCATCGGAGGCAGTGACACACACACACACTCTCTCCCTCTCCCTCCCTATACATATACACAAGGTGGTTCACCTGTTCCTTATTCTCTGGTTTTATGCAACCCGCAGATTACAGTCTAACCTGAAAACATCGTTCCCAAGACCCATCATCTGCAGACTTTGGCGCCAGAGGTTGTAGCTGAACAGTAGCGTAGGTATATGATTGACGCGCGGTGTTAGAATGAGTTCCAAGATGCTCGACTCAGGTTCCAATCTTACCAAAACGTTGACAATTTTTTCCCGCTTTCTTTCTTCCTGATTAGGCACAAAGCTAGATGGGATATCGGAACATTTAACTTGTTTATTTGTTTCTTTTATTGTTATTCTCTTTATTTATTCGAACTTAAACAGTCCAGTTACAGGAAACACAAATGAACATGAACATTCTGAGGTCTATTCATCCAGTTTCTTCTAAGTATGCAGGGATTATTGCAATGTTTTAAAACTAACATTGGTACTTCAGATAATACTACAGAACCAGACTCATTTTCAGGGTATCACTAAAACGAAAAATACACAAAATACCTAGGCTGGCAATCACAAACTGTGCAAAATACATAGGTATTCACTAATACTTTCAGTTAAAAAAAAATAGGTTTAACTATAACTTGACAACCTTATCAATATCCACTAGATAAAGCGTTTCCGACATGAAACTTAGTGATGAAACATTCTCTAAGTACGAAGAACAATCGATAACATGTTAGGAGTTCTAGTATTTTGAAATTATTTTTAACTTTATACGTTTTGAAAAGCCCCTTTATTGTTTAAAGGCTTAGTGAAGTTTCTTTTTCAAAATAATTAGAAAAAAAATTAAGGATCGAAGACTGAGGAACACGTAAAATGAACTTTCGTTTGCTCTTTATTCGTATACTTTTTTGCTTACAGCTAAAACTATGAGAGTGACAAACACTGAACTAACTTTACACCTCGATGAATAATACATAGAGAAGAAAAAAAGTGCACGCAGACTATGGGATTCGAACCGCTGCTATGCTGGAGGTGCCCAGGGAACATGAAATTAACCAGTTGAGCTACAATCATTACGCCAGCTTGCTGCATTAAAACTTGTAGACAAGTGTCACACATGTCTCCCTCTCCGCTTCTGATCTCTTTATAACTGTTGTTAAGCCGTTCATTTAACCTTCATTCATTATAATTTACGTTGTATGACTACGATCCTATTGATATAACATGTACTGTAACAGGAGTTATTATGCGCATGTTTTTGGAATGGACGTAACTATTGCTGCTAATGTCTACTTTCCGATGAAGAGCAGGCTAGGTTTACATGGTTACCAAATGGCCGAAGAGCACGGTAATTTCATTTTTATTGTTTTCAGAGCATGAAGTGTTGCCTATCTCCAAAAATAATAAGGAACAGGTAAAACACCTTGTGTGTGTGTGTGTGTGTGTGTGTGTGTAACGTCCTTTATAGACATATCCAACAATGAATAAAATGGGTGAAATTGTGTCTAAATGAGCTCGGGGTTCATAAAGGTTAAAAGTTACCCGACAAAGATGTTTTCAGGATAAAGGAAACCCCGGAAAAAAGACCCTATCCGAGTAGAGTCCTCTTGAAGATGAGTAAACATGATACCCTCCACGGAAGTGGTATCGAAATTTCTTGCTAGCATATGACTTACAGATGTTTGCTTATTCTTTGGCCTTTCGACTGTCAAAGAAATATCCAGTGAAGAAATATAGCAGAATCACATAAAAGTATTATTTTGTTAATTTCAGCCAATATCTACCAGGTTTAGTTTGTTAGAAAATTTTCATAAAATTTAAGGTGTTGTCATTGTCATAAAACTACAAGCTTAAATTAACTCATTTCATTTAAATTGTATGTGTCTGTATATATGTATATATGTACTTTTTTGTAGTGTTTAACGCCCGCTTTTAGTGTTCTGGCACCGCAGGCGATGACACTGATGATACATGAAGATGGAGCCCCGGTGGAATGAGATGGCGGGTGAAACCGGACAACCCGGAGAAAACCCGCCCCTGCGCCGCTTTGTTCACCATAAATCTCAACATGTGATCGCTTGGGATCGAACCCGGGCCATCTAGGCGAATGGTCTGACCACTCGGCCATGGCGCGTATGTCGGTCGGTCGGTCGGTAGGTAGGTATGTATGTATGTATGTATGTAGATAATGGTGAAAAATGGTGTATACATGCACCAGTGAACTTCGTAGATTTAGTTATCTAAACCATAGCTGCTTGTACAACACAGGGATTGAGAAGGAACACTCACAATGAAATTTAAAAGTAAATGTGAAATAAGCAGAAGAGCTAGAAATGATTATTTCATTCATTTAATTAAAATTAATCAACGTTTGTTCTTTCGGTTGTTGAAAGTTAGTAGTTCGATTGTTTACGCATCTGCGAAAGTTATGTTGTATGTCGTAACTGTGTGGATTAAGTGTGTTGGTCCAAATGCATTTCTCAGTATCCTTTTCTGTGGTTTTCTGTAACTTGAACGAAACTTGTCACCCTTTTAGATATAGAGTAGTTCATGATCAAATAGTTCAAAACAAACGCTTCAATCTACGAACTGGAAAGTAACACCGCAGAACGTTTTAATTGAAGTTTTACATTCATAATTATAGGAATATATAAGTCGACCAAAGTCCCTGCTTGCCACAATAATGCGGATCTTAGCAGCAATTAGCATTTCCTTACCGAATGTTTCGTTACATCAAAATTATAGATACGGCGTAAACACGGATCAGGGACACTCGGATATTGACTAATTATATTCGAAGCTCGTGCTTTTTCAAATTTGACAATATTAAATGTCATTTGTCTTGGACAGTTCTGGTATTGATTTAGTACAATGAATTTGAGGTGGATTTGCCATCGATAACGCAACGTTAAATCGATTTTTCACATTTCATTTGTTCTTTTATTATTGCTATAATACTATCTTTAAATACTTTTATAAAAGTAAACATTTTATTCTACAATGAAAATATAGTGTTTTGTTTAAACTATATCAATTCAATGTAAATGGATTTTATCTATGAACAAACGGCAAAAAAAAAAAAAAAAAAAAAAAAAAAAAAAAAAAAAAAAAAAAAAAAAAAACTGAGGTGGTCCATTCTAATGACTTTCTCTACATCTCTGTAACAAATGATTATAAAAAAGTTTATTCTTCTATTTACTTCATGGTAATCGAGATAACATTAGTGTAAATGATCTATTACTTCTTTCCTTGTAAGTAGGAAGAAAATAAGGGACTGCCATGGGCTAAGCGATAATCAAATCTTTCAAAACCTGGTTGCTATGTGATTGAAATTTCTTTGTTTGTACGGCCAGGAGTCGCCAAATTCCCGTATGAGAATTGTCTTTTAAAGCTGAATCTAATAACAAGGAATATCTCAGAAACGTTCAGCTCTACCAAGAAAACATATATAACATAAATATGTGTTTTACGTGGAGCAAGTTTTTGGATATCTCTTACGGTTTACCAGTAATACATAATTCAGCAAAATTCACCCAGAATAAAACGATCTTCAGAGGCTACTCTCAGAATATTCAAGATATACATTCTATTCGTCATGTAAATATCTTTAATACGGTAATCTAACCAAAATTGTTTTTCAGAAAATTAAAATTTTCGAATGTTTTTCCATGTAAAGGGTAGTTTGAGGGGGGGAGATTTTTCTTGAAAATCTTCGTGACGTATACTTGGGAGATACTAAACTTAAATACCAAGTTTGGTATTTAATGCACTTTTCTTTTTTGAGCTATGCTATCCACAGACAGGCACATACACACACACACATAAGACACACACACTGACCTTTTTCTAAATATTATTTATTTTTTTGGATTCAGAGGGTCTCAAAACATGTATTTCTGGTGAATAGAATTTTGGGTGAAATACGATACCTTCTCTATAGGTATACTATGCACTCTCTCTGCTATTTTACAATTTTTATATTTCCTTCATATAAGATGTTGGTTTTTCTGTTTTACTTTCTCTACCAGGTACATAGTAGGTTTAGATGGTTTGTAGTTCACCCAAAAATTTTGTACCGAGACATCATCAGAAATACATGTTTTGAAGACCTCTAAATCGAAAAGTGTTGTTTTAAAAAAGGTCCGTGTGTGTGAACATCACAACTGCAAAACGAAAAGTCTGATATTTTGGTTTGTATTCTTGCTATATGTCCTCAAAGATACCGCACTTAAGATTTTTAAGAAGATATACCCAGCTTCAACTACCCCTTACATGGAACACTGTTAGAAATGTTTTATTTCTGGAAACTAGCTATAATGATGTTAATGAAATCACCATATAATCAAGCTATTTACATACAAATAAAATGTACATGTATATTCATTTTTTTGGGAATACCAATGAAATGCACTTTAGTCGAAAGCTCTTGTATAACTGCTTTATCTAAGTTAAGCCAGTATGTAGGCATAAAATGTACTAAATTTACTAGATAAAAATGTAGATATCTATAATATACACAACATTTTTTGTGGTATTAACTATTTCTGAGAAGGTATTCCTTATTAATTGCTTCAGTTGTTCAATACTTTGCCACTATTTTCAGGTCCCAACTATTTAGGTTGTTTCTTGCGATTGCTGAAAACTGTATGGCATTTTAAGCCAGCATATAGCGTTCAGTCGTTAAACATTTGTGAAATACTATTGTTTGTATATGTCGCGAAATTTGTAATATAGTTATTTATGAAAAGGTTTATCTCGATTAAAAATAAATAATTACATAGAAAACTAAGCTTTTGTAAGAAGAGTATGTATAACCACTAATAAACAATAGTGAGTACAGAAAGTGTGAATGTAATAACCAAATTTTTTTGTTCACATAGTGACTAGCGCCTAAAGGAGTTCACTATCGCTTAAGTCTAGAGTTTTCCCTTATTCCTTTGTATCCACAACGACCTACGTAATAAAAGCATTTCTGGATGCTTATCTGGATGTACGCGATTAAAATGTTTAAGAATAGCTTATTGAAGAATAAGTAACGAAAGTCATACGAATGTAACAAATCAGATTTTCAAAGTTATTGATTCATGATCAGTGGCGATCTGTTTTACAATAGTTAATTAAACTGTTAATGGTAAATTTGGCTATGTACAATTCATGGTATACTCTATATAAAACGATTTTGGATGTCATGATAATAGTTCTTCTATTTCAATTGTGCTTACCATGTACAGTAGGGATTATCTCTCTTCCTAGTGTAGTGCGTCGTTGCAGTCGTTAATGTCGGGAACAGAAAGTAATCCGACACGTAAGTCATAGACTCCTACGTTGCGTGCTAGGAGGAATCCTTTTAATTTATCGAAAGCAGCGGAATAAACGTTCAGTTTTCGGCAACTTCTGCATCAGGAAAATTACATTCCCAGCGTCACTAAGCAACAAATACAAGTGAGTACGGCACTTAGCAAGGAGGAGAACGTTTCTTTCGAATTATTTTCCATACCAATTAATTGCCAAGATGCCTGTTGGTATTCACAGCTATAAATATGAATTTTTTTCTCACAGACTAATTCCTGAACTGTTGGCGTTAAAATACAATTACAATTATTTAACCAGGTTATGGAACTCATTGCTTTATTATCTCCATATTTTACTGTTATTATTTTAACTCTTTCTAGGACATATGTGCAATGTACATAGCAGATACAGAAAGTATTGAACTCCACCCAAAAACTCAATACCGAGATTTCACCGGAAATATATGTTTTGAGACTCCCAGAATAAAAAACGGCATTTAAAAAAAAAAAAGTCTGTGAGTGTTGCATGTGGAGAGAGGGGGGCATGATATGTTAAAAAAGAAAAATCCATTACATACCAATCTGGTATTTACATTATGCATGTTCCAAGGATGAGACAGAGAGATTTTCAGGAAAATCCCCCTTCCCAAATACCCTTTGCAGGGAACGTTTTTTAGAAACATTGAATTATTTCAAAATTGGTTCTAACGGTTTTCATTAAAATACAATATGTGTATGATATTCTCATGACAAATAAAATGTATGTTTTGCACATTCTAAAAATATCCTCAGCCTGCATTCTGGATGATTTTTGTATAACTGGTAAACCGTAAGAGACAGACAAAAAATGTAGATCTCGTTAAAGCACACATCTATGTAGTACACATTTGTTGGTTGAGTTAACCATTTCCGAGATATTCCCTGTTATTGGTATCAATTCTAAAATACTAAACATTTCTCAAACGGTAACATGTCATTCGTTTAATTTCTTTTTGTTTTACTCCTGGCAGACACCATTTGTTTCAGATCTCTTTTGTTTTACTGCTGACCATGCAAAGTTAGAACCGAATGTCAATGGCAATTTCTTAGCAACAGCTTTTAAAAGTTTTGACTATATCTTTAGCTAGTGTTTTCCCTTATCTCTCTTCCTTAAAAGAAAGTAAATAGAAATATTTTGATAACAATTGTCTCCAAGCATGATTTGAAAAACTAATATATTTTTTTAAAATATAGTTTGTTTTCTGAACAGTATAGAGAGACATGGGAGTGGAACAGCAGAGTTTTTTTTTTCCAATTATTTATGTTATGACTACCAATTGCCACCAAAACTACAAAAATATGTATAGGTATATTCATATGCGAGGTATAAATACTAATGTGGCAGACATAACAGAGCAAGCTGTGAAAGATGGATTACTATTTCAAGCGCAAAATGTTGCCTACCGCCACAGCACTGAAGGAATTATATGTTCTTGCAGTGCGTAGTATTCCGCGTCGTAGCCTAGTAGTAACCACTCGGCTCTCACCAAGGCGGCCCGGGTTCGATCCCAGGCGACTGCATGTGGGATTCGTGGTGGCGCAGGAGGGGATTTCACTGAAATCTCCGGTTTACCACGCTAGTGAATTCCAACGGTGATCTATCTTCATTCCATTTATCAGTGTCATCGCCTGCGGTGCCATAGTAGTGAAAGCGAGCGTTAACATTATAAAAATCGAGAAAATTTGCTCCTTAGGAACTAATTGGTGATCCCTGATATATAACAATGGTTTAAATGCTGATTTAGATCACATTAAACTGAATATCTGAAAATAGCCTCTCTATACCAGATTAGCAATCTACTTTCAACTTTAATTTCTGTGTAACAGTGCCTTTATTCTACTTTACTTAGCGTTAAGCAACTTAATGCAATTTGCAGCATTGCAGTCTCGTCGAGTTACTAAATTGATACTGCAAAGACAGTGCAAAGAACGGCAACAGCACGTAAATATCTTAATAAGAAAGAAAGAGAAGGCGCACGCGCGAACTCCCTCCCCTTCCTCCTCCCCCTTCCCCGACATACATACACGGACTGTTCTAGTAAATTGATACCATCGCTATGCTTTTAGGAAAAAGGGTTTGATGTAGCGAAAATGGAAAAGTGGCGCTTCTGTTCTATCAAAATATCGTCAGAGTAAACGCTAATGGTATGCTGAAAGCCATCTCTGGTCCATCTCTTCCTCCCCTTTCAAATCAGAGATATAAATATAGTTCCATCAGGGAAACCTGATCATCAACATCATCATCATTCGCGAGTTCCGACACATCGGATAATGTATGGCACCCACACGGGTATGTCGTGGAAATGATGACTGATGTGTGACGTGCAGGACCACAAGGCACAGAAATGCTACAAAACAGCTAACGGAAAGAATAGGTAGGTTCACATTTTATGCGATACGATATGAGAAGCAAACATACTAACTCTAGTTTCAAACACGCTCGTTACAGTGTTCACCTCGCTAGTGGTGTATTTCATAAAAGAAACCTTATGTACGTTGTCTTTTACACAAGCACGAGGGTCATCCAGAAAGTAATTAACATTTTGGCATAACTAAATAATAACGAAAGATATCAAAATTAAACTTTATTTACAAAATTACAGTACTTTACTCTATTTTTCAAACCTATCGTCATCGCTATCAAGGTATTTATTGTAACTTGTACCGATTTTACAATGCAGATGTCATACTCTTCCACCGCTAAACATCTGAGCTAAAATGCAACTGCTACTTGGGCCCTCATCGATTGGGAAATCGTTTCCATCCAAAAAGTCATGTGCGGTGTTCAAAGTGACTGGTCTTTCTCAATCCTTTTATCAAAATTTGCTATCAATTCCTCCAAAACGATTGATGAACTTCCACTCCGGTTTTATCGTGCACACTGGTTCTTCCTTGAGTACTCGCAAAGTATGCGGAATTTTCTCAATGAAGACACGGTCATTGCATTTTGTCCATACACTTGCTTATTTGCCTACAAAATTTGATTTGCCGAACATTTTGTGCATTAAAAAAAAACAAATAAGTTCTTTGACAGGAGAAAAGTATTACATCGGCAGTGGAAAACTGGTGCCATGTGAAAATAAATGTCTTGACAGAATGGAGATTAGTTGGAGAAATAGAATAATGTACTGAAACTTTGTAAGTAAAGTTTTATGTTGATAGCTTAGTTATGCCAAATCGTTAGTTACTTTCTGGATGGCTCTCCTATCTCCAGTAATAGCCCTAGATTTTATCGTTAGACCACGCGTACATTTATTTATGCAACCCTTCCAATATTAACAGGTTGTTAGTATTCAATATCGTGCATAATTGACGACCCATTATGGAAGGCGTGCCAGTAATACCAATGACTTATTTCCTATAGCAATGACGTAATACCCGTATTCCAGGCTGCTGTGATTCAAGCCCCATTCACAATGAGATGTAAGCGCAACATTTCGCACTCATGAAGCTTTTACACAGACTAACGCAACGCGCCTCGCATTGCAAGAGTTTAAAAACTCCAAGCACAATACTTGCGTTGCGTACATAGAAGAAGAATTCTGTGCTTGTATTACATGTTATTATCAGTTAGATTTTCTGTAAGAAATTTGGAATATTGTTGGAGAACTATGTTTGATTTATTAAAAGTTCAATTGGTACTTTACATATGATTCGCTGTTCATCATAGAGATGAGATATTCCGCTATTGTTTTCGAAGTGTAGAGATGATTGTGCGTGAGTAATTTTATAACCACTTATTTATAAAATATTGAATAAAATTTCTTTGACATTGTTATATCATTGAACTTGAAAGTTTCGGTGCGCTTGGAAGATTTCTGTACGTAATTTGCGGATCTAGAAACCCGTGCCAATTTATTGCATTACGCTTACATCGCATTAACCGGAAATGCCTCCTATTTTGAGGTCCCGAATCCAAAGAAAACTGTGGTATTTATCCGATGCTTGGTTCTTCATAAACAGATAAGTGTGCGTGCGGATCAGGAGACTTCAAAACATATATCTCCAAAAACACCACACGCAGATTTATACAAACTGAACCAAACCATCCAACGGAAACTGTTTTTCCATCTTTAATTTTAACATAAAATATTATTAAATCGGCAATAATTAAGACACGTAAAGGACAAATATATATTCTATACATATTCTTTCTATATATACTTTAATATCCTGAAATTCTTCTTCAATCAGAAGAAATTTAGTACCTTTCTGTAACTTGTAAATTACAAAAAATATAAAAATCTGACATGTTCCATTCACATGACTTTCTCTACATATCTACAAAAATGATTATTGAAAAGCTAATTCTTCTATTTACTTCATGCTGATTGAGAAAACATTAGCAAAAATCGTCATGTTACTTGTTTCAATGTAAGCCGAAGGGAAATAAGGGAGTAACATAGGTTAAGTGATAGTGAAAAGCTGGTTGTTACGTGATTGAAGTTCCTTTGTTTGTATGGACAGGAGTTTTCAAATTCAAAAATTTCGAAAATTTTTCCATGTAAAGGATAGTTGGGGTGGGGGGATTTCCCTAAAAAGTTCGTGTTGCATCCTTGGAAGATACTGAACTTAAATATCAAGTTTAGTATTTTTCGTTTTTGAGACACATACACACACACGCACGCACACACACATATACACAAGGACATTTTTCTTAAAATGCTTCTTTTTTTTATTCAGGAGGTCTCAAAACATATATTTCCGGTGAAATTTCGGTATCGAATTTCTGGTTACAGTACAATATCTTCTCTATACACTATGTACATAGTACGTATAGAGAAAGTAATAATACTTATTATTCAAAAAATATAGATGTTTAAACCATATATTTTATTTCTAATAACCCTTTTGTGGCCAAACATTTTCGAGACATCCATTGAAATTAGTTTCAAATGTCAGTTTTTGTGATCAAAATTCGCGATATCTGGAGAGAGTATTTAAATTCAATATGTATTTTAGCGACTCGCTTTCTCAATTTGATTATCACTTCCTCAATCTCCCTTGAACCCAAAACGAAATGAAAAGTAAAACTACCTCTGCAAATGTTTATTTAATTAAAGTTGAAATACATAGAAAAAAAAAATCTAATGTGTTCCATTCACGTGGCTTTCTCTATATCTCTGTAATAAATTATTGTTAAAAAGCTTATTCTTCTATCTATCTCATGCTAATCTATTAACAAACATGGTCTTATTACTTGCCTCCTTATTAGTAAAAGGGAAATAAGACAGCGCTAAAACGATAGTTAAATTTTTTAAAAGCCATGTGGATGAAGTCCGTTTCTTTGCATGCCCAAGAGTTTACAAATTTCAGTGAGAGAAAAGTATTTTAAATCTGTGACAAACAATAACAATAATAATGATAATAATAATCATAATAATACCTCAAAATGGTCAAATCCACGAAAAAACTAATATGATATAAACTGTGTGTTTAACGAGATCTATATTTTTTGTGTAGTAAGTTTTTGTCTGTCTTTCACGGTCTACCAGTTACATGAAATTCAGCAAAATTCATCCAGAATAAAGAGACGTTCAGAGGCTATGCCCAGAATATTCAAGGTATACATTTTATTTGTCATGTAAATATCTTTAATATACAGGGTTACTACAAAAGAAATAGACAACTTCAACTGCCTGTAAAACAAAAATTATTAGAGATAGCAACCTAATTATTTTGGAGGTATGTTGAGAAACTCTCAAAGTTTTGTTTGTTACTATTGGTAACCCTGTAGTGTTTTCTCTGTTGTTGTTGCAGAAGCTCAAAAATGGCGGAAAATCCTGTGGAAAAGGCATATTGCGTGTTGGAATTTGCTAGAACGCAATCAGCAACTGTTGCCCAACGACATTTTAGAACACGTTACCACAAAAATGAAATGATGCGCTCACAAAAACCAGCATCGTCTTCATCATGTCGCAACATGTCGATGCAAAAGTCACGCCGTATGACCTTATCTTCTTCACTCAGAAACTGCATCATGTGCAGTCGCTTCCGCAAGATTTTCCATACAGTTTGCTGTGGAATTTGTAATTGCATGCTTGCGCTAGATGTCGATTTCTGTGGGCTTCTTATGTAGGCAGAACGAACACGTTCAACGTTTTCTTCCGAAACTCTTGGTCTTCCCGAGCTCTTCCCCTTGCACAAACATCCCGTTGTCTCGAATTTTCTATACCAGTCGTAGATTGACTGTCTAGTCGGTGGCGTTTTGTGGTAACGTGTTCTAAAATGTCGTTGGACAACAGTTGCTGATTGCGTTCTAGCAAATTCCAACACGCAATATGCCTTTTCCACAGGATTTTCCGCCATTTCAGCTTCTGCAACAACAAACAAAACACTACAGCGCTACCAATAGTAACAAACGAAACTTTGAGAGTTTCTCAACATACCTCCAAAATAATTAGGTTGCTATCTCTAATAGTTTTTGTTTTACAGGCAGTTGAAGTTGTCTATTTCTTTTGTAGTAACCCTGTACTATGTTAACAAAAATCGTTAGAGGCATTTTTTATAATATCTCAAAATCTTCAGTGTTGCTCCTGGAAGACACTAAATTTCAATACCAAGTTTTGTTTTTCAGTTATCGTGTTCACACACATACACATACACACACACACACACACACACACGGGCCTTTTTCTAAAAATACTTTTTTGGATTCAGGCGACCCTAAAACGTGTATTTTCGGTGAAATCTCGGTAACGAACTTTTGAGTGGATGGCAATACCTTCTCTGTACACTATATACATAATACGTGTACAGAAAGTAGTAAGGTTTTATAACAATAATTTTCATTAATATTAATAGAGGTGGGGAAATTCATGTGAATGTAATACTTTAGATATTTTGTTGATGAATTTGAACTTAACAGTGTCTTTAGTCGCTGAAGTGTAGTTTTTCTTTCTCTATCATGTATACAGTGGATAGAACAGATGATATACATTCCAGTAAGAAAAATGGATATCGAGATTCCGCCGGTAATATATGTTCTGAGGCCCCCGAATCCAAACAAATACATTATTAGAAAAAGGATTGCGTGCGCATGTGTACGTGTGCAAGCAATCCAACTCAGATATCTATATAAACAGGTTGGGAGATGAATAAGTGAAAATAATTTTATATTTAGTAGAGTGCTTATAACACAACAGCGTATCTCATTTTGTTCGCTTACTAAGAGCATTGTCATAAATGAAGCACAAATTTCATGGTCTGTGTTTGGAACTGTCCTAAGCCAAGTCTATGCGCGTTTACTTACATAACACCACACTTAATTTTGTCGAGCAGGACAAAGGATATAGGGTAGAGGAGGGTCATTCGCGTGACCTGTTCCGTGAACAGCCGTCTGAAATTGACGTCATGAACAAAACTTCAGAAAAAACGTAACAACTGCAAATACAGGATAATCATCACAGCGACATCAAACGTTGATACAAATATTTGCACTTACCTTCCACCCTTTATGTGAATGTGTGAATGTGTGTGTGTGTGTGCGTGCGTGTGCGCGCGCGTGTAGGATAAATACCAAACTTGGTATATGATTCAGTATCTTCCAAAGATGGTCTCCCTCCGTGGTGTAGTGGTTTACCATTCAGCCTCAAAACCCAAGATTCATTTTCAAACCTGGGGAGGGTGATGTATTTTTTCGGTCCCGTTAGCCCTTAGCATGGTTTCCTTCGGAAGGGAAGTAAAGCTGGTGGTCCCATTCATGTTTATTTGCACATAAAACAACCCCATACCTTGAAAGAGGGCAAAATTCCGTCATTTCGCGTCCGCAAGTCGTGATTTCGCCCTACAGTGCAATTGTGGTCAAAGAGCATATCCCTCGTCACAATGGCGCATAGCGGCGATCTCACGAACTAGGAATTCAAATCTCATCAAGGAAGCATCGTAGCGATGTCTTGCCTTCCAAAGATGCGTTGATTAAAACACCGTAATATGTAATATATTTATATGCCAAATATAAGCTATCTTTAATTATCTGGGAACAGCTGGTAAAGACCTATTCAATCAGAAAGAATTTGATATAATCTTACATACCTGAACCTGAAGCGGAATACGAAAACGCGCTACACAAAAATGTAGATCGCTTTAAAAATGTATTTCAAATAACTTTTTTTGTGTGGCATCAGCAATTTAGGATATGCGGCGGTTCGAGTTTTTGCTGAGTTCTGCTTTCTTTGTTTGTAATTCAACCTCCTTTAACCGGTATATCACAGGGGACGATAAATAAAACCTGTGACATGAATCTCAAATGTGCCCGCGGTCCACGGATCTTAAAAGTTACTCGGCATTCATCTTCTCAGGATAAGAGGGATTCACTTTATATTAACAGAGATTCGAACTTGGAACCTCTTGAATGCTAGGAAGTATTTCGAAATGTTCAATAATGTTACAATTTCTTTTAAAATCCCGTCAACTTTAAATTGTTTCTCGCGGTGTAATGGAAAGACATGAACTTTTAAGGCCAGCGCAAACAGTTATTCTGAAACAGTTGAGAATTGCTATTACTTTTGCATCCATGTATAATGAAATGTGCAATGCAGCTATTTACCGAAAGGTTTATTTCGATTAAAATAAAGTAGGAAAGTAACATTTCCTAATAGTAATTTATACCCTCTAATAAGCAAGAGAGCGTAGTCATTATGTGAATGTAAAACATAAAATGTTCTTAATGTTGACTGTTTATTAATTATAAATGATAAACATACTTACATTTTCTTCCACTGAAAGATAAGGAATTATTTTTATTATAGAAAATCCTCTAGCCGCTTCCGAAAAAAATGTGACATATTAATATCAAGTCTAACCATACTTAACCTCAATGAATTAGTCAACAGTAACGAAATATAATGCAAAAACGTTTTGTACCGCTGTTTGCAGGATCCTAGTTTTCGCAGGTGGCCTGTACTTGTTGTGACTGTTATTTATTACACCTAAATTTGACTTGCTTTAATGTAATTTTCCCTTGCTACTATAGCTCGCCATTAGTGAATGCCCCACGCTAATTGCATTATTAAGGAAGGCAGCATGCCCATTATACACAGTTACACGGATGTAAAAGATGAGCTTTGACTAATTGCAATTTACCAGTTTGCCATTGTAGCTGAAATTCTGTTTATAAGCTACGACATAGCGTTAAATGTCTTGATTGAGAAAGAAAAGCTGAACCATGATAACACAAAGGCACAAAGCATTTAAAGAATATGCGCTACTTAAGCAGACATCTTTGGGTAAACAGCTAAAATGTTTATCATACGAGGGTGACACCAGAGGAGCAAAAATTATTTTATATCATATGCACATTGCTTTCTCTACCCACATCGTTTATTTTATATAACTTTTAATAACTATTCTTAGGACTGGTTTGTTACTTTCTTTTTCATTCCACCCAAAAACTCGATACCGAGATTTCACTGGAAATATTCATTTTGGGGACCCCTAAATATATTCAAAATTTAGAAAAGGATCTCTGTGTAAATGTGTGTATGTGTGTGTGTGAACAGCATAACTCAAAAACTGATACTTGATATTTACTCTTAATTTCAGCATCTTCTAAGGATGCAACACGAATATTTAAAAAAAAAAAAAAAAAAAAAAAAAATCCCTCACACACAATAACCCTTACATAGGATCATTTTCGAAATGTTTGCTTTTCTCAAAAATGGCTCTGACGATTTTGATTAAAATATCGTATATTAATATTTAGATGACAAATAAAATGCATATCTTGGATTTTCTAAGAAAAGCCTCTGACGTCCTCTTCATTCCGGGCGACTTTTGCATAACTAATAAAAAAAACTTACTTCACAGGAAATGCAGATCTCGTCAAAATACATAATTTATAGTTAACCATTTCTGAGATATTCTTTGTTACTGGTTAAAATTTTCCAGCACTTTTGCTATTCTCAAATTGGAAGATGCTATTTGAATTGTTTTTATTTTTTTATCCTAGTCAAACAAACAGAATGGACTTCCAATACCATCACATAGCGATCGGCTTTTAAAAGATTTGACTATCGTTTCAACTTATTGTATTTCCTTATTCCCTTGTACACGGAAACAATATGGTACTTAAATCATTTTTGCTAATGTTTATCTTAAGCATGGAGCTGATAGACGAGAAAGCCTTTGTAAGAACAGTAGATTTTCACACTATTTTACTTTCTCTACACGTACTATGTACTTAGTGTATAGAGAAGGTATTGTAATGCACCCAAAAATTCGGTCCCGAGATGTCACCGGAAATACATGTTTTGGGTCCCTCTGAATCCAAAAAAAAAAAAAGCATTTTTAGAAAAATGTCCGTGTGTGTGGGCAGGATAGCTCAAAAACGAAAAGACCGTTAAATGCCAAACTTGGTATTTAAGTTTGGTGTCTTCCAAAGATGCGACACGAAGATTTTCAAGAAAATCCCCACCCCATACACTTCACATAGAACTTTTTTCAAAAAGTTTGAATTTCTCAAAAATGACTCTAATGATTTTGATTAAAATATCGTATATCAAAAATATTTACATGACAAATAAAATGTATACCCATATCTCTTAATTTTCTGGGAATAGTTTCTAAGGGCTACTTTATTCTAAATGCATTTTATGGAATTTTGCATAACTGCTAAACCGTAAGAGATGGACAAAAGCTTACCACACAAAAAAATGTATAGCACATTAAAAGACACCACTTATATTGTATACATTTTTTACGAGTTGATCGTTTTTGAGATATTCCTTGTTTTTGGTTTCAGCTTTGAAAAACTTACTTTTCTCGTGCAGGAATTGGTCAACTCCTGTCCATACAAACAAAGCAACTTCAGTCACATAGCAACTAACTTTTGACTATCGCTTTAACCTATGGTACTCCCTTATTTCGCTTCTACTTACAAGGAAGCAAGTAATAAGACGCAGAAATAGGTTGCATGTACAAAGGATAGAGAGCACTGATTTCAAATTCATATGTTGAAAATCAGAAAATTCTGTTTCATATAAGTGACACCTAAGATAGATGCTGAACTTAAACATAAAATGTATTTATCCGACATTTCTTTTTTGATTTATGCTTTCTATCTCTTTCACCGCGGTTTTGGGAGGTGTAACCAGGAACAAAACAGTATTGAAAAATCCAATAAAATAATGTTATCCCGGAAATGGCTGATGCAACAAAAATTTTAAAAAATGTTTATCTGTTTACGACACTCAATTTCCAGGATCATATCAGCGCCGCCGGTATGCCGGAATTTCGTCCCGCAGGAGTTATTTTACCTGCCAGTAAACATAGGCGGCAGCGCATAATCAACTGAGCTAGACAGACAGACGATTCAACAAAAAGCTACTTCAAATTAATTACGTCAATTAAACAGAGCTACATTTTTTGGCTGTACATTTTTGTCTATCTATTACCGTTTAACAATATATAAAAACTATACAAAATGCCTTCCGAATGAAGATGAAAATTCAAAAAAATACAAAAATTTGAAATTGTTTTTCTATGGTTCATGTGGGGAGATTTTCTTTAAAATCCTGTCACATCTTGGAATATTACGTACTAAACTTAAATACTAAGTTTGTATTTCTTCAGGTTTTCGTTGTTGAATTATGTTGTTCACTCACACACACACATACACACAGACACACTTTTTTCTAAAATGTTTTACTTTTTTGTTTTAGGGAGCATCAATACATGTATTTTCGATGAAATTTTGATATCGAATTTTGAGTGGAATAAAATATCTTATACATTATCTATTAGGTACATATTAATATAAAGTAAAAATAATTAAAACATCATGATACGAGCGTTATGCCGAAAAGTTTTAGCAGCTCTTAAACTAGAAGTCTGGTTATCATGGAATTCTTTTTGTTTGAAAGAGCACGTTTTTGGACCTTGGAAGGTGACAGTCAGTGAAGACGCATGCGAAAGATGGATCTCTCTCGACACGCATTGATATATTATGACAATAAAAAGCAGTTAAATGCACAGAAATACTACTCTTCTCTAGTAAATGTGTTTGGTGAGTCTTCCCCTTCCAGGGCCACCGTTGGAAATTGATTCCGTGAATTTTCAAGGTATCGGGAGTTTCTTGAAGATGAACCTCGTTCTGGTCACCCAACAACAGCAGTGACCCCAGAAAACGTTGATGCTGTGAGGAAAGTGATTAAAGATGATCCTCATCTCATATTTTGTGACATTTGAGGGACCCTAAATATTGGATCGACCGCATCGCAGACTATCCATGATTATTTAGGCCTCAACAAGAGATGTATCCGTTAGGTGACACATTCCCTGAGAGAAGCTCAAAAGTATGCAAGAGTGGGTTGGTGTCACTTTATGCTCGAGAAATTTGACAAAGGACGGTCCAAAGACAGCTACAGTATCGTCACGGAGCATGGATTTATCATTATAACCCCGAAACGAAGATGCACTTCTCAATTTGGTGCCTTCCAGTTGAGCAACCACCCACAAAAGTCCGGAGAAGTAGGAGCTCTGAAAAGTTAATGCTGAGTGGTATGTGACTGAATGTCTGCCGAAAGTCATCACCCAAAATGGAGGTCACAGCACCCAAAATCACCATGACAATGCCTCAGCAGACACAGCTGTCAGAACAATTGACTTCTTGGAGAAGAAAAAGGTGCGAATCTTGCCGCACCCACCCTATTCACCTGGTCTGGCCCCTTGTGACTTCTTCCTATTCCCAGAAACAAGAGAAGAAAATTGGGCAACATTTTACATCCGATGCAGAGGCCATTGCTGCATACAACATACAACAGTGCTCTAAGTGACATGCCTAAAAAAGCTTGACTGAGACATTTTCTAAGTGGTTCCAAAGGATGGAAAAATGTATAAGTACTCAGGAAAAGTATTTTGAAAGGTGATATTTTCTAAATGAATTGATTTTTCTGAATCTTTCCCAAAATAACTTTGGTATTAGCTCCACCATACTTCTATTATGATAGCATCAGGAGGATGAAGTGATTCACCTTAATATCTCAATAATTATTGAGAATAGAATAATGTAGAGAGACCTCTGATACAATCCGGGGTCTAATGTATCAATTGTAAGTTTGGGGCGGGTGGGAATGTCAATGCTATGCGGAATTTATGTCCAGAAGAAAAAACAGACTTGAGAATAAGTATGGATAAATAAACACAGCTGAGATATGATGAAAATCTCTAGCTGGTAGCCCTTGATGATATTTATTTTGAATTCCCTTGCTTAATGTTTCAAGTTTAGAATTAAAGAAAATCGAAGTTCATGATGACCTATATCCTTTTAACTTTCAGTATGATATAGTAACATTGACTTAAACAAACTGTTCATTTATTTATTGCAACGCAATCAGCAAACTACAGGTAATCAATTGTGTGCTTCATAAATTCGAATGCTTTTCCTTCTTGTTCTCTGTTCAGCTTTTTCTAATGTTTCTTTTGAACAGATTGACCTTGTTCCTTTAGAATACTCAGTTTTGTGCACTGTTGCTATACTTCCATTCGACCTATTTGTTATTTCAGCAAAAGTAAAACAGTTAAAATTAACTGCAATAACAAGCGCCAAATCAGCCCCTTTGAATGTACCATTAGCTACAAACTTCAACATTTTCATGCTATAGTCTATGAATTCTACGTTTAAAAATGCATACATTTCCTAAGTAAAATATTTTTCTTATGTTTAATTAATGTATAAGTGCATTAAAACAGGAGTGTTGAAGTCATGAGAGAAAAATGTTGGCAAAGAAATGGGTTAATCATTTTTAGTCATTAATGTTGTTGCTTTCAAATTCTTAAATTGTCTTCAATGTGATCAAAATTAACCCGCATGTCTCAAAAAACCAACATTTATTTAGTTTTTAGTAGATTGAATAACTATTTAATGCACGCAAAAACATCAATTTTGGTTGTAGCACAAAAGCCCCAACGGATCATACAGTGAATAATAAGATGAATTACCTGAGATCTCATCTCCGTATAAATCTGCCTTTATCAGAGTTATAAAAACGGATTGCTGTGCAGTGATAAAAATCGCTTAACTAAAGTACAAGGCGATTCCGGCAAATTAACCCACGGCTTGGCTCACCATTTCTTTGAAACAACATAAGAGGCAAACACGAAAAAGTTTTAAAATTATTTCCAAACTGGAAAATTAATTCCAGACAAAGTAAGGGGGGGGGGGGGTAGGAGAAGGAGAAAAGGAAACGAACGGCGTATTATTTCAACTATAAAAGGCCCATTATACGTCAGGGTCTTGGAAAGAGATGGAAAGAGGGCCTAGCTAGAGTTTGTTTTATAGCACTGTGTGCCAACTCTCTTTCCGAAGTTTTGTGTCTATGCTAATAACTTGAAGCCATTCACAATGGATGGATTTTCGTTCCGTCCGTATCGTAAAAGCATTCATTTCGTCCGACTATTGTCTAACAAAAAGTTTTTATTTTCCTCTTTTGACAAAGAGGAGAACGAGCTTGGGAAGAGATGGAGGAAAGAGAGGGGGCGGGGAGGGATGAAAATTTTAATTAAACTAAGTTTAAGCTCCTCTATAACCGGTGCCTTTTGTCACAACAAAATTTAGATACAAATTTAACTGAAAATGAGGTAACACCTAGAATATCTAACGAGGCGAGAGCTCAAGTGCTGCAGGGTTTGTAAGTACATCTTCCTCCATAGAACAAAGCAAGCGGCGATTAGATCTAACTAGAAAGGAAACCAGGAAATGGTCCCAACATAATGCCCATTGTCCAATCATTTTCTAATTATTGATCCAGCACCCAGAAGCGCTACCAGGGCTACATTTCCGATCGGTAAATTTGCATAATGGTACTCAATTCCATCTCCAAAATTCCATCACTCTTTAGAAATTATAAAGGAACTTTTGCTGATTTCACAGATTGTGGAAAAAAAAATAATGACTACCTCCATTGAAAAACCTTGCAAGAATCACCTTACTGAAAACAAACAAAAACTATAACAAACACAAACAATAAAAATCTTATGTGTTCCATTCAAATGACTTTCTCTACATATCTGTAACAAATTATAGTTAAAAAGGTTATTCTTCTGTTTGCTTCATGCTAATCGAGATTAACATTAGCAGAAATGGTCTTATTACTTGCTTCGTTCTTGGTAGAAGGGAAATAAGGGAATACACTAGGCTAAAGCGATAGTCAAATTCCCAAAAAGCTGTTGCTATGCGATGGTACTGAAATGTTGTTCTCTTTGCATGGTCAGGAATAAAACAAAAGGAAAACGAGTCTGCCTCCGTGGTCGAGTGGTCAGCGAGGTTCCGGGTTCGATTCCCGGCTGGGGCGGGGAATTTTTCTTTAATCAGAATTATTCCCTATCCCCCACAGAGTCTGGAAGTATGAATGTGAGAGTGAATGTGCGTATGTTTAGTAATATAAAGTTATTATGTTTAGTAATATAACAGTTTCACAAGTCACAGCCCCCGATATAACCATTGATGTTAAAGGGGCTATACAAATGAAACAAACAATAAAAGGAATATTGACTACCTATTTAAGAAAATACAAGTATTTTAAAATTGAAACAAGAAATACCTCGAAAGCAGTTAACTCAAAAACGCGACGTGCTTTAACATCTAAATTTTTGTGTAGAAAGAGTTGTCTATCTCTTACGGTTTACCAGATATGCAAAAGCTCTCCAGAATAAAGAGTGCTTCAGAGGCTATTCCCAGAAAATTCAAGATATGAATGTTTATTTGCCATGGAAATGTCTTCAATATTTTAATCAAAATCGTTTGAGCCATTTTTTAGAAAACGTAAAATTTGAAAATTTTATCCATATAAAGGGTATTTTGTGGTGGAGAGATTTCTTGAAAATCTTCATGTTACATCTTTGGAAGCTACTAATCTTAACTACCGAGTTCGGTACTTTACCAACTTTTCGTTCTTGAGTTATGCTGTGCGCACACATATTCATTCTCTCTCTCCGTCGCACACATAACAGATCTTTTTTATAATTTTTTATTCAGGTTCCCAAAACATGTATGTCCTTAAAATCTCCGCACTGAAATTTTAGTTGGAATACAAACTTTCCTTATTTGCTATACCTAGCATGTAATTTTGGAGTGTGAAGAAACTAAAGAAATGAGAGCAATCCTAGGATTGAGAAGTGGAATAATTTAAAAAGAAAACCAAACTTCATCGTGACATATTTGAAGGTGTTGATAGATCTACTAAGGCGTTATTAGAAATTTTAATTCAAGGACGAATTTTTCGTAAAGGTTTATACATTAGTTAATTTATATATCGTAAAGGACCTTTTATAGATATTAATGATTTTTAAGCTCTGCATTAGAGTTGAAGAGGAAAAAAGTTGGTGAATATGAAAGCTAGGCCGGGGTTTTAGAGTTAGGGAATTATTTGGGCAAGATTAAAATAAAATGTTTCAAGAAAGGAAAAAAAAAAAAAAAGGGCAACAATATCGCAGTAACACAATTAAACAAGGTTAGAGGTTGAGGTCATTTTTATATGTAAGTTGGCCTGATAATTGAATAACCTCAAAGTACAAACTACTTGGACCACTTGGTTATGCAGCAACTCGGGAGGTCACTAATATTTAGTATTACTATTTTTTTTTGTATGGCCATGTATCACAGAAACCTTTTGTATTATTGAGTGGAAATAAACTTAATTCAATGCTTAGTATACGAGTAAAGGAAATTAAAAATGTTTTTCACATTCGGGTCTTTCACCACAGATCGATTCGCCCTAGAGAGACAAATCGACACAATACGCACTGAGCTTCTCTCAAAGATAAGACATATATGTCGATATAGTTGCCATGTAATTTCAGCAACTCTGAGATATCACGCATTAAAGCCGGTGTGCAATTTCACGCATAAGGAAGACGAGTGGAAGAACAATTGAATCATCATTCACCCAAACCACACTGTAAGCAACAAAACTTGCTGCTGATACACCTTTACTGCCTGTGAGCTTTGTAATGACATCACTGATCTTACTGAATCAGTTCTCTTCAATGAAACACTATTATGATCAGCGATATTACCATTTACTGTAATATTCTACTAATTTATTTAATTTTTAAGCGAAATATTGTCTCTAGCTAAAAAAAAAAAAATACCTAGAGTGTGCAATAGGACGGTTTTGTAATTGCTGTTTCTTTCCTTTCTTTTATACTATTACATGCAGTAAGTAGAGGAAATATTACCCTCCATCAAACAACAACAAAAAAGACAATATTTCACCCGCAAAATATGTTTTGAGATTCACTAAATCAAAAATTATACTTTTTGACTTTCTCTAGCCCCGTATGTATTAAGTACATAGGAATAGAGAAGTATTGTATTCCACCCAAAATGTCGATACCAAGATTTCACCAAAAATGCATGTTTTAGGACCCCCTGAATCCAAAAATAAGCATTTTCAGAAACAGGGCCGTGTGTGTGTGTCTGCGGAAAGCATAGCTCAAAAACGAAAAGACGGTTAAATACCACACTTGGTATTCAAGTTTGGTAACTTCCAAGGATGCGGCACGAAGGTTTTCAAGAAAATCCCCCCTAAGTACCCTTTACATGGAAAACTTTTCGAAAATTTTGTTTTCTTAAAAATGGCTCTAACGATTTTGATTAAAATACCACATATTAAAGCCATTTCTATCACAAATAAAATGTATATCTTGAATTTTGCTTAATTTGCATAACTTGTAAACCGTAAGAGGTAGACAAAAACGTACTATACAAAAAATGTATATCTTGTTAAAATACACAAGTTATGTCAAATACAGTTTTTTCGTGGAGCTTACCGCTTTCGAGGTATTCTTTGTTATTAATTTTAATTGTGAAGAACATATAATTTTCTCAGACATAAGTGACCGTTTCTCTTTTGTTCTACCCCTGGCCAAGCAAAGAAGCGATTTGCAGTGACAATCGCATAACGACAGCTTTTAAAACATTTGACTATAATTTTAGCCTAGTGCATTCCCTTAGTTCCCTTCTACTTATAAGGAACTAATTAATAAAATTCTGCTAATGTTTATCTCGATTAGCATAGTGTTGAAGGAAGTTTGTTTGTAGAGTAGCTAGAGAAAGGCATGTGAGTGTAATACATCAGATTTTTACATACTGGTCCGTCTGCGGGCGCATAATAAATTTCTCTGTGAGCATCTATGCTTGAAAACAAAAAGACAATTAAATATTTACTAACTTAGTATTTAGGCTTCAACATTTTCAAGAAAATGTCCCAGCCAAAAATATTTTTGCATGGAAATAATTTCGAAAATGTTGATGGCTCTACGATTTTGATTAAAATACCTTATATTTTATTTAAGACATTTACATGGCAAATAAAATGCATATCTTGAATTTTCTGAGAATAGCTTCTGAAGACCTTTTTATTCTGGATGACTCTTACTGAATTTTGCATAACTGGTAAACCGTAAGAGATACACAAAAACTTATTACACAAAAGACTTAGATGTCGATATGACACAAAATTTATGCCATATACATTTTTTTTTCGTGGAGTTGGCCTTTTTCGAGATGTTCATTGATATTGATTTCAGTGTAAAAATACTTATAACTATTCTCATACGGGAAGTTGTCAACTTCTGGCCATGCAAAGAAACAGATTTCAATCTCACAGCACCCACATTTTAAAACTTTGACTATCGGTTTAGCCTAGTGTATTCCCTTATTTACCTTCTACTTACAAGGAACTAAATAATAAGACTGTTTCTGCTAATGTTTTAGCATGAAATAGAAGAATAAGCTTATTAATAATAATTTGTTACAGAGATGTAGAGAAAGCCATGTGAATGGAAAACACCAGACTTTTTAAGATATTTTCATAATAAGAAATGTGTTGTTTTAATTTTATTGAAATAGCCTCAAGACCTTTTCATTATGAAAGAATTTTGCAGAAATAGTAAACCGTAAGGGATAAACAAATTCTTAGTACACAAAAATAGTAACGTCTCGTTAAAACGCACAACCTATTCCAAATACCATTTCCGCGGTATACCTTGTTACTGGTTTTAATTTTCTATCACTTATACTGTGCTCAAGTGGGAAGCCGTTTTTCATTTACTTTTAAGAGATCATCTCTTAAAAGATTTGATTATCGCTAAAGCCTATTGTATTCCCCTATTCTTCCCACTGTACCAACAAGGAATTATGAAATAAAAGCATTTATGTGGCAACTAGAAGCAGAATGAAGGGATAGAAAAGAAAAAAAAAAAAGACGCTTTCCTATGAATAGTTTGTATAAGCTAAATAAAAATAAATGATACTTCGTAGAGAAAGTCATGAGAGCCTAACACATTATTCAGCTAAATACATTGGCTTTTAGAATGGAGAAAATATTTTAGAACGAGTTCCAAGGAAATATGGGACTATCAGAATAACTATTACCCTGAGTTCATCAACATACGTTTTGCTTCATGGTTGACAAACGAAAAAGCAGGTATACAGTGTTGAACATTAAAATTGAATCTTTAGCTTGGCCTCTGTAAAATAAATGAATAGTGTTTTTGTTATGTGCAGGAACAAAAACACCTTCCTCCTCATTTAGAGAGGAAAAATATAAACAAAACTTTTGGTCCATTACGTAGGATAATCATACGACATAATTACAGTACGTCATCCACAAATTCCATATTCTAATTATGCCGTTAATTACGTCATGGAATAAGCTTCTTAATGATAACATCAAAATATATTTCTGTGCATATATGAAAGAAAGAGAGAGAGAGGTAGAGAGAGAGAAGGCACAGAGAAGAGCGCGAGAGATAAAACAGGCTGTGAAAATTACTCTTGTTGCAATTTTAAGAAGAATACAAAGGTATTTCAAATTAAGATAGAATTTTTATGGAAAGGGTTGCAATTTGAAATAGCAATCATTTTTTAGGAAGCATATCAGGTGATGAGCATTTTTAATTTAAATATTATTCATACATGAATCCGATCATTTTGCAGAACTCATGTCCCAAAAATGAGTTCTGACGGCTTCCTGTAATGTCTTCAAAACTATACATTATATCATTGCCTAGTTATATTGTGTTGTTAATTTAAACTGTATGCAGAAAATACAAATTTAAAATAAAATTAAGTTATGGTGTAGATGCTTATAAGACAGTGTAAATAAGAATGTTAAGTTATTTCAAGCTTGAATCTACAGAGATGATTAAAATGGCTGATAAAAAAAAAAGCTAAGCATATGGTAATCAGAATTCTTCCATTATCTTGTTATATTTATTTGAGTTACATACTTGTTTTTCTTCCACACCATACATCACTGGAGATAAGGTTTGATGTAAACAATCTGATCTGCTTGCATTTTGTTATGGCTCTTCTGAAAGTTACTTTTTTGTGAGTCCTGAAGTACCTATATGCTATTCACCAAGTTATAAAAATGTTATCCTTGATTTTCTTCCGAAGTCCAATTTTTTCACAACCATCTAGACGTTTTAAGGTGGAAGTAGCAATAAATTACGTGCATTAAATGCAATAGTAGACAAAAACGTTTCGATCGCGATTATTCTGTTCGGTCGCAGAGAGTGGTCGTCCTATAAATTTTGTTATCTTTACGAAAAAGCAGAAATAGACAAGTGTTTAACTTTTATGTCACAAAGTTGCCTACCATGGTCAGTAGTTTCTCCAAACAATCACATTTATAACGCTAGAGAGATGGTAGAACAATAATAATATATATTTTACCTTTACTCTTTATTTCGCAAAATCTACTTTTAACTTTAGAATCTGCAGTAGCTATTATTCAATCTTATGAACATTATATTCTAGAGAAGTTATTAAACTACCACTAATTGATCAAATAGTTGGATAGACTATGAAGCCCGGAATTTAAAATAGTGAGTCGTTTTGAAGGTATGTAATCTCAAAATTAATTTGAGATCACCTGAGAAGACGAAATATGGCAGTGTTAAATGTTTAACGCCCCTCTTACTTCGTGCAGTGCGAGTTGTGGACACTGATGAAGTAACGACGCACGAAATGAAATGCTTATTGAGAAAGGGGAAAGTTGGGAAGGAAACGACCCAGAGCTAAGCGGCAATTGCCAGTTAATGCGGACTGAGAAAAACCTGGAAAAAACCGCAGTCAGGGAAGATGGTCCTGTCTACATTTGAAGTCAGATCTACCATTCACCCGAGTCGGTTGAGGTAATGATGACAATATTCTTGATTAAAGAGGACGGAAATCCAAGACTTTAGGTATCCTATATTTTACAAATATACATATGATCTATATTTGGTGCATTTGGAGAACTAAATTTTGCATCTACTTTCTAGAGCGTAAGCTATAAAATTACTTAGGTTGAAGAAGTATAGCATTCCACCCAAAAATTCGATATCAATGCTTCATCGGAAGCATGAATCTTGAGTATTTGAACTCCCCATTCAAACATCAAAACAAAATAAGCACACGTTTAGAACGAGGCTCCCAAGTGCGAATGTATGTGAACAGAATGCATTCAAAATAAAAAGTCGGATGAGCACCACACGCGTGAAAGAACTGGAGAAACATGGCAAGCGAAGTTTTACAAGAAAATGCCCGTACTACAAATCAACTTCTCTGGAGCAATGACATAGCTATAATATAGCTCTTAGTTGTTTATGGCTTAACTATTCCTGTTAAAACACCACATATTTAAGCCACGTGCATGATAAAATAAGGTTATCTTCAATTTTCTATAGCCGCCTGTGACGTCTTCTTCATTTTGTATAATTATAGACATCTAACTACACTAAAATCTAGAACGCATTTAAATGTATAGTTTTGGAAAATAACCGTGGTATAAGTTAGGCGTTTCGTAGCATTTGTTACATAGTTGATTAGGACCAGTTGAAAAATTCAATGTCACAGCCGGGAATTGAGCAACCGCACAGAGAGCGGGAGAACCGTGTTCAATTCCCGGCTGTGACATTGAATTTTTCAACTGGTCCTCATCAACTAACTGCATATCATTGTACCTTTCAATAATATGTAGGAGAGAGGAGTATTACAATTATAATTTGTTACATATTTAGCTTTTGTCAGGTTGATGGCATGCGTTAAGTACCTGCAACACATTTTGTACTAGTTTTATTTATTCCCTCATGGATTAATTATTATCTATCAAATTGACTTACAATATGCAAACAGTTACATAATCAAGTCCGTACTTCCTAATTTAAGATTATTTTTAGCCAAAATTGGTGATTAACATAACATGATTAGAACAATCACTTGTTTTATGAATACCCTCATATAAGAGGTCGCCCTCCGTGGTATAGTGGTTACCCTGCTAGTTGTGTATACCTTGCAAGGTTATAGGTTGATGGTGGAGGGTGATGGATTTTTTTCGGAAGCAAAACCCCTTAGCTAGGTTTCCTTCGGAGTGGAAGTAAAGCCTGTGGTCCCGAGTAATGTTTATTTGCTCTTAAAAGAATCCTATACCTTGAAAGAAAAAGGTTTCTGGGCAAAATGTCGCCATTCCGCATCCGCAATGATTTCGTCCTACAGTGGCATCTGAGAACGACGAGCGACTCATAGCGGCGAACTCACGAACTAGAAATTCAAATGGGATCAAGGAAACATCTATGCTCCACTTAGTAACTGTTTAGGAAATTTAACTCCTATACGAGATTAAGTATGTTTAGTTGTTATGTAAGGTTGTTGAACGTCATGCCAACTTGTGATTTGTTTCTCTTCTAGCCACATGTGTTTACATAATGGTATAACATTGAATAAAAATCTCATGTGCTCCATTCACATGCCTTTCTCTAAATCTCCGCAACAAATTAATGCTAAAAAGCTTATGCTTTTATTTACTTCATGCTAATCGAGAAAACATTAGCAGAAAGTCTTATTACTTGCTTCCTTGTAAGTAGAAGCGAAATAAGGGAGTATCGTAGATTAAAGTGACAGTCAAAAGCTGGTTCCAATGTGACTGAAGTTCCTTCATTTGTATGCACAGGAGTTGACAAATTGCTGTATGAGAAAAGTATGGCTTTTTTTTTTTTTACTTTTTCTATATGTATCATATACATAGTGTATACAGAAGGTATTGTATTGCATCCAAAAATTCGATACCGAGATTTCACCGGAAATATATGTTTTGGGATCCCCTGAATCCAAAAAAAAAAAAAAACTATTTTTAGAAAACTGTCCGTGTGTGTGTCTGTGGGCAGCATAGCTCAAAAACGAAAAGACCGTTAAATACCAAAGTTGGTATTTTAAGTTTGGTATCGTCCAAGGATGTAACACGAAGATTTAAAAAAAAAGAAATCCCCCACCCCAAACTACCCGTTACAAGGAACTTTTCTCGAAAATTTTGATTTTCTTAAAGATGGCTCCAACGATTTTGATTAAAATATCGTATTTAAAAATATTTACCTGACAAATAAAATGTGTATCTTGAATTTTCTGGGAATAGCCTCTGAAGACTACTTTATTCCGGATGAATTATACGGAATTTTGCATAACTGCTAAACCGTAAGACATGGACGAAAACTTAAAACACAAAAAATGTAGAGCACGAAGCACACAAACTATGTTATAAAATTGTCTTTCTTGGAGTTGATCGTTTTTGAGATATTTCTTGTTTTTAGTTTCAGCTTTGAAAAACATACTTTTCTCATACAGGAATTTGTCAACTCCTGTCCAGAGAAACAAAGGAACTTCAGTCACATAACAACCAGCTTTTGACTATCACTTTAACCTATGGCACTTCCTCATTTCCCTTCTACTTACAAATAAGTAATACGACTATTTCTGCTATTTTTTTTTTCTCGATTAGATGAAGTAAATAGAATAATTAGTTGCAGAGATGTAGGGAAGGTCATTTAAATGGAACATTTTCGAAAAAAAGTTCCATGTAAAGTGTAGTTTGTGGTGCGGAGATTTTTCTCAAAATCTTCGTGTCGCATCCCTGGTAGATACTAAACTTAAATACCAAGTTTGGTATTTTACTGACTTTTCGTTTTTGAGTTATCGTGTTCACAATCACACGGACACACAGACACAAACACACACATGGACCTTTTTCTTAAAATGCTTTTTTTTTTTTTTGATACATATGTTTCCGGTGAAATCTCGGTATCGAATTTTTGGGTGGAGTGCAATACCTTCTTTATACACTCTGTACATAGTACGTGTAGAGAAAGTAAAAATCTGATGATTTCCATTTACATGACCTTCTCTACATCTCTGCAACAAATTATTGTAAAAAGCTTATGCTTCTATTTATATCATGCTAATCAAGAAAAAATTAGTAGAAATAGTCATATTGCTTATTTCCTTGTAAGTAGAAGCGAAATAAGGGAGTACCATAGGTTAAAAAGATAGTCAAAAGCTGGTTGCTATGTGATTGAGGCTCCTTTGTATGGATAGGAGTTGAGAAATTCCTGTATGAGAAAGTTTAAGTTTTTTTAAAACTGAAACCAAATACAAGGAATATCTAAAAAACGACCAACTCTGCGAAACAAATGTATAGAACATAAATTGTGTGTTTTAACGTACTGTACATCTTTTGTGTGGCAACCTTTTCTCCATCTCTTATGGTTTAGCAGTTATGCAAAATTCCGTAAAATTCATCCAGAATAAAGAGGTCTTCAGAGGCTATTCCCAGAAAATTGAAGATATACATTTTATTTGTCAGGTAGATATCTTTGATATACAATATTTCAATCAAAATCGTTAGAGCCATTTTTGAGAAAATAAAAAATTTCGAAAAAAGTTCTATATAAAGGGTAGTTTGGGGTGGGGGAGTTTTCTCAAAATCTTCGTGTCGCATCTCTGGAAGATCCTAAACTTAAATACCAAGTTTGGTATTTTACCGACGTTTTGGTATCGTGTTCACTGACACACGGACACAAACATACACACACGGACGTGTTTCTGAAAATGCTTTTTTGGATACAGGGGACTCTAAAACATATTTCCGGTGAACTCTTGATATCGAATTTTTGGGTGGACAATATTTTCTCTATACACTAGGTACATAGTACGTATAGAGAAAGTATTATCATATGCAGAATATTCACTAGTTCAGAGGTATATTTGTATTGTGTAATTGAGGAATGGATGCTAAAAGTGCAGAAACAAAATGAAGGAAACAAATCATAAATCTTATGATATGCTATTAAATTAGAACATGTCATACTCTACTCCATTTGTCCAGCTCCATTGCTATCTAGATCGAGTTGTTTTTAAGTGATTGATGGAGATACTTTGACAGTTTAAGTAAAATGGCGTCATAACTAGTCCGCAATAAGAGGGGACTAGTGACGACTTAATTTTCAAAGGTTTCAGATTTTATATTACTTTCTCTAAACCCTTTAGCATACTGCTAACTATATCATAAATATTTTCTCCTTTAAATACATTCGAATACTTATAAAATTATACGCAAAAGCCAAGAAAAGGCCTTACTTTGACTGGTAACTAAAATGCTGTACAAACACCGCGCCCCTAATTAAAACGCAAAACTGAAATTGCTTTTATGCACATTAATGTTCGAATGCATGTGGTGTATTTTTTTAAAAATTAGCTTATAACACGTTTGAGAACTCTAGTTTTCAATGTAAATGCCAACTCTCAATGTCACTAAAACACTTTTCATGTACGATATGAAGGGTAGGATTTTTTTACTTTCCCTATACGTACTATGTACCTAGTGATGATTAGAGAAGGTATTGTACTGCACCCAAAAATTCGATACCGAAATTTCACCGAAAATACACGTTTTGAGCCCCCGTGAATCCAAAAAAAAAACTTGTTTAGAAACATGTCCGTGTGTGTGTGTGGGGGGGGGACAGCATAGCTCAAAAACGAAAAAATCGTTAAATACCACACTTGGTATTTAAGTTGGATGCGACACGAAGATTTTCAAGAAAATCCCCCCCCGACCCCAACTACCCTTACTTGGAAAAAATGTCTACAATTTTGATTTTCACAAAAATGGCTCTACGATTTTGACTAAAATCTCTTATATTTAAGATATTTACATGATAAATACAATTTATATCTTCAATTTTCTGGGAATAGCCTTTAAAGAAATGTTTATTTTGGATGAAGTTTGTGGAATTCTGTATAACTGGCAAACCGAAAGAGATAGGCAAAAACTTATCGCACCAAAAATATAGAGCTTGTTAAAACACACAATTTATATTACATGCATAATTGTTTCGTGAAGTTGAATGTTTTTGGAATATTCCTTATTATTAGTTTCAGCTTTCAAATACTTTTTCTCACACGGGAATTTGTCAAATCCTGTCCATACAAACAACGGTAGATCACTCACATAGCAACCAGCTTTTAAAAGCTTTAACTATCGATTTAAAGCAAAGGTAGATCACTCACATAGCAACCAGCTTTTAAAAGCTTTAACTATCGATTTAGCCTACGGTACCCCTTTATTTTCCTACTACTTACAAGGAAGCAAGTAATAAGATCCTTTCTGCTAATTTTTTCTCGATTAGCATTGAGTAAAGAGAAGAATAAATAATAATTTATTGTAGAGATGTAGAGAAAGTCGTGTAAATTGAACACACCAGATTTTTTATTCTGAATCTCATGTCGTATCCTTAGAGGATGAATTTAAAAATCAAGTTTGGTATTTAACCGAGTATTCGTATTTGAGATATGCTATCCACACGCGACCGCGCACGCGCTCGCTCAAACACACACACACACACACACACACACACACACACACACACACACTGTTGTAAACTTGTTACTGTTAACCTTAAAATGAGAAGGAAACAGTATCATAGAAAATGCCCACTGATGCCATCAAAGGTACGGCGTTAGGTAAGATGCAATGTAAAAGAATGAATTTAAATGCGTATTATAGTAAAATGATACTGTAATGCTCATGGATAATTACCATATGTAGAAGGGATGATCAGAAACTAAGGTTACAAAGCCTGCAGTGAAACGAGTATATTTTATTCCGTACAGCCAATCTGTTAGTACGTGCATTAGGATATTTTTCCACATAGTCTACATATCGGGTGAGGCACTAGTCACTTCGTGGGATGAGTTTGAATATTTCCTCCTGATAAAAATCCTGTACTTGCGTGTTCAGTCATGTTATTGTGAAGTGTTGCACCCCCTCATCTGAAGCGAATCGTCGGTCTCCTAGGTGTTTCTTCAAGTGAGGAAAAAGGTGAAAGTAGCTTGGAGCGTGATTCGAGCAGTAGGGAGAATGGTCGATGATATCCCAGTGAAACTGCTTCAATAATGTGGTGATCTTCTGGGCTGCACAAGGTCGCGCGCTGTTGTGAAAGAAGACACCATCGGTGACGAGTCATAACCGTTTCCTCCTGATTGCTTCGCGCAATTCGTGGTATGTTTGGCAGTATCGGTCAGTGGTCACTGTGTGCCCTCTTTCCAAAAATACCACGAGTATGACATCGCGCTGTCCTGAAACACTGTGGTCAACCCTTTCTAGTAGATGGCGCCATCTTAAATGTCTTTGCCGATAGAAAATCCATTACGACTACATACTGCTGGAGGTATAGTGGTGGATCTACGTTTCGTCACCCGTGACAATGCGGCGAAGAAAAATATTCCCTTTCGTGGAGAACCATTGCAAAAGTTGCAGACGTGCCCCCATGCGTTTCTCCTTGTGTTGATTGGATAGATTTTGTGAAACTCGTCGAAAGCAAACTTTCCGGTACTACAGAATCACGTGAACAACGTTCCCAGTTCTACCGCCTTATGTCGTTTTGCGTTCCTCCTGTTGTTCTGAATCAGCTCCTCTACATGAGCTGTGTTCAACTCTGTGGACGCCGTGCTAAATCAGCCATTGCGATCCTCGTCGATGACGTTTTCTGTACCGGCTGCAAACTTTCGCCACTATTCTGCGACATGTTGGCGAGACATTACAGTCTCTCCATAAACTTCTTCCAGTCGCGGTTACATGTTTCGCCCCAGAAATAGGATAACTGAGCGGATTTCTTCGCGAGATCAGTTTTCTAAACGAACTGCCATTTGTGCTTACCTTGCAGCACCTTGTTAAGATACAGCAGAGAGAACATTTCTGCGTCATACAAAGACACGTTACCACGGATTATTTAAATAAAAATGATTTAATTCCAAATATTTACTATCTTACTTTCTCAAACCTCTATCCTATGAAAACAAGCACTGAGATAAAGTGTTTCATTCTTTCCGAAATGGAGTTAATAGATTTTGATATCCGCCAAATCTTTCTGGATGAACAACATTATTAGGCACATTCTTAATCACTTCGAAAGCTGTTAACGACTGCTAACCTCAACAATAACAGTTAGCAAACCACCTGAGTATGCATTTGAGCCAACAGTATTATTTGCGGCATAAAATCATCAGGTCAAGTTTAGTAAAATACCAACCCAATTATACTAGGGTCGGCTGATAGGTCCTGGGCTTTTCAATGAAAACAGCACTTAATTTATGTTATTTTTTTTCCTTGCTTAATTTCTCAACATAATCTCCAGAAAGGCTAATACATTTGTCATATCGGTGTATTAATTTAATTAAACCATCTCTATAGTACGATTTATCAAGGTCCTCAAAATAGCTGTTTACCGCAGCAATGACCTCCTCGTTGCTGTGAAATCTTCGTCCTCCAAGAAATGTTTTGAGGTTTGGGAACAAGTGGTAGTCTCTGGGTGCTAGATCTGGCGAATAGGCTGGATGTTCAAACAATCCGAAACTTTAATCCACATATTTTTCCCATTGCAATGACTGAACGATGGGCCGGAGCATTGTCGTGATGAAGAAAGAGTCTTTTTCTTTTCACCTCATCACTCAAACGTTGCAGTACGCTTGCGTGCTAGTCACCAGTGATGCTTTTACTCTTTTCCAAGTAATCAATAAAAATAATTCCCTGTGCATCCCAGAAAACACTCGCCATAACCTTATTAGCTGACAAAATTGACTTTGCCTTTTTTTGCAGTTGGTTCACCTGGCGTAATCCACTGTTTTGACTGAGATTTACTTTCTGGAATGTAGTGATGATCCAAGTTTCATCCATGGTAATAAGCCGTCTCAAAAAGTCACTAGTAATTTTACGGTAGAGCTCCACATTCTTAACAGAAACAGTTTTTCTTTGCAGCTTTTGATCATGTGTCTCAAACGCGGCATCCATCTTGCATAGACCTTGTGAAAGGCCAAAACATTACTTAAAATATTACCTGCACGTTCCTTTGATACGTTACAGCCTATCTGCTATCTCAAACAACTTTTATCTGCGGTGTTCCAATACTAAACAATGCATTATTTTCAATGATCTCTGGAGTAGTCACTTCTACAGGGCGTCCAGAGCGAGGCTCATCACTAGTGCTCATTTTAAACTCTGCAACCCACCGTTTAGTCATTGAATATAAAGATGAAGAGTCTTTCAATGTACTGTCCATTTCCTCCTTTATTTCTTCGGGCATTAAGCCTTTCAAATGGAAGTATTTAATCACTGCTCGTTTTTCCAAATCCTCCACTTTCGTGAAAACTCTAAAGTTATCTTGTTTAAAATGCTTTCATTCGAAAACTAAACAAGCTATTGACTTGTAACTATGGATACAAGCTAGTCTAGAGTTAAACTATACGATGCTACCGTCTAACAGGCCAGGTGGCGCCATATCTGCATGAGGCCCGGGACCTATCAGCCAACCCTCGTACTAGTTACGTCATCAGCAGTATGTGTCCAGCAAAGCAGCATCCGTAGGATCAACAGGCGAAATATCGTAGCAGCAACGAGCATCCTACACCATATGTAGCCTCCAGCGAAAACCTAGGTATATGATCCTACCCTTTTCCTGGGAATAGCTTCTAAATCCTTCTTCAATCTGGATGACATTTGTATACTCTTGTTAAATTAATACTGTTGTTGGTTTTTTTGTTTTTTGTTTTTTTTAGTTCCCATTTTCGAGATATTCCCTATTCTTGGTTTAAACTTCCTTTAGCCTAGTGCTTTATTTCTCTTCTACCTACGAAGCATATGGGCAAGCAATAATGATTTCATTCCTTTAAGTTTCGACCAGAAATGCAATTCACTGTTCATACTTGCGGCAATGTTTATTATGATTTTTTGGCTTATTTTGAGTCGCAAATTATTTACCACTTTAAGCACTCTATGTTTTATAGTCCAGTATCAAATCACTAGTATCACAATTGCTCTCGTCTTTAAGCTTTTTAAGATGTCACACACAAACAGAAATTTCTGTATGTTTCTCTTTGTTATCTTTTAATTTCATCATATAATTGAGCATAATATAGTTTTCGTATAAAGTGTCTTTACCTTTGTATTCAGATGCTCGAACCATGGACCAGCTCCTATGGCATCTGGAACAAAGACAAATGTCATTATTAGAGAAAACAAAACTAAGGGATAAAAACTGAACACATGAGAAGAGCATCTTAAAATCCTTTGCTCTCTCAGTGTACAAAACATGGGCTGAGGGGGGGGGCAAAGAACATTATTTGTTACAATACTAAGAGCCACTCTACATATTTCCATTCGTGTAATTATTAAAATGATTAGTTTTCCCTTTAAACACAAGCATTCTTTGACCAGAAAATGTCAAAATAGACAATATGGACCAAGTCTCCTGCATCATCGGATACAAAACTACTCCGTATTTATATGACAAACCAACTAATAAATATATATTAATTAGCTCTTACGAAAAGCGAAGAAAGCGCACAGATTCTCAACATGTTCATTGACGATCAACGTAAATATTAGATGGAAAACAAAATAAAGTATATCAAAGAATGATTTCCGAGACAATGTGCAAAGGAAGTAAAAGAAGAAACATGTCTGAATTTGCATAACTTACTGCATTTATTCTGAAACAACTTCCCTATCTAAGATAATTATTTCTTTCACACTAGCTGTGGTAGGATAGGAGTTGGAAAGGTAAGAGTCAGACTGAAAAAATCTGATGTGTTCCATTCACATGACTTTGTCTATATCTCTGTAACAAATTATTGTTAATAAGCTTATATTTTATTTATTTCAATCTAATCAAGAAAAATTAGCAGAAATAGTCTTATTTCTTGCTTTATTGTAAGTAGAAGGGAGTAGCACAAGTTAAAGTGAAAGCCAAAAGCTGGTTGCTATGTGACTGATGTTCCTTTGTTTGTATGGACAGGAGTTGATAAATTCCTGTATGAGAAAAGTATGTTTTTCAAAGCTGAAATCAAGAAAAAAGAATATCTCAAAAACGATCAACTCCGCGAAAAAAATTTTATATAACATAAATTGCGTCTTTTAACGTGCTCTACATTTTTTGTGTGTTAAGTTTTTGTCGTCTCTTACGGTTTAGTAGTTATGCAAAATTCATCCAGAATAAAGTAGTCTTCAGAAGCTATTCCCAGAAAATTCAAAATACACATTTTATTTGTCAGGTAAATATCTTTAATATATGATATTTTAATCAAAATCATTAGAGCCATTTTTTAGAAAATCAAAATTTTCGATAAAAGTTCCATGTAAAGGGTAGTTTGGGGTGGGGGGATTTTTCTCAAAATCTTCGTGTCGCATCCCTGGAAGATACTAAACTTAAATACCAAGTTTGGTATTTTACTGACTTTTGGTTTTTGAGTTATCGTGTTCCAGATACACGGACACACTGACACACACACACGAACCTTTTTCTGAAAATACTTTTTTTGATACAGGGGACCCTAAAACATATATTTCCGGTGAAATCTCGGTATCGAATTTTTTGGTGGAGTGCAATGCATTCTCTATATCTATACACTATGTACATAGTGCGTATAGAGAAAGTAAAAATAAAATGCCATAACCGGGATTTGAACCATGAATCTCGTGGTCTCCGTCCAGTTGCTCTAACCACTGAGCTAGCATGGCAACATGTCGATGCAGCATAATGCCCCAACTGAATCGCGTTTTTCCCGGTAAACCACATAAGGAGATCTCAAACTATTTCACGGCTAGTGTAGAAACTTATTTCACAATAATTTACCTAATTGCTAGTTGAAACTATGGAGTCCGAGAGTACTTACGACTTTGAGGTGTGTCATCTCAATATAATTTATTTTGAAATAATAATATTTTTACTTCTGGATGAGCATGTATTTCTATATCTTGCATATGTGAACAAATCCATTTTTTCCAGACGATCACTACATGGGGACAAACTCACACTAAATAGTTCCAGGAACATGTGCCCTCCCCGGCATTTAATCCTATTTAAAATCTAGTCTCCCTAAAACGATGGGTCAAACTTAGCAACAGGCCTGCAGCGAATTCACCACTCTTCGCGATGAGTGATATGGTTTCAAATCGATATAGCATATAACACACTGACTTGACGGAATAATAAAATGATCCAAACTTGTTAAATTAGTGACCAGATTTCACCAAGGATAGCTATTTATTATACAAAATAGATAAACAGAGAGTTTATTCATGAGTAGAACAATTTAGTACGAGACCCGAAAGGGGGCGTTTTAAGTTCTACGAGTGAATAATAGATGTTTGTCCACTTGTATAATACAGTTACGATAAATTAATATATCACAAATATTCAATTAATGATTTTACAACAAATAGTAATAAATTGAATAAGCAATAAGACATTGAATTGCGGCATTCTTATAGTTATAAAATATGGTAGGCTATGTATAAATACTACCTTGTTTTTATTGCTGCTAGTTTCATATTGGTTAAGTTTACGATGGACGTTGAGAACGTTAATACTCGTATATCGGTTCCAAATGATATATTAAATGAAGCAAAAGCAGTAGTTAAGGTATTAACTTTTATGGTAATATAGAAGTTCATTTTCATGTAGTTAAGGAATAAAAATGTTTGATGTTGCTGTTAAAAGGTTATTGAAAAGTTATAGTTATCAACCATTTATTTATTTACTTTATACCACTCGTTACGGGATCAAGGAGTGAATGTTGTTTACTTCATCTCACCCATTGCGCTAATAACTATCACTTTGGTTTAAAGTCTAAGTTTTCTTATGTCGTTTCTGCATAGCAACGGTGTCTATTACAGGCGTCTGTAGGATAAAGTATTATGTTTAACGGATTACTTCACTAGACATGTAGTTTTCACCCTTCGACTGTTCGCCACAATGTAATGGAAACTAGGTGATAAGGCATGTCATCTTATTACACTCGATGCCATTCTCTTACTTTCTTTCACCTTACAACCTCGTGCGTTAGAAGTGATCAGAGTTACGGTGATGTGCTAATACAATAGTAGGCAAAACAAAGTATAGGGTTAAACCTTATGTCTCCTATAGTGCTAACCCCGTTGTGAGGTTATTCTTTCCTGTTGTGATATACTAGGCCAGGAATGGGCGAACACAGCCGTATCCCAGGAGGGAGAAGCTGGGAGGAGTATGGTGACGTAACGTATTAACCCACTGTGTGAACATTGACTTAATACGATTCTTAGTTTTGAAAACCTAGAAATGAGCATTTATTAAAATGCAAGGTATGCATTAAATGATCATACAAATTAAAATGTTTTATTCATTAATATTCATAGGGACAATAAAGGTTTGAAGTCCAAAATGTCTCATACTTATCAAACGGAAGAAAAAGTATAATATCACTTATAAACTTGCATGAAGCAAGAAAAAAAAAAAAAAAAACTCAACATACAATCTTTACAGTAAATGAATACCATCTTGCTTGAACTGACGTTGTCGTCTTGCTGATTGGAGCCAGAAGTGCCTACTATCACATATTTTTCCGTAAATTTTGCAGAAAATATAAATTCAACAACTCATTTATTAATGCAATGACGCTATGTGTTATTAAAGTGTTACTGTCTATTAAAAAATAAATGTATGACACCTAAAAGTTTTTATTCTTATATTTAAATGTGTATAAAATCCATTTATGTCTGTAGATTATAATTATTTTCAGGTAGCTACATATTTGCAACTTTATTAACAGTTATTTGTATTGTTTAAAACGTCAATTATGTATTTACATAATATTTTTGTTTATTACGCTTACTTTATGGTAGTCTCTAGTTGGGGGAAACCCAATTTGGTAATAATTATTCTGTGTAGATATTATATGCACACAGTAGTTGCAGCGTATTTACATGCTACAAAATGAGAAAGAACTCATTCTTCCTTGAATGTCCGACCAAATATTGTGAAGTTCATCTCCACACTGTATACAGCAGTATTACACACTGATGTGTAGTGATGACGGTCGTTTGGCACGCGGTGACACGGGGTCATGAATGTCCATGTCTGCATTAGAAAATTATAGTCAATTACAGTATCTCAGCTTATTTCGTTTCTAGACTCTTTCATCTAAAGTAACTATATAAAGAGCACTTCGAATGGTGTTTAGCATACTGGTCAGCTATGCCTGCGTCACTAAGGACTCAAAGTACACTTCACTCGAACTATTCCTTAAGACAATACCAAGCTTGGTATTTAACCAACTTTTCGTTTGTGAGCTATGCTGTCTATAGACATACACAGACACACACATACTTTTTTTAACAATGCTTTTTTGGGCTCAGGGGACCTCAAAACATATATTTACGATGAAATCTCGTATCGAAATTTTTGGTGGAATACAATACCTTCTCTATCCACTATGTACATTGTACATACGGCCTAGAAAAAGTAATAAGAAACAACTATAGAAAAGGGCGTACGATTAGGTTAAATTAGCCCTAGTAGAAAATGAGAAAAAGGTGGCTAATTTGGTAGAGATCCTGTCTGCTGTGCAAGGGGGGGCTGGGTTAAATTCCCGGCTGGTGAGTGGGAATTTTTCTCTAGTCCGAAGTCTAGAAGTGCGAATTTGTGTGGGCGTGCGTGTGTGTGTGATCTAATGAATAGAATAAAAAATAAAGAAAAAACAAAAGAAAAAAGCATAACGACAACTATCAATACACGAGTTAACACCAATGTTCCCAGGAAAATGTCGTCGATAGGTCCATGCAGCTAAAGGCGGGGTATAAATGCAACCCCCCCCCCAAAATACAAAATGATGGGGAAATAGAGTTTATAATGTAAACAGCAATAGACTTCACACTCTAATGGATTT